>OV656710.1:5665000-10665000 GCA_927399405.1 Agonopterix arenella
AGATAGTAGCTGGGACCAACGGCTTTACATGCCATCCGAAGCACGGAATTATATTGTATATTATTGATAAGATTCTTTAATTATTTGTAAATATTGGCGACCCGCCCGAGGAACATCAGGACCATATAAGAACATAGATATGCATTAGAATCCTTCATGGATAATCAAGGAATATACTACTTGTTCGGTTCCTGACTCCAATCAACTAAAGAGAATAAAATCGTTTAAAAGAATATAACATAGGATTTGCAATACATGTATACTGTATCTCAAAAAAAGAAAAAATGGCGGCAAAAAACAAAATAGTTCAAATGATTGCCAGTGTTTGACAGAAAATAACAGAGTCTAGTTTCAATCCCCAGCCACAGTCTCATGATTCTTCTAATCACCAATCTTCTAGACACCAATGAACCAAATGTTGATCCATCTAAAACTCATGAGCCAGTTGGTCGGTCCTCATACCAGGCTTCTTATTCAGCTCCATACATGTTCAAAAAGAAATTTCCAGCTGCGCAACTCTCCATCCGGTTACTTTTGGCAGATTTCTAAAAAATACACGGGCGCCTGCATGCTATGTTATCTTAGTACAAACTAAGTGGAACGCTGATTTTCCATAGACAGCTTCCGCCATCTATCGGTTATGTTTCGAAGCACTATGTGATGAACTAGGGTTCATATCGGCGTAACAGCGCACTACACCTCACGCGCTGCGCTGTGGTAGTGGGAGATTTCGCCCATATCAATCACTGTCTTGTTGGTCTAGCGGTCTAGGCAACCGGCTTACGATCCTTTTTCAATTTATTTCATAATGTGGCGCTCCCTAGTGCTAATGAGCGGCAACGCAATTAGGACGTCTTAAAATTCAAGGCGAGTTACCTATCTATATCCAATATACATATTAATCTGTGGGCACCGGGCGCCGTAGTGAATGGACAGACAGAGTATTGTGAATGGTAGTTTAAAACGAATCTGTTGACAAATAAATGATTTATTGATCGAGCGCTTTAGTTCCGTTTTTTTAGCTCCAGAAATAAATCAAGATAGAACGGCCATAATCATTGTTTCTCGTGTTCCGCGCGTGCCTGTTTCGGACTCATATCAATTATTACAAGTTTCGGACCACCCGTGCATTGTTTTATTAAAAATTAAGTACTCAAAACTTCAGAGTCACCTCAGAAATCGCGCAAGAAGGCATTTATTTTTTCTGATTTGTCACCGATTTTTTTATCGTTGCGCGACTCGGTGCATAATGAGTAAACGTATGGAAAATTAAGTAATTTATTGCTTAATGTTGGCACGGTGCGTGCCCCGCGCACTTTACCGTTCTATCTTGATTTATTTCTGTGGCTTTAGCTCCTTTAGCGCGATTAAAAAAATACACAGACACTTTGATTAAATTAAAATGACCTATGCTATGCGCACGACACACGGCACGACACACACATTGAGGTACCTACTCGACACCCAGACAAAATTTTATGTAACACTCGTTTAGGCCAATTGGTTCAAACCCTACCACAGGCGCTCGCTGCACCGCGACGTTCCCAGCACGCGCCTCGCACTGCTGATCGTGGTGCACAGATTTTGTTCTCGTCTGTTCTATACTTACATAATTATTCAATGGACACACAGGAGTTTTTGAAAGACACACGTTAAAATCAAAATTACTATGGAGATTATGCATCATTCCTACATCATTCGAACACGATTTTGAATCTCACAATTTAAAAATAGAACTTCAGGCCACCCTCAGGCACAGATTATTCAATTGTTACCTTCAGGGCCTTCTCGCGCGGATCATGCCAAGCTTTAGCCAGCCAGCCGGTTTTTAGCGTTTTTACGGTTTATTGGAGTAAAATCACAGTTTAAAATGTTTATGCACTTTGCTAGAATAGATACGTGTCTAGCGTTATCATGATGAAAAAACCACACCCCTTCTGATGATTAATTCCGGCCGCTTTCTCTCAACTTCTTGCTTTAATCTCATCAATTGTTCGCAGTAGAGTTCAGAATCGATAGTCCTACCTGGTGGTAACAGCTCATAATGAATAATGCCCTTCCAATCCCACCACACACACAGCATCACCTTGTTGCGAGTTAACCCGGGTTTTGCCACAGTCTGTGAAGCCTGACCGGCCTTTGACCACGACCTTTTTCGCACGTTCTTGTCGTATGTGATCCACTTTTCATCACCATTTATCAGCTTCTTCAAAAATCACAAATGAGTACACGGTTCATTAGGTTTCATTCAGTGAGCTCGTGAGGTACCCAAATATCGAGCTTTTTTGTGTACCCAGTTTTTTTTAAATGCGCCAAAACTGTTTTGTTTTCAATTTCCAGTTCTTCAGCTACGTCGTAACTACTGATATGCCGATCTTGCTCGACTTTTTCAAAAATGGCATCCACTTTATCCGTAATAAAATGGAAACTTTTTCCCCAACCTAATACTTTGCTCTGAATGTAACATTGGAGAATAGACCTCTAAAATAGTATTTTACCTACCTAAACCTACATAAACTTTAGTAACTACCTGTCACAAATAGGTAGGTAGGTAGTTAAGTAGGTATTTGTAACTGAATATCTGCTACATAAGTTGCCTTTTCCTTTTTTTTCAGGACATGACATGAGTAGAAAAATAATGTACCTAGTAGTCCTACTATTATTCCATTTGCAAATGCATGGGTCATTTTGTTATTTTCTTTTAGTCACGGTTCCAAATTGAAGAGTAACATAAATTGTTAAATAACCCACGCCACGCCCGCGACGAGTTTGGGGGGATTTCCGCAATTCGATATGTTGTTAATTTCCCAGAACTTATCCTACATGCTGTTTGACCTTTTACTAAAAATGTAGGTAATTAAACTCCTTACTCGAAAGAGAAAGTGAAATAACTAGGTAGTTTTAAATCGAATTATTCTTTTTGAAATAGCTATAAAAGCGGATATTTAACTTTTAAATGAAATTTCAGTCCTTTTGTATTAATACCTACACGATAGATCAATAACGATTGATTAAAGATTGAAAAATTAGGTAAGTCTCGGACGAGATTTGAACCCGCAACTTGCCAAACCGGGGCCGTGCTAGCACATCATTAATTGACATTTTAATATTTGATAAAAGATAGATTTTTTTAAAGCAGCAAAAGTTGAATTGTTGCTGTTAGGGAGTCAGTTGCCTCAGTCAGTCAGATGTGCCCTCTTGTGTGGCAAAACAAGCAAGCAAACTAATTAGTAAAACTAAAACTAAATGAATTGAACCCGGATCCCCATGATTAAAAGTCCGAGCATCTACCTAACTTGTTACAGACGCTGCCAACAGTAGTTTAGCAGCTATGCTTCGTAAAAATGCCAAGTAGGTACCTGTTCCATAAGTCGTGGTATCCTTTATCAACAAACAAAACGTGACCTCCACGTAAAAATTACGTCATTGAAAACTAGTTTAATAATAATAACCAAATGTCATTCTCCTGTGATTTGATTATTTTGTATAGGATTAGACAAAAATATTTTTATGAATAGTTGCCGATTAAATCTTGATGTATCCGTTTGGCGCCCAAAGAACGGGTATTTCCTATGATTGATATGTTACAATATATAAATAAAAACATTTTCCTTATTTGCTATTAGTTCACACGATTTAAGTCTGTATGAATTCGATTGTTCTTTGCCCAAACCACAGTAAGTATAAAAATGTGTTATGTAGTACAAACATCATCATCATCTTCTACCCTTGTTTGCCCTTTTTTGTTGTCGGCTTTTCAGCAAAATCTGGCTTTAGTAAAGAAAACTATACTTTATATAGCACATAAATAAATTTAAAATACCTGAGTAGGTATCTTAATTTGACAATAATAGGTACGTGATTTGGAACCCCTTAAAATAGACTCTGAACCAGCTCTGAACGCGGGTAGGGTGTCCGAGCCAAGTCCTAGCCAAGCCCAAATGGGGGTTCATCGACGGGTCGGACTTCGGGTAAATTTGATTTCGCTCTTCGGACTTATGCCTGTCGCATATTCTAAGCTTAAATACGTTGTTATATCTATAGGTAGGGTATGTTTGGCAAAAGGAAAAATATAAAAAGGCACGCCATCGATTCGACAGACGAAAAAGTACAAAACAGAGAAATAAAAGACATAAGGCACCGATCGCTGATTCATTTTATCCCAAGAAATACATTCATGATGTGATTCGTTCATTTTATTGTTACGCCACAGAAACGAGATGGAAAGCTACTCAACATTAGATATCATAGATTAGGAACTCCTTTTATATTCTAAAGATAGTCGAGACCAGATCAAGAAGCAAGATCGAAGATCCAAGAATCCCTCCTCACTCCCCAGTCTCATTTAAATCTTACGGAGAGGACGATATTGGTCTGCTATGGATCAGAATGTCATAGTTGAACGTGATAAATGGAACAAAGAGGTACCCGTTCCCAACAGTGGGAGGACGTTGCTGAAAAGAAAGATAGAGAGCGAACGCAGCAACCTCCTTTGAAGTACGAAGATCACCGAAGTCACTAGCCATCTTTCTGAATAGGTACCTCGTCTTCGTTGTTAGCTGTTTTAGATGACCCTTCGAGATAGGAATTTGGATGTGCTGTCACTAAGGTATTGAGAATCAAGCTCGTGCCAAACCGGACCTAATTTTTTCTCTAAATATTCAAAAGGCAGAGGGTACAGAAAGGCTAGGAACGGCGTAGCAAAGGACAAATACGTGCTTCGCTTCTTTAACATGATGTTTAGCTGGATACCCCGTGAAATGAGCCCCGTGCCTTAGGGGATTACAGTAGAGTCTATTTTGGTTTAACTTTGAGTATGATGTTCGTAGTTTTCGTGCAGTTCATTTTACATAAGTAGGTACCTCTAGTCCTTTAATACGACTTTTATGTCTGAGATTTAAGAATGTAAATGGCTTGATTTGCGGGGCTTCGTGCGACAGTATATTTATTATGGTTAAACTCCAAGTCTATCCATCAAGCCAGTCCAGCGTCGTTCGGAGTCATGGAAACACGTTCAAAATGAGCATTTTAAAACCTGTTCCAAAAACGAGACTTTAAAAAAAACTAATAATGTGTAGTGTACGTTTTAGTGCCATTTTAGTTTTAGGACTATTTAATGTGTTAGTGCTTGTTAAATGTCAGTTTTATGAGTCTCCGTGCCCTGGTGTGTTTGAGTATAGGAGTGATGGGAGTGGGGTGCATGGGGTTATACATTTAAGGTCTACTGGGCCGGTGTCCACGGTCCAGCTTAAAGTGAACTATACAGTTTCGACGCGATTGTCACCTGTGAGTGTGAATTTATATGCATGTCTTTTTCTTATCTCGGGACATAAGTTTCCCAGACTTTTCTGCGTGGGGCGGGGGCCGAGCCAATAGTTAGAGGCCGTCAGACAAATTAATCTAAATGGTGATGTGACAACAACCGCCAACTGTCCCAGTATGCACTATAGAAGTCCAAAACAGCCCCCGGCCCCGGTCAATGTAGGACTAATGTAAGGAATGGGAAAAGTTATAACTGATTTTGTTTTGGTTGTTTGTGCCGTTGTTGTATGGTTTCCATGTGTATGCTTGGGATCATTACAATGTATGTGCCTGTGAGCGTTATTTATTTATTTATTATTAAATAAGGAGACCTGGCTACATGAGACTGGGGCCCTACGCTATCTCCAATGATTATCATTAGGATAATCATCTAAAGGGTGCTACTTAACATCAAAAATGTGTTTTGCATAATATCCATTCTTTACTGTAATGCACTAAAATGACAAGATAAATTGAATGAAACTTGTCGTGGACATAATGCATCCATAACTTATAGTCGCTATAGTACAGTAATACCACAGAGTACTATAATTACATTACGTTGTAAAATCTACACGTTGTATTTTGTTAGACGTTACGCAGTCGGTATAACAAGGTGCTACAAATCTATGCAAATCTAAACTATTATAAAACTGTAACATGAAGTTTGTCTGTACATTGAAGATATTAACAAAAAAATAGTTATGATATGGTTTTTAGGTATCCCTGATTCCATATCACCAATTTTTGGATTTTTTGTCTGTCTGTTTGTTTGTTTGAACGAGCAAAAACTACTGAACCGATTTTGATGAAACTTTTTTGTTTGATAGCTTATGATCTGACTTAAAATCTGGTATATAATTAGTGCGGACAAAGTCGCGGGTTAACGCTCGTATTAAAAAAAAACTGGTGCTGAAGTTTTTTTTTCGTAAGCAGAAATTAACGTAGGTTCCACAGACTTCTGTATTATTGGTAGGTACAGTAGTATCAGGTTTATAAGTCTCACCGATGTACCTGCGTAGTTAAAAAATATTAAAAGCGCGCGAAATTATATTGACCAATCAGGATGTGACACCTTGCCGCTATTGGCTTATTGCATTCGCGCCCTTTTCGCTGCCGATACATCCATAGTCTGCTATTCGAGTTAGAGCGAGATAGAGAATACCCGATTTTGCACTGCTCTGCGCAAACGAAGTTTGACGAGCGGAATTAATTTCCTGGTCGTACTGTAGAAGATTTGTGTCGATAAGGTGTCAATTGATATTAAATTGATAACGTGTTTTTTTTAATGTTCTTGTAATATTGTTTGTTGATCGATAAAATACAGGGCATCTACCCGGACCTTAGAACTTCGCTATCGCGCGAACGTTTTCTATTCAATATCAACTCTATTTCAATGAAGTTCGGATCGAAACAGTCGCATTATATCGAAAATCGAAAGTCTGGGTATAGATAGGGCCAGCTTAATTAACATGCATAATCGAAAACCAAAATACAGGAGCCAATGACAAACAATAATGTGGTAGAATAGGTTCACCTATTGGATTTAAATCTTGATTAAAATGATAAATATAATGTGATACCTAAATACAATATTTCGAATTAAAGTTATGTAAGTATTTTTCTTTTTTTGTTTGTTTCGTAATCGGTAGTTTATTTTTAGATATATTTTTACTTATTAAATATGTACATATATATAACATAAATTGAATAATAATAGCAACAAACAAAAGAAAACACTAAGCTACTTATGGGTAAAAAAGGTCCTCTAAAGTCTAGTCCCTACTCGGGGAAGAGTGCCTAGGAGGCTGGTATAGCTTCGCCTCTTTGGATCGCTAGGCTGATCCTTTGCGCAAAATAGCTGCCAATATTTTTCCCATAATTTTGTTATGAACTAGCGATATGCGTCATTGTTTATAGTAGTATTATATATCTTTGGAAGCAAAAATAATAGGTGTAAGTTCAGATGTAGGTGAGTACCTATAGTATTATAAGAACGCCGCCGCGCAGTTTTTTTTTAATTTTGCAATGGTTACTAGCTACGAAAAAAGTGTTCGTTGAAGTCTTTTGTATGGAAATTATGGAACCGGTTGGATTTTAACAAAAAACCAAATGTAATTGATTGATTAGAGGATAATAAAGCGTTGAGAATTGGCATATAATTTAATACAATTATCTTGTTTGTGGGTTTTTTATGTCTTGCCAATACTTATAATGGTTTAATCTTTGACTGTTTAATTTGCTCCTTATAAATAGCGTTCTTCCTTAATAGCTACGGTTTTTTAAGGGGATGATCAGATCAGACCATCAAACCGACCATACATTTGGGTCAAGTAGGATTGCAGTTTTGTATGAAATAGAAGATTTTTTTTCACGATTTTGACATTGGTCCCATAGAGAAAGTTGTTCAATGTGATGGTCCGATCATTCCCTTAAAAACAGTCAAGATATTAAGTCTGCACCGAGCCTATTGTGCTGTCCTCAATGGTAATTTTTTAATTTCTTAACAATTAAACATTATTTTCCCAAAAAACAAGAATGTCTCATTGTAGTCATTGCTGATTTTCAATTTATCGGGTCACTGCGGATTTGTTTCTTCAAAAGTGGTCACTTTTGGCGGTTTTAACGATAATAGCTACAAGCATGAAACATAATAATCCGTAATGTTTCGATAAATTGAAAGCCAGTCAGGACTATAATGTGACATTCTTGTTTTCTGGACATGTTGTTTACTTGTTTAGAAATAAAAATAATACAATTAGGGGCAGCACAATAGGCTCGGTAGGCTCTTAAAAAGGACCCTGTATAATATTTTTAACTAACGGAAAACTACGAGGAACCAACAACACTAAAATCGCGTTTTTCCACTTCATCATCATCATCTCTGCCAACGACGGCGTCCACTGCTGGACATAGGCCTTCCCCAAAGATCACCACAACCACCGGTCTTGCACTGCCCTCATCCAGTGGGTTACCGCCACCTTCACCAGAAGCCGTAGTATACTACACGTGATACGGCTGTATCACGTCTTTTAACTCGTTCGTTCGCGCGCAAATAGAAAGAGAGCGAAGGTGTGATAGCGCTGTATCACGGTGGCATGCTACCCATGCAGGTCGTCGGTCCACCACAAGGTGGACAAATCGCGTACCAGAAGGCAAAAAACTTGCCTGGAGGCTCGTGCTGCAATCCCTTGCCTTGGCTGTAATGACCAACTTTGCTCACTTGTATCATAATGTACTATTGCAGTTTTGTATTGGACAGCTGATTTGAAGCACCCCTTTAAGTGTCCCATTTAATTTTACACCCTGTATATCTTCATACTACTACCGAGCCACATTTGAAGATTAGAATATAAGATTAGAATTGAATCGAAATATGTAGACGTAAAGAACACCTTCATTAACATACACATGTTATAAGCATACCTAATATATATTTAAAACCTAGATAGGTACCTACCTAGTACCTACTAATGTACTATTTATTTACTTGAATTGTTTTCGGAATGCATCATCTCACAGAAGGTTTGTGTATTTTCCTCTCTAGATACTCTCGACGGTACATGCCCTTTTCCAGAGAAATAACGTTCGCGTGTTAACGACTTGCTGATAGCTCGTTTTGAAGTGATGTGTGAAGCATAAATTACGTGCATACGAATAACATACATATAATTACGCCTGTCTTTTACCGGGGTAGGCAGTGGCAACGGATCGCGACCTGAATGTACGAGTAACTAACTAATATATCTCTAATGTCTACATAGGTAGACGGTATTAGAGAGAGAAAACGCTATTCTTAATTTCACTCATGCTAATTCGTATACGGATATGTCGTAAAAACTATAATATAAACATTATTCGGTTACCAATTAAAAAACGTGTAGAATGTGGAAATTTAAATATAGGCTTCCCTTAAATACGCATATTTTAATTCAACCACGATTCGCTTAATTGTTCGTCAAAAAGCATTTAAATAACTAAAGAGTCTTGCAATTTGCACCTAGATCTTGTATTCATTAATCTGAGACCTAGATAGTAATTTATGACAGCAGGCCAATAGTTGCAAACCGCTGGCGAGTAGGTGGCTTTATTTTAATTGGTGTTAATAATGAAAGCAAAACCTGGAAATACCGAGAGCATGATTTCTTATTTAGAATTAAAATGAGTGGCTCATTAGTTTGCAAAGTCGAATGAGAGATCGATGAGCGAATATCCATTTTAATACCGTATTATGTCTTAATATCTTATCGTGTTTTATCGTGTTATATCTTTCTTTCTCAATAGGTCTTTCATAATATATTATGTTGACGGTTTTTTTAAGGGGATGTCAGATCATTAAACTAAAAAACTTTCTCCATGGGACTAACATCGAAATCGCACAAATAAAATCAGCTGTCCCATACAAAACTACAAACCAGGCGGGGGACAGTCGCCTTTTGGTGGCTTTTCCGATTCAGTTTGCATAGAATGTGCTGCCATCTATTAAATACTTCGTAGAACTATGAAAAAAAAAGATTTTATTGTCTATGTTGACAAATTCACAAAATGGCTACCTATCTTGCGTAATGTGCGGGTCGTTTGTAGTTTTCATTCAATTTCGTGCCGATTTAGTGATGTTCTGGAGTTTCTGTTGTTCTCTTACCAATGTTTAGATTACATTATTAATAGTAAGGATACTGGAGTTTCACTCGATCGGTGCTGGATTGAACGAAAACTAGCATTCAAAACAATAATATCCATCGGTATGAGTAGATATAAGTAGGTATGTATAGTATAGGTTGAATTATTGTTGGTGAAACATAAATGGCGCCAGCTAGCCTTCAATTTGACATAAGGTGGATGCATAATGTTGCCACGAGTAGGTTGTCTTTTCTAATACACTTACTCTTTGCTACAAACGTACCAAGACATCATGTGTCTAGTACATTTACATTTAGCTCTACAGCTGATATTTATTTCGCGATGTTAGTCCCATAAAGAAAGTTGTTCAGTTTGATGGTCTGATCATCTCCTTAAAAAACCGTCACCATTATTATTAAGAAAGATAAACTATACACCCTGTATAGTATAGGTATATGTATAGTAAGGAAAAGTATCAAACCTTTAAACCACATACTCTAACCATCAAACTGAACAATTTTACCTATGGGAGCGAACATGTCAGTCATGTCAGAGCAGAAAAAAATACAGT
Source organism: Agonopterix arenella (assembly GCA_927399405.1). NCBI lineage: Eukaryota > Metazoa > Arthropoda > Insecta > Lepidoptera > Depressariidae > Agonopterix > Agonopterix arenella. The sequence goes on from OV656710.1 coordinate 5,675,493, forward strand.
TTCCTACTCTTGTATCGTGTAAGACCGTAGACGAAGAATTTTTCGCTTACGCTGTGTAGGACCTACACTTTGTCTACTTATATAGGGACTAGTTACGCGTGTAATTCTACTAACAAACGTTTCTGCCACTTTTTGCGGGGGGCGAGGTAACATGAAATCCGCAACTTTGGATTTTATTCCCATAAATTTAGATTCTAATTTTGAACGTTAAAAATCATGAAAAGTAGTCTCGCGTGAACCCCAAACGTTCTAAGTTCGAAATTATGGTTTCTCTGTCTCGTTTAGTGATAAGGTATAAAATTGAATGTAAATGCACATGGTTAATTGATCTTATACCGTGGCAGAGGGGAAATGCTACCGCAAGGCTAGTTCTTATAATAAATAGTCAAAGGACCTACACGACTTAAATGTTAACTTTATCATATAATATTTTAATGTAAGATTATTGTATCTTTTCTGGTCAGTTATAGAGGCTCATAAGTATTCTGTACAATAATTGTAAGACCTTGTTACAAACTATAGTTTTGCAATAAAGACACTTTGACTTTGACTTTGAGCCATTAACAAAAACATGCAAAATATTAACAAAAAAGATGGAAAGATTTAAAAAGGTTTGCTTTCTCTGGCGCAGACAAAGTCGCTCCTCAAAGCCTGTAGTGCTTGTGCAGCATTCCTTTGCCTACGATGAGGTATTCGATGCTCCTTGTTCAGTATTTAAATGTCAATAACTCGTTCCCTAGCACCGTTTATCTTAAAGCAGAATGTGCAAGCTTTCTCGCTTGTTTTATGCCAAGTTTTTCCTTATCGTTAAACACGTTAACGGTCACCAGTATTTTTAAATTTGTATAGTTTTCGTAATCAATTTGGTCCAATATGTTTTTAATTAGGTATGACTTGTAAACATTGATCAAAATACATTATATATTTTTGATCGAAGCTTGTATACGTAAATAAGAGTGTACTCGCCCTTATCCAATAATTCGGCATCATCGTTGTTATTTCGAAGGTTAGGAGTGCGATTTTTGAAACTCATTCGCTGAGCTCAGCAGTTGATTATATCAAAATTACTATGGAGATATGCATCTTTGTATGTACTACTTATTTGACTTTCAAAAATCACACTCCTGAAGAATGATTTTTGAAAGTCAAATCAGCAGTAGAAAGATGCATATCTCCATAGTAATTTTGACATTTTCAACTATTGAGCTCAGCGAATGAGTTTCAAAAATCGCATTCCTGATATTTGGAGACATTTTGAGTAGGTACTCTATTTTGGGTTGGTAGTACTCCATTTCCTCCTATACATAATTACATTAGATGGAGTTTAGCGGTAAAGAGAGTGTTAATTATTGTACACATTGGAAATTCATAAATAAGTACCACATAGGACTTATATTTAGGTAGGTATTCTGGGTACATGAGTGGGTAGAATGCTCTACATGTAAGAGAGCTACAAAAGCTTCGAACTGACTTCAAATTAGTGTTTAGATATTTCTCTGACTCTGAGTAAGCTTTCAGTCTAAAGTACATCAACGTCATCACAGAGCTAAACCAACTTTCTAAAAACGTTTCCCTCCACAGAGCTACGTGGGACGCCTACAGCCGATCGGGAACAGTCTGCACGCGTTGCAGGACTACAACGCGGGGGTGCCGCTGGACTACCGAGTGGACTTCCCGGTAACGTCGCCACTCCCGCGCATCACCACCATCACAGTCAACGGAGATGTGCTGTGTTATGCACAAGGAGGTAATTTTGACTCTTTATCATGAGGTTCGACCGATCGGGAACAGTCTGCACGCGTTGCAGGACTACAACGCGGGGATGACGCTAGACTACTGAGTGGACATCCTGGTCACGTCGCCACACCCGCGCATCATCACCATCGCCGTCAACGGAGATGTATAGTGTTATGCATAAGGAGGTAATTTTGACACTATTATCATGAAGTCCCGTAAGTTTAAGAGTTCGAATCGGTTGCAAAAGTAACTAGAAAGGTGAATTTTTCAAAACTGAAAACTAAGTATAAACAACTAGTGAGATGAAAATTTTTTTCGAATATCAAGGCATATATGGTTACATATTAGAAGAACTAATAACTATTTTCGACATAACTACGGTCGAATCACATATGTTTATAGCGCATATTGGTCGACTCAAGTACTATTCAACTTACATAGTTTTGATTAAACTAAAATTAAATGCACTATCGAACGTTTATTCTAATGGTTTTTTTAGCTATTGGATGTTTCAACTACGTTTGAAATACCTAATGGACGACTCGCCTACGTACGGCTTATCAGTACTGCGCGCCGCGCTGGATTGTTTACTAAAACGAGGGTAGGTATTAATACTGTGCGCTCGATTGATACTTCTAGTGGTGGGTAATTACAATGTCAATGTCTTTAAAGGAAGCGTTTTCATATTCTGTGTGAGTCCGTACTCTGGTGCCCGTACGCGCGTTAGGTTAGCGAGGAGCGAAGCGAGGAGCGAAGCGACGAGCATGTTAGGTATCTTGCGACCCACAGCGCACGAGCCGAGCGAGCGGAGCGAGCGTGCCGCGGCAGCGGCCGGCGAGTGCCAGAACCGAATTGCTACTATTTACCCAGTCTACCCAAAAACATTCCCTTTAATTAAACCCTCCATTTCATGTTCAAGGTCAAATAAAAATAAGGTTCAAGGGTAAATAGTAGCAATTCGGTTCTGGCACTCGCCGGCCGCTGCCGCGGCACGCTCGCTCCGCTCGCTCGGCTCGCGCGCTGTGGGTCGCAAGATACCTAACATGCTCGTCGCTTCGCTCCTCGCTAACCTAACGCGCGTGCGGGACCAGAGTACGGACGTGTTTCGCAGAGCTCCATAGAAATTTTGATTTTGATCGTAGGTTATGCCACTTTAATTTTTTTTATTTTAGACATTCAAATACGTACCCCAACAAACACCTTTGGAATTGGGCTTCAGGTGAATCGTCGGTTACTTCAATAAACCTTAGGTCATTTCATTATAGTTGAATACATCGTAGATGAGTTAATTGTAGTTGAATAAATCGTAGGTGAATTCACCTTTATGGGTATCGATCAGTATTTTAAACAAAAATCTGTGAAACGGTCTTTAGTCATTTAAACCAGTATGTGATTCGACCGTAGTTATGTCGAAAATAGTTAGACTGTGTTTAGTTCTTCTAATATGTAACCCTTTAGCTCTCGTTGTTTATCTTAAAATAAATTATTACAAGGTCGAACAAAATAAGCTGAAACTATTTTGAGGGGATGATCAGACCATCAAATTTTTTCTGAGGGACCAACATCGATTTCGCAGAAAATTCCCATACATTTGGGTTAAGTAGGTTTCCAATTTTCGATGGAACAGCAAATTTTTTATTACGACTTTGGCCCCATAAAGAAAGTTGTTCAGTTTGATGGCATGATCATCCCCTTAAAGTAATGTCAGCTTATTTTGTTGGACCTCATTATGTAAGCATCCTTACCCTGAAGAGAAAAATCATGTGTACACCCATGAAACTAATTGATAAAATACAGTATTGACATCATAAATGTTCTACTACTTGTGTGCACTTTGGGGTATCACTGTACCGAATGCTGCGAAACTATAACTCTTCTATACTTACAGATATTCCAGGACCGAGTCAAGTCGTGACCACAGCAAGTCTCCAGCACACGCTGTTTCTCAAAGGTCAAGCTAGTCCTGGATACTACAACCAGTTCCAGACCAGACCTACTCAGTCGAAACCGAACTCCGTGTTCGAAATAATAGAGTCCCTCCCTAATGATGGTCAAGTGTACATGTTTGGAGGAGATAGTGATCGATTTGGATCTTGGAACTCAGGTACATACCTACTTAAATAAGTATACTCTTGTACGATCCTTTGTTTAAAACTCTAGAGTTCTCGTCTTTATCTAGCATCATCATCTCAGTCGATGGACATCCACTGCTGGATATACGCGGGAGGCCCAAGGATCGCCACAACGACCGGTCCTGCGCTGCCCTCATCCAACGGGCGGGGCTCATTGCTCGCAGAACCGATGGTCGATGGGACCGAAGAGTTTTCGAGTGGCAACCGCGTACCGGAAAGCGCAGCGTGGGTAGGCCCCCACGAGGTGGACCAACGACAGGAACCCGTTGGATCAGGGCAGCGCAAGACCGGTCGTTGTGGCGATCCTTGATGGAACTTGTACAGTAGTTATAGCAACAAAAAGGCTTAATTCTCTTGTATTTCTTTTGTTCATTCCAGGAAATTTCCCTTTGAATCAGCAACAATTCGAGCGGCCGACATCAAAGCCGCAGTTCGAGAGACCGGCGCAAAGGCCGCAGTTTGAACAACCAGCCCAAAAACCACCGTCTCGGCCAGTGATTCAGTATTACCCTGTTGAGCCCAACACGCAGCCACCGCGGCCGCCTCCCCGTCCACCACCACCTGCGTAAGTTATAAAATTTTGGTTATTACGGTAGTTCCTTAGTGACCTAATGAATCTAATGATAGAATGCAAGCCCTATATTTTATAAGCTGAACAAATTCGGTTTGTAAAACAAAATTACCCAACCAAACCAAATTTCAATTTATTTATTTTGTAGCAGTGCCTCCAGCTTACGCAATTCTATTATTAGTAAATTTATAGATAAATTCAGCGAATAGCGATTGATTAAATAACCTTTTATTACTAACATTAAGTGTTTATTAGCGTTTTAAGCGTTTTCAGATTTGTTAACTAGAAAAGAAACCTATATGTGGAAGCTTGCAATTGGCCTATAGCTGACTAAATTTGTAAACTATTTGTTTAATAAAATAAAATAAAGCTGCACAATAAAAATTGTTTCTATATATAATTTTAGTACTCTTTGCTATCTATTAGCAAACTTTTCAAGCATCTGTTTAGAATTCTAATCTTTTAGTAAGCAAAGCTAAACTAGACTTGGGCTTTCTTCTTAAAATATTTTATACTAACGTTATTTTTATAACTTGCAGACCACAACCTCAACCGCCTGCGCCAGCACCACCACCATCAGCTAACATCCAGTGTGGCATGGTAGCAGGCGGCAACGAACGCTTGCCTCTGATCTACAATGGGCAGGGATACTCCAGGGGAGACTGGCCTTGGCTGGTCGCCATTTATAAGAGGAAGGATGGCAGTTTAACCTTCATATGCGCCGGGACTTTGGTTTCTGATCGGCATGTTGTTACGGGTAAGAATGGAGTAAATTTCTAACGTTCTATATTCCGCAGAAAAGAGGTGCCTCAATTCTGGAATAATGGGAAGGTATCCCCCAGCAATAGAATGATGAAGGCTAAGAAATCAGCTTAACTTAGGCCTCTCCCAAGGCATGCCAAAAACGCTATCATCGGCTTTTCTCATCCAGTTGCCCCCCCTACCTTTCTTAGGTCGTCGGTCCAAAGGTCCGCACGGCGTCCCACACTATCCCCATCGGTTGCCAGTTTTTCGACAGATATTACCAGCCCATTGCTACTTCAGCTTGCTTGTTTTCTGAGCTATCTAAACCACTTTAGTTCTCTGAAATGACGATGAAATCTAACCTTTTACTAATCTAATTCCCATCTTCTTTTGCAGCTGCCCACTGCATGCAGCAGAAGAATACATACTCTTCAGAAAAAGACATTGTGGTCAAGGTGGGGGTTTACAATTTGGAGGACTGGGGCGATGATATCACGGTAACGAGGACCCTAGCTTCATCCACCATTCACGAGTCTTATAATGCCTCGTCTCTTGCACGTAAGTGTTATCTATACTCTATTACTTATGAAAAAGTTCCGTGACTGACTGACTGACTAACGGACAATGCCTAGCCTAAACCACTGAAGATAGAAACATATTTGAATATATTCTATGAAAGATGTAGGGGAACACCACGAAAGGATTTTTCGAAAATCATGCCCTAAAGGGGTATAACGGGGTGTTGAAGTCCATGCGGACGAAGCTGCGGACAGAAACTAGTTTTATATACCTTCCTACTTTAGGTAGGTACCTACTTTGGGTTAATATCGATAAAGAAAGGAATCTTCTACGGGTATTGCCTGAGCTCGTCTCTTCTACATAGAGTAGGTACACCTAGAGACTAGAGACTCTTTTCACCCCAACGTATTGTAGTAAAATATTCTCACAACTTAAATGTTCTTCCACTTCCTCAGAGTTTACGTATTATGAGAACTTAGTAAATCGCAAGTGAAATAACTAGAATGACGACCTACTATCGGATTCCTCTATTTAAGGTCTGTCTAATGTAATGAGAGACTTATAAAGAGTTTTCAATATAATTTCCAGATGATATCCTGGTAATGACGTTTGATAGAAGCGTGGAATTCAACACGAACATAAGACCGGCCTGTCTCTGGAGCGGGAATTCTGATCTGAGCCGCATTGTTGGAGCTTCGGGAGTGGTGAGTGTCTATGTCTTTAAAGTTTCTTGAGCGTTAAACGTTAAAACAGTGAAGGATAGGTACCTTAGTTTGACGTTATGCCCGACACTGAAAACTCCATAAAATCGAGTACGAATCCAAACTCGTTGAGGAAAGGGTTGTGATGTGAGCGAATATAAAGCAGCGATTACGCTTGCAGTTGGTCGGGCCAGATTTCGGCATACATTGCCTGATTTGTTCTCTCTATTTTAATGTTGGGTTATGTAATCGCTTCTTCCACCAGGATCCCCTAGCCCGATCCCCAAGGGGATCTCTATGAACTCATCAGTTCATCAGAATCACCCAACCCGAATATCAAATGCATGGTAAGTCTCATTCACATGGTGCCAACTAAAGTGGATTAGGCACGATTTAACCACCAATGCACATTCGCAAAATGTCACACTGGCTGTACCTATGTGTGTGTGTATGCGTATTTTAATGTGTGCGACCGCTTCATAGAGTCACTATAGGATATTATTTTGGCAGGTGGCAGGATGGGGTCAAAGTGAGAGAGGGCCCGCAGGTCGTGGTGAACCGCGTGTGGTACGCGTCCCGGTCGTCAGCACTGCTGTGTGCCGCGCGAGCAGGCCTGACTTTCACAAACTGACGTCCTCTAATACTCTGTGTGCAGGTAATTTTGTGACCAAGTTAATATTCTTGATTGTGACGGTGGATGTTCTAATCTAAACTATTATAAAACTGTAGCAGAAAGTTTGTCTGTACATTGAAGATATTAACAAAAAAAAAGTTACGATATGGTTTTTAGGTGTTCCTGATTCCATATCACCAATTTTTGGATTTTTTGTCTGTCTTTTTGTTTGTGTGTTTGTTTGGGTGTTTTTTGTGTGTTTGTTTGTTTGAACGAGCATCACGCAAAAACTACTGAACCGATTTTGATGAAACTTTTATTGTTTGATAGCTAATGATCTGACTTAAAATCTGGTATATAATTTGTGCGGACAAAGTCGCGGGTTAACGCTCGTAGAGTATAAAATAAGCAAGTGATAATATTGATACATAGTTTTAGAGCCTTTAGAGGTAAAAGCGTTACGTGATCGTTGTAGACTTTATCTTCGTAACTGTCATGTTTGATGAAATCATGCAAGACGTGTTCAATAAAAAATTTCTGCGTCCCTGTTAGTCTATTCCGGAGTTTGGGGTAGACAACATAGACCATTCATCGAGGCAACATCGACAATATAACTTTTATGCTACCTGACTCTGAGCTCTGTCTGGATGAGTTATATTGATGACTGATCAAGAAGTTAAGAAAGGAACTCGCATGGCAGAACTGGAGAGAACAAAAAAAAAAGATTCCTTAAAAGCGCTACTGGGAAGCAATAAAGACAGATTAGTAAAATAATTCCCGCCTGCCAAGCGTGGCGATTATGGCAAATCCCCCCATTTTGGGGGAAGGCTTATGTCTAGCAGTGGACGTTTAATGGCTGATATGATGAGTAAAATAATGAAATTGTTCTTTCACGCAGGTGATCGTAATGGAGCAGGACCCTGCCTCGGTGACTCTGGAGGTGGACTCTACCTGCTAGAGGGTGGACGCTGGCAGCTACGTGGTGTCGTCTCCCTCTCTCTAAGGGCGGACAGTGGAGACAGCACGTGTAACCTCAATGAATACATCGTTTTTACGGACTCCGCAAAGTATTCTGGCTGGATAAAGAATGTGATGTCGCGATATTAAATCATGCTTGTGATTAGAATATGTTAGTGTAAATAAACGAATTAATGCCATCTTCGTTGTATTATTGTTAGAATTATGAATAAAGATATGGCTGTACGGGCGTTGTTCCTTTTGCCCTTTCACAAGGACATAAATCAGAATTTCGGAATTTCCGAACGATAATTTCACTGTCAAAATTGACATTTGGCCGGCGAATGTCAAATTTCGCGCGATCATCGCAACCATCGCAAAATGTGTAGAGTAGACAACGAGAAATAAATACGGTTGTTTTAAAGATTTATAAAATAAATAGGGTGTAAATATGTCTTATAATAAACTGCCGTGTAATCTTCGTGAACTACAATTGATTGGAACACTGAATGGAGGTCAAAGTTTCAGGTAAGTAAAATATATGTAATTAATTATAAACCTGAATACAAAACAACGAAACATGACTTTATTATTGGGTTGCTTTGTAGATGGACACACAATAAAGACACAGATGAATGGACGGGAATATTCTCAAAAACTGTATGGAAACTACGACAAGTGGACAATAATTTACAATACAAAGTTATTGGCTCTTTACTAAATAAACCCAAAAAGAAAAACGGAACAAAAGAAGAAAACATTTTTAAGAAATTGTTAGAAAAATACTTCCGTCTCGATGTGAATTTAGGTGAATATTATAAGGAATGGTCTAATAAAGATGAACTTTTCAAGTCGGCCTGCCAGCAGTTTTATGGAATAAGGATGTTAAGTCAAGAACCTGTGGAAAATCTATTTTCTTTCATTTGCAGCCAGAATAATCACATATCAAGGTAAGATGTACAACTATTTCTATCCATGCTAAGAATACATAGAAGTGAGAGAAGCAACAAATGGGCCGCAGCACATAGAACCTATGTAGCGAGTCAGTTTCATTTCATTTCACCTGTGCTCATGACCTACAGCGTGAGTCACCGAAAACCTTACACCTGCCTCAGCGGGTAACGGTGAGCCACATTGATTATATTATATTATTATATATGATACACTAGCAGCTCAAAGCTGATGCGTGTATATCACTGCACTTGTTTAGTTTTTTAAATATTTGTCCAGTCTATTTTTGAAAGAGTTCACTGAATGTGCACTTATTACAGTCTCAGGCAATTTGTTCCACTCGCGAACTATATGGTGATTGTTTCAACATTATGACTGTGTGCACGACCTACGAGGGTAGTCAAGTCCTTTTGCAATTCGCCTGTGCTTATGACCTGCCGGACATGTCACTGAAAACCTTACTGACTGTGCCATGCTGGTGACCCGCGAGGTGAGCCATGTTGATCATATGAGCAGAGTCAATTACAGCACTGCACGAGTGTCATTGTTTCGAGCTTAGCAGCGAATTCACAGTATCAGAAAGAGTATCTAGTACTACATACAGTACAGAACAGACAGTACCACAGACTTTTGTGAATGAATGAATGAAATATACTTTACTGTTCGATTGTATGACCGAATTGTTTGTCGAGTATGTTAATGTATCCCGTAGAAGCACATAGATTAAAATAATGTTAGGTGGTCTTTTTATTTGTCCATATTTTCATATTTTTTTACGTTTTTGTCCTTTGTACCTTAAACAGTTTTTAAAAGGTGTTATCATGTAATTGGCGCTGTAAAATTTAAATGTTTTATTAGAAATTAACTAGTTTGATAACCAATAAACATAAATTAAAATTAAAAATTAAATTTACACCAATCAAAAATACATTGCACAGGAAACAAAAACTGGTTATGGTACAAATAAGGCGGTATTTGTACAATGTATTTTTTGTCTTTTTCTTGCTAAAAAGCGATTTCTTCCAGATAACCTTAGGGTAGAGAAAATACAACAAAGAACCGGTCGGTGTTAAAGAAAATTAATTATAAATGTAAAAGTGAATACAACAGAATACAAATATACTTACATAACATACAAGAGTGCGATTTTTGAATCTCATACGTTGAATTCAGCAGTTGAAAATGTATGGAGATACGCATATTTCTACTGTTAATTTGACTTTTAAATATGCACTCCTGGAGTTATGATTTTTGAAAATCAAATCAGCAGTAGAAAGATGCATATCTCCATAGTAATTTTGACATTTTCAACTGCTGAGCTCAGCGAATGAGATTCAAAAATCGCACTCCAGGGTTCTTTTTAATAAATATAAAAAATCTGATTTTTTGATATAAATCAGGCTAAGAAAAAGAAGCGAACTTCATTTTGTAAGGGGATTAAACACTTAAAACTGTAAAAGGAATTTGTAAAATGATATAAGTGTCAAATTACCTCATTTTTTATTTAAAAAAGTAAGAAAAAAATAAGTGTTTATTTGAAAATGAATTTTTTAATAAACACTTAAAATAAACCTTATAAGATATGAAGTTAAGGTTTGAATTTCAATAAAAAGCTAGCCGTACTGGTAAGTTAAAGAGGATTTCCCCAACTTTAAATGAGGTTGCCATTTTGGGAAACAATCTAAATTATTCTGAATGTATGTTATGTAATGTAGTTTTTTCGCTATGTGTTGCCAGGGTTAAACATTAATCTCCAAAATCTTTAGTTCAGAAGACAGGAAAAAATCAATTGATATATATCGTGATAATATATATCATGATATATATCCGCTGATATAATTATATCGGCGAACCCTGATATCACATAATTTTACCCAAAGGTACATAGATTTTGTGGTTACCCCTCTTAACACTTTCGCTGCTAAGCTTAAATGCAATGATCTTCGCGCAGTGCTTACACTGTGGAATGCTATACAATTCTGACTCACGGGGCGAAGTGTGCGCACTGCGTCCCATTTGTTGCTGACCTACGACGTAGGTCATCAGCAGTTAGTGTTAAGCAAGTGCATATTCCTGCCTCACTCACATGCAACGCTTAACTCTTAAATTTTTCTCATTTGCATGAAATGTCAGCTATCAGCTGACAGTGTCCAAGGCCCAAGGTGTTTTGTGCCATCACTTGAGATTGGTTTTACAGACTTTATTTAAATTGACTTTATAACATGAACATTTTTTCAGAATATCTACAATGGTGGAAAAGCTCTGCACTCACTATGGTGAAGAGATCTGTGAGCATGATGGAGTCACTTACTATGCATTCCCTGAGGTGGAGAAATTATCACAACCTGAGGTAAATTATAAAATTAATATAAACAGTTATGATTCTGAATCAATATTATTACGAACTGCATTCAGATTTCTGAAAAATATGTAATAACATAAATGCAACATAGCCATGTGGTTAAAAGCCCCATAAAAAATAAAACAATAAAAAATATATATATATCTTACACATACAACCATAATTCCTTTCGGGGTGACAGGATTCTTCTTGAAATAGATGTTATGAAATAAAAATATCAAGGTGATGCAATAATAATATGAGGCTCTCGTTAGAGTAGTGTAGCTTCTGTATCTTCTTCTTCTTATCGTGTGGGCAGCAAGCCCTGGTGTCAGAGTTTTTTCAGACCGCCTTATGGCCTCTGACGTGGTTTTTATGTAACGGCTTCTGTATTGGAAATAGTCATGGAAATTAAGCAAAATCTGGTCCGGTCTGTGTTTGGAAAGGTGATTGTTTAAATGATGTATCATCTCAAGTATTTCCATGCTTCGGAAGGCATGTTAAGCAGTTGGTCCTAGATAGTTTCTTCAGATGGCGGTATAGCTATTTGTTAAGCGAGGTCAAAGACTTAGGGTCAATTCCCACCAAAAGAGCAGTCGAGTCGCGTGCGCGCGGCTGCTCTCCGAGTTTCCTACTCAGTGTGACAGTTTTTGGTATTTTCAGTACTAAATTGATATAATTTGTGCCCTGTTAAATTAATGTAATATAATTTTATGACAAAATCAAGTTTCAGTATAATCCTATAATATTAAATATTTTCAGATCTTTTTCCAAAAACACCTAAAAAGGTCTCAAAAAAAGTTTAAATTCAAGCTGCATAGCCACTGGGCAATATAACATCTAATAAAATCGGTTTTATGTATCGAATCTGTACCAGAAGTCCGAAATCTCTATAAAATTTGTGAAAAGTCTGTCATCTGTGTTAAGAGTCCAAAATCTGTATTTAAATTCAGAGAATGACAACAATGGATGCGTAGTGTGCGGGCGCCGCGAGGCGAGGCGCCTCTTTAAACAAGGCGCCCTATGTCTATCGCTTCAAGTCAATTTGAACCTTAATGTACTAGCAATAAGATACAAAATGCTTGGTAAAATTTGCTCGGAAAATGCTCCTGCGGCTGCTTCGCTTCACTGCTCTTTTGGTGTCAATCGCATCATAAAAATTCTCTGACAGCACGTTGACAATTGACTTGCTTCAGCTTGCTTGCTTGCTCAGGGTCATACTCCAAAACTCTGGATTAGTTTCCACCAATCCAGAGTTTTGTAGTTTTTGGAGTATGACCCTGAGACCATTAGTGAGAGGTGTTTGCTCTGCAATGGGATCCTACAGACTATATGTTACAAGAGAATTCAATATTATTATAAATAATTCAACAGGTAGAATGTGAATTGCGCCAGCTGGGTTTTGGCTACAGAGCCAAGTTCATCCAGAAGTCAGCAACACAGATAGTGGAGTGGGGAGGAGAGGACTGGTTCAAAAGTCTGCAGGACATGAAGTATAAGGACGCCAGGCAAGAACTGATGAAGCTGCATGGGATCGGTCCTAAGGTAATCTTTTCTTTGAATTGCGGCAACTGTGTTCTGGCTACAGAGCCAAGTTCATCCAGAAGTCGGCAGCACAGGTAGTGGAGTCGAAAAAACGTGGCATTAAAACGCATGCCGGGCACAACTAGTATGATACAGGGTGTAAGGGACAGCCCTCCGCAAACTGAAACGGTGAACTCAGACCATCAAACTGAACAACTTTCACTACCTACCTTAGAAACGTGAAAAAAAATCAGCTGTCCCATACGTTTGAGTCCGGTAGGTACAGCAGTTTTGTATGGGATAGCTGATTTTTTTTCGCGTTTCTGAGGTAGGCTTCATAGTGAAAGTTGTTCAGTTTGATGGTCTGAGTTCACCGTTTCAGTTTGCGGAGGACTGTCCCAACCCTGTATAATTCGACTTTGCAGGTATTTAAGTTGTTAACATTTTTAATTATCCAGTAAAATTATTAACTTTGCAGGTAGCGGACTGCATATGCCTAATGTCGCTGAACCACTTGGAGGCACTTCCAGTAGACACGCATGTGTACCAGATAGCCGCTCAGAACTACCTGCCGCACCTGAGGGGCAAGAAGAATGTCACGGACAAGATGTATGTCGAGATCGGTGACCATTTTAGGAGTTTGTACGGTGATATGGCGGGTTGGGCGCATACGGTGAGTTGCTTGACGTTGCACTAGTATTTCATAAGTTCACGACCATAATTCCTTTTGGAGTTGCTAGAAAAATTGCTGCTATTACAGGGTCTTAGGGTAAACAGTTGCATTACTTTAAGGGGTGATTGTACCCATGATACTGATCAACTTTCCCTAAGAAACCTATAAGAAATTCGCAAAAATTTCTACTTTTCATACAAACGTTCGATCAGCGGATTGCATTTAGTATGGAAAGTAAATTTTTTTTTTGCGATTTCCTATAAGTTTCTTATGCTGGCCATACACCATGCTTCCTATCGTCTACTCGGCATGACGCTGCCGATTGGATCAGTTAGAACTGACCGTGTGTGGGCGTGGATTGGCACGACTCATGCCAATCCACGCTCACACGGCACATCAGCCATGTTATCTATGGAATCATTCGAAGTTTTCTTCTTCTTCTTCTTCTTCGGGTTCCTCTCCATTACTTGAGGTTGGCAGTCAGCTCTGCATATCCCTGTCTATCTCTCGCCAAACGAAACAGCTCTTCGACGCTGGCGATGCCTGTCCACTCTTTAAGGTTCGCGAGCCATGACATTCGTGGCCTACCGACGCTTCTTGTGCCCTCCACTTTGCCCATTATTATAGTCTGGAGCAGTTGGTATCGCTCATTCCTCAAAATATGACCAAGGTAGGCGACTTTCCTCCTTTTAACGGTTTGCAACAGCTCCCGGGACTTCCTGACACGTCGTAGAACCTCCACATTGGTGACTCGTTGAACCCAACTAATTCGCAGCATTCTTCGGTAGAACCACATTTCTATAGCCTCTAGTTTCTGGCGAGTAGCTTCCTTAATGGTCCATGCCTCGCAACCGTATAGAACTATTGGCCAGATGTAACACTGGAGCATTCTTACTCGGAGTCGTATATCCAGTTTTCGATTAGTTAGGACCTTTTTCATTTTTGTAAACGACGCGCGGGCTATTTCGATCCGGGTATTAATCTCGTCGTCTGATTCCCATGTTTCATTAGCCCATGTGCCGAGGTACTTGTAACGAGAAACTCGCTCTATGATAGCATTATCCACAGATATTCGAAGTTTTAAATCAGTTCAATTATTTTCAGGTTCTATTTTGTGCGGACTTGAAGAAATTTCAAGAAACTAAAAACGAAAAGGAACAAGTTGAAGACCCTATACCCAAAAAGAAAAGACGCAAATAAGTTTGTGACTGATAATTAGATTTTAATAAAAGTTTTATACAAAATTTGCTTATTATTTTAGCAGATAATTAAGAATAAACAACTAAATTGGTCACTTTGATGGCAATTGCAAACTATAGTGAACTTATGAATGGATATACATTCACAGTTCATTCATAATCACAACATAATAACATAAGTTATAATTATGAATGAACTATAAATGTGTATCAATGTATCCATTCATAAGTTAGGTTGAATAATGAATTCTTACTTATTTATAAATTTTCAGGAACAGGATAATAGCATTTTTATCTTAACACTTTCGCTGCTAAGCTCAAAGTCATGATCCTCGCACAGTGGTAAAACTGAGGCCCCTCGTGGGTCGTGCGCACAGTCGTAACGTAAAAAGACCAATGCGGCTCACCTCGTGGGTCACCCGCACAGGCGTAAGGTTTGGGTGATTCACGCTGTTGGTCATGAGCACAGGCGCCATGCAATAGAACTTGACCCCCCTCGTAGGTCGTGCGCACAGTCGTAACGTTGAAACGATAAAAATGGCTCACTTCGTGGGTCACCCGCGCGGTACTTAGGTCATGAGCATAGGCGAAATGCAATTGAACCGGCTCGTTACGTGGGTTCTTCAGCACTGCGGCCCATTTGTCGCCGACCAACGACGTAGGGTCCGACGTAGGCCATCAGCAGCGAAAGTGTTAGGCGCGAAATTACATAGTTTTTTAACAGAAGATCCTATTGAAGTTAAGTTATTTATTATGCCTATTCCAGAGAAAAAGCATTCCCAAAGAAAGTTTATGAAGCCTGGAAATATTATGATTAGTTGCAATTTCCTTCGTTACCTTACAACTTTGACTACTTAGATAGGGACTAGTTACGCGTGTAATTCTACTAACAAACATTCCTGCCACTTGGGGCGAGGTAACATGAAATCCGCAACTTTGGATTTTATTCCCATAACTTTAGATTCTAATTGTGAACGTTAACAATCATGAAAAGTAGTCTCGTGAGAACCCCAAACGTTCTAAGTTCGAAATGATTGTTTCGCAATTATAGGATGTCTCTTTTAGTGATAAGGTATAAAATTGAATATAAATGCACATGATTAATTGATCTTATCCCGTGGCAGAGGGGAAATGCTACCGCAAGGCCAGTCCTTATAATAAATAGTCAAAGCCTTAATACAATATAGGGTCCTTTTTAAAAATATGCTAACGGTATTTTAAGAGGATACTCTGACCATCAAACTGATCAACATTCTATACTTCAACAACATCGAAATCGCGAAAAAAATCTGCTGTTCCATACAAAACTGCAAACCAACCAACCAACAGCGATTTAGATGTTGATGCTAGAGAAAGTTGTTAAGTTGAATGGTTTGATCATTCCCTTAAAATACCATCAACATATTAAGAAGGACCCTGTATACAAATGTAAATATCTTATAAAATGTTTCTGGTGAATAGTAATACTAATAAAATAAAAACTAAATGTAGTAACACAACCTAGAACGGTTAATTACATCTTTTTAAGACCAATTTTCCAATATCACAATTTCTTATCGAAATAAATACTTATTGCACGTAATACTAATAAAGTAAACAAATAACATTTGAGATTATTTTTTTAACTTTCTTAAATAATACTTAAATAAAAAAATACGAAATGCAATGTCATTTTGCAGTTATCAAAGGAGAATAATATAAATGCAAGATAGATTACAAAATCAGTCATAGAACCAGAAACGGAGAAGATGAGATTTAACACAGATTTATACATTTCCCGCATGAAGTAAATATACTTATAATTAACTAGATTTTGCCCTGAAATATACAAGTTTCACCAAAACTTACTTACTTACCGGTACTTTTTGCGTGATGCTCGGACAAAATAAACAAACACAAACAACAATCGTTTTATTTGGTTTTTTTTTTGAGATGACTATATACTGGTTGTAACATGTTTAAAAATCAATAATATTTGAAATTACTACATACGTAGTGAATTATATTCTCTTTGACTATTACAGCTCTGCTCAGGGAGCAACTACTGCTTTTTATTGCGGACTATTGGAGGGACCACGATGGGTCTACCGAGCCAAATGAATGAACTTAAGCAACCGACCTAGGGGCACCCAGAGGGGTACGGACCACGGCATAGGACGTTGCTGGGGCTACGCGGCGGATTTATCAAAAGAGATTAATATAAATTCAAGATAGATTACAAAATCAATTATAGAACTGGCGCACTACTAAAAAGGATGTCATCAAAATTTCATTATATTTTATAGTTCAGTTCATCCTGTTATTAAAAAAATTTTATTCGAGGTAAAGTATAACTGAAAATGCGAGTTAAGCGTTATTTTCAAACGTTGTTTTTACTAAGATACGTTACGTACGTTATACTTTACGTTTATGAAATAGGCCCCAGTAGGTTCATGGACGGGCCACCGGCGACTGCCATAAGTGGCAAATAAATAATTGTCACTATTGAGTCCGCAACTAGTGGATGTTACGAGTGACCATGACCAGTATGCGGAGTTTCCTTTATATCGACAAGTTAATATAGACTGCTATTCATTTCCACTTTAGAATTAATCTAAAAATTGTGATTTGTCTTGGAATGATATAGGAAAATACCTTACTATATACAATTTCAATTATTTGAGATTATAATTTTTTATTGTTAATTCATTTAATTTTTCTCATATTTTACAGACTTGCTATAAGAGTACATTCCTCTGCTTAAGGTGGTTGCAGAGGGGTCAATTTTATACAAAACTTTGACGCACAATACGCGTATACGGTATTAATATAAAGTAACTTTGTATATATATGGAAAAATAGTTTAGAAAATCTAGATGCCGCGTCACATATAACATTTGCAATTTATAAAATAATTACGAAGATATAAAGCTTTGCAATTTATAAAATAATTACGAAGATACAAAGCTTTGAAATTTTTCATACAAAATGTTAATAGCTTTATATCTTCGTAATAATATTATAAATTGCAAATGTTATTTGTGACGCGGCAACTAGATTTTCTAAACTATTTATTTTTTCATATATAAAATATTACTTTTATTAATTCCGTCTACGCGTATTGTGCGTCAAACTTTTGTATGGACTGAAACCACCTTAACGCTCAAATACATCTTTGCTAGTAATTTCATTATAAATTAATTCGTACAAAGAATACTTGGTTTTCGGTTCCAGATATTGTAATTGACTGCAATTTCGTAGTCTTAGCAATGTTAACCAGGGCTGCAGACCTGCTGCGAAAATAGCCCAGGGCCTTTCTCTTATGAATAAACTGGTCTCGTGAACTTATGGTTGATGCATATGAATAGATTATAATATGTTGTGTACTATTATTATCTATTCATATAGTTGATGTTACTTAATATAATGGTACCAATTAGCTAAAAAATCGTTAAATATTTCACTACATTGTTATTGGGGGAAGCAAAATTTTGTAACTCATTTTGAATACAATATAACAATTACAAGCTTACATCTAAAAGCTGTCTTTTATAATTTGTTTGAATAACCTATCAAGTAAATTAAAAGCTACCTATATAAAAGTGGAAAGCAAAAACTGGCAGTTAACAGACTATTATAACTCAAGCAATCATTCTTAGATGACCAAACCTAACTTTTTGAGTTACTTGAATATCGATTTTTGACAAATATTACCTACTGTCACTGAGTTTTAGACAATACTTGAAAAAAAAACCTACGAAATTCGGCTAAAACTCTATACGAAAATAATAATTTAATAGATTTAAAATCTACTAGGGCAGTTCTCAATGAGCGCTTGCAGTGCTCTTATCTCGAACGCCGGGTCGGTGATGGCCGGCGGAGTGGTTACTAGACCATACAGAATACAGTTCTCAAGTTATATGCACTCATACTTAACTAATAGTAACTAGTTGCCGTAGTATATCTGAGGACAGTTCTCAATGAGCGCTTGGAGCGCTCTGATCTCGAACGCCAGGTCGGTGAAGGCCGACGGAGTGGCTACTAGACCATACAGAATACAGTTCTCAAGTTATATGCACTCATACTTAACTAATAGTAACTAGTTGCCGTAGTATATCTGAGGACAGTTCTCAATGAGCGCTTGGAGCGCTCTGATCTCGAACGCCAGGTCGGTGAAGGCCGACGGAGTGGCTACTAGACCATACAGAATACAGTTCTCAAGTTATATGCACTCATACTTAACTAATAGTAACTAGTTGCCGTAGTATATCTGAGGACAGTTCTCAATGAGCGCTTGGAGCGCTCTGATCTCGAACGCCAGGTCGGTGATGGCCGGCGGAGTGGCTACCAGGGTAGGCGCGAATACAGTGCTCAAGTTGTGTGCGCTCATTTTGTTGACATCTGCGTGCTGGGCTATCCTGGAAACAGAAACGGAGAAGATGAGATTTAAAACAGATTCATACATTACCCTAGACTTTGTACGTTTGTATTTTTGAATATATTCAATGCGCATAATATAAAGTTAACTCAATTTTGCCCTGAAATATACATGTTTCATAAAAATTGGTCCGGTACTTTTAGCGTGATGCTCGAACAACACAAACAAACAATAAAAAAATCTAAAAATCTATTATTTGCAGTTAAAGAGACTTAAACACCATAATAATCGAAACCTTTTTTGATAAATATCTTCAATGTACAGACACACTTTTGTTACAGTTTACAGTATTGATAAAATTAAGTAACCCGATTTCCATGAAATAAAAACTTCTCCAATCCAGATGGAACATATTTGATGCACCCTCTGCTAGCTGACGCGAAATCTACGCAAGATGGCTGGAAGGGACTGGACGGAAGTACCTTACAGGACCTAGTACAGGCTGACGATCAGGATCAAAAAATTAATGTAACTCTAAATAAAGACCTACATTAAAATTATTCGAATTGGTTCTGCAGTTTCTGAGTAGCAAAAATAATTATAAAATAATGAAAATACAAGCTGCGCCTGGCATGCGTTGCAATGCCCCTTTTTTCCCGACACACACATGGCAGTTTTTTTTCATAGCTCATGTTCATCACGGATAATGTAACATTCTAATGATGAAATAATTATTCAGATCGGTCCAGTAGTTTCGGAGCCAATTCAATACAAACAAACAAAAAATCTAATATTTCCTTTTGATTATAAACTAGAGTTAACCCGCGACTTCGTCCGCACAAATTATATACCAGATTAAGTCAGATCAAAAGCTATCAAACAATTAAAGTTTCATCATAATCGGTTCAGTCGTTTTTGCGTCATGCTCGATCAAACAAACACACAAACAGACAGACAAAAAATCCAAAAATTGGTGATATGGTATCAGGGACACCTAAAAACCATATCGTAACTTTTTTATTTTATTATTTTATTTTATTTTATTCATTTTAGGAAAACTTACGGACTAATTACAGGATAGTAGGGTATCAACATTTTTATAAAACAACATTGCCAACTAAAAGTTTCCACAGATAAATTTCATTCGTTTTACACACGTTTGTTAATATCTTCAATGTACAAACTTTCTTTTACAGTTTTATAATAGTTTAGATATATAGATAGATTCATAATATTAGTGTAGATAAATGAAAGGGATCACATATGTATCATTGATATAAATAGGAGAACAATAGCAAGATATAAATTAGACAACAGACGACTTACCTGTGCAAGTGTTGTACCATGTATTGAAGACAGTTGAAGTGCGCGGGCGGCAGCAGGTCGAGACACTCGCGCAGCATCGCCACTTGCACTACTGTCGTCTTCATTTCTACATCAATACAATATACTATTATATTACTGTACTTTGTACTGTATTGTGTACCGTCGGTATGTCTAATAAATATAAAGTAAATAAAATAAAATTACATTTCACCAGTACAGTCTTAAGATGTGCATAAAAACCTTTTTAAGAATACATAAGACGGCTTTTTGCTTCAAGATGTATACAAAGCGTTACATATTTTAAGGGGTTCTTCAAACAATCAAACAAACAACTTTCACTATGAAGCCAAAATAGACATCGCGATAATTTTAAATCATTTTCATACATTAGTGTCGAGTCCCGTTGACGATTTCTATGGAAGAACTATTTTTTTTATTCAACTTGATCAGACCACGTGTAAAGATCCTTAAAACTTAATTATCGTCACAAATCAAAATGTTGAAATACATTTGCAATTTTGTCAAAATGATTCGTATAGAATTGGGACCAACCTTCATTTTGACTTAACTATAAGTAAATAAAACAAAGTAATACTAACGTATAGCCTGCACTATTTTGGGATGGACCTCGTAGGTGACCAGCGGCACCGGCAGCAGTCGCAGGTACAGCTTGAGAGTGCCGGCCACCACGTTTATGTTACTGTACACGCTCAGATCAGCCGCCTCGCCGTCTGCGATACGAACACCAATATTATAATGAGGATGTGTGATGTTAGTGACTACTACTAGAGTAGGATTCTAATTATTTCAATGAATAAGTCATCAGTTCAACACACACAATTCCTGAAACACAATTTTTTGTGTTGAAATCTTTGATCCAATCTAGGCTATTTCAAACATTATGGCCAATTAAAATATAAGCGGTATTGCCTCAGCCGGCAAACTAAGGGAGGTGTTTGGAGAAGAGTCGCCCAACCCACGAAGTGCGCAGAGTTGCGCGTGCTGCGAAATACCCAGCGGAATATCGCTTGGGTATAACCGCTACCCAGGGCGCGGTAGCAAATACGGTCGTTTTATATGATTAAATCCCCTAGATTCAATTCAGTTATATGTCAAGATAGATAGTCGAAGCTACGAACGTGTCGAAAAAAATTGCAACCAGCTAAGTTCACTAAACCCTATCCATATTCACGCACACAGACATAATTTGTATGATGCCTCACGCACCGCACACCAACCTAAGAAAGGCTGAGGCTCAATCTAGACATATACTTTATCTAAGGATCCATACACAAATATTAAAGTTTATTAAATATTTATCTAAGGTGGGAGGAATCATATTTGAATCTAGTCTGCATTGGATAATGCCAACCATGGGATGTTCCGTATAATACTACAATACTAGAAATCAGCAAACCCAATACCTTTATCAAAAGCCATTTTCAAAGCCTCAATCTCATCAGCAAAGCCGGACACTCTGTAAATGCCTTCAGAGTCCATGCCCCTCGCCTCTATCTCATTGACGCATTTCCTCACGACGAATGGCAAGGTGCTGGAGTGAGCGTTGAGCAAAGTAGTTAGGTCTATGCCGAACACGCCGCGGAGTTTCTTCAGGTCTGGCACGCAGTGGTTGGGAACTCGTTCTGAGCATTTAGAGTGGGCTATAAAACCACAATCTGGAAGAAAAAAAAATTATAAAAAATCTTAGCAAATTTTTGTTCATTTTGACACAATATCCCACAGTAATCAAGTATGAATGCTATTCATCATCATCATCATAACAGCCGATAGACGTCCACTGCTGGACATAGGCCTCCCCCAAAATGGGGGGATTTGCCATAATCGCCACGCTGGGCAGGCGGGTTGGCGATCGCAGTTGGATTGAATGTGTGTACTCAGAGGAAGCTGCTGCCCATCCTCTGGTAGTTCCCTTAGTCGCCTTTTACGACACCCACAGGAGGAAATGGAATAGTGCTATTCTTAGCCGACACCACACGGACAATTAGGTGGCACTAATAATTATGTCATATTTGATTAATAAATTTAGTCGTATTTGGTATGTTTACTGTCAGCCAGTACAAAAACAACTCTTAGAAGCACTTTTGGTTCTGCCATTTTTGGAATGTTGATTGAAATCCAGTTCTGTATAAAGTAGGACGAAAATTTTTCAAAAATGCTGTAGGAGCCTGTTTTCATATCTCTTTAATTTTAGTTTAATGAAACAATACCTTCACATTTAACACCCTGTGCCGTGAATCCCCACAAGAAATTAGCGCACAGTTCGCACCAGTTCAGTCCTTTGAATGTGTGCACCTTGAAGCTATGTGACTTTGAGTACTTGTTCACTAGTGGATTATCTTCTATTGTTGGTGTTAGGTCTAGGGTCTTCTTCACATCTTCTGTCCTGTTCTCTGGCCTGGTGATGATGGGGCTTGATTTGTTTGAAGCTCTGCAGAAGTGAGATAGAGATTACAAATTTTTGTGAGAATCCGATAATATTTGTTCCTTGGTTGTTAATAAATTATTTGTATTTGGCAGTTAGTTGTGGAATAAGGAATTTTTATTATAATAAAGAACTTTATAATTGTGACATGTTTCTGGCTGGCTGTGAAGCAACACAATTTTGAATGGGCTCTAATTTGTGTTTGTTGATAAAACAACCTAAACCTAACTGACATTTGAATAAATGCAATGCTTAGGCGCATTAAGAGGAAAGGCGGGTGCCGTTCAGTCCATACAAACATTTCTCTGTTTCCTTCCTGGATACAAAGACCCCAGAGAAAAAATGTTACTATTGTAATCATAGAAAAAAATAAGACTATTGTAATCTACATTCATGGTGTGCAAATAAATAATATTTATTTTATCTTATTACTACATGTCCCTATGTTTTGATTTTATAAATAAATTGTTTACTATAAGAACTAGGAACCGTCTCAAATGACGAAAATTGCTCAATTTTCATTGCTCGCTACATCTTCGACCCCAGCTTCGTCCTGAGGACTAGATTGAGGTCAAGAGCAAACCCATACGTAATAAAAAAAAAAAATTTTACCGCCGTTTTCAGACATAGACCAAACAAATTTGATGAATAAAAACAATAAAAAGAAAACGTACAAACATATCCAAAGTCTTTCTCATATTATTTATGAAAAAAATATTAAATTCGGTCTAGTTTTGGAGGAGGAAACGGGAATACGAGATTGTGATTTCGTCCATTTTATACGCAGGTAAAATTAGTCCGAGCTGCAGTTGATTCATTCGCACTCTAGTCGGCGGGGTTTGTGCGAGCACGACAGTAATAGATCTGGTAAAAACATATTCTTCAAATGTCTTGCAGACCGCCTTTCCTCTTAACTTATAAAAATGGACTTTCTTCATAAAATAAAAGTAAAGTGAGTTATAGTCTGTAAGGTCCAACTGCAGGGCAAAGGCCTCCTCTCATGAATAATGGTGAATTGGTGGAGGCAATTTAATTAAATGCTATGGATAACTTACTGCTGTAACTTAGACAAAGTATTCAATTTCCTTCTATTCAACGTCACATATGGACTCTCAGTGTAATTAGACCTAGAATTAATCATCTCCAGTATATGATGCGCTTTTAGCTCCATGTGACACGTGATGAGGCCGTCGGCGACCAGGTCGTATATGGTTTCGTATCGTTTGTCCTTTATGTAGTGTGTGCCGTCATAGTAGAGTTTGTAGTGATGGATTTTATCATCAAATCTGGAACAGAATTAATATGATGTTTGAATTATTATAATGGACATTTATGGTTGACCATGTAAATCAATCAATCAAGTATACTTTATTTTACACCAAAACATAAACAGTAAAATACAGAAATAAAAATACAAGAGGCACAAAATAAGGCGGTCTTATCGCTAAGAAGCGATTTCTTCCATACAACCTTAGGTAAATGTTAAATATTATAGAAAAAACATTTTAGTAAGGCTCGAAATCAAAAAAAGGTATTGAGATTTTATATTGTTGGAAGTATATTTATACAAGAGGTGTACTTATAAAAAAAAATTACTGCACTTTAAAGTTAGAATGCACGGAACGGACAGACGAATAAACAAACCGATGAACAGACGGCGAAAGCTTGGTAACAGGGTCCCAAAGGCATCCTTTGGTTATGGAACCGATTTAAACTATATTAAATTAAAGATTGAAAAATTTGTCTCGGACGGAACTTGAACCCGCACTTTTCCGAACCGGGGAACTGCGTTACCCGGCCAATTTCGCCACCGAGCCCACTACCCAGAGAACGAAATTTTAGTGCAGGTTCAAGTCCCGCCCGAGCCAAATTTATAATCTTTAATTTGATTCGAAATAGCACAACATGGCTGTAACACGTTTAAAAATCAATAATATTTTAAATTATATTGTCTGAAATGTTACTATACAAAGGGTTTAAATATCTTCAAAACAAAAACAGCAGCTTCCACCAGCCTTACCTCCACGTTAACGTGTAAAAATCATTGAACTCGTTCCCTTTTCTAATTAGAAAGGCACCATTTGGTTCACCTTCCAACCGTAATGTCGCTTCTTTGTGACCCATAACTCCGTGGTATTCCTTGCCATAGAACTCCGGCCTGTCCGAACAATCCTCGCAAATCACCCGCTTCGGCACCGGAGCTTCTATCTGAATACGATATACTGAAAAAACAACATAAATTAAAGAACTGGCGACATTTTCCCGGTTTCATAATGATCACGTTTAAGGTGACTTACACTCCGGTTTCCAAATGTTCCTTAGGTTCTCCATGGTAAATATTTGTTTCGCAGTACTTTGGATTAGTTTTATTTGTTTATCTTTTCAAGGAATGCCGGAAATTTATTGCGGAAATGATTAATAGAAAATACGTAAACAAATCTTGAAGTTTTGTTGACTTGACATTTTTTTTAAATCTTATTTATCTTTGGATTTTATTCCATGTTTGTGAAAGAAAGAGAAAGCTTGAGAAAAGTGATAAAAACATTTTTCGCTCGCTAATATTAATTTGTTGCAAATGCCTGCATCTAAAACACATTCACGTTCCTTTCAACGCAAATGTCGTTTCGTGTGATTTTATTAAATCAGTTATTTTCAGTATAAATGTTTAAATTCAGTCTAAAATAGCATGTACTCTTTCTCACACTGTGGCATAGCTTGACGCCATACATCTTACCTAGGTATTCTTACTCGTAAAAATTGACCGAAATGAGCTTAAAAATTAAATGTGTTGTATTCTAATAGGCATTACTGGCTACCTTTGTCTTGTCCGAAACGATTTCCACATTTCGGCAGTTCAGCCTTTAGACATAAAAAAAGCAAACATACTTATATTACTCTTTGAAGCAAACTATAACGGTTTTTTTGGCGGTAATTTGTCAGCTACGTTTGGAGTCTTGGTTCGTAAAATTGGTGTTGTTTTGCGTAACAAAGTGTCGTGCAAGTGAACAATATACAGTTTACAGTGAAATATACAGTTACAATATACAGTGAAATATGATGGTGTATGGGTCGTAAACAGGAAAAGTGTTCCGTCATTTGTGTCTTTGCGCGGCAAAGCGATCGGTTCGCCTCTTTGACTATTTATTATAAGGACTAGCCTTGCGGTAGCATTTCCCCTCTGCCACGGTATAAGATCAATTAATCATGTGCATTTACATTCAATTGTATACCTTATCACTAAACGAGACTACCTATAATTGCGAAACAATAATTTCGAACTTCGAACGTTTGGGGTTCACGCGAGACTACTTTTCATGATTTTTAACGTTCAAAATTAGAATTTAGAGTTATGGGAATAAAATCCAAAGTTGCGGATTTCATGTTACCTCGCCCCCCGTAAAAAGTGGCAGAAATGTTTGTTAGTAGAATTACACGCGTAACTAGTCCCTATATAAGTAGTCAAAGGTTCGCCTCTTTCCTGTGGACTTCTCTGCGTTTCCTGCGTCTTTCGATTGTCTCCAAAAACTCCAAAGAAGCGTCAAAACGTCGAACACTAATGTTTTAATTGCTATAAATGAAAGAATTTTATTGAAGACATCGGTTGTATAGGATTTTTAATCCTTTTACTTTGTACCAAAAAAAAAAACTAACTTTTTTCCGATTCTAAAAGGCTTTGAAAGATATTTTTCGAGCATCTTTGGCCAGCGCAAGTATAATAATACATATACAATCTCTTTTAAAATCGAATTACAGTTTTATTTTATTTTTCTCCTTATTACGTATTTTTCGAGTTGGGTTCGTTGGGGCAAGGGAGATAAACCTGAGATAAACTTTGACGTTACCAAAGAATGTTACTTTCATCCAAGGATTTTAGAATCATAAAATACCTATGCCAGCTTCCTGCTTTCATCTAACGAGCAGTTCTATGCCTGTGCTCCCCCCCTACGGATTATGGTAACACAAAAGCCCCATCTAAATTATTCACTGCGTATTCCGTACCGGTGACTGTTTTACATACCTATTAGTTACCTACATACCTACGTAATATAATCACGACCATAATTCCTCCACCGCACCGGCTGACACCTCGCACCGTGACCGTTTTAGCGGTAGCTAGCCCAAATAACAATTGCATGATCGAGTCGATGTTCTGTAGGTAGGTACTTATTTCATCTTGAGCGCCTCTTTCTTCCAAGGGCACACAATAAGCTGCTGAATTGGAACGCGGCTGCTGAATAGGCTGATGATGATGATGAGGTAGCATGCTAATATAAAGATATATGACGAAGTCGGGTTTCCTCTTACACGGGCACTACATTCTCGCCGAGAACAGCCGAGAACGAGAGTGTAGATGCCCTTCATTGTTCTCGTCGCGTCATAAGCCATAGTAGATTTCCTTGAAAGTTCTCGCCGAGAATTCTCGCCGATGAGTTCTCGCGAGAGTGAAGTGATTGCTTTATGTGAATTGCTTTTCCTTTCATCGACGAGAATATTATTATAATTAGATACCAGTCACAATAGAAACTGGAAAAAATATGATGTTACCCTTAGAAAAAGTATATGTCTAGAAAGACCCTCATGCTTCTACCGTATAAAACAAAAGGGGCCAACTTTCTTAGGTTGGTGTGCGTGAGGCGACATACAAATTATGTCTGTGTGCGTGTATATGGATAGGGTTTAGAGGCCAATACTGGTTACAATTTTTTTCTACGCTTTTGTAGCTTCGACTATCAATCTTCAAGATGTTACCATAGATATATTATATGATATATCTATGGATGTTACCTACAGATATTTCTTTGTGTGATAATGATAATGACCCAGTAACCCATCCTTATAAATTAATTAAACGATATTTTCAGCACCTTCCGCTATGCGGGTAGATTATGTTTCAATTTATGGCATATCATCACGGTCAGTGTATTTAATGTAATGAATGAGAGATTACACGAATAAAAAGTAAGCAAGAATTAAATAACCTGGATTATATTGTTTTATTTGATTGTATAGAATTGCGGAAGAAAACTTTTCGAGGGCAACTCAACTCAACCTCCAACGAAAGATTTGGAAATGTTTCTAATATTTTACGACAACGTCGACTTTTCTGTCCTTTAGAGAAATTTCTAATTTAGCGCCTTCGGGATGGCGTTCTGCCTACTGACCTGTACTTTAATCCCTCGGTCCCCACTCGCTGATCCTGTTTTGGTTCACAACCTTCTTCTGTTCTGAACTAACTACCTTATACCTAGATGATGATTAAATCTTCTATCAAAAATATTAGTTTTGGAGCGAAAATAATATGCGCCTCTAAAAGCAGCTACACTATATTCGTAACTATATACCTACCGAATGAGTTAAATATTTTACTTTAGGAAAAAAGAATATTAACGAATTGAATTTTCATGAGAAGATACTACTCTACGGGTGACTGCTAAAACGCTTAAACCGATAGAGTAACCAGGTAGATACGATAGAGTTCGAAAACTATAGTAAAGTCAAAGGTAAAACCATGTAACACCTAAATGGCAAAACTTAAGTAAAAGTTTACAAATGAAATAAAATCGAGCAAAAAAGTCATTATATTTTAAGAGAGATTTACTACTTGCTGCAACAGGTAGTTTATCCCTATTGTCCGTAAATTGGGGATTAAAAATAATCGCTCATTATTAAAAACATGATTTTCTACGTATTGAGATTTTAATGTAATATTAGTGTATACTTTGTTGACAGTCCTTAATAAATAAATAAAACCTAGAAAGTTTATTACTAACTTAATCTTTTGATAATGAGTTCATGCTGCTGGCACTAAGTAGCTTCCAATGGCATGACAAAATGATGTTCATCTCCAAATGCGAGTAATATCGAGTTATGTAGTTTTTCATTAGACTACGTAACTTTTTTGGTGGATGCCATCGGCGATTTCAAGGCATTTTGAGTTATCGCTCAGTGGGGTTGGGCCTCTGAGTCAGCGGATGCGACAGGTAGCGAGGACGAGTTCAGAATTAATGTTCTAAGAAACAATATCAAAGGCAGAAGGGTACATAAGTACCTACGCTCTGTGAGATTCATGACCGAATGAATACACAAACTTCATACTATTTAGGTAATTTCTTCTGCTGATTTCATCGTGTGACTTCCAAAAATCCCACTGATGGACGTGATGCAACTGCTTATTCTGATTTAATAATAATAAGGCTTAAGGTGGTTGTAGAAGTGTCAATTTTATACAAAACTTTGACGCACAATGCGCGTAGACGGTATTCATATAAGTAACTTTGTATACATGGAAAAATACAGTTTTTGAGAGTTACGCGGTT
Source organism: Agonopterix arenella (assembly GCA_927399405.1). Lineage (NCBI taxonomy): Eukaryota > Metazoa > Arthropoda > Insecta > Lepidoptera > Depressariidae > Agonopterix > Agonopterix arenella. Next base: position 5,704,598 of record OV656710.1, read on the forward strand.
ATTATTTAATCTAGAACTAAACATTTAAATATCGGGAACTCAAATATACCAAAACGCGGTAAGAACCCGTTAAAATGTTTAGTTCATGGAAAAATAGTTTAGAAAATCTAGATGCCGCGTCACAAATAACATTTGCAATTTATAAAATAATTACGAAGATTCATAAAAAATTTTAAAATTATATTATAATATTATAAATTGAAAATGTTATTTGTGACGCGGCAACTAGATTTTCTAAACTATTTTTCCATATATAAAACATTACTCATATTAATTCCGTCCACGCGTATTGTGCGTCAAACTTTTGTATGGACTGAAACCACCTTAAGCGCCGTCTCATAATGTCTTAGAGGTTATATGTATGTATGAGTGTGTATGATATAATATTTCCCTGGAACATTGCTTGGAACCAAATAGGCTAGATACTTTTTCTTATACTGGGCCTGTGTGTTTGATCAATGATCATCAATCAATATAGATAATCAAACACATCTATTACAAAAAGATGTACCTTTTCAATCAAATTTTTCTTGTATAGTACAGATTATACCTACAGATTATACCATTATAAGCTTTAACTTTAGGCATGGTATAAGAAACAGTATCTAAGTATTTCTTTAGGGATACTATCACTCAGTTACAGAAACGCTCATTAGAGTAAAACCTCTATTAAATCTCTTGCTAGCTTTCACTTTGTCAACAAGACAAAAAGTGACAGCAAAAGATGTAATGGAGGATTAACTTTAATGAGCGTTTCTGAAACCGATTGTATAATACTTAGGACTTAGGTAGGTACCTAAGTCCTAAGTATTATACAATCGGTTGTCCAGTTTGCCAGGGGTTTGATAGGTATCAAACCCCTGGCAAACTGGACACCTGCCTCGTAGAAAAAAATGTGTCGTCTATGGGTGGGCTGCATGTGCCCCACCTGGGTTTGAGATAACATTGTATGATTGATATTCATAAAACGCTTATCGCTGTCGCGCTAACTCGGACTGTACCTTTACTTAAACAAACTTAAATGAAGTTACTATATAAAGAATTTTAAACGGAGAACTCATTATTAACACTCAAAAGGGCGCGTAAATTTATTCTCAAAAATGTCTAACATTTTAATTTCATTTTTAATAGTAATTAGTTTATTTATTAGCAGTTGCAGCTGCTGGGTGTTTAATAATGTTAATTATGCAGAATTAGGAGCTAAGAGCATAGATATGCAGCTGGAAGACATCGATAACGACATTGATCTTGAAGATTTATTACAACAGCAGAAGTTTGCTTTGATATTTCCCGGTAAGTACTCAGACCAAAATATTTGTGGACATCGATCGCGGAGACAGCGGTACTAGCATAGCGGCGTAAAATGCAACCACTACTGACATTATGTCCAGATTTAATATATCATGATGTGGAGAAATGTTTAGCTGGGAACATCGACAAATAGGTTGCTATCATCGATCCGTCCGACTTTCTATTAGGCACATCGTGAAATAATCAGCTAAATCATTTTCACACCCCTTCTGTTTATCTTATTTTCCTCTATCTTATTTTGTGAATACCCACTTTTTACACTACTTACTCATGCTCACGCCTTTGTCCTACGGAGGTAGACAGAGACAACGGCCCACAACACTCTGCGATTCGGGCACACTTCGTTGACATCGTCGTTTTGGATCGTTGTGTGTTGCCAGTGATGATATATGGAACAGAGACGTGGTCGTTCACTCGAGGCCTCATAAAAAGGCTGAAAGTCATCCAAAGGGCAATGGAGAGGGCTATGCTCGGAGTTTCCCTGCGAGATTGAATCAGAAATGAAGAGATCCGCAGAAGAACCAGAGTAACTGACATAGCCCAAAGAATTGGTAAACTAAAGTGGCAGTGGGCGGGGCACATTGCTCGCAGAACCGATGGCCGATGGGGCCGAAAAGTTCTAGAGTGGCGATCGCGTGCCGGAAAGCGCAGCGTAAGTAAGCCCCCCCACACGTTGGACCGATGACCTGGTGAAGGCGGCAGGAACCCGTTGGATGAGGGCAGTGCAGGACCGGTCGTTATGGCGATCCTTGGGGGAGGCCTATGTCCAGCAGTGGACGTCCATCGGCTGAGATGATGATTCGATTCCAAATTTTTAAGGTACAAAATGGTGTGGAGCAGGCAACATAGCGGACAACTACGACGACCTGGGACCTGCCAGAGACACGGACATGTGCTGCAGGGATCACGATAACTGCCAGGATATCATACTGGCCGGGGAGACGAAGTACAACCTGACCAATAACGCCTACTTTACTAGGTAGGTGTTTTCTAGCAAAAATATTCTTTTAAAGGACGTCAGCAATTTCCGTTTTAGCAGAATAATTCAGAAATGTAGAACTAACTAACAAAAGCTAAAAAAAAACTCATACAGAATCTGTTATTTTATGAATAATAATTGGTAATGAATGGTAGGTAAGAGGTAAGATGAATTAGGAGGGATATGGTAGGTAAGAACGTCGGTGGCGCATTGCGGAGAGTTATGGGCACTCAATATTGAGATCCGGTTTCGAATCTGCAAGGATGACATGCCACTTACCAATGAGTTTTTCTAACTAATGTTTCTGGAGTGCGATTTTTGAATCTCATATGTTGAACTCAGCAGCTGAAAATGTCGAGATACGCATCTTACTACTGCTGATTTGAATTTCAAAAATCATACTTCACGAGTGTGATTTTTGAAAGTCAAATCAGCAGTAGAAAGATGCATATCTCCAAAGTAGGTAATTTTGACATTTTCTATTTCTGAGTTCAAAGTATGAGATTCAAAAATCAAACTCCTGCTTTCAATTGGTGAAAGAAAACATCGTAAGGAAACCTGCATACGCTGAAGAAGAAATTCCGATGCGTATGTGAAGTCTACCAATCCGCATTGGGCACGCGCGGTAGGACTAACGCCCATACACCCTCTCTGAGGGTAGGCCTGTGCCTGGGCAGTGGGACGTATATAGGTAGGCTGCCGATGATAGAGGTAAGTAATCGATGGTTACTGTGAAGCAAGCTGTTTTCCCATGGTCTCATTAAAACACAAGGAAATCAATTATCTGCGTTTCTATTAGGCTAGGTATTTTAATAAGTAGGTATTCTGTGATTTGGCGATTAGTGGAACCCCGCCCAGGGGTGCGATTTTTGAAACTCATATTTCGAACTCAGCAGTTGAAAATGTCAAAATTACTATGCATCTTTCTACTGCTGATTTGACTTTCAAAAATCATACTCCAGGAGTGCGATTTTTGAAAGTCAAATCAGCAGTAGAAAGATGTATATCTCCATAGTAATTATGACATTTGTAACTGCTGAGTTCAATGAATGAGTTTCAAAAATCGTACTCCAGGTAGACTCGTTAGGGAAATTTATGCAAGTTGTAACACCATTGGCAGTCTTTCTTAATATGCTGAGGTTTTTTTTCGCCATTTCGTTGTTAGTCACAGTCCTAGTCCCATACAGAAAGTTATTCAGTTTTATGGTCAGATCCTCCTCTTAATAAAACCGTCAGCATATTAAGAAAGACCCTATATCCATACGCCGAAATCTAAGTTTAAGTATTTCTATTTCCTCCGCAGTTAGAACCCTAGCTCTGATACCTATGATCTTAATGTTTATGTTGTGATACTGTATCCCTTCTGCTGTTCACTATGTTAAGGGCCTATGTCTAAAAATAATTGAAGTGAAATGAGCGTGTGATAGCTTATATTACTGCCTGATGCGAGAGAAAGAGATGGGGCGGCGCGCGCGCCTGAAACGACGCAAGCGTAAAACAAACTTTATTTAATTGTGAGTGTACTATTTATGTAAGTTCAAATCTGCTCTAATCAAAATTTGTAAAATATCAATCTCTTTTTTTAACACGCTTATATTAGCTTCACCTGTATCATCATCATCATCATATCAGCCATGGCTTCACCTGTATGTAACTAACTAAGTATGTAAGAAAATCTAGGTAGTCAATTTTAACCTACTTCTAATTTAAATCAAGTCTCGTGTTTCTATTATTCACCGTTTAGCAGTTCCAAGCGTTTATCGATAAAGACAGGCTACTTTGGCTACTTTGGCTTGTTTTTCTATCGAGAAAATGTGTCTTAATCGTGTTTTGGCTGTAATCAAAACTTCAGTTATATGTTCAATTTACACATATCCGCTAATCATACTCATACTGTTAGTACTTCATGATACATGACGCTTTGAAGAATCCTATTTTTTTCACATAGCCTCTTAAATTGTACTGTTGAATGCATAAACGTGTTATCTATGACCATTATACGTCCATGAGACCATGTCGTCTTTATTTTCAGATACTTACAATGAGTTTTTTATGCTACACATATTCGTTATATATTGATACATGTTATATATTTAAGTCAATATACGTGTAGACAAATGGCTTGTAAGACGATTATAGTGACAGTAAAATTTAATATCATCACGTTTAGGGCTTCTTATCGGTCGAGGAAGGTCTCGCTTGAGGTAGTCTTCGTTTTGTTTGTCGATGTCGACATAGATAGGTCTATATTACTTTGCCCTTTACCTTGAATTCATAATGTAAGAAATTTTTATTTTTGTTTTTGTGGAGAAAACATCCTCGTTATGTAAACAATTAAGATTTAGTAAGTCCGATCCAGTGTTTAATTGGTTGATCGCAATTTTGTAATGTAAACCTTATACTACATGAATTAAATAGGTATTATTGTTACCCTACCTACTTATTTGAAAACCTAACTCAAACTTAACACAGTTCGTCAAGGATTGTCACATTCGCATAACGTCACATTATCAAAACGTCACGTTCTCAGAATTAATCTCTTTAAAACAACTACCTTCGTTATGATCTTCCATCTACTGGTTGTTTGGGAGAAATCACTTTTATTGATAAGGCCGCCGTACCATTTTTGTTCAACTATATAAATTGTTGATTTTTGTGTATTTCGGTGTGGTGTGTAAATAAATAATAATCCATCTATCTATAACGTCACGCCTCTTTCCCAGTGTGGTAGGCAGAGACCAGGGCGCGCCACTTACTACGTTTCTTACATACATTCTTTTGCCTCATGCACATCCATACATCTCTTCATACATGCCTGTCGGTTTCGATTACTCCGCACCTCTCCTTTTTGTATACGTCCTACGAGGGCGCCCTCTGCCGACGCTTTCACTCACATTAGAAACATATATCTCTTTCGTACATCTGCTGTCACTCATCCTCTCCACATGACCAAACCAACGAAGCATACCTTTCTCTATTCTTGTCACTACATATTCTTTTAATTTACATCTATCTCTTATTACACAATTTCTCACTCTATCTTTCAGCGTCACACCACACATACTTCGGAAGGAACGCATTTCAACAGCATTAATTTTCCTTGCATGATTCTTCTGCCATACCCAGCACTCACTGCCATACATAAGTGTAGGCACCAACACACCATTGCATTGTATAGCAAGTCGCGCCTTTTTGGACACTAATTGGCTAGCCACAATGGTTTGTAGAGCACTGTTTACTTTGTTTCCCGCTGTTACTATAAATAATAAGTTACTATAAGTTATAAATAATAAGTAGGTAGGTAAGGTGAACCGAGGAAAGTGTGACGCTTGCTAATAACACCGCTCAACGTTATTATACCTTAAACCCGATCTATCAAAACGATAGTGTAATCGTTCGTGCAAAGTTTGATATATGGCGGTTTAAGGTATAATAACGTTGAGCGGTGTTATTAGCAAGAGTCACACTTTCACCCGCGTCACACTCGCCTTGGTTAACCTTACCCTATTTGTTAAATCTCTGTGTACCATAGCATAAGTAGAACAATTGACACAAAAAAAGAAGTAGAAATCTCAGAGTAGGCATATTCTATTGATTCCCCTGGCAAATAGTAGTTATAAACCCTGTATAAACACAAAATACGTCTACGATGTTCGAAAAGATCTTTTAAAATCTAATAAAATACGTGATGTAGCCCAGTCATTTTACGGAGTTTTGTTAGGCGGGGTAGGGAGTAATTACTAATTGGACTTTTAAACTGTAACCGGAACAATTAAGTGACAAAAGGACTATCTTAAAGCATATTAAAAAAAATTCGATACGCAACATAGAAATCAAAATTATGTGTCCCAGAAGGATTTTAAATAATTAATATTAATACCAATGCACTCATTTGACTTAGATTTAACAATATAAATTATTTTTGAGCTATGAAATTATTTTTTAAAATAGGCAATGAAATTTAAAAAATGAAGCATTTATTAGAAAATACGAATGTATTTTTCAAGACCTTCTAAGTAGCCAAAAATATTCACACCATTTTTGTAGTATGAATAATGGTAAAGCCTTAAATATGTGCAAAAAAAATTTACCATAAGGTTTTTTAGAACGAGATAATAGCAAAATTTTAAAATTGGAACTGTTGCTGACGTGATTTCTTTTAATTTTGGTACATTTCTAGGCTCAAATTGGCTCTTCAATATTATACCGAAAAAAAATGTCAATTACTAATTAGTCCCGGCTCAAACCGTAAAATGACTGGGCTACTATGAGACTTAACTATAATATCATTATACAGGTTGCACTGTGACTGTGACGAAACATTTCGCATGTGCCTGCACAATGCTAACAGCAAGATATCGGCAACAATCGGCAAGATGTACTTCAACGCTTTGGGTACCAAATGTTACAGGAATGACTACCCTGTTATAGGCTGCAACAAGACTGGCGGGTGAGTTGACAGAGTTATTTGTTCACTTGACAAATGTAAACCTTTCCACACTGTCGAATACTCGGCGGTTCCTGTTCCCAATGTTCTGTGGTCCCTGATGTCGAGGAATGCGAAGCAACCACAGGATAAAATCGATATCATTGGCATCCTTTGAAATTAAGAGTCTACCCATCCAAACTGAACAACTTTTAGAAGCAAACCGATTGTAGCAAAATAAATCTGCTGTTGCATACATTTCAGTCGAATAGGCTCTGCAGTTTCGTGTGGAACAGCTGATTTTCTTTTTGGTTCGATTGGCTTGACATAGTTCAGTTTGATGGATAGACTCTTAGTTTAAAAGGATGCCAACGATATCAGTATATAGCTTTGAAATCGCGGAAAATGCGCTGCGCTCTCTTGTATTGCTGTAAAATCACTGGTAAGAATGGGATTTTCAAATATGTGTGGATATGGAAAGTAGGCACTCACATTCGCTAAACTTACCTACAACTAATTCTATACATATAGGTATACTACCCGGCCAACAATTTGACCAATAATCGGGGGTGAGGTCAAAATTTTTCTCTGCGCAGTCAAGGTTTTTAGCCAGCTATTATATAACGAGCGTTAACCCGCGACTTCGTCCGCACAAATTATATACCAGATTTTAAGTAAGATCATACGCTATCAAACAAAAAAAGTTTCATCAAAATCGGTTCAGTAGTTTTAGCGTGATACTCGTTCAAACAAACAAACAATACGCCTAGACGATATTAATATCAGTAACTTTGTATATTAAATTAAATTAAATATCGTTTATTTGTCTTTTACATTTGTAAACAAACAGAAGTAGGTATTGGTAATACGAGACAAAAGGACATTAAAAATAAAAGTGTTGTTTTCTGTTGTTAGTATGATAATGATACCTCCACAGGGCACCTATACACAAACAAGTTTGGTTGTGTACATATATGGAAAAAGAGTTTAGAAAATCTAGATGCCGCGTCACAAATAACATTTGCAATTTATAAAAAATTAAGAAGAGCTTTGGAATTTTTCATACAAAATTTTAAAAGCTTTATATCTTAATATTATAAATTGCAAATGTTATTTGTGACGCGGCAACTAGATTTTCTAAACTATTTTTTCATACATAAAATATTACTTTTATTAATTCCGTCTACGCCTATTGTGCGTCAAACCTTTGTATAGACTGAAACCACCTTAAGGCTTTTCTGTACAGGATGAAGATCTCCAAGATTGTTCAGGAGTGCGATTTTTTAATGTCATTCGCTGAGTTCAGCAGTCGAAAATGTCAAAATTACTATGGAGATATGCATCTTTCTACTGCTGATTTGACTTTCAAAAATCATAATCCAGGAGTGCGATTTTTGAAAGTCAAAACAGCAGTAGAAAGATGCGTATCTCCATAAATTTTCAACTTCTGAGTTTAACGTATGAGATTCAAAAATCGCACTCCAGGATTCTTGAATTTGCTACCTAGCCGTAAATAAAGACGGTGTATTATTGTTTGCAGATGGTTAAACAAAAAATGTAAGGAATATCAGTTCGACACAAATGGCGAACAAAGCTACCAATGGTTTGATGTACCAAACTACTAGTTTATTTTAACGCTGTGTTGGAACTGTCTTGACAAATTGTTTTAGCTGAGGATAGGTATCATGTAATTTATTATTATTACTACAAAACTAAATTCATTTTGATTAATTACGGAATATAAGTATGTAATTAGATTAAATTATGTTCTGTGATTGTTATTAACTAGATAATTATGTTGTTATTAAGTTAAGTTGTTCCTATTGATCGATATTTTTATTTATACCTATTAGTTCATTGTGATATACGTAGTGTAAAAATACAATAACTAAAGAAGCGGCATTTGTATTATTTATTTTTTTTCAGCATATTTTATTGGTACATTGTTAGAGATTTATCCATTATAGTGATTGCCATAATTCATCATTAAGTAAGTATAATATACAACTCTTTATATTTAAATTATGCACACAAGAATGCACGATTAATATACATAATTTATATTATTTTCGTATAAATAATCATACACATAGTTACATGTCGTGATAAAAGATATGGATACAGATTTATAACAATGTATAAACGAGTGAACAACTTCGAACGGTGTTAGAAATAACGCTAGGATATTCATTAATTATAGAAAAACTTCAAATACAGGTTATATAGGTAGATATGTAGCACAGTGCTTAGCTAAAAATATTTAACCTCAGGCAAACGCATCAATATGTACAACCGATATACATTATTATAGTGGCGAACACAGAGAAAGGCAAGATTTGACAGGAGCTACATTACCCATTAATAAATGTGCTCTTTAATCAATACCTACCAAGGCTACTTCTATAATTTAAGAAAGAACTTTTAGTTCTATTAATACAGTTGACAACAATCGAGACTTCGTCCTTCAAACCGTGCCTTCCTAATTGAATTAATATTACATATTGTGGACTAAACTGGGATTACATGTTTCATATAATACGAATGGATATTACTAGGAATCGCAAGCTAAATCTGGATTTTATACGTGAAAAGGTTTAAATACACGAGAACGAGAATGTCTTGGATAGATACGAAGCGATATAAAGGACTTATTAGAGAATCCCTTGTACGAAGTGAGCAATCTCGAAATAGCCTACAATCCAAGCGGCCTTACCATCAATATGTACAACAACAACTTTAGAACTTTTATAATCAAACCTGCATATGCAGAAAAAAACCTTGTTCGACACTTTTAATATTAAACAAGACACTGTAGAAGTGCGTGTTAAATATAAAATCGTTGAAAACTGGGACCTATTTCATGAACATGACAGTTGTAATTTACAATGATGAGATACGGATACGTACATTACTTAGAATCTTACGATACATGTTCTTTACTGCCATAAGTAACCAGCAATGTAACCTGTATTGTCATTATAAACACTATTGTTATTTTTATGAAATAGGTCCTTGGTGTTTTATGCAGTTAGCTACCCACACTCAATTAGCATCGCTTTGTAGGACTTCCATAGTAGGCACATGGTACCTACTAAGACCAATCCCAATTTTGCAATGAATATAACACTAGTTAATTCATTGCATTTAGTGAATTATTTCATAAATTCTTTTTAATGAACCAACAGTTACTTACACAAACGAAGTAGGTACATACAAATATAATATACTTCTAAGTAATGTTATATTGTGGCTCTGTGAATTCTTCATTCAAGCAGTCTTTTGTAGTAGCCTAAAGTTTGTTTCAGAAAAGATAAATACAGCTTGATTATGTTAACAAATTTGCAACAGATAAAATTGAATAGTCCGTCTTTATACCTAATTCTTTTGTTGAAATTATGATATGACAATGGTTTTAAAATAGTCATTGTATTATATGCCATAAAACATGTCATCATTATATTTGTCCTTTCATTATGTGATTCCATAGATATTTAAATAAAATGCACAAAGTCCATTAACATTATTTATACAAATAGTGATACTAGAGTTAGGATAGTAGGTATCCCTTGTAAGTCTCGGGTTTAATGTTGTTAAAGAAACATTATCGTTATAACTGGAACTACAATGCCACTTGGCTGTTATTAACCTGAACAGGATCAGAACAGTTTTATGAATGGTACCATACCATATCACAATATTAATGAGGAAAATATTAATGTTTAATGCTGTCAGTAGGTATACGAACTAAGCTTTACAAAATAGTCGCCAGGTGGAATATTTCTAAGTGATAAATGACGTAGTAGTTTATTAGTATAGGTAATATTACAAGAATGATAAAGATGGTATCACGTCTACTATCACAGAATATTATTATTTCGAGAATATAAAGAGACCATTCTTTCAATATTGACTCGCTGACTTCACTTGTGGGTACAATCAAGTGCCAATATATAACTTTCTATATAATATTTCAATTTTGAAGAATATAGAGTTATTGTTGAACAAAAATCTTAAATTTTAGAACAAGAAAATGTTTAGAGGCATTATTTCAATTCAATATAGCCATAACCCTAACAGAGATTTCTTTATTCACTTATATGACATGATAGTATAACTGGCAGTTTGTATAGTTCATTTTTAAATGGAATAGTGGTGTATTGCCATTCGTTCTCTACTTCAAATTCACCAATGAACTAGATACCGTGAACAGAACTAAATTATTGATCGTGTATTTTCTTGGTCAAATAGGACGGTTTATGGTCAAATAGTTATTCGGAAGAAAATACTGTTAACCAGTCATGTCAAGAATTTATTACTGGAATGGAACAATGAAAACGTTAAGATTTATATTTAAAGAACTTTTGAACTTTTCAATATTAAGGTAAACTCACAGCTAGCGATCGAAAACGTAACGACAACAACTCTATGCCACGAGGATTGTGAAGTAACAACTAGACAATAACTTCATATAATTTCAATACCTATACATACGAAATAATGCAGTTCCAATGCAATAATGTTTAAACAATCACTCATTATCTAACCTAACAGACGGGCGAGTCCGAGAAATAGAAAATATCAGACTGAATACATACAGGACTAACTTCTGGTGTAACTCCAACCGTGTACTATCGTCGATCAGCACTAACATTTGAATATCCACTAGACTGTGCGTTTTATTGAATTTTATTTACAACATTTCTTATAGTACTTGTAACCGTAAACCGAACGGCCTAAAGTAGAAAAACTCCACACACGACTCTGCAGAGTTCCAAGATCCGTCCCGTAGTGAAGCTCGAAGACGGTCGCAGCGGTTCCTTCTAAATATCGAAGAGGAGACGCTGGCGCCACTCACACTCTCAGCGGGATCGGGAGTAGGTGGTGGGGGCCGGGGAGCCCGCTCCGCCGACATTATTTGCCGCCGAGGCCGAACTTCATGAAGATGAGTTCCTTGCCCTTGCTGAGGATGTCGCCGCCGGGGGCGGTCATCTCGGAGAACTTTTGCATGAGGTTGGGCTGGGAGGTGGGCACCTGCTGCTGGGCGGCGGGGGGCAAGGGCTGGGCCGTGGGCGCGGGAACTACGGCGGGGCCGGCGCGGCGCGCGGGCGCTGGGGAGGTGCTGGCGCCGAGCGGGCCCGCGCCCGCGCCCCCGCCTATACCCCCGCCGATACTTCCGCCGATACCCCCGCCGACACCCCCGCCCGTGCCCTGCTGCTGCTGCATCGGCATCCCTGAGCTCGCGCCGCCCGGCGACTGCACGGTGGGCGTGCCCGCGTTACCAGCGCTCGTGCGCACGATCGTGCTCGCTGGCTGCGCGCTCACCGCGCCTCTCGCCCTCGCCTGCTGCACCACACAATTCATCATTCGAGCTGTTACTCTTCTCATGTCATTCTTTTAAAGCAGTAACGGGAGTAGCAGTGATGTGATTAGCGGGTTAGAAGCCAAATGTTGCCTTTGGGGCTTACGAAACGAGAATCCACATTTTGGCTTGGAAGAATAGTTAGAAACTGATGTATTCTTATGATCGTCGTTATAAAAGAAGAAGCGAATGTTGTGAGAGCTATAGACGGCTTCGTGGAGGTATTTAACGAGATATTGGGATCTACAGCGAAAATAAATTATCGTAACGGTTATTGATACCGTTCAAATATTTTCCAAGCAAACTATCTTATAGGTAGGTACTACAAGCTAAATTATGTGGGTTTAATGTTATAGGGATTAAATATTTACAGTTCTGTCTTATCGCTAGAAAAGATGCAAGATAAAATATTAAAACTTGTGCAATATTCGAAACATGCATGCCATTCAATAAAGCAGGTGATAAAATTCAAAAAGAAAGTAATGTTTTTAAATTCGTTCAACCTGTGTATACAAAAACATTCTTAAACGTTGTCCATGTCCATGTCCATAACATATTTTATGAAAGACTTGAGGCTTTCTATAAAATATTATCTTTATGGATTCCTTTCCAGTACATTCATCATGCTTTGACCAACTACAACATTAAGCATTCAAATACAAACGAAGTTATATTACTATTCGATTACGTTCAGTCACTTTTAATGATCATCCTCTAATTTTGTGATATTGAAAAACCAAGATGACTTATTTATGCATAGTAATCGTATAGTATTGGGACCACATTCACAGGCTTCAGAGAGATTGTAATCACAACATGGTGAATGGGTTATGGTATATCTGATGTGAGTGAAGTATACGCCAGTGTTAGTTCTGTACTAGTCTCTGTATGGTCTGGCCCAGTATATGGCATGATAGCTAATGATGTGTACTCTCTTCATGATTCGTAATCCGAAACACAAGTTTCTAATGGACCAATCGAGCCTAGGGCTATTCATTAATACGCCCTTTACACTGAGCGTAGATGAAACGGAACAAGTAAATAGATAAAGAAAGAAACGAAGACAGGAAACAGTGAAAACAATAAATCTAGAGATATGAAGTGATAGTCCAACAAAAAAACGACTAGAATCGTTGCATAGTATCTGAAAGTACTGTTGTGGGTCGAATTATAAACGGTATTTTTACCTGAGAATTCGCCTGTTCTGGATTACTGGCGCATGTGTTGTGGTCTAACTGAGAAGGGGGAAGAGGGCAGGCATCTAGCAAACAGACAATACACACAACATATAGTGACCACAGACAACCACTTGACTCTTGGATCACACGTCACGCGCACCGTGGCTCCATACATGGGCCGTGCGAGGTATGTTGCGTGTAATTGTACAGTCGCCTACCCACTGGGGGTGTGTCAATACTTAGCGGGGTTATTCAGAGAGATCTCTCAGTTGTGGGATGTAATGAAACTGAATCCGTTGTTAGAATCATGATTGCGTCTGAACTTAGTATGCTCAGTTCTTAACATAGATAAAATGATTCTGTTCATGAACAATGTAAACTGACTGTTGTTGATTTAGATTTTTGTCTCAGTCATCTCAGTAGTGAAGTATAGATTGAAGAGCTTGAAGTGTTAAAGATGAAACTAGACAATTTCAAAATAAAAATTTTAATGATTCAGTTTCAAATGATCCAGCTACGAACATTATATTTCCATTTCAACGTATTTTTATTAAACCCGTAAAGATAAACTAAATAACAGGGAGTTTGTGAAAAAAATAAAAACAGGATAGATAGTTGGATAGACGCAGACTAAATAAAACGAAATTCATCTTAATAATAATACCGCGCTGATATTTGAAGCTATATATGTATTTTAATTTTGTGTAGTAAGATATATATGTAACCGTATATAAGTATGATAATATAATATACGGTGTTTGTGACTGTGTAATCCAAGATAGTGTTAATTTAGCAAAGTGTACACCAAGAGTCTTTGTGCTCCGTAGATTGCAACCGGACTCGCATTGTATAATTAAATATATTGCACCATTCCGTTTTACTAGTCAATTAAGTTGGGTATTATTTCTTAGTATACAGTTTTGCAAAAGGTGGATACAAAAAATCATTTATATAAACATTTGCATACAATATAAATGTTCTTAATAAATTTCTTGTTAAAATTAATTCATTACTGAGGATATTGCTTGATCATTATTTATGACCCCCAAACACAAATGTAGATAATATCATCATAATTATTATTATTTGTCAAGAAAGAACTCTTGTACTCAAGTATAGAAACTGTTGTTTCAAAAAACAATATGAGTACCAGGTATATATAAAAGTATATATTTGATTTGATTTGATTTGATATCTTTATAATTAATATAGCCTTTATATCTTCCTCCTGTTTTTTCAGGTCGTAGATCTAGTTTTCTTCGGCTAGGATATTGATCGGTTGTTTAAGGTGTTTTCAGTCCATACAAAAGTTTGACGCACAATACGCGTAGACGGAATTAATAAAAGTAATATTTTATATATGGTAATTTTTTTTTTGAAAATTTAGTTGCCGCGTCACAAACAACATTTGCAATTTATAATGTAATTACTAAGATAAATTTCGGAATTTCAAAGCTTTGTATCTTCGTAATTATTTTATAAATTGCAAATGTTATTTGTGACGCGCCATCGATTTTCTAAACTATTTTTCCATATATACAAAGTTACTTATATTAATACCGTCTACGCGTATTATGCGTTAAAGTTTTGTATAAAATTGACCCCTCTGCAACCACTTTAACGACACTTTTGAAGCCATTGAAGCGCTAGATTAAATATGATCTACCAATATTATCTACGCATAGAACATTATTCAATGGATAAAATTTTACATCACCAATCAATTTATAGCAAAAGCAAAACGGAACGTGTATTTTTTATTTTAAAAAGAGTCCCGTCGCAATCGTTAGTGTACAGGAAAGACGATAGAGGGTATCAGAGCGAAATAGCTAGCTTCTCTGTCACATAGCAAGTCCAAGGTGCAAACATGAAACACTCAAAGCTCTCAGTGATTATCCTGACCTTAGTCACCGAACTTACCTAACTTATTATACTGTTTCTTTATACAGCTAACAGGGAGAGTTACTATAATATAATCAGATCGGTGGTGACACAAAAGATGGTATCCTGTTGATAATGTTCAAGGGTAAGAAATCCCATCATCCTCTTTTAGGACGTTGATCAAACGAGAATAGAAAACCAGTCTGTATACGAAATTTAAATGCAATGAAGGACATAAATAAATATGTAATTTAATATCTTCAATCTTTATTTTATTTATCAGTATATCCAACAGCACAGATGATCATTTTATGAAATTAAAGCCAAAGCCAAAGCCAATAACAGGATTTCACAGTGTTTTAAAAAAGTTGAACTTATACAGACAGACAATCTTGATAAGAATTTCCTTTGCATACAACTGAAAAGTTTCAAGGATATGTAAAAATCTCCCGTGCCGCCACGATCTGAATTTGACGGCAAATATTGAAAAGCCGATCGCGGCTCTACTACAATACAAGTATAATTCGGGCTTTTTCAGACCGAACAGAGCGCAGCATAGCGCATTTTAAAATGTCAGTGTGATATTTAACTTCTCTAGTGCTGATCCGTTTAATATAGCGTAGGAAAGAGTATCCGAATGTATATTCGACGACGCCGACGTAGTCATCGATGAGCTGGGATATGAACATAATGCAGCAATTCAAGATAATTATGACAAAAAGATGTCAAACAGCGGCTTATTATAATCGATAAAAGTAGAAACATCAGTTACTATGTGGCACTGGGGAAGGAAACTCTAATTTTTTTCCAGATCAAGGATGGATCTATTGGGATGGCATTTTTCTCAAATCCCGTCCAAAGGTTTCAAATCAGTTTTTGTGATTACTAATATTCGAAAAAAAACCCGTCCAAATATTTCAAATCAATTTCTGATTACTAATGTTGCGCCTTGTGGTGCCGGCCAAGAATACTGCACCACCCAAGCCCATCCCATGGGTGTCGTAAAAGGTGACTAAAGGGATTAACCGGAGGATGGGAAGCAGCGTTCTCCTAGTATATTAACACCCAACTGCGATCGCCAACCCGCCTGCCAAACGTGGCGATTATGGCAAAACCTCCAGGGGAGGCCAATGTCCAGCAGTGGAAGTACAATAAGGCTGAAATGATGATGAATGTTCAAAATATCTCTGGAGGAGGTAGAATATCACACTGGCAAAGTAAAAGCTGCTGCTGCACCTGATCTGTCGGTTGCCCTGCTGGCGGAGCACTGACCTGTCTTCCTGTGCTGGTTGCGCTGCGCGGGCTGCACGTTGTCGCGGGGCGGGGGAGGGGGGCCGCGCGCGCCCGGCCCCGGCCCCGGCCCGCCCCGCCCCCGCACCGCACCGCGCCCACCCCCCATACCTGCGCAACCCAACCACCTCATGTCAACTCCAAGGTTTATAGCTCGCAGTAGGAGTACCACACTGCTAGAGTTGACTGGATTATCTAGCGGTGTGCTACTCCTGGATTACCTGCTGCCCTAACTGGCCATACGGGCATACCCTGGTAAATGCCTGGTGGGCCGCCGCTCTGGTAGGCCGGCCAGCTGACCCGTGGGCCTCTGGTAAAGCTCTATCGACCTTTCATTCATTCGAGCGGCCTCATTAATTAAAAGGAACTAGGAGTTATAATGTATCAAAATTTAGAGCTCGCTTCGCTTGTTTCAAATCGTGTTCTTGCGATCTACCTGGAGCTCGCCAGACTGGGAAAGTCAACTGTCCCTAAAATGCTCGGGCCTGTTTCAAGTCCCAGTCCGGCTCTGGCTAGATACATCAACCCCAGTGATATAGTGGTCTCTCCTGTCTAGTTCTCTAGGATAATATCTGCTAAGATGGTCGAGATTATTGGCATCTCATACGGACTTCTTCAGTATTTCAGTTTTTAAGTACTGCGCGCTAGATAGGCCAAGACTAAACCGGAGTAAATTACGCTTGCTAAAGAGCTTAATCCGGATATTAGCTAAATATAGTGCACTAGATAACCCAAGTCCAAGCATTTCATGCCCAGTTCTCCTAAATAATATCTGCTAATTACAGAAAACTATATAACTCAAGACTAAGACTACCGGCATCTCCTCTTTCCAGAATATCAGATCAGAAGCAGATGGGAGAAAAGCACTAGAGAGCCCACGAAACTGCTTCTGGCATCTCATCTTGTCTCGTTGAATCCAAATCCAAAACAGAATTGAACAATCTTTTGATCAACGTGTGAATTATATAGATTTTTATCTACAAATATATTTTATAGAACGATTAGATATTTATAACCACGAACGTCCACTGATCAGTACCACAGATTTATTAAATATTTATGAATCTCCCAAATTAGGTTCATTGATGACATCTTCCATGACTTCCAATACGTTCCTTCACAACTAGACGAATAAAGTCAAACTGCCACTCACCTTGACTGCTCTGGCCCGTGGGTGCGTACTGATCATTAGCATCAGTTAGGAAATTGCTTGGCACCAGCCCTCTTACACCCTCTATCTCCGCCATGAAGAACCCGTCGTCGTCCATGTCCCCGTACACGTGGATTATCTGCCCTGTCTGGAAACTCAGCTCGGCCTGGAAAAGTCATACTGTTCTATCAGTATGTATGTTTAAGGTCAGACCATGATCGTCAGCCAATATACGTTACACTGCAGGGTAAAAGCCTACACTTAAAGAGGGTAGCCCGGTAGCCGTTAGCCCACCTCGCGAGACAAATGCGGCTTGGTAGGCTTAACATGGTGGATATACGCGGGGTGGAATAACGCCCATACACCCCGAGGGTAGGCCTGTGCCCTGCAGTCGGACGTATATAGGTTGTGATGATGAGGCTTTACATACGCATCAGAATTTCTTCTTGAGCATATTATGTAGTAAGGTTATTAGATACTATACCAGTGTGCAATAGGCTACTCCTTTGTCAGACATTATTGAATCATAAAACAACCATAATAAAATATTATTTTGGAAGATTTTACGATTTAGCCATTAAAATATCTAATGTTATTCTTCTCGCAAACAAATTCTTTGTATCGAGTGCCCCAACGGTACGTAATTTACCTAAACAGAGTTAAATTTAATTCAACAGTCACAGTCATCATGTCATCATTCTGATGTGTGCATGTACTCATTTACTACCATAGTGACTACAAGACCAATTTTTAAGAATACATTCAAAATAATATGGGTTGTTAAAAAGAACCAGTTAATAAACATAGCAATACTAACATCAGCATCCACATTGGGGCTCAGTTCCTGAGGATCATAATCGTACATGGCGACCATCCTCCTGACAGGCTGGGTGGCGTACGCGTCAGTCCACCGGTCTCTCGGCTTGGCAGCCGCCTGACCCGTAGCCTCCTGCTCCGATACTTCGACGACCATGTTGTGAGGCACGTAGCCTCGTCGACCCCGGCATTCACCCCAGTAGAAACCGTCAGCGTCTTTATCTCCCCACACCTGTTTAAAATATTACTTGAGATTTGGTTTTCAGATATCTCTACTGAGTCAAAAACATAAGTCATGTAGGAGTAATTAAGATTATTGGAAAATCCTATACAACAAGAGATGAAAAATGTCCCATTACTCATCCTAGCTGCAAAAATGTACAAATAGAAAATCTGAAATCAGAGACTTTTTAGAACAACGAAAGTCTTCATAACAGTAAAATATTAAATTAAAATCCAACGAATATTAGCAAAACGAACCTTGATAGTATCTCCTTCACTAAAAGGTAGCTCCTCATCGCAGCTTTCAGGGTTGGGACTCATCGTAGCAGGGTCGTAGTCGAAGAGGGCGATGAAGAAACGACTCCTCTTGGACTGCGGGTGGCCTTGCTGGCCCTGATGACGGGTGCCAGGAGTAGGGCCTCGCGGGCCCGGCTGAGGACCCCCGCGAGGCCCATACTGAGGGACCCCCCCTTGTTGAGGCTGTTGCTGTTGCTGCTGCTGTTGTATCTGCTGTTGTTGTTGTTGTTGTTGTTGTAACTGTTGCTGCTGTTGTAACTGCTGCTGCTGTGAGATTTGTAATTTAAAAGGTTAACGAACAGCGGATACAAATTTAATAATTCTTAAGTGACACATCAATACATTTGTTTACGAGAAAAGAAATTGAACAGAATTGATTTTTGAGAAAAAAGATATCTGAAGAAGATAGATTTAGAAAAACCACATACATACTTTGGATCTGGACACTAAATACAATTTTTATTAGAAATAGATGGGTGGAAGAAGAAAAGGTAAAGAACCTGATGAGGATTAGGAGGGCGGCCTCTCTCATGATGGTTTCTTGGTGGCGGGTTCTGGAACTGCTGCGGCTGGCCGGGGTATGGGGGCTGCTGGTTACTTGGGAACTGCCCGGCTTGTTGATAGGGGGGTTGCTGCGTGCCATGGTAGGCTTGTGTACTCGGGTACTGCTGACCCGATTGCTGCTGCGACGCTTGCGCTGGTTGGGACGGTTGCTGCTGACGTCCGTACGAACCAACACATTAATAAGGTTAGATTTTCCATAACAAAGCCAACAGCAATAATTCAAGCTTGCAGCCATTGTCTCACTCTTTTGGCGTTATGCGCTTTAAAGCAATAAAAATATTACCTTCTCCTGGGGCGTTAAATAAATAAGACATTCCGTTGTAGCTCTAGTCAACCCCATGCACAACGAAAGCTAGCGTGCAGCAGTTACACTTGAAACCACATCATTCAATAGCAGATAAAGTCATTGGTTCCAAAAGTGCCTTTCAGCAGTTAGATAAATAAATTATAGATAAATAAAATTGATTTAATTTGATCGACGACCTTTTTAACGATAACTATTTTTCTATTTTATGTAATACCCCGATTATGATGTAATATTATTAATAATCATAAGGGTCTTAAGGGACATTGAGTGTGGAAGGTGTGTGACAGGGTTAGTACTGAGTGTACGCGTCGAAGCCAAGACAACATGCAGGAACATTCATACAAACACGCGCTGTACATGCTCGAGTGATGATATTGTATCGAGTGCTTTGTGAAGACCTCATTATTCCTATCTGTCAATCGGGGGACATTGTGAATGTCGTGCTATTCGTGTTTCAAAACCGGGATCGTGTTCGGGACGTGAACCTGTGTCGAGTGTGTGAAATCGAACATCGAGGACGGTACAGTAATATAACAAGTGAAGATGACAACACAGAACACCGAGAAGTGGAAACTCGTGATCGGGAAAGTCCGCAAAAGTAGAGAGAGAGAGCATAGTGAATAGTGCTAGCACATGGAGAGCACATCGATGACAGCTAGGAGAGATCGCAGACCTGCGGACGGCGGCGCGCTGACTCCTCGTCCTCGCTACCCAGCTCCACGGCGCCCTCTTTAGTGATTTCGATGGCCGGTATCCCCGATTGCTGATACCACACGGTCATTCAATATTTGAGCATAGAACAAATTTGTTTTCAAACAAGAGAAAAGAATGTGAAATATTGTAGATGTGCTGAACTGACGGGGTGAAAGATGTTGATGAAGATAATGGTGTTCAAATTAACGCTGATAGGTGATGTGAACGGCTGCTTTGCAATTACTGTGATATCATTGATTTTCCTATTGCTTTTGCAAAAATTACATTATTACAGCATTGAAAATACATAGTTTATAATTAGTAGGTACTTAATAAGCGGACAAGAGTTAAGCCACATGAAGAGAATGGGTACAATACAGTCATATTCATTAAACACATCAACGCGAGAGTTTGATTCATAAATACGTAGATCTACTTAAGGCAATATGTACAGGAGAAGCTGAAGTGGAAATTTAAGAAGTTCACTGCCGTGAAAGCCTTCGTGTAGGTACTAATAATAGTATAATGTTATCTTTGACTACTGTTACGTGTGAATTGCGACATGATAATATAATAATTGTATTTATTAAGTTTTTCCGTGTCTCAGAGTCTCAGCAGTAAGTGGTATTGATGAATGAGCGATAGGATAAGGACTGAATGTATGAGTAATGAAATTATGGAACTGATTTGTTTAAAAATCGGTAAACTATCACTGCTAGAACGTCAAGATCTAAAAGTGCTACCCAAATTGTTACGTCGGAATCTTTACTGATTTCGATTTGTACTTGATTCTATATCTCTATATTAAATGTATTTAAAATAAATCTGTATATATTATAGTCATTAGATAAAATTATCATAAATTATATATCATTTATATTTAAGTAGAATAAGATTTTAATTAGAAAAATTATATAGGCATAACTTAGCTAACATGTACTTGTTTTCTACAAATCGTTCTTTTCTACGTTCATATTTATAAAAGCATACTCAAAGTAAATTTTCATATGCTGATTATATGACTACAATAGTATGTATTATGATACTATTAGAATACGGGCACACTGTGTATTATAAAATAGAAATAATATAAAACTGAATGCATAACTAAGTAACTCAATGAAAAACACTCTCAAACAAAACTAAATTTATAAAATACGCTAAACAAAACAAGTGTGTCAGAACTCCAGAATGAAAAAAAAATATTCGAAAAGACGTGTTAAAATTCCTTACCGAAGGGGTTATTTTGTCGAATATACTCTTTAGGAGACCTGTGCCGAATCCACTCGTAGGCTATGGAAAGGTGTATAACAGTTATGTGAGAGAGCGAGGTTAGGTTAGACGCTAAGTGGCATGATATCATGGGCTCTATGGACTGTCTGTGTCACAAAGTACAAGCTCTTTATATGTTCTAAGTATAGGTATATATCTGTAGGTGTCGTGCGTTGTTTCGGGTATCGGCCAATAGCACTAGAGACTACTTATCTAGTCGCAAGCAGTATGCATTTAATTTTGAACGTTCGAGCCGAGTGCATAGCTATCGATGGCGCGAATGGTCGTGTTGTGTTTTTGTTCGGCAGAGAACTACTGGACATTTAGAAGTTGCCAGCAACAGAACACCAGGAGATAGTATAAAGAGTGCAGTTTGCAACACCGATATCACGCGACAAACCATCTAAGTACATTACTACAGTCATTTCGAATGAAGCCATAGCCGTTGAACTTGTTCATAGACTTGATGGTATAAAGGTACCGCAGATGATTTGTCACGCAAGAAGAGAGCATTATGACATTGATAATTATAATGATAGCTAAGAAGACACAGACGAAGAAGACCATTAGAGATAAAATCAAAAATGAAGCTCATAAATACTTAATGAATATAGTAAAATAATATACTGCCAAAAAGAAATTTGAGGTCACACACAAATTATACGACACTGATTTGCAAACGAATGTAGACAAAGTGCTGTGCCAACAACATTTAGTTAAATTTTCGTTAACGATAAAGTTATTTAAATGTTTTAGTATCTAATTTTGTTAGCAAGTTAATTATATCAAGTATTTTTTTTAATTTTGCAAAGAATTCAGAAATAATTTCAATGTATATTTTGGACTTTCTGTGAATCAGCCAAGTGACTTTTTGCATTTATAACAGTGCTACTAAGTGTAGGTAGGATACTTGTTTAACTAACATTATTTTTATGAATGGCAATGTTCTATGCCATTAGTCACAATGCTGATGCACAATTGAATGTTAAAACCAACAATAAACAACGACATAATATAAAAAGTGAGTTGTCACCTGAGCAGCGTGTGGATCGTGGCGATTGTTAGAGGGGAATATCTCCTTGTCAGATAGATTCTCGTCATGCTCTATCACTTGCTGATGCTGCTGGTACGGTTGGGGCCTCTGTTGGGGTCCCCTGTACCCCGGACCTGGTTGATGGGGGCCCTGGCCTGGACCACGAGGCATCCTTGACACAACCCCACGCAGCACAGCTGGTGGGATCGGCGTGGGTACACTGTCACTCGACTGACTATCTCGTGATTTTGTACGTACCTGAAAACAATTTGCCGGAAAATTGTAGCAATCGTTAAAGTGTTGAAATAAAAATAACCGGAGCTGACGAACCTAAGAAGGACATTTTAACATTTGAGGGAAAAAGCGATTCGGTAATAATGTTGCCAAAACATAGCGTTCAGATAGCTCAAGCTGCAAACATACTTACTGTGACGCATTTGGGATTGAGGCCGATCAGTTTGCCAATATCGATGAGTGCATGGTCCCCAGTGGGAGAGTCGACATCTGTGACCTTCTTGCCGTCCGCGTACACGGCATATCCGGTGACAGGGCCCGAAGCGGGCGGACGCAGGACCGGCTGCCACGTGACCAGCAACGTGCCGTCTTGTGGCCCCGCTTCCACCTGCGACACCGCACCAATCACCACCAACAATCCAGCCAATATTCACGCTAGCCAATTGGGTTCTTATATATCTGTTCTGTGACCAGCTTTGAACATCGACAAGCCACAATGAGAGGGACTGACAATGACAACACAGAGGCGGGGATCGCTAAGCTAACGAGGTGAGCGATGGGGTAAAAATTTAGTCCTGACGCTGGATTTATGGTTGCGATTGACGCGACTTCCTCGAGATTGTCGGACGTGCTGTGTGCTTGAGGTCGTGATAATTATTTGAAAGGATAAGGGTGTGTTGGTCTCGGTGTAGTAAAGAGGGTACAAATCACACACTGGTGGAGCGTTGGATATCTTTAGTGCGTGCGGAAATCACTTTCATTAATGCGATCTCATGTCAATTTTCTTTTTCCATGGCATGATTTTTGTAGGATTACTAACTTTTATGGTTTTTTTATTTGATAGAAAGATATATTGAATGCGAGGGTAGTGTAAGTGTAGGTTGTAAAAATTTCGGATTGAACATGCTTGCTTCACCTCATGCCATTTCATTTATGTAAGAACGTTTAACATTTCCCGTACCATGATTTCGTTCGGTGGATCCGGTAATCCCTTGGGCAGGGTTCTGAAGTCTGTGTAGGCCCCTGGAGCTTCTTCTACTTGTATTCCAGATGGAGGTCCAGCTCTCAAGTGCTTCGCTCTAACTGTCACACGATACTGGGTACTTGGTGATAGACCTGTGATAGTGTGGCGATATACACCCGGCTTTACTGTTCGCACCTGTAAGAAGTATCATAGGAATTACAGAAAACTGCTCCCGTGGTATTTACTGACAAATATTTTAAAATATACATTGTGTTTTACCTCAACATTGTTGACACAGACGACATGCTGATGGTTCGAATTGGCAGGCAACCAGGAGATCACGGCTTGCGAACATGTGACCCCGCTGGCCCTCACACAGGTCGGGCCCATGTTTGCGGTGTCCCTACCGATCACCATAGTACAGGCGGCATCGCGGGACGTTCTTCGGGTCACCGTCACCGATCGCACGCTGATACGATGCGGCTTGGAGAAATGAAGATGCTTTTAGAGAAGATTGTTCATGAGCTCGATAATGAATGATGTTAAACTCGATAACTATAAGCGAGAAACAAACTAAATATTTAACCGGTGCTTGCTGAACAGGTAAGTGAAAACTAAGTCAACGAAAGAATTGCTAACGGAGTAAACCTAAAAGTAACTTACCCGATTGGAATCGACACCTTCGACCAGAGCTCGAGTGCGCTCGCTCGCCTTCACGGTGGTCTTCAGGACGCCGTCGACATAGACGTGGTAGCTCTCGATGTTGGCCTGTTGGACCCCCTCGGGCGCCGTCCAGCCGATCAGCACGGACTTGTTGAGCTGCCTCTCCAGGGTCAGCTGCCGCGGCGCGGGCACTAGCGACGAGAAAAACAGCTCGGCTGTTCAGGTCCGAGGACAGATTGCTCAGGAGTGCGGCCAGGCAGGCGAAGTGCGAGTGATATGCGAAGAAGCGTGCAGCGAAGTCCAAGGAAGAGGGAAGGGAGGGGATGAACGTTCACTATAGAACTCTATTTCTAGTTTTCTACATAATTATTTATGCTAGATTATTGGCACCGTCGTCGGTTGTTGGGATTGCTAATGCTATTGACCAAGTTGTAAAGCTTTTTAGAAGTGATGCGTGTGATATGTAGATATATTGGATATTGTAATGCGTCTGGGTTTCATGCGTATATTATGTTGTTAGAATAGATTAAATTAGAGAAAGTATGATTTTGTAGCAGAATCGTTATGTGCTTTGTGTTCATAAATTATGTATTGGTATGGCATATATCTAGACTTGAGAGAATCTACTTTGCTATTTTAGTAAATTCTATTAATCAAACTAACATTTGTAGTTTTTAACAGAAATAATTTTTGCAATTTCTGTCGTGCCTAGAGATAAATTTGAAATATGCTTACCACTGTCATCGTCTTCAGGGCCTTCACTGAGGTCGGCTACTTCGCTGAGACGGGCCACGTCACGGCTCAGTGAAAGATCACTGATTGCAGTTGTTGCAGATTCGTCTGCATCACGCAAAGTGGCCACTACCGCCTGTTGATTAAACAAGACATAAGGTTTCTTTAAAATATTATAACTGAACCTGCAATTTGAAATTAACTACTGACGCAATGTGACTATAATACCTGATGGAATTCCAGAAGATCATCTCCTATCAGCCGTTGGATGAAATTAGCTGGTACAAGACCACGTCGTCCATCAAGAAGCTCGGCATCTAGCATCGAAGCATTGGGGTCTGGTGGACCCCAGACCAGTAAGTAATCACCAGCGCAAATTGACAGTTCACCTTCCGCGCTTTCGATGCTGAAAACGTGAATAATTTGTTATCAAAATTGGTTTAAAATTTTATTATTTTTATTGTAGATGCTTACTCTGGTGGTTCGTAGGAGAAACGAGCTATATAGACGCAACAGCGACCTTTGCCTGGAATGTCTAACATGTCCACTTGACCGTCCGATGGTGCGCTTCCATTCATGTAATGAGTATTTCGAACTGCAAATAAAAGCAGAAATTAATTTCGGCAGAACCTTATGTTTTACACGAAACTTGTTTGATGTAACTAACCATCCATATCCATTCCGGAATTAGGCATGATCCTCGACAAAGCTCTTTGATTCCTATCGTGGCTAAATCCTGAGTCTAAGGCTCCTAGTCTATCAGTTCCAAATTGGCTATCTAATCCTAAACTCCACGACGGTTGATGCGGCGTCACAGGGGTTGCTACTCGTCCCACTCCTGTGTTGGTAGTCCCGTATCTACCTAAACCGAGGTCTATTTCATCTAGGGGTTTTAGTTTTATGTTCATGGGATTTGTTCCTAAGCCGCTAGAGAGCAGCGGATTTGTGTATGTTCCACTCGTTCCGTAGACGTTAGATCCACCCAAACTTGTATTCATTCCTCCGAGTTGGGTTCCACCAGTTAAATTCGAGAGTGGATTTCCTATTCCTGATAGTGTCGATTGTATTCCTCCAAGTGTGCTCGTTAGTCCTCCCGATAAGCTAGTTTGAACGTTATTGAGGCAGCTGGTTAGTGTTGTGCCTCCCATAGTGCCTGCTAAGCCTGAACCTGTCAGTCCTCCTCCAATATTCATGCCCGATACATTGCCAGTGAGGTTTTGGAGATTACTCTGCAATCCTGCCAATGTGCTGGAAATTTGGCCAATGTTATTCCCGAGGGGAGCCGTCACTGGGTTGGTAAAGGTAACTTGGTGAGTATTCGGCAGACCGTAAGAGTTGGTGGAGTATGCGGAGACAGGGTTGGAGTATGAGGTGGGATTGTGCGTGCTCATCGAATAGGCAACGGAGTTGGAGCTAGGGGCTGTGAATTGGCCGGTTACGTGATGCGAGGAAAGAGTGGGCATCGTGTTGCTCTGGCAGATGGCCATGTGGCCCGCAGTACTCGTGTACGAATGTGGCAGCGGCGACGGTGTTGGCGAATGGAAATCACCCAGAGCCTGATTGGAGCAGCTAGGCTGCATGCCTGAAAAATACATTTAAAATGTTCACACCTATTGTACTGGAAGATACATTTGACTGAAGATTCAGTGTAACAATGCAAGGAAACTTACCATGCGTAGTGGACCTAGTATGATCAAGTTCAGCTAGAATCCTATTATCTTGCTCGATCTTAGCCAAAATACGCTCGATCTCAGTAGCGGGCTGTGCGGGCATGGTCGACCATGTTGTGCCGGTGGAAGTGCCGCGCGCGCGCAGCATTGATGACAGCTCCAGTTGTAACTCCTCGCAACGAACGGTTTCTAATGCCGCCTGTCATGGAAAGATTAGGGATTAGGTCATGGTTTCATTGATTGATTTCATAGTTTTTAAAATGATTATTGGCCTGATTTGTCACTATACTCCGGATAAATTCAAGGAAAGGAATCTAAAATTCCCTTGTTAGTTAGGATTAGATACGGCGGCCTGAATACTCTGACAGCAAGATGACTTCTTACTCACTCCACAATCCGTACTGGATCCGTGTGATGTGATTGTGTATGGCCCATACAATCTAATCCTTATCCAGAAAAACAGTTTCATTCAAGCTCGCAGCGGTCGGTACATGGGTACCTATATGCGAAGCAATATTTTTACTGCCGTACATTCTCGTTGCCGCACGCTGCGCATCTATGTGTGTACCGGCTGCTGCGATCTTATATGAAGCAGTTTTTCTGTTAGGATATCTATTCGGTGTCTGTCTCTGTACCCTGCCATGGGATGTATAATTGTATATAGGCTGATGAAGCTTCATGCCTCTTGAACCTTACCTTCTTCTCCAGCTCTCTAGCGCGAGACTGCAGTTGCTCCACATTGTGGGAGTCGAGCTGAGAGCGCTGTGAGCGGAGTTGCGCGAGCGCGTCGGCGTGCGCGCGCTCGGCGTCGGCGCGCGCACGCTCCGCCTCGCGCAGGCGCCGCGACAACGTGTCCGTGTCACCCCCGCCACCGCCTGACATGCCGCCACCGTATCCACTCATATCCTGGAAAAGAAGTAGGTGTTACGAGAAAGGTTTGTTTTTACCCTACTTCCCCAGAAGGAGGGTTATGTTTTCGAGTGTATTTATGTAGGTATGCCTATTTCTTTGTTACGCTCTGCAGCCTAAACGGTTTGATGGATTTTAACACATGTGTCGTTAGATTCGTAAAAATTGTGAGAGTGTTTTTTGATATTTTATTTTTCAACATATGCGCTCGTAAAGTGGCTCTTATTACACCGCGTTTAGGTACATAATGCAGCTTATAGAACGCGCGTGCGAAAATGATTACATTATAGCCAGATTGAGAAAAACAAACCAGTCCATCAAAGAGATTGTACCTAAGAATAAAGAGGTCGTCTGAGCAGTCCACCAAGACCACCAATACAGTCGGGTGTTTTGTTTTTTCTATAAAACCTAATTTCAGTGCTTAAAAAATCCAAAAATTGGTGATATGGAATCAGGGACACCTAAAAACCATATTGTAACTTTTTTTTTGTTAATATCTTCAGTGTACAGACAGTCAGACTTAGATTGATAGAGTTAAATTTTTAGTTAAAATTGAACTTTATTGATATCAATCTAAGTATAAGAAACAAGCGAAAAATTTTTCGTCTATGTAGTATGTACACCACTATTTTTTTTATTAACATACGAATCTATCGAAATATATCGAAAACGATAATTTTTTTGGACATCTAAACTATTATAAAACTGTAACAGAAAGTGTGTCTGTACATTGAAGATATTAACAAAAAAAAGTTACTATATGGTTTTTGGGTGTCCCTGATTCCATATCACCAATTTTTGAATTTTTTGTCTGTCTGTTTGTGTGTTTGTTTGTTTGTTTGATCGAGCATCACGCAAAAACTACTGAACCGACTTTGATGCAACTTTTTTTGTTTGATAGCTTATTATCGGACATAAAATCTGGAATATAATTTGTGCGGACGAAGTCGCGGGTTAACCCTAGTCCCTTATAAAATCAATCGGCTGATCCGCTCTTTAATATGGAAGGACGAAACATTTTTATCGATTTTTGACCCATGTTAGGTACTTAGGGAAAGAATAAAACCTTTTTCAAACAGGTAATTAAAAAATGGTGGTGTATATATTTTTTAATTATTCACTGTACACTGTTCACTGTACATAAACAATTCCTATTACCACTACTAATTGCAATGTTGAAAGTAACTTAATCTTCATGCTACCATGGAAGTTCTTCGGTGTATGCAGTGTTATTAAAACTGTAATTAAACCAAAACTTGTTCGCCTAGTCGTACAACGTAACACTATGCAGTAAATGTTATGTTCTACGATGAAAAATCTACCCCGTAACTGTTATATATGAATAATTTATCGATTTTATGTTAAAATCGAGTCGATGTTCGCCCTTCGCGGTATCGATTGACGTCATAGGCGATAAAAGCTGATATGCTATCCATCCTTTTTAATATAGTATAGACAAGTTTGAAGAATTTTATTGATTGTAACAATTATTTACAGTTTAATTTGTCCTTGTGATTGTATACAGGGTGAAAAATTTGATACGTTAGATTCTTAGCTGCTTCAGTGCTTCAGACCATCAAACTGAAGAAAACTACATACCTAGGCTAGGGCCAATATTGAAATTACGAAAAAAAAATTGTTTATTGGAGTCGCTGCTGTCAAACCAGTATGATTCGCGAAATAATGTTCTTATAGATGCGAATTTAAAAAAAAAATCGCCGTTTATATTATTATTTTAGTGAGTACTTTTTTAGTTTTGAAGTCGGTATTTTTTTATTAAAAAAAATTATTTCAAAATTTTTTGTGTTAGTATTATATTGGGTTGACATATCCGTTGTACACACGGCGACACATCAAGCTATACAAAACCAACATAAGCTGGCCGCGCGATGCTATTACGTTACTCGACCTACGCACGGTCAGCTTATGTTGGTTTTGTATAGCTTGATGTGTCGCCATGTGTACAAGCAATGTGCAATGCATGCATGTGTGCAAGGGGAACATCAACACAAATCATTTATTTCAATCTCCAATTATATGCTATACATTTTTGAGGAGTTCCATTGTCTATCTCAGCAGTATTTAACCTACCAAACAAAATAAGAATTATCAAAATCAGTCCTTCTTAATATGCTAAACGTTTTTAAGAGGATGACCACACCATCAAACTGAACAACTTTCTCTACGAGACCAACGTCAAAATCGAGCAATGATAGCCCATACGGAAGAGAGCTAGCGCCTCAATCATGAGGCCGCAGTTCGATTCCTGGCCTGTACCACTCAGTTCTTCGGAATTTATGTACGGTTGTATTTATCATTTACTTGCTTGGCGGTGAAGGAAAACATCGTGAGGAAACCTGCATTCCCAAGACTGAAAAGAAAATACCATAAGTTCGGAGGTATGCGTAAAGTATGGGTGAGCTTGGGGTGAACACAAAGGTCCAGCGCTGGTCTCAGTGTTACATAACGACCCTTGCTTTCAATAGCCCAACCACAAATAATCAATAATAATAACGTCAAAATTGCAAAAAAAAATTTACTGTCCCATACATTTGGCTCGAGTAGGTTTGCAGTTTTATATGGACGAGCTCTTTTTTTTCGACTTGAGAACCCCCTCCGTTTTTATCGTCGGTTAAAAAGTAAAAGCCTTTGACGTTTTATCTATTATATCGAACGGCTGGTTTCATCAGGGACGTAGGGCTTCATAGTGAAAATATTGTAACGCATAAGTTGACAGTCGACACCAGGCTCGCGCAACTCTCTAACAAAAAAACGTTATATGAAACTTGCACCGCCGCCATTACATTTCTTTGAAGGGTTGAACACGTTTCATACATTCTGGATCATGGAAGTTCCGACTCTTATAACGTAGTGCGTTTTACATTCTCTTTGGTCGGCACCGTGTAGGATAGAATTATGTCAGAATTTCAAGTTCATTTGTTAATAACCCAGGAAGCTGGCATAGGTATTGTCTATATTCTATTGCTGCCACGACATTTCTTCATGAATTTATACTCACATTGAAACCAATACCCAATACATAGTCATGAATATCCTTACCATAAAAGGCTTATTACATAGAAACTCAATGCCAGATATGTCCCACCGTTCAAGCTAATTTCGTACTTATTGCGTAGGAGTAGGAATTTTATTAGGATAAGTCTGCAAAGCGTACAGTGTGGTATGGATTTCGACCCGCTCGCCGCCCCGTCTCGGCCCATAAGACGGTAAAGTGCGCTGACCTGATTTTCTGGGACAACCCTCCCCTTGCCTTGCCCCTCTGATCCCGTAGAGTCCTGCCAGACTCGATGGCGGCTCCCATTAGCCGCGGCTAGACTAGAGGTCGAAAGTTTGAGACGTTTGATAACAATAATTCTGAGCTTTGATCTTGCTGTACAATCCGCGCGCTAGTGTCAAATAGATTTTATTATACAGGGTGTAAGTGACAGCCTAGCAAACACTAAAACAGTGAACTCAGACCATCAAACTGAACAACTTTCACTATGGAGACTACCTCAGGAAACACGAAAAAAATCAGCTGTCCCATACAGAACTGCTGTGCCGACCTGACTAAAATGTATGAGACAGCTGATTTTTTTTCGCGTTTCCTGAGGTAGGCTCCATAGTGAAAGTTGTTCAGTTTGATGGTCTGAGTTCACCGTTTCAATATTTGCTAGGCTGTCACATATACACATATATAAAAAAATGAATCCCTATTTCCCTTTGTCACGACATCACGCGAGAACGGCTGGACCGATTGCGATTAAACTTTGGTGGGTTGTTGTGCACATGCCAGGGAAGGTTTATAAACAAAAAACGGCCAAGTGTGTGTCGGGTAAAACTGACTCTGAGTTGGTACGAAGTTCAACGGGTCAGCTAATCTAAAATAATTTAGTAGGTAGGTACTTAGGTACTTGTTTAAGAAAAGAAACATATTGTTAGTATAATTTTAATTTCTCATAAAATATTAAATACTTAGAAATGAAAATTCTCATCACGATTTTTGAATTACTTAAATGAAAGAATTTAATGTCAAATTGTTTTTTTATTTTTGCGGTTTTTATAAACATAAAACTTAGTAATCCCTATAGTTAAGTATGTGGTCTCGATAAACATTAAATTAGCAATAACTACAATGTGACAGTTTTGTTTTTTTGGAAATGTTGTCTGAGTTCACAGTTTCAGTATTCTGTCACTTACACCTGTATAGAATTCTGTAAGTACCTTACGGTAGTAATATTAAGTGTATGGTAAGTACAGGGTGTAAGGGATAGCCCTCCACAGACTGAAACGGTGAACTTAACCATCAAACTGAACAACTTTCACTATACGAGCCTACCTCAGGAAACGCGAAAAAAAATCAGCTGTCCCATGCATTGGAGTCCGAGGTACAGCAAATTTGTATGAAATAAATCAGCTGATTTTTTTCGGGAAAATAAATTTTTAAGTAAGAAACTTAGTAAAGTGTTCTCTCCCTTTAAAAACAAAAACGTAGGTATTATGCAATAAAAACAATATTATTTAAACATACCGATCTCTCTACTGTATCTTACCAAACTATAATAAAACTGTAACAGAAGTGTGTCTGATTTTTGACATTGAAGATATTTATAAAAAGAATTACGATATGGTTTTTAGGTGTCCCTGATTCCAAATAACCAATTTTTGAATTTTTTGTATGTCGGTTCATTTGTTTGTTTGTGTGTTTGATCGAGCATCACGAAAAAAACTACTGAACAGATTATGATAAAATTTTTTTGTTTGATAGCTTAAGGATCTGACTTAAATCTGGTATATAATTTGTGTGGACGAAGTCGCGGGTTAACTCTAGTAATACATATAGCAATAATAAATTAAAGCATTTCAAAAATAAAAATAAAATTCGTCGAATATTGTAATTTTCTTGTTAAATTGACTAAAACCATAAACGAAGAATTTTTCGTTTCTACGACTAAAACGTTTCCATGTTTGCCATAAATAAAATTTTAAATTCCGAACGTTTTCTTCAGCGTTCATTCCAGAATTAAAAGTTTTTAATTTCCCGCCAGCAAGGCAAGAGTTATCGGTACAGACAACCCAACTTTGCCAATATGGCAGCATCTGCAACCATGTGTCTCTTTATAAGGACTATCATCCCTTGTTATTACCACTTATTAGATGCTATTAAACGTTCAAAATGATTTTTTTTACTAGTTTCTGGTACGTTATTTTTAAATTAAGGCGACGTACCAATTTTCTTCCCGAAGCAAAAATTATTTTACATTTTTGGTTAAAAATATATGTGACAAATGATTTATTAATAAAAATAGTTTATAATTTGATTATAGGTACGATTGGGAAGAAAACAAATAAAACGTATATTAATTAGAATTTCTTGAGAAAAAAGAAGAAAATCAACAAAAGTTTTTGAAAGAAGAACTAAGGTAGGTAACTTTATTAATTGTTGATTGAGCTATTTACCGTCTACATCATTTTAAGTATACAGTGTTACAAAAGTCAAAATAAACATTTTTAAAACTTTTAAGGGGGTTGTTGAGACCATCAAACTGAACAACTTTCACTATGGGACCAACATCGAAATTGCGAAAAAAAAAATGTTTTGTCCCATTTAGCTCGAGTAGACCTGTAGTTTAGTATGCAACATCGCAAACGCATCGCACCATGGCGAGTTTGGCAAATATCCCTATTTTGGGGGAGGCCTATGTCCAGCAGTGCACGTCTATCGGCTGATATGATGATGATGATGATGATGGAACACCCGATTTTTTTCGCGATTTCGATATTGGTCCCATAGTGAAAGTTGTTCAGTTTGATGGTCTTAACCACCCCCTTAAAATGATTATTTGTATTTTTGTAACACCCTGTATAAGAGTCGCATTTGAATACAATCTGTAGATCTGTACCTACTTACCTAATAAACAAACGAATGACAAAATTTTTTTGTCACCTATATAATTTGGATCTATTTTTGCAACAA
Organism: Agonopterix arenella; assembly: GCA_927399405.1. Classification (NCBI taxonomy): domain Eukaryota; kingdom Metazoa; phylum Arthropoda; class Insecta; order Lepidoptera; family Depressariidae; genus Agonopterix; species Agonopterix arenella. The sequence goes on from OV656710.1 coordinate 5,738,525, forward strand.
AGCCTTACGTACTCGAACAAAAAATCTGCTTTTCATGTACCTACTTACGAGTGAAAAAAAAATTACATTATGACCAGGAAAATAATTCCGCTCGTCGATCTTCGTTTGCGCAGAGCAGACCTGAGTCCCCGACACCCGAAAACCCGAACTCATTTAGTGGATAGCAGCGAAAAGGGCGGCGCGAAAACAAATAAGCCAATAGCAATAGCGAAAACGGATTGAAGATGAAGGTAGTGCATCCTGATTGGTCAATATGATTTCGCGCGTTATTAAAATTTGTCAACTGCGCTTCTTATAAACCTGGTAATGCCGTGTGATTTGTACAACGAGTGAATTAAGGCATTATGGTGATTTTATTCCGCCTAAAATAAAAAAGTATTTCAATCACGCAATGCTGCTCGGATTGCGAATAAGTCAATTAGGCAACGGGGGCTCAATTTATGCAGTCCATGCGCTATAGTCACTAACTCACTCTTCTTCTTATCGTGTGGGCAGAGCCCTGGTTTCAGAGTTTTTTTCAGACCGCCTTACGGCCTCTGACGTGGTTTTTATGTAACGACTACTACCACCAAAGATAGTAGCCGGGACCAACGGCTTAACGTGCCATCCGAAGCACGGAATCATTTTTATTTTCAGACAATCAGGTGATTCAGCCTGCAATGTCCTAACCAACTGGGGAAAAACTCACAAAGAGACATACCACTAGGTGTCCCCCGTGGGAGTCGAACCCACTACCTACGTGTCGAGAGCCAATGCTCTTAACCATTAGACCGCGGATGCAACTAACTCACTTATCTTCCTATTTTAATTTAAACAAAGAACAAAGCTTACAAAATGAATTCGAGTGTGTTGTTCCCGACATCACGGTATCAGTAGGTAAAAGCCGATATGGGCTTTTAATTTGGTTAACGAACTCGAGTATAGCTTCTCATCTACATTGATTCAATGTTCATATTGTTCATCCCTCTTTCACTCTAGCGGAAAAATCGTTTGATGTTTCCAAAGGTTACAGGTGAAACTATGTGCAGGGCAGGCTAGGCATGCAGAATCTAGTGCAACTACATTACCTATGACAACCATCAGAATATAGGTATTATAATAAATGGACCATAACGGGTATTTGAACCACGACGGATAGTTTACGTTTTTACCCTTAAGGTGGTTTCAGTCCATACAAAAGTTTGACGCACAATACGCGTAGACGGAATTAATAAAAGTTATATTTTACATATGGAAAAATACTTTAGAAAATCTAGTTGCCGCGTAACAAATAACATTTGCAATTTATAATATAATTACGAAGATATAAAGCTTTGAAATTTTTCATACAAAACTTTAAAAGCTTTATATCTTCGTAATTATATTATAAACGAGCGTTAACCCGCGACTTCGTCCGCACAAATTATATACCAGATTTTAAGTCAGATCATAAGCTATCAAACAAAAAAAGTTTCATCAAAATCGGTTCAGTAGTTTTTGCGTGATACTCGTTCAAACAAACAAACAAATAAACACCCAAACAAACACACAAACAAACAGACAGACAAAAAATCCAAAAATTGGTGAAATGGAATCAGGGACACCTAAAAACCATATCGTAACTTTTTTTTTGTTAATATCGTCAATGTACAGACAAACTTCCTGTTACAGTTTTATAATAGTATAGACGAGCGTTAACCCGCGACTTCGTCCGCACAAATTATATACCAGATTTTAAGTCAGATCATAAGCTATCAAACAAAAAAGTTTCATCAAAATCGATTCAGTAGTTTTTGCGTCATACTCGTTCAAACAAACAAACACCCAAACAAACACACAAACAAACAGACAGACAAAAAATCCAAAAATTGGTGAAATGGAATCAGGGACACCTAAAAACCATATCGTAACTTTTTTTTGTTAATAACTTCAATGTACAGACAAACTTCCTGTTACAGTTTTATAATAGTAATAGTAAGTAGACTAAGGATCATGAATCGTAACATGCAAACATTGATAGGTGATTAAATCTTATATCGGCTTATAATAGTAGAACATGCAAACAAATTTAGTTAAAATTCTAAAAAAATTTTCGTTTAATAATTCATTTCGAAGTATTCGAAAAATTTAAGCCCCTTTTATTTTGTATACTTACATATTCAAGTTTTCCTCGAATCAAGTTTACCTACTTACTGTAACTTTAAATTGCACCAACATCGAAATCGCGAAAAAGAAATCAGCTGTTCCATTCAAAACTGCAAACCTACTCGACCCAAATATCCCATACATTTGCTGTTTTTTGCTTGTTTTTTTTTTAGATTTCGACATTGGTCCCAAAATTGTTCAGTTTGAAGGTCTGATGATGATCATTCCCTTAAAAATCCGTCAGAATATAATGTTAAACCCAGTATATAAAAGTAATACACTCGACAGCAATGAAAACGGGTCACCACGAGTCACCAACAACATAAACCTTAATATCTCGGAAACTAAGAATGATATCTTATTCAAATAAAAAGTATTTCATTGAAAATTTAATACTACTACTTAAATTTATAAAATTTCTGGTTGCTATAAAGTAAATGCCAATAAAAAAGGCTAAAACCTAAATAAATTATTTTTTGGAAATTTAATTTTTAGTATTTAACATTGATTATTAATATGTTAATTTTATCACTCACATACACTAAAATATGGAGAAATGCTATAACTGTGATAAAAAATGGTTATTTCCAATTTTTGGTCTGCGATAGAATTGATTCATTCGTATTAATGTATTTTAATTAAGTCAAACAAATGAAAACTAAAAATGTTATCTATTAATTTAAGAAGTATTAATTAGTCTATGAAATACTTTTTATTTGAATAAGCTATCATTCCTAGTTCCCGAGATATTAAGGTATGTTGGTGACCCGTTTTTATTGCTCTCGAGTGTACATCACATGCCTACATCTTAAGGGCCTATGTCGAAAAATAATTGAAGCAAAATGGGTGTGTGATAGCTTATATTACTGCCTGATGCGAGAGAAAGAGATGGGGTGGCGCGCGCGCCTGAAATGACGCAAGGATAAAACAAACTTTATTTAATTGTGATTGTACTATTTATGTAAGTTCAATTCTGCTCTAATCAAAATTTGTAAAATATCAATCTCTTTTTTAAATCATGTCTCATGTTCCTTTTTTTATTCACCGTTTAGCAGTTCCCAGCGTTTATCGTTAAAGACGGAGGCTACTTTGGCTTGTTTTTCTATCGAGAAAATGTAATGTGTGTTTTGCTAATCAAAACTTCAATTATATGTTCAATTTACACATATCCACTAATCATACTCCTGCTGTTAGTACTTCATGATATATGACGCTTTGAAGAATCCTATTTTTTTCACATATCCTCTTAATTTCTTTCGAAATAGAACATGGACAGAATGTCTACCGAGACTAGCAGAACGTTTGATAGGTATAAGAGCGCTTCTTTAAGTTGTCTAGACGGGATGTCGCCGATATGACGAGGGTATCAAATGCTAAAGATTATTCCTCCGCAGTTATACTTGCTAGGGTTGACACTTGAACGTTTATCTCGGCAATAAAGAAGATTTGATTTACACATTTACGGTAACGATCATAGGTAATCTTTTTAGAAACTTTTCTACAACTATAGGGTCCTTGCCAAGGATTTTAGAAACATAAAGGATGCCACTCCTCCTTACAAGCATGGATACAAGAAAATTGGCCATGGCGGTCGGTAATGTTCGACCTTCTTTCGTACGTCTCCCTAGTCGATATTTCCAATGTTTTTGTGTCCCTTTCTATCAGAACAAAAATTAAATAAAAACATTCTTTTTTTATTTTGTCATTGGATTAGAAAGGGACAAAGCAACGTCGAAAACATAGACGGGAATTTACGAAAGAAGAACGATCATTACAAAAAGTTAGTGAGTATAAGGTCTGCCAGACACATACGGAATTTGAATCCGGAATTCCGAATTAGGATTGTGAATTTGTACAGGATTTGATACCTCTGCAATTGCGAACGGAATTATGGAGGGGGGAAATCCATACGAAATCGTAATCCTGATTCGAAATTCCGGATCGCAATTCCGCATGCATGTGGGGAACCTAAATGAAATAGTTAGTTAGTTTATTTTTAAGCCGTTTCTCCCGGCTACTATCTCTGGTGGTAGTAGTTGTTACACTTAAAAACCACGTTAGATGTCGTAAGGCGGATTGAAAAATCGGACACCAGGGCTTGTTGCCCACACGATAAGAAGAAGTATAAATAAAATAGTTAACACCCTGTATAATAAAGAAGGATACAATTAATTTCGTTGGTACATTAAAAAAATATAAAACTCCTATTTAGAATAAATTAATTATTTTAAGTTTTTGTCGCTATTTTATTTTGTTATTTTGTATTATTTAGAATTTTTATAATTATTACAGAAGCACTTCACCTTAAATATGTGTTAGAAATGAATATGTGTTAGTTTGTGAAAGAAGAATTTAGAAGGGTTTTATTTAGTAAATTAATATGTACAAGAAGAACAGGAAAGAGTAAATCTTTTTCTGGTGCTACGCGGGTGCTACGATGGCTACGCATTGATGCTACGCTGCGCGTAGTCCAAATTATATATTTTTTTGTTAAATTCTTAAATTATTTATTGTATACTATAACATTACATAATTTTATAAATGACGAGCTTTAACCCGCGACTTCGTACGTACAAATTATATACCAGATTTTAAGTCAGAAACAAAAAAAATTTCATCAAAATCGGTTCAGTAGTTTTTGCGGGATGTACGATCAAACAAACAAATAGACAGATAAAAAATTCAAAAATTGGTGATATGGAATCAGAGACACCTAAAAACCGTATCGTAATTTTTTTTTGTTAATATCTTCAATGTAAAGACACATTTGATGTAGCCACGTCCGACATACACAGTCATCTGACATACACATCTGTTGTAGCCACGTGGTTTCGACTAAGTGGGATCACACACGATGACGCATGACGGAGCGGCAGACGTCAGTCCGTCATTTGTGAAGCAATGAGTTGTATGAAACCGCACGTAGAAGCACACACGGTAACGGATTGACGCACCGTATGTGCTTCTACGTGCGGTTTCATACAACTCCTTACTTCACAAATGACGGACTGACCTCTGCCGCTCTGTCACACGTCATCGTGTGTGATCATCGCATTGTTTTCTGTGAGTTTCGTATGAGGCAATTTTGTGGGCGAAAGGCTAGCCACCTATTGTAGGAAACTCCACACTCCAGAAGAAACATCTTGAATTTGTTTAACAGATATTTATTTAAAAACACTATGACACGTCCGTACAGTTCTACGGTCTAGGATAGAATGCCCCCACCAGCCCACAGTTCCCTCTTTTATAACATTTACTCCCCACTATTGCCCCACTCGTTGAAATTACGTAGCATAGATTAATATGTATATTAGATATAGATAGGTAACTCGCCTTGAATTTTAGGACGTTCTAATTGCGTTGCCAATTATTAGCACTAGGGGGCGCCACATTATGAAATAAATTGAAAAAGATGATCGGCCGACACGAGGATCGAACCTTCGCTACCCGGATCGTAAGCCGGTTGTCTAGACCGCTAGACCAACAAGACAGTGATTGATATGGGCGAAATCTCTCACTACTACAGCGCAGCGCGTGAGGTGTAGTGCGCTGTTACTCCGATATGAACCCTAGTTCAACACATAATGCTTCGAAACATAACCGATAGATGGCGGAAGCTGTCTCTGGAAAATCAGCGTTCCACTTAGTTTGTACTAAGATAACGTAGCATGTTACGTAGCGATACTGTGTTACCACAGGAGTCAAATAAAATACTTTTTAATTTTAGATATGATAATTCTTTTAAAATAAAATCAAACCTAACACTATCACCACCAATAAAGGTGTTTTTTTCGCTAAAAAGTTTGAAGTACCGCTTGTTATTGATGACAGATCCACCCCAGACGAGAGACGTCCCCGGTTAAAATAAAATATCGTATCTTAGCACAATCCATCAATTCGCGACGTGTATCAGATCGCTAATGGCCCCACCGAAACCGATTATGACGACACAACTTTTTTACGGTTTTCCAGTCGTTTCGTTTTATTTCCTTCGCAACCGGATTTTCCGGATATTTTCGAATGTTTCGCGATTGCTAATCGTCACAACAAACTGAACAAATACCTGGGTTATGACTTTCGGGTTTATAAAACAGAAAAATGTTGTTGAATGGCTTATTTTAATTTAATAAAGGGGATAGTTCTTTTTTTACGGCCACATTTGTGTAACATTACCTCAAATAAACTTTAGCATAAATACTTTAGCATTATTGTATATGTTAGGCTTTTGCTATGATTACGCATCAAGATAACTAAGGCTACAAATATTAATACAGATGGTAATAAAGCAAATAAAAACGTTGATAAATTCTATATCAAACAGGATTTAAACCCGCAACCTGTTAAGGTGGTTGCAGAGGGGTCAATTTTATACAAAACTTTGACGCACAATACGCGTAGACGGTATTTATATAAGTAACTTTGTATATAAGCTTTTAAAATTTTGTATGAAAAATTTCAAAGCATTATATCTTCGTAATTATATTATAAATTGCGAATGTTATTTGTTACGCGGCAACTAGATTTTCTAAACTATTTTTCCGTATATAAAATATTACTTTTGTTAATTCCGTCTACGCGTATTGTGCGTCAAACTTTTGTATGGACTGAAACCACCTTAAATCAGGCTTTCTGGAAGTTCGAAATCGCAGTCCCGTACAAGTTTGTAGTGACAAATATGTCATATTTATATGACACTAGCTTATGCCTGTGACTTGCAATTTTAACACCCCGCTGTACCCTTTTTTATAAGGGGCTGATTTTCGAAAAATGTTAGAAATTTCAACATCCTCTGGAGAATATATTTCCAAATTCGATGTTTCTATGGGAGCTAGTATCGTTACCTTGAATTAAACACTTTTTCATAAAAAAGAAAAAAAGTTAATAATTTTAGTCACATTTTTATAAGCTCAGTCTATCACATAACTATTCTACTTATATTATAATATTGTGTCTCCAAGTATACATGCTAATGCTAAAATAGCCGTGTATTATTCTGAATACATACTCTATAACATGTTAACTGACAGAATAATGCCGAACATATTTTTATTCAACATTTGAAACGTTCCTCGCATTGCGGCTACCGTTCACGAGTTAGCGTAGGGATGTTGTGTCCGGGTCCGGATTTACGGATTACCGGAATAATTCCCGTCCCGGATAGGGTCTGGGAATTATGTTGTGTCGTGTGAGTTATATTTTCCGTTAGCTTTTAGATGTACTTCCATTTACTAAGGTAAAAACTATGGCGCGTTATAATAGACATGAATGTGTGTTTTTATATGTCATCAATGTCTTGCCCGTTCATTATTTGGGGTCGGCGCAATATGTCATCCTCTTCCATTCAATTGTTTGTATGTATGTTTGCTATATACGCATTGTTATTTTAGTATTTTTCTAGTGTTCGAATAAATTATATTTACAGTATTCAGTTTAATACAAATTTTGTGTATAATTGTACTGAAAACTGGAAGTTATTGTTCCATGGATTAAAAATGAACAATTCTCTTTACTTAAAAACTGCATAAAATAAACTAGAAAATAATGTTATGACATGTCTAGGTACCTAAAAACTATTACATATGAAAAAACATACCTAGTAAAATATTGTCTATTCATGATTATGAGACTGTAATCACCTGTAAAAGTATAATACACGTTTAGTAAAGTTTTAGAATTATGTGGTGAAATTAATTTTCATTAGCATCTTAATAATCATTTTTCACATTTAGAAATTACTTTTTTTTAATTTAATCACTGCTACTTGAGATAATTCAGCAGCGAGTGAAGCCTCTGAGCCTCTTTCTTTTTTTCGACAGATCCGGCTTTCGGATTTCGCCTTTTCCGGTTCTCCTCAATTTCCCAACCCTAGCCCATGAGTCGCGTGCGCCAACTTTTGAATATTTGACGGTAAGTAGGGGCGGGCAGGAACAATGACCAATTTTATTCGTGCTCCACAAATTGTTAGTGGATTTGATTTTCAATATGTGCCGTTAGCGAAACGTACCGTTTGAGTTCTATCGCTTTTTGAAGATTCGAAGACCACTGTTCTTATGTAATAAATTACCGATCTAAGTATCTACTTTATATGGATCTTTTTTTCGGGTTTACATACAGCTGCAGCTTGGCAACAGTAACCTCTCAAATGCCGGCTTCAAGGTGGTTTCAGTCCATACAAACGTTTGACGTACAATACGCGTAGACGGAATTAATAAAAGTAATATTTTATATATGGAAAAAAACCACCTTAAAGATTCTGAAAGGGTTGCAGGTTTTTGCGTTTATTTGTATATATTACTCCTGGTTTCAGGATTTACAAAAAAAAATTAGTTGTAAAAGTTGACAAACACACACATTAACACTCACATACATAAAAATAGTTACAAATCTGATTAATAAATGTGTGAATTAAGTGGCGACGGGCTGCCGTACTAGCTTTAAGTTCGCGCTCCCCTAAGAGCGCGTAATTTCTCTATGCTTTAATCACCGAATCGCAAATGAGTTCCAAAGACGGTTATAAAAAAGAGAAGCTCGAACAGCCTATGTCAGATGCCAAACGCAGACAGCCCCGCCTCCTTCATTCACCAGCCTGATGGAAACTTCGTCGATTAGGGGTCGAATGCACTTAGCATACTATAAAAAGAAAATTATAGCCTTTTTCAGGAATCGGCCAACTAAAGGTAACTCCTGTATAACAAGGATCAATAACCGCGACCCTTCGCAACACATACAGTATGTATTAAATTATCCTAGTAATATTTAATGGGGTATAGATTCTATATCATAGAGATCTAGAGAGATGCTAACCAACGCGCTGAGTACGAAACCTAGTGTCGCATCACCACCAGTACCACGCGATAGAAAGTATTTTGTTAGCTTGAATGTACTCATTATTCATTGCGGTATCAGAACTCAACGTTCGAATAATCTTCAGTACTACGCAAGCATTGTAAACTACTTACACATAATATCTCGACTGGCTTTCAGCCTCATAATGTGTTCCGTTTTGGCGCATATTGCTGCGACACTGGCCCCGCCCCCTTTTCACATCTCCCTTTAGTTTTTGTGGTCTGTGTTCTATACCCATACCGGTCTAAACTTTAGACCATCAAACTGAAAAATGTTCTCTATGGAGCAAAGATCCAGAAAAAATAATCGGTCAGTTTCATACAATACTGCAATAGTGACTCTACTCAAATGTATGGGATTTTTTTTCGTCGTTGTCTCCATAGTGAATGTTGCCTTCAATATTCCTAAAATACTTTGTTACACCCTGTATAGGGCCATTCTTAATACATATACTGACGGTTTTTAAGGGGTTGGTCAGACCTTCATACTGAACGAGAGACTAACAAAGAAATCTCAAAAAAAATCTGCTATCGTCACACATTTGTGTCGAGTAGGTTTGCAGTTTTGTATGGAACAGTAGATGTCCGAGATTTCGATGTTATTCCCTCATAGAAAGTTGTTCTGTTTGATGGTCTCATCATCTCCTTAAAAAACTGTCAGTATACTAAGAAAACCCCTATACAGGGTCCAACTTAATATACTGACAGTTTTTCAAGAGCTGATGATCAGATCATCAAACTGAGCAACTTTTACTATGGGAGCAAACCTGTTTTTTTTTCGTTCTTCGTTTAAGTTTTTCAGTTTGATGGGTAAAGTAAGAGGTTTAAAAATTAATGATACTTTTCCTTACACCCTGTATAATGGAGTACCGATTCCGGGGGATGTATATGATGATGATAACAGACAAACTCTTTTCAATAAAGCTGACAACATTTATCAACTTTACCACCTACGAAATACTCCTCTCAGTTGACCTTTAAATAACGCGTAGGTTTTATATTCGGAACGCTTTAAAAACATCAGTTCTATTTTAATCTTTTATTTCCCACGTCACCACGCACTCAACGACATCGTTCGCAGAGCACAGACTTCAGCCAACATACCCTGCAGGCTGGAACCGCCAGCCGCACGGATGGGAAAAGGCGGTGACGGTCTAACGCGTTTGCCATGGCCGAGAGGAAAGTGCCTAGTATGGGACGCCACGTGCGTCAGCACTCTCGCTGCCTCGTACCTCAGCCGCACGGTTCGCTCTGCAAGGGCCGCCGCCGAAGTAGCGGCTGACAAAAAGAGGGACATTTATTCGAATTTGGTGCCACATTATTATTTCGTGCCCCTCGCCTTTGAGACCACGGGCTGTTGGACGTCTGAAGCTTTTAGCTTTGTCAAAGAGCTTGGTCGTCGACTTCAGGAGAAGGGGAACGACGCTCGCTCCGGGTACTACTTGATGTAAAGGTTGTCCATCGCCATCCAACGCGGAAACGCGAGATAGGAACCTTTGCATCCGGTATGACCCTGGGCGGGCTTTTTGACTGATTAAACAGTTGTTAATTTCTTTTGCCTGCATCCTATATAACTTGTTTGAAAAAACTAATGTTCGTGGAATACTTAGTCACAGTAAGAGCGATGATAGTCCATCCGGAAGAGACCTAGCGACTCAATCATGAGGCGGTGGTTCGATTCCTGGCCTGTAACACTAAGTTCTACGGAGTTTATGAATGGTTGTATTTATCATTATCATTAGCTCGGCGGTGAACGAAAACATCATGGGAAACCCGAGAATGGAAAAAAAACCGGATGTATGTGTAAAATAATGGGTGAGCTTGGGGCGTACATTGTGTACGCAACCAGCAATGGTCTCAGCCAACAATAATAAACCTCTATCAATAATATATCTCACCGATCCCCGCTACCCAATCCGCCGCGTAGCCCCAGCAACGTCCTATGCCGAGTTCCGTACCCCTGCCCTCTGGGTGCCCCTAGGTCGGTTGCTTAAGTTCATTCATTTGGCTCGGTACATGCTATGTTATCTTAGTACAAACTAAGCGGAACGCTGATTTTCCATAGCCAGCGTCCGCCATCTATCGGTGATGTATCGAAGCACTATGTGTTGCACTAGGGTTCATATCGGAGTAACAGCGCACTACACCTCACGCGCTGCGCTGTAGTATTGAGAGATTTGGCCCATATCAATCACTGTCTTGTTGGTCTAGCGGTCTAGGCAACCGGCTTACGATCCGGGTAGATAAGGCTCGATCCTCGTGTCGGCCGATCGTCTTTTTCAATTTATTTCATAATGTGGCGCCCCCTAGTGCTAATAAGCACCAACGCAATTAGGACGTCCTAAAATTCAAGGCGAGTTACCTATCTATATCCAATATACATATTAATCTATGGCTCGGTAGACCCTTCGTGGTCCCTCCAATAGTCCGCAGTAAAAAGCAGTAGTTGCTCCCTGAGCAGAGCTGTAATAGTCATCGCAAAAAAAAAAACATAAAAAAATTTTCATAGTATAAGAAAGAGTATCTAGTACTACATACAGTCACACCTCCCCCTCCCCCTGGTGCCAACAGGACAGTGAAGCCTACGCCGTCGGTCCGTGTGTCCTATCTTTAAAAGGTATCTTATGAACCGCAATAGCCAATAGGTAGTCGAAATTTTCACAGAATATGTGTTATTGTAACGGCTTTTCTAACAAATAATAACAAATACATCAATTTGTAAATTAAGGGACATACAAGAAACATGCTTTTTTTGTTTTTTTTTCGTCTTGCTCTCTCATTATCATTGCTCTATCGTATCAACTTAGTGTGAACATAGTGCAAACTCTACACGTGAATAAAAAATAAAAAAACCGGTCAACAGTGAATCGTACTTGCGCTAAGGGTCCCTGAGAATAATAATTTTTTGGGTAAATATAATTACAATAGTTTTCATAAGTCTACTTAACACTATTGGATCTTAGTTGACCATAATAAAAAGTTTTTTTTTATTTTATTACGTGGTAATTAAGGAACCCTCGTTGCGCGTTTAAGCCATGTCGCACTTGGCCGGTTTTTTCATTAGGATAAGATACTTCATTTAGGCCGGATTCGACCAAACTTTGATTTGTGTTTGAGTTTGAGTGTTTACGCAGAAATAACTTCATTTATCTTCTACCACACTAAACCCATACTAAAAGAACGAATGTATAATCCACCTAAAGAAAGAGGTCGTTGTAGCCGTACTTATTGCAATGTGAGGTTATACATTTTTAGCTTGTTATGTTTCTTTTTATAACATTTTTTTTTAATTATGTGACATTGACATTTCATTAGTCTCTGTATAAGATTCACACCGTCAAAATTGGTCGTGTAAAATTTACTTTCAACTTATTCATAGATTAGGGTTGGTAAAATGCAAAATCAGTTTACTCTGGAGTAACCGGTGACTTAATCTAAGAATAAAATTTACTCGCGTTTGGTCGAATCGGGCCTTAAAATTATAAGTATACGCAATATACAACACAATATATATATATATTAAAATATGGCTTTATGAGTATAAGAGTGTTCCTAAATCCGGAACGTAGTATATTAATACTAGGTCCTATCTTCCTTTGTACTTCTTGCTAGGTAAGCTTATACACAGCTTTCAATGGCCGGCTGAATAAAGGTTTTAGCCCACTACTTGCAAGCTTAGACTTTGTAGACAAGGCTTAAGGGTTACAATCCATTAATACACGGATATTAAAGATGGGTAGGAGATGATTCCCTTTCCATTTTTTAGGGTTTCGTAGTCAACAAGGAAAGTTTCGCCATGTCTTTCCGTCTGACTATCCGCGCGGGAGAGACGCTTAGAAAACTGTAATTTGACATGTAGCCCAGTCATTTTACGGTTTGACCCGGGACTAATTAATAATTTATATTTTTTTTCGGTGTAATATTGAAGAGCCAATTTGAGCCTAGAAATGTACCAAAATCACGTCAGCAACAGTTCCAATTTTACAATTTAGCTATTATCTCGTTCTAAAAAACCTGATGGTAAATTTTTTTTTGCGCATATTTAAGGCTTAACCATTATACATACTTCAAACGTGGGGTAATTTTTTTTGTCTACTTAGAAGGTTTTGAAAAATACATTCGTATTTTTAAATATATACCTCATTTTTTAAATTTCAATGCCTATTTTATTCCTCAAAAATAACTTACATTATTGAATCTAATTCAAATGAGTGCATTAGTATTAAGGTGGTTTCAGTTCATACAAAAGTTTGACGCACAATACGCGTAAACGGAATTATTAAAAGTAATATTTTATATATGGAAAAATAGTTTAGAAAATCTAGTTGCCGCGTCATATAATTTTAAAATTTTGTATGAATCTTCGTAATTATTTTATAAATTGCCAATGTTATTTGTGACGCGGCATCTAGATTTTCTAAACTATTTTTCCATGTATACAAAGTTACTAACAGCCTAACAAAACTCCGTAAAATGACTGAGCTAATGTATATACATATTGATCACGCCGACAAAGTGGTAAAATAAAATCTTGAAAAATATTTTTTTAAGCGTACCCTACACGTAAAGTGAGGATGTATTTTATTTTTGTCGAAAACTAATATTTCAGCCGATCTATGACTTTTACGTTCGCATCATTATAATTTGTATCATCGAACATCTCACTGACAATTTGCTACGATTTTACAGGAGAATGAGAATCTAGTTTCATATTTGATCGTGATGAAAAGATACCTTAAGGTGGTTGCAGAGGGGTCAATTTTATAAAAAACTTTGACGGACGGATAAGTAACTTTATATAGATGGAAGAATAGTTTAGAAAATCTAGATGTCGCGTCACAAATAACATTTGCAATTTATAAAATAATTAAAGAAACAAACAAACAAAAACAAACAAAACAAAGATATAAAGCTTTTAAAATGTTGTATGAAAAATTTCAAAGCTTTATATCTTCGTAATTATTTTATAAATTGCAAATGTTATTTGTGACGCGGCCACTAGATTTTCTAAACTATTTTTCCATATATAAAATACGAGCGTTAACCCGCGACTTCGTCCGCACAAATTATATACCAGATTTTAAGTCAGATCATTAGCTATCAAACAAAAAAAGTTTCATCAAAATCGGTTCAGTAGTTTTTGCGTGATACTCGTTCAAACAAACAAACACACAAACAAACAGACAGACAAAAAATCCAAAAATTGCTGATATGGAATCAGGGACACCTAAAAACCATATCGTAACTTTTTTTTTGTTAATATCTTCAATGTACAGACAAACTTTCTGCTACAGTTTTATAATAGTTTAGATTAGATTACTTATTAATTCCGTCTACGCGTATTGTGCGTCAAACGTTTGTATGGACTGAAACAACCTTAAAGCGATAAGTATACGCTATATCTTGCTATATGACTAAAATAGAGCAAAAAATATTGAACCCCCAAATCCATTTTACATTTACAAAGGCATTGCACACTCAGCATTGAGAAGAAACAGAAACTCTATCTACATAGAGACAAAGTAACATTTCACTGAGGACGTGAATTCAGCCATAACGACCGGAATTAATGACACTATTGAAAATCTGCCAACTTTCGTAGACACTAGGAGTCGATATCCTAGTTCCGTCCAAGTACCTACTATAATAGCCTACTAGTGTAATACATATAAAGATATATGAGGTACTTTGTACATGTATTTATTTTAACCCCCACGACTTCGTACACAGCGGTTCCCGTCATCGTAGCCAGATAAAATAAACAGGGTGTAAGTGATAGCCTAGAAAATACTGAAACGGTGAACTCAGACCATCAAACTGAACAACTTTCACTATGGAGCCTGCCTCAGGAAATGCAAAAAAAAAATCAGCTGTCCCATACAAAACTGCTCTACATACCCGACTAAAATGTATGGGACAGCTGATTTTTTTTTCGTGTTTCCATAGTGAAAGTGGTTCAGTTTGATGGTCTGAATACACCGTTTCAGTATTTGCAAGGCTGTCACTTACACCCTGTATAACATATTTACGATTAATCATTTAACCTTTTAGACACAAAAAGTTTCATCAACATCGGTCTAGTCTATGTTTGAGTGATGTTCGAACAAACAAACAAACAGACCTTTAATATAGATAAATTTACCTTTTTTTGTAAATATATTTAATGTTGATATCATTAATTTACAGACTTCTGTTACAGTTTTATAACAGTGTAGGTAGATAGATACTAGATAGGTAGAATATACAGGGTGTTACAAAAATTTAAATAAATATTTAAGGGGGTAGTTAAGACCATCAAGCTGAACAACTTTCACTATGGGACCAATATCGAAATCGCGAAAAAAAATCGGATGTTCCATCATCATCATCATATCAGCTGACAGACGTCCACTGCAGGACATAGGCCTCCCCCAAAATGAGGAGATTTGCCATAATCGCCATGATGCGATGCGTTTGCGATGTTCCATACTAAACTACAGATGTACTCGATTTTTTTCGCGATTTGGATGTTGGTCCCATAGTGAAAGTTGTTCAGCTTGATGGTCTTAACTACCCCCTTAAATATTTATTTAAATTTTTGTAACACCCTGTATATTGTTGTTCAGTTTGTAGTTGTTTCTAAACTACCCCCTTAAAAGTTTCAATTTTTATTTTTACTTCAGTAACACCCTGTATAGACATAAATAGTTATGTAGATATGTAAATAGATAAGGATGCGTGATGTACTAGGTTTTAACTTAAATACGTTACATACTTTGCTCAAGACCATCAAACTGAACAACTTTTACTATAATTGGAATCGCGAAAGTGGAGTCTCCGGTACTGCTCTATCTACTCTATGGAAAGAAAAATATTTTAAAATAAAGCCTTGCAATCCGGAGGCCAAAATCGATAACTATCAAAAGTTTGTTATCTCAAATCCAGCGGCTCAGCTTTTCGTTTCGGGGACTGCTGTTTTGTGATTTCATGATGGCGATAGCTGCATGCAATCGTGGCGACGTTGTGTTTAGTCATAAAAAGTATTTTTAGCTAAATAAAAATTGTGTGAACGTTTCGGTAAGGGTTCATGACCGCTTTTGACCTCCCCGTGCACCCGCGGCTGCTCGAATTGAGAAAGAATAATTCTTTGCCTAGACCGTAAGAAGCAATGTGTATGAAATTCTTCGTCGTTCCCACTCTACTGAATATCGTAACATACATTTTTAAAACTACCTTAATATACACTTCTATCGTTTATCTCAGTTTTAAAACACACCAAATATAGAGTTTGATAACAACCTGGAAAATCAAATGCTCCTGACGTACTTTCTAAAGTAAATGAAAATTGAATAACATAAGGTAGCGTAACGAACACTTAACGTAAGTAAGACATCAAATCAATATTTTGTATCAATTATAATTACTGTTGTTAGCGGTAAAGTGTTCGAGGTCAAATTGCTGTGTTTAAAAATAGTATTAATAAGTACCTACTTTAACTACATACAGTTATTAAAACTTAGTACTTAGGTAGGTACGTCGACAAGTGTGCAACTGTAACAATTATCTTGATTAACATCCCGGAGGAAACGCAAGGGTGGGCGTTATTAAAAGCTTCGTTGCAGAAAGGTCAACTATCAAAATGCCAAGTTCATCAAATATTAGAAGACAAATGAAAACAATAAGGAGATTGATCAATAAATCTCTTCCCCACATGCCAAGGAGCGACCGCCTAGAATCTAGGCCCTTGATTATAGAAAGGAGTTCCATTACGCCATGTTGGAGGCCGAGCGGATCCCCTGACGACAATCCTCGTTATATTCGCATTAACCCACTCTTTCATACCTCTCTTTAGAAAGGAAATATAAACAATATTCACGAACCAGATAACGGTCGATCGATAAAGGCCGAACGAAAACGATTCCTTTCTTTACAATTTTTTGATAATATTCTTTCAAAATTTTGGTGAATTTTGAGTAGTATAGGTACATAAGCAGATAGTCTGTGTAGGTATAAGTAGGTACAGGTCATGGTACTCACGGTAGGGAGCCGAAGTCGGCGTTACATGGGCCCTGCGGTTCCCAGCACCAGCGGAGCCGCGAGCTAGTTCGATCAACAGATGCACCTTCTCGTAGGCACTCCGTCCTCAACTTGCGTAACATTTATATAACGAGACACATACCGCGAACAAAACAGTTGGGTCAGAGGCTTCGCGCACGAGCCTGATCGCCTCGTCCTGCCATATTGGTTTCGATCAGACTACGCGGCGCGAGGGCGGAGCGCGAGGCGGCGGCCGCGCGACGACCACGATATAATCCACACCGATTTTCGAGTTATAGAAGAGCTTTTGTGTTATTTTCTGACTATCGGCGATCGCTACGTTCGGTGGGAAAATAAAAAAGTGTGATTCGGTCGGGCGGAGCGGTCGGCCGGCTGCGAGAGGCACATGCCGCTCGATAGTCGGGCGCGTGCGCGAGACGCGGCGCGCGTGACGTCACGCCGCACTCGCGCCGCCGCCGTGCCCGCACGACCTCCTCAATGGGCCGCCGTCGCCGCCGCCGCCGACACCATCCCTCCACTCAGACACCTCAATTATTTGACTATCACTGTCACTTGGGCATACCAGTCCTGATTAATAGCCTCTTAATGGCCCATTGACCGACTAATAAAGTTCTCATGTCCGCTCCAATCAATAAAGATGGCATTAGGACTTCTGACGGAGTTCCTTTCGAACGTTTTCAGTCATTAATCGGTAGTTTTGCATAAAGCTAAAGAAATTATGTTTGATACAAGTCGAAATAAAACTACTTACAAAAATACTCTTTTGGGATATAAGCACACATAAGCGGTCAGGCGGTTAGGCGGTCTGAAAAAACTCCGACACCAGGGCTCTGCCCACACGATAAGAAAGAAAGCACACATAAAACTATCCTGAATTAAGAGCGTCCTTACCTAATGGCTAATTCAGCAACCATTACCCAATATGCCTCGCATGCCACCCCCGAGAAAACGACAAAAATCGGCATGTGCCTCCTCCATCCTCCATCTTTCCTCCATCTTTATTATTTTACGTACGCCAAAAAGAGCGCGCACGACGTTTTTCTCGTTTAAACGCTTTGTCGTGGGTGGCATGCTAGCCGTGCTGATCTGTTTAGTCTGTATTTTAAATATAACAACTCAAGAAATGGATACCGATTAAGCATTCTTTAAGCTCTTCTTCATTCAAGATAGTCTAATTATTTTCGACTATCCTGAACATAAGCATACATTAGACTCTAAAAAGTGATCTAAACTTAGCTACGACTCCTCTTAAAAACATGAAACCTTTCATAATTAAATTAAATCCAATAAAAATCGTATTCTAACAACTGGGCTATAATAATAATTGATTCCAGGGTACTCTTTAAACATTCAAGTGGGTGTTTTTATAATAAAACGTGCACAGCATGATTGAAAGAACGTAAATAAAACTTGCGATTGAATTCAGTATCATTTTGAAATATTAAAATAAAATGTAGGTATTTACATCATGGTTGTACTTACGGAATTATCGTCATGGTCGTCGTCACTTTCTGACTGTCTCTTTCGTATCTTTTTAACCACCATTTTTTTATCATCATTTGACTCCGCACTAAAATATTCGCTTGCATCACTCCCAATCTCCAAAGTTTCTTCTTCCTTATCATCAACTGCATCACGCTTACTTCCTTCAATATTTCTTACACTTTCAACACCATCAGTTTGGGCATTGACAGGCTTATCTGAGTTCCTAATATCTGGTGTCCAACAACTAGGTAAAGTGTCTGTAGAAACACTGCCTTCATTTTCATTTCTACCAAATCTACAGAATATTGAAGAAGTTAAACTGTTAATCATGCTTAAGCAAGCAACTGGATCGCATTTCATTTTTAGTAATTTTTTGAACACTTGCAGCCTCTGTAGAAATGAGAGAAAGAAACGGGTCAAACGGTTAAAAAAAAAACTTGGTTCAGTATACTGGCTGACAGAGGTATTCTGGTCTTTGATCCAAGTTTCATGTCTTTAATTCAAGTAATGTTATGCATGATTTAAGCGCAACACTTTTTGACTAAGACTGTACTAAATTGAAAACAAATTAAATTATGGAAATATCGTTAATATATATTTTTCGTAAAATGAATCGAGTGATGATAAAATCGGGTTCATTTGGGACGGTAGCAGCTGGGAATGGGGAGAGATAGCACTAACCCGTTTCATTGAGTAGTCCCTCTTGCCTCTTTATTTTCTAATCTAAAGCTTGCTTGATTTCGAACTCAATCTCCTAATAGTTAGAGAGGAAGATGGAACACGCTTACCCAGTACCCAAATTCCTATTTACTCTTGCCTTGAAGACCCCTGCCAATGTGACAATATATTCAAGACAATGTAAGATCGTTTCACCGTATCTAGGAATTCTTTGTTTTTTTTATTGATTGCTTTCAGTTAGTTTTGTGCTTTCACGTCAGAAATTAGGATATAACTAAAAGAATGATTAATTTTATCAGATATAATCTTCTATCTGGAAAAGTTTAATAAGCTTTAGTCAATTGTTGTAATCAGATATCGTTGGTTATTATATTGGTTAAGGCGCCAAAACATTAACCTACCCATAGTTGAACTCCTAAGTTTATGGACATAGAGTTCAACTATGGGTAGGTTGATCTATCTCCTATACACGGCGACACATCAAGCTATACAAAACCAATATAAGCTGATCGCGAGACGTTATACGTTACTCGTCCTACGCGCGGCCAGCTTATTTTGGTTTTGTATAGCTTGATGTGTCGCTGTGCGTACTTACTTTGTTAGTTACACCACTGACTGGATCGTGAAGGAGCTGAATTAACAATGCCACGGTAAGGCAACGAGGTGAGGCCATAATTAGCCATAGGTACTGCCCTAGTAACACACAAGTGGTTATATAGTAGCTGTATAAAGGCTACTATACAGCTACAGTAGAGCTTACTTGCTACTTGGATGACCATTGTGCAAATTTTTATGGACATCTTCAATCAGTTATACTGTGTGTGTAATTTAATTAATTGTAAGTAAATGTATCATTAATCTAACTTCTTAATAATGTATTTCCCATTATTAGTTGTACATTTAGCTTAAATTTTTCTGAAGATATATATTGTTGTTTTGTATTAGTGTAACAACTGTTGGGAAATCAATAAAAAAAATAAAAGTAAAATCAGTAAAGCCAGCATGCCTGTCTCGATATTTTTTCATTTTCTCGCGGGTGGCACGATGAGATAATACACAAGTGAGATAAATAATATATGTTAATTTTTCTTTCAAGAGCGTCTCCCCGAGTGAAATACTGAACCCTCGATACGTCCTGCCCACCCTGTGCTGTGCCACCAATCAATAAGCTTCTAATATAGATTGCGAAATCTCTTCACCACGATGACTAGTCAAACTAAAAGACAATAGAATTATGCTATAGGCTCGACCGAAGATTTTCATCGCTCTATCTTCTCTTGGGTCTTTTTCGACGTCGGCAGCCATGTTGTGAAACCCGATTATTTTCAATTTATTGCTAGAAATTATTTTCCAGTTATTAAGAGCTTTTCAATGACATAAAAAACTGTGGAAGATTAAAACACTGTAGTAAAGATATGTTAACAAATTTATTTACTATTTACAATATTACATGCATTTGAAATATAAAAATTTTGGCTTTTTTAAAATTTATATAAAATATTATTTAAATTGATAATAACTACCTACGTAAGGGTGAAGCCAAACGAGCGTAATTTTGTGACTTGTGAGTCGCGTATTTTGAGTCCGTTTCATATAAAATCCGGGAATGCATTGTCTCAGCCTTATATGAAACGGACTCAAAATACGCGACTCACAACTCACAAAATTACACTCATTTGGCTTCACCCTAAGATATAACACTTCTTGTTCTAGAATATTCTAGATACTATGTATAAACAGTAACCATATAAGCGTAGGATTTTGAAACTCGAACTCGAGCTACTCGTCAAAAATAACCGTGCACCTGTCAAAAACGGCCCTCTCTTTCCCACGTGTGCATTAGTAGGTGTAGAACAAAAGAGACGATCAGTTACAGCTGCAGAATATATTTCTGACTAGTTACACATGTAGAAGACCTGACATATTCTTAAGCCACTTTTTAACGACAAAGTAAACAAAGGAATAAAGTTTAAATAATTACAACTGTCTGGTCATATAAACATTTAATAAATGTCGAAAAGGCGAGTCAAGAAACGTCAGTAATCCACGTTAAGAGCGATTTTCTTAAAAAAGAAATAATTACTCCATAACTCTCGCTAGATGGCACTGACTTAAGAGCCATATCACACAAGCGATTTTTGAGCGCAGAAGTTGACGGAATGATATCATCGCGATATCGCCATGGCACCGCCCCGAGATCGCGGTGATTGACTTGCGATGTCGCTCGGTATGCAGGGCTGCAATCGCGGTAAATATTCGGTGATTGAACTGTTTTTGGACTACGTACGAACCATAACTTTTGACTAATTTGGTATTGCGCTAATCGCGGTACTGCTCTCGACAGCAGGTAGAGCCGTTTTGACAAATCGCAGACGTTATTAGCTGTCAGTTACACAGAGTTTAGCATGATGCGGAATTCAGCACAGTTGAATAGTAATTGGATTGCAATGTGATTAGAACTGAAATTGGATATGAATAGTAACTGACTGACTGTGACTTCTGTGTTTTAACTCTCCAATCGCAAATCGCGCAATCGGGCTCCAGTTGCGACAGGCACCGCCAATGCTCAAATATAACGTATGTTATGACCCTATTATCATTTCAAAGAATGGGTTAGAAAACCTCAATGAAAGCCAAAAGATGCCTTGCCAAGATGTTTGTGTCGTTGATGTATGGTTTCCATAATAAACAGCCTATAGTGATTGCTTGGCATCATTACAATGTATTTACCTGTGAGCGTTATTTATTTATTTATTTTATTCAATTATAATTTCACAAGACATTGTAGCTACCAAATGAATGCAACGCCATCTCTGGTCAAAGTCATGAAAACATTTTAACGGAAAATCGCTCTTTACTCGAGTTAAGTAAAACAGTCACTAAGTTTAGTCTATGTACAATAAGACAGGATTAACGCACTTCCCTTAACTTGGTAACATTACATTGGGCAATTTTTTTATCTGGTAATTCAGACCATCAAACTGATAAACTTTCTATTAAAACATCTTTGAACTCGCGAAAAGACAAGTACCGGGTCTTATTGTGGAATTACCAGATTCAATCGGTATCAAATCGACATGGTGTTTTTTGGCCAGGCACGTATCCAGGGGGGGGATAGGTAAGTTTTATCCCCCCCCCCCCCCCCCCCCCCGAAATCCGAATATTTGTATGGAAAAGTGATTACAGCACTTTTTTATTGTTTGTCTATGAATAAACGATATAATCGGTAACCACAATGGCGCTACCGGACCGCGATTTTTCAGTTTTACATGTTATAGTATTATGATGTTCTGAACCACCTGTTTTATGCAACGATAAAAAAATACTCCTACATAAAAATCACATTACATAACTTTAATAAGGAAATGGTTATAAAATCACCCATTATTTAAAACCCTGAAAACCGTACACATTATTAAACTCTTTAAAATAAGTGATAACGTAACAAATTAAAGATTGAAAAATTTGTCTCTGACTTGAACCCGCACTTTAAAAAAATCTATCATCTTTTTCAATCTTTAATTTGATTCGAAATAGCACAACATGGCTGTAACATGTTTAACAATCAATAATATTTGAATTAAGTGATAACGTAGTATAGAAACAATGATATGATATTTCAGCTACCTGTAGCTTAAAAATCATTCAACACTTCAAATCTAAGATTTGTGTGGCCGAAGTTTAATCATATCATGCAATTGATATGGTTTAGATATTAAGTATAATACCTAACCTCTAGGGTGGTTAAATCATCCTAGATATGACAATTATTAAAAGGTAGATTGAAAACTAAGCTATAACAAGCAATTACGTTTTACAAAAATTGACGCGTCATACGCTAACATCACTCCACTTTAAAACGGCGCGATATAGTGACGTGTAGCCCGTACACTAGACCGCGCGTGACTATGAGAAAGCCGGGCAATTACCTTAGTTATTTGTTGCCATTTTGGAGCACGGGAAACGCATCTACATATGTATAAAAAAATCTCAGATAACAAGGTAATTGTGTTGTAAAATGTGCCCATCATCGTGGCGTTTCCACGCTGTATGGCTAGGGAAATGTGTTGAACCAGGTACGACCCGGAGCGGGGGACTCGGCCCTTACCGTCCAATCTACCGTTTAATATTGTCATTTGTATAGTTTAAATTAGGTTAGGTATTATATTATTTAGTTAATAATTTTATAAGAAAGTATTTTTTTTACTGCTGTAGGTACTAACGAAATAAAACCTATGGTTTAGATTGGCTAGATAAAAAGTAGAAGACGAAACGTTCTGAACATTTCAATAGTTTCATCATTTGAGGTTCCTCCATTATTTGAGCAGTTGTACTAAAGGACATGACTATGTCATCCACGTACGTACAATAGAGTATAGGAGAGCTACTTAATAACAAAAACCACACACAACACACCATGACTATCATTTTATAGAAGAGATTTTAAGATCGCAAGAGCTGAAAGTTTGATATTTGATTCAATAACGCATCAATATCGAAATTCATTCATTTCAATTCATCCGAACCAATTTGCAATCGATATTTTAATAAGATTCCTTCCAGAAAATATCAACGTTTATTTTCGATCACCTTCGGTTATATTTTCAACCATGTTACAACTGCAGCATAGTTGAATTTTCAACCATATTACAAGTTGAATTTCCAACCATACTATCACAACTGTAGCATGGTTGAATTTTCAATCATATTGCAACTGTAGCTAGAGTTTCATTTCATTACACTGATAGCTGCTACAATTATTCTACAATGACTTCAGTTGATATTTTCATCCAGAATCGAGCTGTTGTTGTTAAAGTCAGGTCCCAAGCGCGTCACGTACCATATCAACAAATCAGTCAATGTCCAAACTCTTGAAGCTGCTGGTGAAGCTCGCGAACATACCTTTACTAGGCTTCTTGATCCTTTTCTTCTCATCGACTTTGAAGGCCTCAGATTCTATCAACCATTCCCTATAGTTATCCTCCATATTTTTTCTCTGTTCCTCGTGTAACTGTTTTACGGGAGGAAGAGGGCCACCATAGTCTTCAGGGAGGAGGTTCTGGTCGACTACAGCTGCTGGTCCTTCGGAGCAGAAGTTGAGGAGATTCAGCAGGTTTGAGTGGATGAGAGGCTTGACCAGGCACATAACCTGGTTGATGAAGGACACGGTGTGCACCACGTGGATCTTCTTGAGACGGCACGGGTGAGCGTTCTGCAATGTTTAAATGGTCTTTATTGATAAGAGAAAGAGCTGAATTTTAAACTGATGGTGTTGTTGATAGAGTTCAATTTGAATGTATTGCTTGCTAATAGGGTTCAATTTTGAATGGAGGCGGATAGTATAACAAAGATAGTATCTAATAAAATGCAAGACAAAACATTTGATCAAGGGGAATGTAGCCCAGTCATTTTACGGAGTTTTGTTAGGCGGGGTAGGGAGTAATTATTAATCGGATTTTTGTAACCGGCACCATTTAGTGACAAAAAGACTATATTAAAACATATTAAAAAAAATTCGCTCTAAAACATAGAAATCAAAATTTTGTGTCCCAGAAGGCTTTTAAATTAATAATATAAATATCAATGCACTCATTTGACTTAGATTTGATAATATAAATTGTTTTTGAGCCATAAAATAGGCATAGAAATTTAAAAAATGAGGGATTTATTAGAAAATATGATTATTTTTTTCAAAACCTTCCGAGTAGACAAAAATATTTACACCATGTTTGAAGCATGTACAATGGTAAAGCCTTAAATACGTGCAAAAAAAAATTTACCATCAGGTTTTTCAGAACGAGATAATAGCTACATTTTAAAATTGAAACTGTTCCTGACGTAATTTTTTTTTATTTTGGTACATTTTTAGGCTCAAATTGGCTCTTCATTATTAAACCGAAAAAAATATCTATTATTAATTAGTCCCGGCTCAAACAGTAAAATGACTGGGCTAATGTGTCAATGCTGTCTATATTCATTGTGGGTCCATATTGGCTCATACAAAATTAACTATCATATTTTCTTCTTCTTCTACCGAATTTTCTTCAGGAGCTACAATTTTTGTCGTTGGATTAGTAAGGGACAAAGTAACGTCGAAAACAACGACGGGAATTTACGAAAAAAGAACGATCATTACCGACCACCATGGAGTATTATCATGTTTCACCGCTTGTTAAGCAGTCTGTACTCCAAGATATAGACAATACCTATGCCAGCTTCCTGATGGTTACAGATTTCCTGACAATAATAGAGGTAGCAACAAACTTCACAAACCTGAATATAAACCATGAAGGCTCTCAACGCGGGCAGTGTAACCCTGGTCAGATGCCCCAAACTGCACCCCTTCATGTCGAATATGACGATGTAGCCCTCGGAGAGGCAGTCCTCAGACAACTTGATATCGTTCACCATACAGAACACCCGGACAGCGTCCGCGAAGTTCAACTTGCTGTAGTCGAACTCGGAGAGGCGGTACAGCAGCACGTGGTACCTCTCTTCGGTCAGGTTTGGCAGAGCTACCATGTGTCTGGAGATTAGAGAATAAGACAACGAATTAAAGACCATAAAGCTAACGACCTAGGAGACTAACATTCAGTTGCAGAAACGTTCATTAAAGATAATCCTCCATTAAATCTCATCTTTTATTAAGTCAACAAAACAAAAAGTGACAGCATGAGATTAAAAAAAAATGAATATAATTTTTTTAAATAAAGGTCCATGCGACCTCATCCAATGCGGGTGCGGCGGCGGCTACCGCGGAAAACCTCAAACGGCGCTTATATGTAAACCTCGGCGAGGCTTACATATTTGCACCGTTTGGGGTCGAGACATTGGGTCCGTGGGGGCCAGAGGCGCGCCGATTATTTAAAGAATTATCGGCGCGCCTAATCGAGGTCTCCGGTGACCAGAGGGCTGGCAGCTACCTCGGTCAGCGCATCAGCCTGGCCATACAAAGAGGTAACGCTGCCAGCCTCCTGGGCAAGACCAAGCGGCGGAAATTTCGAGGACATTTTTTATTTGTAAGTAGTATTAGTTTTTTTTTATTTTTTTATTTTAGTTTAATGGTTATGTATGTAGTGCTTTAATATAAATAAATGTACATTAAAAAACAAAAAAATAAAGGTATGAGCTGACGTAACCTCAGGGTTAAAAGGTACAAAAAAAAGAAAAAATAATAAAAAAAGATAAAGGTATAAAAAATGGTTACATAAAAATATTAAAGTAATTTTAACAATAAGTACACTTGGGATGAATGCAGAAAGAATTAATATACATATATCGACCTCATTTACCAAAGGATTATCTGCAACTGAGTGTTATTTCTTCTTTTTGTTTTGAGTAAAAAAATTTTTTAATTTAAATGTGATTGGTAGGGCTTGTTTTTTTTCACGCAAATTTTGAGCACTTTTAGGAGTAATTTTATACCAAATAATCTTGCGTCGTACCCCTACCATCTTCTGACGTTAGGCTCAGCGCACATTTTGCGGAAAAATGCTCAAACAGTTTGCATTAATCGATTGAAAATAAACTCAATGAATTGAAAAAATAGCGTGCAAGAGATCCCTGTCCCTGTGTTCGAATTATTGCTCGCACGCTATTTCCAAATCAATTTCAATAGTCATTGAGGTCAACTGATTATTGAAAACTGCTCGAGCATTTTCCCGCTAGATGTGCACTAAAACTAGGGAAAACCTTTGCGAAACCCTGCACTAGAGTGTACTAAGAAGATTTCATTACGTTACTTTAACTTTTAACCTAAAATAATAAAACAGCTACGAGATGCTAAGCCAGTACAAAAGACATCAACGGGACCATCAATGTATTTCATAACGTTTTGCAATTTATGTTTTTTGACCAAAGAACAAACAAAAAAAAGATCCTTTAATCATTTTGAAGGGAAAACTGCGGCGGAGTCAATAGTACCACTTACTGAGCTCTACCCAAGGATGGGAATGAACCTCGAATTATGGCGTTGCTGGGACTACGCAGTGAAGAGATAGGTCGTAGCTTTCCCCGCGCTGGTGGGAGTGATTGTTCTGACGTATTTTATATTTTGACTACTTTTATAGGGCTAGTTGCGCGTTTAATTCTACTAACAAACATTTCTGCCACTTTTTGCGGGGGGCGAAGTAACATGAAATCCGCAACTGTGGATTTTATTCCCCATAACTTTAGATTCTAATTTTTATTGTTAAAAATCATGAAACGTAGTCTCGTGTGAACCCTAAACGTTCTAAGTTCGAAATTATTGTTCCGCAATTATAGGCTGTCTCGTTTAGTGATAAGGTATAAAATTGAATGTAAATGCACATGATTAATTGATCGTATACCGTGGCAGAGGGGAAATGCTTCCGCAAGGCTTTATAATAAATAGTCAAAGTTTACACTACTTTAGGAATCTCATAAGTAACCTAACCAAACTTCCGTGTCGCTAAATGAACATATTATACATCATGCTAGCGTGACACTCTATGTTAAATTAATTATTTTGTTGTCACGTTATCCAGTAGTGATTGCTCATAGTTTAAATTAATCGAAAATAACTGATAATTGCTCACAATATTGATTAGTCGTTACAATCAAGACGGATAATCCTAATTAAATGTTAATTGAACGTGAGCTACTTTACTATTAATTGTCTCTTCGCTTATAAACCTTCGCACTAACCAGAGTTTCGGTCCGCACTTCATTGTAATAGAGTTGACATTAGAACGAAAAAGTTCATGCAATTGCGAAGTTCGAATGTGCGGGTAGAGGCCCTGGCCCTGCACCCGGACTTTCGATGTTCAATATATGGCCACTGTTTCGGTTCGCACTTCATTGTAATAGAGTTGATATTGGATCGAAAACGTTCATGCAATTGCGAAGTTCGAATGTGTTCGAACGAGTGTAGAGGCCCTGGTTCGGCGAGAACCAACTATAAGCAGAACGCGTTCCTGCAGCGCGCCACTAGAGCGGCTTCAACGACATTTTTGTGGACTTCGATATCGATTTGTTTTGTACAAGCACGAATAGACTTACAAATTTTCTAGCACGTGAATTCTTTGATGGCCCATTATAATTTTGTTTCACCTTTGATTTTTAATGTCAGCTTTATTTATAAGACTTTTTTCTTCTGTTTTTTTATATGTGGGAACTTGTTGAAATAAATAAAATAAATAATAAATAAATAAAGTGCAACATCATAACATTATCATCGTCATCATCATCCTCTTCGTTATTTACGACTATTTATGAATGATTCTTGAATTATTAATGAATGAAACATACATACCGAATTTTATAATAAACAATAATAATAAATATCTTGGACATTGTCACACAAATTCTCTAGTCACATTTAAAGTACCTGGACTTGTATTATGATGACTTAGACAACGATATAGAATACATATATAGATACAAACATCCATGACTTGGGTACAAATATTCATATTCATCATATAAATATTTGTCCCTTACGGGATTCGAACCTGCGACCCTCGGCACAGCAGGCAGGTTCACTACAGACTGTGCTACCGGACTTCTTTATTTACACTATTTTATTTACACTAAACAAGTAATTTTTTATAGATATTTTTTTTTTCTGTTTACTACAATAATGTATAATAAACAAAACAAGCTAAGCAAGAGAAACAAATAAAAGAAACAAAACATAATTAAATAAACAAGTAAACACAATACAGGAGTGCGATTTTTGAATCTCAGACGTTGAACTCATCAGTTGAAAATGTATGGAGATACGCATCTTTCTACTGCTGATTTGACTTTCAAAATGATTTTTGAATGTCAAATCACCAGTAGAACAATGCATATCTACATAGGAATATTGACATTTTAAACTGCTGATAAAAAATCACAGGTTAACGCTAGTAAGGTATAAAATTGAATGTAAATGCACATGATCAATTGTTCTCATACCGTGGCAGAGGGGAAATGCTACCGCAAGGCTAGTCCTTATAATAAATAGTCAAAGCTGATGGGTTAATCAGAAGTTGTACCTTTGTGACACGGAGGAAAGAAATCATTCTGCAGATTCATTTTCAATTAGAAGGTCGTGGAAGACACAAGATCTGTGAATTTTTTACTATGTTCAGAGTTTCAATGAAGGTTCTGAATAGAGTTGGTAAAGGGTGGATTGCGCGAGGAAACTCTCACCATTTTTCTCTATGAATAAAGCAACTTACGTAATATCCAAAATGGCCTTGTTCTTCTGTGACAGCGGGTCCCTGTTGGTGAAGAGCTCGGGGGTGCTCGTGCGCAGCGTGAAGTAGCTCTCTATTGTGTCCTTGGACTCCTTCACCTTGTAGTAGTTAGAGTGCAGGAACAGCATCACGAACTCGTCCGAGATGTACGGCAGGTGCGGCTGGCTTTTCATCCTGCAATTATAACGTAACATATACATAAACATTGTTTTATTTACACATAAAAAACGAAATTAAAAAAACGGGAATAGGTAGTAGGTATAAAAGGGGTTTTTCACAAGAAGCAATAACATAATGGAGGATAATAAGTATAAAAATTCGATACATAATAAATTCACACCTGTATTCCGGTTGGTCAAAAACATTGCTACAACTATTAAAATTGTCAAACATTATTTTAATATTTGTGTTAAAATAATATTTGAGCATAATAAATAATTATAAATTAAGCTGTGCAGATCATCGGATCATGTCTATATTATCCAACAGTAGCTGAAATAATGACTAGAAAACTAAAAGTAACCCTTGCTACAACTGCTTGAGGTGGTGATAGTTCCAGAAAGGCTTTTCACCACTCTGAAAGGGATAATCTTCGTGAGTTTTTGTATATTTGTTGTACTTGGTTGCTGTGCGTCCTCATATCCTAATATAAGACAAGTGTCTATACCTTGATATCTTGAATTGGCTCTCTAACAGCCATGTTTTTTTTTCTTCTTATTGCTGTCTCCCGTTTGCAATGGAGGGAAGTCGGATATTTTCGTTTTCCTACTCCTCCTATCTTCTTTGATTAAATCATTGCGGGTTCCAAGACAGATTAGAGTCATCCCCCGGACTCGCTGGACTTCATTGTCCAGTGTTGTGAATGGTCGCCGCTGTTGATCCTGGCTTACAGGAGTTACAGCGGTGGGAATGTGTGGTGGGCCAATGCCCAAAAAAAAAACGTCTATACCTTTTCAAAATCCAACCATGTTGGCATCCCCTCTCCTACTCATCATCATCATCATCATATCAGCCGGTAGACGTCCACTGCTGGACATAGGCCTCCCCCAAAATGGGGGGATTTGCCAAAATCGCCACGCTTGGCAGGCGGGTTGGCGATCGCAGTTGGATCGAATGTGTGTACTCAGAGGATGCTGCTGCCCATCCTTCGGTAGATCTCTTAGTCGCCTTTTACGACACCCACGGGAGGAAATGGGTCTCGTACCCTCTCCTACTGCTTATCCCAAACAGGATAATTTCCCATACTGAAATGCATACATATCAAATGTATGTAACACCCTTTGCGTTTGGTTAAAATGCTACCGAAGCAAACCATAAATACAAAACTTTGTTGGCGCCAGTATTCCAAGCCACAGTACTAAATCCATATTCACAAGTAGGTAATTCAGATCAAAACATGAACAATACGTCTCAAGGGCGAGACATAGAGTCGCGTCTCATGACCTTCGTTATTCTGTCCCCATAATAAAACGAAGTAATGGGTCTTGGGAAACATTCTTTGTATATTTGTAGGGATGTACCGATGAGCCGAATTTTTATAGTCAGAGAATAGTCGGCCGAAGTAGCCAACGAGTCGGCCTAGAGTTATTTGCGGTATAACCTTCAAGGCATTGATACACCAGTGCATAGAGGACGACGTAACTCGTGTAGTTCAACATCATCATCATCATCAGCCTATCATCGTCCACTGCTGAATATAGGTCTCTCACAAGGCGTGCCACAAAACTCTGTCCTCGGCCTTCCTCATCCAGTCGCTCCCCGCTACTTTTTTTTGGTCGTCTGTCCAACGGGCAGCAGGTCGTCCCACACTACGTCTACCAGTTTGCGGTCTCCACTCCAGAACTCTGACACCCCATCGGTTGTCAGTTCTTCGGCAGATATGAGGGCGGGGCCAGTTTCGCAGCAATATGAGCAAAAACGGAACACATTGCTCGCGAAAGTAATGATTCAATATATTATGAGGCTGAAAGCCAGTCGAGATATTACGTGTAAATAGTTTACAATGCTTGCGTAGTACTAAAGATTATTCGAACGTTGAGTTCTGATACCGCAATGAATAATGAGTACATTCAAGCTAACAAAATGCTTTCTTTCGCTTGGTACTGGTGGTAATGCGACACTAGGTTTCGTACTCAGCGCGTTGGTTGGCATCTCTCTAGATCTCTATGACTAGTCCTATCGTCAGGGTCCATGCGTCATTTCAATAGTGTTGTCGGTCCACCTTGTGGGGGGCCAACTCACGCTGCACCATCGGCCATTGGTTCTGCGAGAAATGTGCCCAACCTATTGCCTCTTTAGTTTAGAATTCTTTGGGCATTGGTCGGCTAATCTGGTTCTTCTGCGAATCTCTTCATTTCTGATTCGTAAAAATGTATAATAAATATCTTATTTAGCATAAGTGTTATCTGAACAATAAACATAATTCATTCAGCAATAGTTAGCAATAAAATTGAAATAACTGCCTTAAATTACATCAACCTATTTACTTAACTTCATGCTCCAATAGAAAATAACCTGTCTGAAAATAATATTGAACTCACTCCGTGCGTGTGCGCATAGGTGTTGCATGTCGGCACAAATAATTATGCGATCCTATTTAGGCAATCGATGCATTTCCTACTTCTCGGGTCATTGAAGAAATATTTTAATAACCCAGTTTTTGGTAGAAATATTGCTTATTACTACAGATTCTATTACTGAGCGCTCATATCATTGTTTTTAGAGTTCCGTACCCAAATGGGACCCTATTCATAAGCCTACGCTGTCCATCCGTCCATCCGTCATAGCTTCAGAGGACTGTATCTTTTGAACCGTAATAGGTAGCCGATTGAAATTTTCACAGAATATGTATTCTTATATTGGATTCGATGGCAATAAATTAGGTATTATTTAATTACGAAATTAAAACATGTTGGTGCCCAATACAAGAAACGTGTTTTTTTCAAGGTTTTTTTGTTTTTGCTCTATCGTTAAAACGGCAATATATTCGACCGTTAAACTTGGTATGATTATAATGCATTCTATAAGGTAAAACAAAAAAATAAGCAAAGAATAAATTAATAAAGAATATTTGATTGATTGATAAGCCGGGCTTGCGCTAAGGATCCCAAAGAAACAATAATTTCTGATAATATTGGATGGTAGCACGGAACCCTACGTGCACGAGTCCGACTCGCACTTAACTGGTTTTTTTACTTTTTTATTTATTATTAATGGACTCTTGCTTGTGCGTTAGCACTGCATATCCTTCAGTATCAAGTAGTTTGCGGGAGTATCTATCCCAATGTCAGTGATTGTTTTTGATCAAGAACAAGAAGAAATTGTGGATTGCGGAGCCTCTTGGCATGCAAAAAAACGTGGAAGACAAGTGTTCTTATCAGAACTTGCAACGTTTTTTGTCTTGACTCCTTTTTTTATGTTGGATCATTACGGTGTTTTTATAAAACACAAAACAAAATATTCCGACTGAAACTAAATGACTACCTAAAACAAAAGACATTCAACTTAGCGCATTAAACAAAAAATTGTTGTTGTCTGACATTAAAGTCACTTTACGACTTACCAGGTGAGCGCAGTTGTAGCATGTACATGTTATATAAGTTTACCAGAATAAAATGTTCATGATTTATGATTAGACCACACCAGTAAGATTAATCATAATCACCAACCTATTTTTAATTTGTCATTATCAAATTACCTTAGTTACCATTATCAAAGTAGAATACATCATGTGGAAGCGAAAAACATAGAGTAAAATAATTTGAGATATTTGACAAAACTATAGAAACTGGTTTAAAACAAGTCTTTGATTATATAATAAAATAAAATAAAAATATAATAAAAAGCCTATTGGAAAACTTGTCTATATTAAACGACATGAATATACAATATACATATAGGTATGCATGTATTTATAAACTCGCAGTTTAGAATAATCAACTGTGTTAATACAGGGTCGTAGGGTAAACAGTTAGGATTCGCAATAAAAATCGACTTTTCAAACAAACCTTCGATCAGCAGATTGCATTTAAACGAAAAAAAAATTTGAATGTCATGAAGGTTTCTTTAGGAAAGTTGTTCAGTATTATGGGTACAATCACCCCTTAAAGTAGTGCAACTGTTTACCCTGACACCCTGTAAATAAGTACCTAAACATAAAATATAAACATAGTTTTATTTAGCAGAATCATTGTTAAAAGTGCAAGTTCCACTCAGTGCCGTAAATAGCCTTCTATGCCCGTAAAATATGATGAACTCAATGGCTTTTAGATGGGATTGTTTTTACAGTTTTTGTTTTGGGACTGTTTTACTTATAAAAACTTGAATCAGAATAATCGCCTAAAGGCCTATTCTTCTATTCCAGTTTTTCCTCTAAGGTAGGATTTCTATTTCTTGGGAGTTAATTGATATAATCCGGATAATCCGGTACTAGCTCTATGACGTAGACACTCACCACTCCCTGATCTGCTGCAGATCCTCTTCGTGACCCTCAGGCATAGGCTTCAGGCCGCGCATGAACGGATGCGAGTATTTTGTGGCCGCCATGACTGCGCGAGCGCCTCACGCCTATGGGCTGCAAAGAGGATACAAGTATTGTTAAAAGCCTTTCTTTTTCATGGAAACTCGAAAAGCGAAGTCAGATTTTTGTTTAGATTTCGTTTAATTTGTACCTATTTGAATAAGACCTGTTTACAAGTATAAAAAACGTGTTTTTTAGCAGTTCGATGATCGACAATTTATATGCCTATTATACACTACTGGTAACTTTATTCATCATCATCATCAACAGCCTATGTTTGTTCCACTGCAGGGTACATGCTTCCCTCAGGAGAGTGTATGGGCGTTAGTGCACCACGCCACGCGTGCCCAATGCGGATTGTTGGACTACACATATACGCAATAGAATTTCTTCTATAGCGTATTCAGGTTTCCTCGCGATGTTTTCCTTCAACTTTACCGGTATAGCATACCTTTACTGATTTCTAATATTATTCACATGAGAATTAACTCTTAACAATCTCCTTGCTACCTCATTACCTAACGTACAATAAATCAGCCTATTCAAATATTATGTAGTCATATCCCACGAATGTTTCTAAAACCTTCACATAATATGTATCCTGCTGTATTTTGTGTACGGAAGCGAATCATTTTCAAATAATTAAAGAATTTTCTTAAACACACAGATATGTGTAAATATTTGAATGTAATTAATCTGCGTATCCTCGTACTTCAAGGACTTGGAAGTTAGCAAAAGTTTGTTTTAACCTTGTATTATTGAGTAAAATTAAGTATTAAGTACAAAACCTCAGCACCCACATAAAATGCTGAGAGATACACAGCCCTTCTTAATAATGCTGATGGTTTTGTAAGGGAATGATCAGCAAACTAAACAAATTTCTTAGTGGGACCAACATCGAAATCGCGAAAAAAAATGCTGTTTCATACAAAACTGCAAACCTACTCTATGGACACAAATATTCGCCGGAGAACACTTTCGGGAAGTGAGAGGAACGCTGGGTTTTTTTTTAATTTCCCCTATTTGGTATACAATACACCCACAAAACTACTTTTAAATTTTTGTAAACAACATTCATCTTGATATTTGGGTCATTACCAAATTGATCGAAGTATTGATGTCATAATTCACAACACCAATACGCTTAAAACTGAGTCAATTAACAGAAACTTGAAATTAACCTTTCTATGACTTTGGGTATAAAAATTTTTTAATAACGAGTGTTACATTACAATAAATTCCAAGATATTATGCAGATGCAATTTGATACGTAACTAGGTATTTTATAAGTATTACTACCATTTGTCAGCACAATTTGAACTAGAATATGCAATTTAGTCCACCTGCTTTTGATGTTGTTACCTAAAATACGTTTGTCGCATTAGGAAGAATTCCTCGATCCTACAAAAAGGTTCTAAAATTCTTTCAAACAGTGTTGTACTATACAACACAATAGAGGAGACTCAATCATGAGAGTCCCATTTCGAATCTGCACGGACGACATGTCATGTACCAATGAGTTTTTAGGGTTCCGAAGTCAAAAAAGAAATCCATCGGAGCAAAAAAAAAATCTGCTGTTGCATACATTTACGCCTACGCGACACAACAGCTGATTTTTTTGTTGCTTTGCTCCCATAGTAAAAGTTGTTCAGTTTAATGGGTAGACTCTCAGTTTAAAAGGATGCTAATGATACCAATTTTACCCTGTAGACCAATGATGAACACAATAGCGACAAACAGCGGTTAGGTATAGAGCTACGTGTCCACAAGTTATATATTGTAAAAACTGCATCGCACGCACCCCAATTTCATTGTAATTAACGAAGTGATTAGCGGAAGAAAGCGTTTCGGGTTACGTATTCATGAAATGGGCATAAACGCACCATTCACGCCTGGCCGGCCATCGCATTAGTTAATCTGTGGGCGTGCTGTAACATCATACGAGCTTATTCTATTCCAATCCTGAAAGTAAACCTGTTTTATTGCGTGTTCTGTTTGTGTGATTGTGTTTTGTTTCTCTTTTCATTAAACGCGACCAAGTGACGTACCTATAAGGGCTACCAGCCTTGGCCTAACCCACATTCTCAGTTCTCACTGATCCCCGCTACCCAATTCATGCCAAGGAGGCCGAGGTTCGAACTCCTTCTTGGTGCCCTTAGGCCAGTTGCAAGCGGGAAACGTACGAATATTGCCCTGTTTCCTATTCCCATAATCCACAAGGAAATTCGATAATCCCAATTGCGTAAACATTTTCGTTCCACTGTCAACTCAATTTCAATGAAACTTCACAACAGACAGAAACGGTCTAATGGTTAAGAGCATTGGCTCTCGACACGGAGGTCGTGGGTTCGATTCCCACGGGGGACACCAAGTGATATGTCACTTTGTGCGTTTTTCCCTAGTTGGTTAGGACATTGCTGGCTGAATCACCTGATTGTCTGAAAAGAGAAATGATTCCGTGCTTCGGATGGTTCCTTCTACTATCTCTGGTGGTAGTAGTCGTTACATAAAAACCACGTCAGAGGCCGTAAGGCGGTCTGAGAAAACTCTGACACCAGGGCTCTGCCCACACGATAAGAAGAAGAAGAAGACAGAAACGGTCACGATAATATATCGAAAATCGAAACTCCGAGTCTAGAGTTTGTTCATTTGATTCACTCAACAAAACGATACGAACGAACGATTTATCTTCGTCGTCTCGTCGTAACTTTATGATTTACGAGCGTTAACCCGCGACTTCGTCCGCACAAATTATATACCAGATTTTAAGTCAGATCATAAGCTATCAAACAAAAAAAGTTTCATCAAAATCGGTTCAGTAGTTTTTGCATGATACTCGTTCAAACACACAAACAAACAGACAGACATAAAATCCAAAAATTGGTGAAATGGAATCAGGGACACCTAAAAACCATATGGTAACTTTTTTTTGTTAATATCTTCAATGTACAGACAAACTTCCTGTTACAGTTTTATAATAGTATAGATATAATAGTTAGTTAGGAGTAATATCTTAATTAATATCTTATTACTTATTTCTTTTTATATCGCACACACTACCATATCCGTCAATGCATTATAATGAACCTATAGGTACAAATACATATAGTTAATTATAGAAATACATAAAAAGATATAAATATTATAGTTAAACAAGTTACAAAAATAAACCTCTTTTTTTAATTATTGTCTAACAAACACAACAACTAAGAAAACAGCGAAACAAGTCAATGGTATATTTACTGACATAATGACACCATGATATAATAGTTTGAAAAACCGGCCAAGTGCGAGTCGGACTCGGAAGGTTCCGTAAGTACGTAAATACCAAACATACAATACTTACTATAACCAAAAGCATTTTTTCTCTGAGATCCTTAGCGCGAGTCCGACACACACTTGGCCGGTTATTATTATTTGTTGTTTTACCTTATAGTATGCACTACAATCACACCAAGTTTGACGCTTGTTTGTATTAAATACCGTTTTTACGATAAAGTAAAAACAAAAATCGTTGAAAATAACACGTTTCTTGCTCGTCAAAGGTAATCAGCCCTTTGAATGTAGGACCATAGAACATTACTTCTGTGGGTAGAACAGACAGATAGACGGACGGGACAGACGGTCCCTTTAGCACCCTTTGAGTACGTAACCCTAAAAGCGATAACAAAACAAAGGCACAAATATTGAGATACAAGTTCAAGGTGTTACTGTGTACTACCTACTAATTTTATTTTATTCACGAATAGGTATTTCCTTGCTCGTGTGCTTGCATCAAATTATAAGTTATGTTATTATTGTATACTTACGTAGGTATATAATTACGCTCACAGGCACATACATTTTATAATGATCCCAAGCAAGCACTACAGGCTGTTTATTATGGAAACCATACAACAACGGCACAAACATATAAACATCCATGACCGAACCGGGATTCGAACCCTGGACCCTGGTTTGGCAGTCCGGCGTGGTAACCATAACCATTACACGAACCGGGTAGTCTATAAATTGCATATAGCTTAGTTTATAACAAGTTGCAAAATAACACCTACAAATAGGTCTAAATCTACATTCATGGTCATTAATATGCTCATGGTTTTTAAGGGGACGATCAGACCCTCAAACTGAATCATTTTCGCTATGGGACCAACATTGAAATCGGGAAAAAAACTGTATTTTCATATAAAACTGCAAACGTCGACCCTATTGTAGTAAGCCGATTTCAATTTTATAGTTTGTAAAATATAGCATGATACCTGTGATAGCAGAACGGGGCGAAGCGTAAGAAATAAGAGCGACAGAGAAGTAAGTCTTACTTGAAAAATGTATGTATGTGACAGATGTCATGCTATATTTTACAAACTATAGTGGGATCGCACAAGATGACGCATGACGGAGCGGCAGACGTCACGGAATTTTCACATTTTGGACCAAATCGGAGGATGTCTTTTGGAAAGTGTTTACAAAATCACCTAGTTAATAGTATAATTTCAGTAGATAATTAGTTGAATCTCCAGAGGCCCTTCAAGAGGCACTATGTAAGGTGATTTCTTTGTTGGGAAGGAGGTTTTTCGGTGTAACGAAGTTCGTTAAAAGGAGTTTACACTGTATTACCTACCAACACACCCTAACAAAAAACAACACCTATAAACCTTTCTACAGACTGTAAATCTAGAGAACTGTTTTCAGATTTTGCGGTAATTTCTTACCTACTACCTACTTAACTTCACAGCGATGCAGTGAGGTCAGTCAGTTTCTCAACTAATAAGAGAGATTAGTGGTGGACTCGTCGAAAGAGTAAATTGAAACTTACACTAGGAAGTATGTAATCTGAACACAGATTAACTGCAAATGATGCAGCAATGACTAAGCAAGTCTGCATAAGTACAAAGCTTAACAAAATAATAAGTGAAATTATTTATTTTGCTCCCTCATGATGACTGAACAAGGAAGGAACGTAAGACGGCATTTATTTTGGGATATCATTTTCAAATATAGGGTCTTTCTTAGGAGATGATCAGACAATAAAACTGAACAACTTCTCAACAACGGGGACCGAGGTCCAAATCGCGAAAAAAAAATCTGCTGCTCAAAACTGCAATCCCGAAAGCAGATATTTTTTTCGTGATTTTGATGTTGATCCCATAGAAAAAGTGGTTGACTTTGATGGTCTGATCATCCTCTTTAAAAAATGTCAGCGTATTAAGTTGGACCCTGTATGGTAAGTATTTAAAGTTATTTTGGGGTATAATTTTCAAAGATTACCTGTACAAAAAAATACAAAAATATTTATTTTCAATGAGCACTTATTTTACGTTTAAAATTAGTTCACAACAATCTGGGTATCAATGTGTGTACTCAGAGGGTGCTGCTGCCCATCCCTTAGTCGCCTTTTACGACAACCACTGAGTACACACATTGATTCGATTCAACTGCGATCGCCAACCCGCCTGCCGAGCGTGGCGATTATGGCAAATCCCCCCATTTTGGGGGAGGCTTATGTCCAGCAGTGGACCTTTAATGGCTGATATGATGAATCTGGGTATAGGCTTGCACAATGCACATTGACAACTCTGAACTTTATCAGGTATCTACAATTTAACGGTACTCCCACACTAGCCTAAGCCTGGCCATGCGGAGGGCAGGAATACGCTTAGATAACGATACGACACTACTAGTTGCAATGAGAGTGCAACAAAAACTATACTTGAAGTAAAATAAAAAAACGGTGCTAAATCTTAAATAATTTTGAGATCATCCGAAACGATGTGCTGGTACTGGCCCAGTACCCGGAAATTTACACATGATGAAATTGATATCATTAGCATCCTTTTAAACTAAGACTCTACCTATCAAACTGACGGTGACGGATTGACGCACCATGTGTGCCATACAACTCCTTGCTTCAAAAATGACGGACTGACGTCTGCCGCTCCGTCATGCGTCATCGTGTATGATCCTACTAACGGGTAGTTGGGTACTCATCATACTGAACAATCTGTATTTCCGTGTATACGCACGGCGACACATCAAGCTATACAAAATCAACATAAGCTGGCCGCGCGACCTTATACGTTACGCGACCCACGCGCGGCCAGCTTATTTTGGTTTTGTATAGCTTGATGTGTCGCCGTGTGTACAATAAAATAAATAAATAAAGACGTTTTGGTTGAATTTTTGCCTATTTCACTCCTTATAACCTGACGCCGGGAAACGCGTATTGGTCATGACTGTGTTATATTTTTCAATATAGGTCATGTGAAATACCAGAATTTGACAAAAAGTTTTGAAACTAAATGTTGATCAACATGTCCAACCTGAAAACCAATAAAAATCCAAACGGTTGACAAAATCTCAACTTGTTTAATAAATATAAACTCGGTATGTTTGTTTATAGCGGCAGCGGTAATGCCTGCCCTCGTAACTCGCTTTCTAGCGACCTCGCGAGAAAGTGCCGCGTGCGCACCGCCGCCATGCCAGGCAGGTCCGGTGATCACCGCAGGGTTGCCAGACGAATGAGAATTCTCGTGCATGTGGGCGAATTTTTACAGATACTTAATCGAGAAATTCAACATTCGGTTCCTTCTTAATATGCTGACGGTTTTTAAGGAGAATGCTCAGATTTGAAGGTCTGAGCCAAAGAGAATATAATCACTACGTTTGTCTGAGCACTGAACAACTTTCTTGATGGCACCAAAACCAAAAATCGAAAAAAATTTCTTGCTATCCCATACAAAACTGCAAACAAAATCGTGCCAAATGTATGGGACAGCAGATATTTCTTTTTGGCGATTTTAATAATGGTCCCATAGAGAAAGTTGTGCAGTTTGATGGTCTGATCAATCCTTTAAAAAAGTGTCAGCATAAGCGTATTAAGAAGGACCCTGTTTAAGATCTCAGTATCAATGATTTCAGCTTGATATCACACCTTTATATGAGCATACAATAGGAGGTAAAAGTTTTACTATATGTAAAAACATAATTATTACTTTATAAGCCAAAACATTTAAGAATCACGTCCGAGAATCTGACTATGTGTATGTTCTATCGAAAAACCAAATCAGAGGCTGATGAAAAAAACTCAATCGGTGAGACCACATCAGACCACTACGAGGCATACGCAGTTTTATGGCACAGAACAAGTTAATCCTGGAATAAGAAAAATCTTTAATTTTTGATTTTCTAAAAGTTTTGAAATTGTTGGTTTCTATTTTACCGGTGCGGTCTAGTTTCGTAGTCTGGCATCCCTGGATTACCGCTACACCTACTCTACTGTACTTTATATTCCATCTGCTAGTCGCTTGCGCTGGGATTTATTATTATTACATGCATAATTTTGAAGATATCTATAATTTTTTGTACTAATGGAAATTATTTTGTAGAGATCTATAATTTGACCTACTTGAACGATAAGCTTCCGGGATTAGAGTTTCGACTTTACATTTAAAATGTTATTATTTGTTTCCGCGGTTTCTTCTACTTGTATATTTAATTTAACAACGTGCCTATTTGAGTTGTTAATTACAGACTTCCGTGACATAATTTACTTAGGTACTTATTTATATAGGTACTGTAAGGAGATTGTACAGCCATAGCTTCCTGGCTGGTTTTTATTTGAATTAAATTTGGAACGTCGTGAAATCCCGTGGCGGAATTAAATTATTTTGTTGGGGCGTCGAGAGTTGAAGATCGGTTCTAATGGCAAAAAGCAAAATAAGACGAAATAATAAATTATTAAACAAGCAGTAAAGCTTTTATTTTAAACGAGCGTTAACCCGCGACTTCGTCCGCACAAATTATATACCAGATTTTAAGTCGGATCATAAGCTATCAAACAAAAAAAGTTTCATCAAAATCGGTTCAGTAGTTTTTGCGTGATACTCGTTTAAACAAACAAACAAACACCCAAACAAATACACAAACAAATAGACAGACAAAAAATCAAAAAATTGGTGAAATGTAATCAGGGACACCTAAAAACCATATCGTAACTTTTTTTTTGTTAATATCTTCAATCTACAGACAAACATCCTGTTACAGTTTTATAATAGTATAGATAGACTACCATCTGAACTGCGTCTCCACAGTACTTACCACGGCCACACACCCTTCTTGAGTGTAGGCTTGTGCCCTGCAGTGGGTCGTTTATAGGATTCGTCTGCGCTTCGTCTGGCCAATTCACACAATATCTTTATAAATTACGAGCGTTAACCCGCGACTTTGTCCACACAAATTATATACCAGATTTTAAGTCAGATAATAAGCTATCAAACAAAAAAACTTTCATCAAAATCGGTTCAGTAGTTTTTGCGTGATGCTCGTTCAAACAAACAAACACACAAACAAACAAACAAACAAACAAACAGACAGACAAAAAATCCAAAATTGGTGATATGGAATCAGGGATACCTAAAAACCATATCGTAACTTTTTTTTTGTTTATATCTTCAATGTACAGACAAACTTCCTGCTACAGTTTTATAATAGTTTAGATAGCCTGTGTGTTATTCTGATGTATAAGCTAGATTATTGTAAAGTTTCATTAAAATCCATTCAGTAGTTTTTACGTGAAAGAGTAACAAAAATCCATCCATACTTACAAACTTTCGCGTTTATAATATTACTAGGATGAGGAAACCATAAGATCAAGATAATTAGGATACATATCGAAAATGCGAAAAAAACGCGCGATTTTTCGCGATTTCGATGTTGGTCTTATAGAGAAAGTTGCTCAGTTTGATGGTCTGATCTAAAAAACTGTCAGCATAATTAAGTTGGACCCTGTACATTACATGCTAATTATTGTATTATAAATTCAGTGTTATTGTACTGAAGTTTACACGATTATACAACCGAACCATTGTTGATTGTCAAGTTGGTTCACGGTTCACACTGACAATGACCGACTTGGTTTGCACAATTATTTAGGTATATCTCCATAATTCAACTGTTGGAGGTATAGACATACCAATTCATCTAATTGATATCATTAGCATCCTTTTAAACTAAGAGTCTACCCATCAAACTGAACAACTTTTACTATGGGAGCAAACCAATCGGAGCAAAAAAAAAATCCGCTCTTGCATACATTTGAGTCGAGTAGGCAGCGGCGGCGGGTGCAGTTTAGTACGGAACAGCTGAATTTTTTTTTTTGCTCCGATCGGTTTGCTCCCATAGTAAAAGTGGTTCAGTTTTATGGGTAGACTCTTAGTTTAAAAGGATGCTAATGATATCTATTTCACCCTATGATATGATATGTAAATAAGATCTAAGTGATCTCACGATACTAAGCGTCGTTTAATCCGATCTATAGTTTTTATAGTATTTTTTTATGGCGTTGAATCTACACTTTTATAAAAATGTTACAGAATCAAAAGTGTCTGTACATTTCTATACTTCTAAAACAATTCCGTTACTCAGTCAGTAACTGACCGACTGACAGACAAGAGACAACGCACAGAATAAATCACTGAAGATAGAAACATGAAATTTGGAATAAGTACATATTGTACACAGCACGTGGAGGTGCATAATCAATGAAAGGATTTTTCGAAAATCCGAAATCCACGCGGACGATGTCGCGGGCAAAAACTATTAATTAAATATACCTACGATATTTAAAAAGGAAGGTTTATAGGTTACGATATGGTGTTTATTGTTGAACTTAGGTATTTCGGACTCCAAATCACAATTATTTTTATTTTTAATCGACTTCATTATCTGTCTGTTTGTTCTTTCGAGCACCACCTCTCGGTAGAGAGTATATTCCTTGAGCATTACGCCTTCTTCTGAATTTCTGAGTCGATATTGATGAAACTTTTTGTGTTTAAAGCTTATTTATTTGTGCGGGCGAAATCTAGTAACTTAATATAACAAGGGGGAGGTGTTCAGTAAAACTATACCTGGGACTTTTATTAGAAGACTAATGTGACTTATTATTCGTAAAGATCAGTTGTGTATGCATTCAAGTATTTCCACTACACTACTGTACACATTTGAAACATTACCTGTTTCAAATGTGACGGCTTTTTGAAAAACCTGAAAACTGTTTTATTTTGAAGTTTTTAC
The DNA here is from genome assembly GCA_927399405.1 of Agonopterix arenella. Classification (NCBI taxonomy): domain Eukaryota; kingdom Metazoa; phylum Arthropoda; class Insecta; order Lepidoptera; family Depressariidae; genus Agonopterix; species Agonopterix arenella. The sequence continues at coordinate 5,782,489 of OV656710.1, forward strand.
AAAGTATTTTTAGGGCCTGTTTCACCGCTTTTGGATAAGTTCTTGTTAGCTTAACCGAGAGCTAATTTGACATATTTTGTATGAAGAATATGTCAAATAAGCTGTCGGATAAGCTAACAAGAACTTATTCGGAAGTGGTGAAACAGGCCCTAAAAATACTTTGTAAATACTTCAAAATAAAACAGTTTTCAGGTTTTTCAAAAAGCCGCCAAAAAGCTAAATTCAACCAATGAGATTAATAACATTATCAACTGGCTGAATGCCTTGAAAAAAATTGTTTAAGAGCCATATATTTCTAAAAAAATTAAGTCTGATTATTTCTTTTCATTTCATGACTTTCATTTAAAAAAAATAAGAAGAATAGCCAGTTCAATTTATAAATTTACATCAGTTTACAAAAAAACCACGATCCCTGCTCATATTTTTTATCCTAAACTAAAAAAAGACACTTTTGTTTCACCACTTCTGAGTAAGTAGCTTATCATAATATCTCTCATACAATATAATATCAAACCTCTGTCAGATAATACCTATAATTACCACTCTGAATATGGTCATTTATACATTTATAATGTCCGGTTTTTAAGGGGATGATCACACCATCGAACTCAAGTTTCTCTACGGGATCAAAGGCGAAAAAAAGACTGTTGTTCATACAAAACTGCAATCTTTACTTGACCCTAATATATGGGACAGCAGATTTTTTACGCGATTTCGATGTTGATCCCAGTTTTTCAGTATGATGGTCTGATCATGTATACGAAACTTACTAGTGCCTAATCTAAAAGAATACCAAACACAACCATTACTTGCGTGAAGTTATGCGATTGAATTTTAAGCTAATTACCATAACCGGTGTATCCTACTAAAAGTTACCTAACCAGAGTTGATTCAACGGGCTCAAGTGTCTACGCAGAACTTCAAATTATGATGTCTACCTCAAGTCTACCTAAATCCAATTGGACTGTCATAAAATGTAAACAACCGGCCTTAAAAGATATGGATTTAAAATTAAGGCAAATTAAGGTTAGTTATTTTGCCAGTCCTATTGGAATCAAATATAATTTGAAAAAAAAAATATTAACTGTATTAAAGTCGGATGTGAACTTTGTGATCTTGCATTTACAAAGCGGATCTTAAACAAAAACGAAAATTATCGCTGCTGTAGCAGAATTTCTTTGTTCAAAAGTTCTTTGGCGTGAGCCAAATAAAAAACCTAACAAAAACTGAAAAAAGTGCATGAGACTGAGATGAAGCTTACTTTTATTGATATGAACAAACACAGCAAAAACTAAACAATGGCTACGGAACGACACGCTCCTAGCCTAGTCTTCTTCATTCAGCCAGTACAAAAAACCTATTCATCTCTTTTCAGCAACCAAAAAGTATTTAATCTACATAGCAAGGAGGATTTATTAAATTGGCAAGTGTCAGTACTAAACGCAACTGGTGGACGTAGCGTGACCACGTCTGAGTTACGTGACGACCACGTAACAGTTACGTACAGTTAACGTTATAGTTGAACTGAGCTGCGGATTGTTTACACTCACTATAATAGGCTCAATTTGAAGAACAATTTAGCTTATATCTAAATAGATTAAAAATTTATCTGAACTCTTTAACACAGGTATAAAATTAAATGGAACACTTACTTAAAGGGGTGCTTCAGACCATCAAACTGAACAACTTTCTCTATGGGACCAATTCGCAAAAAAAATTCTGCTGTGTGTAATTTTGTATGGGACAGCGGATTTTCTTCCCGATTACAGTGTTGGTCCCATAGTAAAAGTTGTTCAGTTTGATGGTCTGAAGCACCTCTTTAAGTAAGTGTCCCATTTAATTTTACACCCTGTATATCAGTAAAATATTGGGCTGGAGTGCGATTTTTGAAACTCTTACTTTAACTCAGCAGTTGAAAATGTCAATATTACTATGGAGAAATGCATCTTTCTACTGCTGATTTGACTTTCAAAAATCAGTGTCAATTTTATACAAAACTTTGACGCACAAGACGCGTAGACGGTATTAATATAAGTAACTTTGTACAATATGTATGGAAAAATAGTTTAGAAAATCTAGATGCCGCGTCACAAATAACATTTGCAATTTATAAAATAATTGCGAAGTTATAAAGCTTTATATTTTCGTAATTATATTATAAATTGTATGGAAAAATAGTTTAGAAAATCTAGATGCCGCGTCACAAATAACATTTGCAATTTATAAAATAATTGCGAAGTTATAAAGCTTTATATTTTCGTAATTATATTATAAATTGTAAATGTTATTTGTGACGCGGCATCTAGATTTTCTAAACTATTTTTCCATATATACAAAGTTACTTATATTAATACCGTCTACGCGTATTGTGCGTCAATGTTTTGTATAAAATTGACCCTGAAGATTAAAGTCAAATCAGCAGTAGAAAGATGCATTTCTCTATATTAATATTGACATTTTCAACTGCTGAGCTTAGCGAATGAGATTCAAAAATCGCACTCCAGGATAAATGAAGAATGATAATGCCATAGACTCGATAAAATAAGTTAGAAATGGGATAATAACCTGAAAATATGAAGTATAGAATAGAGTTTCTACTTATTCCATGCAAATTCATATAATTGTATCATTCTTCTTCTTCTTGACGGCCCGGTAGCACAACCTGCCTGCTGTGCCGAGGGTCGCGGGTTCGAATCCCGTAAGGGACAAATATTTATATGATGAATATGAATATTTGTACCAGAGTCATGGATGTTTGTATCTATATAAGTATAGATATATCGTTGTCTAGTCATCATAATACAAGTCCAGGTACTTTAACAATGTCCAAGATATTTGTCCAAGATATTTATTATCGTGTGGGCAGAGCCCTGGTGTCAGAGTTTTTTCAGACCGCTTTACGCCTCTGACGTGGTTTTTTTATGTAACGACTATATACTACCACCAGAGATAGAAGCCGGGACCAACGGCTTAACGTGCCATCCGAAGCACGGAATCTTTTTTTTTCTTTTCAGACAATCAAGTGATTCAGCCTGCATGTCCTAGCCAACTGGGGAAAACCACACAAAGTGACATATCACTAGGTGTCCCCCATGGAAATCGAACCCACGACCTCCGTGTCGAGGGCCAATGCTCTTAACCATTAGACCACGGAGGCAGTTAGTTAATTGTAGGATAATAAACTATTTATATTTGTTACCTACTGTTAACGTAAGCTATATGTGTGTAACAACAGCTTTTTCGGTGAGTGGTTTTAGAAATGGTATAGGTACTAAAGATAGCGATAGATCGTGTAAAAAAATAATGACAATGATGGGAAGACGGCCTTATTGCAGGAAAATTGTTTTGTGTGCGCAAAATATACGCCCCACAGTTGGCATTGTTTTAAAATTACTTTTAAAACTATGATAAATAGAATCCGTAAAGCGAATTTAATTTACTCGTAAATTCTGATTTTTTTTGCCTTCAGGAGTGCGATTTTTGAATCTCATTCGCTGAGCTCAGCAGTTGAAAATAAAATTACTATGGAACTGCTGATTTGACTTTCAAAAATCATTCTTCAGGAGTGCGATTTTTAAAAGTCAAATCAGCGGTAGAAAGATGCGTATCTCCATACATTTTCAACTGCTAAGCTCAGCGAATGAGATTCAAAAATCGCACTCCAGATCGTCTGATCTCTGTCTGTCCAGCTAGTCTTCAGACAGAGACTGTAGTAAATCGTGATGTGAAATCAATTCTATTATTATAATATCTTGCAAGCTGTAAATCATTTCTGCAAGTTTTTCCGCAAGCATGCTAAAGTAATGAAGACACTCTGACGCTAGGTGGGTGTTTCTTCTTGGCGTTTGAACGCTGTCATTATCCTCAACAAATATAGTCTAAGAGATAAGTGTACTTTTTGCAACCATCAGCTGCAAGGCTGATTCAGTGTTTATGGTGTGTACAGCATCTCTGTGATGGGGATGGACCAGGTCTGCCTGCATACCTCCAGTCGGTTTAGAAGTTACTGATGTTTAAAGGTCAGTAAAAAATTAACGATCAGCTGCAAGGCTGATCGTATGATATTATTGTGGTATACACTGTAGCTATGTGAAAAGTACAAAAACTGACTTGGTTCATCAGTCGGTTTAGGAGATACAGCCGTTCAAAGGTCCGACATTTGAATGGCTGTATCTCCTAAACCGACTGGCAGTTCATGTCAGTTTTTGTACTGTTCACATAGCTACAGTGCACACTACAATAATATCATACGATCAGCCTTGCAGCTGATCGTTAATTTTTTACTGACCTTTAAACGTCTGTAACTCCTAAACCGACTGAAGTTATGCAGGCAGACCTAGTTCATCCCCATCACAGAGATGCTCTACAATCCATAAACACTGTATCAGCCTTGCTGCTGATGGTTGCAATAAGTACACTTATCTCTTAGTCTAATAGTTTCGCCTTGTTTAGAAGGAATACAATATTGTAACTCGGTCATAATGTCATAAAGCTCACTGAACCCTAATAACAAAGTAAAAAAATTTTAACTTTTCTTATAAACAATGCGAAAATATTTGTTGAGGATAATGAATGACGTTCAAACGCCGAGGAGAAACACCCAGGTACTATCCCAGCTAAAAGTAGGAACACACTGTCATGTATGTGTGTCTTATGCTATAACTTTATGCCATAATTAGTTCAATGTTTTATGCTTTATAAGCAGGAGACTCATTCTTTTTTGAGACTCATTCTTTGAACTCAGCAGTTGAAAATGTCAATATTACTATGGAGATACGCATCTTTCTACTGCTGATTTGACATTCAAAAATCATACTCCAGTAGTGCGATTTTTGAAAGTCAAGTCAGCAATAGAAAGATGCGTATCTCCATACATTTTCAACTGTTGAGTTCAACGTATGAGATTCAAAAATCGCACTCCAGGTAACAGAGATTTGAAACACTCACACTCAGTTGCAGATACGCTCATTAGAGTTAATCCTCCATTTAATTTCTTGCTAGCTTTTACTACGTCAACTCAACAAGGCAAAAAGTGACAGCAAGAGATTTAATGGAGGATTAACTTTGATGAGCGTTTCTGCAACTGACCGTTACTCTCCCTTATTTTTGAAACAGATTTAGTAACGTCCAATATAATGTCAGATACACAAATGGTATCATGGTAGGTATATCTTTGTGACACATTAGTTATATTTGCTAATAGGCTAATTTAAGAAAGCTAGGAATCAGAATTTTTTTTTCATCTTTATATGGAACGAGCGTTAACCCGCGACTTCGTCCGCACAAATTATATACTTACCAGATTTTAAGTCAGATAATAAGCTATCAAACAAAAAAAGTTTCATCAAAATCGGTTCAGTACTTTTTGCGTGATGCTCGTTCAAACAAACAAACAAACAAACACACAAACAAACAGACAGACAGACAAAAAATCCAAAAATTGGTGATATGGAATCAGGGATACCTAAAAACCATATCGTAACTTATTTTTTGTTAATATCTTCAATGTACAGAAACACTTCTGTTACAGCTTTATAATAGTATAGATTAAGTATCATCATCATCATCATCAGCCTATCATCGTCCACTGCTGAACATAGGCCTCTCCCAAGGCGCGCCACAAAACTCTGTCCTCGGCCTTCCTCACCGAGTCGCTTTTTTAGGTCGTCTGTCCAGCGGGCAGCAGGGCGTCCCACACTACGTCTACCAGTTCGCGCAATTATGTATAAGAAGGTATAATGTATTTCTGTTGTAATTCTTCCTGCAAACTCAGAATGTACGTACGACTTTTTTATCATGCTGAATGAACCACTCGAAGTAAGATGAGACTGACTGATGAACTTATCAAATAATTTATGATTAAAATAAAATATACTACAGTTTTTGCTAAAGAAAGCCTATATTGCTTAAAAAATTATGAAAGTGAGGTGCGAAAGGAATTAATTTGCGTGAAGTAAGTATAGCTTTCTGCTTTATACTCATGTAACAACTGTATTATATTGCTGTTGGTTTTCCAATAAAATAAATTGCCTCCGTGCTCTAATGGTTAAGGGCATTGGCTCTCGACACGGAGGTCGTGGGTTCGATTCCCACGGGGGACACCTAGTGAAATGTCACTTTGTGCGTTTTTCCGCAGTTGGTTAGGACATTGCAGGCTGAATAACCTGATTTTCAAAAAAGAAAAATGATTCCGTGCTTCGGATGGCACGTTAAGCCGTTGATCCCGGCTACTATCTCTGGTGGTAGTATTCGTTATATAAAAACCACGTCAGAGGCCGTAAGGCGGTCTGAAAAAACTCTGACACCAGCAGAGCCCTGGTGTCAGAGTTTTTTCAGACCGCCTTACGGCCTCTGACGTGGTTTTTTTGTGGCCACACGATAAGAAGAAGAATAAAATAAAATAAGTATGTCACTATAGAAACGAATTTAGGTATCACCAATGATATTAATGTACTAAAGGGTATCACTGACAGTTTGTAGGTTTCATATTTATTAGTAAACAGAAACACGCTATCTACACTATTTAGGTATTTTATAAGTCTATTATTATGCTCACGAAGAATATTAATAAAAAACACAATAGGTAAATTAATAACTAAGTTATTTCGTTCCTGTAGTTCTCGCAGAGATGATGAGACCAATTACGATCGACCTCCCATGCCTTCCAATGCAGAAGCAAGAAGCAACCTCCGTTATTTATTCGAAAGACGGCATTAACGGTACCCAGTGACTTTTGTGAGTCATTTTGATGTTCATATTCTTTTACATTTTACTTCTCTTAATATAGAATACTTGTGTTAATTAATAAGTAATACGATCTGATGAAAATCCACACCTAAAGTTATGTCAACAAAAAATTATGTCAGCGAAACGTGCTATATGTATAGCTAACATTCTGTCCTTTATGAAAAACTCTATATTACAGGGGTGTTTTTCAAATCTTTTTTTCACAAAAGGTGCAATAAAAAAACACGCTTACTCAGTAGAAAATCCTTTTTGTAGATGTCCAGGTAAACAACGCGATCGCGCGTAAGTTTTGTACACTTTTAAATAAACAAATAAAGCGTGATCACAGAGTGGCACACGGACCGCGACTGGCCATGCCTCCTCAGCATAGCAACCTTGTACAACTTTGTGCCGGTATAAAAAAGTTAACTTTCTAAATTCGAATTTGCGAATCCGCTGACAGGTGAAAACGGAAGACGGTGTACTGGCAGGTGAGCGCCTGCCTGCCTCCAAAGAGGGATAGATAGAGGATTCGCAAAACGGATCTGCTCATGAAAAGTCCTCCGAACTATTTTTTTTCCTACAAAAAGCTAATCCTTTATAAAGGATTTACATTTTTAGTTCCGAAAAACAGGCAAATATGGGTCATTTTACCTGCATAATCCAATTTAATTTTGTATAATAACTCAACCGGATCATAGCGTAATTATCACTATGATCTGTTACACTTTTATTAGAATGTCATCCTGGCTAGGTCAATAAGAAAGTCTGTAAGATTTCACTGGAGGGAAAATTCTGGCCCAGTGTGGTTTGGAAAGTTATTACCTATGTTCTAGTTGCAGTCAGAGTATTTTCAAGCCGTGTCAACGGGCCTCTGACATGGCTTAATGAATGCCCGGGTGGCCAAAAAAATGTTTTTATAAAATTATAATAAATCACAGCTTAATTATTTAGTTTACTTTGTGACCGATTTCATTTTCATTCTACATTATCCAAATAAATGACGAATGAAACACAACAAATCAGCAGCAGCAGTAAAAAATTACAAAATTGCTTTTTGAACAAGTGCGTGTGACTTTAAAAAATCGCACTATAAGAAAAAATGCCTTTAAAATGCCCGCTTCGCGAATGAAAAAATCCAATCTGATTTTATTCTAGTAACAAAAGACAATTCTTCCTGCCCTTATCCCATTATTTGGGGTCGGCGCAATTTGTCGTCCTCCTCCATTCATCTCTTTTAGCCGTCATTTCTTCGCACACTCCCTTTTTACACATGTCATCTTTCACACATTCCTCATGCAGCCATCCACATTCATATTCAACATTCGTCTTGTAATATGAAACTCATCTCTTCTTATCACATGTCCATACCACGATACAGTGGCGGACTAAGCCCGTCGGAGGCCCGGGGCGGCAAAACTAAATGAGACCCCCCGGTCTTTCCAGAAATTGATATCTATGATTTTTTTCGAGCCCTGGCAAAAACTTGACATAGGCGCCCCTTCCCTCCATGGACATAGATAGCAATAATTATTTCTCAGGGAGTTTCAGGTCCAGGTCAGGTCGTTGCAATAAAATCCCGGTGAAAAAAAGTGAATTGCGCTTGAGATCGATGCGACCTAAAATTTAGCTAAAGCGAGCGAAGCGAGCTCGAGATTTTACTACAATATTATTAGGTCACTGCAAACCTTGTTGCAAACCCCAGCCCCGAATCTACGATTTCTCCGAGCCGGGGCAAAACTTGACTTTTGCGCACCTCCCCTCCAAACGTGTAGCAAGAATTATAACAGAAAAATAGGAGCAAGCGAAGCGAGCTCGAGATTTCACTGCAATATAAAGAGATCACTGCAATACGATCTAAAACCAGGAGTGAGCGAAGTGAGCTCGACATTTTACTGCAATATAATGAGATCACTGCAATACGATCTAAAACCAGGAGCGAGCGAAGCGAGCTCGAGATTGTACTGCAACATAATGAGATCACTGGAATACGATTTAAAACAAGAAGCGCGCGAAGTGACCTCAAAATTTTACTGCAATATAAAGAGATCACTGCAATACGAATTAAAACCAGGAGCGAGCGAAACGAGCTCGAGATTTTACTGAAATATTAAGGGAGCATCGACCCTATTGTGTTACCCTCAATCGTATTTTTTTATTTCTAAACAGGAATGTCACATGATCTACATCCAATGCGTCTGAGATAAATGTATCTCAGTATAAATATAAATGTAGCAGGAGCCGAAGCCAGGAGCGAGCGAAGCGAGCTCGAGTTTTTACTGCAATACCTTCGATTAGGTCGAAATCCTGAAGCGAGCGTAGCAAGACCAAGGTTTTACTACAGTGAGACTAGGTCGTTGCAAAAGGTACAAAACGAGGAGCAAGCGATGCAAACTCGAGAATTTACTGGAATCAAATGAGATCATTGCAATATCATTTAGGACCAGGAGGGAGCCAAGCGAGCTCGAGATTTTGGTAAATTATAACTTAATTTTCAGGCGAAATTAAGGCTATTCGAAAAGTCGGAATGAGCGAAGGGAGCTCATGATTATGCTGACTACATAATAACATGATTGAGTAGCTCTTGCCGAAATGGAGTTGATTTGTATGCGAAACAAAAACTGGATTGTTTTAGAGCGTAGAAACAAAATAACAAATCGAAAATTCGCAATATTTTGACTCTATTTCTGATTATTTTTCAAATTAAAAAGGACTTCTTTTCTCGAGACTTCGGAGGCCCCCCGGGGCGGACCCCCCCCCCCCCCCCCCCCCCCCCCTTAGTCCGCCAGTGCCACGATAATCGATTACCGCGTAGCTTTTCATTCACATGAGCCACTTTCAAACTTCGTCTAATATACTCATTCCTAATCTTGTCCATTCTAGTAACACCGCACATCCATCTCAACATTCGCGTCGTCTTTCATCCGGCACTTAAACGGCCCAACACTCGGAGCCATACATAACAAAAGACAATATAAGACATAATTATATTAAACAAATATTATATCTCTGACTACCCCATCGGGGAATATAGTCGTGAGCATATGCTTATGCTTATGCTAATATTATAATTATCTAGAAAAAAGATCAAAAAGATACAATGTATGGAAGAGATAGAACACAATCGGTGTCAATAGTTCAGAGGTGTCTACAGCTGCAACGTCTTTATCATTCACAACTTCGACCTAGGCACTTAATCGACTTCTAGACAATAACTAAGATGATTAATTACCTACTTCTGTCTGTGCAGTGATATCCTGCAATCTCGCTCACTATTAATAGTGATTTACGTAAGATGTAATTGAAAATGATATACAAATATGTTATGTAAGTTGCATTCCGGATAATAATCGTGAGATTGTACAATGTGGCACTAGTCATTTTAGGACGCTAGACATTTTGAGACTAGACGCTTTGGGGAACTGGTCCGTTTGGTAGGTATTATACATTGGACGTTGTTGGAATGCCGTCCTAAACCCTTTGTAAGTGCAAACCTTAGACAATTTAAATATGGTCTATGGTCTCAGCTACAATAGATCTATCCAGGTCGCAGTAGCTATTTGGTCATTGACCAAGCCCTTATAACCAAAATAATGGTCTAAGGTGCAAACCTACGTGTTATAAAGTTTACTTGTGTTGTCCAGAATTCAGTGAAATCTCGAGCTCGCTTCGCTCGCTCTAGGTTTTGGGCCGTGATTCACAAATCTTCTCGTATTGCAGTATAATCCAGCTTGCTTGGCGCGCTCCAGATCTTAGATCATATAAAACTCGAGCTCGCTTCGTTCGCTCCAAGAGATTTTATTGTAACGACCTGACCTGGACATCCCCCCACCCCCCTCCCTCCCCCCTCCCCAAAAAAATCATTGCTGCACCCACCATCAAACTGAACACTTTTATTATAGTTCAATAGAAAACCTGAAATCGTAAAAAAACTGCTTTTTTCATACATTCGAGTCGAGGACCATCAGATTTATTTAACCTAGTAAAATAGAGTTTGGCTCTTTTCAGCTACCTATTATATTTTCTGGCGTAATAAAACTATAAACAAAAACCATAAACTTTTACATTTAAATTGTAATAGGTAGTTTATTTCAACACGAGAAATGAAAAACAAATTTATTATAACAGTATGTTACAAATAGTTCCTACAGTTTTCTTAAAATGTTAGGGATATGTAAAATTATTATTTTATTTTATTTTCAAAATGTTTTTGTTCAATGTTCTATACCAAATTTGAGTGTTCGCAAGTGTAAGTATTTAATTGTTAATTGACCACATTTGGGCAAAACGTAGCGCGGGACTGGGACGCTCACATACGAGCGACGATTTTCAAAAAGCTGGTAGGTAACTGGGTAACCCTGAAGATCGGGATCAGGCATGTCCAGCAGTGGAATAGCGTGGGCTGATGATGCCGACGAAGAATTTACTAAGTATCAAGTAGTAACTACTTTCCCCAAGGAAGCTATAAGAATTTGCAAAAAAAAAGTTTTTAAAAGGTTTTGAATGGAAAGTACAAATAGGGTAGGTAACAAGTAGGTATAGGTAGGTACCCTACCATAGTTACGTAAGTATATCACCAACGGTTCAGCCCTTCACGCCTCACCTCACATTACACTTCATTACATTTAGGTTCAAACATAGCAAAGCACAGAACAGAGATACTCTTGCAATTTTAAACTCTATTCCCTTAACACAAGGTAAACCTAGGGTAATACCGAATTAACTGTTGAAAAATGGAACGGGGCGCTCTTATAGGTACCTATCTTCACACTATTTCTATTTAAAATACAACATTCAGCGGACGTAGTATGGCAGCGTGATATAGGGCTATCTGGCCTAAGCTCTCTTTCTATTTACGCTCGAACAAACGAGATAGAACGTGATATAGTCTTATCGCGCGTCATCCTATGGCCGTAGGACAGTCAATGTTAAGAGGCTATGTGAAAAAAATAGGATTCTTCAAAGCGTCATATACATATATCATGAAGTACTAACAGTAGGAGTATGATTAGCGGATATGTGTAAATTGAACATATAATTGAAGTTTTGATTAGAGCCAAAACACGATTAAGACACATTTTCTCGATAGAAAAACAAGCCAAAGTAGCCTCCGTCTTTATCGATAAGCGCTTGGAACTGCTAAACGGTGAATAATAGAAACACGAAACTTGATTTAAAAAAAAGAGATGGATATTTCACAAATTTTTATTACAGCAGAATTGAACTTACATAAATATTACAATCACAATTAAATAAAGTTTGTTTTACGGTTGCGTCGTTTCACGCGCGCGCACCGCCCCATCTCTTTCTCTCGCATCAGGCAGTAATATAAGCTATCACACGCCCATTTCGCTTCAAGTATTTTTCTTTTCTCTAAAATATTACAGTTAACAGCGAAGTGGTACGAAGAAAGCGACAGCAAACAGTAAACCTGTGCCTAAAATTCAACGCTGAAAACGAAAGGCTAAATCAATTAAACAACCATATTTACCCCGGCCATGGCAAGTCAAGGGTGAAACGTTCGTTGGACCCCATGCCGTTTGGGAACCCAGCGCTGAACAGCGAAGATGTGAAGCGAGTAGAAAACATTGTTGATAAACTGTACGACGAGTTAGAGGAGCAGGGGGAGCATGTGACCTATAGGCATAAGAAATTGAAGTCATCCTCCACTGTTACGGTAAGATCTAAATTCTTTTTGTCTCAATAAGCGAATAAAAAGCATTGTTAATAGATTGTACGACGATTTAGAGGACCAGGGGGAGGGAGCATGTGACCTATAGGCATAAACAAAATTGAAGCCATCCTCCACTGTTACGGTAAGATTTCAATTCTTCTTGTGTCAATAAGCGAGTAGAAAACATTGTTGATAGACTGTAAGACGATTTAGAGGACCAGAGGGGGAGCATGTGGCCTATAGGCATAAGAAATTGAAGCCATTCTTCACTGTTACGGTAAGATCTAAATTATTTTTGTCTTAATACGTGAGTAGAAAACTTTGTTGATAGACTGTACGACGATTAAGAGGACCAGGGGGAGCATGTGACCTATAGGCATAAGAAATTGAAGCCATCCTCCACTGTTACGGTAAGATCTAAATTATTTTTGTCTCGCTACGTGAGTAGAAAGCATTGTTGATAGACTGTAAGATGATTTAGAGGACCAGGGGGAGCATGTGACCTATAGGCATAAGAAATTGAAGCCATTCTCCACTGTTACGGTAAGATCTAAATTATTTTTGTCTCAATACGTGAGTAGAAGACTTTTTTGATAGACTGTAAGACGATTAAGAGGACCAGGGGGAGCATATGACCTATAGGCATAAGAAATTGAAGCCATCCTCCACTGTTACGGTAAGATCTAAATTATTTTTGTCTCGCTACGTGAGTAGAAAGCATTGTTGATAGACTGTAAAATGATTTAGAGGACCAGGGGGAGCATGTGACCTATAGGCATAAGAAATTGAAGCCATTCTCCACTGTTACGGTAAGATCTAAATTATTTTTATCTCAATACGTGAGTAGAAAACTTTGTTGATAGACTGTACGACGATTTAGAGGAGCAGGGGGAGCATGTGACCTATAGGCATAAGAAATTGAAGCCATCCTCCACTGTCTGTGTACTACGAATTTTTCGTTTTACTAGTCGTCCACCTCATTCGATTGGTTGTTTAACACATCTCCGCTCCACTCGGGGATAAGCACTAACCAATAATAGCGCGTGCATTTAATTAGGTACTTTTTCTAAAGGCCAAGTTATGTATTTAAATTTAATAATTAATAAATTATTATTTCATGATAGAACCATAATTTTATTGTTGGTAAGACTTACATTTCATACAGATGCTAATAACTATAATGACATTATGATTATAGACTAAAGAACTAGGATATATAATGTTAGCTATTCTTCTTGCTATATGTATAAAAAAATGATTTCAGAGATTTAGATAAGTACATTTCCTACATTAGTCTCTAATCTCTCAAATAATCTTGCAAAACACTACATCCAGCCAAACATTGCGGATGGACCAGCTTAACATTGTATTATTTTCATTAGCTCAATATTTATGTATAGTGCCCAAATGTAACTATGAAACATTTTTTTTGTGTGGTTTTGTAGTTTTAAAAGATGTACCGTTTGATGGCCTGATATGTAACGCATTTGATTTTATACCCTGTAGGTATATTTTAACATAATTTATACAATTAATTAAATTATTTCCTCTTTTAACCCCTGTTCCCCAGCCCTACAATAGAACCTCATACAGAAGACTGGACTTCGCACCGAAACTCCTCTTGCCGCCGATTCCTGAAATCGTAGAAAACAGAACTATAAGTGACTCAAGGGTCCCTGTTCCTTGGCACAAGAAGTGGAAGCACGGAATCATTCCATTCTTCATTGATCCTAAGACTTATGGTGAGTTTCGTCTTGGTTGAAGCAGAGTTTGTAGTAGATTGGCTGGAGCATTATTTAGGTACAGTACGACAGGGAAAATAATTCCGCTAATCAACCTTCGTTCGCGCAGGTATGGACTAACATCGACGATTTTTATCTCTTTCTCGGGGGTGGCATGTGGCATGCGAGGCCTACTAGTATGGGCCGCTCTCTCTTACCCAATTCGTGAGAAGATGTCCCTACAGTAAAACTATGTTTTCATATTTTTATCCCATTACAGACAGTCACCTGGCGGAAATAATAATAAATGCGTTCGATTACTTCGAGAGGGCGACCTGTATCCGACTGCAGCGCCTCAGGGAGAAGCCCACAGATAAAGAATCGCTGCAGAAAGTAGAGTGGGTGTACATTACGAACCCGACTGGCATTCGGCAGTGTGTACACAGTAATGCGAGGAAGAAGAATAAGGGGGTTCAAGTAAGTGCGATATATCCTTCCTATACTTCTAAGAGTAGTTTTGTACTCATCTTCTTCTATATATTTCTTTAATAAAATTAATCGTATTAAATAATACAATACCTAACCTAATGTAAACAATACAATTGAGAACTAAGCTATAACTAGGTAATTCTTCTTCTTCTATCGAGTCGATGGCAAGTCTTTTTAAAATTTTCCTACTAAAAGGAACCTAATAAAAATTCACAAAACAGTTTTTTATTATTTATAACCACACTGAATTGTAAACTCATACATAAATTTGAGTTGAGAAAACATGTACTGAGGGCGAGCTTATCTCTGAAGAAATGAGATTGGTTTATGTTAATTTCCCATAGGTTCCTTGGGGAATGTTGTCACACTTATGCCTAGTTCCTAGGTATAGACCTTCTTTGATAAAATAGTTATTCTATATTCTTATCAATAAGTAACATAATAAACTCAAAATGCGAGAGGAATTGAGAGGATTTTAGTTCCCTCAATATGGAATTTGAAACGCACTTGCAATTAAACTGGGTGCTTCAGATTATCAAACTGAACATCTCTGAGTATGGAGTGAACGGGTTTAGTACATTAACACCGAAAGTTAAATAGTCGAACACCAATTAAGTCGAGAACGAATTACAAATGATCAACAAAATATAACAAAATAATTGGTTAAAGTCAAGGATTTGATACCTATGCCAGCTTCCTGGTTAAAGTACATCGAAATCACGAAAAAAAACAGCTGTTTAAATAGAAAACGTTAGCGGCTACTTGATCCAAATGTACAAAACTGCAGATTTTTTGTTTCGCGATTTCATTGTTTGCTCGTGGTTCGATATAGTACTTGTTGTTGTTCAGCTTGATGGTTTGAAACAGTCCTTTAAGTATGTAACGTATTTAAGTTCACAACCAGTTATAGTTTAAGGTATAATGAAATGACGGATATGATTGGCCATTGACTTTATAATCTACTGGGTGAAATTGATATCATTAGCATCCTTTTAAACTAAGAGTCTACCCATCAAACTGAACAATTTTTACTATAGGAGCAAACAGATCGGAGAAAAAAAAATCTGCTGTTCCATACCAAACTGCAATCTCGACAGACGCGCGAGTTCGCGACTCAAATGTATGCAACAGCTGATTTTTTTTTGCTCCGATCGGTTTGCTCCCATAGTAAAAGTTGTTCAATTCGATGGGTAGACTCTTAGTTTAAAAGGATGCTGATGATATCAATTTCACCCTGTGTACTATATCTATGGATTGCGCATTTAGCGTCTGAGTCACTGAATCGATTGATCTATTTGACCCTGCTAAGTGATTGACCCTACTTGGTTAGTGTTAATTGTTTCATCCTGCATTTTTGACATTGTGACTTGCATTCAAATTTAAATACGCGACCTTCCTCGAAATAATACTATTTTAGGGTTCCTTTTCGATTCGATTGTCCTCAAATATACTTTTAACTGACTTCAAAAAGTAGGAGGTCTTCAATTCGTCTGTAGGTACCTAGGTATATGCTTTATTCTTCTAAATATGGAACGGATTTATGAAAACTGCCAAACCAAGGCTCCTGAGTTCGAATCCCGGTTCGGTCATGGATGTTTATATGTTTGTACCGTTATTGTATGGTTTCCATAATAAATAGCCTATAGTGCTTGCTTGGGATCATTTCAATGTATGTGCCTGTGAGCGTTATTTAATAATTTTTGGAGTTGACCGAATCCACGTTTAACAAAATTGGCCACCAACATTAGAATGGAGTCGCGTATTAAGCGGATTCCCAAACGGTTGTACATAATAACCTATAGATCATGCGTATTATTTGACTGTTCACTCACTGTGGCTCTATCACTTTAAATTAGTTGTGTTTTTGTTAAAAAACACAAAACACCATCGTGAATCACGATACTACCAAATTCCACTTGACATCAATGGGATGCAGTGACGTCGAATGGGACAGAAAATTCAGTCGATACTTACAATCAAAAGGGTGGCAAAAAGCTATTACCTAATAATTTTTTTTTTCAAAGAAAATGAAGTACATGGGTGTAAAATTAAATACTTTACATAACTTAGGGAGTGTTTCAGACCATCAAACTGAACAGCTTTAACTATGGAGCCAACTACGAAACCGTGAAAAAATATTGGTTGTTCTTAATAAGTAGGTATAAGGTATATTAATTATGGCCATTCGACCCAAATGTACAAAGCTGCTTTTTTTCGCGATTTCAACGTTAGCCTCATGTTGAAAGTTGTTCAGTTTGATGGTCTGAAGCACTCCCCCCTTCAGCATGTAAAGCATTTAAAAGACAATGCGGGATTTTGTATGGAAGATGGCGCCTTATTTTTCTCCAAATTTTTTGGCGCGGCCACCAACCAAACTAAAATATTTTAGTTCAGAATAATGTAACAAACAAAACTTATTATTACATGCATATCTCTAAACTCAGTCCGAACAGAGATATAAAAAGCAAAATAACAAAAAATTAAGTTGGCTATCAATTATGTATAACACTTACAACAAAACCTTTGGGATGATATTGACCTTTGATATCACTATACAGCAATAAAGAAAAAAATTAAACTAATAAATAAATTAATTTAACTAAATAAATAAATAAACTTAATAAAGAAATAAATTAAACTAATAAATACTAAACTTCATAATTAATTGTTATTGTTACTATACATATACACAAGAAAACATTGATCGGTAGAAATACTAGACTTGATGGTAAAATATAGCATATTTACTTTAGCGTAAGCATAAGCAATGCTCACGACTATATTCCCCGAGGGGATAGGCAGATATATTCTGAAAACTCTGAACTTCAACGATTCGCTATTCATATTTACCTTGTTCTATTCAAACTATTGTTAGATGATTGGTTTTGCAATAATTAACGATTGTATTTGTCTTTAAAACAAAAGCTTTTAAAAAGGAAGATATGTGGTGTTCTTTTATTTAAATAAATAGATATTATTACATTATTAATTATAAATAAATATAACGTTTAGTAATAGTGTATTGTGATACTAATAGTTATTGTATTGATCTTAAATGAATGTATGCATTGTGAGGTGGCAACACCCGCCATCATTACTAATCTACTCCTCGTACCGAGCAGTGCCGCGACACTCAGAACAAAATCGTAATTGTATGAACTACACTAGATTGTATGGGCTCCAAAGATTTAATACCCTAGCTCTACACTAGCTTCATACTATTTTGGATTTCGAAGCTAGTTAGGCAGTGCCGACTCTTAAAACGTAGTGATTCCATTCTCTTTGGTACCGAGCGGACGTTGCATCCACCATTTGCCGTGTGTAACTAAACTAATAACAAATTGAAATAACATATGACATATAACACATAAACGACACATATACGACACATATTTAACATATTCAAATTGAATTGAATTGAATATTGTGTAATTATTTACCCACCTCACGCAGTGAACGCCACAATGTTGAAAATTTATTCAATAAGTTTACTTCAAGCCTTTATATCTCAGTTCGGGCTAAGTTTAGAGATATACCTACTTGTCATAATAAGTTTTGTTTGTTGCTTTATTATGAACTAAAAAAAAATTAAAAAAAAAGCCTTTTAATTTCTTGCTACAGACAAAAAAACATAATACATTACATGTCATTTCCATATTTGGTAATTGAATCTATTTAATAAATAATACAAAATTAATAATGTCAATAATCTAATTTTAAATTTAACAATGTATCCTGCGCAAGAAGGTAAAGGCCTCCTCCAGGTTGCTCCACTTTTCTCTATTTTTGGCTACTGTAGTCCAGTTTTTACCAGCAATTTTTATAATCTCATCAGCCCATCTTGCGTGTGGTCTACCTTGCCTGCGCTGACCACTTGGCCCCGGCCAGTTTGTGCATGTTAAGGTCCATCTCTCATCCTGTAGTCTAGCGACATGGCCAGCCCATTTCCATTTGAGAGATAATGCATGTTGTAGAGCATCTATTAATTTTGTTTTCTTTCTTATATCGTTGTGCCGTATTTTATATATCTTTCTTATTTTCATAATGCTCCTCTCCATTGCTCTTTGACATGTCCTAATTTTATCTCTTAATTTTTCGTGAACGTCCATGTTTGAGAGCCATATGTTAGGCAGGGTAGAATGCACGTGTCCATGATTTTTTATTCTGAACTAAAATACTCAAATATGGTTGACGGCCGCGGCAAAAAAAATAGGCGAATTAACAAAAGGCACCATTTTTAGGCATTGGACACCCCGTATAAGTATTTAAATTTACTTAGGTAGGTACTTTATTTACACAACATGACAACACCTTCATACTGCACTTGTAACATCAACAGTGTGCTATAAGTTATATAATAGGTTGGGGAAAAAGTTTCTTCGCATTTTTTAAGAAAATTCAAAATATTTTTTAATACAGTTTATTTACATTTAACTAAAGTATGTAGGTACCATTTTGTTCGATAACTTTTTGCCCTCTTGTAGGTAGGGACATGATCCCATTGCTATAGAAATTTTGGGGCTTCTGATCAAAATACCGCGACAAGTAGTTTTGGCAGTCCTCTCGTGATGTTTACCAGACACTGCCTAAAGAATTCTGAACAGACCGAAACAGGTGGAAATCTGAAGGTGCAAGGTCAGGACTATACGGCGGATGCATTAACACCTCCCAGCCAAGCTCTCTTAATTTTTGCTGAGTGGCTAAAGATGTGTGAGGTCTTAGGTGTGTGATGTGTGTGTCCCTTCAGTTGATTAATTCCGGCCGCTTTCTCTCAACTTCTTACTTTAATCTCATCAGTTGTTAGCAGTAGAGTTCAGAATCGATGGTCCTGCCTGGTGGTAACAGCTCATAATGAATAATGCCCTTCCAATCTCACCACACACACAGCATCACCTTGTTGCGAGTTAACCCGGGTTTCGCCACAGTTTGTGAAGCCTGACCGGCCTTTGACCACGACCTTTTTCGCACGTTCTTGTGGTACGTGATCCACTTTTCATCACCATTTATCAGCTTCTTCAAAAATCACAAATGAGTACACGGTTCATTAGGTTTCTTTCAGTGAGCTCGTGAGGTACCCAAATATCGAGCTTTTTTGTGTACCCAGTATTTTTTAAATGCGCCAAAACTGTTTTGTGGTCAATTTCCAGTTCTTCAGCTACGTCGTAACTACTGATATGCCGATCTTGCTCCACTTTTTCAAAAATGGCATCCATTTTATCCGTAATAGGGAATGCGAAGAAACTTTTTCCCCAACCTAATAGTTATGAAAACTCAGCCATTTACACAGGGCAGAATGAAGGTTACTCCACCGTCTCGTCAAAATATATACAAAGATAAACATAAGGTTGTTTCAGTTGGTAGTGCTCGGATACGACTGCATGTCAACCGGTGAGATATCCCACGAGGTGATGCATATCCTGGGCTTCTCGCACGAGCACACCAGACAGGACCGGGACCAGTACATCACTGTGCTGTGGGACAACATCAAGCCCGGTAAGACATTCACTTTGGTTTACACGACAAGGGGTTAAATCGATTTAGTTTTGGAGGAGGAAACAGGGGAATACGAAATCATGATTTCGTCCATTATATGTAGGTTAAATCAGTACTAGCTGCAGTTGTCACTTTCGCACTACTGGTAGCTCAGTTGCACGGGAGCAGCGCGATAGGAATAGTTAAAAACCTATTCTTCGAATTTCTTGCAGACCGCCTTTCCTTTTAATGCAAAACGATCATAAGTAAAACAAATATCAGTTACAAGGGGCATTTTTGGCCTCTGGCCACCCTGCCCTGTGAAAAGACTGTTGGATGATATGTCCAAAACGTGTTCACATGAGTGAGAATATGGATTGTATAAACAATAATGATAAATAGCATCATTATTTATCATTACTGCCAAGATTTATTTTAGATAGAAGTAAATTATACCTCATTAAATGAAATATTGCTGATAATTAATTATTTATTAAAAGTATCAGTAAAATAATATTAATGTCATTGTTTGCCTTTTCTTCCTGTTCTGCATTTCTTATAATATTTATAATTTATTAACATTGGCACGCCAGAACAACAGAATAGGACGCGATTTTTAACATTAAACCGAAAACTTCTTATGGAATCTGTGAGCGACTTGGTCTATACAGGGTGTAAGGAAAAGTATCATTATAATCCTTAAACCACATACTCTACCCATCAAACTGAACTATTACTTTGAATAATTATACTATGGGAGCAAACCTGTCAGCAGCGCAACAAAAAACATGTGTTCCAAACTAAATTGCAATGCTGACTCGACTCAAACGTTTGAAATAGAAGTTCTTTTTGTTCTGTCAGATTTGCTCCCATAGTCGGTCGGGCCCATGGCCTAGTCTTAATCCTAATTATTTTAATGCATAAAATATGGCCACTTACCTACTTTATTTGAAATTGTTACCTATTTGGCTTGTCTCAATATACCTAAGTGATTTGAAACCATGGGAAGTAGCGAGTTCCTCCCAATACAAGCATTTATCATGCTCGAATGGTGGATCTCAACTCAAATTATGTAAAAATATTGAGAAATAATAAACGTTTTTATTTTTTTATTTTTTTTTATAGTAAAAGTTGTTCGATGTTGTTTGATGGGTTAGATTATGTGGATATATATAGAGTATGTGGTTTAAAGGTTTTTCTTACTCCCTGTACCTATATATTTGTCAATACTTATCAATAGTGAATAAGTAAGCAATGAACACATTTACCTTCATTCAGGATACAAGAAGTACTTCGAGATTCGTGGACCGAATCAACTTCTCAGCCTACCCTACGACTATGCCAGCGTCCTCCACTACCCTCCTCGAGCCTTCTCCAAGAATGGACAGATTACCGTATTGGCGCCGGTAATGTATTTATCAAATAAATTATTACTCATTCCAACTCAAACTTTAAAAAAAACGAATCTAAGGGGTATCGCATACAGAAGGAGTCGAGGCAGCGTCGAGGCGCGGGCGCGCTTTAAAGACTTTGACATAAGGTCGGTAATTGTATATCATACCAATCCGAGCGGCACGCCTCTCGGATTCTTGTATACAATTATTGACCGTATGTCAAAGTCGCCAAGGCGCGCCCGTGCCTCGACGCCGCCTCGACTCCTTCTGTATGCGATACCCCTTAGACTAACAATCTAGTAAGGGCCGCCACACACAGACGGAATTGCGATCCGGAATCCTGATTCAGGATTCAGTGTTGTCAACTATGGTTACAAAAAATACTAGAGTACTGTTTAAAAAATGCCTAAAATAAAAATGTATGAAACGCCAAATGAATGACAATAAATCATTTTTAGGTATTTATTAAAACAAAACAAACAATTTCTATACATGATAATTACTATCATGTGATGAGGTCATGACGTTACGAATGTTACGATGATGGTTTGTAAATTGTATTCCAATATTAAAGCAACTATATCAAAAGACTATCGATAGTTTTAACATTAGACATAATCTGCATACAAAATGGCATGCACCATTATCACACAAGCGGTTTTTGACCGTAGGCGATTTCGCAACTATGCCGCAACGACGTCGCAACTGCACCGTCACGATACGGTATCGTTCCATCAACGCCTACGCTCAAAAATCACTTTAAAATATGCCACCTCAGACATCAAAAAATCACTAGATGTAGTAAAAAAGTCTCTGAAAGCGGCAACACTCCATACGGAATCTAATTCCGAATCAGGTTTATTCCGGATGTATGTGGCGGACCTACAGGTCGCGGCAACCCGATAACATTGATCATTATGAAAATCATTAGGGGAGAATGTCCAGAAGCGGATGTCTTAAATAATGAAGATAATACTATTCCTTCTCAGAGTGGCATCAAACTTGGACAACGTCAAGCGCTAAGCGAGATAGACGTAGAAAAAACATCAGTGATATTCGGTATAGAATGTGTAGATCGAAATAAGAACTACCTTCTGACGACCTGCCCCAGCGTTATAAAGGGAAACAGACAGCAGGAGCAGATCAAGCCGCAACAGATTAAAGATTACTTCAAAGAAAGGCTCTGGCCTTATGGAATTATCAACTACAAGATACGGGATAAAATGGAATTCTGTAAGTTTGATTCTCTTAGTTGCTATAGTATTCAAAAAGGTCACTGTTTATGTGGACGAAAGCATTAAGGCTGTACCGAGCCTATTGTGCTGCCCCCAATCGTATTTGTTGTTTATTTCTTGACAATTAAACAATGCTTCCAAAAAACAAGAATGTCAAATTGTAGTCATTGCTAATTTTCAATTTATCGGGTCACTGCTAATTTGTTTTTATAATGTTTGTAGTTATTAGCTTTAAAACCGCCAAAAGTGACTTTTGGCTGGCAGCTTTATCGATAATAGCTACAAGCATAAAACATAATAATCCGTAATGCTTCGATAAACTGAAAGCCAATCAGGACTACAATGTAACATTCTTGTTTTTTGGAAATTTTGTTTAATTGTTTAGAAATAAAAAAATACGATTGAGGGTAGCACAATAGGCTCGGTAGGCTCTTAAGTAGATACAGGGTGTAAGGTACAGCCCTCCGCAGACTGAAAAGGTGAACTCAGACCATCAAACTGAACAACTTTCACTATGGAGCCTACCTCAGGAAACGCGAAAAAAATTGTGAAATTGATATCATTAGCATCCTTTTAAACTAAGAGTCTACTCATCAAACTGAACAACTTTTACTATTGAAGCAAACAAATCGGACCAAAAAAATAATCAGCTGTTGCATACATTTGAGTAGAGTAGGCATTACAGTTTAGTATGGAACAGCTGAATATTTTTTTGTTCCGATCGGTTCTATAGTCTCTTAGTTTAAAAGGATGCTAATGATATCAATTTCACCCTGTATGTAGGTACATTAATAGACAAAGCAATATTTTTGTTTCATAACTTTTGGAAATTTATTAAAAATAGCAGAGACTTTCACACAAAATAATCATTTTCATAACTTTACAGCTATTGAAGAAAGGGAAAACATAAACGCTGTAATTCGTCATATAGAAAAAGAAACGTGCTTGGAATTCCGCGACCTATCCGCTGAGGCTGAAGAAGGTAATGAAAATGAAGACGAAAAAAAGAAAAACAAAGATGAAGACGGCGAGGGAAAAGCTGAAGACAATGATGACAAAAAGGCTGAAGAGAATCCGAATAAAAATAATGAGACAGGAAAAGGTGGGAATGTGGTGTCGTTAGACACAGAGGACCGTTTGTCTGAAAACGAAGTTGTAGGCCCCAAAGAAGATCATGTAGTACTTAAAGATAATGATGATGGTACTGCTGATGAACAAGCTGATGAACAAGCTGATCAACAAGCTGATGACTACGAAGAGGAAGAAAATACAAAATTGCGTATTAATGGTACGTACATTAGGGTTTGGAGGTTAGGGGTAGGAGTGTAAATTTCATGTTTAGATATTGTGAAGCACTCCCACCTAAACCTCTTGGGTTCCTAAGCAAACCTTTTATTGAACTCGATAAGGGCTTATCGAGTTAAAAAAAAAAGGTTCTAGGCGTTTATTTGAGTACCGTCTCGAACACTAGTATAATCAACCTAGGGAGTGCCTCCGTTACTGGCATCGGCACCGGCACCTAAAAATATCGCCATTTTGGGAACCGGTGACAGGTGACAGGCCCTGTCAGTTAGGACCGTAGAAAGAGAAGGGCTGTGTTCCGAACCTACGCCCCAGGTGCACCCTGAGCGCAACTTTTCCCGCCCTCCAGGGCTTCCATCATTTCAGCCTATATTACTGTCAATGTCAAAATTTGAGGTTATAAAACAACCGTGATCGTTCCGTACCATATAGCGAGTTGAAAAATTGGCGTGGTCGTTCCGTACCATAAAGCGAGTTGAAAAAACAACCGCACCCAAAGGACGTGAACGCAGCCCAGGTACTTACTAGAAGGAATCACGTGTCTTGTCATATTCATTAATAAGAGATGCACATAGCAAATTCGTTCTAGTTAAAAAAGGAGATCGCTACTTATTTCTGTCCTTATCGACGTAACCATTTTTTTGTACTACGACGGCTGTCTGTCTCCGGATTCAGTCATCTAGCTTCATATTATAAATTGTATAGGATTGTATAGGATTTTATGACTATCGCTGTCTCATAAGTAGTTAGGTACGTTGTGGTTCAGTCTATTAGCGTAAGCAAAACATTTTTCGTCTATGGTTAGGACCTTGTTTTAACGCCATTAAAATTCTGTGAAACATAGCTGAAACATTGCTAGTTTTTTTTCGCGATTTCGATATTGGTCCCATAGTGAAAGTTGTTCAGTTTGATGGTCTCAACCACCCC
Organism: Agonopterix arenella; assembly: GCA_927399405.1. NCBI lineage: Eukaryota > Metazoa > Arthropoda > Insecta > Lepidoptera > Depressariidae > Agonopterix > Agonopterix arenella. The sequence goes on from OV656710.1 coordinate 5,807,429, forward strand.
CTTTAACGTTTATTTGTATTTTTGTAACACCCTGTATTGTACTGTGAGCTCTGGGCATAATACTTTATAAGTAATATACCTAGGTAACAAGCTAGGCTGCCTAGATTTCAAGCAGACAAACCCTTGGAGGAAAGCTAATCGGCAATTATCTTTTACAGCCAAAAAACCAGCGTTACGTCAAGGTAATGCTACTAAGAAAGGAGCAACCAAAGTCAAAGTTGTTTCTATTTCTCAACGCACAAGTGAGTTTATTATATTTTTTACGAAACTGATATATATATAGTTTTTTTTCTTTTTTTTTATTCATAATGGGTTTGCGCTTGGCTTCAGCTCACCTGATGGAAAGTGTAGATGAAGCCGAGGATGTAGCGCGCTCGCCCAGAAAAAGCCTATTAAAGCCTGAGTAACACAGAGTTCAGCTGCAGAACGGGTGCAGACCGGCTGCAGGCCGGCAGTAGTTGTAAACTATTGAATTATATGCGAGGTGTCACACTGCGGCCACCGTTCCGCAGCTGTTCCGCAGCCGCGCCGGACTGCATTCAGTTTGAAACCTCGCATATAATTCCATAGTTTACAACTACCGCCGGCCTGCAGCCGGTCTGCACCCGTTCTGCAGCTGCACTCTGTGTGGCGCAGCCTTTACTCTTCTTTTAAAAATATCCTGATTATATTTCCTACAAAACTCTTTTTGTATGCCATAAAATTAACAAGCTGTTATAATAATAACCACATTGTCAGTTCTCTCTAATTCCAACAAATTAAATACAAATAAATTAAAACTAGTTTATAACGCGTATGTACTTACTCTTTTTGGAGTCGCGTGGCCAAAGAGAATGCCCGTGGCTAGAGGGTTAACGAACAGACGTGTCTTCGCGCACGTTAAGTGGCCACGTGGTTCCGCCATTTTATTTGTGGTGGTTCAAGATAAACTGTGCGCGTTTACTGACTGGATACGGATTGAGATAAGAAAAAGAATTATGAAAAATCGTTCCCTTGTTTGACTTAGTTGCACCATTTTGTATGTAATTTCAATTACGCCAAACAAAAATATCGCATACGCAGAAAGGGACGAACAGCAGATTTTCTCTCACTCATTATCATTTATTATCGTGGAATCCTGTCTCGTTATCGCGGCTATTATTATTTTAAAGTCAGTTCTAGATTCTGTTCCTTTTTTTCCATGTGGTAGTTCAAGTGTGTGTATGTATGCGTGTGTGTGGGTGTGTGTGTGTGTGTATGTGTGTGTGTGTGTGTGTGTGTAATTGTTCAAAAACAAATATCTATTACCGAACAACGCACATTCGCTATTTCTTTTTGACATTAGCAAAATTATCGATACACCACGATAGATTCACAATTTTAAGATCAGAATAGAACTATAAGTAACTCCTTATGAAATTCAACAGCAAATACACTAGCGAAGCAAAACCAAGGTAAAGTTAGAGTGAAACGAGTACGTCGATCAATTGAGCCCAAGCAGAAACGAAAGCCGTCTGAGAACAAAAAGTCAGCACCTAAGAATACAGAGAAAACAGGATCTCCTTCTAGAAGACACGCGAATAGCATCCTATTGCTGACTCGTTCACCGTACCCTGGCTGCCAATGCCCACCTCCTGGGAAACCTAAAGGAGATCAAGTATTTTATTTATAATATTCTTTTCTAATTCCCTTTTAGTAGCTAGAAGTGCTAGATTTGCTATTCATTCTTCTATGATCTTGAGAACTCAATAAATATCTTGAATATGAATTTTAAAAACCAGTAGATTGAACTTATCTCCGAGATACCTTAGCCTTTCTGATATTTGGCATGACAGAAAAAATAAAATTAAAAAAAAACAGTATGAATTAAAATTGCAAAGATCGAGTTCGTTCGTAAAATAGTCGGTAGAAATCTGGCCATTTCTGAGGGAAAAAAATTGTGAAATGCCATTTAGGTAAATGTTATTTAAAAATAATTTTACTTTATTCTTAATTCAATTTAATGGCATTTTAATTTTTTTTCCTTGGACTCAGCCAGTTAAATCTTTTTTTTTCATACGACTATAAACTTTTTGGTTTTATTTTTTTCCGTTCCATCTTCAATGCCACCAAAAAGTTTGTTAACCTTACTTGTAGGTGTTGGAAATAAACCAAGACTGCTTCAACTCAGTGAATGACCTGCTCCACCTCTTCGTCCACGTGCTGGGTCTCGACCATCAGCACAACTTGCATGATCGAGACTCTTTCCTGCACATTGTCTGGGATAAGCTCTCTCCAGGTTTATATTTTATGTTTACTCTTCTAAGAGACACCACATTTTTTAGCGTACTTACGTAATTAGTAGGCAATGCAACAAAACATTTAGGAGAGAGGAGGCATTTAAAGGAAATGTGGGCGGCGCGTTCATTCCATATAATATACATACAAACGTATTTTACCCTATCTCCTTCCTAAATAAAGACAGTAGAGCAAAAATTTAAGGTCTTTCTTTATGCTTAAACTTTTTTAAGAGGATGATCAAACCGTCAAACTGAACCACTTTCTCTATGACACCAACATCTAAATCGTGAAAAATCATCTATTCCATACAAAACTGCAAACCTACTAAATGAGGTTGTTTTTAAAAAAGAACACTATCGTGAGCCACCACTCTGGAGGCCGGGGAAGGGGCAACCGACGTCCGCCACGCGACATGACCACTCAATAGCAGACCTACAACGCGAATCATTTCAGTTCTTATCACATTCACATAAAGGAGCGTTTTTCTTTTCCTTTTTAAATTTAGTTCCTAAAAACTCGAGAGATGACATGTATATCGCTCCATATGCTCCATAGAGACGTTCGCGACATCCTGTCCCAAGGGATCGAGCCGATACTACCATGTCAGACGTAAAAATGATTCGCAAATAATGAAATATTCAATAAAAAATGCTTTGAAATATTTTTGACCATTATCTCCCTCTTTATTATTTTAATTAAACACTTTTTGAAATTTTGACCTTTATTCGCACGGACCGTAACGCCATCTATCCATCCCCTAGAAAACCAAAAGGAAAACGCTCATTGCCCAATTATACCGCCGCCGTTTTCAGACATCCATTGACAAATATAAAAAATAAAAGCAAAACATACAGACATATAGCCAAACTCTTTCTCATATTAAGCATGAAAAAAACGTTCTTTTTTTGGGGAGGAAACAGGGGAACATACCTACCAGATTGTGATTCCGCAACCGACTCTTCGGAAGAATATCTTGTACTACATATAGTACGGACACTCCCTGCCCGCCACCAATTTTAACCTCCCCCTGGAAATGTTTGCTTGTATGTTTGTGGTGAAAATAAACGATGTTTATTTATTTTTATTTTATTTATATCTGGAAACTCAGTCCAAACGGAGATAATCTAAACTATTATAAAACTGTAACAGGAAGTTTGTCTGTACATTGAAGATATTAACAAAAAAAAAGTTACGATATGGTTTTTACATATCCCTGATTCCATATCACAAATTTTTGGATTTTTTGTCTGTTTGTTTGTTTGTGTGTTTCTTTGTGTGTTTGTTTGTTTGAACGAGCATCACGCTAAAACCACTGAACCGATTTTGATGAAACTTTTTTGTTTGATAGCTTATTATCTGACTTAAAATCTGGTATATAATTTGTGCGGACAAAGTCGCGGGTTAACGTTCGTATAAATGCAAATATAAAGACTTGAAGTAAACGTAATGAATAATATTATAAATTTCAAGCCTTTATATCTCTCTGAGTTTTGCTATATACATGTCATAACAAGTTTTGTTCGTAACTTTATTCTGTACTATAATATTCAAGTTTGGTTGATGGCCGCGCCAAAAACAACGGCGGGAAGTATGGCGCCAACCTTTCATACAAAATCCGCTTTATCTTTTTCTAAATAAAGACACGTATAAAAACAAAATTATACGTTTATTTTTCAGAAATAACAAAAGAAATGAAGGAGAAGCTGCCGCCGGCGGCTTCTGTAGGATTCCCCTACGATTACCAGAGCGTCATGCATTACCCATGGCTGCAAATAAAGGAAGGTCTCACTAGCATTATGTATCCTATTTGGGTAAGACTACGGTTCATTATTTATTTGTCATGATCTGGTCATCCTCGGGACCAATATCAAAGTCGCGAACAAAACGTAGCTGTCCTCGGATATTATTGCAGTTTTTCATGAAACAGCTGATTTTATTTTCGCGACTTCGGTGTTGGTCCCTTATAATTAATTGTTCAGTTTGATGATGGTGTGATTATCCCATTAAAAAACCATCTGCATATTAAGAAGGACCCTATACAGAGTGAAATTGATAGCATTCGCATCCTTTTAAACTAAGAATCTACCCATCAAACTGAACAACTTTTGCTATGGGAGCAAACCGATTGGAGCAAATAAAAAATCTGCTGCTAAACTGCAATGTCGACGTGCGAGTTCGCAACTCAAATGTATGCAACTGCAGATTTTTTTTTGCTCCGATCGGTTTGCTGCCATAGTAAAAGTTGTTCAGTTTGATGGGTATCAATTTCACCCTGTATAATGACTACGGAACCTTATCATGGGCGGGTCAGATAGCTCATGGCCGGTTTTTTTTTTAAATTGTGCAAAAACCTACCTACATAACTTTTTTTTACAGAATGATGGCTGGGCCATGGGCCATTGGCAGGGCCTAAGCTCCACCGATGTCCAGAAACTGAACCTATTATACTTCGAACAGTGTTCCGAGCGGAAGAAGCACGCACAGGAAGACAAAAATTAATAAATAATCTTCAACTCTTAACTATAGGTTACGTTTTATTTCGAATTTTCCAATATTTTATAACGGTAAACTATTCTCTCAGAGATTCATCATCATCATCATATCAGCCGATAGACGTCCACTGCTGGATATAGGCCTCCCCCAAAATGGGAGGATTTGCCATAATCGCCACGCTTGACAGGCGGGTTGGCGATCGCAGTTGGATTGAGTGTGTGTACGCAGAGGATGGTGCTGCCCATCTTCCGGTCTCTTAGTCGCCTTTTACGACACCCACGGAAGGTCTCTCAAGGGTTACTATAATTCAATCCAGACTTGGTACCACCCTTTAATCTGCATGCCCAAGTCGCCCTGTCTTGGTGGCGACATGACCCCTGATTTGAATGAATAACAACTCACCATGGCGGGATGTCAACCTAACACCCAACCCACCTTGAAATTGAAAATTCGATAAAACTTTTGTGACATTTTCAGTTTTTCACTTGTTTGTCACTTATTTCTCGGAATCTATAAGTCCACCACACCTGTCATCTCCTACCTCTCTGCTCCTTACTTTTGTGGATAATGAACCTAATTTTTCGGCTAATCAAAGATCAAGTAAAAAACTGTTGAAGTGCGAGTCGGGCTACTCGTGCCACACCATTATACAACATATTAATTTTGTATTCTCCGGGACCTTTAGCGCGGAACCGACTCACACTTGGCCGGTTTTTATTATTTGTTGTAACAATGTAGAGCTTGCTCTATTTTAAACACATCAAGTTTGACGATTGTATGTACTACCGTTTTTACGAGAGCGAGAAGAAAAAACGTTGATAAAAACTAGTTTCTTATATCCGCTAATTTGCCACTTTTTGTAATTTTTATTAAGCATATGCAGAGACATTCTGCAACCTCAGAACATCCACGTCTCACTATAGTACCGAAACTCTGCCCAGTGTGACGGGGAGTGAGCCCGTCGCCACTTGTAATTTTTATTATTTGTTTGTAAATCCACCATAATAACGCATAAAAATTTCAACGGTCTAGCCTAGCTAGCATGCCACCCACGACAAAGCGTTTTAACGAGAAAAACATCATGCGCGCTCTTTTTGGCATACGTAAAATAATAAAGATGGAGGCACATCTCGATTTTTGTCGTTTTCTCGGGGGTGGCATGCGAGGCCTAGTATTAAAGGTTCGAAAGTGACAGCCCTAAATAGATAGCACAGACGGACGGACTTTAGGACCGAAGAATAGGGTCCCGTTTTCACCCTTTGGGTACGGTACCCTAAAATAAAGCGTCAATCTTTTTAAATAAGTATTCGATTTATTTCCATGTTTAAGTCATCTTTTCACATAAGTTTTTAATATAATTATATAATTAATCAATTATTTCGACAACATCATCACCACTGGGCTTATTATCGTCTTCAGTTAATTCAGCTGCAGGTGTATCTTGATCCACGTCTTCTTGTTTAGCCTTGTCAAGTTCTTCATTTTTTGCTATCAATCGATCAATCTCATCTCTTTTATTCAAAGGCAAACATCCTCCTGTCTGGCCAGGCGCACAAAGCCGATTTTTATCATTCAAAATAGTTAAATCTTCAACTTTATCCCCATCCGGATATTGGTCATGAAGCACGTTTTTACACGTGTCCAAGAGGTTCCCAACTTTACGCCTGTTGCATTCACGACTGAATAACAATCGCAGTTTCATCTTGTCCAATGGTGATAGGTTGTTTGATGGGTTTATGAATAAACCAGACATCTGGAAATTAGATTTAGTGTCCATAAGGTCGCTATTAGACTATCATAACATAATAACATAAATATTCTTTATTTGCACACCAAAAACATACAGCAACAAAAACAGATTAAAAAGAACGTAAGGGTACAAATGGCGGTTTTATCACTAAAAGATTTCTTCCAGACAACCATGGGATGGGCGAACTCTTAAAAACTTGCTATGGGAGTGTCATCTAAATATGACTATCATATAAATATGATCATAGATGTATGATTCATTTTTAAATGTCCATGTTAAAAGATTTCCAAATCAAAGAATTTCGACTGGAATATCGAAACTACAAAAATCGTGATAGTATATGACGTTTAGATGATCAGTGAAACGTAAGAGTATTATGTAAAAATGAAGAACAGCATCATTTAACTATGATCATAGAATTTGACAGATATGAAATCATATTTATATGATCTAAATATGATAATGTAATGCAATAATTATTGTAAAACACGCATCTACTACACATCTGTCTTCTTTATATAAAAAGTTCGAAGGATTAGGAGAAACAATAGACTTGGAATGTAAAAGATGTAACTATCAAAAATTTACTTAAAATTGAAAACAATGGGGACCGTGTAATTCCTCTATGCTGGCTCTACACTGCAGGATGTCAAATTAAATATGTTATTATATACCTAGGTATTTTTTGGGGTACTTCAAACCATCAAACCGAACAACTTTCATTATGAGACCAACATAGATATCGCGAAAAAAACAGCTCCAGTGACGAGAGCCGTTGACGTTTTCTATGAAACAGTTTGCGATTTCGCTGTTTACTCCTTAGTGAAAGTTGTTCAGTTTATTGGATCGGGACCCGCGGATGTACCAATTGAAAAAAAACTTGATTCAATGGATTTTACCCCTTTAAATATGACTAGGGCGGTTTGTTAGTGTAAGTCGAACATACACTAACAAAACGCCTGAGTAATATTATTAGTTTTGTATAAAACGTTAATAGTTCATAGTGAACGTTTTTAAGTTTAATGTTCTAAGCCAACCCTTTAAATATTACTAGGGTGTTTTGTTACACCCTGTATACCAAAGGACCGATCGATGGTAGCTTGTTTGTTCATGGTGAATAATATTAATGGAATCTAAAGTGTAGATAATACGTATAACAAAGGAGCGATGATGGCCTGTCCGCTCATGGTCTCTCTCTCCATCGCTCCTTTGGTATGTACACTTACACTTTAGACTTCATTAATATGAATGATATTAACGAAGTCTAAAGTGTAAGTGTAAATACCAAAGGAGCGATGGTGGCCTGTCCGTTCATGAGTGTAGATAATACTTACTGTCCGTTCATTGTGAATGATATTAACGAAATCTAAAGTGTAAGTGTACATACCAAAGAAGCGATGGTGGCCTGTTGGTTCATGGTGAATGATATCAACGGAGTCTAAAGTGTAAGTGTCCATACCAAAGGAGCGATGGTGGCCTGTCCGTTCATGGTGAATGCCCGGTCGTGGAAGTGCATGATGCTCGCAGGATCATATTCAGTTAATATGTCTCCGTATAACTGAACGCGGAAAAGTTTGCGGTACTCTGCAATATGGGAAGAATTAATTAAACTGACGGTCAGACAACTGCGTAGCACCCTCAATTCAGAAGCCATTCAAGGGAGGTGCATGAAGTGCGGTGCCGAACCTATGTGTGTGAATGAGGCTAAAGAGGTATGTCAGAATCGTAGTGTGTGGCGGTCCGTATACAACGTGTTAAAGAATAAACGCAAATCCTCATACACCCCAACTGATTTATAACAAAATAATTAGATTGAAACAGTCATTTCATTATTTTGATAGTTAAAATTTAAAGTTATTCGCATTTTAAGTTTTGAAGCAAAAATGATTTATTATCATTTCAGCAATGAACGAAAGTGTGAACGTAGTCATGGATACATTTTAGGTCTTGTTTTGGTAGTAAGTAGGGTGAGTGTGCCCATGCGGTGGGTTGAAATCGGGTTCAGTAAATTTAAAATTTTACAAACAAATTATTTAATATTTTGAAAAAAAATCCTATGTTGAAAACATGATAATTCGATTCTGTTCTCGATTCTAACCAAACTACTTTCTAGTTTTGCGTTAATTCATTAACACGTTGTATAGTCTCTGCATATCCCCTCGGGACAAGCGTTTTGGTATATTTGAATTCCCTCAAGTGTGGGAACTGAAATATACCAAAAGGCGGTAAGAACCCGTTAAAATGTTTACCGCGTAACTCTCAAAAACTGCATCAGAATATTATTATGAAAATAAACGGCGACACATCAAGCTATACAAAACCAATTTATGCTGGTCGCGAGACGTTATACGTTACTCGTCCTACGCGCGGCCAGCTTATTTTGAATTTGTATAGCTGGATGTGTCGCCGTGCGTACACTCAACCATTTAGGGTCCGGGTTCGAATCCGCATCCGCACAGACGACATGTCATGTACCAAGTTTTTCTAACCTACTCGTAGGTATGTACCTACCTACCTACCTACGTAATACCGACTGCTCGCAAGCTAGCCCAGTCATTTTACGGTTTGAGCCGGGACTAATTAGTAATTAACATTTTTTTTTCGGTATAATATTGAAGAGCCAATTTGAGCCTAAAAATGCACCAAAATTTTAAAAAAATCAAGTCAGCAACAGGTCCAATTTTACAATTTTGCTATTATCTCGTTCTAAAAAACCTGATGGTAAATTTTTTTTGCACAGATTTAAGGCTTTACCATTATACATACTACAAAATGGTGTGAATATTTTTGTCTACTTAGAAGGTTTTGAAAAATACATTCGTATTATCTAATAAATACCTCATTTTTTAAATTTCATTGCCTATTTTATTGCTCAAAAATAATTTATATTGATAAATCTAAGTCAAATGAGTGCATTGGTATTAATATTAATAATTTAAAATCCTTCTGGGACACATAATTTTGATTTCTATGTTGCGTAGCGAATTTTTTTTTATTATGCTTTAAGATAGTCCTTTTGTCACTTAATGGTTCCGGTTGCAGTTTAAAAGTCCAATTAGTAATTACTCCCTACCCCGCCTAACAAAACTCCGTAAAATGACTGGGCTAAGCGTTGAAAGAATACATCGCGAAGAAACCTGCATACGCAGAAGAAAAAATTCTGATGCGTATCAGCGAATGTGAAGTCTACCAATCCCTTTGACTATTTATTATAAGGACTAGCCTTGCGGTAGCATTTCCCCTCTGCCATGGTATAAGATCAATTAATCATGTGCATTTACATTCAATTTTATACCTTATCACTAAACGAGAAAGCCTATAATTGCGAAACAATAATTTCGAACTTAGAACGTTTGGGGTTCAGGCGAGACTACTTTTCATGATTTTTAACGTTTAAAATTAGAATCTAAAGTTTCGGAAATAAAATCCAAAGTTGCGGATTTCATGTTACCTCGCCGCCCGCAAAAAGTGTCAGAAATGTTTGTTAGTAGAATTAGACGCGTAACTAGTCCCTATATGTATAAGTAGTCAAAGACCAATCCGTATTAACCACGCGTGGTGGATTAACCCTCCTTGAGGATTGGCCTGGCTGGAGTACGATTTTTGAATCTCATTCGCTGAGCTTAAAACGTAGTGATTTCCATTCTCTTTGGCTGAGCTCAGCAGTTGAAAATGTCAAAATAACCATGGCGATATGCATTTTTCTACTGCTGATTTGACTTTCAAAAATCATACTTCAGGAGTGCCATTTTTGAAAGTCAAATCAAGTACAAATATGCATATATCTCAATAGTAATTTTGACATTTTCAACAGCTTAGCTCAGCGAATGAGTTTGAAAAATCGCAACTCCTGTTAGGGAACAGGAGCCTCTGTTAATGATGTTATATCACCCTAAATTTACTATAAGATCGCCAGCAAAATATAATTATGTCACAAGAAAGAGATATTATTGGAAAGTCTATTCTATTCTCGGATATTTTAATGATGGATACCAGGGCTGCAATCGCGGTAAATATTTGGTGATTGAACTGTTATGGGACTACGTACGAACCATAACTTTTGACAAATTTGGTATTGCGCTAATCGCGGTACAGCCGTTAGAGCCGTTTTGCCAGATCTCTCAGACGTTATTGGCTGTCAGTTACATAGAGTTTAGCGCGATGCGGAATTCAGCACAGTTGAATAGTTATTGTATTGCAATGTGATTAGAACTGAAATTGGATAAGAATAGAACTTCGATGTTTTAACTTAGCGCAATCGGGCACCAGGAGAGCAATCGCGCTAACTAAATCGCAACTGAACTATGATTGGACCGCGTGCGAACCACAACTTTTAACACATTCGGTATTGCGCTATTCACTTCAAGTGACTTATCGTATGTGGTTATTGACTCTATGTTTGATTCTTTTCTCTATGACATTTTATTTGAATATAATACCCAAAGAGAATGTAACTACAGTGCCACCAACTTATCTGTAGACTGGCCAAAAGCGGAACTACTGATACCATTTTGAAAACGTCATTTTGTTGCTGTCAGTCGATGTAGTCTCTCATTCTTTGATACAGAAAGTGGCGCCATCGCTCATTCTACAGATAAGTTGGTGACACTGTACTACAGCAACCGGCACATTCATTCCCTTTACGAAATACCATAAAATGCAATAGAAGTTTTGACCGCAGTAAAATTTGTAATAAATTACGGGGTTTTATAAAAATTACTCAGATTTTATAATTTATTTTTATCTAAATATATATTTAGTAATTTATTTTTAATACTTAAATTATAAAAAAGCAGCAACCCCAAAATGGCTGTCAATGTTGTTTGATATGAGGTGTCCAAGCACAATGTTTTTTTTATATAAAAATGATAAAAACTAATAAAGCATTATAAAATATACTGATGCCTGCAATTAGTTTAGTTAGTTAGTCCATAATAAAAATAGAACTACGGTTATACATTTTTTGGTATTATGTGCCGGATGTCCTTTGGCTAATTATCAATTATTGAATTTGTTATTTGATTAATTATAATTGACTTGCTTCACTGTAAAATTATTATAAAAATTCTTCCATGAATCATACCTGTAAATAATATTTGAATGAGCATTTTTCTTTTTTAAATTTAGTTCCTAAAAAACTCAACAGATGACATGTTTATCGCTCCACAGAGACGTTCGCGACATCCTGTCAAAATCATGTCAAGACTGTGCCTGCCTTTTTTTATAGGCCAAGGGATCGAGCCCATACAACCATGTCAGACGTACATAGTTTCATATTATCGATTAAAATGATACACAAATAATAAAATATTCAATCGAAAGATGCATTGGCATCTTTTTGAACATCTTCTCCCTCTTTACTATTTTAAAGAAACACTTTTTGACATTTTGAGCTTTATTCGCACAGACCGTAACGCCATCTATCGATCCCCTAGAAAACCAAAAGAAAAACAGACATTAAAACCGCTTATATACCACAGTTATATACCATATTCTTGCAAATAAATTATCATTATCATTTGACAGCCGTTAGAGCCGTTTTGACAGATCGCTCAGACATTATAGGCACATAAAATAAGTCAAGTTTAGCGCGATACGAAATTAAGAGGATATGTGAAAAGAATAGGATTCTTCAAAGCGTCATATATCATGAAGTACTAACAGTAGGAGTATGATTAGCGGATATATGTAAATTGAACATATAATAAGTTTTGATACGATTAAGACCATAGAGAAATTACGCGCTCTTCCATGATCGAAAAACAAGCCAAAGTAGCCTCCATTTTTATTTATAAACGCTTGAAACTGCTAAACGGTGAATAATAGAAACACTAGACTTGATTAAAAAAAAGAGATCGATATTTTACAAATTTTGATAAGAGCAGAATTGAACTTACATAAATAGTACAATCACAATTAAATAAAGTTTGTTTTACGCTTGCGTCGTTTCAGGCGCGCGCGCCGCCCTATCTCTTTCTCTCCCATCAGGCTGTAATATAAGCTATCACACGCCTAAACACAGTAATAAGAATGCAATGTGATTAGAACTGAAATTGGATTAGAATTGAACTTGGATATTTTAAATTGCGCAATCGCCCTCCGGGTACGTCGTATTGGTCCGTTAATAAAAGTAAGAACGCGCTACAGCTGTCACACTTTACCATGTTGAATGTTCTCCCACAAAACTCGAATATACTGATCACGCTGCGGATGCCCAACTTCGTCTTTGAGCCCGATAGCATGGAGCAACGTATGGAGTATGTCCCGTCGTTTGAGGCAGTCCAACCCTAGCAATACTTGCTGAAAAATTAAGTTCATTAATTATCCACCTAATATTGTACGTCCGTGCTGTGGACCAAACTGATGAGTGATGACTGTGTTTTATTCTATTGTAACATCTTTTTCAACATACTTGCTCGTAAAATGGCCCTTATTGCACCGCTTTTTAGGTACATAATGCAGCTTATGAAACACGCGTGCGAAAATGATTACATTATCACACGAGTGCGGTAATGTTACTTTTTTTTCTATAGTTGTTTTTAAATCTTAGCAAAGAGTTTTTATGTAAAAAAAACTTTTTTCTGAATAAATTAATCTTTTTTGTTTAAATATGATAAATAAACGCTTCAAACAATTAATTTTAGTAAACAAATTAATATTAATTTGTGTTATAAATACATAAATATTAAGATTGGAACGTTTTTAGTATTATGTGTTGTTTGCAACAAAATATCGCTGGTTGAATGTCGGTTAACGTCTTTTTCTATTCGTCGACCTGCATAGCTATCTCAACCAAAGGTACGGAACGCAAAAAAAAGAAGCCCTGCGCCATTTTCCACAAATATTTTTCTAAAATTGTGGTATTTTACGAAATTTTATTTCTTTTTCCTCGCAAGTATGTTGAAAAACGTCGTATGAAACGCGTGAGCGTCGGTCAGTACAGCCCTCGGCTAGTATGCATCACTCGCCTGGCGGCTCGTGCTGCAATCCCGCCACGGCTGTAATGACCAACTTTGCTCACTTGTATCATGTTGAAACACAGTTTGAACAATAAATATTCTTATTCTTATTCCTGGTTAGGTTAGGTTACTTTTATTTTTTTTTATCAGAATATCTGACAATGATCACTTTATGAAACTAACAGAGCCAAAGTAATCACTACCTATAACCTACGTGTGCAAGGTGCTAGGAAGCATTTATTACTATGTTTAAAAATACTGAAAATAGTGTATACAGGCAGGGTGTTCATTTCATACCATCAAACTGAGCAACTTTTATCATGGGGCCCCATAATAATTGGTTGGATCGAGTGACCATTGATATGTTTTATGGAACAACCACATTATTTTTTCTCGATTTCATCTGAAGCACCCCGTTTAATATGTAACCCTGTAAACTTTTTTTGTATCGCACCACCATGTGGAGTTAGGATAAATAAAACAGTTTAAAGAACTAATAGAATCAATTTTTCCTTACAATTTCACCGCTTGTACTATTAACTGCAGGCTCGTGGACACACGCTCGTGCTCTGTCAGGATTCGTCACGTGGAGCCAAGTGATATTCCCATCTGTGGGCTTCTGTGATAGCGACTTGAACTTGACGCAAGACGATGACGCCACAGTGTTCAGAGTGGCGCGGAACCGTTTGGCAATCAGTTGGTCTATTTAAAGAAGAACAGTGGATGTTACAACCCGCTCACTCGCTCGCTGGTGGTTTCGAGTTTATTCTCAGTTTATTGAAAGAAGTTGTAATCAGTAAAAATCGCTCCCAATCACGACCTGTCACGACCGCCATTCGTGACCAGTAGTTTAATTGTACTATGCTTGTGTTGTGTTATGTGGGATTCGAAGCCAGATTTCTAAACCACATACCGTAACTCTCGGGGTCGAAGTAATAGGAAATGACACCCAAAGGCCAGTGATCTCCGATATCCTTCCGAACAGCAAGAGTCTGTGGTACAGTGACTCCAAATTGATTTGGTGTCGTAGCAAATTGCGGTGCCATGGGTATTTCAGTTGATGCATTCTGTCCCATAGTTTCCGATGCCACTGCGAGAACTTCTTCTTCAGGCTTGCCTACACAAGACAAACAAGAAAATTTTAAAAGTACAGCTGCCAATGTTGGTACTACTTCTTCTTTGTAAGATGTTAGCGAGACTTCTTCCTATACAGGCCCATAGTGTAAAAAAACGAATAGAAGCTCAATGGTCGCGGCGGGCGGGTTTTTGCCCGCACGGTATGCGGGGGACGGCGGGGGATGGGCGTACCTTAATTGGATTCGCTATGTGGGTACGTAGTGATTTCTATTCTCTTTAATGAGGGAACGCGCGCAGGCAAAGGGGGTCGGGATGTGCTAATCCCGGCCCCCAACCAACGCGCTCGATTGATTTGCCGCGACCGCTGAGCTTCACCACAGTTTTTATACCAGTATGGTAGGGCGACGCTGGCCGACGGGCTAGCCACGGCCCACGAGCGACAAAGCGACAAAACTAGAAAAACCTCATGCGCGCTCACTTTTTCAGGCGTAAAGTAACAAAGACAGGCACATATCGATTTTTTTCCTTTTGTCGGGGGTGGCATGCTAAGCCCACTGGTTTTTAATTATGTTTTTCCAACACTGGTTAAGCTACAGAATCTGTTAAAATATTCACGGAAAATACGTAAGTAACTAGATATATTGTTTCTTATGACTTTCCTATTGCAATAAAATACCTACCTATATTCGTCGTGGTGGTCCAGTTGGGAGTAACCTTGCCTTCCGTGCAGGAGGCGATGGTTCGATCCCCGTCCACTTCCCCTCAGGGAATATAGTCGTGAGCATAAGGTACTATGTAGGTACCTAAACTAAGTAGTTACATGGACGGGTACGTAGTAGGTACCTACTAACAGTGATGTTTACGTTTTGAAAGCAGATACCTACCAAGATACGAGACAATCGCCTCGACAGACGATGTTGTGTGGGAACACGTGGGGAACACAGACAACTAAGCGCCGGTCTGTGCGTCGAACCTACCTACTTAGTATTTATAATTATAGGTATTCAATATGAAGCTAGCTAGCTATATCCTAGCTACGTAGCTAGGCGAAATGATGGTACGTGGATCAGAGCCTTAACAGAGCGGTGGCCGAGATTAAGCACTAGATAAGTAGGTCATCAGCCAGCCAGGTGGGTTGACGACATCTGGAAAAGTATTGGCAAGACCTGATACAGGACCGAAAAGGATGGCTAAAAATAGGGAGGAGGCTTATGCCCTGCAGTGGGTAGATACGGGCTTAAAATGATGATGATGAATATGAAAATTTATTGTGGGTATACTCAGGTATAGGTATTCCTCCGGATTCCTATGAAATGTTAATTGAAATACGAACCTTCTATAGATTGACCGTTACATATTTGATTTAAATGTAAAAAAACTGTTACCAAAACTAAAGCTAACATTTTGCGTCCGTTTACACTACGCACTCAACTGAAACGAAAAATATAAATAAGTAAGTATTACTGCAATAAATTTTATGGCATTATTTTCAACTCGATTTCTCAATATAGAATTAGGTACCTACCTAACTTGTTTTCTGTGTTACATTGAAATCACTTTTAGGTAGGGAAGGTATTGTATTCGATAAGTAAGGTCGGCCGTAGTATGGCTTGGTATGGCAGCGTCATATATCGCTCTAGCGCAAACCGGGGCCTCGACTAAATGCCGAATCACTTGTAAATTCTAGATAGATAACTCATTTATTTCATCAGAACAATAGTTACTGGAAGAACAGTGGCAGACAAAGGTAGCATAGTCCGTGTAAGGAGGTCCGTGCAAAGCCGCAACAGCAACAGGGAGCTCCCACGACAAACAAGATATAGTAGGTACAGGTGTTGGAATATGACACCGTGCGACCCGTAATGTGCCGATGAGAAAGGTTCATTTATGCTGAAGCAAATTCGAACGTACGCTCGTGCAACGTGAAACAAACTGTTAAATTTTGTACCTAGGTGTTTAAAAAAATGTTTCCCAGAGAAGTCTTCAATAAATTAACTACCTACACAGTAGCACATATTACTAAAGACTTAAGAACAAGAAGAAGTCTATCACTGTAGATTTATCAGTAGTAGGTAGGTACGACCACTACCGCTACCGTGCAGTCAACTCAAGTTTGCAATTCGGCGTTTCATCTTGATTGCATAAGTGGTCTTTCGCCCACACATATACTGCATATATTATATCTACTATACGAAACCATATCCCTTAGTCGCCTCGTACAACACCCACGAAAGATACTTTTTATTTATATAAAGACTTTAGGTATTATTGTTTGTTTTTTTTGCAATAGAAAACACGTCCAGTGTCATTAATACGAATCGATAGCCAATCACGTGGGCCCACGGACAAGTGTCAAAAAAGACACGGAGAGAAAGTTCCGATTTACGCAATTTTCCAACCGCGTCGTGTGTTATCGACCTGCTAAAATCCATGGTTAAAATTTAAAAATCAAGACCAATGCATGCCTTTGTGGGAGAAAATATCTTTTGCTAGGAAGTATTTGATTTTTATCCGATATTGAACTGAAGGGAGTGACGACCCGAGACCATTTGGTTTTAAATAAAGTTTTGGAACGGAATGGAATTCGATTTTCATTTTGCACAATGAGAGGAATAGAAAACAAACTGAACCGGCTGAATTTCCATAAAATCACAGCGAGCGGCTGATTTCCCAATAAAGTAGCGATAAATTCGGCATAGTGAGCACAACACAAAACCCAAAGTCGTTTAGTAATCAAAGGGCGCAAAGTCGGATAGCAGCGAAAAGGGCGCGTAAACCATTAGCCAATCGTTGCAAGCGTTTGATCCTGATTGGTCAATATAATTTCGCATGCTATTAAAATTTGTCAACTGCGTAGGTACATCAGGGGAAGTTATAAAATCTGGTACTACCATAATGTACCTTTATTTCCCCGGAAGGATATTAATTTCTTTTTACTTTATTATTAGCATAAGCATATGCTCACAACTATATTCCCCGAGGGGGTGGTCAGAGATATTCTGAAACCTTACTTCCTCTTTTACTTTATTATTAATAAGTTAAAATTAAAAGTAATGTCTACTGCTCCATACCATCAAATAGATTGAAGGGGCAAAGTGAGCCGATACCGTTCGACGACTCAAAAGGTTTCACGACTGACGACCTGCGACGCTTTGTCCGAGAGAAAACTGGCTTGTATTTAAGCTTGCCGGGATGCGTGAGAAAGCTAGACCAACTCGCTATCAAGTTCATGAAGTCAGACAAGGATGGCAGGAAGAAAGTGCTGAAGGAAGCTGAGGATGCTATCAAAGGAAGCAAGGTACACATTTTAACAGACTAATTAATTGGAGAGCATCGCTGGAGAGAGGTTTGGACCCTCAATCATGTGGGTTCAAATCCGCACGGACAACACGTCATGTACCAATGCGTTTTTCTGACTTATGTATGGAACTGCAAACACTAAAGAAGAAATTTCTATGAGTATGTGAAGTCTACCAATCTGCATTGGACACGCGTGGTGGACTAACACCCATACACCCTCCCTGAGGGTAGGGTTTTTTTGCCTGTGCCCTGCAGTGGGACATAATATGTACGCTAATGATGATGAATTAATTATTTTTTCTGATTAATTTCAGTCATAGAATCCTCATTGACCCTTTGAACCAAAATTATAAATAATGTGGTAGTAATTCAGTGAGCAATTTAATAGACATTGTTTACTTCTGAATCTCTTTGAAATGTTTGATTCAATGCAATTGAGTAAACAAACAAAAACGTCCTGATTCATAACAAAAATTGGGATGTTATGCTAGTTGAGTAATCATTGTTATGTACCAATCATAAAATATAAATGAGTGTTTGTGTAATTTGGATGATTGTTTGATAGGTATTCAACATTGTAAAATGGCTGGAGTGTTTAATGAAACTACACACTACACAGATAATGTTTTCTATTCTATTTAAAAAAAATGGCTGCCATCTTGGTTGTGATAATTTTGCCAATGTCTAGTTTAATTAGCCAGAGTGCTTGACGTTGTAAGGTAATCGTATTTTGGTGACTTCAAGGATTGTTTTTTGAAAAGAACACTATCTTGAGCCACCACAGGAGCTTCGTTGTAGGCCCGAGAGGGGGCAACCCAACCCAATAGCGGACCTACAATGTGACTCCAGAGCTTAGAAAAAGTATATGTCTAGAAAGAGCCTCATGCTTCTACCGTATAAAACAAAACGGGCCAACTTTCTTAGGTTGGTGTGCGTGAGGCGCCATACAAATTATGTCTGTGTGCATGTATATGGATAGGGTTTAGAGGCCAATACTGGTTACAATTTTTTTCTATGCTTTTGTAGCTTCGACTGTCAATCTTGACATATAACTTATCCAAGCTCCAGAGAATGTTTTATAATCATACTGAAACTAACATTACCGACGAATGCACACCCATCCATCCCGCATTCATACAAAGTACATGTCCTTTGTATGAAGTTGTGGACAAATACTGTCTATTCTATTCTATTTTTATTAAATGGCGTTTCCTTAAAGATTTCGCCAGTATCAAGTGTTGAAGATATTATTATAATTCAAGTTAACGTTCATTGTACGGTAATTGATATGGCGATCTCAAAGCCCTGTTTTTAAACAAAAACACACACCCGAAACCGCCATAATATGGCGGAGCCGCGTGGTTATCCAAATCACGAGCCAAACGAAAGACGTCTACTCGAGAGACCTCTAGCCACGCGACTCCATACTGTCTATTGTTACTACTTATTAGTGCAAAAAAGGAATTTTGTTAATAATATTGTGGAGTCACATAATACATCAAATTATTTTTACTAATTACTAGCTTTTGCTAGCATCATCATCATAAAGTATCCTATGTTTGTCCTGATCGGTCCAGAACTTATTCTGTTTGCCAAATTTCATCCAAATTCTTTCAGCCGTACAGTACAAACATCCAGGCACCATATCAAATCAAATGAGTTATACCTCGCGGCACGAAACTCTTGCGCTCGAATCAGTGAAGTTAGACAAAAATAGTGCATAGTGCCTTGTATGGTCAGCACATTCAAGGTCAGCGCTAGATATTCGTGCAGCGACCTTTAGAGAGGACAAAAATGCTTTTGTGAAGTTTGTCTATTCCCTAATTATTTCTAACAATCTTTCAGGATGCATCTTCTGGAAAGATCTACAAAACAATAATGGAGAAAATAATAGAGAAAGGTGATGACTTTGTGAAGACAGAACAAGAGAGGGTAAAGAAGATCATGAGCAGCAAAGTATCAGAAGAGAAGAAGAATCAATTGGGTATCAGAATCAACATCCTACAAACATTCCAGCTGTATGACAAACAGAAAGTAAAAGAAGATCTGTGATCTTTGACATACTGGACTCGAATTAAAAATTTATTTAATGAGGGATTTTCCGAAAGCCATTAAAAAAGAAAAAGTAGTTCCTAATGGCTCGATAGATGGCGTTGACGAGACAGGAGTGAGCGACCTCGCAGATAGTAAAATACAAATAAAATAGTAAGAATTGATGTTTTTATGTAAACAGCAAAATATGAACATATATTTCGTCAACGGATGAGTCTGACTCAGTGACATGCATTTTTATTCACTTTTTAGCCTAAAATTTTCGTCTTCGGACCCCTCTCTGGTCAACGCCATCTATCGCCGGTTTGTTGGAACTACGTTTGACTAGCTGTCAGAAAACTCCTCATTGTAAAATAGTTTTAATTTTTTTTTACATGAACATTCCAGTTTATTTTACATTGTAATGTTTTTATTGCCAAAGATAACTGCTTCGGTTTATGGCTGGTTTCCTTTTAAAGTCATTGTAATTTTTACAGTCATATACTTACCTATGTTTTGAAATATTGATTGTTATTATTTTAGTTTGGAAACAAATTACTTGTTTTTATTTTATGGTCATATTTGACTATGCATTCCATTTTAAAATAATGTGAAACACTTTTATGTCTTTCCAAAATGATAAATGTTGCACATTTGCACATGTTTGAATGTTTGATGCAATAAATGTGTGAAAAAGTTATATTTGTCTTTCTATAAGTACCTAATTAACTTATTATGACACAATAAAATTTTAGTACTGGAGTCACGTTGTAGGTTCTGACCCGAGCACTTGTCTCGCGTCGTTTTCGCGAGTCGCGTTTTGCCTGCCACGAGGCTCAATCTCTTATTGTTCTTGACCAAAAACAATACCTGAGATTGGGATAGATTCTCCTATATAAAGTTAATGGCCACAAAGTTGTTTTGGAATGGCTAATGGGCCTGCAATTCGAAGATCCACGGCAAAAAAAAATTAATTTCTACCCTTATCTGTTAATTCAATAGCGATGGATGTGGATGGACCATGGATTTAATTAAATACCTATGCCACCTTCCTGGGATGAACAGTATAGGTTGGACAAAACAAAAAGCCATAAACTTTGTGAAATACATATATTTTCTGTGATTTTGAAAAATCATAAAACATCAAATGGAATTTTTAGTCACAAACGCTTGTCACAATTTTTGGCCCTCAAATTTCAAAAGTTTATTTAAAACGGAATGTTAAAATGAACAATGACATAGATACCTAACTTATCCTAAAACACAAGTGGCACATAAATGAATCTGTTGAATACCAAATGTCCAACACATTCATTCATGTTATGTCAATAGATATAAAGATTGAAGGATTAGAGGCATATTCACAATACCTACTATTGAACAATCTTTGAGCACTTTTCATTTATCAATGAGGGATTTTCCAGAAGAAAAAAAAAGTTAGTTCCTAATTTCTCAATAGATGGCGTTGACCAGAGAGGGGTCCAATAGGTATGAGCAAATATATTAATTAATATTATTAATAAAAATACACAGTACAAGTTATTACCAATCTGGGTGTTATTGACGACCCGGTTGGTGTAATGATTGCCACGCCGGACTGTCAAACCAGGGTCCTATGTTCGAGTCCCGGTTCGGTCACGGATGCTATATGTTTGTGCCGTTGTTGAATGGTTCCCATAACAAAAAGCCTAAAGCTTACTTGGGATCATTACAGAGTATGTACCTGTGAGCGTTATTTATTATTTATTTATTGTCTGTCAAAAACGAATAAACTATCAGACTTGGCTGTATGGGCTTCGTATCCATTTTGAATAATATTATGAACAATATTTAAATTGGTCACTTCACTTTTCAATATAAAGAATATTGAAATTGCTTTGCTAATAAAGAGCGAAATTTTTCGTCTATGGTTTTGTTTTTCATTCTCGGAATCTGACGTACGATTTAAATATTTCCGGTTTATTTTTATTGAAATTCTCAGTTTCTGTTAGGTTTTTGTAGTTTGTTATTGTTTCTAGTATATTTTTCATATATTGAAAACGGATACGTAGCCCATACAGCCACGTCCGATACCCGATTCGTCGTTGACGGACAATAACACCGAGATTGCTAAATAATAAAACAAAAACAATAAGAAAGGGTTTGTACTGTGTATTTTTACTATTAATATTGATTAATATATTTGCTCATACCTATTGGACCCCTCTCTGGTCAACCTATCGAGAAATTAGGAACTAACTTTTTTACTTTTTTTGCTTTCGGAAAATCCCTCATTGATAATGAACTCTAGGTAATATTTGGATGCATATTTACCTAAACTTCATTTTTCGCAAGAATGTGGACACATCGTAATGATCATAATCAATTCATTTATTTGATGTAAATCCCAGGATCGTTCCGAAGTCCCGGGATTGCTAAAAGTTTTATCAACATACAAAATATCGTAGAACATGGACATTTGTACAACTCTGACCACATGAACAACTTGGAAAACCTGACCAAGTCAAATCTGTTGGCCAAGTTGTCAGAGTTGTTCATGTTGTTAGCGTTGTTCATGTTGTCGGAAGTAGTTATATCACAGTGGTGTGACTACCCATGAGAACCTATATGACAAAACGGTGCGTGTGGCCAGATTTTTTTAATCAAATTTATTCCGCTTTTTATAATTATATTTATTCAGAAAGGCATATCCATTTATCGTGGAGAAAAAAAGAGAAGTTTACGTAAATATGCATCCGACTATCCGATCACTGCTAATGATAATTGAAATAGGTATTTCGCTATTTTCAACTCTACTTGAATTAAAATAGAGTTGAAAATAGTGAAATTGAGTTCATTATCAATTGATTAATGAAAACTGTTCGAGAATTTTTCCGCGCTAAATCACCGATTACATTACCCAACATTTAGGGCCGATTTCGGCATACATTGCCGGATTTATTCTCTCTATTTTAAAGTATAGCGATCAAAGCAAGCAATGTATGCCGAAATTGATCCTAAATATTGGGTAATGCAATCGCTGCTTAACAGTGAAGCCAAACGAGCGTAATTTTGTGAGTTGTGAGCTTTGACTATTTATTATAAGGACGAGCCTTGCGGTAGCATTTCCCCTCTGCCACGGTATAAGATCAATTAATCATGTGCATTTACATTCAATTTTATACCTTATCACTAAACGAGACAGCCTATAATTGCGAAACAATAATTCCGAACTTAGAACGTTTGGGATTCACACGAGACTACTTTTCATGATTTTTAACGTTCAAAATTAGAATCTAAAGTTATGGGAATAAAATCCAAAGTTGCGGATTTCATGTTTCCTCGCCTCCCACAAAAAGTGGCAGAAATGTTTGTTCGTAGAATTACACGCGTAACTAGTCCCTATATAAGTAGTCAAAGGTTGTGAGCCGCGTATTTTGAGTCCGTTTCATATAAAGGCTGAGGTCATAGTCAATGCATTCCCGGATTTTATATGAAACGGACTCGAAATACGCGACTCACAACTCACAAATTTACGCTCGTTTGGCTTCACCCTAAACCTTTAGCAGATGGTTTATGCACTTTGCTAATAGCATCGATCTATGACATTAGTAATATGTAATGGTTGCAGTAATCAATTCTTTCATGGCCACTGTTCTTACAGATGCCAATACTCCTATCTATACTATCAATACAGGGTGAAATTGATATCATTAGCATCCTTTTAAACTAACAGACTACCCATCAAACTGAAAAACTTTTACTATGGGAGCAAACCGATCGGAGCAAAAAAAAAATCTGCTAATGATGCTAATGATATCAATTTCACTCTGTATATCTATTGATTTTACAATGAAAGTAAATGCATATTCCTATAATAACACTTATTCGAGAAGCTTTACTAAATATCAAATCCAAATTATCACCAACACTTGGCTTTGTTGTCAACACAACCACAAGTCGCAGTACATTATGGAGCTAATAATTATAGCAGGTTGATAGGTCAATCAAATATAAATCTTCAGACCAACAAGGGATGAACTAAATCTATTTGCAGCCAACCACTATCTTGTGCAGTGTCGCGATACATAGAAACAAATCGTGATTGTATGAAATGCCCTAGATTGTATGAGCTTCAAAGATATTGTCAAAGAGAATGTAACTCACTACGTTATAAGAGTCGGGACTTCCATACAAAAAACTGGTCTTGACCGATATCCAGAATGTATGAAACGTGTGCGAATCCAGAGTGTATTGGCGTCATTGCACGCTTCATATAACATTTTTTTGCTCGAGACTGGATATTATGCTCTAGCTTCATATTATTTTGGATTTCGAAGCTACTTAGACAGTACCGTCTATTAAAAGGCTAGTGATTCCATTCTCTTTGATATTCTGCAAATTTTTTTTTCTTAGGGGCTAAGACTAAGACAATTTTAAGCACTTTTCAACCCCCCTACGAAAGAAAAATAAGACTTACATGAAACTCTAAGGTTCAAGCTGCTTATAGGCCGTCAACTACGTGCGCGGCACGCCCTAGGGGTACAGACGTAGGCGGGGGCGAGGTAGCACGCGACGCGCGCAAGTGCCGCGGATGCGCGTTATGGTACCTTCACACTCGATACACGTCCGATTTTTTCCAGCCGACTCCACAAATACTGTTGCCACATTAAAAGTTAAGAAAGATTTTCCACTAGGCGCTTAATTCTCAGATACGGCGCTAAACATACAAAAAGAGCTATATCTAGCGCCGATAGCACTAAGGTGTTTGCACAGCACGCGGCACCTGCGCGTCCCCTCCCCGCCTCGCCGCCCGCTCCCCTATATAACCTTTACACAGACCCCTCCCGCGCGCCCCGCAGACATGGGAGTTCTGCGCACGAACTTGATAGCCTATAGTGCTTACATCAAATCTTTCTCCTTGGATATTATAAAGAATAGTAATAATAATTATCCTTCTTTGCTCTCAATAAACGAACTGGGCCCTATTTTAAAAACGTGACAATTGTAATTTACAATAAAAATTCAGGGTACATTGCTGCCATCCATTGCTGGTTACCAATGTAACCTAACATTCTCAGTCATGAATCCTGAATTTATCACGTTTATTAAATGGGACCCTAGTTGTTCAATGGTTGCAAAAAAACAGTAGATATATTCGACCATTTTCGACTTATCCACATGCTATAATGTAATGTTACCCTCACGCAAACTATCTGAAATTAGCTCTAAATAATAAAATCTAGCATGGATTATCTAAAATAAAAACATATAGAAACACGAAACTATAATTAGTGCCGAGCAATGAAATAATTTCCATAACTCAGTTACCATCACTTAGAATATTGCATTCTATTCAAAGCATCATAACATTATTAGTATGTGGGGGTGACTGGTTGAAAGAGTGACTTTAGTAGAAAATACTGAAAAATATTTATTGTTAGATATAGGTACTGAAAATCTATTTTAAAATTAGTCATGCTTTAGTACTGAGATTTAGCATGTTCTTTTATTTTGCAATTTAAATGTATCTTCCTTACTTCTATTGTTTTTATCATCTACTTATAATACATTTTAAAGGAATAACCATAACCGGAAATCGAATTCCGTTAAAACATATTAAAAAGAACAATATCCTTTGAGATATTTATATTTACTACTTCCCGCGTGACGTAATAACTGTGACGTAGGTCATGCTATTTTCATGAGCCGTGCGCATAGCTAAAGAAACCTATTAGAAGGGGCAGAAAAATGGAAATTTGAAAAAATTACCCCAATCAAAAAGGTGTGGAATCGATTCTACTCTCGATTCTGAACAAACTACTTTCTATGTTTCGGTTATTCCGTTAAAATGTGTTTAAGTAATTTGTTGAACCTGCCACTGTAGCCACTGTGTACAACCTTGTGTTTCTTATATTTCATTACTATAAACCTATAAAAAAACTACAGTGACAATAAAAATGTTATCCACACTAAAATAATACAAATTGCATGTTCTATTATGCCATACTGAATTGCAGATTCTCTTATAAAACTGTAATGGAATTAACATTAAAAATTATTCAGATTTCTCACTTTCCACGTTAAGCTGTTTCAATTTTAAAACTACACCTTCAGGGTCTCTATCGTCAGCTTCTTTAGCATCTCTATCCGAGGACTTATCTGATGATTTGGGTTCAGGTGTGTCGGTGTCTTCACTCCTAGTGATGCTGCTCTCGTCGTCTGAAGACAGATCGTTGGTGTAAAGACTGCATTTAGTTCTTACTATTTCTTGTGCTTCGGCAAATTTCGTTTTCCAGAGTTCTGCATCTGCAATTATATTGGAAAAAAAACTAAATTTTAATCGAACCAACACAGAGACAGTGTTTCAATGTTTAGTTGTTTACCAACCCATCACAACTTTTAACTTCTGTAAACCCCCTATATTCTTTATTATTAAACATGTGAATTATTACTATAAATTTTATAGGCATGAAATATAAATAATATAAATAGTAATAATTCAGTTCATACAGTTAAAGAACATTTATTTCTCAAAAGAATAATATATACAGGGTGAAATTGATATCATTAGCATCCTTTACAACTAAGAGTGTACCCATCAAACTGAACAACTTTTGCTATGAGAGCAAACCGATCGGAGCAAAAAAAAATCAGCTGTTGCATACATTTGAGTCGCGATCTCGCGCGTCGAGATTGCAGTTTAGTATGAAACAGCAGATTTTTTATTTTCTCCAATCGGTTTGCTCCCATAGTAAAAGTTATACGATCGTGATCTCAGGGATTGGAAAGAAGTTAAACTAGGCTTGTAGTTTTAGCGTAGAGTAGTATTCATGAGAGAATCCTGATCAAATCTATATCCAATCCAACTGCAGGCCAATGATGAATATTTTCAAATCAAAATTGTTTAAAAGTCCATGTACCAAGGCTACAGAATTAAAAATCTTATCAAGGAGCAACTTAGTGTTAACTGTTTTAATTTTATACCAATACCAAAAGTAGTGTTGTTAAAAGCAACGTTGTTCATCAAAAAGTTTCCCATAAAATACAGTTTGCATCATGTAATAAAAAGAATTCTACAGTCACATTAAACAGCTGACTATTTACAGTGCGACCAGGAAAATAATTAACCTCGTCAATCTTCCTTTTCGCACAGTCCCCCGACAAAACCCAAAGTCGTTTAGTAATCAAAGGGCGCAAAGTCGGATAGCAGCGAAAAGGGCGCGTAAACCATTAGCCAATCGTTGCAAGCGTTTGATCCTGATTGGTCAATATAATTTCGCATGCTATTAAAATTTGTCAACTGCGTAGGTACATCAGGGGAAGTTATAAATCTGGTACTACCATAATGTACCTTTATTTCCCCGGAAGGATATTAATTTCTTTTACTTTATTATTAGCATAAGCATATGCTCACAACTATATTCCCCGAGGGGGTGGTCAGAGATATTCTGAAACCTTACTTCCTCTTTTACTTTATTATTAATAAGTTAAAATTAAAAGTAATGTCTACTGCTCCATACCATCAAATAGATTGATTGAACTATAATAACGTCTTAATAAGTCTCACGACTCAAAAGGTTTCACGACTGACGACCTGCGACGCTTTGTCCGAGAGAAAACTGGCTTGTATTTAAGCTTGCCGGGATGCGTGAGAAAGCTAGACCAACTCGCTATCAAGTTCATGAAGTCAGACAAGGATGGCAGGAAGAAAGTGCTGAAGGAAGCTGAGGATGCTATCAAAGGAAGCAAGGTACACATTTTAACAGACTAATTAATTGGAGAGCATCGCTGGAGAGAGGTTTGGACCCTCAATCATGTGGGTTCAAATCCGCACGGACAACACGTCATGTACCAATGCGTTTTTCTGACTTATGTATGGAACTGCAAACACTAAAGAAGAAATTTCTATGAGTATGTGAAGTCTACCAATCTGCATTGGACACGCGTGGTGGACTAACACCCATACACCCTCCCTGAGGGTAGGGTTTTTTTGCCTGTGCCCTGCAGTGGGACATAATATGTACGCTAATGATGATGAATTAATTATTTTTTCTGATTAATTTCAGTCATAGAATCCTCATTGACCCTTTGAACCAAAATTATAAATAATGTGGTAGTAATTCAGTGAGCAATTTAATAGACATTGTTTACTTCTGAATCTCTTTGAAATGTTTGATTCAATGCAATTGAGTAAACAAACAAAAACGTCCTGATTCATAACAAAAATTGGGATGTTATGCTAGTTGAGTAATCATTGTTATGTACCAATCATAAAATATAAATGAGTGTTTGTGTAATTTGGATGATTGTTTGATAGGTATTCAACATTGTAAAATGGCTGGAGTGTTTAATGAAACTACACACTACACAGATAATGTTTTCTATTCTATTTAAAAAAAATGGCTGCCATCTTGGTTGTGATAATTTTGCCAATGTCTAGTTTAATTAGCCAGAGTGCTTGACGTTGTAAGGTAATCGTATTTTGGTGACTTCAAGGATTGTTTTTTGAAAAGAACACTATCTTGAGCCACCACAGGAGCTTCGTTGTAGGCCCGAGAGGGGGCAACCCAACCCAATAGCGGACCTACAATGTGACTCCAGAGCTTAGAAAAAGTATATGTCTAGAAAGAGCCTCATGCTTCTACCGTATAAAACAAAACGGGCCAACTTTCTTAGGTTGGTGTGCGTGAGGCGCCATACAAATTATGTCTGTGTGCATGTATATGGATAGGGTTTAGAGGCCAATACTGGTTACAATTTTTTTCTATGCTTTTGTAGCTTCGACTGTCAATCTTGACATATAACTTATCCAAGCTCCAGAGAATGTTTTATAATCATACTGAAACTAACATTACCGACGAATGCACACCCATCCATCCCGCATTCATACAAAGTACATGTCCTTTGTATGAAGTTGTGGACAAATACTGTCTATTCTATTCTATTTTTATTAAATGGCGTTTCCTTAAAGATTTCGCCAGTATCAAGTGTTGAAGATATTATTATAATTCAAGTTAACGTTCATTGTACGGTAATTGATATGGCGATCTCAAAGCCCTGTTTTTAAACAAAAACACACACCCGAAACCGCCATAATATGGCGGAGCCGCGTGGTTATCCAAATCACGAGCCAAACGAAAGACGTCTACTCGAGAGACCTCTAGCCACGCGACTCCATACTGTCTATTGTTACTACTTATTAGTGCAAAAAAGGAATTTTGTTAATAATATTGTGGAGTCACATAATACATCAAATTATTTTTACTAATTACTAGCTTTTGCTAGCATCATCATCATAAAGTATCCTATGTTTGTCCTGATCGGTCCAGAACTTATTCTGTTTGCCAAATTTCATCCAAATTCTTTCAGCCGTACAGTACAAACATCCAGGCACCATATCAAATCAAATGAGTTATACCTCGCGGCACGAAACTCTTGCGCTCGAATCAGTGAAGTTAGACAAAAATAGTGCATAGTGCCTTGTATGGTCAGCACATTCAAGGTCAGCGCTAGATATTCGTGCAGCGACCTTTAGAGAGGACAAAAATGCTTTTGTGAAGTTTGTCTATTCCCTAATTATTTCTAACAATCTTTCAGGATGCATCTTCTGGAAAGATCTACAAAACAATAATGGAGAAAATAATAGAGAAAGGTGATGACTTTGTGAAGACAGAACAAGAGAGGGTAAAGAAGATCATGAGCAGCAAAGTATCAGAAGAGAAGAAGAATCAATTGGGTATCAGAATCAACATCCTACAAACATTCCAGCTGTATGACAAACAGAAAGTAAAAGAAGATCTGTGATCTTTGACATACTGGACTCGAATTAAAAATTTATTTAATGAGGGATTTTCCGAAAGCCATTAAAAAAGAAAAAGTAGTTCCTAATGGCTCGATAGATGGCGTTGACGAGACAGGAGTGAGCGACCTCGCAGATAGTAAAATACAAATAAAATAGTAAGAATTGATGTTTTTATGTAAACAGCAAAATATGAACATATATTTCGTCAACGGATGAGTCTGACTCAGTGACATGCATTTTTATTCACTTTTTAGCCTAAAATTTTCGTCTTCGGACCCCTCTCTGGTCAACGCCATCTATCGCCGGTTTGTTGGAACTACGTTTGACTAGCTGTCAGAAAACTCCTCATTGTAAAATAGTTTTAATTTTTTTTTACATGAACATTCCAGTTTATTTTACATTGTAATGTTTTTATTGCCAAAGATAACTGCTTCGGTTTATGGCTGGTTTCCTTTTAAAGTCATTGTAATTTTTACAGTCATATACTTACCTATGTTTTGAAATATTGATTGTTATTATTTTAGTTTGGAAACAAATTACTTGTTTTTATTTTATGGTCATATTTGACTATGCATTCCATTTTAAAATAATGTGAAACACTTTTATGTCTTTCCAAAATGATAAATGTTGCACATTTGCACATGTTTGAATGTTTGATGCAATAAATGTGTGAAAAAGTTATATTTGTCTTTCTATAAGTACCTAATTAACTTATTATGACACAATAAAATTTTAGTACTGGAGTCACGTTGTAGGTTCTGACCCGAGCACTTGTCTCGCGTCGTTTTCGCGAGTCGCGTTTTGCCTGCCACGAGGCTCAATCTCTTATTGTTCTTGACCAAAAACAATCCCTGAGATTGGGATAGATTCTCCTATATAAAGTTAATGGCCACAAAGTTGTTTTGGAATGGCTAATGGGCCTGCAATTCGAAGATCCACGGCAAAAAAAAATTAATTTCTACCCTTATCTGTTAATTCAATAGCGATGGATGTGGATGGACCATGGATTTAATTAAATACCTATGCCACCTTCCTGGGATGAACAGTATAGGTTGGACAAAACAAAAAGCCATAAACTTTGTGAAATACATATATTTTCTGTGATTTTGAAAAATCATAAAACATCAAATGGAATTTTTAGTCACAAACGCTTGTCACAATTTTTGGCCCTCAAATTTCAAAAGTTTATTTAAAACGGAATGTTAAAATGAACAATGACATAGATACCTAACTTATCCTAAAACACAAGTGGCACATAAATGAATCTGTTGAATACCAAATGTCCAACACATTCATTCATGTTATGTCAATAGATATAAAGATTGAAGGATTAGAGGCATATTCACAATACCTACTATTGAACAATCTTTGAGCACTTTTCATTTATCAATGAGGGATTTTCCAGAAGAAAAAAAAAGTTAGTTCCTAATTTCTCAATAGATGGCGTTGACCAGAGAGGGGTCCAATAGGTATGAGCAAATATATTAATTAATATTATTAATAAAAATACACAGTACAAGTTATTACCAATCTGGGTGTTATTGACGACCCGGTTGGTGTAATGATTGCCACGCCGGACTGTCAAACCAGGGTCCTATGTTCGAGTCCCGGTTCGGTCACGGATGCTATATGTTTGTGCCGTTGTTGAATGGTTCCCATAACAAAAAGCCTAAAGCTTACTTGGGATCATTACAGAGTATGTACCTGTGAGCGTTATTTATTATTTATTTATTGTCTGTCAAAAACGAATAAACTATCAGACTTGGCTGTATGGGCTTCGTATCCATTTTGAATAATATTATGAACAATATTTAAATTGGTCACTTCACTTTTCAATATAAAGAATATTGAAATTGCTTTGCTAATAAAGAGCGAAATTTTTCGTCTATGGTTTTGTTTTTCATTCTCGGAATCTGACGTACGATTTAAATATTTCCGGTTTATTTTTATTGAAATTCTCAGTTTCTGTTAGGTTTTTGTAGTTTGTTATTGTTTCTAGTATATTTTTCATATATTGAAAACGGATACGTAGCCCATACAGCCACGTCCGATACCCGATTCGTCGTTGACGGACAATAACACCGAGATTGCTAAATAATAAAACAAAAACAATAAGAAAGGGTTTGTACTGTGTATTTTTACTATTAATATTGATTAATATATTTGCTCATACCTATTGGACCCCTCTCTGGTCAACCTATCGAGAAATTAGGAACTAACTTTTTTACTTTTTTTGCTTTCGGAAAATCCCTCATTGATAATGAACTCTAGGTAATATTTGGATGCATATTTACCTAAACTTCATTTTTCGCAAGAATGTGGACACATCGTAATGATCATAATCAATTCATTTATTTGATGTAAATCCCAGGATCGTTCCGAAGTCCCGGGATTGCTAAAAGTTTTATCAACATACAAAATATCGTAGAACATGGACATTTGTACAACTCTGACCACATGAACAACTTGGAAAACCTGACCAAGTCAAATCTGTTGGCCAAGTTGTCAGAGTTGTTCATGTTGTTAGCGTTGTTCATGTTGTCGGAAGTAGTTATATCACAGTGGTGTGACTACCCATGAGAACCTATATGACAAAACGGTGCGTGTGGCCAGATTTTTTTAATCAAATTTATTCCGCTTTTTATAATTATATTTATTCAGAAAGGCATATCCATTTATCGTGGAGAAAAAAAGAGAAGTTTACGTAAATATGCATCCGACTATCCGATCACTGCTAATGATAATTGAAATAGGTATTTCGCTATTTTCAACTCTACTTGAATTAAAATAGAGTTGAAAATAGTGAAATTGAGTTCATTATCAATTGATTAATGAAAACTGTTCGAGAATTTTTCCGCGCTAAATCACCGATTACATTACCCAACATTTAGGGCCGATTTCGGCATACATTGCCGGATTTATTCTCTCTATTTTAAAGTATAGCGATCAAAGCAAGCAATGTATGCCGAAATTGATCCTAAATATTGGGTAATGCAATCGCTGCTTAACAGTGAAGCCAAACGAGCGTAATTTTGTGAGTTGTGAGCTTTGACTATTTATTATAAGGACGAGCCTTGCGGTAGCATTTCCCCTCTGCCACGGTATAAGATCAATTAATCATGTGCATTTACATTCAATTTTATACCTTATCACTAAACGAGACAGCCTATAATTGCGAAACAATAATTCCGAACTTAGAACGTTTGGGATTCACACGAGACTACTTTTCATGATTTTTAACGTTCAAAATTAGAATCTAAAGTTATGGGAATAAAATCCAAAGTTGCGGATTTCATGTTTCCTCGCCTCCCACAAAAAGTGGCAGAAATGTTTGTTCGTAGAATTACACGCGTAACTAGTCCCTATATAAGTAGTCAAAGGTTGTGAGCCGCGTATTTTGAGTCCGTTTCATATAAAGGCTGAGGTCATAGTCAATGCATTCCCGGATTTTATATGAAACGGACTCGAAATACGCGACTCACAACTCACAAATTTACGCTCGTTTGGCTTCACCCTAAACCTTTAGCAGATGGTTTATGCACTTTGCTAATAGCATCGATCTATGACATTAGTAATATGTAATGGTTGCAGTAATCAATTCTTTCATGGCCACTGTTCTTACAGATGCCAATACTCCTATCTATACTATCAATACAGGGTGAAATTGATATCATTAGCATCCTTTTAAACTAACAGACTACCCATCAAACTGAAAAACTTTTACTATGGGAGCAAACCGATCGGAGCAAAAAAAAAATCTGCTAATGATGCTAATGATATCAATTTCACTCTGTATATCTATTGATTTTACAATGAAAGTAAATGCATATTCCTATAATAACACTTATTCGAGAAGCTTTACTAAATATCAAATCCAAATTATCACCAACACTTGGCTTTGTTGTCAACACAACCACAAGTCGCAGTACATTATGGAGCTAATAATTATAGCAGGTTGATAGGTCAATCAAATATAAATCTTCAGACCAACAAGGGATGAACTAAATCTATTTGCAGCCAACCACTATCTTGTGCAGTGTCGCGATACATAGAAACAAATCGTGATTGTATGAAATGCCCTAGATTGTATGAGCTTCAAAGATATTGTCAAAGAGAATGTAACTCACTACGTTATAAGAGTCGGGACTTCCATACAAAAAACTGGTCTTGACCGATATCCAGAATGTATGAAACGTGTGCGAATCCAGAGTGTATTGGCGTCATTGCACGCTTCATATAACATTTTTTTGCTCGAGACTGGATATTATGCTCTAGCTTCATATTATTTTGGATTTCGAAGCTACTTAGACAGTACCGTCTATTAAAAGGCTAGTGATTCCATTCTCTTTGATATTCTGCAAATTTTTTTTTCTTAGGGGCTAAGACTAAGACAATTTTAAGCACTTTTCAACCCCCCTACGAAAGAAAAATAAGACTTACATGAAACTCTAAGGTTCAAGCTGCTTATAGGCCGTCAACTACGTGCGCGGCACGCCCTAGGGGTACAGACGTAGGCGGGGGCGAGGTAGCACGCGACGCGCGCAAGTGCCGCGGATGCGCGTTATGGTACCTTCACACTCGATACACGTCCGATTTTTTCCAGCCGACTCCACAAATACTGTTGCCACATTAAAAGTTAAGAAAGATTTTCCACTAGGCGCTTAATTCTCAGATACGGCGCTAAACATACAAAAAGAGCTATATCTAGCGCCGATAGCACTAAGGTGTTTGCACAGCACGCGGCACCTGCGCGTCCCCTCCCCGCCTCGCCGCCCGCTCCCCTATATAACCTTTACACAGACCCCTCCCGCGCGCCCCGCAGACATGGGAGTTCTGCGCACGAACTTGATAGCCTATAGTGCTTACATCAAATCTTTCTCCTTGGATATTATAAAGAATAGTAATAATAATTATCCTTCTTTGCTCTCAATAAACGAACTGGGCCCTATTTTAAAAACGTGACAATTGTAATTTACAATAAAAATTCAGGGTACATTGCTGCCATCCATTGCTGGTTACCAATGTAACCTAACATTCTCAGTCATGAATCCTGAATTTATCACGTTTATTAAATGGGACCCTAGTTGTTCAATGGTTGCAAAAAAACAGTAGATATATTCGACCATTTTCGACTTATCCACATGCTATAATGTAATGTTACCCTCACGCAAACTATCTGAAATTAGCTCTAAATAATAAAATCTAGCATGGATTATCTAAAATAAAAACATATAGAAACACGAAACTATAATTAGTGCCGAGCAATGAAATAATTTCCATAACTCAGTTACCATCACTTAGAATATTGCATTCTATTCAAAGCATCATAACATTATTAGTATGTGGGGGTGACTGGTTGAAAGAGTGACTTTAGTAGAAAATACTGAAAAATATTTATTGTTAGATATAGGTACTGAAAATCTATTTTAAAATTAGTCATGCTTTAGTACTGAGATTTAGCATGTTCTTTTATTTTGCAATTTAAATGTATCTTCCTTACTTCTATTGTTTTTATCATCTACTTATAATACATTTTAAAGGAATAACCATAACCGGAAATCGAATTCCGTTAAAACATATTAAAAAGAACAATATCCTTTGAGATATTTATATTTACTACTTCCCGCGTGACGTAATAACTGTGACGTAGGTCATGCTATTTTCATGAGCCGTGCGCATAGCTAAAGAAACCTATTAGAAGGGGCAGAAAAATGGAAATTTGAAAAAATTACCCCAATCAAAAAGGTGTGGAATCGATTCTACTCTCGATTCTGAACAAACTACTTTCTATGTTTCGGTTATTCCGTTAAAATGTGTTTAAGTAATTTGTTGAACCTGCCACTGTAGCCACTGTGTACAACCTTGTGTTTCTTATATTTCATTACTATAAACCTATAAAAAAACTACAGTGACAATAAAAATGTTATCCACACTAAAATAATACAAATTGCATGTTCTATTATGCCATACTGAATTGCAGATTCTCTTATAAAACTGTAATGGAATTAACATTAAAAATTATTCAGATTTCTCACTTTCCACGTTAAGCTGTTTCAATTTTAAAACTACACCTTCAGGGTCTCTATCGTCAGCTTCTTTAGCATCTCTATCCGAGGACTTATCTGATGATTTGGGTTCAGGTGTGTCGGTGTCTTCACTCCTAGTGATGCTGCTCTCGTCGTCTGAAGACAGATCGTTGGTGTAAAGACTGCATTTAGTTCTTACTATTTCTTGTGCTTCGGCAAATTTCGTTTTCCAGAGTTCTGCATCTGCAATTATATTGGAAAAAAAACTAAATTTTAATCGAACCAACACAGAGACAGTGTTTCAATGTTTAGTTGTTTACCAACCCATCACAACTTTTAACTTCTGTAAACCCCCTATATTCTTTATTATTAAACATGTGAATTATTACTATAAATTTTATAGGCATGAAATATAAATAATATAAATAGTAATAATTCAGTTCATACAGTTAAAGAACATTTATTTCTCAAAAGAATAATATATACAGGGTGAAATTGATATCATTAGCATCCTTTACAACTAAGAGTGTACCCATCAAACTGAACAACTTTTGCTATGAGAGCAAACCGATCGGAGCAAAAAAAAATCAGCTGTTGCATACATTTGAGTCGCGATCTCGCGCGTCGAGATTGCAGTTTAGTATGAAACAGCAGATTTTTTATTTTCTCCAATCGGTTTGCTCCCATAGTAAAAGTTATACGATCGTGATCTCAGGGATTGGAAAGAAGTTAAACTAGGCTTGTAGTTTTAGCGTAGAGTAGTATTCATGAGAGAATCCTGATCAAATCTATATCCAATCCAACTGCAGGCCAATGATGAATATTTTCAAATCAAAATTGTTTAAAAGTCCATGTACCAAGGCTACAGAATTAAAAATCTTATCAAGGAGCAACTTAGTGTTAACTGTTTTAATTTTATACCAATACCAAAAGTAGTGTTGTTAAAAGCAACGTTGTTCATCAAAAAGTTTCCCATAAAATACAGTTTGCATCATGTAATAAAAAGAATTCTACAGTCACATTAAACAGCTGACTATTTACAGTGCGACCAGGAAAATAATTAACCTCGTCAATCTTCCTTTTCGCACAGTCCCCCGACAAAACCCAAAGTCGTTTAGTAATCAAAGGGCGCAAAGTCGGATAGCAGCGAAAAGGGCGCGTAAACCATTAGCCAATCGTTGCAAGCGTTTGATCCTGATTGGTCAATATAATTTCGCATGCTATTAAAATTTGTCAACTGCGTAGGTACATCAGGGGAAGTTATAAATCTGGTACTACCATAATGTACCTTTATTTCCCCGGAAGGATATTAATTTCTTTTACTTTATTATTAGCATAAGCATATGCTCACAACTATATTCCCCGAGGGGGTGGTCAGAGATATTCTGAAACCTTACTTCCTCTTTTACTTTATTATTAATAAGTTAAAATTAAAAGTAATGTCTACTGCTCCATACCATCAAATAGATTGATTGAACTATAATAACGTCTTAATAAGTCAAAGGGGGAGTGTGGAGTGGTTCATCACCTATTGGTGGAGTGTGTTGTTGTTGTCAGCATCTGACTATCAATTTGTCTCTGTCACAAAACTGTTATTTAGCTGTAAGTTCTCCAAAAAGGAAATAAATAAATAAATAATAATTTCACAAGATCTTAGCATCTTGAAAAGAACCTCTGAAGCTTCTAGAAAAGTATTCGCCTTTGCAAACTCATCAGTGCCTCATAAAGTAACTAACTGTAAAATGTTGACATAAGGTGAGACTGTGAGACATATGGGACTGACATGTACATAACATTTTTTTATAAGTCCATAAAAAATACCAAAGGCTTGGTAAATAACTTACTCTGTGGATTTCCAAACTTGATAGCAAGCAGTTCTTGTTTACACTGTTCATCTGCGTAGTCAGCGAACACGGACCAATTGAAAGCCTTGTCAGAACCGCAGTGGATGTTCATCCTAATATCAGGCGTGATGAAGTGGTTTGCACACACTTTCAGAGTTTTATCGCGTCTCATTACCACTCTTACTGTGTTATTTAACTTGTGACGCAACAGTTTTATGTCACCCGTGCCTCGTTCCTGTAAGAAATAAAATCTTTTGAACCAAAGACATCGACATTGTACAATACAATATATTTTAATTGAAGCCAGAATTTACTGTGAAAATTAGTTTTTTTGTTGTTTTGGTTCTGCGCTCTATCTTGATCTCATTATATTGCTTTAAAATCTCGAGCTCGCTTTGCTCGCCCTTGATTTTTCAATAACCTAGTCCCAATGCTGTAAAATATTGAGCTCATTTTGCTTGCTACAGGATTTATTTGAAGGTTGTATTGCAAATTTGCAACCACTTAATACCATAGCTATGGAGATACAATGTAACAATGTAAAATTAAGATCTTTTCTAAACCTGTAGTTATGCAATAAATGATCTTTGACTTTGACTTTAATATTAAAGAAAAATCTCGATCTCGCTCCCGGGTTTAAATCATATTGCACTGATCTCTTTATATTGCAGTAAAATCTTGAACTCGCTTCGCTCGCTCTAACTATACATAATTTTATCGTAAGGATCTATATGCATTGCAGTAAAATCTCGAGCTCACATAGTTGGCTCTAGAATTCAGTAAATTATCTTGCTCTAGGTTTTGGATTGTATTCCACCAATCTATTCATATTGTGGTAAAATCACGAGCTTTGCTTGCTCCAAAACTCAAGCTGGTTTCCCTCGCTTCATATTTTAGATTTTAATACATTGACGACCTAACTTAAGTTTGGCCCCCTCGTTAAAAATCATTGCTACACCTACGGTTTATAGAAACCGTTTACAACCGTTTACTTTACTTAGTCGCTGCGGCCACTGGTTGTGGTTGGGTTGCCTACTGCACAAGAAAACTTATTCTTACGTACCTTCCACTCATGATCACCAGTGTCATATCTATAAAGCCGGGAGCGTATCTTGACAAGTTCTTCCTCGTCCTCTTCATTGGTCTGGATGTCCACAAGCGGAAGCGACACGATAGGGTCGAAGTGCGGGTCGTGCTCTGGTGTCTCCGCCCCTCCGCTCCCCGTCTCACTGTTCCGCCTCACGCTTTCCGTCTGCACCTCAAAACAAAATTAACGACTTACTACTTGATAAGGCAACGTAAGAATTTTTCTAATTGGTTATATGTAACTTGGTTCTGGAACAGAATTACTAATAGTGCGCTTACCGGTGAAGACATTTTGCAGTAGTTGAATTGAAGCTAGTTTTTATGAGGTTCTTGAAGGTTTTTTGAATAATTTCCGTATAAAATTACAAACAATGAAAACGAAACAAACTTGCGAAGTTCAGTTAATTGAATGAAATTGAGTGAGTGAATGAAACTCATTTGATTGACATGACCAAAGACGAAAAAGATTGAATGAACAATATAATTCTGAAGCCTAGCATGGCAACGCGACTTGTCGCGACATAGCGATGGTGCAAAAATCATACTACTTACTATCGCTATGGCAAAAATTCGTAGTCTTTCGTAAGTAAATTATGTTTTGTCCGTGGGTAACTGCGGGTAAAATATCCGTTTCCTGGTTAGTCCTCTTACTCAACCACGCCAGATGAAGCACACGACGGAGATAAAAGAAGTGACAGACACTCTGATAGGATTTCATGTACAGTCTGTCTATAAAGTCGTGACAAAAAATGAGGACGCTACCTCCACGCAAGAACGTCAAAATCAAGCATAACCTGGCAACACAACCATACTAAAATGATTAATTCCACGTAGTACTTATTATCTCTATGTTAATTCCTCAAACATTCTGGACACGACAGACTATAACATGACTAACATGGAGGACTCCCAATACCGTTTGATTTAACTGGAAATATAAATCACGCTCACACAGCTATATTTTTCATATTACATGCAATCAGTTGCATAATGTAAAGCGAGTATAATGGACGAAAGTTCGAATGGATTATGAAGAAGTGACGATAGCCGAACGATACCGACAACACACATATGTAATCTGTGGACAAGGACAACACCAATTTTCTGTCATCGAAGTTGTCAAAGTTTGTGATTTGCTGTAAATAAACAGCCAATTTATTTATTCTTCCCCTTTTCCAGCAAAATACTAGGTGAAATAACTAAGAAATTTTTCTAAACTGCTAAAAAACTTGTTTCTATTTCATTGTGACCAATATTTTATATGAAATCAAAACATAACAGCCAAAAGACGACTGCTATGAGTGTACCTATTTGCCGACCTATTTTGTAGTTTATTTTGAGATTTCTTCCGGATATGTTCCAGATTTTGATCCCATTACCTATTATTTTATTTCTGCTCTGTCCGTAATATCCGTAGTTTCAATATCTTGTATCTTAACCAAGCAAATATAATATTACGTATTGTATTCATATCTCAGGAAAATATAAAATGCAAAGTATATCTAAGATGATAACGGAGCAACTGAGGAATCCAAGCGAGCTGGATATAAGCCTCAGGATGGAATTTGGTCCATTTGAAACCGTGCACAAGTGGAAACGCCTGTCTGAGTGCTATGAATTTGTTGGTGCCAGGTATGTTATGTATAAATTATTTTAAATTATTTGCACATTCGTGCCCCCTGGTGCATGTGCGCATTTTGCAGACTTTATAGTGATGCTCAGACTATAAGTATGCGGCGACACAAATGTGTAAGGGTCAGTGGCAATCATATAATTGTTACATTTTGTTACTTTCTTACTTTTATAATATTTTACATTCAAATGTAAATTGCAGTGCCCTTACGGGGCTCATGTTGTGAACTGTTATTACCTATAAGATTTATGTACAACACATGAAGCAATAAATGATTATTAATTTACACCTCTTGTACACTATTTTATTTTAAACTCTAGTTATGATTTAACACTTTCACACTTTCACTGCTGACGACCTACTTCGTAGTTCGGCGACAAATGGGCCGCAGTGCTGAAAAACCCACTTAGTGAGTCGGTTCAATTGCATTTCGCCTGTGCTCATGACCTACCGCCTCACGCCTACAAGAGTCACCGAAAATCTTACGCCTATGCGGGTGATGCACGAGGTGAGCCACTTTGATCGTTTCACCGTTACGACTGTGTGTCACAACCTACGAGTCAATTTTAGCGCTGCATGAGTATCGTGTTTTTGAGCTTAGCAGCGAAAGTGTTA
The DNA here is from genome assembly GCA_927399405.1 of Agonopterix arenella. Lineage (NCBI taxonomy): Eukaryota > Metazoa > Arthropoda > Insecta > Lepidoptera > Depressariidae > Agonopterix > Agonopterix arenella. The sequence continues at coordinate 5,848,286 of OV656710.1, forward strand.
ATTCATAATCAATTTTTCAATAAAAACTGCAAGCAATTTATACAATATAATAATATATAATAATTTGCTACTCAGTCTGCCCTCAACATGTTCACTGCTTATGACCTATGTATAGGGTCTACAGAGCCCAGTCCAGCGGTGCGCACAACTCACCCAGTGAATCAGGGTTATATTGAATTCGACAATGTTAGCACACACATCACATGTATGTATGTATTAACTTATCCACAGGCGAAGTAAACACACAGCGATAGCATACAAAGATGCCATATATGTATTTGGAGGTGACAATGGCAAGTCCATGTTGAACGATCTGATCAGATTCGACATCAAAGAAAAGTCTTGGACGAAGACTGGCTGTACTGGTCCTACTGGACCCCCAGCTCCGAGATACCATCATTCAGCTGTTGTGAGTACTCATTCCTTTTCTATCTCTTATTTTTTTATGGTTTAATTCACCTAAAGCTGATTTACTAGCAAAGCTAGCTGTAAGTGACGGAAAACTTGTAGACTTTCTGCCAAATCACTCTGAGATATTGCTTTAAATTTAAGAAAAGCGCGGCTTAAGAGGTGGCATATTCTAGATCTCGATTTGAGATAGTTAAAAAATGGGCATGAGGCTTGATGAAGAATCACCCATAGAAGAAACTCACGAGCAAGAACATAAAAACCATCTGATTATGGCCATCGTTGGCCGATTGCAGATAAAATTTGTGAAACAAAAAAAAAAACAAAAAATGCTATGAGATGTGGATGGATTCTTTTAATGAAATATGCAAAGATAAAGAAATATGGTACAAGTCTATCCAGAATCTGCCACCTCTCACACTATGGTTTACTTATGTGAAAATGGGAAGGAAGTTGATAGTGGTCGCTCACAGACGATCTGGACACATGCCATTGAGAAAGTTAGCATTTCTTATGAAAAAGGCTGACTCCCCATATTGTGCGGAGTGTAATATAAATAAATAATAAATAAATTTTTTATTCAAAAAGAAGTTCATAGGTTTTCACTTACACGTTATGCAACAGAAATCTTTATAAAGTTGTACATAATAACATTGTAATGGACCTCTAACATCTTATGGGAAACAGTTAAAAGAAAAAGGATGATTACATTTAAAACTATTTATATTATGGTCTGTGTGTGTGCATGTGTGTTTATTTTTCTGTGAGGATATAGGGGTGGGTGGGTGTTTGTGTGCGCGTGTGTGTGCGCGTGTGTGTGCGTGCGTGTGTGTGTGTGTGTGTGTGTGTGTGTGTGTGAGTGAGTGATTGAATGCGAGATGATTTTATGTATATTTGAAATTACTAGAAGGTTACTATTGAAGATGATGATGATGATGATGATGATGATGATGATGATGATGATAATGATAATTAAGTTTGCATTATCATAATACGCAAAGAAGTAGTTCCTCAGATTCATTATAAGATTTGTTTTGTAGCCAGTTTTGTAATTTATTTTTAACTTCGTAGTGATTTAATTTGTAGATTTGTAATGTAGTAGAAGATGTGTATCATTTTTTGGTGGAATGTGTGAAGTTTCAAGTATCAAGTCCAGTTTCACTGATGAGGTAACTGAGGTTGAACAAATTTGATGTAGGTGCTTTTCACAAAGTTTTAGGTAGCCCTAGTTCAGATGAAGTTAAAAAGTTGTTTACCTTTGTGACTTCATTAGTAAATCAATGAACTGATTATCTTCTCATTGGTTGATATAATAAAGTTTAGGGTACGATGGGACTGATATGTAGTAAAGTCCCTAAACTAATAAATAAAATAACGTGTCTCTTGATACGCTAGGTGCACCGCTCTTCGATGTTCGTGTTCGGCGGGTACACGGGCGACATCCTCGCCAACTCGAACCTCACCAACAAGAATGATCTCTACGAGTACAAGTTCCCGACCGCGCAGTGGGTGCAGTGGAAGTTTTCAGGACAGTAAGTACAATTATACTATTATTTAAGAGAAATTAAATTATATCAGTGTACAGGGTACAATCGAATCGGGGTTATATTATAAGAATGGTGTTATGCTATCCAAGCTCCACGGGCTTAGGCGAGCCCGCTATGCACTAACTCATCTATAAAGTGATTGTTACTAGTTTACATTATAAAAGTGTCAATGTATAGCAGGCTCACCTAAATTCGCGCGAGCGTGTTGAGGAAGCATTAGTCTCCTGAATCTATCCAGCTCATGCAGATCATATTTACTTATTAACATTATATATATTACATAAATAAAGAAAGTTATTGACACTGTAAAGTGTTTGATCACCAACTGCTTACACGATTTTAATTGTTTTTGAAGTAAAATTTTCAAATCCATGGGCAGATTATTTTATATTTTGATACACATGCAGCTTTTCAAATACAGCATAGTTTTAGGACAGTGGTTCAGTACTGGTCTGTTGGATAGGCGAGTTGATAGGGTTTACTTCTATTGCCGTTTTGAAGTGATAAACGATTATTTTCCATCATTTCTTCCAAATGTTTAAATGTTTGTTAGGGCAGTAGAACATGCAACATTAATGTGATCTTGCAGGGAGCCGGTGCCGCGCTCTGCTCACGGAGCCGCAGTGTATGATGACAAGTTGTGGATATTCGCCGGGTACGACGGCAACGCGCGCCTTAACGATATGTGGACTGTCAACTTAGTGGTGAGTGTCATGCAGCAATATCACATTGCAACATGGGTAGTTGTACGACAGTACATATTGCGCCGACCCCAAATAATGGGACAGGGCATGCGAATACGAAAAGAGACGCTTTTTGCTTACTGAAATGGATGCTTCTATTAAAGAAAAAGATTTTCTGAAAAAATGACAAAAACCACAATCATTTGTTGTTTGTGGCATTTGGTTCATAAAATTGTTGTAAGATTTTATTTAATACAATTTCTTCTTATTCAGGGTGAGAACAAACAATGGGAGCAGGTAGAACAAAACGGACAATGTCCACCAACATGCTGCAACTTCCCTGTGGCGGTCGCGCGAGGGAAGATGTTTGTGTTCAGCGGCCAGAGCGGCGCTAAGATCACTAACGCGCTGTTCCAGTTCGACTTCGAGTCTCGCACGTGAGTTTCTAATATAATACTTATGACTTCCCTTTGGCGGTCGCTCAAGGGAAGATGTTTGTGTTCAGTGGTCAGCGATGCTAAGATCACTAACGCGCTGTTCCAGTTAGACTTTGAGTCTCGCACATGAGTGTCTAATATAATAATAACAAGTAAGTTCTTCCTTGTGGTCGTCGCGCGAGGGAAGATGTTTGTGTTCAGCGGTTAAAGCTTTCTTTTTTGCAGTCGAATTAATTATAGTACTAGGGCCTGTTTTAGAAACTTCCGAATAAATTCATGATAGGTTGTCTAACCCGTTGGATGAGGGCAGCGCAGGACCGGTCGTTATGGCGATCCTTGGGGGAGGCCTATGTCCAGCAGTGGACGTCCATCGGCTGAGATGAAGATGATGATGATAAGGTTGTCTAACAAATAATATGACATATCTTTAGCTTTCCTATTTTAGTACTACTGGTGAAAACTTGTAAATGGCTCAGATTGTATAATTTTTTAATTATTTCTGAAAAACTTCATTGACTTCAATTTTTTTTTACATATCTTTCATATGAAGTATGTCAAACGATCTGTCAGATAAGCTATTAAGAACATTTCTGGAAATGGTCAAACAGGGCCTGAGAGCTGCAAATTAGATACTAAGAAACAGGTATAATTATACAGTGTGAAGCCTGGTGTATAATTGACTTTACTGTCTGTCTGTTCCCCATAACAGTCGCGTGAGGGAAGATGTTTGTACTAGCCAATAAATATAGTCTTTTCGTCCCCCAGGTGGACCCGCGTATGTACGGAACACCTACTGCGGTGCGCGGGCCCCGCCCCGGCGAGGCGCTACGGTCACGTAATGTTGGCGCACGGGCGACATCTGTACGTGTTCGGAGGCGCCGCGGACAACACCCTGCCCGCAGACCTTCACTGCTACGACCTGGACACTCAGATGTGGTATGTATAGCTGTGGCAGTAGAGCTGAATATCGCACGGTCACGTGATGTTGGATGTGTCAAATAGCAAGGTCTTTGAATTCGAATAAAAATAAGAATAGCAAGCTTCGCAAAATATATCAACGAATAATTATTCTAAGGTACTACAAAGTGAACAACAAAACATTCAGGTGTGTTTGATACTTTTTGGACTTTCAGCCAAACAAACCTCAACATTGAATTGTTTTTCTCAAAAAAAAACCAAAAAAAATTGCCACTCGGAAGTTCTACTGTTGAATTTCTTATCATAGTTACCGTCGTTTGTAGCCGAAAAAGTGGATGTAACTTTTCGGGTCTGATAATATAACACTGCAGGTCGGTGGTGCTGCCGGCGGTGGACTCTCAGGTGCCGTCGGGGCGACTGTTCCACGCGGGGGCGGTGGTCGGCGACGCTATGTATGTCTTCGGGGGGACCGTCGACAACAACGTGAGGAGCGGCGAACTCTTCCGCTTTCAGGTTTGTTATTCATGTTTAACACTTCATTGCGACTAGGGTAGGTACCCCATTACTACACTCGAGTTCACACTAAGGGCCAAGCCACTATGCGGTGCGTTCTATACAAAAATCAGTTGCTGCGGGGCGTTCACAACGCGAGTAACTATCGATCAAAATGTATGGGACAGCATGGTTATGGACAGTATGGTTTTTTTACCCGACTGCGCGACGCAAAGGAAGGGTAGTATGTTTATTCTGACTTCGATGTTAGTCCCATAGACAAATTTGTTCCGTTTGTTCATCTAATCATCTCCTTAAATAAAAATCGTCAACATAATAAGAAGGACCATGTATAAATGCACAATTATACAACAAACCTTACGGCTTGTAACAAACAAATTATTACATAATGTAAAGTAGATTTCGATGAAATTTTTTTCTTTTGTTATATATTTATATTTGTTCTACAGTTATCTAACTACCCGCGCTGTACACTCCACGACGACTTCGGTCGCATACTGAAGTCGCAACAGTTCTGCGACATCACTCTGCTCGTCGGAGAGGATGAGACGCCCGTTAAGGCGCACCAGGCCATGCTGGCCGCCAGGTCACAGTACCTGCGCGCTAAGATCAAGTAAGCCTATATTACAGTACATATAACATAGCTAAGACCCATTTGCTGAGGGTCAATTGCCACTAAAAGAGCAGCGGCCAGTAGTAGCGGCATTTTACCGATTTTTAATTGATTGATGATTTAAGAAAATGTCGGTTGAGGTAATAGGACGGGTATGGGAAGCGACACATCGTAGGTTGAACTATCATTCTGTCCCGTCAACTTTAATTTTGTCTTATCATGCTATAGATAAAGTTCAAAATGTTAGGTAAAATGCCGTTTGCTGCCGGCCGCTGCTCTTTTAGTGGGAATTGACCCTAAGACGTTGGGGGACACAGCAAAATACCTCACATCAGGGTAGATTTTAGAGGAGGAGAGCCGAGCAAGTAGCACATAACGCAGTCGCGCGTAATAGTCAAGAATCGTGAGATCTGTCAATTTAAAAATTGTTGCATGATAGTAGCATTGGAAGTGTAGATTGTACCATACGGATTGGCGTAGGCGCCGGGGCGGGGTTGAGGATGTAAGCGGGCGGGTGAATTCAATGTTGCCTAAAACCTAAGGCTTTAGACAGCCACATAAAAACTATGCTATGTTTCTCAATGAATTATTAATTTGTTCCCAGGGAAGCAAGATTAGAACGATACAACGACAAGGACCCCTGTGAAATAGTGCCGGATTTGAACGACCCCCTGGTTGTAAAGCTGCCAGAGGCTACTCCGGAGGCGTTCAGGATGGTCCTCAACTATATCTACACTGACAGGATTGATCCCACTGAGAAAGGTAGGTATGATCTTCTAAACATTCGTGACATCCTCCCATTTGAGATTTCACTCAGTGCCCCACTCTCAATAAGATCTTGATGCGCCCATACATTTTTTGATAGTATGTATACCAATAACAACTTGTAACGGAATGAATGAATCCACCATGAATGGTATCCTTTTCACGGAGATGGGGTACCAGAGGGTTGCAAAATGAAAGGTAGCAGCTTGTAACAAATAACAGACTTTTTATTGTTCTTTCTTATCAAATATAAGTTGGCTATTCTACCCTAAACTAAACGTATCTAAGTATATTGCTTTACCCTAGGGTGGAATGAGCTCCTACCGTTATATCGAATAATCCTAAAAGCGAAGGGTTTTTGGGTAGTAAGTGGAAGACCTGGGCGATTTCCCGCATGAAGCTCTATTTGACTGCTCAGGACCCGGGAGCCGCCAGACGATGTCTTCAGAGAGAGGGTGTCCTGAAAACCCTATCCAACTGCTCAGTATTCCCGATCCGCCAGTCGATAAGGTTTTCAGGAAGGGCCACGCAGTGATTCCTGCTAAAATCCTACCCAGCTTCTCGGTACCCCGAGGTGCCAGCCGATAGGGTTTCAGGGGATTTCAGGTGCTGAAGACTTACCGGGCTTTTCGGTACCCAAAGCCGGCACAAAGCAAGGTTTCAGGGTGAGGAAGGGGGAGGGGGAGAGGAAGGTCAGCCGACCCTTCGCACAACTGCAAATTGGCCAGTGATAGACTTCTCGGTACCCTGAGCCGCCATACACCTCAGTAGGCCTCGCATGCCACCCCCGAGAAAACGATAAAAATCGAGACGTGCATCCATCTTTATTATTTTACGTATGCCAGAAAGAGCGCGCATGATTGTTTTCTCGTTAAACTCCTTTGTCGTGGGTGGCATGCTGGCATTCGACTAGTCACAATTCAAAAAGCACAATAGTCACAAAAGCACGCATTTTAAAAATGATTTTTTATAACGCAAATTAATGTAGCTGCGTTTTAGGTTTACAGAAAACAAACGCTTATAAATACAAGAAAATAGTGCAACTTGGTCTACTAGGTATTTAGAAGCAGAGGTCTCAATACTACCTTGATATCTTGATATCTATGATGATAGTAACGCCGGATTTAATTAATTGCTTTTAAATACCGTATTAATAATACTCAATCCGTCAACCAGACGAAGACCCCGCCTCCCCGGCCACAATCCTCCTCGTGATGGAAGTCCTCCGCCTAGCCCTCCGGCTCAACATTCCCCGCCTGCGTGGACTCTGCGCACGCTTCCTGCGCGCCAACCTGTGCTACAGCAACGTCCTGCACGCATTACACGCCGCCCACCACGCCAACCTGCACTGCATCAAGGAGTATTGTCTCAGGTATACATACTTAGCTCTGAACTAACATCCGTACTTTGTGGTGTCCTTCGAATAGCACCACCAGGCTGGTGTTGTAAGAGAATGTTTTTATCTTTCGCTGTAGTTTTGCATACTATTTATGTTAACACTTAACTTAACATCGAATTGTATGTACACAAAACAAAATGTTTCTGTTCTTTATATTTATAGTTACTGCTCTTAAGAAAAATCTGTAATTGGCCTGTGTTATATTTCTTTATATTACATATATTTTATAGAATGTTTGTAATAGGCTGTAGATTTTTCTCATGAAAATAAAATAAAATAAGAAAATAAAAGAGGAGACTAATACATCTTTAATATATAGGGTCCTTCTTAATATGCTGACACTTTTTTAAGGGGGTGATCAGACCGTCAAACTGAACAACTTTCTCTATGGCACCAACATCGAAATCGCTGTTCCGCTGTAAAATTCAGCTGTTCCATACAAAACTGCAAACCTACTTGAGTGAAATGCATGGGACAGGAGAAAGTTGTTCAGTTTGATATACTGTTCATCCCCTTAAAAAAAAGTGTTTGAGGACCCATATAATATGTCAGTGTGTGTTGCCAGCGATGACATATGGAACAGAGACGTGGTCGCTCAATCAAGGCCTCATAAAAAGGCTGAAAGTCACCTAATGGGCAAGGGAGAGGGCTATGCTCGGAGTTTCCCTGTGAGATCGAATCAGTAATGAAGAGATCCGCAGAAGAACCAGATTAGCTGACATAGCCCAAAGAATTGCTAAACTAAAGTGGCAGTGAGCAGAGCACATTGCTCGCAGAACCGATGGCCGATGGGGCCGAAAAGTTCTCGAGTGGCGACCGCGTACCGGAAAGCGCAGCATGGGTAGGCCCCCCACAAGGTGGACCGAAGACCTGGTGAAGGCGCCGGGAACCCGCTGGATGAGGGCAGCGCAGGATCGGTAGTTGTGGCGATCTTTGGAGACCTATGTCCAGCAGTGGACGTCCATCGGCTGAGATGATGATCATAATGATATGTTATGCCAACACCGTGGGGATATATAATCTCATTTTTGCCATGGTGGGCGAGTACATTGAATCCATTCCATTTACCTGCTATGTTTTTGGAAACTTTACTTATTTTCTGTCTAAAGTCAATAATAAATTGCTAATTTATTTATTTTTTCTATACTATTATAAAACTGTAACAGGAAGTTTGTCTGTACATTGAAGATATTAACAAAAAAAAAGTTACGATATGGTTTTTAGGTGTCCCTGATTCCATTTCACCAATTTTTGGATTTTTTGTCTGTCTGTTTGTTTGTGTATTTGTTTGTTTGTTTGAACGTGTATCACGCAAAAACTACTGAACCGATTTTGATGATTTTTTGTTTGATAGCTTATGATCTGACTTAAAATCTGGTGTATAATTTGTGCGGGCGAAGTCGCGGGTTAACGCTCGTATTTATTATAAATAAATAAATTGCTAATCTTCAGACTCCTATTCTTCTTATCGTGTGGGCAGAGCAGTGGTGTCAGAGTTTTTACAGACCGCCTTACGGTCTCTGACGTGGTTTTTATGTAACGACTACTACCACCAGAGATAGTAGCCGGGACCAATGGCTTAACGTGCCATTCGAAGCACGGAATCATTTTCCTTTTTAGACCTGATTGTCTGAGTGATTTCAGCCTGCAATGTCCTAACCAACTGGGAAAAAACGCACAAAGTGACATTTCACTTGGTTTGACAAACCACGACCTCCGTGTCGAGAGCCAATGCTCTTAACCATTAGACCACGGAAGCAGTTCAAACTTCTATTAAAGATATATCTCATCAATCTACCCTCAGATTCGTGGTGAAAGACTACAATTTCACTCCGATCGTGATGTCAGCCGAGTTCGAGGACATGGAGCAATGTCTGATGGTGGAGGTAATCAGACGAAGGCAGCAGCCGCCTTCGAAGCAGCCCAGCACCGCTGCGGCACACGAGTGCGACGAAGAGATCGTTGGTAAGGGACACTGCTTCAAAAACTGGGTTTACGGGAACATTTTGTCGCCATATTTATGATACAAATACCGCCTTCAAAAAAAGTAAAAAGTGAAAAAATTATATTGCATCCGATGACTTTTTCGTTCGCATCATAAGAATGTTAATTTGTTGAATGCAATATAATTTTTTAACCAATTTAATACTAGTGCTTTAAATTAAAAAAACGCACTAGCCGGCACTACGATTTTCAAAGGTTCCCCTCGATTTCTCTGGGATGCCATCACCAGATCCTGGTTTCCTTATCATGGTAGGCATAAAAAAAAAAATATATATATACGGTCGAATTGAGAAACCTCCTCCTTTTATGAAGTCGGGTAAAAATCGAATGTCTCATTCCCTAATCTCTTGCGCTGACTACTAATTTTATTGTTCTTCATTTATAGCTGAAAAAGTCGAACGCAGCTTATATTATCAGTTTGCAATTATATTTCAAAAAAAGCTTAAAACACGATTATTCTACGATGGAAAAATGGCGTTTATGTACGATATGTATGATTTTTCTAGCCATGTGAGTATTTACCATTTATAAAATCGCGACCGAAACTTTTAAGAACAGTGAACCACATTGAGAAATACTAAAAATAAACATTAATTTGCCTGACAGAACGAAACTATCCACCTTTAAGAGCCTACTGAGCCTATTGTGCTGCCCTCAATCGTATTTTTTTTTTATTCCTTAACAATTAAACCATATTTCCGATATACAAGAATGTCACATTGTAGTTCTGATTGGCTTTCAATTTATCGAAACATTACGGATTTTTATCTTTTATGCTTGTGGCCACTTTTGGTGGTTTTAAAGATAATAAATACGATAATAACGACCAGACAAACGACGGACAGAACTAGGTGGAAAAAAATGGATGAGGCCTTTGCCCGCAAATGGGTACTCGAGAGTGAAGTTAGGTAATGAATAATTTATAATGATAATGTTTTAATGTACTAATGTTATAATGAATTTGAATTATATGTATTTATTAATTATCTCTAAATAAATGGCTTAATTATTATTATTATTATTAACTACAAACATTATAAAAACAAATCCGCAGTGACCCGATAAAGTGAAAATCAGCAATGACTACTTTGTGATATTCTTGTTTTTTGGAAATATTGTTTAGTTGTTAAGAAATAAAAAAATACGATTGGGGCAGCACAATAGGCTCGATGAAGCTTTAACGGTTAAAACGTTTGCTATTACTATTTAATAGGCCACCCTCAACCATCATCTCTCAATAATATCCACAACTATAGATTTGTGCGATTTTTATTTACAATTTCGTCTTCCGATTCAATACTTATTTGTAATACTAACACTTCGCAGGAACGACATTAGAACAAGACATGTGCGTGTTCGTAAGCGGCGGCGGAGCGGACCTGTGCGATGTGAAGCTACGAGTGGGCAACACGTCCCGACCGGGCCACCGCTCCATACTAGCCGCCCGGGCCTCTTACTTTGAGGCCATGTTCCGATCCTTCTCACCCGAGGGCAACTCTGTCAGTGTAAGTGTCTACGTGTGTATACATAGTGAAGCTACGAGTGGGCAACACATACTAGCCGCCCGGGCCTCGTACTTTGAGGCCATGTTCCGATCCTTCTCACCCGAGGGCAAAACTGTCAGTGTAAGTGTCTACGTGTGTATACATAGTGAAGGTAAGAGTGGGCAACACATACTAGCCGCCCGCGCCTCGTACTTCGAGGCCATGTTCCGATCCTTCTCACCCGAGGGCAACTCTGTCAGTGTAAGTGTCTACGTGTGTATACATAGTGAAGCTACGAGTGGGCAACACATACTAGCCGCCCGGGCCTCGTATTTCGAGGCCATGTTCCGATCCTTCTCACCCGAGGGCAAAACTGTCAGTGTAAGTGTCTACGTGTGTATACATAGTGAAGCTACGAGTACGCGTTCCTTGCGAAGTATGTGTGGTGTGACGCTGAAAGATAGAGTGAGAAATTGTGTAATAAGAGATAGATGTAAATTAAAAGTAGATGTAGTGACAAGAATAGAGAAAGGTATGCTTCGTTGGTTTGGTCATGTGGAGAGGATGAGTGATAGCAGATATACGAAAGAGATATATGTTGCTAATGTGAGTGAAAGCGTCGGAAGAGGGCGCCCTCGTAGGACGTCTGCTGATCAAATCAGTTGCGTCCTACAAAAAGGGGAGGTGCGGAGTACTCGAAACCGACGGGCATGTATAAAGAGATGTATGGATGTGCATGAGGCAAAAGAAGTATGTAAGGATCGTAGTAAGTGGCGCGCCCTGGTCTCTGCCTACCCCACTGGGAAAGAGGCGTGACGTTATAGATAGATAGATAGCTACGAGTGGGCAACACATACTAGCCGCCCGGGCCTCGTACTTCGAGGCCATGTTCCGATCCTTCTCACCCGAGGGCAACTCTGTCAGTGTAAGTGTCTACGTGTTTATACATAGTGAAGCTACGAGTGGGCAACACATACTAGCCGCCCGGGCCTCGTACTTCGAGGCCATGTTCCGATCCTTCTCACCCGAGGGCAACTCTGTCAGTGTAAGTGTCTACGTGTTTATACATAGTGAAGCTACGAGTGGGCAACACATACTAGCCGCCCGGGCCTCGTACTTCGAGGCCATGTTCCGTACCTTCTCACCCGAGGGCAAAACTGTCAGTGTAAGTGTCTACGTGTGTATACATAGTGAAGCTACGAGTGGGCAACACATTCTAGCTTAAATCAGGCAACAGAACACTAGAAATTATATCTCTTTCTATTTGCGCGTGACCGAGCGAGATAAAAAGCGTGATATAGCTTTATCACGTGCATCATGTTACGGTCTCAGGGCGGTTTCAGTATCGGCACGACGATTGCTTGCAAATTCTAGATATCTCCGGCCTTGGTAGTCAGGTCTCTCAGTTCTTAGGCACGCTAAACCTATCTAAACTATTATAAAACTGTAGCAGAAAGTTTGTCTGTACATTGAAGATATGAACAAAAAAAAGTTACGATATGATTTTTAGGTGTCCCTGATTCCATATCACCAATTTTTGGATTTTTTGTCTGTCTGTTTGTTTGTGTGTTTGTTTGAACGAGCATCACGCATAAACTAATGACCCGATTATGATGAAACTTTTTTTGTTTGATAGCTTATGATCTGACTTAAAATCTGGTATATAATTTGTGCGGACAAATTCGCGAGGTAACGCTCGTAATTCATAAAATCGAAACCAACTAAATCATTAAAAACACTTCCTACGGATATATTATTTCTCTCTTTACTATAGCGTCTAAACTAATTATAATTTCAGTGGGTTACACGTTGGGGGCCAGAAACTATGCTATCAGGCCGACAAGATAACGTTAAATGATACAAATTGTCCTTCAAGGTACAAATATGCGAGACGGTCCCTACGGAGGAGGCGTTCGACTGCCTGCTGCGTTACATTTACTACGGCGACTCTAACATGCCCACCGAGGACTCGCTCTATCTCTTCCAAGCACCTATATACTACGGTGAGTGCTTTTCTTACATCTATCTATGCTCCACCTCAATTACCAACAGAAACTTATTTGATTCTTGCACATATTGAAGCAAAATTTGGTGTGAAAACAGATTCGGAAGATTGATGTCATGTCGTACAAAGATACAAGGTGCAAGCGGAAAAATTTAATTAGGATTAGCAATTACTCCAACGACAAGACTGTAGTCAATTGTTGATAGATAATAATAACCCAAAATCATAGCACATGTTCACAAAACAACTACAGGGTGAAATTGATATCATTCTTCAGAGAGAGCAGAGCCCTGGTGTCAGAGTTTTTTTGAACAAAGCAATAAATCTGCATACTCAACAAAAACATGTGAATGATCGTTATTGCAGGGTTCACAAACAATCGGCTGCAAGTGTTCTGCAAGCACAACCTGCAGACGAACGTGTCGCCTGACAACGTGCTGGCCATACTGCAGGCAGCCGACCGCCTGCGCGCCTCCGACATCAAGGAGTACGCGCTCAGGATGATCGTGCACCACTTCGGACTGGTGAGTGGCTACATACTAGTACTAGCTAGGGACATAGTGCTGTCAGTGTGTTTAGAACGTGTCGTTTGACGACGTACTGTCATACTACGCCTCCGACATCAAGGAGTACGCGCTCAGGATGATCGTGCACCACTTCGGACTGGTGAGTGGCTACATACTAGTACTAGCTAGGGACATAGTGCTGTCAGTGTGTTCAGAACGTGTCGTTTGACGACGTGCTGTCATACTACGCCTCCGACATCAAGGAGTACGCGCTCAGAATGATCGTGCACCAGTTCGGACTGGTGAGTGATTTAATTACATTCTAGGAAGGAATGCTGTGGGTAGTGTCCGTGTGTTTAGAACGTGCTGGCTATACTGCCTATGAATTGTGTTATGCATTGTGAACATTTTAAAAATCAAATGAAACGCCAACGATTTATTTTATTTGTATTTGAACAGTACATAGAAATAAACAAGTACCTATAAAGGGCGAGCTTATTCTGTGAAGATTACTTTGACATGTTCAAATATGGTGTTTCAGAATTGAAGTTAGTTTATAATAATTATTACAAACAAATCTAAAATAAGCAGTCCTCGTGGTGAACTCATAAACTCACATTATACATAGTTTATAATGTATTTAAATAATAGTTTATAGTGTAATTTGTAAAATTTTAAATCGAACATTTATTTTACCTGAAAAAAGTGAAGAAACGGCCAACGAGCAAAAATTTGATTATTTTTCTTGTTTATTGTGAATAAAGTATAATTACTAATTAAAAAATGTCCTCTATTTATTACAGGTAGCAAAACAGGACGCCATCAAGAACTTGCCGCAGGCTCTCCTAGTAGACATAATCTGGGCACTCGCTGAGGAGTCGCAGTTCGACTCCCCCCTCCCGCACCAGCCCCGTTCCCTCCCCTCCTCCTCCTCGGCCGACACCATCACCGACGACCCGGATTATATCCGCTATAGGTCCGGTAGGACTTAAGGTATTATACCTTTCTTGATTGTGATACGGTTCATTCTTAAATGAGCTCGATTTCTCTGTCTGTTTTTAACATCTTGTTGATGGCAGCCGAGTCCCAATTTGAATCTCCCTTCGGTCTCTCTACTTCGTTATCAGCTAGGATTATCTTAAGCTGTGACTCTTGTTCCTGCTAAAGTTTTTCAGCACACATTACACAAAAACATAAAATGGCGTCGCCCCATACAATTTAATTTAAAAAGAAGATGGCGGACGAAAAAAAAAGTGAAGCTATGTTTTCTTTTCTTCATAAAAAAACATTAGCAGGAGTCACAGCTTTATTGGAATATAATATATCAGGATATAATCTACAGGGTGAAATTGATATTATTAACATCGTTTTAAACTAAGAGTCTACCCATCAAACTGGGGGGCGATTTTTGAAACTCATTCGCTGAGCTCAGCAGTTGAAAATGTCAAAATAACTATGGAGATATGCATCTTTCTACTGCTGATTTGACTTTCAAAAATCATACTTCAGGAGCGCGATTTTGGAAAGTCAAATCAGCAGTAGAAAGATGCATATCTCCATAGTGATTTTGACATTTTCAACTGCTGAGGTCAGCAAATGAGTTTCAAAAATCGCACTCCTGAACAACTTTTACTACGAGAGCAAACCGATCAGTGCAAAAAAACTGCTGTTGCATACATTTGAGTCGAGTAAGCATTGCAGTTTAATATGGAACAGCAGATTTTTTTTGCTCCAATCCGTTTGCTTCCATAGTAAAAGTTGTTCAGTTTGATGGGTAGACTCTTAGTTTAAAAGGATGCTAATGATATCAATTTCACCCTGTATACGGAATTGACCAATCAACGGCCAGTATATCCTCAGTGCAGCATGAAATGCCTCTCTTAATTGGTCAATACCAACGTCTCGGTCCATAGGTACGCTTCGCGCGTAGCATACGCAGAACACTAAAACCTACGAAATTCAGTCAATTATCAAAATGTATATAATTTATTAGCAGGCCAAAGCTTGTGCTTTTGTGTAGTTTAATATAACATGATAGTTAAGGCTGTGCATTTATAAAAATGTTTATTTAACTATGTAGTATGTAAGCAAATATATGTTATAAATCATTTACCAAAAATAACTATCATGGTAAAGTAGTGTTAGTTAATAGGTACAATATTTTTTTGTTATTATATTCCTGAACAATATTTGATTTAGTTTATATGTGTAGTCTGTATAGTCAGCAAGAAATAAATGTATGTGTTGTCAAGAAAAAGTCCTCAATATATGCAATGAACAAAGTTTGATAAAAAACAAGTCTAAGTAATGCCCAAATAAGTTTCAAATTCATTTTATCAATGCTTTCAATTGTATTCAATTTGTACTATCAAAACAGATGTTTGATTTGGATCAGGGCCTGTTATAATAAAGTATTCTTTGGACCAGCGTCTATTTTCGAAAATTATTCTGGGCTTTTTTATGGCCATTCACACTCATTTAAATCATGACTATTATGTTTGGGAACCTATTGAAAATGCAGTCAAGATGTTTTGAGAACCCTGTTTATTCAAATATAGTTGACCACTAGACACTCAGATATAGCTGAATGTACAATAAAATTATAGTTGACTGTACTAATACCACAGAACATTATAAGAGGGGTTAGAAGTGCAAAGTAGGCGTGGAACGTGTCGCCACAGGTTATGCAATGAATTGCATAACACCATAACGCACGGCGTGGTGCGAGCGAGAGGGCATGAGTAATTTTAGCAGCGTAAGCGCGAAGACAAGTGGCGACAGCCGTCTCCGAAGCAAAAGCGCTACTTTGCTTTCTAACCCCTCTTATAATGTTCTGTGACCATAAACATAGTATTAATATTACAATATTTACGGCATAAATATGCTTCTTGTTATCTAGTCAACGAAAGAGAAATATTAATTTTTTTAAAATGCCTTCTATTCTTTGTAATTTTATTTATAAATCAATTATGTTTTAACTTTTTACTATACTATACTATCATATACCCTTTTTCGATTAAGGTACTGAACTGAAGTATCGAAACTATGAAAAAATTCTAAAGGCTCATTTACTGTTAAAGGACACCTCTACTGGAAATATATAATTGTTTGAGTGCAGCACTGCAGGCTCGGTACCCACTTATCATCTATTTGCAGTGCAGTCAATCTGTTATGTATGATGTATGCAAAGAAAGAATAAAAGTAGCCTTGTTATAACGTAACAACAAACAACAATTATTAATAGTGGTTAACACACCGAGGGCAGGAAAGTAAGAAAGGTCTCAGATTTCATGTAATTGTGCTTGTCTCATGCTTTCTTATTTACTGCCCGAGGCGAGGTTAGCATACTATTTTTCTCCTCGACGTAGGCGGAAAGCGGCAACTTTTTTTAGCGCAGCGGGACGAAAGTTGACGCTTTCCGCCCGGAGGCGGAGGGGAGAAATTGTACAAACAGCTTTGCTGACTGTACCAGTGCATTGCATACTGGCATTATTATTTTGGGAAGTTGATGTTATGGGAAGTAAAATTTAGGAAGTAGAGGTTTTGACCCTGAGACAAATTACAATTGTAGGAATTACCTCAATAAATTAATTAATAACTTTATAATTTGATGCATTTTCCTCAGTTTAATGTAATAAATGGAACATGGTAAAATATGAAAATTAATTGTAATGATTGATGTGTATTCCTTTCCTGTCTACTTTATTTTTATGCAGGCACTACATTCTCGCGAGGACTTTTCGGCGAGAATTCTCAGCAAGAACTTCTAAAGGAAAATTACTACGGTTCATGACACCATGAGAACAATGAAAGTCATTCAACTCGTTCTCGGTCTTTCTCGTCCATTCTCGGCGAGAATGTAGTGCCTGCTTTAGATACCTAATTGGATTTTATCAAAACAACTGGATTTAAACAAAACTTTAATCAAATAAACATTTTTACTAATTTAATTAAATTATTTGAAACTATATTTGCTTCATTTACTGTTCCCATTTGCCCTTGATGTCCTTCCATAGTTTCTGAAAATAAACAAAATCTTATTAATAAAGAGTGGAAACTGGAGATTCTTAAAAATATTTAAAAAATTTGGTAGACTGTATCACGAACGCAGCCACAGTAGATTATGTGAAACATCTTGTATTTATCTCTAAATAGTGGTAATTAACACTATGGCTGCTGACGACCTACGTCATAGGTCAGCGACAAATGGGCCACAGTGCGCACAACTCGTCAACTGTGGGAGCATCATTGTTTTGAGCAGCATTGCTTAAAGTGTCAAAATAATGCTGGTAGGTGGTATACTTCCAAAGTAATAAGTGATCTAGTCATCACATATTTCGTTACATAGGATTTGCAAGGGACCCCCCCTACTGACGTGTAATGGTTGAAAATAATTATTACACAAATTAACATAAGTTATAGACACAATTTATCTCTAACGCTTTAATGATTTTGCTGCTCAGCTCGAAATATGAAACTCAATGTGCTGACACTGTGGGATTGTAACATAAACCATCCTGCTAGGTGGGTTCATAAGCATGCTGGCCACATAATTGGTCCATGATGTCGTCAGAATGTGTTAATCTCAAAAAAGTCAGTCTTGTCTTAGCTCATATCTGAAGAGTTTCCACCCAGAACCATACCAAATCAATATGGGATTATGTTACTAAAACATTTACTACTGGCAGTAATAGACTAAGAGATAAGTGTACTTTTTGCAACCATCAGCAGCAAGGCTGATTCAGTGTTTATGGGGTGTAGAGCATCTCTGTGATGGGGATGAACTAGGTCTGCCTGCATAACTTCAGTCGGTTTTGGAGTTACAGACGTTTAAAGGTCAGTAAAAAATTTAAGATCCGCTGCAAGGCTGATCGTATGATATTATTGTAGTGTGCACTGTAGCTATATAAACAGTACAAAAACTGACATGAACTGCCAGTTGGTTTAGGAGATACAGCCATTCAAAGGTCGGACCTTTGAACAGCTGTATCTCCTAAACCGACTGATGAACCATGCCAGTTTTAGTACTGTTCACATAGCTACAGTGCATACTACGATATTATCATACGATCAGCTGACTGACCTTTAAACATCAGTAACTTCTAAACCGACTGGAGTTATGCAGGCAGGCCTGGTCCACTACACAAAGTACACTTATCTCTTAGTCTATAAACATTTTAATAAAAAAAAACAATTGATCCTTAAATGCTGAAGTTGTAAAACGGAAAACCAACAGAGTAACCCTAACTTCAAAAAAAATTTATACAATTTGTCATCAGTTTGTCAAAGGCAGCGCAGGAACGATCGTTGTGGTGATCTTTGGGGGAGGCCTATGTCCAGCAGTGGATGTCCTTCGGCTGAGATGATGATGAATGCCTCTCTAAAATAGTTCATATTATTATAATTTGTTTATTCCTGACTCTGAATGAACAAATCTTATTTATTCATAGAATCCTATTCATTTCTTCCCATGGAGCACAGTATAAGAAAGGGTATCTATTACTAGATACAGTACGGACACTCCCTGCCTCCCACTAACTTTTTACCTCACCCCCTCTATTGCCCTGTGATTACCTTGGCAGTGACTATTCGCATAATTTGACACCACAATTGACAGACTGAATGAGTTTTTCGGAATTTATGTACGATTTGTAACACCATTGGCTTTTCGGTGAAGGAAAACGTCGTGAGGAAACCTGCATGCTTCTATTTCGAGGCATGTATTGTACCCACTGTCCTTTACAAGTGGCGACGGGCTCACTCCCCGTCACACTGGACAGAAACGTGGATGTTATTAGTTAATATCTCTGACTACCCCCCAGGGGAAATATGGTCGTAAGCATATGCTTATGCTTAATTGACAGACTAGAATTTACAAGCGTCAAACAAAGAGAATATAAACTCGGAAGAATATAAAACTCTTTTGAATAGACGGGTGTCAAAGCGTTTTATTTACGACAAAGTCATTGTACCCCATGCAGCTAAAGTTATTGCATCCCTAGACTCCGTTTCACATGTGCTGACGTCATCTTGTCAATTTCTATTTTTTGTTAGCAGTGTCCGGGGCACAGTATAAAAAAGAGTATCTATTACTACATACAGTACGGACCAGGAAGCTGGCATAGGTATTGTCTAGGTAGACTGCCTAACAAGCGATGAAACAAGATAATACTCCTTGGTGGTCGGTAACGATCGTTCTTCTATCATAAATTCCCATTGCGTCGTTGTTTTCGACTTTACTTTGTCCCTTTCTAATCCAACAACAAAAATTGTAGCACCCGTCATACATTTATGTCATGTCATTGGATAGAAAAGGACACAAAAACGTTGGAAATATCGACGACGGAGACACATATAATAATAATAATAATAAATGCTTCTGAGTAGGAGTGGCATCCTTTATGATTCTAAAATCCTTGGTTCGGACACTCCCTGCCTCCCACCAACTTTTTACCTCACCCCCTCCAGTTACCCAGCAGTGACCTAAGAAGAAGACTTCAGGTTCAATTTCTTTGGTTTCGCATGCGCCGACATCATCTTGTCAATTTAAATTTTTGTATGCAGTGTCTGGGATGGGGTCCGGGATATGCCATGGGTGTCATAACAGGTGACTAGCTAGAGGGGTCTTTAAGGGGAGTTTGGGCAAGATTATAATGAAATTGGGGTCCGTGTTTTTTTTTAGGGCTAGCCAATGATATTATGTTACTAGGTATCTGGTGAGACTTGAAATCTACAGATATTGTCAATGTAAAAAATTGAGGTTATTATTGTACTCAATTCTTATACAACCAGCCCCACATTTTTTATAAAAACAATAGTAAACAGATCCTTACCTACTTAAAACGTTACTCGGGATATTTACACGATATCCATATTTCATTACAGCAAAATTAAGCCATAGAAAAAAATTACATAACTTACCCCTTTGTTTATAGTTTCGAAAATGGTTTGGGTCGCCAGCTCGAAGGTACGTTCATAGAAGAACGTTCCCGCGGCCACGACCATGAAGAACGTGGATGTGCGCCTGAAAACGGTACGATTTAACGTCGTTATAAACGACATTTTCGATAATTTTCAAGAATTTCTTCACGTCGAGCCTGGCTAAAAATGCTAAAATGGCTAAGTCAAAATGTCATAGACAAACAGTTCTTATTTTTAGACGACCTGTCAAAATCAAAAAAAGTGTCAAATTGGGTTTGTCTATGGCCGATTTATGGCTTT
This sequence comes from Agonopterix arenella, assembly GCA_927399405.1. Classification (NCBI taxonomy): domain Eukaryota; kingdom Metazoa; phylum Arthropoda; class Insecta; order Lepidoptera; family Depressariidae; genus Agonopterix; species Agonopterix arenella. The sequence continues at coordinate 5,868,789 of OV656710.1, forward strand.
TAGCTTGTATTAATTAATCTGAGGCTTTTAGGTTTTCTTCCCCTTCCCTCCATGGACGTTACAATAATTATTACTCAGGGAGTTTCGGGCGTTTCAGGTTCAGGTTAGGTATTTGCAATAAAATCTAAAACCAGGAGCAAGTGAGCGAGCTCGAGATTGATACGACCTGAAATCTAGAGCGAGCGAAGTGAGCCTTACAACCTAAGTGCAAACTCTTATATACTTATATTACTCTTTGGTGCAAACCCCGCAATTAGACCTACATTCAATGAAGCGAGCTCGATTTTTTAATGCAATAAAATTCGGTCGAAAATTCGGAGCGACATCGATAGAGATCGAGATTTTACTACAATGAGTCCGAAGTCGGTTAAAAACGAGGAGCGATCGAAGTAACATAAGATAAATATTCTTTATTTGCACACCAAAATAAACAAAAACACAACAACAATATGAACCAGCCTAGCTAGCATGCCACCCACGACAAAGCGTTTAAACGAGAAAAACGTCATGCGCGCTCTTTCTGGCCTACGTAAAATAATAAAGATGGAGGCACATCTCGATTTTTGTCGTTTTCTCGGGGGTGGCATGCTAGCTAGGAAGAAGGGTACAAAAGGCGGCCTCAAAGAGTAAAGTAATGCTAAGATCGAGAATTTATTGGAATATAATGAGATCATTGCAATATGATTTAGAACCATGAGCGAGGGAAACGAGCTCGAGATTTTCATTTATTACAATTATAACTCAATTTCTAGTCAAAATGTTGGCTATTCTTTTATGAAACAAAAAGCTGGACTAAGCGAACCGAGCTCATGATTATGCTAACTACATAATAACATGACATGATTGGGTAGCTCATGTCATGCCGAAATAGAGTTGATTTGTGTGTGGAACAAAAACTGGAGCGAACGAGCTGAGTTTCAGAGCGTGGAAAAAAACATTAAAGTATATAAAGGAAAGAGCGAGCTCGAAAATTCGCATCGCAGTATTTTTGAATTTCTTTGATTATGTGTGAGCCTTCCAACTCCAAACTGCCTCTTATCTATATCTATATCTATCTATCTATACTATTATAAAACGTAACTTTTTTTTTGTCAATATCTTCAATGTACAGACAAAGTTTGTTTGTACATTGAAGATATTAACAAAAAAAAGTTACGATATGGTTTTTAGGTGTCCCTGATTACATTTCACCAATTTTTGGATTTTTTTCTGTCTGTTTGTTTGTGTGTTTGTTTGTTTGTTTGAACGAGTATCACGCAAAAACTACTGAACCGATTTTGATGAAACTTTTTTTGTTTGACAGCTTATGATCTGACTTAAAATCTGGTATATAATTTGTGCGGATGAAGTCGCGGGTTAACGCTCGTACTATTATAAAACTGTAACAGGAAGTTTGTCTGTACATTGAAGATATTAACAAAAAAAAAGTTACGATATGGTTTTTAGGTGTCCCTGATTCCATTTCACCAATTTTAGGATTTTTTGTCTGTCTGTTTGTTTGTGTTTGTTTGTTTGTTTGTTTGTGTGTTTGTTTGTTTGTTTGAACGAGCATCACGCAAAAAGTACTGAACCGATTTTGATGAAACTTTTTTTGTTTGATAGCTTATGATCTGACTTAAAATCTGGTATATAATTTGTGCGGACGAAGTCGCGGGTTAACGCTCGTTTCTTATAAGGATCAAAAATCTCTACGAGGCTAACTAAGGCTCGAGATAGAGTAGTTACTCACCTACTAGAAATGTAAAAAATTGCCAAAAACTTTTTGCATTGCAAAAACTTTTCATTTTACAACGACCCGGTTGGTGTAATGGTTACCACGCCGGACTAGGGTCCTGGGTTCGAATCCCGTTCGGTCATGGATGTTATTATGTTCGTACCGTTGTTGTATGGTTTCCATTTAAAAAAAGCATGCCTACTTGGGACCATTACAATATATGTGCTTGTGCTTGTGAGCGTTATTATATTATTATTATGTACGCACGGCGACACATCAAGCTATACAAAACCAACCGCTGGCCGCACGACGCTATACGTTACTCGACTTACGCGCGGCCTGCTTATGTTGTTTTTGTATAGCTTGATGTGTCGCCGTGTACTTATCTCTGTATAAAAGGTTTACTCACGGGCCGTAGCCCGGTCCTTTGGAAGGCTTGCGTGGGGACACAGGTCCAACACGTAGAGGCCCCTTTGAGATACTTTCAAAGAGTAATATAAGTATATTAGAAAAGAGAACCCACTCGTGGCAACATTATGCATCCACCTTATGTCAAATTGAAGGCTAGCTAGCGCCATCTATGTTTCACCGACAATAATTCAACCTATACTATACATACCTACTTACATCTACTCATACCAATGGATATTATTGTTTTTAATGTGCTAGTTTTCGTTCAATCCCGCACCGATCGAGTGAAATCCCAGTATCCTTACTATTCCTGCAATCTAAACATTGGTAAGAGAACAACAGAAACTCTAGAACATCACTAAATCGGCACGAAATTGAACGAAAACTACAAACAATCCGTACATTACGCAAGATAGGTAGCCATTTTGTGATTTTGTCAATTTGACATTGACATAGACAATAAATCTTTTTTTTTCATAGTTCTGCGAAATATTTAACAGATGGCAGCACATTCTATGCAAACTGAATCGGAAAAAGCCACCAAAAGGCGACTGTCCTCCGCCTGGATACTTTTATCTAAATGTGACCCGGGGATGCACCATTATTATTATTTCCCAAGAAACGAAACTCCTAATTACCCCCAAAGGTATCAAAATCAAGGTCAATGTCAATGTATGGAAAACTTTTTTGCTATTACTGACATTCAGATTTTTTTATCCTTATTAGAAATAGGATCGATTGCCATAAAAAAAATGTTTTGCCTAAATTGCCCATTTTCTTGCTGACAGTACATGTTGTTCAAAATCTGTAAACCATCAAAAAGTTAAGGATAGTCTTCTAGGAACGTTTTCCTGTAGCTACAAAGGTTTAACCTTACTACTCCGTCCAAAAAAATCCACCCTGTACCTATATCTCGGCTCCCATACGACCATGGACCGTGATACGACTTAGAGCAAATTTTACTAATCACACTTGTTCATTTGAGGTAATGCTACCAAAACGGTAATAAAGTGCCAGCGGAAACAAAAAATTGACGCCATTTGTCCATATAAAGTTACACAAACCCCTTTGTAAAATTTTTGCCATTTGTATGAAAGAGTGTCCAAGGTGTGGTACTACCATAGATTAATATGTATATTGGATATAGATAGGTAACTCGCCTTAAATTTTAGGACGTCCTAATTGCGTTGCCGCTTATTAGCACTAGGGGGCGCCACATCTATACTATTATAAAACTGTAAAAGGAAGTTTGTCTGTACATTGAAGATATTAACAAAAAAAAAGTTACGATATGGTTTTTAGGTGTCGCTGATTCCATTTCACCAATTTTTGGATTTTTTGTCTGTCTGTTTGTTTGTTTGAACAAGTATCACGCAAAAACTACTGAACCGATTTTGAACTTTTTTTGTTTGATAGCTTATGATCTGACTTAAAATCTGGTATATAATTTGTGCCGACGAAGTCGCGGGTTAACGCTCGTTATGAAATAAATTGAAAAAGACAATCGGCCGACACGAGGATCGAACCTTAGCTACCCGGATCGTAAGTCGGTTGTCTAGACCGCTAGACCAACAAGATAGTGATTGTTTTGGGTGAAATCTCTCACTAGTACAGCGCTAGTTAGTAGTAGTGCGCTGTTACTCCGATATGAACCCTAGTTCAATACATAGTGCTTCGAAAAATAGCCGATAGTTGGCGGAAGCTGTCTCTGGAAAATCAGCGTTCCACTTAGTTTGTACTAAGATAACATAGCATGCTATTAGTACTAGATACTCTACTGTACAACCAAAGTAGATGTATTATTTATTTTACGGTATGGTGTATAGAATGGTGCAAGAAAAAATATAAAAAACTGAACAACGTTTACTATGGGAGCAAACCTTTTAGAAAAAAAAAAAAAACGTTTTTCCATACTGAACTGCAATGCCTGCTTGACTCAAAAGCAGATTTTTTTCGTTCTGACAGGTTTTGCTCCCATAGTAAAAAATTTATCAGTTCGATGGTTAGAGTATGTGGTTTAAAGGTTAATGATACTGTTCCTTTGTAACATAGCACCCTGTCTTACTTCAGACCATTAATTAGTTGTAGTGAAAGTTTTTCAGTTCTGTTACAACCTGTATAAGAAAGGATTATTGATTTGTATGGTAAATGGTAACTAGCCGGCGCGGCGCACCAGTCGGTCGATCGAGCGGGTCGAAAGCGGTGTGCGGGGGACGGGGCCCCACGCTTTGTTTTGGCGTCTCGAGAGCGCGCGAGCACTAGAATCTTGAGATTATAAATTCGGAATAGGTAGGTGTAGGGCTTTGATATGGATAGGTATAGACTATAACTATGCCATATGAATAGATAATAATAGTAGGTACACTATAGAAACGAAACTATGGTTAAACCAACACGAGAGGAATATCTTATATGTCAAGATACACAGTCTAAGCTACGAACGCGTCCAAAAAAATATCACCCACCAGTCTAGGCTAATAAACCCTATCTATATACACGCACACAGACATAAGTTGTATGACGCCTCACGGACATCTACCTAAGAAAGTTGGCCCGTTTTGTTTTATACAGTAGAAGCGTGAGGCTCAATCTAGACATAGGGGTGAAATTGATATCATTAGCATCCTTTTAAACTAAGAGTCTACCCATCAAACTGAACAACTTTTACTATGGGAGCAAATAAAAAATCAGCTGTTGCATACATTTGAGTCGCGCGTCGAGATTGCAGTTTAGTATGGAACAGCAGATTTTTTATTTGCTCCGATCGGTTTGCTCCCATAGTAAAAGTTGTTCAGTTTGATGGGTAGACTCTTAGTTTAAAAGGATGCTAATGATATCAATTTCAACCTGTATACTTTATCTAAGGTGTAGGGAATTCTAAAATCTCGATAATCTTTAATTAAAACACAAATGATTATTATGGGCAAAATATATCATCTATTTACATTTTAAAACAAATAAAATGCTGGTATGAACAATATTTCTTAATAATAAAAATGAGTACTGGAGTAAGATAAAACATGCATAAATAAAATGCCGTAAGTATTACATTGTACAAGAGCACTGTACGGAATGATATTTGACAAAAACAAAAAATATTGTTAAAGTAGGTTAAAAACAACATAAATCGCTTATAAGTTACAGTACAAATTGCATTCAATTTAATCAAAAAATTTGTGTATACAAACGTGTTGGTGTTAACTTAAATGCGTCAACGTAACTATTGAATAATCTGTGGCGAAACATACTTAAACTGAACAACTTTTACTATGGGACCAATTTTGAAATCGCGAAAAAAAAATTGTCTTTGCATATAAAATGCTAGCTACTCGATCAAAATGTAAGAATAGCTGTTTTTTTCGCGATTTCATTGTTGGTCTCATAGTAAAAGTTGTTCAGTTTGACGGTCTGAAACACCCCTTTAAGTTTACACCTTGTATAATAGTGATCTTTATCTCCTACACGTAGGGTCTAATTTGTACGACGGTAGGTACATCTCGCCGCACGACCATAGATTCTACACTACAGTCGCACTAATTAGAACCATAAACATAGGAGCAGTAAAGTTAATTTTAAATTTCACGCATCTTGTACAGCATAGCTTCCATTCTGTCATCCTGAAGTAGAATTTATGATTATGAGATGCGAATTGAAATAATGCAATCGAAATTACGTTCAGAGTAGATGGGTGGTTTCCACAGGGACACTTAGATAAATGCACGGAGGAAAGAAAAGAGCGGAGGTGAGGTCTGTCGCCATTATACAGGGTCCTTCTTAATGTGCTGACACTTTTTAAGGGGATGATCAGACCCTCAATCTGAACAACATTATCTATGGGACCAACATCCAAATCGCGAAAAAAATCTGCTGTCGCATACATTTGGCTCGAATAGGTTTGCAGTTTTGTATGGAATAGTTGATTTTTTCTCGCGATTGCGATGTTGGTGCCATAGAGAAAGTTGTTCAGTTTGACGGTCTGATTATCCCCTTAAAAAAGTGTAAGCATATTAAGAAGGACCCTATATTAGTTCATGACGTCACAGTGGACGTGGCCTATGATGTTCAGTTCGAAGCGAACCGCCATTTTTTTGCTGAGTGGGGTTTTGTCAATAAAATAAATCTAAAACAATGAAATGCCCCGTAGTTCCTGGATTCGGTTTTATAGGCGGAACCTGCGCTCCGTCTTGTCCCCTTCCCTGACTTTTGGCGACTATTACTGCGATAGAAATATTGATTCGCGACACCTCCGCTCTATTCTGTCCTCCATGGTTAATATTTATAGCTCGTCCCTTGCTACAAACACACGCTGGACCTAGATGTTACATTCATAAATATCCCTACAGAAAGAAAGCCTCATACAAGCGGCCGCTGTCGATGCACTCGTAGCGCACGTTAGAGGACGTACGAACAGGTGCACGCACTCAGCTGGGGTAGCGCGCCTGTTCGTACGTCCTATAACGTTCTGTAGTTATATTTATTCATGTGAAGAGGTGGAGTACGACAGACTCCTTAACCTCTTTAGTGAGTAGGCCTTTATTACAGTGGCATCGTACTGCGCATAAATTATCGAAGGTACTTCTTATATACTTTTGAATATCACTGCATTTAATTCACTAATGAATGCAAATGAATTCACTAATACAGATTAGGATGGAAGAAAAGACGCATCCACATTGCTTGGTGGTTTCTACCTGTTATCAGAGTATTTTCTGACCACTTCAACATAACTTTAATATAGAAAAGTGTCATTTACCGTCGCTATCTACCATTCCTTCCGAAGCACGGAGGCGCTCAATATTGAACACTACTAAGCGGAAAGGGACAGCTATCCTATACCATCTACTTTACAATTGTCCTTGAGTAAATCACCCGTAAGTTGCAACGGAATTTAATTTTGGAGAAAGATACAAACTGGGTTCATGAAACAGAAACAAATTAAACCTAATATATATATGCACATTATACAGAATAACACCTACTTGTACATACAACATATAAAGGAGAAATTATAAAATGTTCGGCAAAATAAGGTCTACCGGGTTAATGGCAACTATTATGGGGTAAAAGAGAACTGAATCGTGATTTATAAGCGCAATCTCCGAGTATTCTACTAGTCAAATCTGGCTCTGTACCCGGACTTTCGATGTTCGATATATGGCAACTGTTTCGGTCCGGACTTCATTGTAATAGAGTTGAGATTGGAACGAAAACGTTAACGCAATTGCGAAGTTCGAATGTGCGGGTAGAGGCCCAGCAATTTTCTATCTAACGTCAAAACGCGCGTTTTTTATGAATACTTGTAGTAAATAACGAATAGGTAGTGATTTCATTGTCTTTTCAGTCGTCGTTTCGATACATTTTATAGTTTATCCAGTTATTAAAACTAGTGTTCCAGCTACAGAATTACTGTCAACTGTTTAAGCATTATTTTCAAACGAGTTTTTAACTTAGATTAGAAGAAAATACTACATTATACACTGGCCTGCAAAACTAAGTACCACACTTTTAAAATTGCAATAACTTTTCAAGTACACAAGATATATTTTCGAAATAAAAAGGACCCGAAAAAGAGTATGTATAGTTATAGTTTACTATAGTTACAAAGAAAGCTGATAACATTTTCTATAAAACGTTTTTTATTTTAAATATCTAATTTTTATAGTTTAGAAAAAAATTACTATCAAAAGTGTAGTACTTAGTTTTGCAGGTCAGTGTATTTTATGGAGTCAACTCTACAATTGCTCAATACTTCCAATTGCTCCATAGCTGCAATTACCCCATAGGTGCAATTACCCCATAGCTGCAATTACCCCATAGGTGCAATTACCCCATAGCTGCAATTACCCCATAGGTGCAATTACCCACCCCATAGTTCTATGTACCCCATAAGTGCAATTACCCCATAGTTCTAATAACCCCATAGTTGCAATTACCCCGGGAGACAAACTAAATATTTACTAACAAATAAACAGGTGGATGTGAGTGATTATTGAAGTTTAAAATGCACAATGTTATAAAATCAGTCCAGTATAATTAATAAAAATTATTATTGATATTTCAGCTATTAATTTGGTACAAAACCCTGAGAAAATCATAAGCATATTAAAGGTACACGAAACATTGACTATTCATAAAAAGTAATACAAGAAAATATATCCCTTAGGGTTTAAAAATAAATAAAACAATTTGGAATTTCGAATACACAATATTGAACTATACTTTGCCAATATTTGTTAAATTTAAAAAAATTATAAATATGATCTCACTTTTATAAATTACACACTGGATTCCAAAATATTTAATAAGATTTATCCACATTACAACGGAGCATCGATGAGAAGGCTGCGAGAGCAAAGTAAAGTGGACTCTATTTAGGTAGAGAAAAAATTATAAACATTGACAGAGAAAGCTCCGTCCAACTGTGCAACAAGGACGGTGCATATCTGTTCTCTACAACTCTATTGTTATTTAAAAAAAGGTATTACATTGCATTGTTGCTGCTGCGCCCGTCCGCCCATCCTAATGTGGATAGACCTTAAGGCGTCTTCCTAAGGACTCTTACAGACGAGCAACACTTTGCGCCCTCTGCGACCGCAAAGTGTCGCTCGTCTGTAAGAGCGCCAATTGGCAGTGAGATCGTGCGACGATAGCATAGCACGATATCACCGAACAACGAACCCGCATACAAATCTATGTTCATGTGATCGAGCTATGGTCCATTAGGGCACTAGATGGAGAATGTTATGTAGCGATTTCGTGCGATCGATGACTTAAAAGGTGGAATACGATCCTCTGCGACCTACGGCCAATAAGGAGGACGCCTAACACTATCATATGTGAGAATAATTACTAGGGAATCGCTAAATGCCACTCATTTTACGGTTGCCGTTTTTCCGTCTACATTTTAGGGTATATTTCGGTCACGCGGGCGCGACGGGCGGCACGCATTTTATGTACATGACTGGCTTCATTATATGTATCAAAAGATAACATTATACAAAGCATGCAATGTAAGACAAAATACCGCCCGCACGTTTTATCCGCATGACTGGTAAAAAGCTTTTAGGAAAAAGAAGACATTAAAATACTAGGTTGAAGTCACCGTATTTATGTAATGAAACTTTAAAAAAAATAGTTTACTATCGAATTATGATCCGCATTTTTAATGCACTTCTTGATATAGCCTTGTTGCTACGGCCGTAGTAACGTAAAATTGTTTACAGAATTTTGAAAAACAACTACCGTAAAATAAATAGTGTTAGGTGGCAACCCTACTGATTAGGAGATTTCGTTTACATACGAAAGGGAATCACTCTGTGATTTAGGTCTCCGTTCTAAAATACATACTACTCGATTTACTATATTATTCCTCACGAAATTAATACTTCATTTAAAATATATCTGGTTCTGATTGACAATGATATATGGATCAAGGTTTATGTGATGGGTACTTCATTTATTCGAAATAAGAACCTCCTTTTTTTAGGTCGGTTAAAAAAGACCAGCCTAGCTAGCATGCCACCCACGACAAAGCGTTTAAACGAGAAAAACGTCATGCGCGCTCTTTCTGGCCTACGTAAAATAATAAAGATGGAGGCACATCGCGATTTTTGTCGTTTTCTCGGGCGTGGCATGCTAGCTAGGCAGTAGCGCTATTGTGCATAAGTTTCCGATTATATCGTTTACAAGATCGGTAACGTATAAAGACTGTAGTGACAATAATACCCCAGATTTTAATTCGTAACTCGTAGACAATAGAGGTGAGTTTCAGACATACCAATATTATAAAACAAAGACTTCTGTTCCCTTACATTAAATAGACTTATAATATACGAGCGTTAACCCGCGACTTTGTCCGCACAAATTATATACCAGATTTTAAGTCAAAAGAAGTTTCATCAAAATTTGCGTGATGCTAGTTCAAACAAACAAACACACAAACAAAGAAACAGACAGACAAAAAATCCAAAAATTGGTGATATGGAATCAGGGATACCTAAAAACCATATCGTAACTTTTTTTTTGTTAATATCTTCAATGTACAGACAAACTTCCTGTTACAGTTTTATAATAGTTTAGACTAAGATCCGATCTTAAAATTATGCACCTATTTGTTTGGTGAACGAAATGTGATTTACAATCTTCTTTTACTATTTCCTCTACCCTAAGGTTGCCTGGAAGATTCCGCTATTTAGCGATAAGACCGCCTGTTTTTGTGCCTTTTGTATTTCCTGATTGTTTGCTCTCTGTATACTCTGTTTTTTTGGTGTCAAATAAAGTATAATTGATTTATTGATTTACCTGAAAGTTTACAGTTTTTGCAGTTCTTTAGATCGGTCTCTTTCCGATGGCACCTCATTTACTTGGAAAAAATTGTACGAAAATCATAATGGTAAAGGTACTTGCGGCAAGATTTCGCTAGGCAACTCGACGTGACGGGGCGTTGTCTGAACCCCTGTGTAACCTTTTACTTAAATCGCATTTCGTTCACCACACAAATAGGTGCATAATTTTAAGGTCGGATCTTAATATATGCACAGTACACAAGAAGTACAGAAGAGCGTACCCGGCTCTGCCTTGTTAGAAGACGAATGTAGATGGAACCCACGTGCCCCAGATATGTCATTCCCTTCATTTCGTTCAGAAAAAGGTCACTATGACTATTTTATGAAGATTTACGGTGCGTCCCGAATCACGCCAAAATCGTCGATTTGATCGTGAGCGCGACCACCGTCGAAAACGTGACATCATTCATGACGTCACTACCGACGCCATCTTGCAATAACATTGCTCACAGCTCCGAGCGTTAGCACTGTGAGCGACTGTCGTGAGTTGTCTATTAACTTTGGTCGACAGAAGTGTTTGTTTCTAATGTAAGTCTTGATCTGTAGGTGTAGGACAAACTTGGACGAAGAGGAAAAATTAACATAACATTATTAGTATACATTTATATCCTATACACAACATTTCCCATAATCATATCATACACGACACTCAATCACATACATTTTGATAATGAGAATACATTAGAGGCATTAAACTATGCATTCATTATATCCTAATGTAATTTTTGGAGTCAATAATTCCATACAATGTACATGCTCTAAAACACGAGATTTGGCCAACCCAATGCACGACGACGGCCTATAAACGAACATAAAACAAATATGCCATAAAAGATCTTAGAGCCAATACGATAGGACACATAGTGGCATATATGACTTTCCATTATTCAAAGATATAGTTCAAATTACTCTATTGTGTTTGTGGCGTCAATGATTATACCATAAGTGACAATACAAGCCAAAATGCAATTGACAACATTTCATTTTAAGAAAAGTACCAAAATTGGAAAATCATTTGGAGATTATGTGGTTCAAAGCTATATTAAAATTATCAGATTTTTCTATCCATCATTTCTCGAGCTATTTGAAAAATACTGAAAATTAAAAAAGAGGTTAAATGAGATTTTATTTCTTTGACTGCTTGGCTTTTCTATTGTATTTGACAGTTTTTATTTTTAATTTTAATGCGGCCAAGGTATTATAGCCATAAATCCTACGTTTTTTTCAGAAAATACTAATGTAAATTAAAAATAGTAATATCGGTCAAGAATTAAATCGGAAAAATACGTATCTCTTATTTTTTTACCTATTTTTATATTTTTCATTAAAAACAGGTGGTTAAAAAAATGAAATGTTATCAATTGTCAGGCGAGATCAACATGTGTGGTGTACTCAGCGCTGGGTGTATTGCATATATCTATTTGTGTTAGTCCTAATAGAAAAGTGATGTGACAGCGAAATTTGTAAATAATATCAGAAATCAGACTATTTATAGACTCCATATTAGGTTTAGGCTTGTTATAATTAAAATTTATTCTATTAGGACCAGGGTTCGAAGTGATAGTTATTATATAATTATCTTGATAATTATACGTTGATAATTATACGTTGATAATTATACGTTGATAATTATACGTTGATAATTTTTATCTTGATAATTATAAAATTATTAAAAAAGCAAAAATCTTGCGCTAGCAATGTCACGACTTGTGTATCTGATAATGATCCGATCACGATTTGCGAAAAAAGAAGCTCAAAATCACGAAATAATTATTCTCACTGTTTTCTGTTGATTTTCTCAATTATTTATTATTGTTTGTGATACGAAACGAAAATGCCAAAAACTGTGAGCTGGTTGGTCTGGATACGCATGTATTAAAACAAAAACAGTAATTTTAGAACTTTTAGTTAAATTTCACTCAAAACTAAGAATCAGCTTGGATAATTATCCGATAATCATCTGGTAATTATCAAAGAAAATAATTATCTTGATAATTTCGAACCCTGATTAGGACATCAATTCACCAGTGTTTAATTTTAGACTCAACTGCGGTAATCTTAAAGACCAAAGTCCGGTAGTGTCCTGCTAGGGTTGTGCAACTTTTCTCTCAACATTTGAGCATAGTATAAGCAACGTCCCTGGCACAGTGCCGCTGCTTGCCGCTAGTGGCAACATTTCTTTCTTTTGGTATTGTGACTCTTCCTTATGTTTACTGTGTCGTTTGATGTTACGTTTTGTCTCTCCTTCATTTCCAATTTTGATCTTAGTACCTGGAATATAAAGAGCGTAATTAATTAAAGAAGAAATAACGACATTAATAATAGGGTATTTTACACCATGTAAGAAAAAATATAAATTAAAATTTGTTTTATTAAGTCTCAGTATTAACAGAACACTGAAAACCCTAGCTCCTAATCTAGATGCCTGAACTCTAGGAGTGTGTCTGCCCATTGAAGACATTTAAAAAAAAGTTATGGTAGGTTATTGTTTAGGTATCCCTGACTCCAAATCACCGTTTTTTTTCTGTCCGTTTGTTCGAGCCTCACGCAAAAACTACTGGACCGATTTTCAATAAACTTTTTATTTTTAAAAGCTTATAGACTTAAAAACTGGTATATATTTCATCCCGTTACGATGACAGGAGCCGGTGCGAACTTTGACTATTTATTATAACGACTAGCCTTGTGGTAACATTTCCCCTCTGCCACGGTATAAGATTAATTAATCATGTGCATTTACATTCAATTGTATACCTTATCACTAAACCAGACAGCCTATAATTGCGAAACAATAACTTCGAACTTAGAACCTTTGGTGTTCACGCGAGACTACTTTTCATGATTTTCAACGTTCAAAATTAGAATCTATATACCTCGAATATATTACCTCGCCCCCCGCAAAAAGTGGCAGAAATATTTGTTAGTAGAATTACACGCGCAACTAGTTCCTATATAAGTAGTCAAAGGGTGCCGACGAAGTAGCGGGCAAAAGCTTGTAATAAAGAAATCTAAAATGTTCTCCCACATTTTGAATAACTTTCAGATATTGTTGAATGTTGATTATCTATTTTTAGTATATAATTTACAGATAATGTGCCACTGTCCACCTACATCGACTACATTGAGATTAATTTTATTTGTCATTGCTGCATCAAAATATTACTTTTCAAAAACACATTCATTGATAACCTCAACCAGTTTGATGTTTTTTAAAAGACTTGAACAAAAAGTTACTGAAGTCGGTTAAGAAAGTTAGTTATGTACGAAGTTAAAAAGGGTTAATGTTCGATCATAGGCGTTAGCAATAACTTTTGAAGGCAGGTGGTCACCCACCTTCAGGCCATGTTAACCTGGGTTATCCGCAAGTCACAATCACCACCGAAGAACCAATTACACTAAGTGCGCCAGTGCAGTTATATTCATATCCACAGAATATTATAACAGGGGTTAGAAGTGCAAATTAGGCGTAGAACGTGTCGCCACAGGTTATACAATGATTTGCATAACGCCATAAGGCGCGCGGCGTGGTGCGAGCGAGAGGGCATGAGTAATTGTAGCAGCGTGAGCGGGAAGACAAGTGGTGACAGCCGTTGCCGAAGCAAAATGTTGCAAAATAATGTTCTGTGTTCATATACTACACTATTAAACAAGTATAGATAATGTTAGGTTAGACTATTTAACTTTCGGTGTCATGTACTAAACCCATACATGTTAATAGCTCAACAGCTACTATTAAGATCTGAATATTCTGAATGAATCACAGTTGTGACGTATTTTAAGGATATAACTGTCCTAAAATGGTATGTATGAACTGATAACACAAATAATATGCTTTCCTCCACATTTATATTAATGCTGCGTAATAAAAAGCTGGTCACCATTTTTTTTATGTCAAGTACAGGGTGAAATTGCATCCTTTTAAACTAAGAGTCTACCCATCAAACTGAACAACTTTTACTATGGGAGCAAACCGACCGTAACAAAAAAAAAATCTGCTGTTGCATACATTTGAGTTGTGTAGGCATTCCAGTTTAGTACGGAACAGCAGATATTTTTTTTTTGCTCTACTAGGTTTGCTGCCATAGTAAAAGTTGTTCAGTTTGATGGGTAGACTCTTAGTTTAAAAGGGTGCTAATGATATCAATTTCACCCTGTATAAGTTGTTTATATTCAACCCTATACCAGTGAAAAAAATTACAGAAATGATGAGCTTTACACAAATTTTTCTTTTGTTCAATGACTTGTGTTTGCTAAAAAGACGGTATATAAAGCTTTTAATAAATAAATGTATTTGACAATAACAATTTAGTCATCAATATTATACTAACTATAATTTAATAGTTGCATATGAGAATTTAGTATTATGCAATCAAGGAAAGATTTGTCTTTAAAGTCTGGGTTACTTTGAAAACTCCATTGCAATTAACACAATGAATGAACCACTTCCTTATACAATAATCACAATTGAAGACACTGGCCAATTTCAGTTACAAACTGACTATCATTTCAAAAGAATTGGTTTGAAGAAACTTTGTGAATAATAAACAATCATGAATAAACAAGGCATTATTCTTTTTTTTTTATTTATAAATTAATGGACTCTTGCTTATGCGTTAGCACTGCATTTCTGCCAGTGTCAAGTAGTTTATGGGAGAATCTATCCCAATCTCAGGGATTGTTTTTGGTCAAGAACAAGAAGAGATTGAGTATTGCGGAGCCTCGTGGCAGGCAAAAACGCGACGCGCGAATACCACGCGAGACAAGTGCTCGGGTCAGAACCTACAACGTGACTCTGGTATTATTCTTGTAGAGGTATTACATACGAACTATTAACAAAAAACGCATTGTCTATGTTTTTTCTAAATAGTTAATTAAGGTAAATGTTGGTAAGGGCAGAGGTAGACCTAGGACCTAGGTCAACAATAAAGGCTGTATAGTGCGTCCAAGATAGCTTGGTGATTTTGCAAATCGTTTTAGAGCGATTATTTTACTTTCAGAAAATATTTGAGCCGTAAAACCTTTAATTTTATGTTCTTAATCTTATATATATATATTTTTTTATTCATAATGGGTTTACGCTTGGCTTCATCTCACCTGATGGGAAGTGTAGACGAAGCCGAGGATGTAGCGCGCTCACCCAGAAAAAGCCTATTAACTCTTCTTTTGAAAATATCCTGCCAGTATTTTTAGTGTATTATAAAGCTTTGATGGCCCAAACAGCTTTAAAAAGTAAAATGAAATCTCTAAAACTGCCTGTCAAAATCCCCAAGCTATTTTGGATGCACTATAGAAGTAGTAGGGTGTAGAGTAACGGTAACACTTACCATTTTAGTGATTGTTAAAAACATCTCTTCGACGTTAATGTTCTCCTTCGCACTGGTTTCAAACAAGGGTATGTTCATCTGACTGGCAAATCTCTGTGCGTCCTCCGTCACAACTACTTTCCTCGACGGACAATCATTCTTGTTACCAACTGAAATTAGTCATCAGTGCTATTATTAGTTCAAATAGAATACAACATTCACTCGCATGATTATGTACTTAGTCATAGGTTAATTATCTGTTATTCAAAATCAACGCTTTGAACTTTAACTTGTTGATAAGTAGGTTTTTGAAGTTTAGGAAATGAGTAGGTCATGGAATAGAACAGAGCCGGGTTTCACCTTTATAGAAGGCAACCCAAAACCAAAATAAGCTGGCCGCGCGTAGGCAGTGTAATATATAACGTCGCGCGGCCAGCTTATGTTGGTTTTGCGTAGCTTGATGTGTCGCCGTGTGTACATGCAGCCCACGTGTCACTGATATAGCTATGTAGCCATATCTTCTCATACATTTCATTTGACAAAAGGTTATCTATCTATACTATTATAAAACTGTAACAGAAGTGTGTCTGTACATTGAAGATATTAACAAAAAAAAAGTTATGATATGGTTTTTAGGTGTCCCTGATTCCATATCACCAATTTTTGGATCTGTTTTTATGTTTCTGTTTGTTTGTTTGAACGAGCATCACGCAAAAACTACTGAACCGATTTTGATGAAACTTTTTTTGTTTGATAGCTAATGATCTGACTTAAAATCTGGTATATAATATGTTAACGCTAGTAACTTATAAGCCTCTACGACAATTTAAAAAAGATTCAGTCATAAGAGTTATGAAGTGAAAAGTTTAATTTATTTTAATGGGTTCTCTTTTTTGAACAAAATAGTTCTCATGCTATTTCTGTTTACAACTAGATACCAAACGTGATGAATTGAAAGCTCGACCACCACAGCTATATGTCAATGAGAATAATGTGCTCACGTGCCCGCTATGTGCGAGGATCATCTCTAAGAAGATTGGCTATGTTAATCACATGAAAGCTCATCAACGCCAATGGTGTTGAAGCAGTCACAGTGGCCTAAATCGGTCATGAGCAATCACAGATCACAAAAACTAAAGGGAGATGTGAAAAGTGGTCGGGGCTAGTGTCGCAGCAATATGCGCAAAAACGGAACACATTGCTCGCGACAGTAAGGATTCAATATATTATGAGGCTGAAAGCCAGTCGAGATATTATGTTTAAATAGTTTACAATGCTGGCGTAGTACTAAAGATTATTCGAACATTGAGTTCTGATACCGCAATGGATAATGAACACATTCAAGCTAACAAAATACTTTCTATCGCATGGTATTGGTGGTGATGCGACACTAGGTTTCGTACTCAGCACGTTGGTTGGCATCTCTCTAGATCTCTATGGGAGCAATACATACAGGTAGGTGTTTTCTTTTAAGTTGTTGTTGTTGTTTAAAATTATCAGTGTATGAGCGTTAACCCGCGACTTTGTCTGCACAAATTATATACCAGATTTTAAGTCAGATCATTAGCTATCAAACAAAAAAGTTTCATCAAAATCGGTTCAGGGGGTTTTTGCGTGATGCTCGTTCAAACAAACAAACAGACAGACAAAAATCCAAAAATTGGTGATATGAAATCAGGGACACCTAAAAACCAAAATGTAATTTTTTTGTTTATATCTTCACTGTACAGACAATCTTCCGTTACAGTTTTATAATAGTATAGATTATTGTGGTTAGGTTAGGTTTTAGCATTAGAGTCTATAATCCTATCCTTTAAAATGTTCATTAGAGTATTTAAACTGTTGAAAAGATTATTTATTAAAGTGAAATTGAGATTAAATATAAATTTAAACAAAAGAGAGAGGGGGGGGGGGGGGGGGGAGGGGAGAGTAGAGTTGGTAGTTGAAGCAAAAGGGATTACGGTTGTGAGTTTAAGTATGTATGTAAATTTAAATATAGCCTCCCCCTTTTTGAAGTTAGTTAAAACCATCATTCCTATTGGACCTGATGTGGTTTAGATAAGAGCAAAAACAAAACCAACAAATAGTAGGTAGGCGTTAGCTGCTGATAAATCTGACCAAAGATTAATTAATTCATGATAGATGTTTTTGTATTTTTAAGTTAAATTATTTGTAACCTAACTAATAGGATAACCTCCTTTTTTAAAATCTGTTCAAAAGTGAAACTTACAACTGCACCCTTAAAAGGTTGCTAGTTTCTGCCCATCCCAAAATGGAATACGGAAACAAGTTTACATAATGTCTAATACTATATCAAAACCGCAAGGGAGTTCTAGTAATTTCAACATCGAAATTATAAACATTTAGGTACAAGATATACTATTGTTTGTTATGGGAAGCTCAAATGATATTGTGAAGTATCAACTCACAATACAAAGATATAGGAACACCAAACTCACCTAAAACCTTGTTGACGACATCACAATTCTGTTCGATCTCATGCAACCACCTCTTGACATTGGCAAAGGATTCCCCATTAGTGACATCGTAGACCACGATGACACCGTGCGTCCCCCTGTAATACGTGCTCGTAATCGTCCTGAACCTCTCCTGGCCCGCCGTATCCCATATCTGAAGCTTCACTCGTTCACCATTTATCTCTAAAGTCCTTATTTTGAAGTCGACACCTATCGTCGTAATATAACTTCCGGAGAATGTGTTGTCGGCGAATCGGAGGAGCAGACAGCTCTTGCCTACACCTGGAATATAGATACGATGATGAGCAACATCACGGAAAGTCGTTGGGAAGTCGTCATATCGAACACAGGCCTCGCCCACTCACCACTATCACCAATTATCAGCAGTTTGAAAAGGTGATCAAACTCGCGTGCCATCGCTTCAAAATTAGTGAGACTAATTCTCTAGTTGGTCATGTGTTCACTAGTAACGTTGGAAATTGATTTAACACAATTTTAATCATAGAAATACTAATAAAACGCATGCCGTAAAACGTTACGCTTGCGTCACTTAACATTCGACCGCCATCTTTTTTGTCTTGTCATTCATTGTTTTGTTGCCAGAGTAAAAAATGTTTAATTAAAAAAAATATCTCCCGCAAGGATTGACGTGGTTTCGTGTGTATCCGAACGTAAAATAAGTGACGTTTATGAATGAATCTGTCAAAATAAGGTGTGGTGGTCAGAGATTGTATCAAGTTATTGCAATAAAATAGAAAAATGTCGGCTACATTGAAGCCCTATCTAACTGCTGTACGCCACACGCTAACAGCAGCTATGTGCTTAGAACATTTTTCGTCACAAGTGGTAGAGAGATACAACAAACCGGAGGTCGAGGTTAGAACCAGCAAAGAGTTGCTTCTGAATCCAGTGATAATTTCGCGGAATGCCAACGAAAAAGTGCTGATTGAGTCATCAATAAACTCGATAAGAGTTAGTATAATGATCAAACAAGCGGATGAAATTGAAAAGATATTGTGTAAAAAGTTCATGCGATTCATGATGATGCGAGCGGAAAATTTTATCGTGCTAAGGCGGAAGCCAGTAGAAGGGTATCACATTAGCTTCCTGATCACGAATTTCCACACGGAGCAGATGTACAAACACAAACTGGTCGACTTTGTCATATACTTCATGGAAGAAATAGATAAGGAGATAAGTGAAATGAAGCTTGCAGTGAATGCACGCGCTAGGATTTGTTCAGAGGAGTTCCTGAAGAGATTCTAGACCGGCACGTCGTGAGACTACAGACTTACATTTGTATGAAATAATACCATTTTAAGATTAAGCATTAAACTTTCAATTATTATTTTATTGACTGATGTGATCCTTAGTTGTTTAATGTAGATATCTTCTGTATATTTCTCACAAAATTTCTTCTTTGCCATTTTATCTTATAATTGAAAACAGTCATTCCATACGGACAAACAAAATTGTAATTTAAACCTTTGGCATACATGTTAAAAAATGGATGGGGTAGGTATGGTTAGTAGAGCTTTTGCCTACAAATTTCAACACAATCAAGGCCTTGTTCAACATGTTTGCCGGCTATCATGCTTACAGCATGGCTAGCATGTCACCCACGACAAAGAGTTTAAACAAGAAAAACGTTGTGCGCGCTCTTTTTGGCGTACGTAAAATAATAAAGATGGAGGCACATCTCGATTTTGCCGTTTTCTCGTGGGTGGCATGCGAGGCCTACTGCTTAACTATTATATTATTCAAGGAACAGTATTTTCTTTTTCTAAGTTTTGAAACTTTTGTATAAATATACTATAAATTATAATTTTATTAAAAGGAGTATAGTTAAATAATCGGGCAATATTGTTTTATAATTTAAGATCAGCAACCATAGTGTTTTGATAAGCTTAGATTTAATTTTACAATAGTTTAATATTAAAGTATATTTCAATTATTTTGAGGCAGTTATTGTTTGCCATTAGGACACCTGCCTCTCTATTTCTTGAGCATTTAATTATCCTTTGACTTGTAAACTTATAAAATGTGTACCATGGAGCATTAAATAAATTATGTTCTTTTATAAAATTTAAGATTATTTTTTCAAGCATCCCAGGCTTTGGAAGATATGTTTAAGAAAATTACTCTCTACCAACCAAGATTCAAAATGTAGGGGACATCGGATTTAAAAAAACAAATTATCAATGTTGGCATAGTAGTGAAAGTTGTTCTGAGGGTCTAAACTAAACCAATCCTTTAAAATATAACTAGGTGGTTTTGTTACACCCTGTGGAATAAAAGTGGGGAGGTATTAATAAAAAAACAAATCCGTTTTTAAGAATATTTTAACATGAAATGATCATACAATGTTTTTCACTTATCAAACTGCCAGATTTCAAATTAATTTGATTGTTTTACAGTACTTAATAGCAACGAGTCATACAAGTTACAACAGTGCTGATATAAATGATTAATAACAAAAATAGGTAATTAAAAAAAAATGCTTCACATGTGTTTGTTGTATCAATCTCATTAGTTTCCACACACACACACATCTCTTTTTTTTTACACAATAATTGAACTACAGTGAAAATAAATACATTCGATATTTATAAAACACTGTCAATTTTTAAAAGTAAAAAATCTACAACTAGTTTCTATTTAGTTTTTAGACTTGGCTGTCCGTAGGGTGAATCCTTCGCCTTTGAAAGCTTCGAAGGGCTCGGTGGGCGTGTCGTCTTTAGCACTTGTCGGCCGAGAGGTTCGTATGAACCGTAGAGTGCCTATAACGAAGTCGTAGTCTGGAATGCCGCGTACGTATGACTGAAATCAAAATGCCACATCAATTAAATGTTCTTTTCTCCCCTCAAAAAAAAGCGGTGGAAAGCGTCAACTTTCGTCCCACTGCCGGTGTCGGTGATTAAAGGCAACCTGTAACCTCAGGCAGTAAATAAGAAAGCCTCAGATCACATGTTTGTTGACCTCGGCTTATGAAATCTAGGACCTTTCTTGCTTTCATGCCCTCGGTGTGTAATTTAATATTGAACATGTACAGTCAGTAATGAAAAGATGTTTACACTTTTGTTCCACATAGTAGTCAAGTGTATGCATCTTTCATTACGGCTGCCGCTTGCGATCGCGTTCCCGCTATCTTATTTGCTCTAGCATATGACGTTCCTGAGTGACGGAAATGGATGGTGCGACGGAAAAATGCGATGCGGTGCTGCCAGATGTCGTTCAACCCTTAAACTAATAGTCTACCCATCAAACTGAACGAGTTTTACTATGGGAGCAAACAGATCGAAGCAAAAAAAAAATCTGCTGTTGCATACATTTGAGTCGAGTAGGCATTACAGTTTAGTATGGAACAGAAGATTTTTTTCCATGCCCTCCACTGCAATACCCGGACCTTACCTAACGATCGATGGAGTGCATACCTCTCTGCACCGACGCTCTACAGTCTACAATACCCAGCAAAAAATTTGGTAGTATAAGCCCCCATTTATATGACTATTTTGACTTATAAAAGTTATATTACGGTAATATCGTCATATTCTGGTATTTTATTCGACTAATGTTCGACTATACGACACCTATACGACCAAATTGTTAGTTGGGTATTAATAAAGAAGTCGCGCGTGCCGTGGGGGCGTGTTTTTATACAATACCTGTCTAGAATGTGATGAGTGAGGCTCAGAATCACTTTCACTGGCGAGCTTCTTCTTCTTGCCGTCGAGCCGGTTGCCCTCGCCCTTGAAGGCGATGAAGCCGCTCGGCTCGGGCATCATGGCGGCTGGGTCCTCGTCCATGGCCTCCACGGCACTGCCCTGGCCACGGCGCGGGTACTCATCCTCTTTATAGCCCACTGGAGGCGCGAATTCCACCTGTTTTAGGGTTTTTTATTTATGTTAGATTAATTACTAATTAGTTAACACATAGTACATGTCATTTAATTTGATGAAACTTCTGTAAAAAAAACCAGGCTACAGTCTCTTTAATAAAAAAAAAATTGCATATCAGTAAAAATTTGATCAACGAGCGCAACGCCTACTAACTGCTCAGCAGTTTGGCGATATTAAACTTTGTAAATTAGGACAGATGTAAGATTCTGAAACAAATTATTTAGAAAAAACTTTATGAATCATACTCCGGCTATTGTAATATTTAGCGGCGCGGGTGCTCGTACATTAAACTCTGTAAACTAAATGATAATATTTATATAGATTTTAGAATGACTTTTAGATTTTATGTCAATCCAGACTTGGTAATATGTAAAGCCGATCTGTCAACACTGCACTCTTTCTCTCTTCTGCACGGCTAGCATGCCACCCACGACAAAGCGTTTAAACGAGGAAAACGTAATGCGCGCTCTTTCTGGCATACTTAAAATAATAAAGATACAGGCACATATCGATTTTTATCGTTTTCTCGGGGGTGGCGTGCGAGGCCTACTGGTGAAGATCAATCTCTTTTACTTCAATAGGTTATGGGCCCAGGGCAGTTTATTTTTTGATATCACAGAATTGTCGCGTTTTGTAGTGTAACACAATTTGTTTAAGCGTGATGGGTAGTTACTGAAATCACACACAGAAGTTTTAACATAGCTTTACTGACGACAGTGGCGGCGCGACGAAGTAGGGTACCAAATGTACTTCAAGTAACCAAAACTAACTTGACAGCAGTAGAACTAGCCCAGTCATTTTACGGAGTTTTGTTAGGCGTGTAGAGAGTAATTATTAATTGGACTTTTAAAACTGTAATTATAATAAAAAAAAAATCGCCACGCTACATACAAATCAGAATTGTATCTCCCAGAAGGCTTTTAAATTAATAATATTAACCAATGCACTCATTTTAATTAAATTTAACAATATAAATGAGATATTTAATAGAAAATACTCATGTATTTTTCAAAGCCTTGTTTTTACAAACAAACAAACAAAAATATTAACACCACGTTTGAAGTATGTATAATGGTAAAGTCTTAAAAGATTGCAAAAAAAATACCATTAGTTTTTTTTAGAACGAGATAAATGATAAATTTAAAATTTGGGGCGGTTGCTGACGTGATATTCTTTTAATTTTGGTACATTTCTAAGCTCAAATTGGCTCTTAAATACTGTGCCGAAAAAAAATTTTAATCATTTATTAATTAGTTCCGGCTCAAACCATAAAATGACTGGGCTAAACTTCCTGTTCCACATATTGCTTTTATGGGTCCACTCCACCTTATTAATAGATATTATGCTGTTTGCATAAAAAGATCAGAATAAAATAATAAAAAAAATAACATACATTCATATCACATTCTATAATGATGACAGCATTCCCTGGCTTCGTCTCCAGGACGCATAGCTCGTATACTTTAGAGTTGTACTTGATCGCGATCACGTCACCGTTGGTCAGGCATGAGAAGTTCCTTAGGCAGTTCTCTAATACTGTAATATCACAAATTGCATTATGTTAATCATAGTTTAAAAAACCCTTTATTACTTTGGTAAAATTAAAAGAAACCATCATCATCATCTGCCTATAAAACGTCCCACTGCAGGGCACAGGCCTCAAGAAAGGTTGTACCACCATAAATGCTGATAGGTAAACTTCACATATGCATCAGAATGTCTTCTTCAGGTTTCCTCCGTACCTATATTCTGTTCTAATTTTAATATGGCTCCACCATAGTGTTGATGATTTTGCCAATATCTAGTTTAAACAGCAAAAGTGCTTGCTATTATACAGGAATAAATATTTGGTGATCTCATCAACGCATTGTTTTTGTAGAAAAACACTCGCCCGATACCAACCCAAAATGGCGGAGCCACGTGGCCACTTAACCCGCGCGCCGAACGAAACACGTCCACACGGATACACTAGCCACGCGATTCCTACGTAACTTTCTTGTCCTTTGGGCTGGTTTTAGAGTGCTTTTACGCCAAATGCATTTCTTGTGCTATACTGAGGAGCGCATAGTTGTGAAGTATCGTCGGTGTGTACCATTAGGGTAGCACTAAAACCTTGCACATCAATGTACTGATTAGTACATTCGTACACTTTCTGATTCGCACATTGTCCGATTGGACAATGTGCGAATCGGAAAGTGTGCAAACCGGACAATTTTGAGAATATGACATTTAAATACATGGTCATTCTGCGTCAAGAGGACCTGTTGCGAACTAGACATTTGAGTCTAATATCAAAATGATGTACTGTCAGCCTCAAAAAGATGTATACAGTTAAATACTATGACATGGAACAAAACTGTACACCTCTTTTTGAGGCTGACTATAAAGCAAAGTTAAATCTGAATCTTACCTGCTTTAGGATTGGATATATCTAAGAAGTCTTCAGAAAGAGGCTGGAACTTGGAGAATGTGGCGACGGGTAGTGAGACACTCTCTATTTGTATTAAGGCACCTTCCTCCAGTACTAGGTTGGACATCATCTGTGGCAACAATTAGTTGAAGTTATAAAAACATTCTGTGTTGGTAATTAAGCAGATAAAACCGCATATCCAAAATTGTAAACTTTGGCCATGTAATGACATACATTGAGAACATTTAAGAATTTTTTTATACTTGTCTGTGCTGAACTGAACTGATTTGGATGGGATTTTCACAAAAGCATAGGGCTTAATTTGGATTAGCATTTAGGCTTTATTTCATTGCAATTGGTTCATTCAATCAAAAGTTATGTTAGGTTGGGTTAGTTGGTATTTGCAAGAAGCCGGTGACAAGATCTTATGGTGGTTTCGGTCCATGCAAAAAAAGTTTGACGCACAATAAGCGTAGACGGAAATAATAAAAGTAATATTTTATATATGGAAAAATAGTTTAGAAAATCTAGTTGCCACGTCACAAATAACATTTACAATTTATAATATAATTACGAAGATATTTTTTTTTTTTACTAGCCCACCTCATCCCACTGCTGGGCAAAGGCCTCCCCTTTCATCCTCCAACTATCTCTGTCCTGGGCATGCTCTGGCCAAGCGTCATCGAAAGCATCCAGATCGTCCCGCCACCTCTTCCTAGGACGACCTGGACACTGACGACCGTTTTCTGGGATCCAGGGCGTTACCATTCTTACCCACCTCCTCTTGCATTCGACAGACATGGCCGGCCCAATCCCACTTTAATCTGGCGGTTTTTTCTCCAAAATCGGCTGATACAAAGCTTTTAAAATTTTGTATGAAAAATTTCAAAGCTTTATATCTTCGTAATTATTTTATAAATTGAAAATGTTATTTGTGATGCGGCATCCAGAATTTCTTAACTATTTTTCCATATACACAAAGTTACTTATATTAATACCGTCTACTCATATTGTGCGTCAAAGTTTTGTATAAAATTGACCCCTCTGCAACCACCTTATACTAGTGTAGATTCTGAAGGATAATTATTTTGATAAATATATGATGATAATTATAAAATTATTTAATTAGAAAACAAAAGCTTGCGCCAGGCAATGTCACCCCATATGTGTTACGATATCAATTATACTTTATTTAACACCAAAAAAACATTGTAATGAAAGAGTAAAACAGACAGGAAATACAGAAGGTACGAAAATTATCAGATAATTATCAAAGAAAATGATAATCTTGATAATTTCGCACCCTGGTAAATTCTTACCCAGTGAGGTAAATAGACTTTCCCTTCATCAGCGACGAATTCAAGTACACCGCAGTGTGTGATCCTCTTTGATTTCTTATTTGTTAGTTTGAATATCATTGGGTACTCGATATTTAATCTTGTGAGCTGTTCTAGCGCTGACGGAGGCATTATTACTGCAAGAATAAGTATGTGTTATACTGGATGATTTTTTTTACCACACGGAAACATTTCAGGGATGGTTCAGATTTTTTGCCACTCAGAAACATTTCAGGGATGGTTCAGATTTTTTGCCACTCAGAAACATTTCAGGGATGGTTCAGATTTTTTGCCACTCAGAAACATTTCAGGTATGGTTCAGATAATTCAACTGAACAAGTTTTACTATGGGATCAAAGCTAAAATCACAAAAAAAAACAGCGGTTCCATACTAAACTGCAATGCCATTCAAATGTATGAGACAGCTCTTTTTTTTTATACGAATTCAGGTTTGCTTTCATAGCAAACGATTTCAGTTTGATGGTCTGAACCACAGTGAACCCAAAGCACAGTTGAATTAAAACTATTAGTAGTGAAATAAAATGAAAAAGTCAGCTATCGCAGCGAGTTTATTCTATTCATCTTGGTTGTAATGATGTTACCAATGTCTAGTTTATTCATCAAGATCAAGAGTGCTTGACGTTGTACGGTAGTTTATTTATTTTGGTGACTTCTAGGATTGTTTTTTGAAAAGAACACTATCTTGAGCCATCACTGGAGCTTCGTTGTAGGCCCGGGAGGGGGCAACCAACAATTGACAGCGATATGACTACCCAATAGCAGACCTACAACGCGACTCCAGCAGGTCTATGCTCATGCTGTATGCGGGGAACGGGCAAACCCTATCTCAATTCACTGTGAGGGTACGCGCACAGACAGTGGCACACCACCCTGGATTGACCTGTACTGTAGCAGCCACTGAATTTCTCCGCTATTTGTTTTTATTACAGTATGGCAAAGGCCACCACTCATGTATAATGGTGGGATAGTGAGCCATACTCCTCCATGCCGGTCCACTAAGGAGTGGTGGAGGCAAGTTAGTGCAATAATGTTATCAAAAAATTAATCTCGAATAGTAAATTATCCTCTAATAGTTAAAGGTAAATTTAGGTAAAAATTCTTAGATGTAGATATAGAGAAAGGGTTTCATACTTTTGCCTCCTCTTTCGACGTCTTGTCTCTCATTCCCGGGCAACATAGAGACAGAATAGCATCTGTAGGTCATATTGAAAGGCCTGGAGATTTCGTGAAACATGTTGAATCCAAACTGAAACTAAAAACGTGATATTTAGCAGGTCATAGAAGGGATACGATTTTTTTAACAACACTAATTATAGGAGCACTTACCATATTGATGGTTTATATTATTTCAGTTGTAAATATTTGGAGAAAATAATTGCAAATCATGCACCAATTTTCAATACAAAAACAATTCAATTTTCCTCTGTTCACTACTAATTTGACAGATATAGTTTCGTTCAAAAATATTTTATCATCGAAGCGAAAGAAAATGGGAATCGGAATCTTCTGAAAATCGTTCGTTGTTCGGATACACTTCCGAATCCAAAAGGTGCAACGTCCTAATAAACTGGTCACACTGGAACCAGCCAATCAACGACCTGCTTGATATCAAATCGACAAATAGAAAGTGAGCTTAGAAGGCACTGACAATTATAATTTAGTGTTGTCAAAAAATAAATAAAATAGTTTTTTTTGGGTTGTAACATTTTATAGCTATCTCTCTCCAATTTTATCAGCCATTGCATTCATTTGTGTATGTGGCAGCCGAGGGTGGAGGATTATTCATCATTATCTCCTACGTAGAAAAATTTATATCCCCTAATTTTTCCTTCATGTAGAATCTAAATCGAATTAGTGAGTAAATTCAGTTATCCGCCGTAAATAAAATAAAATAACCGTTTGTGTTCCGGTCCTTGTCAGTTTTCTTCCGAACATGAATGAACGCCATGTTGATTGTCAAAAGTGTTTTCCGATGAGACGGCAGTGAATTGAACTTTTTGTTTCAGGCTCCGCGATTTTCAATAGTCGCTCGTTATCCGGTTCGGTTTAGTTAGTGCTAGAGACCTGCAGCCATGGCGCAAGTTCTACCAATACGTTTCCAGGAGCATTTACAGGTGAGTACGCCCATAGTTTTCGATTGGATTAGCCGATGCGCTTCCTTCAAGGAAGCTGTTTATCAGTGGTTGCTCTTGGGACGTCTCCTGCGTCCTTTGTGCATTGTATTGTCGCGTAAGAGATGTGAGTGATAGTAGAAAAGGCATTGCGCAATTGTGCGTATGTCAATCCACCCCCTACTCGCCTACCTACGTGAATGCGCCCGGTATTGATTTGTGCCAGATTCCCCCTGGATCATATGGTTTGCGGTCCAGTTGGCTATTCTGTTTAATATTCGGGTCACTGACACTGAAATTCAGGCAAATGGGTCAATTTTTGTGATTTTAATGTGATGACAAAGAAATGCAAATACAATGACTTCACATTTATCTTGAGATATCAGACGTTTGGATCTGTATTGGTTATGATGCTATTGTAATAAAAATTTACAACATTCCAATAAGAATCTAAGCAGCATTTACTATTTTACTAATGTGATAGGAATCAAATCATTGAAATCTCGTTTTTCGTTCATATAAATACATACAGGGTGTCCCAGAAATGCTGAATCAAACTGCTATGGGAGGCAGCTTGACTAATGTCCTATCCATAAAAAAAATAAAAAAAAATAAAACGCAAATGACCATAAAAAAAAGATTAAAAAAAAAGATTTCTGTTCAGAAAAAACAATTAAACCAAGTGGTCTGTGCTCGAAGTGCAGACATTTTTTTTTGTAAAATGTTAATAATCAGTCGAAGCAACCTCTAACAATTAATATTGGCAGTTTGATGATTTTCCCGTTTTTTTGGATATTCTTTTTTTTTATGGTCATGTGCGTTTTATTTTTTTTTATATTTTTTATGGATAGGACATTAGTCAAGCTGCCTCCCATAGCAGTTTGATTCACCATTTCTGGGACACCCCTTATAAAAAGATCTATGGGTAAGAGTGTCAAGTACGGGGTGTAACAAAACACCCTAGTAATACTTAAGTGGGTGTTCAGACTATCAAACTGAACACCTTTCACTATGGAGCCAACTTCGAAATTGCGAAATAATAATCAGCTTTTTCGTACAAAACTGCAATACCGGCTCTACTAAAATGTATGGGACAGCTGATTTTTTCTCGATGTTTGCTTGCTCCATAGTGAAAGTTGTTCAGTTTGATGGTCTGAAGCACCTCCTTAAGTATTACTAGGGTGTTTTGTTACACCCTGTATAGTCTTGTGTTTTTCCTGCAAAGCAAGAATGGCTGGTCGGTGCGATGTACAAGTATGATGTAGTTATTGACCTGTCTACATGTTTGCCTACTTTTGCTATCGATGCTATTATGACTGATGTTTTTGCATTGGGACAAACCTAATACCAGGTTTATCAACGCTTTTAGTTCATAAGATGTTTGTTTATGTATTTGATAAATAAATAAAAAAAAAAAAGGACAAATAACTTTGTAATCTAAATAACTTACAATAGCACAGCATATGCTCACAGCTATATTACCTGAAGGGGTGGGTAGTCAGACATATTCTGGGAGTTGTTCAGATGGTCTGAAGCACCTCCTTAAGTATTACTAAGGTGTTTTGTTACACCATGTATAGTCTTGTTTTTCCTGCAAAGCAAGAATGTAAAGGACAAATAACTTTGTAATCTAAATAACTTACAATGGCATAGTATATGATCACAGCTAGGAGTCGCGCTGCAAGTCTGGGGGAGGTCAGACGCGTGCGTATTGGCATCTGTTAGGCTTGCACGTGGCTCCGCCATTTTGTAAACTCTTTTGTGTTTTAACTATAAAACGTTAACTTGAGATTATAATAAACTACTTAACATTGGCAGAAATGCTACTAATCATTTTCCTACGTGTACTCTCCACATAACGAGACATTGGCACAATTGTGATAACGCATCGGACGCCATTAAATAAAAATAGAATAGAATATATGATCACAGCTATATTACCTGAGGGGGTAGTCAAACATATTCAGAAACCATCAAAATGTCCACGTTTCACAAGTACACACGGCGACATATAAAGCTATGCAAAACAAACATAAGCTGGCCGTGTGACGTTATACATTACTATACCTATCCGTGGCCAGTTTATTTCGGTTTTGCGTAGCTTGATGTGTCGCCGTGTGTAATGAAACTCTGTCCAGTGTGACAGGGAGTGAGCCTGTCGCCACTAAATAAGTAACATTCCAAATCTTTATATTAGTAGGTAATGTATTTGTTTTGTATGCAATAAATTATTATTAATGAATGACAGTTAGTGAGTGGGTGAGAAAACACACCCAACCACCCCACGGTACCCAGCAATGGGGTTTACCTGTGATTTTGATGACTCATTTATAATTAATCTTTCTTTCTAATCTATACTATTATAAAGCTGTAACAGAAGTGTGTCTGTACATTGAAGATATTAACAAAAAAAAAGTTACGATATGGTTTTTAGGTGTCCCTGATTCGATTTCACCAATTTTTTGTCTTTCTGTTTGTTTGTGTGTTTGTTTGTTTGAACGAGTATCACGCAAAAACTACTGGACCGATTCTGATGAAACTTTTTTTGTTTGATAGTTTATGATAAAAGCTGGTATATAATTTGTGCGGACGAAGTCGCGGGTTAACGCTCGTATACTATAAAATTCTTGTGTCCGGTGTTTGTAACAAAACTGCTCCGAAACGGCTTGACAGATTCTTATGAAATTTTGTGTGTATATTCAGTAGGTCTGAGAATAGGACGTAAAGAAAAAAAAATGGTCAAGTGTGTGCCGGGAAAAAAAGGGGCATTGCAACGCACGCCGGGCACAGCCAATAGCTATAAATTGTGAGGCTACATGGTTGCGATGTTAACACAACATAGTGTCAAATCATCAATGCAATTTTAATATAACGGTAACAAGCTCGATTGTCTCACCACAGTAATTATAGAACAATTATTTTTAAGTGGCAGGCAAGTGATTCCAATCATTGATTGTAATAATATCATTGATAGGTAATGACATGATGTGATCGGATTATGAGACATAACTAAGTTATATCATGTAGGATCCCACTGTAGGTCAAAGGCCTGCTCTCATGAATAAAGGTGAGAGGAATCATAACAAGTCAGATCTAACAAAATTAGGTGAAACTATTTTAAGGGGATGATGAGACCATCAAACTGAACAACTTTCTCTATGGGACTAATATTGAAATCGCGAAAAAAAATCTGCTTTCCCATACATTTAGGTCGAGTAGGTTTCTATGAAACAGCTGATTTTTTTTTCGCGATTTCGATATTGGTCCCATAGAGAAAGTTGTTCAGTTTGATGGTCTGATCATCCCCTTAAATAGTTTCACCGAATTTTGTTAGACCTCTTTCTCTCATGTTATGCTGGAATGGAATGTGTCCGGAATGCAGATCTCCTATTTAGATTTATTGGGGCTTCCAACTGTCCCAACAGGGAGCTCAACTGCTGGATTGTTAACCCTTAGTCAAGCAAAGTAGTGAGCCTGTAACTGTAGGACTGTCCCTTGTCCTAGACTAAATATGTAAAAATTTCTACGTGTGACAGAAACCTTAAAAAAAAATGAAAGAAAAAAGTCATAGTCTGTGCACACTTATCCAAGTGCGGCACAGCATTTCTCAGTGGCAAAACATTATCGACTTTGCTTGCGTTAAAATAACATCGAAAATCATGTGACTCAACTACTAGTGCCCAAAGGGATGTTGAAGCGACTTGTATTAATTCATTTATTCATGTTATTTCAATGCAAGCAAAGTCTATAATGGTTCGGCAGTGAAAAATGATCTGTACTCCACTTTGTCAGGCGTGCACCGGCCCATGCGGGCAGGATGATGATGATAACGATTTTTAAAAGACAAACATAGAGAGCTGAAGTTGACATACATCAACAATAGGGGAGCAGACTGCATAAAATATATTTTAGTTTTACCTTCTTAGTAAAAAAAAATAAATTGAAAATAACGCTATACTCACATTTTTAGTTTTTTTTAGCTAGAATACTATTTTTAATAACATGATGAACCATAAAAAGTAATGAAATGTTGATGACGTCACTTGTGGGTATTAAGTACAATTTTACATACATCGCGCGCGTTTTGACGTTCATCTAAAAGTTGCTAATTTGACTAATTGTCCGATCCCCATTGTACTCGCCTTTCAGGGTGGACAGCAACAACCACCAAACATCCTTTAACCAGTGGTCCTCAATTTAAATTATATTTTCAGCTCACAAATGTCGGCATCAACCCAGCGTCGATATCCTTCAACACCCTCACCATGGAGTCGGACAAGTTCATCTGTGTCCGCGAGAAGGTCGGGGAGACCGCAGAGGTGGTCATCATCGACATGGCCGACCCCACCAATCCCATCAGGAGGCCGATCAGTGCTGATTCCGCCATCATGAATCCCGCCAGCAAAGTCATCGCCCTGAAAGGAAAGGCCGGGGTTGAAGGTAAGTTAAGGGTTTTGTTTGTTTATTGGGTAATATTTTAGCTTCCATACTGAAACATTAAATATGCTAAAAGCACAGAATAAATAATGGTACTACATACAAAAGTTTCACTTCCATACATCGTGCACTAAAGTTGATAAAAACATTTCTGTGAAATATAAGGACCAACAAAATTAGCTGGAACTATTTTAAGGGGATAATCAGACTACCATACTTAACAACTTTGTCAACAGGGGGTCCCCCTGTCGGACGGTGGGGAAAAAAATCGGCAGTTCCATACAAAACTGCAAACCTACTTGACCTGAATGTATAGGACAGCAGATTATTTCTCGCGTCTTCGATGTTGGTCCCATAGAAAAAGTTGTTCAGTTTGATGGTCTGATCATCCTATAACGTGAGCCAAAGCCATGAGCGTATCGCGAAAGGTAAATATTACGCTGGACTTTTTTAGGCTACTAATTACAAAAATTGATGTAAACTCGGCTTTATGTAAGGTATTTTCGATTTGCCGCCTTAAATCGCGGAGCATTTTTCACTGCTACATCATTATCGAGTTTGCTTGCATTGAAATAATATCACATTTTTTTTCACTTACAAATTTCTTAGATGTAATTTTTTCAAAACTATTTTTATCTAAAAATTACATATACATACATAAACTCACGACCGTAATCCCTTCCAGGGTGGTCAGAAACATTGCTACAACTACCAACTTTCTGTTTAAGAATGTATGTATCTAAAAATAATTTCTGGTAATCAAGATAGTTTGTTGTAGATACATACTATTACGGAGAATTATCAAAATGAAAACAATAGATAAGTGAACATACACTGAATCTATCTTAGTATTTGAAGAAACTTACATTTTTGTTCTTGTAATAATTGACTTTCTTATAAATTTTGCAAATTATTTACTGATACAATGTTTCGCCTTGCCTGTATCATATAATATAAGATTGAAACAACAAAATTCGTAGAAAAATCAATATTTTGATTGGCATCTTAAAAACCAATTTTTTTCCTTAGTCTATTTCGTCCCACTGCTGGGCAAATTATTCTCCATGCATCCCTGTCCTGAGCCAGTTCCATCCACTCTTCCTCAAAGGCATTCAGATCGTACCTCCATCTCTTCCGAGGTCGACTTTTACGGCGACTTCCATTCTCCGGGAACCAATGTGTTAAGACTTCCATCTTTCTGGGTGCAATCGACAGACACGGCTGGCCCAATCCCATTTCAACTTGCGGTTTTCTCACCAACATCGTCTATTTGTGTTTGTTGGCGTATTGTGGTGTTCCTGACGCGATCTGTCCGTTTGATCCTCAATATGCTACGCTTCATCGCCCTCTGGCAAACCGTGAGTTTGGACTTCTTGTTAAAAACCATGTTTGAGCACCGTAGTTTAGGATAGGCTGGATACACATGTCAACGAGTCTGTGTTTGAGTGATAAAGGCCAAATACGAGTTGTAAAATCCAGAACCAAATAAATAAATAATTATTAATAAGTGATAGATAACAGAGATTAATCATGTTTCAAACTGTTCCAGACATAGCTGTGAACTCTTATCAGTTCCACATGTTACCATGAACTTGTGATGTCTCTATACATAATATAACCAATAATATATTCCATTGCAGTATACAGGGTCCTTCTTAGTAATACTGACAGTTTTGTTAGGTATCACCAGACCATCAAGCTGAACAACTTTCTATATGGAACCATCAAGGAAATCGCGAAAAAAAAAATCTGCTGTCCCATACATTTGGCTCGAGTAGGTTTGCACTTTGTAATTTTGTGTGGAACAGCTTATTATTTTTTTTGCGATTTCGATGTTGGTGCCATAGCCAAAGTGGTTCAGTTTGACGGTCATCCCCTTAAAAAGTGTCAGCATATTAAGAAAGACTATATACAAATTTATGTATTGAAATTTAACCTAGAATTGCAAAATGTCTGTATCTGCAACATGCTTCGTCAAGAATACATATATTTAACCAGGAACCCAATCAGCAACACGCTTCGTCAAAAACTTAATCTTATACATTCTCAATCTGCAACATGCTTCGTCAAAAACTTAATCCTATCTATCTTTACTATTATAAAACTGTAACAGGAAGTTTGTCTGTACATTGAAGATATTAACAAAAAAAAAGTTACGATATGGTTTTTAGGTGTCCCTGATTCCATTTCACCAATTTTTGGATTTTTTGTCTGTCTGTTTGTTTGGGTGTTTGTTTGTTTGAACGAGTATCACGCAAAAACTACTGAACCGATTTTGATGAAACTTTTTTTGTTTGATAGCTTATGATCTGACTTAAAATCTGGTATATAATTTGTGCGGACGAAGTCGCGGGTTAACGCTCGTACATTCTAAATCTGCAACACGCTTCGTCAACATAAAAACTAAGGCCCACTCAAAGGTCCAGCTCCACGCATCCCCGGCTCCATGGTCCCCATGACACTAGCGGCATTTCCCCTCTGGATGGTCAAAGACAACCTCTGCACCAAATAAAGCACCAGAGCGCGGATCGCCGCCTTTAGCTCTCAACAGCTGTCCGATCTCCCGCACAAAAATTTTGGCCTCGATACCCCATGGACCCGCAGTCTCAAACGCGACCGGTACGAAGTCGTAAGCCGGTACCAAATTACTGTACCTGGACTGCTTGAGTCCAGCCGCATTCTCCGCCGCTGAACCCGGGGCTCGCATGGTCCAATCCAAATAGTAAGGAGCAAAGGTGCTCACGCACGTGGCGTCCCAAATGAGACAACGGCCCCTTTGCCAGGGGATCAACGTAAGACCATCAGGGCGTTTGCTGTCCGTGCGGCACTCTATATTTATTAACTATTATGAACTCAACAAATCATTCTACCTTTAATATTTTGTCTCTCTACAACAGTGGGCCTAGCATGGTGACCGCGTGAAAGCGAGAAAGAGCGAGATTTGATTTTGTCTTTGTTACTTTGATGTCAAAACGAGTGCGCATAAAACCTTTCTAGGTTTTTTGTGCTTGGTATGCTAGTCATACTGGTATGAACTTGTATTAAGATTTGCTAAGAACTTGAGTCCTGTGACACCTCTCTTGCCTCTTTCACATTTTTAACCGCCTCATGATTGTCGGTTTCAGGTACTTTTTATTTGGTCCTTCTAATATTTTTTTATCTGTAAAGTACCACCCAGTAATGTTTTTTCTTGTGTAAAGATAACATCTGAGGATAACATACGCCATAAAATCAAGAGACATTGAGATTCCGTTAATATTGAAACTTGTTTAAATATCTAATCAAAGGACGTCACTTAAAAATGATGTCAACTTCAAGTGTTGTCTTCAATGTCATTAAATCTACTTGTACGTCTTACTTATTATAGTTCTTTTTTTAGGCCGCCCTGCCTGAAGATTACAATTAGGTGGTTTTAAACCTTTAATATTAGAAAGGGGCTAAGAAGATGATTTTGATGTAACAAACAGACAGACATACTTTTGCATTTAAAGGATAAAGTGTGTATATTACAGATTATTTATTGAGTGTTTGCGTCACGCATAAAGCCGACCTCAGTTCGGGAGAAGTGACGATGAGTCATGTACGTACAAACTTCATGTTCTTGGCACAAAACTAAACAAACATATCGGAAGTTGACGATAAAACTAAAATATTTGTTTTCATTCTCTTTAACAGGGGTTTTCACATGTGATTATAATTGCAAATGGTATTATACCATTTAAACTGCTTTTGTTTCTGTTCCTGCTCCAATTGAATCATCATCAGCCTATGAACATCCCACTGCAGGGCACAGGCCCACTACCCTCAAGGAGGGTGTATGGGCGGCCTCCGTCACTCGGACGCAGGTATCGAATTAAGTACCTACAATTTGGCGCATCT
The DNA here is from genome assembly GCA_927399405.1 of Agonopterix arenella. NCBI lineage: Eukaryota > Metazoa > Arthropoda > Insecta > Lepidoptera > Depressariidae > Agonopterix > Agonopterix arenella. The sequence goes on from OV656710.1 coordinate 5,905,133, forward strand.
TGCTTGATTTCTGCCACTCGTTCCAGATTGCAACGTCGCATACGTTGCGCGCAGTACCTACGAAGTAATAACGCTGTGACAATCTTGTCACAGCATATTTGAAGTCTACCAATCCGCGGGCACGCGTGGTCGACTAACACCCATATCACAGTGAAGATTCACTTAGTAAATTTTTGCGCGTACCATCTGGCAGTAGGTAATTTTTTGTTTTCTATGGAGGGATATATCTGTTACAAAGTAAATAGTAATCTGTGATATGGGTGTTAGTCGACCACGCGTGCCCGCGGATTGGTAGACTTCAAATATGTATCAGAATTTGTTCTTCAGCATAAGCGTTCAAAAATGAATACTTTCTTATTAAAACAGACGTGAAATGTTGCGGCGTCCTCTTGAGATAAAACTTGTCAACAAGCCAAAAATATTAATGAGTATTTTGAGAATTTGAACTGATTAGTCAAATCTGTGTTTGTAAACAAAAAAATGTTTAAAAATACGATATTATTTTGTCGACAAATGTAATATTTATGTAATGTACATATGTTAACTGGCCGCATTACCTTAGGCGGGCGCCAGACTTACCCCACAAAGCAGTGTTCAAATATTATGATATGATTTCTATGCCATTCTACCTTTATAGAGGAAGAAAAGAGACAGCTACACTTTGAACACACCTTTGCGGCTATGTCTAGCGGTTGGTCAAAAACTCGTACAACATAACACTTTTCCCAAACGTAATGCTGTAGAGAGGTTCACCATTAATAAATTAGAGCTTCACGATCTAATACGAGTATGTCAATCGGTGATAGGTCTAGTCTAGCCTCTCCGCCCATAAAAACACAGCAAATACATCCCATATTCACCTGGTTAGTAGTCTCTCAAATACGCTTTCATTAAACCGAACTCAGATATTTCGTAACTTCCTATTGTCCACAGAACCACGTTACAATAAACAAAGTGAAAGTGCTGAAACACTACCGCGACAAATCCATTAATACTCCTCTTGAATCATCATTGTAAATTTACTCTTAGACTTATCGCCGTTAGGTTCAATATTACCATAAAATAATTGTAGATAAACAGTACTGGAGTGCTTCAAAGGCGTTCACACGCTGCGACCTTTGTCAATCAATTCGGGTTAATGACACTACACGATTATAATTCAATAATTGTCCACTGCATTGATCGGAATTAGGACATGGCGCTGGAAAGAAATTGACCTTTGCAGTTATTATAATAAGGAGTGGTCACTCGCGACAAGAAATGAGGCTTGTGTGACGAATACGGCTATTTATATTGGGAAATACCTCGATGTCTCTATTTTTTTGTCTATCCATAACTAATAGGTGTGGTAGAAAAGGACAAAGTGTCCTTTTATCGGACACGAAGGATTTGCTTAAAGTAATTAAGCTCATAATTTGTAATAAGTAATTATGAATGAATTAATGAATAAGCCCTTTATTCAGACAGTTTACATTTGACTTAAAAAATATATTGTACAAAATAAGGTGCCAATAATATTTCACAATAGATTCGATTATTAACTAATTATTTGTTTACACATTGACATTATTCTTGCATGCAATTTACATCAAATTAAATTAATATTACTCTATTACATTTATAAAAATTAAATAATTATATTAGGTAGTAAATAATTATATTTTTGAAGTAACCACGACCTATTTTAATAATCCTTTGCCTTTTACCCTTAATCGATGTCAGCTCCATCACTAATTAAATTAGTTTTAGCCCGTGACGTCGGTCGATGAACGAGCTTGGGGGTTTAGAAAAAAATATGAATCTACGCAACGGAATCGATTAATTACCCAAGTGAGAAAAGTTAATAACTATTAGACGATCAATTTAGATACGACGTCAGTTTATTCATAAGATCCTAAGCTACTTCAAAATTCGTCATCTAATTATTATTTCCAGTTTATATCTGTTCTTCTGTATCAACGTTAGATAAAAACGTACACAAAGGAAAGTATAATAAACTAGCTCCGTTTCGCCCGTGTTATATTAGTTCCCCTTTTCGGGATAAAAAGAAGTCGATGTCCTTTGAACATTAATGGCTTCCTCTGACGAATTTCTCTGAAATTGATGCGGTAGTTTAGATGCGGATGGCATAACAAACAGATAGACAATCACGCTTTAGTATTAATGATATTATGCCGAGATCCAGAAACGACATTTAGTTTTAGTTCGAAGTAAAATTTAAACAAGCTAAGCTCACACTCAAAAGACGTATCTGAAAGTCTGAATCTCGGCATACAAAACAAACCTACTTCAGCACGCTTTGAATAGTTGGTTGGTGTCGTAAAGTTTCGATAGACGAGAGTTGACTACCTCGAAAGGGATTACAGTCATCATCATCAGCCTATAAACGTCCCACCGTAGGGCACAGCCCTACCCTCAGGGAGGGTGTATGGGCATTAGTCTACCACGCGTGCCCAATGCGGATTGGTAGACTCCTCATACACATCAGAATTTCTTCTTCAGCGTATTCAGGTTTGCTCACGATGTTTTCCTTCACCGTTTGAGAGCAGTCGGTATTACGTACATAAGTTAGAAAAACTCATTGGTACATGGCATGTCGTCCGTGCGGATTTGAACCCGGACCCCCCATAATTGGGTGTCCATATGTCATTTAGTAATCAAAGGGTGCGAAGTCAGATAGCAGCGAAAAGGGCGCGAAAACAAATAAGCATTCGTCTTCCTAAAATTTCCTCTGTTGAATAATCTGGAGAATTTTGTATTTTTCACTTCTCGTAATGTGACCGAGGTATGTACCTGCTATAGTTTCTCTCTACAGGACCGCTTCATTGATCAATCTGTCTGTCTATGATATCTTCAACAACATGCATAACTTCGCTAGAAGTATTTAAAACGATCTATTAAAACCCATGCCATCCGTGCCATCTTTCACATTTGACCTTTGCCATCAACGCATTATAAGTAGTCACAACTCATAACGGAACCGTGCAGAATAGTCAATTAACTTGAGGAGTAGATAAAACACAAACGAACCCAACGGGAAGCGCACAAAACAATAACAACGCCATCGCTTCGCTAACTGCGCTCGCTTTTCGGTTCGCCACACTCAGCTGTTATAAACATGCGAGTGGGCATTGACCTATTCGTAGCCTTGCTTTTTAAATCTACACTTTATTTATAGAATTATTATTTTTTGTGTCGCTTATGTTTAGCATTTCTCGCTTGTTTATACGCGAGCGAGTTTATTATATACATTCAGATATAAAATCACGGCCGCTGTCCCTTTCTTTGTGAACAGAAACTTTGCTAAAAATCTATCTACGGTATTTTCTGACAGCTAGTTTAAACGTAGTTCAACATGCCTTGATAGATGGGGCGCCGTTGACGTGACATTGTTCCGAAGATGGTAATTTAGGCAAAAATAAATGCCCGTCACTGACGGTGCGTCCGAATCCTTGGCCCGAATCACGCCAACGAACGTTCCGATTTGACGTGAGTGCGACCACAATCGAAAACAGTGCTCACGGTAGGGATGCGCCGATCCGATCCGATTTTTCCGAAGATCGGATCGCGAGCATACGATCTGGCGATTTTTCGGATCCATACAAAGCCATTCGATTTTCTAGCGGATCTAGCGTATCACAAACAACACTACTAGATACTGTTACTTTATGAGCACACTCAAAATTTCTCTACCCTAAAAAAATTTCGTGGTTTTTTTTTCAAAAGCGTTCTATTTAAGGCTTTTATTGGAGAATCAGGTGCAGCTATTATTGAAATTATAATTTTATTTAATGGTACATATCTACCGATAGCGTATAAAATCTGTTTTTTCTTGATGTAGGTACTATTTTGTGTTCAATTTTGTAACTTTTTATTTAGTTAAATTAAATTATGAAAATAATAATCTTACAAAATTCAAAAGTTGACTAATAGAAATATCGATCAGCAATGAATTTCAAAGTATCTCATATTTTTAACCTATTTTTATATTTTTCAGTAAAAACGCAATAATTTCGCATGTTAAAAACAGCCATAAGACAATGGCGAGCTTGTGTGTGTATGTTTGTAAAAATTAAATATTATAATTATTGTCTGCTTTTCATTCGATCTATTGAATATCGGATCGATCCGATCCATGGATCGGATCGGAGGCATTGCGATCCGTATCAATCCGCAATATCGGATCGAACACAAATGTCGCACATCCCTAGCTCACGGCTCTGAGCGTTAGCACTGTGAGCGGGTTGTCAAAAGTGACGTTTGACAGTTTTGTTGTAGTAAACTTTTTAGCGGATTTCCAAAAGTGACGATTAACAGTTTTGCTGTCGTTCATTTTTGGTTTTTTTAGGTTTCTTTAGCAGTACCTATTGGGTTTGATTATATTCTAAAAAAGACGAATAAAAGTTTTATAACGATTAGTGATGATGAAAATAATAGGAATATTTGAATGTTGTGATGTGGTATCTAGCGTTCCGAATTGGTAGGACGCTATCAGCGCTTTCGGCGCGCTCACGCAAATGGAACGCGTTAGCGCTGTAATCGCTCACAGCGCTGTTTTCATGACTCTGAACGTACCGTGAGCCGGGCTCATCCTTTGACGAAAAAACGTTTTTTTTATTGTTTTATTTGTATTTAATTACCAGCAAGGTTGCACAACCATCTCTATCGCACCATTTAGATTTCCCCCATCGTAGCAAATTTTACTTTAAAAGATTTTTAGAATTTAGTGATAGTGTGACGTGTCAAGTGGTGATAAGTGGCCAGCTTTTTCCCCCCACTATAACACGCGAGCGCGTATGGACGCAAAGAAATTACGGGGTTTAATTACATACTTAGCTTCAGCTCATAACTACTGAAATCGCGAAAAAAAACAACAGCTGTTCCATAGAAAACGACAATGGCGACTTAACCCAAACTGCAGATTCGCGATTTCAGTGTCGGTGAAATTTCGTCTGAAGCACCCCTTAAGAGGATATGTGAAAAAAATAGGATTCTTCAAAGCGTCATATATCACGAAGTACTAACAGTAGGATCATTTGCGGATATGTGTAAATTGAACATATAACTAAAGTTTTGATTAGAGCCAAAACACGATTAAGACACATTTTCTCGATAGAAAAACAAGCCAAAGTAGCCTCCGTCTTTATCGATAAACGTTTGGAACTGCTAAACGGTGAATAATAGAAACACGAGACTTGATTTTAAAAGAGATAGATATTTTATAAAGTAGAGCAGAATTGAACTTACATAAATAGTACAATCACAATTAAAAAAAGTTTGTTTTACGCTTGCGTTGTTTCAGGCGCGTGCGCCGCTCCATCTCTTTCTCTCGCATCAGGCAGTAACATAAGCTATCACACGCCCATTTCGCTTCAATTATTTTTCGACATAGGCCCTTAAACTTGCAACTCACTTAAGTTTTAAGCCTGTATGTGTTATGGGAAAAACCTTTTGTTTTATTGTACGACAGTTTTTCAGTCACGCACGGTACGTGTATCCTGCCTGTGTACAGTACACTACCGGTTCTCATCCCTGAGATAAAAATGCACGTGGCATCCGCAGTGTAATATGCACATGCGAACACGTGTACTTTACTGTTTTCAATTATGGGTCAGGGTCTAAGAAGGACTGCATACGGTTATATTATACCACAGTTTATGTATCCATACAGTTGTGAATCTCGGTGGTCGCAAGGGTCATTTTACCTCGTTACCATACTATTAGGTTGGGGAAAAAGTTTCTTCGCATTTTTTAAGGAAATTCAAAAACATTTTTAATATAGTTTATTTACATATATCTAAAGTACGTAGGTACCATTTTGTTCGATAACTTTTTGCCAATCGTAGGTAGGGACATGATCCCATTGCTATAGAAATTTTGGGGCTTCTGATCAAAATACCGCGACAAGTAGTTTTGGCAGTCCTCTCGTGATGTTAACCTGACGCAGGACTATACGGCGGATGCATTAACACCTCCCAGCCAAGCTCTCTTAATTTTTGCTGAGTGGCTAAAGATGTGTGAGGTCGAGCGTTATCATGATGAAAAACCACACCCCTTCTGTTGATTAATTCCGGCCGCTTTCGAGAGAAATTTCTTACTTTAATCTCATCAGTTGTTCGCAGTAGAGTTCAGAATCAATGGTCCTGTCTGGTGGTAACAGCTCATAATGAATAATGCCCTTCCAATCCCACCACACACACAGCATCACCTTGTTGCGAGTTAACCCGGGTTTCGCCACAGTCTGTGAAGCCTGACCGGCCTTTGACCACGACCTTTTTCGCACGTTCTTGTCGTACGTGATCCACTTTTCATCACCAGTCATCAGCTTCTTCAAAAATGGTTCGGTTTCATTACGTCGTAATAAAGAATCACAAATGAGTACACGGTTCCTAGGTTTCTTTCAGTGAGCTCGTGAGGTACCCAAATATCGAGCTTTTTAGTGTACCCAGTTTTTTCAAATGCGCCAAAACTGTCTTGTGGTCAATTCCCAGTTCTTCAGCTACGTCCTAACTACTGATATGCCGATCTTGCTCCACTTTTTCAAAAATGGCATCCATTTTTCATACATACTATAATGCGAAAAGACTTTTTCCCCAACTTATTATATTGACGTAAACTATAGAAAACCTATTCAATGCCAATACATTATGATCCTTATTGACGCTTCCTTACTATACTTGCTAAATTTCTAATCACTGCGTTAAACTATTATGGAACACTAGCCCAGCCATTTTACGGTTTGAGCCGGGACTAATTAGTAATTGATATTTTATTTCGGTATAGTATTTAAGAACAAATTTGAGCTAAGATATGTACCAAAATTAAAAAAGAATCCCGTCAGCAACAGTTCCAAATTTAAAATTAAGGTATTATCTTGTTATAAAAAACGTAAAGGTAATTTTTTTTTGCAATACATACTTCAAACATGGTGTAAATATTTTTGTCTACTTAGAAGGTTTTGAAAAATACATTTGTATTTTCTAATAAAAACCTCGTTTTTTAAATTTCAAGGACTATTTTATTGCTCTAAAATCATTTATATTGTTAAATCTAATTCAAATGAGTGCAGGACTCACAATTTTGATTTCTATGTTGCGTAGCGAATTTTTTTTTAATATGTTTCAGGTAGTCTTTTTGTCACTAAATAGTGCCGGTTACAGTTTAAAAGTCCAATTAATAATTACTCCCACCTCTCCTAATAAAACTCCGTAAAATGACTGGGCTATACACACTCCGAATCGCGAAAGAAAAATCTGCAATTTCACAGGAAACTGCAGTACCTACCTACTCGATTTAAATGTATAGAACAGAGAAATTTTTCTCGCTATTTCGAAGTTTGCTCCATATTTAGATTGACTTTATTCGAATGTAGGTTAGCTGATACGAGCATGTACGAAGCGAAGCGACTTATGGATGGTATGGAGGTTGTCTGGAAGGAATCGTTTTTCAGCGATAAGTCCACATTTTTGTCCCTCTTTTATCTTCTCTGTATTTATTTATTATTGACGTAGGTATGTATAATTAATTTAAAAGGCCGTGATATGTATGTCAGAATCAAAGCATGTGAAGATTATCTTTGCCTACCCCCCCACTGAAACGTAACCGTGAGCATATTATGTATGTATAATACAAATACTCGCGACCGTATTCCCTTCGGGGTAGTCTGGAACTTATCTGCAACTTCTCTTTTCCCATAAAAACGTTTCCAAAGAAACTCCTTTATTCACCGCGTACGACACTTCTGGGTAGTACCTATTACATAGTTACGAAGAAAGAAAATAGCACCATAACAAACTCGACTACTTAATTTAGTTCTATAGTATCAAAATAAATAGTTCGAAAGTTTCCTAAGCTTACCAGTGACGTCAATTCTATTTGTTTACTCGGTTCAAATAGACATCTACCACTACTATAACATACTTCCGATATGTTTATTGGTACGAAGAGTAGGTACATAGTTCAAATCAAATAAAGATTGAAAAATTTGTCTCGGGCGGGACTTGAACACGCTATCTGGCTGTAACATGTTTAAAAATCAATAATATTTGAAATAGGTACATAGTTCGTTTAGAAATTGAACTGAAAATGACTACAATATCGTTTTGTTTACTTTTTATTAAACATACTCATCAGCATTACCGTTTTAATCAATAATCAAGATCAGATTAAATATGTCAGTCAGCAGCAATAAGTTATACAGGGTGAAATTGATATCATTAGCATCCTTTTAAACTATGAGTCTACCCATCAAACTGAACAACTTTTACGATGGGAGCAAACCAATCAAGAGAACAAAAAAAATCTGCTGTTGCATATCTACATATGAGTCGAGTCGGCGCGGCACGGCATTCAATCAATCAATCAATCAATTATACTTTACTTGACACCAAAAAACAGAGTATACAGAGAGCAAACAGGCATTGTAGTTTAGGATGGAACATCTGTATTTTTTTTTGCTCCGATCGGTTTGCTCCCATAGTAAAAGTTGTTCAGTTTGATGGGTAGACTCTTAGTTTAAAAGGATGCTAATGATATCAATTTCACCCTGTATACACTTTAGTACTACGATGTAGAACAAAAGTGTTTACAACTTATTGCTGCTGACTGTACATACAACGTACTGACAGTTTTTTAAGAGGATAATCAGACCATCAAACTGAATAACTTTCTGAATAGAACCAACATCGAAATCGCGAAAAAAATAATTTGACTCGAGTAGGTTTGCAGTTTTGTATGGAACAGCTGATTTTGTTTCGTGATTCCATAAAGAAAGTTGTTCAGTTTGACGTTCTGATCAACCTCTTAAAAAGTCTCAGCATATTAATTAGGAAGAACATATTTAAATTGAAATTTGAATATAATTTAGAAGGACCCTATATAAACTTACGTCCGTATTCACTTTCGAGATGGTCAGAAATTTGGCTACAACACCCTGACACTCCAAACAACGATCTCACGATGCTTCAATCAATAGTACTTCAGTAGTACTAGTTTAATAGTGCGCAAACAGGGGTGTTAGGGTTTTCGATTTTCCGGGAATCAATAGATGAAAAAAATGCTTCTTGCTCGTCTCTAAAGTTACCCTTGAAGTGCGGGTTGTGGTGCGGTATCTGAAGTTAGTGAGGGACAGGGGGTGACCATTCTGTATGTAGTACCTACATATACTATTATCTATTCTGACCTACAACTACCTACTTTATCCTTTTTTATCTTTTGTTTTGCTCAATAATTACAAGGTTCTCTGTTAGAATATTTATGTTTCAGGATGGAACATCAAGTAATATGTAGCCATACAACCAAAATGATAAATATAAATAAATATCTTCGACGTTGTCAATTGGTCACACAGATTATCTAGTCCCATGATAAAACCAAAATCTAGCCCGAACGTGTATTACGATGAATTGACAACAATAACATTATCTATTATTTATTTATTATATATTATTATTATATTCATCATACAAAATATTTGCCTCTTACTGGATTCGAACTCGCGACACTCGGAACAGCAGGCAGGTTCACTACCAAGAGAGCTATCTGGCTGCCAAATGTATATGTTAATTCCATACTTGCTTACCTACACCACCACCAATCACAAGTCATATCAGTAATACGTTACCTTTTGATCCAAGCAGCCCAAAAGACCCTGCAAATATTCAACATCGAGATGAAATCCAAGATGAAGGCGCACACGATGACCGAGGACGTTGTCTTCTGGAAGTGGATCTCCCTGAACACGCTGGCCCTTGTCACCAAGCTGTCGGTGTACCACTGGTCCATGGAGGGGGACTCCACTCCCGTCAAGATGTTCGACAGGCACTCCTCGCTCGCCGACTGCCAGATTATCAACTATAGGACGGATCCGAAACAGCAGTGGCTGTTGCTTGTTGGTGAGTACATATTATTATAGAATAGCTTTTGCTCGTGAATTGGTCCGCATGGATATCAATTTTCCATTCAAAGTTTTACACGCCATTTCCTCCTCTTAGGAGTCGATTTTTAAATTGTTTAACGAACTATGGAAAATCAATAAAGATCACATTAGCATTCGAGAAATAAATTAATATCTACATAGTTTTTAAACGCGTATACCTACATAATTTTTATACATGGTCTTATGCATCAAATGGTCACAAGTTGAGCATTTTATGTTTTTTTCTAATCGAAATAGCGAAGTGGCAGGTTATGTTCAATGCAATGTGATCGTTATATAAAATAGTTACTGTGTACAAAGTGTAAGCTTATTAAGAAGGAACTTATATAATCATTAATCAATTACAATCAATGACAATTCATAATATCATTTTAGTTAATTGATATTTTCTACGATTGTCGCATACAACTACTGTACCTTGGACTTGAATCATTTTATTTACGTGTATTTTTTGGGTTTAACTTAGTTCTTTATCTATCTTTATCGTCACGCATCTTTACCAGTGAGGTAGGCAGAGACTAAGGCGCGCCATCTACTACGATCCTAACATACCTCATTCGCCTCATCCATAAATCTTTTCATACATGCTCGTCGGTTTCGAGTACCTTCATCTTTTTGTAGGACTTAACCGATTTGATCACAGTACGTCTTACGACGGCGTCCTCTGCTCGAATTTTACGTTGGAAACCTTTTTTTTCATCATTGGCCCTCTGTTATCCAGATGAGAATTAAAAAACTACATTTTTTCACTTATGAATGCAATAAATTGGTTAACTAATTCTTTTAATGGTTTTCTCTACGGCTAGTAACGATAGTGATTCTCAACATAGAACAGATAATCTAGTAAGGCAGACAGCATGAAGTAAGATAATTTAACAGATGAATGTTGCATGACTATATTGTCTCTCCGGTCTGCTAAAGATTTCTAGCTGCGATGTTACGGTTTTGATGTGAGTGCAACTATTCGTTGTCGTAATATATATCACAAGCAGCTGAATACCATAACGCTGTGTGAATACCTAGCAAATATTATTTTTAGGGGAGAATTGTGTCTTAGGATAAATCGAAAGTCTTTTCGTTAAACATATGACGCTAGAATTGACGTAATCGCATAGTATGTAAACAAAGAGGAGTCTTATTAAATTACTGATTATCATTACTAATTTTAAAGAAAAGTAGGTCGTTCAGCAGCTACGTCCTAATGCAGGGCACATTCCTACCCTCAGGGAAGTTGTATGGGCGTGAGTCCACCAAACTCGTGCCCAATGCGGATTGGTGGACTACACATACGGTCGGTACATGGCATGCCGTTCGAGCTGATTCGATCCCGGACCCTCATGATTGGATGTCCATACCTCTCTACAACGCGCCACCGACGCTCCCCAATGAGAAATACTTATTCATAATGGTGTCAGTTGGTGTTTATAAACGTAGTTTTAATAACCCCTTATTCCCGCAGGTATCTCAGCGCAACAGAACCGCGTGGTAGGCGCGATGCAGCTCTACTCCGTAGAGCGCAAGTGCTCCCAGCCCATCGAGGGCCACGCGGCCTCCTTCGCGACCTTCAAGGCGGAGGGCAACGCCGAGCCCTCCACCCTGTTCTGCTTTGCCGTCAGGACCACTCAGGGCGGCAAGCTGCATATTATTGGTAAATGTTATTTAGTGCTTCCACGCTGATCTGGGAGTGAAAAGAGAATTTAGAATTCATCTGCTTCTTATTAGCTTATTCAGTAAAATCGATTTAGGGAATGGGCTGTAGTGTTCCAAATTATAAGTGTCAAGCTAAAAACTTGTTAGAACGCATCGACGCATGACAACTTTCTTTCCTGTGCATATTTTATCAAAAGTAGCTTAGGTGCAATCTTTGGTGCAGGGCTCTGCTCTCCTCATTAGGGATAGTGAGGGTGATTGCCATTAATGGGTTGGTTTACTGTTTATGTAGGACTGTGCCTTCTTCTTTCTTTTCTTTGAGTTCTGTAAAAGATTTGACGTGACGTGATATTTTCACACAGATCTTCTATACTTTACAAATTATATTGGCTCTCCAAATGCTTAAGTTACGCGGCCGTTAAATCTACAAAGTTACGTTAGTTTTGTGATGGTTATACAACTATTGTTGTTTCTGGATATCTTACTATGTTGTAGACCCAAATTTTCTCACTGCATTCAAACGGCCCTGATAATAATAATTGCATTCTTAAACCATAAATTCACCCAACAGAGGTCGGCCAAACACCAGCCGGCAACCAACCGTTCCCAAAGAAAGCTGTGGACGTATTCTTCCCGGCTGAGGCTCAGAACGACTTCCCTGTAGCGATGCAAGTCTCGCCGAAGTATGACGTCATCTACCTCATCACCAAATACGGCTACATTCACATGTACGACATCGAGACCGGCACCTGCATCTATATGAACCGCATCTCTTCGGACACTATCTTTGTGACCGCGCCCCATGAAGCTACCGGTGGAATTATTGGTAAGTTTTATTGAAATTACATTCTTACGTTAGGCCTTTATGCGTTTGTTGAGTTCATGTTAGAATGATTATTTTTGAGTCGAACATACAAAGTTTAATTTAAACAGATGGTGATTCTTTGGCAGATTCCTGTGTATACTAAAATTGAGTGTTATAATAATAACATTGTTTCAATCGGAGTAGTTCAAGGTTTTTTCACATATTTAAAAAATTTATGTTGTTCATGTATATCTCATAATTATTAAACCTTTTCTAGAGGTACAGTATGACTCATTGTATCCATAATATGAATATATTATGTTGATGTAATGAAGGTGTAATGTCTAGCTAGATTCTCGGTTTTAGTAATCACATAGCCCTTCGCCCAACAAATTACAGGGTGGTCGCATAAATACTAATTTTCTGACAGTAAAATCTGCGGGGTCTCGTACAAATAGTTTGCGTATAGTGCCTTTCAGCAAACATCAGGATTTTTCAGATATAATATTGGCTGTGGTAGTCCAATCTAAGCCTTCATCGCTCTTAGACATCAACAGTGACAATTGCAGTGAATCTAAAGTCAACATCTTTGTAAAAATCTATGTTTAGGTGTGAACCGCAAGGGTCAAGTGCTATCAGTGACGGTGGAGGAAGACTCCATAGTGCCGTACATAAACACGGTGCTGCAGAACCCCGAGCTGGCGCTGCGGCTGGCCGTGCGCAACAACCTGGCCGGCGCCGAGGAGCTGTTCGTCAGGAAGTTCAACATGCTCTTCACTAACGGACAGTACGGGGAGGCCGCTAAGGTATGTTAATAAAGAGCAAATGTCATGATATGGCATTGAGACGACCGCATGAGTAGATGCCAAACTTCCACGCAGTGCTAAAAATTTTAAACGTAAAAAATTTGAGCCACATGCTTCCAAGTAAAATGTCACTGCTTCATACGTTAAAGAAGTATCTTTTGACGTTTTCCTGATTTAAAATAATAAAACAGCAGTCGTGTGCTATTGTGAACTATCTTTCTTTTAATTGGCTGTTAGAAAATCCACCGTTAAGAGCACTTAAGGTGGTTTCAGTCCATAAAAAAGTTTGACGCACAATACGCGTAGACGGTATTAATATAAGTAACTTTGTATATATGGAAAATTTTGTATGAAAAACTTGAAAGCTTTATTTCTTTATAATTATTTTATAAATTGCAAATGTTATTTGTGACACGGCAACTAGATTTTCTAAACTATTTTTCCATATATACAAAGTTACTTATATTAATACCCTCTAAGCGTATTGTGCGTCAGTCTTGTATAAAATTGGCCCCTCTGCAACCACCTTAAATAATATTGAATATTGTTTATTACACTGGAAAAGGGGGCGTTGTCGTTGTCTGATATAGTACGTGACCTGTGTTGGCACGTTTGCTCCATCCTACCTGGGACATACAATGCGCGTCGCTGGTTCTACCGCAGTGCATGCGGCGTGGGTTAAGCGGACGAAATAATGCCAAACTGGAGCTAAGGAATGATTTCGTTTCAGTCGCTTTTGAGACTGCAAGCCCGTGGGGAATAATATGGGCTTTAATCATAATAATCATAATCATTTATTTCATAAAGATATTTTTACATGTCAAATGCACTCCTTAACTACTTATAATTAATAGGGAAACGAAACAGGGCAACGAAAGCGGACTAAAGAGTGAAACCCCCGCTCGGGTGCTTCTTGGTACAGAGAATATCTCTGGCCATCTTAGGGACCTTTGACCCGGGGTTTGCAGGGCAGGGACATTAGTTAGTGATAATCTGACGAAGTTTGCATGCTGATAATATCTTGTGTGTTGCCATTGACGAAGCTTGTTTCACTGGAAACGAAATTCTGTATTATCACTCGACTGACTTGTGAATTTATGTTGGCAGGTAGCAGCGATGGCCCCGCGCGGCATCCTGCGAACACCGCAGACCATCCAGCGGTTCCAGCAGGTGCCGACGCAGCCGGGGCAGACGTCGCCGCTGTTGCAGTACTTCGGCATCCTGCTTGACCAGGCCCAACTCAATAAGTTCGAGTCGCTCGAGCTCTGCCGCCCGGTCTTGTTGCAAGGTTAGTGTTGTATCTAGTGCAGCAGTTCCAGTAGGTGCCGACGCAGCCGGGGCAGACGTCGCCGCTACTGCAGTACCAGCCAGCCAGCTCCCAGGAAGTTGCAAAACCAAGAAAGACGATTCCTTATCTTTACTAAACATAAAAGCCAATCCTCGTCTGATTATTTTATTTTTGAGTTCTCCCATTGTGAATATAAACACAAATATTTGAACTTACAAAAAGAAGGAAAAAACCAGTAAGGGTCAGGACACATTGCAGGCCCATACAAAAACCGTTAAGTTATGGGAAGCCGTCCGCCGTCGACGCGGCGACTAATACAGGCAATAAACAAGATTTCAACACTACAAAAAAAAACTTTTAAAACCTATTTTAAAATGCATAGTGTATATGTATGTCAACATAATATATCAAGCCGGTTTCTGGGCCATCGTCGGCAAAAACTATGGACCTATGTTTGGATCTATGGACTGTGTCTGAAATAAAGTTATATTAATTTTGAATTTGAAAAAGCTGTGTCTTAGATATCGTAATACATGACATATTATCATAACATATCGCAGGTCGCAAGCAGCTGCTAGAGAAATGGCTGAAGGAGGAGAAGCTGGAGTGTTCGGAGGAGCTGGGAGACCTGGTGAAGCAGGTGGACCCCACGCTCGCGCTGTCTGTGTACCTGCGCGCCAACGTCGCCAGTAAAGTCATACAGTGCTTCGCCGAGACCGGACAGTTCCAGAAGATCGTGCTCTACGCTAAGAAGGTAAGGTTCTTATTTGTTTGTGACATTGATATACTCAACAACTCTATTTTAGGCTGGTAGTTTGTAGGATGCGCCCGAAAAGGTGGGTAATAGGCTATTTGATAACTAGTCAAATCAGCTACTCTTTATCGGACGTCAAAATGCGTGTTTTGTATGAACATTTGTACTAAAAAAGTCATCTACATTTGACTACTTTTGGTAATTTATCCTATTATTAATAAAAATAATATTCAAGCTAAGTAATTATTGAATATGTGAGTTAGCGGTATCATCAAAAGCTATTTTACTGATAAGATCAAAATAAAATATATTTTATGCAGTGAAATACCCAATTGTCACGGCCCGTGTCTTAGTAGACTGTTACCGACGTCCGAATCAAATGAAACATGGAGGCGTTTGAACGCCAGGTTCCAAAATTAGTGGTGGGATGAAACAGGGATAAAATATTACATGTTTGATCTAATGTACCAGAAACCATGATCAAAAAATCGATGTTGAAGAATTGCGTGAGATGAGACGCGATATTTTCCTCCCCAACGACCTGCCTCCATTCACCCTTACTTTGATCTCTGAATTCCTTCAGGTCGGTTACACCCCGGACTACATCTTCCTCCTGCGCTCCGTGATGCGTACGAACCCGGAACAAGGGGCCGGGTTCGCGGGCATGCTGGTAGCGGAAGATCCTCCGCTGGCGGACATCAACCAGATAGTGGACGTGTTCATGGAACAGAACATGGTGCAGCAATGTACCGCGTTCCTACTCGACGCGCTCAAGAACAACAGGCCTGAAGAGGGACCTTTACAGACTAGGTTAGGATTGTAGAATTTTTAGGCACTTCGTTAACAACACCAGATAATTTGATCATTATTAGCAACAATAATTCCTCTGCTGATCCAGGTCGGTACCATTGCTTCCTTGATAAACGTTGAGTCTCCTCCTACGGCACCCAGGGGCTATGATAAGGTGGATTTATATTCACATGGGGTATCACTATCTGTACTGCATTTTCAGAAGACTAAAGAGCAACTTATGCTGGGAAAGCAAATCAATTCAGATTTTTTCAATTACCAACCTTGCAACCTGGGTTGCCTTGGTGTCGTTTCTTATTGACTTACCGGCTTGCTTTTTTTCTTAATAGTTACCTTACCTGCTTCTCAGTTATTTCGCATACATTTGCTAATGAATTTTGTACTTTACCATGCAGGTTGTTGGAGATGAACCTGATGTCGGCGCCACAAGTAGCGGACGCAATCCTCGGCAACGCAATGTTCACGCACTACGACCGCGCCCACGTGGCGCAGCTCTGCGAGAAGGCGGGGCTGCTGCAGCGCGCGCTCGAGCACTACACCGACCTGTACGACATCAAGCGCGCCGTGGTAAGTCTATCTACTGCTGTGTGTTCACTCACTAGACCGCGCCCACGTGGCGCAGCACTGCGAGTAGGCGCGTAGAGATAATGTGCACAGTAAAGAATGATCTTATCCATCTCATTTACTTTCATAAGTGGTAACACTATCAAAGCCAACTTTTCTGTATTTAATTAGTCTAAGATTCAAAAATCGTTTCAATGTCTTCTAGGCTCAATTTAATTTGTGTTTCGCAATTTTTACTTTCAGAAATCAGTAAATTTTTGGGATCTTTGGTTTAATGAAAACGCGGGCGTCTGTCACTTAGCGCGTAGCAGACTATCTAGCGCGCTGATTGTAATTTTTTAGGCCCACCCACTTGATTGGGTCTGATTACCCCCAATAGATACCGCATGCAAGGCCGCCGAGTGAGCGAGCTCGAAGTAGTGCGACCTTGAAACGGCCAATCATGTTGCATTGTTTCGTGCCCCGCTACCCGCACCTACCGCCAAAAATTGTGACTTCGGCCTGTACAAAATTTTCATCATGCGATATCTATTGGGGGTAATCTGTGGCCTGATGCCATTTTTTGAGCGGAATACGAGTTCTATAGTATTGTACTTTGCTGCTTCTAACCGTTGTCACATTAGTTAGGGTCGGTTCTCCTATCTAATTTTATACTGCGTTTAGCAAACGTACAAAAATGTTTATAATATCAAACTTCATATAACACATGTTTTATGTTACCAGGTGCACACCCACCTCCTCTCCGCCGAGTGGTTGGTCACGTACTTCGGGTCGCTCTCGGTCGAGGACTCGCTCGAGTGCCTGAAGGCGATGCTGACCGCCAACATCCGACAGAACCTGCAGATCTGCGTCCAGATAGCCACCAAGTACCACGAGCAACTCACCACCAAGTCTCTCATCGAACTGTTCGAGAGCTTCAAGACTTATGAGGGCTTGTTCTATTTCCTAGGCTCGATTGTCAACTTTAGCCAGGACCCTGAAGTGCATTTCAAGTATATTCAGGTTCGTTGATTACTTTTGGTTATTATGGTAGGTGGTTTTTTTGTTATCGCAAGACACCTGCATGCAGCTGTTTTTTGATCAAAAGTTTCGCATACATTTTATATATAATACGTTTATTCCAGGCTGCCTGCAAGACTGGCCAGATCAAGGAAGTGGAGCGTATCTGCCGCGAGTCAAACTGCTACAACGCGGAGCGCGTGAAGAACTTCCTCAAGGAAGCGAAGCTGCCCGACCAGCTGCCGCTGATCATCGTGTGCGACCGGTTCGACTTCGTGCACGATCTCGTGCTGTACCTGTACAGGAACAGCCTGCAGAAGTACATCGAGATCTACGTACAGAAGGTTCGTATATGAAACTTGGTGAAGGAAGGCAAGCTCGACCAGCTGAAGATTAACTATAATTTATAGCCTTAGAATCTGAACCACGGCATGCAAAAGGGCCTTGCGGCGTTTTTTATCTCGCTCAAGTGCACAAAGTACTCTTACTTTGGAAATTGCAACAACGCTATGTCGTTGTATTTACTTATTTCCACAATACCACCACATATCGTCAAGGTAAGTTTCTCTATTATTGGTATTAATGTCTGTATAAGTGTTAATTCAAAAATAATAAAACAGAATTATAACATTCGAACCTGAAGAAGAAAACATTTAAAAATTGAAAGAAATTCTGATCTGAAAGATTGAACTTTATATGAATACATAGTTTCTAAATAGCAAGACTTACTAGTATATCAGATTTTGTAATTATCTAAGACCGGATTCGACCAAACTTTGATTTATAGAAGAGTAACTATACAGGGAACAATTTTACTCTTGTTATTTACTCCGAAATTACTTCATTTGTGCTCTACCACACTAAACCCATAATAAAAGAACGAATGTATAATGCACCTAAAGAAAGAGGTCGTCGTATCCGTACTTATTTCAATGTAAGGTTATACAGTTTTAATTTGTTAGGGTTTCTTTTTATTTTATTTTTTTAATTATGTGACATTGACATTTCATTAACCTCGGTATAAGGTATACACCTTCAAAATTGGCCGTGTAAAATTTACTCTCAACTTATTCATAGATTAGTGTTGGTGAAACGCAAAATCAGTTTACTCTAGAGTAACCGGCGACTTAATCTAAGAATAAAATCTACTCGCGTTTGGTCGAATCGGGCCTAAGATGATCTTCTCTTGGAGGTTTCTAGCCACCTCTCTTCCCTTGACACGTCATTCCACCCTGAAACTTAAATTGCTAAATGTGAGCATGGCTGCATCTACATTCAAAACTGAAAGTTGGTAGTTGTAACAATGTCTGACCACCCCGAAAGGGATTGTTGCCGTGAGTTAATGTATGTGCATCTAATCTAAACTATTATAAAACTGTAACAGGAAGCTTGTCTGTACATTAAAGATATTAACAAAAAAAAGTTGTACGATATGGTTTTTAGGTATCCCTGATTCCATATCACCAATTTTTGGATTTTTTGTCTGTCTGTTTGTTTGTTTGAACGAGCATCACGCAAAAACTACTGAACCGATTTTGATGAAACTTTTTTTGTTTGATAGCTTATTATCTGACTTAAAATCTGGGATATAATTTGTGCGGACAAAGTCGCGGGTTTAACGCTCGTGTAAGATAATCTTCAAATGTAGAGAAACAATGTAATTTAAAACCACAACGTGTTCAGGTGAATCCCTCGCGGCTGCCGGTCGTGGTGGGCGGGCTACTGGACGTGGACTGTACGGAGGACATCATCAAAAACCTGATCCTCGTGGTGCGCGGACAGTTCTCCACCGACGAGCTCGTCGCCGAGGTCGAGAAGAGAAACAGGTTGGTACCCCTTAGAAAAGTGTAGCGCACTTTACAACCTTGCCGCATTTACCTGTATTAACGTCATTAAGATTCTTTGATTAATAATGGCTGATAGTTGGCTGTGATGTGGTTCTAACGCCTTACTTATGTTTGGAATATTGTCATATTAGAACAGCCCGGACACTGCATACAAAAAATTTTAATTGACAAGATAACGTCAGCACATGCGAAACCAAAGAAATTGAACCTTAAGTGTTCTTAGGTAACTGGCGGGTAACCAGAGGGCGATAGAGCGGTGAGGTAAAAAGTTGGTGGGAGGAAGGGAGTGTCCGTACTGTATGTAGTAGTAGATACTCTTTTTATACTGTGATATTAGTGTTACAAACAAAAGAAGAAATTCTGATGCGTATATGTATATCCGCATTGGGCACGCGTGGTGAACACCTATACACCCTCATTGAGGGTATGCCTGTGCCCTGCAGCGGGACTTATATAGGCTAATGTGATGCGTGTGATGCAGTTAAATACTATATTTTCCGTAGATTGAAGCTGCTCCTGCCATGGCTGGAGACGCGCGTGCACGAGGGCTGCAACGAGCCAGCCACCCACAACGCTCTCGCCAAAATTTACATCGATTCCAACAACAACCCTGAGCGATTCCTCAAGGAGAATCAATGGTGAGTGAACCAACCTGCGAGACAATTTACTAACTTACAATGTCGACGCGCTCCAGTGATTATCTTACAACAGAATCTTAAAGCCCAGAAGGACATGCGAGCAGAAGATTGTGGTAAAGATTACTGCCACTTACAACTTTGCTCACGATATCGCTGTTTTGCAATGATCTTACCAGCTTTTGTCTTTTAATAAATAATGTTTAAATTGTGAATCAAAAAACGGGCTGCCTTTCCATTGCAGATGAGCGTGGAAGCAAGGATCGATCCGCAAATAGAATAGCTTTTTCTTTACGAGATCGAGCTATCGGTGAATTGTTTCCTCGCACACCGCCTTACAGATCTGTGGAATGGCAGCCATATCCTTGTTTATTTAATATTCTTTCGTAGTCTTGTGCGACATCTAAATACCGTGTCCGTGTCCGTTGTACAGGTACGATTCTCGCGTAGTGGGTCGGTACTGCGAGAAGCGTGACCCCCACCTAGCTTGCGTGGCTTACGAGCGGGGTCAATGCGACCGCGAACTGATCGCCGTCTGCAACGACAACTCGCTGTTCAAGACGCAGGCGCGCTACCTGGTGCGGCGCCGCGACCAGGACCTCTGGCTCGAGGTGCTCGCAGAGTCCAACCCCTACAAGAGGCAGCTCATAGACCAGGTGAAGCACTAGTATACTATACAAGGTCCAAAAAACCAGCAAGAGTCAGACCAAAAAACTGAACAACTTTCCCTATGGACCAACATCGAAATAGCGAAAAAACAATCATCTATTTCAAACAAAACTGCAAACTTCCTCTTCCCAAATGTCCCATACATTTGCTACTTCTAATTTTATTTCGCGATTTCGATATTGGTTCCTTGGAGAAAGATGTTCAGTTTAATTGTCTGATCATCCCCTTAAAAACCCGTCAGCATGTTAAGAATGACCCTATATACCGCGAGCTGATCGCCGGCGCCGTCAACGGCAACTCGCTGTTCAAGACCTTCTGTTGCCTTTGTTGATTCAAGGCACAAAAATTAGGCTAAAAACAACAAATTGACTAACACACTCCTTAATTTCCAGGTGGTACAAACAGCGCTTTCCGAGACCCAAGACCCTGAAGACATCTCGGTGACGGTGAAGGCGTTCATGACGGCCGACCTGCCCAACGAGCTCATCGAGCTGCTAGAGAAGATCGTCCTCGACAACTCCGTCTTCTCTGACCACAGGAACCTGCAGAATTTGCTCATTCTTACCGGTTAGTGTGCTAGTTAGCAGGAATGTACATGGATTCACATGTTTTAGTCTGCGTTTCTAGTCGTGCGCGTATGAATGCGGGTTGTGAGTTTTTTTAATACATGGGATGCTTTCTATAATGTTGCCTAACGACACCTCGAATGTAGCCAGTCATATACGCAAAATGCACGGCAATAAATTAGGGGTGTTTTAGCTCACGGTACAATCTAGAAACTTTCAACTGTCATCCGAACCATGTACGAAAAGTGTGAAACAGAGTGGAATGTTCTCCTTTAAACTGTTCTCAGTAGGCCTTGATAGAAGCAAATTAGTGGTCACTTAACTTTGCTTCGGATTAAATTAATCAAACTTTACGAGCATTTGTGGTGGAAGCAAGCAAGTGTGTAATTATGTCATCGAGCGCTCTACTCTCTTTAATCTCTCTAAACTCTGATTTATAATTTGGCGACTAATTTTATGAATATAACTTATGAATGACTGACTTTATCATGAATGGATTCAGTATTCGGTGCAGTATCGGTTGCCCGATTCTGGCAAGCTACTATATAGCGACTTTGTTCAGAATTTGAAGTCGACATGATAAGAAGAAGTTACATGAGAATTGGTCGTCTAATTTTGAAATATCGATCATTTGTATTCTCTGTATTGTTATGTAATACTAGATACTCTTTCTTATACTGTGGTATAGTCTAAGTACAACAACCGAAATGAAATAGCTAAATCTATTATGGTAATATTGAGCCTTATTTTAACAGCAATAAAGGCGGATCGCACCCGCGTGATGGAGTACATAAACCGGCTGGACAACTACGACGCGCCGGACATCGCCAACATCGCGATCAACAACGAGCTGTACGAGGAGGCCTTCGCTATCTTCAAGAAGTTCGATGTGAACACCTCCGCTATTCAGGTATTCAAATTGTTATAGATTTTATAAAGAAAATAAAATCGTTTAATAAGACATCACCACATGGATGACAATCGACATCCTTCCGTGACAGAAGAGGTTAAACACGGTTTTCTCGCCACAACACAACCAGGCGACGGCCATGTGTGCGGTGAGTCCTTGCACAATGTATGAAAAATGCATGCCTTCGCTCGTTTCGATGCTGTGGCGAGTGCCCAGTGTCAGGCCATGCCAGGTTAAAGATTCAAGGCCCTATTGGGTGAAGTACTAGTAGCTCAATTGAATGAAAGCACATGGGGCCAATCCGGGGGGGGGATTGGCAGCTTGCGGGTTCAAGTCTCAAGAATCGACGCATTTTAAAAACCTTGCCGTTCTTTAAAGATTGATAATATGAATTTCTACAATTTGCGTACGGATGCGTACTGAAGAAGGGCCAAATAAAATGTACCCGGAACCGACGAGCTTGTATGAAGAAACTTATGGATGTTGAGGAAGCTAAAGATGTGTGTCTGAATCGTAGCATGTGGCGATCTGTTGTCTCTGCCTACCCCAGTAGTGGGACATAGGCGTGAGCATATGTATGTATGTATGTATGTATAATCTTAAAATAAATACTAGTTCTGGCATGGACGGCATTAGCACAAAGTCCATAAAATGTGTTTGAAATCTAATAGCTGACAGTCTGACTAAATGATGAGCGGCAAGTTTCCCGACAGTTTAAAAATAGCAAAAATCACACCAATTCATAAATCAGGAAGTAAGAATAATCCTAGCAATTACCGCCCGATTTCAGTCCTTCCTGTGATCTCAAAAATTTTTGAAAAAGTAAAGTACTCTCGGCTAAACAAATTTCTAACATCTAAAAATATTCTTTACGAAAAACAATATGGCTTTAAAACTAAATCAAATACACTCTCGGCTACTATCTACCTCGTCACACACATTAAAGTTAAATAGATGAAAACAAATACTTATAAAGTACTTGGACTCTTCGTTGACTTAAAAAAAGCCTTCGATACAGTTAGCCACGAGATCTTACTTAAAAAACTAAATGATATTGGCTTAACTGGCTGTTCCCATAACATCCTAAAATCATATTTATCCAATCGAAAGCAAATAGTCAGAATCGGACAACAACAAAACCAAAGCAGTCCCAAAGAGATAACCTACGGAATCCCTCAAGGTTCGATTTTGGGGCCGCTCCTGTTTTTGATTTACATCAATAGCATCAAAGACATTGGCCTAAAAGCAGATATTACATTATATGCCGATTACACCAGCCTTTTCTATTTTGGTAATTCAGTCGAGAATATCATGATTGATGTACAATTCATTCATTTTCATTTATTTATCCAAAAGACATTACAAAATGATATCTTTACATTAAATCTGCCAAACTGCATGACAGAATGACAAAATGATTTAGATCTGCTAAACACGTAGTTTCAAAGTAATTTACTTACTATTAATACTTCAAAAACTAACTACATAATTTTTGCTGCGAGGAATAAAACAATACCTGATCATGAACAACCCACTATCAATAATATAACTATACAACAAAAATTTTGTGAAAAATACCTTGGCAGTCACCTTACATGGAAGCCACATATAAACAAAATTCTATCCAAAATTACGGCTCTCACAGGTGTACTACGTGGTATAGTGCGATGTCTTCCTCGTAACGTAAAGTACATGATCTACAATTCTCTCGTCAAGCTGCATATTGATTACCTAATAGAGGTCTGGGGGTCTGCAGCCAAAACAAATTTAATAAAAATTCACACAGCTCAAAATAAATTAATAAAAGTCTTATTTAAATATAATTTTCTTACACCTACGCATAAAATCTATAAAGAAACAAATATTATGAATATTACACATAAATACATATACTATACTTGCATTCTTATACGCAAAATACTAAACAAAGACATACATACGAACATAATATTAAAAAAAAAAAATGTAAAGTACAGAAAAAAATATTAAGAAATGCAAACAACCTAATATTACGTCCGCCTAGAACAAACTATGGTAAAAAGAGCATAATTTACGAAGGTGCTGAACTATACAACAAACTGCCAAACGACATAAAAGACGCTCAATCTACATATACAATTAAGAGACTCTTAAGATTTTATATATTTAACAAATCAACCGATTTATGAAATGCTCCTCCATGCCGCATCTAGTACTACGTACAAAACTCACCTAACTCATTGTGCATCTTTTGTTGCGCTAGTTGGAACGTCTAATTTCGTAATATTTTTTACTTACCTGCATTATTGTCGACTATTAATTAAGTAACATAACACTTTGCTATGTACGCTCAAAAATCAAAACATTGTAATATTATTATATTAGTAATAGTTAGTTATATTCTCATGTAAGTGAATGTATATTCTTATGAGAAATAAAGATCTTAAACCTAATCATGCAACGATCTTACACCATGTCGGGTTTTGGAAAGTTTTCGACATGTTTATTGAACCAGAAAATCTGAATTAGAACGAGCGAAAACTACCAATTTATAATGTGTTAATAAAAATATCTATATCGAAAAAGACATAACTATTGAATAAACTTCCGCAGGTGTTGATAGAGCAAGTAAAAGACCTGGAGCGAGCGTACGAGTTTGCTGAACGCTGCAACGAGCCCGGCGTGTGGTCGCAGCTCGCCAAGGCGCAGCTGCAGCAGGGGCTCGTGAAGGAGGCCATCGACTCGTACATCAAAGCCGACGACCCCTCCGCCTACATGGACGTCGTCGAAACTGCCACCAGGCAACAGTCCTGGGACGACCTTGTCCGCTATTTGCAGGTTGGTTTTTTATTTTAAAATGTTTCTTATGGACACAGTCCCTCCTCCGCCTACATGATCCTTGTTGAGACATCTACCCGGGAACAGTACTGGGACAAACACGTCCGCTATATCTGCATGGCAAAATAATCCTATTGGGCAAACACAATAATAACAAGAAAATGTTTCCGAGGATTCTAGTGTACGCATAACGGTGTCTTGGTGTCTTCATTGCGTTTTATTTTTTACTAGATTCAAGAATTAAAAGAAACAAAATTGTGCACCACAAATTATTATGAAAAAATTATGATATATCGATCGATTGCTTATTACGTTTTGGGTATCTTAAGATCACCTATAATATCTTCTGAAGATGTAATAACAATTTTATTTCATTTTAACTCGTAACACCACTTAACCAACACCAAACTTCCACAGATGGCCCGCAAGAAGGCGCGTGAGTCCTACATCGAGTCAGAACTCATCTACGCGTACGCCCGCACCGGCCGCCTCGCAGACCTTGAAGAGTTCATCTCGGGACCGAACCACGCGGACATCCAGAAGATCGGCGACCGATGCTTCGACGACAAGATGTACAACGCGGCCAAGTTGCTGTACAACAACGTCAGCAACTTCGCCAGGCTCGCCATCACGCTCGTACACCTGAAGGAGTTCCAGGGTGAGTTCAGAAGCAGATTGCTTTTAATAACATTTGATCCAGACGATGAGATCACGGTTGCCGTACAGGCGGCCCAACAGACACGACTAACAATCGCAAACTCACAATACACGACAACAACACTCCTACACAGTAATCGACGTCCCCGCCGGCGGAGACAGCTGCGACCACTACACACTCCCTTCAATTGTGGCGCCTACAGACGCTATAGGCCAATCCCAGGCCGCTTCTCACCTATCCCAGCTACACAATCCGCCGCGTAGCCCCAGCAACGTCCTAGGCCGAGGTCCGTACCTCTCTGGGTGCCCCTAGGTCGGTTGCTTAAGTTCATTCAATTGGCTCGGTGACCTTTCGTGGTCCCTCCAATAGCCCGCAGTAAAAAGCAGTAGTTGCTCCCGGAGCAGAGCTGTTTTTCACATCATTGTTCATTCATTCAATGAATTCCCCGAATATTTTACTACTCGAAAGTTGAGATAAAAGTTGTACGTGATTATCGTTTCTCACTTTTCTGGTTATCTCTTGTCTCGTCCATTTTTGCCTACCGTGGGTGTTGTTCGTCCGGTTTTTCCCTATAGTATGATTTTTCTACACGCGCGCGACGCGATTTCGCTGCATAGAAAATGAGCTCTTCCCGCGCTTTTTAGAGAGCAAACGTCACGCTTGCCGTGACTTGTCACAAAATTGCCGTGAATTGTGAAAAAAGACTAGACGTGCGCATAGCAATCATACTACAGGGGCTGGTCTTGAACCTATCTCAGATTTAAAATACGAGGCCAATTGGGGAAATAGGCGTTTCTTCTTAAAATGTATTCAATTCAACACCAATTCCAATTAATAATAATAAATTTTTAATTAATATTTGTTTTTATTACAATTTATTTTTAGTGCTTGTTAAAATTTTTTCTTGCTTGCATATTTTTTATAATATTGTAGGCCCATGTGGCAGGACATAGCCGAACTGTTTTATTTTCTATGTACAACATCTATTAATTTACCTATGATCACCAATAAATACATTTTCATTCCTTCAGCTCAATCTATATTGTGTTTAATCCTGTTTTTTTTTCGTGATATGTCCTTCGTCTGCCAGTCCTAAATGTAACTATATTTAAAAGTCCATATTTATGTACATAGGTGCGGTGGACGGCGCCCGCAAGGCGAATTCAACGCGCACGTGGAAGGAGGTTTGCTTCGCGTGCGTGGACGCGGGAGAGTTCAGACTCGCGCAGATGTGCGGCCTGCATATTGTGGTGCACGCCGACGAGCTGGAGGACCTCATCAACTACTACCAGGTGTGTTTATTGTGTACCCTCACTACCGCACGTGGAACAGGAGTGCAATTCTCTAAGACTACCTAAAGGGATAGGGGGGCATCTTTGCAAAAGGTGCCCCCCTATCCCTTTAGGTATAACCTCTTTGGTTAGCTCCAATACATTTTATTTTCTTAACGATAGAAGGACTTGGACCCAATAAGCACAGGATAGGGATAAATGATGTATATGGGAAGGAAGCTTAAACTGCCGTGTGTCGACACAATCTGAATGTTGATAATGTCTATTCATAGATCTGCACCTCAGCTACAGTTATTGCTAAGCGGCTATTTAAGATATTCCTGGGTTAAATCAAATTAAAGATTGAAAAATTTGTCTCGGGCGGGACTTGAACCCGCATTCTTCCAAACCGGGGAACTGCGTTATCCAATTTCGCCACCGAGCTCACTACCCAGAGAACGAAATTAGCACAACATGGCTGTAACATGTTTAAAATCAATAATAATTGAATTTCCTGGGTTATATTTGGTACAGTAAAATAATTTCATTGTTTAGAAGTTTTTTTTATTTACATAGATTGTATTCAATAAACAAATCAAAGTTTACGGGTACCAAGTCTTCGAACGATTGTTAGTGATAATCACTCATATGCTTGATAGTCCCCCTCCCCAGTATGTACTGGCTTTATGTCTATAATTTACCTACTTTTAGCTTTTATATTTCATGTATAAATTTTACAAATAATTTTTTTGTATAATTGCAAATCAAAGCATTAATATGTGTTCTTAATGACAATTTATGTACCTGTGTATGACAAAAAACTGACCAATATGACACGTTTCCAGGACCGGGGGCACTTCGACGAGCTGATCAGCCTGCTGGAGGCTGCGCTGGGGCTGGAGCGCGCACACATGGGCATGTTCACCGAGCTCGCCATACTATACTCCAAGTACAAGCCCGCCAAGATGCGAGAACACCTCGAGCTATTCTGGTCCAGAGTCAATATCCCCAAGGTCAGTTATACACTAAGCCTTACCTTCCATCAGCCACTACATAGAACGCTCTCACGATACTTGAATATTACTGCTACAGAAACGACAGGGCGGCATATGCGGCGTCCCGCTGGCACGCGTGCGCTTTTTTTATGTGGCTTTTGCTCGGCTCTAGAATCGCCCCCGAAGTTCGAAATGAGGTGCGGGATTTCGCACCGCACCGGGGTTAATTCGTTCTAAGACCGCACCCCACCAGGGGTGACCGTTGTCTGTAGTATACTATCTATTCTGTGTTAAAGCTGAGATTTAGAGACGAGTTCTGAATTTGAGTCCATACTTCGATCTGTCAAAATCTATACACCTAACTGTGCTACACTACATTGCGCTCAAAAAAGACGTTGGTTATACGTTATATACCGCTAGATTAAAGTGTAAGTAGCGTGCCATGTCCACAACCTGTGTATTCTACAGGTCTGTAGGATACTCCTAGTTAAGGAGGTATGCAATATTGTTTAAATGTTTACTGACAGTGAGATGGAGCAATGCTATGTAGTAATAAATACTCTTTCTTGTACTGTGGCAATACTAAGAAGAAAGTGCTTCCAGATATTAATTTGATGGCTCTTTTTACTCTGCCATTTTTGGAGCGTTAATTGTGTATCTGTATGTACGCTTTTTATTCTTAATCGTAGCCTGGATGCCAAAAAAATGTCGTCATCCAGGTCTACCTTGAAAGAGGTGGCGGGACAATCTGGATGCTTTCGATAACATGTGGCCAGAGCATGCTCAGCAGTGTAATGATATAGGGTAATAAAATGTCGTGTGAGTGATTTGATATAATCGTCGTAACTAAAGGTGCAATGACAATGGTTGCAGGTTCTGAGGGCGGCGGAGCACGCGCACCTGTGGTCGGAGCTGGTGTTCCTGTACGACAAGTACGAGGAGTACGACAACGCAGCGCTCACCATGATGCAGCACCCTACAGAGGCGTGGCGCGAGGGACACTTCAAGGACATCGTCACCAAAGTACGTACTATATCGCACTTTATTTATCCATACCCTAGAGGAGCATGCCATTTTTCTATGATCCATGCAGTTGTGAAACTTTTGCAAACGTCACAATCGTGCGGTGCGCACGGGCACGGGGTTGAAAAAGGCACCGATCTGAGTGTAATTTTACCTCATTAGTCTCATTACTATAAGGTGGAGTCTTGTAATTGCAACCAAGGAGCAATGGCATTTATTAGAATCACGATTCAGTTCTTCTCTCAATAGACTTATGTCTAGTCATCTAGAAGGCAGGTGTTGGTATAAAGAGAACGACTGAATTGTGATTCTTATAAGTGCAATTGCTCCATAGTTGCAATTACCAGATAGTTGCAATTACAAGACTGCGCCTTACTATCGACAGTACTATGTCAATCAATTGTAATCCTTATTGCCGCTTCGTCGGCATCGCAGGCGACTTGTAAGGAGCTTCCTGACTATACGTTTTTTTTGTATTATTAGGCGTATTTTCCTATACATGACGTCTCGTAAGCCTATTTTATAGTAGAAATGACGCTTCTTCAGAAGAAGAAGCCCTCCAGCTTGAAGATGGAAACGAGAAGATGTTGTTAATTAAAGCAAACACACACATTTTGCGTTTTGAACGTCTTACGTATTGAACATTCTGCGTGTAGACGCTAAATTCCAGTAGTTTTTCAAGTACCTACTTTTAGGTACTTCTAAGGTGCTATTTATACAGAAAAGACGCGTGGTGGTGGCGGATAGTCAAAGTAACATAATATTCAACATTATAGTACGCAGCATAGCGTCGTTTTTGTCGTAAAAGAAAATCGCGCCCGCGCCACCAGGCGACGTCGCCCGTAGGCGCGGGCGTAATTCTCCAAACGACGCTATGCTACGTTCCATGAGGTTTATATTGCCGCACCCCAAACGCGTCACGTCCGCGCCACGTCACTTTGTTTAAACAGCACCTTAAATTTCCTTCGTAAAAAGTTTTTGAGAGTTATGCGGTTATCATTTACATGGTAAGAACCCGTTTAAAAATCTCTGTATCTAATATATATAGTAATCTGTTTATCCTCCATATTTTTACAGCAATTCTTACTTTCTAATTTCCAATCCAACAGGTAGCAAACATGGAGCTATACTACAAAGCGATCCAATTCTACCTGGACTTCAAGCCACTGCTTCTCAACGACCTGCTGCTAGTACTGGCGCCCCGCATGGACCACACGCGCGCCGTTACATTCTTCACCAAGGCCGGACACCTGCAGCTAGTGAAGGCCTACCTCCGCTCAGTGCAGAGCCTCAACAACAAGGCTGTCAACGAGGCGCTCAACTCACTTCTCATTGATGAGGAGGACTACCAGGTTTGTGCAATCATTACAAAGATACTCGTCACATTCTCCACCCAGAGCACCTGCAGCTGGTGACGGCCTACCTCCTTTCAGTGCAGAGCCTCAACAACAATGCCAACGAGGCGCTCAACTCGCTGCTGAATGATGAGGAGGACTACTAAGTTTTGCAATCATTACAAAGCTATCAATTTGTATCTGGCAAACCACTTTTTCTTGGCCGAACGTTAAGAGTGCTGGTGCCGACAGATTCGCGTAGATCCTAAACAAAAAGGTATGCCGTTAATGCTCTGCTCATTGATGAGGGCTACCATCTATAATCAGGAAACTGGAAGTTAAATAAGTAGGTATGTAAGATCATGGACCAAGAAGTTTCGCAAGACAGAATGTCAGCGAAGCCGCGTATAAGGATGCTTAATATTCGATCGATGGTCTGAGAGAGCGATATGGAATTGGGGATATACAATTTATGTACAATTTGAGCTTCTTGGATGGGCAAAAATGTGTCCAGTCACAGTACAAAAATATGGTTACATCAATAAGGAGAGACATAAGGTAGCAATCTCCTTAAACTAGATCAAGTTTGCTCTCTTATTTGAGTGAATAAGACAAAACACGTGCTGACCTCTATGTCTTCTACGTTTAAGAAGAAATCTAATCACACTTTAATGTTATAAAAAACTAGAAATAACGTTAATTGTTGATAACTTGCAGGGTTTACGGACATCGATAGACGCATTCGACAACTTCGACACGATCGCGCTCGCGCAACAACTAGAGAAACACGAGCTCACCGAGTTCAGGAGAATCGCCGCATATCTATACAAGGGTATGTCTTTTACACGTTTTTATCTCTAAAGGTGTCTGCGCACCAAAAGTCACCGACCCGCCGACGATATCGATATGGATGTGGATGGCCTTGTCAGTGACATGCACTCGCGTGGGCTACCCAGTGACTTGTCGGCGTCAAACTGCATACTGTATTGTATGTAGTACTAGATACTCTTTCTTATACTGTACCTTAAGGTTGGTTCGCCGCCTAAGTATACAAACCAGTGAGAGGAATTGCAACGGGCAATGTGTGGATGATATTTTCGACACGGCAGCCACAACGAATCCACTCGCGGCACTCGTTGGCTTGTATACAAATATACCGCTTATACATCAACCACACGTTTATCGTCTGCACTCCATTTATACAAAACCACTTTCGGCGACAGTGTTGTCGCTGTGATGTGTGGTACACACGGCGACACATCAAGCTAAGCAAAACCGCTAAGCTAGCCGCCGTTTTACGGCGTTATACGACGTTATACATTACTTTTCCTACGCGCAGTCAGTTTATTGTGGTTTTGCGTAGCTTGATGTGTCGCCGTGTGTACGTCTGAATCGAACCTTAGTAGGTACGTAATAACATAATTGTTATTCGGCAGGCAACAACAGATGGAAGCAGAGCGTGGAGCTATGCAAGAAGGACGCGCTGTACGCGGACGCGATGGAGTACGCGTCGGAGTCGCGGCAGCCCGAGGTCGCCGAGGAGCTTCTCAATTGGTTCCTAGAGCGCGACAACTTCGAGTGCTTCTCCGCCTGCCTCTACCAGGCACGTGTCCACACCTTATGCAGGCACTACATTCTTGCCGAGAACGAGAGTGTGGATGCCCTTCATTGTTCTCGTGGCGTCATAAGCCGTAGTAATTTTCCTCGAAAGTTCTCGCAGAGAAGTTCTCGCGAGAGTGAAGTGCCTGCTTTACTTATACCTAGTCCATGTTCCAAATCATAATAAACCTCAGAAGGATATTCTGTTGGAGTGCCCATAACATGATAAACGGACAGCCGTGTCGGCACCTTCCTTTGAAAATGAGCCTTCTTTTTCGATTTTTCTATGACCTCTTTATCGACTATAAGGGGCACGATGAAAATCCGATACTAAATCGGTGTTACCCGGGAGTACTAACAGTAGTCTTCTTTCGGCTAAAATATAGCAACTTTTAATTCAAACAGCTTAGAAAAAACAAAAAGAAAAGCTCTTTAGTGATAAGACCTGTGCCTAAAATATATTAGGCAGTATATTAACAATTTATTAACTTTGCAGTGCTACGACCTTCTCAAACCGGACGTTGTTATCGAGCTAGCGTGGAGGCATAACATCATGGACTTTGCAATGCCCTTCCTTATCCAGGTAATTTATACATATAATTCGTCATTAGTCCCATTGCAGGGCACGGGCCTACCATCAATCATACACCCTGTATGGGTATCAGTCCACCATGCGTGCCAAATGTAGATTGGTACACATACGCATCATAATTTCTACTTCAGCGTATGCATGTTTCCTCATGATGTTAACCTTTACAGTTTGAGAGTCGGTATTACGTACATAAGTTAGAAAAACTTATTGGTACATGGCATGTTGTCTGTGCGGATTCGAACCCGGACCCTCATGATTGAGAGTACACTGTGTACATTATATGTATTATCACAAAACGAGCGTTTTGAAGCAGGATGAAATGGTGTTTATTGTAAGCACGGTAATTGTAAAGTTGTAATGTATTTTGTAGACGATGCGGGAACTAACGACGAAGGTGGAGAAATTAGAGGAGGCGGACGCGAAACGCAGCACGGAGAGCGCCGAGCACGAGGCCAAGCCCGCCATGATGATGGAGCCGCAACTCATGCTCACCGCCGGTACGTACCTAAATGTACCTTACAGAAAATAAACAGAAATCCCTTTCCGGCTGTTGATTTGGAGTGTGTTAACTTTAGACGGTGGATTGGTCCATCTAACTGATCAGCTTTTGGTTTGTATCAAGAAATCGCGAAAAAAGACAATTTTATTTGGATCAGGGATTCAAATCGTGACAATTTTTGGCCATTTTCGCGATTGCTTCCGAGGAACATGACCGCAGTCCCATTTAAATGTTTAGCTATCGCCCATATTAATAAAATTGTTATTATTTGCAGGGCCGTCGATGGCGTACCCGGGCGTGCCGGCACAGGGCTCGCCCTACGCGTACGCAGCGCAGGCGCCGTCGCCCGCGCCCTACCACGGCTACGGCATGTAGGGACACCCCCCCGGGCCCCCCGCGTGGGGCTCCTACGCTCACTTCTGAGCGCCCACACTCACACACCGCACCGCCGCCTTTATACACTACACCACCCTAAACACTTGACATGTGTTAATAGGTATTACAAGCAAGCTAAAGAGCGCGCCTTATTGAGTACAGTGGGCTTAGCATGCCACCCCTGAGATAAAAATCGAGACGTGCATCTTTGTTACTTTACGTATGCGAAAGCGAGCGCGCATGCCGGTTTTGTCGCTTTGTCGTGCGTGGCATGCTAGTTCTAAAGGTCGTGCAACGAATTATGAGCGCTAGGGGAAACTGGTACGGTTTCTCGTGCAGGTTGATGACGTAAAAAGAGACTAATCAGTGAATGGCGTTCGTACGTCGGCCGCCTCTCGCTTCTCCCCGCCATATAGACCCAAATTTGATTTCTATGCATTCAATGTCATCGCTCTCGTTTCGTTGCGCGATCTGTATGAACCACGAGCAGAGGTATGAACGTATGAAGAATAAAAACTGAAAATTTCTCGTTCAATTAGTACCAAAATGAAACGCGTCATGTTTGTATCAGCGAGAATATTCAACATCATGGAAATATTCAAGAATATTCTAGATTAGTACTGAAACTCGTAAGAAAATGTAAAAAATTTTCTCACACTCGGTGCCAAAGGCAATGACAAATACGCGCTCACTATAGCTTGCTTTTACATACTCTGGATGTACCTGGATGTACTAAAAATAAATGTCAATACGCTTGGCAGTCGTCGCTTCCGTCATTTTCCAGTTCTGTATGAGATTGGCATAGAAAAACTTTATAAGCGACAACCCTTTCGAATTAACACCAATGATATCATGTTGATAATGAGATCTCATATTGCCTAAAACTCGCGGGAAAAGAAAGAGGTTCCTCTACAGAGGTTTAATTACACTTGAAATGTGCCTATTAACTTGCTTTGACATCTAAAAGTTGCGTTATATTAAACATAACTCGAGTGAAACAGAGCGGTGCCTTGTGAGGGTTCTGTGAGCCGTTTCAGGTATATCTAACTACCTAAACTGCGTAATTACCTAAACCTGCTTTGGGGTTTCAATTATAACGAGAGCTATCAAAGAGTCTTGCTTTAAGATAGTACTGTAGATGCGCCTACAAATGAGTATAGCGACAAATTATTTTCATTATCAATCGTATTTCTATAATAAAAATTCACATGAATTGTAAGGTGTTGGGCGGTATAGTGTACACAAGTCGACGGGTATATTATATGATAAGACGCAGCGTCTCTGCGCATTTGCGACTCAATATTACTGCTGTAGGTGGACTTATGAAATAGCTTAAGTTTTTTTTACTTAAAACCACGGGTTTTTCTTTCTAAATACATAGCCGAGGCCTAAAGATTGTTCCCTTTGTTCTGTCCTTTGTAAAAAGTGTAAAATAAAGTCGCAAGTCCGTAGAGACGTGTTTACGCGTAGTGTAGCGGAATGGGCTGACCTGTAGTAATAAAACAGTTAGCCTGTACAAATAATATATTTTGATCGTAACTGTAGCTCTCACTACATAACAAAGTGCTTTATTTTTATTGTGAATGAGAGAAACTTTATCATCTCGAGTAGCTTCGCGTCAAAAGGATTCAATCTACTAATTTAGGATTTACATTTTAAAAACGTAAATTCTGATCAACTTAATTAATTTACTTATAAATACACAGTGTAGTTTGTTAGTAGATCGAATCTCTTTGCTTTTCGTAGTTTGTTACGTTAGGCGGCGTGCATAAAACGGACTGAGCATCCTGTATTAAGACAAGTTAGTATGACATCGTCCCGCGGGTGAGAGACGTTGGGGGGAGGCGAAGTAGCACTCGCGACTGGATTTATCAGCACAGAAAAAAACCAGTATAAATAACATGAGGACTATTTAGTTCCAGAACTGGTGTGAATAAAAACAGAAATAATCAAATTAAATTCAGCCTTATCTTCATAGTGACTTATTGGCTATTTTCTGATCGAAATGTATGAAATGAAATTGCTTCGTTTTTTATAACCTACTGTGTGTTTTCTTACATTGACATTGGCAGAAACCTCATTCACATGATGGAGCCATAATAAGTAATAATGAATTGAACAGATATGTCATATTGATCATATCGGTGGCAAGCATCTGCACCTGCATGCTTCTTCTATAGGGATTCTCTTCTGTGATCTAGAGTACCTCGCCTCTCCCTTCGTCTATTCGGGACGGTCACGTACAAACTTGTCTGACTATAGTTGGATGCTATAAGGTGCGTGCTCACTGTAGCATACATAGATTCTACTGTGTCCACGGACCTTTGAATTATCTGTGTACCTATAGAGCGTTAGAAAAACAATATTAAAATTGTAAATTAATTTTGGTGTATCGTGGTAATTGATTTGCAAATAAGTGGAATTAGAACAGCTACGACCAAATTGTGAAAGCCGCCACGGTGCACGGTATGTTATTGTACATAGTGGTCCTCGGCGATTCTATGCTCTACGATTTGTATTTCTTTTAGAGATGGTTCAGATTTATTGTATTAATATTTAATAGTTGTTTAGAAAATTATTGGTTTTTGTATTGTAAGTTATCCCAGGCCTTATTCGAATAGCGTTCATTACAATAAACCGGTATTTAAAAAATTCAGCACGCAATATGATCCACAATCGAATGTACAAAATCAATTTTATCTCTATTTGGAAAGTTGACTGTATTGTTATATGTATATAATGCTTCACATAGTAGACAACATTGATTATGAGCCAGTTGAAATTAATTCTAATCTACATCGGATTATTTGAGTGTTATTATTATTATATTACAATTATGATGAATAAATAATTATCTAGATGCGTCTAGGTTTAGTTTAGGCGGAATTAGTAGTACGATGTTATTATTTCAGAGAGATGTTTGCGTGAGAGACTCGTATCACAATATGCTTATCAAGCAGTACCTACATGACCAAACGATCACACACACACGCGTATCGAAAGTAAAGTACGCTCTATCTAATATCAATATTTTCGATAGTATTACTTAAAAACAATTGATACTATCGATAGTATTAACCTTTGATATGCCGGAACGCGGATCCGCATGACGAAAACAATTGATTTCTATTTTGTTTGTAATTCCCGGCATACGAGAGGTAAAGATGCAATAGTATCGATAGTATTAAACTAACTTTAAATGTTACTATTTTTGAAGGTCACGATAATATCTAACTATCGATAGTTTTACACGGTAGTATTTATAGTACTCTGTGGTTTAACTATTGTTAGCCAACACTAAAGCGCGCTTCTCTGTGGAAGAGATTTGAATGTGTAATAAGTTTTGTAGGTAGTGCTTGATATGTGGCTTGGGCTCGTAACCTGTGTTCGTGCAATGAAGTTATCGCGTGTGTTGCTTCACTTACGTTATTGTCACCCTTATTGATGCCTTCACTAGTATAAGTCGCGTAACTGGCCGCTCTGGGGTCTCCCATCTTTTATATTCAACTATCATTATTTATAGAGATTATTTTATGTCATCAACATTGTAACGTCCCCAGAATTGCCTTTTATTATAATATTATCGCATAGACTCCACAAGTTGTTACATCATTGTAACAATATGATTGCGAGTTGCAATTTAATATAATCATTGATGTTAAATGATTCATTCAGATCATTCCTGTCATTAACAATTTTCTATACAATAATAAAATTGTTATTTCGTTTATTTTTTTTTTCTTTCTTAAAAACATAATATTAACTTAAATGCAGAAAGTTAATTGTTCTATTAGTATTGTATTTATTCATGTATGATACTGTTTCACTGAATTTTATTATAGTAAGATTATATTATATGAATAAATAAATGAAATCGACTTCAGAGTTTTTATTTCTAACGTTATTTTCAAAACCAAGCTCGCCCTTTGTAATTGTCTATTATGCTGTTTTCATTTATATTTCCGTGTGTACAATAAAGTGTTAAAATAAATAAATAAATAAAACCTTTATTACTACAATTTTAAACAAACCAGGAGAAATTTTTTATAGGTGTAAAATCTTTTAAATGCCAAAGAAAGATGTTAATCTGAATAATGATGTTAATCTATTTTTCCATCTCCAAACCAGCCGCGCAGAACTGCCAAAGGCAGCCCTGGCAGGGTCGCCAATCAAACGATATGTTGTGTGTTTAGGTGTATAATGAGTGAATAATAATATGAACAAAGGCTTATATCGAACTTAAAGCTACGTGTGTGTGGGGGCTATGCACACACTACAGTATCTTTATCTCTTTGTTCTCGACTGTGCTCACCGAAAATAAAGTCTATTATTATTATATATATTCTCTTTGACTATTGTGGGGCGAAAACGACGGTTGGATGCGAGAAATATCGAGAAGGTTCGTGTTCTATACAAAGAATGGCCCGGCAGACGACGGACTTTGTTCAATGTGGACAAAAGTAGACATATGCCATAATTATTGGCAGAACACAATACACAATGCAGAACATAAACATCTCGATCTTTCCGTGTTGCTTATTCTTATTATACCATACAAACTGGGAAAATTCGCATAGGTACGCTCACGACTATTAAAGAACGAGAGGACTGACACAGACTATAGACAAAGGGAGTAGAGTTTTAGTGTTTGATAATCTAAACATGTTAAACTTATTGAAATGTTTTATGACTATACCTTCGGGTATACTTTTATAGCCGTGAACGTGCAAATATAAAAAAAAGAAATTTAAATTACATAAATTTTTATTTTACTAATTCCAACAGATGATCACAAAATTGTTAAATTATTACATTATAATATTTATTTACACAGCAACATACATTAACATAAATTACATTGGTCTTTGGACTAGGAATTTTTGTAGTAATTATTGAGTAGGTATTCAGTCTTATGAAATCAAGGGGTAAGGAACTTTAGTAGTCGGACGCGAATCTTAGTCAATTTCTTCAACCGTAGGGCCTCCGTAGTGTTCTTGAGGTTGCTGGTACTGATAGCCGGGCATGCCGCCTTGCATTCCTCCTGGAAATCCACCGGGCATTCCTCCTTGAAATCCGCCGGGCATTCCACCAGGCATCCCTCCAGGAAAACCTCCGGGCATACCTCCTGGCATTCCGTTAGGCATACCGCCGGGCATCCCTCCAGAGAAACCGCCGGGCATTCCTCCAGGCATACCACCGGGCATTCCTCCAGGCATACCACCGGGCATTCCTCCAGGCATTCCGCCGTTGCCAGCGCCGCCTCCATGCATCTTAGTCATGATCGGCGAGCAAACGCGTTGCGCCTCTTTCAGACGATGCTCGTATTCTTCTTTCTCAGCGAGAGAGTTGTTATCTAGCCATCGCAGCGCTTCCTCGCACTCGCTTCGCGCCGTATTTTTGTCTTGTTCGCTTAGTTTGTCTCCCGCCTTATCCAGCGCCTGTTTAACGCTGAACATGTATGCTTCTAACTGGTTCCGTGCCGCAACGCGCTCTCGCTGCCTATCATCCTCCTCTTTGTATCGCTCTGCTTCTGCCAACATACGATCTATCTCCGCCTGCGAGAGTCGTCCTCTATCGTTCTTTATCACGATGTTCTTGCTTCTTCCAGTGCTGTTCTCTTTCGCAGATACGTTGAGGATACCATTGGCGTCCAAGTCAAATGTAACGTCTATTTTAGGAACACCACGCGGCGCTGGCGGGATGCCAGTCAGGTCGAATGTTCCGAGGCGATTGTTGTCTTTGGTCATGGCTCGTTCTCCTTCAAAAACTTGGATGGTGACGGCTGGCTGGTTGTCCGAATAAGTCGTGAAGGTTTGAGACTGCTTGCACGGAATCTTGCTGTTGCGTTCGATGATCTTCGTCATGACTCCTCCTGCAGTTTCTATGCCGAGAGATAGAGGCGCGACGTCAACCAGCAAGACGTCTTGGATTCTTGTGTCTGTTGATCCGGATAGTATAGCAGCTTGAACAGCAGCGCCATATGCTACAGCCTCGTCAGGGTTGATGGATAAGTTTAGTTTCTTCCCGCAGAAGAAGTTCTGGAGCAAGTTCTGAACTTTTGGTATGCGAGTAGAGCCTCCGACGAGAACGACATCATGAATTTGGCTTTTATCCATTTTAGCATCGTTCAAAGCCTTCTCGACGGGCTGGAGAGTGCCGCGGAACAAATCCGAGCAAAGTTCTTCAAAGCGTGCTCGGGACACTCGCGTGTAGAAGTCTACTCCCTCGTGCAGCGCGTCGATCTCGACGTTAGCTTCTGTGCTGGATGACAACGTACGCTTGGCGCGCTCAGCCGCTGTCCTCAACCGACGCAGCGCTCTCGTGTTCCCCCGTAAGTCCTTCTTGTACTTTCTCTGGAACTCATCGGCTAGATGGTTCACTAACCGATTGTCGAAGTCTTCACCTCCAAGATGAGTGTCGCCGGCAGTCGATCTCACTTCGAATAGCGAGCCTTCATCGATGGTTAAGATGGAAACATCGAAAGTTCCGCCGCCGAGATCAAATATTAGGACGTTGCGTTCGCCTTTCAAGTTCTTATCGAGACCGTAGGCGAGTGCGGCGGCGGTAGGCTCATTGATGATTCGAAGCACGTTGAGGCCTGCGATGGCTCCCGCGTCTTTAGTCGCTTGGCGTTGAGAGTCGTTGAAGTAAGCTGGGACCGTAACCACTGCGTCGCGTACAGTTGTCCCGAGGTACGCTTCCGCAGTTTCCTTCATTTTGGTCAGCACCATGCTGCTGATTTCTTCTGGTGCGAACCGTTTCACTTCGCCTTTGAACTCGACCTGGATCTTCGGTTTGCCGCAGTCGTTGATTACTTTAAAGGGCCAGTGTTTCATGTCCTGTTGGATTTTCGTGTCATCGAATTTGCGGCCTATGAGTCGTTTAGCGTCGAAAACAGTGTTGTTGGGGTTGAGGGCGACTTGGTTCTTGGCTGCATCGCCGATCAGTCGCTCGGTGTCCGTGAACGCGACGTATGATGGCGTGGTCCTATTCCCCTGGTCGTTCGCAATGATCTCCACGTTCCCGTGCTGCCAAACACCAACACATGAGTAGGTGGTTCCAAGATCAATTCCTATAGCTGGCATTCTCGTAGATAATTTCTTTAAACTTTACTGACACAATAGTAGAGTAAAATCACGTAGATTGATGTAGAACTTGTGGTAGAACTTATTGTTTTCCGAGTGGTTTTACCGCTCACGTTTTGCTTGCTTATCGCTTTGTGTTTACAAATGAAACTGGCTTCCCGCGCTCGGTATGGCGCTTTTATACCTGGCGAGCTCGACCAATCATGATGCAGTATTTTCCACAATGCTCTCGATAACCAATCGAGAACATTCTAGATTCAATTACTCTAGATAGTTCGAGAAAAAGTCGTGAATTAGACAGGGACAAATCTATGTGTTAGAAAGAAAGAAACAATTTGTATTGCTATGTGAAAAAAGTTTTTCAACATTTTGTGCAAAAATTTATCAACCAATTTTGTGCAAACTGACAGGAAGTTGGCAACACTATACTTC
The DNA here is from genome assembly GCA_927399405.1 of Agonopterix arenella. Lineage (NCBI taxonomy): Eukaryota > Metazoa > Arthropoda > Insecta > Lepidoptera > Depressariidae > Agonopterix > Agonopterix arenella. The sequence continues at coordinate 5,946,053 of OV656710.1, forward strand.
GATCTCTTTCTTTCTAATGGTGTTGTCTCTGTCTAACGTTGCTGACAACCAATCATAAGGCAGGGTTTTCACAATTTGTTCGATGACCAATCTGGAACATTCGGGATCGGAAAAAAGAGAGGGACGGCTCTATATGTCGAACAGAGATGAATATGCGTAATGTCAAATCTGACATCTGACGTTTGTCATGTCATGTTCTCTTTTGTCACTGTCAAAAGCGTCAATCGTCTTGCGCGAGTGAATTTTATTTCTCTATCTTTGAAGTTTCACAATTTATTATGCCATACAAGCGTAGAAAGTACCACAATGGTGATACTCATTTAGCAAGGCGTTGGAGGGTGCGGAACCGAAAGAAGGACCTAGACCAAATCGACGTCGACCTCAAAGAAGGTAACATAAATTAGCTACGACGTTATTCGTCACATGGTTTGCAGGTTATGTTCCTACATACTCCAACGTTTATTTTACAGAGAACGCAGATAAATTGCTGAATCAGAGCGTAGACTTAGACGTGCCTGGTGCCGCTCAGCATTACTGCCTACATTGCGCCCGCTACTTCATAGATGAGCAAGCATTGAATGAACATTTCAAAACAAAAGTTCACAAGCGACGATTGAAGGCTCTAGAACTCGAACCTTACAGTATAGAAGAGTCAGAAAGGGCGGCTGGCTTCGGCAGCTTCAAACAAGCGACTAAGAGGAAAATAGTTACACAAAATACTAAAGGCGTCATTACTGATCAAGACGGTGACACAGTCTTAGACGAAGTCAGTCCGAAGAAGACGAAAGTTGAGGAAAATGCTACGTAAAATAACAAATAACATAATCAGTAAGGTGTGTGACTGTCAGAGAGTGTTTGTAAGGAATTCAGCTCTGTTCATAAACGGTGCTAAAGCGACGGAGACATTTGTTTACGTAACTCCACACATTGAATTTTCTGAACAAATTAAACAGAAGAGTGTTATTCAGGAGCAACTAGTTAGAAGAAAAAGTAATATTGATTTGCTAAAAATAGAAAACCTATGGGCTATTTACGAGGAATTGAATAAACGTAAATTTGAATATGAAACGAAGAAAGATGAAATCTCTAGGCAATTAGGGAAACTGATAAAAACTGAACCAGACAGTGACACAACGAAACAATTAAAAATTCAAATCGGTCTTATGAAAGATAATATTAGGAAACTTAAAAGTCCACTATGGTCTGCCGAAGAGGCAGCTATGGTAGAAGTATTGAAACTTCCGAATACTTTGCATTCGCTAACGCCCACTGAAAATACAATTATCTTCATACAAGGAACACCACCAACTTCTCAAAAAGATCATTTGAAGATTGGTAAAGATCTCAACATAATACAATTTAAAAAGAATGAGAATTATTATCTGAAAGGAGATGCGGCTTTGTTTGAACTTGGAGCAAAATTTCACTTCAATAAAATACTTAAGAAAAACAATTACATACAATTCTCGAACCCAGATTTCGTTAAAAGTGTAATTATAGAAGGATGCGGTGAAGATCATACAAATCCAGATAAATCTTTTATTCTGCATCACAACGAAGAATCAAATGTTAACGTAGATAACCGATTGCATTTAACAGGTGGAGGATCCTTAACATCATACTTCGCATATCTCGCTAAAAACGTTATACCTCCTAAAGCATTTCCATTAAAATTATTCTCAATGGGTCGCCAATATGTCCCTTCACCGTCCGATGAAGACAGTTTATTCCACGTCAGTCAATCTTCAGTTGTACAGCTCTTTGGAGCTACAAAAAATAATACCGATCTTGATGTCGTTTTTCATGAGCTAATCAACATTTTGAAAGATACATACAGCCAATTAGGCTATCATTTCCGATTGAGTTTTGTGTCAGCTGATAAACTATATATGTGGGAGTCACTAAGAGTAATTGTAGAAATGTATTCATCATCTCTAACATGTTACGTGGAGATCGCAAATGTTTCGGTCAGCGGCGACTTTATAAGCAAACGGTTATTGTTGACTTACGTTGAAAATAAGGAAAGCAAGTTTCCTCACATTATATCAGGTACAATTTTGAACATACCAAAGTTCTTGGGGTGTGTCTTGGAACAAGATTGTGAGTTTTCCATCCCCAAGCAGTTTAGAGTTGAAAATTGGTCTGTATAATTGAAAAGAAAAACAGCATTTACTTATACTTTGTGTAGACTTATTTATCTATTAAAATAAAACTACATAATATTTAAAAAAATCTGTTTTTATTTTAACTAATTAACATTATAACTATAATAAACAATCTCAATAAAATACAATTTTATTTTAAAACAGTAAATCACCCAGAGAAATTGCAAATAACTAAATTTTTAGTTCAGAAGATATATTTAAAACAAATATACAGTGAGAAATTTAAATCATTGGCATCCTTTTAAACTAAAGAGTCTTCCCGTCAAACTGAACAACTTTTACAATAAGAGCAAAATGATTGTAGCAAAAGAAAAATCTGCTTTCATACATTTGAGTAGAGTAGGCATTGCAGTTTAGTATGAAACAGTAGATTTTTTTGCTCTGATTGGTTTGCTCCTATACCTAGTAAAAGTTGTTCAGTTTGATGGGTACTCTTAGTTAAAAAGGATGCCAATTAATTCAATTTCACCCAGTAGTAAAAAAGCTTTTTTAAATCTCTCTATATTTAGGTATATTATGCATGTGGTATGGAAACCCATCACATACCTAAAAAGAGCTGGTGAAACCAAAATACATAATTAGTTGTGATTGCACCGAGTGTGACTGATTCGGTGATTTAATAGATATAGGTAATACCTATTTAAAGTCATAATTTCCAACAATATGAAACAGTTGCTTAGTATTCATTAACACCATAAACATGTTGCTTAAAAATAATCATAACTGTGATTTTTTCAAATCAAATTGAAATTCACTTCGTTCCCATTTTGGATTTGATAAATCTATAGGCGACTGTAAGCTTAATTCTACCACATCCACGAATCCCGATTTTGTTACTAGAATTACTGTGTGGGTTCTGAAAATGAAAGAAAAACATAAAATTACTATTCACGTTTCACGCTAAACATGCAATTGTTCTCGGATATCGATAGATGACGGTATTAAATCAAATCAAGACGTTTTGGTGGCTTAAAAAGTCCTCTTTGCCCTCTTAACAAGACCCTATCACTTCCACTCTTAAACTTAATATTACTTTACGATAGTATATTAAGTTTATGCTTTCACTTCATCATCAGCCTATAAACGTCCCACTGCAGGGCACAGGCCTAGCCTCAGGAAGGGTGTATGGGCATTAGTCCACCACGCGTGCCCAATGCGGATTGGTAGACTTCACATAAACATCAGAATTTCTTCTTCAGTGTATGCAGGTTTCCTCGCGATGTTTTACTTTACCGTTTGAGAGCAGTCGGTATTACGTACATAAATTAGAAAAACTCATTGGTACATGGCATGTTGTCCGTGCGGATCCGAACCCGGACCCCCATAATTAGGTGTCCATACCTCTGGCGCCACCGACGCTCTCACTTAACTTAACTATGCTGTCACTTAACTTTTTTTTTCCTGTAGTGGTGGCATAAAATAATTATCTTTTTTAAGTGAATGAAAACTACTATGCTAAATGTGAACCTTGCGTGGGGGGTTAGTTGTAGCAACGTTTCTGTCCATCCCAATCGGGAACACAGCCGAGAGTTTATGTATGTACTATCGCGGACTTTTCCGCGTGACCACCACTAGGCTCATTTTTGCTTGCATACTAAAAAACAAAAGCGCTGTCTAGCCCCGCCCCATTGATGAAAAGGCCAATGAATGAATAGTTTTCAAACAAGAAATTATGCGCGAAATGAAAAAATGTTTAAGTGATCAGGCAGAATAGTCCGCCATAGTACCTACCTATGTAAAATGTGAACGACTGCGGCCGTAGTATAGCCGCGTGATACGGCGCTATCGCGTCTTCGCTCTCTTTCTATTCGCTCGCGAACAAACGAGATAAAAGGCGTAATACAGCCGTATCACGCGCAATATGCTACGGCTTCTGAAGTCAAACTTGTAAATAGATTCTGTTCGTTACCTAGTGCCATATCTCCCTTGTGGAACACAAACAAATATAGAACTAAGTTCTTTATGGATCTCTGGTCTTCTGCTTTCTAATTCTGGGTCTGGAAGATGCCTGAAAGAAATTGAAAGAACCTTTAGATTTCAGAACAATTTTTGTCCTGGAAAATGTCTGGAAACAAAAACCTAAGTATACAAAGGAATTTAAGTAGTGTAGAAGCAATAAAAAAATTAGTGTTTTTGTAAAAATATATTTACAAATTTTATATATCATTTTATACCTACTGTAAAACAATAAAAGTATCCTCATATTTTTAATGCTCGGGAAAGTTATTACCTAATCGTTATTTACTTAGGTACTTATAAGTTAAATAAATCAGGTAAAAATTATACGTGTCAACGAATAAGCGCAAAACCTCATACACCCCAAATGATTTATAACAAAATAATTAGAATGAAAAATAATTTCATTATTTTGATAGTTAAAATTTAAAGTTATTCGAAGTGATTTGAGGCAAAAATGATTTGTTATCATTTCAGCAATGAATGAAAGCGCTAACATACTCATGGACACATTTTAATAATAATGGGGTGGGGTGGGTTGACATCGGGTTCAGTAAATTTTAATTTTTACAAACCAATTAAGTATTTAATATTTTGAAAAAAAATTACCTATGTTGAAACCGTGATAATTCGATTCTGCTCTCGATTCTAAACAAACTACTTTCTAGTTTTGCGTTAATTCATTAACACGTACCTATATTTTGTTAACCTACTCATATTAATAGTTATAGAGTTTTTATAAAATCTGTAAAATGTCGCAGTTTGGGAGCTAGAGTTACTATTACATAGCTTATATAATCAGCATACCTTTCCTCCGACTTTAAAAATCCAATCAGCTCCTCAAACAATTCATTCTTAACGTCAACTTTATTCAATCGGCTGCATATTTCTTCAAGATGCTGCGTGCCGGCTTCAACCTTCTTCAGTGGTGATTCAGGGATGCTGTTACCATATCCTAGATATGGTTCTGTCCATGTAGTCAGTTTATCTGTTGCAGTCGTGTATGTCTGGACTGTCGGGGTAGACCTGAACATGGATAAGTTCATTATAAATAATAATAATAATAGTTTAATTGGCTATTAACCGCGAATTTTGATGCATAGACATTCACAAGCACGTATCCAGACTTTAGTATCTGGGGGGGGGGGGGGGGGGGGGGGTTATTCATAGAAAAACAATGTAAAAGTAAGTGCTGTAGTCACTTTTCCATGGGTGGGATAAAACCCACCTAGCCCCCCCCCTGGATACGTGCCTGGACATTCAGATATTTTATTGCATTGCTACATTATAATGTGCATAGTAATGAAGTAGTCGTACAGGATGTTAAACGTAGGACGACGTACGACATAGGTCCTTCCTCAGGGTTAAAGTTATTTCTATACCAAATTCATCAAAATCAGTTTAGCGGTTTAGCCTTGGGAACGTTAAAGACAGAAAGAGGCACTTTCTAATTTATAAATAAGTATGGAACTACGAATTAGTATGAATCATCGTCATCATCACAGCCGATAACCATCCACTGTTGGGCCACAACCCCCCCCCCCCCCCCAACGATGGCCACAACGACTGGTCCACCGTTGCCGTTGCCAGTTTGGAAATCCATGCTCAGGTAGACATTATATTTGATGCAAAACTGTAAAAAATCTTACCCGAATTCCACAGCAATGAAGATAAAATCATTACATTCCTGAAAATAATTCTTCATAGATTCTATGTATTTATTAGCTGGTGTATCTGATTTGACATAGTCAGCTACAATCCTGCCTCTAGCTGTAACATAATTAAAATCATCATCAGCTTATCAGCTTCTATCTTTGACTACTTATATAGGGACTAGTTACGCGTGTAATTCTACTAACAAACATTTCTGCCACTTTTTGCGGGCGGCGAGGTAACATGAAATCCGCAACTATGGATTTTATTCCCATAACTTTAGATTCTAATTTTGAACGGTAAAAATCATGAAAAGTAGTCTCGCGTGAACCCCAAACGTTCTAAGTTCGAAATTATTGTTTCTCAATTATAGGCTGTCTCGTTTATTGATAAGGTATAAAATTGAATGTAAATGCACATGATTAATTGATCTTATGCCGTGGCAGAGGGGAAATGCTAACGCAAGGCTAGTCCTCAGATCTCTACCATCAAGGAGGACGATAAGTCTACCACGCCCAATGCGGGTGATGCATACAGGGTCTTCCATAATATTCTAGCTGTTTTTCAAGAGGATGAAGAGCCCATTAAACTGATAACTTTCTTTATGGGTATCAATTGAAATCACAAAGAAAGAATCAGCTGATCCATACAAAACATCCTCTTAAAAAACCGTCAGCATTATTATGCAGGTAAAACATAATAAATCACATTTATTTTAAGATTCCTGTATACAACATAATTTGATTTCTGTTATCTCCAAGCATAAGAGTTAATTCTCAAGCGGAATGCATTCACACTGGGACCCTTTTGTGTTGACCCCCAGACATTTATTTTATTCACCTTTCAAAACCATGGTAAATAAAATAAACTTTACTTATGATGTTATGATTGACCACATAACACAGACTGTTTTTCGCAAAGGACTGGGGAGAGGATGTCTCCAGAAGGGGTGGTCTACAGAGATTTTATAAAAAACAACAAATCCAACTTACTTTTTGCATTAGGTACCTTTTCACGAGGCAGGTTAAGCAATGCCCCTATCCTTTTGCGCAAAGGTGATATAGCCAACCAGGTACCTCCGTTACAACCGGCCTCTAGATCTCGGCCTGCAAGTTGAAAGTATCTTATATCATTTTTTGATTTCTATTATACTTATCCCAAAATATACAACAAAAAGCTTAAAACAATGACTTCTGGTGGATTTTAAAAACGTGTTCCTATCCTAGATACCTTGTAAAAACTAGTATCTTGAATGCCAATGTTATTGCATATGGGGTAATTTTTTGATTAACAAGCAATGTATACAGAGAGTCACGTTGCAGGTTCTGACCCGAGCACTTGTCTCGCGTGGTTATCGCGCGTCGCGTTTTTGCCTGCCACGAGGCTCCGCAATCCTCAATCTCTTCTTGTTCTTGACCAAAAACAATCCTTGAGATTGGGATAGATTCTCCCATAAACTACTTACTTGACACTGGCGGAAATGCAGTGCTAACGCACAAGCAAGAGTCCATTAATTATAAATAAAAAACAACAAAAAAAAGTTACGATACGGAGACGGTTTTTAGGTGTCCCTGATTCCATATTACCAATTTTTGGATTTTTTGTCTGTCTGTCTGTTTGTTTGTTTGTTTGAACGAGCATCACGCAAAAACTACTGAACCGATTTTGATGAAACTTTTTTTGTTTGATAGCTTATTACCTGACTTAAAATTATAATTATGGTATAGTAGGTATAGGTAGTAGGTATATAATAATATAATAAATTATATACCAGTATAATTTGTGCGGACAAAGTCGCGGGTTAACGTTCGTTAGTAATAAAAGTACCAGGATCATCCTGCATCCTGAATAATTATGTTCTCAAGTAGATACTGTGAAAGCAGCTTTATTAGGCACTGGATTCTACACTTAAGTTTTTGTACTAACATAGTTATTTAAGTTTCATACAAACAAAATATGAATGTACCTAATGTCTGAAATAAAGAATATTTATTTTATTTTATTATTTATCTAAACTATTATAAAACTGTAACAGAAGTGTATCTGTACATTGAAGATATTAACAAAAAAAAGTTATGATATGGTTTTTAGGTGTCCCTGATTCCATATCACCAACTTTTGGATTTTTTGTCTGTCTGTTTGTTTGTTTGTGTGTTTGTTTATTTCTTTGAACGAGCATCACGCAAAAACTACTACAAAGTCGCGGTTTAACGCTAGTTATTTAATAAAGAGGACTCGCCGTAATCTTTGCCCACCCCACTGGGAAAAAGACGTAAGTAATGTTATTAGATAAATAGATAAGAGGATACCAGGGAATTCTCACTCACCTCCAACAACATCAGGATCTTCGCTCCACCTGGACATGTTCTGAGTGGGCCTGTCATAGAACTCGTCCCTGTTGGAGACTAAAACCAAGCTGTAGTCACTATCCACATCATTGCTGCCTATGTGCATGAATAGAATACACATGCTTCCTGAAATATTAATTTGATAATTATTTCCACTGCAAGGCAAAGGCTATCTCTCACTGAAGAGGGTGAGAGAGAGGGGACAGTGTTTTGATGTTTATAGAAACAAAGTAACAGTAAGACTGGCTCCAAAACCAGGTGTCAGCGTATTTCCAGCCCACCACTCCTCTTACATAGTATTATTATACTAGTGGTTCAGCTCTGCGGTCGCGACTGGTTAATCGTGCGCGGCGAGCGGGGGCCGGGGGGACCGTGTCCCAGTACCGACTTACCTGCGCGCGGTACCGACTTGGTACCGATTTTTCCGGTGCCCCATCCCCCGCACACCGCGCGAGCATAGACCCGCCGAACCGGGAGTTTACGAGCAATGCCATCTAGCGGCGATGTCTGGGTCCAATATTGAAGGGAAAGTGAACATTTATAGCATAGCAACATTAGCAAGCTTAAAATCGTTATTAAACCATAAACTTAATATTCGTAATAAGTTTATGTATTAAACATATATGTATGTATACGTATTAAGAGGATAGGCGGGCTAAAATGGTACTTTGGAGAATAGATCACTTTTCAGACTGTATAGTGTACACATATTTGTCCGGTCCACCCCACCCATACACCCCACCGACTAGAGTGCGAAAGAGACAACTGTAGCTCTGACCGATTTTATCGATGTAAAATCGACGAAATAAGCATTGCGTATTCCCCTGTTTCCTCCTCCAAAACAAAACCGATTTTTATAATTCTTTCAAGAATAATATCGGAAAGACTTTGGCTATGTCTGTATGTCTTTTTTTTATATTCGTCAAATTTGTTTGCTGCATGTCTGAAAACGGGCGGTAAAATTGGTCATTTCCGAAGGTCCCTACAGTAATTAATTAAAGCAACAAAGCAAAACATAGGGACATAGCAGAGGTAGCATAGATTGTATGGTAAAAATTTTTTTGCTCTAGTGTCATTATTCAGGGGGGAAACAAGGGAATACGTTGGTATGGAAAAAATCGTATCCGCCTATCCTCTTAAGAGAAAAAATTAAAAAAAGTTTTATTGTGCAAACATAATGTAGGTACAGTAATTGCTATAGTAATTACAATAATTATACTTATAGAGTCTGCTTGCGACAAAAGGGATCAGCTCAGTGTGCCGGCCGAGTGATCTGAACAGAGATCACAGCGAGCGCGCGCAGCCCTGATTTTCAGCTGTACCCTGTTCTCACTTGCAATATTTCTATCATTGTTCACTAAGAAAACACTGCTAGAGCTTCTATGCAAGCAACAATTTTGTTAAAAACATTGAAGTTAAAAAGGCCTAATGAAAATGAATAATAAAAATGAGATAAAAACATAAAACACACACATAAAAGTAAAATTCTAAAAAATAACAACAACAGTGACAGTAATGACAGAGTCTGACTACTTGTTAAACTGCTCTATATGGTTATTTAGTAGGTACAACATAAAAATTGCAGATAGTATTAGATATTTAATTGGGGCTCAAGTTCAAGAGCTACTAGTTTTCGGTACTTAGCTTAGTTGGTTGACCAAAACTTGCTTAAACGTCGTGTTACGGTGAAAAGTACTAATTACACTATTAAAATGCATTATTATTCATACTAAAGATGAAGTAAGTGAATCTTTAATTAAAATACTTATCATTATCATTATCACCGACTGATAAGGGATCGATAAGATACAACTTTACAACTTGTTTACAACATTCTGTTGTCAACAGACATTGTAATCACGTGTTTTATTGAGTAAATAAGTTATATCAAGATACAAATTTTCTGTTAATTATACCTGTGAAATATCCGTCCGACCGACTGGTAATTTTTTATTTCTTACGCGGGGTTTATTGACTTTAATAATAAATGATCAAATTCAATCAAATTGATCGCAGATCGTGATTGATTGTCAAAGTGACGTTGTTGTTCTTAAGAATCCTTTCGGAAAGGTTATGGGATCTTACCCTTATAGCCGTTGTCTTCAGTAGTTTTTCGTAGGGAGCGCTAGGCTAGGGCTAGATTCTATTGCCTTTCTGAAAGGAAGGAGAACTAAATAACAAATGTTTATTTTATTATGTGAAAAATTGGTTATATTGATATTAGTGACATTATTTCGTGCGGATTATGTACGAAACAGTTGCGTAAAGCAACCAACATAACAGGAATCTCAAATAAATATGAAAAAAGAACATAAGCTTTGGTTTGTGGAAGGTTCGTGGTGATTTTGGCGGCATCGCACGTGCTTCCACGATCAGTGCTAAAAACATTGAAAAGACTTTATTAAAGACATCGGCAGTACACACGGCGACATATAAAGCTATACTACAAAACCAACATAAGCTGGCCGCGCGAAGTTATGCGTTACTGACCTTTGCGCGTCCAGCTTATATTGATTTTGTATAGCTTGATGTGTCGCCGTGTGTACTTATGGGCTAGATCCCTTTGCCTTAAATTTAACAAAAAAATTGACATTGACGAAACTTCAGGGTTGCCAGACGTATGAGGTTTCTCGTACGAATAGGAGATTTGGGGTCTCTCGTACGAGGTACGACTACGAGGATGATGTCGTACAAATATGCACGAACTTTTGATTTTTAGGGAAATTATGGAATGATCTGTAATTTCAGCGGACGTTTTGTACAATAAATGAATATTATAACCAACAAAGACCATCAGAAGATGTTTACCTATTTCTTTAGATTATAGTTTGCCGGGAAGTCCTCAAACCGATCAACGCTTAGATCTGTTCCTTGTAGGCATAAAGGCCGAGATTCAGAGACGTTTTTTAAGTCTTAGTTCGAACTCCCGTATGTCAAAATCCATACATTTTTGACCCTACTTTTGTTTGTTTGTACTATGACTTAAAAATCGTCTCTGAATCTTGGCCAAAGTTTTGTAGGTATTAGCTGGCTATAGTCTTATTTTCTGTATAAAACAATTTTTTTTTTTACTTCTTTTATGAATGACGAGGTTAGGCAAAGTACGAGATTTTTCTTGATTTTTTTTTGTACGAGATAAGTTCTTCTACGTCTGGCAACCCTGCACTACTTAGTTGTTCCTTGTATTTATCTGTTTTATCTTTAATTTTTTATTAAATAAATGTGTAAGTGTATTAAAACTTGACGATGGAAACAAATTTACCGTTCTTCAGTTTACCAGTAAGTTTTATTATCCATAAAAAAATATGAGAAAATTGTTACCAGTGATTGTTACGCTGTAAAAGCTGGACCTTGCTGGGCCTTTATCCATGAAACTTCGCACGAAGAAGCGTTTTTTTTTAATTTATTTATCTAATACATAAACAAACATGAACTAAAAGCAGTAATTTTACGGTTTGAGCAGGGACTAATTAATAATTTATATTTTTAAATTGTAATTAAATAAAGAATTTTATTATTTTATAATTTTTTTTGGTATAATATTGAAGAGCCAATTTGTGCAATATTATTTGTGGTTGGGCTGTTGCAAGCAAGGGTCGTTGTATGTAACACTGAGAACAGCGCTGGTCCTTTGTGTTCGCCCCAAGCTCACCCATATTTTACGCATACCTCTGAACTTATGGTATTTTCTTTTCATCCTCGGGAATGCAGGTTTCCTCACGATGTTTTCCTTTACCCCCGAGCTAGTAAATGACAAATACAACCGTACATAAATTCCGAAGAACTTAGTGGTACTAAAAATCTAATTCACGTTAGCAACAGTTCCATTTTTAAAATTTAGCTATTATCTCGTTCTAAAAAGCTGATAGTATTTTTTTTGCACATATTTAAGGCTTTACCACTATACATCTTCAAACATGGTGTAAATATTTTTGTCTACTTAGACGGTTTGGAAAATTACATTCGTATTTTCTTATAAATATCTAATTTTTTAAATTTCAATGCCTATTTTATTGCTCAAAAATAATTTATATTGCTAAATCTAAGTCAAATGAGTGCATGGTATTAATATTATTAATTTAAAAGCCTTCTGGGACATACAATTTTGATTTCTATGTTGCGTAGCAATTTTTTTAAATTATGTTTTAAGATTTTTTTGTCACAAAATGGTGCTGGTAACAGTCTAAAAGTCCAATTAATAAATTATTGACTCCCTGCCCTGCCTAAGAAAACTCCGTAAAATGAGTGGGCTATCATGACACCGCATAAAGAGGGGTCATGACACATTCATATAGCAGTATTAGTAATGTACCTAGTAGCAATGGGTCATTGGACTCATGAAACTGAATAACTTTCCCAAAGGAAGAAAGGGAATAATAGGTGTTCATGAACATTAGTATGGTTCGTGATTGCATCGACATACAGAGAGATTTAGATCGTCTGGGGCATTACTATAAAATAAACAGAATCTCTGTTAATGTACCCAAATGTCAATGTATTTCGTTTTCTAGAAGCCCTGCCCCTATTGTATTTGCTTATTCCATTGATAATGTTCCTCTAAATCGAACCGATCATGTCCGAGATCTTGGCATCATTCTGGACAATAAATTAACGTTCAATCTACATTACGAACATATAGTGCAAAAAGCTTATAGGAGCCTTGGTTTTGTTTTAAGAGTGTGCAAACCCTTCAAAGATATACACTGTATAAAGGTTGTTTACTATGCATATGTCCATAGTGTTCTGGAGTATGGTAGCTGTGTATGGTCTCCACAATATAGTGTCCATATCGATCGTATTGAAAGTATACAAAAACGTTTTTTAAGGCATCTTCAATACCGTACTCGTTCATTCTATGACAACTACTCTTCTAGATGTAAAGCTTTTAAATTACTTTCCTTGTGAAACCGTAGAGATGTCTTGGACATGAAGTTGTGTTACGACATTGTTAATGGCCACATCGGAAACCCTTACATAATTTCACAGATTGAATTGTGCGTTCCGGGTAAGAGAACGAGACACACCAACCTCTTTTATGTTCCCTTCCACCGAACAAGATATGGAAGTAATTCTCCCATTTCTCGTATCTCCACTACCTATAACATGAGTTTTTCGGACATGGATCTTTTTGTTGGCTCTAAAACTAAATCAAAAATAATAAAATTTTATACATAAGCAAACAAGAAATTTCCTCCTATGTGTGTTGCAGAGGATGTGTATGCTGTATCGAAATTTTACATATATATTTATATTCTGTGGTATGTATGTTGATTGTATAATTACACATCTCATTAACTTATTACTAAATCAAGTAATTTTAGTGTTTAGATTACTATAATAACAAAATATTATAATTATGTTAACATAAGGAAACCTATAATTGGCTATACTACTTACACAAATTGTTAATTTTATATTACCCACTGTAACGCTGTTGGTTTCGACAATAAATAAAATAAAATAAAAATAAAATAAAAAGGTTTCATCTGAAAATCAACACCCTGCTTTCAGGCATGATGAGCTGGGACCTATTTGCTGCTGTAGCATACAATAAATTACATGTTGCTCTATTGATGTTTCGTTGTATTCTTGTTTTGTAAACTTGTTGTGAACTGTAATATTATGTGTGTGTTACTTATGCAAATAAATTGTTTGTCTATGTATCTATCTAATTTTCGAAGATGACACTGGCCAAAGTTTGTCAAACAGAACCCTTGTTCCAAAGGAAAAGTCGAACAAAAAAATGGACCCTGAACTCAACGGTACCTATTGTACTGTGGCAACACATGTACTTCGGGCGATGCGGTGATGACTAGACGCTATGCAATAGTGTTCGCAGTACATGTAGTGCCCGAAGTACATGTGTTCCCACAGTACATTCCTTCTAAAGATTTTGCATTTAAAGCCCAAAAAAGGTGTATTCAAGCTATCTATAACTTGAAACAAATATATTCGTGTAGGCCGCATTTCATAAAAATTCGTATTTTAACTATGCCAAGTTCGTAAATTTACGAATGCGCTGTATCTGCAAAATCAAACTAACACTTATTTAAATTTCACACTCGTCAGTGACATATAGATAAAATGATGGTGTTACCATCAAACACGGCTTTGTTACATAAAAGCTTATTCTGTAGGATACCTCACTAACACCTACAATAAAATCCCTAAGATCATATGGGACAGAGATGAGTTTAATTTATTTAAAAGCAAACTGAATGACTTATTAATTACAAAATGTTACTATAGTCTTGACGAATTCCTTGCTGCCAAATCCATCTAATGTACCAAATTGTGAACTTATATATATTTTTTTTGCCTTTGTAAATACCCCAAATTGTATAATTGTTATATTTGTTTTTATTACTAGTTATTTTAAGTGCTTGTTTAAATTTTTTCTTGTTGCATATTTTTTTATAATATTGTACGCCCATGTGGCAGGTCATAGCTGAACTGTTTTATTTTCTATGTACAACATCTATTAATTTACCTATGATCCACAATAAATACATTTTCATTTTCCAAAAAAAATTGTTCGACTGTTCCTTTGAGACTTAAGAACTTTTCATACAAACTTTCGATCAATTATCATTTAGTAAAGTCAAAGTCCTTTCCTTTAATTTCAGTATCATGTGTTAAACAAAATAAAAAAGTAAAAAAATATAGATTTTAATCTGTCTAGTCTAAGTAGGCCCTGTACAGACTGAGCCTTTTTTTGCCCCCATAAAAACGTGCATTTGTCCATCGCGTGACTTCATCTCTTCATTAGTAATTAATAGGCGTTTGTATCGATCAAACGCATGATTGTAGCGATGCACACACATGTTTGTATTGATGCACACGTGCGTGTGTATTGTGGCAAAGGCTGGCGACAAATAACTGATCAAATATTACGAAAGTTTTGCATTGTGGCTGTACCACGTTTGCCTTTATGCTTTATCGCATTTGCATCGATGCTGCTGTACGTACATTTGCCTTCTAAATTCTAAAAACAATTCATTACAGTTCGTAGATGCAGAGCCATCGTGTTTGTACAACAAGAAATCTGAAGGATTCGAAGAGCTACAGTCTCTACCACCCAACAGTTCGCTCCTAGGGCCCGATGAAGTGCTCGCACAGTTCCTCACGGCCGACGGACCACTTGAGGAACCTGACCTCAATGGACCTGCAACATTGCATTGCGAGATCTGTAAGAAACAGTTCGACAATGCTAAGAAGTATTACGGACATTTGAGAGTACATTCTAAGGATAATCTATGGATTTGTGGTATGTTTTATTAAAACTTTTTCAACTTTATATTTTTTTATATGCAATGATATAACATAAATATTATATAAGAGTGGTGACAGCCTATACAGAAGAGTGCTTTCGAGTTGCAACTCAATCGAGTGAAAAGAAAATACCTACCATAGATTTGGAGGTATATGGTTAGGATAGGTTTACCATTCATGTACCTAAGAATCTAGCTGCTGCTAAATTGCTATGGTTGAGATTGGATTGTTCTAGATTCATCAATACATCAAAAATTAAATTTAATGTTTTATAATGTGTAAACGAATTTTTAACTTTATGGGAGACAAAATTTTTGGCCATTAATAGTTATTATTGTTATGTTTATGCTTCTGAATACGATGTGTATTTTCAGACAAATGCCCAGATCAAAAGTTTTCAACAAAACAGCAGTTAATGAAACACAGTCTGACCCATAAGCCACTGGAAAGAGTGTGGCGCTGCCCACAATGCAGTAAGGCATTTGAAGCGTTATGGAGGCTACAACAACATCTCTTCGCCAAGCATTTAAATTACAGGTAATTAAAATGTAACATGTACATGAATTCACGACCTATTAATCAGAATAAAAATCCCTAATAATCCTTTTCAGTGTAGTCAGAATATTTGCGCAGTGCAACAGGAAGAATGTATGCGCGTCAGTCCACCACGCATACCCAATGCGGATACATACACAGAAGTATTTCTTCTTCAGCGTATGCAGGAATCATCCACTGCTAGGTTAAGACACAGTAGAAGAAAGAGTACCTAGTTCTACATACAGTACGGACACTCCCTGCCTCCCACCAATTTCTCGCCTCACCCCATCTGGGAGGATCATTGCGTAAAATGTAAACAAATGCGTATTTCTGTCTCTCTCTGACTCCACTCAGTACTGAACATGCTTATCTTATCTTGTTGTGGGGGCTGGCAAGCCAGCAATACTTCGACCCAGTGGGATATTTTGTGTTAGCCCCAATATTTTTTGTTTCCTTCACCCTTCAAATACATGGTCATTGAGGGGAAGAAACCTAAGATCTCCCGGTTTTGGGTATCCATCTCCGAGGAGGCACTTGCGTTTTGCCGCCAGGACATCACATTCACAAAGAACATGCCCCATAGTCTCTTCATCCTCTCCGCATGCTCGGCAGCTGGGATCCAGGGTGTTTCATTTTGTGCATCATCGTGCCTGTGGCGTAGTGCCCAGTGAGGGCTCCGACTATGACACGAGCTTTGCTCCTGCTGTTGTACAGTATGAACTTTGAGACACGAGGTGTAACATTGCTGATAACTGCACATGCTTACCTCTTCTTTTAAATTTTTTCCATTTGTATGAATTTACAGCTAAGTGTCAAAGGTGTGGTGGCTTCCATTTGCTTATGCAACCTTTCATGATGGGTTGATAATATAAATAGAGTTACAGGTGCTACGTGGACGCTAGATGCTCAGGACATTCCTATGTCCATGCTGGGTTGATAATATAAAGAGAGTCACGGCTGCTACGTGGATGCCATTGCGAGATGCTCAGGACATAGTATGTCCTGAGTGCATCCACGTAGCTCCCGCGACATTCTTTATATTGTCAACTCATCCTGCCGCAGGATGACTCACACTTCTCTTCCCTTCCCTCGGCCACCGCTCGGTCAATACAATGCTCCATCTGCCATCACCTCACTATGTGTCCTACCCATGTGTCCAACTGCCAACAATTTTTTAATTAGTAATAGTAATATGGAATGGTAAATAAACACCTCCACATTATCTCCTTCCGGCTTCAAAATGACCTAGATTCCATGTTGTATCTAAACTATTATAAAACTGTAAAAGAAGTGTGTCTGTAAATTGAAGATATTTACAAAAAAAGATTATGATATGGTTTTTAGGTGTCCCTGATTCCAAATCACCAATTTTTTGATTTTTTGTTTGCCGGTTTGTTTGTTTGTTTGATCGAGCATCACGCAAAATCGTTATTTCATTTTGATGAAACTTTTTTAGTTTGATAGCTTATGATCTGATTCAAAATCTGGTATATTATTTATGCGGACAAAGTCGCGGGTAAAAGCTCGTATTATTTTAAAAATAAATTAATTTTACGTTTTTCAGGCCCCACAAATGTGAGCAGTGTGAAAAAACGTTTCATAAAAAATCTGACTTGAAGAAGCATGTATCCGCAATGCACGAAGGTAATATTTTTGTTTTTTCAATAGGCATGCAGGAAAATAATTGTTCACCTCTCCGGGCGGAAAGCGTCAACTTTCGCCCCGCTGCGCTGCACAACGAAATTGCCGATTTCCGCCTCCGTCGAGGAGAAAAATAGTGTACTAACCTCGGGCAGTAAATAAGAAAGCCTCAGATCACATATTTGTTGACCTCGGCTGAGATCTGAGACTTTTCTTACTTTACTGCCCTCGGTGTGTAATCTACTATTACGCGTCATGTTTTTAGAACTTGAATGCATTCAGAAAGACTAGTTTAGTTAGAAAACGTTATCCCATTTCTTTTCTCTCGCTCTGCGCGCGAAGTGAAAGAAAGATAAGGCGCGGACATTGCTTTGTCGCGCTGTCATGCTTGCCCCACACCCCACATGTTGTACAATACGTCATATTTAGAATCCATGCTGTATTTTTTCTTCAAACGAAAAGCTAATTATGACCTTATGACTAGAGATCGGATAATCGGATGCATTTTTACCTAAAGTTGAGGTGTTGGCTATTATGGAGTGCACATTTGTAACAAAAACAATTTTTTTGTTTAATTTTATAATTTTAAGAAGTTGCTTCCATACTATGCATCCGATTAGTTACATTCCCCGCATTTTCCTGGCATTCCGAAAAATATTTAAAGAATATTATTTTAAGAAGCCGTTTCCATAATTTTATAGCTAAAAAAGAAGTTTAGGTAAATATGCATCCGAATATCAGTTTTCTGCTTATGACAATACTTCAGAAGCCGTAACATGGCGCTCGCTCATTCATCTCGTTCGCTCGCGCTCAATTAGAAAAAGAGCGAAGGTGCGATAACGCGAGCGATGTATCACGCTGCTATACTACGACCGCTGGTGCTTTCAAAAATTAAAGCGATGAACGGTTACATTTGTATTGACCTATTTTTTTTACAATTTGCAGTTGAAAAGAAACATTCCTGCCCAGAATGTGACATGCATTTCAAAGATAAGTCCAATCTGAAGCGCCACATGAGTTGTCATACCAAAGAGAAACCCTTCTGTTGTCCTGGATGTGGCAACAGGTATGTGCAGGTAAAAATATATTTTTCAACACTCTTACACCGCTTTTAGGTTCATAATGATGTTTATAACGGCACTAGTGCGGATTACCGCACTATTAACACGCAGGTATTAACCTGCGCGCGCATAACTAATTTAAACACAGGCACAGAGCGCAGGAAGAAATTAATCTGGGCGCCATTTTTCACAAATATTTGTCTAAACCTATTTGTGAAGTTTTATTTATTTTTTCCTCACAGTTGAAAAACGTCGTATGAAACGCGTGAGTTTTGGTCATTACAGTCTCGACCCGTATACAGCCCTCGCCATTGACCATTAGCTCACTTGTATCATAAATAATGTACTATTTTCTCTCTCTCTCTCTCTCTCTTCTCGTTTTCTTTGCCTAACCACAAACCAGCAGTGCTTACCCGCGTGACGCGCGCCTGCGGGTTTGAAAACCATACATGTGCCTCTCATTTATCCCGTGATGCTGAGCATGATTTGACAGCGCGTCAGCAACTCTACCGAGAGAAAGTAAAGTCGCGTCGCGGGTTGGCTGGGTTACCATGCGGCTAAAACAGTCATTTGTGTAAACCGCAACACTGAATCGGTATTAGTGATGTCCTAAATATCATTCGTTCATTTGCCAATTTCGTTGAGTGCTTACGTTTCGAGTGAAGAGTAAGGAGATAGTTGGTATAGCGATGTCCCGTTTACTCGTTATGTTTTATGCTTAAATTGAAGCTATTATATATATTTTTTCACTTGACAGTTTACAATTTGACATTGACATTAGTTGACACCGAAAATCAAAAATTTTATTTTGGGAAAATCAAAATTAAACAATTTTACACAACTAAAATAGCTGTGTAAAATTGTCTGGCATGATTCGCGCAACAACGGTATCCCGCGCCATTTCTCGCTCTGTTACGCGCTAAAAGAGATAAGGCGCGACTTAGCTATGCCATGCCGCGTGCGATGCTAGCCACACAGGCGTGGATCCAATACCCTGCAGTGGGTGAGATGATGATGATGACCCTAGATTGGTTCGTTTCGAGCAATAGTGATGGAAAACCTTGTGTATAATTTATTAGAGTAAATTTATAATCTGTGAGGGCTTGTATTTTAAATGAAATTGTCATGTAGCTCACTTTATTGATTTCTTTATAGATAGCCTCAATGAAGCGCCACACCAAGAACTGTCCGATGGTGAAGAATACAAACGAGATGGCCATAGACAATACACGGAAGAATTACTGTAAAACGTGCGGCATAAGCTTCCAATATAAAAGTGCTTTACTAGAGCATTGTGTAAGGTGAGCTCAATATAATTAATATTAATTCTGTTTTGTTTATATGCCTTTTATAATATAACTGAAAAAGTTATGAAGAACGATGTGAAATGAAGTTTAGTTTGATGGTGTCTATGGATTTGCTACTGGGAATATTCCTCCATTGAAAAGGGAAGATCTTCCGCCAGGCTATGTGTGAAGCCTGGGGACCGGACGTGGTCCAACAGTTCTTAGTTAGACCTGTATACAGGGTATAAATAAAAGTCTTCATGAGTAGCTGACATAGCCCAAAGAATTTCTAAACTAAGGTGGCAATAGACGGGGCACATTGCGCAGAACCGTTGGCCGATGGGGCCAAAAAGTTATCGAGTGGCGACCGCGTACCCGTTGAGTAACCCGTTGGATGAGGGCAGTGCAGGACCTGTCGTTATGGCGATCCTTGGGGGAGGCCTATGTCCAGCAGTGGACGTCCATCGGCTGAGATGATGATGATGGATGACTTTTATTCCTGATTACAAATACACTATTATTTCGTAAATAAAACGCTTATTCTCTGTTCTTCTAGACAACACACCAACCCACCAAATGAAACGGAGAAAGAAGAAAAAATACAAATAAACGCCGATCCAACTGGCACTGTAGACAAAATAGTCGACGACATTCTCTCCGCTGAGGACGACTACATGACCATGTCCACTCAAAACGAACTATTAGCTTATAACCAACACATCGACAATAATGACAACTTAATGCAAATAGAATTCCTAAAAGACATGAATCAACTACACACGCTTGACGATGAACTATTCTACAATGATATAGACTTTGATAGCTTTCAAACTAGCCAGATATTTAACACTAATGACATAGATTATAATGCTAACGATAGGAATGCAGAAATCCTATTCGATTTCGCTGATGCTGGACGTAGTATAGATCAAGATATCATGAACGCTTTATACCAAGTTAAAGAACATCTGCCAGATGAACTTTTGAATGTACCTCAAATAATAACAGAAACACAAAAACCTAATGAAATTCCAAACACAGCTGTTTCTGTGAATGAATGCGCTACTATATTTGAAAGCGATGTCGATTTAGAAGCTAGTACCAATCTAGCTGCTAATTTAAATCAGTTAATTGGCGAGAATAGTGTCCAATACATCTCTACTGAAGACGACGATACGTTTATTATAAGTTTGAATAGTGAGATAGATGCTGAACAATTGACAGACATGCTGTATATTGGTTTAGTTGATAAGAAACCTTTAGAGGAAAATATATCAGAAGATCATGATGCTACAGAATTTAATAGCAATGAAGTGGATCCGATAGTAGTTAAAATAGAAGAGCCTATACGTCCTAAGGAGGAGAAAGAATGGAATGATGAAAAAGAGACCGAAGTTAAAAGAAAAAAAAAGAAAGTAGTTATTTATGTGTGTCGCAAATGTAACAAGGTTTTTAAGAAGAAGGATAACTACAGGTCCCATATTGGTAAGTTTTCTCATATTGATATTGATATCTAATATACAGGGGGTAACAAAACACCCTAGTAATACTTAAGGGGTGCTGCCATAAATGATCTCTGGAATCGGCTCTCTAATAGCCTTGTTTTTTCCTTCTTATTGCTGTCTCCCGTTTGCTATGGAGGGAAGTCGGATATTTCGTTTTCCTACTCCTCCTATCTTCTTTGATTAATTCATTGCGGGTTCCAAGACAGATTAGAGTCATCCCCCGGGCTCGCTGGACTTCATTGTCCAATGTTGTGAATGGTCGCCGCTGTTGATCCTGGCTTACAGGAGTTACAGCGGTGGGAATGTGTGGTGGGCCTATGCCCGATAAAAAAGGGGGTGCTTCAGCCCATCAAACTGAACAACTTTCACTATGAAAGAAACTTCGAAATCGCGAAAAAAAATCTGCTGTTCTATACAAAGCTGTTGTACCGATTCGAATAAAATACATGGGCATAAGGAAATATATGGGGATATAATTATGTATTGCGGATTTAATTTTTACAGTAAACAATCCTTGATGTTAAAATGAACACCTTCTTATCGTGTGGGCAGAGTCGATTTGATTTTTTAATAATTCGAAATAAATATATTTTTTCCTGATCTCAGCGACGCACGAGCCATCGCTACGTAGTCACAAGTGCACAGTGTGCGGGGAGCGGTTCAGTTATCGCTCCACTCTGAACAAGCACCGCGCGGCCAAGCACGAGCCGCGCGTGCTGCCTTCTGTCAAGTGTCACCTGTGTGGGCGAAGTTACGCCGCCGCGTGGATGGTATGTACCTCTTACTGATCGATGTAGCTATACATTCACTACGTAGTCACAAGTGTAGCTATACATTCACTACGAAGTAACAAGTGTAGCTATACATTCACTAGGTAGTCACAAGTACATAGGGTGCAGGGAGCAACCCAGTCTGAGCAAGCACCGCGCGGCCAAGCATGAGCCGCAATTTCTGCCCTCTGTTAGGATAATATAATCGTTGACGCGCTCCGTACTAACGAAGTTTAATTATATTTTAGATCTTTAACCAATTACAAAAAATGTTTTTTTTTTAATACGATCTAGTAATCAATCTCTGTGCCTGTGGTTTGTCAGATTTTCGATAGAATGTGTGTTTTAAAGTTACAGATTACAGTTCTTCAAAGAATTCCGTACAAATTTAAAGTTAATCCTAGCATTGAAACTCAGTTCCGTAGCGTGGGCACAGACCGATTTTGCTGCCCCTGCGAAGCGAGCTCGACCTTTCTCCTTAATACGAATTGTTTAGAGCCAGAGCTTATTACGTACAAAACATGTGCAAAGTAACCTAAGTAAAAGCTATGGATCGAGCAAAGCAAGCTCGAAATTTTTAGCACCACGTGAGAAGCTGCAGAGCTGTGGTCAGAATTCTTTACGATTATGTGTACGGCACAGTAATATAAAAAACAAAATTAGAGCGAGCGAAGCGAGCTCAATTTTTCTCTGCTTTACGAATTGGTTATAGACAGCTCAGTTAATCTATATTTTTCCCGAATTTGCCGCCCCCTGGTAAAGTGCCGCCCGGGGCATTTGCCTCCCCTGCCCCCGCCCTTCGCTACGCTACTGTTGAAACTGAATCACAGGCACAGATATTAATAATATCTAGACCGTCCGTGTTTAAAAATATCATTGACTTAATTGTAAATAGGATCTAACTTCGTTTGTATGCAGCGTCATCTATGCTGGCGAAGTAACGCCGCCGATCTAGATGGTATGTCCCCGTCGTAGCGATAATCTATTCCACATTTTATAGGCAACATACAGTATAAAGGATGTAAACATAAATACCTACGTTAAATAAAAATATATTGTGTCCAGGTGAAGAACCACATAGAACGTGACCACGAGAGACGACTGCCTCACGCCTGCGACAGAAAGGACTGCGGACAGAAGTTCTACAAGAAAAGCGATCTCGATGTACATAAAAGGTAAGAGATTGTGTTTCCTAGTATACAGGATGTTAGGTAAATAGGTGCACTACTTTAAGGGGTGATTGTACCCATTATACTCAACAACTTTCCCTAAGAAACCTATAGGAAATTAGAAAAATATTGTTTGGCTTTCCATACTGAATGATATACTGATGAATCAGCTATCGAACGTTTGTATGAAAAATAAAATTATAGTTTACATATTAGTTTATTTTATCAAAAATATCTATAATCTTTCAATTAATCTCTAACATTGAAAATACTGTTAGAAGACAATTATCTCGAAATAGTTTTCGATTCAACCGCCCAAAAAAAAAACTTGCCCTACCGAACAGGCTGCATAAAATATATTATAGTTTTATCTTCTTAGTAAAAAAAAAACATTTGAAAATAACGCTATACTCACATTTTTAGTTTTTTCTATTTAATAACATGATGAACTATAAAAAGTAATGAAATGTTGATGACGTTTTCATACATCACTCGCGTTTTGACGTTCGATTAAAAGTTGCTCATTTGACTAATTGTCCTCTATTGCTCACTTGCTATTCTGTGCCAGGCTCGCGCAAATCTCTAACAAAAAAATGTTATATGAAACGTGCACCGACACCATTAAATTCCTTTGGACGGTTGCACACGTTTCATACATTCTGGATAATCGGTCAAGACCAGTTTTTATTAGTATGGAAGTCTCGACTCTTATAACATAGTGAGTTACATTCTGTTTGTTCTGTGCAGGTACCACACCGGCGAACGTCCGTACACGTGCGATATTTGCGCGCGCAAGTTCCCGCACGCCTCGCATCTCAAGAGGCACATACGCGCCGTCGACTGCACCAAACAGTAAGTATACTTAAGAGAAGTTTATTGCAAGAGCGCAAATTCGCGCTGCATACAAACGAAGTCTGGTGATATTTTCAATACTATCCTATTAAAGTCAATGAAAGAAGATAATTTCTCCAGCTATGAGATAAAGGCCCCCAAAAAATGTTAGCGTATAGTTAGCGTATAGTTATGGAACTCGTGTCGATTTGTTTCTCATAATCTCTAGATTATAGTGGTAATATTAGCTATACCTCATCTAAAGGGAGTGTTGTGTAATCGCAGTTGGCGCACATCTTGTCTTGGTAAAATATGTTGAATTTTTATTTTCGTATGAACATCTACGATGTTCCTCCTATACACGCATTGCTTTATATGTGCCGTTTTAACAGGGAAATATAATCTTGGTAAAAAAGTCTGTCCGTACATTTTTTATATTGATTTCATTATTTCGGTTGCATTTTTACATAATCTATCCGCCGATTACTATAATAAATTAAATGATGTTTTTAGAGTATAATACCATCAATAAACGTTACCGTTTGTGGGACTAAAATAAATTGACTCCTTTTTCAGAAACAATCTAGAAATTTATCTTTATGTTTTACGAGCGTTAACCCGCGACTTCGTCCGCACAAATTATATACCAGATTTTAAGTCAGATCATAAGCTATCAAACAAAAAAAGTTTCATCAAAATCGGTTCATTAGTTTTTGCGTGATACTCGTTCAAACAAACAAACAAACAGACAGACAAAAAA
The DNA here is from genome assembly GCA_927399405.1 of Agonopterix arenella. NCBI lineage: Eukaryota > Metazoa > Arthropoda > Insecta > Lepidoptera > Depressariidae > Agonopterix > Agonopterix arenella. The sequence goes on from OV656710.1 coordinate 5,971,007, forward strand.
TCCAAAAATTAGTGAAATGGAATCAGGGACACCTAAAAACCATATCGTAACTTTTTTTTTGTTAATATCTTCAATGTACAGACAAACTTCCTGTTACAGTTTTATAATAGTATAGATATGAAGTCAGATTTTCGTCAAAATGTACAGTTTTAATGCGAGGATTAATTTAAGATTTGTATGAATGTCTTTGAGAGACTGTAACTTTAAAACTATACATTTTAACGAAAATCTGACTTCATACAAACATAGAGATTAGTTTATAGATTGTTTCTGAAAAATTTCATTGACTTTAGTTCGTTAGTATTGAAAATATCACCAGACTTCGTTTGTATAGAGCGCGCTCCGAATTATATTCGCGGTTCTCCGAGTGAGTAAATACTCGAGCTTGTATGAATTTGTTTTTTCTGGTGTAAGATTGTAATTTTAACAAAAAATTAAATTTGTTTCAGCGCCCGTAAGAAATGTTGATCTCATCATGGTGTCTGTCTACATTGGAAAGGAATACTACTGTGATAATAAAATAATAATCTATCTAATAAATAATCATGATTCATTATTACAATTTACAAGCAATGTAATTAAAACTGTTATCATAAACAGTATAGCGGTTTTATTTTTAAAAGTTATTATTTGGGAAATGAGTGGATTGCGGATTAAAAATTAAAACTGGAACAGAAGTGTGTCCAAGAAGTTTATAATATCTCTGTAGGTATTATAAACTTCTTGAGTGTGTATGTACATTGAAGATATTTACAAGAAAAGATTACGATATGAATACGGTATAAATACGACTCCAAATAAACCTTTATTTTTCGAATTTTTGTCGGTCTGTTTGTTTGTGACAGCATCACGCAAAAACTACTGAACCTACTTTTTTGTTTGATAGCTTATGATTTGACTTTTTTGGTGTATAAATTGTGGGGACGAAGTCGAAGGTAAACTTAATTTTATAATAGTCGAGATAATTTCAAAGTATAGAGATACACAGTAGAGTATTCTCTGTTAAGTCTGTGGATACTAAGTGGATCAGAGACTTTGTATTTACAAAGTCTGAAGTGGATCACAGACTTCTGTATTACTACAGATAAAGTCTAAAACTATTACTACAGAAGTCTGTGGAAGTCGATCTCAGATTAATTAATATAGTGCCACCAACTTATCTGTAGAATGGACAAAAGCGGATCTATTGATTTACGTTACATTACTTTACTCTTTGACTACTGATGCCATTTTGAAAACGTCATTTTGTTGCTGTCAGTCGATGTAGTCCAGTGTTGCCAGATCCACAAAGAATTATCCCAGATTAACAGCAAAATTATCGTGTTTTTATCGCATCAAAAATTCCAAAAAGTCTCTCTTAGAACCTAAAAGAGTGAAATGATGCGTGAAATTCAATCATTCTTACCTATATTGTATGCCACGTGAATGCCACTATTTAATGTTTTAATGTTACCTATTTACAGGTAGGCAAGTACGAGGTTTTTAGGGAATTTTAGTAAAAACTCTTGATTGAAACGACACTGAGGAAATATTTTTTATCTCAATTGTTCTCATTAGAACTTCAATTTTAGTATTAGGTATTTGAAAACTGTTTTACGCGATAATTAACGCCAAAATGATGCATATTATTGGAATTTGACGGATAATATGGTTGAAAATAATGATTTGATACACAGATTTCATTAAATTGCAAAATTATCGTGGATTATCCTGGAATTTTTGTGAATTATCGTGCGATACCCGACTTTTATTTTCTATCGCATGCCCCTCTCAAAAATATTGTGGATCTAGGATAATTATTGCACGTCTGGCAACACTGATGTAGTCTCTCATTCTTTGATACAGAAAGTGGTGCAATCGCTCATTCTACAGATAAGTTGGTGACAGTGTACAAGATACAGATTTAACCATAGAGATAGGAAGTACTACCATAGATATAAGATAGGGTCCCACCCCATAGGGGTAAATCATAGACGTAGAATTTTTCGCTTACGGTGGTAGACGGAACATCAGTGTAACCGCGTATAAGGCAGCATTGAAGGCAGCGATAAATTTCATCCAGTGATACCGTAGGAAATCGAACTCCCATAAAAATGGGTAAATGAAACTTTAAATATATTTATGCACAGAACATTATGTTATGTTCTGTGTAGGTATTTAAGTACCTATTCACTTAGGGTCTTTCTTAATTATATGCTGAAGGTGTTTAAGGAGATGATCGCATCGGCGCGGTCTTACAGTAAAAAGTTAACGACAAACTAAAACCGTTAGCTTTCTACTCAAAAGAGAGCTTCTCGCAATCTACACAGCGGTTAAATACTTCAGACGGCTAATCGAGGGAAAAAAGGACGTCGTGGTTCTAACAGACCACAAACTACTGGTACACTTAATGTCAAAATCGGCAAGCAGCAGCGACACCACGGCGAGAGCGACAATAACATTTTATACCAATTTATTACGGCTATAAAATACGTAAACGGCGAACAAAACACCGTAGCACCGCCCTATTAGCCCAGTCATTTTACGTTTTGAGCCGGGACTAATTAATAATTGAAATTTTTTTCGGTACGATATTGAAGAGCCAATTTTAGCCTAGAAATGTACCAAAATTAATAAAAAATCACTTCGGCAACAGTTCCAATTTCAAAATTTAACTATTATCTCGTTATAAAAAACCTGATGATACATTTTTTTTTGCACATATTTAAGGCTTTACCATTATACATACTACAAACATGGTGTGAATATTTTTTAAATTTAAATGCCTATTTTATTCCTCAAAAATAACTTATAATGTTATATCTAAGTCAAATGAGTGCATTGGTATTAATATTATTAATTTAAAATCCTTCTGTGACATAAAATTTTAATTTCTATGTTGCGTAGCAAATTTTTTTTAAAATATGTTTTAAGATAGTCTATTTGTCACTAAATGGTGCCGGTTACAGTTTAAAAGTCCAATTAATAATTACTCCCTACCCCGCCTAACAAAACTCCGTAAAATAACTGGGCTAAATTATCGAGGATATCGAATGTCCGACCGATCGTTGAAAGATGTGCCTACAGCAGATCCAGTACATGCGTCCGATTATCCACAGTCGGTTATACTATTTGGTCGCCCTGCATGGCTATGGCTGCGTGTTAGTGTTATCACGCATTCGCTCCCTTCCTATTTGCGCGCCAACGAACGAGATAAAAGGCGTGACATAGCCGTATTACGTGTAACATGCTAGCTGGGCTGGAGGCTTACATTTATCATGATGTTGACTGTACAAACGGAGTAGGTACTATGTTACAGATATGCAACAATTTTTATCGGATATTTGATCCCGCCTCATCTAGATGTTCACAATTCCACTGTGTACCTATAGGTCTTTTTGCTTCTGGCGTTGTGTGTTCCTATGGTAAATGTTGTTCCTTCTACGGGTAAATAAAAATAAGATACAGAGTCGTCACTTGTAACGAATAAACACAAATATGTAATTAAAAAAATGTGTCCTTTATTTATATTATAAAAAATAATTGTTACATTTGATTAGCATTATTAAATTAAAACTATTCTTATTGAACTGTAAACAATACACCGCCACATAATGTAAACATTTAAATTACATAATTTTCTGATCACAACGAGAGAACTCTTGTTTTTTAAACAGACGACGCGACGATCTTTTTGAGCGATCGAGAATCTAATTCTTTTTACACGTGAAAATGAACAACATTATGATACAGGTGAGCAAAGTTGGTCATTACAGCCGAGAAGGGATTGTAATGACCAATGCCCACGCGTTTCATACGACGTTTTTCAAAACACTTGCAAGGAAAAAATACAACCAACGACATTTTGTTGCAAACAACCTAATATTAAAAACGTTATAAACTTCATATTAATGTATTAAAATAAATTGTTTGATATAATGAAATGTAAATTTATTGATTTATCCGGGCGGAAAGCGTCAACTTTCGTTCCGCTGCACTAAACGAAGTTGCCGCTTCCCGCCTCAGTCGCGGTGAAAAATAGTGTACTAACCTCGGGCAGTAAATAAGAAAGCCTCAGATCACATGTTTGTTGACCTCGGCTTTTCTTACTTTCCTGCCCTCGGTGTGTAATCGACTATTATAACAGCCACTTCTAATGTGTGTTTGTTAAACTTCCTCGTTCTCTTTGATAGTCATGTTCTGCATGAACGACTCCAAACTGTCGTCGCTGTTGACTAGTCTCTCGTACGTGTAGTGGTTGTTCCCCAGCTGTAGGCAAACCACAAATTTGTGTTTCATATAATACATGGTATTCTATAAACAAGGACTTCGCATCAGTGCGCTATTAACGGGATCGCTAAGTTCTTCTCAGTTGTTTTACATTACTGTTTTGTGTCTGAATACATTTGAAATATTTGAAAGGACTGGAATGTCAGCGGCAATGTATGACAGCCGAGCATAACTTTACTGATGCATACAAAGATGACATTAGAGTAATTTAATAAATTTTTGGTTTTGTTATTGTATGACGTGGTGAGTCCATGTGTATAGAATGTCATTGTACGTGGTTATAATGTCACAGAAAAGAGATACAGTAAAGCAACTTCATGCAAGCGCTCAAATCGACGCACGCACACAGCGAGCGCTCACGTACTTCAGTACTGTTGCGCTCCGTAGTACCCTCAGAGCAAGGATCTCTTTATTTGTTTATGGGGCTGTCCACTTGTCACTTTTATGCTAGTGTGTGTGAAAAGTGACCGTAAACATTAGGGCAGTTGTTACTTTGGTCTACTTGGTCTTTTTTGTCCATACTACTTGACACCACACTCTCAAACACAAACGTCAAAAAAGTGGACACTTGCAATGGTATGGCTCTCGATTCGAGCGCTTGCATGAAGTTTTACTGTATAATTATCTCTTTTCTGAGATAGCGTTTCTTCCTTATGGTGGCCCGTAATAAATGAATCAAACTTAGGGTTGAAAACCTCATCTGGCAGCACGGAATCGAATTTTTTCACGCTTCATCCTTTTCTGTCGTTCGAGAACGTCATTTGACAGATCTGTGCTGTCGCGTTCCCGCTATCTGCCAGGTGAGGCTTAACCCTTAATCAGCCGGCCTAGCAAATAACTAAAATGTGTCTGTAATACTGTACTGTGTTTTGTGAGAAAAAATAAATTAATTAATGTAGCATATCACGCACGACAAAGCGAAAATCGAGAAAACCATCATGCACTCTCACTTTCGCATACGCAAATTACAAAAACATGTCTCGACTTTTGTCGCTTTCTCTGGGGTGGCAAGCTATTCCCCCTAATTATTTTACTTGAATAAAGAGCGCTAAAATGTCAGAGAGAGGTTCTAAAATCGTTGTTTTCTGGGCCCACAAGATATCCCGAATAGCGATAGAAAAGAAAAAAGTACAGTAAGGGTCACGACACATTGATCGACGGCGATCGACTGCTTGTTCATACAAAAACACGATTAGTATGGGACGCGCGTTCGGCGCGTTCGCCGCGTCGCCTGCAGAAGCACATCTTGGACTGTCATTTCACACAAATTTGAAAAATTTAAAAGAAGAGGTGAGCATGTACGATACTGAGTGAGTGCGAGCGAGACAGAAATACGCATTTGCCTACATTTGACGCCACGATCCTGCAAGAGAGGTGTGAGGTAAGAAATTGATGGGAGGCAGGGAGTGACCGTACTATATGTAGTACTAGATACTCTTTCTCATACTGTGGCAGAAGGATGCGGACGGCGTCCTATACTAAGGCTAGGCGCAAACGGGCCACCGACCACAGCCACCGGTGGCCAGCGACCGCGACTTAACACACTTTTTCATATATTTGTTAGACGCGCCCGCACACGTGTAGCCGGTGGCCGCCACTCGCTACAGTAGTGTCCGCGACTCGCCACTAGTGGTCGCTACGTGACACACAAAACGCTGACACCCGCCACTGTCGCACTGCTCCACCCCCCGCGCAGTTAACCGTCCGACCTTCTACGTATCGCACGCGTACCATCATGGAGCACGACGCCTCCTTTCCGTGTCAGAATCCATCTTCACACTGCGCGCAACGAGAAGTCGAGAAGGTTAAAAATTGTGGCGGTTTCCAGACACCGGTGGCTGTCGCTCGCTTCTGACACTAAGCTTAATGTGGCGGTGGCGCGCTACAGCCACCGGTGGCTGTGGTCGGTGGCCCGTTTGCGCCTAGCCTAAACGTGCTTTTTGTATGGGCGGGCCGTCGTTCGCCGTTGGTGAACCTAATAATGTAGATATAGGTATACTTACAAAGTTGCGCACCCACTTGGAGAGATGTTCAGTGTAGTAATTATTGGCGAAGCGCGAGTCTATGAGCAGCACGGCGCCCCAGTCGCCGCGGTGCCGCACGCATCTACCCACCGCCTGGTTCAGCGCTCTGCGGTGTACAGTAAGTATACGGCACTGATAATATACAGGGTTCTTCTATGCCTTTGACTACTTATATAGGGACTAGTTACGAGTGTAATTCTACTAACAAACATTTCTGCCACTTTTTGCGGGGGGCGAGGTAACATGAAATCCGCAACTTTGGATTTTATTCCCCATAACTTTAGATTCTAAATTTTGAACGTTCCAAACGTTTTAAGTTCGAAATTATTGTTTCGCAATTATAGGTTGTCTCGTTTAGTGATAAGGTATAAAATTGAATGTAAATGCACATGATTAATTGATCTTATACCGTGGCAGAGGGGAAATGCAAGGCTAGTCCTTATAATAAATAGTCAAAGTTCCATGCTAATGGTTTTTTAAGGGGATGATCAGACGAACAAATTGAACAAAATACATCATCCATTTTGGACCAAAATGTGAAAAATAATATGCGATATTCTGTTAGCACTGGTCTGTCTAAGCATTTATTATTACGGCACCAAACCTGTAGGGCCATTGTCCTGAGTTTTATTTGGGTTAGAAAAACCAGCCTTTTCATACATTTTCGATGAAATTAGCTAATTATGAGAGTTATATTCTGTTATCATCTTTTATAGATAGAAAGGCCAATGATGATATTCTGTTAGAACTTGTCCGTCTCTGTATTTATAAGAATGGCACCAAACTTGTTGTAACTACTCTCATGTGCGTATGGATTGAGGAGTATTTTTTAGTCCTTGGCTTTATTTAAGTTTGAATTTCTGCATTTTTGATGTGATAAAACTTACAGGTACATACTGCCTAGCTAACATGCCACCCCCGATAAAACGACAAAAATCGAGATGTGCCTCCATCTTTATTATTTTACGTAGGCCAGAAAGAGCGCGCATGACTTTTCGCACTTTTCGCACTAACGCCGTTCCGAGTCTCGGTAAAAAACGTTCTATTGCAACTCGGTTGTCACAACTCAACCGTTCCGAACCTCTCACGGGTTGCAACTTTTAACCATCAAATTCGATGGTTAAAAAACACTTTGACGTTTTGATTGTCTGTGGTTACTTACCTTTCCGCTCGTTTCGAATAAAAGTTTGTTTTTGTACTGTATTTTAAAACGATGGAAGCCCTGGAAGCCCATATTACTTTCAATGTCAAAATTTGAGGTTATAAAGCAACCGTGATCGTTTCGTACCTCATAGCGAGTTGAAAACTTGGCATGGTCATTCCGTACCATAGAGCGAGTTGAAAAAATAACCGCACCCAAAGGTCGTCAACGCAGCCCGGCTGTCGTACCATAATAATAAATGTTTAAACGGACAAGTTCTAAAGATTTTGTTGGCCGGCACTTTTAAATTTGGACCAAAAATGTATGAAACGCGGATGCTGTCCATTCTCTATGCAACCAACAACGAAATAGCAAAAAAATCTGCTGTCCCATACATTTGGGGCGAGTAGGATTGCAGTTTTCCATGGAAAAGCAGTTTTTTTGCGATTTAGATATTGGACTCCTAGAGAAAGTTGTTGTTGAAAGGAAATGGGCTCATTGAGAAGTATGTGTGGTGTAACTGTGATGGACAAATTAAAAAATAGTGTAATTAGATAACGTTGTGGTCTGAAAGAAGATGTAGTGACTAAGATAGAGACAGATATGTTGACATAGTTTGGTCATATGGAAAGAGTGGATGGAGGCAAGCGTGTGGAAATGTTTGAAGGGGACGGCCTAGACGTACATACAGGGTCCTTCTTAATATGCTGACACTTTTTTAAGGGGATGATCAAACTGAACAACTTTCTCTATGGGACCAACATCGAAATCGCAAAAAATCGCTTGTATGGACGCAGAACGGGAATTTGTGATGTCGAATTTTCAGAATTATAGGCTGTTGAAAAGAATCCTCCAGCCAGCGGGAAACTCTTTTACTATGAAAGTGGTCACATTGAAATATAGTTATACTATTAGCGCTATGCTATCTTTACACATAAAAGACAAAACAGACATGGGTTTTATTCATCTAAACCAAAATTATGAAAAACAAATTATTATTAAGTATATTTCAATGTGACTTTCATAGTAAAAGAGTTTCCCGATGGCTGGAGGATTCTTTTCAATAGCCTATAATTCTGAAAATTGGACAGCACAAATTCCCGATCTGTCACCATTCGATAGCACTAATATATAAGGTCTAACAAAATTAGGTAAATCTATTTTAAGGGGTTGATCAGACCATCAAACTGAACTGAACAACTTTCTCTATGGGACCAATATCGAAATCGCGAAAAAAAATCTGCTGTCCCAAATTCCCGATCTGTCACCATTCGATAGCACTAATATATAGATATATTTCCTCGGAGAGACCTATTTCAAAAGAGCTTAGTAATGTTCCCGCTGAGTATAGACACATCAAATTGGCAACGTGCTTAAAAAGGTACAGGTCGGATCTACCCGAAACCGACAAGAATGCATGAAAGGACTAATGAATGTGGAGGAAGTTAGAGGTTTGTCAGGATCCGGATCGTAGCATGTTTGCGTTGTTGTGCGTGAAAATATGTATGTATGAGAAAGTTTTTAATTTGATGGTCTGATGACCCTTGAAAACCCGTCAGTACGGCCTTGCGCGGTATTGTGATAAGAATAGGAACTCATCTTTACCGCAAGCTTATGCTCATCGATAAGGATCTTAACAAGGGCTTCTTGTGGACTAGGGAACAATAGAACCAGAAGATCAAACAAATAAGACAGAAGAGGTACCTGTAAGCCTGTACCCTAAGCCATTCTCGACTGGAAAGCAGTTTCTTCTTAGCTGCATACTTGTCGTTGTAATTCATCTTCTCTTTGACCGCCATGTCGAATGTGTTCGGATATGGAACGCCCACCTGGAAAATAAATTATTTTTGGTCTGTGCAACAATATCTCTTCAAGCTAATACAAAAATAGGGGTAGCATCAAACTGAACAACTTTCAATAAGGAAAAAACGTCGAAAAAAGAAATAAAAAAAAACTTTCAATGCAGTTTTGTATGAAAAAAAGATGTTTTCTTTTTCTCGATGTTGCCTCTATAGGAAAGTTGTTCAGTTTGATGGCCTAAACCCCTCTTTAAACATTATTAGGATGTTTTGCTACACCGATATAGGTTTACCGATACGTAATGACACGACAAATTGAAAATCAGCTATAACTACAATGTGAAATTCTTGTTTTTGGAAATGTGGTATAACTGCTTACAAATAAAAACCAGTCAAGTGCGAGTAGGGCTACTCGCGCACCGAGGGTTCCGTAACACACCACCACACAACATAGTATTAATTTACAAAACATTTTTTTCTCCGGTACCAGAGACCGTTTGTAGAGTTTGTTCTACTGGGTGAAATTGATATCATTAGCATCCTTTTAAACTAAGAGTCTACCCATCAAACTGAACAACTTTTACTATAAGAGCAAACCGATTGGAGCAAATAAAAAATCTGCTGTTCCATACTAAACTACGATGTCGACGCGCGAGTTGGCGACTCAAATGTATGCAACAGCAGATTTTTTTTGCTCCTATCAGTTTGCTGCCATAGTAAAAGTTGTTCAGTTTGTTGGGTAGAATCTTGGTTTAAAAGGATGCTAATGATATCAATTTCACCCTGTATAGAAGAGACGTGTGACGTGTGAATGACGAAGTGAGCGTCGGTGGCGCGTTGCGGAGAGGTATGGACACTCAATTATGGGGGTCAAATTTCTTTCTTTCTTTTCTTTTATTTTCTTGGGAAGACCAACAGCTGTTGACACAATACAAAATATGGATGGCTAACAGAAAGCCAATTATAGGTCTCCGCTGATAGAAACATAATTAAAAAAAAAACAAAGCAGAGCTAACACTAAAAATACAAAGTGGATAACAAAATGATAACCAACGTATTCAAGTTACAACAAATTCGCACGGACAACATGCCATGTACCAATGAGTTTTTCTAACTTATGTAAGAAATACCGACTGCTCTCAAACGGTGAAGGAAAACATCGCGAGGAAACCTGCATACACTGAAGCAGAAATTCTGATGTGTACGTGAAGTTTACCAATCCGCATTGGGCACGCGTGGTGGACTAATGCCCATGCACCCTCCCTGAGGGTAGGCCTGTGCCCTGCAGTGGAACGTTTATAGGCTGATGATGATGATAGAAGAGAAATGGCGCGGACGTGGGGGCGGGGTGCGGCAATATAAACCTTATAGAACGTAGCATAGCGTCGTTTGGTGAATTACGCCCGAGCGTCCAGGCGACGTCGCCCGCCGACCAACCGAAGCATTCCTGATCCCACCATCGTAATGAGTTCTCGATCCATTTATACCTATCCATAGTATACCCATGCATTTCTATGTTTTCCTTCCATCCCAAAGAAACCATCTAACACTATATACACACATTCAATCACACACACACACGTACACGCACTCCTTTATACACTCATTTAGGATATAAATACATACACTCATAATAACATTTACCGTGTCTTTTCTGATCACCCCGAAAGGGTTTATGGTCGTTACTTTAAGATCCTTACATATCTAACTTGTAAGCAAGTACCAATTTATTTCTGGAGTCATTGCTAATTTTCTAGGCACTTCAATTGGAATTAATAGTGATCCTTGTACGAGTCTCGGAATCCTTAAATTAATCATGTTGTAAGAGGGCCTGGTGATCCGTCAGATGGGTCTCGTTACCTAATACGGACACCAGCCTCTCACAAAGGTAACAAATGAGTACATACAACTCACAAAATTGTGTTTATTTTAATTAGAATAAGAACCTTTGTGTAGAGATAATAAACGATTATTTAATTTAATTAAATTTAATTTAAAAACTGACGTAAAACCTACCGTGTAATGGACGCCTTACGAAAAAAACGACGCTATGCTACGTACTATAAGGTTTATATTGTGTTTTATTTTGACTATCCGCCACCGCCACACGTCTCTTCTGTATTCTTCGCTCTATTCTTCCCCACCGAACGTTTTTTGACTACTATGGGAGATTTTTACCAATCAGAGAGTGGTTTAAGAGGATACGCAGGCTGAAATGGAAATTTGTAGAATAGGTAACTTTTCCAACTGTATAAGTATTTGCCCCGCTGACTAGAGTGTGAAAGAGACAACTGCAGCTCATCATATCAGCCATTAAACGTCCACTGCTGGACATAAGCCTCCCCCAAAATGGGGGGGATTTGCCATAATCGCCACGCTTGGCAGGCGGGTTGGCGATCGCAGTTGGATCGAATCCATGTGTGTACTCAGAGGATGCTGCTGCCCATCCTTCAGTAGATCCTTTAGTCGCCTTTTACGACACCCACGGGAGGAAATGGGATGGTGCTATTCGTAGCCGACACCTCACGGCAACTGCAACTGCAGCTCGGACCGACGTTATCTAAATAAAATCGACGAAATCAGCCTTTCGTATTCCCCTGTTTCCTCCTCCAAAAACGTACCGATTTTAATAATTCTTTCAAGAATAACATGAGAATGACTTTGGCTATGTCTGTATGTTTTGCTTTTTTTGTTTATATTCGTCAAATTTGTTTGCTGGAGATCTGAAAACGGGCGGTAAAATTGATTATTTTCGAAGGTCCCTAGTTCTTACAGTAATTATTTAATGTAAAAAAGCTAAACAGCACCAGCAGAAGTAACATAGATACAGTAAACAAAATTTTGCTCTGTCATTATCAAACGGTACCCGCCTATCCTCTTAAAAACTCCCGTAGTAGATGTTGTCGATGATAAAAATAGATAAATAACAGAAGGTACATACAGTAACAACCGCCCTGGCTTGTTGATCCTTGAAGTCCATGCCTTCAGAAACCTTGCCTCGGTACACGGCGAACAAGAGGGCGCCTTTACTCGTTGAAGCATATTTGTAATAGTCCTGGAAATAGGTACAAAATAGTACATTATCATACAAGTGAGCCAAGTTGGTTATTCCAGTCGAGGCTGGATTGCAACACGAGCCACAGGCGAAGGCTGTATACGAGTCGAGACGACCAAAGCTCATGCGTATTATACGACGTTTTTCAACACACTTGCGAGGAAAAATTTATAAGTTTGACAGATACAATTATCAAATAGACAAATATTAGTGAAAAATGGCGCCCAGATTTTTTTCTTCCCGTACCGTGCGCCTGCGTTAGACCGCGCACACATGTTTTATAAACTGCATTATGAACCTAAAAGCGGTACGATAAGAGCCACTTTACGAGCAAATGGGTTGAAAAAATTATACAAAAATTGTATCGTTAGACTTGTCTTGTTTAACAATAAATAAAAATAAACTCGACAAGCATGTATGTGGCCAATGGATGTTGAAAAGGCAAGAGAAGTCAGGATTATAGCAGGATACTTTCTATGCCTACCCCGGGAGACGTGAGCGAGTATTGCCTGTGTGCACGACACTAGCGCCACACTAGCGCGGCGTAATGCCAGAACTTTTTCGGACAGCCGTGAATTATCTACACTATTATAGTACCGTAAAAGTCTGTGTTTGTTCGAGGACTCTGCCAAAACTACTGGACCGATTTTGATAAAACTTTTTGTATTTAAAAGCATATTATTAGTCTTAACACGTTCCGGGGCAGTGAACGAGACACAATAGAACTTTTATTGTTATCACGTCTATAGCCGGTCACTGTCCCGGAACGTGTTAAGGTGGTTTCAGTCCATACAAAAGTTTGACGCACAATACGCGTAGACGGAATTAATAAAAGTAATATTTTATATATGGAAAAATAGTTTAGAAAATCTAGTTGCCACGTCACAAATAACATTTGCAATTTATAATAAAATTACGAAGATATAAAGCTTTTAAAACTTTGTATGAAAAATTTCAAAGCTTTATATCTTCGTAATTATTTTACGAATTGCAAATGTTATTTGTTACGCGGCATCTAGATTTTCTAAACTATTTTTCCATATATATAAAGTTACTTATATTAATACCGTCTACGCGTATTGTGCGTCAAAGTTTTGTATAAAATTGACCCCTCTGCAACCGCCTTAAAAGCTAGCTTATATTTTATCCAGGTACGATGACGGGAGCGGATGCGGACGAAACCACGGGCAAAATCTAATTTGCATCGGAATTCATATTCAAACTTTTACCTCAGTTTTAACACCTTTGGGGGTGAAATACGACAAACATTTTTTAAGTGAGCATCTAGATGCCAATAGAAACTGCCATGCCGAATTTTAAGTTTGTATTCTTGACAGTTTTGGAGATTTCGTGATAAGTTAGTGTGTGGATTTGCATAGATTCAAGCATATTTTCACAGCTTGTCCGGTATGGACTGGATATGCTGGCGGTTTTTAAGAGGATGATGACCCTATACAGGGTGTCAGTGACAGCGTAGCAAATACTGAAACGGTGAACTCAGACCATCATTCCCATACATTTTAGTCGGGTAGGTACAGAAGTTTTGTATGGGACGGTAGATTTCTTTTCGCGTTTCCTGAGGTAGGCTCCATAGTGAAAGTTGTCCAGTTTGATGGTCTGTGTTCACCGTTTCAGTATTTGTTAGGCTGTCACTTACACCCTGTATGTATTAGTACTGTACTGAGCCAGCAACCAGCAACACACATTCAGAAGGCTTTCCATGAGTTTGCACTGTAGTAACAGTAACACAGTATAAGACAGTAAATCATTAGATTTCTAAAAATAGTATGAACTTTCGACTCGCGTGGCTGGAGGGCTCACGAGTGGACGTGTATCGTTTGGTGGCACGCGGGTTAAGTCGCTAAGTATATATAGTAATAAGTCACGTGGTGGCGCCGTCGGTAGCGTGTTACAGAGAGGTATGAAAATCAATCTTGAGGTCCGGGTTGGAATCCTCAATGACTACATGCCATGTACTAATGAGTTTTTCTAACTAATGCACCTAATACCGACTGCTCTCAAACTGTGAAGAAAACATTGTAAGGAAACCAAAAAAATTTGGTAGTCAACAAACCCGCATAAGGCACGCGAGTAGGAATAACTACCATACTCCTAACATCCTCCCTGAGGCCCTGTGTCCTGTATATAGTGGGACGTATACAGGGTGACATTTATATAATTAGCATCCTTTTAAACTCACAGTCTACCCATCAAACTGAACAACTTTTAATACGGGAGAAACTGATCGGAGCAAAAAGAAAAACCATCTGTTCCATACTAACACTGCAATGCCTACTCGACTCAAATGTATGCAAACGCTGTTCTGTTTTGGCGTGCAATAAAGTATACACAATGGCACCAAACGCGGCTTGTATGTGTGCTCACCAGTACGTACGCCTCGTAGCACGCACACACTGACAATATCTCCGCGCGCGCATACGTGTCTTATACTGTGTTAGTAAGCTACAGTAGTTTAACTCCAATATCCGTGTTGAATTTCGTACAGCGCTCCTAGTGATTACTTTGAGAACTGAATTTTACATACAAAATGCGCACCCTAAGTACATTAGTGTCAACTCATGGTAGGCCTACTGAATGTGCGTTCCCGGTTTTATTATTAACCAGCTGTTGCCCGCGACTTTGTCTGCGTGGACTTTAAAAAGTATCATGTGTCAATCCAGAACATATTCTATCAGTGTGCCAAATTTCATCCAAATTCGTTTAGCCGTTTATGCGTGATTGAGATCGTCACACTTTGAAATTTATTTATAACCATAATATTAGTAGGATAACCAGATTAGTTCGGTTTTATTCTTTGATTATTTATTATATGGACTAGCCTTGCGGTAGCATTTCCCCTCTGCCACGGTATAAGATCAATTAATCATGTGCATTTACCTTTAATTTTGTACCTTATCACTAAACGAGACAGCCTATAATTGCGAAACAATAATTTCGAACTTAGAACGTTTGGGGTTCACGCGAGACTACTTTTCATGATTTTTAACGTTCAAAATTAGAATCTAAAGTTATGGGAATAAAATCCAAAGTTGCGGATTTCATGTTACCTCGCCCCCCGCAAAAAGTTTGTTCGTAGAATTACACGAGTCCCTATATAAGTAGTCAAAGGTTTTATTTTACTTACGTCCATAATATCGTTGTGATCTCTAACGTTTCTGCTCTCCATTAATACATGTTTCAACTCGTTCAGCTGATGCCAGAGACCTGTCTCCCGCCATCTGAAATACAAACACACATTTTATATTCAAACGATGATGATTTCGGCTTATTATAAACTACCAAAACATTAATAACAACTTCCAAAACATGAATATAACGACGGCGATGTGCGAAGACCCTCCTACCTGATATTTTGGGCAAAATTCAATCATTTTATACCTAAAATGATTTTAAAAGAGACATAAAATTCAATTTCGCATAGCCTAGAAAAATCTCTGAAGTCATGGACAGTATTCAAAGTTCAAATAATTAATCAATACAAAACATTTTTGTCATGTACTTACAGAAATAATGCAACATTTTATCGCCTCTAGTAAAACAGGTTCTTTGTAAGATAGGTCTTCCGACATCGCAAAATGTTGAGACTAGACCACAGTATAAAAAAGAGTATCTAGTACACTCCCTGCCCCCCACAGACATTTTACGTCACCCCCTCTGGTTGAATCGTTGTTCCTCTTAAGCAAATGCGTATTTCTGTCTCGCTCGCATTCACTCGGTATTGCACATGCACACTCTTCTTTTAAATTTTTCCCATTTGTATGAAATGACAGCTATCAGCTGGGAGTGTGGACTAAGGGTGTGACTACAGGGTGAAATTGATATCATTAGCATCCTTTTAAACTAAGAGTCTACCCATCAAACTGAACAACTTTTACTATGGGTGCAAACCGATCGGAACAAATAAAAAATCGCGCGAGTTAGCGACTCAAATGTATGCAACAGCAGATTTTTTTTTTGCTCCGATCGGTTTGCTGCCATAGTAAAAGTTGTTCAGTTTGATGGGTTGACTTTAAGTTTAAAAGGATGCTAATGATATAAATTTCACCCTGTATAGTTTGACTAGACTATGCAGTCTTGCATCAAACGTAAAAGCATACCTACCGCTTGTGCAGCTTGCTCATCAGCATGTAAGAGGGCAGGAAGCAGAGCACGCCGTGCGGAGTCACCTGGCAGACCCACTGTATGGCCTGGCCCAGCCCGTCCTGTATGTCAGGTTGGTCTGTACCGCGGCTGTTGCATTCCAGCGGTCTTCCTCTAGGGCAGGTCGTCAGCGTTCCTATCCACACCTGCAAAGTAGTTAACATATTAGTTACAGTTGTGAGACTAAGCTGTCGTGACAGATAAATTTTGCGGTGAGCGCGGGATTGAAGGGCCGGTCATAGTGTAATAATTTAGCCGTCATAACCGTGCGTAAATAGCAGTACGCACTAAGCAGTCTATGGAAGTTAACGTGGACTCACCCGGTCTTTTGGTATGACGTGGTTGGGGCTCACTTGCAGCGGGAACTCGGTGTCCAGCTCGGAGTGCAGGCTGATGAGTGGCGTGAGGGTGCCCGAAGCCAGCAGTATGCACTTAACAGTCTATGGAAATTAACGTGGACTCACCCGGTCTCTTGGTATGACGTGGTTGGGGCTCACTTGCAGCGGGAACTCGGTGTCCAGCTCGGAGTGCAGGCTGATGAGTGGCGTGAGGGTGCCCGAAGCCAGCAGTGTGCACTTAACAGTCTATGGAAATTAACGTGGACTCACCCGGTCTCTTGGTATGACGTGGTTGGGGCTCACTTGCAGCGGGAACTCGGTGTCCAGCTCGGAGTGCAGGCTGATGAGTGGCGTGAGGGTGCCCGAAGCCAGCAGTGTGCACTTAACAGTCTATGGAAATTAACGTGGACTCACCCGGTCTCTTGGTATGACGTGGTTGGGGCTCACTTGCAGCGGGAACTCGGTGTCCAGCTCGGAGTGCAGGCTGATGAGTGGCGTGAGGGTGCCCGAAGCCAGCAGTATGCACTTAACAGTCTATGGAAATTAACGTGGACTCACCCGGTCTCTTGGTATGACGTGGTTGGGGCTCACTTGCAGCGGGAACTCGGTGTCCAGCTCGGAGTGCAGGCTGATGAGTGGCGTGAGGGTGCCCGAAGCCAGCAGTATGCACTTAACAGTCTATGGAAATTAACGTGGACTCACCCGGTCTCTTGGTATGACGTGGTTGGGGCTCACTTGCAGCGGGAACTCGGTGTCCAGCTCGGAGTGCAGGCTGATGAGTAGCGTGAGGGTGCCCGAAGCCAGCAGTGTGCACTTAACAGTCTATGGAAATTAACGTGGACTCACCCGGTCTCTTGGTATGACGTGGTTGGGGCTCACTTGCAGCGGGAACTCGGTGTCCAGCTCGGAGTGCAGGCTGATGAGTGGCGTGAGGGTGCCCGAAGCCAGCAGTATGCACTTAACAGTCTATGGAAATTAACGTGGACTCACCCGGTCTCTTGGTATGACGTGGTTGGGGCTCACTTGCAGCGGGAACTCGGTGTCCAGCTCGGAGTGCAGGCTGATGAGTGGCGTGAGGGTGCCCGAAGCCAGCAGTATGCACTTAACAGTCTATGGAAATTAACGTGGACTCACCCGGTCTCTTGGTATGACGTGGTTGGGGCTCACTTGCAGCGGGAACTCGGTGTCCAGCTCGGAGTGCAGGCTGATGAGTGGCGTGAGGGTGCCCGAAGCCAGCAGTATGCACTTAACAGTCTATGGAAATTAACGTGGACTCACCCGGTCTCTTGGTATGACGTGGTTGGGGCTCACTTGCAGCGGGAACTCGGTGTCCAGCTCGGAGTGCAGGCTGATGAGTAGCGTGAGGGTGCCCGAAGCCAGCAGTGTGCACTTAACAGTCTATGGAAATTAACGTGGACTCACCCGGTCTCTTGGTATGACGTGGTTGGGGCTCACTTGCAGCGGGAACTCGGTGTCCAGCTCGGAGTGCAGGCTGATGAGTGGCGTGAGGGTGCCCGAAGCCAGCAGTATGCACTTAACAGTCTATGGAAATTAACGTGGACTCACCCGGTCTCTTGGTATGACGTGGTTGGGGCTCACTTGCAGCGGGAACTCGGTGTCCAGCTCGGAGTGCAGGCTGATGAGTGGCGTGAGGGTGCCCGAAGCCAGCAGTGTGCACTTAACAGTCTATGGAAATTAACGTGGACTCACCCGGTCTCTTGGTATGACGTGGTTGGGGCTCACTTGCAGCGGGAACTCGGTGTCCAGCTCGGAGTGCAGGCTGATGAGTGGCGTGAGGGTGCCCGAAGCCAGCAGTGTGCACTTAACAGTCTATGGAAATTAACGTGGACTCACCCGGTCTCTTGGTATGACGTGGTTGGGGCTCACTTGCAGCGGGAACTCGGTGTCCAGCTCGGAGTGCAGGCTGATGAGTGGCGTGAGGGTGCCCGAAGCCAGCAGTGTGCACTTAACAGTCTATGGAAATTAACGTGGACTCACCCGGTCTCTTGGTATGACGTGGTTGGGGCTCACTTGCAGCGGGAACTCGGTGTCCAGCTCGGAGTGCAGGCTGATGAGTGGCGTGAGGGTGCCCGAAGCCAGCAGTGTGCACTTAACAGTCTATGGAAATTAACGTGGACTCACCCGGTCTCTTGGTATGACGTGGTTGGGGCTCACTTGCAGCGGGAACTCGGTGTCCAGCTCGGAGTGCAGGCTGATGAGTGGCGTGAGGGTGCCCGAAGCCAGCAGTGTGCACTTAACAGTCTATGGAAATTAACGTGGACTCACCCGGTCTCTTGGTATGACGTGGTTGGGGCTCACTTGCAGCGGGAACTCGGTGTCCAGCTCGGAGTGCAGGCTGATGAGTGGCGTGAGGGTGCCCGAAGCCAGCAGTGTGCACTTAACAGTCTATGGAAATTAACGTGGACTCACCCGGTCTCTTGGTATGACGTGGTTGGGGCTCACTTGGAGCGGGAACTCGGTGTCCAGCTCGGAGTGCAGGCTGATGAGTGGCGTGAGGGTGCCCGAAGCCAGCAGTGTGCACTTAACAGTCTATGGAAATTAACGTGGACTCACCCGGTCTCTTGGTATGACGTGGTTGGGGCTCACTTGCAGCGGGAACTCGGTGTCCAGCTCGGAGTGCAGGCTGATGAGTGGCGTGAGGGTGCCCGAAGCCAGCAGTGTGCACTTAACAGTCTATGGAAATTAACGTGGACTCACCCGGTCTCTTGGTATGACGTGGTTGGGGCTCACTTGCAGCGGGAACTCGGTGTCCAGCTCGGAGTGCAGGCTGATGAGTGGCGTGAGGGTGCCCGAAGCCAGCATTATGCACTTAGCAGTTTTTAAACTCTCGAATACGACGGCTGGGTTCATACACATCATGCGGAGGGAGAGCGTCTCCTTTTCTATTGTCTGGGGAATTTTTGAACGGTTTTATTATTGCACTAAATTTGTTAAAGCGACATCTGCATGCTTACTTGTAGTAGGTAATAGGCTATGTGCGAAGTGGGCGGCTGACAGTCAAATTGTACGCTGTGTCAGAAATGTGAACAAATTTTTGAGAAGCTGGGTCAAATTTTGTCGGCCCGGCAGCTCATTCGGTAGTGAACCTGTCTGCTGTGCCGAGTGTCGCGGGTTCGAATCCCGTAAGCGACAAATATTTGTACGATGAATATGAATATTTGTACCAGAGTCATAGATGTTTGTATACATATTTTATTCTATATCATTGTCTAGTCATCATAATACAAGTCCAGACTAGATTCTGGTACTTTAAGTGTAACTAGATAATTTGTGTCACAGTGTCCAAGATATTTATTTATTTAAATTTACTCTTGCTCGAGTATCTATGCAAATCCACACATTCAGTTAACGCTAAATCTCCAAACATAATCTCCATCTTAAAATTTGGCAAGGGTGTTTCTATTGGCAAGTAGGTTCAATAATTATATAAATTAATAATAATAATTCAACCCCCAACGGTGTGAAAATGGGGGTGAAAATTTGTATAAAAATTGTATTGTATAAAAAAATGTTCTCTCCCTGTCACGTCTGCTTATTAATTAATTAAATGATAAGTTACCTTATGGATAGCTAGCTATAATTGGCCATCAAAAATGTAAACAGTGTTGTACCTTATATAACTAAGGCTGTTGTTATCCGGTATAGAACAAAATAAAAATAAAAAAATGTTGTAGCGAAGAACGGTGATTCCATCTAGTAGGTGTTGTTTTGATTTTGACATTATTTACAAATAATTTATCGGTCCAAAATCACGATAGATGGCGCTAATGCAGTGCACACAGAATTCTGAATCAGATTCAGTAGAATTTTAGAAGTATTTTCCTATTTGTTCTGAAATAACAGCAAAATATGAAAAGAAGATACTATCTTACCAGATCTTACCTACCTTTTCTTCAGTCTGCAGCAATAAAAAAAATTAATGTAAAAATTTCATTTAATTTAAATCCTAGCTCTTAGAAAAAGTCTAGAATGAGCCTCACGCTTCTACCGTATAAAACAAACCGTCAGGAGCCGTCAGGCGTCATACAAATTATGTCTGTGTGCGTGTATATGGATAGGGTTTAGAGGCCAGTACTGGTTGAAATTTTTTTCTAGGCTTTCGTAGCTTCGACTGTCTCATCATCAGCCTATAAACGTCCCACTGCAGGGCACAGGCCTACCCTCAAAGAGGGTGTATGGGCATTAGTCCACTACGCGTGCCCAATGCGGATTGGATTGGTAGACTTCACATACACATCAGAATTTCTTCTTCAATGTATGCAGGTTTCCTCACGATGTGTTCCTTCACCGTTTGAGAGCAGTCGGTATTTCGTACATAAGTTAGAAAAACTCATTGGCACATGGCATGTTGTCCGTGCGGATTCGAACCCGGACCCCCATAATTGGGTGTCCATACCTCTCCGCAACGCGCAACTGATGCTCTCTATACTTCCACTATATATCTTGACATATTATAACTTATCCAAGTCCTAGCTATCGCTCGGGACTTCGTCTGCATTCATACGTTATTCGCAGCTTCTTGCATTATATCTACATGCAAGCATGCAACACTAAAATGTATCGCCGGCCAGAATTTATTTTTTTATAGGATTACCTATCTGCAGGATATAAATAATTGATAATAATAATAATTGATTTTCATAATAAAAAGTGCTTGCTTGGGATCATTACAATGTATATGCCTGTGAGCGTTATTTATTTATTTATTATTTACTAGCGTTAACACGTGACTTCGTCCGCACAAATTATATACCAGATTTGAAGTCGGATCATAAGCTATCAAACAAAAAAAGTGTCATCAAAATCGAATAAGTAGTTTTTGAGTGATGCTCGTTCAAACAAACAAACAACAATGTCCAAGATATTTATTTATTTAACACACAAACAAACAGACAGACAAAAAATACAAATCTTGGTGATATGGAATCAGGGACACCTAAAAACCATATCGTAACTTTTTTTTCTTAATATCTTCAATGTACAGACACACTTCTGTTACAGTTTTATAATAGTTTTGATTATTGATAAGCACCTGATTAAAATGCGTGTTTCTCCAGCCTCTAGCGTTAGAAGAATCCATACTGCCTTGTACGGTGCGTATCAATGCAGGCGTGAAATCGGCCGTGTTTTTACCAGAGTCGCGGAACAGGTAGCCTGCAATATATGGTCTTTCTTAATATGCCATACTGCCTCCGTGGTCTAATGGACTGCCTCCGTGGTCTAATGGTTAAGAGCATTGGGCTCTTGACACGGAGGTCGTGGGTTCGATTCCCATGGGGGACACCTAGTGATATGTCACTTTGTGGGTTTTTCCCCAGTTGGTTAGGACATTGCAGGCTGAATCACCTGATTGTCTGAAAAGATGATTCCGTGCTTCGGATGGCACGTTAAGCCGTTGGTCCCAGCTAGTATCTCTGGTAGTAGTAGTTACATAAAAACCACGTCAGAGGTCGTAAGGCGATCTGAAAAACTCTGACACCAGGGTTCTGTCTGCCCACACGATAAGAAGAATATGCTATAGGTTTTAGATGATCAGACCATCAAACTGAACAACATTTACTATACAGGGTAAATAAATACAAAAGTAAAAATAATCATTTAGAACATTTAAGGTGGTTGTTTACGATCAAACTGAACAACTTTCACTATGGGATCAACATCGAAATCGCGAAATCAAAAATCTGCTATCCCATACATTTAGCTCGAGTAGATTTGTAGTTTAGTATGGAAAACCAAAAATTTTTTTTACGATTTCGATATTGGTCCCTCAGTGAAAGTTGTTCAGTTTGATGGTCTAAACCACCCAGTTTATTTTTGTAACCCCTTGTATGGGACTAACATCAAAATTGCAGTTTTGTATGAAACAGCTGATGTTAGTCCCATAGAGATATTAGATTGGACAGTCATAGAGAGCCATTCAAATAGCAAAAAAATTTAAACAATAATGTCACTTACCTAACACTGTGTCCATGGATTCAATCAGGTTGCCAGTAACTTGTGTGATACCATACAAAGTCTCTGGACTTTCTCTATACCGCCTGCAGAATATCTCCGAGCTTTCTCTGAATTCTGCAAACGATAACATAAGACCCGTCTTATAATGCAATACATATTTTGTGTAGTAAATGTTCCGATAGCTAGATCAATCGTCCGATTCCCATAAACTTATAATTTTTTTTTATATTCGGAGTCAGAGATACCTAAATACCATATCGTAATCTTTTTCTTGTAAATATCTTCAATGATCTCTGAAATTCTGAAATTATAAATTCATACACACTTCTGTTACAATTTTATAATAGTTTAAATTTGAAAGTTTGTGACGATGTTTGTGGCCCAATCACGAATAAACGGCTGAACAGATTTGGATGAAATTTGATACACTGATAGAATATGTTAAGGATCAACGCACTGAATATGTGTGGTTGGGCTATTGCAAGCAAGGGTCGTTGTAACACTGAGACCAGAGCTGATCCTTTGTGTTCGTCCCAAGCTCACCCATATTTACGCATACCTCCGAACTTATGGTAATATCTTTTCATTCTCGGGCATGGAGGTTTCCTCACGATTCACCGCTGAGCTAGTAAATGATAAATACAACCTTACATAAATTCCAAAGAACTTAGTGGTACAGGCCATGAATCGAACCGCGGCCTAATGTAAGGCGCCAGCTCTCTTCCGTATGGGCTATCATCGCTCTTGGATGAACACATAGGATACTTTTAATAGCAAGAGCTAGTTATACACAATACTCGCCATTGTAATGATGTTGCCCTATGTTGTGGTTATTGAGGGTCATTATGAAGCCGTCTATCTGCCACGTGAACACCGCTTCGTTGTTATTCAGCGGCCTGTTGTTCACCAGCGGCAGCTGATTCACGAACCTGTTGGTGTAGTTTTAAAATTGTTTATTGCTTGGAGCTTCGAAGTTATACAGAACAAGTTTAAAGATTTTTAGAAAGGCGTCTTCTGTTTTTGAACCGGCATGCCTCAAATTCGGGGCATGTATTGTACCCACTGTCCATTACAAGTGGCGACGGGCTAACTCCCCATCATTATGGACAGAGTTTCGGTGCCAGTGAAACGTGAATGTTCTGAGGTTTCAGAATATCTCTGACTACCCCCTAGGGGAATATAGTCGTGAGCATATGATTATTAAATTAAATCTTTATTTATTCAGATAACTATGAGATCCTTACAGGGTTAGTACAAACAAAATAAAACAAAACAAAAACAGACTAAGTTAGTGCTCAATAACTATTTTCAGTTTTTATATTCTAGTCTAGTCTAGTTATTTTCATATTTTAGTCCGTCTGTCTATCCGTCTGTCAGTCCGCGACTTAGCTCAGAGACCCTTAGCACTAGAAAACTGTAATTTGGCATGGGTATACATATTAATCACGCTGACAAAGTGCTAAAATAAAAACTTGAAAAATGTTCCAAAAATATTTCATGAAACATTTTTTTCTCGTTTATCCCATGGTGAGGGTATCTTTGGATAGGTCTTTAAAAATATTGTAGGTGTGAGAAAACCATTTTTCGATTTACAGATCCGTTAGCGAAATACTAAGCTATAAAGCTAGAATTGTTGTTAGAGTCAAGTGTCCGGGGCACTCTCCCAGCTAAACGGTCGTGGCTGGAGATGTGAAAAAATTCACGGCACTGAACGGTTTACGGCAAACAGTAATATAAGTATATTAGAAAAGAGAACCCACTCGTAGCAACATTATGCATCCACCTTATGTCAAAGTGTAAGCTAGCTAACACTATCTATGTTTTACCAACAATAATTCAAGCTACACTATAAATAGCTACTTATACTTATATCTACTCATACCGATAGATATTATTGTTTTGAATGCTAGTTTTTGTTCGATCCCGCACCGATCGAGTGAAATTCCAGTATCCCTACTATTCCTGTAATCTGAACATTGGTTAGAGAACAACAGAAACTCCAGAACATCACTAAATCGGCACGAAATTGAACGAAAACTACAAACAACACGCACATTACGTAAGATAGGTATATTTTGCGAATTTGTCAATTCGACATTGACATAGTCAAATTGACACACAATACAATTTTTTTTTTCATAATTCTGCGGAGTATTTACTAGATGGCAGCACATTCTATGCAAACTGAATCGGAAAAAGCCACCAAAAGGCGATTGTCCTCCGCCTGGTTTACGGT
Organism: Agonopterix arenella; assembly: GCA_927399405.1. Taxonomy (NCBI): domain Eukaryota; kingdom Metazoa; phylum Arthropoda; class Insecta; order Lepidoptera; family Depressariidae; genus Agonopterix; species Agonopterix arenella. Next base: position 5,996,006 of record OV656710.1, read on the forward strand.
CGCCGTGAGTCGCGGGACCTTCTGCGGCCGCAAAGTGTCGCTTGTCTATAAGAGCGCTAAGTAGGCTTCACAAGATAGCGAGTAATAGTCGACCTTAAAAATGTACTTGGAGACGGTTAAACCGTAGTATAAAACAAAAAGCCCCCTTCTAAGTCCATAAATATTGTGACGGACACATACGGAACCCTACACTGCGCGTGGCCCGACACGCACTTGGCCGATTTTTTGGCTTGTTTTAAAGAACAGTTCAGCAGTAAACGATGAATGACGAGTGAATGAATGAATGAAAGAATGAAATATACTTTTATTTACACCAAACATAAAATACATTGTACAGGAAACAAAAACTGGTTATGGTACAAATAAGGCGGTCTTATCGCTAAAAAGCGATTTCTTCCAGACAACCTGATGATGATGATAAATAAAAAGTTATGACACTAGTTTCAATAATGTATGCCAAAACCGTTGCTATGATAGTTACAAGATAATTAACTAACCAATCATCCCAGCTTCTCATAAATTGTACAAGTCTTTCTATATAACTCATGACATCTTGATTTGCGTACCGCGAATCCGCCAATTCTTTTAACTCCTGCGAAAAATAAGATAACATTTATTTTCACCAAGATGTTAGATCAAAAGTCACCCAAAGGGCAATGGAGAGGGCTATGCTCGGAATTTCCCTCCGAGATCGAATCAGATATGAAGATATCCGCAGAAGAACTAGACAATAAATTGCTAAACTAAAGCGGCAGTGGGCGCACATTGCTCGCAGAACCGATGGCCGATGATGCCGAAATATTCTCGATTGGCGACCGCGTACCGGTAAGCGGAGCGTGGGTAGGCCCCCCACAAGGTGAACCGACAACCTGGAGAAGGCGGGGCGGGAACCCGTTGGATGAGGGCAGCGCATGACCGGTCGTTATGGCGATCCTTGGGGGAGGCCTATGTCCAGCAGTGGACGTCCATCGGCTGAGATGATGACTATGATGTCAGAACATCTCAACCAACCGGGTAAAAACTAAGATTGTTTTCATCATGCAAATATTATTTATTCTATTAAATCCAAGCTGCGGGATGCGTTGCAATTCCCCCTATTTTTATTCCTGACACACACTTGGTAATTTATTTTCTAAAAACCTTATTCGGATTATTACGAACGTTTAAAAAATAAAATTAGCCACATTTGTCGCTTACTAATGAACACCATTTCATTTATACAGGGTGAAATTGATATCATTAGCAACCTTTTAAACTAAGAGTCTACCCATCAAATTGAACAACTTTTACGATGGGAGCAAACCGATCGGAGCACAAAAAAAATCTGCTGTACCATACTAAACTGCAATCTGCAATGCCTCGTACTCAACTAAAATGTATGCAACAGCAGATTTTTTAATGCTCCAATCGGTTTGCTCACACCGTTGTTGGAGGACACTAGTGTTCCGGATAGGAAGTCGCATTCTTAACCATCACACCACAGACTATAACTAGTTAACCGAGTTCTTCATGTTGACCGAGTTGACCGTGTTGTCAAAGTGGTCCTCGTTGACCGACTTGTTCACTTTGCCCTAGTTGACCGTGTTGTTTGTGTTGACCGAGTTGTTCATGTTGACCGAGTTGACTATGTTGTTTATGTACCCAGTTATAGTCTATGGTGTGATGGTTAAGAATGCGACTTCCTATCCGTAACACTAGTGTGATGGTTAGGAGCAAAATTCCCGCCCGCCACACTGGTGTGACAGAGCAGTGTGACAGTCAGTCAGTCGCGGTTTTTTCATACCAATCTGTAACAAAAAAGCTAATCTACTAATCAATTGAATATCATAATTAGTTACCTTCAAAGCAGCTCCTATGTTGTCCCTGGTGAAACTGAAAGTGGCAGCGTCGCGACAAATATCTTCTATGTTGTGGGCTTCGTCTATGACCACGATGTTGTCTTGCAGGTCTATTTGCAGCTGTAAATTTTCAATTATTACTGTTTTAATTATGTTATAATTATAATTAAGTATTCGGGTAGAACTTAGGTAGAACGATATAAATTCCTGCTTTACGATACATTAACACGTTCGCGGACAGTGACCTGCTATAGCAGTGATAACAATAAAAGTTCTATTGTGTCTCGTTCAGTGTCCGCGAAAGTGTTAAGAGGCTACGTGAAAAAAATAGGATTCTTCAAAGCGTCATATATCATGAAGTAGTAGGGTATGATTAGCGGATATGTGTAAATTGAACATATAATTGAAGTTTTGATTAGAGCCAAAACACGATTAAGACACATTTTCTCGATAGAAAAACAAGCCAAAGTAGCCTCCGTCTTTATCGATAAACGCTTGGAACTGCTATACGGTCGCGATATATCGAAAATCAAAAGTCTGGAAACAGGGCCTGGCATTCTAGGTCGAATAATATACAGGGACTTAATAAGCTGACACTTTTTTAAGGGGATGATCAAACCTTCAAACTGAACAACTTTCTCTGTGGCACCAATATCGAAATCGCGAAAAAAAATCTGCTGTTCTATACTAAACTGCAAACCTACCAAATGTAAGGGACGGTTGATTTTTTTTTCGCGATTTCGATGTTGGTGCCACAGAGAAAGTTGTTCAGTTTGAAGGTTTGATCATCCCCTTAAAAAAGTGTCAGCTTATTAAGTCCCTGTATAGTATTCGACCTAGAATGCCAGGCCCTGTTTCCAGACCATTTTTCGAAAAAACTGACTTTTACTGACCTTAGCCAAAAAACTGACTCTTACTGACTTTACTGACCATTTTCCACCCCTGAAATCGTTACGTTCCTTCCCGTTGTTTCCAGATTGAACACGGCTTCTAATGCCAGATTCAATCAGGTAATTATACGGGCTGAACACAGCCGTGCTTGTCCTGATCGCGTAGTATAAAAGATATTACCGCAATCCCGTGGTCTAATCCTGAAGTGCCACTTATAATGTTATACACTGCCAGACTCAAGTAGGCAATTACGGGCAGAAGACAACAGTTATCGTCCTGGCCGCGTAGTACGCACTTCCTGCCTAGCGGTGACCAGGTTTTCCAGGTCGAGCACTACAGTGGCTCTTATGCTAATAATAATTGTACTCACACTGCTCCTAATGCCAGGCTCAATCAAGTAATTATACGGGCAGAACACAATATTGGCGGAAGCTGCCATAATCCTGGCCGCGTAGTATGGACACGCTATGATCTCCGTGCCAGCGGTGACCAGGTCTTCCAGGTCGAACGCTGGAGGAAGGCTCTTGTGGTTCAACGCTTGACGGTTGTCGAAGAACTCGCAGTTGCTTTTTGGTACATTCGAGTCTTTTGGTATGTATGTCTGAAAAGTAATTTTTAGTTTCATCACATTACTGTTTTGACGTTGAAAAAAGGATTTTCCGTGTAAGATAAACGCACCAGCCCATCTAGTATGGTTTCTTTTCTCACGCGCCGCCCCTTCGCTTCATAGAAACTGATCTATGTCTGGACTGTCTAGATTGCTTTCCGCTCTTTGAAAAGTGCAGAAAGCAGGGTACGAATTGATAGTTATTACGATAGTTATCACGATAGTTATCATGATAATTATCATGGAATTATACGTTGATAATTATCTTGATAATCATAAAATTAATCGGAAAACGAAAAAGCTTGTTCTAGCTATGTCATGCTATGTGTATCCGACCACGACTTGCGAAAAAGGAAGCTTACAAACACGAAATAGTTTTTCTCACTGTTTTTTTTTTTTTTTTTTTTTATAATTTGGTATTTTGTGATACGAAGCGAAAATGCCAAAGACTAAGTGCTGGTTGGTCTGAATACGAGTGCAATAAAGCAAAAATAGCAATTTTAGAACTTTGGGTTAGAAATTCTAATCAAAACTAAGAATCTTGGATAATTATCAAAGAAAATAATTATCTTGACAATTTCGAACCCTGGCAGAAAGTCCCAATTAATCAAATCAGCCTACATCAACCCACTACTGGGCATATACCTCTCTTTTATTGCGCCATTCCCCATGGTCCAGTGCAAATCTGATCTAGTGCGAACCCGTCACACTCAAAATGTTATCGGATCAACGTGCATGTCTGCCTACTGACCTACGTCCCAGTTTATGCGGGGGACGAGGTAGCATTAAATCCGCAACTTTGGTTTAAATTCCATTACTTTAGATTCTAATTTTGATTGTTATCGTAATATTGTAATATTGTTGATCTCCTGTGAACCCCAAACGAGACTAGTTTAAAGTTATCGTTCCGCAATTATATGTCTCGTTTTGGTATAAAATTGTATGCAAATGCACATGATAAGAAGATGATGATCTTGTAACGTGGCAGAGGGGAAATGCTAACACGAGACTGGTCCCTAATTATATATAAGCATGAAACTCAAGTATTTTGTAAAAACCCTATCATACCTTAGTACACCCCCTGCACATATCGTTCTTGGTCCCCCACTGCTGCTTATCGAACTCTCTCACGCAGGCATAGTCCCTGCTCGCCAGGATCGTCATCAGGGCCTCCCCGCAGTACGCCGTCCTGCTGAACTCCTTGACGACCTGCTGGATCTGCTTGTGGGTCCTCGCGCCGTAGTATATCGTCGGAAGACTGCAATTAACAAGCATCGATGTCCTCAGTTGGAGGTTGTTGATGAGACCGTAGAGGTTTCTGCAATCAACACCCTGAGGTTACCCGACACCCGCCACCGAAAAACTGACACTGAAACTAAGTTACATTATATTTTAGCGTTAGAGAGAGAAGTTTTCGATTTCTCGTTTGATCCTATTTGAGATTTTAGCATGCTAAAAACGTGCATACACAATACACATACATGCATAAACGTCCGTATTCCTTTTCATGTGGACACATGTGTCAGTCCACATGAACAGGCACCTTATAACAAGCAGAAATTGACTTGATAGAGAACGTTTATATTTGCGTAGGTAGTTAATATTACTTTTTCAAGCCTGAGGGGAGGGAGGGGGGATCCAAGTGGGTGACGTTAGGTAAACTTATGTGACAGGTAATGTAATATTAAATACAGTCATGTTACTTTAGTTTAGAAGTAAACTTGAATATTAAAAAAACATACGTAACAAAATGATATAAAAACTATACCGCAATGCAAAAAGAGATCTTCCCCGAGTACACACGAAACGTCTGGCACACTGTAGGCACCAAAATCATCAAGCCTCTAATGCTCATTGGCAAATCTCTTCACCACGGTTGCAAGTTGCAAGTCAAAGTCAATGATGATGATGATGCATTCCTTAGCGATTTCGCCTACAGCGACTGCTAATCTTTATAGAAAAGCAGTCAGGTACGCAGGATATTTTTTGTTTGCCAGAGAGCGATGGAGCGCAGCATTCTAGGTGTTAAACGAACCGACCGGGTAAGAAACACCACGTTGCGCTCCAAAACGTCCGAGAGAAAAGTGCCAAACTTAAATGGGAGTGGGCTAGTCATGTCTGTCGGATGCATCCTGAGAGATGGGCAAAAATCATCATGCCCTGGATCCCCGAAAACGGTCGGCGGCGTCCAGGTCGACCGAGGAAGAGGTGGCGTGATGACCTGGACAAATTTGGCGACCAATGGCCAGAGGTTGCCCACAACAGGAACGAGGAAGGCCTTTGTCCAGCAGTGGGATCAAATGAGCTAACAAAAAAAAAAAAATTGTACACGCTAAAGATATACACCGGCAGCCACACGGTTTGGGCGTCAAAGATGTGCATGATGCTCCTACGACATCCACTAGGTTGGAGCTATTTGATGCCAAACACCACACCACACGACACACCTAACTCAATAACATGCCATCGACATAAGACCAATTAACACATTACGTAGAAGCGAAACTTCGCGCGCCACTGGTTAAAACAACACGGGGCCTGAAAAGAGACCTGAAGTGTAGAAGGCAGTTCCACGCTTCGAGCGAAATAGGCGCATACATATACGCGCACGTACGGACACAAAATGAATAGCTATAAAGGGTATTAAGGTAAACAGTTGCATTACTTTAAGGGATGATTGTACTCATGATACTGAACAACTTTCTAAAAGAAACCTATAAGAAATTGGCAATTTTTTTTACTTTTCATACAAAAGTTCGATCAGCTGATTGCATTTAGTATGGGAAATTCAAAATTGTTCAGTATCATGGGTACCCCTTAAAGTAATGCAAATGTTTACCCTAACACCCTGTTGATGTCACAGGGTGAAATTGATATCATTAGCATCCTTTTAAACTAAGAGTCTACCCATCAAACTGAACAAATCTGCTGTTCCATATGAACAGCAGATTTTATATTTGCTCCGATCGGTTTGCTCCCATAGTAGGAGTTGTTCAGTTTGATGGGTAGACTCTTAGTTTAAAAGGATGCTAATGATATCAATGTCATCCTGTAGATAGAACTGGCGTTCGATCGACTTGATGCGAGATCGCCGAATGAGTACGAAGCCACCTTTTAGTGTCTGTTCTATACCTTTCTGTATCTATATTGTGACGAGAAATGGTAGGCGTATCTAGGACTTTGAACGCATCAGTCGAGGTAGTTTCACTTCTATATAATTTATTAGTTATTCATATGCCATTGACTCGACAGAAGAAGAATAGCAAATAAAAAATCTCAAATTTCAATCATGTTAGTGCCCCTTACAGGGTCTTTCAATAACAGTGTAAAATATTCCAAGAGATATGATCAGACCATAAAATTGTACAATTTATTCTATGGGACCAACATAAAAATTTCTTAATAAAAAATCGGTGGTCCCATACGAAACTACAAATCTAGCAAGACTTTTTTCTCGCGATTTCGATGTTGCTCCCATAAAAAAGTTGTTCAGTTTGTGGTCTGATCATCCTCACTATTTTACACTATTTTTGAAGGACCCTGAATATCGCAATCATAAACCTATTCAAACAAACAACAAACAAACAACAAATCGACCATACTAACTAGAATCACGATCACAAAACCTCTGCGACTTACCGAACACTCTCCGGCGTCTCCGGCTGCGGAACGGTCGTGGTCTTCTCAGGAGTGGAAGGCAGGACGGGGCTGGTCGCTGAGGAGCCCGCGCTACCATCCAGTTTGCGCTTCTTGTGGATCGTCACTTGAGCAGATGACGGGGATTCTGTGGAGATAAAAGAATCTACAATCGATTTGACCGTAGTATTAGAAACGAGTAGAAGATGAACGTGGATGAAGCAAGAGCGGTGTGTAGGGGTTGAGACACATTGAACGACGGCAGGCCCATACAAAAAACCACGATGCGGCGCCGTTCGCTACGTCGCGTCGGTCATCAATGCGGACGGTGTACCATACAATAATGTAATTATTAAACGCGCGCTCCGCAGTCGCGACAGGCCAATCGTGCGCGGTGAGCGGGGCCGGGGGGAACGTCTCCCAGACTCCCAGTACCAATTTACCTGCGCGCGGTACCAATTCTACCGGTGCCTCACCTCCCCGCACACGCGAAGGATAGACCTTTCGCGACCGCTGAGCGCACCCACTATTATAATAATTACGCTATGCCCATGTGTGACAATGTCCAAGATTTAGATATTTATTTACCAGAAAAATTTAAAGGGTGTATTCAAATAATGAAACTAAACAACTTTCTTTAATATAGAGAAAAATTGTTGGACCTTCCATACAAAAGTGAAGATCAGCCGATCCATTTTCTACGGAAGATCCAAAAAAATATCTTTCTAAGATACTATTTTCTTGTTCCTATTCTTGTATACGTAGAGAACACGACAATATCTGTACATTAGGTATGTACGTTTTATATACAAACATTCAATGACAAATACAGTGGTATTTGAGTGGTATAGACCACAATACAGACACAAAGGTTCAAGGTGGGGGTGGACGTCAGACGGTGGACAAGAGTGGGCGTCGTTATGTATTCGTGTTTAGCTTACTCGTGCCTTTTTGTACTGTGCATAGGCAGGGAATATAATGTAAAATTCAGTACGTATATACCAAGCGCAAAAATAAAGCGAAAAGCACTGGGCGACCTAATAAAATAATGGACAACATTTTTCATTTAAAAAGAAAAGGTAATAAAATTCGAAACCATTTGGATATTAGGTATGTCATATAAAGCTGAGATAAAAATTATCAGATTTTTCAATCGACTACGTCACGAGTTATTTGAAAGAAACTGAAAATAAGGATAAATGAGATGGATTGTACCAGAATCTAACCTGAACTTGCATTATTGTGACTAGACAACGATATACAATACATAATATATAGATACAAACATCAGTGACTCGGGTACAAATATTTACATTCATTAGGTATACACATATTTGTCCCTTACGGGATTCGAACCCGCAATTCCCGGCATAGCAGGCAGTTTCACTACCGACCGAGCTATCGGGACGTAATAGCTTATATTTTTTCTGTAAAACTACTGTAGTGTACAGCAATAAAGAGTAGTTAATTTGGAAAGCGCAGGTAGCGCCATCTATCGGCACGCGCGGTCTGTGGTGAATATCTATCGTGCATTCGCTCGGTATTCACATAGATTAATATGTATATTGGATATAGATAGGTAACTCGCCTTGAATTTTAGGACGTCCTAATTGCGTTCGTGCTTATTAGCACTAGGGGGCGCCACATTATGAAATAAATTGAAAAAGACGATCGGCCGACACGAGGCTCGAACCTTAGCTACCCGGATCGTAAGCCGGTTGCCTAGACCGCTAGACCAACAAGACAGTGATTGATATGGGCGAAATCTCTCAATACTACAGCGCAGCGCGTGAGGTGTAGTGCGCTGTTACTCCGATATGAACCCTTGTGCAAAACATAGTGCTTCGATACATCACCGATAGATGGCGGACGCTGTCTATGGAAAATCAGCGTTCCGCTTAGTTTGTACTAAGATAACATAGCATGGGTATTCACTCGCTGACCACCGTGCCGTCTGGACGTGCGCTGGCCACATTGGCTAGTGAAAACTATATCTGTGTTTTAATAAACCTCAACTAACCCTGAGGGAAAAGGTTAATTTTACAACTACCTTCACAGGACAGCGGTTCCTGTCGCTTATTGCATCCGTCGGCGCCCGCATTCTGGACCGGCTTCGGCTTGTCGTAAATACTCTTCTCACCTGAGAAACATTTAAACATCGTTCGTAAAGATGGGAAAGAAGGGTGGAATAGTGATTCTATTAACCAGTAAAGCCCTTATACAGGGTCCTTCTTAATATGCTGACACTTTTTTAAGGGGATGATCAGACCATCAAACTGAACAACTTTCTATATGGCACAAATATCGAAATCACGAAAAAAAATTGTCTTCCATACAAAACCTTCTCGTATGGGACAGCTGATATTTTTTCGCGATTTCGATGTTGGTCCCATAGAGAAATTTGTTCAGTTTGATGGTCTGATAATCCCCTTAAAAAAGTGTCAGCATATTAAGGACACATTGATCTGACTAGTTAAATGACTTTGTAAAGAAAATAGGTAACATAAATTATTGCCAAATTTTCCATGCAGGACACATACATCCCTGCATCATCATTAAGAGTATAATAAAAAAAAACCAACTGTTAAAAATTTCAATGGCATTAAAAGTGCGATGTAGGAAATGACAAAGAAAGCGAACCAGTAGAAACTGTGTAAGAGATAAGGTTTGTTATCGCTAATGCTGATAACAGTTCACTCAGTATAGATACAAATATTGCTACAGTCTAGCTTGTCGTGTTTGTGATGGAAGAGTTTTTAGGACTCAAATATGCGCTGGTTAGTAGTGAAAACTTTGAAGATTATCTGGTGTTCATTGGTAAGTGCATTTATGAACGGTGGCACGTAGTTTTAAGGGTTCATATTTCTGTCATTTATAATGGCATTCATGTTATTAGTGTTTCAAAACATTTGGAAATCACTCGGGGTGCCAATATAAAAAGGAAAAAGCATAAGAATATATCGTGACGGACCCACCATACCCCTGGCCGTACCCCTGGTGGTAGGGTGGGACGCAACCATACCCATACATAGTAGTGATGTGACTATCATGCGTACCTGTTTGTACCTACACGTTTGAGCATTGAGATGTACCAGGAGAGCAGAAGTGTACACACGGCGACACATTAGGTATCGACCTTATAAGGAAGTTCGACCTCTTGTATACGTCTGCTCTCCTGGTACATCTTAATATTTTAAATAAGTAGTAAATACATAAAAAATAAGTATATGAAAAATGTATAAACAAAATGTATAAAAAAATGAGAGCTTGCGTGTGAGTGTGTGTAAATCTCACTCGCAAAACGTCCAACTCACGACATATCACTGGATGTGTGTGGGGGTGCGTATGTGTGTGTTTTACTGTGTGTTGTTTACGGTAACCACACAAGCTTAATCATTATGTATGCCAGAGTGAAAAAGATACCCCGAGTGATTTTTAGACGTTCTGAATCTGAAACGGACCCTAAGATACACAATTAGCGTAAGGTGTAATAGAAATAGAGCTCAATTTTTGTAGGTTATTGAGTTAAAATTTTAAATTTAGATTTATTTGCAGTAAGTATGGTATTTACAGGTATAAAATAATTAATAAGATATCTCACATTTAGCCAAAACATAGGCATGCAAAATCTTAAACAGCTCAAAATTAATTCAAACAAAAAAAAAACCAATCAGCTTGTAAACGTCAAACCCCAATATCTTCATTTCACTTATACAATACCAACTCAATGGGGTTGATCCAAAAATTCTTTGATAGAGTAGAAATTTTTATCTATCAACAATTTCCTTAGTGAATTTAAAAATCTCTTATATAGGTACCTACATCCTTGATTTCATTCGGTAATTTATTGTAAATCGATAGACACATTGACTATGAATTCTTAAGATAACGCGATAATAATAATAAAAGAACATGTTCATTAACAAAAATTTTGAAAATGTTATTTTACATAACACAATAGAAAGTTCACATTTCAATGCTTTCGTCATCATCAGCCTATTATACGTCCCAAAGCAGGGCACAGGCCTAACCTCAGGGTTTAGGTATGGGTGTTTGTCCACCACACGCTTTACCACACGTCCCCATTTGAATATTGTTCTGGATTATAGTTTTGGACTATTCGATTGGTAGCCTTCACATACGCATGAGAATTTCTTCTTCAGCGTATGCATGTTTTCTCACGATGTCTTCCTTCACCGTTTCAATGATTAACTTCGAGTAAACTTGGTGTTGAGATGGATTTGCCATTAGGCACCAGGGCGGTTTGTCTGACTGGTCCTCAAAGGAACTGCGCTCGGTGTCAGAGTCGATGAACACAATTTTTTTTGAAAGTATATTCCTTAGTTCTAAATTTAACTTTTTGGGACCTTCTTCATAAACCGAAGTGATTCATAGAAAACCAACCATTAGATAAACAATAGAAATACAATGCGTCAAACGATATCTCGGGATCTATATAACAACATCTTCCTATATTATTTTCCAGGCAAGGGTTACGTAGCACGGAAGGCAGCGATGAACCTACGTCAAGAGCAGTGTTTGACCCTCAACGATGATGGCCGCTACACCCTCAGTTTTGTGTCTGTGCTAGTCACTTCCAGTATTACATTCAAGTCGGGCGAAGAATTCGACGAGGTCAAACCAGACGGTGTTAAGGTAGCGTATTTTTAAGATTTTTCGTGGTATTTATACAGGGTGAAATTGATATTATTAGCATCCTTTTAAACTAAGAGTCTACTCATCAAACTGAACAACTTTTACTATAGGAGCAAACCGGTCGGAGCAAAAATAAAATCTGCTGTTGCGTACATTTGAGTCTAGTAGGCATTGCAATTTAGTATGGAACAGCTGATTTTTTTTTGCTGTGATCGTTTTGCTCCCACAGTAAAAGTTGTTCAGTTTGATGCGTAGACTCTTAGTTTAAAAGGATGCTAATGATATCAATTTCACCCTGTATAGTTAGAGTTGGAAACCGCTCATGGGCGTATGAGTGGTGCAAAGAAACCGAGTAGCCGCAAGCACTTCGATTAAAATAAAAAAGGGGAAGATAGGTGATTAGCCTATAGCGCATGAGCCGCATAAATTGAGCCCCCGTCGCCTAATTTACTTAGACGCAATACGAGACCGGCTTGGCGTGATTGTGAAAAGCAGATCCATTGTTCGATTAAGTAATGCAAGAACGTCCAAAGACTGCATAAAACCGTTTCAGCTTTAATGCCACCCGCTCGCAAAACGCGAACTTCTCATAATGACAACATCTCCTAATGACAGCGATTCATGAATGCGTTATGAACCAAAATGATTAACTTTGTAATTAGGTATGATGGTGCCCGTGTATTCTTTCAAAACTGTATAGGTATTAGGTACCTTTTTTTTTACGTAGCCTGTTCAATGTCCCACGGCTGGGCAAAGGCCTCCCCTTTTACCCTCCAATCCTCTCTATTGTGTGCAACTTCTGACCAACTCTCCAAGAAGGCATCCATGTTGTCTCTCCACCTTTTTCTGGGTCTGCCTCGACGCCGGCGACCATCCTGGGGAACCCAGTCCGTGGTGATTTTGGCCCATCTTTCCGAATGCATGCGAAAGACATGTCCGGCCCAGTCCCACTTCAGCTGAGCTGTCTTGCGCCCCACGTCCGCTATGCCAGTTCTGGAGCGCAGTTTCGTGTTTCTAATCCGATCAGTTAGTCTTACACCTAAAATACTGCGCTCCATCGCTTTTTGGCAGTTCTTGAGGCTGGATTTTTGATGTTCATTCAAAGACCAGGTTTGAGCACCATAGGTTAGGATGGGCAGGATGCACATGTCGACGAGTTTACGCTTTAGGTACCTATACGAATTGATAATTTGTGCGAACAGAGAAATTGTACAAAAGGCTAAATTGTACCGATCGATAATGATCGATATTGTACGAATTGATAAACAGAGAATTGTACAAATCGCGAAACTGTACCGATGGCGATGCTTTCCCTACTAGGTGGTTTTGTTAACACTTTCCAAATTTTTAGGGGTGATTCAGACAACCAAAATGATCAACTTTTACTAAGGGAGCAAACATTTTTTTTTTTTTTTCTACTTTCATTAATTCACTCGAGTAGGCATTAAAGTTTTGTATCGAGCAGCAGATTTTTTTAATTTCTGAACCATCTCTGAAAATTTGGAAAGTGTTTAAAGATCATCCAGTTCATGAAGAGTTAATTTTAATTTTACAGGTAAAATCAATAATAACGATAGAAGGCAACAAGATGATACACATACAGACGGAAGATAACGGAAGAACATCCAAACATGTTCGAGAATTTCATCCAGACAAAATGATTGTGGTAAGAAACTGTCTAAAATAAAAACATGAATTGCTATTGGCAAATTTTGTAACAAAGTGTTAACAAATAAACGTAATCCTAGCATGCATAGTCAACATCGAATGCTCACGATAATTTTTCAAACTAAGTTTTGTATGGACTGAAACCACCTTAAGGTCCGCCACACACATACGGAATTGCAATCCGGAATCCTGATTCAGGATTCAGTGTTGTCAACTATGGTTACAAAAAATACAAGTGCTGTTTAAAAAATGCCTAAAATAAAAATGTATGAAATGCCAAATTAATGACAATTGTATTTCTAGATATTTATTAATACGAAACAAACAATTTCTATACATGATAATTACTATCATGTGATGATGTTATGACGTTACGATGATGATTTGTAAATTAAATTTCAATATTATGCAACTATATCAAAAGACTATCGATAGTTTTAACATTAGACATAATCTGCATACAAAATGGTATGAACCATTATCATCACACAAGCGATTTTTGAGCGTAGGCTATTTCGCAACTATACCGCAACGACGTCGCAACTGCACCGTCACGATACGGTATCGTTCCATCAACGCCTACGCTCAAAAATCACTTGTGTGATACGACTGTAAATCTTTAAAAAATGCCACCTAAGACATAAAAAAATCACTATATCTAGTGAAAAAGTCTCTGAAAGCGGCAACACTCCATCCGGAACCAATTCCGAATCAGATTTATTCCGTATGTATGTGGCGGATATAAGAGTCATTGCATTTGGCCATTTCACTGCTTGTAACAGTTTACCGTTCCTTTAAATTCGGTGTGTCAAGTTTTTTTTTTGGAGGGCTGAATCGAAAACCACTTCGAGATAATTGTATCAATAACAATTTCTATGTTAGAGATTTTAAAATGAAAGGATTAGGGCAGATGTTATTTTCTTAAAATGATGATAAAATATCAAAATAATCTGAACATACTAAATTCAATAGGGATGAGAGCAGAAAGTGCATCTTTGCATTTGAAGCGTGCACACTGTCTTATGTACTCAAAAAGTGTCTCAGTACTTGCCTGGATTTGTAATTAAGCAGTCACAGGAGTCAAAATCAACTATAATCATCATCATCATACGCCACCATCCATATCCATACAACATCCACCAACAGTAGGGTATAAGCCTCCTCATCATCTTTCCTGTCTTGTGCCAATCTCATGAATAATTGCATAGTCAGTATTCTTTCGTATTTTAGACTGATGTGTCAATGACGTTTGATTCCAAAACAAGAATTCATGTTAATCAAAAACTTTTTCAGACGACTACATGTGAAGGTCTAGACAAAATGGTTACAAGAAATTACGAGTTGGTTCAATGAAGTCATATAAAATGAGGAAATTATGGCAAATTCGCTAAAGTTTATCTGGGACGCGGGCACCGCACGGTTTAAAAGTTAGAAAGTACGTGACTGATATAAAATAGAACCATTTTCAGATTAAGAACTAAAGTGGTAAGAAAATTGACAATGTTTATTGTGATAATAAACTATAGTTTCATTTATTTTAGTTGTTTTTGTTTGTTTGTTTTTCAACAAAGAAAATTCCTAAACTCCTTTTTGGCTACGAAAAATGATTTGTAACTTGCAAAGATTCAGATTGAATTGCATATCACATGAGCAATGCTTAACAGCACTTAACAGCATAAATAATCAACATCATAATTTTTAAACTATTTATTGTTTGATTTATTTTAGTAGTTTGTATTTGTTTGTTTAAACAATGAAAAGTTCCTAAACTTCTCTTTGGCTACGAAAAATGATTTATAACAATTATAACTTGTAAAGATTCCGATTGAATTGCATATAACATTAGCAACGCTCAACATCACATCCCTTTGAAGCCAAACTTGTGGATAACTAAGTTTTTGATGGAATAAATTATGAGTAAGGGTACAGACCCCCTTTTAGCAATTAGCCACTATTAAACGAACGTTTTGAATAATCAAATTTCGCAACCTAATCCTCATATCGACTTTCACTTACAGGCCCTTGTCGTGGGCTAACAACCCAGAACATTCTCTCCGGGGCACTTTCCAAAACACGATTCCCTATTCCATTAGACCCTCTCGAAGTTATCTCGCGTTATTTACATCGCCTGACCGTACCGTCTTATGTAGTCGACCCTTATGTGTATTGCCCCTCTGTATATAAGTGAGCAGTCGTGAGTCGTGTGCCGTTGTTTTTAAGGTTGGTTTTGGTTTGTTCGGCGGGTGGGGTGGGGTCGGGGAGGGGTGGTGGTGTCGCGGTGTCGTCGCCATGGCAACGCGGCGCCCGGACTCCGGATCCCAACGCCCGCAGTGTCGGTCGCCGCGCCCGCGCCCCGCCGCACAAGTGACACGCGCTGCGAAAAAGCACAACCACCCTGTGCGTAGGATGCATACGTCTATTGATGTTTTCAGGACATTCAGCATATATTTTGTAGATTATGGAAGAGAAAAAATTCGAATTTATGGCTGGCTTCAAGAGAAAGACTAATGTAAACTATGAAATAATTTATTTAGAAAACATTGATTTGATGTTACCGATAAGAAGAGGTTATGAAATAATTGAAATATTGCGGTAACAATCATGATGGGTATTTAAAAGTATCCATAAATCTCAGCATCTTGTTTTGTAAAAACTACAGAAGTTTCATTAAGTTTTTAACAAACTTAGACAAGTAAATACTTAAATATAATACAGTGTTTAGATATTTATGAAGAAATTAGGGAGCAGTTGCATCGTCAAGAAACTGCTACCAGTTGATTATACCTATTACATAATTTAATTAAAATTGTATACGTGCAGTTAAAGTAACTAAAACTATTAATCTGAAGTGGATGATACTATGTTTTGATCTTTTTTTTGCACTTACATCTCAAAATAGAACAGTCAATTTGGCTTAAGATGAAGAGAAAAGCGATGCAATTCATTGGCGTATTTTGGCTTATTATCCAGGGGGAGCCTGGCCCCCAGTGACTTAGCTAGGGTTTCTGCCACTCGGGGCAGACTGAATTTGTCACCCCCTTCCTCTATACAGAGAACACTTATCTACCTGTGCCAATATTACGGAGGAACGCAAATCATAGCACAATCATCATCATCATCATCATCTCAGCCGATGGACGTCCACTGCTGGACATAGGCCTCCCCCAAGGATCGCCATAACGACCGGTCCCGCGCTGCCCTCATCCAACGGGATCCCGCCGCCTTCACAAGGTCGTCGGTCCACCGTGTGCGGGGCCTACCCACGCTACGCTTTCCGGTACGCGGTCGCCACTCGAGAACTTTTCGGCCCCATCGGCCATCGGTTCTGCGAGCAATATGCCCCGCCCACTGCCACTTTAATTTAGCAATTTTTTGGGCTATGTCAGTTACTCTGGTTCTTCTGCGGATCTCTTCATTTCTGATACGATCTCGCAGGGAAACTCCGAGCATAGCCCTCTCCATTGCTCTTTGGGTGACTTTCAGCCTTTTTATGAGGCCGTGAGTGAACGACCACGTCTCTGTTCCATATGTCATCACTGGCAACACACACTGATCGAAGACTTTCGTTTTAAGACACTGCGGTATTTGGGACGTGAAGATACTGCATAGCTTCCCGAACGCTGCCCAACCGAGTTGGATTCGACGGTTGATCTCTTTCTCGAAGTTGGACCTACCTAACTGAATAGTTTGTCCCAGGTAAACATAATCGTCAACAACATAGCACAATACAAAACATAAAATTTCAGGTAGACAAAGTTCTCTCAAATCTTTTTTAAATTGATGGAATTCCCTCAGGACTCCAATAGATACGACATAGCACGTACATTTATATTATGGTACGTTTTTTAACCTTTTTCGTGCCACTGTTGGGCAAAGGTCTACCCCAAGCTTTCCCAGTCATAACTATCCCGAGCCATCATTTACTATTCTGCATCGTGGGCATCCGGGTCGCCATCTCTTTCTTGAAGTATTTTTTAAAGTAACAAGTTCAAATCATAGAAAATGTCAAAATTACTATGGAGATTATGTATCATTCGATCATGATTTTGAAAGTGTGCG
Source organism: Agonopterix arenella (assembly GCA_927399405.1). NCBI lineage: Eukaryota > Metazoa > Arthropoda > Insecta > Lepidoptera > Depressariidae > Agonopterix > Agonopterix arenella. The sequence continues at coordinate 6,013,361 of OV656710.1, forward strand.
ATTCAAAAATAGCAATTTTTCAGTCCTGGCTCCGGCTTCAATTTTCAGTGTCATTTACCTATCCAGTGCATACTGAAACGTCAAATGGTCACCCTACCACCCGCCCCTTCAGGTCGGGTCGATGTGGCGACGGAGGAGGGGGGCTCGCACCTTTTGTTTAGGACCCCCCTGACCCCCTCTGTTCATTTACCCGCGGCCCGCTCTCAATGTTGTTTGCAAACGGTTTAGGTGCCTAAATGTAGATGGAAATGTCACGTTTTCACTTTTTCTGTTTGCCTCCATTTGGTTGGCATGAGATGAAAATTCGTTGGGAATTTCAAGTAAGAGCATTTTTGCTTTTAAAATATGTTGGGTATTTTCAGAGATATGTTTTTGATAAGTATTTATATTAATATTTTGATGAATATGTGAAAGTACGAAAGGATTCAGATTGTTTAGATTGAAAACAAAATTGTAAAGAATTCGTTTTCATTATTGTTTATTTAAAACTAAGTAAACAATAAATTCATAACCTGTACCAAATAGGTAGGTAGGTACACTCGGAATAAACTAATGCTATGAAAAAGTATATTGTACAATCATATTTAAGAAACTCAAACAGACAACTTAAAAGAAACACAAACAAACTCAGGGAGTAGGTAGCAATGTTTCTGACCACCCTAAAAGGAATTTAGGTCGTGAGTTTGTGTGTGTGTAATGTTTAAGAAATAATAAAGAAATGTGCAATTATTTTGAAAAATTATTTTAAGTATAAGTTTGTAAACGAATGAAAATGAAAACGCAACTCTGAATGAAACTGTTCGTGACTGTATAATGTAGGTAGGTACCTACTCATATATTGAATTCTAAAAAGTGAGTTACCTAATCCATTACGGCATTTAGCCCAGTCATTTTACGGTTTGAGCCGGGACTAATTAATAATTGAAAAAATTTTTCGGTATAATATTGAAGAGCCAGTTTGAGCCCAGAAATGTACCAAAATTTGAAAAAAAATCACGTCAGCAACAGCCCCAATTAAATTTAGCTATTATCTCGTTCTAAAAAACCTGATAGTAATTTTTTTTGCACATATTTAAGGCTTATTCACAGCATGTTTGTAGTATGTATGTATAATGGTTTACCAATGGTTGGTTTTGGTTTGGTTGGTTTGTAGTGTGTATGGTTTTAATAAGGTTTTGAAAAATACATTCGTATTTTCTAATAAATACCTCATTTTTAAAATTTCTATGCCTATTTTATTGCTCAATAATAATTTATATTGTTAAATCTAAGTCAAATGAGTGCATTGGTATTAATATTATCAATTTAAAAGCCTTCTGGGACACATAATTTTGATTTCTATGTTGCGTAGCGATTTTTTTAAATATGTTTTAAGATTTTTAAACATATAACCTTAGCTTATTTACTTCAGTACTTTGGTGTGCTCGACATTTACATCTTTTTCTCAGAAATTAACCAATTTAAAGCTATAAATTAGCCCAGTCATTTTACGGAGTTTTGTTACGCGGGGTAGGGAATAATTGTTAATTGGACTTTTAAACTGTAACTTTTGTCACTAAATGGTCCCGCCATTACCCCGCGGAACAAAACTCCGTAAAATGACTGGGCTAATTTATAGCTTTAAATTGGTTAATTTCTGAGAAAAAGATGTAAATGTCGAGCACACCAAAGTACTGAAGTAAATAAGCTTAGGTTTGTTAGGATTAACACATCAACTCTTAAAGTTCCTAAAAGATCGAATTTTGTCAGAGCGCCCGAGCGGGGTGCATAAAAACGAATTAAACAATTAAAGTAAATTACAATTTTTTAAACACGATCAAGAATTGAATCACTGTCTGTATTTTGTCAGATTTCCGTCAAAATTATAAGTCTCAAAGTTTCAATGCTAGGATTGATTTAAGATATGTATGGATTTTTTGAGCCACGCACTGTAACTTTGAAACTACATAAAACCGTCAGCATATTAAGTTGGACCCTGAATATTTTAACGGAAATCTGAGAAAACCAGATATAGATATTAGTTTCTAGATCGTGTTAAAACAATTTCATTGACTTTAACTGGTTACCTAAAATTAGGGAGTTGACTGCATCAAATATAAGGGTGTAAGTGATAGTCTAGCAAATACTGAAACGGTGAATTCAGACCGTAAAACTGAACAACTTTCACTATGGAGCTCCCTCAGGAAACGTGAAAAAAATCAGCCTCTTCATACATTTGAGTCGGGTAGGTACAGCTGTTTTGTGTGCATAAGGACTAGCCTTGCGGTAGCATTTCCCCTCTGCCACGGTATAAGAACAATTGATCATGTGCATTTACATTCAATTTTATACCTTATCACTAAACGAGACAGCCTATAATTGCGAAACAATAACTTCGAATTTAGAACGTTTGGGGTTCACACATTTTTAACAATCAAAATTAGAATCTGAAGTTATGGGGAATAAAATCCAAAGTTGCGGATTTCATGTTACCTCGCCCCCCGCAAAAAGCGGCAGAAATGTTTGTTAGTAGAATTACACGCGTAACTAGTCCCTATAGACTAAGAGATAAGTGTACTTTTTGCAACCATCAGCAGCAAGGCTGATTCAGTGTCTATGGGGTGTAGAGCATCTCTGTGATGGGGATGAACTTGGTCTGCCTGCATAACTTCAGTCGGTTTAGGAGTTACAGACGTTTAAAGGTCAGTAAAAAATTAAAGATCAGATGCAAGGCTGATCGTATGATATTATTGTAGTGTGTACTGTAGCTATGTGAACACTACAAAAACTGACATGAACTGCCAGTCGGTTTAGAAGATAAAGCCCTTCAAAGGTCGACCCTTTAAACATCAGTAACTTCTAAACCGACTGGAGTTATGCAGGCAGACCTGGTCCATCCCCATCACAGAGATGCTCTACACCTCATAAACACTGAATCAGCCTTGCAACTGATGGTTGCAAAAAGTACACATCTCTTAGATTACTATATAAGTAGTCAAAGAGCCACACTCAGGAAAAAAAAATCGGCTGCTCCGATTTGATGGTCCGTTTCAGTATTTGCTAGGCTGTCACTCAGTATTTTTGTTTTATCTTCTCAGTAAAAAATACGTTTGAAAATGATGCTTAGCTTACATTTTTAGTAATTCTGCATCTTGAATACTATCTATACTATTATAAAACTGTAACAGGAAGTTTGTCTGTACATTGAAGATATTAACAAAAAAAAAGTTACGATATGGTTTTTAGGTGTCCCTGATTCCTGACCAATTTTTGGATTTTTTGTCTGTCTGTTTGTTTGTGTGTTTGTTTGTTTGTTTGAACGAGTATCATGCAAAAACTACTGAACCGATTTTGATGAAACTTTTTTTGTTTGATAGCTTATGATCTGACTTAAAATCTGGTATATAATTTGTGCGGACGAAGTCGCGGGTTAACGCTCGTTTTTAATAAAAGTATAAACTATAAAAAGTATCGAAACGACGACGAAAAACAATGACGTCACTATTTATTATTTAGTACAATTTTTCATACAAAGAGCGTATTTTGACGTTTGATCAAGAGTTGCTGATTTGAATAGTTGGAAACTCACGTTTGTATGGAAGCGCGCTGTAAGAGATGTTTCCATTATTCTTAGCTGATTGTTTGTTGGTCTTGGGTTTCAGTTAAGACAACCAGCAATTATTTTAAATTAAACATCTAAATAAATCATCAACATCTAAACTAACATCTAAATGCTACCTCTTTCTTTCTTATCGTGTGGGCAGAGCTTGAGCAGAGCCCTGGTGTCAGAGTTTTTTCAGACCGCCTTACGGCCTCTGACTTGGTTTTTATGTAACGACTACTACCACCAGAGATAGTAGCCAGGACCAACGGCTTAACGTGTCATCCGAAGCACGAATCATTTTCCTTTTCAGACAATCAGGTGATTCAGCCTGCAATGTCCTAACCAACTGGGGAAAAACGCACAAAGTGACATATCACTAGGTGCCCCCGTGGGAATCGAACCCACGACCTCCGAGTCGAGAGCCAATGCTCTTCACCATTATACCACGGAGGCAGGCATGCTACCTAAGAATGCAGTTAAAAAGTACGGTTTCGAATAATGTAGTGACAAGTTGACTACTGTTCTCCAGCTATAGAAAAAAGGCCCCCAAAAATGTTAGCCTGTAGTTGGCGTATAGTTATGGAACTCACGTCAATTTGTTTCTCATAATCTAGATTATAGTGGCAATATTAGCAATACCTCATCTAAATGGAGTGTCGCATAATCGCAGTTGGCGCACATCTTGTCTTGGTAAAATATGTTGGTGTTTTATTTTCATTATAGCATGAACATCTAAGACATAATCCTATGCACGCATTGCTTTATATGTGTCGTTTTAACAGGGAAAAATAATCTAACCAAAAATAAGTCAAAACAGTGCATTTAAAAAAAAAAATTTACCTAATCTTTCGTTCGATTACTATAATAAATTAAATTATGTTTTTAGAGTATAATACCATCAATAAACGTTACCGTTTGTGGACCTAAAATTAATTGACTCCTTTGCGTTTCCGAACTGTACCGAAACTTAAATTTCAATATTTAAATACCCCGAGTATTTAAATATTAGAGTATTTTATTATTAGGCTGTTTTTGCTAATCTATGCAAAATTAGTAGGTAGTTTTATTTTGATTCGGATTTTGATTTTACTGTACTTAAACTTTACGATCAGAAGGTCTAACTCCAATGTTCTGTCTAAAGTCTGTACAAAAGTTATATTTAACATTCTGAAACTGGTTCTATATCGAAATTATGGTTGACGAGCGTTAACCCGCGACTTTGTCCGCACAAATTATTTACCGGATTTTAAGTCAGATAATAAGCTATCAAACAAAAAAAGTTTCATCAAAATCGGTTCAGTAGTTTTTGCGTTATGCTCGTTCAAACAAACAAATACACAAACAAACAGACAGACAAAAAATCCAAAAATTGGTGAAATGGAATCAGGGACACCTAAAAACCATAACCTAACTTTTTTTTGTTAATATCTTCAATGTACAGACAAACTTCCTGTTTCAGTTTTATAATAGTTTAGATTAGATGTCAGACCATCGAACTAATCAAATTTTTGTCTGGGACTAAAATAGAAAGGTTAGGTTAGGTTTGCAGTTCGGTATGGAAGAGCAGATTTCGACCTTGTTCCCACGGAGAAAGTTGTTCAGTATGATGGTCTGATCATACCCTTAAAAAACCGTCAGCACATTAAGAAGGACCCTGTATAATAAAAAATAAACAAGTCCTTGTCTCTTCCTAATCGATCGTTTGGTTGTCGCGACACGGGGTGTTAAGCCACGCCCACTATTCACACGAAAGGTGATGATTGGACGATGCGCAGGCTTTTGAGCACGCACACAGGCATGCCTAGTGAACGCGAGCTGACATATCTATTATGGAGTTTATGAAACGAGAGATAAGAACCATGTCCTGAAAGTTAGGCGCTTTGAAAAACCTGCATACGTTGTTAAATCAATAATGTATTATGGACCGGCAAAGGTAAAGAATTATTTACAAGTTTACAAAGTCGTGGTGGTCTCTGGTCGTCGTCGGTCGTGGTCTTCTCGTCGTGAACAGACGAGAAAGGCCGAGAACGCTTATGTGGATGCCCATCATTGTTCTCGTGGCGTGTCATTTTCCTTGGAAGTTCTCGCAAAAAAGTTCTCGCGAAATTGTAGTGCCCGCTTACGGTTTTGCATGAGAATGTATGTAGTTCTTATACATGATGTATATTTAAATGCGTTACATACTCTAAGGGGTGCTTCAGAGTTCAATCCATCAAACTACAAATCTTTTACTATGGGGCAATTGAAATCACGAAAAAGGCTAATATGCGATATGTCTAGGAAGATACACTGTTTACCTATAGTTTATAGGTGTCTTTCTGAATTACAACACTCGTTTGAACCTTAGAAAAACTGTACAAATTGCAACCAGCAAACCAAATAACGGAGCACGGACTAAAGATGATAGATAAACCAACACACTACCGACAAAAAATCATCTACACATGAAATCTAATTCCGCTTCCATACAATCAAACAACAAGAGCGGCAGATGCGCAAGCGCAAACTAACAAAAGACTTACATTTGTAATACGCATTCGTAATACGTCTAATTTTACACTGGCGGGCAAAAAGGAGCATAAAGGTACAACACAATTCCGTTAGCGCCTTGATCGACAGATCTGATAATTTGAATATGGAAAGGCATTCGAGCGCGGCGTGCGGCTTGCTCTTGCGCAAGCGGTTGCCGTTTTTGAGGCAGTTGGATTTGTGTTTCTAATTTTTGGTACGAAATTTACTGTAATTTAGAAATATACAATGCACGAAGAATATTTTTATTAAATGTAAGTTTATAGTTTCGAGCGACGACTTTCGTAGCTTCTGAATCAGACGATATTTTCAGTTTAGATTGATCAACAGTTATTTGACAGAAATAAAATTATGCGAGAAAAGAAGGATGTAACCAAGTCAAAGACTTTAGAAGCTATTTTACATACATACTTTACATGCAAGCTGCACTAGTTATTAAGATCAAGGTACGGTAACATTTTACATTGAAATAGTAATTTTCAGGGGTGGAAACCGATTCCATGGCCAAAAATACTGATTTTACTGACTAAAACCCTCTAAAATACTGACCATTTACTGATCAAATCTCTATCTAATCTTATCACTTCTTCTATTCACTTTCTTCCGCTGCTTTAAATGTTTTGTTATGATTTGATGAATTAATCACCGAAACAATAAATAGAAATGTGATATTATACAACTTCTTAATTAAAGGTAAGTTAGGGATCTACCAAAAAGAAAAAGATATGTTAAGAGATTTTTAAGGGACTCCCACTCCAAAACGGAATTTTTTTTCACCTCAATCTACTGAAACCAGACCACTTTTGTGGGAACGTAGCCCCTGATCCTCAAAATACTAACTTTACTGACCATTTTTCGAAAAAAAAAGCTGACTTTTACTGCCCTTAGCAAAAAAAAACTGACTCTTACTGACTTTACTGACCATTTTCCACCCCTGCATTTTGTTTTTTTTGTAAAGCGTTATTTTGTAATCACTACACTTTATGGTATAAAACAAAGTCGCTTCACGCTGTCTGTCCCTATGTATGCTAATCTTAAAAATTACGCAAGATTTTGATGCGTTTTTTTTTATAGATAGAGTGATTCAAAAGGAAGGTTTATATATCAGCATTACACCCGTGCGAAGCCGGGCGGGTCGCTAGTAATTTATAGAACAGATAAAAGCTTGTCTTTTGGTATATATATTTGTAAAATAAAGTGTTATTAAATAAAAAAAGAATTGCAATCGAATTGGGCAATTAGCAAGCCTATAATCATCATCGTCAGCTTATCATTCCGCTGCTGAACATAGGCCTCTGCCTCTCCCAAGGCGAGCCACAAAACTCTATCGTCGGCCTTCCTCATCTAGTCGCTCCCCGCTACCTTTTTCGGGTCGTTGGTCCAGGGGGCCTCAGGGCGTCTCACGCTATGGCTGCCATTTCGTGGTCTATCTAATCTAAAAATTTAAATCCCTCAATGGATGTAAGTTCTTCGATAGATATGACCAGCCCATTGCCACTTCAACTTGCTAATTTTCTGAGCTTTGTCAAACACTTTAGTTCTCTAACGTATCACCTCATTACTCCATAGCAAGCCTCTAATGCTGGTTAGCAAATGTCTTCACAATGATGGCCATTTAAACTCAATGACATGTTATCGATTCGACGGAAGATTGCTAAAATAAAATAATTTAGGAACTTACCGAAGACAGTTTTTCCAAAGAGTTTCTCCGGTGTAACATTTTTATTCTGAGGACTAGCGATGTAGTCGACGACGCCTTCCACGCCGCTCAACTCCGGGTGTTGAGAGAAATACTGCTGCGCCTGTGTCTGGGCTATGCGATCTGTAAACAATAGCAGATACTGTATTAATTACTAATATAGGGATATATTTTAAAAGGTTGCACGCCGTAAAGGACGAACTGTATTGGTCCTATGATATAATCACTCTCCTTCAGCACTCTATACCTATGGTTTATGGCAATAAATGATTCTGATTAGCCACAGTATGTACAGTTTGCATCGTATCTCTATCGCCGAAATTCAGAAGTTTGTGTTTCTCCACGTTTATGCGTAAAATTAGTTACTTTGAGAATGTGTTGTAAATTTTGAGGCTGAAGCCTTAGCCTTAGTAAGTTGAGCTGATAGTTTTTGAGTGCAGTTAGGATTAGAATGTAAACTTGTTTTTCATTGCTATAAAGACTCTGCACAGTAATTAACTAAGTTACTGGATGACAACAACGCTCAAAAGTAGATCGCCGTATTACAGGCGTAAACTTAAATGATTTTGCATATTCTAATGGAGGGATGCTTGACCATCAAATTGAACGTTATCACTATGGGGCCAACATAGAAATCGAACAAAAAAAACAGTTATTCGATAAATTTGGGCTGCTTAGCTTAGCCACTAACATTTTTTATAGAATAACATTAAATTTAATTAAATTGCTGGTAATTTTAAGGCTTATCTATTGATACACATGTCTTTTTTAAGATAAACCTTGATTCCTAACAGAAACAGTTTCTAGAAATTTATCAGATATTTTAGAGATAAATACAAAAGTAGTAATGATTAGCTTTTAAGATAGTAGAATCACAAAAACCATCACAGAAATATGTCGATATCTTTGTTCATTCAGTGAAATTGATTTCATGGAAATCTCACAATCTGTGACCGGTAAAGGCCTCTAAAACGTTTTTATTTAATCTCAGCAATATTTTCGTTTCTTGTTAAAAAGAATGTTGATGTTCGATCTTGGAACGCAACGCATGTCAAGTTCATCGAATGACAAATCACGCTGGGACGACATAACATAACTTTATGGCGCCACTAACATTGCTTTGTTCCTCCATGCAGATATGCTGGCAAAAACCCAACAGAATTCCCTTCGAGTACCTTCACGCTAATTGCTCTCGCTAAAACTTCCTGCAGTGAATCAAAAACCAAAATTTCATATTTCCTAAAACAGTAGACGCACCCCAAACCCCTCCCCTCGCCTTGTCAACACAAAGAACTGTAAAATCCGTGCAATTTGTACCCTCTGCTCTTAGCGAATACGTATATACTTATCGATTTATCGCAAACACAAGTTTGTGTTTTAAAAAGTCAAGTTTGAGCGCACCGTACGGTTATGGGTCTTGCTTCGCCGTATGACGGTTCAATTCGAGTTGATGCCAAATTGGTGTATAGGATTTCTCGGTTCGGCGGTGGCGTGTAAAAATGCCGTCTTGTCGTAGGCACGCCGCCCCTCCCCTGGAGACATTTTTACAAGAGGGGGGAGAGGGGAGGCCACCCGCGGACGCTACCGTCATTTCGTTGTCATCCAGGGGCTCCTTTTTGCGCGATCACGGCGCGAGCGTCGGCGTCGACAATACTGTTCAGTATTTTTATTCTTTTCGAGAAGAAAATACGAAAAAAATACCTAGAGAAATCGACGAACAATGGCGCCCTTCGGCGAGATTACCGCCATCAGAAAATGAATGCTTTGTTAGTTCCGTCCGGCGGAATGTTTCAGTTGTTGCGTTAGTCTTGTCATTTCCATTTAGAGGCAGGCTCGGGTAAGCATGAAAAGTTGTCAAATGTCTGTACATTTCAATTTTGAAAAGTGCTTTATTTACGATGAAGCTCAGTCACGCTTTCAGTTTCAGGGCATACGCATTAGATGCTGATTCAGTGCACACTTGTATTACCTACATAACTGACAAGATTCTTTTGTCAGATGTCCATTTGTAATATTGCCTTTCATAACACTAGGGAAATGTTAAAATTTTAAGATAGGCACGAGAATAGTTTCTATAACCTATCAGATATCACACTATGAGGACTACGAATATCCTGCAATATTGCATACACATGATTGTTGCATGCATATAGAGCGATGGGCAACAATCGCGACCCAATAGGAGCCCGAAGATGGAAGCCGAGGCCGGGGCAGACCAAGAAAGAGATGGCGCGACGACCTGCATGCCCACGATGTAGATGGCACGGGATAGGGAAGGCTGGAAAAGCTTGGGGGAGACCTTTGCCCAACAATGGGACGAAATAGGTTAATAAAAAAAAATTGCATACACACCTATTAAAATCTATTTTCCATACAGTCCTTATACCAAAACGAGCAAGAATTTTGTGTAATTATCTAAAAGGTGGGACATCATTTTCATGTCGTTTTCTATTCTTTAATGTAGTTTTAAGTGTTTGATTTGAATGTTTTGAATTAGTATAAAACTGTCCCATTAGAACAAAATAATACAGATTTAAGATAGCCGCCATCAATACTGAAAACTGATTGCCGCCAAAAGAGGTCACCGTATTTAATCTCAAAGCGGCGAAAGCTCAAAGGTCGTCCTATTAGGTCTTTTGACTAAAATGAAAAGGCGTGGGATTGAAAGCACTTGCGATGTAATGTGATGCTCATACAAATCGGTTTAAACCACAAAGCTTTGTCTTGGACCGCGCATCGGCATCGCCGTCAAACATATCAATGGAAGAGAATTTTTTAAAATTTAACGGAGGTGTTTAGCACAGGTGTTTTTGAGAAGGAAGAAGATTATTTGAAAGGTACAGGTCCTGTTCCCTATACCTATAGTATAGAACGTACACGAAAATGTTAAGTATACTCTTTATTGTTGAGTTATTTATGAGTTATTTATAAACTTCTAAGTTTGTAAGTTAAGTATCTTGGACATTGTCACATAGATTATCTAGTCCCATTAAAAGTACCAGAATTTAGTTCGGACTTGTATTATGACTATAGACAACGATAAAGAATACATATTATATACAAACATCTTGCAAACATCCAATGTCTGGGGTTAAAATATTTGTATTCATCATAACTATACAAATATTTGCCCCATGCGGGATTCGAACCCGCGACTCTCGGCATAGCAGGCAGGATCACTCCAGACTGAGCTATCGGGCAGTTATAAAGAAGATGGTAAGTTATAGAGCGCGTCACAACCTTCCAGCCTAGTTTAATCAGAGTTGTCCCCGGTAGAATAGACCACAAATTTTTTCCCAGAGGTTGTAGTACGAGGGCACTAATAGAAAAGGTTTCTTTTAAGGTGTTTTTGTGTGCGAAAGACCAGTCACTTATCACCTTGTGAAACGTCATTTGATAGAACTCGGGATGCTAATCTGGTCAAAAATCTGGCATCCAGTGTACTAAGCTTAAAAAATTGTTGGTAAATGTAGCGAAGTTTCTGATCATTTCAAAAGAGAACGCGTTTTAAGACATTTTGAAAAGTCCTACCTAAACGTTGTCAAACAATGCTCTTCTCAGCCATAGATAATAATTTGTAGAAACAAAATAGAGCTCTACAAAATTGATGTTAGTAATCCACTACTATATAAACTATTCTTCTTCTTGTGGTATCATCTGCTATCGGAGGTTGGCTATCATTAGGGTTATGACCCTGAACAGTGATTCATATCGAACCATTCACATAGGTTCTTAAAGAAGTCCTTCTTCTACCATCTGCCCAATATTTTCCCCTTGTCATTTGGGATTCCATAATTAATTGGTTGGAAAGGTTATGTATAGTTTTAGAAATATAATAATGGTTTAAGGTAACCCAGGAGTTTACGTGCACCTATCAAAAACCATGCTGTAATTTCTAGAAAAGACAGGCAAGGTTACGAGAATTCCTTGTGACACGAAAACAGCTTAAAAATGAATAAAAAAAGAAACGTCCGTAGCTCTGGTTTACGTGCACAACAAACGTTATCGGAAATCCATCGGGTCCGTTTGTTTTCGTGTCGAATGCGATACCGAACAACCCTTTATCAGATGGCGATAGCGCGTGACGTCGCCGCTCCTTGCCGCATTTCATTACCACAAAAATTATTCAATTATTCATCGCGGTGCCTCGCTCCGGCGGCTATATCGCTCCTTAAGATCGTCTGATTAAAAATCTTAATGTCATTTGATAGCAAACAAAATCAGACCAAAAATAAATTCCCGATAAAAGAAGCGAAACCATACAAACACAAGAAATTTACCCTTGTACGAAGGAACTCAGAACGGTTATGTAAGAAAATATTTCCGTAACACGTGACGGAAGAAAATTGATAACCAATAATTAGAACAATCGTGAGTCGAGAATCGAACAAAAGCCCACCTAAAGGCGAAACAAGCACAAAGGTAAGGAAATAGCCAGTTTCAGTAAACACAAAGGGAATAATATTAGGCGGCCACAATGGCGCTTTGAAGCCGGGGAGCCGAATAAAAAACGGATGTGTCAATAATTAACTGTGTGATTCGGTAGCTCGTCCCCGGCGGCCATCGATTCTGTGCTCTAAGGGCCGGTTTATTAAAAAAATAACGAACATGCATTGTAGTTGGACAAAAGGGGCGAAACTCACGCTCGGGGCGAACTCTCGGCTTGTTTTTGTTGTCTGCAGTACTGGGGTGAAAAATATTACACCCCGGGGCGTGGCGCGAACACAACCGCCTAGCTCTCATGTGCACTATGAAAATCTGAATTGCGTATTGGTATTAACGTTGGATTTCCATGCTTAATGACAACAACGCCGCGGGTTATGCGCTGGGTATTTAAATTATACCAATTTCGGATACTAATACGCCAAATAGGTATGATTGAAATTTTGATAAACATTGCATTGTAATGAAATAAAAGGTTAGCTGTTCATACTACTACTAATACTAACATAAATTAGCGCATTACTGAATAGGAGCGCGAATTTTAAAAGTGAAAAGAACATAGTCAAATCAGCAGTAGAAAATGTCAAAATTACAATGGAGATTATCCATCATTCGATCTTGATTTTGAAAGTGTGAGAATCAAAAATAGCACTTGAGGGCAGATAAGAACGTGATAATTGATTATAGGATCTTCTTCAAAACGAACACCTTAAGGGCCTATGTCGAAAAATAATTGAAGCGAAATGGGCGTGTGATAGCTTATATTACTGCCTGATGCAAGAGAAAGAGATGGGGCGGCGGGCGCGACTGAAACGACGCAAGCGTAAAACACACTTTATTTAATTGTGATTATACTATTTATGTAAGTTCAATTCTGCTCTAATCAAAATTTGTAAAATATCAATCTCTTTTTTTTAAATCAAGTCTCGTGTTTCTATTATTCACCGTTTAGCAGTTCCAAGCGATTATAAATAAAAACGGAGGCTACTTTGGCTTCTTTTTCTATCGAGAAAATGTGTCTTAATCGTGTTTTGGCTCTAATCAAAACTTCAATTATATGTTCAATTTACACATATCCGCAATTCATACTCCTACTGTTAGTACTTCATGATATATGACGCTTTGAAGAATCCTATTTTTTTCACATATCCTCTTAAACTTGCCTTAAACTTTCTGAATATCAAACACTTGTATCAACTTTATCGACTTCATTCTTCGACAAGACTAAATACATTCTCAACAAGATACATATACCTATCTAACAGTAAATACTCACCATACGCAACAATCACAAAGCTGCATGATCGCGAATTCGCGTCGCAATAGCAAATCCTCCAATACGGCCCCCACGCACAATATCAAACCCCTAGAGGCCCAGGAAATTCATCTCGCTAATCCACAGGGCTGGTGAATAGTAAAAGTGATGGGTCTATTCATTCGCAGGGTGGTAGGGTGGCGGCGTTGTTGCCAACTTATACATCTTGCGGCTAGATTTGGCAGTTTTTAGAAGTCGCTAGATAATTCTACCACAGAGTACTATAATGAATATAATGATTCTACTGAGGCTGAGAAACAAATGCGTTAGTGGATTCTTAAACTCAGGTTTTAGTATGAGTTTGAGGTGACTTAAAACGCGCAGGGGTTGGAGTTTGGTTTATTAATACAGGTCTAAGACTGTTACGATTGACAATTCAAAATCACTAAATTACAATACCCAAAGCAATGATAGCTGAGTTCGAGGTGACTTCAAAACACGGCAGGCGTTGAAGTTTGGTTTACGTTTCGTGTCGACCTCCCGCGCAAAAAAGTGCCCCAAATGTCTGGGAATATTACGTCATTTGTTTTATTTTCGACTACCTTTAGAAAATAATTATTTGTGGAGGTTATGTTTGACCCTATGGTATAAAAAAAATATCAATGGAAAGCTCACAATATTTGCCACAGTGATATTATGTTATATGAGAGCTAAATTACGTACCTGATATTCAAATAGAATTATCAATTTTTTTTATTCAAATAAAATTTTGATTTCGAGTTTTTTCCGACATGACCTCGAACGAAATTTACAATCACATTAACTTTTTTCACTGTTTGCACTTCACAGATCACACTAACTACACGATAATATAATAAGCTCTTATTTTATCACTTTATAGTAATAATACTTTGTTTCTAAACACTAGAATTACGCCACAATAACTAAATAACAAAACAAAAACCGGCCGCCATTGCCGCACGTCGGCACTGCCCGCGAACCACATTTTTATTTTTCATTGCGTTTCATTTTTCCCAAACCACACTCCAAAAAATTAAGTGACATCCCAACAGTACACTAAGTCTATAAAAAATATAAAACGTGAAGTAGAACGAAACGCGCCTGCACAACCGCCCAACCAATGGCGGCACTATGCTTAAGGGTCCGACGTAGGACCCACAGACTCTCTACGTATGAAGATGTTTGGGTCCGACGTCGGACCCACAGACATGGGACGGGTTAATACGGGGCTAAAACTGTGAGGATTGTCAATTCTAAATTATAATATCCAAAGCAATGATAGTTGAGTTCGAGGTGACTTCAAAACGCGCTGGGGTCAAGTTTGGTTTATTAATACGGGCCTAAAACTGTGAGGATAGTCAATTCGAAATCACTAAATTATAATACCCAAAGCAATGATAGCTGAGTTCGAGGTGACTTCAAAACACGCAGGGGTTGGAGTTTGGCTTATTAATACGGGCCTAAGACTGTGAGGATTGACAATTCGAAATCACTAAATTACAATACCCAAAGCAATGATAGCTGAGTTCGAGGTGACTTCAAATCGCGAGGCTCAAAACAGCCTAAAACAATGATAGCTGAGTTCGAGGTGACTTCAAAACACGCAGGAATTGGAGTTTGGTTTATTAATACGGGCCTAAAGCTGTGAGGATTGTCAAATCGAAATCACTAAATTATAATACCCAAAGCAATGATAACTGAGTTCGAGGTGACTATAAAACACGCAGAGGTTGGAGTTTGGTTTATTAATACGAGCCTAAGACTGTGAGGATTGACAATTCGCTACAATTCACTAAATTACAATACCTAAAGCAATGATAGCAGTTGGGGTCTTTGGCCCGAAGCCACTGGGATGCACTTCCGATGTGATGAACTTTGATTATACAGCTTTTCATTGATGTCACAAAATTATTGGAAGGATGAATGAAGGATGTAATACAATGGTTTAGTCCTTGTTCGCCGGATTCCTTATAGGACGAATTCCGTTTTGGCCAGATTCTTGTTTGGAAACGCTATTGATTCCATTTGACAAATTTATTTTTCATCGGAAATGTACACATATCAAGAAGCTGGCAAAGGTATTTGGTTTGTACTCATGATACATATCAGGAGGAAAGGAATGGAAAGCCATACGAATAATAACATATCAATCAATTAAATTGTACCATCAGGCGACTAAAAAGATTATCCGTCCGATAAGGAATCCGGTGAAAAAGGACTAAACCAATACAATGATTGACATTATTTTTGCCTGTTTCACGTGTGTAGTTTTTATGTAATGGAAATCTGTATCCATAATCAGATGTTTTGTGTGAATTTGAAGTTTTCAAACATATAGCATCGATTATTGAAATACCTACTTTCAGAAGTCTTCAAAGTTTTTTACGAAGATACTGTTACGAGCGGGGTTTCGGGATTGGAGTGAAACGCTAAGTCCAATTTATTTACAGAGTTTATTGGGTTACACACTTACACACGGACCACCTCGCAGAGGTTCCCCTTTTAACAGTCCTCCTCGCAGCGGTTTCCCCTCTCACCACTTTCACTGTTCACTACGTCACGACGCGCGACACGCTATGACGTCACGACGCACGGCACTATGACGTCACGACACGCGACACACACTACACTGCACTAGACTGACACTTGTCTACTCACTGTTCCACTTTACTTTGCACTTTACTTTTCACTAGTACTTTTTCACTTTTACTTTTCTTCGCACTTTTCCACTGTTAAATCAATACTGACTTGCGTCTGCAAACTCGCGGCCTTATATACCCCTTAGAATTTTCTAGATGCCCGAATTTCGTTAGTCTTTTCTTTATTCCTTTGTTCCCTTCCGGATATTCCTAATCCCGCCTTCCTTCTCGAATTTTCCTAAACACGCCCCATTTTATTGTTTCTTTACAAATATTTCTTCTCTCTCTTCGTTCCAGAACATTCCTATTGTTTTTGGTTCTTTTCAAATATTCCTTCTCTCTCTGTTTTCTAGAACATTTCTAAACACGCCCATTTTCTGTCTGTTTCCAAATATTCTTACTCACTCTTACTTTTCTAGAACATTTCCAACAACAATAAAATCTAGAATTATTTTCGACGAGTCTCGAACCATCGACCCCCGGCACGGAAGTCCATGCGTCGACCGCCGAGCTACGAAGCTTGTTGACAGACCGGCCGAATTTTTGAATGCCTTTCTATAGCTGCGTCATTTCACAGCATCCGTGACAATACTTAATTTCTCTAATATAAATAAACAATCCTAAAAATGACATATGGAATTGAATAATAATTGAATAATAAATATACCTATAATAAATTAACAGTTTTAATACTTATACGATATATAGTTAAATGTAAATGTATTTTGTTTTGTATTAAAATTAAATTTCTAATTTGCATGCCATTATAAATGGCTGAATCAGGTGATACTATTAAACAGGATTATTGTAACAACTACCCATGTAAAATACCCTATTTCTATTGCCCTTTCTTTCTTAACTATTTCAGTAATTACATTTGTAGACTTAGAATTTAGATGAATGAATGATTGGATTTTAATCATTTAGCCAAGATTATCAAGCGTTTTTATCCTGTTTCTAGCCCCAAAAAGACGGTCGTAGTTGGCAACACCGAGGCGGGAGGAAAGGGGAGAATAAAGCGCTAAAATTTAATAAAGCCAGGGGTATGGACAGGCTGGGCGATTAATTACGCACAAGAGGCGAAGTAATGATACGCCGGCTACGTAGGTACTTGCTGGTAAATAGGAGGGTAGTTTGTCGCTTATCTATTATTCATGAATTGGTGAAGGAGTCTGTTTGTTTTGATTTTCGACGCAGGTAATGTTGACGATATTTTGTACCTACAGGTTTAGCAGGGGTTCTTGAATTAATTTCTTTAGAGACAGTAGGATTACGCGCTACGTTTTAAATGTACCTACCTGTTTTATTATTTGTCTCCAACAGGAGTGCGATTTTTTAATCTCATACGTTGAACTCAGCAGTTGAAAATAAATGGAGATACGCATCTTTCTACAGCTGATTTGACATCCAAAAATCGCACTCCTGGAGTATGACTTTTGAAAGTCAAATCAGATGCATATGTTCATAGTAATTTTGCAATTTTCAACTGCTGAGCTCAGCGAATGAGATTCAAAAATCGCACTCCAGGTACAATAACTACCTATTTTTGTTTATGAACATTCCCAACATTATGGAATTTCGTAGAGAGTGGGTATGCGGACGGTAATTTAGATCGTGTGCTTTCCAGCTTTTCAGGAGGCCATTTTTTTATGAACAAAACCCTTTGACTACTTATATAGGGACTAGTTACGCGGGATATTCTAATAACAAACATTTCTGCAACTTTTTGTGGGGGGCCAGGTAACATGAAATCAGCAACTTAGAATTTTATTTCCCATAACTTTAGATTCTAATTTTGAATGTTAAAAATCATGAAAAGTAGTCTCGTGTGAACCACAAACGTCATAAGTTCGTAGTTATTGTTTCGCAATTATAGGCTGTCTTCTTGGATAAGTTATATGTCAAGATTGACAGTCGACCCTTTTGTTTTATACGGTAGAAACGTGAGGCTCCTTCTAAACATATACTTTTTCTAAGGCTGTCTCGTTTAGTGATAAGGTATAAAATTTAATGTAAATGCACATGATCCACTGTTCTTATACCGTGGCAGAGGGGAAGGGAGGGGAGATATGAGATAATACAAAATGGCGTTTTGTATTATCTCATATCTGTTTTTGTTCATAAAAAAATAATATTTTCAAAACGCACTTGACATGTCATCGGCAGAAATGCAGTGCTTGTTCACAGCAAAAGGCTATTGAAAATAATTAAGTATGTCGACTTTCACGTTTACCACTTTTTTAAATAAAGAATAACAACGTTTTTCGTCCACACGTACCTATAATACCTACTCTACCCTTTTATGCTACCTATCAATCCACCCCACCTAGTACCCCACCCACGTAGCAGGTACATATTTTATTTATACTTCTCCACATTTCTATTTCAAGACCCACACATAGTCCTGTTACTGAAGACTCAAGTGCTTAAACACACGGCAGTGCCGCATTTAGACCTTTATAGAGGCCCTTGGCCCCCGGGCCGACCTTCGACACTTAGCTGGCATTTCATAAAAATGGGAAAATTTTTAAAGAGGTAAGCATGTGCGATACTGAGGCATTGCGAGCGAGACAGGAATACGAATTTCCTTATGCGGGCACTACATTCTCGCCGAGAACAGCCGAGAACGAGAGTGTGGATGCCCTTCATTGTTCTGTAGTAATTTTCCTTGAAAGTTCTCGCCGAGAAGTTCTCGCGAGAGTGAAGTGCCCTGCTTTACATTTTACGCCACGATCCTGCCAGAGGTAAGAAATTGGTGGGAGGCAGAGTGTCCGTACTGTATGTAGTACTAGATACTCTTTCTTATACTGTGCCCGGGCTATGGAGATCTATCATCATCATCAAAAACCCTAGTGTTAATAAAGAATAAGCCCTATGCTTTTGTAAAAACGTCATCCAAATCGGTTAGGTTAGGTTATAGAATACATATATAAGGTCTAACAAAACTAGCTGATACTATTTTAAGGGGATGATCAGACCATCAAACTGAACAACTTTCTCTATGGGACAAATATCGAAATCGCGAAAAAAAATCTGCTGTCCCATACATTTAGGTCGAGTACCTACGTTAGTGTGGAACTGCAGATTTTTTTTCGCGATTTCGATATTGGCCCCATAGAGAAAGTTGTTCAGTTTGATCGTCTGATCATCCTCTTAAAATAGTTTCAGCTAGTTTTGTTAGACCTTATATATGTATTCTATATCGTTGTCTTAGATTGTTTGTGTGTCAAGATTGTGGTACTTTAAATGTGACTAGATAATTTGCATGACAATGTCCAAGATATTTATCTTATTTTATTTATTTAACAACAAAAAATAATCTGGAGGTGCGGGGCCTGTCAGCCCAAAGATAGGCGCCGTATTTTTTGTCTATTTACTAGATCCGATACTGGCACAAGGTGGGCGTGGGTGTGTCATGTGACAATGTCTAGCAAGATAGGGTAAGTAAGAACGTTCTAGGTAAGTATACTTTGGTAGGTAGGTTAATACAGGGATACCAGTGTCTTGCAATTAAGAGGCTATGTGAAAAAATAGGATTCTTCAAAGCGTCATATATCATGAAGTACTAATAGTAGGAGTATGACAGAAGTCGAAAAAAAATCTGCTGTTCCATACATTTGAGTCGAGTCGGTATTCTCGGTACTGTAGTTTTGTATGAAATAGCAGATTTTTTTGACGATTTCGATGTTCGCTCCATAGTAAAAGTTTGCTTTGATGGTCTTTAACCCAACTGCGCCCTTTTTTTTTTTCGAAAAAAAAAAGATTTTTTTTTCAATACATGACATTGACGAATTTTGGAGCACAACTGCTTAAAAGTGGAACAAGAGCGGTAATGCAGCACCGAACAGGCTTGTGCCAAGTGACGACAGCCGAGAGCACGCTAATTGCCACTTTAGCTCCAATTAGGACGGTGCGCCTCGACAGAGCTGAGAGCTTGGTGGGTGATGTGGCGAGCTTTAGTTTTTACCCGACCACGGCGGAGCTAAAACGAGGGCAATGTTTTTAACGTGGTGTGGGTGTTAATCTATGTATGTTGTCATCTATAGCATAGGTTTCTAATTCTAATTCAAATCTTAAAGTTGTAGGCCGAGGAGCAGGCAACGACACGCGGTCGCGTATGTTATTGGATGGTCATCCAATAACATACCCACAACGAGACTCCTAGTTTAGGGTTGAAGCTCATCTGGAAATACGGGATCGCATTTTTAACACGCTCCATTCTTTTCTGTCGCTGGCAGAATAGGATTGAGCGTGAAAAAATGCGATTCCTGCCTGCTGTCAGTGCTGCCAGATAAGGCTCAGCCATAAGAATAAATAATAGTTATTCTAAGGCTCAACGTTGTAATTGTGCCTTAGCTGCACCTACGTCGGCTGCTGCCAAGGCACTGTCAAGGCACTCCATCTACAAAAAAACCTTAAATTTGTAGTTATTTATTTTTCTTTTTCGTCATTGTGTAGTTACTAGTTTTTTTATTGTTATTATAATGTCTGTGAACTTACCCAATAGAAAATCCCACAGAGCGACATGGTCTCAGGCCAAGTTCTTCAATAAAGATAAAAAACCTTACCTAGGCTTTTATCGATTTGGCTAAATGGGGGGTTGATAGACTCGAAAAATGCAGGAAGTGTCAGAATTTCACAACTCCTTTACCCTACCTCATTAGTTTTATTTTAATTCGTTTACATGTAACTTGTTGACGACTATCTAACTGTTTCTGAATAGTATAAATTTTTCTTAATAGTATAAATAACTTTCAAAGTATATTTTATGATTGCTTAACGTACCTAAGCATTAATATGGGAATGAAATTGAAGTGCTAGGAAGGAAGATCATACATCACCATGTGATGTCCCTTTGTAAGCTAATTCCTACGCAGAGTACTTAGTATACGTTCAAACTATAGTATTGTAATGAAAGAGGCTGGTTTCAGGTTATGGGTCCAGATGAGTTGTGGAACTGTTTGCGCTTCATGCTTAGCACTAGTCTTGTCGACAAAGAAACGCAAGTCGGTAGGTAATACCAGTGCAGTAGTGAACTTGGCACCTGTGACTAAAGCGCCTTGGAACAAAACAAGCGCAGGGTGGGTAGGCCCCCCAAAGGTGGACTGACGAATTGACCTGTTGAATGACGGTAGCACAGGACCGGTCGTTATGGCTATCCTTAGGGGAGGCCTATGACCAGCAGTGGACGTCCATCGGCTGAGGTGATGATAATGATATCCAAACAATAATATTTCGCTATAACATCATCCAAGCTAGGTTAGCTAGGTGAACTGCCTCCGTGGTATAATGGTTAAGAGCATTAGGCTTTTGACACGGAGGTCGTGTGTTCGATTCCCACGGGGGACACATAGTGATATGTCACATTGTGCGTTTTTCCCCAGTTGGTTAGGATATTGCAGGCTAAATCACCTGATTGTCTGAAAAGAAAAATGTCGTGCTTCGGAAAGCACGTTAAGCCGTTGGTCCCAGCTACTGAAAAATCTCTGACACCAGGGGCAACCACACGATAAGAAGAAGCTAGATGTACAGTTCACTTTCGCGAGTTGTACTAGCCCATACAAGGCTAGGTCGAGTGAATATGCTTCTTCTGGGTTAGCTCGCTCAGCTTCGACCCCATCTTTGTCCTGAGGACTGGATTGAGGTCAAGAGCAAACCCATTTGAAATAAAAAAAAAAAAAGAGCCAACCCATTTTTAATTAAAAAAAAACACCTGTGGGCATTTAGGAAACCCTACATAATCGCGTAAGCACGTGACTATATGAAACTTGTTGAGTTAAAACCTATTTCACTTTTTGATCAAAAGTTCAGTGTTTTAAAAACGTAGGGGAAAAAGATTTTTTTAAAGTTTTAATTAGCTTCTTTTTTGAACGAAGTCGTAGAGTTAAATTTTAAGTGTGACGTGGTCCCCAGTCTGCGAAGAATGAAGAGCTTGCGAATGCTATACTGGTGCCCTGAAATTAGGAATGCAGGAAGTGTCAACGCAAGATTTTTTGGAGGCAAAAAACTAGCCACCTAACACCATTTAGCACGTCATGTCATGAAACCTTAAATGATCTAGTAAAGCCTACTGCTTCAACGGTAAATTTTTTGTAGGTAATTATTGCAGTTTTTTTCTATTCCGAAAGGTAATTTCAGTAATCGATGTTAATATCTCGACTGGCTTTCAGCCTCATAATATATTGAATCATTACTGTCGCGAGCAATGTGTTCCGTTTTTGCGCATATTGCTGCGACACTGGCCCCGCCCCCTCTTCACATCTCCCTTTAGTTTTTGTGATCTGTGGTATTAGTCTTCCATCGATAAGAACGTTCTTATTTAATCTAGAAATAAACATTTTAACGGGTTCTTACCGCGTTTTGGTATATTTGAGTTAATGTTTATTTCTAGATTAAATAATAATCGCGTACCTCTCAAAAACTGTATTACATTCTTATCTAATTCATAAATGGAAGTACACAACTAACAGAGATTGCTAGAGACGGCACCCTTCAAAAAACCGGCGAAGAGCGGGTCGGACTCGCCCATGATAGGGTTCCGTAGCCATTGCATGAGTAGAATAAGAAGAAAACTAACCGAATCGTTTATCTTACCAAAGAGAAATTTTTGAAACATATCGATAGCGTGAATTATCTTCATGCATCGACATCTAGTGTGTTACTAGAAAATAAAATGCTGTTATAGTACGACCAGGAAAATAATTATTCCGCTCGTCAATCTTCGTTTGCGCAGAGCAGTGCAAAATCGGGTATTCTCTATCTCGCTCAAACTCGAATAGCAGACTATGGGTGCTTCGGCAGCGAAAAGGGCGCGAAATCAGTAAGCCAATAGCGGCAAGGTGTCACATCCTGATTGGTCACAATAATTTCGCGCGCTTTTAAAATTTGTCAACTGCGCAGGTACATCGGTGAGACTTATAAACCTGGTACTACTGTACAGGTTTGTTACGAAACTAGTTGCCCTACAGCATTCGTTATAATTTTACAAAAATGAGGGAGTAACAGACGGACAGACAGACGGACAGACAGATAGAATGGACAAAAGTATAAGAGTTACTTGTTAGACTACGGTACCATAAAAATAGTCTTTTATTTATTCAGCAGATTAATGTTACTACGTGTGTAGGTCCTTATTTTTGTTAGCATAGCTAAATATCCAGACGTAAAGCAAGACATATCCACTTAAAACTAGATCGGTGTACAAAACACTTGAGCCAAGCGCGGATTACGACTCGAGCCGTGAGCGCGAGTTTCCGCACACGAGTGATGCGAACAAAAGATGTCGTTCGTTATGTGGGTGCACTTACCGTCCCGTATGTACTGTGTCCTATGTTCTTTACTCTTAGTTACCACTTGAAGAATTTCACCGTAAACTAACTTATGAGGGCGACGTTTTTTAGAAAAGGTAAGGTTTTTGAGTTTTTTTTATGTTTACTGTGCATTGGGACGTATCAGTATATGTACAGGATGCTGATGATTGATGAATGAATTAATCTATCTATACTATTATAAAACTGTAACAGAAGTGTGTCTGTACATTGAAGAAATTAACAAAAAAAAATCACGATATGGTTTTCAGGTGTCCCTGATTCCATATCAGCAATTTTTGGATTTTTTGTCTATCTGTCTGTTTGTATGTGCTTGTTTGTTTGTTTGTTTAAACGAGCATCACGCAAAGACTCGTGCGGTCGAGCCCCATAAAATAATATCTATCTATACTATTATAAAACTGTAACAGGAAGTTTGTCTGTACATTGAAGATATTAACAAAAAAAAGTTACGATATGGTTTTTAGGTGTCCCTGATTCCATTTCACCAATTTTTGGATTTTTTGTCTGTCTGTTTATTTGTTTATTTGTTTGTTTGTTTGTTTGAACGAGTATCACGCAAAAACTACTGAACCGATTTTGATGAAACATTTTTTGTTTGATAGCTTATGATCTGACTTAAAATCTGGTATATAATTTGTGCGGACAAAGTCACGGGTTAACGCTAGTGTTTCAGGGTCAGGTACAAATCCACCTTATACCAAAGAGTTTTCCTAACTCATGTAGGTACTTACGAAATACCGATGCCGATGGATCTCTAAATCGTTTGATCCGATCCATTATTTCGGAACGAAATTAAATTTGGCTCACTTATTGTAAAAATTAACTTAATATTTTTATCCGACAGCTTATTCAAATCTGTTTGTAGTAACAAATTCCGATACGATGAAAACTAGTGTCCATAAGCTGAAACGTTAAGGTGAAACGGCACGCATTATGTTTGACACCACATTTTTTACTTTCAATAAATTTCATACTGTTTTGAAGTTAAAAAAAAACATTTTGACGTTTTACTTCGTGCATGGTAAATGTATTTCTGCGTAAACAACAGTCATCCATTACATTTAAATTCAAATTCATAATTCGACGACCTACTCATTCATAGTTATGAATGGATCCATGCATAAGTTACATCTAAGTTGATCTTCAAATTGAAAGTAACGAACGTGATTGCAAAAAGCGTGCGAAGACGAGATGTTAAAAAGAATAGTTAAGGTAAGGTAAGGTGTAAGGTATGAATAATTAATACTCTCTATGCCTACAATAGAGCGTCGGTGGCGCGTTGCGGAGAGGTGTAGACACCCTATTATGGGGGTCCGGGTTCGAATCCGCACGGATGTCATGTACCAATGAGTTTTTCTAACTTATGTAAGTAATACCGACTGCTCTCAAACGGTGAAGGAAAACATCGCAAGGAAACCTGCATACACTGAAGAAGAAATTCTGATGTGTATGTGAAGTCTCAATCCGCATTGGGCATGCGTGGTGGACTAATGCCCATACACCCTCTTTGAGGGTAGGCCTGTGCCCTGCAGTGGGACGTTTATAGGCTGATGATGGTGCCTACAATCTATAATGCAAGTACCTGAGCAACAAATTGGTTGTTTTAGTTTTACATTGACCGTAACGTGAAACGAGGCCCCTTAACTCCCATGTTTTCAACGCGTTCAAAGCCGCTTAATTGGTACATTCTCGCTCACCAAGCAAAGTTTTATTAGAGGGCCAGATGCCCCAAATCGCTCACAAAGCTCAATCGTAGGCTTCAATAATTGAATTTCTGAACGAGGATAGCTCCGGTTCAACCCTAAGCCCTCCATTAATTGCTGGAATTAATTCGTCCCCTCTACTTGTAAGGGTAGACGGACAGAGAGATGAGAAACGGTTGAGCTATAGTAAACGGCCGCGTCGGTAAATGTAACACACGGCGACACATCAACCTATACCACGGAATATAAGGTCTAACAAAATTAGCTGAAACTATTTTAAGGGTATGCTCAGACCACCAAACTGAACAACTTTCTCTATGAGACCCATAGAGAAAGTTGATGTTCCATACAAAACTGCAAGACACAACTTGACTCAAATGTATGGGGCAGCAGATTTTTTTTTCGAGATTTCGATATTGGTCCCATTGGGAAAGTTGTACAGTTTGATGGTCTGAGCATACCCTTAAAATAGCATCAGCTAATTTTGTTAGATCTTATATATAGGGTGGAAAGTTAAGATGAGCCACAAAGGGCAGCTACCAGAAGCATTATAACTACAAGAAAATGTTCTTAGGAGACTAACCCTAACTTTTGGAACATTATACTTCTGCATTCACAGATTTTGAGAAAATATACAGCATCGAGAAAAACTGCAATTTTCACAAAACTTTTTTTTCATCCCATTCGATCCTCTTGCTGATAAGGAACTTAAGTCTCTATAGGGTCAACCAAGGTCGAGGTATTAGTACTCTAAGAAAATGCAAAATTAAATTCCCATACAATTAGTAGGGAATAAACAAAATAATATTGTTGTTTTGTAAACAGTTTCCAACATTTTAGGGGCGGTTCAGACCATCAAACTGAACAAATTTTACTATGGGAGCAAACCTAACAAAGCCAAAAAAAATCGGGTGTTCCATACTTTTTTGTAGCCATAAAGATTACTTCACGACTACAACCATATTTTCAATAAGGGTGGACAGAAAAGCGGTAAGTACTGTAAATAACATATTACGTGACCGAACGATACCATTTTGAATCTTTCAGAAAATAAGTTTAAAACTCCGACGAATAAAGTCCTCTGTAAAAAAGCTTATTATAAACGACCTAAATGCATGGGTCTGAGTGACACTGGTTTCAATACTGTACAACTTTTTCTATGGCACCAACATCGAAAATAAAAATCCGCTCTTCCATACAAAACTGCAATCCTACTCGAGCCAAATGTATGTGACAGCTTATTTTTCGCGGGGTCGGAAGCAGGTCGTCCCATTCGCAACTCGTCACACATTCTCAACTCGTTCCATTCGCATCTTGTCCCATTCTCAACTCGTCCCATTCGCAGCTCGTCCTATTCGCCGCTCGTCCCATTTATATTTTTTTACAACTCGTCGATAAAGATTACCAGGATGTGAAATTGAATGCATGTCATAGGCCCAGGGGGTTGATTCAGTAACCGATTTCATTTTAACACACGCCTAGCACTTTCGCTGCTAAGCTCAAAACCATGACCCTCGCGCAGTGCTAAAGCTGACGTCTCTCGTGGGCCGTGCGCACAATCGTAACGTAAAAAGACCCTATTGAGAATTTTGTTATATTTTTAAAAATAATTTTGTTTGCCTTTTAATTATATAATTTTGAAAATACAGGGTAATTTAGATTAAAGTCACTGATTTATGTCACTGAGAAAATAAATAATTTGCAGCATTTTTTATTATTATTCAGTTAGTTATATACCCAATGCGAGCCAATAACGGTACAAGTAGCGAATGGGACGAGTTGCGTCAAAAAATAGAGGAAAGGACGAGTTGCGAATGGGACGAGACGCGAACGGGACTAGCTGCGAATGGGTCGAGACGCGAACGGGACTAGTTGCGAATGGGACGAGACGCGAACGGGGCGAGTTGAGAATGGGACAAGTTGCGAATGGGACAAGTAGCAATTTGGACGAGCTGCGAATGGGACGACCTGCTTCCGACCCCTTATTTTTCGCGATTTCGACGTTGGTCTCATAGAGAAAGTTGTTCAGTTTGATGGTCTGATCATCCTCTTAAAAAAGTATCAGCATATTAAGATTGATCCTGTGTACGTAACCTTAGCTTAAGAATTAAAATCATAGAAATTTTATATGAAAGTGTTTTGTTGTAGAGTTTCTGGCCGCATCTTCTCTACAGCGACGCGGCAGTTGGTAGCTCCGTAGCTCCAAAAGATTTGACATTTAACATGTGGGCTTTCAATGCCTATATTGAATGAATTATTTCGACTTTGACAACACTCACGGCAAGAAAATGGGTGGTTCATTCAAAGCACGGCGCTTTCAGTGATCACCGCTTTATAAACACGTCAGCATCTACGCTTCAGTGTGCGTCGGTCCTACCAACGACCCTCTAAAAGCGGGAGGAGGGTCTAATCGCAATCGATACTGTGATGATGCTGACACGCAATACCTAACAGATATTCAGACTTTTTTCACCGAGGAACATTATTGCAAGATGGGAAGATATTTTATGATACAGTGACATGAAACGAATTGTTTCTTCATGGCCTTAGTAAAGTTTAGTGAATCAATGTGTAGGTACTCGTATTATTTAATCAAATCTGAGAGGGTTTCTGTTTAACTCGTAAGTATGTGTGGATGTATGTTCGTAATTTTAACTTAAGATAAGTTAAAATTTAGGCCACTTTATAATTTTTCTTGTAATACAAGCAATCGATGTCAGGCATTTTTGACATTGTTTCATAGTTTCAAAACTACAGTTTTTTAGTAATATTTGATACAATAATTTTCTTAGTTATTTAATTCTATAGAAAATAATCTATATATATTTTGTTGTCGAAGTCGCCATAGCTTAACACGGCGAGGAGAACTATAATACTATTTTTCCAAGTATTTAAGAGAATTCTCTATTATATATCATATTTTTAAGGGACATCAAAAAAAAGGAGAAAGTATCTAGTCGTCTAAAATGTTTAAGTGCTTTTTAAACATTTATATTTATTTATTTCCTTTTTGGAGAACTTACAGCTAAATAACAGTTTGGTGTCTACAAAGATAAATCGATGGTCAGATGCTGACAACAAGTACCCTTGTAATAGAATAAGCTTGTTTTACTCTTAGTAAAATTGTCACAATAGTTAAAAACAATAACTGGCCAAGAGCGAGGTGTGTACTCGCACATAGAGGGTTCCAAACCTAATGTAACCGTAAGAAGAGATGAGAACAGTGTGATGTTATCAAATACGGTAACAGCAAAACAATAACCCAGAAAATACCATTTGCCAGTACCTACATTAAAATTTTACCGTTAAGACAAAATACATTCAATATCACTTTCGCGTATCGCATTGCATATCCATTTCACATACGGAGCGTAGTGCGTCGCACAATCGCGTCACCGGAGGGTGTGTGGCCCCACACCCCTTACTGCTACATACACCCTTACACAATTTGAACCAATTTACCGTCCCCAAACAGCGTGCCATCATATTTGCAGCCTTAAGTCCTGGTTATAAGGGTGGTGTGGTTGGTGAATTAGGTGGTACAGCTGCAAAGTACCGATGGTCATTGTGTACATAGAGGGCGCGCCCCTGTCGCCGAACAAACATGGCGGGCAGCTAACGAGGTTTTTGCTGGCGGTACTCGTGAGCGATTTCGCGCCTAATTTGGACGCTGTATGCTAGGCTAGTTGGAGTGGACTGTTTTATTTCAGCTTCATGTGAAGCGCTGTTATTTGGTAAGTCATTTAGTGCGTAAAGCTGAATTAGGCGGTTGAAATGCTTTTGGTTATAATGAGTTTTGGTTGACATCAACGTAAGTTCTAGACTAGATGGATTTTGCTAGCATTTTTGTTCCCTCGTACTTACATCCATTTGGGGTAGACAGCAGAGAGGATTTATCGTCATTTGCCTCTTCAACGTCATTTGCTTCATTTACCTACTTTTATTTTTCAGTTTCAGACGGTTCCAAGCCGAGGGTCGTGGGTTCGAAACTCACAAAGAACAAATATTTGAGTGATATTTGTACCCGAGTCATGGATGTACCTAGTGGTATTGATATCTATAGGTATTGTATTCTATATCGTTATCTAGTCACAGGTCGTAACCTTTTACTACTTATATAGGGACTAGTTACGTGAGTAATTCTACGAACAAACATTTCTGCCACTTTTTGCGGGGGGCGAGGTAACACGAAATCCGCAACTTTGGATTTTATTCCCCATAACTTTAGATTCTAAATTTGAACGTTAAAAATCATGAAAAGAAGTCTCGTGTGAACCCCAAACGTTCTAAGTTCGAAATTATTGTTTCGCAATTATAGGTTGTCTAGTTTAGTGATAAGGTATAAAATTGAATGTAAATGCACATGATCAATTAATCGTATACCGTGGCAGAGGGGAAATGCTACCGCAAGGTTAGTCCTTATAATAAATAGTCAAAGGTGGTACGTATACAGGTCTAGAACTAGATATTGATACTTCGAATGGGACTAGATAATTTTGTGTGAAAACGTGCAAAATATTTACATTTATATTCATTC
Source organism: Agonopterix arenella (assembly GCA_927399405.1). Lineage (NCBI taxonomy): Eukaryota > Metazoa > Arthropoda > Insecta > Lepidoptera > Depressariidae > Agonopterix > Agonopterix arenella. The sequence goes on from OV656710.1 coordinate 6,043,101, forward strand.
TTATTTAGATAGATAACTCATTTATTTCACCAGAACAATACAGGATAAACAGTGACAGACAAAGACAGTAGGTAACATTTTTTAAGCTCGTTCTATTCGTTGTCTAGGTATATTATTACAATTAGAGAAGATAACTTTCTTTGCTTTTCCTTTCAGTTCAAAATGTTTTTGCTTTCAGTTTTGAAATAATATATCAATGGCTGGAATTTGTCGACAAAGAAATCTAGAATCGTCCTTTAAAAGCAGATAAGATATACCTATTTGATAGTCAAGACAAAGCAATGACAAATTCACATTCAAAGTTGCTAATCTAATCATGAACTTTATGACATTAAACAGTTTTCAAAATCGCTTAAAGCTCAAAGCATTAACGCAAACTCTTCCATCACAAACGAGAACAACTCTATACCTATATACAAGTATTATTAGATATATATGCATAGGGATAGTTTGGACAGAGGACAATATTGACGCCAAGGGCGATCTTCGGCCGGCTCAACCGCATCCCTCCTAAAGAGGGGGTCCCCCTCCCCCTTCCGAATACAGAAACCTCTACTAGATATTTGTGTTTAAAGCGTATTTGTGTTTGTGACAATTAAACCGAAGAATTGAAACCAAGATTGAAACTTAACAATATATGCCAATAAATGCAAGTTGATAATGATTACTAGAGAGCCTTCGAAATGAGAAACTTATCCTTTTTTTTAAGTCGGTTAAGAAAACCAAAAAAGGAATTTTATCCCGTATACCTAAGGTTCTTCCCTTTCAGAGTGGTCAGACAGTGTGTGTGCAGATTAGGTACTTATACTTTTTGAATGACCGATTATTAAGTATTAATAGGAACTCAATTAATTTATCTTTGACTTACGAATGTAAAGGCTGTAGAGATGGAATGCTGAAGTTTTATCGACATCCGAGATATTGATGTTATTGCGCTCATCATTTTCATGAGGTGTCTGCAGAGTGAAATTTATATCATTGGCATCCTTTTAAACCTAGAGCTTTTTAACTATCGGCATCAAACTTAGTTGTTAAGTTTGATGGGTCTTAGTTTAAAAGGATGTTAATGATATCAATATAATGTGTAATACAGTTTTTGAGAGGTACGCGGTTATTATTTAATCTCGAAACAAACATGGTAAGAACCCGTTAAAATGTTTATTTCTAGATTTAATATAATGTGTATATTCAAAACAGCAAACAACAATACTATTCAAAATAAAAATTAAAAACAAACAAAATTATAGTGTTTCAAAGTACATTGTGAATAGATAATAAATATGTTATTGACCAATAATCTAATCATAATCACAGACAGCGAATTGAATAAAAAAATTGCGCATGTTGATAATCTTCAGCACTGCATCGCTGTGGCATTTTCATTCGTAAGCCTAAGATAACACCTTTTAGTTATCGAATGAATGCAAAATCTAAAAACAGTTTCTCTAGAATCGATAACCAAACAACATTTGATATTCATCATCATCATTATTTCATCAGCTGATAGACGGCCACTGCTCCCACCAAGGATCGCCACAACGACCAGTCCTGTGCTGTTCCATCTAACGGGTTCCCGCCGCCTTCACCAGGTCGTCGAAAACTCTTCGGTCCCATCGGACATCGGTTCTGCGAGCAATGTGCGTCGCCCATTGCCATCTCAGTTTAGCAATTCTTTGAGCTATGTCGGCTACTCTGGACACTTTGGTTCTTCTGCGAATCTCTTTATTTCTTCATTTTTCGATCTGGCAGGATGACTCCGAGCATAGCGTAACATAATACATAAAACGATTGATAATGATTTTGAAATTCTACATCTTTAGGTCTATCCAGTATCAGACGACTGTACACAAGAGTTCTAAAGTTTCGCAGTGTTATAAAGCTAACATTAATTTAACAGGAATTAAAGGAGAGAGGTATGAAGCCAATAAACGTTCCGACAGAAAAAAAAACTAAATAAGTCGGAGCTACACTTCAGAATACGAGAGAAATAAACAGAAAGGGCAGGGTGCTACGATTGTGCTCAAAGATTTTTAATAACAAAACCCAACTTACGAAACGGAAGCTGTTGATCGCTCTCACCAATCAAACAAAATCTCTAACCATTCTATTACTACCCTTTACAACCCAACGTTTATGTACAAAGAAGGAAGCAAGGCAGATCAACTTGTAATGGTGGTTCTCACAAATAAGATGGACAAAGAGGTTCGTTAAAAAGAGCATTGAGTTCTAACAAAACGTTATTAAATCTCATTTCTGCGAGGATGAAGATATTTTGAACTCTGTTGGGTCCATTGTTAGCAGATTGTTGGGTGCTTTGGCGCCTTTTCATTGAAATTGTATTTATAGCTGCAATTTCATGCTTTTAAATGGATTTGAGATGTTTTATTCCGAGTTGGAAGCTCGAAGCAAGCACTTCTGTTAATATTTAATAATTATTCATGCCATGTCTACTCCAGAGTAGGTAGCAAAGTATTGCGCTAAGGAGAAAAAAAAATTTGCCACAGATTGTGGAGTAAAAGTAGATGGGACTGGATAGGTATTTAAAGCATAAACTAGAAAGAATGTAGATGAATAAGCTAAATAAGCCCAAGATAAAGAAAAAAATCTAAGTCTTGTAGCAGGAGATCGAAAGATGCAAAGGTATAAATCATACAAGTACCTACTTACTACGCTCAAGATTACGATATAACGAAAATTTAACCAAAATAAACTTGTTGCAATACTGGGCAGTATTGTGCCCACATTAATCCGTACCAATTTCTCACTTCACTACTTTCTCCATCACGTGAAACAGTTCTCTCTCCAATTTCCTTTGAATAAACCCTGTGACTTAACAAAACCTTAGGATTTCCACTTCTTAGCATCCTGGCGGACAGGCAGAAGGCCTAAAACCTCCACATACCTTCCTCCAAATCCTCATTTGAGTTGAAATGATAAACTTTCAAACTAGTCTATCATGAGATCAATAATATCAACAGCGAAGTTTAAAATAAAGCAAATAATCATCAATGTCCAGAATTCCCCACTAGTATAAAACATTCGCAAAATGAAAACTACAAAACCAATACAATTAATAAATTCCAACATTTAACGGGCAGTTCCAAAGCTTTGTCGTGTTTTACAAACAATTAGCTCCAAGCGATGTCAAATTTGCGAAATGGGATGAAAATGTCAATACACTTATCATCGGTGGTGATCTTAAACCGTGCAAAATATACCTTAAAGATAGACAAAATAAACCTTAAGTAATTGCCTTAGGGTCTACATAAAGTGCATGAATAAAATAGTAAAAAAAAACTATCCGAGACACAATTGGTTTAATCTCCAAGTAACACTAGAACTTGTGCAGATATTATTTACAGATTTTTTGCCAAAATTGCGTTTAATAGCAGTTTGTCAAATAACAATGAATGTGAGGTATTGAATGGTTCTTGTGACAAGAATTGTTAGAAAAAAATAGAAGATACTTACTTGATTGTTTTGTTCAACTCGAAGTTGGGAGGTTGCAGAAATGTGTAGAGTTGCCATTGATACCGAATAGAACAAGATTGAACTGCACAAGATTTGAAACCAATCACCAATCAGTCATTTCTTACTGGGTAGATTCTACATTAAATCATTATATAGGATACAAATTAAAACTTAACATTTTCACCATTATAGTTTTAAAATGCAATTCCTGCTCGAGCGCGTTTCGTTCTATTTTCAATATTAAGGAATTACAGTCTAAAAAATACGATCTAGAATCGCATCGCTGCGTCTCGGTATTTTGTCAGACATCCGTTAAAATACAGGGTGTAAGGAAATTAAGGAAAAGTATCATTGACCTTTAAACCACATACTCTACCCATCAAACTGAACAACTAACTATGGACTCAAACCTGTCAGAACAAAAAAAATCTGCTGTCCCATACTAAACTGCAATTGCCTACTCGATTCAAACGTATGGGACAGCTGATTTTTTTATGTTCTGTCAGGTTTGCGTCCATAGTAAAAGTTGTTCAGTTTGATGGGTAGAGTATGTGGTTTAAAGGTTAATGATACTTTTCCTTACACCCTCTATAATTAATTAATTATATAGGTAAGTCCTAGGATTAATTGAAGTTTTGTATGGAAATCTTTGAACCACGGTATCTTTGAAACTACATATTTTAACGGAAATCTGATAAGGTACAGACCATGGGTTTTGGACCAAAGATATTGTTTTCTACATTGTGTTAGCACAATTTTTTGAAGTGAATGCTTGCCATTCAATTTTGACTTCATACTTTTTTATCAGTAATATTTTTTGGTGCTCAAATTAAAACTAGTCCCATCGTAAATCAACTTCATGTGAAATAAAATAGAACTATAATTTTATAATTATTATTTAAACACATCTTTAGTGACAGCTCAGTTTTGCGCGGTGTAAGTGACGCTTTACAATATTTTAATAATTTTCCGGAAGACTTCAATTTTTTTACGAGTTAAACAACTCTACGCCATGCGAGACTACAATACATCCTCGAAAAAGCGTCTCCTACCCACAAATAATTGGCCTACAACCTCCACTTGCCGGAGGGGATTTTCGGATTAAACTTTATTATTATCTCGAAAAAACTACGTCTTTTGTCGTCGTGTCGGAGCATTGTCGACAAACGATTTTATTTGTGTTCGTAATTGTGAAATCGTCATCGGATTTCGACAATCCTTTCTTATAAAGACTCGGCACAATGATACATCATTGTCTGATTGATTGACGTACCTAATTTATTAAAAGCTTGATTTTGAAGATTAAATAAATTAAAATAGGTACAGTTTTTTGTGCAATATTGACGGGTACTAGAGTATTTTGTTTATTTACTTGTACTTCTCTAATAAGAACAGATTGCATTGTTCATTACTCCATGAAAACATGTATTGGCGCGAGTACCTTTCAATGTCACACAAAACGATTGACAAAGGGATGGAGACCATACAGCCTTGTCAGATGTTAATAGTTTGATTTTTAATGCAAATAAATAAAGTTTACAGGCACATACATTGTATGATCCTAAGTAAGCTACTAGGCAATTATGATTCGGAAATAATTAGATATTATATTTGAATCTTCATTATCTTTTCCTTCTTTTTATTCTAAACCAGGCACTTCAATCCCGCGAGAACTTCTCGGCGAGAAGTTTCAAGAACATTACTACGGCTTACGACGCCACGAGAACAATGAAGGGCATCCACACTCTCGTTCTCTGCTGTTCTCGGCGAGAATGTAGTGCCCGCGTAAGGAACAAGATTTGAAATTTTCGATATAGATTATTGCAGCTCTGAGACACACCGTATCCCCAGGAAAATTGCCGGAAAACGCTCATTGTATTTTACAGTAGAGTTGAAAGTCTACGAGTCTGTACTTGGAATATGATAACAGTAGGATAAATTAGGAGTGGAAATCTGTCGTTTACATCTACCCTAAATGGGAAAGAGGCAGCTGTACGCCTGGAGGGTAGGTGCCTAATATGCGTTTGTTTATGATCGTACCTACTCACTCGTATTCCGCATACACATGTATGGGGTCAAAATTGTTGGAAATTATATCCACTACCCCCTCGTCCATTTTAGATATCCACTTCTAGGACACCCTGTAGAGTTTTCTAGATTTAAAATGAAACTTTTGAGAACCTTTTACCGTTACATGTACCTATGTACTGTCATTCTATCCTAAAAACTTTAAACTTGCAGTGAAACTCGCTACAATTAAACGCTTAAAACGATCTTGGTAGTTATATCAGTTTTTGTGCACTCAAATGGAATTGCAGTCCTTGTTTTGTATCTATGTATTACAGGCGAATCAAATCATAACAAATCTAGAAGGATCCCCTACAAAATCTTCAGCCATACTATTAATTAGATTAAGTGGCTGACGTTATATAATTCGGTCGCAGTGGGCACTTATCTCAAGTCCCCCGGGGTCTGAGTGTGACTGACGTTGAGGAGATGGATCGATATCCCGTGACACGCTTATGTACAGTCTCTTTGTTTTGCACTCACTTTGTATTGTTTTGTATATGAAAGAAAGAAAATGATTTAGTATTTGTGAACCGTAGACACAGTCGTCAGTCGTGTTATCTGTATTTGTTCCCCTTAGGGTGGAACGTTGGGTATTAAGCAGAAAGAATAGAATATATTCAATAATTCAATGTAGAGCTCCTGTACGTGGCGAACTAGTAATTACTCTGTGGGCAAACTGTGTATTCGTCTGTACGGACAAATTATCAGAAATCACAACATTCAGTTTTTTCGCGATTTCGGTATTGGTCCCATGGTGAAAGTTGTTCAGTTTGATGGTCTAAACCGGTGATTCGCAAAGTGGTCTATATCGACCCCCGGGGGTCGATTACGAGTACGTGTTTTGTTCTATTTTCTCTAGTTAAAACAGGAGATCGCTACCTTATTGCTGACGTAGGTATATTTTGTTCTATGGCTGGGCACACGCATCAGACCAAGATACGTGGTTACTCTGAGGCTCTATCTACTAGCGTAAGGTCCGCCACATACATCCGGAATAAACTGATTCGGAATTAGATTCCGTATGGAGTGTTGCCGCTTTCAGACACTGTTTCACTAGATCTAGTGATTTTTTGATGTCTTAGGTGTCATTTAAAAGTGATTTTTGAGCGTAGGCGTTGATGGAACGATACCGTATCGTGACGGTGCAGTTGCGACGTCGTTGCGGCATAGTTTCGAAATCGCCTACGCTTAACAACCGCTTGTGTGATAATGGTTCATGCCATTTTGTATGCAGATTATGTCTAATGTTAAAACTATCGATAGTCTCTTGATATAGTTGCATTAATATTGGAATACAATTTACAAACCATCATCGTAACATTCGTAACGACTTAATCACATGATAGTAATTATCATGTATAGAAATTGTTTGTTTTAAATCAAATTAAAGATTGAAAAATTTGTCTCAGGCGGGACTTGAACCCGCACAACATGGCTGTAACATGTAAAAATCAATAATATTTGAAATTGTTTGTTTTGTTTTAATAAATACCTGAAAATGCAATTATTACAGTTTTTGAGAGTTACGCGGTTATTATTTAATCTAGAAATAAACAAATAAATATCGGGAACTCAAATATACCAAAACGCGGTAAGAATCCGTTAAAATGTTTATTTCTAGATTTAATGCAATTATTGTCATTCATTTGGAGTTTCATACATTTTTATTTAAGGATTTTTTTAAACAGCACTCTAGTATTTTTTGTAACCATAGTTGACAACACTGAATCCTGAATCAGGATTCCGGATCGCAATTCCGTCTGTGTGTGGCGGACCTTAGTGAAAATTCTACGTCAGTGGCGACCGACTGATCCAGTAATAGCTGGATTGTATTGCAACTAACAGTCAGTGAGTATCTTTTATTTCATATTCCCACCAAACAAACAAAATGATTTTAGATGTTTTCCATTGATCACCGATTTCGGGTACTTCAAACTGTCCCTCAATCATGCCTAAACCCTCTATACCATGTCCCATAACCATCCCTTACCGTAACAAAGGCTTTATTTATGCAATATCATGCCACTCGTCACTGAGGATAACGCCCCTGCCAGACGTGTCCTAAATAAATAGCCAACTAAACAATGTGGACTTCAAAGACATATGACGTTGACACTAAGCGTCTCTCGTGTGACATTCCCCCTTTTGTGTCCCTTTCACAATATCTTAATTCACACCCCTACATATTTGCGCTTGCAAACTAATATCTACTCTAAGTCTTAGAGCTACAACTCGAATTTAAACGACAGGAATATTAATACAACCTCTTTGATATGCTAATTCGTTTCATTGAAACAATCTAAATTCAACTCTATCTAATAGATGTTACAGCAGTGTTTTGATTGTATGCGGAGTATATTTATTAGGGGTGTGCGTAGTTAAAAGCAGTGTTAAGCGCAGGGCTATACCGGTCCGCTTTGTAATTAATACATAGGATAGCGTCATTGATATGCCAAGTTGCTAACTGTGAGGCAACAAAGGATTTTTTTTTCATTTATTAGTATTGTAGGTACTTGTTTTTGGGAACAGTTGTTTCAAGCTTTGAGTAATTTTTATAGGTTTTTTTATTGTAATAATTGCATGGCAAGTAACATTCATTGTACGTATTGACATTAGAGTATATCATTTATAGCTATCGATTATCTCATAACTTCATAAGTCCCTCGCGTATACAGGGTCCTTCTTAATATATTAAGTTGAGTGACTTGTTCACTGTTCATCATATGCTTACACTTTTTCAAGGGGATGATCAGACCATCAAACTGAACAACTTTCAATATGAAGCCAACTTCGAAATCGCGAAAAAAAAATCAGCTGTCCCATACATTTGAGTTGAGTGTGTGTGTAAGTACACAGTTTTGTATGAAACTGGTGTTTTTTTCGAGATTTCGATGTTGGCTCCATAGTGAAAGTTGTTCAGTTTGATGGTTTGAAGCACCCCCTGAATGCGCGTCGCTGACCAAAACCACACCCTGTAGAAGTCCCCCGAGTATAAGTACTATCTCAAGTACAAATGTTCTGTAAGTAATTAAATTATGTAAATATGTTAGTCATTTAAACTACATAACAAAAATGTTAAGGTACCTGTGTACCTTTATTTTAATTCGCGTTTCTGCAACTGAGTGTAAATCTAAAATATACAGAATGTCTTAAAATAATAAATTAATAGACAAATATTTAAATAAATAAATAACGCTCACAGGCACATACATTGTAATGATCCCAAGCAAGCACTAATAGGCTGTTTATTATGGAAACCATACAACAACGGCACAAACATATAAACATCCATGATCGAACCGGGATTCGAATCCAGGACCCTGGTTTGGCAGTCTGACGTTGTAACCATTACACCTATGTCGTCGTCTATGCAAATGCAAAAAAATATAATGGATACTTGAAAATTATTTCAGTTTTGAAAGTGAACTACAAATATAATATATGTACATGTCTACATACATAAACTCACGACCATAATCCCCATCGGGGTGGACAGAAACTTTACTATAAAAATGTTTTTCTTTATATCTATGAAGTGTTAGGTATTACCAGAAAAACATTCAGAATAGATTCCTAACAAATAAGAATAAGTGCAAGTACCTTTCTATCCCTTTTCCATCACAATATCCTTAAGGAGCCGATTCGACCTAGTAGTAACAGCACCCTCCAATAGATGGCGTTGTCAAGACAAAGCTTGGTACCATAGCTACAGTCCCTACGTTGATGTTATCGTGGTTCACAGGTATATCGTAGATGGCGCTGATTTTGAATTAATCGTGACTTCGCTTCGCAATAGATTTATAGCCATAAGACCGCCTTTTTGTACTACAAGTGAAATATGTTTTGGTGTGGTATAACGTTTACATCACAGATAATTTTTTAGGAAATTAGCGAAGCAGGAGTGTGATTTTTTAATCTCATACGTTGAACTCAGCAGTTGAAAATGTATGGAGATACGCATCTTTCTACTGCTGATTTGACTTTCAAAAATCGCTCTCCATAGTAATATTAACATTTTCAACTTCTGAGTTCAAAGAATGAGTTTCAAAAATCGCACTCCTGCTCAATAAATAAAGTTAGTAGGTAATAAATAAAAAAACATGCTAATAATATGTCAACAATTCAACAACTATTAACTGACTTTTATTCCTCATTATCTATATCTATCTATACTATTATAAAACTGTAACAGGAAGTTTGTCTGTACATTGAAGATATTAACTCTATACTATTATAAAACTGTAACAGGAAGTTTGTCTGTACATTGAAGATATTAACAAAAAAAAAGTTACGATATGGTTTTTAGGTGTCCCTGATTCCATTTCACCAATTTTTGGATTTTTTGTCTGTCTGTTTGTTTGTGTGTTTGTTTGTGTGTTTGTTTGTGTGTTTGTTTGTGTGTTTATTTGTGTGTTTGTTTGTTTGAACGAGTATTACGCAAAAACTACTGAACCGATTTTGATGAAACTTTTTTTGTTTGATAGCTTATGATCTGACTTAAAATCTGGTATATAATTTGTGCGGACGAAGTCGCGGGTTAACGCTCGTTATTAAATATTTTGGACATTAGGTGGCACACAGACTGTCTAGCAAGCCCGGACTTGTATAATGATGACTAGACAACGATATACAATACAATTATAGATACAAACACCCATGAATCGGAAACAAATATTCATATTCATCATATATATCCTTTGACTACTTATATAAGGACTAGTTACGCGTGTAATTCTACTAACAAACATTTCTGCCACTTTTTGCGGGGGGCGAGCTAACATGAAATCCGCAACTTTGGATTTTATTCCTATAACTTTAGATTCTAATTTTGAACGTTAAAATCATGAAAAGTAGTCTCGTGTGAACCCCAAACGTTCTAAGTTCGAAATAATTGTTTCGCAATTATTGGGTGTCTCGTTTAGTGATAAGGTATAAAATTTAATGTAAATGCACATGATTAACTGATCTTATATCCCTGGCAGAGGGGAAATGCTACCGCAAGGCTAGTCCTTATAATAAATAGTCAAAGTATATATCATAAATATTTACCCCTGGTTGGGATTGAAAGCCGCGACCCTCGTATTAGCAGGCAGGTTCACTACCAACTGAGCTATAAGGCTGTTTTTAATTAAATTATATGAAATAGTAAATTAAACAACAATTATTCAGTATTATTTGAAGCTATTTTTTGTGTTTATTTCATGTTATATTTCTATTGCGTGACATAGTCTCGCTATTTCACGCTAGATGGCGCTAGTATGACTGTTTGTAATGCGTCTTGAGTCTGGACTAAGTTCTTACCTATTTCGATTACCCAAATGTTGGCACAGTAAAATTGTATCAAAGAGGATGCCAACCATGCTACTGTACCATGAGATTTAGCCCAGTCATTTTACGGAGTTCTGTTAGGATGGGTGGGGAGTAATTATTAATTGGACTTTTAAACTGTAATCGGCACCATTTAGTGACAAAAAGACTATATTAAAACATATTTAAAAAATTCACTACGCAACTTAGAAATCAAATTTGTGTCCCAGAAGGCTTTTAAATTAATAATATTAATACCAATGCACTCATTTGAATCAGATTTACCAATATACATTATTTTTGAGCAATAATATAGGCATTGAAATTTTAAAAATGAGGTATTTATTAGAAAATACGAATGCATTTTTCAAAACCTTTTAAGTAGACAAAAATATTTACACCATGTTTGAAGTATGTATAATGGTAAAGCCTTAAATATGTTCAAAAAAATTTACCATTAGGTTTTAGAACGAGATAATAGCTAAATTTTAAAATTTGTACTGTTGCTGACGTGATTTTTTTTAAATTTTGGTACATTCTAGGCTCACATTGGCTCTTCAATATTATACCGGAAAAAATATAAATTATGAATTAGTCCCGGCTCAAACCGTTTAATGACTGGGCTAATTGCAATAAATGTATGACAATGAATATGCATTTAAAGATTATACCATATTTAGAATAAGTATTCACATTTCACTAGCAGTGTACCAGTACCCAAACTCTGTCCACTGTGAAAGATAGTGAGCCCGTGGACACTTTTCACACAAACACACTACACAAAAAATGAAGAAAAGTTTATTCCGAGAGCGCAAATGCGCTCTGCATACAAATGAAGTCTGGTGATATTTTCAACACTATCCAATAAAAGTCAATGAAATGTTTCAGAAACAATCAAGAAACTCCATGTTTGTATGAAGTCAGATTTTCGTTAAAATACACAGTTTAATGCTAGGATTAATTGAAGATGTGTAAATCTTTCCTGGTCCTGTAACTTTAAAACTATAAATTTTAACGAAAATCTGAATTCATATAAACAGAGAGATTAGTTTGTAGATTGTTTCTGAAAAATACATTGACATTAGTTGGTTAGTATTGAAAATATCACCAGACTTCGTTTGTATGGAGCGCGCATGCGGAAACTTATTCTCAAACCACCTAATCGACGTCAGATCCACATCAGCCCACAATATCATGTCTAGTTAGAATAAATAACAAAAACAAGCAGTTTTCAAGAGTACAAGCAATCACGTTCATTATTCTATCCGCAATCACATCGAACCACGCCACAGAACATAAATCTACAAATCAGACTTATATTCTGCCGTTCAACATTTACATTAACGACCGAAATTTGGAAAAAAATTATTACGAGTTGAGTATTTCTTAGTGGGTTCCGTATGAATAAAATTTTACATCCACAACGTCTACTACAGGCTGTAAAGAAGATAATTTCTCCAGCTATGGGAAAACTACACTGTCTTCTGGAGGCAATGGACGGAACTACATCTCCCACGCTGCCCCCTCTTTCAGAAAATAGGCTATGTAATATATAGGACTATTGTTGTATTATACTGTACTAACATAATTTTTAGGTATATACTAACCATCTATGAACTGTGTCAATTAAAATTATTTAGATTTTTTTTTATTTGAAAAAGGCCCCCAAAAAATGTTAGCGTATAGTTATGGAACTCATGTCGATTTTTTTCGCATTATCTCTAGATTATAGTGGTAATATTAGCAATACCTCATCTAAACGAAATGTCGCGTAATCGCAGTTGGCGCACATCTTGTCTTGGTAAAAGATGTTGGTTTTTTATTTTTATTTTCGTTTCTCGACAGAATTTTAACAGGGAAGAATAATCTTAGCACAAAACTCGAAACGGTGCATTTTTTATATTGATTTCATAATTCCGTTTGCATTTTTACATAATCTTTCGTCCGATTACTATAATAAATTAAATTATGTTTTTAGAGTGTAATACCATCAATAAACGTTACCGTTTGTGGACCTGAAATAAATTGACTCCATTAAATGCGTTACAAACTACTTTACGTGGTGCTTCAGACCCCAAAAACGAAGCATTGAGATCGCGAAAAAATCTGCCTTTTCGACTTGGGTTGTGTAGCCAGCACTGAGATGTTATAAAAAAATATTGCGTTTTTATTTTTATTCCCGTAGTGTAAGTTGTTCAGTTTGATTGTTTGAAGCACCCCGTAAAGTATGTTACGCAATTAAGTTTACACCCTGTATACGTAGGTATGCAATTTCGTCAACATGCTAAGTCCGGTTCCGAGTATTTTTTGTAATGTTATGCAATTTATTTATATACGAGCGTTAACCCGCGAATTCGTCCGCACAAATTATGTACCAGACTTTAAGTCAGATCATAAGCTATCAAACAAAAAAAGTTTCATCAAAATCGGTTCAGTAGTTTTTGCGTGATGCTCGTTCAAACAAACAAACACACAAACCAACACACAAACAAACAAACAGACAGAAAAAAAATCAAAAAATTGGTTATATGGAATCAGGGACAGCTAAAAACCATATCGTTACTTTTTTTTGTTAATATCTTCAATGTACAGACACACTTCAGTTTTTTAATAGGTTAGATTTGATTTGTGTTGAACTGAAATATTATTTTAGGTTATAATTTCTACCGTAAGTAACTACGTAGTAAACAACTTAGTTAGTGCTACATCAGTAGGCCTACCATGAGTTTACATTGTAGTAAACTACAGTAAAACTACGGTAGTAAACCACAGTTTTTGTATTGAATTTCGTACAGCGCTCCTAGTGGCTACGTTGAGAACTAATTCTGTCATACAAAATTGGCGACGCACCTACAGTAATAGCGTACAGTGAAAACTCATGGTAGGCCTACTGGACTCCAGAAGACTCAAGTCATGGAACGAAACGGCCAACACTAAAAAGGGTAACATTTTTTAACCAACGCAACCCTAAAACAAAAAGACAATACTAATTCGGAAACGAAACGCTCGGAAACAGTCACGAAACGAGTAATGGCAAACGCCCATCACATTAATAGATTGACGTGCTCAAAACTGTAAAATTACCATTTCGAATATGATTCAAGAAAAAAATGCTTAAAAAACAGATAGGTTCGTTGCAATAGACGATTAGGGACGTAAGCACGAACCACGCGGTTATAAACATAACTTTAATGAGTTGTAAACGACGTATAAAAAAAATCCCCCAATAAGGGTTAAAGTTGACAAAAAATTTAATGAAAGACATGATTCTGTTTTTTTTTTAAGCAAGCGTATACGATGGCAGTATCAACTGATCGCAACTCGTTTAAATTAAGAGTGATTAAGAGGATATGTGAAAAAAAATCTTTAAAGCGTCATATATCATGAAGTACCAACAGTAGGAGTATGATTTGCGGATATGTGTAAATTGAATATATAATTTAAGTTTTGATTAGAGCCAAAACACGATTAAGACCAATTTTCTACATAGAAAAACAAGCCAAAGTAGCCTCCGTCTTTATCGATAAACGCTTGGATCTGCTAAACGGTGAATAATAGAAACACGAGATTTGATTTAAAAAAAAGATATTGATATTTTATAAAGTTTGATTAGAGCCGAATTGAACTTACATAAATAGTACAATCACAATTAAATAAAGTTTGTTTTACGCTTGCGTCGTTTCAGGCGCGCGCGCCGCCCCATCTCTTTCTCTCGCATCAGGCAGTAATATAAGCTATCACACGCCCATTTCGCTTCAATTATTTTTGGACATAGGCCCTTAATGGAGTAATCTGCAAAATACTACCCAATACAATAATAAATACTGAAACATATCGGCTTAAGTCCCTTTCGCTCTTTACAAATTTCTACTCGGCCAGTAGGCCTAGCATGCCACCCCCGAGAAAACGATAAAAATCGAGATGTGCCTCCATCTTTATTATTTTACGTATGCCAGAGAGAGCGCGCATGACGTTTTTCTCGTTTAAACGCTTTGTCGTGGGTGCTGGTCATGCTAGTCATGCTGGTGCTAAACTTGAAGAATTTACGTGCTCTATAAAATTGGTGCTGTTCTTGTAAACACATAAAACATTTTAGAAAAAAAAATGGAGTCTGATTTTCTTCTATAAGGACCAACTTAACGCGTATCCATAAAGACTAAAACGCAGAATGAAATTTCTTTTACAACAATATCATGTTATGCACAAAACTATCTTGTTAAGCCAAAAGCCAAAGACAAACCATCTCATGTGATTTCGCAATGGACACGATGTATAGAAAGCGACGAGCTTCGTGCGGTCGAGCCCCATAAAATAATATCTATCTATACTATTATAAAACTGTAACAGGAAGTTTGTCTGTACATTGAAGATATTAACAAAAAAAAAAGTTACGATATGGTTTTTAGGTGTCCCTGATTCCATTTCACCAATTTTTGGATTTTTTGTCTGTCTGTTTGTTTGTTTGTGTGTTTGTTTGTTTGTTTGTTTGAACGAGTATCACGCAAAAACTACTGAACCGATTTTGATGAAATTTATTTTGTTTGATAGCTTATGATCTGACTTAAAATCTGGTATATAATTTGTACGGACGAAGTCGCGGGTTAACGCTCGTATCTTATAAATGTCGATTAATACAGGATGAAATTGATATCATTAGCACCCTTTTAAACTAAGAGTCTATCCATCAAACTGAACAAATTTTACTATGGGAGCAAACCGATCGGAGCAAATAAAAAATCTGCTGTTCCATACTAAACCGCCATGTCGACGCGTCAGTTCGCGACTTATTGTATTGCAACAGCTGATTCTGATGATCGGTTTGCTCCCATAGTAAAAGTTGTTCAGTTCGATGGGTAGACTCTTAGCTTAAAAGGATGCTAATGATATAAATTTCACCCTGTATAATTTCCGAATTTATTCGCAAAAATAATATATTTTTATATTGATGCAGTTTTCATAGTGGACAATCTTTTTTACCCGACTGCGTCAGAAGGAACGTTGCAAACATAACTCGACTGAAATGTATGGGACAGCGGATTTTGTTTTCGCGATTTCGATATTGGTCCCATAGAGAAAGTTGTTCAGTTTGATGGTCTGAAGCACCCCTCTAAGTAACTGTCCCATTTAATTATACACCCTGTTGTGAGAAATGCATTGAGTCCATGTATACTTAAAGATGCAACCCACTGTACTAATGATAATTAGCAAATATTTTAATAAAGTGGAAGATTCTTATACTAACAATAATTTAATGTCAAACGCGGTATAGTTTATATTTTGCGCATTATACAATGCAGCAAAACTAAAGTTTAGCAACCGATTAATTAGTAATCGTGCGACGCAGTGACTAAGAAATACTTAACTAATAACTTACAAACTAAGTTAGGTCATGCATACTTACCTCTTTCTGCTCCTGATTATACAAATACAGGGTATTTTTTGGATCACTGGTGAAAATAAGACCACTTGAGTATACAGGGAGTAAGTGACAGCCTAGCAAATACTGAAAACTCCATCCAACGACCATCAAACTGAACAACTTTCACTATGGAACCTACATCAGGAAACGCGAAAAAAATCTGCTGTCCCATACATTTGAGTCGGGTAGGTACTGCAGTTTTGTTTGGGACAGCTCTCAGCTCTGCCCACACGATAAGAAAGAAAGATGGGACAGCTGATTTTTTTCGCTTTTCCATAGGCTCCATAGTGAAAGTTGTTCAGTTTAATGGTCATCATCTCTTAAAAAACCGTCAGCATATTAAGTTGGACCCTGTATAGGCTACATAGCAATGGACTTTACCAGGTCAACGTGGCGTAGGCAGGCCAAAACTCAGATGGTCAGTTGTTGTTAAAAAGGAAATGGATAGTTGCGATTGCGAGCTCTCCATCGAAGTGTGCAGGATGGAGCGAAGCGGAGGAAACATACAAGGAAAGTAAACCCCGCTACTCAGCGGGACAGTAGCTAGATGATGATGATATCCATAATAAGCGACCTGAAGATAATTTACATTACTCCTAAAAACTATAAAACCTCAGAAATTACGTGATAAATACCAACATCTCCAGATTATTCTGCAGGGGAAAATTTTGGGAACACGAATGCTTGGTAGAAAGCGTCCTGGCTTAAACACCTATGTGAATGGTTCGATATGAACACCACCTCACTGTTCAGGGCTGCAGTCTCCAGGGACCGAAAAGCCAACCTCCGAAAGGAGATGGCACCACAAGAAGAAAGAAGAAGATAATTCTGGAAAAGTTGTTTTTTAGCGTGATTTGATGTTCCTCCTTAGTTCTTCTTATCGTGTGGGCAGCAAGCCCTGATGGCAAGAGTTTTTCAAACCGCCTTACAGTCTCTGATGTGGTTTTTATGTAACGACTACTACCACCAGATTCAGTAGTCGGGACCAACGGCTTAACATGCCATCCGAAGCACGGAATCATCTTTCTATTCAGACAATCAGGTTATTCAGTGTGCAATGTCCTACCTAACCAACTGAGAAAAACTCACAAAGTAATATTTTACTAGGTGTCTCCCGTGGGAATCGAACCTACGACCTCCGTGTCAAGAGTCCAGTGCTCTTACGATTAGACCACGGAGGCAGCTAGTAAAAGCGCCTCCCTAGGAAAAGTTGTAAACGCATTGGGCCCGCGTGGTGGAGCATGGCCCACTCTCTCTCACCATTATTCTTGAGAGGACACTTCTTCCTAGCAGTGGGATCTTACAGGATATAACTTATTTTGTATAAAATATCAAGAATTACACAAAATACCAGTAGAAACTTAACAAAACGAGCAGTAAGCTCACGCGACACATCGTGGCTTATTTACGACGGAGCGAATTGAACGTTTAAAACAAATTTAACTGTTCGGTTTCACTTTATCGAATCTGTATACTGATCTATTGTAATATAATAACCTTAGACACGCGAATTTAGTGTTCGCTAAGACATTGGAGACGTTTTAGTTTCTGAGTCAAATTTAGTGGTTTTGATTTTAAACTTAGATTAGATTAGTTATGATAGGTTAAAAGAACAGATCGTGTCAGGAACACTACACTGCGCTCCAACACAAATCGCCGACGTCGGGGAGAAAACGCTAAACTAAAGTGGGAATGGGCCGGCCATGTCTGTCGAATGCACCAAGAGAAGTGGGCAAAAATTGTTACGCCCTGGATCCGAGAAAACGGTCGTCTGCGCCCGGGTCGTCCTAGGAAGAGGTGGCGGGATGATCTGGATGCTTTTGACGACAAGTGGCCAGAGCTTGCCCGGGATAGAGATGGTTGGAAGATCAAAGGGGACGCCTTTGTCCAGCAGTGGGATGAAATAGGTTAGGAAAAAAAACAAAAAAAAAAGGTTAAAATATTTGAATCAAATGGTGAATGGTGAAATAGATGGGACGCATAGTGAGTTTCCGTTCTGTATGTAGTACCATATTCTTAGTGTATGTTGCGATACTACGGCTTTTGGAGTGCACCACTACGTGGGTTTTTAAAGAGACCATCAAAATGAACAACTTACTCTATGGGACCAACATTGAAATCGCGAAATAAAAATTAGTTGTCCCATACATTTGCGTCGAGTAGGATTGCAGTTTAGTATGGAAAAGCTTTTTCGCGATTTCAGGTTTTGTACCGTAGAGAAAGTTGTTCAGTTTGATGGTCTGAGATTATCTACTTAAAATAGTTTCAGCTAAGTTTATTAGACCGTATATGTATAGGGTAAGTAATTCTTTAAGGGAACTTTTTAAGGAAATGATCAGATCAGATCATCAAACATTCTCTATGGCAGCAACATCGAAATCGCGAAAACAAAAAAAATTTATGGGACGGCTGATTTTTTTTCGTTATTTAGATGTTGGTGCCATAAACGATCATTTTGACGGTCTGATCATCCCCTTCAAAAAGTGTCAGCATATTAAGGACCCTGTACCTATAGCGCAGTGTAGATGAGGTGTCTAGATGAATATCTCGATCGGCATCATACTTCACTTTCAGTACTGCTTGGTCCATACATTGGGAGATATCCACAAAGATACGTTTTACTGAACTATCAATAAATTTAATGGAGAAACCGAGCCCATGGATCCGCAAGAAAATTTATAACGGAAACCAAGTGAAATACAATCAGCAGATCGGATCAGGCAATAATCGGAGGATATTTATTTTTATTCAACGGTTCCCAGAGTTAAATGTTCGTTTAAATATTCAAAATTTGCCTACCCCTTTATTGTCGCGGCACGGGACTTCCGTGCACGATCAAACTGCAGTTAATGGTCGGACGATGGTGGATAGTGCAGACGTTTATTTAAGGGCCTGTGTCCAAAAAAAGTTGAGGCGTGTGATTGCTTATATTACTGCCTAATGCGAGAGAAAGAGATGGGGCGGCTCGCGCGCCTGAAACGACGCAAGCGTAAAACAAACTTTATTTAATTGTGATTGTACTATTTATGTAAGTTCAATTTTGCTCTTTTAAATCAAGTCTCGTGTTTCTATTATTCACCGTTTAGCAGTTCCAAGCGTTTATAAATAAAAACTGCTTTGGCTTGTTTTTCTATCGAGAAAATGTGTCTTAATCGTGTTTTGGCTCTTGTCAAAACTTTAATTATATGTTCAATTTACACATATCCGCTAATCATACTCCTACTGTTAGTACTTCATGATATATGACGCTTTGAAGAATCCTATTTTTTTCACATAGCTTCTTAACTTATTGTAATGTCGAAGATATGTATAAGAAAGGAGTGAGTGCTGAAATGATGGCTATGAGAGATGAAAGTGAGATGAAATTGAGCCGATCTCCTATAAAGGGATAAGGGCAAGAGAATGATGATGTTGTAATGTATAGTTTTGAGATAACTCTCTTTGCAGCTGTAAGTGTCGAGGGAACCTCAAAGGCAACCTGAAAAACTCCTGACAGCGACGAAAGAAAGTTCAAACAAATTCCCATAAGCGTTGCACAACAATGCACCGAACATACTTTACAATATTTATAGCAGCGAGGACATGATAGTGTTCGACATGGGTCGGAAAAACGCTCGGTCCGCCATTAGCATACATGGCCGACACCGTACAACTGTAATGCTATGTTGTGCCTTGTCGAATGCTTCTGTGGAGTCTTTTTAAAGTTCTGCATAATGTCGGGAAACTAGACCTTTTTTGTTTGACGGCCGAGATAGGGGGAAATTGGGTTGAATTTGTGTGACATGCTGTACATACGTACTTACATGAACTAACAACCGTATTCTCTTTCGAGACAGTCAGAAACTTTCGTAGAACTACCAACTTTAGAAGTGTTTAGTTGTAGCAAGATAAATTGAATTATATAATATTTAGAGTTTCAGAATAAAACAGAACACATTTATTTGGCAAAATATGGTACATTGAGGCGGGTAGTAGTAGTATTTATTCTAAATATACCTATACAGGGTGTTAGGGTAAACAGTTGCATTACTTTAAGGGGTGATTGTGATTGTACCCATGATACTGAACAACATTCCCTATGAAAGCTATAGGAAATTCGTAAAAAAATGTGTGTACTTCCCATACTAAATGCAATCAGCTGATCGAACTTTAGTATGAAAAGTCGGAAAAAAAATTTTCCTATAGGTTTCTTTGGGAAAGGTATTCAGTATCATCAATCACCCCTTAAAGTAATGTTTACCCTAACACCCTGTACATGAATCAATTATTAAGTATAATAATGACACAATGTATAAGCAGGATGAAATGGAATGAAATATCACGGGGAGATGTTAGCTAAAGCTAACCTGCATAAACATTGCAAAAGAAATAAAATATCTAATAATATTTTTTTAATTTATCAACTTCAACGGGCACATGTTAGTCTTAAAAATTACCACGGCAAATTGCACATCAGTTTGGCGACGAAAAATATGTTAATGATTATGTGAAATATTTTAATGTGTATGTTATTATTTTTGCAGTGCTATAAGTATAACAGAGCTCATGTCATGTTTTACTGTAAGGTCGTTTTTACTTCCGACATGCAGCATCAAATGATGTAACTATATTGTGAACAATTCTTTATTTATTTCCAGATTTCGAATAGCAAACTTGCTACAAGACAGACCCCTGGGCCTCCGGTAGGAGATGGAATCACAAGGTGAATTAAATTTGCGAATTCACGTTTCGAGCAAATATCAGAGAGTGTATAAATGTTACTACCGGAACTGTTACCGTCGTGTCTCTAAAGAGTGAGATTTCCAATAGTTTAGTGAAACCTACTCTAGAATTCTTTTAGCGCGAGAGCAACACTTTCCCATGTGAATACTATGTGATACTTCAAAGGATAAAACTGTGTAAACTTTTTTGAAAATGTATTTAACCTGCGTACAGAGTTATATTCTGTTCTATCTGAAATGTACAAAAAACTGGGTATCAAAACAGAAAATACTGTTGGGAATTATATTTGGCTTTCTGTTATTTTTAGTTAACTTATGTGTTAGCAGAATAATAAGAAAACATATATCTAAGTTAAGAAGTTAAGAAGAGCGTCGGTGGCGCGTTGCGGAGAGGTATGGACACCCAATTATGGGGGTCCGGGTTCGAATCCGCACGGACAACATGCCATGTACCAATGAGTTTTTCTAACTTATGTACGTAATACCGACTGGTCTCAAACGGTGAAGGAAAACATCGTGAGGAAACCTGCATATGTTGAAGAAGAAATTCTGATGCGTATGTGAAGTCTACCAATCCGCATTGGGCACGCGTGGTGGACTAATGCCCATACACCCTCCCCGAGGGTAGGCTGCAGTGGGACGTTTATAGGCTGATGATGATGATAAGTATTTATGTTATAAGGATAAGTTGAACAGATCGAATAACAAATAACAAAAATAGCAATATTCTGAAAACAATACGACAACCGGAGAGGAAATATAGAGGAAGAAAGGCACAGGAAGACCTAGACAGAACTCTGTCTAGGTCTCCCTCTGCCTTTCCGTTAGTTAGTTGCTAGATAACTATCTAGCGTGTAAGAAAAGGTCGATGCCTTATCGTACGGACTACATTTACGTATCATAAATAGAAGTAGTAAACGGAGGTTCCATGTTTAAAAAAAATCAACTTACAACATGATTGTGTATGTAATAGAATTGTGTTATTCAATGAAAAAAAAATTCAGACACCCACCCAATAGACTAACGAATTGACGAAAATATATGGATTCTTTATTAGGGAACTGTGATGAAAACAAACTCAGCAGATTTACCCAACCTTTCCCTAATAATGATTGCACACTTGAGGACCGCGAGGATTGCGCATAACTCGGTATGCAAAATTCGATTCGGTTGAATCGTCCGACCGTCGTCGTCCGTTGAGATTTCATATAATTACTAAAAGAGTTCGGAACAGAAAAGTGTGCGATCACCATAAACGTGTCACCAAACCGTATCATCTTCGCTTAAATAAACTACACAATCAATGCTACCACAGCGAATAAATTTCTATGCAAATGAGCCGACGAAGAGCGACGTCGCGGCAATAATCGGCCGACGGCATCGTAAATAACGTTTACGAGACGACATCGGCGGCAACCCTTGCTGGGAAATTAACGCTACGCGGGTGGCACCCGCGTTGCGTGGGGTGATGAGAGGCTATGGGAGAAAGCTTGGATGCATACAGATTCAGTTAGACCACAAATAACACAGTCTCCGAGTAGAATTCGAGCCGAGCCTCGACCTTAGCACGGTCAACTAATATACATCGGCGGCAACCCTTGCTGGGAAATTAACGCTACGCGGGTGGCACCCGCGTTGCATGGGGTGATGAGAGGCTATGGGAGAAAGCTTGGAGGTAAGACTCAGTCAGTCCACAAATAACACAGTCTCCGAACAGAGTCCGAGCCGTCGGCCGTAGCACGGTCAAATTATATACATTGCCGGCAAATCCTTACTGGAAAATTAACGCTACGCGGGTGGCACCCGCGTTGCGTGGGCTGATGAAAGGCTATGAGAGAAAGCTTGGATGCATACAGATTTATTTAGACCACAAATAACAGTCTCCGAAGAGTCCAAGCCGTCGGCCGTAGCACGGTCAACTAATATACATCGGCGGCAACCCTTGCTGGAAAATTAACGCTACGCGGGTGGCACCCGTGTTGCGTGGGGTGATGAGAGGCTATGGGAGAGTGGCTTGGAGGTAAGATTCAGTCAGTCCACAAATAACACAGTCTCCGAACAGAGTCCGAGCCGTCGGCCGTAGCACGGTCAAATTATATACATTGGCGGCATACCCCTTGCTGGAAAATTAACGCTACGATGGTGGCACCCGCGTTACGTGGGGTGACGAGAGGCTATGGGTATATGTTAGTTTCGTTATCTGAAAACTACCTTAAATATTTTTTTGTAACTAAAAAAAATTGGGGTGTATTTGATTGATTGATTGATTTTACAAATGAACTGGAAAATTACACTTGAAAAAAATATATGGATGCAAGTCTTAAAATTTCTGACCCATTCAAATCCCCATTCTTATATCCATGTCATGAAGTGATAAACTTGTGGAGTTGTGGGCACACGAGCGGTGGCTTGGTTCGGTCGACTTACATATGCGATGCAAATTAAACGTAATTGACAAGATCGAGGGTAAGCTAAGGCGATTTATTTCCAAGCGGGAACTTTGGCCGATGCATTCACTGACCTTGAAGCAGTGTTCATTAGCCAACATTTGTTTTGCGTTATACGCATGTTTCACATATGTAAAATTAAATGCGTTACAAATCAAACGAAACCAGGCCATCCATGACCATGACCTTTAGACCATGAAACTGAACAAATTTGACTATAGAGCCAACATCGACATCGAAAAAGAAATCTGCTGTTTTATAGAAAAAGGTCAGTGATTACTCGACCCAAATATGGTATGGGACAGTAGATTTTTTTTTGCGATTTCATTGATGGTCCCCATAGTGAAAATTGTTCAGTTTGATGGTCTAAAGCACCCTGTTACGCATTTATTTTACACCTACAGACTTATACAGAAGTCTCATGCAGGCAGCAGGGCCAGGCATATCCTCACGGAGTGTATGGGCGTTAGTTTACTAGGTGTGCCCAATGCGGATTGGTAGACTTCACATACGCATCAGAATTTTTCTTCTTCAGCGTATGCATCATTCCTTGTTTGAGATCAGTCGCTATATAACATAAGTATCAAAAACTCATTTGAGTAATTCAGTTATGTTTTAATCCTATGAATCCTATCTAATCATACAAATGTGTTAGTTTGTTTTTCGCCTTTCACGCCTCTACCGTTCAACCAATCGACCGAGTGCGATTTTTAAAACTCAAACGTTCAAATCAGCAGTATGCATTTTGACATTTTCTACTGCTGATTTCAACGTGAATATCAAAAATGGCACTCCTGGTGCAATATTACATACGGCAGAGACAGACATAGGTCAGTTATTGACCTTAAAATAAAACAATTCCTACGAATCCTAAATTGCGAGCAAAAGCTAGTACCTAGTTGACTTAAAATAAGCAAAGATGTAACAAGATATGCGAGAGACCGTCAACAATTACAATCCATGTCGAACAATCCTCCCGATTGCTGACACCGACACAGAAAGCGTCGCAGATACCAAATCCTAATTCAATTTAGCAAAAGGGTTGCCATCTACGCGGAACGAAAAATAGCGGAGAAAGGGGAGAGAATTAAGGTATCAATACCCTGACAAAGTCCCGGGGAACAAGCGGTTTCCGACCTTACAGAGGATTCCGTAAGAGTTTAGTCAGAAGACTTTCTTCTGTACAATGGAGTTTAGATTCAAAGACATGTCTAGGGGCGGCGACGTGTCACGTCGGGTGCGGTCTCTGGGACTGCTGGGTAATTGATGCGTTCAAGATTAGATGGCTTTAGGTGTTGTGGTAGGAATAGGAAAGTGGAAGAGCAAGTAGTTATAGGATATGTCGGTTCATCAAAAAAGACTATGATAAGCTTATAGTTACAACCAACGTTCTTCCAAGCGGAAGCGGTGGGTATTATGTCTAAAAGTCCCGCATAAGTTAGTATCTGAGCAACAGGGATATTCTTCTTTAACAGGCGCAAAGTAAAAATGCACTTACCTACGATGTATATAGTAGGAAAAGGGCGACAAAAAGGAACAGTTAGGGACGCAAAGTATATCAAAGCCAAAGAATATTTGACATCAAACCGAATTGATTTCCGACAGTATTTTTGCTAAGGAAATTGGAATATAATACAGTAGTATTATAGTTTAGTACAGTAACAGTTGAATAGCAATGTTCTGGTAAATATTAATACATTTGCTATCGTTAGATAAGGTTTAAAGACCATTTGTGTTCCTAGTAGTAAAGTGACTACTAAAAGCTAAGGTGGGTATCACACGGCGTAAAACCTTAAAGACGATGCAGATATATTGTCGATAAGAGCTAACATGCTGGCGCGCAGGTTTGCCAGATGTTATGATGCAGTTAAGGTAACATTGTTTAAAGCATACCGCACTTCATTTTACTCTGGTAGCATGTGGGTTAGTTTCACTCAAAAGTCGTAAAATGCTCTACGGATCCAGTACAACAATGCCTTCAGGGCGCTGTTGCGTCTGCCACGTTTCTGTAGTGCATCGGAGATGTTTGTTCAAGCCCGAACGGATGGGTTTCACGCCTTCTTCGTAAAAAAAACTGCATTGTTACTTAGTAGAGTGCGGGGCAGCAGCAACGGCATCCTGAAGGTTATGTCTGAAAAAGTTGATTGCCCCATAATGAGGCACTTCGTCGAGATAACCAAATCTCAATTAGTTATTAAGTACTAACTTAGTTTGTAAGGCTGTTTTTGTTTTTGTTTTGTTTTATTTTGTTTGTACTAACCCTGTATGGATCTCATAGTTATCTGAATAAATAACGATGCGACGTGCAACCACAGTATTAGAATGAGATACATCATAAGTGAGACTGTTTCGCTGCCATGAGGGGACTGCAACGTCTGCAACATGCGCTAACTTACAAGCTCATACAATAAAAAAAACCGTCGCATCGCAAAACGCAGCGACGCGCGACGTCCGGTGCCATGTGATATCTTCTACCTAAATGTCAGATGCAATTTCACAAAGAAAAGGTGAAAGGTTGAAAATTCGATATCGTGATAATGTCAAAAACGAAATTCTATTAGGACAGCGTTTAATAAACTTGTTCCTTTAGCTTTTAGCTTCCGTGAATTTTGTGATTTCCCAGTCAAAAGTTTACATTTCGCGTTTGCTCACGATTGAGATGTCAAATACTATGACACGAAGAAAATTGGGCGCAAAATTTTCGTGACCGAAAATGTTGGCGAAGCCCCGTCACCCGCCAAAACCATATGATTTGTGGTGAACGTTTCTCACCAGACGTCCCGCGCAAGTTTTAAAAAGCCGCCCAAGTTGTGGATTACTTTAATTAGCGGCAACTGACTTGACATTTCCCTTTTTCTATTTCAGGTGTTGTAAAAAGAAATGTTTTAATATTGTTTGGTTAGGAAAAAGTTTGTCTTGTAAATTTTTGATACTAAAATATTCATCATCAGCCTAACGTCCCACTGCAGGGCACAGGCCTACCCTCAGGAAGGGTGTATGGGCATTAGTCCACCACGCGTGCTCAATGCGGATTGGCAGACTTCACATACACATCAGAATTTCTTCTTCAGTGTATGCAGGTTTCCTCACGATGTTTTCCTTCACCGTTTGAGAGCATCAGTCGGTATTACGTACATAAGTCAGAAAATTTCATTGGTACAAGGCATGTTGTTCGTGCGGATTCGAACCCGGACCCCCATAATTGGGTGTCCATACCTCTCCGCAACGCGCCACCGACGCTCCAATAATACTACGAACGAACTAAAATATTATTATTAATTAAATAATTTATTTTTCTGCTAGGTTGACTTGATGTCCAAGATTGGTCTAAGATATTTATCTGCACATTCTAAAAAAAGTAAAGGAATAATGTAAAATTTTTTCGCAAAAAAACGTTCGATCAGCTGACTGCATTTAGTATGGAAAGTCTAAAAAAAATCTGCGAACTTTCTATTGGTTTCTTAGGGAAAGTTGTTAAATATCATGGGTATAATCACCCTTTAACCCCTTCAGATCCGGCGTCCATTTCAATGGACATCACTTATATTATTTTATTATATGACAGTGTTGTTCTGAAGGTAATATAAACATTTCGCGGTGCTCTATGGATATAGAAGATTGTTTAAGACAGTTCAGTCCTCTTGTCCTACTAACTAAAAATAAATAAAAAAAATTTCCAAAGATATTCTAATTAGATCACAAATATGCAGTAAATTAACATATTGTTCTCTTTGATTGGAATAATTTTTAATTCAAACTTGAGTAATATTAATGTTGAATGTTTAAGATTTTACTAGTTAAAAATTTAATTTATTTATTATTATACTTAGTAATCTACATTTTAACCTAATATCATGTTACAATGTGACACATTTTTATTATTGTAATATATTATTTCAAATTGAAACTAATTTGAATTCTATTCAAATCTCTATATTCTATCTAACTTGTTATTCACCTAATTTGTATCATGTTATTATCGTTTTGATTGTTCAAAGTTTTGATTGCAAAAACTGTCTTGGAATGTTGTGTATGTTATTAGTATGTTATGTAATGAGATTGAAAAATTTTTGTTTAATTAATTGAACTCAATATCGTACCTTATATTCTAAACCTTTCTTAACCTTTTATTTAATTTGTATACTTAACTTCATTTGCCTATAATTGTTGATGAATACCAAAGCTGTGTATACCTTTAAGTGGTGTATTCATAAGACCTGTTGCCAGTATATTTTTTAAACCTTTAAATGAAATTTGTGAATGTGTCGTTGGTGTCCCTAATAAACTATTAAATATTCAACTATTAACAGAAATATCTCTTTAACACAATCTCGTAATTCAGGTCTGAAGGGGTTAAAGTAATGCAACTGTTCACTCTAGTCCCTAACACCCTGTAGTGTTCGATGGCCTTCTCTATTGGACTTGAAATGGTGTTATGACGTGGCGAAAAAAAATTAATTTGCTTGTGACATCAACAACATCAAGTAAGCGACCAACCATGTAAACCAATTGATTTTTCCAAGTAAATACATCGGAAGTTTAACAATAATACAAAATAAACTTTGTCTTTTGAAACAGCCTCATGTCGAATAAAAATAAGGGATTTTTGTAACGTTTTGATTTCGCCAAGTTTGTCACAATAATATAATTTATCGAGTTGACGAAGTTTATAAAGTTCGTGACGTAATATTTTACAGTCCTTCAGAAGGTTGCGTTCGAGTGCGCACAAGTTTCGGTGTAAACTGCATTACTTTTGGTCCGATTGGTAAGGATAGACGGGTACGTGAAAAATTATGGGATTCACAAAAAACTCATTAACTCTACGATTAAAAGACAAACAAATTAGCTAGAAATAGAAAAAGCTTTTTAGTTATAAGACCGCCCTATATTGCAGTTTATGTACTTTTTATCTCAAAAAAATTGCAGATGAAAGCGCTACTCGCAGGCCACTTCCCCCCGAATTTATAAAGTTAGCGTAACGTAAGCGAAAATTGTTGGTCCAATAGCGTAAGCGAAAATCCTAGGTCTATGATTGATCTCAGCGACAAAAAAGCTCTTTCCCATTTAAGACGCCCTGCCGGCGTCAGTATTTTCGAGCGCTTACTACCCGAATCCTTTAAAGTACGAGTGAATAGGCTTCTTCTGGGTGAGCTCGCTACGTCTTCGACCCCATCTTCGTCCTGACGACTAGATTGAGGTAAAGAACAAACCCATACGTAATAAAAAGAAAAAAAAAGACGCAACGTCTGTAATTGGTCTATTCTATGTTCATAGTTTGTAACAATTCATTTTTAATTTGACAGTTGGTTTCCCGAATAATTTTTTTTTATTTATTGAAAAAGCTCACCTTGATCTTGAAACAGCCAAAAATATCAGCTACTCCCTTATGTTCATCAAATAGGATTGCATGCTTCGAATGCATTCAGTATTGGTAAAGCGCAATTTTCGTGTTTAGGCCTGTAGACGATCGCTGCGACAGTACCGCCGTGATTTATTAGTTGCTCGCTGCCTGTTGGACTACAAAGTCCGCACGACAACACTTATCTACTATTTGATGCTTTGGCAATATTATATAAGTACCTACTATACAGGGTGAAATTGATATCATTAGCATCCTTTTCAACTAAGAGTCTACCCATCAAACTGAACAACTTTTACTATGGGAGCAAAACGATCGGAGCAGAAAAAAAACAACAGTTCCATACTAAACTGCAGTGCCTACTCGACTCAAATGTATGCAATAGCAAATTTTTTTTGCTCTGATTGGTTTGCTCCCATAGTTATAGTTGTTCAGTTCGATGTGTAGACTCTTAGTTTAAAAGGATGCTAATGATATCAATTTCACCCTGTATAGGGTCTGTCCTTCTTAATATGCTAACACTTTTTCAAGGGGATGATCAGACCCCTCTGCAACCGCCTTAATACACAGACAGCTACAAGGAAGGAAAATAAGAGAATATTACATTGAACTACAAAATAATGGACGCCGTGTCGAGTACAAAATTATCGAAAAAAGTGTCCGAGACTAACTTACACAAACCTAAGTAGTAAGTAATATAAACCAACTAAAGACATTGAAAATGCTGTAATTCTTTTTCATCCCACTCTCCCATCGCGGCACGGCACCGAGCGCGCGCGTGTGCGCCTAGTCGGCCGATCGAACGAAGACTGTGGCGTAGTTGGGTCTCTTTTTACGTTTTGGTGCTCTTTTGAACACTTTTGAGCGCTGACTCTACGTAGTTGTTAAGTCAATGGAATATTAAAACAAAAAACTCACTTTTCTCCTGTCCCTGCCAAGCTAGTGCAGCACACAGCAGAGCCAGAGTCTTCCCGGACCCGGTTGGACTCTCCAGAAGGCAGTTTTGACCATTCTTGATAGCTGCTATCACCTGTACATTTTTTTATTAGCAAATTGGACTGACATAACAACGTAGCTCTCTCACACTCTGGACATTGGCAGAATTATTGAGGCTGTCTTGTAAAACAAACAAAAATTGGGCTGAATTCAAGCAGAAGGACCTGGTTTTACCTGGTTGAATGAACTTTGTCTATACAGAATAAGATAAAATTTCAGTTGACTGCATGAAATCGACACTCCCTAGAAATAACATTGTAACTAACTTTTTCAAATCAATGTATATTTCAAAGTTAAGTAGACCAATATTATAAATAGTGTTAACCCGCGACTTTTTGTCCGCACAAATTATATACCAGATTTTAAGTCAGATCATTAGCTATCAAACAAAAAAGTTTTATCAAAATCGGTTCAGTAGTTTTTGCGTGACACTCGTTCAAACAAACAGACAGACAAAAATCCGAAAATTGCTGATATGGAATCAGGGACACCTAAAAATATTGTAACTTTTTTTTTGTTAATATTCTTCAATGTACAGACAAACTTCTGTTACAGTTTTATAATAGTTTAGATAAGAAAGTTTGTGATGTTTCAATGTTTGTGACTCAGTCATGCATAAACGGCTAAACAGATTTGGAAATGAAATTCATTGTGAAGGTAGCAAACAGTTGCAGATATTTTTGCAGTGATCATGATCAGTCTTTGAAACCTACCTTTGCAGGCATTTACAAAAAGTCTTAGAATCTAAATTTATTACGTCAAAAGTTTTAAATAATCGCAAATTTATGTCACTAAGTGATAGTTATTGAAACAATAAAAATAATACGCTGACATTGGCGGAATTATTGTGCCTAGACAAGATAAATAAGGCCTGTAACAGAAGTGTGTCTGTTCATTGAAGATATTAACAAAAAAAAGTTACGATATGGTTTTTAGGTGTCCCTGATTCCATATCAACAATTTTTGGATTTTTTGTCTGTCTGTTTGTTTGTATGTGTGTTTGTTTGTTTGAACGAGCCTCACGCAAAAACTACTGAACCGATTTTGATTAAACTTTTTTTGTTTGATAGCTTATGATCTGACTTAAAATCTGGTATATAATTTGTGTGGACAAAGTCACGGGTTAACGCTCGTAAAAAATAATAATATGCAGCTAGATAGCAAGTTGTATGGAGATCCGCTTCTAAATACCTAGTAGACAAAGTTGCATTACGTTATGCAATACAACCTGCCCACCAAATAATTAAAAAAAAATAGTTTACAATAATTATTTTTATTGTTTCAACGAAACATTTAAATAAAAAGTTATTAAATATCACCCTTCATGCTTCAGAAAATGGATGAAATTTGGTTCTCAGATAAATGTTCTGGATTAACCAGAAATAAATAGTATATTTTTTGGAAGTCAACACAGACCAAGGGGTGAAAATATGACATCTGTTGATTGTAGCGCTATAGCAGCGTATAAGAAAGAGTATCTTGTACTACATACAGTATGAACACTACCTGCCTCACACCAATTTTAACCTCACCATCTCGTAGGCAGCTTGGCATAAAATGTAGGCAAATGCATATTCCTGTCTTCATGCATGCATACGTCTGTCGCTCAGTGTCTCACATGCTTACCTCATATAAATTTTGCTGTATGAAATGACAGCCAAGTGTCCAAAGTATAGCCATGCGAGTCCAGGACATAGCCACTATGTCATATTTGAAAGTGCTGTTATGTCATATTTTATCCCTTTGTCTACTGCAGGAAAATTCTACTGCGAGTAACAGTGAGGCACCAACTTAGGGTCGATTAACACCAGAAGAGCATCGAAGAGCACTTGCTCGCAGCGGAAATCTTATCACTAGTGACTAAATATAAAATTTATATGGAGCGATACGCAAATAAATTTAACCTTCTTTCACTTGTGATAAGATTCCCGCTGCAAGCAAATGCTCTTCGATGTGAATCGATCCTTAGGAATTGAGCTCGAAATGGGTGGGAGGTGGTGTACTTATCTAGTACTTGTCTAGTACTCTTATATTATGCTATTAGCTACCAACCTAAAAAGAGAATAAAATGTATACATTACCTTAGACATCAAAGCGATCTGGCTACCGTAAGGTTCAACAGGCAAAACTACTTTAACACCTCCTATCATCCTCTCGAACCCTGGTACTTTTGGCTCTTGAGGAGCCAGCGTTATAGATGGCATTTGTTTTTTAACTTGTGTTACTTTGGATGTAGATGAAGTCTGCTTATATGGCTGCCTATTTTGATCTTGTGGAAACAAGTTCTTAATAGCAGCCCTCTTTTTACTAGTCACATTGACAGCGGGAAGCTCTTCGTCAGAGGTGTAGTAGTTTTCTGTGTCGGAACTAACTGATAAGACTTCTGCTGGTTCATTGTTGCGGTTTAATGATATGGAATCCTGATATTCTGACGCATCTAGATGGTCAAAGTGTTGGGGCTGAACGAGGCTATCGTCGTCGTCTGATATCTCGATTGAAGACATTATTGAAGCTGAATAATATCACAAAATTGTGTTCAAAATAATCACGGAGGATCGGTGTTCCCGCGCGAACTTTTGCAAGTCTTTTACGACGTTGAAAAGACTTTTTGATGCACGGCACAGGTGCTTAGAAGGTTTGTAGAGTTATTAAGCACTTTCATTTCACAATTTTTATTATAATTATGGAGAAAATAAGGCACTTTTTTGATAAATTAAAACAATAACAAGAAACGCCCGTTCTCGCATTCGGCTTTTTGATATCCAGCCAGCTGTCAGTGTCAAAAATCTGAACTGTCAATTTACGCGTTTTATTTCTCCTCTGCTCTCATATTTTTTGTTAACGAAAGTAAAACTAAATCAGCATTTTGGACCAGACTTTATTTACAAAATAACATTTCATATTCATATATGACGTTCATATTAAAAAAAAAATCATTAAACTTTTGTTCTACTACTACTGTGACCAATGTTTATCCATTTTGCGATTTTTCTGTTTTTCATGATTATTATTTATCGTCGAAAATTCTATTGCGGTTGTATGGGTTTTGCTGTTTGTGGGTAGGTAGTTTCTGCAACAAAAGATATGTTAGTAAAATTCCTGTACCTACATATAGGTCAGTTAATCTTCGTCCTTCCACCAACAGTCAACAGGCTGGGGGCCTAGTAGGAGCCATTGAACAAGGTATACGTATATACATATACTAAGGACCTACCTACATACGTAACCATTACTATTTCTTATTCTTGAACTGTCTATGATGATGATGATGATGTCCGCCACGACCTAGTCCACGACGTATTCGTCGACAGCGACCCTCATTGGTTCCTGGCGTGTGCTTGGATGAGGCTGGGGAACGCTAGCTTATCACCACCACCACCAGCACCAGTTGGCGTCATAAATTATACCACTACCTATAGCTCAATGATAGGACTACCTACGACATGAAGTAACCAATCATTGCGGTTTAGCAGCTCTTCGATCTGAACCGGAATACCATCCTAACCTACACATGCCTATATTATACTGTACTTACTTGTTTTCATTTTATTTCGGAACTGGACTGGGAGTCGCGAACATGTAAGAAAATAGCGAAAAGGCAACCGCCCAACCTAACCAGCACATCATTATAGTCGGTTTGCTTGAGGTACCTGTTATATGAAATATAAATATTTTAAATCGAGATTTTTATTTTTGTATTTCTAAAATTATCCTTTCATTGACATTTCTAAAACGTTATGCTTTGACAAGGCTTTGACAGAACTTTATTCTTTCATTAACTTAGTATTTAATAGAACCTAGAACCAAGAAGATTAAATACCTAGTAAGTAATTAGAACAACGCTAGAACTTCTATAGTGCTAGAACCTAACTAGCACCACAGCATAACTAATATAGTATACAGTACGGCAACGAATGTACAAACTTGCGCCTGACTTGAGCAGAGCAACGGAGGGGGCCTTGCGGGGAAGCGGGCGGCGGGGGTAGCATCACGAGATCTGTATGAAGGTGTCGGGATTGCCTTGCATATCTGTAATTTATTAATTTATTGTATATTAATTTGGCAAAAGTTTTTGCAATACAGCGGGATTGCCTTGCATATCTGCGCATGACAGCGTACTAAATACACGGGCACGACGGCATCGCCCGCCATCAAGAGCGTTACCATACTGTGGCTTTATGGCGTGGCGTTATAGCGATCCTTGGGGGAGGCCTATGTCCAGCAGTGGACGTCCACCGGCTATTTTTTTTATTATTAAGGCTGGGTTTGCTCTTGACCTCAATCCAGTCCTCAGGACGAAGATGGGGTCGAAGATGTAGCGAGCTTATGCTTATGCGAAGATGCCTATTCACTCGTATTTAAAGGAATTCGGGTTGTAAGTGTTCGGAAATACTGACGCAGTCAGGGCATTCCACTCTTTCGATGTGCGCATTATAAAAGATTCAGAAAGGCGCTTGGTGCGGATATGTGGGATGTCAACCAAGAAGGGGTGATAGGGCTGAGATGATGATGATGATGACTGATACAGTGCATGAGCTATTGGCCTATTGGTATTATATGAGAGTCTAATAGATATTCTTTATTCAGCTAGGTAGGGTAAACGAATTTTGGATAAGTCTACAAAGTGTTAATCAGTCTTTCATAAGTAATTATTTTTTTTTGTAATTTAATGTAGCTACCAAATCGCAACATGTTACTGTCGAGGCGCACGACAATAAAATTACTTACTAAAATGCATAAATGTATTTTATCGTTCACCCCCCATTAACGCTCTCAGCGTTAGTCTAAAATATTTGGCTGCATGGAGTGTTGCCTTTGCCATTGCATCAGCAACAATAAACTCTCGATTCCCGTCTCCCGCCAAAACGCGGCGCCATTACACGAGTGAATTGTCAACGGAGGTTATGGCGCGTTATAATTTGGTTTATATCCTGACACCACGCTGTTTAGCCAACGCAATTAGTCCGGGCCAGGAACATTTCTGTTGTAAGTATACTCTTTTCTTTCTATGGTTTCATTATTTAGCTTCGTCTGCAGCTTTCAGATTGCACCAGTTACTTCACAAGCTCTAACTAATTACGACTAGATATCATATTAGTTAAGTTCTCTAAATGATTTTTGTTTATTTTTTTTAAACTTGTAGTAATTTTTTGTCGTTCGATGCATTGAAAAATTATTATCTTGTTTTCTTTTTAGTATGTATAGAGCACACATACACACACACGATGCTAATTGTTTATCTTTTACTTATTTCATGATGTGCACATATGCTTAGGATTATGGCTTGCTTTACCTTTTAATCTGTCTATATTTGGTGTTTTTATAACTGTAATCTGTTTTACCTGGCTAATCAAGGAATAAATAAACTGGACTGCATAGTCTGCATCTGTCAAAGGTATATCCACATTCATTATTAGGTATCCTGCTTTTGGGCAAGGTCTATGTTGAGCTGGACCTATTTGCTGCTGTAGCATACAATAAATTACGTATTGTTTTTTTGGTGTTGCTTATTTGCATGGTGGTGGAATAGGTTCCGAATATTGCTTGCTTCTTCTGCTTAGTATCTGTAACCCAGATAGCCATTGACTTTCATGCCGAAACCGTATAAAGTTTTCTATAAAGACGGCTTGACCTGTTACGGATGATATAAATGCATTTCACTCGAATACCTTTAGGAAATTCGAGACAGTTTAATCCATGCTTAGGTGACATCTTTACTGAATGTAAGTAGACTATTAGAAACACGTTAGAAGACACTATTTTTTTATTTGAGCTGCTTAAGCGTCTTTTTGGCAGTATTTTTGCAGCTTTTGATCCTAATTAGGTTCTTATTGTTTTTGCATTTAGATTCTGCAGTCCTGAACAGTGAGATGGTGGTCATATCGAATAAGTCACGAAGGTTTCATCAATGGTATTATAAAGAGTGTAAAATGAAGTGGAATCTATGGATATCTATAAAGCAGCTGAATGTTATGCGCGATTTTGATGTTGGCTCAGGGAGTGAAAGTTGTTCAGTATTATGGTGTAGTAATAGATAATTCTTTCTTATACTGTGATTAATGGTCTGAAGCACCCAGTTTGATATGTAGGTAACGCATTTAAGATTAAACCCTGTATATTGGGTTTCATGCAAAACATTTTCAAACTGTATGTTTCTAAAGTATAAATAATGTCGTTGTCTATTTATCTTTAATTTATGTGTATGACTATCAGGAAATAATAAATGCATAAACAACTGTGTTAATCATTCTTATTGAAGGATGGCACCCCATTTTTCGGGCTATTCAACAGTTTACGTCCGCCTTTTAATACGATTCCTACAAATTGGTATGTGTCATAAATTACAGTGTGAAGACACAGCCATTGCTCCCCTTTGCTTCCGTTCATATTATGACACAAAGTACAATGTTGGATTTTCTGTGTCATTTTGTTTTGGTACCTACTTACTAAACTAGTAAAAAGTCAGTAAAATCACATGCAAATTATTTTGTAATCAAATAAGTACTTACCTAATGGTAGTTGTTGCGATCCTTGAGGGAGGAAGTCTATGGGCTGATATGATGATGAATCAAATAATTGATTTGGGGTACCTATACCTAGGAAAATAACTAGATGAACTACTACAGTACCTAGGTATCATCTAAAATTAAAATAACTTAGAATTCCAAATTGAATAAGTAGGGATAACTTCAAGGGGCCTATGCTTTGTACGGAAACATTTTTAGAGTTTTTGTAGGATTTCATAAACGAAATCCAGTAGTCGAGTATGAACGGCAGGAACAGTGGCGTAGTGTAATAAAAACTACTAGTGGTGAAGCTCAGCGGCCGATATAGGTAAATCGAGCGTGGTGTGCGAGGCCCGGGGGGAGTGCGTCCTGGTACCGACTTTGCGAATTTAATGCCGGTGCCCCGTCCCCCGCATACCGCACGGGCATAGACCCGCCGCGATCGCTGAGCCACAAAAAAGAGATACTCGTATATACAGTACAGCAACTTCATGCGAGCGCTTGAATCGACCCACGCATACAAGCGAGCGCCACGTACACACGGCGACACATCAAGCTATAAAAAACCAACATAAGCTGGCCGCGCGACGGTATACGTTACTCGACCTGCGCGCGCCCAGCTTATGTTGGTTTTGTATAGCTTGATGTGTCGCCGTGCGTTCACTCGGCGACACATCAAGCTACACAAAATAAACATAAGTTGGCCCCGCGGCTTTACGTTATTCTATCTATGCGAGGCCAGCTTATTTCGGTTTTTATATAGCTTGACGTGTCGCCTTGTGTATACGGCCCGCTAAGGTAGGTATTTCGGGGCGCAACAGGGCCTCTACCCGCACATTTGAACTTCGCAATTGCGTGAACGTTTTCGTTCCAATGTCAACTCTATTACAATGAAGTGCGGATCGAAACAGTGGCAACATTTCGAACATCGAAAGTCCGGGTACAGGGCCAGTACTGAAGTAACTTAGCGGGCCGTACGTGCGCATTCGTCTGTGTGCGTGAGTCGATTCGAGCGCTTGCATGAAGTTGCTTTACTGTATATCTATTCTGTTTTCTGTGGCTGAGCTTCACCGCTTGTAGTTTTTATTATACTATGACAGTGAAGTCTCGCGGCCAAACAGTGGCGCGTCCCTACCAATTATTGACATGCTTTATTGCGCTTCCTCTATCTGAGGCGCGCTTTTATCAACGTATGTCGCTCTACCCGATATCACCCTCTTCTCAACAACGAAACTAGCAAAACTAAACCTTACGGCCTTATGTTTAGAGACCAGTAAATGGTAAGGATAAACTTGTGCACGCATAGTTGCGTTCCTACTTAATTTGATGACAAAACTTTTCGTATCGAACTCATTTATACTCGCAGCATTATCAGTAAGGGTTCCCGCGAAATTCCGGCGGTCAATGAGTCAAGATTGTTATCAAAAGAAGTAAAAATGTTTGTACACATTTTATTGTACACGACACTAGATCCCCTGAGGATTTGTTAACTTAGCCATTAATCTTTGGCTAACAAGAAATTGAGACAAAAGTGCAATAAAATAGGACTGATAGTGGAACAATTAGATGTTTAATACGCGTTTCTGATGGCCAACATCATAGACAATACCTACGCCAGCTTCCTGCCAACATCTGAGTATTAATCTATGCACCTGAGTTTGCTTTTAGTTTTAAGGGAGATTGTGGATTTTATTCTACGAGAATCATGAACAACCATTCTTTATGAAAATAAACAAATTCTTACCATTTCGTGTTAGGTCATGAAGTAAACGATACAATATTTGCACAATGAATGTAGCTCAAATCTTTTCGATATTAATTTAATTAAATAAGGTTAACAAAACATCCTAGTTTAGACTGTAAACTTTAGACCATTAAACTGAGCAATTTTCACTATGGATCCAACATATGTTGGATCCATAGTGAAAATTGCTCAGTGCTCAGATTTTTTCTCTAGAAAAAATAAAAAAAGGCTGCTGTTTCATATAAAATTTCAGTGACTGATAATTGTATGTGAAACCAGATGTATTTTTTTATATTGTCTCCGTGGGTTGTTTAGTTTGATTATGTATACCACCTCTTTAAATATTACTACGGTGTTTTGTTACTGTTGCCCTTATACTTCGTTTAGTATAACCCTTTTGCTCTAGCAAGACACAGTAGGTACACTAATAGACAGATAATGTATTATCAACATGATTTGTGCAAGAGATTCAATTTGTATTTGAATGTACCACCCCAACACACTCACCCCCACACACGCATACACACACACTTACATACACGATTTACCAATTTTGTTTTTTTCCACTTTCATTTTTTTTTGTCTCTAACCGATTTTCCCATCTATAGTCGTATGTAATAAGTATTGCAATATTGTAAGTCACTTATTCAAATTTATATGAAACTGTTAACGCCCACCGAGAGTGGAGGGCTGGTGACCTGTATCATAGGTTTTATTACCCATCACAGGCACCAGCGATCCACAACCAAATAATTTCTGTGTACTTTCTAGCATAATACCACAGAATATATAATAGTACTAGCGTACAGAAGAATCACTCCCTAACAAACAGCAAGTTTAGGTATGAAAAGATACCTACACTTTCCGGCGCCGCTTGCCTGCAAGCTAAATTGTATCTTATATCAGCGCGCGAACTGTGAATGTTCTTTGCGCGCCGCAGTTCAAGGACGTTGCCGCCGGCGATCGCAAAGGTTGTCACTTGCGAAGTTTTTGAATCTAATTTATAAATGCGATATTGATTTCAAACTAAGACATTATTATGTGTAACTAAGAAAACTACGAATCATTAAAATATTTAGCATAATAAATACACAACAAATCCATAGCCTAGCCTTATTATGAATACGAATAGGTAAGTACGTCGTACATACCTACATTCAGCGAAGCTGCTACCTTATTGGGAACTCTTATTTTCTATTAACTAGAGCAAAAGTTATTCATATTTCCTTAAGTAATTACCTAAAGCCGCGAGCCGAGCGGCAACCCACTGACGTTAGCCGCCCTCGGCGGCAGTTCGGCCGAACATACCTAAACTGCGGAGTGAACCAGGCCTGATAATACTTATTATTATGTAAGTACATACTGGTTTGTGGTGAGAAATAAAGGTTTTTTTTTGTATCTAATTTAAACCCTCTACATAGAAACTCTTTCTTATACTGTGCCCTCTACAATCAAGTGACACTTGCACCTATTCCAAAACTTCAATACAATATTGCTGAATCAAATTCACAATTTTTCCACCGATTTCATGTCGCAACACGTGTATCCAACACCCTGCCAAAAGCCAATCGATGAGGGCATCCACATCTCACATGGATGTGACCACCGCACTCGCCATAGTCGCCAATCACTCGATTCAGTTTGCTCGGCCGTGCGTTATAAACTCGACACAATTTTGTGCCCCTGTCGCTTGCTCGTCTGGACTTAATCTCTTTGTCAAACAGATATGTTACTAAAATGGTTTACAGCTACACTTTCTTACATTTTATTTAATACTAGCTGGTGCCCGCGACCTCGTCTGCGCTTCATCTGGACAATTCACACAATATCATTATAAATTGTAGCCTTTATGTTATTCTGATGTATCTAAACACTATTATAAAATTGTAGCAGAAAGTTTGTCTGTACATTGAAGATATTAACAAAAAAAAAGTTACGATATGGTTTTTAGGTGTTCCTGATTCCATATCAGCAATTTTTGGATTTTTTGTCTGTCTGTTTGTTTTGTTTGTTTGTTTGTGTGTTTGTTTGTGTGTTTGTTTGGGTGTTTGTTTGTGTGTTTGTTTGTTTGAACGAGTATCACGCAAAAACTACTGAACCGATTTTGATGAAACTTTTTATGTTTGATAGCTAATGATCTGACTTAAAATCTAGTATATAATTTGTGCGGACAAAGTCGCGGGTTAAAGCTCGTAAGCTATATTATTGTAAAGTTTCATTAAAATCCATTCAGTAGTTTTTACGTGAAAGAGTAACAAACATCCATCCATACTTACAAACTTTCGCGTTTATAATATTAGTAGGAAGTAGGATAGACATAAATCACGACCGTAATCACTTTCGGGGTGGTCAGAAACATTACTACAATTACAGCAGCTCGCACGTGTCTAGTGGTGGTCTAGAGTGTTGTGAGAGGTGGCTAGCCTTTCGCCCACATAAACATTGCGTAAGAAACCTTTAATCGTATAGTCACCTCGTACGACACCCACGGAAAAAATCGAGGTGTTCGATTTTAAACCGGCACCACACGGTTATTTTCATAAGGTAGTAATGTCTTTTGGCCCATAGATATTTCTTAGTCAAAATGACTGCAGATTCACGTTTTACACTTCCTAACTTTCTTGGAAGTTGTGACAAAGTTTCTGACTATCCCCAATGGAATAAGGGAAATAAGATTACGCAGATATCGTACCTTTTTTTAAATTATTATTGATGGGTTTGCTCTTGACCTCAATCCAGTCCTCACGACGAAGATGGGGTACCTAATTATGATTGCAGTTAGATCAGAGGTCCTTCTACTGAACTTCAATGTGTTGTGTAACCTCTACTCCCTAGATCTACTCCCTAGATAACTATTTTACGACCTTGACGCAGAAATCAACAGCAGGATTGGCGCTGCTGCTGCAGCGTTCGGCAAGCTGGATTCCAAGGTCTTCTCGTCACACGACTTGAAACTGGCTACGAAAATCTCGGTTTATATGGCAGTAGTGCTGCCTAATATATTATACTCCGCCGATACCTGGACCGTGTATCGCCGTCACATACGCATGTTGGACCGGTTCCACCTCAGATGCCTACGTAAGATCATGAAAATCCAATGGTCCGATCGCGTGAGGAACACTGAAGTGCTGCGTAGAGCCAATGTAGGTGGCATTGAGTCATACCTTATGCGGCGTCAGCTTCGGTGGTGCGGTCACGTGTCACGTATGGTAGAGGAGCGAGTAGCGAAGCGCATCTTCTATTCGGAACTTGAGGAGGGCAAGCGAAAGCATGGCGGACAACTCCTCAGGTACAAAGATGTGCTGAAGCGTCACTTGAAAAAAAGGCAACATTGCATCTGATCAGTGGGAGCAGCTGGCTGTCAAGCGGCCAGAATGGAGAGCCTTAGTCAAATCGAATGTATTTGACTTTGAAGCTCAACGCCGCTCTGACCTTGACTCAAAGCGCGACGAATTGAAAGCCCGACCACCTGCGGCGATCAATTACACATAATATGTATATGAATGGTGTACTCTCATGTCCGCAATGTGCGAGGACCTTTACTCACAAAATAGGCTTCGTGAGTCACATTCGAGCACATGAGCGCCAAAATCGGAGCTGAAGCAGTCGCCGTGGCCGAAATCGGTCAGGAGCATGAGCTCATCATCATCATCATGAGATAATATTTTATGAAATTCTTTGTTATGGCACAGAATAGTTGTAATAGTATATAAGGTCTAAAAATATTAGCTGAAACTATATTAAGGGGATGATCAGATCATCAAACTGAACAACTTTCTTTATGAGACCAATATAGAAATCGCGAAAAAAAAATCAGCTGTACTGTTGGCTGTACTCATACATTTGAGTCGAGTTATGCTTGCAGTTTTGTATGGGACAGCCGATTTTTTTTCGCGATTTCGATATTGGTCGAGAAAGTTGTTCAGTTTGATGGTCCGATCATCCCTTTAAAATAGTTTCAGCTAATATTGTTAGACCTTATATAGTTCTACATAGTTTTGGTCTAGCCGAACTTTGTTCTGTAAATCGAGCCTCTATGGCTATTCGAAGACATGTATTGATTAAAACGTTATAAAAAGCATTTAGCAAGACGTTGTAATAG
This sequence comes from Agonopterix arenella, assembly GCA_927399405.1. Lineage (NCBI taxonomy): Eukaryota > Metazoa > Arthropoda > Insecta > Lepidoptera > Depressariidae > Agonopterix > Agonopterix arenella. Next base: position 6,085,243 of record OV656710.1, read on the forward strand.
GCATTGATTTCTTATGATGGGATAGGTACAGTCAAGAATTTTTAGTATTTCCGAAGGTTCAAACATATCCGAATATTTTTGGAAATTAGGGTTCTTTCTGGAAGGTGTGTCAAAAGGATCATCTTGCTAGACCTGTATGTCAGTACAGAAATGGTGATGTAATTTAGGTTATGCAAAAAATCTCCCCACTTGTTATACATTTCTCATGTCGGTTGCAATGATTGTTTGTATCTACTGTTTTGTGTAGTGCTTATACAGGGTGTCAGTGACAGTCTAGCATATACTGAAACGGTGAACTCAGACCATCAAACTGAACAACTTTCACTATGGAGCCTACCTCAGGAGACGCGAAAAAAAATCAGCTGTCCCATACATTTGAGTCGGGTAGGTACAGCAGCTTTGTATGGGACAGCTGATTTTTTATCGCGTCAGGAGACGCGAATGTATGGGACAGGTGATTTTTTTCGCGTCTCCTGAGGTTGGCTCCATAGTGAAAGTTGTTCAGTTTGATGGTCTGTGTTCATCGTTTCAGTATTTGCTAGGCTGTCACTTACACTTACACCCTGTATTATAATATTTACATACATTCGTAAACGCCTTGATCACGGAGATGTAAGCAGGTGCTTTCATTTCCCTTAGCTAATACCCTTAGAGGCCATTCACTGTGTTATTTCCTAGTATTGACTCGTAATTGAGGAGTTCAGGCTAGAAATATGTTGTACCGGACATATTTATAGCTGAGTCCATTCGATCGGCATTTTACACCTGCCGACACCCCTGTAGGTCTAGCGATAGCAATCGGGATAGATAAAAATTTTATTGGAGAAATAATTATCTTTATTTGGTCACCCCATCACACGCTCAAATGCGTCAATGCGTCGTTTATAGTTGAATGCCTTTCTTGTTAAAACGTTCGGTTTTACGATACAAATGTGTTGTTTTTGAGTATTTAATGATGCCTACACAAACGTTGGGTTTTTAATATTTTAAATTGCGGCTAAAGTGTAATTTTTTACACAATTGTGAATTTTTTGTTTGTTGTACTTGAATAAACTATGTAAAAGCAGATTTACATATACAATTTAGTTACCTACTTTTAGAATGAATTTCTTCATACCTTTTTTTGGCAGTCACATTTATCTAGAAGAAGCTTGGGGACCTTTGCCCAACAATGGGAGTTGATATTCTGAACCTGCTATTGTTAAAATCAGCAGTGAGAACTGTCAAAGTTACTATGGAAATTATGCATCATTCGATCATGATTTTGAAAGTGTGACATTCGGAAATTGCAATCCTGCTCTGTCAGGCACGGCAGAAAATCAACGCCTTGCTTACCAAGTAAGGCACTACGTTGAGTCGTGTCCTATTCACCGTCGCGGCACATACCTTTAATGGTGAATAAAGATTTTTCTTTCTTTCTTTCTTTCTATTGTAATATGAAATCTACGGGACTGTAGTCGTGAACTTATACACAAAAATTACTTTCAACAATATTCGACATCTTTAATGGAATAAAAATTCACTCGGAGCTGAAGAAACCGTGCCATTATAGATATCTATTGAAGAAGTTTCACCTACTGAATAAGTTTCATACGAGATCATTTCCAAATTCCTGGTGAAGTGAAAGTGTGTGACAAACTTTGCCTACACCCTTGGAACTTGTTTGTGAAGAGCCATGATGCGGGTGGATCGCGTCAAAACTTCCATCAAATATGTTTAGGATACGAAATACTTGCAACTTTTGTTTAAGACAATGTGAGGTAGCCTTTATTAGAAAGGAATAAGCTAGAAAATGTTATTCATAATCTTAATGTTACTTACTTTTGTGTTATAGAGTCCGTCACCATTTGTTCTGTAGAATTAATGGGATGTCAATGAGTTTGACACGTCATATCGTGGTGAAAGATTTGGCTAAGAAACCTCTTACCTACTTATACTGTTAAAATATATACTATGGGTGAAAGAAATCCAAAATCAGCGTTAGATCAGACTATGCTTGATTAAGATAGGCTTGCTAATTAGCATGCCCAAGCCGCGACTGACGTACCTATCCTATTCTATGTCACTCCCTCTATCCATATTATTTAATGGTTTATTCTATGGACAAAAATACGCCTTGAAATTGAGGCTTCGCATATAATTCCATAGTTAACAACTACTGCCGGCCTGCAGCCGGTCTGCACACGTTCTGCAGCTGCACTCTGTGTGGCCCAGCCTATAGGGTTCCTTGTTTGACTACGGAACCCTAAAAACATCTGTTGCATACAAAACTGCAAACCTACTCGAGCCAAATGCATGCGACGGCTGATTTTTTTTCGCGATTTCGATTTCGATGGTCCCATAGAGAAATTTGTTCAGTTTGATTGTCTGATCATCCTCTTTGGCTGTCATAATTATACCCATTTAGCTCAGAATCAGAATACATCACAATCCTATCCTACTTAATATTATAAACGCGAAAGTTTGTAAGTATGGATGGATGTTTGTTACTCTTTCACGTAAAAACTACTGAATGGATTTTAATGAAACTTTACAATAATATAGCTTATACATCAGAATAACACATAGGCTACAATTTATAAAGATATTGTGTGAATTGTCCAGACGAAGTCTCGGGCACCAGCTAGTATTTATTATATTTCGACCGCTGCAAATTTTATATAGGTAGGTAGATTAGATGGATAAAAAATGTATTTACTTATGTGACACATACATAATATTACAGTTTAAATATAACTCATAAAAACAACGCAAAACATAGAAAAACATGTAATTTGTTGTAGGTATGCTACAGCAGCAAATAGGTCCCATCTCAACAACCTATTATTACGCAGTATTAAAACAAACTGACATCTAGTCTAGACTAGACGACCTTAATCATTTAACTAATGCTCGGATCTCAAATGGGCACATGTGACACCCACCCCCATTAGGACAAAGCGTGAAGATCTCGTGACTTACACCCATAACGTGGGTACCTACAGCGACACCCGTCACGATAATGTGTTTCCGATTGCTATTGCCAGCTATACGGCTTTGTGATGCCATGAGTCGTGACCATTCATCCTGGACACTGGGGTGACCTATATTTTGTTATTTAGTTTGGGATAACAGGAACGAGGTACGAATGTTATGTCTTTTAAAACCAAAGTAGTAATAACTTAATTGTTCATAGGTTTTAAGTGTGAATTACTTTGGCTTCTATTTGAGAGAATTGAAGGAAAATCATGCAGGAAACATGATAGGTAGTAGATTTAAGTCACAAATGTCACGTTTTGATAGTTCAACGCAGGAAGTTGAAATAGGTATTGTCTATACCGTTCAACTACATTTCTCCAGTGTCCCTTTTGCATTTTGTCGGTGTCGGTTTTTTAAATTAAAACTTTGATAAGATCGATGAAACATATAAGTTCATATTTGACTGTTTGTAATCCCTAATAAATTAAAAAAAAAAGTTTTTGACCCCAACTGTTGAGTAGGTACCTATAAGGCAGTTAATATTGCTAAATAGATGGATTAGTACCTATAGTATACTATAGCATTGTTTTATAATGTGTAGGTTTAAGAGATTTCCTAAAAATAATCAAAAATATTTGAAAAATACCTACCTACTAGTTTTTCTTACATATTTAGTTACATTCGCTAACATAGGTTTTTCTGTTCCACCAAGCTCCAGCTAGAGAGTTTCAAATAGTTTTGCAAAAAATAGTTTAATAGCCTTATTGCTATTGACAGGAAATCATCAAAAATCTTCAAAACGATGGCCACACGAAACAATACTAAAATCTTCATTGAATCGTACTTCACTTCTATCAATGTTAGGTGCTTTAAACTAGAACTTCAATTATTAAACAGTTGCCCTAATGTCCGACTATTGTACAACACAATTGCGTCCAAATAATGGTTTAGTGGACGCAATAATGGAGAGGATTCGAACTGTTCGATTAGTTGTCCAAACTTTGGGCGATTACCTAATAATTTATGTCAGTGCAGTCATTGTGTATTGTTTGGAACGTAAACATATGGATCCCTTTGTAACTAAAGTGTATCTTGTGTTATGACTAAAATAAATAGCGAAAATTGAACTCTTTCTCTGTTATTATAGAGTCCTTGTCAATCGTCAGTTGGTTCTTGAAAACAAATTCACAAGGATACAACTCTCTTGCAGTAAGTGAAGAAATTTCACAAAAAATTACAAATATTTTTTCTAAAGACCGTTAGTTCTGTGGTAGAATATTCTCATTGAAAGGACATTTCATAAGCACGATAAGATTTCCGTAAAAAAAAAACCTACAGTTTCCATACAAATCTGTTGACAGTTCTGTTGGGTTTAATTTGCAACGAGGTATTTGCAGTAATTTTTTTTAAATAATGAATTTTTCAGTTTGATGGGTAGAAGTCGTTTGTAGTGCCGACAATACCTATGCCAGTTTCCTGGTAATGCATTACGACTATTTTTAGAATGTTTGTCTGTACACGCATCACTTAAAAACTACTGAACCGCTTAGGATGATGTTTTCACAGAAGCTTAGGCCCGATTCGACCAAACGCGAGTAAATTGTATTCTTAGATTAAGTCACCGGTTACTCTAGAGTAAACTGATTTTGCGTTTTATCAACCCTAATCTATGAATAAGTTGGGAGTATACACGGCCAATTTTGACGGTGTAAAGCTTATAAGCATTAGTCTCGGTATACCGAGACTAATGAAATGTCAATGTCAAATAATTTAAAAAATTTTAATAAAAAGAAACCTAACAAATTAAAACAGGATAACCACACATTGCAATAAGTACGGATACAACGACCTCTTTCTTTAGGTGGATTATACATTCGTTCTTAAATAACTTCATAGTTATTTCGGAGTAAATAACAAGTGTAAAATTATACCTACCTACCTGAAATGACAATCGATAAACTATCTATATAAAGCTGTTATGACACGAAAATAAACAAAACAGACAAAAAACTAGTTTGCGTGAGACGACACGCTTAGTATAATGAGATTGTGATTGTTATTTTTAGCCGCGGGGGGCTCATTTGAGATATTCTACCGAAAAATAAATATTACGGCAATCATTCAAGGGAAAAGTTGGTGAAAAATGGCGTGGCTGAAAAATTCGTGACGAAGCTTAACGATGGATGTCAGTCAGTGTCGCCAAGTTTTGTTTTTAAATGAGGCGAAAACGAATCGGCGATTACGCCTAATGCGCAGCTGGGGAACTTCACATTTTGACTTATAGTTTTGTGTCGTAAATGCTCACGCATGAAGGTAAAATGCGAGTTGATGACACAAAGAAATGGAGATCATCATCATAACTTGAATTTTCCTAATGCTTAATAAAGATAGCGAGAAGGATGGCAAAATGTGGTTGAAGGTTTGTGAAGGTATACAGTAGCTGAATACGGGCTGATGATGATGATGATAGAGATAGAAACTCACAAACTGTATTCCGCTTTGGCATGGTCAAGAATTAATAACCATCAATATTTTATAGCTAACAATGAGAGCACAACTACAATTATATAATATACAAGTCTTTCTGAAACCTTTTCAATTCTATAGGTTTTCATCAGGAAAGTCTTCCTACGTCAGGAAAGTCACTAGTCAGTGACTCACAGTCAGTTGCAGAAACGCTCATTAGTTAATCCTTCATTAAATCTCTTGCTAGCTTTTACTACGTCAACAAGACAAAAAGTGACAGCAAGGGATTTAATCTAGGATTAACTTTAATGAGCGTTTCTGCAACTGGGTGTTAGTCTGTCATACATACTGTAGGAATTAAACAAAATTTAGCGAACAGGCGACAAAGGAAACAAACCTTAGGCTCAAGCGACTCGATGCGTTGGACTGCGTCGTGTGGCATGTCTTTGAGTCTTCAGTTGTCATAGATGTGTATCGGAACAATTATCGAGAGCTAATAAGTCTCTTCTACAAACATAATTATCATCATCAGCCTACTGCTGGACATACGACTCTTCTAAAGCGAAGCCAATAGAAAAGTTATTTTTCGTAGCTATAGTTATCAAACACGGTACAGTTATCGAAGTGAATTAAATATTTTTCAACACACTTGCTCATAAAATGGCCCTTATTTCACCGCAATTAGGCACATAATGACACCTATAATCAAACTGTGACTTTTTCATTACTATTATTCACAAGGGAGTTATAGGTTTTTCTAGTAGGTATCTAAACTTCTTGGTTGAGTTCTTGAGTTGCTTTGTTCTTAAAAAAGTTTCGATACAAAAAAGATCATATTCAATAGTACAAATAAATTCTCTAAATAAACTTTTTATTTACTAAATAATTTGATTTTTTATTATTATTTTCTTCACAAGTGTGTTGAAAAACGTCGTATGATACACGTGTGTATTGATGATTACCGTCCTCGGCTCTCTTAAGACCCTCGCCTACGGCTCGGGTCTCAATGGCGCCTCAGCGGTAATCACCAACATTACACACTTGTACCGTAATGTACTATTGGTTTTGTAATTGAAATGAGTCGAAAAATTTTCAGGGGTGGTTCAGACCATCAAATTGAACAACTTTTACAGTCGGAGCAAACCGGACGAGAAATTGATATAGTTATTGAAACGATGAAAGAAAAGTCTGGTTTCGTAGCTATTATTAAATCAAACACGGATATCAATGTGAATGAAAGGCTGTCCTCAGCCTTCCTCATCCAGTTGCTCCCTCTTACTTTCCTTAGTCATCGTTCCAGTAGCGGGCCGAAAGGGCGTCCCACACTACGCCTGCCAGTTCATGGTCTCCACTCAAGAACTCTGACTCCCCATCACATATCATTTCACAAATAATCGATTTAATACCTGACAAGGACACGCTTGTAAGTGTGTAAATAGATTAACGTATTACCATCGACGTTTCAACTTAAATTCGAACGTGTCGAAATGTCACGTTCGAGGGTCCAGTTTATTTTTAACACTAAGCTATTAAGAGCATCAGGTGCCAATGGAGACGTTTACACCATGTCACTGTGTATACCTAGTAATCGCGAGGTAGCGATATCAGGATGGTTTACATGATGAAATATCGTACATAATAATTATTTAGGTGAAATAAAACGTAATATATGTGTAACAAATATTAATTAATTAGACATTGATATAGCCTTTCGTTCGTTTCGGTCCCTGTGTTATGGTCGTTGACGCTATTAATCAAACCGTTTTATGATTCTCTATAATACGTTAATTAATAACCAAATCATAATACACAAAACCACCACCACTCCACTTGCTATCCACTCTCTGACTCATCAAAGGATAACATTACACTAAATAATGTGATAGCATTACGTCAATAGGTAACTACATTTACCTATATAAAGTCAGTCGGATCAATGGTATATTTTAATTTAACATTAAAAGTAGGTAAAAATAAAAATGTATACCGAATAATACCGATCGATACAAATGTACCTATATCTTACTCCTATGTAGAACGAACCAAGAGCATAGAATAACTTTATTAATAACTAGCGTTTTGTCTGCACAAATTATGTACCAGATTTTAAGTCCAATAAAAAGCTATCAAACAAAAAAAGTTTCATCAAAATATGTTTAGTAGTTTTTGCGTGATGCTCGTTCAAACAAACAAACAAACAAACACACAGACAAAAAATAAAAAAATAGGTGATATGGAATCAGGGATACCTAAAAACCATATCGTAACTTTTTTTTGTTAATATCTTCAATGTACAGACAAATTTGCTGTTACAGTTTTATAATAGTTTAGATAGATTATTCTTATGCAAAGAGACTGCCTCCTTAAATGTTTAGTTTCATATGAAAGACATCAACGGTTCATCAATAAAAAAAAATTATTTATAATCTCCAGTATTTCTTCCTAGGACATCTTTATCAATTTTAATAGGTAACGATTTCGTTCACAGTATTGTTAGCTTATTGTTGGGCTACAATGTAGGTCATCACATCACACTGCTGGACGACAATTTAAAGAGGAGGATAAGACAACATGCGTGTTTTTAAAAGTGGCCAGAAGTGCTATTTTTGAACATCACACGTTGTAATCAGCTGTAGAAAATGTCAAAATCACCATGGAGATTATGCATCTTTCTACTGCCGATTTGATCGTGTGATGTTCAAAAATCGCACTCCTGGGCTTACCCAGATATCTCTGAAAATTGAAGTCTATCTTCAGTACAAAGAAATTATTTCAACATTCATGTAAACCCTGCAGACATCGCACTCGCGACTGTGACCAGGTGTTGTAATGCCATTAATATCAATTGAACATTGACCGTCTGCCACTTGCACTGCCACCCAAACCTGACCTCCACAGCCCCCGCTCCACTATACATTACTAACCTTTCCAGGGGAACTCCTATAGTGAATGAGAGGTCAAGGTAATGTGGCAAAGAAATATTTTATGAGCCGATTTCCGTCGTAGTAAGAGTAATGCGATTTTGTCAGACTAATGCGTTTCCGTTTCAATTGCTGTTGTTGTCTTGTTTCTGCTTGTAAGCTTCGATAAAATTAAGAAGCAAAATTGGAACTTTACTAAAGAAACTTAAACATTCTTTCTCACATAGGATGTACTTTTCGAGTGTGTGCACACGGCGACACATCAACCTACATAACCCCAAAATAAACTGGCCGCACGACGTTATACGTTATGCGACCTATGCGTGGCCTATCGTGGCTATATCGGTTTTGTATAGCTTGATGTGTCGACGTCACAGATCACAAAAACTACTTTGATGAACCTCAAAAGGTAACCACCTTTGAGTACATCGTTAGCAGTACATAATACAGGGTGTAATGTAAACTTAAATGCGTTACATACTTAAAGGGGTACTTGAGACCATCAAACTGAACAACTTTCACTATGGGATTAACATTGAAATCGCGAAAAAAAAATTGCAGTTCCATACATTTGAGCTGAGAACCCGTTGACGTTTTCTGTAGAACAGCTGGTTTTTTTGGGTTGTCGGTTTAAAAAAAAAATTACACTATCCTGTATAAAATGGACATTTAGAAAAACCTTTGTCACAATAGTAAAATAGCTAGCAAGTAAGAAAAACTAAACATTCAGAAATAACGATTTCAATGCAAAATTATCCCAATAAAAATGAAATAAGTACGATAATTGTATGTGACCAGTGAGTAGACTTCTTTGTAATTGATTCCCATGGCATGTGGCAATGATAACCGTGGGGTGGCAGTTACTCCACGATAGAATGCGCGGGCGCAATCAACCGGTACACGAGTGTAATATAAATCAACAGTTTTACATTTATTTTGTGTCGAAAGGTTAAGAAAGTGCTTCCGTTTTAAAAAAAAAACATTTTGGATGGTAAAACTTTGTCATTATTAATGCATGATAAATTGTTAAAAAATTCCATACCTGTCCAAGAAGATGCTTTATTTTCAAATCGATTTTTGGCTTTTCCAAACAAACAAAAATTAGTTATTGAATATATCGACATCGAACAGTATTAATCAAAAAGTTGTGTAGTGCTCACTAGTATTATTGTGTTGTTAAATACCTATAGGTACTTTCAACATTGACCAAGACGCATCATAGCGATAGTTGGAGATATAATCTATCTAATCTAAACTAGTATAAATCTGTATCAGGAAGTTTGTCTGTACATTGAAGATATTAACAAAAAAAAAGTTTTGATATGGTTTTTAGGTATCCCTGATTCCATATCATCAATTTTTGGATTTTTTGTTTGTCTGTTTGTTTGAACGAGTATCACGCAAAAACTACTGAACCGATTTTGATGAAACTTTTTTTGTTTGATAGCTTATGATCTGACTTAAAATCTGGTATATAATTTGTGCGGACAAAGTTGCGGGTTAACGCTGGTAGATAATACAAGTATACAGGGTGTTAGGGTAAACAGTTGCATTACTACAAGGGGAGATTGTACCCATAATACTGAACCACTTTCCCTAAGAAACCTATAGGAAATTCGCAATAATATTGTAAGACTTTTCATACAAACGTTCGATCAGCTTCGCATTTAGTATGGAAAGTCTTAATTTTTTTGCGAATTTCCTATAGGTTTCTTATGGAAAGTTTTTCAGTATCATGGGTACAATCACCCCTTAAAGTAATGCAACTGTTTACCCTAAAACCCTGTAGATACTAGGTCTATTTCCAGCTTCCTGGAGATCAGTCATGGTTTCACTAGGTACCCAATTTTAGGCTATACATAATTATAATAATAATTTACAATATAATAAACATTTTATTAATGTATTAATACTTATTTATAATATTATTTCAAATTCTTTTTACACTTTCTTCCATGACTATATTTCATTTGAACTTACACCCTGTTAATTTATCTGAGACTTACACTTCCTTATTTATTATCACTCATTTCATTGGTTGCTGCGTCTGACTACTACTAAAAAGGTTTCATCTGAAAATCAACACCCTGCTTTCGGGCAAGGTCTATGTTAAGCTGGACCTATATGCTGCTGTAGCATACAATAAATTACATGTTGTTCTATTGATGTTTCGTTGTATTATTGTTTTGGAAACTTGTTGTGAACTGTAATATTATGTGTGTGTTACTTATGCAAATAAGTTGTTTATCTATCTATCTATCTATCACATACAATTTACATACAATTTGAGCTTAGACATAGGTTGTACAAAACCATGGTTACGTCGACAAATCAATCGTAATAGGTAATTAAAGAACAGTTACATAACTCGTACACATACAATACAGTCAACCCCAAAACGCCAAACAAACCGTTAAATCAAATTGTCAATTGACCAAATCTCATTAGACCCCGTAACGAAAGGTCTTGGATCGGAACTGACACAGCCCAACAACAGGGTGTTTTTTTTTTATTCTTTTCTTTTTTTTGGAGCTTTTAACCCTGAGCCTGTTAACAAATTAAACGCTCACGCTCAGCTTGTAAAATCTATATGGAAAACGAGGAGCGGTTGTGCCTGTTATTTTGGTCTCAGTCTTAGAGAGACCGTAAATAAATGAAACATAGCAATACGTGTAGAGTGAATTAAATCTAACTAATACGTTAATTTGTGGTGATCTGCAGAAGTTGGGGGAAAAGTTTATTCTCCTTATAATATCTTTAGTTTCAAGTGTGTGAACCTGCTAACTTTTTTCATTAATTAGATAGTTCGCTCAATTTTATACGTTCTTAGATTTCTTTTAAAAAAATTCACGATAACAGGGACATAAGAAAACCACATCAGTGACCGTTCAACAAAATCAAAAACTTTCCGTAATATCAACCAAAAATAATTCAGTAATTACTTAATTGTATTCAATGAAAATTGCTTTGCTACTGCTTTTTGATTGGCTTGTCTGAATTCACTATACATTTTTACTAGGTACTCCCAACTTTTAGAGATATGGACTTTTTAAATAAAAATTCCTTGACAACAAGTATATTATGCCAGTACGGCTTGTAGTTTTCATAAAAAGTGATCTGTTCGTTGAAAAGTTTGTGTACAAATATAAATATTATCATTACAACATAGCATTTTGTTATTGTTCAAAAGAATTTCAGACTCATCATCATCATATCAGCCGATAGACGTCCACTGGTAGACATAGGCCTCCATTAAGGATTGCCACAACGACCGATCCTGCGCTGGCCTCATCCAACGAGTTCCGCCACCTTCACCAGGACGTCGGTCCACCGCTTTTCAGTACGCGAACTTTTAATTTTCTCTCTCTCTTTCTTAATTTTTAGACTCTGCATCATTAATTTGTGTACATCCTGTACAATATGATTGCGCGGGTGTCACACCACTACATTTGGGACAATGATAAGATCATACGAGACAACTGCTAGTGATCCCCGAATCAATATAGGGGATCAAACGATTGGCCGGGGGTGGGTGTTTGTTTAGAGATGTTAATACTCCTTGTGGGGTTGGATAAGGAGAGAGGATGAGGCGAAATGTCGGATTTTAACTTACATAGTAACTCATTAGTAATCCGTGTCTATGTTTTAACTTAAAATAGTTTAGTGATACATTTTTGTCCTCAGTTTTTGTCACATCTGTAAAACTCTGGACAGTAATCATACATGCAAATACTCACAACCGTGTTACTATTTCGGGGTGATCACAAGCTCTACTTTACTCACCTGTTAAGGTTTTAATAATTGTTAGGTGAACATTTATCGTTTTTATGATTACAACAATGCAAGAAAAGGTTGAATATTGGCACTTACTTAGGTGAGGAGATAAAAACAAAAACGTCTATACAGCTGTAACAAAATTACCTAGTTATTTATTGGTTTAGATCATTAAACTGAACAACTTTCACGTTGAAGCCAAAATAGGCACGATCCCAAGCAAGCACTATAGGCTGTTTATTATGGAAACCATACAACAACGGCACAAACATATAAACATCCATGACCGAACCGGGATTCGAACCCAAAAGGAAAAACAAATCCAGATGTTTCATAATAAACTGTAGAATTACGTTTGAAACTCTTATTTTAAACTCTGTTTATCATGTCTAACTCGTATAACCTACTTTTCGAAGAGCTCCCGTAAGAAATAGGTTGGATTCGCCAGATAAATAGGTAATCTTAATATAATTGCGTCTCGCCAAACAGATCGGCCTCGACAAATACCGCGTTGACCCTTGTACTGCCAGCCGGGAGCCCCATGTGCGATGGAAAATATTCGGTCGCCCACACTGGATAAAGCGGGTCTAATTTCAAATATTATTGATTTTTAAACATGTTACAACCATGTTGTGCTATTTCGTATCAAATCAAAGATTGAAAAATTTGTCTCGGGCGGGACTTGAACCAGAACTTTAAAGAGGGTCTAATCTTTGCAACATGTTTGTCGCATTTACTCTAAAACATCGGCATTCTAATCGTAGGTAGGTAGATTTTATTGGACCAGAGATTCCTAGTGAGGGAATTTCCTAGGAACTTGTCCATAAAATTAATTAAATAAGCGATTAAGCTGCTGATATGGTTGCTTGACTCTGATTAAGTATGTAAACTAAGCCTACGCTATCCGTCCGTCTCTCCGTTCTAACTCTAAAGCGCCTGTATCTTTTGAACCGTAATATACCTAATGGTAGCGAGTTAAAATTTTGATCGAATATGTGTTACCTATTTAATTTTTTTGGATTTGCTAATTTATTAATAAAAATATAAGTAAACATTAAAAATACAAGAATCGAAATTATTGTAAAATTATTCAAGGTTTTTTTTTTTGTTTGTTTTTGCTCCATCTTAAAAACAGCAATAAATAAAATCATCAAACTTGGTGTGATTAATTAAGAATTATAGAGCATACTCTAAATCTAAAGCAAAACAACAAACATAATAAAAACTGGCCAAGTGTGTGTCGGGCTCGCGCAAAGAATCCCGGAGAAAATTGTTTTATTTATTTAAATACGTAGGTAGGAAACCCTCGGTGCTCGAGTCCGATTCGCTCTTTGATCTGTTTTTTCGTAAAAGTGTTGATTCCCTCTAACCCTACCCAGCTCCATGGCACAGCCCCTACAGGCCGGTTCGCTTGACTGCCTGGTCACATGTTACTAGCAGACGATGGATGGTGCAGGACACCAGGACCCCTGTCCTGGCCCTGATGGAATGCCACCGTGGAACTGACGATGCGAATTTTTTTCTGTTAATTTGTTGTTTGTCGTTGAATACGATTTTAGCGGCTGCTGTTTCTTAGTTTGTGTTCATTTGTGAGGAAAGATTAGGGTATGTATTCTTTTTGTATCATTTAGCGGGGAATTCGAGCCATTTATAATCTGCGTTGTCGAGATTCACTACGAGATCTTTTTAAAGATATCAGTATCTTTACTTTCTACAGTGAATACATTTACGAAAATATTTTATACGTTCGGAAAAATTTGTATCTCTTTCTCAAAACCAGTGACGTTCATAATTACAATACAAGAAATAAAAATAAATTAGTATTCCCACATTTTCGACTCAGTAAGGTCAACACATCTTTCATGGGGCACTGTATACGCTATTATAATAAGATACCAGAGGATATTCTAAACTTGCCAGACAAAAAGTTTAAGTCCCATGTTAAACAAGTCCTCTGTAAAAAAGACTACTATAAACTCGATGACTATTTGAATGGCCAAAATGTCTGGTCTTAACAATGTTACTATATGTAATGCAAAATTGTATTTTAATTGTACTTTGTATATTTTGTTTTGTTTAAAAGATGTGTGTTGTAGAGTTTCTGGCCGCATCTTCTCTCAACGGAACACGGTGGTAGAGTCAAAAAATGACGTCAAAAAGCTATGTGATATTATTTTGAACGAGCGTTAACCCGCGACTTCGTCCGTTCAAATTATATACCAAATTTTAAGTCAGATCATAAGCTATCAAACAAAAAAAGTTTCATCAAAATCGGTTCAGTAGTTTTTGCGTGATACTCGTTCAAACAAGCAAACACACAAACAAACACCCAAACAAACACACAAACAAACAGACAGACAACAAATCCAAAAATATGTGAAATGGAATCAGGGACACCTAACAACCATATTGTAACTTTTTTTTTGTTATTATCTTCAATGTACAGACAAACTTCCTGTTACAGTTTTATAATAGTACGAGCGTTAACCCGCGACTTCGTCCGCACAAATTATATACCAGATTTTAAGTCAGATCATAAGCTATCAAACAAAAAAAGTTTCATCTAAATCGGTTCAGTAGTATTTGCGTGATACTCGTTCAAACAAACAAACAAACACACAAACAAACAGACGGACAAAAAATCCAAAAATTGGTGAAATGGAATCAGGGACACCTAAGAACCATATCGTAACTTTTTTTTTGTTAATATCTTCAATGTCCTGATACAGTATAGATAAAAAATGTTGTTTGATTTGAGCGTCTTCAGTCGAGTGGCTATGGCTTATCATTACTCTTTAAGTTGCCGCAGGTGAAGAAATTTGCCAATCAATATCATGATTTCCTTGCTGTTGCCTGTGTCTTAGCCTGCGTGGAACAGGGTCCTTCTTAATATACTTTCACTTTTTTAAGGGGATGATCAGAACATAAAACAGAACAACTTTCTCTATGGGTCAATATCGAAATAGCGAAATTAATATCTACTATTCCATACGAAACTACAAACCTGCTCTACACTAATGTATGGGACAGCGGTTTTTTGTTTCACGTTTTCAATGTTGGTCCCATATAGAAAGTTGTTCAGTTTGATGGTCAGATTATCCTCTTAAAAACCATTAGCACCGTCAGCACAAAGGACCTTGTGTACCTATGTCCTTCCTCAGGATTCAAGCTATCTATATACAGGGTGAAATTGATATCATTAGCATCCTTTTAAACTAAGAGTCAAACCCATCAAACTGAACCACTTTTACTATGGGAGCAAACAGATCGGAGCAACAAAAAAAAAACAGCTGTTGGATACATTTGAGTCTAGTAGGCAGCGGCGCGGCGGGTACAGTTTAGTACGGAACAGCAGATTTTTTTTTGTTCCGATTTGTTAGCTCCCATAGTAAAAGTTGTTCAGTTTGATGGGTAGACACTTAGTTTCAGGATTCTAATGATATCAATTTCACCCTGTATTATAGAGATAGCTAGTTAGATTGGTATAGACCAATTTCCATCAATATCAGTTTAACTTTTGCATTTATAATATTAGTTATACTTAGATTATACTTTTGCTACTATAAAAAGGTCATCGAACCCTCAATTGCCCACTGATGAAATGGATGGTATTATGCGAGAGTGCGGGGCGTGGCTGCGTTCAACGTCACCTATCTTATCCACGTCCACGATGTGTTCAAAGTTAACGCCTCGGTGGGCGCTGGCACGCGAACCTACACTGATTGCTTTGATAGCTGGCTACTATATTTCTATTTCTAACTTTATTTAGCTCATGTACTCCGAATAGCGGTAAATACAGGGATTATTTGGCACGGAAATGATACCATCGACATTCAATAATCGTATTAATAATGTTTTGTCTGAAATAAGCGATTTTTTATCTATCTAAACTGTATTATATAAAACTGTAACAGAAAGTGTGTCTGTACATTGAAGATATTTACAAAAAAAAGTTACGATATGGTTTTTAGGTGTCCCTGATTCCATATCACCAACTTTTGGACTTTTTGTCTGTTTGTTTGTGTGTTTGTTTGTTTAAACGAGCATCACGCAAAAACTGCTAAACCGATTTTGATGAAACTTTTTTGTTTGATAGCTAATGATCTGACTTAAAATCTGGTACATAATATGTGCGGAAAAGGTCGCGGGTTAACGCTAGTTTAATATATAAATCAAATCGGAAGCAGCTACTTACGAATTTCAATTGAGGTTTTTTTTTCAAACGCTCTGTTTGGTGCTATGAATGATGTAACATTAGAATGTCGGACCAAAAAGCCTCAACTCGGCTTTTGATATACACTGTACTTAAATATAATGCTTATCAAATATCAATGTTGTATAAAATAAATAAATAAATAATAACGCTCACATGCACATACATTGTAATGATCCCAAGTAAGCACTAATAGGCTGTTTATTATGGAAACCATACAGCAACGGCACAAACATATAAACATCCATGACCGAACCGGGATTCGAACCCAGGACCCTGGTTTGGCAGTCCGGTGTGGTAACCATTACACCAACCGGGTCGTCATCGTATCTACCTATAATATGGCAGGTGAGATGATATCATAAATTGCGTTTTTAACAATTTCGTCTACAGGGTGGCCCAAAAGTCATGGATCAAACGAAATGAGGTGATAGCTGAGCTCATTTCCAACCAAAAGAGTCCTATTGTTGATGGTTTAAAAATTATTATTTTTTTTCATTTATTTTCTTATATCACGCTGTGCGTCAACAAAAAAACTAAATTAAATTTACTAATAAGTACGAACTACCTATACTAAGCTTGTAGCTGCAGCAAGTACAGTTTCAGGGTTTGATATAAGTTGTTCATGAATTTGATCTTCTTCTTATCGTGTGGGCAAAGCCCTGGTGTCGGAGTTTTTTCAGACCGCCTTACGGCCTCTGACGTGGTTTTTATGTAACGACTACTACTACCAGAGATAGTAGCTGGGACTAACGGCTTAACGTGCCATCCGAAGCACGGAATCATTTTTCTTTTCAGACAATCAGGTGATTCAGTCTGCAATGTCCTAACCAACTGGGGATAAACGTACAAATTGTCCCCCGTGGGAATCGAACACACGACCTCCGTGTCAAGAGCCAATGCTCTTATCCATTAAACCACGGAGGCACTCTGATTTTGATTTTGATTATCAGTCATGATGAATTGAAATGAAATTATCATGAATTGATTCGTATCTACTTGTAGGTGGTTGGCCCCTAGCCCTACAAGTCCTACAACACATTTTAAGGTTGCTTGTGTACGAAGAAGTTTCTATAAAATAAACTTATCAAAACAATGATAGCCGTTCCGCGTTACACCCTATTTATTTGGGTTCCTTGCGTAATGCGCAGCTAAAAGTGCAACCTGTCACTTACAGTGGGACAGCCAGGATATCAACGTCGCGTCGTTCCGTGAAGAAACAACCGGCAAATTGCTGGTTGTCACTAGGGATGTCACGCTTGAGTTTCGGTTACGGATATTACGAATGTTAATTTTATTTCTTTTAAACGGGTCAGGAATAGGCAGTCCTAGCATGCCACCTACCAGAAAACGACAATAATCGAGACGTGCCTCTGTCTTTGTTACTTTGCGTAAGGTGGAGTCTTGTAGTTGCAGCTATCTGGTAAATGCAACTATGGAGCAATTGCACTTATAAGAATCACAATTCAGTCTTTCTCTTTATACCAACACCTGCCTTCTAGATGACTAGACATAAGTCTATTGAGAGAAGAACTGAATTGTGATTCTTACAAGTGCAATCGCTCCATAGTTGCAATTACCAGATAGTTGCAATTACAAGACTCCACCTTATAAGAAAGCGAGCGCGCATGACGGTTTTCTCATTTTGTCGCTTTGTGGTTCGTGGTATGCTAGACTTAATGTGTAAGAAAAATGACTTCGAGAAGGTTTGATTTCAAATCTAAATAAGGATTGGGATAGAAATGTTTCACTACCGATTTGCAGTACCAAAACAATCTGGATTCCAAAGTCACGCTCAGAACCCTTGTCTATACTATTATAAAACTGTAACAGGAAGTTTGTCTGTACATTGAAGATATTAACACAAAAAAAGTTACGATATGGTTTTTAGGTGTCCCTGATTCCATTTCACTAATTTTTGGATTTTTTGTCTGTCTGTTTGTTTGTGTGTTTGTTTGTTTGAACGAGTATCACGCAAAAACTACTGAATCGATTTTGATGAAACTTTTTTGTTTGATAGCTTATGATCTGACTTAAAATCTGGTATATAATTTGTGCGGACGAAGTCGCGGGTTAACGCTCGTAATGATTAAAATGAGTCTTCTTTGGTAAATGATTAGTCGCCTCGTCCCATACTCAGAATTAGTTAAGGGTTGGTCCTATTCGGACCACGACCATAAGGTAATTAAGTCTGTAGTAGTCTATAACCAACCAATTTCTTGTCCCCGATGTGCCAACGTAATAAGTAGGTACTAATATACGGATATTATGATTTTCGTCTTTTGTGTCAGCATAAGTTATATCGCATGACAATTACTCATGCTGTAATTCAAAGATGTAAGATGTGGATGTAAAGATTAGCCAGTCAGCAATGGTCGTATCGAGGCTGACTGCCCAGGGTGCGCCAGACAAACTCAGGTTACGTCGCTCGTGCGCTCTCTACTTGCACCCCAGGCACAGTATGTGATAATGTACTTCATGCGTTACTATTTCGGTTACGGAGACGAATGCGAACAACACTAGTTGTCAGACAAATGACAACTTTATTGACCGGCCACTGTGACCGAGGTGTTGTGTACTAACTATAGGTTTGTAAGTAATTCCACACAAGTAGCTATGTGATTTTATAATTATCTCATTCATTCGTTTAGCGACGGAAGTCTTTTGTAGGGTCTGTTGTTCTTTGTGTGAATTATAGTTTGATTATAGAATAGACACACAGATTTTTCAAATATAAAAAAAGTAACTAGTAGGTATAACATTCTATAATTTGAGACGTTAGACCGAGATCCGACCGTGAAATTATGCACCTGTTTCTTTGGTGAACGAAATCAGTGCTGCCACCTTAGAGCTTTCGGCGCTAGATCTAGGGTTTTTTTGGTATTTTTAGCACCGTATCTCACATTTTAGAGCCTAGCTGAGAATCTAACGCTTTTTAAACTTTCAATAAAGCAACATTATTTGTGTTTGAACATGCTATATTTAGTGATTTTTGATTGGAATATGATACATATTGATAGAATTTTGTGGTCAAAACATGTCCATAAAATGTACAGGTTCGGGAGATTCAAATAATGAACGCTTATTTTAAGTGTCATCATTAATTTTACAGGGGACTTATGAATTCACTGACTTAAATTGACTTATAAATGGGTTTTGGAAAAGCTGATTAGACTATTTATAGAACTTAAGGGACTTTTTATGCGATAAGAATTTAGCGTCGAATCTAGCGCTTTTTCGAGCCGCGAAAATATTGCAATCTAGCGCTTTTAGGTAGAAGGCCTGAACGAAATGTGATTCTAGTGAATGTTTACACAGGGGTTCTTATAACGCCACCAGGTTGCCTAGAAAAATCTTGCTGCAAGTACCTTTTCCATTATAATTTTTGGTACAATTTCTTCCAACTACTTGTTTGGGAAGTAAATGAGGTGCTATCGCAAGGAGACCGATCTAAAGAACGGGAAAAATTAAAGTTGCCATCTCTCAGTCTGCCGCGACTTCGCAACTCTAGGGTTGAAAATGACATCTTTGAACCTGGCAACCCTAGAGTTGTGGCAGACTGAGAGGTGGCAAGTGGCAACCCTTGTTTTTCCAGAGGTGTAAACTTAAATGCGTTACATACATAAGGGGATACTTCAGACCATCAAACTGAACAACTTTCACTTTGGAACCAACATTGAAATCGCGAAAAAAGAAATCAGCTGTTTCATACATTTGATTATTATTTTGTTTGGTAGATTTTTCCGCTAGAGTCGTTACTAAGTAAATGTGCTCTACCGTTACTCTTACAGTTACCTACCCTCCATTTGGCTTCGCCGAAGTCGGGGAAAAACCATTTAGTACTCATTAAGTTTTGCTAAAAATTATTTATTTTGCAAAATCCCAACGCAACAAGTCTCATGATAGAACTTTAATAACCACGAAATTAGTGCGAAAATAGCATGCTTCGAAGGACTACAAGCGGAACTTAAATTGTAATAAGGCTAATCAACTCAGTCTTAGCTATGCAGTGAGACTCCAATAATTTCTCATGACTGTTCATTCAATTAACTACAGATAAATCAACGTTGACGTGTCTATAGAGACTAGAAATATAGAAGAACTGGTCTGGGCCATTTTTCTAGAGTAAAGCTAAAGCTGAGATCGACTGAGATTGTGCCAACAAATAAGCCATTGATATCATATCGATACCGTCTGTGAAAGGCGTAACTTCTTCTTCTTATCGTGTCGACTTCAAATTCTGAACAAAGTCGCTAAATAGTAGCTTGCCAGAATCGGGCAATCGTAGCTAATCACCTATCGTATTATGTAATATGTAGGAATCAATCATGAGATTCAAAATCGTGTTCGATTTACGCATAATCTCCATTATGACATTTTCTACTGTGATTTGAACTCACATTTGTTGGATTCAGCAGTGCTATTTCTGGCATAAAAACTATGGTTTTTAAAATTTTCGTATACGAATCAAAATATGTGGCATTGAAAATCTTATAGCTCAAGCTTATAGGTGCTCAAATTCCGTCCTATTCAAAATCGGTGCACTTCGCTTAATACCTCACATTTTAAGCAGTGTAACTGACTTAATTATGTCTTACTCGTATCTAAGTTCACGACAAATAGGTACTATAACCAGTGATTGGAATATGTTGTGCAATTTAGGGTGGTCAAGGCGCGAATATTTGTGTGATGAATATTAATATTTGTATTCATAGAGATCTAGAGAGATGCCAACCAACGCGCTGAGCACAAAACCGAGTGTCGCATTACAATCAGTACCACGTGATAGAAAGTATTTTGTTAGCTTGAATGTGCTCATTATCCATTGCGGTATCAGAACTCAATGTTCGAATAATCTTTAGTACTACGCAAGCATTGTAAACTATTTACACATAATATCTCGACTGGCTTTCAGCCTCATAATATATTGAACCCTTACTGTCACAAGCAATGTGTTCCGTTTTTGCGCATATTACAGCGACCACTTTTCACATCTCCCTTTAGTTTTTGTGATCTGTGTTTGTATTCGATTCATGGGTGTTTATATCTTACAGGGCGTACAATTTTATGCATTGTATATTAAACAGGGTGCACGCCCCGTATTCTACAGGGAAATTGATATCATTAGCATCCTTTTAAACTAAGAGATCTACCCATCGAACTGAACAACATTGTTGCATACATTTGAGTCGCGAACTCGCTCGTCGGTATTGCAGTTTAGTATGGAACAGCTGATTTTTTATTTGCTCCAATCGGTTTGCTCCCATAGTAAAAGTGGTTCAGTTTGATGGGTAGACTCTTAGTTTAAAAGGTTGCTAATGATATCAATTTCACCCTGTAGATACAAACACCCTTGAATGCTACAAAATGCTACACGAAAAAATTGCGGCGGGATATGTAGCGTTTTTTATTACTATATTTTGACAGTGTTACAATCGCCGCCGTAAGCTTCGAGTGACAAGGAACAGAAGGTGTATTTTTTCAGACATAATACAATGGACTTAGCAACTTACACTCAATCAGAAAGTTCACCAAAAAAGATATTTTTCTAGGTTTTATTTCATTTCTGCCCACCCATTACAACTCTACATTCAATGCGCGAGCGCATCCAGTCCTAGACACGTTTTTACAGAATCCAGGTTAATGACGTGTTAATAACAATTTCTTTGTAAATTCAATTGTTACAGCTGCTCATGGCAAATTGTTGAACAATCAGGTGTTTTCACATGGTATTCTGCGAATTGTTGACGTTCTTAGAGTAATGCTGATTGAAAACAGTTTTTATTTTGCTGCTAGCGGTGTTCCACGACTTTATTTTAAATTTTGTTTTGGCTGCTACATCATCCCACCGCTGGGTAAATCACCTATTAATACTTCAACCATCTATGTTCCGGGCAAGCTCTGGCCACTCTGTCTGTCTCTCTTTCATTTGTGCATCAATTGTAACATAATTTGGCATGTAGGCAGATAGTAACCCAAAAATAGAAATGTAATCAAAACAATGCAAAAACATGTTTTATGACCTCTCCTAGTCCCATATAACGAAACGGAGGTTGAAAAAAGAAAATTTTACCTAGTACCTACCCCTTCTGTCTAGAGGACTTAGTTATTTCTACTACTTGTGTCTCGCTCGAGATATTTGCGCTCGAATCCTTTACTCACCCACGAACCTCTTACTTTTAATTGAGTAAAAAATCTAAAAATATTCTAATATGTTTCTCTTAGTAGGTACTCTGACACTAGGGGCTCTGCCCACACGATAAGAAGAAGTAGGTACTTTCAACGATGACGGATGCCGTAGTTCAAAAAGTGTCAAAAAAAATTTAAACCGTCAACACCCAATGGCTACGAAACCCTATCATGGGCGTGACCGACACATTCTTGGCCGGTTTTTTTATGTTTTATTCACTATAAAACTGTTTCACACTGATATTCTATACTATAGGTATCACAGGGTTCTCGACTATGTTCGCCTAGTTTTATCCATTTAATGTAATCAAAAGACAGTGTTTTTAAACACCGAGCAATTCCTTTTAATTACTATAAAAACGTTATCTATTTTCCTGTCTGTATGTCAATGTAAGACAACATTTTTTCCTCCTCTATCTATAATTACGAATGCAAACGTAATAATATAAAGACAAAGGGATATTAAGATTCCACTAGCAAATATACTCGCAAAGCAACAAAAATTACTAAGAAGAAACGTGTATTAGAATGTCACGAATGTCACCTTTAACCTGATAATAAAAACCAGATTAAAATTATACATCAAGAATTTCAATAAATACATACCTATAGTCAACAAGAATAGCACAGTACTATCTACAATTCGATGAAAACAAAAAAACTTTTTATGATAATAAAAATAATAAGTAGTAGGTATGTCTGGGAAAACTGTTACTGAATACAATTTTTTGAATCTAAATAAAATCTGTTCTTTTCTTACAATAGTCTAACATTGCATACTTACTTATAGTATAATAGAAGTACCAAGTACTAACTTATTATTATAATAAAAAAGTGTACTATAATTATTTTGGTGCGACTTGGAAGTTGTAAGTGAATGGACCATCCCATTTCTTCTTCTGGGCACCGTTCTAGGCGACTAAGGGTTATTGGTTTCTCATCTCACTACTAGTACAATTTCATAACCTTCGATGTTAATGAATATGAGCCTTGTTACAACTGCAAGATAGTTAGTAGTTGTAGCTATGTTTCTGACCACCCTGATATAATATGATCATATCTTTATATAATGTAATTGCTTGAATGTATGTATAAGTTGTGCGGTGCCGTGTGGTGCCGTCGAAGAATATTGCACCACCCCAGTCCAACCCGTTGGTGTCGTAAAAGGCGACTAAAGGGATTAACCGGAGGATGGGCAGCAGCGTTCTCCAAGTATATTAATACCCAACTGCGATCGCCTACCCGCACGTCAAGCGTGGCGATTATGGCATAACCTTCCTTTTGGGGGAGGCCTATGTCGAGCAGTGGACGTATAAAAAAGGCTGAAATGATGATGAATGATGTATATGCTCACGAGTATATTCCTCGAGAGGGTAGTCAGACAGAGATATCTGAAAACCCAGAACATCCACATTTCCCTAGTACCAAAACTCTATCCAGTGATGTAACGTTACTTATACACAGTGGGTAACATGTCTCGATATTGAAGCACGCAGGTTTCCTCAGTGTTTCCATCACCGAAAAGCCAGTAGTGTTAATAAATGGTAAATAAACGCCAATAAACTCATTGGAACGAGTCGGTCTGGACGGGGATCGAACAATCGCCTCCTGCACAGCATGCATGGTTTCTTGCCACTAGATCACCACCCTCAGCTTTTTATGTAATTACATACAAAATTAATGATTCAAAAAGGCATGTTGAGGTGGTTTGGCCATGTGGAAAGAATGAGCGATATGTTGACGTATGAAATTTACAAGGCAAGTGTGAATGGAAAGGTTGAAAGGGGTCCCTAGGCGCACGTACGCTGACTAAATCGGATGCGTACTGAAGAAGATACTTATGGATGTTGTGGAGGCGAGAGATGTGTGTCAGAATCGTAGCATGTGGCGATCTGTTGTCTCTGCCTACCCCAGTAGTGGGACATTTTTATGTTTTTATTTCATTTTTATTATAAATTCTCCGTTTCTCTCGCCTTTTTAACTTCAATGTTTTTACCAAAATTGTTTCTTGCATAGAAGCTCTAGCAGCGTTTTTTTAGTGAATAATGATAGAAATATTGCAAGTGAGAACAGGGTACAGCTGAAAATCAAGGCTGCGCTCGCTGTGATCTCTGATCAGATCACTCGGCCGGTACAAAACTGAGCTGATCCCTTTCGTCGCAAGCAGACTCTATAAGTTTATACTTAAGTAATTACTTTAGTAATTACAATAATTATTTATTGTAATTACTTTAACAATTACTGTATCTACATTCTGTTTGCACAATAAAAATTTTTTCAATTTCAATTTTCATAGGCGTGGGCATATTTACATACAAAATTATGTTTATTTAATTAGGTTACATCTAGTGTCGTCAATCCCCGATGCCCTTTCTCACTCTACCGTGTGAGTATGAATGAGTTTTTGCGAGTTCGGACAGTTGGTCGGACTAACTGATTTATGACGTCCATGGAGATGAATAATACATGATATTTTCCCTCTTAAATATGGGAATCTGAATCTGAATTACGTTGTAACTGAATACAGGTTTTGTTGGCACTTTGTCTTCTCTACAAATTCTCTAAAAGTCTTTTGTAACAGAGTCTGCTTTAGATAGATACATTCTTCGCGTATGTAATGCTTTATGGGTTTTTTCTCATAATGTGCGGCTTAGTTTCTGCTAAGTGTTAAACTTCCTAAAATCAGGAGTACTATTTTTTAATTTTACTTTCTAAATAAGAAAATGTTAAAAGATTCTAGAGTTCATAACATTTTCAAAATCGAAACAGAACGTGGGTAATGAAAACAATAGCACCCCAGTGTATTGGAATATAGTATTAAATATGTAATATTATGTAGTAACACAGGATGGTAGTAGTATAGGAGGTCCATAAATTATCTATCAAACATCAAAAAGTTCTTTTTGCCAGAGACGATTCCATCAGTGGTTGTTAAAACTAACATTTAATACTAAGGTCCGATTCGACCGAACGCGAGTAAATTTTATTCTTAGATTAAGTCGCCGGTTACTCTCGAGTAAACTGATTTTGCGTTTTACTAACCCTATTCTATGAATAAGTTGAGAGTAAATTTTACACGGCCAATTTTGACGGTGTAACCTTATAACGAGACTAATAAAATGTCTATGTCACAAGAAACCTAACAAATTAAAACTGTATAACCTCACATTGCAATAAGTACGGATACAATGACTTCTTTCTTTAGGTGGATTATACATTCGTTCTTTTAGTATAGGTTTTGAGTGGTAGAAGACAAGTAAAGTTATTTCGGAGTAAACACTAGGAGTAAAATTGTTCCTTGTATGGTTACTCTTCTATAAATCAAAGTTAAGTCGAATCCGGCCTAAAGAGAATCCAATACCACAATTACCTAACTACGGTTCAAAAAGGTGAATCCCAAAAACTATCCGATAATTCATACAAAATGTAAACAAAATCGATCGACTCCACAGTTTCCCCTGTGTGATGCGGCAACTGCAATAAATACAGTACAATTAGAGGTTATAAAACGTTCTCTTCTGTCGGTTAGCGTTAAATGGGGATCGACAAAAAACTCTGCGGTGCTACTACGATACATTTTGTACGTTAAACCTCAAAGGATTCTCACATGTTACTGTCATATTGTTCGTTTAATATGAGTTGACTTATACGTAATATTTTTGTCTCCACACCTATGTTAGAAAGGATTAATCCAAGGTCTTGCCAAACGTTCTGTTCCACACAGTCTTCAATTTCCGTCTGTACGCTATTGATCATTGCTAGTAAGATGACGCCATTCTTTTCGTCTGGCACATTCCATTGCTGACTACCTAATCTTTCCATTACAGCATGCTTGATTGTCATGCTATATAGCTTATGCTGACACGAAATAAGAAGAATATGTTTTTCATCACGAGAAGTATTTGTTTTTTCAGG
Organism: Agonopterix arenella; assembly: GCA_927399405.1. NCBI lineage: Eukaryota > Metazoa > Arthropoda > Insecta > Lepidoptera > Depressariidae > Agonopterix > Agonopterix arenella. The sequence goes on from OV656710.1 coordinate 6,111,679, forward strand.
ATTTTACTTGTCGCTTTCAAAAATCATTGATTCATTGAAATACAAACTGGTACACTTCCTGACCACCGAAAAAGTTAATCTCGCACGATATGTAATTCTTAACTCCCTTGAACGATTATCAGGTGAGTTTCCCTGGTAACCCTTTCATCCATAACAGACTGTGTATTTCGCATAGAATTGTGTCGATACTCACATTATGCTAATGCGGTACTATGTGTCGCGAATTCATTGCTCTTGCCATTTGATTGTTCATTAATTGTGATGAATTACCAATGGCTTTAAAGGATAATTAAGTTTGAAAAAGGTGAAGTATGTCTGTTCCGCCGTAGACAAAGAAATGTTGAAGGAATTGTACTTAACTTTCCTGAGTAGGAATAAATCTAGGGGTTAGTTTCAGACGGATTTCAACTGATGGAAAATATTATCTCCTACCTAGGTATACTATACTATCGGAATAAGAAAGTCTGTAAGATGTGTATTCGTCATGGGTATTAGGTATTCCATCTTACCACCAAGTAACTGGATGTTTCAAACATTGTCTGTATTAAAAAATATAGATACAACATGAAAATGACCATGACATGAAAAATTTACGGGACTGTGAAAATGATAAAAAATGCAAATTTTGTTTTTTAAGGGGGCACCGAGCCCCCATTTCTGCCCTCAATCGTATGTTTTACGTAGCAATATAGTAAATTGAAAATCAGCAATGACTACAATTATTATTATGATATTGTTTTTATTTTGGAAATGGTGTATAATTTTTAAGAAACTTAAATAATGAGATTGAGAGCAGCACTGAAGGCTCTTAGCTCGGTACCATCTTAACACGTTCCCGGGCAGTGAACGAGACACAATAGAACTTTTATTGTTATCATCACTGCTATAGCTGGTCACTGTCACTGCTAGCATGCCACCCACGACAAAGCGTTTAAACGAGTAAAACGTCATGCGCGCTCTTTCTGGCATACGTAAAATAATAAAGATGGAGGCACATCTCGATTTTTGTCGTTTTCTCGGGGGTGGCATGGGAGGCCTACTGGAACGTGTTAATTAAGATTGATGTAAGATTTTGTTTTGTGTTCAAAAAAGGAATCCTCCTAGCTGAATGGCGTGATACCCAATCCATATAGTGAAAAATATTTTTCCTGAAAAAATGAACGTATAAATGAATGGTCATAGTTGAAGTGCCAACAATGGACATCTTTGACCGGATAGCGACCGTACAACAACTCCTCCAAACCATACAAGACAATTACAAAACATTTTCCACGTTATTCCGTCCCGATTGTGCTTTGTTCACAAATAAATTATAGTGGTGCGTCCACACTGGTCCGTGTCCGTGGAGCGGCGACAGATCGCACCAATTTGAATATTAATAGCAGCAGCGACGCGTGAAAACTGGCGTTATGGGGTCGAGGCATACTGTGGGTTCATTTACTGGAATCGACATATTTTTCACATATTTTATTTCTTAGTTGTATGGTTCCGGCTTAGAATGAAATTTCATCTTGAAACCCAAAAGATCTAAGAGCGTTCACACACTATGACGCATGTCGCACCGGCAGACGTCAGTCCGTCATTTGTGTATCAAGGAGTTGTATGAAACCGCACGTAGAAGCACACACGGTGACGGAATGACGCAGCGTCAATGCGGCAAACCGGACTGCAGTCCGTTACTGCGCTAAAACACACTCAGGGCTAAAACGTTATAGATTGTAGTTGTACCTAGCAAAATTTTCAACAACCCCAAATAGGAAAACAATCATGAGATTAGCAAGTCACTTCCAGTAGTTTGTAGCTACTATGAGTGCACCCACCGAAGCGCGACGGGACAATGTGACCGCGCCCTTAGACCATTGACAGTCGATGCATAAATCAAACGCTAATAAATAAATATCACTCGTAGCTCGTTTCCTGTACAGGCTAATTTTTTTGTGTAGATACACGTAATTTCGAATGTAATTGTATTTATTTATTGGTGTAGGTAATGTGAGCTCATTGAGTTTTTATTTGGCTATTCAACGTTGTGGGAATATAATCATTAAAGATTTTTGTTCTTGATTTAAAAGTCGAGTACGAAAATGAGGATTTGGTGCCACGCAGTTCAAATTCACTAGATTTCTTAAAACTTTAATTCAGCACAAATCAGCTGTCCCATACATTTGTATCCTGTTATGTATATTGTCTTGTATATAAAAAAAAATAAAACCGCCTTTAAAAAAAAACTATAAAGTTAAAAAATAGTATTGCAGCCGATGACTTTTTCGTTCGCATCATAAGAATATTAATTTGTTTATCGAAGTCGTTGTCAAGCCGGTACGACTAACTTTTTAGTTTTTTTGAAGGCGGTTTGAATTTTTTGTTAAAATTTTGTTTATTTTACATTTTTCAGTGGTGAATTCATTAGTTCAATTTAATAGTAGTGCTTTAAATTAACAAACGCACTAGCCGGCACTACGATTTTCAAAGGTTCCCCTCGATTTCTCTGGGATGCCATCATCAGATCCTGGTTTCCTTATCATGGTACCACCCTTGGAATATATTCTTTCCAACAAAAAATAATCATCAAAATCGGTTCATGAACGACGAAGTTATCCGCGAAAACACATTAAAAAAATATACAGGGTGTAAGTGACAGCCTAGCAAATACTGAAACGGTGAACTCAGACCATCAAACTGAACAACTTTCACTATGGAGCCTACTTCAGAAAAACCGAAAAATATCTTCAGTCCCATACAAAACTGCTGTACCTACCCCGCTAAAATGTATAGGACAGCTGATTTTTTTTCGCTTTTTTTCCTGAGGTAGGCTCGATAGTGAAAGTTGTACAGTTTATTGGTCTTCACCATGGTTTTTCCATGGACTAAACCGCCCCAATAAATATTACTAGCATGCATAAGCATATGCTTACGTCTATAGTCCCCGAGGGGTAGTCAGAGATATTCTGAGACCTCAGAACATCCACGTTTCACTAGTAATCTCTACGCTGACATTTTTTAAGGGGATGGTCAGACTATCTAATGGGACTAATTAAATCTCCGGGTCAAGTAGGATTGCAGTTTAGCCAAAACAGCAGATTTTTTTTGCGATTTTATTGGTCCCATAGAACAAAAATTCAGTTTGATGGTCTGACCATCCTCTTAAAAAACTCTTGTGTTTTGTGACACAGATACTTACTTATCACAATACTTTCTACAAGCGACCGTGTGTTAGTTTAAAAACACAAATTATTCGGACTGGTTGATTTCATATCCAGGAACTGAACTATTTTGGGTTCCGGTACCCAAAGTCGTCTAATGCATCATTTTGTGTCCTACATGACATTGGAGATGTCAAGTACACAGATTGTGAATTGTGATTCGATCACAATAGCCGAAGTGTTCAATTCAGCGCGCACAGGCGTTGTCGGTGGCGCGTGAAAATCGTCGCATTGTCGCGCGTCGGCAGCCGTGACGGTGTGGCCGCACCTTGTGGTTTAATCTGCGTCGAATCTAAAGTATTGTACTAATCAAATCATATAGGATTTCCTACGACTCTTCGATGAACTGCTATTTCAGTTGCTCGGTTGTGGATCTCTTTTGCAACGCTAGGAAACATGTATGACCTAGGTATTTTAGGATTCTAGATACTCCAGGTCAGAGGATGGCCTTTTTTGGAAGACGACGAAAGTGAGAGGTCCATACTTCGTGAAAAGGGCGTGCAAATTAGTAATCAAAACACTAGACTATCGGTTATAATTAACAAAACAGCAGTGTTGTGCTGCAAACCATATTCTCTGGAAGTCCACCTTTAGGTCGGACGGAGGTCTTTAGATCGTGGATAAACCTAAAAAAAAACGAAAAGTTACCTCATTACTTCTTGATGTGATTGCTCTACAGGGTGTAAGGAAAAGGATCATTAACCTTTAAACTACACAACAACTTTAGAACTCTACAAATCAACCTGAACAACTTTTACTATCAGAGCAAACCTGTCAGAACAAAAATAAATCTGCTGTTTCATATATTTAAGTCGTATAGGCATTGCAGTTTAGTATGGAACATCACTTTTTTTTTGTTCTGACAGGGTTGCTCCCATTACTCCCGTAGTAAACGTTGTTCAGTTTCATAGGTGGAGCATGTGGTTTAAAAGTTAATGATACTTTTCCTTACACCCTGTATAGTACAAAATGTGAAATAATGAATCTAATCAAATAAATCCTCACGAAAGATTCTGGGAACACATTTAATACATTTTCGCACAAATTCCTGGCACACCCACCCCTCGTGCAAAATCAGATATTTAATTTTGATATGTAAACCTCCGTGACTCTCCTATCTTATAAATCTCTCCATGAATCTTCTGGCCAATATTACCGCAAAATATTAGCCATTACGAATCCGCTGTTAAGGACTTGTCCACTTTTGCTGCATCGATTTTCCAAAACTACAAATTTGTGCCGTAGTTTAAAAGCAATAAAGTCTCATTTCTGTTAAATATCGATAGTCCGGCTCAGAAAAGCTGCCAGTGAAAATTACGACGTAAAATATACAGGGTAAGATCGAAAATCGCAGTTTGTGGATGTTGTGAAATTACCTATACAATAGCAGTAGTGTCGTATCTTCATAGAAATAAGGTTTACAAGGGATATTACTTGACCCATCTCAAGGGATTTGAGGGGCCTTTGGACACGGTTTTATTTGAATTCACCAAAATGGCCCGCGACAAATATTTGGACATTTATTGTTAGGCTGGTGTCGCATATAAAACGTTGTTTTTATTTGATATCTCATAGACGTCGATTAGTCACGGAGATTGTTGGGTTTACGGTGAATTGTTTGGGTTGAAACCGCTAGGGGAATGCACTTGTTTGATTGTACCTGTCAAATGCATTGTCCGATCCGATCGTTTTTTCAGAAAGTTGTTTACATTTCAAGTCACATTAATACAGGATCCTTCTTAATATGCTAAGGGTTTTTTTAAGAAAATGATCAGACCATCAAACTGAACAACTTTCTCTATAGGACCAATATTGAAAACGCGAAAAATAATCAGCTGTTCCATACTAAACTGCAACCCTACTCGATCCAAATGTATGGGACAGCTGAGATTTTTTTTGCGATTTCGTTATTGATCCCTTCGAGAATGTTGTTCAGTTTGATGGTCTGATCATCCTCTTAAAAAACCGTCAGCATATTAAATAGGACCATAGTATAAAGTATTTTTATTGCAGACTTCATCAGAATGTGAAGATGTAATCTAGCGCATCTGTCATTTGTCCACAACCAGTCTCCCTCGTTCACCTTTAATAAAGGTTTTAAAATGCAAGGCGAGGCAGTTAGAGCGGCAGGCGGCAGGCGTGACAATTTGATCGGAGTCCGCGCCATCCAGTCGCCGTCTTCCCAGGACCTGTCACCGAACGCCGCAAAAAATCGAGCAAAACAGTGACAATTGGTGCATATCCCCGACGAATTATCCCCCTTCGGCGCCTTTGTCCAATTGAAGCTTCCTTTATTTTACCATTTTTGCCGTTTTTCCATTCTCATTTGGTTATTTATCTCCTCTTTTTAGGATCGGACAATGAGCTCCGCCGGTGCTCATTATATCGCCGTTGGTTTAGCACGCGACCCGCCACTAAATCTCCGTTGGAATTCTAGCGAATTACCCGACGAACAAGGCCCGTTTTTTCGGGTGATTGATTGGAGTAAAAATTACTTTCTGTTTTTTCCCGACACCGCCGCGCTGTCAGATCGATTTACTCGCTCTATATCGAAGGGTGAGACCGCGAGATGAATTGACTTTTTAAAGCTTTCGATAAGATAAATCTTAGTTCGTATTAACATACGCTGAAAGACATATATCGGGGTCGCGGAGGCCATTAATTTAGTGTATCGTGGCAGGTAATCTTTGTACGGGAACTTCGTTCTCGGTAGCTGTCGGAAATAGATCGACCACCCGTCTCGATGCGTCTCCAGTCCACTCCAGCGCATCACTCTCATATCGCACTATCTACATTACACTATTTTCCTATCCTCAACAAATGTACACCATGGAATCGGGTAAAAGTTGGTAAAACTTGTTCGGTTTGATGGTCTGAAGCACCCTGTTACGGCTTTAAAACGACCCCGATTCCACGGTGTAGACCACCAATTACGATTTTACTTCCACCTTTTTTGGGGCTACTTTATGAACGGTTCGTATTATGAACTACCTTCCAATTATACGATTATGTCAATATGCTTGAAGATCTCTTCTTGGTCTTATAAATCGTTCATTTCTAACACTGAAACTAAAAGTGATGAATTAAAATTCAATTGGAAGACAAGAACAACGGTTTATGTTTAGAGTTAGGAAAACAATCTAGAAGGATCATGGATCATCTCGATCTTCTGACTCATCCATCACGCTCCTATCAACACGATTGGATCTAGGTAGGTACCTACTAATAACGATGGGGTGACTTTCGTTTGTTAAATCCACATCAGTGGTGTTTCTAGTGTAGTAGAGCTTCGCTGTGTTTGAAACGATCTTCGAGGCGAAGCAACACTAACTGGTCTTTTAATGGGTTGGACGGTTTTAGTGGTATTGTGCCTCAAGTGCATCAGTGTTGTTGTACATAGAGGCGTAACTCGTGTCAGGGGCGTTGACACGAGTTACGCTTACCTCTATGGTGCTGTAGAAGGCACGGCAAGTAGATGGTCCCTAGTAGGGTACTTTAACTATATGGTTGCTTGGTTGGTAGAAAGAGGGTGTTAGAAAATATATTTTTAATGAATGCAAATATTAAATAATAATACTTTGTTTCAAACTATTCTATATTATTGTATAAAATCTGTGTGTAATTTTAGTATGGCTATGGAAGAGCGGAGCCTCCCCACGCAAGCATTATCATGCTCAAAAGGAGACTCCAATCACTATTTATTGTAAATCGCTAATTACTGTGAATGAAATAAACGTGGATGTTCTGAGGTTTCAGTATATCTCTGACTACCCCCTCGGGGAATATAGTCGTGAGCATATGAAATAAACATTTATATTATTATTATTATTATGTCAAATGATGTGTCAGGATTCGTAGCAAGCAACGATCTGTTTGCATGCCTAAATACATGCCCTATGACCTATGAAAGACAGGCGCGGCGGCGGCGGCGTGAGTATACAGGTTGATAATTAAATACCTACGTCACGTACCAAACGGGGTGTTTCAGACCGTCAAACTGAACAACTTTCTCTATGGAAACAACATCGAAATCGCGAAAAAAATCAGCTATCTCATTTTGTTCGAGTAGGTTTGCCGTTTTGTAATTGATCAGCTGATTTCTTTATCGCTATCTCGATGTGTTGGTCCAACATTGATGACATTTAGAAAAGGGTCTGGCCTGTACCCGGACCGTCGATTTTGAAAATATCGCTACCGTTTCGGTCCGAAGTTCATTGTAATTTGATTGTAATAGGGTTGACTTTGGAACGAAAACGTTCACGCAATTGCGAAGTTCGATTGTCCGGGTAGAGGCCCTGTTTCCAACGTATCTTTATAATTACCGTTGAATATTCGCGATAAAAGGGCATTCCCATTCAAAGCACGGAATTTTATAGGGTAAGGTGCCAATATATCTATCAGTTTTTATGTGTTAAAATGTTACGTTTACGTATGAATATAATGTGGGTGGTCGCCGTCACTCAACGTCTAGCCACCAGTAACATTTTTCGCATGCAAATAAAAATTCGCTATTCCCGAAACTGCATTAGCAATGTATAAATGCGTGATTGTTTTGTCTTCCTTCGCAGGATGTATATCTAAATTGCTGGACGATTAGTTTCTTCGAAATAGGGTTCTGTATGCAGCTGCGTGTGCAGTTTTGTGACGAAACAATTGAAGGATGTCACTGCAAGGAGTTGAAATCCAAGACGTTAGTATATAATATATTCTTTGTCCAATTCGAATTTTATAACAATTCGTATCGTTGCTGCTAAGTATAATAATTATGAATCTACATTATGTAGTCTTAGTAGTTTGACCAAATTGTTTTACCTTGTATTTTCACTTCAAACCTTTGAACTGTTTACTTACCCATCTAAAAATTATGCGTGACTTTATGTAAGAACCTTGGAACTAAATCATCATCATCAGCCTATACAAGGTGTTAAAAAAATACAAATAAACATTTAAGGGGGTGGTTAAGACCATCAAACTGAACAACTTTCACTATGGGAACAATAAAAAATATACAAAATAAAAATCATTTATTTCAGACTTTCGCCCATATAAGTTAAGAGGTAGGATAGGAACACGAACACAATGCAGAATAAAATTACATAAATAAAACAATGTCAATTAAAACATAATCAATATCGAAATCGCGAAAAAAAAATCTGATATTCCATCATCATCATCATATCAGCCGATAGACGTCCACTGCTGGACATAGGCCTCCCCCAAAATGGGGAGATTTGCCATAATCGTCATGATGCGATGCGCTTGCGATGTTCCATACTAAACTACAGATCTACTCGAGCTAAATGTATGGGACAAAAGAATTTTTTTTTCGCGATTTCGATGTTGGTCCCATAGTGAAAGTTGTTCAGTATGATAGTCTCAACAACCCCCTTAAAAGTTTTAAATGTTTATTTTTACTTTTTTAACACATGTATACGTCCCACAGCCGCACTGCAGGCCACAGGCCTATCCTCAGGGTATATGGGCCTTAGCCAACCACGCGTGCCCAAAGGATACCTAAAAACCATATCGTAACTTTTTTTTGTTAATATCTTCAATGTACAAACAAACTTCCTGTTACAGTTTTATAATAGTTTAGATAGATAGATAGCAAAAGTGCTTGACGTTGCGATGTACGGTAAAATATTTGATGACTTCAAATATTATTCTTATGCACAAAAACACAATCGCTTGGCAAGCCGAAGAGCAGGCGTCCGCCCATTAACAAACTTGCAACGCGACTCTTATAATTTCATTTGTCCAATATTTAACGTAGCTTCTTCGTTTCGCTACACAAATCTTAGCAAACAATCTAACAACATAAAATGTGGAAACTAGGAATAGTCAAAATTTTAATATGAATAATGTGAGAGGATGCTAGCGAGCACCTAGAGATAGAGATAGCAGCGTCACGCGCCCATCTGTCGTGTCGTGTCGTGCTGAGATACATCACGATCCACCATCTTTGTAGGTACGTAAGTACGTAAGTACCTCAGAACGTGAGTTGTACAACTAAACATTTACGAGTAGAGTTGGGACGATTGGTTGTAGAGATGAGCTGTTGTCGAGAAAAAAATCGTAATTCGAATAAGAAATCTCTTTCGAATGATTTGTTCTAAACGATCTACTCGGGGTTCGCCGCTGTCAATTTTGAGTAAACTTCGTAGAAGGATGTATGTCCCAATCAATTGTGTAAACATAATTTGCTTTCTTACCTAAAGAACCACAGTATAAGAAAGAGCATCTATCCAAAAAAAAGAAAAAAAAGGATGCAGTTTTAACAAGTTTACAACAGTATCAATATAATAGACAAAATGAACTACTAAACATAAGGGTGTTTAAACCGCATGCTCTAGTCATCAAACTGAGCAACTTTTACTATGGGAGCAAACCTGACAGAAAAACATCTTCTCTTTCATACATTTGAGTCGTGTAGGGATTGCAGTTTAGCGTAGAACAGCAGATTTAATTTTTTTGCTCTGACTGTTTATATATATTTACTTTATTATTTTTGTAATGGGAACAAACATACCTAATGTAGAGGAAATCTTTTGAAAAGAAACGAAAAATTCGTTCAAATTAAATAGAGATTCGAATTATTTCGAATGGTTTCTCAAATTTTCATTCGAATTATTCTTAATGCATACTTTTCATAATCGAATAAGTAAGGTATTGACAATTCGATTCTTTAAGAATTGTAATTAGATTTCGTAAATCTTTAAAAAATAAGATTCACTTGAATTTGCGTCACTTGTATGCTTCTTGTGTTGGTATTGGTTGAACATGAACACCTTTCAGATTAGATGTATTGATTGGATCACGTTTGGTTCATCACCTGTGTATGAATACGAAGATGTTTCTATTAAGTATTTTGACAGGGTAACGATTTAGCCGTCAAGAAATCGTGTCATGACAACACACATAGATGAGTTTGTGGTAACTGAATCTAAAATGATGATCTACGTTCACGTACTAAGCCACATCGTTAAACATTATGCATCCCTACTCATTGTACACGGGGACAATCTCTAATTTCACGAGTCATTACTTCTGCCGCAAGAAATAAAGAAACCCTAGTAAGCCCCTGCGACACGACTAGATGTCACTACGAGGGGCTTCCTTAATAAATCTAAAGAAAATTATAAAAACTTGACACTGACAACTAAAACTGTCTTTAATGGACATTCGTTAAAATTCTGCGGCGCCCGCTCGCACCACCGGCGGCGAAAATGTCGAAATTGTCGAAAAATTCATAAGTTTTTGCCACAGCGCAATTCGTACGCCGCGAAAACGGTCGAATAACTGTCATTTTTTGTGGCGTACAATTGAGCTGGCCGGGTACGGGACGGAAAAAATTGTAACATACGAGCGTCCCCCTGATATATTTGACGAGGAACTTTTGTTATCAGACCCGCTGAAATTCCGCCGCTTTTTATCCGCAGCAGTTTCCTCGATTGAATCCGTTCTTTTGAACAAAATTGAGCAATCCATTTAATTTCGTAACACTTCCTGCGCTACATTTTTTCGATAAATATTGACACATGAAGCTATTCTGTACCTGCAGTTTTAAAAATGGTTGATGCTATAATTTCACATGGGGAGACGAAGTTCTATCAATAATCTGGCCCTGTAGCCGGACTTTCGATTTTCATTGAAATAGATAGTTGACAGAAAACGTTCACGCAATTGCGAAGTTCGAATGTCCGGCTATCTAATCTATTATTGAAGATAATAATATCAAAAGGTAAAGTCAATTCTATAAAGCTGAATATTTAATCCTAATCTTGTGTCAATTAGTTTTCAGGTTTTGCGTTCAAGTGGACAACATTGTACATGGTCAGACCAGACCATCAAAATGAGCAACTTCCTTTATGGGAAAAACATTTAAAAAAATCTGCTGTTCATATGAAGAAAGAAGGTCTTTCTTAATAAGCTGACAGTATTTACGGAGATGATCAGACTATCAAACTGAACAACATTCCCTATGAGACAAACATCGAAATCGCGAAAAAAACTGCTGTCCATTTGTGTCGAGTAGGTTTGCAGTTTTGTATGGAGTAGGCTCGGGCTTAAGCTCATGTTTAGTCGCGACTCGCGATGATGGATTCCTACCGGATCAAAACTATTAGGTCTCGAGTTTGTACTATACCAAAATACCTACCTACCTATTTCTATTTCAAAGTTATATCGGAGATAGTCAGCTGAAACTGAGAAGCAATCCGCAATATTAATTGCGATGCGCTTACGGGAGCCTCTACACTCCGCGTGCCTTTTCCGAAGTGGCCGATACCACGAATTAGCTAACCACTGGATTGAACGTGACACATACCTTTTATAATCCCAACGAGGGATTGCAATCCCGCAGCGGGATCCTGCATTGCTGTGGAAAAATCGTTGAAAATTTCCGGGATTAAATCTCTATTCCCGACCATAAACCCCTTGGGCTTATTTTACCAACTATATTTTTAAATATACAGTTGCAGCAAGGCTCAATTTTAGCATATTTAAGATTTCATGATGATATTTTCGGGTTTAAGAATCTTTATTATTCTCATAAGTGGTTAGCTTTTTAAAAAAAACTCTCGAATGTCCCCACTCTTTCTTAGTTGCCACGTGAAAAAATGGGATGGTCTGTCGTTTAAACCAAACCTAAATAAAAATTGAAAAATTGTGCTCCAGCACACACTCTTATTTTACTCTCCACAGTTTATGTTTTGACACATTCGATACGATGCCGATATTTTAGAATTCTAGTAATTTAGTCTACATGGTTTTTGAGGAAAGCACTATTTTTTGTTGGCATATCACAGGGCCGTGTCGTTTACGCGTTGTTCCGGCTTATACTGGACCACCCCATTTCTTGCCATGGGTTTCGTAGGAGGCGACTAAGGGATAAGGGTTTCTTATGCAGTGTATTTGTGGACGAAAGGCTTATCACCACTTTACACGTTATTTCAAGTGCGTTTCTTTCACGTTGTTTCTTTACCTTCAATATGCTAAAAGTAACAAATTATTACAAACTGCATGCAAGACAGCTGGTATTTATTGCTTGGTACTTATTTTGTAATTTTGTGTGGCAATAAATAGTGTTTTTTATTAAATTTACGCTTATTTATTTTTACTGCTTTTTAAAGTGGATTATGGTTGTGAGTTTAATGCTTGGATGTATTATTCTCTCAATATACTTTTCTGCCTAAAGGAAAACTCGTATATTGGATTACCACATAAGTTCTTGTCCACGGTTCCTTTATCCGCGGTCCAACAGTAGCAAGCATCTGTCTTCGCATTGTCTCAAAGTGATTTGTGACGATGCTACATTCTCACATATAAAAGAGAAGAAAATACATAAAATACCCGCCACAGACAAAGACGGCATCACAAACAATGTCGCAACGATTAATTATAATGGACCGCATCGCCTATCGCTTGTTAGCAGATTTTTTTAACTTTTTATTCGTACACGGATTTCGGATTCCGAAAATTCCACTTCACGCCGAATTTCAAAGTTGACAACTGAGTTAAAAGGTTTAAATAAATATTTTGTCACCTAAAAGAAAGACTGGACCTTGCAGTTTTCTGAGTAGAATTAATTGTTTTTGAAAATAAAAGTACGCTATTTTTGTGGAATGCAGAGCTTCTAGTTATTAAAAATATCTCAACAGTAGGCCCTTATCCTGTTCCAATACATTTGTGCAATTTTATTAGTCTATGTCCAATGATTTTTTCTGTTTTTAAGTTAGATCCTAACATAGAAATATTAATCGTTTTGTTAATTTATTAGTAAAATGTGTCAAAAATCATTCAAAATTAGCGCAGGGTTGGATTTAGGGACGTTGAAAAAGATAGCACAAAAAATTGAAAAGGATAGTTTAAAAAAAAATTTATAGTACACTTTATAATTATTTTTAATTTAACATAATAATCATTAAAATCAACACCAGTCAAGGCAAAATTTACTCTTCTTCTACTAAGTTTATCAGTTCTTGAATATTACTATTAGTTCTATCTTCATCTTTGGCATTTAGCTTAAGATTCAGAGACGATTTTTAAATCATAGTTAGAACTAAGTAGGGTCAAAAATGTATGGATTTTGTAAAAATAGTCTATGAATCTCGGCCTCTCATCAACATATCCTAAGTAGGAATTAAATCAGTACAATTACCACTTTTCTGAATCGGAATACACGCACGGTCGAAATATTCATATGACGTAAAACTAAGCATTCGGGAGTAAATTTGAAATCATAGTATTTTAGCGTACTATCCTTAGATGTGGATAGTATATAGTACAAAGGGAGAAATTATAGTATATATATATTATAGTATATAGTAGTATAGTATAGTATATATATAGTATATATTATAGTATAAATACTATAATTATAGTACAAAATCCAACCCTGAATTAGCGTTATTTTCGACCATCACATCAATACCTGTGCCAGCTTTCTGTTTTCGACTCAGTATACAGGGTGCAAGGAAAAGTATCGTTAACCTTAAAACCAAATACTCTTCCCATCAAACTGAACAACTTTTACTATGGGAGCAAACCGATCGGAGCAAAAAAAAAATCATCTGTCTCATACATTTGGGTCGAGTAGGTATTGCAGTTTGGTATGAATCAGCTGATATTTGATTTTTTGCTCCGATCAGTTTATTCCTATAGTAAAAATTGTTCAGTTTGATGGGTTGGTAGTTTAAAGGTTAATGATACTTTTCCTTACTTCCTGTATAGGCAGAGACAATTATATTGATCGCTAGCTACTATCCTTGATGCATTTGATGGCCTAAACACTTTTTTTGTCTAATCATTATAAATAGGTAGTAAAAAACCATGTTCTCTATTCTTTATTCCCCTTGAGAATAGACGGACTTTAGAAAATGCATAAAAAGTTATGTATAATCAAGCTGTAGGCAATTTAAGGATAGTTTACACGTTTCTCTCGACACGACACGCGAGACGTGCTTGCGATTAAATCGCGAATCTAAGAAATTATCGCGTAGTGGACAGCGCACAGCCTCTACTAGGAATTGTTAGACGTTTCATTTGTAAAAAAGCAGGAAAACAAGTGGTCGTACACTTGTAAAGGAACGGATGGTTCATTCCATAGATAATATCGTGTATAGTTCATTCATTTCTTTTATTATTACTTCATAAGTAGGTGAATAGGTAACACAAAGAGACACAAGGGCTAAGTTACATAAGGAGTTGAGTGCCAGATCATACTTCATCATCATCAGCCTATACAGGGGGAAATTGATATCATTAAAACTAAGAGTCTACCCATCGAACTGAACAACTTTTACTATAGAAGCAAACCGATCGGAGCATCAAAAAAAATCTGCTGTTGCATACATCTGAGTCGCGAACTCGCGCGTCGAGATTACAGTTTAGTATGGAACAGCAGATTTTTTATTTGCTCCGATTGGTTTGCTCTCATACTAAAATTGTTCAGTTTGATGGGTAGACTCTTAGTTTCAGAACAATAGGTTAAGGTTCCTCTTTTGTTTTTGGTAGAGTCTTCAACTCTGCTATAAATTATTTGTGGAGTTGGCTTATATCCTTGGTTTTCTTATTGCTGTCTTCCGTTTGCAAATACACAGTTGATGTTGAATGAAGCAAGAAACCACTGGTTTCATTCATGTTCGGAATCCTGACAGGATTCTACGTTTCATATTAAGGGTCAAACGTCATCTTCACATAATTATAACACCCGAATAATTAAAAGAAACCGAAAGGCAAGCTAAGCAGTGGAACTTACTTGCATCATTCAATCTTCTGAAAAATCTCATCTGATGCTAACATTGAACTATTTGGACGCAATAAACATAAAACAAAGAAGAGCAAGCAGGTCATTACCCACCCAAAACTTGTAAACTATGAATGGACATCACGAACCTCACAATCTACATCATTTATCAATCTAACACGACGCTTTGTGACACTGCCTCTTATCTTAAGATATATCTGAGGAACGTTTCGCATTGCACCTCATTCAGTTTTATCTTACGCCCAGTCAGAAAAACTAGCTTAGCATACGAAATTGTTAAGGATTTGTTAAAACTATGTTAATCTTCTTTCACTATTTCCTCTACCCTAAGGTTGTCTGGAAGAAATCGCTTTTTAGCGATAAGACCGCCTGTTTTTGTGCCTTTAGTATTTCCTGATTGTTTGCTCTCTGTATACTCTGTTTTTTGGTGTCAAATAAAGTATAATTGATTGATTGATTGATTGATTGAAACTATGATTCTATTTACTTCGTTTTATGGACAGCTGACTGATTTAATTAATTATTTAATAAATTTTATTTGTGCTTATAGCTTCTAAGATCATTGGGAAGGAACGAACATTATGAAACGACATGATTGTGTTGTGTGTACGTTTTATAATTATGACGAATCTTTAACATTTTATTTTATACTGTCTCAATATCTAAGCTCTATAAAAGACAGCGCCATGTAACTTGTTTAAGGAAATCTGTGTCGTGCTGCAGAAGATACAGATTTGATACTGCACGGCTAGCATGCCACTCACGACAAAGCGTTTAAACGACAAAAGCGTCATGCGCGCTCTTTCCGGCATATGTAAAATAATAAAGATGCAGGCTCATTTCGATTTTTATCGTTTTCTCGGGGGTGGCATGCGAGGCCTACTGCACTTGAGTTATGTCTGATGATTCTTTCATATATATCTACATCCATATATAAAATCACGACTATTATTCCCTTCGGAGTGCTCAGAAACATTGAAACAACTATCTGCTGTCTTGCATGTAGATTCTTTTATTTGCTGATCAAAACAGGAGGGTGAAAAAATATTGGAGATAACATACCATCGACTCTTTGGAATAAGTGGAAGAAGAAGTCTGAGCAAGGGTCCTGCCTACCTAGGGAAAATCCGTAGCTACACCAATACGTCTGAGTGTTTGTAAGACTAGGAACATCATTATTCTCATATGAAATTGATAATAAATCAAACATACGTGTACATCGCAGATAACCACAAGCATGCATGTTATGAGCTAGTATAAGCATATGCTCACGACTATATTCCCCGACCCCCTCGGGCCCTCAGAGATATTCTGAAACCTCTGAACATCCGCGTTTCAATAGTACCGAAATTCTTCCAGTGTGACAGGGAGGTGAGCCCATAAGTTAGTAGCACGTCGAAAATAACCGTTCACAAAGATTTGCAAGTTGGTAGCGCCACTTCTCTCACGAAACGTACTGCAAATAGCACAAAAAATAAACCTTAAATTAAATCTAACAACATTCTTGCAAACAGACCAGCGATCTGATAGCAACCTCGGCAATTACGTACGTGTCGCATCTCGAGTCATAACACGCGATTATATCAAGTCTTAGTGTTGGGAGCATCGCCAATTATAGCAGTGTTATGGCTTGTTAGAGAGTGTAGAAAAACTTTATGGTCTGTACTGGAAGTGTGTGTACTGTTAGGTTTGATTTTACTGATTGTTGTTACGTGGAAATGTTGGGGAAATTGATGCTAACACGTTGGATTGTTTTAGGTGTAGCGCAAATGAAGGAGAGGTTCAAGAGGCTAGAGAGATTAATAAGACGTGGTCTAAATTAGCCATGAACAGACGTGAATGAGAAGCCTGTTGTTGTCCTTATCTTCTACTTCTTGTGGTGCGATCTCCTATCGGAGTTTGGCTATCTTTAGGGCTATTCTGATCCTGGAGGCTGCAGCCCTGAATAGTGAGGTAGTGTTCATATCAAACCACACACACACAGGTTCTTTAGTAAGGAGATGACACTTCTACCAGAAATTCGTCTCCCTAAAATTTAACCCTGCAGTATAATCTGGAGAAGTTTGTATTTTTCACAGTCATCTCATAATATGACTGAGGTACTGTAGTTTCCTAATTTTTAATGGTTTTTAGGATTCCTAATCACTTTTTCATCGTGCGGCAGTACACGCTGGCTAGGCTCACTCCAGACCTTGCAATGTGACTCAATATAATTTTAATATCCATACAGGCAGGCCTCCGTCACTCGGCCGTAGGAACCGAGATAAGTACCTGCACTTTGGCGCTTCGTAAGCGATGCGCTTGTATGATTTCTGCCAAGACGGCAATGTCGCATATGTCGCGCGCTGTCAAAAGTAATGAAAATGCTGAGTCAAGAGCTATCAGAAACATTTTTGCGCATATCGTTTGGCAGTAGATAATGTATCTGTTACAAAGTAACTAGTAAACTGTGGAACAGGTTACAAAATAAAATGTGATCAAAAAGAAAACAATCATAAATGTCAATAGATTTATCTATATATTTTAATGAATAATTCTCAATTACAGTTGTCGCTTACAGTCTTGTCTTTACAAAGCAATACCTTAACTTTTTTCTCGTAATTGTAGAAAAATGGCAAATAAAAACAATCTTCTTATTGCAATTCAAATCACTGGTAGTTTTACATACCTAATGAGTGTTACAAGAATATAAAAAAAGAATTTAACATTTTTTTTTTAAAGTTATTACATCTATTTCGGAATTTAAAACTTTGAATGCGCTTAGATTTAATGAATTCCATGGAAAATTATATTCATTTGTAATTATATATTTTGTATTTTTAACTACAATATTTATCAACTATATATTACAAACTTTTAACTTACAATTAGATTTTCATCAATCGTTTATTTTAGTGTGCGTTTAATTGCTGTTTTCATTTTAGTAAATTGATAGTAAAGTTCTAAGATTTAAATTGCCAACCCTACTTGATCTAATATAAGAAGAGAAATTTATGCTTTAATAAATAACATAAACATTATTTAAAATAACTTTCACATGACCGAAAAATATACTAAGAAATGCCATTTTGTAGTTTAAGAATAAGGGCCTGTTTCACCACTTCTAAAAAGGCCTTGTCACCTTATCTGACAGATCGCTTGACATTTAATTTTCATAGGATATGTCGATCAATCTGTCGGATGAGCTATAAAGAACTTATCCAGTAGTGGTGAAACGGAAGTGTGAGATGTTCAAACAAAGTTAACTGAGTTACAATAACTAAATATGAGGCACAAAAAATTATTAAAAAAGAAAAGTGTCCGAAAAAAGAAACACACGTTTGGTACTACTATAAAATGTACTTATTACATAATTGTTATTTGAGTAAAACAAACACTATGGGGAGTTAATGAAGTTGTTTTTTTTTAAATACATAATAGAGCCGTCAAAACTAAAAATAATAAATTGTCGATGAACTCTGCAATTAAACGCACGCATCCTTCACAGCACAATTGACAAAACATATTTTCAAAATATGTCTATTAGTAAACACGTAAATATACCTTATAAATTGTATTTACAAAATTAAGCGATATCGTAATTACTTTATAACTATGAAAATAGAAAATGTATTTTTTTTTTAATTTCTTTTGACGAATTCGTTTTTAGTGGTGTCACGGGAAATCTACCATTGTCGTTTACAAATATATTCAAAGGTGATAAATTAACGTGCAGCAAAATAACTTTCTAATTACATTTTGAGCAGATATGAAGTATTTTTTATAAAATAAATAGGTACCAAGTACTAAAAAGTTTTAATTTCCAATTCGTGTCTACGTATGTATTTCATATCCAGATGTCCTTTGATAATGAAAATGTAGCAAATAATTGGAAATTACTACTATTACTTAATTATTATTGGATACTTAGTACAATATTTTTGTACCATCGGTCACAAAGGATGTTAGGTTTTTCGTCAAAGGCAGTAGAAATAGCTGAATTTCTGTGTCTGTGGCATTATTTATAAAACTAAATGAACAAGAAAAACCACTTCGATTTTCAAACATATTGATTACTAAAAATACTGTTCTTTTTTACTAAAGGCTTTCTATAAAATAAACTAGTGACGTCACTCAAAAAGAATTCGTCGACGAAAGTATTAATTTAAGAGCTATTGCTATTGCAGTGGGAAACTATGATAAGTTGATTAACTATCGTGTTTGATACTACGTGTGGTAAACGATGTCTGACGTCACGACAACATTTTTGACTTGGTTATTGACAGCTGTTGTAAAATTGATTAAAATTATCGATATGAATATATCGACATTGGCGTAATAGAGTCACGTTGCAAGTTTTGCTGCGAGTGCTTGTCTTTCGCGTTGTTCGCGCGGTTCGCTTTGTTGCTTGCCACGAGGCTTTTCAATCCGCAATCGATTCTTGCTTTTGTTAAAAACAATCCCTGATATTGGAATAGATACAAACTACTTGACACTGGAGGAAATGCAGTGCTAATGCACAAGCAAAAGTACATTAATGTATAAATAATTGGCATAATAGATGAACAGCAGAGCAGTGTTCTTGAAAAAAAGAAATAATTTTATATCGGCACTGGCAATTTTAAAAGAAAATACCCGTGTAGCTTTAAAAGGCAAATTTAGGCACGAATATATTTTTTTTAACGCTTGCGACATTAAAACAGCTGTCAATAAAACCACGATCTTAAATATAGTCTGTGCGCCTCATACAAGTGACATTCTATTTGCTGTACATAAAGTTCAAAATGATAGCAGTTCCGTAGACTTAGAAACATTTGTAGTCTTTAAGATCCGTCCAAACACGAAACGATAAAAAATACAACGCTCGTTCAATGTAAAAATGTGCTATAATACTCCAGTAGTTAATAGATTTAGTTACGATATTCGAAATTATGTACGTAACATCATCACGTTTGGAAGTGCCTTAAGGAGGAACTTCATTTGTTTCAGAGTTAACTTTACAGTATAAAGAATCATTTATAGCGGGGCCGGACCTACTATGTCTATCCCAGAACAGCACTTCAGGAGTCATACAGTGGTTTTGTGATCAACTACATTACAGATACGAACGAAAAGTCACCGTGTGACATTGACTCTAGGCCCTGATTCCACTAAATATCGTGCTTGTTTTATCAATGATAAACAATATTTACTGCATATTGTAAGTCAAATTAAAGAGACAGATGTTTCCGATTTTAATAAAACTGAAATTTGTTCAAGGTTTGTATTATTGGGATTTTACAGAAGTAACTTGATCTTTGGGGTTTTATCACATTTAGTAGAACACAGGGCCGTGAGTTTAGATGATCGCCTAACAAGCTTAACTATTTACAATCAGTATACGAATATCGACCCGAATAGAACTCGACAGAAAAACAAAATAGGAACGATACAAAACGATGCACCGCCGTTTCTGAAGTGTGACTTGTGTTGGAAACGGCGGAGCTACTTCAATATAAATACACGCTATGTACAGTGTTAGGGCGCGAGTCAGTCCTGGGTCTCGACGTCTAGCCCGTTGACCATGCGCTCGATGCTTTTGAGGTCCGAGGCGGGTGGCGTGGCCGTTGTGGTCGAGGTGGGCGCGTCAGGAGGGGGGTCTGCGGACGCGGCGCGCGTAGGAGGTGACCCTGGCCGCGGCCGTGCCGGTGAAGAACTCAGGCTCCTCGCCCGCGGCGCCACCTGCTCGAACGCCGACCCTAACCCAGGCAGCGCGTACGGCGCGAACCTGTGCGCTTTCGCCAAAGAAGGCGCCGGTGCTGGCGCAGGAGGAGGTGGCAACGAATAATGCTGCAGCAGCGGGTGGAGGTTAAACAGCAAACCTGGCGGCATTTGATGCGGGGGGAAGAACGGCGGGGGATACAGCGAATGCGGGTACAGGTATGGCAGCAGCGGCGGCTGGACCGGCGGGCCGAGGGAGACGTCTGGGGCTGGTGAGGGGCGGGAGGGGCCCGCGGGGGGTGAAGAGGCTCGAGCTCCTCCAGAACAAGAGGAGTCGGAGCCGGCCTCGATGCCTTCCTCGTTGCCGGAGTCTGCGCCGCCTCCTCCACCACTCGAACTAAACCAAGCTGCAAGGAAAGAGAAACTGATTATTGAAAGCTCAACTCTTAGCGTAACCTTCGATATTTGAAGCGATCATTGAAGTTCAGTTATTAAGTAGGGTCTACCGGTGCATCATGTTTGGATGGGTAATTTAATCGATAAATATTATTATGCTTCGGAGGTCACACCAAGCCATTGGCTCAGAAGTCAAAGGCCTGTTGAGGTTGCTAGAATATACATCATACAATTATTTTGCATTGACTGCATTATCAGCTAAACGCGTCAGACTGATAAAGATTTCTTTTGTACCAGGCTTGAAAATTTTCTCACAACATGTTTACCACAGCAAGTCACAAGGTGGGCCGATGACCTGGTGAAGGCGGCGGGAACCCGTTGGGTGAGGGCAGCGCAGGACCGGTCATTGTGGCGATCCTTGGGGGAGGCCTAAGTCCAGCAGTGGACGTCTATCGGCTGAGATGATGGTGATGATGATGAAGTTTACGACTAACTTTCCTCCAACGATTCCAGGGCCAACGTGGGAAATGGCTACACCTCACCCTTATTCGTGAGAGAAAGCCATGCAATGGTATCCTTAACACTTTCGATGCTCGTCTCAAAAAAATTAAAATAGATAGTGTGCTAACACCGCCGGAATGTGCCACCGCTAGGTGGGTTCTTGAGCATGTCCATGAGTTTTGGCAGGTATTGAGGACCTAAGAGGTAGATCGTTAGTAAAGTGTTGAAGATGTGTATATTTACAGGTGCTACTGTGCTGGGCCCCGGCGAGGGCGGACAGAAAGGCCCACCGACGTCCATAGGGTCTGTTTGTCGTCATCGTCCCGGATGTCCGAACGCGTCTTGAGCATACCGGCCTTATTCAGGAAATACAAGGTGTTCAAAATAATGTGGTAAGACTGTTGAAGATGTATACTTACAGCTGCTACTGTGCTGGGTAGCGGGCGCCGGCGGAGGCGGACTAGAAGGCCCGCCGACGTCCAGGGGCCGTTCATCGTCATCGTCCCGATTATCCGAGCGCGCCGTCAGCAGCGCCTGCCTGCGGTACACCGACAGACTACTCGTGTTATCATTGCGGCATTGGCTGGTCATTAGAATAGATACTTTAATGTAAAAGAGGAATGTTCAGTTGTGAATGGTTCTTGAAGGAAAATCCTGAAGAGTTGTGTCCTGTAGTTAGTTACGGATGTTCTTTAGAAGGTGTATACGAGTGGAAAGAGAGGACCAAACATTTAAGCTCCGTAACATCCGAACACCTGACTCGCAGTCGTAGATAAACCAAACTCAAGCGCTCTCGCGTTCTTAATGCTGTCTCTAAAGTAGTATACAAAAAACACAAAAGTGAGGATATAAGCATCAACGAGCGCTTGGTTTACCTAGTTTATGGACCTTAGTAAGAGTAAGATGATTAGAAGGTATTTGACATTGTGTAGCTATTAGGTACTAAATACAATAGAATTAGTAAGAGTAAGTAAGATGTCTAGAAGCTATTTGACGTTATGTAGCTACACAGGATGTAAGTGACAGCCTACCTGAAACGGTGAACTCAGACCATCAAACTGAACAACTTTCACTATGAAGCCTACCTCAGGAGACGCAAATGTATGGGACATCTGATTTTTTTTCCGTCTCCTGAGGTAGGCTCCATAGTGAAAGTTGTTCAGTTTGATGGTCTGAGTTCACCGTTTCAGTATTTGCTAGGCTGTCACTTACACATTACTGAATACAATAAAATAAAATTGAGGCGAATTATTGACATGCGAGTAAGAAACAATTGACAGTTTGTATGGTACCTATTAGTCACAAAAGGTTACGGTACGGTTACGGTAGTGATTATAGTACCTAACCTACTTTGTGGTTTAGGCAATCAGTATTGGCGTTGGCAACATTTCACGTAGGTACTGTGCTTATAATTGTAAAAATTTTCGTACAGAGTAGCGCTGCTAAAATGCAAAACTTGATACTTTAAAAAGAAGGTAGTAAAATCATACTACCCTACTGAAAAAGCAACTACTTATTTTTATTAGAGTCAGTTTCTCGAAAAGTTAAAAAATAGTTTCAGCACCCGATAATTCCGACGTCAAAGCCACGCGATCCGTTTAAAAATGACAACGTTTGCACTTTACCCGTGCAGGGGTGTCAAACGGTTGACATTTTGGGTAATGGGCCACCGCGGCCCCCGACCGCCGAAAGGTTAATCATCTTCTAATGATAGTGACGAAATTTGACCCTTGACACGCCCTTTAGATGTGGGTTTTAAAGAGCAAGTGGTCTCCTTTAAAGTTTTGCGACGAAGCATGTTTTTTGATAAGAATTTTGACACCTTGTTCTTTGGTACACGAAAAGTAGAACCAGCTAACTATTAAACGATTTTGAATCCTTTTTAGTAGCGTAGTTAGTATACAATAATTCGTATAAACATAAACAGGTACCTAAATAAGATTTCTTCGTAACTTCGCCACTTCTTTTCTAAACAGACAGAATGTTTTTCCACAAATTTTCTAGCTATAGTCATGATAAAAACGACAGTCCTAGGACTGAAAAATAATTCATATAAATATAGAATTTAATTCATGATGCAATCATCGTTATAATCTGGTTTAAAAAATAATTTCAAAGATTCTAAGTCTTAATTAGAAACATATCTAGATCTATTGATAAATTATACTATCTACTTACAGGATACTTTTTTTTTTTTGTAATATTATGAAATGACAACAACAAACTATATACCTAATCCTAATTTATACTGTAGATTGTAGAATCTCTAAACTTCCCAAAAAACATAAAAAGTAACAGTAGGTACGTAAAAGGTAAATAAAAAAAGATTTAAAAGCGTCACCCTAAAGGAACAAAAAGCGACCGCAATTATTTGCCTTCTGTCGCCCCGTTAAACAAACAACTCTTTAACATCCACATTGTTTTACGGTACCCTAAATTCGGTCGCATCTTCATGCCGCAGGGTCCCTGATTACCGGGGTTCCGCGCTAAATTCATTTTATTAACTCATCTCATCGCCGTCTGATAGAATTGAATTTGGACCACCCCTCAGAGGTTAGGGATGACAAGAAAGTAAAAATAAAAAGCATTTGTTGTTAATTGTACTATTTTCTATGAGTCTCTATCGCGGCGAATAAATATCGATTTGAACAATGGAGTATGAAAAATGGTTATTACGATTTCGGCAAAGAAATAAAGGACAATACATTTTGGTACTGATCTTCGTTGCGAGTTTTATAAATGTCAAGAATGTTTCATAATAACATTTGATGGTGTTTGTTAATCATCTGAATACAAAGGCTTCAGCGATCCAGAAAATCAGAATGAGGCTATTTGTTTGACATTGTTAAAAACACAGAAAAATATTTTGTGTTTTTACTATGCTCTCGTAAATTCATAATTTTGTCCGTATAGTGAAAGTTTATGTAACTTCTTACAAAAATTTCCTTAGTAATTACAAATTTTCATTGGTTTTTACCATGTGTCGCCATTTCTCTTGGACAAGTTATATGTCAAGATAGACAGTCGAAGCTACGAACGCGTAGAAAAAAATTGCAAACAGTATTGGCCTCTAAACCCTATCCATATACACGCACACAAATATATTTTGTATGACGCCTCACGCACACCAACCTGAGAAAGTTGGCCCCTTTTGTTTTATACGGTTAGAAGCATGAGGCTCATTCTTGACATATACTTTTTCTAAGCCTTTTCTATTAGGTGTCCAAATCGTTTAATTCAACCGTGAGAATAATTATGCTGTGGGCTTATTCCAATTATTCTTTATTGTATCCTAGCAAAGGCGTTATGTGTATGTATGTAACCTGTTCTGTATGTCTAAATAAAAATAAGTATAATAAAGTATCTATTACAAAATACATAAATTTACACCACACCATGTTTAAAGTTGTATGTATGTTATGTTTGTTCTTTAGTGTTTTACATTGCTCGTATTTATGACAGTTGCAACATAAAATTAAAAAAGAAGATTAAGCCCAAATGCGATTAAATAAAGTCGACCTTAATCTTGAATTTAAATAAATATATTTTAGACTAAATTTCTTCTCCCAGCCCTGAATTTAAACAGTTCACATTAGGGTGTTCACGTTACAATGTAAACTCGCGACGCAGGGGTGGCTCGCCTTGTAATTTTACCAAATTTTTACCCCTAAACCCCAAACGGTTAGTTTGGTAATACCCTTCGGAAGGATGCTTTTTATCGCAGCTATTTTTGGGAAGACAAGGGTAGTTTATTAAAGAGTTGTTTTACGTCTTTGTAGTAAAGTGTGATTTTTAAAATTGGTTTTGTCTCTGGTGATGGGTATTAAATAAAACTTTTCTGATTTAGCCGATGTAACTGATTCATTTGACTTGGAGTGCATAATGTGATAGGAGATGATCCTATTGCCACTTTAAAATTTAATTCCACATGTAAATTCAGACTTGAAAGAAACATCAGTTTGTTATAATTAGATGCTCTTTAAAATTGGTGATCAACGTGGAATGCCGCCTTTTTAATTGTATTAATTGAAAGTGAATATAATATTAATCGACAGGAAATATAATATTAACATACAGTGAACAGCAAAATACCTACACATGCCTAGAAATTTGCGCATACAAATGTCATGAGGTTTTCCTTCACCGAAAAGGTAGGTAGGTAGTTACCACAATTTGTACATGCATTTCGAATTCCTATCTCATTGGTACGAGTCTAATCTAGGCTGGTACTGAACCGCTGCACCCTTACTAACCACTAGACCACGACGGCTAAATTACCTAGTTTAGAAATCACAATCAACCATACACAGCTACTAAAGAATATATCCACATTGGGATCGCGTGGTGGACTAACGCCAATGCGCCCTTCTTGAGGGTAGGCCTGTGCTCTGCAGAGGGACGAATATATGATAGCTATGATGATGATGTTAAAGAAAATATCAAACAAAATAAAAACAGTTTTCTAATTAACAGACAATATAAGGTCTAACAAAATCAGCTGAAACTATTTTAAGGGGATAATCAGACCATCGAACTGAACAACTTTCACTATGGGACCAATATCGAAATCGCGAAAAAAAATCAGCTGTCCCATACAACACTGCAAATATTAAGTCTACCCAACTGTATGGGACAGCTGATTTTTTTTCGCGATTTCGATATTGGTCCCATAGAGAAAGCTGTTTAGTTTGATGGTCTGATCATCCCCTTAAAATTGTTTCAGCTGATTTTGTTAGACCTTATATAAAGCCATTTCATTTCAATTGTAAACTTTTGCAGCACCATTCATCATCATTGTATAGAACTAAGATCAATAACAACGCAGATATCCTGTATTTGACCGCGGATCAAGCCAATTAGAGCAGCATGTAGTTAATTAGTAACATCTCCATGAAAACAAAGGGATTCACTGGGAACAGAACGTGGATGTCGTGTAATTAATGTAGAACTGATTTTGCTGGCTGAACATTATGGTTATTCAGAGGAGATTTGATAGAAAATGTTAGAGAGGGGATAGGTAGGTCAGTTTGCCTTTAAAGTTGTCAAATCAACTGTTAAGTGATGAAGCGAATGTCAAAGCAAACTAAGTGTACATTGGAAGCCTGGAAGATAACCTTATAAATTGATATTATTGAAATGATAGATTTTGCCTGCGACTTCGTCCGCGTGGATTTCGAATATCTTCAACACCCTGTTGTACCCCTTTAGGGGTTGATTTTTGAAAAATCCTTTTTTAGTGCACCTTGCTTGCTTTGTAGAATATTATGTATTCCAAATTGCATGTCTATCTTCAGTAGATTCTGCTGTGCTTTGTCAGTCAGTCCCGGAAGTGTTTTATTTGTTAAATAGTTGGTCAAGATTCGTATTCAGACATTTCCACCTTAACTGTAAAAGATGTCCAACATACAGTCGCCGACAATACGCTGAAAGGCAGCTCCAAGAATGCGACAGTAGCGGGCAGACATAGACAATGCCGCACAAAGGGAAATGATGAGCTATGCGCGGCATGTGTCCCGTTTTCCCCGCGCCGTTTGTCAAAACGCTCACGTTTCCCGCACTTCCGGTCGGCGGCCATTTTGTAAAGATGAACCTCCGTCCGGCGCATCCGTCGCGGCCCTCTAATTCGGAAGCTGAGGCATGACCGTTTCCGGTGCAAAATGTTGTGTAAGCGAATTAAAGATTCCTTCCCGGCGGATGCGCTTTTTGCGTATTTAAATAATATTCCGGAAGGGTTCATACATTTTAATAAACTGAAAGTTAAGTGCAAAGCTCGTTTACGCGGAATTTTAATTAAGTTTCTACGTACTACCGTAATTACCTAGAGGTTCTTTAACTACCTACTACGAGTAACTAACGCCACTTTCTACCACAACCTATCTATAATAAGAGATAATCCTTGAGATTGGGATCCTAAAAAGTACTTGACACTGGCGGAAATGCAGTGCTGACTCACAAGCAAGAGTCCATTAACTTATAAATAAAAAAAACGGAGAAACTGAAAGGAAGATAAAATTAAATAAACATCCCGTCTGATCAATACAGGAAAGCACACTGCCTACTAATTGAGTTCTCGTTCGAATTTCAAATAAGTTACCGGAACCGCAACCTATCCCTAGGTGGGCGATAGCAAATTATGCGGTGAAAAAAAAAACTAAAGCTGATTTTATCGCGGAAATCCAATTTTCTCCCTTGCACGCTAAAGACGCTGGAAAAAAGCGCCAAGTCGAATGACTCCACCATTTTGAGCCGTTACCCGCCATGTTTGAGTTCGGAACACGAATAAGGAGGCGCCGGATTGGTTTAATTTGAATTTCGAAAGGCGCCGAGCGTTGGCAGCGGCTGCGTTCGGAAATGTCGGGTGCTCGTGCCCTAATTAATTTGGAGATTCACAGATAGGCGGCTAATTTCGTTAGCTGTTAACTTTACTTAAATAGTCGGCAGTTTTTACCGTCATTAATCTCTCGCTCGCCTTTTAGTTATGAATGCCACCTACCACGTTTCTTTCGTGATTGTGTTTAAAGTTTTGTTACTAAGTAGGAATTGTGTAGTAGTAATATTGTGTAGTAGAGTACGAATGTTTGGGGTTTAAGGGTTATATACTTACTTCTTTTCCCGTTTCCCGGCGCCGGTGTCCCGGAAACCTTTTGCGAACGGGTTGTTGTCTATTTTCAATTGCGTTATCTGAAATTAATATAAAATTTTAATACAATGCAAAAATAAAGTGCGGAACGATGATTCGTATCTTCTACTAAAGATAAAAGATATCATCCATTTTGGTCCAAAATGTGAAAGTGCCGGCCAAAAAGAAATAATGCGATATTCTGTTAGAACTTGTCCGCTTAAGCATTTATTATTAAAGCACTAACTCTGTAGGGGCATTATCTTTGGTTTAATTAAGGTTTGTAAAATCTGTTGTTGTTTTTTTGTAATAAAACTTACAGCTTTCATGCAATGGTAATAAATGCCTAGACGGACAAGTTCTAACAGAATATAGCATTAGTTTTTGTTGGCCGGCACTTTCACATTTGGACCAAAAATGTATGAAACGCCGATGATGTCCTTTATGATTCTCATTTGTTCCTAAAAAATATTTTCAACTAACTTGGTCAACTACAATTTTTTGTTTCTTTCGCCTGTATTCATACATTTAAATTACAACTAACGAAACATTGTTTATATCTGACTAACGCTCAGTTGTAGAAACGGTCATTGCTGTCACTTTTTGTCTTGTTCACGTAGTTAAAGCTAGTAAGAGATTTAATGGAGGATTAACTCTAATGAGGGTTTCTGCAACTGTAACTACTGTAAACCAGAATCAACAGCGCTGACCACTTACAAGTCCAGCGATATCGGGGTATGACTAGTTGGTAAGTAGGTAGGAATCAAATTATGTAGGAAAATTGTGCTCACTTTTTCATTCTGATAAGCAGTAACAGCAATGAACTCCGTCTCCTTGAAGACATAGGTCCTGAAGGTGGAGTACGGCAGCTTCAGGATGTCGTTGGCCCGTACAAGGTGAAACCTCGGCTGGTACTTGTGCATAGAGTTCAGGATCGTCTGCGTAACACACTTCAAACAGCTTAGGAACTTGATCGGTTGGCTTATTGTTGGGAACGATTGTGACAAAGCAAGATACTGGTGTGAATTGGGACAAAAATAACATCTCTACATTCATTTAAAAAAAGGAATAAATAAAGATAAGAAAAGAAGTAACCTTTTTAATTTAATCTTAAGATGTAAACAAGCAATTACACTTGCAGTTGGTCGGGCCCGATTTCGGCATACATTGCCTGATTTTTTCTCTCTATTTTAAACTGTAACGAACAAAACAAGCAATGTTTGCTAAATCAGATCATGCATGTAGGGTAATGGTCATTGCTGCTTGAATAAAGACCAAACTCTTAAGAATCTGTTCTATATTGATCTTAAAATTGAGGCTCCATCATAGTGTTGATGATTTTGCCAAGATCTAGTTTAAATAGGAAAAGTTTTTGGCGTTTTGCAGTCACTTCAAGGATTCTTTTATGCACAAAACACACACTTTTAAAGTGGTGGTGCTTCGTTGCCAGCCACCGAATAACAGACTTGCAATGCGACTCCCCAAATCACACAAAGCCAAGAAACCTTTATATATTGGTACTGTATAGCAGCAATATGTTATATACACTTTAGTACTACGACGTAGACCAAAAGTGTATACAACTTATTGCTGCTGACTGTACCTAGTTGATGTAATGAAACAACAGGGGAATTGTTAGGGTCAGAATAGTCTATTAAAGATTACGTTTGTAGATTGAACAATTTTATCGTGGCGGGCGAGATCTTGGTTAAATTTAAGCATGTTGAACCCGATTGCCATCAGAATTTTGTAAATAAATAAAAATAAATATCTTGGACATTGTCACACAAATTATCTAGTCACATTTAAAGTACCAGAATCTAGCCTGGACTTTTATTATGACGACAAATCAACGATATAGAATACATAATATATAGATACAAACATCCATGACTCGGGCAGAAATATTCATATTCATCGTACAAATTTTTGTCCCTTACGGGATTCGAACCCGCGACCATCGGCACAGCAGGCAGGTTCACTATCGACTGAGCTACCGGGCCGTCTTTAATCTCGCATAGGTTTGATTAGAAACTTGTGGTAGCGTAGACAAAATTCTTAGCCGTCGGTTAGAATTTTTAACAGACTTCAAAAAAGTAGGAGGTTTCTCAATATATAAGGTCTAACAAAATTAGGTGAAACTATTTTAAGGGGATGATCAGACCATCAAACTGAACAACTTTCTCTATGGGACCAATACTGAAATCACGAAAAAAAAATCTGCTGTCCCATACATTTAGGTCGAGTAGGTTTGTATGTTGTTTACAATAAACTCCCCAACGATATCAAACAGTGCAAAGAAAATTGTACCTTTGAACGTAAATTTAAAACATGGCTTATAGATCGTGCTTTCTATGACATTGATGAATTTTATAACTTTGTACCTAATTTTATTAGAATGTAACCGGACTGTAATATAAATAATATAATTATAAGTAGTTAAGGAGTGCATTTGACATATAAAAATATCTTTATGAAATAAATGATTATGATTATGGAACAGCTTATTTTTTTTTCGCGATTTCGATATTGGTCCCATAGAGAAAGTTGTTCAGTTTGATGGTCTGATCACCCCTTTAAAATAGTTTCACCTAATTTTGTTAGACCTTATATATATTTTCTTTATGTGTGTTCGCGGATAACTTCGTCGTTAATGAACCGATTATGATGATTCTTTTTTTGTTGGAAAGAAGATATCCCAAGGGTAGTTACCATGATAAGAAAACCAGGATCTGATGATGGCATCCTAGAGAAATCGAGGGGAACTTTTGAAAATCGTAGTGCCGGCTAGAACGTTTGTTAATTTAAAGCACTACTATTATATTGGATTTAGAAACTTCAAAAACCTTCACGATTCTAATTTCAAAGAAACGATACAAATTAGCAAAAAATAGCAGGAGCAGCAGTTTACTGTCGAAATGTGGATGTTTTGAATATGGTAGATGTAAAGGGTCCTTCTTAATATGCTGACACTTTTTTAAGGTGATGATCAGACCATCAAACTGTACAACTTTCTCTATGGCACGTTGGTGCCATAGAGAAAGTTTTTTTTTCAACTGATTTTTTTCGCGATTTCGATGTTGATCGAAATCGCGAAAAAAATCAGCTCTTCCATACAATGTTGTTCCCATAGAAACTGTGGTTCAGTTTGATGGTCTGAACATCCCCTTAAAAAGTGTCAGCATATTAAGAAGGACCCTGTATTGTGTACTCTACCCTCGGGGAATATAGTGTGAGCGTAGGCTGACACCTTTGACTATTTATTATAAGGACTAAGCATTTCCCCTCTGCCACGGTATAAGAACAATTGATCATGTGCATTTACATTCAATTTTATATCTTATCACTAAACGAGACAGCCTATAATTGTAAACCAATAACTACCAACTTAGAACGTTTGGGGTTCACACGAGACTACTTTTTATAATTTTTTACATTCAAAATAAGAATCAAACGTTATGGGGAATAAAATCCAAAGTTGCTGATTTCATGTTACCTCGCCTCCAGCAAAAAGTGGCAGAAATGTTTGTTAGTAGAATTACACGCGTAACTAGTCCCTATATAAGTAGTCAACGGCTGACACCGATCTTTACAACCTGTGTACGAAGAAATGGCCAAAAGAAAGTCCCGAGAAACAAAAATGTTATCAAAATATACTTTTACTTGAGACCTGAAGGTATAATTGTCAACGCAAGTCAACTATATCATTTCACTGACACTTGAATGTGTACTACATTGACGGCTGTACATATTTCAATTAGTTCTTAACGTATGGACAGTATAATAACTGGTTGCCGACAATTTTATTTAATAAACAACATATTTTTCGACAGCCATTCATTATACGCATTTATAACTTTATGTTGCACCTGTGGAACTATCCTTTATAGCCATTGACTTACAAACTAATAGACGCAGGGTCTCATACAAAATTCTCGAAAAAAAAGTGTCCCAGACTAACTAAAACAAACTAAAAATAATGAAACTGTTGAAATTCTTTTTTCATTTTGCTTGCGTAGTTTTTACAAATTGTTACAGCACGGCGGCACGGCACTATAAACTTGTGCAGAGTTGGTCAATCAAACGAAATTTGATGCGTAATTGTTAAGGCCGGTTTACACAGTGCGACCTAGCTTCCAAGTCAGCCTTCCGAGTAGCTGCACTGCAGTAACTCGCACCTTTTGGACGTAACTTGCGAGTAACTCGTACGTGCGAGTTGGTCAGTAGCTCATATCCGAGTTACTTCAACATTTTTTGTTTTCGCTCGCCCGCTCGCCCGGCAGCAACTCGACCATGACAGCGGCTCGGCCTTCGCTCGCATCGTTTTGACGCGTTCGGCAGTAGCTCGCCAGTGCCAGCAAGACAGTTGTGAGTGGAACCCGTGTTTTTGTGTGCTATGCCTACATACGAAACCGAGTTATTCCTGGCATAATATGGTAGTCATTGAGCGAATCACCGTTTTTTAAATCAAAGCACGTTCAGTGGACATCGCGACTCGACTCGGACTGGGCAGTAGCAGGCGTCATGTAGACAGCAAAGGCGAGCCAAACTACTGGCGTACAAGTAGACAAACCGAGTAGCTGTCTACTCGCCAGGCAGCAACTCGCACTATGTAAACGGGCCTTTACTCTTCATGCGTTTTGTTACTCTTTTGTTTCGGACACTTTTGAGCGCGGACCCGACGTCCAGGTAGTTGGTAAGTTGTTTATAGCATTCCTTAATACATAATATTAGTTAGGAAATGCACATTAAGCTGTTGTGCACTTACACGTTATTTCTCCTATACTTATATTAGCATTTAAAAAAAAATGAATTGTTATCTGAGGAATATCCCAAATCCGCAAGATTCCAACTAGACAAATCAGCAACTCTTTATCAAACGTCAAAACACGATCTTTGTATGAAAAGTTGTACTAAGTCATGAATAGTGACGTCATAGTTTTTCGTCGTCGTTTTGATACTTTTTATAGTTTGTCCTTTTATTAAAAATAGTGTTTAAGCTACAGACTTACTGAAAATGTAAGTTTAGCATTATTTTTAAACGTATTTTTTACTGAGATGATGCTACTGCCTCCGTGGTCTAATAGTTAAGAGCATTGGCTCTTATTGGTGGATTCGATTCCCACGGGGGACACCTAGTGATATGTCACTTTGTGCGTTTTTCCCCAGTTGGTTAGGACATTCCAGGCTGAATCACTTGATTGTCTGAAAAGAAAAATGATTCCGTGCTTCGGATGGCACGTTAAGCCGTTGGTCCCGGCTACTACTACCTCTCGTGGTAGTAGTCGTTACATAAAAACCACGTTAGAGGCCATAAGGCGGCCTGAAAAAACTCTGACACCAGGGCTCTGCCCACACGATAAGAAAGAAGACTGAGAAGATAAAATTAAAATATATTTGATGCAGTTAACTCCCTAATTCTACCCTGAATGAATAAAAATATCTTGTTAGACCCCAATTAATAAAATTGCGTAGCATTTTCTTTTTTTCCAAGAAAATTAATTCGTAAAAAACCGATGGGAAGCCAGTAAGGATGTGCTTCGATCACCCTTCATATCATTAAGGGTCATTATTGCAGAAAATGTTTGAATGAAACATGAAGTGATCGCGATCTTCGAGCAAGGTGGCAGTTACGGGATATCGATCCTATATTGCTACTATAATTGTGTTAAATCATATGCGACGTTACGTCTAAGGGAATTAAGTATAGAATTGGATTAATTATTGATTAATAATAGAGTAGTAAGACACTGAAATAGTAAAAGATGATGCCATTACTATGTCGTAGTCATAGATAGGTATATTATATCGAATTTAAGGTCAATGGTCGTAGTGCAATGGCGTTTTTTAAATTTGTAATTTAATGTTATTTCATAATTTTTTAAGTTAAATGAAAACTACTGAACCTATTTTCATGAAACAAAGAAAACTCTCGCAAAAATTAGTTTTTTTTAAACGCATCGGAATCGGTCCACCCTTTTGGGAGCTTAGATGCCATAGACAGACAGACCCACAGACAGACTGACGAACAAACAGACAGATCTACATAGGCGTCATACTTATGACACCCTTCTTTTTGCGTCGGGGGTTAAAAAGAAACACTTTCGGCCTCTTAAGATGACGTTTTAGTATTCATTTGACGTTACTCAAGAGCCTATCAGAGTTGAGTTTCGTTTATTAATACGGCCCTAAATTTTATAACGAACGAGCGTTAACCCGCGACTTCGTCCGCACAAATTATATACCAGATTTTAAGTCACACAAACAAACAGACAGACAAAAAATCCAAAAATTGGTGAAATGGAATCAGGGACACCTAAAAACCATATGGTAACTTTTTTTTTGTTAATATCTTCAATGTACAGACAAACTTCCTCTAACAGTTTTATAATAGTTTAGATAAACTAATAAACTAAACTATAATAAAACTTTTACAGAAAGTGTGTCTGTACATTGAAGATATTACCAAAAAAAAAGTTACGGTATGGTTTTTAGGTGTCCCTAATTCCATATCACAAATTTTTGGATTTTTGTCCGTCTGTTTGTTTGTGTGTTTGTTTGTTTGTTTGATCGAGCATCACGCAAAAACTATTGAACCGATTTTTATGAAACTTTTTTGTTTGATAGCTTATTATCTGACTTAAAATCTAGTATATTATTTGTGCAGACGAAGTCGCGGGTTAACTTTAGTTTCAAATATTATTGATTATTAACATGTTACAGCCATGTTCATGTCAAATCAAAATTAAATATAAAATTGATAAATCTGTCTTGGATGAGACTTGAACCTGCAAACTGCCTAACCGAGACTGTGCTTTCATCCAAATTCAGAGTTTAATTTTTCAATATCGTCTTTAACAGACTTTTTTGCGATTTTAATGTTGGTCCCGTACTGAATGTTGTTGAATTGTTTAAAATGTAACACATTTAATTTTAAACAAAAAAAAAATACTACGAATACTACGACCGCTGATTGACTACGCCGTAGTCTCGTAGGCTTTTATTGATAATTAATTTTTAAATAACATATTTTTTCTCCGTTTATATAGTTCTAATCTCTCCGTTACTCCGTTATAATAGAATAGCTATCACTAATGTAAGCAAGAACTTACAAAAACGATTTTAATAAAACATCCGTCTAGCCCTCGCTTCAACAGTTAAAATATTACTTAACAAGTGGTTGAACCGTATGAATTTGGGAGTATTTTCGTCGCCTAATAACAAGGTGGTGACCCTAACTGGAGGTTACCAAATTATGGGGATATTAGCGATTTAATACGCGCTGTCTCCCCTGGCCTTGGTAAGTAATTTTAGTTTGAGGTAACTTTTAGTCTTGTTACTTTAACTGAACGAAAACTTCGGTAGTTTTATGTTGAATTATTCATTAGAAAGGTTAAGTTAACCTCAGATTTGTTTGATTTAACAATAGGTCTTAATAATTTTAGTGATACCTACTTCTTAGAAAAAGGAAATGAATGAGTGGGAAATGAGCCATACTTTGCTACGCGGGTCCACCCTTATTCGTGAAATGTCTTTCTTTGCCCTACAGTGGGATTTAACAGGCGACCCGGTTGGTGTAATGGTTACCACGCCGGACTGCCAAACCAGGGTCCTAGGTTCGAATCCCGGTTCGGTCATGAATGTTTTTATGTGTGTGCCGTTGTTGTATGGTTTCCACAATAAACAGCATATAGTGCTTGCTTGGGATCATGCTATGTTATCTTAGTACAAATTAAGAGGAACGCTGATTTTCCATAGACAGCTTCCGCCATCTATCGGTTATGTTTCCAAGCACTATGTGTTGAACTAGGGTTCATATCGGAGTGACAGCGCGCTACACCTCACGCGCTGGGCTGTAGTAGTGAGAGATTTCGCCCATATCAATCACTGTCTTGTTGTTCTAGCGGTCTAGACATTCGGCTTACGATTCGGGTAGCTAGGTTCGATCCTCGTGTCGGCCGATCGTCTTTTTCAATTTATTTCATAATGTGGCTCCCGCTGGTGCTTATAAAAGGCAACGCTAATAATTAGGACGTCCTGAAATTCAAGGCGACTTACCTATCTATATCCAATATACATATTAATCTATGCTTGGGATCATTACAATGTATGTGCCTGTGAGGGTTATTTTATAACTTACTTTTTTTTTAGGAAAAAAAGGTGACTCCATCTTGTCAAATCTTAAAACTTAGCTGTCAGATCGAAATTGTTTTGTTTTTCTCGATTCTGTAATTTTCTGGAACAATTTGTTGATTCGAAAATAATATTATGATCGGTTATAATGTGAAAAACGTTTCGATACTTTGAATTGATCGACTTTTTGAGCAGTTCATTTTCTGGGTTATAGCGTATTTATTGGTAGTGGACAGTCCAGCGAAAGCGAAAAATTCTTCGTCTATGTGAACAGTTTATTCATTGGCAACATCACCAATGTCAAATGATTATATGGCTCAAAAGGAATGAAAATCCAGAGCCGTTAAAAGATATAAAAAAAAAAATGATTATACCAAAGACAAACAACACTCTTCTTCAGTCAATTAAATGTAAACTAAACGTAGAAAGAGAAGGTACTAGAAGGAAACACGTGTATTGTCATATTCACTCAATAAAAGATGCACATAGCAAATTCGCTCTAGTTAAAAAAGGAGATCGCTACCTTTCTGGCGGAGCTCTCCTTATTGGCGTAACCACTTTTTTGTACTAACTCCACCTGACTCCGACATTGTCTCTTCTCATAAATTGTATAGGATTTTATGACAATCGCTATCTCATATCCGGTTACACTGATATTCCGTCTACCAGCGTAAGCGAAAAATTCTTTGTCTATGAAACTAAATAAATGTAATGTCAGTTAAATTGACGTTTACATCTCGTGGCATTTTAATGGAGCAGAATGTAGCGGTATTCGCTGAGTCACCAAATCAAGTCACGATGATCTACCTATATTGTTAATATTGCAATGCATATCGTCATCTAGATATCTGCAACCTAACCCACAAAATCCCCCAATAGGACTCTTGTTGCTACGTTTTAAGTATCAAAATGAATTGATTCTCGAGACCTCGTAATGAGCAACGATCTAGACCCATTGTTGCTACTATAATAGACCAGGTTCAAACAAAAATGTGTGTTTGTATGCAAAACTGATATTATTATTCCACGCCAGCTTCCAGATAAATCAATATTCAATGTAATGAATGCAGTTTATTTCATAGTTTCGTGCTTTATGTGCCGACATTATTGAAACTGGCTTCGAGTTTAGAAAAATCGTGTAATTCTGTGATAAATTGATTTCTATTGTTTTTTATGAAATCTGTGTTAGTGAACTCAAGGTATGTATTTATGATACCATTTTTTTTATTTTTCGCTTTTTAAATTTGGAATGTTGAAATCAATTCATGTCTTGGCTTTTCGGTAAATAATTTCATCTCATCACCATCAGGTATTTAGGTATATGTAGATAGCTCATATTATTGAGAAAGCTTGCAATTCAATCACAAAGCGGCGGCGGTTCGATTCCTGGCATGTGTCACTAAGTCCTACGGAATTTTTGTACCTACAATTGTATTTATCACTGTCTCGGCAAAGAAGGAAAACATCGTGTGGAAACCTGCATACCAGAGAATAAATAGAAAAAATGATAAGTTCCATGTAAAAATATGGGCGAGCATCAACAGCGTTGCACACTAACCTTGCTTGCAATAGCCCAGTCAAGAATAATAATAAGAAATCTATTTGGACAGAAATTTTATATTTAAGGTATTGAATATTAAAATTTTTAATATAGGCAAAACAAATAACTCATTGCATACATCAATACAAATATGAGTATATTCTATACGACCAATTAATACAAATAGACGTAAATTATGAATGTAATATTGACCTCATGTTGCAAAGTTAAACTAGATTTTATTTTGTCTTATGTGTAACTTATTAGGTTTTTCCTTAGCTTTTCTTTTGAACTCAATTGGTATTTTGTGATTCTGATGTAATGTTTTAGGTTAATGTGGTGGCAGAGGGGACAATTTTATACAAAACTTTGACGCACAATACGCGTAGACGGAATTAATAAAAGTAATATTTTATATATGGAAAAATAGTATAGAAAATCTAGATGCCGCATCACAAATAACATTTGCAATTTGTAATATAATTAAGAAGATATAAAGCTTTGCAATTTTTCATACAACATTTTAAAAGCTTTATATCTTCGCGTATTGTGCGTCAAACTTTTGTATGGACTGAAACCACCTTAAGTTAATATTAGTTTAATTTCAAACACAATGTAAGTTGTTCATGAATAAATAAATCTGAAAATCTGAATCTGAATACCGATATTTGATATATATATATTTTTATTCATAATGCGTTTGCGCTTGGCTTCAGTTTTCCTATTATTCCACTAACAAGAATGTTGTTCTACAATAATGTTATGATGTTTTAGTTCACTGTACAAGTTTATTCAATTCCCTCATACATTTAACTAAACCGTTCATTGCCTAATTACTCGTACCCTTACTCTTTATTACTCTAGATTGTTGTTAATTTGATTAAATCACAACGGGCAGACAGCTTCCGTTGCTACTGATTTGATATTAATTTAGATCGTTTAGTTACTACAGTATGTTAATTAATGTGCTTGGGAAAGAATTAAAGGTTCAATTTAGATTTTCTTACACTGAAAAAAATGTTTTGTTAAAATATAACCAAACTATTTTTTAATATTTATAACCAAATGCTTGATTAAGTGCTAGGTCACAAATGTTTGGTTATATTAAAGAATACATTTTTCTCAGTGTATACAGGGTCCTTCTAAATTAATGCACTGAAGATTGGAGTTTAAGATTGGTTAAAGAAAAAGTAATGTACTGAAAATAATAGATATCCTGAAAGTTGAAATGTTCGGACACTTGGTACGATACGATCATTTCTTTAAAACTGTATTGGAAGGGAAAAAAGAGGTGAAATGACGCCGAGGAAGACCTATATACAGGGTGAAATTGATATCATTAGCATCCATTCAACTAAGAGTCTACCCATCAAACTGAACAACTTTTACTAGGGAGCAAACCGATCGGAGCAAATAAAAAACCAGCTGTTCCATACTAAACTGCAATCTCGACGCGCGAGTTCGCGACTCAAATGTATGCAACAGCTGATTTTTTTTGCTCCGATCGGTTTGCTCCCGTAGTAAAAGTTGTTCAGTTCGATGGGTAGACTCTTAGTTTAAAAGGATTCTAATGGTATCAATTTCACCCTGTATATTGGAAGGGAAAATAGAGGGGAAAAGAAGCAGAGGAAGAACTAGACAGAGTTAAGCATAAGTGAAGAAAAAGGTAGATGTTTTATATCGAAAACTAAAGGAAATAGCGGAAAAGATGGATGGATGGATTGGCGAAAAATCCAATGAAAAGAGCTTAGCTTTTTAGGGACGATAAAACCATCAAACTAAACAACTTTATATATGAGTCTAACATCAAAAAAACGAAAAAACTAAATCATCAGGGCAGTAGATTAGTTTTAAGTTTTGTCTGGAACAGCAGATTTTTTTGGTATGATGCTGATGATGCTATTTTCATGTGAGGTCGGACAGAAGTGGTATTTTTAAGTCACACGTTCAAATCGGAAACCTATCGCCGCCCCTGCCTGGTTGATAATCTTATTTGGAATATTACTGGTTATACCTAGTAAAATAAATTATGTTATTACAGAAACTAGTCCGTAATATTGTAAGAACTCGAGTCGATTGATAATAATCCTGACTAAGACCGACAATGATACAAGAAAGATTATAATTTAACTGTTTTAATAATAATACTGCGACATAATACATTAAACGCACAAAATAATTATCATCATCATCATCCTAATAATTAGCTCGTTTTATGATACAAATATCGCAAGCTATTTCTGAAACCATGAAATGGAACTAATGATATCACTATACAAAGTAATTTTTAATTAACAAACACTTAAACACTTGTTCTAGTATTCCCACAATTACAATCATTAAATAATATACAACTATATTTTGACGCAGCGGACCACGTCAACGCAGTCACTAAATGACGACATAAAAAAAAATCTTTTTTTTTTTATAAATAAACTAACGAAGCGGCCCAACTGAAGACAAGGCCATTCCAAAGTCGATAACATTAAAATGAAATTATAGTTTGTATCGTGCGCGTCGGCTTTAATTACGGAACTTTTATTCGTTCGACCAATTTCTTTATTTTACGGCTGGACAACAAATTAATATGTAAATCGGGCGGCACGGTGGTCCGCGGCGCCGTATCGATGATTTCAAAATGTCGATTAAAAGTAATTGCCTTGCGCTATGATAAGTCGATAACGGATAAACGGTGGTCTATTTGAACATTAGTCTTTAGTTGCTTTATGGAAGCATTTGAGATAACTCTATATTGGGCTGATTTAAGAAAATAAATTTTCAGTCTTCATTTAAATTGCATAATTTAAATCGGTGACTCGGTCTGTCTTGCATGAGTAGAATTAAGTTAAATAGGAATAGGAGGTAGGAAGCCTATTTTACTATAAATAAATTGTTTGTAAGAGAAAAGAGGAGTCGAAATATACAGGGTGAAATTGATATCATTAGCATCCTTTTAAACTAAGAGTCTACCCATCGAACTGAACAATTATTACTATGGGAGCAAACCGATCGCAGCAAAAAAAAAATCTGCTGTTGCATACATTTGAGTCGCGAACTCGCGCGTCAAGATTGCAGTTTAGTATGGAACAGCAGATTTTTTATTTGCTCCGATCGGTTTGGTCCCATAGTAAAAGTTGTTCAGTTTGATGGGTAGACTCTTAGTTTAAAAGGATGCTAATGATATCAATTTCACCCTGTAGAGGTCCAAATTGTTTTTTGTTTATTTTAGATTATTTCGTTGTATTAAAAATGATGGTGAAATTTATTATTAATGTAGAAAAAATGTGTCGTTACCTTGCACTCCACCAAAAAAATGTTTGGGCCACTATTTGGTTATAAGGGCTTGGTCAATGACCAAATAGCTACTGCGACCTGGACAGATCTATTGTAGCTGTTTGGGCCACTAACACTTAATGGAGGATTAACTTTAATGAGCGTTTCTGCAACTGAGTGTTTGGGCCACTAACACTCAGTTGCAGAAACGCTCATTAAAGTTAATCCTCCATTAAGTCTCTTGCTGTCACTTTTTCTCTTGTTGACGTAGTAAAAGCTAGCAAGAGATTTAATGGAGGATTATTTCTAATGACCGTTTCTGCAACTAAGTTTCAGAGTTACATATCAAAATGTAGAGATTATTCAATTCCGTTTACATGCTTTTTAGATTTTCCGTTTATTTGTTAACATCTTGTAATAATAATATTTTTAAGCTCATAAATATTGACCGTCTCAATTAAATACCAAGTAACAAAAAGTGAAAAAAAAAACATTACCTGCAACTAATTATTAGAAAAACAATTTTATCGATAACATAAATCAACACGTGTATCAGTCACTATTAAGACAAGCTAGTTATAAGTAACGGACAAGAGATGGCGCCACGAGTCCTCGGAACAATCGTTTCGTTTCGGTCACAGATCATAAATGAATTACTAACAACCTTGTTTATTAGTTCCTTAATTAACGGTGATGTAAGACTTTACTCGATTGTGTTATAATTTGAGTCCGGTTCGAGCCCAAAACGTGCGTAAAAAAAGTAAGGCTTTTTAGCTCTACCTTTGAGGTAATTCTACGACGAAGCGTTAGAAAAAAATAGAAAATCGTTTGCAATTTTTTTTAAATACCTCAACAATTTTTTTTTTAAATACGTACATTGGAAAAATGATTGTTAAAAAGT
The DNA here is from genome assembly GCA_927399405.1 of Agonopterix arenella. NCBI lineage: Eukaryota > Metazoa > Arthropoda > Insecta > Lepidoptera > Depressariidae > Agonopterix > Agonopterix arenella. Next base: position 6,153,691 of record OV656710.1, read on the forward strand.
AAAACACTTATATAAGTTAGTCTTGAGCTTGTTTGTTATTTATACATTGGCAATCTTTTTTCACGTTACTTGTAATTTAACATAAAAATAAAATATAATAAAATAAAATTTTATAAAAATAAAAATACGTAAACAATTGGTTTCGTATCTTCTTAAATATTCTTTATTATTTTTAAAAGAGAAATAAACGGAGATTTATTCATAATAGTATCGCTATTCGCCACTAGATGGCGACTCATGGTGTTTGATCACCTGATTATTTTAATTGTATATTTTATCGTACCTCGATTTCTTGAAATTCGAATATTTTTTTTAATATCGATAAGCACAGGAAAATCCTCATTATCTCCAGCAACGCCAATTTAACATTTATTATTTTATTTTAATTTGTTAAATCTTACCTTCTCATCGACGATGATTGTTTTGATTTAAATATATTACGCTTACGAAGGACGTTTAAAAAGCTATCTTGATGAATTATAATTAAATTACATATTGCATTCGATTGCATTCGAGTGCATTCGGTGCTCGTCGCCAAGCGGGCGTCACCCCCATACATTCGCGCCAAATGGCTAATTCGCGCGGTAAATATACGCGCCATAACTCATATCAACTAACCAATACGAAGTTGGAGCCCACAAACATACTACTCTCTCACTCTAACGAACTAGAGAAACCAAACCAGACTGTTTGTTTTTCCTTTTACTTGCTTTGAAATCTTATTTTGAATTTTATTCCTACAGGGGCGTGGATGCGACGATGTTGCATATTACGTCTCTCGCTCTCTCTTATAGTGTTCCGAAGCGATCCCTGTCTAGCTTTTTGTAATTTTAATTCGCAGAACGGCATCGGAACGTGATTCGATTGTATAGAAGTTTTTTATTGCGATGTTCGGAATTCGCTGAAGCAAGGACGGGATTTCGGCAACCAAGGGTGCTTGCAGTATCGATTGAATTCGAACATCGATGTTACGATGCTACGAATGTTTTGATAGAAGTGGATTACGTGCATGCCAATTTGACTATCTTTACATTCCTATTTGTACACGGTATGCAGCCCTTTGCGGCTGAAAAATACGCTCTTTCGAATAAGAAAAAACTAGTCGTGATCCCAAATGCACATGGATTTTAAAAATGGTTTGAAATAATGGCACTTCAAAATAAATCTATAAATGCCACTGACTGAAGGCTTTAGTTTGCCATCACCAAAAGTTTCGTTTGAGAAATGTTACCTACCTGGGATTAAAATAAATACCTAGGTAGGAAATTCATAAATCATAGATCAATGTAAGGCCTAAGTATAGTTAATGTCCACAAATATTTTTTTATACAAAATAAAACAATAGGAACCTAACATTGTACTGAAACTATGACCTATTTTGCTTCCAGTAATAAGTATGGCAAAAACATCTTAACGCACGGAAGTTATCCTTAGTCGCAACAAGATCCATGTAGTAAGGGACACCAGAAAACGATTTGCTTTTGCGGTCGTGTCTTCAGCACTGCCATGAATGATCTCTGGAATTGGCTCTCTGATAGCCATGTTTTTTCCTTCTTATTTCTGTCTCCCGTTTGCAATGGAGGGAAGTCGGATATTTCGTTTTCCTACTCCTCCTATCTTCTTTGATTAATTTATTGCGGGTTCCAAGACAGATTAGAGTCATCCCCCGGGCTCGCTGGTCTTCATTGTCCAGTGTTGTGAATGGTCGCCGCTATTGATCCTGGCTTACAGGAGTTACAGCGGTGGGAATGTGTGGTGGGCCTATGCCCGTTTAAAAAAAAAAAAAAATTTTCCGGTTATAAACTTATTTCAAGGAACATTTTAATATGCTGACAGTTTTTCAAGCATATATGACCGGATGATCAGACCAGACCATCAAACTATATTCACAATTTTCTCTATTGGACCGATATAGAAATCGCGAAACAAATCTGCTGTCCCATACGTTCGAGTAGGTTCGCAGTTTTGTATGGAACAATCGATTTTTTTCGCAAGTAAGATGTTGGTCTCACAGATTTAGTTTTAGTTTGATAATGATCCTGTTTTAATAATGGAAAACAATTCCTAACTGACTGACCGACCGGCTGACTCGTACCAATGATTTTTCGAAATTCATGTATGATTTGTAACACCACTGGCATTTCGGTGAACGAAAACAACGTGAGGAAACCTACATGCTTCAATTTCGATGCACACCCGGCGACACATCGAGCTATACAAAACCAACATAAGCTGGCCGCGCGACGTTATACGCTAATCGACCTACGCGCGGCCAGCTTATTTTGGTTTTGTATAGCTTGATGTGTCGCCGTGTGTACTGTACCCACTGTCTATGTATAAGTGGCGACGGGCCCTCCGTCACATTGGACAGAGTTTTGGTACCTACACTACTAGTGAAACGTGGATGTTATGAGTTTTCAGAATATCTCCGACTAACCCCTCGGGGAATATAGTCGTGAGCATGCATACAATTCCTAACCTACTTAAAATGACCTCACACCTCAGAGTAACATAGAATAACGTTGTTACACCTCAACTCTATCTCTTGAAAACTTCTATCCATACCTACATCTACACCTATTAAATGCGTCATTGAAGTAGCCCTAAAAACTCCGGTCTTAAGTGTAAAAGAATAAAAAGTAAAAACGTTTGCTTTAAAGCAGATTAAGTTAGTCAGAAAAGCCGCCGCATCAATATTTGACTGTCACTGTTGACACGCAAACCGTCTTAGCTGAGTGTCAAGAAAGTCAACAAAGTCTTAGCTAAGTGTCAACAAAAGGGTTCACTAATGCCCTTTTTACTACAAAAAGTAACTGCAAATATCAGGGTATTGGTACAGTTGGCAGCTAAAGCATTAGTTTTCGTGTTGTTATTGTTTTAGAGTTCATAATTGAAAATCGTGTAAAGCTGTGTTATCAGAGGCATTTTGGCGAATTTATATTGCTAATATATTTAATGACAAATGTTAGGTACAGTTAAAGATTGTGCGTAAAAAATTGTGTTTCAAAATACCCCAGAGATGTGGCGCAACGCGCAAGAGGTAAGGTGTTCGAGCGTCCTTTGTAGAAAACAAAAATAGAAACTTTATTTTTTCTTTTTGAAATTGCCCAACTTCACTTTTTTTTTTATTTCAGTGAATCTATATAGGAGACGGTAATGTTTTTAACTTATTTGATGACCAAAAGCCAGGAGTTTACGGAAAGTAAGATTGAATTAGAGACTAAATTAAGAAAGGCATTTTCCCAACAGATATATTATTATAATTTTTAAACCGACAGACTAAGAAAAGTGTTTGGAATACAGTTAAAACATAAATCAATCAACGGTTCGACCGTTGAATGAAATTATTTCAGAAAACATAAATGGAGAGGTTCTTAAATCTACTACGGATATCTACAAGTACATATGATGGACATATGATGATGTCATGGATACCCAATAATTAATTCATTCGAAAACAATAATGGCAATCAAAGAACGAGCTATCACGCGATGAAGAGCCAGTAAGCTGATCGCTGTCAGTTACCAGAGCGCTCTTATTGGTCATTCATGGTAACTCTTGATCGTTATTTTTTTTCTGCTGATAATATGAAACATACGAAAGTATGATTTTGCTTGTACGCATGTAATTAGCATACGAGTACAACCACGACAGAAAATATAACCAGAGTGGTCAAAAGTATTGCTACAAGTAACTACATGTATCAACTGATTTTGAAAACATTCTGGTGTTGCACCGTTATTTTTAGAATATTCATGGGTTTCAGTACCGAATAAGTAGATTATCTGTGCTTGTGCCCACAAGAAATAAAACGGGAGAAATACCTTTAGTCGACAAACCTAATTTAATATAATTCATAGAGGTATTGGCCTGGCTAAGGGCCTATTGATAAATGTCAACATTTCAATTATTAACAGTTTGATTTTATAGTTTGCTAAACATAACCTTACAATCTATCTAATCTGTCCGTTTATTAATTAAACTATCACCTTAATTATTTGACATTACATAGGTAGTTTACATAGTGCAAGCAAGTAAGCAAGTAAAACTAATTTCGCGACTGTCCGGCGCGGGCGCACCGCGAACGCGGGAGCAAATCCATTAGGGATTAACGAGCGATCGGGCGGGCACTAAATTAAAATAAATATTTGCCGGCAGCGCCCGCGCACAAAGCGACGCCGCTTTCATGTGCGCCGACACAGGTGCCGACAAGACGGCCAACTGTCCCGTGACTAGAGTTACTTCTACAAGTAATCTGAGTTTAAGATTAAGGGGGGGAGGGTAATTTTGAATTGAGGAAACGCTATGACTTCTGGTCCATAGATGATAGATGGATCATCATGATGCTTAGAAACATAGAATTACATTAACAACTAGTTCCTAAGTGATTCGCGAAAAGTGTAGAAGTGTATGAATTATTAATAATAATAACCTTAAAAATCTTATAGGTACTAAGATGTGCTAAGACTATCGTATCGTATGCAAACAATTTAGGCGCGGTGGAGTAAAGAAGCGGCGGTGATAATGAGAGAGTGCAATGTCTCCGAAAAAGACGAATAGGGCGAAGTGGAGAAAACAAAATGTGGAAAGCTGACCACCATATTAAAAGCCAGGAAGCAAGAGAGAGTAATATAGAAATGATTCCAGTTCCAGGTTCCAGCATTCATCATAAATTAGAAAGTCAAAATAAACAGGAAGCCATAAGTAGTCAATGATACTCAAAAAACAGTGGGTATGAGTGTGTTGTTCATTCATCACTATTTTCTTAGGAAAATGGAACGTTTTGATATTCGATAGCTTAAAAGGGATCGGAAGGTTTATAAACTACCTATCTGTTTTATAAACACAGGTAGAGTCGGCAACAAAATGCACTTGTGGATATTTTGATAAAGTTTAGTTTTCTTTTTGCTTTGTCTTAACATTTTCATCATCGTTATTATCATCGTTAACAATATTATCGACTTCAATACATATTGAAATCAGGTCGAGCTTTTCTATGAAAAAATGTATTTTTTGTGTTTTCAATAAGTTGGCTTCTTGGTGAAAGTTGTTCAGCTTGATGGTCTGAAGCAGCCCGTTTGATATGTGACGCATTTATTAATTTTAAATCCTGCCCAGGCCAGATTTTATGTGTTAAATTATGTTTTTGCATGTAACTTTGTTCGTTCGTATATCTTGGACATTGTCACACAAATTATCTAGTCAGATTTAAAGTACCAGAATCTAGCGTGGACTTGTATTATGATGACTAGACAACGATATATAATACATAATACATAGATCCATGACTCCAGTACAAATATTCATATGGACGAGTACATAACATATAAAACTTTTCCTTTTCGATTTCTGCTATGATATCACCATTTCCATGAACAACAAACAAACGAATTTTATTTGTATGGTATACTTTAATTTTTCTTATTCCAGTTAATGAAATTAAACAATTTTCCAAGGAATATATTATGGGCCGAAATATAAATGATATTTTTTTGGGTTTCCCATAGAAAAATCTATCGGCTGGTCCGCTCTTTTGTATGGATGGACAAACAATTTTTATAGTTTTTCGACCCATGTTCCTAAGGAAAAGTTGTTAAGTTTCATTTTTTGAACACACCCTTTAAATATTTCTGGTACGTGAACAAAAAATAGCGGTTTAAACTGAGACTGAGATCAGATAATGGATAATACATAACATCTAAATATTCTTGTTGGTAAGATAGCAAAGCAATGGGAATCCGTAGTAAAAACAGAAGTGTTATGTTTGCCAGGTCGATGAGTCAACAGAGCTCCGTCGACAAGTACCTTCCGACGACAGAACGACACTGATATCTCATTAAACTTGAGGAGATTGAAACTCGACTAAGAGAGCTTACTATTGAAGTTAACTTCATCGTTGCAGTTGGCTACCAATCAAACTACTTCTTTTTATACAAAGTATCGGAAAAGCATAGCTTAGGCAAAGCAAATGCTTACGCTATTCTCCAAACAGACAGATATGACAACATTATTTAAATGATACTCGATGTAATTATTCGAAATGAGATTCACCCCTTTGAATGGACAGTGGATACAATCCACTCCAATCTTTAGAGCGAGCATGGAAGGTTCTCTTATGATGGTATTGGAAAAGCTCGATTTTTTTTGAAATGACGTTTTATAAAAAACAGTAAATAGTTTTGACACTTTCGTTCCGATGAAAATTTGATCAGAACGTAAGCTAGAGTTTATTCCGTGTTACCTAAGAAAAGTGCTTAATTATTTATATAGCGTCAATACATTCATCCTTCGCTTTTACGTAACCAGTTAATTAAAGTTTACAAAGTTTTCTATACAAAAAACTCTGAAATCAGGACAACATTTCTAAGTGCCAGCGCTTGCATATCCAGCCAACGACAGCATAAGAAGTGATCTAGAATTTTCAGTACTTTTGTGATTCGAAACTCGAGAGCTTTCGTAAATAAAGTCCAAGTTGTAGAAACAAGTTCGTTTAACAACACACGACAAATATCTTCAAAGGCTCAACCATTCAAATGAAAGTATAAAACTATAAAACCTTTTACTCGTACCGCTTAACGCTCCTAGCTCAAGTATAAAATCACTGTGGTATTATTTCCTATCCACTACATCTAGGCCTGTAAGCCTCTAATCTTTGTTTGTAAGAATAGGTCTATAACTGGTCAACAGTTTTTGATGTGACTTGTAATTGTGAATGCCACTACGGTTTATGAAGAATCGTGTTCTACATTTAATGCACTAGGTTTTATCTAGGAAGTTGTGGGTGTGGTTGAATAATGACGCGAAGTAATTGTAGATGGTGTAAGCAACCTTTTTGTCGGATGTATATTTGTTTCGTTTAATACACTTCCTTATGTTTGTTTTTAAACTGTACATAACCGACCAACGCAACGGCGATCTTTGAGTGGAAACTTGTCTGCGAAAAATCAGAGTTCAAAAATTTTGACTTTGCTTCGCTCTCGCTACATTAAATTTTTACTAGAGTATCCGCGACTTCGTCCTCACAAATTATATACCAGATTTTAGGTCAAATCATAATCTATGAAACAAAAAAATGTCATCAAAATCGGTTTAGTATTTTTTGCGCGATGCTCGAACAAACAGTCAGACAAAAATTCTAAAAAAAAGGTTGATTTTGAGTCAGAGACACAGCCAAAAACCATATCGTAATTTTCTTGTAAAGATACACTTCTGCTACAGTTTTATAATAGTTCATCCATCCATATGCTCACGACTATATTCCCCGAGGGGGTAGTCAGTCGGGGGGGGGGGGGGGGGGGGGGGGGGTTTATAATAGTAGTTTTGTAATAAATAAATAACAAATAATGATGGCCATATAACGCATTTTTTTTTCCATTTAGACATAGTAAGTACCATTTGAGGCGTGGGGTATAAAATGAAAGGGCATTATGAGTAGGTACATTACAAATATATATCATACACTTTGACTACTTGGTCAAACAAATTAGGGGCAGCTGCCTCTCCTTAGCTACTTTTTCAGAAAAATCGTTTCCTTTTTTGTACCAAAACTAATAAATGAATTTGATCCCTAAGTAAAACAAATACTAAATGAAGTGGCTCATACAAAAAGGAGGCAATAAAAAGCATTATTTATACCGATTGTAAATGAGCTTTGGGTTAATAAAATTATATGATCCATGGATCAGCGCCACCTGCCGCCATTGACCGGCAACTGTGCGCCGGCTCCTATAATTAGGTTCTGCTCCATATAATGTAATGTCCCATAATCCAGCGTTTATGCTTTAGCTAATAGGAACTAAAATAGCTAAATCTTTGAGACGTCTTACGGATGGGGACCTACACTAATTTACAAAATAGATATTGTCTCTGACAATACAAAGCGTCTAACATTATCTAATCAGATGGAACGTGTGTACCCAAAAATTTTTTTTTTATATGTTGTAACTGCAATCAGCTGTTCCAAAGAAAATGTCAATCGTGACTCGACACAAATGTGTGCTTCAGCAGTTTCTTTTTTTGGTAATTTCAATGTTGGTTTCATAATGAAGTTTGATGGTCTGAAGCACCCCCTTTAGTACGTGACGCATTTTCGTTTACACCCTGTATAACGGCTGATGAGGTACGTGTTACGATTTCAAAATTTTTGTTGTAAACAGCAAAAAGAACGCGATACCTTACCTACCTTAAAATCTTCGTTTTATTATTGATCAATATTGAACACAATTTACTTTTGAAGATTCGTAAACCAAACATAATATAATAACGAACTTATTATAAACACTAACTAGACACATCTATCCATATAAAAAGAAACAAGTTGTAGACAATGTCAAGTGCAATGCAACATTGTTGTTCTAACGTGCTTTATAATTATTTCCACAATTTACCACGTACCAGATCTATAGGAAATTCATTAGTTTTTAAATAATTTTCACGTCACAAAAGTCACTTTGTTGTAGAAATACTGATAACTGATACTAATAAGTGATCTTTTAGTATTTCTTCTCAAGATGTCTCTAGTGTCTAAGGCATTTTGTGTATAAATTTTTTTTTAATGTTGTTTTTGGTCTCCTAAGTAACTTTATTATTTTAATAATTAGGTACCTACATATACATACTTACGTATTATATTATTTATTTTTCGTTAGTTACTATATTCGTGATATAGACGTTATAACTTCGAATTAAAAGGTTCTTGTATTAAAATATCAAACAGTTCAATATAACTCTACATAAGTGGCCCTGGTTTTTCAAATAATATACATATCAAAAAAATACCAGCACAAATATGCTATAAATAAATTTTTTTTTTAGTAAGGATGGGTTTGTTCTTGACCTCTATCCAGTCCTCAGGACGAAGATGGGGTCGAAGATGTAGCGAGCTTACCCAGAAGATGCCTATTCACTCGTACTATACAGGAATTCGGGTTGTAAGTGATCGGAAATACTGACACAGGCAGGGCATTCCACTCCTTGGCTGTGCGCATTATAAAAGATTCAGAAAGGTGCTTGGTGCGGATATATGGGATGTCAACCAAGAAGGGGTGATATCCCGCGGTGCGTCTGGAAGTCCGATAGTAGAAAGGAGAAGGTGAGATGAGCTCATGTAGCTCTTGGGCACACTCACCGAAGTACAATCTGTAGAAGACCGACAAGCAGGTCAGCACTCAGCTGCGGCGGTCGGCTAGGCTATGAAGCTTGGTCCTGCTTACTGTCGCCAATGAGCCTCCTGGCTCTGCGTTCAACCGAGTCGAGTGCGGCATGTTAATACTTAGCTGAGCCATCCCACAGGTGGCAGCAGTACTCCATACATGATCTGAGCTTTATACAACATTAAGAGCTGTCCAGGAGTGAAGTACCACTTCACCTTGTTTAAGATGCCCAACTTTTTGGCCGCAGTTTGAGCTTTCGACTCGATGTCAGCGCCGAAGTTGAGTTTCGTGGTCAACCTCATACCCAGAAGCCCCAGATTGCCGGAAACATAATATAATAATAGCTAGGTAGGTCCTTCGAATCTTCTAAAAACTATCTTTAAGAATTTTTACCTAAGGGCTAAGTACGCTCACTTGAAAAGCTCTATCTTATGAAAGCACTTGCCGAACGAAATAATATTTAACTACTAATCTTTTGCCCGACTTGGCAAATGCACGGTTAATACGCTTTCGCTATAGAGTATAGACCATGGTTAGTCCCATGGGTTATCTATGACGTAAAGGGGATGAGGGAGTCACTGTAATTGATTGCTTGTGTGATAGATTCGAAAGCTTTCGGGTTTGTAGTCTTTCGTACGTGGAGGGTTTTATATTCTTAGGTAGTTTTCCGATTGATATTGAAAGATAGAGTACTTAGTAGATACTTAGTAGCCCAGTCATTTTACGGTTTGACCCGGGACAAAATTAATAATTGATGTTTTTTTCGGTATTGCATTTAAGAGCCAATTATAGCTTAGAAATATTACAAAATAAAATAAAAATCACGTCAGCAACAGCACCAAATTTAAAATTTAGCATTTATCTCGTTCTATAATACCAGGATGATAATTTTTTTTATTCTCACATTTTTAAGCCTTTACCATTATACATACTTCGAACATGGCGTAAAAGTTTTTCTCTACTTAGAAGGCTTTGAAAAATAGGTACACTAGTATTTTCTAAGCAATACCTCATTTTTAAAATTTTGATGCCTATATTATTGCTCAAAAATAATGTATATTGTTAAATCAAATTAAAACGAGCACATTAGTATTAATATTATTTAGTTAAAAGCCTTCTGGGAGATACAATTTTGATTTCTATGTTGCGTAGATTTTTTTAAAATTATGTTTTCAAGTAGTCTTTTTGTCACGAAATGGTGCCGGTTACAGTTTAAAAGTCCAATTCATAATTACTTCCCACCCCTCCTAACAAAACTCCGTAAAATGACGGGAGTACTTCTACGGAATTGAGAATCATATTTGAAGAATATTTAAAATATGTATAAATCAGTTCGGCTTTAACTTAATATGCTGACGGTTTTTTAAGAGGATGATCAGACCATCAAACTGAACAACTTGCTTTGTCTATGGGACAAAAGTTTAGTATTGAAAAGTTTATTTTATTCAAGATTTCGTCGTTGATTCTACACAGTAAATTGTTCAGTTTGATAGTCTTATCACTCCCTCAAAAAACCAACCCTTTGTAGGTAAATACACAAATCGATTTGTGTCCATTAGTATTTTAACATTTGTTATGAAATTATCAAAAAACAATTAGATCACAACAGTCAAAAGCATGCCCAAAAAAGGCAGTTCCAAAACAGAAATTGCCCAAATAATTATATCAATGTTCAAAACACATGTCAAAATACATTCCGAAAACAAACATACGGGAAGTTCTAACCTATTAACTATAACTATATAAAACGACAGCTGTATAACGACAGTATAACTATTTATTACCTTTAATTAACGTTTATTCTACATAAGAAGTCTTTTAACATAACCCTTACTTCCACATTATAAGTATGAAAATAGTTTGTTCCACTGGACTTCATATTACAAATAGTTTATAACTGCTAACGCTCTCCAGTTTTGTCAAGAACAAACCCCTAATCATATTGTAATTAAGTCAGTTTTTACGCCAATTCTTTCGACTCTTAATCTTTTTTCTAATACATCATCTCCATAACGAGCTCCACGTTTTGCTAATAGAAAAATAACCGTATTTGTATGAGTTGTAGGTGTTAATTTGCATGGAGTTTTTAGTTAACAAATATTTGTGTTTGTGAGGTGTTTTTCTTCCATATAATTAGGCTACAGACACCTTGGTGTGATGACCGATGGCGCCTCAGGCTGTTATATTTTAGGGTGGCCAAGGTTTGTTTCCAAATTGGGATAAAAAAAAATTGAGTAAAAAAAAAGGCTACAATACGTTTTGGTATCGGCTGGCTAGTTAGCTTATTGATACAAATATATCTCGAGAATAAATAATCAACGTAGTTTAAGGGCCTATGTCGAAAAATAATTGACGCGTGCGATAGCTTATATTACTGCCTGATGCGAGAGAAAAAGATGGGGCGGCGTGCGCGACTGAAACGACGCAAGCGTAAAACACACTTTATTTAATTGTGATTGTACTATTTATGTAAGTTCATTTCTGCTCTAATCAAAATTTGTAAAATATCAATCTCTTTTTTTAAATCAAGTCTCGTGTTTCTATTATTCACCGTTTAGCAGTTCCAAGCATTTATAAATAAAAACGGAGGCTACTTTGGCTTGTTTTTCTATTGAGAAAATGTGTCTTAATCGTGTTTTGGCTCTAATCAAAACTTCAATTATATGTTCAATTTACACATATCCGCAATTCATACTCCTACTGTTAGTACTTCATGATATATGACGCTTTAATTTTTTGCTAAAAGCTCCACAATGACAGTACGTTCAGTAGGTGTCACTCGCTCAAAGATTTCTCAATCATGAAAACTGAAAATGAAAAAGTGCTCCTCCCATTTACTAGAAAACCTAACAGCTATTTTCTTATATAATACTTTTATAGGTTCTAAAGATTCGAAGAATATCGAAATCAATTTAGACGTGGCCGTCTTTATTTTCTTTCTACGTATGTAAAACCTAAAAAGTATTTTATAAAAATAACTTTAAGGCTTTTGTTGTAAATTGGAGTAGCACTTTTTAAATAACGTTTTCTTGATTAAATATTTTGATGAGGACACCACTTAAAGGTAAAAGGACTCTTAATTTGTTAACTCGCTACTGTACTTGTGGCTGTGTAAATCGAGCTTAATACTTCATCATCATATCAGCCGATAGAGGTCCACTGTTGGATATAGGCCTACCTCAAAGATCTCTACAACGACCGGTCCTGCGATACCCTAATCCAACGGGTTCCCGCCTTGTGCTTCTTTGTGATAAATGTACGAAATCTCAACAACAACCTACATGAGCTTTTATGATATTGGAGATGAAACCACCTGTAGTCTATGTTTAAACTAATATAGTTCGGCTACTGTCTGTACAACAATATAAAATGCAATCCAGATTTATTACTCCCATTAAAATTTAATATAACTTTAATGCTTACAATGTAATGAAAACGCAATAAATATCACACATCATTGAATGTCATGTACGTCGCCATATTTGTAAAATACTTTACGGTACATTAATCATTTCTATATAAGTTACGTTATTGATACATGATCATGGAATTTAATGACTTATACGTGGTGCGAAAAAAAATAACATCATCGGCAGAGATATATGGATATAAGTAGGTAGGTCCATACAGTAGAGTTTACTGGCCTATGAACATTGTAGGATAAAAGAAATTGATTTGATACAGTCATATTTTATTACGACTGTAAGTCCTTCACTGCAACATTGTCATAACTTGAAAAATGTAAAAAACAAGATGAATTGAAAGACGTATTTACGAAATTGGGCTATAGTCTAGGAAAAATACGGTTTGAGATTGCATTAAAGACACTTTAGTAAATTGTGTTTGAACTATTTTTACTGTTAGTTTATAACACTTTTGTCGAGATTTGGTGGTTATATAGGATGAGGACCCTAAGAAATAGCTTAAAATCGATATAAATGTACAAAGGGCAAGCTTATTTCTAAAGATATTTCTTCCAGCATACCAGCAAAAGAGACAGTTAATTATCACAATGCAAATTTATTGTGTACAAACAAACTAAATAATTAAGTTTTGAGGTAATAGTTTTTTAATACTTACAAAATATTGAATATCTACTCAAATTTACGATATTAACCGGGGATTATTATTGCTATAAGTAAAATGTATTGAACGAAGCCGTCCTGTACAAAATCACCAGTTTACCATTTTTTGTTCATACCTAAATCTAATGTTTTGTAAATGTCTTAATTATTCCATAATACACAATAAAAAATCGGGGATTATTGAGAATTTATGTTTTTCTAGTATATATCTACTAATACTTCCAACTATCACTTAAAGTGCAATTAATGCAACCTACTCCATACAAAAGTCAGTAGATTTCCCCGACTACTAATCTGCATTTATAGTGCATCATTATGTCAGTAGATATAACTAAATAAAAAAATAGTCATAACAAAATTTTTGAGGACAGAGAAATAATGATTTTAGTTTATTTCTCGAAAAGTAGGAATTTAAGTAATGCCAGTGTTGTAGTAGAGGGTGCGTTATGACTTTTTGAGATGGTATAAAAAGGCTAGAAGCTAGTCACCAATCCTCCTATCTAAATTTAAGTCAAAGGTCATAATAATTAAAACCCTTTGACTGATTGTGTCAAATTACAGCGTATTTGTAGTTAAGATTTCAGACCTACGTTAGGTTTTCTGACGATTCATAGATTTTATTTAGTGAATGTCCAGGCTGTTTCATAAGATAAGCATACGCTTTTGTTCACGACTGTACATTTTTTTCTAACACATGTCTACTTCCCCGTACCTTATATATAAAATCAAGGAATTATGCACGTTTAATTACCAGTCAACGGTAATGAATATCGATCGACTTAGTGTTTTTATACCAATAAAGAAATAATTACTTGCTAGTATCAACTTAATACTTGTTTTTCCTAATTAGAGGTCTATATAAAGTACGTATAAGGTGTAATTTTCAATTGTGTTTAAATTGAACAGCCATGTTTTCATAATGGCCAGTATTAATGTTGTTACAATGTGTTTGCAAAAAATACACTGACCTGCAATATAAATACTACTTAAATTTTTTCTAAACTGTAGAAATTAGAGATTTAAAATAAAAAACATTTAATGCGTTAACCCGCGACTTCGTCCGCTCAAATTATATACCAGATTTTAAATCAGATCATAAGCTATCAATCAAAAAAAGTTTCATCAAAATCGGGTTAGTAGTTTTTGCGTGATGCTCGATCAAACAAACAAACAAACAAACTTCTTTTTTTTTTAAATTTACAGTTTTATAAAAAAATAAGTTTTATAAGAGCGTTAACCCGCGACTTTGTCCGCACAAATTATATACCAGATTTTAAGTCAGATTATAAGCTATCAAACAAAAAAAGTTTCATCAAAATCGGTTTAGTAGTTCTTGCGTGATGCTCGTTCAAACAAACAAACAAACAGACAGACAACGTACTTTTTTTTTGTTAATATCTTCAATGTACAGACAAACTTTGTGCTACAGTTTTTTAATAGTTTAGATAGATAGATACATAGATGTTATCAGCTTTCTTTGTAACTACTCTTTGTAAATTAAACTCTTTTTCGAGTCTTTTTTATTTTGAAAGTACATTATATCTTGTGTACTTACTTAAAACGTTATTGCAATTTTAAAAGTGTGATACTTAGTTTTGCAGGCCAGTGTAGTATTTCTGAACATTTGGTTTGATGAAAAAATAGGCGTGGAGGCTTCAGTAGGCACGAAAAATATTCACATATATAGATAGGGTCTTTGTAATATGGTGATAGCTTTTTAAGGGGGATGATCTGACTATCAAACTAAACAACTTTTTCCATTGGACCCACAGCGAAATCGCTAAAAAACAATCTGCCCATATATTTGGGTTTGCAATTTTATGCAGAACAGTAGATTTTTTTTTTCGTTTTTTCTATAGTGGTCCCATAGAGAAAGTTTGACAGTTTGTCTGATCAACTCCTTCACAAAACCTTCAGTATATTAAGAAAGATCCTGTATATAAATTGAAAAGTGAGCCAACAAAATATATCTAATCTAAACTATTATAAAACTGTAGCAGAAAGTTTGTCTGTACATTGAAGATATTAACAAAAAAAAAGTTACGATATGGTTTTAGGTGTCCCTGATTCTATTTCACCAATTTTTGGATTTTTTGTCTGTCTGTTTGTTTGTTTGTGTGTTTGAACGAGTATCACGCAAGAACTACTGAACTGATTTTGATGAAACTTTTTTTGTTTCATAGCTTATGATCTGACTTAAAATCTGGTATATAATTTGTGCGGACAAAGTCGCGGGTTAACGCTCGTATTTTAGTAAAACTATTCCAGGGCCTAAGCTGACGCGAATGTATACCAAATGGCGCCTGGTGTAAAATAAATTGTACAATACAGGAAGGTGGCATAGGTATTGTCTATACCTGGAGGCTCACTGTCTTACAGCGGTGATACATGAAAGTACTCTTTGGTGGTCGGTAGTGTTCGGCCTTTTTCCGTAAATTTCCGTCGTTGTTTCCAACATTAGGTTTGTCCCTTTCTACTCCAACGACAAAAATAAAAAAAAAGTTTTTATTCTGATAGAAAGGGACAACCCTAATGCTGGAAACATCGACGACGAAGACGAACGAAAGAAGGTCGAACATTGCCGACTGCCATTGACAATTTTCTTGTTTCCACGGTTATGGATCCATTAATTAATATCCATGGTAGAATAGAACTAATAATCTAAAAGAAAACTAAGGTGTGATTTGGACAATCTAGTCCTGATTTAGTGTGGTCTTCATTCTCAGATCAACTCTAATTCTTTTATCACCTCAGGGCAATAATTGATGATAATTTGTATCATCGAGACTGTCTGATAGAATGTGTTGTTCAAATACAAATACAAATAAATAATAAAACATTGAATGCCCTAAGCGACAACGAAATTGACGTTTGTAGAATAGGTATAATTTTAGGGAATATTGATAGAAATCCATAAATTTATTAATATTGCGTCCCAAAATATTACGAAGCATCTGTGAGAGTAAGTTTTAGCAAAATGTAAACAAGTACTACCAATGTTTCTGAATTAGTCACAAAAAGGTGAAAAAAAAATTGTATTTCAAAAATCAGTATACGTCAGTTCGTTACCGATCCTGTAGAAATCTTAGTTTCATGTTTTCCCACAGAATATTTTCTATTCTATTTATAAGAAATCAATTGACTTTTGCGTGCGTTAGCACTGCAGTTCCGCCAGTGTCAAGTAGTTTGTGGGAGTGTCTATCCCGAGTGTCGAGATTGCGGAGAACACCACGCGAGACAATTGCTCGTGTCAGACCTACAACGTGACTCCCCAGATTATTTTAACACATTCGCGGACAGTGAACGAGACACAATAGAATTTTTATTGTTATCACTGCTTGCTGTGCCGAGGGTCGCGGGTTCGAATCCCGTAAGGGACAAATATTTATATGATGAATATTTGTACCCGAGTCATGGATGTTTATATGTACATATGTATTCTATATCGTTGTCTAGTCATCATAATACAAGTCCAGGTACTTTAAATGTGACTAGATAATTTGTGTGACAATGTCCAAGATATTTATTTATTTATTTATTTAATGTGTTAATAGTTTATTTGTAAAACGCGCCTTATACCAATACACGACAGCCTGTATCTCACGCGATACGCGGCTCCATTCCATATAGGTACATATCGCAGCTGACAAACGTGAGTGACAGAACACTGGTTTTGCGCTGTTTTCTTAACATGTTGTTTAAAAATGTTCCATTCTAAAAAGTAGCTGTGTTTGTACACATAATTATCCACAAAACCGAAAATGATACGGCTCAACGAGCTTTCGTTTACAAAACGTATCCAGTTAGCATTAAAAAAAGGTATAATAGAGAAGGTAGGACCATAAATAATAGAATCATTAACATCTGCCGCTATGATTTCGACCATCAATTTTTTTTGAGTCAAAAAAAGTTGTACAAAAGATGCTTAAGGCTTTAGTTTGGGGGCGTAGATGGAAAACGACGTATTTTGACGGTTATTTTAAAACTATAATTTTGAAAAATTCTGTTCCGTTATTTTAATTAAGAAGTGTTCGCATTGCTTTTGCGATTGTTCCCCATTTTATTATTGATATAATTACCTGACTTAAATGCTTTATATAAGTACCTATTTTAGTTCAGAGAGTGCTTCAGACCATCAAACTAGACGATTTTCACTATGAGACCAACACTGAAAACGTCAATGGCAACTCAACTCAAATGTATGCAAAAGCTATTGATTTTTCACGATTTAAGTTTTGGTCCGATTGATTATTTTTCATTATGGGACCAACACTCAGAACGTCAATGGCGACTCAACTCAAATGTATGCAACAGCTATTTATTTTTCGCAATTTAAGTTTTGGTCAGATTGATTATTTTTCATTATGGGACCAACACTCAAAACTTCAATGACGACTCAACCTAAAACCGCTATTTATTTTTCAGAGTTTTTCCGATTGGGTGTTCAGTTTAATGGTCTGAAGCACCCCCTAAAGTATGAAACGCATTTATGTTTTACACCCTGTATAAGTGAATTGCACAAAATCTAAATTATATATTTGGAGAAAATGTCCACGGTGGGCTTTTGACTAAAATTACGACGTTATGTTATGTTATAGGGATTGAAATGGTTCGTTTAAAGAGATCTATAGAGGTCGTGAAAATGCAAAACCCCCTTTTCTGTTTAATTAGCCGGGTACAAAGGAAAATAATTAATGAATTTATAAAAAAATATGTATGTCTGTACTTTTTTCATAAAACGATGAATCGATTTTTTTTTAACATACACATGAATTCACATAAGCATATTCCCCTTGGGTTCATCAGAATCTTTCTACAACTATCAACAAAATAATATCGGTTCAAGCAAGTGTAGTTCACATTAAACATGTTTGGAGGGAGTGGTTCAACTTGAAATGACTTTGTCTTGTTTTTCATAATCATTAAAATGTAATATCATAAAAAAAAAGAAAATAAAAATCAGGAAAAAAATCATTACTGATCTCAAAAGAAAACCACCCCTTTCTAGGGTTCTTTTGGCTGTTCTTCGATGACTCAGTTAACCAAAGTTTCTTAAATAAATATTAGCGCCTGCCACACACATACGGAATTCCGAATCAGAACTAGGATTTTGTATTAAGATTTGATGCCTTCGTAATTCCGAACGGAATTCTGGAGGGGTTAATCCTTACGAAATAGTAATTCCACCCGGAATAATTCCGCATGTATGTGGCGGGCCTAACAGTCGATGAATAAATTAAAAGTTCTACTAACCAAATGATCTGAGTGGGGATCTCTGGGCGCACTAGGGGCAGGGTTGGGCCACAGCAACTTTGACAACATCCGTTGACTTTGGCTATAGATGAGCTCCTACGAGGGAGAGAAAAATGAACTTTAGTACGCTATGAATAAGGGCATTTCACGCCTGACTGTTGCTTTCCTATTTAAAAACCTTGCCAAAATAATAAAGTATTAAAAGGTTGACGAATTTGCTAGTTATAAGTGTTGATCATAATTTTGTAGATAATGACATGTACTTAAGAGTAAGGTGCAAAAATTCACATTCATCGTTGTGGGTGTCTCAATGTTTCTTAGAATCAACGGCCCATAGCAAAATAACCTATACTGAACATCGAAGAGAGGTGAATGAGTAAGATTATTAATAATAATAACACGTTTTTACGGGCTCTGCGCCCGCGCCTCCGGCATGATCCGAGTTAATGTTGGGTGCATTGGTCACCAACTATTGGCTCTATTTTTTTACAATCCATTCTATAAATTATGGGTAATAAAATTAAAAACATAGCGGTAATGAAGATATTTGCAAAGAAATTAATTGGGGTCGTTCAGGTTATGTATGTTACGGAATACTTTATATTCAGGAATACATTAAGATAATTTTTGTAATTGTTGTCTGTTTACCTGTTTGCTTGTGCACGAATAACTTAAAAACTACTAAACTGACCTGAATGAGATTTTAACAAGAGCATAGGGCTTTGTTTGGATTAGGCTTTATTTCATCGCAATCGGTTCATTCAAACAAAAGTTTAAAGTCAGCGGTCTTCGCGTAAGTACGGAAGTCGCGGGCGCCGCTAATTTTACTAATAAATTCTAGTTAAGTTTTTAAGAAATTATATAAACGCGAATAGCAAGAGGAGATAGAGGTGTGATGAGTATAGTATTGTAATGGAAAGTAGGAAGGAATATTTGTTACAAAACAATCTTCCTGCTTAAATCATAATATAATTTTAACTATCATACTGTCATAAAAGCAGAAAAAAACCAGGACAAATTAAAAATGAGAAACAGTTTTAAAACCATTATTTTTCGAACCTAACATTGGCAACTCCTGCATTAAAAAGTATAACAAGACCGTAATAATAGGTTGAGCAAAGTTCGCGCCCGCAAAACAAACAGAGTCGACAGAGAGCAGACGAAACTGTAGAGAGTGCTAAATTACTTTAATAAGTCTCGCGCGGACGTTTTCAACAACCATTTTCTGACCAACCACGTTATGATTTATTATTCTGACGTTTTTTTTAAGAGATTTTTTGTGAGGAATTCTTGGAGCAGTGATTTTAATGAAGTTGCGTTGGGATTTTTGTCATTTTGCAAGCAGTTTTGTAGGTGAAAATTTACAGTGTTTAATCATATAAGACTCTACTATACTTATCTTTGACATATATGTCTTTTAATACATAAAGTTACTAGCTAAAGGACAACCATTTAAAGATGCAATCACCTAAAAATAACAGATTTTCAAAACATTCGGTAAATGGTGTTTTTTTTGTGAAATACATTGAGTCGCCTTTTTAGGTTTTTAGTCAACATTATAATGCTAAACATCTATTCTCGTAATTCCTAAACATATGATTAGTGAAATAAACAAAATTGTATAATATGACAAAGGCCTGTTTCACCAGTACTGAATAAGTTCTTGATAGCTTATTTGACACACCACATTTTTCATACAAAATATGTCAAACAAGCTGTCAGATAAGTTAACAAGAACCTATCCAAAAGTGGTGAAACATGCCCTAAGTGTTTGTATTAAAAATTAATAAAACATTTAAAAATGCAGTATCTATTTCTTTTAACTCATCTATGTCGATGGGAGGGGAAACGGGCACTTATTGGACCATGGTGTAAAATTACATCATGATCGATATTAATCTTACATAATACAGCTGTCAGAATTATAGTCATATTTCGTTACCTGTTTTTGAAGACGTTTATTCTTTGAATGTAATAAAAATTAAGCTGTTTAACGACGTAGGACCAACGAATTTGTCACGCCAAAATATTATTATAAGACGAAGAGAATACGTCAGTACGTACGAGAGTACGTATACGGTTTGTGTAGTTTATCCGACTTCTCCGTTCCGTTTATGACGACCCGGTAGCACAGTCTGTAGTGAACCTGCCTGCTGTGCCGAGAGTCGCGGGTTCGAATCCCGTAAGGGACAAATATTTATATGATGAATATGAATAATTATACCCGATTTTTTTTGCTCCGATCGGTTTGCTGCCATAGTAAAAGTTGTTCAGTTCGATGGGTAGACTCTTAGTTTAAAAGGATGCTAATGATATCAATTTCATCCTGTATTTATATTACAAGCTATGCAAGCTATACAAGCTTACATATATAATACAAGTCCAGGTACTTTAAATGTGACTAGATAATTTGTGCGACAATGACCAAGATATTTATTTATTTATTTATCTTTAAATAGAAATTAAACATTTAAGTAAACCGTATTAGACAGATATTGATATCTAAATTTGTGAGTGTTCAGGTCTATAATCGTTTGACAAGTTCATAACTATAATAGATTAACTTGTCAAGCTACTGTTGACTATTAAATTGTCTGTCACTACGAATGGCAATAAGCCCTCAGGGTGAAGCTTCAAGATATCAAAATTATATATGACATACAGAATTATTTGTTTGATATTGTAAATTAAACACGTCTTTTGATTGAGTAATGTGTCGTTTACGTTTTATAAATAGTTGATTGATTAGCTTTGCATTGGGTGGGAGCTTTAAAATGTAAGCTGTCATTTTTCTCTGCGGAATTACTACATATCCTGCTATCCCTTGGTGGTCGCCATACGTCATACGTTACTGTCGATCAAAGTTTGTTATTCTTCAAAATGAGCTTCTGTATCCACACCTGTCTAGACCCTTGTTAAGGCCAATTGAGTTGTGGCTTCTAATACAACAGTATTCTTTAAAATGTTCAGATTGCACCGCAAGAAAATGATGTAAAACCACAGGGCTGCATTCCACTCCCCTAATTCTTACTGGGAGATGTTTTACAACTTAATTCTACGACATCAGAATTTAATTTACAACTCGGTGAGCGGCATTTATGGGAAATTGCCCGTCGCACGCCTAGAGTTAATGCCCACTCCAGAGTCTAGCCTCGACAAACTACAAGCTTCATGATAAATTCTGTAATTTTCTCTCGAGCCACCTACTTGGCCGTAGCCACCCATTGTTGAAATTGTTGTTTCTACAAATTCTTTCCACAATCTCATATTTTTCACGGAATTATGAAGGTGTAATTATTTGAGACGAATTATTATGTCAAGAACTTAATCAGCCCGGGATCGGCGAGAGTCGAGCTCCGTTCGAAGGCTGTAATTAGTAGGCAGTTGTACAAATATGAATGGAGCCGGGCGAGGCGCCCGCGCAGCCGGCCGCGGTCCGCCGGCGACGCTGCGCCAGGCGCCCGGGGGCGGACCCAAGACTCACATAAAATCTGGCTTCAGCAGATATTCTAAATAAGGTAAGACGTTACAACAAAACTGCACAAAATTATCCGTGACCGTTACGAGCACGAGTCGCAACGCTATTTTGTAACGTTAAACCGTTTTTATAGACGTCGCGAGTTCACGAGTCACAGCGTGACATCTAGCTGAAGTATCTACGATCTCGCCCAGAGATATTGGCCAATAAAGGCTAACTGGAGACGTATATGGGTAGGCCTCCGCGGCGACGAGACGCCGACAGAGCGAAAGATCAACGCTAATTAAGCGCCATAAAACCGAATATCGTTCTCATACCATCATTACCTTTCACCGTGCCGAGCTCGACGAATACTATCCGAGACGGTGAAAAAACGAGAATCGCCTCACTTACACGAGCCCACCTTACGATCCTCGTAATAGATTAATGATATGGCCTGCGAGGTCTGTATTTAAACGAAAACCCTTTAGAGAGTAGGGGTCGCGGGCGCGAGTGGCGAGCAGCGCGAGGTGGCCGCGCGGCCGGTAATGACGCGGCGGCCGCCACCCGCGCGGAGGAGCGGGACGCGCCGCTACAGGTGAGAGGGACAGCCGAATAATCGATAGAGGCGCCACCGGAGCGCCGCGGGGCGGCGCCCGCGTCGGCCCCACGCGCACAACACGTCTTATTGAGAAATTCTCGAGATGATGCATAATTCTCGTTTTGGTTTCCTGTGTATTTTACTCCCTGTTAACAATATTACCATTTCGGTGACCGACGCAGACGCATATTTTATCGGGACCATCGTCTCGGAGCAGAGTCTGACTTTGTATGCGCGTCGCTGCTTATACCGTTGATTTATAGCTTAGCATGAGTTTGAAAAGATGCGCTTGGTTTGGTTTTGTCGTCATCTTGAGGTAGGGTCTCTACGTTTTGTGTATGTCCCTGTTAGACTGTGCCCAAGATTAGAGGCCTTGAGGTTAAACAGGATAGATATTTCCATAAACTTAGGACTAGGACGTTTCCGTGTTTGTACGAATAAAGACTTTCCATCAAAAAATCAGGTAGGCTGTATCAGGGACGCAGCCACCGTGGAGTATGTAACACGTCCTGTACCGAGTAATGGCTTCTATCTTTCAAATAATGGTAATAAAATAATGCCGGTAGTAGCTAAACTTCCAAAATAATAAATAATAATAAATATCTTCTTGGACATTGTCACACAAATTATCTAGTCACATTTAAAGAACCTGGACTTGTATTATGATGACTAGACAACGATTTAGAATACATATATAGATACAAACATCCATGACTCGGGTACAAATATCCATATTCATCATATAAATATTTGTCCCTTGCGGGATTCGAACCCGCGACCCTCAGCAGAGCAGGCAGGTTCACTACAGACTGTGCTACCGGGCCGTCAATAAGCGATCTTGTCATAACCTATTTCGTTACATACGGTTTTTGCACTCGCCTCCCTACTGACCAAAATGAAAGATGTGTCACGTCAAAATTGGAAAACAAATTTTCATAACCGCAACGATATCTCAAAATTAATATTTTGAACGGACTGAACTATTTACCCCTCTCCCCCTGAGCTGTTAAAACAGCAATCACGTTTTATCAGACAGTTATGCTAATAAGACATGCTAATTCCCAAAACCAACAAGGGAGGAGCAAAAAGACCAAACGATCGGACGAGTCTAAAAAAGGAAGGTTGAGATGAGCCGACGGGCGCCATAGTCCAATTATGCGAGCCAACTTCACCATCTTTTATTTGCTGTTTGGGAATGGCGCTAGTTTCGCTTTTGGATTTACTTCACTCTCAGCTTTTATTCTACACACTTTAGTTTATTAGAGATTGTGGTATCGATGTTAAATTTTTATAAAAGTTGCATTGTGGATTTCAAGAATTTGGAAGGTTGTCAAAATCCATGGTCAATCGCCATAAAACTGTTTTTGACCCATAATGTTGTGTATTGATTGATCAATAATTTACTCAATGAAATTGTCTATATCCACTTTGAAAACAAGATAGTAATAGTTGGTAGGTACATTACAAAACTAATTTACTGTGCCTTTTTTTATGTCCAATGGTTTGTGTTCACTGAAATCTCTGCGTATACCTCTTATCTATATTACTTTTAGTTCCATCTTCCACCGCCCGCAGACTTATATTTGTGGCGCTGTACGGTGGCCTAATCCGAGTCGTGCCCGTTGTCCGGAGTCTCGGGAATGCGAAGCTTTCTAGCAAATTTTTTTAGCTCTAGATTCGAATGTTACCTTTTGGCTTCTGAGAAAATTGGCTACAAGTTTATTGGGAGCATTGGAACTATTTGTTTTAGGGTTCGGGTGACCTGACCATACTTTTTGATAGGTAAATTTTTTGTGACCTACCTCTTACTTAACGTTCATCATTTTTGTGGTGTAAGATATATTTTAAGATACATTTTACGTTTACCGATCAGCCACTTTTCCCCCTTTAGTGTGAAACCTGTGGCCTACGTCGGATTCTACAAATAACATTTATCTTTAAACTTTAAACTAGATAAGTAAGTAACTTAATTAGGCCTAAGTGTAAGAACACTTAGTCGTCCGGATTATCTTTTGAAAACAAGAAGTGTCGCTAACAACTTTCCAGAAAAGCTTGTATTGTTTCTATCCAGTGAAAGTCTAATTTAAAGAAGTTTTTACTGCATCAGACGTATAATAAAAAAATGATTATTGTAGCTTCAGTTGCTTTTAAATTAATAGCTAAAATGATTTCTATTACTGGAAATGTCTTAGGAAATTTATCAATTAACGATTAATTATTACGGAGAGACAATAAGTGATTTTCTTTAAAAAAAAGTCGAAGAAGTAAATCAATAGGTGGCGCTGATTAAATTGGTACTTATCGCTTCATTGGCTTTGTTATAATTGTATAAAATATGTGAGGATTCGCAGAAGTACCTACTATTGTCATCAATGTAAGCACCAATAGCTTTGTAAGATCTCATAAAAACGATTTTATTTTCTAACAAGTTACGTATCAAAATACAAAAGGCTCTATGAATTGATTTCGACGATACGATTTGAAATCTATAACGACCAATAGGCTGACTTCAGTATTCCGGAGTTCCGGGAATAATACCGGACATTCTAATCCTGTAATTCGAGCGTAGGCATCGGGGCGTGACCGGGCCCGTGACGTCACGGCAGCCGACCAATCAGAGGGTCGTATCCGTAATCTCATTGTCACCCTTCGAGTGTGTTCATAAGTATCGATACGGGAGAGGTTAGAGAAAGGTGTCGGGTCATTTTCGATTTCATCTTTTGAAATACTTTAAGACATAAACTGTTTTTAAAATAAATATTTTCTACACAATTTTTAATTAAATTAGTTGATACCATTTCATTAATTTAAAATATAGGTACCTACTTATTTTGTTAATGCATTTTTATTGTACGAGGCCCAAACAAATTGGTGTCAAATTGAAAACACGTTTACACGTCATTTGCATCTAAAAAAAGTGCCTTGATTTCTTTTTGACTTGTTGGAAAATATGTGGAATACTGTATTCAGCTAAGATGTTGACACTTTTTGCATCAGAGACCGCATTTTCTAAGGCAACTTCCCTCGTGCTTCTTAGTGCATAATTTTCAACATTTTATAAGCGTAATTGCTATAATGCGACTTGTCTATATAATAGGTGTAAAGTTATGTAAAATTAACCATGATTCACACTGTGTAAAATAAAATTAAGTCTCAATTATGATTTTTTGCTTAGGAAAAACATTAAGTTCTTAACGCAATTCTATATATGAGGAAAATCCACAGGGTTGATTGTTTACTACCCAAGCAACACGTAAGTTAGATAAAAGCTGTACAGTAGCTGATTAAAGGAAATTAACTTTATTCAGCTACTGTACCTACAGCTACTATACAGCTAAGGTGTTTCTCGGGTATCGACTGCGTATTACTGGGGACTTGTCACCTTATGGCACGCGAAATAAGGAAATGGAACTACAAATGTGCTATCGAGTTAGCTCGAGATAGGTAGATAGTTTGAGAATCACAATGCACTGAAAAACGGGTAGTAAGTTGCTTCGCTACTGCCTGATTATTGGCCTATATAGGATCCTTCTTAATATGCTGAGACTTTTTTAAGGGGATGATCAGACCATCACACTGAACAACTTTATCTATGGTACCAAAAACGAAATCGCGAAAAAAAATCTGCTCTTCCATACAAAACTGCAAACCTACTCGAGCTAAATGTATGGGACAGCTGTTTTTTTTTGCGAGATCCATGTTGGTCCCAAAGAGAAAGGTGTTCAGTTTGATGTTCTGATCATCCCCTAAAAAAAGTGTTAAGAAGGACCCTGTATGGATCATTAACAAAATGTAAATATAAATAGACATGTGACATCTTGCAAGAGAAAGAGTGTGATTCTCATCTCGAGATATCTCGCTTTGTTATAGGTCGTATACTATACGGGTGGGTAATAGAACTAAATGCAACTGGTTTCTTTCCAAACATCCTGTTCCACAAAACTATTACTATAAGACTAAATATTTATTATTACTTTGAGTCGACGTACCCAACTATTTTATCCTTTGCGAATATGAAAACAACGTCACACCAATTTCGAACCGTATTTCACCTTTATAAAATCAAAAAATGAAAAACACGAACTTGTCAAACGGTATTCATAACTTTGTAGTAAACCAAAACTAGGGTGATAGATGTAAGGGGGGTGTCACAATAGGAACTAGGGATTAGTTGCATGTGTGCAAGGGGCTTAAGCTATTACGTCACGCCTAGTAATGGCCGCTGAATTTTTATTATTAATAACAGCTTAATAATAACAGATTATTCTTAATATTATTACATATTTAACACTTTTGTGTTGTTCACTTACGAATACGTCACCCCATTTATTATTTTTGGATGTCGTTTGACGGAGGATAGGCGACTATGAAAAACGTTATGGAATATTTTTGTGGGCTAGAGGCTACGCCATTTCATCCTAATTAATACAAAATTACTATGCTACTTCAACCAAATGTCATGTACATGGTCCTTCATAATAAGCTGACACTTTTTAAGGGGATGATCAGACTGTCAAATTGAACAACTTTCTCTATGGCAGGAACATCCAAATTGCGAAAAAAAAATCTACTGTTTCAGTGTTCCTAGCTACTGTGTAAGTTTCCGTTAACTAAGATCGGTAACGAATTACGACTGCAATAGAAAATTGTTAACTAATATTTTGTTCTTGTGATCATCGCATTGTCTGAAATTAATTAACAATCGCTAAGAAATTCAGAAAAACATATCGATTGAATCAGGTACCTATACTCCATTCCAAATAGCAACGAAATTTTAAGGTGGTTGCAGAGGGGTAAATTTTATACAAAACTTTGACGCACAATATGCGTAGACAGTATTAGTATAAGTAACTTTCAATCAATCAATCAATCAATTATACTTTATTTGTCACCAAAAAAAACACAGTATACAGAGAGCAAACAATCAGGAAATACAAAAGGCACAAAAACAGGCGGTCTTATCGCTAAAAAGCGATTTCTTCCAGACAACCTTAGGGTAGAGGAAATAGTGAAAGAAGATTGGTAGGCGGTGTAGATCATAATAACACAATATAGATAACATACACAAATTATGTTATACAAATACAAACAAATACAAATATAAAAATATATATATAATATAAATACCTATAACAAATACATATTCATACCCACAAATACATATCATACATAAAAGAGTACTAAAACAACAATTCCTTCCAAACTTTCCATATATAAAATATTACTTTTATTAATTCCGTCTACGCGTATTGTGCGTCAAACTTTTGTATGGACTGAAACCACCTTAAGGCTATTTTGAATTACAAAAACAGAGATTTTAAACACTTCCTCTCACTTATTACTTATTAGAACAGTCCAAGATAGTTAGTAACGTCCAAGATATATCGGATACTATATCTTTTTGATATATAAATTATATTTGGCCATTAAGCTAAATAGGAATCGGAAAATCTTGTCGTCCTTATTGAGAATGAAGTACTAACACCATAAGAACCCAGATTTTTTGTTAGCGCTTTCGATGTTGGTCCCATAGAAAAAAAATGTCAGATAGATGGTCTGATCATCCCCTTAAAAAATCGTCGGAATAATAAGTTTAACCCTGTAACTAACTTGTTTACCTTCCTAAAATTAGTATCAAATACCTATTTTTACCTCACGTTTACCGGACCAGAACTCACAACTCGCATCCAAATGCAACCGTAAACTCTTTTATCTCTACCTCTCCTCGTAAATCGTCTATCGCCGCTAATCTCTAACAAGGCGGTCTCGAAAGGTTCAATTAACTTAAAACGTGTTCAAAGTCAAGCAATTAAATAGATAAAAGTTCGCTTCTGGTGGTCCGTCAGACCAACAAGCTTGGACGGATTGTCTCTTCAATTTTATGGTGTCATCACTCTGGTTTTTTTTAATGTTTTGCATAAATTCTGTGTTACGACGAATCTTAGTTGATTACTTTATTTTTTGATATCTTACTATTTAGAAATTAAAAAAAAAGTTAATGAAGAAAAAAGGCAAATCCATATTAATGTTACCAAAAATGTTAATTTTATGTTCAGGTATTTCATACGAGAGTATTGTTCAGTAGGTACCACCGCACTGATCATTTTAAATTTCATACTCGTATAATGCTTATAATAAATTGAACAGCATGGATAAATGAGAGCTTACCCCATGCGGGTAGTTTGTCGTTTCTACACCACGTTTAAAGGGCGATATTTCATAGCTATATGTAAAACGACTTTATCATTAAAAAAAAACTTTGCAATTACTATTATACGTGAGCTCTACATTCGACAGACTTTGATAATGACGTCACAATAATATCAAAGAGCTAAAATAAAGTAGACGCGCCATAACAAATGTTGAAAAAGTTAGAGAAGTAAATTTTTACCTATTTACATTGTTGTCAGGTCCTTGGGTCAGCCAATAAAAATCACAATCCTGACAAATGATCTGTATAAAAGTTAAACATTACAGATTTGTTTGTCGGTGTTTAACGGTAACAAGACTGAACGGGTTTTAGAAAAGTTATAAACAGACACACACTAGTAAACTAGTATAAGTCCCATACATAATGTTTGTCTATCTGTTATAACATTGGCAGGTCTGACATACAGAATCGATTAAAAAAAATGTCGAGAGGAAAGCCAGCTTAGGAAAAATATGCTAATTAATACAGGTCCAGGCTAGATTCTGACACTTTAAATGTGACTAGATAATTTGTGTGAAAATGTGTCCCAAAAAATCGTTGCTGATGAACAAAGGTCGGATTGTGCCTGTCATTCCAGGACTACTGATGAAGTACCTTGGCAAAAAGCTACGTCGAACACAAATGTACGAAGCATACATGCTATGTTATCTTAGTACAAATTAAGTGGAACGTTGATTTTCCATAGACAGCGTCCGCCATCTAGCACGCACTATGTGTTGAACTAGGGTTCATATCGGAGTAACAGCGCGCTACACCTCACGCGCTGCGCTGTAGTAGTGAGAGATTTCGCCCATATCAATCACTGTCTTGTTGGTCTAGCGGTCTAGACTACCGTCTTACGATCCGGGTAGCTATGGTTCGATCCTCGTGTCGGCCGATCGTCTTTTTTAATTTATTTCATAATGTGGCTCCCCCTGGAGCTAATAAGCGGCAATGCTTAATAATTAGGACGTCCTAAAATTCATGGCGACTTACCTATCTATATTCAATAATATACATATTAATCTATGGAAGCATACATCAAAAACACCTGTTAAAACATAAAGAAGATAGCGTAGATTTAAATAACGTGAATACTAATAAAGTGGTCTCACTGAGACATAACCGAATTTTATCAGCAATTGCGCTTCTGCGTTTACACTCAATGGCAACTTAAAAAAAAACAGCAAATAAAACGCGATTATTTGTGAGCGGTGCGTTTGAAGTTCTTGAAGGAGGCCGATTTGTTTGGCATAAAGAGCTCGGTATAGGGCCGTCTATATCGGTATTATGAGAATTTATTCTCTCAGTTATTATTGCGATTCAATTAATGAACCACAATGTTCGGTCAGGTTTCTGAGTTTGAGTGCAATTTTAATACTATGGTTTGTCGATCGCTAAGTCACACGTTTGTCGCTTTCATTTGCAATTTTGTAGTTTTAGTTTTTTTTTACGAGATTAGATAATTGAATCAAAGTGAATGAATTGCTTCAAAATACAGAAAAAATTAAATAAAACTGGAATAGGAAGTAATCGTTGTTTTTTTTTTTAAAGAATTGTCGTCTATTTTTTTAAACATTATTGTTATCATGTTATCACTACTGTATCAAATCTTGCAAAACGAATTGGCGTTATTTTACATACATAAGTCTGGTGATAATACAATATTTTGCGTTGAATTACCTACTAGTAAGTGTTTAAACGTTTTTAATTAAAACGTTGAAATTAATTAAAGTTTTCACTTTTCAGTCAATTGGCAACTATTTCTTTTAATTTACTGCTCATCTGAATCTCGATCGAATGTTGATTTTAAATAAAACACCAATAGTAGCACAACCAGTTGCAAAAGAACGGAAAGGATCAAATTTGGCATAACGTTTTTTGGTTGATTTAATTATTGCAATTAATGCAAACGAAAGTAATTTGCATATGAAAATGTTGTGGATGTTTGTAAGTTTTAATTTAATTTAACTTATAAGCTGTATGTAACTGTTTAAAGTAGTCGTTCTGTTAGAGTTTATCGTGAGAATTAGCTAAACCTTTACAATCCGTACGGTTAACATTATAAATGCGAAATAGTTTGTCGCGGGTTCGAATCCCGCAAAGGGGCAAAATATTTGTATGACGAATGTGAATATTCATATGGTTATGGATTTTTGTATCTAGTACATATTATGCTTTCCATACCGATAAATAATAAATAAATATCTTGGACATTGTCACACAAATTATACATTTAAAGTACCTGGACTTGTATTATGATGACTAGACAACGATATAGAATATAGATACAAACATCCATGACTCGGGTACAAATATTCATATTCATCATATAAATATTTGTCCCTTACGGGATTCGAACCCGCGACTCTCGGCACAGCAGGCAGGTTCACTACAGACTGTGCTACCGGGCCGTCGATGCAAGTTCTATGCGATTATCAAAATCTAAGTTCGGGCTAGATTCATCATCATCATCACAGCCGATGGACGTCCACTGCTGGACATAGGCCTCCCCCAAGGATCGCCATAACGACCGGTCCTGCGCTGCCCTCATCCAACGGGTTCCCGCCGCCTTCACAAGGTCGTCGGTCCACCGTGTGCGGGGCCTACCCACGCTGCGCTTTCCGGTACGCGGTCACCACTCGAGAACTTTTCGGCCCCATCGGCCATCGGTTCTGCGAGCAATATGCCCCGCCCACTGCCACTTCAATTTAGCAACTCTTTGGGCTATGTCAGTTACTCTGGTTCTTCTGCGGATCTCTTCATTTCTGATTCGATCTCGCAGGGAAGTTCGGGCTAGATTCTAGTACTTTAAATGGAACTAGATAATCTGTGTGGTCATGTCCAAGACAATTTATACACAAATCATCAAACCCTTGATACCGTTGGGACTAATATCGAAATCGCGAAAAAATCTGCTGTCCTTGCCCTTATTTCAGTCGAGTTATGTTTGCATTTTTTTATGGAACAACGGATTTTTTTTTCAAAGTTCTTCAGTTTGATGGTCTGAAGCACCCCTTTAAGGAAGTGTCCCATTTTTTTATACCCTGTATAAGTAAATCGGACATATGAACACAGACGCGCATACAATACAATAACGGTTCAGCGGGTTTCGTATGAACCGCCTTCTCTGTCATTGCGACTAGATTGATTTACTCAATCACACAATCATAGTGTCAGTACTGCTTGATCACTGTACGTATTGGTCCCATAAGCACTCCGCATAAACATAAAATTAAGAAAAAAAAACTATAATCGTAAACCGAAAATGTTTTCAAATATCGAACGTGCGGCTCCATCAAACGGCTACCGGTATTTAGACACTCCGTTATAATCCGCAGTTTACATATAAAAACACTCAGCGAGGCCGCATTTTGAGTTTATCTCTTTATTCTTTGGTGCGATCGGGCATTATACCAACTTTTGACGATTGTCAAAGGGTTTTTTGACAGAAAAAAAATGTTGTCACATACTTTAGCTTATAACAGTAGCTATACGTGTTCCATACCAAACTACAATCGTATTCGACACAAATTTATGGGACACCTGATTTTTTTTCCCGATTTGGAAGTTGGGGGGTCAAAGAGAAAGTTGTTCAGTTTAATAATCTGATCATCCCCTTAAAATACCGTCAGCATATTAAATTGGAGCCTGCATACAGGATCCTTCTTAATATCTCAAAATGTCCACAATAAACCAGATTTAAATTTTATTAAAAGTATAAATTGCACTATAAATGACAGAAAATTAATAGACTTCAATAAATTAAAAACAATATAGGATAAGAAATACATTTTTAAGTGAGCATCGCATATTTGGAGGACCATTCTTTGAACTAAAAACCATGAAGCAACAAACCAATCAACGGAGGTGGCATATCAAATTTTTAATTAAAGAAAATTTGTTCAGCACTTAAGTAAATATGTAGTTAAAGTTAAGTTTCTGGTCATACCGCGTCGTGAGTTTATGTAGATAATCAAATCATACTAACAAGAAAACTGGTTTCGTTATTTGATATCCAAATTATCCTTTTTTTTGTAGTTAAGTTTTTTGTCTACCAAACTACAGATAAAGTCGCATTGCAAGTTTGTTGACGAGCTGTTGTGTGATTTAAGCTTGCCACGAGGCTCTGCCAGTTTGTGTCAAATGTGTTTTTGTTTAACAATCTTTGAGATTACGATACTCCCAAAACCCACGCGACATTGGCAGAAATTCCGTGATAGACACAAGTAAACGGCCATAAAATTAAAATAACTACAGATACTTCAGTATACCTACTGCAAACAATGAATGCGTATTCTATCTTGCCCTTTTATTAATCTACGATGACACTTTTGTATTGCAAAGGATCTAATTAATGAATGAATCAAAACAAAATACACAATATCGCTTATTACTACTACCGTATCCACTTGTTCAAACGTCAACGATTGATCAACGGATGAGCCTCCCGGCTGTGCATGTTTAAAGGAGGCAACACATTAATTATTGGCTACTAAATTTACTGTTGAGTACTGGCACATCAGTGAGTCTTGGAGGGCGATCGATCGCGAACATCCAAGTTCAATCCTAATCCAATTTCAGTTCTAATCACATTGCAATCCAATTACTATTCAACTGTGCTGAATTCCGTATCGCAAGAAACTTAACTTATTTACTATGTGACTGACAGCCTTTAACGTCTGAGCGATCTGTCAAAACGGCTCTGATTACTGTCAAATTAATAGCGCAATACCGAATGTGTTAAAAGTTGTGGTTCGCACGCGGTCCAATCATGGTTCAGTTGCGATTTATTTAGCGCGATTGCTCTCCAGTATTTCTCTGTCTATCCAGCGACCCTGAGTAAACCCAAACGCCATCTCGACTTCCCTTACCACTGCTTGAATGTAAGCAACAGGCATGTTAAAATTTAATACAAATATAGGGTTAAAATCGTGAAATAAACATCAACCTTGGGTCTAATTAACTACCCAATTACATCGGTAACAAATCGACATGTTTTTTTTACAGTTCTGCATTGATTCTGCATCAATCAATCAATCAATTATACTTTATTTGACACCAAAAAAACAGAGTATACAGAGAGCAAACAATCAGGAAATACAACAGGCACAAAAACAGGCCCAATAATTTGTTAAACAATTTCAGATAATTGATCGGATATACACAATATTACTTGAAATTGTCCAGAACAGTCACAAATACGTTACCGATTTTATATCTATACTATTATAAAACTGTAACAGGAAGTTTTTCTGTACATTGAAGATATTAACAAAAAAAAAGTTACGATATGGTTTTTAGGTGTCCCTGATTCCATTTCACCAAGAACTAATAAACCGATTTTAATGAAACTTTTTTTGTTTGATAGCTTATGATTTGACTTAAAATCTGGTATATAATTTGTGCGGACGAAGTCGCGGGTTAACGCTCGTATTCATTATAATTGGAAGCTTACTTGCTTATTTTTTTCGATTAGGTACACCACTTGTTACTCCTTTAAACCAAGATCAATCGACCACTCACTACAACTTGTCCCCATTATGTCCTATGGTAAAATTCCTTCAGTCCATTAAACCCTGAACATTTTGCCCAACTTTTATTTCCCTACATCAAGCCCACAAATATCCCACTGCATGGCACAGTATGCCTCCAACTCCAATTAATTTAATGAGGTTCCCCTACTTTATAAGACTAAATAAAATAAAGTCGGGTCCAAACTTTTCGGTCCCTATACCTTAATGTGGGAGGGATACATTAGTCGGTGGTCGGTTGACAAAACAAATGAGTGTTTTAACGCTATCAGGCTTCGCTTTGATCTCGCCGCCTGCGCCCGCGCCGGTAGCAATGGTCCTTCGATAGGAGGCTCTCAATATTATCTTTAGTATTTCATTGTTCGGTGTGCGGTGGTCTTTAGTTTATTGAGAAGTGGGAAAATTGTGGTGTTGAAAATATTAAAAGCCGCCAGTTTTTTTTTTATATTCTAAGTACATATTTTGAGTACTTTAACCCATATATGCCCCTTGATTAGAATCACCCCTTAATGCCCAGAGCTATTCCTTTTTATTCGTTTTCCGAAACAAGGGTCATATAAGAAACCAAATAAAAAAGTAATTCTGGGCATAAATGGGTTAAGGCAGTTCAGATCTTTTTGATATATGCATGTATGGTGATGGGTTTTTAATGGGACGATCAGACTATCATACATAACAACAATTGCAAGCCTACTCGACCCACATGTATGGGACTATGGTACAGTTGATTAAGTAGAGTTCCCATAGAAAAAGTTGCTTAGTTTGATGGTTTGGTCATCTCCTTTAAAACCGTCAACATATTAATGTATGTATCTAAGACATTGCTACCACTACAATATCTCATAATCCTGTATTTTAAGACCAGAAGATTTGCTATAACTACATACTAAATGATAAATAAAATCTAAAGTAAACATTTTGACTGTAATATCAAACATGTTTCAACAAATAATCTAGTTGCTAAATAAAGTTTTTCTAAAATATTGTTGATTAAAATCTAATGACTACTCCACAGAAGTCTTTGTTCTATAACTCGACCACCATAATTGTCTCTGATACGATAAAGTGTTTAAATTCAACTTTTTATAGAACCTTATCAATTGAAAGCTCATTCACACACACATCCAAATTTGTTATTTTTTATTTTCATTGTAATACATGGACGCTTGGGACAAATTTAGTTTCTTGTTTTAGTCATTCTACGGGCTTTTCAGCTGCTGCCATTTTTGCTCACCAAAATATAGTACAGTAAGCAACAAAAAGATGCTTTACTTGCACGATGTGGAACGAAAGTGTATACATCTGCTGACTCTACCTTCGCTCTTGTGGAGGGCATTTCCTTTACCAAATAAAAAAACCAATGTCCACCGCGCCATAGGATCTCTACTCTACATACCTTTCATAGCTACATATATTGGTTGAACGGATGAATCGTGCAATAGTAAAGCAAACGTTTATAGGTGTTCCAGACGAGACAATTTGTTTCCAATTTCAACTAAATTGGCCACCCGTAAGGTTTTGTATTCAAAATATTGACAACCACTATCCAGACGCTACGATTTGGTTGTTAATTTGATTTAATTGAAAACAAATTGAAACACCTATTTGGATAATACAAACAAAAACAACCGTTTTAGAATTTATGTAAAGTTCTCATAACTTTCTATTATGGTAATGGCACTTAAGGTGATTGCAGAGGGGTCAATTTTATACAAAACTTTGACGCACAATACGCGTAGACGGTATTAATATAAGTAACTTTGTATATATGGAAAAATAGTTATGAAAATCTAGATGCCGCGTCACAAATAACATTTGCAATTTATAAAATAATTACGAAGATATAAAGCTTTGAAATTTTTCATACAAAATTTTAAAAGCTTTATTTCTTCGTAATTATATTATAAATTGCAAATGTTATTTGTGACGCGGCAACTAGATTTTCTAAACATTTTTCCATATATAAACTATTACTTTTATTAGTTTCGTCTACGCGTATTGTGCGTCCAACTTTTGAATGGACTGAAACCATCTTAAGGAATAATTTATTTTGTTCCATGTAGTTTCTAACACATACCTAACTGCCATCTTTCACACAGTCCATTCATCTTTGGTTGTCCTTTCCTCTTGCAGCCATCCACATTTCTTGTAACTTAGCTTTCAAATTTAATAAATTCTGTTCAAAATTGCTAAACAGAAGCTAACAGAATTGCTTACAACAGATTTTTTGTGTTTTAAATGTACAAAAGAGGACCAAAAACGTACACAGATTCGTT
Source organism: Agonopterix arenella (assembly GCA_927399405.1). NCBI lineage: Eukaryota > Metazoa > Arthropoda > Insecta > Lepidoptera > Depressariidae > Agonopterix > Agonopterix arenella. The sequence continues at coordinate 6,190,240 of OV656710.1, forward strand.
ATCAGTTAATGCAGCCAAAACGTGGAGCAATTAAAAACTGTTAATTTTATGCATTTATAAGATACGAAGAAGGATACAGTTTTAAGGTCAAAAAGTGAATATAATGAGATGCTAAGATCAAACCTAAGGCTAAGGTGAGTGATGCCGTAAAATACTTTTATGTGTACAATACAATTTAGGTACAGTCAGCCAAAAATTGATCACCCTGATAACCTATTGACGAACCCTTGTAACTCGTTTTCAAGTCGTATAACGATAAGGTGTGCTTTTGACGTATTGTTTTGAGTTGGAATCTAGAACAATCTCTGTCTTTGTAGTTTGTCTAAATTTATAGGCCACTTTCTTGGCCGACTGAGTCTACAAAGCTATGCATCCATTTAAATGTAACATAATTTTATGACGGCCCGGTAGCACAGTCTGTAGTGAACCTGCCTGCTGTGCCGAGAGTCGCGGGTTCGAATCCCGTAAGGGACAAATATTTATATGATGAATATGAATATTTGTACCCGAGTCATGGATGTTTGTATCTATATATGTGTTCTATATCGTTGTCTAGTCATCATAATTCAAATCCAGGTACTTTAAATGTGACTAGATAATTTGTGTGGCAATGTCCAAGATATTTATTTATTTATTGTTACAAATGTTTATTTACTTATTAATTTGACAATGTACAATTGATAATTTATTAAAGGAATGAAATAGTAAAAGCACAAACAAGACTTACCCTAAACTTAAATCATTCTAAGCATTCCAAACTACAAATTTCTAAACTACAAGTCCTTAATAGAATTCTGTTTGATTGTTCTATGAGTTTTGATTTTGAATTTTCCATTTTTATTATTTTCTTTTTTTTAAACATTGCCGCTGCCGGTAATGCTATCCGTGTGGCATACTGGACTGGAAAAATTTTGAATGACATGCCATCGACTCTACAGAAGAAAAAGAACATAGTTTACTTATTTTTTCATCTTCATTTGAATGCGATACTGAAATAGCCATAGTAAAAAACATTCAAACTGACTTTTTCATGTTCTCATTCAAAGTGCATTATTTTTTTACCGCTTATTTCAGACTACTAACTTTGTAGGTAGGTATTTGAAATTAAATTCATTATAAACAAGACCACCAAGGCACAACGTGGGTCATTCTGCCTCCATATCTCCTACATTACATTATAACGTGGATATACACGGAATGCTACTTGGTTTTATATTTTTTTCCATTAAAAGCTGTTAAAACATTACCTCTCTTATCTGAAAGAGGATTAAAGGGCTACCGGTTTTTGTCGTGTGTCTAAATTAAGAGTCATTCTGATGCTTGACGTATTTAAATTAGATAGGTAGCTGATCCACGACAGTTCTATCTAAAAATAATCTTGAGCATAATTATGCTCAAGATTATTTTAAATTAATGAAAAAAAAAATTAAAAGATACTGAACAACTTTTCCTAAGAAACATATACTAAATTTGCAAACAAATTTTTAGACTTTTCATACAAACGTTCGACCAATTAATTGCATTAAGTAAGGAAAGCTAAAAAAAAATGAAAATTTCCTATAGATTTCTCAGGAAAAGTTGTTCAGTATCATGGGTATAATCGACCCTTAAAGTAATGAATTTTTTTTATTTTTCACATTTTTCAGTCAGTACGTATATTCACTGAGGGTATAATGGCCGGCAAACATCTTGAGCAAGACCTAAAGAGAGATTTAAAATATTCCTATACAGGGTGTATCGGAAAGGTGGTATCAACCCGAAAGGGAGTGCTACAGACCATCAAACTAACCAACTTTCACTATGGAACCAACATCGAAATCGCAAAAAAAAAGAATCAGCTGTTTCATACTAAACTGCAGTATCGAGACTTGACGCAAATTTATGGGACAGCTGATTTTTTTTTAGCGATTTCGATGTTGGCTCCATATGGAAAGTAGTTTAGTTTGATAGTCTGAAGCACCCTCTTTCGGGTTGATACCACCTTTTCTTTACACCCTGTATATCAATATTGTTGAAGTATAAATAAAAAAAGAAAGTTTTCAGCTTTTTTGTTAATTTATATTATTTATACCTCCGTAGTAGAAATGTATAAACAAAATGGCAGACGACCTGTCTATAGCCTTCAAGTTTCAACTAGAATATATCCAACGTTGAATGGAAAGCATCAAGACGTATCAATCTCCGCCTTACGCCCAATAATTTGTCACTCTGGGCGCCGCCCTAGCCCGCCCGCCCTACTATTGTCAGAGGACATATTTCACACAGAATTCATTTTGTATCTGTAGTGATATGAGCTTTTGGGAACCTTTTGTAATTTTATGTTGGAAAATATTGCTGTGTAGTTGGTGTTTGGGCAGAAGATCGATGTTTATATAGAGGACGCATGCAGTATCAGCGCGGAGAAGCAGTTCGTGTGAAGATATTATTGCTATGTAAACTATTAAAAGGCTAATAGAGGTTTGCATGCATTGCAATATTTTGAGCTCGCGAGCATCATTAGCGAGTAGCTATGGTACTGGCCCCCCTTAAACAGGCCCCTTCTTAATATGGTGACACTTTTTTAAGGGGGTGATCAGACCGTCAAACTGACCAACTTTCTCTATGGCACCAACATCGAAATCGCGAAAAAAAACTCAGCTGTTCCATACAAAACTGCAAACCTATTTGTATTGGGACAGCTTTTTCGAGAAAGTTATTCAGTTTGATGGTGGTGAGAAAAATCTAGTCGCTTTTACTAGAATTTTGTATACTGATAACAATTCATTTGGTAGACCTCACTAGAAAGTATGGTGCTAAAAGTCCTTATAATTTGTTGTTGATGTTGATGTTTTATTTAAACATTAATTGTATGACCAATATAAAAATTATAAAGGAGAGCATCAGCTATGATTCTTGTAATGTAATGCTACCTGTAGTTTAATATTCAAAGAAAACTCAAATAAAAGAAAAGGAAAAAAAACAAGAAAATATTTATACAATGCCATTTCACGAGTAGTTTAGGCCCTCACACTTCGAAACATTTCGTCACGTTTCCGCGATACACTGACAGCCGGTTACACCATTGCTAAACAGAGGATTAACTTAATCAGGCAAACGCATTTTAGTGCTCTTAGGCCCGATTCGACCAAACGCGAGTAAATTTTATTCTTAGATTAAGTCGCCGGTTACGCTAGAGATAACAAATTTTGCGTTTTACCAACCCTAATCCATGAATAAGTTGAGAGTAAATTTTACACGGCCAATTTTGACGGTGTAAAGCTTATACCGAGACTAAAAAAATTTAATAAAAGAAACCTAATAAATAAAACTGTATAACATCACATTGCAATAAGTACGGATACAACGACCTCTTTCTTTAGATGGATTATACATTGGTTCTTTTAGTATGAGCTTAGTGTGGAAGAAGACAAATGAAGTTATTTCGGAGTAAACGCTTGGAGTAAAATTGTTCCTTGTATAGTCACTCTTCTATAAATCAAAGTTTGATCGAATCCGGCCTTAGGAATTATTATCTTAAAAACATTTTGATAAAAGTTTCCATAAACAATGACAAAAAGAATCTGAGAGGTAGATCTGAAGATATGCTGTACATCTCCTTATGTATAGCTACAGAGTTTCGAAACAACAGAGTTGAAATTAATGTGAGATAGTCCATATCTTAGATTTTATTTAGGTTTCAAAGTTTTACATACACCCTACTTCACCTACCTACTTTCGTAACTAAACCCCTAAAACAAAAGTTAAACTTTGAATTAACAAACAAAGAATGAAAGCAACGAGCCTTCGCGAGAATATCAAATAAACTCGCAGAAAAAGAATGCGGGAAATGTAAAATTGTCGTTTTCACGAATGAAAGAGCAGGTGTGAGGGTGACACGAATACTTTGGGCAAATAATAAGAGGAAACGAGAGGAAATTCTTCACATTTTACTGCTACACTATAAAATGGAAGGACTAAAAATTTCTTCAAATTATAGGTTTGATCTAACTTATATTAGACACTGAAAATTGTTTTTTTTTTTTAAATAATAAACAAACCTTTTTTTAATTCAGTGCAATAACTAATGTATATTTTTCGCAGAATGGTTTCCCATGCTTTGTTCTTGCAGATTCGTCCGATCTGCCATCATTAGGTCGTCAATATGTTAGAGGCATAAGCCTCATAGTATATTTATTTTATTTTTATTGATTTTATTATATTTAGGGAGCTTACAGCTATAAAAGAAATAGTTTACAAATTTAGTCAGATAGGCCAATTACAAGCTTAAAGTTTCCTTAGTCGATAAAAAGTTTCTGTTTGTGTATGTTGGTAGTTGTAACAATGTTTCTGACCACCCCAAAAGAGATTACAGTCGTGAGTTTATATATATATGTTTATATAGGGTCCTTCTTAATATGCTGACAATTTTTTAAGAGGATGATCAGACCGTCAAACTGAATAACTTTCTCTATGCTACCATGAAATCGCGAAAAAAAATTCTGCTCTTCCATACAAACCTGCAAATCTATTCGAGCCAAATAGAACAAAGTAGAACAGTATGTTTGTGAGCAAAAGATTAGTCAACTATCACCACTGGATACGCTATACAGAGTCCTTTTTAATATGCTGGCACTTTTTTAAGGGGATGATCAGACCGTCGAACTGAACAACTTTCTCTATGGGACCAACATCGAAATCGAGAAAAAAATCTGCTCGTTCATACAAAACTGCAAACCTACTAAAGCCAAATGTATGGGATAGCAGATTTTTTTTCGGGATTTCCATGTTGGTCCCATAGAGAAAGTTGTTCAGTTTGTTGGCCTGATCATTCCCTTAAAAAAGTGTCAGCATATTAAAAAGGACCTTGTATATTCTTACCAAATACACCGTATCGCAGAGACAAAAACATTTCGCGAGTGAGGAGAAAGAAAAATATGAAATGCAACAAATTCATGCCATTTGCGAAGTGGCAACGAATCTGAAATTGAAATTCTTGAGCCATGAGGGGTGTCACTTTTATGAAATGCTTCGTTTCATTTCTTGCGAGTTTTATTTTGACATACTTTTAACCAACTTAAATTTCATTACCAATGTGGAATTAAATATAAATTATACCTTAGGTAGGTATAATTTATATTTAATTCCACCATTCAAATAACTTTTTGAAAATCCCGACATGTCGTTTGTGTTAAATTGTTTAAATTATTAATTTTAATTGTATAAATTGTTTAAATTATTGTTTAAATATAAATTATACCTTAGGTAGGTATAATTTATATTTAATTCCACCATTCAAATAACTTTTTGAAAATCCCGACATGTCGTTTGTGTTGAGTTGACTACTATATTCCAGAAGATCTACAGGATGTTAGGCTAAACAGTTGCATTACTTTAAGGGGTTATTATACCCATAATACTGGACAACTTTTCATAAGAAATCTGTAGGGAATTCGCAAAAAAGAAGACTTTTCATACAAACGTTCGATCAGCATTTAGTAAGGAAAGTCCAAAAAAAATTCTCTCAGTGCAGTCTAAGGCTTAGACGAAGTTTGGAAATAGCACCTATGACGGAAAATTGTGGGGTAATAGATTATCGTGGTACATACAAGTGATCGGAGAGACGAGTGTCATATTAGGAGTGCTGGCTGTGATAAGAGAGGAAGGCCGAATAAAAGATGGATTTGTGTGAAGGATGATATGTGTAAGAAAGAAGTGAGTGCTGAAATGACGGCTAAGAGAGATGAATGGAAGGGGATGACAATATGGCGCCGACCCCAAATAATAGGAAAGTGACAAGAGATGATGATCATCAAACAACATTGGAAAGAAAACCTCAAACCATAGGACCTGTCATTCTATGGACTGTGTCTGAAATAAAATTATTTTGATTTGATTTGATTTGATTGTATAGGTAGGTCAATACCTTTGTCAGCATACTGAGGTAGGTATGAAGTGAATCGATTTACTTCATACCTAACTCAGGATGCTGGTATAGGTATTTACCTACCTATACAATGATAGGTAATAAGCTCCTATATAAGATATATAACACTCAAAATTTAAATAAATTTAATCGCGTAACAAGTTGAACAAAAGCCTGTAATAATATGCTTGAATTTCAACTTCAATATTTCACCTCTATCGTCAACCTTTATCAATTTACCTTACATATTTACAGTAAAAATGGCCACCATAAACAAAACACGAGCTTACAAACAAGGGCTGTGTCACAGAGGCCACACCGTATGTCAGAAGTGACAGTTTTACGGTTTTCCTATGTAAATTGCCGACAGAATGGATGAGTCGACACCTCTCGTCATATTTCAACCTTCGAACTGACGTAAGCACCAATTGTGCATAAAAGTGGGTCGCTACTACGAATTGTTTTGGAGACAGGATTACCTATGGAGTTTTTTGTTACCTTAATAGTCTTATCATCTTGGTAAGGATAAAATATTTGATCCTAATTTAAATTTTAAGGGGGGGAGGGGGTAACTGAAAGTCTATATCTACGATATTCTAATACGATAATATAAATCTGAGGGTGTTTTGTTATTTGCGTTTCAGTGATATGATCAAAGTTATACAGTTATAAACGTTATACAGGATGTAAGTGACAGCCTAGCAAATACTGAAACGGTGAACTCAGACCATCAAACTGAACAACTTCCACTATGGAGGCTACCTCAGGAGACGCGAAAAAAATCAGATGTCCCATACATTTGAGTCGGGTAAGTATGGGACAGCTGATTTTTTTTCGCGTCTCCTGAGGTAGGCTCTATAGTGAAAATTATTCAGTTTGATGGTCTGAGTTCACCGTTTCAGTAACTGCTAGGCTGTCACTTACACCCTGTATATACTTTATACGTTATACATATATCCTTCAGTCCAAATAAAAAAAATATATAAATAATACGTTCTTTCATTCTTGGTATAAATACTTGTATCTCTGTTTGTTTGGATCAGGAACCAAATAAATGTTGAATTAAAATCTTCCTACAGTTTTTGAAAGCCTCAAATTCCTACTACTTATTCTTCAAATTGACGTTTCACTATAAACCTATCTGGTATCGGTTCTACGAAGAACGGTATGGCGTGAACTATTCGTAAAACATGACTGGGCACACAAATATTTCTTGTAGACAAATCTATTGGTACATCTCACGCTACTCTACTACATTTCGTTCCTAGGTATCGTGAATCAAGCCATTTTTATACATACGACTTTCGTATAAAGACTCTGTCGTGGGCTTTCTTATGTAGAATGAATAGTATTGGCTGTCAATAGCAAGCAAAAGTTTCGATAAATGGTGACAAAGTTGAGGGGTTATTTTTTATAGGCACGTGATCTGGTAGTAGGGAAAATATTTTGTGAATTCAATTGATGAACAGAAGAATATCGAGTTTGGAGTTAAATATATACATTTTAATTATTTTCTTCCCATACTGTACAATAATAGGTGGCACATCGGAATGGGACAGTATGGGGACCTCCGACACTATTCCTATAGTTCCGGAGGTTATAATTCTACCTCCTGGTAAAAATATGTTTAAGAAATCAAGTCTTCAATTTTAGAGACAAGAAAAACTGCAACCATAGAATTTCTTATCTCTAAAATGGATGACATATCGTTCTTCAGAACATATTTTTCTACCTCTTATAGTTTTGGAGGTCCCCATTACCAACTTGATGTGCCACCCTGTATGTTCCTGTATAATAGTTTAAGGTGGTTTCAGTCCATACAAAAGTTTGACGATCAATACGCGTAGACGGAATTAATAAAATTAATATTTTATATATGGAAAAATAGTTTAGAAAATCTAGTTGCCGCGTAACAAATAACATTTGCAATTTATAATATAATTACAAAGATATAAAGCTTTTAAAATTTTGTATGAAAAATTTCAAAGCTTATATCTTCGTTATTATTATACAAATTGCAAATGTTGTTTATTACCCGGCAACTAGATTTTCTTAACTATTTTTCCATATATATAAAGTTACTTATATTAATACCGTCTCCGCGTATTGTGCGTCAAAGTTTTGTATAAAATTGACCTCTGCAACCGCCTTAATATCACCTGTTTTGATAAATTTTAAATTCAAAGGCAAAAAAAACCTAACGATTAACCCGATTAAATCCGATAATACCCTCATTTTTGCGATTGTTCGGTATACCCATAAACTCCACTAATTAGGCAACGAACAGAACAAATATTTTTAAAAACTACCTAAGGTAAATAGCCCACATAGCTGCCAACACCTAAATTACACCATCAAACGTGCCATTCGAACGGAACACATAAAAAGAAACAACACGTGAAGTCGTTAGTTTCGCACCCCCCTTAATAATAGGTGATATGCCCCCTTTTCACCCACATATAGAATCCACAGGGGCACAAACAAACCAATTTTAGTTGAGCCTTGTTTTTGTTTACGAAATTTCCTCTTTTGTCGATAGTTGAACTAATTTCCAGGGAGGTGGGAGCTCAGATCTTATTGGTGATAGAAGGATGCGTGTCTGCACACCATCTCGGAGGTTTGAGTCTAATGCCACTTGTATCAGCCATTTTATTGTCACACGCTCACAGTTTTCCGTGAGTTGTGAATACTTGTGAAGCTCGAATTTTACGAAATATGTTCTCGGTGACGTTTTTATAGGCCCCTAAAGGTAAAATAAAAGTGAAGTTGGAGTGTTTTTGAGTTGTGCGGTTTTATTTTAGTTCTTTAGGTAAAGTTTTACTATTGACGGTATTTGGGAAGTACCTAGTTGAATGGATCGAGTGGAGGTTTGTAAACAACGTCTTCTGTCGGCAAGGTGAACGTTCTATTAAGAATGAAAGACAAAGTTCAGTATTTCTAGTCATAACAGGAAAATCTAACTGGATTTATTATTATGAGTTTATCTATGACGATTTATTTTTATTTGATCCCGAGAATGTAGAAAAATAAAGTTACGTAGGCTACATATTTAATAGATATGATATTATTTCATTCAGGGACACAATTTTTAAGCTGTAAGTTTTCCGAATAAAATAAAATAAACCAACATATCAGGATATTGGAGGATATTCCTGGTTTTACCGGCCATCATGCAACTATCTCTTTGTCTCTCTTGTTTTTAACATTGACATAAGAAATATCGCTTGCACTGTCTTAGTAAAAAAATTTAAAAACATCTAGGTTCTTTGATCTTCTTCTTTTTCTTATCGTGAGGGCAGAGACCTGGTGTCAGATTTTTTTCAGACCGCCTTACTGCCTCTGACGTGGTTTTTAAGTAACGACTACAACCACCAGAGATAGTAGCCGGGACCAGCGGTTTAACGTGTCATCCGAAGCACGGAATCATTTTTCTTTTCAGACAATCAGATGATTCAGCCTACAATGTCCTAACCAACGGGGGAAAAACGCACAAAGTGACATATCACTAGATGTCCCCCGTGGGAATCGTACCCACGACCTCCGTGTCGAGAGCCCAATGATCTAACCATTCCACGGACAACGGAGGCAGTCGAGCAGTTGATGTTCTTAAAAGTAATCATTCATGCATTACCTACCTGTGTTAGAATTTCAATAATATTTTCGGCACAAAATCTAAAGAATTACCTAACCTATACCTTACTCCCATTAACTAAACTAAACAAATTCAAAAGATGAAATCACGCCGCAAACTATGCATATTAAAGTTAGGGACCGCAAACTATTCGATAGACACATCAACGTGGAAACTTCCTTGACAGTAGCTATAAAATCGGATCATTACGGGCTTAGCCTGAAATTATGCCGAATATTTTCGAACACTCGCTTGTTTTATTTTTTAATATTTACTTTGGAACTAGGGTTGGCAACGCTGACAGTAACTTCGTTAGTTTATTCTGGATGTTTTTAAATATTTTCATGAACGATCATTATCAACATATTGTAGATTGGATTCCAATATGGCATAGGTTTGGCTACCTAATAAATTTGTCTCTATTTACCATCATGTAGTGTTGTGTAATATTAAACATTATCATTTATCTAGAAGTACACATCGGGTAGTATTCATCGTGAGTTAACCTGCATGCTTCAATTTCGAGGCATGTATTTGTACCCACTGTCCATTATATTTATAAGGGAAGACGGGCTCACTCCCCGTCACACTGGACAGAGTATCGGTAGCTACTACTTAGTGTTCTGACGTTTCAGAATATCTCTTATAGTCGTGAGCATATGCTTAGTTACCTAGAAGTACCTACAAGACAAGTAGAACTTAGAAAAAAAATAAACAGCCCTCTCCTTGATACGAGTGCAAGGGCCACGATCGTCAGCATATAAATCCAGTGTGTTTATCGAGTAAATTCGCTATAGAAGTGTCGTTTTCTCAATTTTCCCGCCAATTTTGAGGCTACAAAATGGCCGACGCTGGCATGGTGTGGTGTGACACGCATGGGGTTGCACGCGATCCTGTGACGGACTGATTTCTTATGAAACTGTAAGTTACATAGAAAAAGATTTTTTTCGGTATGTTAGTACAGTTTAGAGAATATAGTCTGGTCTGGTCTTCTCTTGTTATCCATAGAACGACGTTCTGGTAGCAGCAGCATCAGCATATACTCACGACTATATTCCTAAGGGGTTTCACTAGTAGTACCGAAACTCTGGAACGACGACGAGACATTTTGGAAAAGTAATAAATCAATCAATCAAAACAGCCCAAATCAATTCATTGCTGCGCGATTCCTCGCGTCCTGTGCTAATCTGACCCTTTTCTGACCCGCAATCCTTACAATGTCATCTGACAAACGTTTAGGTGATCTATGTGCTGACCTCCTACCCTCTGTTGGCATTCATTCCATAATTAAAAAAAAAATTACTGCCTTGGTATAGCTGCCATCTTCCCTCCTAGCCAAGGGTCCTACCCACATCTCAACATTACCTTTGTAATCCGCACACCAAAGGCGTCGACCTTTTAGTCCTTGAAGCTTTCAGTTTTTATCATATAAAAATTTATCATAGATCTGCAGTAAAGAAGAAGATTGCAAGGAAATACATACATTGATTTCGAGGCATAAAATTGTGTTCTTTTTCCATTAAAAGTGGTGTCGCGAGAGATTTGTCACTCCGTACCGAGTTCGGCTTCGGGCACTGAAATGTGGAGTTGTCATTTCTAGAAGTTGGCATTATGAGAAGTTGGCATTTTGCATGTGGTTGGCATTGCGGAGTTAGCATTATGAACTGATACGAAATGTTGGGATAAATTCTTTTGAGAAAGAAAAACGTGCCTATTCCTATTGTATTGCAGCTTTAGTTCCTCGTCCTAACTATAGCTCGCGCGATCTTGAGATACAAATTTTGCACAATGGTAAGATCAATCATACAAATACCGAAATATAAAACTAACAAATCCTAAATTCGTCCCTGTACACACAAGTAATATACTGGCATTTCGGCACTCGCTGCAAAAGCAGCAGGTGTCGCCTCTAGCACCTTCGTCACGCATCTAATCGTACCTAGTTATACTCGATTCCAATAGGACTGATAAAAAATGTAAACAATGCTTTATACGAAACACAAGGTATCCCGAGGTAATTGCAACTATGGAGCAACACGTCTTGTCTTCTAGATGAAGGCAGGTGATGGTGACGACGGCGACGTGGTAAATAAAGATAACAAATAATAAAAGCTCCATAGTTGCAATTAACCGTAAAATGGATAAGAAAAAAAATTGAAATGTAAATTTTTTTGAAAGAAATATATTTTTTACAGTATTTACTCTTGAAAGCATTATTATTATTTTCATATTATTTTTTTGTTTTAAATAATTTGTACTTTTATTATTTATAAACAACTTTACAAATTCTGTTGGAATAGGGTACACTTTCGTGCCTCCATAGTTCCAAACTAAAATCCAACAATAGCAAGTACGTTACATTGGCGGGTACACCACAGTTTATCTGGATTTTTCAATATACAGCTCAATTAGAGCAGAAAACTAGAACATGCGCCTTTAAAAATGTTTTTTTGCTTCTGTTTAACAATACTTACATACAAACCAATACTTTAAAACAAACGTTGTTAAAACTTTTTCTTCCAATCATGTTTATGGGAACCAATTGTTATTGAAATGGCGTTGTGTGTGTAAAGTAAATATTGATGTTTTCGATAGTGGCCCAGCGGGTGTTACACACACTAAGAATGTAGGTTAGGTTTGAAAACTTCCCTTTATTTAGCGCTCTGCGCTCATTTAAAGTTTTCTTTGAGTAATCAAAGTTGCTATTTTAGCAAAAAGTTGAGTCTTCAATTTCAGTTAGTTCTCTAGAAAAGTCAGTGAGAAAATTTGTGTCGTTTTTTCGTAGGATTTCTAAAGGGATATTTATAGTTTGCGTTTAAAGGGTGTAACAAAATCCTAGTAATATTTAAATAGGGTGATTTAAACCATCAAACTGAACTACTTTCGCTATGGAACCAACATCGAAATTACGAAAACAATCAGCTGTTTGGTACAAAACTATAGTACCTATCTACTCTAAAAATAGATCTGCTGTCCCATACATTTTGAGTCAAGTATGTAGGTAGGTATCTGTTGTTTTGTATGAAACAGCAGATTTTTTTATTTTTCGCGATAGTGAAAATTATTTAGTTTGATATTCTATATGTGGTTTGATGGTGTTCTAAAGTTTAGTCTCTAAACCACCCCTTTAATTATTACGAGCGTTAACCCGCGACTTCGTCCGCACAAATTATATACCAGATTTTAAGTCAGATCATAAGCTATCAAACAAAAAAAGTTTCATCAAAATCGGTTCAGTAGTTTTTGCGTGATCCTCGTTCAAACAAACAAACAAACACACAAACAAACAGACAGACAAAAAATCCAAAAATTGGTGAAATGGAATCAGGGACACCTAAAAACCATATCGTAACTTTTTTTTTGTTAATATCTTCAATGTACAGACACACTTCTGTTACAGCTTTATAATAGTATAGATTAGGGAGTTTTCTATACATATTGTAACAAAAATTTGACAAACCACTGACACCAGAGATTGGTAGAACCTTTAGACGCATGTATAAACTTTTAAACGATAGGACAATACAAAATAATTGGTATTTTGAATTAGAATAATCTTGATTCTATAAAGAATTAGGAAAACCTAAATGAAACTGAAAGTCTTTTTTTCACCAACTTACTTCAAATACAAAAATATCATTAACGATCAACAAAAGCTATTAACAAACAATGTCCAACATAGCGAACAGTTGGCAGCCGGATCAAATAAGCGTCAAGTGCGAAAAGCAAACATTTACAATGTGCTGACATACTCTTTGGTGTTGACCAAATCGGAGCACTTACGTATCATTCGATATTTTTACAAAACAGGCAAAGGGGCCGCCGAATATTGGCTTGTAAACTGATTAGAGCTACCTTTTGTTCTCGATTCAAACACAAATTTGATCAAAAAATAAATTAAATAAACTTTGCTAGAGAAAGAAAGAAAACTAAAAGAATGAATAAAGAAAGAATAAAAATAAAAAAGAAAGACAAAAAAAGAAAGCGAATAAAATTGAAAAGAAGTCTGTTAAAAAGAAGGAAATAAACATTAGCAATATGCTTACGACTATAGTAATAAAAAGAAAAGAGTAAAGAATACATTTAGGTATCCTATTTTTAAATTAGGTACGAGGTCTTGATTCTCCTTTTTCATGGGGCGCAAGGAAAGAGCCTCCTCGTGTGACGAAATCTCTGGTGCTCCCTGGGCATTCAGCCTCGATACGACCAAACCGACTGGCTTATCTTTCCACTACAGCATAAATAATTGTTAAGCGATACATGCCTAATCTTAACACGATAGAAGTCTTGTCTGATGAAGAGTTTAGTGGTAAACATTGACAAATAAATGAACGCTCTGGAGTTTTACAACGTGTTCAGTCCACATTTGAGCATACGTAATCAGAGGCGAATCTACTATTGTGGCTAGCATGGCTAAAGCGAGAGAAATAAGGATTGAATGCAGTGGTATACTAGTATTATAGAGACGATGTCCCGCAGAGGACTAGTGGGCTTATAATAATGGAATGAAAGTTCACGATAATATATTTTCCACTTCACTTCACAAAGTAAGTAACACCTAATCTATCTAGAATAGGGTACTATCAGAATGCAGAATATTCGAATTAAATAATAAATTTAGGTGCCTTATAGTCTGACAATTTTACTTAAATATCTGTTTATATATGAAAACATTAAAATCTCTTAAAAGACAAACTTTAGTCTGAGCATGAAGGGCAAACACAGCAACATTTAAAAGTCAAGCAATAGTATTAGTTTTCTTCTTGTTTCTCAAATTATTACTTTTTTCCTCGTATTGACCAATATTTGAGCAGGTACTTACGTACTTTACGCACGCAATTCCTTGTTTTTCTCTAAACTTTTACAAATTGAAGCCTCTGGAAATTTGAAACAAAGTTTAACAAAAACATGTGGCTTCTTTTATTAAAAACTCTTCGATTTACGAATATAACATGACATGACGTAACAGCTTTACTTTTGAATTAAGGATTCCGTAGGTTGAGGAAATTTGTAGTAACGTAAAACATACAAACAACAACGGGGGAAAAAAGAACGCAACAAAAACAACTACAGTTGGTGTGGGAATCGAACCCAAATATGTACTTACCTAATCAGACCTAAACCTCGGTTTTCAAAGTAGAGCTCGTAGTCTTTCAGAAAATTTAAGATCCCACCGAAAAAAATTGACGTTGATGTTTAACGAACGGCAATGATAATGCAATGTTGTCTTCAAGCTTATCCAATTTGGTCTTTTTGGAGTAAAAAAATATGCAAAGAAACGAAAAATAATCATCAAAAAATTAAGCAATTACAAATCTCTAAACCTCGAAGACAGTCGATTTTTTTTGCTATTTCGATGTGAGTCCCATGGAGAAAGTTGTAAAGTTTGATCTGATATTAATCCGCTTAAAATACCTTGAGCATATTAAGAAGGACCCTGTATTCATTATGATGTGCCTTTTATCAATTTTGCATAACAGTTTCTTCTCAAGTGTTTTCTAAAATAACTGTAAAACTTTGACTTCTTTAAGTAAGGCTTTATTAAATACAGCCAGTGCCTTAAATCGTGTTTTCGAATTCGCATTACATCGTACGTAAGTGAAATCGAGAACCTTTCTAGTTCCGGTAGTAGCAACTAGCAGTGTTACAAAAATGCATTTGATCCCAACTGATCCTGCAAATATTTGTACTCCGTCCCGTCTACATCCCGTGGGAACGAACGCATGCAGCCCAGATCTTTGTGTCCAAATTTATAACGGGATGAAGTGAGATAGGTAGATTTTTGCAAGTTCAGTGCGAGGTCTGGATATTGTGATTTGCGTACGGGAAAGCTGCGTGTTTTAGGCTAATGTCGGGTTTGGACACCGATTTCCAGCAGGTTGCAAGATTGATTGATTTTGCTAGATATCCCTGGAATATTGTGAGACTAAAGAGTGCATTGAATGACTACATAATTTTACATACAATTTCACGACCTAAAAGTTGCTAAACGGTTTCAGTGTCCCATTCTTGGGCATTGGAATGGCCTACATGCGGGCTTTAGGCCACCTTTTGTTAATGTGAAATAAAGATAATAATTTTAGTCACTAACATAATATTAAGTCATTGTTACCAACCTCTTCTATGGATCTACGAAGATCTGACACATAATAGCGGGTTCGAATCCCGTAAAGGACAAATATTTATATGTTGAATATTACTATTTGTACCCGAGTCATGGATTTTTGTATCTATATATGTATTCTATGTCGTTGTCTAGTCATCATAATACAAGTCCAGGTACTTTAAATGTGACTAGATAATTTGTGTGACAATTTCAATTGGAACAATTAACGAATTGGATGAAAACATTTACGGTAATAACCCGTTAAAATGTTTAATTCTAGATTAAATAATAACCGCGTTACTCTCAAAAACTGTATTGGATGAAGTTTAGCATACTTCATTTAAATAAGGAAATGAAAGGACATTTAGTTTAGATTGTTTATTTTAAGTACATCTTGTTTATCCGTTCCAATAAAAATATTATGATACAAAGGACATTGATAAAGATATATGCACAGAAAGCAAGCTGCTAGTGTTAACTTTTGATTAAAAAAAAGGTGCTAAAACTAAAGTAACCGCTACATCGCCAGTTAGGGAAAGCGACGAGCTAGACACGTATCAGATTTACAGAAGCCAAACCCTTTAAATACAGGCTCGTGGAGTTAAAATCTAATTGTACCAGGGTTAAGAACTCGGTCATGTCGATTTAAATGTATAATTACGAAGTATAGGACCAGGAGTGTTATTTTTGAAAGTCACACGGTCTAATCAGCAGTAGAAAGAGAGTATACATTTGAACGAAAACGTTCACGTTATTTCGAAGTTCGAATGTCCGGGTAGACCATGTGAATCAGGCCTACCTACGTTAATGGGCCGTACGTACCGAGATAAGCACCTACACTTTGTCGCATCGTAAACGATGCGCTTGCTTGATTTCCGCCACTCGTACCAGCTTGACTCAGCGTTGTTGTTACTTCGTACAGCGCGCGACATGAAGCGACGTTGCTGTCTGGCGCGTGTTACTAGTGTAATATGTGCCTAAATTGTTAAAAAAATAGTTTTGTTCTTGATACTCTCGTAATAATAATTCCAGGGTCAAATTCAATGTCTCTCTCTAGATATCCCCGTCGCGCTCTCTTTTGTGTATATAAGAGTGAGATAAAAGGCGTGACTGAGTCTTTTGGAGCGCATCCTGCTAGAGCCTTATGTCATCTTTACAGTAAACTTAATTAGCAAAATGATGAAATACATTACATCAGACACAAAATGCAGAACAGAAAACGAAAAATGACAACCCTACTGAGAATTAAATTCGCCCCACCGCTCTTTTGAATCGTGTTATAAGTACTTATGTATTAACATTGTATGCCCCTTGTAACTACATGGTTTAGGTTATCTACTCCGTGTCACACTTCTGAACTGAGGGGAAGAAACCTAAGATCTCCCGGTTTTGGGTATCCATCTCCGAGGAGGCACATGCGTTTAGCCGCCAGGACATCACAGTCACAAATTACATGCTCCATAGTCTCCTCATCCTCTCCGCATGCCCGGCAGCTGAGATCTAGGGTGAGTTTCATTTTGTGCATCATCGTGCCTGTGGCGGAGGGCTCCGACAATGGCACGAGCCTTGCTCCTGCTATTATTCAGTATGAACCTTGAGACACGAGTTGTCACATTGCTGATAAATTTTTTGGAGTGTTGTAGGCCTACAAGGCTAGACCACTCCATTTTGTGTGTTTTATCAGCCCAATCCCTAATGGCCATTCTTATACTGCATGCCGGAATTCCCACTTGGTTCCGGCCATCTTTCGTTCTGACCCAGCCCTCGCCAGCTCGTCAGCATTCTCATTACCCTGGACGCCGGTATGTCCCGGGACCCAAACTAATCTTACGGTATTGTGAAGACCAAGCTTGTTAAGTGTCTTCACTACGTTCAGAATTAGCTTGGAACTTACATAGTAGGAGTTCAAGGCTTTGAGAGCTGCTTGGCTGTCACTGAGGATATATATAGTCTTGTTGGTTACCTTCCTATATATATTCTCCTGCGCACATTTGATTTAAGCTTACACCCTGTATACATCCTACTACTGCAGAGCACAGGCCCATGTCCTCAGTGATGGATAGGTATACTTTAACTAAAGTAGCTACCGGCGGCGCCATAACACAATCAGGAGCTTTAAATTTTTTATACTTTACAGTCAAGTGAGTAAAAAGGATTAAAATTTACACCTCAAGTACTTCTAAAGACGCAGAAGCCTTTTGGTGATTACGAAAAAAGCTCTATTATATCGATAGAAAGGCTTATCTGCGAATAGGCTTAACAGTGAATTACTTTTTGTGCAAATTCTTTAGTGCAAGAACTGGAAAGATGTGTATTTTATAACAATAAGTAGGGAAACTTAAGGTGGTATCAGTCCATACAAAAGTTTGACGCACAATACTCGTAGACGGAATTAATAAAAGTAATATTTTATATATGGAAAAATAGTTTAGAAAATCTAGTTGCCGCGTCACAAATAACATTTGCAATTTATAATATAATTACGAAGATATAAAGCTTTTAAAATCATAAAGCTTTATATCATCGTAATTATTTTATAAATTGCAAATATTATTTGTGACGCGGCATCTAGATTTTCTAAACTATTTTTCCATATATACAAAGTTACTTATATTAATACCGTCTACGCGTATTGTGCGTTAACGTTTTGTATAAAATTGACCCCTCTGCAACCACTTTGTATGCCTGATGAAGATGAGCAAATGCTGGCCAAGAGAATACAAGTTAGTACTTAACTTGGTTTCAGTGTATTTTCAAGTCACTAAGAAGACCTTTGACTAGGCTTAAGGAATACCGAACTACTTAGGTAAGGTAATATGTATTAGATCCTTGGATCTAATCGCGATGAACTTTCGACTAAAACGGTCACCTATCGAAACACATCTCAATCTTTGTTGTTTAGCTTCAATTTTTGAGATAACAGAGCTTTTTGATTTGTATATTATATGTGATGATATCGGAAAAAAGAATGGAAACAGACAGGCATTATATTATAATTTGCAAACAAAGCTAATCTGTGAAACGGCTATCATAAAATAGAATCTAATGGCGAAATATCTTCACTACAATATAAACTAACCCGTGCCCCTATTCTGTGAACCGCACTCACCGCAACTGTCGATAATTAATCCATTACAACCCTATCGACAATCGAACCGGCAAGACGAAGATAGCCCACTCACCGGCAAGATTTTATCACCCCCTGCTTAATAGGCAACAATTTGCGAGGGCTCACCGATCTGCAGGACGCCTCGATGCCTCCCAAAGGACATCACCTTTTGATCAATAACTGTATATAAATTACGGAGCATATGCCCTTTCCTGCTCGAGCAAGCGCACCGGTTTGCCGGCCTTTGTAACTTCGCCTATTTATATTTATTTATCGAACCCGTGCGAAACTTCGACTGTCGTTGCGTAAGTTTAAAAAGAAATTCGAAAAGTTAACCAAACATCCTAAAGAAGCCGTCGAAGTTAGACGTAGGCCAATGTTTCGATATCAAGGTGAATGTCGCAGTGCTCTATTCCGAAAATTATTATATTTAATGAACTGGTTGCCGGTTCAATGAACTTTTAATGTGCAATTTTTTTGAGAGGCCGTGCAGCTGTATTCACGAGTGGGAAGACACGGCCACAATGCGCTACTTGAAATGAATTAGACGCTCGAAAGACGCCGGCTGGGGATTAGCCCTTCACAATTAAAACGGGCAGACGGCGCTTTTCGCCATCTTTGACGAATTACAACCTCCGCATACCCCCGGCGGCGAGCGAGTTGCATTGTGTTGCGCTCAAGATGTTTTGATTCGTAAAAACGGGTATAGAATAAGGCTGCGATTAGCGATCACGGGAGTGAGTATGAAAGAGATTTCATGCTTGTCTGTTGCAGCTTCAACTTGTTTATCTGTTATTGAGATTCACTCAGAGATGTTATGATGTCTTATTAGGAACCTGTATTTTAATAGTCTGCATATAAACATGTATATTATTACCACTCGCGCCGTAGGTAATGCTATTAACGCAGCCAATAACATAAAATAAGTGGACGAAAGGAATATTAAGGCAATAATTTTATTAAACGCTTTGGGTGACCGTTAAAGAGTTGGAGATGTCATTATAATTGACGACACGCCAATTCCTAAGACCGTTAACGGAATCATAAAAGAGTCGGGTCCCGGCATATGAAAAGGCGTTGTAAATAAAGAGGATTGCGACCAAGGGACCAATATACCGGCTCGGTCGGTGACCATTTGATTCACGACTCTGTGACCATTAAACTTTGGCTTTATTTAAGTTTTATTATCGTGCTGTGGTCACTTGACAGATAAGGAGTTTATAGAAAGGGTTGTAAATAGCTTAAAAACTCCTCTCCTTATCAGAAATAATTAGGAAAGGCTTCAAAATGTAACTTCGAAGTATCTAACGATACACAAGAAAAATGTTGTTGAGATTAATTTGTATGTAGGTGCTTACGTAAGAACTGAACCGATTTATGGGACGCAGACTCAACGTGCTCCTAAATTTTTCTGCAACTAAGATCTAGAAATCGCCAGATTATAGTGGGATTGGGCCAGCCATGTCTGCCGAATGCACCAGGAAAGGTGGGCAGAATCGTCACGCCCTGGATTCCAGAAAACGGTCGACGGCGTCCAGGTCGTCCTAGGAAGAGGTGGCGGGACAATCTGGATCTGGATGCTTTCGATGAGACGTGGCCAGAGTATGCCCAGGACATAGATGGTTGGAGAATTAAAGGGGAGGCCTTTGCCAAGCAGTGGGATGAAGTAGCTAACAAAAAAAAGAACTAGTTATTAGATTCTTTTAAGCGTGCAGATGTATTATTGATTTATTGTGTATTTATGGAATGATGGAAGACTATCATCTATCTATATACTATTATAAAACTGTAACAGGAAGTTTGTCTGTACATTGAAGATATTAACAAAAAAAAAGTTACGATATGGTTTTTAGGTGTCCCTGATTCCATTTCACCAATTTTTGGATTTTTTGTCAGTCTGTTTGTTTGTGTGTTTGTTTGTTTGTTTGTTTGAACGAGTATCACGCAAAAACTACTGAACCGATTTTGATGAAACTTTTTTTGTTTGATAGCTTATGATCTGACTTAAAATCTGGTATATAATTTGTGCGGACGAAGTCGCGGGTTAACGCTCGTAAACTAATAAGAATTAGTTAGTCATATCTAAAACAACTAATCATAAAACAAAAGGCCGTATTTACAACGGAACAATGGAATTAATCGCCCCTAACAACCACGGATAAGAATCTTTATGAAAAATTGACGGCCACTCAAAATTCGGCATTCGAACAGTACGACGCAGGACGAAAAAAAAGTTAAACAAATAACGCAAGCTTCTATCTTTCGGATCTTCCTACCTGTTACGTCAAAGATTCATAGACTGAATTTGTGTTGCGAAGTTGTCCTTAAAAATAATGATGAAAAATAGTGCGGAAAATAGTTTCACTTGGATTCTTATATTTACTATCTTTTGTTTTGTAGTTTTGCAACTGTTGCAGCATGTTATACGCAGGTTAGAATGTGTTTAAAATTTGTTACTAAAACTTAGATTATTGGAATCAAAGCGTAGTTTTTAATCGTGTGAGCTAGGTTATCAGCATTTTAGTTTCCAAAGGCTATACTCGTTTCACTTATTTTAAAAACTTGCAAGACTATCAAAAGAGGTAACGTGGATACAATTCTTAATATAACTTATAAAAAAACATCCACAAGTCAGCTGTTGTCAAAATTCTATGCATACCTCGCGGCGACCGTCGTTATTTCAATTACCTCCGTCCCTCGTCAGAGACAAAAGACTTGACACCGAAAAAAAAATACGCTAATCGAATTTAAAAAAATGCCATCTTATCTATGATTGGATCGCGGTCGTGTAAATGCGCTCAAGTGTATTATGTTTCTTTGGACTTTCGTTTTCGGCATTTTCGGTAGCGTTTTTTGCAATGGCCAATTCGTAATGGGATTTCGGTGGGGTCTGCGTAAAACGGAACGTCGAGACGTGACCGTTTAAATCCGAACGACTTTAATTAAGTTTTGAGAAAAGATTACTAGCTTTATCTTTATTTAAATTTATAGCAAATAAATGTTCTCGTTATGATTTTGTTATTATACGGGGTTAGGGTTAACATTGCAATAATGTAATGAATGATTGTGTACCCATGATATTGAACAACTTTCCCTAAGAAATACACAGAACTCCCCAGAACACATTGTTTGCGAAAATTTGTATGAAAAGTCAAAATATTTTTTTTCCACTTCCCTTATGTTCCTTTAGAAAAGTTTTTCAGTATCCTGAGTAAAATCACCCATTAAAATAATGGAACTATCTACCCTAACACCCGGAAATGTTACAAACATTGATGTAATAAACAATAGATTTTTATTTGCGCTGAAAACACATAACTTTAACGAAGATTAAATTGCCTAAAATCTAACTGTAGGTATTTGATTTTTGAAAATTATGGATCCTCTATCAAACCCGCAGTTTGTCTTATATCCTCACACAATGACAGGTGTTTACAACACGAATAAAAGGACTTATAAAAAAAGTTCGATACAAACTTTTATAAGAGCTCCTTCAAGATGTTGAAAGGCATATAATCTATAGAAAACTACTAAACGGTGAAGATGGGTACCCAAAGTAAATACCCATAATAACCGTAACAGGGACAATGCCCCCCCGCCGGCCGTCGACAGGGGTCCTACCCACGATCCTCTTTTTAATTATAATATCACCCACATTATAAACTAAAAAAAAGGTTCCAACCGACTGCTACTTTTTGGGCCGCTTTTTTGTCGAAAATTTTACGTTTTGACATGAACATTGTAAATCATTTAGTTATTGATAATTTGGAGTAAACAATTAATGCAACAGAAAAAGACAGACAATACACAAATTAAAAAGCAAAAAAGCTTGGCTTCGAGTCGATGACGTTGAGGGTTTTTTTTTTTTTTTTTTTATTCATAATGGGTTTGCGCTTGGCTTCATCTCACCTGATGGGAAGTGTAGACGAAGCCGAGGATGTAGCGCGCTCACCCAGAAAAAGCCTATTAACTCTTCTTTTGAAAATATCCTGATTGTATTTGCTTGGAAACACAGACATTTATGTTTGAATGATTGAATAATGTTTGAATGACGCTAATCATTATAAACCTAAGTCTGCAAAAAGTTTAAAGTTGTATCATATAACTACAGCGGCTAACTTAACAAGGATTCTACTTTATGCATTAGACATCTACTGACTTTATTAATATTAAACCAGACGCGATTTTTCCAGTAGATACGCAAACTGTTTCATAGCTCCATTCATTTCCAGTAGATCCGCGGCAAAACTAGTGACACTTTTTTCCCACTAGTTCCGCGGAACTACTGGGAACCTCAAGTAGGTACAAGGTACAAGTTCCCTAGCCAAGCATCAATATAAACGCATCGAAACAATTGACAGTCATGTAACTGAAGCGCTACATTGATACATTTTGTTAGCTCACATTGAGTGACCTATGTTAGAAAAGAAGAAACGAAAGAACTTGTATGCATAATATACGCACTAAAATTTGTGTTTTAAATGTGTTCTTAAAACTTTTACTAATGTAATTAAACTCAAAGATTTTCCGCCTCAACGTCACCGAATCAAGCCAATAAAAGAAGTCGGTACTCACGAATCCGTGTTTATCGCTGATATTATTCGTCAGCTTCAGTTTGTGGAAGGACACAACCTTCTGCATCCACTGCTCCCCTGTTGAGGGGGAGTCTGGGTGGATGTACATCCTCTTCGGCATCTCAGGGTCCGCTTTACCAGCGACCATCCATCGGCTCCAAGAACAAAGGTATATGATTAAAACAGTAGAAAATTAAGACAAAAATAATTTAAGAATGATGTAAGTACCTAATGGAATTTGCCAAGTCTTAGTTCTACGTAAAGAGTTATAGTCGATCCTTTGACTATTTATCATAAGGACTAGCCTTGCGGTAGCATTTCCTCTCTGCTACGGTATAAGAACAATTGATCATGTGCATTTACACTCAATTTAACCCATACCCATTACCCATACTCATTTTTACCTTATCACTAAATGAGACAGCCTATAATTGCAAAACAATAATTTCGAACTTAGAACGTTTGGTGTTCACACGAGAGTACTTTCATGATTTTTAACAATCAAATTAGAATCTAAAGTTATGGGGAATAAAATCCAAAGTTGCGGATTTCATGTTAACTCGCCCCCCGTAAAAAGTAGCAGAAATGTTTGTTAGTAGAATTACACGCGTAACTAATCCCTATATAAGTAGGCAAAGAGTCAATCGAATGTTTTAGGATAGTTTTTGTAAGGTCATAATAAAAATCCGGAACCGATGAGCATACATGAAGAGACATATGGTCCTATGGATGTTGAAGAAGCGAGAGATGTGTGTCATATAAAGATCAGTTGCCTAATTGCCTTTGCCTACCCACGTACCCCAGAGAGACATGGGCTTGAGATTTTATTTTTTTTATTTATTTATTTATTAACATTTCAGTATACAATTATTATACTAACATTTGGTATAATGACGCCAAAAAACCCCATTTGGGTTTGTCTTGGCACGTTTTAAATTTTGACAAAATTGTAGGTAAGTCTATAAATACACCACTAAACGAGTGCCGAGACCAGCGCGCGTCCAAGGTAGCTCGAGTGGTTGCTCACTTACGTTCTCTCGAACGCGCACTGTCCGTCGACAACAGGTAGACTATACAATACAAACAAAGATAATATCCCCAAGCCCATGTCTCTGTCTGCAATTGATATTCTGGAAACTTGGTCAATCGAAGACTAAAGCATACCTAATACAAAGGCCTTTAATTATGGGGTAAGCTTGATGACTATAAACATAATATTTAAATAAAACCTTTTATGGAAGAATGTACGGTGTTCCGGCATTGTTATCAGCACTTCAAGGCAGTTCGTACACAACTTTTAGAAAGAAATTAACAACAAGGGTAAGTAATTTAATCTCAAAATATGACGATTTTGAAAAAAAAAAAAAACACATGACTTAATTAGTTTTGTGAAGATCCAAAGTTATCACAGCCGGGAGATAGCAATTTTTTTTGGTTTGGTAACAACATTATATAATTACTATACGACTTATTTAGAGTTACAATTATTATACATTTTACAATGTTTTGTACAGACGCAAAAAAGCTATTTGTTTGAGACCCGCAGAGTGTATCTGTGCTTATGAACAATAAATAGAAAGCTATGTTGATATTGTTAATTACATTTATTTAATTAATAACTCTTTCGTAGAACTAATATTCTTGTACTTTTTATCCATACATCTTACTCTTGGAAACACTGAGTGGAGAAATTAAATTGCTTTCGATTTTACTTTGTTAAGTGAAATTAATTATATAGTTTTTATTAGATTCCCCAAGGTTGAAGAACAATGAGGGGAATTAAAATAAATTATTAATCATCATTCTTAAGGGGAATCGTATCACATTATGCTGCATACAAACGTTTAATATTTTGTTAATACATCTACATGTAAGTTAGTTTTATTTAAGCTATAAGACTTTCCAATGTTTAAGTTGGGCTGACGTAACATCAGGGTTAAAAGCTTAAAAAAAACAAAAGAATAAAAAAAATGTTTAAGTTGGTTCCATCTTAAGTTTAAAATTTACAACGACGTAATTATATTATTAGGGAATCATCGTTTTTCATTTGGAGTTTTAAAAACATGCCTTTTAATATTTTAGAAAAATATTATTTTCAAAAATAAACCTTACCTGTAGGACATTTTTATGACCAATTAGTTTTTAATTACATTGAATGGTTGTAAGCTTCTTGGCCTATTTATGTTGGTATGGCGCACGATCCGTGACAATTTACCTTAAGAATTAATTTCCAAAGAACATGGGGACAGGACAGGTGGTAGAATAAATTAATATTATAATTATGATCGACATTACAGCAATAAATTACGCTCCACTCAGACGCCTATTACACCATAGAAATATTGTTTTAATTAATAAAGCGTTTGTAAAAAGAGTTCATGCATCAACTGCATTATCTATTACAACACTTGTTCGACAAGTAATTAATTAAAGAGAAACTCATGCTGTTAGTTAATGCAATAAACAAGCATTTTAACACACAATGCTACAATCAACAATGCATAAAAACACAATGTGAAGGAAAAGAGATCTGCGTTCAGAGGAACAAATATCAACTACCAAGTTATTGAGTCAGATCGCAAAACAAACTTTAAAAATTATGACGGTTCTCGTGAAGAAATAAGGTTGAAAATTATATTAAATTTGTTTTACTATCGACAATAGGACTCAGTAGGAAACCCAGCTCGTTAGCGGAATAGGTGAACGATTTTTGGAAAAGCGTAAAGCTCCCTACAAGTGCCCGAGGCAAACGAACGAAATAATGGGTTTAGGAAACCACGCAGATCCCCTATCGACTTCACATCTATAGATATAGTACGCATGCTTCTTGCCTCTTTCATTTTTAATACGAATTACATTAAAATAAGATTAGCTAATTCGAACGTTCAGCGCTAACCCGGATAATAATAAAGATCTTCTACAGTAATTCTTATTTTAATTTAATTCCTCCAATTCTTTATTTTATACCTGTTGTGGAATTTGTATCTGCAATCGTCGGCAGCTACGATGTCCATTAGCAAAATGTACTTTGCTTTTTTATCAAGACCAGAAACGCGAACTTTGTAGGCAGGAAACATACGTCTGCAAGCAATACGAGAGAAAAACATGGGTTGGGCGAGTTCTTTGCGACAACGATTTGACATCACGTCGATTGTAAGACATGCGGCTGGACTAGTTTAACTTTTTGTTAACTTTACTCCCGGGAAATATTTTAGCTTGTGATCTCGTACCGCGCTAATTAGATTTTATCCATCGAGTAGATACTCTTAGACAATGGAGTACAATGCGCAGTTTCTCATACTATATTTGGAGTTTTCACGTTCCGAGCATCTGTACGGGGTCTAATCAGTGCGAGGCGGCTCCAATGAGGTGTTACGAAGTATTCGCGACAAGCAAAAAGGTCGTGTTTCCGCCACAGAAGACCAAAAATGGCGCGGTGCGCGGCCATTGTGCGGTTTTGCGCAGTCTCGAAACATCGTGATGGGACACACGTGATCAAATGCAGTGTTACACGAACACTTGGAGCTCCAAATGCTCCACACGCGGACTGTTAACGAGATGGATCGATTTTAGAAATCAGTGATCGATTAATTGTTAAATAATTTGTGTTTAACTAAAGATTTGTAATAATTAATTACCATATTAACGGCGCTAGGCGGCCGCGGCCTTTGTCGGCGTCTATATCGGTTTACGGCTGAGTCACAATCGCATTTTCGACCGGAATTCTCGAGTCGTATTAATTAACGGATATTAAATCGAAGTTTATCGGCCGCATCTCGATGTTGCCAAACCTGCGTGTCGGCGGTTTTGATATTGAACGTCGATCGGTCGGACATAAAGAGGAACGAGCGTTATCGGCTCTTGTCATCGGGAATTAAACAATGTACACGATCAAATACGATGATTATCGATCTCGACCCGGAGTTCGGATGCGCACCCGGCCCCGAGATGCGCAGTGACATCAAACACAGATTACTCGTACACTGCTTTTTATGGAGATCTCCCAACGAGATTGTCGATGCGAGTTTAGTCCCAATTTTGGTTAATTTGGTAGAACTACGAGTCGCGTCGGTATTTCTCACCTCTGGTGTCGAGCCCGCTTTTTACATTACCGCTTCGGCGTTTGAGACAAAGATATTTTAATGATATTACCATCGGATGCGAGTTGAATCCTTAATCGTCGGACGATTCCGCGCGTTGCCTTGTCTTACAAAATGTCGTTGCCCTTAAATTAAGCGTGCATCGTACAAATTGTTTAGACGTAATCGAGAGTCGAATCGAAATTGGTGAGTGGGAACTAGTGCATTGCGTGGGTTGAATCACAAGCTAAATGAAAAGAAGCGTGTAACGGAACGCAGACGATGATGTGGCTGAATGTATCGCAATCAACGGTGACATCTATTGAACCGACAAGTCGGCGTCGGCGCGACGCCAAATTCTCGGTTGAAGTACATTGAGTAGCGACAAGGTGAAGACATGGATGGTAGTGAGTTCCAGCAGGCAATGGTGGATGATCTACCTGTTGTGGAACTTATATCTGTAGTCGTCGGCCGCTACGATGTCCAGTAAGAGGATGTATTTGGCCTTCGCGTCCAATCCGGAGACGCGGAACTTCATTTGTGGGAACATTTGTCTGTAAATTGCAATTTAGAAACTGTAGCAAGTACAAGTTTAGGCATAACGTTAACGTATCTAGTACGGTCATTTTATATACAAAGTAAATTCCTGTTAATTGAATTTAAATTGTTTCAATATACAGTTTTGACGTATTTGATACATTGACGTTACGCTAAAAAACTCGTAGTATTCGAATTACTTTATTTTTGAAGATTTCCTCTGGATGAGTACTATTTTGTACTTATTAATTAAAGATCAAGCTGAAAATAAAGCAAAAATATATAACGTTTAAAAATGTACGCACTGCCAACGTTGCTTGTTGTTGTTCAATGTTGTGTGTGTTAGAAATTCGGAAAATCGATTACATGATATCAAGGTACAGGAGGTTTATCCCTCTGTGGTTCATCCAAACTTTTTATTTCTTATCTTTTGGGTTTGCGTATTAAAAATAAATCTGTGTTCCTTCCTTTACATATAGGTAGGTATTATACCTACGGCTATAGCAGAAAAGAAGAGGAATAATTATGCCATTTTTTCCTAACATTTCCTTAAATCTATGTAAGTTCAATAATATAGTTTTAATTAATTTCATCGTCTTCTCATGGGATCCAAGTGGTCCAAATACTATTAATTCATTCGTTCATCCACTACGCATACGCAACAAGCGTAAGCGCCTCAAGTCGAGATATTTTTGAAAAGAGTCAACATTTTGTATTAAAACAGTTATTGTAAAATTTACAAAACAATAAAGTATATTAAGACAAGATTTTTGTCATCACCTCATTTATTTCCCATCGTTTTCTTATGCAGTGTCTTTGTGGATGAAAAGTTAGCCTCCTTAGCTACTTACTACCACTACTGCTATTGGTGGAACGACCCACCATGCAACAACTGCAATGACAATTGGTAGATGTAGCAATGTTTCTGATGACCTTGAAAGGGATTATGATTGTTAGGCAAAACATGTGTACTCCTTAGTCGTAGTAGTTTCGATATTTTGAACCATCAAGTTTTGAAAGGATCGGTCTGCAGATCTATCGATTTTATAAGCTATCGATATTCGAGCAAGAGTATTCGGGGTTGCAGCATTTGATATTTTGGCATTCGGTCTGGCGTGAACCCATGTGTAAGCTGTGTACATCTTTTCGATGCTGACAGTATTTCACCTTATGTGTGATTTCACTCGGTCATTCACCCTAAAGCCTAGCTTTTTCCCTGTACTTAGTTATCTTAACAAAGTAACATGTAACTCTAACCATCTAACTTAGCACTCATTACGTGTGTTATTTATGGTGCTTACGTGACACACACACGGAGCGATTTGCCGTCAAGCTGATGGATGTCGTGTGTGTCGGCTCGTGTGTCCAGAATACAAAGTTGTTGTGTAACTATGCTTGTGATTTACCAGATTGCTATGATGCATAGCGCAATGATTATGAGATATATACATAAAAGTTACAAGGAACATATCTTGCAACAAGGAGTGCAATTCACAAAGCGTCCCATCCATCGCTGTCAAAAACATCAATGACAATTGTCAGCTTGCCGATGTTTCAACGACGAATTTAAGGTTGTGATGATATTTGCGCTTAGTGAATTGCTGTATAGCAGACATTACCTACCGTTGTGGTATGAAAAAGTTCGAGTTATGCCGAGGTGAGCACATAATACGACATTTGTGGTGAGTCGAAATCTTAAGAGGATATTGCCCTATAGCGCGCTCTATAAAAATAGAGAGATTTAATATATTTGAGATATTAGTAAATTAAAGTCAATGAAATTTTGTAAACAAGATTAATCTCTGTGCAGGCTTGTCAGATTTTCGTTAAAATGTATAGTTTCAAAGTTACAGTGGCTCAATGATTTCAATAAAAAATCTTATATTAATCCTAGTCAATACTATGTATTTCAACGAAAATATGTCAAACCATACCGGTGTAGTGATTAGTATTTAAATCGTGTTAAAAAAGTAGTATTGACTTTAATTGGTTAATATTGAAAAAAAGTATATACGGGGTGAAATTGATATCATTAGCATCTTTTTTTGCTCCGATCGGTTTGCTCCCATAGTGAAAGTTGTTCAGTTTGATGGGTAGACTCTTAGTTTAAAAGGATGCTAATGATATAAATTTCACCCTGTATAAGTTCTTACAGCTTAAAAACGATCGGATCTGTAATATTATGTGTGTGTTGCTTATGCAAATAAATTTTTTATCTATCTATCTATCTATCCCATGTCTTTGCGTTTATGTCGTACGAGACGACTAAGTATACGAATTTGTGCTTTGTTTACGTCCTGATCGACCGTACGTATCTTCTTACGATCATACAAATACCTATTGATCTATTAAAAATAATTTAACCTGTGCTGTGGTTAAACCTTTGGTTTACCTTTGACACAGTATAAGAAAGAGTATCTATTATTATCATAAAGATATAATACCTTACTGTAAGGTATAATAACTTTATGAATAAATAAACTATGTGGTTTCCGAGAAGTTTTAGTTTTTACGTCAATTATTTTAATTAAAAAAAAATTACAAACAACACTATCTATGGACCTTGACTTTATTTTATTTTATATTATTTCATTTTATTTTAATATAATTATTATAATTTACCAGATGACAAATAAAGGTAGGTAAGTAGGTAAATTAAAACTAAATAATAATATTGAGACTAACTTAACCTAAAATATGATACAGGTTACCAGATTAAGATATTGATGTTATTGATTATTGTGCTCTAGAGTTCGAAAATGGCAAAATTCTAAAATTTTACTTCAAAGCATAAGCTTGTAATAATTAATTTAGAAAAAAAAGTTTAATTTTCTTTAATATTAATAATAACATCCATTAGGAAGCAAAATTTATGATTGTCCAACTAAATAGGGGTCAATAAAAGTAGATTTATTTCGTTTTCATTGGCAACTTTTATTTTTATTTTACGATCTTGATCAGTGAAGCTTGAATTTCCAGTTATATTTCAACCTACCACATAGCACTATAGATTTAATAATATTCACACGTTATAAATAACAATAAAATGTTAGTTTACTGCTGGTTAGTTGTCATCTGTTTTTATGTAAATACGAAACCGTTTTGGGGATTCAGGGTGGCTAGTAAATTTGTTATAATTATAACTGAATTTTTAACCTACCCATACTTGAAACTCTATGTCCATGAACATAGTCTATGTTCATGGACATAGAGTTCAACTATGGGTAGGTTACAGTTCCAACTATAGGTAGGTTGTTCTTTCGCCGTGTGTAGGTAAATTTTCGGTAAGGGGGGGATGATGTAAGATGTCGTATACCGACCCAAAAGCACATTGGCCGGTTTTGATTCGACATTTTATAGTCATATTTGGAATGTCCGGAATTGCCCTGCGTATTCTTTTGGTTTAGTCAGACAGGCTTCGATGGTGTATCGAGGAAGTGTATCGATGTAGTGTAACGAGTGTAGGTGTATCGAAAATAAAATAAAATAAAAAATAAAGTATATTGTGTTTTAAAACTGGGAAATAAAAGTAAATTTTATTGAGTTTGAAGTTGCGTAATAACTTGTTTTTATTTATTTAAAGGAATAAAATACTAAAAGCACAAATAAAACTTACCCTAAACTTAAACCATTCTAAACATTCTAAACTATAAATTTAACTAATCCTACTTAGTCGAAAAGCCCGCCCAGGTCATACCTGGCCCGAAGGTGCCCATAATGCTGGCCGCATTTCCGCGTTGAATCGCTAATGATATGCGTTGGGCTAGGTATGACGTAGTTTGAAGTTGTTTGTATGATCCCCCGGGCTACGCCTTCCTACGGTATCATAACTAAAATAGGAAGATTTATCTAGTTTTATTTCCCTTTTAAATGGAAAATGACCACTGTGGTATATTTGAAACGAATACTGGAACATTAGACATTCTATTCGAATAAACAGTAGTTGATTAAGTACGAATCTTTTGAAAAACTGTCTGTGTCTGAAGACTATACCATAAACTATCAGACCAGTCTGTTTATCACAAGGAAGAATATTCAATGTTCCTTGTTTTATTGCTTATGATTCTGTGTGGCGCCACAGGCTTTGCTTGTTTATAAACTGCAGATTAACCTTTACAATCTCTTCATACAAAGGTTCTTTTTGCATTTTATAAAGCACCCTTGTTTAATTTTAATGTTAAATTATAATAATTATTATGTTTGATAAGGTTATAAATGAGGCGTTTGTTATTAATTGCTGAATGATTGATTGAGGTTTCTTATCTGGATTCATTTAGATTTATGTACAAAGTTATTAGTTCTGTTTAGTTCTATCTTGGAATAGACCATGTCTTTATTTATTTGTTTTATTTAACACTTTATTGTAGGCATCAAATTAATGTTTATAAATTATACAAAGGGCCTTTACATATGGGCTCTGTAGGTCTAACAAAATTAGCTGTAACTATTTTAAGAGGATGATCAGACCACCAAATCAAACAACTTTCTCTATTGTACCAATATCAGCTGTTCCATACAAACCTACTCGACCTAAAGGTATGGGACAGTAGATTTTTATATTGGTCCCATAGAGAAAGTTGTTCAGTTTGATGGTCTGATCATCCACTTAAAGTAGTTTCACCTAATTTTGTTAGACCTTATATATTTTTTGATTTTTTCTTTATGCGACTACTTAGTAGTTTGTGTATATTTGCTAATCCATGTTGTCTAAAAAAAATATATAATTATGCTAAAATTGAAACAAGCTTTAGCACATCTATCTATACTATTATAAAACTGTAACAGGAAGTTTGTCTGTACATTGAAGATATTAACAAAAAAAAAGTTACGATATGGTTTTTAGGTGTCCCTGATTCCATTTCACCAATTTTTGGATTTTTTGTCTGTCTGTTTGTTTGTATGTTTGTTTGTATGTTTGTTTGTGTGTTTGTTTGTTTGTTTGAACGAGTATCACGCAAAAACTACTGAACCGATTTTGATGAAACTTTTTTTGTTTGATAGCTTATGATCTGACTTAAAATCTTGTATGTAATTTGTGCGGACGAAGTCGCGGGTTAACGCTCGTTTTAAATAATAGCTTACTTTATTGAGGATGCTGATTATTTTACAATTTAAACAATTATTTAATGTAGATTTTGTAAAGCAGAACATGGTTTTAAATTGAATTCGCTGTATTTTAAATTTCATATTACTTTAAATTATTCATGCGTAACCTTTAATATGCATACTAAATGTAAATACAATTTGTACATTATTTTTTTTAATGATCCATTCGTTCATGATGAAATAAGAGCAAAGCGAGAATAGTGTCATGAAAATTTAAAAATGATAACCAAGTTTTGTTACTTGTGGGAAAATCATCAGATATTAATATAAGTGGAGTTAGGAAAAAATAAACGTCTTCTTAAAACGTTCGTTTCTATTGTGCTGCTCACAATCGTATTTTTTTTTATTTCTAAACAATTAAACAACATTTCCAAAAACAAGAATGTCACAATAGGCTCGGTGCTCCCTTAAGAGATACAAGAGTGCATATAAATTTCATTAGAGAGTGTGTCTGAAAAATATTACTAATTTTTATAGGTTATGTTATAAGAGCTTTTGTCCTACTAACAAACTTTCTTTGTAACTGTAACTTGTGTGGCTTAGATATACAGGGTGTAAGTGACAGCCTAGCAAATACTGAAACCGTGAACTCAGACCATCAAACTGAACAACTTTCACTATGGAGCCTACGTCAGGAAACGCGAAAAAAAATCAGCTGTTCCATACAAAACTGTTGTACCTAGCCGACTAAAATGTATGGGATAGCTGATTTTTTTCCGCGTTTCCCGAGGTAGGCTCCATAGTGAAAGTTGTTCAGGTTGATTGTCTGAGTTCATCGTTTCAGTATTTGCTAGGCTGTCACTTACACCCTGTATATTTTTATTTCATAGTTTGGGAAACAGGCTTACTTTATAATAGCTCTATGGATTATCGATATTTTTGGGTTAAAGCAGTCCTTACCTTAACTTAAATGAGCACCAAAACAAAGGAAGTCATCCCCAAAAATCTCAACACCCAACCAGTTAACTTTGAATCTAAAAACCGAAACCTAAAAGCTCAACTTCCACCGCCGCCAATCTCTTAATTAGAAGGTCATCAACTCATCATGAAAAATTCGCTTTAAAAGTGTCACAGTGCGAGGGGGATGAGAGGTGAGGGGGTGGATGTGTTAGAAGGGGAGAGAGTATCTGACACGTTGACGCATTCTTGCGGCTTCGCTCGAGTGGGGCCGGTTGCACTAGGTGTTTAACAACTCGTTTAACTGGGTTTAATTTGCATTATTTTACATGATTTGATGATGCTGATGAGTGTGCAAAAGGATAGAGGCATACATCGCTATTGTATATTTTACCCGCTTTTTGAAAATATCGATGATGAGTTGATGAGTGTAGAAAAATATATGGTTATGACTGAGAATGAGAACTGATGATATTAAAACCCGATATCACCGATGTTTTAATATCGAAATATGCTATAATATCTAGATCTATCTCTTTGTAGATAAATGTGTATGTTTTTTGAAACACGTTTGGAGAAGCAGCTTGTTACAATTATTTATTGTTTGTTTGGGTAGGTAATTGTTTATTACTCAACTTTTCAAATAACAATTGCGATAGAGCAAATAAAAAGTTTAGTAGATAGAAAATTATTATAAATTAGAAACCTTAACTGGATATTGTGTATCAATCGTTTGACATCAACAACTATTGTACCAATTTTGATATCCACAAATTAGCACCAATTAACAGACTTTTTTACAACCGGGCGTTAGTCATCGACACCGCGCGCCTTTCACGCGAATCAGCCACCAGACCACCACCGTCACTATAAACCCCTACCTAACTAGACTAGATCGTCTATATTACCCTCAAGTCCCTTGTCATAACCCTTAAACCCTCGTCATAAGTCTGGAAAAGTTTTGACACGCGGGTCTCTCGAACGTGGAACTCACTAATAAGTCAAACATGACTCTTGTTTGAACTTTTATGGCGTATGTATAGGTATGGAAATGGCTTGTTCCACGGGACTTCTTAAGATGAATGGCATAGTGGTGAAGTTTTTACACTGCCAAGACTCAGATAGTATTCACAAGTCTCATATCAGGCGTCTTATCACGTAGTTATAGGTCTGCAAATTGCTTGATTTAGGGAATTTCTTCGGATAGATGTTAGCGTACTAGTTTTTGCTGTTATAAGACGCTTTATTTCATCGCTATTTCAAGAACTGCTTTCTTTTTAAAACGATAAAATGATTAAGTGTCGGTTGTTGGTAATTCTTGTAAGATAAAAACTCTTGATAAATTGTTCATATAGGCTCACTAGCCTCACAAGTCACCACTACAGGGTGAAATTGATATAATTAGCATCCTTTTCAAATAAGAGTCTACCCATCAAATCAAAATCAAAATAATATCACATAGATAGCTTTTTGACGTCATTTCTTGACTCTACCACCGCGTTGGAAGGTGTTCCGTTGAGAGAAGATGCGGCCAGAAACTCTACAACACACATATTTCAAACAAAACAAAATATACAAAGTACAATTAAAATACAATATTGCATTACATAGAGTAACATTGTCAAGACCAGACATTTTGGTCATTCAAATAGTCATCGAGTTTATATAATAGTAGCCTTTTTTTATCAAACTGAACAACTTTTGCTATGAGAGCAAACCGATCAGAGCAAATAAAAAATCTGCTGTTCCATACTAAACTGCAATGTCGACGCGCGAGTTCGCGACTCAATCGCGACTCCGATCGGTTTGCTGCCATAGTAAAATTTGTTCCATTTGTTGGGTAGACCTTAGTTTAATAGGATGCTAATGATATTAATTTCACCCTGTATAACTCCTGAAAACCAGGATCAACAGTGGCGACTGGCTACCATCCACAATACTATACATATAGGGTAATTCACAATATACTGACACTTTTTTAAGGGGATTATCAGACCGTCAAACTTAACAACTTACTCTATGGCACCAACATCGAAATCGCGAAAAAAAAATCAGCTCTTCCTCGGCTGATTTTTTTTTCGCGATTTCGATGTTGGGTGGTGCCATGGAGAAAGTAGTTTAGTTTGATGGTCCGATCAACCCCTTAAAAAAGTATCAGCATATTAAGAACGACCCTATATTTGAGTAGATTAGGTACCTAAGTACTACAGTTTTGTATTGAAACAGATGATTTTGTTTTTTCTTGATGTTAGCTCCATAGTGACAGTTATTAGATACCGACCGTTACGTTACGTTATTCGATACTATAAATTAATTATAAATTATTATAACCTAACCTAACCTAACCTAGCATAAAAAGTTAAAACGAATTTATCATAGGTACGATAAATTCCTTTTAACTAACAGTGTGGCCAGATCCAATTTTTAGAAATCCGTAGATGACCTCTTAAAAAATTCGTAGACCTACGGACTTTTTTAATGCTTTATCCAAGAACATTGTATATTGGCTTTATCTGACTATTTTGAAGTGGGGTCAAAAAATATCGCTTAAATTTGACGAAGAAAATGGAAACTTAGACAAGTTTAGGCGAGAATAATGCTCAGATAACGCGAACATTAACCTGTCAGTCCTTTTCATACATGTTACAGTTAAATATTTCTGTCGTGTCTTTATAGCGACTGAAAGTAGAAGGAAGGACATGGAAAATAGTAGGGACGAGCCTTATTTTACGAAACACAGTTTAATATACAAAAAAGTAAACATTAATTCGATTTATTTGCAGCTGGGTATCATTTTATGAAGCAAATTGACATTTTTGGGAGGAGTTCAGACGATTTCTAAAAATTCGTACTATTTACATTGAAATCCGTAGATCCTTAGGACGGGCCAAAAATCCGTGGATCTAATTCAATTCAATTCAATTAAGGATGAATCCGTAGGCCTGGCAACGCTACCATAACAGTATTAGTAGGTACACCTTCCGACGCGGTGGTAGACTCAAAAAATGACGTCAAAAAGCTATCTATGTGATATTATTTTTATGGCGTGGGCCGGGCGAGAGTTGATATTCTTTGTATTTGATCACCAATGAAAACATTTGAGAAATGCCTGATAAGGTAAACTGGCTCTCGACTTGAGCAAACCAAACTTTAGGTTCCTGCGGCCAGAATGGTGGTAGCCGAACTCCGACTCAAAAAATGTCAGAACCCTGGGGTGAGGGACCTTCTGTAGCGGCTCGACGTGGATCTTGTGCGTCTTTAAAATCTTCTTTCTCGGTTGGCTCTGCCATTGTAAAACTGTGTCTACTTTCCGCGTGCGGTGCGCCGATAATTATGTTCAGTGCGGGTCACCACTATGGCGTGGGCCGGGCGAGCCTTTCTTTGTATTTGATCACCAATGAAAACGCAATGAGAAAATGTGAGAAAACTATTTACTAATTTATTTAGCTCGACACTTCTGACAGCCGTCACTATCTAATGGCCCTTGGACCACGAAGACGGGGCGTCTTCTTGGCCGACTACGTTCAAACTCCTTGCGCGCCACATTTTGAATAAAAAAATTTTGAATTTTAAATTTTGGTACGATACATTAGGTTAAAATTGTGTACTTTGAGGTTCAGTTTAAACTATTTCTGAACATATTTTGAAACCTATCTAAAACTTCGTTATGACATCTGACATTGACAAGTGTTGTGTTACCATGTTGACATTTGTGGCTAGAAGAGCTACCGTGCATCGTTCGAAACGAAACCATTATTCCGAATGGTAGTGACAGGTTTAGCCACGATTCGTGGTCTTGTATCGACCTATGTGCACCTCTAGTAGGTTGATAGAGTTGCATGTATGTTATACACGTATTACAGTAAAAAACGGAGGAGAATTATTTTGTTTGTTGACGTTTGCAGTTAATGATGTTGTATACCTATTTCCCTGCGACAAGGGGTTAAGCAACAAGTAATAATTCGCCGTATTTATATTGTTATAGTAATTAAGTCGTGTTATGTCGTAAAGTTTCTTGCCGCATCTTCTCTACAGCGACAGCACGTTTCGACGCGGTGGTAACTTCAAAAAAAGATTTGACTCCTATATTGAATATATTATTTTGACTTTGATTTTTGACTTGACTTTGACGTCATATAAGAGTTTAGTTAGTTTAAGGAGGCTTTTTCGAAGATTAGTAAAACGACATATCGGTAGATTTTATTTATAAGTTAAATTGAATCTTGCTTATGCGTTAGCACTGCATTTTTGCCAGTGTCAAGTAGTTCGTAAGAGTATCTATCCAATCTCAAGATTTTTTTTAGCAAAAACATAGCTGAGAAAGATTACGGTGCCTCGTCACATTGAGAGTAAAAAGTGCTGTTTGTCTATGCTTGGCAGACATGACTGTCTGATGGCTGGTGTATATTAAATACATATCTTAGACATTTCCACACAGATGGATGAATGGATAAATCCAAAAATTTGTGAAATGGAATCAGGGACACCTAAAAACCATATCGTAACTTTTTTTTTGTTAAATATCTTCAATGTACAGACAAACTTCCTGTTACAGTTTTATAATAGTACGAGCGTTAACCCGCGACTTCGTCCGCACAAATTATATACCAGATTTTAAGTCAGATCATAAGCTATCAAACAAAAAAAGTATCATCAAAATCGGTTCAGTAGTTTTTGCGTGATACTCGTTCAAACAAACAAACAGACAGACAAAATATCCAAAAATTGGTGAAATGGAATCAGGGACGCCTAAAAACCATATCGTAACTTTTTTTTTGTTAATATCTTCAATCTACAGACAAACTTCCTGTTACAGTTTTATAATAGTATAGATAGATAGATAGATCCACAATAGCTCCCTAAAATTAGGTAATCGAGAAAAACATGGAAGACTTTCGATCTGGCAGCAAAGTTTTCACAATTGTAAAATCCTTCTAGTGTCTTTGAACAATTGTTTTTTTTAAAGAAAATGTGTATTTGTAATACACCTTTCATTTATTTATTTAACAAAAAAAAAAAAAATTTTTTTAATCATACAAACAAAACCACGTATGGTTTATATTTAGGTGTGGCGAGCTCACCTTTGTGTTGTTAAAGTTTGTGCACTGATTTTAAATGTATTCTGTTACTATAGGTTAGGTATAATTAAGTTACTTTCAAGTGGCCTCATAAACAAATCAAGGTAATAAACAAAATCACCTAACGTTCCTAATACAATAACGTAGTCCATAAAGAAAGCTTCAGTAAAATTTTCAACTCTTAATTACACAGTTAGGCAGTATTATCTATCTAAACACAAATAACGTATGTTTGTAAAACCGAGAACCTAAAATTAACATCCATATAGAAACGTATAAAAGTTAAATGGCATGTTAAGACGAGGCAACAAAGTAAACTAAGTTTAAGTTAAACAATCGTTAAACAAACGGATCATAATCACTGTTGTACTGTCAGTCAGTGGAGATAATTATAAAGGTAATTAGTGACTTGCCACTTCCATGGACTCGGCTTGTACGGGTCAAATGTACACTTTATACCATGTCAAGCAATAAATAAATAACTCTCATACATAGTACACGGAGAAAAACCTTTAAGTTGATTGGTGTACCAGGAGAGCAGAAGTGTACAAGAGGTGTTAAGTTTAACCTTTTATACTCTTCTGCTCTCCTGGTACTGCTCAATGTTTATTACCCTTTTACACGATAAAATAATAGGTAGTTTGCATTGGTGATAGATTGCAACTAGCACTTTTTCTGTACATAGGAGGTATACATTTTTGATTCAGCACATCAGTAGTACCAACAGAAATAGGTTTCCCTAGTGGATCTACTAGTAGGTCAAATAGAAGAACCAGTCCACGAGAAAACGGCAGAAAAGTATTAGTGACAACTATTTTCTTAGGCAGACTTTACTAGAAAAAAGCAGAATTTACTGCAAAATTTATTGTTATTGATATAATTCTGATAGATTGTACTAACATCGACTTATAACAACAAATTTTCTAGTAAAGTCTGCTAAAACAAATAGGTTGTCCCATACAGGGTCCAACTAAATATGCTGACAGTTTTTTAAGAGGATGATCATACCATCAAACTGAACAACTTTAACTATGAGGCCAGCTTCGAATTAGCAAAAACTAAATTACATGTTATTTCCTATATTTGGGTCAAGTCTCCATTGATGTTTTCTAGGGAACAGCAGATTTTTGTTCGCGTTTTTTATGTTGGCTCCATAGTGAAAGTTGGTCAGTTTGGTGGTCTGAATCTCCCTCTGTAATGCATTAAATTTTACACCCAGTATAAATTGATACACGTTTGATAATATAATACTTTAAATAAATATTTGTGGGGACTTGCTACTGATGTCAGCACCCACTAGTTACAGCAAAGATGCCAACAGATGGCGATACCATCGCTCTCGGAAATATGCTCCATACATAGACAACGTTCACCGTGAATACGTCACTCGTAACCTACTACAAATAAGGTTCACAATAGAATGCAAGACATAAATCGCGCAAGAGAAATAATCACAGAGATTTGATACATATACAAGCCAACACGGCCGGTCCCCAGGCTTCACACAGAGCCTGGTGGAAGATCTTCCCTTTTCAATGGACGAACATTCCCAGTAGCACCTCCATATATTAAAATAATGCGTTATCAGAACAGATGTATGTATGTAACTATGATTAAAAATACAATTGTAACATGTATTATTATCCGACCAAATTAAAATTCCATAGCAAATACTTGAATTAAACATACAACATAAGAGGACCTTTATTAAAACCCTTATATCCAACGAATAAGTGAGGATATTCCTTGATTTGCGTAACTTAGAATCTGGAACATAAACTAACCGTGTTTTAGTGTCACTCTTTCATGTGGGCAGAACATGGATTTAGATTGTTTGGAAGTGGCTTGAGCGTGGGCGTTTATGGAGGTTCAATGATCTGCGGACTATAAGGCGTGGCTATTCTTATCGTTTATAGTGTTCCATTTAACCATTATTAAAGATTTAAATTTGCTGTTATATGCATTTTTTAATCAAAACGGTCAGCATTAAAAATTCGTTAGTGGAAAATTGTTTCGTTGTTAACATATAAAGTTATCTTACGAAATAAATCTTATCAAAATCATCTTAGTTTTTAACCGGCATAAAAAAGGAGTACGTATGTAATATTATTGGAATTGCAAAATATTCACATATGATAATTTATTAGGGCTTCCAAACAGATATACAAAATTTCATAGGTGTATGTATGTTTGTATGTATGTTTGTCCACGCATTTCTCCGAAACTATTAATCAGATTGTGACCATACTTTTTTATTGGCTTACATTTACTCCAACTAAGCGCTCTTACAGACGAGCGATACTTTGCGGTCGCAGAGGGTCGCGCGACTCACGGCGACCGTAAAGTCTATGAGCGCGACCCTCTGCGACACACAGCGACCGCAAAGTGTCGCTTGTCTGTAAGAGCCCTTAGGGAACAGTGCAAGTTTCATCAAAATTGGTTCAGTAGTTTTCAAGATATGGACTAATACGTGTAAGTGTGACAGCATGGTTTGTATGTATTTAGGGATAACTTCGATTAAAAAAACGAAGCCTATTCCAGACCCTCCATAAGTCCCGGGTTCATCATGTGAGGTACATCCAGCCCAACAGCCCAACCCGGGTGAAATAGTGCCACGATCGACTATAAAGATAAAGCAAATTCCGCTACCGAACACCATCTACGTAATTAATAAAAATAATTAAGGTATTTTAAAACATTGAATAAACGGATAGCGTCGCGTGTACTCTTAAAAAAAAGTTTAATTTCTAACGTGCTATTGTTGAAGTAAACATATCTATTTACAATCTAATTAGTGCGTTTAAAATTTTTAAAAGAATCTTAATATGGTCTTGGCTCTTATGCGATATTATTCGAGATTTTAGTCTAAAATTTGGAATTGGGCGATGTAAAGAAAAGAGACACGGAAGGCTGGCACCACGATATGCATCGGATTAGCAAGAATAGAGTCTAAAATACATATGAAATCTGAAATGTGATCATTGACTTACCAACTACTGGACGTAGGGTCCGCGCTCAAAAGTGTCTAAACCAAAAGATAAACAAAACATATAAAGAGAAACAATTACGCATCAAGAAATAAACATTTTAAGTACCCGTTAAAATGTTTATTTCTAGATTTAATAATAACCGCGTAACTCTCAAAAACTGAATTACGCATCAGTCTTCGTTTGATCGATGGACTACGCGCACGGCTGCATACCGCGCTGCTACGATCGATTTAAGAATTTGTAAAAACTACGCAAGCAAAAGAAAATTAAAATTTCATAAGTTTTAGTGTTTTTAGTTGGATTATATTACTAACACGTGGGTACTTTCGTTTATGTAGGTGAGTCTGGGTCACTTTATTCGAGAAGTTTATTTTGGACCCGGCGTCCATAACTTAGTAAGTCATTGAGTGTGATAGACTATTTTTGTTATTTGAGTACTTGGCTAATGCAAAAAAACGAGAAAACCGTCATGCGCACTCGTATTCGCATATGCAAAGAAACAAAGACAGAGGCACGTCTCGATTTTTGTCGTTTCGTCAGTTTAGCGGGTCGGAGGGCGTCCCACACTTTGCCTGACACTTCATAGTCTCCATTTCTAGCACTTGGACTAACTATAGATTGTCAGTTCTTCAGTTTCTATCTGTGGTAGAGATGAGCATTCCATTGCTATTTCAGCTCGCTATTTTTCACGGCTCTTCAGCCTGCTATTTTGAATATATATCTCTAACTAACCTCTCGAGTAATTTAGCCGTGAGCATAATAATTATGCTAATATGTTGCTCAGATATGCATATCCCACGAAACAGAACAACCTGGCGTGTTAAGTTTTCTATCAGCATTTTATTTTGGTCAGTTCAGTTTTCTATTTGCATTTTAGTTTGAGACTGCATTGCGCCTGCATTTCAGTCCTGTTCGTCACAGAATAAAAACTTGTAAACAAATCTAGGTAGAGTCTTGAAACTATTACATTTATTAGATTAGATCATCATCCATCCATATAACTTCTATTCGAACCCGGACCCTGATGATTCATTGTCCATACGTCTCCGCAACGCGCCACTGACGTGACCATTTATTGGATACAAGGTTTCGTTTCATATGTTTTTCATATCAACAATTCGATTACTTGATGCACCATTGCGGGCACAACAGTACCGCAAAAGACCCAAATCTGAATATACTTTGGTGAAAATTTTACGATTGTCAAAAGGTAGACATGCGATTTTGCTATCAAAGGTAGTCTAAGTGGAATGAGCACTAAAACCCTTGTTCGCTTGTAAAGGTGTAATTTATGTTCTATTTCAACATGGATTGATAACAATAAATGCATTGTTAAAGACACGTTTAGTTTTGATAGCTTTCTTTTGCATCAAAATATTTAGGAAAATAAGTTTTATCGAATCTCATGCATCATCGGTGTTCTAGCCCAATATCAAATTATAACCTTTAGATTCTAGTAACAAACAGTAAGTAACAAAATTGTTGGACAAATAAGTAAGTGTTTGCATGCTTTTTTGCTTGTTACTATACGGAGGTACTATAATGCGTTGCGGGGTGCTTTTGACCATGCATCAAACTGAACAACTTTATATGGAGCCAAAATCGAAATCGCGGAAAAAAATCTTCAGTTTCATAGAAAATTTCATTAGCTACTCGACCCAATAAGACAGCGGGGAGCGACTGGAGAAGATAGTTTTTGGGAGAGGTCTATGTTCAGCAGTGGACGATGATGATATTGCGTACAAAAAGTGCGGGGGTCTGCTTTTACAGCGAAGTATTCGATATCGATAGGACAGTTTAAAATC
Organism: Agonopterix arenella; assembly: GCA_927399405.1. Lineage (NCBI taxonomy): Eukaryota > Metazoa > Arthropoda > Insecta > Lepidoptera > Depressariidae > Agonopterix > Agonopterix arenella. The sequence goes on from OV656710.1 coordinate 6,234,054, forward strand.
CTTAGCCAAAGAGGAAACCACTGACATCGTAGCGAGCGACATCATTCATGATGCTGCAGCTCAAATAGTTACGTGTCTGTTTGAGAATTGAAAAATTCACTGAAGAGAAATTTAACCTTTGAATGGCTGTATCTCCTAAACCGACTAAAAGACCATTTATAAACAAAAATGATCTCGCCCGCTAGGCCTGCATGGTAGTGTACGGTTCTTACGCTTACGCTAGGCATGTGCTAAACAGTGCAGTAGGATGCTGATGATAATAATGAATAAAGAAAATACGTAGTCGTATTGTATCATAGAGATGAATGATACGCTGTTTTAAAACTGATACTAAAGTATATTACTTCCGTATAAAATCGTGTAGTACGGTACTCAGTCGATAATTCAGTCAATTCCCTAAGCCAATACAAGTAGTATCAAAGTAAGAAGGTAATAGAAGGGTAATAACGAGACAGGCCACCCCGCACGTAGGTGGCGCCGCGTTGAGAGCACGTTACGTCACGTTGGGCTTATCGCCATCTAACAACGAATGGCGTGGAGTCGCCAATGTACCACCGAAGATGTTATCTTCACATTCTATGAGTTTAAGATGTGAATAAAAGTTAATTAAACGAAGAAATTTGTCGAAATCAATACTGTTGACTTGAGTTTTGTGGGGCGCCTTGGGAAAGGTGATTCAGTTGACGATGATGACAGACTGATGATTATGAAAAACTTAAACCTCATAATAATAAGAAAAGAATCTTCGAAATGTTATTTTACTACATATTTTCAATATAAAATTTAAATATTAAAAATTGAAACAGGAAAATTAATTCTCTTAACTTAAAACTTTAGGTTAGGATAATGTTTCATACGAATATGATTTTTCGGACCAGCTTTATTAGAACTCTATGTTTTGCTACGGTCACTACGGTCATTAAACTTGCCAATGAACAAAGATATTACTGACGTCAAGAGGGTTGATCTCTTTTTAATCCTAATGTCAAATATGTGTGTAAGTTTGCAATTCTCTTACTCATATTATGGCCTGAAACACAACGATTATGGAACGTTCGATTAATGATTAGGATTATGGAAACCCAGTTTGTCCTGGGTGGAGTAAACTAAAAAAAGTATAAACAAACATCGACTCCACAGCTTGTCGTGTCGATTAGCTACCGACTACCGACGACAGGACACGGCCGGTCCCCCGATAAGAGAAAACGAGATGACACCGCTTTTTGTTAATCGTTATTTATAACCTTTTTTATTTCGATCTTTTACTAGAAACAAAGCCGACTTTGTCTTAAATCACATTAGGCTCAAACGAAGCGGCTCTTTTATTATAATTTATTTTTTTCATATAAGACAATATGGCTTTTGTTCCCTTTGAAAAGTTTACCACATTGAAAGGTGTGTTATTGTGGACGTTAAGAATGTTCTTATTGTGACGAAGTTGAGGAAGCAGGATTTACTTAGGTTTCAATCATTATTATTACAGTTTTATAATATAAATAATAAAAATTATTTATATTATAAAACTGTAACAGAAGTGTAAAGTAAAGTGAAGGTTTATTTGTATAAATTAGTTACACCGTAAAAAAAACTTAAACATAATCTGTACAGTATAGTGTGTATATGTCTGTATAGTGTGTCTGTACATTGAAGATATTAACAACAAAAAAATTACGATGTAGTTTTTAGGGGTCCCTGATACCATATCAAAAATTTTTGGATTTTTTGTTTGTGTGTTTGTTTGTTTGTTTGATCGAGCATCACGCAAAAATTACAGAACCGATTTTGATGAAACTTTTTTTGTTTGTACATCTGGTATATAATTTGTGCAGATGAAAGTCGCGGTTAGAACTCTAGTTTTTAATTATTTATGTAATTTCATTGACGTAATTCTGAAATTTGTGACATCAGAGACAATTTGATCGTAGGCAAAAAGTAATTAGTGCCTTGGGAGAGGCAATTGTCCAGCAGTGGGCTAGCCCAATGAGACTGGACTAGCCCAACGAACTTCTTTTTTTTTGTTATCATGGAAAATTGTATTATGTACTAACACAAGATATTGTCTGGGTAGGGTTTCATAGATGAATCGATCTTAGGTTCTTAGATGTGTATATCTGTGTTGTTGCTCCTCAGAACACACAGATTACCCCCAATAGATACCGCATACAAAGCCGCCGACGCGCGCCAAAGATCTATGATTTTGCACTGATATAAGCAACGCGAGTGAGCGAGCTCGAAGTAGTGCGACCTTGAAATAGCCAATCATGTTGCAAAATGGTGACTTCGGGCCTGTACAAAATTTTCATCATGCGGTAACGGTTATTGGGGGTAATTTTAATACTTGCATCAACGTGGCAAAATAATAAATTAAAAGATTTCTCGGCTTTTCTTAAGTTCAAACAAAATGTTACTAGCTTATTTACCTATACCTAACAGGTTTCTAAACATCGATAATCCGTTATACAGGATGAAATTGATATCATTAGCATCCTTTTTAACTAAGAGTCTACCCATCAAACTGAACAACTTTTACTATGGGAGCAAACCGATCGGAGCAAAAAAAAATCTGCTGTTCCATATTAAACTGCAATCTGCAATGCCTCCTACTCGAGTCAAATGTATGCAACAGCAGATTTTTTTTTGCTCGGATCGGTTTGCTCCCATAGTAAAAGTTGTTCAGTTTGATGGGTAGACTCTTAGTTAAAAAGGATGCTAATGATATCAATTTCACCCTGCATACCCATTAAAGTCCTCGTTTTCAATTAAAAGTGAAAACAAATATTTAAGCAATGATCAGCACCGTTTACAATGCAATCAATAACAACACGGTGTCATCTGTCATGTTTCCAATTAAACTGAGAGGTCAAGCACGAACTTCGATTACAATTATTTGGTTCTGTACAAAACATGTCGGCAAAAGTAAATGAACAAGTGCGTATTTTTTATTAGTTATCCTAAAATCCTACCACAAAGATTAAAACACGAGACAACTTCGAAATGAAATAAAATATAAGATGTGGCCAGAAACTCTACAACATGACACTACTTAATAACTATAACAATATGAATTACAAAGGACATGTATGTATATGACGCGGATGAGATTTTACTCTTTCTAAATCTGAACTCGATCTTTCTAAATCTGTACTTTGTATTACAGTCCAAAGCTTAAAATATAACGAAGATTTTAAGCCTTGGACACTAATACCGATATTGAAAGACCCGTAAAATCTCATCCCCGTCATATACATGCACTTTGTAATTTATTTTTTAATAGTTAATAAGTCGTGTTTTGTTGTAGAGTTTCTACGTTCCGACGCGGTGGTCTTCAAAAAAAAGTTTTGACATTTAATAAGTAGGCTTCAACTTTGACTTTTTGAAGATTATTTTCGTTATTAAATACCTATAGGTATAAAAAACTCCTTACCAAAAGAACGTTGCAAACGGCGACAATGTAGGTACTACCCTCAGGGGTTTCACAATTCACAATAGAACCCTAAACTTTTCAAAAGGACCGCAGCCGATCGAGGCTTGACTGCCTGACAAGTGTCGATTAGCGTGTCGCGAGAAAAACGTCTACGACACGACAACGACAAGATGTCGCTGTCGTGTATCCCGTCATCCCAACGCCCGTCGAGCTTCAGATCCACTGATAACCGATGAATAATTATTCGAATGCCCATAAGTTATAAGTTCTTCGATTTTGAGATCTGAGTGTTTGGTAAGGAATTTTCGGTTGGAATAGTTTACTTGACAGATACAGGATGTAAAATTAAATGCGTTGCATATAAAAAGGGGTGCTTCAGACCATCAAACTCAACAACTTTCTATATGGAGACCACTTCGAAAACATGAAAAAAAGAGATGAATTTCCATAGAAAACGTCAATGGCTAACTTGACCCAAATGTAATGGAACAGCTGATTTTTTTTTTCGCGATTTACATGTTTCATTATTGATAGTTATTCAGTTTGATTGTCTGAAGCACCCTGTTTAATAAGTTGTAACGTATTTAATTCTCCACCCCATAGAGTACCTCAATGTTATACTGTAAGTCAGGAATTGGTAAGTACGTATACTAAGTTTCATCAAAATCTATCTAGCCGTTTTAGTGATTTTTCGATTGTAGAGTAGAGTTATCTATTACTTTCTTTAGAGAGATAGAATGTAGTAGTCTACATATATATATTTTCATCTTGTATACTAAAGTTCTAGTTCAAGATATACCTATATTATTCTAAGTAATTAACGTATACATAATCTTTGTTATGGAAAACCAAATGCAATTTTTATTCAACGTTATAGTCATCTTCTGATGGCAAGTCATTTAAAATGTTTCCAGTATTTTGCCACATAGATAGCACTTCCGGAAGTGACAGTATAACAATCATCATCATCATCAGCCTATAAACGTCCCACTGCAGGGCACAGGTCTACCCTCAGGGAGGATGTATGGGCATTAGTCCACCACGCGTGCCCAATGCGGATTGGTAGTCTTCACATACGCATCAGAATTTCTTCTTCAGCGTATGCAGGTTTCCTCACGATGTTTACCTTCATCGTTTGAGAGCAGTCGGTATTACGTACATAAGAAAAACTCATTGGTACATGGCAAGTTGTCCGTGCGAATATGAACCCGGATCCACATAATTGGGTGTCCATAGCGTCGAATTTAAGGAGTATAACAAATACACAGGCATATATATTTTCTGTCCGTGTGGTGTCGGCTAAGAATAGCACCATCCCATTTCCTCCCGTGGGTGTCGTAAAAGGCGACTAAGGGACCTATTGAAGGATGGGCAGCAGCATCCTCTAAGTATACACATTGATTCGATCCAACTGCGATCACCAACCCTTATGGCAAATCCCCCCATTTTGGGGGAGGCTTATGTCCAGCAGTGGACGTTCAATGGCTGATATGATGATGATGATATATTTTCTATAATTATCCATAGGCATTGTATATATTTTTTATAATGATCTCCAGTAACTTTGTAATTCCTATCAAATTCTACAGCGAAGGAAATTCTCACAAGAAATGTAAATTCAATGTTGTCTATGTTTCTATCTACACACCAAATGAAATATTCGAATGCACGTCATGCCTTTAACTTAAACTTAAGCAACAAGAATGGGGTCAATTAGCGTAAATCAATTAATTAAGAGTAGAAAACAAATAATTAGTCAAAATGAGTCAATGAACATGCAAGGTTAGAATGCTCCATATACGTGCAGAGGTTTCTTATTTGCTGTTTTATCTATGGTGAGAATTGTAGTACGTGACGCGATTTGGAATCTAAATTGGTGATTGACAAGGTCTAATTTGGAATAGAAATGGTCGAGAAATTTTTGCGACTCCTCCGGTGAAATGAAAATTACAATTCTGTAAGTCTAAGGTAGGAAATGTTCGGTTTTCATTTCATTGTTTTGTCCTAAGGTTAAGGCACGACGGGGCTGACATAACCTCAGGGTTAAAAGCTCCAACAAAAAAAAAAGAAAAAAAAAACATTGTTGAAAAAGTTTAGCTTCTAAATGTAGGTATTATATTATGGTCCTTCTTATTACATCATCATCATCATCAGCCTATAAACGTCCCACCGCAGGGCACAGGCCTACCCTCAAGGTGTATGGGCATTAGTCCTCCACGCGTGCCCAATGCGGATTGGTAGACTTCACATTCACATCAGAATTTCTTCTTCAGTGCATGCAGGTTTCCTCACGATGTTTTCCTTCACCGTTTGAGAGCAGTCGGTATTACGTACATAAGTTAGAAAAACTCATTGGTACATGGCATGTTGTCCGTGCGGATTCGAACCCGGACCCCCATAATTGGGTGTCCATACCTCTTCGCAACGCGCCACCGATGATCTATCAAAATCTTCTTATTACGCTGACAGTTTTTTAAGGAAATGATCAGACCATCAAACTGGACAATTTTCTCTACAGGAACAACGTCGAAATAGCGAAATTAAATTCTGCTGTTCCATATCCGCAATCTTACTCAACCCAAATAAGTGTAATGCGACAAAAATTCTTTTTTGCTGTTTTGGTATCTAAACTATTATAAAACTGTAACAAGAAGTTTGTCTGTACATTGAAGATATTACCAAAAACCATATGGTTTTTAGGTATCCCCGATTCCATATCACTAATTTTTGGATTATTTGTCTGTCTGTTTGTTTGTATGTTTGTTTGTTTGAACGAGTATCACGCAAAAACTACTGAACCGATTTTGATGAAACTTTTTTTGTTTGATAGCTTATGATCTGACTTAAAATCTGGTATATAATTTGTGCGGACAAAGTCGCGGGTTAACGCTCGTTAGTTATATAGAGAAAGTTGTTTAATTTGGTGGTCTGATCATACCCTTAAAAACCGTCAGCATAATAAGTTGGACCCTGTATATGCCAGATAATCATCTCTTGGCAAACAAATCTGCAATAGGAGTTGTTAAATGTCGTAAATGTTTCTAAAATAAAACATCAATAGACGAAGAAGCCTCTAAAACGTTCAAACCTAACAACAATCCTAGTTCCATAGAACGCAAGCAAAAAGCGGTCGCGAGCCAAAAATAAGAAAAAGTAAAATGGCGGCGTATGTTCGGTACGAAGAAATGTCAGGAATGTTGCCACGTGGAGTCCCCACGAATTCAGGGCCGAATGTAAAGGCTCCCGGTCCATCTGCTTTATTTTGGATGTCTCCCATTTGTTATACATAAAACATGGAGGGCTTGCTATCGCGGCATCGCGGCCGTCAGAGTATTCGGCGACGGCGCCACCGGTCAGCCACATCGATACAGGTTGTTACAATTTGAATCGGAATCCGACTATAATTAGTGTGTTAAATGATCTCGTACTCTTTGATTTACCTGATACGAAAGTTTAATTTGAATGTGGGAACGTTACCTGATTTTGGATGCGATTTTACTGTTTGAGCTTTTCGGTGTTTGGGAATTTCGGATGTTATCTTTTTGGGACTTTATGTGTCTTTGAACTTTTTAGCATTTTCGGTTTTTAGATTGTGAACTTAATGCAGTTTTTAATCTGGCTGCAAACAGTTTTTGATTATGTACCTTAAAATAGTATTTACCGAATTGGTTCCTTTGATTTCATACTTTTGTCAAAAAATGTATGGGACTTTGATGTACTAGGATTAGTATGAAAACGTGGGCTTCATATCCAACAAATTCTAAAGCCTGAATCCCTTTGGCAGTGTCCACATTTCTGCTGGCAGACGTCCGCTGTATACAGTTTTTCCCAATTTATTTCACAACGATTCGCATATTATCGTGTTATTAAGCTTTTTGTGCTGTTTTACCAATTAGATCTATTAGGAACTGGTCATACAAACTAAAGACTTCGATCTCAAGCTAAACCAAAATCCATATACGAAATGTCAACCGAAATTCAAAAGAATCAGCCTCTATTAAGGGCCCGATCGTCTCGAGAATGCGCCTCGACTACAACGACATGAACTTATGAGTTACAGCCACCGAGTTTTTTGTTCCGTGGAACAGCAGTCGACGCAGAAAATTAACGGAACAAAAAACACGCTTTATTCAGGACACATCGGCTACAATTATTGGAGGGAAAAATCGGTAAAGACGTCTCACGTTGCGAAGATAATAGCGGTGGAGAGGTACACATTTTGCTTGTGTACAAAATTGTGGTTAAATTTTTTATAACGAAACTTTTTTCAAGCTAAACGGTTGTCCAGTTGTAGAAAAGTCCACACCTTTGACTAACCAGCCAGTTAAATGACATCTCTATAAATAAGCTGGAAGAGTACAAAATCGTCAGGGAAACCTAAACCATCAACTTTTTTTTGTAAATATCGTCAATGTACAGACACACTTCTGAAACAGTTTTATACTAAGGTACTACTAGTGTAGATAAATATGGTGATATGTTTTTTTAACCACATAAAACCTTGCGAGTGCAAAATGTCAATCAATCAATCAAATATAGCATAGTCGTGTTGTTTGAATGTCCTCGTTCGATGCATATAAAAAGTAAAAAGAATATAGTTTGTTCAAAGTATCGGATAAGCTTTCAAGATTCTAATTATTTTAAGACGGATCACATACGATGACGCATTGACGGAGCGGCAGACGTCCGTCATTTTGTGAAGCAAGGAGTTGTATGAAACCGCACGTAGAACCGCACCGTGTGTGCTTCTACGTGCGGTTTCATCTCCGCTCCGTCTGCCGCTCCGTCATGCGTCATCGTGCGTGATCCCACTTACCCAGAATGAAACAACACAGATTTTAAAATAAACGTATTATAAATCGCAAAACCTTTAGTATGCATAATAGATAAAATTGCCAACAAAAACGTAATAAATTTCCTAAGCTAACAAAAAACAATTAATTCATACTATTTGTTTTAGCCAGAAACGTTCCTTGAGACTTCGACTAATTTGGTTTTGAGGCTTCGCTTCTCGAAAACGTGTAACGAATCATTCCACGTAAACCCTCGAGATGTGACTGTGTTGTGAATACAAAATGTATTGTGTTGTGTGTGAGAAAAACTTGAAAAAACCTCATAGTACATCGCGGTCACGCTTCGAACTCATGGTGGTAAGAATTAAGAAGGGAATAATTATTTTATAGAGCATTGGATAGAGGTTACAGACACACTCTTGCAATGGGTATTCCCATACTTACAAATAGAATCGAGAGAACGAAAAATTTTAGAACTTCCGTTAAGGACGGTTAACAAAACATTCAAGAATACTTCTTAAAAACAAAAACCTCTTCCTTTTTTGAAGTCGGTTCATAAAAATACTTATGATCACGACTAAATTCCTAGAGCCGGTAATCAGAGATATTCTAAATACCTATACCTACTACAATTATATTTTTTAATTACTCGATTTTTTTAGGGTGTATTCAGATAATGAAACTAAGCTACTTTCTCGAATGAGTCTTAAGTTCGTCTCATGGGTCGAAAAATGAGAAAAATTTGTGCACTGATTTTCCGACCGATTTTCTATGAGAGTTTAAAAAAATCTTGGTTTGTCAATCTATGTTCCTCACAGAAAATTGTTTAGTTTCATTGTTAAAATTTTCTAGTATTTTAAAAATATGTATATTCAGAACATTCAGATTTCAGTAGCAGTGCTCAAACAGTCCATTGTGACAGGTAGTAAGCCAATCGCACTTTTTAATTGGATACTAAGCCTCCAATTCGTAAAAACAATATCAAATCAATAAACAAACAAAACTACTTAAGTAAGACTTCAAACATAAAGAAATTAAATTGAACACAGAATTGGCACTTACAATTGCCGTGTCGATTATTTTTATTTGTAGCAACATTAAGTGCACGCGATTCAAAATGATTTGTTTGACTGCCCACTTCACTTCTCGAAATGACCAAGAGGTATCAATTGCAACTTCTTGTTTCGATTTTCCTTAAACTTATATTTGAGCGAGTTGTTTTCCGCGACTAGAAGAAAAAAAATTACTTTAATGTCCTTCCTCAGGGTTTAAGCTATCTCTGTACCAATTTGAATCCAAATCAGTTCAACGGTTTAGACAATAGGTAATATACAAATAGATATACTTTTATAATATAAGTTACTCAAGATATTTTAAACGTATCCAAACAAAATCGATCTTTATTCTATTAGAAAGAAAGTTAAACATTGAAGTGAAGATAATATGTATTCAAATAAGAACACCTAACATCAAAACAAATAGGAAAAATAAAAGATAAATTCAAGTCTATGAAAACTAACAGCCAGTAAATTCTTGTTAAAATAAAAAGCTAACATTAACTTCACGGTGAATAACGTTAATAATGCACTTAACTATAAGTAATTAGTGATTTACACCGTTTTTAATATCCACTGTATGTTAGAGATTGATATGAAACATGTGATTATTTGTATAGTTCTGGAAATGTAATAGTATTTCGAGAACAGACTCTTGGACTATAATTTGTACAACAAAAAGTTTCCCGTATAAGCATCGGCGTTTGCTACTACATACTTATTACTGAGGTAACATGCAAAGTATAGTATTTGCAACTTTAAGAACTGTCATTTATACTTTTAAAGGAATTCTAAGGCATCATTCATTCATTCTTTCTTACTTCTTCTAATATGCCTTTGGTTGTTAAGTTTAATTTTTTCCATCAGTCTTCAGTCAAGAACAAATAATCGGCTATTTCTTATAATACTGCAATCCTATCATACTTGACCAAAAATGTATGGGACGGCTGAATTTTTTTCGTGATTTCTATGTTGATCCCATATAGAAAGTTGTTTAGCTTCTTAGTCAGGTCATCCTCTAGAAAAACTGTCAGCTATTAAGAAGGACCCTGTATGTATAAAAAAAACTAAAACTGAAGATTTATGAAATATTTCAACTAATCAACGAAGGGCAAGATAGAATGGAATAAACAAACTAGTCGGTTGATTTACATTCAGTTGAAAGTTGATAGACGGTCAGATATAATAGTGAGAATAACATTAGTATATGAGACCATAGTGTAGAATCGAATACATGGAATGACAAGGACACTGTGGGTGGATGTGGGCTGATAATGATGAAAAATTTCCATTATGTGCTTTAAGGTGACATTATAGAAATAATTATGTTACTATCGGATAAATTACGTTGACAATAAACTCATGACCTAATTCTAGAAACTGATTAAATATTTAATCACCAAGAAAAAAACTAGATATACTTACCTAGATAGATATAGCTAGATCAAACTCTAGATAAAAATATCTTATAAAACGTATGTTCTAAAATCACGAGAGAGGATTTAAATACAGCTACTCCTTACGCTGTCAGGCTTGCCGAACACCTCGCTACTAAAATATAAAAACATCACTGCAGAACCATTGACACGAAAAGAAGAAGAGCGGTGGCCGGTGATAGGGCTAAAGCTGGCGCCCATATGGAAGAAATGGCGATGAAAGCCCGAAAATGAAAAGAAAATACCATAAGTTCAGACGTGTATGTAAAAAAATATGGACGAGCTTTGGACGAACACAATAGATAAGCTATGGTTGCAGTGGTATATATACTTACTTGCCAAAACACCCATCAAAATATATATCCTGTGACGATTATCTATAAGAATAATTGATTGATTGATTATAAGAGAATCTTTAAAGAAAACAAATGAATATCTCTGGACGTCATCTTTGAAAGATCCCCATAAATTTTAGCCTAATAAAATATTCACTTATCCACTAAAACAAGTGAGTAAATACAATAAATCTATCAAAACAACATCCGGGAGCGGTAACTTTGTTCTCACACGAATTCAACTCACGAACGCTAAATGTTCCCAAATCGACGCCTCATGCGTCTTACCCGACTATTTGTGACATTGTCTAATCAGTAACGAACAGGCAGTACGTCGGAGGAATACGCAATTTGGTAGGATTGTTATATTTTGCTTCCTCGTTTAATTTGCAATTTATATTAGTTCTAGGAGCCTGGTCGTCTGGGCTTGTCTTGTTACGGTGATGTATGCAAGGTCGCCAGTACAGTTTAAGGATGTGTGATTCAACGTTTCTTGGAGATTAGTCTGGTTCCTGACTTTTTCTAAGTAATCGAGGTCTATTTGACATGTTTTGTGCTTTGTTATATAGCTCCACCACTGGGCCGGTCTTCTACTACACTCCATCTAAATAAGATCGCCAAAAGAGAAATCATCATCATCATCTCAGCCAATGGACGTCCAAAAGAGAAATAGCAGAATATTAATATATCTTGAAAAACTTTGCTTTTCTTTACGCATAGCTCATATAAGTTTGTCCATCGCTTTTATAAAATCAAATCGAACATAATCTTCCCATAAGGTGATGTTTAGGCTTAATATAGCTGCATGCAATTTCCAAGCATTTATTGTACCCACTACCCACTGTCCATTTTAAGTGGTGATGGGCTCACTACCCGTCACATTTGACAGAGTGTAGTGTTTTTAGGGTTCCGTACCCAAAGGGTGAAAACGGGACCCTATTACTAAGCCTACGTTGTCCGTCCGTCCGTCCGCCCGTCTGTCTGTCTGTCCTACCTATTTAGGGCTGTAAATTTTGAACCGTATGAGCTAGATTTTTGAAATTTTCACAGAATGTGCGTTATTACGGCGGATTCACTAATAAATAATAAAAATGTCAAAAAGTTAAGGGGGGTCCTTTTACAAGGAAAAACGTTGTTTTTATCAACGTTTTTTCTTCTCGCTCTATGGTAAAAACGGTAATACATACAAGTGTCAAACGTGATGTGATTATAGAGCAAACTCTGCAGTATAACAATAAATAATAAAAACCGGCCAAGTGTAAGTCGGTCTCATGCAAAAGATCCAGGAAAAAAATTGGTTTTGTTCTTTAATATGTTTTTGTTGTTGTTTAATATGCTATGTCGGAAGACAAGCTAAGAGGTCGTCGATGAAGATATGTGATGTTTAGTTATTTACCGTGAAAACTAATTATGTAAACTCTTAAGCAATAAAGGCTATTCCATTCTATTCTATTCGTGTTGTGTGTTGGTGTGGTACGGAACCCTCGGTGCGCGAATATCCCGACTCGCACTTGTCCGATTTTATACGTGCTACTAGTGAAACGTGGATAGGTAGGGTACTCTGAGTTTTCAGAATACTTCTTCTTTTTTACTTCTCTTGAGAAATATAGTCGTGAGCATTAATGCTATGCATTCTTATTATCTACTTTAACCAATGTAACTTATATGTCAAGTAGGTATCGTACATTAGCTATGCTTTAAACTTTGTAGATACAATAGGTGGGGGATATTTAGTGCAGCGGGGTGTAACATTACGTGCGCCGACCGTGCAACGAGGTAACCATGGAACAGCGTTCGCATTGAATACTATTTCGATATCAAGACCAAGGAATATGACATTGAAGTAGTTCCGGTATTTTTTTTAAGTACGGTGTTTCGAGGATTTAGGTGAAATAATATTTCATCATCATCATCTTATTGAAGAGCTACGATCTTATCGAAGGAGCATTCACTAATCATGTCCTTTCTGAAAGTGCCTTGACTTCCTGATACAACACAGTTCTAATAATTATGATGATGGGATATAGATATCTACAATATCAATAAAAAGCAAGTTAATAAATAATAACATGTAGGATCCAACTGCAGGGCAAAAGTGAAAATGGACGAGAAGTCGTAGGCCATATTCAATCGACTAAGCGGGTTCAGTGCAGATAATTTTAATATGAATAAGATTTTTGATCGAAATCTAGACGCTATTGAATCAGAAATATTTTCCATCAACGTCGGATAATATAACCTAACCTAACGTTGAACAAAAAAATTGTAAGTAAACTATATTTTTACCAAGGTTGTTTTCTTAGAATACGCAAAACAAACACCGGCGGACATGAAAAAGACAACAAGAAAAGGGTCACATCACAACCCAAAAAACTATAACCGAACATAATAAACGGTTCACCAATAACTCAAAACACACTTATCATGTTAATAAATCATATATTTTACTGCTTTTTAAGAGGACATTATCTCATCTGATTAGGGGCATAGCATACAAGGATTCTTTGGTTTATGAAAGAATGTCTTCTTGGTAACCTAAGAGGTCGTGAGATAGCTAATAGGATACCATTGATAATATATTGGTTTGAAGTCAATGATGAGGTCACCAGTACATTTATCTTAATAAGCGGTGGCACTGAAAATAAATTTCAAAAGTGTTTTGACTCTAGATTAGTTATCCGTCTTAAAATGCACCTCCATTTTATCTCTATCCAGCGCTAACAATTCCTCTTCACTCTCTGAAATTTCTTAGTTATAATTTCCTTCTTAAAACTCAGAAATCGCTTGATTTTTTTTTCTTTTAACAAGTATTTAATTATTTAGTGGTGTTTAATTTATACTTATAAAACAGTTCCGTGACTGACTGAAGATAGAAACAAACTTGGAATACAATATTCTACAGAGCATGTAGAGGTGCACTAAGAAAGGATTTTTCGAAAATCTGGAATCTACGCTGACGAAGTCGTGGGCAAAATCTAGTTTCTTTATATTTGATTAATAGTTTTAATATCTTTTTAATTTGTAAATAACACTACCCAGACTTTTACATGTGCTCCTGATACTGGAAAATTGCTTCTAAAAGAAGAAACACGTTACCCTTCCTTTGCGTCGAGCAGTCGGGTAAAGTATCAATGTCCAGAAAAAAATGACACGTATGTCGATGATTTAGTATAAAGTACATTATCACGTTCCGGGGCAGTGAACGAGACACAATAGAACTTTTATTGTTATCACGTCTATAGCCGATCACTGTCCCGGAACGTGTTAAATAATTTCAGACTAATGAGCTGAGTGTACTTCTTTGTCCACAAAGAGAATAAAAGCCGCATTTAAAAATCACCTTTAATTTCATGTGACATTCAAATTTCTGCAAAAACTGATCGTAAAGCTTAAGTCTTGAAATTCACACATAGCTATTAGCTCCATCATCAGAGGTTTTATGGAGACGCGTCGGTCTTGTCGCACTAATTAAATATCTCGTAAAATTGAGTTCGTCGTCAATCACAAGTTAAGGGCAGGCTGAGTTATTGGCGGCGTCAGAAAGGGCCTTCGAGGAATGAAGAGCGGCGAGGGCAAAGATTTAAGTTTTGTTTTTATTTTACTGTTTCAAAGGTCACCGGTTTTGGTAGCTGATGATTGAGTTGACTATTGGAGGATGAAAACAGCCGTACGTTTTCATAATTATAAATGCGGAAGTTTGAATCTTCAAATAGATGGATTTTTTTACTTGATACATTAACTGTTTAAGCGTATCAAGTAAAAACATTTGGTTTAAATTTCCTAAAGAATCAACACGTAAATATGTTGGTATGCATGGTATCACTAACCTTTAAACCACATACTCTACCCATCAAACTGTATAACTTTTACGATGGGAACCAACCAATCAGCGCAAAAAAAATCTGCTGTTCCATACTACCTATACTGCACCTCGACGCAAATGTATGATACAGGAGATTTTTTTGTTGTTCTGACATGTTTACTGCCATAGTAAAAGTTGTTCATTGTATGTCGTGTAAAGGTGAATTATATTTTTTCCTTACACCCTGTTTAACAATTATTTTTAGACACTAATGATAAGTCACACATTTTAGAAGCTTTGCTAATTGGATAAAGTATGATATAAAAAGGAGAATGCATCTAAAGCATTCTAATCATGCTTTTAAAGCACTCTCTTCTGGTGATAGAAACAACACGTTAGAGTTAAGTCCGATAAACTCCGATATTAATTATACTCACGTTTTATTCCTTTCTAACTGACAGAGAGCCGAGGCTACTGATTCAAGCGAGTGAAGGCTAGATGTCAGTCCCAGTTATTCATATGACAAGGGTGCCGGAAGAAACATGGAGAGTGCTCAAGCTGACTACGCTGACCTCAACACAAATATATAATAATTAAAAAATTAAAAATAATTTATTGACCAAAAACAATGCTTAGAAAGGTTTACATTGGTTACTCAAATGACGAGAGAGTGGCAGTATTAAAATTACAAATTATCATAACCTTTGATCAAAATCTTACACATTCGATCATATAGCATCAACCTCCTCAAAAGCTTTAGTCCAATGCAAAGCTTATCAGCATCTACCGCATCCAAATGGTTCAGACAACTGGTAATCCGTGGTTGTGGGACAAGGGTGTTTATCAAAACGCTATCTGACCGAAATCCGTCCGTGTGTCACATTTTACGTCCGTGATGCCATCGAACCGTGAAGGTTAAATGAATTGTCATTTATGCAGATTGAAGAGTTGCTCGCAATTTCCGAAGTATTGTAGAGGGTACGATGACAAATTCATTTGTAAAAGTGCAAATTTATAACGTTGCGTTTGTGGGAATTGATTGAGCATCTGAGCTGTCGATCAGTCATAAAGAGTTCTTTGGTAATATACAGAGAGTTAATAGGAAAAAGTGTTTGTCAAACATGCAGTGATATCACAGTCAGTCGAAGAAGTATTGCAGATCTGAAAAACAACTGGATTCCGTCAGATGAACGTTTCATTCAGTTTTTTCAGTCCTTTAATGTTCAGGGTGCACAAAGAGTGCCTCCCCGATTAAATCCCCATACTGCGCTTGCGCACCCTGGGTAATCAGCAAGCCTCTAAAGCTGATTGACAAATATCTTCAATACGATTGTAAGTCAAAATCAAAGGCAAGCCCTCGTCTCGAAAGATGAAGAAGACTCCTTTAATAGCATGGATTTTTTTATTAAATTAACATTTGAAGTGCGTGAGGTATACATATTAAAGCTTTAATGTTGTATGTCGACATAAATTTTTCAAAAATTAGCACAAGATATTTTTTTTAACAAAATAACTTGAAGAAGAAACCCCAGCAGACGGTAAAGGGAGGGCAATCAAGACCGGAGACGATGGTACGTGGATAACATATCTTAGCCTTAGCATATATAAGCTAAACGTAACTTAAATCATCTATTGTGTACCATTAAAGTTTTAAAATATAGCTAATAAATTATATTCCACTCTCCAAGGGGATAGTTAGTGATATTATAGAGTATAAGATACCTGGCTTATTTTTGTGTGAAAATGGTCTAGATAAATAAAGAAAGTAAAACAATGTTTAAATACAAAATTTAATTCAAATCGTTAAAGCTGTTTCCGAGAAACCAATTAGGTATTATACATATTACAAGAATACAAGGTATACAAGAATTATTAGGTTCTTAGGTATTACGAGCGTTAACCCGCGACTTCGTCCGCACAAATTATATACCAGATTTTAAGTCAGATCATAAGCTATCAAACAAAAAAAGTTTCATCAAAATCGGTTCAGTAGTTTTTGCGTGATACTCGTTCAAACAAACACACAAACAAACAGACAGACAAAAAATCCAAAAATTGGTGAAATGGAATCAGGGACACCTAAAAACCATATCGTAACTTTTTTTTTGTTAATATAGTCAATGTACAGACAAACTGCCTGTTACAGTTTTATAATAGTACGAGCGTTAACCCGCGACTTCGTACAAATTATATACCAGATTTTAAGTCAGATCATAAGCTATCAAACAAAAAAAGTTTCATCAAAATCGGTTCAGTAGTTTTTGCGTGATACTCGTTCAAACAAACAAACAAACACACAAACAAACAGACAGACAAAAAATCCAAAAATTGGTGAAATGTAATCAGGGACACCTAAAAACCATATCGTAACTTTTTTTTTGTTAATATCTTCAATGTACAGACAAACTTCCTGTTACAGTTTTATAATAGTATATATAGATAGATAGATTAATGCCCAAACTCCATACAATTTTACAGTTAGATAGTTAGGAGCCAGTCTCCACTTTTAATGGACATTGGGTATACGGACGGTCACGCATAGAAATTTAAGCATGATTTTAGCATGGTTGTATTAGAAGATTTTTCGCAAGTAATTAATGAGAGAGGATCGCTATCATTTTGCACCCCCGTGTCCTTAATTCGAGGCTCAGTTCACCCCCAAAGGGGAAAGAGGGGTGTAACCGAAACTTCGCTATTTCACTTATATCTAAGCTAATGGGTTCTGACGATTACGGTGCAAAGTAATTGATTTAGGTGAAGGTGAATTGAGGTGTTTAATTTTGGGTAGCCTCTTCGTTTTTAACCTACTGCGGAGAAGGAAGATAATGTTATTTGTATGACAGTATATAAAATTTGTGTTTGAGTGTAACCAGTCAATAGATTATTTATTATTGAACTGCAAAAAGATGAATAAAAACCATTTTGTTTTGCAAAGAAACTATTTTAGGTAGGTACATCATCATCATACAAAATAGGTACAGAGACAGTGTTCATTATTTAACGATGATAAATCGTTATGACTGTCATTTGTGTCTTTTTTATTTAAGAGTATCACACACTAATTTATGATAAATCCAAAATGGCGGAAGACACGCGCCATTTTGTAGTTCGCGAAGTTTTCAATGAGTTTACATTGTTTTAAAACAAGTTAAGTTTGATAGGAAATTAAAGCAATGTTTAAATAAGTGGTTAGTCTACATAGTACATACAATAATAGCAACAATAATTGTAATATAATTCGCTATATACCTAGCACGAATAAAACAAAAAAAAATCTACTTAAAAATAGCAGACTGAAAAACATTGGAGTATTCTAAACAACTTCAATGTAGCAATATTTTTTTTTGCCGTACTATTTTTCCACAGAACAGTAAACTTATAAGAAACTGGTAAGATTAAAAGATAGACAAAGAAACGAAAAACCGCACAAAAAACGTTATCTTCATCCGCCGCTGAGCGTGAAAAAAACAAAAAAAAACTGGCCACAGATACTACTCTTTTCGCACTACATAAACTCCAGTGTTGCCAGCGCTAATTATAATTGGCGTAATTGTTGCACATACTAATATGTTAGCGGCTTTCCTGCTAATATTTATTACACTCCGTGCACACGGATGAATATTCATTCCCTACCGAGAATCTCTTCTTCTTTATGAAGCAGGGAATTTTGTTTTTGCTACAACGCTCGCTGTTATTAAAGTTGTAAAAGTTATAATAGTGGTAGAATTTTAGTACGTATACAGAGAAATAAGTTACCTACATACGCAGTGTAGTTTCGGTTTTGGAAACGATTACCTAAGTTAGGGCTGCACCGAGCCTATTGTGCTGCCCCCAATCGTATTTTTTTAATTTCTTAACAATTAAACAATATTTTCACAAAAAACATGAATTTCACATTGCTGATTTTCAATTTATCGGGTCACTGTGGATTTGTTTTTATAATGTTTTAACGATAATAGCTGCAAGCATAAAACATAATAATCCGTAATGTTTCGATAAATTGAAAGCTAATCAGTCCCTGCACCCGGAGTTTCAATTCTCGATATATCGCGACCGTTTCGGTCTGAACTTCACTGTAAAAGAGTTTACATTGGAACGAAAACGTTCACGCAATTGCGAAGTTCGAATGTTCGGGTAGAGGCCCTGGACTACAATACAATGTGACATTCTCGTTTTTTGGAAATGTTGTTTAATAGTTTAGAAATAAAAAAAAATACGATTGAGGGCAGCGCAATAGTCTCGGTACCCTCTTAAGCAACGTCAGGTCCGGTCAGTATATGGATGGGTGACCGTTTACACTGAGAAATTTGTATTGCGATAATTAAAAAATCGGTGTGCTGTGACAAAAAATCGGATTGCTACGTCCATCAATTCCATTTTATGTTTTATTTTATAAATCTAAAACATTTTATATTAAATTAACCGTGGATCATAATTTATAATTATTATAATCTTTTATTCATTTCTTAGTGCAATAAATACAAAATTAAACTAAATAACAAAAGTCTGATTGTAGCGGTTATAGTAAGTTTGCTGTCATATGAACGGGAATAACTCGTGTTTTAGTAACTCTAGCAGTATTTTAGTTGACTTCTTTCTCGTCATCTCGAGCATTCTCTCGTCTACAAGTTAACCATAAACTTGCCCATAACATGGCCCACTCCCTCTCACAATTATTCATCAGATACGGCCTTTGCTCTGCAGTGGGATCCTACTGGCTATAACTTTTTTTTTACTATTAGCTAGAGTATGATTGTGCCCTTCTTATAAATAACGCTCACAGGCACATACATTGTAATGATAAGTAAGCACTACAGGCTTTTTATTATGGAAACCATACAACAACGGGACAAACATATTTCGAACCCAGGACCCTGACTTGGCAGTCCAGTGTGGTAACCATTACACTAACCGGGTCGTTAAAATGATGAAGAAGCATCTTCTGTACAGCCATAAGTCATATTACTTTACAAAGCTTTTGGTATAGATTCACAAAAATATACTAAAATATGTAGTTTAAGATGTATTAAATTACTGGTTTTCAATAAATTATGATAATTTGACTGATAATATTGCTGTAGTTGAAAAAAATCAATACTACAGTATTGCTAATCCCTACCCCTGCCAAATTCAGTAAAAAAGTTCGACGTGGTGACTATTTTAGTACAGGTGGTATTGCCAGGTTATGCGTGATTTTGCCTTTTTTGCAAATACAGCAGCGCATTCTTTTTTCCCAAACTCTTCTTTGCCAAGCTAAAACATTATGTTCAATCCAAAACTACACAACATGTAAGTAAAATGCTAGTGTG
Source organism: Agonopterix arenella (assembly GCA_927399405.1). NCBI lineage: Eukaryota > Metazoa > Arthropoda > Insecta > Lepidoptera > Depressariidae > Agonopterix > Agonopterix arenella. The sequence continues at coordinate 6,254,208 of OV656710.1, forward strand.
TAAAATACTGAACGATAAAACACCTTTAAAAAAATCTTTTAACTTTTTAAATATTTGCCAGAACCGCCTTGAGGTGTCTCAAGCTGACAAGTCCCGTTTAAACGTTCGTAGAACATCCCGCAGGTCAAAACATTTCAGTGCTTATGACGTAGTATCAGAGTTATGAGAGGGGACTTTTTAAATTGCATGGACTCTGCTTACCTATTCTCCTTGACTCGACCACTGGCCACATTGAAGGGTTAAGCGGCGCACGCCATTTGCAGAGCACGGTAGGGGCAAATTTGCTTTCGTTTTATTTTTTATTCTTAATTTTTTTAGAAGGTTTTTAACTATGCTTGTTTTATTTTTCATATTTAGAAATTATCGTGAAAACGTGTCTTAAAATATTTCTTTTTTTTTTTAATTTACCTACCTCCTTGTATAATTACTTTAACAAAATCATGATAATACTATGTAGTAATAGATACTCTTTCTTATACTGTGATAGTACTTAGCTTTTATTTTTTTATTTAATACCTACGTTACTTCTAACTTTTTTAAGTAAATAATTAGTTAGATAAGTATTTTAAAAGTTACACGCAGAAAAACAAAAACGATTAAGTAACTATATCAACTTGGTTAATTAACTATTCACAAAAGCTCTAGTTTAAAAAGTGAGATTTTTGAAAATTTACCTGATACTATCAAATCAATCAATCAATCAAATATACTTTATTTTACACCAAAAACATAAACAGTAAAATACAGAAATAAAATACAAGAGGCACAAAATAAGGCGGTCTTATCGCTAAGCAGCGATTTCTTCCCGACAACTTTAGGGTAGGCCCACCACACATTCCCACCGCTGTAACTCCTGTAAGCCAGGATCAACAGCGGCGACCATTCACAACACTGGACAATGAAGTCCAGCGAGCCCGGGGGATGACTCTAATCTGTCTTGGAACCCGCAATTAATTAATCAAAGAAGATAGGAGGAGTAGGAAAACGAAATATCCGACTTCCCTCCATTGCAAACGGGAGACAGCAATAAGAAGGAAAAAACATGGCTATTAGAGAGCCAATTCAAGAGATCATTTATGGCAGTGTTGAAGACACGACCGCAAAAGCACCAAAAATACAAAATAAAACAATAGGAACCTAACATTGTACTGAAACTATGACCTATTTTGCTTCCAGTAATAAGTATGGCAAAAACATCTGAACGCACGGAAGTTATCCCTAGTCGCAACAAGATCCATGTAGTAAGGGACACCAGAAAATGATTTTATTGAGTCAAGCATGGTCTGGCGCTCGGCGTACCAGAGCTCACACTCCCAATGAATATGATGAGCGGTCTGTTCGAACTCGTTACTGTCAACAGAACATTCACATAAAGGTGACGCAACCACCACAACCTTAGGGTAGAGGAAATGGTGAAAAGAAGAAACTACTTTACTTAAAACAAATTTTAAAGCAAGATCTACTTAAATTAATACTTACTCGTAGTTGTTACAATTGTCAATATTACAAAATTATATTAAAAGCGTTTAAATATTTGTATAGAACATAGAAAAACTCCTGTATTTTTTCGTTTCTTCGATAACTTTTTTATATTGTCCAGCGCTAAAAATTTTCTTATTGCCAATAACCCTTTCAATATAGGGACTAGTTACGCGTGTAATTCTACTAACAAACATTTCTGCCAAGCTTTTTGCGGGGGCAAGGTAACGTGAAATCCGCAGCTTTGGATTTTATTCCGCATAAGTTTAGATTCTAATTTTGAACGGTAAAAATTATGAAAACTAGTCTCGTGTGAACCCCAAACGTTCTAAGTTTGAAATTATTGTTTCGCAATTATAGGTTGTCTCGTTCAGTGATAAGGTATAAAATTGAGTGTAAATGCACATGATTAATTGATCTTATAGGCAAGGCTAGTCCTTATAATAAATAGTCAAATCCAATACCATAAAATTTTCTGTAAAAATACATATAACAGTCTAGAATTTACATATTATAAGTTTGAAACAAGATAATGCCATGCTCTACTACAATGTAAACATCACCGTTAAATTTTTTTTAAAGTGAATAAAACGTAATCACTTGTAAATGTAATCATTTTATAAGAGATATTCCAAGACATCCGTCCCCCCAGTGCAAAATGTACGTCAGAAAGGTGGTAATGCATTTGATATATGGCAATCGCGTGTTTAAATACGCTTAAATCGAGTAGCATATGGAATTATTACTGTTATTGAAAGTGATGGCACAAAAAGTAAAACTTCTAACGCTTTGATACACTGCTCTTTATAACTTAAATCGATATGAAGTTTGTATAAAAAAAAATCATGTTTACATATAAGATTTTAATACATATATGATTTTAATCGGTAGCAAATATAATTTAATTTATTTCCTTCAAGTTCGTGATAATATATTAGATCACACAATTTCTCTGAAATTTAATTGAGGTGATTTATGAATAGTTATTTTGGGTTATTCTTCAAAATTTAGAAATTCGCTAAGATTTTTGACTTTCCATACAAAATTGATCTCGAGTTTCTATGAAAGTAAATAAAGCACATTTTAAGAAGTTACATAGGTATCCAATGGTATGTTTCTGCCTTTTGGTTATTTCTGTTGTAGGTATACAATGGGAAAACTTTTTTAAATAAAGTTTATAAATTCAGATTTCCTTGAGAAAAAACATCATATTTCCTTTGAATGCTTTCCCTTCATGTGTCGCTCTTTTTTCCACCCAGTAATAGAGCTATAGTATAGGCTTATTTTATTATAGGCTTAAACTAAAATTTACACGCATAAAACCTATCTTAACTTGCATGCTAAGCTGTAATTAATTAACCAACGAACAGACGTTATATTTCACGCATGGACACGTGTTACGCATTCTGTATTATCATCATCATCACTTTATGTATCTACACAAGTGTGGACTCGAAGAATTTGTGTTAACGTTTTGTTTTCAAGAATTAGAATCGCGTGCGTATCAATTGCAAGTGTAATGCCAATTTTTTTTGTATAATCTGAAAGTGTAGCACGTTATTGGTTTGTGATAAGGTTTAGATTTGGGTGAGCTCTGTATAATGTATTCTAGACCGTCATATTGGTCAAATGGTGAGATATAACGCGATTTTTGATTTATATTTGTTTAATGTTCTATGAAAATAATGTGTTTTGCAAAATACGTGGATTTTTCACTAAATATTTGGTAAGTGTATACCTATTTTCGTTTTAATAAATAATATATCCACAATTGTAAATTTTTTACAGTTTAGTTTATTAGTCATGGCCACATAGGATATCCAAAAGTCCCAAACGTGGCACAGCAAACAATGCAACAATTTTATTCTTCGATACCGAAAGTTTCTCTAGTCTTCTTATCTTTCTTTTCTTTATTACGTATATAAAATTATCAGTTACGGTGTTTGTAACAAAACTCCTCTTACGGCTTGACCGATTCTTATGAAATTTTGTGTGTATATTCAGTAGGTCTGAGAACAGGTCGTAAAGTATATTTCAGTGGTCTGCGCGTACGAAGTCGCGGGCAACAGTTAGTAACTTTATATAATTTTATTAAACATTTTTATGATCTAATTATGTCTGCCCTTATGCACATCATAACTTTAATGTACTACGGTATGTTGATCTTGATAGCACATGACAATAATGTATATGTCATACATTGTTGTGTACACACGCGTGTTATATTGCATATTAATTAGTTTATAGACATTGTCTGAATAATAAATATGCGTCTATTTACCTAGAACATAATTATATAATAGCTGATACGTTCGCCTACATAGGTAATGTTAATGTTTTTTATATATTTAATTCAATAACAATTCTTCAAAGTTTGGTAAGGTTAGATTGTTTGGAATAAATAGCTTTTTGAGACAAGACCGAATATTTAGAACCAATTGTTTGGTGTTTTACGAATATATAAAGCTTTTCAAATTTTGTATGAAAAATTTCAAAGAATTATATCTTCGTAATTATTTTATAAATTGCAAATGTTATTTGTGACGCGGCATCTAGATTTTCTAAACTATTTTTCCATATATACAAAGTTACTTATATTAATACCGTCTACGCGTATTGTGCGTCAAAGTTTTGTATAAAATGGACCCTTTTGCGACCCTTAAGTAAAATTTGTAACAACACTGGCCGTTATGTACAGCTAGAACACATTGACGACCCCGTTGGTGCGATGGTTACCACGCCGGACTGCTAAACCGGGTCCGGAGTTCGAATACCAATTTGATCATGAATGTTATATTTGTGCCGTTTTTGTATGGTTTCATAAAAAGCCTAGTAGCTTGTATGTGTCTGTGAGCGTTATTTTATTTTTACATTACGAGGAAACCTAACATGCCATTGTTATATGCAAATTTTCTATTAAAATGTTACAAAAGTGTTCATATGGAAGGACGAAAATAGTGGTGATTTCATTACTAATTATTGCTGAACTTTATTCGTTAATTAAAAACAACAAAATTACATTAATTATTTAAACTATTACCTAAACTAAATCTACCAGTATTCGATTGTAATTTAAAATATAGAATAATAAAATATATAATATACAGGGTGTTCCGTAAACCGACGTCAACCCGGTGAATTCTGATAGGTTAGTTCATGCCTAACCAGAATATATTGAAATAAAATAAAAATAAAAAAATCAATCAGTCAATCAATCAATCTGTCAACATTTTTCTTTAGGAAAAGGTTCTTAGTTTTCGAGATTCGTGAAACTCTTTACCTTACTCACTATTTAGAGTGCCACGGCTTCAAATGTTCTATGCAGTGTCTGTGTTAAAACTGTAAATATCTCGAAAACTAAGACACTTTTACAAAAGTCAAATTTTGATATTCTGCTTAGTCATGACCTAACCTATCAGCATCCGCTGGGTTGAAGTCGGTTTACGGGACACACTGTATATAATTATATAATAATATATAATATAGTATAGTAAATATATATAATAAAATATACAAATATAGAATTATTTCAAATATTATTGATTTTTAAACATATTACAGCCATGTTATGCTATTTCGAATCAAATTAAAGATTGAAAAATTTGTCTCGGGCGGGACTTGAACCCGCACTCTTCCAAACCGGGGAACTGCGTTATCCAATTTCATGTCCCGCCCGAGTCAAATTTTTCAATCTTTAATTTGATATAGAATTATTGCTAGTATTAGTCAGTTATCAATTCTGTATATAAGTACAATCAGTACCCACTAATTCTATAGGTGTCCCCTTAGGTACAATAACTGTAAAAATAGTTATAAGGTTCTGCGTCAAATTTTGTTAACACGTAGTATTAACACTTAGTCAACCAATAGGTATTAAATAACTTCGCGTGACATAGCTCATGTTATGTGATAATACGCTACTATTAACACGAATGATAACCAGCCACTAGGGAAGTGTTGTTAGAAAAATACACAACATTGTCGTAAATGTTGTACTACCACTATGCTAATATTTTATAATATCAAGTAAAACGTGCGAGAAAAACTGGTGAGAAAAATGTCGTCATCGAAATGTAGGAGAGCTAAGCTTTGACGTACCTAACATGCGCAAGATATGATGCGAACTAAAGAGATGATTTTGTATTTTTCTTTCTTTCATTATAATTATAATTAAGATGGCGCGCTTGCGGGATTTGATCTCGCGACCTGGACCTTGGTATACTTTAAAGTTCGGAGCTATCTGAAAATTGAAGGAGGGTTGAGTCTTCTAAGTGAAGATCTCAATCTTTACTTAGAAGTCGGATATAAAAGAAGCGACCAATAAACATATTTTAATCTATTAATTATTATTATCACTCTACTTAAAATGAGAATACATTCTAAAAATGAGAAGTTAATATCAACACATCATCATCTTATTTAATAGCTTTGCTCTTGTCGGTGGAGAATTCCCCAATCCAGTCACTTTTCCTACAGATCCTTGAGTTAGTGATCCTACACAGCCATCAACGAAGTTAATGTTTTTTTTACTAGCTCACTTCATCCTACTGCTGGGCAAAGGCCTCCCCTTTCATCCTCCAACCATCACTGTCCTGGGCATGCTCTGGCTACGCGTCATCGAAAGTATCCAGATCGTAAATGTACAAAATTAAAAATCATTATCCTCAGAATCCGTTTTTTTAACAGAATTGGGACCAGTCAGGTTTAACTAGCCTTCTGACGGAGCTCAAAATAAACACAAACTCTAAAATCAATAAGGTATTTAAGTATAATTGAGTACCAATGTTCACCCACTGTCATGTCATTCGTGCATCATTATTTTAATAGCATAATTTTATTGACTATCTGCATGATAGACTGTGTAATTTGTGACCTGTTCGTGGCTAGGTTTTGTATTAAGGTCTATAATTTGAGCCTAGATGTTAGTGTGTCTTGTAGTCAGTGTTGCCAATTTACTTTGATGTTGACTTAAATCCGTTTTATTGGCAAAGTGTACGATTAGTAACCAAAGACATTCTTAACAATTAACTTTTTTCCATTGTCTACCTACTTTATGTTTAGTTCTTAAAACTAGAGCTGTTAAATGCATCCTATTGTCAAACATAAAGAATATTACATTTTTCAGAGCTACGCTCTTGTCGGTGGAGTATAGAGTCCTGTCTCCTCTCCTGCGTACCTACCGAACTATTTCCCTACAAAGATTAGCAGTCGCCGTACTATCATCATCACAAGTTTAGTGCTTTGTGTGTCTGATATAATACAACATCAACCTTTTCTTTCACTTGTCCTTAGATAACTCTTTCTGTCTTTCTATGCCTACCGTCCTCTTTATTTTCCTGCCTTAAGATGATGATGAAATCTCATAATTTAACATAATTATCTACATAAAATCATTATCATTATTCTATATTTTGGTTAGTCACAACTCCCTTCTCAAATAAATGTATTATGTTGAAGCGAGGTTCAATTCTGACATTAGGTAGATATGCCACACAAGTAAACCCTGCTTCAATTAACTATGTCAGAAAATACTGTACAATTCGAGACTGAGCTTGCAGTAATTATTTTGGCTAGGCTTGACACCGACTCCAATAAAATAAATTAATATTCTTATAGATGCCAACGTAAAATTCATCGGCTGCTATATTATTTTTAACTTTTTCAGTTTTGAAGTCGGAATTTTTTGTAAAATATAAATGATTTCATACTTTTTTGTGACACTGACAGTGATTCTGATATCTGCACATGCAAAGGGAACATCGATACAAAGCAAATGTTTCAATTGCCGATGATTTGCTGTCAACTTTTGAGGAGTTCTATTGTGTAGCTCCAAAGTGCGTCATCAGATCTTGTTGAAATGGGACCACCTCGGGAGTATACCCTTTCCAATAAAAAAAGAGTTATCAAAATCGGACTACTCTGTAGCAGTTATGCATGATCATAGATTTTGAATAAATACGCGTCGACTTGAGAACCTCCTCCGTTTTTTTTTCGTCGGTTAAAAAATTAAAGTTACTGAGTCAAACGCATTCATATTTTTCTGCTTACTTAAAAACAAGAATTTTTATTTGTATTTTATTAATAGCAAGGTTTCTCATCCATCTCTCATTACCGCCATCTATCGAGCCATTTGGAACTTTTTTCTTTTTTAATGGCTTTCGGAAAATCTCTCATTGGCAACCCTCATAAATTAATACAGTATTATAATATGACCCACTACATGCAGTAAAATATTATTTGCAACCTGTTAAATGTAAATTGATACACTATTAACCATATGTGCTCTAAATATGGATATAATGAAATTTTAAATAATATAGTAAGATTATTAATGATCAAGTTAGCTTACATACTGCAAACTATTGCATGCTGTGATTAAGTTATTATGTTTATATATTCAATATTAAATCTGTCAGTTTCGTGATTAAACAATTTTCTTGTTTCTTAACCTATGTATACGTGGACGTCAGATTCAGTGTGAAATATTGTTTTCATTCAAAACTATCATAAGGTTACCTACCATAATTTATGTCTAACAGTGAAAGTTTGTTGAGCAAAATGATCATTATCGTAGTTATTGTTAGTTCTTGATATAGAAGGGCTGCTTATACTAAATTTTTCTCTATCTTTTCTAAATATTAATGGTTATCAACATGTTATAGTTGTTCTGTTGGGTTTTTGTCTACCTCATCAAAATTACCAGAAATTATCAGTCTTCTTTCTCGTGTGAAGGTCACACTTCGTCTTTCCAATAATTTGCCATCTCAAATTAATCAGTACACTTAATTTAATAGTATTCATGACATTTAATATCTTGCTAACGTTAGTTTGAAATATAATTATTACATATGTAAGTATAATATATTGAAATATCCATACCAAACTCTACATATAAAATTGTAGGTAATATAATATTAGTTGGTAGGTAGGTAACAACAGTAACATAATTAGTCTTTTTCAACTCTTCGTTGAACTACTGCAGTATTTGGTTATTAAATATCTCATTTTGATCATCTCACATGTTTTTTCTCCAAACAACGTTCATTAAGTCATATATTCTTACAAAAACCGATCAGTCAGGTAAACTAAGCTAATTTTTACAGCCTGTAACTGTCTACATGTCATCTTATGACAGGTCATTAAATATCATGACATGTGAAGTTTAGCACTAATATGTCAGACACTAGCTTATATCTTTATCATTGTTTACCTTAAGTTATTAAGGGACGATGAATTGCTGTGCAAATATGTCTTCATTATAATGTCTTTTATTTATAGTCATCTTATTTATTATTGGCCTTTGGCCTTACTAACGCGTCTTTGTTTGATTTCCATTTAAGTAACCTTTCTTTTTAAATGGAGTTTCTTCTAATGAATCTACGGTTGCACTTCCATTATTTAATCATAATCATTGGATCTTATTTTATATTGTATTTAGCAACTTCCATCAATAGTTTTGACTACAATTTAGAAATTGTAATTTTCTCTAATGAGGAAATATTCTTTTCTCGTGCAACGAAAAAAGCATGATCTCTTCTTCATGTTTTCTTTTTCATTTGTTTAGTACGAATAGGCCCTTACTTTGTGTCGGCTACTTCAAGATAAATTGGGATCTATTTATTAACTCATTTCACCCATTCTAATCTTCCTCACTTTTGTTCATTTCTTTTTAAAAAACGTATTGTAATAAAATATTGTCATCACCAATTAATTCCTTATCACCAAATATTTTTGAGTTGCAATCTATTTGCAGAATTAACCCCTTCAAAAAGAAACAGTTCAATGACAAAGTTTACGGACAATAAAAAACATTTAAAGGATTCGAGGAAAAGAACGAAAAAACCCGTCTTCCACTTTACCATCCACTTTCCACAATTTTCCTTTTTCAAAAATTTCTTTTTGCCTTTGATGTTAAGTGTCGCCCTCCAAATTTTGGCGTTCGTCGCCCCCTTTAGTGTTGGTAAACATTTGAGTGCTTTACCCAATATAAGAAACAACCTTGTATCAGCTATAAACAGAATAAGGGCAAACGAATTTGGAACAAGTGTTTCTGTAACCCTTACAAACACAATAATGCTAGTGAATATTTTGCTGTTTTAGATTTTTTGTCTTGGGTGCGTTATTGTTAGGTAGGTACCTTAGTCTTTACACTAGAATCAGTAAACGGTTTTTGGTAGGAATGAGTGCTAAGATTAAGGAGCAGCTTGCACCAAAAAGTATTTAGGCTTAAATATATTTAAATATGATGCTGTCACTGTCATTAGTATGAGCAGTATGAGAGATAGAGGGTTCACTAAATACGTTTAAGCCAAGCTTTATATTTAAACATATTTAAGCCTAAATACTTCTAGTTATCAAAATCTGGATTTATGGGATACTTACTTACATGCAGTTGCATATTAATATTATGGGGAAAGAAGTAGCACGAAAATTTCAGTTTATAATTTTAAAAAAGACAAAAAAATTGATTCTCCTATAAGAATGCTTAAATCATCTGTAACAGATGGCAAGACCTATGATGATGATGATAGGTAGGCAGATAATGAACTGATGAAAATAAACAAATATAATTATAATAATTGTTGGATTTATAAGGGAGCAATCAAATTAATATTTAAAAGATTTTACGACGTAAAGAAAGCAATATTATGCGTGAGCTACCTTTATTTCCGCTAGTCTCTTGAGTTCTAGCGGAAAGGAGACAGGATTGGCGAAAACTCCACCGACAAGAGCGCAGCTCTTAAATAAGATGATGATGATGATGACCTTTATTTCGCCTATATTTATTCACGTGGCTAATAAATTTGTCAGCAGGAGTACGTGCGTGGCTGTGTCACATTGTTTTATTACATGTTAGGTACAAAATGGAGAGGCACCTTTTCGCCCATAAAATGTTCGACGTTTCTACTGTGTAGCCATAAATATAGGAATCATTCTCTGAGGATAACATTAATCATGAAATAATCTTCATCTATTTTGGGACATGAGTATTTTTATCAATTATCTTTTTGTATTAAAATACATAATATCAAGTTTTCTTTATACATTCAAGTTAAACTTGTACTTCAGACCAAAATGAATTTTTCTAATCATTTATTGGCATCTCCAATCGCCCTGTCTTATTCATGTTTGCATTTAAAAAAAATCTGAAGGTTTAGTTTTGATATTCTAATCGAATGAATTACATGGAAGGTAGTCTTTACTAGCTTTTGAAAGCATGGCATTAAACGAACTGACTAAAATTTATTAATATAATAAATACATCATCTACATACATCACACTAACATCCTCGTTTATCATTTTTATCGTATAAAGTTTTTTTCAATCGTTCAAAAATAAAAACAATATCAGCCACAATTTTCTTTCAAGTAAAGTTTTGACATCATCATTCATGTCAGCTATTTTACTAGTTCTCAGAATTTTTGGTAAAAACTTAATGAAAAATATCAAGTGAAAATATTAATTTAAGCAAAATAAACAAACATTTTCTAAATAAGTGTGCTATTCTCGAAACTTTGAGAGTAATTAATGCAAAGCCACGTACCGTCGGGTGCACTCTTTTTGCGAAAAAATGCGCCTATGACGCTCCTCACCTCCCCTATTTTTACTTGCTTACTAAAATGTTTTTCCTGTATTGCTTACTTGTTCTTTAGAATTGTGATAAACATTTTGTTTACTGTTTTGGGGAATTGAAATTTTTATATATTAGAAATATTTTGGGCCCATCTTATGCAAAATCGTTGCATGTTTTGGCTGTTTTTTCACAAACTCAGTGAACATATTTTAGAATTAATGCTGGTTTTAAACACATCGTGATGATTATTTTTTTGTATGATCGGATGACTCTATTTGGAATTCTTATAGGAAACAACGTCCCAGTAAACTTTGTAGTAATTTATGTAAAATAATAATTTTTAGTTTTCTAATCATTCTAGCTCTCAGAAAGGGTTTTCTGATTCTCTATTTCTTTTCCAGTTTCAGAGTATCATTAAGTTGTTTTTGTAAACAAGACCCATGCGGCCGTCGCACCGGCCTTCTCTACTCTTGGTTTGTTTGTGACGGATCAAACTCATTTCTACTGTATTATTCCTAGATCTTTCTTCACTTACCCGAACATACTTAAAATAAACGTAATTTTTTTGTAAATCTTAACACACACAACACTCAGAACCACGTCCGGATATTTGTAACAACTCGTTCACGATCACAAGCGATGTTTGTAACGAGCAACGATGGCGTGCACGGCTGGGAGCAGTACTGACCTGCCACTCTTGGTGATCACCATCTCGGTGCCCAGCTTGTGGAACTTCTCCCAAAGGTCCTTGCCCTCGAGTGTGACTTTAGGGTCATCAACGACGCCGTCGTCGTCAGGAGGCAGGGGTGCGTACGGCGGCGGTGGCGGCTTCAGCAGCGGGCAAGGCGCGGACAGCGCGGCGGCAAGAGCCGCTGGCAGGTACGGCGGCGGCGGCAAAGCGCCCGCCGTCAGCAGCGCCGACACCGAGAAATCGCTTGGCCGCGGTGCCAGCAGCGGGTGAAACGCGACGGCGTCGCGCCGCTCCGCACCCTCGAAGCGCATGCCCGCGCCGCCCGGGACCCACGGCGCGCGCTCCACGACCGGCGTGCCCGTCGGCTCCAGCGGTCGCGCTCGCGCCCGCTCATGCAACGTCCATAACGCGCCGACCGGCGGCTCGCTCGCAACACTCGCTCGTCCCGTGGCGACACCCGCTCGCACGGCAGGCGTCAAACGACTGGCCGCCGGCGGCGCCGGCTCCGACACCCCTCCCGCCGCGCGCCGCCCAATGGCGCGCCTCGCGGCGCCCCGCGCGCGCCCTCCCGCGCGGCAGGCGGGGCCGCGGCGCCACGACGCGTTGTTTTTTCGTCGCGGGCGAGGTGTCCGCCGCCGCCACACCTAGCGCGCCGGCGACGCTCGCGGGGTGCGGGGGGTTCCGCTAATCTGGTTAATGCGGCGCGCGGGGGCGACACGAGCGGCCGCCGCCGCCGTCACCGCCGCCTCCTTCTAATTGGACACGTTTCCGTTCGTTCATCAATTGAGCTCGTTACGTTCTCGCAATATCTTTTGTGCGGCTAGGTAGAGCTGGCCCTCCATTGCGAGAGCTCATCAGCTCATCCGTTGTCTCGACCTCCTACCACTAACACCGCACCGACTCGCAGACTTACTATTCATGTTTGCGCGAACAAACTTCTTGCACACAACAAGTTTTACATTCAGTAATCATCTTTGGTGTTGTGTTTTGTTAAAGATTTTAAAATTAATATGGACTCTAAGGAACTTTTAAAACAATAAGTGCTTGAGGATTCCTTGACGAAAAATTCTTACACCTTAAAAACTTTACTGAATTTGTACAACATATACATACATACATTACATGGACATTACAATACATTACATTACATACATAATTACATAGGTACATTTGTATACTTGTCAAATTATTTTCATGTGCGATGGAAATTGTTTTTCTTGAAGTTTTCCAGAAGGCAAATGTCTTCAAACAAATTCGCATGCATGTGTCCATCGTTATGATGTAGTTTCTTTTAATTTTTTGAATACGAGGTAACTCAAAAATGTTTTCCATAATATATTCATAACTAATAAGCGGTACTAATTCTATAAAGGTAAGTATATTAAGGTAGGTACCACATTTTTGTGACTGTGTTTAGTGATTTCATAATTTTCGAATTTTTTTATCTTTTTGCTCGTTGCCATTTTCTTTTATGAATTCGGGTTAGGTAGGATGTAATGCTGAATCTGTAAAATTGGGCTGAATGAAATGTTCCTAGGTAACGTAAGTAAAAAGGACACTGGGCAAAAATGTATGGCCACTGGTCCGCTATGGTACAGGTAGGGACAGTTAGAGAGTATCCAAAAATACATGGTACTTAAAAAAAAACATGGGGTATCAATACATTTTCGAGGAAAAAAAAAGATACATGGTGTTTTATTTTGAGGGTGCCTATCGTTTTAGGAAGATCATTTTGAAATTGGCCCGAAGGGGGTAATCTCTGTTGGGGTGATCAGAAACTTAGTTACACCTACTAAAAGAACACTAATAAGGCTCACGTTAACTAAAATGGCAATTTTAGGATGAAATAACGTTTTTTTTCGTTTAGGGTGAACGAAACGTGATGAATAAGGGCTAAATATTATGACAAGGAATTCAAGCAGCAGATGGAAATAGCAGCGAAATGCTAACATTAGTATGAAAAGCCGCTAAACAAAACCCTGTACCTTTTTTCTCATTTGCACAAACATTTCTGCCACTTTTTGCGGGGGGCGAGGTAACATGAAATCCGCAACTTTGGATTTTATTCCCATAACTTTAGATTCTAATTTTGAACATTTAAAATCATGAAAAGTAGTCTCGCGTGAACCCCAAACATTCTAAGTTCGAAATTATGGTTTCGCAATTATTGGTTGTCTCGTTTAGTGATAAGGTATAAAATTGAATGTAAATGCACATAATTAATTGATCTTAAACCGTGGCAGAGGGGAAATGCTACCGCAAGGCTAGTCCTTATAATAAATAGTCAAAGTGAATAATTTTCTCTCATTTGGAATTCCTCCTAGATTCAGAATTTGTTAGGAAAACCTTTTATAAAGAATTCGATTTTACTAAGGTAGAATCGTAGGGTACATTACCTACCCTACATGCTGGGCCGATTTCGACATTTGACATGGCATTTAAATTAGCCCAGTATTTTTTCCAAGCGGATAGACTAGGTACGAAATTAATTTGTACCAAAAAAATATAAAAGAGATCGATAGATTTATTATCGTGTCAAATACACAAAACGGTAGCGTTTGAGGGGCAGCTTTCGCTATCAGGCAACCAAGTACTGGAACAATATTGCGACACCAATGCGATCACTCAAGTCAGGTTTCACGTTCAAGAGAAAATTGAGGGAATTTATCCTGAAAAAACAAATTATTGGCTTGCCTGATACGCTAACGTACCTTTTGTCTCATAGTTTCACTAGGTACCCAATTTTAGGCTATACATAATTATAATAATAATTTACAATATAATAAACATTTTATTTATGTATGTAATACATATTTATAATATGATTCAAATTCTTTTAAAGCTTTCTTTAACTATATTTCATTTGAACTTACACTTACTTATTTATTATTACTCATTTCATTGGTTGCTGCGTCTGGCTACTACTAAAAAGGTTTCATCTGAAAATCAACACCCTGCTTTCGGCCAAGGTCTATGTTAAGCTGAGACTGGGACCTATTTGCTCCTGTAGCATACAATAAATTACATGTGGTTCTATTGATGTTTCGTTGTATTCTTGTTTTGTAAACTTGTATTATGTGTGTGTTACTTATGCAAATAAATTTGATATCTATCTATCTAATTTTCTTAAACATTTAGATACGGTAGGTATATTATAAATTATTATAATCTTTAAGGAGTTAATTGGAGTCCAAAATATAACTATAAATTATGCAAATACATTCGGATCCAACAACTTTTCCTCTGTTATATTTTTTATGCCTCTTTTCTGAGGATTTCTATAACTGAAAAGCTATACCTACCTACCTAGTAAAATAATGCGAATATTACTTCTCTAAACAGGTTGGATAAATTTGAAAACATAATCATAATCTATCTATACTATTATAAAACTGTAACAGGAAGTTTGTCTGTACATTGAAGATATTAACAAAAAAAAAAAGTTACGATATGGTTTTCAGGTGTCCCTGATTCCATTTCACCAATTTTTGGATTTTTTTGTCTGTCTGTTTGTTTGGGTGTTTGTTTGTTTGAACGAGTATCACGCAAAAACTACTGAACCGATTTTGATGAAACTTTTTTTGTTTGATAGCTTATGATCTGACTTAAAATCTGGTATATAATTTGTGCGGACGGAGTCGCGGGTTAACGCTCGTTTTAAACTAAAACCATCGAACTGAATCACTTTTACTATGAAAGTAAAGCTGAAATCTCAAAAAGTGTGTGTACTTTTTGAGATTTCTTTAGTGTGGAACACTGATTTTGATTGTGATTTCGGTTTTGCTCCCATAGTAATTTGTCCAGTTTGATGGGTCTAGCTAGCTTTAGTTAAAATAATGACTTCAAATTCACTCTGTATACTTATCGACGGGGCCTTGATTGGGACCGAAGAGTTCTTGAGTGGCGACCATGTACCCAAAGGTGCAGCGTGTGTAGGCCCTCTACAAGGTGCACTGACGACCTGGTGAAGGTGGCGGGAATCCGTTGAATGAGGGCGGCGAAGGACCGGTCGTTGTGGCGATATCCTTGATAGAGGCCTAAAGGGGATGATCAGATCAAACTGAACAACTTTCTGTATGGCACCAAGATCGAAATCGCGAAACAAAATCAGCTGTCCCATACAAAACTGCTGTACCTACCTACTCAACTAAAATGGGACAGCTGATTTTTTTTCGCTTTTCCTGAGGTAGGCTCTATAGCGAAAGTAGTTCAGTTTGATGGTCTGAGTTCACCGTTTCAGTATTTGCTAGGCTGTCACTTACACCCTGTATAATACTTATTTTAATTAAATTATGAAACTTTAGGCGTAGCGTATTTATTCTAATTATCAATAGGATTTTTTCCAAAATTCGATTATATATAAGAGATCTAATCAATCATTAAAATTCGTCATCGTATGGAGTACGTTGAATCAATGAGTTTTGATGTAGGTACAAAAGACCGTACCTTCATAGCATAAGCATATGCTCATGACTATATTCCCCGAGGAGTTAGTCAGAGATATTCTGAAACCTCAGAACATCCACGTTTCACTAATACCGAAACTCTGTCCAGTGTGACGGGGAGCGAGCCCGTTGCCACTTGTAAAACCACCGCCACCAACATAAGTAGGTATTAATTCGAATTTCTGAAGAAAAATTTACGTAAGTAGGTATACTAATTAAAAATGATGGCGATTATGATATGATATAGATTATTTATGCAGGTTATTGACCTTTACATAATTATAAAATAATCTTCGTATACTGGTTTTGTAGTCTCAAAACTAGATTAAAACTACTTTTTTATCAATCCATTATACAAAATAAAGACATCCGACTCACTAATGATTTAATTACGCGTTATCTACCTATCCTATATCTTTTATTTGCATATATTTGTGTAGTATTGACATTGACAAAACATTCGTTGAATTTTTTCATCAATGTGCGTACCTACACAGGTTCGGAACTTTACAAGATTTATTTTGAGTTTTAGGTACAGCGCCATCTATTGGCGAGTAGCGCGTAGCGTTGCAAATTTGTTAGCTTTAATGAAAAGCATATATATCTAATAGAGTTTCTGTAATAGTAACTTTTAAGGTATTTAAAATAAATAATGTATGAACGAAACGTGCATTATAAATGCATTATGATTAATTTTATTTCCTTTATTTGGTGCAATTATAAACCAAACTTATGTCGGCCGTAGCATCCTGTAGTGTAACCTCAGAGTCATCATCATCATATCAGCCATTAAACGTCCACTGCTGGACATAAGCCTCCCCCAAAACGGGGGGATTTGCCATAATCGCCACGCTTGGCAGGCAGGTTGGCGATCGCAGTTGGATTGAATGTGTGTACTCTACCGGAAGATGGGCAGCAGCAACCTCAGAGTGTGACAAATAAAAATTAAAATTTTATTCTCTATTTTTAATTAACCGACTTCAAAAAAGGAGGAGGTTTCTCAATTCGACCTAAAATTTTTTTTTTATGTGTTCGCCGATAACTTCGTCGTTTATGAACCGATTTTAATGGTTCTTTTTTGTTGGAAATATCATTAATTTGTTTCATAGAAGTCGGTGTCAAGCCAAGCCAAAAAACTAATGCAAGCCCTGTCGCGAATCGTACCGGCTTGACAGCGACTTCGATAAAACAAATTAATGTTCTTATGATGCGACGAAAAAGTCATCGGCTGCAATATTATTTTTTAACTATTTAGTTTTTTTGAAGGCGGTTTTTGTAGTTCAATTTCCAATTTGTCAAAATAATATTAATTTTTTTTTATGCAGATAATTTTTTTCTTGAGCTTATTCTTTAGCTTCGAAAAGTCTTTCTCTATCCGTAATTTCTTGGGCACCTGTAAAATAAATGTAACGAAAAGTACCAGATGTTATTAAAAAAATTGCTTACTGTGGGCTTTAAGCATAAATATTTATTACCATATAACAACCACAGCAAACATGAGCATAAATATATTGCAGCAGAGCATATATTGATCATAATATTGGCGCCAGATCTTTTGCTTCGTTGAGCTCCAAAGCCAGAGCACCACGGCATGCCTTGGACACTTAGCTGTCATTTCATACAAATGGAAAAATTGAAAAGAGGAGGTAAGCTTGTGCGATACTGCAAACGAGAAAGGAATACGCATTTGCTTAACATTGGTAACTGCAGAGGTCATCAGAGAGCAATAGAGGGGGTGAGGTAAAAAGTTGGTGGGAGGCAGGGAGTGTCCGTACTGTATCTAGTAATAGATACTCTTTCTTGTACTGTGACCACGGTCCCAAGTCACCTGAGAAGTTACCATAAATGTTTGCTTCTCTAAAATAGTATGTTAGAGTAGCAAACATTTACGGTAACTTATGACAGGTTCAGGTTCTTTTCTTTTCTTATCGTGTGGGCAGAGCCCCGGTGTCAGAGTTTTTACAGACCGCGTTACGGTCTCTGACGTGGTTTTTATGTAACGACTACTACCACCAGAGATAGTAGTAGCCGGGACCAACGGCTTAACGTGCCATCCGAAGCACGGAATCATTTTTCTATTCAGTCAATCAGGTGATTCAGCCTGCAATGTCCTAATCAACTGGAGAAAAACACACAAAGTGACATATCACTAGGTGCCCCCGTGGGAATCGAACCCACGACCTCCGTGTCGAGAGCCAATGCTCTTAACCATTAGACCACGGAGGAAATGGAAATGAAACGGATGTACTAATAATGATTGAGCATTGCAAATGCAAATAGATAGTTGAAGTCCTAAAAATACGAATGGAACAATTTAATTCTACGTATTATTTGTGTTTAAACTTCGAATGTATTTCAACACCAAATATAAAAACATTCAATAATTGTAACATCTCCAAGACACAATGACATCCAATAAGTACCAAATCTCTTTAAAACTCCCTACAACCTTGTCAAACTTAACTATTGAAACTTTCCAAAATTATTTCCTAAATTTTCCATTTAGGCATTATACTTAAATATCCTAACAACATTCTTGTTTCTTCATTAATAAGTTCGAAAATGTCACGTTTTGTAAGACTTTATAAGTAAAACGAAGATTAAAGTGACAAGGTTGCAATACAAGAAAGAAGGGTCGTAAAGTAGGATTGGATGATAAGTGAAACTCAAAAGAAGTATTATCGGGAAAATTTGGTTATGCGGAGATTGGGCTTTCCTGCTCTACTAGGGTTGTCGATGTTAAGTTTTGTTACAATCTAATTATAACTATTTTTAAGAGTTCCATCGCTGGGCATCAATGAATACATTATATCAATATCCTCAGGTATTACATATTTCTTATTAGAAATGCAACTGGCAGTCTAAGAATCTGCGTATTTAAGAAATACTAGGTACATTCTTAAATATGCAATTAGATCAAGGTTTACCCACTAATATAGATATTAAAGTTTGATACATCAGATATTCAGTTTTCATTAAGTGGCCTGCATTATCAAAGCACTTGAGTGTAGATAATCTTTCCGAAGTACATCGCTTCTACATTAAGTATTTCAATGGAATAATAAACTAAAGACAGCGATGTATCTCATTACATCATCAGAGATATAGGCCAGCAGTAGATAGTTCAAATTCAAATTCAAAAATTTTTTATTCAAAATAATATCACATAGATAGCTTTTTGACGTCATTTTTTGAGTCTACCACCGCGTCGGAAGGTGTTTCGTTGAGAGAAGATGCGGCCAGAAACTCTACAACACACATCTTTTAAACAAAACAAAATATACAAAGTACAATTAAAATACAATATTGCATTACATAGAGTAACATTGTCAAGACCAGACATTTTGGTCATTCAAATAGTCATCGAGTTTATAGTAGCCTTTTTTACAGAGGACTTGTTTAACATGGGACTTAAACTTTTTGTCTGGCAAGTATAGAATATCCTCTGGTATCTTATTATAATAGCGTATACAGTGTCCCATGAAAGATGTGTTGACCTTACTAAGTCGAAAATGTAGGGATACTAATTTATTTTTATTTCTTGTATTGTAAGAGGTAATTTCTAACTAAGCTACATTACAGCTAATGTAGAGCTGGTTCTATTATGGAGGTGTATATACAGGGTGTAAGTGACAGCCTAGCAAATACTGAAACGGTAAACTCAGACCATCAAACTGAACTACTTTCACTATGGAGCCTACCTCAGGAAACGCGAGGCTTTCACTTACACCGTGTTTGTAAGAAAAGAAACAAATTATCGTTAATTTTCACCGTATTGTTAATATCTACCATTCCAATAGAATTGTAGTTAAAATACTAACATAAAAAAATTCTGAATAAATATTCCAGACATTATTTTGCAATGTTATTTAAAAATCAATAAACATTCATCTTTTAAGATAAACTTTTTATTACTCCTAAATATGGTTTAGGTTATGGTTTAGGTACCGGAAAAAGGAACGGAAAATCGTCGTTATAATACAGTCTCATAATCATTATACAGGCTAGATATATACATTAAAATTTCTCATTAGATATGTATGGTACTTAGCTACAAGCTGTACAGGGCGAATTTGATATCATTAGCATCCATCTAAACTAAGAGTCTGCCCATCAAACCGAACAACTTTTACTATGGGAGCAAACCGATCGGAGCAAAAAAAATCTGCTGTTGCATACATTTAAGTCGAGTAGGCATTGCAGTTTAGTATGGAACAGCAGATTTTTTTTTTGCTCTGGTCTGTTTGTTCCCATTGTGAATGCTGTTCAGTTTGATGGGTTAGACTCTTAGTTTAGAAGGATGCTAATGATATCAATTTCACCCTGTATATACAAATTAGGTGATACTGGTTTGTTCCAATGCTTTCTATGAATAGCTATTGATAGACAGACTGGAGCAGAAAGTGGTCATACTTTACTGTTTCATACCCAGTCATAGACACTTTAAATTTCTCTCTAAATTGTGTCTTATAACAAGAGACTTCGTTTTATTCAGTGCACAGGCAGTGTATGTATGTTTGTAATTATTACGTTTTTGACAACCTTATTTAAGGAGGAGAGGTGTCTAAACACTTCAAGTTTCAAATTTAAATTGCGGGTTCTTAAAACACTTTCCGTCAAGCGCAGAGATTGTAATCAAGAAATAATTTGATGCCAGGGCTTTGAACAGAGCCAAAGTTCTGTTTAGGCAATTCTATTTGTAGACGACATCTAGGCAGTTACAATTTTTAGGCATTGACGATTAGGAAATCTGCTTCATAGTCTATTGCCATGATAGGTTTATTACAGCAGTGGCATCCCGTAAGGCAAAAATATTTGTATGATGAATATGAACTTTTGTACCCGAGTCATGGATGTTGTCTAGTCATCATAATACAAGTCCAGGCTAGATTGTTGTACTTTAAATGTGACTAGATAATTTGTGTGATAATGTCCAAGATATTTAATAGTCTAAAATAGGTAGTACAGACAGAGCGTACATCAAATATAGTAATCCGTAATGTTTCAATAAATAGAAATCCAGAAACGACTATGTGACATTTTTTTTTTTTTAATATTGTGTATTAGCTCAAGAATTAAAAAAAAAAATACGATTTAGAGTAGCACTAGAGGCCCGGTGCCTTCTTATTAGTTTAAATATAATAATTTTACAATCGTTTTGAACTCTTACTTAGCATGAGTTTACAAGTCGCTCTACGTCAATTCGTGGTAGAGTTAAGTACATTACTACAATAATTATATAACAATCTAATGACCTACATATTTCGTTTTCTGTTTTACAACTTTTTAATGAAAATCATATAACTTAGAGTAGTGTTAATTGGAATTCAAGCTTTGGTAGCGTTAAAACTTTGTTATTTGCAAATAATTCGTTGTCTTTGGATCTAGTTTTTACTGAATACCTACTGCAGCGCTATTTTCCCAAAATATTTGACGAAAAAATTTCTAGTATTAAGGGAATATTCAATAACAACAATGCACAAATTCTTCTGAAACTTTAACTTCAATTAATAGTAAGAATAGTAATTTTTTTTTCTTTAGAAAGATGAACATCATTAAAAATATCCACAAACTTTCTCAGCACTTCCAATGCTCCATTAAAAATATACATTAAAATATCTGAAAATTAGCGTATGACAATTTACATTCGTCTTCATTAAATGTTCACATTTTCCATGACACCCAGATTTTTTTTTCATTACCGAGAAAGCGAAAAAGGCACAATTATTGTAACACATAATTGAGTTAGCGTTATTGCGGATGCTCTGCGCTCGCAACGGAATTATAACCAGCGAGTAATTTTTATGGTACATTTTCGAAGAAAACCAGCTTGGGTGGGCTTTTATTCACTTACTCTTATACAACAAGAAACATTTAACGAACACCATCAATACAAACATATATTTAACTCTATCTTAAAAGAGATAGGGTTAATTTTTGTTTAATGATGTGTAAAGCGTATAGTGGAATTGTTAACGTTTTATTGGTAGGATAAAAGGTTTTTTTCAACAGTAGTTTTGATGGGAAAAATGATTGAACTCGAGGTTTGTTGGCATGTGAGATGTGACCCTATAGTACTTAACTTTTTAGTGTAAGTTAGTAGCAAAATACTTTCAATTAAGTATCGGTTCATAACATCAAGTTATCTAGAATGAATACGAAAGTATTTTTCATATCGTGAATTATAATGATTGAATACAGATGCAAATGGGAGAAGAGGGTTTTAAAGATATTCTAATAATTGATGATGATTTTAGGTATATCATCATCATCTACCGTTTCAAAACAGTGGTAGCTTCAAAAAAAGATTTGACTTTAAATAAGTGGGCTTCAATCCCCTATAATAAATGATTTAGTTTGTTTAATAAGCCTACGTACCTATTTAGGGTAAGTCCGGGGTAGTTGGCCGTAGTTTTTTCAGCATCCAGTTTATATAAAACTACATGTTTGTAGATTGTAATTATTATTTTTAATTAAACTTTGAATGTTACATTGATGGAATCAACCTTAAAAATAACTTTAAAAAAAAATCACGATTGGCCATCTCTCCCTTGGTGTCCAAGAGAGATGGCCTCAGTAGTATGGGAGAGTTGGCCAGTTCTTAATTCTACTGTTTTTTCCTTTTAACCATTAATTTGTTTGAGTTTTAGTTACTTTTTTTCATTTTGAACACATGTCGTCACATTGAGAGCCATCTTGGTGCACCAAAACTTGGAATAAGATAGACTAAATCCAATCTTCAATAAGACGTGTTTCGAATAGTTTTCTCCATAGAAAATACTGTTATGTTCTTCTCTCTCTTTACCCTTTTCATCTGATGCATCGCATAAAAGTGATTGTTTGTTATCGTCCATTAAATAAGAAATTATTCCGAAAATATGAAAATATGTCTATGGGCATCTCACCCTAACTAACGGTGGCCATCTCTCCTAATTTTCAGGGAGAGATAGCCACATCAGCCAAGTGACAAAATGTATGAGCCCATGTAGTTATTTTGAGGTTATGTACAAGTACGATTCCTAAGTCATTCCGAAAACCCTTAAAAACGAATAATTTTTCGAATACTTCACAACCACAATTTGTAACATGAATGCCTTATAAAATATTCACAGTATGCAAAAGTAAAAAGGTGGATTTTACATATGTTTTCGTTTTATTATATATTCGCGAATATTTTTGTACCCAGGAGTTCGTATGTATGACTTCAAGCGAACTAAGTGATAGCTAGAGATACCCAACATTTTTTTGTCGATTTTTTTTGAGTTGGCCATCTCTCCCTTACGGCCATCTCCCCCGGACTTACCCTACTATTGTACGGCATAGGCCTCCTCTCCAAAAAAAGTGTGCATTACCTACTTCACGTTAGCACACGTTAGGCTACATTGTTGGAGGTAAAGTTAGTGGTCAACTTGTTGCCAGAATATTTCTAAGCCACTTTGAAAGGCATCTGACTTAGCAAAGAGCGATAATATTTATTTATTACTGTAACATTCTACATCTAGTTCAGTCCTGAAAGGACATAGTGTAGATGCTTTTCAATATTTAATTTGACACATCGAAACACACACAAAAGCTATGATATTATGGTTATCTTAAAGAACCTTGGACAAAGAAAATTAACTTACTCATCAAGCTTTACTAGGTAATTATAGGTCCTTCTTAATATGCTTACAGAAGAATAAACTAACGAGTTTTTTAAGGGTACGTATCATCATCAAACTGAACAACATTCTCTAAGTAAGTTATAGAACCCAACAGCAGATTTTTTTCAAAATTTCGGATTTGTGCTATATAGAAAGTTGTAACAAGGACTCTATATATAAGGTCTAACAAAATTAGGTGAAACTATTTTAAGGGGATGATTAGACCATCAAACTCGAACAACTTTCTCTATGGGACCGATATTGAAATCGCGAAAAAAAATCTGCTGTTCCGTACAAACCTACTCGACCTAAATGTATGGGACAGCAGATTTTTTTAAAAATAGTTTCACCTAATTTTGTTAGACCTTATATAATAATTATACTCTGAGAATATTATTGTTAAGATATCCACTTTGAATAAATTAAATTTATTCAAAGGATTTCCATATAAATAAATAATGCACTTTTAAAAATGGAAGGGTAGTAAACCCATACCTAAATAAATCCTATAAATATCTTGGCTACAACCACTAAGCCGCATGATATGCATGACTACACCCGTGTACACCTCTTGAGACCTAGGCGAATAGGGGATCTAGGGGAGACCTAGCTTCTGAGTGAAACTATGATACTATAGCTAGGTAGATAGGTACGCTACTAGTTCGTGTTGAAAGAGTAGCGTAGATTGCAAAGAGATCGCGTACAAGATTGATTGCCAGATAACTTCCTTCAATGCTGGGATCCCTACTGTTACTTAAAGGTAAAGTCGTGGAATTTAACTATTTAGCTGTTTGCTTCTTTTATTTTGTTGCGTAATGTCATAATTATCATAACATTAAATAAATAAATAAAAGGTTGGCTCGGCGGCGGAATCTGCCGAAAAGGCAAAAGAGGGTAAATACAAGGGTATCGGAACCTAATACAAATTCATAGCATTCGGCGTCGAAACCCTTGGTCCGTGGGGTACTGGCGCCCAGGCGCTTTTTAAAGATCTGGCAAAGCGCCATGTAAACCATAGATTAATATGTATATGTTGTAGAGTCGATCGGGGATCCAAGGGCTGGCGCTTTCCTCGCTCAACGGATCAGTTTAGCCGTTCAGCGAGGAAACGCTGCCAGCATCTTGGCTACCCTCGCGCACGGTTCAAACCTGCACCATATTTTAGGTTAAGTTAGTTTTATTTTCTCAATATTTTTATTTATTTTTAATATACCTACTTACTTTCCTTTATTTGTCTGTAAATATACAATCTGTTAACAATAAATGAATATAATAATAGAAAAACAGTAGACAGGTAAGTATTAAACGATAAAATGTCGCTTCTTTGATTTTATTCTTTTTTCTAATCGTGTGGGCAGAGCCCTGGTGTCAGAGTTTTTTCAGACCGCCGAGTTTTGATTTTATTAGTAAGATATTGTATTATTCAACTAATAAAATATCTTACTACTTATCTTATATCTATAATATCTTACTTCCCAAACCTATTAAAAGTGAAAGACAAAAATTATTCAATGAGGCCATTAAGCCTTGTGGTTTAAAATGTTAAGGGCCTATGTCGAAAAATAATTGAAGCGAAATGGGCGTGTGATAGCTTATATAAGGTCTAACTAAATTAGGTGAAACTATTTTATGGGTATGCTCAGACCATCAAACTGAACAACTTTCTCTATGGGACCAATATCGAAATCGCGAAAAAAAAATGTATGTCCCATACAAAACTGCAAAGACAACATGACTCAAATGTATGAGGCAGCAGATTTTTTTTTCGAGATTTCGATATTGGTCCCATAGAGAAAGTTGTTCAGTTTGATGGTCTGAGCATACCCTTAAAATAGTTTCACCTAATTTTTTTAGACCTTATATTACTGCCTGATGTGAGAGAAAGAGATGGGGCGGCGCGCGCGCCTGAAACGACGCAAGCGTAAAACAAACTTTATTTAACACGTTCCGGGGCAGTGAACGAGACACAATAGAACTTTTATTGTTATCACGTCTATAGGCGGTCACTGTCCCGGAACGTGTTAATTGTGATTGTACTATTTATGCTAGTTCAATTCTGCTCTAATCAAAAATTTTTAAAATATCAATCTCTTTTTTAAAATCAAGTCTCGTGTTTCTATTATTCATCGTTCAGCAGTTCCAAGCGTTTATCTATAAAGACGGAGGCTACTTTGGCTTGTTTTCTATCGAGAAAATGTGTCTTAATCGTATTTTGGCTCTGCTCAAAACTTCAATTATATGTTCAATTTTCACATATCCTCTATTCGATCTTGGAATTCACCGTAATATCTGGAGGCTGTTATTAATTCCCTACCTAGGTAGGTACTTATTAATTTGAAAATATACATCCTAACATATTATACCCACGATTACGATAGTATTCCTTTTAAATATATCTATGTATACAAAGAAAATTGTATTCAAAATTGTATTTATTTTTATGTTGATTAGATTCATTTATTGCATTCATGTAGGTACAGCTTCAGATGGTAGATAATTACAAGCAAATTGTTTACATGAAACCTGGTAGGGCTTAGCAATTTAGAGAACGACTGAAAAACAGTTTTAAATTACTATAAAATTACCATTCTTTTTGTTTTACAAAGTTGTTTATGAAACTGACTGCGTACCGTCCGTTAGACTAACAGCGCCATCTGTTGTTGAGTGGAAATAAGTACTAGAACAAAATTACGAGTAAAACTATATTTTATTTTTTACTACTGATAAGTGATAACTATCTGTTGCTTCCATAAGAAATTTTTGGCATTACACAAAGTATTAAAAAAATTAATTCAACTATTATTTTAATTGAATTAAACTTGACTTATGAAGTTATGAATCACCTACCTAACTATACAGGGTGAACTTGATATCATGAGCATCCTTTTAAACTAAGAGTCTACCCATCAAAGTGAACAACTTTTACTATGGGAGCAAAACGAGGATCGGATCGGAGCAAAAAAAATAATCAGCTGTTGCATACATTAGAGTCGAGTAGGCACTGCAGTTTAGTATGGAACAGCAGATTTTTGCTCCGATCGTTTTGCTCTCATAGGGAAAGTTGTTCAGTTTGATTAAAAGGATGCTAATGATATCGATTTCACCCTGTATATAAGTTGGCCCAAGAACATAAATACATCTACACTTATACCGGGGTGTGGCAATTGACAATAGACCCAAGTAATTTTTAATCAGGTAGTTTAGATTGGACCATCAAACTGAACAACTTTCACAGTGGAACCAGCATTGAAATAAAATAAAAAGCTATTTCATACAAAACTGTAGTCTTCACCAACTGTAGTACCTACTCGACTCCAACTACAGAAATAAAAAAAAGTAAAATCTTATAATTTTACTCAAACTTCATTTAAAATTCCGCGACACTGTCAACTTAATCGAGACAAGACGCCACTAAAAAAAAACAAACAAAAAATCATCGTTCAAGAGTTTGGGTGAGTTTCAAAAACGCCGACGCCGAGTACTTTTCAAATTAGACGTCTACAACGCGGATAAAAAAGGATCTATTCGATACAAATATTGCACACGACGGCCGGCGGTGAAACAAGCAAAAATAAAATAGACTGACATTCTATTTTTCTCTGGAAAGGAGCCTGCGCGCGCATTGTGACTCCGCTGCGCTCGCGCGCAAAACAAGCAAGACCCTTCGCGCTTGACGACCGCCGTGCAAGCGAGATAACTATACGCGTATCCTACTAGAAAGAGAGAGACGTATATATTATGGGCGTTCCGTCATCGAATTTCGCATCCAATTAATGTTCAGTGGGCTTCCAAGTAGGCGGGGCATATTTGATTCAAGCTAATAGGGATCGAGCTAAAATGATCTATAGATCGTTGCAGACGCAGTGCATACTGTATTGTTATCGTTGGATTTATTTTATATCTACTTTTGATGGCTGAATAAATTTTCTTGCCGATTCCATTTTTGATACTGATTTTGGGATATTGGTTTCTTCTTAGTACGTTTTTTTACATACTAGATAGGAACGGTACCTTTTTTATTAATTACGAGCGTTAACCCGCGACTTCGTCCGCACAAATTATATACCAGATTTTAAGTCAGATCATAAGCTATCAAACAAAAAAAGTTTCATCAAAATCGGTTCAGTAGTTTTTGCGTGATACTCTTTCAAACAAACAAACAAACAAACACACAAACAAACAGACAGACAAAAAATCCAAAAATTGGTGAAATGGAATCAGGGATACCTAAAAACCATATCGTAACTATTTTTTTGTTAATATCTTCAATGTACAGACAAACTTCCTGTTACAGTTTTATAATAGTATAGATAAGATTTTTAATAAAAATAAAACCTCATAGCAACTGCTACGACGCTGACGGTATAAAAGACATCAACGTGACTATCTTTATATGTAGTTACGGTGGTAGTAATTATAGTACTATCTATACAAAACCAATATAAGCTGGCCGCGTGACGTTATACGTTACTCGTGCTACGCGCGGCCAGCTTATATTGGTTTTGTATAGCTTGATGTGTCGCCGTCTGTACCTATGTTTTCTCTCGGAATTATAATCTAAATAATCACGCCTATGCTTTGCCTATGCTCCATTGAGGTGGGTAGAAACAATTGATCGCATTTGCTTGGATTCTGACATATTACTATTTATCATAGTAACTTAGGTACCTACCTATCCATTCATCCATTTCCAGGGACCTCCGTGATTTTCTTATATTATAATTAGGTATGCCCTTTTGGAGTACCTCACCTTCAATATGATCTGTTTAGGTAGCTATCTTTAAGGCAATACGATTCCATTATTCTATAGGTGTATTTAATATTTTTGTCAGTCAATCATCATTGACTCTTACTTCTAAAACAATCATGTCTCGTTACTATAGTGACGTCACCAATGAAGCTATCCTTTTTACTCCAAAGGCATAAACTACAATGTAAGCAAGAGAGCAATACCCTGATACAATGGAAATAGAATATACAATAGAATACAACAGACACAGACACCTTAATTAGGCAGCGTTAACAAAAGACGATCTGCTAGAACAACGAAAACTGTAGAGTGTTAGATAGATATAGGTAGCTAGCTTTTCGTCTATAAAAAATACAGCAAAATCAATTAAATCTCTCGATATCCTTATACGACATCCACGGTATCTAAGAATAAGATGTGACTACAGATATTAACGCTATAGCTCAGAAAATTAGCAAGCTGAAGTGGAAATGGGCTGGTCATATCTGCCGAAGAACTGACAACCGGTGGGGTGTCAGGGTTCTGGAGTGGAGACCGCGAACTGGTAGGCGTAGTGTGGGACGCCCTGCTGCCCGCTGGACAGACGACATAAAAAAAGTAGCGGGGAGCGACTGGATGAGGAAAGCCGAGGACAGAGTTTTGTGGCGCGCCTTGGGAGATGCCTATCTTCAGCAGTGGCGATGATAGGCTGATGATGATGATGACGATAGATATTTAGCTACCTATTAAGAAGGTATCAAAAATAGGTAGGTAGGTATATCTTTATAGTAATTAATTGAACAATAACACACTTCCTATCGACAACATAACCCATTAACAAGATTTATTACTCCATAATTACCTAACTACCTAATTACATATATAATATCTATCAACGTGCAATCAATCCTGACTTTATGTGTTATAAAAACATACAAAAAATTACTATTAAAAACAATAGATCGTTGTATATATTCCGCAAGTATCTCAGTCTATTCCGCTTGCTATATGTATTCCCACATAGCTAACTGTTCAACAAATATAAGCAGAAATTCTTTCACTAGTTTAGTGTAGTTAGAGTATTTGAATAGTTGTTTAGTATTTTCGTTTTATGATATTCAATAAAGACTCATAAGACGCGTATTTACGAGAGCTGTAAGGTGCAAAAAGAGTTATTCGAGAATGTCTAAAACGAAAAAAGTTATGGCCGAAATAGTAAAAAAAATATCTGAATTTTTTATTTTGGCGCTCGATATTTTGGAAATGAATAATGATATCAAAAATTTGAGAAAAATTCTTCTGGACAATTTAGTCAGCTACAATTTGAGCTGAAAACAAAGACGATCGGGTTAAGGGTTTGCCCTGTAGCCTAACCTTTTTGAGACAATATTTTTTCGAATTCCGTAGATTAATTTCCAATGTGCTCAATAGGCACGAAATCTGTGAATTTTTTGAGCTCTATAAGAGTACGCGACCGATATGATAAAGAAAGTATACTGCTTTTAGTCTAGGTACCTATCCATTCTAAATGATCAAATCATCAAAGGTAAAGTATTATACCTAAATCATAATAAGCTCTATCTTAGTCTAGGTGCATAGATGAAATAGTAAAGCCGTAAGCCGTACCCAGGCGTCCGGTGAAATGGCTTACTGGATTCACATTTGGAATTAATTTACCTGCAACATAGCTATCTACTCTGATTCGTCATAATATCACTGATAATAATAGTTCGTAGAATGAGGCTTTGTAATAAGTTTATTATTTAAATGATTCTACAATTTCTCTCACTAACTACTTCGTCGAAAGAATCCGACATAAGAAGGTAAGAACGAGAGAGTGCATCTATGTATTTAGCGGGTACACTTATTTATGCACTTCAAAATTGGTAATATGGAATCAGGGATACCTAAAAACAATATCGTAACTTTTTTTTTTTGTTAATATCTTCAATGTACAGACAAACTTCCTGTTACAGTTTTATAATAGTTTAGATAACGATAGATAGATGTATTGTGTCCTAGCTTACGGAAAGCCGTTCAAAAGTAGTATCCCAACTGACTAAAGTGTCAAATTACCCTAATTGTCCAACGGGAAGCCACCGGAACGAACGGCTGTTTCGTACAATACAATTAGAATCTTTGAACACTGGCCTTTTTGTTCGTGTTTACCTCATTTACATTTTGTGTTTGGGTTTCTTCTTCAATATTAGGAAATATTCAATTTGGTGTAGTAATAAGTGGGTAAGTACTTTACCTAATACTGTATTTTAAATCTTTATATCTATATTCTTCCAATCACAAGCAAGATTATTTTTTCGGTACCACATCGACTCGCTGAACGGGGTATAGTTAGGTATACTTAAAGCTTAGAAAAAGTATATGTCTAGAAAGAGCCTCATGCTTCTACCTTATAAAACAAAAGGGGCCAACTTTCTTAGTTTGGTGTGCGTGAGGCGCCATACAAATTATGTCTGTGTGCGTGTATATGGATAGGGTTTAGACGCCCAATACTGGTTACAATATTTTTCTACGCTTTTGTAGCTTCGACTGTCAATCTTGACATATAACTTATCCAAGACTTAAACCTACCTTACGTAATTATATCATAAATAAAATGAGCAATATTTCTTCATAAATATGACATGTGTTCAGTTAATAGTGTCTCTTTCACTACAATCATCTGTCTTCGAGACCTCAATGTTACTTACTGATTATTTAATGTGGTTTTCTTCTCTGTATATAATATCAGATAAATACCATTTCGATAATATGTGACGACAGCCAACCCTATTATTACCACTGTTTTTTTTTTACTGGCAGCACAGATTTCGAAAACCGAATTTAAACATCTGTCGACACTCAATAGGCGCGTATTGTCACGTTCTTTTCCCAAAATTCAAATCGACAATGGCGTTCGGAAGCATAGGGTGTTTAATTATACCTAGTTTACTTGCCTACTTAAAAATATGTGAAACGATTCTAAACCTTATTGTCATGTATTATTTATTTGTATTTTCTAAGACCCACATAATGTTTGTAAAGGTGTATTTAGATTATTTATATTTTAGGGCTTCGTTGGGCGTAGGCGGCATTTGTAATGCAGTGTTGGATTTCTGAGGTTAAAACCGAGTGGAAATAGGCGGTCGATTTTTGAATGTATCAGATGACAGAAGAGTGGTTTTAGAAATAATGGTGATTTCTTTTTTTTCCGCTGTGCATTCAGCACACCGCACATACTAATGAAATGAAATTTATCTTCCAAGTTTAAAATTCCTGATAATAGCATATCATTTCAAGTCTAACAAGAATTCTCCGTACGTATAATGATAAGTATAGTACAGTTGATCCGTTTGTAAAATCCAAGCAGTCGTTCAAAAACGAAATAAAGTTGGTTATTTTATTACAGACTAAAGTCTATTATCGAATATGTTATGTAATACCTTCGCTTCTATACACACACCTAGCGGTAAGTAAGTATACATATATATCTTTTTTTCAAGTCGTTGCAATAATAATTTTTTTAACACAAATTATTTTGGTGCCCCTTTAACCTGCCACGGGTTTGGGTATCTATTTTGCGTTCTATTCTGTCACTGAGGGAAATTACGAAAACAAACATTGAATACAAATGACATTTTTCGCATAAAAATAAATAAAAACAGTTCGCAAACTCCCGATTGTGTTCATATAATATTGACTTGCGTTGATTCGCGTTATACGCGAAGAATTTTTTTCAAAAACTGGATACACTGGGTTTGAATTGGCTCTCTAATAGCCATGTTTTTTCCTTCTTATTGCTGTCTCCCGTTTGCAATGGAGGGAAGTCGGATATTTCGTTTTCCTACTCCTCCTATCTTCTTTGATTAATTCATTGCGGGTTCCAAGACAGATTAGAGTCATCCCCCGGGCTCGCTGGACTTCATTGTCCAGTGTTGTGAATGGTCGCCGCTGTTGATCCTGGCTTACAGGAGTTACAGCGGTGGGAATGTGTGGTGGGCCTATATATATCTTTTTCCCGATCCCAAGAATTTATTCGTAGGGCTAGGTTACACAAACACACACACACACCCTTACACACCCCACATGTTCACACAAACGCACACATCCACCTAACTTAAAAATAGTATTGCAGGTTGTACCTACCTACGTGGGTTGCTTGTATATCTTTGCCTATATTCGAGTCATCATCATCGTTATGATTCGAGTGTTGGTTGGTTTGTGGAAGCGACTTACATGTGAGATGCTCTTTG
This sequence comes from Agonopterix arenella, assembly GCA_927399405.1. Lineage (NCBI taxonomy): Eukaryota > Metazoa > Arthropoda > Insecta > Lepidoptera > Depressariidae > Agonopterix > Agonopterix arenella. The sequence continues at coordinate 6,287,020 of OV656710.1, forward strand.
CCCATACCTACTTAAATAAGTTTGTATAATTTCTTTCTGTCAACGTTACATGTACACAGGTTTCGTTTAACAATTGTATTTTTTTTTCCTACCTTCCTCTCGGAGAGAAAATAATTATCTGCATTTGTAACATGGTTGTATTGTATTGTAGGTAGCTGAGTACCTATAATTGATATCACAGTTTGAGAAACCGGATTTTGTTCGCATCTACTAGAAACTAAAATTGTCCTAGCAATAAATATGTTAAAAAAGTTAATACAACAGTATAATATGACAAGGTTCTGGTGGATGCGATTGAAATAGGTGTTTAGTTGCCTCATCTTTTTCTCTCCCTGTATGTCTGCTTGTTAATTAATTAATTGATAAGTTACCTTATGGATAGCTATAATTGGCCATCAAAATGTAAACAGTGTTGTAACTTATGTATCTAAGGCTGTTGTTATCCTGAATAAAACAAAATAAAAATAAAAAGTCGTAGTACCTACTAGCTCTTGCCCGTGACTTCGTACGCGTAGGTATGAAAAATAGTTTACGTCCTATTGTACAACTGAATATGCACACAAAATTTCATAAGAATCGGTCAAGCCGTTTCGGAGTAGTTTTGTTACAAACACCGTGACCGAGAATTTTATATATTAGGCAAGATATGTAATAGAATAGAGTACCTACCTACCTACTGACCCGAATATAAAAATTTTAATAAATAAAATAGTCGGTATTGTCAGGTCTAGGGAAGCAATGTAAATGTTTTCGTTTAGCTTAGGTATGTACTTACATACGTATGTAGGCGTAGTTAGCAAAGAAAGTTTGTGGTTGCAGGTTTTTTACATTACAAACGATTCACCCTCAGTTGCAGAAACGCTCATTAAAGTTAATCCTCCATTAAATCTCTTGCTAGCTTTTACTACGTCAACAAGACAAAAAGTGACAGCAAGAGATTTAATGGAGGATTAACATGAATGAGCGTTTCTGCAACTGAGTATGAATAGCATAAACATTCACTCCACTTCTATTATTATATAATAATGAACAACTAATAGGTATGAGAACCCAAAACATAAACAACAATACGTTTTAAAACTAAAAAGGAGGCTGTATATTCTCTAAACTCTTGCCTGCCTTTTAAAAACAACTAAGAAAAAAAAGACATGACTTTTAAATTAAGAACACAATGTTTTTATTTTTTTAACCTGCGAATTGATTTAATCAGTGTTCCAAATCTTAAAATAAAATACATATTTTTTAGTATCGTTGCTATTTAGGTGATCAAAAAGTTTTAGGCTGAAAAATGTTTAAATATGATGCTGTCACTGTCATTAGCATGAGCAATGAGAGAGACAGATTGTTCCCTAAATACGTTTAAGCCTAAATACTTTTTAGTGCAAGCCAGCCAGAGAATAACTCAAAATTATACTTATATTGAACAAGCGTTAACCCGCGACTTTGTCCGCACAAATTATATACCAGATTTTAAGTCAGATCATAAGCTATCAAACAAAAAATTTTCATCAAAATCGGTTCAGTAGTTTTTGCGTGATACTCGTTCAAACAAACAAACACCCAAACAAACACACAAACAAACACACAAACAAACAAACAGACAGACAAAAAATCCAAAAATTGGTGAAATGAAATCAGGGACACCTAAAAACCATATCGTAACTTTTTTTTGTTAATATCTTCAATGTACAGACAAACTTTCTGCTACAGTTTTATAATAGTTTAGATTAGCAACGTTAATTCACTGTTTAACAGCAAAACGTCGTTTTTCGAGCACCTTCACGGGACGACGGCTTTTTACACCACTTTGCCTGTAATTGATTCGCTTGAAACAAGCTTAATTACAAGCTGTGATGAGTTGCTTAAATACAGGCTGCTAAGTAGAACGGGCGTTTTATGATCCTTTAACGAGGTGAAGAATTTCTTAGTTTTAACTCTTTCAAACTCAATGGTTTGACGATAATTGTGTGGAAAGGTCATATTAATATAACGATTAAAAACACCTATTGTTCATTATGTTCATATCATGACATTGAATCATGTATAGATAAACGTAACCTCAGGGTTAAAAGCTCAAAAAAAAAAGAATTAAAAAAAAAAAATAGATAAACAGGGTCCTTCTTAATAACTGAACAGCTTTCTCTATGGGAACAATATTGATATCGCGAAAAAACTGGTGTTTCATACAAAATTGCAAACCTAGTCGCCCCAAATGTATGGGACAGGTTTTTTTTTTTGCGATTTCAATGTTGGCCCCAAACGAAAGTTGTTGTTGTTGTGTGATGGGCTAATCATCCCTAAAAAAACGTCAGCATATTAAGTTAGATCCTGTATATTGCGTTATACCTACTAAAATTCTATCTCTACAGGGTGAAATTGATATTACTAGCATTCTTTTAAACTAAGAGTCTACCCATTGAAATGAACAACTTTTACTATGGGAGCAAACCGATCGGAGCAAAAAAAAAAAAATTCGCTGTTGCATACATTTGAGTCGCGAACTTGCGCGTCGACAGTGCAGTATAGTATGGAACATCAGATTTTGTATTTGCTCCAATCGGTTTGCTCCCATAGTAAAAGTTGTTATTTCACCCTGTACATCCATCACTTTGATATAACCGTCGTTTCTTTATCATTAGTAGAATTATGAAGTGTCTGTACTTTTTTACTTTAAAGGGTTGTATAAAAAATGCACACTATAAAAACTATAGATCCACCCAGGGGAAACTACCAAAAAACTATTTCCCATCGCCGAAAAACTTCCAAAAAATCGCGCGCCAACCGCAACTGTCAAAAGTATCAAAATCGATTAATTCGATGTTCGGTACACCTTCCTGTCTTTAGAAATAGTCAGTGAAATGTTTTTCAAAAAACTACGGAACAAAAGGAAAGGAAGTGGCGACCGCAAGACATCCAAATTGCCCGGCACATCCCTAATTACACGATTTTACTATAATTTTGCGGCCAGCTTTGCCTCTAGAGGGTTTCTCAAAATCACCACCTCCTTTGTGACTGCAGGCAACTACAAATCAAACAATGTTTTAACAACCTACTTATGTCTTTTGTGCACTTCGCGGTGGGGGTTTGTTTGAAACGGCTTTTTTTCATAATTGGAATCGAATTAAGAAGCCATAAATTGTCGTGAAAGTAGTGCGTGGCAGCTTGCTGACCAACCATGATAAATGGACTTATAGTTTTTTTTAACGTTATGTCATCTGCTTTCTTACTAAAAATTATGGGCTCCAAGTTGGCACTAAATGTAGAGATTTCGCAAAAATACCCTAGTCATAAAAAGGAATCGATTGGAATGTCAAAAGATTGCATTTCAAAAGTTCAAGACACTATTTTTTTTTACTACTTTGCCTTTAAATACATTAAGGCAAAAGGGTATTTTTAAAACACACGTATTTTTACAAACGAAATATTTTTTTTTATTTATAGTTAATGGACTCTTGCTTGTGCGTTAGCACTGCATTTCCGCCAGTGTCAAGTGTTTATGGGAGAATCCCAATCTCAGGGATTGTTTTTGGTCAAGAACAAGAAGAGATTGAGGATTGCGGAGCCTCTTGGCAGGCAAAAACGCGACGCGCGAAATCCACGCGAGAAGAGTACTCGGGTCAGAACCTGCAACGTGACTCCAAAAACGAAATATTTATTAACTTGTTTGGTTTATACAAAGACAACATAAAGGCATTCTATAACGTGAACGCCCCTTCCCCAGGTAAACCCATATAGGTTTTCGTGGGACGGGTTTCATCATTGTATTGTGTTATTGTAAATTTCTTAATTCAATAAAAAAAAAACTGTTTTTATACCAGTAGGCCCTATTGGTAACCTATACGCAAGCCACACATGTAAAACTGATCACAACTAGCTAAAAGAAATTTTACATTGGCTTTACGTAATTTCTATCAATTTTTAAGTAAGATAGAACTGACATTAACAAAACTATGACACAGTGGGACCAAGTCCAATCTAAAACGAGATAAACACAAAAAGCGGCGCGTTAATATTGTGTTGTACATTATGTTGGTATTGTTGCGAGCTCGCGTTATAAATAATGGAGGATGGTCGGCATAACGCGCCGCTCGCTGTGGCCTAGGCGCCGCATGGCACAGCAAAGCTGTGGAGTTGTCAATGAAACCGATCACTATAAAAGTTATGAGTTTTATACAGGGTCCTTCTAAGTATGCTGACACTTTTTTAAGGGGATGATCAGATCGTCAAACTGAACAACTTTCTCTATGGCACCAACATCGAAATCGCGAAAAAAAACTGCTGGTCCATACAAAACTGCAAACAGTAGAACTAAATGTATGAAACAGCTGATTTTTTTTTTCGCAATCCTATGTTAGTCCCATAAAGAAAGTGGTTCAGTTCGATGGTCTGATCGTCCCCTTAAAAAAGTGTCAGGATATTAAGAAGGACCCTGTATATGTGTAGCGTAGCATATACAGGGTGAAATTGATATCATTAGCGTCCTTTTAAACTAACAGTCTACCCATCAAACTGAACCACTTTCACTATAGGAGCAAACCGATCGGAGCAAAAAAATCAGCTGTTGCATACATTTGAGTCGATTAGGCATTGCAGTTTAGTATGAAACAGCTGATAATTTTTTTGCTCCGATCGGTTTGCTGTCATAATAAAAGTTGTTCAGTTTGATGGGTAGACTCTTAGTATAAAAGGATGCTAATGATATCAATTTCACCCTGTAGTTATGCGTGGAAACAAATTGATCGTTTGTTAAGTAAACTTTATAAATGGAAATACTGATCTAATTGTAAGTACATGTCGCATTGGATACGTTCATGTTATTACAGTACATAAGCTTCTTTTCTACAATGGTGATAAGTTGACAATCTTACAACGAGGACTACTGATGTAAAATCTTCAAAAGGTTCATGATAACCGAGCCAGCTAATTAGACATGGGTTTCGGCCTTGTTCAGTTGGTATATTTTAGACAGAATCGAACCACCTCACTCAAAATAATTAGATAGGATACGGAGTATTTTCATTATATTTTATTTTTATTTTATATTTATTAAAAAAACCAACAGCCTTAAAATAAAACAGAGTTGAACCATTCATACTATCAAAACATAGGCCAATTACAGGTTTCCCTAGATTAACATAACAGTTTAACAATATTAAAGGAGTACAACGGTTAGATAAGAGCAAACAAGGTTTTTATCTCTGCTCAAGATCGTCTAATTTTAAGTAGAAAGAACTGCGATAAGATGCAACCGTCATACGATCTTTCCTAGAACCTAACCTAGTGAAACCTGTCTCCGTGACAGTTAACTTTTGATTGAGATCAATAAGACGAAGGGCATAATGATGAGTAGCCAATTAGAACATTGTACTTTGGCCAGGACAGTTCAAAGTATTGATTTTATTAATCACCCCGAGTTATCTTACAAAGGCGACTCCACGCATTCCGTTGTCCCCGTGCTTGGGTGGCGCCCGCCGCTATAAAATTCGGACAGCAGCGGCGCGGAATCCCACAGATTCCAACTTAATATTAATTGACGATCGGCTAACCTACTCTCCCCTATAGTACCTACGTAGTCGCTCGCTTCCACGGAAATATTTTACTCAACAGTTGTTGTTTTTTGAAATCCGGGAGTTTATGTTGTAACAACAGAGTGTAGGTTCATAGCAGAGCGTTGGTGGCGCGTTGTGGAGAGGCACAGACAATCTTGAGGGTCTGAAATCGAATACGCACTCGCATCATGTCATAAACTGAGTTTTCAGACTTAAACTGGGGTGATTTTTTAAACACTTCACAAATTTTTGAGGAGAGGTTGAGATCAACTACGGAAAAACCTGAAATCGTAAAAATATCAGCTGTTTCATTCTTAGTCGAGTAGGCATTGAGGTTTAGTATGGAACAGTTAATGTTTTTATTATTTCAATTTTACTCCCATATAGTAAAAGTTGTTCAGTTTGATGGTCTGAACCACCCCTGAAAATTTGGAAAGTGTTTAGCCTCTTCCTATCGAGTGGGTAGCCAGCTCTGATGTCAGAGTTTTTTCAAACCGCCTTACGGTTTAGTGTTTCATCATCATCATCATCATCATCAGCCTATAAACGTCCCACTGCAGGGCACAGGCCTACCCTCAAGGTGTATGGGCATTAGTCCACCACGCGTGCCCAATGCGGATTGGTAGACTTCACATTCACATCAGAATTTCTTCTTCAGTGTATGCAGGTTTCCTCACGATGTTTTCTTTCACCGTTTGAGAGCAGTCGGTATTACGTACATAAGTTAGAAAAACTCATTGGTACATGGCATGTTGTCCGTGCGGATTCGAACCCGGACTCCCATAATTGGGTGTCCATACCACTTCGCAACGCGCGACCGCGCGACCGCATTCGCGCGCGATGATCTACGAGTAGGTTTAGTGTTTAGTACCTACCTTATTATGTACGGCTGTCACAAAATAAAATGCCAATCCCTAAATGTTGACTGTCATTAATTCGGTAAAGTAATTAATATTACATTAATTTATTAACAACCTTGTAACAATTATTGAACCTCAATTGTGCTTAGAAGTGTCAAAATATTTTTATTTCAGTATCGATCGATGATTTCACTCTTAAATGCTACCGATTTATGTCTGGCAGTCTATGAATTTACACAAGCATTTTGCGTGCCAGTTTTCATAGTGCGTATTATATCCCACCCAAGTTAACAATTCTCCTCAATACTCTACATAACGACGTAATTAAGTTCACGCTTGTACGCATACGAAGACATTGTTCACATTAGAGATCCCTAGCCCAGAGTCGTAAAACCTTTGCTTCAAGATCTAAAATAACTTGACACGAGGGACTTATAATTTAGAACAAATACATTCGCTAATTTCAGTCAAGAAGTCTCTAGACAGCATTCTTATGATGTACGCTATAAGGATCATAATACTATAATTAGTGGGACTTATTAATTGGAACAGACACTAATTGCGGCAGGTAGGGCAATCAAACGGTGTCTTTTGTTATTGATGGCGATGACAGTTGCTATTACGGTTGTAGGCTTCTCACGGGTGTTTGTCGCGGTTACTTGTCTATCTTGTTATTACATATTTACATACGTATATACCGACATGCGTATTCCCTTTGGAATGCTTAGTAACTTGGTGCAACTATGTTTGGGGCCTAAAATAATGATTACATTTCGATTCACACTTGAATTTAGATAAAAGTATCTCGAAGGGGCCTCTACGTGCATGTTGGACCTGTGTCCCCACGCATGCCTTCCGGGCTACGGCTCGTGAAATACCTGTTGAGATAACAATAATAATAATAAACCCGCAGCTTGTGGCGAACAGTTGGTGAGTGGTGACACAACCGACCAAGCTCCCGGGGGAAGTCCTTAATCCTCGTCTCCAACTTGCCTTCACTGGCCGGTCGGAGTGGACCCCAAGAGGATTAGATCCCCACCTCTGTGCTTGCCTTGATTGGATGGAGTCGCAAGAGCTATAGGATTGCTCGAAGAGTGGAAAAGTGGAAGAGTGGATGTGTTGCGAAACTGTTGAGACCATTTTTGGATCCAGTGATGGTCGTTTACAGTCCAAAAGCACCTATCCACTCTAAGCTGGTCATAAAATGTTGCCCCCTTGTTGCTCTGTATGAGGGGCCTATTCGTTTTGAGTTGGCGAGTAACCGTCTGCCATTTTATTCCGCCGTGTTTATAGCTACATTGGTCAGGCAGGCGCCATGGTCCCTCCCATAACCTTATTACCTAGACCACTGGCATTCAACCCAATAGCCCAGATTTCACTCCTTACAATAGTCCTACACTGGCCGGGGCCTGTTTTGGATGCACTTCTATCTGGGATAGTTGCCGGTTGGTGTTAGATCAAATTGTCAGACGGGCCTCTACGTGTTGGCTTCGGCCCCACGCACGCCTCCCAAAGGACCGGGACACTTATGTCTCGGGGATAAGGAAAATAAATAAATAAATATCTTGGACATTGTCACACAAATTATCTAGTCACATTTAAAGTACCTGGACTTGTATTATGATGACTAGACAACGATATAGAATACAATACCAAGGCCTAACAAAATTAGCTGAAACTATTATGTATACGGGTATGCTCAGACTATCAAACTGAACAACTTTCTCTTAGGGACCAATATTGAAATATCAAAAAAAAAAATCTGCTGCCCCATACATTTGAGTCATATTGTGTTTTTAGTATTGTATGGGACATCAATTTTTTTTCACGATTTCGATATTGGTCCCATAGAGAAAGTTGTTCAGTTAGATGGGCTGAGCATACCCTTAAAATAGTTTCAGCTAATTTTGTTAGACTTTATATAGATATAAATATCCATGACTCGGGTACAAATATTCATATTCATCAAAAGACAAACTTAATTAGAATAATAATCTATATTATGATTGAAAAAGCAGAGCCTAAAAATATAAAGTCTCATATTATGTCACTAACAAGGCTTTAGTTTAGATATTTATACATATAACAATCGAGAGTAAACTAAACATGACACTCACAAAAAAACGTGTTTATGTAACCGATAGCTAATCTCAAAAATAGGGTGTTTAGATAACGCAGCCGTAGTCGATAAAAAATAAATTAAAAAACAAACCGGTGGAGGGTGACAGTGCCCATGTCACTAGCATGTTACATTACCAAGGCTGACAACATTGTAACATGAGAACTGGCTGGAAAAAAGACATTAGATACCTACTTATAATTCCTTTTACAAAAGAAGTCACAACAATAACACTTATTGCTCTGTCATAAGAACGAAAGTAGCTTACTTTACGGAACATCATGTGGTAAAAGCTTCGGATGAGGTCCAGATAGAAATATTAAAAACAAATTGATCAATGGCGCGTGAATCTGACAGCTCTTGGCGGTAAAAAACAAAAGACTGTTAAAGATCGTTTTAAAGATTAGAAAAGTGAGGAGCGAAATTATTACTGCGTAATGCGTATCTATCTGTCTATCTATCTATACTATTATAAAACTGTAACAGGAAGTTTGTCTGTACATTGAAGATATTAACAAAAAAAAGTTACGATATGGTTTTTAGGTGTCCCTGATTCCATTTCACCAATTTTTGGTGAAATGGAATCAGGGACACGAAATATAAAATACCTAATATTTCGTTATCACTTTGAATGAGTCTGTTATAGAAAAATAAAAGATGTGTAATGTAGAATTTTTGGCCGCATCTTATCTACAACGGAACACCTTCCAACACGGCGGTAGAGTCAAAAAAGGAAGTCAGAAAGCTATCTAAGTACTTATGTGAAATTATCTTTAATAAACAAATTTGAGTTTGAGTTTGAGTTCATTTTTATCGATAAAATTTTCCATCCACATTTCGTTCTTCACTAGCTTGTGGTAGTGCGAGATAGCAATATGTAAATTGACGTAAGAAAGAAAGAGACTTCAAAAAAGACATCAACGGGGGCTTTTAATCAAATTTTTGGTTGCACAATTATTTTGTTATTGTTTTAATCTAAAAATGAAGGAATAATTACTTAGCGGTGAAAGGAAATGCCATCCTTTGTACGACTGGATGTTGCAGCACATTTTCCACACCATTTCACTGAACAATAGGGCATTTTTATTGGCTAATTTCTCTTTAAACGATTTTATAAAACTGCTTATATCCCGTCGAGTGTTGACAGCGGAATGCGGCGACGAAACGGAGCGCGGCGCTACATATATAGTAAAACGACATATGCTTGGCGAGCGCGGGGGCCCGGCTAAGCTCCGTCTAGAGGCTTAGTGGTCTGTGCTCCTGGCACAGATATTGGTAATATCTGTTTCTTATTTTTTATTCTTTTGTTTTTTTTTTGGTAGAGGCTATTCCTCTAGAATCTAGATTGTGTTTACAACATGTCCTTTTTTACTTTAATCTAAACTATTATAAAACTGTAACAGGAAGTTTGTCTGTACATTGAAGATATTAACAAAAAAAAGTTACGATATGGCTTTTAGGTATCCCTGATTCCATATCACAAATTTTTAGCATTTTTGTCTGTCTGTTTGTTTGTTTGTGTGTTTGTTTGTTTGAACGAGTATCACGCAAAATCTACTGAACCGATTTTGATGAAACTTTTTTTGTTTGATAGCTTATGATCTGACTTAAAATCTGGTATATAATTTGTGCGGACGAAGTCGCGGGTTAACGCTCGTTTCTTATAAAACTCACAATGGCTCTATCGTGTGTAGGTGTACCTATCATGAAGGCTGGTTTTTTTTCTTCAATAACTTTCTCTAGGGCACCAACAACGAAATGGGGAAAAATTTCAACTGTTCCATCCCATACAATTAGGATGAGTATGTTTGCAGTTTTGTATGGGCCACCAATTTTTGAAATTGGAAATGTCTTATCGTTCGCTCCAGTGTAGACCCCGATTTCACAAAAAAGTGCGATCCCCTTATATCTCGAAGAGTTTTGAAGATATGATATTTGAAAATAGACTCAAAAGACGCGTATTTACGAGAGCTGTAAGGTGCAAAAAGAATTATTCAATAAAATCGTAAAACTCCTCTGGACAATTTAGTCAGCTATAATTTGAGCCTAAAACAAAGACGATCGGGTTAAGGGTTTGCACTGTAGCCTAACCTTATTGAGACAATATTTTTTCGAATTCCGTAGATTGATTTCCAATGTGCTCGATAGACGTGAGAGGCACGAAATCTGTGCATTTTTTATCGTGCTTACGTCATCGCATACATTATACCTAGCGGTACCTACGGTACCCCTAAAAGTGTTTGATATCGATTTCAAATCTTTATGTCAAGCCAAAACATAAATTAAAGTTTAGTTACTAAGTGCGTGGTTTAAGAATCAAACAAAAATATAATATATCATATTGCAACTTGTATATGTAATATTATCTATTTTTAGAAAGAAAATCCTACTCGGATTATCTGACACAAATTTCAATGCTTCGACCAATCGCATTGCAGCATAAAGACACAAGTATCCCTCTCTAGGTGTTAAATTTAACACCTAGCAATACAAACCATTATCTACCCTATAACAAGGGAATACAACCCAACTCGGCTTGACCTACAGATGAGTCAGGAACATACAATAGATTTCAAAATCTCAATCGATAATCAACGTTACTGCAATACCATAAAGTCCTTTCAAACTAAACCGCAGAACGGAGATCTCGTTCCTGTTATAGGCGTCAATTTTCACACCTAACATTGCAATGCATTTTTGTTCTTATTCCATAGCAGTAAAGTATAGAATTGCGTAAAAAGTGTGTAATCTTATACGCTGTTTTGGAAATGAAGTTCGAAAAGGTGTCGGATTTCTCGCCTTGGGTGTGAAGGGTCGCCATTCTGGATGCTGATTGGTGGACAGTCCCTTCGTTCCATTCGCTAGGTGTTGATTACTGAAGTTCTGTGAAGATATACAATAAATAACTAAGTAGATACTGTCTCTATCACCTAGATCATACTTGGATTTTTTTAAATAAAGTATATGTACAAACTTTTTTTTTCGATGACATCCATCTGAAAAACTTTCACTAAAGATAAAGCATTGAAAATATATTTTATGTTTTTTAAAGAATAACTAAAATAATGCTATCTATTAATAATTAGTCAAATAAACCGCCCCGCATCCTATCTCGCCCAAAGATGTCCATTGAAAAAATATTACAAGTTTTTTTTTTACATTGTAGGTAGAAGTCAAAAATAGTAACAACATCGATAGTGGGTATCAATTTGAGTTAGAGTATATCGATAATATCGATATCACTAGGTATCGATATTGTTACTATTTCGAATCAAATCAATTATACTTTATTTTACACAAAAACATAAACAGTAAAATACAGAAATAAAAATACAAGAGGCACAAGATAAGGCGGTCTTATCGCTAAGAAGCGATTTCTTCTATTTTTATAGACGATCGATAGTTTCACTATTGTTAGGCAACACTATCTGTAGGTAGGTATCTAAATAGTTAATTACCTAGATAATTACCTAATAATATGTTTTGGTTTACATTTTTATTGTAAATTGTGTTGGTATTTCCTACTTTTAGTAAGTAAATGACTCCTAAAAAAGATCCTATTACTTCACTAAATGTTCATTGTGAATACAATGAATTTATTCGGAATCGAACCCGGACCTCTCACCCTACATTCTTCAGCTAAGCCACAGATTATATAATAGTTACTACCGTAACAGATAGTTCACTCAACAAGTTTTTTTGAATTTCGAACGCGCGCTTCAGGAACGAAAAATAAAATGCGCCTTATATCAATGAGCGACGAGGCACCCCACGGTGGGGTCCGGCTGTCAAACGTACCTGAGATGTGGAGTGAGACACCCCTGGCTAAGAACTCAGTGGTCAGTGCTCTTCTTTGTTATTTATTTAGCATAGCAACGCACCCAAGTCTTCACGAAGTTTATTTTATAGTCATGCGCATCCAAATAGTACTAAAACTTCCGAGAATCTTCCATTTATCTCAGCCTTATATCTTCATCTAACATCTATCACGTTTTGCTTTTGTCACGACACTCGGGACACGGTCGGGCGTTACGGGGAACACTCGAAATAGGCGCCAAACTCGGCGGCCATCTTGAGACGCGTTCGGAAATCGAGCGGGAAATTCTGATACTTATAATAAAAACAAGTTTCTTTGATTTAAACAGTTTGCATTATTTGCAGCGAACTAGGGCTTGATCAAGACTTGATTCTTTATAATATTGCTTTACCCGTGACTTCGTCCGCACAAATTATTATACCAGATTTTAAGTCAGATCATAAGCTATCAAACAAAAAAAGTTTCATCAAAATCGGTTCAGTAGTTTTTGCGTGATGCTCGATCAAACAAACACACAATCAAACAGACAGACAAAAAATCCAAAAATTGGTAATATGGAATTAGGGACACCTAAAAATCATATCGTAACTTTTTTTTTTGTTAATGTCTTCAATGTACAGACACATTTTTGTTTCAGTTTTATAACAGTTTAGATTATTGCTTACGATTTTGAAATGTGACCAAAAAATCAAAAATGTTAGGTAAGTAATAGTAAAAAGAAAAGAAACTCTCGCTAAGCAACTCGCGTGATAACTAGCTCGAATAATATCAACTTGCATGATAGTAACTTGTACCATGGCAACTCGAAAGAAAGTCACTCGGGTGATAGTACTTTGCATGATACTGTCATGATCGCACGATATAGATAGATAAACAATTTATTTGCTTAAGTAACACACACATAATATTACAGTTCACAACAAGTTTACAAAACAAGAATACAACGAAACATCAATAGAACAACATGTAATTTATTGTATGCTACAGCAGCAAATAGGTCCAGCTTAACATAGACCTTGCCCAAAAGCAGGGTGTTGATTTTCAGATGAAAATATTAGCAACTAGCATGAACTGAAAACTTTAACTACACTTAGAGTATAGCAGTACCTCATACTGCTACCTAGATACCTTCGCGACGTAACGACACAAATAAAATATTACATACATACATACCCTGTCTCCCAATGGGGTAAGCAGAGACAACAGAACACCACCTGCTACGATTCTGAGATGATATTATCTGCCTCGTTTTCTCGACATATAAGTCACCTCATGCAAGCTTGTCGGTTTCAAGTATACTAGATCTGATAAGTACAAAAATTATAAACGAAACTTTTTGTACAAAGCTCGCGTGATAATGATAATAACGAATTCGCGTGAAAGTCTACACAGTGCTAGTATGGCCGTGCCTAACCTGCCCAACTAGTACGCCAGTATAAACCAGGCATTATCTTGCGTATGTCGGTAACTTCGCCTCTTCTCTTTGTCGTGCTAATATTGACGTTCGCGCGTGTCGCTTCCATTCCACAGTACTGAAATAGACTTTGCATTCTTATTGAACTTTATTCTTAAGGTAACAAGAATTATTTTCCTGTGGTTGAAGGAGATGACTACTTTGGTGCTAGTAGAATTTGGCCTTTGTGTTTTGCAATGGTTTAGATGTTGAATAATATAAATGTTCTGTTGAAGTTTGTAAGGGAGTGACAGAAAGTGGTTATTTGAAGGGGTAGTTTAGACCATCAAATTGAACAACTTTCACTAAAAAACGAACATCAAAATAAAAATAAAAACTCAAAAAATCAGCATTCCCATAAATGTTAGTCGAGAAAGTATTGCGTATGGAACAGCAGCCTTTTTTCGCGATTATGAACTTGGCTCCAGAGCGAAAGTTGTTCAATTTGATGGATATATATCTTCTTTTCATTACCTACTTAGGTATCTAATTCAAATAAAGACAGACAGCCTAGTTTGATGATGAAATCCAAATCCATGCCTGCAAATCCAAAGGTCTTAGGTTTTAATCCCGCGAGGGACATTATTTGTGTGATGAACTGATGAATATGAATCGTTGTACCCTAGTCAATATTATTACTATTATTATTTTTTGTTTTGTTTTTAATTTCTACCAGTTGCTCCTGGGGTAGTATCCATTATCGCGGGTTTTTAGCCAAACGATAGTGGGAAGCTGGTTGTGGCCACAAGTGTAGTTTGGATGCGTGAGCTGATAAATTAAGTGTGTTATGCGTCGATGGATAAAAATTTTCTAACAATTCTGCACGTGTTCAAAATCGCAGCTTTCTGAAGAAGTCTGTATGTGAGTGGGTGTATGTGTTATATGTTAAGACTGGTGTGTAGTGTTTGAGGTGTTTTTAATTATATTTTAATTATATTGTTAAGTCTGTGTATTTGGTTAATTTGTCTGTATGTGTGGATGAAATGTTGTGTGTATTTGTCTTTCAATAATTATGAAGATATTAAATCGGTGATAGATTCTGCGGTAGGTAACATACCTAGGTACTTTAATCGAATGAAGATATTAATCACTGTGACAATGTGTCCGAGATATCTGTTATTTATTAATTACAACACCAATACGCACTAGGCCCACGTGGGGGAGAATGGCCCATTCCCTCTCACCATTATTACAGAGAGGCTTTTGCCCTACAGTGGTATCGTACAGGCTATAACTTACTGCCTGGGCTGCAATCGCGGTAAATATTTGGTGATTGAATCGTTATGGGACTACGTACGAACCATAATTTTTGACACATTTGGTATTGCGCTAATCGCGGTACAGCCGTTAGAGCCGTTTTGACAGATCGCTCAGACGTTATTGGCTGTCAGTTACATAGAGTTTAGCGCGATGCGGAATTTAGCACAGTTGAATAGTAATTGGATTGCAATGTGATTAGAACTGAATTTGGATAAGAATAGAACTTCGATTTTTTAACTTAGGGCAATCGGGCACCAGGCCACGGTACAGGGCGAACTGCGGCGCGAATTGTGATTTTAGAATACACTGCCTACGCGCCGCTGCGTGCTTGCGTAATATTAGGTACACAACGCTCAGTGTATACATGCCCCTTTCGCCCTATCCCGTGCCGGTTATAGAAAATGGCTGGCAAAAACCAAGAAAAAAACCTAAAAACTTCAACTAACAAAAAACTATTTTAATAACTA
This sequence comes from Agonopterix arenella, assembly GCA_927399405.1. Taxonomy (NCBI): domain Eukaryota; kingdom Metazoa; phylum Arthropoda; class Insecta; order Lepidoptera; family Depressariidae; genus Agonopterix; species Agonopterix arenella. The sequence goes on from OV656710.1 coordinate 6,302,545, forward strand.
TTATTAACTATTAATGACTTTTAATAAAATGAAAATCTCAAAAATGCCTCTACCCATCTTGTAAGTCACGCCGGACCCGGGATAAAGGGCCGTACAAAGGAAAGCGGCGATCACCCACCCCGCCAGGGGGTGACTTGCCCCCCCAGGGGATCAATTTCAGCGGGCGCGCCTTCTCGGCTCGCGTGGCGGAGTAATCGCCTTAGACCGGACCTTAGTGTCGTTATGTGGCTGGGTTCGTGCTTGATGTTTAGGCTTAGTATGTTCTAAGTACGAATAGGTAGGTCGGCATGTGTGTTTTGTTTAATATCGTTTTATAATACTAAGACTAGGATTAATATAAACCGGCGGCAGTTCAGTTAAGTGGTAGGTACCTATACAGGGTTAATTAACCTCAATTAACCTCAGTGGTGTCACTTAGTTTCAGTGTGTGCATGTGCTTATTTAATTTGCAGTGGCCTGTGAGTGACCTTGCTACTGTACAAATTTGATCTTTGCTGAGGGCAAGGAGACCGTTCGCAAGTTTGCGATTGTAGCCTTTGATAAGTGCTTTGGAGTGGCCCATGCCTGGGGTGTTGCACCAAAGCTTGATTGCCTCTCCAAAGCTGACCTTGTTCAAAGAATCGCGTGTTAGACTGCCAGGTACTCCAAGAAAGGGATCGGGGCCTATGAAGTGGTTTTCTGTTCCTCTTCTGGCCAACTCGTCCGCCTTTTCGTTACCTTCTATGTCTGAGTGTCCTGGCACCCACATACCATCATAGGTAAGGAACAAAAAAATAAAAAAGAAATTGAAACAAAAAAAGGGCAGGGAATCCATCAAACTGAAGAATCTTTACTATGGGAGCAAACCAATCGGAGCAAAAAAAAAAATCTGCTGTTCAGCTGTTCAGTAGGCAGCGGCAGCGGGTGCAGTTTAGTAAAAATATGTATTGAACAGCAGATTTTTTTTTTGCTCCTATAGTAAAAGTTGTTCAGTTTGATGGGTGGACTCTTAGTTTAAAAGGATGCTAATGATATCAATTTCACCCTGTATACAGAACTAAAATTCGTTACGTATATACCTAATTAAGGGGATGCTTCAGACCATGAAACTAACCAACATTTACTATGAAATCATTATTGAAAAGGCGAAAAAAATTTCTTTTTTAATACATTTGGTTCGAGTAACTTACATTTTCTATGGGACAATTAAGTAATATTTTCGTGATTTAATTGACAGCTGTTTTATACATCTCAATCAATCTGAAGTAATTATATTTTTTTAATGTATTCCTCTCTTATTCGTAGATTCCTCTACAACCTCACTACCTCCTTAACAAAATAGGATTCCTCGTATAGGTATACGCTGCAAAATGTGCACCCTTGAGGTCTTCATCGTCGGAAAATCTTACTTTTATTCTTGCAATAAATACGTTTTTACACCTGGAAGTGAGGGAAATTCAGAAATTGTACTTAATTGCTGCACTACTTCGCTAGATATGACACTTTTGTTTTCCAAATGTTGAATACAGCATTACTCACGGAGTTATCAACTGCTTATTTTATTACTGCGGTCTAAGGAAGACCACACCAGTGACGGCGTAACGCTCTCTGGACCTCTGATAGGTAAATTGTACCAGAGAGCTTGGACACTTACGTATGCGAAATAGGCACTACCCTACACCCATAGAGAAATTACGCACTCCCCCCTACACCCGACCCTGCTGAGCAAAATTAGTAGAGCTACCACTTCAACCATACTGTAAGAAAGTTAGTCAGGTCTTATTTAGATTCTGGACGGAAGGCCCGTCTACTTGCGGCCATCCATTATAGTCTAGTCGGAGGTATGCTGACGTGCAGAGAGTATGGGCGCACATTTACGGCAAAAATCTAGCCCAGTCATTTTACGGAGTTTTGTTCGGAGAGGCAGGGTGTAATTATCAATGGGACTTTTAAATTGTAACCGGCACCATTTAGTGACAAAAAGATTATCTGAAAACATATTTTTTTTAAATCACTACTCAACATAGAAATCAAAATTGTGTCTCCCAGAAGGCTTTTAACTTAATAATATTTTTACCAATGCGCTACTTTCAATTAAATTTAACAATATACATTATTTTTGAGCAATAAAATAGGAATTGAAATTTTTAGAATGAGTTATTAAGCCTTTTAAGTAGATAAAAATATTAACACCAATGTTTGAAGTAGTATGTATAATAATAAGCCTTAAAAATATGCAAAAATGTATCATCGGGTTTGTTAGAACGAGATAACTGCTAAATTTTAAATTTGGGGGTGTTGCTGACGTAATTTTAATTTTTATTTTGGTTAATATCCATGATAATCATCATGAAATATCAATTATTAATTAGTCCCGGTTCAAACCGTAAAATGACTGGGCTAATTGAGTACGTCAGCCACATAAGAGCACACGAACGCCGCTCTCAGCTGCGGTTATGATGATGATAACTGGACGGATCAACTTTGCGTCGTTAAGGTGTCTCATAGATCGATAATTTTTCACTGGCTAAGTATATGCGAGTACATACTTACCTGAAAAGAACCCATTATGCGTACAACTTAATTTTACATCCAATTAGTCAAAGCCGGAACAAACTGACCTATTCTGATCAAGATTCTAAATTAAAGATTAAACTGATTATAGGTGGACCAGGATCTGGTGGCAAATAGAGAAATCTAATATTAGAGTAAGCAACACTGGGGTAAATTAGATTAGGACAGTCATTTTACGGTTTGAGCCGGGACTAATTAATAATTGACATTTTTTTCGGTATAATATTGAAAAGCGCAAAACCGGGACACATGGAGAGAACGGAGGGAGGCCTTTGCCCAACAATGGGACAGCGACGGCTGATATAATATAATAATAATATTGAAAAACCAAATTTAGCCGAGAAATGTACCAAAATTTAAAAAAAATCACGTCAGCAAGAGTTCCAATTTCAAAATTTAGCTATTATCTCGTTCTAAAAAACCTGATGGTAAATTTTTTTTTGCACATATTCAAGGGTTTACCATTATACATGCTACAAACATGGTGTGAATATTTATGTCTACTTAGAAGGGTTTGAAAAATACGTTCGTATTTTCAAATAAATACATCATTTTTTAAATTTCGATGCCTATTTTATTGCTCAAAAATAACTTATATTGTTAAATCTAAGTCAAATGAGTGCATTGGTATTAATATTATTAATTTAAAAGCCTTCTGCAAACACACAATTTTCATTTCTATGTTGAGTAGCAAATTTTCTTTTAATATTTTTTAACTCACGTCACTAAATGTTGCCGGTTGCAGTTTAAAAGTCCAATTAATAATTACTCCCTACCCCGCCTAACAAAACTCCGTAAAATGACTGGGCTATTTTGCAGCGCAGAAGTTCTGCAAAAAGCATCAATTGGGTTGCGATGCAGCATCGATGCAAACGCGATAAAGCATAGATGCAAACGCGGTAAAGCATATAGGTATGCAAACGCGACACAGCCACGATGCAAAACTGTATGCGTAATATTTGATCAGTTATTCGTCGACAGCCATTGCCACAATGCACACGCTCGTGTGCATCTACAAACAAGTGTGTGCATCGCTACAATCATGCGTTGGAATCTTTGACTATATATTATAAGGACTAACCTTGCGGTAGCATTTCCCCTCTGCCACGGTATAAGATTAATTAATCATGTGCATTTACATTCAATTTTATACCTTCGAGACTTAGACTTAGAACTTAGAATGTTTAGGGTAGACTTCTTTTCGTGATTTTTAACGTTTAAAATTAGAATCTAAAGTTATGGGGAATGAAATCAAAAGTTACGGATTTCGTGTTACCTCGTCCCCCGCAAAAAGTGGCAGAAATGTTTGTTTCTTGAATTACACGCGTAACTAGTCAAAGGTTTGAATCGTTACAAACGCCTCTTAATTGCAAATTTAGCAATTGATGGACAAACGCACGTTTTTATCGCTGCAAAAGCTCAGTTAGTACAGGGCCTACTTTGACTAGACAGATGATATTTTATCGCTGCAAAAGCTCAGTTAGTACAGGGCCTACTTTGACTAGACAGATGATATTTTATCGCTGCAAAAGCTCAGTTAGTACAGGGCCTACTTTGACTAGACAGATGATATTTTATCGCTGCAAAAGCTCAGTTAGTACAGGGCCTACTTTGACTAGACAGATGATATTTTATCGCTGCAAAAGCTCAGTTAGTACAGGGCCTACTTTGACTAGACAGATGATATTTTATCGCTGCAAAAGCTCAGTTAGTACAGGGCCTACTTTGACTAGACAGATGATATTTTATCGCTGCAAAAGCTCAGTTAGTACAGGGCCTACTTTGACTAGACAAATGATATTTTGACACTACCATGTGAAAGACAAAAATTTCTTTTTACTTTTTTTTATGATATGAGATTCTGGTCGACCAATGCATAATCTTCAGTGATTTTTTATTTATTTATTTTATATTCGAAAGATTTACATTTTGTTAGTATTCTTATATAAATCAAGACGCCAATAAAAATTTTAATTGATTCGTTAACATAGGTACCTTAAATAATTATGCAAAAGTGTCCTAACCGAATCTTAGAGCGGTGAGAGAGCTTCGCCTCGCCTTCTACGAATAAACCTAACAAGGTTTGCTATAGGAAGGTTTAAGTTAGAAAACAAATATGTGTAACTTTTTTAAAACAAATTGAAAAAAAATGTTCATCTAGATTTGCGCATAAAAATCACATGATCGTTTATGTTATAATTATAACCTACGTTAATGTGTTAATTAAATGTATCTATTTATTCTACTAAACAACAGAAACTAAGAAATTCGTAAATAAAATGTTGGGCTTCCCATACTAAATGCAATCAGCTGATCGAACTTTTGTAGTCGATTTTTTTGTGAATTTCCTATTTGTTTCTTTGGGAAAGTTGTTCAGTATCATGGGTATAATAATCACCCCTTAAAGTAATGCTACTGTAAATTTACCGTCAGGTTTTTTAGAACGAGATAAATGCTAAATTTTTAATTTGGGATTGTTGCTGACGTAATTTTTTTTTAATTTTGGGACATTTCTAGGCTCAAATTGGCTCTTAAATACTATACCGAAAAGAAAAATCAGTTATTAATTAGTCCCGGTCCGGCTGTTGTTTGTGAGCAATAGAACGTTATTTTGAATATTTTGTCTATAAGAAATGTTTTTTAGAATAAAATAAAATACAGTTTCCATTGCTATGGAGAAGCTATCGATGCTTCTAGAATAAGGCCGCCTCTCAAAATGAGGTTGCTCGTGTCAATTTCAGGTTAATAGGTAGGCACAGGAAGTACCTACTTATTAATGTCAGTTCAATAATAAGGATGCCTTTTAAAATGGTAAAGTTTTTAAAAACTTTCGTAGTAATTTAGCATCGATCATAAATTAAATTATTGATTTTATTCCGATAAGATTTTTTTGTCGAAAAACGTTTCCTTTAAGAATGTCTGTAGAGAAAATTATCTGTAAAACAAAAGCGCAAAAAAAATATCTGCTGTGCCATACTACAGTGCAATACACGGAGGTCGTGGGTTCGATCCCCACGGGGGGACACCTAGTGATATGTCACTTTGTGCGTTTTCCCCAGTTGGTTAGGATATTGCAGGCTGAATCTACTGATTGTCTGAAAAGAAAAATGATTCCGTGCTTCGGATGACACGTTAAGCCGTTGGTCCCGGCTACTAACTCTGGTGGTGATAGTCGTTACATGAAAACCACGTCCGCGTCAGAGGCCGTAAGGCGGTCTGAAAAACTCTGACACCAGGGCTTGCCTACACGATAGGAAGAAGAAGAAGCAGAATTTTTTTGTTGGGACAGGTTTGCACGCATAGTAAAACTTGTTCAGATTCATGGGTTTAAAGGTTAATGATACTTTTCCTTACACCCTGTATATTCCCCGAGGAACTCAAGAACATTCTGAAAAACAATATCTATTCATATTATCTAAATTTAGAAATCAGTGCCCAATCTCTGTCCAGTATAACTAGTAGTGAGCCGTAAATAAATAACAAGAGATGTGTATAAATCACCTCGATCTTGGTAAAAACAAATAGGTATGCTTGTTTTAGCATACCTTGCATAACAACCAGCATTAAACAAAATCTAGACCGAGCAAACCCTATTTATAATAGAGCAAACATACAGTAATTTAGAGCCAACACGTTCATAAGTACAGTCGCATGCACAAGCCGCAAACGTGCGGAGGAATCTGGGGTGGCTGGGGGGGCTGGCCACCCCCCCGTGCGACGTCCTGTCACTGACAAATGGCCCGGAGGAGAGCTCGACCCCGGCACCCTCTCGAGGCTTCGTCTAGTAGAGCTGGAAAATTTGTCATAGTATCGATAATATTATTTTTTATCAATAATAAAGTAGGTAAACTTACGAATTTTGTAATAAAACTTTTAGTAAACACTTAAATAATCAACTTGAACTTTAGAAATACTAAAAGATTTAGATACAGATACTACTTAAAAAAAATAATACTCAGAAAAGTATTGTGTCATTGGATTTGATTAACTACATTCTGAGAAGCAATTTCACTGACAGCTTTCAACTAGAGAACAACTGGTCAAATTTGATGCAATTTTCAATAACCTTCATGAAATTTTTTTTTTCTATATCTTTGGGAGGAGTTTGGTCTTTTAATTAAGTACTTATACGAATAAGATACTAAACAATACAGGAGTTACAGCGGTGGGAATGTGTGGTGGGCCTATGCCCGATTTTAAATACTAAACAATTATCACGAAATTTTCATGTGATAAAGCTACCAGTGCCAGTGGGTCTAGTATGCCACTGCTGAGAAAACGAAAAATTTTTTTTTTTCGCAAAGTAACGACTTTGCGTATGCGGAAGCGAGCGCGCATGACGGTTTTCTCGTTTTATCGCTTTGTAGTGCGTGGTATGCTAGGCCAAAGTTGTTTTATAAAAATGTTGATACCCTAATATCATGTAATTAGTCCGTAAGTTTTCCTAAAATGAATAAAATAAAATAAATAAAGTATTAAAAATTACAACTTTTCAAACGTGATTTGTAACTTAATATTAATTTCTATCGCATTACATTATTATCTTTCTGTGCTTAATTTTTATCTAATCTAATTCTAATCCTTCATGAAATCTATTGAACTGTTCCGTTCATACACAATATTATCGCAAATAAAATAATTCAGCACCCCCCTACTGAAATAGCTAGCCGTAGCCAGGAGGGCGCTATAATTTCATAGGACGGGCGTCGGGCGTCGCTTATCTCGGGCGCTGGCTGCAGGCGCCGCGAGCAGCGCCTCTGTCCCTTCTCCCTCGCCCCTCACACCCCGCACTCACCCACGGAACGACACCCCCCACACCCCGCGTACCACTTGTGCGGCGCGCCTGTACCAAGATATTGGGAATTCTCGATGAAGGTGACCACATACTTGAGATTGGAATCGAAGTAATGGGATTTCTGGTATTATTGGAATCTTCTGCGGATTGGATTGGTATGAATAGGTAGTAGATTTTTAGTACTGAATACTGGTGGTCTTAAGTGGGCATTACGATATCTTTTATGCTAGCTTGAGGCCAATTTTGGTTATGTTGTGGGCAATTCGTATTAAGTATTTTTAAATTCTACCTATTCTACTAGTTCCTAGGAACGATTGGTAAGGACTTTATACTTGTTTGTTGGGAAAAACGGCTTCTTTATATTCTTCAGTGCAACTTTCGGATAGATAATCGATCGATTATTGTTACATGTTTTTTTCACAAAATAATTATATCCATGTTTCAGAAACATTTTATAGGGTATACTACTGAATATCTGCAACTCTGCGAACCAGAAGAATTATAAGTATACAGGGTGTAAGTGACAGCCTCGCAAAATACTGAAACGGTGAACTCAGACCATCAAACTGAACAACTTTCACTATGGAACCTACCTCAGGAGACGCGAAAAAAAATCAGCTGTCCCATACAAAACTGCTGTACCTACCCGACTTAAATGTATTGGAGAGCTAATTTTTTTTTCGCTTCTCCTGAGGTAGGCTCCATAGTGAAAGTTGTTCAGTTTGATGGTCTGAGTTCACCGTTTCAGTATTTGCTAGGCTGTCACTTACACCCTGTATAGGGTCCTATACATTTGGGTCAAATAGTATTACAGTTTTATATGGAAGAGCAGGAGAAAGTTGTTCAGTTTGATGGTCTGATCATCCTTTTAAAAACCATCAGCATATTAAATTGGACCATATATATAGTAAGTAAGTGTGTATGTAAACTTAGAAAATTGATAGAAACTTGTGAGAAAAGACACTCAGGTCTAAACATTAATTCCTTTCTAACATATAAATCTTTAGATAATATGCCTGAAAACGACGCAGGCTTCAAACGAACTGAATTTTCTGAATGAAGCGCGCACTCCCTACCTAAATCCTTGCACAAAACAACACTGCGCGAGACATTGAGTAATGTGACAACACATTACGGAAACTAGTGTACAAGTAAATATATTAAACCTCCGTGTTTCGGAGTGCAAACACTGTCGCTATGATTGATTCTGTGGGAGCACGGCCTGGTAACATTTGCTATGTATTATTGTGTCACAGTTGCAAACCAATAAATGGTCTGGTTTTCGTCAGTTCTAGACAATAATTAGCCCAGTCATTTTGCGGAGTTTTGTTAGGCGGGGTAGGGAGTAATTATTAATTGGACTTTTACAAAAAGACTATCTTAAAACATATTTAAAAAAATTCGCTACGCAACATAGAAATCAAAATTGTGTGTCCCAGAAGGCTTTTAAATTAATAATATTACCAATGCACTTATTTGATTTAGATTTAACAATATAAATTATTTTTGAGCAATAAAATAGGCATTTAATTAAAAAAATGAGGTATTTATTAGAAAATACGAATGTATTTTTCAAAACTTTCTAAATATAAATATATTAACACCATATTTGAAGTATGTATAATGGTAAAGCCTGCAAAAACAAATTTACCACCAGGTTTTTTAGAACAAGATAGGAACTAAATTTTAAAATTGGAACTGTTGCTGACGTGATTTTTTTTTAATTCTGGTACATTTTTAGGCTTAAATTGGCTCTCCAATATTATACCGAAAAAAAATATCAATTATTTATTAGTCCCGGCTCAAACCGTAAAATGAATGTGCTAAATTTTTTATAAAGATTACCTATCCTTGTTCAAAAATTCATTTAGTGAGTGTTCAATATTTAAAAAACAATTCTAGTTGAAGTTCATGGGAAATTACTTTCTGTTAATGTAACTTGCATACCGTTAATCAGAATCAATAATTAAGGTAGGAAAACTTATAAACAGACTTAGGACTGATCCCCTAGTTTGGAATTAAAAAGTCATACATAAAGACACAGTGCTAATTTATTTATTAAATTTTTATTTCATTGTTTTACATAATAAGTATTATAACCTACCTAATGCACATGTATTTCTTTTATTTCAACAATTTTGTGAATGTGTCGTTGGTGAACTTTATAATTAATATTTTATTCGGTTCACAAACTCATAACTATAACTAACTCTGCGCTCGAAGTTGTTGACGATTATGTTTACCTGGGACAAACTATTCAGTTAGGTAGGTCCAACTTCGAGAAAGAGATCAACCGTCGAAGCGGTTCGGGAAGCTACGCAGTATCTTCACGTCCCAAATACCGCAGTGTCTTAAAACGAAAGTCTTGCCATTTTGCTTTGCCTTTGATCAGTGTGTGTTGCCAGTGATGACATATGGAACAAAGACATGGTCGTTCACTCAAGGCCTCATAAAAAGGCTGAAAGTAACCCAAAGGGCAATGGGGAGGGCTATGCTCGGAGTTTACCTGCGAGATCGAATCAGAAATGTAGAGATCCGCAGAAGAACCAGAGTAACTGACATAGCCCAAAGAATTGCTAAACTAAAGTGGCAGTGGGCGGGGCACATTGCTCGCAGAACCGATGGCCGATGGGGCCAAAAAGTTCTGGAGTGGCGACCGCGTACCGGAAAGCGCAGCGTGGGTAGGCCTCCCACACGGTGGACCGCCGACCTGGTGAAGGCGGCGGGAACCCGTTGGATGAGGGCAGCGCAGGACCGGTCGTTATGGCGATCCTTGGGGGAGGCCTATTTATTTTATTTTATTTTGAAACCTTATACATAGTTTACTTTTGGTGTCAGGTTAATCCAGTTAAAATCTACTCTATTTTGCCAAATAAGTTACAACTTTCGTATCTAAATAATAGATCGTTTTTTTTTTCTTTCGGTCTTATTGTCATGAGACTATAATACCATTTTTACCAAAAAAAGTTTAGTCAGCTTTCAAAGTGCCCAGTCTACAACCAATAGATACTTGAGCTTTATCGTTACTGCGTTCATATAAAAAAATACGACAGCATTTCACTCTATCGCCGTAAATATATAAGTAGTATCATAAAAGTAAAGCAGCATTCATTTCAGTGGCTTAACGACGCAAAGTTAAACAGAGGCCATGAATTGGACACTTACCCTAAAATACCCTATCCTCTGTCATCCCGAAACGCTGATGCAAGCCGAAACGCGGCAAATGTGGACCTTCATAAAAAGAGCTTGAGTCTAGCCAAGTTATAAAAATACAGTATATGATAAATAAAAATATAAAATAAAATATGAAATGAAAGTGGCGCGGGACGCAAGAAACTCGCGATCCTTTTGAATGTGTTCTCTGTGGGACAGGAAATGAGAGGAGTGGACCAGGTTGTTAAAACTTTTTTTGTAAATTCTTAACTGAAACATGAGTTTTATGAACAGATAATTGGAGTCGGAGTTTCTGGCGGAAAAATAATATCTAGATTTAAAAAAATCTGCTGGTCTGTCGTATCGAAATCGAAAGTTGTTTAGTTGTAATTCTTAAGCGTCCCTTAACATATTGCATTATTAGAGGACATTTTTAGTTCTTTTTAAATTCAGATTTAAGAGATCGTAGAATTAAGAAATGTTACCTAAATAAATTATTAGCCTCATTACAAACATCTGGCACTACTCTACATATTTTCCTATCCCAGCGGAGTGTTTCTTTGGCCGTAACAATCTGAAGGCGGCGCCACGGGTCAGTGAATACCCCCTCTCTCCCCCCCACACGACACATGCACGTATAAATTCTACACATATGCTCCTATAGGAACTCTTATAGCGACGTGATAGATTCTAAAATAGCTTGTCTTAAGTGACTTTATACAAATAAGAAGCTGGAGCTGTGCGATGCGTGTGAGGTAGAAAATTCGCTTTGTGGTCCTGCTGTTTTGTGTGATTAGGTATGGGTAGGTAGGTGATGGTGGTTTGATTTCTCTTACTACCTATCTGTTTAATTAATTAATAAATAAACCGTAACCATTACTGGTAAAAGTTTTCATAGGCTACAAGGTTAATTGGAGCAGGATGTTTTAGTTTTTGATTATGTTAGAGATAATTGGTGAAAGGAGACATACACATCAATCACAGTGAACAGAAGGTTTGGGGTAGGGCCATCCAAGGAGAACGAGTCTATACTATTAAATTAATGTTCTTCTCCATAGGAGAATTGCGTAGCATCAAACGACAGAAGTACATGAACGTGGATGAGGAGAAAGAATTTGTGAAAGAATCGCAGAGTGGAACTAACCGCTATCACTCCTGTGGTAATACCTATAGCGTGGGCATAAAAATGATGTACGTATGAGATGATTCGAAAAGTTCTTCAACTGCGAGTGTGGTGCCGAACCTAATGCACTTTGGGACAAATACCATGTGCCCAAACAACACAAACAAACTTTTGATGCGGCTGGTTGTATGATCCATCAACATCAACTCTAGATTAGAAAATTTGGGGGTCAAATTATGTGTCCCTAGGTCTACAACAGTAAGGTAGAAACTTTTGAGTCGACTAGACCTCCCTCAATTTCATTCAAACTCAAACTCAATTTTTTTATTCAAAGTAATATCAAATATGCTTTCTGACGTTTTTGACTACCACCGAATCGGAAGGTAAGGTTCGCCATTGTAGAAAAGATGTGGCCAGAAACACTACAACATACATTTTATATACAAAGTACAATTACAAATAAAATATTGATTTACATAGTGTAACGTTGTCAAGACCAGACACTTTGGTGATTCATTATAATCATCGACTTTATAGTAACCTTTTTTTACAGAGGACTTGCTTATCATGGTGCTTTAAAATCGCAATACGAAAAGAACGTACCTACGAATCAGTGATCCAAAGCTTAGTGAGTCTACACAATAATCTGTGCCCAGTAGAAACATTCAGGCTTTGTTCGCCCCGCCATCGGATCGCGAGGGTGGTCAACTTATTGAGGCGACGTATCGCGCTTAGACCAGCCTTTCATCATTGAACTATTTTACTGTCTTGTTTCATGTTGTAGCCATAACTAGAACTTATAGTTATTGTGTTTCAGAAACGAGTTCTCTGAAGTAACGTCGACGTGTAGTTATCACGCCTTGTTGAAACTTTTTTTTAAATCGAAGTGTGCTTACGCTTGGCTTTAGCTCACTTGATTGAAAGTGTAGATGAAGTCGAGGATGTAACAGGCTGATCTAAAAAAAACTTTTTACTCTACTTTTAGAAATAACCTGATTGCATTTGCTTCAAAAACAAAATCACAACCAAATGATAGTTCCAAACCTTAGCGGTGACAGTATCTCTGATGCTTTTAAAAAAGTTTTAAAAGCTAGTGGTGACCAATTTTTTTACCAATCCTAAAATTAATACGGTCATGAATGTATTTAAATTTAGCAAGAAGACTATTTAGAATTGACGTAAAATTATACTAAGGTACCCTGAACCCATAAGTATTTATGAAGCATGGATGTTGAAGAGGCGAGAGATGTGTGTCAGCTAACGTATACACTTTTGTGGGTATAAAATACCTGCCAATATACAGAGTGAAATTGATATCAATAGCAACCTTTTCAACTTTTAAAATAGTCTACCAATCAAACTGAACAAGTTTTACTGGGCGTAAACCGATCGGAGCAAAAAAAAAATCTGCTGTTGCATACATTTGAGTCGAGTAGTCAGCGGCGGCGGCTGCGGTTTAGTATGGAACAGCAGATTTTTTTTTTTGCTCCGATCGATTTGCTGCCATACTAAAAGTTGTTCAGTTTGATGGGTAGACTCTTAGTTTACCCTGTATACACTAGAATTATGTAGGCAGTTTTGGGACCCTACTATCAGCTTTACGCAAAAAAGTTGTAACTTAACTTCACTTTGAAGCGACAGAACTATTAAGCAAAACAAAGAATCAAGGTAAATCCAAACAAACGAAGTCGGCGCGAAAATATTAACTCCGCAAGAAGGAACTGAGTAATTAAGAGGGTAGGCACTCCAGACTAACAGCTTTAACTGTTTCAGATAACTGCTTAACTGGGGATACTTGGAAAGTTCCTCTTGGCCTCTGAATTGTGGGTCGGATCTAGGTGATAATAGGGCACAAACAGGGCACTAAAGAAAAATTACTAGTCGTAGCGAAAAGTTGAAGATAGATCTAAATAAATTTTCATTTGCTAATTGTAGACTCATGTGTCCTTTTTCTTCTCTCTTTCTTTCTGATGGGGTTGGAAGAAAACTATTTATACAGCTATTTCGATTTAGGTTGTATTGAAAATTACCATTTAATGTAACACCGAATTCCATTGTTTTGTCTTCTAATTTGCCCATGTTCGTGCATTTCAAGATTAGCAACACATTAGTCATGATGCTCTTAGTCCGCTGGCTGAGGTCACTCTTATACAGGGTGAAATTGATATCATTAGCATCCTTTTAAACTAAGAGTCTACCCATCAAGCTGAACAACTTTTACTATGGGAGCAAACCGATCGGAGCAAATAAAAAATATGCTGTTCCATACATTTGAGTCGAGTAGGCACTGCGGTTTAGTATGGAACAGCAGATTTGTTTTTCTGCTCCGATCGTTTTGCTTCCATAGTAAAAGTTGTTCAGTTTGATGGGTAGACTCTTAGTTTAAAAGGATCCTAATGATATCAATTTCACCCTGTATTTATCGAAACGTTTCTCTATATTCATAAAAGAAATAGCAGGTTAAAAATGTTTATTGTGAGGGTCTTTCAAGATAAACAGCTCTCCTAACTCCTGCTTTTGTCAAATAGAACAACAATTTCTTCTTTTTAAATTTTAAATTTCTTCTTATTTAATAATATCAAAATTTCATACTTATACATGACCTCCTTCAACTGGGCGTCGCCGTCTGAGTCGACACCGGAAGAGATGGATATACGACCTGGATATCTTCGACGAAGGGTGGATGGAGCTGGCTTAAGGCAGGGATGCATGGATGATACCTTTATCATCCATGCATCCCTGTAATGCCCTTGCATTTGCCGAGCAGTGGGATGAAAAAGATATTTTTTTTTAATTTTGAGTTACTCTATCTTAAATCCTCTATGGTTTCAATAAATACTGCTAAGAAACAAGGTCTCTTTGGACAAAAGGTCTACAGACCAAGCCTACTGGCATCGACCCTGTGCTGACTATTGAAATATGACGGAGGGGGAAAGAAAATTGTCCGAAGAGAAATGTTTGGGGTGAAACGTTAATGACATTGAAAGAGGGGTAACAATGTTGAGATGCAAGTTTTTCTTTTAGGGGTTATCTTGGTCTGTATTTGTTAGAAGTTTGCTGTCGTCTGATGGATTTTGGTTTAAGGATAGGGCTTTCTGTATACTGGGTGAATCAGACATTCTTTCCCGGTCGAAGCATGTTGCTGATGTATATAATCATAATTATTACTTTGTGTATTATTATGTCCGTGTGTACAATAAAGTGTTATAATAATAATATAATCTCATATAATTATAATTATGATAACTTCTTGTAATGCATCTTATAATAAGATAAATTACTTGGATTAATGATGTTTTAATTGTTGTTATCAATTTATAAGTAAATGTATGTAACTAGAATAGAGCATACTTTTTTTAAATTCATTTACTGGCCCGGCTACTAGACCTTTAGGCCAAATCTTCTAGTAAAACAAAATCTTCATTTTCTTTAAAAGCCTAACTTTAGGCCGATTCTCATTAAAACGTTGGTGTTCGACGTTTCGACGCTTCTTTGGAGTTTTGGCAGACAATCGAAAGTCGCAGGAAATGCAGAAGTCCACAGGAAAGAGGTGAACCGACCGCTTTGCCGCGTTAAAAATGACGGAACACTTTTCCTGTTTACGACCCATAAAGCATCATATTTCACTGAACTGTATATTGTTCACTTGCACGACACTTTGTTACGCAAAACGAAACCAATTTTACGAACCAAAACTCACTATAAACAATAAAAATTTCAACAAAATATGTGGACTCCAAACGTAGCTAACGAATCCCCGCCAAAAACTCAATAAGGCATACATAAAGCATGAAGAAGAAGAATAATTCGAAAGGTGAGCTTTCCTATAGTAATTAATTGAATCAGGCGTTACTTTGCGGAAATCCATGACTAATATGTAGATGACACGATTGTATCAAGACCTCCGCTTCTAAGTTAGGTTTCCGAGCGTCCGACACCGAGACTCGGCTCGGTGTCGGACGCTCGGCGGAGTAACAACTCTGTTTCGAACGTTCGTCGGTCTAACTCATGAGGATGCTCCTTGGTGGAGCGAAACACGTGTAGAGTAGAAATTATTTGGTGGGCAGGTTGTGTTGCATAACGTAATACAACTTTGTCTACTAGGTACTTAGAAGCGGAGGTCTTGATACAATCGTGTCATCTACATATTTTTCCTATAGTAGTTAGTAGCGAAGCTTCTGGCAACCCCGAAAGGGATAATGACCGTGAGTTTATGTACCTATATGAGTGTGTGTGTTCAAACATGAACAAATATGTGTTGCAGTACCTAAGCTATTATCTCTTAATCGTTTCATCAATCCAAAACCTGATTTTTGTCAGTTTTTTCCGAACCTTTATAACCCCAAAACTGAGCAAGGAAATTCCTCTTTGCTCTTCCTCTCATCCATATTTTCTATTTTGGGCAAATTCGGGGTCTATATCGCCAAATTAAATAATAATCTACTTAAAAATTATTTCAATCTCAAAATCTACGCTCGCTTAGCGTGTTTTCCATTCCTTAACTACCCTCAGTTAAGCGAGATTGCTTTATCTTTTCACCTTACCAGTTCGCGGGTTTACGCCCCCGCTAGCTATCAAGTAGTTAAGTACCGTCAGCAATAAAAGTATACCGTACTGATACCTCAAAAATTCAAATGAACTTTGCTACAAGTGGTCCCCCGCGACATTTTTCTATTTTTCTGTCGTTCTGTAACTTACCTATAGGCTAATCTCAGAAACTAGAGAAGGGATTTTGATACAGTTTTCACTGATAGATAATGGGAAGGTTTGTGTTATTTGTCCCTTGCCAAGCCGGGGTGGATCGCTAGTACAGCAATAAGATAATTCATTTTGAAGTGACTTAGCTAGACTGAAATTCTTGAGTTTCTTCACATTTCTGTTGGCAAAATTTCATAGATTTCGCTTTGCTTCGGCCGTTTAAAGATGAAAACACAAATTTATACAGAAAATAACAATTTATTTGCGATGAAAATATTTATCATGCATGACATATAGCTTTAAGCTTTCGATGACGCGTGGCCAGAGCATGCCCAGAGGATAAAAGGGGAGGCCTTTGCCCAGCAGTGGGATGCAGTGGGCTAGTAAAAAAAAATTAGTATACCGGAGATCCGATGGGATATTTGCTTACTAAGTATAATGTTACCTTGTTTTTCAAACAAAATTGTCTCTGATTAGAGAGATTTGAGTAAGATCAATTTGAGTCTGAACAGTAAAATATTCAAATAATTCCGAATCTGTCTGTTACAAAACACTGCCTGTATTACAATAGAATCCACACTTGTATAGATAGGTAGCTTTTTTTGCTGACAGTATCTACCCACCCCCAACGGCCACCCGTGCTAATAAATCGCTTCAATTTAAGTCCACTTTTGTTCTATTCTTAAGGAAAATCTCGTCCGTATCTCAAAGGATTAAGGATGGTTGTCATTAAATTTTGTTTCCTCTGGAAGCTGAATAGTGTTTTGCAGAGTTAATGATAATTATCACGTTTCTTTGGATAGTAATTATTTATTGCTTTTGCGTTGGTAGATCGCACTTCTTGGTTATATACCTTTTAGGTGAACTTTACTAACGTAATGAGAATGACATACGTATACTTATGACAGTTTAACTTGCACAGGAATTGGCTCTCTAATTGCCATGTTGTTTCCTTCTCATTGCTGTCTCCCTTTTTGCAATGGAGGGAAGTAAGATATTTCGTATTCCTACTCCTCCTATCTTCTTTGATTAATTCATTGCGGGTTCCAAGACAGATTAGAGTCATCCCCGGGCTCGCTGGACTTCATTGTCTAGTGTTGTGAATGGTCGCCGCTCTTGATCCTGGCTTACAGGAGTTACAGCGGTGGGAATGTGTGGTGGGCCTATGCCCGAAAAAAAAAATTATCTTGCGCATCTGTTGTTTATGTATAATATACCTACCTATTAAATACGGTCAGTTGATTTGAAGTATTCTAAAAATGCAAAGCTTCGCAATATATTATATGAAGATATTTTGTCAAATTCAGTTTCTAAACCGAAATAATTTATTTATTTTGTATAATTATTATAATAGGAATAATTTATCTAATCTTAAAGCCAGCATTGTCTTGAAACGCTCTTTATACTAGAAAAGTTTGATATTCAAAACACAGGTTTTGTGGGATCCATAAGCCAATTTCACACATACATCTCAGTAGTGCAAATTTCAACACAATGTTCGATAACAATCAGTATTACGTTCGAAAAACTCTTTGGTTTATAACGTTCACCACTTTTCAAACAAAAGGTCCGTAAACTAAGAACTTAGAATGCAATGTAACAATATACCTGTCTCAGGGAAAACATTAAGGTAACCCTGAACTCCCGAAACACAATCTTACTCAACATAGTAGCATCCCACATTACATCTATCCGGATAACCCAACATACCCGGGTATGTTATAAAACCGGGTGTAACCGGGTGGGGGTATTATTACACCTACTGCGTGCGTGGCCCGGGCTGTTTCACGAACAATTTCACCCGGACCGGGTCAAGAGAGCGTGTTAAAGACGGCAGGATCTTGCTCTATTCTGTGTGACGTCATCACAATGTTTTGAGGAAAATAGAAAAACTAAATATCTACCTACACGTATGTATCTAGTTTAAGAAACTGAGATTGTTGTCAAAGTTACGATGTAGAATGAAGAAATCTACATTTTGCTGCTTCTTAAGATTTGAAAACAATATTATCATCACCTTGTTTACGAGCTACGCTCTTGTCCGTGGAGTGTTTTCCAATAGAATAAAATAGAAAAGAATAGTTTATTTTCTGGAATATGGTACAAATGTTCACATTATCCATCATATTCTGCCCCTAACGGCGTGAAAATATTAGTAGGTAATGTAATTAATCCAATCCAGCCTCTTTTCCGCTAGTGTCTTGATACGACACGACATTTTCCTCTACTTGGACTGAATAACTCTGTCTAGATCTTCCTCTGCCTCTCTTCCCTTCCACTTTAGGTTTAAAGAAATTGCCGTTTCGTGTCAAGTGTCCTATCATAATATATAACAACAACAACCAATAATAATATAATGGTTCAAAATATTCAGTTAATTGAAAAAAAAAATATTTTGTCTACAATTGCACTCTTCTGAAGCGTGGATTCTTCTTTAGATTAAGTAAGTATTATAGGTACCTATACTTCATTCAAAATAAGGACGACTAGATTTTTCGATTCCTATTTAGCTTTCTGGTCAATTCTGATTAGCATATATAATTTATTTAAGATATATTTTAGATCCGACATATCTTGGACGTTACTGAAGCTGTTCTGAATCAGCGAGTGTAAGTGTTTCAAATCTCTGTTTCTGTAATGCAAAATAGCCTAAAAATTCCATTGTTATTTGGAATGGAGTGTAGCTGTAGACGTAAGTTATAATGATCATTTCGGGAATATACAATAGCGCTTATGAATCGCCTGGAATATTCAATCATAGATAGAGAGCTCTTTTATAGAAAGGTGAACACGCCATTTGACCTTTCACTGTTTCTTGAGGATCTATCTCCTCATACGTACTATATCGCGGACTTTTCCGCCACTAGGCTCATTTTTGCTTGCATAATAAAAAATAAAAGCGCTGTCTAGCCCTGCCCTATTGATGAATAATCCAATGAATGAATAGTTTCCAAACAATAAATTATGCGCGAAATAATACGATTTTTTTTAAGTGATCAGATGGAAAAGTTCGCTTTATATATATTTTTCGCTTTTTATACCTACCTAATTATACGTAACTTATCTACCGAGAACTATTATAGTACCTTTTTGCACAACGAATCGTAAGAATTCACTTTTGAATTTAAATCGAGCTTAGTGAAACCTGCAAATTTTTTGTTGCCTTCAAAATAAAGTCACAGACGGCTGGCAATTTTTTTTTACTCGAATTCGATTTACGAAACTAGTTTCATTTCATTCCAAATGACAAATTAATCTCTCGAAAGTTGTAGGCCGATTTTTTTTGGGAACGGTTTCGGAGGCAACGAGCCGTCGCCGATTGGAGTGACATTTTCGGTAGTCGAGTAAAGGAGAGTTTACAATTACGAAACTATTCAGTTGAAGCTTGCCATTTGCTGGCTGGTTTAGCCAGTTTTAAAATAAAGTTGCTATCCGCGTTTGTCCTTGTTTCTCCGCCTACTTCTTATAAATCAACCACGGGAATTTGATAGGTTTTCACCATAGAGATCTAGAGAGATGCCAACCAACGCGCTGAGTACGAAACCTAGTGTCGCATCACCACCAGCACCACGCGATAGAAAGTATTTTGTTAGCTTGAATGTGCTCATTATCCATTGCGGTATCAGAACTCAACATTCGTTCGAATAATCTTTAGTACTACGCAAGCATTGTAAACTATTCACACATAATATCAATACTGGCTTTCAGACTCATAATATATTGAATCATTACTGTCGCGAGCAATGTGTTCCGTTTTTGCGCATATTGCCGCGACACTGGCCCCGCCCCCTTTTCACATCTCCGTTTAGCTTTTGTGATCTATGGTTTTCACCGTTTCACCGAATTTCTTTCGGAAGGTTTATGTGTATATTATATTTACTTATACTATAGATCCCACCCTGGTCAAGCTGGGGCGGATCGCTAGTTTTGTTATAGTGAAACAAATCTTTGGAGACAGGCTTATTCCCATCAGTATGTAGACGTCTTGCGGTTGTGTCATAAAGTTATAACCGTGATGATGTCGTGAAGTATCACCAAACGGAAATAATTTCTTTGCCCATAATAGACTAAGTTAGGGAAACATTATACAGAAAAGCTTGATTTTCACTTTAACAGGTATCCTACTTTGAAACAAAAATTCACGAAACTATTGTAAAGCTAAACCTGAAAGCAAATCAAATCTTTACTTAAATAAGTGAGGACCAAGAAGATTATTAATAAATTGGTAGAATCTCATGAACTGAGTACTAATGTGCACTCCACTTAACGTTTATTACAGGTACAAAATGGGCGCCAATTATGTTCAATTTTTACCGAATTTGGTGAGACAGAGTGTTCTCTGTAAATTTTAATAGTAAATGCTAGAGACGTGCGCTTTTTAAAGCTAAGTGAGTTAGTTCTCTTATCTTTAAATAAGACTTCAACATAGTTGACATTATAAGGTTTAACGAGCTAGTAACGAGATAAAATAAAACGATATTTTATAAGTTAATAATGAAGATTATTCTTAAAAATGTACGTATATCTACGAGTTTTCCCTACCCGTGTTAAAAAGGAAAATTTGTAGGTGCATCAAAAACGTAGAATTCATTTTTTCTGACAAAATCTTTCTCCCTCGATTTAAAATATCTCTGTTCACTGGTGATTGGTGAATAAAAAAAATATTTGCTGTTTAGAGTTTAAAAGCCGATTCAATATATTTCTAGAGGTGTCTATGGCCTGGGCTATCTGTGGTTTGAGTTTTTGCTTTATTCAGTTTACCTCTTCCGTGACATTCACATAGTACCGAAACAATGTAGCTCGAGAAGTTAAAAACATGTAGATATCTATGTATCGTACCTTAGGCTTTAAACTCTTTGAATTCCCAATTTTTCATTATATTTTTAAGGCACTTTCAGCAATAAAGGTTTCCTAAAGTCTTGACCAGTTATGTATCCTTCAAACTCTATAAGCTCTTTATCAACATATTACCTCTACCAATACTGACATTCATGCATCCGGACAAACAAACCATTTTACAAACATTTAGCAAATTGCAGTCCCCCAAATGTCTCAAATCATTGTATTTTTTGCCAGGATTAGACAAATCCAATCCGGCCAGCAGCGGTACCTTTTATGACAATACTTTTGGGTTCCGTGTCCGCATCGTCGCTTATTCGATCATGCGTTTTGTGACTGCAACTTCAACGCAACGAATTTGCTAATTGTTCATGTTCGGGGGATTACATTAAACGGGTGTTTAGACTTCTAAGGACAGTTTAGGATTATATTTAGTCAAGTGTGCGTTCAATGAGGACTTGCTACTCAAGAAACTGATAGGTACGTACCATAAAGATCTAGAGATGCCAACCAACGAGCTGACTACGAAACCTAGTGTCGCATCACCACCAGTACCACGCGATAGAAAGTATTTTGTTAGCTTGAATGTGCTCATTATACATTGCGGTATCAGAACTTAACGTTCGAATAATCTTTAGTACTACGCAAGCATTGTAAACTATTTACACATAATATCTCGACTGGCTCGCCTCATAATATATTGAATCATTACTGTCTCGAGCAATGTGTTCCGTTTTTGCGCATATTGCTGCGACACTGGCGCCGCCCCCTTTTCACATCTTCCTTTAGTTTTTGTGATCTGTGGTACGTACCTATTTGTAGCATTTGGTAGCATTTTAGCTTAGGTTGTCTTGACATCCTTTGCTTCTTCTTTTTCTGTTTATTAGTTAATCCTCCTTGATTAAATGAGTTCTTGAATGATCCAACCAATACTTTGAACAAGTATGTCAAATACTTGTTCAAAGTATTGGTTGGATCATTCCCACTGTGTCCACCGTATGACTAGTTAGTATAGACAATAATATAGACTAGGGATTGCTTTTTTCTATTTTTAAAGCCTAGAGTGCTATTTCGAAATTACACATTCTTATTCGTATACGAAAGTGATGCCAAACTATGTGGAATTTAGGTACTGTAAGGAGGTTGTATAGCCATAGCTTGCTGGCTGGTTTTTATTTGAAATAAATTTGGAACGTCGAATAACCCCGGGGCGCGGGCTTCAATTAGTACGGGGGGTCGAAGATGAAGATCGTTCTCAGAGCTAAAAGCAAAATAATATAAAATAAATAAGTAAAACAATAAGTAAAGCTTTATTTTAATTACCATCTGTTTTACGCCTCCACAGTTCCTACTTATACATTATTTGTAAACGAATTAGGATGTGTGATTTTCAAAAATAGTATTAAATGTTATGTATACAAATATTCCGGTAGATGTTGAAATGAGACATGGTCCATTTAATTTACTTAGTTTCTATTTTTGTTCACAATGTAGAAAATAATTTGCAGCAGGGACGGAAAAGTCGTAAAGTATTTTATGCGACAAGAATCGATAAGAGTTGAGTAATTTTTTTTAATAGTTAGGTACCTAAATTGCTTCTATTTGTTATCCATTGCATTGCAGGACATTTGGCGATACAGTATTTTTGACTACTCTGAAAAAATAACAAAACTTTTAGCTATTTATAACCAAATGTTTGATTATGCACTAAGAAACATTTTTGAAGCCACAAGGTTGGTTAAGGTGGTTGCGGAGGGGTCAATTTTATACAAAACTTTGACGCACAATACGCGTAGACGGAATTAATAAAAGTAATATTTTATATATGGAAAAATAGTTTAGATAATCTAGATGCCGCGTCACAAATAACATTTGCAATTTATAATATAATTACGAAAATATAAAGCTTTGCAATTTTTCATACAATAAAAGCTTTGTTTTTTTCTAAACTATTTTTCCATATATAAAATATTACTTTTATTAATTTCGTCTACGCGTATTGTGCGTCAAACTTTTGTATGGACTGAAACCACCTTAAGCAGGTATATTAACAAAATATTTTGTGTAAAGAGAGCTAGCCTTGTTGACTTGAAATAATATAAATCCCGTTTCAAATAGACATGCTTAATAAAAACACCGTAACTATAACCTCACAAAATTAAGTAGACACCCTATACCCAAATAATTAATAAGCAAAAGGGGCAGTCATCAAACAACACATTTAGGTTGGCATCAATCGTGACCTCTGTCAGCGGTTGAACCGGAGCAAATTGAATCGTGGCCATTCCTTGGCCCTTTGAAAAAAGTAACGCAGGAACGTTGGCGCCAACAAGACCGCGATGTTCTTTATTTGAATGTCTGCTGCGTTCCTTTAACTTTTTTTAAAAATATTCGTGTATTCTGTCCAGTTCGAAAGTTTATCCAGGTTGGGACAGAAGTTTTTTTTTCTGGTTTCGGAATCGATGAAGTTTGTAGATTGAATGGATTACTTTCCTTGGACCTAATCTAATATTTGACAGAAAATCTTTTGGATTTAGCGAACTATGACGCATCAACTATTTTGCTTAGGCCTCCTGCACACTCGTAGTCTAACTCGACACCGATTTCGCGCGATTAAATAAAAATTTAATGAGTCTTGTACTGGGTGAAATTGGTATCATTAGCATCCTTTTAAACTAAGACTCTACCAATCAAACTGAACAACTTTTCCTATGGGAGCAAAACGATCGGAGCAAAAAAAAATCTGCTGTTCCATACTAAACTGCACCCGCCGCCGCTGATTACTCGACTCAAATGTATGCAACAGCTGATTCTTTTTTGCTCCGATCGATTTGCTCCCATAGTAAAAGTTGTTCAGTTTGATGGGTAAACTCTTAGTTTAAAAGGATGCCAATTATATCAATTTTAACCTGTATTATGTCAATGCGCGACCGCCTGTATCGCATGCGATACGTAGCGCCGTAGGTTTTTTTTTGTTTTTTTTTTGCATTGCTACATTATAATTTATAATGTACATAGTCATGAAGTAGTCGTACAGGATGTTAAACGTTTTTACAATGTAGCACCCCGTCAGGGCATAACAATATAAAAATGACATTAATTAATTGGGAATTAAATTCAATTAAAAATATAATTATCAAACAATCATAACATAACTAATTATTACAAAATTAATGTCCAATTTAAATAAACATAAAAAATCTAAATTAAACAACACTACTAAAAAGAATACATTTGTCAAAACATTCAAACAATTAAATTAAAGTTGTCAGTACAAAAATAATTACAATATTCAATATTATATATAAGACATGCAAGTAATTCGGACATGATAGTAAGTATCTTACAAAACGTCCTCTGATAAAAATTCATTTAAAGAATAGTAGGCTTTGTTTACTAGCAACCCAAATAAAGCTCTCTTAAACTCATTTATGTTGCTGCAGTTCCGTATAGTTTTCGGTATATTGTTATAGATTTTTGGAGCTATGGCAAATATACTTTGATGCATTGATACTTTGATGTTTATTTATCTGAAGCAAAAACATTACATTTTATTATTACATATCTAATATAATATGAGGTGTGGCGAGCTCACTTTAACTCGATACATTTGTTAGGTAGTATTTCTTAACTATTGACTTAATTTTTTTGATATTTCTTTGTTTGACAAAGATCATTCAAGACTCGTTCGGGAAGTTCGTTCAATATCTGAGGCAGTAAATATTGCCAAGTTCGCATTCCATAAGTATTATTGTATCGCGGTAGATTGTAGGTAGGTAGATTAGGTATTGAGCGAAGGTTCCCCGGTACTTATCGCAGCAGCTGTCAAAAGTGAGTGACGGTGCACCTGGTATAATAGCAAATCTTTTCTTTTCTATCTATAGTAATTGCGTAGTTATTGTCTTCCTTAAAAACAGTGTCACAAAAACGAAAACAAGGTAACAAAATTACAATGTTAGCACTACAGTACCAACCCACAACCACAAGCGTTCAATCATTCATCTGACCCTAAGTTAATAGCGTCATTAAAATCACCTTTCAATTTATTTTCATGTAATTGATGACAGGGATTCAACCCGGCTTATGTACAATGTATGACGAGATATTTTATAGTAGAGACAAGGTATGTGATCGCAGCGGGGCGCGGCGCGGTATATCAATGGTGGACCACCCGCCCAATGCAATGACGTAGTGCGGTTTTGAATATTGTAGTACGATGGGTCATGTCCACTTAGGTCCGACACATACATACGGAATAAACCTGATTCGGAATTCAGTGTTGTCAACTATGGTTACAAAAAATACTAGAGTGCTGTTTAAAAAAAGCCTAAAATAAAAATGTATGAAATGCCAAATGAACGACAATTACATTTTTAGGTATTTATTAAAACGAAATAATCAATTTCTATACAATCATGATAATTAGTATCATGAGATGAGGTCATGAAGTTACAATGAAGATTTTGTAAATTGTATTTCAATATTATGCAACTATATCAAAAGACTGTCGATGGTTTTAACATTAGACATGATCTGCGTACAAAATTGCATGAACCATTCACCTGTTGGGGTTGATTCGTAAATACCTAAAATATCTTGCCCAGGCAAATATCTTATCAAGCTGATTTTAGGATCGGAATTGGACTAAGACTATTTAATTAGGGACCAGCCTCGCATTAACATTCTTCTCTACCAAGGAGATCAACTGACATACATACAATTTCATCACTAAACGAGACAGCCTTTCATTGCGGAAAAATAGCTTCAAACTTAGTTTCGTCTCACACATGATTTTTTTAACAATCGAAATTAAAATCTATAGGTAAAGTACGTAATGGAAAAAAACAAAAGTTGTCGATTTCATGCTACCTCGTGTCCCGTGAAATGAGTAACAGAAAAGTTTGTTAGTAGAATTACACGCGTAACTCGGGAATTGGAGGTGTTGTTTGATAAAATGCAAAAAAATTTAGACGCTTTTTTTGGGCAGAGCTCAAATAACTATACCCTACTTTAGGACAGCTTTTAGTTTTGAACCTTGTAATTTTTTCAAATAGTTAAGTAACAGTTTATACAGAAATTGATCCAAATTAGTTTCCTTATTTCAGTTCCCAGTTATACGATATAACTATATGTTTGAAACACTCGGATCTCACTTATTCTTAGAACCGCTTTCGTAACGTCATAGCGTAAATGTAACGTCCAAGAAAAAACTATATCTGTAGAAACTTTTAGTTGGCAATGTTGTTTTATAAAAATGTTGATTCCCTACTATCCTGTAATTAGTCCGTAAGCTTTCCTATAAAATAAGTGGAAATGGGCTCTCTTACTACTACACTAAACTTTATGTTTTCCTTCAGCCCACGATGTGGTGCTTGGTAGGTAGGCTTGGTGGTATTGGAATGTGTGTGTGAGAGAAATCATCATAAGCAGGCACGTATCCGAAATCTGAATATTTGTATGGAAAAGTGATTACAGCACTTACCCTCCCCATATCCCCCCCCCCCCGAAAATTAAATACACCCCCCCCCCCCCCCCGAAACTAAACTACTAAAGTCTAGATACGTGCTTGGTCATAAGTATTTCATTCACTCTATGAATTCTCATGAAATAAGATGATATTTTTATACCTTGCAATAAGATCAAAATTTTCCAAAAGACACCACTGTGTTTATAAAACCACTGGCTTTTCGGTGAAGGAAAACATCGTGAGGAAGACTGCATGCTTCAATTTCGCAGCATGTATTGTACCCACTGTCCATTACAAGTAACTGACTCACACACCGTCTTACTGGACAGAGTTTCAGTACTATATTATACGAGATAAGTGTACTTTTTGCAACCATCAGCAGCAAGGCTGATTCAGTTTTTATGGGGTGTAGAGCATATCTGTGATGGACTAGGACTGCCTGCATAACTACAGTCGGTTTAAAAGTTACTGATTTTTAAAGGAGAGTAAAAAATTAACGATCAGCTGCAATGCTGATCGTATCATATTATTGTAGTGTGCACTGTTGCTATGTGAACACTACAAAAACTGACATGAACTTCCAGTCGGTTTAGGAGATAAAGCCGTACAAAGGTCGGACCTTTGAATGGCTGTAACTCCTAAACCGACTGATGAACCATGCCAGTTTTTGTACTGTTCACATAGCAACAGTGCACACTACAATAATATGATACGATCAGCATTGCAGCTGATCGTTAATTTTTTACTGGCCTTTAAACATCAGTAACTTCTAAACCGACTGGAGTTATGCAGGCAGACCTGGTCCATCCTCATCACAGAGATACTCTACACCCCATAAACACTGAATCAGCCTTGCTGCTGATGGTTGCAAAAAGTACACTTATCGCTTAGTCTACTAGTGAAACGTGGATGTTCAAAGGTTTTAGATCTCTCGACTACCCCCTCGGGGAATATAGTCGTGAGCATATGCTATGCTATGTTCCAAAAGCCGATAGACGTCCAGTGTTGTACATAGGTCTCCTCCAAGGATCGCCACAACGACCGGTCACACTCTGCCCTCGGGAACCCGTTGGGTGACCAACGGGTTCTCGCCGCCTTCACCACTTCGCGACGTCGCAGGTCCACCTTTTGGGGGGCCTACTCATACTTCGCTTTAGACAGAGTTTCGGTACTACTAGGGATGTTCTGAGGTTTCAGAATATCTCTGACTACCCCCTCGGGGAATATAGTCGTTAGGATATGCTTATATGCACGGATGGTCATTGCCTAAACATAAGACGCGCATTTATGAAAAAGATACTATACAGGGTGTTAGGGTAAACAGTTGCATTACTTTAAGGGGTGATAGTACTGAAAAACTTTCCCTAAGAAACCTATAGGAAATTCGTAAAAAAATTTGTCTCCCCATACTTAAATGCAATCAGCTGATCGAACTTATGTAAGAAAATAAAAAAAAAAATTGTGAATTTCCTATAGGTTTCATTGGGAAAGTTGTTCAGTATCATGGGTACAATCACCCCTTAAAGTAATGCAACTGTTTACCATAACACCCTGTAGATACCTTCTTCTTTAATTGATTTTTTTACTGTTCCGAAACTTTCAGGGGTGGTTCAGACAACCAAATTGAACAAATTTTTTTATGGGAGCTAAGTTGAAATCGCAAAAAAAATCTGTTGTAATCTAATGTAGGAATATCTGGATGACACCTGATTTAACTGTAGCAACGTCACTTACGAACACTGCATTAGAAACCTTGCCCCCATGCACGTATCCAGACCTGACTCTTATTTCGGGACGACGACGTCGACGACATTCACATATGCAATGAAAAAACAATTTAACAATAATAGCTGTTATCACACTGTATGATACAAATATTTGGGTTTCGGAGAGTATAAATTACACCCACCATATTCTTATACTGTAACGCAAAAGGCAACATGACGCGGTGCACGGAAGGAGCATCAGGCTGCACTATAAAAAATTTGCAAATGCTCCTTCCCTCGCTAGAGCAGCTAAAATCTCTATCAACCAGATACTTTCTATTCATACAATTGATACTAACATTCTTTATTTACACGCATATCATTCCCGTATGAGATACAAGCCACGTGCTCTCCCACGGCGGCGTCGTTTGTCGGCGCATCAAACGACACGCGCCGCCGCCGCCGTACACAGAGCGGCGCCCGCGCAGCCTCTGCGATTAATGCCTGCTCCACGTAAAATATCCCTTCAATCAAGCCATTTTTATCTCTATCCCATTACCATAAGAGTTTGGTGACGGGATACGTGTGAAATGACGTTTAAGGACCGTATTGATTGGAGGAATGAGTAGTGGACTTGTTTAGTCAAGCTTGATGTATCCAGAAGGCCGTTAGGGCCCGCACAAAAGGCCGTTAATGGTCGCTTAACCAGGCGCCTAAATAGCTTAAATCTGCTCCTTACGCATAAGATGGCAATGGCGAACCTCATTAGGTCCATCGGGAATGTCTATTTCTTCCATCGATAGAAGCCTTGCTTGTAAATGCATGGTTACGAAATTGGCATGAGGAAATAGGTACGTAATAGGTGAAGCATGCTACACTCCAGAATAATGTATAAGTATAAACTGGACAAGTTATTACCGAGAAATTTCCCACTAAAAAATTCCACCACTTATTTCCCGTAGAATTCCTGGTTACTTCTCACCAATTTCGGCTAAGGGGGCTGCTTAGTCTCTGCCATTGATATTAATGTCCTCCCATGTAGCTAGCATAATTATCCAGTCTTAAAGATTCGCGGTAAGTACTTAAAATAGAGATGAGTTTTTGACTTGAAAGATGTGTACCTAATGCAGTCAGTTTCTGCTACTTTAAATTGCTCTAGTTGACCTGTGTGGATGCCGAAAATATTTTTAATCAAAATACTAAGAATCATGGACCCTCTTCCAGATCTCTACCCCCTTGTTTGAAATAATTCAATATTTAAAACAACCTACCTATTGCCAACACAGATAGTCACGCCATTTAACAACTAATGTACTTACCTACGTTTTTTAAAAACATTCTCATAAAGTATTTATGCAATTTAATCGATACGAGATGGTATGCAAAAATACATTTATCCATAGCATATTATGATAGCATGCGCAATATAATGGTTTGGCATCTAACGTATTTTTGTTTTTCAGTTTAGACCGTGTAATCTCCTTGATACAGATGTTACATTAGGCACACCACACACGACACGCAACTCTATGCATGGCTGTCATTTGTAAGCGCCCCGTGTGAATGCAGCCGCCATTACATGGACGAAAGGAATGTTATTGAAGACTCCGCTAGAAGGAAATAGTTTAAAAAGTTGAGACAACTCTTAAAATGCAGTTCTAGCCTAGTTATAATCAAATTAAAGATTGAAAAAAATTGTCTCGGGCGGGACTTGAACCCGCACTTTGCGTTATCCAATTTCGCCACCGAGCCCACTACCCAGAGAACGAAATTATAATCAAGTCTCAATTCCCAATGTCAATGGCGTAAGAGAGCTGTATCTTACAAAGATGAATACTGCCTCCTTTCAGGAGTTGCCATTGTGAATAAGTGGTATACTGGTATTGTTAATTACCTAGGTACTCATGTATTTTTAAACAATTCAACAAATGAAACTTAAGAACGAAGAATCGAAATAGAAATTTACTGCACTCATGACTGGCTGAAACACCTCGATCTCGAAATCTGACCCCCCCCCCCCCCCCCCCGGATCCAAGCAGGAAGATAAAAATGCCATACGATATGATGATGATTGCACTCATGTTGTAACATTTTGGTCTTAAATGCTAGGCAGTAGGCATAGTAGGTATCAAACAAGAACCCTTAGAACGCCGAGTACAGGTTTTGCAGAAATTCCTAAAAGTTCTATAGTTCAAACATATCAATTTTATAATGTTGGGTTGGTTGATGGACTTGTTACCGGTTCATGTCGTGAGACTACTGGTGGACCATAATATACGCTTTCATACACTTTAGGTAATTCTTCGATGTTTGGAAGCACTTTATCCATATCTTCGAAATGTGTGATTGTCACCCACAAAACTTAGACGTGCTGACTGACTAGTCGTAACACCGAGCTCAAATGAAACGCAATTATGAACACAGGAAAAGGAACAAAGGTCTTGTAGATTCGTAGTTTGGAAACTGATAGCTATGTCCGACAAGATAACCAACCTAACCCAACTCCATATTTATCCATTTTTTCCATCCAGCATATCTACAAGATAATTTAGCAAATAGCTGTAACGTGTCGGCACACCGGCAGACGCGGTCAATTAGCGTCGTACGCACACATGCGTATCGCAACGCCATCGCTGCGTACGCGCAACTGAACTCGACTCATCATGCAAACCGTGGCGTTCCTGGAAAGAAATTCCTTGGGGTTTGATGCTGTTATCGAGAAATTTTTAATAGTTACTTTGAAAGGATTGATCGTGAGTTTTTTTTGTGAACTTCAGAGAAGAAGCGTTACTTAAAACACATGTATTCATTGAGATGTTTCAGGTCTGATGGAGCATAATTTAGAATATTCTTCGTCTTTTCATGTGGAATCGTCATGTCTCTCTCAGATCGTTCATTTTCAGTATCTTGCCACCTCTATCGAACTGACTGATGCGCTCTCTGCGCTCTGATTCAACGTGATGCCAAGTAAATACCTATCAGAGTCGATACGTACTAAATGTGCTGCATTGAAAAGTAGAATCTTGTCGCAATCACAGTATTATAACACCACTACACTTCTGTCAAATAAAACTGCAATCTTTTTAATGTGACATGGTTCTACGGTCTATCAAATTGGTTGACTGTAATCGTAGTTATTGTTTTAAAAGATACACGTAGATAGGTACTTTATAGTAGCTACTAAACTCGTTTACGAAAGTGTCTAACCAAATATTCTGTCCAGTCAGATTTATCAATTAAATTTTTTTTTAAATAACGCTCACAGGCTCATAGATTGTAATGATCCCAAGATTCCCAAGCAAGCCTTAGGTTTTTGTTATGGGAATCATACAACAACGGCACAATCAAATGTAGAAAAATAAAAGACATTAGTCTAAATTCTAAAATTTAGACCTAATATCCGCCAAAATGAAGACTCATCTTCGAACGGAGAAGAGTGAAGATGCTTAGCGGCTAGCTGAGCGGAGTTGTGTGCTGGCTTGTTGACAAAGCGACACGCTTGTCGTCCGCTGTACAATGCTCACATCTCCGCTCGACTCCACTCCGCTACGCACCGCCCATCTGCGCTTTGAATACGCCATATAAATATGAGAAATCTCTTTTCAGCCCTGCTTGGACCGTATCCACTGAAACTGAGAGGAGAAGAGATAAGTAAATAACGAAATCCTATTGATTGTTCACGTCACATCTCCGTTCTTCTCTGCTCCGCTTTGGTGGATTCCGGGCCTCAACCTTTAACAAATTGTTGCCTTCTATACGTGAGGGGTAATATTAAATACAAATAAAAAACAAATCGTAAGAACAAAATTGTTTAAGAGCTTAACGTCTTCGAGACTGCACATCGATACCCGAACCACCCTGGAATAGGTTGTAAGTGATGTTTGGCGGTACAAAAATGAATAAATACATAAATAAGGGCAGACATGATATAAATAAATAAATACAAAACGGAGGGCTACTGGCGCCACGCTCGCCGCCGCGCGCGATCTTCTTATTGCCCGATATGAGAACAGTGAAGGTAGTGGAGATGTTATTGATACTAAATTAGTACGTTCGTTCGTTGTTCGTCATTGGTTAGTTTTCGTAGTTTTCTAGCAGCGTACACGCACACGTTTTTCTTCAAAGACAGGGCGAGAGGATCTGCATGACTAGCAGACAAAAAGCACAGGTTTAAGCATAGTGGATATTGGGGGAAACCAATATTACCAGTACTAGCTATATAACCAATATAACCAGTACTAGAGCCCAATCAGTTTATAGCTTCCAGCAACATTAAATTTTTAAGCGTGTAGGTTCAATATAACGTTTTACTTTTAGCGTAAGTTTTTAGTATTTCAGGATGGAATGATATCTAAATATATATATCAAAAAAGCAGACATTGCAAATTTGTATCTTGATTTTCATCTGACGTTGATCTCACTACTTTATACGTCATTCCATTCTGAAAATGTGAGCATTGTTTGTAATTCCGACGTTTGTGACTTCCCCGAAAGGGATTACGGTCGTAAGTTATGTATGTATGAATGTATAAGAATCAATATGAAAAAAAAGCAACGATTAAAAATGTATTCCGTACGTAACAAGTCTACTCCATTCATTTCACTGTTACTTGTAGGCTTATCCGATTTATAAACGCAATATTGTATTTGTATAAAAACAATGGCCTTATTATAGGTGGTTCAGTCGTGTAGGATCGTGGTTTATTTTGCTGACTCTACACTACACTCGCCAAAAAGTCGATTTCGGGTACACGCGTCCATTCTGTTATTAATGTTTTATCCTGCTAAACTTGTAATACTGGCTTTTTATTTTATTAATGATTTATAGGTTCTAACTGAACATTTCTAACATTGTATTCTTTTGGAGAATATAATTAATTTATTAAATTATACTTTTAGTTGTGCGGTCTGACAGATTTAGTGCATAGATACCTAGCCTGGCTTGCACCAAGAAATAAAACGGAATCGGCTTAAACGTATTTAGTGATAGCTCTATCTCTTCCACTGCTCATACTAATAATAGTGACGGTACCTGCAGCATCATTTTTGTGTAAGCGTTGGAATGGTGTTGGAAGAGAATGGAGGGGATATGTTGGACGGAACGAATAACAAATGAAGAGGTGTGAGGAACGATTAAAGAAAAGAGGAATATTCAATCGAAAACCGAAGGGGAAAATTGATCGGACACTTGATACGAAACGACAATTTCTTTAAAACTATACTGGAAGGGAAGATAGAGGGGAAGAGAGGTAGAAGAACCATCTGACCCAAGTGAAGATAAAGGTTGATGTCGTGTCGTATCAAGAACTCAAGAGACTAGCGGAAAAGAGACAGGATTGGCGAATACTCCACCGACAAGAGCGACAAACAAGATGATGATGAACCCTAAGCGATGAAACAGAATGGTCAAGACGATGGGCATTGTTCTTCGCATGTCAATGAAAAGTCTGCCAAATAATAAGGCATATTCAATTCGAGATACTTAGCAAAGTTGTTTGCACTGGAATGTTAGTTTCACTTAGGGAACATCATTCTCATCATCATAAGCATATATGCGTGCATCTGCAGGCGGCAGTCCTAATCCCACAAATAAGCATTAGGTAGCCATATCCTTTTTAACAACTTCAGACCATCAGAGTTTTGGCCTACGCCTTTGTATCTGATTTGGTTATATAGCATTGGACTTTATTACTAAGTGAAAAGCAGAATGATGTGTAGAGAAGGAACCAGAGTACAATTCGATGGTCTTGTCACCAAAAACCTACTTCATCTATACCACTTATCAATAACCAAGTTACTTATGTACGACAAGTGATTATAACATAGTTAATGATCTTCACATCTAAACAGCAACAAAACCTCAGTACCTTGTATTTTCACTAATAGAGTTCATAATTGAATAGCAAATTTTCTGGCATTGCCTTAATACCACCCAGTATAGTAGATGTAGCAAGTAGTTTCAAGAAGTTATTGAGCCGCTTCTCTTTTATTGATACAATAAATATAAATCGGACAACACCCGTTGCGATTTCGCGTAAGCTTTTGAATTATTAGAATTGACGCATTTTTGCAGAAGTCGTACAAATTTTAGGTGCTTTAATAAAAATTTTATTAGACTGTCAGCCTCAGAAAGATACGTATTTTATGCTATACTTTATGGCTTGGACAATGATGGTGTATATATTTTAGAATGTGATAATGATGTCCTCCACGAGGTACTCGACGTATCCTTCGACGGCGAACCTCATTGGTTCCTAGCGTGAGCTCGGATGTGGCTGGAGAGTTTTGAATACATATGGCGACACGACAAGCTAAAGATAATTATACATAACAAGTATAAGGCTGGCTATGTATAACGTCTATACGTAATTCAACCTACATGTGGCCAGCTAATGCTGCTTATATGTATAGTATCGTCGGCAAAATTGTGTACCTAATTTTTATAGAAAACTAATTTCACTGCAGAATAAATGCCTCCGTGTTGCAAAATAATGGACTGAAAAAACATAAAATGACACGTCATCCACTTGATAGAAGAAGAATGCCTCCTTTACTAATGAAGGTGAGGATTGAACCAAACGCCACAATACAGGGTGTAAGTGACAGCCTAGCATATACTGAAACGGTGAATTCAGACCATCAAACTGAACCACTTTCACTATGGAGCCTACCTCAGGAAACGCGAAAAAAAATCGGCTGTCCCATACAAAACAGCTGTACTTACTAGACTAAAATGTATGGGACAGCTGATTTTTTTCTCACGTTTCTTGAGGTAGGCTCCATAGTGAAAGTTGTTCAGTTTGATGGCCTGAGTTCACTGTTTCAGTATTTGCTAGGCTGTCACGCACACCCTGTGTGGACCAATTGCTGGTGGAAAGAAAAAGAAGCTCCGAGCTCGCTGGATTTCATTGTCTTGCGTGGTGAACCACTACACTAGGTTTTGATGATTGATATATGAGTTACAGAGAGGGGACTGAGTGTATGTTCGATTTAATAAACAATCAAGTAGAGCTGATCCGCTGACTACTGAAAGAACTTTAGTGAACCCAATTCACTTGTTATGACGTAACATAAAATGGCCATGCGATAAATAAATTAATAGACAATTCACTTCTAATTCTATAAAACTCTACAAAACATGCGCACGCGTCAATAGGAATGCGTTTGGTACGCCGCTGTATTCTTGTGGTTCGAACACGGCGCCGATTCATGATCATTTCAAATTTCGAACAGCCTGTAACAAATTAACGATGTTCTCTATAAAAAACTTTGATTGGTCTACTCTGACACTCAGTTGCAGAAAAGCTCATTAGAGTTAATCCTCCATTAAGTCTCTTGCTTTTACTACGCTTTTACTACGTCAACAAGACAAAAAGTGACAGCAAGAGATATAATGGAGTATTAACTTTGATGAGCGTTTCTGCAACTGAGTATCAGTGATTTAGATAATAATTTTTTTGCGATATGGTATTTATTTTCATGCACACAGAAGTGCTCCATTTTCTAAAAATATAATGTACGGTCTCAATGTTTTACTATAACTTTGTATTGAAAGTTAGGCGTTTTTCAACGGCAGAAAAATACTAATCTGCATAAGGCCTTAGTAAATTTGACGAAAAAACCAGTCAATTTAAAGCCAGTCATAAAAAACCAGTCAGTTTTTTTATTGACTGACATTGATATTTTTCGGTGTTGCTAGTGAGTAGACAAACTTCTCATTACCAATAAATACGAAAATAATAAGATCGAAAATTGTAGTCTGTTCTACGGAAAACCGTAGATAAATTCAATCGTTCTAATTTTAACCATCAAAATCAAATTAATTAATTTACAAATTGGTCCCTTAAATTAGGGAATCGAGAAAAACCCGGATCATATCGATCTGATGGCTTTTGTGGTTTAGTTTTTTGGTGATTTTTTGTCTGGTGTTCTGTATTTTGTAAACAAAATGTTCAATGACACTGGATGGATGTCGTTATAACCTTAATTTAGCCATCTGCTTTATTAATCACAAAACTATCTATCTATCTATCTATCTATAACGTCACGCCTCTTAGGTGCGGAGTACTCGAAACCGACGGGCATGTATGAAGAGATGTATGGATGTGCATGAGGCAAAAGAAGTATGTAAGGATCGTAGTAAGTGGCGCGCCCTGGTCTCTGCCTACCCCACTGGGAAAGAGGCGTGACGTTATAGATAGATAGATAGATAGATAGTTTTGTGATTAATAAAGCAGATGGCTAAATTAAGGTTATAACGACATCCATCCAGTGTCATTGAACATTTTGTTTATAAAGGAATCGTCTCGTTTTCAATAAAGTCTTATCAAAAAGCAATTAGTAGTCATATAACTGGCTTTACCCCAGCAATGTAACGTCGCATTCCTATACCTCTAGCAATGCCAGACTGTCAAAAGCCAATGTCGGTGCTCGGGTCGCATTTCACCCCTCAAGTGTCCGAAGCACTCTCCATTTACCCCCCACCCGTTACCTCCTACAACCCCCTTTCTTAACCCCCTTTTGCTGACCCTTTATAGATTACTACTATGGGTGCTAATGGGAAAGCGAATTTGGAGTGAGTTATATTTTTTTAACTCACTCCAAATTATATTTTTGTATTGATTATAAAATAAAGGTGGTAGCACAAAATTTTAAGTAATAGTGGGAACATGGTGTGTAGGTACGGCACGTGCGAAGGTACGGCAGACCAGACGAGTTACAAAACGTTTATTAATATTGTTGGCTGGGCTATTGCAAGCAAGGTTTGTTATGTAACACTGCGACCATTGCTGGTCAATTGTGTTCGCCTCAAGCTCAAAATACACATACTTTCAAAGAAGTTTGGTTGACGGCCATTTAATTTGAGACCCGGACTTATGAATGAAACTTAGTAATAGGTGTAGAGTGAAACAAAACTAACAAAAAAGTAATTTGGTTATAACCTGTAGTAGTTGGGGGAAAGGTATTTCTCCTTTTGATAGGTACCTTTTGTATCAAGTGTGTGAAACTCATAATATTTCTTATTAGATAGTTCACTCAATCTTCTACGCATTCATTGTGTTTATTTTAATGAAAATTCACGATAACCGTACAATATTATGATAATGGATGAAAACGAAATCACACACACTATCAGTTCAACCAAGCCAAAGTCGTTCCGTAACGAACAAAAAATTCCTCAGTTATAATATTGGATGAAAATTGCTGTCGTGGTTGCGTTTTGCAACTGCTTTTTGGATGATTTTTCAATTTGATTATTAATCTCTACTTTTGAATCCGGACTTCTGGAGATGTGGAAGTTTTTTTTTTAAAATGCCTAATTTTTTTCTGTTTATAATAATGAGGAGTTTTCTGACAGCTGGTCAAACGTAGTTCAAAAAACCGGCGATAGATGGCGTTGACCAGAGAGGGGTCCGAAGACGAAAATTTTAGGCTAAAAAGTGAATAAAAATGCATGCCACTGAGTCGGACGAATCCGTTGACGAAATATATGTTCATATTTTGCTGTTTACTTAAAAACATCAATTATTAATATTTAATTTGTATTTTATTATCTGCAAGGTCGCTCACACCTGTCTCGTCAACGCCATCTATCGAGCCATTAGGAACTACTTTTTCTTTTTTAATGGCTTTCGGAAAATCCCTCATTATGACCACCGTCCTGAATGGCTTTTAGTTTTCGTAAAAAATTATTAGGTCCAAATTTTCCATTCTTCTTTACACATACATCCGAAGTATTTTTTTTATTCTCGGGTATGCAGGTTTCCTCACGGCAGGTTCCTTCACCGCCGAGAAATTAAATGAAATGAAATTATTTATAGTGCATGACATTAGTTAACATAGATTTATGATAAAGGTTACAATAATCAAAGGAAGTATCACTAACTGCTGTTACAAGCATATACACATTGTTTTATAAAATACTACATTATACATTGCTCGGTACTAGCGTAGGTACATAAGTTCCATAGAACTTAGTGGTACAGGCCAGGAATCGAACCGCCGCCTCATGATTGAGTCGCTAGCTCTCTTCCATATGGAGTATCATCGCTCTCAACTATAGTTGATAAAAGCGATTTTGTTACAGGTAACAAAATTTCATAAAAGTCACCAAGTCAGAAGAGTCATCATCAGCCTATATACGTCCCACTATAGGGCACAGGCATCTCACGGAGGGTATATGGGCATAAGGCCACAGTCCATCACGCATGCCCAATGCGGATGTGGAAGACTTCAGCGTATGCAGGTTTCATCACCATGTTTTTCTTCACCGTTTGAGAAACGTACCTACATAGGTAAGTTAGAAAAATTAATTGGTAGGGAGATAGATAGTTAGATAACCCATTTATTTCACCAGAACAATACAGGATAAACAGTGACAAACAAAGGCAGTAGGTAACATTTTAGAGTCCGCATAAGGAGGTCCGTGTAAAGCCGCAACAGCAACAGGGAGCTCCCATGACGGACCAATCAAAAAATATAATAGGTACGTGGCATATCGTCCGTGCGAAATCGAACCCAGACCCTCATGAATATAATGATGTCCATATATCTTAGCAATGAACTACCTTCGCTCAACAAATAAATAAATAGTTTTTGACCCACGACTTCGGCCACGTGGATTACCCCTCTAGGGGTCCATTTTTGAAAATTTCTTTCTTAGTGCACCCCTTATCACCACTACATTCTCTGTAGAATATATATTCCAAATTTCATATTTATATCTTCATCGGTTTTAGACTAAGAGATAAGTGTACTTTTTGCAACTATCAGCTGCAAGGCTGATTCAGTGTTTATGAGGTGTAGAGCATTTCTGTGATGGGGATGGACCAGGTCTGCCTGCATAACTCCAGTCGGTTAAAAAGTAACTGATGTTTAAAGGTCAGTAAAAAATTAACGATCAGCTGGAAGGCTGATCGTATGATATTATTGTAGTTTGCACTGTAGCTATGTGAACAGTACTAAAACTGACATGGTTTATCAGTCGGTTTAGGAGATACAGCCGTTCAAAGGGCTTTGAACGGCTGTATCTCCTAAACCGACTGGCAGTTCATGTCAGTTTTTGTACTTTTTATATAACTACAGTGCACACTACAATAATATCATACGATCAGCCTTGCAGCTGTTGTTAATTTTTTACTGACCTTTAAACGTCTGTAACTCCTAAACCGACTGATGTTATGCAGGCAGACCTGGTCCATCCCCATCATAGAGATGTTCTACACCCCATAAACACTGAATCAGCCTTGCTGCTGATGGTTGCAAAAAGTACACTTATCTCATAGTCTATTTAGGCTGTGCGTTGTCTGTCAGTCAGTTAGTCACGGAACTCTTTTATTAGTATAGAATAACTTTCGAAAACAAATAGTAGCTCACCCACCGGACATCTAAAGGTGTCATGGAGACGGGTCACTCGACGGAGCTAGAGGTGGACTTCAGTCGAATATAGCCTAATATAGCTGTTAGGAGGGGCAAACGATTGCCCTTAAGTGCTAACCCCGACTTGAGAGCTTGAAATTAGCACTCGACTACCTCTAGAGGCCTACGTCAATAAGTACGTTTCTTTGTCTCGTTTTTGTTTTATTTTTTGATGTATCTGGGTTATTGTGACTGTTTTCAGTTTTTAACAGAGATTTTTAGAATTTCTCGTCTATAAAGGTTTGTAGGTGGCTAATTGATTTGGACAATATTTTGGAGGAGAACAGCCTAAATCCAACTAGTACAATAAATGTTGAATACTAACATTGATATCTAAACAGGATTCGATAGAAACGTAATTTTCGATCAAATTGAGTGTCGATGTAGACAAATATTTCTTTTTTGTCCTGACAATCGGTTACCCTGTGTTCTTAGCTTAGATAGAATAAACTATCCGAAAAATAAGGTTTTTGTGTTTTGGTGGGTGAACTAACGTCTATGACCACTTGATACGTATTTTTATCCTAAAACTAAACATGATGGTGAACAATTTTCTCTAGGAGACTAAAATAGAAATGGCGAAGAAAAATATCTACCGTTCCATATTAAACTGCAAACCAACTCGACCCATATAGGACAGAAGATTTTTTTTGCCATGGTACGAGTTAGTCCCATAGAGAAAGTTGCACATAAGTATATGAATAGGTAATAATTATAGTGTTGTATTATTATCTATTAATATGACAGAAGTTTGATGGTTTGATCATCCTCATAAAAGAAACACATCTAACAAACAACACCCTGGTATAATTTTAGCAATTTTTCTTATGTAATTAGATTATTTAATGTAAATTAAAATCTGATA
Organism: Agonopterix arenella; assembly: GCA_927399405.1. Classification (NCBI taxonomy): domain Eukaryota; kingdom Metazoa; phylum Arthropoda; class Insecta; order Lepidoptera; family Depressariidae; genus Agonopterix; species Agonopterix arenella. Next base: position 6,343,162 of record OV656710.1, read on the forward strand.
GAATTTTCTTTCCAATTACAATTTAGAAATAATAACAACTTACGTTTATTGATTAATTTTTTCTCTGTGAAATGAAACACGTTGAAGCCACGATCAACTACTTTTTACATTAAACTTTTATCCAAATCAACCATAATTACGCACTAACTTCGAAACTGTCGTTCCTCACAACTTTGTTGGCTTCTTTAATAAAACACGTGCTATCGATTTCTGGTATAAAATTTTAGTCGAAGCAAGCCAATTAAAGTGGTATAAACCTCTTATTAGTCACCCCATAGTTCCCACTTACCCCCACCTCCCCACTAAACCAACATGGCGTCACGATTGTCACCTAAGCTCTTGCAGTTTTTCTCTAAACATTCTACTGTACAACTTTCACTCTTATCCTTATTACCTTAGGAGTCATCAGAGTTTCATAAATAATGTCGGCACACCTGAAGACTTATTTTTTATCGTGTGCATTACCCCGTTCTCTTATCAGGTGTTATTCAAAACTGACTTCTGGACGTTTAAGTTTAGAGTGCAGAATAGTGATTGCAGGTGTTTGATTGTTAACTTTGTTGTTCTAAGTAGGTAGTAGAGGCGTGACATTAACGCCCGTAGGGATTGTGGAATAATAGATGAGGGGTTCTCGCGGTAGGGTTAAGTGTACTTTTAAGAATGCGAGGGTGATTTATTATTAACGTAAAAATGGCTGGAGACGATGCATGTTGTTAACGATTTAGATTTTTTTCCGAATTCGCGAAGCAATTAGCTATAGCCAGTCTAGACCAAACCATACACAAATATACATCCTAAAATGACCTGTAGTGTAGTAAGCTACATGGCCATGTAGGGATGGACGTTGGGACGTAGTGAAACAACGGTGTTCTTGGTTACACTGCTCTATATTGAATCGTTATAATTAATTATATATCTTAAAAAATAGCTTAGTACACTACAAACCAAGCCAATAATCGCAAATCGAGCTTTCTTCACCGTTTCCAAAAAAAAGGTTGTATATTTGCTTACCTTACATCTTCGACCCCATCTTCGTCCTGAGGCCTGGATCGAGGTCAAGAGCAAACCCATCCTTAATAAAAAAAAACCTAACAATATTTTTTAGTTTGGCAGTCGGCTTTTTTACGTGACAATTTTGCCTAAATTACGATTTAAGCAGCTAAGGTATAAAATTAATGATGACAAAGTATGAAAATGTCTAATATACTACTAACGGATACTGGCCTAACTACTATTTTAAATACAAGTCTGCAAAAATTTAGAATAACATAATTATGCCATCGACTCGATAGAAGAAGATAAAATAAACGTGACAAATATGGCTAAAAGTAAATCATTCTGCAACTGCATGGCCAAAAACATTGTAGCAACATTTCTGCCCATTCCGATAATAAAAATAAGGTCGTGCTTCTGCATGTGATAACTCACCAATGAGGATACTTGATGTTCTTGGGTGGTCCTCAGTCCGTTAAGTAGGAAGCGATGCGGTCAATTACTAGTTGACAGCGGCAATTAACGGGTCAAACATGTACGTCTGTGTGAATTGGACCTTAGGTCGGTTCGCAAATGATTATAAAATGCGACTGACTCATGGGTATTCAAATCCGTGACACTTTGACAGTCCGGCGAAATTATAGCTTTGCTCATGTTCGCAACTATAGGTATTCCTCAAGGAGAATGATCATTATTCTGAATATTCATATTTTACAGCCTGGGCATAGGAAATACGACCAACGTGGCCATTAAACACAATATTTAACACTAGGTACGAAACACTGGAAAGAAGCATAAATAAATAAATAAATAATAAAAAAAATATCTTGGACATTGTCACACAAATTATCTAGTCACATTTAAAGTACATGGACTTGTATTATGATGACTAGACAACGATATAGAATACATATATAGATACAAACATCCATGACTCGGGTACAAATATTCATATTCATCATATAAATATTTGTCCCTTACGGGATTCGAACCCGCGACCCTCGGCACAGCAGGCAGGTTCACTACAGACTGTGCTACCGGGCCGTCATACGTAGCTGCTGCATATACCACTTGGTAAAAATTCAAGTTGTTAATTATAATTTTATATATTAAAATTTTAATTTAATTTCATTCGATCATAATACAAATACAAATATCTTTATTAGCAAAAGAGAAATTCAGTAAACATGATACAATGGACCCCGCATGCGGCAAGCCAGAATCTCGGGAATCCTCTACGATTTGTCAGCAAAAAAAGAAACATTTTTGGTACAGAGTGAGCGAAGTTAAATGATTATGAGATTTAACATTTGAAACAATTTAACAAAGAAATTTTTAGTACCTACAGAAAATTAAATTAAATTACAACTAATATAGGTAACGAAGACATGCAATGAAATTCAGTAACATAACCATTCATTTAAATTTTGAAATATATATTAAAAACTGTGAGTGAAGGTGTGTTTGTGTGTGTTAGTGAGTTGGTGTTTTAACAAGGAACGGCTAAGAGTGATTCAATGGCAACATAATCAAGGGACTTTAAATAATTGGTTACTTTATGTTTGACCTCTCTGGCACGAGTCTTTCAGGTTACATATCTCGTTAACTTTTCTGTATAGAAAGGGGAATAGAAATGATCTGAAACGTTGAGAAATGAAACGTTGAAATCATGTCACCCTAAAAATCTAATAACGCTTAAAAACCTAGTTGTAGCTACGGTTCCGGCCATTGAATGAGAATACCGACAGTATTCCAGATCCAGACCAACATAGGTCAATACTTTAGTATTACACAGACGCAGTAGAGCTTTAACTTGTTCAGGTATAGGATTTCCAGCGTCGTCCTCATCATATTATTATTGAATTATGCGCATAAACACCATTCATAGTTTTTATTAGTCCTCTTTCCCTTCAGCCTAATAGGCGCCTCTTTCTTATTCATCATCATCATCTCAGCCGATGGACGTCCACTGCTGAACATAGGCCTCCCCCAAGGATCGCCATAACGACCGGTCCTGCGCTGCCCTCATCCAACGGGTTCCCGCCGCTTTCACCAGGTCGGCGGTCCACTGTGTGGGGGGCCTACCCACGCTGCGCTTTCCGGTACGCGGTCGCCACTCGAGAACTTTTCGGCCCCATCGGCCATCGGTTCTGCGAGCAATGTGCCCCGCTTACTGACACTTTAGTTTAGCAATTCTTTGGGCTATGTTAGTTACTCTGGTTCTTCTGCGGATCTCTTGTTTTCTGATTCGATCTCGCAGGGAAACTCCGAGCATAGCCCTCTCCATTGCACTTTGGGTGACTTTCAACCTTTTTATGAGGCCTTGAGTGAACGACCACGTCTCTGTTCCATATGTCATCACTATTTTATCTTTCTTTCTTATTATGCAACAGCAAATAACTTTCAATTTAATTAAAAAGTCGATTCCAAAATAGAAAATGTCAATCAACTTGCGCGTGCGATCATATTTCCATTAGAAACATAACCAATCTCGAAACGAACGAAAAAGCTGTATCAATTTCGAAATCTATCACTTCGAATATGCGGCAAATCGATAACGTATCATATCATGATATATTAAAAAAAAACTAACAACTTTTTTATGACTTCACCTGTTTCCACATCAGAAAAATTCCTGTTCATTATTATTAAGGTCATTAGATACAAAATTGAGTGGCTTGTTTTTTGAAGAAAAGTCAATGAGCGTAAATGTAATAGTAGCCAAGAACATGGGTTTTTGGGAAAGGATCTATGTTGTAAAGTTGACTTGTTAATCGGGTAATCTACAAGGGGCGGTATGTGATTTATAAATGAGACGCAGGCGCCGCTCTCCCGCCGTAAGCCTTTACATTTTATGGTTCTCAAACTTTTTTTAAAATTGTTTCTTGCGAGTGCCAGCATTGGAAAAGGTTGTTCTTCTTCCGTTGAGTCGATGGCTTTTTCTTGAGTTCAACTAGCTACCGTGGTGAAGAGATGCCAACCAGTATAGAATAGAGGCTTGCTGATTGATTACCTACGGTGCGCCAGACGTAAAGAGGGTTCGAGAAAAGGTGTAGGTTGAGGTAATTGTATAATTTTGCCTGTGAAGAAAAGTCACCATCACCACCCCAAGGTCCCCCAGGATGATTGCCGGCGTCAGGTTAGACCCAGTAAGTTGAAGTGTTGCCTTTTTGCTAATTGGACATTAATAATTGCACACTATAGAAAAGATTTGAGAGTGAAACCTTTGCCCAGCAGTGGGACACTGAACAGGCTACATATAAAATATTTCTAATTCTCAGTGTGATAATTTTATCACGTAGTTATGCATAGGATATGCTTACAAGTCGGTACCTATTTAAACACTGGCTATATCAGAAATAGGTATAACTTTTAAAGCTAATTTTTTTTTAAGTTCTTGGACCATACTTGGGCCTCCAATATAGGTATAATGTACCTGTAGGTAGGTACCCATATTATTAATTTTACAATGATGTTTTTTTTTTCCGGGTAATATTGAAACTGCAGTGTGCAGGCTTCGCTTTCTACAATTACGATTAATTCAAAACTTTGAGAACAACATTTAACAAAACGAGATCAGACTCCTCAGATAGTCACCACATCAATTCAAACGAACGATTTAGGGTTAAAAATAAATTAAAAACAAACCTTTCGACCGTCAGAAATTCCTACAAAACTATGAAATGTCGAAACAAATTCATTAGAAACGTTCTGTACGAATTTGTCAAAGGAATTTCGACTGCATAACTGAGAGCTGATAGCACGATTTACAGTACATTTTTATCTTTTTAGGTTTTCGTATCTAGAGCACCAATACGTAAAGAGGGTATCTACATAATTCTAGTAACGTTTTGTCTGTCTCTCTATTCTAATTGGAGAATGAAATGAGAAAAAGAACCGATTCAGGTTTTTTGTTTTGGGCATGAATTTAGACTTAATTTTAAGTTATCTAAGGCCGGATTCGACCAAACTTTGATTTATAGAAGAGTAACTATATAAGGAAAAAATTTACTCCTAGTGTTTACTCCGAATTAACTTCATTTGTCTACTACCACACTAAACCCATACGAAAAGAACGAATGTATCATCCACCAGTCTCTGTATAAGCTTTATACCGTCAAAATTGATCGTTTAAAATTTACTCTCAACTTATTCATAGATAAGGGTTGGTAAAACGCAAAACCAGTTTACTCTAGACTAACTAGCGACTTAATCTGAGAATAAAATTTACTCGCGTTTGGTCGAATCGGGACTAAGATTCGTAGTTTCATTAGATTTTTAAATGAAGGAAATGTGACAACACCTTTTATTTATTTATTGTAACAAAATAAATATTTTTCTCTTCTTATTTTTATTGTACAATACATTGTGATCGTATTGTTATGCTGGGTGTAAACAGGATTGGATATTTTATTCAAGATTCCATGCAAAATTGACCTGAAGTAACTAAATAATAAGGAACATTTTGAAATAGAGCCTGGCTCAAGCTTGGTCATTTAAAAAAAGAATATGATATTAATGTAATACAATTAAAATAAAAATGTTTAACGAGAATCTCCTAATTTCTGATTTATACCAACTCTCACGTTCTAAATATAAAATTAACATCACAGGTGACTTTGGCGGAAATTACAAAATAAAACTGCTACGCGGACCTCACCGAGAAACCAATAAGGAAACATCTGTCAATACGAATTTGGAAGAGCAATTCGAAGTCTTCACCGACGTTACTAAACAGTATAGCGTTCCATCACGAAAAGGAGCAACTTTCTTCACCCGCCATAATCACTCACACACCTAAAAAAGGACAGAAAATATCCGAACAGCCAAGAAAGAACGAGACGGTGAGTATTAAAACTACTCAAGCAAAAGTAGACGAAGATAGACTTATGGTGGAATCGGGTAGAGTGAAAGAAACACAAGGCTGTCTGGGTGGCCACCCCCCACGGTTGGTCGATGACCATAAAAATGAGTATAAAATTGAAACATCAATATAATAAGCAATCAACGTGGCCGAGGCCTGGCCAGACCTAATTATACAGGGCGAATGTACGTTATAAATTACTTGGAGAAGATACAGATTGCTCCAAAATCGAATCTCGTTTTACTTTCTAACTAGAATAAAGAATTAGCTTGGATTCTAACTAGATTTTAAGTGAGCATAACAACTCTAGTGCCACTTTTAATTATTTTTTTCAGTTTGTTTAATAATTACTCCAAAATCGTATCTCGTTTACTTTAGAATTAGAATAAATGCTTTTTCAACACACTTGCTCATAAAATGGCCCTTATTTCACCGCAATTAGGCACATAATGACACCTATAATCAAACTGTGACTTTTTCATTACTATTATTCACAAGTGAGTTATAGGTTTTTTATAGTAGGTATCTAAACTTCTTGGTTGAGTTTCGAAAAAAGTTTCGATACAAAAAAGATCATATTCAATAGTACAAATAAATTCTCTAAATAAACTTTTTATTTACTAAATAAAATGATTTTTTATTATTATTTTCTTCACAAGTGTGTTGAAAAACGTCGTTTGATACACGTGTGTATAGATGATTACCGTCCTCGGCTCTCTTAAGACTCTCGCCTACGGCTCGGGTCTCAATGGCGCCTCAGCGGTAAATCACCAACATTACACACTTGTACCATAATGTACTATTGTTTTCCTTGGATTCTGACTAGATTAAAAACGAGAATGACTGACATTCCTTAATTTCTAGCGTCACTTTAAAAAAAATTTCAGTTTATGTATTTAATAATTGCTCCAAAATCGAATCTTGTTTTATCTTCATACGAGCGTTAACCCGCGACTTCGTCCGCACAAATTATATACCAGATTTTAAGTCAGATCATAAGCTATCAAACAAAAAAAGTTTCATCAAAATCGGTTCAGTAGTTTTTGCGTGATACTCGTTCAACAAACAAACAAACAAACACCCAAACAAACACACAAACAAACAGACAGACAAAAAATCCAAAAATTGGTGAAATGGAATCAGGGACACCTAAAAACCATATCGTAACTTTTTTTTGTTAATATCTTCAATTTACAGACAAACTTCCTGTTACAGTTTTATAATAGTACGAGCGTGAACCCGCGACTTCGTCCGCACAAATTATATACCAGATTTTAAGTCAGATCATAAGCTATCAAACAAAAAAAGTTTCATTAAAATCGGTTCAGTAGTTTTTGCGTGATACTCGTTCAAACAAACAAACACCCAAACAAACATACAAACAAACAGACAGACAAAAAATCCAAAAATTGGTGAAATGGAATCAGGCACACCTAAAAACCATATCGTAACTCTTTTTTGTTAATATCTTCAATGTACAGACAAACTTTCTGCTACAGCTTTAAAATAGTATAGATTAGAAGATAGGCTTTTGTTTAGCTTGGATTCTGACTAGATTTAAAGTAAGAATTCCAGACTTTCCTTAACTATAGCGCCACTTTTAATCTTTAATTATAATCTATCTATATAAAACTGTAACAGAAGTGTGTCTGTACATTGAAGATATTAACAAAAAAAAGTTACAATATGGCTTTTAGGTGTCCCTGATTCCACATCAGCAATTTTTAGATTTTTTGTCTGTCTGTTTGTTTGTGTGATTGTTTTTGTTTGTTTGTATGTTTGTTTGAACGAGCTTCAAGCAAAAACTACTGAACAGATTTTGATGAAACTTTTTTTGTTTTATAGCTAATGATCTGACTTAAAATGCGGTATATAATTAGTGCGGACAAAGTCGCGAGTTAACGCTAGGTAATAATATAATTATAAGTGTTTCAGTACAGTTTTAACGATTTTACCAGAGAATCATACCTTTTATACAATGATTTCAAATGTAATGTAGATAACACTCATAAAAAAGTGTTTTTACCACCCCCATTGATTTGCTTGAAAATAAGCTCACAAAGTGTGATCGCTCTCTTACATTTAAAGTTCAATTTCTAATGTTATCGTTTCAATGGTCGCTAAAGAAAGCTGGTAAATCGGTTTTTAAAAATCGATTTGCTCTATAATCTGTGCCTCGAGTATATTATGATCAATAACTAAAGTCTGAGGCTCTCTTTTAGTTCCATAATAATTACAGACAAGGAGGGCGCTAATCATAATTGAAATCCTACTTCCTACTATCTTACTTTTAAAGTAGGTTACTCGTATTAATTATTAGTACATACTACATAGGCAATCGAGCTATGCTCGCTAGAAACGAGTCTTTCCTGAACTGAGATCCATCTAGATCTATTTTGTTGCTCCCATAAACTCCCCTGTTCTTAAAATTGTATCGTAATCCTTAATGCCGTTTTCTAGAACGTGAATATACACATATTATGTGTATTATACAAACAAAATATTGCTAGCTTTACTTAACTATACTTAAGTATACTTGTGACAGTTTGTTTGCAGCTACGACTCACATCTTATGAAATTGGACAGTGTTTGGGCACTGGTCAATAGTGAAATGTAGATATTCTGATTATGTGGTATATTAAGAACTTACTTTTGCCTGTGTCTTCATCCGCGTAGATATCGGAAAACTTCAGCACCCTTTTTTATTACTCCCCTACATTTTATGTCCGTTTGGGTCCTTGTGGCGTCGGCTAAGAATAGCACCATCCCATTTCCTCCCGTGGGTGCCGTAAAAGGCGACTAAGGGATCTACCGGAAGATGGGCAGCAGCATCCTCTGAGTACACACATTCAATCCAACTGTGATCGCCAACCCGCCTGCCAAGTGTGGCGATTATGGCAAATCCCCCCATTTTGGGGGAGGCTTATGTCCAGCAGTGGACGTTTAATGGCTGATATGATGATGATGACATTTTATAAGATGTATTCCTTTCAAGTTCATATCTTCAGTGGTTTAGGCTATACGTTGTCTGTTAGTCGGACAGGGAAATGTTTTGTATGTGTAATAACTACTAGATTTGCTTGCTATATTATGTTAATGGCTGATCTAGGAGAACCTCAATTTATGTACCTATCATCTGTAATATTGTAATATTGTATCCTGATAAAAAGGATATATATTCATGGGGAATATATATATATATATTCTAGAACATATTTATGCTTTGAATGTTCGTGTTCCGGAGTCATGGTAAAACGGCTGTACCGATACCAATGAAATTCAGAATAGAGATACCATAGTAACTAGGGTACGTAATATAGATTTCTAAAAAACATAGATATGCACGTATGCAAAGGCACTCAAAAGCTAAAAATTATGGCGCATGTAAATATGTTCATACGCTTGGTAATCTGGTGCATCTGTACATTCAATAATATATCTTTGAAGATACCTACCTCGGAGACGATTTCTGTAGGGTATTATATACCATTATACTGTTAATGAAGTAACCAGAGCATCGTACCAAGATGATCTGATACCTAGTTAAGTACAAGCCATGTTTGATTGAAATCAAACTGAATTATTTCACGCAAATTTCAATTAACAGATAACTATCTCCAATGCAAACCAGTTCATTCACAATATCCATTATTTACTAGTTCCATTACAACCATTGCTCGCATTATAGCATAAAAAGATATCGAACCAACTCTGTTACGAAGCAATGAATATTAAAATTTGTGTAGAAAAGGTTTAAAAATATTACTTTTGTGTGGTGCTATAATAAAGTTTTATTGATAACGAGCGTTAACCCGCGACTTCGTCCGCACAAATTATATACCAGATTTTAAGTCAGATCATAAGCTATCAAACAAAAAAAGTTTCATCAAAATCGGTTCAGTAGTTTTTGCGTGATACTCGTTCAAACAAACAAACACACAAACAAACAGACAGACAAAAAATCCAAAAATTGGTGAAATGGAATCAGGGACACCTAAAAACCATATCGTAACTTTTTTTTTGTTAATATCTTCAATGTACAGACAAACTTCCTGTTACAGTTTTATAGATGCATTATTTATTTAATCATCAGCCTATATACGTGCCACTGCAGGGCACAGGCCTACCCTCGGAAAGGGTGTCTGGTCGTTAGTCCACCAACGCGTGCCCAATGCGGATTGGTAGACTTCAGAATCCGCGTCAGAATTTCTTCTTTAGCGCATGCAGATTTCTTTACGATGGTCTTCTTCACCGTTTGAGATCAGTCGGTAATACGTAGCTACATAAGTTTGAAAAACTTGGGATATGGCGTGTCATACGTGCGGATTTGAATTCGGTCCCTCATAATTTAGTGTCCTCACCTCTCCGCAACGCGCCACCGACAAAATAGACTCCAGTAAAAATCAACTCCTATAGATTCTTCTTAACACAGCTTAACTTTAACCAAACACCCTGTAGTGGAAACTGTTGGTGCTTGCTGTCATAACTGGATAATGTGTATGATTAAATTTGGGCTCCCCGAGGCTGAGGTGCCGTGATATTCAGTTTGTTGGTTTTTCGACCTTCGTTTTTTGTTGCCGGCCAATTTCGGATGAGGTGTGGATGTTGTTGGATTTGTATGGATCCGGTGGATCTTCTTTTGTCTTATTTATATAAAAATATGGGTTACTAAGATTGTTTTTCTCACCGTTTACAACAGAGCTCTTATTCATAAATTATTAAATTAGTTGACTTTGAACACTCCAGTTAGCATTGAAATATAGGATCTTTTTTAATATGCTGACGGTTTTTTCACAGGATATCAGTCAGACCATCAAATTGGACCACTTTCTCTATGGGACCAACACGGAAATCCCGAGAAAAACAGTTGTTCAGTAGGTTAGCAATTTTGAATGGAACAGTTAGAGGTTTTTATTTCGTTATTTCGATGTTGGTCCCATGGAGGACGTTGTTCAGTCTGATAATCCCCTTAAAGCCGCCAGCATATTAAGAATGGCCCTGTATATATGTATTTCTTTTGGAAAATACAGCGCTTCTTCGCGCAAATATTTCAAAATAATCCTTCACCCGTAATCACCTATGCCAACATCCAAAAGAAGAAATAAAGTAGCCTACTCTACGCTGTAAACCAAACTGCCAGTCTCATTATTATGTCTGTTTTAAACATCCGTCTTATCCACAACATGCTACCCAAAGAGGCAAGCCACAAATTTGGCAGTCACCACGATCTCGCCCAATTCCCATAATTTACTATACCTCTGGTGATAATTACGCGTTTAGACCTCCACCTAGCGACGTGGACTCATAACTAGCTGGCCGTGGGTGGCGTGATCAATCTCCATGGTACGTATATTGATTGCTATCAAATTGCTAGCTCGTGACTTTAGCTTTCGAACTATAATGTCTTTCTTTACGTAATTCGTCCGTTATGGTGTCGTCCGAGCGTTCGTAATTACGTCGCTGGGTTATACGTGGAGGAAGAACAATTATCTGTTTTTCGGAAAATTGCGTTCAAGTAAATTTTAAATGGTTTTGACATCTAAATAAATAACGCTCACAGGCACATACATTGTAATGATTCCAAGCAAGCACTGTAGGCTGTTTATTATGGAAACCATACAACAACGGCACAAACATTAGGCATTGTGTGTGGTTTTTTGAGAGTTTAATTATTGATATTGGTAAAGTGAATTATAATTTTACCTATTATACATGTCAGGCGAAATAAAACTAATTATTTTGTTAATACTAAAGTGGCTATTAATGTTATTTCGTGTCATTTATCGTAAGGTAAAGTCAATTTTATGATCAGTGATAATAAGAATGATCTGTGAATTATTTTCTGCTATCCGATGGGCTAATTCTGTGTATACACGGCGACACATAAAGCTAATACATAACCAAAATAAGCTGACCCGGCGACGTTAATAATTCACCCTACGAGTGGCCAGCTTATGTTAGTTGAATATTTCCAGAATTACAGGAGGCCTAAAATGGAAGCTATTTTGTTTAAAAATGTGATAAAACGACGGTAAGAAAGGTAGTCGAATTGCAACACAAAAATTGCTGCCACTATTGTTATGCTACAATATAGTAGTGGTAGAATAGAAAAAAATAATAATTCTTTATTAGTCTTACTAAACAAACAAAATACATATGTAGTGTGCTGTGTACAATATGGCTTCAGTCTCCGGCAGTTGGCGAAACAAGCGAGCGCTGTTATTCTGTCAAAACCGGCTAGTAAAATAACCAACCCCACCTCATTTATCCTCCATGCCTCCCTGTTCTGAGCCAGCTCCATCTTGGTCGAAGGTATCCAGGTCGCCTCTCCATCTCTTCCGGGGACGACCTTAACGGCGAGGTCCATTCTCCGGGATCCAAAGATGTGACTCCAAGGACCATCTTTCCGGGTGTAGATAAAATTATGAATAGTAATAATATACAAATAGAATAAAACAAACTATAGGATGAACAAATAGCTTGTAAACTGCTTGAAAACAAAAAATACAAAAGAAAGTTTTGCATAATCAAATGTGTTTCTGCTACCTTCCTCCTCCTCTGGCCTGAGCTTTTCGCATTCATACAGCTCTGGCCAGTCTTGTGATCATTTCCCTTTGACCCCTTAAAAATACTTGCTGGACTTCCTGCCATCGTTATGTTCGAATTCCTCATTCTCTGAGGTCTCTTCACTCTTGTTCTAGGTACCTGCAAACTCATTAAAGTTTTTGTTTCATTTGTATTGACCCAACAAGATTTTACTACCAAATTGCTGGCCCCGAGAGCACCTCGTTAAAGAAGATTAGTCTGGTGTGGTCATCTGTCACATTAGTGCATAAATCACGCGATAGGATGTGATTCAAAATGGCCGGCAGCAGTGGCTGGTTGGGCGATCAGCACATTATCACCTTGTTTTTAGAACATGGAAAGGAATGGAGTCTTTTTTCAGGGAGTGAGGGACAATTAGGTATTGTCTAATGGAACTAAACTCAACTCCCGTAGAAACTAAATCGTTATAATGCTCCTGTCTCGATATATCTGAGCTAAAAGTAAAAAATGCCCCCCCACCCCCCCTCCTCTAACTTATAAAATACTGAATTACAAAATCTGGAACTATTTGACAATGTAGCTCCCCGTTAGTACTTTCAATGAAAATTATAACGAACGCTGTAGCACAATCAATATCGAAGAAAAACCTGCAAGTCGCCGCCCGCTATTGTTTTGCTTCTTGAAGATTTAACTTATTTAGGCTACATCAGGATGAGCTTTTTACGACTACGGAACTCTATCTTGGAGGTTGGCACTCAGCTCTGCATATCTCTCGCCAAACCCTTGTCTTGTTTATTTGAATTATTTCCTTCGACGACATTGAACAAACATTTAAATAGATAAGTTTCTAAACACAACCAACTCATTCTCTGTTCTCGTTTCAAACGAACCACGTTCGTGACTCCAATCTCATCCTCATTATCGAGTTTGGTACGCGTTTAAAAAATATAAATAATACGCGAGACGCGGCAAATTGACGTATAATCATAGTGTTATAGTGATTAGAGGTGAATATAGATATTATGTGGGCACCTTGGGTGGCGGGGTATACACGTACCGTGATGCTTGATTTGATGACAGAATCGTTTGGGACTCGGATTATGTACCTTTGTTTTATCTTCTTTAGGTAGTTTTAGCTATAAAAAACCAGTTCGTGAATGAGTTAAGTCACAAAAAATGGCTAAAAAAGGCGTTATTGGAATTAAAGTCAGACTAAAGAATATACGTTAGAAGATACCAAGGGTTACTAAAGAAAAACTAAATAGAGTAAAACCACAGATCACAAAAACTAAAGGGAGATGTGAAAAGGGGGCGGGGCCAGTGTCGCAGCAATATGCGCAAAAACGGAACACATTGCTCGCGATAATAAGGATTCAATATATTATGAAGCTGAAAGCCAGTCGAGATATTATGTGTAAATAGTTTACAATGCTTGCGTAGTACTAAAGATTATTCGAACGTTGAGTTCTGATACCGCAATGGATAATGAGCACATTCAAGCTAACAAAATACTTTCTATCTCATGGTTCGACACTTGGTTCCGCACTCAGCGCGTTGGTTGGCATCTCTCTAGATCTCTATGAGTAAAACCTATACTTATAAAAGAGTTCTGTAACTGACTGACAGACAAAGCACAGCCTAAACCGCTGAAGATAGAAACATGAAATTTGGAATATATATTCTACAGAGGATGTAAGGGCGCACTACAAAATATTTTTTTGAAAATCGGCTCCTAAAGGGGATTTCCACGCGGTCATAGTCGCAGGTCAAAAGCTCGTTAAACAATAAAATTGATTGATGATGATGACGTACGAAGGGTAAGAGATGCTATAGTACTGATCCACAGGAGCGGAATACCGCTAGATACTAGGTTAATACTACCGGTTGGTAGTCCTACCGGTAGCTTATATGGATGGACGAAAGCCCACCCCCAGATTGGCAGGTTCCGGGTTCAAGTAAAATTTTTATAAGTATACTAAAATTTATCAATCTTTAAGGGCCTATGTTGAAAAATAATTGAAGCGAAATGGGCGTGTGATAGCTTATATTACTGCCTGATGCGAGAGAAAGAGATGGGGCGGCGCGCGCGCCTGAAACGACGCAAGCGTAAAACAAACTTTATTTAATTGTGATTGTACTATTTATGTAAGTTCAATTCTGCTCTAATCAAAATTTGTAAAATATCAATCTCTTTTTTTTTTAAATCAAGTCTCGTGTTTCTATTATTCACCGTTAAGCAGTTCCAAGCGTTTATCGATAAAGACGGAGGCTACTTTGGCTTGTTTTTCTATCGAGAAAATGTGCCTTAATCGTGTTTTGGCTCTAATTAAAACTTCAATTATATGTTCAATTTACACATATCCGCTAATCATACATTTAGTACTTCATGATATATGACGCTTTGAAGAATCCTATTCTTTTCACATAGCCTCTTAATGTAGACTGATCTTTCAGAAAAACAAGCCAAGGGCTTCCCTTAGCAACAATTTCATAACAAAAACATAGTATTGATATCAGTATTAGGTACTGTATCTGCGGTAATGAACTCGAACATCTATGGTAGTAAAAATAAAACGCTTTAATTAATCGAAAACAAGCTGAAGACTAGTGATGTGCCTAATGAATAATGATAATCGTTTGCAATCGATTATCATTTCTAATCCATCGATTATAATCGATTTTTAGGAAACCGCAGTCTCCAGTTCTATTTTAAGTTGTAAGCTGTTAAGCTGTGTGTGTAAACCTTATAGGGGAACTCCCAAAATATTTTTGGTTTGGTTTTTTATAATTATTATGTTCCAAAACTGGTCAGTTGACTAATTTGGTTCTATCATTATGTATTTTTAAAAGCGAACTAGGTACTTTTTGCCGATACCATAATCTGAGTAGGTATCAATTCATTTAATAATTAATAATTATGTAAGTGTTTATAATATCTGTCACAATCATCTTTTTAATTTTATTGTACCTACAAGAAAATGTCATCAAAGTACAAAATTGTCCTAAAATATAACTAATCAGTCATTAATATACCAACTAAAGTATCGTTTTTATTTCAAATTTTTATTCAGGATGCCTAGACATCAGACTTTCATGAGATGGTGAGAATTTCAATACATTTTGACTACTTTATAATCCTAGTTCAATAAACGGGTGAAATCGATTAATAATCGATTAATTAATCAATTATATTCATAATCTATTTATCAATTAGCAAAATAATCGAATCGGCACATCACTACTAAAGACATAAAACGACGACCGAAACAAAAGTATCCGCATCTCAAATCTCAGACCACTTATATTTAGAGACCACATATGTTTTTATTATTTATTAAACATCAAAGAAACCTGCAAGCGTGCAGCTAGGAGCATCTTTATAAAAAATCCAATCACCTAAGTAGGGGGTGGTAAAGGGGGGGTCGATCCCTTTTTCTCGAGCCAGTCTGAAGGGAAAGAGACATCACGCAAGCTCTGCACATATTTCATTGATACCATCCTCCACTAAACTAATGTAAGTGAAAATAAGCGGTGATTGTGGTGTAGGGATAGCAGAAAACTATTCAAAAGCTTAGATTAACGTAAAATTAATGGATATGCCGAATGCGCGTTTAGATGAAGCACACAAATGGCACACTTGGTCCATAAAAAGTAGCACACAACTTGCGGTCTGTCATGTCGGATGCATCCTGAGAGATGGGCAAAAATCATCATGACCTGGATCCCCGAAAACGGTCGGCGGCGTCCAGGTCAACCGAGGAAGAGGTGGCGTGATGACCTGGACAAATTTGACGACCAATGGCCAGAGGTTGCCCACAACAGGATCGAGTGGAAGAGCAGGGGAGAGACCGTTGCCTAGCAGTGGGATGAAATAGGCTAACAAAAATAAAACGTTTAATTTTGACTAGTTTGACACTTTCAATGTTAACAATATTTTTTTAATTCACTATATTTCATATCGTTGTGGTTAGAAATCTTGCTACAACTCCCAGCCACATTTTTGCAATTGAATCCAGATCCACATTCAACCTTTCTGTTTACTTTTCTAGATGGAAATAGACTTATCGATCTATAACACTGCAATTAAAGCTTATCTCTGACGGAGCCCACTAGGTGGAGTATGGCCCACTCCCTCACACCCTTATTCATAAGAGGAGGCTTTTGCCCAGCAGCCGGATCCTGCATCCTACTTACTTTTAGTATACCTACACCCAGAGGAAATTTAAGAAGCTTCAAAACTTGGCTCCTGCATATCTAATAATATCTTAGTTTTATCTGCAAACGGTACAAAAGTAATGGTCTGGTCACGGTACGCGGTCGGCACACAATGCGACCCCCGCTCGCGTTCGAACGACACTATAGTTGAAGTCGCCTATATTGCGTGTATCTAACTATAGTGACCGATAGATTTTCCTAGGAAGTTAGATAGCTAATATCCAATATTATCCTACTTCATTAATTATTATTATATAAATAATAATTCACTCAATCACACATAAACGGGTGAACGGATTTGGATGAAATTTGGCACACAGATCAAATAATAATAGGGTAGACTAAGTCGCTGCCAATAGCTAAGTGAAATAATAAAATGTGCTAAAAGTAAGAGGTGGTTGATCATTGTACCAAGGCTTCTGACCATACCTAAGGCTGGGTTTTCAGTTTTCACCACAGCTGTGCGAGGTAGCGAGGCTGTGAGCGAGGAAAAAATCCACCAATAGCAACCTCGCTCGATCGCGTCATAGGGTGAGTAACAGAAGCTAATCCATTGGTTGATGCATTTTTTCCTTGCTCATCGCCTCGCTACCTCGCAGTCATTACACAGCTCTGGTAGAAAACCAGCCAAATAGGTACTGATGTTATTTGTATGTATACTTCACATACGCATCAGAATTTCTTCTTTAGCGTACCTATATAGGGTCCTTCTTATATGCTGACACTTTTAAGCGGATGATCAGGCAGTCAAACTGAAGAAGTTTCTCTATTCTTAAAAATCAGCTCTTCCATACAAAACTGCTAACCAACTCGAGCCAAATGTATGGGACATCAGTTTTTTTCCGCAATTTCGATGATGGTCCCATAGATTAAGTTGTTCAGTTTGATGGACTGATCTCCTTAAAAAAGTGAAGAAGGACCCTGTATACAGGTTTCCTCACGATGTTTTCCTTCACCGTTTGAGCAGTCGATATTACGTACGAAAAATTCATTATTATTATAACACTTTATTGTACACAAAGACACATTGATACAGACAATACAAAAGACATGTACAAAGGGCGAGCTTATCTCTTAAGAGATTTCTTCCATCAAACCCGCAACAGTGAAAATGGTGGAATGGACCCTACTGATTGAGTACTTACTGATCCATGCCCACAGATAATGCCATGCCTCTCCATTACGCGCCACCGACACTCTCTTCCATTTCCTTCCACGTCTGTATCAAAATATGTATTTACAAAATTACAACAAATACAAAATAAATCAGATTGGAACGAGAATATTTTGAAACATCCAAATATTTATCGTGCTATTACTTATTGAGATTTCAGAAAGGGTGGCCAAGACACGTGTCGAACTATCTAGGGGTAGCAAATACCATTTTAAATTGAGCTTCATCCCTCAAATTTCGTTAGTTTAAAGTTACGAAAATCAGGGCTCTATCTGATTTGGCCGCGTTATGGTTACACGAGATTTTATTTAATACGTTTAAAATTTATTGCACTCCGACTGTTTGTTTGTCGGTCAAATTTGATTTCGGATATTATGAAGTGGTCTTTTATTATCTGGGTCTACCAATAAACTTTATGATATTGTTAGTGGTCATAAATTTTCCTTTATATTTGTGGTGTTGATGCTATTAAAGTTGAATTTGAATTGCAGTGTTAAAAGGATTCGTTCTGTGGGTGTTTTTTTAAATCTATTTTGAGTCAGAAGCTTATTTGGGAATTAACGAAGTATAGTAACGAACTTTAGTCAAAAGATTGGGTCGACCAGAAATTTTTGTAATCTTTGTACAACCATCAATGACCTTTTAAAGTCGAAATTATAGCACAGAATAAATCTTTGACTACTTATATAGGGACTAGCCACGAGTGTAATTCTACTAACAAACATTTCTGCCACTATTTGCGGGGGGCGAGGTAACATGAAATCTGCAACTTTGAACGTTAAAAATCATGAAAAGAAGTCTCGTGTGAATCCCAAACGTTCTAAGTTCGAAATTATTGTTTCGCAAATAATGGCTGTCTCGTTTAGTGATAAGGTATAAAATTGAATGTATATGCACAGGATCAATTAATCTTATACCGTGGCAGATGGGGAATGCTACCGCAAGCTAGTATAGTCACCAACGAAAATATTATGTATACTTAGTACTATGTCGTGGGACAAAATTGTAGGTATACATCTTTTCGTTGCTGTCGTTATATTTTTTGTTCGTAGCCTGTTCAATGTCCCACTGCTGGGCAAATGCCTCACTTTTTACTCTCCAATCCTCTCTATTGTGTGCAACTTCTGGCCAACTCTCCAAGAAGGCATCCATATTAGTCTTCAATATTTTTACCACGATGTAAAATAAAACACAATAACATTACCATCGACATCGACGAGCAGATTACCTAGATATCATGTTTTAACTGACATAAGTTAAGTTACGGTGTCCAGTAATTGTTCTCGAAGACTTGCGCTTTTAAGCCGTAACTTCGAAAGCGTTTGGTCACATTTTGGAGTTCGCTACAAAAAATGAACCTCGGCGAGGCTTACATATTTGCACCGTTTGGGGTCGAGACATTGGGCCCGTGGGGGCCAGAGGCGCGCCGATTATTTAAAGAATTATCGGCGCGCCTAATCGAGGTCTCCGGTGACCAGAGGGCTGGCAGCTACCTCGGTCAGCGCATCAGCCTGGCCATACAAAGAGGTAACGCTGCCAGCCTCCTGGGCACCTTGCCGCCAAGCGGCGGAAATTTCGAGGACATTTTTTATTTGTAAGTAGTACCTATTAGTTTTGATTTTTTTTTTGTTTTTTCTTTAGGTTAATGGTTATGTAAATAGTGCTTTAATATAAATAAATGTAACGTATTACGTCAGTTATAAGCCCCAAATTTAAAATTTTGCATTTATCTAGTTATAGAAATATAGTGTTCTAGAAATAATTAAAGCTAAAAGACTTAAGTACGAACGTTGAAAGATACGAACAAGTATTTGAATTGAAAAATAAAGTAGAAAGATATTTTCACACGAGACACTACAAGTAGGTAGCTAATAAATGTAATTGCTGTAATATTTTCGAATTGATGTACGGTGTAGTATCTAATCGTTAGTCTCCTGTTTCCTACACAATGATGAGAATAACTAAATAATAAATCAATGTTAATAAAGACCAAAGCTTACAAGTGTTGTAGTAATAACAAAATCGATTCAGTCACTACAAAATACCAGCAATAAAAAATGCAAAAGCAAAAGATAACATAACAAATAGATGTCCCCCAGATCGCATTAAGCAAGGGGAGAGGAGACAAATTATTATTTTCCATAATATCATCACACGACCATTACGCGTCGCCAACGGAGCGTGACCAAAAATTATTAGATGCTCGCAGTTTTTTCTGCACGTCCGCACCGTTCCATTGTCGGTGATAGACTGAGCGTACCGGAAGTTGTAAAGTAGTGATTTGTAACGCACGCGCCGCGGCGCCTGACTCCACTTCCGTTCCAAGGCCATAATGACGCGTAGATGCGAAAGTTCCCGCCAAAATGTCTTGTCTAGTTCGGGTTACTCTCAACACTCCTCGCAAAGCGAAAAAAAAGTAATTTTATCATCATACAGCTTCCCTAACATTTTACTTCTATCTCCCTACCTTCCTTGCATTCTAGATTCTAAAACAAGTTAAAGTAATCCTCCAGACCTACGGTAGACAACATTTCCTATGCTTTTATTGATTGATTGCCCACTAGATCTTTTCTAGTACAGTGGTAGGTATATTAATGTCCAAAATGTCTGGAGTGTGATTTTTGAATCTCATTTGCTGAAAATCTCAGCAGTTGAAAATGTCAATCTTTGTACTCCTGATTGGATTTTAAAAAATCATTCTTCAGGAGTGCGATGTTTTAAAGTCAAATCAGCAGTAGAAAGATGCGTATCTCCATACATTTTTATTTGCTGGGTTCAACGTATGAGATTTAAAAATCGCACTCCTGGTCTTGACAATGTTGCACTATGTCATTCAATATTATATTTGTTTATACTTTCTATATTTTGTTTTGTTTAAAAGATGTGTGTGTTGTAGAGTTTCTGGCCGCATCTTATCTGCAACGGAAAACTTCCGAAGCTGTGGTAGAATCAAATTGAAAGTCGTATAATTTGAATTTTGATTTTTATACAGCTTCTTTTACAGCTAAAATGATTCATCATCATCTTATTAGCCATTAAACGTCCACCGCTGGACATCATCCTCCCCCAAAATGGGGGGGATTTGCCATAATCGCCACGCTTGGCAGGCGGGTTGGCGATCGCAGTTGGATCGAATCAATGTGTGTACTCAGAGGATGCTGCTGCCCATCCTTCAGTAGATCCCTTAGTCGCCTTTTACGACACCCACGGGAGGAAATGGGATGGTGCTATTCATAGCCGACACCACACGGACAATAGTTAGCCAATGTGTGATTCTATTTAGTTCTACACTACAGGTTACTGAAATCCGTATAACCACGAAAATTACGAGAGCATTTCAGAGTAACCCTATAAGTAGCTATCTTTAACGTCCTCTGTGCATTCCCCTCTTCTCCACACCCTACGTTTTTATCACCAACGGGCAAGCTTTTACTTTTATGCTCTGTTTAGCTAAATTTCTCTCTTCATTTAATTACGACGCCAGTTGTAATGCGTTTGGCAGATGACTTGAACTTAAATGATCCGCGTAAACTCATTTGCGCTGGTTTTGTCGCCTTTTGGAATTTAAGGAAGGGTCCTATAAGCATTATCTAAACTATTATAAAACTAGCAGAAAGTTTGTCTGTACATTAAAGATATTAACAAAAAAAGTTACGATATGCAGAAAGTTTGTCTGTACATTGAAGATATTAACAAAAAAAAAGTTACGATATGGTTTTTAGGTGTCCCTGATTCCATATAACCAATTTTTGGATTTTTTGTCTGTCTGTTTGTTTGTTTGTTTGAACGAGCATCACGCAAAAACTACTAAACCGATTTTGATGAAACTTTTTGATCTGACTTAAAATCTGGTATATAATTTGTGCGGACAAAGTCGCGGGTTAACGCTCGTTAAGAATAAAGTTACTACAATTGCGTAAGAACTTGAATTTCCTTTCCTATCTCAAGTCAATAAAAATTTATTATACAAACCAAAATTCCTAGGGTTACATTGTGTTTATGAGTAAGAGTGTTTCTTCCTCGGTCTCCTGCCATCAGGTGAAACTCAGGCCAAACGCATGCTCATTATACTTATACGTTAAAAGAAAGGCATAACTAATAGACTAAGAGATAAGTGTACTTTTTGCAACCATCAACAGCAAGGCTGATTCAGTGTTTATGGATTGTAGAGCATCTCCGTGATGGTGATGAACTATGTCTGTCTACATTACTTCAGTCGGTTTAGGAATTACAGACGTTTAAAGGTCAGTAAAAAATTATCGATCGGCTGCAAGGCTGATTGTTTGATATTATTGTGGTCGGACCTTTGAACGGCCAATCTCCTAAACCGACTGATGAATCATGTCAGTTTTTGTACTGTTCACATAGCTATAGTGTATACTACAATAATATCATACGATCAGCCTCGGAGCTGATCGTTAATTTTTTACTGACCTTTAAACATCAGTAACTTCTAAACCGACTATAGTTATGCAAGCAGGCTTGGTCCATCCCCATCACAGAGATGCTCTACACCCCATAAACACTGAATCAGCCTCGCAGCTGATGGTTGCAAAGAGTACACTCATCTCTTAGTCTATAAATCCAGTCTGGAATCAAATAAAACAGCTCCGCTTATTTAAACATAACTATGCCCCAATAGACGCGCTGTAAGAGTGAGCCGATGATATCGCGAAGAGCACTGGAAAAATTTGGACAGCTAAGCTATGGTCTTCATCACCACCAAGTCACCAGGTCACCAAGACGTCTTGGGGGACTAAGTTTATATAATGGGGACTAATTTTATACTCCGCATACCAGATACTCTTTCTTATACTGTGACACCGCAGTGGCCGCAGTGGATGGAGAAAAGTAGGAAATGGAATGGAAATGGAATGTGTAAGAAAGGAGTGAGTGCTGCAATGACGGCTAAGAGAGATGAATGAAAGAAAATGACGAATTGCGCCGATTCCCAATAGTGGAAAATGGGCAAGAGAATGATGATGACGATTTAAGACTATTTATGGTACGACGCTCATAAATAAGTCGTAATTCACTCATTTTCAATGAACTCTAATCCCAACTATGACTTTAGGAAACAAATTCTCAGCAATTTGCACACGGCAATTCCAAGTTTACTTGCATACATAAACAGTGGAGCAATCAATAACTATAGAAACGAATTTATCAGTCGGGCGGTCTGTCAGTGGGACCGATTTACGGTGGTGGCTCTGACAGGAGTCCTTTGCGAATGCCGGCGCTTCGGACGCGTGCCTCGCATACTTTAATATATAGCTTGGGATCTAGTATACCTAACCTGATATAAAACTATAGGTACCAACAAACGTCCACGACATTCATTAAACATACGTAATATCGAGAACATTTAGATTTTTCAAATCAGCGCCAGATCCAAACAGCAAAAAGTAAACTTTTACCTAACTTCGCTACATATGCCTGTTTCATCATTTGGAAATGTAACATATAAACGAAACTCAGCTCTGTTAGGCTCGTAAGAGGCTATGTGAAAAAAATAAGATTCTTCAAAGCGTCATATATCATGAAGTACTAACAGTAGGAGTATGATTAGCGGATATGTGTAAATTGAACATATAATTGAAGTTTTGACAAGAGCCAAAACACGATTAAGACACATTTTCTCGATAGAAAAACAAGCCAAAGTAGCCTCAGTTTTTATTTATAAACGCTTAGAACTGCTAAACGGTGAATAATAGAAACACGAGACTGATTTAAAAAAAAAAGAGATTGATATTTTATAAAGTTTGATTAGAGCAGAATTGAACTTACATAAATAGTACAATCACAATTAAATAAAGTTTGTTTTACGCTTGCGTCGTTTCAGGCGCGCGCGCCGCCCCATCACTTTCTCTCGCATCAGGCAGTAATATAACCTATCACACACCTATTTCGCTTCAATTATTTTTCGACATAGGCCCTTAACTAACGCATACCTACTAAGACGTCGTCTAAAGAGGCCGCCATCAGCTTTGGGGTATCGTTTATTAATACGGGTCTTAGATAAGATAAATTTTGCACACCAAACTAACAAAGTACTTCTAGCATCTAGTACTATCTAAGTAGGTAGAAATTCTGCCATTTTTAAAACAAAACTTTCAAGAATAAAACCTTCATCTCGGACTGTATTATTCAGTCTAAACTAACACTTTCAAATATTATTGATTTTTAAACATGTTACAGCCATGTTGTGCTATTTCGAATCAAACACAAACTAACACTAACAGAAATATGGATGTTACGTTTGAAATATTTTTTTAACCCCCAACGCAAAAAGAGGGGTGTAACAAGTTTGACGCCAATGTACGAGTGTCTGTCTATCTGTCTGTGGCATCGTAGCTCCTAAACGGGTGAACCGATTTCGGTTTTTTTAAATAGAAAGCTAATTTTCGCGAGAATGTTCTTAGCTTTGTTTCATGAAAATCAGTTTAGTAGTTTTCATGTAACTTCAAATATTATGAAATAACATTAAATTACAAATTAAAAATAAAATGAATTCGCAGGCACATCTATGGTAGTAAAAAAACCCCCCAACGCCAAAAACAAATATTTACATCAAAAATAATAGGTGATCGAATTATTTTTCTTACTTTTTAAATTTTTGTTTTTGGTGGGGGTTTTTTGTTTATTATGTCTACGTTTATAAATCTCTACAATACTTTCACAACGTGATCAGCACAAATATTTGGCCGGCTTTTATACCTTTCAAGACTCACAGCGCACAACGTCAGCGACCACAAAAGCTAAGCAAATAAAATACTAGCAGAATGCATAATTGGTGACGTGACTCTGCAGACTGAACCATAATTGGAAGTCCAGATTGATGCTCGTCTGTTACACAAGGAATCTTTGAATCGGAGAGTGGTAATGAGGCTGATTAAGGAGCTTGCTTGATTTTTAATAAGGGGTTAAGGAACTGGGGATTGAATGGGTTGAATGCTTTGAGAATAGGTTTGAAATTGAATGAAAGTAGGCAAGTGAGGTTATAAATTAATAGAAATGTCATTTTAAAAGGACAGTAGGCCTAGCACGCCACTTCCGAAAAAGTGATTAAGATCGAGATGGTGCCTCCATTGTTGTTACTTAACATTAAGCCAAAAAACCAATACATTTTTTTTTGGTTTTATTTCTTTGTTACGCGTTGTGGACTAATGCCCATGCACCCTCCCTCAAGGTAGGCCTGTACCCTGCAGTGGGACGTTTATAGGCTGATGATGATTATGATGATTGCTTTGTCGCTAACCTCTTCTTGTTATTCAGGGAGTGATGACGATGATGCTTCATGGCCGTGTTCGACCAAAGCGACTGATTACAGTTGTTGACTTTGAGGGCTTCGTTGATGTGCTCTCAGGTGGCTTATGTAGCCTATCATGGCTTTAAAAGTGCGTCCGCACAGGCTACTTCAGGGAGTAAAACTATAAAGAATGCTCGTTATCATTATCAATAAAAAGGGCATCATGAATTACTCGGACAGTAACCAGTGAAGTTAACAGTACTACCAGGGGAAGTTATAATACAGGGTGTAAGGAAAAGTAGAATTACCCTTTAAACCACATACTCTACCTATCATACTGAACAACTTTTAGTATGGTAGCAAACCGATCAGTGCAAAAAAAATCTGCCGTCCCATACTAAACTCCAAATACCTACTCGACTCAAATGTATGCAACAGCTGTTTTTTTTTGCTTTGATCGGTTTGCTACCATACTAAAAGTTGTTCAGTATGATAGGTAGAGTATGTGGTTTAAAGGTTAATGATACTTTTCCTTACACCCTGTAATAGGCTGATGATGATGATGAAATAATAAAGTTAAAATACATATAATAAAGTTGCAGCTTTGACTAAATGTAGAAGTTTGGATTTAGGCCTGGAATCTTTAGAAGAGAAAAAAATTAACGAAAGGAGAATTAAGGAGAGGAAAAGATATACAAAGGTCCACAAAAAATCTGCTATCCCATACATTTGGGTCGAGTAGAATTGCCTTTCTGTATGGGCCAGCTGATTTTCTTTTTCGTGGTTTTGACGTTGGTCTCCATAGAGAAAGTTGTTCAGTTTGATGGTCTGATTATTCCCTTAAAAACCATCAGCTAATATGCTAATATCCTTATATTATTTCAAATTTAAATTATTTCTAGTAATTACTAATTATATGAAACTAGCTGACTCGGCGAACTTCGTACCGCCACAGAATCAGTTTTACCCGACATACACATGGCCGTTTTTTTATTTATAAACCTTCCCTGGCATGTGCACAATAACCCACCAAAGTTTCATCGCAATCGGTCCAGCCGTTCTCGAGTAATGTCGCGACCAAAGGGAAATAGGGATTCTTTTTTTTTATTATATATAGGGTCCTTCTTAAAATGCTGACATTTTTAAGGGGATGATCAGACCGTCAAACTGGACAACTTTCTTAATGGAACTAACATCGAAATCGCGAAAAAAAAATTAGCTCTTCCGTACAAAACTGCAAATCTACTCGAGCCAAATGTACGGGACAGCAGATTGTTTTTTTCGCAATTTCGATGTTGGTCCCATAGAGAAAGTTGTTCAGTTTGATGGTCTGATCGTCCTCTTAAAAAAGTGTCAGCATAATAAGAAGGACCCTGTATGATACGAAATTTAAATTTTAAATATTATTGATTACAGCCCTGTTGTGCTATTTCGAATCAAAATAAAGATTGAAAAATTAAGTCGCGGGCGGGACTTGAACCCACACTCTTCCAAACCGGGGAATACCGGGGGTTGACGCAATTCCCTAGTTTGGAAGAGTGAGGGCTCATCTCCCGCCCGAGACATAATTTTTCAATCTTTAATTTGACTCGAAAAAATATTTCTAGTAATTTTATGAAATTAGCCAATAAAACAATTTAACCAAACGATATATCTATCAAATTCAATTAGCTATCCAGCAAACGAGTTGGCACAGGGTTACCACAAACACAAACAATGGATAGCAAAACGCTACCCCACGGTATCCAAAGCTTTATGTTTGCATTGTTAGCGGTCAGGCAAACAGCAAAAATGGACGAACGGTAACGAACCAGTAATCCGATTCCAAGCGGTCAGTTCTGTAAAGTTTCGATCGGCAATCAACTGTGCCAACAGATCTATTTCGTGGGTAAACAAACTGGGGGCAACCCTAGTGTGTTTGTGTGACGTAGATGTTTGTAGAGGATGTGAAGTGATTATGCGGGAAACACATCTTTCTGTTATTCACATTTGGTTTAGAAAAGTGTTTCAGAAGTTAGGTATTGTGTTACTTCCAATAAGTTGTTTTTTAAGATTTTTTTTCTTGTGAATTTGGTACCAATTTTACTGATTTTACCGCATGATGGAGATAAAGAAAGCTGCATTAAAAATGCCTTGGCCATATCTATTTATTTATTAGGTCAGCCTACAGCTATTACATCTGACACAAGTTTAAGAACATTACACAGTGATCTTAGGCTAAGATGTATAACTAATTACAGGAAAACACAGCATGCAACTACTATCTACGGGTGTTAGGGTAAATAGTTGCATTACTTTAAGGGGTGATTGTACTCGTGATACTGAACAATACATGGTGTAAATTAAATGCCTTATATTTATGGAACAAGGTGGTTCAGACCATCAAACTGAACAACTTTTATCAACATCGAAATCACGTAAAAATCTGCTGTTCCATACAATTATAGACTCCTATAAGTACGTCATTCAAAAGATAAACTCCTCTTTTTCGAAATTGAACCAGCAAACGAATGCAAAAACGAGCTACATTCAATGTCAAAAATTAAGTTAATCTTATTTGCATTTCCCAACCATACCTCATTATTCGTCTGACGTCAAAGAACAATACATCAATCCAAATTAATTTATTCGATCAAATGACACATCCTGATCCCGACCTAAAAACTGACACACACATCCTATAAAATTAAGCGAAACAAAAACAAAACCAATACATTCGTATTATTTCGTTAACTATTCATTGGGGCGGTGCACACCAAAAGGATTCGATGAAACAAACAAAAAAAATAGCTTAAAAGCGAGATTGATATATCCGCCTAATTTGCCTATACGCAATGGGATGGCTAATAAAATATGTCATATCATATGGCTCTTTTTAATGCATGCAACCGAACCTAAAAACAGGCTTTTGTGTTTTTAAACCAACGACGTATATCCTGTCTGTTCATTGCGAATAAAAGGAAATATGTTTTATAAGTTCCTCCCAATTAAGAGAAAGGCTCAAGTGATGAGGGTCTGAAGTACTAAATCAGTTTATGGTTTTAATTATGGTAATCAGGATGTCCTTTCCTCTGTTTAATATTTCTTTTGTTTACCAATCGTGTGTTTTTTGTTACTTATTTGCTGATTCAATTAATATCTATTGCAACGTAGCGATGGCCTACAAGGTGGAAAGACACGACCTGGTGAAGGCGACGGGAACTCGTTGGATGAGGGCAGCGCAGGACTGATCGTTGTCACACAGTATAAGAAGGAGTATCTAATACTACATAGTTGTGGCGATCCTTGGGGGAGGCCTATGTCCAGCAGTGGAGTGTCTATCAGCTGAGATGATGATGAATTTCAATAAGTGTTTATTTGCATTGGCGTTGTAGAGTAGCTATAGACCACAAAGTGTTTTACGAGTTCAAGTTGTGAAATGTTGTGTATTGCCGTTTCAACTCTCACATAATGTCGGAAATGGTGGAAATATTACTATTATCCGATCTGCTCGCCCTTTTTACTTGTCTACCATGCTGTATACAGGGTGAAATTGATATCATTAAAATGGGAGCAAAAAGTTGCAGTGCTTCCTCGACTTAAATGTATGTAACAGCTGATTTTTTTGAAAATGTATGGAGATACGCATCTTTCTACTGCTCCATATATCCATAGTAATTTTGACATTTTCAACTGCTGAGCTTAGCGAATGAGATTCAAAAATCGCACTCCTGATCGGTTTCCTCCCATAGTAAAAGTTGGTTAGTTTGATGGGTAGACTCTTAGTTTAAAAGAATTCTAACGATATCAATTTCAACCTGTATATTAGTTTCATTAATCTGTGTGTAACTGTATAGTGAACCAATTTGAAATGTATTTCATTCCTAGAACCTTGTTACGATGACGTGTTTTAACGTCATTATCACCCACCTGCAATACCAATAGGTTCGGTACAGGTTTTGCATGTGCGTTAAAATTTGGATCTTGGACTAAGATAAGGTTCTACGAAGGCCTACATTTTAAATTTGTTTACTGTACAATAAAGTGTTAAGATAAATAAATAAACTGTTATCTATTGTGCTAATAAAATCTATTTGCTAATCGCCGTTCGTTCTTAAGAAAACCGAAACCATCAAAATAACGTACCACAACCACTTAAAATTTATGAAACCAAATCAAGAAACATTGCTCAAACAAAACCCCTTAATTTGCATAAAGAATGTTTCTCTAAAAACCATAAAGAATAAAACTGTAAAACTTAACGTAACTACAATTACTGCTTTTACAACGAACGAGTCCCCTTTCGTATGAAATATGTAAAATTTAAAAAAGAACAGACCGTATCGCTAACTGCCTTATAATTATAGTCAATAGAATAAGATGATAGACCATAATTAAGAGTGAATTAGTGCGAATAGAATCTATTAGGTTGTATTATAACACAATTAAGAATAATTTAGCAGTTTTTTTTCTTTGTTAGCGATAAATTCGTTCCTTGTAGGGCTACCAGTTAGTTCGGTTGGAACTGTTAAGGTAATGTAGGGTGACGGTGTGTGGAAAAGTTTTTTATGTGTTAAAATTAGTTGTCGTTATCCGTATTCATCGTGTCGCATTGCATATGCATTGCATATGATTATGACTAGTTACGATTCCTGAGGTACATTATGATACAAGTGAGCAAAGTTGGTCATTACAGACGAGGCGGGATTGCAGCACGAGCCGGCAGGCGAGCTCACGCGTTTCATATGACATTTTTCAGCATACTTGCGAGGAAAAAGTAATAAAATTTCGTAAAATACAACAATTTTAGATAAATATTTGTGGAAAATGGCGCTGGGCTTCTTTTTATACGTTCCGTGCCTTTGGTTGAGATAGCAATGCGCGCGCAGCACGGCTAGCATGCCACCCACGACAAAGCGTTTAAACAAAAAAAATGTGCCTCCATATCTCGATTTTTATCGTTTTTTCGGGGGTGGCATGCGAGGCCTACAGGTCGACGAAGAGGCATATTACATAACAACTCTTTGTTGAGATTTAAAAACGAACTATAGAAAAAAAAGTAACATAACCGCACTAGTGCGGTAATCATTTTCGCACGCGTGTTCTATAAGCTGCATTATGTACCTAAAAGCGGTGCAATAAGAGCCACTTTAGGAGCAAGTATGTTAAAAAAATATGTTCTATCTTTCTATACTTATAAAACAGTTCCGTCACTGTCAGACAACGCACAGCTTAGACCTTCGAAGACAGAAACATGAAATTTGGAATACATATTCTAAAGAGGAAGTAAGTTTTCGAAAATAAGCCCCTAAAGGGGTGTAAAGAAGCAATCGCGGGCAAAAGCTAGTTATAAATACAGCAGTTTCAGTGTATTACCTAGGTACTTACTTGAAACTCTGGAAACCGATCGCGGTATTTTTAACCGACTTCAAATAGTTTCAGCAAATTTTGATAGACTTTATATAAGGTCTAACAAAATTACCTGAAAATATTTTAAGGGGATGATCAGACAAATTATTAACAGTACCTATATAAGGTCTAATAAAATTTGCTAAAACTATTTTAAGGGGATGATCAGACCATCAAACTGAACAACTTTCTCTATAGGATCAATACCGAAATCGCGAAAAAAACAGGTGTTTTGTATGGGACAGCTGATTTTTTTTTCGCGATTTCGATATTAGTCCCATACAGAAAGTTGCTCAGTTTTATGGTTTGATCATCCCCTTAAAATAGTTTCAGCTAATTTTTTTAGACCTTATATTACTGTTAATAAGTTAATAATAATGTAAATAGTCTGTAAATACAATATCAGTATTCCGTAACTACATGTCCACACGGCGACACATCAAGCTATACAAAACCAACGTAAGCTGGCCGCGCGCAGGTCGAGTAACTTATAACGTCGCGCGGCCACCTTATGTTGGTTTTGTATAGCTTGATGTGTCGCCGTGTATACATAACGTGTAACTGATCTTTAAATATAATTAAAATAACAAAAATTAAAAATCTTTTAATCTTACACAACCAATTTAACTATTTTTAGGATTAAGTATACCCTATCATAAATGATTAATTTTCATGTGGTTTTTGTAAGAATTATGTCCACGCGGACGAAGTCGCGGGCAACAGCTAGTAATTTCTAAACACTTCAAAAGTATTTAAGTATGTAGCGTCGTTTCGTGCAAATATCCAAAAAGTGTAATCTGCCTCATTAGTCATTATCGAAGAACACAAAGTAAATCGCTAATAGGTCATTTCGCAACCGTGCGAACCAACAAAATCATCACAAAGACTAATGCAACCAATGCAATGCACAAATGTCTAATCGTAAACAATGGCGAAGCAAACAATGAGATGCACTATGCACCAGCATCCCTAACAATAATTTATACGTCTACAAAGCTATGCACCCTCTAGCGTCAACTTCCTATGCCAACCGGAAGTAGGTAGCCGCCATTTTGGCTCGCACGCGGCAGGAAGCTCGTCGCACGCGCATGGCCGACGTCACTTCCGTTTTGACACCGTGACTTTGGCGTTTTAGAGAAAATATTTTAGTTGATTTTGAAAAATGTTGAATTGAAGAGTGGAAATTTATGGGGATTCGATTGGGCCCTTCAAGGGTTGCGATTTTGGGGGGTTTGGGCTAAACGACAAACTTTATCAATGTCAATAAAATTGATGTCTTTGTCCATTTTGTTACGTCCTCACGTCATAACTATTATACATGTTTAAATTAATTATGCCAAAAATACATTAGTATTTTATTTTTCAAAAATAATTTGTATTGTTAAATCTAATTAAAATAAGTGCATTGGTAATAATATTATTAAGTTAAAAGCCTTCTGGGAGACACAATTATGATTTTTATGTCGCGTAGAAAATTTTTTTTTTAAATATATTTTCAGATAGTCTTTTTGTCACTAAATGGTGCCGGCAAAGTATATACAGGGTGAAATTGATATCATTCGCATCCTTTTAAACTAAGAGTCACCCATCAAACTGAACAACTTTTACTATAGGAGCAAACCGATCGGAGAAACAAAAAAATCTGCTGTTGCATGCATTTGATGATCGAATGATATCAATTTCACCCTGTATAACAATGGTTAAAGTTTAAAAGTCCCATTAATAATTACTCCCCACCCCTAACAAAACTCCGTAAAATGACTGGGCTATGTTGATCAGCCACAATATTAGATCTAACACAAAACACCGAACATTAAGCCACCATTCATGAGACTACCGAAACTATTCATAGTCAATACGGCATCAACAATTCCCTAGTTTGGAAGAGTGAGGGCTCATCTCCCGCCCGAGACATAATTTTTCAATCTTTAATTTGACTCGAAAAAATATTTCTAGTAATTTTATGAAATTAGCCAATAAAACAATTTAACCAAACGATATATCTATCAAATTCAATTAGCTATCCAGCAAACGAGTTGGCACAGGGTTACCACAAACACAAACAATGGATAGCAAAACGCTACCCCACGGTATCCAAAGCTTTATGTTTGCATTGTTAGCGGTCAGGCAAACAGCAAAAATGGACGAACGGTAACGAACCAGTAATCCGATTCCAAGCGGTCAGTTCTGTAAAGTTTCGATCGGCAATCAACTGTGCCAACAGATCTATTTCGTGGGTAAACAAACTGGGGGCAACCCTAGTGTGTTTGTGTGACGTAGATGTTTGTAGAGGATGTGAAGTGATTATGCGGGAAACACATCTTTCTGTTATTCACATTTGGTTTAGAAAAGTGTTTCAGAAGTTAGGTATTGTGTTACTTCCAATAAGTTGTTTTTTAAGATTTTTTTTCTTGTGAATTTGGTACCAATTTTACTGATTTTACCGCATGATGGAGATAAAGAAAGCTGCATTAAAAATGCCTTGGCCATATCTATTTATTTATTAGGTCAGCCTACAGCTATTACATCTGACACAAGTTTAAGAACATTACACAGTGATCTTAGGCTAAGATGTATAACTAATTACAGGAAAACACAGCATGCAACTACTATCTACGGGTGTTAGGGTAAATAGTTGCATTACTTTAAGGGGTGATTGTACTCGTGATACTGAACAATACATGGTGTAAATTAAATGCCTTATATTTATGGAACAAGGTGGTTCAGACCATCAAACTGAACAACTTTTATCAACATCGAAATCACGTAAAAATCTGCTGTTCCATACAATTATAGACTCCTATAAGTACGTCATTCAAAAGATAAACTCCTCTTTTTCGAAATTGAACCAGCAAACGAATGCAAAAACGAGCTACATTCAATGTCAAAAATTAAGTTAATCTTATTTGCATTTCCCAACCATACCTCATTATTCGTCTGACGTCAAAGAACAATACATCAATCCAAATTAATTTATTCGATCAAATGACACATCCTGATCCCGACCTAAAAACTGACACACACATCCTATAAAATTAAGCGAAACAAAAACAAAACCAATACATTCGTATTATTTCGTTAACTATTCATTGGGGCGGTGCACACCAAAAGGATTCGATGAAACAAACAAAAAAAATAGCTTAAAAGCGAGATTGATATATCCGCCTAATTTGCCTATACGCAATGGGATGGCTAATAAAATATGTCATATCATATGGCTCTTTTTAATGCATGCAACCGAACCTAAAAACAGGCTTTTGTGTTTTTAAACCAACGACGTATATCCTGTCTGTTCATTGCGAATAAAAGGAAATATGTTTTATAAGTTCCTCCCAATTAAGAGAAAGGCTCAAGTGATGAGGGTCTGAAGTACTAAATCAGTTTATGGTTTTAATTATGGTAATCAGGATGTCCTTTCCTCTGTTTAATATTTCTTTTGTTTACCAATCGTGTGTTTTTTGTTACTTATTTGCTGATTCAATTAATATCTATTGCAACGTAGCGATGGCCTACAAGGTGGAAAGACACGACCTGGTGAAGGCGACGGGAACTCGTTGGATGAGGGCAGCGCAGGACTGATCGTTGTCACACAGTATAAGAAGGAGTATCTAATACTACATAGTTGTGGCGATCCTTGGGGGAGGCCTATGTCCAGCAGTGGAGTGTCTATCAGCTGAGATGATGATGAATTTCAATAAGTGTTTATTTGCATTGGCGTTGTAGAGTAGCTATAGACCACAAAGTGTTTTACGAGTTCAAGTTGTGAAATGTTGTGTATTGCCGTTTCAACTCTCACATAATGTCGGAAATGGTGGAAATATTACTATTATCCGATCTGCTCGCCCTTTTTACTTGTCTACCATGCTGTATACAGGGTGAAATTGATATCATTAAAATGGGAGCAAAAAGTTGCAGTGCTTCCTCGACTTAAATGTATGTAACAGCTGATTTTTTTGAAAATGTATGGAGATACGCATCTTTCTACTGCTCCATATATCCATAGTAATTTTGACATTTTCAACTGCTGAGCTTAGCGAATGAGATTCAAAAATCGCACTCCTGATCGGTTTCCTCCCATAGTAAAAGTTGGTTAGTTTGATGGGTAGACTCTTAGTTTAAAAGAATTCTAACGATATCAATTTCAACCTGTATATTAGTTTCATTAATCTGTGTGTAACTGTATAGTGAACCAATTTGAAATGTATTTCATTCCTAGAACCTTGTTACGATGACGTGTTTTAACGTCATTATCACCCACCTGCAATACCAATAGGTTCGGTACAGGTTTTGCATGTGCGTTAAAATTTGGATCTTGGACTAAGATAAGGTTCTACGAAGGCCTACATTTTAAATTTGTTTACTGTACAATAAAGTGTTAAGATAAATAAATAAACTGTTATCTATTGTGCTAATAAAATCTATTTGCTAATCGCCGTTCGTTCTTAAGAAAACCGAAACCATCAAAATAACGTACCACAACCACTTAAAATTTATGAAACCAAATCAAGAAACATTGCTCAAACAAAACCCCTTAATTTGCATAAAGAATGTTTCTCTAAAAACCATAAAGAATAAAACTGTAAAACTTAACGTAACTACAATTACTGCTTTTACAACGAACGAGTCCCCTTTCGTATGAAATATGTAAAATTTAAAAAAGAACAGACCGTATCGCTAACTGCCTTATAATTATAGTCAATAGAATAAGATGATAGACCATAATTAAGAGTGAATTAGTGCGAATAGAATCTATTAGGTTGTATTATAACACAATTAAGAATAATTTAGCAGTTTTTTTTCTTTGTTAGCGATAAATTCGTTCCTTGTAGGGCTACCAGTTAGTTCGGTTGGAACTGTTAAGGTAATGTAGGGTGACGGTGTGTGGAAAAGTTTTTTATGTGTTAAAATTAGTTGTCGTTATCCGTATTCATCGTGTCGCATTGCATATGCATTGCATATGATTATGACTAGTTACGATTCCTGAGGTACATTATGATACAAGTGAGCAAAGTTGGTCATTACAGACGAGGCGGGATTGCAGCACGAGCCGGCAGGCGAGCTCACGCGTTTCATATGACATTTTTCAGCATACTTGCGAGGAAAAAGTAATAAAATTTCGTAAAATACAACAATTTTAGATAAATATTTGTGGAAAATGGCGCTGGGCTTCTTTTTATACGTTCCGTGCCTTTGGTTGAGATAGCAATGCGCGCGCAGCACGGCTAGCATGCCACCCACGACAAAGCGTTTAAACAAAAAAAATGTGCCTCCATATCTCGATTTTTATCGTTTTTTCGGGGGTGGCATGCGAGGCCTACAGGTCGACGAAGAGGCATATTACATAACAACTCTTTGTTGAGATTTAAAAACGAACTATAGAAAAAAAAGTAACATAACCGCACTAGTGCGGTAATCATTTTCGCACGCGTGTTCTATAAGCTGCATTATGTACCTAAAAGCGGTGCAATAAGAGCCACTTTAGGAGCAAGTATGTTAAAAAAATATGTTCTATCTTTCTATACTTATAAAACAGTTCCGTCACTGTCAGACAACGCACAGCTTAGACCTTCGAAGACAGAAACATGAAATTTGGAATACATATTCTAAAGAGGAAGTAAGTTTTCGAAAATAAGCCCCTAAAGGGGTGTAAAGAAGCAATCGCGGGCAAAAGCTAGTTATAAATACAGCAGTTTCAGTGTATTACCTAGGTACTTACTTGAAACTCTGGAAACCGATCGCGGTATTTTTAACCGACTTCAAATAGTTTCAGCAAATTTTGATAGACTTTATATAAGGTCTAACAAAATTACCTGAAAATATTTTAAGGGGATGATCAGACAAATTATTAACAGTACCTATATAAGGTCTAATAAAATTTGCTAAAACTATTTTAAGGGGATGATCAGACCATCAAACTGAACAACTTTCTCTATAGGATCAATACCGAAATCGCGAAAAAAACAGGTGTTTTGTATGGGACAGCTGATTTTTTTTTCGCGATTTCGATATTAGTCCCATACAGAAAGTTGCTCAGTTTTATGGTTTGATCATCCCCTTAAAATAGTTTCAGCTAATTTTTTTAGACCTTATATTACTGTTAATAAGTTAATAATAATGTAAATAGTCTGTAAATACAATATCAGTATTCCGTAACTACATGTCCACACGGCGACACATCAAGCTATACAAAACCAACGTAAGCTGGCCGCGCGCAGGTCGAGTAACTTATAACGTCGCGCGGCCACCTTATGTTGGTTTTGTATAGCTTGATGTGTCGCCGTGTATACATAACGTGTAACTGATCTTTAAATATAATTAAAATAACAAAAATTAAAAATCTTTTAATCTTACACAACCAATTTAACTATTTTTAGGATTAAGTATACCCTATCATAAATGATTAATTTTCATGTGGTTTTTGTAAGAATTATGTCCACGCGGACGAAGTCGCGGGCAACAGCTAGTAATTTCTAAACACTTCAAAAGTATTTAAGTATGTAGCGTCGTTTCGTGCAAATATCCAAAAAGTGTAATCTGCCTCATTAGTCATTATCGAAGAACACAAAGTAAATCGCTAATAGGTCATTTCGCAACCGTGCGAACCAACAAAATCATCACAAAGACTAATGCAACCAATGCAATGCACAAATGTCTAATCGTAAACAATGGCGAAGCAAACAATGAGATGCACTATGCACCAGCATCCCTAACAATAATTTATACGTCTACAAAGCTATGCACCCTCTAGCGTCAACTTCCTATGCCAACCGGAAGTAGGTAGCCGCCATTTTGGCTCGCACGCGGCAGGAAGCTCGTCGCACGCGCATGGCCGACGTCACTTCCGTTTTGACACCGTGACTTTGGCGTTTTAGAGAAAATATTTTAGTTGATTTTGAAAAATGTTGAATTGAAGAGTGGAAATTTATGGGGATTCGATTGGGCCCTTCAAGGGTTGCGATTTTGGGGGGTTTGGGCTAAACGACAAACTTTATCAATGTCAATAAAATTGATGTCTTTGTCCATTTTGTTACGTCCTCACGTCATAACTATTATACATGTTTAAATTAATTATGCCAAAAATACATTAGTATTTTATTTTTCAAAAATAATTTGTATTGTTAAATCTAATTAAAATAAGTGCATTGGTAATAATATTATTAAGTTAAAAGCCTTCTGGGAGACACAATTATGATTTTTATGTCGCGTAGAAAATTTTTTTTTTAAATATATTTTCAGATAGTCTTTTTGTCACTAAATGGTGCCGGCAAAGTATATACAGGGTGAAATTGATATCATTCGCATCCTTTTAAACTAAGAGTCACCCATCAAACTGAACAACTTTTACTATAGGAGCAAACCGATCGGAGAAACAAAAAAATCTGCTGTTGCATGCATTTGATGATCGAATGATATCAATTTCACCCTGTATAACAATGGTTAAAGTTTAAAAGTCCCATTAATAATTACTCCCCACCCCTAACAAAACTCCGTAAAATGACTGGGCTATGTTGATCAGCCACAATATTAGATCTAACACAAAACACCGAACATTAAGCCACCATTCATGAGACTACCGAAACTATTCATAGTCAATACGGCATCATTATGAAGATTGACATGGAATCAAATGAAGGCACCTCATCAATTACGTATGTCTGTAGATAGATAACTTGCGTATGCTGGTGTATCTGATTACTTACGAATTGAGTTTTTGTGCTTAATGCCTCGGGTATAATAATCCGGGATGTAGACCGACCATTTGTAAAATTTTTAATGGCTGGGGAAATATTGAACATTTAAAGTAATTTGCTTCTGACCACCCTGATATGGATTATGCTTGTGAGTTTATGTATTATTGTATGTATGTATGAATATGTATTCGTAATAGGTATTTATATTATACACGGTGGAAAAAAAAGGCCGTGGTTGGAGGGAAAGTACCCTTAATATTTATGATGGCAAATTTTACTGAAAGGAAACATTCCTTTATTTTCAAAAATAATTAAAACTGCATTTAAACATTTTTGAAAAATCATCTGCTTGAAAAAAAAAACATCCTGTATTTTATGATACCAACCGAAAGAGTCATTTATAAGGATCAATTTCTTTTAAACAACATAGTATCTTAAATTAAAGAAAGACCAAGAAAAAATGATTTTTTTATCTTGGACATTTAAATTGGACTTGATAATCTTCCAGTCCCATTTAAAGCACCAGAATGAAGCCCAGATTTGTATCATGATGACAAGCCATAGACAAACGATATAGAATACATAAATATAAGGTACTTCTTAATATGCTGACGGTTTTTAAGAGGATATTTAGACCATCAAATTTAACACTTTCTCTATGGGATCAACATCAAAATCGCGAAAATATTTAATATGGACCCGTGTCACTGTGAATGCAGTCCGGCGCGGCTGCGGAACAGCTGCAGAACGGTAGCAGCAGTGTGATACCTCGCATATAACTTTTTTGCGATTTCGTTGGTTGTCCTATAGGGAAAGTTATTTAGCTTGATGATCTCATCATCCCCATAAAACCCCCTATTTTATTTTAAAATGTCTTAGTACCTAAGTAAAACAAAAGCTTATGATTTAATAGAGTCCCAGAAACCTAGAATACTGTGAAATTATGAATGGATTCGTTGCCAAACGAAGCCTTGTTATAACTAACTGGTAGTCTTTGGCAGAGTTTGGCCAAAATATAAATAAACAATGTGAGAATTTAATCTAGTGCTCCATTTTTTGGCTATGTCATACACGTACCCCTAGAATTGTATGTTTAACAACTTTGATTTCGACGGTCGAATATATACATTTCGTAAGAGGCGACTGAAGAATGGATAGTATTTCTTGTTTTGTGGGCGAAATGCTATTCACCTTTAATCGACTGGGAAAATCATCGACTGATGATATACTGTTCGGGAAAAAACGTGACTGGGAACTCTGAAGTTTTAAGATCTATCTATCTATCTATAACGTCACGCCTCTTCCCCAGTGGGGTAGGCAGAGACCAGGGCGCGCCACTTACTACGATCCTTACATACTTCTTTTGCCTCATGCACATCCATACATCTCTTCATACATGCCCGTCGGTTTCGAGTACTCCGCACCTCCCCTTTTTGTAGGACGCAACTGATTTGATCAGCATATGTCCTACGAGGGCGCCCTCTGCCGACGCTTTCACTCACATTAGCAACATATATCTCTTCCGTACATCTGCTATCACTCATCCTCTCCACATGACCAAACCAACGAAGCATACCTTTCTCTATTCTTGTCACTACATCTTCTTTTAATTTACATCTATCTCTTATTACACAATTTCTCACTCTATCTTTCAGCGTCACACCACACATACTTCGCAAGGAACGCATTTCAACAGCATTAATTTTACTTGCATGCTTCTTCTGCCATACCCAGCACTCACTGCCATACATAAGTGTAGGCACCAACATACCATTGTGTATAGCAAGTCGCGCCTTTTTGGACACTAATTGGCTAGCCACAATGGCAAGTTTTAAGACTGTGTGAAAAAACCGATTGCGATAATATTCGATTAGACACAAAAATTAAGAAAAATGTGACTGGAATTTTTACTAAAGCATAGCGTTGTGAGTATTCCCCGAGTCAGAGATATTCTGAAAACTCAGACCACCCACGACTTTTAATATACGGATGTAAGGGAAAGCCCTCCGCAAACTGAAACGGGAACTCAGACCATCAAACTGAACAACTTTCACTATGGAGCCTACCTCAGGAAACGTGAAAAAAAATCAGCTGTCCCATACAAAACTACTGTATACCTGTCTCAAATGTATTGGACGGCTGATTTCTTTTCACGATTCCTGAGGTAGGCTTAGTGCTCGGAAAGTTGCTCAGTTTGATGGTCTGAGTTCACCGTTTCAGTTTGCGGAGGGCTGTCCCTTACACCCTGCATAGGGTCCTTTTTAATATGCTGGCCCTTTCCATGGATACAAAACTGCAAACCCACTTGAGCCAAATGTAGAGGGCAGCCGATTTTTTTTCGCGATTTCTTTGTTGGTCCCATAAAGAAAGTTGTTCAGTTTGAAGGTCCTATCATCACCTTAAAAAGGATCAGCTTATTAAGAAGGATCCTGTATACACAGGAAAAATCGGGTAAAATTATCTGTATACAGGGTGAAATTGATATCATTAGCATCCTTCTAAACGAAGAGTCTACCTATCAAACTGAACAAATTTCACTATGGGAGCAAACCGACGGGAGCAAAAAAAATCAGCTGTTGCATACATTTGAGTCGAGTAGGCATTGCAGTTTAGTATGGAACAGCTGATTATTTTTTTGCCCCGATCGGTTTGCTCCCATAGTGAAAGTTGTTCAGTTTGATGGGTAGACTCTTAGTTTAAAAGGATGCTAATGATACCAATTTCACCCAGTAACTTTTTGTGAAATAGCTGTGATGGAAAGTCCGAATGTGAACCAATATAAACGTTTAACCTTTCTAATAATCGTAAATTATAAAAGCACTTACGACAACATGTCCCTCAAGGTTCATAAAGTTTTTAATCCAGTGATTGGTGTCATAAATGTAACGATTATGGACACTTTGTAGTACTCAATTACGCATGTAGCATGACAAAAAGTGTTTTAGTTTCATTCCAGAAAATACCGAAGTACCTAGTTAACTTTTAATAAAAATATTTTTCGGTTTCGTGTATTTATTTGAGGAAAGTAATTCGGTATCTATCTAATCTAAACTATTATAAAACTGTAACAGGAAGTTTGTCTGTACATTGAAGATATTAACAAAAAAAAGTTACGATATGGTTTTTAGGTGTCCCTGATTCCATATCACCAACTTTTGGATTTTTTGTCTGTCCGTTTGTTTGTGTGTTTGTTTGTTTGAACGAGCATCACGCAAAAGCTACTGAAGCGATTTTGATGAAACTTTTTCGTTTAATAGCTTATGAACTGACTTAAAATCTGGTATATAATTTGTGCGGATGAAGTCGCGGGTCAACGCTAGAATAATATATTAGTAATAGGTACACAAATAAATTACCAAAATGGTGAGAGCTTGAATTGCTTTTGCAAAATTAAAGAAAAAATCTGTTTAGTTATCGATTCTGGAATTACTGGTAATCTACGGTAATCCGTTAATGTGGTATATAGATGTATAGATGGTATGAAAATGCTCTGGCATTTGGCATTGGCATTTTTTTTGACTACTTATTTCTATCCGCCAACGCGCACTGCGATCAAATACGATGTTTATGACTTAGCATAAAAAAAGCACGGAAAATTCTTGGAATATATCAATAAACTAGAGTTAACCCGCGAATTCGTCCACACAAATTGTATACCAGATTTTAAGTCAGATCATAAGCTATAAACAGTAGTTTTTGCATGATGCTCGATCAAACAAACAAACAAACAAACCGACAGTATATAAAGCTTATCTAGTTCAAAGAAGGATCACAAAATTACATACGTAACTTGCTAAATCTACTTTACTAGTACCAATAGACATTTACATAACTGCCAACCATAGCAATACTAGAAAAGTGACTATTTACAACTAAAGCACCGCATTCCCCATCCCATCCCTGGAGACGGGCTGTTTATCACCCTATCTACTATCCACAAATTGCGACGCTATACCAGTCACCAGCCTCATCCGCCGATATAAATCTTCTATAGAAAGAGTCGTTTTCAACCATTCACAGCTCCCATTCAGCGAGAAAGGACAAACAGACATGGCAAACACTCCTGTGCAGAGATCAAAGAGCGATATGATACAGAACCGAGTTTAATTTGGCGTCAACTTAAAGGACTACGTTTTGTAGGTTTTCGCGGTTGATAACGTGGGTTTTTCTTGGATGTTTGTTCAATGAATGCTACGCTATTTAAACTAAAAGTATAATATACTAAGTAAACTATTTAAAAATTCCAGTAGGGCACAGGCTTACCCACAAGAAGAGTGAAGGGCATTATGAGTAAAATACGGATTGGTGGACTAAACAACACATACACATCAGATTTACTTCTTCAATGAAATGTTTATGAAATAGGCTCCTGGGCCCCATTTAATACATTATGACAATTGTAATTTAAAATGGCAATTTAGGGTACGTTGCTGAGAACGTGAAGACACATGTTACCTGCTGCATGTTTAGTTCCATTAGCGACCAGCAATGTACGTCACTATACGTAGAATACATCGCGCCTGCATGGAATCTCGAAAGTCACATAAAAAAATTCACAGGTTTCGTGCCTCACACGACTATCGAGCACATTGGAAATGAATCTAATCAAAATATTGTCTCAAAAAGGTTAGGCTACAGGGCAAGCCCTTAACCCGATCGTCTTTGTTTTAGGCTCAAATTGTAGCTGACTGAATTGTCAGAATGTTCACTATTTCGGCCATAACTTTTTTCGTTTTTGACTTTTTCGAATAACTCTTTTTGCACCTTACAGCTCTTGTAAAATCGCGTCTTGCTTTTTGAGTACCAAATCTTTACAACTCTCTGAGATATAAGGTGATCGCACTTTTTCGTGAAATCAGAGCCTATACTGGAGCGAACGAAAAGACATTTCCAATGCCAAAAATACTGTACTATGTAAAAAGGAACGAAATAGAAGTCCATCCTTCTACCCGAATACATAATAGGGTGTGTTCCATACAAAACTGTAATTCTACTCGACTTAAATGTATGGGACAGTTGATTTCTTTTTTTTTTATTTCGATGTTGTCTCCATAGATAAACTTGTTCAGTTTGATGGTCTGATCATCCCCTTAAAAAACTGTCTGCATATTAAGAAGGACCCTGTATATGAACTCATCTTAGTAAACATAGCAAGCGATTCAGTCACATTCAGTGTCCTTTTTACCACAATTTGGGGTGTACGAGTAGGAACTAGAGTGTTTATGAGTTTTGATTATTCATACGCGTAGGGCAGCGGGCGAGGGCAGAGGATATTTGCATGCAATCGGTTTTTATTTGTGTGTTTAAGAGTCGGTTTTGTTTGAATTGTCTATTTGTAGTAGGCATTTGATAAGTGGCAGGTCTGGCAGGGCATAGTGTGTAATTCGTGTTAGTTATGCGTGTGTCTGTGTCTCTCACATGTCAAATACAAAGTATCTAAATGCTTAGGTAAACTGTTGTGTGAGGAAAGACATCATCATCAGCCTATCATCGTCCACTGCTGAACATAGACCTCTCCCAAGGCGCGCCACAAACCTCTATCCTCGGCATTCCTCATTCAGTCGCTCCCCGCTACCTTCTTTAGGTAGTCGGTACAACGGGCCGCAGGGCATCCCACGCCTGCCAGTTCGTGGTCTCCGCTTTAGAACTCTGACTCCCCATCGGTTGTCAGTTCTTCGGAAGATATGACCAGCCCTTTGCCACTTTACGAAATTGCCACAGTGAGGAAACACAGCAACCCGATTGCGCTAAGTTTAAACATCGAAGTTCTATTCTTATCTAATTTCAGTTCTAATCACATTGCTATCGAATTACTATTCAACTGTGCTGAATTCCGCATAGCGCTTAACTCTATGTGACTGACAGCCAATAACGTCTGAGCGATTTGTCAAAACGGCTCTAACGGCTGTCAAGACCAGTACCGCGATTAGTGAAATACCAAATGTGTCAAAAGTTACGGTTCATACGTAGTCCAATAACAGTTCAATTACCAAATATTTACCGCGATTGTAGCCCAGGTTACTTTCTATCTCGGAAGAAGAATTTTCGTCAGTTCGTTTGGGCACGCATAACTTAAAATAATAAATAAATAATAATAAATAACGCTCATCGGCACATACATTGTAATGATCCCAAGCAACTACTAATAGGCTGTTTATTATGGAAACCATACAACAACGGCACAAACATATAAACATCCATGACCGAACCGGGATTCGAACCCTGGTTTAGCAGTCCAGCGTGGTAACCAACACCAACCGGATCGTCAAAAAGCTACTGAACCGATTTAAATGGGGTTTTCACAAAACCGCAGGGCTTAGTTCGGATTAAAATTTAGCTTATTATTTCTTATTTCATAACAAATGGTTTATTCAATTAAAATTTAT
The DNA here is from genome assembly GCA_927399405.1 of Agonopterix arenella. Lineage (NCBI taxonomy): Eukaryota > Metazoa > Arthropoda > Insecta > Lepidoptera > Depressariidae > Agonopterix > Agonopterix arenella. The sequence continues at coordinate 6,387,668 of OV656710.1, forward strand.
AATAGTATGGGCACGTATTTATTTAAGGTTTTTGGTTTGGAATGTCGTGGCATTTGTTGATATCGTCACGTCTACAAAAACACTACTAAAGAAATTTAGCCGTATTTATCGCGGACATCGAACAGAAAAAATGGGATGATATATTCTAAGCTGGCAACAACACGGCAGAGGTTTATAATCCTGAACTCGAAACAATTGAGTAAGTTAGAAAAATTGTTAAAGTTTTACAAAAATAATAATGTCTTATTGTTACCTACCTGTACCAAACAACAACTTGTCACGTTTGTTTGTCTGAAACAAAAACAGTGTGGTCTAGACTACCCACTTCAACCCCCCACCCCTCAAGCCCTGGGCAAGTGTCGCTCCTCTTCTATTGAATTATTCATCACTATCAAACCACCGCGGAGAATGCATTTTTCATTTTTCTTTTATCCTTTGTCAATTTTACGGTGTCTTTTGTTTTTTGGGAAATTTTTTTGGGAAAGTTTTGAGATGTTAACGTTTATGTTATGTTAAATAAATAAAATTTATTGATCACAAAAACACATACAAAATAATGAACACGAGACAAACAAAAAACCATAATAAACTAACTAGGCTGCATTGCCACTCTGGATGGCTCCTCTTATGTTATGTTTATGGTGCAAATGATTTGAAAAGTTTAATCGGTTATTTTTTATTTAATGAATTTACTAATGTTCTTATTTTTTTAAGGGAATGACCAAACCATCAAACTGAACACCTTGCTCTATGATCCCATGGATCAACATCTATATCGCGCAAAAAAATCAGCTGTTCCATACATATATTTAAGTCAAGTAGGATTGCAGTTTTGTATGAAACAGCAATTTTTTTCTGTAAGAAAAAAACCATACTAGGTACAAAATTCTTGGCATATTGCTGGTTTTAACTCTGACCATGGCTGTAGCACATTGATTGTGATTTCATCATCATGTTTTTATTGTAGTGAACCTGCCTGCTGTGCAGGTCGCGGGTTCGAATCCCGCAAGGGACAAATATTTATATGATGAATATGAATATTTGTACCCGAGTCATGGATGTTTGTATCTATTCTATATCGTTGTCTAGGCATCATAATACAAGTCCAGGTACTTTAAATGTGACTAGATAATTTGTGTGACAGTGTCCAAGTGGTTTATTTATTTATTCAAAATTTTTTAATTCGTATCTTTTTATTCTTCTCATTTTTAACTCAAATTTCTCCATTTTAAAATCTTCACCTATTTTGAACTTACAACAACTGCACATTAAATATAAACTACCTAACAAAACATTCTCATGTCTTACGCAGAACCAACATAAGCCTAGTTTATACCTACGAACACTTGTACCTGTTAATTACACCTAATGGGGCTAATTAATTATGTTACATCAAGTATAACAAGTATGTTCACAGGCCATAAAGTATGGTCGTTTGTTACTTGACAGGCCTAAGTCTATGTTCTAAACCCTTACTACGAGTTTAATTGTTTTCATTCGAGATTTTCGACTATTAGTCTAGGAAAAATACGGTTTGAGATTGCATTAATGACACTTTAGTAAATTGTGTTTGAACTAATATTAATATTAGTTTAAAACACCTTTGTCGAGATTTGGTGAATATATAGGCGGAGGACCCTGAGAAATACCTTAAAATCGATATAAATGCGCAAAGGCAAGCTTACTTCTAAAGATATTTATTCCAGCACACCAGCCAAAGAGACAGTTAATAATCACAAGGCAAATTTATTGTGTTCAAACAACAAACATTAAATAATTAAGATTTGAAGTTATAATTTTTGAATACTTACAAAATATTAAATATCTACTCAAATTTACGTTATTTACCGGGGATTATTATTGTTATAAGTAAAACGTATTGAACGAAGCCGTCGCCTACGAAATTAACAGTTTTCCATTTTTCGTTCATACCTAAATTTAATGTTTTGTAAATGTTTTATTTATTCCATAATGAACAATAAAAAATCGGGGATTATTGAGAATTCATGTTTTTCAGGTATGTATCTACTAATATTTCAAACTATGACCTGAAGTGCAATCAATGCAAACCTACTCCATACAAAAACCCGTTGATTTCCCCGACGATTAGTCAGCATTGTAATGAAGACAGTACTGCCAAAATATCAAGAACTGTAATATTTACAGAATAAGGTATCTTTTTTTTATTTGCCTGTTCAGTGTCCCAATACTTGGCAAAGGCCTCCCATTTTAACTCCCCGATCCTTTATATTGTGTCCAACTAGTATTAAACAACGTTCCAAGAAGGAATCCATGTTGTCTCACCTTTTTCCGTGTCTACCTCGACGCCAGCGACCATCATGCGGAACCCAGTCTGTGGTGATTTTGGCCCATCTTTCCAAGTGCATACGACAGATAATGTCCGGCCCAGTCCCACTTCAACTGAGCTGTCTTGGAGCGCAGTTCCGTGTTTATAACACGTTTGGTAAAAAACGTGGGCAAAAAGCCTCATGATACGTCAAACCATCCGACCTTATTATTTCTTTGAATCTACTTAGATAAGTATACACAATGTTTTTCAGTTAGTAATAGGCAAAACCTAAGTATACAAAATCTTTATATTTGTACAAATTACTCATAGTAGTGGTTAACACAGTATATATATAACACCTATGTAACTTGTAAATAGTGTATTCGTTCCATTGGTCAAGCGTAACCTCACCACTTTCAACTCGCCCTTATTTTCAAAACAGCAGAGTTGAAAACCTGTATGGATTTCATAATGTTTTTTCTTCATTACAACAGGCCCGCCCACATTGAAGAACAGTTCCAAGAAACGAGTATTTAATAGTTTTTGCGTTCCGTTCCGTAAGTGACATCGTAGTTCCATGGTGGAAAATTGTTAAAGACCAAAGTAGTTAGTAGTAGGCTAGTTATACTCGGACTATGGGACTTTGATCCTTTAAAACACTAAAGAAGAATGGTAGAAGGCCTTTTTTTTTGTTAACTATAACTATTCTGTACCTTTGTGGTGGAGGGAGGGTAGGAGGGAGGGTTAAATAAACCAATCAATTATACTTTATAAATGCAAATTAGTAATACGTGTAGAGTGAAACAAAACTAACAAAAAGAGTATATTGTTTAGAACCTGCAGTTTTTGGGGAAAGATATTTCTGAATCAAGTGTGTGAACCAAGCACGTATCCAGACTAGTTTCGGGTGGGGGGGGGGGGGGTATTCATAGAAAAACAATGAAAAAGTAAGTGCTGTAATCTGATAAATCCTACCTATCCAGATTTTAAGTTAGATCATAAGCTATCAAAAAAAAAGTAGTTTTTGCGTGATACTCGTTCAAACAAACAAACAAACAAACACACAAACAAACAGACAAACAAAAAATCTAAAAATTGGTGAAATGGAATCAGGGACACCTAAAAACCATATCGTACCTTTTTTTTTTGGTAATATCTTTAATGTACAGACAAACTGCCTGTTACAGTTTTATAATAGTATAGACAAAAAAAAATCGTAACTACATATTCAGTGAAAATATAGCAGCCTTGTTTTAATAGCTTAAAAAAACCGCCGCAGACTTGGCTGAAAAATCTCATACATTTACCAGTATGCATCAATTCAGTTCTCTGGCCATATTCAATTTTATGCCCTCATTCAGATCATAACATAAGATCAGAACAACTAAACAGCATGATTTGTATAGCCCACCTAAGCCCAGAAAAAAACACTAATGTATAAATAAATGTGTATGTCTGCATGGTAGCCATCATAGCCGCGTTTATTAACATCCTATGTCGCTCGTAAAACGATCTAGTTATGAAGTTTATTATATCCCCCTTCTATGTGCTGCGGTCATTATTTCTGGAAGAGTTAGGGATAACTGCAGAATATTATGGCGTAACTTATTTGGTACTGAAAACGGAAAATTGTAGTGTAGACTGGCAAAACCCTGGTTTAGTAGTACCTGTATTAGAAGGAAAATAGTTAAAATATTATAGGTTATGATCCGGATACAAATTTCGCTTAATAAATTCGAGTTTTTAAAAGGATATGTGAAAAAAATAGGATTCTTCAAAGCGTCATGTATCATGAAGTACTAACAGTACGAGTATGATTTGCGGATATGTGTAAATTGAAAATATAATTGAAGTTTTGATTAGAGCCAAAACACGATTAAGACACATTTTCTCGATAGAAAAAGAAGCCAAAGTAGCCTCCGTCTTGACCGATAAACGCTTGGTACTGCGAAACGGTGAATAATGGAAACACGAGACTTGATTTAAAAAAAAGAGATTGATATTTTACAAATTTTGATTAGAGCAGAATTGAACTTACATAAATAGTACATAAATAGTATAGCCGTGGTGGTCCAGTGGCGAGTAACCTTGCCTGCCGTGCAGGAGGCGATGGTTCGATCCCCGTCCAGGTCGACTCGTACCAATGAGTTTTTCGGAATTTATGTACGATTTGTAACACTACTGGCTTTTTCGGTGAAGGAAAACATCGTGAGGAAACCTGCATGCTTCAATTTCGAGGCTTGTATTGTACCTACTGTCCATTACAAGTGGCGACGGGCTCACTCCCCGTCACACTGGACAGAGTTTCGGTACTACTAGTGAAACGTGGATGTTCTGAGGTTTCAGAATATCTCTGACTACCCCCTCGGGGAATATAGTCGTGAGCATATGCTATGCTATGCTAAATAGTACAATCACAATTAAATAAAGTTCGTTTTACGCTTGCATCGTTTCAGGCACGCGCCGCTCCATCTCTTTCTCTCGCATCAGGCAGTAATATAAGCTATCACACGCCCATTTCGCTTCAATTATTTTTCGACATAGGTCCTTAATGAAAAAGACACCTTCACCTAATTGCGAGGTATGCGGTACATTGGACGATGTCCTGCATTTACGTGGCATTTACTAGTGGAATGTGCTTGGAATCAATCGCATAGGCTGTTACTGCAACATAGTTTAAATCTAAATCTTTTGAATGTAGGCTCCTTTGTAAGTTAGCCGTCCCCGCTACTTTAGAATAGGCTGAAATTGTGTACGTTTTTATTTATAGTACTATACAACCGTGTTGTAAGTATGTACGATTTTTAGTTTTATTTTAGTTAGGAAGTGTTAAGTTTTCATTGTTATGTAGACTCTCAAGGTTACACAATGGGGATGACATAATCTCAGGGTTAAAGGAATTTAGAAGAATTACTTATTACTTTTTGAAACGCGGTATTTTTTGAAGTAAATGATCTAATTGAATTCAACTATCAATATATTTCAATTCTTTCGTTCTTCTTGCCAAATACCGTTGCACTCTTGCCAAAAATGAATTGAAAATTAATCATACCTTACACATAGCTCAATAAAGTTTGTTTTTCTATGTCCACCGACTGCAGGATACCTATGCCAAAACCTCCTTTTTACTATCCCACTGCAGGGCAAAGGCCTCCTCTCAAGAATAAGAATGAAAGAGAATGGGCCATACTCATAGAGATCTAGAGAGATGCCAACCAAGGCGCTGAGTACGAAACCGAGTGTCGCATTACCACCAGTACCACGCGATAGAAAGTTTTTTGGTAGCTTGAATGTGCTCATTATCCATTGCGGTATCAGAACTCAACGTTCGAATAATCTTTAGAACTACGCAAGCATTGTAAACTATTTAAATTTTATTAAAAATTTTAATCTTTACTGTCGCGAGCAATGTGTTCCGTTTTTGCGCATATTGCTGCGACACTGGCCCCGCCCCCTTTTCACATCTCCCTTTAGTTTTTGTGATCTGTGGCCATACTCTACACAGGTCTATTTTATTAATACAAAATATATTCACATGCATAATAGTAAATCCCTACCTGATTTATTTACGATAAATTAACATCAAGAATAAACCAAACGATACCCAAAAAATTAAGTTAAGTAACGAAACAAATACCCAATCAATTCATACTTTCGCATCACGTAATAACCGAGTATCAGCCAGCGGGAGCACTGATTGCAATCAAACGAATCAACGCTTATTGGGTTAGAATCCGGCAATCCGGCGCGAGCTATCCGGGGTTCGGGGCCATTCAGTGTATTTTGTTTGTATGCTGAACGCGAAATGTTTGCTTGGACTATTATCTGTGGGACATAGACAGTGAAATACTGGATGTGAACTTTTCCTTAACAAATAAATATCCTGAAAACAGATTCCATAAAAGACTCTTATATTCTGGCCATCTTAAAATTTTTGCTGACACTTTTTTAAGGGGATGATCAAACCGTCAAACTGAACAACTTTCTTTATGGGACCATCATAGAAATCGCGAAAAAAAAATCAGCTGTCCCATGTTGTTCAGTTTGACGGTCTGATCATCCCCTTAATAAAGTGTCAGCATTTTAAGAAGGACCCTGTATGTATGTAGTTAATATAATTATCATTTGTTATTTTTGACGTGAAACGTCTTTCATTTCGGTCAGTAGCATGTCACTAACAAAAGCCACAATTATTAAGTAACGAAAGTGTATAGGAATAATTTGTTATACCAAGATTGCCTACCTTTTACTTGGGAAGTATTGAATCTATCGGCATTTTATTACCATTATTCATTAGAGGACAGACGCCATTACTTGTCGGCTGCGTCCATGATACAGCCTACCTGATTTTCTCTCAGGGCATAGAACAAACTCTTTGTTTTCAATGAAATAAACAGGAACGATGTTCTACCTACGCAATCCGACAAAAGTAAAAATCGTGATATTAAATTCTGATACTTACATCGTTTTATACCGATCATTCTTCCCGCATCCGTTATTTTGAAACTGCACTGACGGTCGCGTAAATTGTAAACATCGAAGTTCAATCCTAATTCAATTTCAGTTCTATTCAAATTGCAATCCATTTTTATTTTATTTTTTTATTTATCAAATACATAAACAAACATCGTATGAACTAAAAGCATTGATAAACCTGATATTAGGTTTGTCCCAACGCAGAAGCATCAGTCACAGTTACTTCTTTATCTGTGCTAAATTCCATTTCGCGGTAAACTTAGTATTTTTGTATTTTATTTATTATGTGACTGACAGTCTGAAACGTCTGAGCGATCTTTCAAAGGCCGTCATGAGCTGCCAAATGATTATATAAAGAGTCCTGATTTGGTCTTATGACGTTTCAGTGGAGATTTATTTAGCGTGATCGGTCCCTTGGTTATAAACTTCCTCCGTGACATCCTTACTCGGTATTGTTATTGGAGTATACCAACTTCTTTTAATTATTTCAGTTAGGTAATTATTTATTTACTTTAACACTTTATTGTACACACGGAAATATATTGTGTACAATAAAATACTCAAAAAATATAGACAAATTTCCAGATAAAACTGGGTTTAACAAGTATTCACTTCGAAATAAATCGGACTTAATAGTTACAAATTGTAGACTAGAAAAATCGAATAAATCCATATATATAATAGGCCCTAAAATTTACAATAAACTCCCCAACGGTATCAAACAGTGCAAAGAAAATTGTACCTTTGAACGTAAATTAAAAACATGGCTTATAGATCGTGCTTTCTATGACATTGATGAATTTTATAACTTTGTACCTAATGTTATTAGAATGTAACCGGACTGTAATAAAAATAATATAATTATAAGTAGTTAAGGAGTGCATTTGACATGTAAAAATATCTTTATGAAATAAATGATTATGATTATGATTATGATTATACATGAAAACAACATAATAAAAGGTAATGCTTATTTTGAAAAATAAATATTCATGGTTTTTGGCTCTTTGTAGCCTATATTGTAGTAAAAACAACTAAAGGTCTTATGCCAGATCTAGTAAATTATGAGCGAAATTATTTCTGACATCTTTTATAGGGATGTATTTTATCTTTATCAAGCGATTTATCAACTTTTATTTAGTCGAAACTGTTCTTAGCCTCTAACCGTTTGTATGATTTGCTGCTGATACGATGTACGAGAACTTTTCTTTTGTTAGGAGTAACAGAGTAGGAATAGTTTTATTCTACTATATAATATAGAATAGATGTAAGAATTAATAGACATAGATGGTAGAAGTTTGCTTATTGTCTTATTTGTGGTAGACATGACTCGAATTCGATATATCGAGGACACGTAAATTATACCATGTTACGAAGTAACAGTCAGTTCATAAAAAAAATGTTTTGCTCTTTGATGTTGACTCTATAGTGAGAGTTGTTCAGTTTCATGGTCTGAAACACCTCGTATAATACATAACGCATTTCATTTTACACCTCTGTATAAAATGCACTACCTCTTCAAAGTATTTACATTGTTTATTTCGAGCAAAAAATAACGGATAAAATAAATGGAGAGTAACTCACTCATTTTTGGTATTCATTACTTGTCGCACATCTATATTGCGTCTTCATTATAAAAATATGAATTACAAATGAGTTGATTATTTATTAAAGGGAATAATACGATTTTTCTAGGCAACTTGGCGGCGTTGAATTAACCCTTGTGTAAATATTCAATAGAGTCACATTTCGTTCACCAAAGAAATAGGTGCATAATTTTACGGTCAGATCTCGGACCATTTCTTTCCATCGAATTAAAAAAATAGGTATGACCTTAGATATCTGCATTGTAAAATTAAAGGCGTCCCTACAAAGCGGGTGCTGGTGCTTCCGACCATAGCTGATTTTTATTTTCGATATTGGTCCCATAGGGAAAGTTGTTCAGTTTGATGGTCTAATCATCCCCCTTTGTACCTAATTATAGGCCGATGATGATGATGTAATAAATTAATAATATTAATTCTATGATTTTTTTTTCCTTTTAGGTCCCTAATGAACATGTGGGGACTTGCTACAGATGTCAGCACCCACAAGTTATAGCAATGATGCCAACAGAAGGCGATACCATCGCTCTCGGAAATATGCTCCATACATAGACAACGTTCACCGTGAATACGTAACTCGAAACCTACTACAAATAAGGTTCACAATCGAATGCAAGACATCGCGCAAGAGAAATAATCACGCCGGGGTCACCAATATGGAGGTGCTACTGGGAATGTTCCTCCATTGAAAAGGGAAGATCTTCCACCAGGCTATGTGTGAAGCCTGGGGTCCGGTCGTGGTCCAAAAGTTCTTAGTTGGACCTTGTATATATGTATTGAATCTCTGTGATTATTTCTCTTGCGCGATGTATGTCTTGCATTCGATGGTGAACATTATTTGTAGTATATTACGAGTTACATATTAACGGTGAACGTTGTCTATGTATGGAGCATATTTCCGAGAGCGATGGTATCGCCATCTGTTGGCATCTTTGATATAACTTGTGGGTGCTGACATCCGTAGCAAGTCCCCACAAACGTTATCGTAAGAGTTGTAAAAAAGACATTGCCCACGTGACGAAGTGTATTCGTTTCGCAGCTGACGAATGCGTATGATCAAAGAACACATACAAATCGTATGATAGCTTTTTTTTTTTTTTTTTTTTTAATTTATTTTAAGTTTTCATTTTTACAAAAGGTACAAATTGCTTTAATTTTCGCCAAACTGCAGAACAGTTTGTTGGCGAAAAACATTACACTGAAATTATATGCAGGATAGGAGGAATACTGTGCCTCCCAAGGAAATGGAAATTATTCTTTTCTATCGTGGCATTTCATATAAAATTCAAATTTATCAGGAGAACGCCCAATCCAGTTTTGCCTACAAAAGTAGGCTTAACTTTATTTCATTAAAGGCTGGGCCACACAAAGTGCAGCTGCAGAACGGGTGCAGACCGGCTGCAGGCCGGCAGTAGTTGTAAACTATGGAATTATATGCGAGGATTGCGAGGTGTCACACTGCGGCTACCGTTCCGCATCTGTTCCGCAGCCGCGCCGGACTGTATTAAGTGTCACACCTCGCATATAATTCCTTAGTTTACAACTACTGCCTGCAGCCGGTCTGCACCCGTTCTGCAGCTGGACTCTGTGTGGCCCAGCCTTAAATGATATTTACAACAACAACAACAATATAAGGTCTAACAAAATTAGCTGAAACTATTTTAAGGGGATGATCAGACCATCAAACTGAACAACTGAACTATTTTAATGGGGGTTTGTAGGGGGTTGGGACCAATATCGAAATCGCAAAAAAAAATCTGCTGTCTCATAGATTTGAGTTTTGAGTCGACTTATGTTTGCAGTTTTGTATGGGACAGCAGATTTTTTTTCGCGATTTTGATATTGGTCCCATAGAGAAAGTTGTTCAGTTGGATGGTCTGATCATCCCCTTAAAATAGTTCCAGCTAATTTTGTAAGACCCTATATAATACAACTTATGGTTATGGTTAAAGGCAGATCTGTAGGTAAACAAGTTTACGAAAAGTTCATTTGAAAATTATAACTTTAACAAAAAACAGCAACCTTCGTGTAACGATTGAAAACCGCATAGTGTGAGAGCGACAACTTAACATTTTGCCGTCGAAGAATATAATAATTAGATCTCTGGATTCTTAGTTACAAAGAATAAGCAAAGTTTGGGCTTGTTTTAATTTTATGGACGGTAAATGTATGTTTGTAAATGTTATAAGAAATCAATCTGGTAAAGCTCCCGTATGCAATCTGTTGTTTTCATTGTTTGTAATATCAATAGGTTGCGGTTTTGATTTTTATATTTTTTGTTGAGATAAGTAATATTTATGATAATTGAAAACTTTACATTGCATGTCGTCAGTACAGTTAAAGTTACTTACTTTAACTGGAGTGCACATTATATAAGGTCTAACAAAACTAGCTGAAACTATTTTAAGGGGATGATCAGACCATCAAACTGAACAACTTTCTCTATGGGACCAATATCGAAATCGCGAAAAAAAATCTGCTGTTCCATACAAATGTACTCAACCTAAATGTATGGAACAGCAAACTTTTTTTTTGCGATTTCAATATTGGTCCCATAGAGAAAGTTGTTCAGTTTGATGGTCTGATCATCCCCTTAAAATAGTTTCACCTAATTTAGTTAGACCTTATATAGGATGTAAAAAATGAGCTACATGTAAAGAGGGTGGGTCTTTTAGAATTCAGACCATCAAACTGAACAACTTACAACAACTGCTATTCCATAGTAAACGTCAAAGACTACTCGACCCAAATGTATGGAACAGCTGATTTCTTTTTTGCGATTTCTATGTTGGTCCCATAGTGAAAGTTGTTCAATTTGATAGTCTGAAAGGCTCTGAAGCACCCCGTCAATTATGTAACGCATTTAAGTTTACACCCTGTATAATGTAATGGAAAAATCAATCAAATCAAGACTTTGAGCCTTCTGGCACAGGTGTTTTAACAATATTTAACTTGCCTTTAGTTAGTTTGTTAGTTATCGGTATAAATCATAGAGATCTAGAGAGATGCCAACCAACGCGCTGAGTACAAAACCAAGTGTCGCATCACCACCAGTACCACGCGATAGAAAGTATTTTGTTAGCTTGAATGTGCTCATTATCCATTGCGGTATCAGAACTCAACGTTCGAATAATCTTTAGTACTAGGCAAGCATTGTAAACTATTTACACATAATATTTCGTCTGGCTTTCAGCCTCATAATATATTGAATCATTACTGTCGCCAGCAATGTGTTCCGTTTTTGCGCATATTGCTGCGACACTGGCTCCGCCCCGTTTAACAATATTAAACTTGCCTTGTTAGTTATTAGTTGTTAGTTATCATTATCAGTACAAATCTTGTAAGTTACTTTAAAACTAGTTCCCGGACTTTTCAGCAGAGTTCAACCACAAGATAAAATACCTATTGTACTTTCAAGAAAGCGAAAAACTAAATATATCAATCAATCAATCAAATATACTTTATTTTATACCAAAACATAAACAGTAAAATACAGAAATAAAATACAAGAGGCACAAAATAAGGCCAAGCTAAGGTAATTAATAATATATATATATATATATTTTTTTTTATTTGTGATTTTATCAAATTAAGGGAATACGAATTTTGCAGTCTGATACCTACCTACCTAGACGTCCCTACACGCTCGCCGCGAGTTAGTTTATGCATATGCTGAAACCTCAGAACATCCACGTTTCACTAGTAGTACCGAAACTCTGTCCAGTGTGACGGGGAGTGAGCCCGTCGCCACTTGTAATGGACAGTAGATACAATACATGCCTCGAAACTGAAGCATGCAGGTTTCCTCACGATGTTTTCCTTCACCGTAAAAAAACCTTGTTGGTGTTACAAATCGTACATAAATTCCGAAAAACTCATTGGTAAAGAAGTTTATTATTAAAATATAGGTAGGTACAGGTTATCTTATGATGATAAGTTAAATAGGTCCCTGACCCCTCACAGTTATTACAATAATTACAAAAAACAAGCCATCAGCAATACCAAAAAAACAACCCTAACAAAAAAACGAAACACGCAAGTCTTCTTTAAAAAAACTGTAGAAAAACCAAACCCTCATGAGGATACAAGTTTTTATGCACTTAATAAGTAATAATTAGTAATTGGCACATTGAACTATGGTGGGCTGCGGTCGAGCATGATCAGTAAGTGCAATCCCATACAAAATTGCGGTTTTCGGCAATACATTAGTGGTGAACAGATGTCGTCTAACGGTTTCCTCCGTTTCGAAAGTAATTTTTATATTTCTTTGTGTAGATTTTGAATGGACAGCATCTTTAAGGGTTTAATTTTGGATCTGTACCGCAGGGACCTGTTATACGGAAGTTGCTACTTGTCTCGAAATTATTTGTAAATTAATAGTTTTGGCAGTCTGTTGAAGAAAATATGAGAGATCACCTCTTAGTGCTTTGAAGCTTGAAGGGCATCATGGCAATACTATACTTTTTTAACCGACTTCAAAAAGGGAGGAGGTTTCTCAATTCGACCGTATATATATATTTTTATGTGTGTTCTCATAAGTATAACTTCGTCGTTTAGAACCGATTTTGATGATGATACCAGGATCTGATAATGGCGTCCCATAGAAATCGAAGGAAACCTTCGAAAATCGTAGTGCCACTGAAAATTGTGAATAAACAAAATTTTACCAAAAAATTAAAACCGCCTTCAAAAAAAACTAAAAATTAAAAAATATTACTGCAGGCGATGACTTTTTCATTAACATTAATTTGTTTTATAGAAGTCGGTGTCAAACCAAGCCAAAAACCTAATGCAAGCTCTATGGCGAATCGTACCGGCTCTTATGATGCGAACGAAAAAGTCATCGGCTGCTATATTATTTTTTAACTTTTCAGTTTTTTTTGAAGGCGGTTTTAATTTTTGTTAAAATTTTGTTCAATTACTTGTTAGTACCTACTGTCAATTAAGCGTTTTACATTTTTTGAGGTACGCATCATACTTAAATGGTAAGTTATTTGCAATTCAATTTGATAAATTAAATTAAAAAAAAACCGTCGGCGAGGACTCTACATTCCTCCAATTTTGAAAACTAAAATAACAACCGTTTTAAAAGCTTCAAAGCAAAAAGCATCTTAATTTGAACCCTTTTAGCTATATTTAGTATGCAAATATTGACAGCACTAACGGGGGAGGGGGTGAGGACACAAAGGAAGCCGCCTCCTTTGATCTCGCCGTGACACTGTCACCTGAGCTACCGACCGATGCGAAATGTATATCTACTCGTACTTATTGTATGAGAGATAAGAGAGTATACATAATTATAATGTACTCAGTCGCCTTGCCTTTATTGAGAATAAAAACTCGTAACGATTTATTAATGAATTCATTTAATAAAACGTTTTTGTAGAGTTTTGTATTACATAGCCCGCATTACGCATTAATCTATTTAGTTGATTTGACTTATGATTGATCTGGTATTCTAGTTTTAGAAATTGGAACATAATTTGTATCCTTTGGACTCAGCTGTGCAAGGAAGCTAAGCTGTGACTCTTTCCACCAAAGCTGTGCGAAGAAGCTTTTGTACATCACGACTTACTGTAATTTTTTTATAATTATGTTTTTGTTTACAATATAGAATCTATGAAGAAACCGAGCTTTGTGAGTATGCATAGCGGAGCTGTGAAATAGTGTGACTCTTTCCGCCAAAGCTGTGAGAAGAAGCCTAGCTTTTCGAGTGTGCATAGTGGAGCTGTGAAACAGTGTGACTCTATCCGCCAAATCTGTGCCAGGAAGCTGAGCTTTGCGAGCATGCGTAGCTGAGCTGTGAAACTATGTGGCAGTATCCGCCAAATCTGTGCGAGGAAGCTGAGCTTTGCGAGGATGTATAGCGGAGCTGTGAAACAGTGCGACTCTTTTCGCTAAATCTGTGCGAGGAAGCTCAGCTTTGCGAGTATGCGTAGCTGAGCTGTGAAACTATGTGACTCTTTCAACCAATTCTGCGCGAAGAAACTGAGCTTTGCGAGGATGCATAGCGGAGCTGTGAAACAGTGCGACTCTTTTCGCTAAATCTGTGCGAGGAAGCTCAGCTTTGCGAGTACGCGTAGCTGAGCTGTGAAACTATGTGACTCTTTTAACCAATTCTGCGCGAAGAGCTGAGCTTTGCGAGGATGCGACTTCATATATGCAAGCATTCCTCGCACGCATCCTTCGCTCTATTATGCAAATTTTTATTAGATGTCTATTACTCAATATTTTATGGAAAATTACTCTTTATTATCTCTTAATGCGTCCGATCCGAGCACCCGGGTCATTGAATTACGTCTGCTATTATGTCTGAGATATGACGGTCAAAACCTATAGTCCGTGATTAGTTGGATGCATTTCGAATGCGCTTTTAGAAGAACATAAGTTACCTACATTAAAAATATCTAAGGAGGTACATTATGTTACCCATTTTTGTTGTCCAGGGCCGTCTTGACCATATTACACGCCGGGGTGCGAAAATCAGCCTGCAAACAACAACCATAAACCATAAACCATTTCCAACAAAAATAATTACAAAATTTTCCGCGCCTCTGAATTTGCCACTCGTATTTGTTAAAACTTCCATTTAAAGATAAGAGCGAAATTCACTTGCATAATTATCGCTATTTTCGCAACTGAACAAATTGAATTTGCCGAAAGCTGCATGAGCCGTATTTATTGGAAATACCTATTAGTGGCTATATTTTTATAGGTATAATTAATGTTTGTTAATTTATTTTCAAAACTAGCAGATTACTATAATGGTATGAAGGGCGATCGGCTTGCGCCCCCTAGTTCTCTGCGCCCGAGTGCCACGCACCTCTTGCACTAAGACGGCCCTGATTTTCACAATACTCACGATATTTTAATAATTATATTTTAAAATTGTATTCAATTATTTTAATAAAAAATTAATTATTTAGTACATTGAGTACAATCAATAAAAACAGCATTTGTGTTTCTGGCATCATTTCAAAATTAGTTCTTTTTAATGTCTTTTTTTCAACAATTTAACATTCAGTAACAAAATAAAGATCAAATTCTGCTTAAATTTCAAATTAAGATTTTTGTAATTTCCTTTCCCTCCTTTGTCCTATTTTAATAAAAATGTCGAACAAAAATATCATCGTTTCTTTTAATAATTTAGTTCTTTTGTTCAATTTAATTAAAATTCAATTTTGTATACAAATGACATCTCACGTGACGCACAATGTCTTTTATGTCGCATTCTCTTCGACATTTGTCCCTGGAGACAGTTGCGAAAACAATTATCATTGTTTCATAGTAAAAAAGGACTATAATTTGTAGAAATTAATAGGCCGTCAGCCAATTGTGGTCTACGATCACAATGGTTCCATAATATACTTTCAATATACGGGGTGTTGCTTAAATATGACAGGATTTTAAAACGAAGAAGAACGGATGAATCACCTTTTTGAGATTCTTCTGATGAACTTTTTCTTCGAAGGTCAGAATCTGTTTTGGTCCTTATCCGTCCTTATATGACCGTGGTTCGGAGATTTTTATTGTCACGATCCGCATGCAAAAAGCGCGCATTTTGCGTGTTTACTAGCTACATTCAATATATCTCATTAGGTAGGTAAGCAAAGCATGTAATGTACAGTACCAAACGTCATCCGCATTAGAATATACCTAAGGGCATAGAGGTAGGCGTAACTCATGTCAACACAGGAGTCACGTGATGCTCTACGAAGGGAATTGTCATTGTCAGAACAATAAAAATGCCCCAAGCGCGAGCGTGCGTAATTTTTAAAACACCCGCCAAGTGCGAGTCGGACTCGCGCACGGAGGGTTCCATACAACCTACAGAATAGTAAGGCACCATACAATATAACAAAAATAAATTGTTTTCTCAGGGATCCTTAGCGGAAACCCGACACACACTTAACCAGTTTTTATTATAATTGTTGTTTTACCATAGAGTACACGCTATAATAACACCAAGTTTGACGCTTGTATGTATTTACAGTTTTTACGACAGAACAAAAAAAAACAAATAAATAGTTGAAAAGACAAGTTTCTTGTATGAAGACTTAAGGTGGTTGCCGAGGGGTCAATTTCATACAAAACTTTGACGCACAATACACGTAGACGGTATTAATATAAGTAACTTTGTATATATGGAAAAATAGTTTAGAAAATCAAGATGCCGCGTAACAAATTACATTTGCAATTTATAAAATAATTACAAAGATTTAAAGCTTTGAAATTTTTCACACAAAAATTTAAAAGCTTTATATCTTCGCAAATGCAAATGTTAGTTGTTACGCGGCTACTAGATTTTCTAAACTATTTTTCCATATATAAAATATTACTTTTATTAATTCCGTCTCCGCGTATTGTGCGTCAAACGTTTGTATGGACTGAAACCACCTTAAGTACGAAGCGATAATTCGACGCGCACTAGGCCAGTTTTGACATTGGAAATGTCTTTTCGTTCGCTCCGTATAGGGCTCCGATTTCACGAAAAAGTGCGATCCCTTATATCTCGGAGAGTTGTGAAGATATGATATTCAAAAACCGACTCAAAAGACCGGTATTTACGAGAGCTGTAAGGTTCAAAAAGAGTTATTCGAGAAAGCCAAAAACGAAAAAAGTTATAAAAAAACAATTTTTTCCGAATTTTTGATTTTGGCGCTCGATATTTTGGAAACCAGGAATGATATTAAAAATTTGAGCAAAACTCCTCTGGACAAGGTTAACCCTGTAGCCTAACCTTTTTGAGAAAATTTTTTCGAATTCCGTAGATCATCGTCATTTCCATGTGCTCGATAGTCGTGTGAGGCACGAAATCTGTGAATTTTTTTTAACACCCTATATCATAGAAAGTCGCGAAGATAATGGCACAAAATGTCTATTCTTTGGCAAGAATGCTGTCGAAGGTAATTGATAGTCAATGCGTAAAAAAACTTGGACGATTCGTATGGTCGTTATTCGATTCCAAGTAATTTAGGAAAGAAATAATTAGGTTTACAATGTAGCGATACACGAGGGGGAATATCTTCGTTACGCCTATGCTATGAAATTACTGTTCGCTATATGAGTTACTAGGTGTAGATTGTAAGAAAGCTTACTACACTGTTTCACCAGTTCGGTATGTTAATGTTTTTTTTTTTTGGAGGGCTGAATCCAAAGCCATTTCGAGATATTGTCCCAATAATAATATTTTCTATGTTACATATCTTAAAATGAAAGGATTAATTACAGATATTATCTTAAGAGCGTCGGTGGCGCGTTGCGGAGAGGTATGGACACCCATTTATGGGGGTCCGGGTTCAAATCCGCACGGACAACAAGCCATACCAATGAGTTTTTCTAACTTATGTACGTAATATCGACTGCTCTCAAACGTTGAAACCTGCATACACTGAAAAAGAAATTCTGATGCGTTTGTGAAGTCTAACACAGCACATCGCACACGCAGCATCGCATCGCAGCGCGTCGCATCGTCGCATTGGGCACGCGTGGTGGACTAATGCCCATACACCCTCCTAAGGGTAGGTAGGTCCCTGCAGTGGGACGTTTATAGGCTAATGATGATGATGATGATTATCTGTTAATAATGTCGTTTGATGGTATAAACTTTACACCAAGAGATGGCTTTAGACTCTAAAGCACCCTGTTTAATATGTAACACATTTAATTTTACACGCTGTATATTTGTGTATTTTGTTTGCATTTACTTTTAGATTTTTTTTTCGTCCCTCCCGAAACCAAAGTTGGATACATGTTTGTTCTTAAACGTGTTGTCTCAAACTTTCACATGCAGCTGAGATGCGAATGTTGAGATACACACCACACGTGTAATTAGAATGGACAGCAGTGCGATTTTTGAAACACATACTTTGAACTCAGCAGTTGAAAATGTAAATATTACAATGGAGATATGCATCTTTCTACTGCTGATTTGACTTTCAAAAATCATACTTCAGGAGTGCTATTTTTGAAAGTCAAATCAGCAGTAGAAAGATGCATATCCATAGTAATGTTGACATTTTCAACAGGTGAGCTCAGCGAATGAGATTCAAAAATCATACTCCAGGATTAGGAATGAGTATAGGTATCAGAAGAAGTTTGAAAGTAGCACCTATGGCGGAAAAATTGCAGGGTAATAGATTATCGTGGTGCGGGCAAGTTTTATGTTACGAGACGAGTGGATGATTTTGGTAGGAGAAGAAGGCCGAAGAAAAGATGGATGGAGACAAGCCCCCTCCCTGCCCGTTTTTAAAAACGAGTAAGGGATCACTACCTCGCCCTTTGACTCATTGTTATTAATTTATAAATATGGCACTTTGATCCATTAGACTTATTATATAATACATTTATTATTTATTGTTGGATATTTTGTATGTATACAGGGTGTAAGTGACAGCCTAGCAATTACTGAAGCGGTGAACTCAGACTATCAAATTGAACAACTTTCACTATGGAGCCTACCTCAGGAAACGCGAAAAAAAATCTGCTATCTCATACATTTTAGTCGGGTAGGTACAGTAGTTTTGTATGGGACAGCTGATTTTTTTCGCGTTTATATATATATATATATATATATATATATATATGGTGTAAGTGACAGCCTAGCAAATACTGAAACGTTGAACTCAGACCATCAAACTGAACAACTTTCACTATGGATATATATATATATATATATGTATCATCATATCAGCCATTAAACGTCCACTGCTGGACATAAGCCTCCCCCAAAATGCCATGGATTTGCCATAATCGCCACGCTTGGCAGGCGGGTTGGCAATCGCAGCTGGATCGAATCAATGTGTGTACTCAGAGGATGCTGCTGCCCATCCTTCAGTGTTATTCATAGCCGACACCCCACGGACATACATTTATATGTATGTATGTATTATAATATACCTGTAATGTATTGTAAGCTATATATTTTATATCTTATTACACCGCCGCAAGTTTTTTTTACTTAAGAGTTCGTCCATCCCATGGTTGTCTGGAAGAAATCGCTTTTAGTGATAAGACCGCCATTTGTATCCTTACGTTCTTTTTATTCCGTTTTTGTTACTGTATGTTTTGGTGTACAAATAAAGAATATTTATGTTATGTTATGTTATGTTATGTTATGGATTGTGTGTAAGAAAGGAGTCAGTGCTGAAACGACTGCTAAGAGAGATGAATGAAAGAGGATTACATATTGCGCCGACCTCAAATGATGGAAAATGGGCAAGAGAATGATGATGATGATAATGACTAGTAGAATCTTAGATCAAAGTAAAATTAATGGATAGGAGGCCTTACGCGAACATTTCAAACCAGAAATATGAGGCAAAGCAAATGACAGTTTTACTTCAAATAGGTATGTAGGTACCGAGATGAGAGACCAAGTGTGCTAGTTTGTATGGTACAAGTGTACTAGTTTAATCAATCAATCAAATATACTTTATTTCACACCAAAGAATAAACAGTAAAATACAGAGACAAAAATACAAGAGGTACAAAATAAGGCGGTCTTATCGCTATGAACTGCCTCCGTTGTGTAATGGTTAAGAGCATTGGCTCTCGACACGGAGATCGTTGGTTCGATTCCCACGAAGGGGACACCTAGTGAAATGTCACTTTGTGCGTTTTTCCCCAGTTGGTTAGGACATTGCAGGCTGAATCACCTGATTGTCTGAAAAGAAAAATGATTCCGTGCTTCGGATGGCACGTTAAGCCGTTGGTCCCGGCTACTATCTCTGGTGTTAGTAGTCGTTTCGTAAAAACCACGTCAAAGGCCGTAAGGCGGTCTGAAAAACTCTGACATTAGGGCTCTGCCCACACGATAAGAAAGAAATCGCTATGAAGCGAGTTGTGTGCTTCAACTTAAGGCGGTTGCAGAGGGGGTATCTTCGGAATTATTTTACAAATTGCAAATGTTATTTGTGACGCGGCAAGATTTTCTAAACTATTTTTCCATATATAAAATATTACTTTTATTAATTCCGTCTACGCGTATTGTGCGTCAAACGTTTGTATGGACTAAAACCACCTTAAAGCGCTTTGAGCCTATCTATTAATTATACTTTTTTACTTTGATCTAAGAGTAGAATAAGAAAAACCATGTAGAAACATCGATTAACAATAAATTAGATTACAGTTTCAAAATTCTCAATACAAAGTCCATCTCATTCTAATTCCCCCTAACAATCATTCGGTCAATTTGACAATGGCTCTGTCCCCCTATTTTGAAAATATTTGCTTGAGCCGGACCGAACAATTTCATCTAAGTGGCCTGCAGGGTCCCCCCGAAAATAATATCAATTGAAAGCATCCTGTCACGGCCATTATTTTTAATGTTTGTTGCTGTTTGGTCAAATTATTGTAAATTTGGTTTAGACTAACCTATTAAGGTTGCGTCGTGTAATTGCAACTAGGTATCTGGTGCCCGATTGCGCTAAGTTAAAACATCGAAGTTCTATTCTTATCCAATTTTAGTTCTAATCACATTGCAATCCAATTACTATTCAACTGTGCTGAATTCCGCATCGCGCTAAACTATATGTAGCTGACAGCTAATATCGTCTGAGCTATCTGTCAAAAGACTCTAACGGCTGTACCTCGATTAGCGCAATACCAAATGTGTCAAAAGTTATGGTTCGTTCGTAGTCCCATAACGGTTCAATCACCATTTATTTACCACGATTGCAGCCCTGGGCTGTAATCGTGGTAAATATTCGGTGATGGAACCGTGATTGGATTACGTACGAACCATAACTTTTGACACATTTGGTATTGCGCTAATCGCGGTACAGCAGCATGACAGCCGTTAGAGCCTTTTTGACAGATCGCTCAGACGTTAAAGGCGTAGGCGTAGTTACGTAGAGTTTATCGCGATGTAGAATTCAGCACAGTTGAATAGTAATTGGATTGCTGATTTGATTGATGTGATTAGAACTGAAACTGGATAAGAATAGAACTTCGATGTCTTAAATTAGCGCAATCGGGCTCCTGGTTATTGCAACTATAGAGCAATTGCACTTATATGAATCACTATTTAATTCTTCTCTTTACACCAAACAACACCTGCCTTCTAGAATCAAGATGAACATGCGTCTATTGAGAGTATAACTGAATCGTGATTAAAGAGGGTGTTAGGGTAAATTTTTTATGAAAAGTCGATTTTTTTTGCTATAAAGTATTATGTTTCTTAGGGAAAGTTGTTCAGTATCATGGGTACAATCATCCCTTAAAGTAATGCAACTGCGTTTACCCTAACACAGTGCATAAGGGCATCACAAAAAATTAAGTTATTTCATAGGTATTTTGAAGAAAAAAAAATCCTTTATTGAAACCTGCATAAATCGATTCTGCTCTTGATTCTGAACAAAATATTTTCTTGTTTTGCGGTTATTTATTAACACGTTGTATAGTTGACTCAAATGTGTGGGACAGCTGATTTTCTTATGTGATAATTATCTTTAGTCCTTAAACCTCAAAGGATAACACAACATTATATTAATAAAAATAAAATAAACTTGTTTTTAAGGAATTTCTTAACTACTACTCGTTTAGCTACTCTCTCATAGATGGCGCTACGTGTACCTACCGTAATTCTAACAAGAAATAGATTCAACGCCGTGAAAGGCAATTTAGATAAACTGAAATGCGATTTTTTAATCTCATTCGCTGAGCTCAGCAGATGAAAATGTCAAAATTACAATCGAGATAGACATCTTTCTACTGCTATTTGACTTTCAAAAATCATACTTCAGGAGTGCGATTTTTTAAAGTCAAATCAGCAGTAGAAAGATGAATATCTCCATAGTAATTTTCACATTTTCAACTGCTGAGCTCAGCGAATGAGATTCAAAAATCGCATTCCTGGAGTGCGATTTTAAATCTCATACTTTGAACTCAGCAGTTGAAAATGTATGGAGATACGCATATTTCTACTGCTGATTTGACTTTCAAAAATCGCACTCCTGGAGTATGATTTTTGAATGTCAAATCCGCAGTGGAAAGATGCATATCTCCATGGCATGCAATCTCCAATGCATATTGACATTTTCAACTGCTGAGTTCAAAGAATGAGTTTCAAAAATCGCACTCCAGGTCTTATTGAAGCACCAAGAATAGAATAGAATAGAATAGAATAGAATAGAATAGAATAGAATTTCACCAAAGCAAAAATATTTAAATAAGAATAATTTTCAGTGAAAATAACTGACTAAACTATGATATTTAACAAGGTAGGCACCTGGGTACTTTTACCTAATTGTGTTTATGATAAAGATAATAGAAGTAGGATGAAAATTTACTGGAAACATAATTTATTTCGACTGTATACTTCAATTACATATAAGGCTGTAACGTTATATAGAAAGTCATGGGCTGTAACCGGTAATTTATACTTTGGCCAAGTTTAACCGTAGCGACATCTACTGTCAAGCAGCGGCTGTTTGAATACCAAATAGCGAGAGAGGTTGAGGTACCAGCGTTGCCATCCGTCCCGATTTTTAGCCCAAAATTAAAAGTCCCGCGCGGGACAGGCTTAGTCCCGCTTTTCGGGGATTACTCGCATTTTTCCCAAATGAATTTAAAATGGTCCGAAATATAATGAAAGCAGAATTACTCGTCCAATGAGGAGATTTCTGGCAGCTAGTCAAACGTAGTTCAACATACCGGCGATAGATGGCGTTGACCATGACCAGAGAGGGGTCCGAAGACGAAAATTTAAGGGTAAAAAGTTAACAAAAATGCATGTCACTGAGTCAGACGCATACGTTGACGAAATATATGTTCATATTTTGCTGCTTACTTAAAAACACAAATTCTTACTATTTTATTTGTATTTTATTATCTGAAAGGTCGCTCAACCCTGTCTCGTCAACGCCATCTATCGAGCCATTAGGAACTACTTTTTCTTTTTTAATGGCTTTCGAAAAATCCTTCATTCAATCTGGAGTTATCCTGTGCAGAGTACTTCAACTATATTAAAGAAAAAAAAAAGAAGTTAAATGTTTAGAAGCCGAAAACAGGAGATAGGTAAGTTTATAACTGTTCAGGGAAAAATTTAAATAAAATCCCTATTTCTAGAAAAGAAATTGGTGCCGCATAAAAAAAAATCTATATTAAACCCCCTTTCAAACGTAGTATGCCACTTAGGTGGGGGGGCTCTTGGACCACTCCTGCCCACTGTCCTTTGTAAAATTTTTCATGAAAATACTTGTTACGCACTACTACACCCTGTATAAAAAATGTATCTATAGCGCAAACCTAGCAAAATATTTCAAAAGTAGGCCAATTTTATAAAGTTGTATCACATTTGGCACTTTTTCTAGTAATACAAAAGTAGTAATAATTTTTTTTACTTGCAGAACAACCCGATTTGAAAACAATAATTCCTTAGTAAAATGTCTTTGTATTAAACCACCGTAGTTCAGGACTTCAGACCCTCTAGCATGATTTCTCTACTTGTGCGCGACTCCGCTTTTTCCCATACTACATAATATGTCGCGGCAAGCGCGGCTTTCGCTCTCCGAGAAGCGCGGGAACAGGTTATTTTCTATGCAGCGAAGGCGCGTCGCGCGCGTGTAGAGAAATCATACTAGACGTGCAGGAGAGCAATCGCGCTAAATAAATCGTAACTGACCCATGATTGGACCGCGTGCGAACCACAACTTTTAACACATTCGGTATTGCGCTATTTATTTGACAGCCGTTAGAGCCGTTTTGACAGATCGCTCAGACGTT
Source organism: Agonopterix arenella (assembly GCA_927399405.1). Classification (NCBI taxonomy): domain Eukaryota; kingdom Metazoa; phylum Arthropoda; class Insecta; order Lepidoptera; family Depressariidae; genus Agonopterix; species Agonopterix arenella. Next base: position 6,411,764 of record OV656710.1, read on the forward strand.
AAAGGCTGTCAGTCACACTCAAACAGTAAATATAAGTAAATTTTAGCGCGGTACGAACATCAGCACAGTTGAAAAGTAATTGGATTGCAATGTGTTTAGAATGAAATTGTATTAGGATTGAACTTGGGCACTGTATACGCTATTATAATAAGATACCAGAGGATATTCTAAACTTGCCAGACAAAAAGTTTAAGTCCCATGTTAAACAAGTCCTCTGTAAAAAAGGCTACTATAAACTCGATGACTATTTGAATGACCAAAATGTCTGGACTTGACAATTTTACTCTATGTAATGCAATATTGTATTTTAATTGTACTTTTTATATTTTTTTTTTGTTTAAAATTTGTGTGTTGTAGAGTTTCTGGCCGCATCTTCTCTCAATGGAACACCTTCAGACGCGGTGGTAGAGTCAAAAAATTACGTCAAAAAGCTATCTATGTGATATTATTTTGAATAAAAAATTTTTGATTTGATTTTGATTTGACTTGTATGTTTTAAATTAGCGCAATCGGTCTCCAGGACGTTGCAAGCTTATTAATTTTAATTATGGAATTATTAAGTATTTTGAAATGGGCATGAAATGGGGTTGTTCGGCGAGATAATAAATTATTACTACTTATTGAAAAGTAGAAGTCCAAAGTCCGATTACATTTTGAAAACTTGATAAATGGGCCAACTTTTGAAACAACTTGCCACATAGCGCCATACATTTTTTACACAGGATTGTATTCTCAAAGATGCCATAGAAATCAATTTTACCGCAGAAGTAGGACGGAAGATGGTGTTTTCTTTAAAAAGTATAACACTACTACTTTATCTTTGAATTAGGTCCACTGAAAAGATTATTCAGGATTGCCTAACAAGTATTTTCATAAAAAAATTTACAAAGGACAGTGGGCAAAAATGTATGGCCACTGTTCCAAGAGCCCCCGCTAAGGGAAAGGTAGGGACAGTTAGAGGATACTCTAACGTACGCACGGCGACACATCAAGCTATACAAAACCAACATAAGCTGGCCGCGCGTCGTTTTACTTTACTCGACCTACGCGCGGCCAGCTTATGTTGGTTTTGTATAGCTTGATGTGTCGCCGTGTGTACATTGTGTACAACGGGCATCGAAATATTTTCGAAAAAAAAAGATACAGGTTGTTTTATTTTTTCCTAGTCTATATAGGGTGTCACAGAAGTAAAAATCAAAATTGAAACCTTTTAAGGGGGTGGTTTAGACCAACAAACTGAACAACTTTCACTATGGGACCAACATAGAAATCGCAGAAAAAAAATTTGTTGTCCCATACATTTAGAGCGAGTAGATCTGCTACTCGCTCTAAATGTATGGGACAATGTAAATGTATGCTGCGATTTCCCATAGTGAAAGTTGTAATGGAACATCACAAACGCATCGCTTCATAACGATTATGGCAAATCTCCTGATTTTGGGGAAGGCCTATGTCCAGCATGATGATGATGAATTATCCGAATTTTTTTGAGATTTCGATATTGGTCCCATAGTGAAAGTTGTTCAGTTTCATGGTCTTAACCACCCCCTTAAATGTTTATTTGTATTTTTGTAGCACCCTGTATAGGAAGAAATTATTTTGACATTATTGCTCGAAAGGTGTAATCTCTTTCGGGGTGGTCAGATAATTAGCTACAAATACAAAAAGTTATGGCGTGCACCAGTCAGAAGGCTCAAGTGTACTACAATGGAAATTTCAGGATGGAATAACTATTTTCTTGTGTATACCAGATTAAAAAGGATTAAAGATTATTTTCCATTAAAAATAATAATAAAAAACCAATAATACTATCCATATGAAACAAGGAATTCAAGCAGCCGATGGAAATCACAGCGAAATGCTAACATTAAGTATGAAAAGCTGCTAATCCAATCAACCCGTATCTTTTTTTTGTCTCGAAAAGATATTGGTGGCAAATATAAAAAAATATTCTATAGCAGCGTTAACCCGCGACTTCGTCCGCACAAATTACCAGATTTTAAGTCAGATCATAAGCTATCAAACAAAAAAAGTTTCATCAAAATCGGTTCAGTAGTTTTTGCGTGATACTCGTTCAAACAAACAAACACCCAAACAAGCACCCAAACAAACAGACGGACAAAAAATCCAAAAATTGGTGAAATGGAATCAGGGACGCCTAAAAACCATATCGTAACTTTTTTTTTGTTAATATCTTCAATGTACAGACAAACTTCCTGTTACAGTTTTATAATAGTATAGATTAAACCCCCTTTCAAACGTCGTATTATGGGAGTATGCCACTTGGACCACTCCTGCCCACTCTCCTTTGTAGTATAGTTATTACATCTACAGGGTGAGATTGATATCATTAGCATCCTTTTAAGGTGGATTCAGTCCATACAAAAGATTGACGCACAATACGCGTAGACGGAATTAATAAAAGTAGTATTTTATATATGGAAAAATGGTTTAGAAAATCTAGATGCCGCGTCACAAATAACATTTGCAATTTATGATATAATTACGAATTTAAAATTTTTTATGAAAAATTTCAAAGCTTTATATCTTCGTAATTATTATACAGGGTGTAAGTGACAGCCTAGCAAATACTGAAACGGTGAACTCGGACCATCAAACTGAACAACTTTCACTATGGAGCCTACCTCAGGAGACGCGAAAAATAATCAGCTGTCCCATACAAAACTGCTGTACGTACCCGACTCAAATGTATGGGAGAGCTGATTTTTTTTCGCGTCTCCTGAGGTAGGCTCCATAGTCAACGATGTTCAGTTTGATGGTCTGAGTTCACCGTTTCAGTATTTGCTAGGCTGTCACTTACAACAAAAAAAGGCAAATGTTATTTGTGAAGCGGCATCTAGATTTTCTAAACTATTTTTCCATATATACAAAGTTACTTATATTAATACCGTCTACGCGTATTGTGCGTCAAAGTTTTGTATAAAATTGACCCCTCTGAAACCACCTTAAACTACGAGTTTACCCATCAAACTGAACAACTTTTACTGTGGAAGCAAACCGATCAGAGCAAAAAAATCTGCTGTTCCATACTAAACTGCAGTGCCTCGAGTCAAATGTATGCAACAGCAGATTTTTTTTGCTCCGATCTGTTTGCACCCATAGCAAAAGTTGTTCAGTTTGATGGGTAGACTTTGAGTTTAAAAGGATGCTAATAATATCAATTTCACCCTGTATAAAAGTTGAGCACAGGGTGGCAATTTTTCCAATGTTAAAAAAAAATACTAAATCTCGAAAACTATCAAACTTGGTCTATTTTTTATTTTCCCCTGCACCTATCTCCTGTTTTCGGCTGGACGTTGAGTTTTGGGACATCTAGTATGTAGGTATGTAAAATAGGTGCATACATATTTACAAATTGATGAATGAAAATGCGTATCGTTTGCAAAACTAAATAAACTTCTTGAATTTTTATTTCTGAAAAATAGTCATCTTACTAAGAAGGGGCCAAAGCAAAAAATAGGGTAAACCTAGGAATGAAGGAGACTAGGCATGCAGAATTTTTGTATATTATTAGGTACTTTTCGTTTAACCTCTAAAACACTGACTGAAAGTCAAATGTAGATAATAACGTGTAGGTATGCGTTTTAAGATAAGAATATTTATAGTCAAAGGTCGCGAAAATATTTTTTTTTCAAGCATCTCGCTTGCCTTGCGATGAATCGTGAACTAAGTTATAATGATTATTATAACTATTAGGTACTAATAGCTAATTACAGGGTAATAATATTATTATAATGTGTAGCAAAATTTTCAGGGGTGGTTCAAACCATCAAACTGAACAACTTTTACTATTGGAACAAATCTGAAATCGCAAAAAAATAGCTGTATGTATGTATGTTCGAGTCGAGTAGGCATTTCACTTTAGTATGTAGCCCATAGCCCAGTCATTTTACGGTTTGAGCCGGGACTAATTAATAATTGATATTTTTTTCGGTATAATATTGAAGAGTCAACTTTAACCTAGAAATGTACCGAAATTAAAAAAAAATAAGGACAGTCCTATTTCAAAATTTAGCTATTATCTCGTTCTAAAAAACCTGATAGTACATTTTTTTTTGCACATATTTAAGGCTTTACCATTATATATACTTCGAACATGGTGTTAATAGTTTTGTCTACTTAGAAGGTTTTGAAAAACACATTCGTATTTTCTAATAAATACCTCGTTTTTTAAATTTTCTATTTTATTGCTCAAAAATAATTTATATTATTAAGTCAAATGAGTGCATTGTTATTAAAATTATTATTTTAAAAGCCTTCTGGGACCGACAATTTCGATTTCTATGTTGCGTAACAAATTTTTTTTTAATATGTTTTAAGATAGTCTTTTTTCACTAAATGGTGCCGGTTACAGTTTAAAAGTCCAATCAATAATTACTTCCTACCCCACCTAACAAAACTCCGTAAAATGACTGGGCTAGTCATTTTATGGTTTGAGCCGGGACTAATTAATATTTTGATATTTTTTTTCGGTATATTAGTTACGATAAGAGTAAGTATTTTGAAAAAATGTTAACTATGTTGGAACCTTGATATAATTGATATAACTTACTAATATACTACATAATTATAATCGATATAACTTCAGAAAGACCACCACAATCAACACAAACTGGGTTCCCCAGGATGGTCGCCGGCGTCAAGGCAGACCCAGAAAAAGGTGGAACGACAACATGGACGCCTTCTTGGAGAGTTGGCCAGTAGGTGCACGCTCAATAGAGATGACTGGAGAGTAAAAGGAGAGGCCTTTGAAAAAAGAATCAGCTGTTCCATACAAACCTACTCGACCTAAATGTATGGGACAGCAGATTTTTTTTCGCGATTTCAATATTGGTCCCATAGAGAAAGTTGTTCAGTTTGATGGTCTGATCACCCCTTTAAAATAGTTTCACCTAATTTTGTTAGACCTTATATACTTAACCTAACCAGTTTATGGCAATGATCTGCGACTCTCGAATCCCCCTTAAATTGAAGTGGATTCGCGAGTCGCAAATCGTTCCCGTAACCTGCCGCCACTTCATCCACCCTGAGTTGATTCGGTGCTTAACGTCCCGTTCTATCTCTCCATCGTCTGTATTGAGTGAACTAGGTACCGAAATTCAGACATTGTTGCTAAATAATTCGGAGAATCCAATGACTTAAGATAAAATGGTAAAACGGGTAAACCTTAAAGTTCAGGAGTTTATCGCTTCATTATTGATGTAGCTACTGTGTTTTTTGAAGTATAGTGTAGTATACAATTTTAATTTAATACGAGCGTTAACCCGCGACTTTGTCCGCACAAATTATATACCAGATTTTAAGTCAGATAAAAAGCTGTCAAACAAAAAAGTTTCATCAAAATCGGTTCAGTAGTTTTTGCGTGATGCTCGTTCAAAAAAACACACTAACAAACAAACAAACAGACAGACAAAAAATCCAAAAATTGGTGATATGGAATCGGGGATATCTAAAAACCATATCGTAACTTCTTTTTTGTTAATATCTTCAATGTAAAGACAAACTTCCTGTTACAGTTTTATAATAGTTTAGATACACATACAGGGTCCTTCTTAATATGCTGACACTTTTTAAAGGGATGACCATCAAACTGAACAACTTTCTCTATGGGACCAACATCAAAATCGCGAAATAAAAATCAGCTGTCCCATACATTTGGCTCGAGTCAGTTTGCAGTTTTGCACTATAAGTGCGTAGCGTACCTGCTTACTAATGGAATACCTTATTATTATTTATTACTAATAAAACTAGGTACCTACCTATTAGAATTTACGAATATTAATTTTCATTTTTAGGATAGTTTATTTAAAACCTGCATACACTGAAGAAGAAATTCTGATGTGTACGTGAAGTCTACAAATCCGTATTGGGCACGCGTGGTGGACTAATGCCCATACACCCTCCCTGAGGGTAGGCCTGTGCCCTGCAGTGGGACGTTTATAGGCTAATAATGATGATGATGATTATAGTTTATTTCATAAATTCTTCGTAGGTACCTACTGATTTATATAATTTACTGTGCAATCACCAAGTATCATCTCGATCATGTAAGAAATATAGCCTCTAGGAGTCTTGAAAAGTCGAATACCTAGCTTAAAACAGCAGGCTAGGATATTTTTCCAAATAAGAAAGTATGTTTTTAATGATGTGTTCTATCGATATACAAAGTCTTAAGGTTGGCCGAGCGAAATAAAAAAAAAAACAGAAAAAATAAATAACAAAAGTTTAGGTATCTCCTTTATGTTCTTCAAATCAGTTATTTCTCCGCATCCTGTCTGATAATAAATTGAAAAAAAATGGTTATTTTCTTTGAAATCGTATAAATTAAGAAAAAAACACAAATCAGTATTTCAATAGGCTAATAATTATAAGGTTTTGATTCTGCCAATCAAAACCTAAATAACCTTTAGAAATTTAGGTTTAGGCGCCAAATGATGATAATCATGATCGACGTAGTCACTAAAAGCCATTTAAATAATTGTCTTTTCTTGTCCTACATCCTAGGAATTAATTTAAATTAATATTCAGCTTCACTTTCCTTAAGGGCCTATGTCGAAAAATAATTGAAGCGAAATGGGCGTGAGAGAAAGAGATGGGGCGGCGCGCGCGCCTGAAACGACGCAAGCGTAAAACAAACTTTATTTAATTGTGATTGTACTATTTATGTAAGTTAAATTTTGCTCTTATCAAAATTTGTAAAATATCAATCTCTTTTTTTTAAATTAAGTCTCGTGTTTCTATTATTCATCGTTTAGCAGTTCCAAGCGTTTATCGATAAAGACGGAGGCTACTTTGGCTTGTTTTTCTATCGAGAAAATGTATCTTAATCGTGTTTTGGCTCTGATCAAAACTTCAATTATATGTTCAATTTACACATATCCACAAATCATACTCCTACTGTTAGTACTTTGAAGAATCCCCTTTATTTTACATATCCTCTTACACTTCAGTAAGAAATAAGTCCAAACCGCTTAGGATAGAAGTTACAATTTGCGGTTAAAATTATAACAACTATCGTATTTCTCACGACTTTTTTCTTAGTATTTCAGACATACGTCTAATATATCTTGGAATTGGTGCAAAAAACTACTATACTTCTAATTGCTTAGTCGTAGTCAGACACTTCTAGTTAAGATATAATCTTTTTGTTTACAAAATCTGGTTCCTTACAGTTTAAGGAACCCAAATCAAAAAGAACAGATTTTGGTCATTTTCGGACATAGGCCCTTTTGGCTTAGCACGGCAGAATAGAGGGGGTGATGTAAAAAGTTAGTGGGATGCAGGGAGTGTCCATAGTGTATGTAATTATAGATAGATACTCTTGTAGTAATAGATACTCTTTCTTATACTGTGGCAGTATGAAGTTTGTTCACACGGTGAGACATCAAGGTACATAAATATTTTATACGTTCGGAAAAATTTGTATCTCTTTCCCAAAAACAGTGACGTTCATAATTACAATAAAAGAAATAAAACTAAATTAGTATTCCCACATTTTTGACTCAGTAAGGTCAACACATCTTTCATGGGGCACTGTATACGCTATTATAATAAGATATCAGAGGATATTCTAAACTTGCCAGACAAAAAGTTTAAGTCCCATGTTAAACAAGTCCTCTGTAAAAAAGGCTACTATAAACGCGATGACTATTTGAATGACCAAAATGTCTGGTCTTGACAATGTTACTCTATGTAATGCAATATTGTATTTTAATTGTACTTTGTATATTTTGTTTTGTTTAAAAGATGTGTGTTGAAGAGTTTCTGGCCGCATCTTATCTCAACGGAACACCTTCCGACGCGGTGGTAGTATGATGACGCCCACAGAAAAAAAATCTGCTGTTTCATACAAAACTATAATACCTACTCGCTATACTCTAATGTATGGGACAGCCGCTGTTTGTCAGACCCTGTATAGGCTAATGATGATGATGATCAAATTGCAATACTAAACTGGAAAATTCGAAAAAAAACAATAGGTGTTTAGTATCGTATAATGATAAATAGAAAATTACGCGGCCATATTATTTATAATCACGACGTTTATTTAACCAGCCAGAGGCGTTGCTATATATAACCGAGGCACAAAGATCCAATGTGCATTTAACCCGCGCGCGAAGTGATAACAACATCTAGTAAAATGAAAGTCTTTGTGATTCAAACTCTTTTGTGCCTCATATTCCTAAAACCACTTTATTCACAAACCACTCTAGAAGTTTACATGAAAACCAGAAACAAACTTTTAGAACAGCATGATTTCAACACACAGGGAGGAAAAATAGTTTTAAACAAAGAAGAACAACAAGCCAATTACATTCTTATGACATTAAAGGAAACACAATTAGCACAGTCCTTCCTCAATCCAAGGAACTTCAGTTTGTCGAGGCACTACTTTCACCATCGAGACCAAATCAAAGAATCCGAGGTTTACCAGATAATTAAACGGATGCCTAAAGGTGCAGCGCTACACATTCACAGCACATTAATGCTGGGACCGGATGAACTGTTACGACTGGCGTACGAGGAAAAGGACTACTTATACTCTTGTCTTTCACATAACAATATAAAAATACAGTTCTCTCGCTATATTCCCAAAACATATTGTCGGAATAAATGGAGACTCCTTAAGCACCTAAGACAAAAAGCAAAAAATTTGAATAAATTTGATTCCGACCTGAAGAAACATTTCACAATTTTCTCAGAAGACACCCAAGACGATATCAATACTGTTTGGAAGAAATTCAATAACGTATTCTACACCATCAAAGATTTGATAACTTACAGGCCGCTCCGTGAAAAATTTATCTACAACTCATTGAAGAAGTTCTACGACGACAACGTAGTACGTCGAAATAAGAAGCGGGGCACAAAGCTTATATGAGCTGGACGGATTCAAACACAATGGTAGTTACATGGCTGAATTATACGAAAGAGTAACAGAAAGATTTAAGAAAGACTATCCAGACTTCGTTGGAATAAAATGGATTTACACCGTACCTAGAACTGTGACCATTGAGCAATTAAGGGGGCATTTGAACTCAGCCCGGAGATATAAAAAAGAATTTCCTGACCTTTTCGCAGGATTTGATTTAGTTGGACAAGAGGATAAGGGCAAACCCTTAAGGGATTTCCTTCCAGCTTTATTAGAAGTGAAAGATCACATTAACTTTTACTTCCACGGTGGTGAAACTAATTGGTATGGATCGTCGACGGATGAGAATTTGTTTGATGCTTTCTTATTGGGATCTAAAAGAATAGGCCACGCCTACTCTTTACTCAAATATCCCTGTCTTATAGCAGATGTATACAAATACGAAATTCCTATAGAAGTGAATGTAATTTCAAACGCAGTGTTTGCTCTTGTAAGTGATGTTAGAAATCATCCATTGGCATCATATTTGGCTCTTGATTTACCAGTAGTTCTATCTAGTGATGACCCTGGCGTATGGGGAGCAGAGCCGTTATCAGATGATTTTTACGTGGCATTCGTGGCTGTTGCCAGTCGGCATGCCGATCTCCGATTACTGAAGCAGTTAGCTATCAATTCTATAACATTTAGCGCTCTCGATGCTGATGGTAAGGATAAATTGCACAAAGTGTTCAATAAGAGGTGGAATTGGTTTGTAAAAGATATTATAGCTACTTATAGAAGGTACGATATGTAACGCATTTAAATTTACTTTTCTGTAAAATGACACATTTTATCAGCATTTTCGTAACTAATTATGTGCTTACAACAAACGAAGTTCCACAAGCCCAAACCTTTTTTTTCTTGAACATAAAGACTTATGTTATAAAGACGATGAAATTATGCCAACAGCTGCTGCTATTACAAAAATGTATTACTTACCTATTAGTATCGCAAGAATAAGAAACCGTCGATTGACGTTACTCCTATCAATTCAGGCCACGTGAACGATAACTGTTGAGGTTGGGCGATCCCTGCTGTTGTCAAGTGGTCGATAGCGTTAATTTAAAACATTGGCGTTCAATTCAAACTTAAAATTGGTTACATAATATTAAAAAATCAAGTAGGTAACAAAACAAACAAGCAAACAAACAGGACAAAGAATAATTATAAAACTTGCTTGGTAATTGGTTTGTTGGCCTGCAATAACTACCAAGTAACATAAAAATTATATTTTCATCCCACCGGGTGGAAAGCGTCCACTTTCGTCCCGCTGCGCTAAACGAAGTTGCCGGTTTCCGCTTCCGTCGATGAGAAAAATTGTGTATTAACCTCGGCCAGTAAATAAGAAAGCCTCAGATCAAATGTTTGTTGAACTCGGCTTCACCTCGGCCAGCAATTACAGTATGGGATCTGAGACCTTTCTTTCTTTCCTTGCCCTCGGTGTATAATCAACTATTGCTCAACCAAAGTTGTTATTAGCTGGTTAGTGATTACAGAGCTTGTTTTTCTCTTTTCAGTTAATAGTTTTTTTATGCTGTTGTCATATTGGTAGAATATTAAGTATAATTACCAATAAATTCATGTATATTCGAGTTGGCACCATCGACTAGCAATTAACGATGGCTCAAAATGACAAGTAGCCGTTAAAGACATTAAAAATTAAATTAAATTAAAAAGTATATTTATACTAGTAGCAACAACGACCAACTGTTCTTGACAATCATGTTTAGTGACTAATTATTGGTAATTAAAATCATAGAACTACAATGTCTTGGGAAAAAACGTATTTTAAACATAACCAGCCCGTCTAGCATCCCAGCTGCGAGAAAACGACAAAATCCAGGGCGCAAATCTTACCGGCAGGTTTTCGCCTGCTACTGGTTTTAGATCGTATTGCAATAAGCTCATTATATTGCTGTATTGCTTTATATATTTTTTATTGTATTGAAACTAGCCCGTCAGACCTATTGCAAAATTCGATCCAGATTTTAGATCATAATATCGTGACGAGCTAATCATATTGCTGTAAAATCTCGAGTTCGTTTCGCTTGCTCTAAGTTTTAGACATTGTTGCAACGACCTAACCTGGACTTGGCCTCCATGGGAAATAGTACATTATGATAAAAGGGAGCAAAGTTGGTCATTACAGTTGAGACGGGATTGCATACTAGCAGAGGCTATAACTACCAACGCTTACGCGTTTCATACGACGTTTTTCAACATACTTGTGTAGCAATCTACCTCAGTTCTACCAGGAATGTTTAGTCTTTAGTCCTATCGTTATAATCAGGTATTATGTAACAATGAAACTCACGTGATATTCACTCAAACGACAGTAATTTCTTCTTCAAAACGACACTTTCACTTGAGGCCCACAGGTGGGCTACTAATACCTGATCTGGATACACTTTCTTCAAAGAACAGGTTCGTACTTTAAAGAACTGGTTGGATCAAGTATCCCGAATCCAACCGTTCGTTTCAAATTTTTCCAAACAATGCCCAGTGTTGCCCGTATCATCCCACCAAATACCCCCGGGAAATATGTAAATTCCTTACTTTATTTCTGATGAGTTCGTCGGTATTACCTCCAGAATACTACCAGAGAATTACGGAAAAGAAAACACGTCTTATCCAATACGAGATTTATTGCCTGACAGAACATCTGACAGAAACATGAAAGAAGGTTACTAACTATCTTCATAAAATACATGATACCCTCACTCTTAATTAATGCTAACTTAACTAGTCACAACATCAGTCGAATTCGAACCCATATTTAACCGGAGGTCGGAGTTGACCTCTAGGTCTTAGGCTATACCCAGGCGGGTTCACCAGTGGAACATCACTAGGGCCAGGTTGTGCTGATGCCTCCTCCACTGGCCTAGGCAGCGGCGAATCATCGAACTGTAAGGACCCCAAACTGCTTGAGTCGAACCACCTATACTTAATTTGATCGACATGTCTGTTGACGGGTGTCTGTTGATCTTCCCTTCTTACCATGTAATTACGTGCCCCTAACGGCGAATCAATCATTCCCTTGCACCATTTCCTACCCTTTGTGAAATCCCTAACTAACACGGGCTCCCCCATTTTAAATTCCCTACTTGTTCCCCCCGCGTTTTCAACCATTCTCTTCTGAGCCTTTAACACTCTTTCTTCAATTTCCCTACTCCCTTTCAACAAATCTAGGCGACACCGCGTTGCAGGAACACCGCCAGCGATACCCCCGTCGTGTTATGCTCGACATTTCTATATGTTAACAAATATGTCTGCAACGTTGCTTCCAAATCTGTTCCAGAGTGTAAAGCCTTTTTAACGGCACGTTTGCATAGCTTGACCGCTCCTTCCGCTGCTCCGTTTGACGACGGATGATACGGCGCGGAGAAGGTTACTTTAATGCCATTTCTGTGCATGAATTCCATGTATTCCTGGCTAGTAAACGGTGGCCCGTTATCCGATGCTATTTCCCTGGGCAACCCAAAACGGGCGAACGTTTCCCTAAGTACTGCGATGACTGCTGATGCAGTAGTCTTATTCATTAGGAAAACTTCTAACCATTTTGATGACGAGTCGATTATCACTAAAAAGATTTTGGCGTGAAACGGCCCTAAAAAATCCACATGTAACCGTGACCAAGGTTCCGCGGAAAAGAACCAGGGTTTCGGCGGCGCTTTGGGTGGCGCTGTGCTTACTGCAGCACATGCCGTACACTGTTTGCATGCGCGTTCGATGTCCGCATCAATACCTGGCCACCACACGTAACTACGCGCCACACTTTTCATCTTGACAATTCCCAGATGACCGGTGTGCAATTCCTGCAACAAGGTGGCCTTCAACATCTCCGGTATAACCAGTCTGTAGCCCCACATAATGCAACCCATATCTAAATACAATTCATTTCGTCTTGCAAAATAGGGCATTAAATTTGTGTCACTACAATTATGCGGCCACCCTGATTGTAAAAATAGCACGACACGCTTCAAGGTATCATCCGCCACTGTTTGTTTCCGCACATCGTCCCTAGCAACTGGAAGGAATCCCTGCACAAAATTGATATACGTTGACTCATTAATCTCCTTGCTGATGCTTTCCAATGGTAACCGCGATAACGCATCTGCTACATTGCTCTCGCTAGGTACATACTGTATCTGATAATCGTACCCGGATAATAGCACTGCCCAACGTTGCAGCCTACTTGCGGCCATGACTGGAATACCTACCTTGTCTCCGAAAATGGTCACCAACGGCTTATGGTCTGTCCGTAACGTAAAGCTCCTACCAAAAAGATATTGGTGAAATTTTCTCACCCCAAAAATGATAGAGAGGGAATTTCCATTCGCAAATATGCCTTTTCGCTATCTTTAAGGGTCCGCGACGCATAGGCTATTGGCCTTTCCCTATCTCCTGTCATCATGTGAGAGATCACCGCGCCTATACCCACACTGCTAGCATCTGTGGTCAAAATTAGAGGTAAGTCGAGTGGGTAATGCGCCAACACTTCACCCGAGACTAACCTGTTCTTGACCAAGTTAAAGGCTCCTTCAAATTGGTCGTCCCAGCAAAATTTAACATCCTTTTTCAAGAAGTCATATAAAGGTGATAAAACCGTACTAATATTGCTTACAAATTTGGCGTAATACATGACCAACCCCAAAAACGACCGTACTTCAGAAATGTTCTCTGGCCTCGGTGCCTCCTTAATCGCTTTGATTTTGTCGGTACAAGTGTGCACGCCCTTATTGCTAATGATATAGCCTAAGTATGTTACTGATTTGGCAAAGAACGTACATTTGTCCTTTCTTATTTTTAGCCCGAAGCTTTGTAATCTTTCGAAAACCGTCTCTAACGTTTTTAGGTGCTCCTGATCATCCACCCCCGTAATGATGACATCGTCTAAAAATACGCCTATCGTGGGCAAGTCACAGAAAAGTTGTTCCAACTTTCGTCGTTCTCAAATCCCCGGGCTTGACGCCAGACCAAATATTAGACGGTTATACTTGAACAAACCCTTGTGGGTATTGATCACTGTATATTTCTTTGACTCCTCGTCCAACTCAAATTGATTGTACGCCTGCGATAAATCAATCTTGGTGAACCTTTCTCCCCCGTGCAATTTAGATAATAAATCTTCAACCCTAGGCAAGGGAAAACGGTCCACTTCCACACATTTATTTAACGTCAGTTTGAAATCCCCACATACCCGGATGGTACCGTCTTTCTTCATGACTGGAACGATCGGGGTGACCCAGTCGGAAGTGCTCACCGGCTCGATGACTCCGTCCCTGACCAGCGAGTCGAGCGCGCGCTCCACGGGCTCGCGCAGTGCATACGCCAGCGGCCGCGCGCGCAAGAACACGGGCCGAGCGCAGCTGGAACCCGACTGTTCCACCGGTGAACCGGCCCAAACCTTCCGCAAACACTTCACCAAATCTGGAACTGAATTTTTCAAAGTTGAATGCCTTTTTATCATCCAATAACCTATGACATGACACCGCCGACCAATCAATACCTAACTCCTTAAGCCATTGCCTCCCTAACAAATTTGTTTTACCCGAACGCACTACATACAAATCTAGAGTTTTAAATCTATCTTCATACTTAACTAGTGGCATGAATTTGCCTACCGGTTTAATTAATTCCCCTGTATAATATCGTAACTGCAAATCACTGGCGTACAACTTATCGTTCGGAAACATTTTGTCGAAATAATCCTAACCAATACAAGATATCGCGCTGCCGGTATCAATTTCCATTGTTTAGTTGCTACCGTTCACGGACAAATCTATGAGGTACGGGCTACACCTCTTAACCTTACTAGCCTCAAACGAGTAATTATTCACCTCCGCACTAGACCCGCTGTCGTCGTCCCCCGAGATATCTGACTCCTCATCTACATTGTGACACGATGCACTCCGCCGTAAATTTGGGCATACCCTTTTCAAATGCCCTTGTTTATTGCATATGCGGCACACATACGCCTTAAACTTGCACAGCTGTGGCTGGTGGCGATCACCACAGATTGCACATCGTGCCGTGTTCTTATCATGAAAATCGGTTTGTTTCTCCTCCGTCCGCCTGCTGCCTCTGGCTCCGCTCATGCCACTAGCACCCCAGCCGGCCACTTTTGATCTTACATCACGCGCCGAGCTTCCGGCTGCGGGCCCGCTACCTGTACCCGTACCGCCTGCCCTACGCTCGTGTCTATCCTGCTTGCCTGTCGCCTTCACCAGGTGCACCGACCCCTCCAGCATTGACCTGCCGCCGCTCCCATGAGCGCGGTCCGCTACCAACGCCGAGTCCGCTTCGGCTGTTTCCATGGCTACCGCGATACAAAACGCTTCGTCATATTT
Organism: Agonopterix arenella; assembly: GCA_927399405.1. Classification (NCBI taxonomy): domain Eukaryota; kingdom Metazoa; phylum Arthropoda; class Insecta; order Lepidoptera; family Depressariidae; genus Agonopterix; species Agonopterix arenella. The sequence goes on from OV656710.1 coordinate 6,427,046, forward strand.
AATGTCGTCGGTCGTAAAAAGCCGTTGACGAATACCATCGCTTCGTAACCCGCACACAAACTAATCCCGCAGGTTCTCTTTTAGAGTTCCCTCCGTAAAACGGCAGTCCTTTGATAGTCTCTTCAACTCCGCCGCGTAATCCGCGATACTCTCGTCTGCTTTCTGCGTACGTAGCCTGAATTTGAAGCGTTCGGCCAGCATGCTAGGCTTGGGCTGTAAATGGGCCTTCATGATCTTAACTAGATCTTCGTACGTTCTCTGCGACGGTTTTTCTAGCGCACACAGGTTTGACATCAGTTCGTACGCCTCCCCGCCCATAACCGTTATCAAGATAGGCCCTTTCTTTTCTGGCTTAACATCATTGACCACAAAATACTGCTCCAATCGATCTATATATAAACTCCAGTCGTCCTTTGTATCAAACGGTTCAATTCGCCCGACCGCCATCCTTGCTCTGATCCACCGCCTTTAGCCGTTTAACTTTGAGTACACGTGGGGCGCAGTCCACTACTTCGTCGCCAGTGATGAGTTCGTCGGTATTACCTCCAGAATACTACCAGAGAATTACGGAAAGGAAAACACGTCTTATCCAATACGAGATTTATTGCCTGACAGAACATCTGACAGAAACATAAAAGAAGGTTACTAACTATCTTCATAAAATACATGACAATTTCTAAAAATTGATTGTATTTTACGCAAAACCTAACACTTGCGAGGTAAACGTAATAACTTTTCCAAAAACACTACTATTTTAGACAAATATTTTAGGAAAATGGCGCTGGGCTATGGCTGGGCTTTTGTTTCGAGATAGCTATGCGCGCGCAGGCGGTCTAAGAAGCAAAGACTTAGCCGACATTCAACCAACGACCTTTTTGTTGCAAACAATAATATTGATAATAAAAACGTTATAAACTTACTATTTACGTATTTATAACACAAATTAATGTTAATTTGTTAACTAAAATAAATTTGTTGATGAAATGAAGCGTTTATTTATCATATTTTAACTAAAAACAAATTAATTTATTCAGAAAAAGTTTTTTTCATAAAAACTCTTTGCTGAGATTTAATAAATAGATCTGATAAAAAGTAACATTACCGCACTAGTACGATAATGTAATCATTTTCGCACGCGTTTTTTATAAGCTGCAATATGTACCTAAAAGCAGTGCAATAAGAGCCACTTTATGAGCAAGTATCTTGAACAAATTTTTGCTACCTATACCTATTCCCTTGGAGGGGCGCCAATGTCAAGTTTTTCCGCCAGCTCGGAAAAATCATAGATCCGGGGCTGCACCCTCGCACAGTTTAGCTGAATCACACATCTCTGGTGGACAGCCAATTCGAAGCGCGCTCCATACAAACGATATCTGGTGATATTTTCAATACTAGCAGTAGCAGTAGTCCAACCGATTTCGGTTATGGCGACCGCTGTGCTCTTTCACGCCGCACATGTGCTCTCATGTGGCAATACTAACCAATTAAAGACAATGAAATTTTTCAGAAAGTATCTAGAAATTTGTCTCTATGTTTGTATGAAGTCAGATTTTCGTTAAAAAGTATAGTTTTAAAGATAAAAAGATCAAAGATTTCTGGACAAATCTTAAATTAATTCTAACATCCTTATTTCTGAAAAATTTCATTGACTTTAAGTGTATAGTATTGAAAATATCACCACATTTCACGAACGGAAGTTGCTTATCGCTTTCTCTCCCTCACATGCAGGAAAGATACGTACTTATGTAATTTTGCGTGCGTAAGGAGAGTATAGCGCGTGTTTGTGACGACCGTTATGCGTCGAGGATGCATTTCCTCTGCAGAGGGTTCATACAGGCTACCTAACTACCTATAACCAATGGTTTCACTATACAGGGTATAACAAAACACCCTAGTTATACTTAAGGGGGTGCTTCAGATCATCAAACTGAACAACTTCCACTATGAAGCCAATTCAAAATCGTGAAAAAAACTGCTTTTTCGTACCAAGCTGCAGTACCTAACCTACTCAAATCAAATGTATGAACCAGTTGATTTTTTTCGCGATTTTGAAGTTGGCTTCTTAGTGAAAGTTGTATAGTTTGATGGTTTGAACCATACCCTTGAAAAATAAAAAAACCTGCTGTTTCATACAAAACTGCAGTAGGTACCTAAGTAATTAATGTACCTACAAATTGGTTTTTTTTTTCGAATTTGTCAGCACATGAAAGTTGTTCACTTTGATGATTTAAACCACCCCTTTTAATATTACTAACTAGGGTGTTTTGTTATACCTTGTATAACCACATCGACACGGCAAAGGCAATAATATCTTCATATAAATATTGCATTATTTTATTGTAAGGCGTATGTGAGCGTTGGTGCCTACACTTATGTATGGCAGAAGAAGCAAGCAAGTAAAATTAATGCTGTTGAAATGCGTTCCTTGCGAAGTATGTGTGGTGTATCGCTGAAAGATAGAGTGAGAAATTGTGTAATAAGAGAAAGATGTAAATTAAAAGAAGATGTAGTGACAAGAATAGAGAAAGGTATGCTTCGTTGGTTTGGTCATGTGGAGAGGATAAGTGGCAGCAGATAGATGTACGTAAGAGATATATGTTGCTAATGTGAGTGGAAGCGTCGGCAGAGGGCGCCCTCGTAGGACGTATGCTAATCAAATCAGTTGCGTCCTACAAAAAGGGGAGGTGCGGAGTACTCGAAACCGACGGGCATGTATGAAGAGATGTATGAATGTGCATGAGGCAAAAGAAGTATGTAAGGATCGTAGTAAGTGGCGCGCCCTGGTCTCTGCCTACCCCACTGGGAAAGAGGCGTGACGTTATAGATAGATAGATAGATAGATGTGAGCTTATGCTATGCGAAATGCAAGCAAAGGTTATTGTTATCGCTCCATTTAAGTAATAAAAAACTTATAGAGTTGCGAATTTAAGAAATGAAGTAAGTAACTACCTATTTGTACGTAATCCGTATTCATATTAAGATTATTATTGTATTGTATATCATTTATTTCAGACTTTTTTGTCCTTAAGTAACAAAGGACAACACTTTATAACTATGTTAGTAGGTAGGTACAACAGATTAACAATTAAAATTTCAAATACAAACAAACATAAAAATTAAATACAATCCATCCAATCATTACACACCGAGGAGGGCAGGAAAGTAATAAAGGACTCAGATCTCATGTAATTTTTGGCCGAGGCAAAGCCGAGGTCAACAAACATGTGATCTGGGGCTTTCTTATTTACTGCCCGAGGTTAGTACACTATTTTTCTCATCGACGGAGGCGGAAAGCGGCAACTTCGTTAAGTGCAGTGGGACGAAGGTTGACGCTTTCCGCCCGGAGAGGTGAAAAATATAATTAAAACATGTCTTATACAAATATTTTACATTAGTCTTATTTAGAGGCGCGACTAGTTGGCACGACATGGGCTGAAGTCCAGTGCCTGAGTATCGGGCCATCCGCCCTGTAATGGTCAGGAGGGTGTTTGGGCTGCCGCATCACGAACGCGACTCTCCTGCGCATTATGGCTAGGACTAGGTAGCCATCGGTGTGCGCCTCTGCGAACATTCCTGATGCGCTACAGTGGGGCGGCAGCCCCAACAACCCCCTGAAGGTATTATTATATTAGATGCGTAGGGCGCTGTAAGCTTTTTCAGTAAAATTGATCCACAGGCTGAAAGTATAAAATGATTGGCAGAAAGCCCTGAACAAGGTGACTTTTACGCTTTCCGTACACCTCGCAAACCTGCGAATCGAGATATTAAGCTCCTTTCTGCCAGTGCCCTACGCCCTCTCGATATCCTTGTCATCTGATTGCGACGCGGTGACCCAATGCCCCAGGTATTTGAACTCCGATACCACTATAATAGGATTGTCTCTAAGTGTGACCTTTGTTACAATGGGATAATACTTGGTCCCTGCTCTGAACACGACATCAACAGTTCACTCTTAGCCGCATTTTACCGGACACCATGGCTGTGGAGAATTGCCAACAGATGGCAACACTCAACACCCACAAGTTATAGCAACGAAGCTTACAAAAATTTGCTTAAAAATTTGCTTAAAAATTTTTTAAAGATGGCGCTACGGTTGCACTCGCAAATGTGCAGGTAAGACCACTTATGACGTCACATTGGTAACCCGTCAGCCGCTACACATAAGGTTCACAATCGTATACAAGACATGAATCGCGCAAAAGAAATAATCACAGAGATTCGAAGGTCCAACTATTAAGTGATGGACCACGGCCGGTAACAGACTTAACACATAGCCTGGCGGAAGATATTCCCTTTTCAATGGAGGAACATTCCCAAGTAGCACTATATGGGCATGGCCCACCGCGTAGCGCTCATAGGTGCCAAGCAGTTTTCTGAGCGCACTGATAGATGGGTGAGCTCAATAACAACATGTCGTCAGCATAACTAATGTTATTTATAAATTTGTCATCAATGGAACATCCGACCATGGCATCATTGAGCTCACCCATCAGCCCCTTTACATACAGGTTGAATAGTCTTGGGGAGGTGTGGGCAGGTGTACACCGTACACCACGCATGTTGTAGATTTTCGATACTAAGGAAGTCATGCCCAGGTGATTTAACAGGCGACATACACTTTATCGTTGTGGCCACCAAATCAAAACAATCAGTCAAAATTTTTATTCAAAACGAGCGTAAACCCGCGACTTTGTCCGCACAAATTATATACCAGATTTTAAGTCAGATCATGTAGCTATCAAACAAACAAAAATTTGTGGTATAGAATCAGGGATACCTAAAAACCATATCGTAACTTTTTTTTTTGTTAATATCTTCAATGTACAGACAAACTTCCTGTTACAGTTTTATAATAGTTTTGATTTTGGTTTTGATTAGATAATGTCACATAGATAGCTGTTTGACGTCATTTTTTGACTCTACCTCGACACCTCCCTATTAGAGAACCTGATTATAAGCTTTAGTGGAAGGCGGCATTAGCGAAAAAATACCTGATGTGGTCTCCAATGGAGATACAACCCTAAAGTGATCCAGAAAAAGGTCTGCAATCCTAGCAGGTTCACAAACGTCCTGTGTGCTCACAGGAAGGCTCGAACTGGGGTTCAGTTTACTCGTCTCCTTCCAGAACTGTCCAAACGCTTTATTGGAATGTTGCGATGCCAAACAATGATTAAATCTATTTTAATTAATCGAAGATGCAAAAACAACAATTTTTAATTGTTCCGCATCTTCTTCTTATCGTGTGGGCAAGCCCTGGTGTCAGAGTTTTTTCAGACCGTTTTTTCGACATTATGAGAATGGTTATTAAAATTGGACTATGATGAAAATCTTTAGCTAAATTTAATATAATATTCCTGGCTTATTTATTATCTCGCAGAAAGTAAAAGTAGACTATGGTCCTCGGGGATAAACGTGTTTTCGTCTTGGGTTAGCTTGAACCCCTCACTTCACTCAGGATTCTAGTCTTAACTAGCCTGGCTGGCTGGTTTGGCTTCGTTTGGGAGTTAGTGATTCTAATCTTAGCTCCCTTGCTCCGCTCGGGAGTTAACCCTAGAATCCTTCGCTACGCTCGGGATTAAATATGCTCGTGACTCGGAACGGTGACGAAAGACACGGCTTAGTCCCCATGGTGCATAATCCATTATTTCATGTTCATTTATTTGTGTACAGGACTGCAGTGTAGACTGTTGTATTATATTATACTACTGTATTTTGCTAACATGTCCTTTTGATATTGGGCCCATTTGCTACTAGGTCATGTTGCTAATAAGACATTTTGCTTATATGCCGTTTTACTTTTAGGACGTATTGCTAATAGGTCGTTTTGCTTTTAGGTCGATTTGATAATAGGTCAATTACCTTTTAGGTCGATCTGATAATAGGATAATAGGTCGTTTTGCTTTTTCAGGACGTTAACAGACTTGACATATGAAATACTAACATACTTACGCAGATACCCACACGCACTCACGAACACACTTATGCACACTCTTATACAACATACGCATACACAGACAAACAATTGCTCACTTCCCTTGAATTATTGTTTAATTTATTTACTTTGTTGCCTTTGTTTACTTTGGATATTGTAATGCTGTAAGTAAAATGATAAAATATATAAGAGTGACGGACCACTGACATCCAGGTTGCAGGACGCATTCCTGGAAGTCAGGACCCATATCCTTACCCTTAACTATAAAGATAACTCTACTACATTGTATTTCTCACTGTTTGTTATAATGTGAGTACTACAATAATTGTTGTCTGTCAAATAAATATACATTTTTTATTATTTTCACAACCATTTTAGTTTCTTTTTGAAAGCTTTTCTTGTGTTTACCAGTGTCCCAGCTGTCCCATTTAAGCAGGGTAGGTAACTACAGCAGTATTGTATAAACAACTGATTTGATTTTGATGGTCTGAGTTCACCGAAGGCAGTCCTTTACACAATGTGTATACAATGTTCTTGGTATTATCACTGAAAATTTCATATCGCCTTTCATCATCATCTCTGGCCAAGGTAAAAATAACTATAAAGCCGATTAATTTAAAAAAAATGCATTTATAAATTAATTAATTAATAAAAACTGATCAATTTAGCCGTTCAGCGAGGAAACGCTGCCAGCATCTTAGCTACCCTCCCGCGTGGTCCAAACCTGCACCATTTTTAGGTTAAGTTAGTTTTATTTTCTCAATATTTGTATTTATTTTTAATGTACATAGTTACTTACCTTCCTTCATTTGTCTTGAATAAATAAAAATTGTATACGAAGGTAAGTATATTATAAGGTCTAACAAAATCAGCTGAAACTATTTTAAGGGGACGATCAGACCATCACACTGAACAACTTTCTCTATGGGACCAATATCGAAATCGCGAAAAAAAATCAGCAGCCATACATTTGGGTAGGCTTGATACTTTCAGTATAGTATTGTGTGGGATAGCTGATTTTCTTTCGCGATTTCGATTTCGAATTCTCTTTTCCATAGAGAAAGTTGTTCAGTTTGAAGGTCTGATCATCCCCTTAAAATAGTTTCAGCTGATTTTGTTAGACCTATATATCGCTTATTTTTAAATGTATTTTAAAAATAATGTAAATTGGTGATTAAAAAAATCTAATGTTGTCCATTTGGTCCGAGGCCTTTCGGAGAGCAGATGCAACAGCCATTTTGTTTTTCGTTTCAAATTATCTACAGGTTGTAAGAAAAATATTAATGTAGTAGGTACACTTACATTTTATACAAAACATGTTTATCTAGTTTTACACCAAAAACATAAATGTCATAGGTATATTCCTTATTAGGTATAATATTCTGAGCGAAAAATACAAGAGGCCAGATAAGGCGGCGTATAATTAAACGCAATGACGTAGATTAAATGGGAAGACCCAGTTCAAAAGTTTATCAATTTTGATTATTGGTGTTAGATACCCACTGTGTTTTCCAGTTGGTAATCTACTGGAAAACACAGTTGATATTTAATTTTAACATGTTTTTTTCAGGGATTACAGTCGTGAGTTTTATGTGTATGTTTTTTCATGTTTCACAATCAATTTTTTTATTTCGTTGAATACCTACCCACCAACGCATCAACCAAGCATAGAAAAAGAAAAAACTTAAGAGAAAGTTTAGAAATTATTAGCTCCCAGCTATTGACGGATTTTCCGAAAGCCATTTAAAAAGAAAAACAAAGGTTCCAAATGGCGTTGACGAGAGATGGATGATAGCGACCTTGCCAGATAATATAATAGTAAAAATTCGTGTTTTTAAGTAAACAGAAAAATATGAACAGATACTTCGTCAACAGAACTCAAAATACTCAAACTGATGCTCCAAGACTCCGAGAGACTTATGATGAACCGTACAAAGACCCAGTTGATGACTATGACTAACAGGAGGAAACGTAGGGTAGAGGTAGATGGGCAGCACGGCTAGCATGCCACCCACGACAAAGCGTTTAAACGAGAAAAACGTCATGCGCGCTCTTTCTAGCATTCGTAAAATAATAAGGATGGAGGCACATCTCGATTTTTGTCGTTTTCTCGGGGGTGGCATGCGAGGCCTACTGGTCATACAGTATGTCGATGCCTACATTTACTTGGGCCAAGTAGTCTCCTTCGAAAACAGGCAGGACAAAGAAGTCGCACGCCGTGTCGACAACGCCTGGAAGAGCTACTGAAATCAATGCAGGAACTAATGAAAGGTGACCTTCCACTCTCACTCAAGAGCAAACTTATCGACATGTGTATTCTGCCCATCCTAACCTACGGCGCCCAAAACTTTCAGAAGGTTCAAAAGTCCAAAACTCCAAACTGCAGGTTTGTCAGAGAGCTATGTAGCGTACCTAGTATATACTAGATGCGAAAAGGACGGACCGTATCCGGAACACAACACTGCGCCCCAAGAGCGGTGCCGGTGGTCATCAATCGCAACGCAATGGGTGCCTAATGATGGTAGTCGAGATCGAGACAGGCCCCGGAATAGGTGGCGCGATGAGTTAGATGCCTATTTCACCAAATGTAGGGATACCGCATTGGATAGAGATATGTGGAAGAGTTTAGGGGAGACCTTTGCCCAGCAGTGGGACGAAGTATGTTAAAAAAATGCTTCGTCAACGGAGGATGCGTCTGACATGTTGTGTTAATTTTTTGTTCACTTTTATATCCTACAGCAGTCTTCGCATCCAACTCACGTCAACGTCAACTATTGCGGTATGTTAAACTCAAAAATGTTGATAGATCATAAAAATATAATTTTGTATGTTCTTGGTTAAACTACGTTTTATTATACTAGCTAACAGAAAACTTGCAAAATGGAATCTCACTATCTACAGGATGAAATTGATATCATAAGCATCCTTTTAAACTAAGAGTCTACCCATCAAACAGAACAACTTTTACTATGGGAGCAAACTGAACGGAGCAAAATAAAAATCAGCTGTTGCATACATTTGAGTCGAGAACTCGCGCGTCGAGATTGAAGTTTAGTATGGAACAGCTGATATTTTATTTGCTCCGATCCGATGCTCTCATAGTAAAAGTTGTTCAATTTAATGATATCAATTTCACCCTGTATATACAATGTTCTTGGTTAAACTACTTTTTAATATACTAGCTAACAGAAAACTTGCAAAAGGAAAATCTAATCTCACTATAATATTATTAAATTTCAAAGTTCGGATGTTTAGATGTTTGTCACTCAATCACGCATAATAAACGGTTGAACGGATTTGGATGTTTGGCAAACAGATCGATAGTAGTGTAAAACTGATATAATATCTGTAGAACTGATATAATTATTACAACCACTGAAAATTATGAAATAAGAAACATTTTAATAGATAATTTAAACCGGATTCAAACCAAAAAAAAGGTAAAAAATAATATTAAGCCTAAGTCTAAATAGGTATGACTTTTACCTTCCCTCGAAGTCGTTTTTTTTAGTTTTTGTTTATGATAAAATGGATAAATATCAATTTTGTATCTATTCATATTGTCATTATATAGCTTTTGATTATACGCTTAGGCTTTTAGTTAAAAGCCTACAGCAACTATGGGGGCACCGAGCCTTCAGTGCTGCCCTCAATCGTATTTTTTAAATTTCTTTACAATTATAGGTACAACATTTACAAAAAAACAAGAATGTCAAATTGTAGTCATGGTTTATTTTTCAATTTATCGACCAGGGCTAGTATGTTTTGTTTGTATTTGCATTTACTAGTTCATTTCAGTTCAGTTGTTCTTAGGTTTCAGAAGATCTCTGACTACCCCCTCAGGGAGTATTGTCGTGAGCATATGCTTATGATTCTGCTTTACAATAATTAAAAAAAAGGCCCGATAAATTGAAAACTATCCGGTCCTTCTTAATATGCTGACACTTTTTTCACCAACTGAGAGGATGATCAGACCGTCAAACTGAACAACTTTCTCTATGTCACCAAAATTGAAATCGCGAAAAATAATCAGCTGTTCCATACTAAACTGCAAACCTACTTGAGCCAGATGTATGGGACAGCTGATTTTTTTTTACGATTTCAATGTTGGTCTCATAGAGAAAGTTCAGTTTGATAGTCTGATCATCCCCTTAAAAAAGTGTCAGCATATTAAGAAGGACACTGTATATCAATAACAAGTGACATTCTTGTTTTTTGAAAATGTTTTACAATTGTTAACAGACACACAGACGGAATTGCGATCCGGAATCCTGATTCAGGATTCAGTTTTACAAAAAATACTGTTTAAAAAATGCTTAAAATAAAAATGTATGAAACGCCAAAAGAATGACAATTTGGACGACCCGGTTGGTGTAATGGTTACCACGCCGGACTGCCAAACCAGGGTCCTGGGTTCGAATACCGGTTCGGTCATGGATGTTTATATGTTTGTGCCGTTGTTCTATGGTTTCCATAATAAACAGCTTATTAGTGTTTGCTTGGGATTATTACAATGTATGTGCCTGTGAGCGTTATTTATTTATTTTATTTAATTGCATTTTTAAGTATTTATTAAAAAGAAGCAAACAATTTCTATACATGATAATTTTTATCATGTGATGAGGTCATGACGTTACGATGATGATTTGTAAATTGTATTTCAATATTATGCAAATATATCAAAAGACTATCGATATTTTTAACATTAGACATAATCTGCACACAAAATAGCATGAACCATTATCAGTTTCACACAAGCTATTTTTGAGCGTAGGCGATTTGACTGAAATCTTTAAAAAATGCCACCTAAGCCATAAAAAAAACACTAGATCTAGTGAAAAAGTCTCTAAAAGCAATCCACACCACTCAACACTCCATCCGGAACCAATTCGGCATCAAGTTTATTCCGTATGTATGCGGCGGACCTAATAGTGAAACTTGATCATACCACTTCAGAATCTTCAGATACTGGAGAAAAAAATCTGATGCAGCAGCACACTACGCATTAAAAAATCATCAATATAGTTAGGTAGTATGTATAAGGCGTATAAGGTTAGGTAGGTTGTATAAGGCTACAATTATACAGGGTGTTAGTTAGGGTAGACAGTTGCATTACTTTAATGGGTGATTTACCAATGCTCTGACTGAAAAAACTCTGACACCAGGGCTCTGCCCACACAATAAAAAGAATGGGTGATTGTACTATTAATACTGAATTAATTTTCCAAAGAAACAAATAAAAGGGAATGTCGAAAAAAAAATCGTCTTCACACTAACGTTCAATCAGCTGATATGCATTTAGTATGAGAAGTCCTAAAAATTGCGTGTTTTCTATAGGTTTTATAGGGAAAGTTGTTCAGTATTATGGGTAAAATCACCCTTTTAAGTAATGCAAACTGTTCACCCTAACATCCTGTATTTTGTAGTATAGGGTCAGGCAGGGTAAATATTGAGACGAAAAATGAAATTTTGTATTTTTGGCGCTGTTAAAATATATGGGTATTATTTATACCTACTATTTAATTAATATCTGACACATTATAGCGTTCAATTGAAGCCTGAGTGGCTCAAATATACATTTTTGGATGCTACTTAGGCGAGACAGGGGCTTGTTGTAACATTTTTTGGAAAACTCTTGAATTTACGAAAGTATGTATATTTTCGAAATTTTGCCTTATTGTGTTTGTTGAGTTCGAGTACTAAATTCAAATAACTAACAATCTTAAATCCTCTTCTATCATTCATAAAATACACTTTTCAGAACAATAGGAGTTGTTATAATTTACCCTGTGTATGGGGTTAGTTGCAACGCTCGGGGCAAGTTGAAACAATGACAATACCGGCATAATTTACAAGAAAATAAAGCTTTATATTGATTAAGTATTTATTAACCAAAGACATTGACCACGGGCAGTATCGCTAAAATCGGAGTTGTGTCACTAGGTTATCACGACAGTAAATCATGTTTTTAATTTAACAGGTTTTATCTATATACACCAAAACATAACTTCTCCGGGTAAAAGTTATAATGTTCAACCTTCTTTCGTACGTCGATGATTCGAACTTTAGGTTTGTCCCTATCTATCAGAACAACAATTAAATAAAAACTCTTTTAATTTTTTTTATTGGTTGTTGGATTAGAATGGGACGCACCTACGAAAGAAGGTTGAACACTGCCAAGGACTATTTTCATGTCTCACCGCTTGTCAGGCAGTCTGTACTCCAGGTATAGATAATACCTATATGCCAGCTTCCTGGTTATGTCAAAGTGTAAGAGCCGGACCACACGGCGCGGTGTGGTCCTGGCGCCTAAGCGGTGCCGCACCGCAAAGATTTCGCCTCAGGCGTTCACACGGGCGGTGTTGTGCCCCAACGGCGCCGCAGCGGTGGGCGGTACCGCTCCGGGACCGCAGCGGTGTGCGGTACCGCTCCGGGACCGCAGCGGTGTGCGGTACCGCTCCGGGACCGCAGCGGCGACGAAAGAAGTGATGACTTTCAATCTTTTTCTTGGTGTCAGAGTTTTTTCGGACTGCCTTGGTTTTTATATAACGACGACTACCACCAGATATAGTAGCCGGGACCAACGGCTTAACGTGCCATCCGAAGTACGGAATCATTTTTCTTTTCAGACATTCAGGTGATTGGTCCTAACCAACTGGGTTTGACAGTCCGGCGTGGTAACCATTACACCAATCGGATCGTCTTACCAAACGGGTCGTCATTTCGTCGTATTTTAGTTATAATCCATATCAAAACTCCCTCGAAATGCGGAGTTTAAAAAAAATTAACTGTATTTAAAAGTAGTAAAAGCATACATACGATTAAGCCATATTACATTGTGACACAAAATACTTGATAGCGATACTGAGTCCTATAGTCACTTGGTCATTCTCCTTTAATAATAATGAGACTGACACATTTAAATCAACGTACCTGTAAAATGTTCTTGTAATATTCAATAATTACATCTTTTCTTATAATTTACCTTATTAAGAAAGCTATTTAATCATATTTTTAGGAATAGGTAAACACAAAGCCTTTGTATGCTTTACATGTCTTGTTTTCTTTCTTCTTCTTTCTTTACAGCACATTTATTCGGAACACAGCACGTTTACTTTTTCTTCGGTCTTAATTCTTGCCTTTGAACAGTTCTGGAGATGGGGGCTTTCTTATCTTTGAGGGTGACACATACTTGGGATAATTTTGAATGGTTGAGGTAACTAAAGTTGCTGTAACACCTACTATGGATATTAGACCAGTACCCTCTGATATCCATAGTATTCACTATTTATTAATACGGCATTCAATAGCTTAATTTTTGCATTTATTAATAATTTCAGGCTCATTTTTATTAAAATTGGGTTAAATTGAGTAAATCTGGGTTTTTAAGATGTAACAAAAAATTATTTATAATATATGACGGGTCCAGGGTTGAGTTGTCGCCATCAGCAGGGTCAGGATCCATATTGGAGTGGTAGGAAAACACTTGAAATTCTTTTACTACAGGTTTACTAACTGCCGAACACAATACAGGGCAAAACGGTTAAGTTCGATTTGAAACGCGGTGATCCCGAGTCGTGTCCGGTGTCCCCCTTTTTCACCTCCGTCGTCCCAACCAAAAAAAAACAACGTTCGTTTTTCAAACACTCACTCCGAAAAAACCAACTGTTTTACCGACACGACTCGATTCCACCCAAGCGCCATCTACTTGACGTTTCAATCAACTAGGCTAACTAAAATAATTAAAAGGTGGCGCCACTCGTCTCATAATTCCAACAGCTTCTAAAGGATGGCGCCACTGTACTAGGCGCAGGCGACGACACAGCCAACCTGACGCTTCACACGTCCTCGTGTGACTTTTTATTCTTGACAGATATCTGAAAGGGAGAGAAAAAAAGGTCCCCACAGTAATTTGTCAACGACTCGGCCAATCCTGGCCAACATTCAAATTCTTTATTGTAAAGCATACAGGCTACAATTTGATTATTACAGTACTCTAAAATACTTAGTAGTGATACATAGCGTAGGCTTACAGGCATTGAAATAAATTACAATCATTGTAAATCAAGTTAACAGTATCGGCTATCGAGCAATCATCAAACACATTCAGGCTTTTATCAATCGAGGTTTTCTCATAAACTCTGACCATCCTCTAGCTGGTCATCAAGCCCCCATAGCCTCCATCCGGCCGGCGAGCAAAATTACTACCCCCATAGGCTCCATCCGCCCGGTAGGTAAAAAAAAACAAACATCATCTCCATCCGATGATAAAAAAGGAGTTTTGAGAAAGAAACAAAATTCGCAACTTAAGTCAAGAACTGACTAGTGCCTTGCTCGACAGCCGCTACATTGTCATCGTCATTGTTGTCGTCAATATCGTCAATTTGGGAATCACCTTCGGGCATTTTCCTGAGGCGGTCGTGGGCGTATTTGTAGGTACGGTTACCAGTTAGCGCTTTAAGAACGTAGCGATCGCCGTCCAGGATCTCAATAACTCGAAACGGACCTTTGTACTTGGGGTCTAACTTTGTTTGATTCCGTTCCTCGTTTTTCAAGAGGACGAAATCGCCTACAGTATAATTGACAACCCTCGCCTTATTGCTGTCAAAACGTGTCTTCCCGTATTGGGCACTTTTATCCATGTTACTAACAGCTTCCATCCTAACTTGATCAAGATCAACCGCCTGTTCATTGTCGTCACAAGATAAAATGTCCAAGGGTCTCGCCACTCTACCTATTAAAAGTTCGAGGGGACTTGATTTTGTCACTCTATTTTGCGTACAATTAAGAGCTAACTGCACGTCAGGGAGAACGTCTTGCCACGATTGGTTAGTAGTCTCGGCAGCCGTGAACATGTTCTTTAGTGTGCTCATGATTCGTTCCACCTGTCCATTAGCGCGAGAGCTACCGGTCGCGATCAAGTGCAAATTAATGTTATGAGTATTGCAAAACTCTCTAAAGTCACGACTTGCAAAGCACCGTCCTTGATCAGCGATCAATCTCGCTGGAGCACCGAACAAGGAAACTGCGCGCTTCATGGCCCTAATGCTACTCGCGGTGTCAATATTGAGAGTGTGGTATAGGAGCACAAACTTTGTAAAAGCGTCAATCATGACGTAAACGTACTCCTTCCTATCGTTTTTGCCGCTCAATTTTCCAGTCGCGTCAATATGCACAGTATGCCAGGGGATCGCTACCTTTGGGATGGGATAAAGCTCTGCCTGAATCTTACCAGAATGACTCTTAGCAACTTTACATGTTATGCAATTGTCCACAAACTTTCTGACATACTTTGCCATATTTTCAAACCAGTAAAGGTCATACATCTTCTCTAAGGTCTTCTCCCAGCCCAAATGCATTAACCCATTGTGCACACTACTGGTTACAGACCACCGCAACGACCTGGGTATGATAGGCAAACAACGAGTTCTCCCATTTAGTTGTATGCGTCGATACAAGACGTCTGATCGGAGTTCATACGTTCTAGCTACGTCATCACCGAGTCTGTTTTCCGTCAAGTCAGATTTCAGCTTCGAAATGTCAGAATCTCGTTCCTGTTCAGCGAGCAGCCAAGTGCCAGACAATTCCGTGAGATTAATTTGTAAAGGCTCTACTTTTTTTGTAATGATATCGGGTATTTTATCGGGGATGGGGTTTCTGGAGAAAAAGTCCGCGTTTTGCCCTCTCTATGTACGATGTCGAAGTCAAAGGCCTGTAAAAAGGCCCACCAACGATGAACTCTTGGTGTTAGGTCTAGCTTTTTACGAGCAGCTTTCAGCGAGCTGCAGTCGGTTACGACCGTAAATTTTCTGTCTTGAAGGTAGTGTCTAAAATGTCTCACCGCATTCACAACCGCAAGAGTTTCCAATTCGTAGGAATGATATTTGGCTTCTGCGGTCGTCGTGCGTCGACTATAATACGCCACAGCGTGAAGTTTTCCATCTACCTTCTGCAGTAACACAGCACCGTAACCAACTGCACTCGCGTCCGTGTGCAATTCTGTCTCGCGATCAGGGTCAAAAATTGTCAAAACCGGTTCTCTCGTTAACATTCCTATTATTTCCTGCCGAATATTCTCATGTTTGGGTGTCCAAACAATTTTACCAGTACCGGTCGTAACTGCAAACAAAGGCGCCATAGTTTGGGAGAATTTCGGCACAAACTGCCTAAAATATGATGCCAACCCTATAAACTGGCGAAGTTGTGTGACTGTTTCAGGTGGCGGCAGAGTAGTGAGGGCTTGAATCTTTTTGGGGTTTGGTCGGACTTCTCCCTGACAAACCTCAAAACCCAGGTATTCCACTTTCTGTTTGAGGAAAGAGCATTTCTTAACGTTCAATGAAAATCCCTTATCCGTAAGCACCTTCAGAACGATCCTCAGTCTCTCGAGAGCTTCCACGGGGTTACTGGCCACTATAAGGATATCGTCCATATAGACCACCACATAACTGTTTGCCAGATCACCCAAGGCTTTGATCACAGCTCGTTGAAATACCGAGGGAGCGTTCCGAAGGCCGAAAGGCATCGCCAAATACTCAAACTGCCCGTCTGGGGTAATGAACGAGGTGTATTCAACAGAATCGGGGTGAATGGGGATTTGATGAAATCCCGACGCCATATCCAGGATTGAAAAGTAACAGCCACCATGTAAACGGGAAATCTGATCAGAGATTAGCGGCAGAGGGAATCTGTCGGGTAGGGTATTATCGTTAAGTTGCCGATAATCCACACACATTCTGTCTGAACCATCTTTTTTCTTGACCAGGAGTATGGGACTGGCAAAAGGCGACGAGCTGGGGCGGATTATATTGGCCTGCAGTAACTCGTCCACCTTATCACGCACAATTTGTCGTTCACTAGGACTGAGTCTATAAGGACGCCTATACACAGTTTTACATGGGTCTTTAAGACGTATCTGCATCGGGGTCGTGTCTGCTCTACATGCAGGAATGCCGTCAGTGAAAGATTTTTCAAAAGATTTGAGTGTGTCTAACAATTCCTGTTTGAATTCGGCTGGCACGTCCGTGTTAATAGTGTCGGTATCGAAATGATGCGGCTTAGTAATTTCGCACGAGTAGACAACGTTAGCACGGATAAACTGCAATTTATTTGAGGACATGTGGACCACAAGTCCTTGTGACATTATCTCGCGGCCTATCAGAATGTCATGGCGCAAGTAACAATCAGGGAGAACATGAAAAAGCATTTCTAAAGTGATGTCGTCAATGTCAACAGTCGTTAAAATTTGAACAGAGCTATTTACAGAGGTTTGACCTATTCCTGTCATTTTTACAATATTGTTGATCCTTTTCCCTCTAAACTTGCATGCAATAGACTCTCTAATAAGTGAGCACTCAGCTCCAGAATCGTAAAAAAAGGGGTATTGCTCACCAGAATGACATAACGATCCGACGGGAGGATTGACGGTGCAGAACTCCACTTGCTTCTCCATAATGGCACGGAGGGTACCACTGGCGCCGCTGCTGCTGGTATCTTGGCCTCGCCGCTCGGGACAGCTCGACGCGTAGTGGCCAAGACCTCGGCATTGGAAACAAGTGATGACAGATTTTGCATGGGCATTCCTGTTCGGAACTGGTTTCGGAGTTTCACTTCGTGGCGTGACCATCATAGGGTTTTGTCGCGAATAGTCCTTTTTGAAGCGACATTGGGGAGTTTTGTGCCCAATCCTGCCGTAGTTGTAGCACTTCACAGAGGATGATGGGGCTTCACGGCTTCGTTTTGCATCAGAGACATCACTAGTCCCTGCGGGAGCCTTCCTTTTCAAAAAGGAAACCGCTTGTAACTCTTGCTGTAGTCTATTTCGGGTTGTGATGTCGTGCGTAAATGACAAACGCTGGACACGAGGCTCGAACTGCGCGATGTGCGCCATCACAGTAGACACAGCAATTTGTTCTACGTTCAGGGATTTCCATTTTGACATGACGGACGTCATAAGGGTTGCGGCATATGAGGCTAAGCACTCATTTTCTTTAGGCCTTGATCCATGCAAATTAATTAAAAATGCAGCAGCCGTTTCGGGGCAGTCGTACCTTGATGTGAACAATTCCTTAAATTCTGACCACGTCATCCCATGATATGAAACTGTCGCCAGCCAAGCTGATGCTTGACCTTTGAGTGCGCGGCTTAAAGCTGTCATGAGCGTCGCACCATGCATCTGCTGATTCTCCACACACATATCCGCTGTCGTAATCCATGCTTTTGCGTTCACTTCTCCTTTGTCAGGGTCGAAATCGGGCAGCCTGATATCCTTGCTGGTCGCTGGTCCCTTCATGGCATGGATGAGCGCCATGAAATTTCGACTTTGTTGCTCAAGCAATAATCTCCATCGAAGCTCCTCAGAATACCTGGCTTCGCGTTGTGGGGCAGGCAGGTCACATCCCGCTTCTGATGACGGGTCCAGGGTTGAGTTGTCGCCATCAGCAGGGTCAGGATCCATATTGGAGTGGTAGGAAAACACTTGAAATTCTTTTACTACAGGTTTACTAACTGCCGAACACAATACAGGGCAAAACGGTTAAGTTCGATTTGAAACGCGGTGATCCCGAGTCGTGTCCGGTGTCCCCCTTTTTCACCTCCGTCGTCCCAACCAAAAAAAAACAACGTTCGTTTTTCAAACACTCACTCCGAAAAAACCAACTGTTTTACCGACACGACTCGATTCCACCCAAGCGCCATCTACTTGACGTTTCAATCAACTAGGCTAACTAAAATAATTAAAAGGTGGCGCCACTCGTCTCATAATTCCAACAGCTTCTAAAGGATGGCGCCACTGTACTAGGCGCAGGCGACGACATATATAAGATTAGTGACAGAGCTAGGAACTGCGTTGTAATATGTTTCAACATGCCCCACAAATTTGTTACTACTTACCCCTGACTGATATTTTTAACTTAAAAAAAATTCTCAATAACTACTAACGTAAGGAAGAAAACAAAAACATAAATTAAAAGCTATGCATATGAATGTTCTACGAGGAAAAAACAATCAAATATTGGTTTATTGTAGAATACTATAATCAAAACGTACGTGAGCAATTTTTTATAATGTTGCCCGAAATGGACCATGGGCCATGGGTTCATGACCTCTCATTTGCACTGTCTTCCGGAGCACATACCTCGGGTTATAAGATGAACTTTGAGCCTACACTTGAATCAAAAAGGATAAAAATTCGCGTTAAAAATTGAGTGTTACTACTTAGCTCTGTTACAACAAGCCCCAGTCTCCCCTACGTGTCTCATTTTTTCCTCAATAAAGGAGGAAAAAACCTTTAAACTTAAATGTTTTGTAAAGTGTTAAAGCCAATGAGTAACGATTTTAGAAATTTGTGTCCTAACGAAGTACACATAAAGCATATTTTAAAATTCGATAAGGTTCTTTTTTGGTTTATTCTTCGGAATAATCATTTCTTATTTTTACCTACACGATTATGATGTGCGTGTCTTGTCTTACATTTACCCCCTGACCCTACTACTTTTTTAAGAAAAAAAACATCACAGACCGTAGCGTACCATAAAACTACGATATTTTTCGTTTATCGGCCAGTTGTTGCTGTATAGCCGAGACGCAAAGATCCAGTGTCCACTTTACCCGCGCGCGAAGTGATAACAAAATCAAGTAAAATGCAAGTCTGTATAATTCACACTGTTTTGTGCCTTATATTCTTAAAACCACTTTATTCACAAATCATTCTAGATAATTACATGAAAGCCAGAGAGGAACTTATACAAAAGGAAAGTTCAAACACATTGGGAGGAAAAATAGATTTAAACCACGAAGAACAACAAGCCAATTACATTCTTATGAAATTAAAGGAAACACAATTAGCACGGTCCTTCCTCAATCCAAGGAACTTCAGTTTGTCGAGGCACTACTTTCACCATCGAGACCAAATCAAAGAATCCGAGGTTTACCAGATAATTAAACGGATGCCTAAAGGTGCAGCGCTACACATTCACAGCACATTAATGCTGGGACCGGATGAACTGTTACGACTGGCGTACGAGGAAGAGGACCACTTATACTCTTGTCTTTCACATAACAATATAAAAATACAGTTCTCTCCCTATATTCCCAAAACACATTGTCGGAATAAATGGAGACTCCTTAAGCACCTAAGACAAAAGGCAAAAGATTCGAATAAATTTGATTCCGACATGAAGAAACATTTCACAATTTTCTCAGAAGATACCGAAGACGATATCAATACTGTTTGGAAGAAATTCAATAACGTATTCTACACCATCAAAGATTTGATAACTTACAGGCCGCTCCGTGAGAAATTTATCTATAAGTCATTGAAGAAGTTCTACGATGACAACGTAATGTACGTCGAAATAAGAAGCGGAGCACAAAGCTTATATGAGCTGGACGGATTCAAACACAATGGTAGTTACATGGCTGAATTATACGAAAGAGTAACAGAAAGATTTAAGAAACACTATCCAGACTTCGTTGGAATAAAATGGATTTACACCGTACCTAGAACTGTGACCATTGAGCAATTACGGGGGCATTTGAACTCAGCCCGGAGATATAAAAATGAATTTCCTGACCTTTTCGCAGGATTTGATTTAGTTGGACAAGAGGATAAGGGCAAACCCTTAAGGGAGTTCCTTCCAGCTTTATTAGAAGTGAAAGGTCATATTAACTTTTACTTCCACGGTGGTGAAACTAATTGGTATGGATCGTCGACGGATGAGAATTTGTTTGATGCTTTCTTATTGGGATCTAAAAGAATAGGCCACGCCTACTCTTTACTCAAACATCCCAGTCTTATGGCAGATGTATACAAATACGAAATTCCTATAGAAGTGAATGTAATTTCAAACGCAGTGTTAGCTCTTGTGAGTGATGTTAGAAATCATCCACTGGCATCATATTTGGCTCTTGATTTACCAGTAGTTCTATCTAGTGATGACCCTGGCGTATGGGGAGCAGAGCCGTTATCACATGATTTTTACGTTGCATTCGTGGCTGTTGCCAGTCGGCATGCCGATCTCCGATTACTGAAGAAGTTGGCTATGAATTCTATAGACTTCAGCGCTCTCAATGGTGCTGGTAAGGAGAAATTGCACAAAGTGTTCAATGAGAGGTGGAATTGGTTTGTAAAAGAGATTATATCTGATTATAGAAATTTGTTACCTAGAAATAATTACTAAAGGATAGATTGTAAAGGTTATCTGGAATTGTATTGTGTAAATTGGTTTTTTTTTTTTTTTTTTTTTTTTATTCGTAATGGGTTTGCGCTTGGCTTCATCTCACCTGATGGGAAGTGTAAACGAAGCCGAGGATGTAGCGCGCTCACCCAGAAAAAGCCTATTAACTCTTCTTTTGAAAATATCCTGATTGTATTGGTTCTAAGTAGTATGTATCGAAGTAAGTTTGAATTGAAAGGCAGATTAATTATGTATTAAATGGTCACTTTGCTGTCAAATGTCCACTTTATCAGCATTATCGCAACCTCTGATACTTTTACGTAGCTATATATGTTTATAAGTCTGAACGCGTATAGCGTAATTATAATTTGAGCGATTAGCGGTCGCAGCGCGCGGGTTTATGCTCGCACGGTGTGCGGGGAACGGAGCACCTGTAAAGTCGTAGTCGGTACCGCGAGCAGATAAGTCGGTACTGGAACACGATCCCCGTGGCCCCGCACACCGCGCACGGCATTGACCTGTCGCGACCGCCGAGCAGAACCACTAGTTTAATTACACCGTTATACTATGACTATAGTTTGTACAACATACAAAATTCCACAAGCCAAAACATTTTTTTAGATCTTATAATAATAAAAATGATTCTGGAGAGGGGGAAGCTCTAATAAAAACTTTAGTCCCTTAGGTACCAACACGAAAAATAATAATGATTAAAATTGTAGGTAATGAATTCAGCATAGGTACGTGAAAGATAACAGTCGAGCTTGGGCTGTTTGTGCTGTTATCTGGTGTCAAAAGTCGGATAATACTGATAATAGTATTATAGGTACCTACTGTAAACCGTTTATAGATGATAAAACCTGCAACGTCTAGCAAAACAGTCTATCTTAAGTTTAAGACATAAGTACCTAGTATAAGAAATTAAATTGTTTCAATGAGCGTTTTTCTTTTCTTTAGTTCCTGAAAAACATAACAGATGGCATTGAAGTACCAGTACCTTATACCTGCTGATAGAGCAGATTTTTATGTCCAGTAAAAGTGCCACGTTTTTCGAGATATTTGGACTTTTAATTTTTTTCTGAAATTTAAGACTTGTGTCACTCTTTTGACCGTCATGCCCACAAAAAAAAGAGATTATTGCAGTCGGATTTTTGATTAACATTTACAAAAAGTGGTGCTGTCAGACATTCATAAGAAAGTTAGTGAAGCTAGGGTTCTTCTATGAAAAAAAGAATCTTAAAGTCAACATTATACTTTTTCCGGAATTTTCACCCAAGTTCGAGCATGTGTGGTCTAAAAAAATGTATAGAGACCAGGGTGGACAACTTTATCAAAAATTGCCTATTTAATGCAGATTCCAAAATGGTACACTACATGTTATTTGTTTAAAAAAAAATAAAGATATTGCTATTTCAACTGCAAACGACAGATTTCCGCTAAAACGATTTTTTTTACAATCTGTTAATTCCTGATTTGCTCGAAGACAGCATGCATGAAACGGTTTATTTTTGTCAAAAGAGCACTCTAAATTCTAAAAAAGCTGTCTTGAATCGCACCAAACAAACGTATGCTTATCTTGTATGTTCTTCATGAAAATAAATGGTTCCATAAGCATTCATGTCAACTTACTACTATTTGTACTGCCAAGAACCATATTTTTGACCTGATAATCATCAGACTAAACTACTAAAAAGTTAACATACGAAATCACTACAAAGCAACTAGACATTAAATTTGTGCCCAAACTCGATACTCCTTGGTGTGATAATGGCCGGGACCCCTTCAAAAATATTTTGATGGTCCTGGTCATCATCAAACCCTAAAGATTGAAACCGTAGCAACTTAAACTAAGTATATGAGCTCAACCTCAATAAGCCTAGATGTGATATTGGCCGAGATCCATTTGAAAATATTTTTATGGAGCTGATCGTCATCAGACCCTTAAGAAGATGACTCCCTTCAATGTAACTAAGCATTTGATCCCAAACTCGATGTTGTTAGGTTTGATATTGGCCAAGATCCCTTCAAAACTCTCAATCAAAATTGATTGTCTTCAAAACTGCTGAACCTATTTTGACGTAGCATAGCTAAAAACCATCTCGCAAGAATACGCTATCGATAAAAAATCGCATTGAAAACGATCTACATGTTTCGTCGCCAGGTGGCCACAGACAGACAAAACACACACACCCTCGAATAAAAACATGTCAAACTTATTAAATCTTATTTTTTGCGTTTGATTTTGAAAAATTAAGTGTATCATGCATGCTATTCAACAGAATCAGGTATTGAACTGATTTTAAATGAAATTTCGTTTCAGCAGAAACAGCTCGTTTCAGTTTCAATCGAAATATCTCTAGTTTTAAAGAAACAAATAGCATGTATTATACTATTTTAAAATCTGCATTAAATATGCAACTTTTGAGAAAGTTGGCCACCCTGGTCTCCATACATTTTTTAGACCACACATGCTCGAACTTGGGTGAAAATTCCAGGAAAAGTTAAACTTAGATTCTTTTTTTAATAGAACGACCCAAGAAACACTAACTTTCTCATACATGTCTGATAGCACCACTCTCAGAGTATTTTATTCAAAAATCCGACTGCAAAAATATCTTCTTTTGTAGCCATGACTGTCAAAAGAGAGACACAGGTCCTTAATTCCTAAAAAAATGAAAAGTCCAAATATCTCGAAAACCGTGGCATTTTTACTCGACCTGAAAATCCATTTTCTGAACGGGATTGAAGTGCTCTATCAGCAGGTACAGGGTTATCCATTACTTACCCGACACCCTGTATAACGCTCCATAGAGTAGTTTGCCAAATCATGTCAAGACTGTGCCTGCCTGTTTAATGCCCCATATAGCCATGTCAGACGTAAACAGTTTCGAGTTTTCGAAAATTTTTCTTGAATAATGAAATAATCTATTAAAAGATACATCGGTCTTTGATAAATTATATATCAAGATAGACAGTCGAAGCTACGAACGCGTCGAAAAAAATTGCAACCAGTAGGCCTCGCATGCCACCCCCGAGAAAACGACAAAAATCGACATGTGCCTCCATCTTTATTATTTTACGTACGCCGAAAAGAGCGCGCACGACGATTTTCTCGTTTAAACGCTTTGCTTTGGGTGGCATGCTAGCCGTGCAGCACTGGCTTTAATTTACACCAACCTAAGAAAGTTGGCCCCTTTTTGTTTTATTACGGTAGAAGCGTGACGCGCATCTTTTTAACACTTTTTCTTGTAGATAAGTAATTTTTTTGTTTTGTATTTATTTTATATTTTTTATGGATAGTAGACATGATTTAATCACGGCATATGAATATGAGTCGGTGTTACCCCCAAGGCGCGCCAATAGATGTTTCACATCAAAATACTAATTTCGAGACAGGTAGGTCTTTTTAAA
Source organism: Agonopterix arenella (assembly GCA_927399405.1). Taxonomy (NCBI): domain Eukaryota; kingdom Metazoa; phylum Arthropoda; class Insecta; order Lepidoptera; family Depressariidae; genus Agonopterix; species Agonopterix arenella. The sequence goes on from OV656710.1 coordinate 6,451,565, forward strand.
TTATAATTATTGTTAATCTACATGACTAGAAAATAAAAAAAATATAAGTTCTATTTTCTCCACAAAAAGATTGTACGATTCACAATTTATCATAGTAAGGTGGAGACTGGTGCTTGGAAAGTAAGTATTTACTCGTATGTGTATGTTATGTACTTCAAGCAAGCATGAATGCCGCCATGGCACGCTGTAGAAACAGTTTGAGAAGGTCTGCATCTCACGATGACTATTACTAGCTTTTGCCCTCGATTTCATCCGCGTAAAATTAGAATATAAAAAAATCCTTTCTTATTGCACCCCTACATCCTCCGTAGATGATAATATTCCACATGTTTCTATCTTCAGTTAGTTTAGGCTGATGTAAGTTGTACTGGCGGACTGAACCCGTCGGAGACCCAGGGCGAAAAAACTACTTGGGATACCGCACTGTATCCATGTGGTGGATGTACCGATTCCCTCACCCTTATTCAGAAGAGACGGCTAGTTTTGCACAGGGACTACGTACGTACAGTAAGACCAGGAGGGCGGTTGCGCTATTGAAACATACTTCAGAACATCCACGTTTCACTAGTAGTGCCGAAACTCTGTCCAGTGTGACGGGTAGTGAGCCCGTCGCCACTTTTAATGGACAGTAAGTACAATACATGCCTCCAAATTGAAGCATGCAGGTTTCCTCACGATGTTTTTCTTCACCGAAAAGCCAGTGGTGTTACAAATCGTACATAAATTCCGAAAAACTCATTGTACGAGTCGGCCTAATCACTATTCAACTGTGTTAATTCCGTATCGAGCTAAACTTGACTTATTTACTATGTAACTGACAGTTTGAGCCATCTGTCACAACGGCTCTAACGGCCGTCCTGAGCTGTACCGCGATTAGCGCAATACCAAATGTGTAATAAGCTTTAAAAAAAAAAAATGTGTAATAAGCTAGGTTTCGCTCGTGGTCCAATCATGGTTCAGTTGCGCTTTATTTACCGCAATTGCCCTTCAGGAAAATAATTCTTGTTAATCTTCGTTTGCGCATAGCAGCTGAATCCCCGTCAAAACCCGAAGTCATTTAGTAATCAAAGGTAGTAAAGTCGGATAGCAGCGAAAAGGGTGCGAAAACAATTAGCCAATAGCGGCAAGGGATTTTTTCCTTTTGTTTTCTTAACTGTCAAATACAGTATTACTCAGGGAGCTGTGACTGCATTACTGCGGTGCGGACTATGGGGGGACCACACCTGTCCAGTGACAGCGAAGCGCCCTAGTAGGTCCACAGAACCAGTTCACCTGCCCAAGGGCACCCCTAAGGGTACGAATCTCGGCAATGGGCGTTGCTGGGACTACGCGGCGGATTGTGTAATGGGGAATTAGTAGAGAACCGGCCAGCAATGTGCCGCTGGTAGCATCTGTAGACGCTAGAAGAAAAAAGGAGTGGGCACAGATCGCTACTGTCCCCAGGGAATTGAAGGTGGCACATCCTAATTGGTCAATATAATTTAGCGCGCTATATTATGTCAACTGCGCAGGTACATCGGTAAGACTTATAAACCTGGTATTACTGTACGTAGTGTGACGAATGGCGATGAATGTTGGAAGCGCCTGATAGCTAACTTAAAGCAGCAGTAGAATAAATACAAGTTCTCTTCACTTTATTAAAGGCGTTAAAGTGCATTGACCTCGCCTCTCACGTTACAAGTTACAACACCAGGTGTTGCCATACTTAGAGAGTTGAACATACGATAATAATATACGAAACCTAATTCTATTCCAAGCTTACTTTAAAAGAATAAGTCGATATGTTAAGAGTAGTCAAGGAAGTACAATTTTAATAATTCATAATTCATTTATTGCATTTACACATGTATACATAGTAGTAAATGGTGTTAAATTGACATAGAAGGTAGGTAATACATGTGAACCCGGTTGGGCACGGCAATAAGAATGTAAGGACACTTGCATAATTCTGATGACTTACGCCCATACGCCCTCCTTTGAGAGCAGACCTGTGCCCTGCAGTGGGACGTAAGATATAGGCTGATGCTGCTGAAGGAGGTACTATAGCTATGAAACTCTGTCATGGGAATCTCCGACATAGGGTTGCCACCCGTATAACAATAGTCCTATTGTACTATATTTCGGTCAATGAGCGTTTTTCTTTTCTTTTTTAAAACTTCCTAAAAAACTACTGAATGACATATTCATCGCTCTATAGTTGAAACTAACTTGATATGCTGCGGGTTTATTAAGCGGATGATCAGACCATCAAACGAACTCTTTCTCGGGGCCAACATCGAAATCGCAAAAAGAAAATCAGCTGACCCTGAATTCCGAAGTCAACAAGAAACCCTTACAGTTTGCCAAGTTCGTCTGTCCGTCCGTCCGCGGCTTAACTCAGAGACGCTTAGTACTAGGAAGCTGTAATTTGGCATGGGCATATATTCATCACGCCTACACAGTGGTAAAATAAAATGGATGGAATGGATTTTTTTCTCGTCTACTCCATGGTGTGGGGTATCAAAAGGTATTAAGCAATATCTCTGTAGAGCTCCATTCTCAGAAATTTATGAAAAAACTGACCTAAATTAAATGTAGCATTTGACGAATTCTATGATCTCTTTTGCCTCTTATATAAGCTTTGCTTCCCAAAAAATAAGGTTCAAACTGGGTGACAAAGGGCTTTAGAAAGAGTTGTAAGCAAAAAGAGCGCTTCGCTTTAAATACTACAATAGTAAAACTGACCACGATAAAATTAGATATCTCAGTTATGATAAGCAAAAACGTGTGCAAAGCAACGTGGACAGTTATAAAAAATGAAACTGGTGACACCTACACTAGTAACAGTCACATTAGTAAAATAACAAAATCTGATAGTTCTGTGACGGAACCTACGGCCATAGCGTGTTCCTTAAATGACCACTTTATAGACAGGCTTCATAAAACGATTTTCATAAGCCCAGTAGATGAGAAGATCGTTAGTAAGATTATAAAGTCTAAGTACCATAATTATAAAAACATGTAAAAAGGAAATTTGTCCTTTATTAACATTCTTAGTAAATTTATCACCGGAAACCGAAACTTTTCCAGAGAAACTCAAACTTGCTACTGTGAAGCCATTGCATAAAAAAGGGGACAAATCTGACATGAACAACTATAGGCCTATCACACTAATACCGATACTTTCGAAGATTTTTGAAAAGGTGATGCACTATAAACTCACTTCCTTTTTTGCCAATTTAATATTATAAAAGAAGATGAATATGGCTTTCAAAGAAACAAATGTACAACTCATGCTGCGTTTCACTTTGTCAAGGACATTATGCAGTGTTAATGAAAAACACTACACAACTGTATTATTCCTAGATATGACAAAAGCGTTTGATTTCGTTTCACATGACCTGCTGCTGTCGAAACTTGAACAGAATGTAATCAGAGGACCTGCTCTTAGCTGGTTAAACAGAACACCGAATTCGTTCCGTCTGAGATCTAATCTCAGACGAAACGAATTCGGTGTTCCCCAGGGCAGTGTTCTTGGTCCCTTATTGTTTTTAGTTTATATAAACGACCTCCTTGACGTTACAAAACACAAAACTATTTTATTTGCGGACGATGTCTCAGTTATAGTTACTACTGACAAAAAACAGACATTGGAAGAACACAAATCTAAATATAATTACTACTTTGACATCTATAATTGAATGGCTGAATAATAATAATATGCAAATTAATATATGTAAAACTAATTTCATTAATTTTAAGAATTTTCAAGATCAAAACATAAACATAAATTATAGCGATCAATCTTTATAATGCGTTGATTGTGTTACATTCTTGGGTCTAATTGTGAACCCGAAACTCAACTGGAAAGAGAAAATCGAAAAAGTTAGTAAAAAGGTTTACAGTTTTCAATTTGCAATATATAAATTGACTAGAATAGCAGAAAGAAGTACGGCCATTACTGCTTACTTTGCGTACGTTGAATCGTTGCTTAGGTATGGGCTCATTATCTAGGGAAATGGTACATATGTGGGCAAGATATTCATTGCCCAGAAAAGATGTATACGTGCTATATGCGGCATTGCACCGGATGTATTTTGCAGGCCATATTTCAAGTATTTCCTTTACACTGTCTTTATACAACGTGTTAATGAACTAACGCAAGAATCAGAATCGAATTATCATGGTTATATGGTAGGTAATTTTTTTCAAAATATTTTATAATTTGTTTGTAAAATTTAAAATTTTCTAAACCCGATGTCAACCCACGCACGGGCACACTCACCCACCCTACTTACTAGCAAAACAAGATTATTAAAATGTATTCATAAGTACGTTTTTGTAATTACTAATTAGTGCCACCAAATTGCAATGCCCCACCGGGGTCCATATTGTGTTCTGAAACCTATTGTAACAACGTATGTACCATATGGAAGCAATAAACAATTTGTGTTTACTTGTATTTGTACGTTAGCGCTTTCATTCATTGCTGAAATGATAACAAATCATTTTTGCCTCAAAACTTAAAATGCGAATAGCCGCCTGGCCCTTGACACTGTTCCGAGAACTAAACGGTTCCAAAGTAATTGCTACGCGATGTGCCTAAGCATTTATAATAAAATACCCGATGCGATAAAACAACATCCGATGAGTAAATTTAAAAGATCACTGCGTGAGTGGCTGCTTCAAAACACGTTCTACTCGATTGACGAATTCTTAAAATATGTGATGCATGTATAATTGGTTATTATTGACGCAGTAGCAATTTTACAATAAACAAAAATTAACATTATTGTATGACATCTAAAAATGTGATTATTTTGTATAATAGTGGTTGACGAATTTTTATAATATCAGTGTCATTGTATAGTTGACATTGTATAAATATTTTCACATTATATGGTTGACATTGCATCCTAATTAAAATCTATATTTTCAAATCTAATTTATCAATTGTACCTACTATAATTATTTGCATGCTATTTAAAATGGCTAGATAGGCATGATATTAATGTATTGTTAAGTGATATATTATTTGATAACCTCAAATGTAAAATTTACCCTATTTGAGGCAAATAAATGATTTCTATTTCTATCGTTGAATAGGTGGTTTAAAAATATTATGGGTGTGAGAAAACCATTATTCGATTTAGGGATCCGTCAGCGAAATATTAAGCTTTAATGTGAAAATTTTTCAAGTGCCCCGAGAGAAGTTTAGTCTTCTTCTTCTTATCGTGTGGGCAGAGCCCCGGTGTCAGAGTTTTTTCAGACCGCCTTACGGCCTCTGACGTGGTTTTTATGTAACGACTACTACCACCAGAGATAGTAGCCGGGACTAACGGCTTAACGTGCCATCCGAAGCACGGAATCATTTATCTTTTCAGACAATCAGGTGATTCAGCCTGCAATGTCCTAACCAACTGGGGAAAAACGCACAAAGTGACGTATCACTAGGTGTCCCCCGTGGGAATCGAACCCACGACCTCAATGCTCTTAACCATTAGACCACGGAGGCAGATGATTTATAGTAAAGAATATTAATGTTATGTTATGTTATTTAGGTAGAGTAGGATTGCTGTTTTGTTTGGAACAGCAGATACGAATTAATTGAGAAAGTTATTCAGTTTGATGCTGATGGTGGTCTGATCATTCCAATGATTCCATTCTAAAACCGTCAGCAGATTGAGAAGGACCCTATATATTAGCCGTCACTGTCCCACTGCTGGGCAATGGCCTCCCTCCATTCGCTCCATGCGTCGCCGTCGGAATGATTATCGCACGATCAGCAACAAAAGTTCAATGAACGAAAACAGTAGTTTCAGTAGTTTTTGGGTTATCGTAATTTTTTGTTATAATAGAGAAACATACAATTTATCTTTAATAATTTATTAGTAGTTACAAGCATTTTAAAAAAAAAAGTTGTAGCAATGTTTCTGCCCACCTAAAAAGAATTATGGTCGTGAGTTTATCCTTCTATCAAGCTACATAATAGGTAATAAATTACGATATTTCTTGAGTTTTATTCCAAACTTTCCCGCGACTTCGTACGCGCAGAGAGCAGACCACAGTCTTTAAATACTCATAACTTTTGATTCAATTAACTGATTGCGATGAAGTTAAGCCTATAAAGCCTATATATTTGTGAAAACCCCATCTAAATCCGTTAAGTAGATTTAAACTGATGCGTCCACAAACAAACAGATAGGTAAACAGACAAAAATTCCATTACGTAGGTATCCTAAACGCCCCAAATTATATTTTGCAAAAATGTACATCCACGGCAACTTTAGGTACTATTTTATTATATCATGTATAAGTAAATGAGTCGTTATATCATTATAACGACTCATCAAGTAGATGAGTCGTTATATCATTATAACGACTCATCTACCTATCCAAAAAATAAAAATGTTACCACTGTAAATAAGCCACTCTGTATAACAGAAACTGATTCAAATAAGTACTAAATTTCACGTCCTGTATAAAATAAGTAACTGGCACTGTAAACTTATCTCACTTCTACGCAAACCGGTAAATTTGATGTTTATTCAAAATAATAAACAAAAGTAACCTTCACTGATCAACATTGATTTTCTTTCATCAATTCAAGTCAGTTTTCGCAACAAGACATTGTCCAGCCAATACTGTATATAGTATATATATAACCACGATGTTTCATTTACCGGTCAGTTGTTGCTGTATGACTGACAAAAGACCCAGTGTCCACTTGAACCGCGCGCGCGCAGTGATAAGAATATTAAATCTAGTAAAATGCGGGCCGTTTTAGTTTCCACTTTTTTGTGCCTCATATTCCTAAAACCAATAAATTCGAAAACAATTCTAGAAGATTACATGAGAACTAGAAACAACCTTCTAAAACAGGAAGCTGTGAACACATTGGGAGGAAAAATACATCTCAACGAAGAAGAACTAAAAGCCAATACCATACTTATGAAATTAAAGGAAACACAAATAGAAAAGTCCTTCAACAATCCTGGGAACTTCAATTTGTCGAAGCACTACTTTCAACATAGAGACCAAATCGAAGAATCTGAGGTTTATCAGATAATTAAACGGATGCCTAAAGGTGCAGCACTTCACGTCCATGGCACATTCATGCTAGGAGCGGATCAACTGTTAAATTTGACATACGAGGACCACTTATACGCTTGTTATTCAACCGACAATTTAAAATTACAGTTCTCTCAAAGTACTCCTACACGTTATTGTCAGGATAAATGGTATCTGCTTAGCGAATTGAGATACGCATCCGATGACGTAGAAGCATTTGATTCTAACCTTAAGAAATATCTCACAATTTACTCCGAAGATGTGCAATACACAGATATCGATAATGTTTGGACGAGATTCAATAATGTTTACTACACAATCATAGATTTGATAACTTTCAGACCGGTCCGCGAAAGATTTATCTATGAATCTTTAAAAAAGTTTTACGATGACAACGTAATGTATGTCGAAATAAGAAGCGGGGTACATAGCTTATATGAGTTGGACGGAACGAAACACGATGGTAGTTACATGGCTAAACTATATGAGGAAGTAACAAAGACATTTATGTTAGACTATCCAGACTTCGTTGGAATAAAATGGATTTTTACGAAACATAGGACTACGAGCTGTGATCAATTAAAGGAAATTTTAAACTCAGCACGGAGATATAAAAAAGAATTTCCTGACCTTTTCGCAGGTTTCGATTTAGTTGGACAAGAGGATAAGGGCAAACCCTTAAAGGAGTTCCTTCCAGTTTTAATGGAAGCGAAAGATGATATCAACTTTTACTTCCACGGTGGTGAAACTAATTGGTATGGATCGTCGACTGATGAGAATTTGTTTGATGCTGTCCTGTTGGGTTCTAAAAGAATAGGCCACGCCTACTCTTTGCTCAAACATCCCAGCCTTATGGCAGCTGTATACAGAAACGATATTCCTATAGAAGTGAATGTGATTTCAAACGCAGTGTTAGCTCTTGTGAGTGATGTTAGGAATCATCCATTGGCATCATATTTGGCATTTGGTTTACCAGTAGTTCTATCTAGTGATGACCCTGGCGTATGGGGAGCAGAGCCGTTATCACATGATTTCTACGTGGCATTCGTGGCTGTTGCTAGTTGGCATGCTGATCTTCATTTATTGAAGCAGCTGGCTATGAATTCTATAAAATACAGCGCTCTCAATGATGCTGGTAAGGAGAAATTGTACCACGTGTTCTTTAAGAGATGGCAAAGTTTTGTGAGAGACATTATAGCTACAAATGGATAAATCGTAAAAGTTATAGATAGGTACCTACTCGATTTGTATTGTGTGGATTGTTTCTATATTTTGTAGGTATACAATACAACGTGTATATGAATAAACGCAAAAATAGAAAATGGTTTGTTTTGAATCGAGAACAGAATCGAATTATCAAGGTTGCAACTTGTTTGCATAATTTAAAATTTACTGAACTCGATATCAACCCACCACACCCCCCAACCAGTGTGCCCACTCACCTTACTTACTACCAAAACAAGATTCCTAAAATGTGTACAAGACAAGTACGCTAACGCTTTCACTCATTGCTGAAATAATAATAAATATTTTATTCGTGAAAGCTTAAAATGCGTTTGTTAATTTAAAGCACTACTATTAAATTGAACTATTCATTAGTTCAATTTAATAGTAGTGCTTTAAATTAACTACTGAAAATTGTGAAATAAACAAAATTAAAAAAAAACCGCCTTAAAAAAAACAATAATGTTAAAAAATAATATTGCAGCCGATGACTTCTTTTCGCTTACGTTCGCATCATAAGAACATTAATTTGTTTGATAAAAGTCGGTGTCAAGCCAAAAAACTAATGCAAGTCCTGTCGCGAATCGTACCGGCTTGATAGCGACTTCGATAAAACAAATTAATGTTCTTATGATGCGAACGAAAAAGTCATAGGCTGCAACATTATTTTTTAACTTTTTAGTTTTTTTGAAGGCGGTTTTTTTTGTTTTTTTTGTTTTATATATTACTACACGTACGCACAGCGACACATCAAGCAATACAAAACCAACATAAGCTGGCCGAGAGACGTTATACGTTACTCGACCTACGCGCGGCCAGCTTATTTTGGTTTCGTATAGCTTGATGTGTCGCACGTGTGTACTTAGGTTTGTGTAGTTTTGTCTCGGATACATTTTTCGAGAATTTTGTACTAGACAAGTCCATAGTATTCTACGTCAATGAATTTTTACTTGTCCTCATCTAAAACTATTTGTGATCTATTCTTGTTAGTTAACTGAATTAGCGGAATTCCATGACTAATAGATAACAAGATGTTATCTGTAGATAATTCAAACACGTGTAGAGGAATTATCATGTATATGCGTATGGATCGAGGAGCTATTTTCGCTATTGAAAAAAGTATTCTATGCCTACTTACATTAGGGGCCTATTAGTCTAGGAAAAATAAGGTTTGAGATCGCATTAAATACACTTTAGTAAATTGCGTTTGAACGAATATAACTGTTAGTTTATAACACTTTTGTCGAGATTTGTTGATAAAATAGGCTGAGGACCCTGAGAAATACCTTAAAATCGATATAACTGTACAAAGGGCAACCTTTTTTCTAAAGATATTTCTTCCAGCATACTAGCAATAAGACTATACTAGCATACAAATTTTTTGTGTACAAACAAACAGTAAACAATAAAGTTTTGAGGTTATACTTTTTGAATTCTTACAAAATATTAAATATCTACTCAAATTTACGATATTAACCGGAGATTATTATTTTTATAAGTAAAACGTATTGAATAAAGCCATCCTGTTCAAAATCACCAGTTTTCCATTTTTTGTTCATACCTAAATTTAATGTTTTGTAAATGTCTTAATTATTCCATAATACACAATAAAAAATCGGGGATTATTAAGAATTGATGTTCTTCAGGTATGTATCTACTAATATTTCAAACTATCACCTAAAGTGCAATTAATGCAATCTACTCCATACAACAATCCGTAGATTTCCCCGACTATATAAAATCTACTCATTTCCTAATAAATAAATAATATAAGCAAGCTTACCTTCAAATTGGTATGGTATAAGGTCTAACAAAATTAGATCAAACTATTTTAAGGGGATGATCAGACTATCAAACTGAACAACTTTCTCTATGGGACCAATATCGAAATCGGGAAAAAAAATCGTCTGTCCCATACATTTAGGTCCGAGTACCTATGTTTTCATGGAACAAAATAGCGAAAAATGTTTTTTCGCCACGTGAAGTGGGGATGAATTTTTTTCCCTCGCCTATCCGATGTTGTGGGGTATCGTTAAATAGGTCTTTAAAAAATATTATGGGTGTGGAAAAACCATTTTTCGATTAAGGGATCCGTTAGAGAAATATTAAGCTTTAAAGCGAAAATTTTTGTTAGAGTCAAGTGTCCCCCCCTTCTCCCGGCTAAACGGTTGTAGTTGGAGATGTGAAAAAATTCACGGCAATAGTATATATAATGAATTTAAAGGGAAAACTATCATGGCTAAGTAAGCTTTACAAGTTAACGAGTTATAGTCGACACACATAAAAATGTATTCGGAGACGGTTAAACCGTAGTAAAAAACAAAAAGCCCCCATGTAAGTCCATATATTGTGAAGGGCAAATATGGAGCCCTACACTGCGCGTGGCCCGACATGCACTTAGCCCGTTTTTATAATACACTTTACAATAAAATTGCTTGTTTGATTTAAAAGTCTGGTCATAATTGTTGTGTATTTAAGAATCCTAAACCTAATTCCTACTAAGTACAAGGTGTTGCAAACATACAAATAAACATTTAATGGGGTGGTTATTAGATTTATATTTAAGTAAACAGTGTATTGCCATGTATCAATAATTAAATAAATAAATAACTGAACAACTTTCACATCGAAATCGCAAAAAGAAATCTGCTGTTCCATACAAAACTGCAATCTCACTCGACCGTTTTTGTTTGGGACACCAGATTCTTTTTCTCGATTTCGACATCGGCCCCATAGTGAAAGTTGTTCAGTTGCAAGGTCTAAACAACCCCATTAAGGGCTTATGTCGAAAAATAATTGAAGCGAAATGAGCGTGTGATAGCTTATATTACTGAAAGAGCTGGGGCGGCGCGCGCCTGAAACGACGCAAGCGTAAAACAAACTTTATTTATGTATTTGGCCCAAGAAGGTTTGCAGTGTTGTATTGTAACAGCTGATTTTTTTCGCGATTTCGATTTTGGTGCCATAGAGAAAATTGTTCCGTTTGATGGTCTGACGAAAAAGTGTCAGCATATTAAGAAGGAACCTATATGTGCGTAGCGTACACTTATATTTGTTTGCATTTATATTTTATACAATAAGTTAAGAGGATATGTCGGTCGGGGCGCCGCGCCGAAGAGCGCTGCTGCATACAAACGACGTTTCATTCGATCCTATTTTTACAAGCATTTATTTACTTTCACCCATTGACGATGTTCATTAAAAACTGAACTAATTGAACAAATTGTTTTCAAATAACACCTATGTAAGTACAAAGTAAATACCGAAGAATAAACATTATAATTTTTTTTCCCCGCATGTAGGTATAAAGTGTTGCAATGTAAGTACTTATGTTAAGGATAATAAAAGGCTTTTTTATTTTTATTTTATTTATTCATATTTACTTTCCCTATTTACCGTCCCTATACAGATATGTAATGAAATCAATCAGCTATTGTCAATTTGACTAAAAATATTTGACTCGACAAAAATACTAAAAAAAAAAAAAAATTGTTTGCAAATATCTTCAATCGTACATCATCGCCAAGTTTACAATTTTATTTTATGTAGGTATATACATATAAGATAGATAGAAGATATAGATAGTGTTCACTATAATATGTACCTACTAATAAATCTCAGATGACACCCGGTTGACACCAATTAGTGTAGACACCTAATGACCGCAGTCACACCCAACGCATCTTTGTGATGTGTGAACACAGCTTAATTAGTTACCAACCAGTCTTCTTATGAAACGATGTAACTAAAATAATATTAAGTTTATATTTGGGAGGTAGTACCTAGGTACTTTACGCAATCCAGCACAAATTATTTACGCATAGCATATGCTATATTCCCCGAGGGGGTAGTCAGAGATACTCTGAAACCTCAGACAATCCACGTTTCACTAGTAGTACCGAAACTCTGTCCAGTGTGACGGGGAGTGAGCCCGTCGCCACTTGTAATGGACAGTAGGTACAATACAGGCCTCGAAATTGAAACATGCAGGTTTCCTCACAAATAATTTTGGTACAGTCTAATTGGGATTTTAAAAACCTGTTATTGATAACTAAGACGCCCGCAGCATGTTGTGCGAGATAAGGCTATATCACGATTTTTATCTCGTTTGTTCGCGCGCATATAGAAAAAGAGCGAAGGTGTGGTAGCGCTGTATCACGCTGCCATACCACAGTATAAGAAAGAGTGTCTGTTTATTACTAGATACAGTACAGACACTCCCTTCCTCCCACCAACTTTTTACCTCACCCCCTCTATCGCCCTCTTGTTACCCGGCAGTTACCTACGAAGGAGACATACAATTTCTTTGGTTTCGCATGTGCTGACGTCATCTTGTCAATTTAATTTTTTTGTATGCAGTGTCCGGGCTGTGGCCATACTGCTGTAGGGAAACGAAACAACCTTGATTTTTCCAAAACATTTCAATTCTTTAATGCAGTTCCGGCGACGAGACGGTAACCCGTAGCGTCCAGGGACTATTACCGGTACAGTACCAGGTATTGGACGATGGGCCCCATCTAATATGTATTTACTACAGTAATCCATGGGAATCAGAGTAACGGGCCTCAACTTTACCGTCGCTAGGCCTAATTCCATTCCATATATTCCATATAAACAGAATATAAAGTTCCCAGCTTTATATTCTACTTGGTGCTACTATTTTCATATATAATATGACAAGAAAATCAGAATAAACCTGTCTGCATAATCAAAGAATACCATCAGCAAACAGCTTGGCCTCCACAATATAATACCCATTCGCATATGCAGTCTGAAAGTCTCCGTCACCATAAAAAAGGATTTACGCTACACCGGCTCGTTGTCAATTTTACTCGTGCGGAGGCATGTCCCCTGCAGTATGATGGGCATACATACATAGGTACACATACTCTTCCCACTATCCAATGCCATAAAGGTAGCCAGAGACTACGGACGGACCACCACACTCTACGATTCTGACATACTTCTCTCGAATCATCCACTTACATGCATGTCTTCGTGCTCTTCCGTCGATTGAGGGTGCTACTCATACTCACTTGTCCTTTTCGGAGAAGACCATTTATTGGATTGTGGTAAGTTGAACTGTTTCAATCACAGTATTATGTAATAATAATATAATAAATAAAAATATTTATTAGACTCAAATAAACGATTACAATATGCCTTATAATTATCAAGTATATAGAGACAATATTTTCTTATTATGTTGCTAAGAAGAAAATTTTAGGTATCCCCGATTCTTAGACGGGACCTAAAAGGTCTTGTTACCTAAGAGTCAGAGATTCTTCCAGATAGACGGTTGTTACATAATTTATAATCAGCATGTAGGATTTAATAAGTGCACGTCGTCGCTTTAGCTTTGAATCTAAAGAGTTAGATTATAAAAAATGATGATGATGTGTAGGTATAGAATGGCGAAGACTCAAAAGAATCCTCAAAATATAGAAAAATGTAAGTTACAAAGCTTCGTCGACGGTCGGACAATTAGAGACACATGCAGACGGGGCGTGAAATGGTGCGAAACTGTGAAATTTCACGCTAGCCAGCCGCGACGTAGAACGAAATTAAATGTTAAGCATTCATCTCGTCCGGAACGGTACTATTTCTACACTTTATTATGATAATCTAAAATTATACCTCCTTGCAGCGCACTCCATACAAAGGAAGTTTGATTATATTTTCAATACTTGACATTTTTTAAACACGATCTTAAGGTGGTTTCAGTCCATACAAAAGTTTGACGCACAATACGCGTAGACGAATTAATAAAAGTAATATTTTATATATGGAAAAATAGTTTAGAAAATCTAGTTGCCGCGTAACAAATAACATTAGCAATTTATAATATAATTACGAAGATATGAAGCTTTTAAAATGTTGTATGAAACATTTCAAAGCTTTATATCTTCGTAATTATTTGTGACGCGGCATCTAGATTTTCGTAACTATTTTTCCATATATCCAAAGTTACTTATATTAATACCGTCTACGCGTATTGTGCGTCAAAGTTTTGTATAAAATTGACCCCTCTGCAACCGCCTTAAAGCTAATCTCTGATATCATAAAGTTGTTTTAATTACTATAGGAGACACCAAAGCCAAAATTATCTGATATACCTACTACTTATACTAATAAATATGATGTTACGTGGCTGTTCCATACTAAACTACGATGCCTAATCGACTCAAATGTACGAACAGCAGCTTTTTTTGCAATTTCACGTTTACTTAAGGTTGTTCCAAGGTCTGTACCACCGCTAAAAATTTGTCGTTTCATTTAAATTACTCTTTATACCTAGTAACAATAACAAAGACAACACAACAGTCGATGACAATCTTTACTAATATTTCTGGTTCTACAACATCATCACTTCCAACAGAAAAAAACTTGCCAACTACGAGTGGAACTCCCGCATTGAGGGTTTCGTACTGTATTATTATTTGTGGTTGGGCTATTGCAAGCAAGGGTCGTTGTAACACTGAGACCAGCGCTGGTCCTTTGTGTTCGCCCCAAGCTCACCCATATTTTACGCATACCTCCGAACTTATGGTATTTTCTTTTCATCCTTGGGAATGCAGGTTTCCTCACGATGTTTTCCTTCACCGCTGAGCTGGTAAATGATAAATACAACCGTACATAAATTCCGAAGAACTTAGTGGTACAGGCCAGGAATCGAACCGCGGCCTCAGGATTGAGGCGTTAGCTCTCTTCCGTATGGGCTAACATCGCTCAATTCGTACTGTAAGTACATGTTACTAATAATTTTTTTTTCATTGGTCGTAACAAAAAAAAAAGAAAAAGCTGGTATATATATAGGTAAATGGTGCATTAGTTTATGTCAATACAGTGTTTAAGTAAAAAAATAAACAGTTTGAAATAAATGACATCGTACATCCACGTATGGGTCGTTCGGCTAAATGATATGCATGTGATAGCTTTGTTATACACATTATAAAATAGAGGAATATGCTTGAAATACAATCCAGTTTCAAAAATAGACATAATTTGAATGCAGATAATGTGAGAGGGCGACAGATAGAATGGAGTGTTGTGTGATAGGGATAAAAGATGAGGGACGAATGACAGGCCAAGTAAAGAGGGATAGGAGACAAGGAGCGTATGTGCAAGAGAGATGGAAGAGAGTGTGACGTAGGAGGAAGCTGAGAGGAGGGATGTCTCTGTGATTCGCAAGATGGACGGACTATGTTTTTTTTTTGAAAAGCCTACTTAAAATTATGATAAAACGCCGTGCCCTTTGAAAGATTACAATAGGAATAATACTAATAGGATTAATTATTTCAACAAGATTAATTATTACAATTGGATAATAATTTAAATATTGAGAATATTAATGTATTTGATAATATTTTGAATATTATATTATTATTTTCTTTTATAAGATTACTCCAATAGGACTAATTATTCCAACTAGATTCATTATTCCGATAAGATTCATTACTCCAACAAGATTAATTATTCCAATGGGATTAATTAATCTTGCCGGATTATTTATTCCAATAGGAATCAATGTCTCAATATGGCTCAATATTCTAATAAGATGAATTATTCCAACAAGGTTAGTTGTTCAAACAAGACTAAACTATTCTAATAAGATGAAGTATTCATTATTTATTTCATTATTTCATTATTTTTTTAATTAAAGAAGAAAGATAAAGAAAAAAAGAGAAAAAAAAAAAGAAAAGAAAAGCTCCTCCTTTGTACATGTTTTCTCAACTTTGTGTATTATTATGTCCTTGTGTACAATAAAGTGTTATAATAATAATAATAAGAAAAAGATTATTAATTAAATATTTTTTTTTTATGTTGATATTGGAGAGGGGTATATGTTTGTTCCTATGGGAGTGGAGACCCTGGGACCGTGGGGACCCGATGCAAAACAGCTTGTTACAGAGATTTCAGCGCGCCTTATAGAGACCACTGGTGATAAGAGGGCTGGCAGTTACCTTCGTCAGCGCATAAGCTTGGTGATACAGAGGGGGAATGCTGCCAGCGTTCTTGGAACCGTCGGGAAGCCTTTGGTGGAGGTTTAGGAAGTTGACGAAGCTTGTTGCAGATATTCAGGGATGTATTTATTGACGAAACGAGTTCTGGATCTGAGTGATGTATATACCTTCACGTATATACCTATGACGGAGCCTGTTGTGGATTTGAGTGATGTATTTTGTTAAACAAATTCTAGGAATAATTTTAATGAATTATTCTAATAAGATAAATAATATTTCTTATAAGACAAATAATAATTCTAACAAGACTTATATTTCTGACGTCCTGGCTATATTATTTTTATAATTTAAGTAAAAAAATTACTTAAAACTTAAAACTTTTCGAATTTTAAAGTTACAGGGTAAAGTAGGTCTGGGGCCTGACAGCATAATATATAAGGTCTAACAAAACTAGCTGAAACTATTTTAAGGGGATGATCAGACCATCAAACTGAACAACTTTTTCTATGGGACTAATATCGAAACCGCAAAAAAAAAACAGCTGTCTCCTACATTTAAGTCGAGTTATGTTTGCAGTTTTGTATGGGACAGCTGGTTTTTTTTCGCGATTTCGATATTGGTCCCATAGAGAAAGTTGTTCAGTTTGATGGTCTGATCATCCCCTTAAAATAGTTTCAGCTAGTTTTGTTAGACCTTATATTTACTATGTACATAAAATTGTACAGTGGGTCTGTCAAGCTCTTCGAAGTTTTTAAAAAGCTGGGTTATAATGAAATCTGTGATTTAGAAAAATAATAAACATTATTAAGAAAACTACCTTAGCATTTTTCTTCATCAGTGTAACAGTTTATTATTAAAACATCTGAAGTCGGGTGCAGTTGGGATACTTTTATATTGATATGGTATTTAATTACATGTATAGTAGGGCAATAAAAACGGGTCCAGTTGGGACGGGTGCAGCTGGGAATGGGGAGATATGGCACTAACGGACGGAACCCTAAAATCTGTAATATAGTTTTGAATAAGTTTATCCTGTGTGTGTTCCTTTGAACTTTAAAAGCCAGTATTGAAATGAATGCCGGTTTTGAGGAATTTGTACCTATTTAAAGAAAATACTCGTGAGGGCGCTCGAGCGCGCTGCATAAAACGAAATTCCGTACTATTTTCAATATTAACCAATTATAATTAAATTGACAAAAATGTTGGTAACACAATGTAGAAACCAATATCTTTATTCTATGTCGGTACCTTGTCAGATTTCCGTCAAAGAATGCTATAGGATTAATTTAAACTATAACCGTTAGTTTAAAATTTTAACCACGGTAACTTTGGAACTACCGACACAGATATTGGTTTCTATATTGTGTTTACAACATTTTCATTTACTTTAATTACTAAATGTCCAAACTAGGACAGAACTTCGTTTTGTATGAAGCGCTGTATCAGAAATATCCTCTTGGAGTGAGTTCTGAAATGACGGCTATTTTCCTTGAGAGGAATGAAAGAGGATGACATATTGCGCCGACCCCAAAATAATAGTAGATAAATGGGCAAGAGAATGCGGAATTGATGGAAATGAGGCTGCTGATGAGCTGGCATGAAAAGGAGCGGAGGAGGACGCGATAGGCTCTGAGCCTTACTGCAGCATCTCTCGCAACACCTCTAGACGTGTGCTAAAGGAATGGGCCGTGAACCAAAGCCGTAAGCTCTCTTTAGTCGGATACACTAGGACTGAAGCATGCAAAACTTTCACTTTGGACCAACATCGAAATCGCAAAATAATAATTGAATTAAGAATTAATTAATAAATTAAGTAGGTACCTATTAAAGGACCATCAAATTGAGCAACTTTCACTGTGGAGCCTCAATCGAAATTGCGAAAACAATCTACTGGAGTGCGATTTTTGAACATCATAAGTTGTTTCAAATATTATTGATTTTTAAACATGTTACAGCCATGTTGTGCTATTTCGAAGTGCGGATTCAAGTCCCGCTCGAGACAAATATTTCAATCTTTAATTTGATTATAAATTATAATTAGCTGTAGAAAGATGCTGAGATGAATGATGCAATCTCCATAGTAATTTTGTCATTTTTAATCTACTGCTGATCAGGGACCGAAAATTTTCGGTTACCTTTATTTAAATGTTACCTTTATCCAGGTAACAACCGATTTTAATACCGGTAACCTAAATATGACCTTCAAGAGAATGCGAGTGAGTGCGGGTAAGGGTCAGTATAGACGGAGCGGCAAAAAGCGCACGTGGTTTTTAAAAACACTGAAACTTTAATTGCTACTAATCAAAAGTACAAAATTGATTGAACAACGTCGTTGTTGAAGCGGGTGACTTTTGGAGTTTTGGAGGAATTTTGGAGCACCCAACGAGGGACGCGCGCACTATTTTCAGTGTTGCTACAGCATTGGACAGGTCTAGATAATAAAGGAATGATTATTTATATTATATTGAACCCAAAAGCATAGAATGGTTTAAGTTTATGTTCACGTTTTAGTTTAAGTTTGTAATTATAATTGATTTAATTTGTATTTAGTAGCGACTAACGAGGTACTTACTTAAAATTTGAATACTTACTATATTTATGAAGAAACAATTTTTTATTTAAATATATCTCTGTGTACGCGGACCGTTAATAGAATGATATTAAGGTTACCTTTAAAAATACCTGTATAAAAAATTAAGGTTGTAACCAAAAAGTACCGGTATTATCGATACCGGTATCGGTCCCTGCTGCTGATATCGACGTGTGTTTTTCAAATATTACCAGTCGATACCTACATTTTAGGTCGGGTTTTGACGTGTTGTATGAAAAACTATTAGAAAAAAAAAAAATTTTGCCGTTTCTTTGTTGGCTCCATAGCGAAAGTTGTTCAGTTTGATGGTCTGGAGCACCCCTTTAAGTATGTAACGTATTTAAGTTTAGCACTCTTACAGACGAGCGACACTTTGCGGTCGCCGCGCCGTGGCTTCGGTCGCGCGACACACGCCGACCGTAAAGTCTATGAGCGCGACTCTCTGCGACCGCGACCGGACATCTAATTGAACAACTTTCACTAAGGAGCCATAACCGAAATAGCAGCATAAAAAATCAGTGGTTTTACATACATTTGGGTCAGGTAGCCATTGACATTTTGTATGGAATTATTTTTTTAATTTTGGCTCCGTGAAAGTTCAATCAATCAATTATTCAATTATACTTTATTTGACACAAAAAAAACAGAGTATACAGAGAGCAAACAATCAGGAAATACAAAAGGCACAAAAACAGGCGATCTTATCGCTAAAAAGCGATTTCTTCCAGACAACCTTAGGGTAGAGGAAATAGTGAAAGAAGATTGGTAGGCGGTGTAAATCATAATAACACAATATAGATAACATACACAAATAATGTTATACAAATACAAACATACTGTAATATAAAAATATATATATAATATAAATACCTATAACAAATACATATTCATACCTACAAATACATATCATACATAAAAGAGTACTAAAACAACAATTATTTATCAAAGATAGAAAAACATGAACCAGAGAGGTGACCATTCAGGATAGGTAGTCAGTTCTCGAGGAAATGAGCTTTGACGCTGAAAGTTGTTCAGTTTGATGGTCTGAAGCACCACGTTTTATATGTAACTTGTAATTGTAATATAATTTATAAATAGGTATAGGTAAATAGAATGATCATTCATTAATTGAAACAAATTGGTAATATAAAATTTTTCTTTATTGTGGAATTTCATTAAGTACATACAGAATATGACACAGATCGTCTTTAGGTACCAATGCAATTGGTATCAAAAAATCGAGATGGTACAATATGATGATTACACAAACAAAATATTACTTGAAATTTCCAAGTCATTATAATATACCTTTTGCCAATCATACTACGTTAGGTACCTACTGATGGTGTCGGCTAAGAATAGCACCATCCCATTTCCTCCTGTGGGTGTCGTAAAAGGCGACTAAGGGATCTACCGGAGGATGGCCAGCAGTATCCTCTGAGTACAAACATTCAATCACAACTGCGATCGCCAACCCGCCTGCCAAGCGTGGCGATTATGGCAAATCCCCCCATTTTGGGGGAGGCTTATCGGCTGATATGATGATGATGATGAATATAATCGAAAACTTACACAACTACATATACAGGGTGAAATTGATATCATTAGCATCCTTTTAAACTAAGAGTCTACCCATCAAACTAAACAACTTTTACTATGGGAGTCAACCGATCGGAGCAAAAAAATAATCAGCTGTTGCATACATTTGAGTAGCGAACTCGCGCGTCGACATTGCAGTTTAGTATGGAACAGCTAATTTTTTATTTGCTCCGATCGGTTTGCTCCCATAGTAAAAGTTGTTTAGTTTGATGGGTAGAGTCTTAGTTTAAAAGGATGCTAATGATATCAATTTCACCCTGTAGATTATTCTATATCCTATTATTCCTATTTGTTTGTTGTTTTGTATGTAGGGGGTTATCTCTGGAACTACTGAACCTATTGTAAAAATTATTTCACTAATAGAAAGCTACACTAGTCTTGAGTAACATGGGCTATATTTTATTTTGATACGCGAACCAAGTCGCAGGCAAAACCTAATCAGTTTATATTCTTAAATTATTCGTAGCATTCAAACTACAGGGTCCTTCTTAATATGCTGACACTTTTTTAACGGGATGATCAGACCATCAAACTGAACAACTTTCTCTATGGCACCAACATCGATATCGCGAAAATAATATCACCTGTTCCATAAAAAACGCAAACCTACTCGAGCCAAATGTATGGGTAAGATGTTATTTTTTCGCGATTTCGATGTTGGTCCCATAGAGAAAGTTGTTTAGTTTGATACTCCGGTCATCGAGAAGGGCCCTGTATAAATATTGCGCTAACTTATTAATTCATGGCTAACAGTTGTGTAAGTGAACCAAAAAAAACAATGATTAATAGTTCCCAATAATACCTAAGTATGCCAGTTTCCTGATAGTTCCTATTGCCACGAGTATACGATATCAAGAGTCCATCCTCACCACTTATCTTTAACTACCTCGTCGATAAACTTAGTCCAGCGAATTTCAAACTCATGAATCAATTTATCTTTATTACTAAATGTACTGAAAAATAAAGAATTTAAAGCTAAGCCCTTCAGGAGTCTCAAATCTGCGTGACGACTCGCTATACCAACAAAGGTAACGTAGAAGTCGTGAGATAATGGATCAGCTCCCCATACTCCTGGATCATCGCTAGATAAAACCACAGGCATGTTCTGAGCCAAAAAGTTGGATAACGGATGATTTCTCAGGTCCTCGACAAGTTTCAGGACAGCGTTGGATATCACACTAACTTCTATTGCAATCTTTCTCTTCTTTACTTCTTCTAGTAGTAGGGGATGTTTGATAAGCGCAAAAGCGTGCCCCAGACGTCGAGCCCCAAGTAATATGGCATCCACTAGGTTCTCGTCAGAACTGCTCCCGTACCAATTTGTTTCACCAGCGTGGAAGAAGTAATCAAATTCGTCTGATGCAGCTATCAGTTCAGTCAAAAACTCCTTAAGGGGTACTCCTAAATCCTCTTGACCGACCAAATCGAACCCAGCAAATAAATCTGGTACACTCTTTTTTATTCTTCTCGCTATGTCTAAATACTCTTTTACTGTATTAGGATTTACTTTTCTCAATGGAGCATATATAAGTTTAGCTCCAAAGAAATCTGGATAATCAGTCATGAATTGGTCTAGAACTCTTTTATAAGATTCCGCTGTGGATACAGAATCATAAACATTGCCTTTTAAGTCATAAAGTTGAGGCAAAACACTTCGTACTTCTAAATACATAACGTTATCTTCTCTCAACTTCTTTAAAGTATCGTAGAAATATTGTTCCCATACTGGTTTATAACTGAAAATTGAAGAACAAGTTATAAAGTATTGTTGAAACTTCTTCCAAACAATATTTACATCTGTATAAACTTCTCTCGGATTATCAATAACTATGGTAAAATATTTTTTTAGTACAGCATCAAATTTCTCAACATCACCAAAACTATATCTAGCTTCCTTCATCTCTTGCCACTGAGTTCCACAAGTGGTATTGGGCAAATTTTCAGAAAATAAAAATCGTATATCATCTTCCTCAAAACACACGTATAAATCTGGCAAATACGTTAGTTCTAATACATAGTCTGACCCTAAAATGGCTGTATCGTGAACGTGAAGAAGAGCACCCTTAGGCATCTGCTTAATCAGTTTAAAAAGTTTTGATTTCTTCGCTTCATCTTTGTAATCAAAGAAATGTTTTGACATGTTGAAAGTCTCTGGGTTATTAAAAGCTTGGTCCAGCTCTTGATGCTTCAGCTCCATCATTATTTCATTCACTTTTTGCTCACTATCACTCAGCACTATATTACTTCCGAGCATCATGTCCAGTTCATTTTTTATAATGATTTCGCGTTCGTTGAACACCTCCAATGCATCTTTGGAAACTGCCAGTGAATGCAGACACAAAAAGCAAACTATTGTTCTCCACATGGCCACTGTTTATATTTGATTGATAGTAAATACACAATCACTAAACTTATAAGTAAAAATATCGAGAGCAAGGTTACTTGTCAAACGCCTTGCGTAGCAGGTAGGTGACTAAAACACAATTCGATCGGTAGCTTGTTCGATTACAGGACAAACACGATACGAGTTTTTGTATCGAGGTGTAGACTTATCATAACCAGTTTATCTATTTTAATCTTGTTGTTATGGCATTTATCGTTATCTACCGGTGGATACCGGCCAATTGTATAATCTGTATTGTCTTTAATTATCATGAATAATTATTTCCGTGTAACTTGGAACACAGGTCTCAAATCATAGCAGGCAATTTCATTTAGGTGTCAAGTTATACTAGTCGATCGCCGTGTTGACGACTTACCTGAATGATTATATGTTATTTATATCGTGGATATTATGCACCTAATCATTGTATCTTACCTGTAATAAATGTATGATAAATAATTGAATGTAATAGCATATCATTGACCTCTATTAAATTATCTTATCATAGTGTAATAGGTAATTAGGTAGGTACCTGCAAAGACTCTTGGAAAGAAGGAAAGATTCTGTCCAACAATGGAACCTCAATGGCTGATATAATAATGATAATTATACAGGGTGTTACAAAAGTAAAAACTGCCTCCGTGGTCTAATGGTTAAGAGCATTGGCTCTCGGCACGGAGGTCGTGGGTTCGATTCCCACGGGGGACACCTAGTGAAATGTCACATTGTGCGTTTTTTCCCAGTTGGTTAGGACATTGCAGGCTGAATCACCTGATTCTCTGAAAATAAAAATGATTCCGTGCTTCGGATGGCGCGTTAAGCCGTTGGTCCCGGCTACTATCTCTGGTGGTAGTAGTCGTTACATAAAAACAACGTCAGAGGCCGTAAGGCGGTCTGAAAAAACTCTGACACCAGGGCTCTGCCCACACGATAAGAAAGAAGAAAAGTAAAAATAAACATTTAAAACTTTTAAGGGGGTTGTTAAGACCATCAAACTAAACAACTTTCACTGTGGGACCAACATCGAAATCGTGAAAAAAAAATCTTTTGTCCCATACATTTATCTCTGTAGATCTGTAGTTTAGTATGGAACATCGCAAACGCTTCGCATCATGTCGATTATGGCAAATCTCACCATTTTGGGGGAGGCCTATGTCCAGCAGTGGACGTCTATCGGCTGATATGATGATGACGACGATGGAACATTAGATTTTTTTCGCGATTTCGATATTGGTCCCATAGTGAAAGTTGTTCAGTTTGATAGTCTTAACCACCCCTTAATTGTTTATTTGTATCTTTGTACAGTGACCAATTTAATATTATGTTGACGGTTTTTAAGGAGATGATTAGACCTTCAAATTGAACAACTTTCTCTATGGAAGCAAAATAAAAATCGCGAAAAAAAATCAACTGTCCCATACATTTTGGTCGAGTAGGTTTGCAGTTTAAGGTATAATAATGTATCGATCTTGGTCCCTAGAGAAAGTTGTTCAGTTTGATGTTCTGTTCATCCCCTTAAAAACTGTCATCGTATTATAATAATAATTATAATTGCAAGAAAAACACGACTGAATGGCTCATAGACAAAAATTATAACGATACAGAAAGTATGATTCACCCTATTTCGTAATGTTATATACCTACCTATTTAATCTAACACAGCACCGCACACCTCCTCCACACACTCACACACAAACACAACCCTACACCCTCACACACACACACACACACAACCCCCACACACACACACTCACACACAAACATCTGATCAGTTTGTCTTTTGATGTGATTATCTCAAATTCAATTTAAATTTTATTATGTTACTTTTGTCTTGTTTTTGTTAATTGCTTTCATTATGTATAATTAATTATCCTTATAAATTATGTATCCTCGAACGTTTAATGTTAATTCATCCATTATTGTGGCTTGAACGAAGAGGCCAGTACCTAGTAGCACAGGGTTCTTCCCTGCTGATAGTTGCTGGCAGCTCCCCTGTTCGAAATCGGTCAGCCAATATAATATAAGATTTGTAAAAAATTGTAAACAGTAGCATTATCTAGTGATATTGTACTAGGCTGTTTTTGTGTTAAATAAACATTCATTCCCAAAGAACGAGGCATTTGGTATAGAACTATACAATCAGAGCCTTTGAAAGTAACCTGGATTGATAATTGCTCATTAAGTAGGTCTGATATAACGACTGCACTGAGACTTCGTACCGGGCACATTCCATTAAATAAATTTGCCTTTCTGATGGGAAAAGTCCCTTCACCAAATTGCAGTGAATGTGGGGAGGTGGAGGATGTGTACCACATTTTGATGGAGTGTGTGCGGAACGAGGCTCGAAGGAGACAGATTTTTGACAACAGACTCTTTAAAACAGGGGGATGCAACAGTGCCTTAGCCTTTCCCCTATCAGATCCAGCTAAAACACTGTACAAATTAGCTACATTTGGTATACGTTGTAGAAAGTAAGTTCAGTATTTTAAGTATTATTATTTGAAGAAAACATGTAAAAAGGTACAATAGAGCGGCATAGTCGCTTTGCGACAAAGCTCTTTTCAATAAAGATAAAAAAAAACATTCATTCATTCATTCATTCATATTAAGAAGGACTCTGTATAGTTTTGCCAGGAATAATTTAAAATTTGTATGGAAATCTTTGACCCAGTGTAACTTTGAAACTACACATTTGAACGAAAACCGGACAAATCACAGATATTAGTTCCTAGATCGTTTTTGAAAATGACTAGAGGACATAAAGAGAATTAAACTTCATTTGTATGGATCACCTTAACTGGTAGGTAACTAGATATATTATTTTTTAAGGATTTGTGTTAAAATTTAGGTTTCTTTTACAGGGTGTTAGGGTAAACAGTTGCTTTACTTTAAGAGGTGATTGCACCCATGATACTGAACAACTTTCCCAATGAAATCTATAGGATATTCGCAATAAAAATGTTGGACTATCCATACCAAATGCAATCAGCTGATCGAAAGTTTGTATGAAAAGTCGATTTTTTTTTGCGAATTTCCTATATTTTTCTATGAGAAAGCTATTCAGTATCGTGGGTACAATCACCCTGTATAGTGTATAGCTACAGTATGTTTCTGTTTTATATTGCTAGCCATATCACTATTTGCTAGGTCTATCATATCAGACCGAAACTGCTGACACTTTTTTAGGGGATGATCAGACCGTCAAACTGAACAACCTTCTCTATGGCACCAATAACGAAATCGCAAAAAAAATCAGCTCTTCCCTACAAAACTGCAAACCTACTCGAGCCAAATGTATGGAAACGCAATTTTTTTTTTTGCGATTTCGATGTTGGTCCCATAGAGAAAGTTGCTCAGTTTGATGGTCTGATCGTCTACTATATAAAAAGTGCATATTTCGAGGACCCGGTTGGTGTAATGGTTACCACGCCGGACTGCCAAACCAGGGTCCGGGGTTCGAATCCCGGTTCGGTCATGGATGTTTATATGTTTGTGCCGTTGTTGTATGGTTTCCATAATAAACAGCAGTGTTGCCAGAAGGTTACTTTTGTAATCTTTTAGGTGATTTTAGCTCTGTCAGGTTACTTTTAGGTTACACGATTCAAAAGGTTACTTTTAGGTGATTTTTCAGAATTTGTGTAATCAATTTTAAAATTATTATTTTTCCATGAAAACGCACGAACGCATAACGTTCGTAACTTTGTGAGTGCAAAGTTACGAAGTGACTAAAAATGGTATGGAATGGTAATGGACTAAAGTCTTAAGCGTCTCACTTACTCGCTCGATCAATCAAACTGATGAAAAATGCAACTTAAAATGGAAAAACGCTACTAAATTATTTACGGAAAAAAAACATGAAAGGTTACTTTTCACAAGATCCGGCTGGCAGCACTGATAAACAGCCTATAGTGGTTGCTTGGGATCATTACAATGTATGTGCCTGTGAGCGTTATTTATTTATTTATATTAAGAAGGACTACATACAGGGTGTAGTTGTAGCAAAGATTGTATCATCATCAGACTATAAACAATAATTTTCACGTTTATAGTTTAGTACCTATAGACAGTTGCATTGGTTATAAAAGGGTGATTGTACTCATTATACTGAACAACTTTCCCCAAGGATACTCTTCAGAGATAAGCTCGCCCTTTGTCATGCACTTTCATTGTGTCTGTGTGTAGGTACAATAAAGTATCAAAATAAATAAATAAGGAACCTAAGCAAGTATACAGGGTAAAATTGATATCATTTAGCCCAGTCATTTTACGGAGTTTTGTTAGGCGGGGTAGGGAGTAATTCTTAATTGGACTTTTAAGCTGTAACCGGCACCATTTACTGACAAAAAGACTATCTTAAAACATATTAAAAAAAAATTTGCTACGCAACCTAGAAATCAAAATTGTGTGTCCTTCTGGGACACAATTTTAATTTCTATGGTGTTAATATTTTTGTCTACTTACAAGGCTTTGAAAAATACATTAGTATTTTCTATTAAATATCTCATTTTTAAATTTCAATGCCTATTTTATTGGTCAAAAATAATTTATATTGTTAAATCTAATTAAAATGAGTGCATTGGTATTAATATTATGAATTTAAAAGCCTTCTGGGAGATACAATTTTGATTTCTATGTTGCGTAGAGATTTTTTTTAATATTTTATCAGATAGTCTTTTTCACCCCTCCTAACAAAACTTCGTAAAATGACTGGGCTAAGTGTGATGGTTTGATCATCCTCGTAAAAAACTGTCAGCACATAACATAAACATAACTGCAGCAGCAGTCATTGTGCTACATCTTGCCTACGTTATTATCTCCCATCTCACTAAAAGCAAATACTAATTAGAAGATTAAAGCGAAAGGTGACAATTCCTATACATCTGAAAAAAAGCAATATCCTAAAATACCTCTGGAGTGCGATTTTTGAAACTCATTCTTTGAACTAAGCAGTTGAAAATGTCAATATTACTATGGAGATATGCATCTTTCTACTGCTGATTTGACATTCAAAATCATACTCCAGGAGTGCGAAAAGCAAATACTAATTAGAAGATTAAAGCGAAAGGTAGCAATTCCTATACATCTGAAAAAAGCAATTTCCTAAAATACCTCTGGAGTGCGATTTTTGAAACTCATTCTTTGAACTAAGCAGTTGAAAATGTCAATATTACTATGGAGATATGCATCTTTCTACTGCTGATATGACATTCAAAAATCATACTCCAGGAGTGCGAAAAGCAAATACTAATTTAGAAAATTAAAACGAAAGGTAGCAATTCCTATACATCTGAAATAAGTAATTTCCTAAAATACCTCTGGAGTGCGATTTTTGAAACTCATTCTTTGAACTCAGCAGTTGAAAATGTCAATATTACTATAGAGATATGCATCTTTCTACTGCTGATTTCACATTCAAAAATCATACTCCAGGAGTGCGATTTTTGAAAGTTAAATCAGCAGTAGAAATATGCGTATCTCCATACATTTTCAACTGCTGAGTTCAACGTATGAGATTCAAAAATCGCACTCCTGCACTTATTTCACTCATACGGGTATTGCCGTGTCGCGGCCATATTCTTTTTTCTTTTTTTTCACAAACGCGCACAGGGGCGGTTCTGTAAAGTGCCACTTAATCCTACCCCAACCCTTTCGTTGCATAAAATCAGCATGGCGGATGAGACGACCTTTATGTTTTATTTAAAAAAATGTTCTTTCTTAGCGATTCGAAGCTTTGAAACCGAAACCCCTTTTGATAGAAGCCGCGTGTAATTAACACCAGTCGGAGGTGAATTAAGTATATCATTCAAATGGGCCTGTTTGTATTTTTATATGTTTTATTCGTACTTTTTTGTTCGGATGTCTTGAAGATTTGTAGGTACCTATTATTTATAGGTTTATATTGAAAATAAGACAAAACTTCGTTTTTATGCTCACCGGTAGGTATATTTCTTAATAATTGTATCGTCATCAATTTATTGGCATTTCTAAGAAGTGTAGTACATACCTACCCTTACATAATCTATACCTACCTAAATTAATCCATTTTATTGTACAACATTTTGTAGAATCTAAATAAATTGCTCATTATACCGACTACTCTACCGGGTGAAATTGATATCATTAGCATCCTTTTAAACTAAGAGGCTACCCATCAAACTGAACAACTTTCACTATGAGAGCAAACCGATCGGAGCAACAAAAAAATCAGCTGTTCCATACTAAACTACAATGACCTACGAGATACAGATATATGCAACAGCTGATTTTTTTGGTGCTCCGATTGGTTTGCTCCCATAGTAAAAGTTGTTCAGTGTGATGGGTAGACTCTTAGTTTAAAAGGATGCTAGTAGTCGGTATAATGAGCAATTTATTTAGATTCTACAAAATGTTGTTTCTTTCAAAAATAGCACTCCAGGAGTGCGATTTTTGAAAGTTAAATCAGTAGTAGAAATATGCGTATCTCCATACATTTTCAACTGCTGAGCTCAGCGAATGGGATTAAAAAATCGCACTCCTGAACCTGAACGCCTAAGGAAGAACAAGCTTCAAATCTGCAACACGCTTCGTCAATATGGCAAAAGTATCTGCAAAATGCTTCGCAGGTCGCAGCATGCTTGTCTGAACGAATTCCAGAATAAAAGAAAACAAAACCTTGGATGGAACTAGCCGTACAGCACCCATAAATTATTGTTAGTACGTAAAGACTGATTAGAAACATAAAGAACCTTGCCATGTCGCGGAAAATCATTAGAACAAATTGTTGTAAGTACTTGAAATACTTATTGTCAATAAAGGTTATAGTCCGCAGGCTCTGGTCGGATACACCAGGGCTGAGGCATGCGAAAGAACTTGTGACCAGCTTTTCAAACAGACTTACCTCGGATGCCATCAATTCAAACCGCAACGACTTAATACGAGCCTTAACAGGACACTGCAAGTTAAACAAACATCTACACAGAATGGGGCTTGTAGATTCACCCACTTGCAGATTCTGCTGTGAAGCAGAGGAAACGCCCATACACCTCCTCTGCGAATGCGAAATGCTCATTCACAGCAGAAGTCGCCATCTAGGTGGATACATAATAACACCTACTGACATTAGGGACCTTCCCTCCAAAAGCATAACACGGTTCATGAAGTCCGTGGGCCTAGGAAATGACCTTTAGGTCTAGGGTGACAGTTACAATAGATCTATCCAGGTCGCAGTAGCTATTTGGTCATCGACCAAGCCCTTATAACCAAATAATAATAATAATAAGGTTATAGTCGATTATAGCACCCCAAAAGCTTCTTTATTTTTCTGATCAGACTTTACTTACAACGTTATGTAGAGAAACCACCAAAAATGTTGTAGAATATAATACAATGCTCTTTGAAACTACTTACTGGCAGTGGCGGATTTACCAGCAGGCTGAGTAGGCTCGAGCCTAGGGCGGCAGATTTTGGGGGCGGCAAATTTGGGGAACGATTTTTTTTTTTTTTTACCTCATAGAAATCAAAAAGATTTTGCTATGACGGTTTTCTGATGTCTTACAGATAGAAGTCTGCAACAAATTTTGTCGATGACTTTTCTCTCTCACTTGTCATTGCACATTCTGAGAGTAGCAAACTTCCATATTCTAGAGTAAAACAGCTAGTTCGCCGCCCCTCAACCAGTAATCGGCCTCTCGCCTCTGCGCCCTTTGCCCACACTTTTTATGAGTGAAAAGAGCGAAATTGCAAAAAATATGCCCCTCTAAAAAATAATGTATGATATGACAATTGTTGAGGCAAGGGCGGCAAAAACTATTCAGCCTTTACCTTGAAAATTTGTAAATCCGCCACTGCTTACTGGTAATACCACAGACTAAAATTCGTACTTAGTTCCTACTTGCTAATTTGTAACTAGGTAGGTATTCTAATTTCGATGCCTTGACTATTCCTTGAATACATTGGAATGCTTACAAATACGTAAATTCTTGTAACTCTGCTGTGACATAACACAAACGGAATGTTTATCGAGCGGCGCAAGCGTCATTTCTGTTTTGTTCTTAGAATCGGTAGTGCCCTTAGGACCCTTAGGTCAGATATTGAGTTTAAGAGCCGCTATCTTTGTTTGTGACCTCGATTACTTTTACATTCATTCATGTTTTTGTTTCCCGCGTATACTGTTATATTGTTATTTTTATGTGCAATAATAAATTGTTTGATTTATTGATTAGTCTAGCTCTAGCTAGAGAAAACAGCGAGACACCTTGTCAAAATCAGTTTCTATTTCTAATTCGTACACCTACATACGAAAAAGACATAAAATGTATTTATTATTTGACAATTTCAATTCACTATATTAGAATGTTTGGAAAATAAGTTCCTTCTTTAGAATCACTAACATTTGATACTAAACCATAGCATAAACACTCCTGAAAATAGGTTCCTTCTTTAGAATCACTAACATTAAGGTGGTTTCAGTCCATACAAAAGTTTGACGCACGATACGCGTAGACGGAATTAATAAAAGTAATATTTTATATATGGAAAAAGTTTAGAAAATCTAGTTGCCGCGTCACAATTAACATTTGCAATTTGTAATATAATTACGAAGATATAAAGCTTTTAAAATTTTGTGTGAAAAATTTCAAAGCTTTATATCTTCGTAATTATTTTATAAATTACAAAGTTACTTATGTTAATACCGTCTACTCGTATTGTGCGTCAAAGTTATGTATAAAATTGACCCCTCTGCAACCACCTTAAATCATAGCATAGCACTGATGAAAATAGGTTCCTTCTTCAGAATCACTAACATTTAATGCTAAACCATAGCATAGCACTCCTGAAAAAGGTTCCTTCTTCAGAATCACTAACATTTGATGCTAAACAATACATCATCCCAGCACATCCCAGGCAGCTTCTTACCTATCTATCCCACTACTCAATACGCCGCGTGGCCACAGCAACACCCTATGCCGAGGTCCATATCCCTTCTAGGTGCCCCTCTCCCTCCATGTGGTCCCTCCAATAGTCCGCAGTAATAAGCAGTAGCTGCTCCCTGAACAACAATGTAATCGTCAATCCAAAAAAAGAAGCGAGACATCGATTTGGTCCTGTATCGAAATAGGTTAGGTCCTTACAAATGTTAACTCAAAATTAACGGGCTCGAGGCGGGCTCTTTGACTGATGTTATTTCGTTTAGTCTAGTTATATTTTAGTTTTAGGATATTTTAATTTTAGGATATTTCAGTTTTATTACTAACTTGTGTCTATACATTTGTACTGTTAGTGTAAGTTGTTGAATAAATATAGTAAAATTAAGATGTTACTGTGACTGACAATGATTCATCATCATCACAATCTCAGCCGATGGACGTCGACTGCTGGACATAGGCCCAAGGATCGCCATAACGACCGGTCATGCGCTGCCCTCATCCAACAGGCAATGATTAATGAGAAATAAATAACTGTGTTTATAACGCTACATACCAAACAATACTTATGTGTTTACGACATGATTAATTATGTATTGTTATGTTTTCTGCGAAATAATAACAAAACCATATGGCTCGTGCTTCGAATATGATATATTTATATGGATTTAGGAAACAGAATAAATAAATTCCAATCTGCAAAAATAATAGCAGGGTTAAGTCCATGGTAATATAATTGTTATTGCGTTAACATTTTTTATTCTAATTGGTTAAGATCACAGACCTGTAGTGACCATATAGATAGACCTCGATAATTTGGCCGATTCTTTTTTTTACTTAATTGTAAAAATTCCAGCCCCTTTTTTCTTTTTTTTTTGCAATCTGATTAAATAAAAATGATAAGTTTGTATTATATTATGTACTCGTATTAGATGGGTCGTAGCCCAGACAACTTTGGTAACCACTGGTAACACTCAAGCTATAGGTGCTAGATTAAAAACTTTTCGCTCTATTGCCGTTTCATGTGCGGCCACATTTGTAGGATAGAAGGTGGATAGAAGCATGGAGTAAGCGCGTAATTTCTCTATGGATATGGATAGAAGCGTTAGCACCAAAAATTCTCTTTGAAAAAATTTGACAGCAAATTGACAACACTTACAAAGTCGCAACACACAATCATTATTTCATAATAAACATAATAATAATATGTGACGAGTCTGAGTATTAGTACTTTCAATCGTGTAATCGCTATGGAAGCTCATAGCGTCCATTCTGTACCCATCACATGTCGCCATATTAGTTCACTTGTAATATGATAGGTAGATACATTCTTAATTATATATTGTACGACTATCGTTCCATAGGGGCATGTGTCATTGTGCTAGCTCAGTGTATATTCAACGTTTAGTGGCATCGTACGCTGATGCCGCGCATCCGCCGACAAAATGCGTTCGATTTGCATCACACTTTTCTCTGTTTACGCTCTGTGCAACGCTCTGCACCCTGACATACTCAGGAACAAGCGAGCACAAATACTTCAAGACGAAGCGCGAATCAGTCTCGGCGGGAACACAACTCTCAATAAAAAGGAAATACTCGTTAACAACTGCCTGATGCAACACAAGTTCAGTGAAATAGACTACGCGTTTGATAACCCACAGTATTTCAACTTATCACATCACTACTTCAGCTATAAAGATAAGATAAGAAATTCTAAAGTGTATCAGATCATCAAGGATATGCCGAAAGGAGCGGCCTTGCATATTCACGATATGGGAATCCTGGGCCCAGATTATCTTATGAACATAACTTACATGAATAATGTTTATGTTTGTTTTCGTAATGACAGTGTGCAATTCAAATTCGCTGATAAGGAACCAAAGGAGTATTGTAAGTGCAACAAATGGGAACTTATTACTGAAGCGAGACGTTGGTCGAATAACATTACACGATTCGATGCTGACCTGCGTAAACATTTTACACTAGTCGTTCGCGATCCTGACATTGTCTACCCATCTATCAAAGAGACGTGGGAATCATTTTACAAATACTTCGAAACCGTACAATCATTGCTGACATATAGACCGATTTGGGAGCAATACTTCTATGATGCCCTCAAATTATTTAGAGAACATAACATAATGTACATTGAAATACGAAGTATATTACCACCTCTCTACGAGTTAGATGGATCTACATATGAGGAAATTGTAACTGCTAAAGCCTACAGAAAAATTATAAAAAGATTCGTGAAAGACTATCCGGACTTCATCGGAGCAAAACTCATTTATGCACCTCCAAGAAAAGTAGACAACAAAACCGTTGATGCATACATTAAGTTGGCAAAAAAGATTAAAAAGGTAATGCCAGAAACATTTGCAGGATTCGACCTCGTGGGTCAGGAGGATTTAGGGGAACCTTTGATATCATTTCTGCCGCAGCTAGCAGAGGCCGCTAACGATTTGGATTACTTCTTCCATGCTGGTGAAACTGATTGGTACGGGACTCTAACAGACATAAACCTGGTGGATGCCATTCTGTTAAGAGCCAAACGTTTGGGTCACGCTTACGCGTTGCCTAAACATCCCTTGCTGATGAAGATGGTAGTCGAAAATAACATAGGCTTAGAAGTGAATGTGATATCCAATACAGTTCTTTCTTTAGTCCGTGATGTCCGTAATCACCCGCTTAGCACTTTCATTGCGACTGGCATGCCGGTAGTCTTATCGAGTGATGATCCCGGGATCTGGGAAGCAGATCCGATATCTGCAGACTTTTATGTTGCATTCGTTGGTGCTGCCAGCAAGTATTCGGACTTGAGACTGTTAAAAAAACTGGCAATCAACTCTTTGAAGTATAGTGCTCTCGACTCTAAACAAAAGTCGGATGCAATTGGTAGCTTCAAAATGAGGTGGAAAGATTTCGTGAAAAATTTTAACTGTTCGAAGTATTAACAATTTATAAGTATAGGTAAATAGTTGAGTTGTAAGTGTATCATGCCATATTTCTACAGTTGCGTGCGTTTATTCTTGTAAATTTATTGATTATTATTTTTAACTACATTGTATAGATAAATAGATCAGTACCTAACTAATAAATAACGTTATAAATGAGAGATATTTTTTATTTATCCTGCTCCTATGATCTTCTTCTTTCTTCTTTCTTATCGTGTGGGCAGAGCCCTGGTGTCAGAGTTTTTTCGGACCGCCTTACGGCCTCTGACGTGGTTTTTATGTAACGACTACTACCACCAGAGATAGTAACCGGGACCAACGGCTTAACGTGCCATCCGAAGCACGGAATCATTTCTCTTTTCAGACAATCAGGCGATTCAGGCTGCAACGTCCTAACCAACTGGGGAAAAAGGCACAAAGTGACATATAACTAGGTGTCCCCCGTGGGAATCGAACCCACGACCTCCGTGTCGAGAGCCAATGCTCTTAACCATTAGACCACGGAGGCAGGCTCCTGTGATTAAATTTTATTATTTTTATTCAAGTTTTTGCGGGTTCCAAGCATCTAATTCCTTGGGCTCCCTAAACTTTTCCTCGTAGGTCTGTAACATAGATCAGCGATAGGAATCAGTGGTGGACCCATATTCAGGGTCCTTCTTAATATGCTGACACTTTTGAGTGGATGATCAGACCATAAAACTGAACAACTTTCTCTATGGGATCAAAATCGAAATCGCGAAAAAAATCAGCTGTCCCATACATTCGCCTCGAGTAGACTTGCAGTTTTTTATGGATGAGCTGATTTTTGTTTCGTGATTTCGATGTTAGTGCCACAGAGAAAGTTCTTCAGTTTGATGGTCTGATCATCCCCTTAAAAAACTGTCAGCATATTAAAGACCCTGTATAAGCTAGGTGGAACAATGTCCCCAATGCCCATCAAAAACAAAAAAAAATGTCAGCTTAAGAAATCTACATGAAACTTCCAGATTGATAAATATAATAAAAATATGAATTACTAGCGTTAACCCGCGACTTTGTCCGCACAAATTATATACCAGATTTTAAGTCAGATCATAAGCTATCAAACAAAAAAAGTTTTATCAAAATCGGTTCAGTAGTTTTTGCGTGATACTCGTTCAAACAAACAAACACCCAAACAAACACAACAAACACACAAACAAACAGACGGAAAAAAAATCCAAAAATTTGTGATATGGCATCAGGGATACCTAAAAACCATATCGTAACTTTTTTTTTGTTAATATCTTCAATGTACAGACAAACTTTCTGCTACAGTTTTATAATAGTTTAGACTAGCGTTAACCCGCGACTTTCTCCGCACAAATTATATACCAGATTTTAAGTCAGATCATTAGCTATCAAACAAAAAAGTTTCATCAAAATCGGTTCAGTAGTTTTTGCGTGATGCTCGTTCAAACAAACAAACAGACAGACAAAAAATCCAAAAATTGGTGAAATGGAATCAGGGACACCTAAAAACCATATCGTAACTTTTTTTTGTTAATATCTTCAATGTACAGACAAACTTCCTGTTACAGTTTTATAATAGTATAGAAGATAGATAGCTGCGCCCGTGACTTCGTAAGCAGACCACTGACCTTAATAATAGGTACTCATAACTTTTGATTGGATAAACCGATTGCGATGAAATAAACCCTGAATATTAATCTTAACTAAGCCCTATCTGAAAACCCCATCCAAGGCATCCAAACCGGTTCAGTCGTTTTTAAGTGATACATCGTTTTAAAGTCAAACAAACAGACAAAAATTCTAAAAATGGTCTCATTTATATCAATTCCATTACGTACCTACCTATACTAAACGCCCCCAGTGAATATTTTTGCAAATATCTTCAATGTATAAATATAGAATAGATAGCTGTAGCAAAGTTTCTGAACACCCTGAATGATTATGAACGTGACTTTAGGCACAGAATAGGTATATGTATAGTATATAGTTCTACTTATGTATACGTATGTATTGGATGGTATTGATGACATCCAATTCTATCCAGCTATCCAGACAACTGTGACTAACTAACATGCAGTGATTTGATATAGTTGCATGCATATGCTTACGACTATATTATGGACACTGGGTATAACGAAGGTATAAGTATCATCATCATCTCAGCCGATGGACGTCCACTGCTAGACATAGACCTCCCCCAAAGATCGCCATAACGACCGGTCCTGCGCTGTCCTCATCCAACGGGTTCCCGCCGCCTTCACTAGGTCGTCGGTCCACCGTGTGCGGGGCCCACGCTGCGCTTTCCGGTACGCGGTCGCCACTCGAGAACTTTTCGGCCCCATCGGCCATGGCCATTCTGCGAGCAATGTGCCTCGTCCACTGCCACTTTAGTTTAGCAATTCTTTGGGCTATGTCAGTTACTCTGGTTCTTCTGCGGATCTCTTCATTTCTGATTCGATCTCGCAGGAAAACTCCGAGCATAGCCCTCTCCATTGCCCCTTTGGGTGACTTTTAGCCTTTTTATGAGTCCTTGAGTGAACGACCATGTCTCTGTTCCATATGTCATCACTGGCAACACACACTGATCCAAGACTTTCGTTTTAAAGACACTGCGGTATTTGGGACGTGAAGATACTACGTAGCTTCCCGAATATGAAGCTATAAGTATATGAATAGATAATAATAGGTACTATAAAGGTTCCTTGTTTGACTAAGGAACCCTAAAATTAAACTATAAGAATGCATTTCTCAGTTTTACTTGCAGTTGTATTTTTAAAATGTTTTTATTAGCCAACTAAATTTATTACAGCTTCGATCTATGTACCGTGTGTGTTTTCGAATGTTGGAAGTTCCATTTTACATTTCTATCCCAGAGTATACATAAGTAACAATGCAACAACATAGGTGCACTCCACTTTACGTAGTACAAACAAAATTCAGAATAACAAAGATATCCTTCCATTTCCGACTCTATGCCTTTGTTATACGATACCCAGCAAGGTCGTAGCTGTAGAATTGTAGATGCATTTGTTCTGAGGCCCGCAAGTTGTGAAGTGACACCCTCCAAGTAAGGGCTCTTTTGACTAACGAACTCATTGTCTGTCTACGCCATGCTGTATTTACTTCACTATCCATGTATTTCTGTGCTCCTGGTACAGTCAAAGGCAATAATGCATGCACACTCCAGACTGTTTTCGAAGACTCGAGCCTTGATTCATATTCAAAGCACTGTGCGCATACCGCAGATTTTTTGTGTCGAGTTTCAGGAACCAAGTCTAAGTAAGGCTGGCTAGCACCAAAAATATATAGGCTTTAACGTATTTAGTAATCGATGTCTCTCACACTACTCATACTAATGTAATGACTTAATCTAAATACCTACTTTTGTGTGCAAACCAAGCGCGCATACCATCGACACGAAAGGTTACCACGAAAATAATTTTTCTTTTGTATTTGCAAGTTTTTTGCAAGCAAAAAAAGTTACGATATGGTTTTTAAGTGTCCCTGATTCCATATCACCAACTTTTGGATTTTTTGTCCGTCTGTTTGTTTGTTTGAACGAGCGTCACGCAAAAACTACTGAACCGATTTTGATGAAACTTTTTTTGTTTGATAGCTTATGATCTGACTTAAAATCTGGTATATAAATTGTGCGGCCGAAGTCGCTGGTTAACGCTAGTTCACTACACAGGCAACAAGATTCAAATTCCTACTAATCACCCAACATCCTTAAAGCAACATCATGAACCGAGTCTACGACAACTGTAAAAGACTGGGTTAATGTCAAACTCCCTTATTTCTATTCCCTACTCCCTATACCCGTCCTAATCGAACCCGATCTTATTCTTAAGGGGCCTTAGGTTCAGACGAATATTGTCTATGAGAAACGCGATTGCCCAACCCTCCGAAAAGTGCATGCGCGTGTCGTATTTTCGATTAAAAAGAATTAACAAAAGTACTTTTTATATATTTTTTTATGATTTCACTAGATAAACTAATGATGAATATATGAGTATAACTACCAGAAATCAGAAACAATTTAAAGTTCTTCTAAAACGAGAAAAATATTTAAAAATACAAGAAAATACGTCAACTTTGCGACGATTTTCTATCGAGTGAAGTAATTCCAATCGTGTATTCAATTTATGATTTCACCAGATAAACTATCCAAGAATACTGAGGTATGACTTTGGTTTCGGTAAAGTCTAATCCAAAAATGGAAAATAAAAGATGACTCCAAGGTGTTTCGTCCTACCTTAAGGCCTTAAAAATTCAGTAAGTCGCATTAAAATATAATTTTGAGAACAGCAGGGCTAGCATGCCAACCACGACAAAGCGTTTAATAGAGAAAAACGTCATGCGCGCTCTTTTTGGCATACGTAAAATAATAAAGATGGAGGCACATCTCGACTTTTATCGTTTTCTCGGGGGTGGCATGCGAGGCCTACAGGACAACAAAAATAGCGTGTTAGGTTCGCCACACACACGCAATTGCGATCCGGAATCCTGATTCAGGATTCAGTGTTGACAACTACGGTTACAAAAAATACTAGTGCTGTTTAAAAAATGCCTAAAATAAAAAGGTATAAAACGCCAAATGAATGACAATAATTGCATTTTTGGGCATTTATTAAAACAAAACAAACAATTTCTATCATGTGATGAGGTCATGACGTTACGAATGTTACGATGATGGTTTGTAAATTGTATTCCAATATTAATGCAACTATATCGAAAGACTATCGATAGTTTTAACATTAGACATAATCTGCATACAAAATGGCATGAACCATTATCACACAAGCGGTTTTTGAGCGTAGGCGATTTCGCAACTATGCCGCAACGATGTCGCAACTGCACCGTCACGATACGGTATCGTTCCATTAACGCCTACGCTCAAAAATCACTTTAATATATGCCACCTAAGACATCAAAAAATCACTAGATCTAGTCTCTGAAAGCGGCAACACTCCATACGGAATATAATTCCAAATTAGGTTTATTCCGTATGCATTTGGCGGACCTTATACTATACAGGCCATAGGACTGGCTCGGGCCATGGGCGTAGAAGAGTACACTATGACCATTGACAAACGGTGGAAACGGTTTAGTAGGACTATCAAGCTAAGTGTTGAAATTTGATTATTTTTTTACCGCCTTTCTTATAACCTTACTAGTTACGGCACAGGATTATTTATTAGTTACTACCATAAGTTACAAAGGAATTTCGAACTAAGCAAATACTGAGTCAGCTAGAATTAAACCAGTAATTTTTTAGTAACCTTTTTTGAGAATTATCCGGTTAGAGCATCGGTGGCGCGTTGCGGAGAGGTATGGACACCCAATTATGGGGGTCCGGGTTCGAATCCGCACGGACAACATGCCATGTACCAATGAGTTTTTCTAACTTATGCACGAAATACCGACTTCTCTCAAACGGTGAAGGAAAACATCGTGAGGAAACTTGCATACACTGAAGAAGAAATTCTGATGTGTATGTGAAGTCTAACAATCCGCATTGGGCACGCGTGGTGGACTAATGCCCATACACCCTCCCTGAGGATACCCGGGACGTTTATAGGCTGATGTTGATGATGATGACACGGTTATTAACTTATTAATATTGGTAATTCCAAAATCAACAAAACGCGGAAAGAACCCGATAAAATGAGTAATAGGTAGGTACTTAACTAAACTACAAAGTCCAAACAACAATGTCGAATTTCAAGCTAAAAACAAATGATTAATCCAAATGACGTTAAATAATAAGTTTAGAATTACAAGTGACTCAATACCACAGCATATGTTCCAATTTTGCTGTTATCTCTCCGTTTTCAACACGATAACTTTGTGTTAGGCGAAATGTTTATGTAGTAATAATTAAATAGAATCCCACTACAGGGAAAATACTTCAATCCCTATTATTCTACTCTTATTTTTTTTAAAATAATTAATGGACTCTTGCTTGTGCGTTAGCACTGCATTTCCGCCAGTGTCAAGTAGTTTATGGGAGAATCTATCCCAATCTCAGCTTTGACTATTTATTATAAGGACTAGCCTTGCGGTAGCATTTCCCCTCTGCCACGGTATAAGATCAATTAATCATGTGCATTTACGTTCAATTTTATACCTTATCACTAAACAAGACAGCCTATAATTGCGAAACAATAATTTCGAACTTAGAACGTTTTGGGTTCATGAGAGACTACTTTTCATGATTTTTAACGTTCAAAATTAGAATCTAATGTTATGGGAATAAAATCCAAACTTGCGGATTTCATGTTACCTCGCCCCCTGCAAAAAGTGGCAGAAATTTTTTTTTAGTAGAATTACACGCGTAACTAGTCCCTATATAAGTAGTCAAAGCAATCTCAGGGATTGTTTTTGGTCAAGAACAAGAAGAGATTGAGGATTGCGGAGCCTCGTGGCAGGCAAAATCGCGATGCGCGATAACCACGCGAGACAAGTGCTCGGGTCAGAACCTGCAAAGTGATTCTTTTTTCTTCTACTCTCTACTCTTAATATTGTACAGGGTAAAACATAACATGCTTGTAATATACAAAGGAGGTAACAACGAAAAAAGAAAATTGTTTTATTACACGAAACTGCAGTACCTACCTACTCGCTCAAATGTATGGAACAGACGTTTTTTTTTCGTGTGCGTAGCTAGCTTTTGCCCGCGTATTCGTCCGCGTGGATTTCGGAAAACTTCAAAAGCCCGTTGCACATTTTTTGGCGAGGATTCATACAAAACTGCAGTACCTACCTACTCGAATTAAATGTATGGGACATCTCACTTTTTTTACGACGTTATCTCTATGGTAAAAGTTGTTAAGTTTGATGTTCTTAATCACCCCTTTATATATTACTAGCGTATTTTGTTACACCTGTATAATTATGCTTAGAAAGAAAAAAATTTATATGTATTAAATAATATTTTTTATTCAATAGCTCTTAATACCTACACAATTTAGATAAATCTTATATTTAGCTAGTTTACAGATATATAAATATCTAAGCCACGCCATCGCCATTACATAACATAATGTGTAAAAATAAATATACCAAACTATAACATACAAATTATTGCATAATTATGTTAGATTAAAATAATCTTTCGTTCCCTATGACTAAGGTTTTGTTTTCAGTGTTTAGAGCGAAAGGCGCCTATCACCCTTTCGCCCTTGATAAATGCCCCTTGCTATAACTGTAGGCATAAGGTTGTTGGACCGAAAATTTTCGGTAACCTTTATTTGTTACCTTTATCCAGGTAACAACCGATTTTAATACCGGTAACCTAAATATGACTTTCAAGAGAATGCGAGTGAGTGCGGGTAAGGGTCAGTATAGACGGAGCGGCAAAAAGCGCGTGTGGTTTTTAATAACACTGAAAAATGAACGTTTCGTCAATCTTCGTTTCAGCAGAGTCCCCCGACAAAACCCGAACGGAACGTCGTTTAGTAAGTAAGTTGCAAAATCGTATAGCAGCGAAAAGGGCTCGAAAACAATTAGCCAATATCTAATATTATTGATTTTTAAACATGTTACAGCCATGTTGTGCTATTTCGAATCAAATTAAAGATTGAAAAATTTGTCTCGGGCGGGACTTGAACCCTCACTTTTCCAAACCGCCACCAAAAATCCAATTTCGCCACCGAGCCCACTACCCAGAGAACGAAATTTTCAATCTGTTGCGTCTTAAGGGGACGTTTAGCGAATTAGCCAATAATGGCATGGTATTAAAGGTGATCCTGATTGGTCAATACAATTTCGCGCGCTATTAAAGATTGTCAACTGTCGCAGGTGCATCAGGTCTGAGATCAAAGTAAAATTAATGGATTATGCGCAAAGCGCGATGTTCGCGGAAGGCCGGTCCCTTAATATTACTTTGATCTAAACATGGGAACTTATAAATCTGGAACAATTGTACCGTATAACTATGTAGTAATAGATACTCTTTCTTATACTGTGGTATGAGAGAGATGACATACGCGAATAAAAATATTGTCACAAATGGTGTTTACACGGAGTCACGGCGGCGGTGGTACCGGTCCGCGGCAGTGTTGGGTAAAATGTAACGTCCACGCAAAAAGATCTCACCGATCCCCGCTTCTCACTGATCCCCGCTACCCAATCCGCTGTGCAGACCCAAAATAATGGGATACGTTCAGAAGATGTTTAGTTAATAACTTAAATTAAAGAATAACTAACATATGACATTGTATGACTAATCTTCGCCGGCGGGTACTGCATCTTCTAATCTCTTAATGTATTTCACTCTCAATTCTGTTACTGGATCACCCTTCAATTGGTCCTGAAAAAAAAAGAATTATTTAGTATACTTTGTTACTTTAACCACAGACACAAAATACTCAAATTCGCAAAACAATGCATCTATAGCCAGCTGGTACCAGCACTTATGTAGGTATTTAGATGGACGGGCAAGGTTCCGAAAACATTTCATAAACATTTGCTAATACCACATTGACCAAACCAATATACAGGGTGTTAGGGTAAGCAGTTACTACCCTTAGTAATGCAA
The DNA here is from genome assembly GCA_927399405.1 of Agonopterix arenella. Classification (NCBI taxonomy): domain Eukaryota; kingdom Metazoa; phylum Arthropoda; class Insecta; order Lepidoptera; family Depressariidae; genus Agonopterix; species Agonopterix arenella. The sequence continues at coordinate 6,494,765 of OV656710.1, forward strand.
CTGTCAAAAAGTCCCCTGACTTTTCCCTAAGAAACCAAGAGGAAATTAGTAAAAAACAAATTTGGATTTTGGAATGCAACCAGCATTTAGATACTTAGTAAAAAAAAATTAAAGAAAAGGAAAATTATCGAAAGTTTGAAAAAAAAAAATAGATTGTTTTTTGCGAATTTCCCTTTGTTCCTTTGACGAAGTTGTTCACACCGACAGACCATAACACCTAAATGTAGTCTCATATAAAATTTTAGTAAATTTTGTATTCTTGTTACCTACTACTTATCTATGGCAATTCTAGGCAAGATCTCGGAACATATCCTAGTGCTTACATACTAATGTTATCAAGAGCAGGATTGCGATTTTTGAAACTCATTCTTTGAACTCAGCCGTTGTAAATGACAAAATTACTATAGAGATATGCATTTTCTACTGCTGATTTGACTTTCAAAAACCATACTCACTCATAACATAAGGATTGTGTTTTTTGAAAGTCAAATTAGCAGTAAAAAGATGCATATCTCCATAGTAATTTTGACATTTTCAAAAGCCTTTCTACCACTGCGGTGTAGCGAGCCATAGGTATATCACAGATTGACGGATCTCTGCTTTAACTTATACAAATTCACTTTATCTAATATTTTTAAGAAGCTTCTTTACGGTGTTTGCAGAGGGGTCAATTTTTTACAAAACTTTGACGCACGATACGCGTAGACGGTATTAATATAAGTAACTTAGTATATTATATGGAAAAATAGTTTAGAAAATCTAGATGCCGCGTCACAAATAACATTTGCAATTTATAAAATAATTACGAAGATATAAAGCTTTGAAATTTTTCATACAAAAGTTTAGTTAAATTTTAGTTAAAAGTTGTTCAGTTTGATGGGTAGACTCTTAGTGTAAAAGGTTGCTAATAATATCAATATCACCCTGTAGTACCTATATTTTAATAGACTATTTTTATGGAATTATGGAAGCCAAACTAACGGTACCTGCACGAACCAGCACTGGACTTCAAGCTGGACCATCTGCAGGGCTCCTCGTATCGCACCGGGTATCAGGCCGCAATACTTCAGCCCATTGCTTGGCATCTCGACCCACTCACTGAGTGGGCACTGGTCCCAGACTAGGGAGAACTCGTCTCCGGAGCTACTCCAGCTTGTCACCGTTGGCTGCATGTTCATATACAATCTGAAATTTTAAGAGTTTCAGTTAAAATTTAAATAAAATTACAAAAAGGCCAGGACCACAGATTGTTAGTTAAGAACTACGTATGTTGGGCTGTCCCTTGCCCTAGATCGTAAAAAAAATATATATATGTATAACTTATGAGGCTGACATTGTCACCACGCATGACAAAAACCTCAAAAAAAAAAAGAAAAAAAAACTAACACAATGACATTCTATTGACGACAAGGACAAGGACTTTTCATCAGTGCACTATTAACACGTTCCGGGACAGTGACCGCCTATAGCCGTGATAACAATAAAAGTTCTATTGTGTCTCGTTCACTGTCCCGGAACGTGTTAATGTCTCAATAACAATATTTTTTATGTCAGAGATTTTAAATTAAAGGATTACAGATATTTTTAATAAAATAATATAGTTTTTGAGTCCGTAGAGTCACATCACTTGTCACAATCACATTATCAGTACACTATCGTTAACCCGCGACTTTGTCCGCACAAATTATATACCACATTGTAAGTCAGCTATCAAAACTACCAAAAAAGTTTCATCAAAATCGGTTCAGTAGTTTTCGCGAGATACTCGATCAAACAAACAAACAAACTTCTTGTTTTAAATTTACAGGTTTATAATAGTATAGATATAGATAAATAGCCCAGAGAATAGCTTAACTAAAGTGGTAATGGGCCGGGCACATTGATCGCAGAACAGATGGCCGATAAAGCTGTGATAGAAGGTGTCTTCTCGTGGCTGAGGGGCGTGACCATCGTGGGCCACTTGTGCCACCACATCTCTCCAGGCTGCTCGATCTTGGGCCCGGTATATGCTGGCCTGTAGTGTTGTATCGGTAATTTCATTCTCCGCATCGGTCCATCTTGTAGGATAGAAGGCCTAGCGAGACTATATCCTCAACAATGTGAACCGGTGACCTGTTGAAGGTGGCAGAAACCTGTTGGATATGGGCAGCACAGAACCGGTCGTTGTAGTGATCCTTGGAGGAGGCCTATGACACAGTATAAGAAAGAGTATCTATAACTACATACAGTACGGACACTCCCTGCCTCCGACTTTTTACCTCACCCCCTTTGGTTGAATCATGTTTCGTCTTAGGCAAATGCATATATTCCTGTCACGCTCACACTCAGTATCGCACATGCTTAACACTTTCGCTGCTAAGCTCAAAACATGATACTCGCGCAGTGCTAAAACTAACACCCCTCGTAGGTTGTGCGCACAATCATAACGTTTTTTTTAGGCTTTTGCCACGCGTGGTGACCTGTGTGGTGACAATGTCAGCCTCATAGGTTTATACATATACTTTTTTTAGTCAATAAATGTGGCTCGCGTCGTGGGTCACCCGCACAGGCGTAAGGTTTTCGGTGACTCGCGCGGCAGGTCATGAGCAGAAGCGAAATGCATTTGAACCGGCTCTTTATGTGGGTTCTTCAGCATTGCGGCCCATTTGTCGCCGACCTACGACGTAGGTCATCAGCAGCAAAAGTGTTAAATCTAAGTTACCTAAAGGCCTGCTGAATCTTATCGGCGGTCTCTCTCATCTCCAAACACCGTGTAGAAGTCGTACGAGCAAGGAAGTCTTCGATCAATCTCACACCCATATTGTAGCCGATTCTCTCGAGCTGCTTGTTCACATCGTCCGGATTCTCGATCTCTTTTAACATCTGAGATACCAGGGCTCCGTAGGTCAGCGTAAGGAGCTCGGAATTCTGAAAAATTTACGTGTTATGATAGATAATTTGCGATGATAAGTCTGGTGGTGAAACTATTAACAAACGAGTAGTTAAGCTTACCACTTTCTTTGCGTCGAGTCTTGAAGTCTGGCGCGACATTTTAATTGAGAATTTCCAATGAAATAATGATGAATTGGTGCATAAATGATCAAATAACTCCGCCTCGAAAACGAAATCACAGATCAATTAGAATATAACGAAATGCAACCCTAAACAAACGTCAAAGTCACGTCACGTCACCCAACTAACTGTCAGATGCGTTTTGTTCAGTTGTATATTTTTCGAGTTTAGCCTTTGAACCGGAATCTAAAAAAATATTGTATGTTGAAATCGGTAATTAAAGGGTCTTTCTCTAATCAGAATCTCTAAAAAAAACAAAATTAATTATTTAAGTTCAAAATGACAGAAGAATGCCAGAAGTTTCTAACTCATCAGTTTGCAATATCAAAACGTTTTACAAGAAAAGGTGTTTTATCATGCCTGTTTGATTTATTACCAAAAAGAAATAATGAATAATGGTACTATAAAATACCTTAAAATTTACTAATGTTACCATTTACAAAAATAGTTAAGTTTAGAAGAAAATAATGATACACCCGCCCGACGGATCAGTAAGACGGACCACGTTTTTTTGTCTTTATTCGTTCGCGCAGACAGACAGGGACATACAATGAGGAGTTTTCAAATATTTTTGGAGCCATTTGGAACATGTGTTGTTCCTTTTTTTTATTGAGGATTTTTCTGACAGCTGGTAAAACGTAGTTCAACATACCGCGATAGGTGGCGTTGAGATGAGCTGGATGCGAAATCGGAAATATAGGTTAAAAAGTAAAGAGGGATTTTCCAAAAGCAAAAAAAGTAAAAAAGTTAGTTCCTAATTTCTCGATAGATGGCGTTGACCAGAGAGGGGTCCAATAGGTATGAGCAAAGATCTGATATTAATTAATATTAATAGTAAAAATACACAGTACAAACCCTTTCTTATTGTTGTTGGTTTATTGTTTAGCTATCTCGGTATTATTGTCCGTCAACAACGAATCGAGTATCAGACGTGGCTGTATGGGCTACGTATCCGTTTTGAATATACGAACAATAAACGAGAAACAATAACAAACTACAAAAACCTAACATAAACTGAGAATTTCAATAAAAATAAACCGGAAATATTTAAATCGTACGTCAGATGCCGTGAATGAAAAGCAAAGCCATAGACGAAAAATTGGACCCTGGATTGACAATCTGGCGTGTGTCGTCAATAACACCCAGATTGTTAATAACTTGTACTGTGTATTTTTATTATTAATATTAATTCATATATTTGCTCATACCTTTTGGACCCCTCTCTGGTCAACGCCATCTATTGAGAAATTAGGAACTAACTTTTTTTTTCTTCCGGAAAATCCCTCATTAAAAGTAAAATTGCGTATAAATCAGAATCAGACGCGTTCGTTGACGAAGCATCTGTTTATATTTTTCTGCTTATATAAACACTAACTTTTACAATTTTGTTTGGACAGGCTAAACTTTTTATTTAATGGCCTGTTTCACTACTTCTCAATAAGTTTATAATAGCTTTTCTGACAGATCATTTGACATATTTTTCATAACAAATACATAATATACAGGGTGTACCAGAAATGGTGAATCAAACTGCTATGGGAGGCAGCTTGACTAATGTCCTATCCATAAAAAATAAAAAAATTATTAAAACGCACATGACAACAAAAAAAAAGAATATCCAAAAAAACGGGAAAATCATCAAACTGCCAATATTAATTGTTAGAGGTTGCTTCGACTGATTGTTAACATTTTTAAGGGCGCCAGAAGAAAACAAGATTTGATACGATGCACTTTATTATGACTTGACATTTTAAACAGATAGCAAAAGAAGAACAGCCATTCTCGGCCACAACCGGACGGAAGTAAAGAAGATACAGTGTTACCAGTTTACTAGTTCACAAGTGTTGCTAGTGAAAGAAGTCTGGATTGATATAGATTATAATAACTTTAACAATATACATATGCTCACGCCTATGTCCCACTACTAAGGTAGGCAGAGACAATAGAATAATAATGTCAAATTATTATTGTAGTAGTTTTTAATTTAATTTTAGTTAGGAAGTGCTAGGTTTTGTAATGCTAAAGTTAAGGTACGATGGGGCTAACATAACCTCAGGGTTAAAGCCACCATAATACTTTATAAATAAATAAAGAACAAAAATTATTGCTCATCCATCTTTCGTCAACGCCATGTTTTGAGCTATAAATAAATATCTTGGATATTATCACCAGGGCTCGGGGTTAGGCAGTGTGAATTTGGGATTTGCAACACGAAAAATTAATATGGACATTCCCTTTCGCGGGATTTTTTTTATTGCCTTCAAATAAAATACGGGATTTTATAATATATTAAATAATAAAAATTACCATAAACCTCGTAATGTATTCATGATACATGTAAAATGCATACATTTACGAAAATGTGATATTAAAAACACTCTATTAAATTGTTTTAGTCTGGTTAGCTTTAAAAAAGATCTTTTTTAAAGAGGGCAGCCCTGTGCACCACGATGCTCCTTAAAACAAGCCTAAATTGTTTATAAGTAGTTCTAAGTAGGTAACAAAATTAATAATCAACAAATCAGATCAACAATCGGGATTCGGGATTTATCCCGCTGGTATGTCTATATTAATCTTTACATTTTGTTACCAGTACCAAATTCACACTACCTAACCCCGAGCTCTGATTATCACACAAACTATATAGTCGCACTTAAAGTACCTGGACTTGTATTATGATGACTAGACAACGATATAGAATAAATATATAGATGCAAACATTCATAAATCGGGTACAAATATTCATATTCATCGTATACAAATATTTGTCCCTTACGGGATTCGAACCCGCGACTCTTGGCACAGCAGGCAGATTCACTACAAACTGTGTTACCGGGCCGTCTATCTATTTTTTAATGGCTTTCGGAAAATTCCTCATTGGCATATTTCTAACTCAATCGATTAAATGGCAATAGCATCTGTGCCACAAACAGTCAAGCAAAAAGATTCTCGGCCTCTTATAATTGCCACTCATAGGTATATTAAAAAATTAGTATTTAATTATTTCTTTTTGGTTTGGTTTTGGATATATTTCCGGGTCCTGCATGTGAAGCATCAAAGAGTAATATAAGTATATTAGAAAAGAGAACCCACTCGTGGCAACATTATGCATCTACCTTATGTCAAATTGAAGGCTAACTAGCGCCATCTATGTTTCACCGACAATAATTCAACCTATACTATACATCATACCTATTATACAAAGAGTAATATAAGTATATTAGAAAAGAGAACCCACTCATGGCAACAATATGCATCCACCTTATGTCAAATTGAAGGCTAGGTAGCGCCATCTATGTTTCACCGACAATAATTCAACCTATACTATACATACATACTTATATCTACTCATACCGATGGATATTATTGTTTTGAATGCTAGTTTTCGTTCAATCCCGCACCGATCGAGTGAAATTCCAGTATCCGCACTATTCCTGCAATCTATACATTGGTAAGAGAACAACAGAAACTCCAGAACATCACTAAATCGACACGAAATTGAACGAGAACAACAAACAACCCGCACATTACGCAAGATAGGTAGCCATTTTGTGAATTTGTCAATTAGACATTGACATAGACAATAAAATATATTTTTTCATAGTTCTGCGAAGTAGTTACTAGATGGCAGCACATTCCATGCAAACTGAATCGAAAAAAGCCACCAAAAGGCGACTGTCCTCCGCCTGCTATTATATCTACTCATACCGATGGATATTATTGTTTTGAATGCTAGTTTTCGTTCAATCCCGCACCGATCGAGTAAAAGAAATTCCAGTATCTTTACTATTCCTGTAATCTAAACATTGGTAAGAGAACCACAGAAACTCCAGAATATCACTAAATCGGCACGAAATTGAAAGAAAACTACTTACAACCCGCACATTACGCAAGATATCATCAGATACATTGCTACAACTACCAACTTTCTGTTTAAGTCGTAAACAGTTTCAAATTTTCGATTGAATTGAAATTTCATTTTAATATGCGTTGGCATCTTTTTGAACATCATTTTCATTATATTAAGACACACAATTTAGAATTTGGACCTTTATTCGTCAAGACCGTAGCGCCATCTATTATTCCCCCAGAAAACCCAAATTCATATGACAGGAAGTAAATTCGAATGTTGTGTCAGGTTTAGATAATGCGCGATAGCGTCGCATCGTCGTGAATCGAGAATAGTAGTTAGTTGAAAAAAAGAAATGGCAACACTTTAATGTCAAACTTTGGCTTCGAGCTTTCTTTTGTTTTGTTTGTTAGATTAGATTTCAAAACGTCGCATTTTTAAAAACAATTCTATAACGGAACCGTTATAAGATACAACGAAATATTGTGATTTAACAATGATTTAATTGAGAAATCTGTGGGAATAATGGAATGTGATGATGCGGAATATTCAGGACCTGTGAATCAATCAGTGGATGAAGAAAACCGTATTGCCGCCGTTAATTCTACGATACTCGATTATTACAAAAAGTTCGGCAGGAAGCGTGATTTAGAACAGTATTTTTCTTTAAATACAGCTCAAAGTGAGATTAGGGATCCAACAAGTTTGTTTTGGAGGAGGATGAAGTCACAAAATGAGTCTTCAGATTCTGGAGAAAAGAGTTCAACCGAGCTTTGTAGGATATCTATCAAGTGTTCTGTTGCTGATCCGGAGCCTTCGTGTTCACAGGTAAATTATGGGAGGCATTGTAGGTTTTGGGGGTTGCTTTAGTATCCTGTGGCACGATTTAGGGGGCGGGGAGGGGGGTACCCATTACCCCCAGCCCCACCCCCTAAATGGGAAAAGTGAGGAAACCCCCTTTTTTATAATGTTTGAAGGTTGTGGACATAATTAGCAAAAAAGTGAAATTTTTAGTATCCTGCTGCACGAATTGGGGGGGGGGGGGGAGGGAGGACACTACTTGAGGGGGTCCTCCAGCCTGTGAGAGTGGGAGGGGGGGGGGGGATTTGTAATGAATTCCTTGTTAATTTGAGATTCTAAACAAAGCCAATCCATAGAAGTGCTCCCCCACTGTCACAATACAGTTTAAAAAGAGGGCCCCAATTATATCACTTATATGTGGACCTGGAATGACCAGCAGATTCTGATCTCTGGTTAGACATCTTTTAACGAATGCCTCTCGACAAAGGCCTCCTCCAGGTCCTTCAATTGCTTTCTATCAAGGGCTACATGTGGATAGTGGGCTGGCTGTTAGTTTGATCTTGTCCTCCCCTCTTTACACCCTTAATCATTCTCTTTTTTCATCTCTGGGGTTTTACCAATACCAGTACCTCACCTTCGACACTTAGCTGTCATTTCACACAAATCTGAGAAACTGAAAAGAAGAGGTAATCATGTTCGAAACTTAAGTGAGTGCGAGCGAGACAGGAATACGCATTTGCTTACAATTTATGCGTCGATCCTGCCAGCGATGGTGAGGTAAGAAATTAGTGGGGGGCAGGAACTGTCCCTACTGTCGGTATGTCATAAGTACTAAATAGTCTTTCTTATTTTGTGCCAGTACCTTAGTGGTAATACTCCCATGAATGCAATATTCATAAATTCAAAATTTATTTTTTTAATTCCAGGATGACAACACTAACACTAAAAGTGATTCGGAGTCACCACCAATAATCACTGAAGATTTAGCTCACAATACATCAAAACAATCAGATGATGAATCTGTTAAATCTGATGACAACCATTCTCAGAAATGTGAGTTTTTGCCGTTAATATAATAATTGGGTGTTTCTACGATAAGAGGTCCTAATGATGCCCATGATATATGTACATATTTTTCTTAAATTTTAGAATAAATGATGTTAGTATCTTTTAATAAATTGCATTTAATTTATGGGCAGTCAATTTCATTTCATTATTTAATTTAGTTTTGTCACAATCGCGCCACAAACACGCAAAACGTCTCTCCCCTGGCTTGTCCCTTTTAATTTTTTGCAGATTTAAATTCCTTGGAACAGTTGAATTTGGTCATAAATTAATATAAATAATAATCGTAATGTTATAAAGAAAATATCATATATATTTTTTTTTTCATGGAAAATAATCACCACAAATTTTGTCCCCCATATTTCGTGTCTTCTCCCCTGGCATTTTCTAATATTAAAAATATTGTATGATTTTAATTATTGCGATCTTAATCCTAATCTGGATCATGACATCCATAATTGTGGATGCAGAACACTAAACTTGGTCTCTGCCCTAGTCAGTTTTATTATATAATTATTTATCTAAATCCTCAATTTTATTTGTATATTTACTGGAATTTGTGCATAGATCACTGTAGTACTTTATTTTTTTACCTGAAATAAATACTTTCTCAATTATAACTATTTTCAAAAGAAAAAGTCTGTCCCCTGGCGCATAATTTGCTAAAATATTCAGCGGAGGGATTAATATTTGTTTACATGAATAATTACATTTTAATTTGCTCAAATCTGCAAAAATTTGATTTTTTTTGTGATGCCGCCTTCTCATACAACCATAGACCTCTTAACGTAGAAACACCCAAGTAACATACAAGTTCATTAATATTTGAGGCCAGCATAGGACTGGTCATTGTGGGGATCCTCGAAGTACTATGTCCAATTGTGGACATGTTTTGGCTGGATATTTGTAGAAATGTTTTCAACCTCCCACAATAAGGATTATGATTGTGAGTATAAATGTATATGTATTAGATACCTATGTGGACACACAAGACTTCTAAACAATTCTACATCATGTCCCCTTATTTGTGTGAAAGTTTAAGTGCTGTGGGATGTAAGGCTGATGAAGATAATGATAGTGATGTATTGATGATGTTTATTTACTAATAACTGCACTAACAGCAAATTCACATTACATACTTTACAGGTTACCTTCACGGTCATATTCATAGTCATAGCCTATTATAATATGTCCCACTGCAGGGCACAGGCCTACCCCAGGGAGGTAGTCCACCACGCGTGCCCGACGCCGATAGGTAGACTTCACTTATGCATCGGAATTTCTTCTTCAGCATATGCAGGTTTCCGCATGATGTTTTCCTTCACCGTTTGAGAGCGGTATTACGTACATAAGTCAAAGAACTCATTGGTACATGGCATATCATCGTGCAGATTCGAACCTGGACCTCTAGATTGAGCTTTTATGGCTGTCCGCGCCACCGACTCTCTTTTATCCTTATGGTCAATTTAAAAATAGAAACAGAATTTAATTTCCTTTTTGTTTCATATTTTCAGCTATAGATGTAACATTTGATACGTCTATGAACAAGCCATTTTCACCTACGAGCAGTATAACGTCCCAGCGCAAATTGGAATGGGATTCCTTAGCTGATGTCGGATATGGTAACGAAACTGACAGAAAAACATCAGCATCAAGCCTTAGCACATTAGAAAGACTTGCCCTGCTACAGCAGTACTCAAATAATGACACTAAAAATGAACTAGGACCTCCGACTGCCCATTCTACTCCTTTAGACGAAAATGAATCTAAACCTAAAGGCAAGAAGGGTGTTGGTAAAGTAACGAAAATTTACAGAAAAGACGTTGATTGTGTGGAGGTTAATGTACCTCACAGTTCAGAAATGAATCCAGCACAAGCTATTAATGTAAACTTGACAAAGCATATTTCTTTTAATGTTGACGGTGGAATTACTATTGACGACGTAAAGAAAGATATCTCAGTTACACCAGAAAAAGTTTCTGTTCAAACAGAAATTACTCCACAAATAAAATCTGACAAAGAAATTCAAACCACTCTTACTAAAGAACAATCTAGTAAATCAGGTCAGGGTCAGTTGTATGGTAATAGTGTTCCAGTCTTAATTAATTTGAACACATTGAAGAAAAGAAATAGAAGAAAAGTAAGAACAGCAAAAAAAAGAGTGAGTTGCAAAAACAAGATTCGTGCAAATAAGGAGAATCTGCCTGTCTTAGAAAAGAGTGTTGACCAAGTATCAGAAGCAGAAAGCTTTGAATATATGCCTGGGCATATTTACAATCAAAACCAAAGAAATAATGAACCTAGAGCTAATACAACAGCTGATAATAAATCAAGCCTAGAATCAAGTGGTGCTATAACCACAGATTCTAGTAAAAACACCAAACACTCATTCACCAAAGACTTGGAAAAAAGTATGAAGCTACTTAGAGCAGCGATGCAGAAACGCTGCGACGATACAGACTTAAAGAAGAGTCTTGTCAAAGAAGTTGTTCAAAAATTACTGAAGTCAAGCTATAGAGATGATGAGAGTACAACAGATTTTTTGTCTGGCTTGAGCTTTAGTAGCAAAAAACTTGGTCTAGGCGAGAGCAACACAACAACCAGTACATCAGATGCTAATAACACCGAAAGCAAACCTGAATTCATGAAGCCAAAGAAATCAATTCTAAGAATAGACAAGTTTAATGCAAATGCAATATCTTCTACATCTCAAAGTGCTCCCAACCTTCCCGCGGTTTCTAAAAGTGAAAAACCAGTTACTTCTAGTCTCAGAAAACCTTCAATGTCTTCTAATACAGAATCAGATGTGTCTAGTAGAGAGAAAAACTCATCAGACACGGCTTTTGCCAAGACCTCTTCAGAGGAACTCTACCAAAAATACATTGATGCTTTGAGACGCGAGGAAGCATACAAAAAACATTTAAGAGATAAAGAAATGTTTTTAAAACAGAAGCTAGTGTGTTCTGAATCTGCCCTCAAGGTACCGTCACGTCTAGATATCAAAACTCAGGCCCGATTGAAAGATTTGATGAAGGATTTGACTAGAAATAATTACGATGATGGGTCTGGTGACGCAAGCAAGTTAGAGGGTGGTCCTAACATGAATACAGATTTTATAAGACCACCTGTGTCCAGAAATCAGAGGAGTCACTCTGTGTTTACTCTTTCCTCTGGCAATTCAGATTGTCAAAGCAGAAAAACAAAGAGAAATGAACTTAAAGATTCTCCAATTGCTGGTTGCAGTAAAGACCAACAGCACTATTGCTGCTGCCCATACCATTCAAAAAATACAAAAATTGGTCTTACAGATAGTTCAGTCCAAGTGAACATTGAGCATGACCAAGAAAAAACATGCAAGGCTAATTGCAATAAACAAATAACCATAACTCGTGTTGTATCAGACGATACAACTGGTGATATCAAATATGTCTGTTTGTGTAATAACAAAATTGAAGATTTACAAGGGCAGAATGACAATTTTCTGATATACAAATGTTCTCGACTGGCAAGCACAGGTATTCAATCACAAGAATCTAGATCTAATACCATTAGCGTACAATGTAAACACCCCGCATGCGCTCGTAAAAATTACGAAAATGCAGGACCATGTTTGGTTGGTATTCCAGAAATTTGTTCAAAATCGTCTCAAACAAACCTTGCCTTACAAACACCGTGTATTTGCAATTCAAACCAAAATGATAAAGATAATGCAGTTGTGCATGAAGCTGTAAGGTGCCTTCAGACTGAAATAAGTATTGACCCTAGGATTTCGGACCCTTCTCTATCTGACATTAATATTATCAGTGACCCGGATTGTGCTAGATTTATCAGGGAACAATACAGAGTTGTATTGAAATCTAGTTCTCAGAGTGATGCAACCAATCAAGAACAAAACAATGTTCCATTGTGTATGAGCACTAAAGTATCAGAAGAGAATTTTAACAAACTTGATTGTGGGAGTAAAATGGGTGATCCGCCTGACATTGAAGATCAATTCAAAATACCTATACAAGGTACAAATATGACTCTGATGGTTAGCATAGGCACAAACGCAGCTAAGCCAGGCTATGAAATGTTCAAAAACGAACTTATAAATCAAGCTGTAGGCACTGATGCAATTAACACTAACGAAAATGCCACGTGTCTTAGAGATGATTGTTCCAAAGGTATTCAATTTTGTAATGAAATGGCCGATCGAAACGCAGAGTTACCTAGTCCGCGCGACAATCAGTTCCAAAACCCGTCTTCGGTTAACACCCTATTTAACAGGCTAGACTTTTATGATAATATCTATCAAGGAGATGACATACAGGTAAATAACGAAAACCAGGATTGTTCCACTAATGATAAAGGTTGTGGTGTCCAACCTGAGCTAGTAGATACATTTTTTGCTACCCAATCACAGATAAGAGACTGCCAAACGAAGCCACAGGATAAACAAGTATGTGGTACATATCCTAAGATTCGATTTGTTGAAAAGCCATTGCTTCGTTCAGACACAGGCAATGTAGAACAAATTTTAACATCTCGTTTTAACGCAGGAAAGTCTAAATGTAGCTGCCGGGAATCAGCAAGATGCAATTGTAGTCGTGGAGATAACCAAAGGACCATTGCACAGACTAACATTGAAATAAATAAGAAATATTCTTGCGATTCTAGAGATCGTAGTCCTAAGAGAAAATTCAAATGCAGTTGTCCCGAAACGGCCAGATGTAAAGGAAATTGCGTTCAAGGTTGCGATGGCGCTAACCAAAGCACTTTTCTTCGCTCTGATTCTGATAGAAACAAAAAATCTGGTGATGATTCCCAAAGTGCAAAGAAAAATAAATGTAGCTGTCCCAAAACGGCAAGATGCAAAGGAAATTGTAAACCAGATTTTGATTGTGTGAACCAAAGGCCTTTCCCTCGCTTTGATTCTGACAGAGACAATAAAAAATCTGGTGATGATTCTTGTGGTTCTAGGGACGAAAACAAAAAGATAAAAAATAAATGTAGTTGCCCAGAGACTGCAAGATGCAAAGGAAAATGTGGACCAGATTTTGATTGTGTGAACCAAAGGTCTTTCCCTCGCTCTGATTCTGACAGAGACAATAAAAAATCTGGTGATGATTCTTGTGGTTCTAGGGACGAAAACAAAAAGATAAAAAATAAATGTACTTGTCCAGAGACAGCAAGATGCAAAGGAAATTGTGGAGCAGATTTTGACTGTGTGAACCAAAGGCCGTTCCCTCGCTCTGATTCTAACAGAGACGATAAAAAATCTGGTGATGGTTCTTGTGGTTCTAGGGGTGAAACCACAAAGATAATAAAAAATAAATGTAGTTGTCCAGACACAGCAAGATGCAAAGGAAATTGTGGACCTGATTTTGATTGTTTGAACCAAAGGCCCTTCCCTCGCTCTGATTCTGACAAAGGCAATAAAAAATCTGGTGATGATTCTAGTGGTTCTAGGGGCGAATCCAAAAAGATAATAATAAATAAATGTAGTTGTCCAGAGACTGCAAGATGCAAAGGAAATTGTGGACCTGATTTTGATTGTGTGAACCAAAGGCCTTTCCTTCGCTCTGATTCTGACAGAGACGATAAAAAATCTGGTGATGGTTCTAGGGGCGAAACCACAAAGATAAAAAATAAATGTAATTGTCCAGAGACAGCAAGATGCAAAGGAAATTGTGGACCAGATTTTGATTGTATGAACCAAAGGCCTATCCTTCGCTCCGATTCTGACAGAGACGATAAAAAATCTGGTGATGGTTCTAGGGGCGAAACCACAAAGATAAAAAATAAATGTAATTGTCCAGAGGCAGCAAGATGCAAAGGAAATTGTGGACCAGATTTTGATTGTGTGAACCAAAGGCCTCACAGCAACATTGATAGAGGAGACTCTGAATATAACACCCAATCTGACCGTGAGATAATTGTCGATACCATCACTAAAATAATAAGGAAAAAACCGAAATGCGGCTGTCCAGAGTCAGCGAAATGCGGAGGAACCTGCCCAGAGCTTATGACACGTTCGAATAAGGGAAAACAGATATACATACAAACTGACCATATTGAAATCCAGAACAGAGAAACACAAAAAGAATGTACTGCTGGCAGGTCATCGTCTGACGAACAAGCTGGGTGCAAAATTAAAAATTCTAGCGAAAGTGATGACATAGGCGCTTCAAAAGATCTTATATTGGATATGATACAAGACATTACAAAACGATATTCAAAAAAAGATATTGAAAAAAGTCAAAGGAAGAAATGTTTTAATGAAATAATGACGTTATTAAAATACCTTTTGGACACTGAAGATAGTATCGACAGCGATACAATCAAAACTCTCAAAAATGATTGTAGATCAGAATCTGAGTCGGACTGTAACACAAAGAGAGTACAAGAAATTTATCCATGCAGTCAAATTGAAAGAAAAGGTGAATGTAACATGAGGTCTGAAATCGAACCTTCTTGTTCAACATACAACTACAGTCAATCGACAAGACCAATTAAAGATAAAATTAAAATAA
This sequence comes from Agonopterix arenella, assembly GCA_927399405.1. NCBI lineage: Eukaryota > Metazoa > Arthropoda > Insecta > Lepidoptera > Depressariidae > Agonopterix > Agonopterix arenella. The sequence continues at coordinate 6,510,047 of OV656710.1, forward strand.
TTGAAACGCCTGATGTTGATAACATCTGTGAATCTAAACCAAAGCAACCTCCAGAATGTAACAAGAAAGTATTAGTTGACAAAGCAGTGCAATTGACGAAAAACAAATCAAAGTCGAGTAGAATATGCAACACTGAATCATCAGACGTCCCTATTTCCACCGACTGTCACGGCACATCGTCAGATTCTGCCACCTGCAAAGTTCTGAGCAAAATAAAGAAAGAATGCGAGATATACCATCACAATCGATGCAAATGTTATCACAGTAGCAAGAAGTGTGAGGGATCAAGTAGCACCTCAGTCAATTGCGACCAATGTAAACGCGTCCACTACTGCTTATGCAGGGCTCACAAGTGCAAGAGCTACCGACCGAAATCTTTTGTTGAAAAAATGAGGAAGAAGTGTGTTGCTTACAATTTAATAATTCAAACATCTGAGAGCATGATCAGTGAGGAAACCGCTTGTGAATGCACCAATAAACCTTTACCTAATATTATTGTGAAAGTACCAAAGCGCAAGAATTTTGAGAACGTACCTTTTAAAGAGGTAGCTTCAACGATAGAGCGGCAAATCCCTTGTGGTAGCCCAAGGATCGATTGTCGGTCGCACAGATCTAGAAGCTTGCCTAATGAAAGTGGCCCAGGTTGCACGGACGAATGCGTCCAAAAACCCGAAGTGTTCACTGTAAGAGATTATCTGCAAAGGAATCGTCCTGACTTTGTGGAACAGTGTACCAAGCGCCAGAATTGCTTGAAAATGATTGGAGAAAGAAGGTAAGATTACCATAATATAATAGCTTAGCTTTAGTAGCGTGATTTTGGACTTATTATGTTTTTGGCGTATCGATGGCTCCAATTCTATTTGCCATAACGAATTTAGGGTTAGCGCATTTTCTGATTGTTAATGAAATAATCCATATGCACTGATAATAAGAATTCGTCTTCATCGAAGTCTATTTTTTTATCGAAGTCGCTTACACTGTTACACTGCAGTGTAAGCATTCTCGAGCATTTTCCGCCTGATCTGCGCTCTAAAGGCCGGGCTACACAGAGTGGCAACTGCAGAACGGGTGCAGACCGGCTGCAGGCCGGCAGTAGTTGTAGGCTATGGAATTATATGCGAGGTGTCACACTGAACGCAGTCCGGCGCGGCTGCGGAATGGTAGCTGCAGTGTGACACCTCGCATATAATTACATAGTTTACAACTACTGTCGGTACCGGTCTGCCGCCGTCTGCACCCGTTCTGCAGCTGCACTTTGTGTGGCCCTGCCTTTATTCATATAACATAGATATTTATTTTTGTTTTTTTTTCTTTATTTAAACAAACAAAAAATACAAAGTACAATTACCAAAACCAGACATTTTGGTTTTGGTTTTTCTTTTCTATAATGGGATAGGAAAAGTTAGATAAAAGAATATACGAAAAAACGGCCTCGCTATGTGAGCCAAGGGTGTATTTTATACGTATAGATTGAATAATCAGTGGCTCACCAATTTTTCTTACTTCAGAACTCAAGAGTGTGGCCCTCCAAGTTTGAAAATGCTTGTCGTCCATCCTCCTAACTATAATGGATGCGTGGACCCATGTAACATGTATTGTGGAGGTATTTTCTAAGTCTACCTTCATTTCTGAATAAATAAGTATTTTATTAAAAAATGGCATCGTAACCGCTCTAATGTTTGCGACAATGTGTATCGTTTGGCATCATGCTCTATACTATCTATTCTATCTAGTCTATTCTATACTTTGACTATTTATTATAAGGACTAGCCTTGCGGTAGCATTTCCCCTCTGCCACGGTATAAGATTAATTAATCATGTGCATTCAATTTTATACCTTATCACTAAACGAAACAATAATTTCGAACTTAGAACGTTTAGGGTTCACACGAGACTTCTTTTCATGGTTTTTAACGTTCAAAATTAAAATCTTATGGGGAATAAAATCCAAAGTTGCGGATATCGTGTTACCTCGCCCCCCGCAAAAAGTGGCAGAAATTTTTGTTCGTAGAATTGCACGCGTAACTAGTCCCTATATAAGTAGTCGAAGATTCTATATCATTTAACTGGAACCAAATGTGGAGTTTTAAATCAACCTCAAAAAAGGGAGGTTCTCTGATCTGAACAGCTATGTATGTTTCTGATCTACTCAAAACTTAGAGAATCAGAAACTACTGTACAGACCTTGATAGTTCTTTTATTACTTTAATACACTTTCAATTTGATGATTCTATCATTACCTACTTTAATACTCCTTCAATTTTAAACACTTATCTCTACTATTATAAAACTATCAGAATTGTGTCTGTACATTGAAGATTTTAAGAAGAAAACGATTACAAGGTTTTTAGGCGTCCCTGACTCCAAATCACAAATTTTTGGATATTTTGTCTGTTTGGTTGTTTGTTCGGGCATCACGCAAAAACTGCTGAACCGATTACGATGTAACTTTGTTTTGAAGCTTATGATTTGACTTAAAATCTGGTATATAATTTGTGCGGACGAAGACGCGGGTAAAAGCTCGTGTGCTATAGAATTGTTTAGTGTTGTATGCTTGCGCAACTTTAGAGCGGCTATGAAGTTAAGCGTGACATAACACTAATGTTGTAGGTAACGTTGAAATGACATACAATCCTTGTGTGGATCCCTGTGCGCAAACTGAAGTAAAAAGACTTGGTGAGTTTATTGATACCAAATAGTTCACTTCTCGTGTAGATAAGCTTAAGCATATATAGGGCCCTTCTTAATATGCTGACACTCTTTTAATGGGATGACCAGACCATCAAACTGAACAACTTTTCTATGGGACCAACATTAAAATCGCGAAAAAAATATCAGGCTGTGCTATACATTAGGCTCGAATAGCGATTTCGATGTTGGTGCCATGGAGAAAGTTGTTCAGTTTGACGGTCTGATCATCCCCTTAAAAACGTGCCAGCATATTAAGAAGGACCCTATATGCTCATGAATATTTCCTCCGTGGGGTAGTAGTGAGACATTTGTAAATTTTTAAAATTTTGTATATCTAAAAGACAATGCCAGGCCGGTTTCCAAAGAAACTAAGGCCACTAGTGTACGCATATGAAACAATATGGAAATAATATAATATGCCAATATACAGGTTGTCCCAAAAAATAGTGTCAAGCAGAAGTCCATGGACAGAGCACCCATTGGGGCACCCGAAGCACCCCCATGTATGTTCTACGATTTTTTGCAGTTTTCGAGTTATGAATTTTTTTCTGTATTTTAGAGAATTCTCTATCTCGACAACTTAAGACATTTCCAAAAAAAAAAAAAACTAAAAGACTTTTTCAAATTTTCTTTTTTGCTAGTTAATCTTCAAGAGTTTACGTAACTTTGATGAAAGTCATGAAAATTTTAGTGTAAAGTGAAAAATGGCGTTCCCTTCCAAGTAGTACCCAAATTTCGGTCTAGTGTTTGACTTTTTTACAATATTATCTAGCACGAGTCGACCTTAAAAAACGACTGAGTGACATGAAATGTAACTGTCTTTGCAGAGCAAATGAACGCGCATCCTACCGTGAACTGCTGTCACTGCAACTGCAGCTGTCAGGGCAACCGTCACTAAGCTCACTCCGGCGGTCTGCCCTGCGCCAACTCGCTCGCGAGATCGGCGTTGACACACGACGGAAAACTGGTATGTTATTTTTATCCTGTCAGCATAAGCTATATCCTTAGACCATGTAACTATGGACGAGTTACGTTTAATTCTACCAACAAATGTTTCTGCCACTTTTTGCGGGGGACGAAGAACTATATAATAATAGATAAAGCTAGTGTGAATAGACCTAGACGTACGTATGCAGACCGATTGGCAGCGTACTTAAGGGTCAGATCTGATGACTGTGGAAGAGCAAGAGGTGTGTCAGGATCGTAGCCGATGGCGATCCATTGTCGCCTACCCCAATGGGACACAGGCGTAAGTGTATGTATGTATGTATGTATGTACGAAGAACCTAGCATGAAATCCGTAACTTAAGGTGGTTTCAGTCCATACAAAAGTTTGACGCACAATACGCGTAGACGGAATTAATAAAAGTAATATTTTATATATATAAATAGTTAAGAAAATCTAGTTGCCGCGTAACAAAGAACATTTGCATTTTATAATATAATTACGAAGATATAAAGCTTTTAAAATTTTGTATGAAAAATTTCAAAGCTTTATATCTTCGTAATTATTTTATAAACTGCAAATGTTATTTGTGACGCGGCATCTAGATTTTCCAAACTATTTTTCCATATATAAAATATTTCTTTTATTAATTCCAAGGACTGATCGTCCAAGGAAAATAGTCTCGTAGGAACCCACACGATACTAGTTTGAAGCTATTGTTCCGCAATTATAGGCTGTATCGTTTAGTGATAAGGTATAACATTGTATGTAAATGCACTTGATCAGTTGATCTTGTACCTTGGCCGAGGGGAATGCTAACGCGAGGCTTGTCCCTAGCTAAATGGTCTTAGGCTATATTGATTGAATCAGGCTCTTTTTTTGCACCCTTGCTGGGTATGTTGATATACTGAATATAAAGCTGACGTCACGTATCATTTGACGTACAGTACGACCAGGAAAATAATTCCGCTCGTCAATGTTCGTTTGCGCAGAGTAGGCCCGAATCCCCGACAGAACCCGAAGTCATTTAATCAAAGGGTGCATTGTCACATAGCAACGAAACGAGCGCGAAAACAAATAAGCCAATAGCGTAAACGGATTGAAGGTGGCGCATCCTGATTGGTGAATATAATTTCGCGCGGTATTAAAATTTGTCAACTGCGCAGGTACATCGGTAAGACTTATAAGCCTGGTACTACTGTACTGCTAGCTTTGTACTGCCTGCCAAGCTAATGACCGCGGATTCGATTCCCGTAAGGGGAAAATTAATGAATTCTCATCGTAGATTTAGACTAAAGAATCTGCTTTATTACAAAATCAGTTAAATTACACGAATTTTCATTATTGTACATAGTATGGGTTGTTTTTAATATCCTGACGGTTTTTAATGGAATGACCAGGCCATTAAACTGAACAACTTTCTCTATGGGATTAACATCGAAATCGCGAAATAAAAATCAGTCGCTTCATAGAAAAGTCAATGGTGACTCAATTTCGATGTTGGCTCCAGAAAGAAAGTTGGTCAGTTTAATGGTCTGAAACATCCTATTTAATAGGAATCGTATACAATTTTACACTCTTAAAACCATAAATAAACTAGAAAATCTTTGTTGCCAATGCAGTTGCACCAAAATTCATAAGTGAACGTGAAATGAAGAAACATTCGGAGAAAATCTACAAATCACTGCCCGAAGTGGTGCAAAAGAAAGAAGAATTGAAGAAGGAAGGCATCAAGAAGACAAACTTGCTGATGGCTAATATATTCAAAAAGGTACTTTCTTTTTCATTAATATCCGGTTACATTGATGTAGTTCAAACTTGCATAATATCTCTGTACGCGTGTAATCAGTCAGTAGCTTCACATTAGTGTATATATCAAATGTCAAATTTTAAAGATAACTCGCGGCGTCTTTCCTCTACGCTGTATCAGCGGAATAAGTGGTCACCAAGTGTGATGTAATATCGCAGGAAAGCGCGATGCGAATAAGATCGGAAGTTCTTGCGTTGCATTCGTGCGAGCTCGCCGATATTTGCGATGCGATGCGACGTCGCAGTTATGTGTCGCCCAAAGTGAGAAGTTGAATTTCTATGGAAATAAATAAAAAAGGTCTATTTGCAACCACTTAGCCTAATTGAACTGTCACAAATACCAAAGAGCCATGTATTTCATACTTTCTCAATAAATAAAAAATTTCATACCCTTTAAAATTGTTTCAGAATCTTCAAAGGAAAACACTTCGGGGCTCCGTCAATGTATCTAACTACAATACAATACTAAAGATATGACAGGTGGATAAAACTGAAATCGACATAAAACTACATAAAGTGTGTTCACTTATTTTGTTGTTATATTGTATTATTGATTGTATTTTATAATGACGATTGTTGATGTCTTGTTTTTTGTTGACGCTATTTTTTTTCTTTTGAATAAAATGATATTTGTATTTTGTTGGTTTACTTTTTAAAGAGGTGAGATCGTCACAGATGGAATTTATAATGTGTAGCGCAGTACCGTATAGCCCACAGAACATTATAACAGGGGTTAGAAATGCAAAGAAGCGTTTTTGCTTCGGAGACGGCTGTCGCCACTTGTCTTCCCGCTCACGCTGCTACAATTACTCATGCCCTCTCGCTCGCACGGAGCCGCGCGCCTTATGGTGCTATGCAAATCATTACATAACCCAGTGCAAAGTAGGCGTGGAACGTGTCGCCACAAGTTATGCAATGATATGCATAACACCATAAGGCGCGCGGCGTGGTGCGAGCGAGAAGGCATGAGTAATTGTAGCAGCGTGAGCGGGAAGACAAGTGGCGACAGCCGTCTCCGAAGCAAAAGCGCTACTTTGCATTTCTAACCCCTCTTATAATGTTCTGTTGCATAACATGTGGCGACACGTTCCATGCCTACTTTACACTTCTAACCCCTCTTATTAAGTTCTGTGGTATAGCCCATAAAATATTACTTTACGTTAGTATATTAAGTTTATGTTATAGCCACACCCTGGACACTTCATACAAAGGGCTCGCACTAACAAGAAGAGGCTAACACATGTAACCTAAGTGTGTGCGAATGAGAGATGGGGCTGAGGTCAAAAGTAAAGAGGAAGTAATAACAGCGCTAATCAAGCTTTATTAGATAGGTATACCTTTTACATTTTTGCAAGTACCGTCTGGCTGTCTGTAATTATCATATTCTACGGAAGTGACGTGTCTGTTAGTCAGGCGCAAAATAGTGTTTTCAGAGTAGGTATAGCTATCTCTTTCCTTCTCTAGTACTGCCCTAAGGTTGTACTATTCTACAACGTGTTAATGAATTAACGCAAAACTAGAAAGTAGTTTGTTTAGAATCGAGAGCAGAATCGAATTATCATGGTTTCCACATAGGTAATTTTTTTTTCAAAATATTAAATAATTGGTATGTAAAATTTAAAATTTACTGAACCCGATGTCAACCCACCATACGGGCATACTCAGGGTGAGTTGCTATCAAAACAAGATTATTAAAATGTATCCATGAGTATGTTAGCGCTTTCATTCATTGCTGAAATGATAACAAATCATTTTTGCCTCAAAACTTAAAATGCGAATAACTTTAAATTTTAACTATCAAAATAATTAAATTGTTGTTACAATCTAATTATTTTGTTATAAATCAGTTGGGGTGTATGAGGTTTTGCGCTTATTCATTAACACGTATAATTGCTTCCTCTCTTACACAGGAATGAGATAAGCTAATGTAGTTTTGCGTGCGTTAGAAAAGTACATCCTAGGCTGTAGTATACTTTGCTATAAGCTTTAACTTATAGCTGCCATATAACACTTGGCAGAGCGTGCGCTTCGTGATGAAATTGTGTCCTTGGTAATACTGGTGCAAGCGTAAAGATAAGAATAGCATTAGACAAGGTTAAAGGTTTATGTATTTGCATTGCTTTGATAACATTCACAAATAAGTAGGTACAAACAACACAGTAACAAAGTATTGCGATTATGCATTGAAGTACAGTCGACATTTTATAACGAAACATTTTTTTTTATGTTTGATAGCTAAACAGGTCCGCATGCAGTGCGTTTCACTACTTAGCCGTGCGCATTATATAAGAAAAGCAGACTTCTTCGTGCGAATTGCTGGTAGGTCAACGACTCAACGACATAAGGGTGGAAACCCAGCCAGCGTCTCGGCCCTCGCAGATGAAAGGGTTATTGCCCTTTGCGGCCTTTGCCATATTAGGAAGTTACCTTCTTACTACATTATTTTTTCTAAATTTGTAACTTCCTAATTTCTGTTTAATTTTGGAATCAGGTAACGGAATCCTTAAAAAAATACGTAATATTGTTTTCATAGGTTTTCCGTAGCTTATATTTCTTTAAAATAGGTAGGCTATTTAAAGAAATATAAGCAGTCCTAATCAGTCACCCCATCTGTGATGTAATTCCGTACATCACAGATGGGTTGACTGATTAGGAAACAAGGCCTTATCTATCTAAAATTGCATCAGAATAATTATAATCACGTACGTATGGCCTGTAACCAGTCAGCGATTACATTACAGAGCCGATTTCAGCATACATTGCTTGCTTTAATCTATCAAGTCTCGCGGGCAGCCGAGCGCTCGCCCGTACAATGCCTACCTTATCTATTATACAGGGTGGAAAAAAAAGGCCGTGGTTGGAGGGAAAGTACCCTTAATATTTATGATGGCAAATTTTACTGAAAGGAAACATTCCTTTATTTTCAAATTTAATTAAAACTGCATTTAAAGATTTTTGAAAAATCTTCTGCTTGAGCCGGGAGTCGAGCCGGTGAAACGTGAAAAAAAAAACATCCTGTATTTTATGATACCAACCGAAAGAGTCATTCATAAGGATCAATTTCTTTTAAACAACATTGTATCTTAAATTAAAGAAAGACCAAGAAAAAATGATTTTTTTATTGTTAAACTTACTATCTAAAGAAAATTCTTTACTTAATTATTGTATTCTCCGAATAAATTCGCTACGTGTCGCCTTTTGTATTGAATTATGGTGAATATTTGAAAATAATAATAATTCGATATAAAAGACGACTCGTAGAGAATTCAGTCGTAGAATACATACTTCAAAGTATTTTCTATAGATAGTGAGTAAGTTTAACAATGAAAAAATCATTTTTTCTTGGTCTTTCTTTAATTTAAGATACTATGTTGTTTAAAAGAAATTGACCCTTATGAATGACTCTTTCGGTTGGTATCATAAAATACAGGATGTTTTTTTTCACATTTCACCGGTTCGATTCCCGGCTCAAGCAGATGATTTTTCAAAAATCTTTAAATGCAGTTTTAATTATTTTTGAAAATAAAGGAATGTTTCCTTTCAGTAAAATTTGCCATCATAAATATTAAGGGTACTTTCCCTCCAACCACGGCCTTTTTTTTTCCACCCTGTATAATTATTAGATAGTTGACAAATTAAATAGCCTTGTATTGGTAACAATTTCTAATTATCTACGTTAAGAGTTAGCAAATAAGAGGATTGTGCAACTTCCACATACATCTGTTAGGTTTAAGGATGTGAAGAAAATGTTAAAACTATTTTTGTGTAATAAAGGAAATTAATAAATAATAATAAATAATCGCTACATGGTTCTAGGGGATTGCCCCAAAAATATAACAGCCTATATCGTCTCTTGCATGACAGCATGACATCAGGAAAAATTTACTATGCAACATAATTATACTTAATAAAAAGCAACGTAAAAATAATTAGTTGCCTTAGTACATACAACAGCTAAATTAGTTACTTACATTATTAACCCTAAAACTATGTTGACAAAAAATTTCTGATACAACAGTTAGTCAGACGAGGGACGATATAGCTCCTACTACAGGGCATAGGCTATATCCTCTATGAATAAGCGGGAAAGAGCAAGCCATAACCAAACACGCGGGCCCAGTGCAGATTGGTAAAGGCGAAGCTGATCAAATACAAATACAAAAATACAAAATCATTTATTTGTGAAACACAGGTTACAAAAAGTTGGTACATAAATTAAGGAAGACCTCTGTGATCAGTCTATAGGCGTACAAATTTACAAATCATTATTATGGCTATACAATATAATAAAACTATGATTATTTAGATTTCCATGTCAAGAATTCGTCAACTGAGTAGAATGTATTTTCGATAAAAAATTTACATAATGTCTTTCTAAATGACAAATTGCATGCAATGTCTCTTATACATTTAGGTAAATGATTATATACAGTTGGAGCCATGTAGAGGACACCCTTACAGTGCTGTTTTAGCAAGCCAGGTTCTAGTACAGAGCATATCCTGTAGTCGTGCTCTATTGACTCTTTTATATTCGTTTATGTGTGCTGTCTTACGTAAATTACTTGTATCAGAGTAATTTCAAGTCAGGTAGACAAAAGCAAAGATATCTCTTTGACAAAAGGCAGTAAGTATGCCAAAACGTAGTAGGACTATTTCTTGCACTGTGCTTTGACTATTCGGGACCAAAGATTATCTGAAGGGTTTATTCCACTTTAATCACCTAGGTGATCATAGGCGACTCATATGTGTACTATGATTATGATCACCCGAATATAAGTAGGCCTCGCATGCCACCGCCGATAAAACGATAAAAATCTAGATGTGCCTCCATCCTTATTATTTTACGTATCCCAGAAAGAGTGCGCATGACGTTTTTCTCGTTTAAACGCTTTGTCGTGGGTGGCATGCTAGCCGTGCTGGGAATTGTAGGTGATCTGAGGCCACAACATTTTTCAAGTCAGGTTGCCTTTAATCACCTTCAATTTATAGGTGATTTCGGGATACCAAAAACTGAACTGACAGTCGAGTCGACTTTAAACACCTGGGTGATCATTTCGTCGGGTGATCATAATCATAGTACACAGATGAGTCGCCTATGATCACCCGGGTGATATCACCCAGGGAATAAATCTTCTGGAGAATGGTTGCGCTCGCATTGAGTTATATGGACTTACTAACAGCGGGGACAACAAAATTTATATTCATTGATAGGCCATTATTTTATTCAGGGCACAATTTGGATCATTTTTTTACCGTTTTATGCCGATTTTTGTTCATCATTGTTATATTATTATTGTTAAAGACATTTGCAGCTATGTTTCCTTGCTACTTCTTACATTTATTGATGTTTTTTCAGTAAAATAACCACTGCGTTACCGTCCCTCAATATTATATTGCGTTGCTTACACAATCAACTGAGTTACCGTAATTTCCAAAAAAGTACAGTATTTTAATTTTAATTCCAGCGTTTTTCTATGAAACCTAGTCGGTAGCTACCGATAACAGTTTTATTTTGGAATTTACCTATTTTACTAACAAAATCGCCTTTGTTCCGTTGCCTTAGAATGGGACCGGATTATGGTACCCTGAATAAAATAATGACCCTGCCTAGCTAGCATGCCACCCACGAAAAAGCGGTTAAACGAGAAAAACGTCATGCGCGCTCTTTCTGGCCTACGTAAAATAATAAAGATGGAGGCATATCTCGATTTTTGTCGTTTTCTCGTGGGTGGCATGCTAGCTAGGCGGATATAGCCACATTAATTAAATCGCTGTTGATATCTCTTTCACCCGCCCGCACTCGTCCTAGACTCCCATGGTTCCTAAATTAATTTTTTCGTTTTCCAAGTATACCTAGGACATGATAATTATTACAATGGGCGTTCGATACCCATCCAAAGGCTGATCGGACATGATAGTATAAAGTTTAGAAAATCGCGAAGCAAAAACATACCTACTCGTACCCGGATCTTTTGAACCGTTTATCTGATGTGCAGCTTTTGTATTCAATACAAAAGATGAACTTGAATTAAATGCGGCTGTGAATAATTTCAGTTACTTCTGTTACTTTAGTGCACAATCTTTTGAAAATATCCTTCTCAAACCATTTCTAAGCTTGACTGCATAAGCACATATTTTCTGGTAAGTGTAATTGTTTTTTTGTATTTTCTGTAATCTGTCATCACATCATAATCATCATTGCAGTTATTGGCCATAGCGACATTTTACTAACAACAAGCCTTGTGAATGGTTAGGGGTTTAAATGTATTGATTCTATAAATGTTTGATTTGATGGAAAACATATTTTTTTCTTATACTAGCCCAGTCATTTTACGGTTTGAGCCAGGACTAATTAATAATTGATATTTTCTTTCGGTATAGTATTTAAGAGCCAATTCGAGCTTTGAAATGTACCAAAATTAAAAAAAAAATCCCGTCAGCAACAGTTCAAAATTTTAAATTTATCTATTATCTCGTTATACAAAATCTAATGGTATTAAGGCATTACCATTATACATAACTTCAAACATGGTGTTAATATTTTTGTCTACTTAGAAGGTTTTGAAAAATACATTCGTATTTTCTAATAAAAACCTCATTTTTAAAATTTTGATGTCTATTTTATTGCTCGAAAATCATTTCTATTGTTAAATTTAATTCAAATGAGTGCATCGGTATAAATATTATTAATTTAAAAGACTTCTGGGACTCAAAATGTTGTTTTCTATGTTGCGTAACGATTTCTTTTTTAATATTTAAGATAATTTTTGTCACTAAATGGTGCCGCTTACAGTTTAAAAGTCCAATAAATAATTACTTCCCACCTCTCCTAACAAAACTCCGTAAAATGACTGTGTTATACTTACAATACATGTCTTCAGCATGGAATGAAACAAAAACAGCATAAGAAATCTTATTGTTGCGTCCTACGGCGCCCATTGTCAGAAATGGAAAAACAACAAATATAAAATTATTAATTTGTACAGATTTAACATCATGAGTAATATGAATCGACAAAAGTTTGCGACTGACTCGGTGCACTGGTTCATGGGTGAGCTGACGTCGCGGATCGTCGCCGACACCGGGATCCCGTCTGACCGCTTCCATCTCGGCAAGATTATACTGCTGAGCCTGAAAGATGCCCCGGATTTCGTGTCTCAGGTTAGAATATATTATCTTACTAACTTACTATTAGCACCTTTATACTATGTGAAGCCAAGTCTCCTGGGCTTGTTTTTTAATAAACATTTCACAAAAAGTTGAAACAAAATGACGTCGAATACAATTTTGTTTTGAAACAAGATGGCAGACGACAAAAAGTGAAGCTATGTTTTGTTTTCTTCATAAAAAAACAAGCGCAGGAGACTTGGCTTTAACGAACACAGTTTTTATATGTGCACGCCATACATACAACGAAACTTTGACTATTTATTATAAGGACTAGCCTTGCGGTAGCATTTCCCCTCTGCCACGGTATAAGATCAATTGATCATGTGCATTCACATTTAATTTTATACCTTATCACTAAACGAGACAGCCTATAATTGCGAAACAATAATTTCGAACGTAGAACGTTTGGGGTTCACACGAGACTTCTTTTCATGATTTTTATCGTTCAAAATTCGAATCTAAAGTTATGGGAATAAAATCCAAAGTTACGGATTTCATGTTACCTCGCCCCCTGCAAAAAGGGGCAGAAATGTTTGTTAGTAGAATTATATGCGTAACTAGTCCCTATATAAGTAGTCAAAGCAACGAAAGCATCTCAAACGTCGCGCAGTCCTGATTCACTGAGCCATTATAAGCCTCTACTGTAGTCCCTACTGTTGGGGCTAAGGCACAGAATAGATAGTCTACGAATAATAGTACTTATAGTACTTACAGAATGGCCCCTCCCTGCTCCTCTCTAGCTTCATATACCGTACCTCATCCCGTACTTCGTGGGTAAATTTAGGTTTAGGGGAGCCGAGGAAGAGACAAACACAGTCGACGCTTGCTAGCGGGACAACGCCATCTTGTTCCTGTCCCAATACTATAGAAACATTGTGAGATCGTTGTACGGAGTGCCGGGGATGTGGCAAAGGCGTTTATGGTGAGGGTGTCCCTACACCCTGTGTAATAGTCTTTGACTATTTATTATAAGGACTAGCCTTGCGGTAGCATTTCCCCTCTGCCACGGAATAATATCAATTAATCATGTGCTTTCACATTCAATTTTATACCTTATCACTAAACGAGACAGCCTATAATTGCGAAACAATAATTTTGAACTTAGAACGTTTGGGGTTCACACGAGACTTCTTTTCATGATTTTTAACGTTCAAAATTAGAATCTAACGTTATGGGATTAAAATCCAAAGTTACGGATTTCATGTTACCTCGCCCCGCGCAAAAAGTTGCAGAAATGTTTATTAGTAGAATTACACGCGTAACTAGTCCCTATATAAGTGGTCTAAAGGTAATAGTAGATATGTGTGATGGTGGTGTTAGACCACCACGCGTGCTTAATGCGTGCTTAGTTCAAAAAACCTTTAGAAAAGTCCTTTTAAAAAACTATTTAATTTGTAACGTTTCAGATTGATGGAGGCACGAAACTCTCAGAAACAAATGAGTCGGTGCTAAAAAGGTCAATTCAATGCGCGAATTCTTTATCTGCACATGGATTGAAGACTGGTGACGTCATGGTACTGATGGCTCCCAGTCATTTGGACTTTGCTATCCCGTACTATGCAGCGCTGTACCTTGGAATTATTGTTGCTCCTGTTAATAAGGACTTTACTGTTGGTTAGTACCTACCGGTTTTTCTTTACATACATAATTTAAAGACATGGGTGGTATTGGAGAATGTTTGGAGTTCTGGGGTTCACACAACTTTTTTGAGTGTGCCGTTGAAGCATGGTTTTTCTATAGGGTGTAACAAAAGATGATAACATTTAGAGAGGTGGTTAAGACCGTCAAATTGAACAACTTTCACTACAGAGCCAACATCGAAATTGCGAAAAAACCCAGCTGTTTCATACAAAACTACTTATCTTCTACTCTAATCAAATGTATGGTATTTTATTTCATCCTAAAAATTTTCTGTAACCATATTCATGTTTGTCTCATTCCTATGTTTTAGAGGAGCTTCATGATTCCTTCAAAACCAGCATTCCAAAGATGATCTTCTGTCAAAGTGATAAGGCTCAAGATGTTCGTACAGTTCTTAAGGAATTGGGCATAGAAGCTGAAATAGTAGTGTTTGATGGGAACAAGGATGAGACGCGAAATGAATGGAACTTTGCGGAATTCTTGGAAAATGGAGATGCCGTCTCTGTTGAAGATTTCAAGTAACTACAATGTATATTTTTAATATTTAAGTAAATTTTTATTCGGAAAACCAATAGTCGGAAAACAAAAGAATGGTTATAAAATATGAACAAACAATAGACCATCAATTACAGGAATGAACTAATGTTAATTTTAAAAAAGATTTTGCTGGTTTTAAGGGAGTTCAGAGAGATAATAACGATTGAATTGCAGACCAGCTGAATTCGACGCAAAGAACACAATAGCCCTCCTGCTCGAATCAAGTGGTACCACCGGTACACCCAAAGCAGTTGCTGTTACCCATAAGAACGCTGTTATTACTGGCCCATACCCGTGGTAAGTTAGTTCAGTATGATCAGCTGAAGTTAAGAAATGCTGACTGTTATGCCTTTTTACGGGTGATCTTTTTAGCAGCATCTAATTTAAAGCACGTCATTAGGCAAGCACGTCAGTCCCAGATACTGCCAACATAGCTCTGAATAAGTATACACGGTGTTAAGGTAAAAAGTTGCATTACTAGGAGTCATTGTACCCATGATACTGAACAACTTTCCCAAAGAAACCTATTAGGAAATTCGAAATTTTTTTGTAATTTCCATACTAAATGCGATTGCATTCGATCGCAAACGTTCGATCAGCTGATTAGCTGATCAACGGTTGTATGAAAATTATATTTTTTTTTGCGAATTTCCTGTCGGTTACTTAGGAAAAGTTGTTTAGTATCATGGGTACGATCACCCCTTAAAGTAATGCACCAGTTTACCCTAAAGCGGTTTCGCACTACGTCCGATGCGAATCCGATCCGTAAAAAAAAGTATTGATTTTGATGGATTTTGGGCACATGGCCACATTTTTTTATGTATTTATGTATGGGCAAAGGTATGTACATTCCATTCCAAAAATGTGCTGAAACGCCACATGAAACGGTGTTGCATTGATCCTGCGCAATGGGAAAAGCTCGCATCGCATCCCAACGCCAGGAGTGGAGGTCCCTTGTCAAAGACAATGTTTTTGACTTTGAGGCACTCCGACGTTCTGAGCTTGATGCCAAGCGCAATCAATTGAAGGCCCGACCACCAGCGACCATCTATTATAACTATGAGAATGGTGTCTTGACGTGCACTCATTGTGCTCGTACTTTCTCGAAAAAAATCGGCTATATAAGCCACATTACGGCGCACGAGCGCCAAAAACGAAAGGAGGCAGTCGCCGTAGCCGAAATCGGCTAGGAGTAGCATCATCGTTATTTCATACGAGACAGAATTATGAATGTGACTGTCAAAATCCACACTTTTTTGACGGAAACCGCTCAAACGTCCTGTATACGTGAATGACTGACAAGCGATAGGGAAGCCCGTGTATCTAGTCTAGTAGAATGTAGACCACGAAGAGTCAGTCGTAGGATAGGTGTGGGATACCCTCAGGCCAACAAAACTGGACTGACGACCTGAATAATTTATTTCGAGCAACATGGAACTCGTAGCGTGTTAGTAACAATTTCACAATCCTAAAGTGTTAGTAGTATGAAGGTTGTTACTGTGCATAATGTAGGACACAGGTAGCTGGGAGCTAATGGATGAGGACGGCCGAGAATAAAGTTTTGTGGCGCGCCTTGAGAGAGGCCTGCTATGCATGGTCAGCAATGGCTGGTGCTAGACTGATGATGATGTTGATTTTTCTATAGGTTGTATTATATAGGTTGAAGTACAAGTACGACCAGCAAAATAATTCTGCTCGCCAATCTTCGTTCGCGCAGACAAGAGACTAACATTTCCCGACGGTACTAGAAACCATTTGATAACATAATCAACCTTGTGGCTACTGTTTTAATAAAAAGGGAAATTGATCATAGAATGCGCGATCGGAGAGCGTCGGTCATGCGTCAGGCGCGAAATCAATTGACAAATAGAAGCAGTTCAGTTTGGGCTGGTAACCGTAGAGTATCGTGATTGGTTCGCTCGGTTTTCTCTCTTCTGCGTCGGTTCCATAAGCATTATAAATCTAGTATCTACTACTGTATCCATCTGGTCAACTTTTCTTCTGTTTATATTTCAGGACAAAATACACAACCTTCCCGACGCCAACGCGTATGACCCTGGTTACATCTCCTAACCAGTGGCTGTCGGCGATCGTTCACTTCAACATGTCTCCTGTCCTCAGATACACCAGGCTCCAGACTTCACAGGCTGTCTCACAGCAACATATTTATGATCTTATTAACATCTATGAGGTAATAGATTGTGTGTGTGGCTTATCTGGAAACCAGGCTTTTGATCAAAATTCTAGTTTTTTTTTATATGATAAAATAGAGTATCCAAAAGCTTGATTAATCGTAAGCCTGCGATATAAGTGTGATATCGCAAATTATGAACTTACGCCTCTGAATTCGTATACAGAAATGGCATAAACTTTACAGGATTTATACATTATTCGAACTTATATGAATAAGGATATCCGAATTTCAAAAATAGCTCTCCTAAATAACATTTTACATGAAGCTTATTGACATTTGCATAAAAAAAACCGTATATTCATACAAGTCGCCATATCAGTTGACTAGATTAGGAAGGCCAAGAATAAAGCTTTGTAGTATTACTTTGGAGAGGCTTGCTGATGATGAGGCCGCATCTGTTCTCGAGTTTTTAATGCGAAAAGACCATAGAGAAAATACGCGCGCCCCTAGGGAAAAGACAATAATACTTTTGTTTATTTCTTAAAGTTATACCTATTCATACCTCAGAGAGAGTCAGAGAACTAAAGTGGTTGCCATAGCTCAGAAAATTATCCAGCTGAAGGGGCAAGGGGCTGGGCATATCTGCCGAAGAACTGACAACAGGTCAGGGTGTCAGAGTTCTGGAGTGGAGACCACGAACTGGTAGGCGTAGTGTGGGACGCCTTGCTGGACAGACGACCTAAAAAAGTAGCGGGGAGCGACTGGATGAGGTAGGCCGAGGACAGAGTTTTGTGGCGCGCCTTGGGAGAGGCCTATGTTCAGTAGTGGACGATAATGATGATGATTCATACCTGCCTAATACCGAAAAGTTCTCGAGAGGCGACCGCGTACCGGAAAGCGCAGCGTGGGTGGACACGGTGGACCGACGACCTGGAGAAGGCGGCGGGAACCCGTTGGATGAGGGCAGCGCAGGACCGGTCGGTTATGGCGATTCTTGGAGGAGGCCTACGTCCAGCAGTGGATGTCCATCGGCTGAGATGGTGATGATGATACCTAATCACAGTATGGATGGTACTACAAACAATACGGATACTCCTTACCCCCACCAATTTTTCCTCACACGTGCATACCTCTTCTTGTCAGTGCGACGTGCATGGTATCCTTATGACCATCACGTTTTGTTCCAAAAACAAATTTATAATTCAAATATCCATTAATAAATTGCAGCCAACGTTCACGACAATCAGTAGCACAGTGGTGACAACTCTCTTCAGGGCCGGTGACAGAGATAGATGCGATTTCTCCTGCTTTGAATGTATCATGTTTGGAGGCAGTGCTGTTCCTGCTACGTTGCTTGAGGAAATTAAGGTTAAGTCTTCTTTTTTATTTAATATACGTCCTTTCATTATTGCCGTATGGTTCCGGCTTCGAATGGATCACCCCATTTCTGCCCCAAGGGGGTGGTACGAGGCGACTCAGGTGACTTTATTTATAATTAATGGACTCTTGCTTGTGCGTTAGCATTGCATTTCCGCCAGTCTCAAGTAGTTTATGGGAGAATCTACCTCAATCTCAGGGATTGTTTTTGGTCAAGAACAAGAAGAGATTGAGGATTGCGGAGCCTCGTGGCAGGCAAAAACGCGACGCGCGAAAACCACGCGAGACAAGTGCTCGGGTCAGAACCTGCAACGTGACTCAAACGAAACGTCTGAGCGATCTGTCAAACGGCTGTCAAATGATTAGCGTGAGCAATAGGTACTGGTATACATATTGTTACGAGCGACGGGTTACGGGATTGGAGTGAAACGCTAAGTCCAATTTATTTACAGAGTTTATTGGGTTACACACTTACACACGGACCACCTCGCAGAGGTTCCCCTTTTCACAGTCCTCCTCACAGGGGTTTCCCCTCTCACCACTTTCACTGTTCACTACGTCACGACGCGCGACACGCTATGACGTCACGACTCACGGCACTATGACGTCACGACACGCGACACACACTACACTGCACTAGACTGACACTTGCCTACTCACTGTTCCACTTTACTTTGCACTTTACTTTTCACTAGTACTTTTCCACTTTTACTTTTCTTCCTTTTTGTTCCGCACTTTTCACTGTTAAATCAATACTGACTTGCGTCCGCAAACTCGCGGCCTTATATACCCCTTAGAATTTTCTAGATGCCCGAATTTCGTTAGTCTTTTCTTTATTCCTTTGTTCCCTTCCGGATATTCCTAATCCCGCCTTCTTTCTCGAATTTTCCTAAACACGCCCCATTTTATTGTTTCTTTACAAATATTTCTTCTCTCTCTTCGTTCTAGAACATTCCTATTGTTTTTTGGTTCTTTTCAAATATTCCTTCTCTCTCTGTTTTCTAGAACATTCCTAAACACGCCCATTTTCTGTCTCTTTCCAAATATTCTTACTCCCTCTTACTTTTCTAGAACATTTCCAACAACAATGAAATCTAGAATTATTTTCGACGAGTCTCGAACCATCGACCCCCGGCCCCGGAGTCCATGCCTCGACCGCTGAGCTACGAAGCTTGTTGACAAACCGGCCGAATTTTTGAATGCCTTTCTATAGCTGCGTCATTTCACAGCATCCGTGACAATATAGTGCGTGAGTTAGCGCAATACCCAGGTACTACTTACATATACAGTACGAACACTCCCTGCCTCCCACCAACTTTTTACCTCACCCCCTCTAGTTGAATCGCGGTGTGTATTCCTGTCTGACTCGCATTTTGTATCGCACATGTTTAACAATTTTCTCATTTTTATGAAATGACAGCTATCAGCTGACAGTGTCCAAGGTGTGGCTATACCGAATGTGTCAAAAGTTGAGCTTCGCACGTGGTCCAATCACGGTTCAGTGAAGATTTATCCTAGGCCCTGTCCTGAATGACGAAGCAGACTTGGCGTTTGTTTTCGCTAACTAGCGCAAATTTCAGACCCTGTATAATGTTTACACTTTTCACAGAAAAATAAGAATATAATAAGAATAGCGCTAACCCGCGACTTTGTCCGCACAAATTATATACCAGATTTTAAGTCCGATCATCAGCTATCAAACAAAAAAAAAGTTTCATCAAAATCGGTTCAGTAGTTTTTGCGTGATGATTGTTCAAACAAACAAACACACAAAGAAATACATAAACAAACACACAAACAAACAGACGGACAAAAAAAATCCAAAAATTGCTGATATGGAAATCAGGGACACCTAAAAACCATATCGTAACTTTTTTTTGTTAATATCTTCAATGTACAGACACACTTCTGTTACAGTTTTATAATAGTATATAGATACTAATTATTAATCCACATAAAGCCATTTTACAGACGGATTTCTATGAAAATATTGAGTAACAATATGTTGATACTATTGCAGCAAGTGGTCCCAGACGTAGAAGGTTGTGAGGCATACGGGTTGACCGAGTTGACGACAATCGCTTTTCAGCCGGACTTTGCGCCGCCCGGCTCTTGCGGTAAACCTATTGGCCATTTACAATACCGGGTGAGTTAAAAATATAGTTTCTTTCTCTTATAGTTACAGGGTGACTGGTAATTCGACCTATTCCTGAAGGGGTTATACTAGAGTTCATTTGCAACAATTTTGCCCCAGTTAACTGGGGGTCGAAAATCGCTTGTTTTCGAGTTATCTCATTTTTAAGATATTTTTGAAAAAATCCATTTTTCCACCTAAAACTGACAATTGTGAAAAAAATACTCCACTCTCTGCACTAAGTAAGCATTTTTCTAATAGCTGATGAATGAGCGACTACATTAAACTAAAATACATGTGTAAAATACCCGAAACCACTGAAATAAAAGGTTATAAACCGCACGACAAATTTTTTTTATTTGGATTTCGTTTCAATCCAAATAGGATTACTTAAAAAAAATGTATCACACTTGGCGTACAAATTACGGAAATAACTTCCTCAATTCCTAAACTTTCCAAAAAGGTGCAAATGTTGTCTACTTTGACAAGAGTTTGAAAAAAATTGTTAACAATGGCAGAGCAGGTAGCGGATTTCCTAGAAGCGAACCTTACAAGATGCCGATTTGCTTTTGTCTCTTTCATTTTATTGCTTACATTGTTTCTCTTTTGTAAGTATTCGGGAATGTTTGTACTAAGGTTCACAATCGAGGCCCACTCATTCGCTCAATTCATTAAGTAATCAGTTAGTTTCAACCATCTTGGAGTTCGGACGTGTCGTTGTTAACTAACTTAAATTCTGCGCTAAAACAGCTTCCTTTTCAAATGGCTGCTTACCAAAATGAAGAATACGCGGATATCATGTATTGTTACGGGTTTTGTGATGGTGACGCTGCTGCTGCTCGAAGAGACTATCAAAGACGTTTTCCTACCCGCCGTTTACCTGATGTCAGCGTGTTTGGTACGACATATCGGCGCATTCGAGAAACGGGATCGGTTCGACGTCGCCAAACCGACGCTGGTAGACCTAGCGTTAGTGATCCAATCGAAGAGGAGCAAATTTTGCAGTGTTTTCAAGCAGACGGCACTACTTCAACAAGAATTGTGGCTAGGCAGCTTGGTATGTCTCAGTGGAAAGTCTGGTTCACTCAGCACACAGCACGGCAGTATCCATTCCATTACACGCCAGTACAAGCTATCGAGGAGGGAGATCCTGTCAGAAGGATGGATTTCTGCAGATTTCTAATAAATGCAGACATTGAAGATCCTGAGTATCTAAAAACAATCTTGTGGACAGATGAATCGAACTTCGACCGTGATGGTATTACAAACTATCATAATCTGCATTTTTGGGCCCCTAAAGATCAGAATCCGAGAAAATCTAACGAAGGAGCTCACCAGCACAGATTCTCACTTAATGTGTGGATGGGAATCGTGCACAATAATTTAATCGGGCCATTCTTTCTGCCGGCACGCCTAACCGGCATCGCCTATGAAAACTTTTTAAGAGAAGAGTTACGTCCGCTGCTGGAGGATGTGCCGCTTACCACAAGAACAGCTTTGGTGTATCAACATGATGGCTGCCCAGCCCACTATTACCGGGGCGTGCGACAGTGGATGGATGAGAACTATCCACTGAGATGGATTGGTCGAGGCGGCCCGATCCCTTGGCCGGCTAGGAGTCCCGATCTAACCCCATGCGACTTCTACATTTGGGGTCATATGAAGACATTGGTGTATCGTACACCTATCTCTTCTCAAGAAGAATTAAGAGAGAGGATTATGGCAGCTGCCCAACAAATTAAAGACACGCTTTCAACTCGAGTGACAGTAAGCGAAGTACGTCGCAGGCTTCGTGCTTGCATACGTAACGGAGGAAGACAATTTGAGCAAGACTTGTGATTTTTAAATGTAAAACTTTAAAACAAAATTTGTAATTTCATATGATTAGGTACTAAACATTATTATTTTACTCTTTTTTTTATTTTCACCAAACCAATAACTTTTTGAATAAAATTCACATCTGCGTGTTTAATAAGGTTTATTTTCCAAACTTGAACTAAAGTACACAACTTTTGCATCTTTTTGGAAAGCTTAGGAATTGAGGAAGTTATTTCCGCAATTTGTACGCCAAGTGTCATAAATTTTTTTTGAGTAATCCTCTTTGGATTGAAACAAAATCCAAATAAAAAATTGTTGTCTTGCGGTTTATAACCTTTTATTTCGGTGGTTTTGGGTATTTTTCACATGTATTTTAGTTTAAAGTAGTCGCTCATTCATCAGCTACTAGAAAAATGCTTACAGAGTGCAGAGAGTGGAGTATTTTTTTCACAATTGTCATTTTTAGGTCGAAAAACGAAAATATTCAAAAAATTCTTAAAAATGAGAGAACTCGAAAACAAGCGATTTTCGACCCCCAGTTAACTGGGGAAAAATTGTTGCAAATGAACTCTAGTATAACCCCTTTCAAGGAATAGGTCGAATTACCAGTCACCCTGTATAATACAGGTATTAATCGACTCGATGGTATTTTTGTAGAAGTTAAGGTGGTTTCAGTCCATACAAAAGTTTGACGCACAATACGCGTAGACGGAGTTAATAAAAGTAATATTTTATATATGGAAAAATTGTTCAGAAAATCAAGTTGCCGCGTAACAATTGACATTTGCAATTTATAATATAATTACGAAGATGCTTTTAAAACTTTGTATGAAAAATTTCATTGTTATTTGTTACGCGGCATCTAGATTTTTTAAACTATTTTTCCATCTATACAAAGTTACTTATATTAATACCGTCTACGCGTATTGTGCGTCAAAGTTTTGTATAAAATTGACCCCTCTGCAACCACCTTAAGAATTTAAATAAATGATAATTAATGAGAGAAGAAGAATGAGCGATTAATAACAGATAAATAATTTTAATCAAGTTCATAATTTTTTTCAGTTGGTAGACATAGAAAAGATTGAAGATATCTTGGATGCGAATGTCCATGGGGAACTGTGGTTGAAAGGTCCTGGCATTTTTCAGGTAATTACCATGATTGTAATTTTTTAATTTAGTTTAAAATTTAATGTAATTTTTTGAATCGGGGAATGATAGCATTCCCCGAGGACCCAGAGCCCGCAAAAAACTCAAGAAAATCCACTTTTCACTAGTAAAGAGGTTCGAACTTTCGCCTCCGGTATGTATGTGTCTTCTCGCCATTAGACCACCACGACTTGAATGGCTGTCCGTAGGCTGTCCTAACCTCCGATGAAGTTTTTCAGAGATATACAAGGTAATCTCCTCCACTGATGAAAGCAATGTGTCTCAAAGCATTTTCTTTTCTTTTTTTGCATATAAGCTATGATCCCATTGATTTAGCTATCTGCTAATGTAAAATAAATTGGTTTTATTTTGCATGTTTTTGATGGATCTATTCTTCGGTCAATTCAAGATAACAAAAATATTCTATGTATATACAAAGAGTACATACACTCCCTGCCCCCCCACCATTTTTTTTCACACCATCTTGGCCTCCTACCGGAAGCGTGGCAGTAAATAATAGATAATGGTGTATTCCTTATTTATTAATGATGGATCTATTCTTCGGTCAATTCATGATTACAAAAATATTCAGTTTCTCTTACCTTTCAATGTTGGTTCTATAGTGAAAGGTGTTCAGTTTTATATTCTGAAGCGCCCCTTCAAATATGTAACACATTTAAGTTAACACTGCACATAATATTTTCAGGGATATTTCAATAACCCAGAGGCTACCAAGGCAACATTCTCCGAAGATGGATGGTTCATGACGGGCGATATTTTCTACCGTGATGACAGCTGGAACTTCTTCTTTGTCGATCGCATCCATTTGCTGATCAATTACAAAGATTATAAGGTTAGAATTAGTTTAATAACCACCACTGGCGTAGTTAGGGGGTCAACCAGCCAGCCGCCACATCACCCACCGCCAGTAGCAAGAATAAAAGTTTTCCCCGATGGAATTGAAGAGCTCCATAGGTTAACCCCGGCAGCGGAAGTTTGGTTAACATACCTTGACCTCGATCATGCCATACGATATGACGCGGCAAAAGTTTATTTTTCTAAGGCCCGTAACTAGAATTTGGCTTGGGATTTTTAAAAAGGTTGTAGACCATATCTAAAGGTGGAAAAATAATATGATTATTTCATAATAATAGTCGTGGTATGAGTGCTTCAGCCCAAGTCTATAAGTACATCTGGTGCGAGCGAAGCGAGCTCGTTTGCAGTATTGCCTCAGTTTTGCTAGAATTTGTACCAGATGATGATGAAACAGTACCTATAAAGAGCGTTTTTCTTTTCTTTTTGAATTTTAGTTCCTAAAAAACTCAACAGATGGCATGTTTATTGCTCCACAGAGACGTTCGTGAGATTCTGTCAGAATCATTTCAAGACTTTGCCTGCCGTTTTTTTTAACGCCAAGGGACCCATACAACCAAGTCAGAAGTAAACAGTTTCAAATTTTCGATCAAAATTAATGAGTCGTAAATAATGAAATATTTCGTCAAAAGATGCGTTGGCATATTTTTGATCATCTTTTCCCTCTTTATTATTTTAAAGAAACCCTTTTTGAAATTTTGATCTTAGCGCGTAGCGCCAACTATCGATCCCCTAGAAAACCAAAAGAAAAACGCTCATTATTTAATTATTTCTGCAATGGCAACGGGCTTCCTGCTGCGAGCTGTGCATGCACGCAGACGAAGTCGCGGGCAAAAGCTAGTATTATAATGTAAGACACCTAAAATATTATTTGATCGTATAATAATACTAAAACAAATCTAACAAATCGAAATTAGCTCATTTACATTTTTCCAGATATCACCACTCGAATTAGAGATGGTAATTCGGAATCATCCAGGAGTATCCCAGGTAGCTGTGACCGGTATGCTGGATGTAGAATGCGGAGAAATACCTATAGCGTGCGTGGTGCCCAATGCTGGCCAAGAAGTCACTGCACAGGATATTTTGGACTTTGTTAAAGGTACATTACAGTCAAATATTGAGACATGAGCTTTCCGTTTGCGTGAACGATTTTGATAAGCTCTGCTGTCCTTCTACCAGATACTGCACGTGACCTTGGGAACAGTATAAGAAAGTGTATGGTCCCTGATATGGTACTACAAACAGTACGGACACTCCCCTGCCTCCCACCAATTTTTACTTCACCTCCTCTTTGTAGCAAGCGTGGCAAAAAATTGAAGATGATGGTGTAGGTAGCGTGGTAGCGAGGCAGAAAATAGTAGATAATGGTGTATTCTTGTCTCACTTGCATTCACTTAGTACCTATTGCACATGCTTACCTCTTGTAGATTGTGTGACACCTAGCATATAATTCCATAGTTAACAACTACTGCAGTTGCCGTTCCTTCGCTGTGCGGGCCCGCAGCCGCATTCTGTGTGGCCCAGTCTTAATCTATTTTGCTCTTCTCTTCGGGACGGGACGATTGTCGGAACTTTGTCAACATTGGTCAAGCTATGATATTTAACAGTACTGTGTCACATGCGATCGGACCTTCAGATTCTACTTTACAAGGTTTCCAACGTGGTGGTTTCCACTGAGATGTGATTGACCACAGAACATTATAAGAGGGAAATGCAAAGTAGCGCTTTTGCTTCGGAGACGGCTGTCGCCACTTGTCTTCCCGCTCATGCTGCTACAATTACTCATACCCTCTCGCTCGCATCACGCCGCGCGCCTTATGGTGTTATGCAAATCATTGCGTAACCTGTGGCGACACGTTCCACGCTTACTTTGCACTTCTAACCCCTCTTATAATGTTCTGTGTGGTTGACATATCATCACAACGACCGGTCCTGCGCTGCCCTCATCCAACGGGTTCCCGCCGCTGTCACCAGGTCGTTTGTACACAGCGTGGGTGCCCACGCTGCGCTTTCCGGTACGCGGTCGCCACTCGAGAACTCTTCGGCCTTATCGGCCATCGGTTCTGTGAGCAATGTGCCCCGCCCACTGCTACATTAGGTTGACTTACCTATGTTAAAAAGGACATCATTATCATCATATAACATCTAAATCTGATGATATTGTTAAGAACCAAGTCTTTTTATTGTAATCAGCCTAGTCACGGTTCTTCGGATAGGCTTTGTATTTTGTTCTATAACATGTTTGCCTTTTATACGTTCGTGTATTACATAATGAAATAAATAAATAACTAAATATTACATACATTACACATTTTCAGTTAGGCTCGAGGACTACAAGCATCCAAAAGGAGTTATTATCCTGAATGAAATTCCGATGACGCCGACGGCTAAGATTCACAGAAAGAAATTAAAACAAATGGTACTACAAATGAACAGAAATGAACTGGATAACTAAATGTACAGTCACCATCAGATATATCATAGCAAACAAAGTGTTCAAATATTTCTAAGCTATTTCTAGTTTTCAATAATTTCTTTACACATAACCAATCAAAAATATCTAAACGCCCAGAACATCAAATATATCAACGCAGTCAACCCTGACTGCTCAGATAATCACCCGATTATAAACATCTGAGCAGTGTAGGAAAAAAAACCTTAATCCGTTGTTATACATTTCAATTTTAAACAACATTGTAAAGAAATTATTGAAAATTAGCTGCTCAGGTATTTATAACACAATACATGTTTAGATATAATTGGTAACATTTACTGTAAGGAATTTATTGAAAATTAGTATTGTTCAGAAATATTTGAACACCTTGTATGCTACGATATATCTGATGGCGACTGTACATACTATAATTTTTCTGAATAATACACAAAAGGGGATTAAGGTGGTTTCAGTCCATACAAACGTTTGACGCACAACACGCGTAAACGGAATTAATAAAAGTAATATTTTATATATGGAAAAATAGTTTAGAAAATCTAGTTGACGCGTAACAAATAACATTTGCAATTTATACTATAATTACGAAGATATAAAGCTTTTAAAATTTTGTATGAAAAGTTTCAAAGCTTTATATCTTCGTCATTATTTTATAAATTGCAAATGTTATTTGTTACGCGGCATCTAGATTTCTAAACTATTTTTCCAAATATACAAAGTTACTTATATTAATACCGTCTACGCGTATTGTGCGTCAAAGTTTTGTATAAAATTGACCCCTCTGCAACCGCCTTAAGGTCAATTTTTTTATCATTCGTTGTTTTATATTAGTACCGAAGAAACTTTCAAGCTAAAAGTAAAAGTTGTTACAATTTTAAGTCAATCAATTAATAAAATCATCTCACATTAACCCACTGATGAGCTTTCTTTTACTTGCGCCATTCTACACTGTAATATGCTAATCAGATCCATTCCCGATCCGTGAAACTTACTATGTCGTTTGACCAGCGTGATGGTGGTCTGCCTTCTAATTCTAATAGTGCAGGCATGTATATGCTCACGACTATATTCCCCGATTCAGATATATTCTGAAAACTCAGAACATCCACGTTTCACTAGTAGTACCGAAGCTCTATCCAGTGTGACGGGGAGTGAGCCCGTCGCATAAGTTCACCACGCGTGCCCAATGCGGATTGGTAGACTTCTCATACACATCAGAATTTCTTCTTCAGCGTATGTAGGTTTCCTCACGATGTTTTCCTTCACCGTTTGAGACCCGTCGGTATTACGTATATGAATTATAAAAACTAATTGGTACATGGTATGTCGTCCGTGCGGATTTGAACCCGGACCCCCATAATTGGTGGTCCATTCCTCTCCGCAACGCGCCACCGGCGCTCGCATAGAGTGGCTACAATACCTGCCTCGAAATTGAATCACGCCCGTGTCTTCACGATGTTTTCCTTACCGAAAAGCCAGGGTGTTACAAATCGTACATAAATTCTGAAAAACTTATTAGTACGACTTGGCCTGGATGGGGATCGAACAATCACTTTCTGCACTGCAGGCGCAGGCGGCACTCGACCATAACGACTTCTTTTCGACGAATTTATAATAGTATCTTTGCGTATTTTTTCAAAATACGAAAACTCCCTACTTTAAGTTCTGCTTAGTGCTTACACGGGATTGATTATAAAAAAATCTTACATTGATTGCTTTATCATTAATGAATGCCTTTATTATTTCTTTATGATCATAATTATTCTCTTTCAACCTGTAGAACTATTTCTTTAAGCTTTCGTCTGTGCAACTTTGTCGTAGAAGTCAAAGGTAATTCTTTTAAGAATACCACACCTCCCCTGAGCTGTTTTGAATCCGTCAGTGATTCTGTAAAGGAAAATGTGATAAAATTTTAGTTTGTTTTATCCATACTTTCTGGATAGTCAAAAATGCAATCGAGCGGAGTCATAATGAAATATGCAATTTTGCCTCCATGTATCCGTACGTAACGTATACGTTGTCGTGCTGTGTAATGCAAATATTATTCCTTGTACGAAGTAGGTATTGAGAGACAGGACAAAAGTCATTTAAATATTGATGACGAGCTTTTGACCCGCGACTTCGTCCGCGTGGATTACCCCTTTAGGGGTCGATTTTCGAAAAATCTTTTTTTAGTGCAGCCCTACACGCTGTGTAAAATATATTCCAAATTTTATGTTCTATCTTCAGCGCTTTTCGCTTTGCGATGCCTGTCAGTCAGTCAGTCACGGAACTCTTTTATAAGTATAGAATATAGATGATGTTCTTCTTCTATCGAGTCGATGGGTCATTTTATATTTTGA
Source organism: Agonopterix arenella (assembly GCA_927399405.1). Taxonomy (NCBI): domain Eukaryota; kingdom Metazoa; phylum Arthropoda; class Insecta; order Lepidoptera; family Depressariidae; genus Agonopterix; species Agonopterix arenella. The sequence continues at coordinate 6,539,123 of OV656710.1, forward strand.
TGATGATGATGGATTCCCAGTCAGATTCGACTACGGCGACTGCTAACCTTTACAGAAAAGCAGTTAGGGGCGCAGGATATTACGAAGTGCATAAGTGTACGCGCTAAACAAAGATGCACTCTCTTTCCTTTCCCTCTTATGTCTGATTCCCTCTACGAAGTTTTTATTAAGAGAAAGGCAAAAGTCATTTACATATTAACCTTATTACAAAGCGTTACATGTCTTGGAAGTAATGGAAGAAACATTGCTTCATCATCATCATCTCAGCCGATAGACGTCCACTGCTGGACATAGGCCTCCCCCAAGGATCGCCATAACAACCGGTCCTGCGTTGCCCTCATCCAACGGGTTCCCGCCGCCTTCACCAGGTCGTTGGTTCACCGTGTGGGGGGCCTACCCACGCTGCGCTTTCCGGTACGCGGTCGCCACTCGAGAACTTTTCGGCCCCATCGGCCATCGGTTCTGCGAGCAATGTGCCCCGCCCACTGCCACTTTAGCAATTCTTTGGGCTTTGTCAGTTACTCTGGTTCTTCTGCGGATCCCTTCATTTCTGATTCGATCTCGCAGGGAAACTCCGAGCATAGCCCTCTCCATTGCCCTTTGGGTGACTTTCAGCCTTTTTATGTGGCCTTGAGTGAACGACCACGTCTCTGTTCCATATGTCATCACTGGCAACACACACTGATCGAAGACTTTCGTTTTAAGACACTGCGGTTTTAAACATTGCTTACCTTTAACCAAATCCTTGATCTCCTGCGCAGTAATGTTGTAGCCCTCTCGGCGCACGACGCACGCGACGACCAGATCGCCGCTCTCGAGGTCCGGTATACCTGTCACAGCCACGTCGGATACACCCGGATGCTTGCGGATCACGTTCTCTACTTCCACTGGCGACACCTACCAAGATTGAGAGTAATAAGCATGAGTTATCAGAGATTTTTACTATGCCTGTAGAGCATTGACTTACTAAAGCATGGACGTCGGGACTAATACAAAATTCGCTAAAAGAACTGTCTCAGACTAATCTACATAAACGAAAGTACGTGTTAGTAATATAATCCAACTAAAAACACTGAAACTGATGACATTTTATTTTTACTTGCGTAACTTTTACAAATTCTTACAGCACAGCAGCAAGGCATGTAGACGTGCGCGTAGTTCGTCCATCAAATGAATACTGGCGCGTAATTGTTTCCCTTTATGTGTTTTGTTTCTCTTTTGGTTCGGATACTTTTGAGCGCGGATCCTACACGTCCAGTAGTTGGTAAGTCAATGCTGTGGGGGTCATTCGCTTCTTAGACAATAGCCCTACAAATTGGCTTGATGATTGGGATTAAGAAAGATCTTACGTATTCAGTTTATGGTCCTTGTAGCCGGATTTTAGACCTTGACACTCAAAGAACCTCTATCAAAAATCGTTGACATTTTTTACGCATTATTGTCATTCTAAATGCTCAGCTTATTAGGCTTTTTATAATAAATAATTTAGAAATCATGCGTAAATTGACCGACATACCTGATGATTCTTATACTTCAGCAAGATCTTGATGCGGTCCACGAAGTAGAAGTTCCAGTTCTCATCCCGATAGAACATGTCGCCTGTTTTAAGCCAGCGGCCTTCGGCGAATGTTTCTTCCGTAGCTTTAGGGTTATTGTAATATCCCTAAAATACAAATAATAGTCATCTATAGCCTGTAAGACCATCTACAAGGATAGTAAGCTAGTCTGGAGCGGTCATTATCCTTCAGATTCTATACTGTGTTGTATCTACCCATTGCTGTTGCCACTTTTAACTGCGTCAATATGTGATTGGCTCCAAACAGAAATAACATTTTTTGTTCAAATTAAATTAAAGACTGAAAAATTAAGTCTGGGTTGTGGGCTAGGTGGCAAAATTGGAAAACGCAATTCCCTGGTTTGGAAGAGTGCGGGTTCAAGTTCCGCCCGAGAATTCATTTTTCAATATTTAATTGGATTTTAAATAGCACAACATGGCTGTAACATGTTTATAATCGATAATATTTGAAATAGTTTTTGTTGTTTTTCCACCTTCATATCATGGTGGGTTTGAGGTATCTTTCATAAATATCCTAGCATTCATTAGGCAAAGTCTGGTTGCATTAAAAAGTTGGTGCTCTTAGAGACGACGATCGAATGACTGCAATGAATCTACGCGGCTGCATACCTAATCTAAGTAAGCCAGAGTCTATTGAATTGAAGATTTACCTTGAAAACAGATGGTCCTTTCAACCACAATTCACCCGGAACATGTGGCTCATTGATGTCTACATTTGTGTTCAGGTCGATTAACTGTAAAATTTAAAGAAGTCTGGAGCACTGAACTGACGAATTGTTCAAACAATTGCTATATAGCTATGACTAAAACTAACCTAACCAGTAAAGCTTCATCCGTACTTCCGTATACCTTTAGATGGCGGCATTCGTAAAGCTACAAGAGTAATGTTAAGACACCGAATTAACTAATACTTTGCCTCCTCCAATCCCCTATTTCTCTAAGAGCTATCTCTCCAATGATTCTCAGGTTTTGCGTTAATTTGGTTACATTATAGGTGATGATGAATGGTTTACCCTGTTATCGCATAACTTTTTTTTCGCAGAATTTTCTAATGCATGATCACTATAGGCATACATGACTAGTGGCATAACTTCACTTGGCATACTTTGTTTGGCATCCATTCATAACGCATAGTCTTCTATGGCAGATCAGTTGAATTGCATTAAGTTTATTTTCAGAAGTATTGTATGGCATTATTGCCTTTTCGCAGAGTATTGTTACGGCTCTCACTATTGTCGCATAATTTTGTATGCATACTGGATTTTTGAAGGCAATAGGAGCTTATTTTATTTAATAAATTTAGTTTAATATTCTATTTTATTTAATAAAATTATGCATGTTCTCGAATCGAATCAAATCGAAAATCTCGGCCCCCCTGCTCCCCCCAACATGCAGACAAGCAAGCAAGCAATCATGCACACAAGCAAGCATGCATGCACGCATCCAGCAAGCAAACAAGCATGCACTATGCATGCACGCATCCTGAAAGCAAGCAAGCATGCAGCATGCAAGCAAGAATGCAGCATGCAAGGCAAGCAAGCATGCAGCATGCAAGCATGCAGCATGCCAACGCAGCTTCCATCCACTGCCCTAATGCCACATGATCATTATGCTAAGCGAAATTATTCTAAACCGCCCTAATGCCACATGATCATTATGCTGAGCGAAATAATGCCACATGATCATTATGCTATGCAAAATTATTCAATATTAAATTCGATTATGGTAGTAGTATGCCATATTAAATTCGCATAAATTAATATTCTGCCACTTAGTTGTTATACCAAATAAAGCTTTCTGCATTGTTAATATTCGTCCAAGAACAATTATGCCAAGTATGTTATGCTACATATGTTTCGGACAATGAAAGTTATGCCAGATAGACGGCATCCTGACTAGTGGCATAACTTCACTTGGCATACTTTGTTTGGCATCCATTCATAACGCATAGTCTTCTATGGCAGATCAGTTGAATTGCATTAAGTTTTATTTTCAGAAGTATTGTATGGCATTATTGCCTTTTCGCAGAGTATTGTTACGGCTCTCACTATTGTCGCATAATTTTGTAATGCATATGATCACTATATGCATAAATTACTAATGGCATCATAAATGGCATAAACAACTACAGTAGTACCTTAATATTTTAAATGCGAAAGTAAGTTGGTTTGTTACGCTTTCACGCAAAAACTATCATGAAATTTTGTACACATATTCTTGAAGGTATCAGAAGTGATGAAAATAGGCTAAAAAAATGGCCAAGTGTGTGTCGGGAAGATTCTAAGGCGGTACGAAGTTTTCCGCGGTCCTCTAGTTCTGCGCCCGAAGCAACTAGCATGCAGCATGCAAGCAAGCATGCAGCATGCAAGCTAGCGGGCAACATGCAAGCAAGCATGCAGCATGCAAGCAAGCATGATGATGCTCCGCTCGCTTCGCTCGCTCCGCTTAGTGTTATACATGTTCTAACCTAACCTAACCTAGAATTTTACAAGCACCAATTTGTTTTTCTCAGGCAGGCACCCCCCGAGCGGGGGGCGCAGCCCCCCTGCTCCCCCCAACATGCAGACAAGCAAGCAAGCAATCATGCACACAAGCAAGCATGCATGCACGCATCCAGCAAGCAAACAAGCATGCACTATGCATGCACGCATCCTGAAAGCAAGCAAGCGTGCAGCATGCAAGCAAGAATGCAGCATGCAAGGCAAGCAAGCATGCAGCATGCCAACGCAGCTTCCATCCACTGCCCTAATGCCACATGATCATTATGCTAAGCGAAATTATTCTAAACCGCCCTAATGCCACATGATCATTATGCTGAGCGAAATAATGCCACATGATCATTATGCTATGCAAAATTATTCAATATTAAATTCGATTATGGTAGCAGTATGCCATATTAAATTCGCATAAATTAATATTCTGCCACTTAGTTGTTATACCAAATAAAGCTTTCTGCATTGTTAATATTCGTCCAAGAACAATTATGCCAAGTATGTTATGCTACATATGTTTCGGACAATGAAAGTTATGCCAGATAGACGGCACCCATGATGAATATTTAAAAGTAATTAGCTTCCCAGCTAAACGCGTACGCGTGCGTACGTTTTTTTTACTTTTTTTCAATGTACAATGATTAGTTCCATTGATTTTCCGCAACATGGCGGCGTGTTTTGTTTTTCTGGCCAGGCTTGAATTGACTTACTCTGTATTGTAAGTGTCCCATTTGTTTGCCAGTTACTCCTTTGGGCAGCGGTTGTATGTCCGCGTGGAAAGCCATGTGACAAATCTCACTTAATCCGTACATACTGTACACATCTGTTTTTGGTGTGAGTCTCTGTAATATGAAATGTTACTTATTATAGTCTAACCTCAAGTACTGTACCGATCAGTAAGTAACTGCGCGGCGAGATGCGGGGGCAGAAAAAACTCGCTCCTCTCTGACATTCCGTAGACTTTCGCGGAGGCTTCTAGGTTTATTTGTACTGCGGGGCTAGTACGCCGACTTGCGAAAGCGTTATATAGCGCTATCACGCTTCCGCTCTCTTTCTATTTGCGCGCGAACGAACGAGATAAAAGACTAAATTTGACAGATGGATGTGTTAAATGTCGGTATCGCGAGTTGGCGTACTAGCCCCGCTTGACTGTGTATGTCATACGTACATGGGATAAAATATCCAGAGCTCTGTGGCACCCAATGAGCGGTACAGCCCTTGTGGTCAGACTGTACCACAACCTGTATGTGATACGGCTATATCGCGCGTTTTATCTCGTTCGTTCGCGCGCAAATAGAAAGAGAGCGATAGCGCTGTATCTAGGTGGCATACTACGGAGACAATTATTATTTATTTGTATCACTTTATATAGATTTAATTTATGTATTGGTTTTTTTGGTCAGGAAATCTATGTAGAATTTCTCTTTATTCGTTGTAACGTCTTTGCCCCCGTTTTCATACTTTTGGGGGCTTATTTGCGAACCCTTTTTTTTATTAGTGGATTTAAAGCAGGTAATTTTTGGCGATGTTTTGTTGAGTGTGTGAAGTTGCATAGATTCAAGCAAAATTGACACAGCTTCTCCGAAAACGGTTTACATTTCTGCCACAGCGTCCGCTGAGGTAGATTAAACTTTTCCCACCATCTACTCCGCTAGTACAATATAGAGAGATTTTTTGTGTATTTCTGACTTAAACTAAGGGGTGACTAAATCATAATCACCTTTGCGTCATCAACGATCTCCGAAGGTACTGCGCTGCCCCCTATAGCAATAAAATTGAAGCACGTGAAGTCACATTTGTCACCGGCTCCGGGTTTTATTAGAGTAGCCACCATTGTTGGACTCATTATCGTTGTTGTGGGCTGAAATATTTGGTCACATGGATTTTTTAAAAGTAAAACTAAAATATATCTATAAACAACCTATATAAAATTTATTATTATTTATTATTTATTTGAGAGAGTTTGCTCATTGTATTGTCTCCATCACGTTATCACTGCAATTGTTATTTGTCACTTTCTCATTTCTTTTATTTTACTTTTTAATTTTCTAAAATATAATAATAATCAGTACCTAAGTTATTTGTCATCTGAGGTCAATGTTTCTCTTTCATTGGGTGAAACGTTCTGTTTTTTTTCATTTTGTGATTGTAAATTACGCATGTTGTGTTCACTTTTAAGTGGTTATGCATTTAGCTTCAGACGTAGTTAAGTATCACAATGATTTTATGAGTGTAATAACTGCAAGTGAATGAAATAAATAAATAAATAAATGAATGAATGAATGAATGAATGAATGAATGAATGAATGAATGAATGAATGAATGAATGAATGAATTAATTAATGAAGGAAGGAATAAATAAATGAATTAATGAATGAAGAAATGAATTAATTAATTAAATAATGAATATATGAATGAAGGAATTAATGAATGAATTAATTAATGAAGGAGTTAATGAACGAATGAATGAATAATAATTAATTAATTAATTAATTAATTAATTAATTAATCGGATCGGACATATAGTTTAGACAGAATACTGGGACTAAAAGTTTTACAGCTTTTAGATTGAATCATAGGTTTTCGATCAATGAAAAGCGCAGCGAAATCTCGAACGAAAGGGAAAAAAAATTAAAAAGACTAGAAGAAGCATACGTACGCATTACCAAATTATCGATGTATAAACAACCTATATAAAAGAGCTGGGTGAATATGTTTTATCGAAGTCGCTGTCAAGCCAGTACGATCCGCGACAGGGCTTGCATTGGATTCGTTTTTTGGCTTGGCTGTGACACAGACTTTGATAAAACTAATTAATGTTCTTATGATGCGAACGAAGAAGTCATATCGGCTGCAATATTATTTTTTAACTTATTCGTTTTTTTGAAGACAGTTTTAATTTTTTGTTAAAATTTTGTTTATTTTACAATTTTCAGCGGTGAATTCATTAGTTCGACTCAGATATCAGTTATATAAGCAAATGTTTCAATCGCCGATGATTTGCTGTCAACTTTCGAGGATTTCTATTAGGTAGCTCCGAAGCGCATCATCAGATTTTCACCAAATTAAAATGGGACCACACGGGAAGCACCTGTTTTCATATAAAAAAAGAATCATCAAAATCGGTTCACCCAGTCGTAAGTTATGAGGTAATAAACATTAAAAAAAATACAGTCGAATTGAGAACCTCCTTCTTTTTTTGAAGTCGGTTATAAATAATATATTATAATATTATAATATATATATAATATATATAATATAATATAATAATATAATATTCACCCAGCTCTTTAATATTAATATTTATTTATTTATTCATTTATTCATTTATACATTTATTCATTTAGTCATTTATTTATTTATTAATGAATAAATTCAAAAATTCATAAATTCATTCATTAATTCATTCTTTCCTGTATTCATTCATTCATTCATTAATTCATTCATTCATTCATTAATTCATTCATTAATTCATTCATTCATTATTTATTAATTAAATAATTCATTCATTAATTCATTAATTAATTCATTCATTAAGTCATTCATTATTTCATTAATTAATTATTTCATTAATTAATTCATTCATTCATTCATTCATTCATTCATTCATTCATTCAATCATTCATTCATTCATTCATTTATTCATTCATTTATTCATTCATTCATTCATTCATTCATTCATATATTTATTCATTCATTCATTCATTCATTCATTCATATATTCATTCATTCATTCATTCATTCATTCATTCATTCATTAAATGAATTAATTAATTAATTAATTAATTAATTCATTCATTCATTCATTCATTAATTAATGAATTAATTAATTCATTCATTCATTCATTCATTCATTCATTCATATATTCATTCATTCTTTCATTCATTCATTCATTAATTCATTCTTTCATTCATTCATTCATTCATTCATTCTTTCCTGTATTCATACATTCATTCATTCATTCATTCATTAATTCCTTCATTAATTAATTAATTCATTAATTCCTTCATTCATATATTCATTATTTAATTAATTCATTAATTAATTCCTTTCCTTCCTTCATTCATTCATTAATTCATTCATTCATTCATTCATTCATTAATTCATTAATTCCTTCATTAATTAATTAATTCATTAATTCATTCATTCCTTAATTCATTCATTCCTTAATTCATTCATTCATTAATTCATTTATTCATTAATTCTTTAATTCATTCTTTCCTGTATTCATTCATTCATTAATTAATTCATTCATTAATTCATTCTTAATTCATTCATTAATTCATTCATTCATTAATTCATTCATTAATTCATTCTTAATTCATTCATTAATTCATTAATTCATTCATTAATTCATTAATTCATTCATTAATTCATTCATTAATTCATTTATTCATTCATTAATTCATTTATTCATTCATTAATTCATTCATTAATTCATTCATTAATTCATTCATTAATTCATTCATTAATTCATTCATTAATTAATTCATCCATTAATTCATTAATTCATTCATTAATTCATTCATTAATTCATTCATTAATTCATTCATTAATTCATTCATTAATTCATTCATTAATTCATTCATTAATTCATTCATTAATTCATTCATTAATTAATTAATTCATTAATTCATTCATTAATTCATTCATTAATTAATTCATTAATTAATTCATTCATTAATTCATTCATTAATTAATTCATCCATTAATTCATTAATTAATGGATGAATGGATTCAATAATGAATATATGAATGAAGGAATTAATGAATTAATTAATTAATGAAGGAATTAATGAATGAATGAATGAATGAATGAATGTATGAATACAGGAAAGAATGAATTAATGAATGAATGAAAGAATGAATTAATGAATGAATGAATGAATGAATGAATGAAAGAATGAATTAATTAATTAATTATTTATATTTAATTCATTAATTAATTAATTAAATTAATTAATTAATTAATTAATGAATGAATGAATGAATGAATGAATGAATGAATGAATGAATGAATGAATGAATGAATGAATGAATGAATGAATGAATGAATGAATGAATTAATGAATGAATGAATGAATGAATGAATGAATGAATGAATGAATGAATGAATGAATGAATTAATGAATGAATTAATGAATGAATGAATGAATGAATGAATGAATGAATGAATGAATGAATGAATGAATGAATGAATGCATGAATGAATGAATGAATGAATGAATGAATGCATGAATGAATGAATGAATGAATGAATGAATGAATGAATGAATGAATGAATGAATGAATGAATGAATGAATGAATGAATGAATGAATGAATGAATGAATGAATGAATGAATGATTGAATGAATGAATGAATGAATGAATGAATGAATGAATGAATTAATGAAATAATTAATTAATGAAATAATGAATGACTTAATGAATGAATTAATTAATGAATTAATGAATGAATCAATTAATTAAATAAATAATGAATGAATGAATTAATGAATGAATTAATGAATTAATGAATGAATGAATGAATACAGGAAAGAATGAATTAATGAATGAATTTATGAATTTTTGAATTTATTCATTAATAAATAAATAAATGACTAAATGAATAAATGTATAAATGAATAAATGAATAAATAAATAAATATTAATATTAAAGAGCTGGGTGAATATTATATTATTATATTATATTATATATATTATATATATATTATAATATTATAATATATTATTTATAACCGACTTCAAAAAAAGAAGCAGGTTCTCAATTCGACTGTATTTTTTTTAATGTTTATTACCTCATAACTTACGACTGGGTGAACCGATTTTGATGATTCTTTTTTATATGAAAACAGGTGCTTCCCGTGTGGTCCCATTTTAATTTGGTGAAAATCTGATGATGCGCTTCGGAGCTACCTAATAGAAATCCTCGAAAGTTGACAGCAAATCATCGGCGATTGAAACATTTGCTTCGTATTGACCGTACCCTTTGCGTATATAACTGATATCTGAGTCGAACTAATGAATTCACCGCTGAAAATTGTAAAATAAACAAAATTTTAACAAAAAATTAAAACTGTCTTCAAAAAAACGAATAAGTTAAAAAATAATATTGCAGCCGATATGACTTCTTCGTTCGCATCATAAGAACATTAATTAGTTTTATCAAAGTCTGTGTCACAGCCAAGCCAAAAAACGAATCCAATGCAAGCCCTGTCGCGGATCGTACTGGCTTGACAGCGACTTCGATAAAACATATTCACCCAGCTCTTTTATATAGGTTGTTTATACATCGATAATTTGGTAATGCGTACGTATGCTTCTTCTAGTCTTTTTAATTTTTTTTCCCTTTCGTTCGAGATTTCGCTGCGCTTTTCATTGATCGAAAACCTATGATTCAATCTAAAAGCTGTAAAACTTTTAGTCCCAGTATTCTGTCTAAACTATATGTCCGATCCAGCTTGCCTTTTTGTTTTTGTATCGTCTTCACTGCCTGATTACTGAACCGATTTTGATAACATTAACTTTTAGAGTAGGTATTCGACTGTTATAAGTATATGGTTCGACTGTTTACTGTATCTCATTCCGAATCCGAATGCCAACATTGCAAAGTTGTCTGTGGTATGTTGGCTGGGCTTTGCTCCTCTTTCTTGCTTTGTGAGCTTTGTTACAGAGATGCCTTGAAGTCTAAGGAAGAGCATAGGTTACTTTTTGTTTCAGAAAGAAAAGTGTTTCCATGCAAGTCAAACATATTTTAAAAATGTAGGAATGTTTTTAAGGCTTTGTGTTGAAATAGCTAGAGAATTGTAAACATCAGAATTACCTTGTAAGTGTTGATAAGATAATAGGCATGGTCCTGAGTTAATGCGCTAGTTGTCATGAGATTTGTGTACCTCATTATTGGAGCTCCAATTATGTTTATAACTGCCGATAGCCATTGAATAGCGGACACGATGAAAAACATCCGCATTGGTGTTGGGAATTCATAGTATCTGTGCCTGTTAAATGTTAGTAGACCACTATTGCATGGCGAGAAGTTAGCGTCCGAGCGTAGCAAGGGTGGTTAACGTCGTATGCATTAACAGACTTAAGTCTCGAGTATTGACCACCTTGTAAAGAATCAAGTTAAGCAAGCGATATCAAGTAAGAGTGACTTGAATTTTTTTTACAGAGAATAGGGAAAACATGTCCTTTCAAACAGAAGACGGAGCATAATCATAACAGTCATGCAGCTAAACATTATCATCATCTCAGCCGACAGACGTCCGCTGCTTGACATAGGCCTCCCCCAAGGATCGCCACAACGACCGGTCCTGACATGCCTTCATCCAACGGGTTCCCTCCGCCTTCCCCGCTGTACGCGGTCGCCACTCGAGAACTTTTTGGCGCCATCGGCCATCGGTTCTGCGCGCAATGTGCCCCACCCACTGCCACTTTAGTTTAGCAATTCTTTAAGCTATGTCAGCCACTCTGGTTCCTCTGCGGATCTCTTCATTTCTGATTCGATCTCGTATGCATTTAATGCATCCTAATATTCATTGTAACACCACATATGCTACGCAAGGGATATGCAATTGGCGCGTATTTATTCTTACCAAAGAGAGTGCGCTGTGACTGCAAAGTTTTTGTGCGTGCCCGCAGCATATTTTGGAAGCGCAGTGGTTCCGCTAGTAGAAACTAAAATGGCGATAGCATCTTCTGGATCAAAATCAGCCGGTCTGAAAATACGAAATAATTGAAATTTACACTCACCTGTAGGCCTCATATTCCACCCCCGAGAAAACCATAAAAATCGATGTTCATCTTTGTTATTTTACGTATGCCAGAAATAAATCCCAATAGACTTAGCAGAAAAGGTCCTATTAACAAAAGTTCATAATCAGCAAAGTCAGTTTAGTTTTCAAATAGCAAAAAGTCTAGTTTCAATGAAAATACTAGGTATATGCATAATATTGAATTTATTTTTGAAAGATTTAGTTTAAGAGAGATATATCTATTTTTTTCGCATTTTATTCAAAGTGAGATACTGTTGAAGGAAAAATCTTTCAACTAGAAAAAGAGGCAATGATTTGATTACATACTTAAAATCCTCAATTTTCGCGTCCTCATGATTTTTCAATAAATCTGCAATACTAGGAAAATAGCTTCCTTTATCGAAAGTCACTATATGGGGTTTTAAGTCCAAATGCTTCAAACTCGTTTGGACATCAGTTGTCTTCTCGCTCTGGCATATTATTATCGCTGGTTCTATACTCTTGAATGTATCTTGCAATTCGTCTGTAATATTTAGTAGAAGGAAACATTGGTAAAGGCGCACATAGGAGGACGTACCTAGACCAGATCAGGGACGTCAATAAAAAATGTAAGGTTTAAAGTAGCCGAAATCGGAATGTATGACAAGATGTATGGAAGCAAGAGAGGTGTGTCAGAACCGCCCAAAGTGGAGATCTATAGTCTCTGCCTACCACTCTGGGAAAAAGATGTGAGTTTATGTATGTATTTAGTTTTTTCAACATTCAATTCAGAAATAAAAATTTTTTTTAAAAAAATATTTCAGCAATAAAATTTTTTTGATGGTACTTTTCGTGCCTAAATGAATCATAGAGTCTGTAAGTGGCATTCATAAATATGAAGAGTCCAGGGCAAAAACGATAAGAGTCCTTTTTTCCAAATTTTTGTTTTTGGTCATTCTTTAAAGTTCTTAGTAAGTCCACCTTCTATTCAGGAAATAGGCTATTATTAACTCCGTCTCCAAAGTATTTTAATAAAAAACTTATGGTACGCACGGCGACACATCAAGCTATACAAAACAAAAATAAGCTGGCGGCGCGTAGGACGAGTAATGTATAACCTCACGCGACCAAATTATTTTGGTTTTGTATAGCTTGATGTGTCGCCGTGTGTACATAGAAAAAATGGTCTTTGAATGTAAAAAAACAGTTATTTCTTAATGGGGTAATATGGACTCGAGTCGTTTTTCCACTGGACTCTTCATAATGTATGATATTCTTACAACCACAGCCACGTTTAATACTTATTCCATTCTCGTTTCGCCTCAGTCTAGTAAATACTTACTAGGAGACAAAGTTCTATCTATTGGCGCGACTATAACGCCGAGGTATAGGGCTGCATAGTACGGGATGACCAGGTCCAAATGATTAGGCGCCATCAAGACCATGACATCACCCTGCTTCAACCCTAATTCTCGCATGGCATTCGCACATTGTACTGATCTTTTTCGTACTGATTTACTTGTTTCTGATTGACCGGTACCTCCATTAATCTGAAGACAACAAATATTAACTTACATAAACGAACATTTCTATTTTTTCTCACCGTGTGGTCTAAATTTTAGTAAGTAGAATGCTTTACACCTCTTTATGTTGTATAATAGCACATAGGCTGCTAAGATATATTATGTTGTGCAAGGAAAGAGCCTCCCCGAGTGACCAAATGTGAGTTTATCAGGCGCACCCTGGCTAATCTTTACACTATTTTTATTTTTTTATATCGCATGACTATCACTCATGATAACTGATCATGAGTGATAGTCATGCGATATAAAAAAAATAAAAATTAAATAGGCTTTATCGTCAGGCAAAAAATAACCCATAGCTATATAAGGTCTAACAAAATTAGGTGAAACTATTTTAAGGGGATGATCAGACCATCAAACTGAACAACTTTCTCTAAGGGACCAATATTGAAATCGCGAAAAAAAAATCTGCTGTCCCATACATTTAGGTCGAGTAGGTTTGTATGGAACAGCAGATTTTTTTTTCGCGATTTCTATATTGGTCCCTTAGAGAAAGTTGTTCAGTTTGATGAAGTTCATTGAGTTTTTACAATGTAATACAATACAACACATGCTGACACGAAAGAAGAATAAATAGCAAATATGTCAATCTTTATTTGTTTATGAGTTATAAAAGCGACCCTAATAAAGCTAGACTACATGTTTTAATAATCAAGAAACGATAAAACTACAAACTTCAAAGACTTTATTGCGACACAGGTGAACAGTATTTTAGATCTGCTCGTATCACGCTTTTATATCACTTCAGCACTTGTAAAACATGCGGAAAGTCAGGGAGTAAGATGTTTTACAATTCCTTCTACTACTCCCTATATTGTGGTATTTTTATTGCTCTTACCAACTTGAACATCAGCTTACCTGTAGAACAAACTCTGGCGATTCTTTCAGGCTGTGAAGTATTAATTTGCCTAGATGGAACCTGTCTGACGTGTTACCAGACTTGGCCACTATCTGAGATCCCAACTCGTTCATGTACCATAGTGATGCGTCATTAGGTCTTCTTTGCCGATACATCTCACTGCGATTAGAATTAATTTTATAAGATATAATGCAGCCAACTAGCGCGGCTAAATATTTTATTTGATTCATGAAACATATTTTGAAAATAAATATAAAATTACAAAAAACGAATGAGCTACGCAGGCTTCGTCAAACCAAATCTCATCCATTTATATCTTTGATTTATATCCGCTACAAGCTTCGTCAATGGCAACCTTAGACCATATAGTTATGTTGGACCAGCCTCGCGTTAGCATTCCCCTAGTTACACGATCAATTGATCATGTGCATTTACATAAAATTGTATACTTTATCACTAAACGGGACTACCTATAATTGCAGAACAATAACTTCAAACTAGTCTCATTTGGGGTCACACGAGACTATTTTTAACAATCAAAATAAAATCCTACGAAGCGGCTTTCATGAAGATCGTCCCCCGCAAAAAGTGGAAGAAAAGTTTGTTATTAGTAGAATAAAATTACACGCGTAACTCGCCCTTACTCCATATCTATATGGTGTAAGATGGCAACACAAAAGAAATAATCAAACGCACGGATCTGTTTTACTAGAAGATTTGGCCTAAAGGTCTTGTAACCGGGCCAGTAAATAAATAAAAAAAAAATCAAACGCACGGGTGCGTTTTAAAATGTAGTAAATTATAAATTAGACTTACATTATAAATGTAATATTTATAATGTAAGTCTCCTATTTTATATGTAAAACGAAAGTTTGTATTTTCATTATTGTTGTCAAAAATTTAAAAACTTACAAGCAATCTATTCTTCTCTACAGTAAATTGGTAGGTCGGTACTGTCGTTAAACTCCCAAATAAATATTGATAAAGAATTGTGATAAAAAAAATGTCAGGGACAGTCAATTTATTATAATTATAATTGTTTGCGTAGATAAAGCAGGTACTTATCTACAATTAGATTGTTATTATACCTAACTGATAACCAATATTTATTTAATTTTATTTGATTATTTATTCACACTTCATTACAATGATACCTTTATCTAAAGCGCGTTGTTGTAGAGTTGTAGAGGTGCCATAACTAGGTACCTACTTGATTATTCAAGTAATGTTTATACATTAAGTACATAATGCTTATACAGTATTTGAACTTGGTTATTATCTAATAAAAACTATTATATAACTGTAAAAGGAGTGTGTCTGTATAATCAAGATAAAGAAAAAATAGTACATTGTGATACAAGTGAGCAAAGTTGGTCATTACAGCCGAGGCGGGATTACAGCACGAGCCGCCAGACGAGTGATGCATCTGGCCGAGGGCTGTAATGACCAACGCTCACGTGTTTAATACGACGTTTTTCAACATACTTGCGATGAAAAAGTAATAAAATTTCGTAAAATTGTTGTAATTTTAAATAAATATTTGTGGAAAATGGCGCTGGACTTCTTTTTTATAGCTATGCGAGCGCAGGTAGACGAAGAGCCAAAGACGTTCATCGACATTCAAACAGCGATATTTTGTTGCAAACAACATAATATTAAAAACGTTATAAAATTAATATTTATGTATTTATAACACAAATTTATGTTAATTTGTTAACTAAAATAAATTGTTAGCTGAAATGAAGCGTTTATTTATCATATTTTAACTAAAACAGATTAATTTATTCAGAACATTTTTTTTTTACATAAAAACTCTTCGTTTAGATTTAAAAACAAACTAGAGAGAAAAAAATTACATTACCGCACTAGTGCGTTAATGTAATCATTTTCGCACGCGTGTTCTATAAGCTGCATATGTAAAGCCACTTTACGAGCAAGTATGTTGAAAAATAATTGTAAACAAATAAAATGAAAAAAATTGAATATGCTATATCGAAACATGTTGAACTACGAGTAGGTAGTAGTACATATTATCAACTAGCTGCCAGAAAATCGCCTATTGCTACCGGCTGCTAGTGAAATACGAATCTATTATTGTTATATTTAAATTTAATACTTTTGACGTTGGTAATAAAAGGATTGGAATCGATACAAGAAACTTATATTGCTATAGGTTTTTTACAGTTTTAGTACATGATCATCAAATTATTCTCTTTCAACTTGGAGGACAATTTCTTTTAGTTTTCGTCTATGCAACTTTGTAGTAGAAGTCGTAGGTAATTCTTTGAGGAATACCACACCTCCGCTGAGCTGTTTCGTATCTGTCAGTGATTCTGTAAAGAAATAATAATCGGTACAATCTTTAAGAATCTCTCTTTGTGCAATTAAACGAGATTAAATAATTATCATCTCAGCTAATAGACGTCCACTGCTGGACATAGGCCTCCACCAAGGATCGCCACAACGATCGGTCCTGCGCTGCCCTGATCCAACTGGTTCCCTCCGCCTTCACGTGATCGTCGGTCCACCTTGTAGGAGACCTACCCACGCTGCGGTACGCGGTTGACACTCGAGAACTCTTCGGGTCCATCACCCATCTATTCCTCGAACAACATGCCCCGCCCATTGTCACTTTAGTTTAGCAGTTCTTTGAGCAACTCTGGTTCTTTTGCGAATCTCATCATTTCTGATTAGATCTCACAGGGAAACTCAGAGCATAGCCCTTAAGATTGAATTACCTTTAACCAAATCCTTGATCTCCTGCGCAGTAACGTTGGAGCCCTCTCGGCGCACGACGCACGCGACGATCAGATCGCCGCTCTCGAGGTCCGGTATACCTGTCACAGCCACGTCGGAGACGCCCGGGTGCTTGCGGATCACGTTCTCTACTTCCACTGGCGAGACCTGCCAAGATTAGGACATGACGTTTAGTCTATACTACCAATATTATATACTAAATATGAATTTTATGATTACATTTGCGACTCCTTAGGTTTTCTCCACCACTTTAATTCCTTTTCTTTGCCAATTAAACGAGCCCTACTGCGGAATCATAATTATATTGCGATAGACAAAAACTGTCCGTGTGGTGTAGAAAGAAGAATAGCACCATCCCATTTCCTCCCGTGGGTGTCGTAAAAGGCGACTAAGGGATCTACTGAAGGATGGGCAGCAGCATCCTCTAAGTATACACATTGATTCGATCCTACTGCGATCGCCAACCCGCCTGCCAAGCGTGGCGATTATGGCAAATCCCCCCATTTTGGGGGAGGCTTATGTCCAGCAGTGGACGTTTAATGGCTGATATGATGATGATGATGATGAGCCAAAAACTACGCCTTAAATTCAGTTTTTATTCGAAAACGCAATTCTTTCTCTGCTTTTTTGATGGTCCAAAAAGTAATTTTTTAAGCTTGTACAAAAAAGAAATATCAGTAGTTGTTCATTCTGAAATGCATATTGAAATTAAAGTACAAACTACAGGGTGAAATTGATATCATTGGCATTCAGTTTGATGGGTAGACTCTTTGTTTAAACGAATATCAATTTCCAGGTATAAAACGTACCTGATGATTCTTATACTTGAGAAGGATCTTGATGCGGTCCACGAAGTAGAAGTTCCAGTTCTCATCCCGATAGAACATGTCTCCCGTTTTAAACCAGCGGCCTTCGGTGAATGTTTCTTTTGTAGCTTCCGGGTTATTGTAATATCCCTAAAGCCAAAATATTATATCCATCATCAGCTTGATAGATATCACTTCTTCGGCGTCTTCTAACACGCCTAAAAGTCATACCTAAGATAGTCTCATCCTGTGTTTGCTGGATGGTCAAACTAATTAATTACTTTAAAGATATTCTTCACAACTCTGTGGAAGTTGTAACCAGGTGTAACCAGTTTTTTGTTTTTTTTTTTAAGAAACTGTGTGCTTTGATTTCTTAGCCTCCTTCTCATTATCATTATTGGGGAAATGTGTTGAAGATACTTTGTCATGTTCTGTAAACTCCAAACCTTTTTCAGACAAAGCCTGGTTTTGTCATCCCTGGTGCTCTTAAATATTATGTAGCCTGATGCCATTAAAATGTTGATGATCTCGTCACGAGATGACGTCATAATGTCTACAGATTAGTTAATAGCCTCAGTATGCCACAAACTGGTGATTCCAAATAGAATGTTAAATCACGATTTAGGTACCTAATCCTTCAAGTTATTACTTAATTAAACATTTACCTTAAAGACAGATGGTCCTTTTAGCCACAATTCTCCGGGAACATTTGGCTCATAGATGTCTTTATTTGTATCCACATTGATGATCTGAAACATTGGAAATAATGAAATCTTCCATGAAGTTCTACCGTTTAGTAAATTCTATAAATAATAATTGACTTACTCTATATTGTAAATGTCCCAATTGTTTACCAGATGATCCTTTTGGCAGCGGTTGTATGTCCGCGTGAAAACCCATTTGACAAATCTCACTTATCCCGTAAAGATTGTATACATCTGTAATTGGCGTTAGTCTCTGTAATACGATACGAAGTAAGTATTTAAATAATCATCGAGCAAGGTTACCTTCCTATAAGAGCATCTTGCTCTAGCAAGCAAGCCTTCTCTCCCTCGACCAGGTCTCCAAACCACAAGCGGCAGTCACAACGCCATCCTCGACGACAGTCAGCGTCCGTAGAAGACTCCAGCAGCCCACGCACTGAGACACAGCCTCTACATTGGCAGCCCTGCTCACCTTCTACACGGCTTCGGTTTTTATAAAATAACGAAGGTCTGATCGTTGCGGGCTCTTGGACCATATGATACCACCTCCTCAGAATTCTTTATTCCTGTATTTTTCTGGCTTAGAAACTTAGAATACGGGTGTCGTAAGAGGTCTGAAAAAACTCTGACACCAGGGCTCTGCCCACACGATTTTAAGGCTTGTAAGGGTAGCAGGGGCACATAATAGATATCCAACCAGGAAAACAGCTTCATACAAGCTCGCGGCGCTAGTCTAGTACACACGGCGACAAATCACCCTGTACAAAACCAAAATAAGCTGGCTGCGCGACGTTATACGTTATGCAACATATGCGCGGCCGGCTTATGTTGGTTTTGTATATATTGTCATTTTCGTACGTGAAGGTTCACGTATAGCCGCACGCTGCGCATGTAGGAGTATACCGGCCGCCGCGATCTTTCTTTTATGAAGCTATTTTTCTGGTAGGATATCTTTTCGGCGGCAAGGGTAGACATTTGTGAATGGTCACTGTTGTTGATCAAGGTTTACAGGATAAGTACTCTACTATAATTTCAGAAAATATGTTATTTTTAAACTAACCTTCGTTTCATCTACGATTTCCGGAGACACTGCGCTGCCCCCTATTGCTATAAATTCGAAGCACGTGAAGTCACATTTGTCGCTGGCCCCTGGCTTTATAAGTGTCGCCACCATGGTTGGACTCATCATGGTTGTAGTGGTTGTAGTGGGCTGAAATATTTGGATAGGCAATAGGCGTGGATATATCAAAAGTATCACAATAAATATAGGGCTAAGAATTCCTGCCTTTCGCTGTGGAGACCTTAGGCTGTAGGGCCTCGGCTGTCGACGGACTCTAGTGTGCCGCGGCGAAACTTTTTTGTAAAGTGCCTCTCGATGCGCCTGGTTGAGGCAATGGGAGACACGGATTTGGATGAATTTAGAAATTTGGATAAAATGGGTATGAGTAAAAGTATTGTCACTTTATTAATAGTCGCGACCACCAATGAAAGTATTGTATAGTTACAGTTCTATAAAAAAATTACATTTTGTAATTAACACTTGTCTTATAGCCTAGCTCGCATCGGAGCTGAGATATTTGACTCTTAAAGGTTCATGAAAAAGTACTTAACCAAAACCTTTAAAAATCAATTCATTTTCAATCAATCAATCGAAACGGTATATTATACCTACTCAGCAAAATATATCTACCGTAACCAAATACAGAAGATACAAAACAAGGCGGTCTTACCGTTAAAATGCGATTTCTTCTGTACAATCTTAGAAGTTATTTTAGCACAGCTCCGATGCGGCCTAACAATGAATGTGATGTTTTTAATGTATTTTGAAAGGTCCTTTAAATACCTATGTAAATTTTATTACTGGCCGGTGGCCGCCCAACAAATAAATAGAATATGTTGTCTATTAACACATAGGATACTTATTTAAAGTCAACGCAGATGAGGTTAGCTAACCATATTAATTATAGTTATAATTTTAAATGTCGGAATTACCTTGTAAGTGTTGATAAGATAATAGGCATGCTCCTGAGTCAACGCGCTAGAGGTCGTCAAGTTGGTGTACCTCATTATTGGAGCTCCTATTACGTTTACTACTGCCGATAGCCATTGAATAGCGGACACGATGAAATACATCCGAGTTGGTGCCGGAAATTCATAGTATCTGTACCTGATAAAAATAAATGATTCTTGGACATTGTTACACAGATTACCTATAGATTATCTAATCCAGCCATACTCAAACTTTTTTCTTGGGACACACCCACCCACCCATTTTTCTTTTTTCTTATACACAGAACATAGCTATTTCGAGTGGGCCAAAAAGTAAATAAGTAAGCGTAATAATATCGCTGAAATTGTCTACCTACGACATTCAATATTTTTAGCATAATATGTACTTTATTTTTGGCAACATAATAAAGTAGGAAAATGAATGCACTTTTGCACAATATTGCATATTCCCGAATTCTAGAGTAGTCCTTTTCTGTCCTCTTCTCTTCTAGATTTGTGTATTGTTTTTTATCTCAATAAATTCCTCAAATAACTCTGTGTCTCCAGCCTGTTCTGATATGTTTGCCCTAATATCCTATAAGTTTGAAATAGTTTTATGTACTTATAGTTTTGTTTCATGTACTTATAGTTTTGTCCGTGTGGTGTCGGCTAAGTATAGCACCACCCCATTTCCTCCCATGGGTGTCGTAAAAGATGACTAAGGGATGTACCGGAGGATGGGCAGCAGCCTACTCTGAGTACACACATTCAATCCAACTGCGATCGCCGACCCGCCTGCCAAGCATGGCGATTATGGCAAATCCCCCCATTTTGGGGGAGGCCTATGTCCAGCAGTGGACTTTTATTGGCTGATATGATGATGATGATGACTTATAGTTTTCTGAAGATTCTCTTGGAGGTTTTTCTTGTTTAGATTTGGTCATGGTCGGGAAATTTGGCACCTATATTTAGTTTTGTATTCTGTTTCCTGTAAATGTTTAGTTTTTCTTCGAAAGCTAATAAGTATTTTATTTGCCATAATATGAAATTATTTTATTTTACCGGGCCACTCAATAAAGCTCGGTGGGCTCCATGTGGCCCGAGGGCCGCAGGTTGAGTATGGCTGATCTAATCCATTGAAAGTAGCAGAATCAAGAACGGGCTCGCATTATGATGACTAGACTAGACAACGATATAAAATTCATCAAATATTTTCCCATTGCTGGTTACGATTCGAACCCGCGAATCACAGATTCTAATCATGCCTGATGGGATTAGTCTCCTCTTACGAAAACCGTCGTTGGTTGATGTTATTGGAAGTCGGAGACCACACGGCACGTAGGTACACTTGGTACATGAAATCCTAAATATAATACATGGGACATGAAATCTTACCAAGTACAGTGCACTGAGATAGAAAAGTTTTTGTGCGTGCCCGCAGCGTATTTCGGAAGGCCAGTGGTTCCGCTTGTGGAAACTAAAATGGCGATAGCATCTTCTGGATCAAAATCAGTAGGTCTGAAATAAAAATAAATACTAAGTATTTTATCAACCACCCACCCCACTCAATAAGTAGAGGTACATAAAATTACCGAACCGTTGTAACCGGTGTAAAGTCTAATTTAGCGTTAACCATATTTTCACAGAGAAAGCCCAATTCAGAATGTATTGCTTTAAACAGGCGTCCTTAATTAGGGTGCTTTCAGTTGGCTTTTTTTCCCATAGCCAACCCCCCGTATCTCACCTGTGTCCACCTGAGTGTACCACGGGTATATTTTCTTTCCCGTGGTACATCTGTTTCCAGTTGTTCAACATGGTCGAATAGGACTCGTATCTTATTCACACAATTCTCTAAAGGACCAATGTTATTTTCTGTTAAATTTAAAAGTTCTACCTTCAGGGAATGGTGTGTTGTATGAATTGGATACTTCGAAATTTACCATTTACAACTAATCCATCAAGCTATTTTTTTAAGTTTGTAAAGCAACATTTAGAAGCAACGAAAAACCTTGAAAATTTATAATTACTTAAAATCCTCAATTATAGTATCTTCTCCATGTTTTTCCAATAATTCAGCAATACTAGGAAAATCTGTTCCTTTGTCGAAAGTTACTAAATGGGGTTTTAAGTGTAACTGCTTCAAACTCGTTTGGACATCAGCTGTCTTCTCGCTCTGGCAGAATATTATCGCTGGTTGGATACTCTTGAATGTTGCTTGCAGTTCATCTGTAATATTTAACATACGTCAGAACCAGGACTTGGAACTGGTACCAAAAGTACAAGTTATATACCGGTACTTAAAGCGGTTCTTGCCATTTCGGTACCTGGCTACTAGTTCCAGACGGGTACCTGTTCCAGATGGGTACCGGTACTGAAACCAGTGAATTAGGTACCGTTTATCTCCATTTTTAATCTCGTGTCCGGTGTTTTTAAGAAAACTCCTCCGAAACGGCTTGACCGATTCATATGAAATTTTGTGTGTTTATTCAGTAGGTCTGAGAATAGGACGTAAACTATTTTTCACCCCTCCGGGCGGAAAGTGTTAACTTTCGTCCCGCTTCCCTAAACGAAGTTGCCGCTTTTCGCATCCGTCGCGTCGGGGTGAAAAATAGTGTATTAACCTCGGGCAGTCAATAAGAAAGCCTCAGATCACATGTTTGTTGACTGAGGCGAAAATCGGAGACCTTTCTTACTTACCTGCCCTCGGTGTGTAATCTATTATTTCATACCCACGTGTACGAAGGCGCGGGCAACAACTAATAACAGGTAAAAATATATAAACAATTTAAAAAAACCCGCGTTAAAACACAAACATTTCTTTTGGCATCTCCTCACTTGGATAAAACACTTACTAGGATTCAAAGTTATATTTATTGGTGCGACTATAACGCCGAGGTACAATACTGCGTAGTATGACCAGGTCCAAATGATTAGGTGCCATCATGACCATGACATCACTCTGCTTCAACCTTATTGCTCGCATAGCATTCGACATAGTCTGAATACTTACTAGGATTCAAAGTTCTATCTATTGGCGCGACTATAACGCCGAGGTATAGGGCTGCATAGTACGGGATGACCAGGTCCAAATGATTAGGCGCCATCAAGACCATGACGTCACCCTGCTTCAACCCTAATGCTCGCATGGCATTCGCACATTGTACTGTTCGTTTTAGTACAGATTTATTTGTTTCTGATTGACCGGTACCTCCATTAATCTGAAGACAACAGCACATATTAACGTACAATAAACAAACATTTATATTATTACCCACACAGAACACTTAAATTTTAGTGGAATACTGTATAAATTTTAACTCTTTATGTTGTATGACAGCAAATATGCTGCTAAGATATAAGGGGCGCAAGGACAGAGCCTCCCCGAGTGACCAAACGTGAGTTCATCTGACGCACCCTGGAGTGCGATTTTTGAAACTCATTCGTTGAACTCAGCAGTTGAAAATGACAATATTACTACATGCATGCATATTACTAAAAAATCATACTCCAGGAGTGCGATTTTTGAAAGTCAAATCAGCAGTAGAAAGACGCGTATCTCCATCAAATGCTGATTTCAACGTATGAGATTCAAAAATCGCGCTCCTGGGCAGTCAGCCTTGATACGACCATAGCTGACTGGCTTATCTTTACACCATAGCATGAGCTATATTCATGCGATATAATATAACACATGTAAACATAAAATAAAAATAAATAAATGCTGACACGAAAAAAGAGCAAATATTCCAAGTCTTTATTTGTTTATGAGTAATAAAGGCGACTCTAATAAAGCTAGATTAGATGCTTTATAATCAAGAAACGCTAAAACTTCAAACTTCAAAGACTATTGCGACGCAGGTACTATAAAGGTGTTGAACAGGACTTTAGATCTGCCCATGAGCATATCACGCTTTTATATCACTTCAGAATGTGTACAATATGGGGAAAGTGACGGAGTTAGATGTTTTAGAATTTTTTCTACTACTATTTATTTAGCGGTTCAAGCATATTGTGGTTATAGCTCTTAATTATCACCTTAAATTGAACGTCAGCTTACCTGTAGAACAAACTCTGGCGATTCTTTCAGGCTGTGAAGTATTAATTTGCCTAGATGGAACCTGTCTGACGTGTTACCAGACTTGGCCACTATCTGAGATCCCAACTCGTCCATGTACCGTAGTGACGCGTCATTAGGTCTTCTTTGCCGATACATCTCACTGCGATAAGAATTAATTTTAAGAGATACGAGCGTTAACCCGCGACTTCGTCCGCACAAATTATAAACCAGATTTTAAGTCAGATCATAAGCTATCAAACAAAAAAAGTTTCATCAAAATCGGTTCAGTAGATAACAAACAAACAAACACACAAACAAGTACCTAGTTTTTATCATTTGTGCTGTACACATTTTGTCTGCCTCACACTTCAGAACTGTCTCTGTTGCGGGTTTGCTGGAAGAGATCTCTTTAGAGATAAGCTCGCCCTTTGTACATGTCTACTTTAATGTTTTTTTCTGTATTGTTATGTGTACAATAAAGTGTTAAATAATAATAATAATAATAATAAACAAACAGACAGACAAAAAATCCAAAAATTTGTGAAATGGAATCAGGGACACCTAAAAACCATATCGTAACTTTTTTTTTGTTAATATCTTCAATGTACAGACAAACTTCCTGTTACAGTTTTATAATAGTATAGAGTATAGATAATGATATAATGCAGAAGTAGTATTATGTAGTACTAAATACACTTTCTTATATTGTGGTAGTATTAGAGCATATTTCAATTGATTTTCATTCCAATTCGTTGAAAAATTTAACCCTCTTGTATTTCATGTGTAAAACGGAAATACAGTAGTCTCACTAATCCGGCGCTTCAGTTCTTTGGACGGCGTTGCCATCTTAGTGGACTTTCCATTAAAACTGGCGGTTTCGAACACAAGTCACAGGGATATATCTGTAGTACGCTATATTCAACTGTATTTCAATTGTTATTGAGTTCATTATCAATTGATTAATGAAAACTGCTCCAATAGTTTTCCGCTTGATTTGCGCTGACCCTTACTTGACGAAACATACCTTCCGCTGTTGCTTTATTTTATTTATCTTGAATTTCTATAGATCATCCAATCCAATCCACCATTAATCCGAACATTCCAACAATCCGGCACCTGTTTTTAATAGTGGTTACGCTCGTCGGTCAGGAGGGCGATTGCCCGCGATTAAACCATGATTGGATCGCGTGCGAAGCTTAGCTTTTTACACATTTGGTATTGCGCTAATCGTGGTACAGCTCATGACAGCCGTTAGAGCCGTTTTGACAGATGGCTCAAACGTTAAAGGCTGTCAGTCACATCTAAACTATTATAAAACTGTAACAGGAAGTTTGTCTGTACATTGAAGATATGAACAAAAAAAAAGTTACGATATGGTTTTTAGGTATCCCTGATTCCATATCACCAATTTTTGGATTTTTTGTCTGTCTGTTTGTTTGTTTGTGTGTTTGTTTGAACGAGCATCGCGCAAAAACTACTGAACCGATTTTGATGAAACTTTTTTTGTTTGATAGCTTATTATCTGACTTAAAATCTGGTATATAATTTGTGCGGAAAAA
This sequence comes from Agonopterix arenella, assembly GCA_927399405.1. NCBI lineage: Eukaryota > Metazoa > Arthropoda > Insecta > Lepidoptera > Depressariidae > Agonopterix > Agonopterix arenella. Next base: position 6,565,241 of record OV656710.1, read on the forward strand.
GTCGCGGGTTAGCGCTCGTAGTAAATAAAAGTTTAGAGCGATACGGAATTAACAAAGTTGAATAGTAATTGGATTTCAATGCGATCAGAACTGAAATTGGATTAGGATTGAACTTGGATATTTTAAATTAGCGCAATAATTGGGCCCAGGTTAATTGTAGGTCAATTGTATACGGTGAGCGGGGGCCGGGGGTGGCCGGGGGGACCGTGTCCCAATACGTGCCGGTAGTACCGACTTACCTGTGCGCGCGGTACCGACTTTGCCGATGCCCCGTCTCCTGTACACCGCGCGAGCATAGATCCTCCACGACCGTTGAGCTGTTTCACTATTATTATAATTATTCTATGTCTATACTGTATTTTATTTTCATGAAGATTGTCACAAAAAGACTTACAAGCTATCTTCTCGTCTCTACAGTAAATTACTACTGTCGGTTTAAACTCCCAAATACTTAAAAATTGATAAAGAATACTGGTAGTGATAAGAAAAATATCAGGGATAGTCAATTTATTATACACCTGTATTAGAATTGTTCTCTTAGATAAAACAGTTACTTATCGACTTTTAGATACGATTTAGTCGCAAAAGAATTATTTGAGTTTCATAAAAGCATTATTATTGCTAATCACAAAAATATAGCAGTCAGCACAAGTGTCGTCAATAAAAAGAATAACCCACACACACACACACACACACACACACATTGACATTTAGATTAAGCCCAGTCATTTTACGGTTTAAAAAAAATAATAAGTTTAAGCCGGGACTAGTTAGTAATAGATATTTTTTTCGGTATTTAATAGCCAATTTGAGCTTAGAAATGTACCAAAATTAAAAAAATATCACGTCAGCAACAGCCCCAAATTTTTAAATTTAGCATTTAATTTAATTTAATTTATCTTTATTGGTTATCAAACAGCAAATTACTCAATTTCTAATACAACAACATTACAATTTTACAGCGCCAATTACATGACAACACGCATTTTATTGATTTATTTTATTGATTTTTTTTATTTATAATTAAGAGGATATGTGAAAAAAATAGGATTCTTCAAAGCGTCATATATCATGAAGTACTAACAGTAGGAGTATGAATTGCGGATATGTGTAAATTGCACATATAATTGAAGTTTTGATTAGAGCCAAAACACGATTAAGACACATTTTCTCGATAGCCAAACAAGCCAAAGTAACCTCCGTTTTTATTTATAAACGCTTGGAACTGCTAAACGGTGAATAATAGAAACACGAGACTTGATTTAAAAAAAAGAGATTGATATTTTACAAATTTTGGTTAGAGCAGAATTGAACTTTACACAAATAGTACAATCACAATGAAATAAAGTGTGTTTTGCGCTTGCATCGTTTCAGTCGCGCGCGCAGCCCCATCTCTTTCTCTCGCATCAGGCAGTAATATAAGCTATCACACGCCCATTTCGCTTCAATTATTTTTCGACATAGGCCCTTAATGGACTCTTGCTTGTGCGTTAGCACTGCATTTCCGCCAGTGTCAAGTGTTTATGGGAGAATCTATCCCAATCTCAGGGATTGTTTTTGGTCAAGAACAAGAAGAGATTGAGGATTGCAGAGCCTCGTGGCAGGCAAAAACGCGACGCGCGAAATCCACGCGAGACGAGTTCTCGGGTCACCTGCAACGTGACTCCTCATTTGATTGATTTCTTCTTTTTATTATTTATAATTTTTCTTAACGATTGTTACATTTTTCAAAGGTAGGTAGGTTACATAATTTTTTTAAAGTTAAAGCTAAATGCAACACAACACTTAAATGCATTTATCTCGTTCTGAAAAAATAAATGGTAAATTTTTTTTTCCAAGCTTTTAATGCTTTACAATTATACATAGTTCAAACAAGGTGGTAATATTTTTGTCTACTTCAAGGCTTTTAAAAATACATTGGTATTTACTATTAAATATCTCATTTTTAAAATTTCAATGCCTATTTCATTGCTCAAAAAAATGAGTGCATTTTTATTAATATTATTAATTCAAAAGCGTTCTGGGAGATCCATTTTTGATTTCTATGTTGCGTAGCAAATTTTTATTAAATATGTTTTCAGATAGTCTTTTTGTCACTAAATGGTGCCGGTTACAGTTTAAAAGTCTAATTCATTATTATTCCCCACTCCTCCTAACAAAACTCCGTAAAATAACTGGGCTAATTGTAATTATTCCTAACTGATAAGCAATATCTGGGGGCACGGTAGGTGGGGCCCCCACCAAGACAGGCCAAAAAAGAAGTGGCGCACTTTCTCGAAGAGATTCGGCGTATATTTGAGCGCCCATAACATCGTTCAGGATAGTACCTGTGAGCTTAAATTTTCAGAATAGCATGTAGTCGTCACGTTAGTAAAATTTACCAAATTTTATATTTTTGGCCCTGCTCCTTTACTTTACTACGCGTAAACCTTTCAGTTATCTACCCCACCACACATAAACTGTAACGTCCTCACCGAGAGAAAACTCTCACGCTCGTGCTCTTTGTTCTTAAAACCACCCTAAGGATGGCACTCCTCAACGGACTTCTTCATTGGGAGGAATCAAAACCAAAGACGGAAAAAGTCCGCACTAACACGCTCACTCATTGTTAATCATCAAAACCTAACTCCCCGAAGTCCTAGAAAGCTGAAATATGGCATGCAGATTGGGTTTAGGGAAAGTAGTTGAGTATCATGGGCACAATAACTCCTCGAAGTAGTGCAACTGGTTACCCTAACACCTTGTTATACTTCGTCATCACAGAGTACCCCCAATAGATACCGCATACCAGGCCGCCGACGCTCGCCACACATCTATGATTTTACACTGATATAAGCAACGTGAGTGAGTGAGCGAGCTCGAAGTAGTCCGACCTTGAAATGGCCAATCACGTTGCATCGTTTCGTGCCCCGCTACCCGCACCTACCGCCAAAAATGGTGACTTCGGGCGTGTACAAAATTTGCATCATGCGGTATCTATTGGGGTTAATTTATGTTCGTCATCGAATGCTTGACTCACAGTAACATGCATGGTTTATTGAACACTAGCAATCCGCCCCGGCTTCGCACGGGTGCAATGCTGATGTATTATATACATATAAACCTTCCTCTTGAATCACTCTATCTATTAAAAAAACCGCATCAAAATCCGTTGCGTAGTTCAAAAGATCTAAGCATACATAGGGACAGACAGCGAGAAGCGACTTTGTTTTATAGTATGTAGTGATGATGATGATTTTAGCCTATTATCTTTGGACCCATGTCACGTCAACGCCATCTATCGAGGCACGTTGAACTACGTTTAAACTAGCTGTCAGGAAATTGCCCATTGCTTCCTGCTGCTAGTGAAATACCCAAAGGAAATACTGATCTTTTATTGATATATTTAAATTATCTATTACTTTTGCCGTTTGTAATAAAAGGATTGTAATTGATACAAAAAACGTATATTGCAAGTATCTTTATTGGTTTATCTTTATAGCTTTTTTACAGTTTTAATACATGATCATCAAATTATTCTCTTTCAACTTGGAGGACAATTTCTTTTAATTTTCGTCTATGCAACTTTGTAGTAGAAGTCGTAGGTAATTCTTTCAAGAATACTACACCTCCCCTGAGCTGTTTCGTATCTGTCAGTGATTCTGTAAACGAAAATATGGTACAATCTTTAAAAATCTTCGTCTTTGTGCTTTGCAGTCTCAGATAACGTTATCTTGCTGCTTTACTGATAAGCTTAATCAAACGAGATTAATCATCATCCCAGCTAATAGACGTCCACTGCTAGACATCGGCCTCCCCCAAGGATCGCCACAACGACTGGCCCTGCGCTGCCCTCATCCAACGCGGGTTCCCGCCGCCTTCACCAGGTCGTCGGTCCTACCCACGCTGCACCTTTTGGTACGCCGTGGCCATACGAGAACTCTTCGGCTCCATCAGCCATCTATTCCTCAAACAATATGCCCCGCCCATTGTTAGTTCAGTTTAACAATTTTTTTCGGGTACTATGGTTCTTCTTCAAATCTCTTCATCTGATTCAATCTCGCAGGAAAACTCTCAAGATATATAATATTAACCTTTAACCAAATCTTTGATCTCCTGCGCAGTAACGTTGTAGCCCTCTCGGCGCACGACGCACGCGACGACCAGATCGCCGCTCTCGAGGTCCGGTATACCTGTCACAGCCACGTCGGAAACGCCCGGGTGCTTGCGGATCACGTTCTCTACTTCCACTGGCGACACCTGCCAAGATTGAGACATGATGTTTAGTCATAATTAATATACTAACTATGAATTTTATGATTTGACATTTTCTCTACTAGTCTAGGATGCATCAAATGACCCCCTTGAGAAATCAAAATTATATGGTTTTTAAACCATGTACCAAAAAAAAAATCTTTGCAGTTGCGTTATTACAAATCCGGATCCGGACTACATAACACCACAGGAAAAGTGAATCCCGTGAACACCGTTTGAAAAGATACCTACTGGAACCGTGAAGATTGGACCGCGACATGGAAGGCACTTAACAGATTGCAAACAGGTGTTGGGAGATCCAAGGATAATCTGGGGAGATGAGACATATTGCCGGCCGATGCGTTTGTGGGGTGTGGTCAAGCAAACAACTCGACATCTATCGCAGAATAGCTTGTGCGCTGTATCTTGCTCCCTTCAGGACCTAGAAACCAAGCCAGACCTGGCCAAGAAAGACTTTAACACGAGAAAGAAGAAACAGTTGTTCTATTCCATGGCCTTTCCGTCTCTTGCCATAAGTAATTAAAGTACAAAATAAATGTACCTGATGATTCTTATACTTGAGCAGGATCTTGATGCGGTCCACGAAGTAAAAGTTCCAGTTCTCATCCCTATATAACATGTCCCCTGTTTTAAACCAGCGATCTTCAGCGAATGCTTCTTTTGTAGCTGCCGGGCTATTATAATATCCCTAAAACCAATATAATGATGATGGTTATCATCAGCCTGATATATTTTACTTCATGGCGTCCGAATGTCAGCATTGTTTACAGATTGCCTCAGCATGCCGCAAACTTAGTATTCCAAACACATGTTGTTGTTAAATCACATTTACCTTGAAAACAGATGGTCCTTTCAACCACAATTCCCCGGGAACATTTGGCTCATTGATGTCTTCATTTGTATCCACATTTATGATCTGAAACATTGGAAATAATGAAATCTTGCAACAAGTTTTGCCGTGTGGTGTTCTGCTATAAATAATAATTGACTTACTCTATATTGTAAATGTCCCACTTGTTTACCAATTGATCCTTTTGGTAGCGGGTGTATATCCGCGTGGAAAGCCATATGACAAATCTCACTTATCCCGTAAATGCTGTATACCTCTGTATATGGCGATAGTCTCTGTAATATCAAATAAGTATTTAAATATTCATCGAGCAAGATATGTTACAGTACGACCAGGAAAATAATTCCACTCGTCAATCTTCGTTTGCGCAGAGCAGGCCCGAGACCTCGACAAAACCCGAAGTCGTTTAGTAATCAGAGGGTGCAAAGTCAGATAGCAGCATAAAGGGCGCGAAAACAAGTTAGCCAATAGCGTAAACGGATTGAAGGTGGTACATCCTGATTGGTCAATATAATTTCGAGCGGTATTAAAATTTGTCAACTGCGCAGGTACATCGGTAAGACTTATAAACCTGGCACAACTGTACCTTCCTATGATATACCTAGGTACTCCTCAGAATTGTTTTATTCCTGTATTTTTCTGGCTTAGAATACATCTCAAATCCCTTCATCTGTGGTTTTAAGGCTTGTAAGGGTAGCAAGGCCTCCGACGCTGTATATTATATTCGCAAACATGCGCAGCGACATATCTTCCAATCCAAATCGCCGCTCATTCTCGTACGTGAACGTTCACGTATTGCCGCACGCTGCGCATGTAGGGGTATACAGGCCGCGCCACGATGTGTATGAAGCTGTTTTTCTGGCGTAACTGTTCGGTGGCAAGGGTATCTAGTCTTGTGAATGGTCACCGTTGTTGATCTACGTTTACTGGATTATATAGGGTCCAACTTTATAAGCTGACAGTTTGTTTAAGAGGATGCGATCATCCTCTCCAACTGCAAAAAGTAAGCGAGAGAGAGCCAAATGTAGATGTGTGTTTTTTCGCGATTTAGATGTTGATCCCATTGAGAAAGCTGTTCAGATTGATGGTTTGATCGGACCATCCTCTTAAAAAACTATCAGCATATTAAGTTGGACCCTGAAAAGTTATTTTATATAATTTCAGAATATACTCTTATTTTTAAACTAACCTTCATTTCATCTATGATTTCGGGAGACACTGCGCTGCCCCCCATACCAAAAAATTCGAAGCATGTGAAGTCACATTTGTCACCGGCGCCTGGTTTTATAAGAGTTGCCACCATGGTTGGACTCATTATGGTCGTAGTGGGCTGAAATATTTTGTATTACTTGGATATGAGTCAAAAGAATATATATGAATAAATGACTTTAAACTGATAGTACGTTATAGTGAACCGGTTTTTATTACTCTTCGAAAACCTATTGGTTCAACGTAGTTGATACTTTTATCTCGGTCTTTTTATTTTGGAGAATTCTTACGTTTACTTAATTTACAGGGTGTGTACAACAAAACTCAACGTCAAGCCGAAAACAGGGTCTAGGCAAGTTTATGACTGTTCATGGTCAAACTTGTCACCCTGTTTGTACATTTTTTCATGAAAATATCTGTTACGCAATCCTGAATAATCTTTTAAGTGGACCCAATTCAAAGATAAAGGATTAGTGCTATAGTTTATAAAGAAAGCTACCTTTGGTCAGACTTCTGAGTTACTGAGTTAAATTTTTTTTATATTTGGGACTACATAGTTATGATGAGAACTTGATGAGAAGGTCGGAATTACCTTGTATGTGTTGATAAGATAATAGGCATGCTCCTGAGTTAACGCGCTAGAGGTCATCAAGTTGGTGTACCTCATTATTGGAGCTCCTATCACGTTTACTACTGCCGTTAGCCATTGAATAGCGGACGCGATGAAAAACATCCGAGTTGGAGCTGGAAATTCATAGTATCTGTACCTGATAAAAATAAATTATATAGAACGTACTTAAATTTCTCGGAAATTATTACAGAGAATCTAGTCCCATTGAAAGTCCCAGAATCAAGCCCGACTTGTATTATGAGGACAAGATAATGATATAATGAAAAAACACAGCCGAACATAGAACCTCTAGCCCAGTCATTTTTAAGGAGTTTTGTTAGGCGGTGTGTGTTGGCAGACAGGTACTGGCTCCAGATGAGATACAAGAACTCCCTGTTAAAAACCTACTGCGATACCTAACCGCTGTAGGGATTAACAGGGAACTGTAGGAAGGGGCGTTCACAAAAGATCAGCGATGGTCGAAGTGGCACAGACGCAAAATCTGTTAAGGCCCCAATCACCCAATAATAAATAAATAATAGGCGGTGTAGGGAGTAAATATTAATTGGACTTTTAAACTGTAACCGGCACCATTTAGTGACAAAAAGACCATCTTAAAACATATTTAAAAAAATCGCTACGCGACATAGAAATCGAAATTGTGTGTCCCAGAAGGCTTTTAAATTAATAATATTAATACCAATGCATTCATTTGACTTAGATTTAACAATATAATTTTTTTTTGAGCAATAAAATAGGCATTGAAATTTAAAAAACTCATTTACTTCCCAAACAGATCGGTGTAAAAAATGGTAAAAAACAGCTGTTCCATACAAAACTGCAAACGTAACTCGACCGAATGGGACAGGTGTTTTTTTTCGCGATTTCGATGTTGGCTCCATAGTGAAGGTTGTTCAGTTTGATGGTCTGGAGCACCTCCTCAAGTATTACTAGGGTGTTTTGTCCGTGTCGGTGTACACACAACAAAACCAAAATAAGCTGGCCGCGCGTAGATAGAGTAATGTATATCGTCGCGCGGCCAGCGTATGTTTGTTTTGCGTAGCTTGATGTGACGCCGTGTGTACCTAAATATTCATAAAATATTTGCCCCTTGCTGGTTTCGACGTCTCCTCTTACAACAACAACCTTCGTTGGTTGATGGTAATGGAAGTCAGAGAGCTGGGGACATGAAATCTTAAATATTCTTACCAAAGATAGTGCGCTGAGATAGAAAAGTTTTTGTGCGTGCCCGCAGAGTATTTCGGAAGACCAGTGGTTCCGCTTGTGGAAACTAAAATGGCGATAGCATCTTCTGGTTCAAAATCTGTAGGTGTGAAATAAAAAAAAATTATTTACCGCCCTACTAATATAAGCAATAAGTATGTGAAATTACCAAATCGCTGCATTGGAGTAAAATGTAATTTAGAGTATTTTAGAGTGCTTTCACATGGTTTTTTTCCCGTAGCCAGCCCCGTATCCGTATCTCACCTGTGTCCACCTGGGTATCAACTAGGACTCTTACCTTATTCGCACAATTCTCTAAAGGACCAATGTTATTTTTTGTTAAATTTATAAAGTTCTACCTTCAGGATCTAAAATGGATGGAAAATAACCATAAATCTAATCCATCAAGCTATTTTTTAGGTTTGTAAAGATAGTAACATTTAGAAGCAACATCAAAAATAAAAAGCTTGTATTATTACTTAAAATCCTCAATTATTGTATCTTCTCCATGTTTTTTCAATAATTCAGGAATACTAGGAAAATCTGTTCCTTTGTCGAAAGTCACTAAATGGGGTTTTAAGTGTAACAGCTTCAAACTCGTTTGGACATCAGCTGTCTTCTCGCTCTGGCAGAATATTATCGCTGGTTGGATGCTCTTGAATGTTGCTTGCAGTTCATCTGTAATATTTAAAATGTGTGAGAACCAGGGATTGGAACCTGTATCAAAAGTACAAATAATTGCGGTTCTTTGTCATTTCGGTACTGGCCTACTAGTACCCCGCCTAACCAGTGTTACCAGCCGGATCTTGTCAAAAGTAACCGGAAATAGATAAAAAAGTAACCTTTTGGTGTGAAAAGTAACCTTTCATATTTTTATCCAGTAATAAGGTATTAAAAATTGATAGAAATATGTTAGTTATATTAAGTTAAAGAAATATAAATAATTTAATAGCGTTTTCCATTTCAAGTTGCATTTTCATCTGATCGATTGATCGACCGAGTAAGTGAGAAGCTTTAGTCATTTGTGATTTGGTCTCAGATTTGGTATACATTAGTGAGAGAGAGAAAAACAGGTTTCTAGGAGTTGCATTCACTACGTTACGAACGTTTTGCGTTAATCATTGCAAAAAATGTGAAAAAGCGTTCCGTTTCATAGAAAAATAATAATTTTAAAATCGATTATACAAATTCCGAAAAATCACCTAAAAGTAACCTTTTGAATCGTGTAACCTAAAAGTAACCTGACAGAGCTAAAAGTCACCTAAAAGGTTACAAAAGTAACCTTCTGGCAACACTGCGCCTAATAAGAACCGGTACCCAATTCAGGTAATGTATTACGAGAATTAGGTACCGTTTATCTCCACAGAACAAATATTTTCAAATATTTTCAATCTAACTATAATAAAACTAAACTTATACTACGGGTAGTAGCATAAACTCAGAATAAATACTAATTTATTCTGTGCTTATGCTACTTTTATGCAAGTCTAGAATAGATAAGAAGTTGTAGGTGGATAGGTATATATACATATATTATTAATTAGGTATTATATAAGGTCTAACAAAATTAGGTGAAACTATTTTAAGGGGATGATCAGACCATCAAACTGAACAACTTTCTCTATGGGACCGATATTGAAATCGCAAAAAAAAAATCTGCTGTTCCATACAACCTACTCGACCTAAATGTATGGGACTGCAGATATTTTTTTTCGCGATTTTTAATATTGGTCCCATAGAGAAAGTTGTTCAGTTTGATGGTCTGATCATCCCCTTAAAATAGTTTCACCTAATTTTGTTAGACCTTATATAGGTATGAAAGTTAAAAATCTATACAAAGTTGTATACACCCGCGTTAAAATATTTTTTTTGCTTCTTGTCTGTCGGATACAACACATTATTTATTGGTGCGACTATAACGCCGAGGTATAATGCTATGCGTAGTACGGGATGACCAGAGGACGATTAGGCGCCATCAAGACCATGACGTCACCCTGCATCAACCCTAATGCTCGCATGACGTTCGACATAGACTGAATAGTGAATACTTACTAGAATTCAAAGTTCTATCAATTGGTGCGACTATAACGCCGAGGTATAGGGCTGCATAGTACGGGATGACCAGGTCCAAACGATTAGGCGCCATCAAGACCATGACATCACCCTGCTTCAACCCTAATGTTCGCATGTCATTAGACATAGTCTGAATAGTTAATACTTACTGGAATTCAAAGTTCTATCAATTGGTGCGACTATAACGCCGAGGTATAGGGCTGCATAGTACGGGATGACCAGGTCCAAATGATTAGGCGCCATCAAGACCATGACATCACCCTGCTTCAACCCTAATGTTCGCATGACATTAGACATAGTCTGAATAGTGAATACTTACTGGAATTCAAAGTTCTATCAATTGGTGCGACTATAACGCCGAGGTATAGGGCTGCATAGTACGGGATGACCAGGTCCAAATGATTAGGCGCCATCAAGACCATGACATCACCCTGCTTCAACCCTAATGTTCGCATGACATTAGACATAGTCTGAATAGTGAATACTTACTGGAATTCAAAGTTCTATCAATTGGTGCGACTATAACGCCGAGGTATAGGGCTGCATAGTACGGGATGACCAGGTCCAAATGATTAGGCGCCATCAAGACCATGACATCACCCTGCTTCAACCCTAATGTTCGCATGACATTAGACATAGTCTGAATAGTGAATACTTACTGGAATTCAAAGTTCTATCAATTGGTGCGACTATAACGCCGAGGTATAGGGCTGCATAGTACGGGATGACCAGGTCCAAATGATTAGGCGCCATCAAGACCATGACATCACCCTGCTTCAACCCTAATGTTCGCATGACATTAGACATATTCTGAATAGTGAATACTTACTGGAATTCAAAGTTCTATCAATTGGTGCGACTATAACGCCGAGGTATAGGGCTGCATAGTACGGGATGACCAGGTCCAAATGATTAGGCGCCATCAAGACCATGACATCACCCTGCTTCAACCCTAATGTTCGCATGACATTAGACATAGTCTGAATAGTGAATACTTACTGGAATTCAAAGTTCTATCAATTGGTGCGACTATAACGCCGAGGTATAGGGCTGCATAGTACGGGATGACCAGGTCCAAATGATTAGGCGCCATCAAGACCATGACGTCACCCTTCTTCAACCCTAATGCTCGCATGGCATTCGCACATTGTACTGTTCTCTTTAGTACTGATTTATTTGTCTCTGACTGGCCGGTACCTCCGTCAATCTGAAGACAACAAATCTTTTACGGTCAGCATCAGAGAAATCTACCTCTAGAGAAATTATTTTACAAGTTGTCAGAATCTGTGTAATAGATATACCTAAAATCTTTAGAAATGTTTATCTTACTAATTAGGTATGTGTAGTATATACAGGGTATAAAATTAAATCCCAACAAACAATTTGGTCTTATAGTCAACCATTTATAAGACTATTCCGTTCTATAAAATGTATATTACAGTAATTTTTCTTACTCTTCTTGTTCATTGTGTGTATAGGTTCGTGTTTTATAAGTCTGGGTATATAATAATGTCATATAGACGTTCTGTCGACGTATTTTATACGACAGTTATATAGTTGTGTTCTGTATATTTTTGGTGTGCAAATAAATAATATTTATGTTATGTTATGTTGTGTTCACGGCGACGACTATACGTCGTTCTTTTATGACTTTTAGTTGTGATAACGTAATTGTCGCATAAAGGTCGATTTTATGTCTATTTAGTCGTGTAATTTACGTTTATAGTACTATTATCGGGACGGTGGTCGTGTATGCGTCGTAATAGTAACCATTATGTAATAATCGTGTAGTTGGTATGACTTTAACCTCTATAAGTCTTTAGGGACCACAATACGACTGCTATATCACAAAAAATCATGTATGCGGTATTGCAAACCTTGCTTATAACTTGCACCATTTTGTGTTATACCGTGTGTTTGAATGTTCTTTTACTATTCGTAAAATGTATCAAAAAAGTGGAAAACGATTAAAAGAAGTAGTGCATAAAAGGAAAGTAAAGAATACTTATCATGCACTTTTAGCGCTATCTATTTTTCTTCCAAAAAGGGTGATGGCTAACCTAGTCACCGATTAAAATATATCAATTAAAATTACTTAAAACTTAAAAATTTCGGAAGCGCATTGAAAATGAGTTGTAAACATCCTTCACATTAATCAAGAAACTTAACTTCCCAATAGACTGCCGCTTACCTACATGTTTCTGCCCGAATAGTTTAATATTATTAGATAAAAATTACAAATTATAATTGCTATCAGTTTTCTAAATTTGTTTTTGTTATTACTGCGAAGGAAATCGTTTCACATTTAAACGACGGCTTTCGCACGGTTAATTAGGTTATACGAGGTTTAAGCGTATATAAATGTCATATTGGGCACCCATACACGGCGAAAAGTCGCATCGGCGATGTTTATATGCCGACTGTGCGACAAATAGGTCTTTATACGACGACGCGTCACTTTTAGGGCGATAAGTCGTATTAAATGGGCCCTAATGAACATTCTTACGGAACTTATACGACTATATTTATATATCTTCCATGACGTCTACTCGACCATGAAATTATTATTTGGGATGGGACAGTTACTTAAAGGGGTGCTTCAGACCATCAAAATGAACAACTTTATCTATGGATCCCACACAAAATTGCAAATATAACTCGACTGAAATATATGGGACAGCCGATTTTTTTTTCGCGATTTCAATGTTGGTTCCTTAGAGAAAGTTGTTCAGTTTGATGGTCTGAAGCACCCCTTTAGTAACTCTCCCATTTTATATTACACCATGTATAGGCTAATTGTAACTGGTATTTAAACACGCGAACAGCGCTCTTACAGACTTACAGACGAGCGCCTCTGCGACCGCAAATTTACGCTATGACAAAGTGTCGCTCGTCTGTAAGAGCCCTTACCTGTAGAACAAACTCTGGCGATTCTTTCAGGCTGTGTAGTATTAATTTGCCTAGATGGAACCTGTCTGACGTGTTACCAGACTTGGCCACTATTTGAGATCCCAACTCGTTCATGTACCAGTGTACAGAGTCATTAGGTCTTCGTTGACGATACATTGCACTGCAATCAGAATATTTTTGTTTATGTGACTAATAGGAGCCAACTCCGAAAGCAAAGATTTTTAACCAACTTTAACAAAAGGAGGTTATTATATTAATTCGTCTGTATTTTTATTTAAGAGTCCTTTTACAGTTCTGTGGCGCCCTCATTACAATTTTAAAGATTTCTCAATGATAAAAACCCAAAATAAAAAAGTGATACTCCAACTTACTACAAAAGCTATTTATAATATAATTATTATTTATATATAATAAATATTATTTTTGGTTCTAAACATTCCACTTTTAGGATTAAGTAGGTACCTATCAAAATAAGTAAATATAAAAAGGCCGGTTTTTTTCATCTTTCAATTTTGCATGTTTAGATCTAAGTTATAAAAATACCTATTCTATAAAAATAGCGGGTCGTATTATAACTGAAATATTGGAGTAGCACCTTTTAAATTTAGCCTTTCTTGATTGAGTAAATCTTAAATATTGCGATGCGCCACTGAACGATTTAGCTCCTTTTAGGAGCCATAATGTAACGCGATTGTTTTTTTCATAACCAGGTACAGTTTCAACTAGTTACAATTTCAATGTCTAAATTGTTTAAAAAAATACAAACTTACAAGCAATTTACTACTCTTCTCTACGTTCTATAGATAACTACTAACTCGTATATGTATCTAATACAGTGGGTTGAACTCCAAACTAAATTTACATAAGTAAACAGTTTTATTGTGATAAGGAAAATGTAGACATAGGAAAATAACTAGGTATGTAATTCGTGTGGGGTGCAGTGGGTGAAGTCGCGTCAGCGAGGCCCCTTTTCTTTCGTTCCCAAGGTCTACCCAATAAATCTATCTTACCAAACATGCTATGACACGACATACCTTATCATGATAGTGAAAAAATATAAATGCGCGGTGGGAGAAAATTGAAAAGCATATACTAGATTTGAAAAAAGGTTTAATTTTATAACTTGAGTGTTTAATCTTTCATTAGAATTTTTGAAATCTTCCCTTTTTTATTTCCAAAATGTTTACCACCTCACTGTTTTGTATGAAGTATGCGTGTAAGAAACGTTTAGCAAAGCTAAGCTGTGCTGCCAGTCTGTGACGAGTGTGGCCAATATTTTTTAGATTTTTATTTAATTTGAAAATAATCGGGGATTTTAAGTCTGGCGTGGCATCGCATTTGAAGAGGCCTCGCGAAGCCCCTTTAAGTGCGACGTCGTGGGCGAGGGCCCCCGTCGCCCACGCCTAGCTACGCCACTGTTGAGGTGTGTAACAGGAATTTTTTTGGCAATTTGGCAGTCGCTCGTCAAATCCTGTCCTGATACACTTACTGTACAAAAACACATACGTAAAGTAAAAGTAAAAAAGTAAAAAGTTTTTATTTCAGTTACTTAATCTACGACACAAATCAGGTGATGGAATCTCGTTTTTAGCAAAAAAATTGCTTCTGTGGGGATATTCCGCTCTTCTATAACTATTACGAATAGTAGATCAAGTTAACAAATACTAAAATGGAACAAAAGAAAAACAAATAGAAATAATAATACTTAAAGACAGATGTTAAGTTTAAGTTTACATAGTTATGTTAGAAAATAATTTTGAAAACGGTACAAGCAAGATAATGGTGAGTGTGCGCAGTAGTATATAGGTGTGAGTGAGTGAGTGTGTGTTATTTATTTATATAGTATAGTGCATTATAGTTACATAGTTATTTAGTCACATATATATTTAGTTAGCTGTTTATTATTCTAGCTATGTTTTACAGCATCGTTTGAACAATTGACTCAATTTCGTGGTAAGTTTTTGTCTTTAGCCAAGTAGTTAGTGTCTTTTTGCAGTCAAAATATGTTTGTGGGTAAATGTTTAGTTCTTTATTTAGATGATTATATAAGTGGGCTGACTGTCTTTTGTATTGTCTCTTGGCGAAGTGCGTTTTAAATGAAACCAAAGGCGCTACATCATTTTTTCTTCTCTTTTTAAGTATTTCTGCATTATAGGGGAGAGATTTGTGTTTTTTTAGAATAAGGTGTAGTACGTAAAGCTTTCTTACAGTAAGTAGGTCACATGTTAAGAAGAGACTCTCAGTTGGAAATCTAAAGTGTTTAAATAACATTACTTTCAGGAGTGATCTTTGTGCCCTCTCTAATTCCAGAAATTTCGTTTTGGTTGCACCGCCCCAGATTGGTAAGCAGTACGATAACACTGATTGCGTTAGTGAGACATAGATTTGGAGTAAAAGACTTTTGGTTGCTATGTATCTTAAAGCTTTGAATGTCCATATAAGTTTTCGAACTCTAGCCATGGTGTGTTCGGTGTGTATGTGCCAGGATAGTCGTTGGTCTACCATTATGCCCAGATACTTCACATACGTGTTCGTCAGGATGGCGGGTGACCTATAGTTTTAATTTGGATGCGGATTGTCTAACTAAATGTATAATGCCAAAATAACAAATGTCAAAGATGACGATAAGATTCTTTTATTTTAATTGTTGATGTATTTAGACATTGACTTACCAACTACTAGACGTCGGGTCCGCGCTCAAAAGTTTCCGAACCAAAAGAGCACCATAATGTATAAAGAGAAACAAATTACGCGAGTCTTCGTTTGATCGGCCGACTACGAGCACGCGCGTTCGCGCGGCTCCGCGCTTCGCCATGATGGGGTAAAAACTACGCAAGCAAAATGAAAAAGTGTTTCAGCATTTTCAATGTTTTTAGTTGATTTAATATCACCTACTATTACACGTACTTAGGTTTGTGTCGGTTAGTCTCGGACACTTTTTTCGAGAATTTTGTACTGGACCCGGCGTCCGTTAACGGTTTTTCAAAGGATGTTTAGCATTAAACTGACGATTATGGGACCAAGATACATTTGGGTTGAGTAAGGCTTTTAATTGTACTTTGTATATTTTGTTTTGTTTAAAAGAGTGTTGTAGAGTTTCTGGCTGCATCTTCTCACAACGGAGCACCTTCCAACGCGGTGGTGGAGTCAAAAAATGACGTCAAAAAGCTATTCTATGTGATATTATTTTGAATAAAAAATTTTTGATTTTGATTTGATTTGATTTCAGTTTTGTACGGAGCAAAAGATTTTTTTTCGCTGAAAAGTGGTTCAGTTTGATGGTTTGATCATCCCCTTGAAAAATCGTCAGCATATTAAGTAGGACACTGTAGCAGCAATCTCATTAGTCATTTTTATAAAATCTTAGCAAAGGGATTTGAGTAAGTATTTTTATTATGGACGAATGTCACATTGTAGTCATTGTCTATTTTCAATTTATCGTTAAAAGCGCCAAAAGTGGCCACTTTCAGTGGTTATAAAGTTAGTCACTGCAGTATAAAAACAAATCCGTAGGTAACGACTCGATAAATTGAAAATCAGCAATAACTACAATGTGACTTTCTTGTATAATTGTTTAGATATAAAATACGATTGAAGGCAGCACCGGAGGCTCGGTGTCGCCTTAATAAATACTATTCCATGTTTTTTCTTGAGTGATATAATTTAACACGTTGACTGCCATGCGAGTATACTCGTAGTAACTTTTTTTTATACCCATTGCCACCATACAAAATGGTAGGTACGAGCATACACGTAGTTGGCAGTCGAACCTAGTTCAAAATACGAGTTTACTCGTAGCATGGCAATCAGATAGAATTTTTATGAGCTATTGCCAATCTACGAGTATAGTCGTAAATATTTTGGCGCGAGAAACGTGCGCTCCCCTGCTCTGTATCTGCAAAACTGCGGGCGCTGCGATGTTGTTAGAGATTACAACAACGGTATGTCCGGGATAGATCTTTCAGACCAAATGCTTTTATATTACTCAGCTCTTAGAAAGACATTGTTTTGGTACAAAAAACTAGCGATACACATTTTTGAAATATACATTCATAACGCCTGCATGATCTACAACCAACAAGCCCACCTTCCTAGGGAAAATAAATTGGATGCCCTTTCGTTCAAAGATGAAGTTGTAAAATATCTTTTAGGCGAGAAATTTACAAATTATAGTCATCAGGAGCGGAAAAACCAAGCAGAATTACATTATCTAGAGCGCCTACCACCCACACAAAGAAAACAGAAACCGACGAAGCCGTGTCGTGACTGTACAAAAGAAAAAAACGCAGAGAAACAATCTATTACTATCCGGTATGCCCTGAAAAACCTGCTTTATGCGTTGAAAATGGTTTTAAAATGTATCACTCCTTCTTGATTTCACAGTAATGTACCCAACAAAAATTGTATTAAACTTCTTTTTGTGAAGTTTTACTGTGTTTTACTTCAAATGCCAAAGAAATCAAACCCCGCCCTCCTTCCACTGCCACTCTTTTAAAATTCGTTAGAAATCGCATACAATCAACTACGACAATATTCGTAGTTGGCAGTGAGGCCAAGATCTTGTACTGCGAGTATACTCGTAGTTGGCAGGCAACGTGTTAAAGACCATCGAAGTGGGATGTAGAGAGGATTTTAGAGACATGATGATTAGAACATACTCGTACAACAGTACCAGGTTTATAAGTCTTACCGATGTGCCTGCGCAGTTGACATTGCCCAATCCCGTTTCGCCAACAAAACTGGTAAGTAAATTTGAATTTAAATAATAATTTCCATTTCCTTCGAATGCACGATATTCCTCCTATCCTGTGTATAAGGTCTAACAAAATTAGCTGAAACTATTTTAAGGGGATGATCAGACCATCAAACTAAACAACTTTCTCTATGGGACCAATATCGAAATTGTTAAAAAAACATCAGCTGTTCCATGCAAACCTACTCGATGTAAATGTATGGGACAGCAGATTTTTTTTTCGCGATTTCAATATTGGTCCCATCAAGAAAGTTGTTCAGTTTGATGGTCTGATCATCCCCTTAAAATAGTTTCACCTAATTTTGTTAGACCTTATATAATTTGAGCTATCATACGATTTGTATTTAATATTGCACATTCGTTTAATAATAGATTCTTATAATTATTTTAAAAAATATTCTAACGATTTATAATTTACAATTTTACTCTCTTTCCAACTGTAGCACTAACTCCTTCAGCTTTCTTCTATGTAATTTTGCTGTAGATGTCGTTGGCAGCGAGTCCATGAATAAAACACCACCTCTGAGTTGCTTCGATTCTGTTACAGTGTATGTAAAAGAGAAAAAAAATGAAAAGAGAAATTATGGACTAAACCGACTTACCCTCTGTGAAGGGCCCCAGTCTACAACGCGTGCTCAATCGTTTATTTAATGCGATTAGTTATTGCGGTCTCCGTCAAACTAAGGTCTGCCACATACCTACATGCGGAATTATTCCGGACGGAATTACAATTTCGTATGGATTTGAAATTCTGGAGGGGAAAAATTCATACGAAATGGTAATTCCGTCCGGAATAATTCCGCATGTATATTGCAGTCCTTATCACCCAACAACCACTGGCTGGCTTTGACAACCTAAAATGATCCAATAATGTTCAGAAAACTTAATCAATAAAAAATGTTAATTAATTTATTAATATGTTGATTTAGAAATGCAATTTATTTTTCAATTTTAATTTACCTACTACTTACTTTTGTAAATAATTTCAATTTGTATTCGTACGCCAAATGTAGCAGAACGCAGAGAGTCCAATTATTTTACTGTAACATCATTTATATTACCTGTGTTCACGAATAAGGTCCGCCACACACAGACCGAATTGCGATCCCGAATCCTGATTCAGGATTCAGTGTTGTCAACTATCGTTACAAAAATTACTTAGAGTGCTGTTTGAAAAATTACTAAAATAAAAATGTATGAAATGCCAAATTAATGAAAATTGTATTTTTAGGTATTTATTAAAACGAAACAAACAATTTCTATACATGATAATTACTATCATGTGATGATGTCACGGCGTTACGAATGTTTTGATGATGGTTTGTAAATTGTATTCCAATATTAATGCAACTATATCAAAAGACTATCGATAGATTTAACGTTAGATACAATCTGCATACAAAATGGCATGAACCATTATCACACAAGCGGTTTTTGAGCGTAGGTGATTTCGCAACTATGCCGCAACGACGTCGCAACTGCACCGTCACGATACGGTATCGTTCCATCAACGCCTACACTAAAAATCACATTAAAATATGCCACCTAAGACATCAAAAAATCACTAGATCTAGTGAAAAAGTCTCTGAAAGCGGCAACACTCCATACGGAATCTAATTTCGAATCAGGTTTATTCCGGATGTGTGTGGCGGACCTAAGAGCGCTTACAGACGAGCGACACGGTCACGCTTACGGTCGAGTGCAGACGTCTTTTGGCAGTAGTGTTGCCAACTATGGTTACAGAAATACAGAAAAATACTAGAGTACTCTTAAAAAAATTCCAATAATTGTATTAAATGCCAATTACCTTTAGAAATAGAAATAGAAATCATTTATTGCACTCATGTTGTAACATTTTGGTCTTAAATGCTAGGCATAGTAAGTATCAAACATGAACCCTGTTAGGGCACAGCAATCTTAAGTTAAATAAAATTAATATGTTAAAATAAACGTTGAATTGGACATTCCATCTAATAAACAAGCAAAATTGAAATACATACATTCACATAATTAAAATCGTAAAATTAAATTATTCAATTCAATATTATTATTTTTAAATTGAAATTACAAAAAAGAAGAATAAAACCATTAACGCAATTTAAAAACATTTCCATCATTAAAATTGTAAATTAAAACCATTAAATTCAATCAATAAGATTTAAGTAACATAGGTATATAATTAAAAAATTAGAAGGAAAAATAAAAATAAAACATCACAAATAAAAAAAAAAAAAACATAATTAAATATAACTATCATCATTTTGTTCAGTATCATGGGCACAATAACACCTTGTTATACTTCGTCATCGAATGCTTGACTCGGTAACATGCATGGTTTATTGAATACGGGTGTAATGCTGATGTATTAAATCTTCCGTGGTATTATTACCTACATTGGCGTCTAGATTTATATAAGATTACTAACAAAATTGTAATGCTGTAAATCTTCCGAATATAAAATAAATATAAACCTTCCCCTTGAATCACTCTATCTATTAAAAAACCCGCATCAAAGTCCGTTGCGTAGTTTTAAAGGTCTAAGTATACATAGGTATTAGGGACAGACAGCGGGAAGCGACATTGTTTTATAGTATGTAGTGATGATGATGATTTTAGCCTCAGTTATTATCCTTGAACCACAGATTACCCCCAATAGATACCGCGTGATGAAAATTTTGTGCAGGCCCGAAGTCACCATTTTTGGCGGTAGGTGCGGGTAGCGGGGCACGAAATAATGCAATATGATTGGCCATTTCAAGGTCAAACTACTTCGAGCTCGCTCACTCGCGTTACGTTGCTTATATCAGTGCAGAATCATAAATGTGTGGCGCGCGTCGGCGGCCTTGTATGCGGTATCTATTGGGGGTAATCTGTGCCTTGGACCCATGGCACATCAACGCCATCTATCGAGGCACGTTGAACTACGTTTAAAATAGCTGTCAGGAAATCGCCCATTGCTTGCCATTGCTTCCTACTGCTAGTGAAATACCCAAAGAAAATACTGATCTTTTATTGCTATATTTAAATTATCTAATACTTTTGACGTTTGTAATAAAAGGATTGGAATTGATACAAAAAACGTAAATTGCAAGTATCTTTATTGCTATAGCTCTTTTACAGTTTTAATACGTGATCATCAAATTATTCTCTATCAACTTGGAGGACAATTTCTTTTAATTTTCGTCTATGCAACTTTGTAGTAGAAGTCGTAGGTAATTCTTTTAAGAATACTACACCTCCCCTGAGCTGTTTCGTATCTGTCAGTGATTCTGTAAACGAAAATATGGTACAATCTTTAAAAATCTGACGTCTTTGTGCTTTGCAGTCTCAGATAACGTTATCTTGCAGCTTTACTGGTAAGCCTAATTAAACGAGATTAATCATCATCCCAGCTAATAGACGTCCACTGCTAGACATCGGCCTCCCCCAAGGATCGCCACAACGACTGGCCCTGTGCTGCCCTCATCCAACGGGTTACACGCTGCACCTTTCAGTACGTCGTGGCCATACGAGAACTCTTCGGCTCCATCAGCCCCGCCCATTGTTAGTTCAGTTTAGCAATTTTTGTCGGGTACTCTGGTTCTTCTTCAAATCTCTTCATCTGATTCAATCTCGCAGGAAAACTCTCAAGATGTATAATATTAACCTTTAACCAAATCTTTGATCTCCTGCGCAGTAACGTTGTAGCCCTCTCGGCGCACGACGCACGCGACGACCAAATCGCCGCTCTCGAGGTCCGGTATACCTGTCACAGCCACGTCGGAGACGCCCGGGTGCTTGCGGATCACGTTCTCTACTTCCACTGGCGACACCTGCCAAGATTGAGACACGACGTTTAGTCTTTAATATACTAACTATGAATTTTATGATTTGACATTTTCTCTACTAGTCTAGGATGCATCAAATGACCCCCTTGAGAAATCAAAATTATATGGTTTTTAAAGCATGTACCAAAAAAAAATCTTTGCAGTTGCGTTATTACAAATCCGGATCCGGACTGCATAACACCACTGGAAAAGTGAATCCCGTAAACGCCGTCTGAAAAGATACCTACTGGAACCGTGAAAATTGGACCGCGACATGGAAGGCACTTAACAGATTGCGAACGGGTGTTGGGAGATCCTGTGGAGAGATAACCTGTGGAGATGAGACATATTGCCGGCCGATGCGTCTGTGGGGTGTGGTCAAGCAAACAACTCGACATCTATCGCAGAATAGCTTGTGCGCTGTGTCTTGCTCCCTTCAGGACCTAGAAACCAAGCCAGACCTGGCCAAAAAAGACTTTAACACGAAAAAGAAGAAACAGTTGTTCTATTCCATGGCCTTTCCGTCTTTATTGCCATAAGTAATTAAAGTACAAAATAAATGTACCTGATGATTCTTATACTTGAGCAGGATCTTGATGCGGTCCACGAAGTAAAAGTTCCAGTTCTCATCCCTGTATAACATGTCGCCTGTTTTAAACCAGCGATCATTAGCGAATGCTTCTTTTGTAGATGCCGGGTTATTATAATATCCCTAAAACCAAAATAATTATGTAGGTTATCATCAGCCTGATATATCTTACTTCATGACGTCCGAATGTCAGCATTGTGTACAGATTGCCGCTTTGCAGCTTGCCACAAACTGGTGATTCCAAACACATGTTTTTTTTTAAATCACATTTACCTTGAAAACAGATGGTCCTTTCAGCCACAATTCCCCGGAAACATTTGGCTCATTGATATCTTCATTTGTATCCACATTGATGATCTGAAACATTGGAAATAATGAAATCTTGCAACAAGTTTTGCCGTGTGGGGTTCTGCTATAAATAATAATTGACTTACTCTATATTGTAAATGTCCCACTTGTTTACCAATTGATCCTTTTGGTAGCGGTTGTATATCCGCGTGGAAAGCCATATGACAAATCTCACTTATCCCATAAATATTGTATACCTCTGTATCTGGCGATAGTCTCTGCAATATCAAAAAAGTAATTAAATATTCATCGAGCAAGGTAAGTTACCTTCTTATGATATACCTAGGTACTCCTCAGAATTCTTTTATTCCTGTATTTTTCTGACTTAGAATACATCTCAAAGCCCTTCAGGCATCTATGGTTTTAAGGCTTGTAAGGGTAGCAAGGCCTCCGACGCTGTATATCATATTCGCAAACATGCGCAGCGATATTTATTCCAATCCAAATTGCCGCTCATTCGCGTACGTGAACGTTCACGTATTGCCGCACGCTGCGCATGTAGGGGTATACAGGCCGCGCCACGATGTGTATGAAGCTGTTTTTCTGGCGTAACTGTTCGGTGGCAAGGGTATCTAGTCTTGTGAATGGTCACCGTTGTTGATCTACGTTTACTGGATTATATAGGGTCCAACTCAATATGCTGAAAGTTTTTTAAGAGGATGATCAGACCATCAATCTGAACAACTTTATCTACGGCACCAATATCTAAATCGCGAAAAAAAATGTGCTGTTCCATACTAAACTGCAAACCTACTCGAGCCAAATGTAGACAGCTGTATGCTGCATACTGCTGCAGCGGCATGTGTGTTTTATCGCGATTTAGATGTTGATCCCATTCAGAAAGCTGTTCAGATTGATCTGATCATTCTCTTTAAAAACTGTCAGCATTTGTAGGACCCTGAATAGTTACTTTATATAATTTCAGAATATACTCTTATTTTTAAACTAACCTTCATTTCATCTATGATTTCGGGAGAAACTGCGCTGCCCCCCATAGCAATAAATTCGAAGCATGTGAAGTCACATTTGTCGCCGGCGCCTGGTTTTATAAGAGTCGCCACCATGGTTGGACTCATTATGGTTGTAGTGGGCTGAAATATTTTGTATGACTTGGATATGTGTCAAAAGAATATAATAATTAGGTACTAAATGACTTTAAACTGATAGTGATAGTACCTGTTCCGAAGTCAACAAGGAACCCTTATAGTTTCGCCAAGTCCGTCTGTCCGTCTGTCCGTGGCTTAGCTCAGAGACGCTTAGTACTAGCTAGTAGAAAACTATATTTTGGAATAGGTATACCAATTCATCACGCCGACAAAGTGGTAAAATAACATCTTGAAAAATATATTTTTAGGGTACCTCCCCTACACGCAAAGTAGGAATGTTTTTTTTCTCGTTTACCATGGTGTTTAAAAATATTATGGGTGTGGAAAAACCATACAGAAATTACACGCTTATTTTTTGATTTATGGATCCGTTAGCGAAATATTAAGCTTTAAAGTGAAAATTTTTGTTAGAGTCAAGTGTCGTGGGTGATACTTTTGTCTCGGTATTCTCCAAGGTTTACTTAATTTACAGGATGTACAACAAAAACTCAACGCCAAGCCATACACATACGTGGGTGGATTGAAAAGTTCGCGGCCTAGTCAAAAAACAGAATAAAATACATACAAAAATATTTTTATTTCTCGACGTAGTCTCCATTTAGCTCTATGCACTTCTTCCACCTGCTTTCCAAAGCTTCCATACCAGTTTAAAAAAAAAGATTCCTCAAGGTCTTCAAAATACAGGTTTACGGCTTCAACCTCTTCATTCGATGAAAATTTCCATTGTTTGGATTGTTGTTTTGACTCTGGGGTATAGTGGTGAACCCAGGTTTCATCCCTTATCAAGAATCTTTCAAGAAAACCTTGTGGATCAGCCTCGAACATCTCCAAACAGTTGCGAGACATCGTGAGACAAATTCGCTTTTGCTCTACTAAAAGCAATCTGGGGACCCACCTAGCGGAAACCTTAGAAAAGCCGAGTTCATTGACAATGATGTTTAGCGTTCGTTCATATGAGATGCCAATAGTGTTTGGAATTTCTCTGATAGTCAATCTACGGTCTTTCAATATGAGATCACACACTTGGCCGATGTTTTCGTCGGTCGTAGACGTCATTGGCCGACCGGAGCGATCTTCGATGTTCTCTCGTCCACGTTTAAATTCTGCAACCCATTTTCAGGGCAACAGGGCAGATTCCCCTAATGTTGTTAGCATGTCATCATGGATCTCCTTAGGTGTTAATCATTTTTTAAACAAATATTTAATTACAGCACGGTGTTCCAATTTCTCCATTATTGACAATCTGTTCTGCACCCGTATTTAAATTGTTCGTGAAATTTTATTTATACAGGATTACAAATTGAAAATTCGCGGGCTGACAATTGAATGATGACAGTTCAAAATGGAGGCAGAAAAAAAAACAAAAGTTTTTTTTTAATGGCAAGACCGTGAACTTTTCAATACACCTGGTATTTTACAAATTAAAAATAATTTGTAAATTTTTTCATGAAAATATCTGTTATGCACTCCTGAATAATCTTTTTAGTGGACCCAATTCAAAGATAAAGGACTAGTGCTATAAGTTCTTACTACCTTCCGTCAGACTTCTGAGGTAAATTTTTTTTTACTTTGGGACTACCTAACATACAGGGGCCTCTGGGGCCTTCTTAATATCATCATCATCATCATCATCATCATCATTATCATCTCAGCCGATGGACGTCCACTGCTGGACATAGGCCTTCTTAATATGCTGACACTTTTTTAAGGGGATTATCAGACCGTTAAACTCAACAACTTTCTCTCGCACCCACATCGAAATCGCGAAAATATCAGCTGTTCTATACAAAACTGCAAACCTATTCGAGCCAAATGTTTGGGACAGCTGATTTTTTTTCGCCATTTTTCATGAAAATATCTGTTATGCAATCCTGAGTAATCTTTTCAGTGGACCCAATTCAAAGATAAAGGACTAGTGATATACAAAACTGCAAACCTATTCGAGCCAAATGTTTGGGACAGCTGATTTTTTTCGCGATTTTGATGTTTGTCCCACAGAGAAAGTTGTTCAGTTTGATGGTCTGATCATCTCCTTAAAATAGTGTCAGCATATTAAGAAGGACCCTGTAGTTATGAGAAAGTAGGAATTACCTTGTAAGTGTTGATAAGATAATAGGCATGCTCTTGAGTTAACGCGCTAGAGGTCATCAAGTTGGTGTACCTCATTATTGGTGCTTCTATTATGTTTATGACTGCCGATAGCCATTGAATAGCGGACACGATGAAAAACATCCGAGTTGGTGCCGGAAATTCATAGTATCTGCACCTGATAAAAATAAATACCATCATCCCATTTGGTCCAACATGTGAAAGTGCTGGCAAAAAAAAAGCGATATTCTGTAAGGATTTGTCTATCTACACATTTATTAATATGGCACCAAAGCTGTAGTCCATTGTCCTTGGTTTTAATCTGGCTTTTCATACATTTTTCATGAAATTAGCTAAGGATATAGTTCTGTTAGAACTTATCCGTCTCAGCATTTTTTATGGTTACCAAAGCTGTAAGGCCATTTTCCTTGGTTGAACCATACAGCTATAGCTTTCATGGTTTCATTCCAAAGTAATAAATGCATAGACGTACAAGTTTTAAGTTTTCAACCTTTTTGTTAGAACTTCTAACAGAATATAGCATTATTTTTTTTGGTTGGCACTTTCACACTTGGACCAAAAATGTATGAAACGTTATCTTTAACATTGTTACACAGAATCTAGTCCCATTGCAAGTACAAGAATCAAGCCCGGTCTCGTATTATGGTGAAAAGACAACGATATAAAAAAGAAATGCACAGCCGAAAATAGAGCATCCTCCTTTTTTTTAAGTCGGTTTAAAATACACATAGGTACAGGGTGTTAGGGTAGACAGTTGCATTACTTTAATGGGTGATTGTACACATGATATTGAACAACGTTTCCACAGAAACGAGAAATTAGCAAAAAAAAATGCATTTTCATACAAACGCTCGACATTCGAACCCGCGTAAATAAGTCGGAGAGTCAGACATGAAATCGTAAATATCCTTACCAAAAATAGTGCGCTGAGATAGAAAAGTTTTTGTGCGTGCCCGCAGCGTATTTTGGAAGACCAGTGGTTCCGCTTGTGGAAACTAAAATGGCGATAGCATCTTCTGGATCTAAATCAGTAGGTCTAAAATAAAAATAAAAATTAAAATTAAGTATTTTATCAAACACCCACCCCACTCAATAAGTAGAGGTACATAAAATTACCAAATCGTTGTATTGGAGTGTAATCTAATTTAGCTAAAATCTATATTTTCACAGAAAGAACAATTCAGAATGTGTTGCTTTAAACAGGCGTCCTTACGCCTTAACTAGGGTGCTTCCACTTGGCATTTTTCCCGTAGCCGTAGTATCTCATCTGTGTCCACCTGGGTGTACCACGGGGATATTTTCTTTCCCATGGTACATCCGTTTCCACTTGTTCAACATAGTCAACTCCGATAACATGTACAACTCGGTCAACATGGTCAAATAGGACTCGTACCCTTTTCGTACAACTCTCTAAACGACCAATGTTATTTTTTGTTAAATTTAAAAGTTCTACCTTCAGGGAATGGTGTCTTGTATGAATTAGATATCTTGTGTAAATGAATATTTTAATCCATCAAGCTATGTGACTTTATAGGTGTATAAAGGTACAGGTACAATAATACATAAAATTTATAAAATACTTAACCTAAACTAAATAATAATTGGTATAAGCCTACACAACAACAAAAAACTGTTTTTGAGAGTTACGCGGTTATTATTTAATCTAGAAATAAACATTTTAATGGGTTCTTACCGCGTTTTGGTATATTTGAGTACCAAAACGCGGTAAGAACCCGTTAAAATGTTTATTTCTAGAACAAAATACAGGGTTAAAGTAAATCGACCATTTAAGCTTAGGAGTTGTCCGCCGTCGGAAATGTGCCCATTACAGAGGCTGCGTTTCCTCGTTGTATGGCCAAAGATATTCTTTGTACCAGAAACGAGCCGGAACGAGTGTCGCACCCTTTTTCTTTTAAGCGTCGTCCTAGGTCCCTGATGAATTATTTCGCCTCAGAGCCCCACGGCCCAGCCGCCTAAACAGCGACCGGTATAAGCTATGTTATGTTTATGAAGGTACATTTAGAAGCAACAAAAAAGCTTGAAAATTTATTAGTACCTAAAATCCTCAATTATTGTAACATCTCCATGTTTTTTCAATAATTCAGCAATACTAGGAAAATCTGTTCCTATATCGAAAGTCACAATGTGGGGTTTTAAGTGTAACTGCTTCAAACTCGTTTGGACATCAGCTGTCTTCTCGCTCTGGCAGAATATTATCGCTGGTTGGATACTCTTGAATGTTGCTTGCAGTTCATCTGTAATGTTTAAAATACGTCAGAACCAGGGCTTGGAACTGGTATTAAAAGTACAGGTTCTATACTTTGCTGTTCTTGTCATTTCGGTACCTGGCTACCAGTACCCCGCCTAACAAGAACCGGTAGGTAACCAATTCAGGTAATGTAGTAGGTACGTGAATAAGGTACCGTTTATTTCCCCAGGACAAATATGTTTTCAAATATTTTAAATCCAAGTAAAAGAGATGATAGTCCATACGGAAGAGAGCTAGCGCCTCAATTATGAGGTGGCGGTTCGATCCCTGGCTAAAAATAACTATGGAGATATGCATCTTTCTACTGCAGATTTGACTTTCAAAAATCGCACTCCAGAAGTATAATTTCTGAAAGTCAAATCAGCAGTAGAATGATGCATTTCTGCATAGTTATTTTGACATTTTCAACTGCTGAGCTCAGCGAATGAGATTCAAAAATCGCACTCCTGGTCCAAATGATTAGGCGCCATCAAGACCATGACGTCACCCTGCATCAACCCTAATGCTCGCATGACGTTCGACATAGTCTGAATAGTGAATACTTACTAGAATTCAACGTTCTATCAATTGGTGCGACTATAACGCCGAGGTATAGCGCTGCATAGTACGGGATGACCAGGTCCAAATGATTAGGCGCCATCAAGACCATGACGTCACCCTGCTTCAACCCTAATGCTCGCATGGCATTCGCACATTGTACTGTTCTCTTTAGTACTGATTTATTTGTCTCTGACTGGCCGGTACCTCCATCAATCTGAAGACAACAAATCTTGTACGGTCAGCATTAGAGAAATCTACCTCTAAAATAGGAATTATTTTACAAGTTGTCAGAATCTTTGTAATAGATATACCTTGCTTGCGAAATGCTTTAGAAATGTTAATCTTACTAAGTAGGTATGTGTAGTATATACAGGGTGTAAAATTAAATGGGACAGTTACTTAAAGGGGTGCTTCAGGCTATCAAACTAGAAAACTTTTACAATGGGACCAACACAAACAATGCAAACATAACTGAACCATTCATGTATTATGTAGGAACAACATTATCGTTGTATGTATAGGTATTTATTGTTTTAGGATAAACAAATGAAAAAAAAAAACAGTTGTCCCATACATTTGGCTCGAGTAGATTTGCAGTTATGTATGAAAGAATATTTATGTTATGTTATGTTAAGACCTGATTTTTTTTTCGTGATTTCGATGTTGGTGCCGTAGAGAATGTTGTTGTTGTTTGATGGTCTAAACTAACGCCTTAAATGTTTATTTGTATTTTTGTAACACCTTGTACAGGCTAATTGTGACTGGTATTTGAACAAGCGACCGGCTTACCTGTAGAACAAACTCTGGCGATTCTTTCAGGCTGTGAAGTATTAATTTACCTAGATGGAACCTGTGTGACGTGTCACCAGACTTGGCCACTATCTGAGATCCCAACTCGTTCATGTATGGCATTTGAACAACCGACCGGCTTACCTGTAGAACAAACTCTGGCGATTCTTTCAGGCTGTGAAGTATCAATTTGCCTAGATAGAACCTGTCTGAAGGGTTAGCAGACTTGGCCACTATCTGAGATCCCAACTCGTTCATGTATGGTATTTGAACAACCGACCGGCTTACCTGTAGAACAAACTCTGGCAATTCTTTCAGGCTGTGAAGTATTAATTTGCCTAGATGGAACCTGTCTGACGTGTCACCAGACTTGGCCACTATCTGAGATCCCAACTCGTTCATGTATGGTATTTGAACAAGCGAAAGACTTACCTGTAGAACAAACTCTGGCGATTCTTTCAGGCTGTGAAGTATTAATTTGCCTAGATGGAACCTGTCTGACGTGTCACCAGACTTGGCCACTATCTGAGATCCCAACTCGTTCATGTACCAGTGTACAGAGTCATTAGATCTTCGTTGACGATACATTGCACTGTAATCTAAATAATGTTTATATGTCAAATGGAAGCCAACTCCAAAAGCCAAGATTTAATTTTTAACAAACTTCAATAAAAGGTGGTTGTTAATTCGTCTGTATTGTTTATTTAAGAGTCCTTTTTATAGTTCAGTGGGAGGGTGCCACATCACAATTTTTAAATATTTATAAATAATAAAAACCTAAAAAAGCGATAAGTACTCCAACTTACTACAAAAGCTATTTATTAATAGTCATAATTTTTTTGGGTTCTAAACATTCCACTTTTAAGATTACCTATCAAAATAAGTAAATGTAAAAATGGTCGGTCTTTTTTCTTCTTTAAAATTTGTATGTTTAGATCTTAGCATAAAAGTACCTATTCTATAAAAATAGCTATAATGCTTTTGTTGTATGTAGTTCTTATGTAGTACTTATGTAGTACATTGGAGTAGCACCTTTGAAATTTAGCCTTCCTGGAATGAGTAATCTTAAATATTGCGATGAGGGCGCCACTGAACGCTGAAAGGAGCCATAATGTTACGCGATTGCTTTTTTATGAGCAGGTTTAATTTAAAGAGTGTGATTTTTGAATCTCATTCACTGAGCTCAGCAGTTGAAAATGTCAAAATTACTATGGAGATATGCATCTTTCTACTGCGGGAGTCGCGCTGCAAGTCTGGGGGAGGTCAGACGCGTGCGTATTGGCATCTGTTAGGCTTGCACGTGGCTCCGCCATTTTGTAAACTCTTTTGTGTTTTAACTATAAAACGTTAACTTGAGATTATAATAAACTACTTGACATTGGCAGAAATGCTACTAATCATTTTCCTACGTGTACTCTCCACATAACGGGACATTGGCACAATTGTGATAACGCATCGGACGCCATTAAATAAAAATAGAATAGAATATAATAGAATCTTTCTACTGCTGATTTGACTTTCAAAAATCATACTCCAGGAGTGCGATTTTTGATAGTCAAATCAGCAGTAGAAAGATGCGTAGGTTTTTTTAGTTTATTTATCTAAAACAAAAACATTACATTTTATCATACAAAGCCACCCTACGAAAACCACGTATAGAATAATATATTTTTTAATATAAGAATAATATTTATTAATCCACAAAAAGCCATTTTACAGACGGATTTCTAATAAAATAATGAAGCACTAAATGTGAGAATGGTAGGCTAGGAGTATTGGTAGGTTGGACAACTGATGCCATGAAAGGTAGGAATTACCTGCCTGAGCTATTGACAGCAGCTACAACTGGTATCTCCATACATTTTCAACTGCTGAGTTCAACGTATGAGATTCAAAAATCGCACTCCAGGTTACAATTTCAATTTCTAAATTGTTTTAAAAAATACAAACTTACAAGCAATCTACTACTCTTCTCCACGTTCTATCGATAACTACTTAATCGTATCTGTAGGTATCTAATACAGTGGGTTGAACTCCAAACTAAATTTAGATAAACAATTTTATTGTGATAAGGAAAATGAACACATGTATAGGAAAATCACTAGGTATTGTAAATGGTGTGGAACAGGAAGCAATTGTTAGGTTTTTGTTTGACGATTATGTAGGCAGGTAATAGCATTAAGATGGTTTTATTTTAATTGCCTAATTAGCCCACTCATTTTACGGTTTGAGCCGGGACTAATTAATAGTTGATATTTGTTTTTCGGTATAGTATTTGAGAGCCAATTTGAGCCTAGAAATGTACCAAAATAAAAAAAAAAGAATCGTCAAAATCGGTTCACCCAGTCGCAATTTCTGAGGTGACAAACATAAAATATTTTTTTATAAAACCTCATTCTTAAAATTTCATCTCATTTTTAAAATTTCAATGTCTATTTTATTGCTCAAAAATATTTTATATTTTTGAATTTAATTCATTGGTATTATTATTAATTTTAAAGCCTTCTGGGAGATACAATTTTGATTAATATGTTGCGTAGCGATTTTTTTTTAAATATGTTTACAGATAGTCTTTTTGCTACTAAATTGCGCTGGTTACAGTTAAAAAGTCCCATTGATAATTACTCCCCACCCCTTTTAACAAAGCTCTGTAAAATGACTGGGCTATAACATGCTGACGCTTTTATAACGACCTTTTCCATGGGACCATGATACATTTGGGTCGATTGAGGATTGCAGTTTTGAATGGAACACATGATTTTTTTTCGCGATTTCGACCTTGGTCTCATAGTAAAAGTTGTTCAGTTTGTAAATCCGTCTCCATATAATATACCGATATGTAATCAGTTAGGTAATAAAAATAATAATTACTTATCAGTTTATTCCTACTAATAATAATAAATGTCAGGTTTGTGACGATGTTTTGTAAGATTGTTTGTTTGTAAATGGCTAAACCACAAATCACAAAAACTAAAGGGAGATGTGAAAAGGGGGCGGGGCCAGTGTCGCAGCAATATGCGCAAAAATGGAACACATTTCTCGCGACAGTAGTGATTCAATATATTAATAGGCTGAAAGCCAGTCGAGATATTATGTAAATAGTTTACAATGCTTGCGTAGTACCTACTAAAGAATATTCGAACGTTGAGTTCTGATACCGCAATGGATAATGAGCACATTTAAGCTAACAAAATACTTTCTAACGCGTGGTACTGGTGGTGATGCGACACTAGGTTTCGTACTCAGCGCGTTGGTTGGCATCTCTCTAGATCTCTATGGGCTAAACGAATTTGAATTAAATTTGGCACACTAATAGAATATGTTTTGGATTCACACATAGGATACTTTTTTTAAAGTCCACGCAGACGGAGTCGCGGGCAACATCTAGTTATTTATTATAATTAGCTGCCTACCCACAAGTACATTAGTAAACAGTTGTCATTGCCTACCCATGTATACGATCTTATCTTATCGTGTGGGCAGAGCCCTGGTGTCAGAGTTTTTTCAGACCGCCTTACGGCCTCTGACGTGGTTTTTATGTAACGACTACTACCACCAGAGATAGTAGCCGGGACCAACGGCTTAACGTGCCATCCGAAGCACAGAATCATTTTTCTTTTCAGACAATCAGGTGATTCAGCCTGCAATGTCCTAATCAACGGGGGGAAAACGCACAAAGTGACATTTCACTAGGTGTCCTCCGTGGTAATCGAACCCACGACCTCGGTGTCGAGAGCCAATGCTCTTAACCATTAGACCACGGATATTAACGAGCCAAGGACGCATCCAGAGGATAGGTCGGATTTATCCCAATCTATGAAAAATAGAAAAAAAAAATACATATTGCACATACGTTTAATAATCGATTCTGCATAATTATTTTATTTTAACGATTTAGAATTTACAATTTTACTCTCTTTCCAACTGTAGCACTAACTCCTTCAGCTTTCTTCTGTGTAATTTTGCTGTAGATGTCGTTGGCAGCGAGTCCATGAATATAACACCACCTCTGAGTTGCTTCGAATCTGATAGAGTGTCTGTAAAAGAGAAAAATTAATTTTTTGACCATATAATTATGGACTAAACCGACTTAACCTATGAGAAGGTGTAAGTCATAGATCATAAAAACTAAAGGGAGTTATGAAAAGGGGGCGGGGCCAGTGTCGCAGCAATATGCGCAAAAACGGAACACATTGCTCGCGACAGTAATGATTCAATATATTATGAGGCTGAAAGCCAGTCGAGATATTATGTGTAAATAGTTTACAATGCTTGCGTAGTACTAAAGATTATTCGAACGTTGAGTTCTGATACCGCAGTGGATAATGAGCACATTCAAGCTAACAAAATACTTTCTATCGCGTGGTACTGGTGGTGATGCGACACTAGGTTTCGTACTCAGCGCGTTGGTTGGCATCTCTCTAGATCTCTATGTGGCAGACGCTCTTACAGACGCGCCTCGCATTATAATTCCATAGTTTACAACTACTGCCGGCCCGCAACCGGCCTGCACCCGTTCTTCAGCTGCATTCTGTGTGGCCCAGCCTTAAATCATGAGGTAAAGTAAACCTATTTGAGGTACGTAATTTAAATACCTTTAACTAAATCCTTGATGTCCTTCGCAGTAACTGTATGGCCAGGTTGTCGGACAACACAAGCGACGATCAGCTCTTGGCACGCAGGGTCCGGTATGCCGACCACAGCCGCATCTTGGACCCCTGGGTGTTGACGAATTACTTCTTCGATTTCAGCTGGGGATATCTGGAGAATAGTGGCCCGAGTTACGTTACAGGAATTCTTTAGTTATCGAACTGACCAATTATTATTAATGAACATTAGACCAATTTTATAAAAATTGTCCTTATAAAGTTTTGCCTTCATAAGTACCTGTAAGATCATTTTATATGGAGAGGAGACCACTAATTTTAATTTTCCACTATTCCTCATAGGGTCCTTCGTAATATTGCTTTTAAAAAAGGATGAGCAGACCATCGCGATTTGGGTATTAGTCTCAAAAAGAAAGTTGTTCAGTTTGACCTTCTAAAAACCGTCAGCATGATTATGAACGACCCTGTACATATTTTAAACCATTCTCTAAGGTCTTTTAGGTATCTAAAAGAAAATGTTACAACCAACCACAATTCATATAGGTACGTTATACTACGTTATGCGCTTTATTTCTAAATACTTATTTTATTACTATCCAAAAATATCTGTCCTAACAAACTCCATGACGGTTTGTAACATACCTACTGGCAGATTTTTTTCCTTCGTTGGTTCAGATCAGACCAAAGAGTAATATAAGTATATTAGAAAAGAGAACCCACTCGTGGCAACATTATGCATCCACCTTATGTCAAATTGAAGGCTAGCTAGCGCCATCTATGTTTCACCGACAATAATTCAACCTATACTATACATACATACTTATATCTACTCATACCGATGGATATTATTGTTTTGAATGCTAGTTTTCGTTCAATCCCGCACCGATCGAGTGAAATTCCCGTATCCTTACTATTCCTGTAATCTAAACATTGGTAAGAGAACAACAGAAACTCCAGATCATCACTAAATCGGCACGAAAACAACCCGCAAATTACGCAAGATCGGTAGCCATTTTGAGAATTCGTCAATTTGACATTGATATAGACAATAAAATCTTTTTTTTTCATAGTTCTGCGAAATATTTAATAGATGGCAGCACATTCTATGCAAACTGAATCGGAACTGACGCCACTAAAAGGCGAATGTCCTCCGCCTGGATCAGACCATCAAACTGAACAACTTTTAGTAAGGAAGCAAACCTAAATTTGTTTAAAAAGTCAGTGCAGTTTAGTATGGAACATTTGCTCCTTTAATAAATGTTGTTCAGGTTGATGGTCTGAACTACCCCTGAAAATTTCGAAACTGTAAAAATAACATTCTATATACCTATAGGTAGGTACTTAACTAACTGAATCGTAGAGAAAATCAATTAGGTCCGCAACACACATACATAATTGCAATCCGGAATCCTGAATCAGGATTACGATTTCGTATGGATTTTACCCCTCCACAATTCCGTTCGGAATTGCGCAGCTGTCAAATCCTATACAAAATCACAATCATCATCATCATCATCATCTCAGCCGATGGACGTCCACTGCTGGACATAGGCCTCCCCCAAGGATCGCCATAACGACCGGTCCTGCGCTGCCCTCATCCAACGGGATCCCGCCGCCTTCACAAGGTCGTCGGTCCACCGTGTGCGGGGCCTACCCACGCTACGCTTTCCGGTACGCGGTCGCCACTCGAGAACTTTTCGGCCCCATCGGCCATCGGTTCTGCGAGCAATATGCCCCGCCCACTGCCACTTTAATTTAGCAATTCTTTGGGCTATGTCAGTTACTCTGGTTCTTCTGCGGATCTCTTCATTTCTGATTCGATCTCGCAGGGAAACTCCGAGCATAGCCCTCTCCA
Organism: Agonopterix arenella; assembly: GCA_927399405.1. NCBI lineage: Eukaryota > Metazoa > Arthropoda > Insecta > Lepidoptera > Depressariidae > Agonopterix > Agonopterix arenella. The sequence goes on from OV656710.1 coordinate 6,601,142, forward strand.
TTGCTCTTTGGGTGACTTTCAGCCTTTTTATGAGGCCTTGAGTGAACGACCACGTCTCTGTTCCATATGTCATCACTGGCAACACACACTGATCGAAGACTTTCGTTTTAAGACACTGTGGTATTTGCAACACACATACATAATTGCAATCCGGAATCCTGAATCAGGATTACGATTTCGTATGGATTTTACCCCTCCACAATTCCGTTCGGAATTGCGCAGCTGTCAAATCCTATACAAAATCACAATCCTGAATCGGGATTCCGGATTGCAATTCCGGATTACAATTCCGTATGTTTGTGGCGGACCTTAGACAGAACACATACAGAATTTCGAATCAGGATTGTGATTTTGTATAGGATTTGATACCTCCGCAATTCCTAACGCAATTATGGAAGAGGGGAAATCCATGCGAAATCGTAAACCTGATTCGGAATTCCAGATCGGCATTCCGTATGTATGTGGCGGACCTTAAAAATGCCGCGAGAACATTGAAAAGAAACATACCTGATGATTCTTGTACTGCAGCATCATCTTGACACGGTCCACCATGAAGAAGTTCCAGTTTTCATCCCTGTAGAACATATCGCCTGTCATGAACCATCTGTCTTCTGCGAATACTTCCTCCGTCGCCTTCGGGTTTTTATAATATTCCTAAAAGAAATTCACTTTAGTATTTCGTTCGACGTAGCTGACGCCAACCTCTAGGTATCATCATCATCAACGCCTATACAGGGTGTTACAAAAATACAAATAAACATCTAAGGGGGTGGTTAAGACCATCAAACTGAACAACATTCACTACGGGACTAATATCGAAATCGCGAAAAAAAAAATCGGATGTTCCATCATCATCATCATCATATCAGCCGATAGACGTCCACTGCTGGACATAGGCCTCCCCAAAATGAGGAAATCTGCCATAATCGCTATGATGCGATGCGTTTGCGATGTTCCATACTAAACTACAGATCTACTCGAGCTAAATGTATGAGACAAAAAGATTTTTTGTTTCGCGATTTCGATCTTGGTACCATAGTGAAAGTTGTTCAGTTTGTTGGTCTAAACCACCCCTTAAAAGATTTCAATTTTTATTTTTACTGCAAACCAACTTGAGCCAAACGTATGGGACAGCAGATTTGTTTTTGTTGCGATTTCTATGTTGATCCCATAAAGAAAGTTGTTCAGTTTGATGGTCTGATCATCCCCTTCAAAAGTGTCAGCATATTAAGAAGGGCTTTGCAGGGCACAGGCGTACCCCCAGAATGCATGGGCGTTATTCTACCACGCGTGCCATCGGGTGCCATCGGTAGACTTCACACGCATCGGAATTTCTAATCGGAATTAAAGTGGACATTACGTACTTAGGTTAAATAAAGAAATGACATGGCATGGCATCCGTGCGGATTCGAACCTGGACCTCAAGATTGAGATTCCATAGCTCTTCGCAACGCGCCACCGACGCACTTTCGCTTCGCGGGGTGGATGGGATTATAGAAACTAATGCGTAGTGACGCATTTGCGCCGAAATCCGCGGCCTCACCATAGGTTAAGTATTTATACAGGGTGAAATTGATATCATTAGCATTATTTTAAACTAAGAGTCTACCCATCAAACTGAATAACTTTTACTATGGGAGCAAACCAATCGGAGCACAAAATACATCTGCTGCACGGCACGGCACTGCAGTTTAGTACGGAACAACTGATATTTGTTTCGCTCCGATCGGTTTGCTCCCATAGTAAAAGTTGTTCAGTTTGATAGGTAGACTCTTAGTTTAACAGAATGCTAATGATATCAATTTCACCCTGTATAGATAAATTTATAACGTACCTTGAAAACACCAGGTCCTTTTACCCACAATTCGCCTTCTGTATTTGGCTCAATGATATCTTTTCCAGTCGTCGGATCTATCAACTGAAAACAGTTTTAAATTTAATTGGTTACTTCGAATTCTTCGATCACGGCAATACAGGGTGTAAAATTCGCTGCGTTGTAGGTATATTCAACGGTAAGCTTCGGACCATCATACTGAACAACTTTTACTATGAAGCCACAATCGAAATCGTAAGAAAAAAACAGGTCTTTCATACATTAGGGCCGCGTAGCCGTTGACGTTTGGAATAGGACACCTGATTTTTATCGCGTTTTCAATATTGGTCTGTTGGTTGAGGGTCTGAAGCACCCCCTTTAATATTTAGGTAACGCATTTATATTTAAACCTGTATTATGTATTTCGTATCAAGCAGTCAATCAACTTAGTCATATTTAATGGTTAGTTAACATATAACAGTAGATTTTTGATTAAAGTTTGCTCTGTAGTAAAAGTGGTTCAGTTTGATGGTCTTACTAAAATTTCCCCTACAAATCTACTAGCCAATGTTTTGTTACACCCTGTATATGTAGGCTTGCCTGGTTATACTGTCTTTTTCATTTCTAGCCAGTGGCGTAGCGTGGGTTTCTGTCGACCGGGGCACAAAACTATTTTGCCGCCCCCTTATCTTCATAAAGAGACCTACGCAAAAACATAACGTATGACCGAAGCGAGCTCTCTAAAAATCACGAGAAGAGGTAATTCTCTAGGCAGGGCAGGGATCAGGGAAGACGCGCAGGATTTCACGCAAGTGAAATCATACTTTAAGAGTGGCTATTCCGTATAATGTTTATAAAATATTGATAATTTAGGTACCTACCCTATATTCCAAGCATCCAACTGGTTTACCACATGATCCTGGCGGAGGACTGTCATTTATGAATCCCATACCTATCTCTGTCATTCCATATGCATTGAAGACTGATGCATTCACTGCGATTTTCTGAAACATTCGATTTTAGAGTTTCACTTAAGTATGACCATCTATACCAAGTTTCAAAAATCCTTTCTAAGTACCTTATACTTTACTTGGGTCAACGTCAATATCATTATAGAATTGTATTGTGTCTCCCTATACCTACCTATTAATGTGTAGGTAGGTACACTAAGCCATCGTTCGCACGGGCGGCGTAGTTCTACCGCGCTGAGGCAATTTTAGGCAATTTTCAACCTTATTTCTATTGAAACGTGGCTTATCACGCGATATAATTACGCCCATACGAACGAGGGCTAACTGTATGTAAAATGTGAATAAATAGGTTAGCTTGCACCAAAAATGTTTAGGCTTAATCTTATTTAGTGATCGCTCTATCTCTAATGCTACTCAAGACAGTGATGATGCTGTCATATTTAAATGGTGCAAGCCGACCTAAATATAATAATTATGATAAACAAGATAATAAAAAAAATGCTAAAATAAACTCATCAAAGGAAAATGAAAAGTCAATAATTTTTTAGCTCTGATCTTAAGGTAGATACTCTACCTTTATTTCTTTAATTAGCTCAGTCGATACTGCACAGCCTCCAAGCATTATCAGTTCGAGACTGGTGAAGTCGCACCGGTCTCTATCATCGGCTTTTATGAGAGTTGAGAACGTCATCGGAGTCATTGCTGTCAAGTCAGGCTGCAACAAAAGCATCATCAACGCGCCATCAACATCACGAATTGCTTGCAATTCTGAGGAATGTCACAGGTGAGTCCAGATGTCAAGCGCAGCACTTGACTGCTGACTAAGGTCCGCCACATACATACGGAATAAACCTGATTCGGAATTAGTTCCGTATGGAGTGTTGCCGCTTTCAGAGACTTTTTCACTAGATCTAGTGATTTTTTGATGTCTTAGCTGGCATATTTTAAAGTGATTTTTGAGCGTAGGCGTTTATGGAACGATACCGTATCGTGACGGTGCAGTTGCGACGTCGTTGCGGTATAGTGGCGAAATCGCCTACGATCAAAAACCGCTTGTGTGATAATGGTTCATGCCATTTTAAAACTATCGACAGTATTTTGATATAGTTGCATAATATTGAAATACAATTTACAAATCATCATCGTAACGTCATGACATCATCACATGATAGTAATTATCATGTATAGAAATTGTTTGTTTCGTTTTAATAAATACCTAAAAATACAATTGTTTTTAATTTGGCATTTCATACAGTTTTATTTTAGACATTTTTTTAAACAGCACTAGTATTTTTTGTAACCATAGTTGACAACATTGAACCCTGAATCAGGATTCCGGATCGCAGTTCCGTATGTGTGTGGCGGACCATAGGCGTGGTTTATACAGAAGAGACGTGTGGCGGTGGCGGATAGTCAAAGTAACATAATATAAACCTTAGATATAGTACGTAGCATAGCGTCGTTTTTGTCGTAAAGGAGAATCCCGTTGCCTAGAGGCGCGGGCGTAATTCTCCAAACGACGCTATGCTACGTACTATAAGGTTTATATTGTGCATGTTACTTTGACTATCCGCCACTGCCACACGTCTCTTCTATATAAACCATGTCTTAAGATTTATGAGGGTAGCGAGAAAAAGTGCCAAATTGTCTAGTCACATTTAAAGTACAACTTAAAGTACAAATTAAAATAAAAACGTTCTATTGACTATGGGACTAATATTTTAATAGCGAAAAAAATCTGCTGTTCCATTTTGGGTTGAGTCGCCGTTAAAATTTTCTATGGAACAGCAGATTTTTTTCGCTATTAAAATATTAGTCCCATAGTCAATAGAAAGTTTTAATTTTAATTTGTACTTTAAGTTGTACTTTAAATGTGACTAGATAATTTGTGTGACAATGTCCAAGATATTTATCTATTTTCTCACCTTATATGTGTTCAGGATATAGTAAATGTGTTCCTTTGTAAGAGTCTGAGATGTTTGGAGACGCGTGAACCTTAGGATAGGGGACAATACGAAGTTGTAGATGGCCGTCAGCCATTGCAGCTGTGAGACGATGAACATCATGCGGAACGGCGTTGGAAAGGTTTTGTATGCGTTCCTAGAAATTAAACAGTGTTGTTAGAACCTCATATATTTGGAAACGCGTGTACTTTATTAATCTAAACAACTTTCCCTGAGGAACATGAGTTGAAAAACGAGAAAAAATGATGGACCTCCCATAGAAAATAAATCAGCCGATCTGCACTTTTGTATGGAAGGTCCAAACAATTTTCTTGTTTTTCGACCCATGTTCCTCAAGGAAAGTTGTTTAGATTCATGGTCTGATTACACCCTTAAAGTTATGTTAGTAATTTAAAACTAGTGGTGTAGATTGAAAATGGGGCTTGCAACTGTTAGTTTGTTTTATGTTAACGAGAATACGTATAAGCTTTTTTTAAGGGTAAAAAGTGTTGGACCTTCGTCTTCGGTACGGTTTCCCCTCCAAATAACTTCATAATTAAACCAGGCAAAGGCATATGCACAATATACTACTAGAACAGTTTTTATGTTTGTCGATTTTTTTTTTCTCGTATCGCATAGGTGAATCTAGAGATTTTATTGCCTATTTTTTTACCCAACTGCGCAACGCAAAGGAAGGGTTGTAATGTGTTTATCAGCCTATGTGATAAGTCTAAACAAGGAAGTAAATAGAAGTCCCTTAATTTGTACGCCAAGTGCCGTACCTTTTTTTCGAGCTATACAGGGTGTTTTATGAGAGAGTTACAAAAAAATGTATCATTGCCACTTAAGACCTATTATTTCTAAGGTCATGGATATTTTAGGTGAGCCTTTTATTTTTAAAATAATCATTGACCCATTAGCTTTCAGAAAAATATCAATAAACTGATCAGGGTCGACTATTTTTTTTACAATTATCATTTTTCGGGACCAAGACCGAAAATTTCTGAAAAAACCACTCATTTTCGACTACCAGTTAACTGGGCTTAATTTATCGCAAATGATGTTAAATATGGCCTCTTTCAAGGAAAAGTACGAATTACTAATCAAAAACATACATACATACATATGCTCACGCCTATGTCCCACTACTGGGGTAAGCAAAGACAACAGATCGCCACAACTCTCGCCTGCTCAACATCCATAAGTTTCTTCATACAAGCTTGTCGGTTCCGGGTACATTTTATTTGGCACTTATTCAGTAGGTATGCATCCGAATTACAACAAATCACCCTGTATTAATAAGAATGTGTTTTATTGTTCTTGCGCAATATTCTAATATTCTTCAATTTAAAATAAATAGTGTTTTATAAAGTTTGTATCGCTATCTACAGTTTACTTACCAGACGTACGGCCATGACGTGGCTAAGTTCTTGTGTGTAGTGGCTGCAGCTTTAGGCAGACCTGTGGTGCCGCTGGTCGCTATCAGAAACGCGATCGTTTCTTCTGTGTCGAAATCAGTTGGCCTGCAAATTTGTAAGTACATGTATTCTACACTGGCCTTCAAAACTAAGTAACACACTTTTAAAATTGCAATAACCAAAATGCACAAGATGTATTTTCGAAACAAAAATAATAAGATTTTTTTTTATTTGTTTTCATAAAACTTCATAGTCCATTATCTTCGCCAAACGAGCATAATTTTGTGAGTCGCGTATTTTGAGTCCGTTTCATATAAAGGCTGAGGTAATAGCATTTGCACTCCCAGATTTTATATGAAACGGACTCAAAATACGCGACTCCTTTTTTTGCTAATTAATAATTTTGGCTTAATTTCTTTTAAGACCTAATCGATTTTAGTTTTAGGTATGGGGGTGGCATGTTCTATTTGAATGAACTTCCTTTAATCCATAAGTAATTAAAACAAAAGCCGGCCAAGTGCCAGTCGTAATACTCGCGCACCAAGGGTTCCGTATTCAACCACACAATAATATGTTAACTTACCAAAAACTTACTTTCGGGGGTCCCTTAGCGCGAGACACGACTCACACTTGCGTACTTTGCCAGTTTTTATTATTTGTTTTTCTATTTAAGATTTCTAAGTAGACGAAAACGTTTACTGTCATTAGGTAAGTTACAAACGTGAAAAAAAAAAGTTTTGCTATCAGGATTGTTAGCACGAGATAAATGGTAAATTTTAAATTTGGGGCTGTTGCAGAGGTGATTATTTTTATTCTTGTATATTTCAAGGCTCAAATATTGGCTCTTAAATGATGTACCAACCGAAAAAAATCTAAATTAGTTCCGGGTCAAACCGTAAAATGACCGGGCTATCATTACAGCTTAATTAGGTAAGACTTACTTAAAATCATTTACGGGCGTATCATCAGAGTACTTCTCCACAAAATTGGAAAAACTGAAAAGGTCTTCTCCATCGTAGGTCACGATCTGAGCATCCAAGCTCTGAGAATTGAGAGCCTGCTGAATGTCTGATGCTTTTGCACTTTGGCAAAACACTATTTTCGGTTTATCAGTCTCGAATGTACCGGAGAGTTCATCTGTTTACATTCAAAAGTGCAATTTGTTGAAACTGTTATAGGTTACTTTACTAGTTTTTAATTACTAACAAAATGTTAAGGTTCTCTTGAACAATGACTTTCAGCCTTTTTATAAGGCCTTGAGTGAGCGACCACGTCTCTGTTCCATATGTCATCACTGGCAGCACACACTGATCGAAGACGATGAAGAGATCCGCAGAAGGACCAGAGTAGCTGACATAGCCCAAAGAATTGCTAAACGCAAGTGGTAGTGGGAGGGGCACATTGCTCGCAGAACCGATGGCCGATGGGGCCGAAAAGTTCCCAAATGGCGACCGCGTACCGGAAAGCGCAGCGTGGGTAGACCCCCCACACGGTGGGCCGACGACCACGAGGGCAGCGCAGGACCGGTCGTTAAGGCGATCCTTGGGAGAGGCCTATGTCCAGCAGTGGACGTCCATCGGCTGAGATGATGATTGAACAATGAAACTTTAACAACTTTTCTACCCCTACATATTTATTTCTTCACCCTTCAACAACGACCGACGTCCTAAGATTGATAGCTGGAAGCTGATGGATGAGGAAAGTATTGTGGCGTACGTTGGGAGAGTACTATACTCAGCAGTGGATGATGATTAGCTTAAAATTGGCATACTTAGCACACGTCTAATACTTACCACCAGTCAATTCTTTATCAATAGCGGCTACAGCGACGCCAAGGCAGAGTGCTGCGTAGACCGTTATAGCAAGGTCTATGTGATTGGGAGCCATCAATACCATGACGTCACCACATCGCAGCCCAAAGTTTCGGAGGGCTGTCGCACATCGCACTGTCCTTTCAAGAGCAGATTGGTTCGTTTCTGATTTATTTGTTCCTCCATCGATCTGTAATATTAGGAATAATAAATGATAAGTCTTACAGATGTCCCTGCGCAGTTGAAAATAGAGCGCGCGAAATTATATTGACCAATAAGGCAAAGGCTTAGCAAGGGGTGGGGAGGGGGTTTGGAGCATGCTCCAAAGTCCTTCTGGCCCACCCCAGAAATCACATGAATCACCAAAAAATAAGAGACATCTACAATAATAAAACACAATATTATTTTCATTTGTGTTTCGTTTCTCGTGTCTACTTTCTTGAAAAGACCATGAGGTCAGAATGAACATCTCTTCGATTCTGTACTTTGAAACTGCGCACTTTTTACAATCGAGTCATTTTATCTTGTAAAATATTCTTATTATAATATCATTTTATGTTGTATCCTTTTAAACTAAGAGTCTACTACCCATCAAACTGAACAACTTTTACTATAGGAGCAAACCGATCGGAGCAAAAAAAAATCTCGCGTCTCGCGAACTCGCGCGTCGACATTGCAGTTTAGTATAGAACAGCAAATTTTTTATATGCTCCGATCGGTTTGCTCCGATAGTAAAAGTTGTTCAGTTTGATGGGTAGACTCTTAGTTTAAAAGGATGCTGATATCAATTTCACCACCACATCCTAGGTTAGTTTAGTTTTAAGTCTCTTTATTTATAATTTTATTTAATGTTACTATTTTATGGATCTTTCGAATAAACAATTCTGAACATTTCACCGTGTATATTGTATACTAATATTCTTATAACTCTATACTAATAAAAAGAAGATAATTTCCCCAGCTAGCTATGGGAAAAAGACTATAAAAAATGTGAAGTAGCGCATACCTAGTTGGCGTATAGTTATGGAACTCATGTCGATTTGTTTCTCAAAATCTTTAGATTATATCTTTAGATTACTATCATAAATTAAATTATGCTTTAAGACATGACAGATGCTGACACTTTTTAATGAGATGATCAGACCATCAAACTGAAAAATTTCTTTATTGGACCAACATCGAAACCGCCTAAAAAATCATTTCTGCAAACCTTCTCGAGCCAAATGTAAGGGATAGTTGATTTGTTTTCGCGATTTAGATGTTTGTCCCATACAGATAGTTGTTCAGTTTGATGGTCTGATCACACCCTTAAAAAAGTGTTAGCATATTAAGAAGGACTCTGTATTATATTTTAGTACTTTTATGCTACCATTTTGACACAAGAGTAAAAAGTGTGGAATAAACTTCATCGACAAACGGACAAAAAAATTTTCTTATAAAGATTCAGTTTTGTCCTTTTGATGTAGGTACGTAGTCATAAAAAATAGCTCACAAACCTGCATAACAAAGTCCGGCGCATCTTTGAAGCTCTGCAGTATAATTTTGCCGAGATGAAACCTGTCAGACGGTATCCCTGACTCGGCCACGATGCGTGACGTCAGCTCTCCCATGAACAGGTACGCCGCGTCATTAACTCGCCACTGACGATGCATGGTGCTGCAATCAGTGAAAATAAACTAAGTACCTAGTAATATTATAAAGCTTCTCGTGTTACCCTTAGATTGATTATGTTTTATTCAAATGGGACAGTCATAACAGTCGTAACAGTAATCGTGTTGCATCCAAACGAAGTTAGGCCCCATTCCCAATACTTTTATTTTATTTTTGCAGCAAGGATATAAAGCGGTGTCTTTTGTCACGGGCATATTGAATCCCGAGCCTAACGAAGGATTCTAGGGTTAACACCCGAGCGGAGCCTAGTATTATTAACTTCCGAGCGAACCGAGGGAGTTAAGACTAGAATCCTGAGTGAAGCGAGGAGTTCAAGCTATCCCAAGACGTAAAGACGTTTATCCCGAGGAGCATACTCATTTTCACACCTGCAAGAGAATAAATACCCAGGAATTTATTAGATTAAATTTAGCGAAAGATGGATGAATGATGCGTGGAATATAGTCATGAGCATATGCTGACGACCCGCCACGCTGAACAACAGCAAAAAGGTAGTAAAATATTTTTAAAGCAAAATGTTAATGTTATTCAAAGACTAAGCGACAATTTTTCAAGTTTTTTATTTGGATTATAGGATACATGCTGAAGAAGATATCTCTTGCATAGCGCATACAAACGAATTTAGATCCTACTTTTAATATAAAAGCGAAAAAATTCAAAAGCGTTATATATCTATGCCATCTAGACATGTTTTAACTGTGGCGTTGCCGAACTTTTGCCACAGCCCACCAGGCAGACAGACGACCGTTTCAAATACTTTAAACTCAATGCTTGAACATAGAAGATAATAAAATTATTGGACTACATGTTCTTATATAAATCCAAGAGCTGCATGAGCTCATCCCGCCTTCCCCTTTCTACTATCGGACTTCCAGACGCACCGCGGGATACCACCCCTTCTTGGTTGATATCCCTCAAATCCGTACTAAGCGCCTTTCTGATTCTTTAATAATGCGCACAGCCATGGAGTGGAATGCCCTGCCTGCGTCAGTATTTCCGAGCGCTTACAACACGAAATACTTTAAAGTACGAGTGAATAGGCACCTTCTGGGTAAGCTCGCTACATCTTCGACCCCATCTTTGTCCTGAGGACTGGATTGAGGTCAAGAGCAAACACATTTGAAATAAAAAAAAAAAAAACAATAAATTCTAAAGTCGATATTCCCCACCCCACATAATTACCTATCCCGCATCAAGATTAACGCGCCATTAAAATTCCCTCGTTTCACAAAGTACCAATAGCGCCGTTCGTTGTAGCTTCTGTTAAAACCAGCAAAAATAGCCAGCTTGGGGCTATACGAACTATGCCACTTTTTTAAGGGGATGATCAGACCGTCATACCGACCAACTTTTACTTCCTATGACACCTACATCGAAATCGCGAAAAGAAATCAGCTGTCCCATATTTGGTTCAAGTAGGTTTGCAGTTTTGTATGGAACAACTGATTTTTTTTACGATTTCGATGTTAGTGCCGGAGAAAGTTGTTACAAATATCTATTTATTTGTTATGTACTTAAATAAGAATTATATGTTTATCTATTTATGTTAGGTATTTATATCATTGTTTTTCTTTTTAATTTTTCTTTGTAACACCGACCCGTATTCTTAGTTGATATTTCCTCTACCCCAAGGTTGTCTGGAAGAAATCGCTTTTTAGCGATAAGACCGCCTTATTTGTACCATAATTATTTTTGTGACCTGCTCTGTACTGTATTTATGTGTTTGGTGTAAATAAAGTATATTTCATTCATTCATTCAAAGTTGTTCAGTTTGACGATCTGATAATCCCCTTAAAAAAGTGTCAGCATATTAAGAAGGACCCTATTTAGGGGTACCTACCTATTCTGTTGCTATACTCAACACTAAATAGATTGCAGGAACAATACAACGCTATGAACAAGGCTTTGCCTGATTAGATGTATTTTCTCAGTCTCATTTATTATAGGTTCAAAAAAACTGTCCGGCCTCCTTTGATAATGTGTAGATTGTAGATTGTTATTTTTGTTCTATGATAATGATAACATACCTACATGATATCTGTAGATTATTAATTAATATTTATGTAATGTATTGTTCTTCCGTGCTTGACGTAAACAATTTATTTTTAACTTCACCTTGTACCTAAGTAGGCACAAAATAAATACAATTATCAACTACAGTATCAGCATTTATTGTCTACATTGCAATAGTTGCATGTATTTTGTGTGTAAGTCTTACCGTGGGTCATAAGTCATAGGTTCATCATAGGTTCCGCAAACACTTAACAGTTGCTTCAGACCTCCAATTGATGGACTCAGCACACAGATTACCCCCAATATATACCGCATACAAGGCCGCCGACGCGCGCCACACATCTATGATTTTGCACTGATATAAGCAACGCGAGTGAGCGAGCTCGAAGTAGTGCGACCTTGAAATGGCCAATTATGTTTCGTTGTTTCGTGCCCCGCTACCCGCACCTACCGCTAAAAATGGTGACTTCGGGCCTGTACAAAATTTTCATCATGCGGTATCTATTAGGAATAATCTGTGAATCAACAGCACGGTCGCCCACATAACTTATGTTATTAACATTAATGTCATCAATGCGGCAGCCGACATGCATGCTACTCAGCCTACCAATCAGCTTAGGTACCTACCTAATAAGTACTTTATAATTAAAGACTAACCTGACTGTGATGTGACGATAATATTTAATCTGAAAATAACTTTTGATTCTTGTCGTAGGTATAGGTAATAAAATAAGCACAACCAATTAGGTATAATTTAATGAAAGAATGATTTTGTTTTGGATTCTTTATTTTATATACAAATATAAGAGATTAGGATCACAATCTACTCAGTGACAATACTTTATCAGCCCCGGACCTAGAGGGGGGGCAAATCGGGCCCACGCCCGGGCCGGCACGTTAAGGGGGCGCCAAAATCAAGAGTCTGAAAAAATAATTACGACGACTAGAACATATCGCAAAAAAATCTCGTATTCGCTTCGCTCGCTCCTTTCAGATCTCATTTCAGATCGTATTGCAGTCATCTCATGAATGAATGAATGAATATTTATTGTATGGATTACAGATTTACATGTGCAGGTTTTATATTAACAGTTAACAAACAATTAGATCCAATGTACTTTACAATTGTTCAGTAAGTTATATACAAAATAAAATCATCTAATTGCCATTATAAACATTTACCAACAAATAAATAATAATTAATTGAATCTATGTCAGTTAAATCTACAATAATAGAGCCATAAAAAATAAATAATAAGCTATATATTGCATTTCACATGTATTGTAGTCATCTCATAAATGCAGTGAAATTTTGAGCTCGCTTCGCTCACTCTTATTATTTGGTTATAAGGGCTTGGTCAATGACCAAATTCGCTTCGCTCACTCTTGGTTTAAATCGTATTGCAGTCATCTCATCATATTGCAGTAAAATCTCGAGATCGCTTCGCTCTATTTGTTTTTTGTTCTATTGAAATTACCTAGTCATACCTATTGCAGAATTGAATCCAGATATTAGATCATATTGTGGATTTGTGACGCGAGCTAATCATATTGCAGTAAAACGTCAACCTCGCTTCGCTGGCTCTAAGTTTTAGATATTATTGCAACCACTTAACCTGGACCTGGCTTCCCTGGAAAAAAATATTGCTACACCCTTGGAGGGGGAGGGGCGCCAATATCATATTTTTCCCCTGCCTCGGAAAAATCGTAGATCCGGGGCTGTACTTTATCGCGATAACTATACGTCATGCGTGGGTGCTCAAAGGATTATTTTTTTATATAATTTTAGGGTTCTCTAGGTCAGACCCGGACTGGCCATACCCACCGGGGTGCCCGGTTCACCGCTCTGGAGGGCCAGCCGCTGGTTCGACTCTATCAATCGGCCATCAACTTTCAATTTTCGGCTATTCGAGCGGTCCAGCCTAGCCCATAAATTAAAAGGAAATAACGACACAAAATACATCTACAATAATCAACTTAAATGGAAATGGGGGTCTTTATTTAAATGTCTCTCTCTTGTCTCTGTGCTCTACAATCCAGTTATAATATAGCCAAATCTCGAGCTCGTTCCGCCAGCTCCAGATTTTTTATCGTGTTGCAGTGACCTTTTCTTAGCGCAGTAAAACCAAGATATGCATTATATCATATAAGGGCCACTTAAGCAAATTATAACAGTTAAATCTCGAGTTCGCTTCGCTTGCTCAGCAGCTTAATTATATTGCAAAAAAATCTTAAGCTCGCTCCAGATTTTATATCATATTGCATAGACCTTCCAACATAGCAGAGTACAATCGTTATCTCTATTTTCTCATTACAGGTTTAAGATCGCCGCTCTCTGTGAACAGGGTTTCCATTTCGGCATAAGCTCCACAATAGAGTTATAATGTAGCCAAATCTCGAGCTCACTTCGCTCGCTCCTGGCTTCAGTTGTCAATCATGTAACTTCTTGCGTCGGGGTTTTAAATGAAAATAAAATATGTAAATTAAAAATGTGCATTCGGAGTTTTCCTTTTTTGTGGAGATTGGGAGGGCCGACTGACTTTAAAATCAGGTCCCAGTCCGGCTCTGTTCTAGGCCGAATATAAAAGTACAAACAAGAGCCTTGTACGGTGTTAAATGTATGGTGTTATAAAAGGACAAACAAGTCTTGTAAGTCAAATAGTCTTGTAAGGTGATATACGTATTTTCCATACTTCTGTATGGTGTTGAATCTTCGACACTCACTCAAACATGTGCAAACGACTTTAGGCTTTTGAAATGTGGGTAAGGAGGATGTTGAAGATATCAAGGACGGACAGAATTAGCAACGAGGTGGTCCTACAGGGGATGAACAAGAGAGTAGAAATCCTGAAAACCATAAAAACTCTGAAACTTCAGTACCTCGGTCACATTGTGAAGTCGGAAAAACTTCTCCAGATTATTCTGCAGGGGAAAATTTTGGGAAGTCGAATGCCTGGTAGAGGAAGGACTTCCTGGCTTAAGAACCTGTGTGAATGGTTCGAAATGAACTCTACCTCACTATTTAGGGCTGCAATCTCCAGGGTTCGAATAGGCCTAATTCTAGCCAACCTGCGATAGGAGATGACACTACAAGAAGAAGAGACCACTACAACTAACTACAGGGTGTACTTAAGTGTAGACAGTTGCATTACTTTAACATTTTCACTGCTGGCTTTGAAAATGGCTCTATTTTTTTCTATTATAAATTATCTAACACGCTAGACGTGTTTTTTAGCAGTGAAAGTGTTAAAGGGTGATTGTACACACGGCGACACATGAAGCTATACCTACAAACCCAACATAAGCTGGCCGCGCGACGTTATAGGTACGTTACTCGCGCGGCCTGCTTATTTTGGTTTTGTATAGCTTGATGTGTCGCCGTGTGTATGCATGGTATTGAAAAACTTCCCCTAAGAACTTAAAGGTGCAACTTTCCCTTAATTTTCCTTGGGAAAAGTTTCTCAATGTCATGAGTAGGTAGGTACCTACTCATATTATAATTAGGTAGGTAGGTATTAGGCGAGTCAAAAGTTTCGGTTAGGTACCTAACCTAGGTAGATAGTTACGTACATAAGGTATCCTTATTAATTGCATGTTAATTAACATCGATCGTTTATGAAACCCACCTTTTTTTTTACCAACCACACTTCAAAAATGCTAGGCAGGAACTTGACACTTGAGTGCGGACCCAGGTCAGTATTTAATATAGGTAGTAGTTCTTTGGCCTGCCTCCGTGGTCTAATGGTTAAGAGCAGTGTCTCCCGACACGGAGGTCGTGAGTTCGATTCCCACGGGGGACACCTGAGTGAAATGTCACTTTGTGCGTTTTTCCCCAGTTGATTAGGATATTGCAGGCTGAATCACCTGATTGTCTGAAAAGAAAAATGATTCCGTGCTTCGAATGGCACGTTAAGCCGTTGGTCCCGGCTACTATCTCTGGTGGGTAGTAGTCGTTACATAAAAACCACGTCAGAGGCCGTAAGGCGGTCTGAAAAAAGTCTGACACCAGGGCTCTGCCCACACGATAAGAAGAAGAAGTTCTTTACGGAACCCTAGTAGGTATGTGTTCAACGCTCACTTGACCAGTTCTTTTCTTATCGTTTACGATGTAGATAATGATACGAGTAAATTTGTTAAGGAATTTTTATCAGAGTAATAAAATCATAACATACAGGTACCGTAATATAATCAATAGGTATTGATTTTAAGCAAAAAAAAGCAAATAGTTTATTTCTTATTTCTAGATAATTTACAATCATTGTAACTATATAACGTGTTAATGGGGACATTATTTTATTCAAACTAGGTAACATTTTATTTTCTTTTTATTGTATAAATTCTATGAGTATTTTTTACAGTTTTATTTATTAATTGTTTTTTTTATTTATAGTTATCATTAAAGACATTTGCAGCGATGTTTTCTTTCTACTTCTTACATTTATTAATGTTAATCAATCAAAAAAATAACCACTGCGTTACTGCCCATCAAAATATTGCGTTGCTTATCAAAACAACTGAGTTTCCGTAATTTGCAAATAAGTATAGTATTTTACTTTAATTTCTACGTTTTTCTAAGACTGGTGGTAGCTACCGACAACAGTTTTATTTTGGAATTTAGCTATTTTACTAACAAAATCACCTTTACTCCGTTGCCTTTGAAGGGGACGGGATTATGGTAACCAAAATAAAATAATGACCCTGTGAATATAAACGCAAAACTAGAAAATGGTTTGTTTAGAATCGAGAGCAGAATCGAGAATTATCAAAGTTACAACATAAGTTAACTAATTTTTTTCAAAACATTAAATTATTTTTGTTTGTAAAATTTAAAATATACTGAACTGGATGAGAACCCACCACACGGGCACACTATTGATATCATAAGCATCCTTTTAAACTAAGAGTCTACCCATCAAACTGAACAACTTTCACTATGGGAGCAAACCGATCGGAGCAAAAGAAAAATCTGCTGTTGCATACATTTGAGTCGAGTTGGCATTGCGGTTTAATATGGAACATCTGATTTTTTTTTGCTCCGATCAGTTTGCTCCCATAGTGAAAGTTGTTCAGTTTGATGGGTAGACTCTTAGTTTAAAAGGATGCTAATGATATCAATTTCACCCTGTATACTGTATCCATGAGCACGCTAGAGCGCTTTCATTCATTGATGAAATAATAACAAATTATTTTTGCATGAAAACTTAACACGCGAATAACTTTAAATTTTAATTACTTAATAAAATTACAATCAATTATATTAATTTTAAAAATTAATGTTTCAATGCAATTATTTCGTTATAAATAATATAATAGTATGGGTGTAGGATGTTTTGCGCTTAAAGCTTACCTTAATAAAAAATCCTTATACTTAAATAGAGACAAATAAACATTTATCACAGACAGTTTAGTACTTACTATACTCTGTGGTATTATTTTCACAATACACAGGTTATATGAGAATGTTTAGCTAGAGGCAAACGCCCAATCCCGTTTCGCCTACAAAACTGGTAAAGAATTTGAATTTTATAAGAAGTGCCATGATAGAAAAGGATAATTTACATTTCCTTGGAAATGGGAAGTATGATATTCCTCTTATTTTGTGTATAATTTTTGCTATCATACTATTTGTATGTGTTCTTTGATCATACTCATTCGTTAGTTGTGAAACTATTTGAAAAGAATACAGTTCGTCACGTGGGCAATGTCTTTTCCAGGGGTGGTTCTGTTCTGACCATCAAACTGAACAACTTTTACTATGGGAGCAAACCGATCGAAGCAAAAAAAAAAAAAATGCTGTTGCATACATTTGAGTCGCGAACTCGCGCGTCGACATTGCAGTTTAGTATAGAACAGCTGATTTTCTTTTTGCTCCGATCGCTTGGTTCAGTTTGATGGGTTTGAAAGAATGCTAATGATATCAATTTCAACCTGTATAGTATGCAATGCTAGTATAGTATCCCACTATTGTATAATTTGTTTATTGTACTTTTTTACCTATGATGACGAATAAATGCTGCTGATGCTGATTCAGTTGCCTCATCATATCAGCCATTAAACGTCCACTGCTGGACATAAGCCTCCCCCAAAATGGGGGGATTGGCCAAAATCGCCACGCTTGGCAGGCGGGTTGGCGATCGCAGTTGGATCGAATTAATGTGTGTACTCAGAGGATGCTGCTCATCGTTCAGTAGATCCCTTAGTCGTCTTTTACGACACCCACGGGAGGAAATAGGATGGTGCTATTCTTAGCCACACGGACAATTCTGATGCCTACTCGACTCAAATGTATGAAACAGCAGTTTTTTTGCGATTTTAGGTTTGCTCCCATAGTAAAAGTTGTTCAGTTTGATGGTCTGAACCACCCCTGAAAATTAGGCTGAACATTTTCTTATAACCCTGTAGATTGATAGGTAAACTCATTGACTTAAGATACTATGGACCCTGGGTTCTCGTTCAAGTGTCCGAAATAAAATAAAAAAAAGGAACCAATTGCGTTCTAGTCTTTGTTTTACCAACCGAGCACGCACGCGTTCATGATGCAGTACTGGAGTGCGATTTTTGAAAGTCATACATTGAACTCAGCAGTTGAAAATTTCAAAATTACTATAAAAATATGCATCTTTCTCCTGCTGATTCGACTTTCAAAAATCATACTCTAGGAATGCGATTTTTGAAAGTCAAATCAGCAGTAGAAAGATGCATATCTCCATAGTTATTATGATATTTTCAACTGCTGAGTTCAAAGAATGAGTTTCAAAAATCGCACTCATGTTGTAAAAATTTGTAAAAACTAGTCAAGCAAATTGAAAAAAGATTATGTATCCTATTTTCAGTAAGTAGACTATTGTTTTATCTAACTAATAATTATGATTTTGTTTACAAACATAACATTTAATTCAAAATAAATTCGTAAAAACAAATCACAAAACCAACAACAAACAACAACCATCTATCTGTCCTTTTCTTACATATTTCGCGCGCCTGAAAGATACTAATTACGGCCATTACATATTGGTCGGATATTACATATCGGTCATAGCTATAGTCAGCCACGTCTGCAGTGGAAGCAAAATATGATGTCAAATGGGTGCAAGCAAAATTAAGCCACGAGACTAGCCTCATACGGTTTCAATTGCAATGTTTTTAGTTTGTTTATATTACTATGCATGTACCTACCTACCACACTTTATATTGGTTAGTTCGGAACACTTTTATCGAGAATTTTGTACCAGACGCTGCGTCCATAGTATTCTAAGTTAATGGGTAACCCGTTACCAACGGGTATGTCGTCCAGTATAGCTTGGCCCTGAGCGAGAGGGATTGCCTGCTCAAATAGGTGGCAAGTTATGCTGGACAATGGGCGCGTTGAGGTACTTCTAAAATAATAGCATACTGAAACGGTGAACTCAGACCATCAAACTGAACAACTTTCACTATGAAGCCTACCTCAGTAAACGCGAAAAAAATCAGCTATTTCATACATTTAAGTCGGGTTGGTACAGCAGTATTTTTCCTCCAAAGTGCAAGTTATTCAGTTTGATGGTCTGAGTTCACCGTTTCAGTCTGTGGAGGGCTCTTTCTGACACCCTGTATTTAATACCTAATGCTAGGTGGATTCTTACAACAGAACAGAGAACTCGGCTTCGCCTTAATAGAAGTAGCATGCAGGTGCAAGCTGATCTAGCTGCACAAGCATACAGGAAATTCGCAATTTTTTTTTACCTTTTCATACAAACTTTCGGTCAGTTGATTGCATTTAGTATGGGAACTCCAAAAAACAAAATTGCTAATTTCTTTCATAAAGTTGTTGGATGTTGTTACTGGATTGAGGTCAAGAGCAAACCCATTTGAAATAAAAAAAAATACATAAGTACCCTTATTTTTTTCTATGTAAGTACTTACCCAACTATGACCATTTTATATTTTCAGATTCATTCATAAAACTTATGTAGAAGGTTTTATTTTGCCAAGCAAATAGGTATTATTTCGACTGGTTCTTCGTTCTGTGCTAAAACCAACCTTAATACTGCCTAAATACAATCCAGATTAGACGGGATAATGCTCGAACAGTGTTCATAGATAAATATTGATAGTGAACTCAATTCCAATCGAAATAGAGTTGACAATAGCGCGCAAGAGATAAATCCTTCCGGCGTTTGTTCTACACGCTATTGTTGCCTCTTACATGCTAGTTTAAACTCTATTTCAATTGCAATTGAGTTTATCATTTTATCAATGAAACTGCTTGAACATTTTTCTGTCTAATCTGAATTGACCCCTACGAAACAATACAATATGACATTTTCGTAAAATTGGATCGGCATGTTCCACCTAATAAAAGTACCGATGTTACATAATTCTCTTAAATAAAGTAGTATGGCTAGATTAGAGCCACAAGCTTCTACTGTACCTACTAAAATAAACGGGCCAACTTTCTTCTGTTAGTGTACGTTACAGCGTTATCTCTGATACTAAGCGCCGGAAAGGATTTATCAGTCAATGGTTGGTGATATTTTTTTCGACGGTTTCGTAGTTTCGACTGTACATATAGGAAATAATATACTTTATCTAAGATAATTCTTTTTTTCTAGATTACCCTAGCTTAGATAACGTCAAAAATTAACAGCTACAGGCTATCGCATTTTACTCTATTTCCATTTGTAACACCATTTCTTTGAGCTTTCTTCTGTGAACTTTGGTGGTTGCTGTCATTGGTATCTCATCTACGAACACAACACCGCCTCTCAGTTGCTTCGAATCTGCAAGTGAATCTGTAACAAAATGGATACAATAGTACCTACATTACGATACGTGTGACTTAGTAGTCTATTATTGCACAGCGTAAAATTATCGCCCGAGCGCAGCGAGGTAATGTAAACGCCTAATAATGGAAGTCACGAGTATCGTATATCGTGTGTGTGACTTAAATCCGCCAACTTTTTAATTTATTGCATTTCTTTTTTAATTTTATGAACCCACAGACGAAGAAATTTTCCGGACGCATTCGACAATTCTTATAAGTGCGCGAGATTTTCCGATAGAAAAATTCTTTTAACGTGCGGCCGATCATAGACAGACCCTATATATTCACGACTACGTTCCTCAGAGGGTGGTTAGAGATATTCTAAGTGATACGTCGCTTTATCTACATTTCAGTGGCAGTATATCGAAACTCTATTCAGTAGGAGTAATAAGGCGGTATGCCTTATTACAAACCATAATATCGTATCGAAAGTCTATCCAGGATGACAGGTAATGAGCCCGTCGGCGTCGCCACGTGGACCAGTGGACAGAAATTCACGCCTCGAAATAGAACAACAAGTTGGCCACTATGAAATAAATATTAATTACCTTTAACCAAATCCTTGATCTCATCAGCTGTCAGCTCGTACCCTGGACGGCGGACCACACAAGCCACAGCCAGGTCCCCGCACTCAGGGTCCGGTATCCCGGTCACGGCCACGTCGTGGACCCCTGGATGTTGCCTGATCACACCTTCTACTTCCACTGGTGAAATCTGGATTAAGGAAATTCTGTTGTTTTTACACTTTCACTAGATTCTGGTTTCTTCGAGTGGGACCAGATAATTTTTATTTATTGGTTACATTACAGTACCCGGCCAACATAATAAAAAACGGGCAGCGGTGAGTATGCGCAGTAGCGGTTTCACGTACAAATTTTATTCTGCGCAGCCAGAGTTTATATGTAGCAAAAACATGAGCTCGCTTCGCTTGATCCAGGTTTTAGATTTTATTACAGCCCCATTGTTGCTTCGCCCATGGACCCCTCAATGGGCGCCAATGTCAATAGTTTTTGCCCCAGCTCGAAAAAATCATAGGTATCAATTATATCAATTTCTGAGAAGACTGTGGGACATTAAGGTTTGCCGTCCCGGACCTTCGATGAGCTTAATCCGTCACTGGTGAGTAAAGCTCAATTTTAAAAGTATATTTACTAACATGATGGCTCTTATACTTCAGCAGTAACTTATATCGTTCAACGAAGAAGTAATTCCAGTTCTCATCCCTGTAGAATATATCGCCAGTCTTGAACCATCTGTCTTCGGCAAACGTTTCCTCTGTCGCCTCGGGATTGTTGTAATATTCCTGGAATTAGAAATAAATTCAATATTAATGTTTCTCTCCTTACTGCAGAAACCTTTTAATGTAGATATGACTAAACCAGAACATGACCTCCATCGCATAACACATGGAATGGTAAATAAATTACAAATGATTTTTTCTCTCCCTACTGCAGAAATATGTTAATGTACAGTCTACTAGACACGACTAACCCAGAACATAACTAAACCAATGACATAACCTCCATCGCACAACCCATGAAGTCGTGTCTATGCAGGCAGGATATTATCATCATCATCAGCCTCTCATCGTCTACTCATGAATATTGGCATCTACCAAGGGGCGCTACAATACTCCATCCTCTGCATAGTATGCAGGATATGCAGTTCGTAAATTTGAATGTGTTACATATTAAGTGTTGTTTCAGACCATCAAACTAAAAAAATGGTTGGTCCATACGAAATGTCAATGGCTCCAAATGATTTAAATGTATGGAACGACTGATATTTTTTTTAATATAGGCCTCAAAGTGAATGGACAAGCCCTTTAATAATTTAAGAAATAAATGAATGTAGGACTCATTGAAGTACAAATACAAATTATATTTATTAAACATTTTTAAAATTTTTACAAAAGTGCATGAAGTGTGTGGGATATAGCCTCCTAACTCCTCCTTAACTCTTTTCCTTAATTTTATGCATTTTATGGGCGCAATCGTAGTAAGAAGTAAAATTTATTTCTAACTTAGGTTTCATGCAGGATCATAATGACTAAAATGGAGCCTACCTTAAAAATGCCAGGTCCTTGCATCCACAGCTCCCCTTGAACGCAAGGCTCAGTTATGTCTTCTTGTGTTTCTATTCCAACTAACTGAAATACATTAAATTTAAATTTTATAAATAATATTCTAAATATGTACTAGTCTACAGTTTTGGAGATTTCGTGTTGAGTAAGTACGTGGATTTGCATAGTACATAGTACATTTGAATAGCAGCACATTTTCAGCATGTATAAAGGAGTCAATTTATTGTAGGCCCACAAAAGGTTATGTTTATTTATGGTAATTCAGTCTGATTAGGTAAAAATGCAAGCAGAATTTTTTTTTACTAGCCTATTTCATCCCACTGCTGGGCAAAGGCCTCCCCTTTAATCTTCCAACCATCTCTATCCTGGGCAAGCTCTGGCCACTTGTAGTCAAAAGCATCCAGATCATCCCGCCACCTCTTCTTAGTACGACCCGGGCGGAATTATGAAGTAAATATAAAAAATGCACCGTTTTGACTTTTTTATGTAAAGCAATGCGTGTATAGGAACATCTTAAAAATAAAAAGCCAACATATTACTTACCAAGACAACATGTGCGCCAACTGCGATTACGCGACACTCCGTTTAGATGAGGTATAGCTAATATTACCACTATAATCTAGATATTATGAGAAACAAATCGACATGAGTTCCATAACTATACGCCAACTATACGCTTACATTTTTATGTTACCCTATTTCCCATACTAAGACTGCGTATCTTTTTTCTGCCACATAGGGTGCTGCATCGACTTGACAGTTCCCATAACCAACTTAGCACATAGCCTATAGTCTCACCACAAGGGTTGTACTGCTCATTAGATGCAACATAACTCTGGATATTTTATCGTCTAGTAGATTATCTACTTACGCGATATTGAAAGCACTCTAGCGGCTTCCCGCTAGACCCAGGCGGCGGGAAGTCACCATGAAACCCGATGCCAGTTAACTCACTCATCCCGTACACATCGTGCACTTCCGTGCCCGGTGTTATCTCCTGTAAAAGAGTTGTCGTTTAATTCGTGATCCGGCTCGAAGGATAAGTTGTCTCTAACTAGACGTGTTTCCGTTACGTTTAGAACTAATGTAACGATATATTAGATTGGTATCGCACATGCAATTTTTGAGCGTAGGCTATGTCGCACGCAACTGCACCGCAACGACGTCGCAACTGAAACGCCGCGATTTTTACAGAACGTTATTGCCGCGATATATCCTCGCGATTCCGCCGCAACAGTGATTGAGCCCAGAAATATCGCTGCAATATCGCAACCATATCGTTCCTTCAACGCCTACGCTCGAAAATTGCTTGTGTGATATGACTCTCAATATATTTTGTTCTTCTATTGTAAATCTTCTAAAAACCACAGACCTAACACTTACCTAACTACGTACTTATTTAGTTAAAAGTGAAGCTATTTAAATATAGCAAAAAGTTAAATATAGAAAGTAGTTTAGATCTTTTCTCGTACAAAGACAATTCACAAACGATTGCTTCTTCGAAAGTTCCCCTATGAACCCAAACCTCTAAATGAACGCAAAACATTTTATAACTACAGAATAGATTACAAAACAAGATTTTTTTTTATACTAAGTACCTATGTTATTTTGAGAAAGTCTGAAAAAGAAATGTCGATTTACAACATTCACAAATCAAAAATTTACGGATTCGGTAGGTAAGGTTACACATTGCAGGTTTTGTGTTAAATTTGTACCTAGTTAGGTATTACCTAATATTACAAACAAACAAACCAGTCAAAGTTAATAAACCTATAATCACCTTAATTTCAGTAATAAGACTGGAAGGAACTGCGCTGCCTCCCAGCATGATCAGTTCAAAGCAGGTGAAGTCACAACGGTCACGGTCCTCTGGCTTTATGAGTGTCGTCATCATCGTCGGGCTTAGGATCGTGAACGATGGCTGTAATTACGAACGAAACAAGAACTGATGAACATGTGAACAAAGCAGGGACCTATTCTCCTAAGGAGAAAATGGGCAAGTGCAAAGGATGGTGCGGCCTGCATACATATGAAGAGGATATTGGTGTTGGTGCAATTATACGAACCAGGTGCACGACAGTGCAGATGGATCAAAAGGTGCATTACCATTTACCAAATATTCCACATAACCTAATTCCTCCAAGTTTTTTATTTAGATTTGTCGGTTTAGTTCCGCCGAATTTTTAATTTTCAATAATTATACCACTTCGATGACACAGGCGGCTAATTTTTTGTTCACAATGCTTAGACCGACAGAGTTCTGATCATAGACAAGTTGTAGAGTTAAAAAATTTCGAGCTCGCTACGCTCGCTCTGATTTTTATTTTTATTTGATACTTGAGTTTACCCGCGACTTCGTCAGCACAAATTATATAACAGATTGTGAGTCAGATCATAAGATATCAAACAAAAAAAGATTCATCAAAATCGGTTCAGTAGTTTTTGCGTGATACTGTTACAAATATAAAAACAAACAAACATACAGACAAAAATTCTAAAAAAAGGTTGATTTGGAGTCCGGGATGCATAAAAACCCTATCGTAATCTTTTTCATGTAAATATCTTCAATGTAAAGACACTTCTGTTACAGTTTTGTGCTGCATTGCATACATAGAGCTCTTGCACAGCGAAGTAGTATTGCGAAAAAATTTCGAATTCCTTTCGCTCGCTCCTATTTTGGATTTTACGTAAAACTCAATTTCATCAAATTTCTGGATCAAACTTCTGGCAAATATCGAGCTCACTTCGCTCGCTCTAGATTTGAATGGATGGAACTCATGCTGCTGGTAATTCTCTCATATCAAATAACCGACAACTCTTTGGAAATAACGGTTGCATGGAAGATGCATCAAAGATTCTGACTGCCTCGAAAAAGAATGCGGTTGTTAGAGTATCTCACCTTGTAAGTATTCACAAGGTGATACATATGTTCCTGTGTAACCGGTAGAGACGTCTGCAGTCGTGTGAATCCTATGACAGGAGACAGGACGAAGTTAGCGATCGCCGTTAACCACTGTAGGGGAGAGCCTAACATCGACATGCGCACCGGGGTGGGAAACTTCGTCCATCGTCCCCTGAGGTAAAAAGATAGAAAGTTAGCTTATTAAATAGTAAATTCAAAGTATAATAAAACAAATCGTTTTGTGGAATCTTGCTGCTTTGCACTCGTGCTGCTTTGGACGATAAATCCCACGTGGATGAACGTGCTTGATGATACAAATATAAGGCTATCATCGTCCACTGCTGAACATATAGGCCTCTCCCAAGGTGCGCCACAAAACTCTGTCCTCGGCCTTCCTCATCCAGTTGCTCCCCGCTACCTTTTTTAGGTCGTCTGTCCAGCGGGCAGCAGGGCTTCCCACACTACGTCTACCAGTTCGCGGTCTCCACTCCAGAACTCTGACACCCCACCTGTTGTCAGTTCTTCGGCAGATATGACCAGCCCATTGCCACTTCAGCTTGCTAATTTTCTGAGCTATGTCAACCACTTTCGTTTTCGACAACACCGAGCATAGCTCTCTCGATAACTCGCTGAGCGACCTTGAATTGATGAACTAGTCCTATCGTCAGGGTCCATATTTCCGCACCATAGGTTATTACTGGCACGACGCACTGATCGAACACCTTCATTTTGAGGCATTGTGGTAAAGCCGAGGAAAATATATGGCGGAGTTTCCCGAAAGGAGCCCATCGTAGTTGGATGCGCCTAGCGGCCTCCTTGTCGAAGTAGTTTCTACCTAGTCTTATAGTCTGTCCAAGGTAGACATAGTCTTGCACAACCTCTATCGCCGTAAAAACTAATTGCGTTGCATAAAAAAACCGTACAGTATGGACGGATGGACTAGAGAAAATTTAAAGCAGGCATTAGACTTCCAAGGAAAATTACAACGGATCACGATGCCGCGAGAACAATGAAGGGCATCCACACTCTCATTTTTGGCTTTTTACGTCTGTTCTCGACGAGTATTTGAGCATATACAAAGATGAAATTGATATCATTAGCATCCTTTTAAATTAAGAGTCTACCCATTAAACTGATCTACTTTTACTATGGGAGCAAACCAATCGGTGCAAAAAAAAATCTGCTGTCTCTTACATTTGAGTCGAGTAGGCACTGCAGTTCAGTATGGAACAGCAGATTTTTTTCCCCGATCGGTTTACCCCATAGTAAAAGTTGTTCAGTTTGATGGGTAGACTCTTAGTTTAAAAGGATTCTAATGATATCAATTTCACCCCGCAGACAGGTATCCAATTTTATTACTTATTTGACTTTAACTATAAAATTATTTTTTTTCCCCAAAGACATCCCTCCCCTTTATTCTGCATGCATCCCTGTCTTGACCCAGTTCCATCCACCCTTCGTCGAAGATATCCGGTCGCCTCTACATCTCTCATTCTAAATATTTGAAAAGGTCTCACGGTACAGGTCGTCTCTCTATCTTTTATTCTACAAATATTTAAAAAGGACTCTAATGTCAAATTACCACCAATAAGGTCCAGTTATAGCGAAATTCTTATGAGTGACAGCAGCGGCTTTAGGCAATCCAGTGGTCCCACTTGTTGAAATCAGAAGTGCGACTGTTTCTTCTGGATCGAAATCAGCTGGCCTGAAAATGGTTAACTATTTTGTAAACAATTTAAGCGAGGTTCTCTTTTAACATTGTTAAAAGTTTTAGGATGAAAGGTGGATGAAAAGCTCAGTCGGTAGTAAAGGAGCAAATTTGTTTTTAGGTTGGTGCCCTATTGGTGAATAAGTACGAATTCATTGATGTTTGTATTTATTCATTATAATATTATATGTGATGTATATCGTTGTCTGGTAATAAAATACAGGTCTGGCCTAAACTCTGTTGCTTTAGATGGGACCAGAAACTTTGTGTGACAATGTCCAAGATAGAGTTGATTTCGCACACAAAAAACTACTTACAAACCTCTTTTTCGTGGTTTTAAAGCTGTTAACGGAATTTTTGTTTTCTATGGTTTTGTTGCTCATTGATAACCTTTTCTAATTTAGCATCAAAACTAACAGCAACCAGCTATCCAGGGAGGTTTGAAGTAGCACTAGTTCTAGCAGCGATCATATCGACGACGCTACCCTATACTTGACGCAGTCAGCAAAACAAAAGAGGGCAGCACTAGTAGAGAACAGAACTAGGCGCGTCACAAGTCAATGTGAATGTCAATGTCAATGTGTCAGCTCGCTATATCTTCGACCCCATCTTCGTCCTGAGGACTGGATTGAGGTCAAGACCAAAACCATACGTAATAAAAAAATGTTTACCACATATACCTACCCATAAAATACCACAGTATAAGAAAGAGTATAAGGGTGGAGCCTCATCTGACAGCACCGCATCGCAGTTTTTCACGCTCTATCCTTTTCTGTCGCTCTGTAACGTCATTGGCTAGAGCGAGAAAGTTAACAGAACTGCCGGGGCTGCCGCGTGCGATCGCATTCCCGCTCTCTTTCTCGCCCTAGCAAATGACGTTCCTGAGTGAAAGAAAAGGATGGAGCGAAGGAAAAATGCGATGCGCTAGTAGATTAGGTTCAACCCTAATACAGTACGGACACTTCCCTGCCCCGATTTTGACCTCGCCCCCTTTGACCTTTGAAACCGTTGAAATTGTTTACTTACTTAAAGTCATAAATGGGTGTCTCATCTCCATAATTCTCAAGGAATTCGGGAAGGCTGCACAAATAATCTCCCTTATCAAATGTCACGATCTGCGCATCCAAATCTGAATCATTGAGAGCCAGTTGGACATCTGCTGCCTTTTCACTTTGACAAAATATCAGCTTAGGTCTAGACACGCCGAATGTCCCTTGCAGCTCCTCTGGAAATGAGAACGGCAATATAAAATAAATTATTCAAGGAAATGACACACCTGCCAGCAGCCGTAGGTACTTAGGCACACACAGTAGAGAAAGGGAAACAGGAAGGGAACTAGGTCATAGCGTAAATTACAAGGAGTTACAATAATACAAATAAACATTTATGTGGGTGCGGTGGCTTAGACCTTCAAACTAAACAACTCACTATGGGACCAATATCGAAACCGCGAAAAAAAATCGGATGTTCCACACTAAACTACAAATCGACTCGAGCTAAATGTTTTTCAGCTGTTTTTTTTTCGCGATTTCTATGTCGGTCCCATAGTAAAAGTTGTTCAGTTTGATGTTCTAAACCTTGTATTATAGTATCTGAGGTCTAAACAAACCCCTAAACATTTTTAAGGTTCCGAAGTCAACAAAGAACCCTTATATAGTTTCGCCAAGTTCGTCTGTCCGTCCGTCCGCGGCTTAGCTCAGATACGCTTAGTACTAGGAAGCTGTAATTTGGAATGGGCATACATTATATTCATCACGCCGACCAAGTGGTAAAATAAAATCTTGAAAAATATTTTTTTAGGGTATTTTTTGGTAGGGGACTGCACGCGAAGTGGGAATGGATTTTTTTTCTCTTCTACCCCATGGTGGGGGGTATCGTTGGATAGGTAGTTTTAAAATGTTTGTGGGAAAACCATTTTTCGATTTAGGGATCCGTTAGCGAAATATTAAGCTTTAAAGTGAACATTTTTATTGTCAGCTCTAGCGGCCTCCGTAGGCCGTACAGCGGGGCGTTGCGGGCCGAGGGGGAAGTAGGTGTTTACAGTACGACCAGGAAAATAATTCCATTCGTCAATCTTCGTTTGCGCAGAGCAGGCCCGAGTCTCCGACAAAACCCGGAGTAGTATAGTAATCAAAGGGTGCAAAGTCGGATAGCAGCGAAAAGGGCGCGAAACAAATTAGCCAATAGCGTTAACGCATTAAAGGTAGCACATCCTGATTGGTCAATATAATATGCCGCGCTATTAAAATTTGTCAACTGCGCAGGTACATCGGGGAGACTTAAATAAAGCTGGTACTACTGTACGCGGCTTTGGAAGCACGCACAATGGAGATTCCACACAGGGTGAAATTCATATCTTTAGTATCCTTTTAAACTAAGAGTCTACCCATCGAACTGAACAACTTTTACTTTGGGAGCAAACAGATCGAAGCAAAAAAAAATCTGCTGTTGCATACATTTGAGTCGCGAACTCGCGCGTCGATATTGCAGTTTAGTATAGAACAGCTGATATTTTATTTCCTTCGATCAGTTTGCTCCTATAGTAAAAGTTGTTCTGAATGATGGGTCTCTTAGTTTAAAAGGATGCTAATGGTATCAATTTCAGTTTGTATAGTATCTACCTACCTATAGAGTATAGATAGATAATTTGGTAAAGCGTAAGAAGCTCTTATTAGATATATTCTTGTTTTACTTTCCACAAATCTATCTCTGTCCAAATATTTCAGCCCACAGCAACGATAATGAGTCCAACCATGGTGGCGACTCTAATAAAACCGGGCGCACATGCTTCGATTTTATTGCTATAGGGGGCAGCGCAGTGCCTTTGGAGATCGTAGATGAGGCAAAGGTAGATTATGATTTAGTTACCTCTTAGCTTTAGTCGAAAACACACGAAAGATTCAATCAACACACTATACACACCTAGTTCTTATTCTGTTGAGTTATATCATCAACTTTTTAAGAGCTACGCTCTTTTCGGTATATTATTCACCAATCCTGTCTCTTTTTCGCTAGTGTCTTGAGTTCCTGATACGATAAGATATCAACCTTTTCCTTCACTTGTGCTAGATAACTATGTCTAGATCTTCTTCTGCTTGTCTTCCCCTCTATATTTCCTTCTAATATTGAAAGAGAGTCGGAGAGGAGAGGAGTTATAATAAAAGAAGGTATTCTATAGTAAAGGCGGATGTTTTGATACTCACTAACAGTCAAAGTTCTATCAACAGCAGCTATGATGATCCCAAGATATAGAGCGGCGTAGAATGGTACAGCCAGATCAATGTGGTTGGGCGCCATTAACACTATGACATCACCGTACTGTAGTCCCATGTTCCTTAAGGAGATCGCGCATCGTACGCTTCTTTCTAGCACCGAAGCGTTTGTTTCTGATTCATCTGTCCCTCCATCTATCTGTGAGTGTCAAGATATGTTATAAGGTATGCACACCATGTTCCTGAGGTTATGCATTAACCTCCCAGCAAACAATTTGGTCGTATTAGGCTCCCATATAAATGACTATTTTGACATTTTTTAAATATGTTTTAAGATAGTCTTTTTGTCACTAAATGGTTCTGGTTACAGTTTAAAAGTCCAATTAATAATTACTCCCTACCCTGCCTAACAAAACTCCGTAAAATGACTGGGATATGAGAAAGTCAATAGTCATTGCTGATGTATGCAGAACTAAGGCAAAGATATCGATTGACCTTTGTCTGATGTCATTGTTTGCCTGAATAAAAAATTCAGAAGTGGGCAAGGTTGTGACTGTATGTGGACTTAAGAAATATAAGTTCATGATAATAGGTAATGCTTAACCGAATCGATGGTGAATTAGCCCAGTCATTTTACTAAGTTTTGTTAGTCGCTACGCAACATAGAAATCAAAATTGTATTTCCCAGAATGCTTTTTAATTGATAATATTAATACCAATGCAATCATTTTACTTAGATTTAACAATATAAACAACTTTTAGCAATAAAATAGGCATTGAAATTTAAAAAATGATGTATTTATTAGAAAATACGAATGGATTTTTCAAAACCTTCTAAGTAGCCAAAAATATTACACCCTGTTTGAACTTTGTAAAATGGTAAAGCCTTAAAAATTTACCATCAGGTTTTTTAGAACGATATATTCGCTAAATTTTAAAATTGGAACTGTTGCTGATGTGATTTTTTTTTTATTTTGGTACATTTCTAGGCTTAAATTGGCTCTTCAATATTATACCGAAAAAACTAGGTATCAATTATTAATTAGACCTGAAGGACCTAGAAGTGCATACCTAAATAAGCGCACTTCAATGATTATTACAAACATTTTCCACGACAGTTTTTTTTTTCAACACACTTGCTCATAAAATGGCCCTTATTTCACCGCAATTAGGCACATAATGACACCTATAATCAAACTGTAACTTTTTCATTACTATTATTCACAAGTGAGTTATAGTTTTTTTATAGTAGGTATCTAAACTTCTTGGTTGAGTTCTTGAGTTGCTTTGTTCTTAAAAAAGTTTCGATACAAAAAAGATCATATTCAATAGTACAAATAAATTCTCTAAATAAACTTTTTATTTACTAAATAAAATAATTTTTTATTATTATTTTCTTCACAAGTGTGTTGAAAAACGTCGTATGATACACGTGTGTATAGATGATTACCGTGCTCGGGTCTCAATGGCGCCTCAGCGGTAATCACCAACATTACACACTTGTACCATAATGTACAATTATTTTTACTTTATTGGAAAACCAACAGCAATATAATACAGTAGTTACATGAGTATAAAGCAGAAAGCCAATAACAGGTTTTCACTGGTAGATACAGTATAGTTGAGAAAAAACAAATGGTTAACAATTTTTAAAAACGTACATAAGTCAGCCTACAGGTAAATATAAAAAGAACGCTATACACTGGTTGGAGAGGGGACAATTTTATACAAAACTTTGACGCACAATACGCGTAGACGGAATTAATAAAAGTAATATTTTATATATGGAAAAATAGTTTAGAAAATCTAGTTTCCGCGTCACAAATAACATTTGCAATTTATAATATAATTACAAAGTTATAAAGTTTTGCAATTTTTCATACAAAATTTTAAAAGCTTTATATCACCGTAATTAAATTATAAATTGCAAAAGTTATTTGTGACGCGGCATCTAGATTTTCTAAACTATTTTTCCATATATAAAATGTTACTTTTATTAATTCCGTCTACGCGTATTGTGCGTCAAACTTTTGTATGGACTGAAACCATCTTAAGTTACACAAAGCATTGCTGTTAAGAAAAGTACACTACCTACCTTAAACTGTTAAGAAAGGTACACTACCTACCTTTACCTAGGTACGTACTAAGTATTTCTGAGGCACTACACAGACGACGGACATTTTGCACTCAGTATCGAATTTTCGACAAATAAGATGTAACTATGCATTACCTACTCACTAATACTACTAAGGATGTGTATCCTTAGATTTTGATCGTGAAGACAACGTGACCACGATTGCCCGCAGGCAAAAATGTCCCTCCTTTCAAATAAACTCAAAATATAAGCCATATTTTGAGTTTATTTCTAAGTGCTACTATAAGTTAAACGATTATTTTGATGAATAATAACCACATGTTATTAAAGTCTACCTTCTATATGTAATAGTTTCATAGTCATAGAGATCGTAGTCTAAATACATTTTATTGTAATATTATTATTTAGCATAGTTGTTGACATTCAAATATTTTATTTTGATTTACAATGTAAGCCACCTAAATATTGTACGTCCGTGCTGCGGACCAAACTGTTGATTCTGTTTTATTTTATTGTAACATCTTTTGTACACAGTTTGAACAATAAATATTCTTATTCTTATTCTTATTCTTATTCTCGTCTTCGCAGCCCCTGCGTGCAAATGGGTATAAATTGTACCTAGCCATTGTCAACTTTAATAAAATTAATACTTATATATTTAGTTAGAGTTTTAGGTTTGTGTATTCGTTATTAAAATAAAGATTAGTAGTTTCCTACCTACATCAAAATTTTGAAAAGAAATCATCAAAGAGACGAATTACAAGTACCTACCTACAATCAGATGACTTACAAACCTATGTTAGTACCTAGCTGGTTCTGGATCACATTTACCTAATGATAACGAAATTGGCCGAATCTACACCAAGTACCTGTGACACAAAATCCGGGGCATCTTTCAGACTCTGCAGTATAATCTTGCCAAGATGGAAGCGGTCAGACGGGATCCCGGTCTCGGCGATGATCCGCGATGTCAGCTCGCCCATGAACCAATGCACGGCTGCATTTGAGCGTCTTGGCAAATGCATCTTGGAATCTGCAATCACACTAGCTGGCTTATACACAACAATTGTAAAGGTGTATTTAGATGATGAAACTATACAACTTTTCCTAAGGAACACGGGATATGGGTCGAAAAACGAGAATTATTTTGGACCTTTATACAGGGTATAACAAAACACCCTAGTAATACATAAGGGGGTACTTCAAGCCATCAAACTGAACAACTATGGGACGGCAGATTTTTTATTTTTTCTCGATGTTGGGCTCCATAGTGAAAGTTGTTCAGTTCGATGGTCTAATCTAAAACCCCCTATGTTATTACTAGAGTGTTTTGTTACAACCTGTAGAAAATTGATAGGCTGATCCGATCTTTTGCATGGAAGGCCAACAAATTTTCGTAATTTTTCGACACGTTCCTGTACCTAGTGCCTCTGGGATGTTTGCTTATGCAAGTACAGATGATTTTTACACGATTGTGCGAAAGAAAGTTGCATCAGTGGTACGTCGTGTTCGTGGGAGCTCGAACGGGGTGCTGAGTATGATTGGTGACAGAATGGACTCCCCCCTGCTTGGCAGATTTACTGAATTACATGTCTTGGGCATGCGGTAGATCTGCAAGGTAAGGAAGTTAGCCACCTCTGCCTACCCTTGATGTTATTTATTTATTTATTGATGTTGCAATCTACTAGCATAGTGTATAATTTCTCCAATACCTACCAACATTTATTAAGTTGTGTAAAATAAATGATTTTTATTTCTTATTATTTATTTAGGGAACGTTGTACCTATTATATAATGGACGGGATTTAAACCTCCACCAATCCGGGGCTGTGCTTTCATCCAGTTAAGCTACTGGTACAATAGGTACCAAATATTTCGATCTTTGGGACCGGAATATTGGTACCGATATGAGCCATCCTACCGCTACACGGAAGGCCAGGCAAACCACCAGATCACATCTTTACTATACCTAAGTATAAGCGTAAGAAAATGTTGTAAAGCAGCTTATTTACTGACCTAGGTCAAGAGCTGTCCATAACGATGATATCGCGTAAGACAATCACCCACAATAAGACTTATGAGTACCTAGTCATGAACTCAGTGACAAAGCGAGTAATATTAATTCTAGATTGATACAATAATTTATGGGCCATTTATGAATGAAAACATTATGATTATATAATATTTAAACACTCAGATTGTCATATAAACAAAGTAATTATGTACCTATTTATTTATTTATTTATTAGGTCTGCCTACAGCTATTACACCAAACACAAGTTTAAGTACATTACACAGTGATCTTAGGCTAAGATGTATAACTAATTACAGGCAAACACAGCATGCAATGTAACTAGGGTTAACTATAAGATATGACTATAACGAGATTTTACAAAGTTGGTAGTAGGAAGTAGGTATATAAAATAAATGAGCCTTTTCAAAACAGTAATAATAAAGGCACTACCTATCAGGTAAGAGGATCTAACACAAGTTACTACATTACACCAAAATGTAATGTACACACGATAAATAATGTAACAAAACTGTATTATAGTTCTGAAATATAAATAAATAAAATAAAAAAATCTGCTCAGGTAAAAGGAATCACCTCATCATCAGCCAATAAACGTCCCACTGACGGCACAGGCCTACCCTCAGGGAGGGTGTATGGGCATTAGTCCACCACGCGTGTCCAATGCGGATTGGCAGACTTCACATACACATCAGAATTTCTTCTTCAGCGTATGCAGGTTTCCTCACGATGTTTTACTTCACCGTTTGAGAGCAGTCGGTATTACGTACATAAGTTAGAAAAACTCATTGGTACATGGCATGTTGTCCGTGCGGATTTGAACCCGTTCCCCCGTAATTGGGTGTCCATACCTCTCCGCAACGCGCCACCGACGTTCTCAATTACTTTAATTCCATTATTAGAGTCTCGACGCACTGGACATAGTGATATAATGATTAAAGAAAATACTAAAGACAGATAAGTATGATCCAATTGCTGATTCAGTTGTGCGATGGAACAGCACCTTCTACTGTAGAAATCATCATCATCAGCCTTCGTCCACCCACAGGTTACTCCTCAATTATGCCATCCTTTCCATCTCATCCTAGTCTTTCCAACACTAGTCACAATGTCACAAACACGAAATCACTTGGTCCCATCCTAATTTATTGCATCCTAATGAATAAAAAATAATAATAAATAAATAATCCAATATCACATTTGTCACTATGTACCTACACCTACACATTGTAAAGTCTGTATATAGCCCAGTCATCTTACGGAGTTTTGTTAGGCGGGGTAGGGAGTAATTACTAATTGGACTTCTAAACTGTAACCGGAACCTTTAAGTGATAAAAGGACTATCTTAAAGCATATTAAAAAAAATCGCTACGCAACATAGAAATCAAAATTATGTGTCCCAGAAGGATTTTAAATTATTAATATTAATACCAATGCACTCATTTGACTTAGATTTAACAATATAAATTATTTTTGAGCAATAAAATAGGCTACGAAATTTAAAAAATGAGGTATTTATTAGAAAATACGAATGTATTTTTCAAAACCTTCTAAGTAGACAAAAATATTCACACCATGTTTGTAGAATGTATAATGGTAAATCCTTAAATATGTGCAAAAAAAATTTACCATCAGGTTTTTTAGTACGAGATAATAGCAAAATTTTTATTTTGGTACATTTCTAAGCTCAAATTGGCTCTTCAATATTATACCGAAAAAAAATGTCAATTACTAATTAGTCCCGGCTCAAACCGTAAAATGACTGGGCTTATAAACGAGAGGGACAGGAGAGTTCCTCAAATATCTCAAAATGTCTAGAGTCGTAAAATGACTAGTGGTCCATCTTCCAACAGGAATACCGTGTAAGATTGTCCGATGTAAGTTCAAAGTAGGAACAAATATTTAACACGAGCGTTAACCTGCGACTTCGTCCGCACAAATTATATACCAGATTTTAAGTCAGATCATAAGCTTTCAAACAAAAAAAGTTTCATCAAAATCGGTTCAGTACTTTTTGCGTGTTGCTCGTTCAAACAAACAAACACCCAAACAAACACACAAACAAACAGACAGACAAAAAATCTAAAAATTGGTGATATGGAATCAGGGACACCTAAAAACCATATCGTAATTTTTTTTTGTTAATGTCTTCAATGTACAGACAAACTTCCTGTTACAGTTTTATAATAGTACGAGCGTTAACCCGCGACTTTGTCCGCACAAATTATATACCAGATTTTAAGTCAGATCATTAGCTATCAAACAAAAAAAGTTTCATCATAATCAGTTCAGTAATTTTTGCGTGATGCTCGATCAAACAAAAAGACAGACAAAAAATCAAAAAATTGGTGATATGGAATCAGGGACATCTAAAAACCATATCGTAATCTTTATTTGTTAATTTTTTCTATGTAAAGACACACTTGTGTTACAGTTTTATAATAGTACGAGCGTTAAACCGCGACTTTGTCCGCACAAATTATATACCAGATTTTAAGTCAGATCATAAGCTATCAAACAAAAAAAGTTTCATCAAAATCGGTTCAGTACTTTTTGCGTGATGCTCGTTCAAACAAACAAACACACAAACAAACAGACAGACAAAAAATCCAAAAATTGATGATATGGAATCAGGGATACCTAAAAACCATATCGTAACTTTTTTTTTGTTAATATCTTCAATGTACAGTCAAACTTCCTGCTACAGTTTTATAATAGTTTAGATAGATTAGGTACTTACCTACTTCAGCTGGGACCCCCAACTACACTTCACTAAGTTCGCAGGCAATCTGAATTAGGAGTCGGTTAGTTCCACAGAACGATATGTAGGTACAGACACGACAATACTTTGTGTGACATTTATATAAGAATCGCTATAATGACTTATGGCTCGGACACACTGTTTGATTGCGTAACTTGAAATATAATAATGTTATAGATCTATCCTTGTTTATCATAGAGTGCATTTAAATCGGTATCATAAACAATTCGATGCGATTCAATGTCAGTATTGCATGTTTTGTTAAAGTAGTTTTCTTAAACAAGGTATAAGAAAAAAAACGTTAGTAATATTTAAAGGGGTAGTCTAATTTGACCATCAAACTGAACAACTTTCAGTCTGGAGACAACGTTGAAAAAAATACGCTATAATCTAGACTATTATAAAACTGTAGCAGAAAGTTTGTCTGTACATTGAAGATATTAACAAAAAAAAAAGTTACGATATGGTTTTTAGGTGTCCCTGATTCCATTTCACCAATTTTTGAATTTTTTTTCTGTCTGTTTGTTTGTGTGTTTGTTTGGGTGTTTCTAGACTATTATAAAACTGTAGCAGAAAGTTTGTCTGTACATTGAAGATATAAACAAAAAAAAGTTACGATATGGTTTTTAGGTGTCCCTGATTCCATTTCACCAATTTTTGGATTTTTTGTCTGTCTGTTTATTTGTGTGTTTGTTTGGGTGTTTGTTTGTTTGAACGAGCATCACGCAAAAACTACTGAACCGATTTTGATGAAACTTTTTTTGTTTGATAGCTCATTATCTGACTTAAAATCTGGTATATAATTTGTGCGGACAAAGTCGCGGGTTAACGCTCGTAATATATAAATATATTAACAGAGCAAAGACCTCTACTTATCTGCTAACCTTTATCCCTTTCTTTTGTTCAGAAATAGAAAATTTTACTTAAAGTGAAAGTGGAACATGTGGTTCATACCACATGTTCCACTATTTATATGAAATGGCCATGTAAGTAATTTTTGATAAGTAAAATTATTTTGTTTCTAATTTAATATAATAGCTAACACATCCCTGGTTCGGTTTGTTACATATTGTGTAAGTTCTGAGAATACATTTCAGAAGTGGGATGACAATAGCTAGTAGTACCAGGTTTATAAGTCTCACCGATGCACCTGCGCCTTTGACCATTTATTATAAGGACTAGCCTTGCGGTAGCATTTCCCCTCTGCCACGGTATAAGATTAATTGATCATGTGCATTTACATTCAATTTTATACCTTATCACTAAACGAGACAGCCTATAATTGCGAAACAATAATTTCGAACTTAGAACGTTTGGGGTTCACACGAGCCCTCTTTTCATGATGTTTAACGTTCAAAATTAGAATATAAAGTTATGGGGAATAAAATACAAAGTTGCAGATTTTATATTACCTCGCCCCCCGCAAAAAGTGGCAGAAATGTTTGTTAGTAGAATTACACGCGTGGCTAGTCCTTATATAAGTAGTCAAAGACCTGCGCAGTTGACAAATTTTAAAAGCGCGCGAAATTAGACTGACCAGTTAGGATGTGACACCTTGCCGCCATTGGCTTATTGCTTTCGCGCCCTTTTCGCTGCCGAAGCATCCATAGTCTGCTATTCGAGTTGGAGCGAGATAGAGAATACCCGATTTTGCACTGCTCTGCGCAAACGATCCCAACAAACAATTTGGTCGTATTTCGCCCCCATTTATATGACTATTTTGGCATATAAAAGTTATATTACGGTAATGTTGTCATATACTGGTGCTTTATGCGTCTAATGTTCGACTATACGACACTTATATGACCAAATTGTTAGTTGGACGAAGATTGACGAGCGGAATTATTTTCCCGTTCGTACTGTAACATAGATGCCTCGCTAATTTAGAACACAAATGAAAAAATTTACATGATTACTGTGGCGTGTCCAATCTATTTTTGCATCGTTAATAAATTGTAGGTATAATTTATGTATGCGAAGTTATAAATCTCACCTACCTATAGTGCGTCCAAGATAGCTTCTGGTGATTTTGAAAGATCGTTTTAGAGCACGTTTTTTTTTTTTCTTTATGGCAATGTTTGAGCCTAAAACCTTTAATAATTTTATGTTAAATATTAATTAATCTAAACTACCTATTACAAAACTGTAACAGAAAGTGTCTGTACATTGAAGATATTAACAAAAAGTTACGATATGGTTTTTAGGTGTCCCTGATTCCATATCACAAACTTTTTGATGTTTTGTCTGTCTGTTTGTTTGATCGAGCATTACGCAAAAACTGCTGAACCGATTTTGATGAAACTTTTTTGTTCGATAGCTTATTATCTGACTTAAAATCTGGTATATAATTTGTGCGGACAAAGTCGCGGGTTAAAGCTCGTTTATTTATATAATCTTTACATTACTATGTAAGGTAAGTACCTACCTTCCAAATTGCTGACCTTTTTCGATTTTTTCAAGAACCCACGAAAGGTATAACTTTACAGAACTTATAGCAAAAAAATTAGAACTAAAGTTGAAGTCTCGAGTGTGTGCAAGCTTTGTATTGCGATGTTTCCACTTCAGAAACATCAGTTGTAGCGAATTCATTATTTACGTAGTAATGATAGGACAGTGTCTAGTTCCCATGAAAATGATAGGCTTGCCTGTAAAGGCTACCAGTTAATGAACCAAGTTTTTGAAATGTTAAACAGTTTTGCAAGTTAAAATAGAATCGAAAGTTTAAGGTACGTAATATACCTATTATTATGTTTGAGTCTAGGTTTGAGTGATTTTCTCTTTTGTCAATCCGCGATTATATATTTGTAATTTGTATTGATGATCCAGTCTTTTTGAGTCAAGTCTATACCTACACCTACAGTTACATCAAATATAAGGTCTAACAAAATTAGGTGAAACTATTAACGGCGAAAAAAATCAGCTGTTCCATACAAACCTACTCGACCAAAATGTGTGGGACAGCTGATATTTTTTTCGCAATTTCGGTATTGGTGCCATAGAGAAAGTTGTTCAGTTTGATGGTCTGACCATCCCCTTAAAATAGTTTCACCTAATTTTGTTAGACCTTATAATGGGTGTAAGTGACAGCCTAGCAAATACTGAAACGGTGAACTCAGACCATCAAACTGAACTACTTTCACTATGGAGCCTACTTCAGGTGACACCAAAAAAAATTACCTGTCCCAAACAAAACTGCTGTACGTAC
The DNA here is from genome assembly GCA_927399405.1 of Agonopterix arenella. Taxonomy (NCBI): domain Eukaryota; kingdom Metazoa; phylum Arthropoda; class Insecta; order Lepidoptera; family Depressariidae; genus Agonopterix; species Agonopterix arenella. The sequence goes on from OV656710.1 coordinate 6,641,583, forward strand.
AAGACTCAAATGTATGGGACAGCTGATTTTTTTCCGCGTCTCCTGAGGTAGGCTCCATAGTGAAAATTGTTCAGTTTGATGATCAGAGTTCACCGTTTCAGTATTTGCTAGGCTGTCACTTACACCCTGTATACATGGCCATCAGAATTCAGATATGACTATGTTGTTTAGTATCAAAACCGGTCATAAATCCCGACACAACGGAAAAATCCATTTTGTATGGAAAGATAGCCATTTGATAATAGTCGACTCAATTATCATAGCAAACAAGGTTGCTAAATATTTCTAAGCAGTTCTAAATTTCAATAATTTCTTTACACATCTGAAATTAAAAATATCTGAACGTCTAGAACATCAAAGGTGATCATAAACATCTGATCCGTTTAGGAATAGCCCTCCTGGCGCCGTGTCGGGTAAAAAGACCTTAATCCGTTATCTGTTCAGATCATCATCATCATCAGCCTATAAACCACTCACACTCCCACTGCAGGGCACAGGTCTACTCTCAGGGAGAGTGTATGGGCATTAGTCGACCACGCGTGCCCAATTCGGATTGGTGTAGACTTCACATACGCATCAGAATTTCTTCTTCAGCGTATGCAGGATTCCTCACGATGTTTTCCTTCACCATTTGAGATAAGTTAGAAAAACTCATTGGTACATGGCAGGTTGTACGTACGGATTTGAACACGGAACCCCATAATAATTGGGTGTCCATACCCCCCCCCCCCCCCCCCCCGCAACGCGCCACCGACGCTCTTTTCTTAGATTCAATGTAATTTAATTAATAAAATCAGGTATTACTTTGCGGAAATCCATGTCTAATAGGTCTAGGTACTATAGGTTGTATCGAGACCTCCCTTTCTAAATAACTAGCTTTCTGTTGTAGCTGTTCCAATATTTATGATAAAATATATAAAATAATAGGTAGGTACAGTCAGCAGCAATAAGTTATACACGTACAAGTTTACACTTTAGTGCTACGACGTAGAACAAAAGTGTATACAACGTATTGCTGCTGACTGTACTTAGCCTCAGTTCGGTTTTTTGTTCTCCAATCCTATTGGAATGGGATATTAAAATACCTTTTGTTGTAATTTCCTTAATGAACTAAAAATTATGTGTCCTTCAGTTGAAACCAAACTTATAATTTTGCAATTATGCTTAATTCCGCATGGTGTCATTATATTTCAATTAAGACTGGGTACAGTAGTACCAGGTTTATAAGTCTTACCGAATACCGATGTACCTGCGCAGTTGACAAATTTTAATACCGCGCGAAATTATATTGACCAATCAGGATGTGTGACCTTCAATCCGTTTACGCTATTGGCTAATTTGTTTTCGCGCCCTTTCCGCTGCTATCCGACTTTGCACCCTTTGATTACTGAATGACTTCGGGTTTTGTCAGGGACTCGGTACTGCTCTGCGCAAACGAAGATTGACGAACGGAATTATTATCCTGGTCGTAGGTACTGTAACTTGGTACTAAGATTATCTATTTTTTATTTTATTTTAACACTTTATTGTACACACGGAAATATACATGAAAACAACATAATAGACAATTACAAAGGGCGAGCTTATCTCTAAAGAGATTTCTTCCAACAAACCCGATACAAAGAGAGAGCATAGAAAGTGAGGCATAGAGGTGAAGAGAACATAGAGGTGAGTTATCTAATTATCTATCTTCAAAATACCTACCTTCTTGTGGCCTTGTGAAATGCCTTCGCATTCCTGACAAACCTTGCCGATCCCACATCCGTACTCAACTTAGTATCCCATCCCACTCCACCGACTTCTACTCCTACTCCTTCACCATCCATGCTGCTCGGTTGTGAAACTCACTCCCCGCCGACATTTGCGACTCTAAGACTATAGCTGTATTTAAAAAGCAAAACGAAAGAGCACTATCTTTCTCCACCTTGACTGATATTTGTATATAAATTATATACATATTGTATGTTGTAGGTATATAAGGTCTAACAAAACTAGCTGAAACTATTTTAAGGGGATGATCAGACCATAAAACCAAACAACTTTCTCTATAGGACCAATATCGAAATCGCGAAAAAAAAATCTGCTGTCCCTTACATTTAGGTCGAGTACGTTTGTAAGGATCAGCAGATTTTTTTTTCGCGATTTCAATATTGGTGTCATAGAGAAAGTTGTTCAGTTTGATGGTCTGATCATCCCCTTAAAATAGTTTCACCTAATTTTGTTAGACCTTATATATTACATAATACATTTATTTATTTATTTATACTGTTTGTTTGTACACAATAAGTTTGCCTTGTAATTGTTAACTGTCTCTTTTACGGGTCTGCTGGAAGAAATCTCTTCAGAGATAAGCCCGCCCTTTGTCCATGTTTTCTCAACTTTGTGTATTATTATGTCCGTGTGTACAATAAAGTTTTATAATAATAATAATTACGTGTAAAGGTTGGAAACGTTAAGCACAGAAAAGAAATAGACAGTAAGGCAAAATCATACAAGCACCTGAATCGATGCACGCACGGTGGGCAGGCTTGGGGCAGGCCCGTTAAGGTGGTTTCAGTCCATACAAAAGTTTGACGCACAATACGCGTAGACGGAATTAATAAAAGTAATATTTTATATATGGAAAAATAGTTTAGAAAATCTAGTTGCCGCGTCACAAATAACATTTGCAATTTATAATATAATTACGAAAATATAAAGCATTTAAAATTTTGTATGAAAAATTTCAAAGCTGACGCTTCATTTGTGACGCGGCATCTAGATTTTCTAAACTACTTTTTCCATATATACAAAGTTACTTTTATTAATACCGTCTACGCGTATTGTGCGTCAAAGTTTTGTATAAAATTGACCCCTCTGCAACTTCTAATTAGGTCAATTAGCAAAATAAAACACAGGGCGGTGCAATCGACTAGAACCTTTAGTGTTAATTTTGCAAGTAGACGAAATTAGTTCCAACGATTTCCGCAACATGGCGAGAGGTGTTTTATTTTTCTAGTCAGACTTTATTTAATTAGGTAGGTGCCTATTTAGGTAACATATAAGATAAAGTTCAAATTGGACTGTCTCTTTCTTTTAATCTGTTGGAAATAATTGCTATAAACTAGCTCTTTCCTATTTGTTATTCTTCTTTCTATGGACTAATACAAAATAAATTATCAATTTATCGTATAATTCCTTTACTGCGTATAACTCCTTGTATTTGATTATCTATACTAGTATAATACTTCAAAATGCCTAATAATCGTATAACTCTTTTCATATCTCCGTCAAAAAATGCTGTAGAAACTTGCTTTTGTAATTCTTTGATTTTGGTCTTGTTTTCTTTGTTTAGAGACATTATTTCAGCTTCTGTTTCCGCGTTTTCGACGTCTTCATTCTTTTCCATTATTTTTATAAGGAATTCTTGATCTACTTCAGTTTTTTCTGGTATTTCTTTCCCTCTCAAGCGGAGCATGTAAATGCCTGAAAATGTAGATTATATATATTAATTTTATTTAAGGAGAGATTTTAATTGGGAATGCGTAGTAGGTACTGTAGTTTGGTTTCAGGTGCAAAAAGATTTAGGTCTGCAAATGTGATGACGACCTACGTCGTAAGTCCGCAATATAGCCCAGTCATTTTACGGTTTGAGCCGGGACTAATTAATAATTGTTTTTTTTTTCGGTTTAATATTAAAGAACCAATTTGAGCCTAGAAATATACCAAAATTGAAAAAAAATCACGTCAGCAACAGTTCCAATTTTAAAATTTAGATATTATGTCGTTCTAAAAAACCTGACGGTTAATTGTTTTTTCACATATTTAAGGCTTTATCATTATACATACTTCCGACATGATGTAAATATTTTTGTCTACTTAGAAGGTTTTGAAAAATACATTCGTATTTTCTAATACATACCTCATTTTTTAAATTTTAATGTCAATTTTATTGCTCAAAAATAATTTATATTGTTAAATCTAAGTCAAATGAGTGCATTGGTATTAATATAACTTATTAATTTAAAAGCCTTCTGGGACACAAAATTGCGATTTCTATGTTGCGTAGCGATTATTTTTAAATAGAGATAGTCCTTTTGTCACTAAATGATGCCGGTTACAGTTTAAAAGTCCAATTAATAATTACTCCCTACCCCGCCTGACAAAACTCCGTAAAATGACTGGGCTAATATCCGGTCCCGCAGTGCGCATGACTCGACTGGTGAGTCGGATTGTATCACATTCCGGGGTGTGACAACACCCGTCGCTTCGTTGTTTTCCATCAGCGGGGTAATTAAGAGGCTATGTGAAAAAAAATAGGATTCTTCAAAGCGTCATATATCATGAATTACTAACAGTAGGAGTATGATTAGCGGATATGTGTAAATTGAACATATAATTGAAGTTTTGATTAGAGCCAAAACACGATTAAGACACATTTTCTCGATAGAAAAACAAGCCAAAGTAGCCTCCGTCTTTATAGATAAACGCTTGGAACTGCTAAACGGTGAATAATAGAAACACGAGACTTGATTTAAAAAAAAGAGATTGATATTTTACAAATTTTGATTAGAACAGAATTGAACTTACATAAATAGTACAATTACAATTAAATAAAGTTTGTTTTACGCTTGCGTCGTTTCATGCGCGCGCGCCGCCCCATCTCTTTCTCTCGCATCAGGCAGTAATATAAGCTATCGCACTTAAGTTAAATAGTACGGCTATAACTTTTGTTCTATAGTTTCTTTGATAAATAGTTAAATACTTACCGGTACCAGTCATTGCTACTGAATAAGAGCTTATAGAACAAAAGATATAGCCATTAGACTTAATTACCCGCTGATGGAATTGCTCAGGTTGAAACTACATACAAAATTTAAAATCATAAATCATAAACATTAAAAATGTCATCCAAACTAATTAGTCAGTATCAGTAGCCATCTCATAAAGTGGATGCCAGTATGACAACATTATAATAAGAGGAAATTGAATCAAACTACTTTACCTCTTGCTAAAGGTTCTAGGAGTGTGTTATAAGCTTCATTGACTAAAGAAGAGTATTCTTCTGATATTTCCAGCTCCTTTGCTTCTCTGAAAAGAAGAATTTTTTAAATATCAATGATACATCCATGGAATGATTGACGACCCGGTTGCTGTAATGGTTACCACGCTGGACTACCTTACCAGGGTTCTGGGTTCCAATCCCAGTTCAGTATGTTATATGATTGTGCCGTTGTTGTATGGTTCCCATAACAAAAAGCCTATGGCTTACTTGGGTTCATTACAATGTTATGTGTGTTATTTTTATTTTATTTTTCTTGGAGTCTGGCTGAGATTCCTGAGAACTAAACACTTAATTGGACATTGAATGCCAGTATTAACAATTCAATATGAGTCTAATATGTTTCCACCATAGTGCTTATGTTTTTGGATGTCGCCATCAATGATCATCTGATATATATTGAAGTAATATAAACATCCCACTGCAGGGCATAGGTCAACGCTCGCAAATAACAGGGACCATACTCAGGCCGGACAACATAGTTCCAGTGTGAATCAGTGGAAGCAAGCTTTTGGTCAAATAGTATTCCAGTATTACCAACTCACATGGTTAGGGCTCTAACATGCCTTGAAGCTCGATTAATATTGCTTCAGTAGGGCAACTCGACAGTAGGTACCAAGATATGGTTTGCCCTGTTTATGGACTTCTGTGCAGAAATCAAATTCAAGCCTTTCTGGAGAGGGGAATTGAGAGATGGCCATCATCGCTCAAGCGCTATACACTGATCAGTCACCTTTTATGTCAATAACCCGCATGAAAATCCCTACCAATTTCCCTGAGCGCTCATAATCCATTGCGCGACCTTTAAGCACCTAATGCGCCAGATAGAATGTCACTGTATGAAGTAATAACAATGCTGAGTCAAACCCCTTAGGACACATTTTAGCATTTATTGTCTGACAGCAGGCGGTAATTTAAAGGGTGGAATTATTGTTTCAACGATGTACCTGCTCAGTAGATAAATTTTAATAGCGTGCGAAATTATATTGACCAATCAGAATGTGATGATGATGTTGAGATCAGAATCAAAAAGATGAAACTGGTATTGGACTCAAAAATCTTAACTCGGCGCATCAAAATCTCTCTCTTTGAATCCATAGTGAAGTCTATCTTGCTGTTCGGCTGCGAGACCAAGAAGGAAACAATGGGACTGACGAGCAAAGTACAGGTCTTCGTCAACAAAAGCCTGAGATCCATCCTGCGCATTTACTGGTTGAACACAATCAGCAATGAAGAGCTGTGGGCTCAATGCCAAAATAAGCAAGAACTCGCTCAATGCAAGTGGAAGTGCATCGGGCATACGCTTCCGAGAGAAGAGGACAACTCCACCAGAGTCGCCTTCACATGGGAGCCTGGTGGGAGCAGGCGGCAGGGGCGCCCAGCACACATGTGGCAGCGACCCTCGACACTGAGCTATGAGCAGCCGTGTTTGAGTTGGCGCGAAATAGAACACCAAGCGCAGGACAGGGAGAGGTGGCGGTGTCTCTTGAGCGGGCGGGCGCCTTAAAGACCTTGACATACAGTCGGTAATTGTATATCATACCAATCCGAGCGGCGGGACGCGGTGGTATACAATTATCGACCGTATGTCAAGGTCGCCAAGGCGCGCCCGCGCCTCAACTCCTGTATGCGATACGCTTTAAGTGGCGAGAAGTATGAGCCTGGATGACAATCCAATATGAGAGAGAAATATTTGTCGAAACTAACCTGTTCGCGTATTTATCAGGGTGTAAATATTTCTGCAGTTCCTTATACCTATATGAAAGGTCATTGTCGTCCACATCGTACGTCTCCTTCACACCCATGATTTGGAAGTAATTCTTTTTATTACTAGGACTCTGTAGTGCTTTGCAATTAGAACAAAACAGATTTGAGACTAGGTTTTTAATATCTTTTCCGCAAGACCAACATGTTGATGAAAATCTCACTTGCCGTAACACCAACTTTTTTATTGAATGGTTACGAATTGAGAGCCACAAACTCATGATTTAGTAGTAAACTTAAAAAAAAATTTATTCTTAAATTATGGAGCAAACGTAAAAGAATTGAAATAAAACTAATTCTATATGGCTTTGAAATTATTTATGGTAATGGTAATTGTTGCGTGAAATTCAGCAAGGTTACGACTTTGTTGACATTTGGCCATCAGCTGATTTCGGTCAGTCAGTGCAGGCCTATTGACAGCTTTAGTTTCGATAGGTCCGTTTTGGCGCTGCAGTCTCATTTTCATCGAACGTCACATTGCATTTTTTTTGGTTCAATTCAAGGTAAAGGGCTCTAATATCCCATACAACTAGGTATTTATGATAACAAATATCTATTTATTTGTTATGTATAAATAAGAATTATATGTTTATCTATTTATGTTAGGTATTTATATCATTGTTTTTCTTTTTAATTTTTCTTTGTAACACCGACCCGTATTCTTGGTTGATATTTCCTCTAGCCCAAGGTTGTCTGGAAGAAATCGCTTTTTAGCGATAAGACCGCCTTATTTGTACCATAATTATTTTTGTGACCTGCTCTGTACTGTATTTATGTGTTTGGTGTAAATAAAGTATATTTCATTCATTCATTCATTCATACAACCGATGTCTTCAATAAAGTTCTCTCATTTTTAGCAATTAAAACGGTGGTGTTCGACGTTTTGACGCTTCTTTGGAGTTTTTGGAGACAATCGAAAGACGCAGGAAATGTAGAGAAGTCTACAGGAAAGAGGTGAACTGACCGCTTTGCCACGCACGCTACAAATGACGGACCACGAACGAAACACAATCATATTTTTTCGCTTTCACTACACTTTGGTACGCAAAACAACACCAATTTTACGAACCAAAATTCATTATAGACAATAAAAATTCGATAAAGTATGTGGACACCAAACGTCGCTGACTAATTCCTGCCAAAAACTCACGTCACATTGAACTTACAGCAGTAGCACGGCTAGCATGCATCCCAAGACAAAGCAATAAAAAAAACGAGAAAAATGTCATGTGCACTTTTTCTGGCATACATAAAATAATAAAGATGGAGGCACATCTCGATTTTTATCGTTTTCTCGGGGGTGGCATGCGAGGCCTACAGCAGCGTCATGCCTTGTTGTGGCGTCAGAATGAGTTGGTCTCTTTCACTATGGAACCTACCTCAGGAAACGCGAAAATACATTGTAGTCGGGTTGGTGCAGCAGTTTTGTATGGGACAGCAGATTTTATTGTTTCTTGAGGTAGCTCCATAGTGAATGTTGTTCAGTTTGAGGGCCTGAGTTCACCATTTCAGTATTTGCTAGGCTGTCACTTACACCCTGTATTCGAATTATATTGACGACATCAGCGCCAAAACGAACCTGTTGGTACTAAGTAAAAATTTCACTGTCTCATTTTTGTAGCTTGCTACATATCAGTATCATTGTCACTGTCAACTTTGTTTTTTCTTCTTCCTTTTGTAAAGGCATTGTGATCTAGCCCTTACAGCCGTTGTCTTCAGTAATTTTTTTTAATGTACTTTGATCGTCATAGTGCGTTGAGTCTTTCTAAGTCGTCATAAAATGGTCTCATACTAGTCTTATAAGTTAGCTCCGAAGTCCCGTCGTCGGAGGTCCTTATTAAAAGGTTAGCTCTTTTACGAGAAAACAATGTGGACCACTTGCAGTATATCGCATGGATCAGAAAAGCCTTTGTATTTGTATCTCCCGAAAAATACGCAATAAAATTGAGAAATAAAGATCGAAAAACGGATTTTTTTTTGCCATAGATCGTCACAGCATTATAAAATGACATGTTGATTTTCAACCTCAGATAAATTAACAGGAATGGATTGGAAACGATCGCTCAATTCTACGCGAAAAAGTCTGTCACTTTTGCCGGGGGGCGAGGTAACGCACACAAAGAAATTGTTCATTACTAATGCATTTCTCGATCACGTCGCTATGCACGCAAACGACGACATTTACAAACACTAGCTTGAACTGTACACAAACAATTACATTCGCACACATAGACGTGTATTAAATACGTAAACAGAAGGCCAAAAGGCCAGAAGGTAAGTTGAACCACATATTCACGCAAAGTATTTGAAAATAGAGGTCTAGTTATGCTGGCTAGTTGAAATGGACTCATAAAAGTGCTAGTGCTTGACACTATCGATACCTTATTTATCGATAAGTTTGGCAATCATGAATAATCGTGTATGACTATCAAATGAAATGAATATAATATTTTTCACGGTCGGGGTGTCGCAAAGAGGGTCCCATACAAAATTAGGACTTAGAACATTTTCAACAAAGAGAAGATATTTAATCAATTCTAAATACTGGGAAAGCGGCTAAATAAAAACACGTATACCCTCATGTTTACCAGATGTATTTAAAATAAGTAATTGTAATTACAACAAAATTATGTAATAGAATACAATGCACTATAAAATAATAGTTCAGCTATTTATTAAAAGATGTTACGAATTTAAAGTAGGTATGTAATGTTCGCAGCAATAAATAATAATGATTTATTCATAGAAAGATACACTATACTGAAAAATATTACAGTATTGATTTAGTGAATTGAAACACCACAACATGGCTATATTATAGGTTACCTTATATGTCTGTTTAAGATTCTTTTTTAATGATTTAGTTAGAGAATTATTAAGTTATTTGAATAAAAAGGTTAAATAATGAAAAGGATTTTATTTTAAGATGACTCCTATTGATTGACCAAGCAACCCGGATACTGGGTTCTTTTGGAAATCTGTAAAGATATACAGCTATTAAAATACTAACAAGTAGCGAAATATCGATATCGATATTTAATATGTGCAGGCCCTTCACTAATTTCGTAGCGGTGTGGCCAGCCACATTTAAATAAAATAATTATTTGGATCGAATTAAGAATAAAACATACACATGTTTATAAAAATACTAACACTATTATTGTACATTTAAACAATAGTTTTAATTCTAAAAAGTGACATGTAAAGAATTGTTCATGGGTTATATTATGATGGTTTTTCAGATTACCAAATATACCAAGTAAGTTTAATAAGTGCAAGCAGTATTTACTTTATTATTTTATTATACAGGTAGAGTAATAATAACATCACAAGTAATATACGGTAAAATGTAGTAATGTTCATACAACTTCAAAATCGTACAAATATGGACTTATACGGTCAACCGGCAACACTTATTTATGGGAAATATTTTTCTATTTTATGGTAGTTTATTGCATTATTTGATAATATTTGGACAAAAAAATACTCACAAGTGAAAGGTAGTGTTATCCTTTTGTACGCTTGAAGTTCCTGACCTTTTTTTGCACTGATAAACACTACAGACAGGCATTTTTGCGGGATGTCGTGCCACGAGAACAAACACTTGGCGACTGGCGCGAGACGCGCGGGGACTAGTTTTATATAACGGGTATGCTCACTGAGCGCATGCCTTTGGCAGAGGGGTACGCGCGTAATATCGCATCCATTCCTGTTAATTTATCTGAGTTTTCAACGAACAAAATACTGAAGACAACGGCTGTATGGGCTCGAAGGTTGATTATGCTATTCCCCGCGGGAAAAAAAAAATGTCATATCTGTCAATGTCAATGTCAAATTGTCAATTGTTAAACGTTGAGGTTACTTTTCGGATCGGATGGTTAATTTTGTTGTTTGTTTGTAATTTTTCTTACCAAAACAAAAAAATCAACAAAATGGTGTCGTACTTCACCATCGACGCAATAGGTGAAAACACTAACTTCCAAAAGGAAATTTCAAACATGATGCATGGTTTTGGCGACAATCCCAATCCAAACGCAGCTACTGTGGTCCTAGTAGAAAACGTTGTCCTACAACAACTACGCAGCATGCTTCAAGAGTCTTTACATTACTCTAACTTGAGAGGCGGGAAAGCTATCACAAACTACGATATAATTTATCTAATGAGAAAAAACAAAATGAAACTCAAACGCTTACATGACTACCAAATTAAGCTAGATCATATAGATAAAACCCGGCAAGTTACAGTCACTACGCCCACCGAGTCTAACATGACAGGAATTTTACTGGACGAAGAAAAAGACCCATTAATCAAAAAGCGAAGAACGCATATTGACATTATAAAAGAATTGGACGAAGCAGATGAAGTGAGTCAGATAAAATTCGACGCTATAGACCATTTGAGAAAGGTAAGAGCTGCAAAAATTACTGAGTCAATGTCGTTTGAGAAATACGAAGCGTATCACAAAGCAAGATGTAGCTCATTCCGTTCCGGCTACGGAATGGGCAAAGGATTTTTAAAATTAGAACGCTGGATAAATCCGAATAAAGAATTAAAAATAACACTGTCAGCTTTAGAAGTGCTTTGTTTTCTCGCCTATGAAACTGTTGCAGAATTGGTTGATGGAGTATTTTTAATTCGGCAAGATGCTAAAAAGAAGTACGGAGATCCATTTGGGAAATTTGAGGGTGGGCATTTCTGTAACCCTGTCAGTTTGAATAATGCAGTTTATATTAAGTCTGGCTTCGAAGGTGTTCCGGCTATTACTGTGGCAGAAGTGAGGGAGGTTTTGCGAAGATATTTCAACCCTAGAACTGGTATGAACGGGTTATTCTACAGAAATATGAATATGGATTTACCTGTTAGATTTATTACTATTTAAGCTTAGCCCACACAGATATACGGTCAGTTGCAGAAACGCTCATTTAAGTTAATCCTCCATTAAATCTCTTGCTGTCACTTTTTTCTTTTTGATGTGGTAAAAGCTAGCAAGAGATTTAATGGAGGATTAACTCTAATGAGCGTTTCTGCAACTGAGTGTAAGACTGCTATTGTGAGGCAGGCACATTAAATTAAAAAATTATATTTAAGTGTAAAATATAATTGTAATAGTTATTTTTATGAATTAATGCCCTTCTGTCAATGTTGAGTGAGTAATGATTTTTGGGAGTATTGTAATTGCAACTTGCAAGGATTGTTTTTATGTACAAAAACACATTGGAGCTAATACAAAATGGTAGAGCCTCACAGCAATCCGGAAAGTACCCAATAATACACGACAGCCTACAAACAGACTTGCAAAGTGATTCATTACTTAGAACTGACAAATCTAAAGAACTGGAAAAACTTGGGTTGTCACCTCTCAATCTGCCGCAACTCTAGGGTTAAAAATATAACCTGGCAACCCTAGTGGTGGCAACCCTAGTTTTTCCAGTTTAGATTGGTCTCCTTCCGATGGCATCTCATTCACTTCCCAAATAGTACCAAAAATCATCATGGTAAAGGTACTTGCGGCAAGATTTTGTTAGGCAACCTGACTAGGTCGGGGTTGTATGAATCCCTGTGTAAGCTTTCACTTGAATCACATTTCGTTCACCAAACAAATCTATACTGTTATAAAACTGTAACAGAAGTTTGTCTTTACATTGAAGATATTAACAAAAAAAAAAGGTTATGATATGGTTTTTTGGGTGTCCCTGATTCCATATCACCAATTTTTTGTCTGTCTGTTTGTTTGTGTGTTTGTTTGTTTGTTTGAACAAGCATCACACAAAAACTACTGAACCGATTTTGATGAAACTTTTTTGTTTGATAGCTTATGATCTGACTTAAAATCTGGTATACAGGGTGAAATTGATATCATTAGCATCCTTTTAAACTGAACTGAACAAATTTTACTATGGGAGCAAACCAATCGAAGCAACAACAAAAAATCTGCTGTTGCATACATTTGAGTCGCGAACTCGCGCGTCGTCGTCGCAGTTTAGTATGGAACAGCTGATTTTTTTTTCATCCGATCGATTTGCTCTCATAGTAAAAGTTGTTCAGTTTGATGGGTAGACTCTTAGTTTAAAAGGTTGCTAATGATATCAATTTCACATTGTATTACCAATGTATTGTGCCGAAAGAGTATCAAGTACTACGCATCACTGCCGTCACTCATCATCATCAGCCATCACCAGTGATCGGAATAGGTAGTGCAATTTAGGGTAAAGTTGCGAATATTGTGTGATGAATATTAATATTTATATTATACAGGGCGTAAAATTTTATGCATTGTATATTAAACAGGGTGCAGGCCCCGTGTAGATACAAACTCCCATGAATCGAATACAAATATTAATATTCATCACACAAATATTCGCAACTTTACCCTAAATTGCTGAAAGTCACCCAAAGAGCAATGGAGAGGGCTATGCTCGGAGTTTCCCTGCGAGATCGAATCAGAAATGAAGAGATCCGCAGAAGAACCAGAATAACTGACATAGCCCAAAGAATTGCTAAATTAAAGTGGCAGTGGGCGGGGCATATTGCTCGCAGAACCGATGGCCGATGGGGCCGAAAAGTTCTCGAGTGGGGACCGCGTACCGGAAAGCGTAGCGTGGTTACGCCCCGCACACGGTGGAACGACGACCTTGTGAAGGCATCGGGATCCCGTTGGATGAGGGCAGCGCAGGACCGGTCGTTATGGCGATCCTTGGGGGAGGCCTATGTCCAGCAGTGGACGTCCATCGGCTGAGATGATGATGATGATGATGACCCTAAATTGCACTACCTATTCTGATCACTGATCATCACTGTCTGCTACAAAGGTCTAAGTTTTTCTTTACTCACAATATTGTATTAAATAAAAATACACAGTAAGTAATTTTATTTAAGATTTGACTGTTTATATTAAGTTTTCAATTGTAATTATGTAGCAATAAGAATTAAAATAATTTTCATGAATAAAATTGTTTGTTCGTAATTATTTTTTAATTTTGTTATTTGTGCATTCTAGTTTAACCCCAACACTACTTCTTATTCTGACTAGATAACACTGACTACTGATTTAAGGCAACATTAACTTGGTACCTAATGCTAAAAGTAAAAGATCTGTAACCAAAGTAACCACAGAACATTATAAGAGGGGTTAGAAATGCAAAGTAGGCGTGGAACGTGTCGCCACAGGTTATGCAATGATTTGCATAACGCCATAAAGCGCGCGACGTAGGGCATGAGTACTTGTTGCAGCGTGAGCGGGAAGTCAAGTGGTGACAGCCGTCTCCGAGAAGCAAAAGCGCTACTTTGCATTTCTAACCCAAGAGGGGTAATGTTCTTTCATAATGTTCTGTGAAAGTACCTAACTAATCTGTACTATAACTTTACATTTCATTTCATTTCATTTATTGCTTTTATGTACAGTATTAAAGGTCGTATTATATGGTAAGGTATGAGTACACACGGCGACACATCAAGCTATACAAAACCAACATAAGCTGGCTGCGCGTAGGTTGCATAACGTATAACGTCGCGCGGCCAGCTTATGTTGGTTTTGTATAGCTTGATGTGTCGCCGTGTGTACATGAACCCTGTTGATTAGGGCATTGCAAATTAGAGTCATGCAAGATAATTAATATCAATTACAACAAATAACATTTAAGATGGTGTCCTCTATATATGGCGTAGAAAAAGAAACTGTGTGTATTATTATACTGTAACTGTCCCTTTAAATGATGATTTTGTCTACTTGTAGTGAATGTTGTGCCCACCTGTAACTGGGTTATGTATCAGAATTATACCTAACTAAAGATGTAAATGTGAGTGTTATAATATGTAATCTGTTGGTGAGCCTAAATAAATAAATAAACACGGATAAATTGATATACAGATAGCTTTGGAATTATACAATTTTTGTATACATTTAAAGTTGAAATAAAATATTGTTAGGTATATCAAAATTGAAATTACATTAATTATAAAATTTTTGTATACATTTAAAGTTGAAATAAAATATTGTTAGGTATATTAAAATTGAAATTACATTAATTATAAAATTTTTGTATACATTTAATGTTGAAATAAAATATTGTTAGGTATTTTAAAAGGAAATTACATTAAAGATAAAACTAGCACGCTATAGTTCATCACACATAAACTCATCAATCGTATAATAGCATTTGTCGACTAATAGGGTCTTAAGTTGTCTGTAAAAATGTTTATCTCCGGTTTTTATATCTTTTAGGATTTTATTATAAATTTTTACCGCCGTATACTCTACTGTATGCTTGACACATTCCGAGACACTTGATGTCTGTATGGAATACAAATAAAAGTTATTTTATGTCTCAGTCTTCATAAACCTGTTCAAATTACAGTGGCAATGTCACAGCACCGTTTCGCCCTTATTGAACATGGAACCTTGTGTCTTGCACACAGAGTAGTTTTTGTCTTGCAGTGGGATGTGAGAGGCTGATGATGACGAGACGCCATACAGAAACCGTCGTACGGAGACCTGCATACGGTGAAGAAGAAATTCTGAAGAGTATGTGAAGTCCACCAGTCGGCATAGGGCACGGCCTTTGACTACTTATATAGGGAATAGTTACGTGAGTAATTGTACTAACAAACATTTCTGCCACTTTTTGCGGGGGACGAGGTAACATGAACTTCGCATCTTTGGATCTTATTCCTTATAACTATAGGTTCTAATTTTGAATGATAAAAATAGTGAAAAGTAGTCTCGTGTGAACCCCAAACGTCATAAGTTCGTAGTTATTGTTTCGCAATTATAGGGCAGAGGGGAATTGCTACCGCAAGGCCAATCCTTAATAACGTAACGCCCATACACACTCCTTGAGGGGGTTAGGCCTGCGCCCTGCAGTGGGACGTGTATATAGGTTGGTTATGATACAGAATACGAATTCAATTTCTTTCATAATAATTTAGGATACGGCACAGCAGGCGGAGGACAGTCTCCTTTTGGTGGCTTTTTCCGATTCAGTTTGCATAGAATGTGCTGCCATCTATTAAAAAAAAAGATTTTATTGTCTATGTCAATGTCAAATTGACAAAATCACAAAATGGCTACCTATCTTGCGTAATGTACGGGTTGTTTGTAGTTTTCGTTCAATTTCGTGCCGATTTAGTGATGTTCTGGAGTTTCTGTTGTTCTCTTACCAATGTTTAGATTACATGAATAGTAAGGATACTGGAATTTCACTCGATCGGTGCGGGATTGAACGAAAACTAGCATTAAAAACAATAATATCCATTGGTATGAGTAGATATAAGTAGGTATGTATAGTATAGGTTGAATTATTGTCGATGAAACATAGATGGCGCTAGCTAGCCTTCAATTTGACATAAGGTGGATGCATAATGTTGCCACGAGTGGGTTCTTTTTTCTAATATACTTATATTACTCTTTACGGCACAGGCTCTGGTTTACACAAAATTTATTTTTAGAGCGACATCTTTTGAACACAATTCGTATTAATATGTTTTAAAGATGTCGTTCTGAGAAACCTCGAAACTTGAATTCATTTGTTTCGATGAGTATCATAGTGCGCAGGATTAATTCTAGATGGCGCTGAAACATACAGAAATACGTACGAAAAATATTTTATCACCTACCTACCTACCTCCTGCCTATGTCACCTATGTGCTTATGTGCTGTAGGTAGGTACTGTGGACGGGTGTACTAGTCTTCTGCTTGGCTTGCGGGAGGTTTTACTTAATGAAATACTTGTTGAAGCTTGAGGAACAATTATATTTCTTTTATATGATAATTTATTGTAAAGCAAGACGTCAACTACTCATTTGTCCCAAGGACGTAATAAAAAACTAACACCTAGCATCTTTGCTTTTTTTAAAGTCCGTGTTCCAAATTTAATAATGACCTATATAGCAGCTAGTATTAAACCCTGCGATATGCAACCTTTGCAGTACTTACTAAGTAAATAGGTTAGAAGAAAAGAAAAGTAATTCTCAATATAAACAGATTTAAAACCCTTGGATGTCCAAGGGTTTTTAATCTGTTTGTTTTGAGATTCCAGTTTATTTTATATAGGTACATAAACTCACCCTAGATCCCTTCCGGGTAGACAGAAGCCTTGCTACATTTACCAACCACTGTTAGTGGGGGAACCAATGACATTCTATACAAGGAGGACTTCGCATCAGTGCACTATTAACGGGACCACTAAGTTATGCCCAGTTGTTTTACATTACTGCTTTGTAACCGAATACATTTGAAAGGACTGGAATGTCAGTGGCAATTTATGACAGCTGAGCATGTTTAGGCTTTGTTATTGTGTCATACAACTGATGACTCTATGGTTATAAAAACTCATTGGGGGGAACCAATTTATAACAAAAAGGTTCACTTTCAAAATGTTTATTATTTGGTTGTAAGGGCTTGGTCAATGACCAATAGGCTACTGTGACCTGAATAGATCTATTGTAGCTTTCAAAATATTTAGGTTTCGGAATAAAAATGGTGTGTAAAGTAGTGATGCCAGCAAGAAGGTGGCATAGTAGCCCAGTCATTTTACGGTTTGAGTTGGGACTAATTAATTTGAGCTTAGAAATGTACCAAAACTATAAAATTATCACGTCAACAACAGCGCCAAATTTTAATTTTAGCGTTTATCTCGTTCTAAAAAACTGCCTCTGTGGTCTAATGGTTAAGAGCATTGGCTCTCGACACAGAGGTCGTGAGTTCGATTCCCACGGGGGTAACCTAGTGAAATGTAACTTTGTGCGTTTTTTCCCAGTTGGTTAGGACATTGCAGGCTGAATCACCTGATTGTCTGAAATAAAAATGATTCCGTGCTTCGGACGGCTCGTTAAGCCGTTGGTCCCGGCTACTAGCTCTGGTGGTAATAGTCGTTACATAAAAACCACGTCAGAGGCCGTAAGGTGGTCTGAAAAAAACTCTGACACCAGGGCTCTGCCCACACGATAAGAAAGAAGAAGGCTTTACCATTATACATACTTCAAACATGGTTTTTAATATTTTTGTCTATACAAGGCTTTGAAAAATACATTAGTATTTTCTATTAAACATCTCATTTTTTACATTTACACGCCTATTTTACTCAAAAATAAGTTATATTGTTCAATCTAATTAAAATGAGTGCATAGGTATTGATGTTATCAATTTAAAAGCCTTCTGGGAGATACAATTTTGATTTCTATGTTGCGTAGCGAATTTTTGTTTAATACTTTTTCAAGTAGTCTTTTTGTCACTAAATGGTGCCGGTTACAGTTTGAAAGTCCAATTCATAATTACTCCCCCCCCCTCCCCCCCTACCCATCCTAACGATACTCCGTAAAATGACTGGGCTATAGGTAGGTATTATCTATACCTGGCGAACAGACTGCCACAAGTCGTGTATATTTTAACGAAAATCTGACAAATGCAAAGCACAGATATTGGTTTTTAGATCATGTACTTATAAAAAAATTAATTTACTTTAATTTGTTAGTATTGAAAATATAACCTGACTTCGTTTGTATGGAGCGCGCCTAGTTACCCTACCCTAAAGATGTAACACACCCTGTGCCTCCAACAAATCAGAACAATAGGTAGGGGAACTGGAGTAGGTAGGTACTGTGGAGGCGTGGCTCAAATGGTAATTAAAATAGAGCTTTTCTGTTTGTTATATACTTTTATTTTCATGTATTGAGACATTTTCTTTCTAGCTCTGAGAACGATTCTCTTCTGACTTCCTAATAATTGAAGCCCGCGCCGGGGTTGTTCGACGTTCCAAATTTATTTCAAATAAAAACCAGCCAGCAAGCTATGGCTATACAACCTCCTTACATCACCATCCTCCTCATCGAAAATTTGGACGTTCCAAATTTATTTCAAATAAAAACCAGCCAGCATGCTATGGCTATACAACCTCCTTACAGTACCTACATAAATTGAAAATTGTATGCACTGCGCGCACATTATAATTCACTTTGAAGAGTAGGTAGGTAGTTGCCTGTAAATTTAATTTCGCATAACAAAGTTACAGCGCAGCGCTCAATATCGGAAACTGATATTGAAACTCGTAAGAGAGCACAGCCTATAAGTATACTTATAATGTTATAATATAAGTAAGTATAGGTACTTAAAGGCTGTGCTCACATACGGTCAGCACCAACCTGAGGCACCACCACAAAGTCCACAACTTCGTACACCAATCTGGAGTGGTATTTTTTAATTTCATACGTTCAAGTCAGCAATGTCTCCGAAGACGACAGAAATAGGGTGAGGTGGAGAGAACAGACGCGGAAGGCCGACCCTACCACCATAATGGGATTAAACGCCAGGAAGAGAGAGAGAGAGTCACACGTTCAAATCATCAGTAGAAAATGACAAAATTACTAGGTAAGGAGATTATGTGTCATTTGATCAGGATTTTCGAAGTGTGAGATTATAGTACTACTTCAGAAATCAAATTCACAATTTCATTTTTTTTCCTAGCCTAGATAGATGATGACATTCAAATTCAAAGTCATTTATTATACTACTTATAGGTTACAGGAGATCTTATTCTTATTTATATTTTGAATCTCTATAACCTGCCTTTTGGGCTTACAATATAGGTAAGAGTTTAATTAATTTTAATATAAATCTACACATGTCATAAAATTTTTATATTAGATCATCATCCCACGGCTGAGCGAAGACCTTTCCTTTACTCTTCTCTCCCTATTTTGGGCAAACTTGGCCACAGGTTGTCAAAAGCTTCGAAGTCGTACCGCCACCTTTCCCTAGGGCGACCTGGAGTGCGATTTTTGAAACTCATTCGCTGAGCTCAGCAGTTGAAAAAGTCAAAAGTATATTATTATATTTGGTGATATGCATCTTTCTATGACTTTTGAAAGACAAATCAGCAGTAGAAAGATGCATTTTCTCCATAATAATTTTGACATTTTCAACAGCAGCTCAGCGAATGAGTTTCAAAAATCGCACTCCTGGACGCTGAACACAATTTCTTTAAAGGCCTTTTACCGCTCAGTGGCGATGGCGTCCTCATCAAAAAATTTAAGATTTTTACAATCAAATTAAAATTAAAAAGTACCAAAAGCACCAAAAGCAATTCTACTGGATATAACATGGAAGAGGGATAACATTATTCTTCGATCAAATTAAAATAGCAAGATTATTTTAATAATTTTCTAGGTAGGTTAGTGAGTAATTTATATCATTCGTAAGTAGGTATGTATACATACATACCTAAATAAATTAGTATGCAATATCATCGTGTTATCATGTAATTGGGGCTGCAAAATTATAATGTTGTTGAAATTAAGTAATTTGCCTGATAACCAATAAAGATAAATTAAACTAAATTAAATTAAATGTAAGTATGTCTAATACCAACATATTATGATTTTTCAAAATTCCTGAAAGATTCCACGGCAACAACGTCCCCAACTTCCAATCAACTCAATCCTATGAAATATAGGTACAATAGCGTTATCCCACTTTTGTCAACAGTCAGAAGGATTTATAAGTGCCCGGGTGAAGCTCGCAATGGCACTCAAAGTCTCTCCAGATCTCTCCGAGTGCCCTTACAGTGCCACCCAGATCTTTACGATTAATCGAGTGGGCAGAAAAGAAAACTTGCCCAAATTGGCTTCGGACGTACCTACGTCCACATATTGTAACGTTTACCCTATTGAACTCCTGTCTACAATGGACCTTTTTCGGATTAATTTGGGAATGTTTGTAATTCAGGTTCAATTCTAGTTTCGTTTCAGGGTTTCGCACCCAAAGGGTGTCAACTTGACCGTATTCATAAGCCAACGCTGTCTGACTGTCCATACAACGTTGGCTTATGAGGTCTGAGGATACTGGAGAGAAAAATCTGAAAATGTTATAAAATGTAGCTTAAGGTGTACTTTCAGTGAAAATTATAACGGATGCTGTAGCCTAACCAGTTTCTGTGAAGACCTATAATATGAATATATCTTGCGTAATGCGCGAATTGTTTGTAGTTTTCGTTCAATTTCGTGCCGATTTAGTGATGTTCTGGTGTTTTTGTTGTTCTCTTACCAATGTTTAGATTACAGGAATAAGTAAGGATACTGGAATTTCACTCGATCGGTGCGGGATTGAACGAAATCTAGCATTCAAAACAATAATATCCATCGGTATGAGTAGATATAAGTAGGTATGTATAGTATAGGTTGAATTATTGTCAGTGAAACATAGATGGCGCTAGCTAGCCTTTAATTTGACATAAGGTGGATGCATAATGTTGCCACGAGTGGGTTCTCTTTTCTAAAATACTTATATTACTCTTTGCAGGGAACCCTAAAAATAAAAACGATCAAAGTCATTAAAACTTTAAGGGTATCGTCGTCAAGAGGATTATCAATTACTTTTTGAACGTTTAACCTATTTTTCGAATGAGAAGGGGTTTCGGAAATAGTTATTAAATACCTAGGTACCTACTTAATTAGGGTTTCTGATTTCTCGAGGCACGAGAATGATTTAGCAGAGGTAACATACATTGTACGGTAAAAAAATGTTTGCTCTAGTGTTATTATATCCAGGGAGGAAATATGGGAATACGTTTGTATGGAAAAAACGGTAGGTACTTAGTATGCACGAAAAGAAAAAATAAACCAAAACTATACCTGGCTCATCAAAACTAGGAACTCGTTTTTCAATAGGTAGGTACCTAAGTAGTTATTACTAAAACAGTGTTTTATTTTAAAAAAAATTGTTTTATTCTTTCAATTAAAGGAAATCAGAAATCCATTAATTCAAAGCATAGAACTAATAGTAAATAGTTACAATAAAAGTAATGAAACATTATGTAAGTAAAACAAACAAAAAACGGATTTGGATAAAATTTTGATTTTTAGATAAGCACCTAAAGTTTTTCTTACAAAGTTATTCTACCTAGAATAGGTTTCATCCCTGAGAAAATCCGTTTTCACACATATTAGTCGAATACTTAAACTTAAATATATATTCACACATAAAGTTCGATTGCCCAGGTACTATTTATTTACTGTAATAAATAATAGTAACAGAAAAGTATTTTAGGACCGTTTTCTATCACCAGAAGACATTTATTTCTATGAATAAAATTGATCGATTTCATGATTTCATAAAATAAATTATGAGGTATTTTTCAATAATCATCGACCTCATTTGGGATTGATAAATCATAATATAACGTAGTGAGTTACATTCTCTTTGCAAGAGAAGTGAAAAAAACTTTTGGGTTTCATGCAACCAAAGAGTTTTCATCTACGTTTTCATTACATCTAAGAAATACAGAACTGGCAGCTATTTACAAAAAAAAAATTACCTTAAGCCAAATACTTCAATTAAAAAGAAAAAAGTATTCTTCCTTTATAATTTTTATGGCGTTCAATATTTTTTTCCAAGAATCTTGCCAGTTCGCTTCGC
This sequence comes from Agonopterix arenella, assembly GCA_927399405.1. NCBI lineage: Eukaryota > Metazoa > Arthropoda > Insecta > Lepidoptera > Depressariidae > Agonopterix > Agonopterix arenella. The sequence continues at coordinate 6,663,795 of OV656710.1, forward strand.
ATACACAAACATTTTGAATCAATAAAATTTTTTTATTTCGAAATCCCAAATAATCCCAATGATATCTCCTTGGTGCCCATTTTCCAAACTGAATTAAGATTATGAATTACCAGCTAATTTTCCGGGATAGCTGGTGTATGCTAAATTAGGTAAGTATATTTGTTTCAACAATTTATGTTCATAGCAATTATCTGACAATTGACAAAAAACAAGCTTTGAGTAATTAATAAATCATAGGTAACTACTAAATGCGTGACACGCACGCTAGTTAGGTACCTAATGTTCTTGGAATAGATTTCTCGAGTTGTTGAGAAATTGTGCAGGTATTTTAAAGTTGTTGTAAAAGGAAATCAATTACATATTATGTACAAGGTATTACCTACAATATTTACCCGCCTATATTGAACTTATGTACGTAATACCGACTGCTCTCAAACGGTGAAGGAAAAAATCGTGAGGAGACCTGCATACGCTGAAGAAGAAATTCTGATGTGTATGTGAAGTCTACCAATCCGCATTGGGCACGCGTGGTGGACTAATGCTCATATATACCCTCCCTGAGGGTAGGCCTGTGCCCTGCAGTGACGTATAGGCTGATGATGATAGGAATTTACATACCTTTGAAGTAACTACATAGGATTTATTTACATACTTCTTTATATTATACAAGTTAATAAATAAATGACACATGACAAAAACGTTTCATTGAAAAACCCTTTTCAATCTTCATTTGTGATTCATTCAGAAAAAACAAAAAAAGGAATTCATTATTTTGGGAATGTCACTCACTAAGACGAATTACGTTTTATAAGATGGTTTTACACCCTCCTAACCAATACCCTTATCTGCGATTTTCGTTTCAATGCCTTATTAAGGGTCCCTTTTCTTTTGGTCGTGGGTGCAATACGAGACGACCAAGCATGAAGGTTACTTGAGCAGTATCTTTGTGACCAAATTCTAACCACCTTTATTCCTGAAACACTAAGTAAAGGTATTAAAAGGGCTGTGAAACATATTACAAAACAAAAGAAAAGGTATTATATTCTACCAGCTTTTGACCCGCGACTTCGCAGCGTGGATGACCTTTAGAGGTTGATTTTCGAAAAATAAAAAATAAAATGCAACTTTCTCTATGGGACCAATATCGAAATCGCGAAAAAAAGTCTGCTGTCCCATACATTTCAGTCGAGTTACTTTTGCAGTTTTGTATGGGAGAGTAGAATTTTTTTTCGCGATTTCGTTATTGTAGCCCAGTCATTTTGCGGTTTGAGCCGGAACTAATTAATAATTGTTATTTTTAAAGGTATAGTATTTAAGAGCCAATTTGAGCTTAGAAATGTAACAAAATTAAAAAAAAATCCCGTCAGCAATAGTACCAAATTTTAAATATCTCGCTATAAAAAACCCGAGGGTAATTTTTTTTGCACATATTTAAGGCATTACCATTATACATACTTGAAATATGGTGTAAATATTGTTGTCTCTTTAAAAGATTTTGAAAAATACTTTCGTATTTATTAATAAAAACCTAATTTTTAAATTTCAATGCTAATTTTATTGCTCAAAGATAGTTTATATTCTTAAATCTAATTTAAATGAGTGCATTAGTATCAATATTATTAATTTAAAAGCCTTCTAGGCCTCACAATTTTGATTTCTACGTTGCGTAGTGAATTTTTTTTAAATATGTTTTCAGATACTCTTTTTGTCACTAAATGGTGCTGGTTACAGTTTAAAAGTCCAATTAATAATTACTTCACCAAACAAACCACAACTTCACTCCACCTCTCCTAACAAAACTCTGTAAAATAATAATAATAATAAATATCTCGGATATTGTTACACAAATTATCTAGTCACATTTAAAGTACCTGGATTTGTATTATGATGACTAGACAACGATATAGAATACATATATAGATAGAAACATCCATGACTCGGGTACAAATATTCATATTCATCATATAAATATTTGTCCCTTACGGGACTCGAACCCGCGACCCTCGGCACAGCAGGCAGGTTCACTACAGACTGTGCTACCGGGCCGTCTGTGAAAATGATTGGGCTATTGGTCCCATAGAGAAAGTTGTTCAGTTTGATGGTCTGAAGCACCTTTAAGCAACTGTCCGCAAGCTCCGTGAAGCAAGCTTTAAGTAACTGTCCCATTTTATTGTACACCCGGTATAAGTAGGTATAGGTAGATAATTCAATTACCTTAATTCCTCCGATAATATTCAATTCATCAGAAATATTCTTAAATGTAGGTATCATATCCTAGTAGAACTCAAGTTCTATCCACTGTGAGCCCATTATTTGAAGAGTACCATTTTACTTCGTCTTAACCGATAGGTATTCAATGTACACTGTTCTTAAAACACTCACAATTCCACACGTTTCTGACATGTCGTACGTGCTCCTCATATATTTACCAACTTTCCCTCGACATACCGCGCCATAGCTGTCTAAATATAGGTGAAAAATTGTTCCGAATCGATCATACTTTGTAATACACGACCGGGTATGGGTAAAGTCGTTGGCGGAACCAGGGGTACGAAGGGTGGAGGGTTTGCTTGCAACATTTCTTGATCCCTACATTATTTGAAATTAAAGTCACCTACTGCGTTTTTCGATCGTATACATGCATGCATGCATGCATGCGTCAGAAATATTCTGTAACCTCAGAACAACCACCTTTCACTAGTAGTACCGAAACTCTGTCCAGTATGACGGGGAGTAAGCCCGTCGCCACTTGTAATGGACAGTAGGTACAATACATGCCTCGAAATTGAAGCATGCAGGTTTCCTCACGATGTTTTCCTTTACCGAAAAAGCCAGTGGTGTTACAAATCGTACATAAATTCCGAAAAACTCATTGGTACGAGTCTGCCTGGACGGGGATCGAACCATCGCCTCCTGCACCAACTCTCACTCTCAACACGCTCGCGCAACTCTCTAACAAAAAAACGTTATATGAAATGTGCACCGCCGCCATTAAATTTCTTTGAACGGTTGCACACGTTTCATACATTCTGGATTATCGGTCACGACCAGTTTTTAGTATGGAAGTTCCGACTCTTATAACGTAGTGAGTTACATTCTCTTTGTCCTGCACGGCAGGAAAGGTTACTCGCCACTGGACCACCACGGCTTACATCGTACCATCGTATACAGGATGTAACAAAACAACGTAGTACAGTAGTACCAGGTTTATAAGTCTCACCGATGTACCTGCGCAGTTGACAAATTTTAATAACGCGCGAAATTATATTGACTAATCATGATGTGCCACCTTCAATCCCTTGCCACGATTGTTTAATTGTTTACGCGCCCTTTTCGCTGGTATCCGACTTTGCAGCCTTTGATTAGTAAACGATTTCGGGTTTTGTCGGGGGACTCTCATCTGCGCAAACGAAGATTAACGAGGGGAATTATTTTCCTGGGCGTAGTGTAATGTAGGGTCCTTCTTAATATGCTGACGGTTTTTTAAGGACCAGATCATCATAATGAACAAATTTCTCAATGGGACCAAGATCTAAATCGCAAAAAAATCAGCTGTTTCATACAAAGCCTGCAATCCTACTACACAAATGAATGTGATAGCTGTTTCTTTTTTCATGATTTCGATGTTGGTCTGGTCCCATAGAGAATGTTGTTCAGATCGATTGTCTGATTATCCTCTGAAAAAACAGTCAGCATATTAAGTTGATCCCTGTTTGAAAAGGTGTTGTTTAGACCACCAAACTGAACAACTTTCACTATGGAGCTAATATTGACAAAAACAAAAAACTGCTACTTCATACAAAACTGCAGTACCTACAGTAATAGGGAGTTTTTTTACAATCTGTATAAGAAAAAGAATTTTTTTTTTAATCTTTTATATTATCTATCTATCTATACTATTATAAAGCTGTAACAGGAAGTTTGTCTGTACATTGAAGATATTAACAAAAAAAAAGTTACGATATGGTTTTTAGGTGTCCCTGATTCCAATTCACCAATTTTTGGATTTTTTGTCTGTCTGTTTGTTTGTGTGTTTGTTTGTTTGTTTGTTTGAACGAGTATCACGCAAAAACCACTGAACCGATTTTGATTAAACTTTTTTTGTTTGATAGCTTATGATATGAATTAAAATCTGGTATATAATTTGTGCGGACGAAGTCGCGGGTTAACGCTCGTACTATTATAAAACTGTAACAGAAAGAGTGTCTGTACATTGGAGATATTAACAAAAAAACGATATGGTTTTTAGGTGTCCCTGATTCCATATCACCAATTTTTGGTTTTTTTGTCTGTCTGTTTGTTTGTTTGTTTGTTTGTGTGTTTGTTACACATAGCTACAGTGCATACTACAATAATATCATACGATCGGCCTTGCAGCTGATCGTTAATTTTTTACTGACCTTTAAACATTAATAACTTCTAAACCGACTGGAGTTATGCAGGCAGACTTGGTCCATCTCAATCACAGAGATGCTCTACACCCCATAAAGACTGAATCAGTCTTGCAGCTGATGGTTGCAAAAAGAACACTTATCTCTTAGTCTAACAGTCACAATCGGAGAGCATTTAAAAACTTTTACTAATTAAATTGGTGATTTGTTCAAACGTTTCATTAATAATTATTGCCTTTCAAAATTCAAAGTCACACTGACTTCTAAATATTAGGTGAGGTACTTAGGTACGTAGGAGGTAAGTAGTTTATACTTAAAATGTTCTTTATTTAATTTAGCCAAGGAACGTGTATTTCAGATTCGCAGACTTTTAAAATTAGAAAGTTAATTGAATTGAAAGTTTGAATGATGTCTTGAAATTGAAAAGCTTACTTATTTTCATTGGAGGTACCTAAATATTTTTTCAGGCGCTACATTAGTGTCACTTCGAATTTACTTGTATCGAATTTAATCTAGAAATATTTGGTGTATAGTATCTAATTATCGCTTTATTAGGAAGGAAAGTATAAGAAAGGTCTCAGGAGTGGGATTTTTGAATCTCATTCGCTGAGCTCAGCAGTCGAAAATGTCAAAATTATTATGGACTTGATGAATTTTCTGCTGCTGATTTGACTTTCAAAAATCATACTCCAGGATTGCCATTTTTGAAAGTCAAATCAGCAGTAGAAAGATGCGTATCTCCTTAGTAATATTGACATTTTCAACTGCTGAGTTCATTAGATGAGATTAAAAAATCGCACTCCTGATCTCATGTAATTGTTGTGAATGTAAAATGTAACAAACATGTGATCTGAGGCTTTCTTATTTGCTGCCCGAGGTTAGTATACTATTTTTCCCCTCGACGGAGGTGGAAAGCGGCAACTTCGTTTAGCGCAGCGGGACGAAAGTTGACACTTTCCGTCCGGGTGAAAATACCCTTTATTGTCAGTTACATATTAAAGTGATAGATAAATGTAAAAAACACATAAACTTGCGACTTTTACCTTTCGGGTGGTGATAGTGAGAATATAAGATATTTTATTAGTAATACAGAGTGGAATTGATATCATTAGCATCCTTTCAAACTAAGAGTCTACCCATCGAACCGAACAACTTTTACTATGGGAGCAAACCGATCGGAGCAAAAAAAAAATCTGCTGTTGCATACACGTGAGTCGCGAACTCGCGCGTCGACATTGCAGTTTAGTATGGAACATCAGATTTTTTTTTTGCTCCGATCGGTTTGCTCCCATAGTAAAAATGGTTCAGTTTGATGGGTAGACTCTTAGTTTAAAAGGATGCTAATGATATCAATTTCACCCTGTAGATAGGTACAACGTTACAAAATATTATAAGCTCGTCTAGCAAAAAGAGGTAATTTCATTCATCTAAAAATAACATCAATAATGGTATTGTCATACAAACGATCATTAAATTGCTGAAAAATAACGAGAAATAACAAATGGCGTCGTATTTTGTTGTACGGCTGCAGACTCCGAGTAAATAACCCTGTAAAACGAATTCACAATTTAGTAAAACATTATAAAACACAAATCAAATGATACACTTTTATTATCATCTAATTCTTTTTCACTTTAAAAAAAAGCTTCTCATTTCATATACGTTTCAGCGGGGTCAAAAAGCTGTACGTACGAAAGAGAGAGCAAATAAAGCCTTTCTATCGGCAAGCGTCGTGAAATTCAGGCAGTGTGAAGTACTGAAGCGTTCTGTATACACGCGCCGTCGACGAAATAAAAAAAAATAATAATAATCTCGTAATCAATGTGTAAAAAAATAAGTGAGTGTTGTGTAGTGTTCGAATTTTAAATGTGGTTGTGACTGTACTAGTTATACGTGTTTTAAAGTTTGAAAGTTAAATAAATTTAACTCTTTATAGTAAAGAATTGATGCTAATTATTCAGATTTAATGACCCGGTGTATAAAGTTTGCCAATTTAAAGTTGGTTTGGACTTGTGTATATCTTCGATTGCGATCTTAGGTAAGTAACTAGGTACCTACTTATATAAATGCTTGTTAGATAGGTACAGTGTGTATACCCCGCATTATTTTTAATGCTCGGTTGTTATACAGGACGTCGCAAAGCCTCGTTAACTCGAAATGGGGGCATTATGTGGCATGGCTGTATTTAATATTGTACAATATGTAACCTCTAAAAATTTTGCGGATTTATTTTCTAATGAACGTTGTAAGAACAACGACGCGTTCTAAAGTGTGGTTTTGAATAGTTTTGTTCTTGACATTCTCTGAGGTATATGGTAAATTATTAAGTATATACTTAGTTATGTATTATAATGATGGATTATGTTGTATAGAATTCAATGTGTGAAATCATATTAATATCATCGGACTTGGTAGGTATTGTAAAAATATTGACAAAAAAACACGACCCTAAAATACTAGAAATAAACATTTTAACGGGTTCTTTCCGCGTTTTGGTATATTTGAGTTCCCGATATTAAAAATATTATTAACAACAACAACAACAACAATATTATTATTTAATATATTTATTATTATTATTTTGTTCCTTAAAATACTAATTTCTCTACTAATTGATATAGCAGCAAAAAATTAAAAAAATTATATACTTAAAATTTAAAATATTCAAAAATTATTAAAAATAAGTAATTAGATGTAGGTAAATCTTTCTGAAAAAAATATTGGTAAGTTTTCTAAAATAAAATAAAAAAAAACCAAATATTAATTAGTTTGAAGATTTTGTAAGTTATCTAGTTGATGGTGAAGCTTTTAAGAATAAGAATAACTTCATTATTAGATCTGGTACATAAAGGTCTTAAAGATTCATAAAAAAACAGCACTTACTCATTTCAGGCATACAATACATACAAATTTTTAAGACACTATATTACATGCAAGTAAAGTTAATAAAATTGGAAACTCCTAAAACAATAAAAACGCAGTAAGAACCCGTTAAAATGATTAACTTCAGCATAATAAAATATTATATAAGGTCTAACAAAATTAGGTGAAACTATTTTAAGGGGATGATCAGACCATCAAACTGAACAACTTTCTCTATGGGACCAAAATCAAAATCGCAAAAAAAAATCTGCTGTCCCATACATTTAGGTCGAGTAGGTTTGTATGGAACAGCTGTTTTTTTTTCGCGATTTCGATATTAGTCCCATAGAGAAAGTTGTTCAGTTTGATGGTCTGATCATCCCTTTAAAATAGTTTCAGCTAATTTTGTTAGACCTTATATACCTATTTGACTGAAAATAAAACATTACAAAGTGATCGAAAATCTTACAGGTACTTATAACTAAAGGCGATGTGTTAGAGGCAATCTTGGGATAGATTATTAAATCAAATGAAGTAATTATAAATGACAATCGGCTATGCGTTGAATTATACAACAATTTAAAAAAATAGTTAAATAATTACATGATCTTTCTATTTTAGTATAGGTACTCTCATCATCATCATCATATCAGCCATTAAACGTCCACTGCTGGACATAAGCCTCCCCCAAAATGGGGGGATTTGCCATAATCACCACGCTTGGCAGGCGGATTGGCGATCGCAGTTGGATCGAATCAATGTCTGTACTCAGAGGATGCTGCTGCCCATCCTTCAGTAGATCCCTTAGTCGCCTTTTACGACACCCACGGGAGGAAATGGGATGGTGCTATTCTTAGCTGACACCACACGGACAATTATAGGATAGGTACTCTGGTGTATATTTATCAAGTGTTGAAAGAAAAACGACCACTTCCCATACATTCGTTTACCTGTCAAACTATTTGTTATTTAGTTGAAGTCGTATAATACTCAAAGGTTGAATTAGTATCTGTACTCTGTATAGTATTATTTTATCTGTGGTACAGTTTATATTGATGTAGGAAAACTATAGGTTGATTCCATTTACATCGGATATTATCACAGTGGAAAATAGTAGGTTAATGATGTTAATCGCTCTCTCTTACCGTATTTTTTAAATATAGGCTGATTGATGATGAAAATAAAATAATTATTTTGACGGACTCTACTAATAAAATAATGAACAAAGTTCGTAGATAGGTACCAACCCGAGCTGTTTTAATTACGAATTCATTTTACTTAGATCAGGTCATGAAAGGTCAGCTATCTAGATATAAAAGATAAATAATAAATGTTATATTTTTATTCAATGGTAGCACGTCTTTTTAACACCTTTTTTTATCGGTGGATTTTTATGGCTTGTTACTAGCCCAGGCATTTTAAGGTGGTTTCAGTCCATACAAAAGTTTGACGCACAATACGCGTAGACGGAATAATTGAAAGTAATATTTTATATATGGAAAAATAGTTTGTAAAATCTAGTTGCCGCGTAACAAATAACATTTGCAATTTATAATAGAATTACGAAGATATAAAGCTTTTAAAATTTTGTATGAAAAATTTCAAAGCTTTATATCTTCGTAATTATTTTATAAATTGCAAATGTTAGTTGTTACGCGGTATCTAGATTTTCTAAACTATTTTTCCATTTATACAAAGTTACTTATATTAATACCGTCTACGAGTATTGTGCGTCAAAGTTTTGAATAAAATTGACCCCTCTGCAACCGCCTTACGATGTTTTGTTAGGAAGGATGTGAAGTAATTATTTATGTGAGTTTTAAACTGTAACCGACACCATTTAGTGACAAAAAGTCTATGTATCTATCTGAAAATATATTTAAAAAATCGCATCGCAATATAGAAATCAAAATTATATCTCCTTGAAGACTTTCAACTTAATACTTATAATACCAATGCACTCATTTTAATTAGATTCAACAATATAATTGACTTTTAAGCAATAAAATGACTATTGAAGTTCTAAAAATTAGATTCATTAAAAAATAAAATACTAAAGTATTTTTCAAAGCTTTCTTAGTACACAAAAATCTTCGTGTTTGAAGTGTGTATAACGGTAAAGCCTTAAAAATGAGAAAAAAGTACCGTCAGGTTTTTTAGAACGAGATAAATGCAGAAGTTTAAATATATAGGGCTGTTGCTGACGTGATTTATTTTTATTTTCGTATAAGTATTTCTAGGCTCAAATTGGCTCTTAAATGATATACCAAAAAAATATGAATTCATAATTAGTCCCGGATTAAACCGTATAATGACTGGGCTATACTGCCGACAATTGGAGGGACATCACACTCGGGTGGCGAAGGGTCCAGCAGAATCAACCGTTCTAGGAGAGAGCTTAGCAATCAGCTTAAGAGGGTACTAACCTCCTGTCCTGCCCTCAATCGTATTTTTTTCACTTCAAAACAATTATACAACATTTTCAAAAAACGTAGTCATTGTGTGGTTTTTGCAAGGTCGTTGTGTTGGAAATGTTATATAATAGTTAAGAGATTTAAAAAATATGATTGACGGCAGCAACGGAGGCTCGGTGGACCCTTAACGGCATCCAGGTACGAAATTCAGCTTAGGGTGTTACTGTCATTAGTAGAGATCGGATAATCGTATGTATATTTACCTAAAGTTGAGGTGATGGCTATTATGGAGTGCACTTTTGTAACGAAAAACAATGTTTTTTTTGTTTAATTTTATAATTTTAAGAAGTCGCTTTCATACTATGCCTCCGATTAGTTATGCATTCTCTGACTTCCTGACATCCCGGGATTTATTTTAGAGAAAAAAATGTTTTTCTTTTCGAAATTTAATAATTTTAAGAAGTTGCTTCCATACAATGCATCCGATTAGTTATGACTCCCGCATTTTCCTGGCATCCCGAAAAATATTTAAAAAAAGATAATTTCAAGAAGCCGCTTACATAATTTTATAGCCAAAAATGAAGTTTCGGTAAATATGCATCCGAATATCCGATCTCTAGTCATTTGACATGACGTAGTGTGTGAAGTCCCCACACAAAAAGCGAAAACCTTTAGAGGCTACGAGCGTTAACCCGCGACTTCGTCCGCACAAATTATATACCAGATTTTAAGTCAGATCATAACCTATCAAACAAAAAAAGTTTCATCAAAATCGGTTCAGTAGTTTTTGCGTGATACTCGTTCAAACAAACAAACAAACAAACACACAAACAGACACACAAACAAACAGACAGACAAACAATCAAAAAATTGGTGAAATGGAATCAGGGACACCTAAAAACCATATCGTAACTTTTTTTTTGTTAATATCTTCAATGTACAGACAAACTTCCTGTTACAGTTTTATAATAGTATAGATAGATGTGAAATAATAGGATTCTTCAAAGCGTAGGAGTATCATGAAGTACTAACAGTAGGAGTATGATTAGAAGATATGTGTAAATTGAACATATAATTGAAGTTTTGATAAGAGCCAAAACACGATTAAGACACATTTTCTCGATAGAAAAACAAGCCAAAGTAGCCTCCGTTTTTATTTATAAACGCTTGGAACTGCTAAACGGTGAATAATAGAAACACGAGACTTGATTTAAAAAAAAGAGATTGATATTTTACAAATTTTGATACGAGCAGAATTGAACTAACATAAATCTACCTGTTTGCCTACTTTTGCCGTCGATATTATTATGACTGATGTTTCTGCTTTGGGAAAAACCTAATATCAGGTTTATCAATGCTTTTAGTTCATAAGATGTTTGTTTATGTATTTGATAAATAAATAAAAAAAAATAGCGTATAGTAGCGCTTCAGGCGCGCGCGCCGCCCCATCTCTTTCTCGCGTATCAGGCAGTAATATAAGCTATCACACATTTCGTTTCAATTATTTATCGACATAAGCCCTTAACTACAACCGAAAAGCTTCTATCAATATACATACAATCTGTAAAGTTTTACTCGCAACTCCTTGTGTAGCCTAACTACGTATATTTGGTGGTATACTTCCACAGAATATAAATAACTTTTGCTCGTAGTTTTGTCCACGTAGGGCAATGTTTCACTTCAGGAGAAATATTAAAGTTTGTACTCACACTACACCTTTATGCCAAGTTTTTATTGAAATAGGTTTTATAGTTTAAAGCCCTTCCACACTGGCGTTTTGAATACGGTAAAAGCAGATCAAATCATCGTCATCATCATTATCAGCTGTAATTTAGACAAACCTCATCATTAAACAAGTGTGCATCCATACTTAAATTATACCTACATTAGATACCTACTAAGCAGAATATACAATACGAGCGTTAACCTGCGACTTCATCCGCACAAATTATATACCAGATTTTAAGTCAGATCATAAGCTATCAAACAAAAAAGTTTTATCAAAATCGGTTCAGTAGTATGTTTGTGGCTTAATCACGTATAAACGCCTGAATTGATTTGGATGAAATTTGGCACACTGATAGAACATGTTCTGGATTAACACATATGATACTTTTTTTTAAATCCACGCAGAGTCGCGGGCAACAGCTTGTAGGTAAATTATAAAATTAAGAGGTTCACATCATGCAAGAGTAGAACCTATTCGAATGAGGTTTTTAAATTACTATTAGAGCTTAACTTAGCGTAATGTTATGTTTTCATTTCATCGTAATGGGCACGTTCAATCAAAAGATAATTTTGTTTTTTTTTTTTAATATTCATTCTAGTCTTCGATCAGTGGGTGTTGCCAGTGATGACATATGGAACAGAGACGTGGTCGTTCACTCAAGGCCTCATAAAAAGGCTGAAAGTCACATAAAGGGCAATGTAGTGGGCTATGCTCGCAGTTTCCCTGCGAGATCGAATCAGAAATGAAGAGATCCGCAGAAGAACAGAGTAACTGATATAGCCCTAACAATTGCTTAATTAAAGTGGCAGCGGGCGGGGCACTTTGCTCGTAGAACCGATGGCCGATGTGGCCGATAAGTTCTCGAGTAGCGACCACGTAACGGAAAGCGCAGCATGGGTAGGTCCCCCACACACGGTGTACCGACGACCTGGTGAAGGCGGCGGGAACCCGTTGGATGAGGGCATGCACTGCCCTTCCCGGGACCAGTCGTTATGGCGATCCATGGGGGAGGCTTATATCCAGCAGTGGACGTCCATCGAGATAATGATGAATCATTTTAGCGCATACGAACAAAATGCTTTATTTTAATCAATCTAATTTTAGTAATGTCGTTCCATAATTTTTGAAATAGTTTTAGATACTACGAATAAGAAGCTTGGATACGATCTGTCAATTAGCGAAGACAGCGTTCTCGATGATAATTGATAACATTGCAGGTGACCGAAACTGAATACAAGGAAATATAATTATGATATTAATGAAATATAGCTGCATTTCTGAACTGAAGCTATCAAGCATGCCAAATACATGTCTATTAAAACATGGTATAGGAACATAGTTATATAGAACCATTGACAAGATTTGTACTTATTTCTCACAAGCTGTGTCCTGCGATACAGGGAAGTTTTTTGTCAGAAACCTTAGTAGGCATGCGCATAACAGCCCACCAAAGTTTCATCGCAATCGGACGAATGGTATAGAAACGTATAAGGCACAGAACATTATACGAGGGGTTAGAAATGCAAAGTAGCGCTTTTGCTTCATTGCATAACCTGTGGCGACATGTACCACGCCTACTTTGCACTTCTAACCCCTCATATAATGTTCTGCGGTATAGTGGATAAACAGACAAACATAGATTTTTCTGTTTTTCTGTTTTAGATTTATTATTCTTATCTTTCATCAGACATAATAAATAATAACTCTAGCATAAATTTTGAGGTATGTCCGAACTCTTGAGGTCTGAAATATTAAATTTCTAACAATTTAATAAAGAGATTAAGGGGTTCTAAGTAGGTTAGGGACTTATATTAAAATTAAATATTTATTATACAACCAAAATTTAGTGAAATATAACAAAGTCAGGTGAAAAGCACGATAACTTACATAAATGAAAACGAATTAATAGACAACACATTTAATATTTTGTGTTCATTTAGAATACCACCAAAGGGGTAAAATTTCACGTATTATAAGTACTGAAGTATAGTATAACACCAGAATCGTTCGGATTCGTATTTCGTGAAAACCTCGGGACTTAAATTTTGCTATTTTTTAATTATTACTTTTCTGGATAGGTTACTATATACAATGTTCTTGGATTTCACTCAAAAGTTAATCTGATACCCGTAATACCATCTATACCATGTAATAAGAACTTCCCAAATACTCCAAAACTTACAAAAATGTTATGGGATGCCGTTTTTTCTTCCTCCTGAAAAGTTATCTCCTTGGCACTTATGAGTTCTTCACTCTGAGGTGTCAATTTAGATTATGGGGAAATTTTCCAAAAAAATATTTTTTGACGAAATCAAAATGAAGAAACGTAATGAAAAACAAGATGAAATCTCGTATTTCTGGCAACCAAAAGTCATTTTATCGTATATCAAAGGAGACAAGCTTGACAAATTAAGATTAAATAACATGGTTAGGTATCTACTACCTCTTGGAATTAAAATATATTTCGTTGAAAATGTTACGCGAATTTCTGGAGTAATTGTGAGCCTTCATTATGAAGCTTGGAAATTTCATTTAATTATACTCCGTAAGTACTTGTTTAATGAATTTTACTGTAAATATTATCTTTTATTTTAACTAAACATACATTTACATAACTCACGGCCGTCTTAATTTTCTGAGCGGTAGAAAATTCTAGTACTTTTTAGGCATGCTTTCAGAAATATGTCGGATGTTTTGTTGCTAAAAACGGAACTTCTGTTGTCGACTAATTAATTATTAAAAATTTATACAATCGATATTTTGCTTACTGGTTAATCTTGCCACTACAGCACGATTAATTGTCAAGCAATATGGCTGATGCTAACGAAAGAAGTTGATATTTTGACCTAGTACCTTCCTTACCTAGGCCACAGTATAAGAAAGAGTATCTAGTACTATAATACATACAGTACAGACACTCCCCCACCAATTTTAACCTCTCCCGCTTGGTAGGCACCATAGAACATTATATGAGGGGTTAGAAATGCAAAGTAGCGGTTTTGCTTCGAAGACGGCAGTCGCCACTTGTCTTCCCGCTCACGCTTTTTTTTTTTTATTTCAAATGGGTTTGCTCTTGACCTCAATCCAGTCCTTAGGACAAAGATGGGGTCGCAGATGTAGCGAGCTTACCCAGAAGGTGCCTATTCACTCGTACTTTAAAGTAATTCGGGTTGTAAGCGCTCGGAAATACTGACGCAGTCAGGGCATTCCACTCCTTGGCTGTGCGACAAGCACGCTACTCTGCGGCGGTGGGCTAGGCTTGGAAGCTTAGTCTCAACCAGCTTACTGACGCCAATGAGTCTCCTGGCTCTGCGTTCAACCGAGTCGAGTGCATCTAGTTGATACTTGGCTGAGCCATCCCACATGTGGCAGCAATACTCCATACAAGATCGGACCTAAGCTTTGTACAACATTAAGAGCTGTCCAGGAGTGAAGTACCGCTTCACTTTGTTTAAGATGCCCAGCTTTTTGGCCGCAGTTTGAGCCTTCGACTCGATGTCAGCGCCGAAGTTGAGTTTTGTAGTCAACCTCATGCCAAGAAGCTCAAGACTGTCGGAAACAGGGACAGTTAAACCCGGGAAAGTAGGAGCCAGATTAAACGAACTCCTTTTGGCGGTGAACAGACAAGCCTGTGTTTTGGCGGTGTTGAAATTGACTAGATTATTGTCACCCCACAGGGAGACAAGACTTAAAGTCAAGTTTGACCGCTCCACCATGGCCTCCCTCTGCGAACGTATTTCATCCCCGCTGTTACAATTACTCATGCTCTCTCGTTCGCACCACGCCGCGCGCCTTATGGTGTTATGCAATGATTTGCATAACCTGTGGCGACACGTTCCACGCCTACTTTGCACTTCTAACCCCTCTTATAATGTTCTGTGGTAGGAACCGTGGCTGAAAATGTAGGCAATGGAGCGATGCCGTATTCCTGTCTCGTTGGTACTTAGTCAATATCGCACATGAGCATCTGCGAATCTGTATGGAATTATAGCTAAACGTCCAAGGTGTGCTTTCGAGATCAAGAAATGAAGACGCATTATGTTTAGACACAAGACAGATATTTTTATTTTTTTAATTTGTAAGTATACCTAAGTATGTCATATCCTACCGGGATGGATGGGAGGATCAGAACTCCACGGGGAGGTCTTTTGATTAAAGATTGATTGTCTTTGGTAATGTTTTATCTTACAGATAATAATATGAATCCAATTTTTATTCACTCTCATTCCATTACACTATTCATTGTTTCATATAAGACTAGAAAGCCTGGCGCCTTTTTTTCTTTTCGCCTCTTTTTTTAGGGAGACCATCAATAAAACTTGAGAATGAAATAACAAACAAAACTTTATGACAAGTAGCCAACCTACCATACAAAAACCGCATTGTCTTTTGACTAGACTTTTATTTCGACACGTCAATCCATTAAGAAACCCATAAAAAAGAACCTTAAGCTTCAATTAAAGTTGGTTAATAATTTTTGCGAAGTTCCTAATCACCCCCAAAGTGTACCTATACGATCGCGAGTTAGTGTATATTCTAATAACATAATTCAATAGCAATATCACTTCTCTCTAACAAGGTAAATGTACCCTATTAGATACAAAAACATCGGCATCGTACCCTTTTCTATCGTCTCTCAAGGCAATAGGGTATCGTATCTAGTAGTTAATTGAATTATTCGAGAGTCTGCTATGTGTACACCTAAGTTACCCTACCTGAGTGGGCGATCCCGGATCGAGTGTGAAAGCTATTGAATTATTTACTTAGCTACCTTGTGGTTAGGGTATTTTCTGCAATTTATATTAGTGTTTTGGTTGGGTTGGTTAGCCACGGCCGTTCCGATTCAGTGTGGTTAGAAATAATGCTACAAGATATAATTATTAACGAACTTTTGAGAGTGCACATGTAGCATGGTTCATATTTAGCAAATATATGTATAATGACAATATCCTTTGTTAAATATGGTTCTGGAAGAGAAACTTTATTTTCTTGCTTATGTCTCATACGTACATCGAAATGATAGCGCCGTAAACCATAAACAAACTTTAGATAGGTCACCTAATATATGTTCACAATCACAACTTAGAAAATAATATTATTATGTGTGAAATAGATATATTGATTAATCTATTGTTCAAAGTAAATTTCGACTATAGTGACTGCTTGCGATACAGTAAATTTTGAACTGCATATATACAACGTGTTAATGAATTAACGCAAAACTAGAAAGTAGTTTGTTTAGAATCGAGAGCAGAATCGAATTATCATATTTTCAACATAGGTAATTTTTTTCAAAATATTAAGTAATTTGTTCGTAAAATTTAAAATTTACTGAACCCGACGTCCACCCACCGCACGAGCACACTCACCCTTCTTACTACCAAAACAAGATTAATAAAATGTATCCATGAGTACGTTAGCGCCTTTATTCATTGCTGAAATGATAACAAATCATTTTTGTCTCAAAACTTAAAATGCGAATAACTTTAAATTTTAATTATCAAAATAATGAAATTATTGTTTCCATCTAATTATTAGGTATGTTACAAATCAGTTGGGGTGTATGAGGTTTTGCACTAATTCATTACCACGTTGTATAGTCCCACTACATACAACTTTTACTATAGAGCAAACCGATCGGAGCAAAAAAAAAATTTGCTGTTCATACTAAACTGCAATCTGCAATGCCTCCTACTAGACTCAAATGTATGCAACAAAAGATTTTTTTTGCTCCGATCGGTTTGCTACCATAGTAAAAGTTGTTCAGTTTGATGGGTAGATTCTTAGTGTAAAGGATTCTAATGATATCAGTTTCACCCTGTATTTGCTGTTATTATTACAGTAGTCTGTTTTATGTGCCTAATAAATAAATAAATAAATTTCCTCGGGTAATATAAGGTCTAACAAAATTAGGTGAAACTATTTTAAGGGGATGATCAGACCATCAAACTGAACAACTTTCTCTATGGGACCAATATTGAAATCGCGAAAAAAAATCTGCTGTTCCATACAAACCTACTCGACCTAAATGTATGAGACAGCAGATTTTTTTTTCGCGATTTCAATATTGGTCTCATAGAGAAAGTTGTTCAGTTTGATGGTCTGATCATCCCCTTAAAATAGTTTCACCTAATTTTGTTAGACCTTATATAAGCGCGATCATGCTTTCATATACAGATTCGTATAGCACAAATATCAGATACTCAAAGCATGTAAACATTATACACTTAGCAAACAAGCTTTAAGCAACCAGTTAATGTTTGGATCGATACATATATCCCGGTTTTATGTTTATTTATTTAGATTGATGAGCTGTTTAGCAAAGGAATCTTGATTCAACGTATCAAATCTTTGACTACTTATATAGGGACTAGTTACGCGTGTAATTCTACTAACAAATATTTCTGCCACTTTTTACGGGGGGCGAGGTAACATGAAATCCGCAACTTTGGATTTTATTCCCATAACTTTAGATTCTAATTTTGAACGTTAAAAATCATGAAAAGTAGTCTCGTGTGAACCCCAAACGTTCTAAGTTCGAAATTATTGTTTTGCAATTATAGGCTGTCTCGTTTACTGATAAGGTATAAAATTGAATGCAAATGCATATGATTAATTGATCTTATACCGTGGCAGAGGGGAAACGCTACCGCAAGACTAGTCCTTATAAAAGATAGTCAAAGTATCAAATGAATTATTATGTACATACGTATACACTCAAGACTATAATCTTTTACGGAGTCGACAGAAACTTTGCTATAACTACCAACATAATATATAATTTTTTAGCGTTGTAGCAAGGCTAATTTTTCAACCCTATTTTGTGTGAATATTGTGAATGCTCATAGCCTAATGTGAATGCGAAATGGTACGTAGTAGTGTTTTTATATTAATTTGACGTTTGTGTAGGTATCTATGGACCTAGGCTTCAAATAATGTCATGCTTTTTATTGGTTATCATTTTAAATTAATTTCTTGATATATAAGTATATATCAAGAAATTAATCAGTAACTAAGGTTTAACTGTGTCACTCGGAAGATATCTAGTGCTTAGAGTACAAGGTGGAAACTACCCACTTTTTTTCTAGGCACTAATCGAAACAATTAGAAATGTACTTATTATTATTGTTAATTATCTTATGTGCACGAACTACTTGAGAAGTGAATAAATTATTATCTTATATTATCTTATCTTCTTAGCATAAGACATCGTATCCCTTAGTTATCTCGTACGATACCGACGGGAAGAAATGGGGTGGTTTAGTATAAGCCAGAACGATAATAATAGATAGATACAAAAATAGAGCTAAAGCTTAATTATTTTTCTTTCTTTCTATCTTAGCTATAAAATGCAACCCTTCATACATCGTGGAGTCGAATCACTTACTAACAGCTCTAAAGCCAACCTTCTATTAGTTAGAGAATTAAGGCTGCCGTGCCGGCAAAGCCGAGGGTTACGGGTTTGAATCCCACTAGGTCCTCAAGTGATAGATATAATTATAGGTAGTACCTATGGAGGCGCAAAACTGATGGTAGATTAAAATAAAAGCTTTACTGCTACTTTGAAACGATCTTCAACTCTCCCCCCCCCCCCCCCCAATAATAATTGAAATCCACCACGGGATTCGACGACGTTCTAGTAACTAGATGAAACCATAACGTGGCAGCACATGAAACACCAATAGTATAGACTTTTGCATACTAAAAGACGATTTGTTAGGCAAGATGTCATGAATATTCCATAGGTTTGACATCTTGCAAAACACAAAAACCGGCCACGGTGACCGAAACAAAAAATTATATTTCTGTCTTTTATGTTTACATTATGTTTTCATAACTGGCTATCTCGCTCTCTCATTTCTTGGCTACATCTTTCAGCGTAAAGCCCGACCAGAAAAATATAAAACCTCGCCATGTTGCGGAAAATAATTGGAACTAATTTTTGTACTTGGAACACTGACATTAAAGGTTATAGTCGATTGCAGCGCCCCCAAATCAGGTTTTTTATATTTCTGGTCAGGCTTTAAGCGAAAAGTTTTTAATCTAAGTATCTAGTCATCATGATACAAGTCAAGATCAGATTCTGATACTTGGATTGGGACAAGATGTACCTATGGAATATGGAACCTACGTCTTTCTGGCTTAACCATAAGGGACATGAGAGAAAGCAGCAAATAAATGCTGCTACCTACTTGTTCTTTAAAACTTGTTGACGCGATTCATTGTTTAAATAAAAACTCTGAACTAAATTCACAACTCCACGAATTTTAAAAACCTCGAAACGAATATTTGGAACCAACTGAAAATTCTCACCGAAAATCTAGACAAAGTAAACATTTGAAAAATGTCACCAACAATTTTCCACGTTTGAGTGTCGAAAAAGAGCAGAATCAAAAGAGCAAAATAGTGTTCAATTCTCACTTCAATCTAGTTTTTGATTCTAAAAATCCGGTCGATTCGATGTCGCGTTCGCTTCTTGACAATACCCTAGGGAGGCTCGGTCCGGTCTCTAGAAATAGGGTTGCCACACGACCGAAAAATGTTGGTAATTTGGGTACAGCATTTTGGATACATGATCAGCAACGTCATATTAGGTAACATTTAGGTAATCTAATAAGCATGTAGTGTGCTAGTTTCAAAAGCTCTGGGGCTCTACCACGAAATTCGATTTCCGCAATTTGCGTGAACGTTTCGTTCTAATATCAACTATATTCCAATAAAGTTCGGACAGAAATGGTCAAGTATCGAAACTAGAAAGGCTCTACAAGCCTGCTGCTAATCGATGCCAAACCGACTAATCGACCAATCCATGCCAAATCTATTACCAAGCTTTTATGAATCGTGGGCAATTTGGAAAAGCCTGGCCAAAAACCGATTCTAGGTTGGCCAATGCAAATACAACAAGAATAGGTGGGGCGACATTAGTACACGAACACAGTTTCATCAAAATCGGTTCAGTAGTTTTTGCGTGATACTCGTTCAAACAAACAAACAAACACACAAACAAACAGACAGACAAACAGACAGACAAAAAATCCAAAAATTAGTGAAATGGAATCAGGGACACCTAAAACCATATCGTAATTTTTTTTTGTTAATATCTTCAATTTACAGACACACTTCTGTTACAGTTTTGTTAGGCGGGGTAGGGAGTAATTACTAATTGGACTTTTAAACTGTAACCGGAACCATTAAGTGACAAAAGGACTATCTTATTGTGCATTGTATTTTCTTTTGGTTTAAATAAAGTATATTTCATTCATTCATTCATTTCATTCATTCTTAATGCATATAAAAAAAAATCGCTGCGCATCACATTCTAGGTTGGCCAATGCAAATACAACTAAAATAGGCAGGGCAACATTAGTAACACGAACACCAGCTGCAAATGCGGCGTCAGCTTACCTGCATTCTTGACCACATGCACGTGGAATGACTCGAGACAAACGACAATATGATTGAAGTGGAACACTTGCTGCTCATGAAAATGTAGCATAGATAGCCCAGACACTTTACGGAGTTTTGTTAGGAGGGGTGGGGAGTAATTATGAATTGGACTTTTAAACTGTAACCGGCACCATTTAGTGACAAAAAGACTATCTTGAAACATGTTTAAAAAAATCGCAACGCAACATAGAAATTAAAATTGTATCTCCCACAAGACTTTTCAAATAATAATACTAATACCAATGCACTCATTTTAATTAGATTTAGCAATATAAATGATTTTTTAACAAAAACATAGGCATTTAAATTTAAAAAATGAGATATTTAATAGAAAATACTAATGTATTTTTCAAAGCCTTCTAAGAAGAGGAAATATTAACACCATGTTTGAAGTATGTAACCTTAAAATAATAAAATATAAAATAAAATAAAAGAAGTGCAAAAAAAAATTACCATTCGTTTTTTTAGAACGAAATAAATGCTAAATTTAAAATTTGGGGCTGTTGCTGACATAATATTTTTTTAATTTTCGTACATTTAGAAGCTCAAATTGGCTCTTTAATACTATACCGAAAAAAAATCAATTATTAATTACTCAAACCGTTAAATGACTGGGCTAAGATACAGACACAAAAAAATTATATAGTTACGAAACTTTATGTTTTTAATTATGTACATTGAATGAAATATAGAAATTGTTCGGCATATAAGATTTTGCCTTCGATTTTGTAACAATACCCATGGGATGTCTCGAGTTCAATGTAAACGGAAACCGGAGTCGTCCCGGAGTAAACAAAACTATTTAAAAAAAATTTTATTATATATTTTTTTTTTTTGTGAATATTGTATGGTGGTACGGGGCCCTCTGTGCGCGAGTCCGACTCGCACTTGGCCGGTTTTTTATGATTAACTTACAGGAATACATAAACTCACACCTTATCCTCATAGGGGGAGAGACTTACAAGGAAGGAGGGAATTTTCTGATCATCCGTAGCGGGTTTATTGTCCTGATTTTAGTTATATCTACAGGGTGTTAGGGTAAACAGTTGCACTAATTTAAGGGGTGATCGTAACCATGATACTAAATAACTTTCCCTAAGAAAACTATAGGAAATTAGAAAAAAAAAATGTGGACTTTCCATACTGAATGTAATCAGCTGATTGAAAGTTTGGAAGAAAAGCCGAATTTTTTTTTTGCGAATATCCTATTGGTTTCATAGATGTTCAGTATCATGGGTACAATAACCCCTTAAAGTAATGCAACTGTTCACCGAAACTTATTGTTTCCTCAACTGTTCAGAATCTTAAATACAACTTTTTTTAAGTGGGTAAATGTTACCAAGGTTCAATTTCATGTTTCTTTGTCCAAAACGCTTCGATAAATTAGGAAATTCGTTCCAACTAAATTCTTGCCAAATTCAAACACTTCAACTGGATTTTTCCGTGTTTCACAACCTCTCTGGCAACCATAGCTGTAGTGTTTGGGAAGCATCATCGATCGAAAGTGGTACTACGGGGTCAAAGCGTTCGACTTTCACACGCTCTGTTCACGAACGTAAAGTGATTGATCAATTTTATCTGATTGAGTACTAGGTACTGTGCTAATGACAAGTGTTTCATGAGGCAAAGGGTCAGTTGCAGAAACGCTCATTGAAGTTAATCCTCCATTAAATCTCTTGCTGTCACTTTTCGTCTTGTTGACGTAGTAAAAGCTGGCAAGAAATTTATTGGAGGATTAACACTAATGAGCGTTTCTGCAACTGAGTGTAGGAAGGATAATTTTTGATAAGAATAGATAATAGAGGCGTTGGCGTATTGATGCTGCGATATTGGGAACGATCACATAATTTAAGCAAATGTCAGGTCTGGTCAGTCTTTGGACGGGTGACCGTTTAGTGAGAGCGTCTCCGTGTTTCGGAAGGTGCACTGTTCAGTTTCGCCAACCCGCCTGCCAAGCGTGGTTCCATGTGGTGTTGGCTAAGAATATTATCATCATCATTACCATTATCAGCCTATGAACTTCCCACTGCAGGCCACAGGCGATTATGGCAAATCTCCCTATTTTGGGGGAGGTCTATGTCCAGCAGTGGACGTCTATCGGCTGATATGATGACTGTTCTGTTGGTCACGGATAGTTCCGTCAGATGACGGTGTAAATGTAAGCCAGAGGACTAATTAGGCGGCTTAAAAATATTCTGAATGCAAGTAGACCACTAACTTGCCTCCACCAATCTGCACGGGCCCGAATTTTCGCATTTAATTCGTGAGAGGAGGCCTTTGCCCAGCAGTGGAATCCTACATGCCTATAACTTACTTCAATAGGAATGAAAGTAAGGTTCCGGATAAGGGCGGTAACAAACAAAAAACTACTGAGATTCTTGGAAGCAGTTGAAATTTATGGGGATGTGCAAAAGGGTCATTCATAAATCATAATAGGTCAGCGCTGTCGTAGAGGCACAGGCACAAGCTTGTCAAGGTCCCCAGTACCCAAAATAATAATGGTGCTTGTTGATTAGCTCTGCTAGCTCATAACAGTTATTTTCTTAATCAATCAAAACAAAAAACAAAGTACAAATTAAAAGAAAAAATAATATCACAAAGAAGTTTGTAACAGTGCTATCTAAACTATAATAAAACTGTAACAGGAAGTTTGTCTGTACATTGAAGATATTAACAACAAAAAAAGTTACGATATGATTTTTAGGTATCCCTGATTCCATATCACAAATTTTTTGATTTTTTGTCTGTCTGTTTGTTTGTTTGTGTGTTTGTTTGAAAGAGCATCACGCAAAAACTACTGAAACGATTTTGATGAAACTTTTTTTGTTTGATAGCTTATTACCTGACTTAAAATCTGGTATACAATTTGTGCGGACGAAGTCGCGGGTTAACGCTCGTTATAAAATAAAGACGGTGTTGTTCAAGTCTAAAGGTCATAGCGGTCATAGCTCATTTACACGACACAGCACCCAGCACGAAGAGAATGAACATTCAAAAATAGGCTAAAGGTCGTGCTCTGTAGATACATTATACAGTGACATGAAAACATTATACCTAGTTCCAAACAGCGCTCGGCAAAGCGGGTGTATAAACGAGTCTCAAGACCTTTAGTCTGAGACTTTTTCAGTTGGCATGAGAATTTTCTGTCAGCAAGTCGGTAATGTGCCCTTACCGATCCGCGTTGCCAATTTTATCTATCTCTTATGTCAAAGGTTATTGACCTGTAGTGAGATTTAACGGGCTGTAAAGGTCATAGTAATGGGTGCGTTTCTGGTTACCCCATCGGGAAAGAGAATAAGAAGCGTAACATTATAGATAGATAAGATATATTACAATAGTAAAAACAAACAGTAGTAGTAGTTAACATAAAACGTAGTTATTAAATGATGATAATAAATTATGTTATTGCTTACTATTGTAATTAATTGAATCAGGCGTTACTTTGCGGAAATCCATGACTAATATGTAGATGACACGATAGTATCAAGACCTCCGCTTCCAAGTACCTAGTAGACAAAGTTGTATTACGTTATGCAACACAACCTGCCCACCAAATAACCGAGACTCGGTGTCGGACGCTCGGCGGAGTAACAACTCTGTTTCGAACGTTCGTCGGTCTAACTCCTGAGGATGCTCCTTGGTGGAGCGAAACACGTGTAGAGTAGAAATTATTTGGTGGGCAGGTTGTGTTGCATAACGTAATACAACTTTGTCTACTAGGTACTTGGAAGCGGAGGTCTTGATACAATCGTGTCATCTACATATTGCTTACTACTGTTTTCGGGATTTGCATTCATATTGGTAACATGAAGTCGTGATGAAAGCATGTTACTGGATGGTCGCGTATCGGTTGCTCCTCCCCGGCCTACAACGAAGCTTCAATTGTATGGTGGCTCAAGATTGTGTTTTATTAAAATATATATATATATATATATATAACCGTACACAACACTTAATTGCTATCTAAACTAGAGATTGGCAAAATCATCAACACCAAGATGGACGCCAAAATTTTAAAATTAGAAAAGTGGTCACCACATCAAAAAAAAATGTAAACATCTCGCAACAAAGACAGCAAAACTCATACCCTTCACCCTACCAGATCTTTGTCAGCCTAAATTAAAATAAGCCATTCCCGCAAACAGCCCGCTATCATCAAGGTGGCGGAATCACCCGAAATCACCCGGAATCACCCAACGTCACCCAGATTGTAATTGTGAGCACGCTCTAGTAATTTAATTCCCTTATCAGTCGAGGAGATCGTATCGCTTGGGGCTTATCCCTGCTGCTACCAATTCCGGACTTGATGCTAGATTTTTTGTCCCCTACGTGATGGCAAGCGGCCTTTTTGTCTAATACGGGACGTGTTTAGTAATGGTGGGATTTGGGCTGGCTGGTCATAAGGTTAATAGGACTGACATGGTTTTGACGTCACATTTTATGCGAGAAAAGGTTTTGTTTAGCTTAACTAGAGTTTTGGAAATCTTTTTTATGTCTTGTTCAAGTTTTATATACAGGGTCCTACTTAATATTCTGACACTTTTGTAAGGAGATGATTAGACCATAGAAATGAACAACTTTCTCTATGGGACCAACATCGAAATCACGAAAAAAAATCAACAAGTAGGTTTGCAGTTTTATATGAGTTGTTTGAGATGAAAAACGGATATAAAATCCAGACACAATGGATTTTCCATCCCAAACAACTCATATGGAACAGCTGATTTTTTTGGAGTTTTCTATGTCGGTGCCATAGAGAATGTTGTTCAGTTTGTCGGTCTGATCATCCCCTTAAAAGAGTGTCAGCATATTAAGAAGGACCCTGTATAACTCGTTATTGCTAATTTTAACTGCCTTCTTACTCTGTATTAATCCATCCACGATAAGATTGACGAAATTATAATTGGGGTTGTCTATCTTTTTGTGAAATATTAGACTCTAAATAACAAAACTGATTTCAGCAGACAGTTAGGTTAGGTAAACTCAAAGATTTTATTTGGTCTTCGCTGTCGGAGCGCAGCAAAGACCAATTAAAATCTAAAACTGATGTGTGAGAAAATATAGATTGTTTTTCCAAAATCGAAATGAATTCTACTTACTCAGGAAAAATCTGATTAGAGAATTGACAAATGCGCGGTATTTGCCACCGCGCAAACAAATTTGTATTTTATTTTTGTGCATAATTTTTTAAAATAGTTGAAAGATAATGAAAGACTAAAAGTAATTCAGTAAGTACTATCTGGTGGTAGCAGTCGTTACAAAAAAACCACGTCAGAGGCGGTCTGAAAAAACTCTGACACCAGGGCTCTGCCCACACGATAAGAAGAAGTAAGTACTTACTAAAGTAACACGTACAGAAAGTAAGTCCCACTGGCCCCACTGCAGGGCAACGACCTCCTCTACGATTATTCGTTCTTACCCTTATGGGTAAGAGAGAGTGGATGAACGACCAAAAGTCTATATAATGAAAAAAGTCATTTGTTTATCTATAGTTTTCTGTGTTGTTTTGTATTGTTGTTTGCGAAAAAAGAGGTTTAGTAAACAAAAAATCTGCAAAATGGAAATTGTAAAGTGGTTCGCTAAAAGTAATGCACAATTATGCCAAAAATGGAAGTCTGGGAACCAAAAATAAATGTGCGCACGCTTTATGAGTATTCGTGCTATTTGTTAGGCTTGTGCCTTCGTATTTCTGCTGATTAACGATTAGACACTTTATCATCATACTGTAAGCCTTTTCCCAATTATTTGCGGCCGGCTTAACGTGCGCGCAAGGAATATACATTGGATGTGGTGCGAGTGATAGCGTCGAAATGCTATTCGTTAGTTAAACTCAAGAATGCTGAAGCTAATGTTTATGATGCGCATGAAAAGCTAATACGAGGTGTAACAAAGTAACCTAGCAATATTTAAAGGGATTGAATAGACCACCAAACAGTAAACTTTCACTTTGAAGACAACGCTTGGATTAAAGAGTCTGGGTTTTATAGTGTACAAGAATTCTTAGATCGATAATGTAATAATGTAATGATAACTTTGATAATGTACTGTAATAATGCTATTACTTTGTGACATGTTCTAATATCTAATATTTGCAATAATGTAATGATAATGCCCTGTAATTAATTAATTAATAATGTTTTTAACTTTGGTAATATTTGCATGCTACCATTGTTAGCTGAATAGAAGAATCTTTTTATGTACCTACCACTATTATGTTACCTATTCATAGCAAATAAATAAATACACAAAATATTAAATATTCAATAAATATCGCGGCACCAGCGCTGCTTTTCACATAGGCATCGCGATCCTGAATAGCACTTAAAGATCAGAGGGAGCCATATTATGGACTCTAGTCATCATAACAATAGAGTTCGTAACTAGTTTCGGTAGTTACATGCAATGAAAGTTGGGACAGATGAATAGTTTTTTTGCATACATTAGAATTTAATATCAACTCGAGCAGATTGCTTCGAAAGCAGCGTTAACGTGGCTTTTGTACTGTTTATCCAGATTGTCCCGGATGCTGCATAAGTTAACCTAAACAGAGGCATGTTGAAACTGCTCGAAAATTTTCTGAGTGTAAGTTGATTACTAACTTGTATTCACTAGTCTGCACAAGGCCCGTGTTGCTTTTGCCGTCTCACAGTAATTCCCTTTGGGGTGATAACTTTGCTACAGTTAACGACTATCTTTTTAAGGAGGTAGGTAGGCCTAGCAAGAACGGTTTAAAATGTCATTGCGGTTTAGGTAGCCAGATTAATTTTTTTAAGCGTATTATTATGATAAAGAAGAACAAAGAGAAAAGAACCTTCTTTACCTCAAAATAATTTTCTTTCTTGTAAAATAACCTTTTGATCTTAAACTATTATAAAACTGTAACAAAAGTGTGTCTGTACATTGAAGATATTAACAAAGAAAAGTTACGATAATATGATTTTTAGGTGTCCCTGATTCCAAATAATTTTTTTTGCATTTTTTGTCTGTCGGTTTGTTTGTTTGTTTGATTGAGCATCACGCAAAAACTATACGTGGTATTTACCTGTAATTGGTTGTGCAATTACTTGGACATTAAGCCCTTTAATCTATGATATATCATGTGTATGTATTATTGTAACAACTGTTGGTAAATTAATAAATAAAATAAATTAAAAAAACTACTAGAGCGACTTTGACGAACATTTTTTTGTTTGATAGCTAATGATCTGACTTAAAATCTGGTATATAATTTGTGCGGAAGAAGTCGCAGATTAGTATAAAGATATCTTCTTTATTTCAAAAAAACCTTAATTATTTCAAAATAACCTTCTTTATTTAAAGAAAAACCTTTATATCAAATTTTTCATTTCAAAAGAACCTTCTTCTTCATTTCAAAAGAATCTTCTTTATTTCAAAACCAGTTTACACTAGAACTCCACCTTTACGTATGTAGTATTTTATTGGTGACTGTAAGCTAACCCAGCCCAGACCGTTTCTAATTATACCCAAAGAGAAATAGCATACCCGTAGGAATGGAAATTTCGACACGATATAACATTATGATGTAGGTCGTTTGAGACAATTGAAAATCCCGTTTATTGGTAACGCTCAGGGAGAAAATTAGAGATAACATTAAACACTAGATGGCGCTACTAATAGGAGAATTGCAAGAACATAGGATTGAGATAATAATAAATTGTCAGAATAATTTGGAAAAATGTAAACAGATGATACAGGGTGTAAACGAAATATCTTTTACCAAGGGACCAACTTCGAATTCGCAAAAAAAACAGCAGTTTTATAGATTTTGGTCAAGCAGCAATTGTAATTTCTCCTTAAGGTGGTTGCAGAGGGGTCAATTTTTTACAAAACTTTGACGCACAATACCCGTAGACAGTATTAATATAAGTAACTTTGTATAATGTGGAAAAATAGTTTAGAAAATCTAGTTGCTGCATCACAAATAACATTTGCAATTTATAAAATAATTACGAAGATATAAAGCTTTGAAATTTTTCATACAAAATTTTAAAAGCTTTATATCATAATACGCGTCTACGCGTATTGTGCGTCAAACTTTTGTATGGACTGAAACCACCATAAGTAAACACATTTTGCTTATAATATAGCGTTGATATTGCCAGATACAGGGTGTAAGGAACAGCCCTCCACTGACTGAAATGGTGAACTCAGACCATCAAACTGAACAACTTTCACTATGGAGCCTACCTCACGAAACGTGAAAAAAATCAGCTGTCCCATTCATTTGAGTCGGTTCTCACTTCTGCAGCAGTTTTGAATGGAACAGAGTCTGTCTGTGTCACATCTGAATCCACCGTTTCAGTCTGCGGAGGGTTGTCCCTTACATTCTGTATATTTTCTAGTTCCCATCGAAGTACCAGAATCTAGTCTAAATATTCGAAACGTATTGCTAGATTTTTCCATTTCCCATGCATGTTAAAAGCAAAAACTCTCTGTTTATTGGAATATTCGCAATCGAAACCAAAAATCTAATTTAAATCAAAGAAGTCATCTTTGATTGGCCTAACGAAGCGCAAAACCGGGACTCATGGAGAGATCGGAGGAAGGCCTTTGACCAACAATGGGACAGCGACGGCTGATATAATAAATAATAATAATAAGTCATCTTTGAGCCTGGCAACCCTAGAGTTGCGCAGACTGAGAGGTGGCAACCTTATTTTTTTTAGCACCTCATTTCTTTCCTAAACAGACAGGGACAGATGGAAAAAATTGTAGGTAGTAGGTACCAAAAATCATAATGGAAAAGGTACCTGCAGCAAGATTTTTCATTAACATTAACTATTATCACATTTCGTTCAAAAAAGAAAAAGGTGCACAATTTTACGGTCGGAACCAGGTCATCATCATCAAAGCCTCTATTCACTCAATGCAGGGCATAAGCCTTCTCCACATAATGCCGTCTTTCCCAGTGCTAACCACATCCAAGTTTAGACGGTTAAAGTTAAACAATGAAGTTCCTCTGAATGCTACGCGCAATAAAGAAGTGTAAAGTTAAATTTATGTACACGGACGGAAGTAACAATATTTAGGTTATAAATAATTATAATACTAAAAGTTGTACACTTTTGAGGTTTGTTTACAACTTTGGATAATTTAAAACAATAATCAAACAAGTAAGTGTACAGTCAACATCAAAAGTGGAAGAAATATAAATAAAATTATCTTCTGTTTTAAAGTTGTTCACGAGTAAGTGCACATCCCATAGAAAAATACAATAAAAACTGTATGAAAAGAAAACTGCTTTTAGAATACAAAATATTAGTTCACTCTAGCGTATATTGTAAATGGTCAGTTTTCTTATTGGTTATCTCACAGTTTTATTACTTTCGTGGCATAGCTCAAGATCTATTTGATTATAATCTTGAAATACCAATTATTCGTCTCAATATATAAAAGAAGAAACTGACTGAGTGACTGACAGACATATCAACGCACAGCCCATACCGCAGGGTCTGGAGATTTCAAATTTGGCACGTAGGTTCCTTATGAGATCTAGAGGTGCACTAAGAAAGGATTTTTCAAAATTCACCCCCTAAGGGGGAAACGGGGGTCCAAAGTTTGTATGGGGAAACAAGATTAGTTAGATTATTTTATTCGAAACTTCACAGGAGTACTCCTATTGATAAATAAGTAAACGAGTGTTTCAGGTTTTTTTTATAATTCAACCCCTGAAAGGGGAAAAATGGGGTGACAAAGTCTGAAAATCAAGATGGGTATTATATGCTACGTGCCACAAAAAGAAACCTATAGATTTAGGCAAACTCCACCGATTTGGCAGCCTACTCTGGTTTTGCTGAGCTCCCCGATTAGCCCGTTTACAAACAAATTTAAAAGCATAGGTGATGTCAGGCCACCCTGTCTCACACCGTTACAAAGTTCATAACTATCAGATAATTTGTCTCTCCATCGACCATGATTTGACTGATTACCGTACCAAAACTCTAAAAGACTAGACTACTATTAGACTACAGACGTTTGTCTGTATATGCATGTTTCTCTTATAAACAAGTTCTACTCGTAAGTCCACGCGTACGAAGTTGCGGGCAACAGCTAGTATGTGATAAATAGATTTATAATGAGTTTTAAATCACAGTGTCTATTAGGACAAACAATACGCCTACCATACGTTGACACTGTAGTAAACTACTGTAACTTCTAGAAAAAAAAACATTTTAGCGGGTTCTTACCGCGTTTTGGTATATTTGAGTTCCCGATATTTCGGCAGTGTTACAACTACCATGATCACGGGATCACTGGGATGACTGATCCCAGTGATCCCGTGATCATGGTAGTTGTACTGGGATGACTGATCCCAGTGATCCCGTGATCATGGTAGTTGTAACACTGCCGAAATATCGGGAACTCAAATATACCAAAACGCGGTAAGAACCCGTCAAAATGTTTATTTCTAGATTAAATAATAACCGCGTAACTCTCAAAAACTGTATATAGTACATTCATCTTCATTGTTTGTATTGAATTTTCTACAGCGCTCCTTGTGGTTACGTTGACAGCTAATTCTGTCATACAACACTGGCACCGCAACTACAGTAGTAACTTACAGTGAAAACTCATGGTAAGGACAATTTTACTTATAATTTTTTTTGTCGTTATTTACTTATGATGTTGACAGTACATTTGAGAGTTGGTTGATGGTAACTGTACATCGCCATTACGTTTACATTTCCCTCTGAAAAACCGTAAACTTTGTCTAACGAGAGCAATGAGAACTTATTTGCGAGTTTATAATTTTTGACAGCCTTTGATGCTGCTCGCTGATCTACAGTAGAACGAAAACTCTAGCTTTTGTTTTTGACCTCTGAACTGTTAATAATTTTGTAAAAGTCTAATAATTGTATTTTTGAAACTCATCGTTCCGTAAAATGTAATTTTTAGACTATCTATTGCTTTGTTGAAAAAAGTTTGTTATTAGGTACTAAAATGGTTCACCTTTTAATTTGATTTTAAAACAGTTTCGTTATAAGTACCTGACTGAAACATAGTTTGAGTAATATTTCTGAAAATGTGAATGCGTCCATTTAACAACAAGTATCTAGTTTTTATCATTTGTGCTGTACACATTTTGTCTGCCACACACTTCAGAACTGTCTCTGTTGCGGGTTTGCTGGAAGAGATCTCTTTAGAGATAAGCTCGCCCTTTGTACATGTCTACTTTAATTGTTTTTTCTGTATTGTTATGTGTACAATAAAGTGTTAAATAAATAAATAAATAATAATAATGCGCTGTGATAAATTCGACACGCGTAATTTAAGAAAAGTTCAATAAAATTGAATGATTCTCAACTTGCTATTGGCACTACTAATATACTTAATATTTAGTTAGTATTTATTTTGCTTTCAAGATTAATTACCATAAAACACTAATTTCTGAATCCAAATTAATGTTAAACCGTTAAGAGGATATGTGAATAAAAAATAGGATTCTTCAAAGCGTCATATATCATAAAGTACTAACAGTAGGCGTATGAATTGCGGATATGTGTAAATTGAACATATAATTGAAGTTTTGATTAGAGAGAAAAACAAGCCAAAGTAGCCTCCGTTTTTATTTATAAACGCTTGGAACTGCTAAACGGTGAATAATAGAAACACGAGACCTGATTTAAAAAAAAGAGATTGATATTTTACAAATTTTGATTAGAGCAGAATTGAAGTTACATAAATAGTACAATCACAATTAAATAAAGTGTGTTTTACGCTTGCGTCGTTTCAGTCGCGCGCGCCGCCCCATCTCTTTCTCCCGCATCAGGCATTAATATAAGCTATCACACGCCCATTTCGCTTCAATTATTTTTCGACATAGGCCGTTAATGAACCTGCGAAAAATTAAGCAGAAAACTTTCTTCTCTTTACTGCACTTAAAAGCGGAGACCTTCTTATGTCGGTAGGTAGCAATTATCAGTTGAAATAACGTTGAAATATTACACTGAATTCTCAAACATAAAATTACATAAAGTTTCTCAAATATGTAGCAAAGATGCCCTGGCGTTCATACTAAGATAGCAGACGCTCCATTTCATATTTCATGCTGCAGAAATGCATTAGTGTAAATTAAAAATATGTAGTCTCCCCATTCACGTAAATACGCGTTTCAACTCCATAGAAAATCTTCGTCTTGTTCATACGCTGCCAAGTCAAAGAGTTTGTTGGTTTACTTGAAAAGTTTGTGTACAAGAGGCTTTTGAAATAAGTCACTTATTACGTGAATGCTTTTCAATGAAAGCCGGTCTCGAGGGAGTATTGTTGATTTCTATTTATATAGTGTTTGTTAGACGGTGAAAAAGTAAAAAAGTGTATATATGTATGCTAAGGGCCGTATTTAATTGTATTATCTGGGTGAACAGTAACGGTACTGCAATTACCAATCACTTTCCCACCGGCGTGCATGTAATATACTCCAGAAAAAAATTCTCGTGATTCCTTTTATTGTAGTTCAAGTATCTCACGCGAAAACTACTGGATCAAATTTGATGTTCTTTTCACACTGTTTAAACTGCGAACACACTCGAAAAAGAGGCCAGAATTACATTACGGCGGCGTCATTAATTCCATGCTCATAAAGTAATGTAAGTATTTATGTACCTTCACAGCCACTCACCGAGCACCTTGGGGTCGAGCAGGAGGTGATCTACGGCTACAGATAATTGATAATTGTATGTATGTGCTCACCCAGCGCCTTGGGGTCTAGTAGATGTTGGTACTGGGGCGGCGCGGTGGGCGCGGAGGGTGTGCGCCAGGCTAGCGCACACACGGCGGCCTGTAGCCTGTAGTTATCGCTCGTGGCGCGACGCGAGTGCAGGGAACTGTTGTAGCGCGTACTCTATTGCCGCCACCACCCCACGCTCCTGCGCTAGCTGCGAATATCACATGC
Organism: Agonopterix arenella; assembly: GCA_927399405.1. Lineage (NCBI taxonomy): Eukaryota > Metazoa > Arthropoda > Insecta > Lepidoptera > Depressariidae > Agonopterix > Agonopterix arenella. The sequence goes on from OV656710.1 coordinate 6,697,551, forward strand.
TATCTTCAGATAGTTATTTAGAGTGGTTCGATCTGTTATAGTAGCATTATTTTCCTACATTTTATACACCCACTATAATTATGATACTTTTTCTTTATAGCGATTGTGTCCAGTGCCGCGAGGCCAAAGCGACACTGAAAGCGCTGCATGAGAAAAGGCTCTTAAGGTGGTTTCAGTCCATACAAAACTTTGACCCACGATACGCGAAGACCGAATTGATAAAAGTATTATTTTATATATGGGAAAATAGTTTAGAAAATCTAGTTGCCGCGTCACAAACAACATTTGCAATTTATAATATAATTACGAAGATATAAAGCTTTTATAGTTTTTTATGAAAAATTTCAAAGCGCTATATCTTCGTAATTATTTTACGGATTGAAAATGTTATTTGTGACGCGGCAACTAGATTTTCTAAACAATTTTTCCATATATACAAAGTTACTTATATTAATACCGTCTATGCGTATTGTTCGTCAAAGTTTTGTATAAAATTGACCCCTCTGCAACCGCCTTAAAATAGTTATTCCTTATAACTGGATACAATTACTTTGCTGCAGATAATTATAGACCTTTGGGTGCAAGATTTACTTTTAGCATACCTAGTTGTCATAATCTGTTTTTTTCTTAACTAATGCAATGGCCGGTTGGTTGCGTATAGCGCGGCAATTCTGCCAATGTCAACTAAAAAAATGTTGGCTGTGTGGTTCCTGTTTAGTATGAACCACTCTATTTTCCCCTTATGTATCAATTATACTTAATAGGTAACATATAAATATCTTGGACATTGTACACGAAGCGACAAAGGAATAAGGTTCTTATGCAGTGTTTTATGGGTTGATGGCTAGTCACTTTTCACCACTTGACACTTTGTTCCATCCTGAAATCTAGGTGAGGTATATAAGAAACAGCGCGAGTGCATGCTCAAAAAATTATTTGAAATAAAAAAAAAAACTAAAGACTCAGTCAATCTATTATATTTTATTATTTTCGCTGAATAGTACTAATTAAAGTTTTACTTAGGTATAAGCAATCTATCTACCTATTCTGTACAATACTTATAATCTTATGTTCTTATGTGTTATTATTTTACTGATTGTTTCTTGTTTTGTGTGTCTAATAAATAAAATAATATAAAAATCTATACATAAATAAATCATGCTTACATGTGTCAGATTAGAGGGAGAGCTAGGGGCTATAATATTCATGGCATATTGTCAGGATTAGGTTCATAAACTATTCGACCAATTTATCATAGAATTAATATAATTAAAGCAAATCAAAGCGATATAATATTATATAGTGAAAGCTATATTTTGATAGTGTTCCTACATCGTATCGAATCTATCATGTTATGTGTATGTGTATGTTGTGTATGTTATACCAGATGCCCAATAAGAAAAGGAAAGGTTATCATGATACCATTGTCATCCCATCTGCCGTCCCCAGTTCAGGACACTAGTCTACAATGAGGATGAGGAAAGTATATGTACAGAAATGATTTTAAATGAAAGGCCAGAATCAGAATAGTCGAATATTATTTAATTCTTTGACTATCCTTAATATATCTTTGAATATATTTTATATCTTTGATTATAAATTACTTCTGGTTCACTAGTGTCCTCCTATTTAAACCATAGGGCATATGGAGAAGAACCAGTAAAGATACTCCATATAGGACAACCAAAACACATTATAGATAATCACACATTATAACTGTATAATTAATATCACAATTACAACAAGATTCACCATAATATAAGTTACTAAACACTGTCAACAATGGTTTGGTTTTTAATAGATGTTGCCAGTCTAAAAATGAAATGTAGATGACTCGATTAACATAAATAATTTAGATTCAAACTCATGATACGACTCATGACTCGACTCACGAATCATTCAATTAAATAAAATCGAATATTCTAACACATGCATGTACAAAAAATAATAATAATAATCAAAAATTAAAAAAATAATTAAATAATTTATACCAGTGTATCACAAATATATGAATTTTGTTTTCCGTGACTGACTGACTTAATGGCAGACAACGCAAAGTCTAACCTCTGAAGATAGAGTCCAAAGAGAATGAAACTCACTACGTTATAAAAGTCGGGACTTCCATACTAAAAACTGGTCGTGACCGATAATCCAGAATGTATGAAACGTGTGCAACGTTGTTTTTTTGTTAGAGAGTTGCGCGAGCCTGATAGAGTCATTAAATTTAAAATATGTACTCTTCAGAAGATATAGGGGTGCACTAAGAAAGGATTTTTCGAAAATCGTCCCCTAAAAGGGTACAAGTATTGACGTTTTTCGAAATCTTGACGTAATGCAATATTGTATTTTAATTGTACTTTGTATATTGTGTTTTGTTTAAAAGATGTGTGTTGTAGAGTTTCTGGCCGCATCTTCTCTCAGCGGAACACCTTCCGACGCGGTGGAAGAGTCAAAAAATTACGTCAAACACTGTCTATGTGTCATTATTTTGAATAAAAAAATTTTGATTTTGATTTTGAATCCACACGATGAAAGCCGCGGGCATCATCATCATCATCATATCAGCCGATAGACGTCCACTGCTGGACATAAGCCTCCCCCAAAATGGGGGGATTTGCCATAATCGCCACGCTTGGCAGGCGGGTTGGCGATCGCAGTTGGATTGAATGTGTGTACTCAGGGGATGCTGCTGCCCATCCACCGGTAGATCCCTTAGTGGCCTTTTACGACACCCACGGGAGGAAATGGGATGGTGCTATTCTTAGCCGACACCACACAAGCCGCTGGCAAAAGCTAGTAATTGCAGAATAATTTATTTATATTTTACATCTTTCTTTATCACTATGCAAATAAAACTCTTAGCCACATCTTTTAAGTTGGATAAATTATAAAACTAAACTGTGATAAAAATCCATAACAATATTCGACTTCAACTGAACATTACGGATTTACTACATCCACTACGTAACCCTAAAACCCCGCTACCCATCTCCATCTCTGTCAACATGTAGGTAAGGTTATGTAGCTGTCATCAGACGAGCGTATGCTTTATGTAGCGCGGGACAAAGAGCGCCGATGGATGAGTCCCTCTTACATCTCTTTGTACCTCTGTAATCAAACACTACATGACTTGGCTATAAATGTCTTGCCGTGTTTATGGTTTTTTGTTAGTTATACAGTTTTTATTTTTACTTTATAAGGTTTGAACGGAGCGTGTAATTTCTCTATGGTTTGAACACAGAACATTACGTTCTAGTGTCTGATAATTGCAATCAGCTGATTTATTTATTTATTTATTAAACAACAAATTATATACCAGATTTAAAGTCAGATCATAAGCTATCCAACGAAAATTTCAATCAAAATAGGTTCAGTAGTTTTTGCGTGATGCTCGTTCAAACAAACAAACAAACAAACAGACAGACATAAAATCCAAAAATTGGTGATATGGAATCAGGGACACCTAAAAACCATATCGTAACTTTTTTTTTTGTTAATATCTTCAATGTACAAACAAACTTTCTGCTACAGTTTTATAATAGTTTAGATTACACAGCTTCACAGAGGAATTCCAATACGCCATGCAAGTAAGTATACAAATCAAACAAGAATATAAAATGTTCTCCAACTTAACTTAATATTACGATTTAAACATTCTCTGAAGGTCTCAGAAGGTCAGGCATTCTCTTAAACAATCAGACCAGCGGTCAGCAAAAACATCAAACTATTGAGTGTTGCAGTAGCGTGGTGAGACGCCCGAGCGGAGAGTGCACGGCCAGGAGCCGATGCCGCCGCGCGCGCGCGTAGTTGTTGGGCACGAATAGGCCCGACTGACCAATTCGGGACAGTCCTATTGACCGTATGTATGAAAAGTAGATTTTTTTCTTGCTAATTTCCTATAGGTTTCTTAGGGGAAAATGTTCAGTATCTGTCAAGAAACACCATGTCGATTTGATACCGATTTAATTAGGTAGTTACACAATAAGACCCTTGAGCAGCATATATTTCGGTATTTCCTTGATATCACGATAATTATTTCCTGCGACGATAGATACAGACTAATGAATCTCCATTTTGGGAGGTCTTAACTTTTATACTTCCCTCTAGATACCTTGTCATACATTTCCGTTTGATTCTTGGAATTTTCCATCGACGTCCTCAATTTAGTCTTGATATTGTCGAGGTAAAGTATTAATTATTTATTTAAATATACTGCATGTACTGTATGCTTAGAGATATTATAACAGTGCATACAGTCTATACTGTATACGTAACATAGTAATAGTTATTAAGTCGTGTACGTTGTAAAGTTTCTGGCCGCATCTTCTCAACAGCGACAACACGTACAGCATCAAAAAAAGATTTTACGTTTTACCCTTACTGAATAAATAATTTTGAGTTTAAATAAAGTAGTAAAGTGATTAAGTATACCATTGTAGTTACTGTTCGCTTTTTCTATGTTAAAATAATTACTCAAAGCAGTACTATGAGCGAAGTACGAAATTCCATACAAAAAAAATAGGAGTAAAACTATTGTAGTTTGCTACACTGTAAACTCATGGTACTACTTTTTCGTATGTTGACTTATGCAACTTGTCAATAAAAAAAAATAAGTAATAAAAAAAAAAAAAAAAAAAAACTTTTTATTACGGACAACAAAGATCCAATGCGTTAGTAGACTTATGAAAAACTATGGTTAGTAAACAATTACAAAAACGGAACTTGTGATTTGGGACATGAGTCTCTGCAATGGACACTGGAAAAAAGCATAGAAGCATTCATTTTCTCACTACAATGATGAAAATTCGAATCGAAACATCCCTTTTTCTCACTGCTTAAGTATACATAGTAAACTGACCTACAAAGGCCTGCTTATTAACATTCAAGTTGGTTTCCAATTCCTATTGACTGTTACTTCCGAACGGGCCATTTATCAATAAAAAGTCCTTCGAGCGGATTTAGCTAAAGTTAAAAGGAAGCGGGGCTAACAAGATAAGAGGGGACTCCCCGATAATGGGCTTTTTGTTGCCAACCACGTTTGAGATTAAATTGCCGAAAATGTCCGAGACACAAATTTGGTTAGGAGCGCGTACATTGCAGCTTTGTGAGAGTTCTAGAGCAAATTGTGCCCGTTTTATGCTATAATGTAGCTCAAAGTTTGCTATTATGACACGTACGTTGCGTTTGTTATGGGAATGGGGCAATATTGTATCGGGACTTAGTAATAAGTGCTGTAAGTTTACTAGTGCAATATAAAATATGGCTGAAATCTAGTAAATTCATGCTTTTCGAGATTCTGGCTTGCTGTATGCGGGGTCGATTGTATCATGTGTACTGAATTTCTCTTTTGCTAATAAAGATTATTTTATTATTAAGAGTATTTGTATTTTTTTATTTATTTGCTTATTATATTTTTTATAACAAAAGACCTGTCTCACTTTAACCTCGTTCAAAGTATAAATCTATACTATTATAAAACTGTAACAGGAAGTTTGTCTGTACATTGAAGATATTAACAAAAAAAAAGTTACGATATGGTTTTTAGGTGTCCCTGATTCCATTTCACCAATTTTTGGATTTTTTGTCTGTCTGTTTGTGTGTTTGTTTGTTTGTTTGTTTGAACGAGTAACACGCAAAAACTGCTGAACCGATTTTGATAAAACTTTTTTTGTTTGATAGTTTATGATCTGACTTAAAATCTGGTATATAATTTGTGCGGACGAAGTCGCGGGTTAACGCTCGTACTATTGTAAAACTGTAACAGGAAGTTTGTCTGTACATTGAAGATATTAACAAAAAAAAAGTTACGATATGGTTTTTAGGTGTCCCTGATTCCATTTCACCAATTTTTGGATTTTTTGTCTGTCTGTTTGTGTGTTTGTTTGTTTGTTTGTTTGAACGAGTAACACGCAAAAACTGCTGAACCGATTTTGATAAAACTTTTTTTGTTTGATAGTTTATGATCTGACTTAAAATCTGGTATATAATTTGTGCGGACGAAGTCGCGGGTTAACGCTCGTACTATTGTAAAACTGTAACAGGAAGTTTGTCTGTACATTGAAGATATTAACAAAAAAAAAGTTACGATATGGTTCTTAGGTGTCCTTGATTCCATTTCACCAATTTTTGGATTTTTTGTCTGTCTGTTTGTGTGTTTGTTTGTTTGTTTGTTTGAACGAGTATAACGCAAAAACTGCTGAACCGATTTTGATAAAACTTTTTTTGTTTGATAGCTTATGATCTGACTTAAAATCTGGTATATAATTTGTGCGGACGAAGTCGCGGGTTAACGCTCGTACTATTGTAAAACTGTAACAGGAAGTTTGTCTGTACATTGAAGATATTAACAAAAAAAAAGTTACGATATGGTTTTTAGGTGTCCCTGATTCCATTTCACCAATTTTTGGATTTTTTGTCTGTCTGTTTGTGTGTTTGTTTGTTTGTTTGTTTGAACGAGTATAACGCAAAAACTGCTGAACCGATTTTGATGAAACTTTTTTTGTTTGATAGCTTATGATCTGACTTAAAATCTGGTATATAATTTGTGCGGACGAAGTCGCGGGTTAACGCTCGTATAATATAATAACGGAGCTCAGTTGATAAAGTTTGTTCAGTTTATTTCCGTCGTTATTTACCTTAGAGTGTCGATGTAGCAATTGAGTTATGGCCCTGTTTGTATTGACAACAAAATATCTTTGCGTTCGGTTCCGTCGGATGGCTGTTATTGCCTGTTTCGTATCTTAATATTCTTGTTGTTACCTGAAGTGGTTTATTTACGTTAAATCAAACAGGGTTAAAAACACCCTAAATATGTAAAGGGGTGGTTTAGACCAACAAACTGAACCACTTTCACTATTAGCCCAGTCATTTTACGGTTTGAGCCGGGACTAATTAATAATTGCAATTTTTTTCGGTATAGCATTGTAGAGCCAATTTAAGCGAAGAAATGTACCAAAATAAAATAAAAATCACGCAGCAATTCCAAATTTAAAATTTAGCTATTATCTCGTTCTAAAAAAATCTGATGGTAAATGTTTTTTTGCACATATTTAAGGCACCATAATACACACTTCAAACATGGTGTAAATATGTTTGTCTACTTAGAAGGTTTTGAAAAAAACATTCGTATTTTCGAATAAATACCTCATTTTTAAAATTTCAATGCCTATTTTATTGCTCAAAAATTGGTATTAATATTATTAATTTAAATGCCTTCTGGGACACACAATTTTGATTTATATATTGCGTTGCGAATATTTTTTTAAAATGATTTAAGATAGTCTATTTGTCACGAAATGGTGCCGGTTACAGATTAAAAGTCCAATTAATAATTACTCCCTACCCCGCCTAACAAAACTCCGTAAAATGACTGGGCTATATGGAGGCAAATTGAGAAAAATTTAAAAAAATCAGTTGTTCCATATAATGTCTAACAAAATTAGCTGAAACTATTTTAGGGGGATGGTCAGAACATCAAACTGAACGATTTTCTCTATGGGACCAATATCCAAATCGCGAAAAAAAAAAACTATCCCATACATTTGCGTCGAGTTATGTTCGCAGTTTTGTATGGGACAGCTGATTTTTTTTTTGCGAATTTGATTTTGGTCCCATAGAGAAAGTTGTTCAGTTTGATGGTCTGAGGCACCCCTTTAAGTTAGTGTTCCATTAAATTTGGCTAAAGTTTTGAATGAATCAACAGTTTTTTTTTCTCTATGCTCTTCATAGCGAAAGTTCAATTTGATGATCTAAACCCCCCCCCCTCCCCCCCTTTGAATATTACTAGGGTGTTTTGTTACATCCTGTATAACATACCTACACACATACAGACGAGATATTACGACGAGAGATTTTAGACAGCCCGTTAGGTTAGCCTAGGCATTTAATACGTTGCTATTCATATTTTGACCTTTTTGTAAAAAAAATAACCCTCCTTCTGGCGCAGTCGGGTAAAAAAAAACTGTTTAAAAAGTTATGCCTACGACGTAGCACTAAGCTACGTGGCTACAAGCGTAGCAAATGTCGTAGGGCACAGCCATTAGGGACCGGGCGCATTTTGTACGAGAGCAAAGTAATTAATCCTTCATGTAAATTAGTGAAGGTGTCTGGACTCATCTACTTTCATTTTTAAAACTTTTATGAATATTCAAATAATGTAGGAGATGTTATACAGGGTGTTTGGTAGTTAGATTATTTCCCTAATGGGATGATCTGACCATCAAACTAAATAATGGGGACAAATTGGAAATCGCGAATAAAGTCGGCTGTTCCATTAAAAATTGCAGTACATTTTTTTAAATTTATTATTGTAAGAAAAATGACAAAGATTTGGACAATTGAACTTCCAAAAACCATGACACGACGACGGAGATGTCGCACGACTCAAATGTTCAGCTTGGACGAGTCCAAGCACTTGGTTGGTCCAAAAACATTGGTAGGTACTTGACTTGAAGTACCATTTAGTTTTTATTTCATCGCAATCAGCTTGTTCAATCGTAAAAGAAAGATAAGCGAATTTTGAATTTAAAAATATACGGCACGTCAGTTCTTCGTACGAAATTAACAACCAAAGCTGAAAATAGATTAGTAAGGTAAAAGACGAGCGTTTGACCCGCGACTTTGTCCGCGTTGATTACCCGTTTAGAGGTCCATTCTCGTAAAATCCTTTCTTAGGGTCAATTCCTACCAAAAGAGCGGCAGCGCGCCTATTCGCGGCTGCTCTACGAGTTTCCTACTCAGTGTGACCGTTTTTGGTATTTTCAGTACTAAATTGATATAGGCCCTGTTCCTGTTAAATGAGTGAAATATAATTTTAGTACAAAATCATGTTTCAGTACAATCCTATAAAATTTAAATATTTTAGAATATTTTCAGCTCTTTTTCGAAAAACACCTAAAAAGGTTTCAAAAAAAGTTTAAATTCAAGATGCGTAGCTACTGGGTAATATAACATCTTTCTCATTAAATGCATAGCATTTGTATAAGAATATAAAAAAATAGCTTTTCTTTATCGGAAGTCCGAAAAATCTATATAAGGTCTAACAAAATTAGGTGAAACTATTTTAAGGGGATGATCAGACCATCAAACTGAACAACTTTCTCTATAAGAATAATATCGAAATCGCGAAAAAAAAATCACCTGTTCCATACAAACCTACTCGACCTTAATGTATGGGACAGCAGATTTTTTTTTCGCGATTTCAATATTAGTCTCATAGAGAAAGTTGTTCAGTTTGATGGGGCTGTTCATCCCCTTAAAATAGTTTCACCTAATTTTGTTAGACCTTATATACACTGACCTGCAAAACTAAGTACTAAGTACTTTAACCCTATTTATTGGCAAATAAATTATTTGTATTTGTATTTGTATTTGTATTTAATATTTCATTTTTTTCTAAACTATAGAAATTAGAGATTTAAAATTTAAAACGTTTTATAGCAAATGTTATCAGCCTTCTTTGTAACTTATTCTTTTAAAATTAAACTCTTTTTCGAGTCCTTTTTATTTCGAAAGTATATTTTATGTACTTGAAAAGTTATTTCAATTTTAAAAATGTGATACTTAGTTTTGCAGTTTTTTGAAAAGTATCTAAAATCTGTATTTAAATACAAAGAAATCTGTAACAATGACAACACTGGATGCGTAGTGCGCGGGCGGCGCCTCGCTGAACAGAGCGCCGCCGCGCTACACGTCTATCACTTCAAGTCAATTCGAAGCTTAATCTAATAGAAATAAGATTCAAAATGCTTGGAAAAAAATTGTTAAATTTGCTCGGAAAATGCTCTGCCGCTGCGCGCCGCGCGCTACTGATCTTTTGGTGTAAATCGACCCTTAGTGCACACCTACATCCTCTAGTGAATATTATGTTACTAGGTTTAGGCTGTGCGTTATCTGTCAGTCAGTCACTCGGAACGGAACGCGGAACACGGAACTCTTTTATAAGTAAAGATGTTCCGTTAAGACCAATTATTGTCATTACTGCTTTTTGGCTGACTTGTCCAAGTTATTAGTAATTTTAACAATCATTGCTATTTTTAGTAGATTTGTTTTAGAAAATTCCTTAAAATAAATTGTTTGAATATGACCCTGTACGCCTTTATAGTGTTTGTAAAAAAAGACTGGCGACTAGTATCGCGATTCTTCTTCCCTATTGAATTGTACTTTTAAAAATTCTATTTAACAGTTTTCCTTCCGTAAAATAAGTTACAAATAGTCAAAGTACACATTAGATATCGCTGCATCTATTATAGGCATGCACTAACATGATCGTTTTAGCACCATTTTCCAGGCAACCTATTTCGCGCGAAGCGGGATGTAGTGCAGATTGTTAAACAAGCTCATTTTGCGCATCAGTGCGCTGATTCAGATATTATCAGCTTTAAAGGTGCCCTAGTTAAGTAGGCTTCGACGTTTTGATGGCGATGAAATAGGAAACTCCGGTCATGTACTAGTTGGTCTACTACTAACTACCACCAGAAATAGTTGCCGGGACCAACGTCTTAACGTGCCATCCGAATCACGGAATCATTTCTCTTTTCAGACAATCAGGCGATTCAGCCTGCAATGTCCTAACCAACTGGGGAAAAACGCACAAAGTGACATTTAACTAGGTGTCCCCCGTGGGAATCGAACCCACGACCTCCGTGTCGAGAGCCAATGCTCTTAACCTAAATTAGACCACGGAGGCAGTTACTAGTTGGTGTAAGTTTAGATTAACTGAGGATAGATTAGGTTTGATAGATTAAGATGGAAAGGAGAAGGCCCAATCCCATTTCGCCTACAAAACTGGTAAATTTGAATTTGAATTTTATAAGAAATGTCACTATAGAAAAGAATAATTTCCATTTCCTTAGGAAGCACGATATTCCTCATATTCTGTGTATATTTTCAGCTATCATATACAATTTTTATGAGTTCTCGTACCATATTTGCCAGCTGCAAAACGACCCGAATCGAATACACTTCGTCACGTGGGCAATGTCTTTATTATATTACGAGCGTTAACCCGCGACTTTGTCCGCACAAATTATATACCAGATTTTAAGTCAGATAATAAGCTATCAAACAAAAAAAGTTTTATCAAAATCGGTTCAGTAGTTTTTGCGTGATGCTCGTTCAAACAAACAAACACACAAACAAACAAACAGACAGACAAAAAATCCAAAAATTGGTGATATTGGGGATTCTGGTGGTTTTTAGGTATCCCCAATTCCATATTGGGGAAACGCGAAAAAAAATCAGCTGTCCAATACATTTGAGAAGGTTATATAAGTACGGCAGTTTTGTATGGGACAGCTGATAATGTTCATCATGATCATCATTATCATCCTCAGCCTCGTCCCATTGCAAGGCACAGGCCAACCCTTAGGGGAGGGTGTACGTGGGCATCTCTCCACCAGGCGTGCCCAATACGGATTGGTAAACTTCACATATGCAGCAGAATTTCTTGATTTCTTCAGCGTATGCAGGTTTCCTTACGATGTTTTCCTTCACCGTTTAAGACCAGTCAGTAGTACGTTACGTACATAAGTTAGAAAACTCATTATGTAAATTTTTGTTTTGTTTATTCATATACAAATAATCAGTCACTAATGATAGGAAATAGGTGAAAATTCGATTAAAAGATTCCTTTGTAAGTTAGATAGATAGTTAGCTTCAAAGTAAATTAAAATCGTTTAAAAACATGTATTTTTCTTCAATTATAAAATATTTTTCAAAATTTCAAACATGACAAATCATTTCTAAAGAAGAAACATGTGTATTTTTTTGCCTACCTTACATGAAAACATTTTTTTTCTATAGTGAAGCGACTTTCAACGGACGAGCGGCCTTTTAAGTTGTATTGTCAACTACCATGAATAGAGTCTACCTATCCTGTAGGCTGTCCATATGTTTATGTTACAACGAGACAGTTCCTATTTCAGAATATGAATTACAATGGTTGAGTAATATTTTGAAGACTAATAATATGGAAATAATGGCCAAATGATAAAAGATTCTCGATGTGCAATTTTAATTGCAATACAATATACATGAGAAATTAATGCAATGCGAGTAAAATCGTTTCGAAGTACCCACCAAGTATTTCAATGTATTTTTCTACTTTTATATACTCATAGTATTCAAACTTATGCATCTTCATTATGTTGTAAACACGGGTCATATTCAAGCTATACAAAACCAACGTAAGCAGGCCGCGCGCGTACGTTACATACTCGACCTAGGCGCGGCCAGCTTATTTTGGTTTTGTATAGCTTGATGTCTTGCCACGTGTACTTCAATTCCCATTAGGTGTTAATCTAATCAAACATTTAAAAAAACAAAATACATACTAATTAAATGTTTGTTTTTGTACTAGTTTGTATTTTCGGTTTGCTAAATTATGACTAAATTAAAACAGTTTTTAATAATCATATTATACTTCCTTTGTAATAATTACAATGAATTAAAATTTGTAAAATCTTTAATTAGTGAATTATATTCTGAAGTTCTTAAGCTAATTAACAGTGTGTCTATTTTTTATTGAAACAAAATTCAAGAACAAGAATGACATAATAGTGATAGCAAAAATAAAGACAATTACAAAAAGACGATAACTTAATCATGTCCATAAAACCTAATGATGTTAACAATGTTATTTAATGATCATCAGTGTCTCGGTAACCATTATGTCCATTGCGTTGTCATCGGTAAACAAAGTCAGTCAGGTTCGGTTACCGGTTCGAATTAATCATTGTTTGGTTTTAATTTGTGGAGTTTCAGGCTGACTATAGATGTTTTTATATTGTTTATTTGCTTCATTTGATCAGTTTTCTGTAAAAGAAAAAAAATTGTGCATAGTTATTTTATTTGTAGCAATTATAACCTACTGCCTAGTTTTGTTGACAAATAATATAGAAGCAATAGAAAACCGGTAAGGAAAATGATCGGCACTTAATACGACATGACATTTTCTTTAAAAGTAGATTGGAAGGGAAACTAGAGAGGCAGAGAACTACGGAGGAGAACTAGCACAAGTGAAGGAAAAGGTTGATGTCTTGTCGTACCACACCTCTCCGCTGATCCCTCTTTCAGAAAATAGGCTATGTTTAAATTATAGGACTATTTTGTATTATACTGTACTAACATAGTTTTTAAGTTTATACTAACAATCTATGGACTGTGTCTGAAATACAATTATTTAGATTTTTTTTTGTATCATATCAGGAACTCAAGATACTTAGCGGAATCTATTCCGCTAGTATTCGTTTCTCTTTAAACGATTGGTGAATACTTCACCGACAAGAGCGTAGCTCTTAATAAGATGATGATGATTTACTTTTGTTGAGTGGTTGAACATAAGGACTTTTTATCTTTTGTTATCTTATTACTATGTTCTGGCAAATAAAACTTTGAACTTTGTGTTAACCTAATTGATTTTTGATTTGTGATGAGGTACATTTATTCATAGTTAACGCAGTTACAAAATGCTAAAACCGATAATTATTATTTATAAAAATTTTCGATGGGACAAAAATTACTGTACTAGATAGACATCAATTCATTCATTCATTCGATTCATCTTCGACCCCATCATTATCCTAAGGACTCGATTGAGGCCAAGAGCAAACCCATTTTTAATAATAAAAAAAAAATTAAACAACGCGCCTTATTACAATCGCGAAATTAAATTTTTAATGTTGATTGAATGGCAGCACTAAAATAAATGTAAAATAGGAAATAATTTTTAAACATTTTCGTCAGTTTTTATAATATATAAACAGAATTACAATCATTTCAATATATATCCGCCTGTCCTATAAATATCATAAAATATGTGGCCCCTACCCCTTCTCTATTTGTAACGGCCTCGGCTAGGTCAAGCTATTCAATGAGGAATGCTTTCTAACTTTTTTTCTGCCGTCAATCTATTTAATGTGAGTAAATGATGATATTTCTGAATGTCAATACGAAACGAGAGAGAAATTCAACCCGACCTTTGCTTATTTTGTATAGGTTTCTTAGAAATATTTATGTAAAAATGAAGTCCAGGTCACCGCGCACTTGTAAAAGCTTTCTAGAAATACACGGCATTAAAACATAATATACCAAATTAATAACGATCATCATCAGCCTTTCATCATTCAATGCTTTTCAACCGCCGCGCCATGATAACTGAATGTCACAACCAATCGCTAAAGTGGATATTTTATATTATTTATAGTCGTTCTTGACTACTAGTTGTGGCAGAAGAGTAGGTTGTTATTAATAGGATAGACTAGTACCGCTTTTTCCATTCAAACGTATTCCCCTGTTTCCTACCTGGATAATGACAACAGAGCAAAAAAATTAAACCATACAATCTATGTTACCTCTGCGATGTCCTACGTTTTTTTTTTGCCCAAATTCATTACTGTAAGAACTATAGGGACCTGCGAAAATGACTTTACCGCCCGGTCAGACATCATCCAGCAAACAGATGAATTTAAACAATAAAAAGCAAAACAAACAGACATAGCCAAAGTCTTTCTCATATTATTCTTGAAAGACTTTTTTAAATCGGTTTAGTTCTGGAGGAGAAAACCGGGAAATACGAAATGCTGATTTCCATTTTATGTAAATAAAATCAGTCCGAGCTGCAGTTGTCTCTTTCGCACTCTAGTCGGTGGAATGTATGGGAGGGGCGGACCAAATAAATACGTATACAGTTGGAAAAGCGACATATTCTCAAAATTTCTTCGAGAGCTCGCCTATCCTCTTAACAAAGAATTCCTTTGCCGCTATGGGAACAGTTTCGCACCCGGTTGCAATTAAGGAGTTTTTAATGTGAAACGTTTATTTAACGCGCCTTAGGAGGAAAACAGACTCGTATGTTGTGACAGTAAATGGCATGACGCTCTCTTACGCCGTCATGCCCCCGGATTCTTTCAATAACCATCAATTTCGATATTTGACATCTGCCGGGCAACCTGTGACAACCACATTGTTTTCTTTGTAAGCAATCTAAACTATACTCCATTCCAAATAGCAACGAAATTTTAAGGTTATATTTTCTTTCTTTCTTTCATTACAGAAACAGAGATTTAAAACACTTCCTCTCACTAATTCTTACAACAGACTTAGTAACGTCCAAGATAATATATCTATCTGAAATATAGTTAGTTAAAATATAATTATAGTTAAAATATAAATGAAGTATAGGTCTCTTCCAAATTACGTAAATGACTAATTGATAATGATGATCAGTCTCTTATAGTATAACCCAAGTATAACCAAATAAAAAAACAGAATTTTTTCTTTACAGGTGCCGTGTCGCATCTTGAAGAGCAAAATAATATTGAGGTAAGCTTATCGATTATTATTATCTAGCAATAAAATAAATCAAGGGCCGGCAGCTACCTCGGCCAGCGGCAGCGTATTAACAACTGAACAAAAATGTACATATCAACCCTTATAAAAACTTTATTTTTATTTAAAATACTGCATGCCCGTCCTATGCTTCAAACGAGTACCTATCTATTTTATATGTCATACCCTGTATTTCACTAATAAGTGAATATGTGTATTCATTTTTGAGAAAATAAATTTCTATAACGGTATCAGTCTGGACATACAAAGATGTAATGCTGCAAGCCTCCTGAGCACCCTGCCATTAAGTTCGAACGGTTGTTTTCAGGATGTTTTTTATTTAATAGCGTTAGCTTTCTCTGTTTATTTTTATTCTAAGTTAAGAATTTCTTATAACACTGTACTAACTGGATGTAAATAAAAATATTACTGAGTTTATTTTTTGGGTAAATATTTTTATGGAGATTATCTCAACTCACTCTCAAGCCATGAATTTAATTACAGAGCAAGGGCACCCGTTTCAAGGCTACGTCCCTTTCTGGTAAATTGAAACAAAAGCATGTTAGAAACAGATTTATGGCCCCAAAAAAGAAATAATCTGTTTGAATATTTGTTACAAATTAACGTTTTTCGACGTCAAAAGACATCATCCGTTTTGGTCCAAATCAGAACGTGCAGGGTAAAAAAAATGCTATAATTACTATTCTGTTACCATATTGTCTGTCTGTAATTTATTATCATGGAACCTTAAGCTGTAGGGCCATTATCCTTAGTTTTATCTGGGTATTAAAAAATCTTTTCATACATTTGCGATGAAATGAACTAACACTAACAGCAACAACTTTAGTGCCTTAATAATAAATTCTAAGGGTAAGGGAGTCACGTTGCAAGTTCTGATACGAGCACTTCTCTCGCGTGGTGTTCGCGCGTTGCGTTTTTGCCTGCCACGAGGCTCCGCAATCCTCATCTCTTCTTGTTCTTGATTCAATAACAATCCCTGAGATTGCAATAGATACTCCCACGAACTGCTTGACACTGGCGGAAATGCAGTGCTAACGCACAAGCAAGAGTCCGTTAATTATAAATAAATGCTTAGACGGACAAATTCTAACAGAACATAGCTTTTTCTGGTCAGCTCTTTCATATTTGGACCAAAAATGAAATAAATCTGGATGATATCCTTTATCAGGGAAACTACTAAAACTACCTATTTGTTGTTAAAGTTTTGCTAAAATTTAGAAAATAAATACCCTAACATTATTTGCTTCCATTTAATGTGGTTTGATGACTGTCGGTTTAACGCCATAAGGAAAATGAGGGTGGCGTGACCCATTCTTTGTCATGGACAAAAACATGTTTTATGTTAGTTGAGTTATGGATCTACGTCGCCAGAGTTAGAATAGTTAGTAAATTAGATACTTTGCTAAAGTGAGCATATTTTTCCGTCCGTATATTTAATGTGACACGACCTACACCAGCGGTTCCATAACTCTTAATAGACAGGGAAAAATATAGCAATCCATATTAATTTTAAGAAACCCGATACAAAATAATAATCATTATTATATCGTATGGCATTTTTTGTCTTCATGTTTGGATGTACCATCGAGGTCAAGGTATTTCAGCCAATCTTCTGCTGCCGGGGTTAACCTATGGAGCTCTGCAGTTTACGGCAAAGAATGTAAAAATAAATGAAGGATTCTAATAAGAGTTATAATATAGTTATATATAATAAGAGTTATTTATTTTTAATGTACATACCTACCTTCCTTTATTTGTCTTTAATAAAATTATTTAATCCATAAGAGTTATTATTATTATATTATATCACATTATTGTACACACGGACATAATAATACATAAAGTTGAAAAAACATGTACAAAGTTATAGTATTTATTTATTATTATTTGGTTATAAGGGCTTGGTCGATGACCAAAAAGCTACTGCGACCTGGATAGATCTATTGTAGCTGTCACCCTAGACCTAAAGGTCATTTCCTAGGCCCACGGACTTCATGAACCGTGTTATGCTTTTGGAGGGAAGGTCCCTAATGTCAGTAGGTGTTATTATGTATCCACCTACATGGCGACTTCTGCTGTGAATTAGCACTTCGCATTCGCTTCGCAAGTTATAGTAGTAATAAGAGGTAATAATAGTGTAACAACCTTCGCGAGAATGCTCATGAAGTCGTAAGATCGTATCACTGACTGATTCCCTACCATATGAATAGGTAATAATAGTACACCATTATTATGTATTCTGTCTGCCTCCGTGGTCTAATGGTTAAGAGCATTGGCTCTCGACACGGAGGTCGTGGGTTCGATTCCCATGGGGGACACCTAGTGAAATGTCACTTTGTGCGTTTTCCCCCAGTTGGTTAGGACATTGCAGGCTGAATCACCTGATTGTCTGAAAAGAAAAATGATTCCGTGCTTCGGATGGCACGTTAAGCCGTTGGTCCCGGCTACTATCTCTGGTGGGTAGTAGTCGTTACATAAAAACCACGTCAGAGGCCGTAAGGCGGTCTGAAAAAACTCTGACACCAGGGCTCTGACCACACGATAAGAAGAAGAAGATCTATTCATATGGAACTACCTACCCCATGTTCATGGGTAACCCACATGCCTCGCAACACCTTAATTGGCAGTTGATAAATGAACGACACTTGCCCAAAAAAAAAAAATGGAAAATTATAAATAATATTTACCTATCCTACAGGAAATCAAAATTTCAAACAACTTTAAACGTTAACTTTCTTACCTAGGTCTTTTTTTGCTCGATACTTTTTTATTGTTTCGAGTACCAAGAAAAATAACTGGCTTTTTACAAAATTACAATCAGGATCATTTTTTTTGCTACGCTTTTGGTGATGGTCATAATTAAATTACAAAAAAAGTTATGATTTTTTTTTAATAAATCGAATGTGTTGTCCTTAGATAGGCATTGTAAAAGGGAACAAAACACCCTCAGAAAATAATAAACGTCATACTTTTATTTCGAGATATTCTGCGCTCAAAGATTTATTCTGTGCTCAAATTCAAAAAGAATAATTTTCATATGAATTTTGATTTGCGGTATGCAGAACTACATATAATATACTATTACCTATTCTGTGGTTGCGGTTCCAAATTCAAATC
Source organism: Agonopterix arenella (assembly GCA_927399405.1). Taxonomy (NCBI): domain Eukaryota; kingdom Metazoa; phylum Arthropoda; class Insecta; order Lepidoptera; family Depressariidae; genus Agonopterix; species Agonopterix arenella. The sequence goes on from OV656710.1 coordinate 6,716,016, forward strand.
ACATTATTGACCAGTGGGTTTTAAATATAACTCGCCATTGTCGAGCGGGTACACTACTAAACATTATAATGATCTGAATAGCCGTCAATGCCAAACAGTACGAAACGTTGAAGTCCACAGAAATTATCCTACATTTACTTAGGATACAAGAACCTTTCAAATGCTATTCCTGTGTGACATTACTTGAAGGGCTTTAAGTTAACTTGCTTACTTAGGTCACTTAGAAGTACTTATAACCGGCGGTCACGCAAAGTTCAACAATCTGCCCACACGAGTTTATAAAACGTGTAACGTGATATACATATAGAAATGGAGTTATTTACTCATCTAACTGAAAGAAAAATCGTTAATACAGGGTCCAACTTAATATGCTGTTCCATACAAAACTTTAATCCTACTCGACCCAAATGTGTGGGACAGCTGATTTCTTTTCTCGCGATTTCGATTCTGGGCCCATAGAGATATATTTAATTTAATGGTCTGATTCCAGTTATTCCCTTATAAAACGGTCAGTATATTATGTTACGCAAATAATCACGTCTGTATTCCATTTTGGGGTGGGCTAAAACTAGATTACAACTATAATACCAACCTCCTTATAAGTACAATTTGTGAGCAAGGTTAACTTCTAGCAGTTACAATTTTTAATTCATGCTATCCATATATTTTTGAACTGCGAAAACCGCATGTGCATCAATATGAAATTATTTTCAGTTGTAACAAACAAATTTTACTTACCTATTTTTTGTTATTGATTTACTATTACAATTTTGATAGTATATTTGTAATGTTTAATTAGGATGTCATGAAAAATTTTAATTATGGGTATTCGTGCTGAAGCAGGAGAGCTCGCTTAATAGTTTTAATATACAATGAAATTACTGTTTGGAGGTTAATAACCTCTTGTTTATATCTAAAGACTTTTCTGACGGAACACACTGTAGTAACATTTATGTGACATTTACTAGGTCAGTAGACCGGGAGTCGGGGAACATTTATGTTCTAATGCATTGTTACATTATTTTATAGGTCACTAGTTGATACTGTGGCAGTTTTAATTTTTCCCGCGGGTATTGTGAATTTTCCCGGCATATCATGTAGCTTATAAATCAGCCAAAACAAAATTATGTCGTGATGGTCTTGTGGCGAGTAGCCTCGACTACCGTGCAGGGCAACGGTTCGATCTCTGCCCAGGTTTTTACCAATGAGTTTTTTGACACTTTTACGATTTGTACATTGTAGATGTAGAACCTACCACTATTGGTAGAATCTAGTAAAAGGTAGCTAAGATATGGGATCGGGGAGGGGGGGGGGGGGGGGGGGGTGTGGCGATCGAATAAAACCCACTTCGCCACCTTCTGTTAGAGTTTACTTTTTATATTACCTTTTGTCATGGATTTTGTTTCATAAGTACTCTATTTGACATACCTAATTAATTTCCTTTTAGAATCCACTTAATCGCACCAAATCAATACATGAATCAATAGTTAAAAATGTATCTACTAAACATGATGCCTCCGATGCGTTATGTGGAAGTATGCACTGGATTGCAGCAACTTGGATCGAACAATGCATAATAACCTCAAACACATTTTATAAAAATATAACGATTAACGTAGTTTGATACCAGGCAGTTCACAATTTCACATATTTGAATAAGTAACCGCTTGGCTCAGCGGTTGGATCGCTTGAATTTATGGAGTTGAATTTTGCGAGTGCTGACTTCAAATCTCGGTCATGGATGGAAGAAAATTTTTTATAAATTTTTCACCGTGTTTGTTAAAATTAAGAATTGGCAGAATGATTCTATAGTATTGGAAATGCAAAGGAAGGTTTATCACTCGGAAACATCTACCAATAGATGGCACTTGATTCACCTAACGTGAAGCTTGTGCCTCAAATTCTTAATACTTACGGGGGTCAGATTTCTCTGACGCTGACTGTACGTTGTTATTATTCGATGCTAATAAATTGATTACACAGTCATCCGAGTGCATCATTCCACCGAGGAGACAAACGACAGACCGGTGGGTAGACCCAGGTATCGCTTGATTTTCCAGGTTACCAAGTATCTTGAAGAACTAGTGTTGCAAGTCTGTTAGCGAGCGGTCTCGTGTCAGGTGCTTCCCAACTTACACGTAGCTACACTATTTTTGGCCTTATAGCATTATCATCATTTTCAGCCCGTATCTACCCACTGCAGGGCATAAGCCTCCTCCCTATTTTGCCATCCTTCTCGGCCCCATGCCAGTCGCATCCAGGTCTTGCCGATTCTTTTCCAGATGTCGTCAACTCACCTGGCCGCCGGACGACCCATCTCAGCCACCACTCTGTTAAGGCTTTGTTCCACCTGCCATCATTTCGCCTAGCTACATAACATATCATAAATATTCTTTATTTGCACGCCAAAAACATACAGCAACAAAAAACAGAACGCTACGTGTCCTGCCCACCCTACTTTAAGCGAGCTATTCGGTCCCCGACGTCCCTTATAGCATGAGTTAAAGAAATTTCCCTCACCCCATGCGGGTGCTATCGACCAGTGAAAGCGGTTTCCCGCATGCTTTGTCTATGGCATGCGATAAAAAAAATCGCCCGCCTCCTAAGCGCTATCGGTAAATGAATTAAGGCCTGAGGTGCCCAACTGGACTAAGATAGTATGCCTACCCACGGAAAGAAATGGGGTGGTTCAATAGAAGTCTGCACCATATGGCTTATTTCCTTAAAGGCTTTCGGCTTACTTCAATGTGAGTTTTCTCATTCATAATTAATTAATTTGCCGCTTCGAACCATTTTGCGGTTTGTGAAAGGTAAATTTTGGGAGTTTAATAAAATTATCTTGTCTATAATTTAATCCTGTCTACATGAATGAAATTTCCGATGAGAAATTTATGAACATATTAATTTGTTTTCCTTAAATACGGAGACGCATTAAAATAATGATGTGAACAATTTAAACCTTGTAAAATGTATTCAAATTATTCTGTTGGAATTCAATTAATATTAGCTTAACCTACAATATTATTTTCCTTGCGAGATCGAATCAGAAATGAAGAGATCCGCAGAAGAACCAGAGTAACTGACATAGCCCAAAGAATTGCTAAACTAAAGTGGCAGTGGGCGGGCTAAATTGCTCGCAGAACCGATGGCCGGTCGGGCCGAAAAGTTCTCGAGTGGCGACCATTTACCGGAAAGCGCAGCGTGGGTAGGCCCCCCCCCCCCCCCCCCCCCCCCCCCCACACGGTGGACCGACGACCTGGTGAAGGCGGCGGGAACCCGTTGGATGAGGGCAGCGCAGGACCGGTCGTTATGGCGATCCTTGGGGGAGGCCTATGTCCAGCAGTGGACGTCCATCGGCTGAGATGATGACTATATTAATATGTAATAAATTTAAACCTTTGAAATTTCTTTAGTTGTAAATAAATAATTAAATCGTTCTAGAGTCGTGGCTAAAGGAGTCATGGGCGTGCGGGTTTTGTGGCCACGGGGTAGGTGGGTTAGGTGGTGGAAAAAAAATTGCAACGTCTAAGATATGAAATAGGTAATCAATCTCAACAGCTATTTCATAGGATATAAGTTATTTTACAGCACGGGATGCAGACTTGACGCCATCATTTTTCTGTAGCATTCATTGATTACGATTTTTTTTCGCTTAAAAAAGCAGGTAGGCAGAATGACAGTGTATACGCGATAGTCATAAAATCCTATACCAATATGAAGTGACGTTTCTGAGTCAGGTGGCCTTAGTACAAAAAAAGCGGTTACGTCGATAGCAATAAGGTAGCGATATCTTTTTTTAACTAGAGCGAATTTTCTATATGCTTCTCTTATTGAAAGAATAGGACAAAACACGTTACGCCCTCTATTACCTCTCCCTCTATGGTAGCATTAACCGTGCAAGCATCGTGAGATCGTTGTATGGGTTGCCTAGAGCTTCAGCTAGCCATTTGCCATTACCCAGCTTACCATTTATGGTAGAACTTAATTTTCCTACCAGTTCCAGTTATTCAAGTTTCCTAGGAATTCAAGGTACATAAACTCAACCGCACTTTGGTAGGTCAAACACCGCGCCACATTTCTAACAAAGTTCGTATATTTAGAGATCTATTTTCTGTTTCAAATACCACAAGATTTTTTTTTGAGATGACTATTACAGGTCTTCTCAGGGAGCAACTACTGTTTTTTACTGCGGACTATTGGAGGGAGACCATGAAGGGTCTACCGAGCCAAATGAAAGGACTTAGGCAACCGACATAGGGGCACCCAGAGGGGTACGGACCTCGGCATATGACGTTGCTGGGGCTACGCGGCGGATTGGGTAGCGGGAATCAGTGAGAAATACCACTAGAACTCTAAGGGACTAGTTAAGGTAGAAAAAAATTAACTAAAATCATCGGTTCCGTACATTTAAGTCGAGTAGGTGCTGTAGTTTTTTTTTTCTGGCTCCATAGTGAAAGTCGCTTCACTTTGGTGGTCTACCTAAAGTACCCCTTAAAGGGTGTTTTGTTACATTGTTGATTAAAAAAAAATCACATTCATACAATTCAGTTCCAATTTCCTATCAAATATAATATTCATTTGGTGGATGATGTGGATGCCATTCGATTCGACGTCATAAAATAAAAAAATCATTGAGTCTTTTTTCCAATTTTCAGCATTCATCTACAGTAATTTGACAGGCCGACTTAAATCGACAAAATCTCATGAAATTTAAATTAACGTGGGGCTCTTTAGCTCTTTCCTAAAATTTTTATAAATATGATAAAGTGGAAATATTTTAAATCCCAGTTGCAACAAGGTCTTAAAATTTTTATCGCAAAGATAGAAAAGAGAGAAAGACAGATTCTGGAAAGAAAATACCTAACACGAAAACTGTCACCCATCCATAAAGATAGCTCATCTAGTAAATATTATGCATAATATATCATAGATTTAAATAAGATTCTTTATGCAGCTACCGGGAGTGGAATCGTCTGCCCTTAACAGTTTCATTTCGTTAACGAAATTATTCGGTTATATTTGAAGGAAAATTTTGCACGTTCGTCTTTATTGAGGGCTTCATTTTGACTAAGCGAATAAGTTTTTACGTTCTTTGAGTTAACAGTGTCTTTATTTATGACTCACGCTGAATCTGAATGTTTAGTTAAATCAAGTTTGTAGAGTTTAATTTTTCAGAGGTGCCTAAATAGTAAAATCTGGCAAACATCGGGTAAAACAGGCCAATTATACAATTGTGTTATACAATTTTATTAAATAAATATACAGGGGAATATATAGATATATATAGATAAAAAACAAGGAAAAAAATTAAATAAAAACCTATAAATCCTCCTTCAACACACCTCATTCAAGGCCTCACCTTGGGGCACCGTACCCAGAAAAGCGTGAAACTTGGTGTGTTTATAGTGCATACTCTAAGGTAAAACAACAAGCAATAAAAATTGGCTAAGTGTATGTCGGGTTCGCCCTTAGGCGGAACCTTAACGCGACACCGACAGAAACGTTGCTAATCTACTTTCAGAAAATCTTAATTTTATTCTTCAAAAGGCGGATTTAATTCAGAAATAAGATTCCATCCTTTCATGTTCTATTTTTTGTTAACACAAATCTCTAAAGGTTTAAGGACACGGATGCTTTGAGAGAATCCTTATAGCAGGTTTCAAGGAATACCTCATACCTTTGATGTGTTAAAACCCTTTTTGACCGTTTGTCCCCTTTAAATACATAATATATTATGTTAAGGTGTCCGTCGGAAAACGTTGGAAATTGTTTGGAATGAACTACACATTTCACACAGTAATTTAGGTAAAGGGTACAAATAGTAGATTAAAAAAGTAATTTGAGAAGAGTGTCTAGTATATTATGTAAAAAAACTAAAAACTATAAATATTTGTAGATTTTACTAGAAATGGTCTGTGGGTAATTTTTGTATGGAGGGAGAAACTCATAAAAATTCAAATGAGCGACTGCAAACTAGCGAGGATTGCGGTGCGTTTCCTGCACAAAATATGCGTTATGTAGTCACAAATTTAAAACTAATAATTCTGGGCTATAAAAACAAATAAGCATATGCTCACGACTATATTTCCCGAGGAGGTAGTCAGAGATATTCTGAAACCGCAGACCATCCACGTTTACTGAAAGTACCGAAACACTGTCCAGTGTGACGGGGAGTGAGCCCGTCGCCACTTGTAATGGACCATAGGTACAATACGATACATGCCTCGAAATAGAAGCATGCAGGTTTTCTCACGATGTTTTCCTAAAAACAAATAAAGTGGCAAAAAAACCAAAACGAGTAACTTTTAATGAGCTTTATAGAGTTCTTTTTTTTTAACTTTATAATTAAATATCTCCGAAACGATACACCGTAGAACAATTTTTTTTGCATAATAATGTAAGGTTAATATTAGTCCTAAAATACCCACAACATTTGGTATCTAGCGGCTTAAAAAAAAGACACCATAGAGGACGGTGTAACGACGTGTCGAGTTACGCCGTCCTCTATGCCTGCAATTATCATTATTTTAGCAGGTCTCACTTTTTAGCTTATCGAAGCTATAACTCGAGAAATACGCATACATATAAATACATTTACGACCATAATCTCTTGCGGGTTGGTCAGAAACCATAGAGATCTAGAGAGATGCCAACAAACGCGCCGAGTACAAAACCTAGTGTCGCATCACCACCAGTACCACGCGATATAAAGTATTTTGTTAGCTTGAATGTGCTCATTATCCATTGCGGTATCAGAACTCTACGTTCGAATAATCTTTAGTACTACGCAAGCATTGTAAACTATTTACACATAATATCTCGACTGGCTTTCAGCCTCATAATATATTGAATCATTACAGTCGCGAGCAATGTGTTCCGTTTTTGCGCATATTGCTGCGACACTGGCCCCGCCCCCTTTTCACATCTCCCTTTTGTTTTTGTAATCTGTGTCAGAAACCTTGCTACTACCAACAATCTTTTGAAACGTACGGTTGCAGTAGCAGTAGCAGGGCACACTAGTGCAACCGATAATTAAATTAACCAATTGGTCAGAAAATGACATAATCAAGATGAAAGAACCTTTTTAATAAGCCTACCCTTGTTACAGATGTCCTTAATAAGGCATTAATCTAAAAGGCCTTTGGCATTTTTAAACAAAGCGCCATCAGGTAATACCTAATACAAATCAATTATTTATCACAATCAGTCAGCAATATTCCAGTGAACAATTCAAGCGCCTTTTATTTGCAAATAAACTGGAAAGCTTGTTATTTCTAAACCTTCATCAAATAAAATCGACGTTCGATGGGGACTTAATTTGTCCTTAGAATTTGAAGTCTTTTTTTCGAGAGAAATTCGTACTTTTGTTGAATCAATTTGTTTGGCTTGTCTAAACGTTGACAGCGGCTTTTTCAATTCCAAATTCGAAATGTTAACGCTACAATAGAAATTCCTGGATTCCATTCTATTCAAGAGCCAAAAAACGATTTCATTTTCTGAGGCCAGACTAAAGTAAATAAATAAATTCAGAATAGGGGAGCGGACTGCATAAAATATATTTTAGTTTTATCTTCTTAGTAAAAAAAACATTTAAAAATAACGCTATACTCACATTTTTTGTTTTGTTTTAGCTAGAATACTATTTTTAATAACACGATGAACGACGTCATGACACGAGGTGACGTCATCAACATTTCATTACTTTTTATAAGTAATGAAATGTTGATGACGTCACTTGTGGGTATTTAGTAAAATTTTTCATACATTGCGCGCGTTTTGACGTTCGATTAAAAGTTGCTAATTTGACTAATTGTCCGATCTCCTATTGAATGATCATTTTTTTTCCATTTAGTCTAAAGATTAATACCAATGAGCAATGACTTTTACATTATTCACTTCAGTGGAAAATCTAATAATGGCATCAACCGGTTTTTGAATAATAAATTCATGTTATATTAAGACATCCACTGAATCGGACACAAATACGATTTCATCCATTGTAAACTGGAATCCATGTAGTCATTATATCGGAAACTAATACGACATGAAATGTTAGCCCTATTTCGTTTCTGGTCTAGTCAGATATTCAAGTCTATTATCTATCTATATTTTAAGTTTACTATGTCAGCCAAGTAGACGCACTAGACTCGGTTGAACGCAGAGCCAGAAGGCTCATTGGTGACAGTAAGCTGGTGGAGACCGAGCTTCATAGCCTGGCCCACCGCCGCAGAGTAGCCTGCTTGTCGGTCTTCTACAGATTGTACTTCGGTGAGTGTGCCCAAGAGCTGCATGAGCTCATCCCACCTTCCTCCTTTTACTATTGGACTTCCAGACGCATCCGCACTAAGCGCCTTTTTGATTCTTTTATAATGCGCACAGCCAAGAATTGGAATGCCCTGCCTGCGTCAGTATTTCCGAGCGCTTACAACCCGTATCACCTTAAAGTACTGCGAGTGAATAGGTTTCTTCTGGGTTAGCTCTCTACATCTTCGACCCCATCATTGTCCTAAGGACTGGATTGAGGTTAAGAGCAAACCCATTTTTAATAAAAATTACATACTTTACATGTTCTTCAGACCATAAAAATGAACGGAATTATTATTAAAATGAGACTCATTTAATTTCCCAATGAAGCACTTACAATACGACAGAAACCTCAGAAAACCGAGTTGGTTTGACCTTAGGGTCAACACATAGCTATGGTAGCGTGATTTGTCACTGCATTGCAAAAATCTGTAAAGCCTCACCCGCGACATAACTAATCCATGCTATGCGCATTTTTATGCATTGCGACATTACAGGACCTTTACCTCTACACACTCATTGATTGTTTCCCAAAAGGAAAGCTAGGAAAAAAAGGCGTCGTCAATTCCGCGAATGGAACAGAGCAATCTTTCAGACTGAATTTATACGATCTTGTTACCAGTCCATTGTTCGTATAAATCGTCCCATCCATAGTGATGACTGTACAACCCCTCGCCACATAATATTCGTGTATGAACATAATCTTTTATGGTCACTTTCGTATCTCATATCTCAGTCTTTACTAGATATTTGACCCAGCTTTGCACGTTTACAATTTCTGTTTGATGGACATTGCTATAAAAATGTCTTTGTAATAAAATTGATATTCTTCAATATCAATAACAATAATTGATTTTTAATGGCGTGATAGAATCCGCAACGAGTACGTGCAAGGTTGTTTGGGTGTACGTGACATTGCAGATAAGCTCCAGAAGCATAGGTTGAGGTGATTTGGACACGTGAAATGAAAGCCACTCGATTTTGTAAGAAATGTTGCACTGCAACTGTCGATTCTAGGACAGAGACCAAGAGGACGTCCGAAGAGGAAATGGATGAACACAGTTCGCAGTGATATAAATATAACATAAACATAAAAAAATCCTTTATTGAAATTTTACAACATGTAAACCAACAATTGCGGCACTGGCTCCTAAACTAGTCAAGTCTGAAGGTCCAGAGCCAGTTCCTACCCAGTACAGTGACAGTGAGTGTAAAAATAATATTGGTTCTTAACACTAATAAAAACAAACTAAAAAAAAAAGAATTAAAAGAAAAACAAACGCAATGAATATGCAGCAACAATTTTGGCGTAAACCTTTTCTTGACAATAGATACAAAATGACCGAATGCATTGCATAAGAATAATTAATATGTATTTTCTAAGAAGAAGACATCAGTAATAGGGCAAGGTGGACACAACAGACACGGAAGGCTGACTTCACCATCAAAGCATTTCATTTCATTTCATTTTTTATTCATTTCATTTCTTATCTGATTAACAAGCCAGGAACACAGAGAATAATGGTTATATAAAATCATATATCTACCGAAAACAAAGTATCTTATCCCATTAGACAATTATATAGACGAAACTATACTTAGTAATCGATTTTTACCTAAGTCACCCCATTGTTTGGCCTAAGATGGGAGATCTTAGGCCAAACAATGGAATGACACCCTTTTCTATCCTGGGCCATTATTTGTCAGTCTGCTTCTTGAAAATCCAAATAGTCACGCCATCGGGTCAAGATCGTCGTCTACCGCTCTGTATGCATACGAAAAACATGTCCAGCCCAGTCCCACTTCTTGGAGCGCAGTATAAGAGCGCGTGTCGATCCATTGCTAATGAGAGTGCGTGTTTTGACATAGTCAATCCATTGCTAAACATTAATAAACCTATATCATAATGAAGGCAGACGAATTGGAAAATAAGTTTGAACTTGCAAGCCATACGTCAAATAAAGCTGCGATTGGCGCACTATGAGGTCTTCATTATCATCATTCATCATTTACCCATCATCATTGTAATTTGGAATATTGTCCATAGCATTTGTTTACAGGAAATATTGTCAATATGCACTAAAATCTCTAAAGTGGATTGAGATAAGCCCCTACTGACAGACTCTTCGATCAAACGGACTTTCTTACTATGTGTATGTACATAGTGATTGATATGTACTGCCCTGACCTCTCACATCCGTAGTGCCTTTTTATTATTTATTTTCGCTGCTGAGACAAAGAGAGAAAGAAGGTCAATTGCGTAAACTACGCCACTGAACTATCTAAATTAGTTAGTACATTTCTCGGTTTATACCTTTACTTATGTTTAGAAAACAGAATGGACTTAAAACCGTTAGTACAGAATCTATTACTGAAAATTATAATGTTCACCCTGGACACAGGGTGTTACAAAATTACAAATAAACATTTAAGGGGGTGGTTAAGACCATCAAACTGAACAATTTTCACTATGGGACCAATATCGAAATCGCGAAAAAAAAATCGGATGTTCCATCATCATCATCATTATATCAGCCGATAGACGTCCACTGCTGGACATAGGGCTCCCCCAAAATGAGTGGGTTTGCCATAATCGCCATGATGCGATGCGTTCGCGATGTTCCATACTAACTACAGATCTACTCGAGCTAAATGTATAGAACAAAAAATTTTTTTTTTTGCTATTTCGATGTTTATGGTTGGAATGTAATTTATGGTATGTTTATGGAACACCCTGTATTATAGGTTCGGTACCGTTTTAAAATTGGAAATAATTTTTTTTTCTCGTTAACCTGTTACGACGGTTCTCGACTAATTAGCGCGTTGCGGAGAGGTATGGACACTCAATCATGAGGGTTCAGATATGAATCCGCACGGACGACATGCCATGTACTAATGAGTTTTTCTAACTTATTTACTTAGTACCGACTGCTTTCAAACGGTGAAGGAAAACATTATCAAACATAAAGTGTACAAGAGAAAGCTCATGCAAAAATATTAAATGACAAGTTGAGTATCATTTCTTTTGTCCGTAAATTGAGCCCAAAGTGTTAATTATGAATAGTTAATTGTTTGGAGGCAAGTTAACTTTGTCCGAGTTTCAAAAGGTTGCTAGTTATACTCTTCGTTAAACTGTGATAGTTTTCTGACCATGCCTAAGGAGAAATAAGGTTACGAATTTTAAGTTTATTATGATTATATTTTTATTATTAGTTAAACTGTTAAAAGTCAACGTTTACATTTAGAGTTGCAAAGGCAGGATTAACGAAGTACCACTGTACACAGGGTGTAAACCTAAATGCATAACATGCTTTAGGGGGAGATTCAGACCATCAAACTGAACAACTATCTCTATAGGAACAACATCTAAATCGCGAAAAAAATAAAAATGTGCTGTTCCATACAAAATTACAAACACCCAAATGTATGGGACAGCAGATTTGTTTTTCGCGAATTTGTTTATGCTCCCATACAGAAAATTGTTTAGTTTGTTAGTCTGATTGTTCCCTGAAAAATCCGTCAACATTATTGAGAGAGATCCTTTCAGATGCCAGATGTACCTTATTTGACTATTGGACTGTACTAATTCCGTTATTTTTTATAACAACCAGAACAATCGGTTTAATTAATTCGAAGTTCCAATTAGCGAAACAAAAGACTTGTTATTTAAAGCATCCTCTTTTGAGTAACAGAAATACAAACAAACGCGTTTTAAGTATTGATTTTGTCGGTTTATTCTTTGTCATTTCGTGAGTCGGCCCACGCTATGTGAATGTTTGTTCAAAGAACTGAAATTACATTTGACCTACTTGTCATTCCAGTGTCGGATTTGCGACATAATTTTTTGTAAAGACTAAAGGCTAAAGGTATGAATATGGCACCGTGATCTGGATGCCCACGAAGCAGAATGCCAAATGATGGAATCTAATAGAGAAAGATGGAATAGCTTGGGAGAGAACTTTGCCTGAAAACCGGCTAAGTGTGAGTCGAACTCGAGCACCGAATACTTCTTTTTCTTTTCGTGTCAATGGATCCTCAGTGGTGTTTTATATTTTACTGGCCAGGTATTTGGTAAGTCTCACTACATCAGGTGTTGCTCTATTTAAGTCCTCTCTCGTGCAGGTGTTGGGTCGCAACAGACATTCCAGTAGATGACCCCAATGGGTCATCATGTGGTCATTTTATTGACAATGAAGATAGGCACTTTATAGTTTACTACACGTAACGCTTTAGTCTAAAAGAAAAAAATACATTTATGTCAAGGTAAAGCATCATAATTCTTTCACTGCGGATTTAGAGTGATGGCTTGGAGGTAAACATAGTTTGTAACTTTATAATTTCGATAACAATCGATTATTAATTTAAAATGAAATAGAATAACCAATTAGGTATAGTACCTATTAATCAGATATAATAAGGAGCGGAATAAAAAATCTTGCTGCATATTTTATCGAGTTCTATTCATTTTAATATTAACACAATCTTGACTAAAGCAATGTATTTAACTGACACATTGACAGGATACATTATTGTGTAGTCGATGTCAGTGGATACTGTAGCACATAAATGTATGCGACATCCATTAATTTGCATGTACAGGAGATTCATAAATAGCCTGTTATAGTACAATGCAATGTAATGCCTGGGTTTGTACCAACTGCATTGTTGTTTTATAAAAAGTGCTGTTTAATCTTCATAAGTCTACAAACGCTTTTTCTATTACTCATGGAAATATAGAGAAAAATATACAATTTAAGCTTCTTGAATATTACCTACGTTATTTTTCAACGAAACGCAAATACTACCTTCCTATTTGCGTTTGAAATTGTGATGTTCGAGTTTCTAACAACCTACTCTGAAAGAAATTATTTGGTACGCATTTGTTTTCAAAGTAGTTTTGTATTCAAGCAAATTGTATAGATTAGTAAAGAGTACCTATGCTCAATACAATCAGAACGTTAACCATGCATTCTAGTCATCAAACATAACAACTGATCGTGAATATAGGTATAAAGTCAACTTAAAAAAAAATCTGCAAAGAATCCCATAGCAAAGAATATATATACTAGTGAATCAAAAATAACTCCCGCACTAGCAAACATTTTTATTTTCAAAGATTGCTTTTAGATTCAGGAGGGTACATAGGTACGACAGTCTGTAATGTCTATGCAAGCACGTAGAGGGGGCAGTTGATCCAATATACATATTAATCTATGGGCAGTTGCTTACCGGCCGTTATTGGGTGCGGACGTGCACGCTCGGCATAATTATATTACTTGATAGTGATCAACAAAACGTGTGTAAATGTGTACTTATTTAGCAAACCCCTGTTCCGTGTTTAATGCACATACTAATATAGCCATTTAAAAATATCCTGCCTATTAGGTAGCTTTAAATAAGCAGCAGTCACCGTAATCAAAATAAGCTTTAAAAAAAAGAAACCGGCACCACCATTTATACATCGTTATTTTGATGGGCATGTCATGACCTCAGTGTATTAACTGAAATATGATCTCTTGTTCACATCACTTCGGTATGTCAATTTTATTATTTGGACAGCTTTCTCGTTGGTCCCGTTATAGTTTCATCAATAAATCTCTGTATCATTGTCCTTAAATAATTAATGGGATCCTAATTCCCAGTTGTTTCAATAGCTTAGGATTTTAAGCTTTATCACGAACGAGATTAATTTTAATTTCTAAAGCTGAATGTTCACAGAATTAGAATTCTAGGCACAGGCTTACACCATTGTTTTACAAGAATAATAAGAGTGAAAACGCCCTTCAGTGAATGATTATAAAATCCTTACAAAAATGCAAATTTCGAGCCAACAGAAGTTGTAAGAAGGGAATTTGCTTACAAGCGACGTGGCCATGGCTCTATAACCTTTATTGTTATATTCTGCGGACTGGACGGAGGAAAACCTTGCAAGTTTTAAAGGAGAGAGCATTCACGGTTAAACTTTCTAGCTTCCTTTTGTCGTAAGGGAATTTTTACCGTATCGCAACAACAGAATATAAATTGTAAATTGTTATAAATGTTGCACTTTCGGATAAATCTCCGATGATTTTTGAAGGTAAAATAAAATTGTTCAAATCTTTTGTCATTTTTCTTACAATAAATTGATTAAAAGGGAAAAACAATATTAATTATAATTTGAAATCCCAAATATGCGCTTGACAAGCAGATATTGAGGCGTCAGGTTCGTAAAAATAAATGCTCTTGCAGAATTATCAGAAAAGAACGATTTTTTAATAGTTATTATAAAAAGAGTAATTGTAATTAATTTTGAGTAAATTTAGAGTGCGAAATATGAAATTTCATGAACAATTTATTTTATTAACTTTGAGTCTACTTTTAACCCACCACCCACGTATATTCCTATCATATGTTCTAGTCGTTCACATTCATGCTACGTTAAAATTATGACAAAAACTCGAAATATATTCAGATTACGTAGGTAGTAACTTATTATTAATATGTGATCTGTGGTCATTTATTCTCAGATCTGCTACTCAATAATCTTATGTGGTAACTTTTTGGAGAAATGCTTTAGTCAGCAGTGGAAAGTTTATAGTGAAAACAAGCAGGGCCTAAGTCAAAAATGTCATAAGTAAATTTTCAAACCTAAATTTCTTTTAAAGACATCTGTAATGTAAATACTAAATATTATTGAACTCTCTTCTATACAACACCAGACCTCAAACGTGAAATATTTGCAGTGGTTATAGTGTACAAAGTAGGAATCCGAACCCAAATCCAACGATACAAAAGGTTACTCCTTCACATCTAGCCGCACAACCCTGCGCGTCCAAATAAGAATACAACAGAAAAACTTTTGCTACATTTTGGATTTACATAAAGTTTGCCGGGAATCAAACTGCCGGGCTTTGTAAGGCTTTGCCTTATATTTCGGACTAACTTCGACTGTGTCGACAAACGGTAGTTACTTTGATGTTAGTATTTTTGTTTATGTGTCTCTGTATTTGGATTGCATGAAATTTTTATTCTTATCTCTTTTTTTTGACGAAGTTACGTTTCTTTATATGTGCTTGTGGGCAGCTCGTAACTCTTCGTTCCACCCTGAAACCCTAAGTATGCTTAAAAAGGCGCGTTACAAATCGGTCATATATCGGATTCTTTCTGGCTTATCACGCTCACCATTTTGTAACAATCCTTAAGATTACGATACTCCCAAAACTCACTCGATATTGGTAGAAATTTGCTAGACGCAGTTAAACACTATTCTTCATCTTATAGTGTGGGCAGAGCCCTGGTGTCAGAGTTTTTTCAGACCGCCTTACGGCCTCTGACGAGGTTTTTATGTAACGACTACTACAACCAGAGATGGTAGCCGGTACCAACCAGTTAACGTGCCATCCGAAGCACGGAATCATTTTTGGTGGGAAATCGAACCCACGACCCCTATATCGAGAGCACAATGCTCTTAACCATTATACCACGGAGATAGTTAAACACTATTTAAATTATCAATGTATGCTCACGACACGACCCGGGGGCTAATAAATAAAAAAAAGATGCTTAAAAACATACTGCATAAGCATACGCTCAGTCAGAGGTTTTCAAAATGTACCAAATTCACACATTTCATTTGCAGTGTCCTAAATTTGTTTTGTGTGATAGGTAGTAAGCCCCTCGGCACTTAATGGATGGTGCTGGACATATGGTTTTCTTCACCAAAAAGCAGTTTTGCTTTAACTTCCAAAATCCAGCCAGGGTAAATTAATCACTGCTGATACTTTGACTGCATTCTACTCGTTAAACTGAACAATTTTCATTATGGAGCCAAAATCTAAATCACAAAAAAAATCATGTAACAGTAGATTTTGTTGTAATTTTGAATTTGGCTCCATAGTGAAAATCGTTCATTTAAACGAGTACAATGCAAGGTCAAAGTCAAAGTATCCACACTGACTTAAAATAGATCCTGTATAGTAAAAGCCGTCACATACTTTCTGAAATACCAGTGAAAACATACTGAAATACACACAACATTTTGTATTTATTCTTCTTGAAATCTTTTATTGTGTACAATATTGTTGTACCGATTATCTACCCGCGATCCAATTTCTATCCAAGTCATATTTTCAAATTTGTTTATTGAGCTGGAAAATAAATTCGTATCGGGTAACCCAGACTAGGTTCTTGAAGACAAGTATCGCATTGCCAACCGGGTTCAAACCTAAGCACGTATCTGAATTTTCAAGTGAGGATTTGTTCCGCCGGTGGAAAATACGAGATCTTCTCGAGAATGCAAAATAGAAACACTTCGGTCTGGAAAGATAATAAATACCAATTAAATTCGAGACTTCTTATCTTGTTGTGGGGGCTCGAAAGCCAGCAACACATCGACCCAAAGGGATGTTTTGTGTGGACCCGTAGATATTTATTTTCTTCACCCTTCAAAAACACGGTAAATGAGGGCAATACCGTTCAGGGGAAGAAACCTGTAATCTTGCGGATTAGGATATCCATATCCAAGGAAGCACATGCGTTTAGCCGCCAAGTCATCGCAGTTGCACAGGATAATGTGCCGTGGTTTCCTACTCCTCATCGCACGCCCGGCTGCTTTCTAGGGGGTTCTAGGGCGAGCTTCATCTTGTATCCATCATTTCGGGCACAGGTCTCCTCTCCGTCCACAAATATGTGAGAGGGGGTATCTCATGCTCCACCAGGGGCAGAGTGGTTTGGTGGAGGCAAGAAAGATGGTCAACTTATACCATCATCTAACTAGTAACTACGCAGTCCGGGATCAAAGGCGTTCAGTCCCTTCCGAAGCACGGAAGATGAAGAAGATGAAACGTCGGCGTTGTTTGCGAATACCGAAGCTTCACTATGGCACATAATTATTTTACAGTTACTTATACACCCTTACCTTTTATTTATCAGAGTGTATTTAGATAATGAAACTACACAACTTGTGAGAGATCTGGGCAGGAGGATGGTGAAGAATGTCAACGATTTCCGCTCTGGATTGTATCTGGTGCAGAGGATTTCATTGGCAATCTAGCGCGGGAACGCAGCTGGTGTGATGGGATCCTTTGTGTTGGGTACGATTAATGACAAAAGTTATTTAGTGTGTGTTTTATTTTATTTTTTGTTATCTCGCTGACGAAACGTACCGTTTTATGTACCAAGTATACTTTCTTGTGACGAAGCTTGACGTAGATTTTTTACTGTACTTACATCCTTTGGACGAGGCATGTTAACAACTTTTCCTAAGGAACATTGGTCGACAAACGAGAAAATTGTTTGGACCTCTCATAGATTGAACCACACTTTTGTATGAAAGGTCTCTTTTTCGACCTATATTCATTAGGGTTCATCATTATAAAAATTTTCTGGTTAATAAAAGTTGTGGTGTATAATGCTACGAATGCCTCCTAAGCACGTAACTGAATTTTCAAGAGCGGATTTGTTCAACAAAAAACCTGAGATCTACTAGAGAATGTAAAATAGAAACACTTAGGTTCACAAGAATTTCAGGTGTTCTACAAAGCCTGATAGTACTCGTGGTTGCAAAGAAAATGTACATAATTCTGTGCTAGTAAAAAACAGCTTACAGCTTAAACTGTTCGACAAAGCGGCAACAAATGATGGCTGTAGATGGAATCGGCGTTAGCAGAAATTTTTTTGCTGGTATTCTTAAAAAGGTTACTATGGAAACCTTAATTTGACGGTATGACATATAAAATGGGTAAAATCTCAGAGGAAGGATCTCTTTATTTTAAAGCATAGAATCCGCATCAATTTACGATTGTAGTTAGTCTGTTTTGTCTTATGACGTACCTTTAAAGGCATAAGTCGAAAAATAATTGAAGCGAAATGGGTGTGTTTTAGCTTATATTACTGCCTGATGCGAGAGAAAGTGATGGAGCGGCGCGCGGCCTGAAACGACGCAAGCGTAAAACAAATTTATTTAATTGTGATTGTACTATTTATGTAAGTTAAATTCTGCTCTAATCAAAATTTGTAAAATATCAATCTCTTTTTTTAAAATCAAGTCTCGTGTTTCTATTATTCACCGTTTAGCAGTTCCAAGCGTTTATCGATAAAGACAGAGGCTACTTTGGCTTGTTTTTTTATCAAGAAAATGTGTCTTAATCGTGTTTTGGCTCTAATCGAAACTTCAATTATATGTTCAATTTACACATATCTGCTAATCATACTCCTACTATTAGTACTTCATGAAATATGACGCTTTGAAGAATCCAATTTTTTTCACATAGATATTTGTTTATGCTGGTGTACACTTTTTGCTAGTGTGTGTGAAAAATGGCCATAAACATTTCCATACTACTTGACACCACACACTCAAACACAAACGTCAAAAAAGTGGACATTCTTGCAATGGTATGGCTCTATGCCTTTAGGTATAATTTCTTTGGGTAAAATGAATTATTACAGAAATAAGGAAACGTTTTATAATATTGACGTAAACATCGCCGGTGTCAATTAGTACAAAAAGTCAATTTAACTTTTGATTACTTCGCTCAGGGAAAATATCATAAGTGGTCCTTAATTGGGTTCAGATATTTTGTTCAACCCCCGTATTTTGTTGAATTTTTGTGTACAGGCTGTTAAAAATTGTGTCTTATATTTTTGGTATGGTAATATAATACAGGGTGAAATTGATATCATTAGCATCCTTTTAAACTAAGAGTCTACCCACCAAACTGAACAACTTTTCCCATGGGAGCAAACCAATTGGAGCAAAAAAAAATCAGCTGTTCCGTACTAAACTGCACCCGCCGCCGCTGCCTACTCGACTCAAATGTATGCAACAGATGATTTGTTTTGCTCCGATCTGTTTGCTTCCATAGTAAAAATTGTTTAGTTTGATGGGTAGACTCTTGATATCAATTTCACCCTGTATATTTTAAAAAAAAATTATTCTTTTGACTTGAGCCTCCTAATACTAAGGGGGGCTTGCACTAAAAAGTATTTAAGCTTGAACATGTTTAAAGAAGTCAAATTTACTGTAGGCCCACAAACGGTTACGTTTATTGATGGTATTAATGGCATGGCACCCTAAAAACATAATTTAATTTACTATAGTAATCGGACGAAAGATTAGGTAAAATGCAAACTGAATTATGAAATAAATATAAAAAATTCACCGTTTTGATTTTTTTATTAAGATTTTTTTTTTTATAGGAACATCTTAGATGTCATTACGAAAACCACGTCAGAGGCCGTAAGGCGATCATATGAAGAAGAATACGAAAATAAAAATAAAAAACCAACGTATCTTACCAAGACAAGATGTGCGCCGACTGCGATTACGCGACACTCCGATTAAAATACATATAAGGTCTAACAAAATCAGGTGAAACTATTTTAAGGGGACGATCAGACCATCAAACTGAACAACTTTCTCTATGGGACCAACATTGAAATCGCGAAAAAAAAATCTGCTGTCCCATACATTTAGGTCGAGTAGGTTTGTATGGAACAGCCGTTTTTTTTTCGAGATTTTTTTTTAGTTTCACCTAATTTTGTTGGACCTTATATAATACAAACATCCATGACTCGGGTACAAATGTTCGTAATACATATTTGTCCCTTACGGGATTCGAACCCGCGACCCTCGGCACAGCAGGCAAGTTCACTACCGAACCGACTGAGCTACCGGGCCGTCATTAGATTTTTAGTGAAATTGAACAAAATTAGATTTATAACAACACATTTTATAGCAGTCTACAATTTTCTAGTAAAGTGTACTAATAACATTTTTGTCACATTATAATACCTAAATATTATTCTACGTTTAGTCGGTAAATTAGTGAATGAGACTAGTGCAGGCCCGTTGTGGCTTTTAAAAGAATAATCCTATACAATAGCAGTAAGACTTTTAGAGTTCGTAATGATTGATGTAGACGTTGGGAATCAAACGCGTATTCGATCGTTCAGCTTTGTAGAATTATTAAATTATTCTAAGTCTGCAACTCGCAGAGTGCCATTACAAAGATATCATTATTCAGATGATATATTATAGTCCCAATGGAAGTCCTACAATCTTGTCTAGACATGAATAATGCAAGATATACAGAACAAATGTTGAATATAATATCTAGCACTTTGGTACAAACATTAATTATACAAATATTTATCTTGGCATCGCAGGTTCAAGAAACATCTTTAATTTTTTATCAATCATTTATTGCAATTATGTTGTCACAAAAGTTTTTAAAACTAGTTTACAGATCCATTACGAACCCTGATAGGATGTAGCAATACAGTTCCTAAGTTTAATCAAAATAACAAATTTGAATTGTTAAATCTATGAAGTAACGACCGTTATGTCTTTTGGTATGGTCGGAAGATTTGTTGCAACTATCTTTTTACATTGCAACAGAGTATAAGAAAGAGTTACTTACCTACGAGACTTGAGGTCAAAATTTCTGGTCTTGAGAGGGGATCTCGTGATACGGGAGATGGAAGACAGTCAGCGTGGTGTATTCCTCTCTCACTTGCATTCAATCAGCATACAATCATGTACAGTCTTCTTGTCAGTTAGAGATTATTTATTTCAGTGTGTGCTTTTAGTAAGGTGAGCTGTGTTCAAGAGAAGACTGGGCAACTTTGTATGGAGAGTGGCCTATGAACCAATATAGATGGGAGTGTGGTATATTTGTTGGGAGACCTCAATGATTATAGAAAGACGCATCAAAATCGGCCCCGAGGGTTTTGAAAAAATCGTCTCGTCTCTTTTGCCAATTAGCATGAGAATGCTTCACTGGTAATTAGTATGGTTAATTACTAACTAATGGAGCAAATAGTAAATCACGACGTAATTATCGTCAATCTTAATTGCCTATCAAAAGTAGCGCCATTTATTTTAATGTTAGCTTAATGATTATGTGTCATTCTGTTCTACAAATTAATTATTTTACGATTTATTAAACATTCAGTTATGTCTACGATGCTTATTTTAATGGAGTAAGTTAGCAAATTTCGATGACATAAAAACGATATGTTCCTCGTAATTAAGCTGTTTGTTTTGTGGTGCATGCACAAAGGAACAGAAAAGCTTTACAATGTACAGTCACGCAAACTTTAACGTTTTTTGTTATATCATTATCACCATCATCAGCCTATCATCGTCCATTGCTGAACATGGGCCTCTCCCAAGGCGCGCCACAAAACTCTGTCCTCGGCCTTCCTCATCCAGTCGCTCCCCGCTACTTTTTTAGGTCATCTGTCCAGTGGGCAGCAGGGCGTCCCACACTACGTATACCTGTTCTAGTGTTGATGAAAAAAAAATTATTACTTCTTTTAAAACTCTTTGATATCTAAACACTAAGGTGAAATTAATTTTTGAATATGTTTAAAAATGAATGAAAAATATGTGTTCAAAATTTACGATTAGAGCGAGAGGCATATATAATTATATAACAAAAGTGACGTCATAACTGAGTATTGTCATACAAATCATGTCGACATGTCATACAAACACCTGTTTTGCATGAAAGAGATAAAAGATGATTAAAAACATTTTTCAATCGCTTATAACTTTTTTGTTTTCTATTTCAATTGTAATTTCGTTTGAACATTTTGCTATTAAAATTAACCTATTTCTGTAATTCTTTGATTTTGTTTTCCCTATTACCTATACAACAGATAAATTATATAGTTCTTTAGATTCAATCTCTTTACCTTTAAAGTTGATTGTGCTTTAGATTTGGGCCCATCAAATACTTACATTGTCCATAATTTCATAACATTTCTAAATGAAAAACAAACCTCGGGTAAAAATAGGTCGAATGTGTAATTACGTGAAACGTTGTTTATAAAGACCGTGACCCAAAAAACTTGGGTCGTCTAAAAACGCGACAAGTTCGTTCGGATGAGTTCCCGCCAGTCATCTAACTCATAGACTGTTTACATCTTACGGTCTGTTTGCACGAGCTGCTGACTGCTGCATGGTATTGGTTGAGCGGGCTCATTTTCCGCAAACCAACGACATAGGGACGATTCAGAACTACCGGCTCGCATCGGCCCGGCCCGGAACGAAGCCGTACGCGTGTCGCGGCAGCCGTATGCGTGCCGCGGCATCGAACCAATGCGAAGGCATTCGATTGCATATCAGCGAAGCCGGTTATATGTCGTGGAATCCGTCGGCAGCCGTACGGAGCCGTAGGGCTTTCGCGACGCGTCGCGGAATGCGAACGGAGACAGTATGCATAAGTTGCATGAAAATATGAACTGTGATTCCTGTTTACACATTTCAATATCCTTTGCCGCATTTAAAAATGCTGTCCGGGCCGGGCCGATGCGAGCCTTTAGGTCTGAATCGTACCTATGGCAGGCGCCATAGGTACGTAAAATAGGCATTTTGCGTTAGGTGGGAATGACTACTCCTGCCACCCCAGCTCCTCCAGGAAGGCCACCAGCTTGTTAATGCTGCCGAAGACTTCTGGAAGAGACCCCGGTGATGCGAGGTGTTGTACCCCTTAGTATGCTAGTCCGTTGCATTCTAGCAATACGTCACGAGGGTCACTGATGGATGCGCCGTGGAAGACATCATTATGACATGGTGCGCATTCTTGATGCCCACGGAGGCTCAACCAGTGCGCATTTTTATAATACTGTATTGTTCAACATTGTAGTCAGTACGCTAGTCAGTCCTAACACAGATTACTAGTAACTTCGTAAAAGATACATCACTCCTTAGAAAACGAAAATTCTCGCGCTTTTATTGCCTGACGGTACGCGCAAAAATTTACCTAGTCAAGCTTTCCACAGCGTTTTTATTAATCAGCGCACGACTACAGTTATAAGAAAGAGCTCGACGTATGCGATGTCGCAGTCAGGCTCTGTACCCGGACTTTCGATTTCCGATATATCGCGACCGTTTCGTTCTGAACTTCATTGTAATAAAGAAATCAGAAATCAGAAAATTGAGGGCGTCTGAATTCGAGTTGATATTTGAACGAAAATGTTCACGCAAATGTTAACTTCAAATGTCCGTGTAGAGGCCCTAGAGCGAGCGGCAGAAATCAAGCTAGCGCATCGCTTACGATGCGCCGAAGTGTAGGTACCCGGTTATTAGTTGCTTGTTTTCCCCACAAAGAGGGCACATCTGATTGATTGTCTGATTGATTGAAGTACTTATCTTGGAACTTACGGCTGAGTGACGAAAGTCTGGCCCTGCCCTGAATTTGAGTCAATTCAAAAAGTAGCAGTTGTGTCCGGGGCCGAAGTCTGCGGCATCTTAGAGCGAATTACTTAATGCCCCTAAAAAGGGTTCGCTCCCGTCCATTTCGCCCCTTGGCAATTCCATTCTCTTAACGAAATTATTCAATTAGGTACTTGAGTTTTCCTCATTTAAGATTTAGTAGGTAGTCGTTTTGTTAGCATTTTTAGTTTGAATTTGAAGTCAAAAAAGGTCACGTTGCTAATATTTAATTTTATAGTAAATAGAGGTGGATTTTTTTATCACTATTTACATTAAAACTGAATATGAAATACTTTCACTCTTTCACCCTTTTTACACGAAGAGGCCTTGTCCTGTAATGAGGTTCTAAAGGTTTTTATACTCATGGCATTTGCATTGGCATTGGCATTTGGCATTCATCATCATCAGAATATATACATCCTACTGCAGGGCTCAATGCGCATTGATGGACTTCACACACGCATCAGGATTTTGTACTCACGAAATTTTAGAGCAGACGGTATAACTTACATAAGATAGAAAAAATCTCATTGGTACAGAGTATATCCGTCCGGGCTATGGTTGAGTTTCCATTACTCTCTGCAACGCGCCACCGATTCACTAAGTGAGGTGTGGTGATATCACCACACTGAATAGGACAGCGAGCGTTGTGATATGCAGTGTTATCTCTAGTACGTACCTAGTACATAATAGCTCAATAATAACTGTTTACTATATGTAAACATTGTAACAAAACACCCTAGTAATATTTCAAGGGGTGGTTTAGTTCATCAAACTGACTGAGGCAACGTCGAATAAAAAAATCAGCTGACCATTGAGTCGAGTAGCCACTGCAGTTTTGTATGAAACAGCTGATTACATTTTATTTGCGTTTTCGAAGCTGGCTCCATAATGAAAGTTGTTCAGTTGGATGGTCTGAACTACCTCTTTTAACATTACTAAGGTATTTTGTTACATCCTGAATTCATCGCATATTTCGAAATTAAAAAAATAGAACAGACTTTGATATCAACAGAAATAATTATACTAGAAAAAAGAACTGTATTTATTAAAATAGTCCGCGTGAGAAATAGCGATAAACAACTAAACTTTAGGATTTTATTATTTCACAACAAATCGTGTTTCAGATTGTAAGTCCCGATTAACTTGTTAATCGTGAAACTGAGTAGGAAAGTCTTTATTTTTGATATTTGTATAAAGAAGAGTTCTTTTAACAAAAAATTTTCTAACAACAGTAGATACATAGTAAATATTTTTAAGTTATATTCTGATAATAATATACAGGGAATAGTTTTTCATCATACGAAAGAGAAAATGGACCTACAAAAAATAGTTTTCCCTCAAATAAAATAGTGCAGGAATATGTCACATAAAAATATCTATTCTGAGTCGAGACCATATTGTAATTGGTAAACGAATATAAATGAGCAAAATTTTTTTTTAATAATTCAATTCTCGATTTCGAATGCTGTTTGTTGCATAGTGAAATTAATTATAGTGAGAAAACCTGGATATTATGGCTGAACTGAACTAGAAATTATGATGCGTGTGTCAAGTTCACCAATCCGCATTGTGCACGCGTCGTGGTTGAACAACTTTCATTATGGGAGCAAACCGATCGGGGCAACTAAAAAATCAACTGTTCCATAATAAACTGCAATGCCTACGCGACACAAATATATGCAACAGCCGATTTTTTTTAGCTCCAATTGCTTTGCTCCCATAGTAAAAGTTGTTTAGTTTGATGGGTAGACTCTTAGTTTAAAGGATGCTAATGATATGAATTTCATCCTGTATACCCTCCCTGAGGGTAGGCCTGTGTCCTGTAGTAAAACGTATGTAGGCTGATGATGATGATGAATAATTAGCAAGTTCTACCGAATGAATAGTGGTCAGATATATTACAATATAATAGTAAAAGCGACTAGATTTTTCTCTCCGTCTTCTTATTTCAGTTTTTAGATACAATGCCTTCACAAATTAGTTTAAAATATAAATAAACAATGGAAAGAAGTCTACAAGTTCTTCTGGCTTACTGAAATAAGTGTATTGCAACGGAATGAAAACAGTTTACTTGTCAATTCCGAGTACAGTGCTTGAATTTGAATGAGTTGGATAGAATACGAGATATTTTTGCTCCCAATGTTTTCCAATTTGCGGATAGTCTGTGATATCAAATCACGTTCCGTTTAGTTGTAATTCTAATTTATGGTACCTACTCATCCTCTACACTACTACAGGATGTAATAAAACACCCTATTACTTAATTTTTAATGGAGTGGTTTATACCATCAAACTGAAGAACTGTCACTTTTAAAATTTATTTCGATGTTCGTTTTATATAAATCGGTCAATATTTAAAAAATCTGCTGTTTTGTATACAAATTCAGATTTTTAATTTTATTTCGTTGTTGGCTCCATATTCAAAGTTGTTCAGTTTGATGGTCCACTCCATTCATATTTGGTATTTTGTTACACGCTGTATAGAGTCGAAAGTATGACTTGCCATCATGGTGAAGAGATTTGCCAATCAGCGTAAGAGGGTTCCGGACGTATCGGGGTTTACACCCGTATTTTAGTTGCTTCCTAGAGATTTTCCTAACTTGACTGAGCATACTGATTTCAATGAAGAGTTGAGGAACACTTTGAGGTAACCTTGACTGAGGTTGAGTTGAGGAACCAACTAAAAATACGTGTTAAGTACCTTTACATAAGTTAGGGACCTTCTTACCCCCATTTATGCTATACAACTGCAGAACTATTTCATAAAGAAATTAAAAAAAAACTTACAAACAGTAAATAAGTGTTTTTTTTTTCTTTTTGGTGCTCAATAACTGCATTTTTTCGAAATTTATCCCCTGAAGGTGTAATAAAGGGGGTGAATTATGTAACTAGTTTTAGGATTAACATTTTACAGGATCTATATTGACTTGAATTTTGATAATTATTATTGGTGAAAAAAAAGAAATCATCTGAAAATCAAAGTTGCGCTGCGAGTCGAGTTACTCGCGCACCGAGGGTTCCGTACCACACAACATATTAACTTACAACAAAGTTTTGTTTTCTCCGGGACCTATAGCGCGAGACCGACTCATACTTGGCCGCTTGTTATTATTTGTTTTTATATTGTAGGGTTTGCTCTATAATCACACCAAGTTTTATGCTTGCATGTATAGCCGTTTTTACAATAGAGCGAGATAAAAATACAAGAAATTAGTTTCTTGTATGAGGACCCTCTTAATTTTTAACATTTTGTAATTTTTATTTGTTAGAAAATCCGCCATAACCTACTTCTGTGAAAATTTCAACCGTCTAGCTATTGCGGTTCAAAAGTTACAGCTCAAAATAGGTAGAAAAGACGGACGGACAACGTAGGCTTATGAATAGGGTGTTTTCACCCTTTGGGTACGAAACCCTAAAAAAAGACTATCGGACTGTACGTCGAGAAATAGTAACAATTCTCAGCATAACTCAGGGAAATCCTCGCAGATCTAGGCTAAACCTTTGTTCGTACCCTCTGGTAAATAGATTGAATCAAAGTCACTTTGAAAAATGAAAGCACCGGGTCTTTCTTTGTCGAAGCGGCAGAGACAATGAGCTCGACTATTCTTTAAGAATGAAATGTACAGTTTTCTTGGAATATTTTTACGCTTTGCTGCATCCTTGTATGACTTGTGTCTACACTATCTTTCTTAATAATAATAAGGTTTGTACCTACACGTAAAAAAAGGAAAATCGCAAAATTTTTATTCTAAGAATGGGACGGTTTAAGCATCGTAGGACATCCAGGTTTCATACATTAAAATGTCACGGTGATGCAGGACATTTCATTTTGTTTATATTCATTCATAAAAAATGTATGAAAAACAGATTTTTTGGACCCAAATAAAACCAAGGATAATCCTACAGCTTTTGTGCCATAATTATACATGTTTAGACTGACAAATTCTAACAAAATTTACCTAGACTCAATATTTTTTTCTTTCGCCGGCACTTTCACACACACACCGCTAAGAAAAGTGTATAATAATATACAAGGTGTTACAAAAATACAAATAAACATTTAAGGGGGTGGTTTAGACCATCAAACTGAACAACTTTCACTATGGGACCAATATCGAAATCGCGAAAAAAATCGGATGTTCCATTCTAAACTGCAAATCGACTCGAGCTAAATGTATGGGACAGGTAATTTTTTTTTCACAATTTCGACGTTGGTGACGCACTTATAAAAATTTTTAAAATTTTTATTTTTACTTTTGCATGACTATTTTAAGTTTATTGTGGAATACAATTTTTTTATTATTATTTATTTTTTATTTTATCTACACAAACGTAGGCGTCAAACAAGTCAAGATATTTAATATCGAGTTTGATCCGACATTAAATGTCAAAAGAAAGATTATAATTTTTGTACATTCTTCATAATTGGCCTGTCTTTGTTCGGAAATCAGTCCACGGGCCGGCGCCGTCGATAACGAGTCGAACGTTCTTCGGCGTTTAGCCGATAATGAAAAAAAAAACTAAAATGTCAAGCTAGAGGTCGGGGTTTCAATTCAAATTGGGTTCTATTGTCATAGATTTTAGGTATGCTATTTTAAAGGCAGGAGCAAAATATTTTTTTGAGTATAAGTTTAGATTAGTTTAGTGGCGGGATGATCTGGATGCTTTTGATGACGCATGGCCAGAGCATGCCAAGGACAGTGATGGTTGGAGAATTGAAGGGGAGCCCTATGGGCTAATAAAAAAAAAGTTTTGTTTTTAAAGAAGAGTCGATTGGGTCGTCAACATTATAAAGAGTAATGTTACGTTACTATTATGACTAATTGACTGTTTTGGAAAAGTATTGCCGTGAATTAAAGTGAGTTATCACTAAGATCGGTACTAAATAGGATCCAAAAAGGATCGTATCGGAATCGTAAATTGTAAGAAACCGCACGTAGAAGCACACACGGTGCGTCAATCCGTCACCGTGTGTGCTTCTACGTGCGGTTTCATACAACTCCTTGCTTCACAAATGACGGACTGACGTTCGGACTGACGTCTGCCGCTCCGCTAAAATATAAAAAATATTTACATTTACAAATGAAATTCTTAAACTAGGAATTTATATGCGACTGATGGGCTGGGCTGAAGTGACTCTACTAAGGTTTTAAAATATTAAAATAAATAGTGAGTTCAGCGGTCACTTTGTGTCGCACACCTTAATTGACCCTTCATAGATTGGGGTAACGTTGTTCTCTGAAGCAGCCGCGGTAACGTACGTTGCTGTAGCATTAGTCGCGGTAACGTATTTTCCCTATAGCCATTGGCGTAGCTAGATATTTTCCCTGAAGAGGCCAACCGGCCACCTAGCTCATAGCTACCGCCCTAGTGGCAAGACTCACATTTCTCGTGGCAAGGTCGGTTCCAAAAGTTCATTTTCCTAAGGCTCATCGTAACCAAAATTTGGCTTGGGATTTTAAAGGAGGTTGTAGAACATGTTATAAACGTGAAAAAAAACGCGATTATTTCGTAAACAACCTTTGCATGCCTATACATCTGGAGCGAGCGAAGCGAGCTTGAAATTTTCCTCCGAGTTTTGGCTAGAATTTCACAAGATGCGATGTTGAAACAGTGCCTACTACTATTTAATTTTTTCTTCACTACTTGACATTTTTATAATTGGTCGTCGCCCACCTCCGCCCTCCCTTGCTACGCCAATGCCTATGGCATGCGTTGCAAAGATGTTAGTCGCGGTAACGCTATTCATAAGCCTAAGTTGTCCGTCCGTCCG
Organism: Agonopterix arenella; assembly: GCA_927399405.1. Classification (NCBI taxonomy): domain Eukaryota; kingdom Metazoa; phylum Arthropoda; class Insecta; order Lepidoptera; family Depressariidae; genus Agonopterix; species Agonopterix arenella. The sequence goes on from OV656710.1 coordinate 6,745,298, forward strand.
TCCGTCCCTCCCTCTGCCTGTCTGTCTGTCCTAGCTTTTTAGGGCTGTAACTTTGGAACTGTAATAGCTAGACAATGGAAATTTTCACAGAATGTGCGCTATTATGGCGGATTTGCTAACGAATAATAAAAAAAAAAGCTAAAAATTAATTTTTCTCTTACAAGAAACTTGTTTATCAACGTTTTTTTCTGTTCGCTCTATCGTAAAAAAGGTAATACATACAAGTGTCAAACTTGCTGTGGTTATTGAATAAACTCTGCTGCAAAACTCTTCTGCAGTATAATAACAAATAAAACCAGCCAAGTGTGAGTCGGTCTTGCGCTAAAGGTCCCGGAGAAAACAAAACTTTTTTGTATGTTAATATGTTTTGTGGAGATGGCGGTACTGAACCTTCGGTGTGCGTCTAGCCCGACTCGCACTTGAATGGTTTTATTTATTTGATGTTGTTTCGCTGTGTCAATCATATTTACTGTACCGTAAATAGCTTTTTTGTTTTTCGCGCTAGCACTAGCACACTTCTGTGTAACTCAATTACCACCTACATTCGATATATAATCGATTAAATGTCACAACCATTTCAAGAAGAAATACATCTCACGAAAAGCACCGAAGCAAAATGATTAATAAAGATAAGAAGACGAAAGACTGAACCGACGGGAAAAAATTCGGAGACCATCAATTTAATAAAGCAGTTGAATAAGTCGAGCAACCTATTATTTTTTCTTAAAATACAGCCTCCGTTGTTGTTAAGGCGCTACCCTTACTAATTTGGGTCAACAGAATGTTTGTTACTTAGTTATAAGTACGCGCAGCTGGGGTAGGTCCTCCAGAGGGTGGACCGATGACCTGATGGAGGTAGTGGGCTTCCTTTGAATGAGGGCAGCGCAGGACCAGTCGTTGTCACGATCCTTGTGGAGGCCTTATGGCCATAGTCAAAGGATCTCACACACGATGCTGGACTAATCGACGTTTATCGGCTTACATGATGATGATGATGAATTAGCTGTTTCTAATACCTATATCAAAATTGTCATAGATCAGGACCCCGATCGGGCTAATTTAAAACATCGAAGTTCAATTCTTACACAATTTCAGTTGTAATCACATTGCAATCCAGTTACTATATAGCTATGTTTTGACTAAACATGACTTATTTACTATGTGATTGACAGCTGAAACGTCTGAGCGATCTGTCAAACGGCTGTCAAATGATAAGCACGATACTGAATGTGTAAAAGGTTGGCATGTGGCCCAATTACTGTTCAGTGAAGTTTTATTTAGTTACACCGACCATTTTTAGAATTTTATCAGTTTGTTTGTGCACGCATCACTTAAAAACGACGGAATCGAATTGAATAAGGTTTTCACAGAAGTATAGGGCTGAGTTTGGTTTAATATTTAGGCTCTATTTCATTGCAGCTTACTTATCGTGTCGACTTCAAATTTTGAACAAAGTCGCTAAATAGTACATTGCCTGAATTGGGCAAACGATACTGCACCGTCGCTAGCGGTCAGCGCTATTTCATTGAATCAAAAGTTATGAGTATTTAAAGTTAGTGGTCCGTGCATACGAAGCCGCAGGCACTTCTAGTTTCACATAAATACTTAGAGGCATAAATGTAACAACAGCCGTGGTATTTACCGTAGGTAGCACCTTAATACAGCCTTCGCTGCTTTTAAATGAGGTCGGATGATTAACCCCTCTCTTTCGCTTACATTTTTAGGATTCTGTTTATCCATTCGATGAAGAAAAATTAAATTAAGACCGAAAAGATTTATCGGCGTTTTGAATATTTTTATTATAAACAATATCTTTGTTGATTATTTATAAAAGTCGGGTTTGAAATATTTTCTTTTTTTTATTCGTTGGGTTAAACTAGACCTTACCTATCTAAATGTATAAGTTGGAGAGTGATCTGAAAATGATTGCACAGGAAAGGCCAAGATTTACCCTTATCCCATCACGAGGATAATGATGTTGTGTATTCTACATCATCATCATCATAATCTTATGATGATGTATTTTAAGACAAAGAGCTGGAAAAAATGGAGACATAAAAAAAATGAAACGAATAAATAAATATATAACAAAAAATTAAAAACCGCCTTCAAAAAAACTAAAAAGTTATAAAATAATATTGCAGCCAATGACTTTTTCGTTCGCATCATAAGAACATTAATTTGTTTTATCGAAGTCGCTGTCAAGCCGGTACGATTCGCGACAGGGCTTAAATTAATTCGAATAACTGCTCTGTCTTTTATTGTTTAGTTAGCTAATTGACTTTTTATGCTGAGAAACGAAAGAGCTGTATCACTTACAATTTTATGTTAATAACTCACCCATTTTTCACCATTAAAACTGAATGAAATAAAGAATATCCGCTAAATAAATTATCAAAAAAATAAGGGTTTCGTTTTTCGTTTTTGAGGTTCGATACCATTGACAATTTATTATAAGGACTAGCCCTGCGGTAGCATTTCCCCTCTGCCACGGTATAAGATCAATTTGATGATGTGCATTTACACTCAATTTTATACCTTATCACTAAACGAGACAGCCTATAATTGCGAAACAATAATTTCGAACTTAGAACGTTTGGGTTTCACACGAGAGTACTTTTCATGATTTTTATCAATCAAAATTAGAATCTAAATTTATGGGGAATAAAATCCAAAGTTGCGGATTTCATGTTACCTCGCCCCCTGCAAAAAGTGGCAGAAATGTTTGTTAGTAGAATTACACGCGTAACTAGTCCTCATATAAGTAGTCAAAGATTACTACAGTTAACATAGTTTTTAACAAAAACACAATTGAGCTATTACAAAATGGCGCAGTCTCATGGCAACCGACCCGTACCAAGTAACCGACCGAGACGACCATCTGCAGATCGACTTGCCAAACGACTCCAAAAAGTACATTTTTTTAAACTATAAACATCGAGCGATAACCCGCGATTTCGTCCGCACAAATTATATACCAGATTTTAAGTCAGATCATAAGCTTTCAAACAAAAAAAGTTTCATCAAAATCTGTTCAGTAGTTTTTGCGTGATACCCGTTCAAACAAACAAACACCCAAACAAACACACAAACAAACAGACAGACAAACAGACAGACAAAAATTGGTGAAATGGAATCAGGCACACCTAAAAACCATATCGTAACTTTTTTTTTGTTAATATCTTCAATGTACAGACAAACTTCCTGTTACAGTTTTATAATAGTATATAGATATACAAAGTGAAATTGATATCATTAGCAACTAAGGGTTTACTTATAAAAATGAACAACTTTTACTGTAGGAGCAAAACGATCGGAGCAAAAATTATATACTAAAAGTTGTTCAGTTTTATGAGTAGACTCTTAGTTTGAATGAATGCTAATGATATCAATCAATCAATCAATCAATTTCACCCGGTATATTGCTTATAGTAAATGTTGTTCAGCTTGATGGTTATATAGACTCTGTAGCCGACCGTACGCAGCAGCAGCGGCGTCGTCTACGCTGACGTGTCGCTGTGGTATGGTTTGTATTGTATTTCTATGAAATACCCTGTGTAGCTTGCGACACGTCGCTCAACAACACTGATGTTATGTGCGGTCGGACTTCACTGTCGCTCAACCGCAGAACAGTAGTCTCATTAGCTCTATTCACATTACGACGGGCGGGCGCGGAGGGTGCAATGTAAAATAATACCTATTTCAGTATCGATAAAGTTGACAGTGGAATACGGCGCTGCAGTCTGTTTCTGCGGTCTGCAGTCGGGTTCGAAATCATGACTGCAGCGACATGACGCAACGACGTTTCGCTGCGATGTGTCGTAGCGACACGTCGTCTGCTGCTGCTGCATGCGGTTTTAGTTTAAAAGGATGCTAATGATATCAATTTGATCCTGTATATGTGGTATATAAATAGGTGACATAACATCACCCTAATATTAAGGATAGCTTAATTACTATCACCCAAACTAAAACTGACTTCGAAACCCTTAATGATCAAAGTTCAGTTGATAATCAAAAGGCAGACCCACGCCACGTTACACATTGTTACATTCAAGCGAAATGACTCGTAAAAATGCTTTACACAGGGTACTTTGGAGGAAGTAAAAGAAAATTATTGTTGGTTCCTTTTTAGGTTTATTGTGACAGTGACGTTATAAAGCGAAGACGAGATTTTTAGGAAAATATGAGGACATTTTAATTCCACTATATTATTTGACTTATCGAATAATCGAACCAAAGGGTGAAGCCAAACGAGCATAATTTTGTGAGTTGCGAGACGCGTATTTTCAGTCCGTTTCATATAAAATTCGGAATTGCATTGTCTATGACCTCAGCCTTTATATGAAACGGACTCAAAATACGCGACTCACAACTCACAATATTACGCTCGTTTGGCTTCACCCTAAGGTGCTGTTTATACAAAAAAGACGTATGGTGGTGGCGGATTGTCAAAGTAACACCAATAAACCTTAAAGTACGTAGCATAGCGTCGTTTTTGTCGTAAAGGAAAATCATGCCCATGCCACCAGGCGATGTCGCCTGGAGACGCGGGCGTAATTCTCCAAACGACTCTATGCTAAGTACTATAAGGTTTATATTGCCGCAACCCGCCCGCACCACGTCCGCGCCACGACACTTCTATATAAACCGAGCTGTAGGGATTTTTATTTTAAAAGATTTGGGAATATGTGAAAAATAAATACGGTTTTACTTGCTACACATGTCTTGATCTTAGGTACTTCGATCAGATTAGGGACATTATTAAAAATGCTGGGTTAAAAGTAGCCCATAGTGACGGGAATGTATGACATGATGTTTGGACCTAGAGGAAGCAAGAGAGGTGTGCCAGAACTGCCCAAAGTGGAGATCCATAGTCTCTGCCTACCCCTCTGGGGAAAAGCGTTTATTTATGTACGTTTGTATGTAATCTATTTTTTATATTGTTTAGTTCTATATTGTAATGTGCATACCATGTACTCACTTCGTAAACTCTTTGAGTCTATTGGAAGAAATCTCTTCAGAGGTAAGCTTGCCATTTATACTTGTTTATTATGCTGTTTTTATATGTATTTACGTGTGTTAAATAAAGTATTTAAATAAAATATAATATGCCAAAGTGTGTAGGTAGCACTTGAAAATTCAGAGTGATCAAAAACAATGCTACAATTCCCAAACTAATTTATATAAAGCATGCATTTTTAGACCTTAATTAAGTATCAAAGAAGAATGCAAGTTCTTTGACGAATTTCCCATCTTTTATCATAACTTTTTTGTCTTCTCCTAAGAAATCCCCTGTATTAAGCCTTATCTGCAGGAATTTAACTCCTCTATCAAATGATTCGTGAACTCAAAGGGCCGGGATAAAATCGCTAACCTGCAGTTAAATAAAAGTTAATTGAAACACCTGGCCTTTGTGGCGTGGCGACAATGATATCTGAGGAATGGAGGTGACTTCATTGAAAAGTTAATAAAAGAGTTTTCAGAAAATTTTTTGTACAGTTTCGATTGGATAGGAATGTTAATTCTCAAGGTGTTAATTTAGGTCATTTCCAGTACAGTTTTTTATTACTATTCACTTATAACATTTTTAAGATTTCAGGATATAATGACGTGCCTGTAGTGATAGATGGTATTTTGCCTATAATAACTCCACAGAATAATATATAACTCTGCAAAAGAAACTATAATTATAATATTAGTATGGAACGCCACGACAAAGAATACAAACTATTAATTCCTTACCCGTGCGGTTTTTCTGCCTATGTTCTTGGCATAGAGATCTAGAGAGATGCCAACCAACGCGCTGAGTAAGAAACCGAGTGTCGCATTACCACCAGTACCACGCGATAGAAAGTATTTTGTTAGCTTGAATATGGTCATTATCCATTGCGATATCAGAACTCAACGTTCGAATCTAATCTTTAGTACTACGCAAGCATTGTAAACTATTTACACATAATATCTCGACTGGCTTTCACCTTCATAATATATTGAATCCTTACTGTCGCGAACAATATGTTCCGTTTTTGCGCATATTGCTGTGACACTGGCTCCGCCCCCTTTTCTCATCTCCATTTAGTTTTTGTGATCTGTGGTTATTGGTGTAAAATCCGTTCTTAAGCCATTCTTCATTCATTCTTCAGTCGTTTTTCATTCCGTCTCTCATACTGCTCTTATTGATGACAGTGACAGCGTCATTAAATACGGATGCCTGGAGATGGATCAGATTGGCACAGGACTGTGAGGACGCAAAAAGGAGCAGCAGCAACAGCATCCATCCAGCAGTGGGTTGGTGAGGGTTGATTAGATAGGTTCATCTTCTTATCGTGTGGGCAGGAAGCCCTGGTGTCAGAGTTTTTTTCAAACAGCATTACTGCCTCTGATGTGGTTTTTTATGTAACGACCACGTGCCATCCGAAGCCATCTGACAAAGTCATCTTTCTTTTCAGACAATCAGATGATTCAGCCTGCACTGTCTTAACCAACATTGGTAAAAACGCACAAAGTAACATTTCACTAAGTGTCCCCCGTGAGAATCAAATCTACTACGACCTCCGTGTTAAGAGCCCATTGCTCTGAACCATTAGACCACGGAGGCAGTTATTGTTTGATTGAACCCTTATACGTTTTGGTGTCATTTTAACGTAAGTAAGGCCTCTAACCCTTTTAAAAATATTTTGTTTTTTCAAATTTAAAACTTAAAACAAACGCAGTGTTTCTATTACAAACGATACAGTGCTGTCACAAACAGCTTGCAAATACTGTTCAATAATTGTCGCTTTCTGTATTTCCTTTTGTCCACGTCCAAACGAAATGTCTATTGACTGGACTGGACACCCATTCATTCCAATAGATATTGGACATTGCTGTCACATACGGTGTCACTAGAATCAAGCGATTTTCCTATTTATTCCGTGCCAATAAGAGTATTGACAGGGTATTTTTCACGTGGAATAAAGACTTTATTAGAATTGGACATAGATTCTTGGACGTTCACACTATACCTATTTTTAAATGGGTTAAAGTAAAACATAAGTTCAGTTAGTTTTAAAATTTAAAGGCTATAAAGAATGAAGTGATTGTTTGAAAGGGTTCAAGCTTTTAATATTCCCTCTGCTGGAGTACAGGCCTAACCTCAATGATTCTACTTATATAGTCTTTAGTCTAAGCGTGTATAATGCGGATTGGAAGGTAGATATACTTTAATAATAATATATGCATAACAATTATTAAAATTTATTTATTTTCAATATATTCATATAAACACTATACAATTGATCCTACTAAATTGTAACTAAACAATATGAGATAAGTAGAAAAAAAAAAACTATACGAAAAGCATAAATATAATACCTATTCGTACCTACAAAAAACAGCAGAAAACCGAAATAAAACATAAGATTGGCACAAAGATTTTTTCTGTCTTACAGACCGAAAAATATCTTTGGCTTGGTAGTTGTTCCCCGTCGAAAATGAACGCATTGAAAGGTTATTATTTGTTAGTAATATAAAAAAATGAATTCGCTTTGTATATGGCTCTAAAAACTTTAGAATCAGCCTCACCATCCAGAGGGGGAATGCTGCTAGCCTGTTGGGCACCATGTCTTGCGGCGATGCTCTGGAGTGTGTGTATTATTTCTAGGCTTTTATGTTTTGAGATAAGATGTTGTTTATATTTGAAGATAGCAGTTGTTGTTCGTTATTTCGTATGTCTAGTTAAATAAAATAAATAAAAAAAAACTTTAGCAGTACCTACAATAACGTATTTTTTTGTTGAAATGTGAATGTTAAGGTAAATACTTTGTTCCAGATAACAATAGAATTTCAAGGTCAATTGAAATCAAAGAAACAAAGATTTCAAACATTTTCTCTGACTAATTCTTAGAATTGCTTGAAGAAATACTTTTAATTGTTAATGAGAATTGGTCAGATAACAAAGAATTGGTTTACGAATGGAATTGGAAAAACAAATTTATATGGGACTAAGTACAGTGCTCAGCAAGCTTGCCAAGTATTTTATCTATTTAAAGAGATAGAGGAGGGTAAGAACTCCATTCGCTCTATGTGTCATTCTCAGTCCTTTTATGCAAGTTTCAAAACAATAGAAAAATAAAATGAACCTGCCCAATGAAGCGCAATCGACAAGCTGTGGATCTATTGAATCTAGTCTAAATAGAATCTCTCTTTTAATAAATAGATACAATATCTTTTATAGTTATTTTCAATCAAAATGCCTGTGTTTCATTCGAATTTTTCATTATGCAGCGGAATTTAAAATTGAATTGTAATCTGAAAAATGGATATTTAATTTAAAAGACAAAATTTATGTTATATTTTCAATATTAAAATTCATTAAAAAAGTTGTAAGTAAAGAATAAAAGAAAACGAAACTTTTTTGAAATATACTTATTTGTTGACGATGATGGCAACGAAATGACAATGTTTATTACCTAATCTATATTATAAAACTGTAACAGGAGGTTTGTCTGTACATTGAAGATATTAACAAAAAAAAAGTTACGATATGGTTTTTAGGTGTCCCTGATTCCATTTCACCAATTTTTGGATTTTTTGTCTGTCTGTTTGTTTGTGTGTTTGTTTGTTTGTTTGTTTGTTTGTTTGTTTGTTTGAACGAGTATCACGCAAAAACTACTGAACCGATTTTGATGAAACTTTTTTTGTTTGATAGCCTATGATCTGACTTAAAATCTGGTATATAATTTGTGCGGACGAAGTCGCGGGTTAACGCTCGTACTATTATAAAACTGTAACAGGAAGTTTGTCTGTACATTGAAGATATTAACAAAAAACAAGTTACGATATGGTTTTTAGGTGTCCCTGACTCCATTTCACCAATTTTTGGATTTTTTGTCTGTCTGTTTGTTTGTGTGTTTGTTTGTTTGAACGAGTATCACGCAAAAACTACAGAACCGATTTTGATGAAACTTTTTTTATTTGATAGCTTATGATCTGACTTAATATCTGGTATATAATTTGTGCGGACGAAGTCGCGGGTTAACGCTCGTAATACTATAATACTGAACGGAGTTTGGACACTTTTAGGCAAATACAATACTCCTAGTAAATGTGGACATGGTATGATCAGAAGCTCACACTTCCTCGAGCCAGGTATAGCATACACATTTCAGCCAACTATTAACTCAAATGTAGATGGACACTGTTTTGTGTGAAAATTGATTCGTGCAGGTATAAAACCTACCTAAATTAACTTAGAAGACGCCGGGCAAAACTATGTATACCCAAGTAAATAAAAAAAAAAAAAAGGTACTGCTATTAATACTAAAGAAAACTCTGCATACCGATCCATCGCTACAACGAACAATTTCAAATTCTTTATAACTTCGTAGAACTGAATGTACCTAAACAATACTTTTAATTATTTAGTCACCAACACAATGTCACTATTACGATTGTTGGAAAATTATTCATCGACGTATATTCGAGTTGTTGTTTTTTTTAAATATCTGCGCTTGACAGCTCGCCATCAATAATGTTAATGAATTAATGATACTCGTTGGATTTTGTTTTTGCCGATTTTGATTTTGGATCCTTCGTGAAAGTTGTTCAGTTTGATGTTCTGAAGCACCTTCTTTGGTAATCTAATCAATTTAATTTTACACCCTGTATAAAGTCGTACATGTAACTAATAATAATTTTAAATGCAAAAGCTTGGCTTCTTAACTCCATACAAAGCAATCGTTATTCCAAGGTAACAATAAAAATTATGACCAAGAAAAAAATAGGTAAAAATTTAAAATCGACGCGCACAGAATTGCTTGAAAAAGCTGTGCATATAAGGTGAATTAACACAAAATACATAGGACAACAGCAACAGTTGTTTGAACCATGGAGTGTCTCTAAAATACTCTTAACGCAATTTTACTAATAATTCGTAACCCCTCCAATCCGCACTGTATCCCTCTCAAGTGGTAATTATGAGTATTTTGCCCTATTTTGGGATCGTATAGACAACTAACTTCCTTAGTAGTTCCTTTATATTACACATCACATCACCCATATTCCATAACAGAACAATCCCAAGTTACAATAAGTTAAGTCCAAGAGTTGCTCAAATGCAGGTCGACGAAGTTTCAAGACACGAGGATATGCAGTTATCCGGCCGCGAAGGACCAAGTTTGTCGATCAACTAAAAGCTGCTCTTGGGAAGTACAATTTGTCGTCGTTGTGTGCTCTGGAATTATTAGTTGGGAATCGTGTGTGAAGTTATAGGAATATGACAGAATGCCGGCGCTGCTCGCTCTTCTAATAGGATCGCTTAGCAAAGAAAAATAAATTCTTATTTCTATTGGTGGAATGATTCCTAACCTCACGTTTCTTCGCTCAGCACACAAAGGCTGGCCAGGTCTCTGCAACTTGGCCGTAGGTACCGAGTTAAGCACATACACTTTGGTTTGCTTGATTTCTGCCACTTGCACCGGTCGGCAACGTCATACCTCGACTTATTTAATAAACTGACACACGGTACGCAAAATTCGTACGTAATCGGTATGTAATACCTAAGTGGCACCCTAGTCGTACAAAGTAATAAAAACGCTGAGTCAAGTTCAATTTGTGTTACGGCACACTTGTGGAACGTTCCGCGCCAAACGTTCGGCTTAATAAGCGCAACGCTTTTCCCTATACCGGCGACACGCAAGTACGCGCCATTACGCGCCATTTTTCCTAGTAGACGCGTATTCAACCGAACGTTTGGTGCGGAACGTTCCGCAAGTGTGCCGTAACACTTAGATACATTTTTGTGCGTGCCGTATGTCAGTTTGTAATTAAAGCGTGGGAATTTATCATTTTCTAAGAAATCGATGTATCTGTTACGTAGTGATTAGATTAGTAGTTTGTGTGGGGAGGAGAAAGACAGGGCGTAACTGTGCTGCGTAAGAGTAGCCTGGAAAAAGCCAAGCATTATTTTTGACAACACGTGAACGGTCCGATGCGTTATAGTGCAGAGTAACTTTTACTTAGCTAGCAATTCTTGCGGTATCATCGTTAAAATATAACTAATAGTTTCCAGCTAAGCGGTTGCGATAGTTAATTCGAGCGTGGAATGCGGGGAACGATCGTACCATAATTGAATTCGCTTTTTCGGTACGAGCGCGGGCAGAAGGGGCCGGGGCGCTCCTCTCGGGCCCCGCACACCGCGCTCGATTGACCTGTCGCGACCGCCAAGCTTAACCACTATGTTATTATTTCACTAGGCGTTATTCTTACCTACCTACCTTTTCAGTTTGATTATAAGTCTTATATGAAATTAACTTTAGCAAAATCCCGGTCCACCAAAGAAGGGGTGCTTAAAAGTCTTTTTTGCTCTTACTCTGGCTTTCGACTGAATACCGACAAGTTTTGAGTAAATACTTGAAATAAGAAAATTTATTTTTGGAAAAAGAAAAGGATCATTATACATAATTTATATTAGTGCCAGCACATGACCGGACCACGTACAGAGTTGTAGTAAATATCCTTCACAAGATATCTCCGACGTGTATAATGGGTACGTTACCTAACGTAGATCGGACAAGCAACGTACATTCATCTGACGTAAATTGTATTTAAAGCGCACCACTAGAGCGACGTAAGGGTGACCAGCTTTTCTAAATTTACGGCTATGCTTAACATTGCAACGGGTTTTAGAAACACGTCTTCCTAAATAAACCATGGCACTATTCCAGACTACTTCTCACCCATATTCATGAGTGTGAAGGACCTTTCCCGTGGAGGGGTCCTAGACCCTATAAAAAAATAAGAATGTCACGTTGTGGTTATTGCTGATTTTAAATTTATCGGTTCACTGCGGATTTGTTTTTAACATATATGTAGTTATTATCGTTAAAACCGCCAAAGTGGCTGCCACTTTTGGAGGTTTTAGAGATAATAACTACAAACATAGTAATCCGTAATGTTTCGATAAATCCAATCAGGACTACAATATGACTTTCTTGATTTTTTTTGGATTTTATGTTTTGTTCAGAAATAAGGAAAAATACGATTGAGGGCAGCACAATAGGCTCGATTCCCTCTTAACTAACTGTTCAAGACAACTACTAAGCCTATGCTAATTTTGGTCAAAAGTGGCATACAGTAATGCCATGGAAAAGTGTGACATTCGATGCTTTGAAAGCTCATGCTTCCCGTAGGCAATTCTTCTTCTTCTTCGGCTTCCTCTCTATGACTGGAGGTAGGCAGTCAGCTCTGAATTGTTGCTTTTTGAGGAAGACAATTGTTATACGTAAATGAGAAAATAACATTATTACGAAATACAGAACGTTTGGTCAACCTATGACTCATGAGAGGTGAATCACAAATGCATCATACGTCTTACCTTACGTCAAAGCCAGTTTGATATCGTTTACTTTAATTTAGTGTTATCCTGTGACACTCACATAGCCATAGTAGATGGAACATATTGACCCGCTTGTCCCAATCGTATGTAGGTAATACTAACATATTTTTATTGAACATTTAATAATTATATTTCGTCTTACGTCAACTCTACCACACCCGGTGTCCTAGCCCAAAACACTATCCTACTGGAATGTGATATATACAGGGTGTAAAATTTACGCGTAAAATATTGTACGGCATGCTTCAGACCATAAAACTGAATAACTTTCACGTTGTAGTTTCGCTCAAAGAACCAAAATCAAAATCGCGAAAAAACATGAACTGTTCCATACATTAGGCTAGAAGCCATTGACGTTTTCTATGATTGTCCAATAGTGAAAGTTGTTCAGTTTGATTATCTGAAGCATCCCTTTAAGTTTATAACTCATTTAATTGTACACCCTGTAAAGTCATTATAGAGCCTTTTCCCACGCAGCGCCTTTTCAGCGACGCGGGCGTTGTGTTGCCGTCTAAAAGGCTTATAGAATTAAAACAAAACATTTTCTGAAGACACGAAGTATCCACACCATTTTCAATACTTTTCTGCTGTAAAATCAAAAGGTCCTCCAGTTACTCGTTAAAAGAATTTCCCGAAGTAAGGCACCTGTCCCACTGCAGGCGAGACTGAGAGAGTAGGTAAATGTTATTTCGCCTAAGAAATGGACAACGTAGTTTAAGTTACCTTTATGTTTTGAAATAATAGGTTTCGACTAGAAACAGTATGACCAATAAATGACAAAAAAATTGTTTTATAGAAAACGACAAAACGCAAACGCTCCTTGACCCAAATGTATGAAATAGCCGATATTTTTCGTGTTTTCAAATGTTGGTCTCCTAACGAAAGTTATCAGTTTTATAGTATGAAGCCACTCCTAAAAAAGGTAAATTGCTGTAGTAAGTTAGGTAAAAACCGGTTTTTAGGTAGGTAAAATACGAAATTTTAGTTTTCGTATTTACAGACGAAATGTAGATTAATTTTTAAGAAACCATAATTCGCTAATCGTTAACAGAGGGACCTCTGAAGCATCCAGCGTACGGTAAAGAAAATGATACCTTTGCTCCCATTTAACAGCAATTTATTCTGCAGAAATTTTCATTGCAACAAGATCCTTTTCGCTAAGGATTGTACGTAACTTCATACTTAATAGGTCTCAAATGGTAAGTGTTTCTCTAACTTTTGCTCCAACTGTTGGTACCTGGTACTTTTGAGAAGCACCGTGAAGATATAAAATTTAATTATAATCGTTTTATTATGCAAAAGATGTTAAACAATTGTGTAAAAAATACGATCAAGTTTCAGCGTATTTTCTTAAAAGGCCGTTTTTGGCAATCAATGAAGAGTATAGAAAGGGAGGTACGAGTCTATCTACTTAGTGGGGTCCAAATATTATACAAGGTGTTACAAAAATACAAATAAACAATTAAGGGGGTGGTTAAGACCATCGAACTGAACAACTTTCACTATGGGACCACTATTGTAATCGTGAAAAAAATCTGATGTTCCATCATCATCATATCAGCCGATAGACGTCCACTGCTGGACATAGGCCTCGCCAAAATGGGGGGATTAGCCATAATCGCCACTAGATGCGATGCGTTTGCGATGTTCCATACTAAACTACAAATCTACTCGAGCTAAATGTATGGGACAGAAGATTTTTTTTCGCGGTTTCGATGTTGGTCCCATAGTGAAAATTGTTCAGCTTGATGGTCTCAACAACCCCCTTAAAAGTTTTGAATGTTAATTTTTACTTGTGTAACACCCTGTATTCTAATCTAGAATTAAACATTTTTACGGGGTATTACTGCGTTTTGGTATATTTGAGTTTTTCCAAAACGCGGTAAGAACCCGTTAAAATGTTTAATTCTAGATAAAATAATAACCGCAATTGTGGCTCCATCTAAGTGATTTGATTAGCCAATATCTAGTTTAAATTGCAAAAGCTGTTGAAGTTGTACGGTATTAAATACTTTGTGACCTCAAGGATTGTTGACGAAGCTCCATGCTTCGTAGATACAAAAGATGGAACACTAATGAAGGGGCTCTGTATTATTTAACGTATGATAAAATTCACCCTTAGGGGTGGGCACCAAAAGTTCGACATCCAATTATCATAATATCACAGGCCGTACTCGCTAATTATTTGTTTACGTGACACATTTTAATGAGGCGTGTAAATGACGTGTCGATTCACAAGGCTGTTTTATCAGTTCGCATTGGACATTTTGGGTCCCTAATGGGTTTCGTTATTACGTATTTTTAAATATGAGAAAGAATAAAAAGTTAAAAAACAATATTGCAGCCGATGACTTTTTCGATCGCATCATAAGAAAATTAATTTGTTTTATCAAAGTCGCTGTCAAGCCCGTGCAATTCGCGATAGGGCTTGCATTCGTTTTTTGGCTTGGCTTGACACCGACTTCTATAAAACAAATTAATGTTCTTATGATGCAAACGAAAAAGTCATCGGCTTTAATATTATTTTTTTACTTTTTAGTTTTTTTTATGGTGGTTTTAATTTTTTGTTAAAATTTTGATTAGTTCACAATTTTCAGTGGTGAATTCATTAGTTTAATGTATAGTAAGTAATGTAATAGTAGTGCTTTAAATTTACAAACGCACTAGTCGGCATTACGTTTTGAAGGTTTCCTTCGATTTCTCTGGGATGCCATCATCAGATCCTGGTTTACTTATGGTACCACCCTTGGGATTATTACCTTACGAACAAAAAAAAATCAACAAAATCGGTTCGTAAACGACGAAGTTATACGCGAACACACATAAAAAAAAAAATATATATATATATATATATATATATATATATATACGGTCGAATTGAGAAACCTCCTCTTTTTTTGAAGTCGGTTAAAAAAAATCGGTTCATAAACGACGAAGTTATACGCAAACACACATAAAAAAAATAAAAAAATATATATATATACGGTCGAATTGAGAAACCTCCTCCTTTTTTGAAGTCGTTTAAAAAAAGAAAAATAAATAACGCTCACACGCACATACATTGTAATGATTCTAAGTAAGCACTATAGGCTGTTTAATATGGAAACCGTACAACAACGGCACGAACATATAATGACCGAACCGGGATTCGAACCCAGGACTCTGGTTTGGCATTAAAGTTGTGTAGGTAATCATTATTCACAAAAAAAACCTTAGAACATAAATATGAAATTAAACGTTGGGTACTCGTCAACTTGTCTATGCGAATAACCCACCCCGGATCGTGCCTGTACCAAAATATTTTTAGGGTTGTTTTCGTGCCTTCAATCGATTTTTGGTTTGAAATGTGGTCGCAACATCACAAAATGTTCATGATGGTGGGAATTTACTATGCTACTTCCGTCCTATACATTTTTTTTTGACCCTGGGAAAAAATGCTTTACGCATCCCCCCCCCCCCCCCCCTTTGGGGGACAGGAGGGGTATGTGGGACTCCCCGGTGCGAGTCACCGGTATACCCACTAAAATAACCCAGCGGCATTCCCGCTTCGCCCGGATGGCAGGGAACTGGGAGACCAGCAGAGCCTTTACATCCAGTCCCCCACCGGCGATGTACCTAACCTAACACTACTTAACAAATTTATTAAAAGTATAAATATGTTACAGTGAAAATTACCGGTTAGTAATTAAATTAATAATTATTCAGTCGTAACCGGTCAAAACCACTTTTGACTGTTTTGCAGTCATTTTTGACCGATTTTGAGTTTCTATAGACCCCAGATCAAACGAAGTCGGTAAGGTTAGCATGTTAGGTTTCTTGCGACTTGGATTAGGTCAAAACCACTTTCGACTTTTGCAGTCATAATTGGTTTTGACTGGTTATGAGTTTTGACTGTAACATATGCATAGATAATTATGTGATAGATGTAATCATACGATGCCATCCATCCAACTAACATCACCTTATCACCAAGTAGATAAAATCGTATTAACTAAGTGCATTGCAGTGACTATAATCTACATTGATTGGATTCATCTGCTAGTCAAAGACTAGAGTGCGATTAGCAGAGGCAGTGAGGATGAAATGATAGACAGCTTAGGACCTCTCAAACTGAACAACTTTCACTATGGATAAACTTCGAAATCGCGAAAAAAAAATGACCTGTCCCATACAAAACTGCAGTCCCTATTCGACTCAAATGTATGGGACAGCAGATTTTTTTTCACGATTTCGAAGGTGGCTCCATAGTAAATTTTGTTTTGTTTCGTGGTTTCGAAAGTGAAACTTGTTTAGTTGGATGGTCTGAAGCACTTGGTGTAATATGTGACGCATTAAATTTTACAACATGTGTGAAGATATTCCAATGATGCACATATACAGGGTGTAAGTGACAGCTTAACAAATACTGAAACGGTGAACTCAGACCATGAAACTGAACAACTTTCACTATGGAGCCTACCTCAGGAGACGCGAAAAAAAATCTGCTGTCCCATACATTTGAGTCAGGTAGGTACAGCAGTTTTGTATGGGACAGCTGATTTTTTTTCGCGTCTCCTGAGGTAGTCTCCATAGTGAAAGTTGTTCAGTTTGATGGCCTGAGTTCACCGTTTCAGTATTTGCTAGACTGTCGCTTACACCCTGTATAGTGTCGCATTTTATTTTATAATGCAAACAAGTAAGGTTTGGAACTCTCTTCCTGAGTTGGTTTTTTCTAGCAAAATTACATCAAAACCACGATATTATTTTTTCTGGTTTTCGTTTAACACAAAACAGCATCAATTACAAAACATATTCCAATATAAAACATAAACAAAACATAATATTGATGACTACAGCGAAAAGAGAATTGTTTCCTTTTTTACGACCAGAAAACAAATTGAATAAATTATACCTACGTACATAAAACAAAAACAACACATAAACCTAACGCAAGATAAATAATAAAGTCGATCGTGTGGAGGGCACTTATTCTGGGTTCTGACTGAAATTCATGTAGCACTTCGTCTAATGTAACTCTTTTTGCAAGCCTTTATTTATTTCTAGTGCTCATTTTTATTCCGGTCTAAACCACCCTATTAAATATTATAGACTAAGAGATAAGTGTACTCTTTGCAACCATCAGCAGCAAGGCTGATTCAGTGTTTATGGGATGTAGAGCATCTCTGTGATGGCGATGGACCCAGTCTACCGGCATAACTCCAGTCGGTTTAGAAGTTACTGATGTTTAAAGGTCAGTAAAAAATTGAAGATCAGCTGCAAGGCTGATCGTAGGATATTATTGTAGTATGCACTGTAACGGTTGTATCTCTTAAACCGACTGGCAGTGCATGTCAGTTTTTGAACTGTTCACATAGCTACAGTGCACACTACAATAATATCATACGATCAGCCTTGTAGCTGATCGTTAATTTGTTACTGACCTTTAAACTTCAGTAACTTCTAAACCGACTGGAGTTATGCAGGCAGAGCTGGTCCATCCCCTTCACAGAGATGCTGTACACCCGATAAACACTGAATCAGCCTTGCAGCTGATGGTTGCAAAAAGTACACTTATCTCTTAGTCTATTACATCCCTCTTTGGTAACACTCTGTATACTTTTTACAATACAATGAAAAATCTGAAAAATATGTCAATAATAACTTTATATCTTATTTTACCTTTGACTATTTATTATAAGGACAAGCCTTGCGGTAGCATTTCCTCTCTGCCACGGTATTAGATTAATTGATCATGTGCATTTACATTCAATTTTATACCTTATCACTAAACGAGACCTATAATTGCGAAACAATAATTTCGAACTTAGAACGTTTGGGGTTCACACGAGACTTCTTTTCATGATTTTTAACGTTCAAAATTAGAATCTAAAGTTATGGGGAATAAAATCCAAAGTTGCGGATTTCATGTTACCTCGCCCCTCGCAAAAAATGGCAGAAATGTTTGTTCGTAGAATTACATGCGTAACTAGTCCCTATATAAGTAGTCAAAGTATTTTACTAGCTTTTACGCACGACTTCGTCCGCAAGAAATTAGACTATCGAAAACTCATTTTTTAATACACCTCTACATCCTTCTTAAGATCGAATAGTTATTCCAAATGTCATGTTTTTACCTTCAGCGGTTTAGGCTGTGCGTTGTCTCTTGGTTGTCTGCCAGTCAACCAGTCACGGAACTATTTTACAAGTACTAAGCAATACAGGCAAACAGGGTGAATTTGATATCATTAGCATCCTTTTAAACTGTGATTGTACTATTTAAGAATATTGTGGTTTTTAAATGAAACAATAAAATTAATATTAATAGAACAAGAAAAAACAAAGCGGGCCCTAGCTTTAGTAAACGTACCCTCTGTACTGGAGCCTCCGGGTTTGCTCCGTTCAGACGGGAAAAGACCGGACGGCCTTTCCCTCATACCCTGGTCCCGTGGAAAGTGTTTGGTTTGGGACGCCACCTGTGTCGACACTCTGGCACCCTCACATGTTCGTGCGTCTTCCTGCCGCGCAGGTGTAGCTGCTGCCTTAGCAGAATCAGAAAAAAAAGGATCTACCAGGGATTGGGTGACAGCTATATTTTCCTGCCCTTCGCCGTGGATACCCTAGGTTGCTGGGGTCCTGAGGGCAAAATGTTTCTTAAATGCCTCTCAAAGCGCCTATTCGAGGCTACAGGCGACAGGAGGGCTGGCAGCTATTTTGCGCAAAGGATCAGCCTTGCGATCCAAAGAGGCAACGCTGCCAGCCTCCTAGGCACTCTGCCCCGAGTAGGGGCTTTAGAGGACATTTTTTACCTTTAAGCAGGCTAGGTGTTTTTCTTTTTTCTGTTTGTTTTGTTTTTTCTTGTTCTTTTAAACTAAGAGTCTACCCATCAAACTGAACAACTTTTACTATGGGAGCAAACCGATCGGAGCACAAAAAAAATCTGCTGTTCCATACTAAACTGCAATCTGCAATGCCTCCTACTCGACTCAAATGTATGCAACAGCAGATTTTTTTTGCTCCAATCGGTTTGCTCCCTTAGTAAAAGTTGTTCAGTTTAAAAGGATGCTAATGATATTCATTACACCCTGTAAATAGGACTGTATTTTCGACTAAATTATAATGGATGAATGGTGATAAAAAAAGCGCAAGGTCCCTGAAACTTATGACTGTCCGCCTAACAAGCACATTTAGCGTTATTGAGAAGACCTGCATATTAGTTTTACAATAAATCTTAAACACTTATAATTTACGAGCGTTAACCCGCGACTTCGTCCGCACAAATTATATAGTACCAGATTTTAAGTCAGATCATAAGCTATCAAACAAAAAAAGTTTCATTAAAATCGGTTCAGTAGTTTTTGCGTGATACTCGTTTAAACAAACAAACAAACACACAAACAAACAGACAGACAAAAAATCCAAAAATTGGTGAAATGGAATCAGGGACACCTAAAAACCATATCGTAACTTTTTTTTTGTTAATATCTTCAATGTACAGACAAACTTCCTGTTACAGTTTTATAATAGTATAGATATGAAGTATTTGATTGACCGTTTTTTTTACTTACACCATTAGTTTTTAATTACTAACATAACCTAAACGGCGTATTATAAGTTATGTTAGTATGTGGAGAAAGCAGATACGGAAGGCTGACCCCACCACCATATAGGAGTAAAAGCCAGAAAGAGAGAGAGAGAGAGAGTATGTGATTAATTAAACACTAGTGGTGTATAATATTATGGACGTGATCATGAAGCAGACCTTATTGAGAAGTTGACCTAAGCCAACAAAAAAATTAAGTGAAAAGAGTTAAATAAAGGATTTTATACATTCATTCGCTTCTCACAACCCTTGCGATGAAATGGGGTGGTATACCCTAAGTCTGGAACTATACGGCACTCAAATAGCAAGAAACGCATAATTATTGCAAAGGACCTCAACATTAGTGTTTAGGGTGGTTTCGAAATTTCGCTTTAGCTATTACCACAGAATACGTATATATATATATTTCTATTACTTAAATGGTTAACATCTGGACAAAGTAAAAATTAGCATATTGGGAATGATTCTAACTAGGTATGTGTGAATGATCTGATGAACGGATTGTTTTCGGATTTAAATAAAAATGTGGGCACCCCCGTAGGACGTGCACGGATGAAATTGGTTACGTCCTACAGAAAGGTAATAAAAAGTGGGGTGTAGGGTGAAGAACACGAAACTGGTGGACGTGTATGAGATGATGTCTGTATGTATGAACGTGAATAAGGCAAAATGTGTTTGTAAATATCATAGTACTATATAATAGGCCCTATATTTGTCATTCATTAAAAATCTCAATGCCTGCATGCTTCAATTTCGAGGCATGTATTATTACCAACTGTCCATTATAAGTGGAGACGGGGACGTCATACTGGAGATAGTTTCGGTACTACTGGTGAAACGTTGATGTTCTGACGTTTCGGAATATCTCTGACTACCCCCTCGGGATAAATAGTTGTGAGCATATGCTTATGCGAATAAAAATCTCAAATCTCTGTTTTTTCTCTTTTTTTTCATAGCACGCTATAGATACATACATATCATGTATATTTTCAAACTATGTAACAATTTCACACAAAATGTTAAATTGGTTGATAATTTTACATAACGATAATTAATGAAATGTTAATGAAAATGTTAATTTCACATTTAATGGTTCCGCATTTGTGACAACCCTAGAGTAGTATTACGTCACTCATTAAATGTTCATAGCAACGTCACAAGTGCCTACATTTACATTAAGAGCGTAATTGTGTTCAACCATGCATAGCCTAACTATAAACGATATTATTAAACGTTCATCATAGTTCGACAGAATATACGTTCGTTTGAGTGAGTCTCTATATGGTCTCTACTAATCACGTTAATGTTTAATCCGCATATTTTGTCCCGCGAATCGAGCTATTTTCACACATATTGTGAAAGCATGGGAGTCATGAGAAGGGATTTCTCATGTAGAATGAATTAACGAGTGTATGAACTAATGTAATTGCGTTTAGTTACATAGGAGAGTAATATACTCGAGTAGTGACACAATTAACTTAGTAAGTATAAATTTTATGTAAGTATTTAAATTTATTGTGGATTTTAGGTTTTGATATTAATAGAAGTTTATGCTGTTTTGATATAGTTATTTTGTATATCAAGGTGTAAGCTTAAATGTTTTACATATTTTAAGGACGTGCTTCAGACTATGAGACAAAACAACATTCACAATTGGACTAACATGTAAACCGCCAAAAAAAATTGCTCTTCCATAGTAGGTAGTAGTCCATTGAAAATTTCAACGTTTTCAACAATTTTTTTGTTGCGATTTCATTTTTGGCTCCATAGTAGAAAATGTTCAGTTTCATAGTCTGAAGCATCCCTTAACCCCTGAAACACCAGTTGAGTCACATGTGACTTACATGTGATGAGGTTAAGAATAGAAAACAATAAGATGCGATTGCGAAGTTCTCATTTAAAGCAGGAGTCACCATCGTCCATCTACCATTTAGGTCAAGGGTGACAGCTACAATAGGTCTATCCAAGTCGCGGTAGCTATTGGTCATTGACAAAGTCCTACAACCAAATAATAATAGGTGATAATTCACATTATTATACCCTATGGTAAAAATAGGTATAGGACTTAGGTACCTACCATAATTTTCACAAGTTAACATAAATGGTGAAGGTTAAATTTTTTTCACATTTTCTACAAGATATATAACACAATTTTGACTGAAATTCAAGAGTGAATTCATCTCTATTTGTTAAACGCTAACGGCCAGAACGGCACTGTTACTGCTGACTTTTGGCAGACACATTATCTGGGTGCCGGAATAAGTTAACAGGCTATGTTTTATTGCCTTCGCTTTAATGTATGAGCTCCAAAAGCCGTTAGTGCATTTTACTTAAGCAAGTCGTTTCATGTCGTGCTTCATAATTTTAAGATAGTTAAACCGAAATGTACCTAAATGTTATAAAAGGCTATTTGAAAATCTGTCAAATCATCAACTCTTTATCGAATGTCAAAACGCACACCTAGTATGAATAATTATGGTCTTATAGACCAAAAAAAATAGTTGGTACGAATAATAGAACTGGGAGTCACGTTATGAGTTTTGCCGCCATCGGTTGTGAAATTCAAGTAGTTTTCACGTAGTTCGCCTTTTAGCTTGCCACGAAGCTCCGCCATTTCTTCTCAACTGTGTTTTTGCTCAAAATACAATCCTTGAGATTGGGATAGATATCCCACAAACTACTTGACACTAGCGACAATTCTTAAGCTATGCGTTACAAAGCTTGTCTTGGTTTTCAAATATTCTTTGATTTTCCAATTTTTATCATCATCAGCCTTTCACCCCCCACTGCTGAACATAGGCCTCTCTTAAGGCGCGTCACACAGCTCTATCCTTGGCCTTTCTCATCCATTCGCTACCTTTTTTAGGTCGTCGGTCCAGAGCGGGCCGCAGAGCGTTCCACAATACGCTTGCCAGTTCATGGTCTCCACTCTACAAATCAGACCCATCCACCAACTCCATTTCCGATTTTCTTCAATTCAATTTGAATTCAATAATACTTTCACCACCACTTTTACCATTTCTTACACTTCTAGTTGCATTGGCATTATTTTAAACATTATTAAGTATCACTATTATAAAGTGTGTCGAAACTTTTATAAAAAAATACCTCTCAAATAAAATAAAAATGGCGGTGTATTTATTGATCAATAACAGAATTATATCAAAAAACTTATAATATTATTTCGTGCCTCTGGCCTTTGAGACCACGGGCTGCTGGGGGTCTGAAGCTTTGAGTTTTGTCAAAGAGCTTGGTCGTCGACTCCAGGAGAGGGGGAACGACGCTCGCTCTGGGTACTACTTGATGCAAAGGTTGTCCATCGCCATCCAACGCGGAAACGCGAGAAGCGTCATGGGAACCTTTGCATCCGGTATAACCCGGGGCGGGCTTTTTGACTGATAAAACGGTTTTCAGATTGTTAGTTTTAATTTTATTTTAATTACTTATTGTATATTTTATTAATAATTTGTATAACAGTCTTTAGTTCAATCACCTTAATATAATTATCTACATAATAAACAATTACTTTATAAAAAACTTATTATTGTACCTAATTAAATCCATTCTCGTTCGAAATAAGAGTAAAATATAATGAATTCGAGGAAGATCAAACACATTCGTATTTTTTCCTCATTGTGTCCTCAACAACAATAAAAACAATCGGTTAGATAGATATATACAGAGTTTTTTTTATGTTTATTTCACATTATTTTGTTCTGTTTCACACAATTCAACCTTTACCCCAATACACAAGGCAAACAGTAGGTACCATCATTAGTTGATTGGAATAGCCAAGCAGGCTTGTTGTAGGGGCTGGCAAGCCAGTAACACTTCGACCCAGTGGGATCTTTTGTGTTATCCCCAATACTTTTTGCTTTCTTCATCCTTCAAATACACTTCATTTGGTAACAGACCTTGATTTTGTGTAATTTCGTGAATATTATTATTATGCGTCACAATTTCATTATATTATGCATGTTATCCTGTAGGGAGAGAAATTTGTTGCACTAGTTAACTTCACTGCTCTCCAGAATATTCCAAGTTGCTGTACAGCTGCAATAAGTACCTACGTCGCTGCGTGTCGCATGAGATACAGGCTTTCTTTTTCATGCCATAAGGCGCGTTTTATTTCGTCTTCCGGCGTAGTTAGCTGTAAAAGCACGCGAAATCGGGAGAGTGCAGTATCATTTATGCACCTATCTGTTAAGTTAAGAGCGATGATAGCCCATACGGAAGAGAGCTAGCGCCTCAATCATGAGGCCGCGGTTCGATTCCTGGCCTGTACCACTAAGATCTTGAGAATTTATGGACTTGAAATGGATTTTGAAATGTATGGACTCCAGTTGGGGGTGGGAGCCCGTTGACTCGTTACCCAGATTTGCAGGTGTTATCTGAAAATCTATCACGTGCACCGATCTCTCACATATAGTACTAAGATTAGCTTCAAATTAAAGATTGAAAAATTTGTCTCGGGCGGGACTTGAACCCGCACATCATCCGCACCCGCATCTTTAATTTGATTGGAAATAGCACAACATGGCTGTAACATGTCTAAAAATCAATAATATTTAAGATTAGCTTAATTTGTAACAATAATACTGTTTCATTGTCCCTATATGTGAGATGAAAATAAACACCTTTTTTATTTATTATTTATTTATTTATGTATGGCTGTATCATTTACTAGCTCGGCGGTGAACGAATACGCCGTGAGAAAACTTGCATTCCCGAGAATGAAAAGAAAATACCATAAGTTCGGCGGTATGCGTCAAATATGAGTGAGCTTGGGTCGAACACAAAGGACAAGCGCTGGTCTCAGTGTTACAATGACCCTTGCTTGCAATAGCAACCACAAATATACGTTTTTAAACTATTAAATAATAACTATTACATAATCTGTGGTCCCCCATACGACTGGCTTGTCAAAGACAATAGTGTCGTTCATCTGTAAGCGCTATAATCCGTGTATTTGTTCCTGTAATCTATTTGAGCGTATAGTATGTATTCTCGTTACTGTTTGATTAATACACTGTGTCATCGGTTTGCATGTGTTCAAAATGTGATCTAATTCTGTCCAGTTTGAATACGTTTAAATTGGTAATGGGGATTTGAATACATTTGGTTTTGCTGTAACTGCTTCTCTATGGGTGTGTTGTCTTATTCGAAACAATACGTATCCAAATTCAAATTCAAATTTCCCTGCATTATCCAATACTGTTTAATTAACAATTTTGTATAAAATGGTATCAATTCTTTAGTAAGTACCTTGTTTAATGTACCAAAATGTAATTAGACTGTAAGCCACCACAGGAATGTATGTATCTCGGATTTTTACCGGACTGTCCCAGAAAGAGGATAATGTTCTTCTTTTTTTTGTGACAGCGATATAGTATTTAAACATTGAGTCTGCAAATCAAACAAGAGAAGGGGAATAAAATTTTTTTTTTTTATAATTATGTCTAATTCAACATTTATTAGTTATTATGGCAAGGGTATATAAAACAAGTGGTACAATAATAAATAATTTTTTTATTTAAATAAAATATATTTATAGATATTAAAAGAAAACTGATAAAAAGAAAATTGTTTGTCCCCAAAACTAATATAGAGTCAGTTTTTCTCTTTTCAGTTATTTTCTTAACGTAAAAAATTTCGATTCAGTAGTTGCAATAATGAGCGAGTAATTAAGGCAGGGCACACAGACAGACAGAATGCACGAAAGTATAATGGTTCCTTGTTTGAATACGTAACCCTAAAAAGGGGGACGTTTCTAAATAAACATTTCATAATTAAAGGAAATTCAAATATATACGGAACAAAAACAAAAATTGCAAAAGGACAAAGTATAACCGTCGTTGCTCGTAGGTCTACTACCTAGGTAGGTACCTAGTATCTTTGTCTGGTAAAAAGATTTGATTCGAATTCAAAATCTGGAATAAATTCAACGTGGAATACTGCAGTAACCACTGAATCTGATTTAATTCAAGATTTCCGGTAAGATTTACGTCCACGCTGCGACCACCTGCCGGACTGAATTTTTGACTAGCCTATCTTGGAAATCCTCTAACGCCATTTTTCTTTTAGACTTGGAAATGTAGTGAAATTTTAATGCTTGAAAAGTCTCTTGGAAAATGTAGAGGGACAAAGACATTTTGATACACAGGGAGTAAAATTAAATACGGTACATACAAAGTGTAAGGGACAAGAACCATCAAACTGAACAACTTTCACCATGGAGCTTATCTTAGGGAACGCGAAAAAAAAATGCTATCCCATACATTTGAGTCGGGTAGGTACATCAGTTTTGTATGGAACAGCTGATTTTTTTTTTGCTTTTCCTGAGGTAGGTTCCATATTGAATGTTGTTCAGGTTGATAGTCTGAGTTCACCGTTTCAGTTTGCGGAGGGCTATCCCTTGCACCCTGTATATCAAACAGGGTCATTCAGACCATCAATCGTCAATCGGGACAACAATGAAACCGCGACTTTTTTTGGCGGCAACGCAAGACCTGTCATTGTAGCAATCCTTGGGGGAGGCTTTATGTCCAGCAGTGAACGTTTATCGGCTGAGATAATGAAGACGATAGGACTGAAATTGATTTCTCAACAACAAAAAAAACTATTCTGCAAAAAATGTGGTCACCAACGGCCACTAAACCCAACTATATAGGAAAGTTGATTGTTTGTGCGTGATTTCGATGTTAGTCCGATAGAAAAAGTGTTTTTAGCTTGATGGTCGGATCATCCTCTTAACACGTTCCGGGACAGTGAACGAGACACAATAGAACTTTTATTGTTATCACGTCTATAGCCGGTCACTGTCCCGGAACGTGTTAAAAACTGTACACTTTTTAGAACGACCATGTATTAAGTCTTATTTATTATTTAAATCTTATCCTAAAATTAAATCAATTATCTAAGCTAAGAATAAGAAACATGGACTGGACACTTTAAATTAGTGACTGATTAAACAGTAAATTCATCTCGAGCTCCTACACGTGCTTCCGAAGGCATGATTAGTAGCTGGTCACAGATTGTGCCATAGTACTAAATCAGAGACCTAATGCAGGTAGTAGCTTGAAAATACTCTGATAACAACTTGACCACTAATTTATTTCCACCAACAGTATTAAAATGACAGGTTGCATAGTCACGTTTAGTTTACGCCACCGCGGGCAATGAGCGTCGTGTGGCCAGGGCATAATACCGGTATTTTAGGGGAACCGGTACCATTGGCCTTGGCGTGATACCGGTAACCTTTAAATAATCTATGCCGGTAACAGACGTAGTACATGTACTTATTACTTTTTAATCAGTATCTACTATTTTATTACTACATCTGTGGTCTAATGGTTAAGAGCATTGAGCTCTTGACAAGGAGGTCATGCGTTCATATATCACTTTGTGCGTTTTTCCCCAGTTGTTTAAAACATTGCAGGCTGAATTACCTGATTGTCTGAAAAAGAAAGATGATTCCGTGCTTCGGATGGCACGTTAAGTCGTTGGTCCCGGCTATTATCTCTGGTGGTAGAAGTCGTTACACACAAAAACCATGCCAGAGGCCGTAAAGCGGTCTGAAAAAACTCTAACACCAAGGTTTGCTGCCCACACGATAAGAAGACAAATCTGTATCTGTATTATATCAAGTACTTAACAAATAATTACGTTACTTAGACTAAAAAAAATGTAATTGGATACCGGTACTTGTTAAGCGGAGTACCGGTATTCGTTTGGAACCGGTACCCAAGTACTGAAATGGCAAGAGTCGCTAAGTACTGGTACAAAAGCTGCACTTTTAGTAGCAAGTCCAATCCGGCTGTGCCAGAAGAATAATTTATGGCTGTATCCTGTACAACTATATCGGTTATAAAAAATAAAAAAAAGTATATCGGTTGATCATCATCATCATCTCAGACGATGGACATAGGCCTCCCCCAAGGAACGCCATAACGACCGATCCTGCGCTGCCCTCATCCAACGGCTTCCCGCCGCCTTCACCAGGTCGTCGGTCCACCTCGTTTTCTGCCTACACGGTCGCCACTCGAGAACTTTTTGTCCCCCGGGGCTACCCAAAATGAAGCTATTCCATCTATTCCATCAATAACACCTAACCAATCTAAATGTTTAAAAAAATGCCTTCAAACAGCATACGAATTTTAAAATACGAAAACACGAAACAAAACAGAAATTAGTTTTCAGCATCGCCCTAACTTTCCCAATTATTTTAGGATCGGTTATTTTCGGTTTTATGAGCATTCTCTGTAAGGGATTTGGATCGGGTACGACCGGTTGGGATATACTATTTCAGATAATTCGGCTGGCATGTACACTGGCGAGTTCATTATGATAAAAAAGAAATAGAGATCGAGTTATACAAGTGGAACAAAACAACATAATAATATTTTAAAGGGGTAATTTAGACCATCAACTTTGACTATGGAGACTAAAGATACGCGCGCACAGGAGCCGCAACGCAGCGGACGCAGCGGACGGATTTCTTGCTTTGTATGGATTTTTATGGAAGTGCGCTCACTGCACTCGCATTATCCGTCAATGCGGGAGGGGCATCGGTATTTTTGAGCAAGGAATGCAGATAACGTCATCCGCAGCGAACATGCCGCCAGTGTTCCCATCTTATGATATTTTTCCCTAGTTATATAGGGTAATTTTTTCACGTCTAGGATATTTTGTAGATCATAACATTGCTATATGTAATTATTCGGAATAACGTTTTTTGTAGACAAATAATAAAAGAATGTACCTATTATTAATTTAAGTGATATTATTAATGCAATCTGATTGACATTAATTAAATATATTTGGTAATATATAAATACATTCGACAAAATATCCAACTTTTTTTTTTTATTCATAATGCGTTTGCGCTTGGCTTCATCTCACCTGATGGGAAGTGTAGACGAAGCCGAGGATGTAGCGCGCTCACCCAGAAAAAGCCTATTAACTCTTCTTTTGAAAATATCCTGATCGTATTTGCTTGGAAACACAGACGCAGGGAGTGAGTTACTACTTATATTAATTAAAAGATTAAATAATTAATCGATTAATGCCCACATATACATTTAACTTATTCTCAAAGGAAAACTAATTGGATACATCAATATAAAAAATTTCTCCGTGGCATCGTTTTTTACCCTAAATTATGGTAAAAATACTCTAAGCTGACACCACACGCAAAAATACCGACGCAGAAATCCGGATGCAGTGCGCGCACCCCACCCGTAAAATCCGTATAGCTGACCAATTAAGGTACGCGCGCACAGAAGCCGCAACGCAGCGGACGCAGCGGGGCCGCTGCGTTGCGGCTTCTGTGCGCGCGTACCTTAATTCGAAAAAGAATTTAAAAATCTGCTGTCCCATGGACATTTGAGTCGAGTCGGTTCTGCAGTTGTCTATGAAACAGCCGATTTCTTTCTTTTCTCCATTTTGTGAAAGTTATTCAGTTTGATGGTCTAAATCATCCCTTTAAATATTACTAGGGTGTTTAGTTACATCCTGTATCGGTACTTACCTATTAGATATTTATCTAGCCTGACAATTAAAGTCAAGTCAAAACTTAATTTGAGCATGTTTGTATCTTTGTAAGCATTTTAATTAAAAGGTACTGATGAAATCTTTAAAACAGAGTTCTGTTTGGGCTCTTGTTCATCCCTGGGGTAACCTAACCTTGAAAACATTTTCATTAGAACTACTATTCTGTAAACCTCTTGTTAACACGTGTGTTATACGTTGCTTGTAATGTAATGAAACCCAACATTATGTTATTATTACCGATTTACATACGCAACTGTGGTCGTTAAATTTGGTCTGCATTATAATTATTATGTTAGAAGCTGCTAGATTTAGTATTAACTAATGAATTGTTACTAAAATTATAAATTTTGGTGATTATTATACAGTCGCACTAATACTAAATGAATTAACATTTATTTAATGCTATGAATGAGAAACATTAGAATATTTACTAGCTTAACTAATTGAATTTATATATATATATTTATATGTATGTATATATTATAATATACCTGTAATGTATTGTAAGCTATATATTCTATATCTTATTACACCGCCATAGAAAGTTTTTTTACTTAAGAGTTCGTCCATCCCATCTTTGTCTGGATGAAATCGCTTTTAGTGATAAGACCGCCATTTGTACCCTTAGGTTCTTTTTATTCGTTTTTGTTACAGTATATTTTTTGTCTGCAAATAAAGAATATTTATGTTATGTTATTTATGATAGTTAGAGCTAGCTAGCAAGACCAATAGTTAGTTAGGTCCATAGTTAGCTGGATCGATATCTAGCGTGATCAATCTCTAGCTCATTAAAAGCTAGCTATATGAAACGAGAGCTAGCTAAATCAACTGCTAGATAAAGTCAAAGCTAGCTAAGTCAACAGCTAGATCAATTGCTAGCAAATTCTAGCTAGATAAAACGAGAGCTAGCTAGCAATAGCTTGCTTGATCAATAGCTAGCTAGATAATTAAATCAATAGATACCAAAAGGGAGCTAGCTACCTAGGTTAAAAACTAACTAGGTTAAGTGCTACCTGAATCAAAAGCTAGCTAGATCAATTACTAATTCAATCAATAGTCACCAAAATGAGCTAGCTACCTAGATCTATAGCTAGCTACAGTGAGCTAGCTAGATTAATAGCTAACTAGGTTAAAAAATAGCTGGATCAAAAGCTAGCTAGATCAATTGCTAACTAGGTCGATAGCTAGCTAGATTGATACCCAGCTAGCTCGATCAATTGCTAACTAGATCAATAACTAAGTAAGCCAAAGCAATTGCTAGCAGTTTAATCCATTCGATAGCTAGCAAGATCGATTGCTATTTGCTAATTAAATCTATAGATAGCTTAAGCGTGCTAGCTATATAAAAAGTTAGCTAGATCAATTGCTATTATAGTAAGCTTGCTAGATCAATTGCTAGCTACAGAAAGTTAGCCTGATCAACAGCTAACAAGATTTATTGCTGGTCGTGGCACATAATTTACGGTCCGGTAGCTCAGTCGGTAGTGAACCTGCCTGCTGTGCCGAGGATCGCGTGTTCGTATCCCGTAAGAGACAAATATTTGTATGATGAATAATAATATTTGTACCCGAGTCATGGATGTACGTGACTATAATATATACATTCTCTATCGTTGTCTAGTCATCATAATACAAGTCTAGGCTAGATTTTACACATACTTTAAATTTGACTAGATATTTTGTGTGACAATGTCCAAGATATTTATATATAATATCCATACTTATTTATAACTTTCTTGTTCAATAATGTGTAGACGTAATAACAAAGTTCGGATTTATTTTACCGCCAGGATTGAGTACCGATATCAAACTGAAGTATACGAACCTCATTATTTTTCCAATCCCATTAATTTGCTGCAACAGAGAGAATATCAGAAATTCCATGTTTCATAAGAGGCCTACAGAACCTCGGTCCGAATTCCGATCGTTGCTTCGAGTGATCCCTATTGGTCAAACATAGAATGGAATGCATGAGGTCAGGCAAAGTGACCTTGTTTACTTATTTGGCGGATTTCCGGTGAACATTTTGAACCGATTTAATATTATGAATTTGGAAATGATTCGTCGATCGTTTTAAACGTTCAGTTTTATAGGATTAGACTTTGATTAAATTAAAATACCGCATAAATTAGACCCCGTCGCCTAATTTACTTAGAGCGGCATTGCGTGATTGAGACACTTTTTGAGTTTAGATGGGATGCCTTCACGTGCTTAAAACTCGTTTTACAAATCATTTAAAAAGAAAAACGTTTTACAAATCACACAGCATTACTTTTCACTCGTAAGTACATGAAAAAGTGAATTGTTCGAGTGTATAATGCAAGAACTTCACCTATCTTCTGCTATTTTAATTTAATCAAAGGGATGAGACCATTTTGTTGATTTCCTACACAATTTCATCATCATCATCATCAGTCTACATACGTCCCACTGCAGGGCACAGGCCTATCCTCAGGGAGAGTGAATGGGAATCAGTCTACCACGCGTGCCCAATGCGGATTTCTAGACTTCACCTACGCATCAGAATTTCTTCTTCAGCGTATACATGCAAGTTTCCTCACGATGTTTTCCTTCACCGTTTGAGAAAAGTTGATAGTATATACGTTGGTACATAAGTTAGAAAAAATCATTGGTACATGTCATTTCGTGCATGTTTATTAAATCCTCTTCGCAACGCGCCACCGACCGCTTCAGTCACAATGTTGTTTAAATGAAATAAAGGAAACTGAAACTGAAACGAGAAATTATGTTGTACTGAATTTTGTTGTACTGATAATAATTTTGTATTGTTCCAGGTATGAACTCTTCAATAGCTACAGTGCAGTAAAAGTTATGATGGCGTAGTATTGTCATCGGATTTATTGTGTTCAAAGTCCACATCATAGCCGTTTGTGTACAAATTTTTAGTAGCCGCATTATTCTCTGGTTAGAATATATTCCCGGATAAGATCATTAGAGTATACATCGCTATTAATAAAGGTGCTATTACATTTCCCAATTTATCGGGCCCGATTTGGAATATATTGCCTGCCTTGATCGCTACACTTTCTAAATAGAGATAATAAATCAAACTGTGTGTCAAAATTAGACTCGCTTATTTGACTCACTTAAAAATTACTATATAATTAATTAGTAAATTCACCTTATCAAGATATTTTCGTAAATTTTCAAGTGTAGTTTTTATGTTGACAAAGTGTGTGTACTGAAAAACTTTAACTATGGAGCCAACATACAAAAATAATTAACATCAGCTATTTCATACAAAACTGCAGTACCTACTTGATTGAAAATGTATGGGACGGCAAATTTTTTTTCGACGTTATCTCCTTATTAAAAGTTGTTCAGTTTGATGGTCTAAACCACCCTTTTAAATAACCCTAGTCTATACTATTATAAAACTGTAACAGGAAGTTTGTCTGTACATTGAAGATATTAACAAAAAAAAAGTTACGATATGGTTTTTAGGTGTCCCTGATTCCATTTCACCAATTTTTGGATTTTTTGTCTGTCTGTTTGTTTGTGTGTTTGTTTGTTTGTTTGAACGAGTATCACGCAAAAACTACTGAACCGATTTTGATTTTTTGTTTGATAGCTTATGATCTGACTTAAAATCTGGTATATAATTTGTGCGGACGAAGTCGCGGGTCAACGCTCGTATTATATAAAGGGTGTTTTTTTACACTCCGTAGATACATCCATACAACTTCGTGTATACATACGTATATTTACACCCGTGTTGAAAAATACTTTCCTCTTTTTAGTTACGCCGCAGTAGAGTAAAAAAAGCTGCTAGTAAATAAATCAACATTTGTTGAAGTAAACTAAGTATCTCGAGTCGTGTAAATACCTAGTACTGAAGAAGCGGGCACTAAAATAGCACAAAATGACTCCGCAGAGAACTCAGTGAAAGTTTTATTGACATCCTTTTTACTTTAACTGTATAGACCCATAAAAGTAAATCGTAAAATTTAAATGTTTGACCGAAATCGTAAATTGCAGTTCTTTCAAGTTTTTTTATTGCATTCCTTTTATCGATTCCGTTTAGAACAAATAAAATCGATCTTGTGTGATGTTTTACAAACGCAGTGTAGAGTATCGGATACGTCCAAATTAGTTAGTGCATGCATACATAATCATGACTATATTCCCCGAGGGGGTTTTTAGAGATATTCTGAAAACTCAGTACATCCACGTTTCACTAGTAGTATCAAAACTTGGTCCAGTGTGAGACGGAAAGTGAGCCCGTCACCACTTATAAGGGACAGTGGGTGCAATACATGCATCGAAATTGAAGCATGCTGTTGGTGGTTTCCTCAGGATGTTTTTCTTGACTGAAAAGCCACTGGTGTCACAAATCGGACAAACATCAGAAAACTCATTGGTACGACTAGTAGTACCGAAACTTGGTCCAGTGTGTGACGGAAAGTGAGCCCGTCACCACTTACAAGGGACAGTGGGTGCAATACATGCATCGGACAAAAATCAGAAAGCTCATTGGTACGAGTCGATAGGAAGGCATAGTTACTTGCCACTGGACCACCACGGCGTCCTAATTAGTTCAGTTACGAAAAGCAGTTCTTTACGAAATAGCTATAAGCCTTTGAATCTACACCTGTCTTTTTCTCGATCATTTACAGTGTCAGTTTCGGTACCAGTGAAACGTGGATGTTCTGAGGTTTCAGAATAACTCTGACTACCCCCTCGGGGAATATAGTCGTAAGCATATGCTATGCTATTTACAGTGTGTCATGTGTTTGTGTGTGTGTCATTTTCAATCAGAGAACATTGTATATAGTATTTTTGTTTTCAATATACCCCTTAAGGCGGTTGCAGAGGGGTCAATTTTATAGAAAACTTTGACGCACAATACGCGTAGACGGTATTAATATAAGTAACTTTGTATATATGAAAAAATAGTTTAGCGAATCTAGATGCCGCGTAACAAATAACATTTGCAATTTATAAAATAATAACGAAGATATAAAGCTTTGAAATTTTTCATACAACATTTTAAAAGATTTATGTCTTCGTAATTATATTGTAAATTGCAAATGTTATTTGTGACGCGGCAACTAGATTTTCTAATTTATTTTTCCATATACAAAATATTACTTTTATTAATTCCGCCTACGCGTATTGTGCGTCAAACGTTTGTATAGACTGAAACCACCTTAACATGTCAGGCAGTATTAAATACAAAAGACGTAAAACTAGAAATAAGAACAATCTGCAATAAGAAACTTCACCTCCTAAGACGCAAATCGTCACTTTATACTAACTGACTTCTACTTGTATCATACATATGGTACAATATACTTTTCAACACACTTGCTCATAAAATGGCCCTTATTTCACCGCAATTAGGCACATAATGACACCTATAATCAAACTGTGACTTTTTCATTCACAAGTGAGTTATAGGTTAGAGTAGTAGGTATCTAATTCTTGGTTCTGGTTGAGTTCTTGAGTTGCTTTGTTCTTAAAAAAGTTTCGATACAAAAAAAATCATATTCAATAGTACAAATAAATTCTCTAAATAAACTTTTTATTTACTAAATAAAATGATTTTTTATTATTATTTTCTTTACAAGTGTGTTGAAAAACGTCGTATGATACACGTGTGTATTGATGATTACCGTCCTCGGCTCTCTTAAGACCCTCGCCTAATTACACACTTGTACCATAACGTACTATGAAGACTGTGATAAGCCTTTTTAAGAGGCTATGTGAAAAAAATAGGATTCTTCAAAGCGTCATATATCATGAAGTACTAATAGTAGGAGTATGATTAGCGGATATGTGTAAATTGAACATATAATTGAAGTTTTGATTAGAGCCAAAACACGATTAAGACACATTTTCTCGATAGAAAAACAAGCCAAATTAGCCTCCGTCTTTATCGATAAACGCTTGGAACTGCTAAACGGTGAATAATCGAAACACGAGACTTGTTTTAAAAAAAAGAGATTGATATTTTACAAATTTTGATTAGAGCAGAATTGTTAGTTAGTTAGTTTGTTTTACGCTTGCGTCGTTTCAGGCGCGCACCGCCCCATCTCTTTCTCTCGCATCAGGCAGTAATATAAGACATCGCACGCCCATTTCCCTTCAATTATTTTCGAAATAGGCACTTAATGAAATTTTATATAAATACAGGGCTATAGAAAAGTTTCTTAAAGTGAAAACCACGGGAATGAAATTTTGGTATTTTTTTATTAGTATGATTCTGGAAAGAAAATCTCAAACCATGTTCTGATTTCACTCAAAAAATAGTCGGATAGGTACTCGTAATGTCATGTATAGCGTTTAGTAAGAACCTGGCAAATATTCCCGAACTTACAAAAAAGTTATATGAATCAAAATCCAATGACATCATAAATGAAAAATGGGAGTTAAATTTTCTAACTAAAGTTAGCCATTTCGCGAATTGGGCCTTTCACGAATCAGCAGCCATTTCGCGAATTAGCAATTTCGCGAATGATTAGTTTTTTGAAAATTATCTCCTGCACTTAACGAGTTCCTCACTCTAAGGTGTCGATATACGATTGACCTATATGGAGTCACGTGGCTATAGTGTGTTCGTTTTTGGTTTTGGTTGATGATTCAATGATGAAGAGATATAAATTGCTCATGTGATTAAATTTCGAAACGTTTTTCTGATATTTTAACAAATGTAAAAGTAACATTGTTTTTTTTTTAACTTTTACTTTAAAATGTTTTATGATTATAATGTTTGTTTAACGTTTATATATTACCTACAGAGGAATATCACCATTAAACCAGTCACCCTGAAACTATATTATGTATTAACCTAAAACAAGGAGTCTGTTGCAAGTTTTGCCGCAAATAGTTTTCATTCACGTGTTTGTCGTCCAGTCATTTTACGGAGCGTTGTTAGGCGGGGTAGGGAGTAATTATTAATTGGAATTTTAAACTGTAACCGGCACCATTTATTGACCAAAAGACTATCTTAAAAATATAAAAAAAAATAATCGCTACGCAACATAGAAAGCAAAATTGCTTGTCCCAGAAGGCTATTATTAATTTAAAAGCCTTAAAGTAATAATATTAAGGTGATTTCAGTCCATACAAAAGTTATCCATACAAGTCACAAATAACATTTGCAATTTATATAATGATATTATTTATGAAAATATAAAGCTTTTAAAATTTTGTATGAAAAATTTCAAAGCTTTTATATCTTCGTAATTATTTTATAAATTGCAAATGTTATTTGTGACGCGGCAACTAGATTTTCTAAACTACTTTTCCATGCATACAAAGTTACTTATATTAATACCGTCTACGCGTATTGTGCGTCAAAATCTTCTAAGTACACAAAAATATTCATACCATGTTTGTAGTATGTATCTATCTAAACTATTATAAAACTGTAGCAGAACGTTTGTCTGTACATTGAAGATATTAACAAAAAAAAAGTTACGATATGGTTTTTAGGTGTCCCTGATTCCATTTCACCAATTTTTGGATTTTTTGTCTGTCTGTTTGTTTGTGTGTTTGTTTGTTTGTTTATTTGTTTGTTTGTTTGTTTGTTTGAACGAGTATCACGCAAGAACTACTGAACCGATTTTGATGAAACTTTTTTTGTTTGATAGCTTATGATCTGACTTAAAATCTGGTATATAATTTATCTCGCTACGTTGACGGGAGCCGGAGATATAAACATATAACCGCAAGTGCAACCAATGTACGGTACCATTTCAATTTCAACAAGTAACACTAATTAAAATTAAAAGACTTGTAATAAAGTAAGCTAATTCTGAAGATTGTTTGATTTATAAATAACGAAAATAACAAAAATTACAAAATAAATACCAATAATTATAAATTTTATCATTGTCCAGTGCTGATGACTGACCGGTATAACATTGTTTTTCTTTTTGGCTATAAAATCTTTCAAACTCCATGGAGAAAACCTTTGCATAACAAAAAAAACCTTAGTACTGGCCACAAGAAAACAAGATTCGAATTACAAATTTCTTGACATTTTGTAGAATTACAGTGCAAACAAAGTAGGAGTAAATATTTAAAAAAAAACTGCACGCCAATTTCAAACAAAGAGAATATAATCATGATTTCAAATCAGCAGCCGAAAGATGTCTAAAACTCGATTTTTAATTCGGAATGTTTTTATTTACGGTGTAATCACACAGTTACGCAAGACTGGATAATAGCTAATATTTTAAAGCAATTATAAGACAGGTAAGGAACTATTTTGAAATACCGTAAATTATTACTAAAATACAAACGAACAACTCTAACAAATTAATAAGGGTCGGTTTTTTATGCCGCCGATGCGATGTGCCGCCGTGCATTTTGCGCATTTTTCTACGGCACTCCATACAAAACGAAGCTTAGTTTGAACATTTAGTAATTAAAGTAAAAAATGAATGGTTTTAAAACAATCTCGAAACCAATATCTGTGATTTCCTTTTAAATGTTTAGTTCTAAAGTTATCTTGACTCAAAGTTTGTAGTCCGTGCTGCAGTCTGTCCGTGTCGTGTGTCGTCCACCATTTGGGCTCTCTCTGAGGAACCTGCCACAGACCTACGGACTGTCGCTTGATATGAGCTTTACATAAATTAATGTAACATCCGGCAATAGCAGACTGCGTCCTTCCGGACGAAATTATTTTCGCGATATCGATGACAGTCCCATAGAGAAAGCTGTTTGATGGTCTGATCATCCTCTTAAAAAAGTGTCAGCATATTAAGTTAAATATATACAAAATAAAGTAATATATATATAATGCGCCCCGACGCGTTCCGTTCAGTGATAATCATACTTAAAAAATAATTTTGTATCTGCCAGTACTTGATTGTTTTCAATAATGAAAAATGCCATCACGAAGAAGAACTAATAATCTCACTAATATTATAAACGTGAAAGTTTGTGACGATGTTTGTAAAGTTGTAATGTTGTATGTTTGTGGCGCAATCACGCATAAACGGCTGAATGGATTTTGATGAAATTTGGCACGCAGATAGAATGTGTTCTGGATTAAGATATAGGATACTTTTTATCCTAGCAATGGGTTGCAGTGATAAAAATAGTATTTACTTTTTTCAACAGTTTTGACGACAGCTGTGTAGTATATTTGGTATATGGTTAGATTTTCGTGCATGAGGTGGAGGTTCGATTCTTGGTCGAGAATGTTTTTTTTTTTTTTTTTTTAATACATTCAACGACTATATCCATTTTTCACCGGATTAGACAGAAGCAGTTAGGCTTGATATGTTAAGGGCATGACCTTCAATCATAATAATATCCTGAGATCATATCAGATCTAATATTCGCGCAGGATGTTTTATTTTGACTTTTTTCTAATTTTAATCCTACCATCCTACCAGGTATCTCACTAATATTAATATTATGTTTGTGGTACTATCATCAACACGTCTCAAAAATTCGGCTTTACAGATTTGATTGTATAGGTATTGGGCGAATTGGAAAAATAATCTTCTTCTTATCGTGTCGACTTCAAATTCTGAACAAAGTCGCTAAATAGTAGCTTGCCAGAATCGGGCAACCGATACTCCACCGTCGCTAGCAGTCATGAGCTCCTCCTGCATGCAGATGTTAGGGCACGCAGGGCACGATGTGAGATGGGCCATCGTTTGTGGAGTTCCACACAAGCAAGTCACATTTTGCGCATCCGAGTATCCCCACCTGACCATGTTGTCCTAACTGCGACCGACCTGGGTTCGAAGTCGGTTTAAAGACTTCCAGGTCGCCCAAGGCAAGTCATGTCTAGGCGTGAGGCTCTCAGACGGCGACACAAATGGAGTTGGGAGGGACACTTTTTGTCGCCATAGAGTACACCTTGCTTGCGCTGGGCCAGTATTCAGGGGGTCGACACACTTCATAAAGCTGCGTCGGCTTGGCAGCCTTTGCGGCGCAGGAATAAAGCCATGCATGAGATGTCGTGTGTCGTCCACATTTGGGCTCTCTCTGAGGAACCTGCCACAGCCCTACTTACATCTGGGGGCGCTATGCCAGCCAGTGGGTAAAGCAACTGTACTGGAGTCGGTTTCAAGCAACCAGTTATATTCTGACACGTTTTGTTTAGTGCCGGTATCCACCAGCTTGGCGTGGGCAGATCGGCCCCACACCGGGCAAGCGTATTCTCCAGCGGAGAACGCGAGAAAAATAAATAAATAACGCTCACAGGCACAAACATTATTTTAATTATCCCAAGCAAGCATTATTTAGGCTTTTTATTGTGGAAACCATACAACAACGGCATAAACATATAACATCCAAGACTGAACCGGGACTCGAATCCAGGACTCTGGTTTGGCAGTCCGGCGTGGTAACCATTACACCAACCGGGTCGGCAAATATTAAAAATCAAGTGTTCAAAAATTTAATCGTAGTATTGTTTTCATCTTAATAGATAGCGTTGGGAGTTTTTTTAAAGCAAGTGTGCTACAATTATTAATTCAAAAACCTAGCTATGGCAGGAGCTTACAAATTTAGTTGATTATATTATCTTTGTAATACATCGTTGTAAGTATATTGATTGTTTGAGTCCAATCTGAGCCAATGCTACGGAATGATAACCTTATTTTACAGAAAGGACGAATTTTGTTGCAGTAATTCTTGCCAAATTTTTGTTTTGTTTGATTTTCGGTCTCAATTATGATTTTTTGAGGGCTTGTGCAACTTAACTATAGAACATCATTCTACCACAACGTATAAAAAGGTACCTACGTATCTAAAAGGTCCTTATAATATAACACCACAGGTCGGTAATGTAGCTACTTACATAATTGAAAATCTTTTTTAGCAAATTGACCATTAGCTTCCTAGAATATTATCGTTTTAGCTCTTGCCTTTACCATTTTACAGTAGCCCGCGTGGTAGAGTATCCTCTAACGTTTATACGTGAGTGGAGGTCTGTGACCCGCAGTGGGTCGTAAGATGATTATTATGCTGCTCGACATAAATAAAAAACTAATAAACGACGAACAGTAGAAAAATTAAAGTGATGGATCCAGTGAATGACTTTTAAATCTGATACCTACAGAATTACTTGGGGTACTTTCTGATTTTGATTTAGCTTAAGTTCATGACTTTCTTATCTTATTATGGGAAATGGCAAGCCAGCAACACTTCGACCCAATGGTATCTTTTGTATTGAACCCTACATATTATTTTCTTCATCCTTGAAAAACTTGGAAAATGAATATATATGGCAATAGCGTTCAGGGTAAGAAACCTGTAATGAATAACCATCTCTCAGGAGTCACATACGTTTACCCACCAAGACATCGCAGTCATACAGTACAAATGTTCCATGGTTTCCTCCTCCTCTCCACACGCTCGGCAACCGGAATCTAGAGTGAGCTTTATCGTGCCTGTTGCGTAGTGCCCGGTGAGGGCTCCGACGATGGCACGAGCTTTGCTCCTGCTGTTGTTCAGTATGAACTGTGGGATTCGTGGTGTTATATTGCTGTTATACTCTGACACCAGGGCTTTGCCCACACGATAATAAGAAGATTGCTGATGAATTTCCTGCAGTGTTGCAGACCCGAGAGGCCAGAGCATTCTAGCCTGTGTCTTTTATCAGCCCATTCCTTAATCGCCATTCTAATGTTACATGCCAGGATTCCTAGACTTGGTTCGGACCATGACTTTCATGACCTTAGACGAGACATTAGACAAAATTACATGTCTACGCAGACGAAGTCGCGGGCAAAAGCTAGTACTATTATAAAACTGTAAGAGGAAGTTTGTCTGTACATTGAAGATATTAACAAAAAAAAAGTTACGATATGGTTTTTAGGTGTCCCTGATTCCATTTCACCAATTTTTGAATTTTTTGTCTGTCTGTTTGTTTGTGTGTTTGTTTGTTTGTTTGAACGAGTATCACGCAAAAACTACCGTACCGATTTTGATGAAACTTTTTTTGTTTGATAGCTTATGATCTGACTTAAAATCTGGTATATAATTTGTGCGGACGAAGTCGCGGGTTAATTATGTATAAAAGCCTGAAATATGTGAAAAAAAAATGTATAGTCAGGTTTTTTAGAACGAGATAATAGCTAAATTTAAAATTTGGGGCTGCTACTGACGTGATTTTTTTTTTTATTTTGGTAAATTTCTAGGCTCAAATTGGCTCTTCAATATTATACCGAAAAAAAATCAATTATTAATTAGTCCAGGCTCAAACCGTAAAATGACTGGGTTATTGCGTTTGAGCTTATCACGAGGATCCGCAATCCTCTTCTCAGCTATGTTTTTGCTCAAACATAATCCTTTAGATTGGGATAGATACCACAAACTACTTGACACTGGAAGAACTGCAGTGCTAACGAACAAGCAAAAGAGCATTAATTTATAAATAAAAAAATAAAAAAACAACGTTTGCGTAAAAAGTTAACTTTAAATAAAAACTGAAAAGAAAAAAACAAGTCCAGTAGTCTACGTCAAGACCCATTATTGGGAAAATTTGATCCGGTCTAGAATTTTTAATGGGTCCCGACTGTTAAAGTCGCTTCAATGCTACTTAACAGAAGTCTAGACGAAAAAAAATTAATATCTTGGACATTGTCACACAAATTATCTAGTCACATTTAAAGTACCAGAATCTAGCCTGGACTTGTATTATGATGATGCCTAGACAACGATATAGAATACATATACAGGGTGAAATTGATATCATTAGCATCCTTTTAAACTAAGAGTCTACCCATCAAACTGGACAACTTTTACTTTGGGAGCAAACCAATCGGAGCAAAAAAAAAATCTGCTGTTGCATACATTTGGGTCGAGTAGGCGGCGGCGGCGGGTGCAGTTAAGTATGGAACATCAGATTTTTTTTGCTCCGATCTGTCTGCTCCCATAGTAAAAGTTGTTTAGTTTGATGGGTAGACTCTAAGTTTAAAAGGATGCTAATCATATCAATTTCACAGTATAGATAGATAGAAACATCCATGACTCGGGTACAAATATTCATATTCGTCATACAAATATTTGTCCCTTACGGGATTCGAACCCGCGACCCTCGGCACGGCAGGCGAGGTTCAGGTTCAAAAAACAAGGTCATGCATTTTTAAACTGATATAGTACTGTGCTTAAAGCGTGTAGTGTTATGTTGCTCTTTAGGTCATAGGGCGTGAGTAAACTGCATTTAGTTTTAGTTATAGGTTCATGTAAAATGTCATTTTATTAGTACTCTTTAAGTACTTACAAGCAAAAACGCATAAAATATTACGCAATAACGAACGAAGATACATCTGTCAACAGTCTCACAGGAATGTTCCACTAAGTAATTACATAAAAGGTGTTGTACAATGTTTGGGCCGGACCACGACTCTTAATGAAGATTTATACCAACCTTAAGAACACTCCAGCTAAATTCAGGTGCAATTAACTGAAACTGTGAACACTGTAGTCCAACACCGAAGTCCTGTAAAACAAGCGAATTTCACTCTTATATCTTGGGCGTGAAAACGTTGTGAGAAGACTTTTTATGTAGAGGTGC
Source organism: Agonopterix arenella (assembly GCA_927399405.1). NCBI lineage: Eukaryota > Metazoa > Arthropoda > Insecta > Lepidoptera > Depressariidae > Agonopterix > Agonopterix arenella. The sequence continues at coordinate 6,788,318 of OV656710.1, forward strand.
TCAACTTTTAACACTGAATAAGTACGTAGTTGTTTTTGTTTGGAATTTTCAATAGACAAGAGCCTTAAGAGGAAGGGCGGTCTACAAGAAATTTGAAGAATAAGTTTTTAACAGATTTACTGCTGTCGCGCTGTTTTCGAGCAACAGAGCTAACATTGCGAAAGTGACAACTGCAGCTCGGACAGATTTTACCTACATAAAATAGACGAAATCACAATCTTGTATTTCCGTTTCCTGCTCCAAAATTAACAGATTTCTATATTTTTATCAAGAATAATATAAGAAAGAGCTTAGCTTAGTATTATCGCTTCTTAGCGATAAGACCGCCTTATTTTGTACCTTTTGTATTTTACTGTTTATGTTTTGGTGTAAAACAAAGTATATTTGATTTGATATGATTTTTAATTTGAAAGAGTTTGGCTATGTCTTAATGTTTTCCTTTTATATTCGTCAAATTTGTTTTCTAGATTTCTGAAAACGGCAGTAATATCGAGAAATTTTAATTATTTCAGGTTCCTAGTTCTCATACTAATTAATTTATTTAAAAAAACATCGGAACGTGGCAGTGGTAATGTAGATTACAGTAGCAAAGTTTGGTGTAGTGCCATTCATTATCCAGAGAATTACGTTTCTATGGACTAAAAGGCACCCGCCATTCCTCTTAACACTAGCGAACAATATTGCAAGGAACATTATTAAATTGCAAGTTTAGAGATTTTATAAATTTGTATTACAAACTATGTTATGAAATATAAGAATGCTTGAGTGTTGTTTAATTTGTACCATACTTTATGTTAGCATAGTTTTTCATTTACCAGTGGAATCCATAAATTAAGAAGATAATATCGATTTGACTGGACTGCTTGACTATAAAAAAAGCTGTGGGTATGCAGGACATACTATCTTTATGTAACTAAAAACGGTTCTTACCCGTGTCAACCCGTGGGCATCAAAGATGTTGAAGCATTTATTTGCATTAAATGCATATCTAAGCAATTTATCCTGCATCGTTCTTTTACGTATAAATTGTTACTGCAAAACTCCTGGTAAATTATATCAAGGGTCATTCAAAATACAAACATCTTTATTTATCCTGTATGCCCAATGTATCCCCTCAATTCTCATCTAACCATCACATATAGGGTGTAAGGATCAGAGCTCCGCAGACTGAAACGGTGAACTCAGACCGTCAAACTGAACAACCTTAACTATGTACCTTACCTCAAAAAACGCGAAAAAAATCTGCTGTTTCATACAAAACTGTTGTTCCTAGTACCTACCCGACTCTAATGTTTAGCAGATTTTTTTCGCGTTTCCTGAGGTCGATTCCATAGTAAAAGTTGTTCAGTTTAATGATCTGAGTTCACCGTTTTAGCTTAGGCTGTCCCTTACATCCTTTATTTAAAAGCGTATATAAACTTAGAAACTTCTTTAGGAGATGGCACCACAACAAAAAGAAGAAACTTAACAAAAAAAGATGATACGAAGGGATATTATTGTTATCATGCCAGAGGCCAACCTAAATAAAGTTCCTCTGCGGCATTCAACGCCATTTTCTGTAATTCTTCCGTCCTTGACTCAAAGCCGTCGCTTGATTAGTTCAGACCCTAGAACTTGTGCTTATAATTAAGGTTAAATCGAGACGTGGTCAACAACGCGTGACGAAGTCACTATAGATTTTAGTCTACACATATAGTATGTACACTTGTAGGTATTAAGTACTTATAGTTAATGTTTAAAGTCAGTGAAATTGTTGAGAAATTGTAGGAGGATTTAACTATAAACAAATTGTTATTTTGTTAAATTATTAGATTTTCCACGCGATTTTGTCCTCACCGGAACCAAAAGAAGATATTCCAAAATTTTACGGAAATGAAACACACTTCGATGTGTACACAGAAAATAAAAAACCAATAAATCCACAAAGAAATCCTTTGAAACTTTTTATTGCTAACTTTTCAATAGTCATACTTTATTTTTCCTTTCATCCACGATTTCTCACTTCCATATAATTAAAAAATGCCCGACGCCCACTAACGAGCACTTTCTATTTGATAGTCAAGCTTGAGTTCCTTTTTTTTTAATAAACTTTTTAATTTTTCGTCTGGTAAGGTTTAGGGATATTGAGGAAATATCTCAGATTCGGATATTAAATTTTCAAATTCGTATAGTAGGCTGTTAAGTAATTACCTACTACGTATTAGAGACGTGACGCTCACTATAAATAAACTCATCAGTTTTTATTGCGGTACAAATAATTATTCGTATAAGTTATGTAATAAATCATTCATTCATTCCAATAGAATTGACTGTACATTTATAACAAAAATAGTAGGTACCTAATTTTTGTGTCTTGTAATTTCAAATAAACTTACGGATATTTTATTAAAGGAAGAAACTGTAAGCGCTCCTACAGACGAGCGACACTTTGCGGTCGCCGTGTGTCGCGGAGGGTCGCGCGACCGTAAAGTATATTAAACGCGACAATCTGCGACCCACGGTGACAGCAAAGTGTCGTTCGTCTGTAAATCTACTGTGGTAAATAGGTTTTATCTTTATTTGCATTAGGTTTTTAAATAATCGTTCTTTTCTGCAGACTACAAAAATATCATTTTGCAATCGCACTTACAGCTTTGATATTCAAGCCGCAATAATTAGCATGGTCAAAAACAGAAGCTAAAGATCATATCTTTAGCTTCTTCCCACGACTTCCAGAATATCAAATTTGTATGATCTGACTTGCATCTAAAGTGTTTATCAAGATTTACAAAGTCATCAATGTTAAATATATTTTCAGACTCTGTCATTGGTTTACCTCATTTGGGATTGATACATCCGAAATCTGACTATATGCAACCGAAATCGAATTCAGTTTAATGTTACGGTTGCTGTTTTTGACCATGCTAATTATTGCGGCTTGAATATCAAAGCTGTAAGTGCGATTGCAAAATGATATTTTTGTAGTCTGCAGAAAAGAACGATTATTTAAAAACCTAATGCAAATAAAGATAAAACCTATTTACCACAGTAGATTTACAGACGAACGACACTTTGCTGTCACCGTGGGTCGCAGATTGTCGCGTTTAATATACTTTACGGTCGCGCGACCCTCCGCGACACACGGCGACCGCAAAGTGTCGCTCGTCTGTAGGAGCGCTTACAGTTTCTTCCTTTAATAAAATATCCGTAAGTTTATTTGAAATTACAAGACACAAAAATTAGGTACCTACTATTTTTGTTATAAATGTACAGTCAATTCTATTGGAATGAATGAATGATTTATTACATAACTTACTTTTAAGTAGTCTATTGATACACCGTCCGAAAATGAATCTACTTATTGCACAGATGCATAATAAAAAAAAGGGTACTTTTAAAAAGTCCTTTGACACTTGACTTTGAAATTCACAGTTAAAAACAGTTTCAAGTTGTCTGTTGTTCGTGGTTAACAATATTTCATTAGTATATTGTGATTTAAAGATGAATGACTCTCAGAGCGAAATAAGTGGAGACGATAGTGTTGAAGTGGTACCAGACACAATAAGAGAAATGGCCAAAAACGTAACTTAAAATTTGTTACCTAATAAATCTAAAAGATTGTATACATCAGCCTACAATAGGGGGCAAGTAGGGGTGCGTAGGGGATGAATATTACCTATTGATTGTGATTGCGATATATTAATGAAGCTTTTAAAGTCATGGTTGTGTCCTTCAAGGGGCTCCTCGCTGCGCTCGGACGCTAATTCAAGCCGTGCAATAATAAACTACTTAAGTCACACGTATCTTAATGTACAATTAACTAACCAATATTTAAATCTTAGACGATCTCGCTTTGCGATAAAAATTGACTCGGTGTCAGACGCTAGGCGGAGTAACAACTCTGTTGCGAATGTTCGTCGGTCTAACTCCTGAGGATGCTCCATCGTGTAGCGAAACGTGTAGAGTAGAAATTATTTGGTAGGCGGGTTGTATTGCATAACGTAATACAACTTTGTCTACTATGTATTTAGTACGGAGGTCTCGATACTTTGCTATTAGTCATGGAGTTCCGCAAAGTAATGCATGATTTAATTAATAAAATACCCGACTGCATAAAACATTATTAACTGAATAGAGAAAAATAAGCTTTATAATCATAATCATTAATCAGCAAATATAATTTGAATGTTATTAGGTTTTTATGCAGTTGGTTTTCTTTAATTTAGTGTATTTCGTACTTTTTAGTCTTGTGTCAAAATGGTAGCAGAAAAGTACTATAATATATACATAATTTGGAATTTGCTCTTCACTAGCTTTCATTTTACACCCATACAGTAGTTTAAAAAGAAAGATTCTTCCCCCTCTCTTTTTAAATTCATAGTCGCCATCTTGAAATAATATACCTTATATCACTTTCACAATTTTTACAAACCTAAAGAAACCTCATAGTTCAAAATCCATCAAGCTGTTTAGGTTGTAGAGCGTTACAAAGAAATAGACATACAAATATACAACAACCCTCCTTCTGGCGCAGTCGGGTAAATACATTGAATCTAAACCTTATTACTAACAAATAAACAAAGCAATCTCATAAACATAGCTTTAACATAAAAATTTGTCATTTACATGTAAAAACTCGGGTAATTTGGAAAGCATGTCGCCCGCAGATTATCTTGGATTTCCAACTGCTTTCCAACCCAGGCCCAGCTCCGAAGTATTTGTAAGAGGCTTAGAATGGCGATCGCAGCTTTACGTTAACTTCAAAATGTGCCAACAGGGAAACATAATTTGAGGGGCTAATACTTTTTTAATGTCTTTTTTGCTAAATAGCAGTGGGATATTTTGGTTTCAAAAGCTTTTAGTGTCTAGTGAAAGAGTTTTTGTAATTAAAGATAGAGTTAGTGGTAGTCGATATTTTACCAAAGTTAAATATTATACGCAATGGGGAACTTGCATACTTTTATATTTTTAGTGTTACTGCCTTCATGGTCTAAACCTAATTAGGAGTATTGGTAGGTACAACTGATGCCATGAAAGGCAGGAAATATATAGCTCTTTAGTAAGTAAGTGTGGTGACATCGCCACAATTGAATGGAACAGCGTATAGTTATGAAACACAGACTCTAGTAAGTACATAATGATGAGGGTAATGAGAATGCTGACGAGCTGGCGAGGGCTGGGTCAGAACGGAAGATGGTTGGCCCAGAACCAAGTGTGGGAATCCCGGCATGCAGTTTAAGAATGGCCATTAGGGATTGGGCTGATAAAGCACACAAACTGGAGTGGTCTTGTTGTTGTACATGTTCTTTGTGACTGTGATGTCCTGGCGGTAAAACGCATGTGCATCCTCGGAGATGGATACCCGAAACCGGGAGATCTTAGGTTTCTTCCCCTCAATGGTGTTGCCTCCTTCATTGACCATGTATTTGAAGGGTGAAGACAACAAAAAGTATTGGGGCTAACACAAAAGATCCCATTGGGTCGAAGTGTTGCTGGCTTGCCAGCCCCCACAGCAAGATAAGATAAGATAAGTACATAATTACTTAATGGGAACAGCTGTATTTTTTTACGATTTATACGTTGGTTTTTTTTTTAAATTTCAAATGGGTTTGCTCTTGACCTCAATCCAGTCCTCATGACAAAGATGGGGTCGAAAATGTAGCGAGCCTCCCCAGAAGATGCTTATTAACTCGGTTCCAAAGTAAAAATGGTTCAGTTTGTTTGCCCCCATTACATATAACGCTGCATAATGTATTTAAACACACGACCTTAATTCCTTTTAGGGAGGTAAGAAACTTTGTAACAATACACTTATAATATGACACTCAATTTGTGTTAGTGTAAATAAACATTTTACAATTTCACAATAACAATGTTGTCGCTACGAGTAAAGTGCTACGAAAGTCGTAGTCTCTCGTAGTAAATTGCTACGAGTGTAGTCAAGTGTTTCAACTATTAATTCTGTTTCTTTTTTTTGTTTATTATTAAGTCGTATATATTTAAAAAATATACAAGTAACAATAAAAAATTTAAATTTTTAAGGGGGTTGTTTGGTTTACTTTCACTATGGGACCAACATCGAAATCGCGAAAAAAAAATCTGCTGTCCAATACATTTAGCTCGAGTAGGTTTGTAGTTTCGTACGGAACATCACATTTTTTTTTTTTCGCGATTTTGATTTTGGTCCCATAGTGAAAAATGTCCAGTTTGATAGTCTAAACCACCCCCTTAAATGTTTATTTGTATTTTTGTAGCACCTTGTATATTACATGCTCATGACTTTATTCAAGAAGTAAGCCAGAGATAATCTACAGGGTGAAATTGATATCATTAGCATCCTTTTAAACTAAGATCAGCAAACCGATCAGAGCAAAAAAATAATCAGCTGTTGCATACATTTGAGTCGCGAACTCGCGCGTCGACATTGCAGTTTAGTATGGAACAGTTGATTTCTTATTTGCTCCGATAGGTTTGCTCCCATAGTAATAGTTGTTCAGTTTGATGGGTAGACTCTTAGTTTAAAAGGATGCTAGTGATATCAATTTAACCCTGTATATAGGCGATTTTTTTATTTCTTTCCAAATCAGGGTTGCACCGGGTGGTTCAAAACATAAAACTGAACCACTTTTACCGTGGAAATAAACCGAAACTGCAATACCTACTCGAATCAAAATTGTGTAGAATAGCATAGAAAAAATTGGTTCAATTTGACGGTCTGAAAATTTGGAATTATTATTATTATTATTATAGCCTTTTATTTCCTTTTATCAAATTACAATACTATAAATAAATTAATAACAATTACATTTCATTTCAGGCATGCAAAAAAAATTGAATTTAGATAAATTATTAAATTATTATTATTAATATTAATATGTAAAGTTACATTACATATTTTACATATTTTAGTTATTAAAGGACCTCTCATCGAGTAAAGGCCTCCTCCATATTTCTCCAAATGTTTCTTTCTTTTGCTTTTAAGAATCAGTTCTTCCCAGCTATTTTGTTTACTTCGTCTGCCCATCTCTCTTTCGGTCTTCCCCTTTTTCTTTTATTGGATAGTCCTGCCCATACAGTCACTTTTCTTGTCCATTTGTCTTCGCTCATGCGTGCTATATGACCGAAAATTTGGAATGTGAGTGAAAAAATTACCACGTTTTTCCATATTTCGAATTATCACATTGTAATCATCAGCCCTTCTTAAACGATTAGTGAACACAATATACATGCTTTTATCATCATCATCACGTAAATTCCTAAAACTGAATTGTTTGCGTCCGGAACGAACGAAGAAAAAAATAAATTGAAATTAAAATTAAGTTGAACAGAATTGTTGCGCCATTTCGCAAATATTTAAGCTGGTATTAAAATATTATTTCACAAACCTTTTCGAGGCGAGCACCGGATAATAATCCCGTTTAATCAACTTTATTATATTTACATTTTGGCTCCCCTGCAAGTTTGTCTTCAAACCCAATTTTCCTTACAAACATTAGCTCTTTTTGAATTACGTTTTTGATCCAATACAATGAAATAACCGAACTTCTGTAGATTTAGCACAAGCGATATAGCATGACCTTAATACTAAATACTTAGGCTTACATTCAGTTGCAGAAACGCTCATTAAAGTTAATCCTCCATTAAATCTCTAGCTGTCACTTTTTTTCTTGTTGACGTAGTAAAAGCTAGTAAAAGCTAGCCAGATATTTAATGGAGGCTTAACGCTAAAGAGCATTTCTGCAACTGACCGTATGACTATTATTAATATTTAAAGTGGTTTAGAACATCAAACTGAACAAATTTTACAATGGAACTAACATTGAGTAAAAATAAAAAAATATGAAGTTTCATACAAAGCTGCAGTACCTTCTCGATTCGACGTATGAGACGTTGTTTTTATAGTGAACGTTGTTCAGTTTAATGGTCTGAACCAAACCTTTAAATATAACTAGGGTGTTTTGTAACAATCTTGTATATTTCGACAAAAAAAAAAGAGACTGTCAATAAAAAAGAGTAAAGGTGTAGAATTCCACTGCGGGCAATGATATTATACCAAAAAGTAGCAGAAAAAGAGCAATTTAGTCGGATAGGTACACCAGTTTTGTACGGGACAGCTGATTTTTTTTCGCGTCTTCTGAGGTAGGCTCCATAGTGAAAGTTGTTCAGTTTGATGGTCTGAGTTCACCGTTTCAGTATTTGCTAGGATATCACTTACACCCTGTATAGGTAAATAATACTGCCAAAAATTAGTACTTTAAAAACTTAATATTTTGCAAACAGATACCTGAATCGAAAGATACTTTTAACACAACCGACATATTTTTAAACGACCCATCCAACTACGCTCCACACCATGGGAAAAAAACAAATTCATCCCCACTTTTGTAGGGCTGTTACCCTAAAAATTTTATTTCTTAATTTTGGTGATCGTTTTGAAAAGCACCACTATACCAAATCAGACCTTTGATCAACAGTATAAAACTTTATTATAATTTCTAATTACTGATCGACGAATCTAACTAATATACTCGTCCAGCTAATAAATTATCTCGTACCCAGAGTTTCCCGATTACCAAAATTAATGTTGACATTTTACTGATTGCCAGTTTAATGGTCATTATGCAAACTGAATCTTCTATTTCAATTTGAAATGAATACCATTAATTCCTTGATTCTATAGTACTGTTGCCCCACGACTATTTAATAACCTTTTTTTATATAATGAAAAAAGGTTACCGATTGTCGTTTTGTAATTTTTTGTTGTAAGGTACGTCATTAGTAATGACAAAATCTAAGTCTGAAAAATCACAAGCCGCAAAAAGTGTCTTGTGTCTTGGTGATCTTGACCTTGAACTATTGTTCAATATGGTCTGCATCGAAAATATTGACTGAAATTTAACGGAAAAGTCTACTCACAAATATTTTTTGGTGCAGATCATAAAAATATAATACAATGAGTCAGTGTTTTTTGCAAGGTCATGCGTATTGTTATTTTAAACTGATAGTAAACATTTTTTATTTCGAGGTCACCACTATATAAAGTCTAACAAAACTAGCTGAAACTATTTTAATGGGATGATCAGACCATCAAACTGAACAACTTTCTCTATAGGACCAATATCGAAATCGCAAGAAAAATCTGCTGTTCTATACAAGCGTACTCGACCTAAATGTATGGGACAGCAGATTTTTTTTCGCGATTTCGATATTGGTCCCATAGAGAAAGTTGTTCAATTTGATTGTCTGATCATCCCCTTAAAATAGTTTCACCTAATTTTATTAGACCTTATATTTCTCTACTGAAATATTTTTACCTTAGTTCAATACCCATACGTAATAATAAAACTATGGAATGTAGCCGTACAAAGTTTTAGGAGCGAACAAAAAGGACGTTTTTTGACTATTTTCATTCTGTCTTCGAACTTTGAATGGCAACTTTAGATAGTATTACTTTTACTTATGAGTATTGAACTTAGGTGTAGAATATAACAATAGAGAAATAAAGCGTTAACTTCGAAACAAATTCTTGGACTATATCGATTTTTTTTTTCGTTACATCTGGTTACAGCGGGTTGTCTTTAAGACACGGGTTTTTATGTTAGTAATGTCGTACTTTAAAACAATTTTATTACAATACAATTCGGCAACCGGTAACCTTTTTGGTAATTAAAAGTCCCAATGCTACAGTACTACTATGTTCACTTCAATTTAAACGTGAAACGAATAATATTGTTAGCTAAATAAATTGCCTGGTTTTGTTTTCACCTAATTAGAATGTTGATTTTGAATTTCTAATTACGTATCAGGAAAACAACCTGAACACTTTTAATTAGTAATTTTGTACTTTTGAAATTAATCATAACAGAAATACACAAAAATTTTATTTTTGATAAAAGCTTGATTTCCTCGTACCCGTGAGAAAAGGAACGAATTTCACTCTAAACCTCACACTGGACGACCCGGTGTGTTTAATGGTTACGACTGCCAAACTAGGGTCCTAGGTTCGAATCCTGCTTCGGTCATAGATGTTATTATTTGTGTCGTTGTTGTCTGATTTCCATTATAAAAGTCCTAGTAGTTTTCGTTTCTGATTAGAAGTATATGTGAGCGTTGTATAGTGTTCAAGGCAAAAATCAGAAAACCGATTTTGATGCGGTTTTCACTATTCAAAGGTAATACCCAACTACTAAACGTAGTATCGAAGAACTAAGGCTGGGCCACACAGAGTGCAGCTGCGGAACGGGTGCAGACCGGCTGCAGGCCGGCAGTAGTTGTTAACTATGGAATTATATGCGAGGTGTCACACTGCGGCTACTGTTACGCAGCTGTTCCGCAGCCACGCCGGACTGCATTCAATGTGACACCTCGCATATAATTCCATAGTTTACAAATACTGCCGGCCTGCAGCCGGTTTGCACCCGTTCTGCAGCTGCACTCTGCGTGGCCCAGCCTTTAAACCACGCACCGTGGCATCATCAATTCCACGCGAACAAAGTCGCGGGCTAAAGCTAAAGTAATAAACACATTGATGGCAAAAAATGAAGCACTTAACAAAAGAAAATAAAAGCCCTTCAAGTACGAGTCGGGCTACTCGCGTACCGAGGGTTCCGTATCACACCAGAACATAATCATAATAATCATAATCATTTATTTCATAAAGATATATTTACATGTCAAATGCACTCCTTAACTACTTATAATTATATTATTTTTATTACAGTCCGGTTACATTCTAATAACATTAGGTACAAAGTTATAAAATTCATCAATGTCATAGAAAGCACGATCTATTAGCCATGTTTTTAATTTACGTTCAAAAGTACAATTTTCTTTGCACTGTTTGATATCGTTGGGGAGTTTATTGTAAATTTTAGGGCCTATTATATATATGGATTTAGTCGATTTTTCTAGTCTACAATTTTTAACTATTAAGTCCGATTTATTTCGAAGTGAATACTTGTTAAACCCAGTTTTATCTGGAAATTTGTCTATATTTTTTTTCACAAATTTAGAAATGTCTAGTATGTACTGAGAGGTGAGTGTTAGAATTTTTTTACTAACAAAAATACTTTTGGCTGGTGTACGCGTTGGTGCACGTGATACTATGCGGACAGCACGCTTCTGCAGTATAAACACGCGCCTCCACTCGGCGGCAGTGCCCCAGAGCTCGAGCCCGTAGCACAGCAGCGAGTGGAAGAGTGAGAAATAGCAGGAACGTAGCGCGGTGGGCGGCAGGACTGCCGCCAGCCTGCCCAGAGCGAAACACGCGCCACTAAGTTTGCCACACAACGTGTCTATGTGGACATCCCATTTGAGTGCGGGGTCTATTGTAATACCCAGGAATTTTTGATTCAAAGATTGTGGTACGATCTCGCCATTCACACAAACCGAGAGTGGTCTAGGTGGCCGTCCGCCTAGATTGAAATAGAGTATTTGAGTTTTAGATAAATAGAACAGAACATAATTATTAACTATCAAAAAAGTTTTGTTTTCTCTGGGACCTTTAGCGCCAGACCGACTCACACTTGGCCGGTTTTTATTATTTCATAATATACTGTAGAGTTAGATCTGTAATCAAATCAAGTTTGACGCTTGTATGTATTACCGTTTTTACGATAGAGCGAGAAGAAAAAACTTTGATAAAAACTAGTTTCTTGTATGAGGACCCTTAATTTATAACTTTTTGTCATTTTTATTATTTGTTTACAAATTCCCTGTAATAATGCATATATACTGTAAAATCGTCTAGCTATTACGGTTCAAAAGTTACAGGCCTATATCACACTTTTAAAATTGCAAGAACTTTTTCAGTACACAAAATATACTTTGGAAATAAAAAGGACTCGAAAAAGAGTTTAATTTACGAAGAATATTTACAATAAAAGCTGATAGCATTTGCAATAAAACATTTTTTATTTTAAATCTTTAATTTCTATAGTTTAGAAAAAATTGAAATATTAAAAGTGTAGTAATTAGTTTTGCAGGTCAGTGTAGTTAGGACGGACGGACGGATGGACAACGTAAGCTTGGTAAAAATAGGGTCCCGTTTTGACCCTTTAGGTACGGAACCCTAAAAAAAACACTGAACATATTTCGCTGCAAATTTTTAAAGCCGTCGTGAATGAATTTGCATGAATTAAATGTGAAAATTAAGTATAGTACCAAACAAAATAGCGTTTTCCTTCCTCATTTTAATAACAGTCGAGTTCTTGAGTGTTGTGGACCTGAAAAATAATTGAGGTTTATGGTTAAATTGCTTTTGCTCTTGGCTATAGGTTTAAATAAAAATTTCACTTTAACTAATGTACCGGAAAGCGCAGTGTGGGTCGGCCCCTCCACAAGGTGGACCGACGAGGTGAGGGCATCGTTGTGGCGATCCTTGGGGGAGGCCCAAGTCCACCAGTGGATGTCCATCGGCTGAGATGATGATGATGAATGTCATCACATCAAGCTGCTCCGTTTCTATCGCAGTAATCTTTATAATTATAAAAGAAAATGTCAATGGCTCCTCGACACAAATGTACAACTGCAGATTTTTTTTCGCGATATCAATGTTGGTCCCATTATGAAAGTTGTTCGGTTTAATGGTCTACGTATGTAACGTATTCTAGTTTACACCCTGTATAAAAATCAATGTCTTTATATCTCACATGTGTTCCTAAACCGATTTTGATGAAACTTTGGTGGGTTGTTGTGCGCATGAATTCAGGGAAGGTTTCTGACAAAAAAAAGAAGAAGTAGGTATTGCATCGCATGCCGGGCACAGCTAGTATGTTACACAAGGTGTTACAAAAGTAAAAATAAACATATAAAACTTTTAATTGTTTATACTACTTGTAATATTTTTATATATGGAAAAATAGTCTAGAAAATTTAGTGTCCGCGTCACAAATAACATTTGCAATTTATAATATAATTACGAAGATATAAAGCTTTTAAAATTTTGTATGAAAAATCTACGTAATTATTTTATAAATTGCGAATGTTATTTGTTACGCGGCATCTAGATTTTTTAAACTATTTTTCCATATATACAAAGTTACTTATATTAATACCGTCTACGCGTATTGTGCGTCAAAGTTTTGTATTAAATTGACCCCTCTGTAACCACCTCAAAATTTTATTTTTGTAACACCTCGCATACATAACATAGTCGTGAGCAAACAGAATATTAACTCGTTCGTTAAATGAGAACACATGGTGTACGGAAGCAACCCGCTATTTTCCGGGTTGTCACTCACCACTCGTAACGTTTAAAAGGGAAACAAATAAACTGTTAGCTTCAACACGGTATGCAAACACTGTGTTCGGTTAGAGACTGGATAATATTTATTTTAAAATATTGTTTGATTTTTGTCTTAGAATACTTCTCCATCGTTTTTGGGTATTAGAGGAGGTACCTATCTGATTTGTTTTGCTTTTTGGGTGTAAATCTATAGATTTTTTTTTTTGAGATGACTATTACAGCTCTGCTCCGGGAGCAACTACTGCTTTTTACTGCGGGATATTGGAGGGAACACGAAGGTCTAGGGGCACCCAGAGGGGTACGGACCTGGGCCTAGAACGTTGCTGGGGCTACGCGGCGGATTGTGTAGCTGGGATAGGTGAGAAGCGGCCTGGGATTGGCCTGTAGCGCCTGTGGGCGCCAGAATTGAAGGGAGTGTGCAGTGGTCGCGGCTGTCTCCGCCGGCGGGAACGTTGATTATTGTGTCGACGTGTTGTTGTCGTGTGTTGTGAGTTTGCGATTGTTAGTCGTGTCTGTTGGGCCGCCTGTACGGCAACCGTGATCTCATCGTCTGGATCGACCAGTACATTACGGGGTCGACGTCTATTTGTCCTATTAGTATCACAAGGGTAGATGGCGTTTGCCCTAATTAGAGGGTTGGAGTGGCGGGGGATGGTGGCGAAATAATCCGCCACCATGCATTTGAGTAGTTGCTTGATGGTAGGCAACTCTAGATCGAGATTAAGGTTTTTGTTTCATACGAACCATGGCGCACCAGTGGCCGTACGCATGAGCCTATTGTGAATGACTTCCAATATGTGGATGTTGGTGGGGGCGGCGTGCGCGAAGCACACTCGTGATTATCGGCCTGATGCAAGTTTTCCAAATTGTCAGCTTATTTCTAAGTGTCAATTTGGAACGCTTGTTCAGGACCGGATAAAGACGATGCATCACATGCAGCGCATTCTTTCGAACGCGCTGGATGTGAGGCCGGAATGACATCCCGCGGTCTAGGGTGACACCCAAGTATTTGACCGTATTCACCCAGGGGATCGTACGGTCGAATAGCTTGATCGGGGGTAAGCCAGAGTGTGCGTCCCTCCGGAAAAAGAACACTGCCGCGCTTTTTTCCGGATTGACTTCGATCCTCCATTTCCGACACCAGTTCCCGAGGGCGCTGGTTGCGGATTGGAGTCTCTTACAAACTAGGGCTTTGTTCCGATTTGAGGTGTATAGCGCAGTGTCGTCTGCGAATAGGGCTAGCTGGCAGTTCCGGGGACGTGGGATGTCATTAATGAAAAAAAATCTATAGATATCCATCTGTCACTTGCTCATTATTACGACATGAAAACCTAAAACATTTTTCTTCTTAGACGTCTTATTGAAGACAATAATAAGTCGTCAACAAAACAATAATAATATTTTATAACCTTTTTTATTTGTCCGTCTGTTTGTTCAAGCATCACGCAAAAACTACTGAACCGAAAATGATGAAACTTTTTTATTTTATACCGGGTGTAAGTGACAGCCTACCAAATACTGAAACGGTGAACTCAAACAAACTGAAAAACTTTCACTATGGAGTAGGCTCCATAGTGAATGTGAATCAGCTCTCCCATACATTTAAGTCGGGTAGGTACAGCGCAGCAGTTTTGTATGGGACAGCTAAATTTTTTTCGCGTCTCCTGAGTTAGGCTCCATAGTGAAAGTTGTTCAGTTTAATGGTCTGAGTTCACCGTTTCAGTATATGTTAGGCTGTCACTTACACCCTGTATAGCTTGTTTTGATTTAAAATCTGATATACAATTTGTGCGGACGAAGTCGCGGGTAAACTTTGCTTTGATTGCTTGATTGAATCATCGTGTTTAGTCTAAAAGATTTCGTGACACAAAAAGCGTAACTTTTTTCGTCCGTCGCGTCATTACTTACCGCTTTGTTACGAAAGAAAATACGACATATTTATTTAAGAGAGAGGAACTGTTTTCAAACTCATCGTACCACAGTGGTCTTGAATTTTTAAAAGTAAAATAGGAAGCATTGTCCACCGCCTTCGCTTGTTTATTTATATAACAAGATTTGCGTTTCCGTTTCCGTTCGGTTCGCGAAGTGATGCGGAACTACGAGTTCTCTATTTAAAATTGAGATGAAAATGTTAATAATTATTGTGGATGATTGATTTCATGTTTGGTTTTTTAGTCACGGACAAATGTAAACCTTTAGAGATTTAAAAGTTCAGCTCATTACTCACCCATAATATCTAAATATACAGGTTGTAACGGAAAGGTGGTATCAACCCGAAACGGGGTGTTACAGACCATCAAACAAAAAAACTTTCACTATGGAGCCAACATCGAAATCGTGAAAAAAAAACAGCTGATCCATACATTTGCGTCAAGTCGGTAGACATAGACATAGGCATAGACATATATTTATTGATAATTTTCATTTCAGGTCATTACGTCAGGTACTGCAGTTTAGCATGAAACAGCAGATTTTTTTTGCGATTTCGCTGTTGGCTCTACAGTCAAAGTTGGTTTGATGGTCTGAAGCACCCCTTTTCGGGTTTATGATACCACCATTCCGTTATATCCTGTACAAGAATCACGTGTCACTATGTTCGTGCACGCTAATCTCCGAAACCACACACCGAATTTCAATGAAATTTTTTGAATGTGTATTAGTATGGATGATTCCAGCTTGAAAGATAGAAAAGTTTTGGTGACGCCACGAAGTTATTTTTTAGTTTTCCTAATTTGACATAATAATTTTTTTCGTAAAAAATTTCATCTTAGACGTACATCAAACCACGCTCGATTTGACGGCATTTTCTGTTTCTTTATTCATTATCAATATTCTATATACTGGGTTTTCCTCAACCCCGGTATACATTTTTTAAAAAGTATTATCGAGATTATATTTGTAAGATAGCGATATTTAGTAGTAAGGGTAACTTTAAGTGAGTTTCATGAGTTCGAACAAGATTCAGAGAAGACAACAGTAACAGTTCTCTGCTTTATTTAGACAATATCTAATTAAACGAAGCTGCCAACCTCTAAGGAGTAGGTATTTAAAGAATTTAATTTACTTTATTGTTAAGGAAGCCCGGGAGTAGTTTCTTGATGTTTGGTTCGCTGTTTTTTCTTTTTTTTTCTCATGACGGACAAAAGATGTTTAGTAGATCTTTTGGATTATAGATGAGATAAGTTAAATTAGTGTTTAAAAGTCTCTGATTATGTATTATTGTTCACTTAAATAAGGGTGTAAAATTAAATCGGTCACTTACTTAAAGGGGTGCTTCCTAGGGTGCTTCAGACCATCAAACTGAACAACTTTCTCTGTGGGATCAATATCAAAATCGCGAAAAAAAAATCTGCTGTCCCATACATTTCAGTCGAGTTATGTTTGCAGTTTTGTATGGGACAGGGGAATTTTTTTTTTGCGATTTCATTTTTGGTCCTGTAGTAAAAGTTGTTCAGTTTGTTGGTATGAAGCACCACTTTAAGTAAGTGTCCCTTTAATTTTACACCCTGTAGAGTAATAGGCGCACGGTGGACCCACGACCTGATGAACCCGTTCTTCCTGGGGTCCACGCAGCGCAGGACCGGTTCTTATGGCGATCCTTGGGGAAGGCCTATGTCCAACAGTGGTCGTCAATCGGCTGATGATGATGATGAGAGTAATACTTTCTAAATTACACTGAAGTGGCGGAGACGCGAGGCGCGGTACATACAGTATGGACACTCCCTGCCTCCCACCAACCTTTTATCTTACCCAAATAATACTTAAATAAAAAAAATATTTGCTTATTCTATGGCGTCGATTGGAATTTTATAACTAACACATTTTATAGCTAACACTTTTTCAAAGCTTTTTTCATAAATAAATGTTCGAACATACAAAACAGTTCTAAATAAATCAATAACAATGACAGTCTATTTTTGAATCCATATCTCGGAAACTAATTGACGTAGGTACCTAAATAACTTTTTCACACATATTTTTATTTTTAGTAGATAATACGATAAGCTAAAAATCAAAATCTATTAACATTGTCCATTCTAGCGTGTCAATTGTGATGTCAGTCTAGGCTACTGGTAAGTGCCGTGGTAATCATAGGGCAATAGAGAATTGAGTTAAAAAGTTGATGAGTGTCTATACTGTATGTAGTATATACTTACGACTAACGTGACGGACGTCACGTCGTCGCCACTCGGGGGCGGTGGCGCGTCGTCTAGTGGCGGATGTCCCCTGGAGGCGCGGGCGCGATTCTCCTTGACGACAAAAACAACGCTATGCTACGTACTATAAGGTTTATATTGCCGCACCCCGCCCGCGCCACGTCCGTGCCAAGCCTCTTCTATTTAAACAACGCCTTAGAATACCTAAGTATTGAGTAGTCCAAACGGGATGGGAAAATACCATTGGATTCTAAGCATGAGGTCCGTGCAAGGCTAAAAGCAGGCGTCCGTCACTCGGCCCCAGGGTCCGAGATAAGTGCCTACACTTTGTTGCATCGTAAGCGATGCGTTTGCTTGATTTCTGCCACTAGCAACGTCGTATACGTCGCGCGCTGTACTAAGTAATAACAATGCCGCGGTGAGCTTCACTAAGTACATTTTTGCGCGTACCGTCTGTCAACAGCTGATCAAGGCGTGATAATTTATAGTTTTCTAAGTAGAAGAAACTAGTAATCTGTGCTTACTTTGCTTATTGACAATATTATGTTGCTACAAGTGAAACAAGAAGTCGAATTAACACATTTAATTTTAAACCTTGTATTTTGACTAGAATATTTTTTTTTGTTTTAAATACATTTTTGAGGTTATAATTTCACTCTAATATAACAATCCAGGCATTACGAATTCAAGCTTTAATGCAGACAAATAGAATCCAATATTTCTTACAGATTTATCGAAACCAGCGTTTCTTCCCAGTTGTCTGGAAAATAGCTCCCATGTCACTTCTATAAGTTACAAAAAATGTTGTTGTCGACAAAAATATATCACAGACAGAATGAATCGAAAGGGATAAAGATTAATGACTCAAATAAGTTACCCGATAGGGATTCGAGTGAGAAAATCTCAAAATAAGCGTTCCCGACATGATGTTGTTATTCACGATGTTTGTTTTCCAAATATGAACCGATTTCCATACAGACGCTTTTAAACGCTGAATCCTTGTACGTTTACTGATATTTAATTGTATGCTTAAAGCAATTTGTACCTAAATTGTAAAACAAAGTGTATATTGTAATGTTTTGGTATCGAACATTTTTATTACAAGCTTATAGCGATTCAAGTGAGAAAATCTCAAAAAGCTTATCCGATGTGATATTGTTATTCACGATCTTTGTTTGCCAAATATAATCAGAATTCAATAAAAGAAAAATACAAGACTATAATTAAAAAAAAACAAAGGACAAAATTTCAGTACAATTATTTCGTATTAATTTAAAAATAAGACCAAAATTATGTATGTTATACTTATTTTTGAAGCTTTCTATGGAGCAGTAGATATATTTTTTTTCTTTATCAAAGTTGTGCAGTTTTAAAAAAACCCCAGCATATTAAGAAATACCCTATATAACATTGGTGCATAACTTTGGATGATCCAGACCATCAAAACGACCAACTTTCTCTAAGGGACTGACATGGAAAAAGAGCAAAAAATAAAATCGGCTGCTCCATAGAAAGCTTCAAACTTTAATTGATGAAAATGTCAAAACCATTAGCATATTAGGAAAGACATGTATACAGGGTGTTAGTGACAGCCTAGCAAAAACTGAAACGGTGAACTCAGACCATCAAACTGAACAACTTTTACTATGGAGCCTACCCCAGAAGACGGAAAAAAAAATCAGCTGTCCCATACATTTGTGTCGGGTAGGTACTGCAGTTTTGTATGGGACAGCAGATTTTTTTTCGCGTCTCCTGAGTTAGACTCCATAGTGAAAGTTGTTTAGTTTGATAGTCTGAGTTTACCGTTTCAGTATTTGCTAGGCTGTCACTTACACCCTGTATTATAATTTATAATACAACATCAAATTGACACATGATTTTGATTTTGAACATGACTGTGCATGTTTTATTTGAAAAATGAATTACACAATGTTCCAAACATAAAAGCGTTACCAACGTGAAAATGTGTTCGTGTAAAAGCGGCCATAGATACGTAGGCGTGAGACCATCGTGAAACCTTCAGCCATATTTTATTCCTGAAATACAGATTGTAGAGGCATGCCATCCATTCGTTATTTTCGATCGCATAAGGCAATTGATGACCTACATCATTGTGTTAAAGTGGATTTTTGTGTGTGTTTTCTCAGAGGAGACGAGACGAGACCAAATACGAGTGTATTATAGAGGGTGTGGAACAAAAAATCCTTAACAACTTGCTTTTTACTTTACGTGAGTTCCATTACAAGTGGGGGTGTTGTTTTAAAGAGAGGGATGTTTTTGAAGCTGTTTGGTACTTATCAAAGTTTTCTTTACTGTGAAAGTAATTTAGTACAAATAAATACACACAATTTTACTCAAATATAAAAAGCTATTCGTTTAGTACAAACATACATAATACACTCACGCCTGTCTCCCATCGGGGTAGGCAGATACTACAGATCGCTACCTACTACGATACTAAAAGACTTTGTTTATCCTAAATTATCATTTAAGGCCAATGACATTCTATACACGGAGGACTTCGCATCAGTGCGCTATTAACGGGACCACTAAGTTATGCCCAGTTGTTTTACATTACTGCTTTGTAACCGAATACATTTGAAAGATTTGAAAGGACTGGAATGTCAGCGGCAAAATATGACAGCTGGGCATAACTGATGCATACAAAGGTGACATTAGAGACATATGCCATGTTTAGGCTTTGTTATTGTATGACATGATGACTCTATGGTTATAAAAACTCATTGTTTAAGGCTATTATTTTTGTCATCAAAGTCTGTTCTGAAGTCATAAAAACACATTTTTAGGGTGCTTTTAGGCTTTTCACTTTATAATATAAGAGACGAAGATTATCGATTTATGATTATTTTTCAAAGTCACTTTTGTATCATTGACCTATTTTCAGAAAAGGTAAATAAAAACATATTTTATTTACTAAGGAAAAAACATTACTTTATCGAATTTCCTCAGACCTTTTAATAAAATGATTATTTTCCTTTCACTTAAAGATGCAAATCCATTTCATAATGTCATCGTTAATGAAATCCATTTCATTCTCTCAAGAACAGGAAAGATCTAAGTATTTCCGACATTCTCATTCTTTACTTTTGATTTAATTCCTTGTTCCCAAAGGACGAACCACAATTGGGTTTTACTGCCTTAGATCTTTTATAGGTCTGTGGTGACTACTAGGGCAAAGCAATTCGTAGTAGAAAAATGTAGACTACACTAGAAACGACTTAGCTCACAATACGTTGTAAAGCCAAACCAATTAAATCACGAGGGGTGAACGGGGCAAGAGTTTGAACTACTACGAAGCCTGAATATCAAACTAAACATATACAGGGTGAAATTGATATTATTGGCATCCTTTTAAACTAAGAGTCTACCCATCAAACTGAACAACTTTTACTATGCGAGTAAACCGAACGGAAAAAAAATCAGCTGTTGCATACATTTGAGTCGAGTAGCGGCGCGGCGGGTGCAATTTAGTACGGTACAGCAGATTTTTTTTGGCTCCGATCGGTTTGCTCCCATAGGAAAAGTTGGTCAGTTTGATTGGTAGACTCTTAGTTTAAAAGGATGCTAATGATATCAATTCCACCCTGTAGTTATTTATAAAAATCCAAACAAATAGCGACCGGTTCTAACCTATGACAACTACCGGAACATTTTGTCTTTTCCGTTTGGAACTTCGTCCATTTCGTCATACATCGATGTATCGACGCTTCTTAGGTACAGTTATTTCTAGCTATAAAAGATAAGCTAGTGAAGTAAACACGTGAAAAGTTAGGTACCTATATCACTTTATATAAGGTCTAACAAAATTAGGTGAAACTATTTTAAGGGTATGCTCAGACCATCAAACTGAACAACTTTCTCTATGGGACCAATATCGAAATCTCGAAAAAAAAATCTGCTGCCCCATACATTTGAGTCATGTTGTCTTTGCAGTTTTGTATGGGACATACATTTTTTTTTTCGCGATTTCGATATTGGTCCCATAGAGAAAGTTGTTTAGTTTGATGGACTGAGCATACCCATAAAATAGTTTCACCTAATTTAGTTAGACCTTATATAGTGCTTAAGATTAGTTTTATATGATATTTTTGTTTTCGTTTCATACCCTCATTCGAATAAAAATACGGTACCAATAAAAAAAACACAACTCATGACCAACAGCACGAAACTTAGGGTTGAGGTAGATGGGCAGGTCATACAATATGTCGATGAGTTTATTTATCTAGACCAGATTGTCTCCTTCGAGAACAGGCAAGACATAGAAGTGACCCGTCGTGTTGACAACGCCTGTAAGAGCTACTGGTCGATGAAAGAGTTAATGAAGGGTAAACTTCCACTGTCACACAAACCTAAACTCATCGATATGTGTATCCTGCCCATCTTAACCTAAGTTGCTCAAACGATTTACGAGATCTCAGATATCCAAACTCCAGGTTTGCCAAAAAGCAATGGAGCGCAGCATATTAGGTGTCAGAAGGATCGACCGGGTCAGAAAAACACATAGCTGATGCAGGTGTTAAGGCCGCCAAACTGAAGTGGGACTGGCCTGCCATGTTTGTCGCATGCATACGGAGCGATGGGCAACGATCGCGACCCAATGGGAGCCCGACGATGGAAGCCGAGGCCGGGGCAGACCAAGAAAGAGATGGCACGACGACCTGGATGCCCACAAAGCGAAATGGCAACTGATGGCACCGGACAGGGAAGGCTGGAAATGCTTGGGGGAGACAAACAATGGGACAAAATAGGTTTAAAAAAAACAATAAAATATTGCATATTCGTAATTTTTATTGGGGATATTAAATTTGTAACCCTAGACCTAAAATTCTGAAGAAAAAATAAGATAAACCTAGGTTATTTGCCGGCACTCTAAAATAGCAAACTAAAAATTCGAATTTAAAAGAATACGGTTGTATTTTTATGTTCAACCTTTAAGTTTCATTTGTAATTCGATTTTAGTAATTACTTACTCCAAAGTCCGTTATCATTATCTCGCCATTTAATTGTGATTGACCATTCAAGTTTGTACGAAAGTTTGTTTGTAACTTGGGAATAGATCAGACTATCAAGGGATAAGTTGCTAATCCTAGGATTCTGTGTCTAAAGACTGTATGAACAAAAACTGATCTATAAAAATACTCAATATTTTGTTGACTGACCAATTTCGTAAAGTAGTTCGGCTTACCGTTAGTTTGATGAATCACTTTGAATTATTTCTCGAAAAACGAAGCTTATAGTAATCTTTTTAACCTGGGTGTAAGTATGTAGGTATTATTGGGACAGCTTTTTTTTTCGCGTCTCCTGAGGTAGGCTCCATAGTGAAAGTTGTTCAGTTTGATGGTCTGAGTTCACCGTTTCAGTATTTGCTAGGCTGTCACTTACACCCTGTATAACTAGATTTAAATTAATGTAACTGTTATAAGAGGCAAATAAATACTTATTAATTTAGTTTAATTTAATTAATTTTAATCTCATACCGTTAGTTTGATGAATCACTTTGAATTATTTCACGAACAACGAAGCTTATAGTAATCTTTTTAACCTGGGTGTAAGTATGTAAGTATTATTGGGACAGCTTTTTTTTTCGCGTCTCCTGAGGTAGGCTCCATAGTGAAAGTTGTACAGTTTGATGGTTTGAGTTCACCGTTTCAGTATTTGCTAGGCTGTCACTTACACCCTGTATAACTAGATTTAAATTACTGTAACTGTTATAAGAGACAAATAAATACTTATTAATTTAGTTTAATTTAATTAATTTTAATCTCTATCTCAAATTATAACAAAAGAAAGATATATCATGCAACGTTACAAAAGAATTAAAAAAAAAAAAAAACAACGTTCCAAATTAGAAACCGTTTAACCAGTATCCTTCGCTTGAAGAGCGTCCTATTTATAATTCACACTTTAATTAACGTCTTTTTGATTCCAATTCGTTGACCTTTCCTTTTATCTCGAGTTAGTATCGAGTGAGAGAATTCTTTTAAGAGCAGAATGTTCAGCTTCACAGATTCAATTAAGCTACACGTTTAGGTTAAGTTAGCTACGAGACGATTAAAGCTGGCTTCATGAATAGACTGGATTGAAAAGACTTGAAAGGAACTGTGATTGAGTTAGTGTCAATCGATATTGGACTATCGATAGTATAGCGATAGTATAGCGATAGTATAGCGATAGTATAGCGATAGTATAGCGATAGTATAGCGATTGGTCAGGAAAAAAATACTAATTTTAGTAACACACAGACCCAAGTAACAATTTGGTCGTATAGGTGTCGTATAGTCGATCGTTAGATGCATAAAGCACCAGTATATGACGAAATTACCGTAATATAACTTTAATAAGTCAAAATTAGTCATATAAATGGGAGCCTAATAAGACCAAATTGTTTGCTAGCGAGTGAGCGAAGTTAAAATGATTATGAGATTTAACATTACGTACATATACCACTTAACTAATATTAATTCAAACCAATACGTTATAGTTTATTGATCCATACCTTTTGCTCCAAGCCTCAAATCAACACTCATCCCATACATTTACTTAAAGTTTTAATTGTACCATACACCAATTTCATTCATAAATAAAGGAGGTAATATTTAAAAGAATAATATATTTATTTTATGTTTTGTTAAATCTAAATCTAATGCACTAAACTCAATTTAATTTTGAATGAATTGTATACGTATTTTATTACCTATAGATCTATACAATTTTCCTCCTTGCAATTGGAATGCCTTGATTCAATATCCCAGTTCGGCAAAATAAATCTATTAAATACTTATAAAATACGAATTTCCATTTAGCTTTCAATATTCTTTACCACGTTTCAGTTAACATCATTGTATTTGAAACACGTATACTTAGCTTGAAAGAAAAACTCGTAAGTCAAGAAATACAGTTTTTCAAAGCAATTTCAGTTTTTATAATTAAGTACCTACGTGTCGTCTCTGTTTGCTTTTTATTAAAAAATAAGTTCTAGTACTAAAAGACATATAGTAAAACTTCGATTCCAAAAGTTTAAAAATGGTATATCAAATAGAAGACACTTTGGAAAAAAATCACAGGAGTTTATGTAGAAACTGTTAATAAACTGATTATTTAACTGTTACTACGTACAACATAACATAACATAATATAAAATAAATATTTGCACACCAAAAACATACAGCAACAAAAACAGAATAAAAAGAACATAAGGGTACAAATGGGGTCTTATCACTAAAAGCTATTTCTTCCAGACAACCATGGCATGGAAGAACTCTTAAGTAAAAACTTGATATGGCGGTATAATCTATACTTTTATAAAACTGTAACAAAAAGTACATACAGACCATGTACATACAGACCATGTACATTGAAGATATTAACAAAAAAAATTACGATATGGTTTTTAGGTGTCCCTGTTTCCATATCACCAATTTTTTGATTTTTTGTCTGTGTGTTTGTTTGTGAGTTTGTTTGTTTGAACGAGCATAACGCAAAAACTACGCGTTAACCCGCGACTTTGTCCGCACAAATTATATACCAGATTTTAAGTCAGATCATAAGCTATCAAACAAAAAAAGTTTCATCAATATCGGTTCAGTAGTTTTTGCGTGATACTCGTTCAAACAAACAAACACACAAACAAACACCCAAACAAACACGCAAACAAACAGACAGACAAAAAATCCAAAAATTGGTGAAATGGAATCAGGGACACCTAAAAACCATATCGAAACTTTTTTTTTGTTAATATCTTCAATGTACAGACAAACTTTCTACTACAGTTTTATAATAGTTTAGATAAATGTGGGTTACATGAAATATTAATATTGGTTAAAAAAACAACGTAGATTTAAAAGTAGATTTATTCCTAGGAGAATTATTGAGTATCAACCTAAAATAAATATAATAAACACGTAGACTTTACTAGTTACGCTTGTAACCCTTATTTTGTTTTTCGCGAGATACACCAGTATGCTTTAGATTTTGCTACATTCGATTTTACTTCACATCTCGTTTGGGATTGCAACGCCATTCGTAAGATCGAAAAAATCCGTAGCTCGTTGAAAAAATACCGTCGGAGCCGCGGATTTGGCGGTAAATCTAAAAAAAGTCGGCTAAAGCCTGTTATCTGTTGAAAGCTGTGCTATGTTCAAAGAGAATGCTTTCTTTTGTGGAGAGAGAGAGGCAATAGGTTGAACAGTATTGAAACTTTATCGCGTCAGACGATGTTTTTAATGGTGAGTGTTTAGAAGTTTGGGAAAATATATTTTTGAGATTTTAGCTCACAATACCTATACACCGCTAGTTTTTAGGGTTCCGTCCGCAAAGGCTGATAAATTACTAATATAACTGTATATGGTGTATTCAGGCAATGAAACTGAACGACTTTCCCTAAGGAACGAAAAACGAGAAATTTTTTCGATACTTAAGTGTGGATCAGCCGATCTATTTCCTATTGGAGGTCCAAAAAATTTTCTCGTTTTTGGACTCATGTTCCTTAGGAAAGATGTTTAGATTCCAGTCCTTCAAACTAAACAACTTTCTCTATAGGACCATTATCGATATCGCAAAAGTTTTCTGTCCTATACATTTCGATCGAGTAGATTTGCAGTTTAGTATGGAATAGCTGATTTTTTTTCGCGATATCAGTTTTGGTCCAATAGAGAAAGTTGTTCAGTTTGATACTCTGATCATCCCCTTAAAAATCGGTGCCAAAAGCAGGCACACGAGGTTATCAGACTTAGCACCCATTTACTTTTTATCTCAAAATTGTTTTAATCGGCATCTCTTCCTACCATCTACTTATATGAAATAAGGCCTATGATCATGGTGATGTATTATCTGTTTAGTATTTATGTTACCTTGAGGTTATTGTGCAGTCGCGGAATCTAATTTCACTAGTAGGTCAGCTTTAGGTAATAATAACTTAATCATAATGCATTTACGAATAAAACCGTTAGTCGGTTGGGTTCCGCGAATGTACCTACCTTACTTGTTTGTACTATTAGCGTTAAGTGTTATGATTGCTAATTGTTTGTAAATGTTATCAAGAACTCATTGTATGCCGACAAACTGTTGCAGTTTGTCATAAAATGTATCCGTGTAATGTACTGTGTTTTGTGAGAAATAAATAATAATAAAGTATTTCATAATTTCAAAGATAACAGTGTCATCATTTTATCAATTTAATTTATCATTATCGACAGCTATTCGTAGTCCACAGCCCGAATCCACCCACTACTGACCTCCATTCGTTTATTACAAATTGAAATACGAGTTTTACCTCATGTATTATGTTTCACGACAATATTTATAGGTATAGTTTTCCTATTAATAAACTGCAGTCAAGCGACAAGCGTAATCTTATCTCATTTCACACCTTCGGTAGTCGACTGGCATTATCCATTCGTATCCATTTCAAATGCTTTCTCCCTTTTACTCGCAGGATCTGAGGGAATAATCGCTTTTAACATTCGAAAGGACTTCAAAACGCTCAGTTAACTGGAGATTTGTGGGCTGAAGTATTTTACGAGGTACGTTGTGTAATCATAATAAGACGGGTTGATGGG
This sequence comes from Agonopterix arenella, assembly GCA_927399405.1. Taxonomy (NCBI): domain Eukaryota; kingdom Metazoa; phylum Arthropoda; class Insecta; order Lepidoptera; family Depressariidae; genus Agonopterix; species Agonopterix arenella. The sequence continues at coordinate 6,815,278 of OV656710.1, forward strand.
TTTTTCATGTATCGGCTTTGTATTTTTATTTATTTTTAAGTGGTTTGACGAAGATGCTAAAAGCAGAATTATTTTTGTTAAGTCGGTCTTAGGTTTATTAAAGAAAATTTTTTATGTCAGTAGAATACAGGGTTTAAGAAAAAGTAGCAATAACATTTAAAACACATTATAGTGTAAGTCGAATATAATCCATTTGAATAATTTTTTTTAAATCAAATCAATCATATTTTTATTCTTCTTCTTCTTCGTGTGGAATCGTCACGTCATATTTTTATTTTATTAAGATATTTGGAAGACCCAATTACAGATTTTCACTTTTATAAATATATAAACTGTTCGGTCTTTTGAGTTCATAGCACGCATGGATTGCCTGGCCTGGACAGGCTTGCTGAGCCTGTGCCACGTAGACCATCGCTGGTCCTTTGTGAACGCCCTTTTTTAAAGTTCCTTACCAATCCCCACTGCGGCCAGAAAACGCAGTAGATTCTTGATAGAGTATGTATAAGGATTGTTGATGTAAGATTTTTTTAGAAAATTTATTTTTATCCTATTTCAAAACAATTTATTTCAATGGATTGTATTTGACTTACAATATATGTGGTTTTAACGCAGATAATTTTCCTTACACCAGCAAACGATTGCAGCAATCGTTACAGCAGCTTTAGTGGCGAATAATATTGAAACTGGCAGATTGACTGTCTTAATTCAATGATAGTTCATCAAATCATAGTTAAAGGAATTTAATAAAATATTTATAGGAAACATTTAGGTCATTTTGCGTGTAGGTCAGTTTGCGATTAAGTCATTTTGAGAGTACTTATGCATTATGAGTTTAAGAAAATAATTGATTTTAGGGCATTATGCGTCGAGAGCAATTTTATTAGTTAACAATGTAACAAAATATTTTGATTAAAATACCCGTCTTTAATGAAACTCTCGAAGTAATTTTGTTCACAAATTAGAAATGACCTATAAAAACTTATTTAATATTGTCAAACGTATAACGTTTTATAGTCTAAGATTCGAATTATCAAAAATTCGTTGTAGTTTCTCAGACCATTCAAATTCCAAGTATAATTTAGCTACAGTATAAGAAAGAGTATCTAGTACTATATTCATTGTAGCAGATATTCCATCAAGTATTTCTACAGTATACAATAATATTTACTGCTAAAATTTGTACCTAAAGTAACATTTATTATTATAGTTCTTTTCAACTAAAAACTGTCAGGAATATTTTAGACCACCTTGATATTTTCCCGAAGGAACAGACGTAGCTTATTCGTAAATAACACTAGAAAAAGTTCAGATACTATTTTATTTGTACGAGTATTGTTATAGCCATGTTTTGCTTTTATCAAATTAAACCTATTTCTTACTTTTCTTAAGTAGGTACGTAATACAATCGTGAAAGTAGAAAATAGAGATTCTGATGCGTATGAGAAGTCTACGAACGCGTGGTAGATTAACGCCCGTACACCCTCGATGATGATAGGCCTATGTTCTGCAGTGGAATAATATAGGCTAATGAGGTGAGCCGGGATTATTCTTGACGCAATGGCAAAATCGAACATCCTATCATAGAGTTTCTGGCCGTATCTTCTCAACAGCGAAAAAAAAAACACGATCCCTACCGGTGGTGCGTGCAAAAAAAGATTAGATTTTATATTTGGAGGTATTTATTTCGGAAACCATTAAAACTACTCCGATTTGGATAATATTTTTTTTAATTGTAGTTAATTTAAAATACTACAACATTTACAGTTTAAAAATTGATGCTATTATTACTAATTTTTTTTTTAAATTACAATTTTTACGTATAAAATAGACAATTTATTGATGAAGAATAAACAAAAAATATGGTCAGAGCACAGTTGGAGATCAAACCGTTGATTTGCGTTAAAATATCTGCGTAATGAAAACATTATAAATTTTCGACTTAATTGTTTTGATCCCGGGCTAGATAAACTTCTGCAAGTCAAAGCTTGTTGATTTTAATGTCTTTGGAAAGCTTATGAGATGTTCTTTCTTGTTATAGAATATTTTTTCCTTAAAATTTTTATTTTTTGGTTACAACTTTTTACATGACTAAGAGTGTCAATTTTTTTACTAAAACGGTTATAGTATTTTAGACTACGGACGTTTTAAAAAAATCATGAAAATCGGAATAGTTTTGACCGGTTCCGAAACAATTGACTTTAAAGCTACGACTTTTAAAGCCCGTATAACTTATTTAACTTTCACACCGCTATGCCATACCAGTTGAAGGACAAGAAAATTATTTTCTAATTATCGAAAGTTTCGTGTGAAAGTTAAAATACGTCAAAAGAATTTACTTTTTCTTTCCAAACTAGAAATTCCGAGAAACAAAATAGAAATGGAAATAACCTTCTAAATAAGATATACAAAAGAACTCGCATTTTGTTGGACTTTTATTATTTGAATTTCGTTAAGTTGGTCCCATGTCAAATGGCAAAGAGGGTTTGACACATTGGTGATTGTGACCATTCCGCTCTTATAATGCGTATCGAAAGGTGATTCTATTTTTTAGGCACACGTGCATGTGACAAAATAAGACATTATTCGATTCTATTTATAAGAACAGGTAAAATCAAAAGTTTAATATACTTAATGATTTTTTTGTGAACCGTCACTTTGCCTTTGTCAAATCAATTGACCATTAGTAAGTAAGGGTTAGTAGTATGCCCGTATAATAAACTGGTTTCCTACGTTACCTCGAAAGTCACACTTTACATCGATGGGGTTGACCTGTCGCCGTATGTGCACCAACATAGCCCAGTCATTTTACGGAGTTTTGTTAGCAGAGGTGGGAAGTAATTATTAAGCTGTAACTGGTATTTAGTGACAAAAAGACTAACTGAAAACAAAAATTCGCTACGCAACACAGAAATCAAAATTGTGAGTCCCAGAAACCTTTTAAATTAATAAGATTAATACCAATGCGCTCATTTGAATTAGATTTTCAATATAACCTATTTTTGAGCAATAAAATAGGCATTGAAATTTAAACAATGAGGTTTTTATTAGAAAATACGAATGTATTTTTCAAACCCTTCTAATTAGACAACAATATTTACACCATGTTTGAAATATGTATAATGGTAATGCCTTAAATATGTGCAAAAAAATTACCAACAGGTTTTTTATAACGAGATAAGTAATACCTAAATTTTAAATTTGGTACTGTTGCTGACGGGTTTTTTTTTTTTATTTTGGTACATTTCTAAGCTCAAATTGGCTCTTAAATACCAATACCGAAATAAATATCAATTACTTATTAGTCCCGGCTCAAACCGTGAAATGACTGGGCTACATGTCACCAATTTTTGGATTTTTTGTCGGTCTGTTTGTTTGTTTGTTTCTTTGATCGAGCATCACGCAAAAACTACTGAACCGATATTAATGAAACTTTTTTGTTTGATAGCTTATGATCTGACTTATAATGTGGTATATAATTTGTGCGGACGAAGTGGCGGGTTAACTCTAGTTCTTATATAAAATTGCTAAAATTTAAACACGAAACGTAGCAAAACAAAATGGCACGCAATTCATTAATATTTGCAATCACAATACCGCGATGTATCACTCCCTGGGGTCTCGTCACATCGGTCTGCTTTGACGTATGCTCTCCTGTTACCATTTACATGATACATGGACATTTAGCAGTCAATACAAACATGCCTACAAACTTGTGGTAGAGGAGTTGCAAGTCTGTTATTAGGTGGACGAGTGTTGGTTACTCTCCGACTCGCTACGAAAATGTTAAGCATTTCATTGGTGCCTTAAGAATCTTATCTGATTCGGAGTGCGCTCCATATAAAACGAAGTCTGGTTATATTCTCAATACTATCAAATTAAAGTCAATGAAATTTTTCAGAAACAATCTAGAAACTAATGTCTATGCTTGTACGTTGTTAGATTTTCGTTAAAATGTACAGTTTTAAAGTTACAGTGCCTTAAAGATTTCCATATAAATCTTAAATTAATCATAGCAATGAAAATTAAAACAGAAAGTTAGTGGTAGTAGCAACGTTTCTGACCAGCCCAAAAGAGATTACGGTCGTAAGTTTTTGTCTGTTTGTATGTTCAACTTGAAACCTTTAATACGCTCAAACTGAGCCTTGTTACAACTGCATGCAAAACTGGTAGTTGCAACAGATAGATATTATTTATTTCGTGTGTCGCTTACACTAGGTTATGTATAGTTTCCAAGTTTTGAGTTGTTTTTTAACATCTTGTCTAAAATTTTGATATTATTATCTTTACCATAATGTAAAAACCACAACTATCACACCTCTATAGAATACAAGGTCCTAACTATAACCTCGCCTATGAGAAACTCTGCAGTTACGTGATCAAATTGAAGTAACCATACGAATACAGCGGCACCCAACAATTATAATATTAAGAGGATGTACCCAATAACGCGGTCAATACAAACAAAATTTAATTGTAATTTGAATATTAGCCTAAAATTTTTTTTAAACACGTTTTAAAAACTGACGTCTGTGGTTTGTTAGATTTTCGTTAAAATATTTTAAAGTTATACTGGCTCAAAGATTTCAATAAAACTTTTAAATTATTTCTAGCGTTAAAACTAAATATATAAAAGCGGAAATGTGACAAACCACAGACAAAGAATTAGTTTCTAGACGTTAATTAATTGAAATAAATATTTTAATTTTAATTCAATTAATTATTTGCATTGAAAATAATAACTGCCTCCGTGGTCTAACGGTTAAGAGCATTTGGGCTCTTAACACGGAGGTCGTGGGTTCGATTCCCACGGGGAATAGCTAGTGATATGTCGCTTTGTGCCTTTTTCCCCAGTTGGTTAGGAGATTGCAGGCTGAATCACCTGATTGTCTGAAAAAGTAAGATAATTCCGACAATTCCATGCTTCGGATGGCATGTTAAGCCGTTGGTCACGGTTACTATCTCTGGTGGTAGTAGTCGTTACATAAAAACTACGTCCGAGGTCGTAAGGCTGTCTGAAGAAACTCTGACACCATGGCTTGCTGCCCTTAGATCAAAGTTGCTGCCCACACGATAAGAAAATAATTATAATCAAACTTTGAAGCGCGCTGCAAGGACTATCCTTTTAACCAGAGATTTCGAGATTTTAATCATATAAAATGACTCATTATATATAACATTCCTTACGGTACCGTTTATAACCACATTTTCGTGTCATGAATTTAATTCAACAGCCGATGGCATGACTGCAATATTCAGGTTAATGTTGGTTGAAAGGCGAGACAATGTAACATCCAAAATGTTAATTTAAATCAAAACTTACTTGGGAGTTAGGGTTGGTGGTTTTCAACCTAAAGCTTTGGTCTTGTTGTCACACCGCCTTGTAGCCCAGTCATTTTACGGTTTGAGCCAGGACTAATTAATAATTGATATTTTTTTTCGGTATAATATTGAAGAGCCAATTTAAGCCTAGAAATGTACCAAAATTAGAAAAAAATCACATCAGCAACAGTTCCAACTTTAAAATTTAGCTATTATCTCGTTCCAGAAAACCTGACGGTCATTTTTTTTTCACTTATTTAAGGCTTTACCATTATTACATACTTCAAACATGGTGTAAATATTTTTGGCTACTTGGAAGGTTTTGAAAAATCCATTCGTATTTTCTAATAAATACCTCATTTTTTAAATTTCAATACCTATTTTGTTGCTAAAAAATAATTTATTTTGTTAAATCAAAATCAAATGAGTGCATTGGTATTAATATTATTAATTAAAAACATTCTGGGATACACAATTTTGATTTCTATGTTGCGTAGCGATATTTATTTTAATATGTTTTAAAATAGTCTTTTTGTCACTAAATAGTGCCAGTTACAATTTAAAAGTCCAATTAATAATTACTAACAAAACTCCGTAAAATGACTGGGCTATTGTGTACGATAACCGACTAGACCTTTTGAGCTATTTCAAAATTGCCTTTAGGTACTTTGTTGTTCTTTCAAGGACAGAAAATCAAGTAAAGTACATGTTGTTCTAAAATATATTGTTACCAAGAGATTAAAGTTATATTTTCTGTTTTACAGACTATTTAATATCATATTTTAAGCAATGCATAGCTAAACAAAGCAGCTAAATAATAAAATAGTATTAAATATATAGGGTCCTTCTGAATATACTACACTTTTTTAAGGGAATGATCAGGCCGTCAAACTGAACAACTTTCTTTATGGCACCAACATCCAAATCGCAAAAAAAACAGCTGTTCTATACAAAACTGCAAACCTACTTGAGCCAAATGTATGGTATAGCAGATTTTATTTTCGCGATTTCGATGTTGGTGCCATCGATGTCTGATCATCCCCTTAAAAAGTGTCTGCATATTAAGAAGGACCCTGTATATCTTAAAATAAATGAACACCGCGATTGGGATGCACGCAGAAGAAAATAAAATGATACCATGCATGTCATACTGATATGATATAAAAAGTGACTGAAAATCAAACCAACTTGAGTTGAAGAAAAAATAATTTCCCTTTAATCTGATAGGTTGTTTGGAAGATAGACATGTATGAATAGATGATGGACCATAAATATCAAAGAAATTCTTTTAACCATTAAAGTTGCTAGCTTTTAAAGGGTGTACCAAGCCTTAGATTGTTATAAATGATGAGAGGTCGAACGAAGAAAATAAAGCCTATAATATTGGTGTCTATAATATTACCATTCCTTTTCTTACTCAGGTCTGGTGGACATACAGCCCGCCTAACTTCGTCTCTAAAGAAACATAATTAATTATCATAACACATTCAACTTTTTTGGCAGTTGGCGGCACTGGTAAATTAGTCTCTGTGACAGTTATCTCAAAGTTGACAATAGCGTTTAGTTTCTGATTTGGATCTCTGCCAACAAAAGTTAGGTGACCCAATTGTAGGTATGTCTCGTAACTAGAACTTGATAAAAAATGTGGTTTGAACGAAGTTTAGAAACTGAAAGGGGAAAACCTTGTTGTGAATCATGTTAAAAAAGTGATCATATTATAAGAAGAAAGAAAAATACGTTGCCAATATGAAAATGTATTTAATACTCTGGAGAATTTAATTATAAATAATAAGTAATAAAAAAAACTCTTCAAAGTTCGGTACCAAACAACTGAGATGAAAAATGCGACAATAGACTCGACACCCGGGGACCCAAGGACTGGCACTTTCCTCGCTCAACGGATCAGCATAGGCATTCAGAGAGGAAATGCGAACCTGCACCACATCCTAGGTTAGTTTAGTTTTAAGTAAATTTATTTATAATTTTGTTTTATGTTACTATTTTATGGATCTGTCATTTTAATAAATACCTTAAAAGTTTGCGAAACAGATAACTAATATTAGATGGTTATTTTATTATTTATTTAACACTTTATTGTACACATAACAATACAGAAAAAACAATTAAAGTAGGCATGTACAAAGGGCGAGCTTATCTCTAAAGAGATCTCTTCCAGCAAACCCGCAACAGAGACAGTTCTGAAGTGTGAGGCAGACAAAATGTGTACAGCACAAATGATAAAAACTAGATACTTACTACAAAACTAGATAAAAACTATATATATATATATATATATAAATATAATATAAATAAACATAATAATAAATAAACAAATAGATACAATAAACATACATAAACTATGGCTTATTTTAGAGAGTGATAGTGTTCATTCACTTGCTTTTTGAAGGACGCAAATGTTTGACAATCACGAATATCGGCGGGGAGTGAGTTCCACAACCGGGCAGCATGGATAGTGAAAGAGTAGGAGTAGAAGTCGGTGGAGTGGGTCTGGATTCTAAGTTGGGTACGAATATGAGATCGACAAGGTTTGTCAGGAGGGCGGGAGAAGGAGAAACGATCACGGAGATAGCTAGGGGCGGAAGGATTGTGAAGGATTTTGTGGAGGAGACAGAGGATATGGACATCACGACGCTTGCGAATAGGGAGCCACTTTAACTGGGCCCTGTACACGGACACGTGGTCATACTTCCGTAAGCCAAAAATGAAGCGTATGGGAGAATGAAGGTTTTGGAGTCGTTCCAGTTTGTTGATCAACTCCTCAGTGGCATCGAGATAACAAACATCTGCGTAGTCAATAATAAATGGTTTGTTCTTGCAGGTAAAAAAATAGTTGAATTATCATTATTAATTACAACTGGCCAGAATCAAAATAGATATAGATTCTTAAAATTCTAGAAACATGGCAGTGTATCAACCAAGTTCTTGAAAAAAGGGCGATTTATTTAATGCTTATTCAATCACCTTTTATGCAAATACAAAATATTAATATACAGAACTTATAAAAGAAATACCTACTTTAAGTTATACAAAATCTCTTGAGCCCAAACATGATTAAAATTTATCATCGTCGGTTTTCTCGGAAACGTTTAGAAGACGCTTATAATCCGATTCCAAAACATAAATTCATTTGGCATATGAAAGATCTGCGAATAATTAGGGATGCTCCATACGAAAATATTACCTCAGCTAAAGCGTCTAAATTAAAATATTCAAAAGGATTTAAGCCCGTGCCGAGCAAGCCGAGTTAAGCTGCTATTTAGAGCGGAGGCGGAGGCGAGAGCGGATTTGTAACTCTCTATGGAAGTGTGGATACAAAAATAGAATTATCTCTTTCATGCTAAGCGTGGTTTCACATGAAGTAATTTTTACAGAGCGTCAATAATTTTATGTATGAATTGCGATTTACTAAAACAAATTTACAACGCGTATCAAAGAGTGCTACAGCGCAACCAGTAGGGTCAGAAAAAAACCTCTTCTGGGACACCTTATATAAAAAAGGCAAAAAAATAGTTAATCAATCTTTATGGCTATTGAATCCTATCATGGGCATGCCTGATACGCTCTTGGTCGATATTGTTGTTAATTCTTAAGACACTCCACGTTTTTTTTTCATATTTTTTATTATAATGGGCTTGCTTGGCTTCAGCTCACCTGATGGAAAGTGTAGATGAAGTCGAGGATGTAACGCGCTCTCCAAAAAAAACCTATTTTAACTTTTCTTTAAAAATATCCTGATTGTATCTGCTCCGAAAAACAGAAACGTCATTCCATCCAAAATCATTCCATCTCATAATATGAGTATGTCTACAACTGCGTGCTTTTAATTATGGTATTTATAGTAGTTTTAGAAAATAACAAAAAATTAAAACCGCCTTCAAAAAAACTAAAATGTTAAAAAATTATATTTCAGCCGATGACTTTTTCGTTCGCATCATAAGAACATTAATTTGTTTTATCGAAGTCGCTGTCAAGCCGGTACGATTCGCGACAGGGCTTGCATTAGTTTTTTGGCTTTGCTTGACACCGACTTCTATAAAATAAATTAATGTTCTTATGATGCGAACGAAAAAGTCATCGGTTGTTTATTTCACAATTTTCAGTGATGAATTCATCAGTTCAATTTGATAGTAGTGCTTTAAATTAACAAACGCACTAACCGCCACTACGATTTTCAAAGGTTCCCGTCGATTTCTCTGGGATACCATTATCAGATCCTGGTTTCCTTATCATGGTACCACCCTTAGAATATCTTCTTTCCAAAAAAAAGAATCATCAAAATCAGTTCATAAATGACGAAGTTATTCGCGAACACAGATAAGAAAAAGAAAAAAATATATATATACGGTCGAATTGAGAAACCTCCTCCTTTTTTGAAGTCGGTTAAAAATCTGATCAGTGATCACCTCTTAGGATCTTGGTCTGGAATTAATACAAAATGTATGTTGTTGAGAAAATGCTTCAATAAATTATTGCATGTGAAATACCTGTCGCTCGCTCACACAACATAAGTTCACCCCAAAATCGTTCCCACCTTCCCAACTCTCGCAGCCCCTAGATTAAAATACAAATTTACTCATTGAAAACGCTTTACAGCCAGATTACCTCCAATATTTATTTCTCTACCAGTGTATTCATTTCGCGACATTCTAAGCTCAGTACCAAAGAAATTTATTTCGGTTTGCCTTTTATAAAGAAGGTAGCCCGAAACGTTTATTTGAGTTGCTTATCTAAATACGGTTGAAATATAAAACTCGTTTATATCAAGGTATTTCGTGTTTTGATGCTATATCTTACTTTATGAGTAGGAGTTAATGTTTGTGACTCACAAATTAATTTCTTTTTTTCAGGTACTCATCCAGTTAAACAAATGCTGTACCAGTGTACCTAATAAATAAGGTAACTAACAATATAATACATTAAATGCGTATTTCACCTAAATTAGCCTAGTAACATCAATATCTAGTATCATCAGCAGCTTGCAGATAAGCAAGATCGAACTTTGTGTGACTTGGTCCAATTCGGAATGTTGACCATTCAGGAAATAGTTACATGCAATGAGTTGTGAATTCGAGAAAGTTGACGAATTAGGAAAGTAGGCTTTTTGTAACTGAATGTTTTAGACTCTAAAACCTCAAAAATGTAGAGGTACCTATTCGATTTTGAGCACCAAAACGCAGTTGCCCAGTTGGTTTCGGATAACACTCAAAGTTGATAATATTTTGTTATGTCATGTAAGAAGTATTGCTGATGTGTGGCAGTGTAAGTCCTCTCTCGTGCAGAAGTTCGGGGAAAAGGGAAATTCCAGCAGGAGCAACTGCTAGAATGTCTCTTTTACCCGAACTCCTGCACGGGACAGGACTTACACATCGACTGAATAGGATCACCGCAATCAAACTGTATTAGGCCAGGATCCCTGTACCTCAAAATAACAATAGTTTACCTAACCTCTATAGAACCTTTCATTAAATCAACAATACACTCTCTATATCAATACCCTCTATACACTAATTGTAAAGATCTATTGTATTGTGGATATTTTGAATATAATATGCTATATTTAGAATTACACTGAAACCTCTTTGGGTAATATAATCACAATAATATAGTCATGAGCGTAATACGTGATATGTGATCGAGTAATAAGTAGTTACGAATACAAAAAAATTAACAACCAGCTTATTGCCCGCGATTTCATCTGCAAGGATTACAATCTTTTTACACCCATTTTCTTGACTTGGATTTTATAGTTACTACCGTAACAGATATACTACATTCAAACCGATTTCGCCCACTTTTTCGAATTTCAACTTTTGAATCAGCCTGCATCTTTTAAGATGCAGGCTGTCAAAGGTTATTTATCGCAGCTGTCAAACTTGAGTGACGGTGCACCATAGAGTAACAATTTTTCGCTTACGCAGCGGTGCACTGACTTGGGCCACAGACTTTGACTACTTATATTGGGACTAGCCACGCGTGTAATTCTACTAACAAACATTTCTGCCACTTTTTGCGGGGGCGAGGTAACATGAAATCTGCAACTTTGGATTTTATTTCCCATAACTTTAGATTCTAATTTTGAACGTTAAAAATCATGAAAAGGAGTCTCGTGTGAACCCCAAACGTTCTAAGTTCGAAATTATTGTTTCGCAATTATATGCTGTCTCGTTTAGTGATAAGGTGTAATAAAATTGAATGTAAATGCACATGATTAATTAATTTTATACCGTGGCAGAGGGGAAATGCTACCGCAAGGCTAGTCCTTATAATAAAGAGTCAAAGGCCACAAATTATTTAATAGTCATTGGGCTTGTTTTCCAAAAAATTTCCTTACTTTTTGAATTTTCCGTAGAATCTAGAGGGTGCATAGAGGACGGCGTAACTCGTGTCAACTGGCACGCCGTCCTCTATGAGAGGGTGTAACAAAACACCCTAGTAATACTTAAGAGGGTGCTTCAGACCATCAAACTGAACAACTTTCACTATGTAGCCAATTTGGAAATCGCGAAAAAGAAATCTGCTGTCCTGTACATTTTGGTCGAGTCAGTACTGTAGTTTTGTATGGAACTGGGAACAGCTGATTGATTTTTCTGGGACGTGCTTAGGGTCCCGGAAAAAACATTTTTTTTTGGTAAGTAAATTGTATTGCGTACGGATCCCTCGGTGTGCGAGTAGTCCGACTCTCACTTCGCGCGTTTTTATATGGTTGTGTTTTTTAGCAAAGAAAATATGTTCTAGTCACTTCTACTAGAATTTTACTTATAACGACTCATGTCCTAGAAAGGTCTACGAAAATGAATATTAACCACATTAGAGGTACCACAATATTCTAGTAAAAGCGTCTGGATATTTTCTCTCGATGTGTTTACTTGTATTTCATAACCATAACTCAAAGTAAACAGTAATTAATTTTCAATTATGTAATTGACGTATCAATAGTGTCTTACAAAAAATTTATTTCTGCAAATAAAAACTGATTACTTAGGCATTTCTGAAGACGTAGCTAATTCAGTATTTAACGTCACAACAGTGAAAGACACTTTTAGAATCTTGTTCAATTTCGTTGAAGGCTTTCAGAACATTTTACTTGAATTGCTTAAGGTCTAAACAGATTTGTAAGGCGCTTATGTATTTTATCACACAATAAATACTTAAATATCTTAGCTACACAAATTTTCTAGCAAGAATGATAATGAATTTCCCACATATCACATAAATGGAGATGTGAAAAAGGGGCGGGGCCAGTGTCGCAGCAATATGCGCAAAAACGGAACACATTGCTCGCGATAGTAAGGATTCAATATATTATGAGGCTGAAAGCCAGTCGAGATATTATTTGTAAATAGTTTACAACGTAGTACTAAAGATTATTCGAACGTTGAGTTCTGATACCGCAATGGATAATGACCACATTCTAGCTAACAAAATACTTTCTATCTTCTATCGCGTGGTACTTGGTGGTAATGCGATACTAGGTTTCGTACTCAGCACGTTGGTTGGCATCTCTCTAGATCTCTATGGAATTTCGTAATCGATTTTTTTCCTAATATGTACAGAAAACCAGTCAGGTACGCTGGATAATTTGCGATAATAGGGGAGCGGACTGCATAAAATATATTTTGGTTTTATCTTCTTAGTAAAAAAAAAACATTTGAAAATAACGCTGCACTTACACTTTTAGTTTTTTTAGCTAGAATATTATTTTTAATAACATGATGAACTATAAAAAGTAATGAAATGTTGATGACGTCACTTGTGGGTATTTATTAAAATTTTTCATACTTCTTCTTATCGTGTGGGCAGAGCTCTGTTGTCAGAGTTTTTTTAAACCACCTTACGGCCTCTGACGTGGTTTTTATGTAACGACTAGTACCACCAGAGATAGTAGCCGGGACCAACGCAATGGCTTAACGTGCCATCCGAAGCACAGAATCATCTTTCTTTTCAGACAATCAGGTGATTCAGCCTGCAATGTCCTAACCAACTGGGGAAAGACGCACAAAGTGACATTTCACTAGGTGTCCCCCTTGGGAATCGAACCCACATCTTCCGTGTCGAGAGCCAATGCCATTAGACCACAGAGGCAGTTTTTTCATACATCGCGCGCGTTTTCACGTTCGATGAAAAGTTGCTAATTTGACTAACTGTCCGATCCCCTATTATAGGTGTAGGTACTTTCTCGTCCTTACCCACCTAGTCCTGAATCTGATCAAACGGACTGATAAGATCAGATTCAGTTTAAATATTTAGTTTCAATGCTAGGATTAATTTAATATTTGAATGGAAATCTCTGAGCTACGATAACTTTGGAACTAAATATTGAATCGGAAATCTGACAAGGTACCGACACAGATATTTCAGTTTAAAGATATTTATTATTTCTCAAAAGAACAGTTACAGTTCACTTAATGAGGATACATAGTTAATTAAATAAAGTTTAATTTTTAGCTCGAGTTGGACAATATTTTTTTTTAAATATATAGTATACATAGTAAGGTAGGTACATTATTTTCACAGAATATTACATGCTAGAGATATATGTTTTCAACTTGTTCTTAAAAATATTGAGAGATTGAGCGGTTTTAACATCACTTGGTAGTTCATTGAACAGTGTCACTCCCTCAAAAAGTAAGTTTCGTTTTCCATATTCTGTCCTGCTATCTAGATTATTATTTTATTGATTATCTATTTGCTTTCTAGATTATGTTTTTTTTTACTTGAATTACGAAATGTCCAAACTAGGACGTAACTTCGATTTGTATCGAGCACTTTATCAGGAATATCCTCCCAAATAGCTGCAAATTATTTAGATATCTAAATACCATACAGATATATATATATATAAGGCGTATGTGGAAAGCATTATATTGGTAGAGACAAACCTAGGAGAACGTAGACAGATAAGGGACATCATTAAAAAATGCCAGGTTAAATGTAGCCGAAATCGACGGAAATGTATGACAAGATTGAAAATACATGAAAATATCTCGGTCTACTCATAACAACTATTTAATTTTTGACTATGTTTAATTTATGACTATGCTTTAATTGTTGACTATGTTTTAATTTTTGACTATATTTTGTACTATTATATTTTAAGTTGACATTATTTCCAATTTAATTAAATTCAAATACATCTAATCTAATTATAAAATGCACTGTATCTATAATTACTGTGCCCTAACAGGGAGGCCCTGAGATGCGCTGTAACCTATTTTTACGATCTGTAAATACCTCAAGGATGCAATAAAGTTTATGATTTATGGACCTAGAGGAAGCAAGAGAGCGGTGTGTCAGAACCGCCCAAAATGGAGATCCATATTCTCTGCCTATTCTTTTGGGAAAAGAGTGTATGTATCATCATCATCAGCCTATCATCGTCTACTGCTGGACATTGGCCTCTCCCAAGGCGCGCCGCAAAACTCTGTGCTCAGCCTTCCTCATGCAGTCGCTCCCCACTACCTTTTTTAGGTCGTCTGTCCAGCGGGTAGCAGGACGTCCCACACTACGTCTACCAATTCGCGGTCTCCACTCCAGAACTCTGACACCCCACCGGTTGCCAGTTCCTCGGCAGATATGACTAGCCCATTGCCACTTCAGCTTGCTAATTTTCGAAGCTATGTCAACCACTTTCGTGAGTGTATGTATGTACTTAAATACCAAAGAAAACTGATTTATTAATGAAAAGCTCACAAAATAATGTAAGTACCTAGCACAACTTCACAAAAGAGCGCACTTCTCATTTCTCTCACATTGTTCTGTTAAAACATACCATTTTGTGTTCAACTTATAGTTATTTCAACTTTACAAATCTCGAAAATTAAGCTATTTTGATAGTTATTGCGTTGTCGCAAGAGTGATATAAGGGGACATTTTGGGCAGCATGAACCATAAGTGGGAGCGGATATTTTCAGTAAGCTCTCTACACATTAGTAGAAGGAACGATTTTCTTTGAAAATAGTTCCAATTAACTCTATAGATGGCACTCATAGAATAGGTACGTTCTTGTTAACGTGTGTCATTCAGTCTCGCGTGGCGAGTGGTTTCACGAACGGTCGTGTTGTTGTGCAACTTGTGCCCTTTCGGGCTGGCCAACTAACTCCATCAATTGGTATTATCTCAAATGTGTTTTTGTTTATAAAACAATACTTGAAATAACAATACTCGCAAACCTCACTTGACATTAGAACTACCTGCTTATGCACAATACATCAGGGGTTCCCAACCACTGGGCAGCGGACCACCAAGGTTCAAACTAAGGTGCGCGAAACAAAGTATACATATATATAGGTGTAAGGAAAGGTATCATAAAATTATCGTTGTCTAGGTAAATTAACTCCGCTTCGTTGTTTTCACAGACGACGATGCATAGATTGTCGGCGTAAAATTTTTGTTTGAAAACTAATAGCCCAGTCATTTTACGCAGTTTTGCTATGCGGGGTAGGGAGTATTAATTAATTGGACTTTTAAACTGTAACCGGCACCATTTAGTGACAAAAAGACTATCTTAAAACATTTAAAAAAAAATTCGCTACGCAACATAGAAATCAAAATTGTGTGTCCCAGTAGGCTTTTAAATTTATAATATTAATACCAATGCACTCATTTGACTTAGATTCAACAATATCAATTATTTTTGAGTAATAAAATAGGCGTTAAAATTTAAAAAATGAGGTATTTATTAGAAAATACGAATGTATTTTTCAAAACTTTCTAAGTAAACTAAAATATTCACACCATGTTTGTAGTATGTATAATAGTAAAGCCTTAAATATGTGTAAAAAAAATTACCTTCAGGTTTTTAGAACGAGGTAATAGCTAAATTTTAATATTGGAATTGTTGCTGAAGTGATTTTTTTTTATTTCTGGAACATTTCTACGCTCAAATTGGCTCTTCAATATTATACCGAAAAAAAATATCTATTAATAATTAGTCCCGGCTCAAACCGTAAAATGACTGGGCTATAATTGTTTTCCGTGACTACTTCCGCGCAGATTCCCGTCATTGTAGTGAGATGATTATCCAGATTTTAAGTCCAATCAAGCTTTCAGACACCAAAAAAGACATTGCCGAAGTTTCGCAGCTGGAGAATGTGTATGACCAAAGAACATAATACTAATCGTATGATAGCTGTTTTTATACACAGCATAGGAGGAATATCGTGCTTACCAAGGAAGTAGAAATTATCGTTTTCCACAGTGGCATCTATACTATTATATAACTGTAACAGGAAGTTTGTCTGTACATTGAAGATATTAACAAAAAAAAAGTTACGATATGGTTTTTAGGTGTCCCTGATTCCATTTCACCAATTTTTGGATTTTTTGTCTGTCTGTTTGTTTGTGTGTTTGTTTGGGTGTTTGTTTGTTTGAACGAGTATCACGCAAAAACTACTGAACCGATTTTGATGAAACTTTTTTTGTTTGATAGCTTATGATCTGACTTAAAATCTGGTATATAATTTGTGCGGACGAAGTCGCGGGTTAACGCTCGTTTCTTATAAAATTCAAATTCAAATTTACCAGTTTTGTAGGCAAAACGTTATTGGGCAATGTTCTTTCATCAAAATCGGTCCAGTTTTCGTGTGAGGCGCGACCAAACGAATAAACATCAGTGTGTATAATAGTGTAGAATTTAGATTATTTCTAACCGTTTAAAAAAATTGTTTAATGGATTGTATTAGACTTATGTGGTCTAAAGTTTAATGATAATTTTCCTTACACCTTGTATAGGTAGGTACTTAAATTATTCTTTTATGAAAAGCTATGTGGTATTGACTTGAAGATAGTAGACAGTAACAAATTAAGTAAATAGGAACATTGTTTTACAATCAGTCTGTCATACATGCTAGAACAACGTCCCGTGTCTTTATGCCTTTGACTATTTATTATAAGGACTAGCCTTGCGGTAGCATTTCCCTCTTCCACAGTATAACGGTTGGTTAGGATATTGCAGGCTGAATCGCCTGATTGTCTGAAAAGAAAAATGATTCCGTGCTTCGGATGGCACGTTAAGCCGTTGGTCCCGGCTACTGTCTCTGGTGGTAGTAATCGTTACATAAAAACCACATCAGAGGCCGTAAGGCGGTCTGAAAAAACTCTGACACCAGGGCTCTGCCCACACGATAATAAGACAGTATAAGAACAATTGATCATGTGTATTTACATTAAATTTTATACCTTATCACTAAACGAGACAGCCTATAATTGCGAAACAATAACTTCGAACTTAGAACGTTTGGGGTTCACACGAGACTACTTTCATGTTTTTTAATAATTAAAATTAGAATCGAAAGTTATGGAGATTAAAATAAAAAGTTGCGGATTTCATGTTACCTCAACCCCCGCAAAAAGTGGCAGAAATGTTTGTTAGTAGAATTACACGCGTAACTAGTCCCTATATAAGTAGTCAAAGCTTTACGCACATACCTTTACTTACACTGCCTATGTTCCTACAAGCATTTCATTTTAATGAGCTTTAAACGGGTCCTACCCTCAACTTAATTAGTTTCAGGCTTATCTGACGGACGAGGTGTGCATGTTAATTTGGTTTCTATACGTGTATTAATACGCATGAATTTCATTTGCGCTTCAGATTTCTGAGAAAATTGTAATATTTGAATAATAAAGGTTTATGCAGGGTCTAACTTAATATGCTGACGATTTTTTAAGTAGACGATCAGACCATCGAACTGAACCACTTTCTCTAAGGGACCAACTTTGAAATCGCAAAATGAAAATCAGCTGCTATTGACATTTTCTGAAATGAAATGAAATAAAGTATCTTTATTTGTTGAATACAGCCTAGCTAGCATGCCACCCACGACAAAGCGTTTAAACGAGAAAAACGTCAAGCGCGCTCTTTCTGGCCTACGTAAAATAATAAAGATGGAGGCACATTTTTGTCGTTTTCTCGGGGGTGGCATGCTAGCTAGGCAGGTGTGGATAAGATGTTAAAAACAATATTGCTCGCTATATTCTGCCTTCTGGCGTAACAAAATGTATCATGCTTTTACACCAATACTTATAATGATTTTCCCTTGGATAAGTTATATGTCAAGATTGACAGTCGAAGCTACAAAAGCGTAGAAAAAATTTTTAACCAGTTTTGGCCTCTAAACCCTATCCATATACCATATTGTATGGCGCCTCACGCACACCAACCTAAGAAAGTTGGCCCCTTTTGTTTTATACGGTAGAAGCATGAGGCTCTTTCTAGACTTATACTTTTTCTAAGGATTTTAGCTACTCCTTATTATGACATCATTACTTACTCAAATATAATAATTTCTATGGAATAACTGTTTTTTTTTTCGTGATTTTGATGTTGGCTCCATAATAAAAGTAGTTCAGTTTGATAGTCTGAAGTCGGTTCGATATGTAACACATTTTAATTCTAGATCTTTGTATTTTACGCGCTAGCGTCAGCATTTTTTATCTTATTAGTTTTGTTTTCGAGATAAAAGTCACATTGTGAAACGAACGCTCCATTTATGACAGCTGTCAGTGTCATCTGTCAATTAGTTTTTTAATTCTTGTCATTGTTTTGCACGCTCGCTTGTCAGTTTAAATAAATCAGCGTTATAATAATCGTGTGCATTGTTCGAATTCATATTAACTTTTCTCATACAATAAAGGATGCCTTTCAATAGCGTAAGTTTGTTCATTTAGACGTGTTATATAAAGCAGCGATTACATTACCCAACATTAGGATTATGTGACCTGAGGCGGTGCAGTGTACAAGAAGAGAAACTGCTGAGGATCGTTATATGACGATCGTACTCAGTCACACACAAATACTTATCCATACACTCACGCACACACCCTCACACACACCGCCCCACGCACACCTACATACGCACAGCATCACCATCATCATCTCACGCACATCCAGATATTCGTCTCATTTTTTTAAATATGCGTTTTAACATTTATTTTATTGCTTTAATTAAGTAAAATTTTGTAGTATATTGTTTGATTCCCGCGATACAGGCGTTGCCTAGTGCAGTGGTCCAGTGGTAACAAATGCAATATATCTTTGGCTGGCAAATAAATATTACTGTTACTGTTACTGTTACTGTTACTGTTACTGTTACTGTTACTGTTACTGTTACTGTTACTGTTACTGTTACTGTTACTGTTACTGTTACTGTTACTGTTACTGTTACTGTTACTGTTACTGTTACTGTTACTGTTACTGTTGCTATTACTATTACTATCACTATTACTATTACTATTACTATTTATCGCTACACTTTAAAATAGAGAGAACAAATCCGGCAATGTATGCCGAAATCGGGCCCGACTGCAACTGCAAGTGTAATCGCTGCTTACTGGTATTATTAACATTTACTGCCATCGAAGTTAGTATTTTAAGATACCAATTTGCGATTTTATAGACAATCTACTAAAACAGTTTTGTATGTCATTGTACATTACTTTATATTTTTATTATTGTAACGCTTGTTGTAATAAGATAATTAATTTACAAAAGCGATGTTCAAATTAATTCCACAAATTATAATCAGAACTTAGGCGGATTGGCCTTTGCTCAGCGTCTTCCTAGATAGTTGTTATCCGTGAAATCCATTTTCATGCAACAACATCTATACTGCCAATTCTATTTCCATAGCAGGAAAAAAGAAAATTGAAATAAAATTGTTTTTTGTGAATTCCGTTAATTCACAAAAAACAATTTTATTTCAATTTTCTTTAATCTTAATAAAATTTAATTCAAAATCGAAATATTTTTATTAAGAAATTAATAAAAATATTTCGTCCCATTGTTGGGCAAAGGTCTCCCCCAAGCTTTTCCAGCCTTCCCTATCCCGTGCCATCAGTTGCCATTCTACTTCGTGGGCATCAAGGTCGTCGCGCCATCTCTTTCTTGGTCTGCCCCGGCCCCGGCTTCCATCGTCGGGCTCCCATTGGGTCGCGATTGTTGCCCACCGCTCTGTATGCATGCGACAAACATGTCCGGCCCAGTCCCACTTCAGTCTTGCGGCCTTAACACCTGAACTGGCTATGCGGGTCTTGGAGCGCAGATTGGTGTTTCTGATACGGTCGATCCTTCTGACACCTAATATGCTGCGCTCCATTGCTCTTTGGCAAACCTGGAGTTTGGATATTTGAGATTTCGTAAAATTATATCTAAAATCTCAATCTTTCTCAGAAAGATCTTTCTTTATAGATCAACTTGAAATGAGAAAAGTTCTCTAAATTGTATTTAGAGATTCATCCAAATCGTTAGAGCTATTTCCGAGAAACCACCCAGCAAACAATTTGGTCGTATTAGGCCCCAATTTATATGATTATTTTGACTTATAAAAGTTATATTACGGTAATGTTGTCATATACTGGTGCTTTATGCGTCTAATGTTCGCCTATACGACACCTATACAACCAAATTGTTAGTTGGGCCAGACCTATAATTCTACAAGAGTAACTCCAGCAGTGGACGTCCATCGGCTGAGATGATGATGATGATGAATTCTTAGATAACTCTTAAAAAGAAAATTAACCCTTTCCATAACCCTACACGTCTATTTATATACATCATTAAAACCCTCTATTTCCATTCTATACAGAGTGAACAATTTACCCTAAACAACCTTGTACCTACAAACGATGTGAACTTTAATATTACAATTATAACCGCAGTAAGTTGTCATTACGTCCTCACACCTACACCTGAAATTTATCTTCACACATTTAATTAAAGGAGAGGCATAATTACAAGGAATGGTTACAGCCAGGCGAGCGTATGCGAAAATTAAACCGAATACGGTGCAATGTAAGGTACGTGTACATTAGTGCTGCCTGATGTATCGTATACGGGACATTTTGGATGTAATTTATTAAGGTTACGTAATCGTGTTTATTTATAAGGCATGCACATTATTATAGGGTCTTTCTTGATATACTAAAAAGCGGATGATGAAACCATCATATTGAATAACTTTCTCTATGCAAATAACATTGATATCGCGAATCTGCTATTCTATATAAAAGTGCAAATCTAACTCGATTCAAATGTGAGGTTTTGTTTTTGGCGATTTTGATGCTGATCTCATAGAGGTTAGTTGTTTAGTTTGATGATTTGAAACACCTTGTTCAATTATGTAACCCAATGAAGTTTACATCCTGTACCTATACTTTAATGAACTAAATAATTAACTAAATCGAAATCGTTTTAAAAAGGTATTTTTATATGTGATTAAATGGTGAATTTTGGAATTGAAGTAGTGCTCGTAGTTTTCCAATTTAAATAAATAAATATCTTTGACATCGTCACACAAATTATCTGGTCATATTTATGGGACCAGAATCTAACCTGAACTTGTATTGTGATGACAACGATATAGAATCCCTAATACAGATACAAACATCCAAGACTCGGGTACAAACATTCATATTCATCACACAAATATTTGTCCCTTACGGGAATTTGATAGGTAATGGTAATTTTAAAGTGGAATATACAAACTAATTTCAACGAATTTATTGTAATTATTCAAAATTTACAATATCCAAGTCCTCTATAGATTCATCATAATTGACTGCCATTTCGGAAAAATTCAAAAACGTCAGACAACAGGATTTTATACAGCCTACTAACTCCATGGAGTTAACTTTGAAAACCCTTTTTTTACCTCTTGATTTCCAACAAAATTGGTGTCCACAAATAAATTATTTATTTATTTGTAAGACAACAAAAATACAAGACACAATATACACCTTAAAATAGACTCAAGTAAGCGTCTCTAATATTATGCAGGTGTTGCAGTAACAACCCAAAAAGACCGAGGCCTATATCAGGGTTAGCTACAGTTCACATTGGTGAAAAATTCGAATTCCAAATTTCCAATTTTGGACAACCTTAGCATATTGTAGAAGCGAACAAGGCTTCTCGTCTTCTAACCGCAGAGTCCCATTACCGGGATCCCGGGACAAATATCGTGCTCCAACACGTATATTTGGGAGACAACTAATGATTATGTTGTTCTACTGTCAACTATCGTGGACTTGACCTTTAGTGTGTACCTAGTGTTCATAATCATATATTACTCTATTATACAGGGTCGCGAAAAAAAAATCAACTGTCCCATACAAAACTGCAGTGCCTATTCGACTCAAATGTATGGGACAGTTGATTTTTTTTCGCGATTTCAAAGTCTCTATAGTGAAAGTTGTTCAGTTTGATGAGTAGAATACATGCTGAAGTTATCCGCAGTGATATAAAATTTATCCTGTATAGTGGAATACATTTCATTTCATGAAAGTTATCAAAATTCGAAAACCATTTGAAAATTATGTGATTCAAAGCATATACATATAAAAATCATCGATGTTTCTATGTATTATTATTTTCTCGAGTTATTTGACAAAAACTTAAAAATATAAAAAAAGGTTGAGATTTTTTTTTGCCTGTTTGTCTTTTCTACTGAATTACCTTGACAGTTTTTATCTCTAATTTTATTGCTGCCGACAACATTAATATAATGTTTTTCAGAAAAATAGATAGGATGGGATAGAAATATAGATAAAAAATGGAATCAGTAAAATACGTAATTATCTCTTGTTTTTTAGCCTCTTTTTATATTTTTCAATAAAAATAGGTGGTTAAAAAAAAGTAATGTTGTCCATTAAGGCAGTTTTTACAATAAGCAATCGAATAATGTCTTTCTCAGGTTACGAAAATACAAAATGAATTTTAGTTTAGCAATTCTTAGGGCTCTGGTTATGTTTTCCTTACTAACAAATCAGGCAGGCGGAATATAACACTGAAACGCCAATACGAGAGCTATTTTGTACTAACCCCCACTTTGCTACCCCCCCCCCCCTACTCACACCCTCTCACTTTGTTTCAATTGTACTAGTTCGTAACTAAATTATTGTTTATTGTTAAGGATTCCCAATCCTCCATCCTTTAATGTAATAGTTTTAAGCAAAAGTTAAAAATAAACATTTATCTTATCTTATCTTATCTTATTTTCCAAAGTAAGATTAATTTTGGTAAAAGTTTCCTCAATATCACTGACATATCTTCAATTTCAATGGCAATAAACGTACGTCTCACACGTCCTATTTCGTTTATGACGGAAAGTTAATTGAGTTGTCGACAGTCAACATTAACATGCTATTGAAATAAACACTTCCTTTTAAATGATGCAGTGGGAATTGAAATTGACAAAAAGTTTTACGAGCATAAAGCTTTTAAAATAGCATGTTGTCATTTGTAATAAAGATTAGACTCTAAAATAATTAAACATGCATACTACTGTTTAATTACGTACAATTCAATATAGGTACTCTTTGTTTGCACACCAAAAACATAAAATACCTATCAATATTAAAAGCAAACAAAAAAGGGTACAAATGGCATATCTTAAATCAAATAGCTATAATTATTACAAATCTAACAATGACTGTTTATTCTCAAAATAAATGAAATTAATAATTGAAATGAAAATTTTAGATAAAAAGTTTGTTCTTCTTTCTTCCAATACTCAGATTGGTTAAAAAAGTGCAATAATTTCCTATAAATAATAAATAATGACATACTTAGGTATATGAATGCAATTCACTAACTAGTCAAAAACATCAACGAGCTCACAAATGTAACATTCTTCTTGCATCCTTCAGATCGTCGAAGTTGTTATATGAGTTTGACCCAAGACAAGACGTAACCATAGTGAATACCGAATTATCAGCTCGCCGATGTTTCAACGACGAATTTAAGTTTGCGTTTCGACGAAATTTGCGCTTAGTGAATTGTACCTACTCAAAGATCAATATTGATATGGCTCTGGGTTTAAACTGCTCAAATACGTTCATAGGCTCTAGATAAATTTAAATTGTACATATCAACATTTGCCATTTCTAATCTTATTTCATATAACTACCTACCTTACCTACTAGAAAACCGATGCGGCCAATAAATAATTTGGTGGAAAATTATTTTTCTCTTCAATTTCCAAAAAAAAAAACAACTTAAAGTTTAAGTTAACAATTTTGCTGAGATGAAATCCAGACGGATTTCAGGTTTTGCATTCGTTCGCTAACCGTTTTACAGTAAAACCGATTTTTGTTAATAAATGCTATCCATATTTTGCTATCTTTATAAATTTTGCTGCTAACTGTACTAAGAGCAATAGATTTTTTCCGATGTCGTCATCCTACCTCTATTCCTTCGGGCCCATCTTACAATCTAGAAAAAAGGACGGGACCGGACCGGACTTTTAATGTCTGAACGCTGAAGTTTTTTGTGTCACTCGCATAAGCTATAGGGTCCAACTTAGTATGTTGACAGTTTTTTAAGACAATGATCAGAACATGAATCTGAACAACTTGCTCTATAGCCCAGTCATTTTACGGAGTTAGGCTTTTAAATTAATAATAATAATACCATTGCACTTATTTTAATTAGATTTAACAATATAAATTATTTTTGAGCAATAATATAGGCATTGAAATTTTAAAAAATCACTATTTTTCAAAACCTTCTAAGTAGGTAGACAAAAATATGAACACCATGTTTGAAGTATGTTTTGTGGCAAAGCCTTAAAAGTGTGCAAAAAATAATTTTGCATAGTTTTTTTAGAACGAGATAAACGGTAAATTTAAAATTTGGGGCTATTCCTGACGGGATATTTTTAAATTTTGGTACATTTTTAGGCTCAAATTGGCTCTTAAATACTATGCCGAAAACACAACAATTAATTAGTCCCGGCTCAAACCGTAAAATGACTGGGCTACTATGACATATGTATATGTATGTGTAATATAATTAGAAGCATGTAAATGAAAAAGTAATCAAATTATAAATTAATTAAATAGAAGCATGTAAATGAAACTGTTAAATAAGAAACAGAGATTACAAACTGAACATAAATAAGAGCATGTACTTGACTATTCTAATACCTAATAACGATAAATTCCATATAATTATGTACCATTAGAATTTAAATATCGTATTATGAAGTAACTGTATATGAATGTAAAACAACATTTAACGATAAAAAATTATTATAAAAGAATATATATAGTTATAGTTAAAGATAAGTATAAAGTTAGTTCAAATGATTTCTAAGCATCAAATTAATGTAAATGGCAAGAAATAATAAAGGCTTTTTTATTTTATTTATTTACTATGAGACAAACATCGTCAAACAAACAACGTACCATACATTTGGGTCGAGTACGAATGCAGTTTAGTATGAAATGGCTGATTTTTTGTTCGCGATTTTGATGTTGGTTCCATAAAGAAAGTTGATCAGTTTGGTGGTGAAAGTATTGTTGAATTGCCTTAAATGCCGTGCAGTCTAATGACCGGATTTAGATGGCGTAGGCAATGTGTCAGGCGCGATATCAATCGGCAAATAGAAGATTAGAAGCCGAAACGTAGAGTATAGTGATTTTAGCGCTGCTGGCGGTTTTGTTAATAGTCAACTGCACAGCTACATTGGAATAGTACATTATGGTACAAGTGTGTAATGTTGGTGATTAGTGATTACCGCTGAGGCGCCATTGAGAAGTCTTAAGAGAGCCGAGGACGGTAATCATCAATACACACGTGTATCATACGACGTTTTTCAACCCACTCGTGAAGAAAATAATAATAAATTTTTTTTTTATTTAGTAAATAAAAAGTTTATTTAGAGAATTTATTTGTACTATTGAATATGTCTTTTTTGTATCAAAACTTTTTTAAGAACAAAGCTACTCAAGAACTCAACCAAGAAGTTTAGATACCTACTATCTAAACCTATAACTCACGTGTGAATAATAGTAATGAAAAAGTCACAGTTTGATTATAGGTGTCATTATGTTATTATAGGTATCCTAATTGCGGTGAAATAAGGGCCATTTCATGAGCAAGTGTGTTGAAAAGTATTATATAAGACTGTTAATACAGCAGTGCAATTTTAACACAAAACATGATACCGTAATGATTATTTATATTTATCAGGTAAAACACAAAATGAATTATAAAGAAAATCATAAAATAATATTAGATAATATTTGACAGGATACCAACCGAGACTTCATTGTTTAAAAGTGGTTTTACGGCTATTATATTATAATCTCTTTCGCACGCGTAGGTTTTTCGGTAAGGTCGGAATCTCATTCGCACACTGTGTTGGTCTACTTACGGTAGTAATTAGAGAATTGCACTCCTGTACTTATTTATTTTATTTTAATGTAAAATAAAGTTCTTCGTGCCTTACCGAAGGGGACAGTGTTGCTTAATTTTCACTTTACCTGTTTAAAGTGTCACGATTTCAGTGAATTTATGATGTAGTAAAACGAAATTTATGCCTCTAACTAACATTATGAAATACAATGACAAATTTTAAGAATCATATCAACTTAAGAATTTGTTAATTAACTTATTACGTGATAGAATGATAAAGCTGCAAAACTTTAGAAGCGTAATAGATGGTTATTAGTTATACAAGGTGTTAAAAAGTAAAAATTAACATTTAAAACTTTTAAGGGGGTTGTTTAGACAACCAAACTGAACAACTTTCACTATGGGACCTCGCGAAATCGGGAAAAAAAATCTGCTGTCCCATACATTTAGCTCGACTAGATTTGTAGTTTAGTATGGAACATCAATTTTTATTTCGCGATTTTGATTTTGGTCCCATAGTGAATGTTGTTCAGTCTGATGGTCTAAACCACCCCCTTAAATTTTATTTGCATTTTTTAACACCTTGTGTACCTATTCTGTGACATGGTGTAAAATTAAATGTGATATATGGTCCCATAGTAAAAGTTGTTCAGTTTGATAGTGCGAAGCATTCTGTACGATATGTAATGTAACATTTTGGAATACTGGCTAGCCTCGTTAACCTATCAGGTTTGTCTCGATACTAGGTACTTCACGACATCTGTCTTACACATTGATATACTTACCTAGTTACTTATATAATAAACAATTACACAAATCATAAAAACACACAAACAGGGCTCAGATGCGCGAACGAGTTGAATCCACAGATCAAACAAGATAGTATACACAAATACATAGCATCTATAGATGTGCAACTTGCTTTACAGACACATATATAAAACATAAATAAAAAAAAACAGATAGTAAACAATTTATAGGGGTTCCCATACAAAAAACTTATTTTTCGTTTTTACTCCATCGTATAAACACACAATCCCTACAAGTCACCGCAGTAGCTCAGTAACTAAAGATCACCTTCCATGTAATCTGGCCGCGTGAAATAGGATCACAATCTTATTACGTTTACCTGAAATGCAGCAGCAATTTAATTTGGTTGTGTTACAAAATAGGTACCGAACGAACTATGAAAGGTCGGAGTGCAAGCGGAGGCTTAATTCCTCCAGGAATATTCATTATGTTCCACTATTCAGTGTCATGGAATTTAGGTTAATTTAAGTAGAGTGGAAAAATGTAGACGCGTAGGTAATTAAAAACTTAATTTATGAACGGAAAATTCTCTTAGAAGGTTATGAATAAAACTATTTATTTTCTTCGCGAGGTAAATTTTTACAGTATAACAGTTACACTTTTTATGACTAATAATAGAAAAATGTTTTGTTTAGGGTTGTTGAAGATTGTAGAGTTGGGGGGGAGGGGGGGGGGGTGTCGATATATAATACAAATTGTCAAGATTTTAAAATGCATTAGATATTTTTAGAGGGTGTTCAGACCACTACACAGACACAAACTTCCTACTAGTATTATAAACGCAAAAGTTTGTAAGTATGGATGGATGTTTGTTACTCTTTCACGAAAAAACTACTGAATGGATTTTAATTAATTTCTACAATAATATAGCTTACGAGCGTTAACCCGCGACTTCGTCCGCACAAATTATATACCCGATTTTAAGTCAGATCATAAGCTATCAAACAAAAAAAGTTTCATCAAAATCGGTTCAGTAGTTTTTGCGTGATACTCGTTCAAACAAACACCCAAACAAACAGACAGACAAAAAATCCAAAAATTGGTGCAATGGAATCAGGGACACCTAAAAACCATATCGTAACTTTTTTTTGTTAATATCTTCAATGTACAGACAAACTTCCTGTTACAGTTTTATAATAGTACAGATACATCAGAATAACATATAGGCTACAATTTATAAAGATATTGTGTGAATTGTCCAGACGAAGCGCATACGAAGTCGCGGGCACCAGCTAGAAATATAACCCGCAACTTTATCCGCATAAATTATGTATCAGATTTTAAGTCAGATCATATGCTAAAAAAAAAAAGTTTCATCAAAATCGGTTCAGTAGTTTTTGCGTGATGCTTGTTCAAACAAACAAACACACAAACAAACAAACAAACAGACAGACAAAAATTACTGATATAGAATTAGAGACACCTAAAAACCATATCTTAACTTTTTTTGTTCAATGTACAGACAAACTTCTTGTTACAGTTTTTAAAACTGTTTAAAACTGTTTATATAAAACTGAGTTTTATAATAGTTTGTTTTGTTTCCTGCTGGGTAAAGTGACAATTGATGTCGTTGTTGTAGTCGGAACGAACCTCTAAAGAGGCATTTGTGTTCAACAGAAACAACGACACCTCAATTTAGAACAAGAAAAAAAAATTACCCCCTTTTCGTTTTATAGGTTACTTTTTTTGACCCTGGCCTGCGTCAAAAATAAGGCAGTGATTGTCGTTGCAAAAATAAAGGAGTAATTGATTTGGGGCATACAAACTGACAGAATGGTATGGAACGTATAAGGGTTCCTTGTTTGACTACGTGACCCTAAAAAGCGGTAAAATTTAGTTAAAATTAAGTTTGATTGAGTTAGAAAACAGCAAAATACAATTTTAAGTAACACAATTTTTTTCATGTTAAATGAACATTAAATAGGTACCAGTTTGGCTTACAATTTCATGGTTTTCCAGATCATGAAATTGTTCGCTAAAATGTAGCTGGATGGGATGGTCAAATTATAGCTTAGAAGTATACTAAAAAACAGCAAAGCTTTTTGAACTGAATTCCACTAAAATTATAGTTAAGGCTACAGCGTCCCACACCGCCTTGTGTAATGCGCTCTACTCGTATTTACCTTGAATCTGAATCAGCCCTAGAAGCAACAAACGCTCTTGAATCTTATACCGGCTTTGTACCAACGCAACGTTGCAATTCTGCATTTGAATTTGAAATTTCGGCTGCGATCCGGTTCTTTGTCTCGTTCTAATTGCATGCTGAAAATAGAGATGGAATTATTAAGTTTCGGTGTGGGTAATGTTTATAATTATACAAGGGGCGAACCATCAAACTGAATAACTTTCTCTATGGGACCAATATCGGAATCGCGAAAAAAAAAACTGATGTTCCATACTAAATTACAAATTTACTCGAGCTAAATGTATGGGACAGCAGATTTTTTTTCAATTTCGATGCTGGTCCCTTAGAAAAAGTATATGTCTAGAAAGAGCCTCATGCTTCTACCTCATAAAACAAAAGGCGCCAACTTTCTTAGGTTGGTGTGAATGAGGCGCCATACTAATTATGTCTATGTGCGTGTATATGGATAGGGTTTAGACGCCAATACTGGTTACAATTTTTTTCTACGTTTTTGTAGCTTCGACTGTCAATCTTGACATATAGCTTATCCAAGGCTGGTCCAATAGTGAAAGTTGTTCATTTTGATGGTCTAAACAACCAACTTAAAAGTTTTAAATGTTTATTTTTACTTTTGTAACACTTTGTATAACGAAGCTTAAAAATAATTTATGTCATTTAAAATAATGGTTTTTCGCCAACTTGCAAAAATTTAAACCAAATCATTCGATCTATGACCTATCTTCGTCGAATATAGTTTATTATACCTGCATAACAATAAAACCCAAATATAACGCACAAGAATATAAATAAAATTTCATAGCTTTTTGTAATTCACAGTTCACTCTGTTGTCCAAAACATTTCCACAAAACGAAATGTTTTGTTGCAACTATAATACCTTACAGTTAAAAGGTCGTACACAAGTGTGTAATACAGCGTTTATTGGGCTATTCGGGTCAAAAAGTGATTCTCTCTCTAAAAATAAGCGAGGAAATATGAAGACGGAATTGAAAAAGCAATTACTGGAACACTCAGTGTTATATTATTTCTCTAGCTGGAGTCAAGTAAGGTTGGTTCAATTCGAGTACAACATATTCCAATGTCAAATTAATTCAATAAATCACTTAGCTTTCAGAATTAGGTACATGTATGGATTCGTACAGGTTTATTCAAGTATTTTCTTCAATTCCAAGTTACGCAATAAGACTTGATATCAAAGGGGGTTCGCTCCAATCAGTCGGGACACGTATTGTATTTGTGTATAGTACCTATAGTATAAGTTATACTGTATAACTTATGTTGTAATAATGCCTATCTGTTATCTTCGTATTTCGAGACAGAAATAATGGTTGTGTGGGGACTTGTCACAGATGTCAACACACACAAGTTATAGCAACGAAGCTAACAGATGGCGCTACGGTTGCACTCGCAAATGTGCACGTAAGACAACTTGCGACATCATATTGGTAACCCGTTAGCCGCTACACATAAGTTTCACAATCGTATACAAGACATGAATCGCGCAAGAGAAATAATCACAGAGATTCGAGGACGAGGAAGAACTGTTGGACCACGGCCGGTCCCCAGACTACACACATAGCCTGGTGGAAGATCTTCCCTTTTCAATGGAGGAACATTCCCCGTAGCACCTCCATAGTTGCGAGGTCCAAGCGAGCGTGACATTAAGTGGTGTTGTATTCATCATCATCATATCAGCCGACGAGAGACGTCCACGGTTGGACAAAGGCCTCCCCCAAGGATCGCCACAACGCAGGTTCCCGCCATCTTTACCAGGTTGTCGGTCCACCTTGTAGGGAGCCTACCCACGCTGCGCTTTCCGGTACACGGTCGCCACTCGAGAACTTTGTGTTGTGGTGTTGTATTGTGACAATGAGATTATTATGTTATTACTGTATTGTGCTATATAGCAGTCATGAGTACCTATTGTTTTATGATTATGGACTGCTGATTATTGGAAGAATAGATATGGACACACGAACGCTCGGACAACATGTCATGTACTAATACATTTTTCTAACTTATAATATGTACGTAATACAGCCTGCAGCAGCCTGCCAGCCTGTAGTAAAAACATCGTGAACCTACGCTGCCAGCATTCGCTGAAGAAGAAATTCATATGCGTATAGTCTACCAATCCGCATTGGGCACGCGTGGTGGACTTATGCTTAAGCACATGTCCTGAGGGTAGAAGTCTTAAGGCGGATGAATACGATGATGATATGGAAACTCATCTTTATTATGCCTAAAATAAAAAAGTATCTCAATCACGCAATGCCGCTCGTATTGCCATTAAGTAAATTAGGCGACGGGGGCTCTATTTATGCGGTCCATGCGCTATAGGATCGTCATCTATCTTGCTATTTAAATTTAATCAATGCTAAAACCTAAATAGGCTTAAATTGACTAAGCCTTAGCTAACAAATTACTTACACCGACCGTTAAAAAGGTTCGTAGGCGAATTAAAGTTTATGTCCACCTCGAAAAGGATTCTGGTCATAAGTTTATGCAATATATGACTGCTCCGTTAGCACTTCTATTTCGTGTACATAGTCCATTGTATATAAGTACCTAAGTACATTACATTTGGCTCTGTACCATGTTTGCTTTCAAAGGGTCGCCGGTTCAATTTTCGTGGCCGTCAAATATTTGTATTCGATAGAGATATTTGTTTCGTGTCTGTTCACATTGGATTCGATTTAATTTTGTACGGTTTTGGTCTAGACTGAGTACACTCTACGATAACGAAGATAGATCACTGTAGGGTGGACTGGACTATATTGGTGGAAACTTTATTTGGCAATGTTGTTTTATAAAAATGTTGATACCCTACTATCCTGTAATTAGTCCGTAAATTTTCCTAAAATAAATAAAAAAAAATAAAAATTACACTTGATGCAAAATTCGGGCATCTTTTCCCAACTCTATATGTTGTAACATTGAATAAAATACTAGTACTAGTATAAATATACTTTGTATATTTCATTCATAAACGACGGCCAAATAGCTCTGTCAGTACTGATCCAGGATCGCAGGTTCGAACCCGGACGGGGCAAAAATATTTGTATGATCGTATTATATTGTGCCAAAGTCATGGATGTTGTGTCTTACCACTAGTGTTTAATTACTTACAAAATTTTAAGGGTGCATTAAGACAAAGAAATTAAACAACTAGTCTTACTAACTAACTACCCTTAGGACATAGGTTGAAAAGAAAAAAAAAAATTTTGGAACTGGACTTCAGATCCACACAATCAACAGTCGATCGGCCGGGCGCACTTCTGAATGGAAGATCAAAAAAAAATTTCTCGTTATTCGACCCATTTTCCTTAAGGTGGTTTCAGTCCATACAAAACTTTGACGCACAATACGCGTAGACGGAATTTATAAAAGTAATATTTAATGTATAGACAAATAGTTTAGAAAATCTAGTTGCCGCGTAACAAATAACATTTGCAATTAATAATATAATTACGAAGATATAAAGCTTTTAAAATGTTGTATGACAAATTTTAATGCTTTATATCTTCGTAATTATTTTATAATTTGCAAATGTTATTTGTTACGCGGCATCTAGAATTTCTAAACTATTTTTCCATATATATAAAGTTACTTATATTAATACCGTCTACGCGTATTGTGCGGCAATGTTTTGTATAAAATTGACCCCTCTGCAACCGCCTTAAGAAAAGTTGTTTAGTTTTATTGTCTGAACACAGTTTTAAAATTTTGTTAGAAATAAAAACTAGGAGTGTATATTATGTATATTATTATCATTATAATATGTAGATAATGATAATATTATAGAATATATAATTATACACCATACTTCAAGTCATCAGTCAGTCATCATAATTCAAATTCTGCGTAGATTCTGGTACTTTAACTGGGACTAGATAATCTGTGTGACCATGTCCAAGATATTTATAATGAAACCAAACAAATAAATAAATGATATGGTAAACAAAGATATTTATTTATATCGACTTTATTACATTTCAAAATTACAACAAAACAAATGCTTTAGGTATATGAAGATTACAAAAAAAATTAATTATATATTAAATTAATTAGTTATTATTTTTATTGATTAATTATGATTTTTATTGAATAATTTAATATTGTACCTATGGTACTAACGGACATTTCAACATCTTTAGTCAATAAATTCCTAACGACTTCTACTTTCATTGAAATATAAGATAAAATGATGGAGTAAATGCTTCGATTCCTTGTCCGCCACATTATGAGTCGTTATTTCGGTGGAATTTGTTTTTATAGACCATTAAACAAAATTTTATGACAATTCTTATCTATGTACGTACAGTTTATTTTGTACTTATAGTAGACCGAAACGGGGGAAGATAAAAGCTATTACAAGATTCTGGGTCAGTTTTGCCCGACATTTTGAGGATGGCGGTCAGTTTCTAAAGATTTTATAAACGGAAATACCTCCTGCAACCTGAATATATCTATATACATTATTGGTGACAGACAGGAACTCCACAGGGACACTGGAGAAGAATTTGGTTTGCACTTTTACAAACATCAAGTCACTCTAAAGAAATAATACTACCAATTGAATCTAATATGTTTTAGAAACAGACAAGATTTTTTTTTTGTTAGTGCGAAACTGAAAAACTTTTACTATGGGAGCAAACCGATCGGAGCAAAAAAAAATCTGCTGTTGCATACATTTGATTCGAGTAAGCAGCGGGGTCGGGTGCCGTTTAGTACGGAACACCAGATTTTTTTTGCTTCGATCGGTTTGCTCCCATAGTAAAAGTTGTTGAGTTTTATGGGTAGACTCTTAGTTTAAAAGGATGCTTATGATATAATTTCACCCTGAATACAATACAATATTTTCAAGGGTCCATTATAGATTCGCCGTGTAACCATCACAAAGTCTTCCGAGAATGCTAAAAATATCGTATATTTAGTATTTTCAGTACCTAATGCTGTTTAATATAACTTTCGTGAGAATTTAAGATAATCATTATTTTTGACTTCACGTAAATCTATTTACCACTGCGTTCACAGCAATAGTTTACGTATCTTTCCCTTTTTCAGAATAAAAAAAATAAATTTATTTATTTATGTAATCAACTCAGCTTAAGGTACAGTTTTATGACAAAGATAACACAACAGTAAGATTAAAAGACAGAAAAAAATTTATTTTCAATGAATCACCAGTTACTTAATAATTATAGGCTAACTACGAATCAGATTTACACTACCCTCCGTAATCGCATAAAGAGCTATTTGACGGTAGTATTCCTCGTCCCCAAGCAGCGCGCATCAACCGGCACTGTTTTAATTACCGGTTTTGTTTTAACTTTGTTAAGTAAACTTTAATATCAAAATTGCTCATTATTGTAAACAGTTTTTTATGCATTTGGTACATAATTTTTAGTAACATTCACATTATTTTGGAATTACTTTGCAATTTCTGTAGATAAACTGGCAGTTTTCTAATAGCTGTAGTGGATATCCAAATAGTGTAAACTAAATTAACGGCGATCAGGTGACCAATTCATAACGGTTAGTAAACACTTGAAGTGTCAACTCTCTAACTCAATCAATAGTCTAGACTAGAACTTGTAGAACTGCAGAATATTTGGCAAATAACGTTAAATACCTATACCGCTTAAGTCGGTTGCGGAGGGGTCAATTTTATACAAAACTTGGACGCACAATACACGTATACGGTATTAATATAAGTAACTTTGTATCTATGGAAAAATAGTTTACAAAAACCGCGTAACAAATAACATTTGCAATTTATAAAATAATTACGAAGATATAAAGCTTTGAAATTTTTCATACAAAATTTTAAACGCTTTATATCTTCGTAATCACTACATAGTATAAAACAAAGTCGCTTTCTCTGTCCCTATGTCCCTTTATATGCTTAAATCTTTGAAACTACGCGACAGATTTTGATGCGGTTTTTTTTAATAGATAGAGTGATTCAAGAGGAAGGTTTATATTTATAATAACATCCATTAAATAGTGGAGAAGTACTGTTATTTTTGAGGTTTCTAATGTGATGTCGTAAATAATTAAATTTTTTCCGCTTACATTGCAAACGCAGGCTGAACCCTACGAGTTTTATCAAAATAATGTACTAAGTATTGTACACATTGAAAAGGTCTACAGAAAAGTCCGTGATGGTATATGTCTATCTCTTATGGATAACCCACAATAACTTTTTTTGTCATTTACTTTTTACGACATATAATGGCTAATTTTCGAAGCGATTTTAACCAATACAGCATTAATCCTTAACCAATTAAATACCTTGAATACATTGTTCATTTAATATAGATCTATATGGCCCTTTACACCGTATGATTTAAGTGAATATTTTCGAAGATATTACAGATTTAAAAATTGCGGGTCGTAGCGTTTGCGGCGGTACCGGCCGGCCGCCCGGTGCGGCAAGAGCGTGCCTATAAATAGCGCGTCTGAGGCCGCGGTTTTCCCTATAGCACTTTGAATTTAGCAGCGATCGGACGCGTTTATTATAAAAACGTGCTTTTCAGCGCGACAACGTGTCAGTAATTATAAGTAAGTTACGATAAATAATTGTATGATAGCAGTTTTAAAATATAAATTATATTCAAAACTACTGGATCGATTTTAATCACATAGGCTATATATTTTATACCCGTGCGAAGCCGGAGCGGGTCGCTATGTTTTTATATACAACGTTCACAGTTTTTCTGTAGTGTATTTAGTATCAGCATTGCACCCGTGCTAAGCCGGGGCGGGTCGCTAGTTATATTATAAATTGCAAATGTTATTTGTTACGCGGCAACTAGATTTTCTAAATTATTTTTCCATATATAAAATATTACTCTTATTAATTCCGTCTACGCGTATTGTGCGTCAAGCTTTTGTATGGACTGAAACCACCTTAATTCCTATTTCGAAACAAACGTATCTAAAGATTTCCACTTCGTGGTCAGGATGGTAGCTTTTTGAAATTCGCATTTTTTTTTAGACTGCTCCTACATTACACAAAAATAGTGGCTGGCGCACCTAGGTCTGTATGAACAGTAAATAATTTTTTCGACGAACTTCACAAAGTAAACCCTTTAAAATTTAAAGGATAAATTTGATTCTGTAAATTTCACTGAAGTGCTCCATAAAATAAATATTTAAAATTTTTGGTGACATTTATTGAAAATTTCAAAGTGGTTTTAAATTTAATGTCATGCATGGTTAGACCCTTTTATCTGAAACTATTTTCGGGTAAAATATATGTTCTCGCTTTAGCCATTTCAGCCCAAAATTAGGTAGATCTTCGACGTTTCTAATTACGCAAGCTACTAGGATATCATGAATGGAGTTAAGTAGTCTGTACAGGATGCAGCTACGGAAGATGATCAACCAACTTTAGTGTTTACCGCAAACTCAGCTCTAAATCTCAATACACTAGTAAAACAGTACACATACTGCTATCTAACGGTGAAATAAACGAATACATATAAAGATACAACTTTAGCGCACAAGATACATTGTAAAATGAACTAGTGGAAATTGATAATATTAATAAATTTAGTTGCCAATGCTCGATGACAGAGCAATCACTGGATTCTGACACGAAGACTGGATTCTGCAAAGCTATTTAATAGGTACACTACAATTTTTTATACAGTAGAAAATTGTCAAGGGTATGTGAAAATAATGAAACTGAACAACTTTATCTAAGGAACATGAGTAGAAAAACAATAAAATTGTTTGTACCTTTTATACAAAAGTGCCAATCACCCGACCATTTCCTATTAGGTCCTAAAAATTGGTTTCGTTTTTTCGATATATGTTCAAAGTTAAGTTGAGGGAATTCAGTTTTAATATCTGGACAAAACATTAAATATTTTCTGTTTTCTATAAAAATAGGGATGTATACAGGGTTTAGGTAAGAGGTGATTGTACCAATGATACTAAACCACTTTCCCTAAGAAACCTATAGGAAACTTGCAAAAAAAATTTACATTTCATACAAACGTTCGATCAGCTGATTGCATTCAATATGGGAAGTCCACAATTTCCTATAGGTTTCTTAGGGAAAGTTGTTCAATATCATAGGTACAATCACCCCTTAAAGTAATGCAACTATTTACCCTAACATACTGTATTATCGCTACTGTTGGTTTTGTGTATTGGATGAACTATTAAACCCAGTCACCATTAAGAGGACTACTAAGCACTCAAGTAGGTAAACTATCGACTGAACTGTTGGTAATTAAGAACTACTACAATTATACGGATTCAAATAGAACTTGTGACAGCCTAAATTAAAATATTGATAGATTTCCGCATGGTTTATATAAGGTCTAACAAAATTAGGTAAAACTATTTTAAGGGGATGATCAGACCATCAAACTGAACAACTTTCTCTATGGGACCAATATCGAAATCGCAAAAAAAAAAATCTGCTGTCCCATACATTTAGGTCGAGTACGTTTGTATGGAACAGCTGATTTTTTTTTTCGCGATTTCGATATTGGTCCCATAGAGAAAGTTGTTCAGTTTGATGGTCTGACCATTCCCTTAAAATAGTTTCAGCTAGTTTTGTTGGACCTTATAGTTGCCGAATGTTTATGTTACGTATAACCTATAGCTATTCACACTTCGTTTAGTATGAAAGGTCCAACAAAAATTCTCGTTTTTCG
The DNA here is from genome assembly GCA_927399405.1 of Agonopterix arenella. NCBI lineage: Eukaryota > Metazoa > Arthropoda > Insecta > Lepidoptera > Depressariidae > Agonopterix > Agonopterix arenella. Next base: position 6,853,383 of record OV656710.1, read on the forward strand.
ACCTAGGTTCGTTAGAAAAAGTTGTTTAGTTTAATTGTCTGTGCACCCTTAAAGTTGTAATAGTAATTAAACTAGTGGTGTTCACGTCGCACTGCATGGTACAGGCCTTCCTACGGGCGTTAGTCCACCACGCGTGTTTAATGAGGATTGGTAGACTTCACATACGCATTGGAATTTCCTCCTTCCTCACGATGTTTTCTTTTACCATTTGAGAGCAGTCGGTATTACTTGCATAAGTATACAGGGTGTAAGTGACAGCCTAGCAAATACTGAAACATTAAACTCAGACCATCATACTGAGCCTTTCACTATGGAGCCTACCTTAGGAGACGCGAAAAAAATCTGCTGGCCCATACAAAACTGCAGTACCTACCCGACTCAAATGTAAGGAACAGAAATTTTTTTTTGCTATTCCTGAGTTATGCTCCATAGTGAAAGTTATTCAGTTTGATGGTCTGAGTTCACAGTTTCAGTATTTGCTAGGCTGTCACTTACACCCTGTATAGCCAAATCTGCTTTCCTCTATTTTGCTCGGACATCTGTGATGGAGAGCTTATTACTATAGATATCCGTTTTGATTTCCTTCATCAAACTATCTATGTTTTATTCTTTCTGCACTGCGTCGGTAGAAAGGGACGGTTTTCCCATCCAAAATCTTCCCAAATCTAGTCACAAAAACCAACTGGGCATAACAGTCACTCAAACAATTTGTAAAACAGGAAATAGAGTTTTGAGTACATTAAGTTCAGGAAATAGGATTTCTAGCCTTGCTAGTGGACATGACAAGACTTGAATGAAATGTTTCGTTTTGTCGCCTTTCAGCGTTAACTAGCATGTTTCTTCTGTTTTAATACAATGTTTTGAATAGTTTGGACAAGGCCAGATATGTTTTCGGAAGTTTAATTATACGCGCATGGGCGTACCCAGCTTTTGGCCTAGGGAAGGGCAAATAATGTAATTTCCTGAATAGGTCTCTAAAGTGGCGTATTTCCTAATGTTGCGCCCCTGGTCAAATATACAGGTTGAAATTGATATCATTAGCATCCTTTTAAACCAAGAGTCTAAACGTCAAACTGAACAACTTTTACTATTGGAGCAAACCGATCGGAGCAAAAAAAATATCACCTGTTGCGTAGGCATTTTTTAAAGTTAAATATGGAACAGCTGATTTTTTTTTACTCCGATCTGTTTGCTCCCATAGTCTCATAGTAAAAGATGTTCTGTTTGATGGGTAGACTCTTAGTTTAAAAGGATGCTAATGATATCAATTTCATCCTCTATTTGGCCAACCCCATAAAAGTGCTTGATGCAGGGCTTGTTAGCCAAGATTTGTGCCATCAAAGGCAGCATACCACATTTTAATACCTTAGGGGTCTTCTTTTCTTATCGTGTGGGCAGGGCCCTGGTGTCAGAGTTTTTTCAGACCGCCTTAGGGGCTCTGACCTTAGGGGTGATATTCACAAAATCCTTTCTTTGTAATTTTTGAAAAATCTTGACATATTAAATTCAATTCAAATCAATAATACTTTATAGCACATCAAATGATCACCATCTTCTGTAGAATATAATTGTAATTTCCAAATTGTGTTTACATTTTGAGACATTTCTACTAGAGTAGAGTATACTCTATACCCAACAATTGGATTGAATCAGTACCCGCGGGAAAACCAACCCTTGAAACCGTTCCCACTTAAATATTAAACGACTGGACTGTTAACTGAACATAAATATCGGACTGATGTGTCCACGTCCGTATCCGGACAATTACCGTTCTTCTGAACTTGTCCTGGGACTAACGAGCCACTCTACATGGTCTCCCTTGTGGTTACATCTAGGGATGTATCGGGTCCGAATCTGAAAACAAAACGAACCGTATCCGAAAAAAATCCTTTAAATATCAGTTTGCTACTAATATCCGGTAGGTATAATCGATTCACTGAATTGAATTTTTTATCGAAAAGACTTTGTTTTTTTTTCGGTAAAATTACACTTGGAAATTTTGGGATATAGTTACCTACTTACATAGGCAGGTAAATGTGACAATTACAATTTATTTATTTATTTTTTATTTTAACACTTTTATTGTACACACGGAAATATAAATGAAAACAGCATAATATATAAATACAAAGGGCGAGCTTATCTCTAAAGAGATTTTTTCCAGCAAACCCGTGACAAAGAGAGAGTATACAACATTCTTTTAAGCGGATTATTTGTGTCGAAAGCTATATTATATCAATAAAATAGCCACATGTATCCCAAATACATTACCAAGACAATAAAATTGTATTCATTCAGTAAAAAAAACTGTACACTAATAATTAAATAGATTTTAGATTCTCTCAAACTGCAGTCATCGGTCCTTTAAACGAAAATGTCCGAATTTGAATCCGAAGTTTCATTATCATTACCATCCTTAGCTAAAACGGATATAAAGTAAATGGAAGCGTTACGCGAGATACGGAAGGGACAGAAACAAGAACACAAGGCTTTATGGTGCCATGTCAGCGGTTGTGGTGAAAGAATAAAATGTCGTTACACGTTATGACAGTTATCTTATGAGATTTGAGTACTTTGAACAAAACATTTTTGCGGTTTTTCTTTATTTATAATTGGAATGCCGACTAAAGGATAGTTCGTTAAATTAGGATGAGATAATGATGAAGGTGCAAATAGGTACGTTCGTCACAGGGGAAACTCCGTCTCCCATTCAATATCACAGAAAAGGTTTTAGGTAAGTATATTGACCAAGATTGTTTTGTCTCAAAATGTATGGGACAGCAGATGTCTTTTTTTTTTCGATGTTGTGTCCATAGTAAAGGTTGTTTAGTTTGATGGTTTTAACCACCCTTTTAAATATTACTATGGTGTTTTGCTACTAAATAATTATGACGTAATTATAAATGGATCTATTTATAAAGTTACGTCAAAATTGTTAGTTTTTTTTTTTAATTCTTTTTTTTTTTTGAGCTTTTAACCCTGAGGTTACGTCAGCCCAAAAAATTGTTCGTTAAATAACGAATCTTAGGTCAGGTAAAAAATAAAATTGCCATGTTCAATATTATAGTTTCCAAGTTTTACAATTTCTTTATTGGCAATAAAACATTAATTAATTTTATTTATTAAAACCTTAAAGGTTTTAAAGCCGTAGTTGTCCAGTGGCGAGTAACCTTGCCGTGCAGGAGGCGATGGTTCGATCCCCGTCCAAGCCGACTCGTACCAATGAGTTTTTCGGAATTTATGAACGATTTGTAACACCACTGGCTTTTCTGTGAAGGAAAATATCGTGTGAAAACCTGCATGCTTCAAGTTCGAGGCATGTATTGTACCCACTGTCCATTAAAAGTGGCGATGGGCTCACTACCCGTCACACTGGACAGAGTTTCGGTACTACTAGTGAAACGTGGATGTTCTGAAGTTTCAGAATATCTCTGACTACCCCCTCGAGGAATATAGTCGTGAGGATATGCTATACCTACTAAAAGGTTTTATACCTCTGTTTTTTAAGTAATAAAACTTACCAATCACATTTATTATAATTGCGCCGTCTGCCGCTGACTTAATAAAATATGTAAATTTATTTTGTGTTCGAATTTACAGACAAGTGGTTTTAAGATAAATTGTGTTAAATGCTTTTAAATAAACAAGCTTTTAAGCAAATTGTTTTAAATGTCCATCAGTCTGTTAAAATATCGACTGCCAACGAACTTTACGAATAACAATAAAGGCTAATATTTTTCTAGTAATATTTCTTAGATAAAAAATATTCAATTGTTTCTTTAGAAAATTCAAAAGGGCTTTTTAAAAATGCTTCGTTCACTGAACCGTAAAAGAATGTATATGCTGTGTGCTATGTGTATGCTGACACTTTTTTAAGGGGATGATCAGACCATCAAACTGAATAACTTTTTCTATGGGATCAACATTAACATCGAAACCGCGAAAAAAATATTTGCTGGCCCATACTTTTGGCCCGAGTAGGTTTGCAGTTTTGTATGGAAGAGTTATAATTTTTTCGCGATTTCGATGTTGGTGCTATAGAGAAAGTTGTTCATTTTGACGGTCTGGTCATCTCCTTAAACACGTGACAGCATAGTAAGAAGGGCCCTATATAGGATAGGTTTCAATTTCGAGGCTCTGTCCAGCACAAAGTGGCGACGAGCTCACTCTCCGTCACACTAGGCAGAGTATCGATACTTCTAGTGAAACGTGGATGTTCCGAAGTTTCAGAATATCTCTAACTACCCCCTCAGGGAATATAGTCGAGAGCATTAAGCATGCATGCAGGATTTTAAATTGAAATTTTTGTGTCATTGGCTAGTGATTTGGGTAAAACTAATCAATTTTTTTTTACTTATTTAATTACAACTTTTCAGCATCTTCTTTAATGTCTGTTCTTATAATTAAGGAGTAACTTTAGGTCTATGTTAGTACTCGGACCAGTGAATCAAAGTTACACTGACTTAAAACTTTGCTTTAAGACTGCATGCTAGTTAGATATACGATGTTGTATATCAAGATATTAACCACGAGACTTTTGATCGCAACTTCGTCTTGTGTGGTTTTTTTTTTTTTGAGATGACTATTACAGCTCTGCTCCGGGAGCAACTACTGCTTTTTACTGCGGGCTATTGGAGGGACCACGAAAGGACACCGAGCCAATTGAATGAACTTAAGCAACCGACCTAGGGGCACCCATAGGGGTATGGACCTCGGCCTAGGACGTTGCTGGGGCTACGCGGCGGATTGTGTAGCTGGGATAGGTGAGAAGCGGCCTGGGATTGGCCTGTAGCGTCTGTAGGCGCCAGAATTGAAGGGAGTGTGCAGTGGTCGCGGCTGTCTCCGCCGGCGGGGACGTTGATTACTGTGTCGGCGTGTTGTGAGTTTGCGATTGTTAGTCGTGTCTGTTGGGCCGCCTGTACGGCAACCGTGATCTCATCTCTTGTGTGGTTTAACAAGCAATTAGCATCTACGGAGGAACTACTGGGAAGGTTCCTCCAGTGAAAAAGGAAGATCTTCCACCAGGCTAGATGTTTGTGATGCCCAACGGATCTTAGTGGGACCTTGTATTGTATATCGAATCTCTGTGATTATTTCTCTTCCGCGATGTAGGTTCCGTTTATGCCAATTTTGGTACGAAACACTAAAAATAGAAAAAAAACATCTTACAAAACTAATATCGCTCCCAAATCTCATTCTGAAGCACTCTCTATCGAAACCATTTTGCTCTGACCTCCCCTTCCTCCCAGATAGACTTAAAATAGAAGACTTAAAAGAGATATGATATGAAGTATCAAAGGTCTTAGTAAAGTGAACGTCGCAAGGATATATGGTCGAATTGATTACACAGGGCGATAGAAAATGATGGTTAGATCCATCATTGTTGGTAAACAGATGTGGGAGAATAGCGGGTGTGTTTAATCTTGTCCCCTTATATGAAATGGTTTTCTAAGAAGGGTCTGGACTGGATGACATGAGATATCATTTTGCGATGAAATATAAGTAAACTTTTCTAATATAGAGAGTCTTGCTGCAAGTCAGTCAATGGGCGGTCACGTATCTCCTTCTCTCGGGCTTGCACATGGCTCCGCCATTTTATAACGCTCTAATTTGTTCTTGACCATAGAATAATACTGAAGATTAAAACACTTAACTACTTGATATTGGCAGAATTGCCGCGCTAGACGCAAGCAATCGGCCAATCGGCAATTAGGAATAAAAAAATAAAAATCATGTTATAGCCTACTTAAATCAGATTAACATCAAATTAAGCTGCCGATTTAAACGGATAAGTCCTGAAATCCTCAATGCCTTACGTCTAATATAGGCCCACTAAACTTACTGTTTGTTACTGTTATATTGTTCACTTAGACCTACGGGTTCACTAAACTTACTGTTTGTTACTGGTTTTATGTACACTTAGTGACTTAGGCTAAGTTTTGTTACTATTTTTCAATTATTCAATAATTTTTTTAAGGGCCGGACGTGACGTCCGATAGTAAAATATGTCAATTTTTTATTTAAATTAAAACAGCACAACATAGCTATAACATTTTAATCGTCATCATCATCATCATCTCAGCCAATGGACGTCCACTGCATGACATAGGCCTACCCCAAGGATTGCCACTCTCCCTCATTCAACGGGTTCCCGCCGCCTTCACGAGGTCGTCGGTCCACCTTGCCTACCCACGCTGCACTTTCCGGTACGCGGTCGCCACTCGAGAACTCTTCGACCCCATCGGCCATCGGTTCTGTAAGCAATGTGCCCCGCCCACTGCCACTTTAGTTTAGCAATTCTTTGGGTTTTGTCAGCTACTCTAGCTCTTCTGCGGATCTCTTCATTACTTATCCGATCCCACAGGGAAACTCCAAGCATAGCCCTTTCCATTGCCCTTTGGGTAACTTTCAGCCTTTTCATCAGGCCTTGAGTGAGCGACCACGTTTCTGTTCCATATGTCATCACTGGCAACACACACTGGTCAAAGACTTTCATCTTAAGATACTGCGGTATTTGGGATGTTTTAATACCCAATAATATTTAGAAAATTTAATTTTATTTAAATGACTTAATCATCGAAGAGCTTACAAAAACAGGCCTTTATTCTCGTATTCATAACCTGACACAAATTCCTGTAACATAAGCGTACACATTGGTAATAGCCAGTAAACCAGGTATCAATCAACTTTTTGTGCAAAGGGAAATGTACTCACATCCATCATTCTATGGCGCTGTCATTTGCGATCGTTATTGTAAAATGGCTTAAGTTAGAACAAGACGGCGTGTAAAGGGCATAAATACATATTTAATTCTCAATTCAATTGCACATAATCCGTTTAACCCCCTTTATTTGTAGGTTTATAAAAACATTATATTCCCAGACAATTAGATTTAAAAATGTTTAGGGCTCTATATATTATCTATACTTACTCTATTTGGTTTACTATGATTCAACTTACAGCTTAATCCAAGTGGTTAAGCATAATAAAAATTTAATAAAATGCATATATCGTATCTACTAACAAAAGAAGAATAAATTCAACGATAGACGTTACGTCGGCACTGGCAGTTTGAAAACTCTATAATAACGTTAAGTACCGAAGAAGTATAAGTAAAGTTACTACAAACCTACTATAAATAAGGTTCACAATCGAATGCAAGACATACATCGCGCAAGAGAAACAATCACAGAGATTCGATACATATACAAGGTCCAACTAAGAACTGTTGGACCACGGCCGGTCCCCAGGCTTCACACATAGCCTGGTGGAAGATCTTCCCCTTTCAATGGAGGAACATTCCCAAGTAGCACTTCCATAAAGTTGACGCTATCCTGACTTTACGTAAAGAATCTAGTGATTGAAATTGGATTGAAATACTTTATTACTATGATTGCACATTAGTACTTACTCTTAAATGTGTTTGTTCAATGTGAAGTCTTGGCACCAAATAGAAAGTTGGAAAAAGCAAATTGCTAATAATTTAAAAATTGTTTTCATGATTTATGTATTTCGCCTTCCGCTCTTAACTTGCTTAGGTCGTGTCACTCGTTGTATTTCACATTTTACTACTGTTTTTTTTTTCGAACCATAAATTTTTATTGGATACACGTGATCATAATGCCTTCGTAATATAGCTTAGGGCAAATGAGTTTCTTTTGTTTGCTTTTATGAAGTAACACAAGCATAGTCGTGAATATTTTGATAAAAAGTAAGTACATTTTCTGGGGATCATTTCAATTCGAAACACTAACAGAATTGTTAAGCGTTTGTAATTTAAAAAGCTCGTATTTGTTTCTGCAATATTTAGAATTTCTTAGTTTACATTGCAGCTGATGTCTTTTAATGCATATTAAGTCTCTCAAATACCCTATATCTGTTTAAAATGAAGTAATATAAAGAATTAAATAAAACATGGTCACAGCTCGCCTCACCGACCGTAGACAGAATGGCATGGAGAAGCCTGGTGTCAATTTCTGAGTTTGCAGACGAGATAGTCTGAGTTTGCACGTGAACAAAGAAGAAGATAAGAGTCAAAATAATAGGGTAAAGACAGACTCCCTGAGTGATATTCACAATTACAGAGATGTCCGGCACACACTGGACCATTGGCAAGGCTTAATCGCTGATAGGAAAATCTTTTTGCCACGTTGGAAAGTCAAACTATCTGACATGCTGTCCACTCCACTAAAATCAGAATCAGACTCATTTTTTTCCATAAGCCATAATATATGTATGAAATATAGACGGTGATCGGTTGTCAAGATTGCAAATATTGTTTCCAGTGTTGTAACGTTTTCTTCTTCTTATGGCTGAGGGACTTGACCATATTGAGTAGCTTGTCACCACCGCTCTCCAGGCCGCTCGATCTTGGACCCGGTATATGCAGGCTTGTAGTGTTGTTCCGGTAATTTCTTTGACTGCATCGGTACATCTCGTAGACATGCGTCCTTTACCTCTTTTTCCCTTCGTACTCGTTAACATCCGTCAAGTATAATAAAAAAAAATTGGACGCAATTCAAATAGGGTAATTTGGGAAAATGAATATAATGAAGGCTTATTTGTATCTTTAAGTCGAACCCATCAAAAGAAACCTACAGAAATTACAATAAATCATTATTTGACAACGATTTCGGGATCATTACGCGGCAGTTCGTTCCGAGCCTAATTTGACACATCCCATATCAGAGCGAAGGAAGTTACTCCTTTGTGTGTTGAACATCAATCATATTACAGTTCATTTCAAATAAGATGTCCTTTAATGGAGGTCTCATACACCTACAACGTAAGGTCGAAAATGCCTTGTTTAAGGGGGCTTGTTAGGAGAAAAGGTTAATATATAGTGACAAAGTAGGGCGCGCATCTATCAGGCTATGACGTTCCATGGTCTTGGGGCTTAATCATAGGATTTATGGCGTATTGTGAAATAGTTTGAACTAGTATCTTCCTTACAAATATTTTAACTAAAAACTTCAAACGAATTTCCTGGCTCTAGTCAATGAAATCATATTTTTCTTCTGTCTAATATCTAACTACAAAATCTTTTTGACGTAATTTTGTAGACTATCAACGCGTCCTATGATGGTTTGGCTCATAGACGAAGAATTTTTCGCTGTACGGTTTGGCTGTACATAAGATTCGGCTTTAAAAACAGTCTGATTTCGCGCGTTTTTTTCGAAAATTTTGAACGTGCCGTGTCTCCCAGTCATGCCGATTTTGTGACGGCATACGAGTCGCTTTTAGACCATCAAACTGAACAACTTTCACTATGGAGCCTCAGGAAACGCGAAAATAAAATCTGCTGTCCCATACATTTTAGTCGGGTGAACAGCAGTTTTAGGGGGACATCTGATTTATTTTCGCGTTTCTTGAGGTAGGCTCCATTGTACAAGTTGTTCAGTTTGATGGTCTGAGTTCACCGTTTCAGTACTTGCTAGGTTGTCATTTACATCCTGTAGAAAGTAACATATTCAGGTCTAGACATTTTTCAGTTTACATTAAGCTTTATTGCAGAAGACTTTCTTATTATGACACTTTGTGTCAGCGAATTTTGGTGCCATTATAGTCCAACATAATGCTACTCATGAGTGGCATTAATATTAGGGCGAGAATAGAATTATTTTCTTGCTGAGTATCTAGTTTATTCTCAATTGAAATTGAGAATGTAACTTGACTCTTTGAAAAATGACAAACATAAAGTCAAGTATAATTTATTCAATACAAGATGTTACAAAGGTAAAAATAAACATTTAAAACTTTTAAGGAGATTGTTTAGATCATCAAACTGAACAACTTTCACAATGGGACCGACAACGAAATTATTCGTCTCGAAATAATAGTATCGAAAATATTAGTATGGATCATCCGATTTTTTTTTCGCGATTTCGATATTGGTCCCATAGTAAAAGTTGTTTAGTTTGATGGTCTAACCCTTTAATGTCTATTTGTATTTTTGTAACACCCTGTATAGGAACGTCCTTCCTCTGAGATAAGAACTTTAAGTCCATTTATATGGATAAAGATCATGTATCCATGGAATGAGTCAAATAATGTATAGGACAGCATAATAATCATAGGAGGTGGCAATATTTTGCCAAAGCCTACACAATACTACTCAATCACATTATTGTGGAGAAAATCACCACAAGTCCCCACAATAATCCAATATTCTGTTTTCATAAGAAATATGGTAGACAATCTCAAGTTTAAATAAAATACGTCGGACCAAAAAATGTTATAGATTCCATCCCGTACAAGTACGACCCAGATCTTGGCAGCGGCAAGCGATACACAAACTTTGGCACGTGACAACTATTCCAGCGTCATATACTTGTGCTTCGTCTCGAATTTTTACAAAGGATTTGTTTTTGCTTGCTGTATTAGATGCGGTTTTGCTCTTAACACTTCCTTATGGTGTGGGATTCCTTCGATTTCGATTACGGTAGCTACTAATCTTTATAGAAAAGCTGTCAGGTATATATAATGTGTCAAAATCATATATAGGCTATATGAGTTTGACACATTATATAACCATAGTGAATACCAATTCGGTAATTGCCTATGTTTCAACGACGAATTTAAGGTTGTGACGATGTTTGCGTTTAGTGAATTGGATTGCTGTAATACTAGTACTGAGTGGTTATGGGCGTCAAAGATGTGTATGACGCCTGAAGGATACCTCCTCTTACGACACTCGACTGGCTTTAATTCGAATCCGGACACCACATAATAACAACATTTACTTATCACCTTCATACAGGCATACTTATTGTGGGGTTGACAAAACATACTATAACAACTAATATTATAAGAGATAAGTGTACTTTTTGCAACCATCAACAGCATGCTGATTCAGTGTTTATAGGGTGTAGAGCATCTTTGTGCTGGGGATGGACTAGGTCTGCCTGCATAACTTCAGTCGGTTTAGGAGTTACAGACATTTAAAGGTCAGTAAAAAATTTACGATCAACTGCAAGGCTGCAAAAACTGACATGAACTGCCAGTCGGTTTAGGAGACACAGCCGTTCAAAGTTCGGACCTTTGAACGGCTGTATCTCCTAAACCCACAGATGAACCATGTCAGTTTTTGTAATGTTCACATAGCTACAGTGCATACTACAATAATATCATACGATCAGTCTTGCAGCTGATCGTAAATTTTTTACTGACCTTTAAACATCAGTAACTTCTAAACCGACTGGAGATATGCAGGCAGACCTGGTCTATCCCCATCACAGAAATGCTCTACACTCCATAAACACTGAATCAGCCTTGCAGCTGATGGTTGCAAAAAGTACACTTATCTCTTAGTTTACAACCAGTGGCTAACCTTTTACCAACAAAAAGTCTTCAAAGCCAAAAATATTATCATAGAACATATCGCAAACTAAATTAGTCTTACTATCTCTGAAATTAAAATTCTAGTAGACTCTTCGTGAACATATATTTTTCTCTGTTCCAGGTAAAAACTTTTGGCTGCCACCCAAGAGACGTAAATTTTTCTACTTTTTAATAAGTAAGTACCCTAAAGGAGACAAGTCGAAAATTAACAATCGTAAATTTTATCTTTATTTTTCCTAGGAATAACATAGCTTATTTAAAACATTATATGAAGCTGGTAAGTGTCTTTACGAGGACATTTTTTAAACTAATTGTAAATGGAACTATGAGGAAAATAATAGAGAATAAGAGAAAACATAATGCGAACACAAAAACTTCATTTTATAGGGTTCCGTAAACAATGTGTTCAAATGGGGCTCCATTTAGACACTGCTCTTCGTCCTTATTTTTCGTCTGTATTTTCTTTAATCTCTGTTTTATTCATCATAGGCCTGAAATTTTTTCAAATCTTTCTAATCATGGTAAACTCTTTTTAAGAATATGGGAAATGTTCCATCATCTTTGACTATTTATTATAAAGACTAGCCTTGAGGTAGAATGTCCCCTCTGCCACGGTATAAGAACAATTGATCATGTGCATTTACATTCAATTTAAGGTGGTTTCAGTCCATAAAAAAGTTTGACGCACAATACGCGTAGACGGAATTAATAAAAGTAATATTTTATACATTAAAAAAATAGTTTAGAAAATCTAGTTGCCGCGTCACAAATAAAATTTGCAATTTATAATATAATTACGAAGATATAAAGCTTTTAAAATTTTGTATGAAAAATTTCAAAGCTTTATATCTTCGTAATTATTTTATAAATTGCAAATGTTATTATTTGTTACGCAGCATCTAGATTTTCTAAACTATTTTTCCATATATACGCGTATAATGCGTCAAAGTTCAACCACCTTAATACCATATCACTACGCAAGACAGCCTATAATTGCGAAACACGAACAGTCGAGTGTGAACCCCAAACGTTCTAAGTTCGAAGTTATTGTTTCGCAATAGGCTATTTTGTTATAGGCTGTCTTGCGTAGTGATAAGGTAAACTCGTTTAGTGATAAGGTATGAAATTGAGTGTAAATGCACATGATCAATTGTTCTTATACGTGGTAGAGGGGAAATGCTGCCGCAAGGCTAGTCCTTATAATAAATAGTCACAGGTAATTAGGGAGTTGACTGCATCAAATATATTTTAGTTTTATCTTCTCAGTAAAAAATACGTTTGAAAATAATGCTAAAATTACATTTTCTGTAATTATGTAGCTTGAATACTATTTTTAATAAAAGGATAAACTATAAAAAGTATCAAAACGATGACAAAAAATCATGACGTCGCTAGTCATGATTCAGTACAACTTTTCATACAAAGCTCGTGTTTCTCGTTTGATATAAACAGTTGCTAATTTGACTAGTTTAAACTCGCGGATTGTGGCCCGTGTGTCAGATATTTTCAAACCCCAAAAGATTATAACAAAACAAAATCTAACGCAGACTCATAAATAACAGTGTTGCTACATTCTACGCCTTTCTGTCAGCCCAGTTGACATATGAAAAAACAAAAGAGCAACGAAAAAACAGCTAAATACGAATAAAAGAATATGAAAATTTGATAACCGACCTCCGTACCCTTGAAATGTCTTCTGCGGTTGCTGTTTTTAGGGTTCCGTAATCACATGTTGACAACAGGACCCTATTAAATTAGCCTACGCTGTCTGTCCGTCCGTTCTAACTTTAAAGGACTGTTTCTTTTGAACCGTAATTAGCGAGTTAAAATTTTCACAGAATATTTATTATTGTCATTATATAAATTTTCATGAAACATTACAAAAAAACAAATAGTCAAAAATTAAGGGGTATAAATAGTTGTATTCAACGTTTTTTGTTCTTGATCTATTGTAAAAACGGTAATATACAGGGTGAAATTAATATCATTAGCATCCTTTAAAAATAAGAGTCTACCCATCGAAATGAACAACTTTTACTATGGTGGCAAACCAATCGGAGCAAAAAAGAAATCTGCTGTTGCATAAATTTCAGTCGCGAACTCGCGCGTCGACATTGCAGTTTCGTACGGAACAGCAGATTTTTTATTTGCTCCGATTGGTTTGCACCGAAAGTAAAAGTTTTTCAATTTGATGGGTAGACTCTTAGTTTAAAAGGATGCTAATGATATCAATTTCACCCTGTATACATGCGTCAAACTTGGTGTGATTGTAGTACAAACTCTACATAATAAACAACATGATAAACGCAGGACAAGTGTTAGTCAGTCTCGCGTTAAGGGTCTCGGGGGGAACAAACAATTTTTTGGCAATTTAATATTTTATTGTGCTTATGGTACGGAACCCTCGGTTCGCGAGCCTGCTTTAGCCGGTTTTGTAGGAATAAAGTAGGTAAATGAAAAGAAATTCTAAGATGTGAATAAAAGAGCAAAACGCTGTAGGTACAGTCGGCAACAAAACCTACGACGTGGAACAAAATTGAATACATCTTATCTGTTACTGACTGTACTTGTCAAGCATGTGCCCGTTTTATTAGATTCATACGCAGTAGAAACCATAAAGAATGGGCTTCTTTATACAATAATGTATAGCTCAAAGTTATTGTCTGCTTGCGTTGAGTTGAAATGTAGTTCTCTTTTATCGCGCATTTCCAGTGGACTTACATTGTCTAGTTGTATCACTATCCTGTAGGGCTAGCATGCCACGCAAAACAAAGCGACAAAACAAGAAAACCGTAATGCACCCTCGCTTCCGCATAAGCAAAGTAGCAAAGACAGAGGCACGTCTCGATTTTTGTCGTTTTCTCGGGGGTGGCATGCAAGGCCAACTAGTGGTGTAGCATGGCGTCGTAGCAGCGCTTTTATGGTCTATTGTTTTAAAGCGCTATTATAAAGCTCCTGGATGTTTATAATAAAAAAAGAATAGAAATATAAAAAAATTCAGAGGCGTCCACTCCACATCCACGCGTCTTGTCACAAAAAACGTTGAAAAAAATCTTGTTTCTTGTGGGTATTACAAGAAACGAGATTTTTTTCAAGGTTTTTTGTTTTGGCTCTACCGTAAAACGTAGAAACAACGCGTCAAACGTGGTATGGCAATAGTGCATACTCTAAGAGAAAACAACAAATAATAAAAACCCGTCAAGTGTGTGTTGGGCTTGCGCTAAGGATCCCTGAGAAATAATATTTTTTGTTGGTTATATATCGCTCAGTCTTTTTACGATTTGAATTAGGACCACAACTGACTCCGTGACAAAGTATAATATCATTGTTGACGTCATTGTTCTCTATATGTTTTCTACTTATTCACGCCTAAGCAATACGTAAGCTGTATAATAGCTGTACAGCAGCGGCATAAAGGAAATTACCTTTATTCAGTTATTATACAGCTATTATACAGCTTACGTGTTGCTTGGGCGTGTTTGTAATTCTGTATGTAAATTAGTCCTAATGATATCAATATAAAAATAATACTGAAAAATTGTTTACTAACAATCAATTTATGGCTTCTAAATCCAGTTGAATACTTCAAAATCAAAACTCGAAAATGAGAGACGAGAGTAAGTCATGTGAGCGACGATATTGTATATTGGTACGGAACCCTCCGTGCGCAAGTTCTACTCGCACTTGGCCAGTTCTTATTTTTACTTTAATAACAAGTAAAAACAAAATATGTCGTGTAGTGTTTATAGTTTTTCAAACAAAATGCCATTTTGAAGACGCCTGCGTTGAAACAAAGCCCCAGTAAAAGTTAAATTATCCAATCAGAAACTGTTGAACTACAGTTTGCGTTTAAAAAAAGAACTCCAATCAAAAGTATCCAACAGTTTTTAAACGATTTTAATTACTAGCACGTCCCGTCATCGGGAAAGCTTCAACCGACTTCAATCGGAATGTATAAGTTCTATTGGAAAATTAGAAAAGTTGTTCCGTTTCGAGCCATTCGATCCGAGCCTCCCTCCCAAGTGGTGCAGGTAGAGAATGAAAGGTATGACCAACTTTATAAATGAAAGGCACGAATGAATATACAGTTTTAGTTATAAAATGAGTATAAAACTTGAAATGACATTTTGCCTTCATAGTTTCTACAGAAATAGTCTGATAAATAAATTGTATTTACCTGTATCTATTTCATTTTATTTACTTACCTGTATCTTGAGAAATGACAGCATGTAAAATATAGAATCTATTGATGGCATCCGTATTAAATATGAATTAAGGAAACCAACTATTTTGGTCAGTTAAGAAAAATAAGGATATTTTAAGAGAAAATCAACAAAGAAAATATGTTTTCTGTCTACTTTAGACACGTGATCGTAAACGATTGTGATTGGCGGAATGGTTGATGACGCCAACTGCATGTAGACAGTTGCGTGTAGAGTGTGAGAGTCACATGCTGGTGACGTCACGATGACGTCACCTGCATGTAGACACGTATATTGTCAAGAAAAGCGTTTTCACGGGATATTTAAATAATATTTTTTGTTTCTTTTTTTTGCACTATATGTAATGAAACGGAAAATATACATTTTCTATAGAGTATAGACTAGAGATATATATCTTAGACATCAGTGATCAGTGATTAACGTCGAACAGTTTTAAAAAACCTGTCAAATATCCTATTAATTTGTATAATAATATCGTGAGAGGATCCTCTCACGCTTCGTGAGTGAAGTCCTTGGACTTACAATGGGTTGTAAAATGATGCTTATGCTGCTTGACATTTACACACTACTAGTTTTTAATTAATAACAAAATTTTAAGGGTGTATGTATTCTAAATAACTTTCCATAAGGAAGAATGGTAGAAAAACGAATAAAAATATTGGATGATCAGCTGATCCAAACTTTTGTATGAAAGGTCAAAAAAAATTTCTCATTTTTCGGTAAATAACTGATTGTCCCTACATTAAGCAGTGTAACAACGTATATGTTAATACTAACACTTAGTTTTAAGATATTGTTAGTAACACGCTATGAGTCCCAAATTGCTCGAAATAAATCTTCGGCCAAATCTTCAGCTGATTTTAGCCGAAGCCGAAATTGTAGTCGAATGTGCTTTTTATCGCCAAAGTCGAAGCCGAAGCTTCGATCCGACATTAGGTAATACGCCTCCGCTTGCCATACCCTCCGCAAATATGTAGTAAGTAGTAGTAATAAACAACTGATTGCCGTACCTATCAATGCTATATTCAATTAATTTTGCAGCTCAGTAAACCTGCTAATAAGCCAACTAACTGAGTACGTGAACCTACCAATTAAGTGAACTGTGTAATGACGTAGTAAATGATTTACATTTTAAAACGTGAATATTTTTTATTTGAATCTATTTTCGTGTTGAAACGGTATCGAGAAGCCTACAAAAGTATTGAAGTCCCACTGAATAGGTTTTTGTAAATGACATTACTAGAAAAACACACTAATTTAATTTGTATATAATTATGACGATTAATATTTTCCTTTGGAATACCTATAGTTTTCAAATTTTTGAAGCATCTACTGTACATTAAAAGTAATAATTAATTCATACATTTACATATAAAAACCGCGTTCGAAAAAAACTAAAAAGTTAAAAAATTAATAATATTGCAGCCGATGACTTTTTCGTTCGCATCATAAGAACATTAATTTGTTCTATCGAAGTCGCTGTCAAGCCGGTACGAGTCGCGACAGGGCTTACATTAGTTTTTTGGCTTGGCTTGACAGAGACTTACGAAAAAGTCATAGGCTGCAATATTATTTTTTAACTTTTTATTTTTTTTTCGAAGGCTGTTTTAATTTTTTATTAAAATTTTGTTTATTTCACAATTTTCAATGGTGAAATCATTAGTTCAATTTAATAGTAGTGTTTTAAATTAACAAACGCACTATCCGGCACTACGATTTTCAAAGGTTCCCCTCGATTTCTCTTGGATGCCATCTTCAGATCCTGGTTTCCTTATCATGGTACCACTCTTAGAATATTTTCTTTCCAACAAAAAAGAGTCGTCCAAATCGGTTCAAAAACGACGAAGCTATTCGCGAACACACATAAAAAAAATATATATATACGGTCGAATTGAGAAACCTCCTCCTTTTTTTTGAAGTCGGTTAATAAAACGAAGAAACATTCACTCATCACTAAATCTCCAAAACAAAGCTGCCCGAAATTTCTCGGGATTTAAATTAAATGCTTGCTTTAGAATGATTTTTCGAAATTCAACTCCTACAATAAGGGTGTGAAAATAAATATTTCGTATGGGAATTTAGTTGCGAAGCCCGAAAAATTCAGCTTATATATTAAGGGGGCACCAAGCCTATTGTGCTGCCATCAATCACATATTTTTTTTAAATCTAAACAATTACATAACATTTCCAAAAAAAACATAACCCTCCTTCTGGTGCAGTCGGGTAAAAAAAGAATTTCACATTGTAGTCATTGCTGATTTTCAATTTATCGGGTCACTGCGGATACGATAATAGCTACAATCATAAAACATAACCGTAATGTTTCGGTAAATTGAAACTACAATATGACATTCTTGTTTTTTTGGAAATGTTGTTTAATTGTTTTGAAACAAAAAAAAATACGACTGAGGACTAGGCTCGGTACCCTCTTAAGAATGTAATAAAATAACGCATAAAAGCTTATCTTTTAGGCGCATCAATAAGTTGACTTGACTACCCATAGGCCATAATAATAAATGCTTAGACGAACGAGTTCTATAAAAATAATAGCAATAGTTTTGATTGGCCGGCACTATCACATTTGGTCCTTTCTTTTGTATACTCTTATTGTTTTCACATTTGGCTTTTTTTTAATTTATAACTAGCATAAACCCGCGACTTCGTCCGCACAAATTATAAACCAGATTTAAAGTCTATCAAACAACAAAAGGTTAATCAAATTCGGTTCAGTAGTTTTCGCGTGATGCTCGATCAAACAAACAAACAAACTTCTTTTTTTAAATTAAATTAACAGTTTTATATTATTTATAATTAATGGATTCTTGCTTGTGTGTTAGCACTGCATTACTAGTCTGGGAAATCTGCGGATTTTTGTATGGAGTAGGTTGCATTAATTGCACTTTTGGTGATAATTTGGAATATAGTAGATACATACCTGAAAAACATAAATTTTCAATAATCCCCGATTTCTTATTATGTATTACTGAATAACTAAGACAATTGCAAAACATTAAATTTAGGTATGAACAAAAAATGGAAAACTGGTGATTTTATACAGGACGGCTTCGTTCAATACATTTTACTTATAACAATAATAATCACCGGTTAATATCGTAAATTTGAGTAGATATTTAATATTTTGTATGATTTTCAAAATTATAACCTCAAAACTTAATTATTTAACGTTTGACTGTACACATTAAACTGTCTCTTTTGCTAGTATGCTGGAAGAAATATCTTTAGAAATAAGCTTGTTCTTTATACATTTACATAATATCGACAAAAGTGTTACAAACTAACAGTAATATTAGGTCAAAGACAATTTACTAAAGTGTCTTTAATGCAATCTCAAACCTTATTTTTCCTAGACTACACCGCCAGTGTCAAAGAGTTTATGGGAGAATCTATCCCAATCTCAGGGATTGTTTTTGGTTAAGAACCAGAAGAGATTGAGGATTGCGGAGCCTCGTGGCAGGCAAAAACGCGACGCGCGAAAACCACGCGAGACAAGTGCTCGGGTCAGAACCTGCAACGTGACTCCACATTTGGCTTTATGGTTTTTTTTCCACTATTTAGATGGTTGTTTAAAAAAAACTAGTTACTAAAATATTTAACACTTATCAAAAGTGAACAAACGGTTTGATTTCAAATTCATTTCTCACAGTAAACGCTATATTGCCAATGAAAGAGGCTAGAAAATAAAATTACAACCACTTTAATTAAACGGCAAGTTTAAATTTATGTAAACTGAAATTTCTCAGGCAGTTCCACTCGGTCTTATTAGATAGGTAGGGCTTAGGAGGCATTAAGTTGGCTTTACACTTAGGAAGGATTTACATTAGGCTGTGACCTTCGAACCAGCTCGCGCAATACTCACCCAAAAACGAAAGGCTTTCAATTGACACTTGGAAATCGAAGTTATACGAAGAAATAACTCAATCTACAGCGTGTGAAAAAATATCGTATTAATATTTACAGGGGTTTCCCATACATTTTTATTTCGATGTTGGCTAGAATTCAATGAAATATCAGGCTCGCTTCGCTCGCTCTAGTTTCTGGATCGTGCTTCATGGATCTTTTTATATTGGAGTAAAATCTTGAGCTCGTTCAAATTTAAGGTCCCATAATTAGATTTTATAACAACTTACTTAGAAAAATTATTGCTACGCCCTTATGAGTCCATAGTGAAAGTTGTTAAATATCAAACGGAACGGTGTATATTGTGTTGTTGTTGTTGTTTGTTTTTGTATGGGAGTCTGGAGCATGCCCTTAAGAAACGATCGGCATAATAAGAAAGACCATTATTATAGTTAGTAGCTAAAGCGAAAACAGCATAAGGCGTGGGACTAATTCAAATTAAAAAAGGGAACGAACTACAAGTACAAATATCATTATTAACAAAAGAGAAATTCAGTTCACATGATACAATGGACCCCGCATGCGGCAAGCCAGAATCTCGGGAATCCTCTACGATATGTCGGGAAAAAAATACAAATTTTAGGACAGAGTGAGCGAAGTTGAAATGATTATGAGATTTAACATTTGAAACAATTTAACAAAGAAATTTCGTAATCAATAATTCGTTAGATTCGCTAGACAAGCTAATCGTACCAAAAAACTTGTAAATCAACACTCCATTTCGAAATCCTTAACTAAAGTTGGCGATCGTTGTGCCATATTTAATCGTAAACCAACTTGGTAGCAAAATTGGAAAGTATTGCTTAACCAGTAGTAACTGTAAATTCAGGACGTCCCAACTGCAACTTAAATCCCGCTTTATCCTTCCTGGACCCATCTAAAATAGAGCACAGCAATTTCCAGTGGTTTCTACCCCATTGCAATGTTTATACCTTTTTGACTCTCACCGCATTTAAGTCCGTCGAATAGAAATTAAGTACCTGCATTGTTATAGGTAATTTGTGGTTTATTTCGTCTCAATACACCTTAAAATGTTCACGTGTTTGGTAATTTAGCCTACAATTTGTCTTTTTACTACATCGAATAGTGTTGTCATCTTCAAAATTTTGTGCATTTGTCGGTAGCGCGTTGCGGAGACGTGTGGACACTCAATCAGAGGGTCCTCGTTCGAATCCGCATGGACGACATGTAGCCCAGTCGTTTTACGGAGTTTTGTTAGGCGGGGTAGGGAGTAATTATTAATTGGACTTTTAACGCGCACCATTTAGTGACAAAAAGACTATCATAAAACATATTTAAAAAAAAATCGGTGCGCAACATAGAAATCAAAATTGTGTGTCCCAGAAGGCTTTGGAATTAATTCATAATATTAATTCCAATGCACTCATTTAACTTAGATTTAACAATATAAATTATTTTTCAACAGTAAAATAGGCATAGAAATTTTAAAAATTATGTATTTATTTGAAAATACGAATGTATTTTTCAAAACCTTCTTTGTAGACAAAAATATTTACACCATGTTTGAAGTATGTATAATGGTAAAGCCTTAAATATGTGCAAAAAAAAAAAAAATTAACCATCAGGTTTTTTAGAACGAGATAATAGCTAAATTTTAAAATTAGAACTGTTGTTGACGTGATTTATTTTTTTCATTTCGGTTCATTTCTGGGCTCAAATTGGCTCTTCAATATTATACCGAAAAAAAATATCAATTATGGCTCAAACCGTAACATTACTAATGACATGTACTAATAAGTTTTTCTATCTTCTGTTCGTCATACTGACTGCTCTCAAAAAGTGAAGGAAAACATCGTAACGTAACCTGCATTCTGATGTGTGGTAGAATTCACATTTCTACCAATCCCCATTGGGTACGCATGGGGGAATAACGCCCATACAACCTTCCTGAGGGAAGGTTTGTGCCCTGCAGTGGGACGTATATAGGCTGATGATGATGAATGATGGCTTTAGCTAGATAATGACCTGAGCTAGGACACCGATCAAATATTACTTAGAAGTAATATTTTTTATAAGATAACTGAGCAAAAACAAATGTAAAGTACTGTATTTTATAAAACTCTTGAGCAATAATTATAGTACATTATGGTACAAGTGTGTAATGTTGGTGATTACCGCTGAGGCGCCATTGAGACCCGAGCCGTAGGCGTGTATCATACGACGTTTTTCAACACACTTGTGAAGAAAAGAATAAAAAAAAATCATTTTATTTAGTAAATAAAAAGTTTATTTAGAGAATTTATTTGTACTATTGAATATGATCTTTTATGTATCAAAACTTTTTTAAGAACAAAGCAACTCAAGAACTCAACCAAGAAGTTTAGATACCTACTATCTAAACTTCTTGAACTCAACCAATAAAAAAAAACCTATAACTCACTTGTGAATAATAGTAATGAAAAAGTCACAGTTTGATTATAAGTGTCATTATGTGCCTAATAGCGGTGAAATAAGGGCCATTTTATGAGCAAGTGTGTTGAAAAATATATTATATACTTTATACTGTGTTGTATACATGGAGTAAGGTTGTATACCATCATAAATATAGGTAGGAAGCAAACGCTTTTGATTCTATCAGTTTATCTCTAACACCCCAAAAATCGAGACCATCTGGTGTATTGTCAAACTTTGTGACACGTCGCATAATCCTACAACCGTAGCCGACAACAATATACCTACATATTTCAGTACAATGACAAGCTGTAAACAATGGTCACGTTTTGAGGACATTTTGCAAACCATTCCTGTTTTTTATTAAACGAGATGACGGTAGGTACGAGTACATCAGGTTCATTACCACTTATTTCACACACATTTTTACCAGACTAATTTATATCTACACTGACAGAACAGTGTATTATAAAGTCCTTCTTAACAATAATGCTGATGGTTTGATTGGATTTGAATGATCAGATCATCAAACTGAAAAACTTTCTCTAAGACACCAAAGTCCAATTCGCAAAAAAACAGCCGTTCCATACAAATTTGCTATCCTATTAAACCCAAATGTGAGGTCATTTTTTTAGGGATTTCGAATTTGTTCCCATAGACAAAATTGTTCAGTATGATGGTCTGATCATCCTCTATAAAACCGTCACCATATTAAGCTGGATCCTGTTCATGGGTAGTAAATATCAAACTTGATAGTCGTGCTACATTATTATAAACTTTTTACTTTTATTTATTTATTTTTTATTTTTATTTCATTGGAAAACCAACAGCAATATAATACAGTAGTTACATGAGCATAAAGCAGAAAGTCCATAACAGGTTTTCACTGGTAGATACAGTATAGTTGAGAAAAAACAAATGGTTAACAATTTTTTTAAACGCACATGAGTCAGCACACATGTCAGCCTACAGGTAAATGTAAAAAGAATGTTAATACAGTTAAGTTAAACACACATTGCAAAAACAATAAACAAAAGACAAGAAAAGACCTAATAACCTCTACACTTCATCAGACAAGAAATCACGACTTAATAACCTCCTTGTCGACTCGACGCCAGATTTAAAGAGATCATTTTATAAGTATTGCATAGTTTATTAAAATCTAGGGTATTATTTATTTATGGTAAACTTAGATAAATTAATTTGTTCATTTTCAAGTTTTAATAGGTGAGTTTTGACCTTTGATTTATACCCGAAATATATAATTGTTGTTGTATATAATTGTACGAAATATATATTGCTTTTGTTTACATTTTGTCTGTTTCTGCAATGGAAATGGGCTGACAAACTTGTTTGTTATAGCAAAGTCTCTGACCAGCCAGAAAGGGGCTACGATGGTTAATTTTTAACCGTATGTATACAGACTTCAAAAGGAAGTCAGCTCTCTGCTTTAAGTATTTGTATTTAATTAACTTCTGCAAGTGGTTTCTGTACAACTCGTTGGAAGTTTATATCACCACTTTTTACGGGATGAAAAAATGTATAAAGAACCAAGCTGAGCTAAGCTTTTTATGCTTCGTTACCAGTAGACAAGACATTACATTCAAGACAATTTGCTAGCTAGAGATAATGAGCCCTATAGCTCAGTTGGTAGTGAACCTACCTGCTGATCGATGGTTGCGGGTGCGAATCCCGCAAGGGGCAAATATTCGTATGATGAATATGAGTACTTTTGTCTGTGTATTTTGCCTTGGATGTTTGTATCTATATTTCCTTTATCTTTGTCTAGTCATCATTATACAGCTTGGGATGTATTCTGGTACTTCACTAATCTGTGTGATGCTGTCCACGACATTTATTCATTTATGTATACAGGGTGTTACAAAAATACAAATAAACATTTAAGGGGGTGGTTAAGACCATCAAACTGAACAACTTTCACTATGGGACCAATATCGAAATCGCAAAAATAAATCGGATGTTCCATCATCATCATTATCATATCAGCCGATAGACGTCTACTGCTGGACATAGGCCTCCCCCAAAATGAAGAGATTTGCCATAATCGCCATAAAGCAATGCGTTTGCGATATGTTCCATACTAAACTACAGATCTACTCGAGCTAAATGTATGGGACAAAAGATGTTTTTTTTCGCGATTTCGACGTTGGTCCCATAGTGAAAGTTGTTCAGTTTGTTGGTCTAAACCAGCCCCTTAGAAGTTTTAAATTTTTATTCTTGCTTCTGTAACACCCTGTATATGTATTTGTGTTATTGGGAGTTTTTTTTCGCTATCTCGGTGTTGATCCCATCGAGAAAATTTTTCAGTTTGATGGTCTGATCATCGCCATAAAAAACCATCAGCATCTATCTATATACTATTATAAAACTGTAATAGGAAGTTTGTCTGTACATTGAAGATATTAACAAAAAAAAGTTACTATATGGTTTTTGGGTGTCCCTGATTCCATATCACCAATTTTTGGATTTTTTGCCTGTCTCTTTGTTTATGTGTTTATTTGTTTGAACGAGCATCACGCAAAAACTACTGAACTGATTTTGATGAAACTTTTTTTGTTTGATAGCTTATAATCTGACTTAAAATCTGGTATATAATTTGTCGCGGGTTAAAGCTCGTTAAACATATATCTATGTACATTGTTACAAAGAAGAATATCATAACAAACCACAATGCAATGCTGCAAAGGACGTTTTAATTTAATAATTTAAATTGCGGAGAGAGAGAGCTGGCTCACACTTGTTTGTGACACGACGACGCAAAAAAGAGCAACACTACATCGCCGAAAAGTGGTAACGCAAAAAATTTATTCACATTTTCTTGCTAGTTCATGGAAAATGTATGTTGGTTGGTGAGGTAATTTTAGTACTGAAGGAAATTAAAACACATGGGCTTTTTAAGGTTCCGTAGGTACCCAAAGCGTGACAATCGAACCCTATTCATAAAACTCAACATTGTCCGTCCGTCCATCCGTGTGTCTGATCTACCTATACACTATACAGCGTTATATCTTTTGAACTGTTATAGCTATACGGTTGATATTTTCACAGAATATACATTAGTTATTATGGCGGATTTGCTAACAAATAATGAAGAAATGAAAACGTAAAAATTTAAGAGGTGTTCCCATACACTATCGTTCAAACGGTAATACATCAAACTTGGTGTTTAATTATAGTGCATACTCTAAGGTAAAACAACAAATTATCAAAACCGGTCATGTGTGTGTCAGCCAGGCTTGCGCTAAGGATTCCGTGGAAAACAAAATTTTTTGGTAATGTAGTATGGTGTTACGGAACCCACCGTGCGCGAATACGACTCGCACTTGGCCAGTTTTTTTTGTTTTGTATTTATTCACCGGTAACTTATGTCTAGCACTGCGCGACTCTAGAGCACGCAAGCGTAAGAGTTTAGTATATGAATACGAGCTTTTGCAAATAACATCCGGTTAAGTAAAATACAATATTCGTGACCTATCGCGTTTTGCCTACGCATCCGGAAGAGTTTCAAACAACATTTTCATTCAAGCCTCATACTTTGGGGCGGAGAGTTTTGTGCTGGAATTGATTAAATTAATGTTAATAACTTTGTTTCTTGCCCGTGGCTCATAATAATTAGCTATGCAGAATTAATACGAACTTTTATGGAATGAAATTAATCCCAGTGATCAGTTGCTTATGGTTTTTTAAGGATATGATCAGACCATCAAAATAAACAACTTTAGATTTAACCAACATCAAAATCGGGAAGAATGGATGTCCCATGGACGAGTAGGATTGCAGTTTTGTATGGAACAGCTGATTTTTTTCGCTTGGTCTAATCACCCTCTTAAAAAACCGTCAGCATATTGGGCCCTACTGTTTATTGTAAGTTATGAGTGAGAAATATAAACTTTAAGATAATTATGAAGCAGTAATCTAATACGTAAGACGTGATCACTTTCTCAAGGCCTCGTGAATGATTATTTCCCACCAGGAGTGCGATTTTTTATTCACATGCATTGAACTCAGCAGTTAAAAATGTATGGATATACGTATCTTTATACTGCTGATTTGACTTTCAAAAATCGCACTCCTAGAGTATGATTTTCGAAAGTCCAATCAGCAGTAGAAAGATGCATATCTCCATATTAATTTTGACATATTCAACTGCTGAACTCAGCGAATGAGATTCAAAAATCGCACTCCAGAACTATATCCCCAGTGGGCCTTTTATATACGGAGGTTTTCAACAAATGAAATTGTTTTAAAAGTTAATGGAATTCCCGTGTTACATCGGACCGACGACGGATGAAATCACAACAATCAATTAAAAACCACAATCTTAATTCCCTTAGAGACTATTATTGGTTAGCAGCAATTGGACAATTGTGGACCCATTAAAACTCAGAGCATACTCGGTGGATTAATTTAGTTGCGTTTCTCAAATAATATCATATTACCTATTTTATCTTCTATATTATAATTATGTACTTTTATATCAAATGAAAATATATGTTTCATTCGTCATCATCATATCCTATTTTTATCCTGTTGATTTGAAGTACAGTAGTACCAGGTTTATAAGTCTTACCGATGTACCTGCTCAGTTGACAAATTTTAATAGCGCACGAAATTATATTGACCAATCAGGATGTTCCACCTTCAATCCGTTTACGCTATTATCTTATTTGTTTTCGCGCCCTTTTCGCTGCTATCCGACTTTGCAACCTTTGATTACTAAATGAGTTCGGGTTTGGACGGGGACTCGGCGCAAACGAAGATTGAGGAGCGGAATTATTATCCTGGTCGTACTGTAATTATCTTTTATTCTATCTATGATTGAAAAAAAACTGTGTTCGGAAAAAAAATACTTGGTGTAGGCACAGTTTATAGGGTAGTTTTCGAACCCAAATGGTATTGATATACTTTTGTTTGATCTGAACCGATATTGCAGTAGCACTATTTGACAATCTATCCAACGTAAAATTGCAACACTTTTTATTCCAGAATTAAACTAAAAATGCTCTGTACAGGGTCGTTTCCGATCCCAAAATTGTTTCTTTGTTTGATCTGAACCGATATTGCAGAAGCAATGTTTGAAAGTATCCAACTTAATTTTTGCAATACTTTTTATCCCAAAATACTCGTAAAACTACATCAATGTCATTTATGTCACGCAGATGAAGACGCGAGTAAAAGTTAGTAAGCATTTAAAGGGTCGCTACAAGGCTATGAAATTGTAGGTTTTTAAAATATCTTTACTTTTAAAATATCTGAAAAAATACTGCAGATGTTTTTTAGAGAAACAAAAACGTTTGAAATGGTGACCCGTACAAAATTCGAATTTTTATGTTTTAAGAAGCACCCTATTGTGTGTTTACATAATTATAGTTATGTAAATAACAAACGTTTATCTTTGAATTATTGGAACATAGTTATACTCAGGGGTCAGTAACCTAGTACAAAATGATAATAGTTAAAAATACTGAACCGATAAGTATAGTACGTGATTTTAGGAGTAGCATTCTATCAAATACGTCAGAAAAGATTCACTATCTGTCGTTGGGTTTTACCCTGTGTTTCAACAAATGTTAAGCGATAAGGAGTTGTAGGAACATGCTTATCCAGAAGATACCTATTGTATTCTGGCCACATGATTAAAATAAAAAAGAAAATACAATTAAAATACAAAAAAATACAATTAATAGATCGGAATTATTCGTGAGTCGGGCTACTCGCACACCGAGGGTTCCGTACCACACAACAATAAACATACAAAAAAGTGTTATTTTCTTCGGGACCTCAGCGCAAGACTGACTCACCCTTGGCCGGTTTTTATTATTTCTTATTATACTGTAGAGTTTGCACTATAATCACACCAAGTTTGAAGTTTGCGTGTGTTACCGTTTTTAAACCACAGAGAGACCCCTCAATTATTCACTTTTTTAACCGACTTTAAAAAAGGAGGAGGTTTCTCAATTCGACCGTATATATATATATATATATATATATATTTTTTTTTTATGTGTGTTCGCGGATAATTTCGTCGTTTATGAACCGATTTTGATGATTCTTTTTTTGTTGGAAAGAAGATATCCCGAGGGTGGTACCATGATAAGGAAACCAGGATCTGATAATGGCATCCCACAGAAATCGAGGGGAACCTTTGAAAATCGTAGTGCCGGCTAGTGCGTTTGTTAATTTAATTGCGTTTGTCTATTAAATTCATGTAATGAATTTACCACTGAAAATTGTGAATTTTATCTGGCTACCTATTACGGTTAAGAAGAAACAGCCCTCCAAAGCTAGGACAGACGGACGGACAGCGTAGGCTTATGAATAGGTTCTCCTTTTCACCATTTGCTTACGGAACCCTAAAATGATAAAGTGTATAAGTAGATAAAAATATAAAACAGCACGGTAGTATTGTAGGACCACGTCCCAGCCAATGTATCGCACGAGTCATATAAATATTTATTCACTACTCCTTCGAGGTTCCTATCCAAATTCCCGGAACCCCCTATTTTTATTTTCGAAAATTTCATCACAATTTATGTTGCCTGAGATCCGAGTAGGGGCTAAACTTTGTTAATTTTGCTGAAAGTTGCTCACTCAAGGGGGTTATTACGTACGCGAGCTAGAAAGTAGACACGAGAGGGAATTATTCTAAACTCAAAGTTGTTGCCAATCAGTTTAGACGAGATGGTAAATAATGGACGTTCGTTATTGGATGCTAAGTCTGTAGTTGAAACTATTTCGTTTATATTGATGACGTTGCATCGTACAAAATATTCTTATCTACGAATAAGAAATTCCCATGTATGAAAATTAAAATAATATAAAAATAACATTAGATAATATACAACTTGCCATGTGGTGTCGGCTATGAATAGCACCATCCCATTTCTTCCCGTGGGTGTCGTAAATGGCGACTAAGGGATCTACTGAAGGATGGGCAGCAGATTCCTCTGAGTACACACATTGATTCGATCCAACTGCGATCGCCAACCCGCCTGCCAAGCGTGGCGATTATGGTAACTCCCCCCCCCCCCATTTTGGGGGAGGCTTATGTGCTTAGAGGCCCAGCAGAGGGACTTTGATAGGCTGATCATCTTTCTCTCTTATCGTGTGGGCAGAGCCCTGGTGTCAAAGTTTTTTCAGACCGCCTTACGGCCTCTGACGTGGTTTTTATGTAACGACTACTACCACCTGAGATAGTAGCCGGGACGCAGGAAGCACGGAATCATTTTTCTTTTCAGACAATCAGGTGATTCAGCCTGCAATGTCCTAACCAACTGGGGAAAAACGCACAAAATGACATTTCACTAGGTGTCCCCCGTGGGAATTGAACCCACGACCTCCGTGTAGAGAGCCAATGCTCTTAACCATTAGACCACGGAGGTAGTTAGGATGATGACACTGGATCGGCCGCCAGGAATCATCATAATTCAATAAAAGCCATCTATTTGGAACTATTTCTCATTGCATAAAATGCCCACGTATAAATCCGCATACCATATAAAAGGTCTAACAAAATTAGGTGAAACCATTTTAAGGGGATGATCAGACCATGAAACAGAACAACTTTCTCTATGGGAGTAATATCGAAATCCGGAAAAAAAATCGGCTGTCCCTTACATTTGAGTAGAGTTATGATTGCAGTTTCAGCTAATTTTGTTAGACCTTATATAAAATATTCACACTACCATAACGGAACTCCATAAATATAAGTAATTTTATGTTTCATGGGGGCATCACGAACGTCCCATAACTTCCAAGATTTCCTCTAACAAAACTTTAGTAGGCTTCATAAAAATCGTGACCTACTAATCTAGTAACCTAAGCTGTTTTGTACCCTGCTGGACACGTACAAAATACATTTTTGTATTTGATCTTGTCATAAGAGCTCATATTGTGAATGGCGTAGAAAAATTGTAAGAAACTAGCTTTTGCCTGCGACTTAATCCGCTTGGATTAGTTACGTTTACGTTACATCGCCTTAGGCGTTGATTTTGAAAAAATCTTTTGTGCAGCCCAAAATCCTTTATAGAATACTAGCGTTAACCCGCGGCTTCGTCCACACAAATTATATACCTGATTTTAAGTCAGATCATAAGCTATCAAACAAAAAAGTTTCATCAAAATCGGTTCAGTAGTTTTTGCGTGATACTCGTTCTAACAAACAAACAAACAAACACACAACCAACAGACAGACAAAAAATAAAAAAATTGGTGAAATGGAATCAGGGACACCTAAAAACCATATCGTAACTTTTTTTTTGTTAATATCTTCAATGTACAGACAAACTTCCTGTTACAGTTTTATAATAGTATAGATATTTAAATGCGTGACAAATTGCCGTTTTTAAACCGTCAAACTGAACAACTTTCTTTATGGCAACAACATCGAAATCGCGAAAAAAAATCTGCTGTCCCATGCAATTGACTCAAGTTTGCAGTTTTGTATGGAACAGCAGATTTTTTGCTCGCGATTTCGATGTTGGTGCCGTAGAGAACGTAGTTCAGTTTAACGTTCTAATCATCCCCTTGAAAAAGAGTCAGCATTATTAAGAATGTATAAAAAAAATCCACCATCTTGTAACCTTCGTCGATAGCCGTCTATTAATACCTCAATCATTCATCCAGCCCTAAAACCCGGAAAAAGGGAGTAGGATTTTTAAAACTCATATGTTCAAATTCATGATCGAATGACGCATAATCTCCGTAGTAATTTTGACATTTTCTACTACCGATTGCGTGAGACGTAATTATACAGGGTGAAATTGATATCATTAGCATCCTTTTAAACTAAGATTCTACCTATCAAACTGAACAACTTTTACTATGGGAGCAAACAGATCGGAGCGGAAAGGAAAGGAGAGGCGAGAAAATCAGCTGTTGCATACATTTGAGTAGAGTAGGCGTTGCAGTTTAGTATGGAACAGCAGATTTTTTTTTGCTCCGATCTGTTTGCTCCTATAGTAAAAGATTTTCAGTTTGATGTGTAGACTCTTAGTTTCAAAGGATGCCAATGATATCAACTTCACCCTGTAGTACTCTGTGTGCAACTTTTAAAAATCAAACTAGGGCGAATTCGCTGTTTGACTAAAAACTGGGCCAGGAGCGATAAAAAAAACATTTTCTATGCTAATAATGAATTGATGAAAATTGAACTTTGATTATGTTATTTAAGAGCCAATTTGAGCCTAGAAATATACCAAAATTAAAAAAATATCACGTCAGCAACAGCCCCAAATTTTAAATTTAGCATTTATCTCGTGCTTGTATCTAAAAAAAAAATAATAGTAAATTTTTAAGGCTTTACCATAATACATACTTCAAACATGTTGTTCATATTTATGTCTACTTAGAAGGCTTTGAAAAATACATTTAGTATCTTCTAATAAATACCTCATTTTTTAAATTTCAATGCCTATTTAATTGCTCAAAAATAATTTATATTGTTAAATATATAATTAAAATGTGTGCAATGGAATTAATATTATTAATTTAAAAACCTTCTGGGAGATACGATTTCGATTTCTATGTTGCGTAGCGAATTTTTTTTAAATATGTTTTCAGATAGTTTGTCACTAAATGGTGCCGGTTACAGTTTAAAAGTCCAATTCATAATTACTCCCAACCCCTCCTAACAAAACTCCGTAAAATGACTGGGCTACTAATTAAAATTATCTTCTGTCGTAATCATGTTCGTTATTAATATCCTTATAGTATACAGTATGTTGCAAAAGTGTAAGTGCCCCTTCTAATATTGGGTAATCATGCGAAACAGTGTCGGTTGCTCTCTATTTTTTATCTTTTACCTGGAATTTTGCAGTAGACAGACACAGGAAAAAAAAAATTGACTGACTTAAATCTTTAAAGTCGGCCACATACATGCAGAATTATTCCGAACGGAATTACGATTTCGTATGGATTTGAGGGAGTCTGGAGGGGGAAAATCCATACGAAATCGTAGTTCCATTCGGAATAATTCCTCATGTATATGGTAGGACAAAATGAGTAATATACGCATTGTTAGTGATTTTTGTAACAAATAAATAATAAGGTGACACTTTGAAGATCTGTGAAAAAAGTACTGATTAATTATACATTCCGGATCATTGACATCTACTGCATGCCAACATCATACCAAAACCTTTGCAAAGGAACATGTTCAAGAATAATAGTACTTTCGGTTGGGAACAAAGTATTAGTAAAGTCCGATTTTATATTTTAAAAATCATCCTGTATTTCTATTCTTCTCGTTGTGTTAGGAACTGTGGGACTATCATTCGATGCTTACCAGTTAGCAAATTGTTTTGCTTTTTGCGCGTTTTGCGTACAGTGTAATACAAATATTTAAATGTTTTAACAAAATGAAATTTATTCTTATCATATTAATTGTCATGGTAATGCTTGTGGCTTTAGAGTGTTGGGAAGAAAAACATAAAAGTGACAGAAAAGTGAAACACAAACATGAAGTACATATCCCGGAGTCTATAAAGAAGAAGTTCATACATTGGCTTCGTAACAGACTGCACAAAGAGCACAAACATTTACACTATATAAATGCATTTGGAAAAAATATAAAAATGGCTAAACAATATAAATATAATATTAAGACTTCATGTAAAGCTTATTGTCCTATTGGTTTTGATAGGTTTGGTGATTATTGCTTTAAGAAAGAACCGGATTTCGAAGATTACTAAATATCTTATAAAACAAATTAACCTTGACTGTTTGAATATGGACAAACCAACTAACTGGAATTCCTTCCAAATCCTCAAGACCTTCGAAAGTCGCAATATAAAGAAAGCTCTCTCATTAAACCTACAAGAACTGGAATGAAGATCAATTTTATAGTACTGAAAAGATTTTCCAGTAACGCGAGAATAAGTTGCCTGTCACGGCATTGACGTTACAAATACCTTTACTGTGCAAAAACATATATCCATAAGCTACAACAGACAGTGTTGCCAGCCGGGTCTTGTTAAAAGTAACCGGAAATAGATAAAAAAGTAACCTTTTGGTGTGAAAAGTAACCTTTAATAATTTTTTCCAGTAATAAAGTATTAAAATTTGATAGACCGACGTTGGTTTTATTAACTTACCAAAATATAAAGTATTTAGTAGCATTTTTCATCTGAGTGATTGATCGAGCGAGTAAGTGAGAAAACTAAAGAGGCCTTTGTGATTTGGTTTCCGATTTGGTACACATTAGTGCGAGTGAGAAAAACGTATTTCTAGGAGTTGCAGTTTGCACTCACTATGTTACGAACGTTTTGCGTTATAAAACATTGCAAAAAAATATGAAAGTGTACCATTTCGTGGAAAAATAAGAATTTTAATACAAATTCCAAAAAATCACCTAAAAGTAACCTTTTGAATCGTGTAACCTAAAAGTGACCAGACGGAGCTAAAAATCACCTAAAAGGTTACAAAAGTAACCTTCTGGCAACACTGACAACAGAAGCTGCTATATTGTAATGTGTAAGAAATGTAAATAAGTACAACAGCTAAGTACAGCGCGTCGCAAAACCTATTCCTGGTCATAAGAGCCTTAAGTAGAAAAGAGTGTAGAATGTGTACCAATGGCTCTACCTGCAGCCAGCCAGTTCTTACTTCTGGACAGTGGACGTCCTGATTTAAAGGTATCGAAACATTGCGATCCATTCCTACTCTTGCAATGATGACCACTAGAGTGTAGAAGCGCAGAAGTCAGTTTTAATCATCAGATTGCAAGGTATCCATTGCGATCCTTTGCCACTCATGTGATGATGAGGACTGAATAAGAACCACTAGAATTGTATTCAGAAGCAGAAGCTGGTTTCCCTTTTTGGAAAGCAGATCATCAGATTTCAAGGTATCCACCGCGACTACTCATATGATGATGAGGACTGAATATGAACCACTAGAATTGTATTCAGAAGCAGAAGCTGGTTTCCCTTTTTGGAAAGCAGATCATCAGATTTCAAGGTATCCACCGCGTCTACTCATGTGATGATGAGGACTGAATATGAACCACTAGAATTGTATTCAGAAGTAGAAGCTGGTTTCCCTTTTTGGAAAGCAGATCATCAGATTTCAAGGTAACCACCGCGACTACTCATGTGATGATGAGGATTTAATATGGACCGCTCAAGATGTATTCACAAGCAGAAGTTAGATTTCCGTCCTGGAAAGCAAATCATCTGATTTCAATGTACCCACTGTCACTACTCAGGTGATGATGAAGACTGAATATGTACCACAGTAGTTGTGTTCAGAAGCTTTAAACGTGAGGACTAAAAACTGTGCTGGAGCTGAATTTAAGGTATTCATGGCAATCCTATTTTCCTACTCTTGCAATGATAACAAGACTAAATATGGACCTAGAATATGGAATGTCTACAAATAAACAATAAATAATTTAGTTTTAATGTTATATTTATTTTATAATTATTATAACAATTTTGTACAAAATGATATAATAAGATATCTACTAAAAAAATGGAATTAATCGGGTATTATTATCGTTTGAAGTAAAACGTACTCAAGCCGTTCTGTACAAAATCACCAGTTTTCCATTTTTTTGTTCATACTTAAATTTAATGTGTTTAATTATGTCTTAATTATTCGATAATACACAATTTTATAATTATGTATGTATTGTGTGTAATCTCCGATATGTGTTATAGGTATTTAAGTATCAATTATACAGGGTGTAAGTGATAGCCCGGCAAATACTGAAACGGTGAATTCAGACCATCAAACTGAACAAATTTCACTAAGGAGCATCCCTCAGGAATAAAAATCAGCTGCACCATATAAAACAGCTTTACCTACTTGACTTAAATGTAAGAAACAGCAGATTTTTTTTTTCACGTTTGCTGAGTGTGGCCCCATAGTGAAAGTTGTTCAGTTTGATGGTCTGAATTCACCGTTTCAGTATTTGCCAGGCTGTGACTTACATCCTGTATTCCAAATTACCCAAAGTGCAATTAATAATATATGTAATTAAATTTTCATTTTCATTTTACTCCATAAGAAAGTCGTAGTTTTATTAGATTAGTTGATGTGTCAGTGATTACAATTTTTTTAAATTATTTCTATATTATAAGTATTGGTACCTATTCGTCCACTCCCCGACCACTCTAAAATAACTATTAATACAGGGTCAAACTTAATAAGCTGATGAACTTTTTAAGGGGGTTGCCGTTGGTCTCGGTTACTATCTCTGGTGGTAGTTATTACATAAAAATCACGTCAGAGGCCGTAACACGGTCTGAACAAAATTAAGATACCAGGGCTCTGCCCACACGATAAGAAGAAAGGGGTGAATATCAGAACATCATATTACCTATGTCGTATATTACTGTTAAGGGAAATAAATAAATAGTATTATATTATTATCAAAATCATTATAATCAAATCACGAAAAACAAAATCAGCTACTTATCCCATATAATTTGGGTAGGATTCCAGTTTTGTATTGAAATGCTTTCAGCGTTGGTGCCACAGAGAAAGGTGTTCAGTTTATTGGTTTGATCAACCCCTAATTAGAAAGCCGCCAGCATATTAAGAAGGACCGTTATAGATCATACATATTAAAAAAAAATTTTTTTTTTTATTGATTTATTCAATATTTTATTGTATAGGTACACGTAGATACAGATTGCAGTCAAGATGAAACCATTTACATTGCATATAAAAATATCAACCGCACTGTCAGAAACCACAGGGTTTATATGAAGTTCGGTATAAGTAAAGTGTGGTTTGATAACCAATAAGGATAAATTAAATCTCCGTTGGTTCCACGTTTTGTTATTATACAAATTGTCCTATGACTCAACGGAAATTTATGTACCTATACATACTTAGGTACCTACATTCAATATTATAATGGAAGATTACATTGTTGTTTTATCATTTATTATTTGTGATGAAATAGTATTTATGTAGGATGTGTCATGTACGATGTTTTTGTACCTTATGTTTAAGCACCTTCTTCAAAAAATGAATTCATTTGAATTACTTCTGAATACAATTTGAAACTTCTTTGTTTAAATTTACAGTCTTATAATAGTACGAGCGTTAACCCGCGACTTCGTCCGCACAAATTATATACCAGATTTTAATTCAGATCATAAGCTATCAAACAAAAAAGTTTCATCAAAATCGGTTCTGTAGTTTTTGCGTGATGCTCGTTCAAACAAACAAACAAACAAACAAACAGACAGACAAAAAATCCAAAAATTGGTGATATGGAATCAGGGACACCTAAAAACCATATCGTAACTTTTTTTTGTTAATATCTTCAATGTACAGACAAACTTCTTGTTTCAGTTTTATAATAGTATAGAATAGATTGATAGATTAAAACGCTTTCTATGAAACAAAACACATCTGAGCTAATACAAAATGGCGCAGCCCCAGAGCAAGAATGCGCAGAATTGACAACCGTCCGTGAACCCACCTGAATCTAATAATGCGGATTATAATATTCGAAAATTTTAAGTCGATAGGTAACAGACAGACACCTAAGTGATATGTATCAAAGGTTCTCTATAACTTTTCTAAGCCGATCGAAAAATTCCAAAACCAAATAATCGATATTGAAGAGTGAAAGGAGTTATTTAAATCCGGGCCATCACTTTGTACAGTATTCAGAAAAAATGAGAAAAATACTCACATCACGTTAAAAATAATCATTAAATTTGCTTTGGCGAAACAAGACGGTTCAAAAATAATTTTCATGAGCATTAATGTAAGCCAGACGCCAAATTAAAAAGTGGCATACAATAAATAACTGAATCTTTCAGAAATTAGTAGGTGAAGTGTTATTCAAATTTTATTTTATGTCCTATGATAAGCCGTACAAATTCATGGCCCAATCTCCATATATTTTTTAAAAATCTAGTATGCCAAGGCATATGTGAGCGGGAATGTGGAAACGGGGCGACCTTCTTGTAGATGTAGTTACTTACACTGATCTAATTGGTGATGCTCTGAAGGGTCAGGTCATCATGCATGAAAAGTCTGATGAAATAATGTAGATCCAAAATAAATTGTCTTCTTTGAATGTTCTCCAAACAATTTATTATTATTAAAATTTAATATCGTTTCGTTCCCAACAAAAATTATCTAGTGTGTAACGTCCGTCATCATGTTAGTTATGAGAGTGGTTATGATGTACAGCATGTAGCCAATGTGTAAACAGTATTAGTTTGTAAACGAATTGTCAATGATTTTTGTAACAAATAAATAATAAGATGTCGATCTGTAATTCTGAATCATTGGCATCTACTGCATGCCAAATATCAATTTGCAAAGGAACAATGTTCGGTCATGTCAGAATCTATTAAATAGTATCCGCAGAAAGAGGGGACACGCCCTGCCCTGCACCAATTTTAACCTCACCCCCACTTGGTAGGTAGTGTGGCGAAAAATGTAGGCAGTGGCGTATTCCTGTCTTGCTCACACTTACTCAGTATCATCATATATCGCACATGCTTACCTTTTGTCATTTTTCCCATTTGTATGCAATGACTTTACAAAGTGAGGTTATAACTAACGTATCCAGAACGGAAAGTATTAAACGGATTTTATGCTTTTAAAATTCACCCTGTACTTTTAACATTAGTATCGTTGTGTATACCTACAGCGAATTGGTGGGAGTACCATTCGCTGTTTACCAGTTAGCAAAACAACGTACAATTTATATTATAATAAAAACAATTAAGTGTATTAACAAAAATGAGATATATTATAATCATATTAATAGTCTTGGTATTGCTTATGACTTTAGAGTGCTGTGAAGGAAAACAAAAATACAAAAGTGACAGTGAAGTGAAACACAAACATAAAATATACATCCCGAAGTATGTAATAAGGAAGTACATACGGTGGCTTCATAACAGACTGGACAAAAAGCACAAACGTTTAAACCATATAAAGGAATTTGGAAAAAATATTTATATGGCTAAATGGAGAAGAGCTATAATTAGGAGATCATCTTGTCCTACTGGTTTCGTATTAGTTGGTACATATTGCTTCAGAAAGGAACCGCATTTCGACGATTACTAATCTATAA
Source organism: Agonopterix arenella (assembly GCA_927399405.1). NCBI lineage: Eukaryota > Metazoa > Arthropoda > Insecta > Lepidoptera > Depressariidae > Agonopterix > Agonopterix arenella. Next base: position 6,891,351 of record OV656710.1, read on the forward strand.
ATAAAACAAACAAAACAATTTTAACGAACTAACTGATTCTGAGGAGGTACGAAGTGCTGGATCAGCACTTATAAAAACAAATTAACCTTGGCTCAAAGTCTGCCTGCATTTTCAGTTATTGGATTTATCATCTTTCATAACCTCAAGACTTGCTTCAAAAGTCATAAGGTGTTCTCCCATTGAAACTGCAAGAACTGGAGTGGAACTCAATTTGCTACTTATAAAGAGCAAAACAAAAATCATATCCATAAGCACCACAACAAAAGCTGCTCATATTGTCATAATGTAAGAAATATTAATACAACTATCTACAGAACCCTTATGGAACCCATTGATGTAAGTTAAACGCTTACCTACACCTTGGCCAAAATAATCCTAAGTGGAAAAGAGAGTAAAATGTTCCAGCCAGCCAGTTTCCATTTCTGGAGAATGGGATACCCTGATTTCAAGGTATCAAACATCGAGATCCTTTGCTGCTCATGTAATGATGAGGACTGAAAATAGGCCACTGGATTTCAGAAGCAGAAGCCAGAGCCACCTTCTGGAGATCAGGACATCTGATTAGAGATTTAAGGTATCCACTGCGACTACTCAAGTGACGATGAGGATTCAATAATGTCTCACTGGCTCGTTGGTGGTTAGAGCTGGCTGTGTTCAGAATCTTAACGTGAGGACTAAAGACTGTGCCGGAGCTGATTGACTTGTAATTAATTGAATCAGGCGTTACTTTGCGGAAATCCATGACTAATATGTAGATGACACGATTGTATCAAGACCTCCGCTTCCAAGTACCTAGTAGACAAAGTTGTATTACGTTATGCAACACAACCTGCCCACCAAATAATTTCTACTCTACACGTGTTTCGCTCCACCAAGGAGCATCCTCAGGAGTTAGACCGACGAACGTTCGAAACAGAGTTGTTACTCCGCCGAGTGTCGGACGCTCATGATACAATCGTGTCATCTACATATTTGATTGACTTGTTTTTTATTATGAAATTAAATTATTGTCATGATTTACTTCAAAATTTTTATTAATTATTATACAGGGTGCAAGGAAAAGTATCATTAACCTTTAAACCACATTCTCTACCCATCAAACTGAACAAGTTTGAGCAAAAAATTTAGATTTATCAATGGTATTTAAATAACGTGATTTATATTTTTTATCATTATTTTAAAATGCATATAGTGCTGCCCTCAATCGTATATTATTGATTTCTTAACAATTTTATATTTCCAAAAAACAACAATTTCACATTCTAGTCACTGCCGATTTTCAAGGACATTACGGTGTTTTTTCTGTAATTTTTGTAGTTATAAGTGGCCACAGTGCCTTAATTAATAGTTAATTTAATTTTACACAAGCTATTTCTTTTCATAATCCTCATGAAATAAAAATCATTCGACATAACATTTAATACCTAAGTCTCCAATAAAATTTAAAAAAACGTTTAGCTGTTAATAAATACATTTTATTAAAAACGATAGTCGTATTATGACTAAATTGATAATTACAATAGTCGCTCGGTTTTTAGACTCGAAGTGATACCTAAACGTTCTCCAAATCTGCCAGTCCTTACAACTGCATGGTAACCATACCTACTTATACAGATAGTTGTTAGTTGTAGCAAGATTTCTGATCACCCCGAAAGAGATTATGGCTCTAAATGTTGTATGTATACCCCCCTATTTTTAAGAGCTATTCAATATATTCAAAAGATACAGCCCTTCTACCTTATTGCTTTTTTCTTATTGCTGTCTCCCGTTTGCAATGGAGGGAAGTCAGATATTTCTTTTTCCTACTCCTCTTATCTTCTTTGATTAATTAATTGCGGGTTCCAAGACAGATTAGAGTCATCCCCCGGGCTCGCTGGACTTCATTGTCCAGTGTTGTGAATGGTCGCCGCTGTTGATTCTGGGTTACAGGAGTAACAGCGGTGGGAAAGTTTGGTAGGCTAAAATAAAATTTTATGTGTAGGCAGACAGAAGGACAGACGGAATGTCGGACAGATGAAAGGACAGCTTAGGCTTATATAAACAGGATCTCGTTGGCAACCTTTGGGTACTGAATTCAGAAAACATTGACATTAAAATTTGTTGTGAGAACCTAGCCGATATAAAGTTCAGTGATATGTACTTTAGTTTAACATAAGCTTACCTTTCAATCTATTCCCAAAGTCTACTTTAACAACTCTACCCACTTAAGGGCAATATTATTGAGCCCACTTAATCTCACTGCCGCTGTTTAGGCAACTTTGGTGATCCGTTTACCATTAAATTGATTACGAGGGACATACGATAATGGACATTGTAGATCCATCTTCCTTAGTTAAATAACTTATGTGAGTTGCCACTTTGTTAAGTTTATGGGTTGTTATAAATAATTTATGTTTTAAGTGGTATAATTGTTTCACCTCTGGACCTTTCAAACTATAGGGAAAAACAACTGTTTGACTTTGGAATTGGAACTTATTGGGATTATTATTTTGTTGATGAAGCAAAACCAATGGTATTTTGTCGTGTTTCATGCATGGAAATATTAAGTTGGTGTTCCTAGTACACACCTATAGCTATGTTTACTTTCCTTATGGAACATAGGCTAATAAACAAGAAATTTTTTCAGACCCTTTACTTGTACTAAACTACCGATCTGCCCGGTCGATTTTCAATGGTTTGTCCAAATATTTTTCTCTTTCTTGACCTTTGTTTCTTAGGGAAAGTTGTTTAGATTCATTATCTGAGTAATTCGCCCTTACCTTTTGTCTGGAATTTATAAATAGTTTTGTATTTAGAATCCAACAATGTGAAGCATGTGTAAAATCTACCAAAAAAATAGCTTGGTTCTGATAAGCGAGGAAAATTGAGCAATAAGATTAGTTGATTTTGCTCCGCTTCACTTTGGTAGATACTGGACCTACTATATCAAAATAGATGGGCTGTAATCCCCTAGATGATCATCATGATCATATCAGCCGATATACGGCGTCTACTACTGGACATAGGGCTCCCCCAAGGAACGCCACAACGACCGGTCCTGCGGTGCCCTTGTCTAACAGGTTCTCGCCGCTTTCACTAGAAAACTTTTCGGCCACATCGGCCATCGTTTCTTCGAGCAATGTGCCTATCCATGCTGTGCCCCTTCGAGATGATGGTCAAAGATATTCTAAAGGTAAAAAGGGTGAAATTGAATTTGTTGACATCTATAAAGAATGCACATCAAACTGAACAAATTTTAGTAAAGGAGTAAAACTATTAATAGCATATAAAAAAATCCATACATTAATTGAAATCAGGCATTGCAGATTTGTACTGAACCGCTGAATTTTATTTGCTGTTTGCTCCTATTGGTTTTATACCAACAAATTATTTGCTGCTAGTATTCGAACTTTAAACTTTTTTGGCTTCCTTTAGACTAGGATTTCTGTGCCCCATAAAAGGTAGCCCCGCAAAAACCTCGAACCGCAAAAACTTTATAATGATAAGAAAAGACCCAAAGTAATTAGCAACAAGAAAGATTGACTTGTTAGAAACTTTTACAAAGCTTTGATTGTGTGAAATTTTAAGGGTCAATAAAGCTGGGAATCATAAAAATGGGGGGAATGTTAGATGGTCGGACGGCTTTCGTGTTTTACGATTTCGTTACGAAGTTCAATAGGCAATTTCTTTCTTCCCTTAACAGCTTTAAAGGCGACTATTCACTGGAGCGGTTCGCTGAACCGTCACGAATTTTCGTATTACAACCAGTATTTTATCGGCCTCGTTCCATTAGTTTCGATTAGTCTGCATTCTACGCATGTCATTCGATATTGGTGACTGTTTGAACATTTGGTACGTAATGTTATATGTAATGTGGCTATTTACTAATGAATTGAATCTAACTTTGATAATAATCATAATTATACATATATATCGCAATTTGACTACAACACTGTCCTAACTTGAAAAATGTTATAAACTAGTGAATTTTTTCTTCTTTCGTGCCAGCTTGAGATAAATCGCATGACAGTTACTCATGCTGTAGTGGAATTAGCCAGTCACCAATGGTCGTATTGAGGCTGACAGCCCAGGGAACTAACTAATGGGCCCTATTTTATAAACGCGACAATTGACAATGACAATTCAGAGTACATTGCTGAGAATGCTAGGACACGCGAAGCACTGCAAGTTTAGCGTCATTAGTATTTAGCAATGTACTCTGAATTGTCATTGTCAATTGTCGCGTTTATTAAACAGGGCCCAGGGGCCAAGGGACTAGAAGTTAAAAACGTATCTAGAGAATTGAACTCCATATTCCTGTTAAATCTGCATTGTTGTATTGCACCGTTGCGTGGGTAGGTCTTTCTATAGAGTCATAATCAGAACAAGATCTATGGCGAGAAAAGGTAAAAACTGCTATTACTCGAAAAGTATCTACTAATTTAAAGTCATGACATTTTGTAACTTGAAGTGCGATATTATCACGCCTGTCAATTATATGTAGGCAGATACAATAAATGGCCAATTACTATTTTCTTCTGAAGGAGAAGTGGGTCATCCAGGAGTCACGACATCAAAAGGGTAAAGGGAGGGTGTAGGTACTATTATTAACTATTCTTATGGCAACGGCATGATCTGGTCATGAGTTCTATGGAATTTATGTACGGTTGTATTTATCATTATTTTCTAGTTCGGTGGTGAAGGAAAACATCGTGAGGAAACCTGCATACCTGAGAATGAAAAGAAAATACCATAAGTTCGAAGATATGCGTAAAATATGGGTGAGCTTGGGGCGAACACAAAAGACCAGCGATGGTCGCAATGTTACATATAACGAACCTTGCTTGCAATAGCCAAACCAACAATCAATCAAGATCTAGGGTGAGACCGAAAACAATGGTGATCTATATTAATTAGTTATCATCTCAGAGAAATAGAAGATTACACACATAACATTTAGGAATATAAGGATTACAGGAAAGTAAGAAAAGTCTCAGATCTCATGTAATTGTGAACTGAGGCTTCCTTATTTACTGCCCGAGGTTAGTATACTATTTTTATCCTCGACGGATACGGAAAGCGGCAACTTAGCGCTGCGGGGCGAAAGTTGACGCTTTCCGCCAGGAAGGGTGAAAAAACTATTTTCTTCTACCAATGTCTTTTTCACTTTCTGAGCATCCTTTTTTGGCTTTGGTGTGAGTTGCTCTTTGAGTTTTCAAGTCTTAGTGGTTTCACACACAATGACGCATGACGGAGCGGCAGACGTCAGTCCGTCATTTGTGAAGCAAGGAGTTGTATGAAACCGCAGGTAGAAGCAGATCGTCATCGTGTGTGAACCCACTTATTCACCACTTTGACTTTGACGATAATGATTCTTCTTCGAAGAGTTGTATCGATCGATCTCTTTCCGTCATAGACAGAAAGCTACAGTGTGTCAGTACCTTTATAGGAAAGTCTGAATTTAATAGCCTTAATGCTAGTTGGATGGCGATTCTTTCTTGTTGCGCGATAAAAGGTCCAATCTGGATACTTATGGCTCGTTTTTAGAGGTAGGTCTTCATAGTCGTAATTTTATATGTATTAGCTCCATAATTTTGTTAGGCACCGCTCCTTTTGTCAGCAAATAGAACTTTGTCTGCTTGGCATGTACACGAAGAAAAATATGTACCTACTTAGTTACTATTAGGCATGTGGTGACATCTATTTATTTTAGAAGATATTACTAGATTTGTTGTTATAAATCGAATTCTATTAACAAAATTTAAGTAAAATCGACGTATGACAATACATTTTCTACTAAACTCTGCTAAAATAAATACGAGTAGTTGTCACTTGTAACATAATATAAATACAACTAGATTATTTTTCCGTTCCATGTAGCGTTCCGTATCTTCTGTTCGGGTATTTGATGATACGATTTACCTATGAAAAGGGCAAAAAAATCATTGTTTATTTAGTCAAAGGCCACGTACTCAGTGGGTAGGTATATACATTACTTCTGAAGAATATGTAGTTTTTATTGAAATAGTCACCGACCTAAAGACAAACGATACTTGAAACGCATGTGTTTGACTGTGAGATGACGGCCTTAAAATTGGTTCTACATACAATAGTAGATTACACACCGAGGGCAGGAAAGTACGAAAGGTCTCAGATCTCATGTAATTATTTCTGAGGCTTTCTTATTTACTGCCCGAGGTTAGAATACTTACTATTTTTCTCCTCGACGGAGGCGGTAAGCGGCAACTTCATTTAGCGCAGTGGGACGAAAGTTGAAGCTTTCCGCCCGGAGAGGTGAATAACACATTGTTGTGCACATTTAAGGCCTGATGGGTCCAACGACCTCTGACCTTTTGCAAACGCGTGTACCTACTACTACTATTAAAGTTAGGGGAATTATCTTTTTAATTTTTCCACTTTCGATGAACTTACGATATGCTTTACAGCTTTATGCAATTACAGAGTTCAGCTTATTTGGTGATTATCATAATTATTTTTTAATCGCTATGCAAGGGTTAGACATTCTAATGGTAAACTAGAACGATTATGGAAATGTAAACCGATCTCAAGCTTGTACGGTTGTCATTAATTAGAGAAAGGGAAACTAGCGACTGTTTCATAATGGGAAAATGCTTTTGCGTTTATACCTAAATATAAGATAGAGATAAAGATAATACTTACATACCTATAATTTATCATACCACATAAGTAAAAAATAATTCTGTATTGAACATACATACTTACCTTCGACGGCCCGGTAGCACAGTCTGTACTGAACCTGCCTGCTGTGCCGAGAGTCGCGGGTTCGAATCCCGTAAGGGACAAATATTTATATGATGGATATGAATATTTGTACCCGAGTCATGGATGTTTGTATCTATATATGTATTCTATATCGTTGTCTATTCATCATAATACAAGTCCAGGTACTTTAAATGTGACTAGATAATTTGTGTCACAATGTCCAAGATATAAAAAAAAAATACATATACTCACGCCTATGCCTCACAACTGGGGTAGGCAGCGACAACAGATCGCCATATGCTACGATTCTGACACACATCTCTCGCCTCCTCAACATACATAAGTTTCTTTATACAAGCTCTTCGGTTCCTTCTTCAGTACGTATCCGATTTGGTCAGCGTACGTGCGCCTAGGGCGACCCCTTTCAACCATTTCATTCACACTAGCCTTGCAAATTTCATACGTCAACCTACTTTCGTTCATTCTTTCCACATGGCCAAACCACCTCAACATGTATTGAACACTTGGATAAAAATCACCGATTCTTTTTACACACACAATAGCAAAATATTTTCCATTAGGTTCCAATTTGTCGCTCATTTAGTAGTCAAGGTACAGTTTAAAAAATATAACGTTTTGTTTGTAAAGACTTTGAAAATGAATTTAGGAAACAAAAATACAGTTATTAGTTGTAATAAAGCTACTGACCACCCCGAAGGGTATAATAGTCGTGATTTTATGAGTTTATCTACGTAACGTTATATTGATATTACAGATAACTAAAACTAATTCAAAATGGCTGGCTGATAAAAAGGAGATAAATATGAAATTATTTATTATGCCTATTAATTCGAATTCACTAATATCTATTACTTACCAAGTCTGAGTCTCACTTATGACTCTTATGATGATAGATTGCGTCAAACTTAATCTAGAACCTAAGAAATGAGGCAGTGAATAATAATATCAATTTGTTAAGAGCTTAACTGATGTGGTGGTTGAGGGGAATGTCCGGACAAAGAGTGACTGAGACGCCCTATCGCAATTACAGTTAAAGCATAGTGTAAAAAAACGAATAGTGGTCAGGCTTACCCAAACTGAATTTGCTATGAGGGTACCCGCGCAGGCAGAGGGGGCCTCTCGATTGGCCTGCCGCGACGGCTGAGCTTCACCAATATTCAGTTTTTGAGAGTTACGCGGTTATTACTAAAACGCGGTAAGAACCCGTTATGATAATGATAATGATAATGATAATTTATTTGCAAAAATATGGTACATAAGGTTTTATAAAAATACAATTTTCCAGCATATTCTACCATGAAGGCATGCAAATGTTAATTACAGGTATGATTCAGTCAAGAAATTATATTATTGTATACAGTGAAGCAAATTAATTATTACGAATAACAAATTCAATAATTAGTAATTAGTCATGTTTAGAATGTCAGATAGGTAGGTATTATATTCAGATAAGATGTCATAAATTCAAAATAATCAAACATAGCGTCAATAACCATACAATAAGTCACTTGATAAACTGTTGTATTGAATAATAACACTTATCCAAAATATATTTGTACACCTCCTTCTTAAACTTATAAGTGTTAAGTTTTTTAAATTCGTTAGGTAATGAGTTATACACTTTTACAGCCATACAGTAGGCATTTTTACTGAATAGTTGTAGTCTTTGTCTATTCGGTACGCATAATTCATGTTCGTAAATTTTCCTTTGTCTGCGTGTGCTCAAGTCAGAATATTTCGGAAATAAATGAGAATGCTTGTGGACAAAAACACACATTTCATATATGTACAGGCAGGGCATCGGGAGGATATTTTCCCGTTTAAATAGAGGTTGGCAGGAGTCCAGGAAGCCTGCACCACATAATGCCCTAATGCATCTTTTCTGAGATTTGAAAACCCTATCAGATTCCACCGAGTTTCCCCACAAAATGATACCATATCGAATATTTGACGAAACGAGACCGTGGTAAGCCATGAGAACAGCTTGTTTAGAAGTAGTTAGTCTCAAACGATTCAAGACGTAGACATAACGATCTAGTTTCAGGCACAGTTTCTGAATATGGGGTTTCCAGTTGCAATACTTATCTAATGTGAATCCTAAAAATACAGTATCGTTTACTGACTCAATTTGCTCATTATTGAATGTAATTTTAGGTACAATAGAGGTACTATTATAGGTTTGAAATTCCATTATTTTAGTTTTACTAACGTTTAAGCTTAAGTTATTTACGTTAAAATGTTTATTTCTAGATTTTCACCAATATTCGTTTTAATTACACTATGGTTAAAGTTATACAGTTTTTGAGAGTTACGCGGTTATTATTTAATCTAGAAATAAACATTTTGACGGGTTCTTACCGCGTTTTGGTATATTTGAGTTCCCTATATTTCGGCAGTGTTACAACTGCCATGATCACGGGATGACATGGTTAAAGTTCTTTACTGTTTCGTAGCTTAAAATACTGACTTGTTTCTTCCCATGGATGTTGCATGAGACGGTTAAGAAACCTATTTAGTTATTTTAAGCAATTTTTGAGGGTTATTGTCGTTGCAACTAAATTACCGCAATGTGGGTAAGATGAGATAAGGCCTACTTTTGATTGCAAGTCACATTTTGAAGTGACATTTTTTTTGGCTTTGAAATTCAGATCCGCAACCTTTTTGTGTGGTGGAAGTTCGAAGTTTTAATTTGACAGCTGCGGAAGTTTCGCTTTTGCCGAGCGTTCCGTGACGGCCAACTTTTTTCTATGAAGGGTCGAATCAGTATTATACGTAAATATAAAAATATACAGAGTGACGCTAAACAAAACCATTTAGTAACAGCTCTGTCGGTTCCTGTGTGAAACATACGAATTTTTGGAGCGAGCGAAGCGAACTCGAATTTTTTCAGCACTATAATTGGTCAAAGGACTGGCTTATAAACCTACGAAATGTACTGTACTAAATATAGGCAATCGCAATCCTTGTTTAACTTATAAATTAGCAGATGCTCAACTGACCAATGTCAAAGTAAAAACAGACCTAGGAGTAAAGATCTCAGCGGACCTAAAGTGGGAAGAACACATAATTTGATCAGCAAGAAGGCTAAAAGCCTCATATACCTTACCAGGAAAGCTTTTGGTATCATGACGCCGGACATGATGTTAAAAATTCATAAAACATTCATAAGACCAATACTGGAGTACGCTTTTCAAGTGTGGAGCCCCCATTTTGTTAAGGATATTGAACTAATAGAAAAAGTGCAACACAGCTTTACCAATATCCCGAGACAACTAAGAAGGCGCTCTTATGAGAAAAGACTTGACATTCTGAAGCTCACAACCTTAAAGGATCGCAGGGATCGTGGAGACCTGATTGAGACGTTTAAGATCCTCAATAGACATTATGACCTTCAAGGCTTTGAGAAACTGTTAATTCCTGACCACAACACCCGTCTAAGAGGACACCATGTAAACCTACGCTCAAGCTTCTCAAATAATAAGCCTCATGAACACTTCTTGAACAACAGAGTCGTCAAATCATGGAAAAAACTACCTGAAGACGTAGTTTCTGCACAGTCAATAAACCAATTTAAGAACCGACTTGACCGACATAATATATCCAACTGAAAGAAGAAAAATTATAACTGACCAACAGGATACAGGCATTATCAGTTTATCAACTGCCTGCCTGATAATGAATAATAATAATAATGATGATTCACCTGTGGCCAGAACTGAAGTTAAAATGAAATGTCTTTTTTCATTATGGCTTTTATTGCTCTTAGCTAAATATTTTTCATGAGTTTGAAGAAAGCTGGAAAAAACCTTTAAAGCGCGAGGCCCCTCGGACCGCGAGGCCGTGGGGTACTACCATCATTAAATTTCAGCCAAATTAAGACAGCAACATTTTTTTAAAATAAATTATTATTTTGTTGTCATTTCAGTTTCACTGTCTCCGCAACAAGACAAAGTGTCACTTTTTCATTCCCTTAACGAAATTAACAGCGGACAACTTTGGATGTCCCGTAAACAAAAACTTTCGGGACACAAAAGGGGCACCGCAAACTAGGCTCATCAATCAATCACTCGCTGACACAAGAATTTGTACCTACATAGCGAACGGGCTAAGTTCAGTTTTGCGCGACAGCTAAATAACTTGGCCGTAGTTTGGAGTTCAGTATTTTTAGATGGATCGCTTCGTAGTAGGTCAAGTTACTAGTTCCATTTTTAGGAAGAAGTTATAGAAAGTTGAAGTGATTTAAAGTATGCTGAACTAGTCTTGGCTTTTGTATTTGGAACTTGAAGTTTCTCCAATTTCTTGTCTGCGGTTTTGCTAAACAATCACAATAGCAGCACGAGGTTTTAAATAATTGTCTTTGAATGAAAGACTTCAAAACAACTATATGCGGGGGAAAAAGTATGAAGCCGTCTAGCCACTGTCACGCTGGACAACATTTGCACAATATTGATGTTCTTAATATGAAATAGGTACCTATTTAGTATATCTCCGACTAACACGGGGAATACAGGTACTTATTTTTACTGTCTGAAAAAAATCTTACCATCCCAAGTTTGTACCCGGCAGTCCCGCGGCGCGGGGCAAAAATGTTGGGGGAGGCGAGGTAGCATGTGCGACTGCCTTTGAGCGGCGCGGCGCCGGCGCACGCCTCGCTTCCCCGCTACATTACCCACCCCCCGCTAACATCTAGAGTACCTACCTTGCCTCCCCTAACGTCTACGCTTCCCGCGGGACACAAACTTGTCGAATTAGGAATGATACGACCAAAAGAAAAAGGAGCCCTCTATTAATTTGAACCCATAATGGACAATGTTAATATTTTTTTCATCACCCACGTTTATTCGTTTTTATCATTATTTATAATCTTTAATGAATTTTTAATTTTTCTAAAGGTTCTGGCATAATGACCATTGTTACTTTGGCCTTGGGTTAAAGATAGTAAGGATAATATAAGGAAATGTCAAAATAATGTGCTTAGATTTAGATTCAGGTAAAAGAATTAAGTCGAAAACTGAATTTTTCTGGATTTTTCTAAACACCCGTGAAATGAAGGACAGAAAAATGTATTTTTACTTTTATAATTTTTTTATGACAAGCTTGAAACTGTTTTCCAATTCTGTACCATTCTGAAAATGAAATGTTGTCCATTGCAATAAGTTTTGAATTCGATATTACTATGGAAGATATTAGGGAATCATACCAATAAAGAACCAAAATGTCACCAACATTTGTATCAGTAAAAGCTTCTCCTAATACAGGTGGCTCTCAAAATACCTTAGGTATTCCATAATTCATAAACATTAGTCCTCGTGAAGGTAACGTAAGACGCTCAAATAAATAACCCCACTGTAATATCTCAGGAGAGGTAAGATGGCCGCTGTGCTGGTAATAAAATTATAGGAAGCGTAGATCCGATATCTGGTTAGTAATATTGGTATGAGAGTGGTTGTTAGTATGGATTGGTATCCTATTCAATTAAATACGTATGTATACGTGTTCAAATAAAGGCAATAATATACTTGTAGAAGATCCCAAATTAATAATAGTTCAATATACCGGGTGTAAACTTGAATGCGTTATTCGTTTCAGGTTTAGACCATCAAATTGAGCAACTTTCGCAATGGGATCAGAATTGAAATAACGAAAAAATCTGCTCGTGTTTTGATGTCGGCTCCATAGTAAAAATTGCTAATTTTTTAAAGGGTACATGTTGTGTGCCTTAAAAATTACCACGCCAAACTGTACAGCAGTTTATCGGCAAAGCGCACATAACAATTTATGTTTTGTACCTTACTATTACTAAACTAAACTATGTATAGAATACTCTTTCTTATACTATGACTAAACGGAGAGAAAAAGATAATATACGAGCGTTAACCCGAGACTTCGTCCGCACAAATAATATACTAGATTTTAAGTCAGATCATAAGCTATCAAACAAAAAAGTTTCATCAAAAGAAACAGACAGACAAAAAATCCAAAAATTGGTGATATGGAATCAGGGACACCTAAAAACCATATCGTAACTTTTTTTTGTTAATATCTTCAATGTACAGGCACACTTCTGTTACAGTTTTATAATAGTACGAGCGTTAACCCGCGACTTTGTCCGCACAAATTATATACCAGATTTTAAGTCAGATCATAAGCTATGAAACAAAAAAAGTTTCATCAAAGTCGGTTCTGTAGTTTTTGTGTGATGCTCGTTCAAACAAACACACAAACAAAAAAAACAAACAGACAGACAAAAAATCCAAAAATTGGTGATATGGAATCAGGGACACCTAAAAACCATATCGTAACTTTTTTTTGTTAATATCTTCAATGTACAGGCACACTTCTGTTACAGTTTTATAATAGTACGAGCGTTAACCCGCGACTTTGTCCGCACAAATTATATACCAGATTTTAAGTCAGATCAAAAGCTATGAAACAAAAAAAGTTTCATCAAAGTCGGTTCTGTAGTTTTTGTGTGATGCTCGTTCAAACAAACACACAAACAAAAAAAACAAACAGACAGACAAAAAATCCAATAATTGGTGATATGGAATCAGGGATATCTAAAAACCATATCGTAACTTTTTTTTGTTAATATCTTCAATGTACAGACAAACTTCCTGTTACAGTTTTATAATAGTACGAGCGTTAACCCGCGACTTCGTCCGCACAAATTATATACCAGATTTTAAGTCAGATCATAAGCTATCAAACATAAAAAGTTTCATCAAAATCGGTTCAGTAGTTTTTGCGTGATACTCGTTCAAACAAACAAACAAACAAACACCCAAACAAACACACAAACAAACAGACAGACAAAAAATCCAAAAATTGGTGAAATGGAATCAGGGACACCTAAAAACCATATCGTAACTTTTTTTTTTGTTATTATCTTCAATGTAAAGACAAACTTCCTGTTACAGTTTTATAATAGTATATAGATAGATAATGTCAGAAGTTTGATGGTCTAAAGCTTCCTCTAAAAACGATAATTATGCATAGTAAAAACGAATACTCTAGTCTCTGAATATGAATTAATAAGGAACCATTTTATGATACAAAAAAATGTCCGTGCAATTTAAAAATAAAGATTTTCATTTTCCAAAAAAAAAAACAGAAGAGAGTTACACGAGTGCCATCATAGTTAAAAGCTTTTACGGCATTTGAGTTTCACTATTTAATTAAGGCAACCTATATCGAGTGGTAGACGGTAAAACTTTTTTAAACGTAAGCTTTTTAAATACAAAATCCATTACAACGCTTTTAACGCAGTTTTGAGAGTTTAACAAATATTTATGCTGCAGTTGTTAGTAATCCGGCAATATTTCTGTTAAGCTTCAATGATAATCAATGATGGCTTGATTTTCATCCAGTTTCTTTATGACTTATTAAAATATTTTTTTTTTTACCCTATTTCATCCCACTGCTGGGCAAAGGCCTCCCCTTTTATCCTCCATGCAACCCTGTACTGAGCCAGTTCCATCCACTCTTCGTCGAATATATCCTGGTCGTCTCTCCATCTCTTTCGGGGCCGACCCTTTTGGCGACGCCCATTCTCTGGGATCCAAGGTGTTAGGTGGTTGCAGAAGGGTCAATTTTATACAAAATTTTGACGCACAATACGCGTAGACGGTATTAATATAAGTAATTTTGTATATATGGAAAAATAGTTTAGAAAATCTAGATGCCGCGTAACAAATAACATTTGCAATTTATAAAATAATTACGAAGATATAAAGCTTTGAAATTTTTCATACAAAATTTTAAAATTACTTTTATTAATTCCGTCCACGCGTATTGTGCGTCAAACTTTTGTATGGACTGAAACCACCTTAAGACGTAAGACAAAAATAAGTTAGAGGAATTTTTTTATAGGTGCAACTTTTCGGCTCCATCGGCCATCGGTTCTGCGAGCGATGTGCCGCGTCCATTGCCACTATAGTTTAGCAATTTTTTGGGCTATGTTGGCTGCTCTTGTTCTTCTGCGAATCTCTTTATTTCTGATTCGATCTCACGTCTCACTCTCTCTTCATCTCACTCTTACTCGAGGCGTATATCTAACATAATAAAATCCCACTGCAGGGCACAGGTCTACGCTCAGAGAGGGTGTACATTAGTCCACCACGCGTGCCCAATGCGGATTTGTAGACTTCAGATACACATTAGAATGTCTTCTTCAGTGCATGCAGGTTTCCTCACGCTGTTTTCCTTCACCGTTTGAGAACAGTCGGTATTACGTACAATAAATATTTAATATAAAATTAATTACGTAAAATAGATATTTAAATAAAATTGGTACCGCATCTTAAGCATGATTTCATACTTAAATGCGTTGCGTACAAAAGATGCAGATGATGCTTCAGATCATCAAACTGAACTACTTTCACTACGGGACCAATACAGAAATCGCGAAATAAAAATATCTGCGGTGCCATAGATTTGGGTTCAATATAGCCATTGAAATTTTCAATGGAACAATAAAAAAAATCGTGATTTTAATATTGGTCACAATTAGTAAAAGTTGTTCAGGTTGACGGTCTGAATCACTTGTACGAGAAATTGCTTAACCCATTGTATGAGTAGTTCAAATGATCATTCGCTTATTAAAAATTAATTATAAAATTTGCAACATGCCTCGTTCAAAAAAAGGTACAGTCAAAAATCCATAACAGGCTTCGTCACAAGAGAATACATATAAATATCCACAACACGTTTCGTCAGCAAAATAAAAAATCGCTTATTTCAAATGATTGATAAAGAAGACTTTCAGAAGAACTGAAACCATCTGGCCTCAAAACCACATTTCACAATGAAAAAATTCATAAATTGTTGATGTAGCTACATTTCCTTTCTCCATAAAAAAAGCTAGTGTAAGTAATTTTCGTTTACTACCCAGCTTACTGTTTATTCAGCTCTTTCATCATAATAAATTTCAGCTAATTTTTCTCTGCATTATCTCCCGAAAAGAAAAATGTTTTTAAGGAAGCGTGTTCACTGGATTCAAACGATCTTATATTGAGCGTGAGCATGATTTTTTTTATTGTTGGTTAAAAAAAATTGTTAGAAAATATACCTTAGTCGTGTAATTTTTAAAAGAAATTTATTATTGAATGTGAACCTCGCTACAGGCTGCAGAACTGAATGTTTAAAAGGTATCTTCGGCAGTATCAATATTTCTGATACCGTTATGAGTTTAAGTTAATGTACGAGTATTGTAAATTAATACTATTTTTTCCCATGGGTATGAGGGCACCTAAGGGATTGTTTTTTTCTAACGCAATATTTTGAAGGCGAATGGCTGACACTTCATCCCAACCTGAAACCTCCAATACGTTAAAAATAAGTCTTGCCGTTAAAAAATTCACTTTTAGAACGCTGAAATAATTATTATAGTAGTTGTAGCAAAGCTTCTGACCACCCGGGAAGGGATTATAGTCGTGAATTGTATGCATGTATAGTAGTTGTAGCAAAGTTTCTGACCACCCCGGAAGGGATTATAGGCGTGAATTGTATGCATGTAGTATCTAAAAAAATTTTTACTTACCTACACTTAATATTATGTTTTTTTCTGATTTTTTTCCTTCTCACCACTGACATAAAATGCTAAATTCAGAATGCTCATTTTAATATACTTACATTGAGTACTGACCTTAAAACAAAAATGAACGTTAGATGAAAATATTTTGCAAGAATTATTATCGTTTACTCAAATAATATTTATGTGAAGTAAACCATACATTTCCGGCGTCTTGGCGTCTAGCACATTAGCAGTGATTTACTGATAGCATTTATCAAAAAGCCATCCCTTGCCACCTACCGTCCATCCGTATTCATAAATGATGCGATCCTTCATAACTATGAGTAGATTTCTTGATATACCTTGTGAAAAATACCGTATATTATACAGGATGTTACAACAGTAAAAATACAAATTTAGAACTTTTAAGGCGGTTGTTTAGCGCATCAAACTGAACAACTTTTATTATGGAACCAACACCAAAATCGCAAAAAAAAAATCAGCTATCTCATACATTTAGCTCGAGTAGATTTGTAGTTTAGTATGGAACATGAGTTTTTTTTTCGCGATTTCGATATTGGTCCCATAGTGAAAGTTGTTCAGTATGATGGTCTAAACCACCCCCTTAAATGTTTATTTGTATTTTTGTAAAACTTGTAGTAGTGAAGATAATGTTGACTTAATATTTTAATCTCATAAAACTTTTAAGGTTCTCCAAGGTGTAACAAAACACCCTGGGGTGGTTTAGTCCATCAAACTAAACAACTTTCACTATGAAGACAAGGTCGAAAAAGAAATAAAAAATCAGCTGTTCCATACATTTGAGTGCAGTATCTAACTGCAGTTTTGTTTCAAACAGAATATTTTTTTATTTTTCCTCGTTGTTGGCTCCACAGTGAAAGTAGCTCAGTTTAAGATGGTTGCAGAGGGGTCAATTTTATACAAGACTTTTAATGAAAAATTTTGTTTGAAAAATTGCAAAGCTTTATATCTTCGTAATTATATTATAAATTGCAAATGTTATTTGTTACGCGGCAACTAGATTTTCTAAACTATTTTTCCATATATAAAATATTACTTTTTTTAATTCCGTCTACGCGTATTGTGCGTTAAACTTTTGTATGGACTGAAACCAGCTTAAGTTAATGTGAGAGTATTGTACATTAATACCATTTTTTTGCATGAGTATGAGGGATTGTTTTTTCTCTAAACTCTAAACCACCCCATCCCATATTAATTGCGTGTTTTGTTACACCCTGTATACAGGCATTTTGTAAGAGTGTTATCACTTGCACCTATACTAGATCACACACGATGACGCATGACGGAGCGGCAGACGTCAGACCGTCAATTTGTGAAGCAAGGAGTTGTATGAAACCGCACGTAGAAGCACACACGGTGACGGATTGATGCACTGTGTGCTTCGCGGTTTCATACAACTACTCTTATACAGTGTGTCCCGTAAACCGACGTCAACCCGGTGGCTGCTGATAGGTAAGTTCCTACCTAACCAGAATATAAGAAAATAAAAAAAATAAAAAAAGTCTGTCAATCAATCAATCAATCTGTCAACATTTTACTTTAGGAAAAGGTTCTTAGTTTTCGAGATAAGGACAGTTTTATGAAATTCGTGAAACTCTTTACCTTTCTCACTATTTTGGGTGCCACGGCTACAAATGTTCTATGCAGTATCTGTGTTAAAACTTTCAATATCTCGAAAAGTAAGACACTTTTACTGAAGTCAAATTTTGATATTCTGCTTAGTCATGACTTAACCTATCAGCATCCGCCTGGTTGACGTCGATTTACGAGACACCCTGTATATTCCGTGATACAACTCCTTGCTTCACGAATGACGGACTGACGTCTGCCGCTCCGTCATGCGTCATCGTGTGTAATCCTAATATATTGAAGCCGACTGTGTGATTTGTACACACGGAATAAATATATTTTTCAAAACAACTAGTTACCTATTCTACCATAAAAAAAGTGTCAATCTAAAATCAATCCGCAGCAAAAACCTCCAAAGTACACAGAAAAAAAAGTAAAAAATTCATTGTTGAACGTTATGTAAATAAATCCTGATGTTAAAACATATAAAAGTCACGTCCCACGCTAGATTGCAAAGTTCGTTATAGAAATTAGAATGCCACGTTTGGTTTTCAATATTTACCTACCTACCTCTGGGACACACGAGCTTTGTGACTAACAATTAGTTGAATAAGCATTTGAATGGATCTGATTCGTAAAAGCTATGATGTCCGATTTGAATTGTCATTTTTGTTAAAAAACAAAAGATTATTTTTTAGCTTTGTGCAATTTGGTGTGGTGTATTTAAATTGGAGATTTTTATGGTTAGAGGAAAAGCTGACCCCTTATAAATTATAGGCTCACTTTGTCGGTCTGTCCGTCTGTAAAGATCCTTTTTCTCAGAAACGAGTAGAGGTATCAAGTTGAAATGTTTATCAAAGGTCTACTGTCCCTTGGAGGTGAAAAAAATTCAAGTTTCTTAGTCAACGCAATACTATTAGTATAAGAGATAAACGCACTTCTTTTTATCATCAGCTGCAAGGTTGATTCGTAGGGTATAGAACATCTCTGTGATGGGTATGAAACAGGTCTGCTTGCATAACTCCAGTCGGTTTAGAAGTTACAACCACCGTTCAAACGTTGCATCAATATGTAGGTATTTTTGTAATATGCACTGTAGCTATGCGAACAGTACAAAAACAAGCATGGTCAGTCGGTTTAGGATATACAGCCATTCAAAGGTCACTGACCTTATAATACAATAATACTTTACACGGCTGTAACTCCTAAATTGACTGGAGTCATGCAGGCAGTCCTGGTCCATCCCCCTCACAAAGATGCTCTATACCCTTTAAATACCGAATCAGCTTTGCAGCTGATGTTAACAAAAAGAACCTCGATCTCTTATACTATACGAGGCACAGAACATTGTAAGAGATGTTAGAAACGCAAAGTAGCGCTTTTGCTTCGGAAACGGCTGTCGCCACTTGTCTTCCCGCTCACGCTGCTACAACTACTTATGCCCTCTTGCTCGCACCACGCCGCGCGCCTTACGTTGTTATGCAAATCATTGCATAACCGTGAAGCACGCGTTCCACGCCTACTTTGCACTTCTAATGGTTTATTCCACTTTAATCACCTGAGGGTGATTAATGTTCTGTGATACGAGGTGTAAGTGTAACAGTTGTACACATGATACTGAACAACTTTCCCTATGAAACCTATATTAAAAATTTTCTTTACGTTTCATACTTAATTTTCGTGGCTACAAAAATCTTTTTCTATTGCAGTATTGTAACTGTTGTTGGCAAAATGCTAGTCATATCTTTATTCTAAGAAAAAAAAACAACACAAATAAATGTAAACCATAAAAATTAAATTAAAAAAGCAAATAAAGACAGACAAAAATTGAAAAGAACAGGCAAACGAACCACATCATCAATATGCAGGAGGAACACTGATCATAAATTGATCGGCACACTAACTATAAGTTAAACACCCCATCAAAGCTACTACCATGGGAAAGGATGCCAAGAAGGCTGCCAGTGTTGCCTCTTTGAATGGTAATGCTTAAACGTTGTTGGAGGTAGGGGTGAACCTTTTTATCACCTGTAACGTCGATCAGCCTAGAAACAATTTCTTTAAATAACTTCCGGGTCTCTACTTCAAAAGGCGTGAATATAATTATGGTCTAAGCGGAGGTGGTTATGGGAAGCATGTTGCATATTTGGAGTTTGTATTTTATTATGGTCTTGGCTGAGGATTTTGCACATTTTCCTTTTCAAGTCTTTGGAAATCGACCTGTCAATTAATTGCAAGGGTCACTTATAGTTAAAGAGTGAACCATGCTACATATACATACATTAAAAGAGTCAATCTTCTTCTTATCGTGTGGGCAGCAAGCCCTGGCGTCAGAATAAACAGAAAACCGCCACACGGCTTCATATAATCTGACGTGATAAAAGAGTCAATGTATATTCTAATGGCAATCGCCATCACCCTGTGTCACAAAACACTCGCGAATAACCCGGTGTATTAATTGCAATGGCGCCATCAATTTTTCACGCCCCTTTTCCTCGTATTTTTTTCCACTTAACCGACATTTTCATCGGAATTTTTTACAGTGTGATGCGTCATCACGCAAATTGAATGAATCTTAGTTTTTTTCGTGTTATAAAAGGATTGGTTTTAATGTTTCGGTTCGTCATGTCGGGAATTTTTAGAATACCTTCTGCAAATGTACCTTAACACGTTCCTGGACAGTGACCGGCTATAGCAGTGATAACAATAAAAGTTCTATTGTGTCTCGTTCACTGTCCCGGAACGTGTTAATAGACATTATTATAGTTAATGATAAATAAGGTAATTTTAGTTTATTGGAAACAAATGACATGGCATGTAACATGACTTTCGATGCAGCGTATCATCGATGAACAGTGTTCAACGAAGGGACAATATAATTGTTGACTTTCGCAGACTACCCGGGGAACATACGATGAAAAAGATGCCAACGCATCTTATTACAGAATATTTAATTATTTACAAATTATTTAAATCGAAAATTTGAAACTGTTTACGTTTGACATGGAAGGATGCCTTTCCCTTTAAAAAAAGGCAGGCACAGTCTTGACATGATTTCAGGGCATTTCCTTAAACTGGACAATTATTGAACCGGAAAATTTCTTGACAATATTCACTTAGAATCAACCAATATTGAAACTTCACTGTCTTCCAAAACCACACCGCAATTGTATCTCCAATAACGTTTCAATGGGTCTTAAATGCCATTCGGATCAACAGTACTGTCCAATTATGCAAATATCAAGACCTCCGTTAGGATTCAATCTTGCCCCCTATTCTGTTGGCATTAGTTCTCATTGCGTCTAAATGGCCTTTGGGCCAAATCGTCCCATTGGCCCGTACATATTTATGGAGTTTGAGTCAGGAATGGAGTCAGAGGAAACAAAACAAAACCGCCAAGTGCAAGAAACTAGCGCGATTTGTTTGTTTCGCACCTGATTGCAAAACAAAGTTTATTTTGATGAATGAAAGAAACCCTTGCTCATTCGTGAGATGAGGCTTTTCTCCTAATGTGGGAAGTATAATAAATTGTTGATGATGATGAAAGATAACTGTGAAAGGTACTGGTGATTATTTTAATTTCATATAATTATACCTATACAAAGTTAAGTAGGTATAGCTCCTTTTTTTTCATTCTTATTTTCCATTTAACGAGTCAGGACTACATTCTTGAACTTCGAATTAGAACTATTTAATACCTATTGTGCAATATCGAGAAATTTTTTTATTCGAGTTAATGAAATAATAATAATAAGAGTGAAAAACTTGTTTTAAATAAAATTTTATCAAGCATCGAAAAATTTAATCTCGGACGGGACTTGAACGCGCAACATTCCAGACCAGGAGCCTACTACGTCAGAGAACGAAATTCTTCAACCTATTCCGTGTTTAAATCGGCTGTAACTTGTTAATAATCAATAATTTGAATTTTTGAGGCCGAAAAAAACAGGATGTTTTGCCTTTAAGGAGGTTTCAGTCCACACAAAAGTTTGACGCACAATACACGTAGACGGAATTAATAAAAGAAATATTTTATATATGGAAAAATAGTTTAGAATATCTAGTTGCCGCGTAACAAATAACATTTGCAATTTATAATATAATTACGAAGATATAAAGCTTTTAAAATTTTGTATGAAAAATTTCTAAGCTTTATATCTTCGTAATTATTGAATAAATTGCAAATGTTATTTGTTACGCGGCATCTAGATTTTCTAAACTATTTTTCCATATATACAAAGTTATTTATATTAATACCGTCTACGAGTATTGTGCGTCAAAGTTTTGTATAAAATTGACCCCTCTGCAACCGCCAGTATACAACTTTTTTCCCAAGGAAGTTTTAGGATGAAATGTTCATCAATAATAATGATTCATTTTAAACGAAATGGAAATTAAAAGATCTCGCTTATTAAGATAACAAATTTATAATGTAATTAATTTCCTATTGCAATAAAATAAAAAGCAATAAATTTCTTTCCAATAAGTTCGGAATTACTTCGATGGAGATGAGATGAAACTATTCAAAGGTAAAAAAATATTTCAAAGGAAAAGTTCCATGGAGAGGAATCGCAATTTCCTTACACTTTAGTTATTTTCAAGCCGTACCAACCTGTTTTTAATTCTGATGGACTTTTTATTGCAGCTAGTGCAACACTTTGAAAACTATATGCATTTTAAAACAAAATGTTTCTATATAAAAGATATCTTAAATGCCACTTACAAAACATATTATGTTAGAATTATGTAATTCTAACATAATATGAGTGAAATCTAAAGTACCAAATAAATAATGGCCACAAGAGTATCCTAAATTCCCCCAATGTAGAGAAAACAGGCAAGAATTTCAGATGCTTGGCATAATAATGGCAATTTACGAGCGTAACCCGCAGAAATCACTGTTTCAAAATATTACGATGCGGATAGTTTGTGCGTAAGCCACGAATTCCTGTAGTTTCTACCTATACTGAGAGTAGTATTTCTTGTTATTTCTCAACTAAGACAGTCCTAATAATAATACAGGGTGTAAACTTAAATGATTTACATACTTAAGGATTCAGTTCAAATTATCAAACCCAATTTTTGTAATCTGAAATTTTGTTATTTATTTTACTATGATACCAATACTGTAATCTGGAAAACTAGAATCGAATGAGGAAATTAAAGGACACTCTAAATAGGTACATAATTTAATTTATTATAGTAATCGGACGATAGATAAGGTAAAAATGCAAACGGAATGAAATCAATATAAAGAAAATCACCGTTTGAATTTTTTTGCTAAGATTTTTTTCAACACACTTGCTCATAAAATGGCCCTTATTTCACCGCAATTAGGCACATAATGACACCTATAATCAAACTGTGACTTTTTCATTACTATTATTCACAAGTGAGTTATAGGTTTTTTTTCTTATTGGTTGAGTTCAAGAAGTTTAGATAGTAGGTATCTAAACTTCTTGGTTGAGTTCTTGAGTTGCTTTGTTCTTAAAAAAGTTTCGATACAAAAAAGATCATATTCAATAGTACAAATAAATTCTCTAAATAAACTTTTTATTTACTAAATAAAATGATTTTTTATTTTTATTTTCTTCACAAGTGTGTTGAAAAACGTCGTTTGATACACATGTGTATTGATGATTACCGTCCTCGGCTCTCTTAAGACCCTCGCCTACGGCTCAGATCTCAATGGCGCCTCAGCGGTAATCACCAATATTACACACTTGTACCATAATCTACTATTCTTTTTTCCTGTTAAAACGATACAAGTAAAGCAAATCATCATATTTTACTCCGTGTAGATGAGGTGTAGCTAAAATTACCACTATAATCTAGAGATTATGAGAAACAAATCGACATGAGTTCCATAACCATACGCCAACTAATACGCTAACATTTTTTAGTTAGCCTTTTTCCCATACTAAGATGAAGGATCTTCTTTGAGTTATAGCCCAATCATTTTACGGAGTTTTGTTAGGAGAGGTGAGAAGTAATAATTAATGGGACTTTCAAACTATAACCAGCATCATATAGTGACAAAAAGACTATCTGAAAACAAATTTAAAAATACCCAACTAACAATTTGGTCCTATAGACGAATAAAGCACCAGTATAATTATGACGAAATCACCGTAATATAACTTTTATAAGTTAGAATAGTCAATAAATGGGGGCCTAATACGACCAAATTTTTGCTGGGTATTCGGTACGCAACATAAAAATCAAAATTGAGGGTACCAGAAGGCATAATTAATAATATTAATACCAATGCACTCATTTGAATTAGATTTAACATTATGAATTATTTTTGAGCAATAAAATAAGCATAGAAATAAAAAAAAATGGTTTTTATTAGAAAATACGAATGTATTCTTCAAAACCTTCTAAGTAGACTAAAATATTTACACCATGTTAAATGGTAATGCCTTAAATAAGTGCAAAAAAAAATTACCATCAGTTTTTTTATAACGAGATAATAGCTTAATTTTAAATTTGGAACTGTTGCTGACGGGATTTTTTTTTAAATTTTGGTACATTCCTAAGCTTGAATTGGCTCTTAAATACTATACCGAAAAAAAATTCAATTATTAATTAGTCCCGGCTCAAACCGTAAAATGACTGGGCTATGAGCGTACATATTACGCTCAACTCGAGTGAGGAAACCTCATGTACACAACTGTAGTAATCTTTAACCGTCAGGAATCAGACACAAGTTCGCTAACACGGCCGTATACCGCGTTGGTTTATTGGGGTCGTTAATCGGATTCGGTTCTCTCGTTTACCAATTAATTGAAAATTTCAATTATGGATTAATATTGGTATTTAATAAAGCGTCCAATATCAGCTTAATATCTCTCGGTGCTTCGCGAAGCGCGGCTTTAGTTTTTGTTACTTGGGTTTTTAAAGTAATACTCAATGTGTCTTGCAGAATAAAATGTCATTAGTTTTATCAAATACGAGCGTTAACCCGCGACTTCGTCCGCACAGATTATATACCAGATTTTGAGTCATAAGCTATCAAACAAAAAAGATTCATCAAAATCGGTTCAGTAGTTTTTGCGTGATACTCGTTCAAACAAACAAACACACAAACAAACAGACAGACAAAAAATCCAAAAATTGGTGAAATGGAATCAGAGACACCTAAAAACCATATCGTAACTTTTTTTGTTAATATCTTCAATGTACAGACAAACTTCCTGTTACAGTTTTATAATAGTATAGATATAGATTCGTAAACATGAACACACCATAAGCCTAATTATATGCCCATGATTGTTTATATCCCCCAATATCAGCGATATGACTATGACACGTTGTAACAAAACATCTATACAGGGGGAAATTGATATCATTAGCATTCTTTTAAACTAAGAGTCTACCCATCGACTGACCAACTTTTACTATGGGAGCAATCCGATTGGAGCAAAACAAAATCAGCTGTTCCATACTAAACTGCAACGCGTACTCGACTCAAATGTATGTAATTTTTGTTCCGATCAGTTTGCTCCTTTAGTAAAAGTTGTTCAGTTCGATGGAAAGGCTCTTAGTTTAAAAGGATGCTAATGATATCAATTTCACCCTGTATAGGGTTCAAAGGTGATTTTACACATGATACTTAACAACTTCCGCTATGAAATCTATAGGAAATTCGCAAAAAATAAATTTGACCTTTCCATACTAAATGCAATCAGCTGGTAGAACGTTTGTATGAAAAGTCATAACAAAAATTGCGAATTCCCTACTGGTTTCTCAGGGAAAGTTGTTGAGTATCATTGGTACAATCACCCCTTCAAGTAATGTAACTGTTTACCCTAATATCCTGTGTAGTATAGGTATCTGGATGCACTTTTATTGGACAATAGACATAAAACACGCCTTGATTAATAGCTTTTATGTTGGAAAATGGTGGTTTTACAAATAGATCCATTTAACCCATTGGTAGTATCTAAATTGCCCGATCGTGCCCAAGAACTACATGAGCTCATCCCACCACCCCCTTTCTACTATCGGACTTCCAGACGCACCGCGGGATATCACCCCTTTTTGGTTGACATCCCACATATTCGCACCAAGCGCCTTTTTGAATCTTGGAGTAGAATGCCCTGCCTGCGTCAGTATTTCCGAACGCTTACAACCCGAATTCCTTTAAAGTACGAGTGAATAGGCTTCTTCTGGGAAAGCTCGCTACATCTTCGACCCCATCTTCGTGTAGGTAATAAAAAAAATATTTTTATGAAATTTGTCACAAATAAATAGTGCTCACACTGTTACAATACCAATTCAGTTTATTAATCGACTTTTTAATGTAGGTAATGGCTCTATCGAATTAACGATGATTTGTTACTCTGTTATAAAAATAAAACATTATCCCGTACGACAAAAGCTATCTCCATGATCGTTTCTCCTTCTCCCGCCCTCCTGACAAACCTTGTCGATCTTATATCCGTACCCAACTTAAAATCCAGACCCACTCCACCGACTTCTACTCCTACTCTTTCACTATCCATGCTGCCCGGTTGTGGAACTCACTCCCCTCCGATATTCGTGATTGTCAAACATTTGCGTCCTTCAAAAAGCAAGTGAATGAACACTATCACTCTCTAAAATAAGCCATAGTTTATGTATGTTTATTGTATCTATTTGTTTATTTATATGTATATATATATATATATATATATATATATATATATATATATATATATATATAATTAACTTCCATTTAACAACAAGTATCTAGTTTTTATCATTTGTGCTGTACACATTTTGTCTGCCTCACACTTCAGAACTGTCTCTGTTACGGGTTTGCTGGAAGATATC
This sequence comes from Agonopterix arenella, assembly GCA_927399405.1. Lineage (NCBI taxonomy): Eukaryota > Metazoa > Arthropoda > Insecta > Lepidoptera > Depressariidae > Agonopterix > Agonopterix arenella. Next base: position 6,918,040 of record OV656710.1, read on the forward strand.
TCTTTAGAGATAAGCTCGCCCTTTGTACATGTCTACTTTAATTGTTTTTTCTGTAATGTTATGTGTACAATAAAGTGTTAAATAAATAAATAAATAGACAATGGTATTACGACAGAAGAAAAAATTATGTTTTTCCTAGGGAGAGCATGCGACATGAGGAAAGCGACGAGTTTTTCCTATATGAGCGCAATTTTTCCAGAGTAACGTAAATGTATCAGCTGATAATATTTTGTTTGTCACGGTAAAAGTAAAAACAAAAATATTCATACCTACAGGGTGTAACAAAACAGCCTAGTAATACTTCGAAAAAAAATAAAAGAAATCATATGTCCCATACATTTTAATCGCGTCGGTTTTGCAGTTTCGTATGGGACGGTCGATTTTTTTTCTCGATGTTGGCTCCATAGTGAAAGTTGTTCCGTTTATTGATCTGAAGCAATAAGGGTGTTTTTTTTTTAAATTTATTTATCAAATACATAAACAAGCATCTTACGAACTAAAAGCATTGATAAACCTGATATTAGGTTTGTCCCAACGCAGAAACATCAGTCGAAAAAAAACTGCATAAGTTTTTACAACCTGTATAGACTTAAAAAACATTAAGGGTATACTCGTACCTTAATAAGCATTAACTTTGTTTTGTTATAAACTTGGCAATGCGTATAATACTTCTCGACTGGAATAGAAATCAAATATTCATAAGCATGATAAAGTTTTGGAAAATTTTCAACTTTTTTTCTGTTTGGTGTTATTTGATTCATCAGCAGTTATTAAAGTAATAAAATACATTGTAAATGAGCACCAGGAGTGCGATATAACAGGAGTTGTAACAGAGATCGCGGGCCAGCTAACCAGCCCAACAGAGCGGTGGCCCACCGGTCAATGTCCAGGATGCCCGTATAGCTAGTCCGGGCCTGCGCCTTGTATGTCCTTCCAGCACAGGAAGCTGACATAGGTATTGTTTAGTATAGGACATAAGGAAGGACTCCACCACAGGAAGCTGGCATAGGTATTGTCTAGTATGTCCTTCCAGCACAGGAAGCTGGCATAGGTATGGTGTTCTAGCACTGGTAGTGCTTAGAACTAGTCTTTTAAAAAAAAATCTTCGCTCTAAGCGAGTGAGCGGATGATCAAAACGAATCCCTAAGAAATAAGAGCTTCCAATGTAAGAATATCTACAGCCATTAGGTTTGTTCGGAATCGAAGAATCGGAAGCACAAAAGGAAATATCGGAATAAATAATGGATTGAGAACGAAACGAATGGTTGTAAGAAAGTATTTATTTGTGCTGTTATGTTAAGAAGTAAGTTCACTTATTTGTTTTTTCATGCTCTTTGAAACCAAGGAGCTTTGTATTACAACAATGGTTTTTTTTCTTTTGGGGGGTAGCATTAGTTACGGAAAGGGGTAACAAGTCTAAGAACGAAATTGTACTCTTATCTATCTAAACTATTATAAAACTGTAACAGAAAGTGTGTCTGTACATTAAAGATATTAACAAAAAAAAAGTTACGATATGGTTTTTAGGTGTCCCTGATTCTATATCACCATTTTTTGGATTTTTTATCTGTTTTTTTGTTTATGTGTTTGTTTGTTTGTTTGAACGAGCATCACGCGAAAACTACTGAACTGATTTTGATGAAACTTTTTGTTTGATTGCTTATGATCTGACTTAAAATCTAGTATATAAATTGTGCGTACTATTATAAAACTGTAAATTTAAAAAAAGAAGTTTGTTTGTTTGAACGAGCATCACGCGAAAACTACTAAACTGATTTTGATGAAATTTTTTTGTTTCATTTATTATGATCTGACTTAAAATCTGGTATATAATTTGTGCGGACGAAGTCGCAGGTAAACGCTAGTACATATATATAACTCTTATATAAAACTCTAAATTTTAAAAAAGAAGTTTGTTTGTTTGTTTGATCGAGCATCACGCGAAAACTACTAAACCGATTTTAATGATTTTTTTTTGTTTCATAGATTATGATCTGACTTAAAATCTGGTATATAATTTGTGCGGACAAAGTCGCGGGTTAACGCTAGTATATTCTTAAAATCATACTCTTAAATATTCTTAAAACTTACCTGTATACAAGCATAGAGATCAGTTTCTAGTTTGTTTCTAAAAAAATTCACTGACCAATTAATTGGTATTGAAAAAATAATCTAAAGTCGTTTGTATGGAGAGCGCAGCAAAAACTATACTCATAAATCCGCACTGGGCCCACGTGGCCCACTCCCTCTCAACTTTGCCCTGCAGTGGGATCCTACGGGTTATAATTTTACTTTTTATTAATACTTATGGTATAAACTATGTAGTGAAATTTGTTAGAATATTAACCAGAATTAACACTGAGTAGGTAGGTACTTCTTTTGCTTAAAGGAGCCTTCACATTAATAAGAATTAAAATTTGTCAACAATCCCCACCCAACGTCAAAATATTACGTTATTCATAATATTATAAATAATAAATTTGTCTACTGTCTTTAACAGACGCGCAAAATATCGGCATCCATTAATTATGTTTCACAATGATGTTTTGGAATATCCTACAAAATGGATTATGAACTTCGCACAATCAAAATTAGGTCCACCTGATTGTACCCTTTATAGTACCTTGTATTAATTCTTCTTATTTTGAATAGTCAGAATCCCACTGTAGAAAAAAACATTTGTTTAATTATCATTATCACCAGCCTATCATTGTCCACTGCTGAACATAGGCCTCCCCCAAGGCGCGCCACAAAACTCTGTCCTCGACATTCCTCATTCAGTCGCTCCCCGCTTCCTTTTTGCCCACACTACGCCTGCCAGTTCTTGGTCTCCACTCTAGAATTCGGACCGTCTGACGCCCCATCCGTTGTCAGTTCTTTGGCAGATATATACGTTTAATACTTTACCCTTAGAAAAAGTATATGTCTAGACAGAGCCTCATGCTTCTACCGTATAAAACAAAAGGGGCCAACTTTCTTAGGTTGGTGTGCGTGAGGTGATGTGAAGAGAGATACAAATTATGTCCGTGTACGTGTATATGGATAGGGTTTAGAGGCCAATACTGGTTACAATTTTTTTCTACGCTTTTGTAGCTTCGACTGTCAATCTTGACATATAACTTATCCAAGACTTTACCAAAATTGTTTCAAATATCATTGCCTCAACTTAAACTAGACTTTGCAAACTCTTTTACGGAAGACAAAGATATCGCTTTTATAAAACATTCGCGTTTATCATACTTATTTTTATTTATACCTATAATAATATATCTTATTACAAACATTTGGAAATTTTTTTAATATAATCGCTTTGCTATAAGTACAGGATGTAACAAAACACTCTAGTAATATTCAAAGGGGGGGTTTAGATCATCAAAGTGAACGACTTTCACTTTGTAGAATTAGAATCTTAACTTAGAATCGCAACTTGCTCTTTCAGAATATAAAAGTGCTTACTCGACTCAAATGTACGTGACAACTAATTTGTTGTTCTTTTTTTTACGTTGGCTCCATAGTGAAATTTAATCAGTATGATGTTCTAAAGTGTGGTTTTTTACACCCTGTAGAGAAGACGCTCCCAGAAACGCTATAACAACAAGTTTTTCGTTTTCCTTTTAATCATTGTCCATTTTATTGATTTTTTTATTATTACGGATGGGTTTGTTCTCGATCTCAAACAAGTCCTCAGGACGAAGATGGGGTCAAAGATGTAGCAAGCTTACCCAGAAGAAGCTTATTTCTTTAGTTTAGTCTTTAGAGCATAGGAAAGAAAATAACAACAAATAAATTCATATTGATACAATAAGCTAATTAAAAAAACTTAACTGCTCAAAAATGGCATGACACCGAAAATTACACGACGAAACAAAATTACATTAATGTGTCACTTACACGAGTCTCCAAAAACTTGTGTAGGTACATCATCATCATCATTGTCTTGCCCATTTCCCATTATTTCGGGTCGGCGCAATATGTCATCCTCTTCCATTCATCTCTCTTAGCCGTCGTTTCAACACTCACTCCTTTTTTACACATATCATCCTTCACACAATCCATCCATCTTTTCTTCGGCCTCCCTCTCCTACTACAGCCATCCACATTCATACTTAACACTCGTCTCGTAACATTACACTCTTCTCTCCGCATTACATGCCCATACCACGATAATCTATTACCCTGCAATTTTTCCGTTATAGGTGCTACTTTCAAACTTCCTCTAATATACTCATTCCTAATCTTGTCCATTCTAGTTACACCACACATCCATCTCAACATTCTCATCTCAGCTGCATGCAATCGTTTCTGATCCGTCCCTTTTGTGGCCCAACACTCTGATCCGTACGTAACGACAGGTCGTATTACGGTCTTATATATTTTCCCCTTCAATTTGAGGGGGATTCGGGAGTCGCAGATCGTTCCCGTAACCTGCCGCCACTTCATCCACCCTGAGTTGATTCGGTGCTTCACGTCCCGGTCTATCTCTCCATCTTTTTGTATGAGTGACCCGAGGTACCGGAAGTCGGAGCAGACTGGCAAAGGCACGTGTAGGTACATAAGTATCTGAAATTTCTGAACAAGTAGGTATCTAGGATACAAACACATTCTACCAAGAGACCAAGAATAAAAGCAAAACAACCTTGAAGTAGGTACTTTACTAGTGAGTGAGCCAAAGTTAGAAAAATCACCAGTTTTCGAGAGGTCTTGCAAGTTTCCGGATATCCGAAAAACTTTACGAGTTTCTTTCCGATTCGAAGTTACGTATCCGAATCCGAAGGTTGTACCTACTTCGTGGTCACGTCTTGATGAAGTTTTCACTCGAAATACCCACTTTTAGTAAAGTTCTGTACTCGAGAGGCTATTATTTTATTTTAAACACTGGTTATACTTGTAAAATGGGGTGTCTTGGTTAAATAGAAACGTGATATAGTTACGAAACGCTTAATTAGTTATACCTTTCATAGCTTAAACGAATGGAATTCGATAATTATGCTATGATTGCAATAATGAATTTTTCCCTCACACCTTTAGATTTGGCCCACTACTATTCACATAACCTTCATTGAAGTCTATTAAAAATCAATGCATAAGTTTGTGCACTTAAAAAAATATAACCAACTTTTAAACTAAGAAGTTGCAAATAATAATTAAGTACGGCAGTATTTTACTTTCGTACCTTTAAAAATTTTTTTTTATTGGAGTTAGAAGAATTCGCGATAGGGCTTGGAGTCATTTTTTGGCTCAGTTTGACACCGATTTCAATAAAACAAATTATTCATCTTAAAGATACGAAAGTAAAAGTCATCGGCTGTAATTATTATTTTGAACTATTATTTTTCAAGTCAGTTTTAATTTTTTTATTGCCCACGTTTTTAGTCCAACTCTCCATGCTATACATATTTCATTCAGCCTACTGCAATCTAAGGTGAATCACACACGATGACGCATGTCGCACCTGCAGACGTCAGTCCGTCATTTGCGTATCAAGGAGTTGTATGAAACCGCACGTAGAAGCACATACGGTGACGGATTGACGTACCGTGTCTGCTTCTACGGGACTGACGTCTGCCGGTGCGACATGCATAATCGTGTGTGATCCATCTAAATACAGGATGAAGTTGGAAAAAAATTTAAAAAAAAAATTTTTTCTGTACGTATAATGAATTTTCTCAGGAATGAAACCTATCTAGTTTAACTTGGAAGACGCCGAGAAAACTCGGTCCGCCTAGGTACTTTAAAATATATAGGGTCCTTCTTAATATGCTGACACTTTTTTTAAGGGGATCATCAGACCGTCAAACTGAACAACTTTCTCCATGGCACCAACATCGAAAACGCGAAAAAATCAGCACTTCCATACAAAACTGCAAACCTATTCGAGCCAAATTTATGGGACAGCAGATTTTTCAAGATCTAGATAACATTAGAGAAAGTTGTTCAGTTTGATAGTCTGATAATCTTATCAAAAAGCCGTTAGCGTTGGACCCTGTATTTGACTATCCAGAGAATATAGTACTTACTGAGCGTATGTTTAGGCTTCTTAACACAAAAGCGATATTCCGACGTAGGTCATAGCATGCATGCACATAGCATGCACAGCAAACTTGCAATTAGTTTAAAACAATTCTATAACTGGAACTGGTTCATATAACCGTCGCAGTCTTAACGTCACAAGGATCGCCTGAGAATTTAATTGTCGAACTTCTGAGCTTGGCAGTCATACGCTTAGAGGCATGGTTCACTACGCTAAGGTAGGAATGTAGGGTGAAATACTTGAGACAAAAGATAAAACTATACCTACGTATTTTTAATGATTCCAGCTTGGGGTGGGCAGTCCTATTTCTTCATGGGTGTCATACAAGGTAAATAACTGGTTTCTTGTGCAATGTTTTTCATGACTTGATACGTCATTACATCCTGAATAATAGTGAGACACCTGCCGAAATTTCGCCTGCAATACCTACATTTTTCTTTTTTTATAAATGTACCTAAATATTCTTTTACTGTGATAATTCTGAGCTTCTATTAGAACTGAAAAAGATTTTGAGAAAATCGTGAACTTACTACGTAGGTCGGTCCTACATATATATTAACAGGTATAATAATATTATATTAACAATCTTATTTATATGAAATTGAAAAACTGAAATTGAAAAAGATTTATTGTCACAGCAAAAAATTTCTACAGCGTCATTTCATCTATACACATTAAATGAAATATAACCTTAAACATATATATACATTGAAGTGAAACAGAGAGTATCCCTTTTTTGGCTTATAACCCCCTAGCACCTAGTGGGGCTAAATGACCAAGGGCTATCTCACTAAAAAGTTCGTAAGTTAGAATCGAGATAAAAAAAATGCCTTTTCCTCTTTTTAAAGTAACTTTTAATTTACAGATTAAATTTCGTGCGAACATAATGTTCAACTCGTTAAACTTTTTAATTAGCCATCGCGCTATTTTAGTAATAGTACAGTTGTATATGTTTAATTATAATTTGTTTAGTTACCGACCTAGATTTGTTCAAGCTATTTACAATTTTAAAAACAAACTAAACTACGATGTAGAAACTTAGGTATCAGGTTTTGCGAGGAATTCAAGGTTACAAACAAAGCGAAAATGATTGAAATACCAAAATAATTAATTTTTAAAATCAAGTCAAGCGCTCGCTTCAATTTCGAGGCGTGTATTTGCACCCACTGTCCCGTACAAGTGACGACGGGCTCACTCCGTCACACTGGACAGAGTTTCGGTACTTGATAGTGCATTGAATTATTTGTAAAGTTTTAGGGAGTTAAAAACGTTATTGCTTACTTCAGAAATTTCACAACTCATCAATAAATATCCCAGTTTCTATGAAGCATACAAAAATTTTATCGTTTTTTTCCATGCGCCGTGTATGAACTTTTCAGTGAAAGATCACGCACACCGCCTACGATTCTACGCCTTGTGTACCTATGGTAGCGCGATTGCAAGAAGCTTTGTGTCTGTGGGGGTTTTTATTCATGTACTTCTCAGTACTCCTTAACGCTTTATACTGTAACCTTGTATTGAAATTCACATCCTAATTTATAGTACACATCGTGACATCATACATCTACACGCTTGTGTAACAGTGCCTATAATATTGTTCTGTTAATTAGAAGCCTGTTCTAGACAGATTTGATTGATCTATTGGGGTTCCCCTAATCGATGACAATAGTGTACTAAATGGACAAGCAAAGACGTATGGCTCTTGTGTAAATTATTCATAGTTGATTACACAGAATGGATTAGTTTTCAACGGTACATCGATTACAGGACTGCCTCCGTGGTCTAATGGTTAAGAGCATTGGCTCTCGACATGGAGGTCGTTGGTTTGATTTCCAAGGGGGACACCCAGTGAAATGTCACTTTGTGCGTTTTTCCCCCAGTTGGTTAGGACATTGCAGGCTGAATCACCTGATTGTCTGAAAAGAAAGATGATTTCGTGCTTCTGATGACACGTTAAGCCGTTGGTCCCGGCTACTATCTCTGGTGGTAGTAGTCGTTACATAAAAGCCACGTCAGAGGCCGTAAGGCGGTCTGAAAACCGAACTCTGACACCAGGGTTCTGCCCACACGATAAGAAGAATAAGATTACAGGATACATTTTTAGTCAGAGCGGAAACATTAGCATTAGCTTTATGCATCACTAAGGATATGGGGTGCAAGAAAATAGGCCTCCCCGAGTAACGAAACCTGAGTTCGTCTGGCGCACCCTGGGCAGTCAGCCTCGATACGACCATTGCTGATTGGCTAATCTTTCCACTACAGCATGATTGATTGTAACGCCATATGTCTCATGCTGACACGAAAGAAAACTTACAATACAGGAGCAAAATTCGAAATAGGAAAAAAAAATCTGCTGTTCATTAGGGTCGAGTAGCGGTTGACATTTTCTATGAGACAGCAGATTTTTTATTTTGTGATATCGATGCCAACATTCACTGTGGAGTCGATTGGAGCCATCTCCAATCGACTTCATAGTGAAAGTTGTTCAGTTCGATGGTCGGAAGCACCTTTTTTAATATTTAGAAATTCAAAACTAAACTACAACCATGCATAGCATAGCATATGCTCACGACTATATTCCCCGAGGGGGTAGTCAGAGATATTCTGAAACCTCAGAACATCCACGTATCACTAGTACCGAAATTCTGTCCAGTGTGACGGGGAGTGAGCCCGTCGCCACTTGTAATGGACAGTGGGTACAATACATGCCTCGAAATTGAAGCATGCAGGTTTCTTCACTATGTTTTCCTTCACCGAAAAGCCAATGGTGTTACAAATTGTACATAAATTCCGAAAAACTCATGCATGCATAGGTACATACATATTCTCACGCCTGTCTCCCACTGTCTTACACTGGGTTAGGCAGAGACAACGGAACGGCACCTGCTAAGATCTTGACAAACCTCTCTAGCTTCCTCCTCATTCATTAGTCCTTTCATGCATGCTCGACGGTTAGGGGTATATCTGATCTGGCCCTTTTTAAGAACTTCGCCAATTTAGTCCGTTAGGCCCTCTTCCAACATTTCCACTCACGCTTTCCTTATAGATAGCACTCGTCAATCTTGTATCATCTATTCTTTCTAAATGACCAAGCCATTCTAAACTACAACGATTATCTTCTTAAATTCCAAACAACTGAATCAAGACACCTCGTTACTTCCATTCCTTGTCCCGTAGTCTCTCTCTAAGAGAGGAACTTTAAAATGCGTTAAGGAAACGGTGTAGGGTGCTCTGAGTTACGATCGAGATAAGCTTTGTTTATATACCTCATTTTACCACCCGTTTTTACACTTTCACTCTTATTCTTGGTAGTATCTTAGCGTTTCTGTTGATTAAAGTATAGAGTAGTGAAGAAAATATATATCTAGGAAAGTTACTGATTACAATGAAGGAAAGAATAATGGTAATGGTGACGTTGTGTATCTAAAATTGAGAAACCTTTGGCAATTGAAAGAGAAAGGTGTACCGACGATGGTGAAGGCGGCGGAAACCCGTTGGATGAGGGCAGCACAGGATTGTTCATGGCATTGTAGCGATCCTTGAGGGAAGCCGAGAAGTAGTGGACGTTTATCGACTGATAATGATGACAATGAATTGGAGCAGGTTAGTTCATTCCTTGAATAAATGGCTCATTCAGTGGTATTTTATCTAAAACTCCTCAATTTATAAAATTACATATTTTATGAATATTACTTCATCATCATCTTCATCTTATTTAGCGTAGCTTATTTAGTGTAGCTAGCTCTACGCTCTTGTCGGTTGAGTATTCGTCAATCCTGTCTCTTTTCCGCTAGTGTCCTGAGTTCTTGATACGACACGACATCAACCTTTTCCTTCACTTGGGCTAAATAACTCTGTCTAGGTCTTCCTCTGCCTCTCTTCCCTAATATCTTCCCTTCCAGTATAGTTTAAAAGAAATTGTCGTTTCTTATTAAGTGTCCGATCATTTTTCCACTCCGGTTTTTCATTGTTTATAGAATATTTCTCTTTTTTAACCATTCTTAACACCTCTTCATTTGTTATTCATTCTGTCCAACTTATCCCCTCCATTCTCTTCCAACATAATAAATATTATCGTCTTATAGGTAGATTATTTGGAGACAGACAGTGGATACCTTTGCTCAGCAGTGGGACACTGAACAGGCAGCGTAAATTAAGATATTTTATTAATCTTTTATGTACCCTTGAACACGCATCATCTAGACGAAAAAAAAATTTGACAGGAAATATAAATATTCACCTCTCAAATTCAATTTCTATAAATTCAACTCTTACGGCACCGTCATAAGAAGGGACAAATTAAGCTCAATGTGCAAGCATCTGTATACATTATTTATAACATTTTCTTACACGCTTCCATACCGTTATTCATTTACGCCCTCTTGTCGTATATATACGCCCTCTCATTTATAATTTTCATGGGAGTACCGCTAAAACGCTCTCGCTTTTCGTATTTTATATTATTTTGTAGATCTGGAAGCACAGTGCTCAAAAATTTAAGGTTAATTAGGTAATCATCAAGATGAATATTTTAACATTTAAAATTGATGCAAAATAACATTTCGAACAATGCAGAAAATATAATTATATACAGATTGAGGAAGGTGAAATAACGATTTATTCCAGTGAGGAGTTTGGTCTGAGAAGTGTGGAGTAATGAAAATATCAATGTAGCAAAAGAGGATATACCATAGCCAGTCAGTAATAACATTAAAAATATGTTTTACAAGCGATATATTTTACTTCGGAAAGTACTTCAAAGTTTTCAGACATCAATTAAAAATTAAATGAGCAAAAGTTTTTAAGAAGCCAATAAAAGTTTGAAGCCGACATCAAGTATTTTTAAGAATGTCAATTTGATTTCTTTATACAAAGTTAGTATTGAAAAGTTGTTGAACGATCGTAGTTTGTGATCTTAAAAATTAATAAGATTCATACTACCTTTCACATAATAGGGTAGGTCTTCGTAATAGACTTTAGCCTTGTTTCAAAATGCTCTTTCACATAAACACAAGTTCAACAAAAAAGCCTCTCATTTTAAAAACGAAACACATATTTTTGGCCAAGTCGCAAAACTTGGAGCACTGTGCATTATGATCCGACAAAATTATGAGCCTTAACGCGGTTTGGTGACACCACCCTTAATCCTCTGCTTTACGATCTACTGCAACATGCCGTATTGTATTATGATATAGGGAACCGTATACAATTGTATGAATGATAAAAATTTGAGTCTTATTGTGCCTTGTATTTTTATCTCCCGCAACAATTTCTCTCTTAAATATTTTATGGCTCTGTAGGTTTAAAAAAAAATCCAGTCTGCGTAAAAAGTAAACTTTAAAATAAAAACTGAAAAGAAAAAAAACAAGTCCTGTGTAGTCTAGAATTGTGTAACGTAATATTGTTTTGTTTTTCCAACTATAAATCGTTATAAATCCTAAATGGTCATTCGGTTACCCTAAATACTATATAATTTTTTTCTTTTTCACAATATTATGGCGTTTAGTTGTCGCCATATTGAATTTTGATTACTGTCACGTCTTTAGTGACTCTCGCAAGATCAATACAGATCAATTGACGTAAGAATCATCAAAATACACGCGGTTTGGTCTCTATTATGCCACAAAGGAACAATCTTACATACATACATAGGCTGATAAACACATAACCCTTCCATTGCGTCGCGCAGTCGGGTAAAAAAAGCAGCCACTTCAGCCGATCTCTTTCTAGATTCATACGATTGTATACGACGCGTATGCGCCGCGTCTACTTTAGGGGTGGTGATATGGTGACAAAATAATAGCGACCTACGAAAAGACTGTAACAAAAAATGCATCCACAGTGCAAACAATAATTATTCTTGTTTCTTTTAAGAACTAATTTGAATTTAAGTTCACCTAAAACCGGATTACAAAGCATGTAACAGACATAAAGTAAGAAAATAGGAAAAGTAAGTTTCGCTTGCCTCCAGTTAAAATAATGTACCGCTGGTTTTACTGCCACGAAAATTGCATTTTCTCTACACTCCCACGTCCCGGTATAGTGTAAATGTAGCTTTACAAAACGTTTTCAGTTAGTATTGTGCTATAAACCTCCACCTTATTTTCAGCGTTCGTGTTTTTAACTTTAAGATCAGTTTTCACCAGAAGCTTTCATTTGTAAGCATTGAATGTTCGATAGAGGGTAAAGCATTTTGTTCGCAAGCATACATTTGGATGTTTTCGCATAATATTAAATGTCTTCTGTCTTTTTATACTTTTCATCATTTTCATATACTAATGCTTTGCTTTCCTATAATTTAAGTATATATTCAATATGATATTTTGAATGTGATTTAAATTGAATGTATTTTGTTATACATATTTAGTTGGTAGGGCTTAAGGTGGTTTCAGTCCATACAAAAGTTTGACGCACAATACGCGTAGACGGAATTAATAAAAGTAATATTTTATATATGGAAAACTAGCTTAGAAAATCTAGTTGCCGAGTCACAAATAACATTTGCAATTTATAATATAATTACGAATAAATAAAGCTTTTAAGATTTTGTATGAAAAATTGCACAGCTTTATATCTCCGTAATTATATTATTAATTACAAATGTTATTTGTGACGCGCTATCTAGATTTTCTAAACAATTTTTCCATAAATAAAATATTACTTTTATTAATTCCGTCTACGCGTATTGTGCGTTTTGACGCACAAAGTATGGTATAAAATTGACCCCTCTGCAACCACCTTAATAAATAAAATAAAAAATATTTAAAACATTCTAAATGTTTGTTTTCAAGCAATTTAAGTTAACAACAATTTTAGTTTAATTTGGTTTAAATTTCAGACCATAATTATAACTGAATGACTTTCACTATGGGACCAATGCGAAAAAAGTTGTTTTGTTCCATAGATGTCAATGGCAACTCGACCCATAGAACAGCTACGAGTAATTTTCGTAATTTAAATGTTGATCCCATTGTAAAAGTTGTCCAGTTTGATGGTATGAAGCACTTAACGCGTACGTAACGCATTTAAGTTTACATCCTGTTTAAGACTCCAATTGCATGAATAATTATTTAATTTATAAAAAATAATGCAATAATGCAGTCTTTAATTTATAAAAGTTACAGATAGTTTACTCGTTATATTAGAGGAATTTAAACTCAACAAAAATGTTATAAATTTGTAAAATATCGAATTTTAAATACATTATTTTTTCTACTACACTCGACAGCAATGAAAACGGGTCACCACGGGTCACCAACAACATAAACCTTAATATCTCGGAAACTAAGAATGATATCTTATTCAAATAAAAAGTATTTCATAGACAATTTAACACTACTACTTAAATTAATAAAATTTCTGGTTGTTATAAAGTAAATGCCAATAAAAAAGGCTAAAACCTAAATAAATAATTTTTTGAATTATTAAATTTTTAGCATTTAACATTTATTATTATTCTGTTAATTTTATCACTCACATACACTAAAATATGGAGAAATGTTAAAACTGTGATAAAAAATGGTTATTTCCAATTTTTGGTCTGCTATAGAATTGATTCATTTGTGTTTATGTATTTTAATTAAGTCAAACTAATGAAAACTAAAAATGTTAGCAATTAATTTTAGAAGTATTAAATAGTCTATGAAATACTTTTTTTTTGAATAAGCTATCATTCCTAGTTCACGAGATATTAAGGTATGTTGGTGACCCATTTTTATTACTCTCGAGTGTAAATAAAGTAAGTACTTACAAAATTATGGTGAAAAGAGATTTTTCTTTCTTATCACACAGATTATCTAGTCCTATTTGTGGTATCAAAATGATGTTGAGATATAATGTTTACCACCAACTAAACTGCCTAGTTAATATTAGTTTATTCTCGACGAGGACGCACCTTAACAGCTTTTTATTAAGGAAGATATTAAATAAATTGAATCTGCCTGCTTAATACGTTTAATGTTACTAGAGGTATCTAGCAGCTTTCCCCGGTATAATCAGTTTTTTTTAGGAGATTGAATTTAGGCTAATTTAGCCTTATGGTTAGCATCATCATCATCACCTAATCCGAGCTACGCTCTTGTCGGTGGAGTATTCGCCAATCCTGTCTCTTTTCTTCTAGTCTTTTGAGTTCTTGATACGACACGACATCAACCTTTTCCTTCAATTGGGCTAGACAACTCTGTCTAGGTCTTCCTCTGCCGCTCTTCCCCTCTATCTTCCCTTCCAGTATTGTTTGTTTTTGGTATAAATGCACAATAGCATTAACAGAACTATTTAGATTATTGTGATTGTAAGCTGTAAGTTTTCCGAATGAAATAAATTAAAATAAAATAAGGAATAAAATAAAGAAATTTTCGTTTCGTATCAAGTGTCCGATCATTTTTCGCAAATCGTTGAAAAGCCACGCAATGCTGATGCGACGTTTGATCATTAAAACCACAGATCACAAAAACTAAAGGGAGATGTGAAAAGGAAACGGAGCCAGTGACGCAGCAATATGCGCAAAACCGGAACACATTGCTCGCGACAGTAAGGATTCAATATATTATGAGGCTGAAAGCCAATCGAGATATTATGTGTAAATAGTTTACAATGCTTGCGTAGTACTAAAGATTATTCGAACGTTGAGTTCTGATACCGCAATGGATAATGAGCACATTCAAGCTAACAAAATACTTTCTATCGCGTGGTACTGGTGGTGATGCGACACTAGGTTTCGTACTGAGCGCGTTGGTTGGCATCTCTCTAGATCTCTATGATTACAACACTCACACCACGTTACGATACGGGTAAAAGTGTATTTCCGTCTAGATTTCCGTAGGTCGCAGCCAATGAGACAGACGCGCGCGGCCTATGAAAATGTATGGACACGACAAACGTCAGCCGCGTCTGTCGCAAGGCTCGGAAGCGTTTGCATAGCGTCTATCAGCGTGATGGCGCAATACAATACTAAGACCATTGTGCACTTAGATATTCGTTTGAATGCACGTAATTATTTAGTTTTGCAATTATTTGTGCATAGATTGTGTTATCTGGCTTTTTTATGGAGCACATACGTAGAATCGTACATACAGGGTATAATTTAATATGCTGACGTTTTTTCGTCAACAGCAAAACGGCAAAAAAAACGTCAGATTTTTCGTGATTTCGACCATGCTCCCATAGCAAAAGTAGTTTAGTTTGATGGTCTGATGATCCCCTTAACCGTCAGCATTATTTTTAGAAGGACCATAATTATATGTATACAACGTGTTAAATTGTTAATGAATAAACGCAACACTAGAAAATGGTTTCTTTGGAATCGAGAGCAGAATCGAATTATGATAGTTTCAACATAGGTAATTATTTTCAAAATATTTAATAATTTGTTTGTATAATTTAAAATTGACTGAATTCAATGTCAACCCACCGCACAGGCACACTCACTACCAAACCTTAAACTTACTTACTGCCAAAACACTATACATAAAATGTATCCATGAGCACGCTAGCGCTTTCATTCATTGCTGAAATAATAGCAAATAATTTTTTCTGGAAAACTTGAAATTCGAATAATTTTATGTTTTATTAATAAAATAATGAAATTATTATTTTTTTCTTTTCAAAATAATTTATCAAGGGAATGAAATAGTAAAAGCACAAACAAAACTTACCCTAAACTTAAACCATTCTAAGCATTCTGAACTACAAATTTTACTAATTCTACTTAGTTGAAAAGCCCGCCCCAGGTCATACCTGGCCCGAAAGTGCCCATAACGCTGGCCGCATTTCTTCATTGTTTTAATGCAATTATCTCGCTATAAATCAGTTGGGGTGTATGAGGTTTAGCGCTGATTCCTTAACACATTGTATATACTCACGCTATTGTCCAAGGGGATAGGCAGAGATTACCCGCCCGCCACATTTTTGCTCGTCCCAATGCTGAGCAAAGGCCTCCGTTCTATCTTTCCAATCATTCCTTTGCAATAAATATTCCAGCGACGGACTAAGATTTTATTAACAGCTTGTAATTTTATTTTCAGGAAATCGTCTTTGGAAATATAAAGAGGATGATGGCTGGGAAGCTGTAAAAGGTATTTAAACTTTTTTAATTACATCCTTCTCGAGGTACTACGGTCTTTTGAAATCGGTGTTC
Organism: Agonopterix arenella; assembly: GCA_927399405.1. Classification (NCBI taxonomy): domain Eukaryota; kingdom Metazoa; phylum Arthropoda; class Insecta; order Lepidoptera; family Depressariidae; genus Agonopterix; species Agonopterix arenella. The sequence continues at coordinate 6,934,206 of OV656710.1, forward strand.
CAATTATTTTATTTGTACACCTTTGAATAAAATTTTCCGAAATTGTCGGGTTTCTATCAAGACTTAGGTAATAATCATAAATTATGAGTATGCAATTAAATCTAGATAGCTTAATACTTTAACTGTTTATTATAAGGAATTGGATTGGAACAAAATGCTACTTAGGTAATTGAATGTTGATGCTTATTGAAATTTGGATGCCTTGCCTATGTATACTTAAATGTACTTATTTCAAATATTATTGATTTTTAAACATGTGCAGCCATGTTGTGCTATTTCGAATCAAATTAAAGATTGAAAAATTTGTCTTGAACCCGCACTTTTCCAAACCGGGGAACTGCGTTATCCAATTTCGCCACCGAGCCCACTACCCAAAGAACGAAATTTTCAATCTGTTTTGTCTTAAGGGGACGTGAAAAAATGGGGGGGGGGGGAAACGTGGGGTTTTAAATGTACTTGTTTCGTTTCGCGTCGATGTTTTAGGAATTAATTAGGATTTTAATTTATGTAACAAACTCACTCCGCCATGTTTTAAAGACAGTAATGCTGTGACTGCTGTGTACACACAGCGACACATCAAGCTATACAAAACCAATATAATCTGGCCGCGTGTAGGTTGAGTAAAGTATAGCGTCGCGCGGCCAGCTTATGTTGGTTTTGTAAAGCTTGATGTGTCGCGGTGCGTACATATGTAATTGGATTACAATTTAGTTCTACATATCTTATTGCAATGTAAATGGTTTCATCTTGACTGTAATCTGTACGTGTACCATTACAATAAAATAAAATAAGGACTAGCCTTGCGGTAGCATTTCCCCTCTGCCACGGTATAAGATTAATTAATCATGTGTATTTACATTCAATTTTATACCTTATCACTAAACGAGACACCCTATAATTGCGAAACAATAATTTCAAACGTAGAACATTCGAAACGAAAGTAGTACGAACGAAAAGAAAAAACGAAAAAAAAATCGAGACTTCTTTTCATGATTTTTAATGTTCAAAATTAGAATCCAAAGTTATGGGGAATAAAATCCAAAGTTGCGGATTTCGTGTTACCACGCCCCCCGCAAAAAGTGGCAGAAATGTTGGTTCGTAAAATTGCACGCGTAACTAGTCCCTATATAAGTTGTCAAAGGCTTTATAGGACAACAAAATAAATATGTAGCTCGATAGTCTGGAATGGAACACATTTTTATTTTTATTTAGAGTTGTTATTACAGTTTTTTGGGTCAAAATTCAAACTATTCGTGGAGTGGAGTAGCATAAACCCTATATACAGGTTGTTACAAAAATACAAATAAACATTTAAGGGGGTGGTTAAGACCATCAAACTGAACAACTTTCACTATGGGACCAATATCAAAATCGCGAAAAAAAACCGGATGTTCCATCATCATCATCATCATATCAGCCGATAGACGTCCACTGCTGGATATAGGCCTCCCCCAAAATGAGGAGATTTGCCATATTCACCATTAGGCGATGCGTTTGCTATGTTCCATACTAAACTACATATCTACTCGAACTAAATGTATGGGACAAAATTATTTCTTTTTTCGCGATTTCGATGTTGGTCCCATAGTGAAAGTTGTTCAGTTTGTTGGTCTAAACCACCCCTTAAAAGTTTTCAATTTTTATGTTAACTTCTGTAACAACCTGTATAAAAAAACGCCTTATGAAAATAAAAATTCTGACTGGTAGACGGGGAAAAGAAACAAGGCCGTTGGTGGTCCTTTGACACTAAAATAAATTATATCTTTCTTAAATCTGTACCTAAAATATTATTTTCGAAAGCTCATTCTAATAAATAATAATATGCCAATACTAAAGTGGCGACCGCGTACCGGAAAGCGCAGCGTGGACCGACGACCTGGAGAAGGCGGCAGGAACCCGTTGGATGAGGGCAGCGCAGGACCGGTCGGTATGGCGATCCTTGGGGGAGGCCTACGTCCAGCAGTGGACTTCCATCGGCTGAGATGATGATGCCAATACTAAAAGTAATTTATTTCAAAAGATCAGATCAGAAACAGTATTTTATTATTAAATTTTTTCATCGATTTGTCCACGATATAATATATTTATAATCAAATCCAATTTGTTTGAAAGCCATTACCAAAATGACACTGCCTTTTGTCTGTCAAAGGATCAAATCGATATTAGAAGATTTTTTAGATCATATGTTGTTCTTGAGTTTTTTCGACGTTTCAAGTAAAGGGGCCCATTCAGTAAAACCATTCAGTAAAAGTTGTACGTTAGATTGTAAAATGTTTTATAATATACAACGTGTTAATGAATAAGCGCACAACCTGATACACCCTAACTGATTTATAACAAAATAATTAGATTGAAACAATAATTTCATTATTTTGATACTTAAAATTTAAAGTTATTCGCATTTTAAGTTTTGAGGCAGAAATGATTTTTTATCATTTCAGCAATGAAAAAAAGTGCTAAAGTACTCATGGATACATTTTAATAAGCTTGTTATGGTAGTGAGTAGGGTGAGTGTGATCGGGCGGTGGGTTGATATCGGGTTCAGTAAATTTTATATTTTACAAACAAATTATTTAATATTTTGAAAAAACATTACAATTATGTTGAAACCATGATGATTCGATTGTGCTCTCGATTCTAAACAAACTAATATCTAGTTTTGCGTTAATTCATTAACACGTTGTATACGGTCAACCGCAAAATTCAATGAACTTTAGAAAAATTAGTAACGAAATTAATCTCGAACAAATCGATATTTTACTATGTTATAGATGATATCTGAAATTTAAAAAAAAATGTTGAAAGTCTGAAAAGTTTAGTTACATTAACTAAACATTTATTTCAGTGAAAAAGTGTTATACAGGGTGTAAGTTACAGCTTAGCAAATACTGAAACGGTGAACTGAGACCATCAAATCGAACAACTTTCACTATGGAAAGGAAACGCGAAAAAAAAATCAGCTGTCCCATATATTTTAGTCGGGTAGGTTCAACAGTTATGTATGGGACAGCAGATTTTTTTGCGTTTCCGGAGTAATTCAGACCGAATTCACAGTTTCAGTATTTGCTAGGCTGTCACTTACACCCTGTATGTATTAACTTCACTTTAACTAAAAATTAATTTAATAGAATCAATACAGGGTGTCAGGGTGTAAGGAAAAGTATCAGTAACCTTTAAACCACATACTCTACCCATCAAACGGGAGCAAAAAAACGAAAAAAATCTGCTATTCCATACCAATTTGCAATACCAATTCGACACAAACGTATGGAGCAACAGATTTTTTTTGTTCTGACAGATTTTCTCTCTTAATACCTAAAAGTTGTTCAATTTGATAGGTAGAATATTTGGTTTAAAGGTTAATGATACTTTTCCTTACACCCTGTATTAAAGCAGATAATAATTTTGAAAGTTACTTTCGTCATCATAATTTACTTTTGATGGTGACTGTACCAACATTTTACTTCAGGTTTTTTTTTTTACGGACGTGCACTGATTGAATTTTATAGTTTTTAATAAAAATGTCAACCGTTCATCAATTTGTCGATGCAATATCGTAAAAAAAATATAAATGTTGAAAATTGAAAATGGCAATCGAAATATATAGTTATAGAGACGTGAAGTAGGTACCTAATAAAACTTTGTTTGTGGATGAATTTCGGAGAGTGAAACAATTTGAGTGTTATCGTCGTTTTTGGAGAGTTTTGAGAGTTTCCATCGTCGTTTCTGTAGGCCTAGCATGCCACCCCCGAGAAAACGATAAAAATCGAGATGTGCCTCCATCTTTATTATTTTACGTAGGCCAGAAAGAGCGCGCATGACGTTTTTCCCGTTTAAACGTTTTGTCGTGTGTGGCATGCTAGCCGTGCTGGAGAGTTTTGAGAGTTTCTGGCCAAATCTTCTCTACACCGGAACACCTTCCGAAGCGGTGGTACAATCAAAAAATGTCGTCAGAACGTTATCTATGTGATATTATTTTGAATATGAACACAAATGAACATTTATTTACCAAATATAGTTTACAAGTCTTATTAGATATAGGAAAGTACAAAATCCAAATCTGCAACACGCTTCGTCCAAAATGGCAACACGCCCGTATCTGCAACATGCTTCGTCAAAATTTATCCAAAAAAATAATAATTAAATAAACAGGATACCAATCAGCAACATGCTTCGTCAAAACTTAAACCTATACACTCCAAATCTGCAACAAGCTTCGTCAACATGAAGACTATCGCACACTCAACGGCCCAGCCCCACGCAACCCCGGCTCCATGGTCCCCATGACACTAGCGGCATTTCCCCTTTGGATGGTCAAAGACAACCTCTGCACCAAAAACGCGCCAGAGCGTGGGTCACCACCCTTAGCTCTCAACCGCCGCCCAATCTCCTGCACAAAAATTTTGGCATCATTACCCCAAGGACCCGCAGTCTCAAACGCGACCGGAACGAAGTCGTAAGCCAAAGCCAAATTACCGTACCAAGACCTCTTGTGTCTTGCCGCATGCTCCGCCGCCGAACCCGGTGCTCGCATAGTCCGACCTAAATGGGAAGGAGCAAAAGTGCTCACGCAAGTCGCATCCCAAATGAGACAACGGCCTCTCTGCCAGGGGATCAACGTCAGACCATCAGGGCGCTTACCGTCCCTGCGGGACAAACCAGGCGGCTCCAAAAGGCATGGGACATCCACTGACACCAGGGCCCGACGAAATATGAAATAATAATAATTGAATAATCATTTTGAATATTAATTTTGAGTTTGAGTCGTAGTAGATGATATGAAATTGAGTCATGCGAAAAACTATTAATTCAAATTCCCTTCTTCTGCAAATGAGAGACTTCAAACGAATTAGACTGCTGATATGAAAAACAAGGCTTAAATAGTTAATTAATCATCAGCATAAAGGATGACTCACGCTACACTGTGCCGGGTCCGAGCCGCGTCCGAGCCGAGAGTCGGCCGTAGGGAACCAACCCGGCCCAACTTGGCTCCGGCTCGGTTTCCACTCGGTATTATAGCGTGAGTTCGTATGTCCATACAAAATATATGTAATATTAGTTGACCGTGCTACGGCCGACGCTCAACTTGGACTCGGCTCGGACCCGGCACGGTCTAGTGTGAGTTTTCCTTAAGTACCTGTAAGGACCCCGCCACAAAGCTAAAATTTGTAATAACTAGAGAACATAGATTTTCTGCAGTGACTCAACGGTTTATATAAGGTCTAACAAAATTAGGTGAAACTATTTTAAGGGGTTGATCATACCATCAAACTTAACAACTTTCTCTATGGGACCAATATCGAAATCGCGAAAAAAAAATCAGCTGTTCCATACAAACCGACTCGACCTAAATGTATGGGACAGCAGATTTTTTTTTCGCGATTTCAATATTGGTCCCATAGAGAAAGTTGTTGAGTTTGATGGTCTAATCATCCCCTTAAAATAGTTTCACCTAATTTTGTTAGACCCTATAGAACCGCCTGTGTAGGATCTTTAAATATAATGTAACCAACCTCAAACCTTATGGAAAAAGATATCTGAGTGAAGTTCTTAAAAGAGCGATGATTGCCCCTACGGAAGAGAGCTAGCGCCTCAATCCTGAGGCTGCGGTTCGATTCTTGGCCTGTACCACTAAGTTCTTCGGAATTTATGTACGATTGTATTTATCATTTACTAGCTCTGCGGTGAAGGAAAACATCGTGAGGAAACCTGCATTCCCGAGGATGAAAAGAAAATACCATAAGTTCGGAGGTATGCGTAAAATATGGGTGAGCTTGTGGCGAACACAAAGGACCAGCACTGGTCTCAGTGTTACAACGACTCTTTATTATTTTTCCTCCAAACATATTAGTTTTCCTCTCACTCAACGGTTTGCTGGAAGAAAACTCTTTTAGAGTTAAGCTCGCCTTTGTACATCACGACTTGTCGTAATTTTTTTTTTTTCATAATTATGGTTTTTGTGTACAATAAAGAATCTAAGACTCTTGCTTGCTATAGCCCAACCACAAATAATCAATAGTGAAGTTAAAACTGCATGTATATTGCGTAGTTTAAAAATAAGCGCACAAAATACACATATACATGGTGTTACAAAAATACAAATAAACATTTAAGGGGGTGGTTAAGACCATCAAACTGAGCAACTTTCACTATGGGACTAATATCAAAATCGCGAAAAAAAACTGATGTTCCATCATCATCATCATCATATCAGCCGATAGACGTCCACTGCTTGACATAGGCCTTCCCCAAAATGGGGAGAATTGCCATAATCGCCGTGTGGCGATGCGTTTGCGATGTTCTATACTAAACTACAGATCTGCTCGAGCTAAATGTATGGGATAAATTTTTTTTTTCGCTATTTAGATATTGGTCCCATATTGAAAGTTGTTCAGTTTGATAGCTCAACAACCCCCATAAAAGTTATAAATGGTTATTTTTACTTTTGTAACAAACTGTATAAAATGTTTTATAATATACTATCCGTACAATAGATACGTCAGAAAAAGAGAAAACCGTGAAAACCCAAATTGTCAAGCTTCTATGAAAATAAGGCACCGGAAGGGAGACACGTGTAATGAAATGAATAATGGAAATAAACCCCAAGTCGGATTTGGTCCCGTTTGTTATCGAACCCTAGGAAAAACAGACGTATTTCAATCAAATACTGTCAGAATACATGAATATAAGAAACTAAATCAGACTGCGGTCAATCATTATAAAATTGTATAAGTAGATATTTAATATTACATTAATTTGAGTATTCACAAAAATATAAAAAGCCGAATTGTCATCAAACTGAACGATATTCATGGAGCCAACACCGAGATAAAATAAAATACATTTGAGTCGAGCCGGTACCGTACATACTGCAAGTTTTGTATGAAAAAGCAGATTTTTATTTTGCGATGGCTCCATAGTGAAAGTTGTTCAGTTTGATGGTCTGAAGCACCGCCTTAAGTTTTTCCCCCTCAAGGATTTCTAGGGTGTTTTGTTACACCCTGTATACAGGGTGTTAGGGTAAATAGTTGCGTTACCTTATGGAGTCATTTTACCCATGATACTGAACAACATTTCCAAAGAAACCAATAGGAAATTCGCAAAAAAACAATTCGACATTTCCTAAAAACGTTCGATCAGCTGATTGCATTTAGTATGGAAAGTAGAAAAAAAATTGCGAATTTCCTATAGGTTTCTTAGGAAAAGTTGTTCAGTATCTTGGGTACAATCACTCCCTAAAGTAATGCAACTGATTACCCTAACACCCTGTAGATATACAGGGTGAAATTGATATCATTAGCATCCTTTTAAACTAAGAGTCTACCCATCATACTGTACAACTTTTACTATGGGAGCAAACCGATCGGAGCAAATAAAAAATCTGCTGTTCCATACTAAACTGCAATATCGACGCGCGAGTTCGCGACTCAAATGTATGCAACAGCTGATTTTTTTGCTCCGATCTGTTTGCTCCCATAGTAAAAGTTGTTCAGTTTGATGGGTTGTTTTGATTGATGGTGGATTAGTTTAAAAGGATGCTAATGATATTAATTTCATCCTGTAGATAGTAAGAATAGTAGGACTACCAACTAAATAGCGCGTATTTCTTTTATACTTCTTCGCAGTGAGAAATATAACAAACATTTTAAAAACGAGTATCGTATTTTTCACAACAAGTCCAGGGAAGAATCTCAGGGACTTAGAACTAGGCATCCCCAGCGTGCCATTGGGATAGATCTCAGATTCCGAGCTAGATTGCTTCCACAGAGATGTAGAGAAACGAGCAGAGAAATTAAATTAACCTTGTCTTATTGCAAAGCCGGGCTAGCCATTTCAGCGCAGTTACATTTTGCTATCGTTTAGGATTCTGTACCAGAGGAATTGTCATGAAATACTTACCAACTTGTTTTCAGGGTTCCGTACCTAAAGGTTGAAAACGGAACCCTTTACTAAGCCTACGTCGTCCGTCCGTCCGTCCGTCTGTCTGTCTTATTTAGGGCTGTATCATTTGAATTGTAATATCTAGATAGTTGAAATTTTCACAGAATAACTACTCGCTAAACAAATAATAATAATGCCAAAAAGTAAAAAAATTAAGTTTCTTCATACAAGAAATTAGTTTTTATCAACGTTTTTTTCTATCGTAAAAACGTATAAGCGTTAAATTTGGTGTGATTACTGATTATAGAGCAAACTCCACAGTGTAACAACAAGTTATAAAAATTGGATTAGTGTGAGTCGGTCTCGTGCTAAAGTTCCCGAAGGAAAAAAACTTTATTTAAAGCTAATATAATTATGTTGTGTGGTGGTGTGGTACCGAACCCTCGGTGCGCGAGTAGCCCGACTCGCACTTGACCGGTTTTTATTTAATTTATCTAAAAATGAAGTGGTGAGTGGGACTTTTACTCGCAACCTGCTTATACGCGATATGCTTTAAAAAAACATAATTTTTGTTATTGATTTAAATTCATTATTGAGTATTTTGACCGTAATTAGCTACTTCAGACATCTTTATGATGTCTGAAGTAGCTAATGGGTCTCCAATTTGCATAATTGTTGCAAATAAATATATTAACGACATTTTTTTTTAATTTATTCACCTATTAACATAGATAAGAAGTCCGTTTATTGCATTAGATCTAAGAGCTTTTATTTATATTTTTTATTGTCTGTATTTTTGAGTATTTGATTTGTGACGTTCGACACGTAGTCGGCCAGTGTTTTATCATCATCATAGACCTGTCATAGCCCACTACTGAAGTAACTGAAGGCAAGAGCGTCGCCACAGCCTCCTAGTTCAAGTTATGGAGGATGAGAAAATTATGAATTGTAAGTACAGTCAAGAGCATGAAGCTTTCCACTTGTAGCGCGAAGTCGTGCGGGATTTATCGGCAAAGCATGTCAATTGCACGTCCTTATGACTTTGGTTGCTTTGCAGTTGGCTACATTTTTTTTAATTTCTAGTGGGGGGGGGGGGGGGGCGCCCTTGATTGAAGGCCTCTCCCACGGCGCACCACATGGCTCTTTCCGGGCAGTAGGTATTTTATGCAATTTCTAAATTTATATTCAAATCAATAGCAAAGAAATTATACCACGTAATTAATCATATACAGGATGTTACAAAAGTAAAACTAAACATCTCAAACATTTAAGGGGGTTGTTGTGACCACCAAACTGAACAATTTTCACTATGGGACTAACATCGAAATCGAGAAAAAAAAATCGTTTGTCCCATACATTTAGCTCGAGTAGATCTGTAGTTTTGTATGGAATTTGAATGGAAACGCATCGCATCATGGCGATTATGGCAAATCTTCTCATTTTGCGGGAGGCCTATGTCCAGCAGTGGCCGTCTATCGGCTGATATGATGATAATGATAATGGAACATCTGATCTTTATTCTGATCTGATGGTTATTGTGATCTACACCGCCTACCAATCTTCTTTCACTATTTCCTCTACCCTTAGGTTGTCTGGAAGAAATCGCTTTTTAGCGATAAGACCGCCTGTTTTTGTGCCTTTTGTATTTTGTATACTCTATTTTTTGGTGTCAAATTAAGTATAATTGATTGATTGATTGAACATCCGATTTTTTTCGCGATTTCGATATTGGTCCGATAGTGTTCAGTTTGACCACCTCCTTAAATGTTTATTTGTATTTTTGTAACACCTTGTATAATGGATAAGGGTAATAGTGTAAAACGGGAACTCAAATTTAATCACAACGAAGCACACACGCGTCTAGACAATCCAAAGATCAACACATTAAGATCAAGGTGAACAAGCCCAATGATTGATGATTCCCCAGCTAAAACCCTTGGATGGTATCGGTAACCCCAGCATGATTTACACAAAGGTGCAGACTGATTATTCGCTTGACTCAACCACGGATTTATCGTCCACCTGTCGGAAATTCAGACCAAATTCCTGTGAGTTATGGAAGCTGAGGAACTTTGTCTTGGTTTAGTTTGGTTTATACGTCTCTTTCGATTTTACTGTAGGTAATGAAAATTATCACTAATTAAAAATGTTACGTCTTTAGAGTCCAGTGTATCCTAAACTGCCTTAACACTTGTCATGGTTAGAGGTGAAATTTCCTGAACTTGACCGTCGCCTGTCCAAAGGTCAAGAAAAAAATTCCTGCCTGCGTATTATTTATTTTATTTATTTATTTGCTTACAGGAAGATTTACAGACAAATAGTATCAATAGTTAAAGATATAAGTTTACATATACTATTAACAAATCTTCACATTGACATTGATATGATTATGTTGCGTCAAAGTTTAATAACGGTTACGACATATTGATCGACGGCAATCGACGGTTTTTCCATCCAAAATCACGATTGGTATATGGGACGCCGTACGTATCCTTTAGCATCGACGCCAACGCGACATTGCGAATGGCGTCCTATACTAATCGTGATTTTTGTATGGACAAACCGTCTAATGCCGTATAGTAATCAATCAATACGTCTTAACACTAATAGGATAAGGGCTGGAAGATGATGATTATCTACGTACAGTATTGCTAGGTTTGTCTCAAGGATTTCCCTGCGCAGTTGACTATTTAGCCGCGCCAGTCAAGCAGTCAATCAGGAAGTTCTTTGGTAGCAAGGAAAAAATAACTTGTTTTTATTGGTCGATTGATTTTGCGCACTGACAGTCGGACATTAGACTGCAAGGCGATCAATTTCACACTTTAAACTAGTAAACATAAGGATGATTATTTATCAATGGTTACATGTGTCATCGCGGAAACTGTTGTCCCTGTCTGCATGACACATGGACTGTCGATATCGATGTGACTACATGGAAGTCATTATTAATACTCGCTCTCATCAGAGCCCCTGATGCCATGATCTTTGAAAAAAATTGGCATGGACTATCAAGTTTTCATGAATCAAATTAAAGATTGAAAAATTTGTCTCGGGCGGGACTTGAACCCGCACTTTTCCAAACCGGTGAACTGCGTTATCCAATTTCGCCACCGAGCCCACTACCCAGAGAACGAAATTTTCAATCTGTTGCGTCTTAAGGGGACGGGGTTCGTTTTCTGGGTAGTGGGCTCGGTGGCGAAATTGGATAACGCAGTTCCCCGGTTTGGAAAAATGCGGGTTCAAGTCCCGCCCGAGACAAATTTTTCAATCTTTAATTTGATTCGAAACAGCACAACATGGCTGTAACATGTTTAAAAATCGATAATATTTTTCATGAATGTCCCATTCCCATCCCTTATTGTGACAAGTTATCATCCCTAGGCTGACGTCCTTATAGGGACTCAGAATACTCAGACTAAAATAAGGATTGAAAACTGTCAAAGTCCAAGGGTCATATTAATTTGAACCGTTTATTTAGAGAACTAAAGTTTACATCTAAATTTCGCTTTTATCGACACAACTCGCTCAATAAGGATTAGGCCTAAGTGATTCTTCGCAGAAACAAAATTAAACATTAACATAACGTGACTTGCGTAGACTTTTCAATGTACTTACATACAATTCGCAACTCGGCGGTCCCAACAAAATCCTATTATGCAAATATGTCAAAGCTGGTTGTATTGATCGGGGAACGATATTGGCTTTTGATTTGCAAACAAATGCCGCCTTCTGTTTTTAAACGAGGATTGAATGAACACTGGAAATAAAGCCGATGCCAACGAAGTAAGGAATATTGGTGAAGCCCTTATGGTATAAGAGATAAGGCGACTTTTGAAAACCATCAGCTGTAAGGCTGATTCAGTATTCATAGAGTGTAGAGCACCTCTGTGATTGGGATGGACCAGGTCTGCCTGCATAACTCCAGTCGGTTTAGGAGTTACAGACGTTTGAAGGTCGGTAAAAAAATTTACGATCAGCTGCAAGGCTGTAGCTATTGTAGTATGCACTGTAGCTATGTGAACGGTGCAATAACGGACATGAACTGTCAGTCGGTTTTGAAGATACAGCTTTTCAAAGGTCGGAACTTGCGCCGCGTGACCAGCATAATATCTAAACATGCCACGCAGGAGAAAGTGACAAAACGACAAAACCGTCACTCTGGTATGCGTTAAGTGACTAAGACAGAGGCACATCTCGATTTTTCTCATTTTGTCGGGGATGGCATGTTAGGTCTACAGCGCGGTCGTAGCATGGCAGCGTGATATAGCGTTATCACGCCTTGACTCTCTTTCTATTTTCGCGCGAACTTACGAGATAAAACGTCTGATATAGCCTTATCGCGCGCACCATGCTACAGCCGCAGGTCGAACTCTGAAGAGATAGACTCTATCTGATAGTTGGACGATTTGGATAAATTTTGATGAGAAGTGGAGAGACTAACCGCGGTCCGCCCTGCTCTCATCTATGGTGCCGAATGCTGGCCTATGAAAAAGCTTCACATCACAAGAGTGCACACAACGGAGATGAGGATGTAGAGGTAGGTGGGCAGGAGGTGTCACCCTCGACAGGGTGAGAAACGAGCAAATCCGTCGAACCATTAAGATCCGTCCAATTGAAGAAAAACTTTCCGAATCACGTTTGAAGTGGTACGGCCACACATATTACCCCCAATAGATACCGTATAAAAGGCCGCCGACGCGCGCCACACATCTATGATTTTGCACTGATATAAGCAACGCGAGTGAGCGAACTTGAAGTAGTGCGACCTTGAAATTGCCAATCATGTTTCATTGTTTTGTGCCCTTCTACTCACACCTACCGCCAAAAATGGTGACTTCGGGCCTGAACAAATTTTTTATCACGCGGTATCTATTGGGGGTAATCTGTGTACGGCCATAATGATGAGAAGGCCTGAAGATTATATGCACAGACAAGTCCTTAGCCAAGACACCGGTCCGAGGAAGAGAGGAAGACTTCCCTTAACTTGGATGTCTGTAATCAACGACGACCTGAAGAAAACCCAAGTAGACGACTCGACAACCCAAAACAGACACAACTGTCGAAAAATGACAAGAAAAGAGAGAGAAATGGGATAAGGCTAGGCAAAGAAGAAGAAGTTACGAGAATTAAGGCAAGAGAAGAAGCCAGTTCCAGTGGAATGGAAAAAAGACAAAGATTAAAAAACTAAAATGGGAAAAAACTTGTTTCAGGACGGGCGTTTCTTTTGTAGGTAACATTTGAAGGTTAACTTGTAAGAAATAGACGTTGTAACCGCGAGAAATAATACATTCTTGTTATAAAGTGCGCACTCACCTAAACCTCATAGCAATAAACAATAATTTTAACATATTTTGCCTCCATGGAGTAAAATAACTTTTAAAGGAGAGTGCGAGCGACGCAACGTTTTATGTTACAAGTGATAATGTTACTTTAGCCACTTTATATAAGATGAAGAAAAACGTTTTCAAAGATGTAAGAAAAGTACCTATACAGTCATTGACTTAGGATTTTGTACTAGACCCGGCTATTATAAGAGATAAGTGTACTTTTTGCAACCATCAGCAGCAAGGTTGATTCAGTGTTTATGGGGTGTAGAGCATCTCTGTGATGGGGATGGACTAGGTCTGCCTGCATAACTTCAGTTGGTTTAGGAGTTAAAGATGTTTTAAAGGTCAGTAAAAAATTAACGATCAGCTGCAAGGCTGATCGTATGATATTATTGTAGTGTGCACTGTAGCTATGTGTACAGTACAAAAACTGACGGTTGGACTGATGGTTCATCAGTCGGTTTAGGAGTTACGGCCGTTCAAAGGTCCGACCTTTGAACGGCTTTATCTCTTAAACCGAATGGCAGTTCATCCCTAGTCAGACCTAGATGCTGCACACCCCATAAACACTTAATCGGCCTTGCTGCTGATGGTTGCAAAAAGTACACTTATCTCTTAGTCTAGGCGTCCATGGAAGTAGAATACCATGGACGCCGGGTCTAGTACAAAATTCTCGAAAAAAGTGTCCAAGACTAAACTACACAAACCTAAGTACGTGTAGTATTATAAACCAATTAAAACCATTGAAAATGCTGAAATTCCTTTCCATCCCACTCCCCCATCGGAGAAAGCCGCGCGCCGCACCCGCGCGTACGCGTAATCGGCCGATCAAACGATGACTGTCGCGTAATTGGTTCTCTTTTTACGTTTTGGTGCTCTTTTGGTTCGGACATTTTTGAGCGCGGATCCTACGTCCAGTAGTTGGTAAGTCAATGTATACAGTGGTGTAACAAAACACCCTAGTAGAGTGATTTAGACCATCAAACTGGACAACCTTCACTAAGGAACCAAACATCGTGAAACAATCTGGTGTCCAATACTTTTCAGTCGTACTAAGTACTGCAGTTTTGTATCAAACAGCATCTTTTAATTTTTTTCGTTTTTGGCTCCATAGTGAACGTTTTTAAGTTTGTTGGTCTAATTTAGACCAAAAGTAGTTTAGACTCCCACCCCTTTTAAATATTACTAGGGTGTTTAAGTACACCTTTTACATGTACACACATGGCGTAAACCTAAATGCGTTACATATTTTAGGAGGTGCTTCAGACTGAAATCTCAACTGAAACGTTATTGGACCGCATGCGAAATACAACTTTTTACATATTCGCTATCACAGAAAAATGACATGCTCCCCTGGTTCGGTATTCCGCTAATCAATTTCGCTCAGACATTTCAGGCTGTCAATAATAATAGTAAATTAGTCAAGTTTACCGAGATACGGTTTCCAGCACAGTTGAGAAGTATACATAATTGGTACTGCAAAGAGATTATTACCGAAATTGAATATGGATTGAACTTCGGTGTTTTAAATTAGCGCGATCGGTGTCCTAAACAACTTTCACTATGAAGGAAAAAGAAATTGAAAGCGAGAAAAGAAAATCTGCTGTTCCCCCTAAAGAACGACAAATTGCTATACAAAATATAAAAGAAAATGTACAATTAATATTCAACTACCTACGACAGAAATACTCGAAGTCAAACAATCTTAGATTCTTAGATTTTTATTGTAAAAAAAACAACATAATTATGAAAAAAATTACAATAATTTAACAATGTTTAAGTTATGTCTAAAACACAATGTCGATTTACAAAATTATTTTCGTACGCGAACTAGAAAATGAACAACGAAATATACAATCCTCTCAATTTTATTAAAAGGTTCGATGTGATACTGTGATTTGTCAAATCGAATAATGTATTACAGAAAACATTTTAAATAAGCCAGTCTCGTCATCATGTTATGAATGAAAAAAAACGAGAATAATAAGATGAATGCGAAAATAAAACTTATCTCGTACATTTAGAGGGCAAAGTCCTTTATATGACATATTTATGACGCCATATTGCGAGGAAGAAAAATTATTTGAGAGTTTTTCTTGGAACTGGAGGATAGATTTGACAGCATCTCAGTGATATTCAATTGCAATATGAGTGTTTTTTTACATTTATTTTTTCTTTTATTAGATACTCTATGTCACATGGAGTCAAAATTTACCTATTTTAAAACGAAAGTAACTAAGTTAGATATTGAACATGTCGATTTTCAGCTGTATCTTCTAGAGAAAACGTGTTCTATTTAACTGATAAAGTATTATAGTTAAGAAACTAAAAAAACACGCTTGTTATTATTAACGCAATAAAAAGTACAAAATAATTATTATTTGATAGCAAATCCAAATTAATACCCCACATTCTGTGAAAATTTCAACTCTGTACCTATTACGGTTCAATAGATACAGCCCTTTATATCTAGGACGGACGGACAGACGGACGGACAGCGTAGGCTTATGAATAGGGCCCAGTAAAGTTGTTGTCCTGTTTATTGCGTAAATTATAGTAGCCTTTGCCCGAGACTTCGTCCGCGTGGATGTCAGTAAACTTCAACACACTGTTGCATCCCTTTAGGGGTTGATTTTCGAAAAATCCTTTCTTAGTGCTCCCCTACATATCTTTAGTGGTTTAGGCTGTGCGTTGTCCGTCAGTCAGTTATTCCAGCAGCCTTTGTCCAGCAGTAGAGGTATATCGGCTGATAATTATGATGATGAATTTAAAACGACTTTATACTTAAATACTTAGTAAATGTCGATTGTAACTCAAATATAGAATTATGGCAAGCGATAAACACGTGGTACAATAATGGTGTAAACTGTTAATTATTATGTTAACATCTTGTGATAATTGTCTGTACTCATACTGGTAATATTTTGAGTTCAAAATACGGGGTTCAAGGTGTACATAATGCAACGACAAACATCACGGCAGCCGCAGGCTCCCGTGGAACACAGTTTACGTTTTAACGGTTAATTCTACCTCCGTGTTTTGGGCAATGATATTCTTTTTACTTTTCATCTGTATTGTTTGTGACATTGTTAAGTAAGTTTTAGTTTATGCATCATCATCATCATCATCATCATCATCTCTCCATAACGACAGCTCCTGCGCTCATCCAACGGGTTTCCACCGCCTTCACCAGGTCGTCGGTCCACCGTGTGGGGGACCTACCCACGCTGCGCTTTCCGGTACGTGGTCGCCACTCGAGAGCTTTTTGGCCCCAGTTCGGCAGCTCGGCAGTTTATGCATAACGTTACATAATCTTACTTGCACACCAAAACACTTAAACAAAAAGACTAAAATTTAACAAGTACAAGCGACCTTAACACTAAATAAATAAAATAAAATTAAAATAAAATGCACTTTTTTGCCACACAAAATACAAAAAAAGGTACAGAAACAATAGACAGACTACTACACTTACACTACACACTACACTTAAACTTTTTTGCAATTGTGTGTACGGACATTTTTGCAATTGTGTGTATGACATACGAAACTGAGACGTGGTCGCTCACTCAAAGCCTCATAAAACGGCTGAAAGTCACCCAAAGGACAATGAACAGGCTATGCTCGGAGTTTCCCTGCGAGATCGAATCAGAAATAATGAGGTTCGCAGAAGAACTAGAATAGCCGACATAGACTAAGGAATTGCTAAACTCAAGAGGTACTGGGCGGGGCACATTGCTCCTAGAACTGATGACCGATGGGGCTGAAGAATTCACGAGTTGCGACCGCGTACCGGAAGGCGCAGCGTGGGTAGGCCGACGTGGTAGACCGACGACCTGGTGAAGGCGACGGGAACCCCTTTGATGAGGGCAGCGCAAGACCGGTCATTGTGGCGATCCTTGAGAGAGGCCCATGTCCAGTAGGTCTATCGACTGAAATGATGATGGTGATGAGTTATGGTAGGTTAACCACTAGGTCTCCAGCAATCAGATTTGGACGCGACTGGAATAGGACCAGGAAGAATAGCAAAATAATGGGGGTGCCTTATACCTTGCAATGGGTGGATATCAGTTGATGATGATGATGAAATTACACTTTAAGAAATTGAACCAAGATACGGCCAATGGTGATCTATCTAATCTAGAAACAATTTTGAACCTTCCCTACAAATCTGCGGATCAAACAATGGATTTTCTATTGAAGTTCCAAAAAATCTTCTCTTATTTCGACCCATGTTTGTTAGGGAATGTTGTTTAGTTTTAGTATCTGAACTGAATACACCCAAATTTTAATGGTTAAATTTAACAACATTTATATATATCTCTATTATTATAATAACAGAGATATATACAAATTTTGTTAAATTGTGTTTGCCCAATTAAGCTCTTTTCAATTCCAAAAACTTGTTGAGGCATCTTTAAAATATGCCAAAAGAGATTTTACGGTCTTCATGGTGATCTAGTCATGATAACACAAGTCTGAACTAGATAAAAACTAAAGAAACGTATTTGAAAATCTAGAAAACGTTAGTTTCAACGGCTACCAGCATAGTCTAACAAGACCTATTACTCAAGAGAGCTATTCCCTATCCAGGCGGAAAGGAAAATTGAGCTGCAGGCTATAAAAGCGAAGCAATGCGTAGAACCTGCGTACATTAATCATTCGGACGGCAAACGGAAATCCCTGAGAAATTCTCGTCGATATTACAGGGAATGCGAAGGGTCGAACAACAGCTTGCATCGTAATTGGTGTGATCATGTTTTATTATACGTATTGAGGGGATATTATTAAGGGGGGTCTTGAAGACGATGACGAGTTTGACAGCAACTGGTAATATAGGTTAAGTGATTGAATAAAAAAGTCATTAGAGATTGTGAATCAGGGTTTTATCACAATACCAATGCTAGCTTCCTGGGTTTTATATACAGGGTCCTACATAATATGCTGAAACTTTTTGAGGGGATGATCAGACCGTCAAACAGCCAGACTGTTCTTTGTTATCTTTCCTCTACCCTAAGGTTGTCTGAAAGAAATCGCTTTTTAGCAATAAGACCGCGTTATTTAAACCATAACCAGTTTTGGTTTTCTGTACAATGTATTTTATGTTTGGTGTAAATAAAGTATATTTCATTCATTCATTCATTCAAACTGAATAACTTTCTCTAAAGCACCAACATTAAAATCGCGAAAAAAATTAACATGTAACATTTGGCTCGAGTTGGTTTGCAGTTTTATACGGAAGAGCTTCAGCATACCAAAAAGGAAAATGTATTGGGCCGCGCATGCTGATCCACGCAGTTGAATATAATTTGAGCCCTACTGTACTCCGTAAAGTACTTAAACCGAATCGGAGACGTAAACTTGTTCGTTTTTGAGCGAGACTTCAATATCATTTCCATAGTAAACATTATTTTAAGAAAATTCGTAAAATTCTTAGCTACAATTATTCAGATGGGCTTTCCTCCTTCTTCAACACAACATTATTATAATAACGCAAACTCTAGTGAATGCGTTGGAAAGGAATCTATGTTAGTGAGGTCATATTTTCTCGCATGAAATCAGAAATCAGAAAATTTTAATGCGGAACTGGTTACAGATAAATACTTAGGTCTTAATTGAAGAATACTTTCCTTTTCGTACCTAGATCAGGCTTGCAATTATAGGTGAATAACATTTTTACACTAGCTACTAATAATATAATTAAACATTCTTCAAACATAATGTGTGACATCACCTTCTTGTTATTTTACAATTTCTCATGATAATAATTATCTTAATACAATATAATATAAATGTCAAACACAATAATATTAAATTCAATACAATCATATCAATATACGTTTATACGCTCGATAAGGACCTGCTAATTTGACTCTTATTAAATTCGAACAGAATTAACATAGGTCGAAGTTTCAATGTGGAATTCATGCACAATATGGAAAGGTATAGTCCCACAATATAAATGCAGACGTCATGGCGGTCCTTGATGTAGAGATGAAGATCCTTTGTTCATAGAAACCAGAGGAGGATATACCTCAGAAATTAATAATCTGAGGGATTATTAATTTCTGACAGAAATGTTGATGATGATACGCTAGAAATTTCTACTCAAACCCCTAAAACAAAGAACGCAACTCGTTAGTCCAAAATTCAGCATATAAAATTAGATGAAATCCCTAAGTTAGATTTATAGTGGAATGGATTTTCTCCCTTGTTACGTTTAGAAATGTTACATCTTTACACTTTTTCGCTTCCCTGGATATCAATGGCTCGGAAAAGGAATTTATGTTTCAGGCGTTGTTATCTTTTATGTATTACCTACTAAAGATTGCTTCGGAAGGTAATGATTTATGAAGCTCCGTTTTTTCTACTTCATTTTTTTTAAATTGACTTCTAATACACTTATTTATATAAAAGAACGTAGTCCCTTTCGTTGTCAGAAACTTTGCTACAACTACAAACTTGAATATGCCCCTTTCAAACTAAGGCTTAAGTGCTTGGCAGGACAGTACTGCTCTCATGCGAACGCCTGTGCCGAGGCAAAACAGTACTGCCGGGACAGTTACCAGGACAGGACAGTTAATAGACGACCGGTCTAATATTTTGAGGGCAGTTTTTTTCCCCCACTACCTTGCTCTTTCGACTGCCTTGCGCCTGTGTGTGTGTGTGCCGTGTGAACACGAGGGTAGTGCAGTGCAGCAGAATAATTGTTTGTCATCTTGTTTAGTTTTTTTTCTTTGCATATATCTCCCACGAATTTGACAATGTATGCAAAACATAAACTGATAGGGGTTTTAAAAACATCAGTTCTTAATAGAAAAGTGATATGATTGAATATAAGAATAAACTCGCGTATGACTCTCATATTTAGAGGAAAACAGAATACAGAATATTTCTGTGAAATTCATCTATACAAACTGTCTGACTGGCCGAAATGTGAACGTCAACTTGTCTTCCAAACTGTTCTATGTATAAAGCTGTTTTTCTGAATACATGTTTTTCTGCGATTACGTCACGTTCTGGCCCACTGTACTGCCTTCACTGTGTCGTGTGAAAGGGGCATAACCGTGCAACTTCGTAGCCAGGCTCACCTTTAGTATATTGCATGTATCAAGATGAAATAAGTTGTCAAGTTGTGATAAGTGTCAAACCTTTTGCCCATCAAAACAAAGTATAAGAAACTACCTCGTACGACACCCAAGAGATGAAATGTGGTGGTTCATTCCAATCATTCAAAAATACTTTAATTAGGAACTATAAACAGATTACCTAACCGCTTTTAATTTCATAAAGCCTGGTCAAAATATTATAGTGGGTATAGGTACGTAACTCATTTATTTTATGAGTTAAAAGCAGAAGAGAGTCCTCGGAGATTAGAATGTTAATATTGAAAATTGTCTTGAATACACTAAATGATTTTAACGGAGACACGCCTAATATCCAAAAAGTATCGACTTACGTTTGAATCTCTAGGGAATATCCTAAACCATTATTTGTATATCATTAGATTTCCTTGCTTATTCCACTTTGCTTTACTAATTCACCAAAAGCAAAGAGAGAAATAATAAATACGTATTACGATTTTGTTAGCGTTGTGATTGTGGACGGTTTAGGGGTAAATCGAACGGAAAATTACATTTTAGGCCCTGTGACCTGGCTAGTAATACAGAGTTGTGGCAATTAGTCGCAATGCAGGAATGACAAATGGAGATGTCTGATTATACCCCCTTAGCTGAATTCAGTTAATGGTCCAGTGTTGAGAGTTGTTGCCACTGTCGATCTTGGGTTACAAGAGTATAGTGGTGGTAATAAGTGGTGGGCTTAATCAAGCAATATTGAACCGAAGTTGATATTATGAAGATAATTATACTATGTGATTTTTAAATACCTTCAAAGATTTTAGGGGTGGTTCAGACCATCAAACTGAACAACTTTTAATTTGGCAGCAAAGCTGTAATCACAAACAAATTATCAGCTGTTCCATACCTTCCAGTCGAGTAGGCACTGCAGTTTAGTACCTATAGAACAGCATCAGTAAATATGAACATAAATTTTCTTTGCGATTTTACTTTTTCTACTATGACAAAAGTTGTCCAGTTTGATAGTAGTGTTCGATGAAGAGACTATCTAAGTGTTGACTTTTGCAGTAACATAGACCCGTCTGATCCACCCCTGAAAATTTTGAGAGAGCCTACAAATTCATCCAGTGCTCAGTGATATTAATAACAAGAATAATCCAATCAATTATAAGATATGGCTAATTAATGACCCTTCGCAATCACTCATTCCTTATCATATTCTAGTCTCGCCAGCAGGCACTTATTCTTCTTTTTCTACACCTTTTAATGGCAGCTTTGATGTATACTACCACTGAGAAAATAATGGAGTGGAGGTGTCGCAAGGCAATTAGGTCGTCATTGTATTAGGTCATGACGTAACAGTGGGCATGGCCTATGATGCAGCTCAGTTAGAAGCGGATCGCCATTCTTTTTGCTGAGAAGCGTTTTGTCAATAAAACACATGAAAAACGATGAAGTGCGTTGTTCCTGGATTAGGGGCGGAATCCGCGCACCCATCTTGTCCCCCGTCCCTGCATTTTGGCGAAACTTATTTCGATAGCAATATTGCTTAGCAACACCTGAGCTCCTTATTGTCCTCCATGTATACTACATACAATCTCTTGCTGCATAACTTGCGTCCTTAAATAGTAGGCTTCTTTGAGTTACCTCACTGTTACCCGTGAGATCGTGTGTGGTACAAAACTGTACGTATAAAGCAAAAGTTTCGTTCTGAACTGCGAAGTGGTAATTAGGCGAGAGAATCAACAAACGCCTCCGGGGAAACCCGCACGTGCAAAGTTAGCTTTGTTTTAAGAGAAATGAGATTAAAATTTCCAACAGTTAATAATAGTATATTAAGTTAAAATAATATTAAAATTTTCAATTTGTATAACTTTTATCAAGTGTTTTAGAGGGGCGATTAGATTCTTAAAGTTTTTATTAAAAGCCAGAGGCGTTGGTAATTTATTCTATGAAGAGGGGAAAGTTAGAAATGTATAAAACAAGTTCTTCCCTTGTGATTTTGCCAGTTTAGAGTATTAAAATTAGGCAGGCAAAGTTTTAACAATAGATTGGCTTTAAGGAAGTTTTTACTACCGTATCTTAATGCAACAAGGTACCGAATTGGCAGGTCGTGGATAAAAATCTAACTAACGTCACCTTTATTTTTCTAATTTTAATTTTAAAGAAAGGAAAACATAATAATAATACCACAGAGTACATAATTGCCAGTGATGACATATGGAACAGAGACGTGGTCGTTCACTCAAGGCCTCATAAAAAGGCTGAAAGTCACCCAAAGGGCAATGGAGAGGGCTATGCTCGGAGTTTCCCTGCGAGATCGAATCAGAAATGAAGAGATCCACAGAAGAACCAGAGTAACTGACATAGCCCAAATAATTGCTAAATTAAAGTGGCAGCAGGCGGGGCAGATTGCTCGCAGAACCGATGGCCGATGGGGCCGAAAAGTTTTCGAGTGGCGACCGCGTACCGGAAAGCGCAGCGTGGATAGGCCGCCACACGGTGGACCGACGACCTTGCGAAGGCGGCGGGAACCCGTTGGATGAGGGCAGTGCAGGACCGGTCGTTATGGCGATCCTTGGGGGAGGCCTGATGATGATGAGAGTACATAATTACTAAAGTGCAGATAAAAATATACGTTTTTAAAATATTTATATACAGGGTCCAACTTAATATGCTGTCAGTTTTTTAAGAGGCTAATTAGACCATCAAACTGAACAACTTTCTCTATGGCAGCACCATTGAAATCGCGAATAAAATATCAGCCGTCCCATACATTTAACTCGAGTAGTAAATGTGATACCTGTACCCGTTTCTGAGAAAAAGGGTCTTGACAGACGGAAAAACAGTCAGACAGACGGACGGACGGACAACAAAGTGATCCTATAATGGTAGCATTTTTCCTTTTGAGGTAAGTCATCATCATCATCATCATAACAGCCGACAGACGTCCACTGCTGGACATTAGCCTCTCCCAAAATGGGGGGATTTGCCATAATCGCCACGCTTGGCAGGCGGGTTGGCGATCGCAGTTGGATTGAATGTGTGTACTCAGAGGATGCTGCTGCCCATCCTCCGGTAGATCCCTTAGTCGCCTTTTACGATACCCACTGGAGGAAATGGGATGGTGCTATTCTTAGCCGACACCAAACGGCACGGAGGTAAGTACGGAACTGTAAAAATGGAGATTTTTAATTGTGTGCTGCAAAATAAATAGTCAGAGGTCTTATTACTTAATTTCATAAATCCCCAGACCGGCTAGCAATAAAAGCGATGTGGTTTTAAGTCCCAAGCAAATTACAACGAAATTCCACTTAAAATGTTATTTACTTAAAGTCGGACAAAAGGAGGAGCGTTATTAACTGTCACAGACTACGAAAAGGGTTCAACAGTTTTATTATTCATTAAATTTAATTTAACGTCCCTGCTAAATTCTTGCAGATTGAGACGATTGCTGTACTAAGAGCCACCCAAGTATTTTCACATTTTTAGCCTGTTACGTAGCTATTTAAGTCGGTACTTTAGTTGCGTGCTGTATTTGAAAGTTTGGTAAGATTCCAAATTAAAAGGATTAAGTAGAAATACTCATCAAGTCTCGCTTAAAAGATTTTTAACTAATATTAAATTAAAGACTTGAAATAAGATTAATACATTTTTCTTGCGTTGATAATTAAAACTGAACTCTGGCTGGGATTCCTTCTTATAGGTTCGATTTAAGATAAGATAAATATTCTTTATTTTCTTTCTTCTTCTTTTCTTTTTTTCTTTAATTTTCTTTCTTTATTCATCTTTTTCATCTTTTTTTTTGTTTTCTGGATTTGATGTACTCTTTTATTTTAAGGGTTGTAAAGAATTATACTGCAGATAAAGGCCTCTTTATACTGTAATTGGTTTCGAACAATGCCGATGCTGAAATTCAGCAGAAAATTGTTTATAAAGATCTTATAGTTACAATAACAACAATATTCTTATTAATTTAATTAGTAAAGTCTGATTACTTTAATAGTTTTTATTGGAAATTCATTTAAGATAAAATCTTTTCTCAAATCGCTCACAATCAATCTAATCACAGAAAACGTTCGTAATGGAAGGTAAAGCCAAAACGAGACGATTTATCAGTTGTTTTTGTGAAGGAAAAAACTCAAAGGAAAGCCCTTGAACCTGTACTTAAGAACATTTCACAAAAATAGGATGGGAATTAAGGTTTATTTTAGGTAACGCGGCTTGCGATCGCGACCATGATGCGGTCTCGGCACATCAGAGGTAATGTTTTTCTTTTTTGACGTGACTGAACTGATAACACGTTATTTATTAATATTACTTACCAACTTCTCCAATACAGAAGTTGTTATTTTTCTAAATTGATTCGATTGCAATAGGTGTTACGTACGTGTATCTGAAAATCTTCTTATATCGAGTTGATGGCATATTGACTTGACTCATCGCATGACTTTATGTATGTATTGTAAAGCACATGATTACATTCCTGACGAAATTATGTCAGTAATATTTGGAACGTAGCATAATTTAATACCATATTTCATTAGCAGCCGCGCTAAAACACTGTCACTCATTTTATAATAATAGACACAAAAATTTTTTTTTGGTCTATACGACCAACCGAAAAAAAGATTTGAATAGACACTTACCTACTTTATACAGACCTGGATTATGGGTTACTTATAGCTTAAAAATAAATTATCCTTTTTTATTGTTTTATTTGGGAATCATTTAATACTAAATGAAAATGAAAAACTTAATTTCATGCTCAGTTTTCAAAATTGTTTAAAAGATCGCAAACTATAATGGTTTGGGCGTAACTTTTATTTTTATTAGGGAGATAAAACGGATTGTAATAACGTTTCATTATAGTAAAAAATCTGTCCTCAATTAGGATCTATTCAAGGCTATCCATCACTTAGTTTTAGCTAAGTCTTTATCCGCTAATTTGTCAAAAGATGATCCATTTATTTCTTTCCTTTTTTTATCATTCTTCTTTTTGTTTTTAACCGACTTCAAAAAAGGAGGTGGTTTCTCAATTCGACCGTATATATAAGGTCTAACAAAATTAGGTGAAACTATTTTAAGGGGATGATCAGACCATCAAACTGAACAACTTTCTCTATGGGACCAACATTGAAATCGCGAAAAAAAAATCTGCTGTCCCATACATTTAGGTCGAGTAGGTTTGTATGGAACAGCAGTTTTTTTTTCGCGATTTCAATATCGGTCCCATAGAGAAAGTTGTTCAGTTTGATGGTCTGATTATCCCCTTAAAATAGTTTCACCTAATTTTGTTAGACCTTATATATTTTTTTTTTATGTGTGTTCGCGGATAACTTCGTTTATGAACGGATTTTGATGATTTTTTTTTTGTTAGAAAGAAGATATTCCAAGGGTGGTACCATGGTAAGGAAACCAGGATCTGATGATGGCATCCTAGAGAAATCGAGGGGAACCTTTGGGGAAAATCGTAGTGCCGGCTAGTGCGTTTGTTTATTTAAAGCACTACTATTAAATTGAACTAATGAATTCACCACTGAAAATTGTGAAATAAACAACTTTTAACAAAAATAATTAAAACCGCCTTCAAAAAACTAAAAAGTTAAAAAATAATATTGCAGCCGATGACTTTTTCGTTCGCATCATAAGAACATTAATTTGTTTTATGGAAGTTGGTGTCAAGCCAAGCCAAAAAACTAATGCAAGCCCTGTCGCGAATCGTACCGGCTTGACAGCGACTTCGATAAAACAAATTAATGTTCTTATGATGCGAACGAAAAAGTCATCGGCTGCAATATTATTTTTTAACTTTTTAGTTTTTTGAAGGCGGTTTTAATTTTTTGTTATTATCAATTTAACACGGCAGCTATCTGTTCACAAGTCATTCAGCTTGCTCCCTGCATGAGACACGTGGGGCAGATCATACGATGCGATGAATATCGTAATAGTTCAACCACTACAATCTTAGACGTCCTTACGATACTCAACTGTTCTGCTTGTCCTTACAACGACCAATCTAAAATCAAAGTCTATTCAGACTTAACTAGATTTTGTCTTAGGTTCCTAGAAGCTTGACCTATCTTGTTTAGTTGTAGATAACATGTATACATACATATTAGAATCTATACCTATAAATATAATCTATGCTACGCCATAGTTTCAATCTCTCTTTAACTAAGAGGCTTAACTTGAATAGTAAAGATTAAATTAATATTGATAACTTCCGTCTATTCATGAGATTTTGACGACAAATATAGCCAGATGAAATCTTGTATGATGTATGTTTATGCATTAGTTGTTACACCAAAGAAAATAAGAAAGGAAGGCAACGTGGGAGAATGATATCAGGAGAGTGGCGGGAATGTCATGGATGAGAAACGCACAGGACCGAAGCTTGTGGAAAGCCCTAGGGGAGGCCTATGTTGAAAAGCAAGACAATCTGTAAAACTGCTTACCTACCTACCAAATGGTGTCAAATTCAAATGTAATTAGAATCAAATAGTTTGTTTAAGTATATAAATTAATTTCCATAATGTAACTTGCATGATTGTTAATAAAGGCTTTATTATTATAATAGTTACACCATATTTATTATCATTATCAGACTGTCATCATCCAATGCTACCAAGACAAGCCACACAACACCATTATAAGCAAACCATAAACTCATGAGTGTCCTACAGTATGTTCCACAACTTTTCTTCCCATGGAAGTTTATAATAGTACATGATGACACAAGTGAGCTATGTTGATCATTACAGTCGAGGCTCGGTTGCGGAACGAGACGCAGACGAGGGCTGTAAACGAGCCGAGACTGTAATAACCAACGCTCGCGCGTTTCATACGACGTTTTTCAACACATTTGCGAGGAAAAGATGAATCAAATTTCATACAAAGGGTTAGACAAATATTTGTGAAAAATGGCGCACAGATTTGTTTCTTCCCGCGCTGTGCGCCTTTGTCTGAGCGCAGGTATTACCGCAATAGAGCGGGAATGTAAAATAAAACGCACGCGTGTTTTATGACCCTAAAAGCGGTGCGATAAGAAGCGAGTGTGTTGAAAAAGACGATAATTATTTCTATTGTTGCATTTTTGTGGGCTTTGAAAGACTTCAGTTAATTTTCAGTGTATCGTAATATTATGTGATATATTTCTAAAATGTGTATTTGTTTGTTACATTTGAAATATTCTAAACCTCCTTTTAATTAAAGTCGGAAAGACGCTATAATCCTAAACACCTGTACTGCTGATAAATGTTTGTCAATTTGCGTCGGTAATTTTACTTGAACGTGCGTCAACTCGGGGCTTACTCAGATTCCCGCGACGTGTATGCCACTCACGAAGTGTTGCCAGTTTAGCACAGTGGTAAAAAGATTTAATGCTCTTTAGGACATTCAAATCCAAACATTTTCTGGAAAAAATATGCGTTAGTGATACTTGAGAGTAAATAAAGGTTTAATATAAATGTGTCGTTTGTCTATTTATTTTTTTGCGTGTATTATCTATGTGTAATAATGTCTGGAATGTAGAGCGATGTAGAGTGCTTCACTGATTTAAATCCATTCTAAAACAGGGAACTTGCACAGTTTTATATTTTTAGTGTATCACAAAGATGAAGGCTAACATAAATAAACCAAAAGCAAATATGGTAAAATATACACAAATCAATTATTTATTGCAAATCAAAAGTTAAATTTTCTAATTCCACGCCAAAACGTTCACAGCCATGACGTGACGTCACTCCTTATTCATGACGCATGCAGCTCATCACAAACGGCTGCTATAATATATTGCTGTACTCTTCTAACTACTACTGGCTTAAGCAGTGACGTCACTTTGGGCTAACTGGTGTTTAAAATTACGTTCCGATCCACGTAACTTATAATTTAAATATTTCATAAAAAATAAAATATTTAGAATAAATCTTTGAGTTATGTTCTATTCACAACCATTATTATTGAATTATTAAGATAATTTATCTTTACAATCTTGGTGCAAGTTCCCCATTATCTTTAACTTTGCAAAAGGTAATGCTTTACCAAATGTACAGCACACTTTGGATTGGAAGGTAAATAATTATTATTTGTGTTGTGATTTGCTTATTTGCATTATAGCACAATAGAATTAAATGTCTGTGCAATTATATTACTACGTTGTGCGTATTCCATGACTTTGATACATCGCTGTTCTTCTTCTATCGAGTCGATGGCGTGTCATTTTATATTTTTCCATATCAGTATTTTACCACACGGCTAGCACTACCTACCGGCTACGTCCAAAAGCTCCATTCGCGTGCAAGTCTGCAGGCAGGAAGGGCAAGATAATATCAGATGGGACATAGACTAAGAAACAGCAGCACATTTACACCTAAGGTCTGATCCTACCATAAAACCCCATTTGGGCAGGTTTTCCTTATTCCGGCTGACTTGGGATCGAAGCCTATTCAAAGGCTTTATGATAGCCCATACGGAAGAGAGCTAGCGCCTCAATCATGAGGCCGCGGTTCGATTCCTGGCCTGTACCACTAAGTTCTTTGGAATTTATGTACGGTTGTATTTATCATTTACTGGCTCGGCGGTGAAAGAAAACATCGTGAGGAAATATGCATTCCCGAGAATGAAAAGAAAATACCATAAGTTCGGAGGTATGCGTAAAATATGGGTGAGCTAGGAGCGAACACAAAGGACCAGCGCTGGTCTCAGTGTTACAACGACCCTTGCTTGCGATAGCTGAACAAATAATCAATAATAATAATATTCAAAGGCTTTCCGAGGGAGGAACAAGCGGGTCGGGTAGTGTGCACTTTTCTCGCCAGGGAAATCTCTTTTGATTTTACAACATTCATCAGTCTTAAGCATATCGCTTTTCACATCTTATCATATTTAAAATTAGCGCAAAACCAGCACTTTTTCACCTTCCATTTAGTGCTTTAGTCCCAAAAAGATGGCAACACTACACTTAAGTCAGAGGCCGTGTTAATTCAGACAGCGATACCTCCAAACTAAATTAAGGTGCCTCGTAACGAACACGACTAACAAAGGTACTTTAATCAAGTTAGGATCACACGGGCGGATTGTGTTGAAATCAATTTGGACAATCAATGGTTTCTGTCTCGTTTGTTCTCATTGAGTACTGCCTTGAATACGTTATGCCGCTTCATACGGGGTGTAAATGAGGTTATTTTGTTATTGTAATTTTTATACAAGAGGCAGAAGCCGAAATAACCTTTCATAAGTGGGATCACACACGATAATGCATGACGGAGCGGCAGACGTCAGTCCGTCATTTGTCAAGCAAGGAGTTGTATGAAACAGCATGTAGAAGCATACACGGTGACGGATTGACTGACGTCTGCCGCTCCGTCAATGCGTCATTGATCCCACAAACACAGTCATGTGGTAATTTTACTTATCTTATTATGGGCGATAGCAAGCCATCAACAACTCGACCTAATGTGATCTTTTATGTCAACACAACATATTTTATTTATTTTTTTCACCCTTCAAAAACATGGTCAATGAAGGAGCAGAAACCTGTTATACTTACACTACTACGTACTTTTGGATATCCATCTCACAGGACAGCAGGCATATGCATTTACCCGCCAAGACATCGCAGTCACGTACAGAATATGTTCCAAGGTTTCTTCCTCTTCTCCGCAAACTCGGCAGCTGGGGTCTAGAGCGAGCTTACGAAAATTTTGAAAATAAGAACGGAGCACACGAATCTAACCAAGAGGTCTGGACCCACTTCATTCAATGAGAACTTACAATATGAATAATAATATATTATAATTTCGTTTTATTATCAATTTCGCTAATAAACACACACATCTCCTATGGTTTAAAACAACGTACGTTAATTATTATTAGTTAACTTCATTCAAAAAGTCAGAAACAGAAGAAAGTGTGAATCAGAGCAAAACAAATCCTTGTTCAAAGCGTTTCAATTAACGGTTTTCACGAGATGTTTTTGAATCCTGCTGCCTGTAGCTCTAGGGGTGCTAGGGGCTTTTAGGGGCCAGTGGAAAATCGAGAAAAAGAGTTCCAGGGATCATTCCGATCATACCTATTCTGTGTTAGGTATTCTAATGGTATATGTTCTTGATCAACATTGTTTGGAATTGCCACCTAAAAACTGAGTAACAAAATAGCCGTAACTTTCAAATTTATTGAAAAAGTAATTTTTCTTTTATTTAAGAATAAGCTTATTTTTGCTTATGCGTTTGCATTTTTGCCAATGTTAAATAGTTTCTGGGATTAGAAATCTATCCAAATCCCAAGGGTTGTTATTTGAGCAAAAACGCAGTTGAGAAGAGATGGCGGTGCCTCGTGGCAAGCTCAAACTCGTACCACGTGAACACTATTGGCACCCCTGCCCCTGGGACATACAAAAATATGAAATAAGATGAACGTAAGGCAAAATTCATACTTCTAAACCAATATTATAAATGCGAAAGTGTCTCCATCAGTTACATTGTTACAGCTAAACCGCTAAACCGATTTTGATGGCATTCGGTATAGAGATAGTTTGAACCCTGAAGAAGGAAATAAGTTAGAAACCAATAATGTCAACCAATAAAAATAAATGAACAAACTTTCAATGTTTTCTTTTTCCCAATAATGGCGACACCATACTGAATTTTGATTACTGTCATGTCATTATTGACACTTGCAAGATTAAGACAAACCGTTTGACGTAGGAATCATCAAAATCGACCCACGCGATTTGTCTTTAGTGTCACCTAGTGTGCCACAAAAGAACAAACTTACATACATACATAGGCTGATAAATACATTACCCTTCCTTTGCGTCGCGCAGTCGGGTAAAAATGACGTCCATCTTAGTGTTGATGATTCTGTAGATTTTTAATTTTTTTGTTTAAGTAGCAATTTAAGAGCTTGTACGGGTTATAAATATTTGGTGACTGCGAGGGGTGGTTTTTCGGAACTTGTCACCACAATTGGAGCTTCGTTGTAGGCCGGGGAGGATCAACCAACACGCCACTACCCAATAAACAGACCTACAACGCGACTGCTACAAATTACATTGTCAAAAACCTTTTGCCCTTCTGACTGACATTTTATTCCGTGGCATGCATTGTCATTGTAAATAACAACAGAACCCTTTTTGTGCGTGATTCGGCAAGGACGTGACCAATTTTGATTTTCCTCTAGCGGTAACTGTGTAAGCGAAAATTCTGAAATGCTCACCAATTTTTTTTACCTTGTTAATTTTCTTTCGATAGAGGAATATTTCCAAAACTGTATTAGAAAATTTTTTTAAAAAAAATTTCTTTCGCCATACATTTGAGTCGAGGTATATTTGCAGTTTTATATGGGACAGTTGATTTTTTTTTCGCGTTTTCGATATTGGTCCCATAGAGAAAGTTATTCAGTTTGGTGGTCTGATCATCCCCTTAAAATAGTTTCAGCTAATTTTGTTAGACCTTAAACAACGTGTTAATAAATTAGCGCAAAACCTCATACACCCCAACTGATTCATGACAAAATAATTAGATTGAAACAATAATTTCATTATTTTTATAGTTAAAATTTATAGTTATTCGCATTTTAAGTTTTAAGACAAAAATGATTTGTTATCATTTCAGCAATGAATGAAAGCGCTAACGTACTCATGGATATATTTTAATAATCTTGTTTTGGTAGTAAGAAGGGTGAGTGTGCCCGTGCGGTGGGTTGACATCGGGTTCAGTAAATTTTAAATTTTACAAACAAATTATTTAAAATTTTGAAAAAAAGTTACCTATGTTAAAAATATGATAATTCGATTCTGCTCTCGATTCTAAACAAACTTCTTTCTAGTTTTGCGTTAATTCGTTAACACGTTGTATAGAAGTAATTTGGGTGGATTTTCGCGTTGCTGTCGGTATAAAGTTACTAAATTCGTGCTTGAGCTACAGATTTTATAGTTTTTGAGAGTTAGTTTTGTGCAATTATTATTAAATCACGATTATGGCACCGCAGTTGTACCTCACACTGCCGATATATTTTCGGGAACTCAAATATACCAAAACGCGGTAAGAACCTGTTAAAAATTTTAAATTTTAGATACAGATTTCATGTTTATACCTACTAACAAAATTATTACAGGCTTGAGTATTCATTTGCTCGTTCCGAATGCTCTCAGTTGGGACGTTGGTAGGTATCTTAAAATAAATAGGACATAGAGGAAAGCGGGTGGAGTGGGTCATAGAAAAAACACTCCTTTTTCAAACTGAACTTTATAAAGCGTTAATTTGATGGGAGGCAAATTAAACCGCGAGCATCGACCAAAGCTAGCTTAAACCTCTTCGTCTCCGGAGGATTAATGTAGGCACCAGTACCAAGGCATTTTAATCTAGGACGCGTACATATTTAGGTACTAGCTGCATCCGCGACTTTATGTTTGCTTCAATGTTGTATTTAAAACATTTAATTTGGATATCTGTTGAATGAATGAGCCGATAAGAATGAAAAAAATACAGATGCTACATATATCATTCATTGTTATACATGGTGTAAAATAAACGGAACACAGTAAGTGTTTAAGGGGGTGCTTCAAACCATCAAACTGAAAAACTTTCTGTATGGGACCAATATAGAAAAAGCGAAATGGGACAGCGGATTTTTTTTCGCGATATCTGTGCTGGTTCCATAGTGAAATTGTTCAGTTTTATGGTCTGAAGCACCCCTTTGAGTAAGTGTCCCATTTAATTTTACACCCTGTATTAACGTCGAAATGAGACCCTTGACCAACTTAACCTATTGTTGACATTCATTCCAAGTACCAAAATACAGCCCTATTAACAGCAAAAAAACATGTTTTCCTTATCACACCACCTGTACACACATTTTAACGACTATTCCTCAACGCCCCTGCCTCCCCTAACCGGAATAGTGCTATAAGATCCGGGTTAACGAGTCATACCATTTTTGCCCGGCCTCCCCGACGTTGACTTGATTAAAACACGACGAAATTGAGATGTTCTCTGGTGCTATGATTGTAATTTTGTCGGGTCACTTTTTCCGCACAGACGAAAAATGAAAATTTATATTTAAAATAGCAGCAAATATTATACTCGTGAAATCTTATATTTACAAATTGAAATATTCGCTAATTCAGAACGGAATTTAATTTATTAAAGTTTATTACTTTTAGAAAGCAATTAGGTTCTATTTATAGCACTAGAAATTTTTCTTGAATAGACTCGAATATTTACACATTTAAGTAAATAATAATACTAATATAAAACTAATTAAAATAGATGAATCACATCCCAGATAAACCCATATAGGTTGACGTGGGACGGGTTTCATCATTGTATTTGTGTTATTGTAAATTTCTTTTTTCAATAAAATAAAAAAAAACATTGAACAAATAAAAAAATGTACATAGAAATGCTGAAGGTAGATTTTTTGAAAAAAAAAAATAATTATTAGTTTTTAAAATTAATTGAATCTTTGTTAACCAAATTTTGAATTTACTACGACGTTTTAGAACATCAAACTTAAAATTACAATATCAAAGCCACCTTTTAGGAAATATATAGGAAAAAGTACGACTAATATTAAATTTTTCTTTTTTAGTATATATTTACTTTATAACGAAGTTCTCTTCTAGAATAAACAAAGATAAAAACATCAAGGTCTAATTTATATTCAAAGATTTACGTTAAAATAACGTGTTTTTAATCAGCTGATTACACTCAGTATGAAAATGGAAGGTCAATTTTTTTATGAAATTACTATCGGTTTCATAGGGAATTATTTTTTTTTTTTCTCTTTATTTAAGGAGCTTTTTCTTTACAGAAGATGCCGCTCCATACGTCTACAATTTGATATCCTTAATCAACACACTGTGATACACTACTCTGATACATTTTATATTGTGCTTTGGCTGTATCCGAAGAGGGATAGGGAATGTTGTTCAGTATCATCTTTTAAAGTAATGCAACTGTTTCGCCTGACACCTATTGTATGAAAAATTTAGTATAGCAGCCTCCTCCATATTATTATTACATCATGCACGTTAGAATGTGACAACAATTGCTATTGCAGTCGACTGCTTGTAGCAACTTGGTTATATTGCATCTAGCACACGGTAGTTTGTGACAGCAATATGGGATCGGACAATTAGTCAAATAAGCAACTTTTAATCGAATGTCAAAACGCGTGCGTTCTATGAAAAATTGTACTAAATACCCACAAGTGACGTCATCGACATTTCATTACTTTTTATAGTTCATCATGTTATTAAACATACTATTCTAGCTAAAAAAAACTAAAAATGTGAGTATAGAGTTATTTTCAAATGTTTTTTTTACTAAGAAGATAAAACTAAATTATGTTTTATGCAGTCCGCTCCCCTATTGCTATGGCATCTGTTATATCATCAAAAAAGTATCCGCGATTGCATATTATGGTATTTACGTCGGCGAGTTAAAGGTAAACTTTTTTACGAATTTGTTAGCACTATTTTCTGGAACAAGTCCCGAAAAGGACGCGGACGCTTACCTCTGAGCACTTACATTTTATATTAGAAATTAGACTTTACCCACAAATTTAACAAAATCGCCTTAAACTCTGTTCTAATATGTAAAGTTTGGGGGAAGTTGAAAGTTTACATAAACTGTGGAGCTTACAGACTAAATATTTTACCTTCTCAGTCCTTTATAATGTTAGAACCCTTTAGAATTTGCATTAATTACGCATTAGAATTTTGAATTGCATAATTAAGTTTTGGCACAAACTTGCGGTTTATTTGAACCCATAGGTGGATGCAGAAGTTGAGTCTATTTAATTTTACGACTTCGCAAAAGTTTTTGAATGAAAATAGTTATTGTTGTTACATAGTTTGAATGCATTTTGTTTGGAATTTAGAAAATGTTTTATGTTTGAGGTTCTGTATTGTTAGCGTGCTTTTGAAATCGCAAATGCTAAGTTTGGGATAGGTGGTAGTTAGTAAAGCCTGATTTCAAAAATAATAAAAAAGAATTTGGTCATATGATTTTAATAAAATTATGCTTATACTATCTAAAAACGCCCCGACAAAAACGCCGCGTTTCAGCCGCCGGCCTGTGTCCACAGGTCGCGCATTTAGACAGTGGCTGCGGACGACGTTCACCACATCATTCCGGTGCCTTAATCCCACCTGCCTTAAAATTATGAGGATTATTCTACCTATAGGTACTCTGCCATGGTATGAGTACTCAGGTAACTATCATAATATTTATGTAAATAGTGGAAGCAAGCGGAAAAGCTTCTTAGTTTATGAATACGATATTTGAGAGAGAAAACGCTTAGAGGTTTGTGTGGATTTTGAATATTTGTTATGTGTTTTGAGGTAAGCTGCGTTAAAACGAGATCTCGTCGTAGCAAACAAATCTATTCACGTGCAAAATATAATCTACATTAGAGTTATGACTTCAAATAAGTTTCGCGAATATATCGCAATCACATACAATCACAATCACAATAAGGTGGTTGCAGAGGGGTCAATTTTATACAAAACTTTATACGCCCAATACGCGTAGACGTTATTAATATAAGTAACTTTGTATATATGAAAAAATAGTTTAGAAAATCTAGTTTCCGCGTCACAAATAATATTTGCATTTTATAATATAATTACGAAGGTATAAAGCTTTTAAAATTTTATATGAAAAATTTCAAAACTTTTCAACTATTCAAATAATCATCGAGTTTATAGTAACATTTTTTCAGAGGACTTGTTTAAACCCCACAGGTCAAGCACTCGAAAAATCCGCAGTATTAAGACTAAAAAAAATATAGTAATCATATAGAATAATAAAAAAATATATAGTACATACTGTAGGTTAGCATTTCGACTATTTGTCTGCTTTGAATTTCTAGTGTCAAAGGATATTTAAAATTATCTTCTCTTGTTTATTATGCATCTGTGCAATTAGTAGATTCATTTTCGCACGGTGTAAAAATGGGTAATTTAGGTAACGGAAAAGCGTGAGTTAGTTAGTTCTAAGATTGTTCGTTTATTTATAAAGTATTGTATTAATTTTGAAATAATTGAGTTTGTATAACCTAAAAAAAGGAGATGATTTTGATACAGTACCTACCTAAGTACCTTTCACTTTTTTAAATTTTCATTTTCCCCAGCCCATGTCCATTTTTAGTCTAAATTGTATCCGGTGTACTGCGTATCGTGTATAGTTTACTCTGTTTTATAAATAAATATACATTTTTGTATAACTTAGTCAGCAGCAATAAGTTATATACACTTTAGTAGGTACTACGATGTAGAACAAAAGTGTATACAACTTATTGCTGCTGACTGTACTTGCAATGAGGAGCACTAAACTTGGGGGTATCAAAAAGAGCTAAGTAGCTTCTTTTCTTTTCTTCTCTTTTTTGCGTAATAGGTTTTTTATATATGGAAGTATAGTAGTCGTTTTTTTATGTATGGTGTTCTTTTCGTTTTTGAAGTGGGTAACAAATCTATAAACTGGAGTGCAACTCACTAAGCGCCACATCGCTGTCAAATATATCGACGAGCTCACAAATGTAACATTCGTAGAAAGAGGAAGCGAATTTTTTTTCGTCTATGGTAACATCCTTCTTGCATCATTCAGATCGTCGAAGGTTTTATATGAGTTTGACACATGACATAATCATAGCAAATACCGAATTGTCAGCTCGCTGATATTTCAACGACGAATTTTAGGTTGTGACATAACATACACAAAGAGGACTTCACATCAGTGCGCTTTTAACGGGACCACTAAGTTATGCCCAGTTGTTTTACATTACTGCTTTGTAACCGGGATGTTCAGCGGCAATGTATGACAGCTGGGCATAACTGATGCATACAAAGGTGACATTAGAGACATGTGCCATGTTTAAGCTTTGTTATTATGTTGTGATGATGACTCTATGGTTATAACAACTCATGGTTGTGACGATGTTTGCGCTTAGTGAATTGCATTGATGTACTGACAATTATTTCCCAATGTCGATCCTCTGCCATTACACCCGGCCCGGATATTTGTACTTTTTAAAATGGAGGAGCCTACGCTCGTCCATAGTCTAGAATTAATTAAATGTGAAACGGGAGAGGCGAGGGATTTTTCCAAAGTTTACTCAAAATAAAATATTTTTGGAACTAGCATTGACTGGATATGCGTACCATTTTTATTATCCTATGCTATAAAGACTAGTCAGCTAACAATATCTACGTAAAATTTTATTGAAATCGTGCAGCCATTTCAACGTGCAAAGAATAGTAAATAAAAATATGTAAAATCAAATACCTACATCGTTTTTTTTTCAGCTTCTGTATGTTAATTTCCATGAGCGTCCTAAAATAAAAAAATGTTGCACAAATGTAAAAGTAAACATTTAAAACTTTCAAGGAGGTTATTAGACCATTAAACTTAACAACTGTCACTATGGGACAAACATCGAAATCACGAAAAAAAACAAAAATCAGTCGTCCCACACATTTAGCTCGAGTAGATTTGTAGCTTAATTAGTATGGAACAACAGGAGAGCGCGTAATTTCTCTATGCAGACAACCGATTTTTTTTCGCTATTTCGATATTAATCCCATAATGAAAGTAGTTCAGTTTGATGGGCTAAATATAATTGAAAAAAACATTTAAGAGGGTGGCCCTTAAATATTTATTTATATTTTTGTAACACTTGTATCACAAACTTAATTCCATTAACAGAAAACCGAAGCGTTTCCGTTGCTCAGATTTTTTTGGTGCAAAGCTGGTATTTAATATTGGTAAACATTTTTGTGTGCTAGTCCATCGTCATCATTGTCATTGAAACAGGGGAATAGGAACGTGTACGGACTAAACGGCACCCGCATTTCGTCTTATCTTCGACTGTGTAATCCATTTTGATTCTTGGTAAAAATACCCTATGGACTTTCCCATACCATCTTTCTTACATGCTACTTACCAAATGTAGATACAATCGGTTCAGTAATTTAGAATTAAAGATGCAGCAAACCGATAGACAGATCAGAGAATATCTTATTAGGAATCCTTATCCATAAAAATAAAACTGCTCTGAACATTTTTCACGCTAAACATTGAATACCACTTAACAAAAAAGCTTTCCCAAAAATACCTAGGTACTACGTGTAAAATATAGCGTTAGTATAATGTAATCTCGTTTACATCGAATGCGTAGAAAGAGCCCTTTAGAGTGTTAAAAGCTCTATTTGTCACCAGAGTAAAAAACCACGGTCGTTATACACACCGTTTGGGAAAATACTGACCGCAAATATAGAGTGTTATAAAAGAAAAGATTTGTTTTGAGCTCATAGATGAAAAACTTTGCCTTTAGTAAAAATTACTTCGGTGTCTACTCTAGAATTGTGTTAAAATCAGAGTCTTAATTAAGAAGTAATAAATTGGTACTTGTCATTTTACCTTATTGTACCTTACCCAACTAACAATTTGGTCGTATAGGTGTCGTATAGTCGAACATTCGACGTATAAAGCACCAGTATATGACGAAATTATCGTAATATAACTTTTACAAGTCAAAATAGTCATATAAATGGGGGTCTAATACGACCAAATTGTTTGCTGGGTTAACGCACTTACTTGATGCAAAGATATTCTGATTCCTATTTAGCTATCTGGCCAATTCTAATTAGCGAAAATAATTTATTTTTTAGAAAGATATACAATCCGATATATCTTGGACGTTACTGCAGCTATTCCAAGAATAAATGAGAGTAAGTAGGACCATTAATTCGCTCAACAACTGCAGTGAAATTCTTGGACTTATCGATTTGTCAGTTCCTCATAATCTACCTAGATACCCTATCACAAGGCTATTCCATCCATCACCCTGTAAAACTAATGTTGGCTCTAACGCGCCTAAAACAAGAATGTGTACTGAGATAAACTCAACTGTTGAGGACATAGACATATTCAACGACTTGGTGCGTGTATTTCGTCGTAAGGTGCTGAGATCATTTCATCTTTAAACTTAAGTCAATTGTTAAATTATGTTCTGCTCTGTTTTATTTTTAGTTATTTTTGTGATTTTTTTATTATTAAGTATTATTTTATTTTAATGTAATTTCTTTTAATTTCTTGTAACTGTCCCTTTAAATGATGATTTTGTCTAGTTGTAGTGAATGTTGTGCCCACCTGTAATTGGATTATGTATCAGAATTATATCTAACTAAAGATGTAAATGTGAGTGTGATAATATGTAATTTGTATGGTGAGCCTAAATAAATCAATAAATAAGTATTTCAAATCTGCTTCTGCAATTTAAAAAAGCCTTAAAATAAATTGTAAATTTGGTCACCCGCCAATCCAGCCAATCGCAATCAGCAATAGTGCCAGTCAATCAAGTTTAGAGTGTTGCCCAGCACAGCATTTCAATAACCCTTCTTCATGATCGTCTCACATGGGTCCGACTTTAGTTTTAGAGGGTAAACAAGGTTACACAGGTAAACCGAAGGGCGTCGATGTCAGAATATCGTTTGACCGTGTTAGTGTCATTTTAAAAACAAATTTGAGTTGCTAGAGGTAATACTGTTGAAGCTATAACTAGCTCAGATAATTTCACTGACGATTCCCATTTATTTTATCGAATTGTTATGTCTTTTCGTCTGGGTTGGTCTATGACATCTGAAAAGGACAGTTGATCGATCTTTTCAATGGTATTAGAATAACTTTGGTGACAAGTCTCAAATCTGATAGAATAAATGTGTGAAGTTATGTACACAAGTAAGAAGGTAAAATACGTCTATGGCGTGAATAAAAAAAGCTCTCAATAAAAAAATACTACTTGAAGTGTTACATCGGCGAGCGTAACTGCTATCGCATGGTGAAAATATACTCTGTTTTTCCTAATCCTTCGCGCCAAAAGAAGCATTACATCATGATGCTCAAGAAAACACATTTCTAACGTAGCGTTATCGTATCGAATGCGTCAAAACAATGGCTGCTTCTATGAGAGATTGAGCAAAGACAAGTGAGGTGAGGCAGAGATATAATATTATATTAAGAATATCCACATTTCGCCAGCAATGTCAAACATTGCTTGCGAAATGTGAATACCCTGTCAAGTTTGACAGGTGCTGAGTCCGTTGCAACCATGGTTGCAACTATTTAATGGACAGCGGATACAATAAACAACATTAAGCAGTTCTTTGTTTTCCTTCAACGAAAATGTTAGGTAGGTACGTAGTTACGTAACATTTTCGTTACTGAATCAGACTCAATGAATATTTAGAAAGTTTTCTAAATATTCATTGAGTCTGATTCAGTCTGAAATCAAATTTGGTCGTTTATTTTCGGTTTCGCAGTGATATTCGCTAAGTATTTTGGTTTCCTTTACTCTGATCACCAGCCTTAAAGCTTGTGTAATAAACGTGTCATCCTACTCGTATTTTAGTTCGTAAGTTGTGTAAATAATAATTAGATCCTTTCATAAAAGTAACACGCTGTTATGTAGAACTATACACTATTACCTATTCTGTGACGCTGTGTAAAGTTTGGGTAAGTATTGAACGAAAACATGACCTAAAACTGGAGTAGACATTCTTATTGAAATGTTTTCTATTTTAGTATGTAGCCCACTATTTTTATAATGTTTCTATTGTGTATTTTCATAAACTATACAGAGGTAGGTATTTTTTTACCTAAGCTAAATTAAATAAGTACAAATCTCAATACCACCAAGCACGGAAAGGATTATACAGAAAGCATTGTGCGGAAAACATATGTAAAAAATTTTATGTGCTGAATGGCATATCCACCAATCCGCGTTAGGCATACGTGGATTAATTACGTTCATTAAACCCTAACTATGAGCGTAGACCACAGTGGGGGTCAAATACAGACAGGCTAATGAGGATGCAAGTACGAATATCGACGAGGTGGGGTGGTTTGTTTAACCTATAATCTGATAATAGGGCATAGTGACTCATTCATAATCATTAGGTTCGATATTGTCATGAATCTAGACCCTCATTGGAAATTGCAAAATGTTTTTGATAAACTAACCTTTTTTTTAACCTATTTTGTCCCATTGTTGGGCAAAGGCCTCCCCCAAGCTTTTCCAGCCTTCCCTATCCTGTGCCATCAGTTTCCATTTCGCTTCCTGGGCATCCAGGTCGTCGCGCCATCTGTTTCTTTGTCTGTCCCGGCCCCGGCTTCCATCGATAAACTAACTATAAATAAAATAAACTAACCTATTTATCAAATATTTTCCTAGAACTTGCTGAAAGCTGTCGAAATCAAACTCTCAAAACTTTTCTATCCATCGTAGAATTTAGGACATAAGTCCAATAAATCCCTTGGGTGATTCAGTTGTCGCTGGACATTACTCCAGGGGCCACTTGTAACATCTGTGTATGTAACTTTTCCTTACTGATTTATAATGTTAAAGTTTCGTGGACTCTTTCTTATCAGATCCTCTTTATGATGAAGTGTTTTGTTAGAAGTATTCCTATTTCGTTCTTGCTCTTAAACGGAGACGTAAATGTGAAGATACCTGCATACGCTGAAAAACAAATTCTGATGCGAGGCGGGCGCTGGTATTTGTCCTACAAGTTGGATCCTTACCGCGGGTACAACACACCGATACCTTATGATCCTTAAAAAATATTGTATAAATAATTATAACCTATAGATGTTAGTACCACTCAACATGTATTTATATGTATAATGTTTTTGGTACGCAAATAAATATTTTTGTATTTTTATTTTGATGTGTATGTGAAGTCTACCAATCCGCATTAGGCACGCATGGTGAACTAATGCCCATACCCTCCTTGAGGCTAGGCCAGTGCCCTGCAGTGGGACGTGTTTATGGGCTGATGATTATGATGATTCCTATTTGAAACAAGTTGACCTCAATTTTTCCACAATCAATTCTCCGTTCAGCTTGATATTTCTCTTTTCCTTATTTGAATTGCTAACCATTTCAACATATTCAAAAATTTAACGCATTTGATGTAGTAGTTCTAGTACAATCTTGCTTGTCGTCATCTCATCGTAAATATGCAATTTTTTCTAAAAAAGAACGGTAAAGAAACTACGGTTCTGTTTTCCCAACGAATCCTTATCTTCTTTCATTAAAGTTGCAGATTTTTTTAGTTTAGAAGATTAGTTAGAGTTGATGACTCTAACTAATCTTCTAAACTAAAAAAATCTGCAACTTGCTGAAGTTTGTTGTTGCCTGGTTTTTGTTGTGGTTCCCGCTGCTGATCCTGGTTTACAGGAGTTGTATACATCGTGGGCCTCTACCAAACAGCTACCGTCCACAAGCGGAATAAAAAAAGGGAATTCTCGAAAATTACCGAGCCCATAAATCAAATAAACAACTCGGAAAAAACTACAGATTAACTGCACCTAGGTAATAATAACATATATTCAAATCTAGTCTACATGACTACAAAACTCGAAAACATTTAATACCCAAAAGAAACAACCAAACACATTCACACGACAAATAATCAAAGGAGCCTAAGAAAATATCCATGACTCACGCCCTGTGTCGAGCGACAAAGCCATTTCGCCAAATATTCCAATTGAATCCATCGATTTGTGACATGACGTAGCGAATGCATTCACGAAATCAGCATTGAAAAGCTAGCCAAGTGAGAGTTCGTTCTCCGTTCAGTGTTCCGAATAGAATCAACATTTTGTCAGATTCGATAACATAACATAACATGCTTACTCTTCTTAAATTCTTCTCAAAGTAATTAAAAGTTCACAGATCTCATGCTTTTTGTAACCATAAAAGGGCATTGAAAATGTCTATAGATTTATGACATAAATTAAAATATGCAGACAAAGAATATGTTTTTTTTTCATATTACAGCCCTCATAATAGACACAT
Source organism: Agonopterix arenella (assembly GCA_927399405.1). Classification (NCBI taxonomy): domain Eukaryota; kingdom Metazoa; phylum Arthropoda; class Insecta; order Lepidoptera; family Depressariidae; genus Agonopterix; species Agonopterix arenella. The sequence continues at coordinate 6,977,359 of OV656710.1, forward strand.
TTCGACACTTCAACCGTCGCGATAGACCCAGAACTCCAGTAATCGCCATGTCGCACTATTTCTAGGAAATGACCCCCTGCCAGCAGCGATCGAAAAACATTTTCAATGTTAAAATATTCATAAAATCATTTTAACGTTTATAAGATTTCAATAAAAATATATTTCCTTTGACAGAATATTTTTTCGCATTCAGTTTTCTGATACAGGTAGGGAGGGAACTCTAAAAATGGAAATAGATCCGGGTTGAAAAGGAAAAAAGTCAGGTATTTGCGACACAAATGCGATTAAAGGCGGAAAAACTGGAACGAACGGAATGGAAAACAAACGCAAAGCGGTGACTATGCGGAATTCTTGGCGCAATTTTATTAATTTCTCTGACAATTTCTGTCGGAAACTCGACGCGACGTTCCGACAGAAATTCAATGTTTAGTTAACATAAAATTCAGTTTACGTTCTGTTTTTCAAAAAAGAGTTTGTAAGTGTGACGTACTAATAATTGTTCTTAGTGTTTCTTGCATACCTATATTTATTTTTGACCGTGATTCATCAGGATGGTCAGATATCTAGCTACAACTTTGAGCTTGTATAACTTGTATAAACTTGTATACTCAAGTACAAAATACCATATAAAACAATTAGAATGCTGTATATGTCACTAGCGGACTCAATAATTAGCTATAGTATTAGTAGTTATGGTCGTACATATACTACCTATTTAAATAAAATATATGATCTCCAACTAAGATTACTTAAGAACATTGTACCATCTAACATTAAAAGCCAATTAAAGGACGATGAATCTAAACTATTCCAATATTGTAAAACCATAAATGTATTTAATAAAATCAAGCAGGCAATTATCTGCGAACACTATTCTAAAATAAACACGCTTGTAAACAGAACTCGTCCGGGGAACCTTCGCTCAATACCTAATCTACCTACCTACAATCTAGCGCGATACAACAATTCTTATGGAATGCGAACTTGGCAATATTTACTGCCTCAGATATTGAACGAACTTCCGAACGAGTCTTGAATGATCTTTGTCAAATAAAGAAATATTAAAAAAATTAAGTCAATAGTTAAGAAATACTACCTAACAAATGTCAATGTACCGAGTTAAAGTGAGCTCGCCACACCTCATATAAACCATTCGTGGTTTTCGTAGGGTGGCTTTGTATGATAAAAGGTAATGTTATTGTTTTAGATAAATAAACTAAAAAAAAAATAAAAAAAAAGCTATCATCGTGGTTTTTAAATACTTTACCGTTAGATATATTTTCAATAAATTCTACGCACTTTTGTGAGAGTTTCACCGTGCTAGGACATAGATAGGATAATGGTGATGATTAGTTACTTACATTGTAATTTTGGTATCCTCTAAGCCGTATTTCGAGCTAAGAATTGATTTTCTTAAATCCTGTGTTCAGTTCCAGTACCGTAATAAAAGGGTCCAAGAACAAAGACCTTCTGTACCATGGGTAAAAAACATTGAGGTTTTCTTTCCACATTTATTTATTCACTGTAGGACAATTTATCATCTTGTCTTTATCCAATACAAAAGTTTGAGTTTCCAAGTGATTTCTTTCTGAAGTTGTTGTTATCGTTTTCATACTGTGCGACTATGCGTACCTACATTCTCCCATTTATATTTACTGTAGGCTCTTGTTTATAATGTCGGTAGGTACTATACCTAGTTTGTAACAGTAAACAAAATATTTAAAGTTCGGTGAACTTTGAAGACTTGAATGAATAATGGATCAACTGAGGAGAAAGGGTAAGTAAGGAGAAACATTTAGTTGTTCCTGCCTTGGTAATATTTTTTGGTATAGTTCTAATAATGCCATCTATTTTGAGTAACAAAGGCTATATTTTATTTTGATACGTGAACAAAGCCGGTGGCAAAATAGCCCAGTCATTTTACGGGACTAATTAATAATTGATATTTTTTTCGGTATAATATTAAAGAGCCAATTTAAGCCTAGAAATGTACCAAAATAAAAAATAAAATCACGTCAGCAACAGTTCCAACTTTAAAATTTAGCTATTATCTCGTTCTAAAAAACCTGATGGTAATTATTTTTTCTCACATATTTAAGGCTTTACCGTTATTACATACTTCAAACATGGTGTAAATATTTTTGATTACTTAGAAAGTTTTGAAAAATCCATTCGTATTTTCTAATAAATACCTCATTTTTTAAATTTCAATGCCTATTTTATTACAAAAGAATAATTTATTTTGTTAAATCTAAGTCAAATGAGTGCATTGGTATATTTTTAATTAAAAAGCGTTCTGGGACACAAGATTTTGATTTCTATGTTGCGTAGCGATTTTTATTTTAATATGTTTTAAGATAGTCTTTTTGTCACTAAATGGTGCCGGTTACAGTTTAAAAGTCCAATTAATAATTACTCCCTACCCCGCTTAACAAAACTCCGTAAAATGACTGGGCTAAAAGCTATAATTTGATATATGATAGAATTTTCAAAATGGCGGTACAAACACTTTTGTACCGTTAACGGAGTGATCATTTATGATACATATCACCAAAACCGAATCTTCAATACGATCTCACTTCCTTATTTTTTCGCTTGCCTGAACATAAGGGTCCGAACACTAAAACAATCGAAAAAATATCACAAACTCAGATCGCGCGTTCATAATCGATCGATTACACGACTCCATTTGCCTCTTATTTGTTACCAACGGAAACAGGGCCGTTTTTACCCGGGGGTGCAAGAGGTGCGTGCGTGGTACCTGGGCGCAGGGACCTAGGGTCGCCTTCCCACACATATCATGCGTAATCTGCAAGTTTTGAAAATTACTTAAAAACATTCATTATACTAATTATAATGGGTGGTTACATCATTATCATCTTATTTAAGAGCTACGCTTGTCGGTGGAGTATTCGCCAATCTTGTCTCTTTTACGCTAGTCTCTTAAGTTCTTGATACGACACGACATCAACCTTTTCCTTCACTTAGGCTAGATATTAAGACGACAAGAGATTGGTACCAAATTATATTTACAATTATTAACAATAAAAGTCTTAATTTAGGAATTTAGAAGCGACCGAAGTTAGGTACGCTGGGCCGAAAATTGACACTATTTAGGGTGAAATGAAAAGAATGTTAAAATTAATAATGAGGTCAGCGGTCACGTTGTGTCGCATGCCTCGCGCACTTCCACAGCGGCTGCAAGGCCGTTGAGATGACGGTGTAGGTATTGGTAGGAACCATACATAACATACTTACCTATTAAAATATAGGCACCAATGTTGTTTACAAACACGCCTTATCTACCTTTTTTTACACTTTCTGCTTGCTCAGTTGCGCCTAGCTATATGCAAGCTAATTTAGATCTATGTCCTACATACAACATACCACAATCAACTATGACACAAGACAGATTGACTTTTGTCATAATTATTATAAGTATCGAATCGAAAGTGGTAGATTTTAAAACAAACGTTGTTGGCAAGGGGGCGCAGTGTGATTTTCGCACCGTGGCCCCCAATAATATGAGACGGCCCTGATCGAAAGGTAACCAAACCCTTTTCCATGCCATTTATTAGGGACCTATTCCAGTTCGTAACGATACATTAAACCAAAGATTAACTATCCTATTTGTTTACTGCCTTTTGCGGAGTTTGCATGAAGCTAGGTGTTAAAGTAGGGTGGTAAAAGTTAACAGCATTTGATAGTAAGGCATGGTTTAGACTTAAAATAAATCACATAAAGAAGATCAACTTTTAGCATGAGAGATATTATCGGCGGTCTTATTTCAAGTACCTACACTTAACAAGCTTACAGAAAAGTCTCAGGCCGGAAATAAATGAAATATATACTACCTATATATTTAATTTCATTTTACACCTATATATTATATAGGGTGTAAAATTCAATGCGTTATCGAACAGGGTGCTTCAGACCATCAAACTGAACAAATTTTACTGTGAGACCAAGTTTGGAATAGCGAAAAATAACAGCTGTTTAATACATTTTGGTCGAGTAGCTATTGAAATTTTCTATGGAACAGCAGATTTTATTTTTCGCGATTTCGATGTCGGTTCCATAGTAAATTTTGTTCAGTTTGATAGTTTGAAGCACCCTGTTTGATATTTGTAACGCATTTAATTTTACACCCTGTATATTAAATAACTATAACTAAGGACTATAATTAATACCGTAAGAAGCATTATAGATGATATTATTTTTGACACGACGATGAGAAGCAATCCATGGACTCTACAGAAGAAGATCATAGATAAATTTTATTGCCACAGGCCTGTTTTTTTTTTAATATTCTTTTTGGTTAGAATAATAGGTAAACGTTTTTTTTATGTAAAACAGAAAACTAAGGAAGGAAGATCTCAGTGTGGGTAACTGAATAATAAACCAATAAACCAGCACAGAACCTTGACATAAGATATCAACTAAAATTTCAACGTATCAATAAACGATTATTGAGCATAGGCGTTGAATAGACCGAACGATAACGTTGCGTTATCGCCGCGATATTTCTGAGATCAATCAGGCCCTGTTATCTGACTCTCGATATATCGCGACCGATAGTCTGATCTTCATTGTTATAGAGTTGACATTGAAACGAAAACGTTCAGGCAATTGTGAAGTTCGAATGTCCGGGTATACCGGCGGACCAGCTCAGTCAACGCCTGTGCTTAAAAGTGACAGCGCGGCGTAGCAGTTGGGATTATGACGTCATTGCGGTGCACTTTGCGAAATCGCCTACGCTCAAAAATAGCTTGTGTGATAGGCATGGGCGCCGGAAGGATTATTTTTAGATAGAAGTGAAATTAAGGCACATGGGTGCCAGCAGGCCAGCGATGTTATTGCAGCTGTTTCAGTGTTGAAAAAAAAATAATGTGCTTGAATTTAGGAGCCCCGTCTGGTGTCTGGGCTCGTGCCCCATTGTACCGCTATTTTTGTAAGTTAACGTAACTATTTAAGTTATGTTGTATTATCGATCAATATTGATAAGTTTTATCGAGTATCGACAATATTAGTGCTCTTACATTTTCAATCTAGGTAGGGCACTGCGCCACGGTGCCAGAGGTGTGCATGTGCAAGCGCGTCCCCTTGCAACCTCTTCCCGGCACTCATGGTAATAGGTCTATTTCACTGAGATGACCTAATCGCGCAAATCATCAAGGAAAAGTGTTATTATTACAACGTGATTAACATAATTTATATTGCCTAAATGTCAAGATTAATGGTCATTAAGTATTCTATCTTCCTTATTCAAATGTAGCTTATACCTAGATCTAAACCGCTCCTTATTTGTATATAGGATGGTGCACTATTGAATGTGATTTACGAAACCTCGTTCGTATTTTTATAGTTTACACAATGTTGTTAAGTGTTTCGTTACACTTTGTTGTTGTTATTGTATAAAATAACATTATCTATACTTTTTTGCCATACAATCTTTGTGAGTGAGTTTTTACAGGGTCCAAAAATAAAGAAAATTCGTGTTTTTTTTTTCATTTTTTGTGGAAAAAATAATAATAAAAGTGTCTCAAAGGGGCCTCTACGTGTTGGACCCGTGTCTCCACACAAGCATTCTAAAGGTCCCGGCTACGGCCCGAGAAATACCATAAGATACAATAATCTCTCTCTCTCTCTTCCTGGCTTTTAATCCCATATGGTGGTGGGGTCAGCCTTCCGTATCTGCTCTCTCCACCTTGCCCTATTTCTGACGTCGTCTTCGGAAACATTGCACTCGGTCATATCACAACGAACTGTGTTCATCCATCTAGTCTTCGGACGTCCTCTTGGTCTCTGTCCTGGAATCGACAGTTGCAGTGCCATATTTCCTACATATTCGGGTGGCTTTCTTTTCACGTGTCCAAACCACCTAAGCCTATGCTCCTGAAGCTTATCTGCAATGTCACGAATACCCAGGCTACCTCGCACATACTCGTTGCGGATTCTATCGCGCCTCGTGACACCGCACATCCACCTCAGCATCTTCATTTCGGCTGTTTGTACAGTTCGGACATACAATAATAATATTAACATTTTTTTTATTTAAGAACGTGCATGAAGAACGTTTCATAGTATGTATTAACAATAATTATGATAAATCTTTCAGGTTATTAACTTTAAGGCTCTTATTTTTGGCCTTTTTTCAATGACTAAAAATTATCGCCCGACACAAAAAGAGGGATGTAACAAGTTCGACACATTAATTGTCAATCTGTATGTCTGTCTGTGTATCTGTCCGTGCCATTGTAGCTCCCAAACGGATGGTGCTATTCCGATGCTGTTAATTCGTAATCGAAAGCTCATTTTGCGATTTTTCTTCGCTGTGTTTCATGAAAATTTATTAAGCAATTTTTAAGATAATCCGTTTTGATTGAGAGCTTTCAAGGGATCTTAGCCAAAATTGCACCATGAAGAGTTTGGGTTCAAATTTCATTGTCGTTGCGGGGATTCCATATCTAGAGAGTCTAATGATGACCAGCTTCATTACAATCATTTCGATGGGATTGCAGCAGGTATCGCAACGATAAGTCTAGTTTGAGCTCAAATGTGGTAGCTTTGTGGCGATTCCAGAATCTCAATATTCAAGGTCAGGTGACTAAGTCAAAAAAGATGTTTTCGAACGTATCAATGCAAAAAAAAATTTCTTGAAAATAAATTGCAAATTTAAAAAACTTTCAGTGCTACAAAACAGAATCCTCCTTCTGGCACAGTCGGGTAAAATTAAAAAGTAATGCAGGCACCTATTATTTGTTAATGTCTGAAGATGTTTCTTTCAATTTTAACTCTCTTTCTAAATTGGTGTTTTTATGAATATAATTTACCATCTTGATACGGAACCCTAATGATATTCTTACGTATGCTATGTGTATACAGGCAGGATGATGTTAGGGTACATAGTTGCATTACTTTAATGGGTAATTGTGCTCATGGTATTGAACAACTTTCTAAAAGGAACGTAAGGGAAATTCACCAAAGATAATTGACTTTTCATACAAACGTTCGTTGAGCTGATTGCATTTAGTAGGAAAGCCCAACATAATTTTTTTTGCTAATTTTCTGTAGGTTACTCAGCGAAAGTTGTTCAGTACCATGGAGATAATCACCCCTTAAAATAATGCAAATGTATACCATCTTCTTATCGTGTGGGCAAGCCCTGGTGTCAGAGTTTTTTCAGACCGCCTTACGGCCTCTGACGTGGTTTTTATGTAACGAATACTACCACCAGAGATAGTAGCCGGGGCCAACGGCTTAACGTGCCATCCGAAGCACGGAATCATTTTCCTTTTCATACAATCAGGTGATTCAGCCTGCAATGTCCTAACCAACTGAAGAAAACGCACAAAGTGACATATCACTAGGTGTCCCCCGTGGGAATCGAACCCACGACCTCCGTGTCGAGAGCCAATGCTCTTAACCATTAGACTACGGAGGCAGTTGTATACCAAAACACCCTGTAGAAAAATAGGTAGCTAACTTACCTACACACGGCAACACGAAACTACTTTCATATATATACCATAACGCGGTAAGAACCCGTTAAAATGTTTATTTCTAGATCACTTTCATAAAGTTTCGTTAAGGTGGTTGCAGAGGGGTCAATTTTATACAAAACTTTGACGCACAATACGCGTAGACGGTATTAATATAAGTAACTTTGTATATATGGAAAAATAGTTTAGAAAATCTAGATGCCGCGTAACAAATAACATTTGCAATTTATAAAATAATTACGAAGATATACAGCTTTGAAATTTTTCATACAAAACTTTAAAATCTTTATATCTTCGTAATTATATTATAAATTGCAAATGTTATTTGTTACGCGGCAACTAGATTTTCTAAACTATTTTTCCATATATCAAATTTTACTTTTATTAATTCCGTCTACGCGTATTGTGCGTCAAACGTTTGTATGGACTGAAACCACCTTAAGTGTGGAAACGGGTTTATAAAATTATATTCCGATTAAAATTGACAAAAAGGTAAATTAATCTCATTGATGAATGTCCCTGTTTATCAATTTCCAAATGTGTGTTGAAAACTTTAATTTTAGCTTTAACAATATTAGACAGGTTTTAAAACCACACATTTGACATTGTAATTTATATTTTAAAGCTTTTAAAATACAGATCGTTCCTTCTACAAGGACCAGTCCCAATTTGTCATCAGCAAGTGCAACACCAATTCGTAAAATGAAGCGAGCAATTGGTATCTTAGTTGTTCTCATCCTCGCGATCACATTGACCGCTAATGGTAAATATTTAATTTATTTACTATTTACTACTTACTGACTTCGAAATAGGAGGAGGTTCTCAATTTGTCTATTGTGCTCTACAGGCTGTTAGGGTAAACAGTTGCGTTACTTTAAGGTGTGATTGTACCTATGATACTGAACAACATTCCCTAAGAAACCTACAGGAAAATACGCAAAAAAAAATGTCAACTTTTCATACAAAATTTCGATCTGCTGATTGCATTCAGTATGGGAGGTCCAACAATTTTTACACGAATTTCCAATAGGTTTTTTAGCGAAAGTTGTTCAAAGTCATGGATACAATAACCTCTTAAAGTGATGCAACTGTTTACCCTAATACCCTGTATATATTGTAGGGTATGTAGCTGCCAAACGCAATACAAAAATCTAAAACGTTTGTACTGACACTAATAATGACAGCCCGATAGACCAGTCGGTAGTGAACATGCCTGCTATGACAATGGTTTGGGTTTGAATCCCGTAAGAGGCAAATATTTGCAAGTCGAATATGAATATTTGTATCCGACTTATGGATCATCATCATCATCTCAGCCGATGGACGTCCACTGCTGGACATAGGCCTCCCCCAAGGATCGCCATAACGACCGGTCCTGCGCTGCCCTCATCCAACGGGTTCCCGCCGCCTTCACCAGGTCGTCGGTCCACCGTGCGGGGGCCTACCGTGTGGGGGGTTATACTGTAGAGTAGGTATTGCTGTGAAGTTACTCCAATTTATTTTTAAAAATTTATTTTTGTTCAAGCTTCAATAATTGGGGATAAAATATCCAACGGAACAAATGAGATCCCATGTCCTACTGGATATAGATCACGTGGAGGATATTGCTTCAAGATCACATAAGATGAAGAAAACACACAATAAATCGGTGTCTACCAAATACTAAAAAGATGCTGGTTTTCGATCGCTGGTAGAATAATTTATCTAATAAATATATCTATCTGTACTTACTTGTTTTTCTTTCTGTTTAAAAAACCTTCATTATCTTTTCAAAGACACTTATTTAAATTGAAAATTGGTTTTGGATATAACTTAATCATACAGGGCCTCTACCCCGACAATCGAATTTCGCAATTGCGTGAACGTTTTCGTACCAATGTCAACTCTATTACAATGAAGTTCGGACCGAAACGGTCGCGATATATCTAAAATTGAAAGTCCGGGTACAGGGCCAGGGTCCTTCTTAATATGATGACGCTATTTTAAGGGGTATATCAGACTATCAAATTGAACAACTTTCTCTATGGGACCAATATCAAAATCTCGAAAAAACTGTTCATTGTCGTATTTATTTCTGTCGACTAGGTTTACAGTTTAGTGTAGGTACTGATTTCTTTTTCGCGATTGCGTTGTTAGTCAGAGAAATTTGTTCAGTTTCATGGTCTGATCATCCCCTTAAAAACCTACAGCTCATTAACAAGGACCCTACGGTATACATAGTGTAACAAAACAGGGTGTAACCATCAAACTGAACAACTTTCAGTATAGAGGCAATGTAGAGAAAAAAATCTGGTTTAATATACAAGGTGTTACAAAAGTAAAAATCTGTATCTACAATGTATCTACAATGTATTTCTATATAATTCACTTCAAATATTATGTATAGATACAAATTATTATAATAACTAAATTATTTATATCTGAGTGTGGCCCATTAGCTTAATCTGCCCCTATGTATAATCCAGCCCTGGCAATCGGGAAATTACCGACATTTTTCACTGCTCTGCCCCAAATCTTTCTACCCCATTATTCGTATGAAAAGAAACAAAAGAAGTTGCAGGTCAATGTGACTTCACTAAAGGCGATTTGGCTCATCCCCAACGTACATTAGTGTCCAAGTAATATTTTGTTAACTTTAAAATTTTCACGAGTACCGTACGATTGTGATAAATATAGCGTACGCTCGATACAGTGCCAAGTTTCGTCTATATCCTACATCTTTCACGGTGGAGGTTGCTGTCTGTATGTTTGGAAAAGTCTTGAACTATTGGTTCTGTAGAGGAACTTAGGTGGAAGGTACCTCCATTAAAAAGGGAAGATCTTCCTCCAGGATAGGTGTGAAGCCTGTGGACCGGCCGTGGTTCAACCGTTGTGAGTTGGACCTTACATTATACATAATATGTCGAATCTCTGTGATAATATCTCTTGCGCGATTTATGTCTTGTATACGATTGTGAACCTTATGTGTAGCATCTGACGGGTTACCAGTGTGACGTCGCAAGTTGTCTTACGTGCGAATTTGCTGGTGCGACAGGTAGCGCCATCTGTTGGCTTCGTTGCCATAACTTTGCGTTGTTATGGGTGATGCCCTCTTTGGTGATGCCATCTGTGGCAATGTGGCAAAGCTCTCCACTGTTCGATAAAATTGAACCCACCTACACATTATTTTGTTGGAAATTTTCAAAGTCTTGGGTCTGACTCTGATGTCATTATCTATTAAAAGTCATCCTAATTTCTAAGTATCCAGATGCTTGTGTTTAATTTGACAGGTCCGGTATCAATCAAGGAAATGGGCGGAGAGGAGATGACAGTAGATGCTTATTAAAATTAAATTAATTCTCTCATAATAATATCCATATTATGTTACTAGCAATGATCCTACAAACTACGTTAGTTATAAAAACAATAACAAAAGATTCTCTATCCAACAAATATGTAGGCAGTCACAAGGTGGCATGCAAGTGCATCCAGTGCTGCAGCAGTTTCATCTGTCTCCCAAATGGTGTTGGGGCTGCACGGCAAACGGCCCTGCAGAGATGCACCACTCTCTCTTATTATCGCATGGAACCCATCAGTGTCCGCCTCCGCAAACATATTGGAAGGACTACAAAACCTTGGTAGATGATGGGGCATCAGCACCCCGAACGCATTGTTATACTGCACGTTCAGGGCGTTGTATGTCCAACGCGTGTAAACATTTTAAATGTATTAGTAACTTTTACTTGCCTTGTACAACACGCAAACCTGCTGACTCCATATTGCATCAAACAGGCATTATTGGCTAATGGCTATAGTGTATCCACTATCCACTGAAGCTGAGCGGAGCGGAATCATCATAAATAATCAAATTTTTATCATCATCAGTAAGGGGAGACTACTCTTTAACTAAATAATAGGTTAGTATATGTATAAAGACAAAAATGATGTTACTACAAAAAAGATTCATTAACTCGAGAAAAGCGTTCAGAAACAAAAACTATCTCTCATTTTATCAATTAACGCGACCGTTCTCACGTTTTTAATCTTCATTCACTGCACTTTGGCTCAATAAAAAAGCTAAAACTAGATTTTACAATAACATTAAACCTCACTTAAGAATTCCTCGGCACTTCTCTTAATTTTATTCCAAAGTGGCATTTACTTTTGGCTTCGTCGCAGATTTCAGGGCAATAAGATACTTTGTAAGTGTGGACACAAAATGAATGGTAGGTATGTTTTTAAATTTCAATGTAAGTATACTTAACATTAGCTTAAGAATTTATAATTGTAATAGATATTAAGTCGTGTTATGTTGTAGAGTTTCTGGCCACATCTTCTCTACAGCGACAACACGTTTCGACGCGGTGGTAGCTTCAAAAAAGATTTGAAGTTTAATAAGTGTGCTTTAATCTCCTATATTGAATACATTATTTTGACTTAGACTTCAATAAAAGGTAATGAATGTGTGCTTCATAAATACTTTGAGTCATCATTTTCATGATCATCTCAACCGATAGACGCCCACTACAGCAGACTAGCATGCCACTCACGACAAAGCGTTTAAACGAGAAAAACGTCATGCGCGCTCTTTCTGGCATACGTAAAATTATAAGGATGGAGGCACATCTCGATTTTTATCGTTTTCTCGGAGATGGCATGCGAGGCCTACTGGACATGGGTCTTCCCTAAAGATCGCCACAAAGGCCGGTCCAACCAACCGACCGAAGCCGACCAATGGGTTCCCGCCACCTTCACCAAGATCCGCCTTGTAGGGGCCTGCCCACCACGCTGCGCCTTTCGGTACGCGGTTGCCACTCGACCAGCAGCAGAATTCTACGCCTTGAGTCTATTCCAGTCATCCTCTCGTTTAAAATTGCTGTGCCCTAAAAAAATATTTATTTATTAAACAAGATACAACCTGATCTGGTGATCACCTTCACACGAGAAAGAAGAAGTATAGGTATTTTCAGCACAAAATTATTCTTAAATCACGAAACAATTTTTGATATTTCATCATCACCATACTTTAAAATGATTTTTACATTTTCCTGGTCTAAGGAAGAACACCATTATTATTTATAATTTAAAGACTACAGGTTCAGAAATGAGTTAATATGCATCTTTATGAGTGGACGTGGAAAGTCATCTTCTGTCGACACTGGACGGCATCCACGACAAAACGATAAAAACGTCATACGCGCTCTTTTTGGCATGCGTAAAATAACAACGATATGGAGGGACGTAAGTAGATTTTTATTGCTTTCTTGGGGATGGCATGCGAGGCCACTAGAGGTGAAGTGTTGCGAGTTTGGACCACTACAGGATAAAGCGTTTTAACATGACACCCACAAACGCAAGCTGACTGTCGCAAGATGTCCTGATAATTTGACTAGGCCTCCGTCACTCGGCCGTAGGTACCTACCGGGATATGTACCACCCTATACTTTGGCACATTGTAAGCGATGTGCTTGTTTGATTTCAACGCTGGGGCAAGTTTCACTAGGCACATTTTTGCGTGTACCATCTAATTAAACAGTAGGTAATTAAAGCATAAGAATCTATTGTTTTCTAAGGAAGTGATGTATCTGTTACATGAAGTTGCTAATAATCTGAGGTAAAATTTTTGAAAACCAAGAATAACAAGAAGATAGCGTACAAACAAACTCTCAAATCTTATTATATAAGTAAGATTTGAGCTCTCTTGGATGTTCACTCGGATGATTAACGGTTTAAACGCCAGTTGTATAGAGAGTTGGTGAACTACTGCGATTAATCATTCCATTTTATGGTTCAAAATTGTTTATTGTAGATAGCTGGCAAACAATCTTTTAATAAAGGCCTTGATTTACGGCTTTTGGAGTCTTGACCACAAGATATTGTGAAGCTTGTTATCTTAGGTCTGAAATATTACCTAATATGTCTATATCTATCTATAATATGTAAGTGTTATGAAATAGTATGAGAGCTGTCTGTAAATCTATATTATTATAATAAAATTATTAGCATGCATAATATGCTCACGACTATATTCCCCGAGGGGGTAGTCAGAGATATTCTGAAAGTTCAGAACATCCACGTTTCACTAGTAGTACCGAAACTCTGTCCAGTGTGACGGAGAGTGAGCCCGTCGCCACTTATAATGGACAGTAGATACAATACATGCCTCGATATTGAAGCATGCAGGTTGCCTCACGATGTTTTCCTAAAAAAAAAAAAAAAAAAAAAAAAAAAAAAAAAAATATTATAATTATTATATTACATTATAATTGTAAACTTGGTGTGAAAGTATATTGAAGATATTAGCAAAAATATTCATTGGGACGTTTAGGATACATAATTTTTAGAAACCATTTTAAGAATTTTTCTCCATTTGTTTTTGCACGCATCACTTTAACCTACTGAACTGATTTAGATTATTTTTATAATGTACACTAGTAATATACATAAAAACATAGAGCTTAGTTTGGATTGTCATTTTAGCATTACTTTATCGCAATTGGATGAGTATTGAAAGTCAGTGGTCTGCGCATACGAAGTCGTAGGCGCCGCTAGCTATAAATATTCTGGTATATTCTAAAAAAAATAAATAAAGAAGAAAGTGCTGTATGTCACTAAGTCCATTGGCTCAGCGATCCAAAGTGGGTCCGAAGCAAGAGAGCGCCAGCTTTTCCAGATCCTGCGAAACTTCTTGACAATGGCTGACTCGAAGCTCACGTCAGTCAGCTTCCACTATGACATTCCAGCGCTACTAAGGCAATCCATTGGACGTCGACATCAAAATATATTTTGTTGAATTTTTATCTGTTGCAACAGGCGAAAACTGATTCACAGATATTGATGTGGATTTCGGCGCGTACATAACAAATTAATGACTTTTGAAGACGCAAGAGGTTGAAAGATTTGGAAGGTATGGAAACAGAGCGTCGGTAGCTTAATTAGATGAAAACAAAGTAGATACTGGATGCCCAGATTGGTAGGGTCTCAGATTATTCAATTGTTACTACCTTGTAGGGTGCATGTTTAAAACTCATCCTATACTGAATTTGTTTTAAAGAGAAATTAAGCAAGCGAAACTAGCGAATCACTTGCTACCTAACCTTTATACCCATGAAATTGAAGGTTCTAATTATTACCCACTAAAGGACGATATTGTCACCTATCTCGCGAGATAATAGGATAGTGTGTAAAAGTGCCTTCGCCTGTAGAACTATAAAAAGCAACGTTTATGACCCTATTAGACTGGTCCAACGCTCGGTGTTTTATATTTGTTTGGTCTTCCGAGATAGGGGATAATAATGCGTTGAGGAGATGTGGTTTCTTTTTATCGATATTTAATCCCTACATCAAGGGTGTCATCATCATCATCATCCTAAATGGGTTGCTCTTGCTTTATTGTGATTTTTGTAGGCCCTGCATTGCCCTGTATTGTAATTTTTGTGCTATTGTGACGCCATAATCGCACCGTAGTTCCGCTTTTGCTACCGCATCTCTTCAGTCCCGGATCTAGGAGAGGTCAAACTGGGGCCCACGCCCCGGGCGGCAAGTTAAGTTGGCGCTAAAATCAAGAGTTTGACAAATAATTTACTTATATAGCAATGACTCGAAAATATTGTAAAAATGTCGAGCTCGCTGCGCTCGCTCTTGGTTTTTATTGTATACAGACTACCTAGTCATATAATAGTCATACGTATTGCAGAATTCGATCCAGATTTCTCAGATCATAATTATTGCGACGAACCAATCATACTATTGCAGTAAAATCTTGAGCTCGCTTCGTTTACTCTAAGTTTTAGGTAAGTATTATTGCAATGACCTAAAGAGGGTCTGCCCTCCCTGGGAAAAAAATAATACTACCCTTGAAGGGGAGGGGCGGCGCAAAATCAGGTTTTTGCCCCTGCTCGGAAAAATCCGGGATGCGGGGCTGCATCTCTACAACACTATATCACTATTTGGGGTTTTAACTTGTTAAAGTGCAGCAGCTAAATCACGATGCCTTAAGTAAACAACAATAATTATTAACCTAACCCAGCAACATTTCACAACGACATCGAATATCAATTATCTAATAACCCGCCACAAACGCGTTCAAAGGTTGAAATAGCTCAGATTGTCCCCGTTTCCATAATCCAATCATGCTGCCACGAATCAAATTGTACTAAACCCTCGACCCTCATCGTGCTACGAATTTAATTGCTAATCATCCGAGAACGATGGGACGTAAGATTAAATGCGCCTTTATTTCTGTCTTAATACGTGCTATATTATATAGCTTGTAGATCAGTATCTATAAGACCAGCGTTGAAATCACGCAGTGGAGAGGCGTAAATTTGCAATCATGATGACGCGACGGCACGAATGGCATGCCATTTACCAACAAATGAATTTTTCGAACATAAAGAACATGACCTCCAGCGAACAACCCAATTATGTTCGTCTTCCTCGACGTCGAAGAAGACTCAAGAGATGAATATATTCCTGAACTGTTGGCCCGAGTTTAGTTGCATAGGGAGTTTTTCGTATTTTCGTATGATACGTTATGAATATAGATCTACACTGAAAATAGTAATATTATATAGGTACTTAGTGTGAGTACTGTCCCATACATTTGGCCCAAGTAGGTTTGCAGTTTTGTGTGGAACAGCTGATTTTTTTTCGCTATTTCGATTTTGGTGCCATGGAGAAAGTTGTTCGGTTTGATGGTCAGATTATCCCCTTACAAAAAAGTGTAAGCATATTAAAAAGGACCCTACATTTTTTAGAGTTACGCGGTTATTATTTAATCTAGAATTAAACATTTTAACGGGTTCAACTCAAACGGGAACGGGAACCCAAATATACCAAAACGCGGTAAGAACCCGTTAAAATGTTGAATTCTAGACCCTATATTTGACTACTACATTTTATTTTATTTGTTATTAGATACACTAACGGTACACACGGCGACACATCAAGCTATACAAAACGAACATAAGCTGGCCGCGCGACGTTATATGTTACTTGACCTACCCGCGGCCAGCTTATGTTGGTTTTGTATAGCTTGATGTGTCGCCGTGTGTACATAGACAAAACTAATATAAACAAACACTTAAACAGTTTTAGCTCTTGACTATGCAATTAACAATTTTCAAATATTTAATGATATTTTTCATTTTAGGTACCGTGCTCATAATCCATGTATTTCTAGTAGGTAATAATTTTATCATCATCATCATCAGCCTACAAACATCCCACTGCACGGGACAGGCCTACCCTCAGTAAGGATATAATTTTATAATTTAACAAAATAAGAGAACAGAAAACATACTCCATACGGTCGTGAATATATTGTACTTATGCTTATTTTAATTTGTTTCAGATCACACATCTTTCGAGATCGATAGGTAAGCTCATTTCGCCAATGTTTACTTTTCAATACGTTCTCAGAAAGTGACTGGGAGCTTGCTGGGTAGAAATTTATAGATTTAGTGCCTCCTTTCAAAATAATTATTAATCTACATTTTAGCGTTATTCTTAACCAACGTATCATAGCTCCCGAACCCCCAATAATAGAGTTTAATAGACTGCGTACAATTTATTAATAAATCTACCTCATGGCTTTATTCTTATATAAGCAACTGCTTAACATAGCTTCCAGACCACGAATTATAATTTATTCTTGGCTCAGAGGCAGTTAAGAATAACGTTATGATGTAGATTCATTAATTGTACTAAGTCGATGAAAGGAGGTACTTAATGCCTATGAAGAAACTTCCATTTCATTGTTTTTCGTAAACAAAATCTCCTCATTAAAAAAGACTGTAGGATCTAAGAGAAACAAAGGATCAACCCAAATCTATTAAACATGTTTTGCACATAATCTTGCGTAGCTTATAACAATTCCAGAAACTGGAAATGTTTAACGTTTGCCTGGTCTTCTTCTTATCGTGTGGGCAGAGCCCTGGTGTCACAGTTTTTTCAGACCGCCTCACGGCCTCTGACGTGGTTTTTATGTAACAACTACTACCACCAGAGATAGTGGCCGGGACCAACAGCTTAACGTGCCATCCGAAGCACGGAATCATTTTTCTTTTCAGACAATCAGGTGATTCACCCTGCAATGTCCTAACTAACTGGGGAAAAACGCACAAAGTGACATTTCACTAGGTGTCCCCCGTGGGAATCGAACCCACGACCTCCGTGTCGAGAGCCAATGCTCTTAACCATTAGACCACGGAGGTAGTTTGCCTGGTGATTCGTCTTTACTTTTTGAATCCCGACCATCTGATGCATCCTACTGCACACGACAGATAAAATAGCTTTCTCGATTGTAATGTGACCGAGCAAGCGTAAGAACACGATTAAATACGATAAAACCTTTGTTCTGTAATCATTCTAGGAGTTTAGGACCTTGTAAGTATGGATTTTAATGTCCTGTCCTGGCTTAAGGTGGTTTCAGTCCATACAAAAGTTTGACGCACAATACGCGTAGACGGAATTAATAAAAGTAATATTTTATATGTGGAAAAATTGTTTAGAAAATCTAGTTGCCGCGTCACAAACAACATTTGCAATTTATTATATAATTACGAAGATAAAAAGGTTTTAAAATTTTGTATGAAAAATTTCCAAGCTTTATATCTTCGTAATTATTTTATAAATAGCAAATGTTATTTGTGGCGCGGCAACTAGGTTTTCTAAACAATTTTTCCACTTATACAAAGTTATTTATATTAATATCGTCTACGAATATTGTGCGTCAAAGTGGAATTGTACAGTGTATGATAGAAAGAAATAATCTAAAAGAAATTGTAAATTTTGGAAAAAGATTGTAAAGACCTTATTCATTATGGTTATTACAGTATCCTTTTTTTAAATTAAATTTCGCGTAAGTAAAAAATAAGAACGTGTACCTGTAATCTATAAAACATGATTTTAATGAAATATTACATATTAACTACTTTATTGTCCACACGGATATTATTCAATAGCGAATAGCATTCATAACAGAAAAGCGAGCAAATCTCAGAGATTTCTTCCAGCTCATCTTCGTTTCATTTCAGAAGTGCAGTGCAATTCAAACCACTCTTCTTTGGTCATGGAATATAAACAACAGACCACAAACTAATAACACAGTGCGTGTGTGTGTTATCAGGACAATATTCGAAGCCAACTAGGTCTCGTTACAGAACAAATTCAATTGTTCTCGACCGTACACCTTTTGAAGTTTTCCAATTATAGAAACTTGTACATGTTTCGGGACTAAGATTTAACTCGGTTCGAGATAATGCTAGACATCTGCGACCCTTACAAAGGCAAACTTTCTTATATCATATCGATATGAAGTAACTTGTACAATATCTTTGTATTTTGTAGAGAACAACTGGAGTATTAAGTTATAAATAGGTACTGTTTCTGAAGTGTACAAATACTAGGTTAGTTTATTAAATCTCCTTCTTTGCCATTATTTATCGAACTGGTGAAGTTGATTATTCTTAAAATGATCTATGGTCCACAGCTGGTGTACATGACTATGATAAAATATCTAAAGGAAATGAATTTTTATTCTTTTTTAACCGACTTTAAAAAAGGAGGTTTCTCAATTCGAATGTATATATATATATACAGGGTGTAAGTGACAGCCTAGCAAATACTGAAACGGTGAACTCAGACCATCAAACGGAACAACTTTCACTATGGAGCCTACCTCAGGAAACGCCAAAAAAAAATCAGCTGTCTGCTGCACCTACCCGACTAAAATGTATGATAAAGCTGATTTTTTTTTCGAGTTTCCTGATCTAGACTCCATAGTGACAGTTGTTCAGTTTCATGGTCTGAGTTCACCATTTCAGTATTTGCTAGGCCGTCACTTACACCCTGTATATATATATTTTTTAGTGTGTGTTCGCGGTTAACTTCGTCGTTTATGAACCGATTTTAATGATTCTTTTTTTTTATGGTAAGAAGATATCCCAAGGGTGGTACCGTGATAAGGAAACCAGAATCTGATGATGGCATTCCAGAGAAATCGAGGGGAACCTTTGAAAATCGTAGTGCCGGCTAGTGCGTTTGTAAATTTAAAGCACTAGTATTAAATTGAACTAATGAATTTACCACTGAAAATTGTGAAATAAACAAAAAAACTAAAAATTTAATTAAAAAATAATATTTCAGTCGATGACTTTTTCGTTCGCATCATAAGAACATTAATTTGTTTTATAGAAGTCGGTGTCAAGCCAGGCCAAAAACTAATGCAAGCCCTGTCGCGAATCGTACCGGCTTGACAGCGACTTCGAGAAAACAAATTAATGTTCTTATGATGCGAACGAAAAAGTCATCGGTTGCAAAATTATTTTTTAACTTTTTAGTTTTTATTTGTAACAACTCATATAACTTACACTAGATCGAAAATTAAACTAAATAAACGAACTACTAAAATAGAAAATATTGACAATGATTACGTTGAAACGGTAAATTGATGAGAAAGTAAAAATTATAATCCTATAATTTCACAAAAACACACAGAAAAACACAATTTATGCAATCTTTTTTCTAAATAAACGGGAAGTCGAGCCAATACTAGATACAAAATTCGACTCTTTCGAAACCTAACGTCGAAATTTTAGTCTGTTCCAATATTTGCACTCTCGCCCCGCTTCAAGCAAAAAAAGTACACCCCGGGACAGAAAGTTTTCGCATAATTTTATTTTTCAAGTCATCACGGCACGAAGTCCAGTGGAAGTTTTTGATTTCTTTCCCCGGAAATTCCTTCACTAGTTCTTCGAGAACTTTTCGAAGTGGGGCGCAATAAACAAAGGCTGTCGGGGTTGTTCAATAAATGAAAATATTCTTATTTATGAGTTCTTGTTTTGTCTTGAGTTATTGGGATTAAATTACATTAATTTGGTCCTTGATAAATTGTTGCTTCGTGTTTAATGATTTCGGTAAAATATAGATGTACATTTCAATAAGAACAAACTAAGATTAGATCAGCACAACCAGGAGGGCAATTGCGGTAAATAAATCGCAACAGAACCATGATTGGACCGCTGGCGAAGCTTAGGTTTTTACACTTTTGGTTGCGGTAATCGCGGTACAGCTCATGACAGTTTTTAGAGCCGTTTTGACGCATGGTTCAAACGTTAACGGCTGTCAGTCACATAGTAAATAAGTCAAGTTTAGCGCGATGCGGAATTAACATAGTTGAATAGTAATTGTACCGCAATGTGATTAGAACTGATATTGGATTAGGATATAGAACTTCAATGTTTTAAATTAGCACAATTGAGCCCCTGACCTCTTGAAATCATATGGTAACGGAAGTTCAAGTATAAAGTAGGTTAGGTTTTTTTTTTTTTGGACCAACAACATCTAGATATCTTTTTTTGGACAACAGAAATGCTGCTTTATCAAATATCATTGCATAGTATAAGAATATGCTCACGACTATATTCGCCAAAGGGGTAATCAAAGATATTCTGAAAACTAAGAACGTCCACGCTTCACAAGTGAGTCACATAAAATCCAGACACAATGGATTTTCCATTGTGTCTGGATTTTATGTCCGTTTTTGATCCCAAACAACTCAAGTAGTACATACTGAAAATATAAATAAGTGTAATTTTTGTACGAAACCTCGCACCACCTCGTAACATCAAATAAACTGATCGTTTTCTGCGAAAATTGACCGTACAAGGTTAAAAGAATGTTTCTAGTTCTGTTTATCAGTAATCCATTGGATGGAATTATTCGTCTATGGATTTAAACGTAGCATTACGAAATAGTAAATCCAGAAATGTATATACGGATCGTATCGAAGCTACCATTTAGCATATACTAGTAACTGTAGGACTTAGATGAGCAATGCGAAGTCTAATTTACCTAAGTTCTCCCTAATACTCAAATTCTCATTAACAGTGTGAAGCCTACCGTCAAATACAGGGTGTAAGGGACAGCCTTCCACAGACTGAAACGGTTAACTATTAGAACATACGTACAGACGTACAGCCGTATTCTACGCAATAAATATAGTATATCCTACTCCTTTATATATACAGGATCCTTTTTAATATGCTGACACTTTATTTAAGAGGATGATCAGACCGTCAAACTGAATAACTTTCTCTATTTGACCAACATCGAAATCGCGAAAAAAAAAATCTGCTGTGTCATTTGGCTCGAGTAGGTTTGCAGTTTTGTATGGGACAGCTGATATTTTTTTCGCGATTTCAATGTTGGTGCCATAAAGAAAGTTGTTCAGTTTGACGGTCTGATTATCCCCTTAAAAAAGTGTCAGCATATTAAAAAGGACCCTATATATCATAATGGTTTCGTAATTGTTAATATCAAGTCCAATCTATTTTGTTGCAAAGGCTAAATAACAGAATACAATAACATCAATATTCTGCTCTTTACAAAATAACAAAATTGCAAACTTTTTTCTTACACAATACCCCGGACCAATTGTATTCCAAAACGATTCCAATATTGGTTCCGTGATTTTAATGTTCCCCATTTATAAGGATTCGTATCAAATAGGGGCTTATTTCTTTTGTACCGTAATTTTATAGCAACGGAACTGCCGTACATCGTACTCGTACATAATATCGGACTTATCTTTAATTTACAGTCGTACAAAATATTCGCATTGATACGTAACCTACAGCTGGAGATCTGCTAAAGCTTTATGTTCCATTTTAAATATCTATACAATTTATATTAACGAAATGAAATTAATATAGAACGAATTAATATAGAAAATAATATTTGAAGTTGTTCTTTAATTTACTATTGTCATTATTATGATTAATGAACTTGCAAAGAATTTTAATTTAATGCAGAACAATAATAAACGTAAATAAATTAGTGCTTTTTGTCCATATTAAAAAAAAAGTGATGTTTTTTTTTCTATTTCATGCATGCCAAGTTGTATACGAATAATAAACTCAATAGTTGTTTCAATTATTCCATAAGTTGGTAAATACGAATATTTATTGAATTGAAAATAAAGAAAGGTAAGTAGGTACATTAAAAAAAAAATAAAAAAAAATTGAGAAAATAAAACTAACTTAACCTAATATGGTGCAGGTTTGGACCGCGCGGGAGGGTACCCAAGATGCTGGCAGCGTTTCCTCGCTGAACGGCTAAACTGATCCGTTGAGGGAGGAACGCGCCAGCCCTTGGATCCCCGGTCGAGTCTACCAGGCTAGGCGCTTTGCCATGCAGATCTTTAAAAAGCGCCTGGGCGCCGGGACCCCTCGGACCAAGGGTTTCGACAACGAATGCTATGAATTTGTATTGGGTGCCGATACCCTTGTATTTACCCTCTTTTGCCTTTTCGGCAGATTTCGCCTACGAATTAGAATGTGACTTAAAAAAATACCACTCCATATTTAGGTTCGTTTTCATAATATTGAGCGCTTACGATACTATTTTTAATTCCATATTCGATAGTAAGTTTAATAAATAATATTTTTCACGATCAGCCTATATGCGTCAAGGAGGATGTGTGTGTATGCGGCTTAGTATCGTTCACAACAGGCATCAGAATTTCTTCTTCAGCATTATAAAGATATTTTCCGTCACCATTTGAGAGCAGTTGGCAATTCAACTTATTCTTAATACCTAATGTAAGTAATAACTTACATTAGGTATTAAGAATAAGTTGAATTTAAAAACACGCTTGTAAAGACTCGTCAAAGCAAACAAATGAGCCCAAGTTCGAAAGGTTTACTAGTAGCCATTGAAGTGTTCATGTTCAACTATCTATCTCCTGGCTCCATCATCAAATCAGCTCGATTACAAATTATTTTACTGTCATCCGAATTGCATACGCTTGCAAAGTTTCAAATCGATACGTAAGATGATAGAAGTAGGTTAAAATCGACTTCCTAGATTGTTTTTACCGACTTTAAAAAAGGAGGAGGTTTGTCAATTCGACCGTATATAAATTGTTTTTTTCTGATGATAAGGAAACCAGGATTTGATGATGGCATCGCAGAGAAATCGAGGGGAACCTTTGAAGATCGTAGTGCCGGCCAGTGCTTTAAATTAACAAACACCTTGTGTGTTTGTTAAATTAAAGCACTTGTTAAATTAAAGCACTACTATTAAATTGAACTAATGAATTTACCACTGAAAATCGTGAAATAAACAAAACTTTGACAAAAAATTAAAACCGCTTTCAAAAAAACTAAAAAGTTAAAAAATAATATTGCAGTCGATGACTTTTTCGTTCGCATCATAAGAACATTAATTTGTTTTATTATTATTTTTTAACTTTTTAGTTTTTTTGAGGGCAGTTTTAATTTTTTTACATAAATTTTGTTGTTGGTGAAGCTAATACAAGCGTGCTGAAAATATTGATACTTGACATTATTATGCGTGCGGATTCAAACCCTTATGTCATACTCCTACTGACTAAAAATAATAAAATTTGTCCATGCTCAAACATTGCAAAAAAAAAGATTTTATAATGTATCACCACATGTAAATTCTGCTGCACGGAATGTTATTCCTCTGTGTTATGCCAAATAAGTCAACCGTGATTCCTTTGTTTTATCCAACATGTGTAATTTAAATTTGCCCGAGTTCCCTCGGATGATTGTTCCCAGGTCCGTAATTTTTTTTTCTTTTTTTTTATACTTTCGTTGCTCATTATCATTGAATGAGTAAACATTTTCTGTGATAAAATAATAAGGGCGTAGCGGGAATAATTTGGCGCCAAATGTAATCACTTGTTGTGATATTTAATTGATTATAAATTGCAGCAATTATATTATTTATTATTATTTTATTGTATCTGATAAAATTCAAATTGTTTATTTGTAAACATTGTTGGTGGATTTGCAGATTTAATAATTATGAGTGAGTATTTTCTGTGGTCGGCTTGCTAAACTAAAGTGGCAGTGGGCGGGGCACATTGCTCGCAGAACCGATGGCCGCTGGGGCCGAAAAGTTCTCGAGTGGCGACCGCGTACCGGAAAGCGCAGCGTGGGTACGGTACTCTCACACGGTGGACCGACGACCTGGTGAAGGCGGCGGAAACCAGTTGGATGAGGGCAGCGCAGGACCGGTCGTTATGGCGATCCTTGGGGGAGGCCTATGTCCAGCAGTGGACGTCGATCGGCTGAGATGATGATGATGATTTTCTATGATAAAATACGAAGGGCGCAGCAGAAACAATTTGGCGCAAAATGTAACCACTTGTTGCAATATTTGATTGATTATAAATACCTTAATAATTATATCTGTATCTAATAGTATGAACATTATGATCTCTTTGTTTGTGTCGTATCAGAACGTGTCGTTATTATTTCTTGGTCAGTGCTCTCATAGCTTCATTAAAGCTTTATTAATAATAATTATATATACCTTACATACATACAATATTCTTACACCTGTCTCCCACTGGGGAAAGCAGAGACAACGAAACATCACCAGCCTAGCTAGCATGCCACCCACGACAAAGCGTTTAAACGAGAAAAACGTCATGCGCGCTCTTTCTGGCCTACGTAAAATAATAAAGATGGAGGCACATCTCGATTTTTGTCGTTTTCTCGGGGGTGGCATACTAGCTAGGCTGCTACGATCCTGACAGACTTCTTTCGCTTCCTCCACATTCATTAGCCTCTTCATGCATGCTAATCGGTTTTTTTTTATTACGTATGGGTTTGCTCTTGACCTCAATCTAGTCTTCAGGACGAAGATGGGGTCGAAGATGTAGCGAGCTCACCCAGAAGAAGCCTATTCACTCGTACTTTAAAGGAATTCGGGTTGTAAGCGCTCGGAAATACTGTAACTAATACGGTTTTGGGTACATCCGACCAGGAGTGCGATTTTTGAATCTCATTCGCTGAGCTCAGCAGTTGAAAATGTCAAAATTACTATAGAGATCTTTCTACTCCTGATTTGACTTTCAAAAATCATATTCCAGGAGTGCGATTTTTAACAGTCAAATCAGCAGTAGAAAGATGCATATCTCCATTATTTATCAACTGCTGAGTTCAACGTATGAGATTAAAAAATCGCACTCCTTGCCCTTTTTAGAATCATAATAAACATTTATGGCATTAGCAATAAAGTACAATGTAAAGTACAATGATTTTCACAAAACAATGCCTATCCAGATCGACGCAGAACCAAGGGACAATCCTTTGTGATGATTACGCATTTTCAACTCGCGGTCTCCCAATAACACCCCTAGATGCGGATATGGATACTAAAATAATCCTATGATATCCGACCCGGATGTTATTCGGATGTGGGGTCCGGTAACAACCGTAGTCGGGCTATCCGATTGAATGTAATCTCCAGGGAGC
Source organism: Agonopterix arenella (assembly GCA_927399405.1). Lineage (NCBI taxonomy): Eukaryota > Metazoa > Arthropoda > Insecta > Lepidoptera > Depressariidae > Agonopterix > Agonopterix arenella. Next base: position 7,003,136 of record OV656710.1, read on the forward strand.
TTGTTAACCGTTCAAATAAAACTCGAGCGTAGACCGTATTGCTAGGGAGGGAAATCGGTTAAAATTGCCGAATCGGAAATAATGAAGAAACAGAAATTGTTTCTACGTACGTACCTATACATGAAATGACAGAAACTTTTCTACAATTACCAAAAAAAAACTAACATAAACGGTTTAACCTCGTATGTGTGCGATTAGGTATAAATAGACTAATTGACCGATTGGGATGATTCTTTCACAAACTAAAGTGAATTCATATATTAATGCAAAGCTTATAATACACTTGCATTTATACGCGATCTTGCTTGCGGAGCAATCGTTTTATCAGCTACAGCCAAAGACATTCTATACAAGGAGGACTTCGCCTCAGTGCGCTATTAACGGGACCGCTATGTTATGCTTAAATGTTGTACATTACTGTTTTGTGACCGAATACATTTGAAAGATTTGAAAAGACTGGAATGTCAGTGGCAATGTATGACAGCTAAGCATAACTGATGCATACAAAAGTGATATTAGAGACATGTGGTATTGGCTACAGCCAATGAGTTTTTATAACAATAGTAATCATGTCATACAATAACAAAGCCTAAACATGGCACATGTCTCTAATGTCACCTTTGTATGCAACTGATGCGAAGTCGTCCTTGTATTGAATGTCATTGGCTACAGCAGGTAAAAACTCAGAAACAGAAGACTTCAATTTTCTGCCGAAACTAGGATACAAGCCAAATTTTGGTTTGGTTTCGCATTCGGCAGAAAAACCTTCGGTCGGACACTAAAAAGACTCGCTCCGTGATTTATCGCGGACGCTTCAATGCATCCCGTCATGCGTCGGTTTTTTATCCCGTGGTAAAGCTGCATTGAACGCTTGAAGGGTTAATTTAGTTCTTCGTATATAAAGCTTCATTGGAGGCTTTCGATGTTGTTGAAAAATTGTTGCTGGTATTGGAATTTATGAAGTCTTGTGCATAGAGCACATTGACAAAAAAAGTTATTCATAGAGAATGGGTTGTGGTAGGTAAGTAAAAAAGGTACGTGTTACCTAATGTTGTTTATCAATGAAAATATTCGAGTGATTTTGTGTAGATAAAGATTGGTGAGTGATAGATTAGTCAGTTATCTGGGACATCAAATTAGTTTTGGTTTTTTTTTACGAAAAGCAAAATGCCCACAAACAAATGAAGTTTTGGTCCTATTTTCAACTTTAACCAATTTAAATCAATTCAATTTTTAAACACGATTTACATAGAAACCAATATTATAAGAGATAAGTGTACTTTTTGCTTTAATTACTAATAAATAAGACGTAACTTCGTTTTGTATGGAGCGCCGCCGTACGAATATCCTCTTAAAATTGAGATTAACACAAAGATGTTTCGTGTTCATCCGAACGGAGTAATTGATAAGGTTGAGAAGAAAAGTACAATAATTTTCTTTTCTTTACAAAATAATAATACTTTTACTCTACTTTTGTACTGGAAATAGTAATTTGTTTCCACTGGATATACTTTTCCAGTCAACATAATAAATCTAGATACAATATTTTAAACGTTTCGTACTAAACATAAACACTATATTACATACTAAGGTATACAGGGTGTAACATAACACCCTGTATACTTACAGGATTAGATACCTACTTACCTTATTATATATTTAATTGAGACTACCTACGTACATCATTTGTTTACGTCTGATGCTATTAAGATGGCCGTGCACATTGCACTTGTTAATATTTAAGTATGTAGTTTTTAAATAATGCCGTGGTGGTCCAGTGGCGAGTAACCTTGCCTGCCATATAGGAGGCGATGGTTCGATCCCCGTCCAGGCCGACTCGTACCAATGAGTTTTTCGGAATTTATGTACGATTTGTAACACCACTGGCTTTTCGGTGAAGGAAAACATCGTGAGGAAACCTGCATGCTTTCGAGGCATGTATTGTGCCCACTGTCCATTACAAGTGGCGACGGGCTCACTCCCCCCTGGACAGAGTTTCGGTACTAGTGAAACGTGGAAGTTCTGAGGTTTCAGAATATCTCTGACTACCCCCTCGGGGAATATAGTCGTGAGCATATGCTATGATATGCTAGTTTTTAAAGCACTCAGCTAGTAACTTTAATAAACCTATAATCTGTGTCAGGCTGTTCACAATGTAAACCCTTTGCAGGTTTAAGTGCCAGAACACCGATGTCACTAATGTATTGTTTTTAAGATGAATAAAATTATTTTTGAAAAAACTTAAGGGGGTGGTTTTGACCATCAAACTAATCAACATTCTCTCTGGGGAAAATAATGCCTGTCCCATACACTTGGGTTGAGTGGGCTTGTAGTTTTATACGGAACAGCAGATTTTATTTCCGATATTGATGTTGGTCCCGTAGAGAAAATTGTTCAGTTTGATGCTTTGATCGATGTGGTCTAAAACAACCCTTTAAGTATTTAGTAGGGTGTTTTGTTACACTTGTATACTTACTTATATCCCTTTTGGGGTGAACAGAAACTATAAAGCAAAGTAAATTTTTAATTTCAGGATTCATATAAATGACTTTCACCCAAGAAAAAATGTAAAAGAAACTTTATTCCTGTCAAGCAAAATTTAAAGCGAAGTGGACACTCGTGGCTTATTTTCTTTAAAACTAATTGCGCAAACATGGCATGTTTAAACACAAAATTGAAAAATTAAATGAAATCGCTTCATCAAAACTTAGATTAAAATCCGCGTCTTTTAGATGGCTAAAGTTTTGTGTGGAAGCAAATCGAGCATCAATTTCAGAGTTAGACAAACTTATGGATTCCGACCGACCGACCGACCGACCTATTTGGGACGGATTCTGTCGCCAAAAAAGTTTCGATATTTACGTCCGTAGTAAAATACTAATATGTTGTAAACAAGATTTCAGTATGACGTCACGATACTTGGGACCGTGTAAAAGCTTATGAGTTATGATATGCAGGGTTCCTTCTTAATATGCTGACACTTTTTTAAGGAGATTATCAAACCGGTAAACTGAACAACTTTCTCTATGGCACCAACATCGAATTCGCGAAAAATCTGCTTTTTCAAACAAAACTGCAAACCTACTCGAGCCAAATGTATGGGACAGCTGAGTTTTTTTCGCGATTTCGATGTTGGTTCCATAGAGAAAGTTGTCTAGTTTGATGGTCTGATCATCCACTTAAAAAGTGTCAGCATATTAAGAAGGACCTATGTTGACATGAAATAATAATTTATGATGTTTTAATTACTATTATGGTGCCATGTAATTTACAAAATTACTTTCAAATGACTCATAGGTAATAATACAGGGTCCAATTTAATATGCAGACTGCTTTTTAAAGGGATAATCAGACTACAAACTAAACAACTTTCTTTATGGGACCAAATCTAAATCGCTCAATATTGGGTCAAGTAGAACTGCAGTGTTATATTTTTATTTATTTCCATTATTACACAAAAATAGTTTTAACATTTATTCATTCGTTTTTTTATTTATTCATTTTTTGTATGTGCTTGTCAGCGTTATTTATTTATTTATTTATTTTCTTCATTTTCAGAATTTGCACAATTCTCTTATTTGTTATACCCTTAATAAGTAGAAATAATAATTAGAAGTTGTTACAAAATACATCACTATGGAACAGCTGATTTGATTTTTAAACTCACCTTATGTTCGAGCTCCTAAAGCTCTTTAATCTTTATTTTTCTATAATTATTATAATTAGGTGTAGCACTTAGCTATACTCGTGAACAGCCGTTTATCTGTCGTGATTTGACAGCGGTCACTTGACACCTGTCATTCGGGATTACTTAGCATTTTTGAGGTTATATAGAATCGACTTCTCAGTTGGCTTGTAACGAATTTGTTCTTCCCTTTGTTTCGGAATTATAAAAGTTTTAAGTTTACAGTCCGCTTTATCATTTCGTCTAGTTTTCCCTATAAGGTATCTAGATATGGCACTAGAGATCTTTACACCATACAACTAAACACACCATCAGATACAATAACAGATGACATTCTCAGTGCTAATCATTGACAGGTGGCAGATGTACGAGTATAGGTTAGATATTGTCAACAAGCTTTGTTTCAATAGCAGGCGAGGCTTGCGGTATTGTTATCAATCTACAGGGGGTGAAACTGATATCATTAGCATCCTTTTAAACTAGAGTCTACCCATCAAACTGAACAACTTTTACTATGGGAGCAAAACGATCAGAGCAATAAAAAATCTGCTGTTCCATACTAAACTGCAATCTTGACGCGCGAGTTCGCGACTCAAATGTATGCAACAGTTAATTTTTTTATTGCTCCGATCAGTTTGCTCCCATACTAAACTGGGACTCTTAGTTTAAAAGGATGCTAATGATATCAATTTCACCCTGTATAGGCAGGACAATGTGGAATTGTTTAACGAAATGTTAAGCGGATCAGATGGTATCACTTATTTGATTGTTATGGCTCACAAATGAATATAAATACAGTATTGCGTGATCAGATCAATAACATTTGGTACCTAATTTTATAATCTACCACCATAGAGGACGGCGTACCTCGTGTCAGGGCGTTGACACGCGAGTTACGCCTTCCTCTATGTCTACCACTTTGACTCGAAATTAATGCATAGTCTAGACGCCTCTAATAATTAGTTCATAATGATAAGATACTATAATGTATTTTGAATTCTAGATCATAATTATGTTGACTGCGCATAATATACAGGGTGTAACAAAACACCCTAGTAATACTAAAGGGGGTGCTTCAGACCATCAAACTGAACAACTTTCACAATGTAGCCAACACTGAGAAAAAACAAAGAAAATCTGCGGTCTCATACATTTGAATCGAGCCGGTATATAGTTGTGTATTACGTTAGAAAACGTATACTTAAGTACAGCAATGCAATAAAAAGTATTTCCTCCTAGAGTATTAACAAAAATACTCTTCCCTAAGAGATACATGCAGGCATATACGTCGGTCTAATACAATATTGGGGAAGGCAGTAGGCACGCCAGTCCCACCTGCGGAAAACATATTAAAATTCCTATCACTTGTAAACTGCCCCAAGAGTCACAAACAGTCCGTGCCGAGTTCTTCCAGAAAGGATTTTTCGGCACGTTTAACCCTTATTAGTCTCTCGGGTCAAATCTTATTTTTGTTCACGGTAAGAACATCTGAGCATCTTGTAAATTGATGTCAACTTGAGGGTTGCATACGGTCATGAACCTCATGAATGTAGGTACTTGGGCAAAATGGGTACTATTAAAATCCATACTAATTCTTCTGTACCTATAGAATAATATTAGAACAATAAGGATTTTGATACGGGTTTCACTATTAAATGTACAGGGTGAAATTGATATCATTCAGTTTGATGGGTAGAATCATAGTTTAAAAGGATGCTAATGGTATCAATTTCAACCTGTATACTGATTCGTTAGGAAGGTATATTAACGAAAATTTAACAAACCATAGACACAATATAAGAAAGAGTATCTTGTTCACAGGCATAGAGATTAGTGTCTATAGAATATAGAATAGTATGCAAGGACTATCCTCTTAAGCTATCAAATTATCATATCTATCAATTAACAATGTCAGTTAAACCGTGTATTTAAATTGCATATCAATAAATTTTTACACCGTAAACCGTATCAAATAAAAAAAACATTTATTTCAGATCACGACGTATCGTATCGTTTTGACTAACATCTTTCTAAAAAACTGTGTGACCCAAGCTCATACACTATACAAAACAATTAACAAAAAAAAGAAACACTTAATAACAATTCTGAAAGTATAACAGTGTTAGAAAGAAGTAATAAATAGGATGCGAAAAGAATGATTAATATCACGCGAAAGTACTGCGAGGCGCTGTTATCAGAAGACGTAAGGATAAAGAAATACTTGGTTATTTACTGCATCTACTGCTACATAGAAACTGGAAGGGCTTATAGTGTTACGATACGAAGCGGACGAGGCGGACCTATGCGGCAAGCGAATGCCTTTCAGGGAGTGCCACACAAGGTCCAGTGCGGGATTCAAAGTCCGCCTCCGTACCACGACGCACTCTCGCTCTATGTGGCACCTCGCATTGACTATAATGGAATCCAATGCTCGCGGCAGCCTCCGGCCCGCTTTCGGTCCGCGCAGCGCCGCTCTCGGTTCGCATTGCGGTCGTCTGTTTGTCGTTCGGGACGGTACCGGTCCGTACCGCACTGCTCCCGGCCCGGATCTCTGTGTGGCAGATTACATTCAAACTCGAACATTACAAAAAATCCCACCCCCGGCCCCGGTCGGCTCCCGGTACCGCCTCTGTTTAGCTTGGCCTTTAGAGTCAAACGATTTTGCATTGTGCTCTAAGTATATAAAATTGGCATACCTACTTAGGGGGACACAAATAAAATGTACTCGAAACTCTTGCAAGAATGGTGAAAAGGCAAATCAGGAAAAAGGAAATATTACAGAAGCTCTTTGCAATAGAATGTGCAACAATACAACTCAAAAATAAAATACAAAGTCCGTCCATATACAAAAGCAAAAGCACTAAGTTGACCTATATTGATTGATGATGCTTATCGCGACAGTCATTTTTTTTTAAATTCGAACATAGAAGTTCTTTTTCGTTCCTCTCCATTACTGGAGGTTGGCAGTCGGCTCTGCATATCCATGTCTATCTCTTGCTAAACGAAACAGCTCTTAGACGCTGGCGATGTCTGTGCTAAAATAGAAGTTGGCAGCATAATAATATTGAGTTGATTTTAAGTAAATTGTTTTAATTGATTGTAACACTACTAGCTTGTCCAGTCAAGAAAGGGCTACAAGGAAAAAGCCTATCCATGTCACGAAACCTAAGTTCATCTGGCGCACCCTGTAGTCCAGTCATTTTACGGAGTTTTGTTACGAGGGGTGGGGAGTAATTATTAATGGGACTTTAAAACTGTAACCGGCACCATTTAGTAACAAAAAGACTATATGAAAACATATAAAAAAAATTCGCTACGCAACATAGAAATCAAAAATGTGTCTCCCAGAAGGTTTTTAATTTAATAATATTATTACCAATGCTCTCATTTTAATCAGATTTAACAATAATAATTATTTTTGAGTAATAAAATAGGCATTGACATTTTAATAATGAAGTCTTTATTAGAAAATACTAATGTATTTTTCTAAGAAGTAAAAAATAATAACACCATGTTTGAAGTATGTATAAAGGAAAAGCCTCAAAAAATTGCAAAATAAAATTTACCATCAGGTTTTTTAGAACGAGATAAATTATATATTTTAAATGATGCTGAAGTAATATTTTTTTAATTTGGTACATTTCTAAGTTCAAATTGGCTCTTAAATACTATACCGAAAAAAAAAATTATTAATTAGTCCCGGCTCAAACCGTAAAATAACGGGCTACTGGGCCTCGATACGACTATTGCTGACTGGCTAATCTTTCCACTACTGCATAAGTGATTATCATTCTATTTAGCTCATGACACGAAAGGAGAAGAAGTAAAGGAAAACCATTGAAAAGAAACCTTTGTTTTTTCGACACACTGGACAAATGGGCTGAATATGGAAAAAATATATTATTTTTACATGACATCGCACTTGCAATACTCTACTTAAAGATTTTCAACAAACTTGTTTACCAAAAAGGAATGTCCTGTTGACCTTTGTGTGGTGAAATTCTTAAGAAGCTTTGAATGGGACTTTTAGTAAAGGAATCTCGATGACCTGAAAAGCTTCGAGGTACTTAAAATTCAAGATAGAGAACAGAATAACAAAGAAAGTTTAATAAGTAGGTATTTTTGAATTGTTATCCATCTTATGGTGGAAAACAATTATTTATTTATACAACTAAACCACCAATAAATAACTGTTCTTATGAATAGTAATTTAATTAACAATTAAACGTTTGTTTTATGTCTGTTTGTAATTTAGTTTATCCTCCGTGCCAGTAATCATAAGTACTGCCGGTATTTAAAGTCACTCAAATCGCGATGAGCTGGTTTGAAAAAAATATTCTATCTAGGTATGGTTCCGCCAATCAATCAAGTGATCATCATCATATAGTATGGCATTTTTTATCTTCCTGCTTGGATCCGGGGAGGTCTAAATTTCAAGGTCAAGGTGTTTTAGCCAGTCTTCCGCTGCCGGGGTTAATCTATGGAGTTCCTTAGTTCCACTCGGGAAAACGGCGCAAGGTGCTCTCATTTACCACATGGGTGAGGGTTTGGTCAGGTGCCCCGCAGTCGCACATCGGTGACTCCCTCAGGCCCCACTTGTTATAATATCACAGGAAAAACACTGGGCGATTCGCGAAGAAAGAGATGGAAGTATGGCTTCCTTTCATCCCTATTCGTGAGAAGTCTGTGCCCTGAAATGGGAAGTATAAAATGACGGTAATAGAAAACTTACTTCCTTTTCTGTAATTTGGGTAGCCTACCTAACCAAACAGCATGTTTCTGTTTTAGCAAAATAAGCCTAAATGCATTTGCTTTAATTTTTTATTCTTGTCGTACTAAAATAGTTTTTAGTGCTACAACTAACAACTATGCAATAAAATGTCTGAAATAAAATTATCTTTATTTAGTTTTGAAACAAACAAAAAAATTATCTTAGGGGTTAGAAAACTCGACTCGACTTTGTTAGTACATACAGCTTACGGGTAGGAGACAGAGATACCTAAAAACCTATGCCGCGGGTAAAACTATAGAAAAATGATATTTAATATCAATGTGTTTAGATCTTTTGTGACTGGTCGGGTTGTTCGCAATTCTTGTGCATCCAGTGTTGGCTCGTGGAGCTGGTGGACCCTCGGGTGGAGTTAAATAAGACAACGTGTGTTCTCGGTTCGATCGTATATTGGAATGGCCGAATCCTCTCCAGGCTTTGTCCACTTAGAGAGGTCAGTCGATGGTAAACAAAGGTGACAAGACGGCGGCGACGACTGCCGATATGCACCCGTACTAAAGAGGCGACATCTGCATTACGCCACCCAAACTACATATCTAAGTGCAGGCGCTGTCTTTAGACATCCAGTTATAAAAAGTGAAACGGAATTTTCAAGCCCTTCTAGATTTTAAGACTCTGCAACCGTTCCCCTGTTTTAGGCGATTTTATTTATAATGTAAAAAGGGCTCTTGCACACGATTTATCCGAGTAACAAGGAAAATAAAGAAACATTTTCGTTATGAAACAACAAACTCGGATCGTTTTTTATAGGCTTATTTGTTTTAAACGGGTTATAACGTGAATATAGCGTTGTTTAAGCTTCAGAGTCCGAATTAAGATGAATCTTTTAAAAACAAGACTTAGAAATTAGTTAGGGTTGCGGAATTATAAAAAATAAAGTAAAAAGTTAAAATAAAGTATAAAGTTAAATTATAAAGTAGTTAGTTTAATTATAAAGTATATTTCATTCATTCATTTCATTCAATTATATCGAAAGTTAAAAAGTGACAATACTATTGAGAAACAGCAAAAGAGAATTTAAAAAAAGAGTGTTGGAGTCACGTTGCAGGTTCTGACACGAGCAATTGTCTCGCATGGTGTTCGCGCGTCTCGTTTTTGCCTGCCACCACGAGGCTCCGCAATCCTCAATCTCTTTTTGTTCTTGATCAAAAACAATCACTGAGATTGGGATAGATACTTCCACAAACTACTTAATACTGGCGGAAATGCAGTGCCAACGCACAAGCAAGAGTCCATTAATTATAAATAAAAAAGATAAAGAGTGTTTCTTCTAGAATATCGATGAAATCATCTGCAATAGATGAAAAGGCCAACGATAGTATTGCCATATTTTAAACTATAGATATAGTCTGACCACAAGGTGTGTAGTCTGTACCGCTCTTTGGGTGGAATAGAGCTCTGAATATTTTATATCATGTGTGTGTGACACGTGCACAGTCCACGGTGCTATAATAAATCGAGTAGGTAGCAGTCGCTAATGGCAGAGTGCATGGAGCGGAGTGGAGCGAAGCGGCGCTGGTTTTTCTGCCCCTCTTGCCGCGCAGTTACATACGAAGCTCTTGTGGTCAGACGATACGAGTCAATACCTGGTTTTAATTTGAAGAGTTGTTGGTCAATATTTTAAGTTATCCATATATCTTAAAATCTTAAGCACCAACGCTTGGTGGACTAGACAATAAATCTAAGTAACTTTCATTACGGCACCATGGAAATCCATAGAAAACATTAATACCTATACAGGGTGAAATTGATATCATTAGCATCCTTTTAAACTAAGAGTCCCATTTTAGTATGGGAGCAAACTGATCGGAGCAATAAAAAAATTAACTGTTGCATACATTTGAGTCGCGAACTCGCGCGTCGGAGATTTCAGTTCCATACTGGAACAGCTGATTTTTTATTTGCTCCGATCGGTTTGCTGCCATAGTAAAAGTTGTTCAGTTTGATGGGTAGACTCTTAGTTTAAAAGGATGCTAATGATATCAATTTCATCCTGTATATGCGACCCCATGGCTTTTTTTGTTGTTTAGGTGTTGGGTGCTGGAGTGGATGTTTTTCAGTTTGATGATTTCTATTATCTCTCTACAGTTTGAGTACCTACTTTTCAAGTAGTACTTTGTTTGTAGTTGCCATTTTTTCCTCATATCTCTTGCTAGTATGCATACCTATTTAATCAAATCAAATCAAATATACTTTATTTTACACCAAAAACATAAACAGTAAAATACAGAAATAAAATACAAGAGGCACAAAATAAGGCGGTCTTATCGCTAAGAAGCGATTTCTTCCAGACAACCTTAGGGTAGAGGAAACGGTGAAAAGAAGAAAGGTAGGCGGTGTTTCCAGAAAAAATTATCAAAAATCTGCAGTTATTAGTAAAAACAAAAAGTAAGTATACAAAATAAACCTATTATAAATACATATATAATATACATACTCATATAAATATATATATATATATTTATTTATTTATTTTTTGACGAGGCATGTTGCTGAAGGAAATTGATTTTTTTTTTTTTTAAGGAATTTTGACGACGCATGTTGCTGAAAGGCTATATATATATATATACACACATACATCATACATAAATACGCGTACTACACAACAAAATACTATAGGAAAAGATGATTTAATACACTTTTCTTTTAAATTATATAATTATATTCCAGTCAAAATGTTATATGTCCAGAGATAATTGCATAAAAATTTACCGAAAAGCATTTTTCGCGTAAACAAAACAGGGTGAAATGGCCCGTAATGTATTTAGTGCCCACTCCGTTCCATTAAGACCTCCGAACGTAAAACAACTTCTTCCCTTCCTCGCGTTTGTCGCGTAATTGACTTTCGAAATTCCCCTTGGAATTGATGGATTGTTTCCTACAAGTTCGCCTCTGGTTAATTGTTAATTATGGTAATTTGTTCTAACGAGGTGGGGTCCGGCTACCTGATTGTAATACAAATTTTCTTGTGGTTCCTTCCGTTTACTTACAAAAATCTTTTTGGTTTATGTAGACTTTTCGATGTCTCACTATAACTGTTAATCGTTAAGGCTTTTTAGTATGTGGGGACTTGCTCTATGGCAAGTCTACACCCACAACAGCGCGAGTTATAGATGCGAAGCCAGTAGATGGAGCTACCTGTTGCACTCGCAAATGTGCACTATACAAGACAACTGTCAACGTAAATAACCTGTAACCAACTACAGTTAAGGATTACAATCGAATGCATAACATAAATCGCGCAGGAGAAATAATCACAGAGATTCGATCCATATATATGCAAGGATCAACTAAGAATTCATGTTCTTAGTAGTGTGAAGCCTGAGGACCAGCCGTGGTCCTACGGCTGGTCCTCAGGCTTCACACCTGCCCTGGCGGAAGATCTTCCCTTTTTACTGGAAGGACCTTCGAGTGGAATGCCCTGCCCCTTACGACCCTAATTCCTTTAAAGTATGAGTGAATAGGCTTCTTCTGGGTAAACTCGCTACATCTTCAACCCAATCTTTGTCCTGAAGACTAGATTGAGGTCAAGGGAAACCGATCTTTAAAAAAAAATCTAACATGACAAAAACACGTGAATATTTTAACAGTCAGCATGGCTTATAAGAATGGATTTCTGCTTGAAAACATCATAACGACGCGACTAAAGATTATCCTTTAATAGCTTTCTTATTATCCCTTAAAAGCCACACCCTAGATATTTCATACCATAGAGATCTAGAGAGATGCCAACCAACGCGCTGAGTACAAAACGTAGTGTCGCATCACCACCAGTACCACGCGATAGAAAGTATTTTGTTAGCTTGAATGTGATCATTATCCATTGCGGTATCAATGCTCGAATAATCTTTAGTACTTCGCAAGCATTGTAAACTATTTACACATAATATCTCGACTGGCATTGAGCCTCATAATATATTGAATCCTTACTATCGCGAGCAATGTGTTCCGTTTTTGCGCATATTGCTGCGACACTGGCCCCGGCCCCTTTTCACATCTCCCTTTAGTTTTTGTGATCTGTGTTTCATACAAACGGGCTTGCGCTGACAAGATTTAAAAACGATACAAAATATTGTTTGCTATCTTAAAAAATGCACAATTTAGGCTGGATGAGTGCGAGTGAAGGAGGCATAGATCACTGCTTATGGTCATCTCCCCCTTTACCACCGAGAGGGGGTGAGGCCAAGATTAGTGGGTGGCAGGGAGTGTCCATACTGTTTGTATCTGGGATCAAAAACGGAATGGAATGGAAAATCCAGAGGAAAATCCAGTGTGTATGGATTTTATGTCCGTTTTTAATCTCAAACAACTCACTTGTACTGTGCTTAAGCTCACTTTAGCATCTTTTAAGGTCCATTATAAAGATGAAAAAACATGTCAAGTGTAGGCGGCTAACCTTTCACGTAAAAAGACAGTAAAATACACCTTATATTTGAGGCACTTGACTTATACTTGAGTACAGTCAACATCAAAAGAAAATGATGAAGAAAAAAAATACTTTTAAAATTATTATCTGATTTTGTTAGCCGTTTGGCTAAGGTGACTTTCTTTATCGCTCTTTCACGTTAAATCAAAATTTCAATCCGTTAAAGAAAGATTTAATTTGGCCAAAGTTATTTACGCTGCGTTACTTTATGTTTACTTTTTCTGTTGAATGTACAACACACGGGAAGAGATAGACTTGCCCATTTTAAGCCAGGAACCACAGCTGATATTTTAAATTCTAACTCTGCCATCAATCTACATATTAGAAATGGCGACATTTGTCCGAAAAAATAGTCACTTATTTATTAAGAAATCGTACCTCACACATAATCTTCGTACAAAAAACCAACTCGCCCTCCCCACAACAACAATGGAAATGTATCACAAAAGCCCATTCTTCACCGCTGCGAAAATATATAATAAAATACCGGAGCATATTAAAAACGAAAAAAAAGATCACATATTTATACAAAAATTTAAACGTATCCTAATTGGTAAATCTTATTATAAAATTGAAAACTTTCTTTCTGAGATCTGATTTCTAGCTACTCAAATTATTATACATACCTATACCTACTATTCTCGTTCTCAACCTCACGGTCCCCACTGATTTAAATTTATTAATTGATGATTTGATTGATTTTGATTTATTTAATTGATTTTAATTTACTTGTAAACAATTTTGTTTGATTTGATTTTATTTGTTATATAATACATTTTAGTTACCCTTTATTTATTTATGTTGCCGTGCCCAGAGGGTATCATATGTAGATCAAAATTTGTTACATTTAAGACCTAACTGTACCATGTGATTGCAATAAATATATGAATATGAATAAAGTACAGAAAATCTTCACAGTTCTTTCTTGAAACGAATTTTACAACTAAACAAAAACTATCATAACTGCTCTAAATAAACAACTAGTTTAAATAACTCAAAGACAACAATTCCTAGAAGAATAAAATACGTGAGGAGTTATTTCTTAGACTTCCCTGCTTCTTGTAACGGAACTACGGAACGCGAGAACGGAATTGCATTACAAGAGTCAGACGTCTAATCTAAGCTTTATTTCCTCACAACGTCACGACTTTCAGAGAGACACGTTCTATTATACCTACAATAGAAATTTAGATTTAATAATATCTATATACTATTATAAAACTGTAACAGGAAGTTTGTCTGTACATTGAAGATATTAACAAAAAAAAGTTACGATATGGTTTTTAGGTGTCCCTGATTCCATTTCACTAATTTTTGGATTTTTTGTCTGTCTGTTTGTTTGTGTGTTTGTTTGTTTGTTTGAACGAGTATCACGCAAAAACTACTGAACCGAATTTGATGAAACTTTTTTGTTTGATAGCTTATGATCTGACTTAAAATCTGGTATATAATTTATGCGGACGAAGTCGCGGGTTAACGCTCGTGTATTATAAAAAAATAATTAGGACTACTAAGTTATGGACTTTGATGCCGTGTTCTGTGTGGTGTCTGGCTTAAAACAGCACCAATCTAGTAGGCCTCGCATGCCACCCCCGAGAAAACGATAAAAATCGAGATGTGCTTTTATCTTTATTATTTTACGTATGCCAGAAAGAGCGCGAATGACGATTTGTCGTGGCTGGCATGCTAGCAGTGCAGATGGGTATCGTAAACAGGGGTCTAATCGCTTCAGCCATCGTCAACCGTTAGGAAAACTACGTACTGTAAGACCAGGAAAATAATTCCGCTCGTCAATCTTTGTTTGCGCAGAGCAGACCCGAGTCCTTATCAAAACCCGAAGTCATTTAGTAATCAAAGGGTTCAAAGTGAAACAGCAGCGAAAAGGGCGCGAAAACAATTAGCCAATATCGGCAAGGTATTTGAAGGTGGCACATCATGATTGGTCAATAAAATTTCGCGCATCATTAAATTTTGTCAACTGCACAGGTATATTGGTAAGACTTATAATTATAAACCTGGTACTACTGTAGTAGTATCTTCTTGTCCCAAATATCGCAAATGCCTCAAGACAAAAGTCGTTGACCAGTGTCTACTGTCTTATCTTATCTTATCTTGTTGTGGGGGCTGGCAAGCCAGCAACACTTCGACCCAATGGGATCTTTTGTGTTAGCCCCAATACTTTTTGTTGTCTTCACCCTTCAAATACATGGTCAATGAAGGAGGCAACACCATTGAGGGAAAGAAACCTAAATATCTCCCGGTTTCGGGTATCCATCTCCGAGGAGGCACATGCGTTTTACCGCCAGGACATCACAGTCACAAAGAACATGCTCCATAGTCTCTTCATCCTCTCCGCATGCTCTGCAGCTGGGATCCAGGGTGAGTTTCATTTTGTGCATCATCGCGCCTGTAGCGTAGTGCCCAGTGAGGGCTCCGACTATGGCACGAGCCTTGCTCCTGCTATTATTCAGTATGAATCTTGAGAAGCGAGTTGTCACACGAGAGTGTCTACTGTCAGTGACATGATAACTGAACATATGATAGAACGATTCTATTCTATAATAGAATCGTCGAACGTGATCGCTCACTCAAGACCTCATAAAAGGCTGAAAGTCGCTCATTGGGCAGTGGAGTTATGCAGATTATTATGAGATCGAATCAAAAATGACGAGATTCGCAAAATAACTAAGGTAGTAGGACATACACCAAAAATTGTAAAACCAAAGTTGCAATGGGGGCTACGTAAAACCGATGTTCGATGGATTAAATACATTATACATACACACTCAACCAAAGTTACGAAACAACCAAACGCTAACAGATTAGTAAAGCTTGAAAAAAAAATTGTACTTTTGATACTTTTGTGATTTTAACATATATCTTAAATATTGAAATTTCATCAACAAGCAAGCAATAATCATAAAATACTTAATCAAAGGCAGTCTGATTACAAGAGCAGAGATATACAGGGTGAAATTGATATCATTAGCATCCTTTTAAACTAAGAATCTACCCATCAAACTGAACAACTTTTACTATGGGAGCAACCTGATCAGAGCAAAAAAAAATCTGCTATTCCATACTAAATTGCACCCGCCGCCGCTGCCTACTCGACTCAAACAGCTGATTTCTTTTTTGCTCCGATCAGTTTGCTGTCATAGTAAAAGTTGTTCAGTTTGATGGGTAGACTCTTAGTTGCTTGAAAAGGATGCTAATGATATCAATTTCACCCTGTAGAGTTTTGATATGTTTGTATTACTAGATTAATTTGTATGAGACACATCGGATACCTCATACATGGCATACAAAGTTTTATTATTTTATAGATCTGAGACGGCCCGGAAGCTCAGTCGGTAGTGAACCTGCCGGCTGTGCCGAGGGTTGAGGATTCAAATCCCGTAAGGGACAAATATTATATTTGTATGATGAATATGAATGTTTGTAACCGAGTCATTGACGTTTGTATCTATATATGTATTCTATATCGTTACCTAGTCATTATAATGCAAGTCCAGGTTAGATTCTTGTACTTTAAATGTGACTAGATAATTTGTGTGACAATGTCCAAGATATTTAAAGATGTATTTGTTCATTTGTATAAAGTTCGTTTGTGTGGGTGTAACCTCTGAAACTAAGCAACAGATTCTAAAAAGACTTTCGCTAATAGAAAGCGTTACTATATCTGAGTAATATAGTCTATATAAATCGCATGTTCATGTGAACGAAGTCGCGGGCATCAGCTAAGCATTGTGTAATCTCGGTCTGCTATCGCTCTTTCCAATATGAATAGCGCTAGCCCGACGACCCGGTTGTATAATGGTACCTGCCAAACCAAACCAAATGTAACTGGGTTTTAAATACCAGTTCGGTTGTACAATAGTTTTCTTAATAAAAAATTAAAAGTCTAATAACTTACGCTTCTGCGAGTGTTATTATTATAACTAGTAACGAATATGATCAAAAGAATAGCACAGAAACAATAAGTGTCCTGTCAGAGAACAAGAATTTCTTTGTAAGGTTTTATGAGACAGTTGACTTACATTACTCTCTTTATACTGAAACTAGAGCTACTATAATCCATTTTGCGTAAGAAAACCAGACCGACCCAAACAAGAACCTTTATGCCTTAGTTTTAAGTGAGAAAATGCTTCGATTTAGGAGTCTTCTTTCTTGGAATGGGAACTTAGAGTCGACAATACGTTATTGTCGTCTCGGGCGATAGGCGAAAAGGGAACACAATATGGGTACACCGGTGAGACGCTCTGTAGAAGCTATTCTAGTGTAGCAACGATAAATTTAAATCGAGAATAAATTTTCCTCAATTTTTGAACTTTACGAGGAAGCTAACGTCGAAATTGACTCGTTTTATTTTTCTTCGAATTTGTATACAATTTATCCTTTCGGAAAAGAAAATGTACGCTATTATTAACCCTACAGAACTTTAGAAAACCTACATTTCATGTTTGAATCGGACGGACAAAATGCCATGTACCAATGAGTATTTTTAACTTATGTACGTAATACCAAATGCTCTCAACGGTGAAGTAAAACATCGTGAGGAAACCTGCATACACTGAAGAAGAATTTCCGATGCGTATGGGAAGTCTACCAATCGGCATATTGGTCGTATCCTGAGGGTAGGCCTGTGCCCTGCAGTGGGACGTATATAGGCTGATGATGATGATAATAATGCTTGAAGCAATATAACAATAAAATAACAAACGAAATACATTTCGCACTTTAACGTATTTCTATGAAAATATTTTCCAAAAGTATTATCAATTTTCGATGCCGATCGTTCCTTCTAAATATTATGACCTTTTTGCACAATAAAAATGAACCATTTCTAATTTAACATTGAGAAGGTAACAAGGTGCAACACTAAATGCATACCATATTTAATGAGATTCTTCAGACAATCAGACAGAACTACTTTTACAAATGAACCAAAATCGAAGAGAAAGAAATGTTCCATAGAATATGATGAAAATCCATCATTCGCTCTCAAATTAGTTGTTTTGAATTTAATTGACGTATTCTTTTTGTTGACACTACTTAATAATGTTAGTAACAATAAACGCTATCTTAGAAAATTCGTCCTCTTGCTAAGGATTGGTTAAAAAAAGAGAAACATTCTAAAAACAATAAAAAACTTGAGAGGAAAAATAGTCAGACACTTGATACGAAATGACAATTTCTTTAAAACTATACTGGAAGGATAAATTGAGGGGAAGAGAGGCAGAGTAAGACCGAGTCAAAGTTATCTAGCCTAAGTGAAGGAAAAGGTTGATGTCGTGTCGTATCAAGAACTCAAGAGACTAGCGGAAAAGAGACAAGATTGGCAAATACTCCACTGACAAGAGCGTAGCTCTTAATGATGATGATGATGCTAATCTATACTATTATAAAACTGTAACAGGAAGTTTGTCTGTACATTGAAGATATTAACAAAAAAAAAGTTACGATATGGTTTTTAGGTGTCCCTGATTCCATTTCACCAATTTTTGGATTTTTTGTCTGTCTGTTTGTTTGTGTGTTTGTTTGGGTGTTTGTTTGAACGAGTATCACGCAAAAACTACTGAACCGATTTTGATGAAACTTTTTTCGTTTGATAGCTTATGATCTGACTTAAAATCTGGTATATAATTTGTGCGGACGAAGTCGCGGGTTAACGCTCGTATATTATATATTAGTCATCAGCTGTGACTAAAATTATAACTACCGCTACACTCAATAAACATGAAAAATTTCGCTCCCCAGAACAATGTCCGCTATAAGTTTATTTAAAACCATTCTTTCCACCTAACCATTTATGCATGGGAAACTATTCTTTGTTACCTACACAAAAAGGCGCAAAGAGTTTTCTACTGAGCTAACTCTATTTCCGAGGTCATTATTCTTTTTCACTGCTCTGTAGGAAGTAGGGGTGCTATGGAAGTCGGTAACCGTAACCGTAAACGTAACCGAAAGTATCGGATATAAAAAACCTACCAAAACTTAAATTAGATCCACAGTGAAATTTGGAGTTAGATGTCAATTGTATTTTCCATAGCATAGCAATATGCTCACGACTATATATACTTAAATAATCAAAAATATTCAAAATTTCAAAATCCATCAGCAAGGCAACAATATTCATGATTATGTTAATATTACTACTAACGGACATGAAACTAAGGTGAGTCACAATAGTACCAATCTGCATAAAAATACCGTATTCAAAACAATTACCGTGTACAACCACAACTATTTGTAAGTCCAGAAAACTCCCAGTAGCAAAACAGATAGTTCTTTCTCCTTTATATCATCATCAGCCTATAAACGTCCCACTGCAGTGCACAGGCTTATCCTCAGAGAGGATGTATGGGCCTGAGTCCACCACGCGTGCTCAATGCGGATTGATAGACATTCACATGCGCATTAGAATTTCTTCTTCAGCGTATGCAGGTTTCCTCACGATGTTTTCCTTCACCGTTTGAGAGCAGTCGGTATTTGTTCATAAGTTCGAAATACTCATTGGTACATGGCATGATGTCGTCCGTGCGGATTTGAACCCGGAACTTCATGATTGAGAGTCATGTCAAGTCAATTCCTCTCCGCTACGCCACTGATGCTGATGTATATGCCTGAATCTGCCTGCTGTGCCCAGGGGCGCAGGTTCGAATCCCGTAAGGGTCAAATATTTGTATGATGAATATGAATACTTGTACCCGAGGCATGGATGTTTGTATCTATATATGTATTCTATAGAATGCATAACGATATATCGTTGTCTAGTCATCATAATACAAGTCCAGGCTAGATTCTGTTACTTTAAATATGACTAGATAATTTGTGTGACGTTGTCCAAGATATTTATTTATATCCATATCCGAAACTTTGTACCTCAGCCATCTCTATTGTGAAGAAAAAAGGACTTACAAAAGGTGGAGGTTGACGGATTGCCCTTGAATGTTCGTGAAATGTTTGCAACTACGCTACATTTGATATGTGGCGACGTGATAGTAACGTTTTTGTTTAACATCGTGTGCGGGATGAATAGAAAATGTGAACAATGTTGGTAAAGTTGCCACAGGTGGCCCTTTAAAACTGCAACGTCTTTTATAAGAGGAGGAAGGATGAAACTGAAAAGATTGAAGTGCATCCTAAAGAAAAACGTGAATTTAAAATAAATAGACATGTAACACTAGATTCTGGACCCACTTCATTAGAAGTCATAGAAGAATTTGAAGAAATTGAACAACCTTCTAACGTTCAAAGTGGACATACAACACTCGATTCTGGACAGAATTCTTTAGAAATAGCTCATGAATCTAACAAGGTTGACAATACTAGTTGTGGGTTAATGTTTATTATTTTGTTACTTAATACTGACGTAATACCGACTGGTCTGAAAGGAACATTGTGAGGAAACCTGCATAGGCTGAAGAAGACATTCTTTTGTGTATGAGAAGTCTACTAATCTATATAAGGGAGGGCTTGAGGGTAAGCTTATACCAAGGCTGGTGATGATGTTGTTTTTTTTTAATTTTCGTCGTTTATTATAGTCTAAGAACAGGCCAACTTATATAGATTTATTTTGGCTGTGACTACAAAACACTAGTCGCAACTTTGTATGTTCTTTGAAACTGTACCGAAAAAAAATTGAATTCGCATATATTCTGATTAGGGAAGCGGATGGAAACCAAAACAAAATGTTACTTCAAGTTAAGCCCTGTTTTTTTCTGAAAAATCCATTAAAATTTCATCCGTAGTTTCTACGTAATGCGTGCACAAACAAAGAGACAAAAATACAATATGTCTAAAAACATTTGTCACAGCATACCAAAATTTAACGCCAGCTCTAGAAAGAAGCAAATGCACGTATACTATACGTAATTATATCAGTAGATTGTACTAAGCAGGCATTGTACTACGTACAACGTATGTACTCTTTGATTATGTTTGTCTCTCTTTGTAATGGTTGTCAGGAAGAAACCGCTTTTAGTGATAAGACCGCCCTTCGTACCCTTCTCATTCTTGTTATAAAATTTTATTTGTCTATTCTTGGTGTGCAAATAAAGAATATTTATGTTATGTTATGTTATTACAGGGTGTTACAGAAGTAAAAATAAAAATTTAAAACTTTTAAGGGGGTTGTTTAGACCATCAAACTGAACAACTTTCACTATGAGACCAACATTGAAATCGCGAAAAAAAAAACTTTTGTACTATACATTTAGCTCGAGTAGATCTGTAGTTTAGTATGGAACATCGCAAACGCATCGCATCATGGCGATTATGGCAAATCTCCTCATTTTGGAGGAGGCCTATGTCCAGCAGTGGACGTCTATCGGCTGATATGATGATGATGATGATGGAACATCCGATTTTTTTTTCGCGATTTCGATAGTGGTCCCATAGTGAAAGTTGTTCAGTTTGATGGTCTTAACAACCCCCTTAATGTATTTTTGTAACAACCTGTATTTTTACTATGCTGATATCACAGCTCAGATAATTTATATTTTTCGCTATCTATAATTGCTTTTGCCCAATCAAGAAGCGTCAAAGGTACGATCTCTTTGCCAGTTACCTTATGGGAATCAAAGGATTTGGTAGGATTTTTACGTAGGTATTATATAAAAAAATTATTTTTACTTGCACACAAATTTTTTTTGTTTTGTGTATTGTAAAAAAAAACATTTTTTTTTCGCTATTATAATTATGTCGTGTGGAGACTTATCAAAATTAACGAATACACGTAGTATACGGACAAACAAATAAAATAAAAGTATTTGCCGCAGAATATTATTTATCATTTTATATCTAAGACAGGTGACAGAGCTTAAAATATGGGTATGCATAATTTTATATTAATATTTAACATGCATACCTACTGGCTGGATTGGATAAGAAACACATCTAAATTATTATAAAACTGTAATAGGAAGTTTATCTGTACATTGAAGATATTAACAAAAAAAAAGTTACGATATGGTTTTTAGGTATCTCTGATTCTATATCACCAATTTTTGAATTTTTGGTCTGTCTGTTTGTATGTTTGTTTGAACGAGCATCACGCAAAAACTACTAAACCGATAAAACTTTTTTGTTTGATAGCTTATTATCTGATTAAAATCTGGTATATAATTTGTGCGGACAAAGTCGCGGGTTAACGCTCGTAGTATATAAATTCACGACCAGGATGGATGGTTAAAACAAGAGAGTCATTAACATATAACATGTTAAAAATATCAGAGCATTTTTGTAGCCCACACTTCCCCTGGCCTCTCAAAAGTTAAAAGTAATTCATAATAAATGCTTCTTCATCCCAACCAGTAAATTTTGCTTACCTTCCCGTGGCTTCGCAAAGTTACAAACACAAATTTGTCGGAACCCGCCGGTCTGTGCCGGTCCCTTCCTAATGTAACTTTGTTTGCCATAATGTTACTTTTTGTAACTTATTTTGAACATCGTCTTTTGTCAGTTCATCAAAATTGTGTTGAAAGTGGGACTGATAATGATGACTGATACAAATCCGCACAGGAATGGTATTTTGGAAAGTCACAAGACATGTTGAAAATGCTAGAAAATGTCAAAACTACTAAAGAGATTATGCATGATTCGATCATGATTTTGAAAGTATGAAATTCAAAAGTAGCACTCCTGCCTCGTGTGTTGGAGTAATGGCCGGTAAGCCTAGCATGCCAACATCGAGAAAACGACAAAAATTGAGTAGAGCTCGTAGTCGCGTGCTAAAATTACAGCGTTTGAAGTTTTTCCCATTTTGTTGCTCTGTCGTGCGTAGCATGCTACAGATATATCTCACCCATTTTAAGGAAGAGATTATTGGTGATGAAAGTAGGGACTTTAGATTTGGATGGGCGATGTGATGATAAACATTTTTTTTTAAGTATTCAAAATAGTTACGCTTTGGATCACAGAAAATGGTCGTCGTTGTCCAGGTCGTCCTAGAAAGAGGTGGTGGAATAATCTGGATGCTTTCGATGACAAATGGCTAAAGCTTGCCCAGAACAGAGATGGGTGGAGGATGTAAGGCTGGATGAGGATGAAGGCCTTTGCCAAGAGGAGGAATGATAATATTAAAAACATTTAGATTTCGTTAAATATTGTACCCATCACAATCGAACGTATTCAATAACAGTAAATAAAGCCAATTCCAAGTAGACATTTATGTTTGATTTTGTTTCTCGTTAGTTTATCTTCCCGTCAGCTTTAATGATATTTGAGAATTCATTATTTTTTTTTATTTGTCATTTGATTCATCTTCAGTCCGTAGTAGCTTTATTTCTTCTTAATCTTTAAACATTTTCGACGATACACGTCTATAAAAATATTAAATAAAAAAGATTAAATCAATGTCTCTGAATTCTCCTTAATTTATATGAAACTTTATGCGCTTCAAAACATACTATATACCTGACTGCTTTTCTATAAAGATTAGCACTGGCGTTAGTCGAAATAAACTAAAAATCCATCATCATGATCGTCAAATTTATATTATGACAATCATTTAGCCGTTGTGTTCCAGTGGCGAGTAACCCTGCCTGCCATGCAGGAGGCGATCGATGGTTCGATCCCCGTCCAGACCTTTGACTATTTATTAGTCCAGACAGACTCGTACCAAAGAGTTTTTCGGAATTTATATACGATTTGTAACACCACTGGGTTTTTGGTGAAGGAAAACATAGTAAGGAAACTATGTAGGGTATAGTACCCACTAAGTGGCGTCGGGCTCGCTCTCCGTCACACTGGACAGAGTTTCGTTACTGCCCCTCGGGGAATATAATCGTGAGCATTATGCTGTGCTATGCTATGCTATCATTTAGTAATTGACTCTTATTTTCGCGATCATATCACATCATATTCTCAGAGTGGGTAGGGTAGTCAGAGAATTCCGAGACTTGAGATATTCTTACGTAGCACTTTCAGAATATCCACATTTCACAAACCAGGCACGGTTTGCAGAGGAAACACAGCTTCGTCCAATCATCAATATAACGGTATCATCATCAAACATCTAAAACAAGTCCGACACTACAACCGCAAACCAGCACACATAATTGACAGTATCTTATTCCAATCCCACAGTCAGGTAAAAATAAAATGAATAGCATCAACTGAGATGCGGTGGAAGTTACGCAAGAATGCTTTTATTCGGACAAGTGAGCTCGCAAGTTTGCCACTCGGCCGGCAATCAGGGACTCGAGTTCGAATCTGGGCTCTTTCGAATGAAAAACGTTTATAACATCCTTTGGTGATACACTGGTATAAAGAAAGGCGAGCTTAAAATGTTCGTAAAATTAAAAGGCGCAACTTAAAGCGCAACATAAACAATTATGATCGGTAGTCACATTATAAGAGAGTATGTTAAATGCCTTGTGACAAGTCGTTTCATTATCTACCTTTAACTATACCCTCTTGTTCCTTTATAATCTGTCTGGGTCTTCAGCTTTTTTTACTTGACTGTTCTTAGCTAATATGAAATATTTTCTCTTACGGTACTCTCCTACTTTGATTATCAAAAGCACTGCCCTGAACCGAGAGATGTTTCACACCCACTCAAGTAATCTAAGATCTAGTATACCTTATTATTATATGAATTCGTTATTCCCGGAGGCCTTCAATCTTATTTATGTATAATATGTCATTGTTGTCTAATTTACATTACTAACAGCACAGTATAGTAGTAGGAGAAAGTACTAATATCCACGCCACGTACAGTAATTTTGACCTCGCGGTATAGTGTGTGCGGGGTAGACGCAGTGTTGCCAGCCGGATCTTGTTAAAAGTAACCGGAAATAGATAAAAAAGCAACCTTTTGGTGTGAAAAGTAACCTTTTATATTTATTTCCAGTAATAAAATAAGGTATTAAAAGTTGATAGACAGATGTTAGTTTTATTAACTTTATAAATAATTTAGTAGCGTTTTCTTTTTCAAGTCGCATTTTTCATCCGATTGATTCATCGAGCGAGTAAGTGAGACACTTTAGTCATTTGTGATTTGGTTTTCGATTTGGTATACAGTAGTGCGAGCGAGAAAAACGTGTTTTTTATGAGTTGCATTTACTATCTTAAGAACGTATTGTGATATAAAACATTGCAAAAAATATGAAAAAGCGTTCCGTTTCATGGAAAAATTTTAATTTTAGTGTGTAGCGGTGTCCTCCACTCTCACTTACTCAGCATAAGTATCTTCTTTTCAGTAAGAGCCCTTTTGACGGGAGTATCCAGGGTGTACTAATAGACTGGAAGCCTTAGTTTGGGATCAAAACGATGTAATTGTCTTTGAGCGTTATTTATTGATTTGAAGATATATATTTGCCTGATGAACATCGTGGCAGTGTGTTTACACCCAACAAAGTCACAAGTTCTGGTCGACGAAGTTGTGTCGCTACGTTTCGGAAAACTTCACCATCGCATCGTTTTGTTTTATTTCATTTTGTCAGCAACATTTTTATTGTTGTTGAAGTTTAACAAACAGTGCGTTCTTTGGAGTAGCTCCCAATTGTAACAAAACACTGTTGAGCAAATCGTTCAAAAGTATTCCAAATCTATAAGATTTCAGCTTGAAAAAAAGAGGCCATCTAAGCACGCGACCATACCTTGGACACCTGGCTGTTTCATACAAATAGAATAAATTTAAAAGAAAAGATAACCATATACAATATGCAATTACCTACATTTTACGCCACGCTTTATACCAAGCGGGGGTGAGGTTACAATTGGCGAGAGGCAGGGAATGTCCGTACTGTATCTTGATTGTAAAGTGATGCTGTGACGTCACTGTCTTGACATCACTGTCTTGACGTCACACAGAGAAATTTACAATTTTTTCTCTATTACTTCCTTGAGGTTCCTTCCACTCTAATTGACGACCACTTGGACGAATTGTATGTTAAGAACGTCCTTGACACGATAAAGTTAGCTGTTAGCCGTCGAGTGAAATATGAGGTGGAGGAAATAAACATCAAGCTCATCATCGTAGCTTGCGATCTTCCGTAAACATCACTGAAGTATGCTCCAGTTTTGTTTATGTTTATTATCGTTTCGTAAATTACCTACTGGATTATAATTTTTTCTTTAGTATTACTCTAAATACCACCAAAACATATCCATACCATCTCATATCTTGCTTTTTCTGCCTAATATGTATCTTCAATTGTCAATGCCTTAGCCGTAGCCTTTCAATGCTGTAACCTGTCAATACTGTTTTTATTTTATTGTTTTTATTTGATTCACTTACAGTTATTACACAGTCATTACACAACATGCGTAATCTACAGTCACAAAAGAAAAAAAAAAACAGAACGTTTCAGCCAATGAAAGAGAAACATTGACCTCAGATGACAAATAACTTAGGTACTGTTTATTATTATATTTTAGAAAATTAAAAAGTAAAATAAAAGAAATGCGAAAGTGACAAATAACAATTGCAGTGATAACGTGGTGGAGACAATACAATGAGCAAACTCCCTTCTGCTGTCCTTCTCCTATCTTCCCCCTTCTTCCTTCAAACTATGTTCCTTCTGAACCTATTGAGAGAGTCAGATCTCTGTATCTCTGATCTCTTGATAATCTGTCAAAGCCGTAACCTTTTGGTACTGTAATCAATGTAATTCGACGCAGCGTACCATTAAGGGCCTATGTCGAAAAATATTTAAAGCGAAATGGGCTTGCGATAGCTTATATTACTGCCTGATGCGAGAGAAAGAGATGGGGCGGCGCGTGCGCCTGAAAGGACGCAAGCGTAAAACAAACTTTATTCAATTGTGATTGTACTATTTATGTAAGTTCAATTCTGCTCTAATCAATTGTATCAGTATTGTCTAATCATTCTAATCATTTGTAAAATATCAATCTCTTTTTTTTTAATTAAGTCTCGTGTTTCTATTATTCACCGTTTAGCAGTTCCAAGCATTTATCGATAAAGACGGAGGCTACTTTGGCTTGTTTTTCTATCGAGACAATGTGTCCTAATCATGTTTTGGCTCTAATCAAAACTTCAGTTATATGTTCAATTTACACATAATATCCGCAAATCATACTCCTACAGTCAGTACTTCATGATATATGACGCTTTGAAGAATCCTATTTTCACATAGCCTCTTAATAATAGGTAGAGTAGTACTAGAGTTATATCGTCGTCCATCCAGACATACTTAAACGCAGGTAAGTACTTGTTGATATGTCTGGTTCCAATACAATCAGGACGTCATAATGTAATAGATTTAGCAAAGTAGATTTTCCCAGACCTGCGCTATAACATTTTTAACGTTACGTGAAACTTTTATGAGAGGAAAGGGAATTTCAGATAACGTTTTTTGCTAAGAGCTCTTGATAGGGCTTAAAGTGGTTTTATTCGGAACTTGCCCGTGTTTCTGTCAGTGTGTTTTTATCAACGGGCTTGACAAGTGTCTCGAATACACACAGAGCTATGGGTATTAATTGAGTCGAAGTTGAGGCAAACCCTGGAAAAGGTGGCGCGATGAGTTGAATGCCTACTGCAATGAATGGAGTGATATCGCACTGGACGGATAGAGAGATATGGAAGAGTTTAGAGGAGACCTTTGCACTTAGAGAAGAGTTAAAAAAATAAAAAAGTCGTACCTCTAGGTCTAGCTCTAGGTGTTAATGAAAATATAAGTACCATGTTTACATCTCTAACAGAAAAGAAATATCTTCCGAGAGGTATAGTGTGATGTTTGGGATCGGCCGTGGATCACTTAAGTAATAGTTGAAACCTTTATTTAATATTTTATATTGATGAGAACATGATTTGCGAATCAAAGAACCTAATAAATGGAGATAAAACGAACCTTTTGGGCAGTTGTAATGTATCAATGTGTCAATTGCTTATAAAAATTTAAATATAAGCTCTTGTTATGTGTTGGCATTACATGATACGACACGACATTTTTTCTTTAAAACTATATTGGAAGGGACAATAGAGGAGAAGAGAGGCAGAGGAAGAACTACACTGACCTGCAAAACTAAGTATTACACTTTTAACATTAAATTTTTTTAGACCATAGAAAATAGAGATTTAATATAAAAAACGTTTATAGCAAATGTTATCAGCTTTCTTTGTAACTATTCTTTTTTAATTAAACTCTTTTTAAAGTCCTTTTTATTTCGAAAGTATATTTTATGTACTTAAAAGGTTATTGCAATTTTAAAAGTGTGATATTTAGTTTTGCAGGCCAGTGTAGATAGATTTACCTAGCACAGATGAAGGAAAAGGTTGATGTGGTGTCGTATCAAGAACTTCAGTAGACAGTAGCGGAAAAGAGACTGGATTGGCGAATACTCCACCGACTATAGTAATTTATGTACTATCATTAAAGGTTATATTCGATTGAAGTACCCCCAAAACAAAATCAAACAAAATATCAAAATGTTTTATTCAAAATAATATCACATGGATAGCTTTCTCACGTCATTTTTGACACTACCACGAGTTGTGGAGAAGATGCGGCCAGAACTCTACAACACAAATCTTTTAAGGTTTTTTTATTTATTTTTCTAGTCAGGCTTTAAAAAAGTTGATGATATGAAACCTTTTCCAAGTCGCTACATTAATACATTATTCATTTGAAATCAAAACAAGTAAATCATCTCTTTACAAAATGTTTCTAGACAAAACAAAAAGGGATTATTGTCCGAAAATTGCAATAAATAATTCTCAATGAAACCACCCACGTCCACTTGGACCAAGACAAATATTTTTTTTACTGTCCTGTTTAGGACTTTTGCGGCAATATATTATTTTTCCGCTCGCCGCTTTGTAATTGCGAAAATCGTGCGTTATTCGAACGCGCTTTTTGTTTGCTCCAATTGTAATTCAGTATTTTTCTATTTTTTTTGTGAAGACCTTTGTTATTAAATTTGGTGTAGGACCTGCCTATTGAATGTTTTTATTTAGACACGAGCGTTAACCCGCGACTTCGTCCGCACAATTTATATACCAGATTTTAAGTCAGATCATAAGCTATCAAACAAAAAAAGTTTCATCAAAATCAGTTCAGTAGTTTTTGCGTGATACTCGTTCAAACAAACAAACACACAGACAAAAAATCCAAAAATCGGTGAAATGGAATCAGGGACACCTAAAAACCATATCGTAACTTTTTTTTGTTAATATCTTCAATGTACAGACAAACTTCCTGTTACAGTTTTATAATAGTATAGAGTATAGATTCATAAACTTACGAGTATCACCCTTTTTGAGGTTAGAAACTTTGCTGCAACTGCCAACTATCTCGTTAACCAAGGCTTATTATTACCATGTTTCAGTTTTGGTCATTTTGAAGCATACATAGTTAAAAATATCTAGTAGTTGTTACAATTATTAGTGCTTCGTACCAAAATTGGCAAAACGGAACACTCATGGAATCAGCTCGGCGTATGTCCGTCCGTCTGTCACAGGCATTTTTTCAGAGACCGTAAGACATAGGAAGCTGAAACTCGGCACAGATATGCTAATTACTGGTCCAATATCATAAATGAAGTAAAAAAGCTTAATTTTATATTGGGGGCCAGTTTGGGGAGGTAGAAAGGGTAAGTAAAAAAAATTATTTGTACTGTATGGTGTGGGGTTACAATTTATAGCTTAAGAAAAAACGAGTCTAAAAATATATTTTCCAAATTTTTAATTAAATCTTTGTTTAACAAAATGTTTAATTAAATCCGAGAAATTGATCCCACCGCTATTTCAAAAAGTAAGAATAGCCGCATAAAATCTGAAAAAAATCTTGAACATCAGAAATAAACATGTAGACGGCGGGAAAATTATCAGGCTGGCACTAACTTGGATAGATTTTTTTTCAATACCTAAAATACTACCACCAGTATAAAATTTTCTTCAGTTACTATGTTACTACCACATACTAAGTAAGTGTCAATTTATAGTGGTTGTCATCTATATGTTAAACAACTGGTAGTACGGAACACTAATTGCCCGAGTCCCGACTCGTACTTGGCCGGTTTTATTAACTTTTTTTGCTTGAAAATTCGTTTTTATAAGGATTTAACTAAAATTGACGTTTAAAAAAAATCTACTTATGACAACAAATTTTCTAATAAAATCTATTAATATTTTTCTCTGTTAGATTTAATAGGTGTATTAGCGAATAGACACATAGATTGGCGATGCGAAAAATACTGTTGCGAGCGACGGATTTCGGGATTGGAGTGAAACGCTAAGTCCAATTTATTTACAGAGTTTATTGGGTTACACACTTACACACGGTCCACCTCGCAGAGGTTCCCCTTTACTCAGTCCTCCTCGCAGGGGTTTTCCCTTATACCACTGTTCACTACGTCACTACTATGACGTCACGACACGCGACACTATGACGTCACGACACGCGACACTATGACGTCACGACACGCGACACTATGACGTCACGATGCACAACACACTGTCACGGCACTACGCTGACACTTGTTTACTCACTGTTCCACTTTACTTTTCACCAGTACTTTTTCACTTTTCTTCTTTTCTTCCTTTTTGTTTCGCACTTTTCACTGTCAAATCAATACTCACTTGCGTCCGCAAACTCGCGGCCTTATATACCCCTTAGAATTTTCTAGATGCCCGAATTTCGTTAGTCTTTTCTTTATTCCTTTGTTCCCGGATTCCGGATATTCCTAATCCCGCCTTCTTTCTCGAATTTTCCTAAACATGCCCCATTTTATTGTTTCTTTACAAATATTTCTTCTCTCTCTTTGTTCTAGAACATTCCTATTGTTTTTGGTTCTTTTCAAATATTCCTTCTCTATCAGTTTTCTAGAACATTCCTAAACACGCCCATTTTTTTGTCTCTTTCCAAATATTCTTACTCCCTCTTACTTTTCTAGAACATTTCCAACAACAATAAAATCTAGAATTATTTTCAACGAGTCTCGAACCATCGACCCCCGGCATGGCAGTCCATGACCGCTGAGCTATGAAGCTTGTTGACAAACCGGCCGAATTATTGAATGCCTTTCTATAGCTGCGTCATTTCACAGCATCAGTGACAATACAAACTATAGTGTAATGTAAGAGGTTAGAGCGTGATAATTCACGGACAAGCTATCGGCCCATATCGGCTTAACATCAGTCGCAAATAAAAGAAAATCTAAATTATTTTCGCATTTGTTTTTAGTCAATCAATACCTGCGCCTGTTGATAACTAAAATATTAAATCTATTATCTGAAATATGCCACTCGTGTTTATTGAATGAAATCACTTTCTAGAACTATGGTTTCGTATTAGTAATACTAGGTATGTCAAATCCAATATCGTAAGCATTGATGAAAGAAAATAATAACAGATTTATATTTTCTTGCTGAAAGAAAGTAAGAAATTGATAAAAGTTGTCATTGTCACGATGTATAATTTAGGATTTGAAATGTTTTCTATTTTTCTACAAATAAATATATTTTTCTATGTGGATTCGAATGAGCATGATCATAATTTATTGCTCTTTTGTCTGTTTTATTCACTGAACATTTGCATGAGGTTCGAACGCATCATTACTGTTTAACTATCTAGGTATTTTATAAATAAATTTAAGTTGGGTAAATATCAATGTTTCGAGGCAAACCGCAAAGGTCATTTCAGGTTTCTCATTGACAAATTATAGGTGCTTTACACTAAAGAGGCTATGTGAAAAAAATTGGTTCCTTCAAAGCGTCAGATCATGTAGGAGTATGATTAGCGGATATGTGTAAATTGAACATATAATTGAAGTTTTGACAAGAGCCAAAACACGATTAAGACACATTTTCTCGATAGAAAAACAAGCCAAAGTAGCCTCCGTTTTTATTTATAAACTCTTGGAACTGCTAAACGGTGAATAATAGAAAGACGAGACTTGATTTAAAAAAAGAGATTGATATTTTACAAATTTTGATAAGAGCAGAATTGAACTTAAGTAAATAGTACAATCACAATTAAATAAAGTTTGTTTTACGATTGCGTCGTTTCAGGCGCGTCGCCCCATCTCTTTCTCTCGCATCAGGCAGTAATATAAGCTATCACACGCCCATTTCGCTTCAATTATTTTTCGGCATAGGCCCTTAAGCAAACCATAGACCTGCAATTCATCACAGACTTTTTCTTTTTCTCTTTTTTTTTATCATTTTTTTTTTGCGATATTCCTACCTTTGCAATTTAGCCTTGATAGTAAAGTTCGATCTGCAGGTCTAAAGGGTCACTTTAATGACAAAACCTTAGCGTATACGATATAGTACGACCAGGAAAATAATTCCGCTCGTCAATCTTCATTTGCGCAGACCAGTGCAAAATCGGGTATTCTCTATCTCGCCCCAACTCGAATAGCAGACTTATGGATGCTTCGGCGGCGAAAAGAGCGCGCAAGCAATACGCCAATAGCGGCAAGGTGGCATATTCTGATTAGTCAATACAATTTCGCGCGCTTTTAAAATTTGTCAACTGCGCAGGTACATCGGTGAGACTTATAAACTTGGTACTACTGTACAATATGACACAATACATTTGTGATACGATCACACAATAATGAATACCTACGTTTAGGGATTGAATTTTACAGGTCATTTTATCTGTTAACGAGATCAAATAGGAACACTAGAAACATAGCCCAGTCATTTTACGGAGTTTTGATAGGCGGGGTAGGGAGTAATTATTAATTGTACTTTTAAACTATAACCGGCACCATTTAGTGACAAAAAGACTATCTTAAAACATATTAAAAAAAATTCGCTACGCAACATAGAAACCAAAATTGTGTGTCCCAGAAAGCTTTTAAATTAATAATATTAATACCAATGCACTCATTTGAATTATATTTAACAATACAAATTATTTTTGAGCAATAAAATAGGCATTGAAATTAAAAAAATGAGGTAGGTATTTATTAGAAAAAACGAATGTGTTTTTCAAAACCTTCTAAGTAGACAAAAATATTTACACCAAGTTTGAAGTATGTATAACGGTAAAACCTTAAATATGTGCAAAAAAAAATTTAAGATCAGGTTTGTTAGAACGAGCTAATATCTAAATTTTAAAATTGGAACTGTTGCTGGCGTGATTTTTTTTCTAATTTTGGTTCATTTCTAGGCTTAAATTGGCTCTTCAATATTATACCGAAAAAAATATCAATTATGAATTATTCAAAATGTAAAATGAGTAAAATGACTGGGCTAATACACATTAAATTGAAGTTCTAAATTATCACACAATCGCATTGTCTAGACTTTTATAATCCCAAGAAAACTCTATTCAAAATCGTACATTTCCGACGATTTCATAAAACGAGAAAGCCTCAGCTGTCCCCAAAGGTTTCATAAAAATAAAGGCACAGAAAACAAGGCAATATCTCTTACGAATTTCGACGAGTGAGAAAAATTGTACCGAAAATGCGATATTTATTTCGTCCTTTCATAAGTTTTGTTTCGTCAAGCGTTGAGTGTATACAAAGCAACATTTGAAATTAGTATCTGTCGACATTCACAATGGTAGCATTGTACTCTTACAAAGGAAGATATTCTGCCCCACTATAATGCTATTCCTACGGTTTCCGTTGACAACAGACGTTTATTCATCCGAGGGGGAAAGATTTTGGTGAAATATTTATTATAGTTGGTGGTCGAAGAAGTTAGTAATTTATTCTGGAGATAATGTGTATGTTCTCGTAACTCTTCTAATATTTTTAATGCCTAGCAGGCGATCTAGTAGCTACTAATCCGGTTTAGGGGTGCGGCATCAAGCTGCATTTATACAGGGTGTAAGTGACAGCCTAGCAAATAATCAAACTGAACAACTTTCACAATGGACCCTACCTGAGGAAACGCGAAAAAAAATCTGCTGTCCCATACAAAATTACTGTACCTACTCGACTAAAATGTATGGGACAGCTGATTTCTTTTCGCGTTTCCTGAGGTAGGCTCCATAGTGAACTTGTTAAGTTTGATGGTTTGGGTTCACTTTTTTAGTATTTGCTAGGCTGTCACTTATACCCTGTATAGGATTAAAGTTACCTTTCTGGTTACTCGGGCGGAGAAATACGATACATAATGCCACTGCCGCTTCTCGTGCAGAAGGCAGCGCGGCGCGTGCGATTCGATTCTATATCATGGAATGGACTCTTACCAGTGAGTTTTTAGAAACTTATGTAGTTAGTGAACTATTAATAACACTATACTGGCTTTTCGGCGAAGAAAAACATTGTGAGCTAGAAACCTGTATATTGTTCTAAAGAAGAAATTCTGATGAGTAAGTGAGATTCAGTAATTTGGGCAGGTGTGGTGGATTATCGCCTATAATCCACCACACCAGCCCAATCAGCTCCTCTACAGATTTGCCCAGTAGTGTGGTCGTGTATCTAGGTCATGGATCCTAATGATGTAGTATTTTCTTATATTCAACATAGATTGAATAACTTAGGCGTGAGAGTGGAACAAACTCACATAGTACAGCTGAAAAAAGTAAACAATTCGGGTTTCATAAAACTCAAAGTTTAATACTCAAGTTTAAAATAGAATTAAGGTTAAAAATTTGAAGAATTTGATTAACTTTTATGAATCGATGACTGTGTAATTTTCATATGAAACAGAAAAACTCTTCGACATCTTTCGTTACTCTTCATTTTAAAAAGATATGGCATTTTCAGTTCTTAAAACAAAAATATATCGTACAATTCTCACAATAATTCCAGGCTCCTTGTCGGTAGATCCATTGTACAAAATATCCAGTACAAATGAGCAAACACCAGGAAAGTTGTTATGTTTTGATACGTGTTAACTGCTGTTGTTCCCAACATATGCTATTTAGGGTGAAACTTCGTACATTTGTTGTTATTCTTTTGTTAACCTTCGATGTTTTTATAATGGATTCCCTTTGGACCATACTTAGAAGTTTATACGTGACTATTAGACTGTTCTACTTACGAGCTCTCTTTGTTATTTCAGAAACTTCACTTTGATCTTGGATAGATCGACAAAATACGTAGACTTACGGCCTTAATATTGAATTTTAGGATACTGAATCGTTGCTGTATCTACCTTTTTAATTTTACATTTGTTGCTTCATTTGGGAAGCTACGTAGTATCTTCACGTCCCAAATACCGCAGTGTCTTAAAACGAAAATCTTCGATCAGTGTGTGTTGCCAGTGATGACATATGGGACAGAGACATGGTCGTTCATTCAAGGCCTCATAAAAAGGCTAAAAGTCTGGAGAAATGGAGAGGGCTATGCTTGGAGTATCCCTGCGAGATCGAATCAGAAATGAAGAGATCCGCAGAAGAACCAGAGTAACTGACATAGCCCAAAGAATTGCTACATTAAAGTGTCAGTGGGCGGGGCACATTGCTCGCAGAACCGATGGCCGATGGGGCCGAAAAGTTTTCCGCGTACCGGAAAGCGCAGCGTGGGTATCCACACGGTGGATTCATAGATTCATAGGTTCTTTATTGTACACAAAAACATAATTATGAAAAAAATTACCATAAGTCGTGATGTCGTGGACCGATGACCTGGTGAAGGCGGCGGGAACCCGTTGTATGAGGGCAGCGCAGGACCGGTCGTTATGGCGATCATTGGGGGAGGCCTATGTCTAGCAGTGGACGTCCATCGGCTGAGATGATGATGATGATTTGTTGCTTTGAACATAAGTTTCACACTTGAATGACAGGTAAAGTGGTGGTCTTGTTTTTTGAAGGCTATGGATTAAAAAATGTACATAGAATCAAAATTTACGGCGAGAGTACCAATAAGTAATTTTAAAACTTGCCTTATAATATATATTGCACACACAAACGGTATCATAATTTTATTATAATTACAGATTTCTAAACAATGTTTTCCTTCACTGATTCAGAGCAATTAAATGAGTTGGGTAAAGTACAGCAAAAGAAAACTTACTCGTTGGTACCCGTAGCCTCTCACAATATCCGTGGGAAGAAGAAATACACCTACGTCGGTACTTAGCCAAGAGTTATACAGGATAAATTTAATATCACTGCGGATAACTTCAGCATGTATTCTACTCATCAAACTGAACAACTTTCACTATGGAGACAACGTCGAAAACGCGAAAAAAAAAATCTGCTGTCCCAAAAAAAACTGCAGTACCTAATTACCTAATCGACTCAAATTTATTGGACAGCAAATTTTTTTCGCGATTTCGAAAGTGGCTCAATAGTGAAAGTTGTTCAGTTTGATGAGTAGAATACATGGTGAAGTAATCCGCAAAATTTACCCTGTATAGGGACATTCTTAATACGCTGAGGTTTTTTTAAGGGATAATTAGTCAATCAAACAATTTTCAACAAAGCATGAAAAATACATCATCGGCTATTCATAATTTATTTTTTTTGGCGGCAATTTTACATCAAAACGTCATTATTTTACATCATCATATTTTGGACCAAATCCGATGATGTCTTTTATGTGGAATGCGTATCACAGCCCAGTCATTTTACTGAGTTTTGTTAGGCGGGGTAGGGAGTAATTATTGATTGGACTTTTAAACTGTAACCGGCACCATTTAGTGACAAAAAGACTATCGTAAAACATGTTAAAATAAAAATCGCTACGCAACATAGAAATCAAAATTGTGTTTCCCAGAATGCTTTTTAATTAATAATATTAATACCAATTCACTCATTTGACTTAAATTTAACAATATGTATTATTTTTAGCAATAAAATAGGCATTGAAATTTAAAAAATGGGGTATTTATTAAAAAAAAGAATGGATTTTTCAAAACCGTCTAAGTAGCCAAAAAATTTACACCATGTTTGAAGTATGTAATAATGGTAGTCTTAATAATGTGAAAAAAAATTTACCATCAGGTTTTTTAGAACGAGATAATAGCTAAATTTTAAAATTGGAACTGTTGCCAACGTGATTTTTTTTAATATTGGTACATTTCTAGGCTTAAATTGGCTCTTCAATATTATACCGAAAAAAAAATATCAATTATTAATTAGTCCCGGCTCAAACCGTAAAATGATTGGGCTAATCAAGGAAATAGTAAAGATTAAACCAAAATCTCAGCCACCGTTCGTTCTCAAGATTTAAGCAGACAGAGAGACAGTTATACGAAACTACCGCACTAGAAGCTGTGTACAAACATGCTCTGACGAGCAGTTGTTTTAACTCCTCGGTTCTCCCTGCATACACTCACTCTCCTTTATTTCATGTCTGAGATACAAACATTGTGGAGTATTTGTAACACTAAGATAATTCCAAGGATAGAATAGGATGATTGTTATAGCAAAGTGTATGTCCACATCGAAAGAGGAGTTCCATGATAACATTGAAATCAATTCATTCCACAGAGTTACATTAAAATGAGTGTACAAATTTTTAGGAGTGGTACTGGCCATCAAACTGAACAACTTTTAGTATGGGAGCAAAACTGAAATCCCAATAAAAATGCAATGCCTACTTAAATGTATGAACAGCTGATTTTATTTTTGCAATTTCACGTTTGCTCCTATGATACCTAGTAAAAGTTGTTCAGTTTGGTGGTCTGAACCACCCCTAAAAAATTTTCGACTCATTTCAATGCCACCCTTTAGTAACAGCCAAGGTATTGCCAATATCTATACATTTCCATGAGCTTGTCATCAATAATTTAGTGATCTTCAGTCTACACAACAGTTGGACTTACTGAAGTCCCTCTCAGCATACGCCACTAATCCAAGAATTCTAAGGGTGGCTAGCACCAAAAAGTATTTAGATTTTATGTTCAAATATAATGCTGTCACTTTCATCAGTATGAGTAGTGTAAGAGACAGAGCGTTCACTAAATTTTAATCCTAATTACTTTTTGGTGAAAACCAACGTTCCTGTTTTATCTACAAGTATGTCATAGAATATCAATTTTTCTGTAGGTATCTACAAAAGCTTTTAAAAAAAAATAACCCTACTTCTGGGGCAATAGGGTAAAAAGGCTACCTACCATTTCTTCTTCGTAGTGCATTTTTATAAAAGCTGGTTTTTAAAAATAATTGTTTATTTATGTTTCCGACTCTGGTACTCTGAAGGATCAGTCTGCGTTTATGCATATTTTATGTGTTTCGGAAAACACAGAAGCATTCTGCAAACTTTTATTTTTAGTTTTTATATAGGCTCGCTCTATCACGCTAAAATTTTAGTTGGATTTTAATTTGATACGACACTACAATAGTGGGTTGGGTTAAGGGTTTAATTCGAACTTCCGTATGTCAAAATCCCATAGATAAAAATTGTCGTAGTAAAATCCCTGGACCCTACTGGAACGCAGCTCAAGCTCAAAAGACATTATCTAAATCTAGACCTACGTCTTAGGTTTTATTTATATCCGGTAAAAAGTGCAAAGTCGCGGACGAGAGCTAATTTAACATAAAACATACTAGTCTACTCTTCCAAAATACTATCATCCTGACTAAACAAAATCGAACTCGCATAATGTGAAACGTACGTCACACAAAAGCGCTATAAAGGAGAGAAATATTTAAGCCCTCCACAATATATCACATTCCCAAGTTTGCTTTGAAGTGGAATCCTCTCTTTTGGAAAGTTTACTTTGCATTTACTCGCTTTGCGACTGCCTCCGCCGAAGCGAATTGGAGACAAATGAATTTTATTCTTACCAATTGAATTATGAATTTGATAATGTTCCTTTGGAATTTCAATACGTTTTATAGAGACAATAGAGAGTTAAATTCCATTCGATATCTATTGATTTGCTTTGTACTAGACAGACTTAGACATCAATTGTATTATATTCATTGTATTAAATTACTCGTTATTATAGAATTAGAACTTGTAAAATTTAAAATTCGGTACCTACCGCCGTCACTATTAAAACCATAAACTAAATAATTAAAATTATGATTAAAACATTATATTTGTGCAGAAGATGGTGATGATGGTATCATAACATAACATAACATAAATATTCTTTATTTGCACACCAAAATATACAGTAACAAAAACCATGAACCATTGGTATCACCAATGATAGCCTAAATCCGCCCACAGTTATAGACGGGTAGTATAGTAGACATACCCTGAACCCTTCATACAAACGTGCTCGCTCTGACAAGAAAAAGCTAGCACATGATTACTCAGTGAGTTTATGCTATATCTACCTATGCTACTTCGACTTAGATTGTCCCTTCTTCGAACACTGTTCATCGACTAGCCCAGTCATTTTACGGAGTTTGATTAGGCGCGGAAGGGAGTAATTATTTATTAGACTTTTAAACTGTAACCGGCACCATTTAGTGACAAAAAGACTATCTTAAAACATATTTAA
Organism: Agonopterix arenella; assembly: GCA_927399405.1. Lineage (NCBI taxonomy): Eukaryota > Metazoa > Arthropoda > Insecta > Lepidoptera > Depressariidae > Agonopterix > Agonopterix arenella. The sequence continues at coordinate 7,042,317 of OV656710.1, forward strand.
AAACAAAATTCGCTACGCAACATAGAAATCAAAATTGTGTGTCCCAGAAAGCTTTTAAATTAATAATATCAATACCAATGCATTCATTTGTATTAGATTTAACAATATAAATTATTTTTTTGCAATAAAATAGGCATTGAAATTTAAAAAGTGAGGTATTTATTAGAAAATACGAATGTATTTTTCAAAACCTTTTAAGTAGACAAAAATATTTACACCAAGTTTGAAGTATGTGTAATGGTAAAGCCTTAAATATGTGCAAAAAAAATTTACCATTAGGTTTTTTAGAACGAGATAATAGCTAAATTTTAAAATTGGAACTGTTGCTGACGTGATTTTTTTTTTAATTTTGGTACATTTCTAGGCTCAAATTGGCTCTTCAATATTATACCGAAAAAAAATATCAATTATTAATTAGTCCCGACTCAAACCGTAAAATGACTGGGCTAGACTGTCAGTTTATCGATGGTACGCTCCATCTAATGTCATGGAATCGAAGAGTCACAGTGTTATATTGTATACCTTACGTTTTTTTTATTCTCTTTTTGTTGCTGTATGTTTTTGGTGTCCAAATAAAGAATATTTATGTTATATTATACCTAAAGATATGTAAAAATGGGCTCCTGATGATAATTTAAAATTCCACATGACTAAAAGCTGTTAACACAAAAAATGCAAAATAAGCAACAACGTTGTGAATGGAAGAGTCGGGAGAGTTCATCTGAGGAGAATTACCACGATCAAATTAATTATCTTTGCTGAAAAGGACAAGTGCGTAGCATTCTCATCCTTATGAAATTAATGGCGTATGAATGGGAATGAGGCGAATTCTATCAGAATTGTAATGTTTAGCGGACGTCGTGTCTGCCTACACCATGGGACAATGGCGGGCTTATCTATGTTGTGTTAATATAACAATGTAACTCAAAAATGTATTATATGTAAAATAATATAAACATAACGGAATGCACTACCCATATTCCCAGATTATTGAGACACTGCACTTTAAGATAAGAAGCAATTCAGGGAATACTGCCTGAGTATGCATACTCAAGTGCCTGAAGTCTTAGGCTGCCTATCCACAAGATATAAACAAGGCAAAATCGTTTCATTTTCCTTATCAAAAGTTTCCTCGGTGTCTATTAGCTGTAGATGCGTTACATACTTGGGTTCTGTATACGTCTTTCGTTCAGATCGCGATTTAAGTGGCCACGCGGCTCCGCCATTTTATGGCAGTTTCGGGTGTGTGTTTTTGTATAAAAACAGGGCTTTGAGATCGCCATATCCATTACCGTACAATGTCAAGCATTATTGTTCTTTAAACTAGATATTGGAAAAATCATCACTACCAAGATGGCAGCCATTTTTTAAAAAAGAATATATTACTTGGGTGCTCTAGGCTATCAAATTAAACAACTTTTACCTACTAATGAGACTAATATCGAATGAGCGAAAATATGGTTGTTCTATTAATAATGTCGAAGGGTAATGGTAGGGACCACTAAGTTCTGCGGAATTTATGTACGGTTGTATTTATCATTTACTAGCTTGGCAGTGAAGGAAAACCTCGTACGGAAACCTGAATTCACGAGAATGAAAAGAAAATACCATAAGTTCTTAGGCATGTGTAAAATATAGGTGAGCTTGGGGCGAACACAAAGGACCAGCGCTGGTCTCAGTGTTATATAATGACCCTTGCTTGCAATAGCCTAATCAAAAATAATCAATAAAGGACAGGGTCGATCCAAAAAATTGTGGAATAGCAGATTTTTCGCGATTTCAATATTGGTCCAATAGTGAAAGTTGTTCAGTTAGTACCCTCTTAAGTAGCTATGTAAAGTATTTAAGTTTACACCCTGTATATAGATTGTAAAGACGCGTCATGGTGCAAGGCAAATGTCAACAATGCCCTAATATTCCATGTCATGCTCAGTGTGCAAATTGGATTGGTAGACTTTGAGCAATCAAGGATTGCACTGAAGCAAACCAAACGCCTTGGGTATATTTTTCAGTGATTGGCGTGGTGTATTGTATGACGATATAATATATGTATGTAGTTATTCAAACTACTTGTATTGCCATAGGTCTGTGTATATCCTTACTAAAATAAAAATCCTTTTATGTGTGAAGCATGAGATAATATTTGCACATCTTGTAATAGGTAAGAAACAAAATATAAAATGTGAATGTACCTTTACGTAAATGTCATACTGACCACTTTGGTTGTGAATACACGAAGTCACGGTACTGTAATAACAATAGTTTCAAATGCTCTCCATTCTGGTGGTGAATTTTAAAATAAAACACAGACAGAATACCTTTTTAGCATGTTAAAACATTTTTAGTACATCTTTAATAGTCTGTTTCGGATTCCACAAAACACTACACCTACACAATTTTCATTCGACATTTTTGGCGCAGTCAATAAATTTTTTTATGTTATTTTCTATGGAAAACATCACATCTACTATCTACTATTATCCTGAATGTATCTCTCTTTATCTCTTTAACTCGGTAAATTTTTTGGTTGGCCAGTTATGTACATACGTGGTACATACTTACCTACTATAAATTGTTTTATCAACTCTGCTGCATAGATATAGATTATACAGGGTGTAACAAAATACCATTGTAATATTTTAATGGATTGGTTAAGATAAGACCATCAAACTTAACAACTTTTACGCAGATTTTTTTTTGCTCCGGTTGGTTCGCTCTATAGGAGCAAAAAAAAATCTGCTGTTCCATACTAAACTGCAATGCCTACTCTACTCAAATGCCTACATCAGATTTTTTTTTTTGCTTCGATCGGTTTGCTTCAATAGTGAAAGTTGTTCAGTTTGTAGACTCTTAGTTTAAAAGGATGCTAATGATATCAATTTCATCCTGTATACAGAGTCCTAGAAAATTCTGAAACGGTGAACTCAGACCATCAAACTGAACAACTTTTTCTATGGAGCCTACCTTAGGAAACGCAAAAAAAGGTCAGGTACAGCAGTTTTGTATGGGACAGCAGATTTTTTTTCGCGCTTCCTGAGGTAGGCTCCATAGTGAAAGTTGTTAAGTGTAATTGAACTGAGTTCACCGTTTCAGTATTTGATAGGCTGTCACTTACACCTTGTATTACTAGGGTATTTTATTACACCCTGTATTTACGTGTATATAGATATTCCTTGCATTCCATATATATATCATATTCATTTTCGCTGCTCAGGCTGGAAAAAAGGTTGTAACCAAAAAAAGTTCTTTATTGGTTTTATTTTATTAACCGTTTCGATTGTTATGCCAGGCTTTATATTTATTTCATTCTAAAACCAACTGCTCCAACAATAAAATCAAACGGTCTATCAACAGAGATCTAGAGGAAATCTAGATGCGTTTCGAAATAACAATTTTATAGCTACGCAGTAACTTATAAATTATGTCACTACACTAAAATCTATACGAGTGCATTTCTCTTTAAGAGCAGTAAAGTTTAGATCTCGAACACCGATCAAATTAAGTTGTAGCAGTGTCGTGAAATAATTCATTGTTTCAGTGCTACAAAATTTTTATTATCTATGTTTTATGATGTCAAAATATTTATGAAACTCATTTTTCGTGTGCTCAATACAGTTAGATCCACCACATACATACGGAATAGCGATCCGCAATCCTGATACAGGATTCAGTGTTGTCAACTATGGTTACAAAAATTACTTAGAGTACTGCTTAAAAAATGTCTAGAATAAAAATGAATGAAATGCCAAATTAATGACAATTGTATTTGTAGGTATTTAATAAAACGAAACAAACAATTTCTATACATGATAATAACTATCATGTGATGATGTCATGACGTTACGATGATGATTTGTAAATTTTATTTAAATATTATGCAACTTTATCAAAAGACTATCGATAGTTTTAGCATTAGACATAATCTGCATACAAAATGGTATAAACCATTATCACACAAGCGATTTATGAGCGTAGACGATTTCGCAACTATACCGCAACGACGTCGCAACTGCACCGTCACGATACGGTATCGTTCCATTAACGCTTACGCTCAAAAATCACTTGTTTGATATGACTGTAAGTCTTAAAAAGTGTCACCTAAGACAACAAAAAATCTCTAGATCTAGTAAAAAAGTCTCTGAAAGCGGCAACACTCCATCCGAAATCTAATTCTGAATCAGGTTTATTCCGTATGTATGTGGCGGACCTTACGTTCAAAAGCGAGAATTTTTATGATTCAAGTTGAAAGCATTTTCAAAATACGCTTTTCTGCCATAATTCGAAAAGAAGATAAAAAGTCAAATGAAATACTCTCGTCAAAGAAACTATTCTGCTTTAACAATAAAAACATTGAAATCTCTTGAGTTAAGCTCGTCATTTGAAAAAAAATATCTCGTCTGTCGTATTTGTCATTGTGTATAGGTTTGTATTGTAGGTAAATTAGCATAGCAGGAAGGTTCAAATCTATAACGTTTATCTACAAAATGTTGATAAATAAACCCAAAGCCTGAAAACTTGCACGTTATGTACCGTCATTACTTATAATGGCCGGCAAACATCTTGAAAGACCTTGACACTGCGCAGAATCAAATTTGTAGGTGAAAGCGGTACTGCGCATCAGTGCTGCCGATTCCGGGGATCTTCTCGGATTTTCGGGAAGTAACGGTCACGGGAATGATTCAAATCGAGGAATTTCGGGAAATCTACTATTCTTAATAAATTCAGGTAGCAAGCCCTGGTGTCAGATTTTTCAAACCGCCTTACGGCATTTGAAGTGGTTTTTAATATAACGAATACTACCACCAAAGATAGTAGCCGGACCAACGGCTTATTGTGCCATCCGAAGCTCGGAATCATCTTTCTTTTCAGACAATCGGGATTCATTGACTTACCAGCTATTGGGTGTCGGTTCTAATGCCAAATTATCTAAAAAAGTGTCCCAGACTAACTTACATAAACGTAGGTACCTACATGTTAGTAATATAAACAAACTAAAAACATTGAAACAGCTGATCATTTTGCTTGCATATAAATATGCGCATAGTCGGTCGATCAAACAAAGACTGGCGCGTAATTGTTACTCTTTATATGTTTTGTTACTATGGTTTATGGCTTCGTTTCTTTTCAAGTTTTGAATAACAAAATCTGACACATCATTGTCATGGTTTGTAAAGTAAGAAAGAACTGCCTCAGGCAAAAAGTCGTCAACCAAATCGCTCTAGTACTGTACTGGAACTATTTGGTTGACGACTTTTTGCCTGAGGCAGGCAGACCCTTTTTAAGTACTCAGAACTCAAAAAGGGTCAGATCAAAAACTAAATTACTAAACTATTACCACTAGCACCTCTGACGTAAAACTTTCGGCCTATTTTAGTCTTTCCAGATTTCACACATATTCAATAACTTATTTAGTTAATTTAGCTCTTCTGTCATGTCTGTCGAATACACAGGATAGTCGAATGGGCAAGAATGGTAACGCCCTGGATCCCATAAAACGGTCGTCGGCGTCCAGTTCATCTTATTAAGAGGTGGCGGGACGATCTGGATGCTTTCGATGACGCGAGGCCTTTGCCCAGCAGTGGGATGAAATGGGCTAGTAAAAAAAAATCTCTTCTATCCCTTTCATAGAGGTATCAAAATTTGGTACATATTTATTTCTATGATCAAAATAGACTGACTCTGTTAAAATTGTCTTGCTGCTTATCTATTTGCTTTTTATATTCTAAAAGATAAAACTCTTTGATGGGTGATGGCACATATATGGAAGAGAGCTAGCAACTCAATCCCGAGGCGCCAATACCGCTAAGTTCTTCGAAATGTATCTACGGTTGCATTTGTCACTATCACTATCACTAGCTTGATGGTCGTGAAGAAAACATTGTGAGGAAATCGAGTCAAAATATGTAAAAAATATAAATTTATCATATATAATTATATAATAAATTTATATTTATAAAATTATCTATATAATTAATATTATAAGTTGGAATTATTCAGATCAAGTAATTAGATAGCTTAAAATCCATGTTTAATGTTCGTAGCATCTAAAGGGTTTACGTTCTAATTGTATTTACTTTGTAAAGCAAAGAGTACCTAATCTGATGGTTGTCTAACTAAATGTAGGCTGGCGTTACACGAAACTGCTCACAAAAGTTAGTGTAACATGAAACCCTGAAGCAATTTAGATTATCTCGGGTGGCACCTTGTCTTCTAAATAATCAATTAGTCGATTAATTGATCAGAGTTTTAGAGATTATGTTTTCTACCAATTAAATAAAACCGGCGGGCCGGAACGGAACGAAAATTCGTTCTAAAATCTTTTTATATTTTGAAATTCTTAGCACAACAACAACAATTACGCATAAAAGCATAATTATGGTCACGAGCATATTCTCCGAATATATATCAAGATATTCTAATCCCGCTCTCTCTTATCCTCATTAGAAAGATAAGGTCTATGCCAAGCCACAGACTTAATACTACAAGCCATGCATTCGATTATACAGTACATACTGATAATAATCTTACTTAAGGTGGTTGCAGAGGGGTCAATTTTATACAAAACTATGACGCACAATACGCGTAGACGGTATTAATATAAGTAACTTTGTATATATGGAAAAATAGTTAAGAAAATCTAGATGCCGCGTCACAAATAAGATTTTCAATTTATAATATAATTACGAAGATATAAAGCTTTGAAATTTTTCATACAACATTTTAAAAGCTTTATAGTGCGTCAAACTTTTGTATGGACTGAAACCACTGGCGGGTACGGTTTCTTCCATGCAAACGTATTCCCCTGTTTTCTCTGACACTAGAGCAAGCATTTTTTTACGACCTATGTTACCTCTGCTATATCCCTATGTTTTGCTCTTTTTGCTTTAATTTATTACTGTAAGAACTAAAGACCTTCGAAAATTTAGAATTTTACCGCCCATTTTCAGACATACAGCCAACAAATTTGACGAATATAAACAAAAAAAGCCAAACATTCAGACAGCCAAAGTTTTTCTGATATTATTCTTGAAAGAATTATCAAAATCGGTGTAGTTTTGGAGGAGGAAACAGTTGGGGAATACTGATTTGCTTGAAATGCTGTTTTAGTCGATTTTATGTCGATAAAATCGGTTCAAGCTACAGTTGTCACTTTCGCACTCTATGGGTGGGGCGGATCGGACAAATATGTATACAGTCGGAAAAGTGACCTATTCTCCAAATTACCATTTCAGCCCGCCTATCCTCTTAATGGCCTCTATGTTTTTTTTCTAAGTTATTTTATTAATTTTCTAGTTATTATCTAGTTCACTGAGAATAGGGTTCTCAATTGCGCGTGCCTAAATTGAAGACCAAATTGTTCAAGTATACGGCTCGATATTTGTCCATTAGACTTGAATAATTGGCGTGTATTTTGGATGCTCTCTCAACATCAAATGTTTGTTTTGTCAATACTAGGTAACTAGGCTAGGTCTGAGCTAAATGAAAACTTACAGACATTGTCTTTTGACTGCCATAGTTATCTAGCTGTGATTCTAATAAAGATTGTGATGGTATCAGTTTTATTTTGGTATTTTTACATGCTTAAATAAACTATGTTACATTTTCACTCAGTCTCTAAGATTTATAAAAAGTAAAATATAACTTTATTTTTCATGTGCACACGAATTTATTTCTCAGCGTTAGCTGGTTTCTTCATGATGTTTTCCTTCATCGTTTGAGAACAAGCTCATTGGTAAATGCCATGTCATACATAGGTACATACGGTAAATACTTCAGTATCCCTATAGGAAATCTTCATTTGTCTTAACATGTATTTGAAGATTCTCAGCAGTGAAAAGAAATATAGAGGAAGCAGGTCAAAACCAAAGCCTTTCACGTCATCACCATAGCCTGGTTTATAACCCATTTAATATAAAACTTAATTTATGAAGGTGCAACGAAGCAATGAGACGTCATAAATTTCTAGACCCGAGAAGCGGTGCATGTTGCAAACTTTTATTACTACTAAACTTGCTCGAGATATCCTTATGTGAAAAATGAATTTGCTTGGTAACATTGTTGTTATAACAATGTCTATTGTGTTTTGTCTTCAGATTCTTTTTTTTTACTCTTTTTGTTAACGGTTTGAGTTTTTTCGTTACCACATAATTTTTAACTTGTCCAGAAAGCTGCACTTAATTTGTATCAATTTTTTATTATTTCAGCATCATGTCTTTGACGATCCTTGGGACGTAAAAACTGCAACGGTTATATGAATCAGTTCTAGTTATAGACTTGTTACTAATTTAAATTTTGTTGTTCATGTTGTAACCTATATCGGAATATCGCCCATATTCTTCTTATCGTGTGGGCAGAGCTTGGGCAGAGCCCTGGTGTCAGAGTTTTTTCAGACCGCCTTACGGCCTCTGACGTGGTTTTTATGTAACGACTACTACCACCAGAGATAGTAGCCGGGACAAACGGCTTAACGTGCCATGCAAAGCATGGAATCATTTTCCTTTTCAGACAATCAGCCTGCAATGTCCTAACCAACTGGGGAAAAACGCACAAAGTGACACATCACTAGGTGTCCCCCGTGGGAATCGAACCCACGACCTCCAAGTCGAGAGCTAATGCTATTAACCATTAGACCACGGAGGCAGTCGATAGCCCATATTAAGAATCACAAACATACACTCACTAATTTATTCTCTGAGGGGAAAGTTTTATGTATTCTAAATCATCATCATCGTCTTATTTAAGAGCTATAGAGCTATACGCTCTTGTCTGTGGAGTATTCGCCAATCCTGTCTTTTTTGCTTTCTCTTTTTTGACGTATTCTAAATACAGATTTTTTTTGCTCCGATCGGTTTGCTCCCATAGTAAAAGTTGTTCAGTTTGATGGGTAGACTCTTAGTTTAAAAGGACGCCAATGATATCAATTTCACCCTGTATATTCTGACCAATGTTATATTGTTTTATCTAATACTGCTAGCACATTAAATTACATTGCAAGCATCTTGGCACTGTAAATATTTCCAATCTTGAACATTAAATCACCTGTAAAATACAGGTGAGAAAACTTTACGATTGTACTCCTAGACATTCTAGATGATTCTTTTACAATCTTGCTAGACTTTAATTTGCCGTTCAGGAAGTAAAGACCTGTAGACAATGTTTCTTAACACCAACTAAAGATTTAATCTTTATACTCCACTCTAGGAAATATAATTGTCATGTGGGTGACATAACACTTGGAACTTTTGTTGGTTTCTTGTTAATTAGTAATTTCTCATTGCAAGTCATAACTGATTTCGAGTACCGCGACTGCTTTGTGTGTCGTAAATCCAAATACCTAATAGCTTCTTCGCTATGTTTTTGGCCACCCCGAAAGGGATAACGGTCGATAAAAAAAATGTGTTAGTCCCTTAGTTGAAATATTTTGATCTACTAGGAAATACGTAAAACCTAGCGTGCCGTGGATCTATACAATTTAAGCTGAAAACCAAACGTCACTTTAAAGGAGTTCCGTAATTCCGTCACAGTGAAAATTGGTCACAGATTTTGATTCCCATATGATGAGTGAATAATCGTCACAGGTTAAATTTAATAGATACAATTAATAATATTATTTTGGTGAAAAATGGTCACAGGTGTCTATTTTTTTATAAATTGTTTGTTATTTTAGTGAAATTTTGCACTATTATACAGTGTGACCATTTTGCACTGTAACCGAATTACACTAACTTCTTTAAAGAACCTTTTAGATATGATATACACATAAATGTATCTCGTATCTAAAGCGTCCAAACAGAAAGGCAAACAATGCGAAACGATATGATGATGATGATGATGATCTAAAGCTCACTTGGGACGGGCATTATAATCTCATCATAACCAAATGACAGGTGGCTATCCTATCGCCAAATAATCCTATAACACCCCTTTGGCTCTTACTAGATATGTGAATGAAGTATATGCAATACCATAGGGTTGACAGTCAAGACGAATACCTAGGTACTAGTAGAACTAGATCATTATGTCTTACGAGCAACCAAAAAAAATCTTTGGTCTTACTATTTATGACTTTGGTTGACTCTTATCACAATGTTTCATCATCATCATCATCATCTCAGCCGATGGATGTCCAATGCTGGACATAGGCCTCCCCCAAGGATCGCCATAACGACCGGTCCTGCGCTGCGGGTTCCGCCTTTACCAGGTTGTCAGTCCTGCTTGGAAGCTGTTAAATTAAATCTTTTATATATTCAGATAAACTATGTGATCCATAAAGAGTTGGTACAAAACAAAATAAAATAAAAACTAACACACTAAGTTAGTACTTAATCACTAATTAAGATTTGGTCATCTCAACCATACTAAAGGGCCTCATTACAGGGCATTAAAGGCAAGCCGTTGGTCCCAGCTACTATCTCTGGTGGAAGTAGTCTTTACATAAAAACCACGTCAGAGGAGGCGGTTTGAAAAACTGACTCAAGGGTTTGCTGCCCACACGATAAGAAGAAGAAGAAGGCAAACTTATCAGCAATCACCTGGGCTGACATAAACTCATTGTTAAAAGCTCCAACAAAAAAAAAGAATAAAAAAGAAACTTTTAGGTTGTTGCTGCCCCACACTCTATTTTTCCTATGAAGGATGGTGTGAAACTATTTTCTTAGGGCTTGAACAGATATTTCCAACGCACTACAGAAGCGTGGCAGGCGCAACAGTGCCTTGAAGGAATTGTTGTACTGGATCAGCCGAGCTTTTGAGCAAAATTAACCCACAGGCTGCTAGAGTAAAAGGAAGTGCAGTATGCTTTAAACATTGTTACCTTAACTGCATCCGATCATTTGGCAAACCTGCACGCCAACATATTTATTAGCTCTTATCGACAATGCTCTGCGCTCCCATTTCTATAGATCGTCGGTAACTAAGAACTAACTAACTGTTTAACTAAGAAACATTCATCTTCAAACTATAAAAACCATTAAATAGTTAACAAGAAAAGTAGCACTTTTAAGCTTAAGTTCTGTCTTCAGAGCCGTGTACAATGGAGCTTAACTGCATTTAAAATATAATAACAAATTCAGCGCTCAGTACGAATTATACCTTAAACCCCTTTACAAGTAAATGAAACTGCGGTAGTCTTATAACAGTCTTATAATAATGTTTGAAAACTTCATGAATAACTCCTTCAATCTAGATTACTTCCCTCTCACCAGCTTTTCAACTCATACATGAAACTCAGCTAAATTAAGTAATTTTCAATAACCAACCAAGTTTATATAGTCTAGAACAATATCTTAATAGTTGGATAGTTTGACAGCCATAAAGAGAGTCTCATGAGCGTTTACGATGGTGTTACAACCCTAGTACATCGTGCAGTTTACGACAAGGGCTAACGTTATAATGTCATGATGCATTTTGACATGTTTACGTTCAAATTTAGGGTTGAACCCAAGTAATATGTATGGTAATCTATGAGGGTATAAAGCGTAGTTTTCATTGTTTATATGAAGTTAAGAAGGTAAATATCGGCGAAGTATGCTCTTAAGCTTAGATAAAGGTTTTTTATGATATCAACAAAATAATAAGATGAAAAGAATTGGGGAAAGAAAAGAGATATATTGGAAAAAGAGTGAATACGGAATAAAATATACCTACCCCAAAACATTTTTAATTATGAATCTGACTAGAGCTTAAAAATATGATCTGAAAGGCACGGGATTATCTATTATGGATATTATTCATTCAGATATGATTTGAATAAAATATTGTATTCCAAGAATTGAAGGGAAAGAAATGAGATTTTTAGCTTCGATATTATTGAATTAAAAGCCAATGAATAAAAATTGCGCCTTTTTTCTTCTCGCCTCTCTTTTTTAGGGCGGCCATCAATCAAACTTGAATATTATAGTTCAAAATAAAGTTACAAACAAAACTTTATGACAAGTATATCTATACACTCAGTCTGGACGGAGATATAAAGGCTTGAAGTGAACGTAATGCTTATTTATTTTCATTATTATAGGATAGGATATACATGTAATAACAAGTTTTGTTTGTTAATTTATTCTGAACTAAAATATTCAAGTTTGTTTGATGGCCGCGCTAAAAACAACGTCGAAAAATAAGGCGCCAATCTTCCATACAAAACCCGCATTGTCTTTGAAGAGAAACTCTAGAGAGAGTAAAATATGTTTTTTTTTAAAGAAACCTTTTCGTCAGACAAGTTGACTGACAATGATATATTATGAATTTAACTTAATACGTTGTCATTCATTGTTGAAAATCTACAGAATTCCTGCAGACTTACATTTGAAATCGGCCCATTGTGAAAATTTACACAATAATTTAACATAAAACAAAATGTTCACAAATTATCTGAACAATAGATACGATGAAACTCATTCAATTACAGGTATCGTTTACCTCAATATACCTACATTCAGTGGGCTGCAAATAGGGTTAACAGATACAGAAGGGTTTTTTATTTAACGCGCTCTGTTTCAAACGTGGAACACGTGGATGTTCTGAGGTTTCAGAATATATCTGACTACCCCGTCGGGGAATATAGTCGTGAGCATATGCTTATGCTGGGCTATACTCTGAGTTTCTTAATACATGTCGTTAATGCATTGGAAATGAAGAGGTTTCCTTCTGTTGACATAGCCTAAATAATATTGTCAAACTTACAGGCTGGGCACATTGATGGAGCTAAAAGAGTTATCTAGTGCGATATTTTGCTGTTTTAGAATATCTACGGCAGCTAGATTCACCACAGAGCTCCGATTTAAGAGATAATCGATCACTTTTCATTCAATTGCAGCCCTATCTATTTCTCTCAAACCAAACGTCAACACGAGTAGAGTGTGTAGGCGTCATCCTTTTTTTTAACTTTTTTTCCTCATTCTTGTATGAAGTATCGGTGGTGTGGATGGCGTTTTTCAGGTCTTAATTATTATTAACTTTTATTGATAAGAAAATTAACTGTGAGTAAAGATAAATAGTTGACAGTGAGAAGATAATAGTCCAGAGTCACCATGGTAACCTTAACCATAGTTCATCTAAGATATATACAATCTCTTTACACCCACGGAACTTTTAAAAATTGGAAATTTTCTTTAATCCAATTTTTCCACTTAATTCTTCCAATCTAGGACCAAAAAGTGGCTTTGTCAGCATATCCGCCAGCTGTCGCACGGATGGGACTTGTTTTACTTCAAGTTCACCATTGGTTACGCATTCACGTACAAATAGATGCTTTAACTTGATGTGTTTGGTCCGCTTGTGGTGCTCATATTTAGGATTGTGAGAAAGCTTTATAGCTGATTCATTGTCTAGATAGAGCACAGGTTTTTGTAAATCAGTCAAGTCTTTCACTAGGCTATTGAGCCACAGAATCTCTTGTGCAGTTTCGCTGGCTGCGATGATCTCAGCTTCAGTTGATGAGAGAGAAACAATAGTTTGTCGTTGACTCCTCCAGCTGATAGCTGCTCCTGAGAGTAGGCACACCATCCCCGATGTCGATCTGCCTGTTGCTTGGTCTCCCGCGAGGTCGGAGTCCGAGTAGCACACCAAGTTTTTTGGTGTTTCTATTGTATGTCTATAAATTAGACCTTTGTCTGTAGTTCCTTTTAAGTAGCGGAAAATCCGTTTAACTAGCATAACATCCTTCATGGTGGGTGTCTCTAGGGTTCTGGATGCTTTGCTCACGGCATAAGCTATATCCGGCCTTGTTCCTACAGCTAAGTAAGTAAGAGCTCCGACGGCCTGTCTATACGGAAAGATCGGCCGGCTTTCAGTGCTTGGTTCCGTATCGTTGATGCTTTCTTTGATTATTGGAGTCCGTGTTGATTTACTGTTCATCATACTGAACTTTTCAAGAACCTTTTTTGTATAGGCTTGCTGGCATATTGTTACTCTTCCCTGATATGCTGACAAAGCCACTTTTTGGTCCTAGATTGGAAGAATTAAGTGGAAAAATTGGATTAAAGAAAATTTCCAATTTTTAAAAGTTCCGTGGGTGTAAAGAGATTGTATATATCTTAGATGAACTATGGTTAAGGTTACCATGGGGACTCTGGACTATTATCTTCTCACTGTCAACTATTTATCTTTACTCACAGTTAATTCTTATCAATAAAAGTTAATAATGTTGTCTTCGGCATGTTTGCGGCACAATGTTCAATGTCCATTCACCATTATGTCGTGACAACGTTTTTCACTTTAAACGCTCTGCTACCATATTAACTTTTATTGATAAGAAAATTAACTGTGAGTAAAGATAAATAGTTGACAGTGAGAAGATAATAGTCCAGAGTCACCATGGTAACCTTAACCATAGTTCATCTAAGATATATACAATCTCTTTACAATTATCACGGTATTGTGGCTATGACTGTGTGGGGGATTTTTGAGTTTCACATCATTCTATTTATTTATTTATTTTAACACTTTATTGTACACACGGAAATATAAATGAAAACAGCATAATAGACAATTACAAAGGGCGAGCTTATCTCTAAAGAGATTTCTTCCAGCAAACCCGTGAAAGAGAGAGAGCATATTAAGTGAGGCAGGCATAGTGTGCACATTTAACAAATAAAACAGTATTTAACACTAATAAATAGATATGATTATATAAAGATACAGGTATATACATACATACATACACATATATATATATATTTATAAAGAATGATAAACAAATAAATATACTAGTTTATTGAATGAAGAGAGAGATAGTGATCTTTGACTTGTTTTTTAAATGAAGCAATTGTTTCACAGTCTCATCATCATCAGCCTATATACGTTCCATTGCAGGGCACAGGCCTACCCCCTCCCACCTCAAGGAGGATGTTTGGGCATTAGTCCACAACGCGTGCCCAATGCGGATTGGTGAACTATTGACTACACAATACGAATCAGAATTTCTTCTTCGACGTATGCAGGTTTCCTCACGAAGTTTTCCTTCACCAATTGAGAGCAAGTTAGTTAGTTTGGGCGAAATAAGGAAAGAAATCTGCAAATGATTGACAATGTCAACAATTAACAGTACAATAAAAACGATTAAGAATTATTCGGCCAACAGACAACCCTAGCAGTAACGACCTGTGCAGGTGTAAATGCACTGACAACCTTACTACCTATTTCCAAGTTTTCAGTCACAAACAAGAACTTCCCAAACAAAACTCTTATACCTCAGTCATAAGTTTCAAAATTATTTGTTTTGCGAGACTTCATGGAAGTGCAGTTTCCCGGCTTTTAGTACACGAACGAATGGCGTAAAGCCAATTCCGATTCAAAGCCCGTATGTGGCTCATTAGTGACCAAACGTTATTGTGTGTACAAAGCCTAACAACGGTTTTAGGCCTATTTCACATGTGTAACAGTCTTCAAATGCATCCTTTTGTCGACAAAACGATGCCACTTGAGAACTATCAATCGGATTTTGATCCGGTTTTCAATACAATAAGCAGAATCACCTTTAAATTACAATGATAATCTTAATGGGACTACTTTCCATCTTGTAACTAGTCTACCACATGGGTACACTTTACACACAGCTGTAATTTCATACAAATTGGAATGTGTGATACTGAGTGAGTGCGAGCGAGACAAGAAAACGCCATTGCCTATATTTTACACAAAGAGATTATACCTAAAGGCATAGAGGGAGCCATACCATTGCAAGAATGTACACATTTTTTGACGTTTGTGTTTGTGTGTGTGGTGTCAAGTAGTATGGACAAAAGAGACCAATTAGACCAAAGTGACAACTGCCCTAATGTTTACGGTCACTTTTCAAACACGCTTAAACAAAAAAAAATGTGGACAGACGCATAAACAAATATTCTATACAGGGTGAAATGATATCATTGGCATCCTTTTAAACTAAGAGTCTACCCATCAAACTGAACAACTTTTACTCTGGGAGCAAACTGATCGGAGCAAAAAACAAAAATCTGCTGTTGCATACATTTGAGTCGCGAACTCGCGCGTCGACATTACAGTTTAGTATGGAACAGCTGTTTTTTTTTTGCTCTGATCGGTTTGCTCTCATAGTAAAAGTTGTTCAGTTTGATGGGTAAACTCTTAGTTTAATAGGATGCTAATGATATCAATTTCACCCTGTAGTTCCGTCTCCTGCTATTAAAGGTACGTTATAAGACAAAAGAGACCAACTACAATCGTAAATTGATGCGGACTCTATGTTTTAGAATAAAGAGATCCTTCCTCTGAGATTTTACGCTTAGCTTCCTACCAAGCGGAGGAATAAGTTAAAATTGGTCCCCACCAATTTTGAGAGAGTATCCATACTCTATGTAGTACTAGATATTCTTTCTTATACTTTTGATATGGATCTAAATGCGGAATTGTGGACTTTGCAAACGCATCAAAAATCAACATTTATTAAAACTTCAATTTTGTTGAATTCAATTTCAATTTCTAAATCTTGCTGTGAAATAAGCCCTAGTAACATGCGGGTTTAACACAATTAGGTACGCTGAAACAATCAAGCCGCACGTGATTAACACGAGGTGACAATAGACAAATTTACATGTGTATTAGTATTGTAACGTGAATTGAATTGATATTGAGTAGGCAAGATAATCTAATCAGAAATAAGATCTGACAACATACTAAAGTGCTTCGTATACATCACAACGAGGCGACATCGTCATTGTGTCATGTCATACATATTGTGTCACAATGAGATGGTTTATTTTTTTAAAAGGGCAAAGGCCCACCACACATTCCGACAATCAACAGCGGCGACCATTCACAACACTGGACAATGAAGTCCAGCGAGCCCGGGGGATGACTCTAATCTGTCTTGGAACCCGCAATGAATTAATCAAAGAAGATAGGAGGAGTAGGAAAACGAAATATCCGACTTCCCTCCATTGCAAACGGGAGACAGCAATAAGAAGGAAAAAAACATGGCTATTAGAGAGCCAATTCAAGAGATCATTTATGGCAGTGTTGAAGACACGACCGCAAAAGCACCAAAAATACAAAATAAAACAACAGGAACCTAAAATTGTACTGAAACTATGACCTATTTTGCTTCCAGTAATAAGTATGGCAAAAACAATGAGATGGTTTGTCGTGGAAAACTATACAGGGTGTTACAGAAGTAAACATAAAAATTTTAAACTTTTAAGGGGGTTGTTTAAAATCAGCTATCCGATACATTTAGCTCGAGTAGATTTTGTAGTTTAGTATGTAACATCAGATATTTTTTCGCGATTTCGATGTTGGTCCCATAGTGAAACTTGTTCAGTTTGCTGGTCTAAACAACCCTCTTAAATTTTTATTTTTATTTTTGTAACAACTTGTATAGGGTCCTTCTTAATATGCTGTCACTTTTTGAAGGAGATGATCAGACCGACTTAAACTGAACAACTTTCTCTATGGCACCAACATTGAAACCGCAAAAAAATTCTGATGTTCCATATTTATGCATATTTATTAACATTATTATCATCATCATCATATTCTAGTACATTAATATATCACACGTAATACATAATTTTTTTACATTAATTGTGCAATACTTACTCTTAAAAAACGTATTGGCATATTATTATATTTATTTAATAGACTTCACGAGTATGTTGAATCTAGTGAAAAACAAGAAAATTTTAACCGAATTTAATGTTTTCAGCAAGAATTCAACACCTTTTAGAACTTTGATAGATGTGTTTTTACCTTTTTAGATCTTATCTAAAAAGTGTTGATGTCTCTTTAGATTATGTGTTCCTTTTCCCCTGTCGAACAACTTGAAAAGGGTCTCTCTTATTACTTTATTTACTGAAGAGCATGTCACATAAACTCCAAGTAAATGGTATCTATTTATATCGAAGAGCCTTAGTGTCTGTAAATAGAACAGTAAAGTTCATTGTTAAATAACAAATTAAAGGATATCACATAATTGTTTGTATAGTTCAGAATAAGTACAATTTTCCCAGACTTCTCTCAAACTCAAAAGTTGAGATGAGATCTTCCACCAGGCTATGTGTGAAGCCTGGGGACCGGCCGTAGTCCAACAGTTCTTAGTTGGACCTTGTATATACATCGAATCCTGTGATTATTTCTCTTGCGCGATGTGTGTCTTACATTCGATTGTGAACCTTATTTGTAGTAGGTTACGAGTTACGTATTCACGGTGAACGTTGTCTTTGTATGGAGCATATTTCCGAGGGCGACGGTACCGCCATCTGTTGGCATCTTTGCTATAACTTGTGGCTGCTGACATCTGTAGCAAGTCCCCACAGGTACAATCACCCCTTAAAGTACCTCGTAAACTGTTTACCCTAACACCCGGTATGGCCTACTGCAGGGCACAGCACCACCTTGAAGGAGAACATAATATGGGCATAAGTGAGCCACGCATTAATATAATTTATTTAATTTTCAATTTACAGTCGAAGAATTTGTATTAGTCAAGTTCCTACTGTTTTAATAAAAAACTGCTGAGTACATGAAAAATTAATCAATCAAAATATCAATTTTCCCGGACTTCGGTTATAAGGTGTGAAAGCGAAGGTTTCTTACAAAAAAATAAAAATATGTATTTTTATTCATGACACGTTACCAGTATTCCCGTCTTTGCGAGAAATCGAACTCGGTGTACGTGTCCAGAAAGAGTAATATTATGATAACACAGTTTTTTGAATTTGTAAACGATACTTCACCGAGGTTGATGGATAAACGTCGATACAAAATGAATTGTTTCGTTTTAGAGTCGTTTAAATTAAGTCTTGTTCGTTGTCGTGTCACGTACTAAGGAGCTTGAAGCACACTTATTAAACGTTAAACTAGCTACTACACATTCCTGATCCTGAACCAAAGAGTAATATAAGTATATTAGAAAAGAGAACCCACTCGTGGCAACATTATACATCCACCTTATGTCAAATTGAAGGCTAGCTAGCGCCATCTATGTTTCACCAACAATAATTCAACCTATATATACATACCTACTTATATCTACTCATACCGATGGATATTATTGTTTTGAATGCTAGTTTTCGTTCAATCCTGCACCGATCGAATAAAAATGCAGTGTCCTTACTATTCCTGTAATCTAAACATTGGTAAGAGAACAACAAAAACTCAGAACATCACTAAATCGGCACGAAATTGAACGAAAACTACATGCAACCCGCACATTGCGCATGTTAGGTAGCCATTTTGTGAATTGGTCAATTAGACATTAACATAGACAATAAAATCTTTTTTTTTCATAGTTCTGCGAAGTATTTAATAGATGGCAGCACGTTCTATGCAAACTGAATCGCAAAACGCAACTGTCCTCCGCCTGTCCTGAACCTTAGACATAGTCATAAGAAAACCCTGTATACAGAGTGTAAAATTAAATACGTTACATATCGAACAGGGTGGTTCAGACCATCAAAATGAACAACTTTCACTTTCATAGTTTCATAGCTAACATCGAAATCGCGAAAAAGAATCTTACACACATATTATTATATTTTGTATCTACTACTAGTTATTCCCGGCATGCATTGCAATGACATAGAATAACTATTATTCTGATAGCAATGCCCCATTTTCCCGACACACACTTAGCCATTTTTTTAATCCCCGACGCATAAAGAGGGGTGTTATAAGTTTGACGCCTATGTTAGTCTGTCTGTCTCTGTCTTTGGCATCGTAGCTGCCAGGTTTGTGGTTTTTTCAATATTTTTGCGAGAGCATTTTTTCTTAGCTTTGTCTCATGAAAATCGGTTCAGCAGTTTTCAATTAACTTTAAAAATAACATTAACTTACAAATTTAAAAAACTCCCAACGCCAAAAACAAATATTTAAAAAAATAATTCTTTCACCTATTATTTTTGATGTATTTTTTTACTTTTTAACTCTTTAAGGTGGTTTCAGTCCATACAAAAGTTTGACGCACAATACGCGTATACTGAATTAATAAAAGTAATATTTTATATAAAGAAATATAAAATAGTTTAAAAAATTTAGTTGCCGCGTCACATTTGCAATTTATAATATAATTACGAAAATACAAAACTTTGAAATTTTTCGTACAAAATTTCAAAGTTTCATATCTTCGTAATTATTATATAAATTGCAAATGTTATTTGTGGCGCGGCATCTAGATTTTCTATAGTATTTTTCCATATATACAAAGTTACTTATATTAATACCGTCTACGCGTATTGTGCGTCAAAGTTTTGTATAAAATTGACCCCTCTGCATCTGCAACCACTTTAAGATATTATTAGGTCAATTAATGTGTTGGGGAACGGAAGTGATTATCGAATAAAAAAATCAATTCATTGGTCATTTCATAAAATAATGTACCTACATTTGATTATAATTAATCAAATTTTGATTGATTGAATATTATTTGTATTTATTGTTTATATGTTTTTATTGCTTATATTCTAGTTATTAGTAGGTAATAGGTAGTTATTGGTAGTATTATATAATATATATTTAAAACTAAAAATCTTAAAACTAATTAGGTAGGGTGCAGGCAAAAGAAATTAACGACTGTTTAATCAGTCAAATTCAGTTCTTTGTTATATTTCCTCTACCCTAAGGTTGTCTGGAAGAAATCGCTTTTTAGCGATAAGACCGCCTTATTTGTACCATATTCAGTTTATGTTTCCTATTGTGCATTGTATTTTCTTTTGGTGTAAATAAAGTATATTTCATTCATTCATTCATTCAAATTCAGTCAAATAGCTTATATTAATTTATTTTTATGTATTCTTATTAATATAGAATAAGAACGTACTAAATATGAGTCCTTGTTATTTGAATAAATAAATAGTTATTATATTGTTATATTATTTAAATGTTAATATTTTTAAAAATGTTTTATGTGTACACAGACCAGTAAGGAGGTCTGTGTGTGTAGTATATCTAGTAACTGTCAGATGGAAGCTCCAAGCCCGTTGAGCTCAAGGCTTAGCAAGTCACGTCATAATTATAGAGCCCACTATCATGATTTATTTTCGAAAATTATACTTTCTTGTGACTACACCTTTTTTACCAATAACAATAATCTTGAAAAGTCTGTAACTTTAGCTGTAAGTATTATGCTGTTTTAGTATGTGTTGAAAGAACCTGTGTAACCTACAAATTATGAACCAACCTCTATACAACGTGTTAACGTTTAACGCAAAACTAGAAAGTAGTTTGTTTAGAATCGAGAGCAGAATCGAATTATCAAAGTTTCAACATACGTAATTTTGTTCAAAATATTAAATGAGTTTGTAAAAATTAAAATTTACTGAACCTCAACCCACCGCACGGGCACACTCACCAACAAGCTTCTTAGAATGTATCCATCAGTACGTTAGCACTTTCATTCATTGCTTATAATATGATAACAAATAACTTAAAATGCGAATAACTTTAAATTTTAACTATCAAAATAATGAAATTATTGTTTCAATCTAATTATTTTGCTATAAATCAGTTGGGGTGTATGAGGTTTTGTGCTAATTCATTAACACGTTGTACAAGTGAAGCTTTATTTTGTAAGCGATGTTTAAAGCCATTTAGTTTTCAAATAACAAATTAAGGAGTTTAAATCTGTCCAAGTTCGAGTCGAACTCGCGCACCAAGGGTTCTATACCACCTCATACATATGCATACATACATAAACCTACGACCGTAATCCATTTCGGGGTGTTCAAAAACATTGCTACAACTACCAACTTTCTACTTACTACCACTTCATAATAATATTTACCAAAACTATTTGTTTTCTTAAGGATGATCCTCAGCCCGAGCCCGACTCACATTAAAAATATTTAAAACCAAATGTGAGTTTTATTTAACTTTAGAGTTTGAGGAACACCCCTGAATTTTGAACTTTTTTTTTGTATTTGTTAGGAAGCTCAAAATAATTATACAAAGTAGGTATTTTGTAAACAATTTTGTTTTCTCATGCAGTTAGTCTCGTGACAAAAATGATGTAATTAGTGTTCCATTACATTCAGATTGTCTGTTTTTCACAAAAACGTTTCCAGTGAAAAATATTTTTATCAGGAAAGATATCGAGCGAGAAAATGCTATGAATTATTCAATCGTGAGTCCGGGTCTATTTTTGTAAGGATTCGTTTATTGTTTCAAATAAGCCGACTTTAAAGGTCTACCCACGTCAATGAAAGATTTCTTTAGCATTTAATAGCACAAAAGTTGACCCTTGTCAATAAAAGTTGACCTTTTTTAGGAAGGAAAAGTTTTTTAAATTCCAATTTTGTCTTTTATTCTTTTTTTTTTTTTTTTTTTTTAAACGGGCATATGCCCACCGCACATTCCCACCGCTGTAACTCCTGTAAGCCAGGATCAACAGCGGCGACCATTCACAACACTGGACAATGAAGTCCAGCGAGCCCGGGGGATGACTCTAATCTGTCTTGGAACCCGCAATGAATTAATCAAAGAAGATAGGAGGAGTAGGAAAACGAAATATCCGACTTCCCTCCATTGCAAACGGGAGACAGCAATAAGAAGGAAAAAACATGGCTATTAGAGAGCCAATTCAAGAGATCATTTATGGCAGTGTTGAAGACACGACCGCAAAAGCACCAAAAATACAAAATAAAACAATAGGAACCTAACATTGTACTGAAACTATGACCTATTTTGCTTCCAGTAATAAGTATGGCAAATTTCTTCTTGAGCATTATTTAATAAATACCTAAACTAGATTAAGTAGAGACAAATTCTAGTGGAGAAAATAACTTTACAAACGAAAGAACTACTACTAAGTTCTACTTTACTTCTGATGAAGCGTGTTACTGATTAGATTCCTGGTTAAATATGTATATTTTTGACGAAGCATGTAGCAGATACAGACATTTTGCAAATCTAGGTTAAATTTCAATAAAATATTTTTAATTAGTA
This sequence comes from Agonopterix arenella, assembly GCA_927399405.1. Taxonomy (NCBI): domain Eukaryota; kingdom Metazoa; phylum Arthropoda; class Insecta; order Lepidoptera; family Depressariidae; genus Agonopterix; species Agonopterix arenella. The sequence goes on from OV656710.1 coordinate 7,065,207, forward strand.
TGGGATTAATCTATCTATCTATACTATTATAAAACTGTAACAGGAAGTTTGTCTGTACATTGAAGATATTAACAAAAAAAAGTTACGATATGGTTTTTAGGTGTCCCTGATTCCATTTCACCAATTTTTGGATTTTTTGTCTGTCTGTTTGTTTGTGTGTTTGTTTGTTTGTTTGTTTGAACGAGTATCACGCAAAAACTACTGAAACGATTTTGATGAAACTTTTTTTGTTTGATAGCTTATGATCTGACTTAAAATCTGGTATATAATTTGTGCGGACGAAGTCACGGGTTAACGCTCGTACTATTATAAAACTGTAACAGGAAGTTTGTCTGTACATTGAAGATATTAACAAAAAAAAAGTTACGATATGGTTTTTAGGTGTCCCTGATTCCATTTAACCAATTTTTGGATTTTTTGTCTGTCTGTTTGTTTGTGTGTTTGTTTGGGTGTTTGTTTGAACGAGTATCACGCAAAAACTACTGAAACGATTTTGATGAAACTTTTTTTGTTTGATAGCTTATGATCTGACTTAAAATCTGGTATATAATTTGTGCCGACGAAGTCGCGGGTTAACGCTCGTACTATTATAAAACTGTAACAGGAAGTATGTCTGTACATTGAAGATATTAACAAAAAAAAGTTACGATATGGTTTTTAGGTGTCCCTGATTCCATTTCACCAATTTTTGGATTTTTTGTCAGTCTGTTTGTTTGTGTGTTTGTTTGGGTGTTTGTTTGAACGAGTATCACGCAAAAACTACTGAACCGATTTTGATGAAACTTTTTTTGTTTGATAGCTTATGATCTGACTTAAAGTCGAGTATATAATTTGTGCGGACGAAGTCGCGGGTTAACGCTCTTACTATTATAAAACTGTAACAGGAAGTTTGTCTGTACATTGAAGATATTAACAAAAAAAAGTTACGATATGGTTTTTAGGTGTCCCTGATTCCATTTCACCAATTTTTGGATTTTTTGTCTGTCTGTTTGTTTGTGTGTTTGTTTGGGTGTTTGTTTGAACGAGTATCACGCAAAAACTACTGAACCGATTTTGATGAAACTTTTTTTGTTTGATAGCTTATGATCTGACTTAAAATCTGGTATATAATTTGTGCGGACGAAGTCGCGGGTTAACGCTCGTAAATACATAAATTTTTGGCACACTTTACAAACAAGTTAGCCCATTCTACTTTGTTGTATTCATCTACATAATATATGTACCATAAAACATTAACATTCTTTTCTTTTGATTTATTTCAAAGAAGGTATCCATAGTGTTTAGTATCAGTACCTTCCTACTTTATTTTCGAAATGTCGATGAGATGGTTTATTCTAAACTGTATTGTAATACTTATAAATTGCTGTCCTAGTTAAAGACAGTATGGGTCACAATCGACTCACCAAACTTTCACAACAGAATGACAATATGACATCATACAAAAAACAAATTTTCTTAAAAAAGGAAATCTGCTGTTAAATTCTTTAGGTCCGCCACATACATACAGAATAAACCTGATTCGGAATAAGATTCCGTATGGAGTGTTGCAGCTTTCAGAGACTTTTTCAGATCTATAATTTTTTTATAGTGATTTTTTTATGTCTTAGGTGGCATATTTTAAAGTGATTTTTGAGCGTAGACGTTGATGGAACGATACCGTATCGTGATGGAACAGTTGCGACGTCGTTGCTGCATAGTTGCGAAATTGCCTACGTTAAAAAACCACTTATGTGATAATGGTTCATGCCATTTTGTATGCCGATTATATCTAATGTTAAACTATCGATAGTCTTTGGATATAGTTGCATTAATATTGGAATACAATTTACAAACCGTAACATTCGTATAGTAATGACCTCATCACATGATAGTAATTATCATGTATAGAAATTGTTTGTTTTGTTTTAATAAATACTAACCTATAACTTTCCCTGAGAAACCTATAGGAAATTGGCAAGAACTTGACTTGACTAGTTGCAAACTCGCGGATTTTATTTTAGTACTAATATTTTTCGGTTTCTATGTGAGTCCATAGTACAAACATACATATTTCTCACACCCGTCTGCCACCGGGGTAGGCAGAGACAACGGAACGCCACCTACGAAGATCCTGACAAACCTCTCTAGCTTCCTCCACATTCATTAGTCCTTTCATGGATGCTCGTCGGTTTCGTTTCGGGTAGATCTGACCTGGCCCTTTTTAAGCAAGTCGCTAATTTGGTATAGAATAAGAATTTGGTATATGTACGTGTAGGCCGTGCCCTTCCAACAACTCATACAAGTTGCAAGTAAATAATACCTACTGAAATGTTTTTACAGGTGCGAAAAATCCCTAACGGCTTAGACCCCGCAATTACAACGTCAAACCCTATTTACCCTGGTTCAAATAAACTCTACTGTGAATTAACCATTGCTTTTCCTTGTTTCAGATAATGTTAATGGCGAGACGATGACGCTACTAAATGAGGGAAGGTAACAACCGTGTCCGAAAATGGATATAGATCATGTAGTATTGGATAAGGAAGCAATCAACCGATTCGAACAGTATACATTGGCAAAGCCTTCGCTAAATGGAGGGATCCCTTTGGACAGATGCCAAGATGCCGACTCAATGGTATCTAATAGCAAAAAGAGGGCACAAACTTCCCGTCAGAAAGTTGTTTGCTGCTTTTGTTTTAAAACAACCAAGTACAGAAGAAAACAATTTATTATCGGCTCTCTTACAAACGTCGTGATATTCAGTATTTTATTGGCATACACTTTCTTGGGTTCTTTCATATTCTTAGCTATTGAGGGTGGTACTGAATTGCCGGTTAGACCTCGAATACTACCGGATAGGCAGAAAATTACACATAAAGAACATAATAGTACTAGCAAAAAGGAGGATGAGGATAATGATTATGGGAACCTTACATTGTCAGCGAACTATTTTTGGGATGCAAGAAGCAGGGCGGTGGAAAACATTTGGGAGATTACCGTGTCGCTGAATATTTTGTATAGAGAGAATTGGACGCGGTTAGCTGCACAGGAGATTCTGAAATTTCAAAATGAGCTGGTGCAAAGGGTCACAACGGAAATGGCGTCGCATTACGGGGTCAGTTATAAGGAGATGGCGCTCGGTGAATTTGGTGGAAGCGAGTTAACCAACCATTATGAAGAGCACGAATGGAATTTGGCGCTTGCATTCTTCTATTCTCTTACTGTTTTGACTACTATAGGTGAGTTTGTTACCCAATTAAGACTTCAAAATCTAAACGGGTGCCTTAGACCATCAAACTGAACAGTCTTTAATATGGAGCAAAAATCGAAATCGAGAAAAAAAATCAGCTGTTCCACACATTTGGTTCAAATAGTGGTTGGCGTTTTCTATGGAATATATTACTTTTTTTTTCAAAACGTCAGACAAAATAAAATAGTAAAAGGAAGTATTACTTTTTTATTCGCGATTTTAGTGTTTGTCCCATAATACAAGTTTTTTAATTTGATTGTCTATTTAAATTTACACTCTGTTTAGTAAACAAGTTCACAACCATTATTATAATTACGTATAACTCACCCAATAGCAAGCTTTACCCACTTTCCCACTTCAATTTCATCCCTATAGATGTATTTTGAGAAATTTCTTACTTTTACCCAGCAAAAGAATAGTCGTGTTCAAATTACATGGTTACATTACCTACCTAGCCATTTGAAACCCTAAATATGTTATCTCGGGCAGGAATTGAACTCGCGATGTCTAAGCAGTATTTTGATTGACCTACCTATTCACTGCAACATTTGATACATCAATTTTATAATAGAAACTGCACCAAAAGGGTAATGACCTACCTAGAACATGACCTACTCAGAAATTGTGTTGAAAAGAAAAACACAACATTCTAAAACGACGTGCACGGAAAAAAAACCTAGGTCGCAAGTATGGCTAAAAGTAAAAAGTATTAGTAGGGATGGGTTGGATGAAAACAAATCAATTATATGTAGGCAAATGGTAGGCAATGACATTCCATTAAGAAGATAGGCGGGTACCGTTTTTTCCATACAAACATATTCCTCTGTTTTCTCCCTGGATAATGGTACTAGAGCAAACGATTTTTTACCATACAAGCTATGTTACCTGTATTGTATGTCCCTATGTTTTGCATTTTTTGCATTAATTACTTACCGTAAGAACTAGGGACCTTCGTAAATGACCAATTTTACCGCCCGTTTTTAAACATCCAGCAAATAATTTGACGAATATAAAAAAAAAGAAAACATACAGACATAGCCAGTCTTTCTCATATTATTCTTGAAAGAATTATTTTTGGAGGAGGAAACAGGGGAATACGAAATGCTGATTTCGTCGACTTGACGTAGATAACATTGGCCCGAGCTGCAGTTGTCTCTTTCACACTTGATTTCGCGGGGTGTGTGGAGGGTCGGACAAATACGTATACAGTCGGAAAAGTCTCCTATTCTCCAAAAATCCGATTCAGCCCGCCTATTCCTCTTAAACATATCTCAAAATTAACTGGCTCATTTAGCGGATTCACTGAATAGTTAATTAGTCATAATTCATTGCAGACATATATTCGACATATTCGTACTTATGTACCTATATAGAGGTACGCTTAAGTATAACTTAGGTTAGGTTAGTTTAGGTTAGCTTTAGTTTTACATATTACTGTATATTTCTATGTACTACGCGGTACTTAAATGTTTAATGTATAATTAATATAATTGGCCCTCATTTCATTGACTGCCGTACAAGACCAAAAGGAGACGGCAGTGGCTGAAAATCAGTGCTCCGCGGGTTCATCCCCGCGCCCTAGCACAAGCTGAGCGTTGACCTTTTGTCACAATATGCTCTACTGACTGCATGAAAATCGAGATACTAAATGTTTTTTCTATTTCTATTTTTAAGTGTGTAGTATACATTGTACGTTGAATTAAAACGTAGTGATTACTTGCTTAGTGCGTTGAATAATGGTTTGTATTTCGAATAAAACTTTGAATGATTATTATCGCTACAAAAAGGTATAGCGTAGAGTGAAAGAAACCCAGAACCTTCACCTACATTAAGTATTCACTGAGAAATAATTTTATAAACGTAGAAAAGCCCTTTGTATACAAGACAAAAAGAACGCCACTGAATTCTCCGACCCGATCATTAAATTAAACTAAAGTAAATATTTTTTTGTCGCAGGTTACGGCAACATCGCTCCAAGAACAATTCTCGGCAAAGGAGTCACAATTCTCTATGCTTTATTTGGAATACCACTTACGCTTGTTTACCTCTCAAGCGTAGGTTCTTTACTATCAAAAATGGCACGAAGCGTCTTCAGCAGAGCTCTTTGCTGCTGCCTTTGTTCCAATTGTGGCTACTGCTGCTACGACGAAAGAAGAATGGCTGAAAAAGAAAGAAGAATGAAGCTAAAAAGACAACAAGAAGAAATTATAAACAGTCAAAATACTAGTAAAACACCTACAGAAGAATGTTACGTTCTAAAACCAGACAGTCAAAAAGACTTATCCATATCAGAAAGACCAACAACCAGCACTGCCAAAGATGATGTTATAAGTTGGCCTGATACAGATTCTAAGTTATCTATGCATGGGCTTAGTATACTGGCCCCTGTATTCCTTTGTCTCGCCGCTATTTTTATTTATATAAGTGTAGGTGCAATTGTACTTTTTAATTTGGATAATATGAGTATCGTAGACGGTTTTTATTTTTGTTTCATGGCTCTTAGTACCATTGGTTTTGGCAGTATAATTCCTGGTATGAGTTATACTACAATTCATGGTGTAAGGTATTATACAATAAATTCTACCACATTATGGTTCTGCTCTGCTTATACTTTGACAGGTTTAGCATTGACCGCCATGTGCTTTGGTGTAATACATGATGAGATAATTTATAGAATTAAACATCAGCAAAAAGAATGGTCACAGAAGAGTAATACAGTTAACGATGAGGTCAATATTCATGATCCTTTTTACATGAATTCCTGACAAATGTTTAATAAGGGGAAATCTGAAAACCTGTATAGTATTATGGAAGATAATACAGCAGTAGAACGTAATAGAATCGAAATTGACAATAGGGAGGTAGTACTTAGTGTAGATGATATTGCGGGCATGGATGAAACTGGTGAATTCCCTCCACCCCCTCCGGAAGAAGAAATTATAGCCATAATAACTAAGAAGGAGCCAAAAGGTGGTTTCGGTAATATGGTCGCATACAATGCGTTACCAGAAATGCTGGAACATATTAATACATAATCAGATCCGTAAATCTTTTAAACATTTTGAGTTGGTTTCACTTTTAATTTATCGGCTGTGAAATGTAAATAATTACAAACATTTAAATCGGTAGATATTTTATAAGAAACAAAAAGAGATATCATAGTCTTGTCGAATTTACTTTTCAACAGTATGTTAATGCACTGTATATTTGTAAATACATGTAAATATTTATTAGATGTAAATAAATTTAGTAATGAAACTGAATGATGTCTAACATCTTTTATCTAAATCTATTTGTGAACTGTTAATATCAATATAACTGTAACGATTTTCATGTGAATAGTTTCTTTGTAAAGATTATTATCAGTTTAATAAAAAATATTTAAATAATGGTGTTGTTTTTGTTCATCCCATTACAAATAATAATGAGTAAACAGTAAAGTCTAATAATAGCAAAACATCTACTCGTATGTCTCGGTAACTTCATTAGCAGGAGGCTTTCGTCGCAAATTCGTTCCTGCGTAAATGTAATTAATACTATATGGTAAACAAAAGCAGTAGGTATATAATGTAATTATTTATACAGGGAATAAACTAAAATATATTTATACAACAACATATACAACTTATCTGGCCCAAGTGAAGGAAAAGGTTGATGTCGTATCGTATCAAGAACTCAAGAGACTAGCGGAAAGGAGACAGGATTGGCGAAAACTCCACCGACAAGAGCGTAGCTCTTAAATAAGATGATGATGATGATATACAACTTATGGCTATGACTAAACATAGGGAATAAGCTTAAATAAATTGCAATACTGTACTATTGGAGCAAAATTAAAATCATAAAATCCTCTATGGCGACTAGACCCAAATGTATGGAACAGCTTACTTTTTTCGCGATTTTGATTTTGGTTCCAAAATGAAAGTTGTTCAGTTTAATGGTCTGCAACCCCCTAAAGTATGTAACGCATTTAAGTTTATACCATGTGAAGTAGAAATCACGAATACCACATGGTTAGCAGAGAGGAACCTGGTTTTAGCTACTGGCAAAACACCTGAAATAGGATATTATAACACTTTATTGTGCACACAGACACATTGATACAAACAATAGAAAAGACATGTACAAAAGGCGAGCGTATCTCGTTAATGAGATATCTTTAATAAGACGATCAAGCTGAAAAACTATTTATGGGACCAGCATTGAAATCGCGAAATAAATGCGTGCTAATAGTTTTTTCTCGTGATTTCGTCATTGGTCGAAAACCGTCTTCATAATTAAAAAGGTCCCTGTGACAATTATAAAATAAAACCAATGTTGATAATGAAAGGATCTACAGTCAAAACGAAAAGTCACCGAACCTAAGTATATTAATGATGCGTTTTCCCGATGATCATTTTAATCTATAAAGAATAGTAATACAAAATGGCGGGAACCCGTTGGATGAGGGCAGCGCAGGACCGGTCGTTATGGCGATCCTTGGAGGAGGCCTATGTCCAGCAGTGGACGTCCATCGGCTGAGATGATGAATACTACAAAAATTACAGTAGGTAAGTAGTATTATTAGTTTTCTAAGAATATAACAAGTCACCTATGTAAAGAAAAATAAACAAGCCAGACAAAAAGCAATCTTATAAAGAAAAGGGTTTGAAAGGAGGCGAGGAAGACAAATAGTCATATACATTGAAATGAAACTCTCACATCGATTTTATGCGCAATCATTCGCTTTATTCCTTTTCTATTATAATTCCTGACTTATAAAGATTGCTAAAGGTCAAGTCAAGAACTATAGTTACTTATTGTATTTGCGAAGTTTATTTTCATCGAATTCGATGTAGATAATAACGTTAATGTAGAGTAAGTAACCGCTAGTAGAAACACTGCACAAAATTTTCTTTATGTTCCTATGAATTTAAATGGAGGTAAATATTTTCATGTAGGTAAAAGATAAATTGTCCCGTCACGCTGGATAGAGTTATGGTACTACTAGTGAAACGTGATGTTCTGAGTTTCCAGAATATCTCTAACTACCCCCTCGGGAAATACAGTCGTGAGCATTATACATATGCAGATCAATTGTCCGCTGATTACGATAGTCTGGAAAACTTGAACTCAACAAACAAATCAGTTATATGAAACAAAAAACATGTAAAATGCATGTTATCTAATATCTCGGAGTAATAATCTCGTGCAAGATTTTCTCTAATTTCGTGGAGTACCAGGAGAGGAATGTTGCCCATTCGTGAAAAAGAAGAATTTTTATGGGTAGGTAAGTATGACTAATGTACCGATCGAAGTAAAAAGTTAGTAGTAAGGGAAATCCCAAACGACATTATGTCCAAAAACAGGATAAAATGAAAATAAAATACGTCAAGTAGGTACCGAAAATAGAATTAAGCAATATAAAAAGTATTGATGGCGAATTCTATCGTATTATGGAAGCGAGCATTTAGGAAATTACTTTTTGTATACAAATTCTGTCTTTTCAAATAAAATCAAATCAGTTTATTGCCAATGAACACAATTGTCAGAATTGGACATTCGGTACCTACCCAAACGTAATTATAAAAATTCCGTTCGGAATTACTAAGGTTCTGCTTGCGTCATCGGTAAATGACTTGCAAGAGATGATAACATGTATGAATGAATCATTTAAGAAGAAGATAATGAATGTTAATGTGAATAAGACGAAAGTAATGGTTATCGAGCGTGATGAAACAGTGAATGAATGTAAGATTATGATAGGTGATGAAAGGCTAGAGAAAGTCAGTGAGTTTGTGTACTTGGGTTGTCTGTTTACAAGAGACAAAAAGTACGACAGAGATATAGAGTGAAGAGTGAAAGCAGGAAATATGATTAATGGAGCCTTGCACACCTTGACGAGGATTTGTTGGCACCAACTCTAATATATGGCAGTTAGAGTAGGGTATGGCAGAAGCATGAATCTAGAATAAATGCTGTTGAAAGGTGCTCTCAGCGTATTATACGTGGTGTGTGACTTTGAAGTACCTGTTACGGAATAGTGTGATTACAGAAATATGTAGTCTGAAAGAAGATGTATTGACAAAGATTGAAAAAGGCATATTGAGGTGGTTTGCCCATGTGGAAAGAAAGAGCAAAAGTAGGTTAACGTATAAAATGTACAAGGCAAGTTAGAATGGAATGGTTGAAAGGGGTTGCCCTAGGCGCACGAACGCTGACCAAATCGGATACGTACTGAAGAAGGGCCATATAATATGTACCCGAAACCGACGAGCTTGTGTGAAGGATCTTATGGAAGTTGAGGAGGAGAGATGTGTCAGAACCGTAGTATTTAGCGATCTGTTGTCTATGCCTATCCCAGTAGTGGGACATAGGTGTGAGCATGTATGTATGTATTATGGAGATATCAAATCCTATTCAAAATTCGGAATTCACAACTCCGTGTGTAATATTTTACTGTTATACGGCTTTCGCTAATCAATAACAAAATATGTCAAGATCCGACTCTGTACACTTAAGATCGTTACTCTCCATGATCAGGTAATAGAGAAGTAAAATTGAAACACCAAAACCAATCGAACAAAATACCTACAGGTCACGCAACAGTTTATGAGCGCTCTAGAAACGTGGTCGGGATTTTCAGTCATGTTGATATCGTAAAAGATACTGGTAAAAGACGACTGATCGGAAAATGGCGCTTGCACGATGATCACATTCCGTTTGCCCCGCCAAATAGACCAGAAATTTTATTCCTGCTCATTCAAGATCAGCGCTCATAAAACTTAGCAAGTTTTATGTTTGTAAAAAAAATGTTCAGCACGAGTAAGGGTTGAGACACATTGACCGACGGCGGGCCCATACGAAAATTCACAGATTTCGTGCCTCACACGACTATCGAGCACATTGGAAATGAATCTACTGAATTCGAAAAAATATTGTCTCAAAAAGTTTAGGCTTCAGGGCAAACCTTTAACCCGATCGTCTTTGTTTTAGGCTCAAATTGTAGCTGACTAAATTTTCCAGAGGAATTTTGCTCAAATTTTTGATACCATTCTTCGTTTCCAAAATATCGAGCGCCAAAATAAAAAAAAATTTGTCACTATTTCAGCTATAACTTTTTTCGTTTTAGACTTTCTCGAATAATTCTTTTTTTGAATATCATATCTTCACAACTCTCCGAGATATAAGGGGATCGCACTTTTTCGTGAAATCAGGGCCTATACTGGAGCGAACAAAAAGACATTTCCTATGTCAAAAGCTCGTTTTGTATGGGAAGCCGTCCGCCGTCGTCGTCGGGGCGCGCCGTCGTCGGTCGCTGTCGGTCGCCGTCGGTCAATGTGCCCTGACCCTAAATTGAACTAATTACTGATTCTGACAGGCAATGCAAATAACGAAATTGAAGGCCAAAGTTAACCAATAAAGTAAATATGATGTACCGTAGTCATTTACTATTCTAAACAATAACTATAAACAAAGCTCAGTGGCCGGTCATACCTCTGAAACGGTTGAATAATGAAAATCAAATAGCCTTCGTTAAACTCAAAGTTTCTGTATAAATCGCTTTTACCGTCATACAATGACTGCTATTATTTCTGTCGACAACAGTTTATGGGATCGAAACGACCAAGACGAGCAGTAAAACTCAATAAAGGCGGATAAATTTTTCATAAAGGAGCTTTTTTCTTCGTAATAAAAAAGTACGAGGCATTAAATTTGAATGGCAATCAGTGTGACTAGAATGTGAAACTTGTAATGTTTTTATATGATTATTATACGGTATGAAGTACATTAACATTATTGTAGATTCGATACGCCAGTATCTATCCACGAAAATATTGAAAACATTTATTATAGAATCTGAAAAAGGTCATGAACATCAGAAATAACGTGTAGATGGTGGAAAAATTATCAGGGTGGCACTAACTTGGATAGTTTTTTTTTCTGTACCCAAAAAACCAACACCAGTGTAAAATGATCTACAGTTACTATGTGACCACATACTAAGTAAGTGTCAATTTATAGTGTTAAACAACTGGTAGTAAGGAACACTAATTTCCCGAGTCCCTACTCGTACTTGGCCGGTTTTTATTTCTAAACTATTATACAACATTTCCAAAAACAAGAATTTTATTTTGTAAGGTCGTAAAAGTGGTTCAGTTTGATTAGCAGAAGCACAGTATAAAAAAAAGTAAACGCAGAAGTATTTGGTTATAAGGGCTTGGTCAATGACCAAATAGCTACTGCGACCTAGATAGATCTATTGTAGCTCAACGCAGAAGTAACAATTTACTAGGTTTCGTAGAATAAGAATAAGAATATTTATTGTGCAAACTGTGTACAAAAGATGTTACAGTAAAATAAAACAGAATCAACAGTTTGGTCTGCAGGACGGACGTACATTATTTAGGAGGCTTACATTGTAAACTAAAATAAAATATTTGAATGTCAACAACTATGCTAAATAATAATATTACAATAAATTGTATTTAGACTACGATCTCTATGACTATGCACTATTACATAGGTATAGTAGGTAGGCTCTAATAACATGTGGTTACTATTCATCAAAATAATCGTTTAACTTATGGATATGAAACTACAATAATAATCTCAGATTGTACGTATACAAAGATGACCTGTTCCGTAACCCTTTTATAGTATCAAAGGTAAGCACTAACAATATAAGTCAAAAGGTCAAAGCTATCTACCTATATCATCAAGCCCTAACTATCACCCCAAAGCCTAGTTTTGACAGTGATAAGTCAAAGAGATGACATGATAAAAGCCCACTATATTTTTCCAGCCAACGTCACATACGATAGTACCTGAATACGAGGCTATCTAGGTGGTCTAGACGATTTATTTGTGCTCTCAGGGTCATGTCAGTCTCTCTAGAGTGATAAAATATTCAAAACATTGTTCTATTTGGCTTTATTTTATGCCTTTTATTGTTTCGAATGAAATTGGTTTGTTAGATTCAAATCTAATTTATGGAATCCTAATGGTTATGGAAATGTCCATGAAAAAGGCCATATGAGAAGCTGGCTCTGTTATATAAATGAGTTTTATGAACTATGGCTGTTTATAATGATGAAATAAATATGATTATGAATAATGATTGTTTTTTTTAACTCAAACCAGATAATGCAATGTCCCATTCTTATTAGAGTTACTTACTTCATATCCTGCCCTGACACCGCACGCGAACGGAGCTTATGGACGCTGCCGGCAGTGCTATCCGTATGGCGAAATACTGGGCTGGAAAAATTTAGAATGACTTTGCCATCGAATCAATAGAAGAAGATTAGCTGGAATCATGACTTTATGAAGGTTGCAGGGAGCCGATGGAAGCGCAATGCTCAAAGATGTTGTTTTTTTTTGTTTGAGAAATAAATAATATTAATGTTATAGTTTATGTCTTTTTGGCAAAAAACTTAAGAGGATATTCCTGATAAAGCACCTCATACAAAATGAAGTTAAGTCTAAGTTTGGACATTTAGTAATAAGAGTAAAAAAATTTTGTTAACACATTGTAGAAACTGTGTCCGTACTTTTTCAGATTTCCTTTTAAATATTTAGTTCCAATGTTGGTGTGGTCAAAGGTGTGTCCTGGTTCAAAGATTTTTATACAAATCTTAAATTAATTATCTCTTTTCTTTCTATGTATGTATTCTATATCATGGTCTATTCATCATAATACAAGTCCAGGTTAAATGTGACTAGATAATTTGTGTGACAATGTCCAAGATATTTATTATTTTTTATTTTATTAATCCTAGCATTGAAACTAAATATTAATCTAACAAGGTACCGACACAGATATTAGATTCTAAATTGTGTTAACCACATTTTTCTTTACTTTAATTGGTTCATATTGAAAATAGGACGAAGCTTCGTTTGTATGCAGCACGCTTGGTCACTGTTGTAATTTTTAGGTATTGACATTGAAATTAATTATACTTACGTTTGCAAGAACAATTTTGTAAAATATTTTTGAAAACTTATTTCTCTTAGAAGTGGTTCAACCCTCATGATGCGAACGGTCTTAAATATTTTGCCTTCGGTCCTAAGATAAATAACGGTTTACCTTCAAACATAAAGAGCAAAAATCGTAATAAGGAAACCTTTTCAGAAATAGATAATAAAACGTTATGTATGAAAAGCACATCTCATTCTTATTCATGAAGATCCCACTATCTGGTATATAACATATTTAGACCGTCGATTGAAAATTATGGGGGTCTTCGGTCTAAAAATACGGGAACGAGTGAGTTGCGCCAAAGATGAGGTGGCTCATACATTAAACAAGAGAATGAAAAGTAATGACATGATAACAACCTACTTATCATCCTGCTTTGGTATTAGAGTTATGATTGGAAGTGGGTGGGAGAAAAGTATATCATAGGGTCCTACTTAATATGCTGACGATTTTTTAAGGGGATGGTAATAAATATTATACTGAACGGGGAAAAAAATCGCTTTTCCATTGACAACTGCAATGCTAAAAACTCGAAATCAATAAATCGATTTTTTTATGGCGTTGGGCAGGGCACGTGGCTGGAAGAACAGACGGCAGATGGAGCAAAGCCTTCACCGAGTGGTGGCTGAAATCAGGCAAGAGAGGAGAGGGTCTTCCAACAGCCAGGTGGACTGATGATATTGCAAAGGCAGCTGGAAAGTCTTAGTTGAGACTGGCACAAGACAGGGAAGAGTGACGTAACATAACCCCAGACCTGGACTTGATGTTACTTAACTTCTGTGATCGTTTACAATGCCAAAGCTAAACGCGCGCCGCACAGCCCAGCAAGTAGCTCGGGAAGCGGCACGGCAAGCAGCTCGGCGGGCCATGCAGGACGTGCACACGCTTCTATTCAACGGGCACGAACACAAGCACACTGTTCACATGTTCGTGCCCATTGAATGTCGTTTTGAACGTGCGCTTGTGACCGCAGCATCACGTTGGACATAGTTAAAGTATTGCTTGTGAAATGTATGTTTGTGTGTGTAATGCTGAATAATAATAAGGTCATCGACCCTGAAGAAACAAAGATAGTATCCAAACGATAAAAGAAATCTCGCGATGTTCAACTCAGTTTTCCCGTCGTGAAATACAGTAACAAAGTTAATAATAGGTCATCCCTTTACGGTCGAATGGCCAGCGGTGGTGCTAGGAGACTGGTTGAACAGAGATTTTTGACTTTACCACTGTATTCAGTAAAGGCGAGATTTGAATGAGTGATTCGTTAGTGTTGTCATGTGCAAAAAATTTAATGACAGTTGGTATTCAAATGTACCTACAGCTACGATTAAATATGTTGAGACTTAACAAGCATATCAACACCATAGATATAGGAAGTACTACGTAAAATAGATCAACGCTCGCTGATCAACACTTAAAATAGATCAACACCAATCAGAGAACGTATCAGACACTCAGTTGCAGAAAAACTCATTAAAGTTAATCTCTTGGTGTCACTTTTTGTCTTGTTTAGGTAGTAAAAGCTAGCAAGAGATTTAATGGAGTATTAACTCTAATGAGCGTTTCTGCAACTAGTGAGATGCATTTTAAAATTTTAAAATATAGACATTAGTAATGTTGTTTATATGGTGATGTCTATAGAAATATCATTGTATAGTAAAACATGAGGTGAGAGCAATATTGTGACATCATAAGACACTAATAATGAGTAACTATAGTAGGTACTCTGTGATAATAAGATGCGTTTAGGTATAAATGCATTTAAAATGGTTAAAAATTTATATTGAGGTTTCATTAAAATAAATGGATATTTGCAATTTATTATCAGTCCTCATGTTCAGCCATATTTTTTTTAATGTATAATTAAATAAGGACATTAATCTACCATAATATTACTAGGCGCATAATCTTCCTTCTCATAAAAAATGAAATTATAAAAAACTGCAACTTGCTTTCAAGAAATTACCAATTATTTCCATGGTAGGGTCCACGATCCTACATATATTTTTCCACTCTACTTGCATGCCTTGGGGAAAATAAGGGCAAATATGGGATAGAGCGATAGTAGCCACCAAAATCATCTGAGTAGAAAAGTGGGGTTACAACAAGGTTACAATATTAATGCAGGCAGTGAGAAATATGAGAATCTTTTTAGGAATAACGTATTGACGTATCTTGTTTATGTATGTACATACCTACGAATGTGTTTGTTAGTTTTGTAAACATCCACGTTTCATACATTTTCAGTTCAAATGTGAAAATGCCGGCCAACATAAACGAATGCAATTTTCTGTTAGAACTTGTCGGCTAAGCATTTATTATTATAGCATGAAAGCTGTAGCAGTAGGTTTTATTACATAAAAAATTTGTGATAAGGCATATTTTTCCAGTTTAGGTGCAGTATAAAAAAATGCTGAGACTGATTTAAGTTCTATCCGAATATAGCATTAGCTAATTACATCGAAAATGTATGAACAGGCAGATTTCTAAAGGCAAGGACAATAATTGCCATACAGATTTGGTGCCATAATAATAAATGTTTTGGTGGACAAGTTCTAAAAGAACATAGCTTTTTTTTTGGCCGGAACTTTCACGTTTTAGACCACAATGTGACTACAATAATTACAAGAAATTAGAGACGCGACTACAATAATTATTTATGCAGCTCTAAAATAAAAAGGTTGTAATTGGATTTGATGGCGAGGTCATAATTTTATTACAACACATATTTATAATTATCGTACCTTTAACGACAATTAGAAATATGGGTTAAAAATAAACATTACTCTTAAAAATCGTTAAATTATGCAGAATTAATTAAAAAAGTAAATTAAATTTAAATTTTGATTCAAATATTTAAAAATCACAGTTTTCGTGTCTTCCACGACCTTCGGCTACATTGAAAATACTGCCAAATTAACTGAATTTTTTTTTTTTCCGCTCACAAAATTACAACTTCTGAACAATGATACGCGCATCTCCATTTTTATTAAAAAATAAAGCCGAAAGTCATATCTCTAGGATTTTTTTAATTTTTCGATATCTCATTTCATTTCTGAGATATGTGTTTGTTTTTTAATGAAACCAGGCGAAAAACGACCACGTTTTCCAAATTTTTTCGATTTTCAAAAACGTTTTTAAAACAAATAAATGGTGTTTGTAAAGTTAGTCCATGTCGAGACACGTCATTTGACACCCCAATCAGCCATGTAGTCTCAAAACCCACGACTTCGGGGCAATGTCGAACTTTCGCTGAAAGAAAGAATAGAATAGACCGATGCGACAAAAAAAAAATGTTCAGTGTTAAAATGTTGGTTGCGTCCCTTCTGGAGTATAATTGGAAAAAGCTATCGCAATCTTTAAAAATTTACGTTTAAAACTGTTCCTTATCGATTCAAATGTAAACGGCTTTAAAACCACTTTGCCACAAGACCAGAAAAATAAAAGGAAATAATTTATTCCATTTCCCTGTCTTTCCATCAAAAATAGAAGTTATACCTAAGAAGATACATATTAATACTTAGTAATTATACCTAAAGGACAAAAAAGTAGCCAGCAAAAAATAATATCCGTCCAGCGCTAAATGAGACCGATCTTTTCATCTATTGTCAAAGATTATTAGGAATGAAAAGGATTTCCTCGTCTTTATAGACGATGATTCGTATTTATTGCGACTGAACTGTTTTTGGTTGACTGATTTAGAACAGGACACTGCATTCTACTTCTGTTCGTATAGTGTTAAATAGGGATTGAACAATAATTGCAATGAAGAAATTTTGTTTTCGTTTGATTTTGTGCTCGAAAATGGCTAATTATAATTAAGTCATGTAAATCTTACGTAAAGCAAGTCATTATACAGGGTGTAAGGAAAAGTATTATCAACATTTAAACCACATACTCTACCCATCAAATTGAACACCTGACTGATAGACTCACGATTCCGATTTTGGTTCTACAGGGGTAAGTTTTTAGTTTTCAGGGGGGGTTTTGGGTTTGGTTCGGGTAAACAGTTGCATTACTTTAAGGTGTGATTGTATCCATGATACTGAACAACTTTCCCTTAGAAACCTATAGGAAATTGGCAAAAAAATTGACTTGACTAGCTGGAAACTCGCGGATTTTATTTTAGTACTACTAGTCGGTTTCTATGTTAGCCCATAGTACAAACATACATGTTTCTTACGCTCGTCTCCCACTGGGGTAGGCAGAGACAACCGAACGCCACCTGCTACGATCCTGACAAACCTCTCTCGCTTCAGCTTAAAAAAAATGTACTTTTCATACAGTATGGAAAGCCAAAAAAAAAATTTGCGAATTTCCTGTAGGCTTCTTAGGGAATGTTGTTCAGAATCATGGGTAAAATCACCCGTTAACGTAATACATCTGTTTACCCTTACATCTTATGTAGTGAAAGTTGTTTTAGTTTGATGGTGTGAACCACCCCCTTTGATATGTAACGCATTTAAGTTTACATCTTGTACAGGATGATGATGATGAAACAAAACAAAGACTACAATACAAAGTCCCAGAATCCTTAGCCTGTTACAACGACAATCATCAAAGATTAGAGTAAATATCAACCGGAATCCGCGGCCTCAGCATTCGCGGTTCAAGGCCGTAAGTAAATTAGTTTTTCCGCGACATTGTCTGTGGTTTTCATCGCGGCAAAAGGAACTAAGTTCGAATGTAGGAGTAAACACGCAGTTGCAGAATTTAAAAGAGTCTTTACATGAGAAAGATGAGTTCAGTCTTATAAGTAAAATCGACCAAGAGCGTGTCGGACACTAAGATGTGCGATATAGCTAAGCTGTGTTAGAGGAAAAACACAACTAATCAGATCACTCCATTTTCATAGCTTACGTAGTAAAGATTCTGGTGGACGAGGGTTTAACTAAGCGAGTTCTTTTTACATACAACATGATACAACTCGAGCGAGAGATGCGTACTGAGGGTATGGTTAGGAATGTCTGCTAAGGATATTAAGGGATGTCAGACATCTAGAGAGATGCAAACCAACATGCTGAGTACGAAACCTAGTGTCGCATCACCACCAGTACCACGCGATAGAAAGTATTTTGTTAGCTTGAATGTGCTCATTATCCATTGCGGTATCAGAACTCAACGTTTGAATAATCTTTAGTTCTACGCAAGCATTGTAAACTATTAACACATAATATCTCGACTGGCTTTCAGCCTCATTATATATTGAATCCTTACTGTCGCTGGCAATGTGTTCCGTTTTTGCGCATATTGCTGCGACACTGGCCCAGCCCCCTTTTCACATCTCCCTTTAGTTTTTGTGATCTGTGTGTGAAACGGATGGGTGCTATGGATGGTGTACTAAAATGCGAGGTGCGAGGCGAAACGAGTATCGGCGTTTCACAGTCACAAAGCTAGGTAGTTAAGCTGGTTAACTAAGCTAAGCTACGTGTAAGCTATCACAAATATTTTTAATATTGTGCTAAAACATGTTGTACAATGTAAACGTATTGACATAATAACGCTCGAATAGAGTAAAGATAATTTGTTCGAGTGGGATTACATAGACGGGTCTGACCTCCAGTGTGAATGTGGTGTTGCCCCACAGACTATGGCCCACCTCATATCCTGCCCTTCCTGCCCTGACACTTGCACGCGAACGGAGCTTATGGACGCTGCCGAAAGTGGTATCCGTGTGGCAAAATACTGGACTGGAAAACTCTAAAATTACTTGCCATCGTAAAAGTCAGTAATGAAGAGAGGATTAGGAAAAAACGGCATTCAATCGAAGACAAGACTCAATTTGTTGCTATTTTAAGCATGGATATTGTAGCGCTGCTGTTGCTCTGAATTCAGCTAATGTGCTGGCTTGTTATTATAGTCCCACTACGCGCTGTTGGCTCCTTCAATTATTTTGCGTTATCCCTCCACCGGCATTATGCAGGAAAGCATAATCTCCACTCCAGCACATAAGCATTGCCTTGATTAAACTACCTCGAAGGATTCAGCCAACCTTAGCAACGCATCTCGGGGGAAATTACACTGAATACTTTGCCTTAGTGCGTATTATAGTTGTTGAGGAAGTTGTTTTATGGAAAAATCGAATTATACACAGGCCGGTTTGGTAGTGAATTTTAGTATTTAGCTGTATCATATGCAGACCATTTGCTTTGAATGAAGCGAGCTCGAAAATTTGGAGCAAAATTTTACTCTATTTTTATTTTGTATTTTTCCTGATCAAATGACAAACACAATTATGAACGTTACTATGAAGCCAACATCGAGGAAAGTAATAAAAATCTGCTGTTTCATACAAAATTTCATTATGGGACTCAAAGGTAAGGGACAGCTGATATTTTTAAATTTTTTTTGACGTTGACTCCATAGTGAGTTGTTCAGTTTGACGGTCTATTTAAATATTACTAGGCTGTTTTTTTACACCTTGTATAAATCTATAATTAGATCATGCTTGACGACTAGCAGTGGCATCCAATATCCATCTTTTATCCCTCATAGAAAAGAACCCCTTTTTGGTAGGGTGATTGCATGCGTCGTAAAAAACTACCAACAATGGCTGGGGTGTGCTATTTTCACAACCACAAATTACCGTTTTGAAGAAAATTCTTAGGACCTACGTTGAGGGGCAAATGACTATAGGTAGATTGTGCCATCACTATTTCAACAGTTTTTAGGGTTCGAAAGTCAACAAAGAACCCTTACAGTTTCGCCATGTCCGTCCGTTCGTCTGTCCGCGGCTTAGCTCATAGACGCTTAGTACTAGAAAGCTGTAATTTTGTATGGGTATACCTACATATTAATCACGCCAACAATGTGGTAGAATAAAATCTTGAAGATTTTTTTCTCGTCTATCCCATAGTGTAGGATATTTTCGGATAGGTCTTTTAAAAATATTGTGGGCGTGGGAAAACCAATTTTATGATTTAGGACCCGTTAGCGAAATATTAAGCTTTAAACTGAATATTTTTGTTAAAGTTAGGTGTGATGTGATGTGAAAAAATGTATGGCAATAGCATAATAATATAATGAATTTAAAAGGAAAACTATTACGGCTAAGTAGACTTTACAAGTTAATGAGTAATAGTCGACCAAGTTCAAAAATGTACTTGGAGACGGTTAAACCGTAGTATGAAACAAAAAGCCCCCTTCTAAGTCCATATATTGTGACGGGCAACTACGGAACCCTACACTGCGCGTGGCCCGACACGCACTTGGCTGCTTGGTGGTTTTTATATTTTTATACTGGCTGACAATTTAACAATAAGTTTATACAGAAAAAGTAAATGTAAATTAATCTATAGGTACATAGTAATAAAACTATAAACTTGGCTTGGATGTACATCAAAGATATTTGCAAAAATATTAACTGGGGCCATTTCAGATACATAATGGAATGCATTGAGACCATTTTTATAATTTTTGTGTTTGTCTATATAGCAGAACTAGCTCGTTTTCAGTTTAAATAAAAATATCTCTAGTTCTAAAGAAACAAATTGCATGTATTATACTATTTTTAAATCTGCATTAAATAGGCTACTTTTGATAAAGTTGGCCACCCTGGTCTCCGTACATTTTTTTAGACCACACATGCTCGAACTTGGGTGAAAATTCTGGAAAAAGTTTAATGTTGACTTTAAGATTCTTTTTTTATTAGAACAACCCTAGCTACACTAACTTTCTTATGCATGTCTGATAGCACGACTTTTAGAGAATGTTAATCAAAAATCCGACTGCAAAAATCTCTTTTTTGTGGCCATGACGGTCAAAAGAGTGACACAGGTCCTAAATTCCAAAACAAAATTAAAAGTCTAAATGTCTTGGAAACAGTTGCACTTTTACTGGACATGAAAATCCATTTTCTGAACGGGTTTGAGGTGCTCTATCAGCAGGTACAGGGTTATCCATTACTTACCGGACACCCTGTATATGTATGTATGGTTTAGTAACTAGATAGAATAAGTAACTAAGTATATGTAGGTATATAAATATCTATATGACGCTCGCCCCGTCATTCATATACTTTTAGTTTGGAATAAACAATTGCTCGGACCGGTCGTCTTTCTTATTATAGCATACACTACACACCGGATAGTAAAACAGTGTCTTTTTCTTGTAAAATAATATCTCATAACTTTGTAGGTACCTATTTGGATAATATTTCAGAAGATTTAATAAAAAAATCTTCCGGAATTCGCGCAATACTGATCGACATTTTTCTATTGTCTGTGATCCCCAGCTCATTCCGTCATTTAAATCCTTGAAGATCTTTCTTGAAATGTATCCTTGTATCTATAGTTTTAGGGGTGACTTTTGTTTGATAACTATAGGGTTGTTCAGTACAGTGTGACACAGTGTAGAGATGCTGACACTTACTTCTATGTTATTAGAGTCTGTTTTCAGTATTGTGTGTGTTATCAACAATTTTATGGGACGAGTCAGCTCATAGAGCTAGTCTTACGATCTTTTATAACCTTTCTTTTATTTTATTAAAAATCCCCTGTTCTTTTGTTGCTATTGGTTCTGTACGAGTATTTTGTCAAGAGTATTTGTTATAAAATCGTTTAAAAGCCAAAATGGAAGGAACTTTACTTTGAATTTGAAGGCCAGGCCTAGAAACGTTTTGATGCTTAAGAAATTTGGATTAATTTTACATTGGTATTTTCAGTTAATTACGTAAGTAAAACTGGCTAAAATTCATCATAATCGTCATTTTGATTGAGCCAGGACTAACTTAATGGCATATTTAATTATCTTATAAATATTTCCTAAATTAAAATCGATGGATACGAAATGAGAAAGTTTTTTTTTTTTTTTGCTGGAATTTGATTTCTAATGCTCCAAAATGAAAGCATCAAGAGAGGTTTAGTAGTTTATCGAATATACTCGGCGATACATCAAGCTGCGCAAAACATAAATTAGCTGGCCGTGCGTAGGTAGAGTAATGTAGGTATAACGTCGCGCCCACGGCCAGGTGTACCCGGACTTTCGATGTTCGATATATCGCGACCGTTTCGAGGCTCAGCTTATGTTTGTTTCGCGTAGCTTGAAGTGTCGCCGTGTGTACCTACGAGTTTTCAAGCGTCAAAATAATTGAAAAACAATTTTTTTTTATTTACAAAACTTCCTAAAAAAATTCTGCAAAATATTATATTATCCGTTCTGTTAACATTACCACAGTTGATACTTTGTTAATGGGGAAACAAAAGTATAAGGATAGCGGATGAAAGCCATTTTACTGTTTCACTAATAAGTTTAACTATAAAGTCTACATAATAAACTTAACTCTCCTCATTAAACCATTTCCTTCTAAAAGTTCCCTCTGTAAAATAACAAACAGTAATTATATGAATGGCGAATTAATTGACCTAAGATACTCTTCCACAATAAATCTCTTCTTAGAATTAATGGGAACATCAATTTCATTGCTATCGTTTTAATAAAAGCCGTCTGCCTGCTATTTATCATGGTGCTATAACAATAAAGAATTTTCCTTATTTCTTATGTTTTCGTTTTGTTGCATTATTATATCTTCTTTACTAATAATACAAATGTCGTGTCATTGTATCTAATTTACCATTTTAGACGACAATGTTGGTCATATAACTCCTTTTGTTGTTCTCTCTTAAAATCACAATTCTGAGCTGTCAATTTCTTTCTGGCCTCTTCGTTAGGTCTGCCTTGACTTCGATTTTGTGCTTCTGAGGTTTTGACACATAAATCATTTAAAAATTAAGGTAACCGGCATATGATGACTATACCTTTAGAATTTATTTAAACTGCCGGTGGGTTTAATTTTTAAATAAGGGGCAAATGCAATCGCTGAACTGCCTTTCGAGTGAGTTTATTATTGCAATTATTTTAAGGGCCAAATTATCCACTTGCGACTAATAAATTGCATTTGATACGATGTCGATACGCCATTCGACATGTGCTTGAGCTATTGATGTTAATTTAGCTAGTATTAGCAACAAAGGCTGGCTGGTCAACAATGCTCTGGAGTGCGGTTATTGAAACTCACATGTTCAAATCAGCAGTAGAAATATGCATAATCTCCATAGTAATTTTGACATTTTCTACTGCTGATTTCAATGTGTGAGTTTCAAAAATTGCACATCAGGTCAGTTTTGAGATATTTATTTTCCTCATTTTACATCCTATTAAAACAGTTTCCTCGTGATGAGTTCCTTCTCCGTTTGAAGGCATTAATATCGATAAGAACCAATTATAATTAATTTTATTAAATTGTTCTTTCTCAATTAATTCATATTGTGCTACATCGTGTGAAGTGCAGAATTATCTGGTAAAATAATATTTGTTATTTAATGATATTATGACAGAATCAAAAGAACCAATACTTTGCACTGATTTCAAATAAAAGGATAGAGGAATATCAGTATGTCCTTTAGTAAAGTAAAACGAAGACCTTCAATCCAATCTTAAACATAAATGTAAAGTAGGATGTAGGTAGAAGGTAAAAGTAATATTAATAGAATCCGTAAAGCCAAAGGAAAATAATAGTAACCAATAATTCATCTGACCGAATATTTGGGACTAATCAGCAAACACACAGATCGTGATAAAGGTTATTATTGGTCCCTTGTGATCGATGGAGCCTTATTACTGCCATAAACAATATAAGAGTATTCTTTACGAAAAAAAAATGTTTGTTGTTGTAATTAAGCTTTTATAAATTCTTCAGTAAAGTTAACAAATCGATCAATATCAAATTGAAGCCAAAAATTATATTAATTACTTAAATCTTTCTTTCTTCTTCTTTCTTATCGTGTGGGCAGAGCCCTGGTGTCAATGTTTTTTTCAGACCACCTTATGACCTGATATGATATGTGGTTTTTATGTAATGACTACTACCACCAGAGATAGTAGCCGGGACCAACGGCTTAACGTACCATCCGAAGCACGGAATCATTTTCCTTTTCAGACAATCAGGCGATTCAGCCTGCAATGTCCTAACCAAATGGGGAAAGATGCACAAAGTGACATTTCACTAGGTGTCCCCCGTGGGAATCGAACCCACGACCTCCGTGTCGAGAGCCAATGCTCTTAACCATTAGACCACGGAGGCAGTTAATTAAATTTATGATAGTTTGTTTGTTAAATCTAATTAGAATTAAAATTAATTTTTTTTACTGCGTAAAGCAAGGCATGAACCTTGCTTTACGCCGTAATATCTACTTATGTTTTAACAGATCTTTATCTTTAAGAGTCTTTTTACCGTGTGGTGGCATCCTCATCGCAATATTTAAGATTTCTGAACTATAATTATTAAAAAAACCTAAATTAAAAAAGTGCTACTCTTATCTATGGTAGTACTTACACTTTATTTCCATTCTCATCATCTCAAGCGTTGATATGCATAATCAGGTATAACATTTTTGCCTATAAATCGAGGGTCTTACCGGAAGTATGAGCGCGCAGAATAGTTTATAGATAACGTGAAAAGGGGATCGTCTCTAATGAACCATTCCGCTCGGGAGATTGGGTGGCCACAGTGAAAGAAAGGGACTAATTCAATTCGGACCCTTTGTTGGGCATACGTGAAATTATTACAAAGCATTTTCTCTGGTATTGTTGCTTAATATTTGGTACAAAATACTTTGCTGGCATCAAAAAAGCAATTAGTTTGTTTAGGGTTTTATTTTTTTGTTGGATTCTATTGTAAAAGTCGTTTTTACCTTCAATAATGTACAAGCAACAATTCATGTTAGTATTTTTGCTAGTATTATGATCATTTCTAGGACAGCAATGCGATTCTAACAGCCGTATACAGCAGTGCAAGTCACTAAGCGCAAACATCGGCGCATCCTTCAGATCGTCGAAGATTTCATATTAAGGTGGTTGCAGAGGGGTCAATTTTATACAAAATTTTGAAGCACAATACGCGTAGACGGTATTAATATTAGTAACTTTGTATAAATGGAAAAATAGTTTAGAAAATCTTGATGCCGCGTCACAAATAACATTTGCAATTTATAAAATAATTAAGAAGATATAAAACTTTGAAATTTTTCATACAAAGTTTTAAAAGCTTTATATCTTCGTAATTATATTATAAATTGCAAATGTTATTAGTGACGCGGCAACTAGATTTTCTAAACTATTTTTCCATATTTAAAATATTACTTTTATTAATTCCGTCTACGCATATTGTGCCTTGTCAAACTTGTGTGTAATGTCAAACTTTTGTATGGACTGAAACCACCTTAAGTTTGACACAACGAATACTGAATGACAGCTCGCCGATGTTACAACCGATGTTTGCGCTTAGAGAATTGCACTCCAGGATGTGAAATTAAATACGTTACATACTTCAGTGGGTGCTTCAGACCATCAAACTGAACAACTTTAACTATGGGCCAACATCAAAATCGTGAAAAATAAATCTACTGTCCCATACATTTGGGTCGATGGAACAGCTGATTTCTTTTTCGAGACTACGACATTGATCCTATAGTGAAATTTGTTCAGTTGGATGGTGTCAAGCGCCCCTTTTAAGTATGTAACTAATTTAAGTCTACACCCTGTAAAATAAAATTCAGTTGTTTCAAATCACCCATAACTGTTAAAGCACATTTTTGATAAAGTTCACTCTTTAGTCCTTGTTTGGTAGCCACGCGCATACTTTCGGTAGAACCGCGTCGCATTGTCATGCGCATTGCAACCTTGTCAGGTTGCCATGTAAGGATGGGCGTTAAAAAACAGAGACGTGTGGTTCGTTATACGTATGCTTTAATAATAATCCAATAATATTGAGTACATTGATACTTATAATTACTTACTCCACTACAGTTGACGCAAATAGGTAATCAAGTAATTAATCCTAGTCATTTTCTGCCTCATCTTTTTACGTACAAGGATGATATGAAACATACCATAGATATACTCCACCATGTGGACCCACAGATCCAATATACATTGGTGGAGAACTAGTTGGTGATAAACTTAACTTTCAGGATAACGTATGGGCGACAAACCCAAAAGTTTTTTTATTGTATAACAAGGATAAACAAAAAAAAATAGTTTTTCTACTTTCTAGAGCATCACATGAGATCTATAGAATCTATTTTAATGCGATATTCTGTTTAGAAGCCTTTGGTTCGAATTGAAGTTGTCTTAATTTTCCTTGAACCGCCTATCCAGTTATGTATAGGGCAACTAATTTTTTTCCGCGATTTCGATATTGGTCCCATAGAGAAATTTGTTTAGTTTGACGGTCTGATCATCCCCTTAAAAAAGTGTCAGCATATTAAAAAGGACACTATATTATTGAAAGTGACTCAAATATTAATTCAATTCCCACTTTTATACTATCTTAGAGAATTTCTGAATTTTCAAAGTACAAACTTTTTATTTTCAATCAAAACAGTTTAACATCACATTTACAAGAAAAAAGAATAAGAATAAGAAAGAATAAGAATAACTTTATTGTTAGAACTGGTACATAAAGGTCTTACATAATAATTACATGAACAAGCAGCTCTTACCTATTTCAGGCATACAATACAAATATTTAAAACATTTTATCTTACATGCAAATATATCAAAATTTATACGCAACAACAAAACTTAATTGACATTTAAGACACCTTTGGATATTTACATTACATTAAAAAAAACCAAGCAGCTTCAATTACCAAAAAATACATTTAATTTCAATAAATAAAAAATAATATAATGTCATAAATTCGTCAAAATGTCAGATAATTGCCAATAAACACAACACACTCAATATCAATAACATTAGAATTATAATGTTCAAAAATGTCAACAAGTCAAGATCAACAATAAAATATTATAATTTAACAGCATTTACATATGTAGTCGTTTTAGCATAAAATTCCTCTAAGTTATAAAATACATTTTCAATTAGCCACATTTTCAGTATTTTTTTAAAACTAATGTCATTTAAACATTTAATATTTTTTGGAACCGCATTATAAATTCTCACTGCCATTATGTATGTACTCTTATCATAAATCATGCAATTTATGCGTGGTAGAACAAGGCGGTCTTTGTCTCTGACATTTCTAGTGTGAATATCGGAGACTTTCTTAAAGTAAGCCTTGTGCTGACGTACAAAAAGGCAAACTTCTAATATATAAATACCTGTCAGTGTTAAAAAGCCTTTTTCTTTAAATAATATTCTAAGGGACTCTTCGTTAGGCAAACTATAAATTATTCTCAGACATCGTTTTTGCATTGTAAATGTTTTCTTTACGTCTACTGAATTTCCCCAGAAAAGGATTCCGTACAATAATAAGGGGTAGACATTTCCGTAATATGCATTTGTTGCAACTTCGATTGATGATACATCGACTAACACAGAAAGAGCATAGCAACAGGAGCAAAGTTTACTATTAAGTTTGTCAATATGGTTTTTCCAGTTTAGGTGCTTATCAATAGTAACACCTAGGAAACCAATATCATTAACTTCTTCAATTTCAGTGTTATTGTAATTTAATTTTAGGTCTAGATCTATTTGCATGTAGTTTCTAAATTGCATAAATTTTGTTTTATTTAAATTAACTTTTAAATTTATAGTTTCGAGCCAAGTAGTCAATTTTCCAAGAGTATTAGCTATTTCCATTTCAAAATTTTTTGTATTATCTCTATCATTTTCAAATAAAATGGTAGCATCATCCGCGAACATTACACATAAATGATTAGTCAAATTTGGCAATTCATTTACATATACTAGGAAGAGAAGGGGGCCGAGTACACTTCCCTGTGGCACACCTATCTGATTGGTTTTAAACGATGACTTTACTTCTTCAATGGATTTGGTTACTTTATTATACTTTGAGAGTACTAGTGCTTGTCTCCTATCCTTTAAGTACGACCGGATAAGCTCATTTGCTACTCCTCTAACACCAAGACAATCAAGTTGACGAATCAGGATCGAGTGAACGACACAGTCAAATGCTTTTGACATGTCTAGGAAAAGAGCGGCACAGCGTTTTTTATTATTTACGGATTCCCATAACTTCGACAGAAAAGCAAAAATAGCCAAGGATGTAGATCTCTCTTTACGAAAACCAAACTGATTTTGGCTAAGTATATTGCGATTATCAAAAAAGTTAATAATCCTATTGTAAATAGCCTTTTCTAATATCTTGGAAAAACTAGAAAGTAAAGCTATAGGCCTATAATTATTAGGCACGTCTTTTGGACCCTTTTTATGTAATGGTTTGATAAGGCACATTTTTAATTTATCCGGAAAATTACCTGTTTCAAACATAAGATTTATGATATGCACTAGTGGTGGAATAATAAAACATGTACATGCTTTGATGACTTGCATCGATATTCCATCTTCACCGCAACTCTTTTTGTTCTTTAATTTTTTTATTATTGTCATAACTTCGGTTCCATCTATTGGCCCAAGAAAGCAAATGATAAAACTAAAATTTTCTAAGTATACTATGAATTCGTAGACTATAAATAAAATATTAAAAGTAATTTTTGCAACACGAGATTCAGAACGTGTTCGACTCATTAAACTTAAGTACAGTTTGCAAAGAAACTTTTAAGTATCAATCTATTCAAAGATACTAAAAAAAATTTGAACAATTTTCAGAATAAGAATAATATTTCTTTCACCGACTATTACTTTAAACGTTTTATGTAAAAGTCTTTAACGCTTAATAGAAACACCAAAACTTTGTTAATACTCTGTGAAATGTAAAACATCTTGTTAAATATTTAATTCATCTCATATCTCATCTCCACAGCGTTTACCCGCGTCTTTTTTCCAGGCCTTGAAATACTGGTATTTTTGGAAAACGGTACCAATAACCGGTTCCAGTATTATATTATTTCTAATCAGTATCGGTAATAATACCGATACTGATTAGAAATAATATATAATATATTATATATAAACCGGTATAAACCGGCACTATACAAATACTTACGCTAATAAGAGTAAGGAAACAGATGTAGTAATAAAAAGGATAACATAACATAAATATTTTTTATTTGCACACCAAAAACATACAGTAACAAAAACAGAATAGATAATCAGCATCCTCATACGCGGCGGGTACCTTAATCGGCTACCAGTACTTCTTAGGCGGAGCGGAGTACCGGTACCCGTCTGGAACCGGTACCGAAATGAAAAGAACCGCTAAGTCCCCGTACAGGTCGGTTCCAAGCCCTGCTTCTTCTACGTAGAACCGATAAATCTCGCCTTCTCCAATAAAAAGAAGAAAAAAAAGAAGAAAAAGGAGGATAGGCGGTTGAAGGAAAAATAAGACAACTTTAATTCGAACCATAGGACACAAAAACAGAAACGAAACACAGAATATCGCATTAAAATAGATTCTATAGAACTCGTTTGTACTCTAGTAAGTTTTCTCTTTGTTCTCCTTGTTATACAAAAAAAAACCTTTTGGGCTTACTTGTGGGTACAAAACTGCAAACCTACTCATGTCAATTGTATATGGGACAGCTGATATTTTTTTCACGATTTCGATGTTGGTCCCATAGAGAAAGTTGTTCAGTTTGACGGTCTGACCATCCCCTTAAAAAAGTATCAGCATATTAAGAAGGACCGTGTATGTTTCATAGGGAAAGTTGTTCAGTATCATGGACAAAATGAGCCTTAAAAGTAATGCAACTGTTTACCCTAACACCCTCTATGAACATAATCATGTTTCTTGATAAAGTTTATGTACCTAAGACTAGCTTAGATTTCTATTTCTGTTTTATTTTTGATATTTTTTTTCATTTATACCATTCAATTAAATTCACTTGTTTTGATGAATTTACATTCGATTCTTATTAGAAATGAGACCAAGTGGCACTTTCAAAAATCCCAATAAATCTTAAATATTGTGAATTTCTCTCACAGCGAACGATTTTTGTGTGCGAATAAAATTTATACGAGTTTAAGCATATTGAACGCCGTATCAAGTGACTTGTTTGTATATTTGCGTGTATTTTCAATTCCTCGCGTATCGCTGATTTGGAATTGAAATGTCTTGATTTATTCCGTTTACATTTCCTCTATTCCATTATGTTTGAGAACGTTGTTCATTATTATGGCTCCTACTAACTTACCTGTGATTGAAGAAAAATAAATGGGAAAACCGACGCTACAGAATTTTTAAAGAGGGTACCGACCTCTATTGCTGCCCTCATTATTTTTGTTTCTAAACAATTAAATATACAGGGTGACTGGTAA
The DNA here is from genome assembly GCA_927399405.1 of Agonopterix arenella. Classification (NCBI taxonomy): domain Eukaryota; kingdom Metazoa; phylum Arthropoda; class Insecta; order Lepidoptera; family Depressariidae; genus Agonopterix; species Agonopterix arenella. The sequence goes on from OV656710.1 coordinate 7,095,597, forward strand.
TTCGACCTATTCCTTGAAAGGGGTTATACTAGAGTTCATTTGCAACAATTTTGCCCCAGTTAACTGGGGGTCGAAAATCGCTTGTTTTCGAGTTATCTCATTTTTAAGATTTTTTTGAAAAAATCCATTTTTCCACCTAAAACTGACAATTGTGAAAAAAATACTCCACTCTCTGCACTAAGTAAGCATTTTTCTAATAGCTGATGAATGCGCGACTACATTAAACTAAAATACATGTGTAAAATACCCGAAACCACTGAAATAAAAGGTTATAAACCGCACGACAAAATTTTTTTATTTGGATTTCGTTTCAATCCAAAGAGGATTACTTAAAAAAAATGTATTACACTTGGCGTACAAATTACGGAAATAACTTCCTCAATTCCTAAACTTTCCAAAAAGGTGCAAATGTTGTCTACTTTGACAAGAGTTTGAAAAAAATTGTTAACAATGGCAGAGCAGGTAGCGGATTTCCTAGAAGCGAACCTTACAAGATGCCGATTTGCTTTTGTCTCTTTCATTTTATTGCTTACATTGTTTCTCTTTTGTAAGTATTCGGGAATGTTTGTACTAAGGTTCACAATCGAGGCCAACTCATTCGCTCAATTCATTAAGTAATCAGTTAGTTTCAACCATCTTGGAGTTCGGACGTGTCGTTGTTAACTAACTTAAATTCTGCGCTAAAACAGCTTCCTTTTCAAATGGCTGCTTACCAAAATGAAGAATACGCGGATATCATGTATTGTTACGGGTTTTGTGATGGTGACGCTGCTGCTGCTCGAAGAGACTATCAAAGACGTTTTCCTACCCGCCGTTTACCTGATGTCAGCGTGTTTGGTACGACATATCGGCGCATTCGAGAAACGGGATCGGTTCGACGTCGCCAAACCGACGCTGGTAGACCTAGCGTTAGTGATCCAATCGAAGAGGAGCAAATTTTGCAGTGTTTTCAAGCAGACGGCACTACTTCAACAAGAATTGTGGCTAGGCAGCTTGGTATGTCTCAGTGGAAAGTCTGGTTCACTCAGCACACAGCACGGCAGTATCCATTCCATTACACGCCAGTACAAGCTATCGAGGAGGGAGATCCTGTCAGAAGGATGGATTTCTGCAGATTTCTAATAAATGCAGACATTGAAGATCCTGAGTATCTAAAAACAATCTTGTGGACAGATGAATCGAACTTCGACCGTGATGGTATTACAAACTATCATAATCTGCATTTTTGGGCCCCTAAAGGTCAGAATCCGAGAAAATCTAACGAAGGAGCTCACCAGCACAGATTCTCACTTAATGTGTGGATGGGAATCGTGCACAATAATTTAATCGGGCCATTCTTTCTGCCGGCACGCCTAACCGGCATCGCCTATGAAAACTTTTTAAGAGAAGAGTTACGTCCGCTGCTGGAGGATGTGCCGCTTACCACAAGAACAGCTTTGGTGTATCAACATGATGGCTGCCCAGCCCACTATTACCGGGGCGTGCGACAGTGGATGGATGAGAACTATCCACTGAGATGGATTTTACTTAGTTTTAGTTTTCTTTCCATGCTATTTTAGCCAGCTCTTGCCCCTCGCCTTCTCACCGAACGCCAACAACTTCTATGAATATAGATAATTTATTCGAAAAAAACACGACTTTTACAAAATGTCCGAATCCACCACCACTACTTCCATCACCACCACTTCTATTCAGATGGCGATGGCCATCTTCTTTGATTCAGAATGTAAATTCATTTTATTAACTTTTCCAGTTGCATTTTAATTCAGATTTTTTGAAACCGTCTATAAATATTGCCAATTTAGTTTTTATTTTGGATAAATTCATACATACATATGCTCACGCCTTTGTCCAATTGGGGAAAGCAGAGACAATAGAATTCCACATATTACAATTTAAAAATAAAAATAATTTCTTCATAAAAATCCAATTTATGAAGAGAGTTTAATGCTCATTAAGGTTCCGGGTACATTTTACATGCCCCTTCGTCAGTAGGTACGCATCTAATTTTATCAGCGTTCATGTTCATACGTCTATGCTACGGCGACCCCTTTCAACTATTCCATTCAAACTTCCTTGCCTCGCTTTATTCGTTACTAGCGACCCGCCCCGGCTTCGCACGGGTGCAATGCTGATACTACATACACTACAGAAAAACTGTGAACGTTGTATATAAAAACATAGCGGCCCGCTCCGGCTTCGCACGGGTATAAAATATATAGCCTATGTGATTAAAATCGATCCAGTAGTTTTGATTTATTCATTACTGCCCGTGGCCCGCACGCGTTAAATTTGGAGTAAAACAATCCCCCTTTCCCTATACCATGAAGATTTCCTGCTATCTTTGGAATATCTAAATTCATACACTACATTTTTACTTATGTACTTTTTAAATTTTTAACTATTTATAGGCACGCTCTTGCCGCACCGGGCGGCCGGCCGGTACCGCCGCAAACGCTACGTCCCGCAATTTTTAAATCTGTAATAAATTCGAAAATATTCACTTAAATCATACGGTGTAAAGGGCCATATAGATCTATATTAAATGAACAATGTATTTAAGGTATTTAATTGGTTAAGGATTAATGCTGTATTGGTTAAAATCGCTTCGAAAATTAGCCATTATTTGTCGTAAAAAGTAAATGACAAAAAAAAGTTATTGTGGGTTATCCATAAGAGATAGACATATACCATCACGGACTTTTCTGTAGACCTTTTCAATGTGTACAATACTTAGTACATTATTTTGATAAAACTCGTAGGGTTCAGCCTGCGTTTGCAATGTAAGCGGAAAAAATGTAATTATTTACGACATCACATTAGAAACCTCAAAAATAACAGTACTTCTCCACTATTTAATGGATGTTATTATACATATAAACCTTCCTCTTGAATCACTCTGTCTATTAAAAAAAACCGCATCAAAATCCGTTGCGTAGTTTCAAAGATTTAAGCATACAAAGGGATATAGGGACAGAGAAAGCGACTTTGTTTTATACTATGTAGTGATGATTACTAATGTTTAATTAATAATTACAAATTGTTTTATGCTACAAATAATAAGAGTATATTATATACATGAACTTAGATCATATTTTCTTTCAAGGCGATAAGAAGCTTCTACCTTCATCTTTTTGTAAGCAAGGTTCACCTTTAGCATATTTAAGGCTTCAGAAGGAATGATGTGACTGAGACAATATATTAGCTTACCCTTTGAAACTGAACAAGAAACTTTATCCCTTCGGTGATAGATGTTATTCTTTTGCAAGAACGAGTACGTCAGCAACCAAAAAACACCAGGTTATATAAATACTTGTACAGAAAGAAAACAATGAATCAAGGCGTTAGTTATTAATAACGTCCATCTATTTAATGCTGCGTCACGCAAGGTATTATATTAGGGATGTGATGGAGCTCGTATCCGTTACCTAAAAATATTGGATATCCCAAGAAAATACTAAAGGTAGGTAACTGTCTCCTTTGTCTGTCACTGTTTTTCCTTGTATTGTGCAGATAAAATAAATGAGATATATCTCCCTATCTCTACATAACTTACAGTGATAGTACTTAAAGAAAGTGTGAGTGAATTATTGCCTTGGTCAGAATAATACTAAAGAAAGTAGTCATCTCAAAATTTAAGATCTATTTTGATAGGCTTCATTCTGGTCTTCATTGGTAAATTAAATCAGCGAATATTATTTAACTGCCTTCGTGGCCTCATGATTAAGAGCATTTGCTCTAGACACGGAGGTCATGGGTTCGATTCCCACGGGGGACACCTAGTGAAATGTTACTTTGTGCGTTTTTCCTCAGTTGGTTTGGACATTCACAATCGTCTGAAAAGAAAAATGATTCCGTGCTTCGGATGGCACGGTAAGCCGTTAGTCCCGGCTACTATCTCTGGTAGTAGTAGTTGTTACATAAAAACCACGTCAGAGGCCATAAGGCGGTCTGAAAAAACTCTGACACCAGGGCTCTGCCCACACGATAAAGAAGATTTAAATAAAACCTACCTACCTATTTACCTTTAAAATTTAGACTCTTAAAGGGATTAACGGACGGACGTATTTCGTGCGCGGGTTAGATGGCCACGTGGCTCTGCCATTTTATTTGTAATGGTACAAGAGTGTGTTTTTCTTTAATAACAATCTTTGAGATCACCCTAATATCGATTGCTGAACAATGTCAAGCTCTTTTGCTATTTAACCTAGACATAGGCAAAAATCATCGGCACCACAATGGAGCCACAATTTTAAGATTAGAATAGATCCTTAAGATGTGGTTTGGAGATTTAGACAAGTATCTTTCTTCCTCTAAAATTTTGAGTATAAATTAAAAGGATACATTCATGAGTTTGCATTGTATGTATGTACAATCACAATGGAACGAAGTAGGTATCTACACAAAACAATTTCAGAAAAAAAAAAATCTTTAAAAAAATTACGATAAAATTCAATGTTGTACGCACCGATTACCAAGAAAAATATAATCTTGTTTTATGACGGAAATACAATGGTATGCATTGTAGCACAGCTATTCTAGGTTTTCTATACCAACTACGAAAGTAGAAAAATATTTTACATCTGAATCCGAAATGTTATATCCACACCATCCCTAAATTGTAATAGTGACTAGGCTATAGCTATAACGTAACAAGCCAAATATATTATTCATTTTTTTAGCGCCTGCGGACATTGATAAACTTACAGTGTACACAAAAATAATATGCGTATCGTCAATACATGTTTTTGAAATATAATGTCATCGTGGAGATTAATGAAAATGTTATTTTAGAAATAATATTTCTTATGTAGTTATTTAATATTATTATGTAGTTTTGTTTAAAGAAATCGTCATCATCATCATCAGCTTTTGTCCACCCACTTCAGGGTATAAGCCTCCTCCCAATTATGCCACTCTTTCCTGTCTTGTGCCAGTCTCATCCAAGTCTTTCCAGCTGCCTTCGCATTGTCATCCCACCTGGCTGCTGGACGACCCACTCCTCTCTTGCCTGATCTCGGTCACCAATCGGTTAAGGTTTTACTCCATCTGCAGCCTATGTCGATTGTGAACCTTATTTGTAGTAGGTTACAAGTTACGTTAAGTTATTCACGTCACGGTGAACGATGTCTTTGTATGGAGCATATTTTATAACTTGTGGGGTTTACATCTGTAAGTCCCCACAAGTTTTCTAGTGGCGACCGCGTACCGAAAAGCGCAGCGTAGATAGGCTCCCCACATGGTGGACCAACGACTTGGTGAAGGCAGTGGAAACCCGTTGGTTGAGTACAGCGCAGAATCTGTCGTTGTGGCGATCCTTGGGGGAGGCATTGTCCAGCAGTTGACGTATATCGGCTGATATGATGATAATGATAAAACCTATGGTACGCACGGCGACACATCAAGCTATACAAAACCAACATAAGCTGGCCGCGCGACGCTATACGTTACTCGACCTACGCGCGGCCAGCTTATATTAGTTTTGTATAGCTTGATGTGTCGCCGTGTGTACTTCATTCCATAGAAGGATGAAAGATATTCTAATTCCTATTTAGCTTTCGGGCCAATTTTGATTAGCATATTCTATCCTACGTATCTTGGACATTATTGAAGCTGTTCTAAGAATAAGTGAGAGTAAAGTGTTTCAAATGTATACTTCTGTAATTCATCATAAAGCTATTTGGAATGAAGTAAAGGTACTTATATGTATAGGCCCAAAGCGTATTTAGTTGAAGGACACAAACGCAAGTAGCACACTTGATCCATACAAAGAAGCACATTGGTTGAAGTATACCTGACGTTTCATCAAAGTAAAGGCAATATTGACAAGCGATTGTTTTGACTTATTTTCTCGTTTGAAATGTTCGGGTAGGCCATTCATTTTACTTTCATCTAACCTTATAGGTAGTTAGTAAAAATAACCCACAACGTAAAACCCAATAGAGTCGGCTTAGCTATTCTAACATACATCGATCGTTTTGTTGGCAATATGTGGATTTCCTAATAGCGAAAGGGGTTAGGTGTTACAGGCGAGTAATTTCATGTTATCGCAACCCCTCTGGGTGCAGAGCGTATTTTACAGACTTAATGGTCTGCAGAACTTGCGGTTGTTACTAAATGTTATAGTTGGTTGATTTGGTACGTGAATTTTCAATTGTTTAGTGAAATAGATTTTGAGGTTTACAGAGGATGGACCACGTTGTTTTTTGGTGTTCCTAGGTATATAGGAAACTTACACACACATGAGCAGTAATACCTTACCTTACATTAGCATTATCACCAGCCTATACAGGGTGTAAGTGACAGCCTAGCAAATACTGAAACGGTGAACAACTTTCACTATGGAGCCTACCTCAGGAAACGCGAAAAAAAATCAGCTGTCCCATACATTTTAGTCGGGTAGGTATGGGACAGCTGATTTTTTTTCGCGTTTTGTTTAGTTTGATGGTCTTGGACCACTCGACCCATTTAAATGTTACTAGGTGTTTTGTTACACCCTGTATAAGTCCCACTGCAAGACAAAGGCACCGAATAAGAAAGAGTATCTAGTACTATAGTACTGCTGCTTACATATATGTAACACACGCTTCTTCTTACAAACAAGGGTGAATAGTCGGGGAAATCTACGGATTTTTGTATGGAGAATTTGCACTTTAGGTGATAGTTTGAAATATTAGTAGATACATACCTGAAAAACATAAATTCGCCGATTTTGTATTGTGTATTATGGAATAATTAAGACATTTACAAAACATTAAATTTAGGTATGAACATGTATGTATTCAATACGTTTTACTTATAACAATAATAATCCCCGATTAATATCGTAAATTTGAGTATATATTTAATATTTTGTAAGTGTAAAAAAATTATAACCTCAAAACTTAATTATTTACTGTTTGTTTGTACACTATAAATTTGCCTTGTGATAATTAACTGTCTATTTTGCTAGTATGCTGGAAGAAATATCTTTAGAAATACGCTTGCCCTTTGTACATTTATATCGAATTTAAGGTATTTCTCAGGGCCCTCAGCCTTTATAACCACGAAATCTCGACAAAAGTGGTATAAACTAACAGTAATATTAGTACAAACACAATTTACTAAAGTGTATTTAATGCAGTCTCAAACCGTATTTTTCCTAGAGAATTCAAAAAGGCATAGGCCCACCACACATTCCCACCGCTGTAACTCCTGTAAGCCAGGATCAACAGCGGCGACCATTCACAACACTGGACAATGAAGTCCAGCGAGCCCGGGGGATGACTCTAATCTGTCTTGGAACCCGCAATGAATTAATCAAAGAAGATAGGAGGAGTAGGAAAACGAAATATCCGACTTCCCTCCATTGCAAACGGGAGACAGCAATAAGAAGGAAAAAACATGGCTATTAGAGAGCCAATTCAAGAGATCATTTATGGCAGTGTTGAAGACACGACCGCAAAAGCACCAAAAATACAAAATAAAACAATAGGAACCTAACATTGTACTGAAACTATGAAATTCAAATATGTTAGTCACAAATTAAATCTAGCTCCCGCCGTCTTACAACATAAATGTAGGAAGCAAGATTTAATAATAAGAGAACTTAGATCAATCTGCACAAATTTAACTGAACAAACAATTCAATTATAAACCTTATTTGAATACCTGTGGAGTATCGTTCGACGGTACAGTTTACATAATGTCTACAGTATTATAATCACTACCTAGAGTCCCTAGTTGCACTGCCGAGGAACCAACTCATTTAACTAATAGAAAATTATGATGAAGCACCTTAATTCAGAGATGAGATAGCACATCCTCGTCCATAATAACTTGAACCGCTACCCCCATCCCTTTTACTAACGGAATAGACGACTGAGGTGTATCTAAATTGTTTCTAAGGGGTCGTTTTAAACTGGTCGTCGGTTCCAAAGTTAGGCCCTCGCCTCTGCAAACTCTTGGTGCATTTAACGAGATAACTTCGTCAGTTGCGGAAGATGACGGCAAAAAGTTGACATTTAGTCTTGTGTTATATGGAAACTTGCTACTGTTGAGTGTTGGTTTAGCTCGTTATTAAGCGGCTGAGTATGTACTTAGTTTAGTTTGTTTATTGCTTTCATCTTCTGTGTATTCTACAAACTCTAGAATATTCTTGAGTTAGGGTCACACATGACATTGCTCAGTTTATAGTATATTCAATCCGAGAAGCTTAGATTGTATACTTGTATACAATTCAATTATTAGACTGATCTGATCTGTAATTCGTCAGACAACTACATTTAGCGTTTGATCAAATTCGTGTTTGTGATTATTTCGCTTTTTTGGTTATTTCCAGAAAAGAGAGAGCGCAATTTTAGAGAGCCCAATTGTCATGAGATTTGGAACACAGCACGGACTGCCGATGCTGAAAATAGGACGACCCGCAAATTTTGGTTTCCCTGGCTTAATTAAAAACGGTTTTAATTATGAAGTGAAAGGTTTAAATCCAGATTTTTTAAGAAACTTCTAATAAACAGTTTATTAATTCTTAAAGGGATTATATAACACACTTAATTAAATTTAAAAAATGCTAGAAAAATTACTAAAGTTAGATAAACATTTATAATCTCAAATCATACCAGCTAGTCATATAATGGATGATGTCTCTTAAAAAAAATGAAAAACTAGTCACTCGTGAGCAACTAGCACTGGCATAGAAGACGGCGTAACTCGTGTCAACGCCCAGTTACGCAGTCCTCTATGAGCACTGGTAAGACTTGATACAAGTTAAAAAACACACGAAACATAATCTGGTCGTAAGTTTAATATTATGTAAGTAGGTACGCAACATAAAGAGTAATTTGAATTGTAGATTTTACTATGAAACTGTTATTAGTCAAATATTCCAATACATCATCACTATCAACATCATCTCAGCCGATAAACGTCCACTGCTGGACATAGGCCCCTCCCAAGGATCGCCGCAACGACCGCTCCTTCGCTTCCCTCATTAAAACGGTGCCCGCTTCTTTCAGCAGGTCATCGGTCGACTTTGTGGGGCGTCTACCTACACGCACGCACATGCACGCTGCGCTTTTCGGTACGCATTCGCCACTCGAGAACTCTTCGGCCTTAGCGTGTCCTGCGAAAAATGTTCATCCATTGCCACTTTAGGTTAGCAATTGTTCGGGCTATGTCGGCTAGGTATGTTTCTCATACCAACAGTATTATAATTATTACGAAATACTATAAATATGTACCTACTCCTACGACAAATAGTCGATACGTGGGTATCAATATAAACTTGAATACATCTGTCAAACTGTCTGCAAAGAAAAGGGCGTTTTATTGAATAAAAGTTAGTTTTTCCTCTTATTTGAATTCCGGACGTCGAAAGTCAGTGCAGATTACAATAGGTATGTACATATTTATAGGTGTCACTACACAGGCCTTGTAGAGTGAGGTTGGATGGATGTTAGTTTTCCACGCGTGCCTTATATTGTCTGGTGGGTTTTATACACCTAGACATCAGAAATTTATTTTCATCATATACAGGGTGTAAGTGACAGCCTAGCAAATACTGAAATGGCGAATTCAAACCATCAAACTGAACAACTTTCACTATGGAGCCTAACCCAGGAAACGGAAAAAATCAGCTGTCCCATACAAAACTGCTGTACCTACCCGACTCAAATGTATGGGACAACTGATTTTTTTTCGCGTTTCCTGGGTTAGGCTCCAGTTTGATGGTCTGAATTCACCATTTCAGTATTTGCTAGGCTATCACTTACACCCTGTATAAGGTCTAACAAAATTAGCTGAAACTATTTTTAGGGGATGTCCAGATCTGGAACTACTTTCTCTATGGGACCATTAACGAAATCTGCGGTCTCATACAGGACAGCTGATTTTTTTTGCGATTTCGCTATTGGTACCATAGAGAAAGTTGTTCAGTTTTATGATCTGATCATCCCCTTAAAATAGTTTCAGTTAAATTTGACCTTGTATATGCAAGTTTCCTTACTCTGTAGCACCATCAGCAGCACCAGTAAAGGTTCTGATAGTGGCCCTGGAGCTGAAAAAAACTAATTGATAATAGGCTGGTCTCGGTTAGGATTAGAATGGCCTGGGTAGTCTGCAAACCGAAAAGTTGGTTTTACTATCAACAGCACCAGTAAAGGTTCTGATGGTGGCCCTGGTGATGATAAAAACTAATTGATAATAGTCTGGTTTCGTTTAGGATCAGAATGGCCTGGATAGTCCGCAAACCGAAAATTTGGTTTTACTATCAACAGCACCAGTACAGGTGCTGGTGGTTGCCCTGGTGATGATAAAAACTAATTGATATTTTATTTCATTTTATTTTTATTGTATAGGTACACGTACAGATTACAGTCAAGATGAAACCATTTACATTGCAATAAGATATGTAGAACTAGATTGTAATCCAGATAAAAGAAAACCGAAAAGTTGGTTTTACTTTTTATGGCAACCCAAGACATTATACCTTGATACTTCTTAATCTGAAAGTCGATAACTTAATGGTATCACAGTGCAACAGTAGTTAGTATGAGCTTCTGAGTTATGACCACTTTATGTAATAGCTTATGATCGTGAATTATTTTAAAGTGAACATTTTACTCGGATTTTAAAAGATATTTTTAAAGAAGAGAATTTTAGAGGAGTATTATATTAAATCTCTATACAAAGAGTCCACCTTGATAATTGGAGAGTTGACTGCATCAAATTTATTTTAGTTTTATCTACTCAGTAAAAAATACGTTTGAAAATAATGCTGTACTTACATTTTTCGTAATTCTGTATATTGAATAATATTTTTAATAAAAAGATAAACTAAAAAAAGTTTCGAAACGATGACGAAAAACAATGACATCACTATTCGTGATTTAGTACAATTTTTCATACAAAGCTCATGTTTTGACGTTTGATAAAGAGTTGCTGAATTGACTAGTTGGAATCTCGCGGATTATGCTGACGGTTTTTAATGTACCTAGTACATAATAGTACATTATGGTACAAGTGTGTAATGTTAGTGATTACCGCTGAGGCGCCATTGAGACCCGAGCCGTAGGCGAGGGTCTTAAGAGAGCCGAGGACGGTAATCATCAATACACACGTGTATCATACGACGTTTTTCAACACACTTGTGAAGAAAATAATAATAAAAAATCATTTTATTTAGTAAATAAAAAGTTTATTTAGAGAATTTATTTGTACAATTGAATATGATCTTTTTTGTATCGAAACTTTTTTAAGAACAAAGCAACTCAAGAACTCAACCAAGAAGTTTAGATACCTACTATAAAAAACCTATAACTCCCTTGTGAATAATAGTAATGAAAAAGTCACAGTTTGATTATAGGTGTCATTATGTGCCTAATTGCGGTGAAATAATGGCCATTTTATGAGCAAGTGTGTTGAAAAATATATTCCAGGAACAAAAACAGATTTAATGATTTCGATGAGGGTGCAATGTGAGGTCATAAAGAGGTCGTTAGAGTCCAACCAAAATGTTCAGTTTGATTCTAAACTTTAGTTCAACCTCCAAAATTTCTGCATCGATATCAAAGCTGTAATCGCGTAAAAACAGCTGAGCCATGGTAGATTTATTATTTTATATTTATTTAGAAAACCAACAGCTCGGTGGTTTCAGTCCATACAAAACTTTGACGCACAATACGCGTAGACAGAATTGATAAAAGTACTATTTTATATATGGAAAAATAGTTTAGAAAATCTAGTTGCCGCGTAACAAATAACATTGCATTGCATTTGCAATTTATAATATAATTACGAAGATATAAAGCTTTTAAAATTTTGTATGAAAAATTTTAAAGCTTTATTTCTTCGTAATTATTTTATAAATTGCAAATGTTATTTGTTACGCGGCATCTAGATTTTCTAAACTATTTTTCCATATATACAAAGCTACTTATATTAATACCGTCTACGCGTATTGTGCGTCAAAGTTTTGTATAAAATTGACCCCTCTGCAACCGCCTTCAAATAAAACAGAGTTGAACCATTCATACTATCAAAACATAGGCCAATTACAGGTTTCCTGTTTGGATTATGATTCGACTAGGTCCACTAGGTATTGCCACAGAAAAAAATATATACAGGGTCCTTCTTAATATGCTGACACTTATCTAAGGGGATAATCAGACCGTCAAACTAAACAACTTTCTCTACGGGACCAACATCGAAATCGCGAAAAAAAAATCTGCTATCCCATACATTATGCTCGAGGTTTGCAGTTTTGTATGGGACAGCTGATTTTTTTTCCGCGATTTCGATGTTGGTCCCATAGAGAAAGTTGTTCAGTTTGTCAGTCTGATCATCCCCTTAAAAAAGTGTCCAGCAAGTGCAGCAAGTGTGTACAGCAAGCGCTCGAATCGAAGAAACGAAACACGTACACACGGCGACACATCAAGCTATACAAAACCAACATAAAATGGCCGCGCGTAGGTCGAGTAGCGTAGTATAGCGTCGCGCGGTCAGCTTATGTTTATTATGGTTATTATGGTTTTTTATAGCTTGATGTGTCGCTGTGCGTACACGGCCCAGTAAGGTGGGTAGGTACTTCGGGGCGCAACAGTACAGCAATGCAATTCTCTAAGCGCAAACATCGTCACAACCTTCAATTCGTCGTTGAAACATCGGTGAGCTCTCTCTTCGCTAAGATTATGTCGTGTGTCAAACTCATACAGAAACTTCTACGATCTGAAGGATGCAAGAAGGATGTTACATTTGTGAGCTGATGGATGTTTTTGACAGCGATGTGATGCTTAGAGAATTGCACTTGATGTACACACGGCGACACATCAAGCTATAGAAAACCAACATAAGCTGGCCGCGCGACCTTATACGTTACGCGACCTACGCGTGGCAAGCTTATGTTGGTTTTGTATAGCTTGATGTGTCGCCGTGTGTAACTTAGCCGGCCGTGTACATGGCGCTCGTCTGTGTGTGTGCGTCGATTCGAGCGCATGCTGTCTGTATATCTCTTTTCTGCGGTATTGTAGTTAAATATGGAACAGCTGATATTTTTCCCGATTTTAGGTCCGTCAAAATGTGACGAACAAATCTAAACCAACCCGTTAAATGAGCACACTTTTCTACTACATCATGTACAGCCATTGTAAAGGAACCAGTGACATTTTACCTTAATCTTCCTTCCTTTTTTCGCAAAAAAGTCTTCCGATATATATAAAAGCCATAAAATAAAGACAATCTAAAGAACGAAATCTCAAAGATGTCTGTTTTAGTCACGCGAATTCCGACCTCTTGGTTGATGGATGCCAACGAATTCCAAGGAAGCCAAAGCGAGAAATGCCAACACTTAAAGTACTTATCTTGAAGTCCGCCTTCCTCAAACGTCCTATTTAAACCAAGACCCGTGAATCAAGGCACTTTGATTCTTATATGCTGTTACACAAAAGTTTTTTGAAGGGACTTCTTGCGTTGGAAGGAGCTGTAATCCACGTTGTCTTGCTAAGAATTTTCGGTGTCCGTTAGTTTCTCATTAGCCCAGTTACTTAAAGTTAGCCTGTTATCTGATTAGTAGGATGAACTAAACTAGATTTGGGATTAAACTTCAAGTAGGACCCTATAAGTTACTCTTCCTTGCAGGTTTTCGTAACAAAAGGGAAACTCGAGCTTCAGAGACGGGACTGAACATTGTTTTACAACTTTATATTTATTCAGGGTTGTCAACAGTTAAAGTCTACACATTATAGATAATTATGACTTGATCATTTAGTTTACTAACCTGTCGCATTTAAATGAAAACAAAAAAACTTATGATTAATTTACGATTATCACTGCAAGGTTGCAGCCTAATAGCTATAATGATTATATTTTATAAGCCTATCGTACCATCCTTGCCAGCCCTGATATTAAGTACCTGGAGGTCTTGGACTGGCTAAATGTAACGCACTCTGTTACGTGCAGAATAAATATTTGACTTTGACTTTGACCTATCCTATGTATATTATAAACCATTCTAGCTATTAGCTCAGTCATTTTACAGAGTTTTGTTAGGCGGGGTAGGGAGTAATTATTAATTGGACTTTTAAACTGTAACCGGCACTATTTAGTGACAAAAAGACTATCTTATGACGTATTAAAAAAAATATGCTGCGCAACATAGAAATCAAAATTGACTTTTAAATTAATAATATCAATACCAATGCACTCATTTGACTTAGATTTAGTAATACACATTATTTTTGAGCAATAAAATAGGTATTGAAATTTAAAAATGAGGTATTTATTAGAAAATTCGAATGTATTTTTCAAAACCTTCTAAGTAGACAAAAATATTTACACCATGTTTCAAGTATATATAATGGTAAAGCCTTAAATATATGCAAAAATGTTTACTATAAAGTTTTTTAGAACGAGATAATAGCAAAATTTTTAAATTGGAACTGTTTGTCTTTTTAGTTAGACTTGTTTTTTTTTTTAATTTTGTTAAATTTTTCAATATTATACAAAAAAATAGATATCAATTATTAATTAGTCCCGTTCAAGCGGTTTTTCTGGATATTAATATTTCTCTCAAGCGAATCATGTGATGACCAATATTTATACAAAAATTGATACAAAATATTCATATTCATCGTACAAATATTGGTTATCAGTTATCACTTGAGACATCAATTAATATGCCATCCTAACCTTACGAATACTGAAAGTGAAACTTGCTATAATTGCGACCTAAAAAAGTGATAAGTGGTTATAGTTAATCGAACAGTAGGGTCGATAGCTTATGTATATAGGGTCCAACTTAAGGTGGTTGCAGAGGGGTCAATTTTATACAAAACTTTGACGCACAATACGCGTAGACGGTATTAATATAAGTAACTTTGTATATATGGAAAAATAGTTTAGAAAATCTAGATTCCGCGACACAAATAACATTTGCAATTTATAAAATAATTACGAAGATATAAAGCTTCGAAATTTTTCATATAAAATTTTAAAAGCTTTATATCTACTATTATTAATTCCGTCTACGCGTATTGTGCGTCAAACTTTTGTATGGAATGAAACCACCTTAATATGCTGAAGGTCTTTAAAGAGGATGATCAGACCATCAAACTAAAAAACTTTTTCTATGGGACAAACATCGAAATAGCGAAAAAAGTCAGCTGTCCCATAAGTACATTAGGGTCGAGTAGGTTTGCAGCTGGAACAACTGTTTTTTTTTCATGATTTCAACGTTTACTTTGGTACAATGGAGAAAGATGTTCAGTGTAATGGTCTGATCATCCGTTTAAAAAATCGTCAGCTTATTGAGAAGGACCATATACATGGTGTAAGTGACAGACTAGCAAATACTGAAACGGTGAACTCAGACCATCAAACTGAACAACTTTCACTATGGACCTTACCTCAGGAAACGCGAAAAAAAATCAGCTGTCCCATACATTTTAGTCTGATAGGTACAGCAGTATTTGCTAGGGTGTCACTTACACCCTGTATAAATATTTGCCCCGGGATTCGAACTCGCATCCCTCACCTTGTCAGATATGCGATTATTCCGTTATTATAATAAACAGCTGTAGCAGTATAGAAACCTGGTGCATAGAAACTAATTGTTAACCTCTCGACTGTTGTGGCACTCAATACATATTATGCTGACAAAGTTGCCTCTAAGTTTCTCAGTCTTATTAATTTCACACTCGGTAACTTGCCGGCTTGTCCCAGTTTGCTCCTGTGTTTAGGCGAGCGTAAGGGAGGTCATACATTAACCTCTGACGTCATCATCTAACTTAAGAGCTAAACTGGAAATGATAAATTGACGAGCAATTTTGATGTCTTGGACATTGTCTCACAGATTATCTAGGCCTAATGTAAATAGGAGTCAGATGCCTCAAGGTAGACCAGTTGCTGTCAAGCTGGCCTAATTTGACAGTCAGTCAGTCAGATGCGCCCTCTTGTGGGGCAAAACAAGCCAAGTAAACAATGATGGTCTGCTACATTTGAATGCCCAATTTCATACTCGAAAGTGACATTGATTTCCATTGTTCAGAATCACTTTCGCATGTGAATTAAGTTATGCTACTTTCAAAAACAGCATTCCAGGTCCCATTGTGATAGCACCTCCTGAGCTCCTAAAATATGTTAACTAATCCAATCATATCTGGCAGCTTCCTTGGTCAACGACTCAGCTTGACTATTCAAAGGGGGAACGCAGCCAGCATGCTTGGCACCATGTCTCGCGGGGATTTTTTACCCGAAGACCTTTTTATCCCTGAAATTTCATTTTTATACCTTTTTGTTGTTTTCGTTTTTACATTTTTTCACTTATATTATACCAAATTAACTTCCAATTATATATTATAAGTAAAACGACTTATACCCTACGACTAATAACATCGAAGTTCACCAATTGCGATGAACTACAAATGAATGTACACACGACGATATATCAACATACCCAGTTGAACTCTATGCTCATGGATTCAGAGTTCAGCTATATGGGTGGGTTGATCTGTCGCTGTGTATACTCAGGTATTTCGTTATGTAAGTAGCATAGCCATGAAAGCAGTATGTAAACGTAATAAATGACGCACCGGTACGGGGACGACTAATCACACAGAGTTTGGGCAGTTGCAGTTTGAATATGGTTTGAATACTCTGTATATCAAATAAAGGCTTGGTATAGGTAATTTAGAATAAATGTATACATACTTATAAAAGAGGTCCGTGACTGACTGATAGACGACGCACAGCCTAAATCGCTGAAGATAGAAACATGTTTCGAATATATATTCTAGAGAAGATGTAGGGGTGCACTAAAAAAAGGATTTTTCGAAAATCGATCTCTAAAGGGGTAATCCACGTGGAAAAAGTCGCGGACAAAACTTCGTCGATAGAATAAAATCCAGATGCTTAAGGGGATAGGTGGGCTGAAATGCTAATTTGGAGAATAGGTTACTTTTCCGACTGTATACGTATTTATCAGATCCGCCCCACCCATACACCCCGCCGACTACAGTGCGAAAGAGACAACTGCAGCTCAGACCGACTTTAAATACGAAATAGCGACGAAATCAGCATTTGGTATTCTCCTGTTTTCTCCTACAAAACTAATCCGATTAATTCTTTCAAAAATAATATGAGAAAGACTTTGGCTATGTCCGTATGTTTTGCTTTTTTTATTTATATTCGTCAAATTTGTTTTCTGGATGTCTGAAAACGGGCGGTAAAATTGGTCATTTTTGAAGGTCCCCAGTTCTTACAGTAAATAATTAATGCAAAGATGCAAAAGATTGAAACATGGCAGAGGTGACATAATAGATTGTGTGGTAAAAAAATATTTGCTCTAGTGTTATTACCCAAGGAGAAAACAGGGGAATACGTTTGTATGGAGAAAACCGTACTGGTCTATCCTCTTAAGGCGGTTGCAGAGGGGTCAATTTTATACAAAACTTTGACGCACAATACGCGTAGACGGTATTAATATAAGTAACTTTGTATATATGGAAAAATAGTTTAGAAAATCTAGATGCCGCGTAACAAATAACATTTGCAGTTTATAAAATAATTACGAAGATATAAAGCTTTCAAATTTTTCATACAAAATTTTAAAAGCTTTATAACTTAGTAATTATATTATAAATTGCAAATGTTATTTGTTACGCGGCAACTAGATTTTCTAAACTATTTTTCCATATATAAAATATTACTTTTATTAATTCCGTCTACGCGTGTTGTGCGTCAAAGTTTTGTATGGAATGAAACCACCTTAAGCTCGTTATCTTTTATATCTTTGGATACTCGTATGTTTTTTTTTAAATAATAAAACCGAAGTAGAAAATATTTCCCCGCTAAGTCTAACAGGTCCTTAAGGAATAAGTGGAGAATGGAAATTAAATGGAGGCTACGCCGCATAGTAATGCCGTGGTGGTTTGGGATAATGTTTTTCAGACGCAATATCGTCGAAAAATCACTTCAGAAGAAAATCTTAAAAGTAATACAGGGAACGAAGAATTGAAAACGAGTTTAAATTGTTTGTTCACCGTTTGTCATGTCGTTCTCAGCATTTATTAAACTACCATTTCTTTACATAGACGTCATTCGAGGCAAATATGTAATTAAGGAATGATGTTTTCCATAGAAAGGCTACCATTACAACTTGAAGCGTCATTTGATGGTAATTATGCTAAAAACGAAATTTGCTATAACTGCAATCATCATCAGCCTATAGTGGCGAGTTGCGGAGAGTTATGGACATTCAATCATGAGGGCCCGGATTCGAATCGGCACGTTTTCAATCCAAACGTTGTTCAGTTTCATGGTCTGAAGCACCCCCTTTGTTAATAATATGTAAGTGCATACTCAAATGTAAAACAACAAATAATAAAAACCTGTCAAGTGTGTCAAACAACATTTTTTGATAACATTGTATGGTGGTGCGGAACCCTCCGTGCGCGAGTCTGACTCGCACTTGGCCGTTTTATGTACTACTGACTCAGTTGGTTTAAAAATCAAGAACGGATCAGTAAAAACCAGCATACGAACCGTTTTACATGACAATGATTTATTTCCTCGTTTCAATTAAATGCAAGTCTATTTTTTTTAAACATAATGATCAGGTCAAGACACTCAAAACGAGTCAACCATTAAAACAATTCATCTATAGGGCATTTCAAAGTAATTAACAAACAAAATTATATTTTACTAGTCATTACATCATAATATCACTCAAATTAATATTACCCTCTCACCAAACAGTAATAAACGAAAGAAAACGTTTCTTGCATATTTAAAGAACTTCACAAAGCATCTTCTGTAATTAATGCTGATGTTTATTAGGAAATATAATTCCTACACCGCCTCAGCGCATTCTAGGCACGTAATACAATTATACGACAATAGACTTTAAATTACTTTGAGCTTCGTACGACGCAAGATGTGTCTTGCTGCATGAATATTAAAAATTGCCTCCACCCACAAACATTTTTAAGCTTTATCAACATGTAACAGAGTCTAAATTTCAAAGGTCTCAACCTAACAATGTTAAGGAGCTACGTTGAACGCATAAGCTCTCAGAAATGTGGGTTATACAAACTCTTTCTTGTGTTTAAAATTATAGCGACGTTTTCAAGTTTGGTAGCTATTTTAATGGATAAAAAACCGCGCAGCTAAAAGTTTCTAGTTGAATTCACATATTGGCTCTGCTCGTTTGAATCGGCTTTATTTGCTCTTTTGAAAACGGAAAAACTGACGGGATTTTGCTGCCGTTTCACAATTAGCTTTATGTCCAATGAATGTGAAGTTTTATCTAAAGTTAATGATTTATGGCACGATGGCAATTTAGCAAATGGCATCGTCCAGCATGGAGAGCTAGTGTAAACAGTCAAATTTATGATTTTGAAGCGAGTAGATGATCAAAATAAGATGCCATAAGTCATGAATTGAAAGCCCGACCACCAGCGGCTATTCAATATCACTATGAGAAAGACGTGCGCACGTGTGAGAACGTTCGCCAAGAAGATATCCTAAGTTAGCCACACGAGAGCTCATCAACACCAAAAATGGAGTCAAAGCCGTCGCCGTGGCCGATATCGGTCAAGAGAAAGCAGCAGCACCTACTTGGTAATTTTAAGGTTTAATAATCACTTCATAGAGACTAGTCAGCCACTATGTATCTTATATCGATCCGCATACTGCTCTGGGCTTGCGTTGGGGTATGGATAATGCACAATATCTATATTTATAAAAGAGTTCCATGACTGACTAATTGACTGACAGACAACGCACAGCCTAAACCGGGAATAATATATAGGGGTGACTAAGAAATATTTTTCGAAAATCGACCCCTAATCCACGCGGACGAAGTCGCGTGTTTAAAGCTCGTTTTTTTAATTAGATGACCTTTTTTTATAGGACGAATATTGATTTATTTGTATAGTAATTTTACCTAATTATACTCATCATAGGTACCTTTTTAATTTCAGTACAAAACGAAACAAACCTACCTTTCCTAAAAATACACGAAAAATTTCAAAAAAGGAATTCAAACTTTTCCTTGTCCTAATAATTAACGACCCTTTACCCTCCGAAAAAAAGATAAGCAAACAAAGTTTTTTTTCACTGACCTGTTTAACACTCTTGGATAATAAATTTACTTTTTATCCCTTCATAACGTTTAGAGAAAGGCAATTAGCATTAAAATTATTATCCTTTATTGCGTAATAGGCTGAAAAACACCTGATTTCAGTGGCTCTTTTTCAGTTCTTCATGGAGTATTGAGGTGATTTCATAAAAATAAAAGTTCTGTTATTTACCGGATACAAAATTTCTGTTAGATCGACAGTGTTCCGTGTTTTTCTCCGTTTCCTAA
The DNA here is from genome assembly GCA_927399405.1 of Agonopterix arenella. Lineage (NCBI taxonomy): Eukaryota > Metazoa > Arthropoda > Insecta > Lepidoptera > Depressariidae > Agonopterix > Agonopterix arenella. The sequence goes on from OV656710.1 coordinate 7,115,941, forward strand.
TTTTAGGGGGAATTTCGCTAATTAATTAATAATGTTGTGAAACACACTTAAACTTTAATTGAGCGGTCTTTTTAGCGAGTTAATATTTGTTTATAAATAAAAAAAAAAAATATATATATATATATTCAGACAACATGATCCAGAGGGTTAGTAATTGGGAGTTTGTGTACAACAGACTAGTAATAAACAGTATATATCTACTAGCAACACCAATAAATCTCAAAAAACAATAAACATTTAAACTGTAGACCATTTTATCCTTCAAAGTGAAAGGTTTATTGTCAAATTTAGTACCGCCATCTACATATTTTTATTTTAATCAATCAATCAATCAATTATACTTTATTTGACACCAAAAAAACAGAGTATACAGAGAGCAAACAATCAGGAAATACAAAAGGCACAAAAACAGGCGGAAATGCGGCGCAATCATATTTTGATACTCTCGAATAACGCCTCTGATTGCATTTGTGTATACATTTATATACATAATGTGTAGGTACGTTGGTTTTGAGACGTCTAACAACTTTTTTTTAGATTCCTCACCCCTAGGTGTATCCGAAAATACCCCCTGTATGTTCCGTGATTTTTATGATTTTTTAAAGGAGTATTTGAAAATTTTGTACCGGAGCGGCTTAAAACTGTCGTAACTTTTTTATACTAATAATTTTTTAATTTTGTTTTTGCAACATAATCGTCTATAACACTCTTTCATACGTAAAATAATTAGCAACACAACATCCATACAAGTTACCGAAAAAACGGTCGAAAGTTAAAATTTTAGGTTTGAGTTGAACAGAGCAAGATTCAAAATTCTCTTAAAAATATGAAATGGACGTTTCATAGATTGAAACTTATTTTAAAAACTTCACTGATAATTCAACAAATAAGAAACAAAAACTGGTTCTTAATGGGCCATTTTTCACTGCAATCGGCCTGGGATCGAAGCATCGTCTCCTTCACAGCAGGCAAGGCTACGCGCCACTGGACCACCACGGCATTATTATCACTAAATATAACATAACATAAATATTCGTTATTTGCATACCATCTTCGTCAAAAGCGTTCACAAAATTTATATTTTGGAAACCACTATCCAAACCAGACTCATCCAGTGAAATCCATCTATCTCAGCACTCTATTTTAATGAGGGCGTCCATGCACACGTGCCCCCCGACCATAAATCATTTGCCAAGACATAGAGGTCTTGACTCGCTGGCTCTTAGCATAAACTTCGTGTTACATCATTTAATTTTTAGGTAGACAGCAAGGAGCAAAATAGTTTTCTACTCTTTTAGGCTTTTGGGTTTAAATTTTAGATTTCAGGGGTTATTGTTTTCGTGTTCATTTATTCGTAGTTAACATAACATAACATAAATATTCTTTATTTGCACACCAAAATATACAGTAACAACAACGAATAAAAAGATACGAACAATACCCACGATTCTTTTTTTTTAAATTAAATGTGAAAAGATAAATAAAACAGTTCATTTGCCGCATCTTACTACTCAGAAACATTTAGACAATATCTACTAACAAAAATGCTGGACATTCTTCATTAAAAAAAAACAGCAATGGATTGAGCGTTGCGAAGATGTATGGATACTCAATCATGAGGGACCGTTTCATTGATACTTTTATTCAGTTGTTGTTTGTTTATGTACAACCTTTGACTACTTATATAGGGACTAGTTACGCGTGTCATTCTACAAACAAACATTTCTGCCAATTTTTGCGCGGGGGGGGGGGGGGGGGGGGGGGTCCGCAACTCTGGATTTTATTTCCACAACTTTAGATTCTAATTTTGATCGTTAAAAATCATGAAAAGTAGTCTTAAAATTATCTATATCATAAATATCATAAAATTGAATGTAAATACACATGATTAATTGATCTTATACCGTGGCAGAGGGGAAATGCTACCGCAAGGCTAGTCCTTATAATAAATAGTCAAAGTGTACAACAGACTATTTTGATGTCATTGCGTATTTATTGGTAATGAGCAGTTTATCTACTGGCAACATTCGAATATTTCAATGTCTTTCAATCGTAGAAAGAAAGGTAAAAGAAGGAAGCATGTGTCCTGTCATATTCACTCAATAAGTGATGCACGTAGCAAATTCGCCCTAGGTAAAAAAGGAGATCGCTACCTTATTGCTGTCCTTATCGGCGTAAACACTTTTTTGTACTGCGGTCACCTGACTCCACACTGTCACTTCATATATATAACCTGACTCCACAATGTCACTTCATATAAAGTGTACAGGATTTTATGACTACCGCTATCTAATACCCGGTTACACTGATATTCCGTCACCAGCGTAAGCGAACAATTCTTCGTCTATGCAACTAACCCTTTTAACCTTTACATCGACAGGCTATTCTCAAATTTTTTTTTTACTGCCCTTGGGAAACGCCTCGTCGGGCGGTCTTTCAAGTCAGCTACGAAAAATCAATTAATTCATTTTCAAATATCTATCTATCTATACTATTATAAAGCTGTAACAGAAGTTTGTCTGTACATTGAAGATATTAACAAAAAAAAAGTTACGATATAGTTTTTAGGTGTCCCTGATTCCATTTCACCAATTTTTGCATTTTTTGTCTGTCTGTTTGTTTGTTTGAACGAGTATCACGGAAAAACTACTGAACCGATTTTGATGAAACTTTTTTTGTTTGATAGCTTATGATCTGACTTAAAATCTGGTATATAATTTGTGCGGACGAAGTCGCGGGTTAACGCTCGTACTATTATAAAACTGTAACAGGAAGTTTGTCTGTACATTGAAGATATTAACAAAAAAAAAGTTACTATATGGTTTTTATGTGTCCCTGATTCCATTTCAACAATTTTTGGATTTTTTGTCTGTCTGTTTGTTTGTGTGTTTGTTTGGGTGTTTGTTTGTGTGTTTGTTTGTTTGAACGAGGTAAGGTTGTCTGGAAGAAATCGCTTTTTAGCGATAAGACCGCCTGTTTTTGTGCCTTTTGTATTTCCTGATTGTTTGCTCTCTGTATACTGTGTTTTTTTGGTGTCAAATAAAGTATAATTGATTGATTGATTGAGTATCACGCAAAAACTACTGAACTGATTTTGATGAAACTTTTTTTGTTTGATAGCTTATGATCTGACTTAAAATCTGGTATATAATTTGTGCGGACGAAGTCGCGGGTTAACGCTCGTACTATTATAAAACTGTAACAGGAAGTTTGTCTGTACATTGAAGATATTAACAAAAAAAAGTTACGATATGGTTTTTAGGTGTCCCTGATTCCATTTCAACAATTTTTGGATTTTTTGTCTGTCTGTTTGTTTGTGTGTTTGTTTGGGTGTTTGTTTGTGTGTTTGTTTGTTTGAACGAGTATCACGCAAAAACTACTAAACCGATTTTGATGAAACTTTTTTTGTTTGATAGCTTATGATCTGACTTAAAATCTGGTATATAATTTGTGCGGACGAAGTCGCGGGTTAACGCTCGTACTATTATAAAACTGTAACAGGAAGTTTGTCTGTACATTGAAGATATTAACAAAAAAAAAGTTACTATATGGTTTTTATGTGTCCCTGATTCCATTTCACCAATTTTTGGATTTTTTGTCTGTCTGTTTGTTTGTGTGTTTGTTTGGGTGTTTGTTTGTGTGTTTGTTTGTTTGAACGAGTATCACGCAAAAACTACTGAACCGATTTTGATGAAACTTTTTTTGTTTGATAGCTTATGATCTGACTTAAAATCTGGTATATAATTTGTGCGGACGAAGTCGCGGGTTAACGCTCGTACTATTATAAAACTGTAACAGGAAGTTTGTCTGTACATTGAAGATATTAACAAAAAAAAGTTACAATATGGTTTTTAGGTGTCCCTGATTCCATTTCAACAATTTTTGGATTTTTTGTCTGTCTGTTTGTTTGTGTGTTTGTTTGGGTGTTTGTTTGTTTGAACGAGTATCACGCAAAAACTACCGAACCGATTTTGATGAAACTTTTTTGTGTGATAGCTTATGATCTGACTTAAAATCTGGTATATAATTTGTGCGGACGAAGTCGCGGGTTAACGCCCGTAATAAACTAAAGATATAAGCCAAAACGAAAGTGTACATTATTAACGTAGTAACTAGTCAAATAACTTTAAATAAAAATTCGCTTAACTTACAAAACGTTTGGTTCGTTATTTTTAAAGTCGCACTTTGGAATGTTTTAATTGGACTTCCGAAGTTAAAAGTCCTTGGTGGAGGCAATTACTTACTTTTACAAAATATTTTTCTTTACTTTGATAGTTGCTTCAAGGAAAATTAAAACCTATGAATGTAAAGCGATGGTAATTATTAAGGCTTCTACGAACTAGGCATTTTTTATTTTGTTCTCGAAGTTGGCGCCATAGTGAAAGTTGTTTCAGTTTGATGGTCTGAAGCACCCCCTTAAGTATTATTAGGGTGTTTTGCTACACCCTAAATACCTAATATCAATATTAGGTACCTATGCCTAGCGCTTACCGTCGGTGCCGGTAGTAGTATTTAAAATAAATAACCCTCGATTTTTTTAGATAGGTACCTTATTGTTATAGTTACGGGAACAAGCTGGTCCAACACTTAGACTTTTGATATATCGTGACCGTTTCTATCCGAACTTCATTGGAATAGAGTTGGCATTGGAACGAAAACTTTCACGCTATTGCGAAAATCGTATTTCGTGGTAGACCCTCTGAACTTAGTCTAGATCGCACCGGACTTAAATCTGTCTCTACTAGAAATGATTGGACCATCAAACTGAACAACTTTTACCTATGGGAGCAAATCACAAATCACAAAAAAATTGCATCATGCAAATGACACCACTTCATACATACTCGTCAGAATGTGTAGCATAATAGTCTAAGAGATAAGAGGAATTCTGGCAACCATCAGCTGCAAGGCTGATTCACTATTCATAGGGTGTAGAGCATATTTGTGATGGAGATGGACCAGGTCTGCCTGCATAACTCTAGTCGGTAAGAGATACATTCGTTCAAAAGTCAGGTATTGTTGGTAAAAATTAATATGCATGAATATGCAGGTATTATTGTAATATGCACTGCAGCTATGCGAACAGTACAAAAACTGACATAGTCTATCAGTCGGTCACTGACAGAGCATGACAGCTTTGACTATTTGTAATCAGGACTAGCCTTGCGGTAGCATTTTCCCTCTGCCACGGTATAAGATCAATTAATCGTGTGCATTTACATTCAATTTTATACCTTATCACTAAACGAGACAGCCTATAATTGCGAAACAATAATTTCGAACTTAGAACGTTTGGGGTTCACGCGAGACTACTTTTCATGATTTTTAACGTTCAAAATTAGAATCTAAAGTTATGGGAATAAAATCCAAAGTTGAGGATTTCATGTTACCTCGCCCCCCGCAAAGAGTGGCAGAAATGTTTGTTAGTAGAATATCACGCGTAACTAGTCCCTATATAAGTAGTCAAAGCATCATGTAGATTACACCACATCATACATACAATAGACTACTCGTCAGAACGTATAGCATTGTAGCCCGACATCGCATGTAGCGCCTTAACTCTCTTTCCGTTAGTGTAAATTTGCCCCTCTAGTATGACTACTCTATACATACGCGCGACTTATCAATACTTACGTGGTAATTTTAAAGAGTTGAGCGTGACAAAAGGCACAACAGAGCCTTGTTGCATCATGCTAGGGCTTCCGGACTCGTAGCTGCTCAGAGCTGAATGAACGAGTACTTTAACGTTACTCTAAAAAACTTTTTATCGTGAAAAGTATAACATCAAAGAAACAAACAAGATAGCCAACGAAAATTATAATTTTAATGGCTTTCGTTATTCCTCTATTAACAATAAGCAACTTTTTGCTGGGTTTTATAAAGATCTGCACACACAGCTTTATTTTTTTCCAAATGCGAAAGATCCATTCGCAAAAATTGCCAGTAATTAAATACCTTTTCAAGATTTCTTAAGCATTACTGCATACTAATTTATTGTATATGATTAAAAAGGAAACGCTAAATCTAAAAAAAAAAAACACGTGAATATGATTTGCTATACAGGGTGTAAAATTTAATATATTACGTCAATTGCTTGAATGCGCGTTTTTCAGTATGTAGTAATGCAACTGTCTATCTATCTATCTATCTATAACGTCACGCCTCTTTCCCAGTGGGGTAGGCAGAGACCAGGGCGCGCCACTTACTACGATCCTTACATACTTCTTTTGCCTCATGCACATCCATACATCTCTTTATACATGCCCGTCGGTTTCGAGTACTCCGCACCTCCCCTTTTTGTAGGACGCAACTGATTTGATCAGCATACGTCCTACGAGGGCGCCCTCTTCCGACGCTTTCACTCACATTAGCAACATATATCTCTTTCGTACATCTGCTATCACTCATCCTCTCCACATGACCAAACCAACGAAGCATACCTTTCTCTATTCTTGTCACTACATCTTCTTTTAATTTACATCTATCTCTTATTACACAATTTCTCACTCTATCTTTCAGCGTCACACCACACATACTTCGCAAGGAACGCATTTCAACAGCATTAATTTTACTTGCATGCTTCTTCTGCCATACTATAATAATGCAACTGCATAATATATAATGCAACTGTCACCACCCTGCATAATGTTAAATTCTTGTATCAATTTTTCCAGGCACTCTCAGAATTTTAATCCTAACATTTCACAGCCGAATTCATTGTAAGCGAGCCTTAACAGTCTGAAATTTACACCTCTTTACTAATTAAGATAATGCTCCGTAACAAAGATTCCCCTGAAACATTTCTTCTGGAATAAAAGGGTTAGAATTTGTGTGTTTTGAAATTGTTGAGAAAGGATCGACGTTATCTCTTAAGTTTGCACAATGGAATTGTAAAACGTTATATTTTATTGTCTCATTTTCTTTTCCTTTTAGTATTGTAGCTTCAATTGTTGTTTGTTAAAGCCAATGTTAAAGCGCTTATTAGTTTTAGGAATTCGGTAAGGTTGAATTTTAATAATTTCTTCATTTAATATTGGTTGAAACCATAAAGGAATACTAAAGTTTCCAGTAAGCTGGAATAGAGGAGCTGACATGAGTTGTCAAATGAAACCGTTTGGGAATTAATCGGCAGGGTAAAAATTCATGCTCTGTGTATAATTGTGAATCTAACATGAAATCGTGGATAATTTTATGAAATAATGTTACTATATAATTAATTGAATCAGGCGTTACTTTGCGGATATCCATGACTAATATGTAGATGACACGATTGTATCAAGACCTCCGCTTCCAAGTACCTAGTAGACAAAGTTGTATTACGTTATGCAACACAACCTGCCCACCAAATAATTTCTACTCTACACGTGTTTCGCTCCACCAAGGAGCATCCTCAGGAGTTAGACCGACGAACGTTCGAAACAGAGTTGTTACTCCGCCGAGCGTCCGACATCGAGACCGAGTCTAACTCCTGAGGATGCTCCTTGGTGGAGCGAAACACGTGTAGAGTAGAAATTATTTGGTGGGCAGGTTGTGTTGCATAACGTAATACAACTTTGTCTACTAGGTACTTGGAAGCGGAGGTCTTGATACAATCGTGTCATCTACATATTAATGTTACTATATTTCACAAAATTATCTACGATTTCACTTTAGATTCTTTTGCCTCGCGTCACGTATCTCTTCTAAACTATTATAAAACTGTAGCAGAAAGTTTGTCTGTACATTGAAGATATTAACAAAAAAAAAGTTACGATATGGTTTTTAGGTGTCCCTGATTCCATTTCACCAATTTTTTTGATTTTTTGTCTGTCTGTTTGTTTGTGTGTTTGTTTGGGTGTATGTTTGTTTGTTTGAACGAGTATCACGCAAAAACTACTGAACCGTTTTTGATGAAACTTTTTTGTTTGATAGCTTATGATCTGACTTAAAATCTGGTATATAATTTGTGCGGACGAAGTCGCGGGTTAACGCTCGTTATATTATACAGTGGTGCCGTTAGGTAAATCTCACTCACCCAGATGTCAGTTTGGTATAGTAACGTCATGGTGGAAACAGAGTGTTTATAGGTCGAACAGAATCTCATGAAATGAAAAAAAAAGTAAAAAAAATATAGATTTTCACATGGTAGTGTCAAAATGTCATCTGTATAGTCAAAGTACCGATAAAAATGTGCGTTTGTCCATCGCGTGACTTAATCGCTTCACTAGAAATTAATAGGCGTTCGTATCGATTCAAACGCATGATAGTAGCAATGCAAACACATGTTTGTATTGATGCACATGTCCGTGTGCATTGTGTGCAATGCTGTCGACAAATAACTGATCAAATATTACGAAAGTTTTGCTTCGTGGTTGTACCGCGTTTGCATCTATGCTTTATCGCGCTTGCATCGATGCTGCATCGCGACTCAACCGATGCTTTTTGCAGCACGTCTGCGCTGCAAAAAATCACAGTGTGTCTTTACACAAATCAACCTAATCAATCAATTAATTACCCCAGTGTTGCTTACTCTAAAATTTGATTTCCCTATTTTTCATCAGATTCACCAGAACCTGCCAATCCAAAACCTACATTTCCAACTTTTGATGTCATTCTTCTTTCCGTCGAGCAGATTTCATGTCAACATTGAATAACTCAAACTTTCGCTAGTCTATCGATATGATGTGACCTTGAAAAATAGTAACAATATCGATAGTGCTATCGATAGTATTTATAGTATCGTTGAAAAAAGTTTTGTATGAAACAGAATTTTTATTTGCGATTTCGAATTCGAATTTTTGTCTCTACAGGATGTAAGAAAAAATATCATTAACTTTTAAACCGCATACTCTACCCATCAGAATAAATAAATTTCACTACTGGAGCAAACTGATCGGGAAAAAAAATCGTCTAGTCGAGTAGGCATTGCAGTTTAATATGGCGAAACAACTGTTTTTTTGCTCCAATCGGTTAGTTCCCATACTAAAAGTTGTTCAGTATGATGGGTAGAGCATATGCTCACGACTATATTCCCCGAGGGGGTAGTCAGAGATATTCTGAGACTTCAGAACATCCACGTTTCACTAGTAGTACCGAAACTCTGTCCAGTGTGACGGGGAGTGAGCCCGTCGCCACTTGTAATGGACAGTAGGTACAATACATGCCTCGACATTGAAGCATGCAGGTTTCCTCACGATGTTTTCCTTCACCGAAAAGCCAGTGGTGTTACAAATCGTACATAAATTCCGAAAAACTCATTGGTACGTGTCGGTCTGGATGGGGATCGAACCATCGCCTCCTGCACGGCAGGCAAGGGTACTCGCCACTGGACCACCACGGCTTCTGATGATGATGGGTAGAGTGTGTGTTTTAAAGGTTAATGATACTTTTTCTTACACAATCTATAGCGAAAGTTGTTCAGTTTGATGGTCTAAACCACCCTTTTAAATATTACTAGGGTGTTTTTTTACACTCTGTATAAAGGAAAGTAGATATAATACCAGAGACATAATTATCTTTATTTTGTAAAATTCTTGTCATCACATTCCTATGTATACATATACAGTATATGGAGTCCTCAGGAGTTTCCGATACCAATTTGCACCGGTCACATCCTCTAGGGATGCGGCTTTAACTTAACTCTAACATCGACATTATCCAAAATAGATCAGGACACTAATCCGATGTTTGTTTTATTCATGACAGTTTGCTAACCTATCTCTTAGTGACACTGTTATCCCTTTCCTATGTCATCTCTAATCCTTGTCAAGTGTGATCTTTAACAATAATCATTTTACTGTCTTAACTATTACGAGCGTTAACCCGCGACTTCGTCCGCACAAATTATATACCAGATTTTAAGTCAGATCATAAGCTATCAAACAAAAAAAGCTTCATCAAAATCGGTTCAGTAGTTTTTGCGTGATACTCGTTCAAACAAACAAACAAACAAACACACAAACAAACAGACAGACAAAAAATCCAAAAATTGGTGAAATGGAATCAGGGACACCTAAAAACCATATCGTAACTATTTTTTTGTTAATATCTTCAATGTACAGACAAACTTCCTGTTACAGTTTTATAATAGTACGACCGTTAACCCGCGACTTCGTCCACACAAATTATATACCAGATTTTAAGTCAGATCATAAGCTATCAAACAAAAAAAGTTTCATCAAAATCGGTTCAGTAGTTTTTGCGTGATACTCGTTCAAACAAACAAACAAACAAACACACACATAAACAAACAGACAGACAAAAAATCCAAAAATTGGTGAAATGGAATCAGGGACACCTAAAAACCATATCGTAACTTTTTTTTTGTTAATATCTTCAATGTACAGACAAACTTCCTGTTACAGTTTTATAATAGTATAGTCAGATCATAAGCTATCAAACAAAAAAAGTTTCATCAAAATCGGTTCAGTAGTTTTTGCGTGATACTCGTTCAAACAAACAAACAAACAAACAAACACACAAACAAACAGACAGACAAAAAATCCAAAAATTGGTGAAATGGAATCAGGGACACCTAAAAACCATATCGTAACTTTTTTTTTGTTAATATCTTCAATGTACAGACAAACTTCCTGTTACAGTTTTATAATAGTATAGATAAAATTGTAATAACCCAGTCATTTTACGGAGTTTTGTTAGGCGGGGTAGGGAGGAACTATAATTTGGACTTTTAAACTGTAACCGGCACCATTTACCCATTTAGTGGAAAAAACACTTTCTTTAAACATATTTTAAAAAAATCGCTACGCAAAACAGAAATCAAAATTGTGTGCCCAGAAAGCTTTTAAATGAATGATATTAATACCATGCACTCATTTGACTTATATTTAAACAATAAAATAGGCAAGGAAATTAAAAAAAAATTGGTATTTATCAGAAAATACGAATGTATTTTTCAATACCTTCTAAGTAGACAAAAATATTTACACCATGTTTGAAGTATGTATAATGGTAAAGCCTTAAATATGTACAAAAAAAATTACCATAAGGTTTTTTAGAACGAGATAATAGCTAAATTTTAAAATTCGAACTGTTGCTGACGTGATTTTTTTTTAATTTTAGTACATTACTAGGCTCAAAATCAAATTTGCTCTTCAATATTATACCGAAAAAAAATATCAATTATTTACTAGTCCTGGCTCAAACCGTAAAATAACTGGGCTATGACAGAAGTGTGTAACATTGAAGATATTAAAAAAAGTTACGATATGGTTTTTAGTTGTCTCAAGGCTGTCTCTGATTAAAAATCACAAATTTTTTCACGATTTCTCAGTTGTCAAGAGTTCCCATACCAAATAGTTGTTCATTTTGATATTAAATAGCACCCTAAGTTCGCATTCGCATCCTAAGTTTAAGGATGTAATTACAGATTCACAAGTAAAACAAAATAAATATTCAAATTAAACGTATGATAAAATCACAAAGACAAAATCATTAAAATTTATAAGACAATGCACAATATAAGTATTTTTAATTTAAACAAACGATAATTTGAAATGCACCTTATTATTCATAACTTATTAATTTCAACAATCTACAACTGGTTCCCAACGTGAAGGTTAGAGAGACCATCAAAAAGTCTAGACCCAAACAGGTTTTAAAATTCATAGGTATGGAGTTAATGATACAAAAAATCGGCCACGAGTAAGGTTCCGTGGCCATTGTATAAGAAATATGATAAATCTAATCGAATTGCTGTATGTGATGCGAACTACTATAATTTTATAATTTGTTGTTAAAAAAAATTATAAAATTATATTAGATACGACACACTGATTTCAAAATTAACATTTTGTAGCGTCTGCGGACTGATTTTTATGGCTCCGTACCCAAAGAGTGAAAACGGGACCTATTATTACAAAGTCTACGTTGTCCGTCTGTTCATCCGTCCTAGCTTCGTTTCTATCGTATAAAATAAAATGGGTCAACTTTCTTAGATTGGTGTGCGTGAGGCGTCATACAAATTATGTCTGTGTGCTGGATAGGGTTTAGAGGCCACTACTGGTTGCAATTTGTTAGACTAGACAACGATATAGAATACATAAATAGATACAAACATCAATGACTCGGGTACAAATATTCATATTCATCATACAAATATTTGCCCCTTACGGGATTCGAACCCACGACCCTCGGCACAGCAGGCAGGTTCACTACCGACTGAACTACCGCGCCGTCAAAGATATCAAATCAAATCAAATATAATCAAATATAATATCCGTCTTCACCAAATTAATTCACACATGGCTCTCTCTATCATCCGCTTCTGCCTTTTCGTACCAAAATTCACATACATCCTCCGGTGCTCTCCTATTTGGCAACACAATGACCGTCTAACATCTTTAGACAAAATGATTCAAAATTGCCTCACCGAAATTCTAAATTGCAACATTGAAGAGAGGGCCTGGACCCAGGCGTCCCTTCCGATCCGCCTCGGCGGCCTGTGCATCCGCAAAATTTCAAGCGTTTCATTGCCTGCGTTTTTGTCATCGGTCCACAGTACGCACAACCTCTTCGGGAGAATCATTAACCCGTCACTGGGTTCCGTAGAGGCGGCTTACTTGGCCGAGGCCAAACTCGCCTGGTCAATAGCATGCCCGAGCGTGCAACCGGTTGCTCCTCAGTCCCAGAGACAGTGGGATGAGCCGCTCTGCCTCCAGATCCAGCGCGATCTTCTATCGACTACCGAGAACGAGACGGACCGCGCTCGCCTACTCGCTGTCTCTGGGAAAGAGTCAGGCTACTGGTTGCAGGCACTACCCTCCCCAAATCTGGGTACCCTACTGAGCAACTCATACCTGTCAGTTTTAGTTGGTCTCCGTCTGGGCGTTCGGACATGTAGAGTTCACCGCTGCCAATGCGGTGAGGCCGTCAACGAACTCGGCCACCACGGACTTTCCTGCTCCCGGAGCGCTGGCCGCTGGTCACGCCACGCCACATTGAACGACGTTATCCGTCGGGCCCTTGTTACTGCCAATGTACCCGCCATCTTAGAACCTAGAGGTCTAATACGGAGCGATGGGAAGAGGCCCGACGGAATAACGCTCGTTCCATGGAAATTGGGGAGGTCGCTGGTCTGGGACGCTACCTGTGTAGATACACTGGCACCGTCCCACGTCCATGCGACCTCATCCAATGCGGGTGCGGCGGCGGCTACCGCGGAAAACCTCAAACGGCGCTTATATGTAAACCTCGGCGAGGCTTACATATTTGCACCGTTTGGGGTCGAGACATTGGGTCCGTGGGGGCCAGAGGCGTGCCGATTATTTAAAGAATTATCAGCGCGCCTAATCGAGGTCTCCGGTGACCAGAGGGCTGGCAGCTACCTCGGTCAGCGCATCAGCCTGGCCATAAAAAGAGGAAACGCTGCCAGCCTCCTGGGCACCTTGCCGCCAAGCGGCGGAAATTTCGAGGACATTTTTTATTTGTAAGTAGTATTAGTTTTTTTTTTTTTTTTTTTTATTTTAGGTTAATGGTTATGTATGTAGTGCTTTAATATAAATAAATGTACAAACGTCATGCAAATAATAGTTATAAAAATAAAATTACAAATATACTTTATTTTACACCAAAAACATAAACAGTAAAATACAGAAATAAAATACAAGAGGCACAAAATAAGGCGGTCTTATCGCTAAGAAGCGATTTCTTCCCGACAACCTTAGGGTAGAGGAAACGGTGAAAAGAAGAAAGGTGGGCGGTGTTTCCAGAAAAAATTATCAAAAATCAGCAGTTATTAGTAAAAACAAAAAGTAAGTATACAAAATAAACCTATTATAAATACATATATAATATACATACTCATATAGATATATATATATATACACATACATCATACACAAATACGCGTACTATACAACAAAAAATACTATAGGAAAACATGAACCACAGACATAGGAAAAGATGTACCTATGGAAAACAGATCGAGGGTCAGTTCAGTGATCAAGAAAATGAGACTTAACTTTCGACTTAAAAATATTCAAGGAAGGTGCACGTCTGATCGACTCTGGCAACAAGTTCCAAAGCCGAACGGCATGCACGGAGAAGGAATAGGTGTAGAAATTAGTGGAGTGGATGGGCATATTGAGGGAGAGGTTTTCAGAGGAACGCAGATGACGGCCATTGGTCGAGGAAGAGAAAACAAAGCGTTCCTTGAGGTAATTAGGGGTCATAGGATTGAAGAGGATGAAGTAGAGAAGGTTAAGGATGTGAGCTTCCCTACGACGTTTGATCGGGAGCCACTTAAGTCGGGCGCGGAATTCCGACACATGGTCGTACTTACGCAGGCGAAAAATAAACCTAATGCACAGGTTTTGGAGTCGCTCGAGTTTATTAAGTAGCTCCACAGTCAGGTCAAGGTAGCAGGAGTCAGCGTAGTCTAGGATGGGTAATAGGAGGGATTGTGCAAGCGCAATCTTGGTGCTAGTGGGTAGAAAATTGCGTAGTCGTTTTAAAATCATTTGTGTTATGGTACGGAACCCTCCCTCGGTGCGCGAGTAGTCCGAAACGCATTTGGCCGATTTTTTCTATCTATTCAATGTAGGTACAGACACAAGTTTAGATTTTGCTTTTTGCGGGTCTTTTTTTGAATTTTAAAATACTTTTTTGGGGATAATTTTTGCTACATGCTCCATACAAACGAAGTTTGGATGTATTTTCAATACTTACCAATTAAAGTCAATGGAATTTTTCATAAACAGTCTAGAAACTAATCTCTATGCTTGTTGTTGTCAGACTTATGTTAACACGTTCCGGGGCAGTGAACGAGACACAATAGAACTTTTATTGTTATCACGGCTATAGCCGGTAATAAAAGAAATATTTTATATATGGAAAAATATTTTAGAAAATCTAGTAATAAAACAAATAATATTTGCAATTTATAATATAATTACGCAGATATAAAGCTTTTAAAATTTTGTATGAAAAATTTCAAATCTTCGTAATTATTTTATAAATTGCAAATATTAATTGTTACGCGGCATCTAGATTTTCTAAACAATTTTTCCATATATACAAAGTTACTTATATTAATACCGTCTACGCGTATTGTGCGTCAAAGTTTTGTATAAAATTGACCCCTCTGCAACCGCCTTCTAATGTCAATGCTAGAATTAATTTAAGAGTTGTATGAAGATATTCGAGGCACAGTAACTTTAAAACTATACATTTTAACGAAAATCTGACAACATGCAAGCATAGTTTTATTTTTATTTTTGGTGCTTTTGCGGTAGGTTCTTCAACACTGCTAAATTATCTCTGGAATTGGCTCTCTTCTAGCCATGTTTTTCATTCTTTTTGCTGTCTCCCATTTGCAATGGAGGGAAGTCGGATATTTCTTTTTCCTACTCCTCCTGTCTTCTTTGATTAATTCATTGCCGTTTCCAAGACAGATTAGAGTCATCCCCCGGGCTAGCTGGACTTCATTGTCTAGTGTTGTTAATGGTCGCCGCTGTTGATCCTGGCTTACAGGAGTTACAGCGGTGGGTGGGCCTATGCCCGATAAAAAAAAGCTTAGAGTTTACTTTCTAGATTGTTTCAGAAAAATTTATTGACTTTAATTGATTAGTATTGACAATATAACCGAACTTCGATGTAGCGCGCAAAAAAAACGAATCCTCTTAATTGACAGTGAACACAATTAACACCTCGAAATTGTAACATGATTGTTTCCTAACTATATTTCCTTCACTAAAAATGCCTAGGTATATAAGGTCTAACTAAATTAGGTGAAACTATTTTAAGGGGATGATCAGACCATCAAACTGAACAACTTTCTCTATGGGACCAATATTGAAATCGCGAAAAAAAAATCTGCTGTCCCATAGATTTAGGTCGAGTAGGTTTGTATGGAACAGCTAATTTTCTTTTCGCGATTTCAATATTGGTCCCATAGAGAAAGTTGTTCATTTTGATGGTCTGATCATCTCCTTAAAATAGTTTCACCTAATTTTGTTAGACCTTATATAACAAATCGTACTTAAAGTCCCTATGTAAACAAGGTATCACAAAGATACAAATAAAAATTTAAGGGGGTGGTTAAGACCACCAAACTGAACAACTTTCACTATGGGACCAATATCGAAATCTCGAAAAAAAACGGATGTTCCATCATCATCATCGTCATACCAGCCGATAAACGTCCACTGCTGGACATAGGCTTCCCCCAAAATGGGAAGTATTGCCATAATCGCCATGATGCGATGCTTTTGCGATGTTCCATACTAAACTACAGATCTACTCGAGCTAAATGTATGGGACAAAAGATTTTTTTTTCGCGATTTCGATGTTGGTCCCATAGTGAATGTTGTTCAGTTTGATGATCTCAACAACCCCTTTAAAAGTTTTAAATGTTTATTTTTACTTCTGTAACACCCTGTATAGGGATCTTTGGTACGTTGAATAGTGTATTTAGTAGTGAATACTGATTTGTCGCACCTCCTCTTACGTGGCACAAAGCGGAAAAATAGTGCAAATATTTACCAGACAATCATGTAGGTAGTTAATTCAATGATTAAATAATTGTAGACAGTCCATTTGAAGTTATTAGCTGGCACTGAGAGATTTTTTTGAAGAAAAATATCTGATATTCTCATTGACTTACCAACTACCGGACGTAGGGTCCGCGTTTAAAAATGTCCGAACCAAAGAGCACCATAATGTTTAAAGACAACCAACGACTGTCTTTGTTTTAATCAACCGACTACACGAACATAAAACAATGCCGTGCTGCGATGAGGTAAAAACTACACAAGCAAACAATGAAAAAGAATTTCAGCATTTTCAATGTTTTTAGTTGGTTATGATTAGGTTTGTGTAGTTTAGTCCAGAATACTTTTTTCGAGAATTTTGTACTATAGGTAGATCCGGCGTCCATTATTTGGTCATGTCAATGGATATTCTCTATACTGGGTGTAACAAACCAGCATCATCATCATCATCAGTCTATAAACCACCCTAGTAATAATAAAAGGGGTGGTTTAGACCATCAAACGGAAATGGAGACAATGTAAACAAAAAAAATCTGTCCTGTCCTATGTACCACATTTGAGTAGAGTACCTAGGTGCTGCAGTTTTGTATGAAGTCTCAATATCACAGTTCTACCATAGGTAGCCACGATTACACTGAGACGGTAGAGCTTGCCTGTGTAATAATACTTTTCTCGAAAACGGTTGAACAGATTTTGTTAGGAACTTTTTATGCGGACTTTGTGTGTGTGTTTGTAAAACCACTTTTACTCCTAGAAACTCGAGTTTGAGTTCAAATGTAAAGTTTTATCGGGAAGTTGTAACATCTGCAAACCTGAGGATTGTGAAGACAGTCAAGTTACTGCCCCAAATGGTGAAATGCGAACGCTTTTTGAAAACCGTTTTCGAAAAGTAAGAGAACTGTCGCACAGAAAACGTTTATTTTGTATTTTTATTCATTTAATTTTTACAAAATGATCATAATCAAACACAATTTTCTCTCCGAAGCTACTTATAGTGACTGTGTGACACTAGGTTAAACCAACATCGAAAGGACCAACTATTACCTCTACAAGTGGGGTTTAAGGGAGTCTCTGACATGCCACTTTGGGGCACCAGACCAGGCCCTGACCCATGTGGTAAATGAGTGCACTCTGCGCCGTTTTCCTGGTGGAATTGAGGAACTCAACAGACTAACCTCGGCAGCGGAATCTACTCGACCTTCAGAACTGCCTCACCTCTACTAAACTACCTTATTTTAGGAGGTAGGATACCTATTTTTGGCTGGCTTTATTATATCACTGTCAAAGAAACCAAATTCGAAAGGCGTAAAAAGTCGCACCAAATTTTAAAATTAACAAATTAATTCCTAAAAGAACGGTCATAAAAAAAATGAAAATTACATTTTTGGATCAGAATATAATTCTGTATCATCGGGACCGGTCGTTATGGCGATCCTTAGGGGAGGTTTATGTCCAGCAGTGGACATCCATCGGCTGAGATGAATTATGTATATTTTTCATTAATTTGTGTCTTTTGTGTTAACGAGAAGATAGCTTCTAAAGACCAGCAAAATGTGCCCCGGCCCAGCGTTTATCTGGCCTGATGAAGCGCAAAACCGGGACGCATGATGTGAACGGAAGTCTTTGCCCAACAATGGGACAGCGTCACGACGGCTGATTATAATAATATTTTTATTTTTATTTATTTTATGCCAGATTTGGAATTGGATGTACGCAAGTTACTGTAGCCACAATAATTATGTTTGCATAAGCCATCACAGAGTGTAGGCAAAGTATAAAAAAAAGAGTATCTAGTGCTACCTAGGATTTTATGCCAGGTAGCACTAGATACTTTTCTTGCTAATCATAATACCTGTGCCAGCTTCCTGAGTACTACATAGTGTAGGCATTGAAGTCAGGATTGATATGGCATTGTTTTGTTTGCATTGCATACGTCATCGTCACTGACCGTCGTACCATACCACACGGTTTGTACACATTAGATTCAGAGGAACCAGTGTCATAAGACGTACGGATTCGTCTAAAACAGTGTCTTTAAATACATGTGAGTATTTTTATTGCTTAGAAGTATTTTATTTCATGTTTATTTTAGCCTTAAGGTGGTTTCAGTCCATACAGAAGTTTGACGCACAATACAGTATTTTATATATGGAAAAATAGTTTAGAAATTTAGTTGCCGCGTAACAAATAACATTTTCAATTTATATTATAATTAAGAAGATATAAATCTTTTAAAATTTTGTATGAAAAATTTCAAAGCTTTATATCTTCATAATTACTTAATAAATCGCAAATGTTATTTATGACGCGGCATCTAGATTTTCTAAACTATTTTTCCGTATATATACAAAGTTACTTTAATTATTACCGTCTACGCGTATTGTGCGTCAAAGTTTTGTATAAAATTGACCCCTCTGCAACCACATGATAAAATATAAAAAGGAAATATTTCAGACAATCAGACTTCTGTATTATAATACAGAAGTCTGTGCATTCGATTACGAAATGAAAGAAAATGAAGAGACCTACTAATAGTGATCCAAATTATTACCTAATTTAGATACGTATAATATTTCACGAAGGATACATAACTAAGAAGGTATACTATAAGTAGGTTATGCATAATTTATACATGTACAGTAACAATAGCTAGTACCTACTTGAACTTTTATGAAACAGAAGGTTGAACCAAAACTTTTGTATAAAATTTAACTATTAAATAAAAATAGACGTTACTTTAAAGCTGTAACATTGAACCGGAACATATGAATAAGTATAAACGCCGTTTCTGAAGTGAATAGAGCCGACTTGCTAAACATTTTGTTTACCAAGTCAACTCTTAGTAGCCAAGGTTGAGAAAATGTAAACTTAATAATGTTTACTTTAACTAAGTACGCAAACCTTGCGTCAAACTTGGCAGTTTAAGGAAACATCAGATTTTGAATAATATTTGATTCTATTTTGTATGGTGAATGATGAGAATTAGAAGGCCGATAGCTTTATTGTTGAAGCCTTGATGATACTTGCCATGCCTTTGGTCGTAGTTAGAGTCCCGCAAGGAGCAAATGTTTTCAAAAAAATAAAAAAAATATAAAAAAATTGTAACCCTTTCATAATGTTAGAATATTAATATATTTTCTATTTCAGGGAGGTAATAATACTTCTCGGTAAATTTTCAATGAATTATTTGATTTAAAGACTAAGATCCCACTGCAAGTTTTCTACAGTATTTGTGTAGGCAATGACACATACCTAATATACCGTTGGAAATGTCATATTTCAAGGATCCTAAAAAATATGGCTGCCACTCCGAAACCTATCGCAAACTTTTTATATAGCCGATTGCTATAATATTTTTCCTGTTGTACTATTTTATTAACTAGCTGTTGCCCGCGACTTCGTACGCGTGGACTTTGGACTTGTTTATGGGTTTCTTTTTGTGGCACTAAATACCAATTTTTATTTTCAGACTTTGTCACCCCATTTCCCCCTTTCAGGGGTTTAATTCTGAAAAAACCTGAAACACTCGTTTACTCATTCATCAATATGAGTAATCCTGTGAAGTTTCGAATAAAATAGTCTAACTAATCTTGTTTCTCCATACAATCTTTGGACCCCCGTTTCACCCCCTTAGGAGGTAAATTTTGAAAAATTGTTTCTTAGTGCACCCTTAGACCTCATAAGGAACCTACGTGTGAAATTTGGGTTTGAGCTATGCGTTGATATGTCAGTCACTCAGTCAGTTTTTCTTTCACATATTTAAATAAAACCTTCATATAAAAGAGAAGATTTTATATTTGAAACAATCATCAAAATCTTTCAAATAGTTTTCTAGTAAATTTTCCCCGTTCGTATGACCGAAAATAATGCGACAACCCTATTCTGATTTTTTCGTGTGGCTGATACGTTTATCTACATTTTGTGTAAACAAAATGAGGGTATAGAAAATCATCAGGAACAAAATGTGTGCATCCAGATGACAAGGGATTGCGACAGGCTTACGGGTGGCAACCCTATTTTTTCAGTAGGTACCCTAAAACGATGACCTTTCCACTGAAATATGTTTCATTGCTATTGCCACAGTATTTGTTTAACAGATACTGTAGAAAACTTGCAGTGGGATCTTATTCTTTAACCACTCACGGCTAAGCGAAACGCGTGTGCCCTATAATAAAATTGAACTGTATTTCCAATAAACTCTAAAGGTCATGTTGGTATTCTAGCCGTTTACCTCCATTCCCGGAAAAATGTCCGCAAATGTGCAATCCAATGACCTTTATAATAACATAAACATACAGTGGCAGTATCGCACATTGCAGTAGGTAATATTATAGTTCGTTAGCCCGTATCCACTTATTTTCAACACTCTTTTACCAGAATAATTCCACTGAACGTGTTAAGATATACGAAACCTAAAACTGTTATAGAATCTATTACACGAGCTACTCAAGTAAATTTGTTGACTTTTCATTTCAACTCAAAAATTTACGCAGCAAAGTAAGAAATGTATTTTTTTAGAAGCTAAGATAGAACTCAAATTGGGTATATTTTAACTACCTACGTAACCTTAAGTACATCAATGTTTAATTATGTATGTCCGATATTATGAAAAAGCATTAGACTCGTTTTAAAAAAAAAACAGTATTTAATTTTTTCAGTTTCTAACACAAATTCAGTTGGTAACACTTAAAGTTACATTCCAGATGAAGTCTAAGAATAAAATTCGATATTTATTTATTAACAATAGAACCAAAGACGGGCTTTGCAATGGGTTTAACGAGGGTGTTATAAATGGTAACTTTAATATAATTATTGTAAGGATTAGAGTAAATATAATATAAAATAAGAGGACATGTGCCAACGTACTATAAAGGCATCCAGTTAATTTTACAGTAAAAGTCCCTAAACAGATTTTTAAATCTTAACTCATAAGGATGATAATAGCTTGATTCTTTAGTCTTCCTAGGCGGAATGAAAGATAATAGCTCTTGTTTACCTTGCAGAACTAAATGTTTCCTTTTATTTTACAATTTAATAGTTATTGTAAGATTTATGGTATTAATAATGTCTTTATGGTTGTAGTTTTATGAATAGTTAGGAAAATGTTATTATTAGGCACTTATTTTGCTTTATAATAGTCATATCATGGATATATGTGGGCGTCCACGCAAAAAGGGTTCACGATTCGGCATCTAGATCAGTCACATTGATCATATGGTATAACTAGCTCTTGCCCGCGACCTCGTCTGCGTTACCCGGATAAAAAGTACCCTTTGTGTTAATCCAAGCCATGGTCTATCTGTATGCCAAATTTCATCGAAGTCCGTTCAGTAGTTTTATCGTTAAAGAGTAAAAAACATCCATCCACACTACAAACTTTCACATTTATAATATTAGTAGGAAGGATAACTGGGTTAAAATGCTGACAACTGGACCCTTTCGGCATGGACGCACTAAACAGATAAATAGACAAAAACGATTTTTTTTTTCTCTAATATTAACTGAATATGGCCATGTGGAAAGAATGAGCGAAAGTAGGTTGACGTATGAAATTTACAAAGCAAGTGTTAATGGAATGGTTGAAAAGGGCCACCCTAACCGCACGTACGCTGACCAAATCGGAAGCGTACTGAAAAGGGCCGAATAAAATGTACCCGGAACCGACGAGCTTGTATGAAGAAACTTATGGATGTTGAGGAGGCGAGACATGTGTGTCAGAATCGTAGCATGAGGCGTTCTGTTGTCTCTGCCTAACCCAGTAGACATAGGCGTGGCGTGTATGTTTGTTTGTGTATGCATATTTTCTCAATACATAGACGCGCCCAATTCAAGGATACTTCAAGGGGTGATTGTACCCAAGATACTGAACAACTTTCCCAAAGAAACATAATATATGAAATTCGCAAAAAAATTGGACTTTCCATACTAAATGCAGTCAGCTGACCGAACATTTTTATGAAAAGTCGAAAAAAAATTCGAATTACCTATAGGTTTCTCAGGGAAAATTGTTCAGTATCATGGGTACAATCAGCCCTTAAAGTAATGTAACTGTTTACCCTAACACCCTGTAGATATAGATAATAATGTGGTCAACTTGCCTTTCGGATGGACGAACCGATTTGTAAAGTTAAACATTTTAATAATAAATTAATAAGCAGAATAAAACAAATTTCTTTTCCTATTTCTTTTCATTTATTATCATGTTACTTCGTTAACGAGTTTTAATTAATACTACGAATTCATTGCCGAATTCTACTATTTTCTGGAAACGAATATACAGAAAAAAAGGCGCACTCGAAATGAAATTACATTTGCGTGTAGGGAAGGATTTTAAACTCGTCGGTAAAATTCAAAAATCCCTCTCTAGTATTTCCTATGATGTAGAATTTCCGAGACAGAACTTTTATTTGGAAAATATTAATACATCGTCGGTGGTGCGTTGCGGAGAGGTATGGACACCCAATTATGGGGGTCCGGGTTCAAATCCGCACGGACAACATGCCATGCACCACAAAGTTTTTCTAAATCATGTACGTAATACCGACTGCTCTTAAACGGTGAAGGAAAACATCGTGAGGAAACCTAAATACACTGAAGAAGAAAATTCTGATGTGTATGTGACTTCTACCAATCCGCATTAGGCACGCGAGGGCTGATGATAATGATGAAATACATACGTAGATAAACTCACGACCATAATCCCTTTCGGGGCGATAAAAAAAAATGCGACAACCACCATTATTCTTTGAATAGACTTTTTTTTATAGACTACTTACTGTTGCATTTGTGTATTCTTAGTCACGATGTAAATAAAAAAATATTTATTTAACGTTATATTATTTTATGTTATGTTACCACCAAAAGGCTTAATACTTGCAGTACCTATATTGTATTGAAGGTTCCTGGCTAGAATGACGTAACAGGTTAGCCTTTCGTACACAAAAGACTACATAAGACTTTATCTTTAGTTGCCTCTAACTACAGACACGGAAAGAAAATGGGTGGTTCATTATAAGCCACATTGACATTTACCATTACGTAATAAAGGCACAGAAAAGAGATATCCAGTACAGAAACTTTATCCAAGCGTTCGAATCGACGCACGCAAACAAACGAGCGCCACGTACACACGGCGACACATGAAGCTATACAAAACCAATTTAAGGGCCTATGTCGAAAAATAATTGAAGCGAAATAAGCGTGTGATAGCTTATATAATCTCTTTTTTTTAAATCAAGTCTCGTGTTTCTATTATTACCCGTTTAGTAGTTCCAAGCGTTTATCGATAAAGATTTAGGCTAATTTGGCTTGTTTTTCTATCGAGAAAATGTGACTTAATCACAGAACATTAATGGTCTTAATCGTATTTTGGCTCTAATCAAAACTTCAATTATATCCGCTAATCATACTCCTACTGTTAGTACTTCATGATATATGACGCTTTGAAGAATCCTATTTTTTTCACATAGCCTCTTAAGCTGGTCGCGTGACGTTATACATTACTCGTCCTACGCGCGGCCAGCTTATTTTGGTTTTGTATAGCTTGATGTGTCGCTTTGCGTACGTGGCGCTCATCTGTGTGCATGCATCGATTCAAGCGCTTGCATGAAGTTGCTTTACTGTATAATCTATTTTCTGTGGTAAAGGTCAAAATGGGATTTACCCTATAATTAAACTAGTTATAACACAAGTCAAACAACAACAATTTTCTTTGTTCTAAACGTAATTATTTACTCAGAAGTGTCCACTGTCCATCGGGTTTGATTGCTGTCAATAATGTCAGTTCATAATGTCGCAGGTTAACAATAATGACTATGACACACCACATCACAGAACATAATTGCAGTCAACTGTACTTATTATAATGTAGCGATGCAGCAGTTTGGTCTGATGGAGATACAATCATAAGCAACCAAATTAATTTAAAACTCATTTTTTAATCAAGCTTTTGCATAAGAGACAAATAAAATAATAAATGTTATACTATCTGAGTTAGTTCAGCGGTCCTTATGTACGCACGGCGACACATCAAGCTATACAAAAACAACATAAGCTGGCCGCGCGACGCTATACGTTACTCGACCTAAGCGCGACCAGCTTATGTTGGTTTTATATAGCTTGATGTGTCACCGTGTGTACTTGAATAAGCAATAATAAAAAGTTGATTACCCAAGGTAATCTTTAATTTTGGTTTTATATGTGGTATTTATAGCATGCCAGGGTAACTTAAACTAGTGAACGAGTATATATACCAAAAAAAAAAGTATAAAATTGAAAGGCAACCTGCAGGTTTTGCTGCGAGTACTTTGTCTTTCGCTTGGTGTTCACGTTTGAGCCTGCTACGAGACTCCGCAATCCTTGTCAGCTGTGTTTTTACTCGAAAACCATCCTTGAGATTGGATAGATACAACAAACCACTTGACACAGGCGGAAATTCAGTACAAACGCACAAGCAAGAGTCCTTTTATATAGAAAAATTATAATTACTGCGAACAAAATAAGACCGCAAGAAGACCGAAGCACGTCCAGGGTTAATGCAACAACTTCCAACCTCCTTTTAAGGGTATGGTCAATCTATAAGCCTAAATAATAAGAGATAGGTTGTAAATGGTCGTACTGGCTGAACGTTGATCAAAACCACAGAACAGACATGTTGGCAAGAACTGCGTGAAGTAGTTTCAGTTTCAGTTCTTTATTGCCTTACATGATCATGTTGCAAACCAATCATACACAGCTAGGTCTCATTATATATACATGCGAATTAGGTACTCTCATAACGAACTTTAAATTTTTAGGTTAGAGATTTTATCTTTAGCGTACGTACCACCAAGACGCTGCTTGTATCATCTTTTATAGATGGATAGGCCAGTGTTCACGACGACAGCGTTGAACCAATGCTCATTTACTATATTCAATGGGATTTTCTTATTAATTCAAACTGCATCTTTTTAACCATTTCCTATCACGTTTTCCAGAAATCAACATGGAGGTAATCCCGAATCATCCGTTAATATTCGTGACCCAAGAGGATATGAAGAAAGCTCGTCAGTTCTACGGATTGGAAGATCCGAAAATGATTAGGGAGTGTATGGATGCCATAGACGAATGGTGTGAAAAACAAGCTCATTTGGTCGAAGCTTGCAAATATTTGGGTATGTATGTAGCGCAATAAAAAAAATCTGCTGTCCAATATATTTCAGTCGAGTTATGTTTGCAGTTTTGTATTAGAATAAGAGATAAGTGTACTTTTTGCAACCATCAGCAGCAATGCTGATTCAGTGTTTATGGGGTGTAGAGCATCTCAGTGATGGGGATGGACCAGGTCTGTCTGAATAACTCCAGTCGGTTTAGGAGTTACTGATGTTTAATAAAATTATGTTCTTTCTTCTTCTATCGAGAATACTTTAAAATAAAAATATAAAAAAGAGAATACTTAAAAAAAAACTAAACTATACTATATAAATAAGAATACTTTTGCCAGCTTCCTGTTTTCATATAAGTTTTTTTTCTGTTCCAGATCGTAGTATCTTAGAGCGACTCTTATTGTTATCAAGAGGTTCAGTTGAAGGTACTAAAAAGAAAATAGACAAACTTTTCACTTCAAGAGGAATGATGCCAGAAATGGTTTTACATAGATCCAATAAAGAGTTCGATAAATTCCGAGACTGCGTGTAAGTAAAGGTTATTTGTTACCTAGTATCAAATGCACCGAATAGAAGCCATTTCCATTCCAAGCCGTTAATAAGACAAGTGTGACAAAGCAGTTCGGTATCTACCTATGTCATGTTTTTTTATTTTCGCGCCCTGAATCGTAAACCATCAAGATGTATCAATAACAATAATGCCTCCATGGTCTAATGGTTAAGAGCATTGGCTCTCGACACGGAGGTCGGAGGTCTTAATTTGACCCAAGTGACGTCACTTGTAGGCTAGCCCAATCATTTTACGGAATTTTGTTAGGAGAGGTGGGAAGTAATTATTAAATGGACTTTTTAACTATTTAGTGACAAAAAGACTATCTGAAAAAATATTTTAAATAAAACTACGCAATATAGAAATCAAAATAGTGAGTCCCAGGAGGCTTTTAAATTAATAATATTAATACCAATGCACACATTTGAATTAGATTTAACAATATAAATGATTTTTGAGCAATAAAATAGGCATTGAAATTTAAAAAACGAGGTTTTTATTTTTGTATATTTCTAAGCTCAAATTTGCTCCTTAACACTTTACCGAAAAATAATATCAATTACTAATTAGTCCCGGCTCAAACCGTTAAATGACTGGGCTAGGCTTGTAAACTCCATGGAACATAAATAAAATTATTAACAACGTCAGAATCGGACACTAATTTGATGTTTGCTGTTTCGCCCACGTTTCGGCATTTATAGCATAGAGTTACAAAGTTAGAAAGAACACACCTGATTTTATTTTTTTATCTTTGCGTAACGTTTTCTCCGTTGAGTTCAAAAAATTTACACTCGAAAATTTGCATAAAAAAATCACAAATTAAAAAAAAATCAAAAATTACATTTATATTTATAATGGCGGTCTGAAAAAACTCTGACACCAGGGCTCTGCCCACACGATAAGAAGATGATTTATAATTAAAATAAATAATTGGAAAAAAAATTATGATTGAAAAGGATGACAAAAAAATATATAGGAAATGAATATAAAATCTGGACATACCGAATATCGAAAATTGCTATTCCCTATTTATAATTATTTATTATTACTTTTTTTTCAGAAATTATGTTCCACTACCAAAACTATGTCCTACCGATCATTCCAGGGTAATGGTGACTCAGTTTGTGACTGACAAACTGGACGATTTTAGTATTATGAGTTACTTTAGATATTGTTTTATGGTAAGTGCACCTACTCGACAAATTCTAATACTTATCTAAAAGGATTATTATAAAAATGATCTGTTAAAGATTATCCAGCAAACAACTTGGTCGCCCCCATTTATATGACTATTTTGACTTATAAATGTTATATAACGGTAAATTGGTCAATTATACTGGTGCTTTATGCGTCTAATGTTCGACTATACGCTGGAAGCTATACGACTCCTATACGACCGAATCGTTAGTTGGGTAGGGTACATACAAAATGCATACATTTCTTCCTGAGAATTATGACGATGATATTGCGCATTTCCTTTTTATGTCCATCGAACTAGATTTTGTCCGCGACTTCATTTGCGTTGACCAGACAACGTCAGAAAGTAATAAATAGTAACTAATTCAGAACAGAAAATCTATATGTGTACCAAAAATCCAAATCTGTTCGGCGGTTTATTTAAGCGTTATAAACATACTTATAATCACAAAATTTCACACTCACAAACAAATAGTAGTATACATATAGTGTGTTAGGGTAACCAGTTGCATTACTTTAAGGGGTGATTGTACCCATGATATAGACCAACTTTCCCCAAGAAACGTAAAGGAAACGAAAAAAAAATTTGACTTTCCATACTAAATGTGATCAACTGACCGAACGTTTGTATGAAAATTAATGAAAAAAAATTGCTAATTTCCCATAGATTTCTAGGGTAAAATCACCCCTTAAAGTAATGCAAATGTTTACTCTAACACCCTGTATAGGCTTTAGGAAAATACCTGAAAGCGAAACTAACACACTGCACAAAAAATCAAATTCAATTTTTTATGTTTTTTTTTAAATTAAATGTTAATATTGTTAGTAAATAAATAAAAAAAAAGTAATTATTCCTTATTTCTCATTCATTTAAAAAAAACGCAAAAAAAACGGAATCCACTGTTCACTTTAACGCTTTACTACCATTTGTGACGTCACAAATTACGTTTGTGCACTCTGACTAAGGGAATTTAATGCGTTTGAGTTGCATTATAGTGTTTTCCCACTTAGCTGTTTATTGCTAATAATTATTTTTCAGATAGGAGAATACAGACTGCACTTCGATTACAGTCTATCTGAGAGATACGTCGTTGATCTCAAGAACGTTCATCTGGGCCTTATCAGTAAGATTAATCCAGTGGTGGTAAAGAAAGCAGAAGTTTTATGTACGGTGAGTACCTATATTTACATTATACTGATGTGAGTACCTACATTACAGGGTGAAATTGATATCACTAGTATCCTTTTAGACCAAGAGTCTTCCCATCAACCGAACAACTTTTACTATGGGAGCAAAGAAATCGGAGCAAAAAAAATATCTGCTGTTGCATACATTTTTGAGTCGACTAGGCACTGCAGTTTAGTATGGAATAGCTGATTTTTATGTGCTCCGATCGGTTTGATCCTGTAGTAAAAGTTGTTCAGTTTCATGGGTAGACTCTTAGTTTAAAAGGATGCTAATGATATCAATTTCACCCTGTATATATGGAGCTGCTACTGAGAATGTTCCTCCATCGAAAAGGGAAGATCTTCCACCACGCTATGTTTGAAGCCTGGGGACCAGCCGTGGTCCAACAGTTCTTAGTTGGACCTTGTGTATAATACTTATATCGAATCTCTATGATTATTTCTCTTACGCGATGCATGACTTGCATACGATTGTGAACCTTATGTGTAGCGGCTAACGGGTTACCGATGATGTGACGTCGTAAGTTGTTTTGGACCGTAGCGCCATCTTTTAGCTTCGTTGCTATAACTTGTGGGTGCTGACATCTATTGGCAAGTTGACAGCTATATCGTTTTATGTGTTTCTCACTCCCACGGATGCCATATTTTAAGCACCCAGTGATTGTTTGTCTATTTTTATCTAAAAGCCGGGTCGTTCAGCCTGCGGCCTCTCTTGACCGAAACAACGTGAGAGCAAAAAAGTATCAAAAGATAATGGAAAAATAATATAAAAGAATATCAGGAATGAATCTCATGAATTCACACAACGTACATAAACTCATGACCGTAATGCCTTTTGAGATTGTCAGAAACAATGATACGACTACCAACATTCTGTTTGAGAATGTACACTGTCGTGTTACGGGGGCCCGGGGGTCCCAGAGGGTCCCATTAGTAATCGAGAGAAGAAAAGAAAAGAGAGCTTGCGGGTACGTAGGGTTCTTTAATCTGACAGTCACACGTGATCTTGCACGTGGCCCATTAAATCATCATTCCAATTGGCGAGTCATTCCATAAGACGGGGCATTCCTGTAGACGGGGCATTCCTGTAGACTAGACATTCCTTTAGGCGAAACATTTCTGTGGACTAGACGTTCCTTTAGATGGGACATTCTAGTAGACGAGGCATTGATTCGAGATGTAGCGGTCTAGTATACTTGCGCATAGAACGTACGGGCAGTGAAAATCCTCCCATCGATCGTATCTGCAGACATCTTCGACTTGTATGTAAAGTCTATATTCATAAGGCTATTTCTTCGGTGATGTACATTTTAATTACCATTTTGACTATTAAACTTTAGACTGGAGTGGTTAGACTTTAACTTTAGGTTATTAACAGTAAATTTGCAAGATCACGGTGATATAAAAGTAAAATTATAAAAAAAAACAATCTTTCTTCCCCATTTTTCATGTTTTCCATCAACATTTAGAAAAAAAAATGTCTTTTCTTCTCTCGATTACTAATGGAGTGTACGGGGATCGGGGCCCTCTGGGACCCCCGGGCCCCCGTAACACGACAACACACACATTTAGCAATTTAAGTTTCAGAATGGAATGACGTTTGAAGTGGTGAGAGGTGGCTAGCCATTCGCCCACATAAAAACTGCATAAGAACCTTTGATTAGTCGCCTCGTACGACACTCAAGGGAAAAATTGGGGTGCTCCATTCTAAGCCGGAATCACATGGCTCACCAAGCTGAACTAATCATAAACAATTAAATTAATTTAGAAGACCATTACGTGCAATTTCAGGAAGGCTTCGGCACAAAAATCAAAGGTATCCACATCCTAAATGCACCTCCATTCGTAGACAAGCTGGTCTTTTTGCTGAAGCAAGCTCTTCGAGAGAAAGTCGCGAGTAGACTACATGTCCATAACAGCTACGAAGATTTACATCAGCACATACCAAAAGAAATTCTTCCTAAGGAATATGATGGAGATGGCCCGTCTTGTGCCAAATTAGCAGGTATGTATTAATTTAAAAAAGGAAATCAGCCGATCTAAACCAAGAACATAATAATTAATAATAATAGAGATCAGTTTTCCTTCTGGGCCAATCGTCGTCTTCATCCTGATCAGCCTATACCTATACAGGGTCCTTCTTAATATGCTGACACTTTTTTAAGGGGACGATCGGACCATCAAACTGAACACTTTTCTCTATGGCACCAACAAAGAAATGGGGAAAAAAATCTGCTCTTCCATACAAAACTACAAACGTACTCGAGCCAAATGTACATATGGGACAGAAGATTTTGGTCCCATAGAGAAAGTTGTTCAGTTTGATGGTCTGATCGTCCCCTTAAAAAGTGTCAGCATATTAATAAGGACCCTGTATGCGGTCTAACAAAATTAGCTGAAACTATTTTAAGGAGATGATCAGACCATCAAACTGAATAACTTTCGCTATGGGACCAATATAAAAGTCGCGAAAAAGAAAAATCTGCTGTCCCATACATTTCGGTCGAGTTATAACGCTCACAGCTCACGAGCATATACATTGTAATGATCCAAAGCAAGCACTATAGGCTGTTTATTATGGAAACCATACAACAACGGCACAAACATATAAACATCCATGACCGAACCGGGATTAAAACCCAGGACCCTGGTTTGGCAGTCCGGCGTGGTAACCATTACACCAACCGGGTCGTCAAGTTATGTTTGCAGATACAAATCTGCAATCTTGTATGGGACAGCTGTTTTTTTTCGCGATTTCGATATTTGCCCCTTAGAGAAAGTTGTTCAGGTTCATGGTCTGATCATCCCCTTAAAATAATTTCAGCTGATTTTGTTAGATCTTATCCACTGCAGGGCACAGGCCTACCCTCAATGTGTGTATTTGCGCTAGACCACTACGCGGGACTCCCGCGCGCGGATCGGATCTGGGCCAATAAAGTTTTAAAGAAAGTGCAGAAGGTATATCAGAGCAATAGCTAGGTTTTTCAGGGTGTTTTTTGATTTTATAATAACTATTATTTTGTTTTCAATAAAATCTAGATGAGAGGATGGAGAGGGAATAGAGAAAATGTATGCTCAGTATAGTGGGACGTATCTACACAGGGTCCTTCTTGGTTTGGGAAAGCAGATTTCGTTGTTGGTTTCATAGAAAAAGTTGTTCAGTTCTCAGTCTGATCATCTCTTTAAAAACCCGGTAGCATATCATGATAATGACAATATCATGATGTAAAAGCGAAAGTGATTACTGATTAATGATAGGATAGACAAAACGAATAGTCACAGAACTGCAGTGGGAGTACATCATTATTGTTTTGGGTTCCAAATGTTCATAATATTATGGAATTTACTACAAACAATTGCAAAATAAAAGCTTTTTAGTAATATCATCAAAAATCTCCCGCTAAGAATAAAGCACTTTGAAAATAACAAATCTTTTTGCAACCACCGTAAATTGTTCTGTGACTGCAATGCACCACTGATATTAATGGGCGTATAGTGAATTTGGTCACGACCAAACAGTACAAGTCTCATGAGGTTATCCGGGGGTAGTGATAAATCGATGCAATTTACGCAATATGAGAGATACCTAATGAAAGTAGCATAATAAAGGAATCATAGTCGTTGCGAATCTGTTTTTGTCGCACGAGATACTACGGCTACGAAATAGAATAAACATTTTATATTTCTTACTGACTTCTTCCTACGGTTTCGCCCACGTAGTATTCGTTTCAATTAATTATTTCTCCGTCCTTACATGTGTTACATGTGTTGTTTTTACATTGTTACCATTTATGTCAAAACATGCGTCGTTGGCTAAGATGTTTTTATATGTAGATGCGTTGCCTGCCTGCTCCAGAATGGCAAGAAAAAAGCAAGGTAATTGCCCGGCTTTCACATAGTTACGTGTCGTCTAGTGTACGGGCTACACGTCACTATATTGCGTCATTTTAAAGAGCAGTGATGTTAGCGTATAACGCGTCTATTATTTGTAAAACGTCATTGGTCGTAGGTAAACTGACACGAAGAATACTTCGTGAATAAGAAAGAAGAATCTATACTATTATAAAACTGTAACAGGAAGTTTGTCTGTACATTGAAGATATTAACAAAAAAAAAGTTACGATATGGTTTTAAGGTGTCCCTGATTCCATTTCACCAATTTTTGGATTTTTTGTCTGTCTGTTTGTTTGTGTGTTTGTTTGGGTGTTTGTTTGAACGAGTATCACGCAAAAACTACTGAACGGATTTTGATGAAACTTTTTTTCTTTGATAGCTTATGATCTGACTTAAAATCTGGTATATAATTTGTGCGGACAAAGTCGCGGGTTAACGCTCGTACTTAATAAATATATTAACATAGTCATCATCATGACCGTTATCGGCCACAGCGACTCTTTACTCAAAGCTGAGAGCAGACTTCGTGTGCTAGGACGATTCTAGGCTCTCAGGTAGCAGAAGTACCCGATTTTTGTAGTAAATATGCGACTACATTCTGTACGTCAGCACCTCATCTAAACTATTATAAAACTGTAGCAGAAAGTTTGTCTGTACATTGAAGATATTAACAAAACAAAAGTTACAATACGGTTTTTAGGTGTCCCTGATTCCATATCACCAATTTTTGGATTTTTTGTCTGTCTGTTTTTTTGTTTGTTTGCTTGAACGAGCATCACGCAAAAATTACAGAACCGATTTTAATGAAACTTTTTTTGTTTGATAGCTTATAATCCGACTTAAAATCTGGTATATAATTTGTGCGGACAAAGTCGCGGGTTAACGCTCGTATAAAAATAAAACTCTTCAGCATAATACACGGCCTAGTAATTACAGTACATAACGAGCGTTAACCCGCGACTTCGTCCGCACAAATTATATACCAGATTTTAAGTCAGATCATAAGCTATCAAACAAAAAAAATTTCATCAAAATCGGTTCAGAAGTTTTTGCGTGATACTCGTTCAAACAAACAAACAAACAGACAGACAAAAAATCCAAAAATTGGTGAAATGGAATCAGGGTCACCTAAAAAGCATATCGTAACTTTTTTTTTGTTGATATCTTCAATGTACAGACAAACTTCCTGTTACAGTTTTATAATAGTATAGATACCAACCTGATAATTTTCCTTCAATACACAATACGGCATCTGCCCCTTTCCTAAGGCGTTCTTATAAAAAAGCCAAGAAACCCAGTAAGTATTTTAATTAATTTAACCAAAGACATTTTTGATACTTTCAGAGCAATGGAAAGACGTGTTCAATACAGAAGAAGCTCAGAGAATAATAAAGGAATCAGATTATTTGGTGTCTGATGAATCTAAAAGACAATCAGCAAAATTCAATGAAGAATACCTTGGGATGCCAGGGTCGTTTAGAAAATTAGATGTAGATTAATTCTAATAACTAGTTATTTATTTAATTGAATTAGGTTCAGTTTTTGCATGACAAACCGTTTCTTAGTTAACTCAATACCTGGGCCTCTGCCCGGACATTCGAACTTCGCAATTGCGTGAATGTTTTCGTTCCAATATTACAATGAGGTTCGGACCGAAAGGATCGCGATATATCGAAATTCGAAAGTCCGGGTACAGGGCCTGATGGTACGATCAAAGCAACGCTATTTGCAGTCGTGGTCTTGCGAGAAATAACAGGTTTAAAGACTCTTAAAGATGACAATTTACTTAATTTATACTTAACTATTATACAGGGTGTTACAAATATACAAATAAATATTTAGGGGTGTGGTTAAGGCCATCAAATTGAACAACTTTCACTATGGGACCTGTATCTAAATCGCAAAAAAAAATCGGATGTTTCATCATTATCATCATCATATCAGCCGATAGACGTCCACTGCTGGACATAGGCCTCCCCGAAAATGGGGAGATTTGCCATAATCGCCATGATGCGATGTTCCAATCTGAACTACAGATCTACTCAAGCTAAATGTATGGGACAAAAGATTTTTTTTTGCGATTTCGATGTTGGTCCCATAGTGAAATTTGTTCCGTTTGATGGTCTCAATAACCCCTTTAAAAGTTTTAAATGCTTATATAAATATTACCTAAATAATAAGGTGTGAAGAAATATAAATGGTTTACTGCATAAGTAATAGATATTTTGTAAATAAAAGAAGAAAGTGAAGGTAGAAATTTAAATGTATCGCAAAGAAAAAAAAACTCTATTAAATTGCACTCGTCTAATTAAGAAAAACTGTATTAAGGTGGTTGCAGAGGGGTCAATTTTATACAAAACTTTGACGCACAATACGCGTAGACGGTATTAATACAAGTAATTTTGTATACATGGAAAAATTGTTTAGAAAATTTAGATGCCGCGTCACAAATAACATTTGCAATTTATAAAATAATAACGAAGATATAAAGCTATGAAATTTTATATTAATATAATTAAAAAAATATTGCCTTAATTAAAAAATTTTCTCAAGCGAACTGTACATTTTACCATCTGAGATTTTACCGGCCGGCCCGGCCGGGTCAACGTTCATCCCCTCGCAAGGCGGGCACTCCCTCACAACTCCAGCGAGCCGAGCCCCACCTCCCACCGCACTGGACAGTCGCATGCGCAAACAAAACAAAAACAGTTCCTGCTCGATCGCGATCGAATCATAGATTAGTATGTTGGATCGAATGAGGTTACCGCTCTGTAATCAATCAGTGCCCGCTTACGAATTGGACTTGAACTTGGATTTCAGTGCAGTGTCATATTAGTTTCAACCTGAATTTGTATAAAAATATCGTATACAAATCGGTAGTGGCCCAGCTGGCCGTCGCGATCTTCTGATCTAACACCCCCTAGACTTTTGTTTGTGGGGAGAAATTAAAAGACGTGTGTATGAAACTGAATCGACCACAGTAAGTGAACTGAGAGAAAACATTTTCAGTGCATTTGACTCTAAATCACAAACTTAGAAAATTTAAAGACAACCAGTGTCGCCGGGCTCAATTGTGCATACGAAACGGAGGTGGTCACTTAAAACATCTGTTAAAATACACTTAGGTAATGACATTTTCTTTTACTACTCTTTTTGGTGTACCAAATGGTATACCATTGATTTTTTACCGATAAATATCGTGCTTTAAATGTTTAAATTCGCCAAATCTCGACGGGTGTGATCGTAAGAGAATAAAATCGAATGACGCAGATGACGCTAACGCTATTGTTTCAACTACGCCGTGCCGGTATCTGTACAGTCAGTCACAAATTAAATCAGCTACAATAAATAATTACGATTATTTATTGTAGCTGATTTAATTTAATTTGGACTAAATCTATTTTTAAAACTAGCCTTATCTCGAGTATAACACTATCTTAAATTTTGTCGACTGATTTAAATTTCACCCTGTATAAAATATTACTTTTATTAATTCCGTCTACGCGTATTGTGCGTCAAACTTTTGTATGGGCTGAAACCACCTTAAGCGGCAAATATTGGAACTTTTATGTACAGGACTCACCTTTTTGAAGAAATTATGAAACCCAGATTGGAATTCACTTACCCAGATGATGCCTGACATATGTAATTGTGGAGTTAAGGATGTCAGTAGAAGAACGTTGTGGCAAGACTGTGGTTGCAAACCTCGTTGGTTTAACAATATCTTATTTTAGGAGAATTTCTTGTAATAAAAAATAGCAAATATACATCTAAGTAAAATGTTGGTTTAGATTGTAAGCTATGCTCGATACTAACTGACAGGTAAATGTGATGCTTAGAAACTCAACAATATTTTTAATAATACCTCTAATCCATTTTCAGTAAAAATTTACAGAATGTATGGAACACTACAAATTTCCACAACAATTTACTGATTTCTTTTTATATGAGTGAGTTTGTGATAGCGAATATGTAAAACTTGGTACATTTAGTTAGATTGCAGTATCTAACTAATAGTTATGTTAAGATATTTATAATATTACATTATTATTTTATTTTCGGCTTCATTGTTTGTTCTTAAACGTTTAGAGAAAGATTTGCAAAGATCTTAAGATGATTATACAGGGTGTCACAAAACTCCCTTGTAATATGTATTAAAGAGGAAGTTAAGACCACCTAACTACACCACTTTCAGTCAACTTCTAAATCAATCAATCAATTTTAAAATATTTTTTCGACATTATCTCCATTGTAAAAGTTGTTCAGTTTGATGGTCTAAACCACCCCTAAAATATTACTAGGGTATTTTGTTACACCCTGTAGATACTCGGAAGTCTTAAAATTGTTATCAAATCAGTGTAAAGTACAAAATATTACCATTTTTATAATCGGATATAAAATAATTTCTTAGTTTGGATAAAAAAAACTAGGGGTATTTAATTTTAAGGGTAAATGAATCTGGCTATGGTTTGTGGGGATCAATCCGAAAAATGGCCAATCGCTTTTTGGTGGTTACTAATAAATTATTGAAACTTTTTTTTTTGTTTTCATTTAACTTAGGTTTAGACTACATTCCCACCACTCGGCTGCTCCAAAATAAAACACTGAATACGCCAGTTACTTTTATACCAAAGCCACACTTACAAGAATTTATTTTGTATCAATTACTTCTTCTTCTTCCTGCCCTTATCTCATTATTTGGGGTCGGCGCAATATGTCGTCCTCCTCCATTCATCTCTTTTAGCCGTCATTTCTTCGCACACTCCCTTTTTACACATGTCATCTTTCACACAATCATCTTTTCTTTGGTCGTCCTCTCTTCATGCAGCCATCCACATTCATATTCAACATTCGTCTTGTAATATGAAACTCATCTCTTCTCATCACATGTCCATACCACGATAATCGATTACCGCGTAGCTTTTCATTCACAGGAGCCACTTTCAAACTTCCTCTAATATACTCATTCCTAATCTTGTCCAATCTAGTCTAGTATCTTTGTATCAATTACTTATTGTACACGATATATTAAATGATTTGTGGATAGTTCTGTTATTATATTTTCTAAATATTTCTGAAAACAATACCACCTTTATCCTTTAAAATATTTTAATCCCTTTAACAATCTGTCTCGTTTTTCTTCTGTTCCGCCATTGACATTCGTTCGCTCGAACGCCCGCTTGGAGCGCTGCCGTCGACCTCTGGCTACGGCCCGAATTGGAAGTTATTTTCTCTTTTACCGTTTTATTTCTAATTTGCAGTATTTGCTAACATTTCATAAAGGATCCTTAATTCTGATACATTTGAACAAGGTACAAAATTTTTTTTTTATCATTGCATGTAGCCTCACTGTAACTTCTATAAACCTGTATCAACGTTAGCGACCACTCATAACAAGAGTTACGGTGGTAACTATTATGTAATTTGTGACAATCACAAGAAGTCAAACAAGCCCGGGATAAGGCCTACCACATACATACGGAACAAACCTGATTCGGAATTCAGTGTTGTCGGCTATGGTTACAAAAAATACTGAGTTGTTTAAAAAATGCCTAAAATAAAAATGTATGAAATGCCAAATGAATGACAATTGCATTTTTAGGTATTTATTAAAACGAAAAAAACAATTTATATACATGATAATAATTATTATCATGTAATTGTTACGATGATGATATTTTGTAAAGTGTAAAGACTACCGATAATTTTAACATTAGACATAATCTGCACACAAAATGGCATGAACCGTTATCACACAAGCAATTTTTGAGCGAAGGCGATTTCGCAACTATATCGCAACGACATCGCAACTTCACCGTCACGATACGGTATCGTTCCGTCAACGCTTACGCTCAAAAATTGCTTGTGTGATATGACTGCAAATCTTTAAAAAAATACCATCTAAGACATAAAAAAATCAATAGATCTAGTGAAAAAGTATCTAAAAGCGGCAACACTAAATTCCGAATCAGGTTTATTCCGGATGTATGTGGTAGGCCTGACTCTTGTCTGCTTTGGAACCCGCTGTTAATTTTATGAGAGACCAACACATTTTTTTCAACCTCCTTTAATTGTATGGAAGCCGGGTTGCAAAAAATTGTTTCTTTTTGACTACCATATTTCAGTTTTTGAGTTACTGTTATTTGTATTCATGCAAAATTTTCCAAAATGAGGTACTATTGTTCGCTGAGCTATTGCAAGTAAGGTTGGTACTGTAACACTGCGACCATTGCTGGTCTATTGTGTTCGCCCCAAAAAGCTTACCCATATCACAGTGAAAGAGTATCTATTACTCCCATATTTTAAACACACATCCGAACTATTTTTTTTCCTACTTCGGGAGATTTCCTTACGATGTTTTCCGTCACCGCCGTGCTAGTGATAATGATCAATAGGTACAATCTCAGATAAATTAATTTATCTGAGGGTACAATCGTACAGAAATTCCGTAGAACTTAGTAGTAAAGGCCAGGAATCGAAGCGGCGCTTCATGATTGAGTCGCTAGCTTTCTTCCGAAACAAAAACAAACATTTAAAAATAAAAAAATAATTGTGTCACCAATTATTTTTGATGTAAGCAAATATAGTATGTTTTACGATATATTAAGATATTTTAGGTCAATTAATGCGTAGGGGACAGCTATGACAGTTGATTTTTTTACAATGATTTATTCTCCCCAACACATTAATCGATCTAAAATTATACAACAAATAATTGTAAAAAAATCAACTCAAAATAATTGTAAAAAGAGAGCTAAGAAAAACATACATTTGCTTACATCAAAAATAATAGGTGACCGAATTATTTTTAATTTTTTAAATGTTTGTTTTTGACTTTAGGGTTTTTTTTTAAATTTGTAGTTTAATGTTATTTCATAAGTTAAATGAAAACTGCTGAACCTATTTTTATGAAACAAAGCTAAGAACACTCTTGAAAAAATTAGGTTTCTATAAAAAAAAACGCATCGATATCAGTCCACCCGATTGGGAACTACGACACAGACAGACAGAAAAACAGACAGACCGACATAGGCGTCAAACTTATAACACCCCTTTTTTTGCGTCGGGGGTTAATGAGGTAATTGAGGCCGGGCATACAGACAGAAAGAGAAAATGGGCGAAAGTTTGAAAGAAAGTTGAGGGTTTCTTGTTTGTCTACGAAACCCCATATATTTGGTAGTTTTGTGGTGTTGTGGTGAGTTTATAGTACCTATGTACTCATTGATAAACACCTTCCGACGCGGTGGTAGACTCAAAAAATTACGTCAAAAAGCTATATATGTGATATTATTTTGAATAAAATAATTTTTTTTTTTTTAATTGATACGCATAGCCCAGGTTTAACTCTATGTACCTACAATGTGACATGAAATAAATGAATGATCTAATATTATGAGAAAATTATGATTATTTTATTCAATCCCTAAAAGTCAGTTTAGAGAAGGTTCTCAACGTGCGCCTAGATAATGCAAATTTTACTCAAGCGTCCCTCCCTATCCGCCACGGGGGTTTAGGTGTGCGACGCGTTCAGGATACGAGCCTCCCAGCGTTCTTGGCGTCTGCGAATGGTGTGGTGAGTCTGGTTACTCGATTACTCTCAGTGGATGGTGCCAGCGTCGTCATTCCTTTCGTGGACGAAGCCTTTGAGGCTTGGTCTAGGCTGTGCCCCAATATGCAAGCACCGTCCACACCTACAGTTCAGCGGGAATGGGATGAGATTAGGTGTAACATAATCCTTCAAGAACTGATTTCCAACTCGTCCGGCTCGAATTTAGCACGCTTAAGAGCCGCATCACAAGTAGAATCTGGCGCATGGCTACATGCGCTTCCTTCGCCCCATTTAGGGACACATCTGGATAACGACTCCCTCAGAGTGGCAGCGGCCCTAAGACTGGGGTGTAGCGTATGTGTTCCACACACCTGCGTTTGCGGTGCAGCAGTGGAGGCAGACGGCTTTCATGGTCTGAGCTGCGTCAAATGCGCAGGAAGGTCTCCGCGGCACCACGCGCTTAATGATATTATTCGTCGAGCGCTGGTGTCCGCCAATGTTCCCTGTACAACTGAGCCACCTGGTTTGAGCCGTACCGACGGGAAGAGACCAGACGGATTGACCCTTGTACCGTGGCAAAAGGGCAAATGTCTTCTATGGGATGCAACGTGCGTATGTACGTACGCTGCATCTTACTTGAGAGGTTCCATTCGAGTAGCAGGGTCGGCAGCGGAAAGGGCAGCAGTGCGTAAACACCAATGTTACACAACTTTGGAGCAGAGCTACTTATTCGTGCCCTTCGCTGTGGAGACGGCGGGCCCGTGGGGTCATGAAGCAAAAACTTTTATGAGGAACCTGGGCAAACGTTTACGGGATGCGGGTAACGGTCCTCGTGCCGGGTCATACCTAGCCCAACGCATATCATTAGCGATTCAACGCGGAAATGCAGCCAGCATTATGGGCACCTTCGGGCCAGGTATGACCTGGGGCGGGCTTTTCGACTAAATAGGATTAGTTAAATTTGTAGTTTAGAATGTTTAGAATGGTTTAAGTTTAGGGTAAGTTTTATTTGTGCTTTTACTATTTTATTCCTTTAAATAAATATTCGATAGATATAAAAAAAAAAAAAAATTCTTCTGTAAAGTTTTTATTTTACGTTATCAAGATGAACCTACATAGTTTCGAATTTATTATTTAATTTTCATCATTCTGAAAATACAAGTACGATCAGAATCAAAATTTAAGTGTGGAAAAAACGTGTAAAATAAACAAAAAAAAAACAAAAGAAATCGATTCATACAAAATGAATTATTAATTTTTTCTTAAAAATTAGTTTAGTTTAGGTTTAGTTTGTTACGTTACTTTTTAGTTAGTTCACTACTTGCATTTATTATTTTAATTAAAACAGAAAAATTTCCAAGTTTTATTATTTTATGATCGAGTTAGATGCGTTTTTTCATCGATTCGTGTAATTACTTTATATTGAAAATTTTACTTTTATATTTTTGCCTACAATTTTCATGCTCACAACACGGTCTCACACGCAAAGCTTTGATTTCCCTTTGACAAACGATTGTTTTGTTCTATTAACAATTGAATCACCTGTCAAAATGATAAACTGTTATATACTTAGATAAATAATTGGTTTTAGCTGAGCTCCGACTAGACTTAGGGTATTTTACTCTAGATTCAGTTAAAAATGTAGTCCTCGGGTAATTTTTAGGGTAAGAAATTATTTAGGGTATTTGTTGGCGTAGTAATTATACTTAGGGTATTTATTTGAGTAAACTCTCGGACGACCGTACACAACTTTAAGGAAGTCAGAATCCTTGTTAGAACCATTAAATATCATGGTTCATTTCAAACGTTTTTCAAGGTTTAGGATCGGATTTTACATTATACCTACCATGCTGTGTCAAGTGGTGACAGTGACCACCATTTCGCCAACAAAAACATAGCAAAAGAAACTTTATCCCTTAGAAGAAATGTGAAAGGAAAACTTATTATTATAGGAATACAGACAAAAACATCAGAAAAACCAAGGATTGAGACCGAAGTTATTTGCTGTTTAGTAAATAGTACCAAAAGGTTTAAAAATGTTTTTGTATTATTTTGATACTGAAAGATTTTAGGAAAATTTTTGCAAATTGTGCAATATCTGGGGTAAACTGAGACAAAGCCTAGGGTAAAGTAAAAATAAAACTTTGCTACACTGGCGTACTAATAAAATGCGGCAAAAAATACTATTGATACAATCCTATTGTTTCGTAAAAATTTTATTGAAAAGAAAAAAAATCACATGTTTTTCCGGGCATAATACGGCATAAATCCCGGGGTAAAGTCGATTAATAACAGCCTATACAGGATGGATTTTTGAGACGGGTTAAAGTTAGGCCAGCAGGCCTCGCATGCCACCCCCGAGAAAACGATGAAAATCGAGATGTGCCTCCATCCTTATCATTTTTAGCCCAGTCATTTTACGGTTTGAGCCGGGACTAATTAATAATTGATATTCTTTCGGTATAGTATTTAAGAGGCAATTTCAGCCGGGAAATGAAACAAAATAAAAAAAAATTACGTCAGCCCCAAATTTAAAATTTAGCATTTATCTCGTTCTAAACAACCTGATGGTAATTTCCCCCCTTTTTTTTTGGTGTCACCTACATACTTACTTCAAACATGGTGTTAATATTTTTTCTAGGCAAGGCTATGAAAAATACATTAGTATTTTCGAATGATTACTCACCTCATTTTAAAAATTTCAATGTACATTTTATTGCTCATAAATAATTTATAATGTTGAATATAATAAAAATGAGTGCATTGGTAATATTATTATTAATTTAAAAGCCTTCTGGGAGATACAATTTTGATTTTTCTGTTGCGTAGCGAATTTTTTAAAGATGTTTTCAGATTTGTCACTAAATGGTGTGGGTTACGGTTTAAAAGTCCCATTAATATTTACTCCCCATCCCTCCTCACAGAACTTCGTAAAATGACTGGGCTATTTAAGTTTGCCAGAAAGAGCGCGCATGACGTTTTTCTCGTTTAAACGCTTTGTCTTGGGAGGCAAACAAAATTTACCATCAGGTTTTTTAGAACGAGATAACAGCTAAATTTTAAAATTGGAACTGTTGCTGACATGATTTTTTTAATGATGGTACATTTTTAGGCTCAATATAGCTCTTCAGGTAGGGTAGGGCTGAGCTATAGGCTACTACCGGGGTCCATAGGTGGTGGATAATGGAACGGCTTTGAGATATCATAGCCAGCTGTGTATGCAGTCCCCAACCAAATAGCGGCTGATGTTTGAGGGTGCAGTGGGTACTTCTAGGGAGGGGGTCACCTTATAAAATTCTGCAAAAGAGTCAATGATGACTCTGTGACCTGGCGAGTATGGGCCGCCAGTAAAAAGGCTCACCCCTGCAGAGGCAAGGAGAGCAAGAGCAGCTGCGTGTTCAGTAGACCTAGAGTGGAGATCACGAAGATTGGAACAGTCAACGGTCATTTCAAATAGCGATGCGGAAGGCAAAGGGAAAAACCACCACATAATTGTTCCCAGGATAATCATTATGGCTGTACAACACAAAAATATGGCCCTCGGCGTCCCCGGCAGGCCTTAAATGGTCAGAGGGTGCGAAGAATCCCCGGGTTAGCTATAAGGATTGCAACGCAGTATGTTCAAAATAGAAAAGATGAAGAACGTGGAGCAGGAAATGAAACGACTTACGACTTAATATCAATGTCATGGGTATTAGTGATACCAGAATGAAAGGTACTAGTGTGGAAGAGTTGGATGATGTCGTTATGTATTATAGTGGAAATAATGACAAGGACCATAGACAGGGAGTTGCTCTTATGATAAAGAAAAACCTTAAGAGCTCGGTTTTGAATTTTCTTCCTTTATCGGACCGCGTCATGCTATTCCAGATAAACGCCAAACCAGTTAATGTCAACATAGTGCTGGTTTATGCCCCTACCGCTGAGAAAAGGTACAACAACCAGGTAGAAACATTCTACTCTGAGGTACAGCAAGTTCTGCGTGAACTCAAGCCACACGAATGCAATATTGTTATGGGCGACTTTAATGCAAAGATTGGCGAGGGTGAGGTTGTTGACGTTGTTGGACGTTTCGGACTAGGCGCGCGGAATGAACGTGGTGATCATCTGGTTGAGTTCTGCCAAGAGGAAGGCTTAGTGATTACCAACACTTTTTTCAAATTACCCCCTCGAAGGCTGTACACATGGACGTCACCAGCTCACACTAAGGATAATATAGTAAGGAATCAAATAGATTTCGTTCTCGTGAATAAGCGATTCGGAAATAGCTTTAAAACCGCAAAAACTTACCCCGGTGCAGACGTAGGCTCCGATCATAATCCTGTTGTTGCAACTATTTCCGTTAAGATGAAACTATGAACACCACCTAATCGAAGACCGAGAATAGATGTGTCTAAACATAAAAACCCGGAAACACGACTCAAGTTTCATACAAAGCTCAACAACGGTGTATATGATCTGCAAAAAGGGGAGGTAGCGTTGCCAAAGGCTCCTGAGAGAACTAGGGACAAACTCAAAAATGTTATCATTAGCACGTCATGGAGATGCTTGCACCGGAAACCCCTACAAAAAAGGAGGAAAGAATGGATAACTGATGAAATTCTGAATCTTATGGCAGAGAGACAGAAGGTTAAAAGTACAGATCCATTACAGTATAGGTACTTACATCGTAAGATTGGGCGGAAATGTGTAGAGGCCAAGGAGAAC
This sequence comes from Agonopterix arenella, assembly GCA_927399405.1. Classification (NCBI taxonomy): domain Eukaryota; kingdom Metazoa; phylum Arthropoda; class Insecta; order Lepidoptera; family Depressariidae; genus Agonopterix; species Agonopterix arenella. The sequence goes on from OV656710.1 coordinate 7,160,659, forward strand.
TGGATGGGTGATAGATGTAGCGAAATTGAACAGCTGCAGATGAAACATGACTATTTTCATATGTACAAGAAAATCAAGGAGACTTTGGGACATAAGAAACAAGCCAGCTGCATCACTCTTGTAGACAAGAATGGAAAACTTGCCATGACCATACAAGAGAAGCTTCATATATGGCAGGATTACATTGGAGAACTATTTCATGACAGAAGATCTGGGAAACTTGAATTACCAAATCTGACCGGCCCTTCAATAATTCAAGAGGAAATTGTTCATGCAATCAAATCCGCAAAAAATGGGAAAGCGGTCGGTCCAGATGAGATACCAGCTGAAGTTCTTAAGTAGCTAGCCGAAAAGAACATGAGTGTACTGGTTCAGCTCTTTAATGAAATTTATGACACCGAAAGCATTCCAGACGACTGACTGAAGTCAACCTTTGTGACGCTTCCAAAAACGAACAACCCTAAGGCGTGTGGGGATTACCGTACCATCTCTCTGATGAGCCATGTGTTGGAAATATTCTTGAAAGTTATACATAATAGAATATACAAGAAGGTGGAAAGTAATATCTCAAACACACAATTTGGTTTTCGAAATGGACTTGGTACTCGGGATGCTTTATTCGGTTACCAGGTTTTAATGAAGCGTTGCTGGGATATGAATGTCTGTGCATATATCTGTTTCATAGATTACGAGAAGGCGTTTGATCGGGTGCAATACCTGAAACTTATTCAGATTTTAGGGAAACTAGGCCTTGACACAAAAGACGTAGCCTTCATCCAGAACCTCTACTGGCAGCAGAGTGCAAACGTTCGAGTAGAGCAAGAAACTAGCTCAAACATAGATATATTAAGAGGAGTCCGACAGGGTTGTATTCTCTCTCCGCTTCTGTTTAACATATATGCAGAAGAAATATTCTCAGAGGCAGTAGAAGACGCGGAAGAGGGAATCGTCATAAATGGTCTTAAATAACATCAGATATGCAGATGATACCATTCTGTTAGCATCTTCTCTGAACGATCAGCAGTATCTGCTGAATCGTGTGACGACTGTCAGTGCAGATTATGGTCTCAACACAAATATAAAGAAGACTAAATTCATGATGGTCGGCCGTCCGCAAGTAAATAGCAGTATTGCACTCTACGTTCAAAATCAGCCACTAGAAAGGGTTCACTCTTACAGGTACCTCGGTTGTCGTGTGACTAATCAAGAAGACCACAGCATTGAGATTAGGTGTCGCATAGAGCAGGCGAGGAATGCATTTTTGAGGATGAACCAATTGCTATGTAACCGCTCTCTCAAGATCTCCACCCGAGTCCGTCTTGTAAGGTGTTACGTATTCTCCATCCTCTTGTATGGTGTTGAATCCTGGACACTCACTCAAACCATGTGCAAACGACTTGAGGCTTTTGAGATGTGGGTATACAGGAGGATGTTGAAGATATCATGGACGGACAGAATTAGCAACGAGGTGGTCCTGCAGAGGATGAACAAGAGAGTAGAAATCCTAAAAACCGTGAAAACTCGGAAATTACAATACCTCGGTCACATTATGAGAAGTGATAAATACCAACTTCTCCAAATTATTCTGCAGGGGAAAATTTTGGGAAGACGAATGCCTGGTAGAAGAAGGACGTCCTGGCTTACAAACCTGTGCAAATGGTTCGATGTGGACACAACCTCACTGTTCAGGGCTGCAGTCTCAAGGGTCCGAATAGCCCTATTGGTAGCCAACCTTATTATCGGAGATAGGAGATGGCACCACAAGAAGAAGATAGTTCTTCAATATTATACCGAAAAAAAATGGAAATTATTAATTAGTCCCGGCTCAAACAATTTTAGCTCTATCAATCCTTGTTCCTTATAAGAATATAAAAATTATATCGGACCTTATTATGTAGGACTATGGACTATGTATGTTGTATCCATCCTGTATAGTCAATTACAATGTGATACTATTTATAACTGCTTGCGTCTAGATAAATACAGATTATGCGACTTTGATTTGCCATATTGTTTATTGGAGCTACATAGGTAGACGAGTTTCTGAAAATTAATTCGATTAAGAAAAATAATTTTTATACATATACCTAAGGGGTATATTTTTTATCAGTGCGTATAACTTCACCATGTATGTAACCAGACACCCTAGTTACTCAGGATGAAAATGATATCATTAGCATCCTTTTAAACTAAGAGTCTACCCATCAAACTGAACAAGTTTTACTATGGCAGCAAACCGAACGGAGCATAAAAAATCAGCTGTTGCATACATTTGAGCCGCAAACTTGCGCGTCGACATTGCAGTTTAGTATGGAACAGCTTATTTTTTATTTGCTCCGATCTGTTTGCTCCCATAGTAAAAGTTGTTCAGTTTGATGGGTAGACTCTTAGTTTAAAAGGATGCTAATGATATCAATTTCAGCCTGTATAGGGGGTGCCACCAACAAATTGATATACTTTTACTATGGAGTTAACTTCGAAATCATGAAAAAAATCTGCTTTTTCATACAAAACTGCAGTACCGACTACTCAAATGTATGGGACAGATGATTTTTTCTCTCGATTTCGATGTTAGCTCTGCATGTTGACTGGCATTAGTCCACTACGCGTGCCCAATGCAAATTGATAGACGTCACATACACATCAGAATTTCTTCTTCAGCGTATGCAGGTTTCCTGACGATGTTTCCCTTAACCATTTGAGAGCAGTCGGTATTAGTACGTAAAACCAGAAAAACTCATTGGTACATGACATGTTGTCCTTGCGGTTTCGAACCCGGATTTGGATAATTGGGTGTCCATACCTCTCAGCAACGCGCCACTGACGCTCTATTTATTTTATTTATTTATGACAATACGATGTTTAGTAAATTAACAAATATCGACGCACTATAAACCATAACTGGTTTGTTCGTACGCCGGTAGGAACTCATCTTTATTATTAAATAAGTATAAAAGATACAAGTATGAAAGAAACAGACTATGTATCAATTCAATTACACATACACTGCACACACTGGTATTAATAATATGTTGGTGTTTGTGATGTGAGCATAGGGCATAATATTCTGTACAGTAGGTACCTACGCTATTTTATTTTTGTGTTCTGCCTCCGTGGTCTAATGGTTTAGAGCATTGGCTCTCGACACGGAGGTCGTGGGTTCGATTCCCACGGGGGACACCTAGTGAAATGTGCGTTTTCGTCCCAGTTGGTTAGGACATTGCAGGCTGAATCGCCCGATTGTCTGAAAAGAGAAATGATTCCGTGCTTCAGATGGCACGTTAAGCCGTTGGTCCCGGCTACTATCTCTGGTGGGTAGTAGTCGTTACATAAAAACCACGTCAGAGGCCGTAAGACGGTCTGAAAAAACTCTGACACCAGGGCTTTGACCACACGATATGAAGAAGATTTATGTGTTTTGTAAGAATGAATGATATCGACCGCAATAACAAAGAACTACAGAACGATCGATAGTACAGTATAGGTAGGTACCATAAACTCAATATTACTAGTATATTAAGTTTATGGTACCTACCACTATTATTCTGGTTGTTACGTGTGCTTCGCTTCGTGTGATCAATGAATTATTCTTAAAAAACGATTGAGCAGTTTTCAAGATAATCAGGCCCTGTACCTGAACTTTCGAATTTCGATATATCCTTTCGGTCCGAACCTAATTGTAATAGAGTTGACATTGGAACGAAAACATTCACGCAATTGCGAAGTTCGAATGTCCGGGTAGAGGCCCTGCTTCGATTAAGAGCTTTGAAAGGATCTCAGGTGAAATTGATATCATTAGCATAATTTTAAACTAAGAGTCGCTTCGCTAATCGCTTCTTAGCGATAAGACCGCCTTATTTTGTGCCTCTTGTATTTTATTTCTGTATTTTACTGTTTATGTGTTTGGTGTAAAATAAAGTATATTTGATTGATTGATTGAGTCTACCCATCGAACTGAACGACTTTTACTATGGGAGCAAACCGATCGGAGCAAAAAGAAAATCTGCTGTTCCATACGAAACTGCAACGCCTACTCGACTCAAATGTTTAAAACAGCGGATTTTTTTTTTGCTTTGTATTGATGTAGTGTAAGTATAAAAGATTTAAAATTAAACGTGTTACATACTAATTACGAGCAGTTGGTACAATTTCTCAGTACTAATACTAGATTCGTTACAATTTTGATGATAATATTTAGCAATTTTTACAATCTGTCTATAATATAAGTATATTCAGTGTAATTTCTCTGTTTGTACAAATACTCAAACTAAAAGAGGTGCTTCAGATCATCAAACTGACTAACTTTATTACGGAGCCAACTTAGAAATCGCGAAAAAGAAATCTGCTATTCAATAGAAAATGTCAGTAGCTACTCGATCAAAATGTATGAAAAAGCAGATTTTTTTTTCGCGATTTCAATGTTGGTCCCATAGTCAAAGTTGTTTAGTTTGATGTTCTGAAGCACCCTGTATAATTGTAATGTTTATAGTTACAGCTAGGCACCTATAACTTTGTCGAGATGGAGAGTTTACCAAAAGATGGTATATTACAATTCTTCCCAAACACACTTGAAGAAGTTCGGAAGATATACGATCTACACAAACCTGGAGCAATGAATCAAGCGATAGATATATTAGATGAATGGGTGAAACAGCAGAATCATTTCATGAAGAAGGACTTTTGTAAGTACAAGCAAGGAAATGACCTTTAGGTCTAGGGTGACAGCTACAATAGATCTATTCAGGCTGCAGTAGCTATTGGTTCTATTTGAACTATCATTTTTAGCAGGGTTCCGGTGTCAAACTATTAACCCTTATAATTTTGTCCATTCTGTCTGTCTGTCTGTATGCTCTTAATAACTAGTCCATTTATGCACCTATTGAATCGAAATTTGGCATGAAGACAGATAACAGTAACCCAAAAAGAGAAATGCTGTTTGATGAATCTGTGTATTGTTTCTGTACCTTTTTTTGTATTTTGTGTGTAGCAATAAAGTGCATTTCTTTTTATGAATATAGATTTTGTATTTTTTAATTAATTTAATTTAAAATTAAATAATAATTTTCAAAATGTTAATTTAAAAATATATGGGTATATTTCTAAATTACCAGTATTTTGGTCTTCTTGAAATAATTCTAGCTGAAATTTGTTTTCTGTCCAGCTCGAGATTACTTGGAAAGGGCAATAATTCTCTCAAAAGGCTCAGTGGAAAGAGCAAAAGCACGTCTCGACAAAGCATGCACATTGAGAACTTTGATGCCACACTTTTACACTGATTACGATATCCAAAAGGACTTCCAGCACATGTTTTATAAAATTTTGTGAGTGAAATTTAAATTCATAAATAATATAAAATAATTGATTTTCTCCAAAAATTGTCAAAATGCGAGTACACATGATACAGAAAATACACGCATTTTTATACTAACAACAATTTGAGGGAGACTTATTTAGTTTATATCGATGACACAAATCAGCTGGGCAGCGTTTGGGAGTTAAGCAATATTATCTTGTCCAAAATACCGCAGTGTCTCAAGATGAAATCTTTGGTGCTGCCAGTGATGACATAGAGAACTGAAACGTGGTTGCTCACGATAAGCCTAGTAAAGAGGCTGAAAGTCACTCCAGAACATTAAAGAGACTATGCTCGGAGTTTCCGTGCGGGATTGAATCAGAAATTAAGAGATCCTTAGGAGAAGGCTGGGTACATTGCTCGTAGAACAGATGTCAAGATGGCAGCTGAAGAGTTCTCGAGTGGCGACTGCGCACATGAAAGTGAGGCTTGTATAGACCACCCTGATTTGTTAGCAAAAACGTACCTTGGCAGTTTTCGCGTAGAACTGCAATTAGTAACAAGTGTTGACTAAGAAGTGAGTCGTAATGATAATGGATAATCAACTCAAATTACATTTTAGTATTGAGTGGAGATAAAATTCACTGTTATGCTAAGCTAAGTTTTAGACCAGGTACCGTAAGTATAACTACTCGGCAAGCCTTTCTCTTGCCGTGCATCGCAGCTTGACTCTCAGCTGGTTCATTTAATACATCTTTATGGCTAACTAAAAGTCGTGGTGGTCTAGTGGCGAGTATGTAGCCTAGCCTGCCGTGCAGGAGGTGATGATCCCCGTCCAGGTCGACTCTTACCAGTTTTTTTTAATTTATGTATGATTTGTAACACAACTGGCTTTTCTGTGAAGGAAAATATCGTGACTAAATGAGTATCGTGGCGAGTACAAAACATGTGCAAAGCAAGCAACCTTAGTAAAAGGTGTGGACCGAGCGAAAAAAGCTCAAATTTTAAGCACCACGTCTTAGTCAGAACGGTGCTGAGGATTATGTGCAAGGAATATACTACTCTCTACCGAGAGAAGAAGTGTAACGTAGTACCAAAAAGATTTGAAATACACTGATTATCCGATACTACTAGTGCGTGTTTATGCACACGGAATTAAAAGGAACTAACAGTGGCAGGATATGCGAATATGGACCTTATGTAACGACTTGTCATTAAAAGGTTGATCGTTATCATGCTGTCCGCCAAATTTAATTCAACATTTTTAAATCTGCAATAAAACATTTATATATATGGAAGTTTCAAGACTAATTCTAAAAACACAGAATTTAGCGGACAGAACGTAACGATCAACCTTAATTTTAACTTTAGTCATGGATTAACGATGATATTTGGTACCTAGGTATTACCACAGAGTACTATGCTATTATCATCGTCTATTGAAGCCTGCTATGAATTTTAATTAATAATAATCAGAACATTGCGTTATGTAAATGAATATGAATAATCTAAAAATAAAAATAATACTACATCAAAATCTAATCAAAATAAGTTTATTCAAACTCAAACTTAGAGATCGTTTACTCCTTGAAGATGTTTAACTTAACATAATTAGTATTTTACACAAAGATTTTTTTGTCTTCCATTTTCGGAAAGGGTTTGAGGTGATCTATCGGCAGGAACAGGATTATCCATTAATTACCGAACACCCTGTAAAATAAAATAAAAAAAAAGTAATTAAAGCACTTACTTTTTCATTGTTTTTCTATGAATATCCCCCCACCCCCCAAAAATTAAATATCCCTCCCCGAAACAAAAGTCTGGACACGTGCCTGCATTTGGAGTTCCTGTGACTTATAAATAAAAAAGTATCCAGCTGGCTGGAGGTTTTTTCGAACTATTAATTAGTTCGAATCAAATTAAAGATTGAAAAATTTGTCTCGGGTGGGACTTGAACCCGCACTTTTCCAAACCGGGGAACTGCGTTATCCAATTTCGCCACCGAGCCGACTACCCAGAGAACGAAATTTTCAATCTGTTGCGTCTTAAGGGGACGTGAGTGCCATCTACTGGTAGTTATTACAAACTAATCAACCCGCAAGTCCAGCAGTGCGGGTTCAAGTCCCACCCGAGACAAATTTTTCAATCTTTAATTTAATTTGATTCGAAATAGCACAACATGGCTGTAACATGTTTAAAAATCAATAATATTTGAAATTTATTAAGTATTTATTTCTTCAAAATGTTTAACACTGCAATAAAATATAGCAGTGATATACACGCATCAGCTTTGAGCTGCTAGTGTATCATATAATTATAATAATAATAATGCCCTTCTTCCATTTTGACGGAACAAATTTTATTTCTAATTTGGATTCGATAGAACAAATTCAGAACTAAATCCCAGAAATACTTACATCGTTTTAGGACACGGGATCCCGCTGAGTGTAGGCACATTCAACTTACTAAACATCATTTACAGTATGCAGTCGAAGTGACGTAGTTTTACGGTTTTAAAAGACGAAATGACGTGTAAAGTGGTGAAAGGTGGCTAGCCTTGCGCTCAACTTACATAGGTATATGGAGGTGCTACTGGGAATGTTCCTCCATTGAAAAGGGAAGATCTTCCACCAGGCTATGTGTGAAGCCTGGGGACCGGCCGTGGTTCAACAGTTCTTAGTTGGACCTTGTACATGTATCGAATCTCTGTGATTATTTCTCTTGCGCGATGTATGTCTTGCATTTGATTGTGAACCTTATTTGTAGTAGGTTATGAGTTACGTATTCACGGTGAACGTTGTCTATGTATGTATGGAGCAAATTTCCGAGAGCGACGGTATCGCCATCTGTTGGCATCTTTGCAATGTGGGTGCTGACATCTGCAGCAAGTCCCCACAGGTAATATTAACTATTTCTTAATATACGCATTTTTCTTTGTAAGGCCTTCGATCTTTCCTCCTCACCAAACTCTCTATTTTTTAATGTAATGTATCTTTTAATACATATATAAAACGTTGAAACCATAATATGACGTTTGTTTTGGAGAAAGTGTTGTTGACAATTTTTCAAAAATCCCATATCAACCTGTGACAGCGCCGACATACATGTTTTTTTTTATTCCTTTTCTCCACACTTCTAAGTTTAATGTGGTATTTACTACTGAAGAACATATTTCGACGCAGTGAACAAAAGTTTTACTAACATATTTTAAGCTGTTGTGCATTGTGTCATACTCTTTGAAACTAACAAACAAATTAATGTTGTCGTATGATGAAGTAGTATCACAGGACAAAAATGTGTTTTTACAACTTGTGCATCCACTAGTTTTTAATTTTTTAAACATAAATCCGCACACATAGGCACATGCCTGTGCCTCAGGGGATGCCTGCTCTAAAGCTTCGGTTGCATCAGCGATCAGTGGTTCTAAATCAATGTTCGCTTCGTCATCACAAATATCGTCAGACATATTGTTCATATTTGACAATAAAAACTTTTTTAAGTTATCATTAAGGATAGCCGTGTCATCCTCACAATTTTTCTTAGAGCTACTATGACGTAAATTGTTTATAATGGCAGTTTTTATGCCTGATGTGAACTGTCCAACATTTGGATTATCATTGGATCCGCAGTGGTAACGTATACATCCAAAGCAGTTCTCCAGTGGATCCTGATTCAGGCGACGCGTGGAAAGGGTCTTCAAACCTAAAGTTTGCAAATTTTTCCACAGCCTATCCACAGCGTTCATTGTGCGAATCCAGCCTTCTTGAGATGGTGGAGTTGACTTGGACCCAATGAACTTCATTTCAGACACAAATTTTCTCATTTCCCGAAATAGCTCTGCATGAGGCGATCGCTGAGAAATATTTGTTGAATATTTCTTCCCTCCACGCAAGTCAGGGCTGTCAGCATTTAGAGCGTCGAATAATTGGTCAAATTTATTCAACACCGTGGCTGTAGCGTGCGCCTCGGCAGGAAGTTCATCTGAAATTAAAATGTTTATTAAATTCACAATATTAGGCAGGTATCCCACTGACACTTAAATGAGGGATTTGCCGAAAGCCATTAGAGAAGAAAAAAATAGTTCTAAATATCTCGATAGAATATGATTTTGACGCGAGATAGGATGAGCAACCCTAAGGAAGTTGAAATTAATATCAAATACTGAGATTAAGATTTCATGGAGGTGTAAAAATGAAAGCTTCTAAATCAATGCAATCAAAAGATTATAGAGTAAGGTTGCCTTAGTCGTGCTACAGCGTATGTCGTATCCCAGTGATATTTCGTATCGTATTTATAAGCAATGACATTCTATACACAAGGACTTCGCATCAGTGCGCTTCTTCTTCTTATCGTGTGGGCAGAGCTCTGGTGGTCAGAGTTTTTCAGACCGCCTTACGGCCTCTGACGTGGTTTTTATGTAACGACTACTACCATCAGTACGCTTTTAATAGGACTTCTAAATTACATTACTGTTTTCTGACCGAATATATTTGAAAGATTTGAATGAACTGGAATGTTAGCGGCAATATATTACAGCCAACCATAACTGATGCATACAAAAGTGACATTAGTAGTACTTTTGTATAGTTTTTATACTAGCGTAGCAAGTAATTCTAATTTGATTGATGTGTGGTATTGATATTATATATATATTTATATTGTGATATTATTTTGGTGTGCAAATAAAGAATTTTTATGTTATGTTATGTTAATATAGAAGTAAACATATATTATATTTGTACTTACACTTATTTCTCGTAATAATGTGCCATTTTTTGGTTGTTATTGTATGACGTGGTGAATCCATGTGTAAAGAATGTCATTGGTGTTATGGGATAACTTTTTTTTTACCACTGCCGGGTAGCACTAGTATTTATTCTGTGCCACTGCAAGGTTAATTTTATCCTTCATAATTACGCTTATATACAAAACCCTCAGGGCGCGAGAGCCCGACTCGCACTTTGTAGTTTATTAGTTATGTCGGGTAAAAATGAAAGAAACAACTTACTCGAAGCAATTTTAGTAAGTATTCCAGCTGTAACTGAATGACTGAACACCTGGGCAGCCAGTTTCACCCGCATTTTTTGTTTGCTATTTGGTGCTAAATGCTGTTCTGTTAATGCTGGTGCAAAAACAAAATTGGGATTGGTTTTGTCTAGATCATAGAATTGTTGAACATGACTCCATTTCGCCACACCTGTTTAGATAAGCAACATAATAACACAGTTGTAGTGAGGAGTAACAATCTGTACTAGACGATAAAATATGCATACTAAGTTTTACGTACCCTTGACAACTTTGCCATCAACTTGCATGTTTGGTGTTATAAATTGGATGTTATGATTTATAAAAAGGTTCCTCGTGCATTTAAGGAGGTGTGGTGGGTCAAGTATTGTGACTACTTCATGTCCCTCATGTGTGAAATAAGGTTCCGTCTTTGATGAACCAAGGATATCGAGAGCCCTTATGTTCACTCTGGATAAATCACACACAGTTCCTACCACTGTCAATCCAGTCTTCCAACATTCATGTAAAATCTGAAAGACAAGAATATAGTCTAGCCACCTCAAAAGTCACATATTCCTACACGCACGATGATGCACAAGATGAAGCTCACCCTAGACCCCGGCAGCCGATCGTGCGGAGAGGAGGAGGAGGAGGAAACCATGGAACATATCCTGTGTGACTGCGATGTCGGGGCGGCTAAAATAATAAATTCTTCTTTCGTGTGCATGGGCTAAATGGTGTGAAATTTTTTAACACAACTAGAGTTGTGGGCAAATATCTTCTGGTTTATTCATGCAAAAATAGATAATAGAGCTAGTTTACAATTAATTCCCATTCCAAGTGGGTGCCCTTCAGTATGAATGACATCCGATGACTGGACTAGCAGCCAAACAAGCAGCCACACAGGCAAGCGTGTATTCAAGCAATTATGTAAAGCCCGCTTCACATTCGCGCAAGCCCGCATAAGCAGGCAAGCAAGCAAGCGAGCAAATAAAGAATGTTTATGACAGGTTACCTAGGTACCTACCTATGTATGCTTTCAAATCTATAAGCGACATTAAACCATACCTCTTTAATAACAACAGACAGTCTGTCAGCAGTTGCAGACTTTCCAGAAAAGTAAAACGCAATCGGCTGTTTCCATTTTTTTCTGATACCCGTGACCATGAAAACCAGGGCATTGCTAGCGATTGCGTTGGTTCGCGCATGGTTTCCATGGTCTTGAAAACCTTCTACTATGTCCAGCTTTTCATTCAAGTTTAGATGTTTACGAATGGCCATCTCATCAAATGACAATAAACAAAGATTTTCCTCGGGTAATTGTTGGTCTGCCATATTTTTCAAACCTTCGAAAACTTTCGGGTTGACGCCAGTAGTCAGTGGAATTTTGTTCAGCAGCTTTTTTAGTGTACTCTGGCAGGGTAGTGTGAACATCCTCCTAAGAAGTCTGTAGCAGGCTGGTGACTTTTTGTACAATGTTAGGGCCATTATTTTTTGATCAATGTTATAACGCCGGGCTTTTTTTGGTTTTTTACAGTTTTTTAATTGGCTTTGTAGCAATATTATAAACGTATTGCTCAATTTCATGTCGCATAAAGTTTGAACATTTTCATCATCACATAACTTTTCGATTTTGTTCGTTTTTTTCTGGCATCGTAACTGTTTTTTAAGCCTACCTATTTCTTTGAGGCTTTGGGTACAAATTCTATGTAGCTTCGTTTCTCGTGGCGTCAGTTCTGCGAGTTTCTTTACATTTAGCGCCTTCAATATGCTATTTTTTTTCTTCGTTTTTGATGTTAAAATGGGTTGGTGATGTTGTGAAGATGACTCCGGTTGAACGTTTAAATGAGAAATGGGTTGGTGATGTTGTGAAGATGACTCCGCTTGAACGTTTAAATGAGAAATGGGTTGGTGATGTTGTGAGGATGACGCCGGTTGAACGTTTAAATGAGAAATGGGTTGGTGATGTTGTGAGGATGGCCCCGGTTGAACGTTGAAATGAGAAATGGGTTGGTGATTTTGTGAGGATGGCCCCGGTTGAACGTTTAAATGAGCAATGGGTTGGTGATGTTGTGAGGATGTTATTTCTGTAGGTACTGAGAACTTTCCTAAGCGCTTCTTCGTACTATCAGTGAAATAAATGTCTTTAAAATGTCTTTTACATAACACTTTGCCACTTTTATGAAGCTGATTCAGTGAATCCACCGATGACCAGTCCTGTTCTGGCCAGCAAAACTTCGCCCAAGCTCTTGTTCTGCAATTAATAGCTATTAATGACAAATGTATCTAGGTATTGTGAAAATAATTATGACCATATTTATAAGTTAATACCGTTCAACCGCAGTTTTCCCAACTTTGGGAAACCTATGAAACGATAACACGCCATCTTGGATCGGTGTTGATCCACATTGACTACATTTTCTGTAGGAGTCTGTAGACATTATGTTTTTACGTAGGACTACGCTTAAATATTTATTATTTTTGCGTAGAGGGTAATATAAATAACACAATTTTAAATGTAAAACACGGTTTCCTTTTTTGTGACAAGTGGTGACATGACAATTTTTTTTCTGATTTTTCCGGCTTTGCGGGGCTAGTACGCCAACCCGCGATAGCAATATTTAACACATCCATCTATCAAATTTAGTCTTTTATTTCGTTCGTTCGCGCGCAAATAGAAAGAGAGCGGAAGCGTGGCGCTAAATCACGTTATCGCGGGTTGGCGTACTAGCCCCGCTGGATTCAACATCCTTTAGTGACACGTGTTGCTAGAGCAATTATAAAATGTCCAACGTTATAAAACACTTTTTTGCCAGAAAGACTAGACAAATACAACTTTTAGACGGAATATGATCAAAGCAAAACATTTAAATATCGCGAGGACTACTTTTTTAATTCAAGAATGTGCTTTGAAATTTATGTTCAACATTTTAGTCTCCCATCAAATGTTTTTATTTCATTGCGGTGACATCACCATATTCTGCACCACTCACACATAAACCTTTTCTGCATGTGTGCACCGGCAAAAGTGTATGTATACAGGACGGAACCCGTTGATTATGTGTAAGTAAAGTTATTAAAACAGATACTTAGAGCGAGCAAAATGAGCTCGACTTTTCTGTGATCTACGAATTGGTTCTACACAGAGCTCAATCGATATATATTTTTCCCGAATTTGCCGTCCCTAGTAAATTGCCACCCGGCGCACTCTATGGATACAATTTTCTCGTTTTTCGACCGACCCTTGTTCCTTAGGGAAAACTCAAGCACGTATCCAGGGAGGGAGGGGGATAGTTGGGTTTTATCCCCCCCCCCCCCCCCGAAATCCGAATATTTGTATGGAAAAGTGATTACAGCACTTACTTTTTCATTGTTTTTTTCTATGAATATTTGTCGATCGGCTGATTGAATTTAGTATGGAATGCAGTCCAAGAAGATTAAAATACCTACATAACATAAAATTGTTGGTGCATTCCTTAGAGAATTCAGAACTTTCTAACTTTGTACTTACTTATAGTACCTATAAAATTAGTATAATTATGTAAAGTGTACTTAATGTATGTGTCTATTGTTATGAAAAGTATTTGTTTTTCGGTTTCTCCTTTAATTTGTTATTTACTATTTATTTTATAAAGTACCGAAACGGATTTCCTCCACCCTAAGGTTTTTGAAAGAAATAGCTTTTTAACGATAAGACCGCCTTATATGTACCGTTATTTTTTTCTCTTTTATGCTGTATCTATGTGTTTGGTGTAATTAAAAGTATATTTTATTCATTCACTATATTTCACTCCAGCAGTTTTTTTTATATCGTCATACCAACCCATATGCGGTCTTCCTCTGGGGCGTTTTCTCCCCACGCCACGATCTCCACTCCAACAGTGCTTTGCCCCAGGAGCCTTCTTTTCTGGCGATATGACCAGATTGACCAGCCCAGTGCCAATATGATGTTTTAATTTAACCAAAACTATTAAAATCCGTAATTGTATTTAGGCTCACCACACATTTCCACCACTGTAACTCGTATAAACCAGGACCAACAGCTGCGACCACTCAAAAACACTATAGTGACTAGACAATAAAGTCTAACGAACACGGGGGATGACTCTTATGTTTTGGAACCTGCTATAAATTTCGTGAGAGACTCCATTTTCATTGTCTAGGAATTCCATTACAATTTTTTTTTCTTTTAGTTTTTAGGTTAATGTTATTTCCTTCATGCCAAAATTCAATAGTTGCAAAAATGAGGGAGTATTTGAGGCTGCGCATACAAACAGACATACAGCATGAGCGAAAGTATGAGGGGTCCTTGTTTTATTACGGAACCCTATACAGGGTCCAACTTATATAAATCTGACGGTTTTTGAAGAAGATGATCAGACCATCAAACTGAACAACTTTCTCTATGGAACCCACAACGAAATCGCGAAAAAATTATCTGCTGTCCCATACATTTGGTCCTGATAATAGATGTCATCTATTCTTGTCCTTACTAATCAAATGGACACTCCAGACTAAATGCAATCTGCTGATCGATCGTTTGTATGAAAAGCTAAAATTTTTTATTTATTTCCACCTATGTTTCTTTAACCCCTTAAAGTAGTGCAACCTTAGTGCCACTGTTCACCATAACACCACATTGTAGCAAAGTTTTTGTCTAGTACTAAAACGGAAAATGGACGCGACTCGTTAGTAATTTATTTATACACACATACATACATAACGCTCACAGGCACATACATTGTAATGATCCCAAAGGTAGGAGGTAGGTTGCGCTCAAAATTCAAAACAAACCTTTCTTGCTAAAAAGAAAATTCCATAACCTATTTTGTAGACTAATCTGCAATACTACACTAGTTATGGAATTTCTACTGAAATAAACACTTTTTTCTTTTTTTTTTATGTATGGATACGCATAGCCTAGGTTTATTTCTGTGTACACACGGCGACACATCAAGCTATACAAAACCAACATAAGCTGGCCGCGCGCATGTCGAGTTACTTAAAACGTCGCGCGGCCAGCTTATGTTGGTTTTGGGTAGCTTGATGTGTCACCGTGCGTACACGGTTTATAAGTCTCACCGATGTACCTGCGCAGTTGACAAATTTTAAAAGCGCGCTAAATTATATTGAGTAATCAGTATGTGATACCTTGCCGCTATTGGTTTATTGCTTTCGCGCCCTTTTCGCTGCCGAAGCATCCATAAGTCTGCTATTCGAGTTGGAGCGAGATAGATATTTATATCGGATACCCAATTTTGCACTGCTCTGCGCAAACGAAGATTGACGAGCGGAATTATTTTCCTGGTCGTACTGTAATGTTATAAGGTAACGTATCTTCCTACGCGCGTCCACGTTATTTTGAATTTGAGTGGCTTGATGTGCCGCCGTGTGTACCTTAAATGTGGCATGCAAGTGGCATGCAATAAATGAATGATCTTACCATGACGAGAAAAATATAATTGTTTAATATTCTTCTCGTAAAGCTATTTTTATGTTATCAAGATGAGAACCTAGGCACCTACATAGTTGTAAATTTATTATTTCATCATTCTAAAGATAAAGATATAGTCAGCATCATAATAAAGTTTTAATAAATATGTTTATTCACTGAAAAATACAAGACGTTTGTTACGTTACTTTTCCGTTGGTAAATGTAAAAAAATAAGCTGGCCGCGTGACGTTATACGTTACTCAATCTACGCGCGGCCAGCTTACTTTGGTTTTGTATAGCTTGATGTGTCGCCGTGTGTACATGCATTTTTTCATCAATTCGTGTAATAAATTAAATATTTTATACTTATTGAAATTATTTATTAATTTATAATTGATTATTAACACGTTACAATCACGTTGTGCTTTTATTTTATACTATATACTTACTTAGCTTTTGTCTGCATGATATTATAATATCCAAAAATCATTTCTCACCCTTACATCCTCCGTAGATACAATATTCAACATTTCATTTCAAATATTATTTATTTTTTAACATGTTACAGCCATGTTGTTGTTCCCCGGTTTGGAAGAGTACGGGTTCAAGTCCCGCCCGAGACAAATTTTTCTATCTTTAATTTGATTCAACATTTCATGTGTCTGTCTCGTCTGTCAGGCAGTCATTCAGTCAGACACGTAACTATTTTATAATTATAAAATTATTTGTTTTGCTTTGTACCTACTTTGTGTTGTGTTTTGTTTTTTGTGTTTTTTTATTATCTTTAATGTAGGTAAGTTTTTTATGCTAACGGTACAATTTAACACGCAAAACTTTGATTGCCCTTCGACGGGCGATTGTTTTGTTCTAATAACAATGGATTCACCTGTCAAAATGATGAACTGTTAGTTATTAAAGTATTTACTACAATATACCGTGGTTATTGCTAATCCCGCAGTAAAGTCATCTAATATCACCCTATACAGGGTGCGATGTAAGTTAGACAGTTGCATTAATTTAAAGGGTGATTGTACTCAAGATTACGTTGGTGCGCATGAACAAGTTATTACATACAGGGTGTGAGGAAAAGAATCAGTAACATTTAAACCACATACTCTACCCATCAAACTGAACAACTTTTACTATGAAAAAAAATCTATCAGCGCAAAAAGAATCTGCTGTTCCATACTAAACTGCAATGCCTACTCGACTCAAACGTACGGAACAGCAGTTTTATTTTGGCCTGACAGGTTTGCTCTCATTGTAAAACTTGTTCAGTTTTATGGGTAGAGTATGTGGTTTTTAATGTTAATGATACTTTTCCTTACGTCCTATTTATAGAAAACAAAATTAGTGACTGACGATAAAGATTTGGCTGCCTTTCTGTAACACGGAACGTTTTAATCTTAATTTTATTAATTTATAATAATTATTATTTTAGGTACCACTCTTTTGCTTGACCCCCTCGATACAGGCGTTTCCTAGTGCAGTGGTCAAGACCAGGGCTGCCAGATTGTATAATTGGATACAAAAACTGTATAATTAGGTGTCTGTTTGTATCCTCTATGTATCCTGGACTCTCATGTATAATTGGATACAAAACAAACTAATAATTTGTTGAACTGAAAAACTCTGGTTAAGGTGGTTGCAGAGGTCAAGACATATATACTTAATACTAGCTGTTGCCCGCGACTTAGTCTGCGTTGACTTTAAAGAAGTATTCTATGTGTTCAACCAGAACATAACGCGAGGCCGAAGGCTGAGCTACGCGTAGGAGCGAAGCTCCGAAGCGTCCCCCCTGGTGAACCTGGTCTCCGGGGTCTGTCTGCCCACCAAGTGAGCCATAGGCCGAGCGCTTTTCTATAAGCATGTTGCCAAATTTCATCCAAATCTTTTCGTTGTTTATGACTAACATCCAAACATCTAAACATTCAGACTTTGATATTTATAATATTTGTAAGAAGTAAGATAAGATGTAATGTAACTTAGATCGGCAAATAAATATTTCAAGTATCACTATAATATTACTGTTACTTCCCCCAAGGAACGTATAGGAAAGTAGCACATAAAATTCGGACTTGCCATACTGCAATCAGCTAATCGAACATTTGAAACAAAAGTTGATATTTTTATTATGCGAATATCCGTTATAGGGGAAAATTGGTCAGTATCATAATGTACAATCACTATTTAAAATAATACAACTACATATAAATTTACACTCACATCCTGTATAGTCAATTACAATATGATACATAATTGCTTGAGTCTTGATAAATACGGCTTATATGACCTTGATTTGCCATATTGGTTATTGGAGCTATAGTTAAACGAGTTTCTAAAAACTTATTTCATCTCGAAAAATATTTTAGTTTAAGTTGCGAGCTTTTATAGAGCGGTGTTGTGGTCAAAAAGTAATTTGAAGTAAGTTTGTGCTATTGAGTTTTAATCCCCGACACAAAAAGAGGAGTGTACACCCCTATTTTTTTATTCAAACATTAAGAGTGTATTCAGGTTATGAAACTACTTTCCCTAAGGAGCATCCTCCATAAGGACCGGGGGAGGGCCCCCATTCAAAATCCACCGTCTGATCCGCACTTTTGTATGGAAGATCCAAAAATTTTGTCTTTACTCAACCCAAAGTTGTTAAAGTTCACTATCTGAATACGTCGAGAGCGTCGCTGGCGCGTTGCGGAGAGGTATGGACACCCAATTATGGGGGTCCGGGTTCGAATCCGCACGGACAACATGCCATGTACTAATGAGTTTTTCTAAATATATCCAGCGCCAATGATTTTCATACCATTGGATGGGGCTTGACGCGTAATTGCATTTAAACGCAAATTGATGAACAAATTGCGGACTTTCACTAAATCGGACGAGTCCCAAAACTAGGATTTGGACCATTTTTAACGCGGTGTTCAGGGCGAATAAGTTAATCTCCATAATAGTGTTGCATTCCCTGATAGTAAATTATATAAATATATTATATCTGCGCCCATCCAATGGTATGAAAATCACTGGCTTTTTAATTTATCGAAGTATGAAGTTTATCAGCTAACGCCACTCTGTGCACGAGGCTCTCTCTGACACTTCTGATATTTTTTTTGTAATCTGTCATCATCCCCTAGACCCTTCGCTATTCCATTTTCGCCTTGAATATGACATGACTCAAATCTTCTGGGCCCCGTCCCAAAAAGCCAGTCTTCATCTTATCGTGGGGGCAGCAAGCGCTGGCCAATGCCAGTGTGAGTATATATTAATGGAGGAATTGAAATGTTTACAGCGGGTAGTAAAAGTAAATAATTTTACTCCACCTCTCGCTGCATCCCCAACAGTATCTATAAATTACCAAGATGGAGAGTTTACCAAAAGATGGTATAATACAATTCTTTCCAAACACACTTGAAGAAGTTCGGAAGATTTACGATCTGCACAAACCAGAAGCAATGAATCAAGCGATAGATATATTGGATGCATGGGTGAAACAGCAGAATCATTTTTTAAAGAAGGACTTTTGTAAGTGCATACACGCAAAATTTTGTATTACTAATGGACTAAAATTCGGTTCTATCAAATTATCCCGCTATCCCTCAAACGAAGTCTTATCGACATTTTGTATCCAGCTTTTCCTAACCTACGGTGCCCAGATCTAGTCTATTCTCAAAAGTCCAAACTTAAGGTTTGTCAGAGGGCAATGAAGCGCAGTATACTACCTACACATTCCTCCTAGTGTTAGTAATGTTCAGTAGTGTAAACACTACACTGTGCTCTGAAATACAAATAGCCGAAACAATACATGTTAGGGAAAAACGAATGCACCAGGAAAGATGGGTAAGAATAGTCGCGCACTGGATTCCAGAAAACGGTAATTGCCGTCCAGGGTAACCTAAAAGTTAAGAGAACGATCTGAATGCTTTCGATGACAAGTGGCTAGAGCATGCCCAGTACAGGGATGGTTGGAGAATTAAAGGTGAGGCCTTCGCATAGCAGTTGATTGCTAGGCTTGACAATCTTCTTTAACAATATCTATCATTTTTCAGCTCGAGACTACTTGGAGAGGGCAATCATTCTTTCGAAAGGCTCTGTGGAGAGAGCTAAAGTACGTATCGACAAATCCTGCACATTGAGAACTTTGATGCCACATTTTTTCACTGATTTCAACATCCGAGAAGACTTTCAACACAACATGTTTCATAAAATGATGTGAGTGAATTCCATGAAATATTATTATTGGCAAACATAGTTTATACACTTCGACCCGTTAGGTTCCATTCACGCCAAAATGCAGCCCTTATATGTTATACAGGGTGTTTGGAAGCTGGGTGCAGATATTTAAGGGGACGATAGTTGACACCATTTAGAACATTTTGAGCCATACATGACTTAGACGAAGTCTGATTGCTGATTTTTAACTGCTATTTTTATAAAACCCAATTTCTGTCAGTTTTTTGTTTGTTTGTCAGATGTGCATCTAATCGAATAAACCAAGTTTCAAGCATCTGTGTTATTGAAAAAAAATACTAGACGCATTTGAAGTCGCAAAAACTTTCAAAATTTTAAAAATACTGCTTAGTTTAGTTAGCTTAGTTAAAGTAGCCTCGATCGTTCAAACCTTTTTACAAACATGATCGGTTAATGACCTTTATTTTAAAATATAATTTAAGCTGACATCTTACCAATTCTCTGAATTAAAGCTTAAAAACCAAATCGAGGGACTTTAATTTAGATTTTTAAATGGACGAATGAAACAGCATTTTTGGAATAAAATAATTATTATATATATTATTAATAAAAATAATAAAAATTTTCTGACACAGGCACGAGCTCTTTTTCTTACTTCTGCCGTTGTTACTTTTAACAGCTTCATCAAATTGAAGGGGTCTTCATGGATTAGCTCCTCCCGTGTTGCAATTTCGGCATACATTGCTTGCTTTGATCGCTATAATTCAAAATAGAGAGAACGAATCCGGCAATGCATGCCGAAATTGGCCCTTAATGTTGGGTAATGTGATCGCTGCTTTACTTAGAGCGCTTTGTTACGCACTGCATCCGATCCGAATCCGAGAAAGCCCCGGGCTGACGTAACCTCAGGGTTAAAAGCTCCAAAAAAACAAAAGAATTAAAAAAAAAACTCTTCAGCCCCATCAGCCATCGGTACAGCGATATATGTGCCTCGCTCATTGCCACTTTAGTTCAGCAATTTTTCGAGCTATGTCAGCTCTTCTGCGAGTCTCTTCATTTCTGATTCAATCTCGCAAGAAAATTCCGAGCATAGCCCTCTCCATTGCCCCTTGAGTGACTTTCAACCTTTTTATGAAATATTGATTTATGTATGACAAGTGTATAGAAAAAATGATAAAACCTATTATTTTTTTATGATCCTTTTTTTTCGGATTCGGATCGGACGCAGTGCGTAATCGTCGTAAAAAAAAGTTAATATTAAAAATATTTTAACTGTTATTTCTTCCAGTAACCAAGTTGTATTGCCAAAACTGACGAAAGATAACTATAGAGTGTACATGATAAAAATATGTGACGTGCCAGATAGCTCAAAAAGTTTACTTGAATATTACAAGCTGTTTTTAATCGTAAGTACCCTTTCTCTTTATTTACTCAAGCCTTCTTTGAAGGGCGAGGACTCGAGGAGCCACCAGCGGCGGCCCTCGGCTATTTAGTAAGGAGTTTGGGCAAAAGGGCTGAAGCCTAAGCTCATGTTTGGTAAAGGAAAACAAAATTTGTAGTCGCAGGTAGTAAATTTATCTGTATATAATTAAGACCACAGAAAAACCTTCAAAAATTAAACAAAGAAAAAAACGATTGATGAATTAATGAAAATTGACAACATTATACGTCCATGTATGGGCGCCGTTCGGCTAAATTGTGATATCTTATGTGGAGGACCGGTCGTTATGGCGATCCTTGGGGGAGGCCTATGTCCAGCAGTGGACGTCCATATCTTATATGTCAACAATTATTAACTAGGTACTACCATAGAATAACTACTACTACTTACACATTTTTTTCCGTTTGTATGCAATGCTTTTTTTTTATTTCAGTATTGTGAATATTTACGAGCCCACGACTACGCTATTGGCTATATCTATGTCGTTGATTATACCGACATCAACATGCTTGACTATGTAAAAGTATTAAACCTGCTTGATCTCCGCCAGATGTTCACTTTGCTAATGGTAAGTTCCTTATAGGCGCGTAAGTCGTCGAGTTGCGGAAAATGAGCCCGCTCAACCAATATAAATACCAAAAAATGGAAAGTTCAATACAAAAAATTTCAAATACTTATCAAGACAATAGATGGACTTGATGGACAACCCGCTTAGTAGAATAACTAGCACTTCTTGCTAATTTTTGTATGTTATATTCGAAAACGATGAGCAATGGGATGACTATATTTCAATTTTATTATTAAAAAAATAATTTGGTGAATGACACGAAAAATTCCGTACCTAATGATAAAAAGGTAGATTTAAGAATTTCAGACAGTCTAGTGCTCACCATATAGGTATATCACACGGCGGCACATCAAGCTATACAAAACCAACATAAGCTGGCCGCGCGTAGGTCGAGTAACGTATAGCGTCGCGCGGCCAGCTTATTTTGGTTTTATATAACTTGATGTGTCGCCGTGTGTACAACAAAAATTTAATCTTTTTTGGAACAGCACAGGATAAACAAAATTTTTTTAGAATATTTGGAACAACTCAAATGTTGAATTTTACAGGACGGCTACGGAGTAAGAATAAAGGGAATTCACTTTTTGACGCCATCTAAACTGATTGATGTCATTGTCGGTATCTTCAAGCAAGTGCTTAGTGCTAAAGTCGGTGGTCGGATCATCGTGCAAAAGAATTTGGAATCCCTACATGAATGGGTACCTAAAGAACTTCTTCCTAAAGATTATGGAGGTGAAGAGAAATGCCTGGACGAACTTCATGGTATTTACAAACATTTACTAGATTCTTTTTATATATGAACAGCCATCACTTGACGACCCGGTTGGTGTATCGTCCTCTCAACAACGTCATTCCATCCTGAGACTTAAATTGCTAAATGTGAGCATTGTATTGCAACTATAGGGGAGAGCAGGTAGGATTCGTACAGAGGGAGCATATGTACAGTGGTGATATCTACACTATGCAATACGTTGACCCGTTCGTATTTATGTGCGTTCTCCCGTTACTCCCGCTCATATGCATAGGCTCACCACGCGGAGTGGGGCGGCAGAGTGGCTACCGACTTCGTTGGAACAAATTGAAACGTGTTTTTGCTCCTCGAAAACGTCCTCTTGCTTTGCTCTAATATGTTTTCCTCAAATTTTAAAAGTATTTTATAAAGATAATAAGTTGATGGCTTAGTTTATTATTTAATCAGTTATTCTAGAATAAAAATAGCCGTTAACGTTACCGTAGGGTAACGTTAACGGCTATTTTTATTTCGAATTAATTTATTGATTGTTTGGGTTGGGGTACCTTCGTACAGTTACGAATGGGTACATTCGTACTATACTTATCTAATATTTTTTACGAAAATCCAGTTTTATCTAAATACATTAAAACCTGAAGAAACCTTTATGCTGATAAAGTTTGAGAAGAAAAATACATTTTTATAATATTATGTTGGAAAGGTGGTAAAAAAATACTACACCATTAATTAAAAAGTTTTATTTCTAAGAAAGAAGGCAGAAACCTGGAAAATTGTTTTTCCCGATACCATAGACAAAGGGGCAGTTTATATATTAGACGTGGTCTGTCACCACAATCTAAATCTGCTTTTACAGCAAATACCACACTATGTACGAATCTACCCGACGCCGACGCGTGGGGTGCTGTCGTACTTTTCCCATGTTTTGGAAAAATAATTTTAGCACCGCCAATTCTTATCAAATCTAAAATACACGATTATTAAAGCTAGATATATAGGTAATATATCGGCATTAAAGTTATTTTGAAATAGCTAATAGTTTTTATTTTATAAGGCTTAGAGTAAAAAATGTACGAATCCTACCTGCTCTCCCCTATTCTTAAACTGAAAGTTGGTAGTTGTAGCAATGTTTCTGACCACCTTAAAATTACGGTCATTAGTCTGGTAATATTTAAAGTGGCCGACACACCGACCGGTCAAAGACTTTCGTCTTGAGACACTGCTACACTGCACAATTATACAGGGTATATACTTATACACCCTATATAATTATTAAAATTATACAAGCATTGCTCACTTAAATTTAATACTTTAAGTGAGTATAATAAAAAAAATTGATGTCTATCTAATGATTGACACAATATATATATATATTTTTGTTTTGTTTTCTTGTTTCTTTTTTTGTTACTTGTATCCTGTGGCGTTAATTTTCCAACTAAAGTTCTTAAATTCCTAAAAGTAATTATCAGCGTCGATCGTCGACACCAAACAGGGCTCGATCGCCCACGTAACTACTATTATATTAATTGATGTTTTTATATTATTGCAGAGGAATGTTTGGACGCCTTGAGTAAAGATGACTTCAAAGAATATTGGAAGGAGATATCCAAAGCCCGCACCAATGAGGCCTGCAGACAATCTGGCACATTTAACGACCAATATCTGGGAATGCCTGGAACTTTCAGAGCATTGAGTGTAGATTAAAATTTGAAACGGTATCTTCATAATTATAGCAAGAAAGGCAGAAGTTATTTTTTTTTTACGAATGTTTACTAGAAATAAATAATACCTTTTGTATATTTGACAGGCAAAAAGTTGCTTTTGCAATACTCATCATCATCATCTTATTAAAGAGCTTAGCTCTTGTCATTGGAGTATTCGCCAATACTGTCTCTTTTCCGCTAGTGTCTTGAGTTTTTGATACGACATAACATCAACCTTTTCCTTCACTTGGGTTAGTTAGCACTGTCTAGGTCTTTGTCTGCCTCTCTTCCCGTCTATATTTGCTTCCAGTATGGTTTTAAAGGAATTTTTGCTGCGTGTCAAGTGTCTGAACATTTTTCGTCTCCGGTTTGCAATAAAAAAAAATGTCAAATAAAAATTTGGTACTTTCAATGGCATGTCCTGCACTTTCCTGTAAAATAGTAGCTTATCTATGCCTGAACTGCACTGCACCACCTATACATGAAGAATTTTTCGCTCGGCACCACTTCTTGACCAAATAGTACTTTTGCTCTTGACGCCTTCATTTTTTTATTGAAAGCGGCGAAAAAAAATTTTAGGAAGCTGCACCCAGACAAGTGGCAGACGTCATAGAATGCGTGTCATAAACCAACAATTTTGGAGTAGGTATTTTAAGGTATTATCAGCATTTATTCTTCTGGGCACCTGATTGAACCTTCACTCACTCACTTCAATGCTAAGATTAATTTAAGATTTGTATGGAAATCCTTGAAAAACGGTAGCTTGGGAACAAAATATTTGAAGAGAATCTGACGAGGAAGCACTGACCAGGAAGCTGGCATGGGTGTTGTCCATAGTCCCTGTTCTTAGTAATGTCTAATGTCTATAGACATTAAAAGCGGTGAAACATAAAAATACTCCTTGGTGGTAGGTAATGGTCGTCCGTCTTTCGTTTTCCGTCGTTGTTTCCGACGTCAACAATGTCCTAGGATGATACTGTGTCCCTTTCAAATGCAACGACAAAAATTGATAGAAAGGGACAAACGTAAAGTCAGAAACATCAGACTACAAATGGGCTTGCTGGAAAACAATTCTTTAGAGATAAGCTCGCCCTTTGCAATTGTCGATAATTTTGTTTTCATTTATATTTCCGTGTGTACAATAAAGTGTTAAAATAAATAAATAAAATAAAGTCGATAACATCGACGACAGGCACTTACGAAAGAAGAACGAACATTACCAACCGCCATGGCCAATTTTCGTGTTGAAATTCTAATGCTATTAGGTCACCAACATATCTTTTTAATTTAATCACTAAATGTCAAAACTAGGACGGAACTTTGTTTTGTATACCTAGAGCGCTTTACCAGGTATATCTTCTTAATCCCGGGAGCAGAAAACTGGCTGAAACTCCTCAACAAGACTCAAGACTTTATTACCCTACCCGGATCTAAGCAGGAAGATCCCTTAGAGGTTATACGCAGCGAGGTGATTATGATTACGACGTTTGTGAAAAAAATAACCTTGATCTAGTACCTTGTTAGTTGGATGAAAACAATAAGGAAACTACTACATCTCAGTTTAGGTATATTTTATTATTGTTCATCTCTATTATAGTTTGTTTCGACTTGTAAATTATTAAGCGGAAAGACGGTCTGCAAGAAATTTGAAGAATGGGGATTTAACAAATCTATTACTGTCTCGCTGTTCCCGAGCAACCAACCTATCAAGTACAATCTACCGCGATACAACAATACTTATGGAATGCGATCTTGGCAATATTTACTGCCTCAGATATTGAACGAACTTCCGAACGAGTCTTGAATGATCTTTGGAAAATAAAGAAATATAAACAAAATACGACATAACAAATTTCTTTCAGGTGCATAGGTTTCGATTGTAGGTACTTAGTCATTAATTATTATAAAATAAGTTTATATTACCTACTAATCTACAGAAAATCAAATTAATTAAAAGTATTTTATTTTAAGCGCCACAAATATCTGTTTTGTTTAGCAGCTTTTCATACAAATTATAGCATGTCATCGCTTTTTTTTTATCTGCTGCTCGAATTCCTTGTTTTATATGGATTTTATTATTGTTTTTTTGTTATTATTAATATTAAATAATCTTTAGCTTTTAGCAACTTGAATCCTTAAATTGCCATTATAGTAAACGTGAGCCTTCTTACTGTTGCATGCTTAACAATAACTTTTTGTAGTTCTAGCCAAGTGTTATTTAGATATTACATTATGGCCCCTACTGTGTACAGTAGGGGCCATAATTTCAAATATATTTCTTCTTAAAACGACCACGTAAAAATAAAGCACGTTGTAACTTTATTTTCTCGAAAATATTATGTTGCTGCCCTTTGTACACCATGTGCGTTAGGATATTCTCTGAGTGTACCTACCTGTGCCATAGCGGGGGTCTTTTGGACCAGTGCCCATATATTTTAGCCCAGTGTCCTTTATAATTTCAAAAATGTTTGTTTCTATTATTTCTTTGTATTATGACGTTTTATGTTTTGATGTAAATACATACCAATAAAATCTGGGTGATTTAGCTTTACTCGGATTTTATTTTGGTTTGTTTTAAAACGGCTTTTCTCTGGGATTGATACTTATCTAGATAAACTTTGAAAGTAAAACATTATATAAATTTTTTAGTAAATACTTTCATTCGATTCGTTAGAGCCGTTTCCGAAAAACCAGTACCTATTCAATAGATATATAATTTCACTTTTTGTATGTATACTGCAGCTTCATCTAATCTAAACTATTATAAAACTGTAACAGGAAATTTGTCTGTACATTGAAGATATTGACAAAAAAAAGTTACGATATGGTTTTTAGGTATCCCTGTTTCCATATCACAAATTTTTGGATTTTTTGTCTGTCTGTTTGTTTGTTTGTGTGTTTGTTTGCACGAGCATCACGCAAAAACTACTGAACCGATTTTGATGAAACTTTTTTGTTTGATAGCTAATGATCTGACTTAAAATCGCGGGTTAACGCTCGTATTATTATAATTATCAATTCTTTTAAGGTAGACAGATTTGATTCTGGTAATACAGTTTTTAAGAGTTACGCGGTTATTATTTAATCTAGAAATAAACATTTTAACGGGTTCTTACCGCGTTTTGGTATATTTGAGTTCCCGTGATCATGACAGTTGTAACACAGCCGAAATATCGGGAACTCAAATATACCAAAATGCGGTAAGAACCCGTTAAAATGTTTATTTCTAGATTCTGGAACTTTAAATGTTACTAGATAATTTGTGTGACTATGTCCAAGATATTCATTTTATTTTTATTTTTTAATGTGCATGTAATTTTCCAGCAGTTTCCTCGTATATGTGGGTCTGGGTATTATGATTAACCATATGTTGTTATGTATAGAATAATTTACTACTGTAATTTTGCTTGTAATCATTAACCGGTTATTGTACATTTCCATCTACTACTTTAATTATTTTTAAGCTGTTTTGATGCAGTTGTTGTTAATCTTATAAAAATGAGACTTATCTGGATTGGGAATTAAAAAAATATGTTTGAATTTTTGACACGAGTTTTATTTCGAAACTTTGGCTGAAGTCTTAAACCATCTATACATAATTATAACACATTATACGTTCCTCCTTAATATGCAGACGGTTTTTCAAGGGGATGACAAGACCATTCAACTGAACAACTTTTTTTATAGGTTCAACATAGAAATGACTTGACTGAGATGAATAATTTATTTCGCGATTTCGATGTTGGTCCCATAGATAAAGTTGTTCAGTTTGATGGGTACTCTTAGTTAAAAAGGATGCTAATGATATCAATTTCACCCTGTATTTGGGGAGCTTACAGCTATAAAACAAATAGTTTTACAAATTTAGGCAGCTATAGGCCAAATACAAGCTTCCACATATAGTATCTAGTGCTACATACTCTAAGTACAACACGTAGGCAGTGTCAAGTCAGGGCTCTTACAGTCGAGCGACACTTTGTTTGCGACAGCGGTTGCAGAGCGCTCCTCGGCCGAGATACCTCTGCGACCGCTGTCGTATACAAAGTGTCGCTAGTCTGTAAGAGCCTTAATTTAATTTGTTTTCCTGCATACTTTTTAACGATTTGTATTGGTTACAACAACAAACAACGGTTAACTAATTTTACTAATTTCTTAACCACCATCATCATCAGCGTCAGCGTCCACCTACTGCAGGATGAGGAGGCCTCCTCCACATTCCGCCACTTTTCCTGTCTTGTGCCAGTCTGATCCAATCCCAGCTTCCTTTGGATTATCATCAGCCCACCTGGATGCTGGACGACCAAATCAAATCAAAATTTTTTATTCAAAATAATATCACATATATAGTTTATGCGGCCAGAAACTCTACAACACACGTCTTTTAAACAAAGCAAAATATACAAAGTACAATGAAAATACAATATTGCATTACATAGAGTAACATTGTCAAGTGTCAAGACCAGACATTTTGGTCATTCAAATAGTCATCGAGTTTATAGTAGCCTTTTTTTACAGAGGACTTGTTTAACATGGGACTTAAACTTTTTGTTTGGCAAGTTAAGAATATCCTCTGGTATCTTATTATAATAGCGTATACAGTGCCCCAAGTTAAAGATGTGTTGACCTTACTGAGTCGAAAATGTGGGAATACTAATTTATTTTTATTTCTTGTATTGTAATTATGAACGTCACTCTTTTTGGGAAAGAGAATCAATTTTTTCCGAACGTATAAAATATTTTTGTAAATGTATTGACTGTAGAAAGTCAAGATACTGATATCTTTAAAAAGATCTCGTAGTGAATCGCGACAACGCAGATTATAAATGGCACGAATTGCCCGCTTCTCTTCTTTTGCCTGATCTCGGACACCACCCGGTCAAGGCTTTGCTCCATCTGCCGTCTTCTAGCCACGTGCCCTGCCCACCGCTACTTTAATCCAGTAAATCTATCACTGTTGCCCTGAACTTTACGTCTAATCTCGACGTTTGTGACTCAGTCTAGGAGTGTTATGCCTAGCATGGTCCGCTCCATGTCTCTCTGTGCTACTCTAATTTTGTGCATAGTCTTCATAGTGAGCGTTCATGTTTCGGCGTAAATATTATTGATTGATTGATGTAACTGTGCTGTTTTATTGTATTTATATGATGCGATACAATGTGGCATGCAGTACTTTGATGAAAGCCATTTGAATTTGAATCATAGACCCTGATTAGAAGCAATTAATTATTTTATTATTGTTGTCGTAAATCTATTTTATGTTAATGGAGACGAGTACTTAGTTGCAAATTTATTATTTCTTCATTCTTAAGATATCTACGGTCAGCATTAAAATAATTCTAAGCAAAGAATAATAAAAAACCGGTTTTATTAGAAATATCGGCAGAGTCATCGAAACGCCGGAAATATGTTGATATTGGACAGGGGTATATGTTGGTTCCTTTGGGAGTGGAGAACCTGGAACCATGGGGACCCGATGTAAAACAGCTTGTTACACTTGTTAAACTGGTGATAAGAGAGCTGGCAGTTACTTTCGTCAGCGCATAAGCTTGGCGATACAGAGGGGGAATGCTGCCAGCGTTCTTAGAACCGTCCCTCAGGTTCCATCAGTTGTAGGTCCCTCCTTTTTTATATTATTATATAGAAGTTGACGAAGCTTGTTGCAGATATTCAGGATGTATTTATTGACGAAACGAGTTGTGGATCTGATGAGTGATGTATTTTCTTTGACGAAGCCTGTTGTGGATGTGAGTGATGTATATCCCTATGATGAAGCCTATTGTGGATATGAGTGTTGAAGCCTGTCGTACATACGCACTTTGTATTGGATTAAATAAATTATTTAAAAATATTAAAGTTTTTTTTTTATTTAAAACTAAGGGAATATTTGGTTTGTAGTATGTAGGGTTGACTTTTGAGTCGGTTCTTTGATTTAAATGTTTTCAAACAATTCATGGATATTTTTGAATACATTTAAAAAAGAGAATTAGTTAAAAAAATACAAAATAGATACTTAACGAAAATTTAAAACAAGTTCAAAATATTGTATTATACTTAAAAGAAGGCGTTGCGCGTTTTTAACATAAAATAAAGATCCAAAGTTTAATCTAAACTATTATAAAACTGTAACGGGAAGTTTGTCTGTATATTGAAGATATTAACAAAAAAAAAGTTACGATATGGTTTTTAGATATCCCTGATTCCATATCACCAATTTTTGGATTTTTTGTCGGTCTGTTTGTTTGTATGTTTGTTTGTTTGAACGAGCATCACGCAAAAACTACTAAACCGATTTTGATAAACCTTTTTTTGTTTGATAGCTTATGATCAGACTTAAAATCTGGTATATAATTTGTGCGGACAAAGTTGCGGGTTAACTCGTGTTTTCTATATGCCTACACTAAAATTTTTTCGAACATCACACTTAAATGAAAAAAGTGACCAATTTAATGATTCTTTAATAAAAAAAATTAAATAATGCGTGCGTGCGGTAAATGTGTTTTTTTTTCATTATTTTGTGTATTTTATAAACACATAATTTTACAAACGCGTACCTATACCTACTTTTGATGTAGACGGTACAATTTCACACGCAAAGCTTTAAATTTCCTTAAAAAAAACTTTGATGGGCGATTGTTTTCTTTTATAATCATAACAATGGAATCACCTGTCAAAGTTATAAAGTGTTACGCATTAATCACATTAGTTTTCATCACAATAGACCTTGGTTCTTGCTGCGCATAATATTTTCAATATCTTCATTGCATTATAAGTATTATTATAACACAATATCGTTCTTTTCTGTCTTTGTGTTTATAGTATTCTTTTTATTTTTTGGAAATTTAATGAAACACTATCGATTGCCCAAATCTTTTCCCACTTAAAGTAAAATTTATTTTAAATAAAAAGTTGCCTCTTTTCTCATAAAAACATCTGTCGAACATTGAAATCGGTTTGAAAGTTAATAAAAAAAAGAAAAGAAAACAAAAAGAACAAACTATCTGTTTTTCATATTTTTTATTTAGCAGACGTTTTAAATCACTTTTTAAACGAAGGGATTAAAAAAAACAGATCACGTGTCTTCCACGACATTCGGGTATTGAAAATGAATCTGCCAAAAGAACTGAATTAAATTTTTTCTCTGCGTCATAGGTACAACTTGTGAATAACCAATCAGTGACACGCACCTCTAATATTTTTTTTATAAATAAAGCCCAATGTTTTTTTTTTCGATACTCGTTTCGTTTTCGGGATACGATTTTTTTCTGACCGAAACCGGGCAAAGAACGAGCATTTTTCACATTCATTCCATTTTCAAAAAGTTTTTGTGGCCTTTGTCGCGTCTTTTGACACCCTAATCAGTTACACGTAAGCCCAAAACCCACGACACCAGGGCGATGTCGCACTTTCGCTAAAATCGGGCCTAAATACTATACCGAAGCGACAAAAAAACATTTTCAATGTTATAACTTCTATTTAAATGTTGATGCATAACCCGAAAAATCACAATAATTCGTACAAAAATTTTATGTTTATTTTGACGTGAAACATCTTTCATTTCGGTCAGTATGGGATGAGGTCACATGCAAAGACCATTATCAAGATTTATTATTACCTTTAGAAATATAGCACCTATTTTATTATTATTGTATTTATATTTATTATTTTATATTAGTAACTCGCGACTTCGTCCGCACAAATTATATACTAGATTTTAAGTCAGATATCTATCAAACAAAAAATCTTTCAACAAAATCAGTTCAGTAGTTTTTGCGTGATGCTCGATCAACGAAACAAATAAATAAACAAACACACAAACAAACAGACAGACATAAAAATCCAAAAATTGGTGATATTGGTGGTATTGGTGATTGGTGAATCAGGGACACCTAAAAACCATATCGTATCTTTTTTTTTGTTAACATCTTCAATGTACAGACACACTTTCTGTTAGTTTTATAATAGTTAAGATTTGCATTATTGTATTTACCATTAATTATTTGGAGGATATAAGCTGTTACTCGATACAGTACATTCCACTAAAGTTGCGTCCCTGACACATCCTACCCGGTCTTTTTAGTTTATTGAGTAAACCCAGGATTAAGTCAACTTAATAATAGCACTTACGATGTGATAACATAATTGCTAGTCTTGTAATAAATAACGATTATGTGACTTTGATTTTCCATCCTGTTTATCAGGGCTTCATAACAAGACAAGCCTGAAAGTCCAATAATAAAAAGGTGGTAAAATATAAAAATAGTCGAGAAAAAAAAAGCCAAAAATATTTTTTATGTTTATTTCTTATTGAGCGCGTTGTAGTGACAAAATAAATTGCAAGTAAGTTTATGTTAATTAATGTGTTTTAGTAAATATACCAAACGAACGGTGGCTGATAAAACTTAGAATTTTATTCCTGAAATGTATCAATTCTAGGGACTCGGGCTTAAAATGTTCGATATATTGTAAAGAACTTTTTCGTTCAAATGCCAAGTTGTCAACTCTATTCCAATAATGCTCAGACAAAAACAATCAAGATATATAGACTCTATCTTATTAATATGCGATACTGAACAACTTTCTTTACGAATTACGAGACCCAAGACGAAATAGCAAAAAAAGCTGCCTTGGA
Source organism: Agonopterix arenella (assembly GCA_927399405.1). NCBI lineage: Eukaryota > Metazoa > Arthropoda > Insecta > Lepidoptera > Depressariidae > Agonopterix > Agonopterix arenella. The sequence continues at coordinate 7,193,667 of OV656710.1, forward strand.
TGGAAATGCTATTTTTTTGTGATTTCGTCATTGGTCCCATTTCCATTGAGAAACTTGTTCAGTTTGATGGTCTGATTATCCCCTTAAAAACCGACGGCATATTCGGACAGACCCTATACCTACAGAGTGCAAAATTACCTAAATGCGTTACACAGTCATATTAAGACGGGGTGCTTCAATGAAACCAACAAACAAAACAACTTCGAAATCGCAAAAAAAAACACATCAGCTGACCCGAATGTATCAAACAGCAGATTCTTTTTTCTGCGATTTCGACGTTGGCACCAAAGTGAAAGATGGTCAGTTTGATAATCTGAAGCAGCCCCTTTAATATGTAATGAATTTATTTACACCAGAATATCCGAAATCAAAAGTCAAAGTAAGAACTACGGAATAGATAGGTACTCCTTTTTTTTAAAGCTATAATAATGCTCACTGATTGTTTTTTCACTAAAACCTTAAAGTAAAACCAGCTTTATGCAGCCGAAAGCATGCAATTTGAGGTACATTGCTTTGTTAGTGTATTATGTCTTTGAGTTGGTATTAAACTAACCGGTCGATGTACTTGCACGCAATCGGTTGCTTATTGTGAAGTCAGCTTAATATATGTTCTTGACCACACGTCCAATACTTCGCCAGTTGTGTGAAGTCAACGAGAGATAACTTACATGTGATTTGTGCTAACAAACATACTGCTTAAAATAGTATTCTATACCATTGTTGGTAAGGGACATTTTTGTTTGCATTAATTTGTAAACTTTTATTTTATGATTTTTATTTCTTTTAACCACCGAATAATCGACACCACTAATAATATAAGTAACAAAGTATAGTCGTATAGAATTAAATTTTATTATTTTGAGACAAAACAGGTTAGCACAAGCTATGAACATAATTACGGTCGTGATTTTAGGTATGTATATGTATGTAGGTATGTATGTATGAAAATAATTCGTTTTGAGTGAGTGATTACCATACGATAGGGCTCATGCCGATATGAAAAAAGAAGAAAGAAGAATCTGCTTACGAACAAAAGAGATCCCACCGATTTTTATACAACCTGTTAATGAATTAACACAAAACTAGAAAGTAGTTTGTTTAGAATCGAGAGCAGAATCGCATTATCATGGTTTCATGCTAAATAATTTTTTTCAAAATATTAAATAATTTGTTTCTAAAAAATAACTTATCCATAAGTACGTTAGCGCTTTCATTCATTGGTGAAATGATAACCTTAAAATGCGAATAACTTAAAATTTTAAGTATCAAAATAATAAAATTATTGTTTCAATCTAATAATTTTTTTATACTTAAATCTGTTGGGGTATAAGAGGTTTTGCACTTATTCATTATCACGTTGTATAGGTTGTCCAAATATTTATAGCAGAATTAAATAACAAAAGCTAGTATCATTATATATAATTAAAAATATTAACAGTTGCGGCTAGGCACCTATAACTTTGCCAAGATGGAGAGTTTACCAAAAGATGGTTTAATACAGTTTTCCCCAAACACACTTGAAGAAGTTCGGAAGATATACGATCTGCACAAACCTGGAGCAATGGATCAAGCGATAGATATATTGGATGCATGGGTGCGGCAGCAGAATCATTTCATTAAGAAAGATTTTTGTAAGTACAAGAAAAATAATTTGATCCATTTTAGCGTTATGTAGTCCAAAGGGTGCCAACGGGACCCTATTTATATGTTGTCCATTCATTAGTTCGTCCGTCTGTCTGTCTATCTGTGTGTGCTAATCTATAACGAACCGTATCTTTTGATCTTTAACAGCTAGACGGTTAAAATTTTCACAGAATATGCCTAAGGTTTGGTAACAAATAATCACAAAAAGAACAAAAAGTTAAAAATTAAAGTAAACGTGTTTTTAAAAGTTTTTTGTTTTAACTTTATAGTAAAAACGCTAAGACGTACAAGGATCGAACTTGGTGTGATTATAGAACATAATCAAAAGTAAAACAGCAAATAACAAAAACCGGCCAAGTGTGTGTCGGACTCGCCGGTTTTTCTCTTTATTAGGTATATTTTTCATTCTACAGCTATCCCATTATTCTTGAGACCGGTGAAATAAGAATCTAGATTGGTGCTGGCTAATTTTATTAGACAAGTAAGTTAGCATGTCACAACAAAGACAGGCACCTCTCGTTTTGTAGGTGGTAACATGCTAGGCGCACTGGGCTGCGGCCTGGCGCTGAACCCTTTTTGGGAATAAATGGTTTTTTAGGGAAAGTTATGTTCAGTATAATGGGTACAATAACCCCTTAAAGTAATGCAACTGTTTATCCTTACACCTTGTATACAAAATATTATAACCTTAACTACATATTACATAATAAACATACATACACATACAAAATAACAAGATTTAGTTCAGACCAAACCTGTTATAACTTGATTTGTCAGAGCCCATGATCAATTAGGTAGGTATCTAAGAGCAAGCACCTTAATCGCTCGAGATAAAGTTGACTTCCGAATGAACGTAAGCAACATAAAGTCATAAATAACAACATTTAAACATCGTATACGTATAAACAACAGGATAACACAGACATGTATACAAAATGTCAATGACCTTGGCTTGGTACGATACATCGTTGGTGTTAGTTTCTGAGATAACTGTAAATTTTATCATAATGCGTGCTGACCCGGCAAACTACGTACCGCCTTAGAGCTTTTTTCCGACACACACTTGACCCTTTTTTGTTTATCAACCTTCACTGGCATGTGCACAACAACCCACCAAAGTTTCATCGTAATCGGTCCAGCCGTTCTCGCGTGATGTCGTGACCAAGGGAAATAGGGATTCATTTTTATAAACAGGATGTCCCGTAAACCGACGTCAATCCGGCGCATGCTGATAGGTAAGGTCATGACTAAGCAGAATATCAAAATTTGACTTTAGAAAAGTGTCGTAGTTTTCGAGATATTGACAGTTTTAACACAGATACTGCATAGAAAATTTGTAGCCGTGGCACTCTAAAGTGACTAAAGTAAAGAGTTTCACGAATTTCATAAAACTGTCCTTATCTCGAAAACTAAAGACCTTTTCCTAAAGTAAAATGTTTACAGATTGATTGATTGATTGACAGATTTTATTTTTATAATTTTTTTTATTTTAGTATATTTTGGTTAGGCGTGAACTAACCTATCAGCATCCATTTACGGGACACCCTGTATATAAGGTCTAACAAAATTTAGGTGAAACTATTTTAAGGGGATGATCAGACCATCAAACTGAACAACTTTCTCTATTGGACCAATATTGAATTCGCGAAAAAAAATCTGCTGTCCCATACATTTAGGTCGAGTAGGTTTGTATGGAACAGCTGATTTTTTTTCGCGATTTCGATATTGGTCCCATAGAGAAAGTTGTTCAGTTTGATGGTCTGAGCATACCCTTAAAATAGTTTCAGCTTATTTTGTTAGACCTTATATAGATTTATCGGGTCCTTCTTACTAAGCTTTTTACTTTTTCCTTAGAAACAAGTAAATAAGGAAAAAGCTAGTGTCGCAAAGCATGAAACGCTTAAAAGTCCTTTTACTGGCCTCACCATATCGAAGATTTCACAATAATGAAAACTCAAATTAAAACTACTCCAAGTTACTACAAAACCCTGAAATCTATTTTTATGTACAGGGTGAAATTGATATCATTAGCATCCTTTTAAACTAAGAGTCTATCCATCAAACTGAACAACTTTTACTATGGGAGCAAACCGATCGGAGCTTAAAAAAAATCTGCTGTTGCATACATTTGACTCGAACAGGCATTGCAGTTTATTATGGAACAGCTGAATATTTTTTTGCTCCGATCGGTTTGCTTCCATAGTAAAAGTTGTTCAGTTTAATGGGTAGGTTCTTAGTTTAAAAGGATGCTAATGATATCAATTTCACCCTGTATAAAAAAACAATAAGAAGTCTTATTATTTTTCTTCTGTAATTTTTTTAAATGTATCATTGGCTCACCCAATTTAAAAAAAAAATATTTATTTACGACATAGCCAATAGACGGGAATTTAATTTTTAAAAGTAATATCGTTTAAATGACGACCTATCGACTCGGAGAGGGGATATCCCGTGTTCACCCAGGAGCCCTGATTTGTTGCCAGCAGATTTCTTTGTATGGGGATATCTGAAGCATCGTGTGTAAGCCAAAGACACTGCTTGAATTAGGAAAGATTAGGGAAGAAATGTCAGCGATCACACGGTCTTTATGCAGAAGAGTATTGCCAAATTTACATACTCCTTTAGAAGAATGCTGAAGTCGCGACGGTCGTCATTTAAACGATATTACTTTTAAAAAATAAATTCCCGTCTATTGGCTATCTCGTTAACAAACATTTTTTTAAATAGGCAAGTCTTATTGTTTTTTTTTTGTGTAATTTTTTTAAATGCTAACTAGTCACTGGCCCACCCCGTATTATAGTTTTGTTTTAAACATAGAATCTTACAAATATAAATATCATAGTTTTTTGATGTTTGGATATTTGTCATTCAATCGGCATGATCGGCTGAATGGATTTGGATAAAATTTAGCTCACAGATAGAATATGTTCAGGATTAACACATAGCATAATTTTTTAAAGTCCACGCAGACGGAGTCACGAACAGCTAATCTAAACTATTATAAAACTGTAACTGAAAGTGTGTCTGTACATTGAAGATATAAACAAAAAAAAAGTTACGATATGGTTTTTAGGTGTCCTTGATTCCATATCACCAATTTTTGAATTTTTTTATCGGTCTGTTTGTTTGTGTGTTTGTTTGTTTGAACCAGCATCACGCAAAAACTACTGAACCGATTGTGATGAAACTTTTTTTGTTTGATAGCTTATGATCATGATCAGACTTAAAATCTGGTGATTTTAAGTCTGATCATGATCATATATATAATTTGTGCGGACGAAGTCGCGGGTTAACGCTAGTATCGAAATAAAGGTAGAAGCGGCCGTTTTTTTCTTTGTTTGTATTCGACCTACACTATAATTGTGGTTACGCTAATGATACTTCAATCAATCAATCAAATATACTAACACCCTGACACCTTGTTTGATACTTTTCCTTCTAGTTATATTATATGTAGTGTATAATATAGTGTATAGTGTACCTATACTTAGATTAATCATTGGTCTTCGGTGCACTCCGAAGACCAATCATAAATCTGAGACTGTTATTATAGTTATCTGGCCATAATAATTCTAGTACTTTTAATAAGACTAAAAAATCTGAGTGGAAATGTCCCTTAGAACAAAGTTAACATTTTGATCTTGTCCAACACAAAGTCCAAGACATTTTATTTTATGTTATTACGAGCGTTAACCCGCGACTTCGTCCGCACAATTTTAAGTCAGATCATAAGCTATCAAACAAAAAAAGTTTCATCAAAATCGGTTCAGTAGTTTTTGCGTGATACTCGTTCAAACAAACAAACAAACACACAAACAAACAGACAGACAAAAAATCCAAAAATTGGTGAAATGGAATCAGGGACACCTGAAAACCATATCGTTACTTTTTTTTTGTTAATATCTTCAATGTACAGACAAACTTCCTGTTACAGTTTTATAATAGTATACATTATATTATAATCTTTATTTTAGACTGGAGTCCATAATAGGGTTAGTAATAAACAAACAAACTAAGAACTATGTTAGTAAATAAATTCGTAAAGACAATAACTATTTGTTTATTTTGTTCCCTCCTGAGTCACCGGATACGTGGCAATTGATCCAGTGCCTCAAAAAGGAACTATCTAGCCTATCCACAGAGTTTAGGAGACTGTTGGTGCTGCCCCGCACGCGGTACATCAGGGAGGCCACTCTGTTCCGTACGATAGTGTGAACCCGCCTGCTGTGCCGAGGGTCGCGGGTTTGAATCCTGTAAGGGGCAAATATTTGTACGATGGGTATGAAATTTGAACCCGAATCATGGATCTAGATATAAGTAAATAATGTATTCTATATCGTTGTCTATTCATCACAATACAAGTAAGGGCTAGATTATGGTATTATTCATATTATACAGGGTGTAAGTGACAGCCTAGAAAATACTGAAACGGTGAACTCAGAACATCAAACTGAATTACTTTCACTATGGAGCCTACCTCAGGAGACGCGAAAAAAAATCAGCAGTCCCATTCAAAACTTCTGTACCTACGCGACTAAAATGTATGGGACAGCTGATTTTTTTTCGCGTTTCCTGAGGTAGGCTCCATAGTGAAAGTTGTTCAGTTTGATGGTATGAGTTCACCGTTTCAGTATTTGCTAGGCTGTCACTTACACCCTGTATAATTTGTGTCAACGATGTTAATCATTTATTTATAATGTTAATCATGTTTGTGTATTAAAAAAATTTGAGATCATTGGCCAAAGGAACAGATGAGAAACGATTGCATGCAGCTGAGATGCGAATGTTGAGATGGATGTGTGGTGTAACAAGAATGAACAAGATTAGGAATGAGTATATTAGAGGAAGTTTGAAAGTAGCACCTATAACGGAAAAATTGCAGGGTAATAGATTATCGTGGTATGGGCATGTAATGCGGAGAGAAGAGTGTCATGTTACGAGACGAGTGTTAAGTATGAATGTGGATGGCTGTAGTAGGAGAGGGAGGCCGAAGAAAAGATGGATGGATTGTGTGAAGGATGATATGTGTAAAAAAGGAGTGAGTGTTGAAACGGCTAAGAGAGATGAATGGAAGAGGATGACATATTGCGCCGACCCCAAATAATGGGAAATGGGCAAGAGAATGATGATGATTTGTTATTTCAAACAAAGTTTATGACGTTATCAAAGAATAGTGTTGAAAAGAAAAGAATTTAATTATTTTTGATGGGTGATGAGAAATATAAAAAAAACGTTTGGCTACCTAGATGCTCAAAATCCTAATGACAAGAAAAAAAAAAAAAAAGAATAAACGGTTAATGTGGGCTGATTTGATTGAAACGCATCGCATGATCAGACCATCAAACTGAACGACTTTCTCTTCGGGACCAACGTGAAAATATGCAAAACTTCAATCATACTTGACCTAAATGTATCGATTTTTTTTTGCAATTTCGATGTTGGTCATATAGAGTTTGTTTAGATTGCTCGTCCAATCATCCCTTTGAAAACTGCCCCTGTATTATGCGTTTATTAATAAAAGTGTGGTGTGACTACCGAATACAGAACCGACCTACAGAATAAGAAAAAGAGTAAATTAGAGACGCTGTAGTCTGAAAGAATATGTTAATGTAAAACATAGAAAAGGGTATGCTTTGAGTTTAAACCTTAATAAACACTTAATAAATTTTAATTTTCAGCTCGGGAATACTTGGAGAGGGCGATAATTCTCTCAAAAGGCTCTATAGAGAGAGCTAAAGCACGCCTCGACAAAGCATGCACATTGAGAACTTTGATGCCACACTTTTACACTGAGTTCGACGTCAGAAATGATTTTAAACATATGTTTCATACCGTTTTGTGAGTGACTTTATTTTATACGAGCGTTAACCCGCGACTTCGTCCGCACAAATTACCAGATTTTAAGTCAGATCATAAGCTATCAAACAAAAAAAGTTTCATCAAAATCGGTTCAGTAGTTTTTGCGTGATACTCGTTCAAACAAACAAACAAACAAACAGACAGACAAAAAATCCAAAAATTAGTGAAATGGAATCAGGGACACCTAAAAACCATATCGTAACTTCTTTTTTGTTAATATCTTCAATGTACAGACAAACTTCCTGTTACAGTTTTATAATAGTATAGATAGATACAGGGTCCTTCTTAATATGCTGACACTTTTTTAAGGGGATGATTAGACCATCAAAATGAAAAACTTTCTCGATGGGATCAATATCATGGGACTTGAGCCATATTTGTATTGTATGGACAAAATATGGCTCAAGTAGGTTTGCAGTTTTGTATGAAACAACAATTTTTTATCGCGATTTCGATGTTGGTGCTATAGAGAAAGTTATTTAGTTTGACGGTCTGATCATCCCCTTAAAAAGTGTCAGCATATTATTAAGAAGGACCCTATAATATATAATGTCTAACAAAATTAGCTGAAACTATTTTAAGGGGTTGATCACACCATCAAACTGAACAACTTTCTCTATGGGACCAATACCGAAATCGCAAAAAAAAATCCGCATGTGTCATACAAAACTGCAAACATGACTCGACTCAAATGTATCGGAAGGCAGTTTTTTTTTTTAGATTTTGATGTTGGTCCCATAGGGGAAGTTGTTCAGTTTGATGGTCTGATCATTTCCTTAAAATCGTTTCAGCTAATTTGTATAAGGTCATAATAATAAAAATAATATATTATTTTTTTATATTTATTCAAGGTAAATAGGTAAACAATAATAATTATTTTATATCCGTACAATATTATTTTTAATATTTTTGTAAGCATTGAGTCAATATTTTTCTTATTTTTATTGTATCTCAAAAGGATCTCACGGGCCGTAAAAGTAATGTTTACTAGTTTATTTTATATTATTTCTTCTAGTACCCAAGCTGTTATGCCAAAACTGACTAAGGACAACTATAGGGTGTTCTTATTAAAAATGACCAGCGTGCCAGAAAGCTCAAAAGCTTTACTTGAATATTACAAACTTTTTATAATCGTAAGTATTTAAAATTTAATTACTTATACCATCATTCTACCATCAAAACAGCTTCATACAAGCTTGCAAAACGGGCCAGTACACACCTACGTGTGCGCAGCGTGCGGCAATATGCGTCAAATCAACGCTCATGTATGTACAGCTAATCAAATTAAAGATTGAAAAATTTAGTCTCAGACGGGACTTGAATCTTCCTAGCCGGGGATTTGCTTTTCCCAATTTAGCTACCGAGCCCACTAAACAGAGAACGAAATCATTCAACTTATTCGCGTCTTAAGGGACGTGGCGTCATCATCTACATCTTTTTAAAAACTTAAGACGCAAACAGGTTGAAGAATTTCGTTCTCTGGTTGGTGGGCTCGGTAGCTAAATTGGAAAAAGCAATTCCCCGGTTTGGAAGATTGCGGGTTCAAGTCTTTAGCATTTATATAACATGTTTATAATTAAAAATATTTGAAACTGTTTTTCTATCTGGATATCTTTTCTGTGGTCCCTCCCCCACACTGCGCCTGCCAGTATTATTTACTAAAATCTTTAAAATCGTATTATGTGACCAAATAATAATGTTCACCTAAGTGTAATTATAATAAGGATATTTTATCAAGTTGGATACCTTTATGAATCCACAATTAAACGTAATGTTCTTTTTCTTTTCAGTTTTGTGAATATTTACGAGCCCATGATTATGCGACTGGCTATATCTATGTTGTTGATTATACCAAAATAAACTTACTGGATTATGCAACCAAACTGAATCTGCTTGATCTTCGTCAGGTCATCACTTTGATGATGGTAAGTTCACTTCCATCAGAATTGGTGCAAATGGCAAGAAGTAGCTAAAATCTGCAAAGCATAGCTTAAATGGATGAGAGGATTGTCAGGGTCATTTCTAAACTAACCTAGGATATTTTTCATATTGGGTCCTCGTGGGGGAGGGTTCCCAAAATACTGGCGGCATTTCCTCCATGAATGGCTATGCTGATCCGATGAGCGAGGAAAGCACCAGCCCTTGGGTGTCAAGGTATCATGCGCTTGGATAGGTTTTTAATAAGCCTCACGGGCCGTGAGTTTCGACACCAAATGCCTGAAAATTTTCATCTTCTTATCACGTAGGCAGAGCCCTGGTGTTAGAGTTTTTTCAGACCGCCTTACGGCCTATGACGTGGTTTTTATGTAACGACTACTAACCAATAGAGATAGTAGCAGGAACCAACGGCTTAACGTGCCATCCGAAGCACGAAATAATTTTTTAAGAAAATGTTATTAGGTGCCGATATCCCTGTACTTGGGAGGCCATTTGTTTTTCAGAAAATTCCACTTCCACGCCAGTCTTTCTACTCCTGCCTTGTAGATGAGACGGGGCCAGTATATCCACGCAAGTAGCATCCCACACTAACGCCCGACCAATCTTCCATAATGTTCAGAATATCCAAATTTGAGAGCCCAAACTCTGTCCAGTGTGGGGTCCAGTTAATTTACAAAGAATTAGAAATATGGTTTAAAATTTCGAAATTAGTTTAGTAAACTTAGTTCGTATTATTATAATAGTCTCTTCAACGTTGGAAAAGAAAGGTGAAACGTTTTTTAAAAAGATTAACAATGTTTGTTAGCATACAGAATACAAACGAGACCATTATTTTATTTTACAGGAGGGCTATGGAGTAAGAATAAAGGGAATTCACCTTTTGACGCCATCTAAACTGATTGACACCATTGTCACTATTTTCAAGCAAGTACTTAGTGCAAAAGTCGGTGGAAGAATCGTCGTACATAAGAATTTAGAAGCCCTACATGAATCTGTACCCAAAGAAATTCTTCCAAAAGATTATGGCGGTGACGAGAAATGTCTGGATGAACTACACGGTACTGATAAACTTTTAGCACTTTTTCTATAAAAGACCAGGGCCCTGGCCTAGGTCCTGGGACTATAGAGAAAGTAGCATTTCTATTGGCGTAGAAGCTAGTAGATTTGACATTGGCGATCGAAACATTTTGACGTTAGCTTTCTCCACCATACGTCAAGTCCATACATTTTTTATGTTTTCTTCTGTCGTTAAGTACTTCCGATGGCCTTTCGCCCCTTGGCTCAGTTTAAGAATTGTCAATATCAGCTTACTATCGTATCGCTATCATTACCCATGATACAATTGTTTTATGACAGTTTGACTAGGATGATTCAACTAAATAATAAAATAATGAAAAAGTTGGTTAATCAATGGGATAGCTAAAAAACAATTAAAACAGTGCCTCTGGTACCTACGTTAAAGAAACGTACTAAGGTTGATTTGCACAACGCTTTAATTAAATCCCAAATGACTATCGTAAGTATTGATTTCAAAAAAGAATGTTTTCAATGAAGTTTTCTAAAATCTTTACATTGCGATGAGTACCTAATACAAAATACACCGACTTCCATCTCCATAAGGTTTAGATATTTTGCCCTTAATGTGTAGGGTCTCAGCTCTTTCTCGAGTCTCTAGTGGCAACCTCACACCATAAAACGCAGCGTGGGTAGGTCCTCTACATTGTTGACTCTACAACTGTACCTTGTAGAGTCTACAAGGTGGACCGACAACCTAGTGATGGCGGCGAGAACCCATTGGAGGAGGGCACCGCAGGACTGGTCGTTGTGGTGATCTTTGAGGGAGGCCTTTGTCCAGCAGTGGACGTCTATTGGCTGAGATGATAATGATGATGATCGTGTAGGGAGGATAAATACATATTATGGTACTAAGCATCTTTAGTTGGATGTTATTGTAATATGACCCAAAGTTAAAATAAATATAACCAGAGATTTTTATATTATTGCAGAGGAATGGGTGGACGCCTTGAGCAAAGATGACTTCAAAGAATATTGGAGGGAGATATGCAAAGCTGGCACCAACGAAACTTGCAGACAAACAGATAAATTCAACGATCAATATCTGGGAATGCCTGGAACTTTCCGAGCGTTGAGTGTGGATTGAGAATTTTTGTCATCTTTAGAAAGCTAATAAGGCAAAAGTTTCAAATTTTTGCTAGTTATTTGAAATATGACAAGCAAATTTATAGTGGTAAAATCGAAGATAGGTGACTACTTTATGGACATGGGCATGGACCGCATAAATTGAGCCCCCGTCGCCTAATTTACTTAGTCGCAGTACGAGCGGCATTGCGTGATTGAGATTACTTTTTTGATTTTAGGCGGAATAAGGTACCAAAATGCCTTCATCTGCTTTTACTTGTTGTACAAGTCATACAAAAAGAAAAAAAAACAAATCGCACGGCATTGTTTTTCACTAGTAAAGTTTGTACATGAAAAGCAGATCCATTGTTCGAGTACGTAATGTAAGAACGTCACCTATCTTCTGCTATTTTAATTTAATCAAAGGGTAAAATAAAAAAGGTTGGTACCTAATAAATATAACAAACAAATGAATTCCTTTTTGTTTCAAAGCTGCATCCAGACATTATGCGATAGAAAAGGACATTTTGAAACTGATGTCTTCAGTACAATAAATTTGTTCTATTCAAGGTTCTATGTAAAGGTCTTTCTCTATTTGTACATTATATGAATAATAAAATAAGTAAAAAAAACTTTTTAAGTAAAAACTGTACTAAACGGTAAAAAATAAATGTAACATTTTTGTACTATGTTGTACAACTGTTAGCTGGGTGAGAATAACCTATGTCAACCTATTTTTAAAATAATTATGACGAAAAAAGTTTTTTTTTTTTATTCATAATGTGTTTGCGCTTGGCTTCATCTCACCTGATGGGAAGTGTAGACGAAGCCGAGGATGTAGCGCGCTCACCCAGAAAAAGCCTATTACCTCTTCTTTTGAAAATATCCTGATTGTATTTGCTTGGAAACACAGACGCAGGGGTTCCAAACCTTACCGGTTCTCATTATAAAAGAGGATGCGAACCTTTTTGTGCGGATTGTTGGAATATCGACTACGTATGGATGCAGACTCGCACTACGTCTTGTCGTACGTTGGTGGAAGGGGGATGGTGGAATCAGGTCATGTAGCTCCTGGGCACACTCGCCGAAGTGTATCCGATAAAAAACCGACATTACAGGTATTAGGTATTACAGTAGGAATTCATATTTTAGATTAATACTTTGTTAATTAATGTTGATTAATATTTATTTATTTTTATTTTATTTATTCACAATTTTATTTATGCACAGCATTTTGTCGGCGATAAACTCGTGGGCGCTTGCTGGTAAAATATTAAACTTTCCTAGCAATTTTGCTTTTATCCTTACGACAGCCTTCATAGCTCGATACCATACACAACGAAAACCACATCAATATCACATTAGCCGTACTATTTACTTTCAACATGTTTTGATGTCATTTTTTTATTTTTTAAGTTAAATAGTATGTAACATTTGAGTAATTTACTAGTGTAATTTTGCTTGTAATCATTAACCGGTTATTGTCTTTGATTACTAAAGTTACGTGTGTAATTCTACGAACAAACCTTTCTGCCACTCTTTGCAGGGGGCGAGGTAACACGAAATCCGCAACTTTGGATTTTAATCCCCATAACTTTAGATTCTAATTTTGAACGTTAAAAATCATGAAAAGAAGTCTCGTGTGAACCCCAAACGTTCTAAGTTCGAAATTATTGTTTCGCAATTATAGGCTGTCTCGTTTGGGGATAAGGTATAAAATTGAATGTAAATGCACATGATTAATTAATCTTATACCGTGGCAGAGGGGAAATGCTACCGCAAGGCTAGTCCTTATAATAAATAGTCGAAGGTTTTCAAACATTTCCATCTACTACTATTATTATTTTTAAGCTTTTTGATACAGTTTTTGTTGTCTATGTTAGTGGGATCACATACGATGACGCATTGATGGAGCGGCAGACGATTGTCCGTCATTTGTGAAGAAAGGAGCACACACAGTGCGTCAATCCGTCGCCGTGTGTGCTCCTACATGCGGTTTCATACAACACCTTGCTTCACAAATGACGGACTGACGTCTGTCGCTCCATCGTCGTCATCGTGTGTGACCCCACATAGAAATATACAAATATTTGTGAAAATAGTTTATTAAATACCTCTTAGAAAAATAACACTTGTTTGGATTTGGTATAAAAAAAATGTTGAATTTTTGAAACAGGTTTTATTTCCAATCTTTGACTGAAAGCATACATACAGTGTCCTTCTTAACATGCTGACACTTTTATAAGGGGATGATCAGACCATCAAACTGAACAAGTTTCTCTCTGAACATTGAAATCGCGAAAAAAAACACCTGTCCCATACATTTGGCTCGAGTAGATTTTGCAGTTTTAACAGAAAGTTTTTCAGCTTAACAGTCATATCATTCCCGTAAAAAAGTGTCAGCATATTAAGAAGGGCCCTATGCGCGGAGGGGGTTGATCATAAATAAATACCTAAAAAATAAAAATCATTTGTTTCAGGAAACTTAGTCCCATACACAAAGAATTACATAGGTAGTTTGTCAGAAAATCAAGTTATTATGTTATATTAAATTGAATTAAATTAAATTACATACATTACCTTACATTTTTATTATACAGCGTTATTATACTGGACACGTAGGGAGCTATAGGCCTTCTGTGTATATCGAACCCACAAGCTGCTCGTGTAAAAAGTTTGACAGAACGCTTTGAATTTTGTAATCTTTACCTGTTCTGTAAAATGAGCAAACCTGCGGACCAACATATTGCTTCTGACCGCTAACGCCCTACGCTCCCGTTCAATATCCAGGTCATCCTCCATGTCATGTGCTACATTATGACCCAGGTACCTAAACTGTTGTACTCTTTTTAAAACATTTCCATTTAGGCCAATTGGTGGTACGTATTCTGGCGCACCCCTGTTCGCAGTGAAGACCATCAGCTGACTTTTCTTGGTGTTATATTTCAAACCATGTTTAAACGCATAGGCGTCACATACGGACATAAGGAGCGCGCTTATCGACGGACTCAGAAGCACCATATCATCCGCGTAGCCGATGTTGTTTACATTGATGCCATCTATCGAACATCCTGCATGCATGCTGTTGAGCTCAACTATCAGCTGGTCCATGCACAGGTTGAAAAGCTTCGGAGACGTCAGTCCCCCCGGTTGATAAGACCATCAAACTGAACAACTTTCTCTATAGGACCAGCTAAGAAATCGAAAAAAATTGTTGTTGCTGTTTTATTTTAGTTACTGCCGGCCGACGCTCAGCTCGGACTCGGCTCGGACCCGGCACGGTGAAGAGTGAGTCATCCTTGACACGGCGGGCGTAACTCATGGTCTTAACCATCAAACAAAATAAGTAAGATAATGTCAAACAAAATAAATGTAAAAGATAAAGTTAGGCACTGTTTTAGGTCTTAGACTTGACTAGGGACCAGCCCCGCGTTAGCACTCCCATATGACAAGGTACAAGATCAACTGATCGAGTGCATTTATATAAAAAAAATGTATACCTTATCACCAAATGAGACAGAAAAATTTATAAGTAGAATTTTAAGGATGACTCACGCTACACTGTGCCGGGTCCGAGCCGAGCGTCGACCGTAGCACGATCAACTAATATTACATTTATTTTGTATAGACACACTCACGCTATACCAAGCGGCAACCAAGCTGGGGCCGGACCGGGCCGGGTCGGTTCCCTACGGCCGGCCGACGCTCGGCTCGGACTCGGCTCGGACCCGGCACGGTTAAGAGTGAGTCATCCTTGACACAGCGGGCGTAACTCATCCATAATTAGATCTAAGCTCTAGGCACAGACTAGGCACAGTATAAGATAAGATAGTTAAATCTAAGCTCTAGGCACAGTCTAAGAAATTGTATCTTAGAATTACATACTCCAAATTCAACACGTTAGGCGGTTTCCGTCTTACTTATACGAATACTAAATGTTATCAAAAATAATAATGTTGTACGGATATAAAATAAAATTACTCACAAAACGGTATGAAACATATGTTTAAAGTCTTTCCTGACGTCAAACTCAGTGTAAAAGTGTGGCATCAAAGTTCTCAATGTGCATGCTTTGTCGATGCGTGCTTTAGCTCTCTCTATAGAGCCTTTTGAGAGAATTATCGCCGAAATATATATTATTCTTATGAAAATAATTACAGTCGCGAGTTAATGTATGTATGTATGAAAATAATTAGTTTGAGTGAGTAATTTGATTACCATACGATATGGCTCATGCATCATAGCAGAAAAAATAAGAAAGAAGTTTCTGCTTACGAACAAGAGTTTTTTATCTGTCAATGTTTTCAAGCATCTTACCAATTTCTGAACTATTTCTATTTTTTAAAAACCTAAGAAATTAAAAGCTGTGATACCTTTTATCCTAAAGCGTAGTAGCTTATATACGTTTGGAATCATGTATGGCTGTTACGTTGGCTTGTTACAACCCGAATTAAATTAAAAAAGCACAAAAAAAACAAAAGCCTTCTTGTTCGTGTATACAGGGTCCTTCTTAATAATTATGCTGAAACTTGCTCTATGTGACCAACATCGAAATCGCAAAAAAAAAATCAGCTGTCCCATACATTTAGCTCGTGTAGTACGGTAGCTTTGTATGGAAGAGTTGATTTTTTTTCGCCATTTCAATGTTGATGCCATAGAATTTTTATGTATTTTAGGTTAAGGTATTTGTAATATGGGCCAGTGATAATTTTACATTGTACTGTTGCCTGATGAAAATAAATAAAAAAAAAATTGATAAAGTTGTTCAGTTTGACCCTATATTGCTGTTTTTTGTGTATTTGATCTTATCTTAAAAGCTAAGTGTGATGATATGAATGGAATAATTAAAAATGTTTACAGTTACATCTAGGCACCTACAACTTTGTCGAGATGGAGATTTTACCAAAAGATGGTATATTAAAATTCTTCCCAAACACACTTGAAGAAGTTCGAAAGATGTACGATCTACACAAACCTGGAGCAATGAATCAAGCGATAGATATATTGGATGCATGGGTGCGACAGCAGAATCATTTCATTAAGAAGGACTTTTGTAAGTACAAGCAAAATATGTTGATCCAATTTAGGGTTCCATAGTCCAAAGGGTGCCAATGCCCTATTCATTTTTTTTTTCGAATTGACAAATACAGCATTACTCAGTGAGCATCGACTGCTTATTACTGCGGACTATGGGGGGACCACACCAGTGAGGGCGAAGCGCCCTTGCTTAACGCTGTCCGTCCATTCGTCCGTCCGTCGCTGTCTGTCCTACATATAATTCGTATATTTTGATCTTTAATAGCTAGACGGTTAAAATTATCATAAAATATGCGTTGTTATAACGGATTTGGTAACAAAAAAAAAAAGGTAACAAAAAGTAAATGGTTTCAAGAAACATGTTTTTTCAAGGTTTCGGTTTTTTTTTTTGTTTTAGCTTTATCGTAACAACGCTAAGACATTCAAGGATTGAATTTGGTGGGATAATAGAATATAAGCTCAAAAGTAAAACAGCGAATAACAAAAACCGGCCAAGTGTGTGTCGGGCTTGCCGGTTTTTTTTAGGTATAAATCTTCTAAGGAATATTTTTCATCCTATTAGCTTCAACATTACACTTGAGACCGGTGCAATTAAAATTTATATAGATTAGGTGTTGGCAAATTTTAAACAAGTAAGTAGGCATGCCACAACAAGGACATGAGGATGCGAACGAAAAAGTCATCGGCTGCAATATCAATTTTTAAGTTTTTAGTTTTTTTGATGGCGGTTATAATTTTTTGTTAAAATTTTTGGTTTATTTCACAATTTTCAGTGGTGAATTCATTAGTTCGACTCAGATATCAGCAGAGCTCGGAGTTAGGTAGTGTGAATTTTGTACTTTTAACAAAATTTAAAGATTAATATGGACATACCCCCGGGATAAATCTCGAATCCCGATTGTTGATCTGATTTGTTGATTATTAATTTTGTTACCTACTTAGAACTACTTATGAACAATTCAGGCTTGTTTTTAAGGAGCATCGTGGTGAACAGGGCTGCCCTCTTTAAAAAAAAATCTTTTTTAAAGCTAACCAGACTAAAACCACTTAATAGAATGTTTTTAATATCACATTTTCGTAAATGTATTCATTTTACATGTATCATGAATACATTACCGAGGTTTATGGTAATTTTTATTATTTAATACATTTTAAAATCCCGTATTTTATTGGAAGGCAATAAAAAAAAACCCGCGAAAGGGAATGTCCATATTAATTTTTCGTGTTGCAAATCCCTAATTCACACTGCCTAACCCCGAGCCCTGGATATCAGTATACACGCAAAGGGTACATCGACATGAAGCGAATGTTTCAAGCGCTGATGATTTGCTGACAACTTTTGAGGAGTTCTATTGTGTAGCTCCGAAGTGCTTCATCAGATCTTCACCAAATTAAAATGGGACCACCTCGGGGTAAATCCTTCAGAGCTAAAAAAGAATCATCCAAATTGGTCAAGTAATGCCGAAGTTATCGCATAAATACCTACAAACCAGGCCGTCACGCTTATACGTATTAATTCATATCTTGAAAACGACTAGCCTGATTTTGATGAAACTTGCACTGTTCCATAAGTTGGAGTAAGCCAATAAAAAAAGAATAGTCGCAATCCGATTAAAAGTTTCGGATAAATGCGTGGACAAACATACAAATACATACATACATAAACCTATAAAATTTTGCATATTTGTTTGGAAGCCATAATAGATTATCATTATGTCTTGGATAAGTTGTATCTCAAGATTGACAGTCGAAGCTACAAAAACGTAGAAAAAATTGTAACCAGTATTGGTGTCTATCCATATATACACGCACACAGACATAATTAGTATGGCGCCTCACGCACAGCAACCTAAGAAAGTTGGCCCCTTTTGTTTTATACGGTAGAAGCATGAGGCTCTTTCTAGACATATACTTTTTTTAAGCATTATGTGAATATATTACAATTCCAATAATAATACATATGTATCGAATTGATAACCTCCTTTTTTAATTCGGCTAAAAAACAAACTGAAAATAGGAAACGAATAATTCATAACATTAATATCATTGAATAATTCAAAACTGTACCATGTGTTACATTCGCACAAAGGATAAATTTAATCAGGTGTTTATATGACCTCAAATATCTTTATCATTATTGAAGCAACCTTACGCGACCTTGAGTCATATTTCCGGTACAAAATGGAAGGTTATTTGTTTAGCTGTCCAGAATTATTTCGTACCACGATATTTTTCACACATGCGATAGAACTATTAAGTCATGCGAAAGACCATAAACAAAATAAAATTCAAAATTTTTGGCAACATTAGATCTGTTCAATAGACGCTATGAATAAATACCTCACAGAAATTACGAAAAAATTTAAACCGCCTTCAAAAAAACTAAAAAAGTAAAAAATTATATTGCAGCCGATGACTTTTTCGTTAGCCTATAAGAAGTTAAGAACATTAATTTGTTTTATCGATGTCAAGCCGGTACGATTCGCGAGGGCTTGCATTAGTTTTTTGGCTTGGCTTGACACCGGTGGTTTAAATTTTTTCGTAAAATTTTGTTTTTTTCTCAATTTTTAGTGGCGGAATACATTAGTTCGACTCAGATGTCAGTTATACACGCAAAGGGTACATCGATACGAAGCAAATGTTTCAATCACCGATGATTTGCTGTCAACCTTTGAGGAGTTCTATTGTGTAGCTCCGAAGCTCGTCACCAGATCTTCACCAAATTGAAATGGAACTATCTCGGGGATAAATCCTTCTGAATTAAAAAAGAATCATCCAAATCAGTCAAGAAATGCTGAAGTTATCGCGTAATTATATATCCGTATCCGTATAGTCTATATCTTGAAAACTAATGAACCGATTTTGATAAGACTTGCACTATTCCGTAAGTTGAAGTAAATGCCAGCTAATAAAAAATTGTCACAATCCGATTAATAGTTTCCGAGAAATGCGATACATACATCCACCTATGTAATTTTGTATATTTGTTTCGAAGCCCTATTAGATTATCACATATGAATATTTAGCAATTCCAATAATATTACATACATACGTATCGAATTGATAACCTCTTTTTTTAAGTCTGTTAAAAAATTAAGAATAAACGCTATGCTGGTGGGTTTTTATGGGAATGATCAGTCCATCAAACGAACAACTTTCTCTATGGAACTAATGTGAAAATCTGGAAAAATGAATCTGCTGTTCAATGCAAAACTGCAGACATACTGGACCTAAATGTATTTGATAATTTTTTCGCAATTTCGATGTTTGTCCAGTAGATAAAGTTTAGATTCCTGGTCTGATCATCCCCTTAAAAATTGCCTGCATATTAAGTTCATTACTAAAGTGTGTTGTGGCTGTGATTTGACAGACAGAATAAAAAAAAAAAGAGTAAATAGAAAAAGGATATACTTGGGTAATTTTTAATTTTCAGCTCTGATCTACTTGGAGAGGGCGATAATTCTCTCAAAAGGCTCTATAGAGAGAGCTAAAGCACGCCTCGACAAAGCATGCACATTGAGAACTCCGATGCCACACTTTTACACTGAGTTTGACGTCAGAAATGACTTTAAACATATGTTTCATACCGTTTTGTGAGTAATTTTATTTTATATCCGTACAACATTATAATTTTTGATAACATTTAGTCCTCGGCATTTAGTTCATTTTGTAAGCATTGGCAGTTCAGTTAATGAATTCATTCCATATACTATGCATATCTACTTAAGGTGGTTTCAATCAATACAAAAGTTTGACGCACAATACGCGTAGACGGAATTAATAAAAGTAATATTTTATATATGGAAAAATAGTTTAGAAAATCTAGTTGCCGCGTCACAAATAACATTTCCAATCTATCTATACTATTATAAAACTGTAACAGGAAGTTTGTCTGTACATTGAAGATATTAACAAAAAAAAAGTTACGATATGGTTTTTAGGTGTCCCTGATTCCATTTCACCAATTTTTGGATTTTTTGTCTGTCTGTTTGTTTGTGTGTTTGTTTGGATGTTTGTTTGTTTATTTGTTTGAACGAGTATCACGCAAAAACTACTGAACCGATTTTGATGAAACTTTTTTTGTTTGATAGCTTATGATCTGACTTAAAATCTGGTATATAATTTGTGCGGACGAAGTCGAGGGTTAACGCTCGTTTATAATATAATTACGAAGATATAAAGCTTTTAAAATTTTGTATGAGAAATTTCGAAGCTTTATATTAATACCGTCTACGCGTATTGTGCGTAAAGGTTTTGTATAAAATTGACCCCTCTGCACCCACCTTAAAGCTAAACCTGAAAGTTATACTATCATTCATGTACGTCTTAATGCAGCTTGTATGTTGTGTGAACCTTGGAACAACTACTCTCAAATAAAATTTGGTACTCATTTTTCAGTTCAAAACTATTATTATAGAACTTGCCATCAGACCTTAGATTTACTAGAATTCCTCTAATGTTACTTAAAATTTGAACCCAAACTCAACGTTTCTAATAGACTAAGAGATAAGTATACTTTTTGCAACCATCAGCACCAAGGCTGATTCAGTGTTTATGGGGTGTAGAGCATCTCTGTGATGGGGATGAACTAGGTCTGCCTGCATAACTTCAGTCGGTTTAGGAGTTACAGACGTTTAAAGGTCAGTAAATGTATTGTATGATATTATTGTAGTTTGCACTGTAGCTATGTAAACAGTACACAAACTGACAGGAACTGCCAGTTGGTTTAGGTGATACAGCCGTTCAAAGGTCGGACCTTTGAACGGCGTTATCTCCTAAACCGACTGATGAACCATGTCAGTTTTAGTACTGTTCACATAGCTACAGTGCATACTACAATAATATGATACGAACAGCCTTGTAGCTGATAGTAAATATTTTACTGACCTATAAACATCAGTAACTTCTACCGACTGGAGTTATGCAGGCATACCTGGTCCATCCCCATCACAGAGATGCTCTACACCTCATAAACACTGAATCAGCCTTGCAGCTGATGGTTGCAAAAAGTACACTTATCTCTTAGTCTATAAGTGTAATCGAAGCTCTCAAATAAAGCTAATTATTTTCAAAAGAAGCTGGATTTTCAAAAGGAGCCAATTCTGTCCAAGTATTAGAGAAAAGCCACCTGGAGGGTTCATCAATTTCATGCTACCTTTTTCTGGATCTGCCTCGACGCCGATTTTAGAGATCAGTTACTGGTGGATTTGGCTCACAGGTCATTTTACATGCGGCAGATATTATTATGTCCAGCCCAAACCCATTTCAGATTGATAGCGTTGGTGGCAACATCCTGTCACTTAGGCATTGGATTCTGAAGGAAATGGTATCAATTACGTAAAACTGACGCAACAGACGTTGTCCTGTCTAAAATTCTGCCAAATCGGCCCTGCTCCTGTCAAGTGATGCGCTTACCAACGAACAGCATAAATAATTTTTATTTAGGAGTATCCTTGTTAAAACGGTTTTTAAAGGGGATGATCAGACCATCAAACTAAACAACTTTCTCTATCGCATCGGAAAAAAAAGAATCATCTGTCCCATACATTATTAGTACTGTACGGAACAGCTGCTGAAGCTTGATTCCTTATAGAAAGTTGTTTAGTTTGATGGTACTGTCAGCATAGTAAAAAGGACACTAAAATACAACTTAATTGTTATTTCTTCTAGTACCCAAGCTGTACTACCAAAACTGACGAAGGATAACTATAGAGTGTCAATATTAAAAATGTCTAGCGTGCCGGAAAGCTCAAAAATTTTACTTGAATATTACAAGCTGTTCATAATTGTAAGTATTATGCCATCGTTATCCATGCCATCTCATCTATCCGCCAATCACTGCCATATTCATATGCCTCCCACCCCCAAATTACGCTAGAAACCTCTGTCGTCAGGCTTCCTTGTCCAGTAGCTACTAGCTACCTGTTTTTGATCCTAGTCCCACCACGG
This sequence comes from Agonopterix arenella, assembly GCA_927399405.1. Taxonomy (NCBI): domain Eukaryota; kingdom Metazoa; phylum Arthropoda; class Insecta; order Lepidoptera; family Depressariidae; genus Agonopterix; species Agonopterix arenella. The sequence continues at coordinate 7,216,233 of OV656710.1, forward strand.
AATATAAATATTTTATCAGAAAAACAGCATCATATAAGCTTGAAGTGACCGGTACACTACACACCTACTTTGAAATCATTATTGTGACCAAATAATAATTTTTGGGTGCTAATTAACACAACTTCAATTTAATTTATTTTTCAATTTTGGACACAAACAGTCTTAATAAAAAAAAAATTTAAAACTAGTGAACAGATACCAGACTTGGAGGTCCCAAAAGTTATTTTTACAATTTTTATAAAAAAAAGGTGTTTGGCTTAACACAAATTTGATTTTAGTTTATGGAATTACAGTTAGATATACATTAAACAATTTTGGGAAGTGAAAGTGTTGCCAACTTAAATGTTGCATAATAGATAAAAATAGCATCGGTTTTATGACTTTATATAAATTTAGATTAGACTTCAGAAATTACAGTTATAGTTAGACTTAAACAATTTCAACTTATAGTTAAGTAAACAATTTCGACAATGCCAGTTAAATATTGCATAACTAATAAAGAAACATAAATAATTTGTTCTGGCTTTATATGAATTTGGATTAAGGAGTTTACAGTTACAGTGAAAATGTTGCCATCTTAATAGCATATTAGCTCATCTAAAAAACTACATTGGCCTCTGATTTACTAGGTGGCATCTAAAAAAATGCTATCTTAGCCACGGAATATAATTATAAGAGTCTTAGCCACTATAATCTTCAATTAAAGCTACTGTAAATGCGACCCAGCACGGTAGTTAATTTATAGCATCTTGTGACATATATTATTAAAGCAGTTAAATTCTAAAGTATTTACTACTACTTACAGTATTTTTAAAATTGAGTAAAATACAACTAAAAATCTATGTACAGTACGCAGCAAAAAATATGCATACACTTTAGTATACACTACAACGTAGAACAAAAGTGTATACATCTTATTGCTGCTCACTGTACATAATCTAACATGCTCGTCGCTTCCTCGCTAACCTGATTGACTGACTAAATCTGATGTGGTATGAGGAGAACCACGCGAAGGCTATGGATCCAGTAACTAGGACTCTTTTATCAAAATTTTGGAAACAGAAGCCGCGCGGCACGCTCGCTTCGCTCGCTAGGCTCGGCGCAGAACTATGGTCAACAGAAATCTTACATGCGAGGAGTGAAATTGAATCAGATAATATTGTAAAATCCATGGCTGACATAGTAAATTAGGATGGTGATCTATAAGACAAGTTACAATAATTTTTGTTCTTCACCTGGTGCTTCCTTTAAAATATTTAGGTATCGTTGTAAAAAAAGGAAATTAGTTTATGAGAAGCTCTCTCATTTTCCCGTTGCTCACAATGAAACCTAAAGTTGGGTTTCATGAACAAAAAATTATGTGGCTTGACTTATAATACCACTAATTTTTTTACCTAAATGTTATCATACAAGGAATCAGAATCGTAACAAATCGGATACCTTCATGGATCGTAATATTCGTAATACATATTAAACATTATGTTATTTTTTTCCTTTTCAGTTTTGTGAATATTTACGAGCCCACGATTATGCTACTGGCTATATCTATGTTATTGATTATACCAAAATTAACATACTTGAGTATGCAACCAAACTGAATCTGCTTGATCTTTGTCAAGTCATCACTTGGTAAGTTCACTTCTATTAGAATTGGTGCAAAGGGCAAAAAGTTGTCTTATTCTATCAAGTCGATAGTATATGCTCATGGCTATATTCCCAAGGAGGAAATTCTGGGATATTCTAACTAACCTAGGATATTGTTCAAATTGAGTCTTTGTTGGAGGGTTCCCAAAATACTGGCGGCATTTCGTCGCTGAATGGCTATGCTGATCCGATGAGCGAAGAAAGCACCAGTGCTTGGGTGTCAGGTATCAGGCGCATGGATAGGTTAAGCCTCACGGGCCGTGAGTTTCGACACCGATTGCAAGAAAATGTTATTAGGTGCCGATATCCCTGTACTTGGGAGGCAATTTGTAAGTATTTCAGCAGATTCCGCTTCCACGCCAGTCTTTCTACTCCTGCCCTGTAGATGAGACGAAGCCAGTATATCCACGCAAGTAGCATCCCACACTAACGCCCCACCTGTCTTCCATAATGTTTAGAATTATATCCACATTTCAGAGCCCAAACTCTGTCCAGTCTGGGGTCCAGTTAATTTACAACGAATTTGAAATATGGTTTAAAATTTCGAAATTAGTTTAGTAAACTTATTTCATATTAATAGAATAGTCTCTTCAACGTTGGAAAAGAAAGGTGGAATGTTTAAAGAAAATCAACCATGTTTGTTAGCATACAGAATACAAACGAGTCTATTATTTTATTTTACATGAAGGTTATGGAGTAAGAATAAAGGGAATGCACCTTTTGACGCCATCTAAACTTTGACACCGTTGTCACTTTTTTCAAGCAAGTATTTAGTGCTAAAGTCGGTGGAAGAATTGTCGTACACAAGAATTTAGAAGCCCTACATGAATCTGTACCTAAAGAAATTCTTCCAAAAGATTATGGCGGTGACGAGAAATGTCTGGAGGAACTACACGGTAATGATAAACTTTTCTTTAAAAGACCAGTTTCTGAATTGTTAATATGAGCATACTATCGTATCACTGTCATTACTCATGATACAAATTCTTTTAAGGAAGTTTAACTAGGATGATTCAATCAATAATCAAATATTGAAAAAGTTTGTTAAACAATGGGATGTGGATAGCTAAAAAAACAATTAACAATGCCTGTAGTACGGTAAAGAAATTAATTATCGTACTAATGTTGATTTACGTTGAAGCTATAAGTTGGTGGTTTGATCCCAACCTAGATTAAGCTGGTAGGTATCGATGGGCGTTTAAAAAATCTAAATATTATGATGAGTATTATAAAATACGCTATCCCCCATCTCCATAAGGTTTAGATATATGCCTTCAATGTGTAGGGTCTCAGCTCTTTCTCGAGTTCTCAAGTGACGACCGCATATCTACTGGAAAGCGCAGCGTGGGTAGGCCCTCCAAAATATGGACCGACAACCTGTTGATGGTGGCGAGAACCCATTGGAGGAGGGCAGCGCATGGTCGTTGTGGCGATCCTTGGGGGAGGTAGTGAACGTCTATCAACTGAGATGATAATGATGATGATTGTGTAGGGAGGATAAATATATCTTTAGTTGGATGTTACTGCTATATGACACAAAGTAAAAATAAATATAAACAGAGATTTTTATATTATTGCAGAGGAATGGGTGAACGCCTTGAGCAAAGATGACTTCAAAGAATATTGGAGGGATATATGCAAAGCTGGCACCAACGAAACTTACAGACAAACAGATACATTCAATGATAAATATCTGGGAATGCCAGGAACTTTCCGAGCGTTGAGTGTGGATTGAGAATTTTCGTCATCCTCAAAAAGCTAATACGGCAAAAGTTTCAAATTTTTGCTAGTTATTTGATCTATGACAAGCAAATTTATAGTGCTAAAATCGAAGACAGGTGACTACTCTATGGACATGGGCATGGACCACATAAATTGAGCCCCCGTCGCCTAATTTACTTCGCAATACGAGCGGCATTGCGTGATTGAGATTACTTTTATTTTATTTTAGGCGGAATAAAGGTACCAAACACATGCCTTCATGTGTTTACTCGTTGTACAAATCATTAAAAAAAAACGCACAACGTTACTTTTCACAAGTAAAGTTGGTACATGAAAAAAGCAGATCCATTGTTCGAGTACGTAATGCAAGAACGTCACCTATCTTCCGCTATTTTAATTTAATCAAAGGGTAAAATAAAAAAGGTTGGTAATAAAATAATTATATAAAAAATTACGGAATTCTTTTTTTTTCAAAGCTGAATCCAGACAGTGGATCCATATGTGGCAGAAAAGGACATTTTAAAACTGATTTCTTAAATACTAAATAAAGTTCTATTCAAAGTTCTTTGTAAAGCTCTTACTCTACTTGTACATTACATAAAAATAATAAAATAAGTAAAAATACTTTTTAAGTAAAACGATTTTATATTAATGAAAACTATACTAAACGTTAAAAAATAAATGTTACATTGTCGTACTATATTGTACAATTAGCTGGACAGTGACGGATTGACGCACCGTGTACGTGTGTACTTCTACGTGCGGTTTCATACAACTCCTTGCTTCACAAACGACGGACTGACGTCTGCCGCTCCGTCAATGCGTCACCATGTGTGATCCCACTTATTGTACATTTCCATCTCCTACTATAATTATTTTTAAGCTGTTTAGATACAGTTGCTGATGTCTTTGTTAGAAATAAACAAATATTTGTGAAAATATTTTATTAACACTTTCAGTGGAGCAGACCATCACATATAATTTTGTTATACGACACACTTTGATTCCATACAAATACGATCAACGTTAAGAAACGTTCTGTTTTTACCATAAACAAGAGAAGTTTGCAATTTGACACTAGCGTTATTAAACGTCGACGTTTATGAACGTTGTGTCGCATACCACCTGTAGTTTTAAGGTATATTATGGAACAACGTCTAATCACATCGATGTTTATAAACGTTGCATCTGAGCAATGACATAATTTTTAGAGTCAGGGTTAATTTTTTGAGTGAGAATCGTGCTTTGGGAAATATTCTTTGTCACTTCCATATTCTCCATCGTCGCTGAATGGATCAGGAGTGACCCCGCCTGACGAGGAATCTTCAAAAATGTTGAGTGACATCTTTTGTGGTCTTCGATCCATCTATAACCAAAAACATATTTACACACACACACACACACACACACACACACACACACGCACACTCATACACTCAGGTACAAACTATCCTACTTTAAACTGCAATACATAAAATTAGTATTTAAGAGGCTCTTTGATTACTGAGCTTTAGAACCTACCCCTAATGGATGGATGCTGGAGCTCAGTGATTAAAGATGTCTTACATTAGTTTCCTACTGCTATTTTCATGTCTACATATAAGTTTATTTAATCTAAAATGTATGGACTCCAGACGGGGGTGGGAGCCCGGTGACTCGTTACCCAGATTTGCAGGTGTTATCTGTAAATCTACCACGTGCACCGGTCTCTCACATATAGTACTAAGTTTAGCATAATTTGTAACAATAATACTATTTCATTGTCCCTATATGTGAGATGAAAATAAATACCTTTTTTATTTTTTATTTATTATTATTATTATATTTCTATCAAAAACACGACTACGTCACTAAACTAATAGTTGTCGGTATTGATTTGAATAAATAAACGAACAAACATACATACCAACAAGAACCCTGAAAAAATACCCATTACTCCTTTTTTGGGGCATTCGTGTAATAAAATAAAGTAATCCTAGCAGTTACACTGACAAAGACAATAAAAACCTAGTTTATAACGAATTGGTAATGACTAAATGAATCAATAATGCTAAAATTCTAAACAAACAACTTACGTTTTGACGTGCGTAAATCGAGAGCAACGCGCACGCGCCTCCCTCCTGCGGCTCACTGGGCGACTGATTTGGGAACGCGACATGAAGCGACGACGTGTATTGAAGTTGTGAATGTTTGTGTAGTTAGTTACATAGGTGTGAGTGCTCGGTATAAAATGCGGGTAAAAATTGATGTAGTGCGGCACTAGAGATTTGGGAAATTAAAGGGATACGGCGCAGTGACGTAGCTAATAGAATTTAGTATGGACCGCGAGCGTAATAGTACGTTCTGCATATAAATAAAAAATTTTCGCCGACGTGATAGTCCGTTGCGCCAAATAATATTTTCAAAAAATTACGTAAAGATACGTTGCTCCGCTGAAAGTGTTAAATACCTCTTATAAAAATAAGACTTATCTGGATTGGGAATACAAAAATAATGTTTGAATTTCCGACACAGGTTTTATTTCAAGACTTTGACTGAAAGCATGCATAAACGGGGGTTGATAAGACCATCAAACTGAACAACTTTCTCTATAAGACCAACATAGAAATCGAAAAAAATTATTTCTTTATTCGTGTGGGACAGCTGATTTTCTTTTTCCTACATTCTTCTTCGCGATTTCGATGTTGGTTTCATAGAAAAAGTTGTTCAGTTTCATAGTCTGATCATTCCTTCAATAACCGGCAACTTGGACCCTATATGTTAGTAATCTAATCATCATCTCACCGATGGACGTCCACTGCTGGACGTAGGCCTCCCCCAAGGATCGCAATACCGGTCCTGCGCTGCCCTCATCCAACGGGTTCCCGCTACCTTCACCAGGTCGTTACTTTACCGTGTGGGGGGCCTACCCACGCTGCGCTTTCCGGTACGCGGTCGCCATTCGAGAACTTTTCGGCCCCATCGGTTCTGCGAGCAATCTGCCCCGCCAACTGCCACAACTTTAGTTTTGCAATTCTTTGGACTATGTCAGCTACTTTGGTTCTTCTGCGGATCTCTTCATTTCTGATTCGATCTTGCAGGGAAACTCCGAGCTTAGCCCTCTCCATTGCCCTTTGGATGACTTTCAGCCTTTTTATGAGGCCTTGAGTGAGCGACCACGTCTTTGTTACATATGTCAAGTTAAGATAACACAAGTATAAGGAATGGGAAAGGTAAATTTTTTTTAAGCATCGTTTAAACCTGTACGACCTAAGTGAACTGCGAAGCGGGAGCGTCTACCGCGCGGCGGTTGCTGCCCATGTTATCTTATGGCGGCGCGGCGTCCCGCCTGGTCGCTCGAACCTGCGCGACCACGACGCGGGCGGCCGGCAGCGTCAGCGGAGCGGGACGCGCGCGTCTAGTGGTCAGACGTGTATATGTATAATGTTACGAGAACACAAAATAAAATAAAAAAGTCAAATTTCAGTACATTTTGGTTCTTGTTGGTAGTTTTTGGTTCTTTTTGGTAGATTTGGGTCGTTTTTCCTAGATTTTGGTAGATTTTAGATGTTTTCTTATTTTTAAAGTAGATTTAGGAAATTTTTTGTACTTTTTGTAGATTTTGATTATTTTTGGTAGATTCTGGTAGCAAAAGCAACAAAAACTAACAAAAACAGAAGTTTATAGGTTCTAGAAATTACCAAAAAGTCATAAAAACTACCAACTACCAAAGTATTATTACTAGTGGTCCAGTATAACCACCTGTTAAATCCGAACCCGAGACTCCGTCAAAGGGCTAGGCAGGAAGATTGATATCAGAAATAATACGTGATTAGCCCTTGCCAGATAGTGGTTATTTGGTTATTTGTTATTGTGTCTCACTCATTATTACTATTGTTGGTATTGTTATCAATAAAGAATTAAACTAATTTCTTAAATAATGTTATTTTGTAGTCAACATTTAAACTGTAACTGTACTTTTTATTGCACTGTAATTAGTGTGTGATGATGACTAACGTCACGCAGCAACTGTGGATCTCCCGCTAAACAGGAGTTTTGGAGAGAAATTGTGTATTCTAGATTGTAAATTTTTTTGTAAAATTTAAATAAATAAAAAAAAAAGTACTCTAGATGTTCAATTTAGTTAGACTACGATGTTAAAACGAAAATGACAAAACCACAACAATAGTTAAAGAAGTGTTGCTTCAATGACTATTCATCAACAAATGAAGTTCGCGTGATTCGCGTCCCGCTTCGCAGTCGCGCAGGATTGGGGGCTGAGTTTCGCGTCGCGTCGGTCGTAGACGCTCCCGCTTGGTGTCCCGCTTTGCGTCCCGCCCCCCGCGTCGCAGACTCCCAGGAGTGCGATTTTTGAATCATATTCGCTGAGCTCACCAGTTGAAAATGTCAAAATTACTATGGAGATATGCATCTTTCTACTCGTACTCCAAGAGTGCGATTTTTGAAAGTCAAATCAGTTGTAGAAAGATGCGTATCTCCATACATTTTCAACTGCTGAGTTCAACGTATGAGATTCAAAAATAGCACTCCAGGTTGTAGCGTACCATTAAGCATTAAATAATTTGTTTGTAGGTAGGTATATTTTCACCCTATTACCACAGAAAAGAGCTACCAAAATAAGATCCTTTCTTTCAATCATTTCCGCACTTTCATTCATTGCTGAAATAATATAATTATATTATTATTATTATTATATATTATTATAATTTTGCATTAAAACTTAAAATGCGAATAACTTTTAATAAAATTATTTAATTCATGTTTCAATGCAATCATTTAATTATAAATCAGTTGGGGTGAATGAGGTTTTGCGCTTATTTACTTAGCGCTCTTAAAGACGAGCGACACTTTGCGGTCGCAGAGGGTGTATAAAAAGTAAAACTGGTTATGATAAATGGCAGGCACAGATTTTGAGCATGGCCTTGACTACGCACAGCAAAAAGTCTACTACGCAGCTTACCGTGCGCAAGAGTGGATATGATGAGGAAGTGCCTGGATCTTACTTTTATTAAAGAAAAAGAATCGTTATCGTTTAAATACAATAAAGAACTGAAACTGAACTGAATACCTACTCTCGATTCTACTTAGAAGTTTCATCAGAACTCTAAAAAGAAATAAGTATAGTAAGTAGTAGTATTCTATACTTATATCTTTAGATTAGACCATCAAACAAAATAAATATAAAAGATAAAGTTGGGTACTGGTCAAAAAGTATGAGATCGCACTGTCTAACTAGCTTCGAAATCCAAATTAGTATAAATTTAGGGCATTCTACCCTTGAAGCCGATATATTCTAGGGCATTTCATACAATTACGATATTGTTATGCGTGTCGCGGCACTGCTCTAGGTCTTAGAGTTCTGAGACCATTTAACAGGGACCAGCCTCGCGATAGCATTCCTCTCTGACAAGGTACAAGATCAACAGTAACTGATCGAGTGCATTTACATTACATTTAAATGAGACAGCTTATAATTGCAGAACAATAGCTTCAAAGATGATTTTGAACATTCAAAATTAAAATCAATCAATCAAAAACATTGTCTGAAGTAAATTGATTTTATTTAGTTCTGTTCTGTTCTGTTCTGTTCTGTTCTGTTCTGTTCTGTTCTGTTCTGTTCTGTTCTGTTCTGTTCTGTTCTGTTCTGTTCTGTTCTGTTCTGTTCTGTTCTGTTCTGTTCTGTTCTGTTCTGTTCTGTTCTGTTCTGTTCTGTTCTGTTCTGTTCTGTTCTGTTCTGTTCTGTTCTGTTCTGTTCTGTTCTGTTCTGTTCTGTTCTGTTCTGTTCTGTTCTGTTCTGTTCTGTTCTGTTCTGTTCTGTTCTGTTCTGTTCTGTTCTGTTCTGTTCTGTTCTGTTCTGTTCTGTTCTGTTCTGTTCTGTTCTGTTCTGTTCTGTTCTGTTCTGTTCTGTTCTGTTCTGTTCTGTTCTGTTCTGTTCTGTTCTGTTCTGTTCTGTTCTGTTCTGTTCTGTTCTGTTCTGTTCTGTTCTGTTCTGTTCTGTTCTGTTCTGTTCTGTTCTGTTCTGTTCTGTTCTGTTCTGTTCTGTTCTGTTCTGTTCTGTTCTGTTCTGTTCTGTTCTGTTCTGTTCTGTTCTGTTCTGTTCTGTTCTGTTCTGTTCTGTTCTGTTCTGTTCTGTTCTGTTCTGTTCTGTTCTGTTCTGTTCTGTTCTGTTCTGTTCTGTTCTGTTCTGTTCTGTTCTGTTCTGTTCTGTTCTGTTCTGTTCTGTTCTGTTCTGTTCTGTTCTGTTCTGTTCTGTTCTGTTCTGTTCTGTTCTGTTCTGTTCTGTTCTGTTCTGTTCTGTTCTGTTCTGTTCTGTTCTGTTCTGTTCTGTTCTGTTCTGTTCTGTTCTGTTCTGTTCTGTTCTGTTCTGTTCTGTTCTGTTCTGTTCTGTTCTGTTCTGTTCTGTTCTGTTCTGTTCTGTTCTGTTCTGTTCTGTTCTGTTCTGTTCTGTTCTGTTCTGTTCTGTTCTGTTCTGTTCTGTTCTGTTCTGTTCTGTTCTGTTCTGTTCTGTTCTGTTCTGTTCTGTTCTGTTCTGTTCTGTTCTGTTCTGTTCTGTTCTGTTCTGTTCTGTTCTGTTCTGTTCTGTTCTGTTCTGTTCTGTTCTGTTCTGTTCTGTTCTGTTCTGTTCTGTTCTGTTCTGTTCTGTTCTGTTCTGTTCTGTTCTGTTCTGTTCTGTAGCCAAAAGTGGCAGAAAAGTTTGTTAGTAGAATTAAGGATGACTCACGCTACACCGTGCCGGGTCCGAGCCTAGTCCGAGCCGAGTGTCGCGGTCAACTAATATTATATATATTTTGTATGGACACACTCACGCTATATAAAGATAAATAAATAAATATCGAGCGGCAACCGAGCCGGGGCCGGGCCGGATCCGTTCCCTACGGCCGGCCGACGCTCGGCTCGGACTCGGTTCGGACCCGGTACGGTCTAGAGTGAGTCATCCAGGACAGTGCGGGCGTAACTCATCTATAGTTTGATCCAAGCTCTAGGCACAGTATAAGATAGTTAAATCTAAGTATAAGAAATTGTATTACATACTCTAAATTCAACATGTAGGCAGTGTCCATCTTACTTATACGAAACCCTCTACCATAACTCTGCTCTTAATTTTTGTGTACATACTTTTCGCGATTTGTATTGGTTACAACGACAAACAACGGTTAACTGATTGTATAAATTTCTTAACTATTATAATCATCAGCTTTTGTCCACTCACTGGAGGATGAGGAGGCTTTTACCCAACCCTCCCCATCATGCTCTTTCCTGTCTTGTGCCAGTCTGATCCAAGCCATCCAGCTTCCTTCCGAATATCATCAGCCCACCTGGCTACTGAGACAATGTGACGTGGCGAAACCATGCCGCCACTAAATAAGCATTTCTCTGATAATGGGCAGCAGCATTATCAGTACGCCAAGAAGTCAAATAAATGGATTCCGAAAGGGTTCATGACGGAGAAACAGTGGGCGACCCTCTGCCACTGTACTGCGGTGTGGAAGGCAAATGGGAAAACCATCGCACTAGTTTTTCCTAGAATAGGAGTATGAAAATGTCACAATAGTGGAAAAGAGACATGATTGGCGAATACTCCACCGACAAGAGCGTAGCTCTTAAATAAGATGATGATGATGACCTCGCTGCTGGACGACACTCCTCTTGCCTGATCTCGGCCACCACCCGGTCAAGGCATTGCTCCATCTGCCGTCTTCTAGTCATGTGACCTACCCACTCATTAATACATAATTCTCTCCGTCATCATGAACCTTAGTTCCAAAATGCAAAGTCCGAGTAGTAATTACTATTCAACATTTTTACAATTTTTACAAAAGTTTAGATTCCTAATACACACACACACACACACACACACACACACACACACACTCGCTGACAGAAAAAAAATTTGTTCCATGTTTTTTAGTATTACAGTTTACTCATGGACCTCAAACTAGTAAAGTTTGTAATATGAGGGCCAGTTATATAAGGTCTAACAAAATTAGCTGAAACTATTTTAATGGGATGATCAGACCAACAAACTGAACAACTTTCTCTATGGGATCAATATCGAATTCGCGAAACAAAAATCAGCTGTCCTATACATTTGAGTCGAGTTATCCCATAGAGAAAGTTGTTCAAATCATCCCCTTAAAATAGTTTCAGCTAATTTTGACGATTACCAAGTAGTTACAGTTAATTTGAAGTTTGAAGTTAATTACATATTTCACAAAGAGAATAAGACAGGAACAGGATACAACAATAAAATAAACTATTTCTCTTTTTGAACAAAATAAAACATTGTTACACGGAAACTTACTATGACACCAACATCGAATTCATACATGCACCATACAAAACTATACCTGTTTCCCATTTGCACACTAAAAACATACAAAACGAAGCGAAATTATGCATTCTCGTTATGAAAAGCGGGCTGCAGCCGAAAGCATGAAATTTGAAGTACATTGCTGCGTTAGTATGTTATGTCCTCAAGTTTATAATAAACTTACCGGTCGATGTACTTCATATTGTACGCGATCGATTGCTTAATGTAAAGCTAGCAACTTTATGTTTATGACTTTATGTTTGACGGCCCGGTAGCTCAGTCTGTTGTGAACCTGCCTGATGTGCCGAATGTCGCGGGTTCGAATCCCGTATAGTACAAATATTTGTTTGATGAATATGAATATTTGTACCAGAGTCATGGATGTTTGTATCTATACAGGGTGAAATTAATATCATTTGCATCCTTTTAAACTAAGAATCTACCCATCAAACTGAACAACTTTCACTATGGGAGCCGATCGGAGCTGTTCCATACTAAACTGCAGTGCCTACTCGACTCAAATGTATGCAACAGCAGATTATTTTTTTTGCCTCGATCTGTTTGCTCGAATAGTGAAAGTTGTTCAGTTTGATGGGTAGACTCTTAGGTTAAAAGGATGCTAATGATATCAACTTCACCCTGTATATGTATTCTATACCGTTGTCTAGTTATTATCATAATACAAGTCCAGGCTAGATTCTGGTACTTTAAATGTGACTAGATAATTTACGTGAGACAATGTCCTAGATATTTATATTTATATAGGTACTAGAGTTAACCGCGACTTCGTCCGCACAAATTATATACCAGATTTTAAGTCAAATCATTAGCTATCAAACATAAAAAGTTTCATCAAAAGTGGTTCAGTAGTTTTTGCGTGATGCTCGTTCAAACAAATAAACAAACAAACAGACAGACAAAAAAATCCAAAAATTCATCATCATCATCATCATATCAGCCGATAGACGTCCACTGCTGGACATAGGCCTCCCCCAAAATGGGGTGATTTGCTATAATCGCCACGCTTGGCAGGCGGGTTGGCGATCGCAGTTGGATTGAATGTGTGTACTCAGAGGATGCTGCGGCCCAGCCTCCGGTAGATCCCTTAGTCGCCTTTTACGATACCCACGGGAGGAAATGGGGTGGTGCTATTCTTAGCCGACACCACTCGGCCTCAGGGAATCAGGGACATCTAAAAACCATATCGTAACTTTTTTTTGTTAGATATCTTCAATGTACAGACCCACTTCTGTTACAGTTTTTTATAATGGTTTAGATAGATAGATATACTCAATACTCAATGCTTTATTGCGTTTCACAATGGTATATACAATAGGTGGTGTAATCTTAATAATAGTACAACATTGTGAACCCTGTTAGGTAGGGCACAGATAGATAGATAGATATGACCACACGGCAAATACTTCGCCAGTTGTTAATATCTAATGAGTAATAACTCATGTGATTTGTGCTAACACCGATACCTACTGTTCAAAATACAATTCTGTGCTATTGTAGGTAAGGAACATTTTTGTTTGCATTAATTTGTGAATTTTTATTATATAATATATTATTTTAATATCTTATAAATCGACACCTAATAATATTTTTTAAGTACAAGAGTATATTATTACATCGTCGTATTAGACTATAAAACAATAATATTTTATTGTTTTGGGACAAAACATAATTATATGCTATAGTAATTAGTCCACTCAATGAATGGCTCATAAGGGGGTGTAGAGTGCGTGAGCTGGGACCTAACCGATTTCTTCTGAAATTTGTTCAGGGTTCTTAGGGATTAAACATTCTAAAAGTCCCGTCCTCTAAGAGTCGCGCCGGAGGGGGGAGAGGGGGTTAAAGTTCCCACTTTTGGGTTTTTCACGAATATATCCAAAACGGTGCGTCGTTGAGAAAAGTGGTCTGGTAATAAATGATACTTTATAAAATTCTCTACACTATTTATTCTATACACTTTTTCCCATTTACCAATAGATTTCGAACTACACGCTCCGGAAAAGTAAACATTTAAGTTTTTTTTTCTTTTTTATTGAATAAAGAAATTTACAATAACACAAATACAATGATGAAACCCGTCCCACGACAACCTTTTGGTAAATAGGAAAAAGTGTATAGAATAAAAGGTGTAGAGAATTTTATAAAGTTTCATTTATTAGAAGACCACTTTTCTCTACGACGCACCGTTTTCGATATAGTCACGAAAAACCCAAAAGTGGGAACTTTAACACCCCCCCCCCCCCCCTCCCCCCCGACCGGTGCGACTCCTAGACGAGGGGACTTTTAGTATGTTTACTCCTTAAGAACCCTGAACAAATTTCAGAAGGAATCGCTTAGGTCCCAGCTCACGCACTCTGCAACTCCTTTGTTGAGTAGACTATATTATGTACCTTACCTACTACATATAATCCGCGCAACTTACTTCCGAGCTCAAGCTGCTCGAAACTGCTACTTTGTAATTGATAAAACAAAGTTATTATAAAAATAATTTATGGTCGTGTGGTTTATGTATGTAAGTATGAAAATAATTAGTTTGAGTGAGTGATTTGATTACAACATAAACTTAATATACTATGATTACCATACGATATGGCTCGTGGAAGGTAAATGAAAACAATTTTAACAAAAAATTAAAACCGCCTTCAAAAAATCTAAAATGTTAAAAAATAACATTGCAGCCGATGACTTTTCGTTCGCATCATATGAACTTTATTTGTTTTTTGAAGGCGGATTTAATTTTTTGTAAAAATTTTGTTTATTTCACAATTTTCAGTGGTGAATTCATTAGTGTCGAACTAATGAATTCACCACTGAAAATTGTGAAATAAACAAAATTTTTACAAAAAATTAAAACCGCGTTCAAATATAATGAAGATGAAGCGAATTTTTCAATCGCTGATGATTTGCTGTTAACTTTTGAGGAGTCCTGGTTTCCTTCTCATGGTACACCCCTTGGGATATCTTCTTTCCAACAAAAAAAGAATCATCAAAATCGGTTCATAAACGACGAAGTTTTCCGCGAACACACATGAAAAAAAATATATATTTACTGTTGAATTGAGAAACCTCCTCCTTTTTTTAAGTCAGTAAATGAAAAAGTTTTACGAACAAGAGTTTTTTATCTGTCAATGTTTTCAAGCATCTCACCAAGCTCTTAACCAGAATTTTTGTGCTATTTAAAAGCCGGAGAAATTAAAAACTCAGATACTTTTTAAGCGATTTTAAAAAAAAGGAGGAGTTTTCTCAATTCGACCGTATTTACCCTAAAGCATTATTACCCTAAAGCTTTGATAGTAGCATACGTACTTTATTATTTATTTACCCTACTACCTACGAAAAGAAGGGTATTTATCTATACCTACCCGAATTAAATTACAAACGCACAAAAAAAAACCAAGAGCCTTCTTGTTCGTGTATCTGTATATTGTTTTTTTATGTATTTTGTGTGTGCAAATAAATAATAAGCATTTATCTTATCTTAAAAGTGACTATGTTAATGGAATAATTAAAAATGTTTACAGTTTCAGCTAGGCACCTATAACTTTGCCAAGATGGAGAGTTTACCAAAAGATGGTATAATACAGTTTTCCCCAAACACACTTGAAGAAGTTCGGAAGATATACGATCTGCACAAACCTGGAGCAATGAATCAAGCGATAGATATATTGGATGTATGGGTGCGGCAGCAGAATCATTTCTTAAAAAAGGACTTTTGTAAGTACAAGCAAAATATGTTGATACATATTAGGGTTCCGTAGTCCAAAGGGTGCCATCGGTCCTATTCATATGCCTACGCTGTCCGTCCATTCGTCCATATACCTAATAGGTAGGACAGACGGACAGACGGACGGACAGACGGAAGGATGGACGAATGGACGGACAGCGTAGGCATATGAATAGGACTCCGTTAGCACATAGATTAATATGTATATTGGTTCTTTATAGATACAGAACGTTAATAAATTAACGCAAAACCTCATACACCCCAACTGATTTATAACAAAATAATTAGATTGAAACAATAATTTCATTATTTTGACAGTTAAAATTTTAAGTTATTTGCATTTTTAGTTTTGAGGCAAAAATGATTTGTGATCATTTCAGCAATGAATGAAAGCGCTAACGTACTCATGGATACATTTTAATAATCTTGTTTTGGCAGTAAGTAAGGTGAGTGTGCCCGTGCGGTGGGTTGACATCGGGTTCAATAAATTTTAAACTTTGCAAAAGAATTATTTAATATTTTGAAAAAAATTACCCATGTTGAAACCATGATAATTCGATTCTGCTCTCGATTCTAAACAAACTACTTTCTAGTTTTTCGTTAATTCATTAACACGTTGTATAAAGGACCTTATCTTTTGATCTTTAACAGCTAGACTGTTGAAATTTACACAGAATATGCTTTATTATGGCGGATTTGGTAACAAAATAATACTGTTTGATCGAATTGTTTGTTGATTATGTTAATGCATCGCCCAGAAGCACATAGATTAAATGTAAGATAGTCTTTTTATTTCAAATATTATTGATGATAAACATTTTACAGCCATGTTGTGCTATTTAGAAACAAATTAAAGATTGAAAATTTTTTCTCGGGCTGGACTTGAACCCGCACTCTTCCAAACCGGGGAACTGCGTTATCCAATTTCGCCACTACCCAGAGAACGAAATTTTCAATCTGTTGCGTCTAAAGGGGACGTGAGCGCCATCTACTGGAAGTTATGCAGTTCCCCGGTTTGGAAGAGTGCGGGTTCAAGTCCCGCCCGAGAAAAATTTTTCAATCTTTAATTTGAGTCTTTTCATTTGTCCAAATTTTCATATTTTGTACATTTTGTTCTTTGTGCGAGTACCTCAAACAGTTTTTGAAACGGTATAATGTATCCTGTAGAAGAGTTATTTCAAATGTTAGGTTATCTTTTTATTTCTCCGAACTTTCGTATTTTATACGTTTTATCCTTTGTACCTTAGACAGTTTTTAAAACGTGTAATCATGTAATTGGCGCTGTAAAATTTAAATGTTATTCTTTTAGAAATAAAGACATTTGCTGTTTGATATGATAACCAATAAAGATAAATAAAATTAAATAAAAAAAAAAAGTTCAAAATTAAAGAGATTTCAAGAAACGTGTTTTTTCAAGATTTTTTGTTATTGCGTTATCGTAAAAACGCTAAGACGGACAATCATCAAACTTGGTGTGATTGTAGAACATACTCAAAAGGAAAACAGACAGACAGACAGACAAAATGGACGAAAGTATAAGTGTTTGACTACGGAACCCTAGAAACTACATATTATAAAAAATATACAAAATGTTGTTCAGCCCAAACCGGTTATAAGCTGATTCGTCATGTTATGTAAGCCCATTTAAATGTAGGTATCTAAGAGCAAGCACCTTAATCGCTCGAGATAAAGTTGACTTTAGAATGAACACAAGCAAGATAAAGTCATAAATAACAAAATTTACACAGATATATATATACAAAATGTCAATAGCCTTGGCTTGGTAAGATACGTTGTTGTTACTTTCTGAGAAAAAATATGTTAATTTTAATATAATATTTATATAGGGTCCTTCTTACTTACCTGCAGATTTTTTCCTTAGAAACAAGTAAGTAAGGAAAAAGCTAGTGTCACATGAAACGTTTAAAAGTCCTTTTACCGTTCATTTGAGCCCTCAAAAATCGCAAATTGAAAATAAAAACTTTTCCAACTAAAGCTATTTAATGTAAGTAACACTTTGTTCTACACATTCCACTTTTTAGAATCATACAAACATAATTATATGTTTTTTTGTATGAAATGAATGACCATTGATATTTTTGACAATGACTTGCGGTCCCCGACACAGTAATTGACCTAAAATTTTTTTTAGCTTTTAACCCTGAGGTTATGGAAGCCCTTAAAGAGAGTTAAGAAGTAAAATATACATTTGCTAACATCAAAAAATAATAGGTGACCGAATTATTTTTTACTTTTTAAATGTTTGTTTTCAGGAGTTTTTTAAATTTGTAATTTAATGTTATTTCTTAATTTTTAAAGTTACTTGATAACTGCTGAACCGATTTTCATGAAACAAAGCTGAGAACACTCCCGCAAAAATTAGCTTTCTATATAAAAAAAAACCGCATCGAAATCGGTCTACCCGTTTGGGAGCTACGATGCCACAGACATACAGACACATAGACATAGGCGTCAAACTTATAACACCCCACTTTTTGCGTCGGGGGTAAAAAAGAGTACAATAGAAACGCTATTTAATCTGAAGGAGTATTTAAATGTAAAAGATAGAAAAAGGGTATGCTTGGACTTTAAACCTTAATTAATATACCTTAATTAATACATTTGCAATAATTTTTAATTTTCAGCTCGAGACTACTTGGAGAGGGCAATAATCCTATCGAAAGGCTCTGTAGAGAGAGCTAAAGCACGCCTAGACAAAGCATGCACATTGAGAACTTTGATGCCACACTTTTACACTGAAATTGACGTCAGAAATGACTTTAAACATATGTTTCATACCGTTTTGTGAGTGATTTTTTTAATTATATATCCGTACAATATTATTTTTGTAATTATTATTAGGGTGTCTCGTAAATAATGGTCCAACGTTAAGGAGAAGACAGCTTAACCTAATTACCTAAAACTAATTTTAATTGTTTTTAGAAAATCCATGGGGTTACCAAGGAGACAATTTTTTTCGGGATTTTTCCATTTCGTCTACCGTCGTCGTCGTTTTTACAATAAGACCACATTTGTTTAAAAAAAATGGATACACTTAAATACCATCTCAATTTAATCAACATTTCCTGCGAAACTGCAGATTGAGCGGTAGGTATAATATCAATTTTTTAAACAAATGAGGTCTTATTGAAAAAAAAAACAATTATTTAAATTAAAATATCATTTATCAATACACACACACACCCCAACGATATTGGCTGAGATCCATTTGAAGCTAACGCTATTAAAAATATTGCTCTATTTAAAGCTAATTATCTTAAAAAGAGCTTGATTAACTTTATATGATTATGAAGATGACTTATAACATGATAAAGTAAAAAAAAAAATTGTTCAATAAAGTGTTAAATAAATAAATAATAATAAATGATTATATCAGCCAATTAAGGCACACTGTTAGAGAAAAGCCAACCTCCATTCTCTCCAAGCGTTCAATTCCGTCCCAGACGAAGGTCGTCTGGGTCTGTCTCATTGCCCATTTTTTCTGGGTACCGATGAAGTAATAATGTATGAAATAATTTTAATTTTATGGGTCCATATGTACTGGAATCAATATTATGTAACATCTTTTAAACCTATGGTTGCAATAAATTATACTACATACTACATAGACTATGACTATGAAGTTGGTGGTGGAATTCGATCATTGGTCATTTGTTATGTTACCTCCACTTTGTCGCGCAAGCTTAGGCGAGCCTACTGTACATCGACTCTAACTATAAAAAAAAAACATGTATTTATTTTACAGACAACAATTTGTAGTACAGCATAACAAACAATGAGAAATACAATATAGAATAGTTATCTTTGTAGTAAAGGGTAAGGATATGGATTCTGACCTCCAGGAATAGGTAGTCCTGCAACCTGGATGTCTCTTATCTTATCTTATCTTGTTGTGGGGGCTGGCAAGCCAGCAACACTTCGACCCAATGGGATCTTTTGTGTTAGCCCCAATACTTTTTGTTGTCTTCACCCTTCAAATACATGGTCAATGAAGGAGGCAACACCATTGAGGGGAAGAAACCTAAGATCTCCCGGTTTCGGGTATCCATCTCCGAGGAGGCACATGCGTTTTACCGCCAGGACATCACAGTCGCAAAGAACATGCTCCATAGTCTCTTCATCCTCTCCGCACGCTCTGCAGCTAGGATCCAGGGTGAGTTTCATTTTGTGCATCATTGCGCCTGTAGCGTAGTGCCCAGTGAGGGCTCCGACTATGGCACGAGCCTTGCTCCTGCTATTATTCAGTATGAATCTTGAGACGCGAGTTGTCACATTGCTGATAAAGTTTTTGGAGTGTTGTAGGCCTACGAGGCTAGACCACTCCAGTTTGTGTGCTTTATCAGCCCAATCCCTAATGGCCATTCTTATACTGCATGCCGGGATTCCCACACTTGGTTCTGGGCCAACCATCTTTCGTTCTGACCCGGCCCTCGCCAGCTCGTCCCGGAACCCAAACTAATCTTACGGTATTGTGAAGACCAAGCTTGTTGAGGGTCTTCACTCCGTTCAGAATTAGCCTGGAATTCACATAGTAGGAGTTCAAGGCCTTGAGAGCTGCTTGGCTGTCACTGAGGATATATATAGTCTAGTATAGTCTTGTTGGTTACCTTCCTGTATATATTCTCCTGCGCACATGCTATGATAGCATATGTCTCTGTTTGAAAGACAGTTGCAAATTCTCCTAGACTAACACTTTCGTTATAGTCTTTGGAGTGTATGCCTGCACCCGTACCTGATTCGGTTTTTGAACCATCAGTGTACCAAACAAGAGTGTTCGCGTCCGGGGTACGCATTCCACGTTTCCATTCATCCCGTGTTGGGACATATATTTTGTAGTTTCTTTTGAAGATTCGTATGCTCGGCATTGTGTCACCGATCATGTTGAACCCTCTCTCAAGTTCACTGCTCAGTCTCAGTGCAGTGTGCCTTTTCTTGGGCATGTCATTGTGCCAGATTTGGGTCACCTTCATTCTATAAAGAGCCTTCGTCGCTTCAGCTTGTATGAATATATGAAGCGGTTTGAGGTCCAGTATAGTGTTTAGGGCCGCGGTGGGTGTGGACCTGAATGCACCAGTCATTGCCATACAGGCTATGCGTTGTAGTTTTCCAAGTTCT
Organism: Agonopterix arenella; assembly: GCA_927399405.1. Lineage (NCBI taxonomy): Eukaryota > Metazoa > Arthropoda > Insecta > Lepidoptera > Depressariidae > Agonopterix > Agonopterix arenella. Next base: position 7,236,788 of record OV656710.1, read on the forward strand.
TTCTCACATGTTTGCATTTTTGTTCTCGTCCACCAAACAATGCTGCCGTAAGAAAGTATTGGTCTAACCATCGTTGTGTAGATCCAGTAAATCACCTTTGGGTTTAGGCCCCAGGTTTTACCGTAGGCTGATCTGCACATATTGAAAGCCATTGCAGCTTTCCTTGTAACCATTTCGGCATGTGATTTCCACGTCAGTTCTTTATCTAGTATCATCCCCAGATATTTAACCTCTGTGGACCATGTTAATTCTTTATTATAGAGGTATAGATTCCTAAGCCTTGTCAGGTTTCTCATCCTCGTGAACGGCACAATTGTCGTTTTCTCTGGATTTATAGATAAATGATGTTCATTGCACCATTCCTCTACATCATCCAAAGCTTTCTGCAGAAATCCAGACACTGTATCTGGAAATTTGCCGTTGATTAAAATGACAATGTCATCTGCATATCCCACTGTGTATAGTGACTTTTTATTGAGCTTTTCCAGGAGCGAGTTTACCACCAGACACCAGAGAGTCGGTGATAGCACCCCTCCTTGTGGACAACCCTTACTTGTCGTGACCTGCACCTCGTCTCCTAGGAGAGTAGACGCAATTTTTCTGCCCTTCAGCATGCAATCGATCCATCTGCACAGAGTCCGGTCAATACCGTGCTCGACTGCGGCTTTCCCAATTGACTCAAACGTAGTGCGATCGAATGCTCCCTCAATGTCTAGAAATGCACCGACACATATTTCTTTGTTTTCAATTGCAAATTCTGCTTTCGAGACTACATGGTGCAGCGCAGTTTCAGTGGATTTACCCACTTGATACGCGCACTGTAGTTCATGGAAGGGTTTCCTGTTCAGTGGTCCTTCCCTTAAGTATCTATCCACCATTTTCTCCAGTGTCTTCAACAGGAATGAGGAGAGGCTTATCGGTCGAAAGGACCTGGCCTCTTCATAGCTGCCTTTGCCTGGTTTCGGTATATACGTAACCCTTACTTGGCTCCATGCCTTTGGGACGTAGCCGAATGCTATGCAGGCTTTATAGAGCCTTGTTAGGTGTGGGCTCAGAATGTTCTTACCCTTTTGTAGTAGAATGGGGTAAATCCCGTCTGGACCGGGCGACTTGAACGGTTGGAAACTGTCTAGCGCCCAGTCCAGCTTCCATTCATTCACTACCTTCTTAGCGACCTCCTAGTCTGCCCTTGTGGTGCGAACACTTTGTTCCGCCTGACTTATAGTTTCGACACTACCTGCATTATCTAATATTTTGCAGTCTGGAAAGTGGGTCTCCATCATTATCTGAAGAGTTTCCCTCCCAGACTCAGTAACCTTGCCGTTATCCTTCCTCAGAGTAGTAAGCATATTGGTTTTTGTCATAGACATAGCCCTGACGAGTCTCATGCCTTCCGGCGCACTTTCAATCGATTGGCAGTGTAGTCGCCAAGACTTCCTTCGCGCTTTGCGCACCTCTAGGTTGTATTTAGTGAGGGCGTGCGAGTACTCCTTGAAGTTGTTCGCACGTTTTGCCCTGTTAAATATCCTTCTGGTTTCTTTACGTAGTTTTCCTAACTCTGGTGTCCACCAGGGTTCCTTCTTCCCCTTTGTTACCTTCTCAGGACAATTGGGCAACCATGCAGTCTTGATTGCATGGTCAATCCGGTCTGCCTCGAACTCTATGTCTATAATGGAGTTCAGCTTACCTTTGGTAGATCCTAGGTCGACTCTTATGTCCTTCATGTATTGATCCCAGTTAGTGTGCCTGGGATTCCTCCTTCGTACATTTGGTCTTGTCGCATCGTTCATGTACCTAAAGCATACATACCTGTGATCCGATCCACTTATCTCATCAGATACGTGCCAGTCTGTCACATGTTTGACAGCCCCTTTCGTAGCCAAAGTTATGTCGAGAACTTCCGACCGCCTTGCTTCAACAAATGTTGGTGCATTACCTTTATTTAATAAGTGTAAAGAAGAGCTTACCACGTACTCGTAGAGCTTCTCTCCCTTCTTATTTACATCCGAACTTCCCCAGACCACATGGTGTGCGTTTGAGTCGCCGCCCACGATGAGATCTAGGTTGTTCCGGCTGCAGTACTGCACGAGATCCCTCACCAGCTTCGTTGGCGGATCATCGTCTTCACAGGGCATGTACACTGAGGCGATGATAATGGCCCCTTTGTCCTGCCGCCTTAAGTAGACCTTCACTGTTGTAAGATCCCTAGAACAGAAGTCATGCAAGGGCATTGCTTCTATGCCATTTCTGAAATATAAGCAAGTCCTCATATTATTAATAGCAGAGCAATGGAATAGAGATCCTGATCCGCTAATACCTGTCACTCGGCCCCTGTATACATGGGGGTCCTGCATTAATGCTATTTCAAAAGAATGCTCTTTCAGCTGACGGTTCAGTAGAGCCATCGCTGCCTTACAGTGATGTAGGTTAATTTGTACACACCTTAGTCCCGCCATCTTAGTGTTCTTGTGTGATGACGCCCTCCTTTTTATGGACAATCCTTTATGGATTGCCCCCTCCTGCTCCCATGTCCATTTCCTCCTCATGTCCTGGGGGAGATGACAGGTTTAACCCATCTAGGTCCCCCAGAAATTCGGATGTGGCCGGCGAGCGCATGCCTTCCGTACCCATGATGCTGTCTGCGTCGCTGTCCGCTGTACTTTCTGCGTCAGTCACAGGTTCTTCCGGCTTGGCCCCACTTTCTTTCTTGCCTTCTAAAGTCTTTACGAGTGGCTCAATTCGGGTTTCTCCCTTTCGCCATCATCGAGGAGTTTGAAGAAGGCCCTATCCGCGCCAGCGTAAAGACAATAGCCTTTGGACTTGATGAAGTCCGCCGACACTTTGTCCATGAGGACAATGCGTCGAACTTGACTTTCACCAACCTCCGTGTCGATCACTTTCCAGTCCCCCGTGTGCAGCTCTGGGTTCAGCCGCTGCATTATGGACAGAACGAGGTCCGTCTCTGGAACCCAGATGTTTTTGGATTTCCAGGCCATCTTCACTGGTTTGGGCAAGTCTTTTGCCCTCAGCACCCTTGCCTTCACCCCTCCGATGGTCTGCCCATTGAGACCCCGAAGCCATTCTGCCGACCGTTCCCCGTCACAGAAGACATGGAGGGCCCCTGCTATGACACTGCCCATGCTGAATTTCGGCAGTGGGTCCGGCTCGGTTACAAACCTTGCATATAGGTCCCTAACTATGGGGCCTACATCCTTCTCTTCAACCTTCGTAGCGGGGTAGTCATCCGAAATGATGGCCATCCGAACGCCAGTCATGCTTCCTTGAACGTCTCGTTCAGGTTTAGCCGCTTGGCGTTGGTGTCCTCGGCATCACTTGACCTCGCCCTTTTGGTGGTCACAGGCTTTGGATTCGCGGCAGCCTTTGGTGTCGCCTCGCCTCCCTTCGCCTTTTTCCCTTCATTGGAGAAGTCCGCGGCACCCTTTTGGAAGAATTTCTTCTTCCTCTGTGCACCGCTGGGCCTCTTCCACAAGACTGGTGTAGGGGTTTCGTCAGCACCTCGTGTCGCGCTTGGCGCTCCCGAGTTTGACCCCCTCTCTACTCCCTTCGAACTTGAGGGACCCTCGTTACGCTGGCCGCCTCCCTCAGTTTCGGGTTTGAGTTCAACCGTATCGGCGCCTCTGCCCTTTACCTGGTCTGCGAGCACAGCTCCCGAGGGATCCCCCTCCGACATCACTCGCTTGTTTGGCTTATCGCCTTTCTTGTCGCCCGTTAGGGCAACCATTTTTTTGTTTGGGTTTTTGTTTGACAGATCCATAATCATGTTTCTTTTTATTCACCATTCCGGCCCCCCACCCTCCATGGAGCCCTCAACATTGGGGATGCCTAAGTGGCACCAGGGGTTACCGGAAGGGTATAGCGTTCCAGGATGGGTTGTACACGAGCTGACACGATGCACGCCAGCACTGCGCCTGGTCGGGCACAAATACTCTAGTGCACCGCTAGCTGCGCACCCCCCATACCAGAGCACTCGCCTGGCGGCGGTCTGACCCGACGCCTCAGCCGATTGACTGCGGTTGGCTACTCCGCAACCTCCCGTGTCGGACGAAATCCGGGCCAAAGTGGTGTGTTGTCATGACCAGTGATGCCTCGACATCGGCCACAACTCAACCACCAGGATTCCTTCATCCGCCCTTACGGGTCCCCGGGCACGGCACAAACACCCGGGTGGTCACCCCCCCACCCCCTCCCACCGCAAGGCCTGTATGCGGTAAGAGGCCACAGAGACCGGACCACATGATCCCTGTAGTATACTTACCTGTCTAATTATCAACTATTTAGCCCAAGAGATGCAAATAGACTTAGAGAGCACAGGCGAAGTCCTAACATCAGTCATTAGTCCTGGTTTCCAGGATGCACCAGTCAGTAAGTGATTGTTTTTCTATACAAATAGTTATCGATATAGACCACAATCCCCACTGAGCACGTGGAGGTAAGTTGAACGCGCACCCCAACCTGGATGTCAGTGGTCCATCACTCTAATATTATTGTATTCTATACTTTAACTTACAGAATTACAAACTCCAAAGTAAACAAAGGCAAAAAGTAAATAAATTAAACAATAATTCAAGGAAGTGAGCACTTTTGTGTATATATGCGTGTGTTGTATGAGAGTGTGCATAAGTGTGTTTGTGAGTGCGTGAGTGTATCTTCGTAAATATGTTCGTATTTCACATGTCAAGTCTGTTTAGCAGCATTTCAGTTTCATCATAGTACAATTCTAATAACCATTCCCTAGTTTTTTTTTGACCTCAAATTTATTTAACTGCTGAATATTTAAGGTGTTATTTATTTTATTGTATAGGTAAGGTGCCAAAAGATAATAGTGCCGGTCTGCAAATGCTGTTCTAGATATCTCAGTTCGGCAAGCGGGCTCTTTCCGTCTCCTGTTTTGGTCCGTGCCTATGACGCAGTCCGTTTGGGAGCGCTTCCTTAGGGTGGTTCTAAGAACAAAGAGCTTTCTCACGGTGAGAACGTCACAGTTTATATACAGTTGTGTGGTGGGATATCTGAAAGGTTTACGATTCATAACCTTGAGAACCGCTCTTTGCGCTCTTTCCAACTATATAAGGCTGGTTTTAGGTGCACCACCCCTAACCAGTATACAGTAGGAGATTATCGACTGAGCCAAACCATCGTAGACCATCATTAAAGTTTTACTGTCGGCGCAGTTCCTTAGTTTTTTAAATATAAATATTAATTTCCTCACCCTTGCTGTCAAAGAGGCAAGATGTTTTCGCCAGTCTAGACTCTCGCTAATATGTACACCTAGGTACATGATCTCTGTGGTTCTTGTGAGGCTTAGACAGTTACAGTTTCGTGTACCAGACGGGCAGCAATGAGCTACAATACTGAATGAGTTCATCGCTGGCCGGGACGGGCATCTCATAGAAAAGGTATTATTTCCAGCCCAATCGCACTTTAGATTGACAGCTATGGTGGCCATATCCTGTTACTTGGGCATTGGGTTGGAAATGGTGTCATTTATTTAAAACGATTTGATTATTATTTCTTCCAGTGCCCACGCCGTAATGCCAAAACTGACTAAGGATAACTATAGAGTGTTCTTATTAAAAATGACTAGCGTGCCAGAAGGCTCAAAAGCTGATCTTGAATATTACAAACTTTTTATAATCGTAAGTATTATTTTATAATTATATACCATAAAAACTGTTTCAAATAAGCTTACAGCGGCCGGTACCTTCTTGATAATTTTTTTTCGACCACACATGATCGAACTTGGGTGAAAAAAGTTTAATGTTGACTTTAAGATTCTTTTTTTAATAAAACAACCCTGGCTACACTAACTTTCTCCTGCATGTCTGATAGCACATCTCTTAGAAAATATTATGCAAAAAGCCGACTGCAAAAATCTCTTCTTTTGTGGCCATGACGGTCGAAAGAGTGCCAAAGGTCCTAAATTCTAGAAAAAAATTTTAAGTCCAAATATCTCAAAAACCGTGGCACTTTTACTGGACATAAAAGTCCATTTTCTGAAAGGGTTTGAGGTACTCTATCAGCAGGTACAGGGTTATTCATTACAAACAAATTATGTGAGATAGTCAGGTTCGCTGTCGGAAGTGTACAGGTTGGAGTGCGGGGTAAGGCAAGGGGGTTTGAGCTCACCCGTGCTCTTTAATGTATATGAATTGTCTGATTGTCGAGCTCAGCGGTACCAGTATCGGCTGCTCTGTAGGATGTATACGTGACGTGTATGTGATGAGGAGTCTGCTACAATAACATCATGTATGCCAACGATATGGTCCTGCTAAGCCCATCAATCAGGGCTCTCAGGAAGCTGTGAGGACATGTGAGGTGATCACTGAGGTTCATGGACTCAGGTACAACGGAAGAAAAGTGAGATGAAGGTTGTAAGGCAGGTAAGAAGACCTACAACGACATACCGCCGTTGACTCTGGGTGGTGTAAAGTTAGCCAAAGTCACTCAGTTCAAGGAAAGATGAGGCTGAGACAGAACTGGAGCGCAGGGCGCTGGCGATGAGGACGAATATGCTCGCCCGCAGGTTTGCACGATGTACTAAAGATGTAAAAGTAACGTTATTTAAGGCATATTGCCAGTCGTTCTACACGTGCAGACTGTGGGTCAGTTACACGAAGAAGTCACTCAGTGCGCTGCGCGTGCAATACAACAATGGGCTGAGGATGTTGTTGGGGCTGCCTCGTTTCTGCAGCGCATCGGGCATGGTTCTTTTTCTGTCTGGGGATATCTATTCTACAATCTTTGAAATCGTATTATGTGACTAAAACATAGACAAAAAATTTTCGCTTACTTTTCTACTGACCACACAACAATAATTTTTACCTAAGTGTAATTATCAAGTTCAATCAAGTTCAATACTTTTATGAATCCTAATACAATTAAACATTATGTTCTTTTTCTTTTCAGTTTTGTGAATATTTACGAGCCCACGATTATGCCACTGGATATATCTATGTTTTTGATTATACCAAAATAAACGTACTCGACTATGGAACCAAACTGAATCTGCTTAATCTTCGCCAGATCATCACTTTGATTATGGTAAGTTCACTTCCAAATGGCAAAAAAGTGTCATAAAGAATAGTTTATTTTCATGGAAATATTCTAAGAGGAATATTCTTAAATACAAATACAAAACCAAAAGGTTTTCTCAATAAATAAATAAATAAAAAATTATTTATTCGTGGAAGTTGCTTCGTGGTGTTATTTAGGAAATATAAATTGTGTATTTGTATATTTCTTAAGTATTGAATTTGTTTTGCCTCCAAGTAGCAGGCCACTAATGCCCGACTTATCTTCCATAATGTTTAGAACATCCACATTTCAGAGCCCAAACTCTGTCCAGTGTGAGGTCCAGTTAATTAACAAAAAAATTTGAAATGTGGTTTAGAATTTTGAAATTAGTTTGGTAAACTTAGTACATATTATTAGAATACGTTGGAAAAATAATTGTGTAATATTTTAAATAAAATCAACAACGTTTGAGCCATGCCATGCATTTAGCATGTCTAGCATACAGTTTACGAACGAGTCAATTATTTTATTTTACAGGAAGGCTATGGAGTAAGAATAAAGGGAATTCACCTTTTGACGTCATCTAAACTGATTGACACCATTATCACTATTTTCAAGCAAGTGCTTAGTGCTAAAGTTGGTGGACGAATTCTCGTACATAAGAATTTAGAAGCCCTACATGAATCTGTACCTAAAGAAATTCTTCCAAAAGATTATGGCGGTGACGAGAAATATCTGGATGAACTACACGGTACTGATAAACTTTTAGTATACTTTTTCTATAAAAGACCAGTTTGAGAATTATTGTTCGTATGAGCTTACTATCGTATCGCTATCATTATAATTACCCATGATACTATTGTTTTATGATAGTTTGACAAGGGTGATTCAACTAATAATAGAGCGATGAAAAAGTTTGGATGTAGATAGAACAATTAACAGTGCCTGTAGTACCTTAAAGAAACTAATTATTGTACTAAGGTTGATTTGCACAACGCTATGACTAAATGCATAATGGCTATAAGGTGGTGGTTTGATCCCATCCTGGATGAAACTCGTAGGTACCGATAGGTTTTCAAAAGTATTTACATTATGATGAGTACCAATTACAAAATATACCATCTTCCATCTCCATAAGGTTTAGATATATGCCCTCAATGTGTAGGGTCTCAGCTCTTTCTCGAGTTCTCGAGTGGCGACCGCATAAGGTGAACCGACGATGACCCGGTGAAGGCGGCGAGATTCCGTTGGATGAGGGCAGCGCAGGACCGGTTGTTGTGGTGATCCTTGGGGGAGGCCTATGTCCAGCAGAGGACGTCGTCTATCGGCTGAGATGATAATGATGATGACTATGTAGGCAGGATATATACATATTATGATACTGAGCATCTTTAGTTGGATGTTATTACCATATGAACCAAAGTAAAAAAATATATAAACTGTGATTTTTATATAATTGCAGAGGAATGGGTGAACGCCTTGAGTAAAGATGACTTCAAAGAATATTGGAGAGAGATATGCAAAGCTGGCACCGACGAAACTTGCAGACAAACAGATACATTCAACGATCAATATCTGGGAATGCCTGGAACTTTCAGAGCGTTGAATGTGGATTGAGAAATTTCGTCATCTTTAAAAAGCTAACAAGGCAATAGGTTCGAATGTTTGCTAATTTGAACTATATTTGTCAAGCAAAAGACTTACTGTAAACCTATAGCACTCTATAGATAAGGTATAAAGGGCAATATAAATAGGTAAACAAAGTTAATAAATATAATAAATACAGAAATTTGTTTCTTCTTACCGGGGCTACATCCCGTATTGTTTTAGACATTACATACATTAATTACCGACCATAATATACAGGCTGAAATTGATATCATTAGCCTCCTTTCAGCAGAGCAAACCGATCGGAGCTACAAAAAAATCTGATGTTCTATACTAAACTACAGTGCCGTGCCGACTCGACTCAAATGTATGCAACAGCAGATTTTTTTGGATCCGATTAGTTTACTCCCATAGTAGAAGTTGTTCAGTTTGATGGGTAGACTCTTAGTTTAAAAGGATGCTAATAATATCAATTTCACCCTGTATATTCATCTTGAAACGGGTGTCTTAAATAAAACAATTTTGTTCAATTGTAAAGCTCTTAACAGATTACACAAATAAAACATTATCTTTAATCTAGGTATTATACTCGCTCTATGAAAACAATAAAATTTTATGTGAGATAGCGTTAACCCGCGACTTTGTTCGAACAAATTATATATCAGATTTTAAGTCAGATAATAAGCTATCAAACAAAAAAAGTTTCTTCAAAATCGGTTCAGTAGTTTTTGCGTGATGCTCATTCAAACAAACAAACACACGCACAAACAAACAGACCGACAAAAAATAAAAAAATTGGTGATATGGAATCAGAGATACCTTAAAACCATATCGTAACTCTTTTTTTGTTAATATCTTCAATGTACAGACAAACTTCCTGTTACAGTTTTATAATAGTTTAGAAAACTTTCAGTATTCAGTTTATAATATTCGGTTGCTTCTCTCAATTTAGTTTTGATTGCAGCATGTAAATCATTTAGTTGCATGCGACTTCCCAGCAGTTATCTTCTACAGGGTGAAATTGATATCATTAGCATCCTTTTAAACTAAGAGTCCACCCATCAAACTGAACAACTTTTACTATGGCAGCAAACCGATCGGAGCAAAAAATATTCTGCTGTTGCATACATTTGAGTCGCGAACTCGCGCGTCGACATTGCAGTTTAGTACGGAACAGATAATTTTTTATTTGCTCCGATCGGTTTGCTCCCATAGTAAAAGTTATTCAGTTTGATGGGTAGACTTTAAGTTTAAAAGGATGCTGATGTTTGCGGACTATGTTTTTAGTATGATATGGGTTTAAGGATTCTGGTACCTTTCATATTTTAACTGTCATTGTTATTTTGTTTATAATCATCAGGTATTGTACGTTTTCATCAAGGTACTTATAATTAATAGGGTGATTTGATAAATTCGTTATAAAAAAATATTAAAATATTTGTGATAATTTTTTTTACATCCTCTCGTAAATTTTTTTAAATGGATAAGGAATAAAACAATATTTTTAAATTCTGTTTTCATTTTTAATCCGAAAGCATTTAGTTCTGTATCGTAATACTTATTCTAATTGACATACGTTTATTCGGTGCTTCAGTTCAGTCTAAGGTGAATCACACACGATGACGCATGTCGCACCGGCAGACGTCAGTCCGTCATTTGCGTATCAAGGAGTTGCATGAAACCGCACGTAGAAGCACACACGGTGACTGGTATGGTGTGTGCTTCTACGTGCGGTTTCATGCAACTCCTTGATACTCAAATGACGGACTGACGTCTGCCGGTGCGACATGCGACATCGTGTGTGATCCCTCTAAACAATATTCCATAATATGCATTTTACAATCTATACCAAAAATTATAACTGATTCCCTGAACCTTATATTTTACTACAGTTAGGGCAAAACACCAACAAAAATCGATACCCAAGAATTGTTACAGACTTAATTGTAATTTATAATTTGTCTTAGACTTTTTATCATCAGCATCATTACTTCTACAGCCTTGTGCTGGACAGAGGCTAAATCCATACGTCTACTAGGTACTACTACGAATGCTGTCCATAAAATGCTGTTTGGAGATCGTAGCTCTATCTTCAATTATCTGCGTGGCGTCCTACAATGCGTTTACTTAAGGCATGTTTAAATAATTAAGGTCACCAATCACCAATTATAATCAAACTGTGCAAATCAGCGTGGTTGAGCGTGGAAAATATCCACCAATACAACCGCTTCCTTTCCCATCTTCTCAATCTTCTGAGTCGATTGTGTCCTTGGTTACAGCTATGCATCTTTGTATTGCTTTGGCAGCCTTAAACGCGTGGTGGTGGTGGTTTGATCCCATCCTGGATGAAACTCGTAGGTACCGGTATTTTCAAAAGTTTTTACATTATGATGAGTACCTATTACAAAATACACCATCTTCCATCTCCATAAGGTTTAGATATATGCCCTCAATGTGTAGGGTCTCAGCTCTTTCTCGAGTTCTCGAGTGGCGACCGCATAAGGTGAACCGACGATGACCCGGTGAAGGCGGCGAGATTCCGTTGGATGAGGGCAGCGCAGGACCGGTTGTTGTGGTGATCCTTGGGGGAGGCCTATGTCCAGCAGAGGACGTCGTCTATCGGCTGAGATGATAATGATGATGACTATGTAGGCAGGATATATACATATTATGATACTGAGCATCTTTAGTTGGATGTTATTACCATATGAACCAAAGTAAAAAAATATATAAAATGTGATTTTTATATAATTGCAGAGGAATGGGTGAACGCCTTGAGTAAAGATGACTTCAAAGAATATTGGAGAGAGATATGCAAAGCTGGCACCGACGAAACTTGCAGACAAACAGATACATTTAACGATCAATATCTGGGAATGCCTGGAACATTCAGAGCGTTGAATGTGGATTGAGAAATTTCGTCATCTTTAAAAAGCTAACAAGGCAATAGGTTCGAATGTTTGCTAATTTGAACTATATTTGTCAAGCAAAAGACTTACTGTAAACCTATAGCACTCTATAGATAAGGTATAAAGGGCAATATAAATAGGTAAACAAAGTTAATAAATATAATAAATACAGAAATTTGTTTCTTCTTACCGGGGCTACATCCCGTATTGTTTTAGACATTACATACATTAATTACCGACCATAATATACAGGCTGAAATTGATATCATTAGCCTCCTTTCAGCAGAGCAAACCGATCGGAGCTACAAAAAAATCTGATGTTCTATACTAAACTACAGTGCCGTGCCGACTCGACTCAAATGTATGCAACAGCAGATTTTTTTGGATCCGATTAGTTTACTCCCATAGTAGAAGTTGTTCAGTTTGATGGGTAGACTCTTAGTTTAAAAGGATGCTAATAATATCAATTTCACCCTGTATATTCATCTTGAAACGGGTGTCTTAAATAAAACAATTTTGTTCAATTGTAAAGCTCTTAACAGATTACACAAATAAAACATTATCTTTAATCTAGGTATTATACTCGCTCTATGAAAACAATAAAATTTTATGTGAGATAGCGTTAACCCGCGACTTTGTTCGAACAAATTATATATCAGATTTTAAGTCAGATAATAAGCTATCAAACAAAAAAAGTTTCTTCAAAATCGGTTCAGTAGTTTTTGCGTGATGCTCATTCAAACAAACAAACACACAAACACACGCACAAACAAACAGACCGACAAAAAATCAAAAAATTGGTGATATGGAATCAGAGATACCTTAAAACCATATCGTAACTCTTTTTTTGTTAATATCTTCAATGTACAGACAAACTTCCTGTTACAGTTTTATAATAGTTTAGAAAACTTTCAGTATTCAGTTTATAATATTCGGTTGCTTCTCTCAATTTAGTTTTGATTGCAGCATGTAAATCATTTAGTTGCATGCGACTTCCCAGCAGTTATCTTCTACAGGGTGAAATTGATATCATTAGCATCCTTTTAAACTAAGAGTCCACCCATCAAACTGAACAACTTTTACTATGGCAGCAAACCGATCGGAGCAAAAAATATTCTGCTGTTGCATACATTTGAGTCGCGAACTCGCGCGTCGACATTGCAGTTTAGTACGGAACAGATAATTTTTTATTTGCTCCGATCGGTTTGCTCCCATAGTAAAAGTTATTCAGTTTGATGGGTAGACTTTAAGTTTAAAAGGATGCTGATGATATCAATTTCGCCCTGTATATGTGCTTTAACTTACATACTATGTTTTTAGTATGATATGGGTTTAAGGATTCTGGTACCTTTCATATTTTAACTGTCATTGTTATTTTGTTTATAATCATCAGGTATTGTACGTTTTCATCAAGGTACTTATAATTAATAGGGTGATTTGATAAATTCGTTATAAAAAAATATTAAAATATTTGTGATAATTTTTTTTACATCCTCTCGTAAATTTTTTTAAATGGATAAGGAATAAAACAATATTTTTAAATTCTGTTTTCATTTTTAATCCGAAAGCATTTAGTTCTGTATCGTAATACTTATTCTAATTGACATACGATTATTCGGTGCTTCAGTTCAGTCTAAGGTGAATCACACACGATGACGCATGTCGCACCGGCAGACGTCAGTCCGTCATTTGCGTATCAAGGAGTTGCATGAAACCGCACGTAGAAGCACACACGGTGACTGGTATGGTGTGTGCTTCTACGTGCGGTTTCATGCAACTCCTTGATACTCAAATGACGGACTGACGTCTGCCGGTGCGACATGCGACATCGTGTGTGATCCCTCTAAACAATATTCCATAATATGCATTTTACAATCTATACCAAAAATTATAACTGATTCCCTGAACCTTATATTTTACTACAGTTAGGGCAAAACACCAACAAAAATCGATACCCAAGAATTGTTACAGACTTAATTGTAATTTATAATTTGTCTTAGACTTTTTATCATCAGCATCATTACTTCTACAGCCTTGTGCTGGACAGAGGCTAAATCCATACGTCTACTAGGTACTACTACGAATGCTGTCCATAAAATGCTGTTTGGAGATCGTAGCTCTATCTTCAATTATCTGCGTGGCGTCCTACAATGCGTTTACTTAAGGCATGTTTAAATAATTAAGGTCACCAATCACCAATTATAATCAAACTGTGCAAATCAGCGTGGTTGAGCGTGGAAAATATCCACCAATACAACCGCTTCCTTTCCCATCTTCTCAATCTTCTGAGTCGATTGTGTCCTTGGTTACAGCTATGCATCTTTGTATTGCTTTGGCAGCCTTAAACGCCTGTCTTTCATTTCGGTCAGTAGGGGGTCACTTGTAAGAACCGTAATATGTTATGACATCACTATCACTTACTACTTTGGAAGTATAGAACCTAACTAGCATTACTTTATTACCATAATTTAGAGGATAGAAATGATAGAAGGCCATTACTCGGACTAAGATGTTTCATGCGTGTACTCCACTGCGGCTGCGTCCCTGATAAAACCTAACCGATTTTTGAAGAAATAAAGTTCAAAACTAATCAACACTAAGAGTCCTGAAAGTGCCCGGCATCCCCATGTACTGTTCATTAAATTTATCAGTTTGTCTTCGTGATTCGTCAGTTGAAGCTTTGGTCATCTCTCTCCAGTATTGTCTGAAATCTTTTGCACTTAATTCTTGGAATAGATCATCTGGAAAAAATAATGTTTAGTATTAATTATAATTAATCTTAAATTGTACCTAACAAATAAAATTAAAAGGTTACACTTTTTCTGCGTGTGGTCTTAATAAGAACAGCTTTTATCAAACAATCAGTAACCAAAAACGCAAAAGGTCAAGATTAGTATAGTACCCTATCGCTATATTTGATGTCATTAACGCCAAAATGATAAATTAATGTAGTGTTTATCTGATATTGATGAGTTAATAGTATTTATTGAATTGAACATTGAATTGTTTTTCTAGGCTAAACATTTGAAGTACGCAAGTTGTTTTTTTAATAGACTATAATATACCTACAGCTTGGACAAATTTCATATAAAACTATAATTAACATAACTATCTGACCACACTGGTTTAGAATTTGTCCATGTTCTAATACCGGTTTTTTAAAGCCTTATTTATTCCGTGATACTGGATTACGTTTTTCATAATAACGTTTTAGAAAATAATATTGAGCCTAGCAATCTTAGACTAGTTACGTATAATAATTGGCAAATTTGAATGAATGAATGAAGATATACTTTTATTTAAGTACACCAAACACAGATAACAAAAAAGATAACGGTACAAATAAGGCGGCGAATAAACTTCTAGAGTCGCCTTGAAGGCGTAGAAACAACACTATTAGACGAAAGCGCTACTGCGCAGATTTAGTTTTTGATATGTGGCATGCTAAAATTATGCTATGTTCGAAATTCCTTTGACTTCCCCCCTCGGGGATAATAATTTGTTGTTATCATATGCTAAAATAATTTGCTTTCCCTATCGCCTTTTGCTACCGGAGCGCCAAATTTTGAATTTCGTAAAAATGACCGGATGCCGACGACAAAGACGCGTCATGAGAAGCGCCTAGTTCTGAAGTGAACTGCAATGCAGCGTATGCATCGTCACTACCTTAAATTCGTCGTTAAAACTCATATAAAATTTCCGAAGGATGAGAGCTCGTCGATGATTTTGACAAATTTGGTGATTTGGAATTAGGGACACCTAAAAACCATATCGTAAATTTTTCAAATATCTTCAATGTACAGACACACTTCTGGTTAAAGTTTTAGAATAGTTAAGAAGTATAGATTTGAAATGAAAAACTATCAACTTACCGTTAAGATTAGCCATTGATTTTTCTTTACCGCCATATTCCTCTGGAAGTAAATCTTTAGGGATGTACTCGTAGAGTGAATCCACAGTTTTGTGCACTTGGATCCTTGAAGCGATTTTCGGAGGCAACACTTGTTTGAATAACATGACTATAGTGTCTATCATTTTAGATGGCGTCAATATGTGGAATCCTTTCACGCGAACTCCATAACCTTCCTGTAAATATGAGATAGGCAAAGAATATTCGTTATTTAGTTGAACGATTAATGTTATTACTTATTATTTGGTTGTTAGAGCTTGGTCTCTGACCAATAGGTATCGTGACCTGGACAAATCTATTGTTGCTATTACAATTGACCTTTAGATCATTTCCTATTCCCACGTATTTCGTGAACAGTGTTAATGCTTTTGGAGGGGGATCCCTAATGTCAGTAGGTACTACGTAGGTACCTGCCTCTGTGGTCTAATGGCATTGGCTCTCTCACCTAGTGATATGTCACTTTGTGCGTTTTTCCCCAGTTGGTTAGGACATTGCAAGCTGAATCACCTGGTTGTCTGAAAAGAAACATGATTCCGTGCTTCGGATGGCACGATAAGCCGTTGGGCCTGGCTACTATCTCTGGTGGTAGTAGTCGTTACATAAAAACCACGTCAGATGCCGTAAGGCGGTCTGAAACAACTCTGACACCAGGGCTCTGCCCACACGAAAAGAAGAAGAAGTAGGTACTACGTATGCTGAATACAGCTAGATGGCGACTCCTGCTGTGAATGAGCAATTCTCATTCGCAGGCGTTTCATCTGCTTCGCAGCAGAATCTGCAAGTGGATTACAAGCCTTAACAGTATACTGCAAGCTATACAAGCATCTACACAGAATGGGGCTTGTTGATTCAACAAGCCCCATTCTGTGTAGATGCTTGTATAGCTTGCAGTATCCTGTTAAGGCTTGTACCAAGAGCCTTAAATCACTGCGGTTTAAATTGATGGAATCAAAGATATATTTGCTTCCGGTCACAAGTTATTTCGCGTGCTTCAGTCTTAGTGTATCTTCAGCTTAGTGGTGATTTTATTGTTCATTATTTTAGTATATACTTCAGATAAAACCTATCGTGAATTACTGAACCTTGAATCAGCTAATTAGGCTTCCATCACAAATTAAGAAATGAAATTCAGACAAAAAGAAATAAAGCAGGATTAGCCTTGCTACAACTGCACGCTTTAAAATGTCAACATTTGCAAGTTTAACACTTAGTTGCAGAAACGCTCATTAGAGTTATTCCTCCATTAAATCTCTTTCTAGCTTTTACTACATCAACAAGACAAAAAGTGACAGCAAGAGATTTAATGGAGGATTAACTTTAATGAGCGTTTCTGCAACTGACCGTTAATTACATATGTAAAAAAAGTGTGTGTATTTATTATCATCTTGTTCTATGATAATAAAATAGTAAACATACCGTTAGTAACGTCATAGCTTGACGTAGTTCAACTGGACTCATTTTTGTCACTAATTCAGTGATATTGACTTCAGTGTAATCCAAGACAATGATGTAACTGTTTGCATAGTCATGTGAATTTATATATTCAGCTGCCTGAAACATAAAACATTATTAAAATGCGAGGCGTCAATCGCGAGCACGTATCATATTTATTTTGTTATAAATTTAAGAGGAGGCCTTCGCTCAGCAGTTGGTAAAGGCTATAAGAAAGTTCTTGCTTATTTGTTTCAATGTCAGGGTTCTGGGTTTTGAAAGTTTGCCCCTCAATGATTATTTTATGAACGAAAATACATGTGAGCTAACACAAAATAACGATGTTTATAGCAAGAATGCGCACAACACACAAACATCCCCGAACCCACTCGCTCGCCACGCAAATCCACCACTGAGTTTGCCAAACACAAATTCGTCAATGGTTCACTTCACTCATTCACTTTATGAAACACAACCTGTTGAAAACCTCTCTCTCTTGTTTCCAGAAAAAAAAACTTTATTTTTTGTATCGACAATTACAACATTGCTCAGTGACCAGCTACTTCTTTTAACTGCGGACTATTGGAGGGACCAGAAACCAGAAATGTCTAGAAAAGGGATGGTTGAATGATCAAAGGGGGCAGTGAAATGATTAAAAGTTATGAACAGATTCTATATAGTAAAACTAACCATAGTATAGAGCCTGTAACAATTGAGAAGTACTGAAAAATCGAATTGCTTTCCAAAGTTTTTCAAAATAAATACTCTTTCGTGATCCTTAGTTAGATTCGGCATTAGTGCATGATATCTGAAAAAATAAAGAATGTTTATTAAAATCAGGCATTTTGGACATCAATGGAATAACGGATCAGCGAAATAAGTTGAACACCTAGAGTTGTGGTAGGAACCTAATACGGGACGCAACCTGGCATCGATCCAGAGTAATCGTTACTAGCCACAGCAGCTGGAAGCGCAGAAGCCTTCAAATGCAGAAAATACACGTCTCTAGGAGAGGGCTACATCTTCGTACCATTCGCCGTGGTGACGCTGGGCCTATGAGGCTCTGAAGCCAAATACTCCTTCAACGACCTATAAGCGCTTCTTATCGAAGTCCACGGTGACTGAAGGGGAAAAATTAGTTTGAAAATTCAAAGAGGGAATGCTGCCAACTTGTCAGAGACCAATCACACAACCCATTTTTAAGCAAAAGCTATGTCACAACTGCACCACCGCGTCGCGACGTCTACCCAACTGAATCGTCGCGATTTTAAAGCACAGGCGTTGAGTGAGCGTTATCGCTGCGATTCCAATGCGACACAGATTGCTCTTTTAATTATCACAGTAATACCGCGGCGATGTTGTGTTGATATCGTTTCGTCAACGCCTTCACTCAAAAATCGGCCGTGGGATACGGCCTTTTGGAACAATGCCTCAATGGGGTGCACTTGAAGATTATATTATAATTATCCTTTATAATTTTCACATCCTTCTTTCCTTTTATTTTATATCTTTTTTCAGATATTAATAAAGCTATCGTAATAAATTAAAGTAGGTAATTAGAACAGAACCGCATTCACATGCGATCAAGGCATAGATCATCTTACGAAAAAACCGGCCATATACGAGTCGGGACGTTACGTTAGACTATACTAATAGAAAAAAAGAAAAGAATTATTTTCAGCCGAAATACCAATAGATGGCGTATCTCAAAATAGGGTCGAAATAAGAGCGTTATCGAAAAAAAAAACAATACAATTATGCAGTAAAACTTTCTCATTTTGAGGTTCGCCTCTTTGTAACGTAGCGTAGGGAATGAATTGATACCCCATATTATGATGAAGTAGGTAGATAGAAAATATTTATTTTGTAAACTCAAAGTGCGTGTTACGGATCGTGTTGTACACACGGCCACAGATAAAGCTACGCATAGTTGGACTCTATGTCCATAAAAATAGAGTTCATCTATATGTGGGTTGATCTGTCGCCGTGTGTACGTCATTTTGAATAATTTTAGGAGGCTTTCAGATTTTAGGTAGCAAATCGTATACTTACAGCATACTCAGATTCTTGAAATCCTGTACATTGAAATCTTGGAATAATTTTAATAATTTAATAATTTTTGAATAATTTTAGGAGGCTTTCAGATTTTAGGTAACAAATCGTATACTTACAGCACGCTCAGATTCTTGAAATCCTTTACGTTGAAATCTTGGAAATAATTCGGCATCAACGATCTCAAGGTACACACTTTGTCAAGCTTCGCTTTAGCTCGCTCCACGGAACCTTTACTGGTTATTATTGCTCGCTCTAAGTAATCTCTACCTGGAAATTAATTTACATAACATGATTGTTACATTGTCTTACGTCCTCCAATTTTATTTTATTTATTTTTCACGATTTTTTATCCACGTCCGCACGGTTTCCGTCATCAAAAAAAAAATTATAGCATATCAAATTTTATTAGTCATACATTTTTGTCAGAAGAAAAGATCAGAGATCAAGCCTCAAGGTTTTTTTTTTGTTTATCGGGCACAGGCCCACCACACATTCCCACCGCTGTAACTCCTGTAAGCCAGGATCAACAGCGGCGACCATTCACAACACTGGACAATGAAGACCAGCGAGCCCGGGGGATGACTCTAATCTGTCTTGGAACGTGCAATGAATTAATCAACGAAGATAGGAGGAGTAGGTTAGCCATTGTAAACGGGAGACAGCAATAAGAAGGAAACGGGAAGCCTCAAGGTTTGTCAAAGGGCTATGGAGCGCAGCATCCTTGGCTTGAAACTGATCGACAGGGTCAGAAATGAGATCATTCGCTCCAGAACCCAAGTAACAGACGTTGCCACCACTGCTGCCAATCTACTGTGGGATTGGGCTGGACATGTCTGCCGCATGCTAGACGACCTGTGGGCCAAAACTACTACCAACTGGTCCCCAGCAAGAGGAAATCGGCGTCGAGGCAGACCAAGAAAAAGGTGGCGGGACGAAATTGATAGCTTCCTAAAGAACTGGCCTAACGAAGCGCAAAACCGGGACGCATGAAGAGATCGGAGGGAGGCCTTTGCACAACAATGGGACAGCGACGGCTGATATAATAATAATAATAATAATACATTTTTTTAGGTACTGTTACAAAACAATAATAAAATTATCGGTGGCCGCAACAAAAAAAATTGACGCCATTGGGTCCATATAAAGTTACACAAACCTCTTTCATCTAAATCCGTTTAGACGTTCAGGGTTGAACCTCATCTGGCAGCACGGCATCGCATTTTTTCGTCGCTCTATCCTTTTCTGTCACTCAGGAACGTCATTTGCCACAGCAAATAAGATAGACGCGGAACGCGATCGCGCGCGGCGGTGCTGTGGCGTGCGGTTGCGTTCCGTCTTCCTTATTTGCTCTAGCAAATGTCGTTCCTGTGTGACAGAATAGGATGGAGCGACGGAAAAAGGCGATGCGGTGCTGCCAGATGAGGTTCAACCCTTATGCGTGACACCCGCGTATTGCAGGCGCCTGACAAGGCCTCGAATGTATGTTGAAAATGTAGCTGTATAGCATATGCTCATATGCTCACAACTATATTCTCAGGTTAGTCAGAGATATTTTGAAAACTCAGAACATCCACATTTCAATAGTAGTACCGAAATTCTGTCCAGTGTGACGGGGGCTGGAATGGACAGGATGAGGAATACCTACTGTTAATCACAGTAGGTATTCCTCATCCTGTCCATTCCGTTGGCGTTGTGCTTTGAATAAAGATGTAGTGGTTAAAGTAGAGAAGAGAATTCAATGGTATGTACATATAGAAAAGATTAATAATAGTTGATTTACGAAACTGATAAACAGGGTATAAGGAAAGTATCATTAACCTTTAAACCACACACTCTACCCATCAAACTGAACAACTTTTACTAGTTTGCTCCCATAGCAGCAAACCTGTCCGAGCAAAAAAATCAGTTGTCTCATACATTTGAGTCGAGTAGGTATTGCTGAAATGTTTTATGCTCTGAGTGGTTTGCTCTCATAGTAAAAGTTGTTCAGTTTGATGGGTAGAGTATGTGGTTTAAAGGTTAATAATACTTTTCGTTACATCCTGCTTAAGGCGTGCAAGGAAGGAAACATTGGTAGAAGCAGACTTAGGAGGACGTACCTAGACCAGATCAGGGACGTCAGTAAAATATTCCACGTTAAAAGTAGCCGAAATCGACGGGAATGTATGACAAGATATATGGACCTAGAGGAAGGAAGAGAGATGTGTCAGAACCGTCCAAAGTAGAGACCCATAGTATTTCCTTACCCCTTTAGGAAAAAGGCATGGATTTTTGTATGTACGTAAGAAAATAAATTAGAAATCTGTGATTTGAAGTAAGGACACCTAACACCATATCGTAGGTACCTTTTTTTGTAAATATCTTCAATGTCTATACATCTCTTCAATATCTATATATCTTCATATCCTTACAAAAAAACATACAGACATTACTACAGATACTGTTTAATTATAGTACACGATTTGCGGTGAGCACGCAACTTCATAATTAAGTATGCACGTGCCGGATTTTCGTCGCAAAGGTATAATAATTACTGAGGCGGATAGACAAAGATAGATAGATATACAGGAAGAAATTGATATCATTAGCATCCTTTTAAACTGAGAGTCTACACATCAAACTGAACAACTTTTACTATGGGAGCAAACCAATCGGGGCAACCAAAAAAATCAGCTGTTCCTTGGCTGTTCCATACTAAACTGCAATGCCTATGCGACACAAATGTATGCAACAGCTGATGTCTTTTTGCTTCTATTGGTTTGCTCCCATAGTAAAAGTTGTTCAGTTTGATGGGTAGACTCTTAGTTTAGTAGGATGCTAATGATATCAATTTCACCCTGCAGATAGTTGTATTTTATAAACCGATTTCAATAAACAAATAAATAAAGCCGTGTTGGTCCAGTGGTGAGTAACCTTGCCTGCCATGCAGGAGGCGATGATTTGATACGCGTCCATTCCAACTCGTACCAATGAGTTCTTCGGAATTTATTTTACGATTTTTAACACCACCGGCTTTTGGGTGAAGGAAAACATCGTGAAGAAACCTGCATGCTTCAATTTCGAGGCATGTATTGTTTGCCTTAAATCTGCCATTAACAATGTAACTAAAAATATTAACACGCAAATACTACAGTTTTATTTCACGTTAGAGATTTTTCATACAAACGTTCAATCAGCAGACTGAATTTAGTATTGGAAAGTCCATAAGGAAATTTCGAATTTTCTATATGTTTCTTAGGGAAAGTTGTTCAGTATCATGGGTACAATAACCTTTTAAAGTAGTGCAATTGTTTACCCTAACACCCTGTATATTGGACCAACATCGAAATCGCGACGAAAAAAAATTGCTGTTTCATACTAAACTGCAATCCTACTGGGGCCAAAGGTGGGATAGCAGATTTGTTTTGCTATTTCCGGCTCCCATATCAAAAGATGTTCAGTTTGATGGTCTGAAGCACTAATGTATATAAAAAAAAGATAGATTAAAGATGTAGTAGGTACATACATAAAAAACAACTAAGTTAACAAATTTATTATCTGTATTAGATATACGAACTAATTGCTTTTAAAATATTGTAATCTATTCATACACACGCTTATCTCATTAAAATATGTATCATAATAACATTCGTTTGCTCGTGTCATACACATGGTGTAAACTTAAATGCGGTACATACTAAAGGGGTCATCAGACCATCAAACTGAACAACTTTTAAGAATTAATCTAACATCGAAAACGCGAAGAATATCTGCTTTTGGGTTGAGTGTTCATTGAAGTTTTCGGTGGAACAACAAATTTTAATTTCCCGATTTTGATGTTGGCTTCATTTAGTGAAATTTGTTCAGTTTGATGGTCTCTTGTACCCTGTAAAGTATTTTACAGCCTGTGAATTGGTCTTAATGAAATATTTTTGACTTTTCTTTATCGAAGTTCCCAAAATAAACACCTTTGTAAATTATTTTATACATTTTAAATAAAGTCTATAGAATTTAATAGACATTTCTCTTAAATTCTTTTTCTATCGAGTCGATGAAAGTTTTACCAAATTGTGGCACCAAAAGGTATAACAAAACACCCCAGTAATACTTAAAGGGGTGGTTTCAGTACAACTTTTACTATAGTGAAAGTTCCGGATTCACAGTCGTAAAATTTTATTAAAAATACTAAATATTTATTGATTTTCAGGACACCCTATGATTAACAACATTAGATTACCTATGCATAGCACATTGGATAGATAATACAATAAAAGTTTTAAGCTGTGATCCCACACTAGACACAGGGCCTGGTTGTTGAGGATCAATCCTGGTTTAGTTTAGTTTAGATCATATCAAACTGAACAAATTTCTGTTTTGAGACACGTCAAAAAAAATATAAGGTCTGACAAAACTAACTGAAAATATTTTAAGGGAACAATGTCCTCTTTTTACTGAACAACTTTTTCTATGGGGCCAATATAGAAATTGCAAAAAAAAATCAGCTATCCCATACATTTGAGTCAAGTTAAGTTTGCAGTTTTGTAAGGGACAGCTGATTTTTTTTTTCATGATTTCGATATGGGCCTATAGAGAAAGTTGTTCAGATTGATGGTCTGATCACCCCCTTAAAATAGTTTCAGCTAATTTTGTTAGACCTCAAATACAGCGTGTTAGGGTAAACAGTTGCATTACTTTAAGGGGTGATTGTACCTATGATACTAAAAAAAATTCCCTAAGAAACCTATAGGAAATTCTCAAAATAAATTCTGGACTCTCCATACTACTTAAATGCAATCAGCTGATTGAACGTTTGTATGAAAACTCAACATTTTCTTTTGCAAATTTCCGATATTGTTCCTTTGGGAAAGTTGTTCATTATCATAAGTACAATCACCCATTACTCTTATGCATCTATCTACCCTAACACCCTGTATAAATCTGCAGTTTTGTATGTAACATTCTGATGTTTTTTAATAACAAATTTTATTCGAATTGACCAATACGGTATTAGTCCGGGAGCAGCTACTGCTTATTACTGCGGACTATGGGGGGACCACACCAGTGACGGAGAAGCACCCTGGTATGTCTACCAAACCAGTAAACATAAATTATAGTTTCAAAACTTTTCTTGTCTACTTACTGAAATCCCTTCTCATAAAATGATTCTGTTTCTTCACCCATTCGTCTAGTATATCTATCGCTTTATTCATTTCACCAGTTTTATCCAAATTATACATTTTACGCACTGACTGTAGAGTATCATTTTGAAAATTTATTAATGTTGTATTCTTTAAGGATTCCATTTTTAGGCAAACGTTTTTTTAAGATCCTGTTAAGTTTACTACACTCTGTGAACACTTATACTATACTAGTTGTTTGTTACAAATCTATGTTAAAAAAAACACTTGTCAAGTGTGAGTAGGCATGTCTCACGCCCCGAGGGTTCCGTACCTTAAATGGCATCAGTAAACTTTTGTGTCACTGATTTTATTATTGGCTATTTTTTTCAATCATTTATTTAATATTTTACAAGGTGTTGCATAAATAAAAATAAACATTTAAAAGTTTTCAGGAGGTTGTTAAGACCATAAAACTGAACAACTTTCACTATGGGACCGACATCGAAATCGCGAAAAAAAATTCAACTATCAGTATTTAGCTCGAGTAGATTTGTAGTTTAGTATGTAACATCCGATTTTCATATTGTTCCCATGGTGAAAGTGGTTCAGTTTGATAGTCTAAACAACCCCCTTAAATGTTTATTTGTATTTTTGTAACACTACATTTACACCAAAACCTTTAAATAGTGTCTGTTGATGAGGGGCCAACTGCGATGGTGTGGACATAAAGCCCGTATGGATGAGTCCCGTCTACCGAGGCCTGTCTTCTACTCAGAGATCTCTATTGGAAAATGGAAGCCTGGTGGTCAGTATTTGCGGTACAAGGATGTCAAGAATCGTCAGCTGGCAACAAGCGGCATAGCCTCAAACTCCTAGAACATGCGCAAATGAGACCTGAGTGGCGGAAAACTGTCAAGTGAAGGGGAAGTGACTGGGCACTTCGAGACTGTCAGGTTGGCAGCCCTTGAAGCCAAACTTCAAGACCGCAAGACCCGTCCCAAACCAAAATTTATAACTACACCTACAATTCGACTCTGGGTTTTTTGTTTTTTTTTTAATTCTTTTTTTTTTTTGGAGCTTTTAACCCTGAGGTTACGTTACGACTCTGGGTTTGTTCCGATTTCGTTGTCTGGGTAGGAGGCTCGGTGGCGAAATTGGATAAAGCAGTTCCCCACTTTGGAAGAGTGCGGGTTCAAGTCCCGCCCGAGACAATTTTTTCAATTTTTATTTAATTCGACTGGTACTGTATTGTGCTGCGTGTAACCAAACTCGGTTTCTCCAGCCACATCTGGCCCTGTACTCAGACTTTCGATTTTCGATATATCGAGACCGTTTCGGACCGAACTTCATTGTAATAGAGTTCACTTTGGATCGAAAACGTTCACGCAGTTGCGAAGTTCAAATGTCCGGGTAGACCCCCTGAGCTCACGCCAAGAACAAATGACGGTCACCGCCGACATATACATCATAGAGGACCTCATCATCAGGTAAACAAAGAAAATGGATAGTCGATTCAGTATTTGCTAGGCTGTCACTTACACCCTGTATTATGTGACAGAATGGGACGGATGGAACTGGACAATTTTACTTTAATTTAAATAAATAAATAATGTCTCCAGTACTTGTCAGTCTCCGGAACCCTAAAACCTACAGTACCTACAGTAAACCTACAGAGCGAGTTCAATGATTATATTATTAAAATTTGTAAAAATCAGTTCGCAATCAAGTTTTATCAAGGTTATTCACGTTAGTTATATTTTATTTCCGCGTTCTAACGCGGTGAATGAAGTGTTTTTAGAGACCTTTTACCGTTCAGTGGTGCCCTTATCACAATAATAAAGATTTCTTTTTCTTTTATTTTTATTTTATATGTTCTATACATTCCACTTTTAAGAATCTCTCTCTCTCTCTCTCTCTCTTCCTGGCTTTTAATCCTATATGGTGGTGGGGTCAGCCTTCCGTATCTGCTCTCTCCACCTTGCCCTATTTCTGACGTCGTCTTCGGAGACATTGCACTCGGTCATATCACAACGAACTGTGTTCATCCATCTAGTCTTCGGACGTCCTCTTGGTCTCTGTCCTGGAATCGACAGTTGCAGTGCCATATTTCCTACATATAAAAGTGGCCTTGCACGTTTAGACCTATAGAAAACCTATAAAAGTAGTATTCAAAAATAGCTTTAAGGTGGTTTCAGTCCATACAAATGTTTGACGCACAATACGCGTAGACGGAATTAATAAAAGTAATATTTTATATATGGAAAAATAGTTTAGAAAATGTAGTTGCCGCGTAACAAATAACATTTGCAATTTATAAAATAATTACGAAGATATAAAGCTTTTACAATTTTGTATGAAAAATTTCAAAGCTTCGTAATTATTTCATAAATTGCAAATGTTATTTGTTACGCGGCATCTAGATTTTCTAAACTATTTTTGCATATATACAAAGTTACTTATATTAATACCGTCTACGCGTATTGTGCGTCAAAGTTTTGTATAAAATTGACCCCTCTGCAACCGCCTTAAGGCTTTAAGTTGACGTACTTGTTTAGCACTTTTTTTTATCGAACTAAGTTTTTCTTGATTTCTTGATTGATAAATCTTAAATCTTGCGCCAAAGTTTCAATGTTTAGGAGTATCTCGACTCGATAGTTTCGATACCCACGACCGAGTGACGGAGGCCTGATTTAGGTTACTGGGATATTTCAGTGAGTTGTCTCAAAATCAAAGAGAGTATGTAAACATTTAAATTTTACATAATTATGTAAAAATCATACAGTTCATTTAATGACAACCATCCAATTAAAAGTAAAAATAGATAACCACTTCGCTATTTTAGAGTAATACGAAAACTTTATTGCTACTACCAGCTAATCCAAGAATATCGTTCTTTCTTTTTTTCTTTCTTTTTTTTTGCCATTTTTTCTTTAATTTTTTCTTTCCTTCTTGCTTTTTTTGTTTTTCTTTCTGTTATTATGTAATTCAGTCAACACTCAAAGTCCTAAAAGTGCCCGGCAACCCAATGTAATGTTCGTTGAATGTGGCCTTCTGCCTTCTTGTTTCGTCAGTGAAAGCGTTCCTCATCTCTTGTCTACACTTCTTGAAGTCGTCCGAGCTCAAAACGTCTACCCACTTATCTGTAAAAGAAAGGATGACATTGTTACGAACAGGAATTACTTAATCATCCTCATCCCCCTATACAAGGTGTAAGAAAATACCATAGTAATACTAAAGAGTGTGCTTCAGATCATGAAACTGAATATCTTTCACTAAAGACAAGTTACAACACTGCAGTACCAACTCGTCTCAAATGTATGGGACAGCACATTATTTAATTTTTTCCACATTGTCTCCGTAGTTAAAGAGTTCAGTTTGAAGGTATGGACCACCCCATTAAATATTTCTAAGGTTTTTTGTCACATCCTGTAATACTCGTATATCTGACTAAGGAGGTACAAGGGTACATTTCATATCAAGGAAAGTGTATGGGCGTTAGTCCACAACGCGTGCTTTGGTAGACTTCACATACGCCTTAGTTTAATTTTTCTTCAGCTTACCTATGAAGGTTTCCTCGCCATGTTTTCCTTCACCGTTTGAGAGCAGTCAATATTACCGCCCTACCAGGGTTCATGTAAATACTTTGCTTGTTATTCTTTTCGACTTTATGTCGGACATAAATCCGAGATATAAATCTTTTCTGATCTTATTTACTTACATAAGTTTAAAAAACTCATTGGTATCATACACATGACAAGTCTTCCGTGCGGAACCGCATGATTGCGTGTCCATTTGTATATCTTTTTTTTATTGACTTATTTTTATGCGGAAATAGCATAAATAAAAAAAATATATATATTTTACCTTTAATCTCCTCAAGCGGTCTTTCTTTCCCACCATATTCTATCGGCAATATATCTTTAGGTACATATTTATATATTGATTCTATTGAGTTATGAATATGAATACGTGCACCTAATTTTGCACTTAGAACTTGCTTCATCAATGTGACTAATGTGTCAATAAGTTTTGATGTCGTTAACATGTGAATTCCTTTATTTCGTACCCCATAGCCTTCCTGTAATTAAAAATATATATTTTTGAATTATCATAGGTATACTTAATTATTATAATTCAGCCGAGGTTTTTAGCTAGCGGCTTTTTACCACCTGTATCGGTAATTTTCGTGGGATTTGAAACAAAATGCCCTGGTAATACTTAACAGGGTACTTCGGACTATCAAACTGAAAAATTTTCGAAAGATTTTTAGAACCAAATTACCCAAGAAAATTAGCTGTCCCATACATTTAAGCCTATGGAGTTTTGTATGAAACAGCATTTTTGTCGAAATTTCGATTTTGTCTCCATAGTGAAAGTTATGTCAGATTTTCGTTAAAATTTATAATTTCAAAGTTACAATGGCTCAAAGATTTATGTATAACAATCTTACTGTCAGTTGCAGAAACACTCATTAAAGTTAATCCTCCATTAAATCTCTTGCTGTCACTTTTTGTCTTGTCGACGCAGTAAAAGCTAGCAAGAGATTTAATGGAGTATTAACTCTAATGAGCGTTTCTGCAACTGAGTGTTTAATACTTTATTTGGTTAGTATTGAGAATAGGATCATATCAAAATTAGGCTTATATTATTAAAGGCTTCTTACAAAATGCCATCTTTATTAGCACAGAGCGAAAATTAGTTCACACATTTCTCAATAGTGTCGGTGGTGGCAGCACATGTATGTTGCTACAAAAACATAGGTAATGGTGTTTATGTAGCACTAACTTAGTACAATCTCAACAGATCTAACTTTTTTGTATGCAGCGAGCTCGGGCGGTCTGCAAGGACTAATCTTCCTAAGTTACATACCATTATCAATGCAGTCGCTTGTCGCATGTCATTTAAGTTAACATTGGATATGAGATTAGCTATATTTCCATCCAAAATGTCTACCACAACCGTATGGCTGACAGCATAGTCATATGTTCTTAAGTACTCGTAAATCTGTAATTATTAAAAAAAATTAAAAGTAGGTATTTTAACATTGAAATATAATTGGTACACAATGAGATTCTATACCATTGGCTTAATCAAATCAAATATACTTTATTTTACACCAAAACATAAACAGTAAAATACAGAAATAAAAAAAAAATGTATAAAAAATAAAAAAATAAAAAATAAATAAATAAAAAAAAAACAAAAAAAAAACATAGTTATATAACATAATTATATAATTGTAAAAAATACAGTTACAGTGTGTAAAATAACATATTACGTTACATATTGAACAGGGATATGCCGTATCGATAATAGATTACGTTTTAAATATTTAAAAAAAATACTCATAACCTCTTTCCTGTTCACCGTTTGTTAAAAATGGCCTCATACCTGTAACTATTATTTAATTATATTTAAATAAGAAACAGTAGGGTCGAATCAGGAACTTTTAAATTTATATGCCATTTTATGTCTATTTTTATTCCGGAATTCATAACATAAAACCTATCATACTGTGACGTCACACTTACAATAAAAACTGGGGTATGGTACACACGGCGACACATCAAGCTATACAAAACCATTATAAGCTGGTCGCGAGACGTTATACGTTACTCGTCCTACGCGCGGCCAGCTTATTTTGGTTTTGTATAGCTTGATGTGTCGCCGTGCGTACACAAATAATAAAGGAAATATTTGATACTAACCATAGCAGAAAACTTATAACCATCCAGAAGCATAGCTGGATTCAATTCTTTATAATTTTTAAATTTAATAAAATATACTCTGCCGTGATCATTTGTTAGTTTTGGCAAGATGCCGTTAATACTGTAAAAAAAATATAGTTACTAGTCTAAAAAAAAAGTTTTTTTTAATCCTCCTTTTATTTAAATAAAATAAATAAATAAATATCTTGGACATTGTCACACAAATTATCTAGTTACATTTAAAGTACCTACCAGAATCTAGACAGAACATACATTTACAGGGTTGAAATTGATATCATTAGCATCCTTTTAAACTAAGAGTCTATCCATAAAACTGAACAGCTTTAACTATGGGGGCAAACCGATCGCAGCAAAAAAAAAAACTGCTGTTGCATATAATTGAGTCGAGCAGGCATTGCAGTTTAGTATGAAACAGCTGTTTTTTTTTTGCTCCGATCGGTGTGCTTCCATAGTAAAAGATGTTCAGTTTGATGGGTAGACTCTTAGTTTAAAAGGATGCTAATGATATCAATTTCACCCTGTATAGAAAGAAATGCTCTAAAAAAGAAAAAAAAACTAAACTTGAAATTAAATCAAACTTTTATGCTGTAGTGGAAAGATTTGCCAGTTCAAGGTCCAAATGTTCGTATCGAGGGAGCGCCTGATGAACTCTGGTTTCGTCACTCGGGGAGCAACTACTGTCTTCTTCTTTGTGAATGTGGCCCACTGATATGCAAACGAAGTATCCATCTACCTAGACAGGTAATAGCGCCAGATGAGATACAAAACCCTCCCATGTCAAAAATCTACTGCAGTTCTTGACTTCAGTGGGGATCAGTAGGGTACTGTAAAAGGGGTGTTCACAAAAGACCAGCAATAACGGTCACAGTGGCACTGGCGCATGTACCCATAATAGCACACTGTTGTAAACGAGAACATACTTACAAAGCATCTAAGATCTTAAAATCCTTCCTGATGTCGTGGTCTTCAAAGAAATGAGGTAACAGGGTCCTTAGCGTACACAACTTGTCCATTCTTGTTTTAGCACGCTCCACTGATCCCTTAGCAGACATTACAATGGTTCTTTCTAAAAAATCTCTACCTGAAAATACACACAATAAATCTGCTGTTCCCATGGAGGAAAGATAGGAGCGGAGGTGTCGCAAAGCAATATTTCTATCGTATTAAGTGTCGTCAAAATGCAGGGACGGGAGGGAGGGACAAAATGGAGGTCCGTTTCGAACTGAGCATCATAGGCCACGCAGTCCACGCACACTGTGAAGTCATGACCTAATATAATTGCGACAGCCCTAATTGCCTTTCGACACCTCCGTTCCTTTCTTATCATATAGCATATAGGTAAGGTATGATCTTTATAATACAAGCGGATTCAATAAGAAGAATACATAAATCAGCAAACATGCTTCGTCAAAACAATTAAATACGGGCAGAGATCTGCAAGACGCATCGCCAACATAGGAACCCGAACATTCTCAGTCAAATAACTCGCCCCTTGTCGATCCCGGCGCAAAGGAGCCCATAATATTAAGGCTGCACCGCGCCTATTGTGCTGCCCCCAAACGATTTTTTTTATTTCTAAACAATTAAACAACATTTCCAAAAAAACAACAATGTCAAATTGTAGTCCTGTTCCGATCCGTAAGCATTGTAAGCCTTGATAGGCTTTCAATTTATCGAAACATTACGGATTATTTTATGTTTTATGCTTGATAATAACTAAAAACATTATAATAACAAATCGGCAGTGACCCGATAAATTGAAAATCAGCAGTGACTGCAATGTGACATTCATGTTTTTTTTTTTTAAACATTGTTTAATTGTCAAGAAATAAAAAAAAATACGATTGGCGGCAGCACTATAGGCTCGATGTAGCCTTATAGCCCAGTCATTGTACGGTTTGAGCCGGGACTAATTAATAATTGATATTTTTTTCGGTATAATATTGAAGAGCCAATTTAAGCCTAGAAATGTACCAAAATTAAAAAAAAAAATCACATCGGCAACAGTTCCAATTTTCATATTTAGGTATTATCTCATTCTAAAAAACCTGACAGTAATATTTATTTCACATATTTAAGGCTTTACCATTATTAAATACTTCAAACATGGTGTAAATATTTTTGGCTACTTAGAAGGTTTTGAAAAATCCATTCAATGCCTATTTTATTGCAAAAAAAATAATTTATATTGTTAAATCTAAGTCAAAAGAGTGCATTGGTATTAATATTATTGATTAAAAAGTATTCTAGAAACACAATTTTGATTTCTATGTTGCGTAGCCATTTTTATTTTAATATGTTTTAAGATAGTCTTTGTCACTAAATGGTGCCGGTTACTGTTTAAAAGTCCAATTAATAATTACTCCCTACCCCGCCTAACAAAACTCCGTAAAATGACTGGGCTATTAACGCTAGCAGCGTTGTCACTTTGAAATCAACGGCGTGTTTGGCGTTGCCATCTTTATAATTAGGTATGTAGTTCAGATAGCATAAGGACTTCTAGATAAAATAAAATAAATAAATAAATAAATAACGCTCACAGGCACATACATTGTAATGATCCCAAGCAAGCACTATAGGCTGTTTATTATGGGAACAACAACGGCACAAACATATAAACATCCATGACCGAACCGGGATTCGAACCCAGGACCCTGGTTTGGCAGTCCGGCGTGGTAACCATTACACCAACCGGGTCGTCAAAGATACAAAGAAACCTCCTCCTTTTTTGAAGTCAGTTAATAGAAATAGTCTAGTTTTTATTGCACATAACATGGATATGTTAATGAAATACATACAAAGTATAACCGTTACATAGTCACGATTAATTTAATTTTAATTGCCTTATGATCGGCAAAGTGATAATCTGACGTATTTATCAGACACGTGTATCTGATACTAACAATGAAATTACATTGCTATCGTAATGTTATAATTATAACATACCTACATCAAATGCATGATTACACTAACTTGAGACAATAATCTTTGCAAGCTTGTAATATTGCAGATATAAAATAACTTCAAGAAAACTTATTTAAAACTTTCGTTATTCCAATACGTATGTTATAAAATAATTACTAGGAATGAAACAAAATTACTGTATATATCATAGCATAAGCATATGCTCACGACTATATTCCTCGAGATATTCTGAAACCTTAGAACATCCACGTTTCACTAGTAGTACCGCAACTCTGTCCAGTGTGACGGGGAGTGAGCCCGTCGCCACTTGTAATGGACAGTAGGTACAATGCATGCCTCGAAATTGAAGCAAGCAGGTTTCCTCACGATGTTTTCCTTCACCAAAAAGCCAGTATTACTGTATATACCGGGGTGTAAAATGGTGACTTAACTCAAATGTATGGAACAGCTGATTTTTTTTTTCATGATTTTGATGTTGGTTCCATAGTGAAAGTGGATGAAGTGAAGAGAAGTGAAGTAAGTGTTAGTGAAGTGTGATTGTGGATTTATGTATAATTTCCTGTAACGTAGCTTGAAGTGGATCTTTTGACTGTTCGCACGGCGACACATCGAGCTATACAAAACCAATATAAGCTGGCCGCGCGACGTTATACGTTTCTCGACCTACGTGCGGCCAGCTTATGTTGGTTTTGTATAGCTTGATGTGTCGCCATGTGTACTCCTTTGGACGAGGTTTATTAAAAATAAATTTGTCTGTCCAAAGAGGTGACAAGCTTTGTTAAAAAATATATTGTGTGAGGTTAATTACCATTTTGGTTTGTATTAAAAACAATGTTTTGGGTAGATGAAGAGATAATGTTCAAAAATACAAATAATTTTCTTACAAACCCTGGTGAAAGTTATTTAGTTTGATGGTCTGAAGCACCTGATTTCATATGTAAAAACGCATTTCAGTTTACAACCAGCATATTATAATTGCTTTTTAATTTGTTAATTAAATAGTTATAAGAGTATTTGTAGCTAAAAATATAAATCTTACCACTAAATTCGTTCTTAATTTTGAAAATATATTAAAATCAGTCAGGCAACTTCCTTGAACAGTCTACGTAAACAATATTCAATTTTAATACTTACTGAAATCCTTTTTAACAAAATGATCCTGTTTTTTCACCCATTCCTCCAGCAAGTCAATTGCCTCATTAATTTCTTTAGATTTCTCCAAACCATATATTTTTCGAACTGCACCTAAAGTATCTTGATTAAATTCTAATATAATGTTCTTTTTTAAACTTTCCATTTTGACGGACACAGTTATCTTTGCAACAGTGTAAAGAAAACTGAATTAATCGTTTAGCTGCGTGGAGTGTCAAACCAGGATTATAATAAAATGTAGAACGTTTACATGTAGGTATTTATATATAACATCTTTTTTTAACACCTTATAAAACTTGTACAAGATAAAGCAGATCGTTATAGTATAAGAGATAGACGTACTTTTTGTTATCATTAGCTACAAGGCTGATTCAGTATTCATAGGTTGTAGAGGTCGGACATTCGAACGGTTGTATCTCCTAAACCAACTGACAGACCATGTCAGTTTTTGTACTGTTCGCATAGCTACAATGCATATAAGAATAATACCTGCATATTCATGAAAATTAATTTTTGGCAACCATACCAGAACTTTTTTTTTTGTAGTTGACTACTACAGCTCTGCTCAGGGAGCAACTACTGTTTTTTACTGCGGACTATTGGAGACACTACGAAGGGTCTACCGAGCCAAATGAATGAACTTAAGCAACCGACCTAGGGGCACCCAGAGGGGTACGGACCTTGGCATAGGACGTTGCTGGAGCTACGCGGCGGATTGGGTAGCGGGGATTGGTGAGAGCGGGGATCGGTGAGAACCAGACCTTTAAACGACTGTTACTCCTAAACCGACTGGAGTTATGCAGGCAGACCTGGTCCATCCCCATTACAGAGATGCTCATCACTTGCAACTGATGATAACAAAAAGTACATCTATCTCTTATACTGTGGGTATAATTATCAGATCGTAAAATTCTCATAAGAAGTTTAAGGGTCGAAACAAACCACTGCGCTCTATCCCATATCGATGCCAAGTTTACAATTTCAATATTAAATCCAATGATAAAATAAAAACAATTGACGGGGAAAAAAGGATATCAAAGTCGTCAAGACTTGGTACCTCTAGTGTAATATACAGGGTGTTACAGAATTAACAAAAAAAGAAAATCCTTTTTCGAAGCCAATAGGTAATAAAACAATCCCAACTCTAGTGTCACGTCTGAAACATAGATAATTTTTTCAGAACTACCCGTGTTTGTAAGTCATTTGTACCTAAACCATAATAGACGAAGAAGCTTTCTTTATCGAAAAAAACTAAATGTAAGGTTGTTAAATTATCTTACATACGAATATGAATACTTTATTGAAATTATTCTAAATTTTTTATTTTTGTGACTTTTTTGTCAATCTGTTTTATTGCTTATTTAGCAATAAATAGGTCTTATTAATCATGTTAGCTTTAGTAAAAAAGATAACTAAGAGAATAATCATCTTTTAAATTAAGTACTTACAAGATAGTGGTGACCTTACGACGCATCTGCTCCCGTTTAGTCTTTGAACAAGCAGACAGTCAGTAAAATAGTGCTGCGTTTCAGCGATGTCTTTTTTATTATTTTAGTATCGATAATTATTTTTTTGCTAAATAATAATATTGTACTACGGTTGACATACATTGCCTTAACTTTAAGGTGGTTTCAGTCCATACAAAAGTTTGACGCACAATACGCGTAGACGGAATTAATAAAAGTAATATTTTATACATGGAAAAATAGTTTAGAAAATCTAGTTGCCGCCACTTCGTAATTATTTTATAAATTGCATATGTTATTTGTGACGCGGCATCTAGAGTATCTAAACTATTTTTCCATATAAAAAAAGTTACTTATGTTAATACCGTCTACGCGTATTGTGCGTCAAAGTTTTGTATAAAATTGACCCCTCTGCAACCAACTTAACACCTTTTTTTTCTTTAGGGGTATTTTTGTAACACCCAGTACTATTCTAATCCTGAAGTCACCTACTAATCTCGTTCACGAGCGTGTGGTATAAGCCGGCCTTTATACTAGGCTAGGTTAGTAACTATTATGTAAGCTGTTGTGCATAGAATTGCATGGAAACTGGTTTAGCAACATAATCGAACATACATTCAAGGTTTCAAGGCAAAATGACGTGTAAAATGATGGTAGATTAGAAACTAAATTAGTCACCTCGTACGACAACTTCAAGAAGAAATTGTTATTAGGAATTATTTTTTTAATTCATCTTGAATAATTATTATAATTATTCAAGATGAATTAAAAAAAATTATTTCTGAAGAACTTTTTACAGATAATCGAAGAATGAATGAAGATTATGAAATTTTTACTTATTTTAAAAAGTTTCATGTTCTGTTATACAATCTATACAAAACGTTTCCAAGTTTCGCCAACATCTTGTTTTATTAAATCTTTATGTCCAGACCATGTCCAAGATATTTATTTATACAGGGTGAATCATATTGAACAGGGTGCCTCTGACCATCAAACTGAACAAACTTGACTAAGGAGACAACATCGAAATCGCAAGGAAAAAAATGCTTTCCTATTTCTATTTTCGTGCCATAGTGAAAGTTGTTCAGTTTAGTTGGTCAGAAGCACCCCCTTTGATATGTAACGATTTTTTTCTCTCCTCTCAATTTATGACTAGCAAATCAACATTATGCTCTCTCTGAGCTCAGGTCATATTGTATTATCTTTTTTCTGAGCATCGACGACGTTATTGCCAAACTTAGCATAATAAAGAATTGCAAAAAATTTACAAAAACAAATCGATTTACAGGCCATAGGTTCAGGCGAATATTTTCTATGAGAAACGCGATTGCCCAGCCCTACGAAAAGTGCGTATTTTCGATTAAAAATAATTAATAAAAGTATTGTTTATTGATTTTTTTGTATGATTTCACTAGAGAAACTAATGTTGAATATGTGAGTAAAATTCCAATAATTATAAACGGTTGCAAGTTATTTTAGGTATTTTGAGAAAATAATGTTAAAATTGCGTTATTTTCTTAACTTTTCGAAAGAAAAGAAATTATATCGTGTGAAGTAATTTCAATCGTGTATTCAATTTAGTCTGAATATTCTATATTTGTATATATACTTTTTACCCGATAAATAATATAGTAGGTTAAGTTAATATTCATTGAATTACCATAATGAAAGTTATTCATTGTACAGTCAAAACAAAATTAAAAACAAATTTATTCCTAGGGGAAAAAAAATTTATGGTATCACTAGATAAACTATCCAAGAATACTGTTTTTTTTCGTATCGGTGACTTATAAATACAAAATACAAAATATATATAAATATAAAATCTTAATCTTGTAGAAAAACGAAAAATAAGAGGTAAGTCCGGGACGTATAGCTCCGACTATAAGCGACTTTTGTTATTGGTTGACTCAACGACTTTAACACTCAGATCAGAATGTTCGTTTGCTCGCTTTTAATTCTCTCGATGAAGATGCTTTTTAACGTAGCACCTGTTATATAGTTATAGCAATGTATATGATGTACCACATTGCTATTTTATTCAATAGAAAAGTAAAATAACCGCGTACCTATAATAGAATCCATATTCTTGGACGAGTATTCCTTTAATTTGATTATGATGAATCATGTCATCCAATAGTTATTATTGGATCGTTAACACAATTCTTAAGATTCATTGTATAAAGACCAAATATAAGTGTCTTCCTATGAGAAATTTTAGGTAAACCGTCAATATTATTATTAGGTATTTATAGGTAATAATTTTACGACAATACGGTGTATTTAGAATTAGAACTAAAAATATTTTAACAAATAAATAGGTGATAATTAATGAAATAATACTTCATTTACAATAAAATTATTTTTACCGTTACAAAATGGAAATGCAAAATCTAAGCATTGGGATAAGTCAATCTCAGTCTACTAGTTCATTTTAGTCGGGACTACATAGACTTTTAGTCAACACTCAGAGTTCTGAAGGTGCCTGGCATCCCCATGTACAGATCGTTGAATTTGTCCGTCTGTCTACAAGACTCGTCACTGCCAGCTCTCCTCATCTCATTTAAATATTCTTGAAACTCTTTTGAATGCACCACGTTGTATAATTCATCTGTAAAATATGTTTTTAAATTAGTGACTTTAAGTAGATACTGGAATATAAAATTATCTATGACATAAAAAGAAAACTAAACGAAAATCGGTTCATCCGTTTGGGAGCTACGATACCACAGATAGGTAAAAATAGGAAAGAATAGGATAGGTAGGAATATTGATTTATTTATTTATTTATTTATAGGTACACAGATACACAGACAGACACGTTATAATATAACACCCCTCTTTTTGTGTCGGGGGTTAAGAAAATTCAGACTGTTAAGGCGGTTGCAGAGGGGTCAATTTTATAAAAAATTTGACGCACAATACGCGTAGACGGTATTAATATAAGTAACTTTGTATATATGGAAAAATTGTTTAGAAAAACTAGATGCCGCGTAACAAATAACATTTGCAATTTATAAAATAATTACGAAGATACAAAGCTTTGAAATTTTTCATACAAAATTTTAAAAGCTTTATATCTTCGTAATTATATTATAAATTGCAAAAGTTTTTTGTTACGCGGCAACTAGATTTTCTAAACTATTTTTCCATATATAAAATATTACTTTTATTAATTCCGTCTACGCGTATTGTGCGTCAAACTTTTGTATGGACTGAAACCACCTTAACATAAATGCTTTAAATATAATATCCCTATCGCTTAGATAAATCCCTACCCTATTGGTTATACGAGTACTTATAATATACCTAGGAATTATTCTGAGGTAGGGGTATATCTACTTTAGAATAACACATCAACATCGTGAAAAAAAAACGTCATTTCTAATTAAAAATGCCCAAATGTATGGAATAGTTGTAATATTATACTTTTTCTTATACCTACTGTGATTTGCGTCTCGTATAGCCATTGAAATTTTCCATAGAAAAATTATAAAAAATTTCACCAGATTTTAAACTTGTTGTACTTACGACTTTTAGTTTTTGTAAAAAAGACTAGATCCAGGTTCGCCATTCTTTGTTATATGATTTATATTTTTTTTTACTTAAAGGAAGATATAAAAACAAAATACTATCACTAGTTAAAAATAAGTGTATACATAATATAAGGTCTAACAAAATTAGGTGAAACTATTTTGAGGGGATGATCAGACCATCAAACTGAACAACTTTCTCTATGGGAACAATATCGAAATCGCGAAAAAAATATCACCTGTTCCATACAAACCTACTCGACCTAAATGTATGGGACAGCAGAATTTTTTTTTGCGATTTCGGTATTGGTCCCATAGAGAAAGTTGTTCAGTTTGAAGTTCTTATCGTACCCTTAAAATAGTTTCACCTAATTTTATTAGACCTTATATATTTTTTCATTCTTTAATAATTTATTTGGGGGCTTCCAACTTTGCTCACTTGTATCATAATGTACTATGTTAGTTTCAATGCTAGGATTAATTTTGTATGGAAATCTTTGACAATGGTAACTTTGGAGATTAAACTTAACGGCACTGGCGATGAGGGCGAATATGCTTGCCCGCAGGTTTGCACGATGTACTAAAGATGTTAAAGTAAAGTTATTCAAGGCATATTGCCAGTCGTTCTACACGTACAGCCTGTGGGTCAGTTACACGCAGAAGTCGCTTAGTGCGCTTCGCGTGCAATACAACAATGGGCTGAGGATGTTGTTGGGGCTGCCTCGTTTCTGCAGCGCATCGGGCATGTTTGCGGCGGCGCGAGTAGATAGCTTTGCAGCCATCTGCTGCGCAGGGTACGGGGCAGCACCAACACCCTCCTCGAGCCCATTGCAGAGCGGTTCCAATGTCCCATCATTGGGCATTGGAATAGCCTGCATAGGGGCTCTAGGCCCCCTTTTGTTGATGTTAAATAAGTGTTAAAAAATGTAGTCACTAACATAGTTTTAAGTCATTGTTACTAACATTATGGATCTATGATCTGCAATAAAATAAAAAAATTGAAAAAATCTTTACTGCAAAACCAGTAAAGTTTGGAAGCTTTAACATCAGAAACAGATACAAATGATACAGATACTTGTACAATAGATACTCTTTCTTAATTATACTGTGCTTGTACTGTACCTAAGTACATCTACCTTTCTTTTATACAGGTTGTCCCGTAAATAATGGTCCAGCGTTCAGGGGAAGATAGCTTAACTGAAATAAATGATTATTTAATTTAATTTTAATTTATCTAATCACCTAAAACTAATTTAAAATGTTATAAAAAATCCATAGGGTTTCCAAAAATGTTTTTTTCTGGATTTTTCCATTTTGTCTATCGGACAAGTTTATTATTGTTAAGGTCTGATTATTGTTAAATATTGCTGAATAGTATACCAATCCCGAAAAAAAATGTTTTCTTGGTAACTGTATGATTTTTTTTTAACAATTTAAATTAGTTTTAGGTAATTAGTTAAGCTATGTTCCCTTTAATGTTGGACCATTATTTACGGGACACCCTGTATAAATATGATGGAATTATATTCTTACCATTAAGCTTGTACAATGATTTTTGTTCACCGCCGTACTCTATCGGTAGTACATCTTTAGAAATATCCGTTTGAAGTGATTCCACGGTTTTGTGCAATTTGATTCTGTCACTCAGTTTCGGAGTAAAGAGTTGCTTTACCATTGATATGACTGCATCAATCAATTTCGAAGTAGACAAAAAATGCACAGCTTTTACTCTTGCTCCATATCCATTCTAAAAAGTTAAAAAAACAATTAAACAAGATTCTGATTTCTTTCACATCATTTCCAATCGTCAGTGGTTCCCAACCAATGGTCCGCGGACCATAGGTGGTCCGTGAAAGCTTAGGGAGGGTCCTCGGGAGGGTCCGCGGGAGGTTCCTGCCTAACAGCACGTATGAAATAATTGCCAATAATTTGCGATCTTCTTCTTCTTTTTATCGTGTGGGCAGAAACCAATGCTACGCCACTGTTTTGAAAGCAATGTGCGGCACGTAGCATGAATACATGTACATACAATGCCGATGACTATCATGTGATGAAGTTAAACCTTTTGTTTAAATAAATAAATAACGCTCACAGGCACATACATAGTAATGATCCCAAGCAAGCACTAATAGGCTGTTTATTATGGAAACCATACAACCACGGCACAAAAATAATAATAAACATCCATGACTGAACCGGGATTCGAACCCAGGTTCGGTACCGAAACGTGAGATTTGGTAGTCTGGCGTGGTAACCATTACACCAACCCGGTTGTTTATTACCTTTATGTGGCAAATGTATCTTTAAAACTTTAGATTCCTGAACTTTGTGGTCCCTGACAGCAACAAAACAATTAAAGTGGTCCTTGGTCGAAAAAAGATTAGGAACCACTGGTCAAAGAAGATAAGAGGTCGGATTTAAATCCGTTCTGTGCATAAACATTATGCTCACGACTATATTTCCCGAGGCGGCGATGGAGATATTCTGAAAACTTAGAAAATACTTGATTCACTAGTACCATATGAGTAAACACTCCACAGAGAGATCGCTTCGTGGACAATCTATGAGAGACATTGGGTGAGCGCATCACTTGATCATTTTGTGCGCTCCTTTCTAAAAGCGTTGTCTCTGTGGACCAGCACGTCTAGAATGATTTCTCTTCTTGCGCGCGACTTGGCTTTATTCCATACTACTTGTCGCGGCAAGCGCGGCTTTCGTTCTCCGAAAAGCGCAAGAACAGTTTATTGTAGCAAATCATACGAGACGTGCTGGAGCACACAAAATGATCACGTGACGCGCTCGCCCAACGTCTTCCATAGATTGTCCACTAGCGCGATTGTGTCGGAGCTTTTTCTCTGTGGAGTATTTACTCATGTGCTATAATAGTACGTAGTAGGTACCGAAACACTTTCCTACTACTGTTCCCGTTCTGTGATTGGAGTGATTTTCCGTTCGTTTCGATTCAGGACTGTTTTGAGGGAGAAAGTTAGATTCACTTTAAGCGAGCACAC
Organism: Agonopterix arenella; assembly: GCA_927399405.1. Classification (NCBI taxonomy): domain Eukaryota; kingdom Metazoa; phylum Arthropoda; class Insecta; order Lepidoptera; family Depressariidae; genus Agonopterix; species Agonopterix arenella. The sequence goes on from OV656710.1 coordinate 7,278,648, forward strand.
TACCAACCATTACACTAGTTATCTGAGCCTGCTTTTGCATCCATTACCCGATTTATTTCTCTCCATTTTTCAAGTCAAGAGATCAAACCAAGCAATGGATGCCAAAGAAATAAAAGTATCTATCTAGGGTGTAAAATTAAAACCGTTAAATATCGAATAGGGCGTTCCGGGACTATCAAATTGGACAAATTTCACTATGACGCCAAAATTGAAATTGCTAAGAAAAAATCTGCTATTCCATAGAATATGTCAAAACAGGTAATTTATTTCGCGATTTCAAAGGTCCTATAGCAAAAGTTGTCCAGTTTGATGGTCTGAACTGAAGCACCCTATTTGCGCGCTACATATCAGTAACGCATATTTAATTTTACACCCTGTATATCTAATAACTGCCTCAGTGGACTCGCTAACGTGTAGTACCTAACTGCTGTTGTAACTAAATGGTCGCTGAGATAAAATAATATTAGTAACATAAATGTTACAGTTGCATAGCATGTTATTTTAACTGTAGCTGTAGTTTATACTTGTGGGGTAGTAAGAGATATTATATAATAGACTAAGAGATAAGTGTACTTTTTGCAACCATCAGCAGCAAGGCTGATTCAGTGTTTATGGGGTGTAGAGCATCTCTGTGATGGGGATGGACTAGGTCTGCCTGCATAACTTCAGTCGGTTTAGGAATTATTGACATTTAACACGTTCGCGGACAGTGACCTGCTATAGCAGTGATAACAATAAAAGTTCTATTGTGTCTCGTTCAGTGTCCGCGAAAGTGTTAAGGGTTAGTAAAAAATTAACGATCAGCTGCAAGGCTGATCGTATGATATTATTGTAGTACGCATTGTAGCTATGTGAACAGTACTAAAACTGACATGGTTCATCAGTCGTTTTAGGAGATACAGCCGTTCAAAAGTCCGACCTTTAAAAGGCTGTATCTCCTAAACCGACTGGCAGTTCATGTCAGTTTTTGTACTTTTCACATAGCTGCAGTGCATACTATAATAATATCATACGATCAGCCTTGCAGCTGTTCGTTAATTTTTTACTGACCTTCAAATGTCAGTAACTCTTAAACCAACTGAAGTTATGCAGGCAGACCTGGTCCATCCCCATCACAGAGATGTCCTACACGCCATAAACACTGAATCAGCCTTGCTGCTGATGGTTGCAAAAAGTACACTTATCTCTTAGTCTATAACCACTGTACTTCAGTTGCAGTACCTAACATTATAAATATGTCAAGAGGTAGATACTGTAAAGAATCCTGAAAGCTTTAAAATGTGAAAAAGTAATAGGCGAAGCCCAGAGGCTCAAGGAAACAACGTAATCTTCCTTAAATCTTCTGTATTTTTCAATCAAAGCGATATATTTTCTTATCGCGTCCAAAATCTAACTTTTGTTGAATAATCAAAGAAAAGCGCCCGGAAGTCCACAGACGTTCTCAAATTTTATTTCAAATCAATACCAGCCTGAAATCTTTAGAGAAATATACGACCTCGTTACAGTGCCTACTGCGGACAGTAGGTATGACTAGGAATGTAATTCCGCTCGTCAATCTTCGTTTGCGCAGAGTAGACTAGAGGCTGTCAAAACCCGAAGTAATTTAGTTCTTTCTTATCGTGTGGGCAGAGCCCTGGTGTCAGAGTTTTTTCTGACCGCCTTACGGCCTCTGAAGTGGTCATTTAGTCATTTAGTAATTAAAGGGTACAAAGTTGGATAGCGAAAACAATGCAAAGGATTTCAGGCCCGCGAAGGTGGCAAATTCTGTATAATTTCGCGAGCTTAAAATTTGTCAACATCGTTGGTAGAACGCATAACCTGGTACTACTGTAAACAAGTATGTCTGTGAAATAAGTTTATAATTACCAATATTAAATTTATACCCTGGCGCAACAAACTGATGTCAGCATTCTTCAAGAAATCTGCCAAATTCATATCTCTTAAATCGTAGATCACGATATAATGATCAAAGTAATCACGTGATCTCAAGTATTCAAGGTTCTGAAAAAATTACATGACATTAGTTTTAAATATTGCGCGTAACGATGTCAAGAGAGCTGACGGAATGTCGCTCATTCCTTGAAAGAATGGCAGATAGCTGGTGTGTGTGAACGCCAAATGTGTGGATATGTAACAATATATTGTGGCGCCCTCACATCTCCCGGACACCTCTCGTACAGGGCCCGAAGAGGCGCTGATATGCAGCTCTGGGTGAGGGCTACATATTTGCGCCTTTCGGGGTAAAATTGATATCATTAGCATCCTTTTAAACTAAGAGTCTACCCATCAAACTGAACAACTTTTACTATGGAAGCAAACCGATCGGAACAAAAAAAATCAGCTGTTGCATACATTTGAGTCGCGATCTCGCGCGTCGACATTGCAATTTAGTGGAACAGCAGATTTTTTTATTTGCTCCGATCGGTTTGCTCCCACAGTAAAAGTTGTTCAGTTCGATGGGTAGGCTCTTAGTTTTAAAGGATGCCAATGATATCAATTTCACCCTGTATATTAATTTGCGCTTAATATGTAGGTTTAATATTCACCATTATAGTCCATCTATAGATGTTCAGTAGGAAAGAAGAATTGAAGTGATTGGGTCCAATCTTTAATATGTAGACTCTTCCATGATCCTTGGTAAGCTTCGGCAAAATAACTTGAGGACTGAAAAAAAAAAGTTTCGAACAATTCGATCATTTCATTCCGTAGGTACTATACGAATAATACACCCGTTATAACTTGAGGGTAGGTAGACCTATGCCCTGCAGTGGAATATATCATCATCATCATCATCTCAGCCGAAGGACGTCCACAGTGGAACCTATACAGGGTGTAAAACTACATGCGTAACATATGAACCATCAAATTAAACAACCTTCACTATGGAACCAACATTGCAATTTTTAGAAAAACCAGCTCTTCCATAGAAAACGCCAATGACATGACGACTCTCAGAAATCGCTTTTAGTGATAAGACCGACATTTGTACCCTTACGTTCTTTTTATTCGTTTTTGTTACTGTATATTTTTGGTGTGCAAATAAAGAATATTTATGTTATGACTGTACAAAAATGTTTCTATGGAACAGCTGATAATTTTTTTCGCTATTTCAATGTTGGTTCTATAATGTAAGTTGTACAGTTTAATAGTCTGAAGCACCATGGAAAAACTAACTTTTCACAATAGTTGAAATCCAAATCACATTTTTCAAAGAAATGTGGTATTAGTGTCTTCAAGGTACATAGGTTATCTAAACGTTTCTTGGCAACTTCGATAGATCCTTTCGCAGTAATTATACAACGTTCTAAGTATCCTCGACCTGTAAATAATAAAAATTTTAATAACAATAGAAACAATGAGTAATAAATTCTCATCAACCCCACATTTTTTAGAGAAAATAGATGACGGAAGCAATTTGCCAATAATTGCGTGTAAAGGTATTATTCGACCTGTTCTTCGTATTAAGATAATGAAAAAAATATATAAATAGGGATTGATCTATGCCGTGTGGTTTCGGCTTAGGATGGACCACCCCAAATCTTTCTGTGGGTGTCGTACGCGCCGACTAAGGGATTATTTATTTGACTCTCTCTCGACTGTTCCAATCACATTGGATCAATAAATCTCCCTAGTGAGTCTTCTCTCATTCATCCTCTGTACGTGACCGAACCACCAAAGTATACCTCTTTCGATCCTGGTTACCACATCATCCTTCAACTTACACCGATCTCTTATCACACTGTTTTTGATTCGGTCTGTCACTGTAACACCACACATACTTCGTAAAAAGCGCATTTCCACTGCATTCACTCGACTTTCATTCCTTTTGCTCCACACCCAACATTCGCTCCCGTATATGAAGGTAGGCACCAACACGCCATTGTGAATAGCCAGACGTGCCCTTTTTGGCACATACCGCCTACTCACTAGGGCACCATTTACCTTATTTCCCGCAGTTACTTCCCTCTCTACATCCCCCATAGACTTTCTATCTCTAGTAAACATACTTCCCAAATACACAAACTAATTCACTCTTTCTCCTTCAATAGAAATCTGACACTCTGTTACCTCATCTATACGTTCAAAGACGATTACGTTCGTTTAACAAGCATATACTTTCATTTCTTTTCTCTTAAACGACTCATTCATCACGTTTATCATGTATTGGTGGAAGCAGAACCTGGTTATCAGCGTACAACAAGCACTTGACGCGTATCTCATTCATTCTCAGACCGCATTCCATCTCTTTGAAATTAGCTAGACAACTGTCCATGCATAGGTTGAAACGCCATGGAGACGGAACATATCCTTGCCTAACTACTCGAGATATCTTAAACCAGTCTGTATATGCCCCATTAACCGTGACACAGGCTCTGGAGCTCTAATAGAGGGATTTCAGAGCACGCACTGAGCAGCCGTCAACCCCATTATGATACCAGTGTTGACCACAGTTCACTCCTGCTCACTCGATCATATGCCTTTTCCAAATCTTCGAAGTTGCAGTATACTTTTTTATGTGTTTTTAAGTATTTTATTTGCTATTTATTGAGACAACATGGTAACCCGCAAGCATATCCGCGGGTAAATGCTAGTTTAATTATTTCTCAAATATAATTATAGAGATAACAAACTAATATAAGATAAGCTTTATTCATTCCTTACCAGATAAATTTACATTATAAAACTAATATGCGAAAGAATAATTAAAATCGATGTGGTGTTTTTGAGTTAATCGCGAACCTATTACCTTTTGTTTGCAGTCAATTAAAAAGTTTATTACCTTTTCCTGCATAACAGTTCAGTATAGTAAATTACACATACCTAGGTAATTATTATAATTTTAATTGACCGGGGGGTGGCTATTGAAGGTATTGTTAATAAAAGTCGTGCACTCGACCTTCGTTTATCTTCCTAACCTACACGTGTCAGCAGCCTGATTGCACTTATGTCTTTTAGCACGAGCTTTAAATTAGTAATAATTCATCATCACTAAATGTAAATTAAAAAAAAATTGTTTTATTAAATCTCAGTAAAAACAGAACACTGAAAACCCAAAAATTAAAAGAGAAATGTTCTGAAAACAATAGACAACCGTAGTGGAAAATTTGAAACTATATTGGAAGGCAAAATAGAGGGGAAGAGAGGCAGAAGAAGACCTAGATAGAGTTATCTAGCACAATGTGAAGGAAAAGGGCATAGTGGCCCTAGCGTGCCAAACGTTCATTTGTCCATGTAAGGCGGTTTTCACGTTTTGTCGCTTTGTCGCATATGACATGCGAGCCCTAAAAGAACTGAAGGCACTAGAGGAAACGGGAAAAGATTGGCGAATACTCAACCGACAAATGATGGTGATGAAATTAAACAAACAGTTTCATCACTAATATGGAAAGGTCTACATACGGAAAAAATTATCAGGGTGTAAATGGAAAGTTTGACATACGGAAAAAAATATTTTAAAATAAGGTGTTATCACTTATTAAGGCGATTGTCAAAAGGGAAATTGGTAAAGGTAGGATGTACCGTAAGTAAAAGCAACAGCAATAAAGGCATGTAAGAAGGAACGCATAGACTCAAAAAAACGGTCAAGTGCGAGTCGGGACCAGGGCAACTAGTGTTTCGTACTACCAGTCATTGGTCGTAGGTATAAACTAGTATAAATTGACACTAAACAAGTATTTTTTGTTACAGAAAAAGAGGATATGTGAAAAATATAGGATTCTTCAAAGCGTCATATTATATCTTGAAGAACTAACAGTAGGAGTATGTTTTGCGGATATGTGTAAATTGAACATATAATTGAAGTTTTAATCAGAGCCAAAACACGATTAAGACACATTTTCTCGATAGATAAACAAGCCAAAGTAGCCTCCGTCTTTATCGATAAACGCTTGAAACTGCTGAACGGTGAATAATAGAAACATGAGACTTGAATTAAAAAAAAATGATAATTTATAAAGTTTGATTAGAGCAGAATTGAGCAATAATAATACAATCACAATTAAATAAAGTTTGTTTTACGCTTGCGTCGCTAAAGGCGCGCGCGCCGCCCCATCTCTTTCTCTCGCATCAGGCAGTAATATAAGCTATCACACGCCCATTTCACTTTAATTATTTTTCGACATAGGCCCTTAACACTTTCGCGGACAGTGAACGAGACACAATTGAGCTTTTATTGTTATCACTGCTATAGCCAGTTACTGTCCACGAACGTGTTAATTTAGAGCCGTGCCAACCAGAAAATTTTTCCAAAAACTTTGAATTTTGGCTACCCAAATTGGAGATCCAGTAATCAACAATTATAACCAAAATATTATTCTAAATAATGAAAATCAACTAAAAAACTTTAAGATTAACAAGTTCTTTGACTTATAGTATAAAAAAATGATTTTTTTAAATCTTGTAGGTAGATATAATAAGACAGTACTTTTGAGATCCGCACAATATTGGCTTACAAATTTAGCATGCTCCATACATATAGGCTTGGGGCAAGTGATGTAGAAATATTTGGTCTTCCTATCCTGCTTGGTTGGGCATTCATGGCACGTTTTTTCAATCAATTAGTCATCCACGTCATATTGATCAGTCTCTTGACTGCCCTGGATTTTTCTGAAAAATCTGTTATGACCTACTCTAGTATAGCTTGAATTCCTTCTTCTTGTCTATCGATATTCATTTTTCATCAAAAAAGAAAAACAAATGAAATTAAGAAAAAAACTTAAACGACAATAAAAAAAATGTTTACTCAAAAAAACGTTATAAATATGGCAGGGTATGACATACCCAAAAGCGGTTTGCGCGCTAATATCCTGGCTGGGATCACACGCCACTCTGAAATCACGCCAATTTCATCTTCCGCACACCCTTAACTGCAGCTACTGAGCGCACCAGTGCTCCCAGACTGATATTTTAAAATATACACAACTTTTCAATGTCATCAGGGTATGACATACCCTGCCTGATGCTCGCCGAATTAAAATGAATATTACCTAACATTTTTGAACCACTGTAAATGGGGCCACCTGTAGGTATAAAACTGAAAATTTAACTTACTGAAATCCTTTTTAATAAAATGATTCTGTTGCTTCACCCAATCTTCAAAAACATCGATTGCGGAGTTCAAATCTTCAGCCTTATTGAAACCAAACGATTTTCTGACTTCAACAAGCGTGTCAGTATTATATTCCAAATAAACATCTTCTGGCACATGCTCCATTTTTTTAATTGACTTCAACGTGAGAGACTACTAATAAATGTAAGATTTTTAATAATGAATGAGCTATTATATGCATCTGGATGTGTGTCAGATTACTTACATCCCTATAATTAAGTTTTATTACCACAATTTTTCCTAACAATTAACGTTTTTCACTGTAAAATATTTTCAGTTTAATTACAGTTAGTTTATTTAATTGTATTTATTGATTAATTAAAGTAATAATAATTAAATACTCATTTAATAATTATGATATATATCTATCTATCTATACTATTATAAAACTGTAACAGGAAGTTTGTCTGTACATTGAAGATATTAACAAAAAAAAAGTTACGATATGGTTTTTAGGTGTCCCTGATTCCATTTCACCAATTTTTGGATTTTTTGTCTGTCTGTTTGTTTGTGTGTTTGTTTGTTTGTTTGTTTGGGTGTTTGTTTGTTTGTTTGAACGAGTATCACGCAAAAACTACTGAACCGATTTTGATGAAACTTTTTTTGTTTGATAGCTTATTATCTGACTTAAAATCTGGTATATAATTTGTGCGGACGAAGTCGCGGGTTAACGCTCGTATATTATAAAACTGTAACAGGAAGTTTGTCTGTACATTGAAGATATTAACAAAAAAAAAGTTACGATATGGTTTTTATGTGTCCCTGATTCCATTTCACCAATTTTTGGATTTTTTGTCTGTCTGTTTTTTTGTGTGTTTGTTTTGGGTGTTTGTTTGTGTGTTTGTTTGTTTGAACGAGTATCACGCAAAAACTACTGAACCGATTTTGATGAAACTTTTTTTGTTTGATAGCTTATGATCTGACTTAAAATCTGGTATATAATTTGTCCGGATGAAGTCGCGGGTTAACGCTCGTTATGATATACAGGGTGAAATTGATATCATTAGCATCCTTTTAAACTAAGAGTCTACCCATCAAACTGAATAACTTTTACTATGGGAGCAAACCGATCGAACCAAAAAAAATCTACTGTTGCATACATTTGAGTCGCGAACTCGCGCGTCGACATTGCAGTTTAGTATGGAATAGCAGATTATTTATTTGCTCCGATCGGTTTGCTCCCATAGTAAAAGTTGTTAAGTTTGATGGGTAGACTGTATAAAAATAATACATTATAAATTTATGCTTCAAGGAAAGCTAAGTTGGCTTGAATGCAACTCGAGCTCGAGCGAGCCCGGGGATGTCTCTAATTTGTCTTGGAACCCGCAATGAATTAATCAAAGAAGATAGGAGGAGTAGGAAAAAGAAATATCCGACTTCCCTCCATTGCAAACGGGAGACAGCAATAAGAAAGAAAAACATGGCTATTAGAGATCCAATTCCAGAGATCATTTATGGCAGTGTTGAAGACCCTACCGCAAAACCACCAAAAATAAAAAAATAAAACAATAGGAACCTAACATTTTACTGATAGACATTGTACTCTAGGACTAGATTTTGTACTATAAGAGATAGACATACTTTTTGTTGTCACCAGCTGCAAGGCTGATTCAGTATTATAGGTTGTTTTTTTTTAAATTTATATTCGGAAGATTTACAGCATTACAATTTTGTTAGTAATCTTATATAAGTCTAGACGACTATAGAGAATCTCTGTGATGGGGATTGACCAGTTTGCCTGCATAACTCCAGTCGATTGAGGAGTTACAACCTTCCAAAGGTCAGTTAGCGCTCTCACAAACGAGCGACACTTTGCGGTCGCAGAGGGTCGCTCGTCTGTAAGAGCGCTTACGGTTGCAAAAAATAAATAATGCATCCAATACCACTATTCTACTTAACTTTTTTAATAATTTTTAGGGTTTTTATTAAAATAAAAGGGTAGATTTTAAATAAAACAGTGAAACTATTCACATTTTATACAAAATCATAATATTTATTATGTTCAGTGGTTCCCAATATTAAAACTACACAACATTCTAATAGATATAAGTTATTTAAATTGTATACACAACAGAACTATTTCATAAGAATCATCCTCGGTCCGCCGCGCCCCAGGCACAGTATAAGAAAGAGTATGTATTACTAGATACAGTACGGACACTCCCTTCCTCCCACCAACTTTTTACCTCCCTCTGGTTACCCGGCAGTTACCTAAGAAGAAGACTTAAGGGTCAATTTCTTTGGTTTCGCATGTGCTGACGTCATCTTGTCAATTTCAATTTTTTGTATGCAGTCTCCGGGCTGTGCCCCAGGCCTCCTTTCCTAGGGGGCCTCCAAATCTCGAGAAGTTTTTAATCAAATCCAATACAAGGCCAAAATAATTATTTTCAGTAAGTAAGAGGCAGCATAGAGTTGGAGGTAGGCCTCTCCGTTTCTGGGTCTGCAGTACGGAGTTGGAGGCTCGTACGTAGTCAGACAGTCAGAAATAGAGTCAAAATATCTTGCGAATTTTCGAGCTCACTGCGCTTGCTCAATTTTAGTTTCAAAAACAAATCAATTCGAAATAATGATAAAAATAACTTGATATAATGTAGCAAAATCTGGAGTTCGCTTTGCTCAACTGTTGCATTGATCGCATAATATTGCAGTAAATTCTCGTTTTTTATTAGGTTGTGGTTTTCTTGGTCCCTTTTTTTACCCGGCTAAAAGAAATCGTAAATATAAATATCTGAGTATACATAATCTCCTTTAGTCTCGGCGCACCGGGCCTCCGACGGACTCAGTCCGCCAAAACTCTTAGAGCAACATTTTATTAATCAACACTTAGGGCTCTAAAAGTGCCCGGCATCCCCAAGTACTCCTCGTTGAAGACCCCTGACTGTCTGCGAGACTCATCTGTGCGTGCTTTGGACAATTCCCTCCAATGACCTTTGAAGTCTTCGGAACTGAACACCTTAACCCACTCAGCTGAAAAAAATCAACGAAATAGTTCTTTAATAAATAGGTACTAGCTGTTGCGTGGCATGCGTTGCTATGCCCCTTTCATTCCCAACACACTTGGCCGTTTTTTTATAGCCTGTGTTCATCATCGATAATGTAGAATTTAAAATTCAGGTGAAAGAATTATTCAATACAAACAAACAAAAAAAAAAAAATTTAATCTTTGCTGTTTATAATAATTAATGTTCATGTATCTACATGTATGTATGTACACACGACGACACATCAAGCTACGCAAAACCCAAATAAGCTGGCCGCGCGAAGGTAGAGTAATGGTATAACGTCACAGGGCCAGCTTATGTTTATTTGCGTAGCTTGATGTGTCGCCGTGTGTACATAGGTATTTTAAAACAATCTCCTAAATCTTTTTTTTAAATTTATTATTGTAAATTTTTATGTTAGCAGTCTTTGTAGTTTTGGAGATCTTGTGTTGAGTTAGTGTGTGGATTTGCATAGATTCTCAAATCTTTGACACTGTTTGTCCAGACTTGGCTCACATTTGTGCCAAATCATTCGCTATGTTGCGGAGAGGTATGGACACTCGATCATGAGGATACGGATACGGGTTCGAATCTGCTCGTTCGTTATACCATGTTCCAATTAGTTTTTCTAACTTATGTACGTAATACCGACTACTCTTAAACGGTGTAGGAAAATATCGCGAGGAAACCTGCATACGCTGAAGAATAAATTCTGATGAATTTGTTGGACTACAAAAAAAAGTTTATTTTTTATTTTTTGGAGATATCTATTACAGCTCTGCTCCCGGAGCAACTACTGCTTTTTACTGTCGACTATTGGAGGGACCACGAAAGGTCTACCGAGCCAAATGAATGAACGTAAGCAACCGACCTAGGGGCACCCAGGGAGGTACGGACCTCGGCATAAGACGTTGCTGAAGCTACGCGTTGAAGACGTTGCTGAAGTAGCGGGGATCGGTGAGAACAAAAATAGTAGTCGACCAACTCCGTACGCTTGGTGGACTGATACCCATAAACACTTTCTGAAGGTAGGCTTCTGCCCTGCAATGGGACGTATAGGCTGATAATGCCGATATGCTGCGATCAATTTGGCATAAATTCGTACTCTCACAATAGTGTGAGGTGGGTACCTCACACTATTGTGCCAATAAGTACACAATCGCACAATAGATGGGTTTCCGTATAGGCAGACCTAAAAAAAGAGACTGCAACGTATGCAATCTTGAAAACTGAAGGGTATTCTTGAATACAAAATGTTGTATTTATTTGCATACAACAGCGAAAATTTGAGAAAAATAGTAGACCATTGTTCAGTGGTTGAATAGTTGGTATCTTGCGCAGGAATGCGTATTAATATTATTGTACTTACCATAAATCTTCTCGAGAGGCATCTCTTCACCGCCATATTCGACCGGAATAATTTCTTTGGGTACAAACTCGTAAATTGATTCCACATCTTTGTGCACATGAATTCTTTCTCGGAGTTTTGGATTTAACATTGGTTTTAAGATAGTTACAACTCGATCGATTAGTTTCGATGACGTCAGTAAATGGACGCTTTTTACTCTTGTTCCGTAGCCATTCTAGAAAAAAAAATACATTTAGATAAAACTAGGTAGGTACAATTTAAGTGGTTTTTAGGATGCTAACCAGCCAAGCCTATGTACTACGTCCGTCCGTCCATCCGTCCAATATGACAAATATGTTGTATGGTTGAACAGAGCCTTCGGTGCTTGAATTCGACTCGCACTTGACCGATTTTTTTCGTATACTTAATATAAATCTAGACAAACTAACATAGCGTACATTGAAAATTGAAAGTAGGTCAAAGAAAAATATCGATTACGCAGAAAGAAACAAACAACATCGATTTACTTTCCCACTCTATGTAACTAACGCATAAAACCTGTCTCGTTTCCGCAACTGTTATTATTTAAATGCAATGTTTTAATGTAGCTGACATTATAGTCTCTCTTGTCTTTCTACAGTTTTTAGAGTTCCGTAATAGAACTAACAGACACTTTGAACGAAACTATAAGATATCCTGCCTCAATAACTCTTTCATTTGTGCACATATTAAAACAAAATTCGTCAAGAAGACAGATTAAAAATGACCCAAAAACAGAAATGCGATAGTTAAGAAAAAAACGGTTTTTTTATGCCGTTAAGTGAGGCATCCTTGGATAGATCTTAAAAAATGGAACAAAGCACCCTTAAAACAGAAATGCGATAGTTAAGAAGAAAACGGTTTTTTATGCCATCAAGTGGAGCATCCTTGGATAGATCTTAAAAAGTGGGGACTTGCTACAGATGTCAGCACCCATAAGTTATAGCAAAGATGCCAACAGATGGCGATACCGTCGCCGTCGGAAATATGCTCCATACAAAAAGAAAACGTTCACCGTGAATACGTAACTCGTAATCTACTACAAATAAGGTTTACAATCGAATGCAAGACATACATCGCGCAAGAGAAATAATCACAGAGATTCGACACATATACAAGGTCCAACTATGAACTGTTGGGCCAAGGCCGGTCCCCAGGCTTCACACATAGCCTGGTGGAAGATCTTCCCTTTTCAATGGAGGAACATTCCCAGTAGAACGAATTGAATGAATTAATGAATGAATTATATTTATTGTAATAAATGTGGTACATTGAGATATTACATTACAGATAAATAAGCAGAGACTCACACATTTAGTCATTTCTGACATACAACAACATGAAATGTCAAGGTTTACAATTTACATAATAATTCAAAATTAATGTCAAGATAATTTTTACAAAAGTTATACAACTGAAATTTGATGGATAAAAACAATGTCAAAATAAAATAAAATAAAAAGTACAATCACAATAACAATGTCACATGCCTCTTAAGTTCAAGTATTCCTGAACACTGTAAAAACAATTTTCCACTAACCATTTGTACAGTTCTCTCTTAAGTTTAGTTTTAGTGAAATTTTTAAACTCATTTGGCAGTTTGTTGTAAATTCTTACAGCCATTGGATAACAATTTGAACTCAATAGACTTGTCTTCATACGTGGTAACAGTAGATCGTTTGGACGTCTCCTATTATAGTCCCTAAATATATTACAGTTTATATTAAACAATATTGGGTGCGACTTAACAAACAAACATATTTCATAAATGTACATGCATGGCAGAGACAACACATTTAGTTTTTTAAAGAGCGGTTTACAGCTTGTCATTTGTGACACGTTAAAAATAGCACGCACGCATTGTTTCTGTGCTAGGAAAACTCTATTTACCTCCACCGAATTTCCCCATAAAACAATGCCATACCTCAGCCTTGAGGCAACATAACCGTGATATGCAAGGATCGCGGTTTTTTTGTCACTAATTTTTGTTAATCGCCAAAGCGCATATGAAAAACGATTCAATTTGGAGCATATCTCGTCTACTTGATGCTTCCAAATGCAGTTATTGTCCAAAACAATCCCCAGGAATGTGACCACTTTTGATTCATTGATAATTTTATTTTCATGAATTACGCGTAGGTCCCGCACAGTATTGTCATTACCATACTGATTACGAAATTGTAGATATTTTGTCTTCTCAATGTTAACTTTTAAGTTATTCCATGTGAGCCAAGATATTATGTCATCTACAGTTTTGTTAATTTCAATATTATACCTTGCCACATCTTTTGTCATGTCAGGGATAACAACAGTTAGGTCATCTGCAAAAAGAGTACAAAAATGTTTTGTGACATTTGGTAAATCGTTGATGTTGTAACGAAACTGTAACGGACCTAACCTAATCTATCTATCTATACTAGATCCTATATACCCACTACTTACTAAATTATCTATTACCTAACTTAGACTAACCTACTTAACCGATTCTAATAACCTAATGATATGCAATACCTAATCCTTAGCTTATCCAAAGAACTATTTCATAACAACCGACTAAATTTACATCTAAACTTAAATCTACCTAATTATCTAAACTTAAACTAAAAATTGGCCAGAAGAAGTGATCGTCTAGGAACCCACATTATGTAGTAGAAACTCAGATTCTTTTAGAATGACCTAGTGACCTAGATCTTATTTGCAATGAACCCAGAATAATTCTAACCTGAATAATACCTAACCTAACCTATTATACAGGGTGTAAGTCTGATTTAGATAAATATCATAAGAAAATGGTAAGCATAAATTGTTTTAGACAACATTGTGATTGTTTTTTAGGGGAGACCCCAACCATGTGGCCGGATACTAGAATTATCAGAGAAGAATATTAAATATTTCTGTTGTGAATGTCATCATTTGGTAGACATTTGGAATATGATTAGAATTAATGATATTTTCAGCTTTATCTTTTGAAGTGTAACGTCTCCAATCATTTTTGTATGGAGATTAGCTACTGGCTGCTCTCTGCTCACCCAAAGACAAGCAAAAACTATCAGGACCTCAAGTTGACTTTTTCAAGAGGTTTATTATGTTATATTATTAATATTTAGATTTCTTAATTAGGACTTCTTATGTAAATCTTGTAAATAAAGTTCCTTCTCAAATACTTCTATTGGATAGGGTATGGCCTTAAAAAAAGATTCTACTACCACGTCACTAGGGACCTAACTGCAGAGAAGATGTGGCCAGAACCTCTACAGTGATACCTTCAAGTATTCAACAACTTTAGTATGAAATCAGTAAGTATGAGTAAGTATTTAATATTAAAATAGAGGACTATAATGATTATTTTTATTTGTCAGTTCTAGTCAGTTTTGTCAGAGTTATTGAGACAGTTGGTATAATACTAGGAAAATAAACTATGAATCTGAGCAAATTCAGTGGATGTGTCTTTCTTTAATATGCTTAACATTCTCTATTAAATAGTCAGCAACTTTGAAGATAAGTTCATACTAATTTATCAACTTAGTACCAATCTACTATAAAACCAATATTGTAAAGAGAAGATATTGTTAGAGTTTAAAATTACCTCCCTAATTAATTAAGATCAAGATAATATTATTTTCCTATGAATTCTAACATCAATTATCCCCAATATTAATCTAAGTAGCTATGATACCTATCCTATCCTAGCCTATTCCTACAATAAACGTGAATTTAATAAACTAACCAATGTCTAAAATATTCCTATTCTAAAGAAGTTTCCCTAAGGTTTGAAACACTCCGGTGTAAGAGTATTCCGCAATACTAGAGGCAGGCCTCACATTTACATTTAATTGTGTAGGTGTGTAATGTAGGTCTCCCCGTGATTGTCTAGGGAAGAAACCTTCTGACTAGCTAAGTTAAAAGGTTCGAGGGTGGAGCCCTCTAAGTGTACCTAACCCTATTCCATGTGTAATGCTCATATCACGGCCGTAGCCATAAGTTGTGATATGAACGGGCCTTACAGTAAAAGTGTCATATGTTAATAAGACTAGATTTCGTACGCCGAGCATAAGGCACTAAGGCCCCCTAAAGGACTCCCTCCACTTCGACGGTGGGATACCCCGTAACAATACACCCAGCTTACGAAACCTATGTGGCTATAGATCGTTATGTCGGTAAAGAACGATCCCTGGCACACCACAAGACCAGGCTATAATGGAAGCTATAAGCACTTTCACCTTTAACACCGCAAGGTGTAAAAGGAGCCTATAACCCACGATACTTCATCGTGTTCCGTAATACCCTTCAAGCTCACAATTTAAACATTAACCCCAAATAAATGAATTTAGTAAATAATTAAAGATATGAAAACCCCAGAATTTATCCCAAAAATCAATAAAGAAAGTTTACCGCTTCCCCTTGAATTATTTTACAAATTATCAACAAAATCTCCCAAATGTAGGTACGTAGAAAATTTAAGTAAAATCAAAACACCAACCGGCAGCGAGTGAGCTCAAAGAATGTTAATCGTTGAATGCCCCGTTCCCCTCTCGAACCCGCCTATTTATGCTCCACAAAAGGTGGGAAACGTGTCTAAGGTGTCTAAGGTGTCTAAGGTGGCTAAGGTGGCTAAGGTGGGAGACTCATTAACAAACAAAATTGAACCTTATCTCGATGAAAATAAGGTCGTGTCCAGTTAATTCTGAAGATATTTATTCTTTCAACGATAATGATCTCTATAACTATAGAAATAAGGTTGTTACGTTTCGCCTTAAGATAATGCAATATTAGTATTATTTCGTAAAACATACTACTTAGATCATGCGGCTTTCCCACTTATTTAATTTATTCAAGGATTTTTATTATTTTTAAAGTTAATTTCTATTATTAGATTTATGTACTTAGAAACTATATCTGACTAATGTTATATTTGTGAACCGAACAAATAGCTAGCATGATAGCCTATCTCGTTACAATGTACAATAAAAACATAAGAGGTCCCAGTATGCTACCTTGCGGGACACCAACAGCATTCATCCTCCATATATGCCATCAAGTGAGGCATCCTTGGATATATCTTAAAAAATGGAACAAAGCACCCTAAAAACAGAAATACGATAGTTAAGAAGAAAACGGTTTTTTATGCCATCAAGTGGGGCATCCTGAGATAGATCTTAAAAAATTGAACAAAGCACCCTAAAAATAGAAATGCGATAGTTAAGAAGGAAACTGTTTTTTATGCCATCAAGTGAGGCAACCTTGGATAGATCTTATAAAATGGAACAAAGGATCCTTAGAAACTATATTCTCTTATAATACTTGTATTTTGACGACATTTTCGCCGAAAGGTCATGCTCAAAATATTTTAACAAAACTAGTTAGGAAAATAGTATTTACCAAAAGTATAGTTACTAGCCGATGTAAGTCTCCAACATGGATGTTCGTTAAGAAACTTGTTAAATTAGTTTCTCTTATATCGAAGACCAGGACTAAATTGTTGACATAGTCTCGTGACCTCACGTATTCAGCTACCTGCAAAAATATACATGAATTCACCTTTACCCAAGGTAGATACTCGAAATCCTTTGATTATACAGATTTTTAGGGTAGACAGTTGCATTACTTTAATGGGTAATTGTACGCATGATACTGAACAACTTTCAACAAAAGGAAAATACGCAAAAAAACAGCTTTTTATTCAAAAATTCGGTCAGGTAATCGCATTTAGAATGGACAGTCGACAGTTTTTTTGCAAATTTTCAATACCTTTCTTTGGAAAAGTTGTTTAGTATTTTGGGTACAATCACCCCATAAAGTAATGCAACTGTTTACCCTATATCCTGTATAATCAACTCAATGGTTAAAATATTAAAGAGGAAAATTGAGTTTCGTTTCGTCAACTGACCGTATTACTATGCAGATCGCGTTGGTCAATGGTCATGCGTCAAGCGTGAAATCAATCGACCAGATACAAGCAGAGATTTTTGGCACGTAAGCGTAGTTGTACGTCAAACCGATCTTGCGCAGACCCCTCATACCCTGCCCATTTTTCAAGATGCTTGCTGGGTACTGCAATCTACTCGGAACTCAGAGAAAATAGATTTCTCTGAGACTCGTAAGGTAAAACATTTTATTACTTACCTGCCCAATATTCTAATAATACTGTAATGTCCGATGTAAATTGCTTCTAAGAAGACGGTATGAATGCAAGGTAATCTAACTTAGGGAACAGAATTCCCTCAACTCCGTATTTCAGCTTGTTCTTTTGAACACATTAGAAACAGAACTATTACAGAACTATTGTAGTATCCTTTACTATTTGTTGCCAATAAACATTTTTATTTTATTATTTAATTACCGGCAAAGACAAGGACATGTCTGCCGCATGTCAGATGACTTATGGGCCAAAACCACCACCAACTAGTCCCTACAAAACCCCCTACAAAACGAAATAGGCGTCGAGACAGACTTAGGACGAAATTGATGGTTTCCTTGAGAACTAGCCTATCGAAGCGCGGTTCAGAGACTTTTGGAGAGAACGGGGGGAGGCTCAGAGATCGAATCAGAAATAAAGAGATCCGCAGAAGAACCAGAGTAACTGACATAGCCCAAAGAATAGCCACATAAAAGTGGCAGTGGGCGGGGCACATTGCTCGCAGAACCGATGGCCGATGGGGCCGAAAAGTTCTCGAGTGGCAACCGCGTACCGGAAAGCGCAGCGTGGGTAGGTCCACATGGTGGACCGACGACCTTGTGAAGGCGGCGGGAACCCAAAGGATGAGGGTAGCGCAGGACCGGTCGTTATGGCGATCGTTGGGGGAGGCCTATATCCAGCAGTGAACGTCCATCGGCTAAGATAATGATGATGATGATGAGGGAGGCTAGTGCCCAACAGTGGGAATTAAGTGGCTGATAATAATAATAATACAAAACTGGCAAGGCCGTCAAGGTATTGTTAAATAATTTAAATTCTTCTGACTTTGATTTAAACAAATTATATCCTAATTTAATGACGGTATCTGGGACTAGCGACCTCATTTGTGAAAGAATGCCTGAAGGTATTTTTCTTAATGATGATCATGAATAGAATATAAATACTCACTACTACACTAAATCTGTATATGTTGAGTAAGCTGGTCGAAGTGAAGCTGTCACATCTATTTCTTGCCCAATAGACTCTTCCATGGTCTTTTGTTAGCTTCGGTAGCAGCAGTTGAATTCTACAATAAGTTACATAATTAACAATTTTACCTTTACCTAAGGCCTTGCACTCCTATTATTATAATTATGTAAAGATCTTGTCCAGAGAGAAGCGGCGATTATAGTACTTGGGGGGGGGGGGGGGGGGGGGGGGGGGGTATGCTATATTATCTGTTTTCGAACCGGTTTTCCATAACCTAATTCCTAGATGATGATGATGATGGGTAGACTCTTAGTTTAAAAGGATGCTAATGAATAATGATGTCTTTCTGCAGTGAATATAACCGTTGAAAACCATCAACGGTTAGATTCACTGCACCGTCAGACCATCAAACTGAACAACTTTCTCTACGGGACCAATATCGAAATCGCTAAAAAAAATTCTGCTGCCCCATAAATTTGAGTCAAGTTGTGTTTGCAGTTTTGTATGAGACATCAAATTTTTTTTCAAATATTGGTCCCATAGAGAAAGTTGTTCAGTTCGATGGCCTGAGCATACCCTTAAAATAGTTTCAGCTAATTTTGTTAGAAAGGTCTAACAAAATTAGCTGAAACTATTTTAAGGGTATGCTCAGGCCATCGAACTGAACAACTTTCTCTATGGGACCAATATTTGAAAAATAAGGATATATTGTATGTTGTAGGTATGTATTGTATAATATATTTATTTATTGTTTGTTTGTACACAATAAGTTTGCCTTGTAACTATCAACTGTCTCTTTTGCGGATAAGCTCGCCCTTTGTACATGTTTTCTCAACTTTCTGTTTTTTTATGTCAGTGTATGCAATAAAGTTTTATAATAATAATAATTATTATTATTATTGTTGTGCAAAATGTAATGAAACTGTTTTAAACATCACCCTGTAGGTACTTACACTTTAGGAAAATCAAAATCATTTTCAAAATCGTAATCTTCGAAATAGTCAGGCATCAATGTTCTCATAGTGCATGTTTTATCCAGTCTAGATTTTGCTTTTTCTATAGATCCTTTGCATGCTATTATACCACGTTCTAAGTAATCTCTGCCTGTTTGAGAAATCGTTTTCCATTATTTTAAGGATAGAATTCTCGTTTTTGTATTAAACACATTGCTAAAACAATAACTATAATGTTGTTTAGATAAACAAAAAATAAATAAACAGGATACTAACAGTAACATGCCTGGTCAAAATTAAGGTGGTTGCAGAGGGGTCAATTTTATACAAAACTTTGACGCACAATACGCGTAGACGATATTAATATATATAACTTTGTATATATAGAAAAATAGTTTAGAAAATCTAGATGCCGCGTCACAAATAACATTCTCAGTTTATAAAATAATTACGAAGATATAAAGCTTTGAAATTTTTCATACAAAATTTTAATATCTTCGTAATTATATTATAAATTTCAAATGTTATTTGTGACGCGGCAACTAGATTTCCTAAACTTTTTTTTCATATATAAAATTGCTTTTATTAATTTCGTCTAGGCGCATTGTACGTCAAAAGTTGGTATGGAATGAAACCACCTTAAGAAAGAAGATAAAAACGGGGGCAAAGAGGAATTATAAAACATGCCTACCTATTATTGGTTTGTCCCTGCCTGCAATACCTACCTAATAACATTCAAATTATATTTGCTCGAACAAGAGTAGATTATGGTACAAGTGTGTAATGTTGGTGATTACCGCTGAGGCGCCATTGAGACCCGAGCCGTAGGCGACGGTCTCAAGAGAGCCGAGGATGGTAATCATCAATACACACGTGTATCATACAACGTTTTTCAACACACTTGTGAAGAAAATAATAATAAAAAATCATTTTATTTAGTAAATAAAAAGTTTATTAAGAGAATTTATTTGTACTATTGAATATGATCTTTTTTTGTATCGAAACTTTTTTAAGAACAAAGCAACTCAAGAACTCAACTAAGAAGTTTAGATACCTACTATAAAAAACCTATAACTCACTTGTGAATAATAGTAATGAAAATGTCATAGTTTGATTATAGGTGTCATTATGTGCCTAATTGCGGTGAAATAAGGGCCATTTTATGAGCAAGTGTGTTGAAAAAGTTTGTTATACATGATAAGTGATTTTAGAGCTTGTTCTTCTCTTTTCAGTTAATAGTTTTTTAATGCAGTCGGGTTTTTTGTTTTTCATAATAATTTTGTTTATTTCGTACTTTTTAGTCTTGTGTCGAAATGGTATCATATAAGTACTATAATATGTACATATTTAGAATTGTCTGTTTACTAGGTTTCATTTGATACCCATATTGTTTTTTGTTACTAAAAAAAATATTTTATTCCCCTCTCTTTTTAGTTCGCAGACGCCATATTAAATTAATATAGCCTATGTCACTCTCCCAATTTTTACGGATCGAACTACACCTCATACATTTTAATCCATTAAGCCGTTTAGACTGTAGGGCGTGCCAGAGAAATAGACATACAAACATACATACGCTCGAAAAACATAAACCTCCTTCTGGCGCAGTCGGGTAAAAATAAAGAAAATATATTTTAGATATATTTTTATTTTATCGATTTCAATCGAAATATTGTGTATGTGTCGCAGCCATTTTGTAGAATAAGCCGCATTACATAACTGATAGCCGTTTTGTATTACGGCGGATCAACGTCTAGTCGGAATGTATGGCTCATCGAACGAGCCGAATTCGATTGGCTCTTATTTTAAAACTAACTGTTCTGTAATGCAGCGAATTCTGCAATTTGTCTGCGTCAAGGCGCATGATTCCGAGGGTTTGTCGACTGTAGATACCTACCTATATAAACTAAAAATCGATGTCAATACATACATACATAAGCTCACGCCATTGTCCCATAGGGGTAGGCAGAGACCACGGACCGCCACACGCTACGACTCTGACCCACCTCTTTAGCCTCATTGATATTCATACATCTTTTCATGCACTTCCGTCGATTGAGGGTGCTACGCACTTGTCCTTTTTGGAAAAGATCATTGATTTGATCATGGTATGTTTTCCTCGGACGGCCTCTCCCAACACTTCCGCTCACCTTTGCTTGATAAATTTCATTTGAAAGTCTTCTTTCATTCATTCTCTCTACGTGACCGAACCATCTAAGCATACCCCTCTCAATCCTTGTTACAATATCATCCTTCAACTTACACCCACCTTCCCACCCACCCACCCACCCACCCACCCATCCACCCACCCATCCTTTAACTTCACCTTATCACACTGTTCTTGATTCGATCAACCAAAGTAATACCACACATACTTCGTAAGAAGCGCATTTCAACTGCATTCACTCGACTTTCGATGTCAACAAAGTTATTATAGAAACAATTAGTGCGAGGTAAATTAAACAGTCTGTACTTGTTAACCACAAATCGTTCCGGATACCTATATAACGCTATTACATCGTTACAACTGTACAGCTGTAACAGGTATAATAATCGGTTATCGAAGTTATGTAAGGCTATTTATTTATACGTACAGTCAGCAGCAATAAGTTATATACACTTTAGTACTACGACGTAGAACAAAAGTTTATAAAAAACAACTTATTGCTGCTGACTGTATTTGAAGCATTTATTGTTTGTATAGACCTGTCTTTAAAGAAGGATGTAATATTTTGCCAGGGTACATCCCTAGCTTAGCTGGTAAGCAGACCTAGTTGCATATTTAAGTTTATTTAGGTTAGTGCCATCTCTCTCCGTTCCCTGCTACACCAGTTTCAACGCACACGATTTTATAACCCTTCGTTAAAATATGTTATTATGTAGGTATATAAGGTCTAACAAAACTAGCTGAAACTATTTTAAGGGGATGATCAGACCATCAAACTGAACAACTTTCTCTATGGGACCAATATCGAAATCGCGAAAAAAATATCAGCTGTTTTAAACAAACGTACACAACCTAAATGTATCGGACAGCAGATTTTTTTTTCGCGATTTCGATATTGGTCCCATAGAGAAAGTTGTTCAGTTTGATGGTCTGATCATCCCCTTAAAATAGTTTCACCTAATTTTGTTAGACCTTATATACCATATTTGAAAAATCACAAAAATATTACCTACTTACTTTTCTTTAGGTATCTGTTTTTAATATTCTATGGAATAACGTGTAATTAAATTTTTACTCACTGTAATCCTTTTTGACAAAATGATCCTGTTTCTTCACCCAATCGTCAAATATATCAATAGCTTTATCGATATCATCAGTATTGTTGAAGCCATACAATTTTCTTATTTCCTCTAACGTTGTTTTATTAAACTTTAACAGATCATCTTCCGGTAAACGATCCATTGTTCTCAACAATGTAACGACCGCACGCATAGAAAATGTACGCAGAAATGTTAAATTTATCATCAGAGTCATGTTTATATTGCTAGTTTAACCGGTTGGGATGTATGACAAACTTGTTTACATTAGTTTCCCTCTAATAGGCCAGTCATTTTACATTTAGCAGGTAGGAATTAATTAGTACCGCAATCCGCATTATTTGGTGACGAAAAATCTATTAGAAAAAAAATCTCGCTATGCTACATTCAAAATGTGAACTCCCGGAAGGCTTGCGCTCATTTTAAGAATATTTACCAATATAATTAACACAATAAAATTTACAATAAAAAAAAATTATAGATTAAGCATTTTTGGTAGAAGAAATTCATGATGCGAATGGGAATTCTTCCAATCAGAATTTGGCAAGCGTGGATTGACTGACGCATATTCCAAATGAGTCGTTACCATAATGAACAGACCATCCTGTATAATAGGTATTATATTATTTGATCTATTCTCTCACTGACTCATCACAAAAAGTGGAATGAACTTTACAGAAACCTGGAATTTGGCATGTTTCTTTTCTTTGATTTTTTTAATCGTTTGCAGTAAAAAAAAATGTTTTTCCAAAACTAGGATTAAATATTGTAAAGGAATTTTGCAGCGAAGCACAGATGATCTTTCTAAGTATATGTTTTATTCGAAATGTGATCGCATATTGCCAAGTAGATAAAAAGCAAAATATTCTATTCAAAACCTGACAAATTAAGAATCAAATAAAACAGAGGACACTAAGTAAATTCACATACCTACTCTGGTAAAATAGAGTAGAACACTTTTGCAATACACATACTTGCTTGTAACTTAACTACTATGACACTATCTAGAGCACGGCGTAATCGGTCCTAATAGATATTTCCAAATAGATTCTAAATAGATACGTACTAATCTAGTCTATTTTATTTGAGTAGTTACAGGTGTTTACAACATTATGTACATCTTATGGCTAAATATGGCTATAATTAAAAATTAAAATAAAAACAAATACGTAGTCGTATTAAGTACTCAGAATACGTATTTAATTTCTTGAAAAAATATTTTCATCTCTCATACTCTGAAAGTATGTCATTGTTTATCTGAATTGAAAGTGATACATTTCTTCCCTAGGGCGGAAAAGTAATTTAAAAAAATCTACGTCTATATTGAGCAAATGTAGAAACCTATACAATTACACGTCGATAAAATTATATTAATTCTAATTTTTTTATAACTATTACGATCAATATATTTGAATTATAATAAAAGTTAATTTAAATAAAAATATTTTTTATCATTTGGACTCGGACTTCAGACTTTTTTAAAAATTAAGCAGACAGAAAAAAGTGATTCCGATTAAAACCTCATCAAAACATAGTAAAAAAAACATGCTGGCTGGCATAAAAAAATATAAAACTACATAGTTGCGCGAAAAAGAAAAAAGGGCTTTAAAGCAGACGCTTCTTTGGAGTTTTTGGAGACAATCGAAAGACGCAGGTAACTCAGAGAAGTCCACAGGAAAGAGGTGACCCGACCGCTTTGAATTTCACGCGGACGAAGTGGGTAAAAGCTAGTAAATTTTTTTTACGTGCCAGTTTTTTGCTTAATTTGACTAGGCTACAATACCTGCTCCATTGTAGTTTGTTTTCTGTTTTGTGCCAATCCGGTCGAAATTATTATAACAGATTATAATAAGACATACAAATAGAATTACTTATCAGTTTTGTTGACCTTCTAGACTAGAGTAACTTATTTATTTATTTATTTAGGCCCACCAACAGATTACGCTATGCCTGGCACGCGTTGCAGTGCCCCTTTTTGGTTTAACACACTTGTTTTTTTTTTATATTATGTTCATCTCGAATAATGTTGAAATTCTAATGGTGAAAGAATTATTCAGATCGGTCCAGCAGTTTCGGAGCCTGTTCAATACAAACAAACAAACAAAAAATCAAATCTATCCTCTATTAGTGTAGATAGTGTAGATTATAATTATTATATTAAGTGTTGATTTGTTGATATATTTTGTAGTTTACCGCCGTTTTTACGATAGTCCATCATAAAAAATACTTTAAAAAAAAACATAAGAAGCATATTATTATTTTAGAGACCCTAACTTCTTGTTTTTTTTAAATTATTAGTTAGCTATATTATTTAGCAGCGAAGTATTTAATCAACAGTAAGAGTTCTAAAACTGCCCTGCATCCCCATGTACTCCTCGTTGAAGGCCCCCGCTTGTCTGCGTGACTCATCAGTGCGAGCTCTGCACATTTCCTTCCAATCCTCTTTGAAGTCTTCGGAACTCAACTCTTTGACCCATTCAGCTGGAAACATAAACAAATCATATCTTATTATCATCAAAATATCAGCCGGTATCCAGCGATGCTCTCATCCAACTGGTTTTGCCGCCTTCGCCAAGTCGTCGGTCCACCTTGTGTGGAACACTGCGCTTTCCAGGCCGCGGCCGCCACTTTAAGGTCCGCCACAATCAGACGGAATTCCGATCCGGAATTCTGATTCAAGATTTAGTGTTGTCAACTATGGTTGCAAAAAATACTAGAGTGCTGTTTAAAAAAATGCCTTAAATAAAAATGTATGAAACGCCAAATGAAAGACAATAAGCTTATCTTATATATTATTTAAACAAAACAAACAATTTCTATACATGATAATTACTATCATGTGATGAGATCATGACGTTACGAATGTTACGATGATGGTTTGTAAATTGTATTCCAATATTAATGCAACTATATCAAAAGACTATCGATAGTTTTAACATTAGACATAATCTGCATACAAAATGGCACGAATCATTATCACACAAGCGGTTTTTGAGTGTAGGCGATTTCGCAACTATGCCGCAACGTCGTCGCAACTGCACCGTCACGATACGGTATCGTTTCATCAACGCCTCCGCTCAAAAATCACTTTAAAATATGCCACCTAAGACATCGAAAAAACACGTGAAAAAGTCTCTGAAAGCGGCAACACTCCATACGGAATCTAATTCCGAATCAGGTTTATTCCGGATGTATGTGGCGGACCGAAAAGTAATCGGCCGCAATAGTCATCAGTTCTGCGAGCAATGTGCCCCGCATATTGCCACTTTAATAAATTCTTTGGGCTAAATTTTAAGTCATAGCAGCTAGATGAAAAAAAGACACCTTAATTTATATTTTTTAATTGTCATTAAATTCAATAAAATGATACACGTTACGTGAAAATTTCAACCAGCTATACGATTCAGAAGATACCGCCCTCTGAAGCTAGAACGGATGGACGGACGGACAACGTATGCTCCGTAATAGGGTCCCATTTTCACCCTTTGGGTACAGAACCCTACAAAAAATTAACTATTAATATGATTACCATGTATTTCCTCTAAAGATTTCTCTTCGCTGCCACCATATTCTACTGGAATAACTTCTCTAGGTACAAATTCGTAAAGTGATTCAATATCTTTATGCACATGAACTCTTTGTCGGAGCTTCGGACTCAACATAGACTTTATTACAGTTACAAAGCCATCGATTAGTTTCGATGACGTCAGCATGTGAAGGCTTCGTAATCTTACTCCATGTCCTTTCTAAAAAAATACAACAGATAAATGTGCTATCATATTAGACAAGATCTTGATCTTTGTCATGGGATGACAGTCATCCCGCCAGTCATTTCTTGGCAGTTGTAACACTGGCAAAATATCGGGAACTTCAAACACTAAGTTTTCATGCTTATTTACCCTCTAAACTAGAGGGCTAGTATGATTTTTCTATTCGTGCGTGATGTGTCTTCTCTGCGTACTAAGAGACCTCTTCCCGCGCTTTTCGGAAAGCGAATGCCGCACTTGCCGCGATAAATAAAAAGCCGAGTCGCGCACAAGTCAATCGTCAAGAAATCATAATAGGCTATGGGGAAGGAATGGAAGTGAGTGAATCAACTGCTTATCGTCCCGCACAAGTATTACTGAGATTTGACATTGTAAATTGATGATAGGTAGCAATACGATTTTTGTATAGAAAAACAACTTTACTGAGAGAGCTAATTTACCTGGAGTTAATTGCTAACCTACGTTAACCCAAGTGGGGCTGAGATAGTCTACGACGATAACCTCCACATTCATCCTAGGACCAACCAACGTCTCATGGAATGTATTCCTAAGCGCAAGGCATTGACGTCGTTGACTCACCCGCTTTTTTTGTGCATATTTCGATGGCATGTATATTAAGTACTATGTAATGTAGTTTGCAATAAAACAAGTGTAACAAATTAAAAAAAATTGTATTTCATTACCAAAAGTATAGTTAGTGCTCCACGTAAGTCATTTAACCGTAAGTTCGATACAAAATTTGCGATATTCATTTCTCTTAAATCGTATACTAGGACATGCTTCTTAGAATAGTCTCTTGACCGAAGATATTCAGTCATCTGAAAGTATATAACATGATCTATTAGGTACAGCTTCTACCTGTTCTAGAATTGTATTTAATACAATGATATACATTAGTTAAAGGACATTGGGCAAAAATGTATGGCCAATGGTCTAAGACCCCCCCCCCCCCCTCCTATTACACAGATAGGGATAGGTAGAGGATACCCAAACGTACATGGCACCTAAGGGGCATCAAAATATTTTCTAGGAAAAAAAGAAGTGTTTTATTTTGACGAAGTCGCTTTAGG
The DNA here is from genome assembly GCA_927399405.1 of Agonopterix arenella. NCBI lineage: Eukaryota > Metazoa > Arthropoda > Insecta > Lepidoptera > Depressariidae > Agonopterix > Agonopterix arenella. The sequence goes on from OV656710.1 coordinate 7,306,283, forward strand.
GGGTAGTCGTTTTGATTTTATGGTCCCGAAAGGTGTAATGTCTTTCAGGGTGATCAGACACTTAGCTAAAACTACTAAAAGTTATTATTAAGCGCGCAAAAGTAATAAATCTCACGTTTACTATACCGGAAATTTCAAGATGAGATAACGATTTTCTCGTTTTAATTATTGTGTGTTTTGAGGGCTAAAGATTCTTTTGCATTTATAATAATCAAAAACAATAATACTATCTATATGGCTCAAGGAATTTAAGCAACAGATGTAAATAGCGGCTAAATGCTAACATTAGTATGAAAAACCGCTACACAAAATGTCCTGTATCTTTTTTTCTCTCGAAAAGATATTGGTGCCGCACATAAAAAAATGCCACTTATCTGGAGGCTATTGGCTCACTTCTGCCCACTGTCCTTTAACAAAACTTATTTAAATGCAACAAAACAGAACAGAACGTTAACACCGCATGAAAAAACAATTATTTGGTAGTAGACAAGGTACTTACATGTGACAATTATTTATTTTAGCAGACTTTACTAGATTTTTTTTTTTATATATAAGTAGATTTTAGTTATATCTACCAAAGATTTATAACAAAACAACATTTATAGTAAAGTCTTAAATTAACGGTTGTCATACCTACTTATAAAGACATTTTTCTCCGTACACCACTGTAAATGTATAATGTAAATGATAATAAATGTGATGCTTACTACGACACCCAATCTGTAAATATTGTGTATGATAGACGAAGTGATGCTGTCCATATCACATCTCAACCAAAAGATTCTTTCGTTTTCTTTTGTTTGTTTTGGCAACACCAAAACAATTCTGAAAGGAAACAGGATGTCGGTCAGTTCTATTCAGTAGTCAGTTCTGGCTTACACGTTTGCGCAAGCTTAGGCAAGTTCGCTGTACATCGACTCGTCTGTAAAGTGATTGTTACTATTTAACTTTATAGAAACGTCAATGTACAGCGAACTTGGCTTGCGCAAGCGTGTAAGCCCGGCTCCTTTCAGTGCCATCCTTTTTTTAACTTTATTTTTTTAATTATAGTAGTTATCTTTTTAGTGTCTAAATAAAATTGGCAGTACTGTTTTTCTTACCATCAAAATACCGTAATGAAGTAGGATAGATAATCTTCACAACTTAGACAAAAGGACAAGGCTCAACGCGATGGTAGCCCATACGGAAGAGAGCTAGCGCCTCAATCACGAGGACCCGGTTCGATTCCTGGCCTGTACCACTAAGTTTTTCGGAATTTATGTACGGTTGTATTTATCATTTACTAGCTCGGCGGTGAAGGAAAACATCGTGAGGAAACCTGCATTCCCAATAATGAAAAGAAAATACCATAAGTTCGGAGGTATGCGTAAAATATGGGTGAGCTTGGGGCGAACACAATAGATCAGCGATGGTTGCAGTGTTACATAACGACCCTTGCTTGCAATAGCCCAACCACAAATAATAATAAAGGCTCAACCTGTGCTGGCACGGTGTTGAATCCGAGCAGCGCTGATTTTCAGCCTCTCCCATCTTCTTGAGTGGGAGATGACAATATAAAGATAAATAAACTATACAGATGCTCTTATTTACCACTTATACAAATCATCAAAACATGATTATATATCTCGTTGAACATACTTACGTTTTGGGAAAATTAAAATCTTTTTCGAAATCATAATCCTCGAAGAACTCTGGCATAATTGTTCTGATAGTGCAAATCTTATCCAGGCGCATCTTTGCATTTTCCAGTGATCCTTTAGCAATTATTAAACCACGTTCTAAGTAGCCTCTGCCTAATAATAGGAGAAATAAATAAATTATTTATTATCTGTACCCATAACTTGTCCGCGCAGATCACTGACTTATGCATTAGGGTCACTAGAGTTCCTAATCTTATCATTTACCTATAAATATTAAAAATGATATTCAAGACTCATTTTAGTATCTCCATTCAGTACAGTTTTTTTGCCTTTTCCCTACACGTAAATTGGGGATGACATTTTTTTTCTCGTCTATCCCAGTCTATCCCATGGTGGTGTCCCGACACCACCATGTCATGAATGTCGAATCATTTTTTTATTCAAGGATCCGTTTAGTTAAGTGTCCGTGTTAATACCTAAAAAAAACATTACTTACCGAATAATACAGCAGCTATAACAATTTAGAAGCGATCAATATTATTATACAGTGTGTAAAATTAAATGCCACACGTACGTAGGGCACACTGAAAGTTTTTAGAACTGATCAGTTAGTCACAATTCCAATGAAAAAAATTTTAACTTCTAATAAACAACTCTTTAGCAACCTATAGCTGAAATATTTATTCGATTGTCATTTGTGTTAACGATTTGGTGGCCATTTGAAAAGTACGTGTCGCGAGGCATGACGAATTTAGCAAGGAAAAATGTTTTCTTTCCAATTTATTACAATTTTCGTTGTGGTCCTAGTCGATAACAAAGTTAGATATAGACTTTCATTGCTATTTAATGATAAAGCCCCATCCCTTGACACTTGTTTACAACTGGTTAAACAAGTTTTAGCATGAACGTAGCAATCTCAGTGATGATCTGTGCGGGAGACGTCCTTCAACAGTGGCTACAGAGGAAAACCCCTATGCTATACAGCCCATGAGAGAGGCTGATAAGAGGGTGACCTACCAGCAGATTCAAGCTACCTTAAGCATTGCTATGACAACATTACAAAAGATATTACATGAATATTTAGGCGTCGGGAAGCTCTGTACTAGATTAATACCCCATAATTTGACCAATTTCAATAATTTCTATGGGGTCCAATGCGTCTTAGAGAGGTCCCTTCGAACGCGAAGATGCATAAAATGGAATGGAGGCTACTTCTAAAAATAATAAAAGTATTCCCAATCTCCTTCTGCGATCCAGTTTTTTATTTTATAAAAACTTTCCGTGTGCCCCACGTACTTAAAGGGGTGCTTGAGACCATCAAACTGAACAACTTTTATTATAGAACCAACATTGAAATCGTGGAAAAAATCCACTGTTTCATTCATTTTGGTCGAGTAACTAAATATTGACTTATTCTATGGAACAGCATTTTTTTTAGTGATTTTGATGTTGGTTCCATAGTGAATGTTATTCATTTTGATAGTCTGAAACACCCTGTTCTACTAACAAATTTAATATTCACCCTGTATATTATACAGGATGGAAACCTGAAAGAGAGTTAGGATGAGACCTTATAAGGTCTAACAAAAGCTAGAAGTTCATTCTGTTTTGTCTCGTTCACTGCCTTCGATCGTGTTAAAATAGGTACATCATAATTATTCTACTATAATTTTATCATAAAATTAAATATTGTACTTACTGAAATCTTTTTTGACAAAATGATCCTGTTTCTTCACCCAATCGTCAAGTAAATCAATCGTTTTATTAAGATCCTCAGGGTTGTCAAAACCGGCATCTTTTCGTACCTCCACTAATGCGTTAGGGTTGAAGTGTAACAGTTTATCTTTTGGTAAACGTTCCATCGTTTTTTACAAAGTATACTATACCCGCCGAATTTGGACGTATGAATATAAAACTTATTTCAAGGTCATGCTTATAACTAGTTAAACAGGTAGGAAAAATCTAGAAATGAGCTAGTCTATGAACACAGTCCAGTCTAGTTCAACAGTATTGGCATAGGACGTAAACATAACTACCAACTTTCGATCATTAAAAAATTTGATGTGCAGTTTGCTTGTAAAATATTATCTGATAATATAAGAATAACAATTGCTTACTCAACGAATAATATTTGATTAAATTTTCCTACGAAGTACTTTAAGTATTTTAATTGATACCCCACACGATATTATAGAAACAAATGTTTTGTAGCTAATCAAAAGAAAAAATTTCCGGAGTACTGGAACTTGGTTTCCTTTGGTACATAGGTGAGCTCGAGGAAGGGGACCTTTTTTCAGTTTCTCACGAAAAGTTTTGAGGAAACAAATTAAAAGCTGACTACATTTCCTACAAAATAAAATGTATGCACTTTTGTCGTAGTACCTTTGGAGGCCGAGAATGTAAAATAATTTCAAACATGAAATTTGTATGGCAACCCCCAAGAAAGTAGAAAAGAAAATGATTTCAAATTGACCCTAATCCCCGGATACTAATTTTCAGTCGGTTCTCACCGAACCTTTAAAATAGCTTTGGCGTTTAAAATTTTCTTTGCAGCCCGATTGGAGGCTGCAAATACAAGATTTCAGACAATTTGTTTTTTTACCGCCAATCGAATCTGACTGGAGTCCTGTATTTGAGTAAGGCCCATAACCTTATCGGTTGTTATTTCCGCGGGCAGTTGAAATTATCCCTCAGGGCTGACCTTCCGACTTAGTCGACATTTTCCTCATATCACCAGGGTATCCATATTCCCCGAAATCATTTTCCTCTACGTTGGTTGGGGGAACCTTGTGGATAATTATTTAGGTATGAGTGAAATGGAACTTTCAAGCGCCAAAGCAATAATTGCTATATAAAAGTTGTATAAAGGTTCACCGAACCAACAGAAGATTAGTATCCGATGATTTTACGGGTCGCTGATTAAGAATATGAAATAACTTTCTTTTTAACTTCAACTTTTAGAGGGTCACCATACGAATTTCATATATATTTATAACGATCGTATAACTTATTTTGTAGGAAATGTTGTCAGCTTTAATTTGGAGCCGCAATTTTTTCGTTTAATTTTACTGGGCTATAATCCCTGCGCCAATATTTGTTTTCTGTTTATGCCAATCCGGTCGAAATTATCATAACAGATTATAATTAGACTTAAACATATCAGTCTTGTTGACCTTCTAGAGTAACTTTTTTAAATTCCGCCTTTTGTTTTATCAATCAAGAAATTGTAAAATAGAAATGTTACTTCCTGTGAGCTTCATACAAACGAAGTTTAATGCTATTTTTGAATAATCTTAAAAAGCAAGAGCAATCTACAAAAAGAATCGAGATCCTACCAAAACATTTCATATAAAAAAGTAGCCATGACTCACATCCTAGCTCACATCCTTTTACTCTTGTTATAGAAGTTACGAGATCTAATTTTAAGCCAAGTCTTAAAGTTCATCTCGGTCTAATGAAGTTATAAGGCTTGGCCGTCATCGTCATCTCATGTAGTCTATCTAATCATGTAGTCATGTAGTAAATCAAAATGAAAAAATAAGGACCAAGATATAATACTGACTTAGACCGACCGACTTCATTAGACCGAGATAAACACTTACTTGAAGACTTGGCTTAAAATGAGATCTTATAACTTTTAAACAATAATAAAAAAAATTACATAAAATTTTAACCGACTTCAAAACTAAAGAAGTAGGTTTAGTTAAAATAATAATTAATTCGTTTTATTGGAGTCGCTGTCAAGGCGGTATGATTTGCGATTGCGCTTATAGTTATTTTTTGGCTTAGCTATACATCTACTCCAATAATACAAATTATTTTTTTTATAGATGCGAATTTAAAAGACCCTAGTTATATTATTATTATCTTTTCCTTATCTCGGGACATAAGTGTCCCGGACCTTTGGGAGGCGTGCGTGGGGCCGAAGCCAACACGTAGAGGCCCGTCAGACAATTTGATCTAAATAGTAATGTGACACCAACCGGCAACTATCCCAGTATACACTATAGAAGTGCATCCAAAACAGCCCCCGGTCAGTGTAGAACTATTGCATTATTATTATTATTATTAAGTACTTTTTTAGTTTTGAAGTCAGTTAAAATTTTTTGTTAAAATTTTTTTTTTTCGTAATTTTTTGTGTTGGTATTATATGTATATTGGGTTGAAATATCAAGGGAAACATCAACACGAAACATTTATTTCAATCGCCGATGATTTGCTACACATTTTTGAGGAGTTCCATTGTCTATCTCAAAAGCCTTTAACCAGATCTTCACTAAATTACAATGGAACCACATTTGAAGAATGATCTACCAAACAAAAAAAGAATCATCAAAATCAATTCATAATTGGCGGAGTAATCGCTTGACAAACATACAAAAAAGGGGCAAATCTCCTCTTTTTTTTTTGTTTTTTCGTTTGTTATGATTATGAAGGTTGTGAGTCAAGGCTACTTTTTTACAGGAAATGTTTTTGAGAGGATTTCTATTTCTGTAATTCAAATAACCTTAATATTTCGTTCCTATTTCGAATGGAGTATAACTATAGATTTTAAAACGGCTGCCTTGACCCCCGATTAGGCTATTCGGCCGTACGATCCCCTGGGTGAATACGGTCAAATACTCAGGAGTCACGTTAGATCACCCCACATAAGGCGCGTTCGAAAGAACGCCCTTCATGTGCTGCATCGTTTGTATCCGGTCCTGAACAAGCGTTCTAAACAGTCACTAAGATTTAAGTTGACAATTTACAAAACTTGTATCAGGCCGATATTCACGTACGCGGGAGTGGTATTCGCGCACGCGGGACTGGTATTCGCGCACGCCGCCCCGACGCATATCCATACGTTGGAGGTTATCCAAAATAGATTCATAGGTACCGCGACTGGCGCACTAATGTTTTTACGCAATAAGAACCTAAACATCGATCTAGAGTTGCCAACCATCAAGCAACTTCTCAAATGTATAGTGACGGACTATTTCGCCGCCCTTCCCACGTCATTCTAACCCTCTCGTTAGAACAACAACGTTTGTAGGTACAACAAGCCCCGAAAGCGTTGGCCTCGGAACGTCTTGAACGATCCAGACGATGTGATCATGGTCGCCATGATAGCGGCCCTACAATCACGACTCACCAACATAAACTCACACAACATGACCACCGCCGGTGGTAATACAATCATGTCTATATTGCGTCGTCGTAAAAATCTAAATCCCCCTCGTCCCCGGGGGGATCAGTCGCGATCTCTGCCCTCTCCTTTTTTTTCTGGCGCCTACAGACATCACCGGCACATCCCTGGCCGGTCCTCACCGATCCCCACTACCCATCCGTAGTCCGCGTAGTCCCAGCAACGCCCATTGCCGAGGTCCGTGCCCCTTAGGGGTGCCCCTTGGGCAGGTTGCTTAAGTTCATTCATGGTTCGGTACACCTACCAGGACACTTCGCCGTCACTGGTGTGATCCCCCCATAGTCCGCAGTAATAAGCAGTGGGCAGCTGCTCCCGGAGTAATACTGTATTGGTCAATAAAAAAAAAAGGCTGCCTGGATTGTGAAGTTTTGTTCCTTCTTATTAGGTACTAGCTGCGTATTTCCGTTCTATACAAGGCCAGTATGCACCCGTAGGAAACTGCTAGAGTAGATTTTGTAATACTGTTATGCCCATCTGCGATTCCGAAATATACAGGGATTTTGCGTAGGTCATGTATGGTTTGGAATGGTCAAAGTGAGCGAACGGATTACAAACTCTACAATGTCAGTTGCATATGATAAAGGGTTCATGAAGACTATGCATGAAATAGTAAGATGGATTTTTTTTTGTGTGAATTATTTTATTGTAAGATTGTCATAATCTTGCTTAACAATTAAAAAAACAATTTTTAAACCACGACTTTTCAATTTTTTATTTTAAGTATATCTAATCACATTTTTTTTTTCCATAAGCAAGTGTTAAAAAGCGTCTCTAACTTTTCAACTATTGAGTGGAAAATTAAATAAAAAATGTTTTAGTACTTAAAATAAAAAAGGGTTTTATTATAATTACGAGTTTTACCCGCGACTTCGCCCGCACAAATTATATATTAAATTTAAATCAAATTAGCTTATGCTAAAAAACAAAAAAGTTTCGTCAAAATCTGGTCAGTAGTTTTTACGTGATGCTTGAACAAACAAACAAATGTAACAGACGGAAAAAACATCCAAAAATTGGTGATTTGGAATCAGGAACACCTAAAAACCATCATAGTAGCTTTTTTAAAATATCTTCAATGTACAGACACACTTCTGTTACAGTTTTATAATAGCTAAGATAAGATAATACTGACTGAGCGAAAAAAAATTAAAGCTACTCCATACTAAACTATCTATGCTACGTAAAATATAAAAAAAACATACAAATAAAATGTCACTAACTGCATATGGTCACGAAATATATCTAATGGTTCATATACGAGTATGGCTGCCGCATGTATTCCTATTCATACACGATTAGTGTGCATTTGTCAATTCGAAAAAAAAAAAAAAAAAACTGCGTACTAACTAGCGCAGTATGTTACGGAACCAGTCTTTGACTTAGAACATTCCGAACTATACTCGATTATTGCGTACTTCTGATGTATAGTTTGGAAGACATCCATGCGAAACTTGTATTCCAAACTATACTCGATTAGTTTCACACCCTTGGGTTCTGGACGTCTACCCGGACATTCGAACTTCTCAATTGCGTGAACGTTTTCATTCCAATGTCAACTCTATTATAATGAAGTTCGGACCGAAACGGTCACGATATATCGAAAATCGAATGTCCGGGTACAGGGCCTGGCCTTGTATAAAACGGAAATACGCAGCTGTGCCTGGCACGCGTTGCAATGCAACTTTTTTCCCGACACACACTTGGTTTTTTTTTCGTATTATATTTATCACGGATAGTGTAGCATTCTAATGGTGAAAGAATTATACAGATCGGTGTAGTAAGTTCGGAGCCTATTCAATACAAACAAAAAAACAAAAAATCAAATCTTTCCTCTATGTCGTAGAAAAAGATAGTGTCGATTATGTATAATATATAGAGTAGATTTGTTGAACAAACAAACAAACACACAAACAAAAAATTAGTGAAATGGAATCAGGGACACCTAAAACCCATATCGTAACTTTTTTTTTGTTAATATCTTCAATGTACAGACAAACTTCCTGTTACAGTTTTATAATAGTATAGATACCTACGGGGCCTGCAATACCTTCCTAATAACAATAACCTTCAAATTATATAAGTTGTTGTAGCTGATTAGTGATTAAAGAGCTTGTTCTTCTCTTTTCAGTTAATAGTTTTTTTATGAAGTCAAGTTTTTTGTTTTTCTTAATAATTTAGTTTATTTTATATTTTTTAGTCTTATGTCGAAATGGTATCATATAACTACTATATTATATTATTATATATATTTAGAATCGTCTGTGTACTACCTTTCATTTGATACCCATATTGTATTTTTAACAACAACAAAAAATTATTCCCCCTCTCTTTCTTAATTCGCAAACGCCATATTTAAATTATATGGCCTATGCAACTCTCACAATTTTACAAATCTAAACACACTTCATACGTTTAAATCCATCAAACGGTTTAGGCTATAGGGCATGCCAAATAATTAGACATACAAACATACATACACACGCACGAAAAACATAACCCTCCTTCTGGCAAAACACATAAGAAACATATTTAAGGTGGTTACAGAGGGGTCAATTTTATACAAAACTTTGACGCACAATACGCGTAGACGGTATTAATATAAGTAACTTTGTATATATGGGAAAATAGTTTAGAAAATCTAGTTCGAGTTACAAATAACATTTGCAATTTATAATATAATAACGAAGATATAAAGCTTTTAAAATTTTGTATGACAAATTTCAAAGCTTTATATCTTCGTAATATATAAAATATTACTTGTATTAATTCCGTCTACGCGTATTGTGCGTCAAACTTTTGTATGGACTGAAACCACCTTAAAAGACCCTAACTTCTTGTTTTTTGTTCAATTATCTGTTAGCTAATCCAAAATAATAACATAATTTCAGTAGCTTCGAATTATTTAATCAACAGTAAGAGTTCTAAAACTGCCCTGCATCCCCATGTACTCCTCGTTGAAGGCCCCCGCTTGTCTGCGTGACTCATCAGTGCGAGCTCTGCACATTTCCCTCCAATCCTCTTTGAATTCTTCGGAACTCAACTCTTTGACCCATTCAGCTGGAAACATAAAATAAACATAAATCATTATCATCAGCCCGGTATAGAGGTCCACTGCTGGACTATGGCCTCCCCCACGGATCGCCACAACGATCGGTCGTGCGATGCCCATATTCAACGGATTCTCGCCACATTAACCAGGTCGTCGGTCCATCTTGTGGGGAGCCTACCCACGCTGTTCCGGAACGCGGAACTCGAGAACTCTTCAGTCCCATCGGACATCAGTTCTGCGAGCAATGTGCCCCGTCCATTGCCACTTCCCCGCACATGGAACCCTTAATTAATTTTTTGTATTTGTCATCAAATTAATTCATATATCATACATATTATCTGAAAATTTCATCTGAAACCTTTCGACAAATTTCAAAATTCAACCGGCTATCTATTACGATTTAAAAGATACCGCTGTCTTCAGAGAGCCTAGCCTAGCTTCAGCTAGGACGGACGGCCTGACGGACAACGTAGGCTCAGTACACGGTACACGGTACGGTACAGAAACCTAAAAAAATGTCATTATTATTATGATTACCATTAATTTCCTCCAAAGATTTCTCTTCGTCGCCACCATATTCTACTGGAATAACTTCTCTAGGTACAAACTCGTAAAGTGATTCTATTTCTTTATGTACATGAACTCTTTGTCGGAGCTTCGGACTCAACATAGACTTTATTACAGTTACAACGCCATCGATCAGTTTCGATGACGTCAGTATGTGAAGGCTTTGTAATCTTAATCCATGTCCTTTCTAAAAAAATATAACAGATTAATGTGCTAGATCATATAAGACAAGATCTTGATCTTTGTCTTGGGATGATAGTCATCCCGCCAGTCTTGTCACTGGCGAAATATCGGGAACTTCAAACACTTCTTTTCTGATTCGCCCCTCTAGTATGATTTTTCTATTCGTGCGTGACGCGTCTTCTCTGCGTACCAAAAGACATCTTCCCGCGCTTGCCGTGATAAGTAGTATGGAAAAAGCCGATTCACGCACAAGTAGAGAATTCATAATAGGCTATGAGGCTAGTGGCTAGGGCTGAAATGGAAGTGAGTGAATCAACTGCTTATCGTCTCGCACAAGTATTACTGAGATTTGACATTGTAAATTGGTGATAGGTGGCAATACGTTTGCCAAGAAATACGCTGCAGAAGAAAAATGGAATGAATTCTATGTAATACGAGAGACAATAAGTGCAAGCCGTTGTAAAATGCACGCTATTGAATCTCCCGCCTCTTTAGGCAGATTTGTTTGACACCTACATTGGCAGTCGGTCTGAGACTCGGTGCCAGAACGATTGAGCCACATCGCTGCCGTTGCGGCGGGAACGTTAACGACCTCGGCCACCATGGCCTCTCCTGTCGGCGCAGTGCTGGCCGTCTCCCACGCCATGCCAGCTTGAATGACATCATCCGCCGCGCCCTTGTCAGCGCCAACGTGCCGGCCATACTTGAGCCAAGGAGCCTTGCACGAGACGATGGCAGGATACCCGACGGTGTGACCGTCATTCCTTGAAGGAATGGCAGACCCCTGGTGTGGGACGCTACGTGTGTAGACACTGTGGCGCCCTCACACCTCCCTGCCACTTCTCTAAGAGCGGGCGCGGCGGCGGCTGCTGCAGAGGGTCTCAAGCGACGCATATATGCCACCCTGGGTGACAGCTATACATTCTTCCGCCATTCGGTGTAGAAACCCCGGGGCCGTGGGGGCCGGACGCCCGACAGCTCTTCAAAGAGTTGTCGTCGCGCTTGATTGAGGTGTCCGGTGACCGAAGGGCTGGCGCGTACCTCAGGCAACGAATATCCATTGCTATCCAACGAGGTAACGCAGCCAGCGTCCTGGGCACCCTCCCGCAGGACGGTGGCCTCAAGCACGTCTTCTGTTTAGTCGAACGGTAGTCGTGCTCGATATAGTGGCTCATTTTTTCTTCGCCTATTTTATTTGTTTTTATTTTCATTTTTAATTATAGCCATATTTAGCCATAAGTTGTACATAATGTTGTAATTGTAAATACCTATACCGTTAATAAAGTATTACACCTACAATGTAGTTTACAACATAATTATTATATCAACATAAAAAATAGTACTAACCAAAACTACAGTTAGTGCTCCACGTAAGTCATTTAAGCGTAAGTTCGATACAAAATTTGCGATATTCATTTCTCTTAAATCGTACACAAGAATATGCTTCTTAGAATAGTCTCTTGACCGAAGATATTCAGCCATCTGAAAATATAAAACTTGATCGGAATTAAGTAGGTACAGCTTTTACCTGAGTTAGAACTGTATTTAATACAATGATGTAAATTGTAAATTAATGTAATGCATTAACTGAAAAAAATGTGTAACCGAATACAAAATGTTTTTAATTTCATTTCTCGTCATTTCTCAGTATTCTTGGATAGTTAGTGAAACCATTAATTGAATACACGATTGGAATTACTTCACTTAATAGAAAATCGTCACAAAGATGACGTATTTTCTTGTATTTTTAAACATTTTTCTCGTTTTAGAAGTACTCAAAAAAGTTTCAGATTTTTGGTCACATATTCACCATTAGTTTATTCAGTAAATCATAAAATAGTAATAGTACTTTTGTTAATTCTCATAGAAAATATTCATCTGAACCTATGACCCCTTAAATAAAAAATAGTTGTCACCACAGATCACAAAACTAAAGGGAGATATGAAATCGGGGCGGGGCCAGTGTCGCTGCAATATGCGCAAAAACGGAACACATTGCTCGCGATTCAATTCAATATATGATGAGGCTGAAAGCCAGTCGAGATATTATGTGTAAATAGTTTACAATGCTTGCGTAGTACTAAAGATTATTCGAACGTTGAGTTTTGATACCGCAGTGGATAATGAGCACATTCAAGCTTACAAAATACTTTCTATCGTGTGGTACTTGGTGGTAATGCAACACTCGGTTTCGTACTCAGTGCGTTGGTTGGCATCTCTCTAGATCTCTATGGTTGTCACAAATAACGCACATCCGGTAGAACAAATTCAGAACTTACATTTCACAAATTGTTCAGTAGAGCAAAGTAAAGATTTTAAATTTTTAAATTCTATATTTGGACTTGAAGCCTTTAAAGAATTATACTAAGTATGTTTTTATCTTAATAATCTATTTGAACTAACAAAGTATCTTTGTGCTACCAAACGCGTAGAAGGTTATGGAACATTTTGTCATTATAACTCAGCAAATTTAGTTTAACGTAAATTTTGACAGTTCTGACTGTGTTCTAGCGGATGTGCGATAATATACTTATACTACTAGACATTTTTTCCGTACACAACTGTAAATGTATATGTATATATTAGTAATGATAAATAATTCGATGCTTACTACGACACTCAATCTGAAAAGATTGTGTATGATAGACGAAGTGATGCTGTCTATATCACACTTCCACCAAAAGATTCGTTCAAATTCTTTTGTTTGATTTGGCAACACCAAATGAATTCTGAAAGGAAACAGAACCATCACTTTTTCTAATATTTTTTTTTAAATTTAAGTAGAGTGTCATTTATTGTCGTACTAAAATTGGTAATGTAATAAAAGTACCCAATGAAGAAAACCTGCATAACTGAGACAAAAGGTCAAGGCTCAGCCTAGGCTCAGCCTGTGCTGGCACGGGGTTGATCCCGCGCAGCGCTGATTTTCAGCCTTAGCCCAGTCATTTTACGGAATTTTGTTAAACGGGGTAGGGAGTAATTATTAATTGGACTTTTAAACTGTAACCGGCACCATTTAGTGACAAAAAGACTATCATATAACATATTAAAATAAAAATCCTTACGCAACATAGAAATCAAAATTGTGTTTCTCAGAATGCTTTTTAATTAATAATATTAATACCAATGCACTCATTTGACTTAGATTTAACAATATAAATTATTTTTTAGCAATAAAATAGGCTTTGACATTTAAAAAAAATTGGTATTTATTAGAAAATACGAATGGAATTTTCAAAACATTCTAAGTAGCCAAAAATATTTACACCATGTTTGAAGTATATAATAATGGTAAACATAACATAACATAAATATTCTTTATTTGCACACCAAAACATACAGTAACAAAAACGAATAATAAAAACGGTAAAGCCTAAGTATGTGAAAAAAATTAACCATCAGGAGATAATAGCTAAATTTTAAAATTGGAACTGTTGCTGACGTGATTTTTTTTTTATTTTGGAACATTTTTAGGCTTAAATTGGCTCTTCCATATTATACCGAAAAAAATATCAATTATTAATTAGTCCCAGCTCAAACCGTAAAATGACTGGGCTACCTCTCCCTTCACCCTAAGGTCTAGAGTGGGAGATGAGGAAATAACGATAGATAAATAAAACAGATGCTCGTATTTAACACTTATTCCAATCAACAAAACGTGATTAGAGATCTCGTTTAACGTACTTACGTTTTGGGAAAATTAAAATCTTTTTCAAAATTATAATCTTCGAAGAACTCTTGCATAATTATTCTGATAGTGCAAATCTTATCCAGACGCATCTTTGCTTTTTCCAGTGATCCTTTAGTAATTATTAAACCACCTTCTAAGTAGCCTCTGCCTATATTAGGAGAAACAAATTCATTGTTTATTTGCAGTGCCCATAACCACGGCTATAACTTGGTCCGCGCACATTATTTTGGCCACTAGAGTTCCTAATCGTATCATTACCTATTAAAATTAAAAATATATTCCAAGAATAATTTTATTGTTTCCATTCAGTACGGTTTTTAGGATTCCGTAGTTGACAAGGAACTCTTATAGTTTTCGTCTTGTTCGTCTGTCTGTCCGTTGCTTCGCTCAGAGACTTTTGTAGTAGTACTAGAAACCTGTTATTTGGCTAGGTATATATTAAGGCTGCACTTAGCTTATTGTGCTGCCCCCAATCGTATTTTTTTATTTCGTAACAATTAAACAATATTTCCAAAAAACAAGAATGTCACATTGTATACATTGCTGTTTTTCAATTTATCGGGTCACTACGGATTTTTTTTTATAATGTTTGTAGTTATTATCTGTAAAACCGCTAAAAGTAGCCACTTTTGGCGGTTTTAACGATGATAGCAACAAGCATTATAACATAATAATCCGTAATGTTTCGATAAATTGAAAGCCGATCAGGACTAAAATGTGACATCCTTGTTTTTTGCAAATGTTGTTTAATTGTTTAGAAATAAAAACAGTGCGATTGAGGGTAGCACAATAGGCTCGGTAGGCTCTTAATCACTACGACAAAGTGGTAAAATGAAAGCTAGAAAAAAAATTGTAGCCTTTCCCCTACACGTAAATTTAGGATGAAATTTTTGTCTCGTCGATACCAGTCTATACAGTGTGAGTTGTCGAGCGATTTTGCGATTCAAAGATTCGTAAGTGTGTATCCGATATCTGTAGAAGATAACAGGTCTATTTTATCTCGTTTATCGCCTACGATCGTGTTTAAATACCTCAATCTACGAAGTACATTGAAAATTTAATCTTGGTACTAAATATTGTACTTACTGAAATCTTTTTTGACAAAATGTTCCTGCTTCTTAACCCAATCATCAAATAAATCAATCGTTCTATTAAGATCCTCAGGGTTGTCAAAACCGGCATCTTTTCGTACCTCCACTAATGCGTTAGGGTTGAAGTGTAACAGTTTATCTTTTGGTAATTGCTCCATGGTTTTTTACAAAGTGTCGACTATACCCGCCGAAATTGGACGTATGAATATAAAACTTAATTCAAAGTCATGCTTATATCTAGTTGAACAGGTAGGAAAAAATCTAGAAATGAGCAAGTCTATGAAAAAATAGTCCAGTCTAATCCAACAGTATTGGCATAGGACGTAAACACAACTACGATCCTTCGAAAAATCAAAAATTATATGTGCAAAATTGTTTAAAATAATTATCAGATTATATATTATCAGAATAACAATTACTCACTCAAAGTATTAAATTATAATTATTTTCCTACGAAATACCACCCAAACCAGTAACGACTGGACTGCTTGCTGGTATACTGGTCCTCACCTGTATGATGCCCTTAAAGTTTTTATTTGCTTACTAATAAAAAACACGGTTATCTAATTCAAAAATCTAATTCAGGATTATATTTTGGATTGTGACAAATGAATGAATTGAACTATGGCGAGTTATATCGATCGTACTTTTTTGATTTCCGTACCCAAAGGGTGAAAATGGGACCCTATTACTAAGCCTACGTTTTTCGTCCGTCCGTCCGTCCATCTGTCTGTCCTACCTATTTAGGGCTGTATCTTTTGAACCATTATAGCTAGATTGTTGAAATTTTGAAGTTTGCCAGAATCAATATTGGTCGATGAGATGGTGAGTTTTCGGTGTTTTTTGAGATTATAATAATTGATTGTAAATTTGAGATAATAATTGTAAGATATTGTTAAATTTCCACGTTTTGACTGTAAGTGCCACTGTGGATAGTGATGTTTTCCTATCCATAACTTAACATAAAACTTGTGAATTTGCTGTTTCACATGCAAAAACGTGATATCTATATCTAATATATTTATGATCTAAGCCTTGAATCATTAAATATCTACAGTAGATATTGTCAATAATTAACCTATTACCCTGCGCTTTTTGTTTTCCATTTTAGCCAATCCTATTGAGGTAGACACTAAGCACTGCAAGCAGTCTTGTTGACCTTTTAAATGTAGAATAACTTTTTTTATCGAAGCAATAATCTATGTACGGAACAAATTCTATGCATTTTGTTGAAATAGGTGAGTATGATATTCATAATAAGCAAAAGCATAAGCATATGCTCACCACTATATTCCCAGAGGGGGTAGTCAGAGATATACTGAAACCTCAGAACATCCACGTTTCACTAGTACCGAAACTCTATCCTGTGTGACGGGGAGTGAGCCCGCCGCCACTTATAATAGACAGTGGGCAAAATACATGACTCGAAATTGAAGCATGTAAGTTTCCTCGTGACGTTTATCTTCACCGAAAAGCCAGTGGTGCTACAAATCGTACATAAATTCCGAAAAACCCATTGGTACGAGTCGGTCAGGACGGGGATCAAACTGCACGAAAGGCAAGTTTATTCACCACTGGACCACCACGGCTATTCATAATGAGGTAATTGAATAATACACTCGTGACCAAGTAAAGTCAGTCGTGTGTCGGAGATCCAAATAAATAGTTTTTCTTTCTTTCTTTCGTTTTACAAAAATCAACTAAGCGACTAAGGCAACCTAACTCACTTACTTTTAAAACTTACTTTTAAACTTACGGCAACTAATTATAGTTACGATGTCTTTACCTACAACTTCTACATCTCCTGCATCATACTCAACTACGAGGCATTCGTGAACCACGGAAAGCCCATAGAATCAAGACTTATATTAAAAGTTCCGTGGCTGACTGATTGACTGACAAACAACGCACCTCAACCATCCAACCAGCAATGTAATAAAATTTAAAATAAACAAAAGAAAATGAAACCGCGCTTCAGCTTCTCTGTCTTCAGACAGAGACACGATATTATTACACTACTTTTTACATAGCTTCCTAGAAGTCTGTCGCAACTCAACCTCAGCCAAGAAACTCCTTCTAGCCTAGGAAAATTTGACAATTCAGGAGAAAAAATTAACGATGTACTGGAATTGGTATAAACTTTTCTTTGGTACAAGGCATTGAAGAAAATAGGTCCTATCCTGGTGAGCGGGAGGTGAACGTCAATCACTTTATATGTAGGGGTATTAGGTACCATAAAACATTTTTTTAAAGATTTTATTCTACCTCTTTGACGGCGTGATCTACTTTTGTTCCTTATTGACTACGGAACCCTAAAAACAGCCTTGGATACTTATACAGGGTGGCCCAAAAATCATGACTCAAACGAAATGAGCTGATAGCTAAGCTCATTTCGTACCAAAAAGGTTAAGTAAGTAGGGGTCTCAAAGTTGATGGTTCAAAAGCTATTATTATTTTTAAATTGCTTTGGATAGGTATTCAAGATGTAAATAAAAAAACTTATTTTATTTTTTTATAACAGAATTTTAATTTAATTTCTTAAATAACAGAAAAAAAACTTTTGAACGAACGAAAAAAAGTTTTGGTATATTTGAGTTCCCGATATTTCGGCAGTGTTACAACTGCCATGATCACGGGATGACTGAGGAACTGCAGGTAGATTTTTAAGAGCAGACAAATCTGTCTACCCCCACTCTTCGTCGTTAACCGCGTTACTCTCAAAAACTGTGTTATGATTTGAATTTATTAAAACATTAATTTTTATCAAATCTAAAAGTAAAATATTAGTTGACCTTATTAATTTTTTTTTGAATAGCCGAAATTGAATTATAGAAACTGTAGAAAGACAAATTTCAAATACAAACCTGCTTACTCGAATAACCCGCCCCGAGTCGTGTCTGTACCGAACGTACCCATTACACTGGCGGTATTGTCGCGTTGGATGGCTAAAGAGATACGTTGGGCAAGAAACACCCCAGAGCGAGGGTCATTGCCCCTCTCCCGTAATCTACAGCCCAGGTCTTTTATAAACTTCGTGGCCTCAGCTCCCCAAGGCCCTGCGGTTTCAACTGCCACTGGCACGAACAGATATGTGCCCTCTAAGGCTTGGTACCACGAGTGCTTGAAGCGAGCTGCGCTTTCTACCGCCGATCCAGCCACCCGCGTGGTACCCTGCAGATGAGATGGTACGTTGGTGCAGACGCAAGTCGCATCCCACAACAGGGACCTACCCTTCTCCCAAGGTACCAATGTTAGGCCGTCTGGTCTTTTTCCGTCACCACGGCTCAAGCTTGGAGGTTCCGTGATGCATGGAATATTGGCTGCCACTAGCGCCCGCCTAACAATGTCGTTTAAGGCGAATCTCTATAGCCATCCAACGCGGCAATGCCGTCAGCGTAATGGGTACGTTCGGTACAGACACGACCCGGGGCTGGTTATTCGAGTAAGCAGGTTTATATTTGAAATTAGTTTATCTTATTAATTATGTTAGTAAATTCAAAATAATAACAGATATTATTTATCATCGAAGTATTTAATCAACAGTAAGAGTTCTAAAACTGCCCTGCATCCCCATGTACTCCTCGTTGAAGGCCCCCACTGGTCTGCGTGACTCATCAGTGCGAGCTCTGCACATTTCCCTCCAATCCTCTTTGAATTCTTCGGAACTCAACTCTTTGACCCATTCAGCTGGAAACATAAAAATGAAACCGGTCAAGTGTGAGTCGGGCTACTCGCGCACCGAGGGTTCCGTACCACACCCTCACAACATAATAAACTTACAAAAAAGATTTGTTTTCCTGGGACCTTTAACGCAAGACCGACCGACACACTTGGCCGGGTTTTATTATTTGTTGTTATACTGTAGAGTTTGCTCTATAATCACACTAAGTTTGAGGCTTGTATGTATTACCGTTTTAACGATAGAGCGAGAAGAAAAAACGTTGATAAAAACTAGTTTCTTGTATGACGACCCCCTTAATTTTGAAATTTTTATTATTTGTTAGCGAATCCGCTGTAATAACGCACATTTTATGTACATTTCTGAGAGACTCGGGACGCCTGTCGTAACAAATGTCTCAAGTTTGTCCAAAAAGCCTCCCAAAATGGCCGCTCGCAAAGAGCGACAAGACGGCATCATCTAGTGAGCGGTTAAGGTTGTAGAGAGGTAAGTCTTCGGGCGCCAGATCCCAAAGCTAAGCGCACCAGTTAGCAGGCCCCTGGCGTTACTGGGTGGGCCGGGAATATAATTATTGATAAGATTACCATTAATTTCCTCCAAAGACTTCTCTTCATCGCCACCATATTCTACTGGAATGACTTCTCTAGGTACAAACTCGTAAAGTGATTCTATATCTTTATGCACATGAACTCTTTGTCGGAGCTTCGGGCTCAAAATATGCTTTACCATAGTTACAAAGCCGTCGATTAGTTTCGATGACGTCAGAAAGTGAAGGCCTTGTAATCTTGTTCCATTTCCTTTCTAAAAACATATTATCAATGCATAGATTTTAGTTTCTAGATTGTTTAAAAAGATTTGTCTTTAATTGGTTAGTATTAAAAATATCCAGACTTCGTTTGTATAGAGCGCGCTCCGAATTATATATCCTTAAGCCGTTGTTAAGAGGGTACCGAGCTTCTAGTGCTGCAAAACAATAATGTCACAACATCTAGTCAGAACAGATTTTCAATTTACCGGGTCAATACGGATTTGTTTTTATAATGTTTGTAGTTAATCTTTAAACTGGCCAAAAATAGTCGTGTTTAACTTCTTTTCCTTCTTGGTCTTAACCACATGTCTGAGAGACGAGACCATCGTGGGTCGCTTGTGCCACCCACACAGCTCTCCAGACCGCTTGATCTTGGGCCCGATGGATGCTGGCTGTAGTGTTGTCTCGTTAATTTCTTTTACGACATCAGACCATCTCGTAGGCATGCGTCCTCTACCTCTCTTTCCCTTCACACGGCCGGTGATTATGAGTTTTTCTAAACAATCTAATCTCCTGACCGTATGCCCAAAGAATTCAAGGACTCGTTGCATACAGATGGTGGAGAATCCCGTCTTGATGTTCAACTCATCGAGGATGGACTGATTTGTGCGGCGTTCAGTCCAGGATATTCGGAGCATTCTGCGCCAGCAACACATTTTAAATGCGTCAATCCTTTGACGAGTGCAAGTTTTCAACGTCCAAGCTTTAGACGCATATAGGAATATGGAGAAAATAAGTGTCCGCAGTAACCTGATCTTTGTTTTGTGGTGCATGCTTAACGGTTTTATCGATAATAGCCACAAACATAAATCATTCGTAATGTTTCGATAAATTGAAAACTAACAAGGACCACAACGTGACATTCTTGTTTTTTTTGGACATGTTGAATAAATTGTTAAGAAATTTAAAAATATAATTATGGGCAGCACTGGAGGCTCGGTACCCTCTTATGCGCGTATCTCTCCTGCATTTGTTATCCAGATTTGTATGTCAAGTCACTGCGATTTGTAACATAATTATTGTGTCAATATAAAGTAAATAAAAAATAGGTAGGCAGTGTAGTTACCAAAAATATAGTAATTGCTCCACGTATGTCATTAAACTGTAATTTCGATAAAAAATTTGCAATATTCATTTCTCTTATATCGTTCACTAGGATATACTTCTTGGAATAGTCTCGTGACCTTCCATATTCAGTCATCTGAAAGTATAAAACAATATTAATATTATGATCAAATTAAAAGTAGGTAGCATAACATTATTTTTGTAACCCTTTCGTGGTTGTAGGCACAATGGCGATTGGCGGACTTTGAAATGCCCACCATAGCCCAGTCAATTTACAGAGTTTTGTTAGGCCGGTTACAGTCCAATTAATAATTACTCTTTAAACTGTAACCGGCACCATTTTGTGACAAAAAGACTATCTTAAAACATATTAAAAAAAAATTCGCTACGCAACATAGAAATCAAAATTGTGTGTCCCAGAAGGCTTTTAAATTAATAATATTAATACGAATGCACTCATTTGACTTAGATTTAACAATATAAATAATTTTTGAGTAAGAAAATAAGGCATTGAAATTAAAAAAATGAGGTATTGATTAGAAAATACGAATGTATTTTTCAAAACCTTCTAAGTAGATAAAAATATTTACACCATGTTTGAAGTATGTACAATTGTATAATGGTAAAGCCTTTAATAAGTGCAAAATACATTTACCATCAGGTTTTTTAGAACGAGATAATAGCTAAATTTTAAAATTGGAACTGTTGCCGACATGATTTTTTTTAAATTTTGGTACATTTCTAAGCTCAAATTGGCTCTTCAATGTTAAACCGAAAAAAAATCTATTATTAATTAGTCCCGGCTCAAACCGTAAAATGAATGGGCTACCAGCAATTCTTCTAAAATGGTAGCTTCGAGGAAAAAATTTTATTAACATTCATCTTATCTTATTTTGTCTTTATTGAATAAATATTTACAAATTACTTCGAGTTTGATTTTACGGATACTCAATCAAGAGGTTCGAGTGCATTGTATTTTGTTTTGGTGTCAACAACAATACATCATACATTTCACACCTTAGACAATAGTGATAACAAAGTCTCTAAAATAAAACTTTATCTCTAAAATTCTATTTCCTTATTTGCTATCAGATTCTGGTACACCTATTATAGACGTGCTGGTAAATGATAACAAAACCAGTCTAGTGCGATTTGGGCTACTCGCACACCGAGGATTCCGGTCCACACCACCACACAACATAATTAACTTAAAAAAGCGCCAGACCGACTCACACTTGGCCGGTTTTTATTATTTTTGTTATACAGTAAAGTTTGTTCTTTAATCACACTAAGTTTTTAGCTTGTGTGAATTATCGTTTTTACGATTTAGCGAGATGAAAAAACGTTGATAAAAATTAGTTTCTTGTATGACGACCCTTAATTTTAAACATTTTTGTGTTTTTTTTTTTTAATAGCAATTTCACCGTAATAACACACATTTTTTTGTAAATCTCAAATGTCTACCTATTACCGTTCAAAAGTTACAGCCCTAAATAGCTAGAACAGACTGACGGACGGGCGGACGGAGACAGGAGGACGAGGTAAGCTTATGAATAGGGTCCCGTTTTCACCCTTTGGGCACGGAACCCTAAATGTGATGTGATGCTTACTACGATGCACAATCTGCAAAAATTGTGTATTATAGAGGAAGTGGTTCTGTCCTTGTCACACCTCATCCAAAGGATTCTTTCGTTATCTTTTGTTTGTTTTGGTAACATCACTTGGATTCTGAAAGAAAACAGAATATCGGTTAGAATCGTCTTAGTGTCATCATCATCACTAGACATAGGATTATTATATGCATTTGCATGTTTGCACATGCAAAAGCTTCATAGCCTATCCCGACGCCGCAGAGTAGCCTGCTTGTCGGTCTTCTACAGATTGTACTTCGGTGAGTGTGCCCAAGAGCTACATGAGCTCATCCCGCCTTCCCCTTTCTACTGTCGGACTTCCAGACGCACCGCGGGATATCACACCTTTTTGGTTGACATACCACATCCGCACCAAGCGCTTTTCTGAATTTTTTATAATGCGCACAGCCAAGGACTGGAACGTCCTGCCTGCGTCAGTATTTCCGAGTGCTTACAACCCGAATTCCTTTTTAGTACGAGTGAATAGGCTTCTTCTGGGTGAGGTCGCTACATCTTCGACCCCATCTTCGTCTTGAGGACTAGATTGAGGTCAAGAGCAAACCCCAACGTAATAAAAAAAAAATGCTTATAGGGAGGGTCCTTCTTAATATGCTGACACTTTTTTAAGGGGATGATCAGACCGTCAAAGTTTTTAATTTCGATGTGGGTGCCATAGTTTCACTATGGCACCCACATGTAAAAAAAAGGTTGACTTGAGCGAAATGTATGGGACAGCATATTTTTTTTCGTGATTTCGATGTTGCTCCCATGGAGAAAGTTGTTCAGTTTGATGGTTTGATAACCTCTTTAACATAGTGTCTGAATATTAAGAAGGACCTGTATAATGCGATATTTTTAGCTTTATTGCATAAATAATTACTTTTTTGCCGAACGCGTATATTTTAAAGAATTCTTAAAGAGAAACCCTGCTTCAAGAGATTTCTACAGAAATGACACAGGTTTTAGCCTACGGAATTCTGTCCCTTCAAAATGGTGACAAACGCCACAAGTGTGCTCTCGAAAATCTCGATAAATCCTGATTGTAAATGTGCAACTTGGACCAATCAAAAGAATTAAAATTAACTGATTATTAGGTTTAGCATAAAACGACTACTTATATCTGATGGTAGCTATCAATGTACTCGTTACATAAAAACCACGTCAGAGGCAGTAAGGCCGTTTGATAAAACTCTGACACCTGCATAGCTAGCATGCCACCCCCGAGAAAACGACAAAAATCGAGATGTGCCTCCATCTTTATTATTTTACGTAGGCCAGAAAGAGCGCGCATGACGTTTTTCTCGTTTAAACGCTTTGTCGTGGGTGGCCTGCTAGCTAGGCAGGGCTTGCTGCTCATACGATAAGAAGAAGAAGCATAAAACAACCAACAATTTATATCAAAATTCGCATTTTTATAGTGCATATTTAAGCCTTTTGTAGAGCATATTTGCATGCATAGTTTTCCATTTTGTTAATGCTTGTCATCCGCGTCATCACAACCTCTTATTTTATTCATCAGAATATTTTAAAAGAATTACTTGTACTTACAAATTAGAAATAACAAAATCTTTTTCATAATCATAATCTTCGAAGAACTCCGGCAACATTGTCCTGATGGTGCACATCTTATCCATACGCATCTTGGCCATTTCTAGTGATCCTTTAGCCACTATTAAGCCACGTTCTAAGTAGCCTCTGCCTATGATAGAAGAAACTAAATCATTTAGCCGTGCTCGTGTCTTGTAGTAAAATGTGTAGTAAGTCACTCGGAGAGGCTCCCCGTGTGACGTACTATTAGTATAAGAGATAGACGTACTTTTGGTTATCATCAGCTGTAAGGCTGATTTAGTATTTATAGGGTGTAGAGCAGGTCTACGTGCATAACTCTAGTCGGTTTAGGAGTTACAGCGAAAAATTAACGATCAGCTGCAAGGCTGATTACGGAATATTATTATAATATGCACATAGCTTTGTAAACAGTACAAAAACTGACATGATCAGTCAGTCGGTTTAGGAGATACAGCCGTTCAAATGTCTCACCTTTCTATCAGGTCTTAAATACGCCATTTCTAAAACATAAAACTAAATATTGTACTTACTGAAATCCTTTTTGACAAAATGATCCTGTTTCTTCACCCAATCATCAAGTAAATCAATTGTTCTATTAAGATCTTCAGGGTTGTCAAAACCGGCATCTTTTCGTACCTCCACTAATGCGTTTGGGTTGAAGTGTAACAGTTTATCTTTTGGTAAATGATCCATTGTTTTACTAGGTTACGACTATACCCACTGGAATTGGAAATATGAATGTTAATTTATTATTTTCAAAGTTATGTTTATAGCGAGTATATCAGGTTGGAAAAGTCTAGTCCAATAGCTTTGAGAGGTGAACAAAACAATAAAATTTCGATTACTGTTATACATTTATAAGCAACAACTGGATGTGTAATACTAGGTTGGATACCGGTTTGTAAATTATTTATAATAAAATATGATTCCTGTAAACTATTATCACATTTTTGTCCGAATTATCTAATTTACCTTCAGTGAGTGAGTATCAGTCTGACATAGCCTAAAGAATAGCTAAACTTAAGTGGCAGTGGGCGGGGCACATTGCTCGCAGAACCGATGGCCGATGGGGCCGAAAAGTGCTCGAGTGGCGACCGAATACCGGAAAGCGCAGTCCCCACGAGGTGAACCGACGACCTGGTGAAGGCGGCGGGAACCCGTTGGATGAGGGCAGCGCAGGACCGGTCGTTAAGGCGATCCTTGGGGGAGGCCTAATGTCTAGCATCGGAGATGATGATGATGACCTTCAGCGAGATCGCGCGGTTTTAAAACCATAGTATGCCATCATAGTGCACGTAGGTATTAGCTTTAGTACTTTTTCTTTTTTGGAGCGTTGACTATAGGTATCGAATTTCTTATTAGTTGATCGAAGCAGAAAACTTTTGTTGGAAGTCCGAAATTTACATCGGGAGGGCGCTGTATTAACAGGTGCGATTTAGTTTTCGAAAGAAGCGCGCGAAATCGGGAGATTAGAAGACTTTATAAAGACCATCTCGGGTACTCGCGTTGTAGGTCTGATATTGGGTATAGTGAATTTCTTGAATTGGCTCTCTAATAGCCATGTTATTTATTTTTATTGCTGTCTCCCGTTTGCAATGGAGGGAAGTCGGATATTTCGTTTTCCTACTCCTCCTATCTTCTTTGATTAATTCATTGCGGGTTCCAAGACAGATTAGAGTCATCCCCCGGGCTCGCTGGACTTCATTGTCCAGTGTTGTGAATGGTCGCCGCTGTTGATCCTGGCTTACAGGAGTTACAGCGGTGGGAATGTGTGGTGGGCCTATGCCCGTTATAAATAAAAATATTGGGTATAGTCACGTCGCTCATCGATTGTTGGTTGCCCCCTTCTGGGGGGCGTACAACGAAGCTCCAGTGGTGGCTCAAGGTAGTGTTATTTTCGAAAACAATCCTCGAAGTCACCAAAATACATAAACTACCGTACAACGTCAAGCACTCTTAAATAAACTAGATGTTGGCAAAATCATCACAACCACGACGGCAGCCATTTTTTTTTAAATAGAATAGAATAGAAAGACCATCTCAAAGAAGACTTTATTTAAAGTTCCTTTAGATAGATCGTTCCTGGCGTCGTAGGCCAAGTTGCTTTGTAAATCTAAATCAAGTCTAGCAGTCTCTAAAATTAGATTGAAATTTCCCATCACCTCGAGCTGGGAATATCCGTATCATCTTTTAGTTTATATGTATTACTTTTGTTTTTTTTTTCGCATTAATCTTTTTCTACGGCTTTACTTTATCAAATCAAGTAACCAAGATTAATCTGATGTCAGCAAAACAGCAAAATGACATCATAATTTTGATTCCATGTTCGGTAGGTGCGACAAACGGCCATGGCCATTTTATTTATTTAAGTCTTAATTCGTTATAGATTTTTATTAATTATGAATTCTAATATTAACATAGATAGATTTTTCACATCTGCCGGGCGTACCAAGAAGGTAAGTTTTTTTTTATATATACACCCTAGTAAAATTTAATGTCAAAGTCACGGGCAAAAGCAATAGTTTGTTTTCCATTTATGCCAATCCTTTTGAAACATACCATGTATACAATTATAATATTACAAAAGGAAGATTACAATATAGTCACGGAAAGCAGTCTTGTTGACCTTCTAGAATAGTTTAGAATTCGGCGTTTTATCGAAAATAAACAAAGTCATCGGAAGGGCGCGTAGTCCTTGTAAAGCGCCCGAGCGCATGGCATAAGCACTAGCATAAGCATAATAAGCATATGCTTACGACTATATTCCCCGAGGGGGTAGTCAGAGATATTCTGAAACCTCAGAACATCCACGTTTCACTATAGTACCGAAACTCTGTCCAGTGTGACGAAGAGTGAGCCCGTCGCCACTTGTAATGGACAGTAGGTACAATATAAGGTCTAAAAAAATTAGGTGAAACTATTTTAAGGGGATGATCAGACTATCAAACCGAACAACTTTCTCTATGGGACCAATATTGAAATCGCGAAAAAAAATCTGCTGTCCATACATTTAGGTCGAGTAGGTTTGTATGGAACAGCTGATTTTTTTTCACGATTTTGATATTGGTCCCACAGAGAAAGTTGTTCAATTTGATGGTCTGATCATCCCCTTAAAATAGTTTCACCTAATTTTGTTAGACCTTATATATGCCTCGAAATTGAAGCATGTAGGTTTCCTCACGATGTTTTCCTTCACCGAAAAGCCAGTGGTGTTACATCTGTTGCGCCCGAGCGCGCTGCATATAAACGAAGTTAGATCCTATTTTCAATAATAACCAATTGAACTCAATGAAATTTTTTAAACACAATGTAGATTAGATACTTATTTCTGTGGTTTTGATTTGTGAGATAAAGTTTTAAATGCTAGGATTTATTTAAGAGTTGTATGGAAATCTTTGAGATACTGTAACTTTAAAACTACAGAGTGTTATTACTTTAAGGGGTGATTGTACCCATGATACTGAACAACTTACCCTAAGAAACCTTTTTTGCGAATTTCCTATAGGTTTCTTAGGGACCGTTGTTCAGTATCGTGGGTACAATCACCCCTTAAAGTAATGCAACTGTTTGCCCTAGCACCCTGTATACATTTAAAAACGAAAATCTGACCGCATATTATATTCGAACCGCAGGCACGGATATAAGATATTCTAGATATTTTGAGAATGCCTAGTAGTACTCAAGTAGTAATATATCTGGCAAGTAAAATTGCTCAAACGTATATTGCGGGAAAGTGCTGGAAGTGGTGACTTTTGGTGGTTTTAAAGATAGTGAGAGCGCAAATGCGCGGTGTATACAAACGAAGTCACAAATCAAAACCACTGAAATAAGTATCTAATCTACATTGTGTTTAAAAAATTTCATTGAGTTTGATTGGTTATTATTGAAAATAGGATCTAACTTCGTTTGTATGCAGCGCGCTCGGGCGCAACACATGTAACACCACTGGCTTTTCGGTGAAGGAAAACATCGTGAGGAAACCTACATGCTTCAATTTCGAGGCATATATAAGGTCTAACAAAATTAGGTGAAACTATTTTAAGGGGATGATCAGACCATCAAATTGAACAACTTTCTCTGTGGGCCCAATATCAAAATCGCGAAAAAAAATCTGCTGTTTATACAAACCTACTTGACCTAAATGTATAGGACAGCAGATTTTTTTTCGCGATTTCAATATTGGTCCCATAGAGAAAGTTGTTCGGTTACAATTTGCGGTTTAAATATCACCAGATTTCGTTAACAATTAAATAAAATCCAAACGGACAAAGTTGTAGACTAAAACTTCTATTACTTACATATATATTATATTATTTCTAAACTTTTAATTTAATTTCCACGGATCAAAATTAACTTCATAATCACGTAACTGGTAACTGCTATGCTCTAAAAACCCTCAATAATAAATAAAATAAAAAAGAAAAACTTGTAATTGCTATGCTCTAACATGTTTAGGTAATTTTATTACAAGAAAACTTCTCACTGCAAACAAATTATTTATAAAGATTTATCACGAGAAAATTACCGTCAATGATGATGGTACCTAATTGAGGCATTGTTTCTTCATGGAAAAATACGATAAAATTTAAATCGGATACAATAATATTGTATCCAGTCCTAGGTAAGTAGTACGGTCACGTGTAAAGTTTTATGAAAACAATGTAGTAAGTATAGAAATCTAGCATATCATATGCTCACGATTATATTTCCCGAGGGGGTAGTCAGAGAAATTCTGAAACCTCAGAACATCCACGTTTCACTAGTACCGAAAAAAAAAATCTAAATCTAGAAATCTATACCTACAAATAATTATCTAAACATACAGGGTGAAATTGATAACATTGGCATCCTTTTTAAGTAAGATTCTACCCATCAGACTGAACAACTTTTACCATGTGAGCAAATTTATTGAACAAAATACATCACTCATATCCACAACAGGCTTCATCATAATTATATAAGGTCTAACAAAATTAGCTGAAACTATTTTAAGGGGATGATCAGACCATCAAACTTTCTCTATGGGACCAATATCGAAATCGCGAAAAAAAATCGGCTGTACTCATACATTTGAGTCGAGTTATGGTAGCAGTTTTGTATGGAACAGCCGATTTTTTTTTAGCGATTTCGATATTGGTCCAATATAGAAAGTTGTTCAGTTTGATGGTCTGATCATCCCCTTAAAATAGTTTTAGCTAATTTTGTTAGACCTTATATACATCACTCACATCCACAACAGGCTTCGTCAAAGAAAATACATCACTCAGATCCACAACACGTTTCGTCAATAAATACATCCTGAATATCTGCAACAAGCTTCGTCAACTTCCATATAAATGACAAGCTGAACTCAAATGTATGCAACAGCTGATTTTTTTTTGCTCCAATCGGTTTGCTTCCATAGTAAAAGTTGTTCAGTTTGATGGGTAGACTCTTACTTTAAAAGAATGCTAATGATATCAATTTCACCCTGAATAAAAGA
The DNA here is from genome assembly GCA_927399405.1 of Agonopterix arenella. Classification (NCBI taxonomy): domain Eukaryota; kingdom Metazoa; phylum Arthropoda; class Insecta; order Lepidoptera; family Depressariidae; genus Agonopterix; species Agonopterix arenella. The sequence continues at coordinate 7,335,926 of OV656710.1, forward strand.
AGAATAATTTATAAAATAATAGTTACCTACTATTATAAAATTGTTAATGTTTGTTTGGTTGAGCATCACGCAAAAACTACTGAGCCTATTTTGATGAATCTTTTTTTTTTGTTTGTTAGCTTATGATAGGACTAAGAAGGTGTAGGTAAACTCTAGGAATTAATAAATATAATAACATTAAAAACTTAGCAATGATGTACATTGAAGATCATTGTATGAATGAACTTAAGCAACCGACCTAGGGGCACCCAGAGGGGACCTCGGTATAGTACGTTGCTGGGGCTACGCGGCGGTTTGGGTAGCGGGGATAAGTAAGAGTTCTTGAGTTATAATTATAAATTGTTTACCTAACAACTAACTCGACTTGGTTTTATATTGTACGAGCGTTAACCCGCGACTTTGTCCGCACAAATTATATACCAGATTTTAAGTCAGATAATAAGCTATCAAACAAAAAAAGGTTTCATCAAAATCGGATCAGTAGTTTTTGCGTGATGCTCGTTCAAACAAACAAACAAACAAACAGACAGACAAAAAATCAAAAAAGTGGTGATATGGAATCAGGGATACCTAAAAACCATATCGTAACTTTTTTTTTTGTTAATATCTTCAATGTACATACAAACTTGCTGTTACAGTTTTATAATATTATAGATTATAGTTCTGCTTTAGACACATAGATAATTCAAGCCCGCATTGCTGAGGTTATAATATCTAGGTATGCAGTTGAAACCTAAACAAATCTGAATAGTTAGGTAGTCAAACAGGGTTCAACTCCAGACACAATAATATTATGTCCATTTGTGTTTTGTTACTTGTCCACAACCCAGTAGCCTATTTCATAAACATGGAAATTGCAATTTATAATAACAATTTTAGATAGATAAATTACTGAGAATGTTAGGAATATTAGGAGGAAAAATTATCATAAAAGAAGAACACGCTGAACAAAAATGTCAGCGCTTCCAAAAAAGAGAACTAGTAAGGACATTCCGGAAGGAGACCCGGACATTCATCATCATCATCATCATCATCTCCTGCGCTGCCCTCATCCAACGGGTTCCCGCCGCCTTCACAAGGTCGTCGGTCCACCGTGTGCGGGGCCTACCCCCGCTGCGCTTTCCGGTACGCGGTCGCCACTCGAGAACTTTTCGGCCCCATCGGCCATCGGTTCTGCGAGCAATATGCCCCGCCCACTGCCACTTCAATTTAGCAACTCTTTGGGCTATGTCAGTTACTCTGGTTCTTCTGCGGACCTCTTCATTTCTGATTCGATCTCGCAGGGAAACTCCGAGCATAGCCCTCTCCATTGCTCTTTGGGTGACTTTCAGCCTTTTTATGAGGCCTTGAGTGACCGACCACGTCTCTGTTCCATATGTCATCACTGGCAACACACTGATCGAAGACTTTCGTTTTAAGACACTGCGGTATTTGGGACGTGAAGATACTACGTAGCTTCCGGAACGCTGCCCAAACGAGTTGGATTCGACGGTTGATCTCTTTCTCGGACCCGACCCGGACATTCGAACGTCGCAATTGCGTGAACATTTTCGTCCCAATGTCACAATGCCTCTATTACAATGAAGTTCGGACCGACACGGTCGCGATAATTATATCGAAAATAGAAAGTCCGGGTACAAATCAAATCAAATCAAAATTGTTCATTTAAAATAATATCACATAGATAGCTTTTTGACGTCATTTTTTGATTCTACCACCGCTCCGGAGGTGTTCCGTTGAGTGAAGATGCAGCAAGAAACGCTACAACACACTTCTTTTAAACAAAACAAAATACAATTAAAATACAATATTGCATTACATAGAGTAACATTGTCAAGACCAGACATTTTGGTCATTCAAATAGTCATCGAGTTTATAGTAGTCTATTTTTACGGAGGTCTTGTTTAACATGGGACTTAAACTTTTTGTCTGGCAAGCTTAGAATATCTTCTGGTATCTTATTATAATAGTGTATACAGTGCCCCATGAAAGATGTCTTGACCGTACTGAGTCGAAAATTTGGGAATACTAATTTATTTTTATTTCTTGTATTGTAATTATGGACGTCACTGTTTTCCGGAAAGAGATACAAATTTTTCCGAACGTATAAAATATTTTCTTAAATGTCAAGATACTGATATCTTTAAAAAGATCTCGTAGTGAATCTCGACAACGCAGATTATAAATGGCTCGGATTGCCCGCTTTTGAAGGATAAAGACCGCCTCGTACAGGGCCAAACTCGCGCACGGAGGTGGGTTCCGTACCACCACACCACAGAAAAGTGATGATACAATACATAGCCCAGTCATTTTACGGTTTGAGCTGGGACTAATTAATAATTGATATTTTTTTTCAATATAATATTGAAGAGCCAATTTAAGCCTAGAAATGTACCAAAATTAAAAAAAAACATCACGTCAGCAACAGTTCCAATATTAAAATTTAGCTAAGTATTATTTCGTTCCAAAAAACCTAATGGTAAATTTTTTTCACATATTTAAGGATTTACCATTATTACATACTTCAAACATGGTATAAATATTTTTGGCTACTTTGAAGGTTTTGAAAAATCCATTCGTATTTTCTAATAAATACCAAATTTTTTAAATTTCGATGCCTATTTTATTGCTAAAAAATTATTTGTATTGTTAAATCTAAGTCAAATGAGTGCATTGGTATTAATATTATTAATTAAAAAGCATTCTGGGAAACACAATTTCGATTTCTATGTTGCGTAGCGATTTTTATTTTAATATGTCACTAAATGATAGTATTTTTGTCACTAAATGGTGCCGGTTACAGTTTAAAAGTCCAATTAATAATTACTCCCTACCCCGCCTAACAAAACTCCGTAAAATGACTGGGCTAACAGTAAAGCAAGTTCAAGCAAACGCTCAAATCGACGCATGAACACAGACGAGTGTCAGATTCAGTGTCAGCTTTTATATTACAGGTTTTATGTTCAAATTGCTAACAAGCACTTTTTACACACAATTAGCAATAGATTAATAAATAATAGCTTAATTAAAGTTATTAAAATTAAATAGCCTTAGTAATTTTTATACCTTAGTTGTTAGATTGATTAAAACATTAATTTTCATCAGTTACCAGTTCACTATAACGAAAGATACTTGTCTATAAAATTTCTCTGTTTTTAAATTTATATTTTTATTTATATATTTTTCCATTATAAAATATTTATCTATAATGGAAGAGATACAACCGAACCCTATTTTGGAGTTCAATCCAAATCAATTGGCGGAGGTTCGAAAAGAATTTAAATACGAAGACGTAAATAAGTTAATTCAGGATATCGATATTTTAGAAAAATGGATCAGAAAACAAAATCACTTTCTAGTTAGAGACTTCGGTAAGTTTTGTTTTCATTCTGTTCAAAGGGTCACTGTTTTCCTTATTATACAGAATGTTACAGAAGTATGACTAAAAATTGAAAACTTTCAAGGCGGTGATTGAGACCAACAAACTGAACAACTTTCACTATGGGGCCAACATAAAAATCGCGAAAAAAATAAACTTTGTCGCATACATTTAGCTCGAGTAGATCTGTAATTTAGTATGGAATATCGCAAACGCATCGCGTCATGGCGATAATGGCAAATCTCCTCATTTTGAGGGAGGCCTACGTCCAGCAGTGGAAGTCTATCGGCTGATATGATGATGATGATCATGATGGAACATCCGATTTTTTTTATCCAGATTTCGATATTGGTCCCGTAGTGAAAGTTGTTCAGTTTGATGGTCTTAAGGGGGTGGCCCCTTAAATGTTTATTTGTATTTTTGTAACACCCTGTATATGGTTTCATTCCAGTGGATTTTTTGAATTTGATATCTAAACCAGAAAAGTAGACATAAAGTTTTGGGCATGTTTAACACCTAATATTTTTCTACTAAAACCTTTTGGACCAAGATTGAAGATTAAAAACTAAATACTTACACAATCAATGCTCCAAAATTAGAAGATTCGAAAGTGCTGCCCCCAAACGAATATCTGAGGGCACTTTTTTATAAGTATTGCTTTATCTCGCTGGTAATGTTGATTCAGACAAAAATGTTCTAAGATTTCACATGAGACTGCAACTAGTTCTTATAATTTCGATCGATATCTAAGTAAAACAAGGGTTCGTGTTAATTTAAAACGTCGAAGTTCAATCCCGTTGTAGATACTGTCTATATTAATCTCTTGTTGTGTAGACTCTTTATAAGTTATTTTCTTCTTTAGGCATAATCTATTCGACATAATTATTCTTTATTCCTATTTAAAAGTTTATTACTTGCTTAGTTACTTCACTTCAATATAAATACTTGTGTCAGTAACCTCTCTGACACTTACTTACTGACTGTGGCTTACTGCCCACACGATAAGAAGAAGTAACATCTCTTTTACTAATTTCTACAATTTCCTTTATGCTTACTTTACATCTTCGACCCAATAATACAACAAATCATAATACAATTTCATTTCTAATCACATTGCAATCCATTTACTATTCAACTGTGCTGAATTCCGTATCGAGCTATACTTTACATCTTTACTATGTGATTGACAGCTTTTAACGTCTGAGCGATCTGTCAAAATGGCTCTAACGGCTGTCAAATGATTAGCGCGATACGTGCTACAGTTCGTACGCGGTCCAATCACGGTTCAGTGGAAATTTATTTAGCGCGATTATAGATAATACGCAGTAACATGCTGCAATAGTAGATTACACACCGAGGTCAGGAAAGTAAGAAAGGTCTCAGATCTCTCGCCTCGGCCAACCAACATGAGATCTGAGGCTTTCCTATGTACTGCCCTCGGTGTGTAGGTTAGTATACTATTTATCTCCTCTATGGAGGCGGAAAGTGGCAACTTCGGTTAGCACAGCGGGACGAAAGTTGACGCTTTCCGTCCGGAGGGGTGATTTACTCGAAAATTCACTCTCAACTTATTCAACTTAGGGTTGGTAAAACGCAAAATTAGTTTACTCTAGAGTAACCGGCGACTTAATCTAAGAATAAAATTTACTCCCGTTTGGTCGAATCGGGCCTTACTCTCACTTATTCATATAACAGTTTTAGTAACGTTATGTACCATACCATGTAAATACTCTTTCTTATACTGTGGTTACGTTCAAGATAATTCTGTCGGAGAGCATAATTTACTGAAAAATAAAATTATATTAATTTGCTAATCAGAATTGACCAGAAAGCTAAACAGAAACCGAAGAAATATTTTCATCTTTATGTGGAATAAAGTATAATGTAGTATTCAAACAGACTTTTTTTGTACTCAGAACTAGCTACAAATATCAACTCTTAGAAAAAGTATATGTCGAGAAAGAGCCTCATGCTTCTACCGTATAAAACAAAAGGAGCCAGCTTTCTTATTTTGGTGTGCGTGAGGCGCCATACAAATTATGTCTGTGTGCGTTTATATGGATAGGGTTTAGAGGCCAATACTGGTTACAATTTTTTTCTACGCTTTTGTAGCTTCGACTGTTAATCTTGACTTATAACTTATACAAGTATCAACTATTAAAACATATAAATAACCTATATGTAGTAACTAAATTCAAAAAATATTTTTAGTGTCGGCAAATTAAAAAAAAGTATTTGCAGACACTAAAAATATTTTTCGCCCACCCACCCAAACCCAAAACATGGGTTTTTAAAACCCCTTATCAATCAGATAATGGGTTTTTCTTAGCCTTTCTATTGCCACCAAAAATAACATTTTCAGACAGAGACTACTTAGAACGCTGCATTATTTCGAACAAGGGTTCCGTAGAACGGATGAAAAAACGGCTCGATAAACTATTTACTCTACGGAACTTGATGCCAGAGTTTATGAGAAACTTCGAGATAAGAAATGAGTTCATTCCTATGTTCAAATGCATGTAAGTGAAACTTTGATACATTAGTATACATCAACCAATATGAAATGAAGGCCACTGTGCAATCATGCTATTGTGACTGACAGATGCTTAATGACTTTCATACAGATATATTATAAAAGACATAGGAACGAGATTTCATACAATTTACAGTCCGAATCCTAAGATAGACCGGTGGCCTACATTTCGAATTGTTTTATACAATTTGAAAAAAGTAATATTATTTCTAATATCCACTCAAGCGTCCAGCCCCGTCCGAGCGCCGATCGTCTCGACTAAACAACGGCCGGAGTGACCTTCGCGACAAAAACTGTTACGTCTCAAAAACTACTACCGCTATAAAAAAAAATACTTACAGAAAGCTTGATAACTACTGAATTTATTAAATTTAAAAATACATTTTTATCTTGGAGTACAGCCTGTAAAATAAGGCTTTAAGTTTGTGATTTGACAAAATTTTCAGTAGTTTCTTTTCATTCGAATTTTACCAGAAAATAAATAAATTTTAGTCAATTAATGTTCTTACATTATAATAAGACTAGATTATCTACACTTTCAAATGATACCGATATCTTATTATAAATATTTAGCTTTCTATTCAAATAAATCGAAACTCACTCAATAATCCACGTATATACAAGAAAAAATTCAGCGATACGAACGTTATATTTTTGTGCAGATTTTTCTCAGAAAACTGCATTTACTCGTCATTGTATACCATTATACAGGGTGTAAACTTAAATGCGTAACATAATAGACCCTTAAACCTATCCAATGTTGGCTCCATTATGAAAATTATTCTGTTTTATACACATTTACATATAATAGCAATGAATGTTGATTTCCATCTTTTCAGGCATCTATGTGTTCTTCCGAAACCAACGAAAGACAACTACCGTGTAGCCATATGTACGTTTCACAGTGATAACATAGATGGCGTGGAACTTTTAGATTACTATCGATATTGCATAGTGGTAAGAAAATTATTTAGGCTTAATTCACACAGCACAGACTTTCCGAAAGTCTCACCAAACGGGAATGTAAGATCTCAAACTGAAGAAGGCTAAAGACTCACCAAACAGGAATGCGTCATCTCACACTAAAGAATGTCAAAGACTCACCGAACAGGAATGCTTCATCTCACACTAAAGAATGTCAAAGACTCACCAAACAGGAATGCTTCATCTCATACTAAAGAATTTCAAAGACTCCCTAAACAGGAATGCTTCATCTCACACTAAAGAATTTCAAAGACTCACTAAACAGGAATGCTTCATCTTACACTAAAGAGGTTAAAGGCTCACCAAACGGGAATGTTCCATCTAACACTACACAAAAGAAGGTCAAAGACGTACCAAACGGGAAACTTCATTTCACTAAAGAAGGTCAAAGTCTCAAAGACGTGTACCTTCAATCTAGAAAGCATTTTCTTACTCGTGTCAACAATTAAAAAGGATAAATGAGTTACTGTAATTATCAGTATATATGTATGAGGTATTGTAATTATCAGTAATTACTTAAGAAGAAAACTGTTATAAATAGAAAATAATAATTTAACTAGACTGCGATGTGAAACAATTAATAGATGGTTATGATCGAATAATTATGTACAGTCACGTGTATTGAAATGTATTCTACATGTAAAATTTATTGCAAAATCGTATATGAAACGTTTAATACAAATACAAAATATTTTATCAAAAACAATTTAGAGAAATAATTACAGGAAATACCTAACAAGTTTACATTTTTGTAGTGGTTTGTACAGTTTTAACTTTACCGTGGCATAGTCCTTACACTAAACTAAGCCCATTGAGCGGCAGACCATAGAGAAACTCGGCGTGAGTTTACACTGTACTAGAATAATACCGCTTAATAATAATTCTATAAGTGCCCGAAGTCAGCCCCTATAATAGTTCTGTTTCTATGCACTGCCTGCGTCAGTAAATCCGAGCACATACAACCCGAATTCGTTTAAAGCCGAGTGAATATCTTCGTCCTGAGGACTTTTTTGAGGTCAAGAGCAAACCCATCCGTAATAAAAAGATAAAGCTTATACTTTTATTGAAAAGTTTTAACAAACTGCAATTTAATGTTGTATGTTGTACTTACTTATACATATCAATAAATGTGACTGTACGTAATAAAGTATAATGCTCAGACTATATCTTTATTTGTCAATGACAGTCTGTGCAATGTAATGAGAAAAGAATAATATTTTGGTGATGGTAATGATGAGTTGTACAAAGTTTCTGACCTATAAAAGGGAGCTATGTAGGTATTATGTTTCTGTAAGTTTGTGCGTGATTGAGCCACATTTATTATCAAAACATCGTCACAAACTTTCACATTTATAATATTAGTGAGATCAGATGAGATAAGTAATATTAATAAAGTAAAAAGAAAGACAACGATGTATAAGAAATATAACGTTATGTTTGTTTTTACCCATACGTTATGGGTTTTTTTTTTGGTTTTTATTCTAGACCAGATCAAATTTTCCCAATTTAATGGGTTAAAGTAAAGTAAAGTTGTTAAAGTAGCTTCAAAATTATTTAACAGATTTCTAGACTATTGGACTTGTCTTATCTTTTCAATTTTTATTTAAAATTCACTTTTTACGCATTTGGGTTCTTTTTTTTAAATTTATTTGTTTATTTTATTTATATTTTCCAGTTCGTAGAATATATGCTCCGCCATGATTACAACTCTGGCTTCGAATACATATTGGACACTAGGAACATGTCTTTGGGAATGATTGCTAAACTAAACCCTATAACAGTACACAAAGCTTTGACAGTACTGGTAAGTATAATTACAGCGGCTTTAAAATGTTCCTGGAACTTACAGAGCCGTTCCATTTTATTTCGTTTAAAAGCAAAAATGTTTAATTTTGTCCAAATTTCATTTCATCCAAGTTTCATTTGATCCAAGTTTCAGTTCATTCATGTTTCACTTCATTCATGTTTCACTTCGTTCAAGTTTCATTTCATCCAGGTTTATCTTCTTCTTTCATCAAGTTGATGGCGTGTCATTGAGTTTGACCTGTTATCGTGGTGAAGATATTTTGCCATCCAACATATTTACTGATTGTATTGGATGAACAGGGGGTTCAGTACGTCACTCGGAGAGGCTCGAGGAACGAGGAAGATTAATTTTTACGCTTTTACAATAGGAGTGATATTGTGTAACGAGCCGATGATCGCTCGATATCCAATCGATTGTTTTTGACAGTTCTTTGCACTATGAAAATTTTTGATAATTCTTTGCAATAATGAAATTTTTTTTTAGTATGGGGGAGAAACTATAACATTATTATGTTACTCGGCTTCTGACCGCATTTGCGATTATTTTAGTTTTTGTGCTGTAAAAACCCATTAAAATGTTTAACTCAACTCAAGTATAAAATAAAAATTTGCCGTGTCCATAAAATACTGACATACCAGAAACAGAACGTTTTTTAGTTTTTTTAACTGATTCTAAATAATAAATTTACAATTATACATTTTCCAGGAAGCTTATGGGCTTAGATTGAAATGTATGCACTTCATAAGTGGAACCAAATTCTTTGATACAGTCCTGTCAATCTACAAACAAGGAATGTCACCAAAGCTAAGAGAAAGAATAAAAATACACAGTTCTCGTGATACAATCTCCGATTACATTCCTAGGGAGATGTTGCCAGAAGATTTTGGCGGCAACGAGAAGACAGTTAAAGAACTTACTGGTAAGAACTTTCATTATTTCGTCCCATGACGACATTTTGCATCGATGCAGATAGCGCGTTTCATGAACGCGCTTCTGTATCGCTACAGGAAAACAGGAGTGCTATTTTTGAAAGTCACAAGTAGCACTCCCGTGATATCAAACTCTATGGCGATTATGTCGCTTTCGGGTGCTGATTAAAACGTGTGAGATTCAAAAATAGCATTCCAGCATCATCATCATCATCAACCTGTCATCGTACACTGCTGAACATAGGCTTATCCCAAGGCGCGCCATTCCAGCCATCAATATAGGTTATTATTATATTTTAAACATGTCACAAAACCGATCGTTGTTTTGGGTCGTTTTCGTGCCTGTGGGTTAACTTTGCCAAAACCACCATGGCTGTTTGCACGGAACTATTGAATTCAATCTTGAGGTCCAGGTTCGAATCCGCACGAATAATATACCATGGACCAATGAGTTTTTCTAACTTAAGTACGAAATACCGAATGCTCTCAAACGGTGAAGGAAAACATCGTGAGGAAACCTGCATATAAGAAATTCCGATGCGTATGTGAAGTCTTACAATTCGGATTGGGCACGCGTGGTGGACTAGCGTACGCCTATGTCCTGCAGTGGGACGTATTATAAGGCTGTGATGATGAATGGGAGTGAGGCAGGTAGAAAAGTTACAAGAAATACCAATAAAATCAAAATGAACAGAAATGTATTGGATAACTAATGAATTTATGGTGTTCCATACAGAAATGCTGTGTTGTATCCGTATTAAAAGTACTGTTCCAATTGGCGGCTGGCACGGAACTATTGAACTCAATCTTGAGGTCCAGGTTCGAATCCGCACGAATAACATACCATGGACCAATGAGTTTTTCTAACTTAAGTACGAAATACCGAATGCTCTCAAACGGTGAAGGAAAACATCGTGAGGAAACCTGCATACGCCGAAGAAGAAATTCCGATGCGTATGTGAAGTCTTACAATTCGGATTGGGCACGCGTGGTGGACTAGCGTACGCCTATGTCCTGCAGTGGGACGTATTATAAGGCTGTGATGATGAATGGGAGTGAGGCAGGTAGAAAAGTTACAAGAAATACCAATAAAATCAAAATGAACAGAAATGTATTGGATAACTAATGAATTTATGGTGTTCCATACAGAAATGCTGTGTTGTATCCGTATTAAAAGTGCTGTTCCTTCATCGGACGAATAATACTAGAGGGCTAAAATTAAGATTCTTGATGATTATTATAAAATAGGACCTGTTGCTATTATATTTTGCTACTATACTTCATTCCATATAAGGATGAAAAGATTTCTGGCCAATTCTGATTAGCAAATTTGTCTAATTTATTTATCAGAAAGATACTATCCGACATATCTTGGACATTACTAAAGCTTTTCTAAGAAGTTTCAAATCTCTGCTTCTGTAATTAAGTGTTTCAAATCTCTATTTTTTTTTGTAATTAAGTGTTTCAAATGTCTATTTCTGTAATTTTAAGTATTTCAAATCTCTGTTTCTGTAATTCAAAATAGCTTTAAAATCTCGTTGCTATTTGGAATGCGTTTTGCTAATATGCAATTTGGCAAACAAGCACATAAGATACGAAAACCTTCTATCTAGAGAGTCGTCTAGACTAATTCTGTTTAATCTTGTGTCAAAAAAGTATATAGTTTCAAATTGAAAGGTAGAGAAATAAAACCCGTTGAACCCTCTTGTTGCCCCATCTAACCTTAAATATAAATTGTACTTTGTTGTTATTTTCACACGCTCTGTCATTTTTTATTTTTACCTAAATCAAGTTTCAATTGTTCGTATCTTTCGCAGGTACTTAAAAATTTCCTTTTTTTTTAAATTGAATTTTTTGTTTCGAGTTTTTTGTCGTTCACTAAAAATAGCAATAATTAATTAAAACTCGAGTTTTTAGGATTATGATATTATAATAAACTAAATAGAACGTACTCGAGTGAGGTTCGAAGTCTGACTATAATTAGATTATTTCATAATTTCGATAAGCTATGATGATGAGATGTGATCGGAGGTAAAAGGTGCATCATCCTTATCATCATCAGTAGATAGGTGTTCACCGCATACAGCTCTCTGAAGCGACTGCGAAATTTTCTCCCCACCACAACTAAAATTGTGCGCACAATCCCTCCTGTTACCCATCCTTGATTATGCTGATTCCTGTTACCTCGACCTCACAGTGGAGATGCTTAACAAACTAGAATGTCTCCAAAAGCAGTAGAAAATGTCTACATTACTATGGAGATTATGCATCTTTCTACTGCTGAACGTGTGATGTTCAAAAATCGCACTCCTTGAATGACACACGCATTAATCTCAGATAGCATCTTGCTAATCTAAATTTTAGAACCCATAGTTCTAGCTCCTCATTAAATGAAAGGCACGTAACGTGCTTACAGTTTAGCCTGGCATTCAGTACCGGCAGCCAACTCAGCAAATGGCCTTTCGGCAGCAGCATAGGTACACTTCCTTAATTAATCTTATCAGAATGAAATATATTGTGTTCTCTGCAATTAGCATAAGTTTTTATCGCCAACACGTGAGATTAATGTCACTATTTTAGCCTGATAATAGCTCGTTTCCCGCGCAACGCTTCCACGTTGCGTTGGTTGGTAATGCGGCGGAACGCGGCGTTTTGACGTCCCATTCGATTAGTACAGCACAGAAAAGAGGTGATAATTCGGGGTGCAACAGAATTGAAATACCATAGCCGGCCGTGTACGTGGCGCTTGTTTGTGTGCGTGTGTCGATGCGGGTGCTTGCATGAAGTTGCTTTACTGATTATCTCTTTTTTGTGGTAGAAGTATGTCCCATTTGCAAATGGTAACTCTTACGAAAAACCGTTCGCGCTGAGGTACCTCATGTTGCCAAACTGAAGCTAAAAGCGATGCGTGGGAAAATGCTTTAGCATGTTCGTATTTTAGTCTCAAGGTATACTACTTATTTTTAAAAGAGTTATAAAAAGGTTATGTATGCTTATATGTATAAATTCAAATCATGTTATGAGTACAATAACGATTGTATTTAAAGTTATTTAAATACATGAATGCCTACTAGGAACTAATTAAATCTAGATCAGAATTACTTTACTTAAAAAAAAAGTCACTTGTTTATAATTATCACTTGCTCGTACTTAACCTGACCCCCTCTGGCAGGGGAGCGTGGCGAAAAATGTCTTCTTCTTCTTCTTTATAAAATGACAGCTATGTGTCCACAGTGTGCCCACTTGCGCCAGTAAATTATGGTTTAGCACTGCTATGCGTGGTGGACTAACGCCCATACACCCTCCCTGAGGGTACGCCTGTGCCCTGTAGTGAGACGTATACAACGTGTTAATGAATAAGCACAAAACCTCATACACCCTAACTGATTTCCACAGAAATAATTGCATTGAAACAATAATTTCATAATATCGAATATCGAGAACTCAAATATACCAAAAACGCGGAAAGAACCCGTTAAAATGTTTATTTCTAGATTATATGATTTCATTTTTTTATTAATTAAATATTAAAGTAATTTGCATTTCAAGTTTTCATACAAAAACGATTTGTTATTATTTTATTTCAGCAATGAATGAAAGCGCTAACCTGCTCATACATACATTTTAAGAATCTTGTTTTGGTAGTAAGTAGGATGAGTGTGTCCGTGCGGTGGGTTAACATCGAGTTCAGTGAATTTTAAATTATACAAACAAATTAATTATATTTTATTTTATTTTTAAATTTAACCTATGTTGAAACCTTGATAATGCGATTCTGCTCTCGATTCAGTAACACGTTGTATACAGGGTGTAAGTGACAGCCTAGCAAATACTGAAACGGTGAACTGAGACCATCAAATTGAACAACTTTCACTATGGAGGCTACCTCAGGAAACGCGAAAAAAATCAATGTCCCATACAAAACTGCTGTACCTACCCGACTAAAACGTACGGGACAGCTGATTTTCTTTCGCATTTCCTGAGGTAGGCTCCATAGTGAAAGTTGTTCAGTTTGAGTTCACCGTTTCTGTATTTGCTAGGATGTCACTTACACCATGTATAGGCTGTGATGAATGAACTGACTGACATAATAAGAAAAAATGCTACATACAGTACCAGACACCCCTGCTTCCAATTTTGACTTCACTCCCGCTCGGTGGTAAGGTAAGTGGCCACCATAAGCAGTGGTGTAGTCTTCTTTCATTTTCTTTCTTATCATGTGGGCAGAGCCCCGGTGTCAGAGTTTTTTCAGACCGCCTTACGGCCTCTGACGTGGTTTTTATGTAACGACTACTACCACCAGAGATAGTAGCCGAGACCAACGGCTTAACGTGCAATCCGAAGCACAGAATCATTTCTCTTTGCAGACAATCAGGCGATTCAGCCTGCAATGTCCTAACCAACTGGGGAAAAACGCACAAAGTGACATTTCACTAAGTGTCCCCCGTGGGAATCGAACCCACGACCTCCATGTCGAGAGTTCTTAACCATTAGACCACGGAGGCAGTTTCATGCATACGTACTCAATATACATTTAATGTTGCTATCTTTTTCTTGTCTCAGTTTTTATGAAGAGTCCAGGCCCTGGCCCTTGGCCCTGCGTTTTGTTTTATCCGACTTTTTACACTATTTTTTTGGTTCACAGAACAAAACTACAAGGAATTGTGTTCAGACGAACACATTGAAACAATGAAGTTCGTGGAAGGCGTAGCTACAGATGAATCTTGTCGTCTTTCCTGTGCTTTCAATGAAGAATATTCAGGGATGCCTGGCTCTTTCAAAACTTTGTGCGTTGATTAGTCTTCACATAGAAGCTACGATAGACCCTATTAACCATATGTAAGGTCTAACAAAATTAGCTGAAACTATTTTAAGAGTATGCTCAGACCATCAAACTGAACAACTTTCTCTACGGAATCAATATCGAAATCTCGAAAAAAAAATCAGCTGCCCCATACATTTGAGTCAAGTTGTGTTTACAGTGTTGTATACTCACACTGTGGACATCACATTTTTTTTTCGCTATTTCGATATTGGTCCCATAGAGAAAGTGGTTTAGTTTGATGGTCTGATCATCCCCATAAAATAGTTTCAGCTAGCTTTGTTAGACCTTATATATGAAACTAACAACTGGACCAGGAAGATCCAGAAAGCATCTACAGTACATGAACAAAGTTATATTCTTGTTTACCTTTAAGTTAAGGCTTCTTACAGTTCTTGAAACTCAATAAACGGTGACACCTTTGCCTATCAGTGGCCATTGTAATGTCATCCCACTGCTGGGCAAAGGTATCATCTTTTATTACTCATTATTATTGTTGTTCATTACTCAAGTACAAATCGTTGACCGCCGTTCTCATATTTTTCTGTCAAATCATTGCTTCTGCTACCAAGTAGAGAGAATGCATTCGTGGGGTCGAATGCACAAATCGCCAGTATGATTTGCTAAATGAAACGAGGGTTTGTTTAAAAAAAAAGTACTATAATTACTATCGTAATTAGTATACTAAAGAAGATATTGATAGACATTTTTTAGAATTAAAAGCAGAAACTTTAATGATTTATGTTGTTGGATTTAAAACAAATTATTATTTTGTATGCATAGTTTTGTTATAAAGATTTTATTTAATTGAAAAGGGAAGTAGCAAGAACGGGTCGTATCAAGACGGGGGATAGCAAGAATGGGGTATTTACATAGATATATATTATTATATAGATGGGTATACAGGGTGAAATTGATACCATTTGCATCCTTTTAAACTAGGAGTCTACGCATCAAACTGAACAAATTTTCCTATGGGAGCAAACCGATTGGAGCAAAAAAATATCATCTGCTCCGTACTAAACTTACTGCACCCGCCGCCGCTGCCTACTCGACTCAAATGTATGCAACAGTTTGATGGGTAAACTCGTTGTTTAAAAGGATGCTAATGATATCAATTTCACCCTGTATATTACAAAACGGACCCATTTTGTAAGATGTTAAGTGACTCCTAATAATTTCAAATCGTGCACTTTTTTGAAGCAGTATTATTTTTAATATTTGGCACTGACTGCAAACCTTTAATTGTTCGTAGGTAAATTTTTTGTTGTTGATTGATAGTACTGCTGTGAAAAAGTGTCTGACCACCCACATGGGATTATAGTCGTCAGATTAATTATATATTTTTTTTATGTTTAACTGTAATTTATAATTAGTTATTTGTATACTTTAATATGGGTAATATCGAGGGTTATTTTAATTTAGTAAAAAAAAATGTTGTTGCATTAATACATTTCTTTCCATACTATTTTTTCTTTTATTATTTCATCGACCTAGCATACCATTCCGGGCTTCGGATGGCACGTTAAGCCGTTGGTCCCGGCTACTATCTCTGGTGGTAGTAGTTGTTACATAAAAACCACGTCAGAGGCCGTAAGGCGGTCTGAAAATACTCTGACACCAGGGCTCTGCTCAAGCTCTGCCCACACGATAAGAAAGAAGATCGACCTAGCGAAACATCAAACCTTTACTAGTCAAATAATAAAAACATTCTATCTTTGTTGCCAAATGTGGGATCATCATCATCATCTCAGCCCATAGACGTCCAATGCTGGACATGGGAGGCCTATGTCCTGCGCTGCCCTCATCCAACAGCACAGATCAGTCTGTGTCCAACGAGTTCCAGCAGCCTTCCCTAAGTCGTCGGTCCTCCATGTTGGCTTACCCACGTTGCGCTTTCCAGTACGCGGTCACCACTCGAGAACCCTTAAAATGTGGAATAGTTTTGGGCAAACCTTTGACTACTTATACAGGGACTAGTTACGTTACGTCTACTAACAAACATTTCTGCCACTTTTTGCGGGGGGCGAGGTAACACGAAATCCGCAACTTTGGATTTTATTCCCCATAACTTTAGATTCTAATTTTGAACGATAAAAATTATGAAAAGAAGTCTCGTGTGAACCCCAAACGTTCTAAGTTCGAAATTATTGTTTCGCTATTATAGGCCGTCTCGTTTAGTGATAAGGTATAAAATTTGATGTTAATGCACATGATTAATTAATCTTATACCGTGGCCGAGGGGAAATGCTACCGCAAGGCTAGTCCATATAATAAATAGTCAAAGGGGCAAACGTAACCTAGTTTAACGTGCCGATTCGGTTCCATAAAGTTTACACCACGTCTCGGTATCCTTTTGAGTGATTTCATATAATTAGCCGCCAGGCTAGCTAATTGTGCATGCAAGCCATTGCATCAAAAAGTATTAAGGTTTAACGGATTTAGTAATAGCTCTGTCTCTTACACTGCTCATACTGATGACAGTGACAGCATTATATTCGGTCAGGTGGAACAAGTTGCCTAGGGAGGGGATGGAACTTGTTTTTCGTATGATCAAAGTGTTTGATCGACTTTTAAATAGGTACGTACGAAGTTGACTTGCAAGCAGGACTACATCTATCTATTACATTACTTTACATATTATATAAAATTGTATACTTAGCGTGGATAATATATTAAGCAAAAACATTAATTGGGGGCGTTTAGGATTCGTCTTGCATTGATACCATTTTTAAGCAACTTCAAAAAAATCAAGTACTTAAGTAAAAACGTTAGGGTATCCTCTTACTTTCTCTACCTGTGTCATAGCAGGGGGCTCTTGGACCAGTGGCCATACATTTTTGCCCAGTGTCCTTTATATAAGGGAGAAATTTTTTTTAAAAATTCGAAAGCTGATCATAAAATTACACAAAAAAATTAAATTAGCCAGGCCCTGTACCCGGACTTTCGATGTTCGATATATCGCCACTGTTTCGGTTCGCACTTCATTGTAATAGAGTTGGAAGGAAAACGTTCACGCAATTGCGAAGTTCGAATGTGCTGGTAGAGGCCCTTGCTTTTGTCAAGGTTATTCAAATTCTTACTTTAAACTGATAGTACTCTAGGACAAAAAAGTACGCAAATTGACCATAACCTTCATTGGTCTTTTGCGTGCCAATTATTTTGAATTTTAATACGCGTCTCTAAAATTTTCGCAATTGATAATGATGACATAATGTAACAGTAGTGCTGATCAAATGCTGTATCTTTACCTGATTGTATACTATTATAATACGATTTCGTAACTACTTAAAATTTATGACAATACATTTTTTTCAGACTTCCAAAACGTACTTAAAATACTAATTATTTGCGAAAAAAAAGAAGCAAAAGGAAACGAGGCACGTTCATTTATTATTTTCTATAGAAGTATTTGGGAGTTCAAAACGCGGCACAAAACCGGGTGTAACAGACGTGTGCGTTCACAAATTATTACGCTGTTAGAATTTAAAAGTGTGTACCGTAAGGTAAGTACTATTTCATTTTCATTTTAATCTATTAAAATTTCTATTCTGTCAGTTCCTGTTCTATTGTTTATGTATTATTATACAGCTGAGGAAAATCTGTATCTATAGCTGGATATTTTTTTTTTGGTTGCTGATTTGAGGACCCATCAGGAATAATATCAGTTCCCATTCGATTACTAGAAATAATTTTTTGTTTATCTCTATCTTGAGGAACTTAATTTTGTATTTTTTATTTTTTCACGACAATTTTTAAAAACAAAATTTGCGATTTGTTAACTTTGTAACTGTATTTCAAATAATATTGATTTTTAAACATGTTACAGCCATGTTGTGCTATTTTGAATCAAATTAAAGATTGATAAATTGGAACAGGGTGTGTCATCTATATCGTATGAATTCCAGTTGTAATGCTGGACTTGCGGGTTGGTTAGTTTGTAATAACTACAAGTGGATGGCGCTCACGTCCCCTTAAGGCGCAACAGATTGAAAATTTCGGTCTCTGGTTAGTGGGCTCGGTGGCGAAATTGGATAACGCAGTTCCCCGGTTTGGAAAAGTGCGGGTTCAAGTCCCGCCCGAGACAAATTTTTCAATCTTTAATTTGATTTGTAACTGTACTCTCTCCACAACAAAACCAGTGCGATTGGTGGTTGATTGGATGGGCAAATTGGCAAATGTCTCCCCCTTTTTAAATATTACTCACTCACAATGGTTTCACCAATGACAGGTCTAACAGATCTGTTTATAATTTTTGATTTTTTTAAACCTATTTTACATACAAAATGAAATGATTATGATTTTACCTTTTTTAGACAACATTAAATAATACATAATTGTTTCATTTGTTTTCTTCCTGATTTTTTTTGAAGTCCTAATGAGAAATTGATAATTTTAATTAATAATTAGGTATATTTTAAAAACTCTACGTCCTGAATATAGCACAAAAATATAAAGCTCAAATGCACTGAAAACATTTTGAATTAATGCTGGTGTCGTTGATGTCTTTTCTATGTACGTGCGCATGGTCATTTAAATGTAAACTTAAAACAATAACGTAAAGTAGATAGGTTAAATATAAATTTCGTAACATTACGTTTTAAAACATAATTATGTAATTTCGACAAATGAAAAATAAATAAAAATATTGAGAAAATAAAACTAACCTAAATCTAAATAGAAAAATAAATCGATAAAAAAATTATGTAAATATGTTTTTTTTATCAATACTTGTTGGAAAAAATAGTACTCAGTAGCAACCATTGGAATACGATTGATAGTTTAAAACGTTTTCGCTTTTTGTATGGAGACTGTTTAGGTTTACAGTCCTTTAAATGATCATTTCAGATGTCCTGTTACAAAGAAGGATGTCATCCCATGTACTCATACACAGAAGAAGAGAAACAACAGATTAGAAAAGAGCTAGGACTAAGTGAGACGTCCATACAGGAAGACATTTACGCTGTCATAGAATGGTTTGAGAAGCAGCCCCATTTGATTGATGCTGGAGTGCCAGGTGAATTTTTAAAAATATTATTAAGCCCCCTAGATATAATAAAAAAAATTAAATAATAAGATAACTTGTTTAACATTTAGTATAAAAAGAGATTAATAAGACTTTAACTTGCATAGTTGTTATTTATTAATAGATAATATGCAACGAGTAAACGAAATAACCGGAACTGAGACAAAAGTTTATTCAGAAGAGAGTAATTAGAATCGATTTCACAACTTTTTGATAGAGGGTCTTTTTAAAATATTTTTTTAGCCTATATTGTGTCCCACTGCTGGACAAAGGCATGCACTCTTCTCCTCGATCCTCCCTTACTAACGCGAACTCGGGCCGACCGTTCAGGAAGGTATTCAAAATCATCGCTCTATCTTTTTGGGTCTTCCTCGATTTTTATTTATACCCCTTCCAAATGTATGAAATTGAAATTGATACAGATTGACACAACAAAAAATATTCTACAGCATTCTATTCTTCATTTAAATTCTTCTATTCTTCTTCTTCTGTATCTGTAACTACGCGCACGGCTCATGACGTAGTAATTATTAAATAATCTATAATTAATTGAATCAGGCGTTACTTTGCGGAAACCCATGACTAATATGTAGATGACACGATTGTATCAAGACCTCCGCTTCTAAGTACCTAGTAGACAAAGTTGTATTACGTTATGCAACACAACCTGCCCACTAAATAATTTCTACTCTACACGTGTTTCGCTCCACCAAGGAGCATCCTCAGGAGTTAGACCGACGAACGTTCGAAACAGAGTTGTTACTCCTGAGGATGCTCCTTGGTGGAGCGAAACACGTGTAGAGTAGAAATTATTTGGTGGGCAGGTTGTGTTGCATAACGTAATACAACTTTGTCTACTAGGTACTTAGAAGTGGAGGTCTTGATACAATCGTGTCATCTACATATTAAATAATCTGTGTCATTGCTAAGAAAATGTTACAAAACGCGAATATGATATTTTGAGAATATGATATTTTGTGAAAATGATGTTTTGCGAATATGATAAGCAGAGATTATTTCAATATCAATACCTATGTCACATTCATTACGTCATGTTTAGCGATAACAGGAAAGTGATAAGGGGTGCGGTGACGAAGGACGGGTTGAGCGGGGGGAAGTAAATACGAATATTTCAAAGGATATTGCTTTCTTTTCATAATTATGTTTAATGGAATTTGATTTACTTAAATAAAACAAGTTGAGGTGTAGGAGGTTTTAGTTGTTTTGGTAACATGTTGTATAGGTTTTCTCACGATTTCCTTAACCTATTGTGTAGTTAAAATTAGTGATCTCAAACTACAAAATAAGGTTATGATATTTTGAAATTCGCAAAAAATAAATCTGGTTTACGTACATCCTGTTTTTTTATATTTTATATTCGTATAATTTTATTTTTATTACGATTGTTAATTATGATGTGTTTACAGTTTTTAATTCGTACTTACCGAATTTATTTCATGAGAAGCAAACGGAATTCTTTTACATACTACCACTACTAGGTACTTAAAAAATACATAAAATTTTTACGAGTCCATTAAAACGTGATGCGCTAATTTAAGTTAAAAAGATACTTTTTTCAGTTATTGTTTTATATACGGGGTGAAACGTATATAAAACAATAACTGAAAAAAGTATCTTTCGATAAACGAAAAAATTTGGACCTCCCATACAAAATAGATTTTTTTTTTTTTTTTTTTTATTCATAATGGGTTTGCGCTTGGCTTCATCTCACCTGATGGGAAGTGTAGACGAAGCCGAGAATGTAGCGCGCTCACCCAGAAAAAGCCTATTAACTCTTCTTTTGAAAATATCCTGATTGTATTTGCTTGGAAACACAGACGCAGGGAGTGAGTTCCAAACCTTACCGGTTCTCATTATAAAAGAGGATGCGAACCTTTTTGTGCGGATTGTTGGAATATCGACAACGTATGGATGCAGACTCGCACTACGTCTTGTCGTACGTTGGTGGAAGGGGGATGGTGGAATCAGGTCATGTAGCTCCTGGGCACACTCATCGGCTGATCCCCACTTTTGTATGGGAGGACCAACATTTTTTACTTTTGTTTGACCCATGTTCCTTAGAGAAAGTTGTTTGGTTTCACTGTCTTAATGCACCCTTGAAGGGAGGGCCTGTCGTTACGTTTCACTCATTATATGATTTTTAGGTTCTTTGTTAATCAGTTAACTCATTTTGATTATCTTTGGAGCAGGAAAATACATGTACCCTACCTATTGTGAGAATATTTAACTAGACTTTTTTTTAGCTAAAAGTGAACCTTCCTACACGAAAAAATATCTAGTAGTTACATATAGTATATGTAGCAACTATTTATTTTAGTAGAATTTACTAGACAATAGCAGACGCTACTAGAAAATTGGCTAAAAATCTAATTCTGATAGATTAACTTAAATCTACTTAAAGCAAAATGTTGTTTAGTAAAGTATGCTAAAATAAATAGAAGTCACATATACTTCTAGATATTTTTCTTCATTGTACAACGTATTACTGATTTAACGCAAAACTAGAAAGTAGTTTGTTTAAAATCGAGAATGGAACCGAATTAGCATGGATATTTTTTCAAAATATTAAATAAATAATTTGTTTGTACAATTTAAAATTTACTGAACCCGGTGTCAACCCACCGCTCGGGCACACTCATCCTACTTACTACCAAAACAAGATTCTTAAAATGTATCCATGAGTACGTTAGCGCTTTCATTCATTGCTGAAATGATAATGATAACAAATAATTTTTACCTCAAAACTTAAAATGCGAATAACTTTAAATTTTAACTATAGAAAATAATGAAATTATTGTCTCAATCTAATTATTTTGATATAAATCAGTAGGGGTGTCTGAAGTTTTGCGCTTATTCATAAGCACGTTGTATAAATGACATGTTTGAAAAGATAGTTGCAGCAAGATTCTAACCATTTCAAAAGAAATAACATTACCTTTTTTTGTAATGTTTTGAATTACGTGAAATAATTTTTGTTTTCAGATAGAGATATCATCGAAAGAGTGCTTGTAAATGCGAAGGGTTCTAGAGAAAAAACAAAACATAGAATTGATTGTTTCTACAAATATAGAGCTCTGGCTCCAGAAATAATCCAGGACAGAGACAAACATTTAGATTCGAACTATGAAATGTGGAGTTTTTAGTAAGTAAAGATTTATACAAAATACCCTAATAATATTTAAAGGCTTAGACCATCAAAATCAACAACTTTCACCATATAGAGCCAATGACGGAAAAATATTTATATATTAAATTGAGTAGAGTCGGTACTGCAGTTTTGTATGAAACAGCCCTAAAAATTTGGAAACTGTTAACAAAATCACCTAGTATAAAAATTGCTGTGAACAAAGAAAAGATTTTGTAGTATTATTATTATTTGGCTGTAAGGGCTTGGTCAATGACCAAGCGACCTGAACAGATCTATTGTAGCTGTCACCCGAGTCATTTCCTAGGCCCACGGACTTCATGAACCGTGTTATGCTTTTGGAGGGGAGGTCCCTAATGTCAGTAGGTGTTACCACGTACCCACTTAGATGGCGACTCCTGCTGTGAATGAGCAAGCAAGCTTTTGTAGTAAGTTGGAGAAGAACGTTTCCATTCAAAGTTATCATTATTGAGACATCTTAAATTTATTGTGATGAGGGCGCCACTAAACGGTAAAAGGTCTCTTAACACGTTCGCGGACAGTGACATGCTATAGCAGTGATAACAATAAAAGTTCTATTGTGTCTCGTTCAGTGTCCGCGAAAGTGTTAACTGCTAAAATATAATTTAATAATTTTTCTTTCTGATTTTGTTACTCTTATGTTTTTCCTCTCTTGTAATATATTTTTAAGTTATTTCTTTTGATGTGTAACGTCTTTCATTTCGACGACTGGGTAGGGGATCACTTGTCTTGAAAAAACAATATTTAACAAAATATTTTACAACAAGATCGCTTATTATTTTGGAAGTATATTACCGAAGTGTGGTGCCGTGTGGTGTCGGCTAAAAATAGCACCATCCCATTTCCTCCCGTGGGTGTCGTAAAAGGCGACTAAGGGATCTACCGGAGTATGGGCAGCAGCATCCTCTGAGTACACACATTCAACCCAACTGCGATCGCCAACCCGCCTGCCAAGCGTGGCGATTATGGCAAATCTCCCCCCATTTTGGGGGAGGCTTATGTCCAGCAGTGGACGTCTGTCGGCTGATATGATGATGATGATATTACCGAAGAGCATTATTTTACTACCATTATTTAGAAGATGAGATGGGAAGCCATTACTCGGTTAAAGACGTTTTGTGTGCGTCTTAGGGCCTTTGTGATTCTTTAGGGCCGTTGTGATTTGAAACTCGATGAAACGAAAAAGCGGCACTAATTAGTTTCTGAAGGTTTCACTTCTACTGCGTGTGAACTGCACACAGTTATTATGTTTTTCTTTTTCTTTTACAGTCGTCATGCATGCATACCGAAACTGTATGAACTGAAAAGAATAACTGTTATTGATTTTACTGAGCCCGATCCTAGTAATTGTTCTATGGATGTCTTACTAAGGAACTGTATAATGGTACGTATGGCAAAATTTGGGGTCCGGGCCCGTGCTCCACCTAGATTCTCCATCTGGGTGAAGCATGGGATACTTATAGGTGCTCATGCTCCAACTACTATTAAGTACAGACATGTGCAAGCGCAGAACAGAATAGTGGGTTCACGGGGAAAAGCTCCATATAGTCGTATAGTCATAACCATTTCTGTTTGTCCTACTGATGTGCTGAATCAAAAATGCACATTTTTGATTCTGCACATCAGTAGGACCGACAGAAATAGGTGTCCCTTGTAGACCTACTATTAGGCCAAATAGTAGGAAGATAATCTATTTATCTATACTATTATAAAACTGTAACAGAAGTGTGTCTGTACATTGAAGGTATTAACAAAGTTAAGGTGTCGAATACCGGGCGATGTTGCGGATACGGAATAAATACAATGTACAATGTACTTAGAGGGCATGATTAAATATTTATGCCATTGGCTGTACAATAATATTATCAGTGGAGCATGAGAACCTGTAAGTATCCCATGCTTTACTTCACTTAGGTGGAGAACTTAGGTGGAGCACGGGACCGGACCCAAAATTTGTTTGATTGTTTATTTGTTGCTTGTTGATTAAAAATTCAGAGCCCTTTATCTGGCTAACCATTATTATCTTGTTTACAAATTAATAATGATAATATATTAACTTTTTTTAGCTTGGTGATTTAAGACAAAGGTACGAATATTCAATCGGTGACATTTGGGTTGTTGATTTACAAAACATAGGCTTGGGGCACTTGTTAAGAATAAATCCATTGTTTCTGCATCGGACCTCACAAATTTTTCAGGTAAACTTCATTACCATTAACCTTTGACTATTTATTATAAGGACTAGCCTTGCTGTAGCATTTCCCCTCTGCCAATTAATCTGCCAATTAATTAATCATGTGCACGTACATTCAATTTTATACCTTTTCACTAAACGAGACAGCCTATAATTGCGAAACAATAATTTCGAACTTAGAACGTTTGGGGTCCACACGAGACTTCTTTTCATGATTTTTAACGTTCAAAATTAGAATCTAAAGTTATGGAGAATAAAATCCAAAGTTGTGGATTTCATGTTACCTCGCCCCCCGCAAAAAGTGGCAGAAATGTTTGTTCGTAGAATTACAGGCGTAAGTAGTCCCTATATAAGTAGTCAAAGCCATTAACAGTACTTATGACTACAAATTTTATTCAGTTCAGTCAGGACATTGCTGAAGATGTTTTTCGGCTTTCCAACCTAAATGCAATCAGGTTATCGAAAGGTTGTATGAATAGTCGAATTTCCTATACGTTTCTTAACTAAACGAAGAAAAAATTTCTAGTACTAAGTGTGACAAAGAGTCTTAGGGTAAACAGTTGCATTACTTTAAGGCGTGATTGTACCCATGATACTGAACAACTTTTCCTAAGACACCTATAGGAATATAGTAAAAAAAAAATTGGACTTCCCATACTAAATGCAAATAGCTCATCGAACGTTTGTATGAAAAGTCGAATTTTTCTTTTCTTTTCTAATTTCCTATACGTTTTTTAGGGAAAGTTGTTCAGTATCATGGGTACTATCACCCCTTAAAGTGACGCAACTGCTTACCCTAATACCCTATAACAGACTTCACTATATTTTGTTATTAATT
Source organism: Agonopterix arenella (assembly GCA_927399405.1). Taxonomy (NCBI): domain Eukaryota; kingdom Metazoa; phylum Arthropoda; class Insecta; order Lepidoptera; family Depressariidae; genus Agonopterix; species Agonopterix arenella. Next base: position 7,361,625 of record OV656710.1, read on the forward strand.
AGATTTTTGTTAAAGACTGGGCCACACAGAGTGCGGCTGCGGAACGGCTGCAGGCCGGCATTAGTTGTAAACTATGGAATTATATGCGAGGTGTTACACTGCGGCTATCGTTCCGCAGCTGTTCCGCAGCCGCGCTGAACTGCATCTAGTGTGACACCTCGCATATAATTCCATAGTTTACAACTACTGCCGTTCCGCAGCCGCACTCTGTGTGGCCCAGCCTTTAATCTACCAGAATTAGATTTAGAACAATTCAATTCAATTATAGTTTATTAAACACCAAAATAGAATATACTAGTAAATTTTTCTAATATAAATTAAATAGTGGTCACAAATGAGTTGTTTGGGATCAAAAACTGACATAAAATACAGACACTATGGATTTTCCATATACTAAACAACAAACAACTCAAATAATCCTTCTTAATTCAACATATACAGTTGGACCCTGTTACTATTACGGCATTTATGTACCTACATATTAATACGTATTAATATTTTTTAATATTTACAGGAAGGCATATGTTTGAGAGTGTACGCAATACATGTATTAAGGGCACATCATTTTGCCCAACAACTAGTCAACTTCTTCAAACGATTCTTGAAACCTAAGATTATGGAACGAGTTATATTCCACGAATCCGTTGAAGATCTATACAAGTATCTACCTAAGAAATACTTACCCAAAGATTATGGAGGTGACCAACCAAGTATGGAAAATTTTAAAGGTAAGTGGTTCCCGTTTTAAATATAATATCTTCTTTTGGGGGTCGTAAGAGGCGGCAAGAGATAAGGTTTATTTTGCTGTGTATTTAAATATAAAATCCTATGACCACTTCACAAATCATTCCTCCTATCTTATTTTAATTAAGTAAACCTAATTAAATAAACCTATACACACGCTGAATCTAAATGACTCGTCCAGCTGCAGATTTTATAAAGAGGAGATTAAAACTCCTTTTTATCTTCTTTGTGAAGTGGCTCATTTAAGAAGTATCCATCTAGGTAGACAGTATCAGGGCCTGAAGAGAAAAAAACTCTCCCTGATAGAAATATACTAATCCAACTGATCCCCACTGCAGTCAAGAATTGCAGTGATGTCCAGCGATGGTCGCAGTGGCATAATTATGTTTGTGTATAATTGTTAAAGCCCTCAATTCCCAATCAAAAAATCTTTTTTTGGTTAAATTCGTTTTCAAGACAGAATAAAGTACCTAATGCCGAACTCATTGTATTTCATTGTCGTTGAAAGTGGTTGCCAATTTTAATCCTGGTTTTGGACAGGAGTGACTTGTGGGAATGAAATGTGGAATGGAAGTCAAAAAAAAAGTTCCATCCTGACACTTTTATTTTGCTAAAATCCATGCTATAATATGTACCCTTTAAAGTTAGTTTGATAATGTCATCATCATCATCATCGTCAGTCTTCCTTGGGAGCCTACCCATCATCCGGTACGCGGTCGCCACTCAAGAACTCTTTGACCTCATCGGCTACATATACTGCGAGCAATGTGCTATTTGAGTTTAGCAATCCCCTAGTTCTTCTGCGAATCTCGTCATTTTAAAAACAATAAAAAATAGAAAATCCACGTCCTTGATTTTAATTACTTACGCAATAGGATGACTCTGTTTAGGTATCCACGTTACGCAACCGTTCCGATTCTTACTTTCATTTACACATCATGATTCATTGAGCGTGCACTGATTGTATGATTACTTCAGAAGTCCGGTTAATCAAGCCATTTTGATATTTGTATCTTGGGCATAAGGATTATGTTAAGGAGCTTAGATGGTAGATTCATTGATTGTCGGGCATAAAATATAGCAAGCACAGAACGACTTATAACAGTTTGATTAAGAAAATGCTGGCATATCCATGTACATACATACATACATATTCTCACGCCTGTCTCCCACTGGGGTAGGCAGAGACACCGGAGCGCCACCTGCTACGATCCTGACATACCTCTCTAGCTTCCTCCACATTCATAAGTCCTTTCATGCATGCTCGTCGGTTTAGGGTATTCCCAAGATTTACTTCCATACATCAATGTCTGAACTCCATTATGAACTGCCATCCGTGCCTTTTTGGACACGTGTTGGCTTTTCACAAAGGAACTCAGAGCTCCATTTACCCTATTTCCTGCTTTCACTCTTCTCTCAATATCACTCTGACAATTACCGTCTCTGGTAAACATGCATCCCAAGTACAAAACTCATTCACCTGTTCCAATTTTTCATCACCAATCATAATACTACATAAGGTACGTTCGTCATTATCATTCCTCTCTAACACCATAACTTTTGTCTTACTTACATTCACTTTCATTCCTTTCTTTTTAAACGACTCATTCATGGAAGTCACCATCGCCTGCAAGTCATTCGCCAACGATGCAAGTAGAACTTGATCGTGGGCATAGAACAGAAATTTGACCATATCCATGTTGTGGCAGTTAAATGTTTTTTTTTTCTCCTATTTTAACATGAATAAAACATAACCTACCTAATTTACGATATTCTTATTTTGTTAATTTAATCACATACTATTGTATGTTGATGGCGATTTGCATGAGCTTGATAAGTATTCTTTGCAAATAAAGGAACATCTAAATTAAATTATGCGTAATGTGTTTTATTCTCATAGCCGATATCGACAACTACTACTACTTATTTAGATCAGTCTGGTAGGTACGTAGGATATTTTTAGGTACAAAAGTATGTGCGCTAAACATTGACTTACAAACTAATGGACACCGGACCTCATACAAAATTATCGACGAACTAACGTAAACGTAAGTATATAAACAAACTAAAAATATTGAAACTGTTGAAATACTTTCATTCTGCTTGCGTACTTTTGAAAAATTTTACTACACAGCGGCACGGCACCATAAACGCGCGCGTAGTCGGTCGATCAAACGAAGACTGCGCTTAATTGTTACTCTTTACGCGTTTTGTTACTCTTTTGGTTCAAACACTTTTGAGCGCGGACCTGACAAGTCAATGGCGCTAAACACAAATGCACTCTCTAGTCGTAAACCTCATGAATCTTATGGGACGGGGATCCGCTACGACCAAAAGTGGAGTCGGATGCAGTTACTCTAACTGGTAGTTACACAGTGTAGACTATATGAATAAATAGAGCTCGAAATGATCAAGCTATGCGCTTGTCCAATGCCTCCCATAGTTGTCCACTAGCGCGATTGTTCGAGACTTTGTCTCTGTGAGGTGTTATACTCATGTGGTGTAGACAAAGAAGAATTTACAGTTGACATAGTTGAGAACACCCATATTTTATTAAATGTTTGCTTCTCAGCAGGATACAAAAAAAAACCAAAATAAAAACAAAAGAAAAAAAACTACTAGGACATAGATGACATTAATACAGAATGACCAACTAGAAATGACATCTAAACGATTATAAAACTGTAACAGAAAGTGTGTCTGTACATTGAAATAAAAAAAGTTACGATATGGTTTTTAGGTGTCCCTGTTTATGTGTGTGTATTATGTGTATATGTGTTTATGTGTATATGTATTGTTTGTTTGTTTGATCGAGCATCACGCAAAAACTACTGAACCGATTTTGATGAAACTTGTTTGTTTGATAGCTTATTTTTTTATTTTACTTAAAATCTAGTATATAATTTGTGCGGACGAATTCACGGGTTAACCCTAGTGAGTTTATAAATCTGCGTTTTTACCTTAATTCCCGCGTATTGCCTAAAGCAGTGATCCAAATTATGATATGCAATATATCTTTGACTGGGAAATAATTATTACTACTACTAATTAGCTTACTAATGTAACCTAGCAAGTTTTTATTGTATATTATACTTCTAATCAATATGTTAACTATTTCACTGCTTAAAAACAAGCCCAAAGTGTAATTTTCTATGGGAAAATGAACCTTTATTCTCAAACTAAGCAGTAAAAATGTTAAAGATAGATTTAGTGTGCAGTTCCTTTTTATTATCCTTAGTTACTAACGGCACAGTTATCATAATTTACGTAAATACCGAATGGATTTTACTGTACTGTCTATACATTGTGTTCTAGTAATCTTTATGATACAAACCTGTCAATATAGCATTGTTGCATCGTGCAAGCTAGCAAGTTAACTCGAGCTTGTCTTTGCACACTGTTAATTCTACTTCAGAATAACAATATATTTGTCCAAGTCAGCATTATGCAAAACATAATCGTTTGGTGGTTGCATAAGAGCTAAAGTAGCTTACGTTTTGTTGCAATATGTATTTAAATCTTATCTAAGTCTTAATATAATTTGTATTTGCATTTAAGTGATTTCTTGGTATGCACCGACACTTGGTGTTTATTTTAGTATTTTGACTAAGTAATCTGTCGTGTTTTTAGCTAATTTTTTTTTGGTTGATTTGAATGCGTTTTATTTGAATTGCATATCGACAAAATAATTTACTTACAAAATTTAAGTACCTAATTCAAACACAAAAACTGTAAAACAATGAAATACATAACCATAAATATAAACTCATGTTTTTAATTTCCAGAATGATAACAATCGTCTGGAATAATATTTTAGGATCAAAATTTAAAATATTGCACTTTTGAATTCATTTATTCATTTCTTTATTGCACACTTTGATTAGTTAGAGATATCATTTGCGCACGACTTTATAATAGACAGAGATATTCTGGAAAAAAAAACTCAGAACATCAACGTTTCACTAGTTGTGCTGAATCTCTCGTCATTGTGATGGGTAGTCCCGTCGCATGGGTACTATACATGCCTCAAAATTGAAGCATGCAAGTTTCCTCGCGACAATTTCCTTCACCGAAAAGCCAGCAGTTGGTGTTACAAATCGTATATAAATTTCGAAAAATTCTTTCGTCGATCTATACGAGTCGGCCTGCATGGTTTTTCGCAGACCACCACGACCTTAGTAAGACGTTGTGGGGACTTGTCACAGATGTCAACAGCCACAAGATATAGCAACAAAGCTAACAGATGGCGATACGGTCGCACTCGCAAATTACCACACACGCTTTTAACATGTTTCTATTTATAGTTATTATAGTATAACTGAGCTCTGTATCTAGTTAATGTACTGTTTAATGTTTACCTATTATAAAAACTGTGCAGAATTTTTTTGTCATTTAAAAATCTCTTTTGGTTTATATGATATATTTTTTAAGTCAAGGTAAATAAATAAATACAAATAATTGATTATGTCTTCTTTCAGAAACTTACATAGAATTACTAAGAAAAGAAGAAACAAGAGAAGAATTAAGGAGATGCAGTAAACAAATATCGGATGAGAGCAAAAGGCCAGGTGTTAACATCCATGACCTTGCTGGCACTTTTAAAAAATTAGAGTTTGATTAGTTTTAATTTAGAGCTTAGCAGTATTAAACCCGTATTTTTAGTTGCTTCCTCGAAATTCCCTAGACTCAAGTATTACTATCTATACTAATGTTATAAAGAGGCTCCGAAACTACTGGACCGATCTGGATAATTCTTTCACCATTAGAATGCTACATTACCCGCGATGAACATGTGAACAAAAAAACGGCCAAGTGTATGTTGGGATATTATATAAAATGTTAAAAACGTCGAGATGAGTAAACGTCGATGAAGCAAAGATTTGCGTAAAATAATAATGTCTAACTTCGAAGATTTTATGGAATATAGGTACTTAATTTATGTCTTCAGCTATTCTAGATACCACCAGAAAATAAAAACCCTAAAAACTTCATCAAATTCCACCACTGTTATTAATTCCTTGACTTAACTCGAGGAAACATGGAGTAATCTTGAGATTAAGACTGAGGATAAAGCAATGCAATTCACTAAGCGCAAACATCGTCACAACCTTTCATTCGTCTTAAAAACCTCGGTGAGCTTTCAATTTCATGTTTTAAACTCATATGAAACCTCCGAGTCCGACGAATGCAGGAAGCTGGCAAAGGTATTGTATATACCTTGGAGCGCACACTGCCTATCAAACAGTGAAACATGATAATATTCCTTGGTGGTCGTTAATGATCGTTCTTCTTTATGAAATTCATTCTATGTTTTCGACGTTACTTTGTCCCTTTCTAATCCAAGGACAAGAATAAAAAAAAGAGGTTTTATTTAATTTTTGTTCTGATAGAAACGGACACAAAAACGTTGGAAATATCGACTACGGAGATACGAAAGAAGGTTGAACATTACCGACCGCCATAGCCAATTTTCTTGTTTCCATGCTTGTAAGGAGGAGTGGTATCCTTTATGATTCTAAAATCCTTGGAAAGATGCAAGCTCGCCGATGTTTTTGACAGTTTGTGACGCTTAAGAGTTTGAGAATTGCACTCCTGATATTAAGGGTGAGTCGAGGAATTCTTTAACTGACACTGGGTCGAGGTAGAGTTCGAGGAAACAAATAGGAATACGGATGTTAGGGTCATTCAATGGTGATGGTTATTGGACATAATAAGAATCGACTCATTTTCATATACTTTTCTCTCTTTTCTTGTTTATGTTGTCTTTCTTTAAACTCAGTATGATGTTGAAGATGAAAAGACAAGAAAAATGTAAAAATTATGATTATTATAATTATAAATAATCTTGGGTATTTGTCACACGGATTATGACAAATGATAAAAACCACAACCTACAACCAACCACCAACCAATGAGCTTGATAATTATGATGATGAGTGTGATGAATTGATGATAATGAATTTATACTAATGATTATTATTATGTTTTTGTAAGATATAAAATAAATTCATCTTAAAAATCTGAATAATTTTGATATTTGTACCTCTTTATGATGGGATCTTAGACCATTTTAAGCACATTGTTACTTATATTACTTTACAATAAAGTTTATATTATTTCTCTGAATTCTGTACTCATTTATTATCGTACCAAGAAGGGCCCTTTCGCTGGTTTGACCTCTCTGTCACATCAGAGTAGGTACCTCTTCGTCGATGTCTCCGGAAAAAATAAACAAATTAATTTCTTGAAGATTTTTCTTTTCGAGTTCATTAAGTCACAATTTCTAATTCATATCGTATGTATTGGGAAAGATTTTTATATTCAAGTCATTTTTATCACAGAGGAATAGCAGAGACCATGGATCACCACTTTAGACGGTCTTTCCTCTAGAATTAACACATTGTAATCTTAAAACTGCGAACAACTAACCCAACCAACTAACAGAATTTTCACTGATCATTCACTGCATATCAATTAACGCTTAAATGCCATGCAAACTTAAGGTCGGTAGGTAAGCTTTTGCATGACATTTTTAACGAAAAATGCTGTCAATTTCATATGACATGAAATGATATATTCATAGTTTTACAAAATAAATATTTTCAAATAAACATAGTCAATTACTATATCATCGGCGAACCGAAGGTGACTGATGTACTCGCCGTTTATGTTGATACGAGTGATGACATATGGAACAGAGACGTGGTCGTTCACTCAAGGCCTCATAAAAAGGCTGAAAGTTACCCAAAGGGAAACGGAGAGGGCTATGCTCGCAGTTTCCCTGCGAGATCGAATCAGAAATGAAGAGTAATTGACATAGCCCAAAGAATTGCTAAACTGAAGTTGCAGTGAGCGGGGCACATTGCTCGCAGAACCGATGGCCGATGGGGCCGAAAAGTTCTCGAGTGTCGACCGCTTACCGGAAACTGGAAGGCTCCCAACACGGTGGACCGACGCGACGACCTGGTGAAGGCGGCGGGAACCCGTTGGATGAGGGCAGCGCAGGACCGCTCGTTATGGCGATCCTTGGGGGAGGCCTATGTCCAGCAGTTGACGTCCATCGGCTGAGATGATGATGATGATAATCAATTATTTTAATCGCATTTAATACACTTTTTAGGCTTTTTAGAATAAGTTACTAGTATAAGTTAGCGCCTACCAAATGTACCATAGCAACGCGAACGCGCGAGATGCATCGCTTTTATTATTAAGGAGGCTTGCAACTTCCACTTCCACTCTTCTGTTCAAACAGTTAAGGGCCTATGTCGAAAAATAATTGAAGCAAAATGGGCGTGTGATAGCTTATTACTGCCTGATGCGAGAGAAAGAGATGGAGCGGCGCATGCACCTGAGGCGACGCAAGCGTAAAACAAACTTTATTTAATTGTGATTGTACTATTTATGTAAGTTCAATTCTGCTCTAATCTAAATTTATAAAAAATCAATCTCTTTTTTAAAATCAAGTTTCGTGTTTCTATTATTCACCGTTTAGCAGTTCCAAGCGTTTATCGATAAAGACGGAGGCTACTTTGGTTTGTTTTTCTTTCGAGAAAATGTGTCTTAATCGTGTTTTGGCTCTAATCAAAACATTATTTTTATGTTCAATTTACACATATCCGCAAATTATACTCCTACTGTTAGTACTTCATGATATATGACGTTTTGAAGAATCCTATTTCTTTAATTATCACATAGCCTCTTAAGGTGGTTTCAGTCCATACAAACGTTTGACGCACAATACGCTTAGGCGGAATTAAAAAAAGTAATATTTTATATATGGAAAAATAGTTTAGAAAATCTAGTTGCCGCGTAACAAATAACATTTGCATTTTATAATATAATTACGAAGATATAAAGCTTTTCGAATTTTGTATGAAAAATTTCAAAGCTTTATATCTTCCTAATTATTTTATAAATTGCAAATGTTATTTCTGACGCGGCATCTAGATTTTCCAAACGATTTTTCCATATATACGAAGTTACTTATATTAATACCGTCTACGCGTATTGTGCGTCAAAGTTTTGTATAAAATTGACCCCTCTGCAACCGCCTTAAGGTCTGATATATTCGCTCTTCAAGTTAATTTTTGCATTTTCATTTAAATTACTTGGACTCCTCAAAAAAGTCCCATTTGACTCGAGTAGGTTTCCAGTTTTGTATGGAAGAGATGACTTTTTTCACGATTTCAATGTTGTTACCATATAGATACTTTGTTCAGTTTGACGGTCTTATCATCCCCTTTAAAAAGTGTCAGCATATTAAGAAGGACCCTGTATACTACACTGTCAAATCCTGGTAGGCCTGGTAATCTAAAAAAATATACACTCAGATACTTATATTGATAACAATTTTGACCATAAACTCACTTCAAAAAGTTTCTCACACATCTATTACATTTTTATTCGAAGCCTTTTAGGTATATTGACCCTTGAACTTAGAAAAAAACACTATGATGGTAGTTTCCTTTAAAATTACCTATTAATTTAATTCGCCACAATGAATATTAAAGTACTTTTATAAAGTTACAAGGTAATTAATGTCTTTTTTTAGAATAAACGGATGTACTTTAAAATAACTTGCTTGGGAACATTAAAGTTCTCAAGTAAATAATAGGGTTGCCGCAGGTTTTTTTTGTAGGCTTTACTATAAAGTTTGTCGCTGTAAGTAGATTTTAGTCAAATCTACCAGAACTAGATTTATTACCAAAAAAAAATCTAGTATAATCTACAGAATAGGGGTTGTTATAGATATTTTTACGTGCCCTATCTCAGAATAGATTTCCTTCAAAAGACCTACAATAAAATTGTCTGCAACAGAGATAGCTCATAAAGCCCGCCAACCTTTGACTACTTATATAAGGTCTAACAAAATTAGGTGAAACTATTTTAAGGGGATGATCAGACCATCAAACTGAACCACTTTCTCTATGGGACCAATATCAAAATCGCGAAAAAAAAATCTGCTGTCCCATACATTTAGGTCGAGTACGTTTGTATGGAACAGCTGATTTTTTTTCGCGATTTCGATATTTGTCCCATAGAGAAAGTTGTTCAGTATGATGGTCTGATCATCCCCTTAAAATAGTTTCAGCTAGTTTTGTTAGACCTTATATATGGACTAGTTGCTAATTCTACTAACAAAATTTTCTGCCACTTTTTGCGGGGGCGAGGTAACATGAAATCCGTAACTTTGGAATTTATTCCCATAACTTGAGATTCTAATTTTGAACGTTAAAAATCATGAAAAGTAGTCTCGTGTGAACCCCAAACGTTCTAAGTTCGAAATTATTGTTTCGCAATTATAGGCTGTCTCGTTTAGTGTTAAGGTATAAAATTGAATGTAAATGCACATGATTAATTGATCTAATAAATAATCTAATTGATCTTATACCGTGGCAGAGGGGAAATACTACCGCAAGGCTAGTCCTTATATCAAATAGTCAAAGCCGCCAACACATATACGGAATTCCGAATTAAAATTAGCTCCCTTCCCATTTGCCCCCTTCAAATCCATATGAAATCGTAATTCCTTCCGGAATAATTCCGCGTTTATCTATGTTACGGGCCTAATAAAATAATATAAGCGCTCTTACAGACGAGCGACACTTTGCGGTCGCCGTGTGTCGCAGAGGGCCGCGCTCATAGACTTTACGGTCACCATGGGTCGCGCGACCCTCTGCGACAGCAAAGTGTCGCTCGTCTGTAAGAGTGCTATAGTCTTAAAAGTCATAGTATGTTCTGACAATATTTCCTATCACCATCTCAGCCGATGGACGTCCACTGCTGGACATAAGCCTCCCCCATATATCCTATATTAAACTAAATATCCTCAAATCGAACATGACCGTAACACGAGACAATGTACCTCCAAACTGTACACACGTTAACAATAGAAGGAATTAGCGGGGCAGGTAATACATAACATAACACAATGGAGTGTTTCGTAGAACAGGTGTTCTTGGTCGAATAACATAATTGTTGGGAGAAGATATGTCTCAATACCTTTAAAATAGGTATATAGGTACGGATTTGCATTTAAACAGATAAACATAGGATTGTAAGAAATAGGATATCACCACCATCACCAGCTTATCGCCGTCCACTGCTGAACATAGGCAAGGCGCGCCACAAAACTCTGTCCTCGGCCTTCCTCATATAGTCGGTACCCGCTACCTATTTCAGATCGTCTGTCCAGCGGGCAGCAGAGCGTCCCACACCGCGCCTACCAGTTCTTGGTCTCCACTCTAGAACTCTGACACCCCGTCGGTTGTCAGTTCTTTGGCAGATCAGATGTGACCAGCCCATTTCCAATTCAGCTTGCAAATTTTCTGAGCTATGTCAACCACTTTAGTTTTCTGACGTATCACTTCATTTTTGATGTGATCTCTCAGAGAAACACTTAGCATATCTCTCTCCATAGCTTGCATGTATTGAATATTGCTTAAGTCTCTATAGATACTAAATTATAATTTGGATTTTACTCTTGCTTTGCCAGAATCTTTGTTTTGTGTCTTTTGGCTTACTAACATAACATTATGGGAGTATTCAAACCATGAATCTGAACAACGTTCCCTAAAGAACGTAAACGTTACGTAACATGGATCGTAAATGAGAAAATTGTTTGTATCTTCCATTCAAAAGTACGAGACAAACTTTGGACTTCCCATAGAAAATCGATCGGCCGGATCGATTTTCTATGGGAAGTCCAAAGTTTGTCTCGTACTTCTCGTACGTTTCCTAAAGAACGTAAACGTTACGTAACATGGATCGTAAATGAGAAAATTGTTTGTACCTTCCATTCAAAAGTACGAGAAAAACTTTGGACTTCCCATAGAAAATCGATCGGCCGGATCGATTTTCTATGGGAAGTTCAAAAATTTGTCTCGTTTTTCGATCCACGTTCCTAAGGGAAAGTTCGTTAGATTCTTGGTCTAATTACACCCTTAAAATTAGGTATTTTAGTAATTAAAAACTAATTGTGTAATATTGTTATTCAAGTAGGTATCAAAATAAAACTTGTTTTATTCAGGGAACTGTCAGGTAGCATACGTCGTAGTAAAGACTTTGAAGCCCAGTCAATTTACGGTTTGAGCCGGGACTAATTAATAATTGATATTTTTTTCCGGTATAATATTGAAGAGCCAATTTAAGCCTGGAAATGTACCAAAATTAAAAAAAAAATCACGTCAGCAACAGTTTCAATTTAAAAATGTAGCTATTATCTCCTGATGGTCAATTTTTTTTCACATATTTAGGCTTTACCATTATTACATACTTCAAACATGGTGTAAATATTTTTGCCTACTAATAATAATAAATAAATAAATAAATAAATAAAATAAGGTTTTAAAAAATCCATTCGTATTTTCTAATAAATACTTACCTCATTTTTTTAACTTCAATGTCTAATTTATTGCTAAAAAATAATTTATATTGTTAAATCTAAGTCAAATGAGTGTGTTAGAATATTAGATTTTATTTAATTGAATGATTCGTGAGTCGAGTCATGAGTCGTATCATGAGTTTGAATCTAAATTATTAATATTAATCTAGTCATCTACGTTTCATTTTTAGACTGGCAACATCTATTAAAAACCAAACCATTGTTGACAATGTTTAGTAACTTATTTTGGTGAATCTTGTTGTAATTGTGATATTAATTATACAGTTATAATCATCCTAAAATCATAGTATAATTTGTGAAGTAATAATTATAATTTAGAAATGATTAAGTACGTATTATAATACTGTAAACAAACTTCATTTCCTGGATGGATTTGCCGCCATTCCGAACCATCGTGAAGTGTGGTGGTAAATCTATAAAAGAGGTGGTTTGTCATAAAAGGAGGAATTCTACCAAAGATCACAGAGGTGGTCACGCTGCCCAAGTGTAAGTGTTACGCCATATTTATTATTTGTTCAGTATAAGTAACTTGTGTTTGCTACCGTATAATTATGGTTAATTTATAATACCTAATTCTTATGTGTGATTTTCTATAATGTGTTTTGGTTGTCCTATATGGAGTTTCTTTGTCTGGTTCTTCTCCATATGCCCTATGGTTTAGATAGGAGGACACTAGTGAACCAGAAGTAATGTAGAATCAAAGATATAAAATATATTCAAAGATATATTAAGGATAGTCAAAGAATTAAATAATATTCGACTATTCTGATTCTGGCCTTTCATTTGAAATCATTTCTGTACATATACTTTCCTCATCCTCATTGTAGACCAGTGTCCTGAACTGGGGACGGCAGATGGGATGACGATGGTATCATGATAACCTTTCCTTTTCTTATGGGGCATCTGGTCCAACATACACAACATACACATACACATAATATGATAGGTTCGATACGATGTAGGAACACTATCAGAATATATTTAGCCTTGATGTGCTTTAATTATATTAAATTATATGATAAATTGGTCGAATAGTTTATGAACCTAATCCTGACAATATGCCATGAATATCATAGCCCCTAGCTCTCCTCATAATCTGACATCAGAAGTGGGATCCGGTCTAGGATCTTATCCATGACTTCCATGCTCACATACTTTTTGTTTTTCATGGTATCATCATGAGGACCGCTGCTCCAGCTGCAAAAGGAAAATGCATCACGATGATGACCCTGGTCGTCTGGAGACAACCCGCAAAGAACCATCCAGAAACCATTGAAAACCACAAGAATCCAATATGAAGATTTGAAAATTTTGCGAGGTAACGGCAAATGCCGAATAAGATTTTTGTTTGTTAAAAAAACTTAAGTGGTTACTTTAGTCAGATTATAAATCAGTATGGCCGAGCGGTTTTTTTTAGTAATTTTATTAAATCTAAAGTTTTACGATTGTGATAATCGTAAAACTTACGTAATTCAATCTTAAAATTTTGTAATTTGAAAGGATTCGAGTATATTTTAATCTAGCTTTCTGTTTTGATCACGACTGGTAGTCAAATTAGTTAAAAAGTGATACCGACTTAATATGTCCAAGCTGTTCCATGTTTTTCAAGCGGTCTGTTGTCAAAATGATGTGAGTTGACCGAAAGGTTTGAGTTGACCGAAGGGTGTGAGTTGACCTAAGGTGTGAGTAGACCTAAGGGTGTGAGTAGACCCAAGGGCGTGAATAGACCCAAGGGTGTAAGATGACCCAAGGGTGTGAGTTGACCCAAATAGTGTGAATTGACCCAATGGTGTGAGATGACCCAATGTTCTAAGATGCCCAAATTGACCGTTGTTACTTGTCACCATAATGTAAGATGTGTGGCTGTAGCAATGCTAAAATGTGATACATTGCTTTAAGATTACAGTAAATTACAAATGCTATTATGACAATAACAATGCTATGTGGTAGATAATTAGCTATATTATGATTTGATCATGAACTGATTAAGTGACTTAACTAACTAGTACCCTCTTGGTATAAAGCGGTCTTTTTTTAATGATAAAACCTCCGTTTATGACCAACTGGGCAATGACAGACTTTAAATTCAAATAATTTCAATTACTGTTTTTTGTTTATCGTAACTTACGAAACATTGTTATAGAATCAGTAATGTGGCTAATTATGTCTTGCTTATTTCTCTAAATGTTTTAGATAAGAAGTTTTTTGGTAATGTTTGGTATTGCTGTTTTGTTATGCTTTGGTTTACAATTATTTTATCAGTTTGTATTTTGGTTGACAATATTTTTTATTAGAATCAATATGGTCATTGTATATATTTATCTTTCTTTAATTATATACTTCGAGAACGAAGTATTTGTCAGTATGGCCGTGTTAGAATATTAGATTTTATTTAATTGAATGATTCGTGAGTCGAGTCATGAGTCGTATCATGAGTTTGAATCTAAATTATTAATATTAATCTAGTCATCTACGTTTCATTTTTAGACTGGCAACATCTATTAAAAACCAAACCATTGTTGACAATGTTTAGTAACTTATTTTGGTGAATCTTGTTGTAATTGTGATATTAATTATACAGTTATAATCATCCTAAAATCATAGTATAATTTGTGAAGTAATAATTATAATTTAGAAATGATTAAGTACGTATTATAATACTGTAAACAAACTTCATTTCCTGGATGGATTTGCCGCCATTCCGAACCATCGTGAAGTGTGGTGGTAAATCTATAAAAGAGGTGGTTTGTCATAAAAGGAGGAATTCTACCAAAGATCACAGAGGTGGTCACGCTGCCCAAGTGTAAGTGTTACGCCATATTTATTATTTGTTCAGTATAAGTAACTTGTGTTTGCTACCGTATAATTATGGTTAATTTATAATACCTAATTCTTATGTGTGATTTTCTATAATGTGTTTTGGTTGTCCTATATGGAGTTTCTTTGTCTGGTTCTTCTCCATATGCCCTATGGTTTAGATAGGAGGACACTAGTGAACCAGAAGTAATGTAGAATCAAAGATATAAAATATATTCAAAGATATATTAAGGATAGTCAAAGAATTAAATAATATTCGACTATTCTGATTCTGGCCTTTCATTTGAAATCATTTCTGTACATATACTTTCCTCATCCTCATTGTAGACCAGTGTCCTGAACTGGGGACGGCAGATGGGATGACGATGGTATCATGATAACCTTTCCTTTTCTTATGGGGCATCTGGTCCAACATACACAACATACACATACACATAATATGATAGGTTCGATACGATGTAGGAACACTATCAGAATATATTTAGCCTTGATGTGCTTTAATTATATTAAATTATATGATAAATTGGTCGAATAGTTTATGAACCTAATCCTGACAATATGCCATGAATATCATAGCCCCTAGCTCTCCTCATAATCTGACAAGTGCATTGGTATTAATATTATTAATTAAAAAGCATTCTGGGAAACACCATTTTGATTTCTATGTTGCGTAGCGATTTTTATTTTGATATGTTTTAAGATAGTCTTTTTGTCACTAAATGGTGCCGGTTACAGTTTAAAAGTCCAATTAATAATTACTCCCTACCCCGCCTAACAAAATTCCGTAAAATGACTGGGCTATTGCCCTGCATTCAGATATTATCATTTAATGGCACGAATTTTCAATTTACCTACAGCCTATTCGCACTAGCGACTTTTTGGCTATATTCCAGACTAGACCAGATTATCGCTACTGCTTTGGAATCGTGGTGAGCTCGCAACAGGCACGCCGCCATTTGGAGCGCTCAAAAAATCGCCTATGTGAAAGGTCAGAAACTTTATCATAACTTTAAAATTGTCTAAGTCAACCATAAGTCAACCTTCGAAGTCATTGAGGAAGACGATTTAACACGAGGGATAACGACGAACGATGAAAGGAATTTCAGCTGAAATAAACTCTGCAATAAGATAGGATATTAATTTCAACGTTTATTTTGTCTCAAGTATTTAAATTGTGAGGTGAAATACAGACAACGTTGACAAATAAAAAAGCCTTGTATTGGTAACAACTTCTGGTAATTACCTATGTTAAGAGTTAGCAAATAAGAGGATTGTGCAACATCCACATAAGATCCGCCACACACAGACGGAATTACGTTCCGGAATCCTGATTCAGGATTCAGTGTTGTCAACTATGGTTACAAAAAAAAATAGTGCTGTTTAAAAAATGCATAAAATAAAAATGTATGAAACGCCAAATGAATGACAATAATTGCATTTTTAGGTATTTATTAATACAAAACAAACAATTTCTATACATGATAATTACTATCATGTGATGGGGTCATGACGTTACGAATGTTACGATGATGGTTTGTAAATTGTATTCCAATATTAATGCAACTATACCAAAATACTATCGATAGTTTTAACATTAGACATAATCTGCATACAAAATGGCATGAACCATTATCACACAAGCGGTTTTTGAGCGTAGGCGTTTTCGCAACTATACCGCAACGAGACGTCGCAATTGCACCGTCACGATACGGTATCGTTCCATCAACGAACGCCTACGCTCAAAAATCACTTTAAAATATACCACCAAAGATATAAAAAAATCACTAGAACTAGTGAAAAAGTCTCTGAAAGCGGCAACACTCCATCCGGAACCAATTCCGAATCAGGTTTATTCCGTACGTATGTGGCGGACCTAAATGTGTTATCCTTATACAGGGTTTAAGTGACAGCCTAGCAAATACTGAAACGGTGAACTCAGACCATCAAACTGAACAAATAAGTTTGTACAGAAAAATAAATGAGTTACCCATTTATCTATCTGTTTAATGGGTAGACTCTTAGTTTAAAAGGATGCTAATGATATCTATTTCATTCTATACAAATGTCTTAAAAACTACCGCCGAAAACTCCATGTACAAAAGCATTGTAAGGTTTAAATAAAACTATTAGCGACATCATAAGTAATTTTAATCAAAGTCAAGCTTTCTGAAAGAACCTGAAACGCCAAATATCTCATCAGCTTTACTTGGATTTTTTCGTTTCTTTTCATCAGTGAAAATGTTGTCTTGCTCGATGAAATAATCTCTCCATGGAGACGACTGGATTGTTTTTGTCCATTCATCTGGAAAAATATGACATTAATTTTTGTTAAATGGTAAATTAGAAGATATTTTTGGAAAAAACAGGGGATTGCTGACCTTTAAGGTTATAATGGTGTTTTAGGCGTGGTCATAGTTTAAAGAGGTGATTCAAACTGAACTACTTTCACTATGGATCGAGCGAACATCGAAATCGGGATAAAAATTATCTTTTTTATACAAGCCTGCAGTCCTACTATACTTAAATGTTTGTACAGGTAGGTAGTACAAGAGGGCGACCGCGCTAATTTAAAACATCCAAGTTTAATCCTTATCCAATTTCAGTTATCACATTGCAATACAATTACTATTCAACTGTGCTGAATTCCGAATTGCGCTAAACTTGACTTATTTACTACGAGCGTTAACCCGCGACTTCGTCCGCACAAATTATATACCAGATTTTAAGTCAGACCATAAACTATCAAACAAAAAAAGTTTCAACAAAATCAGTTTAGCAGTTTTTGCGTGATACTCGTTCAAACAAACAAACAAACACACAAACAAAAAGACAGAAAAATAATTCAAAAATTGGTGAAATGGAATCAGGGTCACCTAAAAACCATATCGTAACTTTTTTTTGTAAATATCTTCAATGAACAGACAAACTTCCTGTTACAGTTTTATAATAGTATAGATAGATGTGACTGACTGACTTTAACGTCTGAGCTATCTGTCAAAACGGTTCTAACGGCTGTCAAATTAATAGGGCAATGCCGAATGTATTAAAAGTTGTGGTTTGTGGTTCGCAGTCCAATCATGATTCAGTTGCGATTTATTTACCGCGATTGCTCTCCAGGTTCTAATAAAATACCCTACTTAATATTTCTTAAAGGGATGGCTTAGTTATACCATTAAACTGAACAACTTTCGCTATAAAACTAACATCGAGAAAAATAAAACAATGTCGTCAGTTTGTGCGTTTCCACTGAAACAGACAGGAGCGGAGATTTGTAAAATCATCAGATAAACTAGCTTGATTCTGACAAGCGAGGAAAATAGGGCATAATAGGTTAATTTAACACAGCTTTGCTCCACATCAGTGGAAACGCACCCTTAACCACCCTTTTAAATCTTACTAGAGTGTACCCTTTGTAAACCAAAAATTTTTAACATTCAATATTAATAGGTATGGGATAATAAACTAGTTTTTCCAAATTCGAACAGTTTTCCCTAACTACGAAGCAAGAAACATTTTCCTCACCTGCAATTTCCTGGCAACTTAATATGTCATCGCCACCGTATTCCTTAGGGAATATTGTTCTAGGCACTATTTCGTACAGTTCTTCAAAGTTATCGTACGTATACAACCTTTCCACCATCTTTGCTTTCATGGATTTCTTGAAGAGAGTCACTATAGCCGTTGCGAATGAAGGCAGGTTTACTAAATGCATGCCTACTACTTTCGGGCCGAAACAGTACTGAAAAAGAAAATTGTTGGATTGTTGTCACACTCCTCGGAGATGGATATTCAAAACCGGGCGATCTTAGGTTTCTTCTCCTCAATGGTATTGCCTCCTTCATTGCCATTACATGTATTTAAAGGGTGAAGAAAACGACAATTATTGGGGCTAACACAAAAGATCCCACTGGGTCGAAGTATTGCTGGCTTGCCAGCCCCCACAACAAGATAAGATAGACATTTGCATTTTTTCTTTTGAATTCTTAAGTAATGGCCAGTTGCTTGCGTCTAGCGTGGCAATTCTGCCAGTGTCAACTAGTCAAGTGTTTTAATCTCACATAAGGAACAAATTACAGCGTTACAAAATGGCGGAGCCACCATCGAGCCCGGCGACAGAAGAAGATACGTTCCTGCCTTTCCTGCCCACTAGACTTGCACCGCGACTCCATTTCCATTAAATTAATTATTAAAAATTAAAATTTGTTTTATTAAATCTCAGTAAGAACAGAACATTGAAAACCCTAGCTCCTAATCTAGATGCCTGAACCCTAGGAGCTAGACATGGTGCAATGGTTACCTTTGGACGGGATATTATGCGGGGCGGTTTATTTGATTAGATTAAGTTGTTTGACGACGCATGTATGTGCGGATTTATTTATTGTTACGACGATGCTTGTTGCAGCATACTCCCGTATTTGTGGTCCGTACGACGCTACTTCTGGCAGAAAATTTACATTTTAATTACTCCACTAGTTGACAACTAGTCAAATCTGCAACTCTTTATCGGGTGATAGGTGGTGGGTGGTGGTTTTAATAATAACCAAAATTGAGGTCAAAACGTGATCTCATTTTCGTATCCAGATTATCATATTTATTGATGAGTGTGTCTGAGTGCGCTAACTTATAGTTTACTGTATAGTATCAATTATTTAATTAAATAATAAATAAAATAAATAAATAACGCTCACAGGCACATACATTGTGATTTATTATGGAAACCATACAACAACGGCACAAACATATAACATCCATGACCGAACCGGGATTCGAACCCAGGACCCTGGTTTGGCGGTCCGGCGTGGGTGGTAACCATTACACCAAAGAAATGGTTACCAGTCAAAATTAAATAGACTATGTATTATACTGTATACATAACCTTAGCTTAAGAATTTACAATTCTAATAGTTAATAAGTCGTGTTATGTTGTAGAGTTTCTGGCCACATCTTATCTACAGCAACAACACATTCCGACGCGGTGGTAGCTTCAAAAAAAGATTTGACGTTTAATAAGTAAGCTTCAAACTCCTATATTACATAAATAAGTTCGAGTTTAAGTAAAATTTTAAAAATTCAATTTAAACTTACATTTAAGTAAAACATAACTTTGATAATCAGTGTAGGTGTGAACTGTATCATTTGCTGTATAGTGGAATGTTTGAAGTCGAAGATCCAGTGGTCTCCACCCATGTCATCGTTCCAGAGCCGATATTCACCAATCATGAATGCCACTTTTATCATGTCGGTGATTAAAACATCGTTGTTCGGATATGATCTGAAAATAGAGACAAAGAAAAGAGTGAATCTACAGGGATTTTTACGAAAAATATAGTGTACTATTACTATCTCTTAAATGCCTTAAACCTAATGTTCAAACATCAGATTCTAGTACATAAGTTTCTAATTTAGATACACTGCAGTTCTCTAAGGATATTTGTAGTGAATTAGGAAGGATGCACTAGTAACAGAATTCCATATTAGAAGCTCTGAGGTAAAGCATGATACGCGATCTGCGGTTGTCGGTATCTGAACATTACATTACTTGATATGCCACTTCGAATTTCTGACTAGTTAATACCCTAACTAAGGAATTGGTTCTATTCACAGATACTGCACTACCACCACGGTATAAGAATGAGTAGGTATCTATTACTACATACAGTATGGACACCACCTTTTTACCTCATCTTCTCTATTGCCCTCTAACTTAAATTGACACGCTAGAATAGGGGATCGAACGTCAAAAGGCGCGCGATGTATAAAAAATTATACTAAATACCCACAAGTGACGTCATCAACATTTCATTACTTTTTATAGTTCATTATGTTATTAAAAATAGTATTCTAGCTAAAAAAACTAAAAATGTGAGTAAGTATAGAGTTATTTTCAAATGTTTTCTTTTACTAAGAAGATAAAACTAAAATATATTTTATGCAGTCCGCTCCCCTATTTATGTTTTCTATACAAAGAGAATATAATCTCAGGACGAAGGATAAAAACTCTTTTTGAATAGACGGGGTGAATCATCATCAGCCTATAAACATCCCACTGCAGGGCACAGGCCTACCCTCAGGGAGGGTGTATGGGCACCACGCGTGCCCAATGCGGATTGGTAGACTTCACATACATATCAGAATTTCGTCTTCAGTGCATGCAGGTTTCCTCACGATGTTTTCCTTCATCGTTTGAGAGCAGTCGGTATTACGTACATAAGTTAGAAAAACTCATTGGTACATGGCATGTTGTCCGTGCGGATTCGAACCCGGACCCCCATAATTGGGTGTCCATACCTCTCCGCAACGCGCCACCGACGCTCTCGGGGAATCAAAGCATTTTATTTATACAAAAAAGACATTGTACCGCAGCTAAAGTTATAGGCTCCGTCTCGCATAATTATGCCGACGTCATCTTGCAAATTTCTGTTTTTTGTAAGCAGTGTCCGGGGTGTGGCACTACTGAAGAATTTATTTTTTTTATTCACGCGTATCCAAGGTGTCAACTTCAAAGCGTTATAAATACTTTATGAGGTGTACTTTATACCTGAAAAACTTTCTTTGAGCAACATTGAAATATTTATATTATTATTCCTCAGAGCGCCTTATCGAGGAATCTTTGATGTTGATATTAATTAATTTTCTTAAAAACTAATTAATGAAATGAAATTAAAATTCAGACTTGTGTCTTTTCCATATTCTAGTCTAGCTTTAACTTTATGTAAATCGAGCGTTAACCCGCGACTTTGTCCGCACAAATTATATACCAGATTTTAAGTCAGATAATAAGCTATCAAACAAAAAAGTTTCATCAAAATCGGTTCAGTAGTTTTTGCGTGATGCTCGTTCAAACAAACAAACAGAGCGACAAAAAATCCAAAAATTGGTGATATGGAATCGGGGATACCTAAAAACCATATCGTAACTTTTTTTTTGTTAATAACTTCAATGTACAGACAAACTTCCTGTTACAGTTTTATAATAGTTTAGATTAAAGATTGATGGAACTTGACAATTTCGTCTGTAAACTATTGGTCAAACTGGTTCACAGCTGGTAAATTTCAAACCAGTTAGACTACCTACACCTACCTAAACATGACACTTACGTCATAGTGTAAAACTAGTGGCTCAGCTCAGCGGTCGTGACAGGTCAATCGTGCGCGGAGAACGGGGGCCCGGGGAGCGTGTTCCAGCACCGACTTACCTGCGCGCATATAGCATATACCCGGTGCGACCACTGAGCTGTTCCACTATATAATAATTATGCTACGCTTACCAAAGAGGTCGAGAAAATCACCAGTCAAACCCCGGACACTGCTTACAAAAATTTGAAATTGACAAGATGTCGTCAGCACATGCGAAACCAAAGAAATTGAAGTCTTCTCCGTAGGTAACTGCCGGGTAAACAGAGGGCGGTAGAGGGGGTGAGGTAAAAAGTTGGTGGGAGGAAGGGATTGTCCGTACTATATCCAGTAATAGATACTCTTTCCTATACTGAGACGGAGTCTAGGGCTGCAATAACTTTAGCAGCGTGAGGTACATTGTTTCGAAAACGAAAATTCTAGCGTGTCAATTATGGTGTCAATTTATGCTACTAGTTACTGCCGAGGTAATCAGAGGGCAATAGAGGGGGTGAGGTAAAAAGTTGGTGGGATGCAGGGAGTGTCCATACTGTATGTACTTATAGATACTCTTTCTTATACTGTGACTTACGAATAAAGCATATTCGTAGACTATGACAGTACCTATGAAGTTTGTACACACGGTGACACATCAAGCTACATAAAACCAACAGAAACTGGGCATCTACCCGCACATTCGAACTTCGCAATTGCGTGAACGTTTGCGCGAACGTTTCGGACCGAATCAGTGGCGATATATCGAACATCGAAAGTCCGGGTATAGGGCCTGGCCGCGCGCCGATATACGTTACTGAACACTGCATTAGAAACCTTTAATCCCGTCGTCGTGTCGCCGAGTATGAGCGTCCTCATAAAAAGTCTGCAGTTTCATACAAAACTGCAAATCCTACTCGCTGTACTCTAATGTATGGGACAGCCGCTATGATGTATGTATGTAGCAATAGTATTGTTTTAAGGTCCGTGAGTAATTATAGGTACTCTTTTATACTTTGCCCCTGGTATGCAAGCCCCAGGTTGGTTGATGCGGATTCCAATCCCGTTAGATACAGAATTGTATATTTGTTATTTGATTTAAAACCGCAAAACGCGGCTATAACATTTTACTTTGATCTAAGGCTATAATAATTATGTTAAAGAGCAATATTTGTAAATTATTCATGTATTTTGTTGTGACTGGCATTTTTAATTCCATAACGAACGACATACCTACATAATTATGTAGATTATTTTTATAGTGTTTTGTAAAATATAATAAATGAAGTAAGGTCGACGAGACGACGACATCTGGGTATGACATTTAACAGGTGTTTTATTATTGAATAAGTATGCGGAAAACAAAACATATTCACCGATTTAGAATATTTAGATGGAATAGATGACGCAAACTGTTGACTTTTATTTATTTGTTATAAAAAATATCGGATAGGCTGTAGCAAGGACGCAGCCGCAATGAAGTTCCTACCTATAGACTAAGAGATAAGTGTACTTTTTGCAACCATCAGGAGCAAGGCTGATTCATTGCTTATGGGGTGTAGAGCATCTCTGTGATGGGGATGAACTAGGTCTGCCTGCATAACTTCAGTCGGTTTAGGAGTTACAGAAGTTTAAAGGTCAATAAAAAATTAACGATCAGCTGCAAGACTGATCGTATGATGTTATTGTAGTGTGCACTGTAGCTATGTAAACAGTACAAAAACTGACATGAACTGCCAGTCGGCGGTGTCCTAAACCAACTGATAAACCATGTCAGTTTTAGTACTGTTCCCATAGCTATAGTGCATACTACAATAATATCATACGATCAGCCTAGGCTATCGTTAATTTTTTACTGACCTTTAAACATCAGTAACTTCTAAACCGACTGAAGTTATGCAGGCAGACTTGGTCCATCCCCATCAGCGAGATGCTCTACACCTCATAAATACTGAATCAGCCTTTCTGCTGATGGTTGCAAAAAGTACACTTATGTCTTAGTCTACTACGTGAAACGTCGTGTACCGAGTAATGGCTTCTTTTCAATAATGGTGATAAAATAATTCCGGTAGGTGCTTAACTTCGAAAGTAATAAGCTATCTTGTCGTAACACATTTTTAAACGGCAGCTTCTAGCTGCAGATAGGAAACCAATCTAATTGATCTGTGAACCATCTTATCGTGCAACTACCCGATTCAATCGTTATCAAATCGACATGGTGTTTGATATGATGATTATGATGAGCCATAATGTAAGGCGGTCTGAAAAAACTATGGAACCTGCAGTGCAATTCACTAAGCTGACTATGCGCAAACATTGACACAACCTTATATCTTAGGAAGCTGGTTAAAATAGCTTTTAGGCTGAGATCCGGACACATTCCACTAAACAAATTTGCGTTTTTAATGAAAAAGGCACCCTCACCTAATTGCGAGGTATGCGGTACTGTGGAGGATGTTCAGCATTTATTAGCGGAATGTGTCCGGTATCAATCGCAGAGGCTATTATTGTGTAATAGTTTAAATCTAAATATTGCGAATGTAGGCTCTTTTGTCACCATTTTAGCCGCCCCTACGTCGGGAGAGGCTAAAATGGTGTACTTTTTTATTTATAGTACTAGTGTTTAATATGTGTGTTTGTTTGTATATTCGTTAGGTAGTGTTAGGTTTCTATTTCATTGTAAAATTGTTTCATTTTGTAGAGTCTTAAGGGTTAAGGCACGATGGGGCTGACGTAACCTCAGGGTTAAAAGCTCCAAAAAAAAAACAAAAGAATTAAAAAAAAAAAAAACCTTAAATCGTCGTTGAAACAACGGCGAGCTTTCAATTTCATGTGTGAACATTATAAGAGGGATTAGAAGTGCAAACTACGTGGAACGTGTCGCCACAGGTTATGCAATGATTTGCATAACAACATAAGGCGCGCGGCGTGGTGCGAGCGAGAGGGTATGAGTAATTTGTAGCAACGTGAGCGGGAAGACAAGTGCCGTCTCCGAAGCAAAAGCGCTACTTTGCATTCCTTACCCCTCTTATAATGTTCTGTGTGTCAAACTTGCACTCCAGGGCTTGCTGCCCACACGATAAGAAGAAGAAGTCATAATACTTACCTTACCTATCTTGTAAAAAAATATAGCGCTAGGGCTAGAAATAGAACACCTCTGGTATAGTTTGGTAGCGTGATATAGTCGCGCCTTCGCTCTCTTTCTATTTGGGTCTGAACGCACGAGATAAAAGTATGATATAGCCTTATCAAGCGCATCATTTTACGGCCTCAGAGGCCGTATTACACCTTAGTAATATTAAAAGAGATGGTTTTGACACTAAACCATCGATTTTGTTTATTTATTTTATTTTAACACTTTATTGTACACACGGAATTATATGTATGTATACATGAAAACAACATAATATACAATTACAAAGGGCGAGCTTATCTCTAGAGAGATTTGTTCCACAATCCCTTTCAATATTACTAGGTAGTTTTGTTACATCCTGTACATTTGTTCAATTCTGTTTTAACATATTCAGGGTTTCAGGTTCAACAGATGGCCTATGTAGCTTACAAAAATACTGCAAAAGACACCACATCCCACGGGAAGAAATGGGATGGCCTATTTCAAGACTGGAACCAAACAGCAATTCCAAAATCAGTAGAATAATTGAACAGTTCGGAGTACAAGAGTTTCGATTACGTTGAACAAACGTTTGAGGTCAGACGAAACGAATACAATAAATCGACGATGAATAAATAAAGGCTTTACCTGAAAATGGTTACTCTCTTATTGTCCGGGGTTTTCTTCGGTAGCACCACCCAATAGCATTGTTTTAAACATTTATCCAGTTGTGGTACCAAAGGGTCCCTGTTGCATACTATCTCTGACATCTTACGTTTCACCGTATAGTAGTTATCTATTTTCTCTTTTACCCTTTCGAGGCTAAAACCTTGAGTTATGAGACGCCGTATTATTACTTCGTCATCTGGAATTGGAGATAGATAATGGGTATGTTTATTTTATAGGCTATGGTTTCTTGTTTTTGGCAATATGCCAATATACACTGGGCAGCAATGAAAACGGGTCACCAACATGCCTTAATATCTCGGAAACTAAGAATGATAGCTTATTCAAATAAAAAGTATTCATAGACTATTTAATACTTCTTAAATTAATTTATAACATTTTTAGCTTTCATTTGTTTGACTTAATTAAAATACATAAATATAAATGCGTCAATTCTATTGCAGATAAAAATTGAACTTGACCAAAACTTGAAATAAGCCTTTTTTGTCACAGATATAACATTTCGTCATATTTTTGTGTGTTAGTTATATAATTACCACATTAATCTATCTATACTATTATAAAACTGTAACAGGAAGTTTGTCTGTACATTGAAGATATTAACAAAAAAAAAGTTACGATATAGTTTTTAGGTGTCCCTGATTCCATTTCACCAATTTTTGGATTTTTTGTCTGTCTGTTTGTTTGTGTGTTTGTTTGAACGAGTATCACGCAAAAACTACTGAACCGATTTTGATGAAACTTTTTTTGTTTGGTAGCTTATGATCTGACTTAAAATCTGGTATATAATTTGTGCGGACGAAGTTGCGGGTTAACGCTCGTAATAAATATTAAAGTAGTAGTATTAAATTGTCTATAAAATAATTTTTATTTGAATAACCTATCATTCTTAGTTTCCGAGGTATTAAGGTTTATGCTGTTGGTGACCCGTTTTCATTGCCGTCCAGTGTAGTTGGCAAGTTGTTGTAATAACGTCACTGTTGGCAAACAGGGAAGTTGCGCGATATTGCGAGATTATGAACTGAAATCCACTTAAATCTACCTCAAGGTGGATTACAATTAACTTGGAAATAATTAAAGCATATATATTTGTCAAGGACCAATTAATATTGTTGTTTGTGTTGTAATATCCTGTAGTTTGAGTACAATACTTCCTTTGTGGTCTAATGGTTAAGAGCATTGGGCTCTTGACACGGAGGTCGTGGGTTCGATTCCCATTGGGGACACCTAGTGATATGTCACTTTGTGCGTTTTTCCCCAGTTGGTTAGGACATTGCAGGTTGAATCACCAGATTTTCTGAAAAGAAAAATGATTCCGTGCTTCGGATGGCACGTTATGCCCTTGGTCCCGGCAACTATCTCTGATGGTGGTAGTCGTTACATAAAAACCACGTCAGAGGCCGTAAGGCGGTCTGAAAAAACTCTGACACCAGGATAAGACGATAAGAAGAATAATGTTTTATAGCACAATGTTATTGTATCTAATTCGTCAAAACAATAAAATTAAAAAAAATATATTTATACTGAACAAAAAAAATCTAAACCTTATCTATACTATTATAAAGCTGTAACAGAAGTGTGTCTGTACATTGAAGATATTAACAAAAAATAAGTTACGATATGGTTTTTAGGTATCCCTGATTCCATATAGCCAATTTTTGGATTTTTTGTCTGTCTGTTTGTTTGTGTGTTTGTTTGTTTGTTTGTTTGAACGAGCATCACGCAAAAAGTACCGAACCGATTTTGATGAAACTTTTTTTGTTTGATAGCTTATGATCTGACTTAAAATCTGGTATATAATTTGTGCGGACGAAGTCGCGGGGTGCTCGTTACATTATAAAAACGTTTTTTTTTCAATGTAACCAAATTTTGGTTAGGTATTATATTTTTAACAAAAGTTCGGTAACATTCAAATTCGGTTAATCTTTTTTTTTTTAAGTGTGTTTATCTCAAGTTTTGATAAACATACTGAAAAAAATGAATAACCGAATTTAAGATTCTAAACCACAGACTTCTGACTATTGCTTGGGACTATTGTAATACAGAATCTATGTCTATTTATGTTCTAAACTAAGGCCGGATTCGGCACAACTTTGATTTATAGAAGAGTAACTAACTATACAAGGATCAATTTTACTCTTCGTGTTTACTCCAAAATAACTTCACTTGTCTTCTACTACACTAAACCCATACGAAAAGAACGAAAGTATAATCCACCTAAAGAAAGAGGTCTTTGTATCCGTACTTATTGCAATGTGAGGTTATACAGTATTAATTTGTTAGGTTTCTTTTTATTAATTTTTTTTAAATGACATTGACATTTCATTAGTTCCGGTATAAGCTTTACACCGTCAAAATTGGCCGTGTAAAATTTACTCTCAACTTATTCATAGATTAGGGTTAGTAAAACGCAAAATCAGTTTACTCTAGAGCAAACGGCGACTTAATTTAAGAATAAAATTTACTCGCGTTTGGTCGAATCGGGCCTAAGTATTATAAAACTTTAACTGAAGTGTATCTATACATTTAAGATTTACAAGAAAAAGATTACGATTGTATGGTTTTTAGGTGGTTTATGGATTTTGATGAAACTTTTTTTGTTTGAAACCTTATGATTTGACTTAAAATCTGGTATATAATTTGTGCGGATGAAGTCGGGGCAAAATTCTAGTGGCTTGTACAGGGTGTAAGGAATAGTATCATTAACCTTTATACCGCATACTCTATCCATCAAACTGAACAGCTTTTACTAAGGGAGCAAACCTGTCAAAAATCGTCGTCTTGAGATCCATCCGGTTAACCGAAACCATGCATGCATATTGCTTATACAGAGTGAAATTGATGTCATTAGCCTCCTTTTAAACTAAGAGTCTACACATCAAACTGAACAACTTTTACTATTTCAGTAAACCGATCGGAGCAAAAAAGAAATCTGCTTTTGCATACATTTGAGTCGCGAACTCGCGCGTCGACGTTGCAGTTTACTATGGAACAGCAGATTTTTTATTTGTTCCCATCGATCGGTTTGCTCCCATAGTAAAAGTTGTTCAGTTTGATGGCTATATAGACTCTTAGTTTAAAAGGATGCTAATGATATTAATTTTAATGTATAAGCAATATGCGGTAACGCATGGTTTCGGTTAACCGGATAGATCTCAAGCTGAACTATCTAACGAGGCATGTTGCCTTGATTCAATATTTGGAGGTGCTCGGTCACAATTGTATCTGCATACAGAATTGCACTTATGCATTGCTATTAGATAATATATTATACAACAGAAGAAAAAATAATAAACAGAGATCATATTAATCAAATCAAACATAACCCTCCTTCTGGCGCAGTTGGGTAAATATACCACGTACATAAACTCAAGACCATAATTCCCTTCGGTGTGGTTAGAAACATTGCTACAATCTGTCTTGCATGCGCGCAATTGTTAAACTTTTTGAGTTTTTTTACTTTTTGAATTCGGACTCTTTTGAGCGCGGTCCCGATGTCCTTACCTAGTTGGTAAGTTAAAAGAAATAGTATATTATTTAATTCAAAGGAAATGATTATAAAGTATTTATTTAAAGGAATAAAATAGTAAAAGCACAAATAAAACTTACCCTAAACTTAGGAAACTAGGAAATAGTAAATTATTAAGATACAAGTGATCTAAAGTTCTCGCGTTTTATACGACGTTTTTCAACACATTTCAAGTGTGTTGAAATACGTCATCTTTAAAAACAAAGTTTAGATTTTTATTTGTAAAAAATGGCAGATTTCGTTCTTCTCGCACCGTGCGCCAGTGTTCAAATTAAACACAAGCGTGTTGAAAAAATAATGTTGTCTGGAATGTCATCACACGAGGAGGAGAGATGTCAGCATACGCTATTATAATAAGATACCAGAGGATATTCTAAACTTGCCAGACCAAAAGTTTAAGTTCCATGTTAAACAAGTCCTCTGTAAAAAAGGCTACTATAAACTCGATGACTATTTGAATGACCAAAATGTCTGGTCTTGACAATGTTACTCTATGTAATGCAATATTGTATTTTAATCGTACTTTGTATATTTTGTTTTGTTTAAAAGATGTTTGTAGAGTTTCTTGCCGCATCTTCTCTGAACGGAACACCTTCCGACGCGGTGGTAGAGTCAAAAAATGACGTCAAAAGCTATCTATGTGATATTATTTTAAATTAAAAAAATTTAATTTTGGTTTTTGATTTGGAGTCATCATCATCATCATATCAGCCATTAAACGTCCACTGCTGGACATAAGCCTCCCCCAAAATGGGGGGATTTGCCATAATCGCCACGCTTGGCAGGCGGGTTGGCGATCGCAGTTGGATCGAATCAATGTGTGTACTCAGAGGATGCTGCTGCCCATCCTTCAGTAGATCCCTTAGTCGCCTTTGTGCCGTGTGGTGTCGGCTAAGAATAGCACCATCCCATTTCCTCCCGTGGGTGTCGTAAAAGGTGATTTGGAGTAAATACTCAAAAATGAACTTACGTAGTTGGCCCTGTGGTAAATGTGGTTGTTTCTCGAACCATTCCCTCACATTCATTACCATATCGTTCAATGCATTTGGTGTCACTCCATTATGTTTCAAAATCGTATCGAGGTCTTCTATTGATACGTTCAGTAGTTTTTTTACATTGTACGTGTAATCCGGAACTGGATCCTGGAAACAAATGGGATACTTTACAAAGTATTTAGGTCCGCCACACACAGACGGAACTGCGGTCCGGAATCCTTATTCAGGATTCAGTGTTCTCAACTATGGTTACAAAAAAATACTAGAGTGCTGTTTAAAAAATTCCTAAAATTAAAATATATGAAACGCCAAATGAATGACAATAACTGCATTTTTAGTTATTTATTAAAACAAAACAATTTCTATACATGATAATTACTATCATGTGATGAGGTCATGACGTTACGAATGTTACGATGATGTTTTGTAAATTGTATTCCAATATTAATGCAACTATATCAAAAGACTATCGATAGTATTAACATTAGACATACACTGCATACAAAATGGCATGAACCATTATCACACAAGCGGTTTTTGACTGTAGGCGATTTCGCAACTATGCCGCAACGACGCCGCAACTGCACCTTCACGATACGGTATCGTTCCATCAACGCCTACGTTCTAAAATCACTTTAAAATATGCCACCTAAGCCATCAAAAAATCACTAGATCTAGTGAAAAAGACTCTGAAAGCGGTTTATTCCGGATGTATGTGGCGGATCTAATACTAAGCGTTGAAGTTAACCTATTCAATTAATGAGGTCGCCTTTTGAGTTCTCTATTTTAATTATGTACCTATCCCGGTATCCTAGGTATCCCGCGGTGCGTCTGGAAGTCCGATAGTAGAAAGGGGAAGGCGGGATGATTACGTGATGCGAGCACAAACAGACCACAAAAAAAAGGTACTTTATCTTCAATTTCCACTTTAACTCTTGGGACCAGAATCAACAGCAGCGATCACTCACAACACAATACAATGAAGTCCGCAAGCTTTGGGGATGACTCTAACTTGTCTTGGAACCCACAGTGAATTTAATCAAATAAGATAGGACAGTTAATTTATCCGATTTCCCTCCATTGCAAAAAGAAAAGCATGGCTAATATTAAGCAGACGCCAGAGATAATTTATAGCAGAGTTGGAGACCCTACCGCAAAAGCACCAAATAAATAGCAATACAAAAACAAAAAAAGGAACCTAAAAACCTAACCTAACCTAACCTAAACCTATTGTAGGCACTAAAACTATGAGCTAGTTTGCGTCCAATAGAAATATAAATATGTAAGGAAAAGTATAATTAACCTTTAAACCACATACTTTAACCATCAAACTAAACAATTTTTATTATAGGAGCAAACCGATCAGAGCAAAAAAAATCAGCTGTTGCACACATTTCAGTCGAGTCAGTATTGGAACAGCATCGCCATCGGTACAATTTCGCGATTTGTACAATTCTCTGTTTACACAAATTATCAATTCGTACAATGACACAAATTATCAAGTGGTACAATTTTGGCATCGGTACAATTTAGCCATTCGTACAATTTCTCTGTTCACACAAATTATCAATTCGTACAATGATCGATTTGTAAAATTCCGGCATTGGTACAATTTAGCCATCCGTACCATCTAGTAAACTCAACAATGAAATTGAAAAAGTAAAAGATATCAAGAAGCAAGAAACGTGCAATGACTGAGTGTACACCGATTTCGACTATATACAATGAAAATTTTGAGGAGCTATTTGATACAGATGTAAATTTTGTCAAAAAAGTGCCATCTTTTAGTACAATCAAAGATGCGCTATACCGTTGCCGAAAAAAGGCTTCCAATGTTAATTATGTTGTATTCCAATGTTAATAATGTGCAACTTAAGTGACGTAGAAATTCCTAATTATTTGAAACAAAATTTTCTTTTAATCGAGGATGGAGACGAAGATAAAATTTTGATTTTTGTGACACCATATATTGAAAGAATATTGCCATCCATAAAAAGATTTTTTTTCTGATGGGACGTTTAACTGCGCAAATATATCAATCAATAAATTATACGAATTGAGCACAAATGGACATGCTTCGAATTATTTTTAGTGATTGTACAAATTGCAGATTTTGTATAAATCAATAAATTGTACGAATTTCATAGATAAAGCAACGCCTCTCATTTTTGTACGAATAAACAAAATGTCAAACAAAATTTTGTACAAACTGCTAATAAGTTAGAAATTGTACAAATCGCGAAATTGTACCGATGGCGATGCTTCCATTTTTTTATGCTCTGACAAGCCGCCGCCGCCGCCTGTGTTTGTGCCTTTTGTATTTCCTGATTGTTTGCTCTCTGTATACTCTGTTTTTTTGTGTCAAATAAAGTATAATTGATTGATTGATTGGTTTGCTCCCATAGTAAAAGCTGTTCAGTTTGATGGGTACAGTATGTAGTTTAAAGGTTAATGATACGTTTCCTTACACTCTGTATTTATTGTCAATTTACAATTATAACAAAAAAAAATACGATCTCTCTCTTAAACTGGGTTTACCTAGATTAGTGTTGGCTACAATAAAAATTATACAGTAATATCGAAATAATTTCATTTAGTTTAAAATAAAAAAAAATGTTAAAAAATTTAAACAATCATAAATTAAAATTAGCATAGCTTGCAGCTTATTAGCCCAGTCATTTTACGGAGTTTTGTTAGGCGGGGTAGGGAGTAATTACTAATTGGACTTTTAAACTGTAACCGGAACCATTAAGTGACAAAAAGACTTTCTTAAGCATATTAAAAAAAAATTCGCTACGCAACATAGAAATCAAAATTAAGTGGCCCAGAAGGATTTTAAATTATTAATATTAATACCAATGCACTCATTTCACTTAGATTTAACAATATAAATAATTTTGCAATTAAAAAGGCAATGAAATTTAAAAAATGAGTTAATATTAGAAAATACGAATGTATTTTTTAAATCCTTCTAAGTAGACAAAAATATTCACACGCCTTAAATAAGTGCAAAAAAAAAAATTTACCATCAGGTTTTTTAGAACGAGATAATAGCTAAATTTTAAAATTGGAACTGTTGCTGACGTGATTTTTTTTTTAATTTTGGTACATTTCTGGGCTCAAATTGGTTCTTCAATATTATACCGGAAAAAAATGCCAATTACTTATTAATCCTGGCTTAAGCCGTAAAATGACTGGGCTATTTACTGTTAATGATAACAGATACGATGATGCAGCGCTGTTTTTCACCTTACCTTATCGTTCTTTTGTATAGTCATTTTAATTAATTCACTTTGAATCACAATCGATCGCTGTTTATATTACAATAAATGGCTCTCAAACAATTAATAAATCGTTGTAATTAATGTTGGTCACAATAAAATTATTGTCAAGAATAGTAAACTGTTGACTGCTTAGCAACACATGCTGGGACAATATGCAACTTTTAGAAAAAAATCTGAACAAGTTAGTGGGACTGGTTTAACAGGGCTAGAGTAGTAGTTCTCAAGGTTCAAGCATTATATTGAACTGGGAAAGAAACGGAAGCAATGGAGTAATATGACTATTTTTTATTTTATTGCAAAATAATATTTGAACACGGAAATTGAACGCGTCGCCGTCGTCCATTCACTTCACTGCAACTGTTAAATTGTAAAGATTTATTTGACATTGGCTTTTATCCTGGCCTGTTAAACAGGGGTTAGGTTAGGTTAGACCACTAGTAGACTATAGTTTAGACCAAACATTTTTATTTTTTCCGCAATGACATTCTATACAAGGAGTACTTCGCATCAGTGCGCTATTAAAGGGACCACTAAGTTATACCCAGTTAAATAAATATCTTGGACATAGTCAGTTGTTTTATATTACTGCTTGGTAACCGAATACATTTGAAAGATTTTAAAGGACTGGAATGTAAGCGGCGATGTATGACATCTGGGCATGACTGATGCATACAAAGGTGACATTAAGACATGTGCCATGTTTAGGCTTTGTTATTGTATGAAATGATGACTGTATTGACTTTTTCTGTAGTTTTCAGCTTCATAGTGAAAGTTGTTCAGTTTTATTGTCTTAATCTAAACCACCACATTACTGGGATATTTTGTTAAACCCTGTATTATGCGTACCTGAATATACAATATTTATAGACAAAAATAATAGAGTCGACATACATTTAAAAAATGTTGTTAATACAGTCGATTGTGACTTTCGCTACAGTAAGTCGATTGTGACTTTAGCTAACAACGTAAGTAAGCGGTAACTAAAGTAAAAATAAAGAAAAAAAGCTGAAATAAAATTGTTTTTATTATTTTTTTATTAAAGTCATAATCGAGTGTGATTAAAAAAAAAGGTTAAAAGTTAAGTCGACTCTATTCTTTTTGTCTATAAATATGGATGATGTCTAACAGGTTTCCGTTTTATTACTTATTTTGTTATGGTCTTATTTGCTAAAGAAGCCAGACGTATCGCTCATTATTGCAACATTCTGCGTTAAATAAACTTGATGAATGAATGAAATATACTAAGAGAAGATACTATAGGATAGTACCTATCTTATAGTATCTTCTATATTGATAAGAGTATCAATCATAAAATTCAGATTCTAGCATATGAGACACTCCTACCATTATATTTAAAAAAAAACCGGCCAAGTGCGAGTAGGGACGTGGGCGTGTTCCGTACTACCAGAAGTTGTTTTATATGGGCCGTACTGGTAAGAATCAATATTTATACTGACTAAGTATTTAGTCACATAGTAACTCAAGAGCAGTTTAACGGGCTATCTTTTATAAGTCAGCGGATGTGGCTGTAAACAATTTTATTGCTCAAAAATAATTTATATTGTTAAATATAATTAAAATGACTGCGTGCATTGGTATTAATATTATTAATTTAAGAGCCTTCTGGAAGATACAATTTAGATTTCTATGTTGCGTAACGATTTTTTTTTAAATATGTTTTCAGATAGCCTTTTTGTCACTAAATAGTGGCCGGTTGCAGTTTAAGTGTCCAATTCATAATTACTCCCCACCCCAAAACTCCGTAAAATGGATATAGGGCTAACCCGATAATTTTCTTGTAATTTTTCTTTTAGACGACGACGGCAACGTACGGAATGGGACGGCATTTTTTGTTGTTGTTGAATTTATAAAACACAATTTATTGTTGAAAAGTAGTCATGAAAATTTTTTTATCATATTTTTGGGCTCTCATTATCTTAAGCTTTCAATTGATAAACTGCCTCAATATGCCTTATGTGATTGGGCCATTCATTGATATACAGGGTGAAATTGATATCATTAGCATCATCAAACTGAACAACTTTCACTATGGGACCAAAGTCGAAATGGCGGAAAAAAATCAGCTGTTCCATAGAAAACTGCAAACCTGAATGTACCTATATTGGGACAGCAGATTTTTAATGGTGATTTCGATCATGGTTCCATAGAAAAAGTTGCTCAGTTTGATGGACTTTGTTAGACCTCATATAAATGCCAAGATCCAGCTTTCAATGTCTAACAGCTCTGAAAAAAAACACGTATAGTAGACGGACGGATGGACAGACACCGAGGCGCGAGGTGATATCATAAGTGTGCCGTTTTGCCAATGTTGGTACGGATCACTAAAAAGTAGTGCTTGCTGGCATTGACTACAGAGGCTATTGAACTCGGACGAGTCCTGGGCTCAACAGACTCTGCGTTGCATTCTACTATGCATAAATTAATGCGTATATACATTGACCTTTATACACTTGCGTGCGTTATCATCATCATCCGTTATAGATGATTTAAGAAGTGTTGCTGAAAGAGAATGTAACTCACTACGTTATAAGAGACTTCCATACTAAAAACTGGTCGTGACCGACGATCCAGAATGTATGAAACGTGTGCAACCGTTCAAAGAAATTTAAGGGCCTATGTCGAAAAATAATTGAAGCGAAATCGGCGTGTGATAGCTTATATATTACTGCCTGATGCGAGAGAAAAAGATGTAGCGGCGCGCGCCTGAAACGACACAAGCGTAAAAGAAACTATTTAATTGTGATTGTACAAGTTCAATTCTGCTCTAATCAAAATTTGTAAAATATCAATCTCTTTTTTTAAATCAAGTCTCGTGTTTCTATTATTCACCGTTTAGCAGTTCCTAGCGTTTGTCGATAAAGACTGTGGCTACTTTGGCTTGTTTTTCTATCGAGAAAATGTTTCTTAATCGTGTTTTGGCTCTAATCAAAACTTCAATAATATGTTAAATTTACACATATCCGCTAATCATACTCCTACTGTTAGTACTTCATGATATATTATATGACGCTTTGAAGAATTCTATTTTTTTCACATAGTCTCTTAATGGCGGCGGTGCACGTTTCATATAACGTTTTTTGTTAGAGAGTTGCGCGAGCATGATACGTATCAGGTTGAACATTTTCTACTCGTCCGATTGTTTTGATATTTTAATGCGTAGATAAACATAAAGTAAATAAGTTACACATAATTTGCTACTAGCCTTGAGTTAACCTGTTACAACAAATTAACATTAATTAACCCAATACTTGAAATCCCTTTATACAAAGAATCGATAACTTAACATTTGATGGGTATTTTATTGATTTTTTGTATAAATAAACCATTGATTTCTTATATAAATTTAAGGTCAATAAAATAAACCTTAAGAATGATTATAATTATTAGCATTATTAGTACAGTTAAAGAGCGCGCAGATCTTGGTTTTTTAGCGTTTCAATATCGCTAGTTAGCCCAGTCATTTTACGGAGTTTTTTAGGCGGGGTAAGAAGTAATTATTAATTGGACTTTTAAACTGTAACCGTGCCGGTTACATTTAGTGCCAAAAAGACTACCTTAAACCATATTTTAAAAAAATCGCTACGTGACATAGAAATCAAAATTGTGTGTCCCAGAAGGCTTTTAAATTAATAATATTAATACCAATGCACTCATTTGACTTAGATTTAACAATGTAAATTATTTTTAAGCAATAAAGTTGAAATTGAAATTTAAAATATGAGTTATAAGAAAATACGAATGTATTTTTCAAAACCTTCTAAGTAGACAAAAATATTTACACCATGTTTGAAGTATGTATAATAGTAAAGCCTTAAATATGTGCAAAAAAAATTACTATCACGTTTTTTAGAACGAGATAATAGCTGAATTTAAAAAAATGGAACTGTTGCGGACGTGATTTTTTTTTTATTTTGGTACATTTCAAGGTTCAAATTGGTTCTTCAATAAATAACCGAAAAAAAATTTTTTATTGACTGGGCTAAGTGTAGAAAAGGGACGATGAAATTTTTTTATTAATTAATATCTTAAAAATAACCGAAAAATAAGTGTTTAAAATTTAGAGCAAGAGGCAGACATAAAAGAAGTAACGTCATAACCTCGTATTTTAATACAAATAATAACGAAGTGTCATACAAACATCTGTTCTGCATGAAAGAGATAGAAGACGAAAGAAAAAAGATATGCAAGGATCGTAGTAAATGGCGAGCACTGGTGTCTGCCTGTGTGCCAAATTTCATCCAAATCAGTTAAATGCACATGATCAATTTTATTGTTCTTATACCGTGGCAGAGGGGAAATGCTACCGCAAGGCTAGTCCTTATAATAAATAGTCAAAGATGTTGGGGAGCACCCGCGTCCGCCCCGCACCCGCCCCGTACCCGCCACACGCTGTACCGCGCTCGCCTCGAGACCGCTCGTCAAAATACGAGATTTATAATCGTGTCATAAGGCTCAAATTGCAAGCAATTCATTTTTAGGCCGCGGGGAGAGCGCAGAACAGGCGCGACGCGGGTCGTCTGAATGTGGCCTTTGGGTACGGAACCCTAAAAACGTTCACGTGACGCGTCGCACACGTCACGCAATATTTAACAACATGTTATTAATTTTCAACAGAGACATTGGATAGGTATAATTAGAAGCAATTAAATATATATATATATATATATAATAATTATAAAGCTGTAGCAGAAAGCTTGTCTGTACATTGAAGATATTAACAAAAACAATTACGATATGGTTTTTAGGTGTTCCTGATTCCATATCACCAATTTTTGGATTTTTTGTCTGTCTGTTTGTTTGTTTGTGTTTTTGTTTGGGTGTTTGTTTGTGTGTTTGTTTGTTTGAACGAGTATTACGCAAAAACTACTGAACCGATTTTGATGAAACTTTTTTGTTTGATAGCTAATGATCTGACTTAAAATCTGGTATATAATTTGTGCGGACTAAGTCGTGGGTTAACTCTAGTTAAATATAAAGTTGTTGAAAACAAGATAGAATTACATTGCAAAGGTAAGTTCTCATAAAAGAATCTTGTAAAAATAAATAAAACATTCATTTCAAACATTTTTGCAAAATACTAAATAGGGACAAACTGCTTAATGAGTGAAAAGGACAATTTATAATGCTAGAAAGCATTTAATTATGTTTTATCTTGTCTTATTTTTTAAATGAAATAATACCTAATGGGTTATTTTGCGAGGGTCGCTCGGAAGGAAGCGTTTATTATATTTTGTTTTTTTTTACATTTGCAGGATTTTTATTTTCTTTTTCTGGCTGTGGCTTTTGACATAAAATATGCTAAAGGGAACTCAGCTGTTTACCACTGAATATTAAAGGTTGCATTGGTGAGTCTCAATTGGCTTTCATGAACCTTCATGACAGCCAATTGGGACTCACCACATCATACAATAACAGAGCCAAAAGGTGACATTAGAGACTAGTGACTAGTCTCTAATGTCACCTTTGTATGCATCAGTTATGCTTACAGTGCCACCAACTTATCTGTAGAATGGCCAAAAGCGGAACTACTGGTGCCATTTTGAAAACGTCATTTTGTTGCTTTCAGTCAGTATAGTCCAGTGTTGCCAGATCCACACTTAAGAATTATCCCAGATTAACAGCAAAATTGACGTGTTTTTATCGCATCACAAATTTCAAAAAGTCTCTCTTAGAACCTAAAAGAGCGAAATGATGCGTGAAA
This sequence comes from Agonopterix arenella, assembly GCA_927399405.1. Classification (NCBI taxonomy): domain Eukaryota; kingdom Metazoa; phylum Arthropoda; class Insecta; order Lepidoptera; family Depressariidae; genus Agonopterix; species Agonopterix arenella. The sequence goes on from OV656710.1 coordinate 7,401,025, forward strand.
TTCAATCATTCTTACCTATATTGCATTCCACGTGCATGCCACTATTTAATGTTTTAATCTTACCTATTTATAGATAGGCAAGTACGAAGTTTTTAGGGAATTTTAGTAAAAACTCTTGTTTGAAACGACACAGTGAGGAAATATTTTCTATCTCAATTGTTCTCATTAGAACTTCAATTTTAGTATTAGGTATTTGAAAACTGTTTTACGCGATAATTAACGCCAAAATGATATATATTATTGGAATTTGACGGATAATATGGTTGAAAATAATGATTTGATACACAGATTACATTAAATTACAAAATTATCGTGGATAATCGTGGATTATCCTGGAATTTTTGTGAATTATCGTGCGATACCAGTCTTTTATTTTCTATCGCAAGCCCCTACTAATATAAATTTTAGTAATAAGTCCCAAAGAACGAACGAAATCGTGATTTTAAAAAACCATGGTATACCACGATACCCATAGTGTCACGGGGCCCACTGGAGCATAACAGTATGGGGAAATGTAGCCATTTTTATGCCACACTTGAGGGGTTAAAATATTGGTCTACTTCATATCATTTTCAGATCTTGGTGTATGTCGCACGTAAAAGTGACTTCAACTTATAAAGTAGATGTACATCATAATACAGATATTTTCCAATATTTAGCTTTCCTACGAACACAGGTTATGGATTTTAAGAAAAATGAGAAATATACTTCATGGCAAATAAAGCCGAGATGTTGATTTGAGATTGTTGCTATATTTTTCATTAATTTGTATGTCTTTCAAATAACAAGATTGCTTCTAAAAACCAGCAAAACATGGCCCGGTCTTGCGTTTACCTATGGAGAGCCTCTTACAACTACATTCTTAAGGGGCCGTAGGTTCAGACGAATATTTTCTATGAGAAACGCGATTGCCCAGCCCTCCGAAAAGTGCGAGCATGTGCCGTATTTTCGATAAAAAGAATTAACTGAATATGTAAGTATAAATACCAAAAATCTAAAACTATCTTCAGTTCTTCTAAAACGAGAAAAATATTTAAAAATACAAGAAAATACGTTATCTTTGTGACGATTTCCTATTGAGTGAAGTAATTCCAATCGTGTATTCAATTGATGATATCACTTGATAAACTATCCAAAAATACTGAGGTATGTCTTTGGTTTCGGCAAATTGTGTAAATCTAGTCGAAAAAATAAATAAATAAAAGATGCCTCCAAGGTGTTTCGTACTTCCATAGGGCCTTAAGGCCATGGTATCCGAGTGCAATCGTCTCTTTCTTGCAGTCATAAGTTTGCAATTATCCATCCCGCTCCAATTGAAGCAGTATCGCAAAAAACGTGTTTTTCATCAATATCTTTGCTCATGGGTGTTTCTAAGCTCCAAATTAATTTTTTTTTAACATCAGGACACTAGAAAATTCAGATCACTAATAAATTGTTCAGTTTTTATAGAACCGTATCAAATTAAATCTTTCCAGAAAATTGGTCTAAAAATCATTAAACGTACTACTTTCAAAAATTATTTCTATCGAGTCAAATTATTATTATCGTGTTTTTGTTATACCAAGACATTAGATAATGGATCATATATTTATGTGGTATTTTTTAAAATTTGAATAAGCTGGTACACAAGTGGTGTAAGTTTTGTGAAAAAATCCGACGGAAAATTACCAAAAAAATGGAAACTCTCGCCTTAAACAGAAAGTTGGTAGTTGTGGCATTGTTCCTGAGCATCCCGTAAGGGATTAGATTAGATTTCTTTATTGCATTCATGTACAGCTTAAGGTGGTAAAGAATAACATGCAAAGTATTTACATGAACCCTAGTAGGGCGCAGCAACGCAGAGATTACGGTAGTGAGTTTATGTATGTAGGTGTATTTGTGTACCGTGATTGTACGTAAGTATTTGAATCAAAACTAAATATCTCCAGACATAAATACGTGAAATAAAATGTTCTCCTATAAAATACTGGCAGCACGTTCGTTCGTTGCGGAACAAAACGTAGCATTAGAAGACGCTTGCCGTAAGTAATTGGATTCCATTTTTTTCCGTTACTTGCATTCTATTGTACGTCTTTCGGATCTGCTTTAGTGCAGCACAATTTAATAAAAAATATCTTTAGCTGCTATTGAGAGCTGTTGAAGCTTATAGAGTTACCGATATAAACCTAGAATCTAGAATCCTATATTGTAAATCGATGGCGACCGGCCCAATAGGTTGCTCGGTTTGTAGTGAACCTGCCTGTTGAGCCGAGGATTGCGGTTTCAAATCCTGTAAGAGGCAATTGTTTTGGTATGGTGAACTGGTATTTGTACCCGAGTCATGGATATTGGATAACTAAAAAAATGTATCTATGGGACTAACATCGGAATCGCGGAAAAATCTCTGTCTTATACATTTAGGGGCGAGTAGGATTGCAGTTTTGTATGAAACAGCAGATTTTTTTTTCGCGTTTCCTGAGCTTGGCTCCATATAGTGAAAGTTTTTCAGTTTGATGGTTTTCACTGTTCCAGTTTGCGAAGGACTGTCTCTTACACCCTGTACGATTCTGGACTAGATCTTATTCCTTTAAAATGGGGATCAGACATTTCGTATGACAATGTCAAAAAAAGAGCATTTTTCTATTTTAGTTGAGTTTTGTTTTAGTTAATTTAGTTGAGTTTTGTTTTAGATATTTTAATTGAGTTGTGTTTTAGTTATTTTAGTTGGGTTTTGCCGCGTGGTGTCTAACTTCTAATAGCACCAACCAAGTGGGCATCGTAATCATACCAGGCATGTCCATACCTTACAGCGTGGCTACCGGTTTAGTCACTGCATCCTACGTCATCATCCGCCCTTTTCTGTGCGTTAGTCCGTCCTTCCGTCACAGTCTGTCACAGCTTATTTTATTTACTGTTTAGAAGCACAGAGCTATGAGCAGAAATAAATTATTTGTAAAGAAATCCTTCATAAATTATTTTGTATAATCCCAATTTTAACAAAATAAAACATACTACATTTCAGTTTTTAGAGGTTGTACATTGGGTTGTACATAAATTACACGTAAAGTTAGGATGCGTGTTTTTTACTCACTTTGTAGAGTTCTTTTCATATGAGGCAATGTTTTAGTAGAATGCTGAACCACACGGCGCGGTGCGACCCCTGAGCGATTCCGCACCGCAAAGATTTCGCCACAAAGGAGTTTACACGGGCGGGCGGTGCAGCGCCGCAGCGGTGTGTGGCGCCGTCATAGCACCGCAGCGGCAACGAAAGAAGTGTGACGTACAAACTGTTAAAAAAAATCTGCCGCGCAAACAACTGAGTTGCACCGCTCCGGCGCCGCACCGCTTAGGGCTCTTACAGACGAGCGACACTTCGCGGTCACCGTGTGTCGCAGAGGGTCGCGCTTGTTAGAATATTAGATTTTATTTAATTGAATGAGGTGTGAGTCGAGTCTTGAGTCGTATCATGAGTTTGAATCTAAATTATTTATGTTAATCGAGTCATCTACATTTCTATTTTAGACTGGCAACATCTATTAAAAACCAAACCATTGTTGACAGTGTTTAGTAACTTATTATGGTGAATCTTGTTGTAATTGTGATATTAATTATACAGTTATAATCATCCTAAAATCATAGTATAATTTGTGAAGTAATAATTATAATTTAGAAATGATTAAGTACGTATTATAATATTGTAAACAAACTTCATTTCCTGGATGGATTTGCCGCCATTCCGAACCATCGTGAAGTGTGGTGGTAAATCTATAAAAGAGGTGGTTTGTCATAAAAGTGAGGAATTCTACCAAAGATCACAGAGGTGGTCACGCTGCCCAAGTGTAAGTGTTACGCCATATTTATTATTTGTTCAGTTTAAGTAACTTGTGTTTGCTACCGTATAATTATGGTTAATTTATAATACCTAATTCTTATGTGTGATTTTCTATAATGTGTTTTGGTTGTCCTATATGGAGTTTCTTTGTCTGGTTCTTCTCCATATGCCCTATGGTTTAGATAGGAGGACACCAGTGAACCAGAAGTAATGTAGAATCAAAGATATAAAATATATTCAAAGATATATTAAGGATAGTCAAAGAATTAAATAATATTCGACTATTCTTATTCTGGCCTTTCATTTGAAATCATTTCTGTACATATACTTTCCTCATCCTCATTGTAGACCAGTGTCCTGAACTGGGGACGGCAGATGGGATGACGATGGTATCATGATAACCTTTCCTTTTCTTATGGGGCATCTGGTCCAACATACACAACATACACATACACATAATATGATAGGTTCGATACGATGTAGGAACACTATCAGAATATATTTAGCCTTGATTTGCTTTAATTATATGATAAATTGGTCGAATAGTTTATGAACCTAATCCTGACAATATGCCATGAATATTATAGCCCCTAGCTCTCCCTATAATCTGACACGCTCATAGACTTTACGGTCGCCGTGTGTCGCGCGACCCTCTGCGGATCGCGCTCGCGCGACCCTCTGCGACCGCAAGGAGCCGCTCATCTGTAAGAACGCTTACACCCCTCCCCGCCTAGTCTTGCACGTTGCAAGTCACCGCGCGGCTCACTTGTGCATACCATAGATTTTATATGAAGGACACCGCAGCGGCACGCACCGCTCAGGAGCCGCACCGCTACCGCACCGCGCCGTGTGGTTCAGCTCTAAGGATTCCTTGTTTGACTACGGAGCCCTAAAATCAAATATAAATTTAGTAATAAATAAAGAGCGAAAAGCTATAGCAATTTATTTTCTTGATCAATGAACGATAACGAGTGTCGGGTGCGATCAATTGCCACAAAACAATAGGAGACAGATTATTGATGTTGCGAGAGGATATTGCTCACAAATGACAACGTGCAGCCTTTATACGTGTCAATATTGACCACGTTAGTTATCGATAGGGATTTGAAGAATTTTATAGGAAAGTATTTTCTAGGATACATTAACATGTGCGAATACACCGCGGTACGGAGTACACAGTTTCAAACTTACAAAGACAAGGAGATGGCTGCAGTCAACGCGCGGCGACACATCAAGCTATACAAAACCAACATAAGCTGGGCGCGCGTAGGTCGAGTAACGTATACCGTTGCGCGGCCAGCTTATGTTGGTTTTGTATAGCTTGATGTGTCGCCGTGTGTACCTGCAAAGTTCGAAAAAAATTGTCGTTACTTACCTATACCATTTTGAGCTACTTTCGGCTCCAGAATCCTGTGGATAAAAAATAAGAGTTAATATCTAAGTACTTATAGTGTAGTACTTATTTAAAATTTCTGTATTTTTGTATACTTTATTCTTCAGTCGCTGCATATGACATGACACTCATGAAAATGTAATAAGTTGCATGGTAGTATCATGTAATAAAAATAATCCTTACATTATTTCGAAGATGAAAATGATCTGATTGATGTATTCATTTATATACCTACCGTTTGCTACCGTGAGCTGCAAAGTTACATCCACGCATTTAAATCAACCGTTTAATTCGCCATATCAGCATTGTTGCACTGCGTGTCGTGAACACTACTGCGGACGTCAAAAGATACGGTGATAATCCAAGATGGTAGATCCAAACACTTGGAGCAACTGTATAACATGAATGATGGGCGGTATATTCAAAGAAATGGTCAGAGAAAAGATACCGATGCGGATACAATTCTAGTCAATAAAAGCTTTGCCATCTATCCATGTTCTTTGTAATCAACGTGCTAGTCTCTTTCAAAGCTATTCCTGGCTACCGTTTTCAAAAATAGACATAGCAAAAGCCAAAGGCTATTCCAATTCCATTTCTTGATCATTGAACGATAAAGGTCGTCGGGTGCGATCAATTGCCACTAGACAATAGGAGGCTGGGAACTGCCATTGCGAGAGGACATTACTCACAAATGGCCACGCCCTGCCTGTATAGGGGTCAGTATTGACCACGGAGTTGTTAATAAAGGTTTGTGGAAGAATTTAGTGGCCGACTAGGTCGAATGGAATAATTCTTTGGAAAAAGCGATGGAAATGTTGTGCTGAGGAAATCGTTATTTTGCCTATTTCGAGGTTGTGTTCACTGTATAGATGAAGATGGGATGAGCTCACAATCTTTCACGCTGGACAGAGTTTGGATATCGCTAGTGGAATGTGTGGGTATATTGTCTTAGAACATGTGTCTGAGGAATACTATTAGGGCCTTTAATATGCTGACGTTTTTTAAGATGGTGATCAGACCATCGATACTAAACAACTTTAAAAAAAAAACAATCTGCTGTTAAATTAAATTGTTAGTTACTTAATTTAATCTGCTGTTTGTAGTTTAGTTTGGAACAAACGATTTTTATTAGAATTTTGTATGTCATACAAAAATTTGCGAAAGAAAGACCTTGTTTATAATCCTAGAGAGATGTGAGTATTAAGGTTCTCTTTACATACATCCGAAATACATTTCTGCTAAAACAAACACATTGAAATGGAAGTAAAAGATTTATTCAAAACCGTTATCCTATTTGTGTAGGATTCAGTGACTTAACGTCCTACAGGATTAGCATTCGTTGGACGTTTAGAATAGCATCCGAAAATGAAACGAGAGAACTTCCCGAAGCACACTACTTATTTATATTATAAGATACCTGTACCTTACCTATATTGTTTGTACTACAAGTTGTGAAAGTAAACTTAGAAAGTAAATAAGAATTTTCATTTTCAACTACTTAAACTGTTTTGTGAACTCATACAGTGCCCAGTCATTTTTCGGTTTGAACCGGGACTAATTATTAATTAATTTTTTTTCGGTATAGTATTTAAGAGCCAATTCGAGTTCAGAAATGTAGCAAAATTTAAAAAATCCCGTCAGCAACAGTTCCAAATTTAAAATTTAGGTATCATCTCGATATGAAAAACCTGATTGTAATTTATGTTTGCACATATTTAAGGCATAACTATTACACATACTTCAAACATGGTGTAAATATTTTTATCTACTTAGAGGGTTTTGAAAAATACATTCGTATTTTCTTAAAAAACCTCATTCTTTAAATTTCTACTATTATTTTATTGCTCAAAAATAATTTCTATTGTTAAATCTAGTTTAAATGAGTGCATTGGTATTAATATTATTAATTTAAAAGCCTTCTGGGACTCACAATTTTGATTTCTATGTTGCGTAGCGATTTTTTTTTAAATATGTATTCAGATAGTATTTTTGTCACGAAATGGTGCCAGTTATAGTTTAAAAGTCCAATTAATAATTACTGATAATAATCTGAGTACCAACATTGATTCGATCCAACTGCGATTGCCAACCCGCCTGCCAAGCGTGGCGATTATGGCAAATCCCCCCATTTCGGGGGAGGCTTATGTCCAGCAGTGGACGTTTAATGGCGGATATGATGATGATGATGATTAGAAAGGCAACTTGATCAAGCTAAAATTGCTACTAAGTACGTACTTATTTTGCTTTTATATAATACGAGCGTTAACCCGCGACTTCGTCCGCACAAATTATATACCAGATTTTAAGTCAGATCATAAGCTATCAAACAAAAAAAGTTTCATCAAAATCGATTCAGTAGTTTTTGCGTGATACTCGTTCAAACAAACAAACACACAAACAAACAGACCGACAAAAATCCAAAAATTGGTGAAATGGAATCAGGGACACCTAAAAACCATATCGTAACTTGTTTTTTGTTATTATCTTCAATGTACAGACAAACTTCCTGTTACAGTTTTATAATAGATAATAATATTATTTTTGTGGTTGTTTTCTGTATACCAGTGAACCACATTATACAGGGTCCAACTTAATAATGCTGCCGGTTTTTAAGAGGATGGTCAGACCATCAAACAGAAAAACTTTCTTTATGGCACAAACATAAAAATAGCGAAAAAAACAGCTGTCGACATGGGTCGAAAAACGAAAAAAATTTTTGCTCTTTCCTTACAAAAGTACGGATCAGCCGATCGATTTTTCTAGGGAGCTCAAACAAATTTTTCGTTTTTCGACCCGTTCCTTGGGGAAAGTTGTTTAGTTTCATTATCCGAATTGATACACCCGTAATATTTATGTAGTATTTAAGAAATAGGCGTGTATTAAAAGTTTTGTCTTAGGTGGTTTTGTTAGGTTAGGTAAAGTATATAAAGTTTTTGGAGGTCCAAGTTTTGACAGTCCGCCTTATCAGGTTTTGTCCGCCAGTTGCCGACCGCTGGTCTAAACCATTGCCTTAACGTGGTTTCAGTCCATAAAATTTTGTATGAAAAATTTCAAAGCTTTATATCTTCGTAATTATTTTATAAATTGCAAATGTTATTTGTGACGCGGCATCTAGATTTTCTAAACTATTTTTCCATATATACAAAGTTACTTATATTAATACCGTCTACGCGTATTGTGCGTCAAAGTTTTGTATAAATTTATATATACTTTAGAGTATTACTAGGGTGTTTTGTGCAAGTCTCCTGAACTTTTTTGATACTTTTAATTGAGTTAAAATAATATTTTTTCTCATTACTATAAATTAATGTTTCGTACCTATCATAAATGTTTTTATTAGAGAATCCGCTAACGAGGCACGAAAAACGTTAGAATATTCTCAACACGTATTCATAAAATTTCAATTTTTCCTTTTCATGGTACGATTTAAATTGAGTTTTATAACATTTTATTTGTGAAGCGTTCGCTACGGTGTCGTCGGTTTCGTCTCGTTTCTCAAGAAATTGCGTTTTGCTTTCCAATTTCTGTCAGGAGTCGCATATAAACGGGCAATTTTTCCGCGTTAGCACTACCTACTTGAAACATCCCATTTAATATATCGTGTTGGATCCTATTTCAGCTATGTTTTATTCTGTATCTAGCTGCTCCTGCGACTTCGTACGCGCTGACCACTAACTTTAAACACTCATAACTTTTGATTCAATGAACCGATTTCGATGAAATAAAGCTTGAACATTAATCTGAACTAAGGCCTAATTTTGTGAAAACGCCATCCAAATTGGTTAAGCTGTTTTTAAGTAATGCGTGCACAAACAAATAGAATTAAAAACAGGATATAAACAGACAAACAGGCCGAAATTCTAAAAATGGTCCCAATGAATTCCATTATTCCTAAACACCCCTAATTCATATTTTTGCAAATATCTTCAATGTAAATCCAAGCCAAGTTTACAATTTTTTTATTGTCTAGATAATTATATTTATATCGAAAAGATATACACATACAAGGCTCTTATATAAATTATGCTGACGGATTTTTAAGGGGACGATCAGAACATGAAATTGAACAACTTTCTCTATGGGACTAAAATGAAAATAGCGAAAAAATATAATGTTCTATACTCGACCTAAGTGTAAGTATCCCGAGACAGCAGATTTTTTTTTCAGCAGAGAGGCCTCCTCACAGAAATAAAGATGAGAACCATGAAATCAGAATGTTTTTCTACTCTTTATAACCGACTTCAAAAAACGAGGAGGTTTCACAATTCGACCGTATATATATACAGGGTGTCCCGTAAACCGACGTCAACCCGGCGGATGCTGATAGGTTAGGTCATGACAAAGCAGAATATCAAAATTTGACTTTCGTAAAAGTGTCATAGTTTTCGAGATATTGACAGTTTTAACACCGATACTGCATAGCACATTTGTAGCCGTGGCACTGAAATAGTGACTAAGGTAAAGAGTTTCACGAATTTCATAAATCTGTTCTTATCTCGAAAACTAAGAACTTTTTCCTAAAGAAAAATGTGGACAGATTGATTGATTGACTGACTGATTTTTTTTTATTTTTTTTATTTTATTATATTCTGGTTAGGCATGAACTAACCTATCAGCACCCACCGGGTTGACGTCGATTTACCGGACACCCTGTATATATGTTTTTTTATATAGTGTTCGAATAGGTACCAGAAATCTATTATGAATACATGAAACAGTTCCGTGACTGATTGACAAAGCACATCCAAACTACTGAAGAAAGAATTAAACTGAAGAAAGAAACATGAAATTTCAAAATACCTTATTACATTTAAAGAAGTCAGAGGTGCTAAGAAGGGGTTTTTGCAAAATTCAACCCCTTAAGGGATGCAACAAGGTGTTAAAGATTTTCTGAAATATACACGAACAAAATTTTATAATTCACAACGTTGCGTTTCCGAGTTTTTTCGAGCATAAAACTTTAATGCAAAAATATTTTCGCGAGCTTTCAAAGCAATTTTACCATTCTCAATACAAATTTTGATGTTGCATTGCACCAAAACTATAAAAAGGAGCAAGAATCCCAAAGTATAATCCGGGATATGCATTCCGAAAACGGATGCTCTCAGCGTATTCTACTCCCATTTTTAGAGAGTGGGCCTCGTATGCTTTTAGATATTGTGTAAGCTTCTTTATGAAAACTGCATTTTTGTGGTTGGAAAGTGGAATAGCACTATCCATAAATTTTAATACCAGGACGAAAAAAGACACTAATGTATTTTTTTTATTTCAAATTGTCTTGTGCTTTGGCGTCAGTTCACCTAATGGAAAGTGTAGAAGCCGAGAATGTAACGCGCTCACCCAGAAAAAGCTTATCAATTCTTCTTTGCAGTCACGTTGCAAGTTTCGCCACGAGCGTTTCATCATCATATCAGCCATTAAACGTCCACTGCTGGACATAATCCTCTCCCAAAATGGGGGGATTTGCCATAATCGCCACGCTTGGCAGGCGGGTTGGCGATAGCAGTTGGATCGAATCAATGTGTGTACTCAGAGTATGCTGCTGCCCATCCTTCAGTAGATCGCTTAGTCGCCTTTTACGATACCCACGGGAGGAAATGGGATGGTACTATTCATAGCGGACACCACACGGCAATTCACGGCTCTTCTCAGCTGTGTTTTTGGTTCAAAAAAATCCTTGAGATTAGGATAAATACTCCCCACAAACTACTTGACATTGGCAGAAATGCAGTGCAGTCACAAACAAAACGCCATAAATTTTCGGCAGTTGGTATTACGTTAGACAAACTCATTTGTACCTAGAAGTGTATGTCCGTGCGGATTCAAACCTGAAACCTCGTACAATGCTGATCGTCCATACCTCTTGTCCACAACGTGCCACTGACGTTCTTGAATACAGGGTGTTAGGGTAAACAAGTTGCATTATTTTAAGGGGTGATTGTACCCATGATACTGAACAACTTTCCCTAAGAAACCTATAGGAAATTCGAATTTTTTTTTTCGACTTTTCATATACAACTTTCGATAAGCTAGTGTTCCTAGTAAGCCTTATTTGTTAAATGTGCACAGAATGCTTGCCTCACTTAATATGCTCTCTCTTTCACGGGTTTGCTGGAAGAAATCTGTTTAGAGATAAGCTCGCCTATTTTGCTATTTTCATTTATATCTCCGTGTGTACAATAAAGTGTTAAAATAAAATTAAATAAAATTCCCACACTCCAACAATATTTTTACGGATTTCCTATAGGTTTCTCAGGGAGATAATTGATTATCATCATAAGCCTATTATCGTCCACTGCTGAACATAGCGCGCCATAAAACTTTATCCTCGGCCTTCCTCATCCAGTCGCTCCCCGCTATATTTTTTAGTTCGTCTGTCCAGCCGACCGCAGAGGGTCTGCTAGATCGTGGTATCCACTCTAGAACTCTGACACCAGTTCTTCGGCAGATATGACCAGCCCATTCAGCTTGTTAATTTTCTGACCTGTGAATGTAATTGGTTATAATAAAAGGAAATTCGTAATTTATTCAGTCAAATTGAGTCATAAGATTGTGAGAAATACTTTTTCGAAAATTCCTATCTTTCCAGTCTGAAAACGTTGGAGTACATACACAAACAGAAAAGTCGACCTTAGTGAAATATTTACTCGTGTCTTTTGCCCTTTTTTTCTCTCTATAATATATTCAAGGCTCGCACACTCTGGAAATTGTTTGTATAAAAAAAAGGTTTACAAAATTCCTACGCTTTTTATGCGGCGTGCTAAACAGACGTTTTAAAACATAATTAGAACAACTTTTTTCCTGTTGAATCTGAATGAATTAAATTTGAAGATTTTGTGTAATCAAGCATACATTTTAAACATTTATCAATCCAATATTAAACGATGATCATTAAATTATACATTTTGAATAGTAATAAAGTTATACAGTGCAAGGGTGCAACAAAACTGCAGTTAAAATTTATGAAACAGCAGATTTTTTTATTTTTTCTCGATGTTGGCTCCGTAGGCAAAATTGTTTGGTTTGATTGTGTAAACCACCCCTTAATTATTACTAGGGTGTTTTGTTACACCCTGTATAGGTATACAAATAATTTAAATAAAAATATAATAATAAATTTAAATAAAAATGCAATAATTATTAATTTACTACACACAAAACTTATATACTAAAAAGATATAATATAACACAAGATAGGATCTAATTATTAGTCATCGTCTAGCTAAACAGCGATTTCTTCCTTGAAGTAAGCCTTGAGGTTGATGAGTAAGAATATTTTCTATATCATTTATTTTATACAACGTGTTAATGAATTAACGCAAAACTAGAAAGTAGTTTGTTTAGAATCGAGAGCAGAATCGAATTATCATGGTTTCAACATTGGTTTTTTTTTTCAAAATATTAAATAATTTGTTTATAAATTTAAAAATTCACTGAACCCGATGGTAATCCACCGCACGGGCACACTCACCCTACTTACTACTAAAACAAGATTATTAAAATGTATCCAAGAGTACGTTAGCGCTTTCATTCATTGCTGAAATGATAACAAATCATTTCTGCCTCAAAACTTAAAATGCGAATAACTTTAAATTTTAACTATCAAAATAATGAAATTATTGTTTCAATCTCATTATTTCGTTATAAATCAGTTGCGGTGTATGAGGTTTTGCGCTAATTCATTAACACGTTTTATACTAAAAAGATATAATATAACACAAGATAGGATCTAATTATTAGTCATCGTCTAGCTAAACATCGATTTGGGGTGGATGAGCAAGAAATTTTTTCATTTCATTTATTTTATATGGGTTCATACCAAATACACAATTGAATTATGTAGGTATAATGAGTATCAATTTTACGGATCAACAAATCAAGTGTTGTTTCTATAAAAAGTACAATGACGATACTCGAGTCTCGACGAATGATGTCTCGAGTAGGTACACAGAAATGACTACAATTCCTCAAAAGGTTCAACATGTCGCATGTCGAAACGAGACGTGACCGTGAATAAAACTCTGATCCTTATACCCTCACTTATTCCTATGTCAAGTGCCCTACAGCTTGACTGAGAAGAAATCAACACAAGACAAATCGTTTATTCATGAGGGAGTCCCTTCTGAGATGTTTCCACACAACCACATACATAATTTTAAGCCCTCCCTTGGAGATGCGTGACGTCTTCGAGCTTTTCCTTTTAAGAATTATTTTTTATTACCTTTTTATATGTTGGGCTGCAGTTATAACTGTCACATTTAGTAACCAATCAATCAATATTAATCAAGTTTAATATGAAGTTCAATTGTTCGCTCATAAAAACTGTAAGATTATTCTTGTTTAACGACGGTACAACAAACAGACAGAAGTCATATTATAAGAGATAAGTGTACTTTTTTCAACCATCAGCAGCAAGGCTGATTCAGTGTTTATAGGGTGTAGAGCATCTCTGTGATTGGGATGGACTAGGTCTGCCTGCATAACGTCAGTCGGTTTGAGTTATAGACGTTTAAAGGTCAGTAAAAAATTTACGATCAGCTGCAAGGCTGATCGTATAATATTATTGTAGTGTGCAGTGTAGCTATGTGAATAGTACAAAAACTGACATGAACTGCCAGTCGGTGTAGGAGTTACAGCCGTTCAAAGGTCCGACCTTTGAACGGCTGTATCTCCTAAACCGACTGATGAACCATGTCAGTTTTTGTACTGTTCATATAGCTACAGTGCATACTACAATAATATCATACGAATAAATTTTTTACGATTTTTACCCATTTTTGGGGATAATATACCGGATGATTTTTTTACCGTGTCGAAATTTTAAGGGGTGGTTCAGATCATCAACCAGAACAACTTTTAGTATGGAAGCAATCTGCTGTCTAGTGGCACTGTCGTTTCGTATGAAACACCTGATATTTTTTTGCGATTTCAGGTTTGCTCCCATAAAAAAAAGTTATAAAAAAAAAGTAAAAGTTGTTCAGTTTGAAGGTCTGAACAACCCCTGAAAATATCGACACGGTAAAAAAAATCATCCGGTATATTATCCCCAAAAATGGGTAAAAACCATCACGACCGTCTGGGATCCTCGAAAATAGTTGTCGATGTCCGAGCCGACCGAGCAAGAGATGAAGGTTTTTGATGACCAGTGGCTTAAGCTTGCCTTAAATAGAAATTAGTGGGAGAGTAAAGAGGTACTTTATTATCGTTCGAAAAGATTTTAAACATGAAAAGGTTCAAAATCTGATTATACTCAGCCAAGGTATATTATAAGATATAGAAGGTAAACGAACCAAAATAAGACTAATTTCTGAGCAAACGACAACCGAATATAAACAATGAATTAGATTAAGTACGAAGTCCCGTGAACCAAGGAAATTCAATTCTTATCACGTAGCTTGAAGTGTTCTGTGAAAATACTTGTTTTTGTTAGAACTAATCATAAACCTAGACGAAAAAGTCGCCGCTTAGACCTATAATCCTTTTGGGTTATGATCAGGGCACGATCGCTCTCAGAAATATGACAATATTTAATTGAGGATCCAAACGATAAATCTCTGTTTTGATTAATAATTTAAGTAAACGCGATGTTAATATAAAAGTTATTTCTTTACGCATAATATGTAATAAATGTAGGTTGGTAATGTTAGTTTTCGTATAATGATAGAAAAAACATATTTGTTCGGTTCGAAGATTTCCCTATACCTCGAGTACAGTACGGTACGACCAGGAAAATAATTCCGCTCGTCAATCTTCGTTTGCGCAGAGCAGTGCAAAATCGAGTATTCTCTATCTCGCTCCAACTCGATTAGCAGACTATGGATGCTTCGGCAGCGAAAAGGGCGCGAAAGCAATAAGCCAATAGCGGCAAGGTGTCACATCCTGATTGGTCAATATAATTTCGCGCGCTTTTAAAATTTATCAACAGCGGAGGTACATCGGTGGGACTTATAAACCTGGTACTACTGTACTAATGTAGGAAAATTAGCTCTTTGCAAGTTTTATAACTGAATCCGCATGGGCGACATGCCACGTATCAATAAGTTATTCGTATTACCGACTGCTCTCAAACGGTGAAGGAAAACATCTTGTGGAATCCTGCATTCGCTGAAAAAGACATTCTGATGCGTATGTAAAGTCGACCAATCTGCATTGGGCACGCGTGATGGAGTAACGCTCATACAGCATACCCTCGCTGAAGGTAGGCCTGGGTTAGGACTTATATAGGATCACGATATTATATTGATGAAATTTTATTACATTATAATATAGATAAATAAGACCCAAACGATTATAAGCAGTTTGGACGAGAATAACTTAGGCTGTATACGTATTTGTCCGATCCGCCCCATTGACTAGAGTGCGAAAGAGACAACTGCAGCTCGGACTGATGTTATCTACAACGAAATCAGCATTTCGTATTCCCCTGTTTCCTCCTCCAAAACTGAACCGATTTTAATAATTATTTCAATAATATTTGCTATCTCTGTATGTTCTGCTTTTTTTGTTTATAATCCATAGTTCTTACAGTAATTGATTTATGAAAAAAAAAAACATAGGGACATAGCAGGGGGTAATATAGATTGTAAGGTAAAACAATTTTTGCTCTAGTGTAAGAGAGGAAACAGAGGAATACGTTAATTTGGAAAAAACGGTACTCGTCTATCCTCTCAAAAATTGAATTAAAGATATCAGAGAAAAATTTCAACATTAATTAAAGAGCACATCTAAGGAAATAAATTACTAAATAATGCTTCTTTACGTTGTAACAGACATAGACACGGCAATAAAACCTTAATAATAGCAGTAGTCCTTAATTTAACTTCGTAAAGTACACAGAGAATACAGCCAACACGGAAAACATTTTATTTTGAGTGAGATTTGACAATAAGAGGCCGTAAAAGTTATGAAAGGTTTTGGGGGAGACACAGGTATTTCTTTTGATTACTTTTTGAGGGGAAATTTAGGATTTTTGCCTAGAATATGATTTTAGGAATATATGTCAGAAAGCATCAACATTTTGTGATTCAAGGCGAAGTAAAAATCGTTCGACAAACTTATCAGGATTGATCTTATAATTATAATCATTAGGATGATCAGTACATAGTGAAAAATACATTTTATGTTTTTTTTTCCTATCCTATTTCATCCCACTGCTGAGCAAAGGCCTCCCCTTTAATATTCCAACCATCTCTATCTTGGGCAAGCTCTGGCCACTTGTCGTCAAATGCATCCAGATCATCCCGCCACCTCTTCCTAGGCCGACCCGGGCGCCGACGACCGTTTTCTGGGATCCAGGGCGTAACAATTTTTGCCCACCTCTCCTGGTGCATTCGACAGACATGACCGGCCCATTCCCACTTTAGCTTAGCTGTTTTCTCCCCGACGTCAGCGATTTGTGTTTTGGAGCGCAGTGTAGTGTTCCTGACACGATCTGTTCTTTTAACACCTAATATACTGCGCTCCATGGCTCTCTGACAAACCTTGAGTATGGACTTTTGAGACTCTGTGAGAGACCAGGTTGGGGCACCGTAGGTTAGGATAGGCAGGATACACATGTCAATGAGTCTTCGTTTGAGGGATAGCGGGAGTTCACCCCTCATTAACTCCTTCAAGGACCAGTAGCTCTTCCAAGCGTTGTCGACACGACGTGCGACTTCTTTGTCCTGCCTGTTTTCGAAGGAGACTATCTGGCCCAAGTAAATATACTCATCAACATAGTGTATTGCCCATCTACTAAAATTTCATGTTAGCAACAAATTATATTATTATAATAATTATAGCACAGAGTACTATAATTGTTGTAATAGAATATGTGAAAACTGTTTATTTAACGAGACTTTAAGAAAAAATGTTACAAATCGAATTCTGGTAACTAAAATCTACTTATAAATTAAAATGGCTTTGGGATGCCTATTAAACTATCAAACAACAAATTTTCTAGTAAAGTCTAAAGTAAATAATTTTCACATATACTACTAGATAATTTTCTCCGTGCATGCATGATATGTTGGATGTTTTCTATTTTAATCGGACACGGTTATTTTTTTAATTTATTATTTCTGAATCTTACATCTAAGTTTACAATTTTTTATATCGCCAAACTGCTGAGTAGTTTGTAGGCGTTGCGCTCGTTAATCACATTTTTACTTAAATGCTAAATTTTGTTATTAACAAAGCTGTATTAACTTAAATTAGGTTAACCTAGCATACAGTCTTTTAGTTGTTTCTTTAAAGTTTGTTTACATTTAATTTTGTGCCCCTCTAATAATATCGGATATTTGTTACATATTTTTGGAATTAAATACTGTCTAGTTCTCTCTCCATAGTAGTTAAGCGCCCCTGTCTGAATAAGTTTCCCCTGTCTCTTAGCTCTAGTATTATATCTATGACATACTTTATTCTTAAAATCTTTTGTGTAATATATTTCAATAGCTATTAAGTATTCTATTTTCCTATCTACAGGTAATAGTTTGCACTCCGAAAAAAGCTTATTATAATCATATTTGTACTTTTCTTTTGTTTTTTTATCTACTAACATTTTCAAAAACCTTACTTGTAGCTTCTTAATTTCTTCTAAGTACGACTACGTTAGCAAAGTTACAGTAACTGAAGACATATATAGAGGCGATGTCGTTGCGACGGCATGCGGTATAGATATCAGCTGAGTCCTAGGCATCATGCTAGCTCTGCTCGAGGGCCAATGCATATGAAGTAAGTAGATAATTCTATCTTACTACAATAAGTTCTTTAATGTAGTCTCTACGATGTCTTGCAGATTCATTCCCAGAGGCTGTCGCTCGTCATACATTCCTGGGCTGTCACGCGAATCTACTGAGATCCTGAAGCAGTACGAGATTCTGTGCAACAGTGACCCCTTTTCAAAGATTCAGTTGCAAAGCAATTTTTTATTGAATATCTAAAATTTCTAGATACATTTCTTCTGCTTCTTACATTAATGAAATAATTTTCATACTGTGAGGTATCGGATGGGCTTCTATGTTGATCTTGATACTTTAATTAGAATGAAATAGCCCTAAAAGTAAGTTTGCTCAGGACAACTTTAATACCGAACTAATTGAAGTGGTATTCGAAATATTTACTCAAAATTAAGTATTTAGATTCTATGTTGTTCAAAGGTTTCTTAGGTTTTCTTTCGAATCAGATTAATTGCTTGAACTTTTTAAAGAAGATTTCCTTTTTTAAGTGTCTTTAATAAATAATAAGACGTCTTTAATCTTAATTAATTAATTAGTCAAATAACATTTATTTTACACCAGCATTATAAACATTAAAACAATGAGCAACAAATACAAGAGCAACGAGAGAAGATATTTAGGCTGCAGATTAGCACCTTCTTCCTTTAATTCCTACCTAGATTCCTGCTCAAAAACTGCTGCAACTATGTTGATGATTCTTTCACATTATGGATTCTACAAGCGCATAACCTTATACACCTCAACTGATTTATAATAAACGAGCGTTAACCCGCGACTTTGTCCGCACAAATTATATACCAGATTTTAAGTCAGATAATAAGCTATAAAAAAAAAAGTTTCATCAAAATCAGCCAAGTAGTTTTTGCGTGATGCTCGTTCAAACAAACAGACAGACAAAAAATCAAAAAATTGGTGATATGGAATCAGGGATATCTAAAAACCATATTGTAACTTTTTTTTTTGTTAATATCTTCAATGTACAGACAAACTTCCTGTTACAGTTTTATAATAGTTTAGAAGAATAAAATGTTATTAATATACACATTTTATTTTTTCATGCAAATCAAAAATGTTTACACTAGAATTTAAAACGCATCATTAATTTAATTTAGATAAACGAGATACCTTGGATAAGTTATATGTCAAGATTGACAGTCGAAGCTACAAAAGCGTAGAAAAAAATTGTAACCAGTATTGGCCTCTAAACCCTTTCCATATACACGCACACAGACATAATTTGTATGGCGCCTCACGTACGCAAACCTAAGAAAGTTGGCCCCTTTTGTTTTATACGGTAGAAGCATGAGGCTCTTTCTAGACATATACTTTTTCTAAGCGAGATATCTAAAAACAAAGAGAAGGAAATTAAAAAAAAATTTGGTAGATCCGTCATTGTGATGTGTCTCATCTAGCCTATTCCCTATTTCATGTGATAAATCCCACAAATCCAGAGTGGAATAAAATCACTTGTCCTAGTCAAATATGAATCGAATAGGCGAGAGGAAGGAAAAATTTCAAGTAAAATTAGAAAACCTGATGGAGGCATTTCCCTGAGGAACTTAGATTGCATATCCCTTTTTTATTGGGAAATATGTATATCATACCATGCATAACAATGTTTCCAGCTCGCAAACTAGGCGAATAATACTAATTAAAATCAAAAAAATATAAAAAATTCACAAATATAAAAAATATAAACAATTCATGTTTTTTTTAATTTATTAATTTGATTACAATTTAAAAATCATGATTTTCTGTCAACTTTGCTGGTAAGCAAAGAAAAATATTAAATAAAATTGTCTGCGTGTAATTTGTTTTCTTTTCAGGATAGAAATTAATGCGTGAGGCATAAATACAAACATTAACTGAAATTTTTTTTTAAAAATCCATGGAGACTATGGACTACGCAATGACCATAGTTTTTCATAAGTCTTGTTGCTAACTAACAGATTAGATCTTTGTAGTCCGTAATAAAAAGTTTTTATTTTTTATTTTATGCTATTCACCTTACGTACTTCATAGAATAATCCTTCTATTTTATTATTTCTGTAAGACTTTCATTATAATCATTCAGCCGCATAATAAATCATTTGACAATTTGTCAATTAATATTCTGATAAACAAATACTCTGCCGAATTCAATGATTCAAAATTAAATGAAAACAACGATTCTATGTCCTACGAGCGTTAACCCGCGACTTCGTCCGCACAAATTATATACCAGATTTTAAGTCAGATCATAAGCTATCAAACAAAAAAGTTTCATCAAAATCGGTTCAGTAGTTTTTGCGTGATACTCGTTCAAACAAACAAACAAACACAAAAACAAACAGACAGACAAAAAATCCAAAAATTGGTGAAATGGAATCAGGGACACTTAAAAACCATATCGTAACTTTTTTTTGTTAATATCTTCAATGTACAGACAAACTTCCTGTTGCAGTTTTATAATAGTATAGATTAAGAGCCTACTGAGCCTATTGTACCCTCCAAACGTATTTTTTTTATTTTTTTTACAATTTTTTTTTTAATTTATTCATCAAATACATAAACAAACATCTTAGACATTGATAAACCTGATATTAGGTTTGTCCCAATGCAGAAACATCAGTCATAATAACATCGATAGCAAAAGTAGGCAAACAGGTAGATAGGCACATAACTACAGTACACTCGTACATCGCACCGCAATTAAACAACATTTCCAAAAAAACAAGAATGTCACATTGTAGTCCTTATTGGCTTTTTAATTTATCGAAACATTACGGATTCTTATGTTTTATGCTTATACCTATTATCGTTAAAACCGATCGTTTTAAGATAATAACTACCAACATTACAAAAACAAATCCGCAGTGACCCGATAAATTGAAAATCAGCAATGACTAAAATTTAAATACAGTTTAATTGTAAAGAAAATTAAAAAATACGATTGGGTGCAGCATAATAGGCTCTGTACAGCCTTAACGTTCCCGTTGTCCTGAAACAAAACGACCTATTTGATATTTGGTCTTTTGCGACAGTTCATTTAAAATCTTCTTAAATAACTCCTTTTCTCTCGCCTTAAAGACTAAAGTGGTTCAATTTAAGGGACTTCGAATGAGGAATAAAGTACCTACGGTGTTTGTTGAATCAACCTACGATCTCTACCACCAATTCCTTTCACAAAAGGAATCACTCCATTGTAATATTACAAAGGAATTGGAAAATTGATATAGACGCGTGTATCGTACGTAGCTATTATATCAATACGTGTTTATAGCACAAAGTGAACCCTTATCGTGTCAATGCTGTGTCTGTGTAAAACACACCCTAGTTATATTTAAAGTGGTTAAGACCATCAAACTGAACAACTTTCACTATACTTTCACTTTCGTCGAAACAAAATAGAAAAAATTTGCATACATACATACATACATTTGAATTGAGTCGGTACGGTTTTGTATGAAACAGTTGATTTTTTTATGTTACCTCCTTAGTTGAAGTGGTTCAGTTTGATGGTCTAATCTAAACCACCAATTTAAATATTTCTTGGGTGTTTTGTTACACCCTCTACGTGTACGGTGTACGCACGGCGACATATCAAGCTATACAAAACCAATAAAAGCGGGACGCGGGACGTTATACGTTACTCGACCTATGCGCGGCCAGCTTATTTTGGTTTTGTATAGCTTGATGTGTCGCCGTGTGTACATAGACCTCTATCTGGTAGAGGCGACATAACTAAAGCGAAATATCCTATGGGTTAGTCGTGAACATATTCTATCTGTGTGTCAAATGCGTCATTGAATTACAAACAATCAAACATCGTCACAAAATTTCATTCTAGTTTAACTTTGCTTTATAAATAACGCTCACACATTGTAATGATCCCAAGCAAGCCACTCTAGGGTTTTTATTATGGAAACCAAACAACGGCATAAACATATAACATCCATGATCGAACCGGGATTCAAACCAGGACCCTGGTTTGGCAGTCCGATGTGATATCCATTACACCAACCGGGTCGTCATTTTTTTCGACTTTAATTAGTTAGTATCCAAAAAAATTATAATCAAACTTCGCCATAATCAAGGATCGCCACAACGACCTGTCCGGCGCTGCCCTCATCCAACGGGTTCCCGCCGCCTTCTCCAGGTCCGTCGGTCGTCGGTCCGCCTTATGGACCCCTTCCACGCAAGAAGGATAGAATAGGATTAAGGGAGGGTTACACCCTGCAATGGATGAAAAAAATGCTGGCGATGATAATAATGATGACAGAACATAATAATATTTCAAATCCATAAATTGTATAAGATTTCATTAACATTTTCCTTCACCACCCAAATCTAGTGTTGATAAAATCAACCTAACAAAACGTGCATAAATTATTTAAGTAGGTAGATAATAAGCATTAAAAATTTGAAACAAACATCATAAAACCAAGTTAGCAACAAAACACGTTAATCAAAAATGTAATCTTACTTTTGAATATAAATTTTGTTAACAAAGCGAATACGTCACGATCGCGGTAATAAAATTCGCAGCTTTTTTGTGTAGACACCTTTTAGGGTTCCGTACCCAAAGGTGTCAACGGGACCCTATTCAATAAGCCTACCCTGCGCTGTCCGTCCGTCCGTCTGTTCTACATATAAAGGGCTGTATCAGTGACAAAGTGGCGGCCGTAAAGGGGGAACGGTCGGTGAGCAGACCAGCAGCCAGGTAGTCGGATGACATTTATAGAGTAGCCGGCAAACAGTGGATGAGACTAGCGTGGGACCGTTCTGGTTGGCGTGAAAATGAAGAGGCCTATACCCAGCAGGGAGGTTTACCAGGCTGATGATGATGATCTTTTGAACCATAATAGCTAGATGGTTGAAATTTACACAGAACATGCGTTATCAAGGCGGATTTGCTGACAAATAATAATAACTAAAAAAAAGTGAGAGTATGTATACAAAAAAACGTGTTTTTCAACATTTTTTGTTTTTGATCTATCCTAAAAACGATAAAACAAGCATATAAAGGTTCCTTCTTCATAGAGTAAGTAGAATAAAATATAGAGAAAGTTTAGTAAAATAAGGATGTACAAAAAACGTGTTTTGTTAACGTATTTTTTTTTGCTCTATCGTAAAAACGGTAATACAAACAAGCGCCAAACTTGGTGTAGTAAAACTGGGCAAAATTGTATCAGGCTTACGCTATAGATCCCGAAGGAATTAATGTTTTAGATAATGTTGTTTAATGGTACAGAACCCTCCGTGTGCAAGTCCAACTCGCACTTACACCGGTTTTTTATTACTAAAATATGTCGGACCAAAATTCCATTGTACTGTACCTATACTAAAACAATGTCATAAAGTTTTCCGTCGATCATGTGAAAGCAAGCAAAAAACTCGCTTATTGGTCTTGCCATGTATGAATTGATTTAAATTTCATTTTTGGTTCAGATTGGTACAATCAACGCGGTCTGCGTTCTACAAATGCGTTCACTATTTAGGTCAATACTTTCTTCGCAATCAGGTAAGCACTTATAGATACGTACTGAACCTAGGTATCTACCTACCTAGGATTCCCGTGACCATTTTGTTCCTTGGCTTATTTCTTCTAAACTGATTTTGATACGGGTTTCACTGTTATTTGAATTTCTTCCGAAAGGTTTGTGTATATAGATCCCGCCCGAGTGAAGCTGGAACAGGTCGCTAGTATAAGTAAATTACAATGGTAATGTAAGTAAATAATGTTGAAAAAAAACACATTTTCGGTACTGGTCAAATCCCACTCACCAACTGATTTTACTTAAACATTTAATTTAACTTTAAATTTTAATTCATGACGTGTTCTCGTATAAGAAGTGGAAGACCGAGGGCAAGAATGGATTGTGTGAATAAAAATAATTATGTTTAAGAAACGTACGAACACTGAATTGCATAATGATAAATAGAGCAAGATAACAATACTATATTGCACAGAGCCCAAATGGTGAAACTTATTGGCGCTCAAAACATTTTATTCAAACGTATTTGTGTCCGCAGACCGCATTATGTTTAACCACCTTAAAAGTTTTCTATAGCGCAACGTGTGCTGGTAAAATAGCTTTGTTCACTAACGCAGAGAAAGTAGTTCGTTATTGAACTAAAAGTATTAAAATTGCAGTTCTAAAATTTTCTATTAATTTCACTATAGTTCTATAACGAATTTTTAGCGTAGAAAACATAACCAGGGACCTAGAATAATGTGCGCGACAACGACATCCGGCGCTGTTTTAGCTCTGACGCGCAGAGTGAAAGAGAGTTGATCTTCTAGCCCAGTCATTTTAGGGAGTTTTGTAAGGAGGGGTCGGGAGTAATTATGAATGGGACTTTAAAACTGTAACCGGCACCGTTTAGTGACAAAAAGACTATCTGAAAACAAATTAAAAAAAAAAACAGAAATCAAAATTGTATCTCCCAGAAGGATCTTAATAATATTAATTCCAATGCACTCATATTAATTAAATTTAACAATATAAGTTATTTATTAACAATAAAATAAATGTGTATTTCGTGAACGTTTAGTTCCAATGTCAACTCTATTCCAAGGAAGTTCGGACTGAAACGGTCACGATATCATAAATCAAAAGTCCGAGTATAGGGCCAGTCTAATGTGTTTTAGGACTTCGTTTACACTGCACTTCGTATGCTTCAGTAAATGAAATTCCAATTTTCTTAAATGCGCATCAAGTCTTCACTTGAAGAGTTCAACTTTTATAAAATATTCATTACAGTACAATTTCTTTAAAGGAATTTACCGTCTCATAAGACAAACTAGAGATATAGAAAGGTCAGAAAGTCTACTACTTAGAAGTATGTTAAGGTAATATAATATTTTCTTTATTTATTGGTTCTGCAAAGCAGTGAAGCAGCATTTATATTCATTCATCTACAGGGTGAAATTGATATCATTGGCATCCTTTCAAACGAAAAGTCTAACCATCAAACTAAACAACTTTTACCATGGGAGCAAACCGATCGGAGCAAAAGCAAAATCAGCATACATTTGAGTTGAGTAGGCAGCGGCGGTGGGTGCAGTTTAGTATGGAACAGCAGATTTTTTTTGCTTCAATCGGTTTGCTCCCATAGAAAAAGTTGTTCAGTTTGATGGGTAGATTCTTAGTTTGAAAGGATGCCAATGATATCAATTTCACCCTGTATATTTTTACTGCGTAGTAGTATGCCACGCTGTATATAACGCAGTCTATATTACATACATAAATAAGTATTCTCAAAGCCTGCCTCTCATTAGGGTTGGTAGAAATGACCAAACGCCACCTACTTCATGACAGGCTTCTCGCGCTTTCTCCACTTTCAGTATTTGCCTGGCCTGGCGTCACTTAAACCCTGTATTTATATGTTCTCGACCTCTGCTCTGTCTGTGTGAACAGATCGAGTGTTTGTAGGCAGCAGACTCTCTGTGCTCAGAATTATGTGGCCATGACTTGATGCGACGTTTCTATAAAGTACACTTTCTGTGCTCCCCGTATTTTGTGCAAAGAATTTCCATCAAGAAAATGGAAAGTATACAGACTGGTCGACATAAATCGAGAGTAAAGTAAACAAACGAGTCGTATCTTCAAACTCTGAGGGTATTCTTATTTACCTATTTACTGTCTGTAAATTTAAAAACAATTTGCTGTGTAAATGTGACCACAATGTCTGGAACTTACACTGCCGAAAAGTCACTGAAAGCGAAGATAGTAGTCATCGTACAAAACACAAAAACGTTTTGACACTTATAAGTGCGTAGCGTACGTATCTTTAGCAAAAGAGATAAGGGTACTTTTGGTAACCATCAGCTGCATGGCTGATTCAGTATTCATAGGGTCTAGAGCATCTCTGTGATAGGGATGGACCAGGACGGCCTGCACAGCTCCAGATGGTTTAGGAGCTACTGAAAATTGCTGAAAATTGCAAGGGTCGGACCTTTGAATGGCTGTATCTCCTAAAACAACTGACAAAACATGCCAGTTTTCATACTGTTCGCATAGCATATTACAATAATTCCTGCATATTCATGCATTTTCGTTGTTAGCAACCATACCAGACTTTTGAACGGCTGTAACTCCTAAACCGACTGGAGTTATGCAGGCAGACCTGGTCCATCCCCATCACAGAGATGCTCTACATCCTACGAATACAGAATTAGCCTTGCAGCTGATGGTTACCAAAAGTACGGTTATCTCTTAATCTACTACCAATAGTACACCGTGGACCACTGGTAAAAGTGTCTGCTTATGGTCCACTAGGTGAACTAAATTGAGTGTACCATGGGAAATGCCTGTACTAAACGTATATCAATGTTTTCTGGTTACCGTAGTCAAACAATAAACCCTTATACTTTCGTCCACTCTGTCTGTCCTACCCACAGAGAAATAACATTGCTCCCCTAGGGTCCTACCAGTGCGCTGACCCGGATTAAATCGCGCTATGGCTTGCGTAATACCAATTCCTTAATTAATATAAGTTGTTCTATAATTACAGCCTCTCATTACATACAAAATGGCTACGGATACTCGGGTCATGGCGTCAGACACGCTCTTGACGATTTTTGACTTGCTTTTTGGGTTTCATCATATCAGCTGATAGACATTCACTGCTGGACATAGACCTCCCCAAGGATCGCCACAACAACCGGTCTTACGCTGCCTTTATCCAACTGGTTCCCGCCACCTTCACCAGATTGTCGGTCTACCTTATGGGGAGCTTACCTGCAGTATGCGGTCGCTGCTCGAGAACTCTTCGGCCATCGGTTCTTCGAGCAATATGCCCCGCCCATTACCTCGTTAGCTTAGCAATTCTTTGGGCTATAATAACCTTGCTGGATACTCTAGTACTTCTGCGGATCTCTTATTTTAAGGGAAAATCCGAGCATAGTCCCTCTCCAATGCTCTTTTCATTGTTTTTGGGTGTGAATATTCAGTGGCATTCATTCATTCAGGTAATTATTTTGACGTAGGTATAATACGTTGAACTTACGTTATAAAAGTCTCGAAGTTAATCAGCCAGCAGCTACTCTGGTACTTCTGCGGATCTCTTTTTTAAGGGAAACTCCGAGCATAGTCCCTCTCCAATGCTCTTTTTATTGTTTTTGGGTGTGAATATGCAGTGGCATTCATTCATTCAGTAAATTATTTTGACGTAGGTATAATACGTTGAACTTACGTTATATAAGTCTCAAAGTTAATCAGCCAGCAGCTACTCTGGTACTTCTGCGGATCTATTATTTAAGGGAAACTCCGAGCATAGTCCCATCTCCAATGCTCTTTTCATTGTTCTTGGGTGTGAATATGCGGTGGCATTCATTCATTCAGTTAATTATTGTAACGTACTCGTAGGTATAATACGTTGACCCTACGCTATAAAAGTCTCAAGGTTAATTAGAAACCAAATAACAATTTTCAAATCATTCAATCCTAAAACTACTCGAAATCCAATCCGATTCGAATTCGAAGCGAAAATTTTATTACAAACATTCGTCGAAGCATAAATACGTGAATCACAATTCTCGTAGGACGTGGCCCACTTGACCTGACTCCAACAGGTGAGGCCGAGGGCTGTTAATATACTACGTCAACCTGTGAGCTAGTTAAACATTAGACAGGTGCAGGAAAAGCAATTAAATTTTGAGTGGTTAGTTATTTCATTAATCTGAGGTGTGAATTTTGATGTGTCCCAGATGTGTTTGTATAGGGGATCTTTTAGCATTATAAGAACTTCAAAGGGGAGCTTAAAAAGTTGTACAAACTACTTTCTTGACTGGGGTTGGCTTGCATAAAAAAGTATTATGGTGTTTATTGAACGTTCTTATCTTTTTTAGTGTAAGCGCCTTTCTGATTCTTTTATAATGCGCACAGCCAAGGAGTGGAATGCCCTGCCTGCGTCAGTATTTCCGAGCGCTTATAAACCCGAATTACTTTAAAGTACGAGTGAATTGGCTTCTTCTGGGAAAGCTCGCTACATTTTCGACCCCATCTTTGTCCTGAGGACTGGATTGAGGTCACCCATTAAAAAAAAACAGCCTAAATATTATAGGTAGGTAACTAAACCTGCTTTAATTATTTATTTGGAAACTTGATCGTTCTGTCTTAATTATTCTAGATACCAATTCCTACTTAGAGCCTTTTCCCACGCAGTGCTCTTACGATTATAGAAAATACGTTTTTATTTGAATATTTAGCAGGTCATACATAACATTTTATAAAAGATATAAAGAAAATTGAAGCTGTAAATTATTAAAAAAATCATCACTGTGAAGGTAGTTTTCTATTTCTAAAAATTCTTACTTTCTTTTTGAATACCATACCAATCCGCATTGGGCCCACATATGGTGGATTATATGGCCCACCCACATATCGTTAAGTTAGTACTCACGCTTATTCGTGCAATATGACGTAACTATGTATGTATATAAGGTCTAACAAAATTGTGTGAAACTATTTTAAGGGGATGATCAGACCATCAAACTGAACAACTTTCTTTATGGGACCAATATCGAAATCGCGTAAAAAAATCTGCTGTTCCATACAAACGTACTTGGCCTAAATGTATGGGACATGATTTTTTTTACGCGATTTGATATTGGTCCCATAGAGAAAGTTGTTCAGTTTGATGGTCTGATCATCCCCTTAAAATAGTTTCAGCTAGTTTTGTTAGACCTTATACAGGGTGAAATTGAAATCATTGGCATCCTTTTAAACTAAGAATCTACCCATCACACTGAACAACTTTTACTATGGGAGCAAACCGATCGGAGCAAAAACAAAATCAGCTGTTGCATACATTAGAGTCGAGTAGGCAGCGGCGGTGAGTGCAGTTTAGTATGGAACAGCTGTTTTTTTTTTGCTCCGATCTGTTTGCTGTCATAGTAAAAGTTGTTCAGTTTGATGGGTAGACTCTTAGTTTAAAAGGATGCCAATGATATTAATTTCACCCTGTATAATGTTGTGGGCCGATGGTGATTTTTTGCATAAATCTCGTTTGCTTCCCACAATCATAAGGAACACAACCAAAGGGGAGTTACGTTGTTTATTGGTATCTGCCTATAGAGAGGGGAAAATTCCCTTTTAAAATTCATGAGACGAAATTGTCGATTCCTGGAGCTCCTCAATGATATTACTCGAGTTTCGCGAGTGATCAGCGTGATAGAGAATTTATTTAGAAGACACTTTTTTCTTCTAAATAAGCTGAAAATGATTTTGAACTTTTAAGTGATTGATAATGGAAGAGTCAATTTTATTTAAAGGCCGCTTACGTTATACAGGGTGAAATCGATATCATCATCCTTTTAAACTAAGAGCCATCAAACTAAACAACTTTTACTATGGGAGCAAACCGACCGGAGCAAAAAAAAATCAGCTGTTCCATACTACTAGATAAAAACCTAGTTTGCATGAAAACCAATTTGGGTTTAGAACTGGCTTGTCGACGGAAGCAGCGATCTTGTGTTTGAAGCAGACTGTCGGGTACTATGCAGATCGAAAAACTTCTGGGCCTGTACCCGGACTTTCGATCTTCGATATATTGCGCCCTTTTCGGTCCGAACATCACTTTAATAGAGTTGACATTGGAACGAAAGCGTTCACGCAATTGCGAAGTTCGAATGTCCGGTTAGACCCCCTGTTTATGCCAGCTTCCTCGATCTGTCGAAGGCATTTGACCTAGTTTCTTATCGATTTATTATGGCAAAAATCAAGGGAGACCAATATGCCTACGGAGCTAACAAACATTTTTCAGTACTGATATACAAATCAGGTCAACATACTTAATTGAAAATAGTGATGATTTTATGTAAAACTATCCCAATCAACTGTAGTGTTGCTAATCAGATTAGAAATCATTTTTATTCGAGACCGAAACTATTCGGCCATTGCCTTTTGTTGTCTAGTCTTAAAAATAAAATAATTTTTTTTATCAGATTACTAAGCAGGGTGTTACAAAAGTAAAAATAAACTTTCATGGGGGTTGTTGAGACCATCAAACTGAACACCACACCCACTTTCACTATGGGACCAACTCGCGATCGAGAAAATAAAATCCTGTCCCACACATTTCGCTCGAGTAGATTTTGTAGTTTAGTATGGAAGATCAAATTTTTTTTTCGTGATTTCGATATTGGTCCCATAGTTGTTCAGTTTGATGTTCTAAAATGGTTTAAACCGCCCCGCCTTAAATCTTTATTTGTATTTTAGTAACACCTTGTACAGGGTCCTTCTTAAATATGCTGACACTATTAAAGGGGATGATCAGACCGTCAAACTGAACAACTTCTCTATGGCACTCTGACACCAGGGCTCTGCCCACACGATAAGAAGAAGAATGGCACCAACATCGAAATCGCGAAAAAAAATCTGTTCATCCATACAAAACTGCAAATCTACTCCAAGTCCAGCCAAATGTATGGGACAGCTGATTTCTTTTCGCGATTTCGATGTCGGTCCCATGGAGAAAGTAGTTCAGATTGAAGGTCTGATCATCATCATTAAAAAAGTGTCAGCATATTAAAAAGGATTTTCAAAGTTATCGTGGTTCAAACATTTCCATACAATTCCTAATTAACTTAAGATAAGAAGGATTAATTATTAATCCTCGCATTGAAACATTGAAACTATACATTTTAATGGAAAGGTTTCTAGATCATGTCTAAAAATTTTATTGACTTTAATTAATTATATTATGGTATGGTATTGAAAATATAACCAGACTTCGTTTCTATGGAGCGCGCTCCGAGTTATATCCTCTTAAGGTAGATACACGAATTACTTACATTATTCTTAATTCAGAAGCTTTCAATTGTGATTAAATCTGAAGATCTACATGTACATTACAACTGAGAACGCCAGAACCGCCAAAATACCCTAAGCTTTATTAAGCATCATAATATATTCATTTCTCTCGATTGATATTAGCATAACGGCCGTCTGAGTCTGAGGAAGCACTAAGTAATCGGAACGTATGGGCGTACTAGCTTCTGGATTACAGATTGCATGGAAATGATTGAGGTCGTTCGTTGGCTTATCGCAAGAGGTCATTAACTACTATTTTGTAAAACGCGAGAAAACAGATAATTAATTTTGCATAATGGTTTTCTCTGTAGTGTTATGAACTTTATACATAGTTCATAAAGACGTTATTTGAAGTACTATCCAGATAATGATTTTTATATAATAGTACTCGTCGCCGAGAACTCTGTAGTATGGTCAGCTGTATTTAGTGATTTTTTGACGTTAATGACTTCTTGCGATATAAGCCGATAAAGGTGAAATTTGAAGAACTATCCAGATAATGATTTTCGCTTATAATAGTACTCGTCGCGGATAACTCCCTAGTATGGTCAGCTGTACCACAGTATAAGAAAGAGTATCTATTACTAGATACAGAACAGATACTCCCTTCCTCCCACCAACTTTTTACCTCACCCCCTCTATCGCCCTCTGGTTACAACGGTTACCTGTAGCCTAGACTGACACCATAATTGACACGCTAGAATTTATGTTTTTGAAATAAAAAGCATCTCGTTATTAAGAGGATCTCTTTATTTTTAGTTACCTAAATATAATCTCTTTGATTTTTCCTATTCGTTCATCGACTTTGTCACGCGCGCCATCTGATGAAGCCCTAGACTCCGTTTCGCATGTGCTGACGTCATCTTGTCAATTTTAATTTTTTTTGTATGCAGTGTCCGGGCTGTGGCTGTAGTTAGTGACTTTTTGACGTTAATGACTTCTTGCGATAAGCCGACGCGTTATTATGTGAACATTTAGTTTATATTCAAGCACTGTTTTTATTATTATTTTGGTCTGGCCGTAGTCTTCTTAGTAGCTATCAACACATGCATGTTTTGAAATGAAATGAAATGAAATGAAATAATATTTATTGTTTAGGTCAGTAATTGTAGCCGGTCTTACTGCTAATTTTATTAGTTCACTAAACTTTCCTTTTTAAGTGTATACACAAGTTTAAATAAAATTGAATACAATTAAAAGTTTAAATTAAGTCAATATTAAATGTCAAGGTCATTATTATAATAATAATCAAATTCATAAAACATAATCAAAAGACTCAATAATCAAATTAACGATTGAAAAATATGTCTCGGACGGGATTGGAACCCGCAACCTGCCAAACCAGCAC
Source organism: Agonopterix arenella (assembly GCA_927399405.1). Classification (NCBI taxonomy): domain Eukaryota; kingdom Metazoa; phylum Arthropoda; class Insecta; order Lepidoptera; family Depressariidae; genus Agonopterix; species Agonopterix arenella. The sequence goes on from OV656710.1 coordinate 7,433,093, forward strand.
AATATGGCTGTACTTAACGTGTTATGTTAATGCCAGTGACATTAGTTATTATTACCTTTGAAGAAGCATGTCATGGATAATTACATTTTTATGAACTAAATAATTTCATGGCTAAAAATTTTATATAATTAATGTATTAATATTTGGCAGCCTCCACACTATGACTACTTATATAGGGACTAGTTACGCGTGTAATTCTATTATCAAACATTTCTGCCACTTTTTGCGGGGGCGAGGTAACTAGTCGGGGAAATCTACGGATTTTTGTATGGAGTAGGTTGCATTAATTGCACTTTTGGTGATAATTTGGAATATAGTAGATACATACATGAAAAACATAAATTCTCAATAATCCCCGATTTTGTTTTGTGTATTACTGAATAACTAAGACATTTACAAAACATTAAATTTAGGTACGAACACAAAATGGAAAACTGGTGATTTTATACAGACGGCTTCGTTCAATTCGTTTTACTTATAACAATAATAATCTCCGGTAAATATTGTAAATTTGAGTAGATATTTAATATTTTGTAAGATTTCAAAAATTATACCCTCATAACTTAATTATTTAACGTTTGATTGTACACATTAAATTTGCATAGTGATAATTAACTGTCTCTTTTGCTGGTATGCTGGAAGAAATATCTTTAGAAATAAGCTTGCCCTTTGTACATTTATATCGATTTTAAGGTATTTCTCAGGGTCCTCAGCCTATATAACCACGAAATCTCGACAAAAGTGTTATAAACTTACAATAATATTAGTTCAAGTTTTTTTTAGTTTTGTTAGTTAGTTTTTAGTTCAGTTAGTTATTAGTACTAAAGTGTCTTTAATGCCTTATTCAAACCTTATTTTTCCTAGACTAAACATGAAATCCGTAACTTTGGATTTTATTCCCATAACTTTAGATTCTAATTTTGAACGTTAAAAATCATGAAAAGTAGTCTCGCGTGAACCCCAAATGTTCTAAGTTCGAAATTATTGTTTCGCAATTATAGGCTCGTTTAGTGATAAGGTATACAATTTAATGTAAATGCACATAATTAATTGATCTTATACCGTGGCAGAGGGGTAATGCTACCGCAAGGCTAGTCCTTATAATAAATAGTCAAAGCCTCCACAATTTCGTAACGCGCAGACCACCGATTTTAAATACACATAACGTTTGATTGAATGAACCGATTGCTATGAAATAGAGCCTAAATGTTAATGCAAACTAAGTCCTCTATGTTTTTGTAAAAATCTCATTTATATCGGTTCCGTTGTTTTTAAGTGATGCGAGCACAAACACACAGAAAAACAGACAAAAATTCTGATAATGGTCTCAGTGCCAATGGAATGCCATTAAGTACCCTAAATGCCCCCAGTTAATATTTTTGCAAATATCCTTAATGTACATCCACGCCAAGTTTACTATGGGACAACAGATATTTTTACGCGATTTCTATGCTAGTCCCATAGAGAAAGTTGTTCTGTTTCATGGTCTGATAATTCCCTTAAAAAAAAAAAATATATATATATATATATATATATACGGTCGAATTGAGAAACCTCGTCCTTTTTTGAAGTTGGTTAAAAAACCGTCTACATAGTTAAGAAAGACCCTGTATAGATTCTAAACCACAAGAGTATTGAAATTTCACTCTAACCGAATATTCCCCAAAAGAAAAAATGTTATATCATTCAAAAACTAGCATGGATAAAAATGCTAACAGCATCCATTCTTCATTGCCTTCATAATTTATAACGTCTAACAAACTTTCTACTTTGGTAAACAAGAAATTTATGATAATCGATGAAGCCTCTTAAAAGAAACCGAGTGCATTTTTCTTCAGCAACCCGCAAACACAGTATAGTATACATTACATTATTCACGAGCTCAGACAGTGAACTATTAACAAGAGGATTTTGGCAGTGAACCTTCACGCGAAGTGGCATTTACCAGAATTTGCGATGCAAAATAGCACTGCACAGAAAAGATGTTAATATTTCACTGTACTGTTTCGTTTAGAGACGGGATGACCGAACGAGTTGAATACGGAAAAGGTGATATTCAAATCAGGGTCAAAGATGAATAAGATAAGGTTAGAACTCGTTGACTATGGACAGACTGACGTGGATATGCTTGGCGTCTGCCTCAAAAGAGACGTCATCCTCAATCTTAGTATGGGAAATAGGCTAACATAAAAATGTTGGCGTATAGTTATGGAACTCATGTCGATTTGTTTCTCATAACCTCTAGATAATAGTGGTAATATTAGCTATACCTCATCTAAACGGAGTGTCGCGTAATCGCAGTTGGCGTACATCTTGTCTTCGTAAGATAATTATGTTGTTTTTTATTTTTCTTTTCGTATTAACATCTAAGATGTTCCTATACACGCATTGCTTTACATGTGCCGTTTTAATAGGAAAAAAGAATCTTGGCAATAAAAGTCAAATCGGTGCATTTTTTATATTTATTTCATAATTTTCCGATTGCATTTTTACCTTTTTTCGTCCGATTACTAAAGTAAATTAATTTATATTTTTAGAGTGTAATACCGCTGCTGCGGCCACCCAACATAACTTACACATAATTTTTCTTTACGTTGATGTTTATAGTGTCACAATTTTTTTTTTTAAATTGCACTCTTCTTGTAAGACACATCACAAAGCATTGCGTCCACTGCATTGTTTGTACGTAATGCAGAAGCTATTCTTTGCTAGCTCGTGAAAAAAATTATTCACATGGTGATAGGACAGTAAAATTATAAAATTTTTGGAAAGGTTAACGAATTTCGGACAACTTTCATGTGCGAAAGAGAGGAACAGAGGTTTCAGTGGTGGGTAGAGAAGTGAAAGTTTTCGAGTCTCAGTGTATAGTGGCTTATTTGTTATTATGCTTACGACTATATTCATCGAGGGATTAGCCGAGATATTCTGAAAACTCAGAACATCCACGCATCTGACATTTGCCTCTTGTTATACTTAATATGCGTTTACTTTTCAAAGGGGATGATCAGACCGCCAAACTGAACAACTTTCTCTATGGGACATCAAAATCGAGAAAAAAAATCACCTATTCCATACAAAACTGCAAACATACTCGACCCAAATGTATAGGACAGCAGATTTTTTCGCGAATCCAACGTTGGACCCATAGAAAAAGTAGTTCAGTTTAATGGTCTGATCATCCCCTTCGAAAAAGGTCAGCATAATAAGAAGGACCCTGTCTACAAATCGGCGCGGCGGTTCGAAATTTGTCGGTAAACCACCGAGTAAAATGTACGTACAAACTTATTAAATGTAAAACGGGTGCACGAAGATACTTTCCAAAGCGGTACGTACTGAAAACCCGATATGTCGGGCGCAACCTGGGCAATCCTCTAACGTTGATTGGACAATCTCTTCACAACGATGGCAAGTCAAACTCAATGAGTACAAAAGCAGTATAATAAAGTATGTACTACGTATAGTAAAGACATGCGATCGACTCTATAAAAAATAATGTTAAATTATAAAAAAAACATAAGCTTTTGTAAATATATCTGTTCTATCATAAATAATGTATCTGCTTCTTCATTGCTTCATTTCAATTACATTTGAACTATTTCTAATACAAGGGTGTAACAAAACATCCTAATAATAATTAAAGGAATGCTTTAGACCATCAAACAGAACAACTTAGATTATGGAGCCCTGCTCAAGTAGCAGCAAAGCCAACATCGAGAAAAAAAGGTTACTTTTATACAAATCTCTCGACGAAAACTCAACTTTTTTTTTTGTTACCCCCAGCATAGACGATTCATTGCGTCGTTATTTGAAATGGTCCTAAAACTAGTACATTTTCAATGGAATGGAAAACTGTCGAATAACTTGTATTCAATTCAAAAATTTGCCCGTCTCTAGATCCGTTGTCTTAAATATCTTTCAGTGAGGGTGAAGTCAGATGCTTTGGGACTTAACTGATGAACAATGCAGAATAAATAGGGATGCAAGAGGTTTAATTTACATGTTTGTTAAGGTGATAGAGGTACTTGGAGGAAATTATGTGTTTATTTTCGGTAACAGAGCATTTACACACGCTTTATAACACCACTGGCTTCAATTTCGAGGCATGTATTGTACCTACTGTCCATTACAAGTGGGGCTCACTCACCGTGACACTGGACAGAGTTTCGGTACTACTTGTAAAATTTTGATGTTCTGAGGTTTCATAATATCTCTGACTAGCCCCTATATGAATATGAATATATGAATGAATGAATGATTTCTAGAATTCTATGAATTCTAGATTTTAGATTTGCAGTGCCCTAGCAGGGTACTGGAATCACTATGTGACATCTTTTAATAGTTGCAATAAATGATTTGTATTTATATCTACGAGATTTAAATGCAATACAAATTCTTAAGACAGATTCATATTTAAAAAACATAAACATAATATTTGAATTCATTACCAGTTAAAAAAGAAAACAACTTTACTAAAAATCCTTATTTTCGGAACGTAATTTAGACGTAGTCGCTCGGAATGAAAACGGACGCTTCTCAAACAAACGAAAACGTTCTTTATTACAAAGTTAAATTGCAAAATGTTGAAGTCTCTGAAGATCAAAGTCCTACAAACATACAAATTTAAAATAACGTTTGCTCAACCGTCGTAGATTCGATGTTTTATTTTGAGGGATTAAAGCTTGAATCTACAAGGCACGGTAATATTTGGGTCACCGGCATACTTTCAGGTGTTCCATGCAGACATAACCAAACTAAATAGCTCAAAAGACATAACATAATCCATTCATTTCTTTAAACAAAAATATTGAGCAGGATGCTGCTGAAAAATCTGGTCGGTTTTCTATGTATGGAACAGTTTTCTTTCATCGATATTTCAATGTTGGCTCCATATCGAAACTTGTTCAGTTTCATGGTCTGAAGTAGTTCTAAAAATTTGTACAGGGTGTAAAGGACATCCTTCCGCAGACTGTGAACAAAACAGTGAACTCAGACCATCAAACTGAACAACTACTTATGGAACACTTATGGAGGCTACCCCAGCAAAGGCAAAAAAAAATCTGCTGTTTCCTCTAAATAATTTGTAAAAAAATAATGTGGGTATACCCGTATAGCTATATTTAATTCCTAAGCAATCTTGTCATAACATAATTTCGTTAGGTACCTATGGCTTTTGAAGAGCGATGATAGTCCATACGGAAGAGAGCTAGCGCCTCATGAGGCACAATCATGAGGCCGCGGTTCGATTCCTGGCCTGTACCACTAAGTTCTTCGGAATTTATGTACGGTTGTATTTATCATTTACTAGCTCGGCGGTGAAGGAAAACATCTTGAGGAAACCTGCATTCTCGAGAATGAAAAGAAAATACCATTAGTTTGGTGGTATGCGTAAAATATGGGTGAGCTTGGGGCGAACACAAAGGACCAGCGCTGGTCTCAGTGTTACATAACGACCCTTGCTTGCAATAGCCCAACCACAAGTAATAATAAATAGTTTTTAAAAGTGACATATAACAATGTCTTGTTCTGCTTGATTAATCTGTTAAAACACCTAAACTCTCAATGTATAGGTACCAAAGTCAACAAGTCCAGTGAGGATATTATAGGAGCATGTGAAACATACAATACAGGGTCCTTCTTAATTGCTGAAGGTTTTTAAAAGGATGGTCAGACCATTTAGCTGAACTTTCTCTATGGGACCAACATTGAAATCGAGTAAAATAATCTGCTGTCCCAATTTCAACCGCCTCAGTCCCATACGGCGCGGTTGTTGAGGCGGCATACAAAACTGCAATCCTACTGGATTGCAGTTTTGTATGGATACACTTTTCGCCATTTCGATGTTGGCTCTATAACGAAAGTTGTTCAATTTACATACCCATCAACATAGAATAAAATATACGTAGCGTAGAAGCCTATAGCTGCTCCTGATAGTTCAATAACTGTAGGGTGGATGCTCGTCATTCGAGTTGACACGGGCCAAATTGAATATTATGCGTAAATTGAATCCTCCACGGCTCAGGCACCTGTCAACACATTTCATATTTAGTAGGGTTCTACTAAGATTTTCTCATTAAGTACTCGCAAAAGAGGGAAAGCTTTTAAGTACTCATAGACCATTATTTATAAGCAGAGTAGCTTTAGGAGTCAATATCTACTAAGTACTAAGGGTTCCGACACATTGTTTAACGGCGATCGACGGTTTGTCCATAGAAAAACAAAGATTAGTATGGGACGCCGTTCGCCACGTCGTCGATGCTAAATAGTTGCGTACGGGGCAGCGTCCCATACTAATGGTGCTTTTTGTATGGACAAACCTTCGATCTATCAATGTGTCGCAACCTAAGTAGTAGTTACAAAACTGACATGTAAAATATTATTAGTGTTGGTTGAATACCATGAGAATGATCTAATTCAAGAATAGACGTTGCCGAAAATCTAATCTTCATCAGTTCAATTCAATCTTCTCAATTCTTCAATTATACGTCCCACTGCAGGGCATACGCATACACCTCAGGGAGGGTGTATAGGCGTTAGTCCACCACCGCCCTCACCAGGCACTACGCCACAGACACGATGATGCACAAGATGAAACTCTCCCTAGATCCCAGCTGCCGAGCGTACGGAGAGGATAAGGAGACGATGGAACATATCCTTTTGTGACTGTGATGTCTTGGCAGCAAAACGCAACGCAACGCAACCCGAACCCTCATGATTGAGTGTCAATACCTCTCCGCAACTCGCCACAGACGAACAAAAAAAAAGTAAAACGTTCATTTACTTACATCCAAAATAAGGTGACCGAATTCTTTTTCACTTTTTAAAATGCTTGTTTTTGGCGTTGGAGGTTTTTAAATTTGTAATTTAATAGTAATTCGTAATGTTTACTACTACTGAACCGATTTTCATGAAACAAAGCTAAGAACACTCCCGAAAAAGTTTGCTTTCTATTGAAAAAACGCATCGAAATCGGCCCACCCGTTTGGGAGCTACGATGCCACAGACAGATAGACAGACGGACAGACCAACATAAGCGTCAAACTTATAACACCTTTTATTAAAAATTACAGACATGTTTCGCTTTAACTAGATAGGTACTAGTATGTAATTATGTATGTAACTGCCTCCGTGGTCTAACAGTTAAGAGCATTGGCTCTCGACACGGAGGTCATGGGTTCGATTCCCACGGGGGACACCTAGTGATATTTAACTTTGTACCTTTTTTCCCCAGTTGATTAGGTCATTCCAAGCTGAATCACCTGATTGTCTAAAAACAAAAATAATTCCGTGCTTCAGATGTCACGTTAAGCCGTTGATCCCGGCTACTATCTCTGGTGGTAGTAGTCGTTACATAAAAACTACGGCCGTAAGGCGGTCTGAAAAAACTCTGACACCAGGGCTTTGCCCACACGATAAGAGGAAGAGTATGTAATGAAATGACTAATGAGTTACGATTGTAGGGGAACCCTTATCACACTTTACAGCGCTACAGGGCGTCAGTCTAGCATAAGCAAGATTTTATCACTTGGATTCATAATGTGTCCATAAATCTAACAAAGGGCCTTTTAACCTTACCTTTGAGTCTAAAGTACACTTACTTAAATGAAGTTATTAATAAATTGTTAATATATAAAAATGAATCCCTATATCCCTTGGTCACGACATCACGCGAGAACGGCTGGACCGATTGCGATGAAACTTTGGTGGGTTGTTGGTAATTTGTACAGGGTCTAACAATAGTAATGTTTCAGACCATCAAATTGAACAACTTTCACTGTGGAGTCGACTTCGAAGTCGCGAAAATAAAATCACCTGTCCATAGTAGTTGAATCGGTACTGCGGTTTTGTAGGGAACAGCTGATTTATTTCTCGCGATTTAAATGGCTCCATAGTAAAAGTTCTTCAGTTTTATGGGCTGAGGCACCCCCTTATGTATAACTAGGGTGTTTTGTTACATCCTGTATATTACCCTACCTCAGAATTAAGATCACATTGCATTGTGATGTGATGGTGTAACATCACGTGCAGTTTTGAATAAAAACAACACTTACATTTTGTTGACGCACGCAGTTGTGCAGTAGTGGGGAGCGCTGTGGCCGAGATTCTGACACTGTTCTTAAATACCTACGGAATCCTCCGTAGGTATTTCAGTACGAGTCGTTCGATTGGTGCCCGGAACCTTCCTCAGGAGTGCGATTTTTGAAACTCATTCGTTGAACTCAGCAGTTTAAAATGTCAAAATTACTATGGAGAATTGGAGATATGCATCTTTCTACTGCTGATTTGATTTTCAAAAATCGCACTCCTGAAGAATTATTTTTAAAGTCATATAAAGCAGTAGAAAGATGCATATCTCCATAGTAATTTTGACATTTTCAACTGCTGAGCTCAGTGAATGAGTTTCAAAAATCGCATTCCTGATCTCATTAGGTACCCTTAATATTACATACATAATAATTATAATAAAACAGTCGACATTGCATGTTGCAGTGATGCGTGCACAAATAAATGTAAAAAAGAACTGACCAAATTCAGATGTAGTTCTTAGTATATTTTCCAAGATCCCACTGCAAGTTTTCTACACCCTTTGTTCAGGCAATTGAGAAAAGGTCATAGTTTAATATTCCTAAAAACAATCATTACATAATTATTTATTGTATATTTTATTAAGATAGTTTGATTGTTAGTTAGTTATATTATTATTTAGTTTCTCATAAAATTAATAAAAAATATAATATTTATAATAAATACAATAGATAATAAATTATTTTTGAGCATTAAAAAAATAGGCACTGAAAAAAATCATTATCCTAAAGCCTGTCGAAAGCACCTGGCAGCCGGATGCAAAAATGTTATGCCTGTTGATTTTCTAGGTAATAAATTCGGTACAAAATTGAAGCTAAACGCATCAGCTACACACAAAAATAAGATTTCCTTAATAGTGAATATCGCGACGTTCGTTGCCGGTTGCCACATTATTTTCGATCGTACGACTAGGGTTGATTTTTTTAGACTGCTTTGTATGATTCTTTCACAATATGAAATCAGACAGTAACACAACAGAGACAGCATTTTTACAATAAGCTATTTAAGGGCAGGTTATCCCAGTGCAAGCGTCTCTTTCTTACAAGCATACGTTTGCAATTAGCCATCCCACTTTAATTGAAAGCAGGATCACAGGATCTTTTATATAATTTGATATTTAAAAATATTAAAACATTTATTTAAAAAAGTAATCGTTAAATATTCTTTGATATGTTATTACCTATTTTTACATGTGATTATTGTTACTTAAAACCTGATAATCTTCAAGTAAAACAAGAAAAACAATCAAAAACATCCTATCTTTGTGATTTTTTTTTATCGAGGCAAGTTACAAGTATCGTGTTTTGAACCGTTGTATAATCAAGAAAGTATATTAAACTAAAACATATATTTATTGCGAATCATAAAAACGAATATTACTATTTTTACAGCTTTATCAAAAACAGGTGGTTCGGGATATCCTGGCCTTAAAATTTTGACAGACTTCGGAGTGGCAACCGTTGTCACTGGTATATTAATATTATGTCTCATTGCCTAAACATGTGAGTGTAGAAAACTTAATGTGGGATCTTTATGAGAAAAACCCGTCATAGGTCACAACATTTCAATATTCTGCGCGTATAGAACTCTGAAACACTGAGCCAATTAGTTTAAAAACCAAACTTTTACTGAAAGAGAATTGAATTTCAGAAAACAAGCGAAAGCTACTCCATTCATGCAGAACGAAGCAATGTTTTGAGGTAATTACAAATGTCATCTAGTCTCACAACTGAGATAAAAGCCGTTGGTTTTCGGCAATTCCAAGCGCATATTTGCACGATATGCAAGTTTAGACCGTAAGCTACTAAATTTGTTTAAAATGTTAGGCCTTATTCTTATTGTAATAGAGTTAATTTCTGGTCGGTTACCAACTAATACTAGGGACTGTAAGACCCGAAATGTTTTTCAGTGAAGTTTTGTTGGGAATTTAGTCTGAATGGAGTTTAAAAATATTAAAGTTTTGTCGTTAACATGTTTAAAATTTGAAAAGTATTATACTTTTTTTGACTAAATAGCCTTATTTTCTATTAATTTCCAATTTCCTAATTATACAAATTTCATAAAATTATTTGCCATACAACGGTTATGACATCACAAAATAACGTCACACGGAGAATAAAATTTAGTACCTAGGTTAGTATTTCAGAACTATATTTATTTTAGTAGACTTTACTAGAAATTAGTATAGTACTTTCTTCGAAAATTTATTGTTATGAATCGAATTCAGGTAGATTTGACAAAAATCTACTTAGGCATAACAACAAATTTTCTAGTCAAGTCTGTTAAAATAAATGGTTCATTGTGACGCTTACCACTATATATTTTTCTTCGTGATGTACGCTTGCCAAAAACACGAAGTTTTCAATACTTTCTTGGGTGTTTATCTTTAGACCTTTATCCAAATCTGCCCAGATGTTTTGGTGTTATTGTCGAGCTGGATTAACAACAAATAAAACCGGTCAACAGGTAGCGGTTGGTCGGGCTACTCACGCACCGACTCACACTTGGCCGGCTTTTAATACTTTTTTTATACAGTTTGTTCTATAATCACACCAAGTTTGATAAAACTAGTTTCTTTTTTGAGGACCCCACTTAATTGTTTACTTTCTTACATTTTTATTATTTTTTAACAAATCCGCCGTAATAACGGTTCTGTGAAAATTTCAATTGTCTAGCTAATACGGTTCAAAAGTTACAGCCCTGAATAGGTAAGACAGACGGACGGACGGACAACGTAGGTTTAGTAATAGGGTCCCGTTTTTACCTCTTGGGTAGGGAAACCTTAAAATCGTCAATCTAGTGATAAAGGATTCTATTTTATTGCATCTGTGTGAAAGCATAAAATCAAATGCAGATTCGTCGAATATTTTGTAGCGCTTAAGCGCCAATCAGCGCAACGCGGAAATCCAGATTTCAGGATTTACTGTCCAATGAAAACCGAATTAGCCTCACGCCAGCGATTTATTCCAGGATTTTACACGCTTAGCGCATTCAATAGCTTATTTTACTATTGATTAGCGGGCTGTATGTACTTGTTTCTAATTTAGCAGCAAAATACGGGTAGGTACTTATTAAACCTGCAATTATTTAAAACCATGTGCTGAGACCTTAATATTACCTGATAGTAATTAATATACAGCACAGGGTCCTTCTTAATTTGCTAAAGGCTTTTTAAGTGGATGATCAGACCATCAAACAACTTTCTGTATGGTATCATTGAAATCGCAAAAAAAATTGTCAACCAGAATCCGATAATGTTGTGGGACCAACAGGTCCCATAAAGCAAGTTGTTTAGTTTGATGGTCTGATCATCCCCTTAAAACACTGTATTACTAGAGTTCGTCCTCACAAATTACACTGGATGAGTATTTTTACCGTTCCAAATCGATTTTGATTTTGAATTGAAAATAGCAATGACCAACGACAACCCGCAGCTTCGTCCTCACAAATTTTAAGTCAAATCATAAGCTATGAAACAAAAAACTTTCATCAAAATCGGTTCAGTAATTTTTGCGTGGTGCGGTTCGAAACAAACAAACAGACCGACAAAAATTCTAATAAAAAAATTGATTTGGAGTCAGGGATACCTAAAAGCCATATCGTAGTCTTTTTTTATGTTAATATCTTCAATGAACAGACACACTCCTGGTACAGTTTTAAATAATTTAGATTAGTTTATTTCTAGAGTAAACTTTCACTGTGATTACTATAATTATTATAGAAACCATTCGATAGGTTAGGTATCTAGACTTTCGTTTTTTTTGGAGATGACTATTAAAGCTCTGCTCAGGGAGCAACTACTGCTTTTTACTGCGGACTATTGGAGGGACCACGATGGGTTTACCGAGCAAATGAATGAACTTAAGCAACCGACCTAGGGGCACCTCGGCATAGGACGTTGCTGGGGCTACGCGGCGGATTGGGTAGCGGGGATCGGTGAGAAGACTTTCGATGTAGCGTAACATGGATGGAGCCTACCATCCATAAACAGTGTTCAATGAAGAGACAATCTAAGTTTTGAAGTAACATCGGCATTAACAAGCATTCACTGGATTAAAATTTTGCCGCAGTAGAGAAAGTGAAAACTAAAAACTCTATTCAAAATAGCTATATCTCTAGGCAAACCAGAAAATATCAACTGCTGCTGCTAGTGCGGGGCAGTTGCACACCGATGATCCACTACATTACGAGCAACCTAAACGCATTGTATGATGTCGACTAAGACCGTAGTTCAGTTGATAATATATTTTTTTGTTAAGAACCCTCAACGTTTTCAAAACATCAGTCACAGGCTCGTAGCCTTTAGGGAATTATTAATTAAATTCTGTGACCCTTCATTGAAATGGTTTTAATTATTTAGCAACTTATAAATATAACAGAAAATTCCCTAATAAGTATTCTGAATAAGTATTTTTTACATAAGGAATTCATTGATTGAAAGATTGTACCATATTACTTATTAACAAGAAGTCTGTTCTAATTAACGAAAAAACCAAGCTCCTACGCTCATCAGTGATGAGTCATCACGAACGCGTAAACTTCTACTAGTAACTTATTATTAATCTGTGCTTCTACTTAAAATGATCTGATAGCATGATGAGCACTTACTTGCTTCTTCCTATCAATACTACGCCCACAAAGTGGCCATAGATTAATATGTATATTGGATATCGATAGGTAAGTCGCCTTGAATTTCAGGAAGTCCTAATTATTAGCGTTGCCGCTTATTAGCACCAGGGGGAGGGGCACCACATTATGAAATAAATTGAAAAAGACGATCTTCCAACACGAGGATCGAACCTAGCTACCCGAATCGTAAGCCGGATGTCTAGACCGCTAGACAAACAAGACAGTGATTGATATGGGTGAAATCTCTCACTACTATAGCGCAGCGCGTGAGGTGTAGCGCGCTGTCACTCCGATATGAACCCTAGTTCAACACATAGTGCGTGCTAGATGGCGGACGCTGTCTATGGAAAATCAGCGTTCCACTTAATTTGTACTAAGATAACATAGCATGTATGCTTCGTACATTTGTGTTCGACGTAGCGTTATGGCATAGTGCTCCGAAACAACCGATAGATGGCGAAAGCTGTCTATGGAAAATCAGCGTTCCTCTTAATTTGTACTAAGATAACATAGCATGTATGCTTCGTACATTTGTGTTCGACGTAGCGTTATGGCATAGTGCTCCGAAACATAACCGATAGATGGCGAAAGCTGTCTATGGAAAATCAGCGTTCCTCTTAATTTGTACTAAGATAACATAGCATGAAGGTGGCTTATTATGGCCAACTTCCTCTCACACTTGGTGAGCAGGCCTTTGTCACAACTTGGACACTTTAGCTGTCATTTCATACAAATAGGAAAAAAACTGCAGGAATACACCTGTGCCTACATTTTACGCCTACGCCAAGCTTCCTACCAAGCGGGGGTTGGGTTGGTAGGGGGCAGGGAGGTCCGTACTGTATGTATAGTCCAGTAATTTTCCGGTTTGAGCTGGGACTAATTAAGAATTGATATTTTTTTCGGTAAGTATATCATTTAAGATCCAATTTGAGCCTAGAAAAATATCTAAAATAAAAAAAATATGACGTCCAGCAATAGCCCCAAATTTAAAATTTAGCATTTATCTCGTCGTAAAACCTGACAGTTAACTATTATACACACTTCAGTCACGGAGTAAATATTTTTGCCACTTAGAAAGCTTTGAAAAATACATTTGTATTTTCTTACGAATAACTCAGGTTTTAAATTTCGATGGCTATTTCTATTGCTCGAAAGTCATTTATGTTATTGAATATAATTGAAATGAGTGCATTGGTATTAACATTATTAAGTTAAAAGCCTTCTGGGGGACACAATGTTGATATAGTATAGGGGAATAGTCTTTTTGTCACTAAATGGTACCAGTTACAGTTTAAAAGAACCATTCTGAATTCAAGGCCCTCTTAAACTAGGCTGGGGCCCTTGGACACTCAAAAATTTGAGGCCCTTGTGGAAAGTAAAAAAAACTAAATATAATAAAAAAAAAATTACTAAGTATGACCATTTATTATAGGTAATCAAATACAGTATAGTATGATATAATATGTCATTAATGATATTAGAATGCTGCTGGTTTTTTGGTTACGATTACGCTAGATGGTGTACTTAGTAAATTAGGTAGGGTGCGTTCGGAAATATTATGAATTAGTACAGTAGGAATAGGCGCAGTCATCGATATAATGGCGTAGTATATGCCTTGTAAATATTAATAATATAACCTTCTGATAAGATTACTGATTTGTGAAAAAAATGTAATGTGCCCGACAAAAATGTTTTGAAAATAAATGTGGGAGAGAAATTGTCGGTCCCGGTCCTTCGGGGCCCCCTGAGAATGGGGGCTCTGGGCACGGGCTCCGTGTGCCCTTATGGTGAAGACGGTATTGTCTGAATTACTCCCCACCCCTGCTAACAAAACTCCGTAAAATGACTGGGCTAGTAGTACTACTCTTTCTTATACTGATGTGCCTTTGTCCTGCAATGGTATCCCACAGGCTATGTAAGAATGTTCCCTAGTAGCCTTACATAATTTAGACAACTGAAAAGAATACTTTTTCAGAAGATTAAGCTCGTATAATACAAAAATTTGCTCGCAATCGATGACATACCAGTATATTGTTCCCCAATATATTGTAAGCAAAGTTTACCTTGAAATTCAATCTGCGGCAAGCGAAGCCTCTTGTATTTATATTCATACGAAAATCCACTTGGGTATGCCTCGATGTAGTTCAATAAATTCTCTTGAGGATGAAGGCAAAACAATATAAAAGTTTTTGCTTGCCTAGTCGCGGTGGATAATCTTGCCCCGGAAAATAAAGTCAATGAAACAAATACGATTTTGCGTAACCGTGATTCGTTTATGTATTGTTTATTAAGGTTCACAAGTGGCAAGTGTTAGAAAGGGGCGATCTAGGCGCACGTAAGTTGGCCTTATTGCTTGAATAAGTTGGGTTTTATTAATAACACGAACGTTTGGCATCTCTGTTCGAATAACGTCATATACCACAGTCTTCACACCCAGCCACCAGCGAGTTGGATGACCTGCTTGAGGGAAACCACACTCGGTATAAAAAATAATCAGATTTTAAGAGTTACGCGGTAAGAACCCGTTAAAATGATTATATTTAGCTAAATAAAATCAATACCGAAAATAATTGATATTTTCTCACAATAGCATTCATCATCATCATCATTCCTCTGTCTATTACAAGTGGCGACGGGCTCACTCCCCGTCACACTGGATAGAGTTTCGGTACTAGTGAAACGTGGATGTTCTGAGGTTTCAGAATGACTCTGACTACCCTCTTGGTGAATATAGTCGTGAGCATATATATATAATAATATATATCATCATCATCATCAGCCTATCATCGTCCACTCCTGGTCATAGGCCTCTCCCAAGGCGCGCCACTAAATTCTGTCCTCGGCCTTCCTCATCCCTTACAATAGCATTAACAGTATAAATTTTGATCCTTCAGTCCTTTGATATAATGAATAATATCCGAAAAAGTCTATCCTCGTTCGTTATTTTACTGTTACCAGTACGGGGAAAATGCATTACCGAGGCCATTAAATCGCCAGACACCGCTTAATTGAACATCAAGTCTGATATTACCGTTAATAACTATAGAAACCTCATTAGTTTTAAAATTTTTGAATTAATTTGAGAGTCCCCTAAGATTGCCTTTAACCAAGCCACCATTCAGTCATACAAAAAATAGGAGTGTATCGTTCAACCACGACGGTTTCTAATGATTATTAGGTACCGCGGGAAATTAAAGGGACATCAAACTCCCCATTCGACTCCCGATTTTTCCAGATAGCTTCTAGATGACCAACTCTACATTGGATTGTGATATTGTAATAAAAGGGTTTAACGACTGGTTTTGAAATATACAAAATCCCACTAAAGATAAAAACTCGAATAGCCTACCAACTGAATGTAAACGGCAGCTGTAGCATGGGTATTTTTTTTGTATTCAGGGTGTAAGTGACAGCCTAGAAAATACTGAAACGGTGAACTCAGAACATCAAACTGAAGACTTTCACAATGGAGACTCAGGAAATGCGAAAAAAATCTGCTGTCCCATACAAAACTGCTGTATCTAGGTAGATACATCTCCTGAGTCTGTCATCGCATTTCCTGAGTCTCCATTGTGAAAGTCTTCAGTTTGATGTTCTGAGTTCACCGTTTCAGTATTTTCTAGGCTGTCACTTACATAATATGAAGCATACTGTCACTACATTTTAGTCAGGCGACTAAAATGTAGTGACAGTATGCTTCATATTGAAAGTTGTTCAGTTTGATGGTTTGAGTTCACTATTTCATTATTTGGTAGGCTGCCACTTACAGCACCCGGTATGTAAAAGTTGGGTTTGCTTTTTACCTCAGTCCAGTCCTCAGGACAAAGATGAGGTCGAAGATAATAGAGCTTAGAGCGAGCTTACCCAGAAGAAGCCTATTCACTCTATACTTTAAAGGAATTCGGGTTGTAAGCGGTCGGAAATACTGACGCAGGCAGGGCATTCCACTCAATGGCTGTGCGTATTATAAAAGATTCTGAGTAAGGCGCGTAAGGAATGTCAACCAATGGCTATCTTTTATATTAAAAGTTTCCATATGGGTAGAATGATTCGATTGGTATCTAGTATTTCGCGCACAAAAACCAAGTACCAAATTAAACAAATGCTAAAACAAAACAGAGGAATAATGAAGAATGAAACTCTGACGTCTACTGGACATAAAGCCAGCGCGGTAAATAAAATTTCATTTCTTTGCCAAGTTTTAAAAGTAAGAATAACAGTCATGTTATACTTTACAAAGTCTTGTTCCACGTCGCAAATGAGTAAGGAAATTGTCTTATTTGTGACATATAAAATTGTATTGTCCTTGTTTCCGAGGCTTGTTGTAACTAATTAACGAAATTTACTTTTTATTTTGACAATGCTAAAAAATATATATATTATATTATAATATATAATCGTAGCCTCGCCTTCCGAACAGGGTAGGGTAGTGGTCCTATCCCGTCCTGGATTAAACTCGAACTCAAAATTTTTTAAATCGAAATATGTCACGTAGATAATTTTCTGTCGTCATTTTTAGACTCTACCGCCGCGTGCGTCGGCAAGTTTTCCGTTGTAGACAATATGCGGCCAGAAACTCTACAACGCACCCGATCGGACCCGTACAAATGAGTTTTTTTGCAACTTATATCTGATTTGTAACACTACTGGCTGTTCGGTAAGGAAAAACACAGCCCAATCCTACTTACTTCAATTTCAAGGTTCATTTCTATTAAAAGTGGGGATGGGTCGACAGTCCCATTGGACAGAGTACGAGCGCAGTATGAAACTCATCACAAACGGGAGTTATAAATAAGATATCGTAACGTCGAGGTTGTCTCTTTCCTATCCTAACGTTAAATTTCGTTTAAATTTCGTACGAAAAAAAAGAAAAAATTTCAAATTTCATTTCAGATAATTTTTTGGACCCTATATTGAATTCGGAACCCTAGTTTCCTATGTAAAAACGTGAGATATATTCAGAAACAATAATGAAGATAAAGATAATTCAATACCATGACAATATACGAAACAACACATTTTTTTGAGCTGCTGTATCCTACAGTCATCTTATAACATCTTCGGATAACTGTTTATTTGTAAATAATTGAATTAATTCAGTATTTCATCAAATAGATTTTGCTTTCACATAGAGTTGCTGGACTAGTCTTGTAACAATAGTTGCTTCCAATTTCACATAACTAAGTATCACCGTTTGTTACCTCAATGCATTTTTTAACACTAAATTTATTAAGTACGTACTATAATCCAACTAAGTGCGTGTGTACACTGCATCCGAGAAATTTCTCGGATTCAGATCCGTAAAATTCTGTGTAGTGCACAAGCGGCCTAGAGCTCATAGCACATTTACACGACACCGCTCTTGCACGGTAAAAAGAAGGAACATATAATGATGATGTCCTCCATGACATATTCGTCGACGGCGACCCTCATTGGTGTGAGCTCGGAATTCGGATGTCGCTGAAGAATCCGTGTTTTGTTTTGAAGACTTCATTTTACACGCAGCACACTACAGTCGTGGTCGAAGTTTGACTTCAAGGGATGCCAGCCTAACAGTCTCAAAGTACTTGGTCCCTTCCCAGACAGCTTTTCGCCAATCAGGTCTCCTGCATCGGCAGCGTGTGGCACGCTGTTTGCAATTGTATGTTGCCATTGTGAAGTGTATCTATAGAGCACGATCCTAAGCCTATATTTGAATCGTTATTCTTTTACCGTGTGGGAGCGGTGTCGTGCAAATGAGCTATGGCCTTAGGGATGGAAACTTTGGTAGGTAAAACTACCTAATGTCATTTACTCTCGCGTTCAGGTGTAGCTAACCTTTACCATATTGAAGGTTTCGGAATGGAATTACGTGTCAATTGGTAATAGTCAGCTAACCTTGTACAAAAATAAAAGCATCAACATTATACCTAATCCCCTCGTACCACGTACGACATTCACAGGAAAAAATATCTAGAGGGTTCACTTTGATAAGTTATAAATGTCAAGATAGACAGTCGAAGCTACGAACGCGTTGAAAAAAATATCACCGAACTCTGGGGAGATAAACCATGTCGGTATACACGCACACAGAGATAAGACGTATGACGCCTCACGCACACCAACCTAAGAATGTTGGCCTTTTTTTTAAATGGTAGAAGCGTGAGGCTCTATCTAGACATATACTTTATCTAAAAGGTGATCCATTATAAGAAACGACACAGCTATTCCTTTAAAGATCATTCCTAGTAATATAATTTTTCAATCGTTTCCAGCACAAATTTATCCAGTTCCATAGGAATGCAGAATTAATTAATAGCGCACAGCCACATCTCACAGTGCGACCCTCTTCAATCTTGCCTGTGTAAGGCTCGCTTCCACCTTAATTTAGGACGAGAATTTCACTTAAGTGACTTTTATTGCAAACAACGAAGATTCAGCCGGCGAATTTATAAGTAAACAAAACATTTTGTTGGCCCGTTTACTGCAAGGTGGTAAGCGATTTGGGTATTTCTATTTTGGGTTCAGCTTTTGTTTGTCTTGATTAATTTTATATTGCATGGCGATTGCTTTGGCGTTTACGTGATCTTCGAGTAATCGTCGAATTTCATTTCTCAAGTTGACGAGTGTAATGCTCATGCAACTCCTCTTTAAAACTTAATGAGACCACCTTGTCTGTAAAAATAAAAATTTTTTTCTTCACTTAATAGATGGCGTCGTATTCACGAAAATTTACTTGTCAATCGCATCGAGCGATTATTTCCCAATTTTAAACCTTTTAGGAGCATGTGGAACGTGTGTGCCCTGTTTAAAATTGTTTATGTATTACATGTGGGTTTGACGAATTAGGGAGAGGTGCAATATTTACTCAAAATAGACAGCTCTCGAACCGCGAGAAGATCACATCAATTGTAACAATTTTAAAGATTGTTCTAAATAAATCGCAACTGGACCGCGTGTGAAGCTTAGCTTTTTAAACATTTGGTATTGCGCTAATGGCTCAAACGTTAAAGGCTGTCAGTCACATAGTAAATAAGTCAAGCTTAGCGCGATACGAAATTAACATAGTTGAATAGTAATTGGATTGCAAGCTGATTAGAACTGAAATTGGATTAGGATTTAACGTGGATGTTATAAATTATTGCGATCGCCCTCCAGGGCTTACTAAAAATATGTTTTTTACTATTAAAGAACAAGGGGCAGAATGGGCCCAGCACTGTAGCACTTTTTTATCTTCTTTAAATTAAACACCTGAATAAGACCAATATTTTATTATACGGCAGCATAACTGTAACGCGTTAAATAAAAAAGTTACAGCCGTTTAAAAATTCAATTAATTACCCATATGAATGCTTATATTTTTGACCTAATAATGCCCATACAGTGGAAGAAAGAGTATGGTACTCTAGGAGCTAGTTAGCTATTTTTCTTTTGGTGTCTTATTATTGGTGTTGCCTGGTGGGTGGTGGGCGTAGGGTGGTGTGTGTTGGGTGGTGGGTGTTGGGTGTTGGTTGGTGGGTGGTGGGTGTTGGGTAGTGGGTAGTGGGTGTTGCCTGGTGGGTGGTGGGTGATGCCTGGTGTGGTGGGTGTTGGGCGTTGGATGTTTGGTTGTGGGTCTTGGGCGGTTTATGTTTGGTTTTGGCAAGCTCCCACAGTACCATACTCTTTCTTCTACTGTATGGGCATTATTAGGTAAAAAAATATTAGCAGTCATATAGGTAATTGATTGAAGTTTTAAACGGCTGTAACTTTTTTATTTATCGCGTTACAGTTATGCTGCCAAATAATAAAATGTTAGTATTATTCAGGTCTTTAATTTAAAGTAGAAAAGAAAGTGCTACAGTACTGGGCCCAGGGTCCAAACAAAACTGCCCATTGTTCTTTAATATAATTATTAATCTGAGTCAAATTTACTGCTTTACTAACGCCATCTATGGATTTTTTTCATACCAATCCTGGAAAACGCATCATTGTTTTAACGATCAACCCGAAATATTCGTAATAGTCATTCCTGAATAACGACGAAAACTGTATAAATTTCAAACGGGCGTTTAAAATACGTAAATAATCCACATAAAATCAGACTCGCTTCTATCATAAAAGGAGTTACAACTGAAACATTTTAATGAGAAAGACTTATGAAATGCTGTTTGTATCGCCTGTCGTCTTAGCATTGCAGATTTGAAACTCTTTTTAGTGTTTTGGCGCCGGCCGCGGGTTGGTAATCTCTGGGATAATAATCTTCTGGCACGGAATTCGATAGGGTTGCACTAAACTGTATCGATACAAAACAGTTTTTATTTACGCCTATGGCGAATTTTGTTTGTAGGCATAAGTCATAAGTCTACATCCAGCGTCTGAAGCCATCGATGTGCCTCAGGTGTCAGGTGTGTCAGGTCCTCAGGACGACCCGGGTAAGCTCGAAGTGGGCCTCGAAGGAACCATTATATAATGTGCTGCGTCTGGTCTTCGATCCCGCAGTCACACAAAGGAGACTCCGTCCAGCCCCATTTGTGTCACAGTATCACGTCAGCAACAGTTCCAATTTTACAATTTAGTTATTATCTCGTTCTAAAAAACCTGACGGTAATTTTTTTTTTGCACATATTTAAGGCTTTACCAATATTCGTACTTCTAACATGGTGTAAATATTTTTGTCTACTTAGAAAGTTTTGAAAAATACATTCGTATTTTCTAATAAATACCTCATTTTTTAAATTTCAATGCCTATTTTATTGCTCAAAAATAATTTACATTGTTAAATCAAAGTCAAATGAGTGCATTGGTATTAATATTATTAATTTAAAAGCCTTCTGGGACACACAATTTCGATTTCTATGTTGCGTAACAAAATTTTTTTTAATATGTTTTAAGATAGTCTTTTTGTCACTAAATGGTGCCGGTTACTGTTTAAAAGTCCAATTAATAATTACTCCCTACCCCGCCTAACAAGACTCCGTAAAATGACTGGGCTATTAAGGGTATAACTATCCAGACAATGAAATTAAAGAACTCTCCCTAAATAGGTCGAGAAACGAGAAAAACTAGGTCCTATACTCCTCCTATAGAAAATCGATCGGCTGAACCGCACTTTAGTACGAAAGGTAAAAAAAAAAATCTCATTTTTCGACCCATATATTCCTCAGGGGAAATTGTTTATTTTCATTATCTAAATACTATACATTATAGTATTCAAAATCCACGCCATACATCTTATCATGCCAATATCTTATCGATATCGATAAAATTCAACGCAACATCGACAAATAGAGTGTATAAAGTCTTCATTTAGTAATACAGTACAGACCGGGGTTAAGCATCCGTTTCACTAATGCGCTGGGTCATTTCATTTTTACATCACCCTTTGGATAGTTTGCACGAAGTTAGCAGCTTTTTGCCGACGCCGGCGCCGTAAAATTTTAGATCTTGAGTAGTTGAGAATAATGTTGTTTTTCCATTAGACATAAAGCTGTTCCCTACTAAAATATCATAAAAAATTAAGATTTTATTAACTGAATTTTTTCAGAGCTACTTGATCTTGAGCATTAGCTATATTGTTATATTATGACTATATTTACCTCCATGTAGATCGCTCGCTCGAATGCGTAAAAAACTTAAATTAATTTTTTTTACGCATTCGAGCGAGCGATTTACATGGAGGTAAATTAATGATTAAACGAACCTACCCGTATGTGAAGTTCTATCATAATCTTATGAGATGTTTCTTCCGAAGAGATAAGCATAAATACACACGGTGTCGCCCATATAAACTTAATATACTATCATAATAGTAATATTAAGGGCCTATGTCGAAAAATAATTGAAATGGGCGTGTGATAGCTTATATTACTGCCTGATGCGAGAGAAAGAGATGGGGCGGCGCGCGCGCCTGAAACGACGCAAGCGTAAAACAAACTTTATTTAATTGTGATTGTACTATTTATGTAAGTTCAATTCTGCTCTTATCAAAATTTGTAAAATATCAATCTCTTTTTTTTTTTAAATCAAGTCTCGTGTTTCTATTATTCACCGTTTAGCAGTTCCAAGCGTTTATAAATAAAAACAAAGTCTACTTTGGCTTGTTTTTCTATCGAGAAAATGTGTCTTAATCGTGTTTTGGCTCTAATCAAAACTTCAATTATATGTTCAAATTACACATATCCGCTAATCATACTCCTACTGTTAGAATCCTATTTTTTTCACATAGCCTCTGAAGTTTAATGGTGTCGCCAAAGAGCACTGAATTTGAGGAAAAAACATAAAAAATTTGTTTATGTCCTTAGTGTCTGACAGCTCGCACGTGTTTCCTTACTATTTTTTCACATGATCACTCATTAAATTGCACTTCAGGGGTAATTTTTCATTCACACCATCGTTTTTTTTTTGTAATTTAACATGAAAAACTGGTTATATTGTGATTAAAACAAACAATTTAAAACGAACATGCGACTTTGACCGACACGAAAAAGAATGTGAAGTTAATTCACAGTAGATGGCGTAACTGTGAGCATGACGTTTTTTGTTTTTTTTATGGAGTTTGGAGGTTGATCTATTGATTTAGCTCTGAAATTCGTGTACAATGGCCGGAGAATTAGGAATACTACTTGGTCTAATTATATTATAATGAGAGACTATGCCAAGTGAAGTTGTACTTCACTTGGCAGCTATATTAGCAGACTTTACTAGATATTTTTTATTATATTAAGTAGATTTTTTGCTGTCGATTTTTTATTTTTTTTAGTCGATTTTAAATCCATAGATAATCTACCAGAATTCGATTCATAATGAACAACAAATTTTCTAGTAAAGTGGTATTTTATTTAAGTACAACAATAAACACAAACACAAATCCGTGTGGTATCGGCTAAGTGGGATCACACACGATGACGCATTGACGGAGCGTCAGACGTCAGTCCGTCATTTGTGAAACAAGTTATTGTATGAAACCGAACTAAGAAGCACACACGGTGACGGATTGACGCACCGTGTGTGCTTCTACGTACGGTTTCATACAACTCCTTGCTTCACAAATGACGGACTGACGTCTGCCGCTCCGTCATGCGTCATCGTGTGTGATCCCACTAAGAGCCTAAGAATAGCACCATCCCATCCCATCCTAAGGGACCTAGGTACCGGAGGATGGGCAGCAGCATCCTCTGAGTACACACATTCAATCCAACTGCGATCGCCAACCCGACTTCCAAGCGTGCCGATTATGGCAAATCCTCCCGTTTTGGGGAGGCCTAGGTCTAGCAGTGGACGTCTATCAGCTGATATGATGATGATGATTATGACACAAACATAATCCTTTTCGAACCACATTTATGCATTAGGTAATATACAACTTATGTCTATAGTTATACCTCGTTGTTTATAATTATAACCCAGTGAACTGTGGATTAATTTAATAATAACCAAATAATCCTATCTCAACAGTCACAAACGGTAGGTATATAACCGACATTCCTTCATTAAATCCCCCCTCGCTTTGTACCTAAACCTTATTACCTGGTAATAAAGTCGAAATATGCTACACGTATTCTCTATTGTGCCTACATTATAATACTATGTAATACCGCACTGAAAATGGCAAGTACCAAATAAATAGAAATTTAGATGAGTATCAACATCACATCAGCATTTCATCAAGAGAGTATTATTAACATGAAAATAACATCGTCTCTGACGAAAAGATGTAACATTTATAAAAGCGGTTACCCTACACATACCGAGTAAAAATTCCTTCACTGTATAAAGACTAAAATGGAATGTTTTCCCGCAAAGGGTAGAACTGTAGGGCTGTGACAAGATGCCACTTTTTATGAAAAAAAAAATGTTTTTTGAAATGTAAGTAGGTTTTTTCAGTCACGCGGGTGCGTATGCTTGTAGCACGCATTTTGCTTGCACTAACTGGCTACATTCGATGTGTCAAACTCCTGTAATTGTACTTCAATGTATGCTGACAAAATACTGGGCGCCCGCGTGACTGAAAAGAGAGCCTTATATTTTAAAGATAAGTATATAGGGTCTAACAAAATTTGCTGAAACTATTTTAAGGGAAGGATCAGACCATCAAACTATTATATACAACTTTCTCTATGGGACCTATACCGAAATCGCGAAAAAAAAAAATCTATTGTCCCATACATTTGAGTCGAGTTATGTTTGCAGTTTTGTATGGAACCGCTGATTTTTTTTCGCGATTTCGATATTGGTTCCATTGAGAAAGTTGTTCAGTTTGATGATCTGATCATTCACTTGAAACAGTTTCACCTAATTGTGTTAGACCTTATATAAATTTTTACTTACAGAAATACTTAATAAATTTCATGTATTATACTTGTAAGGTAGGTAGGTATTTGCATGTAAGTATATGCCGTTCGCTCATATTTTTTATTACTCATAGGTATGTAGGTAAGTCGAAGAGTAATAAAAAAACACGAAGAAAAACAAGAAAAGCTCGTAACAGACGAGAGACGACGTAAAATGAGAGCTTACATCTGCCAACAAACTGTCATGCAGGTTGGCAGATTTAATGTAAAGAAACATTTTTGTAATGTCTTTTGGATAAATAAATGAATTGAATTGAATTGAATTGTAGACAAAAGTTCCACAAAGACTTCTGTCGCCAATTCTGATGATAGTGATGATTAAAATAATGTCCTTGAATTCAAGTCGCTAGAAGTATTAGTTTTTGAGAAAAGTATCTGCCATTGTCCGTGTCTACCGGAGTGTTGAGACAAAAGAAGTCACTTTTTTACTGTTGATGTGTTTAGGCAACCCTATGAAAATTACAGTCGTATAATTTTTATACTTCTGTTTTTTAGTATAAATTTTGGAATATTCTGTCTTAAAATGATCGTGGCGTATATACAGGGTGAAATTCATATTATTAGCATCCTTTTAAACTAAGAGTCTACCCATCAAACTGAACGTTTACTATGGGAGCAAACCGATCGGAGCAAATAAAAAATCTGCTGTTCAATACTAACTGTAATGTGGACGCGCTAGTCAAGACTCAAATGTACGCAACACCGTTTTTTTTTTGCTCCGATCGGTTTGCTGCCATAGTAAGAGTTGTTAAGTTCGATGGATAGACTCTTAGTTTAAAAGGATGCTAATTATATCAATTTCATCCTGTATATTCGGTTTTCAAAACAATCATTGAAGTAAAGCAATGCACGTTTTATACAGTTTAAGAGGATGATCAGACCATCGAACTGAACCACTTTCTCTGTGGGACCAAGATCGAAATCTCGAAAAAAAATCTGCTGTTCCACAACTACAATTCCACTCTACCAAAATGTATGGGGAAGTAGATTTTTTTCGCACTTTCGATGTTGTCCCATAGAGAAAGTTGTTCAGTTTTATGGTATGATAAAAAAAAACGTAATCATATTAAGAAGGACCCTAATTATAGTAGTCATTTAGTCTCATTGAGTAGGTTGATGATGATGATTGATTCTTCGGAACACCGCATAATCAGCAAACGCAAATGTTCAGGCATTTCCATCACATCACTAGCAAATTCTACCCGTAGGAGCTCCAATGAAAAATCTAATATCACTCAACTCGGGCCAAACTCAACAATTGCCGCTCATGAATTTTAACTAGGCATTTTCTTTGCGACGCCTAAAGTGATCTTCCCACTTAATCTCCCCTCTGAAGTAGCAGCCAGCGAATAGTGCAATATAAGAAGTTGTAAACATTTTAATAGAGAATTTAATAAGGTTATGTTATGATAATATACAATAATATATAAACGTTCTTTTTTCTTTTGTTACTGTTAAATTACGCATGTTGTGTTCACTTTTAAGTGGTTATGCATTTAGCTTAAAACGTAGTTAAATATCATAACATAACGATTGTATGAGTGTAATATACCTAAGTGAATCACATAAATAAAAATAAAAAATTAAGGAATTAGTAGCTAAGGAATTAGTATAGCTTTCTAAGTATAACTGAAGTATGATTGGTCAATTTATTTATTATAATTTTATAATGAGACCATATTTTTAACCGATTCCAAATAAAAAAGGAGGAGGTTTCTCAGTTCGACCGTAGTTATATATAGGGTGAAATTGATATCATTAGCATCCTTTTAAACTAAAAGTTGTTCAGTTTGATGGGTAGACTCTTAAGTTTAAAAGGATGCTAACTATATCATTTTCACCCTGTATATATATATTTTTTTTATGTGTGTTCGCGGATAACTTCATCATTTATGAACCGATTTTGATGATTCTTTTTTTGTTAGAAAGAAGATACCCCAAGGGTGGTACCATGATAAGGGAAACAGGATCTGATGATAGCATCCCAGAGAAATCGAGGGGAATCTTTGAAAATCGTAGTGCCGGCTAGTGCGTTTATTAATTTAAAGTACTACTATTAAATTGAACTAATGAATTCACTTGTGAAAATTGGGAAATAAAAAAAATTTTAACAAAAAATTTAATCCGCCTCCAAAAAAACTAAAAAATTATATTGCAGCTGATGACTTTTTCGTTCGCATCATAAGAACATTAATTTTTTTTATAGAAGTCGGTGTCAAGCCAAAACTAATGCAAGCCCTGTCGCGAATTGTACCGGCTTGACAGCGACATAGATAAAACAAATTAATGTTCTTATGATGGGAACGAAAAAGTCAACAGCTGCAATATTATTTTTTAACTATTTAGTTTTTTTTATGGCGGTTTTAATTAATTTAAAATCTTTGATCACAATACGTTTTTAGTAGTGATTGTGAATTTGTAAGTATCAAAATCGTATCCTATCCTAGATAAATGTCAAAGGTAGTGACGACGTTTGGATGTTTGTATTTTTGTGGCTCAATCACATATACTAGGCCCGTCAAAATTAACAACACTCCATTAGAACAAGTTAATAAATTTAGGTATTTCGGTAGTCTCATTACAAATGACTCCAGATGCACCCCAGACGTCGTTGCAAGGATTGCTATGGCAAAAAGAGCTTTCAACGACAAAAAACACCTTTTTAAAGCAAAAATATCGATCAAAATCCAAAAACGCCTCATTAAAGTGTACATCTGGAACATTGCATTGTACGGTAGCGAGACGTGGACATTGACTAAACGAGATCGAGATAGGCTGGAAGCTTTTGAGATGTGGTGTTGGAGGCGAATGGAGGGGATAAGTTGGACGGAACGAATAACAAATGAAGAGGTGTTAAGAATGGTTAAAGAAAAGAGAAACATTTAAAAAACTATTGAAAACCGGAGGGGAAAAATGATCGGACACTTGATGCGAAACGACAATTTCTTTAAAACCATATGATGGAAGGGAAGATAGAGGGGAAGAGAGGCAGAGGAAGACCGAGATGAAGTTATCTGGCCCAAGTGAAGGAAAAGGTTGATGTCATGTCGTATCAAGAACTCAAGAGACTAGCGGAAAAGAGACAGGATTGGCGAATACTCCACCGACAAGAGCGTAGCTCTTAAATATGATGACGAATCACACATAATCGGATTCGATGAAATTTGGGACACTGATAGAACATGTTCTGGATTGACACAAATAGGATAATGTTTTGAAGTCCACCCAGACGGAGTCGCGGGCAACAGCTAGTTGTTTAATAAAATTCATACAAATAAGAATTCGTGTGAAAATCCGTTAGCTCCAAATTAAATTGTGCTACAAACTTTTGAATGTAAACAAAACTTTATCTAAGTATAAAGGTGTTGCTAACAAACAGAACTTTGCATAAATCTAAATATTTTGACTCTTCATGAGATTACAGGGCAAAGTCGTCAGATGATATGATGGAGTCAAATATTGGTAGGTACTGTGGAGGCATAGAACAGATGGTAATTAAAATAGAGCTTTACTGTTTATTATATACTTTTATTCGTCATACGAGCGTTAACCCGCGACTTCGTCCGCATTAATTATATACCAGATTTTAAGTCAGATCATAAGCTATCAAACAAAAAAAGTTTCATCAAAATCGGTTCAGTAGTTTTCGCGTGATACTCGTTCAAACAAACAAACAAACAGACAGACAAAAAATCAAAAAATTGGTGAAATGGAATCAGGGACACCTAAAAACCATATCGTAACTTTTTTTTTGTTAATATCTTCAATGTACAGACAAACTTCCTGTTACAGTTTTATAATAGTATATATCTTTCTAGCTCTGAGAACGATTTTCTTCCGACTTCCTAATGATTGAAGCCCGCGCCGGAGTTATTCCACGTTCCAAATTTATTTCGAATAAAAACCAGCCAGCAAGCTATGGCTATACCACCTCCTTACAGTACACACGGCGACTCATCAAGCTATACAAAACCAGCATAAGCTGGCCGCGCGACGTTATACGCTAATCGACTTACGCGCGGCCAGCTTATTTTGGTTTTGTATAGCTTGATGTGTCGCCGTGTCTACAATGCTATTCACATACATACATACAGAAATAGGTGTTTATATTTCCTTTCGGTGTTGCTATCTTTTTCTCTATTAACCTAAGGTTTTAACAGATGTGTAATAAATAAACTAAATTCTAATGCTCGCGCGTACTTCTCAATTTTCTACATAAATATTTTCAGAGCAAATATATATCTTTGACTATTATCATAGTGAACATACTATACATGGTGAAATTGATATCTTTAGCACCCTTTTAAACTAAGAGTCTACCTATCAAACTGAACAACTTTTACTATGGGAGTAAACCTGTTCCATACATTGGAGTCGAGTAGGCATTGCAGTTTAGTATGGAACAGCTAATTTTTTTTTGCTCCGATCGCTTTGCTCCCATAGTAAAAGTTGTTCAGTTTTATGGGTAGACTCTTAGTTTAATAGGATGCTAATGATATCAATGTTTTTCATCTTTATCACCTTTTGTATAAAGTATTCCTTTTAAAAAATAATGAACACGAAAAAATACGACGCAACAGCGCACAACCTTATTCGATTCGACCAGTCAATTAGTAATCAACGTTTAAAAATATTACCTATTAACAATTCACGTTATTTAAATGCGAAAACCGAGGTTTACCACACATCGAAATCCTATACACAGCAATACAAAAGGTGAAACCAATTTTATTTTACTTTAATGGCTTTTTCGATTGGATAACATATTGTGGTTACGGTTATTTGTTAATAGTAAGTCAGTTTAAATAAAACTCATGAAAATATTACCACGTATTACCAGTAGACCTCGCATGCCACCCCCGATAAAACGATAAAAATCGAGATGTGCCTCCATCTTTATTACTTTACGTATGCCAGAAAGAGCGCGCACGACGTTTTGCTCGTTTAGACGCTTTGTCTTGTAGCCCAGTCATTTTACGGTTTGAGCCGGGACTAATTAATAATTGATATTTTTTTCGGTATAATATTGAAGAGCCAATTAGAGCCTAAAAATGTACCACAATTAAAAAAATCACGTCAGCAACAGTTCCAATTTTAAAATTTTGCTAGTAGCTCGTTCTCAAAAACCTGATGGGAAATTTTTTTTGCACATAATTTAATCATTATACATACTTGAAACATGGTGTAAATATTTTTGTCTACTTAGAAGGTTTTGAAAAATACATTTTAATTTTCTAATAAATACCTCATTTTTTAAATTTTAATGCCTATTTTATTGCTCTAAAATAATTTATATTGTTAAATCTAAGTCAAATGAGTGCATTGGTATTAATATCATTAATTTAAAAGCCTTCTGGGACACACAATTTTGATTTCTATGTTGCGTAGCGAATTTTTTTAAATATGTTTTAAGATAGTCTTTTTGTCACTAAATGGTGCCGGTTACAGTTTAAAAGTCCAATTAATAATTACTCCCTACCCCGCCTAACGAAACTCCGTAAAATGACTGGGCTATTGGCCGGCATGCTAGCCGTGCAGTTGTCCCAGGCCAGTATCATAACTCCCGATGAGTTATGATACTGGCCTGGGACAACTGCACCTCTTCAAAGGATGACTAAATAGGTAGTGTTTTGGACGTACCCGCTACATCTTCGGGGCACACATTAATTTGGCTTTATATAAGGTCTAACAAAATTAGCTGAAACTATTTTAAGGGGATGATCAGACCATCAAACTGAACCACTTTCTCTAGGGGACCAATATCGAAATGGCGAAAATAAAAACAGCTGTTCCATACAAACCTACTCGACCTAAATGTATGGGACAGCAGATTTTTTTTTGCGATTTCGATATTAGTCCCATAGAGAAAGTTGTTCAGTTTGATGGTCTGATCATCCCCTTAAAATAGTTTCACCTAATTTTGTTAGACCTTATATAGTACATTGTATTTTTTTTTTATTATCAGTAAAATATAATAAAACATACAGGGTCCTTCTTAATATGCTGACAATTTTTGAAGGGGATGATTAGACCGTCAGACTGAAAATCTTTCACTATGGCATTAACATCGAAATCGCGAAAAAAATCTGCTCTTCCATACAAAACTGCAAACCTACTCGAGCCAAATGTATGGGAGAGCTGTTTTTTTTCACGATTTCGATGTTCGTCCCATAGAGAAACTTGTTCAGGGCTGATAATCCCCATAAAAAAAGTATCAGCATATTAAGAAGGACCCTGTATTTTATTTTATTTGACTGAATTGTTTAGCATCAAATGTAATGGGACCGCGTACCTGAAATAAAAATTTTATTCTCATTCTTATAGCAATTAGGAGATAATACGATTACTGGATATGAATAGGTAGGTATATGAATAGGTATATATACATACATATGTATGTATGTATATACCTGTATTTTTATATAATCATATTTATTTATTAGTTTTAAATACTGTTTTATTCGTTAAATGTGCACACTATGCCTGCCTCACTTAATATGCGCTATAACTTTCACGGGTTTGCTGGAAGAAATCTCTTTAAAGATAAGCTCGCCCTTTGTAATTGTTTATTATGCTGTTTTCATTTATTTTATATTTCCGTGTGTACAATAAAGTGTTACAATAAAATAAATAAAAAATAGGTACCTAGATAAGAAGATTGTAATGGGACCTCCGCTTATACTTTCACATTTTGAACCATCAAATCGGAACAATAACAACACTCCACTCACTCCTAATCATTTATAACGAGCAATTACTTCATAAATGGACTATAATAAATTGCTTTATACCAATTCTAAGTTCTAAAGGAATGACTTTACGAAACAGCCCAGCCATGTGGATATAATAGACATAGATATGAATCAAAATAAAATAACAAAAAAAAAAAATTATCTAATATATATATATATACGGTCGAATTGAGAAACCTCCTCCTTTTTTGAAGTCGGTTAAAAAAAGAGTAGATAAAATTTATGTTCTAGTGAAAACCTGTACCTCTATACTCTACCTTCCTGAACCCATCTTACGTCAATGTAAACACATATTCTGTTATACTTAAGTAATAGCATTTAAGATCAAATTTGCGAAAATATTTCGATTTATGTAGGTATACCCATGTCTCCCTGAGGCTATACTGTAGTGTAAATTTTACATTTTTAGATGTCTCGTGACATGATTTTTGTTTCTACGTAATAAGAATGTTATTGGTCTGAATCATGCTATGTTATCTTAGTAAAAACTAAGTGGAACGCTGATTTTCCATAGACAGCTTCCGCCATCTATCGGTTATGTTTCGAAGCACTATGTGTTGAACTAGGGTTCATATCGGAGTAACAGCGCACTACACCTCACCCGCTGCGCTGTAGTAGTGAGGGATTTCACCCATATCAATCACTGTCTTGTTGGTCTAGAGGTCTAGACAACCG
This sequence comes from Agonopterix arenella, assembly GCA_927399405.1. Lineage (NCBI taxonomy): Eukaryota > Metazoa > Arthropoda > Insecta > Lepidoptera > Depressariidae > Agonopterix > Agonopterix arenella. The sequence continues at coordinate 7,465,542 of OV656710.1, forward strand.
GCTTACGATCCGGGTAGCTAAGGTTCGATCCTCGTGTCGGCCGATCGTCTTTTTCAATTTATTTCATAATGTGGCGCACCCTAGTGCTAATAAGCGGCAACGCAATTAGGACGTCCTAAAATTCAAGGCGAGTTACCTATCCAATATACATATTAATCTATGGTCTGAATAGTGAGACTTGTTATGTATTGGATTTCAGCCCATTTCCCCTTCCAATTCCGCTCCTGTGAGCATTCAATAATAAAGGTAACAGCGCACCGCAAAATTAATTACCTACATTGCGAACTTCATAAATTAATTAATCACGGATAATCTATCTATCAAATAAACAGTTACCATGGTATGGCGAATATTTGTAAACTAATTTTTCTAATGAGCCCGTGGTTCAAATAGAGCAGACGTCATTTCTAAACCTTGCTGTTTATACCAAGTGGTTTTTAATCAATTTTCCAATTTTTCAGGGGTGGTTCAGACCATATACAAAAAATTTGCTGTTTCATAGATTTGACAAGGCATTGCAGTTTAATATCTTATTTAAGAGCTACGCTCTTGTCAGTGGAGTATTCGCCAACTCAGTCTCTTTTCGGCTTTAATTTGTGTGGCAATGTCAAAAATATTTATTTTTTAATTTAATTAATATGGAAAAGGTGATAATTTTCTTTCTATTACAGTTTTTCTCCCATAGTAAAAGTTATTCAGTTTGACGGTCTGAATTACCCCTGAAAGTTTGGATAGTGATTAAAAGTCACCCGTGTGACGTGTGAGGCATTATTTTGAGTAGAGTAAGCATGTAGCCCATCTACCTTAGTTCCGTAACTGACTGACAGACAGACAACACACAGCCTGAGGTCCGCCACACACAGACGGAATCGCGATCCGGAATCCTGATTCAAGATTCAGTGTTGTCAACTATGGTTACAAAAATACTAGTGCTGTTTAAAAAATGCCTAAAATAAAAATGTATGAAACGCGAAAAGAATGACAATTGCATTTTTAGATATTTATCAAAACGAAACAAACAATTTCTATACGTGATAATTACTATCATGTTTTGAATTCATGACGTTACGATGATGATTTGTAAATTGTATTTCAATATTATGCAACTATATCAAAAGGCTATCGATAGTTTTAACATTATACATAATCTGCATACAAAATGGCATAAACCATTATCACACAAGCTATTTTTGAGCGTAGGCGATTTCGCAACTATAACGCAACGACGTCGCAACTGCACCATCACGATACGGTATCGTTCCATCAACGCCTACGCTCAAAAATCACTTGTTTGATATGACTGTAAATCATTAAAAAATGCCACCTAAGGCATCGAAAAATCACTAGATCTAGTGAAAAAGTCTCTGAAAGCGGCAACACTCCATCCGGAACCAATTCCGAATCAGATTTATTCCGTATGTATGTGTGTGGCGGACCTAAATCGCACAAGAAAGGCACATGAGGAATAATATTCTATAGAGGTTGTAGAGGTGCACTATGAAAGGATTTTACAAAAATTGGGGTTTGTTCTTAAGGGGTGTTAAAGTTTGTAATCCACGCGGGCGAAATTGTAAAGAGTGTTCACAAATGCCTGTCGAAATTGTATGTTTTTTGGCGTCCGAAATTTTGATCTCGCCTCAGACCCAGTCTAGTAGTATCTTGTTAACGAATTACTAATCTAATTTCTACCTCCATAAACATGTTTTTGCCCCAACAGGCGACTTTAAACATTCTCGTATTCATACAACGTGAGTACATCACTTTGTGCCGTCTGCCCTCATTTTTTTCATGTCCAACTCCTGGCATGACTTTAGTGCCCTCGACATCTCGACGTTTTGCACTGTTTCTACTCTTTTATATTTCACTGTAAGCGAAATGATGCTTGATGATGTTTTATGCCTTTTTCTGATGAGGACTCATTTTGTCTTTCTTGTTTTTTATGTGAGGAAAATTATGAATATAACATCGTCACAACTTTGAATTTTTTGCTGAATTTAATAATTTCGTGATTGTCGCTTGGGAAAGTGTTATTAAATATTAAATTAATAGTATTTTATGTACGTAATTATAGTACCCTGTGTAGGTAGGTACAACACTATTTATTAAATAAAAAAAAATGAAGGATGTGCGATTCAGATAATGAAACTAAACAAGGAACATTATTCGAAAAACTAAAAAGTTAAAAAGTAATATTGCAGCCGACGACTTTTTCGTTCGCATCATAAGAACATTAATTCTTTTTATCGAACTCGCTGTCAAGCCAGTACGGTACGTGACAGGGCTTGCATTCGTTTTTTGTCTTGGCTTGACACCGACTTCTATAAAACAAATTAACGTTCTTATGATCCGAACGAAAAAATCATCAGCTGCAATATTATTTTTTAACGTTTTAGTTTTTTTGAAGGCGGTTTTAATTTTTTGTAAAAATTTTGTTTATTTCACAATTCGGTGGTGATTTCATTAGTTCAATTTAATAGTAGTGCTTTAAATTAACAAACGCACTTGCCGGCACTACGATTTTCAAAGGTTCCCCCGATTTCTCTGAGATGCCATCATCAGATCCTGGTTTCCTTATCATGGTACCATCCTTGGAATATCTTCTTTCCAACAAAAAAAGAATCATCAATATTGGTTCATAAACGACGAAGTTATCCGTGAACACACATAAAAAAAAATATATAATATATATTATATATATGATCGAATTGAGAAACCACCTCCTTTTTTGAAGTCGGTTAAAAAGGAGAACTATTTTTGGACCTCCCATTTGGACAAAAGTTCGGATCAGCCGATTGATTTTCTATAGGAGGTCCAATAAATGTTGATGCTACTGATGATGACATAGTTTTTTAACATCTTAAAAGATATTCGATTGCATATTAACGTAAAGCGTTAAGTGTACTCAAATACTATATACTTTCTCAATAAAATCAAAAGACCGACAGCTTAAGACAAGTAAACTTTGCCTGAGTTCGGCTTCACAAAACTTTCTTACTTAAAAGATCCACGTGACATACGATCGAGAAAGTTATAGTCGTTAACGAACTCTTTACATAAAACTCTATAAAGCACTAAGTGTTGTCTCACACTTAATGATGTGAGCGTAGATAGGCAAATAATTTCTCGCAAACTTTTGTTTTATAACTTTGGAAGGGACTTTTAATGGATATTATTATGGATATGAGTTGTTAGTGAACGCGGAGCTACGCATGCTAAGATTCTATGGTTCAAGTTTTTTATCTTTCATTCCCATCTATTAGATTTGTGCTATAATGCTTTCACGCGTGCCTTTATGCGTTTCGGTACCACTAGTGAAACGGATGTTTTGAGTTTTCAGAATATATCTCTAAATACCCCCTTGGGAAATATAGTCGTGAGCATATGCATGGATGCATGCAAATTTCACTGAAGAGGTAAACTTCTTCTTCGCGTGTGAAATTGTCACGTTTTCTTCAAGAGGTAAACTACAAGGAATTAATGCAACTAAAATCGGATCCGATTCTCAGGACGATATTATAAAAAAACTTTCGTTAGGACACTAAAATCGAGAGAGCGAAAAAAAAATTTGCTGTTCCATTCAAAACTGCAAACCTGCTCGAACAAAATATATGGGACAGTCAGATTTTTTTTTGTGATTTTGATTTAGACAGTTCTGTTGTTCAGTTTGGTGGTCTGATTCCCTTAAAAACTGTCAGTATATTAAGAAGAACCCTATATTTTATCATTAAATCGAATATATATATCATTAAGTCGCTTCCCAGAACTATCCATTCATCGTTAATGTAAGTTTTGTATGAATTAAATAGCATTCAGATAATTAACGACGCTTAAGGTGGTTTCAGTCCATACAAAAGTTTGACGCACAATACGCGTAGACGGAATTAATTAAAGTAATATTTTATATATGGAAAAATTGTTTAGAAAATTTGGTTGCTGCGTCACAAATAACATTAGCAATTTATAATATAATTACGAAGATATAAAGCTTTTAAAATGTTGTATGAAAAAATTTCAAAGCTTTTATATCTGCGCAATTATTTAATAAATTGCAAATGTTATTTGTGACGCGCATCTAGATTTTCAAAACTATTTTTCCATATATACAAAGTTACTTATATTAATACCGTCTACGCGTATTGTGCGTCAAAGTTTTGTATAAAATTGACCCCTCTGCAACTACCTTAAGCAACAATTTAAGTGCAAGTTCACAATTCCGTATTTACTCTAAAGTTGTGTTAAGCAATCTTCAGTCCACCCGAGTCATCTAATTTGGGCCTGACTTTGCTATGACCCGCTAGGACTCACTGTTAATTTAAATCTGCTGTTCTTAGAACAGTCGGTATATACTCTCATCATCATCAATCATCATCACCATCATCACTACCATCATTTTTTAAATTTTTTTTTTCATCATACTTAACTAAGAAAGTGTAAGAAGGCCCACTAATCATTTCAAGACCATCATATATTTCACAAAAATAATTCGTTAAGGTCTGCACCAACCAAGCAGTCAGCACACGCTCCGTTTATCATAACAGCCAGTAATCAGCAACATGCTTCGTCAAAACCTTAGATAAACAGTTAGAGATTCGTAACATGCTTCAAACGTCAACTTACCTAACTAAAATCCACCACAGGCTTCGTCAGTAACAAAATAAAACTTGAACGCCCTCCGCAACACGGAACGCACCTGGCTCCCGCGTTGAATGGCTAGAGAAATCCTTTGGACCAGATACGAACCCGAGCGGAGATCGTTCCCGCTCTCAATAAGACTCCTGCCCAGCTCTCGTTCAAAAACATTGGCCTCACATCCTCAAGCACCATATGTTTCCACCGCTAACGGAACAAAGTCCGTCCTACAAGGTAATTATTATTATTTTTTTAACCTATTTTGTCCTATTGTTAGGCAAAGGTCTCCCCCAAGCTTTTCCAGCCTTCCCTATCCTGTGCCATCAGTTGCCATTTCGCTTCGTGGGCATCCAGATCGTCGCACCATCTCTTTCTTGGTCTGCCCCGGCCCCGGCTTCCATCGTCAGGCATGCGACAAACATGTCCGGCCCAGTCCCACATCAGTTTGGCGGCCTTAACACCTGCATCAGCTATGTGGGTCTTGGAGCGCAGAGTGGTGTTTCTGACCCGGTCAATCCCTCTGACACCTAATATGCTGCGCTCCATTGCTCTTCATGGTCATACAAAACTAAAATCAATTAGGTACAATTAAATTCTAAGGCAGTTCAGTGTGTTGAACAAGGCGTGCAGTCGAACTAATGGTGATTTGCAATTCAATTTTGTCGCATAATCATGCATCGTACATCCGTTTTTCGAACCACCTTATAGTAATCTCTGTACTGAACTGTATACGCATTACGCAACTAAACGCAGATTTTTTTTTGTTTTATCAACGGCCTAACAAAGATAAAGCTTGGTCATTAGTAAAACCTCTGAAGAGGCTAGTGATCAAAAATCCTGTGCTTCCTAACAAAATGTTAAAAGTGAGCATTGCTAGAACTGCATGTTTCAAAAGATAAGGCGATATTCCTAGTATGGCAGCGTGATAAAGAGCTTTCGCGCCTTCGCTCTCTTTGCGCGCGCGAACGCACAAGATAAAAGGCGTGATATAGCTCTAACACGCGCAAAATGTTACGGCTTCTGGATAGAGACCTGGGCTGCAATCGCGGTAAATATTTGGTGATTTAACCGTTATGGGACTACGTACGAACCATAACTTTTGACACATTTGGTATTGCGCTAATCGCGGTACAGCCGTTAGAGCCGTTTTGACAGATCGCTCGGACGTTATTGGCTGCCAGTTACATAGAGTTTAGCGCGATGCGGAATTCAGCACAGTTGAATAGTAATTGGATTGCAATGTGATTAGAACTGAAATTGGATAAGAATAGAACTTCGATGTTTTAACTTAGCGCAATCGGGCACCTGATGTTCAGGGAGCGAATGGATGAGGAAGGACAAGAAATACGCCTTGAGAAAACCAGCTATGTTCAGAATTGGACGATGACAGGCTAATGATGATGATGATTTCATTAAGTTTAATGATAAATTTTATCAAGATTTTACCAGTTTTTTTTTAATTTCGAAACAATGATAATAATGATTTTAATTAAGAAACTCCTATCTACTAAGTTAATTCTTGTTAAATCCACATCCCCAAAACCACCGAAGTAACACCCCTGATCTAACTGAATACTTAAACCAAAACGACACCAGAGGCGCATAACCATTCAACTTTACTAATCTTTAGTACTTCAAAATTCCATCTAGAACTCAAGTTAACATTGTAGTTACTAAATTAATTTCCTATTACAGTTAATTCCACACACGAAGTAATTTGACTAAACTCTTGTATTTTGAGTAGTAAGTACGAAAATAGCTTGATGCTCGGGACTTTATAATGAAGGAACATTAGCTTCATTGCATTTCAGGCTGGGATGTCGTCAAAATAGCAACCGCAAGTCAGCCCGTTTTTAATTAAAACTGAAAGGCGGTGAATAAACGATGTCTAGTTGGATGAGCTACGTTTAAATTAAAGGCAACTTAACTTTGGAGTTTGTTATACGAGATAAGGTTTTTGATACAAATTTTATAGAGGGAAAGGGTATTTTTGTGTGAAGGTGTGACAGTTCGGAGGAGATAGACACAACGTTGAGTTATATTTTCGATAGCATGCCATTCATATTCATATTCATATATTTATTGCAATCACATGGTACAGTTAGGTCTTAAATGTAACAAATTTTGATCTACATATGATACCCTCTGGGCACGGCAACATAAATAAATAAAGGGTAACTAAAATTTATTATATAACAAATAAAATCAAATCAAATAAAATTGTTTACAAGTAAATTAAAATCAATTAAATAAATCAAAATCAATCAAATCATCAATTAATAAATTTAAATCAGTGGGGACCGTGAGGTTGAGAACGAGAATAGTAGGTATAGGTATGTATAATAATATGAGATTCATCATCATCAGCCTATAAAAGTCCTACTGCAGGGCACAGGCCTACCCTCTGGGAAGGTGTATGGGCATTAGTCCACCAAGCGTGCCCAATTCGGGTTGGTAGACTTCACATACACATCAGAATTTCTTCTTCAGCGTATGCAGGTTTCCTCACAATCTTATTCTTCACCGTTAGAGAGCAGTCGGTATTACGTACATAAGTTAGAAAAACTCATTGGTACATGGCATGTTGTCCGTGCGGATTTGAACCCGGGCACCCATACCTCTGTCGCTCTCATGCCATTGAGTTTTCTAAATAAGAATAATGTCATAGTTGAAAAAACGCAACGCATTTGTATATTTAAGATTTTTCTTGGTTTCATATTTCCATAGATAGGAAACTTTTGACGATGTATTAGTCTGAAGTAAGATTAAACACGACTGAATTAATTAAAAGCAATGTTGACATGTTTCATGGTTTTCAGAATATATCTCTGACGGGTAGTCAGAAGTCCTCGGGGAATATAGTCGTGAGCATATGCATTCATTGACATGTTTTGCTCATGTGCTCAAAATGAGACTAATAAACAGGAAAATGTGCTGCATAAAATACATTAATAAATATCTTGTCTTGGCTTAAAAATGAACTTACGATTTAGATACGCAACGCACGTTTCGTTCGAACACACAATTTTACAATACTAGCTTTCTTTTTTAAAAGTCCGCCTTATCCAATCCTGTCCTTTTTGAAATCGAAACCAATCACCAGCTCACACGGGAAGCAATACCACGATATTTGATCACACACCGAAATTAAATCAGATTGGGTACCTAGTTACTCTGAGCTAGTACCCAGCGATGCCTTTAATCAAAAATTCTCTTTACTGCTCCTATTCGTACCGTTTTCAATCCGTTATGGTGTCGTTTTGTTTTATTTCTCATTTCTAATGTTTCCTTTGCAATACGCAACGTAGAGTAAACATTGCGTTCTTTGCTTTAGGTGGAACTGAAAAGCGATTGCCTTCTAATACAAATTGAAACTTAAAGTTAAACAATTTTTCTTACCGAGTTTTTGATTTGTCTGCTTGTATAATATACCTATTTCGCCGGAAATTATATTTCAGCCTCCTATTGGAAAATACATTCATTTAAATTTATTTCCATTATTAGGCAAGCCCTCTACCTCTTTCTGAGTTGACTTGAATATCTGTGACCATCCTCTATGAACCAGGGGGCTAATAACTAGGGGCCCATAAGAACAATGTTTTTATTATGTAGGTATATCTTGATTGAAGTAGGCAGAGGCCACAGATTTTTGTCAGCTAAAGTAGCTGACACTATAAGTTTCTTCAGTATCTAATATAGACGGTTCATATTTTATTACAAAATTTCCACCAATTTTGGAAACCATGCTTATGAGTTGTAATACGATGTTTAGACATTTAATACTCGAAAGCTATCTCAAGATAAATACCGTGTATATTTCTTCCTTCCGTTGCTATCTCAGAAAAGCCACGTACGTGCATCAGTGTAGCCTCCTTTGACAAATCAGTCATTCTCCACAGCGGATTTCCTGAAGCGTCGCCTCGCAGAATATCGTCCGTGTCTTTACTGAAAGTTAGCTTACAAAGATTGGTTTTAACGAAAAACTTTAAGCTTAATCGAATAGAACATTAAAATGTGTAAAGTTGGCCCTGGATCTGCTGTTTATGGAACATAGATGGTTTTATTCGTTTAGCGAGACTGCGTTTAGCTTGAACCCAAATCAGGTGAGAATACACTGACAGGTTTTTTCCTAGGCTTATTATTAAGTCGATGATTGTATGAATGACCAAAATGTCTTGTTATAATTTATTATGTATATGTACTTTTTATATTTCGTTGCGTGAATATATTTTAAGAGATGTGATGTTTTATTTTATTTTATGGTACCAGATAATTATCTGTTCGGGAGAAAAAAGACAGGGTGTTTTGTTTAGCGGCTTTTACAAACTAATGTAAGCATTTCGCCGCTAAAGAGCGGCAAAGATGGAAATCCATCTGGTGTTTGAATTTCTTGTCAAAATAAAACATCCTACATGTTTTTTTTTCTCGGAAATATTTTGATACCCTTTGATACATGTTACAAACGTACATGACGTTAGGGTATCCTCTTACTGTCCCTACCTGTGCCAAAGCTGGTGACTCTTGAACCAGTGTTCATACATTTTTACCTAGTGTCCCTTAACAAGTTTATAACTAAAATTGTTGATATCGTCTAAGTATTTCTGTTTACAGGTTTAGTTTTCTTGCGGTTTATTCGTCCACCCATGTAAACTGACCTACAAAGACTCTGACTTTGGGGTAAGATCAGTATTTGAGAAGCTTTGGGTGTTAAACCGTCAAGTGTTCTTGTTGAATGTTAAACATCCTTCGAAAGTTGATAGGTAGGTGAACGAAAGTGAGTGCCGAAAATGTATGTTTTTTTGGGACGTCATTTGAATTTCGGCGAGATACATTTGGACGTCGAGTGACTTGAAGGAAAATCGTATAATAAATATTTAAACGTGAAACGTTCTAAGTGTTGTTTAGGAGAAAAACGTATGTAACATTTAAAGGGACTTAAGGAGCAACGGAACAAAGGAGAGCGTCGGCGGGTTGCGGAGAGCTATGTCAACTCAATCTTGAGGTCCAGGTTCGATTCAGGGCACAGTGACATGCCATGTACGAATGAGTTTTTTCTGACTAAAGAGGATAATTTTTGCTGCGAAACTATCACTCTCAGTGCAGGCTTTACAAGTTCACAAGTTATAGTCAACCAGCTTGCAGGTACTTGGAGAAGTAAAAAGAATAATTTCATATTATGTTTATATTACCAGACATTGGCTTTTCGGTGAAGGAAAACATCGTGAGGAAACCTGCATGCTTCAATTTCGAGGCATGTATTGTACCCACTGTCCATTACAAGTGGCGACGGGCTCACTCCCCGTCACACTGGACAGAATTTCGGTACTAGTGAAACGTGGCTGTTCTGAGGTTTCAGAATATCTCTGACTACACCCTCGGGGAATATAGTCGTGAGCATAATATGCTTATATACCAGACATTCGAAGTCCGTATATTGTAAAGGGCAACTACGGAACACATTGCGCGACTCGCACTTGGCCGGTTTTTTAATAAATAGCAATGACTCTGAAGATTGATAACGACTATTGCGAAGTTCTTAATAAAGTAAAATAAAGTTAATTATTCAGAAACCTGTAAACCGTATTAGGTGAAATTACGTCCTACATATCATTAACTGTAAAATATAAAGCAAGTAATAAAGCTAAAAAGCATGTAGCACAATTAACTACTGTCACCTCCTAGCGTGCTAAAGTGCCATTTTAAATTCGCCCAAAGGAGAGAAAAAGGGAATTTTCTAGAATTCCTTGCAACAGAATAAATAGGAAGTGACAAGGGAAAATGTAACGCCGCTTACGAAGTCAGAGCTCGCTCATTGAAATTCATGATCGTGGAATAGTCTCCAAGAGACGGTTGTGAGGAAAACGCTGACCTAGCACCGCTCTGTGGTCTATTATGAGAAAGATGGTAAAATACGAATTTGTAGCTAAGAATAGGTAGGTTTTAGGTTTGTTTGTAGGTTTTGTTACATTTTTAGTTCAGTAAAATTGTCGTTAGGAATAAATAGTATCTCTTTATAAAGTACACAGGAAGCGGTAGCATGTTTGTAATTCCTATGTTTGATAGACCTACATCATCAGCGTATACAGGGTGTAAGTGACAGCCTAGCAAATACTGAAACGGTGAACTCAAACAAACTGAACAGCTTTCACTATACAGCCTACCTCAGGAAACGCGAAAAAAAAACCAGCAGTCCCACACAAAACTGCTGTACCTACCCGACTAAAATGTATGGGACAGCTGATTTTTTTTCGCGTTTCCTGAGGTAGGCTCCATTGTTCAGTTTGATAGTCTGAGTTCACCGTTTCAGTTTTTGCTAGGCTGTCACTTACACCCTGTATACGTCCCACTGCAGGGCACAGGCCTACCCTCAGAGAGGGTGCATGTGCGTCAGTCCATCACGCGTGCTCATGCAATGCGGATTTGTTCGGTACGAATTGACACAGAATAGTTATAGTGGTCAACAGAGTATTTTAATCAACCTCAACTAACTCAATATATTTCTTGGCTTTGTTATCTTCATCAAACGGTTTCACGTGCTTTCCGAACTGAAATTATACAAATAGTTTAAATATCTTCCAGGTAATATAATGTATAATACAATCAAATTGAAACTATGCTAAGTTTCCACACAATGTGGGTAAGCTCAGATAGATATAATATTACTTAAGTTTGAAACTAACTTGCTCTGCGAACGGATTCGTAGATAATATAGAATAATTATGTTCCCTATTTATCGTCCTTTTGTAACTTTGACTACTTATACAACGTGTTAATGAATTAACGCAAAAATAGAAAGTAGTTTGTTTAGAATCGAGAGCAGAATCGAATTATCATGGTTTCAACATTGTTTTTTTTTATCAAAATATTAAATAATTTGTTTATAAATTTTAAAATTCACTGAACCCGATGTTAACCTACCGCACGGGCACTCTCACCCCACTTACTACCAAAACAAGATTATTAAAATGTATCCAAGAGTACGTTAGCGCTTTCATTCATTGCTGAAATAATAACAAATCATTTCTGCCTCAAAACTTAAGATGCGAATAACTTTAAATTTTAACTATCGAAATAATGAAATTATTGTTACAATGAAATTATTTTCTTATGAATCAGTTGGGGTGTATGAGGTTTTGCGCTAATTCATTAACACGTTGTATAGGGACTAGTTACGCGTGTAATTCTACGAACAAACATTTCGGCCACTTTATGCGGGGGGCGAGATAACATGAAATTCGCAACTTTGGATTTTGTTCCCCATAACTTTAGAATCTAATTTTGAACATTAAAAATCATGAAAAGTAGTCTCGCGTGAACCCCAAACGTTCTAAGTTCGAAATTATTTTTTCGCAATTATAGGCTGTCTCGTTTAGTGATAAGGTACAAAATTGAATGTAAATGCACATGGTTAATTGATCTTATACCGTGGCAGAGGGGAAATGCTACCGCAAGGCTAGTCCTTATAATAAATAGTCAAATTTTTGTAAAGGATAGTAACAGTGTGACGCGAAATAACACATATTTTTCCACGGGGGCACAATAATAGATCATTCAGTTCCGGTCCATACAAAATGTACCAAAAGTTGAAAGTATAATGCTACAACAACTGTCAATTAATTACTAATTACATTTTGTAATTTTTAATTGCAATTACTCAATTACACTTTTGAGTACGATAATATTTATGTTTTTTTCGTTTTTAAAGGTGAAGCCAAACGAGCGTAATTTTGTGAGTTGTGAGTCGAGTCCGTTTCATATAAAGGCTGAGGTCATAGACAGTGCATTCCCGGATTTTATATGAAACGGACTCAAAATACGCGACTCACAACTCACAAAAATACGCTTGTTTGGCTTCACCCTAAATGATTATATTTGCCATATTTTGTAATATTATAAATAAAATAAATTAATTAATTAATTAAAATAATTAATCAGTGATAATAGTAAACAAAAAAGTAATTGAGTAATTGCAATTAGGGTAAGTCCGGGGAAGTTGGCCGTAGTTTTTTCAAGATCCAGTTTAATATTAAACTACATGTTTGTAGATTGTAAACTTTGAATGTTATACTATAGGATATTTAACAAAAAGCCCAAGTGGTTTTTTTAGTTTACGTTCAAATACGATTCCTAAGCCATTCCGAAAACCCTTAAAAACGCATAATTTTTCGAATACTTCCCAACCACAACTTGTGACATGAATGCCTTATAAAATATTCACAGTATGCAAAAGTAAAAAGGTGGATTTTAAATATTTTTTCGTATTATATTCGCGAATATTTTCACTGAAAAAAATGTTTTGTTAAATATAACCGAACTTTAGTGACTTCCTAACTGTTTTGTAGCACATAACCAAACGTTTGTATATAACAAAGAAAATGTTTCAGTGTTTGTGCCCAGGAGTTTTTATGTACGACTTGAAGCGAACTAAGTGATAGCTAGCGATACCCAACAATTTTTGTCGATTTTTTTTTTTGAGTTGGCCATCTCTCCCTTACGGCCGTCTCCCCCGGACTTACCCTAGCAATTACAAAATGTTATCAAAGTAATTGTCGTCGACCGATTGTCACGAAGACCGGCTGTGAAACTTTGACTCGGCGGTTATGCGGCTTTTCTTGTTGCCATCTATTAATCGTAGACGTAACGTTGTTCAAATAGTCAACTACTGTGTTTCTGGCACGTTTGTGTCTGACTCTAACTTTGTTATTGATTTAAGTTTATTTAGGCGTTAGTTTTGAGTAATTTGAAGAATTAGGGTAAATTAGTTTCGATTGGCTGAGGTTAAAGTCTAATACTAAACTGGGGTTGTAAATAAAATAAAATGAATAAAATGCTTTATTGCCAATTACTAATCAAAGCACATTAAATAGAACATAAAAAACCCACATACTCATAATACCTACTGAACAAGTTTCAGAAACATAAAGGAAATTAAAAAAAATCGACCATAATTTTTAGTTACCATAAAATTAGTTACATTACGTTATACGTTACACTGCTTATCTGAATGAACACTTAAAATATTTATGGTACCTCACTAAAAAAATAGGTTCTATGATTTTTTTTCTTAATTGAAAAACAAAAATTTGTTTGTCCTCCTCTCATAGAAAATCGATCGATCTATCTTCTTTCTTTCTTTTGTATGGAAGATCAAAAAATTATTCTCGTTGGAAAAATTGTTCAGTTCAATAGTCTCAATACAAAATTTAAAATTTTGTAGCTTTATAAAAAAGTGTGGTGTAAGTACATATAGAAGTCTTTCTTAACAATGGTGAGGGTTTAAGGCGGTTGCAGAGGGGTCAATTTTATACAAAACTTTGACGCACAATACGCGTAGACGGTATTAATATAAGTAACTTTGTATATATGGAAAAATAGTTTAGAAAATCTAGTTGCCGCGTCACAAATAACATTTGCAATTTATAAAATAATTACGAAGATATAAAGCTTTGAAATTTTTCATACAAAATTTTAAAGCTTTTTTTTTTTTATTTTTTTTTTTTTCTAAAGTTCCTACTTAATATTTTAATATTACTTTTATTAATTCCGTCTACGCGTATTGTGCGTCAAATTTTGAATGGATTGAAACCACCTAAAGGGAATGTTCGGACCATCAAACTGAACAACTTTCTTAATGGGACCAAAGACGAAATCATAAATATAATAATAATGGATAAATAATCTAAAATTAATAATTTAACTTAAATTGAATACTTAATTATTGTTCGTATGAAAATGAGTCGTTCGAATGTTACTTAAGAGCACTACCTTTCTCTATCTTAAGTGATATTCATATATATAATTATATACATATATTAATATATATTGTATGTTGTAGGTATATATTACATTTATTTATTTATACTGTTTGTTTGTACACAATAAGTTTGCCTTGTAATTGTTAACTGTCTCTTCTACGGGTCTGCTGGAAGAAATCTCTTCAGAGATAAGCTCGCCCTTTGTACATGTTTTCTCAACTTTGTGTATTATTATGTCCGTGTGTACAATAAAGTTTTATAATAATAATAATAATAATAGTAGGTACCAGATTACGCGATAGAAATTACGCGCCCCCCTACGGAAGATACTTTATGGTATGTCCCACGAAATGGACACAAAATAGGTATATTATGTCAGATCAGGGACTATACAGGGTCCTTCTTAAGCTGGCACTTTTTAAGGGGATGATCAGACCATCAAACTGAACAACTTTCTCTATGGGACCAAAATCGAAATCGCGAAAAAAAATCAACTGTCACATTTTGGCTCGAGTAAGTTTGCAGCATAGATAAAGTATAACGAGAAGGCATTAAACAGAGTAAACTAATGTTAAACAAACTGTACGCAAGGCTTTCACAACATAATTTTTATAATGTTTCAGAATTTTTAAATAATAACTTTCTATAAATATTTGCATGCTATTGTATTTTAGCTGAATAGATGATACTAACCTAGACTCTAAGATCAATTTTATGGACCTATTCATAGCAAATAAATTAATTCATTTTTCATTTCAGTATCAGTTTTTCGTATACTTGATCATACATTTTATTTCTTATTTGTATTTATAATGTGACATGAATATTGTATTTTATTTCTATCTTGTAATTAATGTGACATCAATTAGAATCTAATTTTCAATTATTATTATTTTTATGATTAATTTGACATGCATATTTTTACTTTTTGTTCATTTTGACAGGCGTACTTAGCTTACTTAGCTTACTTTTATACTTGTAAATGTTTTTAAATGATGTACCGGCCTAATTATAACGCATCTAGGTTATAAAATCCAAAATTGTCGTATGCTCCTTCTATATTTATTACCATAAGATCTACACTGTATCCACCTATGGTTACGAATAAATATAATTTCAATTTCAATTTCAATTTGTCTCTATTTGCGTTTCAGTTTTTTTTTTGCATGCCACCGAGCCCTTGGTGGCAAATAAGTTTTCAACTCTTACGGAATATTTGTTGATAAATCTGTGAAACCCATATTTTAAAACTTTATCCTTTCGAGATGTGTATCTAAAGCGTCAGTCATGGTGAATTGTTGCATAATTGGCTGTAAAAGCCGTTGTAAAGAAATAATAACCTTTCATCGGTAAGTAGCTTATTTTGTCACGACTCAGTAACTTTGTTCAAGAATTATTCATTTGAATGTGTATTTCAGTCAATAATAAGTAATCTTGAATGAATTAAAACTGTAAATACGACAATTCAAAACAGATTAGATACATATACATTATGAAGTTATGTCGATTAGCCCAGCCATTTATGTTCGAGCCGGGACTAATTAATAATTTATATTTTTTTCGGTATAATATTGAAGAGCCAATTTGAGCCTCGAAATGTACCAAAATAAAAAAAAAACACTTCAGCAACAGTTCCAATTTTAAATTTTAGCTATTATCTCGTTCTAAAAAATCAAATGGTAAATTTTTTTTACACATATTTAAAGGCTTTACCAATATACATACTTCAAACTTGGTGTAAATATTTTTGTCTACTTAGAAGTCTGTCTACGGTTTGCAGTAATGTTTTTTCGCGATTTTGATGTTGGTGCCATGGACAAAGTTGTTTAGTTTGACGGTCTGATCATCCCCTTAAAAAAGGTTTAGCGTATTAAGAAGATCCCTATATAATAGGACATTAAACTCCAGTATTTCAATAATAAAGCTCATCCCCCGCTAGCGTCGAAGATAAAACTTCTTGTAGGACGATTTTAATTAACTTTTGTATAAACTTCTATTACCTTGCTTGGCTTTTGTGTTCAGTTTACCCTAAGTATTTACATAGGTATTGTCTTGACTTTTTAATAGATATTTCGAACTCTCGTCTAACTTTAGTTAGTTTTAGTATTTTGTGTAAAAATTTGGAAAACGGCATTCTGATTCTTGTTTTGGTGCACCTATACAGGTTGTAAGTGACAGCCTAGCAAATACTGAACCAGTGAACTCAGACCATCAAACTGAACAACTTTCACTATGGAGCCTACCTCAGGAAACGCAAAAAAAAATCAGCTGTCCCATACAAAACTGCTGTATCTACCCGACTAAAATGGGGACAATTAATTTTTTTTTCTTTTCCAGAGGTAGGCTCCATAGTGAAAGTTGTTCAGTTTGATGGTCTAAGTTCACTGTTTCAGTATTTACTAGGTTGTCACTTACACCCTGTATGTAATCGTCAATTATTAAGGACCCTGTTCTATTCTATTCTATTTTTAAAAAATGGCTGCCATCTTGGTAGTGATGATTTTGCCAATATCTAGTTTAAGGAGCAATTAGTGCTTAACATTGTACGGTAATGGATATGGCGATCTCAAAGCCCTGTTTTTATACAAAAACACACACCCGAAACCGCCATAAAATGGCGGAGCCGCGTGGCTACTTAAATCGCGAGCCGAACGAAAGACGTCTACTCGAGAGACCTCTAGCCACGCGACTCCTAAGGACCCTGTATAACACGGTTCCGTTACTGATTGAAAGACAATACACACAGTCTAAACCACTTGAAGATTTGGAAGACTTCCATATAATATTATTCTACAGAGCATTCTATGTTAATGGAAACAGAGTTAGACTTTGAGTAGGTTGATCTGTCTTGATCTGTCCTCGTGTGTGTACAGGTAGGGGACTGGGGAAAAACGAATTTATCAAAAATTATCCTATTAAGGAGTTGGCCGCATACCAGAACGTGCAGAATAGGTAGCTCCAACAAGGTGGACCGACGACCTGGTGAAGGCGGCGGGAACCCGTTGGATGAGGGCAGCGCAGGACCGGTCGTTGTGGCGATCCTTGGGGGAGGCTTATGTCCATCAGTGGTCGTCTATCGGCAGATATGATGATGATGATGATCCCATAAAGAATTACAATGGGGTATTTAAATACAAATACATATATAAGGTCTAACAAAATTAGGTGAAACTATTTTAAGGGGGTGATCAACCCACCAAACTGAACAACTATATCTATGGGACCCATATCGAAATCGCAAAAAAAAATCTGCTGTCCCATACATTTAGGTCGAGTAGGTTTGTATGGAACAGCTGTTTTTATTTTCGCCATTTCGATATTGGTCCCCTAGAGAAAGTTGTTCAGTTTGATGGTTTGATCATCCCCTTAAATATAGTTTCAGCTAATTTTGTTAGACCTTATATATTAAGTCGTTACCCGTTGGATGAGGGCAGCGCAAGACCGGTCAATGTGGCGATCCTTGGGAGAGGCCATGTCCAGCAGTGGACGTCTATCGGCAGATATGATGATGATGATGATCTCATAAAGGATTACAATGGGGTATTTAAATACAAATACAAATATATTAAGTCTAGTATTATTTAAGCCTTTTGTATTTTTTTTTTGTTCTCATGTTTCTGAATATATCTGACTACCCCCTCAGGGAATATAGCCGTGAGCAAATTATTATGCTTATTTAAGTCCACGTGGACGAAGTCGAGGACAAAATATAGTCTTAATCGCTAACCGAAACGTTGTATAGGCGGACATCGGAAACTAATTAGAAGACTTTACTTTACATCGCTTTCCTTAATCGTTGTTTCAAGACAAAACTTTTCAATTGATCAGGCAATTATCACTTCGCCCGAGTTTGTATTGTCTCAGTTACAGATATGCCATTTTGGAATCCAATTAATTAAGTTTTATGTTTCAAATTTGCTTTATAAATTTTGCTATCTGATTATCAATTTTAAAACTAATTATCACATCACATCTACACCATATAGGGTGTTAAACGAAAATACAAATAAACATTTAAGCGGGTGGTTAAGACCATCAAACTGTCATCACAACTTTCACTATGGGACCAATATCGAAATCCCGAAAAAACTATCGGATGTTCCATCATCATCATCATCATATCAGCCGATAGACGTCCACTGCTGGACATAGGCCTCCCCTAAAATGAGGAAATTTGACGTAATCGCCATGATGCGATGCGTTTGCGATGTTCCATACTAAACTACAGATCTACTCCAGCTAAATGTATAAGACAAAGGATTTTTTTTCGCGATTTTGATGTTGAAATTCCATAGTGAAAGTTGTTCAGTTTGTTGGTCTAAACCACCCCCTTAAAAGTTTTCAATTTTTATTCTTACTTCTGTAAAACCCTGTATACGCGTCCCACTGCAGGGCAAAAGCCTACTCTCAAGGTCTCAACGAACTGTATGGGATTGGTAGACTTCACATACGCATCAGAATTTCTTCATCAGCGCATGCAGGTTTCTTCACGATGATGCTGTCGGTACGTCAGAGTTTACCGACCGGTGTAATGGTTACCACGCCGGACTGCCAAACCAGGGTCCTGACTTCGAATCCCGGTACGTTCATGGATGTTATATGTTTGTGCCGTTGTTGTATAGTTTTCATAACAAAAAGCCTAAGCACTTGGGATCATTACCATGTATGTGCCTGTGAACGTTTATTTATTTATTTATTCTAAATATACCTATAGTAATAATAATACCTACCTGTACAGGGTGAAATTGATATCATTAGCATCCTTTTAAACTAAGAGTCCAACTAAACAACTTTTACTATGGGAGCAAAACGATCGGAGTAACAAAAAAATCTGCTTTTCCATACTAAACTGCAGTGCCTACTCGACTGAAATGTATGCCAAAGCAGATTTTTTTTTTGCTCCGATTGGTTTGCTCCCATAGTAAAAGTTGTTCAGTTTGATGGGTAGAGTCTTAGTTTAAAAGGATGCTAATGATATCAATTTCACCCTGTAGTAATCGGAATATCTACATTTCACTTACCAGTGCCCAAACATAGCCCAAACTATGTCCAGTGTGACAGGTATAGTGAGTCCGTAGCTACGAAAATTAAAGTATTGAAGTTCGATTCTAAGTGTCTTCTTCTCTTTCGTTCATAAATTAATTTTTTTGTATTTTTCACAAAAAAGGGTGAAAGAGAAGCCTCTGTCCTGCTGTGAGATCCTACTACTACCTACAAGGCTTATGCAAGGCTTTAACTTCTTATGTAAACTTCTCTTATTTAGATAGGTACCTCATCATCATCATCATTATCATTTCAGCCGATGGACTTAGAAACCTGGTTACATCGGATACAAATTTGAATTACCTAACAATACATAAAAAAAAAAAATTTTTTTTTATTTCTCTTTGGTAGGTACGTAGCTTTTTTGTTTTTTTTTCTTCTAAGCCACAAATGCATGTGGTAAATATTGTTCAATGTCAATTTTGAAGAGGAAATCCCTTCCTATTAATAAAATTGTAATCCATACCTAAATATACGTAATATTAGGTAGTTAGGTAAGTTCTTATATAAGTAGGTAAATATTACTGCTACGTACGATTAGTGAGTAAGACTGTGACTAAAAAAATGATTAGGTACTTTAGGTACCTACCTAAATAGTTAGGTACTTACCTACGGTAGATACTTACCCAATTTTTATTCTCAATCGTTCACCATAAATTTCGTCATAATTCTTTCCATCAACTTTATGTATCGTGACCTTGCCAATGCATATCAATTATGACGAATTCCTTATCACGTATGACTGAAACAGCATTATTATTATTAGCTGTCCCTTTCTGAATCGGGAACGGGAGCAATCGAATCGGCCGTTTCCGTATCGTCATCGGTCTTTTCATTCAGCTTATCGGGCATTCAATTCAACGTTCGTTCGTTCTCTGCGCATGCTCACTTTCTTCGACCGTCAGTGCGCATGCGGTAACTGTGTCAACCGGTGCACTCTCTCCAACATAACCTCTCTCTTTTATTGTTAAAATTTTACTAGAAAGCAGTAAAAATGGTACAGTTTAGTAGTTTAGAGAAGTTAGGCATTGTATTTTTGGTGTTTTTAGTAATTTATTTACTGAAGTTTGTGTTTAGTGTGTTGTATACTTATGCTCTTGGACCAGCGTTGAATAAAGTGAACTTCAAGTCGAAAGGGAAATGGGCATGTAAGCAATTTCTCTTTACTATATTATTTGTGCCTGATTTCGTTGAACGTTTATTATTTCTTGTTACCAGACTGTAGTTGTTATCTATTTAAACAATATATTTAAGGAAGAAGTTAGTTTTGTATTGATTACTTGAAGCTAATACTAAAGTCAATGTCCTACGTATTAAAACCTAAATTAGCACTATGTTTACGGATATCATATAAAACAGGGGCTTACTAAATACAGGGTTCAACTTAGTGGTGGTTTATAAGAGGATAATCAGAACATCAAACTGACCAACTTCTGTATCACCAAAATTGCAATCGCAAAAAATCTGCTGGCCCATACATTTGTGTCGAGCAGGAGTGCAGTTTTATATGGAACAGATGATTTTTTTTCGCTATTTCGACAATGGTCCCGTAAGAAACCGTAACCATAATTATTAAGAAGGACCCTATACAGGATGTAAGGAAAAGTAACATTAACCTTTAAACCACACACTCTACCCATCAAACTGAACAACTTTTGCTATGGGAGCAAACCAAAAGAAAAAAAAAACTGCTGTTCCATCTTCTTATCGTGTGGGCAGAGCCCCGGGTGTCAGAGTTTTTTCAGACCGCCTTACGGCCTCTGACGTGGTTTTTATGTACGAACTACTACTACCAGAGATAGTAGCCGGGACCAACGGCTTAACGTGCCATCCGAAGCACGGAATCATTTTTCTTTTCAGACAATCAGGTGATTTAGCCTGCAATGTCCTAACCAACTGGGGATAAACGCACAAAGTGACATTTCACTAGGTGTCCCCCGTGGGAATCGAACCCACGACCTCCGTGTCGAGAGTCAATGCTCTTAACCATTAGACCACCGAAGCAGTTGCTGTTCCATACTACACTGCAATACCTACTCGACTCAAACATATGGAACAGCAGTTTTTTTTTGTTCTGACAGGTTTGCTTTCTTAGTAAAAGTTATTCAGTTTGATCCATTGTTAATCCACATACTCTATCCGAGTATGTGAATTAATAATGGATTAATGGTTAATGATACTTTTCCTTACACCCTGTATACTGACAGTTAATTAAGAGGATGAACAAACCATCAAACTGAACCATTTTCTCTATGGGGATAACATCGAAATCGCGAATAAAAATCAGCCTTCACTGCTGTGTTGTGTTGTGTATTTGTGTCGTGCATTTGGGTCGAGTAGATTAGCAGTTTTGTATGGAACAGCAGATTTATTCGGAATTGCGATGTTGGTCCCATAGATAAAATTGTTCATTTTGATGGTCTGCTTCATTTCATTCACGTAGGTATTCAAAGGATATCAATAGGAATTCAGTAACTTAACTACATTATGCCTGAAATACTTTGCAAATTCTCTCCACCACGGCTTAGATGAAAGTAATCTCTTTGGAAATAAGCTTGACATTTGCATCAGTCCATACTTTTGCACTCTTTTATTTTATATCCAATTAACACACTGCATTGAGGGCAATCGACGATGGATCTCCATACAAAAAGCACAATATGGGATTCAGTTTGCATTCGCATCAACGAATTATGTATACACCTACTATTTATTATACACACACACATGAATAACATCGTCATATTCTGGCCCTGTACCCAGACTTCGATCTATCGTGACCGTTTCGGTCCGAACTTCATTGTAATAGAGTTGACATTGGAACGAACACGTGGTCTACCACGTTTTCATTTGTCATAAAGGATAAGGCTCTAAGTACTTACCTGATTGCTTTCATCTCGGTCGTTTTATGCAATCCATTCCAGGATCTTTTCACATCATGTTCAGGGGTAACAGGCATTTTTTCTAGCTCTCACATAAACTCGAACGTCGTATAGTATCTCCTTGAGGTCTAGAAGGCTATGACCAACGCCACTTTCTTGTCAGGATTTCCGGTTTTCTGTTTATCTAGACCTCAATTTCATTCGCTTGGCACGTATTCTATTAATATATCTAAACTTGTGGTGTGGAATCTTCTACAAGCATATGCTCACGACTATAATCCCCGAGGGGGCAGTCAGAGATATTCTGAAACCTCAGAACATCCACGTTTAACTATAGTACCGAAACTCTGCCCAGTGTGACGGGGAGTGAGCCCGTCGCCAGTTGTAAATGGACAGTAGGTAAAATACATGTATTGTACATGCTTCAATTTCGAGGCATGGCCTCGAAATTGAAGCATGTAAGTTTCCTCACGATGTTTTCCTTCACCGAAAAGCCAGTGGTGTTATAAATCGTACATAAATTCTGAAAAACTCATTAGTACGAGTCTGCCCGGCCGGGGATCGAACCATTGCCTCCTGCAGGCAAGGTCACTTGTCACTGGAGCACCACGGCTTTTTCTACAATCATCTTCTTTACAGCGACTGTCTCACTGAATTTTGGGGTCTGCTTTTCTTGTCTCTTTTCTCCGTCGCTTTATCTTGGACATCGTAGATGAAGAGCTCACAACTGTCAATATCCTTTTTGTCAACATCAGACCATCTGAGTTACGGCCTGCCTACTCCACGTTGACCTAGTAGAGGACTCCATTACTATCGCCAGGTCAGTCGTTATAATAACATAGCAATTGATTAAACTGATAATTCCAATAGATTAAATGCAACGTATGACTTACATCTGAGCAAATGATTTATGCAACCGGTTGACTTTGTGCATTTGACATCTATTTGTACCCATTCCACTTTGTAGTTCCATAGAGTTACCTAGCTTCTAGGAGAGCGGAATTAATTGGCTTTGCGAGGAAAGCTAGAGTATAATACTGTTATAACCTGTTTCCTTTGATCTTGCTGGACCTAACGACTTGGACCTTATGAAGCATTCACTGTATGATAAATTGATAACTGCAATGACACGTACTTACTGAAAATCTAACTTATATTTTGTTTTCTATTATATATGTCAATCAAGCACGTATCCAGGGTGTGGATAGGTAGGATTTCCCCCAAAATCCTAATATTTGTATAGAAATCCCCCCGAATATGAATCGTCATCATCATCATCATCATATCAGCCATTAAACGTCCACTGCTGGACATAAGCCTCCCGCAAAATGGGGGGATTTGTAGGCTGGTTGGCGATCGCAGTTGGATGGAATCAATGTGTGTACTCAGAGGATGCTGCTGCCCATCCTTCATTAGATCCCTTAGTCGCCTTTTACGACACCCACACACACCACACGTCCCCATGAATGTGTCCCCCCCCCCCCGCCCTCCCGAACTATAAGTCTGGACACGTGCTTGATGTCAATGTTTGATACGTGATCACGCTAAAGAATCCAGACCGATTTAAATTAACACAGCACCTACAAGATACAAAACGATCACGGTAGACGGAATCGCATTCAAAACGGTATAATACTAAAACTATATCTAGAAGATTACAGGTCGATTTTATATGGAGCGGAACTAAATAGTGAACGCTGAAGTGAGAAAACAGCACGTCCCATTTCCTTTTAATACTTGTACATAATAATTAGGTATATTCTTTTCTCCTAGAATATAAGGTATTAAGGCGGTTGCAGAGGGGGTCAATTTAATACAAAACTTTGACGCACAATACGCGTAGACGGTATTAATATAAGTAACTTTGTATATATGGAAAAATAGTTTGAAAAATCTAGATGCTGCGTAATAAATAACATTTGCAATTTATAAAATAATTACGAAGATATAAAGCTTTGAAAATTTTCATACAAAATTTTAAAAGCTTTATATCTTGGTAATTATATTATAAATTGCAAATGTTATTTGTTACGCGGCAACTAGATTTTCTAAACTATTTTTCCATATATAAAACATTACTTTTATTAATTCCGTCTACGCGTATTGTGCGTCAAACGTTTGTATGGACTGAAACCACCTTAAGGTCTAACAAAATTAGCTGAAACTATTTTAGGGGATGATCAGACCATCAAACTGAACAACTTTCTCTACGGGACCAATATCGAAATCGCAAAAAAAACAGGTCACACATTTCAGTTGAGTTACTTATGTTTGCAGTTTTGTATGGGACAGCAGATTTTTTTTGCGATTTCGATGTTTGTCCCTTAGGAAAGTAGTTCAGTTTGACTTTGATGGTCTGATCATCCCCTTAAAATAGTTTCAGCTAATTTCATTAGACCTTATATACATTTAATTTACCAGCCAGTGGTAGCACCACAGTATAAGACAGTAATCCATCTTCATACAATTGTACCAAACGCGGCGTACGCTTCGTAGCACGCACACACTGACAATATCTCCGTGTAGCCCCGTCAGTGTGTGCGTGACACGAGGCGTACGTTACGTACTGGAGAGCACACATTATAAGCCGCGTTTGGTACCGCACTGTATGAAGATGGATTACTGTCTTATACTGTGCTGCTACTTCAATTTAATGTGTTAATCTATACTATTATAAAACTGTAACAGGAAGTTTGTCTGTACATTGAAGATATTACCAAAAAAAAGTTACGATATGGTTTTTAGGTGTCCCTGATTCCATTTCACCAATTTTTGGATTTTTTGTCTGTCTGTTTGTTTGTTTGTGTGTTTGTTTTTGTGTTTGTTTGTGTGTTTGTTTGTGTGTTTATTTGTGTGTTTGTTTGTTTGAACGAGTATCACGCAAAAACTACTGAACCGATTTTGATGAAACTTTTTTGTTTGATAGCTTATGATCTGACTTAAAATCTGGTATATAATTTGTGCGGACGAAGTCGCGGGTTAACGCTCGTACTATTATAAAACTGTAACAGGAAGTTTGTCTGTACATTGAAGATATTAACAAAAAAAAAGTTACGATATGGTTTTTAGGTGTCCCTGATTCCATTTCACTAATTTTTGGATTTTTTGTCTGTCTGTTTGTTTGTATATTTGTTTGGGTGTTTGTTTGTTTGTTTGTTTGAACGAGTATCACGCAAAAACTACTGAACCGATTTTGATGAAACTTTTTTTGTTTATTGCTTATGATCTGACTTAAAATCTGGTATATAATTTGTGCGGACGAAGTCGCGGGTTAACGCTCGTATAATTATAAATTGATATTGGAACTAATAATGTCTCAGAAAATTATTTTTGGATGAGTCATGCACGGCTCTATTTGGTAAATTTACTATAGTTTTCAGTAATGGTCTCGTCCTAATTTGAATAATTAGGACGTTTTATTAGTACTTGATTAATTTTTGTAATACAATACTAATTAGCGCAATTACTAATTGCATTATTACAAAAATCATTAATTAATGTTCGTCTCTTTTCTTCATTATAAAACACGTTCAGTATTTCTTTTCCTGTTGTTGCACTCTTTTGTCACCTCATCATTTTTTTATTAACGCTTTCCTACATACGCTCTGCTTTGCTTTTGGTTTATATAGTCACAAGCGTTAACCTGCGACTTCGTCCGCACAAATTATATACCAGATTTTAAGTCAGATCATAAGCTATCAAACAAAAAAGTTTCATCAAAATCGGTTCAGTAGTTTTTGCGTGATGCTCGTTCAAACAAACAACAAACAAACAGACAGACGAAAAATCCAAAAGTTGGTGATATGGAATCAGGAACACCTAAAAACCATATCGTAACTTTTTTTTTGTTATTATCTTCAATGTACAGACAAACTTCTGTTACAGTTTTATAATAGTTTAGATTGAGACTTATGTTCTGCTTACTATTTAATGACGAACTTATTGGAATATAATCTGTCATAAAATTTGCATAAATTAACATCGTGTAGGTACTATTTCTTTGAACGTATTTATCTAAAGTTCCAATATAAGTATGAAGTGGTTTTACTGACATCCATTTTTCAATCAATTACGTTTATTTACTTTTATATAAATGTTTACTTTTTAATAATGTAATACGTCCTTGGACTTTGATTCCATTAACATTACGTGGAATAAACAAAGCGAGCTAACATAGTGATTTTGTTTAATTTTTAAATACTTGCTAATACTGTCATGTAGGTACGAGTATATTGATGCTCTAATGATGTGCGTCAATTATTTCCTACGATACTTTAACACAATACTAAAATGTGTTAATCAGGTGATTCCAGTTTAGTACAATGTATTCCGGATATACCTAAGTATAAATTATCTTATAATTGACTAGTTCATTCTTTTGTTTACACTTTCCTACTATTATTTATTACTTACACTAATCCTAATTTGACCTAGGAACTTGAAATTGTAGTACCTAATACCATTTAAAGTAGACATGTACAAAGGGCGAGCTTATCTCTAGAGAGATCTATTCCAGCAAACCCGCAACAGAGACAGTTCTGAAGTGTGAGGCAGACAAAATGTGTACAGCACAAATGATAAAAACTAGATACTTGTAGTTAAATGGAAGTTAATTATATATATATATATATTATATATATATATATATATATATATATATATATATATATATATATATATATATATATATATATATATATATATATAATATAAATAAAAATAATTATAAATAATCAAATAGATACAATAAACATACATAAACTATGGCTTATTTTAGAGAGTGATAGTGTATACCATTTTATAATGTCGGCCCAGATTATTTTAATTATACGGTACCACAGATCACTAAAACTAAAGGGAGATGTGAAAAGGGGGCTGGGCCAGTGTCGTAGCTATATGCGCAAAAACGGAACACATTGCTCGCGAAAGTAAGGATTCGATATATTATGAGGCTGAAAGCCAGTCGAGATATTATGTGTAAATAGTTTACAATGCTTGCGTAGTACTAAAGATTATTCGAACATTGAGTTCTGATACCGCAATAGATAATGAGCACATTTAAGCTAACAATATACTTTCTATCGCGTGATACTGGTGGTAATGCGACACTAGGTTTCGTACTCAGCGCGTTGGTTGGCATCTCGCTAGATCTCTATGTACGGTACCTATTAATATTAGAATTATTATGATGACTTCATTATCTGGCTCGCAATGTCAAAAAGTTATCAGATTTCATATAGAGCCGCCCTAACTCTACAATCCCTAACTTTACAAACTCTACACCTTAGGCAAAATATGTGGCTTGGCCGTTTCGTTACTACAAGAACTATAGTATAACAGAAAAGTAATGAACAGTAATTAAATGTTTACTTTACACCTTGAATGTAGCTAAATAGCCAAGCCACATTATTTTGTCTAAGGTGTAGAGTTTTAGAAGTTAAGGATTGTAGATTTAGGGCGTGTAGAGTTAGAAACTTGGCTCTACATTAAATCTAATAACTTTTTGACAGTGCGAGCCATAATGAACGTCGTCGTAAGTAAACAAAAATATTAAATACCATGTTTGAAGTATGTATAAAGCATTAAAAATGTAAAAAAAAATCATCAGGTTTTTTAGGAGATAAAAGCTAAATTTTAAATTTGAGGCTGTTGCTGACGTAATTTTTTTTACTTTTAGTACATTTCTAGGCTCAAATTGGCTCTTAAATACTAAACCGAAAAAAAAATTAATAACTAATTAGTCCCAAAACACCGTAAAATGACTGGGCTACAGCCCACCTGGCGGCTGGATGACCCACTCTTCTCTTACCTGATCTCGGTCACCACTCGGTCAAGGCTTTGCTCCATCTGCCATCTGCTAGAATGTCTCATATTATTAATTAAAACATCAGAAAAATTTGCATACCGTTTTTGTACTGAACTGTAGCCAAAACATTGATTCAGTATTATTTTGATCAGTCTAGTACTCTACTGAGACCTTCATAATTTTGTACATTTTTAAAAGTTGTGCAAAATAGCACAACTCTTTAAAAGTTGCTAAACGATTTCCAATTACTTGAGTCTTTATTCCACGAACACACGTTTCACAAGTCCTTTTATTGTACAGTATTTAATGGCCTACTAATTACCTTTAACTTCGACCTACTTGCGTCACCAGTATTTTCGATATATTCTTACAGTGGTACAGTAGTACCAGGTTTATAAGTCTTACCGATGTACCTGCGCAGTTGACAAATTTTAATAGCGCGCGAAATTATATTGACCAATCAGGATGTGCCAATCTGTTTAAATCCCTGCAATCCGTTTACGCTATTGGCTATTTTGTTTTCGCGCCCTTTTCGCTGGTATCCGACTTTGTACCCTTTGATTACTAAGGTCCGCCATATACATACGGAATAAACTTGATTCGGAATTAGATTCCGTATGGAGTGTTGCCGCTTTCAGAGATTTTTTCACTAGATCTAGTGATTTTTTTATGTCTCAGGTGCCATATTTTAAAGTTATTTTTGAGCGTAGGCGTTGATGGAACGATACCATATCGTGACGGTGCAGTTGCGACGTCGTTGCGGCATAGTTGCGAAATCGCCTACGCTCAAAAATCGCTTGTGTGATAATGGTTTATACCATTTTGTATGCAGATTATGTCTAATGTTAACTATCGATAGCCCTTTGATATAGTTGCATTAATATTGGAATTAATTAATGAATAGTAATTGTCATGTATAGAAATTGTTTGTTTCGTTTAAATAAATACCTAAAAATACAATTGTCATTAATTTGGAATTTCATTCATTTTGATTTTAGACATTTTTTAAACAGCAATATAAGTAATTTTTGTATCCATAGTTGACAACACTGAATCCTGAATCAAGATTCCGGATCGCAATTCCGTATGTATGTGGCGGACCTTAGTGTCCCGTTTTGCCATTTTTGGCCGGAACCATAAACATTTTGAAGTGCGAACGAATAATTTTATGGCAACTGCCACAAAGTTCTCATAATCTTATATTATGTGAGTGTAACAAAATCACTTGTAAACTCAGTACAAAACTTTAAAATGAAGAAATCCATCCGTTTCCTCAACTTTCCTCTCATACGTATGCGTTGTTTCAACTTGAAGTTTATTTGCACTCTGCGGGTATTTAAAGTTCTTCAGCTGACTCTGGAGACCGTTTTAGTTCTTTCACTGTCGTTGAACTTTGTTCAGGTAAGTTATTCAGTTATGCACAACAAGAGAGTAATGCGTGCAAACTGGAAAGTTTCATGTAGAATTTACTTACTCGCTTTAATAGTTTTAAAGAGTCTTTAGGGTACGACGTGGACGAGGGCTGCATTTAAATACGTTAGCGCTTTCTGTGGGGATTTTATTTGTCTGAATGCAAAAGAGTCAATTTATTGTAGGCCCACAAGCGGTTACGTTTATTGATGGTATTACACTCTAAAAACATAATTTAGTTTACTTTATTAATTGGACGAAAGATTAGGTAAAAATGCAAACGGAATTATGAAATAAATATAAAAAATGCATCTTTTTAACTTTTTTTGCTAAGACTCTTTTTTCCTATTAAATCGACACATGTAAAGCAATGCGTGTATAGGAACATCTTTGATGTTAATATGAAAATAAAAAACTTACAAGACAAGATGTGCGCTAACTGCGATTACGCGACACTCCGTTTAGATGAGGTATAGCTAATATTACCACTATTATCTAGAGATTATGAGAAACCAATCGACATGAGTTCCATAACTATACGCCAACTATACGCTAACATTTTTATGTTAGCCTATATCCCATACTAAGATTAAGCATCTCTTTTGCGATGTTGTATCTCTGACGTGCCAACAACACTCGTAATAATTTTATACAACGTATATTTACAATATTATTAATTATAATATTGTAAATATAAGGCAAAACCTTTTGAACAAAATCCAATACTGCATAAGGAGCGATGAAGGTTCTTACGGAAGAGAGCTAGCGACTCAATCATGAGGCGGCGCCGGTCTGCGGTTCCATTCCTGGCCTATACCATTAAGTTGTAGGGTTGTATTTATCACTAGAGTTAACCCGCGACTTCGTCCACACAAATTATGTACCAGATTTTAAAGATCAAACCAAAAAAGTTTTTTCAAAATCGGTTCAGTAGTTTTTGAGTGATGTTCGATCAAACAAACAAACACACAAACAAACAGACAGACCTAAAATCCAAAAACTGGTGATATGGAATCAGGAAAACCTAAAAACCATATCGTTACCTTTTTTTTGTTAATATCTTCAATGTACAGACAGACACACTTCTGTTACAGTTTTATAATAGTATAGATTATCACTAGCTCGGTGGTGAAGGAAAACATCGTGAGGAAACCTGCATACCCGAGAAAAGAAAAGAATAGTTCGGATGTATGTGTAAAATTTGGATGGGGTTAGGGCGAGCACAATAGACCAGCAATGGTCGCAGTTACATAGCGAATCTTTTTTTTTTTTTTTTTTTATTATTGATGGTTTTTTCCACAAGGAATATACCACCCTCATCGGAGCGGAACCCTAAATACATAGCTCACGGCACATATTATACACAATCTACTACGACATAGCGAATCTTGCTTGCAATAGCCCAGCCAAATATTATAAAAAAATAGGTACTGAATAACAATTTAGTACTTACCTACCTTTTCGAGTTCCTGCATCATATTCGAGCAAGTGGAGAAATCATATATCATATCAGCATCTGACCATCAATTAGTCTTTGTAGAAACCAAACTATTATTTAGCTGTAAGTTCTCCAAAAAAAGGAAATAAATAATAATAATCATAAAAAAGGGGCAGTTTTTAATGCGGTTTTGATTTAAGTTCCATGGAGAAAGTTTGTTAACTACTTACTTAGTTTGATAGTCTGATCATCCCCTTAAAAAACCCTTAAAAATCAGCATTTAAGAAACACCCAAATTACGTTTAAGTTTTTCTGAATAACGTGTAAGAGTAAACTGCCAAATTCCATTAAAATTCCTCTAAACTCAGCCAGTTCATAAGCACTGCGAAGGAATTTTAGAAATTTCATTATCTCAAGATGTTTAATTTTTGTTTGAGTAACGACATTAATTATTCTAAAAGAGTTAGAGACCTCTTTTAATTTAACGGGTATTACTCTTTCTTTCTTTTATAATTTGCGCTTAAATTAAAATTTACTTTAGCATCGTTTTGCTAATTTTTAAGTAGGTAGAAAAACACTAAAAAATGTGGTTCCATAAGTTTTCTTGTATTCTGACTATTCGGAGTGTTGCTAATTTGGTCGTTATAGTAAAAAACTAAAAAGTTAAGTTAAGAAAGTAAAATAATATTACAACCGATGACTTTTTCGTTCGCATCATAAGAACATTAATTTTTTTATCGAAGTCGCTGTCAAGCCGGTACGATTCGCGACAGGGCTTGCATTCGTTTTTTGGCTTGGCTTGACAACGACTTCTATAAAACAAATTAATGTTCTCATGATGCGAACGAAAAAGTCATCGGTTGTAATATTATTTTTTAACTTTTTAGTTTTTTTGAAGGAGGTTTTAATTTTTTGTTAAAATTTTGTTTATTTCACAATTTTCAGTGGTGAATTCATTAGTTCAATTTAATACTAGTGCTTTAAATTAACAAACTCACTAGCCGGCACTACGATTTTCAAAGGTTCCCCTCGAATTCTCTGGGATGCCATCATCAGATCCTGGTTTCCTTATCATGGTACCACCCTTGGGATATCTTCTTACCATTAAAAAAAACAATAATCAAAATCGGTTCATAAACGACGAAGTTATCCGCGAACACACATAAAAAAGAAAATGTACGGTCGAATTGAGAAACCTCCTCCTTTTTTGGAGTCGGTTAAAAATAGATTTTTATTATGAAACCTGTGTCTTATCATAACCATTATTTCCATAACCTATGGACAGCCCAGCCAATAGAAAATAAATAAAATTGTTTGTCGCGTAGACCATATTCCGAAAGTTAAAAGGATGATTTTCGATTAAGTACAAATACAAAATAAAAAACACAAAAATATTTTATTTTTAATTTTTCTTTATTAGCCTATTTCATCCCAGTGCTGGGCAAAGGCCTCTCCCCTGCTCTTCCACGCGTTACTGTTGTGGGCAACCTCTGTCCATTGCTCGTCAAATTTGTCTAGGTCATCACGCCAACTCTTCCTGGGTCGACCTGGACGCCGCCGACCGTTTTCGGGGATTCAGGGCATGATTTGCGTAACAAAAATATTACTGTAATTTATTTGCGTAAATATTTATAATATTATAGATAGGTAATCTATTAAAAACTGAAATGGTTTTTCATATTGATTTAATTTTTTTTTTTGATTGACCGAGCGTGTGCTGACTGCTTGGTTTGTGTAGACTTTAACTAGGTTATTATTTTTTATTTGTACTATCATTTGACTTTCATCTCAGTATTGATCCTATAAAAACCAGAAATGGTATAGCGGTATAGCTGTTTAAACGCATAATTATAATTGTCAAAACAGAAACAAACACAAACTTTATTATTTCAACGTTTATTACTTATGTCAATAAACTTAAAGCTCAACTTTGTCTAACCAATCACCTCACAACGTTCGGCAAATTCTCGCTCGAGTCACTTTATAACTTTCACCTCGATGTGAACAAGTTCAAGGAGATACACATCGTAGCACTATTAGCACAAGGTCGTATTTACATCAGTTACCACGTGTTTGATTTTGCTCAGTGAGAGTTTTATTGACAAAAACTGATTGTATGATAATGTTCTGGTTACGTAAGGAAAGGCTAAACAATCAGGCCAAATGCAAATTTCCAATTTGCAGAATTAGGGCAGACGACTTCATATTTGTCCACCACGTCACGTGTGTCCAATACAGATCGGTAAGACTTCACATACGTATTAGAATTTCTTCTCCAACGTATGCAGGTTTCCTCACGATATTTTATTTCGCTGTTTGAAAAGATGTCATGTCGATGCGTAATTATTATAGAAACTCATTGGTTATTAACTCATGATTACCTACCGATAATAATAATATGATTATCTTCTATCTCAATTACAACTGTAGTTCTTTCCTTAGACTATAATTCCCTTTCAGTTAGTTTATACGACGTTTCCAATCCTCGTTAAGTTAACCCGGAGTTATCAATTGCAAATTATGCAAATCCGAGTTGGCTTCACACCTAAATTGTTGATTTAGCTTTATCTTGGCAAATATACGATTATTCTCTGAACTCGATGTAAAGCGGAAGATTTGAATTCATACCAACGTTTGCTTAGTAGACGAACTTTATTCGTACATGTTTTGAAGCGCTGCAATTTACTGTACAACTTTTTTCAAATAATGCAACTGGGTTATTACTTCTTTTATTATTATCTTTCTTCTGTTGAGTCGAAGAAATGTCTGAGATTAACTAGCTTCTTCTTCTTCTTATCGTGTGGGCAGAGCCCTAGTGACAGAGTTTTTTCAGACCGCCTTACGGCCTTTGACGTGGTTTTTATGTAACGACTACTACCACCAAAGATAGTAGCCGAGACAAACGGCTTAACGTGCCATCCGAAGCATGGAATCATTTTTCTTTTCAGACAATCAGGTGATTCAGCCTGCAATGTCCTAACCAACTGGGGAAAAACGCACAAAGTGACATATCACTAGGTGTCCCCCTTGGGAATCGAACCCACGACCTCCGTGTCAAGAGCCAATGCTCTTAACCATTAGACCACGGAGGCAGTTAACTAGCCATCATCATCTTATTTAAGAGCTACGCTCTTGTCGGTGGAGTATTCTCCGATCCAGTTTCTTTTCCACTAGAGTCTTGAGTTCCTGGTACGACGCGACATCAACCATTTCCTTCACTTAGATAATTCTGTTTAAGTCTTCCTCTTTCTTTATATTTTCCCATCCAATGAAGTTTTAAAGAAATTGCCCGATTCCGATTTCTGATAATTTTTCCTCTCCGGTTGTCTATTGCCTAGCCAACGTGGTGAAAGCTAATTAGGCTTTCTGAATTATATTATTGTGTCATGGACTTAAATTTTAGCATTAGCTTTATCCGATAATAAGCAATAATGAGGCCACGCTGGATGAGGAATACGCTAACCCTTTTGTTTATAATACATTAGCTACCAATCGTTTTGCTCGTCATTCCATTGTTAAAACTAAATTATTCTAAATGCTATTGCTAACCTGACTACTACAACGGCACAATTTAAAAAATGTGACCACGGATTTAATGTAGGTAAAATTCACAGCCAAAGTCATTTATTCAATATAGGAACGTGAAGCCCACTTATTAAACGTCAAATCTTTTTTTTGAAGCTACCACCGCGTCAGAACGTGATGTCGCTGTAGAAAAGATGTGGCCAGAAACTCTACAACATAACACGATTTATTAACTATTACAATTATAAATTCTTAAGTTTCCCGCAAAAGAGGTATCAAAAGCTGTGTGAAATCACTCCATTTTTTTATTTATAAATTCATAAACTTTTGCATAAGACTAGCACTACATTTCCGCCACTATCAAGAAGTTTGTGGGAATATTTATCCCAACCAAGATCCTTCAGGTGAGCTGAAGCCAAGCGCAAGCCCATTTCGAGTAAAAGATAATCTGAAGTATCGTTTTTTGAGCAAAAACAGATTAAAAAGAGATGGCGGAGCCTCGTGCAAGGTCCAACACGAACATAACGCGAACGTTAAAACCGCTCGCGGCAAAACTTGCAACGTGGCGACCATAGAGATCTAGAGAGATGCTAACGAACGCGCCGAGTACGAAACCTAGTGTCGCATCACCACCACGCGATAGAAAGTATTTTGTTAGCTTGAATGTGCTCATTATCCATTGCGGTATCAGAACTCAACGTTCGAATAATCTTTAGTACTACGCAAGCATTGTTAATTATTTACACATAATATCTCGACTGGCTTTCAGTCTCCTAATATATTGAATAATTACTTTCGCGAGCAATGTGTTCCGTTTTTGCGCATATTGCTGCGACACTGGCCCAGCCCCCTTTTCACATCACCCTTTAGTTTTTGTGATCTGTGGTGACGACTGTCCATGTAATTTTCACATGTTTTTCACATTATATTTAATGTGACTATATGTCCAATGAAGTGTTACGTAAATAATTGAATGTGAACTGACTGTATCATTACTGGACTATTAACAAATTCAGTCGCCGTCTCTTGTTACGTCAGGTTTTAATCAAGTATGAATTAACATGACATTATTTATTTTGTTTCAGTAATCACCGGCTGTACAGACGGCATTGGAAAACAATATGCGAGAGAGGTAAATTCAATTTTAATTAATATTATTTTCACGTATATTTTACAATTATGTCATGACTACCGAGTAACATCACAGTTGAGCAAATAACTAAGTTTTTAAGGTGTTGTGCAAGGAGCTTTTGAAACTATAAAGAAAGCTGCAAAGAAAATTTACTGTAAACTGTTCTATCTTAAGGCGGTTGCAGAGGGGTCCATTTTATACAAAACTTTGACTATATAAGTATCTATATAAGTAACTTTGTATATATGGAAAAATAGTTTAGAAAATCTAGATGCCGCGTAACAAATGACATTTGCAATTTATAATATAATTACAAAGATATAAAGCTTTTAAAATGTTGTATGAAAAATTTCAAAGCCTTCGTAATTATGTTATAAATTTAAAATAATTACGAAGATCTTGAAGGCTTTGAAATTTTTCATACAAAATTTTTAAAGCTTTATATCTTTGTAATTATATTATAAATTGCAAATGTTATTTGTTACGCGGCAACTAGATTTTCTAAACTATTTTTCCATATACAAAATATTACTTTTATTAATGCCGTCTACGCGTATTGTGCGTCAAACGTTTGTATGGACTGAAACCACCTTAACAAAGCTTCTAGCGATCGATATGAAAAAACAGGATTAACGTTTAGGCATTTAAATTTGTTTCAAATGATCTTATGTCTTATCAAAAGACGTCCGAAGTAAGTCAAATCATAAGACAGGATTCCCGAGTGAAGAATAAATAAATATGATTACAATGTAACGGGCCTCAATTCAGGATCCAAAACCCCCGCGGCGTGGTCAGGAACGTTTCTACAACTATAAAAAAATCTTTTCAAGGATGCTGTTGGTGAAAGATACCAGTCTATTTCCTTCACACGAAAAAGAAAAAGAAGCCATAGCCAATATTACAAAGAAACCTTCGTACCGAAGGGTACGAAATGAAGTGATAAAAATATTGATTTTTATTATTTACATACAGGTAAGGGACAGCCCTTCGCAGACTGAAAAGGGGAACTCAGACCATCAAGCTGATCAATTTTCACTATGAATCCTACCTCCGGAAACGCGACAAAAATCAGATGTTAACTACAAAACTGCTGTATCTACCCGACTCAAATGTATGAAACAGCTGTTTTTTTCGCGATTCTGTCCATAGTTAAAGTTGTTCAGTTTGATGGTATGAGTTCAACATTTCAGCCTGTGGATTGCTGTCCCTTACACCCCATTCCGAACCTGTATTCCTTTAGGAATACCGATGGACCGATTAGATAAAGCAAAATATTTTCTCGAAATCAAATTGTATCAAACTTTCTCATTTTTCCCGAAATCTTTGAGATTACGCCAAATTTTTGTAAAGCCGTTTAACTTATTTCCTACTATTCCGACGCCTTTCCGTAATAAAGTTTATGATTTCGTAATTTAATTATAATTGGGCCTCTTAACCTAAATTGGGCAAGCCAATTAAAAACTTAAGGGCCTTCTGTTTTATCTACTGTACTCTACAAGATGTAGATCTTGCTCTTAAATTTATTAAGAATCGAAAACAATGACCTTTAATTTCAACACGGAGATAAATATCTATTAGTATGTGACAAACTATTTATTTTAGCAAACTTTGTGAAGTTATAAATTTAATTCGGGTAGATTAAACTATAATCGGCAATGAAGAGGGCTATGATCGGAGTTTACCAGCGAGATCGAATCAAAAATGAAGAGATCCGCAGAAGAACCAGAGTAACTGACATAGCCCACTGAATTGCTAAACTGAAGTGGCAGTGGGCGGGGCACATTGCTCGCAGAACCGATGGCCGATGGGGCCGAAAAGTTCTCGAGTGGCGACCGCGTACCGGAAAGCGCAGCTCCCCACGGTGGACCAACGACCTGGTGAAGGCGGCGGGAACCCGTTGGACGAGGGCAGCGCAGAACCGGTCGTTATGGCGATCCTTGGGGGAGGCCTATGTCCAGCAGTGGACGTCCATCGGCTGAGATGATGATGATGACCACATATTAAACGTGGTGCTTCAGACCATAAAATGTAACAAATTTTACTACGAGACCAACTTTACTAATAATAACAATTTTTTCTGTAAAGAATGCTAATATGAAGTTGTCACATAAGTACTACTTACTGCGAAGTCTACCAATCCGCATTGCTCTGCACTAACGCCCATACACCCTCCCTGAGGGTAGGCCTGTGCCCTGCAGTGGGACGTATATAGTTATAATTATAAGCTCTGATGATGATGATGATATTACTTTATATTTTTCTCCGTGAAATTATTATTGTCATAGTATGGATACTGATTTTCTATTTTGTCTGTAAGGTACAGATCAGTAGGTAGATAATCGTCAGCAGTTTAAGAAAACATTTTTTTTGTTATCCCACTTCTGATTTCCAAAGGCGTCTAAGAGGTAGCTGGTTTTGGGAAGAAAAAATCTTCTGATGATTGAATGGCACATACCTATCTGATTATTTGAAAATGTGTAATGTTTTCTCTAGTAAATCTCAGTTATGGCTAAAATATATCACATGATATTGAAATTCGCAACCACTATTTGTTTTAGAATTATAATTGCTTCGGTAATGGAGCTTTTGTCTCGTTTATGTTATGTTATCAAAATATTGACACTGTTAAATTATTTGTCAAGTTAATCAAAATACAGGATGTTAGGGCAAAAAGTTGCATTACTTTAAGGGGTGATTTTACCCATGATACTGTTCAACTTTCCATACTAAATGCAATCAGCTGATCGAACGTTTGTATGAAATGTCGAAAAATATTTTTGCGTATTTATCAAGTTTCCTTCCTTTAGGAAAGTTGTTCACTATTATGGGTACAATCACCCCTTAAAGTAATGCAATTGTTTACCCTAACACCCTGTATAGTTTTGGTGCTTATTGACACCGTAACCGTATACCTACACTGTTAAATTAATTTTTGTGGTTTTTGTTAGGAAGGTGATTAGACGAAGTATTATCGATTTGAAATAGTTTTCTTCCAGAAAAACAATAAAGATCTATGACAATTCTATTCACGTCTTCCATTACCAACTTCCATAAGTGATATCATGACTACTGAAATTATGATCAATGATATTATTAAACAGTAGCTTATGATTATAAGTTAGCAATAGATGAAGCTATAATTCTTTTTTTTTTATTCGGTAAAGTAACAATGAGAGAAATAAACGGCAAGCTTAGATTTTTTTTTTGTTTCATCCTAACTATTAATTTGGTGGTATAGGTGTCGTATAGTGGAACATCAGACGCGTAAAGCACCAGTGTATGACGAAATTACCGTAATATAACTTTTATAAATCAAAATAGACATATAAATGTAATACGACCAAATTGTTTGCTGGGATTCGTTTGATTTTTAATGCAATTTATACCTTAATGTTGATAGTTGTAAAAAAGTTTCTGACCATACCGAAATTACCGAAAAAGCATACGGTCGACTATAATGTTGTTTAATTTTGTTTTAAATTCTTGTAAAAAAATATACAACGATTATCCATCCGAAAAATAATACATTAAATAGTTATGTATTTGGAAATTCAGAATGAAGAATAGCAAAGTTAACTATTCAAGGAAGGAAAATTTACTGCTACATCGACTTTACTGCTTTCGGACATCTCTATCCCACTTACATATACATTATGTATTAGAATTTTATGCAGAGAAATGCAGTAGCACTTACCCTACTGCGGAACCATATAGTAAAAGCTGGCGACGACGCCGAATCTTAGATCCATATGAATTTGGTATTCCGAGAGATACTTGCATATTATACCTAGTTCATATTGAATTTCGTTTTGTAATATTATACCAAACCAAAGTTATACTATCCGCATTGGGCACGACTGGGGAACTAATGCTCTTACACCCTCCGTGAGGGTACCCCTATGGCCTGCAATGGGACGTATAACAGGCTGATGTTGATGATACAAATTATGATATCTATCTATACTTTTATAAAACTGTAAATTTAAAAAGAAGTTTGTTTGTTTGTTTGATCGAGCATCACGCGAAAACTACTGAACCGATTTTGATGAAACTTTTTTGTTTTATAGTTTATGATCTGACTTACAGTCCGGTATATAATTTGTGCGGACGAAGTCGCGGGTTAACGCTAGTTTTACCTACCTATAATAAAAATTTATTTTTATGTCTCCCTCCCCTCTTTGGGGAACATAGAAGTGAGTCATAAGAATAATCACCATCATCATCAGCGTATCATCGTCCAATGACAAGCCGCACTACAAAACTCTATCCTCGGCCTTCCTCATCCAGTCGTTCCTCGCTACCTTTTTACCGGCAGATATGACCAGCCCGTTGCCACTTCAGCTTGCAAATTTTCTGAGCTATTTCAACCACTTTATTTCTCTGATGTATCACCTCATTCCCCGTGGTATCTTCGAGTAAAACCGACCATAATGCCTTATGCTAAATAATACTTAGATCCAACGACCTTATTAAGGATGATTGGTACAGTACGACCAGGAAAATAATTCCGCTCGTCAATCTTCGTTTGCGCAGAGCAGTTCAAAATCGGGTATTCTCTATCTCGCTCCAACTAGAATAGCGGACTATGGATTCTTCGGCAGCGAAAAGGGCGCGAAAGCAATAAGCCAATAGCGGCAAGGTGTCACATCCTGATTGGTCAATATAATTTCGCGCGCTTTTAAAATTTGTCAACTGCGCAGGTACATCGGTGAGACTTATAAACCTGGTACTACTGTACTAATGTAGGAAAATAGCTCTTTGCAAGTTTTATAACTGAATCCGCACGGACGACATGCCACGTATCAATAAGTTATTCTTAAGTACGTATTACCGGTGCTCTCAAACGGTGAAGGAAAACATCTTGCCAAATTCTGCATACGCTGAAAAAGACATTCTGATGCGTATGTGAAGTCGACCAATCTGCACTGTGCTTAGGTACAGCGAACAGTGGTAATTCATAATGCTTATTATACTTATACTGATCCAATCTTATCTCTCTCTAGATAGACAAATCTTTGTTTATATAATTATATATAAGGTCTAACAAAATAAGGTGAAACTATTTTAAGGGGATGATCAGACCATCAAACTGAACAACTTTCTCTATGGGACCAATATCGAAATCACGAAAAAAAATCAGCTGTTCCATACAAACCTACTCGACCTAAATGTATGGGACAGCAGATTTTTTTTTCGCGATTTCACTGTTGGTCCCATAGAGAAAGTTGTTCAGTTTGATGGTCTGATCATCCCCTTAAAATAGTTTCACCTAATTTTGTTAGACCTTATATATTTGTTGTAGGTATGTTGGTTATACTTATAATTGTTGTGTATGGTAATGTACCGTTTAACAAAACAAATGTTTGTTCGGAAATATTGTTGTGGATTATTATTTACTATCTTAGATTGTGGTTTAAATTCGACTTCGGCGCTAACTGTAGGAGAAACTTTAGTTAATAGCTTCGAGCTTCACGAGCTTAATCACTGTTTGTTTAAATAATATATACAGGATATGATATTAAATGCGTTACATATCAAATAGGGTCGACCATCATATTGAACAACTTTTATTATGGGACCAACTTTGAAATCGCAAAGAAAAATCAGCTTTTCCATAGATGTGTGTAGCTCCGCGATCAAAATTTATGAAACACCAGATTTTTTTTTTGGGATTTTCAAGTTGGTCCTGAGGTAAAAGTTGTTACATTAAAGCACCCTTTTACGTTATGTAACACATTTAAGTTTACATTTATATATTTTGTATGTTGTGTTTATATTTATACATTTTCTATGGTATAGTATGTTAAGAGGATATCCTGGCCGTCGCGTTCTATACAAACGAAGTTTGATTCTATTTTGAAAAATACGTAATTAAATTCTACATAATGAAATACATTATTAAATTTTTTAAACACTCTGGATACTAATATCCGCGTTTGTAGTTTGATAGATTTCCGTCAAAACGTATAGTTTCATCATCGGCCTATTATACGTCCAACTTCAGGGCACAGGACTATCTTCAGGGAGAATGTATGTCCGTAAGTCCACCACGCGTGGATTGGTTTCAGAATTTCTTCTTTCGCGTATGCAGGTTTCCTCGCGATGTTTTTCTTCACAGAGAACAGTCGGTTTTACTTTTAAAAGTTAGAAAAACTCATTGGTACATGGCATGTCGTCCATGCGGATTCGCCACTCGTGATCGTTCATACCTCTCCGCAACGCGTCATCGACGCCCTCTCATACAAATTAATTGATACAATATTTTTGTTGCAGTTGGCGGCTCGTGGCTGTGATATTGTTCTAGTCAGTCGTTCTATGGACAAACTGAAAGCAACAGCTGAAGAAATAGGTAAACATTTAATGTAAAAATAGAGTTCAGAATTTCTTAGAAGCAAACTCCATTTTGTAGACAGAAAATTAAAATTGAGAAAAAAGAAATAGCAAATGTAAATGCAAAATCCTTTTCGAGAAAAGAAAATATTCTGTAAGAGAGTATTGTTCATTATTGCACTGCGCAGAGAAAGTCACTGATTAGTTTTTAGTTCTCTAGCATTTATATCACTCTTCAAATAATTCAAATGCGATGCAATCAAGCTGAAAGCAAATTCGAAATAACAAATATTCCAAAAGTCATCGACTACGTTAGTACCTACTTTAGAAAGAAGATACCCAGCAAATTAAGAATCAGATTAGGTTATTTCACATGATTCAAATGAATCATAATATATTTGATTTGATTCTCTCTGTTAATACTTGGAAGCCCTTTGATCGTTATTTTGACTAAATAGGGTGTAAACTTAGAGACACACCAATCTGATCAACTTTCACTAGGTATGTGACCAACATTGAAATCGCGATAAAAAAATTAGCTTTTCCATAGAAAACGTTAATAGCCGTTCTACCACAATGTATGAAACTTCGATGTTGGTCCAATAGCGAAAGTTGTTCAGTTTTATAGTCTGGAAAACCCCTTAAGAGGATAGGCGGGCTGAAATGTTAATTTGGAGAATAGGTCACTTTTCCGACTGTATACGTATTTGTCTGATCCGCCCCACCCATACACGCCGCCGACTAGAGGGCGAAAGAGACAACTGTAGCTCGGATCGATTTTATCGACATTAAATCTCCCCCTGTTTCCTCCTCCACTAAACCGAATTTAATAATTCTGTCAAGAATAATATTAGAATAGACTTTGGCTATGTCCTTATGTTAATGCTTTTTTTGTTTATATGCGTCAAATTTGTTTGCTGGATGTCTGAATCTGAAAACGGGTGGTAAAATTGGTCATTTTCGAAGGTCCCTAGTTCTTACAGTTATTAATTAAAGCAAAAAAGCAAAACAGGGACATACCAGAGGTAAATAGATTTTATGAAAAAATTGCTCGCTTGCTTTGCTCTAGAGTCAGTATCCAGGGAGGAAACAGGGGAATACGTTTGTATGGAAAAAACCATACCCGCCTATCCTCTTAAATATGTAACGCAATAAAGTTGACTTCATGTATAACAGCGAATTTTCTTCTAGTACTAGTGTGCAATTATTATGGTTTCTCTTTAGCAAGGTTTCAATATGAATATTATGTAATTTTTTGATCGAAAGATCGTATTAATTTGTTTCTCATTTCAATCATCTTCAACTGAGAGTGAAATGAGGCTCTTGTTTAACGAATTCGAATTGAAAACATTTTTGTTCCAACAGAAAAAG
The DNA here is from genome assembly GCA_927399405.1 of Agonopterix arenella. NCBI lineage: Eukaryota > Metazoa > Arthropoda > Insecta > Lepidoptera > Depressariidae > Agonopterix > Agonopterix arenella. The sequence continues at coordinate 7,508,863 of OV656710.1, forward strand.
ACTACAGTGTAGCAACTAAAGTAATCCAGGTAGACTTTAGCGCAGGAGAAGAAATATACGAGAAGATAGGCAAAGAGATTGCTGACCTTGAAATCGGGACACTTGTTAACAATGTCGGTGTATCCTATAACTATCCGGAATACTTCCTGGATGTGCCTGATTGGTAAGTTATTTATTACCTACTTAGTAATCATTGAAATAACTTAGAGTATAAGTTATAGGTGAGTAATATCTTAAATAAGAGTGCCTGCGTGCAAAGGAAGGTACGAGAAAGTGGGTTTTATATCAGGGTTGATGTAAGCAAGTTAGTGGTTAACTAATTAGCACTTAGGCAACCAAGCTTTGCTAAACTGAGTTAGCTTTCCGAGTTAATCTATCCGGTTTCATCCGTATTCACACAAAAAGAAATGTTTCTTCAATTGTTTTTCCAATCTATGTTGAGATAGAAGTAGTCTAAAATAATATGCGTGCTACTTGGTCGTAGTATCAGCTCCCTTAAGGTGGTCAGTCCATACAAAAGTTTGAAGCACAATACGCGTAGACGGAATTAATAAAAGTAATATTTTATATAATAAAATAGTTTAGAAAATCTAGTTGCCGCGTCACAAATAACATTTGCAATTTATAATATAATTACGAAGATATAAAGCTTTTAAAGTTTTGTATGAAAATTTTCAAAGCTTTAGTTAGCTCTTCGTAATTATTGTATAAATTGCAAATGTTATTTGTGACGCGGCATCTAAATTTTCTAAACTATTATTCCATATATACAAAGTTACTTATATTAATACCGTCTACGCGTATTGTGCGTCAAACTTTTGTATGGACTGAAACCACCTAAACGTATTAGATTACAGATAGCTAATTTAACGGGTCTGTTACTTTGCTAAAATTTACGTTATCTATTGGTGTTTATTCAAATCAAATGCACTAAAACGGTTATCAATCCGAAAATCACCAAAAATTATTTTGATGTTGCTTTGCTTCAATGTTTAAGATCAATTTGACTAGGACAAACAACGACATATCGGTCATAAATTTTCTTACAAAAAGAATTTTATTTAGGTAGCTTTTGGTAGAAAAATTTTACTATTTCTTGGAAACTTTGGAAAGTACTGTGTGAGTTGCTCTCTTTGTTTAAACCAAAACTCAAAGGTGCGTACGAAACGAAAATATTGCAGATATTTTCGAGGCAATCAGAGAGATCATATATTGCACCTTATAACTGCAGGCATATTGACTTATTTATAAAACCAGTCTGCTTTCAACGCGTCGACAATTCGACATCTCCGCGTAATATCCACCAGAAACGTCTGAACTCGTGAAATTGAACTCAACCGCACCTTACGCTTGAAAACGATTTTCAAAAGGAGCAGGTGTTCCGGTATTGCCGCCATATGAAATAAGTGCCGGCGAATTGAAATATTATTCGAACTATCACCGCTTTATCGAGCGAAGATTATTTGTGAAGCATCCTGGATTGCAGTTTATTTATAGGTTTGGCAGGGGATCGGGATTTTTGTTTCTGCTTTCAGTGCGGTTTTAAAGTGTGAGCTAATGTTTTGGATTCATTTTCACGTAGTATTAGACGACCTCTCTATAATAGACTCCTCTTCGTCGGTTACTTCGTTATGGACTATGGTACTTTTTAGCGTTCCGTACCCAAAGGGTGCAGACGGGACTAATGACTATATTACTGAGCCTACGCGCGCTGTCCATCCGTCCGCCCGTCTGTCCTACCTATGAAAAGCTGTATCTTTTGAGCAGTTATAGCTAGACGGTAGAAATTTTCAAAGAATATGCGTTACTGTGATGGATTTGCTGACAAATATTAAAAAAAACAAAAAGTAAAGTAGACTTCTTCCATCCACTGGTTGTATGGAAGAAATCACTTTTAGTGATAAGGCCGCCTTTTGTACCCTTCTTGATCGTGTATATTGTTGTTGTTTTTTTGTTTATGTTGGTGTGCAAATAAAGAATATTTATCTTATCTTATCTTATCTTAAAAAATTAAGGGCGCTCTTCATACAATAAGAAAGGGGTTCTTTTTCAACGTTTCTTGTTTTTGCCCTATCGTGAAAACGGTAAATATACAACCGTCAAACTTAATGTGATTATAGTGCATACTCTAAGGCAAAGCAGCAAATAATAAAAACCGGACAAGTGTGTGTCGAACTTGCGCTAAGGATCCCGGAAGAAACAAATTTTTTTGGTACGTGCGCGAGTCCAACTTGCACTTAGCCGGTTTTTTTTAATCATTTGGCTAAAAAAGATTTTTGATCCAAGGGAACTGGATAGTATATAAGGTCTAACAAAATTAGCTGAAACTATTTCAAGGAGATGATCAGACCATCAATCTGAACCACTTTCTCTATGGGACCAATATCGAAATCGCGAAAAAAAAACTGCTGTCCCATACATTTCGGTCGAGTTATGTTTGCAGTTTTGTATGGGACAGTTGTTTTTTTTCGCGATTTCGATATTGGTCCCATAGAAAAAGTTGTTCAGTTTGATGGTCTGATCATCTCCTTAAAATATTTTCAGCTAATTTTGTTAGACCTTATATAGTTTGGTACCTAATACCTACTTTTGAGCAAGTCTTCCTCCAATCTATAGTCAACATTTCAATAAGAATCTGTAATCAGATCTTCAGCAGATTTTCCAGTTTAAACCTTCGTCGTTCGTAAAGCTTAAAGTTTGTTTTCATTTAATTTCACGCCCAACTTTACCTTGAACTGAGTCTAAGTACCAACGGCACTTGCAAACTTAGCAGATCAACAATAGCCCCCAAGAGTTGTGATGCGTGACCTGCTTGTCCCCTGAATTAATATAATCGCCTCTGCAGACATTACTCCTAATGGCACGTCTTGCTTAACGATCCTGTTCCATACTTAGTATGGAGGCACCTATCCTGATATAGTTAGCTATTTACTTTAGGCTGTGATACTATTTTCTGGAGACTATAGAGAGATTTGGAATATTTTCTTCGTATACTGGGAATTTTTGCAAAATTAAAGAAGAAAATTTAAATTATTGTTGAGTTCTACGAAGAAAAACCGAAACCAAAAACGTTTGTATAACATTTTGTACAGTATCTTTTGAAATTAAAAAAAAAACAGGTATAAGTAAATACTTTTCAAAAATAGGTACTCGTAGCCCTTTTAAAACCGGGTTTACTGGGGTGCCGATGGATAAAACTTAATACAATAACTAAAAAAATGGACGCGATGTATTTTTTAAAAAAGTTGAATTATTTGTAATTAAATTAATTTTTATGTCTAATTATTTTTATTCTGAAGAAATTGTTTTCACGTGTTAAAAAACGTTCACCTTGTATAAAAATTCAAATGTCTGGCCAAACAGTTGAGGTCATGAAGTATCTAACATTTTTAGAACTTAATTTCGTTAGGTCCTTTTGTTAGGTTTATCGGAATATGCTGAGCATATTAAGAAGGACCGTGTACAGGGTTTTACAGAAGTAAGAATAAAAATTTTAAACTTTTAAGGGGGTGGTTTAGACCAACAAACTGAACAACTTTCACCATGGGACCAACATCGAAATCGCGAAAAGAAATCTTTTGTCCCATACATTTAGCTCGAGTAGATCTGTAGTTTAGTATGATGGAACATCGCAAAAGCATAGCATCATGGCGATTATAGCAAATGTTCTCAATTGTGGGGGAGGTCTATGTCCAGCAGTGGACGTCTATCGGCTGATATGATGATGATGATGGAACATCCGATTTTTTTTCGCGATTTCGATATTGGTCCCATAGTGAAAGTTGTTCAGTTTGATGGTCTTAACCACCCCTTTAAATGTTTATTTGTATTTTTGTAACATCCTTTACAAAATAAATGAAATGGTGTTCGTAGGTCAGCGCATCACTTGAGAACGACTGGATGGATAGATTTGGCTAATTTACATATTAAAATGTTCGGAATATGTTTCTTAAGGGTAAGAAAAAACGGCCAAGTGTATGTCGGGGAGAAAATAGGCACTGCAACGCCTGCTGGGCACAGCTAGTCAATAAAAAAAATCTCGTCGTTCTACAAACAACAAAATCAGATCACAAAGCTTATTTCTGACCGAGAAGAAATCAAAGTAATATTCCGCATTCGATAGCAACGATAAATCATTAAAATGCTTTCAACAATTGATATTAAACAGTGGACAGAATATAAACGACCAATTTATTCTGTTTAAACAGCAACGTAACAAATAGTACATTTATTTAAATCTACTGATCAAATTGTTAATGTCATCAAAATACGTAACACTAACTTATTAATATTGATGAATGATGAGTTTGTTCTGGTAAAGTGTTATGTAGACGTGCAATATGATTAACAAACGGATTTAGGCTGTGGTTTAAGTGCCAGAATACCGATGTTATCCATGCACTTATTGTTTTTAAGATGAATAAAATTATTTAAAAAAATGACTTAATTTAAATAGTATCAACTTGTTTAATTATTACTGGACAATGTAGGTGAGAGATTCTGTTTTAAAAATGTACACGCCATAATATATCAGAGAATAGAGATATACAGGGTTACACGTTCCTTCTTAATATGCTGACACTTTTTGATCAGACCATCAAACTGAACTACTTTCTCCATGGGACCAACATCGAAATCGCGAAAAAAAAACAGCTGTCCCATACTTGGCTTGGCATACAGGCTTGAGTAGGTTTGCAGCCAAATGTATGGAACGGCAGATTTTTTTTAGCTATTTTTCAATGTTGGCTCCTGGGGTGGTGGAGGATGTGTGATGATGATGATTTTGATGGAGTGTTTGCGGAACGAGGCTGTTTGCGGAACGAGGCTCGAAGGAGACAGATTTTTGACAACAGACTCTTTGAAACAGGGGGATGCAACAGTGCCTTAGCCTTTCCCCTATCAGATCCAGCTAAAACACTGTACAAATTAGTTACATTTGGTATACGTTGTAGAAAGTTTGGTATAAGTTCATTATTTTAAGACTTATTTAGACAAAGCTCTTTTCAATAAAGACTTTAAAAAAATATGTTGGCCCCCGCCGTACTGAAAGTTGTTCAGTTTGATCGTTTGAAGCACTCTGTTTGACCGGTACTGTAACACATTTAATTTTACACTCTGTATATTCGGTGCCTATACCCAGCAGTGGGTGGATTCAGGCTGTGGATGATGACGATGATAGCTACATTACATACCTTTTATGTTTTATATAATACGAGCGTTAGCCCGCGACTTTGTCCGCACAAATTATATACCAGATTTTAAGTCAGATCATAAGCTATCAAACAAAAATGTTTCATCAAAATCGGTTCAGTAGTTTTTGCGTGATGCTCTTTCAAACAAACAAACAGACAGAAACTTGATGATATGGAATCAGGGATGCCTAAAAACCATAACTTTTTTTTTGTTAATATCTTCAATGTACAGACAAACTTGCTGTTACAGTTTTATAATAGTACGAGCGTTAACCCGCGACTTTGTCCGCACAAATTATATACCAGATTTTAGTCAGATCATAAGCTGTCAAACAAAAAAAGTTTCATCAAAATCGGTTCAGTCGTTTTTGCGTGATACTCGTTCAAACAAACAAACAAACAAACACCCAAACAAACAGACAGACAAAAAATAAAAAAATTGTTGATATTGAATCAGGGACACCTAAAAACCATACCGTAACTTTTTTTTTGTTAATATCTTCAATGTACAGACACACTTCTATTACAGCTTTATAATAGTATAGATAGATACAGACATTCTCACTCTGTTTAATGTCATTAGCACTAATAGTTTCTCTTGCAAGTAGTTGTATAACATTGGCAACATTATAGCGAATCAGGGAAATGGCAACCTGTCATGAGGTAATAATATTGTGACAGTAAATCACAGGAAGATATACTTAACTATTACGAGAGAACAACATAATTGTGATTTTCACGTACTCGGCCCCTGGGCCGATTATCTTTTTGTGCCTGTCGCCGTTGAGACCGCGGGGGTTTGGGGTGCCGAGGCTAAGACCTTCGTTGCAGAGATTGGCCGTCAACTGAGGGAGAGAAATTGTGACCCCCGTTCCGGGTCATTTCTGGTGCAGAGGCTAAACATAGCAATTCAACGTGGCAACGCTGCTAGCATTATGGGCTCCTTTGCGCCGGGATCGACAAGGGGCGGGTTATTTGACTGAGTTTGTATTTCATTGTTTTGACGAAGCGTGGTGCTGATTTATGTCTGTTTTTTTTTGTATCTTTATATTTGACGACTTTTGTGCTGACCGCATTTTGTAATTATGTTTCCGATAATAACTAATAAAATAATTTATTTCTTTCACTCTATTACGAGAGAACAACATAATTGGGATTTTCACTCAGTTGCTAAAACAGTAATAATCGTAATGGTTGTCAAAGCTAAGCACTAGTGGACAGTGTGATCGCCTTTAGTAGACTTTCAATACGAGGACCACCTTACACATGCTATTTTAGAGCGTAGGCGACATCGCAAATGCACCGCAACTTGCCGCAACGACGTCAAAACTGCACCGCCGCGTCGTCGTCGCAACTGCATCGCCCGCGCTCTGGCCCTGTACCCAGATTTTCGAATTTCAATGCATCGAGATCGTTTCGGAACTTCATTGTAATAGAGTTGACATTGGAACGAAAATGTTCGCGCAATTGCGAAGTTCGAATGTCGGGGTAGACCCTCTGGTACATTGTCGAACCTTCCGTCGAAGCCATTCGCAGCAAAAATAGGGGAAGAACGTGGCGGAATCGCAGAGATATCGTTCCGACGAAAGCTCAAAAATCGCTTGTGTGATATGGTTTGTACGTTGAAAGTAAGAAAGCACGACAAGCAGTTTATCCAAAAAAAATCGATCGTAAAGCCAAGACATTAGGTAATTCGTAGTAACATGAAAATACTCTGACAGATTGACGACTAACTTCCTTCCACAAACCAACACAGCGCGTTGGAATATGGCATATTCCGATCTAATCTTTGTTTGCAAAAGAAAGCCTACCCTACAACAGGATCAAACCGCATTGTGTTATCATAAAGTTAACTTAGTAAATGTAATTCCAGAAAAAAATGTTTTTCCAAGAATAAGATAAGCTCTATCGGATCAACGATTTACCAGAGTTTACACAATATAGTTTCCTTAGTGAATTTATACAAATTATTTGTTGTAAAAAGAACGGATAATTAAGCGCTCCTAAGGGTGCCTGTCCATTGACGCGGAGATAGGCGGCGGAGCTGAGAAACGGAGTTTTATTAACCAAGAAGATTGCAGCTCCGAGATTTCATGCAATCGTGTTGGACAGGCACCTTTAAAGAGCTCTTTTGCCAACGAGCTGACAGTAAACACACTACCTATAATAATACGACTATGTTTATTAATCAAATACAACCTTAATACGTAACGTAATAGTGCCACCTAAAAGCATTAAAACTTGATTTGTGTGGGTTGTTGTGTCAAAACGGACAAAAATTTTGAAAATTCAAATATTATTTTTAAATTTTTTAATGAGACTTGGTGTCTATTGTACTCTACCTATAGTCAACTATTTGTTGTCGTCATATAACATTGTACGATATGTGCATTTTTCGAATTGCGCTGCAATGACTCAGCCTTCTTTTGGAGAGCTATTTTTAATCCCACTCCCATCCAACAGTTCTAACTAAATTTTTCTTTAACAGGGATAAACAGATGACGACACTTATCAACGCAAACATGGTCTCCGTCACCCGTATGACCGGGTTGGTTCTTCCAGGCATGGTAAATAGGGAGAAAGGAGTTGTCATCAACGTTGGGTCAGGGTCTTCCATGATTCCGAGCCCTTTGCTTACCGTCTACGCTGCTTCGAAGGTAACTTACCCTTTAATGCATTTGAAATCTATAGGCTATTTCTTGTGGAGTATAGCCAGTTCTTTAGTATCGCTTTGGCTGCAAATTAAGTTTTGGAAATTAAAATATATTAGGTATACTTCCAGAGCATAAAAATAAACTGGCTCTGAACCTGAGAGAAGATAGTAGCCTCAAATATTTAAGACTGAAGAGGAACTGTATCCCCAATCTATAAAATATATTCAATAACACAGTTAATCTAAAAGATAGCATCAAACTAACTCTAACAAATAACAAAAAAAAACCGGATGAAAGATACTTTTATCAGCGAAAAGAGTAGCTTATTTTAAAACGAATTTGTATGAAGCAGAAAGACAGAAAAGAATAATTAGGTATACTTCCGAGTATTGGAGTATGCTAATCATGAGATGAAAAACAACGACAGAACACCTCTTTCAGTTTCTGAGTCACTAGTAACATAAGGTCCGATACGAAATAATACCGACGATTATACGAAAGCCATTTCCTAACCCAGATTAAAAAACATTCAAAATTTTCAAAAAATTGTTCACAGGCATACGTTGACAAATTCTCCGAGGGCCTTGAAATGGAGTACGGGAAAAAGGGTATTATTATCCAATGCATTCTGCCAGGTTTCGTTTGCACCAACATGTCTGGTATCAAGCGTAGTACCTTCTTCGCTCCTACTGCAAAAGCCTACGTGAAATCTGCTCTTAGTTTGTTGGGTACAGCTGCAAAAACTACCGGTTACCTACCTCATGCTCTCATGTTGAACGGAATCAACTTGATTCACGGTCTTACTGGAGCTTTCGGTGTCTGGATGGTCACCAGATCCATGGAGAACAGTCGTGCACGGTTCCTCAAAAAGTACAAAAAACAGTAATTCGTTCCTTCATTCCTACAATTTTCCTCTCTAACGGGTTTTCTTTATATCTTTCTGGAACACTGTTAACCCTTCTTCTCTCTCTTTGGTACTTGCATGGTTTATTTAACAAATCTAAAAAGTAGTTATACTTATTTAGTAAAAATGTGAATAGACCAACAGATATTCAACAATTTGATTTGATTACAAATGTTAAGTCTTTAGGCATAGTTCTATTTGGACTATAAACATTTATTTTGTAGTATTTCTGGTCTGCATTTATGACTAACTATTTATTAAAATAATTACTTGCACTTTTATTTATTGATATTGTATTCCTCAAGCGTTTCAAAGTTTAGTTAAAGATATTCTTATTGGATTGCTGTGATATCACCAAAAATTTAAAACAATTTTATTTTGCCATGAGGTTAGTCGACTATACAGCTTGCATTTAGAATGTTTTTTGTGTTATTAAATTTAAGTTGGTTTTCAAAGTCGAAATGACGTTTAGTTACCTTAGAAAGTGGGATTGTACTAGAAGTTAGAATATAAGTTTGGTTCAATAAATAGTCTCAAAAACTTAGTAGTTTTTTATTAACATTGGTGTTTGATAACATTGTGTAAGATTGAAGGTACGTCGAAAAGATGAAACTGGAAACTGATTCTGTAGGACATATATATTTTATAAGTGTGTAGTTTAGCTATAACATCATGAGAAAGATACTACCTTAATTGCTAATGTGACGACTAGGTTACCATCTTTTGTTTACGCAATTTATGAATGGAATTGCCACATTAAAAATGATCAATGATTGGTGAACGACGACCCGGTTGATGTAATGGTTAACACGCCGTACTGCCAAACCAGGGTCCTTGGTTCGAATCCCAGTTCGGTCATGGATGTTTATATGTTTGTGCCGTTGTTGTATAGATTCCATAATAAACAGCCTATTAGTGCTTGCTTGAGACCATTACAATGTATGTGCCTGTGAGCGTTATTAATTTATTTATTTATATAGGAAATCCTTCACATCATTATCATAGCATCATAATAATTATGTCGATCAGTACCATGATTTTGTTACAGTGCACATTTAATGGGGTTGTGTTATCAATTCACAAAATATATATGTTTTCTATAATATATTTTATTGGTAACTAACAAACTGTATTACTAACAAATTGCAATATACGAGTACTGTATGGTAATTTGTACATTATAAGGTATTTGAAGCTCGACCAGAAAAATAAAAAAACTCGTCATGTTGCGGAAAATCATCGGAACAAATTTTTTTACTTGCAATATTGACATTAAAGGTTATAGTCGATTGCGGAGCCCCCAAAACAGGTTTTTATTTTTCTGGTCAGGCTTTAGGGTGCCTGGAGGGCGATTTTTGAATCTCATTTATTGAACAGGGCTGTTGCAAATGTGAATATTACTATGGAGATATGCATCTTTCTACTGCTGATTTGACTTTCAAAAATCATACTCCAGGAGTGCGATTTTTGAAAGTCAATTCAGCAGTAGAAAAATGTGTATCTCCATACACTTTTAACTGCTGAGTTTAACGTATGAGATTCAAAAATCGCGCTCGAGTCCATTGACGCGGAGATAGGCGGTGGAGCGGAGAAACGAAGCTTTATTAACCAATAAGATTGCATGAAATCACGGAGCTGCAATCTTATTGGTTAATAAAACTCCGTTTCTCAGCTCCGTCGCCTATCTCCGCGTCAATGGACAGGCGCCCTTATTGTCTTATTAAAATTGTATGAAAGTAATTATACTTAACGTAGACTAACTGCAGTAGAATGAAATGACGGTGAAGGAAATAATTTAATTGGATAACTTTGTATTGATATTGATTGTTATTTTATTTTTCAGGAAGGGGAAATTGGACGCCTGATTTTATGTATAGGCTTAATTACGTCATTAGCTTGAGGAAATCGTGAATAAAAATAGGGATATTTCGACATTATTTATTACCTACATAAATTATGACGATAAGATAAGATTTTGTTATTTATTATTATCACAAATATTTATTTTATATAGTTTTGTTTTGTTTTTTGTCTGGAAGCTGGACATAGGTATTGTCCATAGACGAAGAATTTACGGTTTTGTCAAACAGAATTTAAAACGCTCGCTTGGTTTTTTTTTTTGGTTCAATTCAAGGTAAAGGGTTTAATATCCCATACAACCGATGTCTGCAATAAAGTTATCTCATTTATAACAATTAAAACGTAGGTGTTCGACGTTTTGACGCTTCTTTGGAGTTTTTGGAGACAATCGAAAGACGCAGGAAACGCAGAGAAGTCCACAGGAAAGAGGTGAACCGACCGCTTTGCCGCGCTACAAATGACGGAACACTTTTCCTGTTTACGACCCTTACACCATCATATTTCACTGAACTGTATATTGTTCACTTACACGACACTTTTTTACGCAATTTTACACCAATTTTATGAACCAAAACTGACTATAAACAATAAAAATTCGACAAAATATGTGGACTCCAAACGTATCTAACGGATGCCCGCCAACAAAAAAACACGCTCGCTTGGTATTGTCACAGTACTTAAAAAGTTTTATATCTACCAACTAAACACTCGTTACTGTCAAAGATAAAAATAAATCCACATGTCAAACGAATCTGTCACAACAAACGTCACTTGAAATAGGCAATAGGCAATTTTCACGATTCAAACAACAATAATATGTTGAAATAAATTGCAAGTTTTCACCCCAAAAACAGTGAATATACACAAGAAAATCAAAAAATTCTATGTTGTAGAAATGTTATAGAAATGAGCACTGATGAATGAAGATACGCTACGCTACCATAATGCTTTTCACCATAGGTTAAGTGATGGCCAATAATGCTAAATCAACTACAGTGTCTCCAAAAACAGTCTCAAACAACTGCGGCCTCGAATTCAGTCTAAATCAACTGCTTATGGTAATTGGTTCAATCGTCATCCTGATCCTTCTGTTTCTCGTTGTGTGCCATATTGTAAATGGGCGATAAACAATGGAGCATAAAAGCAATGTATGCTACAACATAGATGTACTTCAGGTCATACTAATAGCCTTTGCATTTGTTACATTATTGATGGTTATGAGCTTCATGTGCAAGTATTTTCAAGGATGTTAAAAACAAACGAATTTGAAGAGCTGTTAATAAGATATCACGATGGCACACGAACAGCAGGAATGTGGAATGAGCTTCAATCTGAACCAGCTATTAACAGTAGTAGGTTCTTTGGTGATTCTTGCATTACTCTTTGCAATAGTATGCTACATTGTCAGTGGCAAAAGATATGGTATTTGAATGAAGAAGTTTGAAGACTTATTTACTCTTACCACCTACCTGCAATATGACGTCACAACTGTTGATCACTTTCCTGCTTATTATAAATTCGTATGTGATGACAAGGAACGCAGGTAAGAATGATGCTAGCCGCACCTACTACTCACCTCCCGACATAACACCTAAAATTAATGTACCAGATGTAATTATTGTATCTTTCACTTTCATAATATGGCTTATAGTATTACAATGGATGTGCAAATATATGCTAACTATACCGCCATAGCAAAAACAGGCCTCGGATAAAATTAGAACTGAAAGTCAATATGAAAATGATTACCAATCTTTGTTAAAGTTTGTGAATGCATTTATATTATTTTTAAACTAAATAATGTTATTTTCATTATAAATTGTTTACAACATTTATGTAATAAATAGATCTTAACATTTAATACAATATTTTGCTCACTTTTAATTCTTGACCTTAAACAATAAACAAATCGTCCTAGCCTTAAACTTAATGTGCATGGTAAAACTACAACTGACAACTTATACATAGTTATAAAACTCGATATGAAAGTACATAGCTATAATACCTTTATACTCTTAAATGCATATCAACCTTTACGAGTGAGGTTTTAGTATGAGGATGAATTGACGTGTCCTGTGGTAATAGGTGCTACACTTTTTGCCCACAAAAGAACTCCACGGAAAACCGTCTATCCTTCGACATCCACGGGAAAATATTAGCCCGATAGCTCAGTCGGTAGTAGTGATACCATCTTAGCAACTTTATAGCTAGATCTAGCAATTTGTCGATGTCTGGACATACCCTTACCCCTTAGCGTGCCTTTGAACCCTTAAAAACGATTGAGGGCAGCACAATAGACTCGGTACCTTCGTACTAAGGCTAGGTATATATTCAGTCAGACAATGAAACTAAACAACTTTCGTTGAGGAACATGGGACGAATTTTTTTTTTTGCTTCATACCGATAAACAGAACATCTTTCACTGTAGGACTAACATTGAAATCGCGATTAAAATGTCAGCTGTTCCATACATTTAGGATGAACAATAAAATCTAATTTGAAATTTTTTTCCATGGAAAGATCATTATTTTTCGTAGGTACCTCAATCATTTTTCTTCGCCGCGATTTCAATATTGGTCTACAAGAGAACAATTTTCATTTTGATGGTCTGAATCACCTCTTTTAATAAGTAACACATTTCAATTATCACCGTTTGTATAGTTTATACAGGGTGTAACAAAACACCCTAGCAATATTTAAAGGGATGATTTAGACCATAAAACTGAACAACTTTTACCGTGAAGAGAAAGACGGAAAAAAATCAGCTGTTCCGTACAGTCATTTGAGTCGAGTAGGCACTGCAGTTTTCTATGAAACAACAGATTTTTGTTTCGCTTTTTCGAAGTTATTCATATTTAGCGAAAGTTATCAAGTTATTGTTCAGTTTGATGGGCTAAAGTATCAGACCATCAAACTGAACAACAACTTAGATTCTAAATCCTTTAAATAGTACTTGGGCCTTTGTTACGCTCTGCCTAGCTAGCATGCCACCCCCGAGAAAACGACAAAAATCGAGATGTGCCTCCATCTTTATTATTTTACGTAGGCCAGAAAGAGCGCACATTACGTTTTTCTCGTTTAAACGCTTTGTCGTGGGTGGCATGCTAGCTAGGCAGCACTGCTAGCATGCCACCCACGACAAAGCGTTTAAACGAGAAAAACGTCATGCGCGCTCTTTCCAGCATACGTGAAATAATAAAGATGGAGGCACATCTCGATTTTTATCGTTTTCTCGGGGGTGGCATGCTAGGCCTACTGCAGATGTGAATCCACGGACCATGCACTTTCCTTTATTCATGAAGGAACTCAAAGATCAAATACGCTTTAAAACTAAAAGCACAAACTCCGAAAAGAGAAGACAAATTTTACAACTCATTTCCTTAAACAAACCTGCAAACAGAAATTATTACAGAGTTGCACACAAGAGCGGAAACTGACAATTTAATTCAACAACTGTTCGGAAATTTTACAGGTCTTCTGAATGTAAAATTTATTCAATTCATAGCTGTGGAAATCTCAATTTAGTAGAAAACAGCACGTCCAAACGGATATAAACTAGATTAAAGTTTTCAGCGCAACGGGTAGCAAGCAACCCGGATGCAGAATTGGATTTTAATATTAATTAGAGATTGCACAAACTGCTGGATTTTAGGGTTCCGTGGACAGCTGCGAAAAACGGTGACCCAAGGTTTCACCTTCTGTGAAAGTGATTGCGAAAAGAGAAGTACTTGCTGCGTGCCAAATTTCAATGAGTTACTTACTATAAATGTCCAAGTTTTTACTAAGCTTCATAGATTATTTAAATCAAATTATTCCTAAAAGTACAGTCGATAACACATAATTTAATTGTTTAATTGATTCGCGATCATGGTGATAGTAAGTATAGACATTATTTTATTTTAGGTCATAAGTTAAAATATTTATAGTTAAATAATCTGGTTGGCCTCATCATCATCATCAAAAACCCTAATCCACCCACTTATAGTGTTCGATATATATAATTCCCTGGCTCGATTCGAATGGATTATATATATATATAATATATATATAATTCCCTGGCTCGATTCGAATGGATTCGAATATGATTCGAGCCAGGGAATTATATATATAATATATATAATTCCCTGGCTCGAATCATATTCGAATCCATCTAAATCCTCCAAATCGAAGAATGCTTTGCTTAACCTATAAATAAATCAATTAACAATGTTTAGGTGAAGATTGTTTTTATCGACGACCCAGTTGACGTGATAATACCTATACTATATAGGTAGATAATATAATACCTATAGGTCCTATAGGTATTATATTATCAATGATCTGCCAACACAAAAGTTCTGGATTAAAATTCCAGTCCTCAATGTTAGGTGACACAATAAATGAACTTGTCAGAGATGTAGGTATAGGGTGTTACAAAAATACAAATAAACATTTAAGGGGGTGGTTTAGCCCATCAAACTGATCAACTTTCACTACGAGACCAATATCGAAATCGCGAAAAAAAAATTGATGTTCCATACTAAACTACAAATCTACTCGAGCTAAATTTTTTTTCGCAATTTCGATGTTGGTCCCATAGTGAAAGTTGTTCTGTTTGATGGTCCAAACAACCCCCTTAAAAGTTTAACATTTTTATTTTTACTTCTGTAACACCCTGTATATGCGGCTATGTTATTTTTTTATTATACAGGGTATTCGATCAGGGATCAACAGATTGCATTTAGTATGGGAAGTCCAAAATTTTTTTTTACTAATTTCCTATAGGTTTCTTAGGGAAAGTTGTTCAGTATCATGGGTACAATCATCCCTTAAAGTAATGCAATTGTTTACCCAAACATTCTGTATATACCAACGGGGTGTTTGTGTATTACATGCAGGTTGTGACCCACCTTTCTGTAACACCCTGTTTATTATAATGAACCCAGGAAATAACCAAAGGGATCGCACCAACAAGTTTGTCATTCATTGTCTCTCAACGGAACATACTCGGTTGTTCTTTGACATTCATTTTTTAAATCACGTAAATTTTCAGGGTTCCGAAGTCAACAAGGAACCCTTATAGTTTCGCCATGTCCGTCCGTTTGTCTGTATGTCTGTCCGTGGTTTAGCTCAGAGACGCTTAATTTTGCCTGGTTATACATAATTATTAATCACACCGACAAAGTGGTAAAATAAAATCTTAAATTTTTTTTTTTTAACGTGAAGTGGGATGAAATTTTTTTTCTCGTCTCTCCAGTCTCTAGTTTATCCCATGGTGTGGGTTATCGATCGATGGATAGGTCGATTAAGGGATCCGTTAGCGAAATATTATTATTAACAGATAAACGGTTGTGTTTAGAGATGTGAGAAGTATATATAATGAAATTAAAAGGAAAACTATCACCGCTATGTAGGCTTTACAAGTTTAGGACCGTTTAGTCGACCAACTTATAAAATGTAGTTTTGAGACTTTATTAGCCGTTAAACAATAGTTTAAAACAAAAAGCCCCATTCTAAGTCCGTAAAATTGTGACGGGAAACTACGGAACCTTACCCTGCGCGTGGCCCGACACGCACTTAGCCGGTTTTTTTATTTCGTCAAGGAATTAATAACATGGTCGCCTTGGGGCACACCACCAAAAATGTTTACACTTCGCACAACACTATAATGAAACAGTCGCGAAACAGTGATCTTGTACACCACATACACAGGATACAGAAATGATGCGTAGCTTCTGTGGCACACCTTGGACCCGATGGAGTATTAATTCTGATTAAAATCATCATGCTCTAAAATAGCAGGTGGAGTAAGGCCTTGACAGAGTTGTGGCAGAGGACCGAGACTTGGCAAAGAGGATAGTATAAGAAATAAGCTGATTCAGTATTCATAGGGTGTCAAAGTCAAAGTCAAAGTCAAAGATCATTTATTGCATAACTACAGGTTTATAAAAGGTCTGAGAGCATCTCTGTGATGGGAATGGACCAGGTCTGCCTGCATAACTCCAGTCGGTTTAGTTCGGAGTTACTGATGTTTAAAGGTCAGTAAAAAAATTAACGATCAGCTGCAAGGCTGATCGTTTGATATTATTGTAGTATGCACTGTAGCTAAGTGAACAGTACAAATCTGATATGGCTAATCAGTCGGTTTAGGAGATACAGCCGTTCAAAGGTCGGATCTTTGAACGGCTGTATCTCCTAAACCGACTGGCAATTTATGTCAGTTTTTGTACTGTTCACATAGCTACAGTGCAACCTACAATAATATCATACGATGAGCCTTGCAGCTGATCGTTAATTTTTTACTTGACTTTTAAACATCAGTAACCGACTGGAGTTATGCAGGCAGACCTGGTCCATCCCCATCACACAGATGCTCTACATCCAATGAATACTGAATCTGCCTTGCAGCTAATGGTTACCAAAAGTACGTCTATGTCTCGTAATAGGAGTGGGTCGTTCAGGTGAGCTGACAACATCTCGAAAAGTATCCTGTATGCGATTGGCGCAGAACCGAGAAGGATGGCACAATGGGGAGGAGGCTTATGGCCTGCTGGTGGATGCGGACTGATGATGACTAAAATTGAATTGCTCTTAAGGTCCGCCACATACATACGGAATAAACCTGATTCGGAATTAGATACCGGATGGAGTGTTCCGCTTTCAAAGACTTTTTCACTAGATCTAGTGATTTTTTGTTATCTTAGGTAGCATTTTATAAAGATTTACAGTCATATCAAACAAGTGATTTTTGAGCGTAGGCGTTGATGGAACGATACCGTATTGTGACGGTGCAGTTGCGACGTCGTTGCGGTATAGTTGCGAAATCGTCTACGCTCAAAAATTGCTTGTGTGATAATGGTGAATAGTCTTTTGATATAGTTGCATAATATTGAAATACAATTTACAAATCATCATCGTTACGTCGTGGAATCATCACATGATAGTAAATATCATGTATAAAAATTATTGGTTTAGTTTTAATAAATACCTAAAAATGCAATTATTGTCATTCATTTGGCGTTTCATACATTTTTATTTAAAGCATTTTTTAAACAGTCTAGTATTTTTTGTAACCATAGTTGACAACATTGAATCTTGAATCAGGATTCCGGATCGCAATTCCGTCTGTGTGTGGCGGACCTAAATGTTTGAGTTGACTCGATTCGATCTGTGATTTTTTGGTACCAAGTTATTTACGTAAAGCTCCATTAAAGGATTGCACGAAAAGTTGACAATTATCTTTTTGAAAAGTTGAAATTATTAAGTAAAACTTGTTGACATTCAAAAAAAGCCTTGTAGTTAAAGCACCTTAAAAGGCAATCGAAAGTTGATGTGGAAACACTTTCAAGTGACCTCTTTGTAACCTTTTTATGTTGAATGTACTTATAGGATAAAGCAAAATATAGCTTATATTATCTGCTCGATCTTATCTTTTGGCTATGGGCTGAATAATGATCTGACTATAGTTTGTAGAACTATATACTACTTACTAGCTGACTCGGCGAACTTCGTACCGCCTCAGAGCTTTTTCCCGAGACACACTTGGCCGTTTTTTTGTTTATAAACCTTCCCTGATATGTGCACAAAAACCCACCAAAGTTTCATTGCAATTGGTCCAGCCGTTCTCGCGTGATGTCGTGACCAAGGGAAATAGGGATTCATTTTTATATACAGGGTGAAATTGATATCATTGGCATCCTTTTAAACTAAGAGTCTACCCATCAAACTAAACAACTTTTACTATGGGAGCAAACCGATCGGAGCGAAAAAAATCTGCTGTTCTAAATACACCATAATACATATATAATCTGCGATGCTAAACTGCACCCGCCGCCGCTGCCTGCTCGACTCAAATGTATGCAACAGTAGATTTTTTTTTGCTCTGATCGGTTTGCTCCCATAGTAAAAGTTGTTCAGTTCGATGAGTAGACTCTTAGTTTAAAAAGATGCCAATGATATCAATTTCACCCTGTATATATATTACCTATTCTGTGACTATAGATTTAGGTAACGACCGTGTAAACCTATGAACTTATTAGAAAGATCGGACCGAGCCGTACACTCGTGTTTCGAATTCTTTTGTATAGGGAAGTCATACCCACAGATTATTGCTCTTTCCAACTATGGTCACAGTATAAGAAAGAGTATCTATGCTATTATACTGATCTTTCTCCTTGCATCATGGAAATACCCAACACTAGACACTTTACTAACAAGGAGTCATAATCATACCTATCTTATAACACGTGCGATACTGAGTGCGAATAAGAGAGGACTAACATGATTGATTATTATTATAGTGTTATTGTCGCCTTCCAAGAGGAATGAGGTAAGAATTAGTCCTGTAGTACCTAAGAGAAAGGATTCTACTCCTGTGTGGATTAATGAAGACGAGCTAGTGAATACTAATTATGAAGCAAGGGCACGATAACATCAAAATGGCTTTTTATGTGGCTTATAAATACTCTATCAGTACGTTGTCGGCCGGCGTTTGTCGTCTTCGAACCAAAATATACGATGTTCTTGCTTCAAACTAGCTTTCACCAATCAATATAACAAAAAAGGGATTGGAAAAAAATAGTTATTTCTACTCCATCGAGTGAGGTGTCGTTGGATATAATATATAGCTCAAGCTCTTGGCCGGTTTTTTAAGTCTTGTGCATTATACCTTGCAGTGAAACGTTAAGCAAAATGATGACGATTAATATTTTATTTTTGTGTTTTGTGTTGTTTTTGTGTATAAATAAAAATTCCTACGTGGAAATACATTTTACAACATTTGATACCTACCATGGCTTATAATGCCACCAGCGCGAAAATCAACAATTCAACGATTTTAGTTTCGCGTTATCATTCTGAATTCCCGATAGTATTTTGGATTGCCAATCTGTCTGGAAACGTGCATTTTAAAAATAAAACATTGTTTGTTATTTCCAGCACTGTGATGAGATGAGTGTTTTTTTTTATTTTCACTAAAAGTACCTAGTTTATAGTTTCTGTCTCAATAATTGTGATCATTTATCAACGCTTATTTTGTTTATTTGAGATCGCATTCATATTCTTGTTAAAAGATTTCCATAAATAAATACGCTGTATTTTCAAAGCTATTTTCTCAAAAGTTTTAGAATTCATCTACCAACATCTTCCATTTTCGATCAGATTTATAATAAAACGAGCGTTAACCCGCGACTTTGTCCGCACAAATTATATAATTTGTGCGGACAAAGTCGCGGGTTAACGCAGATTAAGTCAGATAATAAGCTATCAAACAAAAAAAGTTTCATCAAAATCGGTTCAGTAGTTTTAGCGTGATGCTCGTTCAAACAAACAAACAAACACACTGACAAACAAACAAACAGACAGACAAAAAATCCAAAAAATTGGTGATATGTAATCAGGGACACCTAAAAACCACATCGTAACTTTTTTTTTGTTAATATCTTCAATGTACAGAAAAAGTTCCTGTTACAGTATTCCCGATAGTATTTTGGATTGCCATTCTGTCTGGAAACGTGCATTTTAAAAATAAAACATTGTTTGTTATTTCCAGCATAGTGCTAAGATGATTATTTTTTGGTTTTCACTATAAGTACCTAGTTAATAGTTTCTGTCTTAATAATTGTGATCATTTATCAACCCTTGTTTTGTTTATTTTAGATCGCATTCATATTCCTGTTAAAAGATTCCCATAAATAGCTACGCTGTATTTTCAAAGCGATTTTCTCAAAAGTTTTAGAATTCATCTACCAACATCTTCCATTTTCGATCAGATTTATAATAAAACGAGCGTTAACCCGCGACTTTGTCCGCACAAATTATATAATTTGTGCGGACAAAGTCGCGGGTTAACGCAGATTAAGTCAGATAATAAGCTATCAAACAAAAAAAGTTTCATCAAAATCGGTTCAGTAGTTTTAGCGTGATGCTCGTTCAAACAAACAAACAAACACACTGACAAACAAACAAACAGACAGACAAAAAATCCAAAAAATTGGTGATATGTAATCAGGGACACCTAAAAACCACATCGTAACTTTTTTTTTGTTAATATCTTCAATGTACAGAAAAAGTTCCTGTTACAGTATTCCCGATAGTATTTTGGATTGCCATTCTGTCTGGAAACGTGCATTTTAAAAATAAAACATTGTTTGTTATTTCCAGCATAGTGCTAAGATGATTATTTTTTGGTTTTCACTATAAGTACCTAGTTAATAGTTTCTGTCTTAATAATTGTGATCATTTATCAACCCTTGTTTTGTTTATTTTAGATCGCATTCATATTCCTGTTAAAAGATTCCCATAAATAGCTACGCTGTATTTTCAAAGCGATTTTCTCAAAAGTTTTAGAATCCATCTCCCAACATCTTCCTTTTTCGATCAGATTTATAATAAAATTATAAGGAACATACCTACATATAAAATCATAACCACAATCCTTTTCAGGGTAGTCAAAAATTCTGATACAACGACCAATATCTTTTTAAATTTGCTGTTGTAGCAATGACTACCTACCATTCATCAGGGTCAACCCAGAACAAAGTAGCAGGATAACCTAGATGGTATTGCAATGAACGATGGCTAGAACCAGCCCAGAACACAAACGAGTTTTCACGTGTTTCTGTTCTGGGCTTGCAGCTATTTCGAGTGACAGAAAGCCTCTGCCCAACATTGGGATGATTTAGACAAGGAAACAAATCTTAGGATGGTATGCCACGGAAACGGAGCGGATTCGAGCGAGAATGAGACGAGATGTTTAGTAATTAACCAATCAGACTCTTTTAATTCCATGTCTCATCAATCTGATTGGTCTGGATCCCAGCATGTCTCTTCAGTCGAAACGCACTCTTAGTCTCAGTATTATAAGTTGGAAGACATTTATAAAAATCTCCTATGTTTTACAAGACATAATGTAAACCCGGTGAGTCTAAACAAAGACACTTTAACGGGCACCTATATTCATGGTGTCAGGACCCTAATATTTAATTTGCTAATCCAAATCACACCCGAACCTTCCTAGCAATCAGCAAGTCATTAAAATTCTCGTAACGCACGTAGTAAGTTGTAAGAGCCCTGTAATTTGTAGAATCCCCTCGCAACTCACGATTCGGCCCGATATCCGGTGGAGATGTACATCGGAAACCTTTTGTTATCGGCTGGGCCGACCTAGTGCTTCCGGCTGATAGTACGTTAAGCTAGGTCTACATTGTTAAGTGTACAGGAATTATTAGACAAGCCAAGAAGATACTAACTATGTTTATCATGATTATGTACAATCTATCTCGGGTGTATTGCCTTTTAGACGTGGCAGTAAATATTAAATTTTTCGGGCATAGGCCCACAAAATATTCCTACCACTATCATCTTCATCTCAGCCGATAGACGTCCACTGCAGACATATGGCTCGTTCCAGGATCGCCACAATGACCGGTCCTGCGCTGCCTCATCCAAGGGCTTCCGGCCACTTTCACCCAGGTCGTCAGTCGACCTTGCGGGGCCGGACCACGCGGCGCCTTCCGGTGCGCGGTCGCAGCTCGAGAACTCTTCGTCCAATCGGCCATCTGTTCTGCAAGCAATCTCTCTTCCACAACGAATTGTTGAAGATGTGAGGGGTCTGAAAGAGAAATACTTATACGACATCCCTTCATTCATTGCAACTCTATGGTCAAATGGTCATGTAACTACCAACTTACTTAGTTTTTATTTGGATGTAGGCTCTATGTCCACTATCTTGAAAGTGTACTGTCTTGCTTAACAAAGTTTGGCACTGGTAGTAAATTGTGGATATTCAGAATACGGTGTACTTATTAGAATTAAGACTCATCGACGATAATGCACTTGTCGAAGCCTCGACAAGTGCATTATCGTCGATGAGTCTATCTCTTTTACCCGCCTGCACTCGTCGTACCCTCATTGTGGCCCTTATTCAATATTAAGAATATCCCGAACCTCCCACTAACACATTTTTTTTAATCAAAAATCATGTGCATACCTAGTCTTACGACAAATCTTACAATTGTACCATTCTTTCTTTGAAGTTCACCGTTCGGTAGGAACGTGCTTAGATAAAGGGCCGAGGACCCACGATGTCCTTTGCGGACAATAATGGGAGGTCGCGGGATACTATTTGCCATTTTTTTTGCCGAATGCAAGGGGTCAGATTTTAGTTGGAAAGATAGGAGCTTTCGCTCCAGGCGAGTTGGACATGGATAGTTTGGTTTCGATAGATAGATCTGGGTTAGTCGCGAACCACATTCTAACAAATCTCATGAACCCCTTTCGAATAGAAAAATCTGCCGAAAAAGAAAACAAGGGAATTCAATAATTTTCCTATGAGATACCTTAATGTCCGTATTCAGAAGTTTGCTGTTCTTAAGGGGCCATAGGTTCAGGCGAATATTTTCTATGAGAAACGCAATTGCTCAGCCCTCCGAAAAGTGCTAGTGTGTCGTATTTTCGATTAAAAAGAATTAATAAAAGTACCTACTTTTTTGATTTTTTTATGATTGCACTAGATAAACTAATGGTAAATATACTCATAAAACTAATGGTATAGTGGCTAAAATTCTAGTAATTATAAACGGTCGCAAGTTATTCTAGTTTGAGAAAATAATATTAAAAATGCGTTATTTTCTCAACTTTTTGAAAAGAAATTCTATTGTGTGAAGTAATTCCAATCGTGTATTCAATTTATGATTTCACTAGATAAATTATCCAAAAATACTGTGCATTTTTTTCGTTTCGGTGACTTTTATAAATCTTGTAGAAAAATGGAAAATAAGAGATCCCTTCCTAGGTAATTCCGGGACGTATGGGCCTATGTCGAAAAATAATTGAGGCGAAATGGGAGTGTGATAGCTTATATTACTGCCTGATACGAGAGAAAGAGATGGGGCGGCGCCTGAAACGACGCAAGCGTAAAACAAACTTTATTTAATTTTGATTGTACTATTTATGTAAGTTCAATTCTGCTCTTATCAAAATTTTTAAAATATCAATCTCTTTTTTTAAATCAAGTCTCGTGTTTTTATTATTCACCGTTTAGCAGTTCCAAGCGTTTATAAATAAAAACGGAGGCTACTTTAGCTTGTTTTTCTATCGAGAAAATGTGTCTTAATCGTGTTTTGGCTCTTGTCGAAACATCAATTATGTGCTTAATTTACACATATCCGCTAATCGTACTCCTACTGTTAGTACTTCATGATATATAACGCTTTGAAGAATCCTATTTTTGTCACATAGCCTTTTAAGTTGGATAAGTAGGTTAATTTGAGGAGTTGTCTTTGACAATGGCGCGAAAAGTTAGATGGACCATGTGCCAATCAATTTTTGCATTAATTATTATCTTAATAAAAGATGCTAGGAACTTAAGAATGAATCGCGTAGCCATAGACCCCCGACAATTATGACACGGACCTGAGGTTAATAAACCCTGGTATAGACCATGTTGAACAGTGATTGGTCACCTTGTGGGGTAATTATACCCAAAATTTTAGGCTTTTTAGGTATCCCTGGATCCAAATCAATCTTTTTTAGAATGTTTGTCTGTCTGTTTGTTCGAGCATTACGCAACGCAAAACTACTAAACCGATTTTGATGATAGGATACTTTTTTTGTTTAAAAGCTTATGATTTGACTTCTGGTATATAATTTGTGAGGACGAAGTCCTCAGTAAACTCTAGTAATTTATACAGTCTTAGATTCTCTACCTACTTACTAATAGTTTCCAAAAGTTGTGTTCATTTGTTAAAACCGTTTATATCACTATCTAGGTACAGAAAAAAAAACTAAAGGGAACATTTCAAACAATACCTCTTCATGAGCAGGCATCCACTTTCAAGCGTTGTCGGATCTATTTTTCATTCTTACGCTGTTTTTATTGTCTATGTAACAACGCTGATTCCACAGACATAGAGAGGATAGATACGCAATACCCCTCTCATCATTCTCTTACCCATTATTTGAGGTCGTCATTCTCACTTTTAGCCGTCATTTCAGCACTCACTCCTTTCTTACACATATCATCCTTCACACAATCCATCCATCTTTACTTCGGCCCTTTTCTCCTTTACTTGTCTCTCTGCATTACATGCCCATACCATGATCTCTAAAAACTAAGTACTAAGGCGTGCAAGACGCAGCCCTATGGTTAGTGCCATAAGATGGTAGTAGGTAGGTAGAGGTTTGAAAATTATCTTATGTCAATCAGAAATGAAGAGATCCGCAGAAGAACTAGAGTAGCTGACATAGCCCAAATAGTTGCTAAACTAAAGTGGCAGTGGGCGGGGCACATTGCTCGCAGAACATCGGCCATCGGGCCGATGGGGCCGAAAAGTTCTCGAGTGGCGACCGCGTACCGGAAAGCGCAGCGTGGTTAGGTTAGGTGGACCGACGACCTGGTGAAGGCGGCGGGAACCCGTTGGATGAGGGCAGCGCAGGACCGGTCGTTATGGCGATCCTTGGGCTCTCCCAAGGTCCAGTAGTGGACGTCCATCAGCTGAGATGATAATGATGATGATATGTCTGACTAGACAATATAATTATGACTATATTTATACAAGTCTGGGCTAGATTCTGGTACTTTGAATGGGTCTAGATAATCTGAGAGACAATGTCCAATCCAAGATAATAATATATTAATTTATTTATACCCTGACAACACTAACACTAAATTGCAGCGTGAGCGGGAAGACAATTAGTGGCGACAGCCGTCTCCGAAGCAGAAGCGCTACTTTGCATTTCTAACACCTCTTATAATGTTCTGTGAATGTTATTATATTTCTAGTAGTTATGGTAAATGTGGTAACTATGCCTAGTTTTTGAACTATAATAACATGAGCTTTGCCTTTGCCATATCCATCGCCTCTATGTCGGAGTCTGATCCATTTGTCTGATCACGGACAGGACATGATACGCACGCAAATGAGAATTTATGTCAGTTTCCATGTGACTTTGTATTCCAGGATGAGAAGTGAGTCGATAAAATGAAATTTTTCCAACCTTGTAATGTTTTGGCCTTGTTTATATATTTACGTACAATGTTTTGAGCGGCGGCCGGCATTGGCACTGCGGACACGTAAAACTGATTTTATTTGTTTTTGTAAAGATACGGATATACTACATTTAAAATATAAAATTAACAACTTATATAAAGCACCGTTCACTGTCCAGAAACTACTATACATATGTATTATAGGCATTTTATAACTAGCAGACTATTTATATATTAGCAGACTTTAACAAATTTTTTTTGTTATAAATTATATTTTTCTCCGGGTAAACCCACACCTCAGATAAAGCGAAATATGAGAAGACGTAGCATTTTCATAGAGATTATGTCAGTCCGTAAAATTCCTTGCAGAAGTCACTTTCTAAAATTAAAACGGACATCATTACAAAGCTTATCAAATTGAGATTAATGAGTTTTATAAGTTGTTAGAAGTACAAAACGGTAAGCTTATTTATTTATTAACTTACAGGAAGATTTAAAGAACAAGTAGTATCCTTAGTTAATAATATTTAATGTTTACATGACGTGTTTTTAACAAATCTTCATAATTATTAAGGAATTATTACCTAGTTAGATCGAATTACTTATATGGACAATTATTATAATTTATGCCATGTCATTCTGAATCCACGTAGCTTTGTGTGTGATTGTAAAAAAAAATTTCTTGAATGTCAGAACGAGATACATAAATTATAGAAAAATATAGAATTGTAACATTTAGGATCCTCCACCTACCTACCAGTTATACCTATTTCACAAAAATCGCCTGAACCGTCCTAAACATTGTCCAACACACTTCTTCTTTCGTATCAGCATGAATCATTTCTATCGCATGACTATTATACTTATGTTGTAGTGGAATTATTAGCTAGTTAGCAATGGTTGTATCGAGCCTGACCGCTTATGCCAGGGTGCGCCAGACGTACTCAGTTTTCACCACACGAGGAGACTTGTTCCTTGCACAAGAAGGTCTTGCAACATAACGGTTTGAGAAGAAGCGACGTGTGTGCGGCTTCTTCTTTTACTCTAATCTAAGTTTCACACAATACATTTTCTAGCATAGCCCCGGATAGGAGCTGATAACAATAGTGGCTGATTCTAATTGAGGAGCATTGTCGGTGGGACGCAGCGGGCCTTCCAATATGTGCCGGATTCGATACTCAATTATTTACATAGATTAATATGCAAAACGTTACTCCAACTGGCTATCGGGTCAACCGTGCCCGGTTAGGGAAACTATACACTGAGGCGAGAAATTTTTGTTCATTGATTGGAGGTTTCACTTCCCAGAGATGGGACAACAGTTTCAAAGTTATTTATTCACCGACAATTAACATAAAGCCATAAAAAAATCCATTTGAGTCAGTACCTAACTATAATCTAAGTTATTATAACCATTATAAAGGACAGCGGGCGGAAGTGGTCCAAGAGCACCCCTATAAGTGACAGAGCTAATAAGTGGCATACTACGTTTTAAAGGGACATTTATATGGAACATTTTTTATATGCGGCACCAATATCTATTCGAGAGAAAAAAGATACAGGGTGTTTTGTATGCCGATTTTCATACTAATGTTAGCATTTAGCCGCTATTTACATCTGTTGCTTGCATTCCTTGTGTCATGTGGATAATATTATTGTTTTTGTTTGTTATTAATGCAAAATAATCTTTAGCCCTCAAAACACACTTAAAACGAGAAAATCGTTATCTCACCTTAAAATTACCGGTATAGTAAACGTGAGCCTTATTACTTTTGCATGCTTAATAATTACTTTTAGTAGTTATAGCTTAGTATCTGATCATCCCGAAAGACATTACACCTTTCGGAGCCATAATATCATAACGACAAAAATATAAAATATCCTGTATCTATTCTTTCCTCGAAAGTATTTTGATGCCTCTTGGGTGCCATGTACCTACGTTTGGGTATCCTCTAACTATCCCGACCTGTGTCATAGCGGGGGCCATACATTTTTGAAAAATTACAAAAATTAGTTTCTAGATAGTGTTTACTATCTAGAAACTAATCTTTGTGCCTGTACTGTGGTTTGTCATATTTTTATTATGTATAGTTTCAATGTGACAGTGGCTCAAAGATTTTCAATATCAAGCATTAAATATTTCAACGGTAATCTGACAAACCACAGGAACTCTAGATAAATAATATCAAACAACGTTTGTATGCAGCAGCGCGCTCGGGCGGTTGGTTAGTAGACGCAGCATGTTTTAGAGTTCTAAAGAAGATTTTTAACACAGGTAGACCATAAAAATAGGGAATAGTATTATCACAGATTTTTTTTTAAATTGTGAACAAAAGACAGCAAAAAGGCAATAATTCTAAATGCATTAGAAATTCCGATCTCTTAGAGCAGTGGTTTACGTTCGTACAAATGTAAAAACTAAAAACTCTAAAGTCTTAGATTGAATTTCAGCCAAACTTATCAACCGACGCTTGCACTGAAACTAACAAAGGAAGGGGTGCCTTTTGCAAAGTTTATGAACGCGAACATGCCTTCTTGTAATAACAGTCTAGCTCGTCAAATAAATTAAACTTTGTAAATTTGAGGATCTGAATTCATTTAAAACATCCTTGCAAGACTTCCAACGCTGTCTGTCTGTTTGTTAGCTTATTACTTGAAAACCGTCGAATGTATAATTAAGGTTAAGTATAATTTACACTTGGTTTTCACATATTATCTCTTCTTTGTTTCTTTTGGTTTCATCTGGTGCATCCTGGCCCTGTACCCGGACTTTCGATTTTCGATATATCGCAGCCGTTTCGGTTCGAACTTCATTGTTATAGAGTTGACATTGGAACGAAAACGTTCACGCAATTGTGAAGTTTGAATTTCCGGGTAGAGGTCCTGGGCAGTCAGCCTCGATACGACCATTGCTGACTATGTTTGTACACTGCATGAGTGTGTCATGCGCATGCGATACAGCTTATACAGGGTGAAATTGATATCATTAGCATCCTTTTAAACTAAGATCTACACCCATCAAACTGAACAACTTTTACTATGGGAGCAAACCAATCGGAGCACAACAAAAATTTGCTGTTGCATACATTTGAGTCGAGTTGGCACGGCACGGCACTCGGCACGTTTAGTATGGAACATCAAATTTTTTTGTTGGTCCGATCGGTTTGCTCCCATAGTAAAAGTTGTCAAGTTTGATGGGTAGGATCTTAGTTTAAAAGGATGCTAATGATATCGATTTCACCCTGTACTGACACGAAAAAAGAAGATTTCATCTTTGAGACCCAGAAATATAAGCGTTCGACGATCTCGAAAGGGAATATACAGGGTGGAAACTTAAATGCGTTAGGTAAATAAAGCCCGACCAGAAGAAAAAACCTCGCCAAGTTGCGGAAAACCTTTGGAACTAATTTTTGTACTTGGAGCACTGACATTATAGGTCATAGTCGATTATCGCGCCCCCGAAACAGGTTTTTTATATTTTTGGTCAGGCTTTAAAATTAGAGGATACTTCAGACCATTAAACTGGCAAATTTTCTTTACGGAGCAAACATCGAAATCGAAGAAAAATAGTTGTTCCATAGTAAACGTTATTGGATACTCGTACGGAACAGCTGATTCTTGTTTTGCAATTTTGATGTTTTCATCTTGATAGTCTGAAGCAAAAGCTTTAATATGTAACGTATTTCAGTTTACACCCTGTATACTTAATATGAAAAATCTTTTAATAAGCTTCACAATAACATTCAGTGAGACAATGCCTTTGCCGGTTTTTGTAGGGTAGGTAGGTAGGGCAGGTAGGTTGGTGACATTGCTTAGGCAATTTCCCAATAAACATTGTGTAATGAAATAATGACACTTACATTTACAATGTTTTTTTTTTATTAACCTATTTCATCCCATTGTTGGGCAAAGGTCTCCCCCAAGCTTTTCCAGCCTTCCCTATCCCGTGCCATCAGTTGCCATTCTACTTCGTGGGCATCCAGGTCGTCGCGCCATCTCTTTCTTGGTCTGCCCCGGCCTCGGCTTCCATCGTCGGGCTCCCATTGGGTCGCGATTGTTGCCCATCGCTCTGTATGCATGCTACAAACATGTCCGGCCCAGTCCCACTTCAGTTTTGCGGCCTTAACACCTGTAGGCCTAGCATGCCACCCCCGAGAAAACGATAAAAATCTATATGTGCCTCCTTCTTTATTATTTTACGTATGCCAGAAAGAACGCGCATGTCGTTTTTCTCGTTTAAACGCTTTGTCGTGGTTGGCATGCTAGCTGTGCTGCATCGGCTATGCGGGTCTTGGAGCGCAGAGTGGTGTTTCTGCTACGGTCGATCCTTCTGACACCTAATGCTGCGCTCCATTGCTCTTTGGCAAACCTGGAGTTTGGATTTACAATGTTATGTTATTTTATTTATGTGACCATGATAAGTTAAAGCTATGCAGGTACTAGTTTCCTACGCAGTTTTCCAGACATACGTAGAAGTAATTAACATGTCAGGTGGATAAGATGGGCGATGGGGTAAGATCAATGGTATAACTGGCGAATAAGGCCCAATTTTTTAATGCTGCCAGTAGCTAATGTTGGCAACATTAAAAAAACCTGCCACTGGCGTGTCGGACTCGCCCATGATAGGGTTCCGTAACCATTGTAAGTAGAATAAGAAGAATAGTTATTAACCTTTTTATATTTTTACAATACGACCAGGAAAATAATTCCGCTCGTCAATCTTATTTTGCGTAGAGCAGTGAAAAATCGGGTATTCTCTATGGATGCTTGCAGCGAAAAGGGCGCAAAAGCAATAAGCCAATAGCGGCAAGGTGCATCCTGATTGGTCAATATAATTTCGCGCGCTTTTAAAATTTGTCAACTGCGCCGGTACATCGGTGAGACTTATAAACCTGGTACTACTGTACATGATTCGTACCTAAACTCCATCTAGATTCTTATTAGGAAATAAACTGCTCGGGGAATATGATGATCTTATCTTATCTTGTTTTGGGGGCTGGCAAACCAGCAACACTTCGACCCAGTGGGATCTTTTGTGTTAGCCCCAATACTTTTTGTTTTCTTCACCCTTCAAATACATGGTCAATGAAGGAGGCAACACCATTGAGGGGAAGAAACCTAAGATCTCCCGGTTTTGGGTATCCATCTCCGAGGAGGACGACGTGCATGTGGCACATGAATATGATGATGCATACATGCTATTCTAATTACTAAAGTATCCAAACTATGATGTAACTTCGTTTTTACGCGACTATGGCGAAGCAGAATGGAGGGTTATGATGTATGAAGCGCTTTATCAGGGTACCTAGCTAGCTAGCCATAATATGATTCACATGAGTTTGGACTCTTAAATATTCCATGCATGAGGTAACACGGAGGCATTACTTACTTAATTTTATACAGAGAGATACATCGCTGTCTTATGTTCCCGGCGCCTTTTGAGTAATGAGCAAATTAATGAAACTCTTGATGCTGCGGAGCATTTGATACTTAATACGCTTGATTTATGGACGTATTTAGTTTGAATGTTATTATGTATTTCGTGTACTTCTACTTATTTGTGTCTTTAAAGATTATGCAATGAGTCTAAATACTTGGTTTCTATTCTCTAACTTCTAACGTTTCTGCATGCAGAACCATAATCCTTAAAAGTATGTTGAATCCATGGATATTAAATCAATGGATCCATATCCTCCTTACAAGCATTGAAACACGACAATTTACCATGGCGGTCGGTAATGTTCGTCCTCCTTTCGTTCTACTTTCGTACGTCTCCGTCATCGATGTTTTGAAGTTGACTTTTGTCCCTTTCTATCAATTTTTGTCGTTGGATTAGAAAGATACAAAGTTGACACGACGGAAATTTAAGAAAGAAGGACGGACTATAGATATTACCGACCGCCAAGGAGAAAATTCTTTTTTTTCACCGCTTGTAAGGCAGTCTGCTCTCCAGGTATAGACAAAACCTATGCCAGCTTCCTGGCTGCATCACAAACGAAATTGGCCAGCCAAAGAGTATTTTATAATAACCTGAAATATTTCATAATTTCAAATGATACAAGTGGTGCACATGTGACACATGTGTTCATCAGGCATCAATAATTCGATACGTATATTTTGAGGCCTTTTAACACTCGTAGTTCTTATGGCCCATGCGTTGTGAAGTGGCACGGTGTAAACGCGTAACATACTTTAGAGGTTAGAGTGTGCTTCAGACTATCAAACTGAACAACTTTTACAAAGGAATCAATTATGGAAATCGCGACAAAAAACACCTGTTCCATAGGGAACGTTAATAGCGACTCGACCCAAATGTATGGAGCAGCAGATTTTTATTCTCGATTTCAATGTCTGTCTCATAATGAAAAGGAAGACTATATGGGACAATAATGTTAATTATATCAACACCTTGTAAAGTATAGTTATAGTTAGTCTTATTACTTTGACTTTGACTTTGAAAGCTGTTCAGTTTGATTATTTGAAGCTTGATGAGCACCCTGCTTGATACTGTAACGCTAAATGCGTAATTGGGGAGTAGACTGCGTCAAATATATTTTAGTTTTATCTTCTCAGTAAAAAACACGTTTGGAAATAATGCTAAACTTACATTTTCAGTAATTCTGTAGCTTGAATACTATCTATCTCTATATACTATTATAAAGCTGTAACAGAAGTGTGTCTGTACATTGAAGATATTAACAAAAAATAAGTTACGATATGGTTTTTAGGTATCCCTGATTCCATATCACCAATTTTTGGATTTTTTGTCTGTCTGTTTGTTTGTGTGTTTGTTTGTTTGAACGAGTATCACGCAAAAAGTACTGAATCGATTTTGATGAAACTTTTTTTGTTTGATAGCTTATGATCTGACTTAAAATCTGGTATATAATTTGTGCGGACGAAGTCGCGGGTTAACGCTCGTACTATTATAAAACTGTAACAGGAAGTTTGTCTGTACATTGAAGATATTAACAAAAAAAAAGTAACGATATGGTTTTTAGGTGTTCCTGATTCCATTTCACCAATTTTTGGATTTTTTGTCTGTCTTTTTGTTTGTGTGTTTGTTTGTTTGGACGAGTATCACGCAAAAACTACTGAACCGATTTTGATGAAACTTTTTTTGTTTGATAGCTTATGATCTGACTTAAAATCTGGTATATAATTTGTGCGGACGAAGTCGCGGGTTAACGCTCGTTTTTAATAAAAGGATAAACTATAAAAACTATCGAAACGACGAAGAAAAACAATGACGTCACTATACATGATTTAGTACAACTTTGCATACAAACCTCGTGTTTTGACATTTGATAAAGAGTTGCTGATTTCACTAGTTGGAAACTCTCGGATTTTAAACCTTGTATATTCAATCAGGTTACAGGTTTAAAACTATTGTTTCGTTAGTGAAATCTAGCGACTTTTTGTACTGGGTAAACTTAGTATCGATATCGCGTATCGGCTTGTGATACGTTATTATTCTGAAACTTAAAAAATGAGGGGGGGGGGAACTTAATATTGCTACAACTGCAAGCTTAATAAAAATAAAGTTGGCTGTTGTAGCAATATTTCAGAGAACCCCGACAAAAAGTTCGTTAATCGATGGTTTTGTATGTTATAAAAAATGTAATACCTAACTAACAATTTGTAGAAAGAATAAAATTGTTTCCAACATAAAATATTGGATTTACGTCGGTTGTTTTAAAAATAAGCTTGAGCTATTTATAATCTTCGATAATCTTTTAAGTGATTTAAACGATAATCTTTTAAGACACTTCAACTTTATAAGTTAAAACCAATAACGATCAGAAGAGCTTCAAATTTTATTTACAATATAGATTGTTAGGAAAAGTGTCATTAACCAGTGGCAAAAAATGTCGCATGTCTGTTTTTCCATACTAAACTTAAACTGCAGTACCTACTCGACGCAAACGTAAGAAAAAGCTGATTTTTTGTTCTGATTGGTTTGCTCCCATAGTATAAGTTGTTCATTTTGATGGGTAGAGTATGTGGTTCAAAGGTTAATGATATTTTACCTTACACCCTGTATAGGTACTGGGTGTAACACCCTAATAAAATTTAATGGGGTGTTAATAATTATTTAATAAATAATTAATTTATTTATTAATTTGATTTGAAATAGCCCAACATGTCTGTAACGTGTTTATAATCAATAATATTTTATTTGTACCTATATTTTATTTATTTATTTATTCAAGTTTATTGAAGCAATCAACAGCGTTACAAACCAAAGAAAAAGAAAAAAAAAGAAAGATTGTAGAAAGAAATAGTGAACTTAAGATATGACCAATAATAGTTAATACAAACTTGGCAAAACAAATAGCAATAAGTGCAGGTTCGGGTCTATTGAAGTACATTACAAGTACTTAGGCTAGTAAGTAGAATTATTTTTAATAATATGCAAAATACTACAGCATCATAAAAAGTAGTAGATTGAGTAGGTCTGTTTAAAAAGCCTTTGTAGTCTAGTAGGTGCTAGAGCCTTCAGGGCATAGGGCGGCAGTTCGATCCCAGCCTAGATCATTATTACGATAAGGTTTGAGAAACGAAGATAAATATTAAATACAATTTGTAGCACCTGTGGCTTTTCGCAGTAGGAAACTTGAGACACAAATTCGAGGAATGTATTGTGTCAGTTTTCCATGAATTAATTAACATTTGTATCCATTTATAGCTTGTTTCTTCATCGTGCAAATTATTATCCAATGTGAGACAGAAATATGTACAGTAAGACCAGTCTTAGTTTGCGCAGAGCAGTGCAAAATCGGGTAAATATTTTCTATCTCGCTCCAACTCGAATAGCAGACTATGGATGCTTCGGCAGCGAAAAGGGCGCGAAAGCAATAAGCTAATAGCGGCAAGGTTTCATATCCTGATTGGTCAATATAATTTCGCGCGCTTTTAAATTTGTCAACTGCGTAGGTCTTTGACTATTTATTATAAGGACTAGCCTTGCGGTAGCATTTCCCCTCTGCCACGGTATAAGATCAATTAATCATGTGCATTTACATTCGATTTTAAATACCTTATCACTAAACGAAAAAAGCCTATAATTGCGAAACAATAATTTCCAACTCAGAACGTTTGGGGTTCACACGAGACTTCTTTGCTTGATTTTTAACGTTCAAAATTAGAATCTAATGTTATGGGGAATAAAATCCAAAGTTGCACATTTCATGTTACCTCGCCCCCCGCAAAAAGTGGCAGAAATGTTTGTTAGTAGAATTACACGCATGGCTAGTCCCTATATAAGTAGTCAAAGGCGCAGGTACACCGGTGAGACTTATAAACCTGGTACTACTGTAAGATATAAATCTTATAAAATGTAGGTACTCTATATAATCGTAACGCTTCTTATTTCATGCCAAACCAGATGTGAAAGCCTTTCAATCGCATAGGGGTTGGGAAAAGCTTTCTTTTTATCTTATTCCGAAAGGATTATCTTGAATATTTATTATTTACCTCAAAATAAAAATACTACTTCAAAGTAGGTAGTTGGTAGTTGAAGCAAATTGAGTTTAGGTATTGTAGGTAAAATATACCAGATTTTAAGTCAGATCACAAGCTATCAAAAAAAAAAGTTTCATCAAAATCGGTTCTGTAGTTTTTGCGTGATGCTCGTTCAAACAAACAACACACAAACAAACAGACAGAAAAAAATGTAAAAGTGGGTGATATGGAATCAGGCACACCTTAAAACCATATCGTAACTTTTTTTATGTTTATATCTTCAATGTACAGAAAAACTTTCTGCTACCGTTTTATAAGTTTAGATATGTCTGTAGCTACCTCTAAAGACTGGGTCAGAAATAACAGGCCTTTCTCTCATCTCTAAGTGAAATAAGTTACACATCATCATCATCATGTAGATTTGATGTTTCAAACAGCGTCTGTTTGATTAAGACACTGACACGATCATGGCTGTATGAGCCAATTCGGGAGCGGCAATGCCAATGGCAAAGTGTTGGTTGGTACAGGACCCCGTTCGTCCCTGTGCCTTTTTGTTACAAAACATAGACGTCATCATTTTCATGTTTTTGGAACAAGCATATGCTCACGACTTTATTCCCCGAGGGGATAGTCAGAGATTCAGAAACCTCAGAACATCCACGTTTCACTTGTACCGAAACTCTGTCCAGTGAGACGGGGAGTGAGCCCGTCGCCACTTATAATGGACAGTGAACTTATAATGGACAATTGAATGCATGCTTTCCTCTTGATGTTTTCCTTCACCGAAAAGCCAGTGGTGTTACAAATCGTAAATAAATTCCGAAAAACTCATTGGTACGAGTCGGCCTGATCGGGGATCGAACCATCAACTCCTGCACGGCAGGCAAGGCTACCGGGCCACCACGGCTTGAATTTTTTACCACGGCTTTTTAATATACTTACAATAGCTACTCCTCACGAACTTTACTATAAAATTAACTTACCTTCAACTGACTCCGCGGCAAATTTAATTAAAACCTTTACCGAGAAGAGATTGATGATTTCAAGAAGAAGTACCGAAGAAAACATATTCACGTCTCAGGAATAAACCTTATTTGTTCCCGACGTGTCGTACAGTTAATTTATAATAGCTAAAATTAGTACAACAAGCGATGTCTCGGTATGCAACCTATTTTTATTGCGTACCTATACTTATTACTCAGACCTTTGAGTCATCATCATCATCATCATCATCAGCCTATAAACGTCCCACTGGGGGGGCATGGCATAGGCCTACCCTTAGGGAGGATGTTTGGGCATTAGCCCACCACGCGTATGCCCAATGCGGATTGGTAGACTTCACATACGCATCAGAATTTCATCTTCAGTGTACCTATGCAGGTTTCCTCACGATGTTTTCCTTCACCGTTTGAGAGCAGTCGGTATTACGTACATAAGCTAGTAAAACTCATTGGTATATGACATGTTGTCCGTGCGGATCCGAACCCGGACCCTTATTATTGGGTGTCCATACCTCTCCGCAACGCGCCACCTTTGAGTATTTTATAAAATGTTTCAAGTGCAGAATCTAATGAATTATAATAATGAATTTATTTACGCAACAACATAAATGAACATAGGCAATAAGCACAATAATATTAATCTAAGCAATACCTAAAGCAGAATCTAAATTATATTTGCTGTACAAGTTTTGAATAGCCTGATGGAATTTTAAAGCAATAAAGCTAATAAATATGTTCGCTAACAATGTTTTATTTATAATGCCTAATTGAATTTGTTAGCAAAGTTTGCAAGAATTTTTATTTTATTTTACTTATTTTTCAATTAAGTATACCACTCCATTGCACTCGTTAACTTTTCATACGATGTCTTTTATATTTTTGTTTAATAGAAATTGTTGGAGTTTGAAAATTTTTTAACAAATGGTTTGGAAAACATTTAAAGTTTTAATGTACGTCAAAATGTACCTATAGCCCAGTCATTTTACGGAGTTTTGTTAGGCGGGGTAGGGAGTAATTACTAATTGGACTTTTAAACTGTAACCGGAACCATTGGACTATCTTAAAGAATATTTAAAAACACGCGACGCAACACAGAAATAAAATAAGGTGTCTCATAAGGATTTCAAATTAATAATAATAATACCAATGCACTCATTTGACTTAGATTTAACAATATAACTTATTTTTGAGGAATAAAATAGGCAATGAAATTTAAAAAATGCGGTATTTATTAAAAAATACGAATGTATTTTATAAAACAAAGTAGACAAAAATAAGTAGACAAAAATATTTACACCATGTTTGAAGGATTTATAATGGTGAAGCCTTAAATATGTGTCAATATGTGTGTATGTGTGTGTGTATGTGTATGTGTGTGTGTATGTGTATGTGTGTGTGTAATCGTGTCATCTACATATTAGTCATGGATTTCCGCAAAGTAACGCCTGATTCAATTACTTAAATATGTGCAAAAAAAAAATTACCATCAGGTTTTTTAGAACGAGATAATAGCTAAATTTTGGTACATTTCTAAGCTAAAATTGGCGCTTCAATATTATACCGAAAAAAAATGTCAATTACTAATTAGTCCCGGCTCAAATCGTAAAATGTCTGGGCTACTATAAAATAATGTATTTTAGACTTACTATGTTGCAGTGCCCTTACAAGGTTTCTATGTCTAGTACCTACTAACCTAAAACCTATGTAAACTAACACATAGAAAAGCAATAAATATAATATGAATAATTGGGGAGGTGACTGCATCAAATATATTTCAGTTTTATCTTCTCAGTAAAAAATACGTTTTAAAATTATGCTAAACTTACATTTTCAGTTATTCTGTAGCTTGAATAATATTTTTAATAAAAGGATAAAGTGTAAAAAGTATCGAAACGACGACGAAAAACAATGACGTCACTGTTCATGATTTAGCACAACTTTTCATACAAAGCTCGTGGTTTGACGTTTGATAAAGAGTTGCTGATTTGAATGCTTAGTTGGACACTCGCGGATAAAAGAGACCAAACATTGATTTATAGAAGAGTAACTATACAAGGAACAATTTAACTCTTAGCGTTTACTCCCAAATAACTTCATTTGTCTTCTACCACACTAAACCCATACTAAAAGAACGAATGTATAATCCACCTAAAGAAAGAGGTCGTTGTATCCGTACTTATTGCATTGTGAGGTTATACAGTTTTAATTAGTTAGGTTTCTTTTTTCTTAAATTTTTTTAATTACTTGACACTTTATTAGACATTTTATTAGTCTTGGTATAAGTTTTACACCGACAAAATTGACCGTGTCAAATTTACTCTCAACTTATTCATAGATTAGGGTTGGTAAAACGCAAAATCAGTTTACTCTAGAGTAACTGGCGACTTAATCTAAGAATAAAATTTACTTGCGTTTTGTCGAATCGGGCCTAAGAGAGAAAGACTATGCTAAGAGAGACTAGTTTTAAAGTTACTTAGGCATACTGACCTACAAATGAACGGCTGAATAGATTTGGATGAAATCTGGCACAAAGATAAAATATGTTCTGGAGACGAAATTGCGAGCAACTGCTAGTTACATATAAAAGAATAGGCAAGCTCATTAGATCATGTCACACTCTACAGCAATGCAATCCTTTCTCCAAATAATAATAATAAGGGTTGACACTTTTACTTGCAGGCTTTATTCTCTCTACAAAATAAATTTAACTCGCCACTTTATAAAGTTCAGAGCTATCTTTACGGACATAAAATGTTGCAGCAAAATCGTAAAATGCTAAATAAATATCACACAAATTTAACATTCCATGCAAATGGGGTACCGCCGCTTAGATATGGTATAACCACAGTAAAGACAAAAACAGTATTACGACTTCATACAAGCGTTTTGAAGGACGCATACAAACCGAGTCTCGCGCGCCCCGCGTGCCCAAGTGCTCGACTATACAGGGTGTTTGGTTAGCTACTTGCATTACTTTAATGGATTATTGTTCTCATGATACTTCATAATAACAACTTTCAGAAGGAATAAAGGGAAATTCGCAAAAAAAATCGACTTCATACAAACGTTCGATCAAAAAAAAAATTTAAAC
The DNA here is from genome assembly GCA_927399405.1 of Agonopterix arenella. Classification (NCBI taxonomy): domain Eukaryota; kingdom Metazoa; phylum Arthropoda; class Insecta; order Lepidoptera; family Depressariidae; genus Agonopterix; species Agonopterix arenella. The sequence continues at coordinate 7,547,998 of OV656710.1, forward strand.
AGCCTTCAAAAAAACTAAAAAGTTTAAAAAAAATATTGCAGCCGATGACTTTTTCGTTCGCATCATAAGAACACTAATTTGTTTTATCGAAGTCGATGTCAAGCCTGTACGATTCGCAACAGGGCTTGCATTAGTTTTTTGGCTTGGCCTAACACCGACTTCTGTAAAACAAATTAATGCTCTTATGATGCGAACGAAAAAGTCATCGGCTGCAATATTATTTAGCTGCGGTTTTATTTGTTAAAATTTTGTTTATTTCGTAATTTTCAGTGGTGAATTCTAATGAATTAATTCATTGAACTAATGTTCAATTTAATACTAGTGCTTTAAATTAACAAACGCTCTAGCCGGTACTACGATTTTCAAAGGTTCCCCTCGATTTCTCTGAGATGCTATCATCAGATCCTGGTTTCCTTATCATGGCACCACCCTTATAATATCTTCTTTCCAACAAAAAAGAATCATCAAAATCGGTTCATAAACGGTGAAGTTATCCGCGAACACACATAAAAAAAATGCCTCCTCCTTTTTTGAAGTTGGTTAATTACTAATATTTGTGGAAAGTAAAAATTGGTTTTGTTTATTTCCTACAGGTTTCTTAGGAAAAGTTGTTCAGTATCATGGGTAAAATCACCCCTTAAAGTAATGCAACTATTTACTCTATCACCTTTAGATACCTAATTATTCATGTACAGTCAGAATCAGAGAAACCTGACCCCTCTATCTAAATCGGGTTCAATTTCTATGATGCTGACCGTAATACCCTGCTGTCACTATCTTAAAACCCGCCAGTCGCAACCATAGCGCTCTGACCGAGAGTTAGCATTCATTTCAAGGCCACAGTAAAGTTCTCTTACTGTTTCCCTATCTCTACTGTGCTGTGGCATAACCCCTACATTATAGTACCTTTGTCATCATAAAAAAGTCCTATGGCGTCAGTTAACTGGAAAAGTAATGAACGCACGCTTTGAATTTATTTATTCAAAATTCAGCAATGCTTTTTTTATTGGTTTGAGTATTTTAAAATATTTCAGCGTTTTATTTTTTCTGTGTTGAAAAATATAATGACCACAAATTAATAGTATGCAGTAATAGTTTGTTTTCTTTGAAGCCATATCAACAGTAGGCAACTGCACCGCCGACGACGTAGCAACTGCACCGCTGCGATGTCGGGTGATTTGATTACCTGATCACAGAAATATCTCGGTTGTAACGCGATGATGTCGCGGCGATATCGCACCGATATCGTAACGATACTGTGTTATGGGTCTAACTGTACCTAATGTTATTGTTTGTAGTCTTGAGAACTAATAATATAAATGCCAAAGTTTGGACGTTTGTTCAACTTCAAAGTGAATCACGCTTACACCGCTAAACGGATTTGGATGAAATTTGGTTCACAGATAGAATATGTTCTGGATTAACACATAGGATACATTTTAAAAGTCCAGGCAAACGGAGTCGCGGGCAACTGCTAGTAGATCATAAATTGTTACCTGTCCCAAGTGGACATCGCATCGGTCGCGCGATCGTGCGTTGATCGCTTTTCAAATTTACAGTCACCGATCGCACGAAATCGCGATCTCCATTGAGTATAGCTTGATAATATGAACCTAGATTTTTATACGGGTTCGTTCGATTGGTGCTATGCGATCGAAGCACGAAAAAAAATCTGTAGTTTCATACTGGGCCGAGTAGTGGTTGCCGTTTTTTATGGAACAGCAGATTTTTTCTCCCCTTAAAATAACTTATAATTATGTAACGCATTTAAATTTACACCCTGTATATGTCTCACTGATGCTGCAGAATTTAAATATCGTATTATGAAGTAACTGCATAACCACAGCACAATGTAAAACAACATTTAACAAAAAAATAAAAACCATAACTTATTATAAAGGACCTAACATATTATATACCTAGTTATAGTTAACGATAAGTATAAAGATAGTTCAAATGATTTCTAAGCATCAAAATAATGTAAATGGTAAGAAATAATAAAGGCTTTTTTTTTAATTTATTATGTCTCACTGCAGGTCCTACCCTCAAGGGTATGGGCATTAGCCCACCACGCGTGGCCATGCTATGCGGACTTCACAATAGAGAGTTAACGGCAAAAAGTATAACCTAAGTATAACTATAAACCCTGCATAGTTATAGTTAGACTGTTTTTAATTTAACTAAGTTAATGGTACAAGTTTTAAACTATAAAAGTTTTTATTCACCTTTTCATTGCACCGGAGGGTAATCAACCTTTTACGTTCTTCGCATAATTTAGTGAAGCTAGAGACAGAATTAAATAATACAGAGAGAGGGACTACACGCGAACACTGAATAATGGATTATTTGCACTCGGATTTTGAGACGATTTTATACTTATTTAAAGAACAATGGCGAATTTCGACCTAGTAATTTTTTACGAAAACTAAAAGCCAAAAGACAGTCTTATTTTAAACCTAAAAATTTAAGGAATTTTTTTCTAATGTATTATTCTGTTTGGTGTGCATTAAAGTATAATTGAATCGAATTTTTTGTTTCTAAAATTTCCACATCTGATATTTCGTTCCCATCATAAGAACATTAAGTTGTTTTATCGAAGGCGCTGTCAAGCCGATACGATTCGCGACAGGGCTTGCATTAGTTTTTTGGCTTGGCTTGACACCGACTTCGAAGAAGCAAACGAAAAATTCATCGGCTGCAATAATATTTCTTAATTTTTTTTACTTTTTGAAGGCGGTTTAAATTTTTTGTAAAAATTTTGTTTATTTCACAATTTTCAGTGATGAAATAATTAGTTTGACTCGATATCCATTATACACGCAAAGGGTATATCGATGTGAAGCTAATTTTTCAATAGCCGATGATTTGCTATCAACTTTTGAAGAGTTATATTGTGTAGCTCCGAGACTCCTTCATCAGATCCTGGTTTCCTTATTATGGTACCACCCTTGGGATATCTCCTTTCCAACAAAAAAAGAATCATCAAAATCGTTTCATAAATGACGATGTTATCCGCGAACACGTCAAAAAAAATATACAATTTTATACAAAACTTTGACGCAAAATACGCGTAGACGGTATTAATATAAGTAACTTTGTATATATGGAAAAATATTACTTTTATTAATTCCGTCTACGCGTATTCTGCGTCAAACTTTTGTATGGACTGAAACCACCTTAAAAAGTGAAAATTACTAGTAGGTTAATTCGACAAGTCAGACAAAAAGCAGTAGCAAAACGCATCATCCCCTTAAAAACCTCTGATAGGGTCAGAGGTTTTTAAGGGGATGATTTCCCATACACATTCAAATCCACAGCATTCCAGTTTTATTTAACTAATCCACGTTAAAGTTAATTTGCCTCACAACGGAAAAAACAAATAATTTACCACTACCCCGAAGCAAAAGAATCTCATTTGGTTGTACACAATAGAGAACTTGTAACTTTGCATTTTAAATCCGTCGCCTGCTACATTAAAGGGAAAAACTTAATAAAAAAAGTAGCCAGGACAGAGTTTGTCATTTTACCATGTTTTACTAAAGTTTGCGGGTTCTGAGTGGCTTACTTATGCTGAACATGTTTATTAGGTACCATTAGGAAATAGAATAAATAAATAAATTAAAATATGTTCTTAAAGCGCGCATAGCAGTTAGGGTGTTACCTGCAAGATCTAAACGTGACCAAGTCACATGAAATATTGAGCGACATCGACAACATAGATTAATATGTATAATCGACAACGTGCTATAATAGTTCAGGATAATCTCCTCTCCAGTATACATATTGCGCCGACCCCAAACAATTGGAAATGGCAAGAGAGTGATGAATCTCGTCCCAAGAGTTGCCAAAGCTACCGAATTATATGAAGATCCACCGATTTTGGGTCCTATCTACGAATATAGGTACCGATTTTAGGCTATAGGTAATCTACCGATTTATTTCACAGCCAGATGTTTCAGCCAAATCTTCAAGTATTTTGCCTTTTAGTGTGACAGATGTTTAGATAATTAGGGTTAGTTAAGAATCTTATTTAACCTTATATTATTCTTTGGTCTTATTAAAAAGTACTTACTCTTGAAAGTTTGTAGACCGAAATAGGCAATTAAAAATTAGATTTAATAAGTTATGGAGAAGGGACTTCATGTTTTTTAAATTCGTACGGAGAAATCCTTGAGAAAAATATTTTTCGATACAACTAAAATTACACTATGATCTCTTTCACTTCACTCAAGTTTTGGTCCATACGCAACTGGCATGGGAACAATATTAATTAGTATCAGCATGTCTTACATCTTATAGCTTAGAATTTGATGGTGATTCTGTTGGGAAAAAATATGACGTTAAACCAGAACTTTACAAACAATTCTTAACTTAAGACAATTAATCTATTTTATAAATATTTATAAAATAGTTAATAAATTTTGTATGAAAAATTTCAAAGCTTTCTTCGTAATTATATAATAAATTGCAAATGTTATTTGTGACGCGGCAACTAGATTTTCTAAACTATTTTTCTTTATATAAAATATTACTTTTATTAATTCCGTCTACGCGTATTGTGCGTCAAACTTTTGTATGGAATGAAACCACCTTAAACATTTGAACGGGTCTTACCGCGTTTTAGTATATTTATCTAAAAACATAATAAAAACTTTCAAAACCAACAAAACAATTTCAAAATTGTCACCTAATTTTTCGATAAAACAAAGGATTACAGCAAAGTTGAAGGGTCTCATACCGCAGCCAGTAAAAAGGGTCGGGCATTTATAAGGCCACTAGTTGTAATTAATTTCTAGTTTCAATTGTTAATTCTCTCTATAGGGATAACAACGAGCGAGTAACGGTCCACTGAAGATCAACTGCCTGACACACAGTCTCAGTGGTTGTCACATATTCACAAACAAACTCATGACTATAATCTTTTAATTTAATCAAAGCTATAATCCCTTGCGGGATGGTCTGAAGCACAGATCACAAAAACTAAAGGGAGATGTGAAAAGGGGGCGGGGGCAGTGTCACATCAATATGCGCAAAAACGGAACACATTGCTCGCGACAGTAATGATTCAATATATTATGATGCTGAAAGCCAGTCGAGATATTATGTGTAAATACTTTACAATGCTTGCGTAGTACTAAAGATTATTAGAACGTTGAGTTCTGATACCGCAATGGATAATGAGTATATTCAAGCTAACAAAATACTTTCTATCGCGTGGTACTGGTGGTGACGCGACACTAGGTTTCGTACTCCTGGCGTTGGTTGGCATCTCTCTAGATCTCTATGGTCTGAAACTTTCTACAACTGCCAGCTATCTATTTATTTTTGTGCTTAGGGTATTTGACAGGTTTTTAAAAACTTTTCTACGTTAATCACTGATGTCTAAGGACTATAGAAAATTTATATTTTACGTTCCATTACTTATAGTGCAAGAAAAAAACGAAAACAACAAATATTATTTAAATATCCCGCGAAAACGCTTTTCTAGCCCCCTTTTCTTTCTACATGCAGGTGACGTCATCAACCATTCGGCACAATCACAGTAGTTTACGATCACGTGACTAAAGACAACAAAAAGACAAAAAAAAAATTTCTTGTTGATTTTCTCTTAAAATATCCAATATTTTTCTTAACTGACTGAATAGTTGGTTTCCAAAATTTATATTCAATACGGATGCCATCAATAGATTATATATTTTACATGCTGTCAAATATCCTATTGTCGAACCATGTATATTCTCCCTTGTGGCCATATTACCAAGCCTGCCATGCAGGATGTGGTTCAACCCCCATCCAGACCGACTCATAAAATTTTTTGGAAAATTTGTAACGATTTGTAACACCACTGGCTTTTCGGTAAAAGCCAATCGATCTTCGTAAGGAAACCTGCGTGCTTCAATTTCAAGGAATTTATTTTATCCACTGTTAAGTGTCGATTTGTGATCTGTGGGCTGTGCCCACCATACTCGACAGAGTTTTGGACTACTAGTACTAGTGAAACGTATAGCCCAGTCGTTTTACGGAGTTTTGTTAGGAGGGGAGGGGAGTAATTATGAATGGGAATTTTACACTGTAACCGGCACCGTTTAGTGACAAAAAGACTTTCTGAAAACAAATAAAAAAAAAGTCGATACGCAACATAGAACTCAAAATTGTATCTTCCAGAAGGGTTCTAACTTAATGATATTAATACCAATGCACTCATTTTAATTAGATTTACCAATATACATTATTTTTGAGCATTCAAATAGGCAATGAAATTTAAAAAATGGGGTATTACGTAGAAAAAAAACTAATGTATTTTTCAAAGCATTTGTCTACTTAGAAAGTAGACAAAAATATTAACACCATGTTTGAAGTATGTATAAAGAAAGTTAAAAATGTGCAAAAAGTAATGTACCATCAGGTTTTTTTAGAACGAGATAAATTCAAAGTTTTAAATTTGGGGATATTGCTGACGTGATTTTTTTTTTATATTTTGTTATATTTCTAGGCTCAAATTGGCTCTTAAATACTATATCAAAAAAAATAATTCAATTAGTCCTGGCTCAAACCGTAAAATGACTGGGCTAGTAGGTGTTCTGAGCTTTCAGAATATCTATGACTGCCTCTCGGGGAATACACTCGTGAGCATATGCTATGCTAATTTCAACATTTCGTATAACGTGTACTTACATTGAGATACACAAGATAAAATTTGGTTGTCAATGTGTTCTGCAAATGTTTCATCCCTGTGGCTCGAAAACAAATGAGGGTACGGTTATTTGAGTTTCATCTCTAAAGCGTTGTGTTTGTAACTTGTTTCGTATTTGTATTTAAGAGGGTGAATTGGTGACAGCGAGTTTATGTGGTGATCCATTTATTTGCCATAAAGAAAATTAGAAAAGCATGGCACTTCAAATATAGAGTCCTTCTTAATATTAGAGGTGATCAGACCATCAAACTGAACATCTTTCTCTATGGTACCAATTTGGAAATCACGAAAAAAAACAGCTGTTCAATAAAAAACTGTAAACCTACTTGACCCACATGTTTAGGACAGCTGTTTTTTTTCGTGATTTCGAATTTGGTACCATAGAGAAAGTTGTTCAGTTTGATGGTCTGACCATCCTCTTTAAATACATATACACGATTTCGATAACTATATTAAAAACTGATCATTTCACTTAACGACCCAGAGTGGGTCTTGGCCTTCGAATCGAGAGAACACCCCTTTGCCCGATCCTGGGCAACCCGTGGCCAGATGGCTTCAAGGTCACGTATGTCAGCCTTCACTACGTTCCAGAAACACCTGGGACGATCTACTAAACATTGGCTATAAGGTTGACCCCCCAGATATCCTCTTCTGAAATGCTGATCCTCACCCATTCTTTCTAAATTGGCCTTATACAAGGTGTTACAAAAGTAAAAACTAATATTTAAAACTTTTAAGGTTTTGTGGTCTAAACCACCCGGTTTAGACCACAAAACTGAACAACTTTCACTATGGAATCAACATCGAAATAGCGAAAAAAAATCAGCTGTACATTTTGTGTCCATTTAGCTCGAGTAGATTTGTAGTTTAGCATAGAACATCCGATTTTTTTTTCGCGATTACGATATTGGTCCTATAATAAAAGTTGTTCAGTATGATGGTCTAAATCTAAACCACCCACTTAAATGTTTATTTTGTAACACCTTGTATAGAGCCAGCGGAGGAAATGTGCTTTTGCCTCACCAATGATATTTGGGTAGGCCATGAGTTCCTCAATTTCGGCATTTCGCCGGACCTTCTCTAGCATTTCCCAAAGTCTGTTCAGTGTGAAAATTGCACAGCCCATCACCATTACACTTACTGTACTTATATAAAGTAATAAAAACTCATAGATACGAATCGGCGTTAACGGGGATCGAACCGTCGCCTCCAGTAGGTATGGAGGGAACTTCTACATGCCACGGCACTGTCACATTAACGTTACTATATTAAAGATGAACTTCTCTAATAGGTTTTATTATTTGTAAATTCAACCTTATCATCAACCTACATGCAGGTCACAAACTAAAGTGCTTTTCTTGAAAATCATACATCAGAATTCGTATACGAATAATGCGCATAAATTACATCGAGTTTGGCGTCAATTTCGTGTCAAAACTACCGGGTAATAACCGACTTCAAAAAAGGAGGAGGTTTCTCAATTCGATTGTATATATATTTTATTTTATTAATTCAAAGCACTACTATTAAATTGAACTAATGAATTCACCACCAAAATTGTGAAATAAACAAAATTTTAACAAAAAATTAAAACCGCCTTCAAAAAAAACTAAAATGTTAAAAAATAATATTGCAGCTGATGACTTTTTCGTTTGCATCATAAGAACATTAATTTGTTTTATAGAAGTCTGTGTCAAGCCAAGCAAAAAAAAACTAATGCAAGCCCTGTCGCGAATCGTACCGGCTTGACAGCGACTTCGATAAAACAAATTAATGTTCTTATGATGCGAACGAAAAAGTCATCGGCTGCAATATTATTTTTTATCTTTTTAGTTTTTTTGAAGGCGGTTTTATTTTTTCTATTACCAAAATGACTGTTCTTTTAGTCCATTAAACTAATTACCCATAATTAAACAATTTGTATACAGCTAAAATACATATGGCCCATACAAAATACATTTGAATCAAACTGAGAATCGGATTTGCTTTTAAAAATAAACACAGGTAGATACCGCAGCCACTACGTCAAATTGCATTTTGCCGTGAAAATTTAATAAGGTCAGCCTGAAGCTTCAGACTTCAGTGTTGAAAATACCCGCGCTCGTGGAAAAATGCACTGGGTATGTGGAAGGATGCATTATTGCGAACGTATGGAGTAGCTTCGTCGGAAATGGGAACATGAAGCTATCCGATGCTTTCTTTTTCCTTTAGGTCGGTATTTTGTAGTTATTTTAATGACTGTTGGACAAATAGTGGTCAGTAAGATTTTATCCTAAGGTACCGTTTCAACACTTAAAGTGGTTGCAGAGGGGTCAATTTTATACAAAACTTTAACGCACAATACGCGTAACAAACAGTGCTTAACTTAAGACAATGAACCGATTTTTTGTCGCGACTTTTACCGAATATACTAAAGTCACTTTTGCGACGTTGCTTATTGCTCCGAAATTCTGTCCAGTCACTCCACTTGCTTCTAAATTGAAACAAGTAGTGGTGCTATCAAGTAGTGATTCGATCGCCGATCGGTATCAATTGTTTTTTGACAGTTCTCGGCAACTCTATGGATACAATAATTGAAGAAAAGATTTGTAAAATTAAAGTGTTTGCAGAGGAGTCAGTTTTATACAAAACTTTAACGTACATTACGCGTAGACAGTATTAATATAAGTAACTTTGTATTATATAATCTAGATGCCGCGTCACAAATAACATTTACAATTTATAAAATAATTACGAAGATATAAAGCTTTGACATTTTTCATACAAAATTTTAAAAGCTTACGCTTAAGCTTTATCTTCGTAATTATATTATAAATTGCAAATGTTATTTGCGACGTGGCAACTTGATTTTCTAAACTATTTTTCCATCTAAACTGTTATAAAACTGTAACAGGAAGTTTTTCTGTACATTGAAGATATTAACAAAAAAAAACTTACGATATGGTTTTCAGGTATCCCTGATTCCATATCACCAATTTTTGGATTTTTTGTCTGTCTGTTTGTTTGTTTGTGTGTTTGTTTGTTTGAACGAGCATCACGCAAAAACTACTGGACCGATTTTGATGAAACTTTTTTTGTTTGATAGCTTATTATCTGACTTAAAATCTGGTATATAACGCGGGTTAACGCTCGTATTATATAAAATTAATACTTTTATTAATTCCGTCTACGCGTATTGTGCGTCAAACTTTTGTATGGACTGAAACCACTTTAAGACACCATCTTACTAATATCCTAATATTCTCAATCACGAATTCGGCTGAACGAATTTCGATTACCTATACGAACATGTATAACATAACTTATTGGACAAAGTCGTGACCAACAGAGTAAAAGCAAAAATACTAACAAAGGCAGGACTTGCCCATAATAATGTTCCGTAGTCATTGTATGAAAAGTTTATTGTTAAGCTTAGATTAGTAAGGGTTTTCAAAAGCAATCTTTAACGCGATTTAATCTGCTGTTTCATACAAAACTGTAATCCTACTCGACCCGATTGTGATAGGACAGCAGCATTTCTTTTCTCACGATTCCGATGTTGATCTCATAAAGAATGTTGTTCTTGAATTAAAAATTGTTTGCATATTAAGATGGTTCCTGTATATTTCAAAATAAATGTTAGTTCATCTTCATAATCATCTCAGCCGATGAACGTCCACTGCTGGACAATGGACATAGACCAAGGATCGCCATAACGACCGGTCCTGCGCTGCCCTCATCCAACTGGTTCCCAACGCCTTCACCAGGCCGTTGGTCCACCGTGTTGGGGGCCTACCTACGCTTCGCTTTCCGGTACGCGGTCGCCACTCGAGAACTTTTCGGCCCCATGGGCCATCGGTTCTGCGAGCAATGTGCCCCGTCCACTGCCACTTTAGTCTAGCGATTCTTTGGGCAAAATTTTAGTGAGATATGTGTTCAAAACTGAAAGTATTATTAGTGCTTAAGTAGGCAGATACTCGTATTCATAGAGTTAAATTTTGCTAATCACAAGCAAATATTTAGTTTCCATTAATCAACTAGGTTCTCTATGCTGACAACTAGACTGAGTACTAAATTGGTAATAAACATTGATGCTGGTACTAATTACACATTAATAAAGGCAATTATTTTACACATTAAAATTGATGTTTTAGGTTATAGAGTAAAGCCAAATTCTAATAATTTGCCCAGGAGTGCGATTTTTGAATCTCATAGGTTGAACTCAGCAGTTGAAAATGTATGGAGATACGCATCGTTCTACTCCTGATTTTGCTTTCAAAAATCGCACTCCTGGAATATGAATTTTGAATGTCAAATCAGCAGTAGAAAGATGCATATCTCCATAGTTATTTTGACATTTTAAACTGCTGAGTTCAAAGTATTAGTTTCAAAAATCGCACTCCAGTTCAAAATTTTAATTAACATTATAAAATTCATATTAAACTGTCGGACTTGTGTAGAGGCTTGATAAAATTTTTTTGGCTTCAATATTTAAAGAAAGAGTATAGAGAATTGCAAGGAACTCATCGGGCCTACACAATCAACTCCTGAATTTGCAGCATATCTGCGCTATCGCAACATAGCTTCTTATCTTAGGTATAACGCGAACGAACGTGATAAAAACATCATACTGCGGCCGCTGAATAAGTTGATAATCCGTGAATTTTAGTAAAGAAAAAACACAAGATAGCTATTAAACCCAGATTTGACACAAGACACAGACACAGTTGTTGTTGCTCACGCAGGTTGGCAAAAGATCTCCACGAACGAGATTGGAGCGATACTTTCGCCGAAGAACTTCTCGTTGAATCGCCGTGTGGAGATCAGCTCATACATTTAGACTTCGATGGTATAAGCAAAAGCATATGCTTACGACTATATTCCTCGAGGGAGTACTTAGAGATATTCTGGAACCTCAGAACATTCACTTTTCACTAGTTACTACCGAAACACTGTCCAGTGCGACGTGGCCATCCGACGAGCCCATCGCCACTCTGTAATGGATAGATCGAACAAATTCGATTGCTAGGCAAGAGAATATCGCTCGTGGAGAGGTCTTTGTTCAAAATATCCATTACACTAGCAGTACCCGCAGAAAGGTTGAGAATCTGTCACCTCTCTGATACAATACACACTACGAAATTGAAGCATGTGTATTGTAGTTTTTCACATTTTTTCTTGGCCGTTGGTCCCGGCTACTATCTCTGGTGATAGTAGTTGTTACATAAAAACCACGTAAGAGGCGCGGCGGTCTGAAAAAACTCTGACATCAGGACTTGCTGCCCACACGATAGGAAGAAGATATGTTTTCTTCACCGAAAAGCCAAACACAAATCGTATGTAAGTCTCTAAAAACTGTTTAATATCTATAGTCAATCTAATCATCGCACCGTCGATCACTGAAGGACTAGTATGCCATGCAGGACAAAGCGACAAAACGAGGAAATCGTCATGCGCGACCGCTTTCGCATATACGCTAAAAATAAAGACAGAAGCACGTCTCGATTTTTTTCTCAGGGTTGGCATTCTCAGTCCCCTGAACGGAGAGCGCGGTTACTTGCCACTGGACCACCACTTAGCTTAGGTTGTAATATTACGCTACCGGCGCCGTAAGAAAATCATCACAACAATTCTGGACATACCTATCTTTTCAAGCTGAAACCAGCATTTAAATTCACTTATAAATTGGGGTATCTCGATTCAGGTAGTCTAATTTGTCTACTTAGCCGCCCTTTGTGCACAGCATGACCCACCGACCCTTCCATTTACACAGGAATTGGCGAAATTAAATTTTAAAGGGCCTCGGTACAGGTCCGAACTTGATCACTTGGGGGCCCTGCAAAAGTGCAAAGTGAAGCAGTTTGAAATTCGTTTACTTCGCAGTACACTACACTATAATTTCAATTACAATAATGAGATGAGATATAACAATGTTACACAGCAAATATAGGTACCTAAGGTTTTTATTTGTGTCGTAACTAAAAAAATTTAGTCTGGTTTTTGTTCGCGTAAGACAACCCTGTAATAGGAATAGGATATAGAAATATCATCAAGGGGTACAAAAATATCAATAGATTAATCACCAGCTTGCAATTAGGGCAACCATTACACGCGTCATTAGCTAGCGCCACTGGATCATGAAGTTGCTGTTTCTAGCATTGTATAAGTATAAAACCTCATGGTATGTCGTCGGACCTTATACCTAGTTCATTCCATGTTGTTTGAAATTGTATACTAGTAGAATTTTAGCCTGGACTTCAGCTCAGTAGCGCTATTGTGTAAGTAACGTATTATGTAAATTTTTAAGTACCTAATATGAATAATAGGAGTGGAATGCCCTGCCTGCGTCAGTATTTCCGAGCTCTTACAACCCGAATTACTTTAAAGTACGAGTGAATAGGCACCTTCTGGGTAAGCTCGCTACATCTTCGACCCCATCTTTGTCCTGAGGACTGGATTGAGGTCAAGAGCAAACACATATGAAAAAAAAAATGTTTCCCGTTAATATTGTAATCCATTGTCAAATATTAATTTATTATGTTAAAAAGCAGAATCTTGACTTGATACGTATTGAATTTGCACAAAAAGACCACAGAATTTTTCGATCTCTACGAATTGAACAATTACAATGTAAACTGTTATAAACTAGTTAATATCCCAGTAATTTTACGGTTTGAGCCGGGACTAGTTAATAATAGATATTTTCTTGGTATAGTTTTTAAGAGCCAATTTGAGCCTAGAAATATACAAAAATTAAAAAAAATCACCTCAGAATCATCCCCAAATTTTAAATTTAGCATTTATCTCATTCTAAAAAACCTGATAAATACATCAGTATATTTATAAATTTTAATGCCTATTTTATTGCTCAAAAATAGCTTATATTGTTAAATCTAATTAAAATGAGTGCGTTGGTGTTAATATAATATTACTATGTTGCGTAGCGAATTTTTTTTTCGGCTAGTCTTTTTGTCACTAAACGGTCCGGTTACTGTTTAAAAGTCCCATTCATAATTACTCCTTACCCCTCCTAATAAAACTCCGTAAAATGACTTTGCTATAAAGATAAAATCTTTCAACATATTATTTTAAAAAATAAATACAGTCACTGTACTGTATTTATTTTTTATTATGACGCTATTCTACTGATGCGTGGCTAACATTTTGTAGTTCCAATTAAAGTTTCCCTTAAACTTTTGGGCCCCCGCATGGTGGCCCTTGCGGTTGCATGGACTACGGCACTGGCCAGTCCTTTTGAAGTAAATATAAAGCTTGAAATGGCCCGAGTTCTTCAAGTAAATTGGATAGAAAACTTCGCCTTTCATTTCAAAAGGTGATAGCGATCAGCTTTTTATTTTATATTGACCTTTTTTACGGCACTTCGATTTTTCGACTTTGATTGACGGGAATCCGATTCGTATTCCATATTTTCGATTTTATTTACCTTTTCCAAATTTTTATTTGAATTTACATGGGAATTGAATTTGATGTTTTAACTTTTTCCTGTTTTGACAATGAATCATTTATCTATTCATAATTTTAACTTACTATTATAGAATACGAGGTTTTCTTTTATTGCTGAGCTTAAGAAAAAAACCCGGCCAAGAGCGTGTCTGACTTGCCCGTAGCCTTACTAATCATTTAAGTAGGAAATCTTTTAATAAATTGTTTTTAATACTTGCTGGCTTTGACTTAGAGTTTGAGCGTATACCTATATCTTCAACTCAATACAAAGCATTGTAACGACTTAGTTTGTATGGGTGTTTTGTTCCACGTTACAAGAGCTATCCAATGACACATCACTCGAATGCTTTGACTATTTATTATAAAGACTGGCCTTGCGGTAGCATTTCCCCTTTGCCACGGTATAAGATTAATTGATCATGTACATTTACACTCAATTTTATACCTTATCACTAAACGAGACAGCCTATAATTGCGAAACTATAATTTTGAACTTAGAACTTTTGGGGTTCACACGAGACTAATTTTCATGATTTAAAAAAATCTAAATTAGAATGTAATAGTTATGGGGATTAAAATCCAAAGTTGCGGATTTAATGTACCTCGCCCCCCGCAAAAAGTGGTAGAAATTTTTTTTGTAGAATTACACGCGTAGCTAGTCCCTATATAAGTAGTCAACGCTCGATTTAGTAGAAAATACTTTTTTTTTCCTTTCGTTGTATGTTTGTTTCTTCTTAATTACCATAATTTCTGTTTTTGGGTTACTATTATGTCTTGATACCAAAATTCGATTCAATGGGCACAAAAATGAGGGAGTAATTGAGGCAGACAGACAGACAGACACAAAGGGCTAAAGAAAAAGGGTTCCTACGGAACCCTAAAAACGTGATAAAAATCAGAATGATGATAATGATAACAATCTTTTGGAAAATGCTTTGACTATTTATCATTAGGACTGGCCTTGCGGTAGCATTTCCCCTCTGCCATGGTATCAGAACAATTGATCATGTGCATTTACATTCAATTTTATACCTTATCACTAAACGCGACAACCTATAATTGCGAAACAATAACTACGGTACGAGACTACTTTTCATGATTTTTATCATTCAAAATTAGAATCTAAATTAATACGAACATTGCGTAATACGGGTAGGTACCTAACGCGAAAACACATAATGAAAACAGTTCTTTCCCATAAATAGGTACACCTTATTTCTTATACCATAAATAAATACGTCCACATGATCAGTAAGAACCCGGGTCAAACCTACAGTATCCGACAGCAATTGATTTATACCTGACAAGGTAGCCAGGGCCGTGATCTCGAGTAAACCACGCCGCTCTTGTATCGACAACTGACCGGCCGTAGGGTTGACTCCATTTATTTTTATTTTCTTTGGTCATGTAAGAAGTAGGTAATAGAAAATCGTACTGCTTTTTTTACTGTTGTAGCGATAATATTATTGCGACTTACAACCTATTTTTGTTCAATGATATATATGTTCTATATATATGTTCTATATAATTATGTTCTATATATAATATGTTCTAATCTTCTCCTTTAAAAAACCTTCTGTCACAAAGTGTAAACCAATTAACCTGAAAAAATAAAACGATCGCGATCAAAATCTGCTTCGGCGTTGACTTTCGGCCGACAGACGCCAACTTCATGGTTTATGAATATGATGCTGCCTAATTGGCTCTCATGTTGTTCTGAATATTATATCATATCATATGCAATAAAACGATCATGATCAAAATCTTCTTCCTGCAAAATTTGTAAAGCTTCGTGATAAACTATTTAAAAAGGCATACCTAAGTGTGTCAACCCTATAATGCCGGCGGGCGTCGACTCTCGGTCGACAGACGCATTGTACGCGGACTGCGGAGTGTTGGCCGTCGCTTATCGCATTTGCGCCAACTTCATGTTTTATGACGCTGCCCAATTGGCTCTCATGTTGTTCTGAATATCATAGCAAATGGATTCTTTTTTTTAGACAGCTGTAAAATGCTTTAAAAAGTATGAGATTTTGAGTTTGTTTGAGATGTAAACAACCAGATTCTCTAAAATGTAAAATATACAATCTATAACAGCATAATTTAAAATATGCAATCCATTTTGCTTGAGCAAGATGGATTGCATATATAATGGGATATTCATTCATCTACATAATATACAGGGTAGTTAGATTCGGTTCTTTTAAGTTCATGATCAGATCATCAAACTGAATAATTTTCTCTAAGGGACTAACATAGAAATCGCAAAAAAAAAAATCTACTGTTTCATACATTTGAGTTCAAGTACCTACTGAAGTTTTATATGGAAGAGCCGATTTTTCCTTTCGCAATTTTCCAATTTGGCCCAATTGTAAAAGTTGTTCACTTCGATGGTCTGATCATCCCCTTAAATCGAACACATCTAACTACCAAACACCCTGTATCTATCTAGTCGACCTCATTGAAAATAGTCCAAACTTTAACTGTCGACAGAATCGAATAAAGAATTCCAGTTCTAAATTCGCTCGAACTTTTAAATTCAACGATCGAACAAGAAAAATGTTCACATCTCTATATCAAGACGAGTTATCGAATAGAGTACCTCGGGTTTTATCCAGCCATCGGAAACTTACGATAAATTTTAAACTGTACCGAAGTTTCCACTATCCATTGTTATAGATACATAGCTTATGATGATGCTCTTTAAAGTTTTCTAGTATTTGGTATTTGTATTACTTTTTGGTGGGGCCAGAAAACTTGCCTATACCATCAACCACAATTTCTATACGTTTAGTAGCATGATTCAAATACCGTTTCCTTCACATGACCTATCCTATCTTCTTCCGTCACTGACTTCTCGAATCTGTATATAGGTCAGTTTTTTAAATAATTATATAGATATTTATAAGATTATGACGTTTATTTACATGTTTTTTTTTTATTTAGTAGTTGTCGATATTATAGATTATTGCAGATATTCAGGATGTATTTATTGACGAAGCCTGTCGTGGATACGCACTTTGTATTGGACTAAATACTAACGTACCTATCTAAAAATTCATAGATCTCGTGTCTTCCGCGATCTTCGGATACATTGAAAATGAACTGAATTTTGTTTCTCCGCGTCAATGGTACAACTTCTGAATAACCCATCAGCCATCAGTGATACGCGCCTCCAATAATTTTGATTAATATAGTCCAAATTCATATCTCTAGGAGTTTATTTTTCCGATGTCTGATTTCGTTTTTGAGATATGCATTTTTTTCTGGCCGAAACCAAGCGAAAAACGAACGCGTTCGTTTTTTAGATTTTCATAAAAAGTTGTTAAGTGATTTAAATTTAATTTTTTTCTTTTTGTAGCCCTCGTCGAGACGTGTTTTTTGACACACCAATCAGCCACGTAGTACCAAAACGATACCAGGCGATGTCGCTCTTTCGCGACAAAAAAAACATTTTCAATGTTAAATGTTAAAATAACGCAGAAATATTGTTTACTAGTATCATATCGTAAAAAGGTGTCCTGTCTACACTCACGTACAGTACCGAAACATGGACGCTAACAGGGCAAAACATGCACAAAATAAAAGTAGCACAGAGAGCCATGGAGCGTCCCATGCTAGGCATATCACTAGTGGACCGAGTACCTAACTTCGAAATTCGACGAATAACCAAGGTCGAAGAAGCGGATCACAAAGTTGAAGTCGAGATAGGCAAGACTGGAGATGGAAGGTCCAAAAAAGTTTTTCGTTTTTCGACTCATGTTCTTGAAAAGACGAAAAAAATTTGTATTTCAACTACTTAAATTCATAAAATTCCCCATGTTATACGAATAAGAATTCACTGCTCTCCTTTATCTCGGCGTTAGTTGGGAAGGCAAGGAGGTTCAATTATAAGAATTTACTACCCTCGTGGGACCCTGTCGGACTCTGGTGTCAGGATACCATAAATTGCGCTACTTTTTCTCGAGAATCCTAATATTAGTTTGCATATTTTCTAGTTATTGGTATCTTGTTTCAAGAAAAATATAACGTTGAAAGATGTTCACGATAATAATAGATACCTACCTAATTGTAAACTGGAGAAGCTTGGGAGATTAGGGAAAATATGAAATGAAAATAAGATGTAATCTGTTTTGGTCAAGTAAAGTAAAGTCTGTTATGATCATACTTATGATTGTTTGTGAACTCGTTTAAATTTTTAACATGTGCTTTAACCTCCTGTGTACATTTGTCCGTTTGTTCGTGTTTTGGTTGGCCACTAAAACACTAGCAATAGATTTTATTATTTCTTATGTCCTACGAGAAGTACAGATTGTACGCAGGAGGCTAAGAACATGGCTGAAATAAAGAATGTAGTAGACTTAAATAAATTAATTTAAAAAATATATATAAAACGAGACTAAATTTACAAAATGTCCGAATTCGCAACGTAGGCTTCGTCAAAACAATAAAAAAAATTAAATTGACTTTCAATTCTGAAGAATTCGATTCGAACATTCGGAATTCGCCAAATAGAACACTATAACTCATTTACACAGCTTCTATTGCACCACTTTGGAGCAGAATGACCAAATTTGCTATAATACGTGAAAAAAGTAAGTTAGTAGCTCAGCTAGGGCAGGACTTTGAGTAATGACCGCACATTCGTGAGGTTGAACGCATATTGAGCTGAGGGACAGGGAAAACTGTGGAGTCGGATTAGGTAATAGTTTATTCAAGAGATATACTATTTGGTCCTATGATTAGGTGGTAACACTTTAAGGGCAGACTAGCATATAGTTTTTCTTGTCTTCGAAATGTTAATTAATAATTCAATAACATGACGAATAGAATAAAATTGAATAAAGGGACGAATAGAGTTACTGGAAAGTGAAAGGACACATTTCTTAATAAGTCCGTTATTGTTTGTAATAAAATGATTACCTGTTTGACTGATTTATGTATTTTTAATTACTGTGGGTAGGTATTGAAAATTTAATGCTAATAGCTATATCTATTGTACCTACCTATTCATCGTTTTTAGGGTTCCGTAGTCAACCAAAGAACCCTTATACTTTCGTCCATTAAGTCTTTCTGTCCGTATGCCCCGGCTTAACTAATCCCTCATTTTTGTACCCATTGAATCGCAATTTGGCATGAAAACAGATAATAGTAACCCAAAAACGGAAAATGGTTTTTAAGAAGAAACAATTTAGACCAGGCCTCCATATTCTACGTCAATATTAAAAATACACAATTTCTCTCCTAAACTCCAGAAGGAATTTAGCCTAACCTAACCTAACCTAAGGACGTTAGTTCCTAATTTAATGCGTCGAGTTTATCATTATAGTGACTTTTGCAGTATCACAAGCATGGCGTTGATGAAAAAAATTGTGTGAGAACCATCATGCTGATTTCGATGCATGAATCTATGTATCACAATAGACGAAGTTTGGCCACTTCTAGTGAAATGCGTATTTTATGAATATTATACTGTATTTAGACTAGTCGTATGGATATGTGGGGACTTGCTACAGATTTCAGCACCCACAAGTTATAGCAAGGATGCCAACAGATGGCCATACCGTCGCTCTCGGAAATCATAGACAACGTTCACCGTGAATACGTAGCTCGTAACCTACTAAAAATAAGGTTCACAATCAAATGGAAGACGTACATCGCGCATGAGAAATAATCACAGGGATTCGATACAATACAAGGTACAACTAAGAAATGTTGTACCACGGCCGGTCCCCAAGCTTCACACATAGCCTGGTGGAAGATCTTCCCTTTTCAATGGAGGAACATTCCCAGTAGCAACTCCATAGATATATAATTTTTTTTTTGTAATAAATTCGATTCTATGTATTTTATGTTCTATTGAATCATGGCTTTGCAGAATTTGCTAGCAACGTAAGCTATTTTCATTTTGATCAGTCATTCCATTTATCAATCTAGCTTATTATTGTCTTATAGTTTCTTACTTAATTATTTATCTCACTATTTCATTATTACCATAATTATTTTGTTCTAAAAGTATGTAGAACTATACATATATACTATTACCTATTCTGTGGTAAAAGGTTAAGAAACTTTTTAGAGCTTCATAGTTAAAGGATTTAAAAGGGACCCTATTCATAAGCCTATTTCGGGCTGTAACCAAGCTGTAACTTTGAAAGGTAGAAAACGGTTGACATTTTTCACAGAATGTGCGTTATTATGGCGGATTTGCTTACAAATAATAAAAATGACAAAAAGTTAATAATTAATTGTGGTACAAGAAACTACTTATTGTTAAAGATTTTAAGATATAAAACAGATAAGTTTCAAACTTGGTGTGATTATTGAGAAAACTCTAAAGGAAATATAACAAAAAATAATAAAAATGCTATTCTAAACAATTATAACAATGTCAAAAATAGAGACCACCTTTGAACCTATGTATCACACCACACCGTTATTAAGGTGGTTGCAGAGGGGTCAATTTTATACAAAACTTTGACGCACAATACGCGTAGACGGCATTAATATAAGAACCTTTGTATATGTGGAAAAATAGTTTAGAAAATCTAGATGCCGCGTAACAAATAACATTTGCAATTTATAAAATAATTACGAAGATATAAAGTTTTGAAATTTTTCATACAAAGTTTTAAAAGCTTTATATCTTCGTAATTATATTATAGATTGCAAATGTTATTTGTTACGCGGCAACTAGATTTTCTAAACTATTTTTCCATATATAAAATATTACTTTCATTAATTCCGTCTACGCGTATTATGCGTCAAACTATTGTATGGACTGAAACCACCTTAAATAAAACTTTTGTTAAATCAAAACATCACTATAAATAAACGGAGAAACATATCGAGTAGTTTACAAAGTTACTTATATTAATACCGTCTACGCGTATTGTGCGTCAAAGTTTTGTATAAAATTGACCCCTCTGCAACCACCTTAAGACAAAAAATTCTCTAGTAAAGTCTATACAAATAGTTGTCACATAGACTACTAAATATTTGTCTCCGTGTAGTTTCTTGTGATATGGTTCTTATTTGGCCTACATTTAAAATTAGTTAACTACAATACACAATCACACTCACAATTAAATGTTTTCAAATACTTCTTCAGGAACAACCTACGCATCAATCTTATTGCTTCCATAACATAAAGCCTGTACAATATAGGAACCTGGCGGTTTACCTACCTCTAGTGCAGACACTAGGGTTGTTACTAACATCCGTATCTTTAACCGAAACTATTGGATATCCGAATGACATAACACTGGGTATGGGTAACCGAATCTTTAGATTCGGTAGCAGCGGGATGTGAAATTATAAAACTACAATTTAAGATACCTAAAAAAATCTCCTTCCTTGCAGTCCATCATTTCATTATAATATAGTGGATTAGAGACTAACAGTAGATTTTTTTCGGAATTTGGATGTTAGTCCCAAACAGAAAGTTTAGTTTGGTCTGATCATCATCTCCTTAAAAACCGTCAGCATGTAAAGAATGACATGTATTTTAAATAACGAAGATGTTTTTATAGTACATCCTAGGACATCTGTATTGTGGAACATTTAATTAACAGGTGACCATTTAAAAAAATACTCGCTTCATTTTATCTTACCTTATCATGTTGTGGGGGCTGGCAAGCCAGCAACACTTCGACCCAGTAGGATCTTTTGTGTTAGCCACAAACTCCCAGGGATTTATTTTAGGCTTTATATTATAATACTTGATTCCGAATTTATAATTAAATAATATTTCATAGGAAGCCAAAACAAAAGCATCTTGATAATTAAAAAAAACAGAAACATTTTGTCGGATATTTCTGTTTTGTTATGTTTCTGGGAACTCAAATCGTATCAAAATCCGAAATAGCACCTCTAGTTAAAACTATCCATTAACGATGGCGTGATACATTGCCTATCGTCAGGGTCCATTGGTGACTCCTTTACTTTGCAAGACAAATGGATGGCATACACGCGCGGTTTAACAGCACGCATTACGTACAGTCGGCGTTAAAGTATAGCTTTAGGTTTTGTTGGAGTAAAGACGATAGTGCGGGAGAACTTTCGTGGTGCACTGTGTGCTAATTTATGTCGGGATATATAGAGTTTCACGTGTGGTGAATAGAGTGGTTCGATTTTTGGTAATGGGACCCAGAAGCTGGATGTTTCTACATTTTGTAGAAGTACTTAGTGTTTGTAGCCAACTTGTGGGGACTTGCTGATGTCAGCACCCACAAGTTATAGCAAAGATGCTAACAGATGGCGATACCGTCGCCCTCGGAAATATGCTCCATACAAAGACAATGTTCACCGTGAATATGTAACTCGTAACCAAATAAGATTCACAATGGAATGCAAGACATACATCGCGCAAGAGGAATAATCACAGAGATTCGATACATACGATACATATACAAGGTCCAACTAAGAACTGTTGGACCACGGCCGGTCCCCAGGCTTCACACATAGCCTGATGGAAGATCTTCCCTTTTCAATGGAGGAACATTCCCAGGTAGCACCTCCATAAACTAAACACCCAGAAAAGGAATACGATAAACTTATGTTTTTTATCTACCTACGTATTGTACCTATATTAGTGTTTTTCCAATATCATAATGTTTCAGGGTTTAAACAAATGCGTTTACATTATACTTTAGAGGCTGCTTCAGACTATCAACTGAACACCTTTGTCTTCGGGACCAAAACGAAATAAAAAAAAAAACATCAACTTTCCCATACATTTGGGTCAAGTGAGTTCAGAACATCCACGTTTCACTGCACTAGTAGCAACGAAACTCTACGAACTCGAACTTTTTTACTTTTATTCCATTTTAAAACAAAATCCTCGCATATTATTATGCATGAAAATATGTATTTGGCATTTTTCAAATACCTACCACCAATGATATCATTGCCTACAACCCCAAAAACAAAAAATAGCTTTAAATTCCCCTACTATTTGTAATTTCAAATAGCTGTTTGTACTGGCCAGTGACAGATGCTGGGACCGCTGGCAATGAATTACTCTAACTCGCCACCGGACGGCAGGTCTCACCATCTCGACATCTGGAGACTAATCGACTATATTTTATACGAAACACGTACATTAAGTTGACATTCTTGTTAGGACTAGTTTATTCTGAAACCTTCTTGAACTTTGCCATTTATGGCAAAAACCCTTTAATGGTAGTTAGTCGTTGTACCTAGAATTGTTTGTGAAAGAACTATTTTTTTTAAATTATTTCACGAAGATGACAATGTAGGATAAGATGTAATAGATTTAAGTATAATATTATGAGAGAGACTGGCTCCTGCCATAGATTTATAAACACAATGTTTATAGATCTGGGTGACTGTGATCTGATGAGAATTCATGTGTGTATAAGTTTGTCAAAACCACGCGAATAACAAGATGGCATGAAAGCACAGGTACACACCAAACCGTAACCGATTGAGCGGTAGCAGGTTTCTTGGTTACTTTTTCTACAGCCCCTTTCTTCAGCAAAATTAAAACTCAGAAAGGGCTGCCAAATGCAAAAACTGCAGGATACCCCTTCGTATTTTTAATTGTTCATATTTAAAACATATCTCAAAAACTACAATTTCAATTAGTATGATCCTAGTACCGTTTGATAGGTAATTTAATGAGGATTATTTGTTTCTTTTACAGATTTCATCTAAGGTGAACCGAGGCAAGTGTGACGCGAGTGTAAGTGTGACACTTGCTAATAACACCGCTCAACGTTATTATACCTTATAGACTAAGAGATTAGTGTACTTCTTGCAACCATCAGCTGCAAGGCTGATTCAGTCTTTATGAGGTGTAGAGCATCTCTGTAATGGGGATGAACCAGGTCTGCCTGCATAACTCCAGTCGGTTTAGAAGTTACTGGTGTTTAAAGATCAGTAAAAAATTAACGATCAGCTGCAAGGCTGATCGTATGATATTAATGTAGTGTGCACTGTAGCTATGTGAACAGTACAAAAACTGACATGATTTGCCAGTCGGTTTAGGAGATACAGTCAGTCAAAGGCCGGACCTTTTAACGGTTGTATCTCCTAAACCGACTGATGAACCATGTCAGTTTTAGTACTGTTCACATAGCTACAGTGCATACTACAATAATATGATACGGTCAGCTGCATTTTACTGACCTTTAGACGTCTATAACTCCTAAACCGACTGAAGTAATGCAGGCAGACCTAGTTCATCCCCATCACAGAGATGCTCTACACCCCATAAACATAATCAGCATTGCTGCTGATGGTTGCAAAAAGTACACTTATCTTAGTCTAAACCCGATCTATCAAAACGATAGTGTAATCGTTCGTGCAACGTTTGATAGATGGCGGTTTAAGGTATAATAATGTTGACCGGTGTTATTAGCAAGACTTACACCCGCGTCACACTTGCTTCGGTTCACCTTATATAATTTGCACAAAAAAAATTATTTCCTTTTTTTTTTCTACCTCTCCCTTATAAAGGCCCGATAAAGCTCATCTATAATGCCCGTACTACGATGACAATGTCGGCGGGTCGGCGACTTTAATCTGTAGACTCCTTTAGAAAACCTTTTGAGCTAATTAATATTAAACAGAGATTGTTTTATGTACTTATTAATAAAGGGTACCAAATTATGTATGATACAGACAATACCTATTGATTGTTCTTTAAGGGACTATGTCGAAAAATAATTGAAGCGAAATGCGCGTCTGATAGCTTATATTACTGCCTGATGCGAGAGAAAGAGATGGGGCGGCGGCGCGCGCGCCTGAAACGACGCAAGCGTAAAACAAATTTATTTAATTGTGATTGTACTATTTATGTAAGTTCAATTCTGCTCTAATCAAAATTTGTAAAATATCAATCTACTTTTTTTTAAACAAGTCTCGTGTTTCTATTATTGACCGTTTAGCAGTTCCGAGCGTTTATCCATAAAGACAGAGGCTACTTTGGCTTGTTTTTCTATCGAGAAAATGTGTCTTAATCGTGTTAGGCTCTAATCAAAACTTCAATTATATGTTCAATTTACACATATCCGCTAATCATACTCCTACTGTTAGTACTTCATGATATATGACGCTTTGAAGAATCCTATTTTTTCACATAGCCTCTTAAGGTTTTGTTGCATTTGGTAATAAATGGTACCTACTGCATTGGAAACTAATATGCTATCACTATTTAATAAGTAAAGATAATATAATCATCTATCTTCGACATTGTTATACAAATTACCTCGTCCGAATCGAAGTTCTACAATGTTGTCTAGACTTATATTATGTTGACTGGATGACCTGGACGAAATACGGGTATTATTATGAACACAATGCAGTTAACAATCTTACACATATAATATTGTCATATAGGTAAATAAATAAAAACTTGTTTTACCTTTTATTGTTTACTAAATAAATATACAGGGGGTCTTATACATATTTAAAAAAAAAACAAAAACATGGAAAAAAGAAAAAAGTAAATAAAAACCCTATAAACAAAACACCTCATTTAAAGCTTCACCTTGGGACACCGTACCCAGGAGGCTGGTAACATTCCTCTTCTGGATTGTTAAATGGTATATTTCAATATAATATCATATATAATAATATCTTAAAATGGTATTACGTTGGGACCGTGGAAATTGGGCAGGTCTATGGTGGCGTCCCACGCCACCTGTGTGGACAGTGGACACATTGGCGGCGTCTCATATCAATGCCACTTCCTCGGGCGTGGGTGCCGCTGCGGACGCTGCAGAACGCCTCAAAAGGCGTTTATATGCCAACATCTGGGAGGGATACATATTTATGTCTTGTGGGGTAGAAACCCCAGGTCCATGGGGACCGCAAGCAAAGCTTCTCATTAAAGAGCTGTCAGCACGCCTGGTCGAGTGCACCAGGCGACAGGAGAGCTGGCAGCTTCCTCTGGCAATGAATACAAATAAAAAAGAAACTAGTATTATTGCTAGTTCGCTTGCTAGGTTGCTTTTAGTTCTTACTAAAAGTGTTCTTTATAAAAAATATGAAATGAAATTGCATGTTTTCAATATAATAACATTATATCAATATAGAACGAAATAATATTTTTTTTTTATAATAGTAACGGTTCACATAGTGGCGTACTTTGTTTGCAAATAAATACTGAATATGTAAAACAAAAACCAATCGGCGAATTTAATAAATGTTCCATAATAAATAACGCCACAAAGTTTTTCAATCCGGCGTACGATCGATCCGAAATTTTCCAACGGTTTAAAATAACCGAAACATTCCAGCAAACAATTTATTTCAAACTTTTCAATTCGCGCGCTTTATTAACACTTAAATCAAGTGGGCAAAAGCGCGAATATTGTCGTTAAATAAATCATTAATAATTTATTGAAATGTATTTTGGTACATCAAACTGCACAGGGGTCGACAGTTTAGCTAAATTTGATTTATAAGCCAAAATCGCCAATGGACTGTAAATTGGCATAGATTAACCTATTGAGTAGAAAGACAATAACCTTTGAATTATCCACAGTAGATACCTATTTCGCTTCTTTTTCTTTCTAATCATAAATGAACCTTTAAACCAGTTCATATTTTAATCCATCAATCAAATCAAATCTCTCTCTCATCCAGGCTGGGCATGAATCTCATTTTTATGATACAATTTATCACAATCTTATGCTAAATATGCGATTGATGCGATTTCTTTTCATTCATAAAAGAAACATTGAAAAAGTTTTAAGTATAATTCGTCGAATTTCCTCAAGAATTGCTAAACTAAAGTGGCAGTGGGTGGGGCACATTGCTCGCAGAACGAAAAGTTCTCGAGTGGCGACCGCGTACCGGAAAGCGCAGCGTAGGTAGGCCAGCGCAGGACCTGTCGTTATTGCGATCCTATCGATAGGCCTATGTCCAGCAGTGGACGTCCAGCGGCTGAGATGATGATGATATCCTCCCACGTATCCGTTGGGCACATACCTTGTTTTTATGATACATTATTATCACAGTCATATGCTAAAATATTCTTGTCTGATCCACTGCAATTAATACTCTTCAAAAATGAATATCTCAGACTCTTTTTGCGTTTGCTCTTCTGCCTGCTTTGCTTTTTTCTTTTTGAAGTACAAACTTTGTACGTCACAGTCTATTCTACAGCTTGGTGTTTATTCAAAATAAGCCATAAGTTTTGAAAATTAAGTACATTTTGCTAATCTGTTAAATATAATTATTCTCTTATAATTAACAACCGACACGGTATGCCTAAAGTCACATCTGTTACTTTACAACCTACTCTGTGTTGAAATCATAAATCAGTTACGCGACCAACTTTGCCAGTCGTCGCTGTGGAAATCGCCTACAGATAATGTCCAGTATTTTGTTTTGCCAAAACTACAAACTTTTTTCAGACATAAATACAGAAACAAGTTGAGTTTATGTATAATACTAAATTGTAGTCTATTTTGCGCCAAACGACTACTATAGGAAATTCTTTACAATTGTATTTGTTGCTTTCGGGAAATTGAAAACTGTATCTGGTATTGTGTTTATAATTTAATAGGAGTTTGAAAATATTATTCGTTCGTATATAATATGAAGTTATATTTTAAGACCAGAAATAATATGAAGGTCGTGAATCAAAATTAATATCAATCTTTACGACCGTTAATGTGAAAACATACAGAAAGTTTTATTTATGATGGAATTAATCGGAATCGGCGATGGAATATTCATCATCATCCATAGCCAGAATCCACCCACTGCTGTGGTGCTGGGTATATAGGCCTCCAATTGTTAAAAATTGAAACCAGTCAATTCGTTGTAACTTTAAACATTAGTAAAAATTAATAATATCCTGGACATTGTCACACAAATTACCTAGTCACATTATTATACTATGATAATTATACCTATTTTGTTTGAAACGTCCCATTATTTGAATTAATAATTGCCATATTAGTACCTTGGGAAATCTATATTTTACTTTTAATGTTGACTGTGATTTCAGTCAGAATTTCCATGTTATGACCAACCCAAAATTATCGGTGGGATTGTTAATTCAGAAATTTCAACTGATACATTAACTGCCATTTGCAAACCGTTTAACTTTTAAAATTTAAATACAATACACCGACCGTAATCCTTTTCGGCTTCTTAAATATAAATGTATTTACATTATTACAAGTTTATAATATAAGACTTTCTGTTATAAATTTCTTCCATTTCAATATTGGAGCTGAACCTACGCTCTCTAATCTAATAACATTCTGTCTAGTGGATGGAGCCCCTTAAGCTCTACACACGATCAGACATCGGCTGAAAAACCAGACAAAATGGGACGGTAATTATTAAATTATGTACAATACCAACACTTTTAAAATGTCACCCCTTATTTATGTTTTAGAAGAGATTTGAAATGCGTAAGTGGCCCGTTGCAGCGAGGTGCGGACTTTATATTATTGAGGGTACATAATTGACATACCAAATAATGGACGCTGGGTCTAAAACAAAATCCTCGAAAAAAGGGTCCCAGAACCCAGACTAACCTACGCAAACTTAACTAGGAGTTAGTAATATAAACCAACTATAAACATTGAAACTGTTGAAGTTCTTTTTTCATTTACTTACGTAGCGGCATCATAGACGTGCGTGTAGTCGGCCGATCAAACGAAGACTGGCGCTTAAGGCGGTTGCAGAGGGGTCAATTTTATACAAAACTTGACGCACAATACGCGTAGACGGTATTAATATAAGTAACTTTGTATATATGGAAAAATAGTTTAGAAAATCTAGATGCCGCGTAACAAATAACATTTGCAATTTTTCATACAAAATTTTAAAAGCTTTATATCTTCGTAATTATATTATAAATTGCAAATGTTATGTGTTAAGCGGCAACTAGATTTTCTTAACTATTTTTCCACATATAAAATATTACTTTTTTTAATTCCGTCTACGCGTATTGTGCGTCAAACTTTTGTATGGACTGAAACCACCTTAATTGTTACTCTTTATGCATTTTGTTACACTTTTGGTTTGGACACTTTTGAGCGCAGATCCGACGTCCAGTAGTTGCAAGTCAATGTGGTCCCGCCTCAATTCCGGAAGATATGCCATGTATGTTACAAATCTTCTCACCAGCTTCCCCGGTAGCAGCCAAATCAAATCTTCGTTATATTGACAATACTGACTCTAAATTGACTTTTTTTTCGCCAAATCGGGTCGTGTGTCCACCAACTCTAAAGGCAAAGCGTATAGCGAACCAATCTAAAATATGACTGCAAATCTGAAATATGAATGCAAACAATAACTCCGAATATGTTGTATAATACTCTCTGCACATACTTTAAGGCGGTTTATTGCAATATCGTTTAAGTTGGAATGCTTCTATTTCTATGCGACTGAATTCTCTATCCTTTGACTGAGAGCCTTCGTTTTAAATTGGATCGTTAATGTAGATTTGGGGGTTTCAAAGGCCAATGCCTAAAAATGGCGCCTTTTGTTATTTTGCCTTTTTTGCCGCGGCCAGCAATCAATCTTTAATATTTTAGTTCAAAATAAAGTAACAAAAAAAACTTGTTATTATATATTTGTATCTCTAAACTCAGTCCGAACGGAGATATAAAGGCAAACGTAATGAATACATTTTCGACTTAAAGCTTTTATTATATCTCAGTTCGGACTGATTTTAGTGATACATGTAATAACAAGTTTTGTAGTTTAGAATGCTTAGTATGGTTTAAGTTTAGGTTAAGTTTTGTTTGTGCTTTTACTATTTCATTCCCTCAATTAGAAAAAGTAAATTAGTAATTAGAATTAGAACATTAGAAAAACAAAGTGTGAACTTACAAGTTTTGTTTGTTTCTTTATTCTGAACTAAAATATTCAATTGGTTGCTGGCCGCGCCAAAATTGGCGAAAAAATAAGGCGCCACCTTCCATAGAAATTCCCGCATTGTCTTTTCTCTTGTTTTAGGAATGATCAAAGGCATAATGTTCACCAACTCGTCAGGTAGATTTGAACTCAAAAGTAGGCTAGTAAGAGAAGTAAAGTTGAACCTCTGTACTCGTACACAGGCTATTTGCACTATAGGTGCACTTTTATAAACTTTAGCTTAATTCGTAATGAAATTAATCCCGAACGAATTAATATTTTCACTATGTTTTTGATGTTATGTGAAAGAACGTTAAATTAAGTTATACTCAACTAAAAATAAAATTACTAGAATTAATACAACATCAGATAAGAAACAAAGCAAGCAACCACCTTTCTATATTAGTTAAGAAATGTATTAAGTTAAGTACCTACGTCTGGAAAGAACGTGACGTGAAAAAAAACTTAATAAAAGAGTAATAATTTTGAAACTTACTTTCTTCATAATTTACTTTTGATGTTACAAAACCGAAATGTTTACGCATTTTTAGGGTTCCCAAGTCAAAAAAGAACCCTTATGGTTTTGCCATGTCCGGCCGTCTGTCCGCGGCTTAGTTCAAAGACGCAGTAAGCTGTAATTTGGCACATTCATCACGCCGACAAAGTATATTAAGCATTAAAATTAATTTTTTTGTTAGAGTCAAGTGTCCCAATATTATAAAACAAAAAGCCCCCATCTAAGTCCATATATTGTGATGGGCAACCACGGAACCCTACCCTGCGCGTGGCCCGACACGCACTTGGCCGGTTTTTTATTTATTTATTTAAACTAATGATTTACTGGTAATTATTTCGTTCACATACTTTGCTAACAACTACTTATCTTTTAAGCGTACAGTTTACTTTTGGCCTCTTTGAAATCTTCCATTAGGGTAGACCGGGGGCAATGGTACCAGTTTATAAATAATGACCCATAACTCAGAATTTAAGGCCACCACGTAAAAATCGCTTAGGATATAACATTCTAGTCTAATTGGCTATCAGAATCTAGAAAATAATTTCTATTTGATCGCATCAGAATTGTGCAAATTGAGTTTTTGTTCATTAAGTCCTTTTGTTACAATTGACCCCTAGTACGGATCAATTGTACCAGAAAAACAAAGGTAAATAAAATCCAAAATAATGCACTAATCAGTCAGTATTTATTGTTAATTTCTTAAGACGAATCAGTCTGTTACGTTACATCAGTCTTAATTATAGAGAGTCGTATTTAGACTAGACAAATCTAGCATTTCAGTTAAATTACACGTATTATAATATTCTCCAAGTTTTTGAAACATATAATGTGAACTTATTATAAAAAACACATAAGTGTGCTCATAGCACACCTTTCCAGTAATAACAACATCTTAATACAAAAAAAATATCGAATTATTTAACAATTACTAATCCCATACAGTTACAATTGACCCCTGGTACAATCAACCCCATCCTTCACAGTAGCCCATTGTAGCTTCATTAAGAGGGTCTTTTCTTTTTTTTTGGTACCTTAGCAGCGATACATGACACAAATCAAATATTTCGGCTGAAGCTCTTACTGATCGCCCTTTTAAAATTTCCTCATAAGCTTGCTCATACAATAGGAGATCCTTCGTACCTCGATCTGTCTTTCTTGGTCTATTTCGCGGCATCTATATAGGTAAGATAAAACAAAATAAATTATAGGTAGTGAAATTAACAAGGTATATAGATAGTTTGGCAAATATGATTAATATAGTCCTACAGTAACCGCTGGCTCATGGACTAGAGCGGTACATTAAAAAAAAAGACTGAAGAACTGTGACAGTCGCCATATTGGTTGGTTTAAAAAGCTAGTCGGCCAACGTTAATCCGAATGAAATAAGAATTCTAACGATGTTATACTCGTATGTTAAAAGGTAAGGGTTCTAAAAGTTATGATGGAACAAAGAAACTCACATACATGCATACGTACATGAACCTTGAAAACATTACACTAATTGTTTTAGCAGCCGACTAAAAACTCGGGGTCAATTGTAGCACGGGGTCAATTGTAACGTTACAATTGACCCCGAGTGTTGTGGTACAATTGTCCTTTTTTACTCGCACCCACTAAACTTCACAAATCTCGATTTCTATATATAACTGACCCCCTCACTGTGATAAATTGCAAACTTTAATAACTAGAGAATCACACTTCAGTAAAACTTTCACACTACGACTATTTAATAATAAACACTAGTACAAAACGTAAATCGTAAATTCTTACCTTGGTCAGTCAAAAATACAAATTGTCTTCTGTCACGTGCATCTCGCGCGGCAGCGAGTCGCCGACTAGTGGACAGGTTGAGACACGCTCAAGGCACACTCGTGTATACACACACATGCATATTTCGATGTAGTTGTAGAGTTATAGGCGATGGTACTATTGACCCGTGGTACTATTGCCCCCGGTCTACCCTACTTAAGAGTTATATCTGCCAGTTAGTTTTATGAGTTTCAATACTGCACTGAATCCCATTTAATATTTATATGGAAATCTTTGAGCCAATGTAACTTTGAAATTATCCTTTTTTAAAGAAAAATCTGAGAAACTACCTACACAGTTAGTAGTTTATAAAAAAGTGTCGTGTTTAAAAAAAAGCCATTAAATTAAATTGGTTAGTATTCAAAAAAGAATTAAACTTCATTTGTATGGAGTGTACTATCGGGTGAGTTTAGATAATCCCAGCAAACAATTTGGTAGTATTAGGCCCCCATTTATAAAGACTATTTTGACTTATAAAAGTTATAGTACTGTAATTTCGTCGTATACTAATTAGAATTAGAACATTAGAAAAACAAAGTGTGAACGTACAAGTTTTGTTTGTTTCTTTATTCTGAACTAAAATATTCAAGTTTGGTTGCTGGCCGCGCCAAAATTGGCGAAAAAATAAGGCGCCACCTTCCATAGAAATTCCCGCATTGTCTTTTCTCTTGCTTTAGGAATGATCAAAGGCATAATGTTCACCAACTCGTCAGGTAGATTTGAACTCAAAAGTAGGCTAGTAAGAGAAGTAAAGTTGAACCTCTGTACTCGTACCCAGGCTATTTGCACTATAGGTGCACTTTTATAAACTTTAGCGAAATTCGTAATGAAATTAATCCCGAACGAATTAATTTTTTTTTTTATGTTATGTTTTTGATGTGATGTGAAAGAACGTTAAATTAAGTTATACTCAACTAAAAATAAAATTACTAGAATTAATACAACATCAGATAAGAAACAAAGCAAGCAACCACCTTTCTATATTAGTTAAGAAATGTATTAAGTTAAGTACCTACGTCTGGAAAGAACGTGACGTGAAAAAAAACTTAATAAAAGAGTAATAATTTTGAAGCTTACTTTCTTCATAATTTACTTTTGATGTTACAAAACCGAAATGTTTACGCATTTTTAGGGTTCCCAAGTCAAAAAAGAACCCTTATGGTTTTGCCATGTCCGGCCGTCTGTCCGCGGCTTAGTTCAAAGACGCAGTAAGCTGTAATTTGGCACATTCATCACGCCGACAAAGTATATTAAGCATTAAAATTAATTTTTTTGTTAGAGTCAAGTGTCCCAATATTATAAAACAAAAAGCCCCCATCTAAGTCCATATATTGTGATGGGCAACCACGGAACCCTACCCTGCGCGTGGCCCGACACGCACTTGGCCGGTTTTTTATTTATTTATTTAAACTAATGATTTACTGGTAATTATTTCGTTCACATACTTTGCTAACAACTACTTATCTTTTAAGCGTACAGTTTACTTTTGGCCTCTTTGAAATCTTCCATTACTTAAGAGTTATATCTGCCAGTTAGTTTTATGAGTTTCAATACTGCACTGAATCCCATTTAATATTTATATGGAAATCTTTGAGCCAATGTAACTTTGAAATTATCCTTTTTTAAAGAAAAATCTGAGAAACTACCTACACAGTTAGTAGTTTATAAAAAAGTGTCGTGTTTAAAAAAAAGCCATTAAATTAAATTGGTTAGTATTCAAAAAAGAATTAAACTTCATTTGTATGGAGTGTACTATCGGGTGAGTTTAGATAATCCCAGCAAACAATTTGGTAGTATTAGGCCCCCATTTATAAAGACTATTTTGACTTATAAAAGTTATAGTACTGTAATTTCGTCGTATACTGGTGCTTTATGCGTCTAATGTTCGACTATACGACACCTATACGACCAAACTGTTATAGCCCAGTCATTTTACGGAGTTTTGTTAGGCGAGTTAGGGAGTAATTATTAATTGGACTTTTAAACTGCAACCGGCACCATTTCGTGACGAAAAGACTATCTTATAAGATACGAGCGTTAACCCGCAACTTCGTCAGCACAAATTATATACCAGATTTTAAGTCAGATCATAAGCTATCAAACAAAAAAAGTTTCATCAAAATCGGTTCAGTAGTTTTTGCGTGATACTCGTTCAAACAAACAAACACCCAAACAAACACACAAACAAACAGACAGACAAAAAATCAAAAAATTGGTGAAATGGAATCAGGGACGCCTAAAAACCATATAGTAACTTTTTTTTTGTTAATATCTTCAATGTTCAGACAAACTTCCTGTTACAGTTTTATAATAGTATAGATTAAAATAAAAATCGCTACGCAACATAGAAATCAAAATTGTGTTTCCCAGAATGCTTTTTAATTAATAATAATTATATATTATTAATATTAATTTTTAAGTATAATTGATTGATTGTTTGATTGATAATTATTAATACCAATGCACTCATTTGACTTAGATTTAATACTATAAATTATTTTTAGCAATCAAATAGCCATTGAAATTTAAAAAATGAGGTATGTATTAGAAAATACGAATGGATTTTTCAAAACATTCTAAGTAGCCAAAAATATTTACACCATATTTGAAGTATGTAATAATGGTAAAGCCTTAAATATGTGAAAAAAATATACCATCAGGTTTTTTAGAAGGAGATAATAGCTAAATTTTAAAATTGGAACTGTTGCTGACGTGATTTTTTTTAATTTTGGTACATTTCTAGGCTTAAATTGGCTCTTCAATATTATACCGAAAAAGATATTTACTAGGCTATTAATTATAATTATTATCTTAAAAAGTAATTTTATTGAATTAAATCGGGTTAAAAAAATAATTCCAATTTTGTTACGGAAAAACCATCATGCTTACAAAATGTTTCCTATTACATAGACTAATCTTAATAATCGATTAATTTAAATTCTACCAAAACACTCCGAAAACATTATTCTACAAAAGACATTAAATGGGAGATCAGAAAACGTAATTCAATTTCAATCGATTGAATTTTTCTATTAAACCTTAATGGACGGAGACTGGAACCGTTTTGATTAATGGCGGGTAGGGAAGGGAAGGGAAGCCTCTGAGAAGTGGTCAGACTATTAT
Source organism: Agonopterix arenella (assembly GCA_927399405.1). Lineage (NCBI taxonomy): Eukaryota > Metazoa > Arthropoda > Insecta > Lepidoptera > Depressariidae > Agonopterix > Agonopterix arenella. The sequence continues at coordinate 7,583,436 of OV656710.1, forward strand.
TGGACACGTTAATGTATGAATCGTCTGACACCTCTATTAAGCTCGTTATTCATTGGTATTCTGTAAGTCGTTAGTCAATTGTTTTATCTTTTGACATACAGTTTTTTTGCTAGCGCTTTTCTCTCGCTGAGTAAGGGTGCGTTTTCACTGAAGTGGAGCGGAGACGTGTAAAATCAACCAATCTAATTTCTCAAAAGTCATTGTCCACGTGACAATTTCGTTTAATTCGTTTCCGTCGTTTCGCAGCTGGCGGATGTGTATGATTAAAGAACAAATACAAATCGTATGATATGAAATATGAAATGTAAGTTATCCTTTTTTATACTGCATGTATTTCTTATAAAATTCAAATCCAAATTTACCAGTTTTGAGTCGAAACGGGATTGGGTGTTATCCTTTCCTTGCTTAACTCCGCTTGATAGATATAAGCTATTCTATTGATTGATTTCACACATCTCCGCTCCGCTTAGTGGAAACGCACCCTAATAACTGTTGCAACACGGCTCTGTCTTTATTTTATTGAATATCACAGTAGGAGGCAGTAACATTGCTTGTCGGTTTTAAATATCTAAAGTATTATTAGAAACGTTTCGGCCTGACCACTTTAAAAGGAAATCGCATAATTTCGCGCAAAATTTATTGTTTGGAACCTATTCATTTCGGTCTATTCATTAATAGGGCGGGGCTAGACAGCTTAATTTTTTAGTATGCAAGCAAAAATGAGCCTAGTGGTGGTCAGGCGGGAGAGTCCGCTATAGTACCATCACGCAGCGACCCGAGTACACACGGCGACACTTCAAGCTATACAAAACCAATATAAGCTGGTCGCGTGACGTTATACATTACTCGTCCTACGCGCGGCCAGCATATTTTGGTTTTGAACAGCTTGATGTGTCGCCGTATGTACTAGAGCCAATGCAATGCTAAGATTTTAATACGATTTTCACAGTTATTTTCCGAATAAATTGTAAATTTTAATTATCATTGTGTAGCAATATAATTTTACGCTCTACGCTCCATTGAATGCCTTCAAAAACAATAAAATCAAACAATCTTACCTACCATTGATTGTCTTTCTCTGGAATCTCAATAAAACCTAATTCCCATTAAACACTTGATTCGAGCCTTTAAAATCCAAACTGGTCGTTATGGTGTGCTACCCTTAAATTAAGGTAAATAAATAAAGCTGTACACAAGCGTTATCGTTAATTTGTACCCTCTGAAGAGACCATTAACTGAGAATTATAATGTTGCTGGAAATGGCGGGTTGAGATATTTACATTGATAGAATACTAGCTTTTGCTCGCGACTTCTTCCGCGTTGATATAATTTTTTTGAAAAATCCTATCTTAGTGCACTCTTACATGCTCTGTCGAATATGTATTCCATCATGTTTCTATCCTCAGTGGTTTAGGTTGTGCGTTGTCTGTCAGTCAGTCACGGAACCATAAACAGCACGGAACTGTTTTATAAGTATGATACCTACTATATGGGCAAAGCAGTGCCCCGGTTGTAAACTGAATTGTATAGGTAGGGTACCTAAGCCCCTTTTAAATGTTAGGTCTTTTTGCGAAAAATAATACAGGGTATAAACTTAAACGCGTTACAATACTTAAGAAAGCTTCAGACCATCAAACTGAAACGGAGCTGACATTGAAATCGCGAAATCCACCTCCCGCATTAAATTTTACACCCTGTATTATTTCATCGATCGTGACAACTCTTCTACTTTTCTGCACCGATCGACAGAGTTGCAAATGATTGTAAAAAAGAGAATGAATGAATGAATGAAATATACTTTATTTACACCAAAAGAAAAGAAAGAAAGAAGAAAAGAAGAAAAAAAAGAAAAAGAAGATGAAAAAAGAAAAGATGATGATGAGGGAAAGAGAAGATGTGTTACAGTTGAAACTCTGCATTATGTAGCGTGAAACATTATTAAATCCAATATGGCTGATACTGAAGAATTTTTCTTTTTAATTACTGCTAAATTAGACCTACCAGAGGTTTCTTCTTTTAGGGGACTCACAGGACAGGAGTTTCCCAGTAGCCAGGCAGTTACATAGACGGGTGGGACCTCAAGTGTAAATGCGGTGCTGCTCCTCAGACTATGGACCATCTTGTATGCTGCCCTTACTGCCCGGACACCTGCACGCGAACGGACCTTATGGACGCTGCCGGCAAAGCTATCCTTGTGTCGAAATACTGGGCTGGAAAGATTAAGAATGACATTCCATCGGTTCGATCAGGAGTCAGTATAGGAAAGATTTTATTGTGATCGACTTAATACAAGAAAGATTTAGGCTAGAATTCGTGTCAGTTCCAGTTCAAAATATACGTCCTTAGCTCCTGGGTACTCAGTATTGGAAAGACTAATTGTGATCGACTTCATACAAGAAAGATGGAGGATACAATTCGTGTCAGTTCCAGTTCAAAATATACGTCCTTAGCTCCTTTATCTTCTACCGCTGTACGCGTTGGCGTCGCCGTGCTCGTAAATCCTTGTAATTGGAGGTGAACGGCCAGCTATGCTCTGCTCCATGGTTTGCCCCACCTGGCGAGGCCAATATTATGTTATAATCATGAGCGAAAAAATGAAATACAGTTGTTTATCCATAATCTAAGAAATAAAATTGTGTATCCAATATCCAATAATTATGAGAAAGTATATATAACAGGGATTTTTAGGGTTTATACAGGGTCTTGCCCTTCTTGCCCAGACACGAACGTAGCTTATGAACGATGCTATTAGTAGGTACTATCCGTGTGGTATAGAATACATATACATATACATAAATAAATATCTTGGACGTTGTCACACAAATTATCTAGTCACATTTAAAGTACCTGGACGTGTATTATGATGACTAGACAACGATGACAGCCCGGTAGCATAGTCTGTAGTGAACCTGCCACACAAAGTGACAATGTCCAAGATATTTATTTATTATCTATTGAAATCTTTTTAGATCCGGTTACGGACAACAGAACTTATTAAATTGAATTTGTTCTTCTTCTGTAGTGTCTGTAGATGCCATGTCATTGACTTGGATAGCCATCGACATCGTGGAGAAGAGAGGTCCAAAACTATTGCTATAAAAACTGAATCTTTTTCATAAAAAATGAAAAGGTATAAAGCACAAAAACTCTGCCTACATATTTCAATCAACGGAGCATAGGGCTGTCATTATCTATTGTTAGATAAGCGAACTCTTCCGTGATGTAACCCTATCAGCGGTAATAGGCTTTCACGAGCTGCTGTTAAGATAGATGTTCGAGAGATTCATTTCATTATTCCCTTCCTTGGAGGAGAAACAGGTAGTTTATACATAATGGAATCTAAAACTGTGTTTTATAGAGGTCAAAGTTGAACCACTGGGCCTTACAAATGTTCACAAGGCAAAGGGTAATCCTAAATCGCACTAACGAAGTTTTTACAAGATCTGATATAATTATTAATATATCTACAAGTTCCAACTAACAACCGTTGGACTATGGTCAGTACACAGGCATCCCATCTATCTTTGACCTTCGTCAAGAATAGGTGGAATGCCTGTGGACTAAGTTAGGTTTAGTGTGCCTCAATGCCGAAAAAGGAAGCTTTTTCAATGGAGGTTTGGAGAACTCTCGTGCGGAGTAGCTTGCTATGATGCTCGGTGCGTGTGGGTATAATTATATCTGCTTGCTTTATACAGGGTGACTGGTAATTCGACCTATTCCTTGAAAGGGGTTATATTAGAGTTCATTTGCAACAATTTTGCCCCAGTTAACTGGGGGTCGAAAATCGCTTGTTTTCGAGTTATCTCATTTTTAAGATTTTTTTGAAAAAATCCATTTTTCCACCTAAAACTGACAATTGTGAAAAAAATACTCCACTCTCTGCACTAAGTAAGCATTTTTCTAATAGCTGATGAATGAGCGACTACATTAAATTAAAATACATGTGTAAAATACCCGAAACCACTGAAATAAAAGGTTATAAACCGCACGACAAAATTTTTTTATTTGGATTTCGTTTCAATCCAAAGGGGATTACTTAAAAAAAATGTATCACACTTGGCGTACAAATTACGGAAATAACTTCCTCAATTCCTAAACTTTCCAAAAAGGTGCAAATGTTGTCTACTTTGACAAGAGTTTGAAAAAAATTGTTAACAATGGCAGAGCAGGTAGCGGATTTCCTAGAAGCGAACCTTACAAGATGCCGATTTGCTTTTGTCTCTTTCATTTTATTGCTTACATTGTTTCTCTTTTGTAAGTATTCGGGAATGTTTGTACTAAGGTTCACAATCGAGGCCCACTCATTCGCTCAATTCATTAAGTAATCAGTTAGTTTCAACCATCTTGGAGTTCGGACGTGTCGTTGTTAACTGACTTAAATTCTGCGCTAAAACAGCTTCCTTTTCAAATGGCTGCTTACCAAAATGAAGAATACGCGGATATCATGTATTGTTACGGGTTTTGTGATGGTGACGCTGCTGCTGCTCGAAGAGACTATCAAAGACGTTTTCCTACCCGCCGTTTACCTGATGTCAGCGTGTTTGGTACGACATATCGGCGCATTCGAGAAACGGGATCGGTTCGACGTCGCCAAACCGACGCTGGTAGACCTAGCGTTAGTGATCCAATCGAAGAGGAGCAAATTTTGCAGTGTTTTCAAGCAGACGGCACTACTTCAACAAGAATTGTGGCTAGGCAGCTTGGTATGTCTCAGTGGAAAGTCTGGTTCACTCAGCACACAGCACGGCAGTATCCATTCCATTACACGCCAGTACAAGCTATCGAGGAGGGAGATCCTGTCAGAAGGATGGATTTCTGCAGATTTCTAATAAATGCAGACATTGAAGACCCTGAGTATCTAAAAACAATCTTGTGGACAGATGAATCGAACTTCGACCGTGATGGTATTACAAACTATCATAATCTGCATTTTTGGGCCCCTAAAGGTCAGAATCCGAGAAAATCTAACGAAGGAGCTCACCAGCACAGATTCTCACTTAATGTGTGGATGGGAATCGTGCACAATAATTTAATCGGGCCATTCTTTCTGCCGGCACGCCTAACCGGCATCGCCTATGAAAACTTTTTAAGAGAAGAGTTACGTCCGCTGCTGGAGGATGTGCCGCTTACCACAAGAACAGCTTTGGTGTATCAACATGATGGCTGCCCAGCCCACTATTACCGGGGCGTGCGACAGTGGATGGATGAGAACTATCCACTGAGATGGATTGGTCGAGGCGGCCCGATCCCTTGGCCGGCTAGGAGTCCCGATCTAACCCCATGCGACTTCTACATTTGGGGTCATATGAAGACATTGATGATTGATGCGACATTGGTGTATCGTACACCTATCTCTTCTCAAGAAGAATTAAGAGAGAGGATTTTGGCAGCTGCCCAACAAATTAAAGACACGCTTTCAACTCGAGTGACAGTAAGCGAAGTACGTCGCAGGCTTCGTGCTTGCATACGTAACGGAGGAAGACAATTTGAGCAAGACTTGTGATTTTTAAATGTAAAACTTTAAAACAAAATTTGTAATTTCATATGATTAGGTACTAAACATTATTATTTTACTCTTTTTTTTATTTTCACCAAATCAATAACTTTTTGAATAAAATTCACATCTGCGTGTTTAATAAGGTTTATTTTCCAAACTTGAACTAAAGTACACAACTTTTGCATCTTTTTGGAAAGCTTAGGAATTGAGGAAGTTATTTCCGCAATTTGTACGCCAAGTGTCATAAATTTTTTTTGAGTAATCCTCTTTGGATTGAAACAAAATCCAAATAAAAAATTGTTGTCTTGCGGTTTATAACCTTTTATTTCGGTGGTTTTGGGTATTTTTCACATGTATTTTAGTTTAAAGTAGTCGCTCATTCATCAGCTACTAGAAAAATGCTTACAGAGTGCAGAGAGTGGAGTATTTTTTTCACAATTGTCATTTTTAGGTCGAAAAACGGAAATATTCAAAAAATTCTTAAAAATGAGAGAACTCTAAAACAAGCGATTTTCGACCCCCAGTTAACTGGGGAAAAATTGTTGCAAATGAACTCTAGTATAACCCCTTTCAAGGAATAGGTCGAATTACCAGTCACCCTGTATGCGTACGCAGTTATAATAACCGTTTGCGCCGACTTTTTCTGCATGAATTTTTAGTCAATGTATTTGACCGTTATGATAACGACGCATCGCTTAGCCATGAAGATATTGGTAACAATAGTCGCTATGACGGCTGATCAATTGATTACTCGTTCACCGGGGCCGGTGTCTTCTATGTAGAATGGCGTTATTTCCCTCGGCTGAGGGTGGAAGCTAAACAGCTGAATGGCGGACAAGGCGCATTTTTCACCCCATAGAGTTGTACATCTGAATGTTGCTGTCTTCCTTTTTGCCTCGCGATGAGCTGCATAGCGTGCGTGGTATCCGCTGCGCTAAATTTTCATGCCCTGATAGGTAGGTATGCTGAGGACATAACGTGCGTGGTATTAGCTGCGTTATCCTAATACCATTGTAGAATGTGATGACGTGCTGAAGCTGCGGCGTACTGGTACGGTGACGGTGCGATATGACTGATGTGACTTAAAATAGCGTATCCTTGGTCGCTGTTGCGTCGCTGACGGTTGCATAGCTAGGTCCATAAGTGGGATTCATAAGCGGAGTGACTAGCGGATTCATAAGCGGAGCGACTAGCGGATTCATAAGCGGGGCGAATAGCGGATTCATAAGCGGGGCGAATAGTGGATTCATAAGCGGAGCGACTAGCGGATTGACAAACGGAACGACTAGCGGATTCATAAGCGGAGCGACTAGCGGATTAATAAGCGGAGTGAATAGCGGAGCAAATAGCGAATTCAGGAGCAACAAGTGGATTGACAGGCGGAGCGACTAGCGGATTCATAAGCGGAGCGAATAGCGGACTCATAAGCGGAACAAATAGCGGATTCATAAGTGGAGCGACTAGCGGATTCATAAGCGGAGTGACTAGCGGACTCATAAGCGGAGCGAATAGCGGGTTCATACGCGGAGCGAATAACGGACTCATAAGCGGAGCAAATAGCGGATTCATAAGCGGAGCAACTAGCGGATTCATAAGCGGAGTGAATAGCGGATTCATAAGCTGAGTGACTAGCGGAATGACAAGCGCAGTGACTAGCGGATTCATAAGCGGAGCAACTAGCGGATTGACAAGTGGAGTGATTAGCGGATTTATAAGCGGTGCGACTAGCGGATTTACAAGCGGACCGACTAGCACATTCATAAACGGAGCGAATAGCGGATTTATAAGCGGAGCGACTAGCGGATTTACTTGCGGAGCGACTAGCGGATTTATAAGCGAGCGACTAGCGGATTCGGCGATCGGCGGTATCCGTTGCGAAGGGAACATCAACACGAAACATTTATTTCAATCGCCGATGATTTGCCTCATTTTTGAGGAGTTCCACTGTTTCACTGCGAAGCCCTTCACCAGATCTTCTTAAGTTCCAAACAGAAAAAGAATCATCAAAATCAATTCATAATTGCCGCGGAGTAATCGCGTAACAAACATACAAAAAAAAACATACGGGTCGAATTGAGAACCTCCTTTTTCGTCGGTTAAAAAAATGAAAGCTAGCAATGTTTGTCCACACTCGATCACATGAGGTTTTTAGGCCTCTTTTTTTACTAACTTTTTGTCAGTGTGCCTCACCTTGAATGCCGTTGAGTAGGTGGCTAACCGAATACGAATAATCTTTCAAAAGTGTATCTATAGGTACATAACTCCTGAAAAAATAAGTACAATAAAGTAAAATAAGACTATCTTCTGTTAAATTTTTCGTATTTTTTCCATTTTTAGAAGGTGTGACCATATACTTAATAATACTATCGTAATGATATTAGGTTTATGGTTTTACGCATTGATTTGACTGAACTTCTGCCATTTTTGGAGTGTAGATTGTGAATCAAATCCGGATTGAGTGCACGTGGTAGGCCTGTGTCGTGCAGTGGGACGGACGATGAAATTGATATCATTATTATCCTTTTAAACTTAAAAGGATAATAATGATATCAATTTCATCGTCCGTTCGTTACTCTTAGTTAAGAGTCTACCCATCAAACTGATCAACTTTTACTATTGGAGCAATCCAATCGGAGCAAAAAAATCAGCTTTTCCATTCTAAACTGTAATGCCTACTTGACTCAAACGTATGAAACTGTTTTTTTTTTTGCTCCTATCGGTTTGCTCCCATAGTAAAATCTGTTCAGTTTGATGGGTAGACTCTTAGTTTAAAAGGGTGCTAATGATACCATTTTCACCCTGTACCGGCTGATGCAGATGAAGATTATGAATAGTGATCGAAGATTGATTCAGGTTCTTCTGAAAGGTGTTTTCTCTACAGATATTTGATATACAGGATGTAAATGATAGCCTAGCAAATACTGAAACGGTGAACTCAGACCTTCAAACTAAACAACTTTTACTATGGAGCCTACCTCAGGAAACGCGAGAAAAATTCAGCTGTCCCATACAAAACTGACTAAAATGTATGGGACAGCTGATTATTTTTCGCGTTTCCTGAGGTAGGCTCCATAGTGAAAGTTGTTCAGTTTGATGGTCTGAGTTGACCGTTTCAGTATTTGCTTGGCTGTCACATACACCCTGTATGTACATTTACAGGAGCAAAATCAAGAGAAAACACGTAATAGACACGAACACTATCAATTATTTAATATTGAAATTGTAACATCCAACCAAAATTAATTAATTTCCTATCAATCATGTAGTTCATTGTACGTAACAACAATGGATGTAGGTAAACCAATTATGAAGTACCTGCGTGTGGGACTAGGTAGGAAAATTGAACAACAAGATTAATTTTCCTCAAGGTAGACACCCCCGTATTCTTACTCTCAACTTTAGGACATACATAGGTATGTCCTAGGACATAGGTCCTAAAGTTGAGATAACTTAAAACACCTCGAAACAATGTTTTAACGTCCGGTAAATATCTCCAGGAGACTTTTGCGAGCTACCTTATGATTATGTGCTATCAACTAACTTTTTGTAGGGTTTCTTCCAACAACGGCAATACCTACACACAAGCGTCAAACTTGGAATGCATGATTCCGGAGAAATCACAATGCGCAAGTGTTTAAAGGGAAGACAAGAGATGGCCGGACTACTCGTGACGAAGCCCAGTCTGCCAGGTGTGCGGGCAGAGAAACGTGACAAAAGGCATAATGCTGTCACAATCCCACCTCTGTCCACCGGCGGCGTACGGTTCTATTGTGGAGGCTGTGGACATGTATGCGGCTCTCGTATAGGACTGTACAGCCATGAGAAAAAGTGCATCTCCAAAAACACAGAATAAACCATCTGCAACAGATGTAAAGGCTGATGATAATTATGATTCAGTATCTATAAAACAGTAACGAAACAATTTGATCGATACCGGTGTTTCCAAATGCCAATAACATTCTCCCAGTATCAAACAAAGCAAGGAAAGGGAAAAACATAGAATCAGCATTACAAATTTGGAATCAACCCGTTTATTTGTGAAGCTATAACATTCCGCCATCTCATTATGTAAAGTCGTCTAGCATTGTCGGCGTATATAAACAAAGCGCATTCTTCCTTTCCCATTTTATGAGTTCCCAAGCTTCCCCAGTTCCCCACCCGGGGCAGTACTTGCGGGGGAATATTTTACCGATAAATATCTACAAAGAAGTTTCCTTTCTGTTTATTCTAAGGATTTCGCTGATTCCTTTAACAGTTTTTCTTTTAAACCGCTTTTTATCGTCGGAATATTGTCTACAACGGATAAGATTGTGAGATAGAAATTTTCCGACTTTTATTTTGTTTTTTTTTTTATTCTGTACAATGAAGAAAAACAAAAGAGGAACATTAATGTTCGAGTTTTGCAAATTTGCAATTTAACAAAACGGTTTAATCCTTCGCAGTTGAAACGAGTTGAAATTAGAAATGTTTTTATTGTTATTGCTTTTTTAATTTTTTATGAGTCGCAAACACGGCCGATACGACCGTGTGCCTTGCTTACCAAGTTTAAGGAACTGACACAATACCAAAGTTTTGATAAAAAAAAGAAGAATAAAAAAATAATCCAATCGAGCTATACCTAATATTAACATTTGGTGAAATTATAGTAGGTAATAGTAGATTACACACTGAGGGCAGGAAAGTAAGAAAAGTCTCAGATCTCATGTAATTGTTGGCTGAGGCGAAGCCGAGGCTTTTTTATTTACTGCCCGAGGTTAGTACACTATTATTCTCCCCGACTGAGGCGGAAAGCGGCAATTTGGTTTAGCGCAGCGGGTCGAAAGTTAACGCTTTCCGCCCGGAGGGGTGACAATTTTTTTGTTGCTTTCTCTAGATGCGCAATGCGTTGAATTCGGTTTTTCTTTGTAATTTTTTTTCTGATTAACCTTCGCGGAATTGCAGACAACAACGCACCAAATTTTTATGGCAATCGGTCAAGCGGTGTAAAAATGTGGTGTAAATAACGTTTGTAACATGGAACTCATGAATTATCTTCAGCCACTTTAGCTAGGTATCTTTATAAATATTTTTCCTCTAGAAAACAGTTTAAATTTTCTCTTTCACCGTATACTCCTTACGTGCAATAGTGACCGCCACATTTCATCCGAGATCAAATCACGAAGCTACCGTCGGTCGTTAAGACCAGCCGTCGATTCCTTTTCCCCCCAAGTCTCTATACCAATACGTATACAGAACACTTCTTTATTCTTTTTGTGAAATCATTCTATTGATTTTTCTTAGTCTGCGATGCGCGTTAGTTATGTCTAGTTAGAACGATTAGCTTTACGAAGGCTGATGAATGATTCATAAGTGTTATTATGAGGTTGTAACGTTCATAAACGTAATAGAGATGAGGCTTTTTCTTTGTATGGCCGTGGTGATCTAGTTCTGAGTAACCATGCCTAGCGTGGAGGTTTGATCCCCGTCCACACCGATTCGTACTATGGAGATTTTCGCAATTTATCCAGGTGCGATTTCAACTGAAAGTTGCAATTTGTGAGGCGCTCATTGGCGTAGTGGAACTTCGGTATTCGAAAAGATCACCGATGTTAAGCAACGTCAAGTCCGGTCAATCTATGGATGGGTGACCGTTTAGTGGTATTTCATTTAGAGCGTCTCCGTACTTCGGAAGGCACGTTAAGCTATTGGTCCTGGTTATTTTCCGTCGGCGGTAGGACCATTGGCGGTTTGAAAATTCTCTGACAGCAAGTTGACCACTAACTTGCCTCCACCAATCCGCACTGGGCCCGCGTGGTGGAGTATAGCCCACTCTACTCCCTCTCACCATTATTCATGAGAGGAGGCCTTTGCCCTGCAGTGGGATCCTACAAGCTATAACTTTTACGATTTGTAACACTAATGGCGTTTCGGTCAAGGAAAACATCATGATGCGAACTGCATGCTTCAATTCGTGGCATGTTTTGTACCCACTGTCCATTTTTAAGTGGCGACGAGCTCACTACCCATCACACTGGACCGTTTCGATACTAGGTACTAGTGAAACGTGGAAGTTCTGAGTTTTGGAAATACATATAGTCGATAGCACATGCTGAATTAATAGAAATATTACTTTTCAATATTTTCACATTACCTAGGTGTTTGTGTTTGTTTGGTAGTATTTTTTTTTAAATATTAACTGCAATGTACGGATACACTTCTGTTACAGTTTTATAATAGTGTAGATTTTCAAAAAATGCGATACTTTAAAGAAACTAATTGTAATTTAAATTTAGCAAATGGGTCATTATTTTATCCAGGTTACCATAATCCGGTCCCCTTCAAAGGCAACGGAACAAAGGCGTAAAATACTATACTTTTCTGGAAATTACGGTAACTCCGTTGTTTGTGTAAGCAACGCAATATAATTTTGAGGGGCGGTAACGCAGTGGTTATTTCGCTGAAAAAACATCAATAAATGTGAGAAGTAGCAAGAAAACATTGCTGCAAATGTCTTTAATGATTACTATAACAATGATGAACAAAAATCGGCATAAAACGGTAAAAAAATACGTATAGAATTTATACAATAAAAGAAAATAAAATTTTATCCAAAATGTATGTACCCTGAATAAAATAATGGCCCGAATATCTATGTAATATGGGCTACATTTCTTAACCTTACAAAATTCTAAACAGTAATTATTTACCTCCGCACTTCACCCGATGTCATTGTCCTCCATGTTACCAGACTCTTCATTTACGAGGTAAAACATCGAACTTCTCTTAATTAGTTTGGTTTGTTTATTCATTTATTAAATAAATATACAGGGGGTCTTATACGTTTGTTTATTATCTAAACTCTAACAGAAAGTGTCTCTGTACATTGAAGATATTAACAAAAAAAAAGTTACGATATGGTTTTTAGGTCTGTTTGTTGTTGTTGATCGAGCAACACGCAACAACTACTGAACCGATTTTGATGAAACTTTTTAGTTTAATTAGCTTATTATCTGACTTAAAATCTGGTAGGTATATAATTTGTGCAGACGAAGTCGCGGGTTAACCCTAGTGTTGTATATTTTTGTAAATAAACTCTTATGTGAACACACAAAAAATAATGTTTAATTTCATATTACTTGTTTTCAATAATAATATTATGTATTACATAATTTCCTTTCCACTAAAGTCATTGGATGCAACAGCCAACTCCATGCACCTCTTCTCTCCACACTGAAAGTTACTCAAACGCAAATTCTATAGTAAGCTTCGACGTGACTTACACTTGAATAAGTAGATTAGCCGCAGACTTAGAGGCAATAGAAAACGCAAGTTTGTTGAATCGTATGAAACTAAGCGTGGTGAGGTACTTACCAACTTATTTTATACCTTAGAAAACTAGATATCAAATAAAACTATATTTCTATTCATACAGCTTGATCAGCTAAGCCTTAGCTAAAGGATCAGCGCGGAAACACCGCCACGCTTTCGCTCCATCTTTTGTGTTGTGTCAAAAAAAAAGAATAAAATAAACTACATGTACAGTGCCACCAACATATCTGTAGAATGGCCAAAAGCGGAACTACTGATGCCATTTTGAAAACGTCATTTTGTTGCTATCAGTCGATGTAGTCCAGTGTTGCCAGATCCACACTTAAGAATTATCCCAGATTAACAGCAAAATTATCGTGTTTTTATCGCATCAAAAATTCCAAAAAGTCTCTCTCTCAATCATTCTTACCTATATTGCACGCCACGTGCATGCCACTATTTAATGTTTTAATGTTACCTATTTATAGGTAGGCAAGTACAAGGTTTTTAGGGAATTTTAGTAAAAACTCTTGATTGAAACGACACAGTGAGGAAATATTTTCTATCTCAATTGTTCTCATTAGAACTTCAATTTTAGTATCAGGTATTTGAAAACTGTTTTACGCGATAATTAACGCCAAAATGATGTATATTATTGGAATTTGACGGATAATTTGGTTGAAAATAATGATTTGATACGCAGATTTCATTAAATTACAAAATTATCGTGGATTATCGTGGATTATCCTGGAATTTTTGTGAATGGTCGTGCGATACCCGACTTTTATTTTCTATCGCATGCCCCTCAAAAATATCGTGGATCTAGGATAATTATTGCACGTCTGGCAACACTGACGTAGTCTCTCATTCTTTGGTACAGAAAGTGGCGCCATCGCTCATTCTACAGATAAGTTGGTGACACTGTACCTTGTACACTTGTTTTACACAGATAAATCACCGGGTTTATTTAAAATACTTACCTACTATACTGTAAATTTGAGTCTTAGTAAAAATTAAAAATTCATATTTTCATTATGTTTTTTGCTACCTACCTATCTGTTAATTTCCATAATTATTTTGTAGAAAATAATTACAGCTGGAAGTAAACTGTAACTGACAGGCCAACTAACAAACACTTGCACACGGCAACTTGAGTTATCTATTCCTTCTAATTCTGTGAGAGAAGAGCAAGACTCTCCCAAGCTAACGTCAAGCTTTATAAGCAAGCTGCTGGCAGACCACGTCAGAGTATAACACGGTCACCTGTGCTGCCTTGTGTTGTTGTTGCGTTCTGAATTTTTAGTTGTGTTACAACTTCTACAGTGATATTGTTCGTAATGCAACTGACCTGTGAAAGAACTTGCTTACCTTTTTTAACCGACTTCAAAAAAGGAGGAGGTTTCTCAATTCGACCTTATATATACATTTTTTTTATGTGTGTTCGCGGATAACTTCGTCGTTTATGAACCGATTTTGAAGACTCTTTTTTTGTTGGAAAGAAGATATTAGTGCATTTCTTAATATATATAATATTGCAGCCGATGACTTTATCGTTCGCATCATAAGATCCATAATTTGTTTTATAGAAGTCGGTGTCAAGCTAAGCAACAAAACGAATACAAGCCCTGTCGCGAATTGTACCTTCTTGACAGCGACTTCAATAAAATAAAATTAATGTTCTTATGGTGCGAACGAAAAAGTCATCGGCTGCAATAATATTTTTTAACATTTCAGTTTCATTGAAGGCGGTTTTAATTTTTTTCCTTTCGTACGTGTTTGAGGACAAAATTAAAGCTGCTCTCTTTTTACAATCGACTTCAATCAAAGACTTTTTCCACATGACGTAATTAACTCCTACATATAGATTTTATGTATTCTAATTCGGCATTCCGATTATAAAATACACAGGGTCTTTGTTAATATGCTGACGGTTTTGAAGGGGTTTTATCAAACTGAAAACCTCATCTAATATCTCATATTTGACTGAGTAGGATTGCAGTTTTGTATGTAACAGCTGATTTTTTTTCACGATTTCGATATTGGTCCCTTACAGAAAGTTCTAATACGATCAGTCATTATCATTAATATTTATTAAGATTATGAAGGGTGTCAATAAAAACATTGGTATGTAGGAGCAAAATAAACCTAGTAAAATGCGGAGAGGATGGACTATGGAGCATGTTCTTTGTGACTGTAATGTCCTGGCGGCAAAACGCATGTGCCTCCTTAGAGATGGATACACAAAACCGGGAGACCTGAGGGTTCTTCCCCTCAATGGTATCGCCTCCTTCATTGGCCATGTATTTGAAGGGTGAAGGAAACAAGAAAATGTATTGGGGCTAACACAAAAGATCCCACTGGGTCGAAGTGTTGCTGGCTTGCCAGCCCCCACAACAAGATAAGATCTATCTATCTATCTATCTATAACGTCACGCCTCTTTCCCAGTGGGGTAGGCAGAGACCAGGGCGCGCCACTTACTACGATCCTTACATACTTCTTTTGCCTCATGCACATCCATACATCTCTTCATACATGCCCGTCGGTTTCGAGTACTCCGCACCTCCCCTTTTTGTAGGACGCAACTAATTTGATCAGCATATGCCCTACGAGGGCGCCCTCACCGACGCTTTCACAAACAAGATAAGATAAGATAGTAAAATGCTGCTTCAACAAGTTCATTGAAAATATTAGAAATTCGAATAATATCACAACTTGCATCACGACTTCTGAGAAGTGTGACTTTTTCTATGGGACTAACAACAATCGTGAAGAAAATATCAGCTGTTTCATACAAAACTACAAACTTACTCGAACCAAATGTATGGGACAGCAATGGCCGACCTTAAATTCGAGTAAAATGGCTTTCCGATATGATATTTTTATGAGCGCAGATATCTTACACGGGGATTCTGAACAATAAAGAATAAAAACTATAACAAATATAACAATAGTGAACGCAGTTGCATTGTAACGAGTCCAGTTAAATATGTGCTTCGCATTCCGGTGCGCGGATGCCAGTAGTTCTCTAAAACAAAAGACGTTGCATGCTGCACTAATGTGCATAATGATTTAGAACGTATTTTCTTAAAAGTAGAATGTTATATTGTTAACTATAACCCCGTCATTTTACGGAGTTTTGTTAGGAGGGCTGGGAAAGTGCCGTTGTCTAAAAATGCCGTTTAGTGACAAAAAGACTATGTGAAAAAAATAATAAAAAAATTCGCTAACAAACATAGAAATCAAAATTGTATCTCCCAGAAAGGGTTCTAACTGAATAATATTAATAACAATGCACTCGTTTTTATTAGATTTAACAATATACATTATTTTTGAGCAATAAAATAGGAATTGCAATTTAAAAAATGAGGTTCCTATTCATTAAAAAAATAAATAATTTCAAAGCCTTCTAAGTAGATAAAAATATTAACACCATGTTTGAAGTATGTGTAATGCAAAAGCCTTGAAAATGTGCAAACAAATATTTACCAGCCGGTTTTTTAGAACGAGATAAATTAATAAATAATTAATGCTAAATGTTAAATTTGGGGATGTTGCTGGCGTGATTTTTTTTTAAATTTGGTATATTTCTATTCTAGGCTCAAATCTGATCTTAAATACTATACCGAAAAAAGAAATCAATTGTTTATTAGTCCCGGCTCAAATCGTAAAATGACTGAGCTAACACAAATTATTGTTACTTGATATACTGTTCGATATAGTTTTTTGGTGGTATCACCATTATCAGCCATGTAGCTCCCACTACAGGGCACAAGCCTACCCTCAACGAGACGTGCCGAATTGCCCATGCAATGCGGTAGACTATACATACGCATTTATTTATTTATTATTTATTTTAACACTTTATTGTACACACGGAAATATAAATGAAAACAGCATAATAGACAATTACAAAGGGCGAGCTTATCTCTAAAGAGATTTAATACGCATCATAATTTCTTCTTCAGCGTATGCAGATTTCCTCACGATGTTTTCCTTCACCGTTTGAGAGTAGTTGGTAAGTTCATTTGGAATGCAGATTCGAACCCTTAAGATGAGTCCAATACCTCTCCACAACTTGTCACAGATGCTTTAAAATACTTTTAAAGAGTGTAAAAATAAATGCGATACATATTTTAGGGGATGATTGACATCATCAAACTGAACAACTTTTACTAAAGAGGCAAATTGAAATAGCGAAAATAATATAAAATATTATAACGAGCTCCGAACTGTATGCCAAATTACCTTTAGCCGAAGAACGGTTCCCCGAAAGCATCCTTCGATACTTTAATTAACAAAACAAGTTGCTTTGTAAAAAAAAACACAAAGAGATGAAAAATCCAAAAAGAAATGTTCGTTCAAAAATTCCATTAGCTCCACTGATGCATTTACAAGCTGAGAATTATTAAAACTGTACTCTTGAAAAACGCCACAATTTTAAATCATTTTAACGGAACGGGCTCCAGCCATTTTCTTTTTAGTATAGTTTCAAAATTAGCTTTTACCGTTTCGTATTTAGAGTCCTTTTTGTATTGCAATCCTAAATGAGGATAAGTTTCGTCGAATACGGTGTCAAAATTGATTTTGTTTTATCGTATCCTTTTAACGTTTGAATGGACGGTTTCGAAATTATTGGGACGACGAAAACGTTTTTTTTTCTTTGGTATTAATTTCATTATTTAAGGGAAGACTTGTCCTGCGGCAGGAAGGAACAGGGTTAAAAATTAAAAGGAAATAATATTATTGTAAATTATTATACCTACATAATTATTTAGATAATAACTTTATATAAATAATATATAAATAAAATTATAAATAAAGTAACTTAAAACTAAACTAACCTAGGACCTAGGAACCTATTGACGTTTTCCATGGAAAAGCTTTTTTTGCGATTTCATTTTTGGTTCCATAGTGAAAGTTGTCCAGTTTGATGGCCTGAATGTATTTAATTTGGTATAATACAATCAAAAATTAAACCCTACGATAAATGTTGCAAAATTGAATGTACTATCAAATGTTCAAATCCAATTTATCTCACCAAGTCTTCCTTTTGAAATATTATAATAAACGAAACGAAGCGAAACGTCCAAACTTGCAATAACAACAGCTCAAAAAGCTATTACAATGACAGCGGCGGCTGCAATTCGCGGCTATTTCACCGTGAAAATCGCTAGCCAGTTTACGATAAATCCACATGGACGATACTATTGAAACTCGGAAGCTATTCGCACTCACTATCGCTACTCGAAACTTATTCACGAGCCGCATTAAGCTGCGACCATACCATACATGGCATAATAAAACACCCTAATAATTTTACTTGTGCTTCAGACAATCAAACTGAACAACTTTCACAATGGAGCCAACTTTGAAATAGTGAAAAAACATCTTTTTTTTTCGCTATGTCAAAGTTGGCTCCATAGTGATAGTTGTTCAGTTTAATGGTATGAAACATTAATAGGGTGTTTTGTTACATCCTTAACATCCTGTGTCATATCACAGTATAAGAAAGAATGTCTAGTAGGTACAGACGGCGACACATCAAGCTATACCAAAACCAAAATAAGCTGGCCGCGCGTAGGACGAGTAACGTATAACGTCACGCGGCCAGCTTATATTGGTTTTTAGCTTGATGTGTCACTGTGTGTACATGTGTGGACACAGCTTAGCTTAGGAGGTAATCGTTTCGCGTTAAAGTAGAGGGGTTTCAAACATTCAAACAATGGAATTCAACGTAAAGCTTCTATTCTTTTTGTATTTAGTAGAAGCAGTTTTTTTCTTTCTATTGATGTCTGGTAATGAATGATCCGCTTATTTGTAGGTATTTGTAGCGAATCGAGTCGGCGATTGGGTCCCAGTTCACGAATTTCCCGATTATACATTTTCCTAATACCATACTTTTAATACCTACCTTAACATAATTTTTATATTTAAGTACTTTATTGGTATGTACTTAATTTTGTTGTACTTTGTTTTTTTTTCATAAAGATAGATATTTATTTAATTTTATTGATTACTTATTCAATATAAATGTGGGGTACATAAAATATTAATACAGGCAAAAGTATTAAAATAATCTAATCATTTTATTTTTTAAATGTGAATAAAGCTAGGAATAAAGTATATTTTCATTCATCCATTCTAAAGACCGTATTATTTCGGTATGGTGACAAATAATTTAATATTACAACTTTTTCAGTTTGAGTCGCAGAGGGAAAAGTAATAGAGGCTGTAACATGTTTTGTCCTATTCACTTAATAAGAAATGCATATAGCAAATTAGCTCTAGTTAAAAATGAGATCGCTACCTTATATAGCTATCCATCGACGTAACCACTTTTTGTACTACGGCCACCTGCCTTAGAAATGTCACTTCACAGACTTCTGCATTGTAATCTTTGAGTATTTATTATAAAGACTAGCTTTGCGGTAGCATTTCTCCTCTGCCACGATATAAGATCAATTAATCATGTGCATTTACATTCAATTTTATACCTTATCACTAAACGAAGCAGCCACTTATAATTGCGAAACATTAATTTCGAACTTAGAACGTTTGGGGTTCACACGAGACTACTTTTCATGAGTTTTAACGTTCAAAATTAGAATCTAAAATTATGGGAATAAAATTGAAAGTTGCGGATTTCATGTTACCTCGCCCCCCGCAAAAAGTGGCAGAAATGTTTGTTCGTAGAATTACACGCGTAACTAGTCCCTATATAAGTAGTCAAAGATTGTAATACCTAAGTTTGTGGGAATTTATGACTATTGCTATCTAAGACGCGGTTACACTGTCATTCTTTCTAACAGCAGTGTAAGAAAAAAAAATGGTGGTCAATGGTTTGAGTATGTATTTATACAGGGTGAAATTGATATCATTAGCATCCTTTTAAACTAAGAGTCTACCCATCAAACTGAACAACTTTTACTATGGGAGCAAATCAATCGAAGCAAAAAAAAATCGGCTGTTGGATACATTTGTGTCGCGTAGGCATTCAATCAATCAATCAATTATACTTTATTTGACACCAAAAAAACAGAGTATACAGAGAGCAAACAATCAGGAAATACAAAAGGCACAAAAACAGGCATTTTTATTTTTATATATTTTTTTTATTTTTTATTGTATAGGTACACGTACAGATTACAGTCAAGATGAAACCATTTACATTGCAATAAGATATGTAGAACTAGATTGTAATCCAATTACACATGTACACAGCATCACTATCTTTAAAACATGGCGGAGTGAGTTTGTTACATAAATTAAAATCCTAATTAATTCCTAAAACATCGAAGCGAAACGAAGCAAGTACATTTAAGTATACATAGGCAAGGCACCCAAATTTTAATAAGCATCAACATTCAATTACCTAACTAGCATTCGTTCCAATCCAAAAATGAAAATAGTATTAAACGAAAGTAGGTAATTATTAAAATTAAAAATGAACTCATTAATTTACATTAACATAGTAAATTAAGAGATATAATTAAGTTGCAGTTTAGTATGGAACAGCAGATTTTTTTGTTGCTCCGATTGGTTTACTCCCATAGTGAAAGTTGTTCAGTTTGATGGGTAGACTCTTAGTTTAAAAGGATACTAATGATATCAATTTCACCCTGTATTGTTTCAATTTCAAGACTGGGTTGACGCGTCAACTGACATTGTGACTGATAGCAATAGTTGGGGATTTCCCATGTAACTCCTATATATGTAGTAGTATGGGGTAGGGCTGATTTTCAAAATTGCAACGTGACGGCGCCGACAATAACCGACGCCTCTGTATTTTCAATTTGCAACTCGCCGAGTGCTCACTCTACTTTTTGTACAATTTTTTTTAAGATTTCATCCGAATTTTTAATTAAGTTTTTCCGTTGTGTTTGATTGTTGCATTATATTGTATACAGTTTACCAAAATACTGATTAACTTTGGTTTTTAATACTTGGTAGGTATTTAGTAACAATGCAAATTAAACGAACATACTGAAAGGACTTCGTATGAGAATTATGATATTTTATTATCATAATCAGCCTAGCATAATCAGCTAGCCTATATAGTATTCTTATCCTTTTAAACTAAGAGTCTATCCATCAAACTGAACAACTATTACTCTGGAAGCAAACAAATCGGAGCAAAAAAAATCAGCTGTTGCATACATTTGAGTCGAGTAGGCAGCGGCGGCGGGTGCAGTTTAGTATGGAACATCAGATTTTTTTGCTTCGATCGGTTTGCTCCCATAGTAAAAGTTGTTCAGTTTGATGGGTAGACTCTTAGTTTAAAAGAATACTAATGATATCAATTTCACCCTGTATTGTTTCAATTTCAAGACAGGGTTGACGTGTCAACTGACATTGTGACTGATACCAATAGTTGGGGATTTCCCATGTAACTCCTATATATGTAGTAGTATGGGGTAGGGCTGATTTTCAAAATTGCAACGTGACGGCGCTGACAATAACCGACGCCTCTGTATTTTCAATTTGCAACTCGCCGAGTGCTCACTCTACTTTTTGTACAATTTTTTTTAAGATTTCATCCGAATTTTTAATTAAGTTTTTCCGTTGTGTTTGATTGTTGCATTATATTGTATACAGTTTACCAAAATACTGATTAACTTTGTTTTTAATACTTGGTAGGTATTTAGTATCAATGCAAATTAAACGTACATACTGTAAGGACTTCGTATAAGAATTATGATATTTTATTATCATAATCAGCCTAGCATAATCAGCTAGCCTATATATGTAGTATTCACCTATATACAGGGTGAAATTGATATCATTAGCATCCTTTTAAACTAAGAGTGTATCTATCAAACTGAACAACTATTACTATGGAAGCAAACCAATCGGAGCAAAAAAAATCATGTATTACCTCAGTATACCCATACGGGCATTAGTCCACAACGCGTGCCCAATGCGGATTGGTAGACTTCATTCACATACGCATCAGATTTTCTTCTTCAGTGTATGCAGGTTTCCTCACGATGTTTTCCTTCACCGTTTGAGAGCAGTTAGTATTACGTAAATATTTTAGAATAATATCGTCATGTCACTTCCACCTTAACCTTATTAACTTAACTTAAGGCGGTTGCAGAGGGGTCAATTTTATACAAAACTTTGACGCACAATACGCGTAGACGGTATTAATATAAGTAACTTTGTATATATGAAAAAATAGTTTAGCAAATCTAGATGCCGCGTAACGAATAAAATGTGCAATTTATGAAATAATTACGAAGATATAAAGCTTTGACATTTTTCTTTAATAAATTTAAAAGCTTTATATCTTCGTAATTTTATTATAAATTGCAAATGTTATTTATTACGCGGCAACTAGATTTTCTAAACTATTTTTACTTTTATTAATTCCGTCTACGCGTATTGTGCGTCAAACTTTTGTATGGACTGAAACCACCTTAAAGCTAAAGAAGACTTTAAATATAAACCTCAGCCCTGGAAAATTTGAAAAACAATTTTTCAACGATATTTCAGTCGTTAATGAGTAGCATCCGGCTTGGTTAATGCCTCTGGAATACTCTGGATACATGCTTTATCGATATGGATAAAAACGCTTGGCTTGGGATAAAAATGTAGTTTCGTTCGTACCCAATCATTTGTTTAACGCTTTTTTTGTTAAAATGTTTATCGATGTTAATAAACCTTGTTGAGTTATGAGTTGATGAAGTTGAGAATAATCGATTTGCAATTTTGTTTCAGCTGTGTTTTTTTGTTGAGGTTTGTATTGATGATTCAAAAATACAGATATTGGAATTTGAAAACAAGATTTTAACAAATTAACGCAAAACTGTTATGGATTTTACAAGAAACAAGTTATTAAGAAATTTACGCAAAACAGCAATTATGGAATTTAATATACAGAAGATGTTAACAAATTAGCGCAAAACAGTTTAATGGATTTTAAAATAAATTCGATACGATAACGAAAAATGAATTTGGAAATGAAAATAAACAAGATGTAAGTAATAAATTAATGTTAAAAAGATATAGAACTGCTTGCTGTCACCCACCTCCCGTTTCACAGAGAGGGGGTGAAGTCAAAATCGGTGGCGGGTAGGGAGTGTCCGTACTGTGCGTATGGTGCGTTCTTTTTTTTCATTCTCATACTGTGCTCTGGGCATCATAATTGTAGTAAATACGAAAGAAAGTAAACACAGTAACGTTACTTTCACTTGAATAAGCTTTAATACCATTTTATTTTCACTCATCGCGCGTCTGCGTATTTCCTTAACCGCCTTTCCATGGTCAAACATAGGAATTTCCCGTCGGTGCAGTCACGCTAGTTTATTCATTTTTTTTTTCATTCGTAGAAAGTGGTCCACGACATCTAAGGTCATTATTAAGTCACCTAAAACGCATTGAAAAAAAGAGATTTTTAATAAGGGCCTAAATCTTTTCTTGTACTGGTCCCCGATCTCAAAAAGATTTAGAACCACAGACTTGAAGTATGCTAGCTAGTCTTAAAATCATAACTCTATACAGTTTACTGATTTCCAATTTTCTGTTTTGTGTAAGCTTTGATAAATAAATACTTAACGCTGAAATGTACATCTGTTTTCACTCAATGTTATTTTGCTCTCGGATTTTGTGAAAATAATTACGATTCGGGGCTGATATTATTTCTCTTTCAAATGTGGTTTCGTATGTACGTTTCTGAATAAGCGTAATTTGGATATTGTAGATAAATATTTTAGAAACATAAAGCTTTTCACAGTATTACAGTTTAGTGGTAATATGTCTTTTTGTTCTGTAAGTAAGTATATTCAATTAATATAAGTAGAAATGTTTGTTCACTTCAAAGCACTTATCAAATCAATCGCGAACTTTGCTCTCAGCAAGGATCAAATTTATACAATAGCAAGGTCACTCACAGGCCACTGCAAATTAAACAAGCACAAGCACACACGTAAATTAAGTGATACGACCGGCTGCTGATTCTGCAAGGAGGAGATGGAAACTTCTTTTTCGAAAAAAGATTTTCCGATTCCTATTTAGCTTTCTGGCCAATTCTGATTACCAAATGTAATTTATTTATCAGAACGATATAGTATCCGAAATATCTTGGACGTTACTAAAGCTGTTCTAAGAATAAGTGAGATGAAGTGTTTCAAATCTATGTTTCTGTAATTCAAAATAGTCCTAAAATTTCGTTGCTATTTGGAATGGAGTATAGGTAGACAGGAATTGTCACCAGATGAGATACAAACCACTTCGATCAAAAACCTACTACGTCTTCTGGCCGCAGTGGGGATTGGTAAGCAACTATAAAAAGGGCGTTCACAAAGGACCAGCGTTGGTCTAAGTTTCTAAGTGTCCCAGGCTTAGTAAGCCTGTCAATGCCCCAAACCCTCAAATAATAATAATATAATTATGTACTTTTTTAGACACTAATTTTCTAACAATACCTGCACATGTTACCGAAAAAAACAAACAAAAAAATGTTGAAATGTTGTAGTTAATGTTCTTTTTAACTTAAAAGTGTGGTCATATTTAAAAAGGTGATTTAGACCACCAAACTGGACAACTTAACGAAATCAATATCGAAATCGCGAAAAAATTGCAGTTTCATACAAAACTGCTTCACCTCAAATGTTGGAAGAGCTTATTTTTTATTAGTAAGTAAGTAATCTTTATTTGCTTTTGATTAGGGTACAGTATTACAGATGATAGGTACAAACATTGTGGCTCTCCTAGATCAGCCATTAACAACAGCATGCAAATATTAGTATAAGTACAAGCAATGATTGAATTGATGAATACTAACAACTTACTATTGCGGTTACAATGTTGAATTCATTGTGAAAGTTGTTCAGTTTTATGGTCTAAAGCACCGAAGCACCCCTTCAAATATAACCACAACTTTCTATAACACCCTGTACATGAAAAGATGAACTCAAAAGCAAATATTTGTGTATGGACAATTATTTCCAATTCCAAAACAATTTGTGTGCAGAAATGCTTTTCAATTGCTTAAAAAACAATTAAACAGTTTCTAGAATACTTTTAGTTTCAACCGTTGCTCAATCATTATCGTTTTGTTATTGAATGGCATTTGCTACGATTTTGGTTTTACACTGAAAACTACAATGAAAACTCATGGTAGGCCTACAGCCTATAGCTGGCATGTTAGACGTGATACGGCTATATCACGCCTTTTATCTCCTTCGTTCGCGCGCGATAGCGCTGTATCACGGTGGCATACTACGGCGGTTGGTTAGTGTAATGGTTATCACGCCGGACTGTCAAACCCGAGGTCCTGGCTGCAAATCCCGGTTCGGTCATGGATGTTACATGTTTGTGTCGTTGTTGTATGGTTTCCATAATAAAAAGCCTAGTTACTTATAGGTTTGGGACTAGGTTTGGGATCGTTACATTATGTAAAGTACGACCAGGAAAATAATTCCGCTCGTTAATCTTCGTTTGCGCAGAGCAGGCCAGAGTCCCCGGCAAAACAAAAAAAGTCCTTTAGTAATCAAAGGGTGCAAAATCGGATAGCAGCGGAAACGGCGCGAAAACAAATTAGCCAATAGCATAAACGGATTGAAGGACACATCCTGATTGGTCAATATATTTTCGCGCGGTATTAAAATTTGTTAACTGCGCAGGTACATCGGTAAGACTTATAAACCTGCTACTACTGTTCCTGTAAGCGTTATTTGTTCAGCATTATTTAGATAAACCTACCTAGCTAGTTTTAGGTTATTGTTAATTAAATAATATTGTTCACTTTGTCTGTACCGTTCTTTGTACCAATAAATACCAATCTCTTTGTATTAATAAATAATTAAACAAACCGTCTAAAGCAGACAAATCAAATTCATCCATGAATCAGCCAGCAGGGAATCCTTAACAATAAGAACAAAACGCAAACATTTTCAATAGCCGCTTTGAATTATACACAGTATTTAACCTGAGTTCAGCGGTTGTAAATCAAAACAATTCACAGAGGAGTCACAAATATTCGTAACAAAAGGTGAGGGTACTTATAGACTAAGATCCCACTGCAAATGTTATACAGTATTTGTTTAAGCAATGATACATATAATACCAGATGAAATATCGTACTTGGAGGATCCGAACGTTACGTTACGTTGCGACCATCATTATGCAGGTATTATTATTTTATCGCGTAGCTGATATATTTAGCTTCAATTTTGTATATAATTTAATGCCTAAACAACTGAAAGTATACTGACTGACTGACTTAACGGTGGCAACCCTGTTTTGTCAAGACTCTCAAACGATCACTTTTCCACTAGAATAAATATCATTTCCTAAACAAATACTGTAGTTAATTTGCTGTGGGATCTTGGAATATCTCAACTCTGAGAAGGTCCAGTTTTGTATGTAATTCTGCGTCGAGCTTAATTTCTACGATAAATTTGACTTGTGAAATGTTTAGCTTAATTTTGCGGTCAATCCTAATGGCGTTAATTGTGCATGACCGTTAAGTAAAAGGTTTCTATACGAAGCTTAATGTAATGCTTCGAATAATGCTTCAGACCGTCTAGTCTAAATAAATGGCTTTGGAAATAGTTTTTCTTTTAAAAACATTTACTTACTAGCACATGAGTTTATTATCTAATACGTATATTCTTTTCCAATAAGTGCTGCCTTCAATATTCCTCGAATTATTTATACAAGGTGTAAGTGCCTAGCAAATACTGAAACGGTGAACTCAGGCTATCAAACTGAACAACTTTTGCTATGGACCCTACCACAGGAAACGCGAAAAAAAATCAGCTGTCCCATAAATTTCAGTCGGATGGTACAGCAGTTTTGTATGGGACAGCTAATTTTTTTATGTCTGCCGGCTATCACTTACACCCTGCTATAGGTAATAAAAGAATTGCCTCAAACATAAAAAAAGTTGGTTAATATTAAAAACATTGATTTCAGTTGTAGCCTCGTGTAATTTCGTCAATAATCTAATGGAGTCTGATATTCCAGAGTGTTTATGGCAATAATTTTAATGTTCTTCTTTATAATAACTGTGCATATTATGGGTATGTTAACAAACTCACCCTCCATAATACTGCAACTTATTTTCGTAATCTGTTAGGCATTTGAGGATGGCAATACTAATACTGTACTAATAATGTACTATTGTATACATAACCTTAGCATAAGAATTTATATGTTACGAGCGTTAACCCGCGACTTCGTCCGCACAAATTATATACCAGATTTTAAGTCAGATCATAAGCTATCAAACAAAAAAAGTTTCATCAAAATCGGTTCAGTAGTTTTTGCGTGATACTCGTTCAAACAAACAAACAAACACCCAAACAAACACACAAATAAACAGACAGACAAAAATCCAAAAATTGGTGAAATGGAATCAGGGACATCTAAAAACCATATCGTAACTTTTTTTTGTTAATATCTTCAATGTACAGACAAACTTCCTGTTACAGTTTTATAATAGTATAGATATAGATGTTGTAGAGTTTCTGGCCGCATCTTCTCTACAGCGACAAAACGTTCCGACGCGGTGGTAGCTTCGCTTCAAGCTCCTATATTGAATAAATTATATTGACTTTGACTTTGAATACGTCTATACTTATAATTCCGTGACTGACTGACTGACTGACAGACAAGGCACAACCTAAACCGCTGAAGATAGAAACACTGATAGGTTAGTTCATGCCTAACCAGAATATACTAAAATAAAAAAAAAACTGTAAATCGATCAATCAATCTGTCAACATTTTTCTTTAGGAAAAGGTTCTTAGTTTTCGAGATAAGGACAGTTTTATGAAATTCGTGAAACTCTTTACCTTAGTCACTATTTTGAGTGACAGGCTACAAATGTTCTATGCAGTATCTGTGTTAAAACTGTCAATTACTCGAAAACTAAAATACTTTTACAAAAGTCAAATTTCGATATTCTGCTTTGTCATGACCTAACCTATCAGCATCCGCCGGGTTGTCGCCGGTTTACGGGACACCCTGTATATTTTACAGAGGATGTAGGGGTGCACTAAGAAAATATTTTTCGAAAATTGACCCCTAAAGGGGTAATCCACGCGGACGAAAACGTGGGTCAAAAGCTCGGTTAAAATATTCAAGCAACTGAATAATGTTTTGGGACAATTTCAAAAACATCCGAAGCAAGAGAGCAAGGCTAACTAAGCCTTATATATATCTCCTTAAAAGCTCTATTTTGATATATTTTATAAAATTTTACAAAATTACTCGGGAAATAAAGCATCATCAACATTAATTATATCTGAAATGAGTCTCAATAAGTTTCAAAATTATTGAAAAGGTCGCGGTGAAAGAAGAGTACAAGAAATATTTTTTAAAGTATAAATCTGTAGAAAAACAAATTTAAAATACGAACCTGCTTACTCGTATAACCCGCTCCGGGTCGTGTCTGTACCGAACGTACCCATTACGCTGGCAGCATTGGCACGTTGAATGGCTAAAGATACGTTGGGCAAGAAACGCCCCAGAGCGAGGGTCATTACCCCTCTCCCGTAATCTACAGCCCAGGTCTTTTATAAACTTCTTGGCCTCAGCTCTCCAAGGCCCTGCGGTTTCAACTGCCATTGGTACGAAAAGATATGTGCCCTCTAAGGCTTGGTACCACGAGTGCTTGAAGCGAGCTGCGCTTTCTACCGCCGATCCAGCCACCCGCGTGGTACCCTGCAGATGAGATGGTGCGAAGGTGCAGACGCAAGTCGTATCCCACAACAGGGACCTACCCTTCTCCCAAGGTACCAATGTTAGGCCGTCTGGTCTCTTTCTGTCACCATGTCTCAAGTCTGGAGGCTCCATGATGCACGGAATATTGGCTGCTACCGGCGCCCGCCAAAATATGTCTGTCTATGTATCATATCATCGAATCCTATTGAAAGGGCAATCTGGATACAAAAACAAGAACAATCATTTAAAAGTTTTTATTTGTCTATCTTTAAGATGTTTTCTTTCATACAGTCCCAAGAATTTATATTCACACGGTAATATAGAACTAATAATTTATCGGCACTCAAAATATTCTAACTGAAAGAACAATCTTCCAAGCGAACAACTAGCGTTCATATAAAATACATTATATCTATAGCAATTTGTTAGACAAATGCTAAAATGTAGTTAATTAGGGAATAGTTGTATAATTGATAAGAACTTTATACAGATAATTTTGAATTTATAGAAATTAAAATAAATAACTATACAATTTAAAAATATATTTTGACTAGTGACAGACTACAGACAATTTTATATGAACCCAAAAACTATACTTACTATTTTTATGATGATTTATGATATTCAATCAAGATGATGTCGCTATACTGTGCAACTGGGTTCGTTTGAAATAAATAACAAGTTTTTAAAAGTTTTTAATTAAATGTGCACAGATACTTGACTAAATAATTACGTTCTAAGATGGATTTTAACATTCTTAACAATTATAATAAATAATTTAAATAATTAATGCAAAGTATGATACTCATTTCTAGAATTCTATGAAAAACTAATTATAATAATAATAAATATGTGGTCAGTCATTTCTTTACTTAATATTTGGTAAGAATTTTAATCTAAACCTTCTCTTTCTTATCAAACTTCTAACAATACTTTAATTATCTACAACGTTATACAATCAAACTGTTATTATATAATCGTTTCAAAAACAAAACAATCTGGAAACAAAGGACAAATTTTAGGCTGCACCGAGCCTATTGTGCTGCCCCCAATCTTATATTTTTTATTTCTTAACAATTAAAAAAATATTAAAAAAAAAACAAGAATGTCACATTGTAGTCATTGCTGATTTTCAATTTATCGGGTCACTGCGGATTTTTTGGATTGTTTTTATGTTCGTAGTTATTATCTTACCGACAAGCATAAAACAGAATAATCCGTAATGTTTCGACAATGTTTCGTTTGGAAATGTTGTTTAATTGTTTAGAAATAAAAAAATACGATTTAGGGCAGCTCAATAGGCTCGGTAGGCTCTTAATCAGTTTAAATTGCTACTGTAAATATAATGTTACATAGGTGTAACTCTTTCTGGCTCTTTTTCTACCCTAAGAGTATATACAGATCGACGAATCGCCCCACCCTCACACCTACCAGAGACATGATGTAAAACTTCTGGCAAAGAGTCTCCCTCGGACATCATAGTATCATCTGTCAAGTTTCCACTTTCATCTCGTCAAGACCGACGCAGAAACTCCGGAGTCATTACCTTCTGATTGTTCGCTTTCAAAACTTTCTCGTGATGACGTAACCGATGAACGATTTCGTCGTGGAGAACGTTGAAACACATGGCAGTGAGTGCTAGACCAGTCATGATATAAATCGAGCAAAACCATACAGTTCCTGTCGACGCTCCATTCTTCTGTGTCGCACCAGGGGCCAAATGACCAAAGCCAATGGTGCTGAGACTCATGAAGCAGAAGTATACACCGTCGATTGGACTCCAGCCTTCCAGTTGATACAAAACTAGTGCACCGAAGAATATGTAGGAGAAAATAGCAGCGAGACATAAGGTGACCGGAGCAAAGATTGAGAAACCTCGTAAGGAAACTTTTGAGTCAGTATCGGTGCAACTCATGGAATCGCAATCCCTAAGGAAGTTCAAGCCTTGTGTTTTGTCCTTTATTGACGTCGTACTGGCATTATGAGCTTGTGATGCCGATATAATAGTTCCTGATGGTGACCGTACGTAGTAAGGTTCTTGAAGATGTAGCGTCTGCCCTCTATAATCATCTTGTCTCCTAACCTTTTCTTTGCGTTCTTTGGTGGCCATAGTCCGTTCGTCGAGGCAACAGTAACCACATTTTGTGCATAGACAACAGCATAATGCTCTGCTGAATACGCTTCGGGCAAGTCTTGACAATAAAGCACCAACAACGGATAAGTAGAGAAGTGTTAACGGTATGCCTATAACAGCATAACCTATCGTAACTGCTTTTCCTAAAGCTGTTTTTGGTGCAACACTGCCATACCCTGAAAAATAGGCAAAGTATTAGAAAAAAGTAGGCTTGCATAAGCTACAAAAAGAGTTACTCGAAATAGAGCTACGTCATGACTTACCTATGGTAGTAAGAACAGTCAAGGAGTAAAGGAATGCCTTGGCGAAATTCCATTCATAGTCGTCAATTACTAAAGCCGGAGCTGACTCCAGGGCTCTGGCTCCTCCATACTGAGCGGAAACATCAGCAGCAACTCTCGCTACTAACTTTTCCTGGAATCTTGCAATTTCCTGAGCAGCCAACCTTGTCCAGTTCTCCTTGTATAAAATGTTTAGTGACACTGTTATTTCCCAAATACTTTCAACTGTTTGGGATCTCAGTTCTGCACTTGCTTGGGCGATGCTGCCATTTAGTTTCTGCAGTGGTACGGTCTTTTGGTTGTCTGCAGCTTGATAAGAAGTTGTTGCTAAAGTTTTCTGGTGGACTTTTGCTGCTGTGCCCTCAATAGCAAGAAATATGAAAGCTCCAAGTAAAGTATACGCTAGCAGTAACACAAAAATGCCTAAGTTGGTAACGCAGCCGGCAACGAGGTTTTTCTTCTTGCTCTTTTTAGTTTTGACGCAGAGACAGCATGTCGTAACGATGTCGTCATCGTTTTTGTAGTTATCTGTTTTCCCATTCTTCTTATATTTTCCATTGACATGGTTCTTTTTCTTGTTTTTGTCCATGTTCGGTTTCACCAATTCAACCAATCATTGCAGTGCAGTTTCAAGAGGGATGTAACGATTGCTGTGATTCATCCATGATTGCGAGAGTATCTGAAAAAGAAAAACGTTGCTTTTAAAAATGTATTGTATCTAATGTTAAGGCAGGGAAAACTTATACCTCCTTGACTTCTTGTATTGTACTTAAAGTTACCCGTTTTTGAATGGAATGTCAATTCAAAGTGGTGCTTTGAGGGTTATATTATTCCAAATTCAGCAAAGCAAACCAAAATAAAGTGCTCTTACTAGTAAAAGGCGGGCCTACGAGAAGGGGAAAGAAATTTAGAAAAGAGATAACGTTTTATATTAGCATATCATAAATTCTTAAGAAAATAGCGCCAATATAAGAGTTGGTGGGTCACATTATTGCCTATAAAATAAAACAAAATTATAGTACACATAAGTTCTTAAGTCTAAATCTACATATTTCAGCCTTTTCTGCGACATTGCTTCCTTACTTGCGAGAGGAGGCCTGATATACAAATAGTGGAACATAGATATGAGCTGATGATAATGATTATTCAGAACATTGAAGATAACATAACATGAACGTGTTAGTAATTTTTCGAAACCTTTATTACTAGCACACCATACCACCATCTGAACCCAGAACAGCTATACGCTATGAAATCGAATGCAATGCTAATTTTGAGATCTTCGAGTTTCGAGTTTGTGCTCTATAGAATAGCAGTGCTAGACCAACCAACAAATAAACTCTTTTCATATCGGAATCGAACCGCATTCCCGAGAGGTATCTGCAGGCGAAGCCCTAGGGAAAATAATTAAATAGAATTTTCTTTACTCAACAGAATAGAAGCATTCGTCAACTTACTTATCTAGTTGTACAAATATTGTTTCGTCTTGTAGACTATACAATATAAAAAAAATACCGTTAGTTATACGATTCTCTACAATAAATTTTCCAATTCGTCTTTTAGTTCAGAAATTCAATTGAAATACCTTTGATTGAGAAATTTGTATTAATGAAACTAAACAGGGTTTAGATTTAAATACTTTAAATACTTCAGAGGATGCTTCAGACCATCAAACAACTTTTACTACGGGACCAACATTGATAACGCGAAACAAATAATTTGCTGTTTCATATTTGGATGTTGCTGGCTCCATAATGAAAGTTGTTCAGTTCGCTGGTCTCAAGCAAGTACCCCGTTAAGGTGGTTTCAGTCCATACAAACGTTTGACGCACTATTGTGCGCGTAGACGGAAGTAATAAAAGTAATATTTTATATCGGGAAAAATAGTTTTGAAAATCTACTTCTCTATTTTTATATCTTTGTAATTATTTTATAAATTGCAAATGTTATTTGTGACGCGGCATCTAGATTTTCTAAAATATTTTTCCATATATACAAAGCTACTTATATTAATACCGTCTACGCGTATTGTGCGTCAAAGTTTTGTATAAAATTGACCCCTCTGCAACCACCTTAAGTGTAACGCATAAATGTGTCAGAATCGAAGCATGCAGCAATCTTTAGTTTCTACCTACCCCCTTTGGAGACAGGCCTGAGTATATACGTAAGAACAGAGACGTCATTCATTATGACTGTTGAAGTTTGTTTCTCACCGAGCAAAATGTTCATTTCAAAGTACTTTCTGCTGAATAATTAAACTGGTAAGCTTTGTAATGCTGAACTTAACGTCCTCACTGCTTACAACATTCATTTCCCTGCTTCCAAAGCTCCTAAAGAAGCTGCTCCTTAGTTTATTACGAAATCGCGCTGCATTCAAGAAAGTTCCGTCCTATTTTCTATATTAACCAATTAAAGTCAATATTTTCTTTTTAAACATGATCTAAAAACCAATGGCTGATTGTGTTAAAAATATTTTTTTTTACTTTAATTTACTAAACGTTCAAACTAGGACGGAAAGGAAAATATTTTAAAAATGATCTTCAATATCTCTGTTTAATTTGCTATAGAAACTAGGAACAAGTATGAATCATTGTTCCTAGTATGGATCATATTTCTTATTTTTCTATAAAATACATATGAAACCTGTGTTGAAAGGATAGCCTAAATATTATATATGAAAAAGTCGGTATTACGTGCATCTACTTTATAAGTCAAACTTACTTTTACTTGCGACATACACCATTGTTTACACGATGTTATGATCTAAAATTAATATTGTTAAATTTTTTAATTATCAATATTAAATACTCAGGTGCAGAGACGCTCATTAGTGTTAATCCTACATTAAATCTCTTGCTAGCTTTAACTAATTTAACAAGACAAAAAGTGACAGCAAGTGATTTAATGGAGGATTAACTTTAATGAGCGTTTCTGCAACTGAGCGTTAATGAGTTAATTAAATAATTTTTAAATGTGGTGCAAATTCTTATGATTTTCGAATTTTGTTTCCTTGGATTAGAAGGCACCACAGTAACATAATGAAGCACAAGCCAGTCAAAAATAGGTATTCCTACTAAAATGACGTAGTTTTGCAGAGGTGAGGCAGTTCTGAAAGGGTCAAAGTCGTTCAGTGTGGGATACCCCTTAACGAACAAACATGATATGTTAACACAAAACAGTACAACGGAACATGCATTATTATCTCGTACCAGGACCGCATAACGGTACAATAAATAGGATATTACATTCGTGACCTGCACTCTACACTCCCAAGTGCAATTTCCTTCCGTACGTAGAACTTTAGTTAGACAAAATGTTCTGCTCAGGATGTTGCCAGTCTTAATAGTGTAGCCAGCATCAAATACACTGGCTGATATTAAATACATTCACGGACACATACTTTGGTATTACAATACTTAAGTCTATGTTCACAAACAATAATTGAGAAACAATAAAAAGACCGACACAATATGAAGAATAGGTTCGCCAAAAAAATACCTACGAAACAAATTTTTTTTGTATATTTTCAAACTGAAAATGAAGCATCTACGTTTGTATATAAATAGCAAAACGTTATGCTATTTATAACCAAACGATTGTTTATGTGCTACAAAACAGTTTGGAAGTCACTAAAGTTCGGTTATATTAAACAAAACATTTTTTAATAAGTATTTCTTGTTTGTAATAAAAAAATTCTGTCTATTGCCGTCCTGTTTCATAGACGTGTTCACGAAAACGCGACTTTTTAAGTACTTCTCCGACGTTAGGAATGTCAAGGAGTTTCAATGCTCTTGAAAGTTGCAGGATGCGATGCGATGCGCCGGAATCGACCATTGTCAACGCAAAGGTTGATACCGCGAATATTTAGAATGGAAAATATTTTTTTTCCTGTCACACAATTTTAAAATCTTGCGCATTGTTATCTCATCTACAGGCGCAGGTTGCTTTTGACCAGGAGTGGGATTTTTGAACATCATACATTGTAATAAGCAGTAGAAAATGTCAAAATTACTATGGCGATTATGCATGTTTCTACTGCTAATTTGCACGCTGCTCTCCTTTTCTGTGGGAAGAGGATTTTATATCAGCTACAATCAATAGACACCCTGTTTATATCCTATTGCTAAGTTGTCAGAGTTCCATCAGGTACGTGATAGCATAACCATAACCGCATTACAGTAAAATTATTGAAGCACGTATTGTGCTTGTGTGTGTGGCACATTTTGACACCCGCCATCTTGCCTCGCATTCGCTGCACTTTACCACTGGTACCCAACCGGATATGAACTGACAAACAAAAAATTCAGACCTTTGAACGGCTGTATCTCCTAAACCGACAGACAGACCATGCCAGATTTTGTACTGTTCGCATAGCCACTGTGCATATTACAATCATACCTGCATATTCATGCTTATTAATTTTTAGCAACCATACCTACCAGACCTTTGATGATGATGATGCTCGTCACCCTATGAATACTGAATTAGCCTTGCAGCTGATCATAACAAAAGGTGCTTCTATCTCTTTCACTATATAGACTTTCCTCGTTCACTCACACAAACAAAAGCTAAACTCCCTGACTAGGTACCGCTCAGTTGCAAAAACGCTCATTAAAGTTAATCCTCCATTAAATCTCTTGCTGTCACTTTTTGTCTTGTAGACGTAGTTAAAGCCAGCAAGAGATTTAATGGAGGATTCATTCTAATGAGCGTTTCTCCAACTGAGTGTTAACTAAAAACACTGGATGAATATAACATTTGAAATTCGAACATATTCAATTTGACATAATAGGACCAATAATAAAACCGAAAAATCATCGACTTCTCTGTTTTGATGTATCTCAAGTTAACAGAATATTTTAAGTTACTGTTTTCCGCTACATTTGTGAGTTCTAAGTGAATTCTACAACGATTATGGCATTAAACGAAGTGATTCAGATTCCCTTCAACCCATAGATAAGGCTGAGAAATGGTGGAGCGAAAAATCGAGAAGAATTTCGATGATGAATGCTGTCGGATAATGTGAAAGAATTTTTAAGATAGATTGTTGTTAGGAGCGAAGATATTAATGGTGTTGATGTTAATCTCTGTGATGAATTTGTTTAGGTCTCCACAAAGAGCTAAATAAAAAATTATTATCTAATCACAGACGTCCATAGAGGACCCGGTACCTGGGTCAAATATGTAACTCTACAACTACTACTGAAAATTCGCATATTTTCTATACTTTTTTTTCTTAACAAATCCGTATTGGGTCTATCATAATCATATCAGACGATGGACGTCCACTGCAGGGCATAGGCCTCCCCCAAGGATCACCACAACGACCGGTCCTGCGCTGCCCTCATCCAACGAGTTCCCGCTGCCATAGAGTTTGTTTTTCTGCGCCCACGCTGCGCTTTCGGGTACGCGATCGCCACTTGAGAACTCTTCGGCCCCATCGGCCCTTGTAATTTGG
This sequence comes from Agonopterix arenella, assembly GCA_927399405.1. NCBI lineage: Eukaryota > Metazoa > Arthropoda > Insecta > Lepidoptera > Depressariidae > Agonopterix > Agonopterix arenella. Next base: position 7,619,766 of record OV656710.1, read on the forward strand.
TTAGTTGTTTTTATTAAATGATTGCACAGCAGACAAAAACAATATTATAATGAAACCTACCGTTCCTTACAAGTATCATTCATCAACAATATAATTATATATTTTTTTATGTTCTTTAACAGACACGCCAAAGAGTACATAATAAACTGCCTCCGTGGGTTCGATTGCCACGGGGGACACATAGTGATATGTGACTTTGTGCGTTTTTCCCCAGTTGGTTAGGACATTGCAGGCTGAATCACCTGATTGTCTGGAAAGAAAGATGATTCCGTACTTCGGATGGCACGTTAAGCCTTTGTTCCCGGCCTACTAGTAGTAGTCATCACATAAAAACCACGTCAGAGGCCGTAAGGCGGTCTGAAAAAACTGTGACACCAGGGCTCTGCCCACACGACAAGAAGAAGATAATGTAATATTTAGATTTTTTTGTAAAGGGTTTGATGCAATTAATATCTGCAGTTCATTAATCTGTGAAAATTATCTGTCATAATTTATTTGGCCGAACTTATTAAAGGCAGCAACTAAATAAATTATTGGTAAAGTTGGCCACTTATCTCGCTCTCTGGGACCGAGTCAGTGGAGAATGCTCATCGTTTCCACAACATTGATCTCAGCCAATAATATAAATACGGAAAATTCGAAATTAAATGTGCATAAAGAAGCCTCTTTCAAAAGTAATTTTCGGGTTTTTCCGAAGCGGTATCAGACAGAGTGTGGACAATTCGTACGTTTATACTATTGTTATGGTTGTATGTTTACAGGCCTATTATGGGGGCACAGCTAAGCGCCCGGGATGGAGGCATCTTGTCCAGTCAAATGTTTCTACTTTTGAAGAAAAGAGAAGAGAGGATCTCGATGCTAAGCGGGACCAACTTAAAGCCCGACCACCTGCGGCTACCAGGGGGCGGCCACGCTCAAGTGTACCATATGCGGACGTACCTTCACCGCAAAGATTGGCTACATTAGTCACATCTGGGCACACCAGTGAAGCCCATCATACCAGCAGCAGTCGCCTTAGCCGTATCGGCAAGGAAGACATCATCATCATGGGGGTTCAAACATACTTTGACAGTTTGACACCAAGTAGAGCACCATATGGTGGAGTAAGACCCGCTTCTTCTTATACTTTTATTCGTGATCGTGCAAGGAGACCTATGTCCATAGTGAAACGTATATGGCAACAAACAGAAGCAGGCACCCATTTTCTATTATATTGTATTATACATTATAGTGCACTGAGTAGGCTACGTACCGATATAGTCAAATCAGCAAAACTTTATCGAACTTCGTAAACTCAAAAACGTGCGCATTGTATGGACAATTGTTTTTAACAGATGTACGAAAGAGATATATGTTGCTAATGTGAGTGGAAACGTCAGCAGAGAGGGCACCCTCGTAAGATGTATGCTGATCAAATCAGTTGCGTTCTACAAAAAGGGGAGGTGCAGAGTACTCGAAACCGACGGGCATGTATGAAGAGATGTATGGATGTGCATGAGGCAAAAGAATTATATAAGGAACGTAGTAAGTGGTGCGCCCTGGTCTCTGTCTAACCCACTGGGAAAGAGGTGTGACGTTATAGACAGATAGATAGATCACCATACTTTTAATTCTTAATCCTGTTATTGAAAATATTATACAAACTAAATAAAATACTGAAAATGTGAGTTTCGCGTTTTTCTCAAACTTTTTTCCTCATCATCATCGTCTACCTATATACGATTAGTAGACTTCAAACTTTCAGAATTTTTTCTTCAGCGGATGGAGGTTTCTTTCACCGTTTATTGAGCGCAGAACTCAGCACTATGCTTTCTGCTTATAATTTTCTTAAATAATAGAGTGATACCACATTACGTAAGCAAACATAATTAAGTGTATGGTAAATAATGTTATTTTATGAAAGCAAATTGATTCCATTCATAAGTCAAGTCAAAGCATTGATCATGAATGAATTTCATTCCCCGTCTTCATTCGAGAGTTTCGAGATGCTGTATTATTATAACACTTTATTGTACACACGGACATAATAATACACAAAGTAGAGAAAACATGTACAAAGGGCGAGCTTATCTCTGAAGAGATTTCTTCCAGCAGACCCGTAAAAGAGACAGTTAACAATTACAAGGCAAACTTATTGTGTACAAACAAACAGTAAACGGTAAGTTATGTAATATATACCTACAACATACAATATATATCAAAATATGTATATAATTATATATATAAATATCACTTAGCGTAGAGAAAGATAGTGCTCTTTCGTTTTCTTTTTAAATATAGCAATAGTCTTAGAGTCGCAAATGTCGGCGGGGAGTGAGTTCCACAACCGAGCAGCATGGATGGTGAAGGAGTAGGAGTAGAAGTCGGTGGAGTGGGATGGGATACTAAGTTGGGTACGGATGTAAGTGTAGTGTGTAGTGTGTAACTGTAATGTAGTTCTACTCTACGAAATATAGTATGTATCTACATACAGTAACAATAACAGTAATAGGGAACCCTTAATCAAAATAATTACTTCTATACAGTTTAGTTAAGTCGTTGTGATAAAACAAAACTATCTTTATTCCTAGACAACAAAAGTTCACCACAAAATTAAACCGCAAATCTGTTCAGTCAAATAACCGTCGAATACAATAAGTTTCCTATCGATACTCGTGACTGTAACCGCAGTTCCACTGAGTAGGTACTGGTTGGGTAGCTGTTAGTGCTGAGAGCTGTTACAATATACTTCAGTGCGCGTTTAGCCCACTCTATTAAACATAAAAACATAAAACATTTGTTTCCAAAAACGCATGCATTTACAGAGTGAGTAGATCAGCAGTCTGTGCTGAAGTTTTCTGCCTCACAGACTGCTGAATAAAAATGCTATTATTCAATTAATTGCAATATGAATGCAGATTATTATCTTTTGTTGATACTACCATTATAAATTGATTGTGAACTGGTGTGTGATCAGATCAAGACAGTAATGATCGTGATGATGACAGATTTGATATACCAATGGGAAATTAGCAACTAGGTGTTAAATGACTCATAAAAAGGCTGAAAGTCACCCAAAGAGCAAAGGAGAGGGCTATGCTCGGAGTTTCCCTGTGAGATCGAATCAGAAATGAAGAGATCCGCAGAAGAACCAGAGTAACTGACATAGCCCAAAGAATTGCTAAATTAAAGTGGCAGTGGGCAGGGCATATTGCTCGCAGAACCGTTGGCCGATGGGGCCGAAAAGTTCTCGAGTGGCGACCGCGTACCGGAAAGCGTAGCGTGGGTAGGCCCCGCACACGGTGGACCGACGACCTTGTGAAGGCGGCGGGATCCCGTTGGATGAGGGCAGCGCAGGACCGGTCGTTATGGCGATCCTTGGGGGAGGCCTATGTCCAGCAGTGGACGTCCGTCGGCTGAGATGATGATGATGATGTTAAATGATACAGGGTGCAATCTTGTATGCATTACACACTTTAGGTTGTGCGTCAGACTATCAAACCGAACAACTTTTACTACGACGCCAATGACGAAACCGCGAAAAGAAATTGGTAGTTCTTTTTATCGTCTATTAGAAGTTGTTATTATATGTCAATGTCTACTGGACTCGAAAGATTTTCCCATTTCACGTTTTTACTGTTGTCACATAGTAAAACTTGTTCATGTTTGATGGTCTGAAACACCCTTTAGTTTGTAAATGCATTTACCATTTAACATGTTGAGTGCACTCCTCTAATAAATTTTAACCCTATCAGCTTAAATGTAATCTAAAATAGGCGAACTAATTTATGTAAACCACTAAAGTGATGCATAACTTTGGAGCACTTATCAGAGCAATGTTTTTACTCGTCGCAAGTTCCCAGTGCCGAACTAATCGGCAACTTCCGTGAGATTCTGTTAACTTTGTACACGAGATTAGACTTAACGAGAGTTTCAATATTGCATTCAAGTTCAAACAGTACAACGTTTCGGAGCACTGGGTGCAAGAAGTTTGATGGAATAAGAAGTTGATAAAATACTGAACTGCAAATATGTTATTCTAATTAAGGGGACTGTGAAACTTGCAGTCTCAGTACAAAAAGCGATAACGGTTTTTACCCCACTCAAACCTTACAGAAATCTATGGATTTAATACCTACACAATACAGGGTGAGATTGATATCATTAGCATCCTTTTAAACTAAGAGTCTACCCATCAAACTAAACAACTTTACTGTCGCGAGCAATATGTTCCGTTTCTGCGCCTATTGCTGCGACACTGGCCCCACCCTCTTTTCACATCTCCCTTTAGTTTTTGTGATCTGTGGTTATGGTTTAGAAGTGTTAACAGGTTTCCCTTTTTTAGACTGCAAACTCTACAAATTTCATAATATTCATTAAGTAGCCAGTGGATGAGTTATATGAAACGCTAATAAAAATTGTATTGGAGAAATTAAAATATTTTTCAAATATTAAAGTCGACACATAACAATACAATAACATAAAAATGTTTATATATAAACATTATTTTACTGTAAATTACTATGATAATCTACAATAAATACAGATAAAACAATTTACATTATCATTTACTAAATCCTAGCAACGTTTCTTTAATAAATAAGAAACACATTTTCGAAACAGCTATTTACTGAAACCGCTATGAATAAATCGTAATAAAAAAGCACGTGTTATAAACCTCCAACTTATTAAATTCATTCACATACGCAAAATTTTCCATCCTCCACAACATAGGAGAAAATAACAAATTCCCAGTATAAATACCTACTAAAATTTTATTATCAATTTCGGAATTTATGCTCGCAGATCTCATTCGGAATCCGCAGAAAAGCACGCGGGGTAATGAAATAAGTCATTTAAATTGGAATAGAAATTTCAATGGAGGAACATTAGGTAGATGGGGAGGGTAAAACGTGGTAATATTGGATTATATCACTGATTTATGCAAAATCTTTATCGGTGGTGACACCTGAAATTGGATTTCGGTATTGTCACATTACTTTTGTGAAAATGGCCGGAACTCGAGACTTTTGAGATCTTTCTCACGTTTACCTTTTATAATGTAACAGGTGTTAATATGGGGAGAGGAATCTACTTTATTTTTGTTCATGTATTGTTTTGTATTCATTAAAGTTTTTGGCTTAGCCCAGATTAGTCCAATATTTTGCCATACGTATAGCACTACTTTCCACAGCTTACAGCTATCATCATTCATCATCAGTCTATAAACGTCCCACTGCAGGGCACAGGCCTACAATCAGGGAGGGTGTATGGGCATTAGTCCACCACGCGTGCCCAATGCGGATTGGTAGACTTCACATACACATCAGAATTTCTTCTTCAGTGTATGCAGGTTTCCTCACGATGTTTTCCTTCACCGTTTGAGAGGTATTACGTACATAAGTTAGAAAAAGTCATTGGTACATAGCATGTTGTCCGTGCGGATTCGAACCCGGACCCCCATAATCGGGTGTCCATACCTCTCCATAGCTTCCATACGTACGTTCAATTTTTCCTTAAAATGGATAGGTAGACCGTTCTATTTCTTCATATTAATCAAGTAAAATCTATATTACTATTATAAAACTGTAACAGGAAGTTTGTCTGTACATTGAAGTATTAACAAAAAAAAAGTTACGATATGGTTTTTAGGTGTCCCTGATTCCATTTCACCAATTTTTGGATTTTTTGTCTGTCTGTTTGTTTGTGTGTTTGTTTGAACGAGTATCACGCAAAAACTACTGAACCGATTTTGATGAAACTTTTTTTGTTTGATAGCTTATGATCTGACTTAAAATCTGGTATATAATTTGTGCGGACGAAGTCGCGGGTTAACGCTCGTAACTAATAAAGTTTCTTTGCAGTATAGAGGTAAGCGCATATTACGACAAGTCTCATAAATTGATTAGCGCATATTACAAAAGTCAGCCCAAATAGCTTATATACGATCTATATGAACTATCGCAAGGGCGGAGCGGTTCGCATTTTAGCGCGGTGGATTTCCGTCCGTGCGATGCAGCCCGCTCCGCCCCAATGCGGCCCGTCGTAGTATGCGTGCCAAAGCGGAACTTTTTACTACGTCTGCCAGTATTACGTCAAACTAAAAATGTTAATGCGTTGCGTCCCAGCGCGGTCTAGTGTGCGAAGTACACATTTTCCGCTGTGATGCGTCCCGCCTGCTCCGCCCCGTCCGCCATGCGCTTATCTTTACGTCTGCCACACACATACAGAATTAGGATTTCGTATGGATTTTCACCCTTCAGAATTCCGTTCAGAATCCGCGAGTTTCCAACTGGTCAAATCAGCAACTCTTTATCAAACGTCAAAACACGAGCTTTGTATGAAAAATTGTACTAAATCATGTATAGTGACGTCATTGTTTTTCGTCGTCGTTTTGACACTTTTTATAGTTAAGCCTTTTATTAAAAATAGTATTCGAGCTACAGAATTACTGAAAATGTAAGTTAACGCTAGTAAACATATAAACTCAGTGCCATATTATTTTGATACAGTACATTTTTCGATGTATTTAAGGTTTTTACAATAATATTTTGAATAATATACATAAAAATCCAAACATCCGTATAAATCTGTAAGGTTTAAGGATGTGAAGAACATATGTTAAGCTATTTTTGTGTAATTTGCAGATGAATTTTGAAGATAAATTTTCAGTAAGTACTACGATAGTGCTCAATGCAATCGCTACGATTGCTACGTATGCTACGCCGTAGCAAGATAAGGTCGTGATTATAATACCGGACCGAATGCACGAGAGTGTAGCGTCTAACGAGCTTCTGCAACGCACCCATACAAGCGCAGTGTTCACTTACACCAAGTAAATAATGACAAAACAAGACGTGATGCTTTGTTCACAATAAAACTCAATCGTTGTCCTGAGGACTAGATTGAGGTCATGAACAAACCTTTTTTTTATTTATTTTTTTTTAACCTATTTTGTCCCATTGTTGGGCAAAGGTCTCCTCCAAGCTTTTCCAGCCTTCCCTATCCTGTGCCATCAGTTGCCATCTCGCTTCGTGGGCATCCAGGTCGTCGCGCCATCTCTTTCTTGGTCTGCCCCGGCCCCGGCTTCCATCGTCGGGCTCCCATTGGGTCGCGATCGTTGCCCATTGCTCCGTATGCATGCGACAAACATGTCCGGCCCACTTCAGTTTGGCGGCCATAACACCTGCATCAGCTATGTGGGTCATGGAGCGCAGAGTGATGAACCTGAGATTTCGTAAATGACCACGTTTGAGCACCGTAGGTTAAGATGGGCAGGATACACATGTCGATGAGTTTACGTTTGAGTGACACTGGAAGTTTCCCTTTCATTAACTCTTTCATCGACCAGTAGCTCTTCCAGGCGTTGTCAACACGACGGGTGACTTCTTTGTCTTGCCTGTTCTCGAATGAGAATATCTGGCCCAGATAAATATACTCAGCGATATATTGAATGATCATTTATATTTAAAATCATCACTTAACATCGTCATCTCATCGTCGCTTAACATCAGGTGAGATCGGGGTCAAATGCTTACCATTGCGACATAAAAAAATGTACACTGTAATCTAAACTATTATAAAACTGTAACGGGAAGTTTGTCTGTACATGGAAGATATTAAGAAAAAAAAAGATTCGATATGGTTTTTAGGTATCCCTGATTCCGTATCACCAATTTTTTTAATTTTTGTCTGTCTGTTTGTTTGTGTGTTTGTTTGTTTGTTTATTTGTTTGAACGAGTATCACGCAAAAAATACTGAAACGATTTTGATGAACCTTTTTTGTTTGATAGCTTATGATCTGACTTAAAATCTGGTATATAATTTGTGCGGACAAAGTCGCGGGTTAACGCTCGTACTTGTGATATGAACGCAAATTTTCACTTTTATCCGCGGCTGAGTGTACAGTAAGTAGCACGTTCGTGCACTCACCATTGTATAGTGTCTAGAAAGTATAGACACTAAAGGTATCCTAGGAATGTAGCTCCTTAGGTACTTTAATATTGCAACACCAACTACAGCTTTAACTACTTCAAAATTGTACTGGGTATAGGGATCGGACAATTTGTCAAATTAGCAACTTTTAATCGAACGTCAAAACGCGCGTGATGCATGAAAAATTTTACTAAATACCCACAAGCGTAGAGCGTCATGCGAGATGTCATCAACATTTTATAGTTCATCATGTTATTAAAACTAGTATCCTACCTAAAAAAAAACTAAAAGTGTGAGTATAGCGTTATTTTCAAATGTTTTTTTTACTAAGAAGATAAAACTAAAATATATTTTATACAGTCCGCTCCCCTATTATTTTCTATTTTCATTTAGCCAGTTTTGATGGCCGATCGTATTTCCTGTCTTAGCACTTTTTTGTCTTTTGAGTCTAACTCAAAAGTTCGGTCCCGAATTAAAATTACAAAAAAAAGTATCAAAAGCTTGGTACCGAACAACTCAAACGTAAAGTCTCAAAGGTTCGGTACCAAACTAATTACCGAACTCTAAAAACCAGACGTGTTTTACGTTTTAATAATCTAATCAATAATTTTTTTACCATTAATGCTTTAATTATCTAGCTCTGAGACACTTAATAAATTGTGTTTTTTATTTTGTTTAGGTATAAACATGTTATAAAATACACCTATGAAATTCTCTAAACAGCGCAATAAGCGATAAAAATGGCCCTTTTAAGCTAAAGCTTTCAAAATTGGATTTAATTTTCACGTAAGCTACAGTGACTTGAAAGCTTAAACTATCAAACATTTATTCTCATACAAAAGCACTTTAACTTTCCCTAGACATGTATGAGCTCTAGCATCAAACGCTCAATGCATTCGAACTTTAGTACCTGGCCAAAGCGAGTTTGTTATTTCATACAGTGTGAAATTCATGAGAAATTAGGATATGAAACTCATGTGAAGTTTTCTCATGTTAGCACTTGCCACGGACCAAATATTTTTCAAAGTTTATCTATTTGCTTTAGGAAGAAAGCGTGAGTTTCAAGAACCAATAATATCGAGCGAGTATCGGAACGGAAACTTTGGTTTAGTTTAATATTCAATAACAAATTTTCTGGTTCAAGAATCTCATGTAGTTTAAAAACTGCGTTTTTTCTATTACACACCAAAATTGAAATTGTAGACACTGTATCATTTTGGTGTCTGACAGTATTCACCAAAAATTTTGTTGTATAATTTTTTTTAAATTATAAAAATAAAGATAGGAACTGAGTGGGACTTATTATTGTGGGTATTGAAAAATTCATTTGAATTACCACGTTTTTTTTTTGCCTTTCGCTCACTTCCCAATAGTTTTATTCTACACACAGACAATGAAGTCCATCGAGCCCTGGGAATATCTCTAATCTGTTTTGGAACCCTCAGCGAATTTAACTAAAGACGATACGAGAAGTAAGAAATATAGATATTCGACTATCCTCCATTGCAAGTGGAACACTGCAAAAGATTTTTTTTTTCGAAATACCCAATACAGCATTACTTAATCTACTCAGGGAGCATCGACTGCTTATTACCGCGGACTATGGGGGGATCACACCTGTGACGTCGAAGGGCCCTGGTAGTTCAACCAAACCAGTGTAAGAACTTAAGAAACCTGACCTAGGGCACCCATAAGGGGTACGGACCTCGGTATTGGGCGTTGCTGGGACTACGCGGCGGATTGCGTACTCGAGTACGCTCGATCGATGAGAGCAAAAGGAAAGGCATGTAGCGTGTATGTGTGTGTATGTGTGTATATGTTAGTCAACTCCAGCGCTAATTTGAAGGTACGGTATAACGGTATGGACAAAGAGACGCTGACTTTGTCGCATTCCATGTCAAATTATAGTATACAGCTGCCGGTACAAAATAGTCTTTGACTATCTATTATAAGGACAGGCCTTGCGGTAGCATTTCCCTCTGCCATGGTATAAGAACAATTGATCATGTACTTTTACATTCAATTTTATACCTTACGAGCGTTAACCCGCGACTTCGTCCGCACAAATTATATACCAGATTTTAAGTCAGATCATAAGCTATCAAACAAAAAAGTTTCATCAAAATCGGTTCAGTAGTTTTTGCGTGATACTCGTTCAAACAAACAAACACACAAACAAACAGACAGACAAAAAATCCAAAAGTCGGTGAAATGGAATCAGGGACACCTAAAAACCATATCGTAACTTTTTTTTTGTTAATATCTTCAATGTACAGACAAACTTCCTGTTACAGTTTTATAATAGTATAGTATAGATCACTAAGCGAGACAGCCTATAATTGCGAAACAATAACTTCGAAATAAGACCGTTTGGGGTTCACACGAAACTACTTTTCATAATTTTTAACATTCAAAATTAGAATCTAAAGTTATGGGGAATAAAATCCAAAGTTGCGGATTTCATGTCACCTCGCCCCCCGCAAAAACTGGCAGAAATGTTTGTTAGTAGAATATCATGCGTAACTAGAGTATAAGTAGTCAAAGAAAATAGTAAACACATACTTCTGCAAATAAATATGTGTGAAGAGACAAAATATCAAAGCTTCTATGGATGTCAACAAAAACATATCACGTAAAAAATCCCTGCAAAAAACTCTGATCAAAAACAAATTACGTGTCCGCGTTATACAAATATGTGTTCGGTATGGAAATCGAACCAATCGGCTTACTTAAATTAAAATCGGCTTACAAGGTTTAATCGATGATTGGTTCTCATTACACAATAACAACCATGTTTTTCCTTCAAACATACAGGGTGACTGGTAATTCGACCTATTCCTTGAAAGGGGTTATACTAGAGTTCATTTGCAACAATTTTGCCCCAGTTAACTGGGGGTCGAAAATCGCTTGTTTTCGAGTTATCTCATTTTTAAGATTTTTTTGAAAAATGCCCATTTTTCCACCTAAAACTGACAATTGTGAAAAAAATACTCCACTCTCTGCACTAAGTAAGCATTTTTCTAATAGCTGATGAATGAGCGACTACATTAAACTAAAATACATGTGTAAAATACCCGAAACCACTGAAATAAAAGGTTATAAACCGCACGACAAAATTTTTTTATTTGGATTTCGTTTCAATCCAAAGAGGATTACTTAAAAAAAATGTATCACACTTGGCGTACAAATTACGGAAATAACTTCCTCAATTCCTAAACTTTCCAAAAAAGTGCAAATGTTGTCTACTTTGACAAGAGTTTGAAAAAAATTGTTAACAATGGCAGAGCAGGTAGCGGATTTCCTAGAAGCGAACCTTACAAGATGCCGATTTGCTTTTGTCTCTTTCATTTTATTGCTTACATTGTTTCTCTTTTGTAAGTATTCTTGAATGTTTGTACTAAGGTTCACAATCGAGGCCCACTCATTCGCTCAATTCATTAAGTAATCAGTTAGTTTCAACCATCTTGGAGTTCGGACGTGTCGTTGTTAACTAACTTAAATTCTGCGCTAAAACAGCTTCCTTTTCAAATGGCTGCTTACCAAAATGAAGAATACGCGGATATCATGTATTGTTACGGGTTTTGTGATGGTGACGCTGCTGCTGCTCGAAGAGACTATCAAAGACGTTTTCCTACCCGCCGTTTACCTGATGTCAGCGTGTTTGGTACGACATATCGGCGCATTCGAGAAACGGGATCGGTTCGACGTCGCCAAACCGACGCTGGTAGACCTAGCGTTAGTGATCCAATCGAAGAGGAGCAAATTTTGCAGTGTTTTCAAGCAGACGGCACTACTTCAACAAGAATTGTGGCTAGGCAGCTTGGTATGTCTCAGTGGAAAGTCTGGTTCACTCAGCACACAGCACGGCAGTATCCATTCCATTACACGCCAGTATCTATCGAGGAGGGAGATCCTGTCAGAAGGATGGATTTCTGCAGATTTTTAATAAATGCAGACATTGAAGACCCTGAGTATCTAAAAACAATCTTGTGGACAGATGAATCGAACTTCGACCGTGATGGTATTACAAACTATCATAATCTGCATTTTTGGGCCCCTAAAGGTCAGAATCCGAGAAAATCTAACGAAGGAGCTCACCAGCACAGATTCTCACTTAATGTGTGGATGGGAATCGTGCACAATAATTTAATCGGGCCATTCTTTCTGCCGGCACGCCTAACCGGCATCGCCTATGAAAACTTTTTAAGAGAAGAGTTACGTCCGCTGCTGGAGGATGTGCCGCTTACCACAAGAACAGCTTTGGTGTATCAACATGATGGCTGCCCAGCCCACTATTACCGGGGCGTGCGACAGTGGATGGATGAGAACTATCCACTGAGATGGATTGGTCGAGGCGGCCCGATCCCTTGGCCGGCTAGGAGTCCCGATCTAACCCCATGCGACTTCTACATTTGGGGTCATATGAAGACATTGGTGTATCGTACACCTATCTCTTCTCAAGAAGAATTAAGAGAGAGGATTTTGGCAGCTGCCCAACAAATTAAAGACACGCTTTCAACTCGAGTGACAGTAAGCGAAGTACGTCGCAGGCTTCGTGCTTGCATACGTAACGGAGGAAGACAATTTGAGCAAGACTTGTGATTTTTAAATGTAAAACTTTAAAACAAAATTTGTAATTTCATATGATTAGGTACTAAACATTATTATTTTACTCTTTTTTTTATTTTCACCAAACCAATAACTTTTTGAATAAAATTCACATCTGCGTGTTTAATAAGGTTTATTTTCCAAACTTGAACTAAAGTACACAACTTTTGCATCTTTTTGGAAAGCTTAGGAATTGAGGAAGTTATTTCCGCAATTTGTACGCCAAGTGTCATAAATTTTTTTTGAGTAATCCTCTTTGGATTGAAACAAAATCCAAATAAAAAATTGTTGTCTTGCGGTTTATAACCTTTTATTTCGGTGGTTTTGGGTATTTTTCACATGTATTTTAGTTTAAAGTAGTCGCTCATTCATCAGCTACTAGAAAAATGCTTACAGAGTGCAGAGAGTGGAGTATTTTTTTCACAATTGTCATTTTTAGGTCGAAAAACGGAAATATTCAAAAAATTCTTAAAAATGAGAGAACTCGAAAACAAGCGATTTTCGACCCCCAGTTAACTGGGGAAAAATTGTTGCAAATGAACTCTAGTATAACCCCTTTCAAGGAATAGGTCGAATTACCAGTCACCCTGTATATTATTCCGAAAAATTCAATAAAGCTTTGTTACTCGTTACAGGAGTCTAAATTTTAATTTGTTACGTATTTAAGGGAGTGCTTTCATTACATTAAATTTGGTTAATTTTATGACATTTCAGATTTTTTACATAAGTAAGTATATCGAGCCTTTTTGGGAAGAACATCGTAAGCGATAATTAAGTTTTTTTACAGGACGAGGTTTTTTCTATATATCTTATACATCGTGAATGGTATTTACTTGAAACTTCACATTTTGAAATTTTGGGGGCTTACGATGTTCTTCCCGAAAAGGCTCGATGTACAGGGTGGAAAAAAAAGGCCGTGTTTGGAGGGAAAGTACCCTTAATATTTATGATGGCAAATTTTACTGAAAAAAAACATTCCTTTATTTTCAAATTTAATTAAAACAGCATTTAAAGATTTATGAAAAATCATCTGCTTGAGCCGGGAATCGAACCGGTGAAACGTGAAAAAAAACAATCTGTATTTTATTATACCAACCGAAAGAGTCATTCATAAGGATCAATTTCTTTTAAACAACATAGTATCTTAAATTAAAAAAAGACCAAGAAAAAATGATTTTTTTATTGTTAAACTTACTATCTAAAGGAAATTCTTTACTTAACTTATAAATTGCTCAAAATGAGACCCATTTTCACGTATGCACAGACGTATTCTTCGAATAAATTCGCTACGTGTCGCCTTTTGTATTGAATTATGGTGAATATTTGAAATAATATTTTGTACTTCCGTTTTTAATTCCTCTACTGACCTGTAGACGACTCGTAGAGAATTCAGTCGTAGAATACATACTTTAAAGTATTTTCTTTAGATAGTGAGTAAGTTTAACAATGAAAAAATCTTTTTTTCTTGGTCTTTCTTTAATTTAAGATACTATGTTGTTTTAAAGAAATTGATCCTTATGAATGACTCTTTCGGTTAATATCATACAATACAGGATGTTTTTTTTTCACGTTTCACCGGTTCGATTCCCGGCTCAAGCAAATGATTTTTCAAAAATCTTTAAATGCAGTTTTAATTAAATTTGAAAATAAAGGAATGTTTCCTTTCAGTAAAATTTGCCATCATAAATATTAAGGGCACTTTCCCTCCAACCACGGCCTTTTTTTTCCACCCTTTATACGTTATAAAATGACATCTTATAAAAGAAAAAACAAATGTAAATATTCTTATTTGTATTTTTGTAGAGCTTGAATTGAGATAAATGAGATTTATTTATTGAAGATATTGATGATTAGAGCCAAGATTATTATAATATATTTCTTTAGAGCAATTTAATTTATAATGTATTGATATTTGTATGTCTGCTGCGGACAGAAGCTAGAGAGACAATTTTTTTTATTTTATGTTGTTGTTATCATGTAAGGTTTCACAAATAAAATTTCTGATTTCTGCTTCAGACCATCAAATTGAACATCGATAGGCCTATCGATAATGTTGAGACAATACTATCGATACTATCGAATTTTTTGAGGAGGCATCGAGCCTATTTTGCTGCTTCAATTGAATTTGTTTTTTATTTCTAAACAATTAAACAACATTTCCAAAAAACTAGAATTTCACATTGTAGTCATTGCTGATTTTCAATTGTTCGGGTCACTGCTGATTTGTTTTTATAATGTTTGTAGCTATTATTGTTAAAACCGCCAAAAGCGGCCACTTAACGCGGCGGTCTTAACGATAATAACTACAGGCATAAAACATAATAATCCTTAATGTTTCGATAAATTGAAAGCCAATCAGGATTCAGGACTACAATACTATTTAGGGCAGAACAAAAGGCTCACTGGCCTCTTAAGAACAATATTAATTATATCGATTGTTATAGACTCAATAGTCCAAAACAATCGATACTATCGACACTATCGATAGGCTTATCGCCAAATCTTACTACCATTGGCTATACATAGAAAATCGATATACTATCAATAGTCACCTAACGATCGACAACACTACTTTAATACTGCCTAACGAATATTGACGACATAGAATAGAATAATAATACTAACCAGAAAATCCCTGAGTGAATGTAAATTTGCATCAAAACATTAATTTCTAATGTCACTCTATGTTACCCTTGAGTTCCCCTTTCCCAGCATGCACTCAGTCTTAGTTGGTAAAAGAGGAAGCATGCGTTCAGAAGTGGTACGTTTAGAAACACGACGCTAACGTTTTGTGCCGTGAATGCATAATACGGACCAGGGATGTGACTGTTTAAATTGGTAAACATACAAACATATCCGTTTTAGGGTAAATCTTCAGAGCGTTCGAATCATAAAGTTACTAATAGAGTGACACCTGAGACAGCAAGATATACCTTGCGGAATCACTGTATAAAAGAAAGATATACGTGACGCGAGGCAATAGAACCGTTTTTGGGATCTTATCGCAGGGTAATAATTCCATTTCTGTGAATAAATGCGAATCAAAAGTGAAATCGTAGATAATTTTGTGAGATATACTAACAACATTTCATTAAATTATCCACGATTTCATGTTAGACACAGAATTATAGACAGTGCTCGAGTTTTTTCCTGCAAATAATCTCCTGGAAACAGTTTCATTTGACAACTCATGTCAGTTCCTCTACTAGACTGTAAGGTATAATAACTTTATGGTTTGAATGCCCAAAATACATCATCCATTTTGGTCCAAAATGTGAAATTGTCGGCGAAAAATAAATAATGCGATACTCTGTTAGAACTTGTCCGTCTAAGCATTTATTATTTAGGCACCAAAGCTGTAGGGCCATCATCCTTCTTGGTTTTATTTAAATTTGAAAATTCTGCCATTCATGAACATTTTCATATTGTTTATAAGAAAATGCATACAATTTTAAAGAACTAATAAAGCTCCTGCGCTTACAGTTAATACAGGGTGAAATTGATATCATTAGCATCCTTATAAACTAAGAATCTACCCATCAAACTGAACAACTTTTAGAATGAAAAAAAATCTGCTGTTGCATACATTTGAGTCGCATATCAATTTCATCCTGTATAATTAAAGCTAATAGCTGTGTGCTATTAAATTTTAAAACATTTTCTTATAAACAAAATGAAAATGTCCCGCCACATAAATTAGAGCGTTCAAACTGACGCTCCGAAATTAACCCTTTACTTATCGATTCACTATTAAATATCTGTTCATTTCGCAGTAGCTTAGATTATAATAGACTACCACTTTTTGTTCCAATGGATGTTTTAAAAGGTGACTAAGGTCTGATTCCGATCAAGGTCAAAGTAATTTATTGATCCGAAATTCCAAATCAGGATTACGATTTCGTATGGATTTTCCCCCTCCGTTCGTAATTGCGGAGGTATTAAATCCTACACAAAAACACAATCCTGATTCGGAACTCTGGATCGGAATTCCGTATGTGTGTGGCAAGTCCAAGGTATAAGGTTCTTTTGCCGTGTTTTAAGGGGGCGCAAGACATTAACCATTAGACACATCATTTCTCCCTTAAAAGCCTACTAAAATTGTTATAAATTCACTGTTTAAAATGTTCTTAGATACTTAACATCCTGGAGTGCGATTTTTGAATATCTTTCGCTGCTCAGCAGTTGATAATGTCAAAATTACTATATACGATTTTTGAAAGTCAAATCAGCAGTAGAAAGATGCGTATCTCCATTCATTTTCAACTGCTGAGCTCAGCGAATGAGATTCAAAAATCGCACTCCTGATTGTGATTACGTAATATTTATGATTTTCAATATTTTATGTTTAAATATCATTATCCTAAATAAACAATTAAAGCGAGAACTTTAAATACACAAACGTATCTAATAAATAACAACGTGAGCATTTAATTAAGTAATGTTGATCATTATTTCCGTTTCCATATTCATTGTTTGCAGAATTTAAAGCAAACAATTCAATGCATACTTTTACTCGTATTTTAATATGGACCATATTGTATGAAATACAAACAAAGATTACAAATACAAATATGATACCGATACAAAACTTTGGATCGCCATTAAAATTATATACTATTTATAGACCAATTCACCATACATAAAAAGTAGATACATTAATTATCGTCTTCCATTTCATTTTTTCATTTTTTATTTTAATACTTAATTGTACACACAGACACAGTGAAAACAGTTGAGTGTAAAAAGAGTGAACAACATAGAGATCCAGAGATATGCCAACCAACACGCTGAGTACGAAACCGAGTGTCGGATTTCCAACAGTACCACGCGATAGAAAGTATTTTGTTAGCTTGAATGTGCTCATTATCCATTGCGGTATCAGAACTCAACGTTCGAATAATCTTTAGTACTACGCAAGCATTATAAACTATTTACACATAATATCTCGACTGGCTTTCAGCCTCATAATATGTTGAATCCTTACTGTCGAGAGCAATGTGTTCCGTTTTTGCGCATATTGATGCGACACTGGCCCCGCCCCCTTTTCACATCGGTGGAAGATTATGTACGAACAACGACGAAGGGAATTTTTGGTACCAAAGCTGGAATATAATATGGTACGCGTATTATTTGACCAAAGAAATGATCCAAGCAGATTATTATTCAATATAGCACTGCATCGCAAGTAATTTAGCAATAAGTATCCCCGGGAAACCCCCCGCAACCTACCTACCCGGAATAGTGTGTGGATAAAATATTATCCGTAATATTCACATTTCAAAAATCCGTACCAGAGAGGGCACATCACTAAACGAACATGGTAGCATCGCTTTCCATGACAGCAATGCAATGTTCTCTACTTACTCTATTTATGTAATATAATGTCGACCTACTCTTAGATAGAGTAACTGAATTGTTCAGTAGTTCCTCTTTTCATAGTTTAATGACATTGTAATAGAAATAGAAATCATTTATTTGCGGAAACACGGTAACATAGTACAGGGGGACAGTTTTAATTTAGTACTGCATGTTTCGCCATGAGCATGGCATGCAAATTCGGTATACATAACTAAAAATTTAGTCTATAGTATGGCTACTGCAGGAAATTATAATAATATACTAAACAAGATGTAGCAATTCCATACAAAATAGCATAAAAACAATTTAGGTACATAATTATTTTGTCATTATAATAAGTATTAAATAGGTAATTCAAAAAATTTTTACAAACTCAGTGTCAACTAAAGCAATAAAATTTGAAAATAATGTCAAAATTAAATAAAATGTGATGTACATACATACATACATATACTCACGCCTGTGTCCCATTGGGGTAGGCAGAGACAACGGATCGCCATCGGCTACGATCCTGACACACCTTTTTCGCCTCTTCCACAGTCATATGTCGCTTCATACACGCTCGTCGGTTTCGGGTACATTTGATCTGACCCTTCTTAAGTACGCTGCCAATTTGGTCCGCATACGTACGTCTAGGGCGACCTTTTTTGACTGTCCCATTCACACTCGCTTTATATATTTCATTCGTCAGTCTGATATCACTCATTCTTTCCACATGACCAAACCATCTCAGCATTCCCTTTTCAATCCTTGATACTATATCCTCTAATGTGATAATGTGATGTTAGGTTAAAAATGTCACAATTGCATATCATTGGCTCATATCATGCTAGTTAAAGTCAGTAAATTAAGGTCCTTAAAGAATTGTAATAGAACGTACAGTCACATCCATTAAATGTCTTCCCTATACTAAGTTTAAGCATCATCATCATCATCATCATGGGCCTTATTTCATATAAGTAGATGTATCGAACAGCGTCTGTTTGGTTAAGACACCAAGTATATTTTATGTTTAAACTAAGTAATGAAAAGGTACTTTTTATTTGTTAAATCTTTTGATAATTCTTCTATTCTATTCTATTTTTATTTAATGGCGTCCGATGCGTTATCACAATTGTGCCAATGTCTCGTTATGTGGAGAGTACACGTAGGAAAATGATTAGTAGCATTTCTGCCAATGTCAAGTAATTTATTATAATCTCAAGTTAACGTTTTATAGTTAAAACACAAAAGAGTTTACAAAATGGCGGAGCCACGTGCAAGCCTAACAGATGCCAATACGGACGCGTCTGACCTCCCCCAGACTTGCAGCGCGACTCTTGATAAGTCTTGCATTAAAAGCTTCGTGACAAATTTCAATTATGAGTTTACCTAAAAATGTACATATAAAAGCTCTGCATATTGGGTAACTATTAAATAATCTGTGATACTGGTAGAGTTTTAACGAGTTAACAAATAAACGCAATACACGAACCCAGTATTAGATGTTTCAGTTCAGGTATTCTATGTAAAACATTGTTTCAAAAGAAGATATTTAGTCGTAGAAAATCTGAACTTACGTGTGGACACTGCACGCCAACTTAATATGGAAATTCCTGCACAAGTCCTCAATACATTAGAAGCATCTATACCTACCTATACATGGAGTATAGGCTTATCTGAATCTTGTGTGTGCATGTGTGTGCATTAGACTGGAATTTTGGATCCCAGATAAATTATTATCACATTTACTTTAGTCTAGTTCTGATTTTTATATTTTATTCACGCTTTATTCACTCTTGAAGGCAGACGAGTTTATTAGCGTAAAGTCATATCACTTCGAATGCGTCAAAAAGATGAGAAAGAATTTACGGATTGATCCGTAGGAGTGCTATTGCACAAGTCAGAGTGCAATAGCACTCCTCGGGCGCAATAGTGCCATCACATTTTAAAGATAATATTTTGACCGACAGAACACCACACCTAATACCTTCAAAAAATTACACATTCAATCAATCAACCAAATATACCTACTTTATTTTACACCAGAACATAAACAGTAAAATACAGAGAAAAAATACAAGAGGCACAAAATAAGGCGGCTTTATTGCTAAGTAGATATTTCTTCCAGACCACCATTAGGTTAGAGGAAAATGATTTACGAAGAAAGGTAGGCGGTGTTTCCAGAAAAATGATTAAAATGGTGCAGTTATCATAAATTCGACAACAGGTATACAAAAACCATTCTAATGTTGGTACGAAAGCTCAAACACTGCCACTCGCCGCTAGATATTCCGCTATGCTATAAAGTAACACTGCCAGACACGTACGTACTACGTAGCACTAGACAGGACAGGTCCCAATTTAATCGGAACCTACCCGACCACTCGACACGTACCGAATGTAACAAAATTGGTACGGGAAAGTGGCATCTCTATTGATTAAACTATTATTAAGTCGTTTCTTCTTTTAGATATGGATTCTTTTCTTTATTGTTAAATAGCTTTATAATAAATCATTAATGAATAACGAACAGTTAAAAATAATTTTTTTCAACTTATTTGCTCGTACAGTGGCTCTTATTGCACCGCTTTTAGGTACATAATGCAGCTTATAGAACACGCGTGCGAAAATGATTAATATTACTTTTTTTTTCTATAGTTTGATTTTAAATCTCAGCAAAGAGTTTTTATGTAGAAAAAACATTTTTTTCTGAATAAATTAATCTGTTTTAGTTAAAATATTTATATTTCATCAAACAATTTATTTCAGTTAATAGTTGTGTTATTTTGCAGATATCAGGAAGACATCTAGAGAAATCTTCAATTTAGAGTAGTGTATTGTGTCCTTTTGGACATTACTAGTGAAATGTCGATATTCTGAATGTGCTGTATTTAGAATATCTACAATACCTTGAAGAATACATTCGTGAGTATACGCATGTATACAAGAATCAATTTACGAATAGGTAAAGGAGGCACCTCCTTTACCTATGCTCGAGTTTCTATTATCAAAACGCAATCGTATTCGGATATTATGATTAGTTACCTCACTAAAAATTTCTCGGGTTCCGTACAAATCATCATCATCAGCATATCATCGTCCACTGCTGAACATGGGCCTCTCCCAAGGTTGCCCAAGGCGCGCCACATAACGCTGTCCTCTGCCTTCCTCATCCAGTCGCTCCCCGCAACTTTTTTTAGGTCGTCTGTCCAGCGGGCAGCAGGACGTCCCACACTACGTCTACCAGTTCGCGGTCTCCACTCTAGAACTCTGACACCCCATCGGTTGTCAGTTCTTTGGCAAATATGACCAGCCCATTGCCACTTCAGCTTGCAAATTTTCTGAGCTATCTCAATCACTTTAGTTCTCCGACGTACCACTTCATTTCTTCTGTGATCTCTCAGAGAAACACCAAGCATAGCTCTCTCCATAGCTCGTTAGTCGACCTTGAATTGATGAACTAGTCCGACGGTTACGTACCCAAACGGTGCCAATGCCGACGGGACCCAATAGCCCAGTCTTTTTACGGAATTTTGTTAGGAAAGGTGGGAAGTAATTATTATTTGGAATTTTAAACTGTAACCGGCACCATTTAGTGACAAAAAGACTATCTGAAAGCATATTTAAAAAAATTCGCTACGCAACATAGAAATCAAAATTGTGAGTCCCAGAAGGCTTTTAAATTAGTAATATTAATACCAATGCACTAATTTAAATTAGATTTAACAATATAAATTATTTTTAAGCAATATAAAATGGGCATTTAAATTTAAAAAATTAGATTTTTATTCGAAAATACGAATGTATTTTTCAAAACCTTCTAAGTAGACAAAAATATTTACACCATGTTTGAAGTATGTATAATGGTAATGCCATAAACTATATGCAAAAAAAAAACATGTTAGGTTTTTTTATAACGAGATAATAGCTAAATTTTTAATTTGGAACTGTTGCTGACGGGATTTTTTTTACTTTGGTACATTTCTAAGCTCAAATTGGCTCTTAAATACTATACCGAAAAAAAAATATATTATTAATTAGTCCCGGCATGAACCGTGAAATGACTGACCTTACTAAGCCTTCGTGCTCCATCCGTCCGTCTGTCCTATTTATTTAGGTCGTAGAATAATAAAATAGGTACCGAAACGAATAAAAGAATCACAAATACCATTATTTTATCAGAAAATTCTTATATTTTATCTCAAACTTACATGTAATACAATCTTGTGGTCCGTAAGAAACAAATCACATCACATCAATATGAAAAATATTCAATAAATCAATCTAAATGAATTTCTTTGACTGCCTCTTCTATTTATTTGATATGAGACATCAAAATATGTAAATAAGAAATGTGGAATACCTACGTAGTTTCTTACCCAACTTACTCAAGAGAGGATTACAATATAAAAAGCTCACAATATTACACTTTTTCGACTCTGTCGCCTAATCATCATAATTATTTTACGTTTTGAACCACGTATTGAGTTTTCAGATATCTCTGACTACCCCCTCGGGGAATATAGTCCAAACTTTAGTATCCAAACTTTTGATATAATGAAACCCGGTCAAGTATGGGTCAGCGCAGGACCGGTCGTTATGGCGATCCTTGGGGGAGGCCTATGTCCAGCAGTGGACGTCTATCGGCTGAGATGATGATGATGAAGTGCGGGTCGGGCTACTCGCGCACCGAGGGTTAAGTACCACACAACAATATAAATATTGTTACAAAAAAAATCTTGTGGTCCTTTAGCACGAGACTGACTCACACTTGGCCTGTTTTTATTATTTGTTGTTATACTGCAGTTTGCTCTATAATTCACACCAAGTTTGAGTTGGTTATGACATTGCAGGCTGAATAACCTGATTGTCTGAAAAGAAAGATGATTCCGTGCTTCGGATGGCACGTTAAGCCGTTGGTCCCGGCTAACATCTCTGGTGGTAGTAGTCATCACATAAAATCCCCGTCACATGCCGTAATGCGGACTGAAAAAACTCTGACACCAGGGCTTGCAGCCCACACGATAAGAAGAGAGTTCTAAAGTTACAGCCCTAAATAGGTAGGACAGACATACAGACAGACAGACGGACGGACGGACGGTTTGTTTTGTTATGAATTTTCCGAATTTTAGATATAGTGATTTAACACTTTATAATGATTGTGAAATAAAGATTTGGCATTTGGTAACTGCAAAACAGTTTGAATTGTAGTTACGAGGTGTCACATCTAAGCCGTCGATATGGAAATTAGTAAACATTGGATTTTAAATTATCAAAAGACACTGTTCGTATCTGGGGCGACCATCCGGGCGTCGCCCAGTGGGCAGGCCCAGGTATCGCTGGATAGACCAGATTAACAAAGATCTTGAGGAGCTGGAGGTGCCCAACTGGACTGAGATGGCACAGAAAAGAGATGAATAGCGTGCTTTGTTGTCGGAGGCCAAGACTCACTTCGGGTCCCTGAGCCAGCATAGTAAGTGAGTAACTATTCGTTCTGTTCTGCGTCTATAAAAACTTAGTACAATAAATTATAAAAAAAGTATTCATCCCTAATTCACTAAACTGTATCGATAGCATATTAGGATCGACAAATAAGCTATGAATTGCGATTTACGACCGCAAAATTTATGGACACTCAAACTGTTGCCGCGAACTGCCCCGCATTTGAATGTCCATTTTTATAGCTCCGTCGTTAAACACCGTATTCTATTTTATACCCATAGGTTCCCAATGTCGTAAACACCTCTTTACACAATAGCAGTGTAATAAGGTCCTTTCACACGTTCACGTCAATCGCATGAGTTGTAAACTTCGTGCAAGGCTGTTGCATTCGATAGCAGTTGCTATTTGTTTACAGTTTATTAAAGATAAGCGCGTTTTATTAGGGCCGTGGCTCAAAAATCCGCCCAAATTGCATCTATACAATTTATATATTTTTCACTATTTCCCCTTACCCTAAGGTTGTGTGGAAGAAATCGCTTTTTAGCGATAAGACCGCCTGTTTTTGTGCCTTTTGTATTTCCTGATTGTTTGCTCTCTGTATACTATGTTTTTTTGGTGTCAAATAAAGTATAATTGATTGGTTTGCTCCCATAGTAAAAGCTGTTCAGTTTGATGGAATACCAAGCGAAACTTTTTACGTCTGCCAGTATTATGTAAAACTAAAAATTCGTCAATGCGTTGCGATGCGGCTTGCTCTAGAATGCAGTGTTGCCAGATCCAATTTTTTCGAAATCCGTCAATGTGGAAAAATGCGTAGAAGTCCATAGATTACCTCTTAAAAAATCCGTAGGTCTACAGCCTTTTTTAAATGCTTTATCTAACTATTTTGAACTGACTCCAAAAATCGCTCTAAATTGGAGAAGTCAATGCTTTGCGACCCGATCTGTTTTAGTGTGCGAAGTACCTACGCATTTTCCGCTGCGATGCGGCTCGTCGTTATACAGGGTGAAATTGATATCACTGCCATCCTTTTAAACTAAGAGTCTACCCATCAAACTGAACAACTTTTACATTGGGAGCAAACCAACCGGAGCAAAAAAAGTCAGCTGTTGCATACATTTGAGTCGCGAACTCGCGCGTCGAGATTGCAGTTTAGTATGAAACAGCTGATTATTTTTTTGCTCCGATCGGTTTGCTCCTATAGTAAAAGGTGTTCAGTTTGATGGGTAGACTCTTAGTTTAAAAGGATGCTAATGATATCAATTTCACCCTGTATATATAAAAAATAAAAAAATAATAAAAATGCACTTTATTGCCACACAAAATACAAAAAAAGAAAAGGTACAGAAACAACAACCTAACCTAACCGGTATATAACCTTATATTATAACCTTTAATGGACAGTGTACACAAAAGACATGCCTTGAATTTCAAGCATGTAGGTTTCCTCGCTATGTTTCCGTCCATCAAAAGGCCACACCAAAAATGTATAAATCAAAATTGGTCATTTGTCGTTACATACCACAACATACCAAAATTAATCGTTTCTCCAATATCAAACGGCAGGCATCTTGTACAAGAAGTCTTCAGTTAATTAAAACGCAATCGACGACGATGGGTCAACCTGCTATGAGAATGGCATTCGCAATCTAACTATCAATTTGGAATGCATCTCTGAACTCAAGTTCAGAGACCCGCTACTTCAAAGTAAGTCATTGAACAAGATGGAAGACAATCAAATCACCTGTGTACGTCTAGATTAGTTTTGATTGTATGAGTTTCAAAAGTCATTGATCAAACTCGAACTCAAAATAATATCACATAGATAGCTTCTGACGTCATTTTTTTTGACTCCACCACCGGAGAAAATGCAGCCAGAAACTCTGCAAGGCACATCTTTTAAACAAAACTAATTATACAAAGTACAATTACAAATACAATATTGAATAACGTAAAGTGTTACAGTTACAAGACCAGAAATGTTGGTCATTCATATAATCATCATAGAGTTTATAGACTTAAACATTTTTTTACAGAGAATTTAGCGTATATAGTTGACCTTACTAAATCGAAAATGTGGGAATACTAATTTATTTTAATTCTTGTATTGTAATTATGAACGTCACTGTTTTTGGTTTTGATTTCGACTCATGTATTTTTGTTGCTGATTAGGGGGCGTCCATTAATTACGTGAGGGAGGGGGTCGAACCGAATCAGTACATATAGGACAGCTAATTTTTTTTTGTTTCTGACAGGATGCTCCCATAGTAAAAGTTGTTCAGTTTGATGGGTAGAGTATGTGGCTTAAAGGTTAATGATACTTTTCCTTACACCCTGTCTCATGACTGTGACAAATTAATTAACTGGAATTATTCCATGGAATCCATTTCATTAATGAAATACCATTAAATTAACATGCATCTCACTTGCAAAATTAACATATTTAGTTCTGCCTTTATTCCAAAGACACGGTACAAAACCGAAACGCACTGCGAATGTCGTTGCGGTCAACCGCGGATAGTCTGCACTACCCTTATCGAATCCACATCGCAAACTGTTCTTTACAATGGTTGCTAACTATTATCAGGGTTCCTTTTATGGTTCTAATGAACCGATATTGGTTAATTTGGCGACCGAATCGCTTGTAAAGCCAGATACGTCCGGATTATTGAGTCCCATATTGGTCATTGGTTGGTTTTTATTGCTTTTTCGATGTTATTGCGGTTTTAGGAGACGTAATGGCTCCAATATGTTTTCTTGTTTTATGAAATAAGTTTCATTAGTCTTGGTACTTTATTGAATTTCGCATTAATTAATTACATTGATAATTAATACCGTTTATTATACAGCTAATTATGCAGAGTGAAATTGATATCATTAGCATCCTTTTAAACTAAGAGTCTACGCATAAAACTGAACAACTTTTACTATGGAAGCAAATCGATCAGAGCAAAAAAAATCTGATGTTTCATACTAAACTACAGTGCCGTGCCGATGCCGATTTTTAGGTGTCCCTGATTCCATGTCACCAATTTTTTTATTTTTTGTCTGTCTGTTTGTTTGTTTGTGTGTTTGTTTGTTTGAACGAGCATCACGCTAAAACTACTGAGCCGATTTTGATGAAACTTTTTTTGTTTGATAGCTTATGATCTGACTTAAAATCTGGTATATAATTTGTGCGGACAAAGCCGCGGGTTAACGCTCGTAATAAAATACAGCTACACCTCACTTGTATCAGGTTTACCGAATACCTGGCCAGTAAAATATAAAACCCCCACTATAAAACTCCCACCGTGTTGTAATAAAGAAATATACATACATAGGCATTCATCTAATATTTTCTATCATCATCAGCGTAGGTATAATATCTACGTCCCACTAACTATAGGTTTTCATATAAAAACGAAGAAAAATTATAGGTGTAATCAAATATTCGGATTTCGGAGAGAGATAAATCCTACCTTTCCCCCCTCTCCCCGGATACGTGCTACAAACCAAAAGAACCTAAATAGATGTTTGTCCAAAAAAGTTGTGCTTAATAATTTCGAGCTCGCTTCGTTCGCTCTGTTATTTTAATTTGTGCGGACAAAGCCGCGGGTTAACGCTCGTAATAAAATACAGCTACACCTCACTTGTATCAGGTTTACCGAATACCTGGCCAGTAAAATATAAAACCACCACTGAAGAACCTTTTGAACAAAAAGGAAGAAATAAAAGAGGTAAAAACAAATTGACGCATAGAGATTTTTATTCAAAATTTGTATCATGAATTATTCCCTCTACAAAATGCCTCTACTCCGGATTACAGGTGCTGACAAGTCACGTCAAATCACAAATCACCCCGCTGTCATCGACCAAAAACAGAATGTGGAACATGGGACCAGCTGATAACAAAAGTGATGGACGCCCGCTATGTTTCCCAGAGGTTTTGTGCTCCAACGGAGGGATCGACATACGAAATCCCGAAAATCTACCAATTTTTAACCCTATGTCGAAGATATGAGAGTCGTGTCTGAGGGCTTGCTTATGTGGATTGATACCATAGTTATTTTTTACCAGTATTACCGGTGTTACAAACGTGATTTTGATACTGGTATTGAAAATGGTAAAAGCTACATTTCGCTCTTATTTTGTTAAAATTTGTATCTTTAATGATGTTAATTATTTATATGTCACATAAGAGAATAAAGGAAAACTTTTAGCACTGAATACGTCTAAGTAACTTTGGGAATTCTTCTATGTATTCATAAAGTTGACATACTTGAAAAGTTTGTAAAAGTTGTGAACTAACGTAGGCACATAAATATTCTTAACAGTACGACCAGGAAAATAATTCCGCTCGTCAATCTTCGTTTGCGCAGAGCAGTGCAAAATCGAGAGAAAGAGTCTACCCATCAAACTGAACAACTTTCACTATGGGAGCAAACCGAACGGAGCAACAAAAAAATCAGCTGTTCCATACAGAACTGCAATGCTTACGCGACACAAAATTTATGCAACAGTCAATTTTTTTTTTTGCTCCTATTGGTTTGCTCCCATAGTAAAAGTTGTTCAGTTTGATGGTTTGTTCAGTTTAAAAGGATGCTAATGATATCAATTTCACCCTGTAGAACTGTAACAGAAAGTGTGTCTGTACATTGAAGATATTAACAAAAAAAAGTTTGGTTTTTAGGTGTCCCTGATTCCATATCACAAATTTTTTGTCTGTTTGTTTGTTTAATCGAGCATCACGCAAAAACTACTGAACCGATTTTTGAGGAAACTTTTTTTGTTTGATAGCTTATTATTTGACTTAAAAACTGGTATATAATTTGTGTGGACGAAGTGGCGGGTTAACCCTAGTATTTAATCACAAGTGATATAAGGGGTATAAAAACAGTTTTATTTGTGTATTGACTGAAGTACCTAGGTATAGGTAATATCTCTAATAATAATTAGCATAGGAAATTCTTCACTATAAATACCAATTTTAGGCAGTAGATGAACCTAATTACTTCCTAAACTCCCACCGTGTTGTAATAAAGAAATATACAAACATAGGCATTCATCTAATATTTTCTATCATCATCAGCGTGGGTATAATATCTACGTCCCACTAAATATAGGTTTTCATATAAAAACGATGAAAAAGTTATAGGTGTAATCAAATATTCGGATTTCGGGGAGGGATAAATCCTACCTATCCCCCCTCTCCCTGGATACGTGCTACAAACCAAAAGAACCTAAATAGATGTTTGTCCAAAAAAGTTGTGCTTAATAATTTCGAGCTCGCTTCGTTCGCTCCGTTATTTTTGTGTAGGTCTTTTTATAAACATAAGGGTGCGGCAACATCGGTCTGTGCTTCGGGCAGCAGAAACCCACGCTACGCCACTGCTATTGCCCTACTGGCTTCCGTCACTAAACTTTTGCGCATCGTAAGCAATGTACCGGACCTAGAGTACATGAGTAGTCCATACAGAGGACAAGCTCTCTAACAACGTGGAAAATTCATACCTAAACCCCTAGGGTTGACACCTGTTGCAAGTAAAAAAAATCGGCCAAATGAGATGTGAGTCGTGTTTTACATGGGTTGCGGTCGGTCACAAACATACTACCCACCATAGATAGTGTAGGGTATATGAATAATATAAAGCAAAACATAAAAACGCTACTTGACATGCATTCGCACTTATGATAACCGTCAATTAGAATAAGCGAGATGTGAATAGTAAATAAATGCCATCTTAAAACCTTGTGTCACCACGGACGGATCCAGCTGGAGGACTGCGTTATGTCCTTTAGTTGATAAGTTATTCCTACCAACCGACCGTAACCTTGGGTTACGGTGGGTAGCAATAACTTATCAATTAAATTGTATTCGTAAAAAAAAAATCTAGATGTTTTTAAAAACGTTCAATGCATACTGTACAAATTGTGAGCATGTTTGATTTTCATATTTATCAACACTAATCACAAAATCATTCACTTTTGTCAGTCAATTTCCTCGAATGCGCGTGACGCAGCCCTTGTGTTCGTCTCGCAGTGGAACCGGTTTGTTCAGCTCGCGCCAACCAAAGAAGTTCCTACGACAAAACCTTAATCCATTGCACTAAGGATCAAAATCGCGTGTATATGGGGCTAGCGGCTACCACTTGTTCATTTACACGGGCTGAGCGTCGGTGAGAGGTCACGCACACATCGCCTCGCTATGTATGGGTATACCTATAGTTTCCGCTTAGTATGAAGCTTCCGATCTGTAGGAATATTTAATCATGTGCCTAGAGTAAGTAGTAGATTGTTAACCAAGGGATGAAAGTCACCCATTTCACACAAGATGTTTGGCGCCCCGAACGAATGTGAGGGGCGCCCATATTTCGAGTGTGAAATGGGTGTCTTTCGCCCGAGTTAAACACTCTGCTTTTCATTTCGAATACGAGGAAAGTAAACAAAAGCCAGATATAATATGCGAAATCAATTTCTGAATCGCTTGACGAATTAATTTTAGACTAGGTACGTTTCAAAACGTTTGAATAAATTTGAAATCACTCGGGGTGCCAATGCTAAAGAGAAAAAGCATACGAAGATATATGAATGCTAGAGTGAGACAGATAGACTTCCAGAGTGATTTTTACGCGTTTTAAAACGTCGTTTTACGGATTTTATATTTTTTAAGCAAGCTCTTTTTTTTGAGGAGGTTTTAATCGGGATCACTTTTTTCTATCTGCTTATAATTTTAATAAGAGTCTCCAAATGACAAAGAATATTGTTATTTAAATTAACTTTTATTAGAATTCAAACATATTGATCATAATAGTTATAAAAAAATAAGAATGAATATAATTTTATCGAAGTGTGTTTGTATAGGTTTCTGCCTTTGCTCAGTATAGATGTAGATTTTTTTTAAATTACTTTTCCGCCCTAGGAAAGAAAAGTATCACTTTCAACCCGCTTCTTAGATAAAAATGACATTCTTTCAGAGTATGAGAGATGAAAAATATGTTCCTTATGCCGCGCCGGACAGAATGTCTTTCCCTATGCGAATTACGAAGTATTATGAAAGCTAAGTTAAGCACCTAAGATTTTGCCCGTATCGTCTGGCAGCGGGAAAGTATTTTGCAGTACCCATGCAATCAAAGCGAGTGAATTTTTAGTTTTTCAAGTGAGTGATGTATCTGTTAAAAAACTCTTTAGTAATCTGTGGCCAAACTAACGCAACCCAGACACCTTTGTCACTGGGATTACTTAGGACCTTTGTTATGCCGGAGCACGGATCCGCGCGACGAAACAATTTATTTCTATTGTGTCTGTAATTTCCGGCATACGAGAGGTTAATTATTTATGACCATAACGTGCTAGCCAATTATGTCAAAAGTGGCTTCGATGTACTTGAGACTCTGTATTTCCCGTCCAGGATAATGAGCGTAACCATAATTATAATGTAGAAAGGTAACTCAAAGGTACATAATTAAAATAGAGAACTCAAAAGGCGACCTCATTAATTGAATAGGTTAACTTCAACGCTTAGTATTAGGTCCGCCACATACATCCGGAATAAACCTGATTCGGAATTAGATTCCGTGTTGCCGCTTTCAGAGACTTTTTTCACTAGATCTAGTGATTTTTTGATGTCTTAGGTGGCATATTTTAAAGTGATTTTTGAGCATAGGCGTTGATGGAACGATACCGTATCGTGACGGTGCAGTTGCCACGTCGCGTCGTTGCGCCATAGTTGCGAAATCGCCTACGCTCAAAAACCGCTTGTGTGATAATGGTTCATGCCATTTTGTATGCAGATTGTGTCTAATATAAAAACTATCGATATTCTTTTGATATATTTGCATTAATATTGGAATAGAATTTACAAACCATCATCGTAACATTCGTAACGTCAAGACCTCATCACATGATAGTAAATATCATGTATAGAAATTGTTTATTTCGTTTTAATAAATACCTAAAAATGCAATTATTGTCATTCATTTGGCGTTTTATACATTTTTATATTAGTCATTTTTTAAACAGCACTCTAGTATTTTTTGTAACCAAAGTTGACAACACTGAATCCTGAATCAGGATTCCGGATCGCAGTTTCGTCTGTGTGTGGCGGACCTTAAATAGGTTTACTTTATAAAACACAGTTAAGTAGAAAGTTACACGAGATAAGGCTTTTCGTCACCGAATACTGTTTGTGAGCATTCAGAAGTAAAGCTTTTCAGGGTCAAGCATTGAACGTTCTCAAGCTTGCATCAATTTATTTTCCGTCCGATTCGATGACACGTTATTCTGGAGTCTACATGATACAGTACATAGGCAAGGACTAAAACAAACTGTCTCATCTATCTATAAGGTCTAACAAAATTAGCTGAAACTATTTTAAGGGTATGCTCAGACCATCAAACTGAACAACTTTCTCAATGGGACCAACATCGAAATCGCGAAAAAAAAAATTGATGTCCCATACAAAACTGCCAACACAACTTGACTCAAATGTATGGGGCAGCAGATTCTTTTTTCGAGATTTCGATATTGGTCCCGTAGAGAAAGTTGTTCAGTTTGATGGTCTGAGCATACCCTTAAAATAGTTTCAGCTAATTTTGTTAGACCTTATATACTATTATAAAACTGTAACAGAAGTGTGTCTGTACATTGAAGATATTAACAAAAAATAAGTTACGATATGGTTTTTAGGTGTCCCTGATTCCATATCACCAATTTTTGGATTTTTTGTTTGTCTGTTTGTTTGTATGTTTGTTTGTGTGTTTGTTTGTGTGTTTGTTTGGGTGTTTGTTTGTTTGTTTGTTTGAACGAGCATCACGCAAAAAGTACTGAACCGATTTTGATGAAACTTTTTTGTTTGATAGCTAATGATCTGACTTAAAATCTGGTATATAATTTGTGCGGACGAAGTCGCGGGTTAACGCTCGTTCTATATAAAATCGCTTCAGAATTACGCCTCACGGGCGAATGATGATTATGATGAAGATCGGGATAATCAGATACATATGTACCTAAGCTTCCCTTTTTTCCCCACGAAAACATAATGTGGATACGTCTTTTTGAATTAAATTTAATTAAAAAAATCTGTCCACCCGCGCCGTTTTGTCATACTGGTCCTCGTAGGTAGCCAACAGTAGGTAGAACAACTTGGACAACATGAACAACTCGGTCAACTGGGAGAAAATAAACAACTCAGTCAACTCGGGCAACATAAACAACTCTTACACGTAAACAACTTGGTCAACTTGTCCAACTGATTTGACTTGTTCAAGATGTTCATGTTGTCCAATTGAGTACTTTCGACAACAAAACATCTCTGACAACATGAACAACTTGGTCAACTCGGACGGACAACTCTGTCAACTCCGACAAGATTGTATAAGTGGATCAAATTGTCCGAGTTGTTCATGTTGTCCGAGTTGTTCAAGTTTTCAGAGTTGTTTTTGTTGTTCAAATGTCCAAGTTATACGATATTTTAGCAATCCCGGGACTTAAGAACGATCCTGGGCTTTGTGACCACATTATTCTTGTGAAAAATGAAGTTTAGGTAAATATGCATCCGAATATCCGATCTCAATGATAACCGATTTAAGATGCTTGCCTTTTGAGCGCACTTTCATTTCAAGTAGGTTAACGTCCGAACGTGTTTAAAAACACGGAAGCACTTGAGATCAATTAAGTTTAATTTCAATGACATTTTGGTTTCCCCACTCTTCGAATTGCTGAAGAAAGCTCTTTAAAATTGATAGGATCCATAGACACATTTATTTAAAAACTTGTTCTACAAAAATATTCAGCTATACAATTCGAGGTGCGAGGGATGAGGTAAGAGTGCGTTGATTGGCAGGAAAATATTGTCTTACACCTAAATTTGATTGGTTAGATTGAGAACTGAGGTGATTGCCGATTTGACATCATTAATATCTGAGCAGTTTCTGAAAAATTCGCCTCCTGTAGAAGTCTATTAGGTTATTTATTTGTATTATGTAAAGATCGAATTGCCAAATATAGAATTATAATAATTATATTATACATTTTATACAGGATTTTACATAATTAACAACAACAAAATTCCTCATCGAAGCCAATTATTAAAAATATCCCAACTCTAGTGTGACATTTGAAACATAGATTATTTTTTCAGAAGGATTGTGTTTGTAATTCATTTGTAAGAGCAAATAAAGTAACACATTTCAGTAAGAGACGAAGAAGCTTTCTTTGTCGAAAAAAAACGAATTATAAGCTGAAATTATCTTACATGAAGACAAATATGAATAATTTATTGAAATAATTCTTTTTATTTTTAATTTTTGTACCAATAATTTAACTTTTTTGTCAATCTGTTACTTATTGTTCTTTTTGCAAAAAAATAGGTCTTAATATTCAAGATAGCTTTAGAAATAAAGATAACTTAGAGTAAAATTATCTTTTAAGTTAAGTACTTACAAGATAGGTAGTGACATCGCGTTGACCTTACGACGTATCTGGCTGCCGTTTAGTCTTGAACTGCCGGCAGTCCGTAAAATAGTGCTGCGCTTCAACGATGACTATTTTATTATCGATAAAACACCCTGTATAGAACTCCACAGCAGGAATAATCTTCAAGCCTTAGGAAACAATGTCAGAAACTAACAATGCCCATTGTATCGGAATTGTAAGAGAAATTCCTTCAATTTCCTTTAACTCGCTCATGAACACTGATTTATTATTAATAATGAAAACGATTTCAATTTCTAATCTTTTCAGGCAATTTGACTTCTAACGTTAAAATAAATAATAAGTAAAAAGTAAATGAACTAATCAAGTATCACTGTAGATACGCTGATTTAGATACCTACTCTTATCTACGTTTTATGACATTAGATTCCGACATTAGAGACCCGAAAGCGACAAAATCAGCAATGCATTTTTTAATTTAAGGTGGTTGCAGAGGGGTACTTTGTATATATGAAAAAAATAGTTTAGAAAATCTAGATGCCGTGTCACAAATAACATTTGCAATTTATAAAATAATTACGAAGATAAGCTTTGAAATTTTTCATACAAAATTTTAAAAGCTTTATATTTCGTAATTATATTATAAATTGCAAATGTTATTTGTGACGCGGCATCTAGATTTTCTAAACTATTTTTCCATATATAAAATACTACTTTTATTAATTCCGTCTACGCGTATTGTGCGTCAAACTTTTGTATGGACTGAAACCACCTTAAGTAGTTTTAAATACACTTGGCATTTCGTCCCTAACCTAATACTAACACCCTCATTGCTAACACCCTAGGTTAGGTACAAGTATTATGTACCTACGTAAGATTCAGTTTAGATAGTTTAGTATGCAGTAAAAATAGCATTCTATTTTAAGCATAACTTTACAAAGATATGGGCCTGTGTGGTTTGACCTCCTTTGCCCCGGATCTAAGTTGAGTTATTGTTTCAACTAGATATAACTTTCTACTACGTATATCTAGGTCATAGCTACAAAATCTGGGATAGGATAGCCATCCTATCAGTTATATCCACGTTATTTAAAAATACATATTTAGATAACAATGGGGTATGCAAAGATTTTTTTTGGGGGGTATGTGTAAAGTTGGCTTCGTTTTAATACTTTCGCGGCCACTGATGGAAGTACTGGTTTATTTATTAGGTAGTGAATTTTTCCCGCGATTTCATCAGCGTTGACTTTTAAAATATATGTTAATACAGAACATGTTCTAGGACTTCGCATTGTAGGTGTGTTATTGAGCGGTCGCCGCCCGTGTCAGTTGCCTGCTTCCCGGCCTACAACGAAGCTCAAATTTAATGGTGGCTCAAGATTGTGTTTTTATTTAAAATACGCAATTTTTATGTTAAGAATAGAATAGAACATATTTTATCTGTGTTACTTTCATCTAAAATCGTTCTGCCATATTTATTCGTAAACTCACACAGACCCAAACATCACCAAACATCGTCACAAACTTTCCTATTAAATAATTTTAGTGGGATTGTTCCTAGATTGGAATAAATCATCTACTAAATTATGTGAATGACGTATTACGAGATGATTATGATGACTAAGCTTTTGTAGGGGGAAAGGCAAAGTATCTAGAAGTAATTATAGTACTCTGTGGTATGTAATTTCTCATTTCTCATGTCATTTCTCAAACCCTAATATGCTATAGTCACTTATAGTTAAACCTTACTACCTTTGAAAAGGGGTCCCAATGTTTGTGATCTCCCTGAAGGCGATTGCGGTTAGGAATCTTTATGTATACGTAGGTATGTATGTAGTTGTAACTCACCATAATTCTAATAACTTGTCTCCAAAGTGTATGTTATTTCATATCGAATTATCCTTTTGAAATATGTTCCTCCTTGATCTTGATTGAAGATAGAAACAGTGTCAAATTCACAAAATGGATAAGCGAAGTCTTGATAATCCCGATAAAATATTGTTGTAACTCATCTTCACTGATTGCTACAGATCTGTCAACACTGCCTTTAGATATTCGAAAAACTGAATCTATTCTCACATTTTGGACACTTAAAGCGTGCGTCAGTCAATTGTTTTTGCTTCACTTAGCTTGGAATATGTTTAACTTTCATTTGTTTGTTGTTTTGCATCTAATTTATGACATTTATTTTGTTAAACAACGAAAATCTTTCACTACAATAGGTTGGGGACCGGGCACTTTCCGCCATATTTGATGAGGGTCTACGCATGCGTATCAAGATGCGACGTTTTACACATGCGCTCTGAATTTTTGTACATTAGAAATTTAAAATAGCATAGTTTTGGTTTGTCTAACGTGGGAAAAATTTTAACGGAGTAAGTACAGTCCCTTTGTAAAAGCTCTCCAAATTACACAAATGTTAGTTGAGTTGGTAAAAGAATTCTTGTGTAGAAATTTTATGAGGGCGTGAAATGTTTGCTCGCCTTGTAGATATAGCCCAGTCATTTTACGGTTTGAGCCGGGACTAATTAATAAATGTTTTTTTTTCGGTATAGTATTTAAGGTGGTTTCAGTCAATACAAAAGTTTGACGCACAATACGCGTAGACGGAATTAATAAAAGTAATATTTTATATATGAAAAAATAGTTTAGAAAATCTAGTTGCCGCGTCACAAATATAATCGTCTCATGGTCTCAAATACAATGCAAGCAAGAGTGTACTGCTTGCTTTCAAAGCAGGTAACAAATGCTATAATAGCCCTGGCATCACTCTTGCTGGCTCGCCACTCGTAAAGGTGAACGAGTTCAAGTATTTGGGACACTGAGTCACCGATGACCTTAAGGACAATTCTGATATTGAGCGGGAACGCAGGGCGTTGACGGTGCGCTGTAATATGTTGGCGCGCAGGTTTGCACGATGCACTGAAGAGGTAAAGCGTACACTTTTCAGAGCTTTTTGCCAGTCGATGTACACGTGCAGCCTGTGGGTCAGCTATACGCAGAGAGCCTACAATGCTCTGCGTATCCAGTACAATAATGGGTTCAGGATTCCTTCACGCCATAATACGCAGTAGAGTCGCCTCTCTGATGCGTCGCGTCCAAAGTAGCACCAACAGTCTCCTGAACACCATTTCAAACCGGCCACACTGTCCCTTCTGGAGGCACTGGACGGAACTACACCTCTCCGCTGCCCCCTCTATCAGAAAATAGGCTATTTTAATTTATATGACTGTTATGTATTATACTGTACTAACATAGTTTTTAAGTACATACTAACAATCTATGGACTGTATCTGAAATAAAATTATTTTGATTTTTTTTTTAATTTGAATTTTTGAAATAATATTTGCAATTTATGATATAATTACGAAGATATTTTTGAATGAAAAATTTCAAAGCTTTATATCTTCGTAATTATTTTATAAATTGCAAATGTTATTTATGACGCGGCATCTAGATTTTCTAAACCATTTTACCCGTATATACAAATATATTTATATTAATACCGTCTACGCGTATTGTGCGTCAAAGTATTGTATAAAATTGACCCCTCTGCAACCACCTTAAGAGCCAATTTGAGCCAGGAAATATATTAAAATAAAATAAAAAATTACTTCTGCAACAGCCCCAAATTTAAAATTTAGCATTTATATCGTTCTTAAAAACCTAATGGTAATTTTTTTTTGCATATTCTTAAGGCTTTATCATTAAACATACTTGGTGTTCATATTTTGGTCTACTTAGAAGGCTTTTAAAAATACATTAGTATTTTCTAATGAATACCTCATTTTTTAAATTTCATTGCCTATTTTATTGCTCAAAAATAATTAATATTGTTTAATCTAATTAAAATGTGTGCATTTATATTAAAGTAATTAAGTTAAAACCCTTCTGGGACAGACAATTCTCATTTCTACGTTGCGTAGCGATTTTTTTTATATTGTCTTATCACCCCTTCTAACAATAAAATTTCTCCGTAAAATGACTGGGCTAATAAGGGTATTATCTCACAAGCGGTTTACGAGCGACTTTTGTCTGCAATTCGCTGTGAATCAACAATGATATTCTATTGTTTTTTCTAAGTATATTTAAAAGCTTGTCGCGCCATCGCCCTCGCCCGAAAATCTCTAGTGTGGTGATAGAAACCAACCTTCCGACGCGGTGGTAGAGTCAAAAATGACGTCACAAAGCTATCTATGTAATATTAATTTGAATAAAAAATTTTTGATTTTGATTTGATTTCATACAACATTGTGTTAATATAACGTTCTTATCATGTTTATGAATTGATTGATATAATTACCTATACTTAAACATTATAGTATAAGGTCGAACAAAATTTGCTGAAACTATTTTAAGGGGATGATCAGACCATCAAACTGAACAACTTTCTCTATGGGACCAATATCGAAATCAAGGAAAAAAAAATCAGCTGTCCCATACAAAACTGCAAACATAACTCGACTCAAAAGTATGAGACGCAGACAGTTGTTTTTTTTCGCGTTTTCGATATTGGTCCCATAGAGAAAGTTGTTCAGTTTGATAGTCTGATCGTCACCTTAAAATAGTTTCAGCAAATTTTGATAGACCATATTATATGTTACAGAAGTATGTCGACTGGTAGGCTGATACACCGGGTTGAACCTAAGGGTCAACCCAGAGGTTCAAACTTCATCTGGCAGTAAGGAATCGCATTTCTTCACGCTCTATCGCGACCCTTCTCGCTCTAGCAAATTACGTTCCTGATCGACAGAAAAAGAAAGAGCGTTAAAAATGCGATTTCATCCTGCCAGATGAGGCTCCACCCTTAAAGTAGGTACCTAAACATAACCCAGCCTTTGGTCACAGTAACCCAACTTTACTCCAGTACTTTACCCGACTTTGGCAAAGCCAAGTACGCATCAGGATTTCTTCTTCAGCGCATGGAGGTTTCGTCACGATGTAGGTTTTTTTTTATATGGTATTTATAGGTACATGTACAATCGGAACATTAGCGTAGTTTTTGAAATATCGTAGCATAATCTATATACAGGATGTAACATTAAATGGAAAAATCATTTTTATACCTATACAGGATAGGTATAAAAATGAATCCCAATTTCCCTTGGTCACGACATCACTCGAGAACGGCTGGACCGATAGTGTGCACATGCCAGTGAAGGTTTATAAAAAAAAACGGCCAAATGTATGTCGGGAAAAACTAATTCTGAGGCGGTACGACCACGCTGCGATACTCAAATCGTAATTAATAAATCACGAATATCGTGTTTTGTTTCGGCATCATAAAATCACATAACTGAGACATCTATACATATACTACAAGAATAAGCTGTGGACGGCAATCTTTACCGTGAAGGGTCCTTCAGACCCTCAGGTCCTTTAGGACCCTTGGAAGGGATGACGATTCGAAGTACGCTTACGTAGACCCATAATATTATAATTTGATTATTTTTCATATCCGGAATTATTTGGAAAAAAATTATAATATATTATACAAATATCACTTTTTTCCCATAAGGGGTAGGCAGAGACTATAGATCTCCATTATAGGCCTGACATTTGACAGAAGATGTGAGATTTCTCTAGATTCCTGTATTGTCTTTCTTAAAATTTATTCTGACTATGACCGTCTTTTAAAGGGATTATCCAGATCATCAAACTGAACAACTTTCTCAAAGAGACCTACATCGAAATCGCGAAAAAAAATCTGTCCCAACTCCCATACATCTTAGTAGAGTGGGATTGCTACTTTTGACCTGTCATATTATATCGTCCCTATTTTATTCTAGATACACTTCCTCCTTTTCTGTTATTCAAAATGAATGTTTCAGTAAGAAAATTCATCATCATAGTCACAGCAAGTTTAGTGCAGTTGAAAAATATGCAAACGTAAACGAAAGAATTGTCGTTCTCAGCTTACTTTGATTGAAGTTCTTAGAGTATTTTAAATTGTGATGATGTTTCGTTTTGTTTCAATCGTAATCGTTTTTACGATTCCGATTAATCGTAATCGGCGATTATCGACATTGAGTGATAAATCGAAATCGAATATTATCTTTGCGATTATTTGACGAATTCAAGTGAATGTAACGTACTTTATAAACGTTTAATAAAGTTCTCACGCCTCAAGCTATCGTTCGTTGCCTCAGAAAAGTGGTTTTCTACTGCCAGTTTAATAAACAGAAAAAAGAAATAGATTGGTCGGAAAACTTTGTTTTTTAAACAAAATCTTTAATTTGATTTGAAATAGCACAACATGGCTGTAACATGTTTAAAAATCAATAATATTTGATAATCTGCAATACTTCAATCTTCCGCCGTAAGGCGGTCTGAAAAAACTCTGACACCAGGGCTCTGCCCACACGATAAGAAGAATACTTCAATTATTTTGATTCTTTCCTATCTTTAAAAATATGCTTTATTTAAAAGAACCTAATGTATTGAGTATAGGTTTTATAAACAATCGTAATCGTAATCGACGATTATTTGGAGAATGAATCGAAATCGTGCTTAGTCGTAATCTCTAAGTGATAATCGTTTCAACACTATTTTTAAAAGCGACATTACTAGAAAGTGTATTTTTCTCTCATTATATCAAATAACTTTTCTATTTATTTTATGTTCCTAATTTCTAAAAGTTAAACCACATCGCATATCTACTATATAGTATGTAGGCATCCTAAATCCTGTCAGATGTAAGCTCACGCCTCTTCCGTCCACTGACTTATGGGACGTCCGAAAACTTTGCAGTAAATTACAAATTCCTATATAACATTTTTATAAAAATATTTATTTGAAAACAGTGTGTCAACAACGGCGACCACTATAATAAAACTAGACTTTGACTGGACTATGAAGTCCAGGAAACCCGGGGGATGACTCTAATCTGTATTGGAACCCACTATGAATCGAATGAGAGGAGGAGGGAAGTCCGATACTACCCAACTAACAATCTGGTCGTATAGGTGTCGTATAGTCGAACATTAGACGCATAAAGCACCAGTATATGACGAAATTATAGTTATATAACTGTTATATGTCAAAATAGTCACATAAATGGGGGCCTAATACGACCAAATTGTTTGCTGGGTATTGACTAGATACATTAATTACAGAATGCCTTTGACATGGCAGTGGAATCATACAACAGACTAACTTACCTCTACAAAGTGTTACAAATGAACACAAAACCACACCACATAGGGTTCTTCTTGATGTTATGCTGACACTTTTTTAAGGCGTTGATCAGACCGTCAAACTAACAAATTTCAATGGCACTAACATCGAAATCGCGACAAAATAAATCAGCTGTTCCATACTAACCTGCAAACCTACTCGAGCCAAATGTATGGGACAGCTGATTTTTTTCGCCTTATGATGTTGTTCCCGAGAGAACGTTGTTCAGATGGTCTGATCATCCCCTTAAAAAAGTGTCAGCATATTAAGAAGGATCCTATATACAGGGTCCAACACAGAAATCGCGAAAAAAAAATTCTGCTGTTCTATACAAAACTCCAAACCTACTCGAGGCGAATTATGTATCGGACAGGTAATTTTTTTTCATACAATTTTTATATTACAGAGTAAGTTGTTAAAGAAGATGTAGTGACAAGAATAGAGAAAGGTATGCTTCGTTGGTTTGGTCATGTGGAGAGGATGAGTGACAGCAGATGTACGAAAGAGATATATGTTGCTAATGTGAGTGAAAGCGTCGGCAGAGGGCGCCCTCGTAGGACGTATGCTGATCAAATCAGTTGCGTCCTACAAAAAGGGGAGTCGCGGAGTACTCGAAACCGACGGGCAAGTATGAAGAGATGTATGGATGTGCATGAGGCAAAAGAAGTATGTAAGGATCGTAGTAAGTGGCGCGCCCTGGTCTCTGCCTACCCCACTGGGAAAGAGGCGTGACGTTATAGATAGATAGATAAGTTGTTCAGTTTGATGGTCTGGTCATCCTTTTAAAAAAGTGTCAGCATATTAAGAAGGACCCTCTATATAAGGTCTAACAAAATTAACTGAAACTATTTTAAGGGGATGATCAGACCATCAAACTGAAAAACTTTCTCTATGGGATCAATATCGAAATCGCAAAAAAAAGTCTGCTGTTCCATACAAACCTACTCGATCTAAATGTATGGGACAGCAGATTTTTTTTTCGCGATTTCGATATTGGTCCCATAGAGAAAGTTGGTCAGGTTGATGGTCTGATCATCCCCTTAAAATAGTTTCACCTAATTTTGTTAGACCTTATATAGGCAGGATAGGAAAGGGCGAAATTCAAGACCCTAAAACTAGGTGTTAACTAAATTAAAAAAAAATCTCTTTATGCCAAAAAAACATTAATTTGTACAAAATCTAAGGTTCCTACATACCTACATACTAAATTAATAGTCATTCTGTTTTCGATGTGTAATTTCTAGGTAAAAGAAAACTTTTTGTTTGGCTTTTTATGAAAAGAAAACCAACGCGGCCACTTTGTAAACAAAAGCCTTTATTTCACGAATTTCAAAATGTTACAAGCTCAGAACGCTAATATAATTATCTAGTTTTACATTCACTTGTCAAAACCTTGATTAGCAAGGACCGCAGCTTTAACTTCATAATAATAAAGTTATAATAGTTGAAAAGCTCACATTGCCAGAGAAACTATTTCTCGCTATCCATGTCAAGCCACTTGGGAAAAACTAGCTTTATAGTCTGTTTCACTTTGATTAGACTGCGAAAATCACGACTATTTGTAACTCGAGACCGCAGACGGTTTCCAGTAAACAACGTCCTTGCTGAATTCTAAAAGAACATTAATAAAGCTACCTACCGAAAGTGTAAACAGAAATCTCTTGTAATCATTTTTTGCAGTTTGTTCGTAGTATTCATTGAGACTGAGGCATACTATGTATTCTATTCTAGAGGGTGTTTGGGTAAACAGTTGCATTACTTTAAGGGATGAATGTACCCATGATATTGAACAACTTTCCCCAAGAAACCCAAAAAATGAAGTAAAAAAAAATTCAAATTT
The DNA here is from genome assembly GCA_927399405.1 of Agonopterix arenella. Lineage (NCBI taxonomy): Eukaryota > Metazoa > Arthropoda > Insecta > Lepidoptera > Depressariidae > Agonopterix > Agonopterix arenella. Next base: position 7,662,499 of record OV656710.1, read on the forward strand.
ACCATACTAAATTCAATCAGCTGAACGGATTTTAGTACGAAAGGACAATTTTTATATTTGCGAATTCACTATAGGTTTCTTTGGGAAAGTTGTTCAGTATCATGGGTACAATCACCCCTTAAAGTAATGCAACTGTTTACCCTAACACAAGACATTGCCCACGTGACAAACAGTATATTTCAAATATTATTGTTTTTTAAACATGTTACAGCCATGTTGTGCTATTTCGAATCAAATTAAAGATTGAAAAATTTGTCTCGGGCGGGACTTGAACCCGCACTCTTCCAAACCGGGGAAGTGCGTTATCCAATTTCGCCACCGAGCCCACTACCCAGAGAACGAAATTTTCAATCTGTTGCGTCTTAAGGGGACGTGAGCGCCATCTACTGGTAGTTATTACAAATTAGTACAAACTAACTGGATAGTTTGTAATAACTACCTGTAGATGGCGCTCACGTCCCCTTCGATTCGAAATAGTATATTCGTTTCAAATTGTTTCACAACTAACGAATGAGTATGATCAAAGAACAAATACAAACAGTAAAATTAAAATTATAATATATAGTATAATTATATTATAATATAAATTATATTATATATATAATAGCTAAAATTATACAATATAGGAAGAATATCATACTTCCCAAGGAAATGGAAATTATCCTTTTCTATACTGGCATTTTTATCAAATTCAAATTTACCAGTTTTTTAGGTGAGACGGGATTGGTCTTTTGGCGTGGATTAGAGTTATTTGCAAAAAAAATTCGTTGAATGTTTAGAATACTTTTTAAGAATTTTGTCTGTTTGTTGGTTTATCTGTTTATTTGTGCACGCGTCACTTAAAAACTACTAAACCGATTTGGATGGGGATTTAACAGAACCAATAGTGCTTAGTTTGGATTAACATTTAAGGCTTCGTTTTATCGCAATCGGGCCACTCAATCTGATAGCGTACGGAGTCGCGGGCGCCGCTAGTAGTGTAATAAGTCTTTTACATATTATAATGATCAAAATCCCATTAATGAATCAATCAAATTGCTGCCTAAAATAAATAAATCGCGAAAAACATGAAACAATATCGATTTGACAAAAAAAAAATTAGAAATTTTAACGCCATCGTAAAAACACCGGGAAAATTTTTCGTGTTCCGTATTGGCAGTAATTGGCAAAACCGAACACTTATGGAATCAGCTCGGTGTACCTATAGGTACTGGATCTACTATTAAAATCTGTTCACACTGTCTGATTCGCATTTCGGTTTGGCTTTAACTGTTTCGTAGGTATCGTTCAAACTTTCATACCGCGACCTCCCATTGGGTCTAAATCTAAAGGACCCGTTTGCTTTGAAAGTGTTAAATTGGGTCGGAATAGTTCAGTACCTAGTCGACATGCGGGACCACGGGTTTACTAAAGTTAGCCATTTGACTTGTCAGTTTTACTGAAATTTGCAACTGGCTGTCACCCCGAAATGGGATTAAAGGTACGATAGTTTTTAAAATACAGTTCTTCATAAAAAAATTATTTAAATTTTTTACTTTCTTTTTCAAGCTAGCAACTAACAAATAGTCAGAGACATTTTGGAAAGACCGTATTCAAAATATCTACATTTAACTTAGATCTTAAACTTTGCCCATTGTAGAGGTTTTCAGGACCTAAGACACTTTTATTGGACAGTGCATAGAATGCGGCGTTTCACGGCGCCGTGAAAAGTTCCGGTATTTTCGTGTTCTGTTTAGACTATGTTTTTTGGCCTAATTTCATCATTTCATAGATGAATAAGATGAAGGTCAAAGGGCGTTCCTTTAGGGCAAACTTCACAGCGCTCGCGCCGCCCCGTGAATTTCAACGGTACGGCGCGCCCGTGGGCCCGTGGCTTTGACTATTTATTATAAGGACTAGCCTTGAGGTAGCATTTCCCCTCTGCCACGGTATAAGATCAATTAATCATGTGACATTCAATTTTATACCTTATCACTAAACGAGACAGCCTATAATTGCGAAACTATAATTTCGAACTTAGAACGTTTGGGGTTCACACGAGACTACTTTTCATGATTTTTAACGTTCAAAATTAGAATCTAAAGTTATGGGAATAAAATCCAAAGAACAATGGGCAGTTTTGTATGGACCCTGGGCCCAGTACTGTAGCACTTTCTTACCTATTTTAAATTAAAGACCTGAATAATACTAACATTTTATTATTTGGCAGCATAACTGTAACGCGTTAAATAAAAAAGTTACAGCCGTTTAAAAATTCATTCAACTACCTATATGAATGCCAATATTTTTTTACCTAATAATGCCCATACAGTAGAAGAAAGAGTATGGTACTGTGGGAGCTTGCCGAAACCAAACATAACCGCCCAAGACCAACAACCAAACATCCAACGCCTAACACCCACCACCCAACACCCACCACCTAACACCCTCCACCCAATAACAAACACCCAATACCCACCACCCTACACCTTTCACCCAACACACCACCCAACGCCCACCATCCACCAGGCAACACCCACCAGCTAGCTAGCTCCTGGAGTACTATACTCGTTCTTCTACTGTATGGGCATTATTAGGTCAAAAATATAAGCATTTATATGGGTAATTAATTGTTTTTTTTAGCTGTAACTTTTTTATTTAACGCGTTACAGTTATGCTGCCTTATAATAAAATGTTGGCCTTTAATTTAAAGTAGATAAAAAAGTGCTACAGTGCTGGGCCCATTCTGCCCCTTGTTCTTTGCGGATTTCATGTCACCTCGCCCCCCGCATAAAATGGCAGTAATGTTTGTTAGTAGAATTACACGCGTAACTAGTCCCTATTATAAGTAGTCAAAGGCCCGTGGTGATTTGGCCGGGCTCTATTATAGCGCGGAAGTACTGTTAAGTCATATTTTATACCTCGCACTGCTCCACTACCGCGGGCACCTACTCAGTTAATACGCTTCTTGTAATTATACCTTAACTCCTTAGACATAACCTACAAATCAGACAGGCACGTTTTAGCCTCGTTAACTACAGCCTAGGCCGACATCCTCTGGGACTGTGTTAATTACAAACCGGTGTAATAACTATTTACCTTGATGACATATTCCTCACGTTATTTAGGTATTTAGTAAATGTATGAAATTATACATCCCAGACGCCGTGACAAGCATTGCTATTATAAAGGGCTAGGCTAGTACTTTCATCGAAAAAACCGGCCAAGTGCAAGTATTTTTTTATTATTTGGTTATAAGGGCTTGGTCAATGACCAAATAGCTACTGCGACCTAGATAGATCTATTGTAGCTGTCACCCTAGACCTAAAGGTCATTTCCTAGGCCCACGGACTTCATGAACCGTGTTATGCTTTTGGAGGGGAGGTCCCTGATGTCAGTAGGTGTTATTATGTATCCACCTAGATGGCGACTCCTGCTGTGAATGAGTACTTCGCATTCTCAGAAGAGATGTATGGGCGTTTCCTCTGCTTCAAAGCAAAATCTGCAAGTGGGTGAGTCTGCAAGCCCCATTCTGTGTAGGTGTTTGTTTAACTTGCAGTGTCCTGTTAAGGCTCGTACTAAGAGCCTTAAGTCGTTGCGGTTTGAATTGATGGCATCTGAGGTATGTCTGTGTGCAAGTAGGTCTCACGCCCTGGGGTTTCTGTACAAACATGATTATGAAGGACAAACTTAACTTTGCACTAGAAAAAATTTTCTCCCACATCACGGTCGTTGCTCCAACTGAAAACGTAAGTTTGTAATCGAAAAAGAAATATTTTTTATGTGATACAAACGCCGTGAAAAACCGTCAGTGACGCGTTGCGGAAAGGTATGGACACTCAATCATGAGGGTCCGGGTTCAAATCCACATGGACGACATGCCATGTAGTTACTAAAGAGTTTTTCTAATTAATGTACGTAATACCGACTGCTCTCAAAACGGCGAAGGAAAATATCGTGAGGAAACCTGCATACAAGAAGATATTCTGATGCGTATATGAAGTCTACCAATACGCATTGGGCACGCGTGATAGACTAACGCCCATACATCCTCCCTGAGGGTAGACTTATCCCCTGCAGTGGGACATAGGCTGACGATAATGTAATATAACTAGCTTACTTTAACATTTTTTGATTTACTTACCTACATGTGCTGTAACACCCTGCTTCATCCCAAATTTCATGATTCAGGTCAACGGGAAGTAGGAACCGTATAGGTTTTGATTTGTTTGCGAGTATATAAGATCTAACAAAATTAGGTGAAACTATTTTAAGGGGATGATCAGACCATTAAACTGAACAACTTTCTCTATGGGACCAATATCGAAATCGCGAAAAAAAAATCTGCTGTCCGATACATTTAGGTCGTGTACGTTTGTATAGAACAGCTGATTTTTTTTCGCGATTTCGATATTGGTCCCATAGAGAAAGTTGTTCAGTTTGATGGTCTGATCATCCCCTTAAAATAGTTTCAGCTAGTTTTGTTAGACCTTATATATGTATGTATATGTTTTTATACATGTATAGGTATTATGTGACATAGCTGGGAGTATCTTTTGATTTTGTTGACTTAGAGGATTGCATTTTTTACACCTCCAAGTGACCGTAGACCTTAGAATTTGATATTATTTTAACTTGATAGTTCTACCTGTTCCTGAGAAAAAAGGTATTGACAGAAGGACAGGAAAGGTATTGACGGAAATTTTCGGATAAGTTCGAAAAGTTCATGACGTCGTCATTGTTTCAAGCCTAAAGATTATGGGCACTTTGTGGTCCCCCCATGTAATTCCGAAGAAAAAAACCAGCCTAGTCTGTTATTAATGATGATGAACTATCATCATCTTCAGCAGCCTATAAACGTCCCACTGTATTGCACAGGCCTACCCTCAGGGAGGGTGTATGGGCATTAGTCCACCACGCATGCCCAATGCGGATTGGTAGACTTCACAAACACATCAGAAGTTCTTCTTCAGCGTATGCAGGTTTCCTCACGATGTTCACTGTTCACCGTTCGAGAGAGTAGTCGGTATTACGTACATAAGTTAGAAAAACACATTGGTACATGCAAGTTGTCCGTGCGGATTTGAAACCGGACCCCCATAATTGGGTGTACATATATCTCCGCAATGTGCCACCGATGCTCTTTTATTAATAGTTAGGTATTATTATGGAATTTCTATTCGTTCCAAATTGTATGATACGTTTCCAACTTAGAGGCAAAAATTAGTTTGATTCGAAATTATAATCGACAACAGAGGAACAAACGTAATGAAAAAGTCAAAACAATTGGAAAAAAACAAGAACAAAATTAAACCAAACGCTTTTCAAAAGCAAATTTTGTCAAATCCAACCTTTTAGCAAAAGGAGCGGACCATTTCCATGTTAAAAGTTTCACAATAAAAAGTCAAAAACACAGATGTAGTGTTGTCATTCTGGAAGGAACTAGCTTTTAAATCATTAAAAAAACAAAATAATATTGTTATGTTGGTAGCTAATTATTATGTTTATAATATCAAAGACGGCCTGATTGCTCAGTCCGTAGTGTACCTGCCCTGGCTGCTGTGCCGAGGGTCGTGGGTTCGAATCCCATAAAGGGCAAATATTTGTATGATGAATATTTGTATCCGAGTCATGGATTATTGTACTTATCTATATAGTATGTATTCTTTATCGTTGTCTAGTCATCATAATACAACTCCAGGCTAAATTCTGGTACTTTAAATGTGACTAGATAATTGTTGTGACAATGTCTAAGATAATTAATATTCACCGTGCCTGCCTCCGTGGTGTAATGGTTAAGAGCATTAATGGCTCTCGACACGGAGGTCGTGGGTTCGATTCCCACGACGAACACCTAGTGAAATGTCACTTTGTGCGTTTTTCCCCAGTTGGTTAGGACATTGCAGGCTGAATCACCTGATTGTCTGAAAAGAAAAATTATTCCGTGTTTCGGATGGTACGTTAAGCCGTTGGTCCCTGCTACTAACTCTGGTGGTAGTAGTCGTTACATAAAAACCACGTCAGAGGCCGTAAGACGGTCTGAAAAAACTCTGACACCAGGGCTCTGCTCACACGTTAAGAAAGAAATAAGAATATTTAAATGTACCAACCAGTATACTATAATCTGTATATAGTATGTTAAGTTTTAATATTTTTGCATATTAAATGAGACACTTTAGTTTGTTCATTACCTACGAAAAAATATCTTTTGCGTAGGTACCTATAATTTTACCTCTTATGTTATGGGATTCATTTACTAATTATTTGTAAAATTAAATAAAATTTTCTGAAAATTTGTGGATGAGTCACACCTAATTACTATTTTAGAACATTATTATAAGTAAAAATTGAATTATTTTTCACTTTATCAGCCACCGCCCAGCAAACAATTTGGTCGTATTAGGTCCCCATTTATATGACAATTTTGACTAATAAAAGCTATATTACAGTAATTTCGTCATATACTAGTGCTTTATGCGTCTAATGTTCGACTATACGACACTTATACGACCAAATTGTTAGTTGGGCGCAGATGAAACCAGTCACTTCCAGCATCAAAAAAGTTTATCTTTGTTTCAAAACGGAAACTGTCATACTTAACTTGGTTTAGAAATTGAAGCCAGCTGGACCCAGAACGACAGACCGCTTCTCTAATTATCCCAGAAAATGGTCCGATCTCATTATCATATATTAAAATTAACTGTTTTAACTAGAAGAAAATTTGCTCCTCAATATGTTAATTTTGTTAGAAATAAATTAGAAGTTGACTCTCGAGTATCTGGCAAGATTTGTCGCCTTAGTAGAAAAACTTTTTTTTTCTACCAAAATATTGTTATTATCCCAGTTATAAATAAATAAAAAATTAAGTGCGAGTCAGGCTACTCGCGTACCGAGGGTTCCGTACCAAGCCGCCACACATAATATTACCTTACAAAAAGGATTTGTTTTCTCCGGGACCTTTAGGGCGAGAACGACTCACACTTGGCCGAATTATATTATTTGTTGTTATACTTTAGATTAGAGTTTGTTCTATAATTACACCATGTTTGACGCTTGTATGTATTACCATTTTACGATAGGGAGAGAAAAAAATTAAAAAAAAAATTAGTTTGTGTACCCTCCTTCTTAAATTTTTTTTATCATTTGTTAGCAAATCCGCCATAACAACGCACATTCTGTGTAAAATTCACCTGTCTGGCTATTACCGTTACATCCCTTAATAGGTAGGACAGACAGACGGACGGACGGATGAACGGACAACGTAGGCTTAGTAATAAGTTTGGTAATAGGGAACCTTAAAAAACAGTTGTAAAATGTGCGTTCTTCAATAACAATATGATTCAGGACGCGCTGCTTGATTTATTCAATTTAATTTATTATATTTATTAGACAGCGTAAGTGCCGAGATCGTAAGTGATGCGCTTGCTTGATTTTTGCCACTCGCTCCAGACGGCAATTATTACTATGTAATAACATCGCTGTGGCAAGCTCCACTAGGTACATTTTTGCGCGTACAGTCTCGCTTTTGGTAGTCGTCAATCTCTTCTCTTATTTCGTGTCAGCATGAGCCATAATATATCGTATGACAGAAGCACTAGAAATCGTGAAAGGCTTGCATATGATACATTCCCAAAAAATACACGGTTTCAAAAAAATTGCCGTGTGGTGTCGGCTAAGAATAGCGCCATCCCATTTCCTCCCGTGGGTGTCGTAAAAGGCGACTAAGGGAGGATGGACCGGAGGATGGGTAGCAGCATCCTCTGAGTACACACATTCAATCCAACTGCAATCGCCAACCCAAGCGTGGCGATTATGGCAAATCCCCCCATTTTGGGGGAGGCTTATGTCCAGCAGTGGACGTCTGTCGGCTGATATGATGATGATGATGTATATATCAATATATAACAAGATACCAGAACCATTCAAAGAACTACCCTTTAATAGATTTAAAACAAGGTTATACAATTGTCCGTGTCCGTGTGGTGTCGGCTAAGAATAGCACTATCCCATTTCCTCCCGTGGGTATCGTAAAAGGCGACTAAGGGATCTACTGAAGGATGGGCAGCAGCATCCTCTGAGTACACACATTCATTCGATCCAACTGCGATCGCCAACCCGCCTGCCAAGCAAGCATTATGGCAAATCCCCCCATTTTGGGGGAGGCTGATGTCCAGCAGTGGACATTTAATGGCTGATATGATGTTATACAATTGGCTAGCTCGGTATTCTTTCTACTCCGTGCAAGAATTCTTGAACTATGATCAACTGGTCTAAATTTGTGTCTAGATACACTGATAGTCTGAAGAGGCCGTACTAAATGCATAACTTTTATTACTACAATTAGAAAAAAAGTGCAATATGAACACATTTTTGAGATTATACATTTCGACATTATACATATTGACATTATACATATATAATGAGTATCTTAAATTCAATCAATTATAATCTCTTTTGTTATGTTTAATATTTGCATGCTTTTGTATATGGCTGAATCAGGTGATCATGTATAATTGACGAATATCCTACAATATTGTAAACAGGGGTACAAAATAAATAATCACTGATTACGGACAATCTTATGAGTACGTAATCCAAGCGTGAGAATTTATAGTTTGATAATAAATAATAGAATAAATAAATAACGCTCACAGGCACATACATTGTAATGATCCCAAGTAAGCCTCAGGCTTTTTGTTATGGGAATCATACAACAACGGCACAAACATATAACATCCATAAGCGAATCGGGATTCGAACCCAGGGCCCTGGTTTGGCGGTCCGGCGTGGTAACCTAATACACCAACCGGGTCGTCCAGGTGATCTAAAGAAGTGATGTATCTGTTCTAACTCATGAGCTCATTCCGCCTTCCCCTTTCTACTATCGGACATCCAGGCGCACCGCGGGATATCACCCCTACTTGGTTGACACCCCACATATTCACACTAAGCGCCTTTCAGAATCTTTCATAATGCGCATAGCCAAGGAGTGGAATACCCTGCCTGCGTCAGTATTTCCGAACTCTTACAACCCGAATTCCTTTAAAGTAAGAGGAAATAGGCTTCTTCTGATTTAGCTCGCTACATCTGCGACCCCATCTTTGTCCTGAGGACTAGATCGAGGTCAAGAGCAAACCCATCTGTAATAAAACTAATAAAAAGTACCCAGTAATCTGTGTCATTTCAGTTTCGTGAATCAATATAAAAAGAATATAATATAGGTACTTTATAAAACGCAAGTGGAGTCCACTACTCAATAACAAACTCCAAACAAACTCGCCCTCGATCTCCACATTTTTCAACCACAGGTACAAATTCTCCTGCAAAAAGAGCGGGAATCGCAGCTAATGCGGTACGTTCCTAAAACGGTCGATTCGGCCGCCGAATTACGAACTCCCATTTTTTACCTTCGCCAGATATTTATTTACGTCGGACTCACCAGCGCCGCCCTCCATCAGCTGTCCTGAATGGATTCATAGGTTTTTGTCTCCGTTTGAAAATTTTTATTTTATTTTCACTACCATAGGCACAGCATGGTGATCGACATACGAAAAATGAATTTATTGGGCAGAAATAACTAATAATGAAAGTGATAATGAAGCCCTGAAACCTATTAAGATATGTATTAAAAATACTGATATACAAGGTCTAACAAAATTAGGTGAAACTATTTTAAGGGGATGATCAGACCATGAAACTGAACAACTTTCTCTATGGGACTAATATCGAAATCGCGAAAAAAAAATCAGCTGTTCCATACAAAACTATTCGACCTAAATGTATGGGACAGCAGATTTTTTTTCGTGATTTCAATATTGGTCCCATAGAGAAAGTTGTTCAGTTTGATGGTCTGATCATCCCCTTAAAATAGTTTCAGCTGATTTTGTTAGACCTTATATTTTGGGGTTCAGAAATGACCATTAAACATGAAAACTTGAACCTCCAGTAATGAAGAGATGAAGAGGCCATCGGCGGCTGTCACATTCAGGACAACCGGTGCACAGAATCGATGAAACAACATGATAAGTAATAATGCAACTTTTTTCTCGTCTTAAAAAAGATACTCATAAATGCAAAATCAAAGTCATCCAAATCCATTTTTTCCGTTATAGGACAGAGATGTTGATTTAGGTTTCTTAGCTCTTTTACATTTCACTAAATAAAGCAAAGCTAGTTCAAGCTACATAAATATAATGATAGCTTAATGTAGGTTTGTATCCACCTCTAAAAGTAACAGGAGCATAAAATAAATACGTACCATAGATCTTATCCCCCCATTTTGGGGGAGGCTTATGTCCAGCAGTGGACGTTTAATGGCTGATATGATGATGACGATGATAGATCTTATAGTGGTTTATGTTCAAGATCATAATTAGTAGTTAAGTTAATATGATCACGCATAATTCGTACATAACTACATATCTCACGCCTATCTCCCGTTGGGATAGGCAGGGATAACAGAACGCCACCTGCACGACTAGGGATAAACCGAAAAAAACGAGAAAACGAGAAAAACGTCATTCACGATCCTAACATCTGTCTCGCTTCTTCAACAATCTCTTCACAGCAATCATTAAACAACATTTTTTAATAATGTTAAATCGCAGACAGGAACCCAATTAGACCTTAAACACTGAACCGCACTGTGGATCGGGCATTTGGAAACTGCTACCATTTTAATGTGTCACTAAAATCATTCATTTCGTAAAATATCAAATAGACCAGTGAGCGTGGAGCTCTAAATGTTTATTAGAATATCTATATAATCTTAATGTATATTAGAATATTCGTTTTAATTAGCAAACTAACTACATAGGTAGGTACTTTCAGTAAATATTGCCGAGTTGGTCGAGCAGCTATTGAAATTTCTATGGAACAGTGTTTTTTTCGCGATTTCAATATTGGGTCCATTGTATAAGTGGTTTAGTTTGATGTTCTGGAGCACCCCCTTAAGTACCTATGTACCTAACGCATTTAAGTTTACACCCTGTATAGTAGGTAACTTAAAACATAAATAACCCGTAATGTTTCGATGAATTGGGAACCAGCAATGACTGGGTAGTCTAGGAACCTACAATTGGGCATTCTTGATTTTTGGAAATGTTGTACAGGCAATTGTTAAGAAATAAAAAAAATACGGTTAGAGGCATCACAGATGACTCATTGCCCTCTTAACCTACATGCATACCCAGGATTGCAATTTTTGAAAGTCACACGTTACCTCAAAATTACTATGGAGATTGTGAATCACTCGAACACTATTTTGAATCTCACTATTCAAAAATAGCACTTCTGCACAGATGAATGTTATAAACATTGTGGGTACAAACATGCAGTGCCGTAAATAGCCTATTATGCGCCCGGTGCAAGCTTTTATAACAGCAGCGCCGTATCCTGGAGCGAACGAAGCGAGCTCAAGATTTCGCAATAAATTTAAAAAGTATGGCGCGTCAACACTACACCCGTATGCGCGATAACAGGCATGCTTGACCCAAAACTTAGTCCCGGTCATTTCTGGTGGCACCGCTCTATCTACGGTACTGCAAATATGATGCAAATACGAAGGATACAAAAACCTCAGAACAGAACTAGTTTTGCGTGAGGCTGCCAGCAAAAGCTTCTCAGTCTAAACTTCAAATTTCATCTACAACATAAATTAGCATTACTTAATACGACTGGAGCTTTATAGAATATCAAGAAGTTTATATTTAATCAAAATTCGCTGCGAACACCAAAATCTGGATCCACTTTAAGATAATAAACATTTTACGATGCTCTGAAATGTCGACTCAAAAAGCTCAATCATTGGAGAGCTTTCAAATCGAATTCGAAAACTCGTTGAATTAAAAGAATAATAAGGAATTTATTTAAATGCTTGGACTATAAGTAAATTAATAGAAAAAAGACTCTAACAGCAACCAAGTGCCTGCCCTGCCTGGGCCCTCATAGTATATTTATAACCTACAAAAAAGTACCTGACGAATTGTCTGCAAAAGGGATCTATGGAAGATGAATTTACTATCGTATTGAAACAGCGACGACGCTACAATTCGTACCACTATAACTCGGGCAAAATGGGCAAAACCAAAGATCTTGATGAAGGGTGTCAAGGTGTAGTTATAAAGTCGTGTAATGTTGTAGGGTTTCTGGCCGCTTCTTCTCTACAGCGACAAGACAACACGTTCCGTCCGACGCGGTGGTAGCATAATAATAGTACACATTATTGTCTATTCATATGTTTCAAGCTACTGTATTGAATAAATTATATTGACGTTGACTTTAACAAAACACCCTAGTAATACCATAAAACTGAGCAAATTTCACTATGGAGCAAACTACGAAATCTCGAAAAAATATGATGTTTCCTTTATTTAATCACAGGCTGTTTCATACAAAACTGCAGTACTGACTTGACTCAAATGTATGGGACGGCAAAATTTTTTGCGATTTTGACGTCGGCTCCATAGTGAATGTTGCTCAGTTTGATGGTCTAAAGCACCCCTTTAAGTATTATAAGGGTGTTTTGTTACAAACAGCTTGCCTTTTGGTTTAACATTAAAGGCACTGAAAATTGTCATTTTGACGCATTCTGGTGAAGTACGGTCAGCATCAGAGAAATCTAACCCCCTTTGAGCTTATAAAGAGCATAGCGTACAATAATTAAAGATTAAGATAGAGGAATCAGGTTTCTCTCTAGTTGACTGTACGAAGGCAAAGAAAACGTAATATTTACACAAAGGAAAGATCTTTTTTCCCCCAGTTCCAACTTTATTTTCCAAACAGGATTATAAAACAAAGAAAAAGAAAGTTTAAGTAAATTTTACTAACAGATATAATTATTTATGTATTTATAACACAATTTGTACTCAACTTGCATTATCTTTTATACAGCATTTTGAACTGCCTTTAGTGGACTATATGTGACTATAGTCCAGTGCCTTCCGATCCTATTCATCCGTTTTGAACTACATTGATGTATTTAGTTTACCTTTTATGGACTGGACTGGCTTGAGGTCAAGAGCAAATCCATCCTTAATAAAAAAAAAAGTATCTCGTTAGGTAGGATAAGATCGATAGGTGATAAGAGTATCATAACCACAGACGGAACAAGAATAGTAGAAGTTGTCGAATGTACCGCTTATATTAAAAACCATAGTTACCGTACGACCAGGAAAATAATTCCGCTCGTCAATCTCCGTTTGCGCAGAGCAGGACCGAGTCCCCGATAAAACCCGAAGTCATTTAGTAATCAAAGGGTGCAAAGTCGGATAGCAGCGGAAAGGGCGCGAAAATAAATTAGCCAATAGTTTAAACGGATTGAAGGTGGCACATCCTGATTGGTCAATATAATTTCGCGCGGTCTTAAAATTTTTCGACTGCGTAGGTACATCGGTAAGACTTATAAACCTGGTACTACTGTACATACTTGTCGTTATTCAAGCTCAAATTAAGGATTTATCACACAAAGAATTAACTACCGTATTTTCTTATGGTAACTTATCCACCCAAAATCTCAGAGGTCACTCTCTCAAAATTGATGGCACGTTTTGTACAAGCAACCCCCGGAAACATTTTTTGCCCATCCGTATAGTTCACGAGTGGAACAAATTGCCTGAGACTGTAATAAGTGCGCCTGCAGTGAACTCTTTCAAAAATAGACTGGACAAATATTTAAAAAACTAAACAAGTGCAGTTATATACACGCATCAGCTTTGAGCTGCTAGTGTATCATATATAATAATAATAATAACTGTTGATTTTTGCGTGCATTGGATTAAGTAGTTAAAGTATGAACCTACGTACCTAATAGTTCAGGAAGCTGGTATAGGTATTGAGTATTATTCAGAGCTAAATGTGTCACTTATAAAGTTACTATAGTTTCACTAGACATTTGTACCAATGGCATGATTGATTTCTGCCAATAGATATAGTAACTAGATGAAACCATAACGTGGCCGCACATGAAACAGCAATAGTGTGCATACTAAAAGACAATTTGTTTGTCAATATTCCATAGGCATAGAATAACTAATACATTATTCTTATGCCATAGGTTTGACATTTTGCCAAACACAAAAACCGGCCACGGTGACCGAAACAAAAAATAATATTTCTGTCTCTTTTTGTTTACATACGTTTTCGTAACTGGCTATGTCGCTCTCTCATTTTTTGGCTCCACCTTTCAGCGTAAGCGAAAAGATTTTAATCTAAGATTTCTACCTATTATATTATGTCACTGTTCTGTAGCTATAATTTCATAAACAACCATTGACATACCAAATAATGGACGCCGGGCCTAATACAAAATTCTCGAAAAAAGTGTTCCAGATTAAAATACACAAACGTAAGTACGTGTTAGTAAGATTTATAAACCAACTAAATCATTTAAACTGTTAACATTCTTTTTTCATTTTGCTTGCGTATTTTTTACCAATTCTTAAACGACCGCGGCACGGCATCATAGACTAGACGTGCGCTTAGTCTTTCGATCAAATGAAGACTGGCATGCTATGTTATCTTAGTACAAACTAAGTGGAACGCTGATTTTCCATAGACAGCTTCCGCCATCTATCGGTTATGTTTCGAAGCACTACGTGTTGATCTAGGGTTGATATCGGAGTAACGGCGCACTACACCTCACGCGCTGCGCTGTAGTAGTGAGAGATTTCGCCCATATCAATCACTGTCTTGTTGGTCTAGCGGTCTCGACAACCGGCTTACGATCCGGGTAGCTAAGGATCGATCCTCATGTCGGCCAATCGCCTTTTTTAATTTATTTCATAATGTGGCGCCCCCTAGTGCTAATAAGCGGCAGCGCAATTAGGACGTCCTAAAATTCAAAGCGAGTTACCTATCTATATCCAATATACATATCAATCTATGAAGACTGGCGCGTAATTGTTACTCTTTATGCGTTTTGTTACTCTTTTGGTTCGGACACTTTTGAGCGTGAACCCGACGTCTAGTAGTTGGTAAGTCAATGTTAACAACTAATTAATTCAACACAGTTAGTCTGTTGTCGGTTGAAGGACTGATGGGTGACATGTGATGAACATATTTCTCCAGGATGTCTGCATCTTTCCCCACAAAAGTGAGGTTACGTCCATGCTCTTTGAACATCTGTGGAATAATGCAAAAATTTTCATTCAGATGATAGTGTAAAATTTAGTTTTCAATGATAGATAATTAATTCGAAATAAATCCACATGCAAAAGAATATAATTTATTTCGCAGTATTATTGAAAATTATTTTATTATTTGGTTATAAGGGCTTGGTCAATGACCAAATAGCTACTGCGACCTAGATAGATCTATTGTAGCTGTCACCCTAGACCTAAAGGTCATTTCCTAGGCCCACGGACTTCATGAACCGTGTTATGCTTTTGGAGGTCCCTGATGTCAGTAGGTGTTATTATGTATCCACCTAGATGGCGACTCCTGCTGTGAATGAGCACTTCGCATTCGCAGAGGAGATGTATGGGCGTTTCCTCTGCTTCACAGCAAAATCTGCAAGTGGGTGAGTCTACAAGCCCCATTCTGTGTAGGTGTTTGTTTAACTTGCAGTGTCCTGTTAAGGCTCGTACTAAGAGCCTTAAGTCGTTGCGGTTTGAATTGATGGCATCTGAGGTATGTCTGTTTGAAAAGCCGATCACAAGTTCTTTCGCATGCCTCAGTCCTGGTGTATCCGACCAGAGCTTACGGCTTTGGTCCACGGCCCATTCCTTTAGCACACGTCTAGAGGTGTTGCGGGAGATGCCGCAATAAGGCTCGGGGCCTATGGCGTCCTCTTCCGCCTTATTATTGAAAAGGTTTCGTTTCAGATGTTTTCGAGAAATCAATAATTTTATTGCTGTACCTAACGCTTTCAATGGAATGTTTAAATTCGGTTTTTTTGGTCAAAAAATATGTAGGTACCTACTTAGCTAGTTTATTCTCATCTTCAGGATTTGAATGCATAGGTATAAAGATAAAAATCATTAGAGTATTTATTAAGTTTACCTATATTTATTTAGTTTAATATGATTATAGGTTGTAGGTATTAGCCCAGTCATTTTACGGTTTGAGCTGGGACTAATTAATAATAGATTTTTTTTTCGGTATAATATAAAAAAGCCAATTCAAAAATCACGTCAGCAACAGTTCCAATTTTAAAATTTAGCTATTATCTCGTTCTAATAAACCTACCTAATTGTAAATTTTTTTTACACATATTTAAGTCTTTACCATTATACATAAGTACTTCAATCTTTGTGTAAATATTTTTGTGTACTTAGAAGGTTCTGAAAAATACATTCGTGTTTTCTAAGAAATACCTTATTTTAAAAATATAAGTACAATAATTTATAAATAATTTATATTGTTAAATCTAATTCAAATGAGTGCATTGGCATTAATATTATTAATTTAAAAGCCTTCTGGGAGACACAATTTTGATTTCTATGTAGCGTAGCGATTTTTTTTTAATATGTTTTAAGATAGTCTTTTTGTCACGAAATGGCGCCAGTTACAGTCTAAAAGTCCAATTAACAATTAGTCCCTACCCCGTCTAACAAAACTCCGTAAAATGAGTGGGCTATATGTATTTATTGTCGATTTGTAGATCTGAGTGGTTTATTTTCTTGACTAACACTCAGTTGCAGAACCGCTCATTAGAGTTAATCTTCAATTAAATCTCTTGATAGCTTGATACCTTTTACTACGTCAACAAGACAAGAGAGTTAATGGAGGATTAACTTTAATGAGCGTTTCTGCAACTGAGCGTAAGCCGGTTGTGGTTGTGAGTGATGTTACTACCTTTGACGAAGCCTGTCGTGGATGCACACTTTGTATTTTTAACCTACTTCAAAAAAGGAGGAGGTTTCTCAATTCGACCGTATATATATATTTGTTTATGGAATAAATTAGTAGGTACCTACTATTATAATTAGAAATAATATAAACAACGAGCGTTAAGCCGCAACTTCGTCCGCACAAATTATATACCAGATTTTAAGTCAGATCATAAGCTATCAAAAAAAAAAGTTTCATCAAAATCGGTTCAGTAGTTTTTGCGTGATACTCGTTCAAACAAACAAACAAACATCCAAATAAACACACAAACAAACAGACAGACAAAAATCCAAAAATTGGTAATATGGAATCAGGGACACCTAAAAACCATATCACTTCTGTTACAGTTTTATAATAGTATAGATAGATGAGACAGTTTGTTTTGACAGACCGTAACTTTTTTTTTGTTAATATCTTCAATGTACAGACACACTTTCTGTTACAGTTTTATAATAGTTTAGATTTATCCATGTGCATAATAGTGTTTAATAATCCGTTGTTAAATAATAAAATAACAAATTAATTTGCGATATTTTCATGAGATTCCGGTCGTTTTTATTTCAGTGACCATTTCTTTAAACATCTAAAAAAACCTTGACATTATTTTAACAAAAAAAAGGAAAAAAATACAACGTTTTCTTAACTTCCCGAGTCGGATCACTTACCTAAAGATTGCTTTTAAAATGGATTCCGACCGTGTTGATTGAAACAAAAGGAAATAAGTTGAATGGATTTATTAGGGTTCAATTGTCAAAGTGGATCAAACTGCCTTGTATTAACGTTCCATGGGCCGTAGAGAATTACCAGGGAACTCGAGTTTATTATCGTAAGATAGCGTATCGAATGGGTAATTTTGATATTATAAATTCGAGCCGTGCTCAAAAATGAAACCAGTTTTGTTATGTTTTTACTTATATTTTTTACCATTTTTCCTGTTGAGTTTGTGAAGAAAATATCGTGAGGAAACTTGCATGAATAATAATTCCGGCGTACCTACCTACATGAAGACGATAAAAATCCACATTAGACACGTGTGGTGGACTAACGCATATATCATTAGGGTGAGGCTTATGCCCTAGGAATGAAGGTAGATAGATAATATCTATAGAGATATTATGATATCATGCAGCAGAATCGAACAGAAAAGTTCAAGACAGAAAATTGAAATCGATTTTAATGAATCATGACACAGAAATAGGCCTAAACCTACTCTAGCACACATAATATCTATTAATTAACATGTGCGGACGCAATTTCCAACAATAGTGAGTTTTCTTATACTTATCTAAAGAGTCACTAAATTCTACTGAACCAACGATCTAAATCAGAAAATGTCAAAGAATTATCATACATAGAAAAAAAAGTTGCCAAGTTCGTGAGATTACACGGAAAATAAATTAAACTTGGAACTCTTCAATGTTCTCAGCTTTCTGTCTCGTCCAGAAAAAGTAAAGTTGAACCTTTTATGGCAAAAAATCAATGTGACCGTCTTTATCGTGCTTCGGAGCTTTGTAGATACTTTACATCTTATTAATATACAACGTGTTAATGAATAAACGCAAAACTAGAAAGTAGTTTGTTTAGAATCGAGAGAAAATCAAATTATCATGGTTTC
This sequence comes from Agonopterix arenella, assembly GCA_927399405.1. Lineage (NCBI taxonomy): Eukaryota > Metazoa > Arthropoda > Insecta > Lepidoptera > Depressariidae > Agonopterix > Agonopterix arenella. The sequence continues at coordinate 7,680,923 of OV656710.1, forward strand.
AACATTGGTAATTTTTTTCAGAATATTACACAGGGTGAAATTGATATCATTACCATCCACTAAGAGTCTACCCATCGAATTGAACAACTTTTACTATGGGACCAAACCAATGAGACCAAAAAAATAAATCTGCTGTTGCCTACATTTGAGTCGAGTAGGCAGCGGCGGCGGGTGCAGTTTAGTATGGAGTAGCAGATTTTTTATTTGCTCCGATCGGTTTGCTCCCATAGTAAAGTTGTTCAGTTTGATGGGTAGATTCTTAGTTTAAAAGGATGCTAATGATATCAATTTCACCCTGTATAATTTGTTTGTAAAATTTAAACCCACCGCTCGGGCACACTCACCCTACTTACTACCAAAACAAGATTCTTAAAATGTATCCATGAGTACGTTAGCGCTTTCATTCATTGCTGAAATGATAACAAATCATTTTTGCCTCAAAACTTAAAATAAGAATAACTTTAAATTTTAAGTATCAAAATAATGAAATTATTATTTTAATCTAATTATTTTTTTTATAAATCAGTTGGGGTGTATGAGGTTTAGTGCTTATTCATTAACATTAACACGTTTTATATTTTAGTACGACAGAAAAAGACATATATTGTTAGCATACCTAATAGTCTGTAAGTGTACTTAGAGACAAGCATGGGCTCATGACACTATACAGGTGTACCTAAGTGAAGACAGTTTTAAAGGGTGGTTGTACTTCTTCTTCTTCTTATCGTGTCGACTTCAAATTCTGAACAAAGTCGCTAAATAGTAGCTTGCCAGAATCACACTGCACCGTCGCTAGCGGTCTTGAGCTCCTCCTGCGTACAGATGTTAGGGCACGCAGGGCACGATGGGAGATGGGCTATCGTTTGTGGAGCTCCACACAAGCAAGTCACATTTTGCGCATCCGAGAATCCCCACCTGACCATGTTGTCTTTACTGCGACCGACCTGGGTTCGAAGTCGGTTTAAAGACTTCCAGGTCGCCCAAGGCAAGTCAAGTCCAGACGGGAGGCTCTCAGACGGCGACACAAATGGAGTTGGGAGGGACACTTTTTGTCGCCATAAAGTTCTCAGTTCTCAGTTCTTTATTGCCTTAAAATGCATGTATACATAAGACACAGACAGTATACCTCGCTTGCACTGGGCCAGTATTCAGTGGGTCGACACACTTCTTGGTTGTACTCATAATACTTTACAACTTTCCCCAAGGTAGTTTTATGATTCTAAACTTATGACAATTATCATTATTTATTTTAAAGCAGTATTATATTTTAATTTTCAGAATTTTGGCTTTATGCTTTCTAACAATATAAATGTTGATGTTAATAGTTTTTGCAGATATACCTACCTATACACCGGCACTTATAGTTTTGCAATATAGACAGTTTGACTTTGACTTTAACATATCCTACCCAAGGAAATTAGCAAAGAAAAATGTTGAACTTACTAAAAGCGCGATCGAGAAAAAAATCTTTTCATACAAACAGTACGAACAATTTTTGTTAATTAAGTTTCCTTTGAGGTAAGATGTGCAGTAGGTATCATAAGTCGAAAATTCCAAAAACGATCTTAATGCATTCTAATACGTACCCTTTAGGTGACGACTGATGAGATACTAAACAGATGCTGCGTATACGCTTACCTTAAAACCATTTCCGCCTTCAAAGAGGAACTTAATTGTTGTAACTTGATATTCCTTGGTCAGGTCTATAGGAAGGTACTCCTTTCCTTCATTCACTAATACTGATTCTACTCGGCCTGAAGTTGTGTTTAGAGTCACTCGAAGACCTGGAAAAATTACGGCTTGAATTAATATACAATTTGTAAGTAGATATCTTGGACATTGGTCCATGTTATACAGGATCCTTCTTAATATGCTGATACTTTTTTAAGGGGATGATCAGACCATCAAACTGAACAACTTTCTCTATGGGACCAACATCGATTTCGCGAAAAAAAAATCATCTCTTCCATACTAAACTGCAAACCTACTAGAGCCAAATGTATGGGACAGCTCTTTTTTTCGCGATTTCGATATTGGTCCCACACAGAAAGTTGTTCAGTTTGATGGTCTGATCATCTCCTTAAAAAAGTGTCAGCATATTAAGTTGGCCCTGTATAAAATGTTATTCCATCTTTGTTATTTTACGTAGTATGCCAAAAAGAGCTTATGATTTTTTCTCGTTTTGTCACTTTGTCGTGGGCGACAGCTAATTTTTTATCGCGATTTCGATGTTGGCTCCATAGTTTCCAAATTTTACACCCTCTACCTAGGAGCTAGGGTAAACAGTTGCACTACATTAAGAGGTGATTATACCCATGATGTACAACTTTCCCAAAGAAACATACAGGAAATTAGCAAAAAAAAAAATCGACTTTCCATCCTAAATGTAATCCACTGATCGAACGTTTGTATGAAAAATAGTTAGTTTTTTGCGTATTTGGTATAGGTTTCTTAGGGAAATTTGTTCAGTATCATGGGTACAATCACCCCTTAAAGTAGTGCAACTATTTACCCTAACACTCTGTATATGTAAACAATTATTTACCAGAAACCTGCGGCATCCAGGGACCATTAAAAGGCTTAGCTTCCCAATGCGTGGTCAGGCACCTCTCTAACGCATCTACTAGATACTGCCCCGGCAGCAAGAATGTCACAACATTGTTTGTAAATGGCAACGCATTGATAATTGCTCCTCGGTTTATATCTGCAATCAAACGATTTGTATAATTTCTTATGAAACCCAAAAAAAAACAGATCTCAAAACAGGAAATCAGTTCTTTTCTCTATTTTATATGGTTTAAAAAGAATCATGACTGTGGAAGAGGCAAAGGATCGTAGCCGATGGCAGGTCAATTGTCTCTGCTTACCCCAATGAGATATAGGCGTGAGTATATTTATTCATGTATTTGTATACCTAGGTAACTACATTAAAACATTTTCCACTGTGACATTTCATGGACTACCCATTTATCTATGTATGAATCTACGTACGTAATATAATTATATTTGATTTGTCAGGAACATCAAGTTTTAGGGGTTTGATTTTGTCTACAACTCTTCAATGAGTTGTCGTCGCGATTGGTCGAAGTGTCCGGAGACCGACGGGCTGGCGCTTACCTCGGACAACGGATTTCAATCGCCATCCAGCGAGGTAATGCTGCCACTGCCAGCGTCGTCGGCACTGTCCCGCAAGACGGCAGCCTCGAGCACATCTTCTATTTAGTATGAGCCGAGTAGAAGATGGGCTCGACGGAGACACTGGTTATTTTTATTTATTTATCCTTTTTAAATGTTTTTTTCTTAGTTTAATTAGGTTTGGTATTTTTTTCGATTATTGTTAATGTTCCTATATTGTAAATATTATAAATAAATACAAACTCTTCCATTTTCGTCAACATCATAAGATTTAAATCGTATAGGTAAACTTACTTCCTTTCGCTATCGACCCTCTGATCATGTTTCTTGTCATGAGGCCTACACATGGCTGCGTCGATACATTCAATTCTTTAGCCTGCAAAAAGGAAATTGAGTGAGTCTACCATATCGAACGACATTCCCAACAAACTGCCAACCTTTTAATTTTCCTTCAATCTACAGCTCATGCCTAATATTTCTAGTTTTTGGAATTCAGTTGGCGACAGCATTATTTTAACTAGTCTTTTGGAAAAAAATCGATTTTATACGAAAAATCCTTACCGAATCCTTACCAAATAAACGAAGTTTAATGATATTTTGGACATTAATCAATTAAAGTCAATGAAATTTTCTAGACTATCTTGAAACCTATATCTATGCTTTACATTTGTTAGATAGGAGTTATCGTGGCTCAAAGTAATCCATACAAATCTTATATTAATACTAGCTATATATTTTAACGGAAATCTATTACACAACTAATGTAAAGCACAGATACTGGTTTCTAGATCGTGTCTAAAAAATTCCATTGAATTTTTAATTGAAACTAGGACGGAACTTTTTTTGTATGCAGCGCACATTAGCGCTTTTGGAATAAACGTCTCAAGAAATCCAATTTATTTTACTCACGCCGTAAGCAAACGCATCAGCTATGAAATCTCCAATGGCACACTCGTGCAAACCACAGTTTGTTGCTAGCATGTCATCATCGGCGTACCCAACCACTTCATTGACCAACGAATGCAAACGGTTCTTGTATGGTTCTAAGAGGGCAGTCATTTCTGGATCTGAGGAAATTTCAATATTTTTCAAAATGAAATACAACGCTTTTAGATGAAAGACAAGAAGAGGTACTTTTTATCACTGGATTGGCCAGCACTAAAGTAATTTAAAATACTTATACGCACAGTTCATATTAAAATGTAGCTCACATAAGTATGTAGAGACAAGTGCAACTCTTCCAATATTATTACGCAGTTGTCGTACTTCAAAACCTGCACACGTGCCCAAGTTGAGAATGCTTCAGGCAAACCAAAATGCGTTCGATGTCGTTCGATAGTCGAAGTTGTTCAGTTTAATGGGTAGATTCTTAGTTTAAAAGGATGCTAATGATATCAATTTCACCCTCTATGTTCTGGACTATATCGTAGTAACGATAGACACGAAAAGATCAGTGACAGACATTCTGATAGGGTACTTGTCTTTTGAAAAGAAACCCAAAATAATAATAAGTATATTACCTACCTACCTATTATTTGCTTATTATTTAGGCATAGCTTCACGTAGCTGATAATAGATAAAAGTATTTCACAAAGCATTGCCACGCATACCAATAACTTGACACGCCTTTTATCACGTTTAGACTCAGGTATTACATAGCCCCATAGAGATATCAGCCAAACAAAACCGTTTCGTCAAAATTTGCATTCTACCAAAACAGCCGGTCAAGTAGTTACGATACGCATGACTGTAAGATATATCACGCTTGTTATCTCGCATCGATTTCATGCATTGTCATACATTTGTATGGAAAAATCATCGTTTGATAAGTGACAAGTAAATGCTTCATATAAAAACTTTTAAATATTTTATTTCATATTTTATTTATTCATATTCTTTTCTTTGGAAGTCTCACAGCCGTAGATACGATACAAAGGATGGCTAAGAGAAAGCCAAATTATATAGTACGAGGGTTAACCCACGAATTTGTCCGCACAAATTATATACCAGATTTTAAGTCAGATCATAAGCTATCAAACAAAAAAAGTTTCATCAAAATCGGTTCAGTAGTTTTTGCGTGATGCTCGTTCAAACAAACACACAAACAAACAAACAAACAGACAGACAAAAAATCCAAAAATTGATGATATGGAATCAGGGATACCTAAAAACCATATCGTAACTTTTTTTTTGTTAATATCTTCAATGTACAGACTAACTTGCTGTTACAGTTTTATAATAGTTTAGATTCGATATTGTTATATATATATAAAGTCTAACAAAATTAGGTGAAACTATTTTAAGGGGATGCTCAGACCATCATACTGAATAACTTTCTCTATGGGACCAATATTCAAATCGCGAAATAAAAATCAGCTGCTTCATACATTTAGGTCGAGTAGGTTTGTATGGAACGGCTGATTTTTTTTTCGCGATTTCGATATTGGTCCCAAAGAGAAAGTTGTTCAGTTTGATGGTCTGATCATCCCCTTAAAGTAGTTTCAACTAATTTTGTTAGACCTTATATATATATATATATATATATAATTATATATTATGTTTATAATAGGTATTTATGATAACAAATATCTATTTATTTGTTATGTTCTTAAATATTTAATAAATAGAATTCAATTAATTTATAAATAAATAAAACAGTAAATCGGTCAGCACATGCTTCGTCAAAAACAAAATAAGAATTATATGTTTATCTATTTATGTTAGGTATTTATATCATTGTTTTTCTTTTTAATTTTTCTTTGTAACACCAACCCGTATTCTTAGTTGATATTTCCTTTACCCCAAGGTTGTCTGGAAGAAATCGCTTTTTAGCGATAAGACCGCCTTATTTGTACCATAATTATTTTTGTGACCTGCTCTGTACTGTATTTATGTGTTTGGTGTAAATAAAGTGTATTTCATTCATTCATTCATTCATTCATTCATTATATTATTATTTAAAAAGGATATTGCAAAATTCGATTCTTTATGATTTTGTTTTCTTGATGTAAAGTTAATATTTACATACCTTCAGGTATTGATCTATTTAGAAACACTGGTTCCGCCTCGAAGGACTGCAGATCACCGTTCTCATCGAAATATGTCGTCAAGTTTCCAAGATACTTTGTAAATGCAGATGCTTGTACTATCAACACCTGTAATAAAAGAAAATAGTCTCTATTTAGTAGTTAGAGGCAGAAATAAAAATAAAATAAATAAATATCTTGGACATTGTCACTCAAATTATCTAGTCACATTTAAAGTACCTGGACTTATATTATGATGACTAGACAACGATATAGAATACATATATAGATACAAACATCCATGACTCGGGTACAAATATTCTTATTCATCATATAAATATTTGTCCCTTACGGGATTCGAACCCGCGACTGGCGGCACAGCAGCACAGCTAGCATGCCACCCACGACAAAGCGTTTAAACGAGAAAAACGTCATGCGGGCTCTTTCTGGCGTACATAAAATAATAAGGTTAGAGGCACATCTCGATTTTTATCGTTTTCTCGGGGGTGGCATGCGAGGCCTGCAGGCAGGTTTACTACAGACTGTGCTACCGGGCCGTCAGAATTCTGATGTGTATGTGAATTCTACCAACCCGCATTGGGCACGCGACGTGGAATAATGCCCATTCACCCTCCCGGAGGTAAGGCCTGTGCCCGTTGCCTGTGAGACGTTTATTGGCTGATGTTGATGATGAGGTAGAGGCATCAAATCTTTACAAACATAACATACTGAGGCTGGCTATTATCTTAAGTCTCGCTACCATTCTGGCCATTTCTGGCATATCTTTCGCCTCATTCACATTTTTACATCCCTTCACTTCCGTAGGTCGGTTCAAGTCTTTGAAGCCTTCGATTTATCAGTTCAGATGAAAAATACGTACCTACTATCGGTAAAACAATTTCGCTTAATCAATCAATTAAGGAATAAAGCTTTCTAGTACTCGTAGCAATAATTTCAACAAAACATAATCGATGAAACAACATTGGAATAATCAAATGTTTCGAAATAATTTATCAGTCCAGTTCCCTAAAAACCTTCGTAATTTGTAATAAGTATAGTTAAAATGACTAAATCTATATACAGGGTGTAAGTGACAGCCTAGCAAATACTGAAACGGTGAACTCAGACCATCAAACTGAACAACTTTCACTATGGAGCCTACCTCAGGAGACGCGAAAAAAATCAGCTGTCCCACACAAAACTGCAGTACCTACCCGACTCAAATGTATGGGACAGCTGATTTTTTTCGCGTCTCCTGAGGTAGGCTCCATAGTGAAAGTTGTTCAGTTTGATGGTCTGAGTTCACCGTTTCAGTATTTGCTAGGCTGTCACTTACACCCTGTATAGTTTGAAAATGACTAAAAAAATTTTGTTTGACAACTTTTATAAAATAGAAAATACGAGAAAAGTGCTATTATATTTTTCCGCTGCATTGATCGAATCAGTTTCTAGCACTAGTATGATTTATCTATCATAGAGCGAACAAACGAACACTACTATATGCCTCTTTGTTTTGCAAGTCTCATAGTTTGTAGTTTAGTAAACCTACCTTATGTCCAGGCTTAGATTTAGTCTCCACAAAAACAGGGTACGGTCCGTTAACTTTTTCCCCGCTGGGAGAGTCTCCATTCCACAGTAAGCTGTGCGAGTGACCACCCACTATTATATCTATATTGTCACCAACTTGCTTTGCCATTTCCCTGAAACCAAAATAAGTGCTTTGTATAAAATCTTGAATTATTCCGGCATTGCTCACATCAAAAGGTCAGTAAGGTTTTTCACTGTCATGTATATCTCTGTAGACGTAGTGTAATGTTTTGAAATCTGGAAGAAGACTCAGAGGAGGGAAAATATCATCGAAGAAAAATTCTCGCTTAGAAAATATACTCTAATTAGAGTCTTTTCCTGCGTAGCATTTCTGCGGCGCTGAAAGCGCTGCGTGAGAAAAGGCTCTTGAAAACTGAAATTTATTTTACACGCAACAAGACAAATGAACTTTTAAAAAAATGTTTCCGTGGTTCCCATCTCTACATTTCCATTAAAATCTTTAGTTAAAAATTAAAAAAATTAAGAAGCATAACCATAATCAGATAAAATTGTATAAGAAATCCATAGTAATCTCTAAATATCTCTACTCTTAGAAACTCTGAGACTACAAGACTGATGCATATTCCAAAACACTTAAAACTTTTCCAATAACTGTTTTCATTTTTCTCAATACCCTTTACCATATTTCGAAGAATGCTTCAGACCCTTAGATAAACATTATGAAGAAGCAGTCATAATGTATCGTTAAATAATACCTATACTATTTTAAATGTATCGTTACCAAACTTTTAAATTAATTAATTGATGAATCAAATAAATAATCTGGGCGAAAAGAAGTGTATAGTTCCGGACTCAATGTATAATTATAGGTAATTACAAATGATTAAATAACAAGTGCAAAGATTATTTAGTATCTTAGTTCGATTAGGTTAGACAGACTTTGACTCGATCTCATTCGCGCTAACCATCGGTACCAGCACGTGCAAGCATAATAGGAAATTCTTTGCATGAGTAAAATACATTTTTTAATCTTTAGTCCACTACTCAGTTAGGCGGGTTTCAGACCAACGTTTACGCCATTGCGAGCAGGGGTCAGCGCTGTAGTTAAATGAATACGTCACAACACTGTCATTCCAATGTTATCATTATGACACACATATTATAGCGTTTCGCACACACGAACCGCGCATGTGGCAAGCGGGTGTGTTAGCATATTGCTCTGCGGGAATAATAAAATTATGGGCGACTTCTCTATGTCCATCAAACAGTCGTTTTGTGGCGTGCTGAAAGATGCACTTGCCGTTCGGTTGCTGAAGGTTTCAGTGAGTACGTGTACGGTAAATGAGTTACGTACCTTCCTTTCTTAGTTTCATCTTAGTTCAATCTCATCTTTCTTATGAATTAGTTTTCATTCTCTCGCTTGGCTTTTGCACTTTAGTTTATAGCTCGACTAGTTTATTGGAAAATATAAGAGACGGCTTCTCCTTGCATTTAAATCGTCTATAAGCGTTCATAAAACTAAATGAGATTTGTTATATTCTAGTTATAAATATCATTTGGAGCTAAATATATTTATAAAATGCAGATCATTTAATACTCTGTCGATTTTGGAGAAACGATTTTCAGGTAGGCATCTACTACAACACCAAATACGTTTTAGTCCATATCATACCTATAAGTGAAATTTTCTATGATATGTTTAAATTAAAATAACAAATACTCACATATCAATTTCAAGACCACAATGTGATAGTACTATTATTATATCTACTCCATCCTTTGCTAATACCTCCGCTTCTGTTTTAACAATCTCAATCGGATCTAAAAACACGACGTTTTCAGCGTTTGAGGAAACCTGGAAAAAACAAAAGCTTATTATTTATATCAACAAATTTTCAGCAGCAACTAATGGAATGACGTGACGTGTAGGTAGGTACAATACAGATAGTTTACTAATCGATATCCTTTGCGCCCACATATTTACAAACGCATTTACAATTTCTACAAGAAAACATATATTCCTTCAGAAAAGTAGTATTCAATTTAATAAATCTTTGTAAAGCCTTTGACAACATCACTCACCCCAGTCTCAGGTGTAATAAGACCTATTATCCCAATTTTCCTATCATTCCTCTCTAGAATGACATGTGGAACATACAAGCCATTAAGTGAAGGTTCTTTGCTGGTGTCTATATTGGCAACGACGACTGGTGCTTGCAGTGCCGCAAGGTATGGTGCTAGGCCCGCTACTCCATCGTCGAATTCGTGATTTCCTATTGCCTGGAAATTGTTTTCTCAAATTATTTAACCTAGTTACACACAATCACAAATGCATTTAAATGCAACTGGTAACATATATTCAAGACATTGGCAATTTTTATTTTTATAAGTCTTGAAAAATCGCGAAAGAGTTACTATCCACCTCTTTGTCTTTACATAGATACATGAACTCACAATCATTATAAATTATGGTCAGAAGATCTGTTATAGCTCCGCCAAGTGAAGCCACGATGGTGGCTTTAGACAAGATTTTAGAACATTTAGAACATCAGGGCTTTATGTTGGAATTACATCGCAAGTGTTGATAAGTATTAGCTCTTTTCGACCACAAAATCACAGCAAAAGAGACCTTAAGGAACCTGCCCTTACTCCGTGGTTACCCCCGGAGTAAATAAATGGCATGATTTAGATAGCAACTTAAATACTTCTGATAATATGAATACAAGAACACTGCTTGTAAAAATTCTTTCTCGAATCATGACGTAAAAATAATCCGTAACCTACTCACATGAACGTCATTCGGTAGCATGTTTATAAACTTTTGTGTAATATTCCATTTTAGCAACGTGTACCAGTAAGTACCCTGGAAAGTGTCTCCAGCATTTAGAAGCAATGCCCCTGGTTTCTCCTTCAACAAGCTTTTGATCTCCTGGTACAATCTTGAAAATCCTCCAATGCAACTCGAGTCGTTTGTTTGGCATACTGGGTACGATACTGATGTTTCTTCAAATCTTGAAAGATTCACAAAAATATCTAATTTATTTCATTTGAATATCACATAAAAATACTTTACTTAGTTAGCCCAAAAAGTAGCTACGTCAATCGTTTTCTGGTTTACCTTAAGCCACTTATTCTACGAGCTGGTGATTAGGTGGGGCAGGATATGAGGCATGCCGTAGTTTGGGGAATGGCTGACATTTGGATGGGATAGATCACTTGGGTGATTAAAGTGCAATTCTTCAACTCTGCAGTGCACCTTAATAACCCAGGGGTACTAGGAGCACGAATTCATGAAATCCATTCCTGGTGAATTGCTGAGAGGTATGGGTATGGACTCTCAATCCAATCAAGTGTCCGGTTTCTAATAAGTTTTCCTGATACCAACTGCTCTTAAATGGTGCAGAAAAACATGTTGAGGAAACCTGCATACGCTACAGAAAAAATGCTGATGCGTATGAAAAATTAACAATTTGCAAACTAACAATTTGCAATTGAGCACTCGTGGTAGACTAATGCCCAGACGGACCTTCCTTGAGGGTAGGCCTGTGCCCTGGAGTGGGACGTATTCATATGATGCTGATGCTGGCTGATGATGATGAAAAAAGGTTAAAATTATGCGGTGTTTGGAGTTAGAATTGTTGTGTATAATTTTGTTATACAACGTGTTAATGAATAAGCGCAAAACCCCACCATACACCCCAATTAAAGTCCACAGAAATAATTGCGTTGAAACAATTATTTAATTATTTTATTAATTAAAATTTAAAGTTATTCGCATTTTAAGTTTTCATGCAAAAACGAGTTGTTACTATTTCAGCAATGAATGAAAGCGCTAGCCTACTCATGCATAAATTTAAAGAAAAGTAAGTGTGATTGTGCCCGTGCGGTGGTGGGTTGACATCGAGATCAGTGAATTTTAAAAAAACACAATCAAATTTTTTCTTATTTTGAAAAAAATTAACCTATGTTGAAACCTTGATAATTCGATTCTATTCTCGATTCTATACAAACAATTTTCTAGTTTTGCGTTTATTCATTAATACGTTGTATATTTCTCACTGTATAAAAAGCCTGTTGTATCTTATTAAATTCATCTAGCTATCTTACTTTTGGCATTCACTAGAATTGGCATAATTGCAACATAAGAATGGAAACGTTGGCATTGTTTTCTAAACAAAAAGACACGTCTTACATTCTATGCGATTGTGCATTTTGGTGTATTGTGATTATGTCTCTTCAACATTGCAACCAAACTTCTACCTACTTAAGCGGCTGTTTACTAAGAGTTTGCGTATTAGTTTTTTATTATTAATCTTTTTTATTTTGCCAAGGTCACAAAATAATAACAAGGTTAAATGTTCAATTTAATGTTTCAATGAAGACAGTTCACCTTTATTATGCTTATGCAGTGAAGCATTACGAATCCGAACCTTTGATATTAATAGATAAAAGTGTCAAAATTATACAGGTGTAAACTTAAATGCGTTACATACTTTAGTGAGCCTTTCACTATGGAACCTACATTGAAATCACGGTACAAAAATCTGTTGTTTCATACCTTTGGATATGTTGGGTAGAGTCGCTCAATGAAGTTTACTATGGTTTAACAGCAGATTTATTTTTAGTCCCATAGAAAAATTGGTTCAGTCTGATGGTTTGAAGCGACTTCTAAAGTATGTGACGCATTTATGTTTACACCCTATATAAATGGCAAACCAAAGCCATGATTCTATCGTCCCAGTACGGTCTATTGATTATATATGAAGTAAAGACTGGACAGTCACAAGCTATCTCTTTATCTAAAGAGGAACTTCAATAGATAACAAAGGCAATCATACTTATTGCCTACTTAAAGTTAACAATTAAGATAGTGAAAACCATTACGTATAATAATTTCTTACGTAAGTACCTATTTAAAGTAACGTGAACCGCACGTGACCCAAAACATTAGACGCTCATTCACACGGGCGTTATTCTATCGTTTTTGATTCATATAGAATCGATTCATCGGGCGGCCCGTGCGAATGAGCCATTACAGATAAACCCTGACCTATTAATTTAAATTTTATATTAAGTCTTTGTTCTTCAGAAACATTGACTTATCAACTACTGGACGTAAGGTCCGCGCTCAAAACGTAAAAAAGAAAAGTAGGTCATCAGACTTCAAGCGCGTGCCGCTAACCTGAAGAGTTTTCTGACGCCTGAGTTATGGCCTGCCGGAGTCGTCTTTCGACGGTACAGGTATATTATTGATTTTTAAACATGTTACAGCCATGTTGTGCTATTTCGAATCAATTAAAGATTGAAAAATTTGTCTCGGGCGGGACTTGCACCCGCACTCTTCCAAACCGGGGAACTGCGTTATCCAATTTCGCCACCGAGCCCACGCTCACGTCCCCTTAAGACGCAACAGATTGAAAATTTCGTTCTCTGGGTAGTGGGCTCGATAGCGAAATTTGATAAAGAATTGTTTGAGAAAGCGAAGTTTGGAAGAGTGCGGGTTCAAGTCCCAGCCCGAGACAAATATTTCAATCTTTAATTGATTCTCCTATTTAATTCATGATGTCTAATTTGTAAAGAAATCAATAACCTAATTTTATCTTCAAAACAGTTTTGTTCAGTTCCGAAGCACTGGCTAAATCATCTAAACATCTACAATAAAATGGTTATTAGTAAGTGTTTTAATTTAGTCTGTTTTAGTCTTAGGTACCTAAAAGATTAAATTATTAGGTATTCAATCTACGTATTAAGGTAATCTACCAAGACCTATCTCAATAATATTGTTTATAAAAATAGCATAAACAATATTTGACCTATTACCTACTCGATTACATGTACAGACGGCCGAGACGGCAACACATCAAGCTACGCAAAACAAACATAAGCTGGCCGCGTGACGATAACTTATTTTGGTTTTGCGTACCGTACCTAGCTTGATGTATCGGTGCTTACAAGCTTATCACAGTAAAGGCTTGCCTCAAAACTTAAAATGCGAGTAATTTTTCGCTATCAAAATAATTAAATTATAGTTTCAAGAATTGTATGGAAAACTTAGTGCCACGATAACTTTGAAACTATATATTTTAACGAAAATTTGACAAATGTAAAGCACAGATACTGGAAAATATAACCAGACTTCGTTTGTATGAAGCGCGCAGCAAAAACTATCCTCTTAAAGTAAAAAAAATATTATGTATATGGTCGAATTGAGAAATCTCCTCATTTTTGAAGTTGGTTAAAAAGTGGCAGTCAAGCGTCTTAGGTCCGCCACACACAGACGGAATTGCGAACCGAAATCTTGATTCAGGATTCAGTGTTGTCAAATATGGTTACAAAAAATAGTAAAGTAGTAGTGCTGTTAAAAAAATGCCTAAAATAAAAATGTATGAAACGCCAAAAAAAATTACAATTGCATTTTTTAAGTATTTATTAAAACGTAACAAACAATTTCTATACATGATAATTCCTATCATGTGATAAGGTAATGACGTTACGATGATGATTTGTAAATTGTATTTCAATATTACGCAACTATATCAAAAGGCTATCCATAGTTTTAACATTAGACATAATCTGCATACAAAATGGCATGAAAAATTATCACTAAAGCTATTATAAAGAGCGTCGGTGGCGCGTTGCGAAGAAGCATGGACACCCAATTATGGGGGTCCGGGTTCGAATCCGCACGGACAACATGCCATGTACCAATGAGTTTATCTAACTTATGTACGTAATACCGACTGCTCTCAAACGGTGAAGGAAAACATCGTGAGGAAACCTGCATACGCTGAAGTAGAAATTCTGATGTGTATGTGAAGTCTACCAATCCGCATTGGGCACGCGGGGTGGACTAATGCCCATGCACCCTCCCTGAGGGTAGGCCTGTGCCCTGCAGTGGGATGTTTATAGGCTGATGATGATGATGATGAAGCTATTTTTGAGCGTAGCCGATTTCGCAACTATACCGCAACGCCGTCGCAACTGCAACATCACGATACGGTATCGTTCCATCAACGTCAAAATCACTTATGTGATATGACAGTAAATCTTTAAAAAATGCCACCTAAGACATCAAAAAATCACTAGATCTAGTGAAAAAGTCTCTGAAAGTGGCAACACTCCATCCGGAACTAATTCCGAATCAGGTTTATTCCGTATGTATGTGGCAGACCTTATAGCATGGCCATAAGAGACACTGCTCAGAATGTCGGTCATATAAAAATTTTAACAATACTATTATACAATAGCTAATTAAATCGTGCTTTTCACTCGTGCGTGTCAGTATTAATCATGTGATTTCCATTGAAAAAGTATATTTTCCTTATAGGTAATGGAGACGGGGTCAGACTCAGGTCGCATGATGAGTGGATGTTGGAATTTGAAGGCCACCTTTGACCAGCAGTGGTGCAAAAAATCCCTTTAATTTCAATGGATACTATGCAAGAAATACAGTGTGTTAGGGTAAAAAGTTGCTTGGGGTGCAATGCTTTAAGGGGTGATTGTACTCATGAATATGATGCTGAACAACTTTCCAAAAAAGGGAAATTCCAAAAAAAAAAAAGGTCTCTTAGGGAAAGTTGTTCAGTATCATAGGCACAATAACCCTTTAAAGTAATGCAACTGTTTACCCTGACACCCTGTATACAGAGTCCAACTTAATATGCTGACAGTTTTTTTATATCTTTTAAATTAATTAAAAACATATACAAAATACAGAACACCAGACTAAAACAAAAAAAAAACGTTAATAAACTAAAACACAAATTACAAATAAAAAGTTTATTTACAATTGTGTATCCCCCTTCTTGAGAACATTTAAATAAATAATAATTCAGAATTTAATAAAAAGGTATTGTAATTACAATTAGAAATACAGTTTTTTTAAAGGGATCGGACTTTCTCTATGGGACCAACATCGAAACCGCGAAAAAATAATCAGCTGTTCCATACATTTGCTTCAAGTAGAATCGCAGTTTTATACAGATCAGCAGATTTCTCTTTTGCAATTCGATGTTGGTGCCATAGTGAAAGTTGCTTAATTAGATGCTCTGATCATCCTCTTAAAAAACCGTCAACATAAAAAGAAAGGCCCTGTATGTTTTTAGTTACTGGAGTGCGATTTTTGAAACTTACTTGTTGAACTCAGCAGTTGAAAATGTTAAAAATTACTAAGGAGATATGCATCTTTCTACTGCTGATTTGACTTTAAAAAATCATACTCCAGAAGTGCGATTTTTGAAAGGCAAATCAGCAGTAGAATATCCCCATAGTAATTTTTACATTTTCTACTGCTGAGTTCAACGTATGACTCTCAAAAATCGCACTCTAGTTTTCAAAAAATCTCACCTATCGTGAAAATCATTATAATGTACAATGTCTAGACGAAACAAATCTTCATTTGTATTATTATGCAACACTCCACCATTCGCAAAAATAATTAAAATATTCAAATAACACAGTAAAAAAACACAACCAAACACCTTCATTTTAAACCTTTGAATGTATATTTAAATAAACTTTCAATTAATTTAAACTAGTTTATATTATTATCTCATCATTGTAAACTTAAACTTAGCACATGGTCACGATAAAAAAAACTCGCGCGTCGTGAGTTCAAGTTGGTAGTTAAATTACGACTAAATTACTTCATACGACATTCGATTCTACGACTAAAGTCCAAAGAACAAGATGCGGTGTAGAGACTACAGTGTTGTAAATGATTAGCTATCTACACATACAATAAGTATCATTTTTGAGTAACGACGACTTTGATAACGGTAGAATCAAGTTTGTAATTCATCTTAGCTGTTCATTTTGTATATTAACTTTCAATTAGCTTTGTCCTTGATAAGTAAAACTGCATTGATAACAATTTCTTCACAGTCATGAGTCAGTCTCAGTATCTTGAGAATTAATGCAGCATAGAGGTTTTTTAAGAGACCAGACTCTATGATCTCTTATGGTCTCTGATGATGAAGGAACGCTTTGTTTTCTGTTCCTCCACCACTGGCCTTCATCTGCGTTCCTCTGAAAAGCTCTCCCTCAATATGCCCTTCCACGTTACTAATTTCTACACCTATTCCTTCTCCGTGCATGTTGTTCGGCTTTGGAACTTGTTGCCAGAGTCGATCAGACGTGCACCTTCCTTGAATGTTTATAAGTCTAAAGTTAAGACTCATTTCCTTGATCACTGAACTGACCATCGATCTGTTTTCCGTAGGTACATCTTTTCCTATGTCTGTGGTTCATGTTTTCCTTTAGTATTTTGTTGTGTAGTACGCGTATTTATGAAATATGAATAATTATTAATTGAACTTTAAAACTGTAATTTTAATGCAAAAAAAAATTCCAATCGTGTTTTTAAATGATAAATTTAAAATTTGGGGCTGTTGTTCAGTTTGACGGTCAGATCATCCCCTTAAAAAAGTGTCGACATATTAATAAAGGACCCGAATACCTAGCTTTCGGACGTCATTTTTTTGACTCTACACTCTACCACCACCAAAACTGTCACGAAAAAAAAGTCAATTGTCTTGCTGGATTAAAATAAACAGTCGAACAGAACGTCATCCTTGGTCAAGGTCAAGCCCATTTCGTGATAATCATTCGTTAACAGAATAATAAGTATAAAATTAGTCTTGTGATCAGCGCGTTTTTTAGTTTGAATAACTTAGTTATAGGTAAGGTACTGAAAATTATTAACGTTTTCATATATTTATTAAAATGCTAACTAAATTGTAAAATATTATTGTTTCAGTATATTGTGTTATATGTTTTTCTTGTAGAAAAAGTCTTAAAAAAAGTTAAAAAGATCACAAAAATGTTGAAATCAATTATGCGTAAATTTTAGTCAATTTAGCAGCTGCGCTCCGTGAAGATTTAAAATTCGTCACAATTCATAATTTTGCACACAAGATAATAATAATGATCTGAAGACAGAATTCCCATTCAGGGTGGCCAAAAACCTTACTACTACTACTACCTATGCGATTGTTACAATAAGTATTCAATTATAGCATTTTTTTATGGTTTTTATTGAAAATAACTTCATTTTTAGGGTTCCATATCCAAAACTCATATTAATGTATGGAGGTGCTACTGGGAATGTTCCTCCATTGAAAAGGGAAGATCTTCCACCAGGCTATGTGTGAAGCCTGGGGACCGGCCGTGGTCAAACAGTTCTTAGTTGGAACTTGTAGGTATATGTATCGAATCTCTGTGATTATTTCTCTTGCGCGATGTATTGCATTCGATTGTGAACCTTTACGAGTTACGTATTCACGTTGAACGTTGTCTATGTATGGAGCATATTTCCGAGAGCGACGGTATCGCCATCTGTTGGCATCTTTGCTGTAACTTGTGGGTGCTGACATCTATAGCAAGTCCCCCCCACAAATGTTTGCCGAAAGGGTGAAGGGGTCCGTCCGTCTGTCCTACCTATTTAGGGCTGTCACTTTTGAACCGTAATAGCTAGACAGTTGAAATTTTCTCAAAATATGCGTTAGTGCGGCGGATTTGCTAACAAATAATAAAAATGTTAAAAAGTTAAAAATTAAGTAAATGATGTAAATGTATCACTGTTGTTCTCAAATAAAGAAATTTTTTATATTTTTTATTTATTTATTATTTAAGTGGGTCCTGCTTTGTCTGTCACTGTTTATCCTGTACTGTTCAGATGAAGTCTTTTTATGGTTTGAGCCGGGACGGGCCAATTTGAGCCCAGAAATGTACCAAAATTTTAAAAAAATCACGTCAGCAACAGGTCCAATTTTAAAATTTAGCTATTATCTGGTTCTAAAAAACCTGGTGGTAAATTTTTTTGCACATATTTAAGGCTTAACCATTATACATAGGTACTTCAAACATGGTGTAAATATTTTTGTCTACTTAGAAGGTATTGAAAAATACATTCGTATATTCTAATAAATACCTCATTTTTTAAATTTCAATGCCTATTTTAGTGCTCAAAAATTTAGTATATTGTTAAATCTAAGTCAAATGAGTGCATTGGTATTAATATTATTAATTTAAAAGCCCTCTGGGACACACAATTTTGATTTCTATGATGCGGAGCGAATTGTTTTCTAATATGTTTTTTTTACAGTTTAAAAGTCCAATTAATAATTACTCCCTACCCCGCCTAACAAAACTCCGTAAAATGACTGGGCTATGAGTTATCTATCTATCTATCTATACTTATAGGACGGTTGGATGGTCAGTGTAGGCTTATGAATAGGATCCCGTTTTTACCTTTCAAATAATTGGTAGGTTAATTTATAGTCAAATCATCATTTATTTGCCCATTTCCGCTTGTAGTATGTATTGCTAAATAAATATTATCATTAAATGATAGGAAGATCATGAAAAATAAATTTAAAAAAAAACATTATAATTATCTACATTATAATTAACACAGTGCACAAAACAGAATGCACACAGCCGTATTATTCGACTCATCCAAAAGAACAAATTATCTTGTTTATTAATTTTTGTAAATATCCTTACATTGTAGGCCAGTCAAAATGAGACAACCTAACTATACAAAGCACCGCGTTATTTTAATTATGCTGCGATGCAATTAATTCGAAATTAAACAAATTGAATACTTTATTTAAGGAACTGCGAGAAAAAATCTGCTGTCCCATACATTTAGGTCGAGTAGGTTTGTATGGAACAGCTGATTTTTTTTCGCGATTTCATTATCGGTCCCATAGAGAAAGTTGTTCAGTTTGATGGTCTGATCATCCCCTTAAAATAGTTTCACCTAATTTTGTTAGACCTTATATATTGTAATAAACAAAATCCGCAATGAACCGTTATGAATGACCGCATTAAAACTCGTTCCGAAAGTCATTTTGATTGGGCACAGTTATGATTCTGTTTTGATTTTATTAAAATTCTTATTTTAAGTATATTTTATTTTTTAGCTGTATATATTTTTTAAAATTATAAGAATTTTTGGCCCCATCTTCAGTTCTCCTAGATAGGTCATGGTGAACACAAAAAAATTCAGAAACTTCAGAAAGTTGTCTTTGAATATTGAATATTTGAGTGATTGATTAAAACCATAGAGAAACACGTAACCAGGTTTACTTCATTCCGGAACCGGTTTTTCAGATACCTTGAATCGTTGATACCCGGGTGTACCCGGGTATTCCGGAACCAAGTGTACCCGGGTGCATGCCCTAATATTGAACCTGCCTGCTGTGCAAGTACCCTTGGTCGCGGGTTCGAATCCCGTAAGGGGCAAGTATTTGTATGATGAATATGAATATTTGTAACCGAGTCATCTACAGGTTGAAATTGATATCATTAGCATCCTTTTAAACTAAGAGTTTACCCATCAAACTGAACAACTTTCACTATGGGAGCAACCGATCGGAGCAAAAAAAAATCTGCTTTTGCATACATTAGAGTCGAGTAGGCATTGCAGTTTCGTATGGAACAGCTGATTATTTAAAAACTGCAATGCCTACTCGTGTCTAATGTATGCAGATTTTTTTTTGCTCCGATCGGTTTGCTCCCATAGTAAAAGTTGTTCAGTTTGATGGGTAGACTCTTAGTTTAAAATGATGCTAATGATATCAATTTCACCTTGTATAAGTATTCTATATCGTTGTCTACTCATCATAGTACCACCTACTTTAAACGTGATTCGATAATTTGTTTGACATTGTCCAGGATATTTATTTATATTTTGTAATAAACAAAATCCGCAATGAACCGTTATGAATGACCGCATTAAAACTCGTTCCGAAAGTCATTTTGATTGGGCAGATTCTGTTTTGATTTTATTAAAATTCTTATTTTAAGTATATTTTATTTTGTAGCTGTATATATTTTTTAAAGATATAATGCTGTCGAATTTTTGGCCCCATCTTCAGTTTTCCTAGTTAGGTCATGGTGAACACAAAAAAATTCAGAAACTTCAGAAAGTTGTCTTTGAATATTGAATATTTGAGTGATTGATTAAAACCATAGAGAAACACGTAACTCGTGTCAACGCCCCGAGAGGAGTAGGTATTGTTTATAACAATAGAACATTTTATTGCCATTTTTTGCGGGGAGGGGGAGGGACCGTTGCTATGACAATAACAGTAAAACGCATCTAAGTAGCCCATCGGGGCTAGGTTTTTCAAAAATGCTCACTTAAATAAAATAAAAATAAATAAAGGTCACAGGCACATGTCATGATCCCAAGTAAGCACTATAGGCTTTTTTATTATGGAAACCATACAACAACGGCACGAAAATATAATATCCAATAAAAAAATACACACATACTTAAACACACATACACACATATACTACACATACACACACATATATGTACACATGTATGTATATATGTTTCACACATATACTTAATAATGAAATGTCCTCGTTAAGACACTCACTCACTCCAGGATACGTACCTGAACGTGAAAGTTGTTCAGCTTGATGACGTATTAAAGGGTGGATAAATGGAAGTTATTCCCCCTCTCCCCCCCCCCCCCCATAATTTCCGATTTCTTCGCGAATAATCGGAAGCCTATCTATGGTCGGTAGTTTGGTTGAAAATATATCAACCATTTGTATTTTAACCTTGGCACAGTAGAAAGGTTTTAAACATTCATTGACCTTACGTTCTGCTGATATTTACTATTATATTTTAAACTAAACATATATTTTGATTGCTCGACGTGATTTTATTTTAGTACGAGCGTTAACCCGCGACTTCGTCCGCACAAATTATATACCAGATTTTAAGTCAGATCATAAGCTATCAAACAAAAAAAGTTTCATCAAAATCGGTTCAGTAGTTTTTGCGTGATACTCGTTCAAACAAACAAACACCCAAACAAACACACAAACAAACAGACAGACAAAAAATCCAAAAATTGGTGAAATGGAATCAGGGACACCTAAAAACCATATCGTAACTTTTTTTTTGTTAATATCTTCAATGTACAGACAAACTTCCTGTTACACTTTTATAATATTATAGAGAGATATATCTACTTACGATATACATCTTGGTACTTGGTTTTAGGGCTTGGTCAATGACCAAAAGTTACCGCGACTTGAACAGATCTATTGATGATCAGATATACATACTTACGAGTACACAAAGTGTTTACAAATGAACTTAAAAAAAGGAAGGAAATGAAAATAATATACTCAGTAAAGAATCTCCACAATCATTTGTAAAGGCCAAGTCGTATACGCTCTCAGCGTGCGTATATCATTGTTACAAAGTAGGTATAAACGTCAAGGAAAATGATACTTATAAACATTTTTAGGCGCTTTAGCGTACCCAAAATATAAAAAGATTACGAAACTATACACAGAAATATAGACCAAAATTTTTCGACAATACTTGTATGTAAGGTCTAACAAAATTAGCTTAAACTAATTTAAGGAGATGATCACACCGTGACACTGAACAACTTCCTCTATGGGATCAAATATCGAAATAGCAAAAAAAAATCAGCTGTCTGAAAACTGCAAATCATAACTCGACTCAAATGTATGGGACAGCAGATTTTTTTTCGCGATTTCGGTACTGTCCCATAGAGAAAGTTGTTCAGTTTGATTGTCTAATCATCTCTTTAAAATAGTTTCAGCTAATTTTGTTAGACCATGTTAGTGTGATACAGGTAAGTACCATCCTACAGATCTCTTGTTCTGATTTTATTATGGTTTTATAATAGTGTCATAAAAACCATAATAAACCTATGACGACAGCCACTCAAAGCACGAATAAAATACTGAAAGCGTCACAGCGACACTTTTTATAAGCGCTTGCACGACAAAAGGAAGTGCTAATACAGTTAGATATGGTTAGGTTACAGCTTTATAGTCGGCTATAATGCTTTTAACGTGAAACTGTGAGTGTTTTAGACCTAGGGCTTAAGGATAGTCTGGATGCCTAGTATTTTCAATCGAGGCTTTGCGAACTATAAAGGAGTTTATAATCGTTATTCCGTCTGGTTCACGACTTAGAGACCACTTTTATTCCCGTGGGTTCTTTAAGGAAGAGGGGACTAAGATAAAAGTAAATTTTCCAGGAACTAACTTCGTCGTACATTCTTACATGTTCACGAAACAGATTTACCTTTTTTTTGTGCATTCGAATTAGAAACTATTTCTCATAAAACCACTTTTCACGCCAACGCATATTCGATACGACGACAATAAGGGTGAAACCAAACGAGCGTAATTTTGTGAGTTGAGTCGCGTATTTTGAGTCCGTTTCATATAAAATCCGGGAATGCATTGTCTATGACGTCAGCCTTTATATGAGCGGACTCAAAATACGCGACTCACAACTTAAAAAATTTCGCTCGTTTGGCTTCAGCCTAAGCCGCAATTTTCAAATTTGAGATCACTTGTTAGTACTTTAACTAGGTAGAGAGAATCTATAATTTAACAAGATTTGATAATGTACCTATATGCACCTAAGTAAAATTTATTGATGTATGTCAATTTGTTCAAAAAACTGTTTTTTACCAAAAAGCAAAAAAACATTTTTTTTTGAACAAAAATGGTATCAAAATGTTTAGTAAAAGGACCGATTCTATAAATATTACATACGTACAATACCTATTCCATTATCAAATCAATGATATTTTCCGAAAAGGACAAGTTCGTAGCACCCTCAATCGATGATGGATGTGCATGAAAAGATGTAACTATGAATGAGGCTAAAGAGAGGTATGTGTCAAAGTCGTAGCGTGCGACGGTCTGTGGTATCTGGCTACCCCCATTGGACAAGGGTGCGAGCTTATGTATGTATGTTCCTACTCTATAAATGACTAATTCGTGAAATGTATACCATTCGGATCATTTGTAGAATCGGTGAATTATTGATTCTATCACCGATTCTGCAAATAACCGATTCTACAAATTACTAATTCTGCAAATTACCGATTCTGCAAATTACTAATTCTATAAATAACCGATACGTATGTCGTTCGTGAGAAACGGTCGTCAGATTTTACGTTAATTTTGTAATCACATAATTATTTTAACAAATGAAAGAGCAGGGAATTTATTTAAGTACAAAGTAGAGATTCAACATTTTTTTCTTCAACTGCGAAGTACCTAAAACTGCTGACTATTTGATTCAATTTAATATTATCCTTCCGAAGCGTAGAAAACTTTGGGTGTCATTTTCATTAAATTTACATTTTGATTGAATAAAACCGCTTGCACAGTGAAGTGTTGGCCCTGAGCGAAATCTTAATAAAATGTAACTAAATTGTAATAACTTCTTCAATTCAAATCCTTATATAAAATTTTGGGAAGTTTGAAAATGAAGATCTCTTATTAAGAAAATCAAAGTTTATAAAATTAAGTTACCTAATTGATGTAGATCCATTAGTTTAAGGTGGTTTCAGTCCATTTCCAGTTTGACGCACAATACGCGTGGACGGAATTAATAAAAGTAATATTTTATATATGGAAAAACAGTTTAGAAAATCTAGTTGCCGCGTAACAAATAACATTTGCAATTTATATTAAAATTACGAAGAGCTTTTAAAATTGTGTATGAAAAATTTCAAAGCTTTATATCTTCGTAATTATTTTATAAATTGCAAATGTTATTTGTTACGCGGCATCTAGATTTTCTAAACTATTTTTCCATATATACAAAGTTATTTATATTCATACCGTCAATGCGTATTGTGCGTCAAAGTTTTGTATAAAATTGACCCCTCTGCAACCGCCTTAAGTTACTTGTTTCGAAGTAAATATAATGAGAGAGAAGTTTAATAGTACATTATGATACAAGTGAGCAAAGTTGGTCATATAAATTTAATATTTATAACACAAATTAATGTTAATTTGCTAACTAAAATAAATTGTTTGATGAAATGAAGCGTTTATTTGTCATATTTTAACTAAAACAGGTTAATTTATTTAAAAAAAAGTTTTTTTTACATAAAATCTCTTTGCTGAGATTTAAAAACAAACTATAGAAAAAAAAGTAACATTACCGCACTAGTGCGATAATGTCATAATTTTCGCACGCGTGTTCTATACGCTGGATTATGTACCTACCTAGATACAAAAACCAGCCAACCCCATGCACCAGTAGGCCCACCATGAGTTGACACTAGTATACTAAATACTACCATACTACTATAGCTGTTACGGTGCGCATTTTATGTAGGGTGTGTCTCACCCTGTATATGTATAGTTAAGAGTAAAACTATACTGTAGTTTACTACAGTGCAAATTCATGGTAAGCCTACTGCTCTTTTCAATCTCGCCACAAAAAACCGGTGCGTCAAAATTCAAGATGTGAAACAGCACATACCTTCAAAAGTACACTCCCATTACAACCTTGGGTTCTTTGTTTCCGCGCCCCATTTACCTGATGGCTCTCTTGTTTTTTGCATGAATACCTGAGGTGTACACATACATACCTACGTACTTATGTAGGTAGAGAGTGCACGCGGTAACTTTGCATTTTCCGGTAAGTATTTTGTACCTATTCCAAGTAAAATGTCTGAGTCATCAATCATAGAAAATCATATAAATTTTCGATATTTCTGCAGGGTTCAATTGATATCATTAGCATCCTTTTAAACTAAGAGTCTACCTATCGAACTGAACAACTTTTACTACGTGAGCAAACCGATCGGAGCAAAAAGAAAATCAGCTGTTGCATACTAAACTGCAGTGCTTACTTCTTTAAAGAAAGTATTATAGGTACCTAATTGTGGCAGCTATTTTCATGAAGCCCCAAAAAAGAAGTTAGGTCTTCTTTTTGAGGGTTCCGTACCCAAAGGGTGAAAACAGGACCCTATTACTAAGCCTACATTGTCCGTCCGTCTGTCCGTCCGTCCTACCTATTTAGGGCTGTAACTTTTGAATCATAATAACTAGATAGTTCAAATTTTCAGACTATGCGTTAGTACGGGGGATTTGTTAACAAATAATTAAAAATTCAAAAACTTAATAATTAAGGGGGGTTCTCAACAAGAAACTAGTTTCATCAACGTTTTTTCTTCTCGCTCTATCGTAAAAACGATAATACATACAAGCGTCACACTTTGTGTGATTATAGAGCTAACTCTAAAGTATAACAACAAATAATAAAAACCGGCTAAGCTTGAGTCGGTCTCTCGCTAAAGGTCCCGGAGAAAAAAACGTTTTTTTTTTATTTACTATGTTGTGTTGTATGTGGTGCGTGATGTGTGGTGGAGTGGTACGGAACACTCGGTGCGCGAGTAGCCCGACTCGCACTTGACCGGTTTTTTTAATAATAATTAAATAATTTTGGATTTGTTGGCTAGCTATATAGGTAACTAGGAGTGACTTCTCTGTGGCTCATTCTAAGTTCCAGCTTCAAGGTTTTTCTTCATGTTGCATTATAAATAAAATACTGCCACTTGTAAACTTATCATGCATCCGAATTACAACAGCCATGTATTCCTCCGTGCTATGGGTGCAAAGTGAGATGCGGCGGCGACATTTTCCTGTTTTTAATTTTAGCGAGAAAACCTTTTTGAGAGAATTTCGAGGGGACCGGCACAATGGTGGTAATAATATATTTTTGATGGTGTTTGGTTTGATTAGAGGTTCCTCGGCGCAATGGTCTTGTTTTCCTTTAGGGAGTTTTTGTTTTTATTTTTTTAGGGGAGGGATTGAGGTCAGAGGATAGACTACCGACACGTTGGTCGGAAGATATTAGCAGGTCAGTATTATTGCCAAAGACTACAGTTTGATATATAATTTCCTATTATTTATTATAAAAGAGTGCAAAGTGGCTTTTTAACCGCGTGCTCAATTTTGATGACCGAGCAAGCGAAGGATCCTAAAATTCAGAATCCTGAGCGTTAGCGAGGGAATCAAAAGAGCACGAGGTGAAAAATCTTTGCACTCAAGTGCAACACGTAACTTTTCATCCCTCGCTTTGCCTCGCTTACCTCGCCGGACTGCCAAACCAGGGTCCTGGGTTCGAATCCCGGTTTGGTCATCGATGTTTATATGTTTTTGCTGTTGTTGTATGGTTTCCATAATAAACAGCCTATAGTGCTTGCTTGAGATCATTACAATGTAGGTATGTGGCTGTGACTTATTTATTTATTATCCCACCTCAGCGAGGAAAGGACTAAATGCAAAAAAAAAAAACAAATTAAAAAAAAGTACACCAAGAAGGTTCCGAGTCTGAGTTTTTACCAAATTAAAAAAGGTTGTATGATAAATTCGGCGGAGGAAGAAGTAAATAGGTTTAATGATGTTTTGAACTCACAAACTTAGTGCACACATGTTCTAAATTCAATTTACTTTATCCTCTAGCGGATAAAAACGGCTTTTGCACTCAGATATCGAAGAGAAAAAATACTCTTTCCGAGATGGGGGATGAAAATTATATTGTTAAGTATATTGCGGGCCAGCAACACCCAACAGCAAAGAGGTCGGCCGCCCGCCATAAGCCTTCGCTTTCCGTCCGTCGTCGGCCCGTTTGTTCAGCTGTATCTTTTAAACTATAATAGCTAGATGGTTGACATTTTCACAGAATATGCATTACAATCTGTTTACTAGAGCGTATTAATAAACAATAGAAAGTTAAACATTACGGGAGCTCCTTATGCAAAAAACAAAACGTTTTTTGTTTTTGCTCTATCGTAAAAACGGTATTTCATACAAGCATCAAAAATGGTGTGATTATAATGCATACTCTAAGGTAAAACAAGTAATAATGAAAAACGGTCCAGTGTGTGTTGGGAAGGATCCCGGAGAATCGTAAGTATTATCTATATAAATCCCGGTAAACTCATTGGTTCGAATCATCGCCTCCTGCGTAGTAGGCATGGTTACTCGCCACTGGATCACCAAGTCTTACCATTGTTTTTACAGAAAAAAATTATAGATTGGTGCAGCAAAGGTATGTACCTACCATACATTAAGATACTTGACACTTTAATAAGTAGTTCACAGGGTTAGGATTCCTAAAGCACTAATGCCCGCTGCATACAAAGTAAGGTCGTAGTTTCAATATTAACCATATTATGAAGTCGATGATTTGAAGAAAGGACTCTTTATGCTTATAATGAGTCAGATTTTCGTTAAAATATACATTTTCAATGCTAGGATTAATTTAAGATTTGTATGGAAATCTTTGTGGCAAAGTAACTTTAAAACTAAAACTGCACCATTTTAACGAAAATGTGATTCATTTCATTACAATAGAGATTAGTTTCTAGATTGTTTATTAAAAACTTCATGGACTTTAATCGGTTATTATTGAAAATATAACCAAATTACCTGAAATTATTTTAAGGGGATGATCAGACCATCAAACTGAACAACTTTCTCTATGGGACCAATATCGAAATCGCGAAAAATATTCAGCTGCCCCATACAAAACTGAAAACAAAACTCTACTGGAATGTATACATGATTCCGTGCTTCGGATGGCACGTTAAGCCGTTGGTCCCGGCTACTATCTCTGGTGGCAGTAGTCGTTACATAAAAACCACGTCAGAGGCCGTAAGGCGGTCTGAAAAAACTCTGACACTCTGCCCAAACGATAAGAAGAAGACTTGAATGTATGGGACAGCAGATTTTTTTTTCGCGATTTCGATATTGGTCCCATAGAGAAAGTTGTTCAGAATTCAGATTCATGGTCTGTGATCATCGCCTTAAAATAGATTCAGCTAATTTTGTTAGACCCTATAGGGTCTGGTTATATATAACCAGACTTCGTTTGTATGGAGCGCGCTCCGAATTATATCCCCTTAATATGGTATAATATACTTACGAGAAATTCCCCATCTTCACTTCCATACTCTCTAGTAGAGATATGCAATTTATGATTTCTAGACTCCAACCGAGCTATATTTCTACCCGGTCTTAGAACAGCATTGCAAGTTATAGCTCAATTGAACCCTCTCATCATCTGCTAGTAAGGTCGCACTTCAGCGCAACTGTTAAGAGTCATTTAACCGTTCAGTGGCACCGTCATCGCAATATTAAAGATTTCTCAAGTCTCAACAATGAAAACCTAAATTAGAAAGTAAGTAGGCAGCACTTTTACTCGTTTTTAACCGACTTAAAAAAAGGAGGAGGTTTCTCAATTCGACATTATAAGTTGGCAGCACTTTTACTATTTCATTGAGTTTTCTATATTGTAATACTGAACAACTTTCCCAAAGAAACAAAAGGAAATTCGCAAAAAAACTCATTTCATACAAATGTTCGATCGGCTGATTGCTTTTAGTAAAAATAGGGGGTGGACGCTACCTACTAAATACGTGAGGTGATTTTGGTGTCACTAACTACTGAACCGTAAAAGGACTCGTTAACCGTATAGATAGGTCACATATATTTTTTGTTAATTATCCTATAGTGTAACATTCAAAGTTTTCATTAAAAATTATAATAACAATCTTTAAACATGTACATAGTTTTAAATTAAATGGATCTTGAAAAAACTACGGCCAACCACCTCAGACTTACCCCAGTTATCTATTTGGAAAGTGGTTATAGGGATCATTTTGGGAAGTCATTTAATTTATAGAAGTGGTCGTTTTGGGAGATAGTCATTACGAGAGTTGGTCGATATAGTCGGAAAGGATCGTTAGCTAAATCTATACTATTATAAAACTGTAACAGGAAGTTTGTCTGTACATTGAAGATATTAACAAAAAAAAAGTTACGATATGGGTTTTAGGTGTCCCTGATTCCATTTCACCAATTTTTGGATTTTTTGTCTGTCTGTTTGTTTGTGTGTTTGTTTGTTTGAACGAGTATCACGCAAAAACTACTGAACCGATTTTGATGAAACTTTTTTTAAAACTGTAACAGGAAGTTTGTCTGTACATTGAAGATATTAACAAAAAAAGTTACGTTATGGGTTTTAGGTGTCCCTGATTCCATTTCACCAATTTTTGGATTTTTTGTCTGTCTGTTTGTTTGTTTGTTTGTTTGAACGAGTATCACGCAAAAACTACTGAACCGATTTTGATGAAACTTTTTTTGTTTGATAGCTTATGATCTGACTTAAAATCTGGTATATAATTTGTGCGGACGAAGTCGCGGGTTAACGCTCGTATAGAATATAAATAAAACCGAAAAATTAATAACAACATGTTTTTTTATTTTTTATTCACAATAATAGCCTTTAAAAACTAATAACAAATACTTTCCAGTTTTATATAATACCTAAAAACATTACATAACAAATATATAGATAATTATATAGGTACTTTCATAAACTCACGACCTTACTCCCATTTCGAAGTAGACAAAAACTTTTCTACAACTACCTGCCGTGTAATTATTTTTATCATGTCTCATCTCAATACATCTCATCTCATCTTGTCTGAAATAAATTATTTGAATTTGAATTTGAATACATCATAGAGTCAAAAAACTTGTAAATGCTAAAGTTTAGATGGATTGTTACATAACCACTAAAATATAAATTATACAAGGTGGTTACCCAAATTTGATAACGCAGTTCCCCGGTATAAAAGGTGGAGTCTTGTAATTTGCAACTATCTGGTAATTGCAACTATGGAGCAATTGCACATTCACAATTCAGTCCTACTCAAATTCGTCAGGCTCACTAGTAAAAATGGGTGTTCCACAGGGATCTATACTGGGGCCATTTCTCTTTCTGGTTTATATAAACGATTTACCCTACATGGTACAGAACTTGTCGAATATAGTTTTATTTGCTGATGATACTTCTCTTATTTTCAAAACCAGTAGAAAGGCACAAGATGTTGATGATATTAATGAGAATGTAAATGACACTCTTCGACAAGTTCTGAATTGGTTCAGTGTTAATAATCTTGCATTAAATGCAAAGAAAACTAAATGTATTAAATTGACTTTACCAAACGTTATAAATAATGAAAATCAAATAACTTTAGATAAGGATATATTGCATTTCACAAATAATACTGTATTTTTAGGGATAAAGATTGACTCGAAGCTGCAATGGGGTTCACATATAGAAACCCTAGCGGGTAGGCTGAGCTCGGCAGCTTATGCGGTTCGAAAAATTAGACAGCTAACTGATATAGCTACTGCAAGACTTGTATACTTCAGCTACTTCCATAGTATCATGTCTTATGGTATTTTGCTGTGGGGCCGTGCTGCAGATGTTGAGGCGATCTTTATCCTTCAAAAGAGGGCAATTCGAGCCATTTATAATCTGCGTTGTCGAGATTCACTGCGAGATCTTTTTAAAGATATAAGTATCTTGACTTTCTACAGTCAATATATTTACGAAAATATTTTATACGTTCGGAAAAATTTGTATCTCTTTCCCAAAAACAGTGACGTTCATAAATACAATACAAGAAATAAAAATAAATTAGTATCCCCACATTTTCGACTCAGTAAGGTCAACACATCTTTCATGGGGAACTGTATACGCTATTATAATAAGATACCAGAGGATATTCTAAACTTGCCAGACAAAAAGTTTAAGTCCCATGTTAAACAAGTCCTCTGTAAAAAAGGCTACTATAAACTCGATGACTATTTGAATGACCAAAATGTCTGGTCTTGACAATGTTACTCTATGTAATGCAATATTGTATTTTAATTGTACTTTGTATATTTTGTTTTGTTAAAAAGATGTGTGTTGTAGAGTTTCTGGCCGCATCTTCTCTCAACGAAACACCTTCCGACGCGGTGGTAGACTCAAAAAATGACGTCAAAAAGCTATCTATGTGATATTATTTTGAATAAAAAATTTTTGAATTTTTTTTGAGCTCTTTATACCAACACCTGCCTTCTAGATGACAAGACATAAGTCTATTGAGAGAAGAACTGAATCGTGATTCTTATAAGTGCCATTGGTTCATAGTTGCAATTACCAGATAGTTGCAATTACAAGACTCCACCTCACATAGGATTCAATTATTCAGGGTGGTTCATACTTTAAGGGCTGATTGTACTGTACCCATGATACTGAACAACTTTCTTTAAGAAACCTATAGGAAATTAGCAAACAATTTTTTGTACCGGGCGTCCATTAAATACGTGAGGCATTTAGGGGGGTCAATCTTACGTGAGGTTCTAGGAGGATATCTCACCAAGGGGTCGACAAATCGCCAAAATTACGTCACGTAATTAATTTGAATTGTTTCTTTTGCGAAACCCTAACACCCAGTACTGTACACATTGCAAGTAAAAAAATCTTGGGCAAAAAGGATCATAAAGTTGATTGGTTGTTTTGTATAAAATAATTGTTGTAGAGTTTCTGGTCGCATCTCAATATCAACAGCAATAGCATCATCCGGCGCGATGAAGTCACAAAACATTACCTACGTCAAAAATAATTAAAAAAAAAATTTGGTCTAAAGTAATACATATATTGTAGAATTACATACATAGTGGTGTGTGCTGGTTGCGACAACCCTGAGACTTAAATCCTACTCACCTTCGATCAAACTAAAATGTATGGATGGGGCAGAGAGCATTTCAATCGAGAAAAATAAATTAAAACAATTGCTAGGCAATATTAACTTTACCTTGGCGAAATGTCCGGTATAGGTACTTACTTCGAATACGTACCGAGATGACAGACCAAGTGCCGCCGCTACTTTGTGTGCTTCAACTAAATGCGCTTTAGGCCAATCCATTCATTTTACTTTGATCGAAGCTAATCGCCACCGAATCATTTCAATGCACAAGGTGTAACAAAACACCCTAGAGTATTTTATGTTTAAAAATTGTTCTGTTTGGTGGTATAAACTTTAAACCATCAAACTGAACAACTTTCACTACTGAGCCAATTTTAAAATCAGCCGTTTCTTACAAAACTGCATTGCCGACTCAAATGTTTGGAATAGCAGTTTCTTTTTCGATTTTGGCTCCATAGTAAGTTGTTCAGTTTTATGGTCTTAAAAAGGGGGTGTGTGTGTGCCGTGCCCCGTTTAATTTTTTACTACAGTCTTTTGTTACACTTTGTATATAAGGTCTAACAAAATTAGCTGAAACTATTTTAAGGGGATGATCAGACCATCAAACTGAACAACTTTCTCTATGGGACCAATATCGAAATCGCGAAAAAAATATCAGCTGTCCCATACAAAACTGCAAACTGGAATGTATGGGACAGCTGATATTTTTTTCGCGATTTCGATATTGGTTGTTCAGTTTGATGGTCACATCATCCCCTTAAAATAGTTTCACCTAATTTTGTTAGACCTTATATAATTTAATAAAACGAAGTTATTTTCATGGGGACTAGATTGTTCAAATTACACATTTACGTAACAATTAGGTTTTTTGTATTATTCTAATTCTTTCGTCAGCAGTAATATTGAGAGGTGAATGCGCCTTGATGTAATCTTCAAGAACACTTGAGTCTCTTCCAATAAATTGAACGTTTGTCTGGCCCGTTTTAAACATCTGTAAAATATGTAAAAAAAGTTATGTTTTTTTGCACGCTAATTTAGGGAGAAGGGCTCATATTTTTATCAATTTCGTCAGCCATAAGGTCAATTGCTAAAAAATATAACAATTGAATATGACTCAAACGATGTAGTATTGAAATGCTCATTAAATAGCTTACCTACTTTGAAAAAGGTAGCCCAATTAAGCTCTAGAACTTGTTATTTTTTTATTTAGAAGGTTGTATCCAACCAAGGGGGAAAAGCAAAACAGAATTTATCTTTTTAAAAAACAGAAATCTTCGAAAAATAAACTAATTATCGAGTACTTAGTTACCTAAAAATTATGTGATCCTGTATAGTGATGGTGAGTAATTATGTAAATTTGTCACAAATTTTCTTTATTTTCACTAAGCTACAAGTTTCCTACAACGAAATAGTAATAGTAATATTTATTTGCCAGCCAAAGACACATTGCATATTGTTACTTGGACCTCTGCACTAAGCAACGCCTGTATCGCGGTAAACTTAAGCAAATTAAACTCATTGGCATTCCACCGACTCTACGCAAGAAGAATTAACATCCCACTGCTGTGGGTCTAGTTTCCTACCCCTGAAAAACGCCAAAATATGAGACGTGCATCTGTCCTTGTTACTTTGCGTATGCGAAAGGGAGCGTGGTTTTATCGTTTTGTCGCTCTGTGGTCTGTCGCGCTATCACCTACTAGACATACGCATGTCTTCCCTCTTCCTCAAATCATCTCCATCAAGACATTCAAGTTATTTTTCAACGGAAAATGGGTGAAAATAATACCGTGAATCCATCGCCTCCATTAGCCAAGTAGGCGGGTGCGGTGACTTGATAGTAGGTATCGCTGTTCAGCTGTTTCGTAGAGTTCTCACCGCCCACCGTCACAGATGTTATCCGGGAACCTTCTGGTTTTGTCAAGTCGTAGGTTACTCGAAGACCTGCAGACAAAGCACAGTAGCTTTATAACTTAACGACACTAACTTATCCTGCCTGCGTCAGTATTTCCGAGCGCTTACAACCCCAATTCCTATTCAAAGTACAAGAGAATAGGCTTCTTCTGGGTTAGCTCGCTACATCCTCCACCCCATCTTTGTCATAAGGACTGGATCGAGGTAAAGAGCATAAGTTAATAAAAAAATAAAAAAACAAGCTTGTACCCGCGACTTCGTCCGCACAAATTATACCAGATTTTAAATCAAATTATTAGCTTTCAAACAAAAATGTTTCAGCAAAATCGGTTTAGTAGTTTTTGCGTGATGCTCGAACAAACAAACAGAACGACAAAAAAAACCTTTTCACCATTTCACCGGGATAGATTTTCGGGTGCCATAGTAAAAGTTACTATTGGTGATAAATTTTATCAATTAGCATAGGTTTCAACTTTGGGCAGTACATACCAATTTTTTTTTTTGGACCAAACGTTCTATGAAAAGTTGTGTTATCCTTTGTGACTGCCCTGCGTCACGCTAATCATGATTCTACAGAAACGCTGAAGGTGATGATGATAAATAAAGGCATCTACCCACCCCGATTGCGACTATGGTCGTGAGTTTACGTATGTATTACCCGAAACCTGCAGCACCCAGGGTCCTTTGAACGGGTTGTAGTCCCAAGCGTCCAGCACGCTTCTCTCCAACGCTTCCAGAACATATTTGCCTTGCATTTCAAATGACTGGATACGATCCTTGAATGGCAGCAACTCAAATATTATGCCTTGCGTTACAGCTGTAAAAAATTTTTATAAATGAAAAAATCTGCTCACATCTTTTTTATATAGATTTCGCCCGCAACTTCGTCCGTACCTGCTCACGTTGTCCTCATAACGAGATAAATATTATACCAATTTCGAATATTATTGATAATGAACATTTCTGGCGTAGAAGGCTCGGTAGCTGAATTGGACAAAAGTACATTCCCGGTTTTGCAGGTTGCAGGATCAAATCCCGTCTGAGACTTAATTTTTCATCTTTAGGTAAATCGAAATATAATACCAGATTTTAACTCTAATCAAAAGCTTTATAACAAAAAATTGTAATCAAAATTTCTCGTATTTTTGGCTCAATGCTCGAATCGAATGAACAAACAAACAGACAGACAAAAATCTGTGATTTGGAAAGAGGAACACCTAATGACCTAAACACGACTCCGTATGTAACCTTTTTTATCTCTATATCTTTAATGCACTGACACACTTATGTTACAGTAAGGAACATACATGGTTCCAGTTACAGCAGTTACCTTCACCATTGAAAAATGTATACTTATGTAGATAGGTGCTATGAAAAATTTTATTTAAAAAATATCAACCGGTAGATATAAGTAGAAGGTCACTTACTTCCTTCTGGTATTGTAGACTTAATATTTCCGCGTTGAATGAACGAAATGAAATCGTGCTCTGTCGTCACTTTCGCTTTAGCCTGCAATTAAAATGGCAATTTAAATACAGTCTATTAATTTAATCTAATAAGTCTAATTTCTCTACAAGATGAATAAATCTTTGATATTGTAATGAGGGCGCCACTGAACAGCTGCGTGTACCGGCAGCTAAACAGTGAGGGCTTCATCATCTCAGCCGATAGACATCCACTGCTGGACATAGGCCACCCCCAAGGATCGCCACAACGACCGGTCCTATCCTGCCCTCATTCAACAGGTTCACGCCACCTTGACCATGTCGTCAGACCACCTTGTGGACATGTAAACCTGAGAGTTGTAAGTTTCCAGGCTCCCCCTTGATCTGATTGATCCATAAAGTTATTATACCTTACAGTAATAGAGGAACTGACATTAGTTGTCAAATGAAACCGTTTTTGGAGGTTTTCAGAAGATTATCAGCAGGCAAAAATTCGAGCACTGTCTATAATACGGAATCAAACTTGAAATCATTGATTATTTAATGAAATAGTGTTAGTATATTTCACAAAATTATCTACGATTTCACTTTCGATTCGCAATTATTCACAGAAACCGAATTTTTACCCTGCGCTAAGATCTCCAAAAAACGGTTCTATTCCCTCGCGTCACGTATCTCTTTATATTATACAGTGGTGCCGCTAGGTAGGTACATCTCGCTCTCTCAGCTGTCAGTTCCTCTATTCCGTAAGGTATAATAACTTTATGGATTGATCCATGATACATTCGCTAATCTTTGGGCTAAAGAGAATGGGCATTAAACAGTATGCGCGGGAAAGGATTTATCAACCAACAGTTTGGTGATATTTTTTTCGACGCGTCTGCAGCTTCGACAGTCCATCTAGAGTCTAGAGTTCTTCAGTCTTAAAGTACATGTCTAGATTCTACCCACTTTGAGTGTGTGCCCGCATCTCAGTTCTGTATGTCATCACTGGCAGCACACCCCGAAGACTTTCGTCTTGTGACTGCGGTATTTGGGATGAGAAGATAATTACGTATTGGTGAGGTATATATATAAGGTCTAACAAAATTAGGTGAAACTATTTTAAGGGGATGATCAGACCATCGAACTGAAGAACTTTTTCCATGGGAACAATATCGAAATCGCGAACAAAAATCAGCTGTCCCATACATTTAGGTCGAGTACGTTTGTATGGAACAGCTGATTTTTTTTCGCGATTTCGATATTGGTCCCATAGAGAAAGTTGTTCAGTTTGATGGTCTGATCCTCCCCTTAAAATAGTTTCAGTTAGTTTTGTTAGATCTTATATAAGTTCTAACTAAATTAGGTGAAACTATTTTAAGGGGATGATCAGACCATCAAACTGAAAAACGTTCTCTATGGGACCAATATTGAAATCGCGAAAAAAAAATCTGCTGTCCCATACATTCAGGTTGAGTAGGTTTGTATGGAACAGCTGATTTTTTTCGCGATTTCGATATTGGTCCCATAGAGAAAGTTGTTCAGTTTGATGGTCTGATCATCCCCTTAAAATAGTTTCACCTAATTTTGTTAGACCTTATATATGTTTATTACTCACAAAATCGTTCAAAGAGTCGCAAAGCAGATCTCCGAGGGCGCACTCTCCAAAAATACAGGCTTCATAATCAAGAGTCGTCAACGTTTCCCCTATTGGCACGTTTTCGGCGTCATGGACCATCTTAGCATAGGGCGCTAGTTTTGCTTTGATTTCTTGATCTGCAATGTGTGAAACTTTGTTGTCAATTCTTTGAAACAAATACAGTGGAACTTCGATAAAATCTCAAAGGAAGACCTCATTGTTTTTGCTGACCACCCCGTCAGGGACAAGAGTCGTGAGTTTGTATATGTATCTATAGATATATGAATGGACTTTACAAACGAAAACTAGCCAGACTGTATGTTTAAAAAATTACTAGCGAAGGAATTGGGTAATTTTTGAATCACTGGATAAATATTTCGAAAATTTCAGAATCACTTACATCGTAGGAACAACAGAGGTTGTTCCTACGATCAAACTCAAACAAAACTTGCAACAAAAAAAAACAGAAACGATTTCAGCACATATGTTTTACCTTCTTCTATAGATCGGTTCAGAAATAATGGTCCGCCATCCCAAAAAACGTAGTCGCCGCGAAAATCGAAGTAAACCGATAGGTTGCCCATGTACTTTGTGAAAGCAGACGCCTGCACAATCAACACCTGAAAAACCACACAGTGAAAAATGTATTATAGTGATATGTCATAAGGAAAAGTAACGAAACTATTAGGCGCCCCTCTTATGAGGGAACCGAGGTTCCAGTGCTGCCCTCAAATAATTTATTTCTTGACATTTCCAAAAAACAAGAATGCCACATAGTCAATGCAGATTTTCAATTTATCAGGACGTTAGGTACGGTTTTTTTTTAATGTTGGTATAGTAAGTAGTTACTACACGGAAGGTAGGTAAGTAACTACAAGCATAAATATACCTAATAGCTCGAAATGTTTTGATAAATAGGAAATCAACAATGACTTGAATCAGAGAGCACGAAAGTGCGCAGTGTAGTAGCACACAGTGAAGTGTCAGGTGAGCTAGGCCTGACTGCAAATTATTTAGCGGAGTCAAGGCGTAAAAATACGGTCGCATTGAGAACCTTGAGAATCCTTTTTTTTAGCATAGTCTCTTTAATTACGTTCGTTCCCAACAATCAGTACCTAATCTGATCATCCCCTTAAAAAAGTTTCAGCATCAAATCAGCATTATTAAAATACAGGGTGTAAGGGAATTGTACCCCATCAATATGAACAGCTTTTACTATGAGATCAACAGCCATACATTTTTTTGTGGAAGGAATTTAATGTTAGTATGAGATCGCTATTTTTTTGCGACATCATAGTCCCATAGTAAAAGTTGTTTATACTGATGGGTACTTCCACCCCTTTGAGTTTTCGGAAGCAATTCCCTTACACCCTGTACAGTTAGGTCAGTAAAATTAGGTCCGCCATACCTGATGGTCCTCATTTTCAGCGCTCTGTACGATGATAGGGTAAGGGCCCTCTGCCTTCTCCCCACTCGGTGTAGGTCCGTTCCACAGAAGCGAGTGTGTATGACCTCCTATTATTATGTCGATGTTCTCTCCGTAGTTTTTGGCAAGCTCTCTGAAAATATGAATAAAGAAACAATTCAGTGTACGTTACCCTCACAGAACATTATAAGAGTGGTTAGAAGTGCAAAGTAGGCGTGGAACGTGTCTCCACAGGTTAAGCAATGATTTTCATAACACCATAAGGCGCGCGGCGTGGTGCGAGCGAGAGGGCATGTGTAATTCAAGTCAATATACTACTAACTGCAAGTGTGAGTGTCTAGAACTAGTTTCTCAGCACACATACTTGGGCCTTGTTATAGATAACAACCTGAATTGGGGACCGCATGTGCATCATGTTTGTAACAAATTGAGAGCCATAATGTCTAAATTATCACTTCTAAAATTTTAAATACCGTATAGTACGCTTAGAATGATCTATATGTCTCTGGCGGTAATCGGTCATTAAGTAGTTAAGTAGTTATGGCAGAACATACAAAACTTATATTTATACCATTTATAATTTACAGTTACGTCCACTTAAAACAATCATTCCTACATCAATTAGAAAAAAAATTGATGATGAGACAGCACTTTTTGAATCATCATCATCATCATCTCAGCCGATGGACGTCCACTGCTGGACATAGGCCTACCCCAAGGATCGCCATAACGACCGGCCCTGCGCTGCCCTCATCCAACAAGTTCCCGCCGCCTTCACAAGGTCGTACTACCCACGCTAAGCTTTCTTACTTTTTGAATATTGTAATATAATTAATATACACAATAATAATGTGTGATGAAATAGATGAAATAAATACACTTAAGAGAAGAACAAGATCCCACCAGTTACGTAACCTTTCTTATTTACCTAAATATGAACTACCTAATTAAGCATTAAAAAGTTAAACAGTTATAAAATTGAAATAATAATTTCACATTACTTGCAAACACTAATTACGAATACGAAATTACGAGCAGACTGAGTCAATGTTTGTTATTCCGGTGTGACATCCGGCTACTTGTACTGATTTACCTACCATCACACTAACACTGCCCCCCCCCCCCCCCCCCCCCCCCCACCCCGCACGAACACACACTCCACCCCATACACACACACACACCCCCGCACACAGTTACAGTCATTCCTACAAACATGCTGCATGCACAAACCACAGTAACCACAGATTCCATATACCTTGTTTTATTTTAAGTAATATTTTTGAGTAATTTGATTTAATTAGGTGTTTATTGCTATCTGTCAATTTATTGACTCATTAATGAGACTATGACGGACTTAACTGTGAATGACGTTTTGATACTTTGAATTCATCAACTTTTTATGCAGTAAATGTTCGTTTATGTACCTATAGCAAATAGCTTTTTGTTTTACTGGTTGGAAAAGATCTCATTGAAAATTTGTATTCTCTAATATTTCATTTTGGCTAAAGTTTGTTTTCTCAAAAATGCATATACCTAAAAATATTCGTTGTACATGATTGTACGTTAAATGTTCGTTGTATTGTGATTTTCTTTTTTTTATCTCTTTTTATGTTTCGCATGTTCATTCAATAGCAAACTAGCATGTACTTCCTACTAAGTTCAATTGTTAAACTGGGGAAGTCTCTGGTTCCTGAGTCACAGTACTACTACTTGTAGTAATGCAATGCATGCAAAATGGTTGTAACATATTACCTATGTCGTATATTACTGTTAAGGGAAATAAATAAATATTATTATAAATATTATTATCATTATTAATTATAACAATGTGTATGGTAAACGGACTTGTGAATATATCTTGCCTCAATTGTTAAATGAGCTACCTCTTGCTACCTACCAGGTATTATGTGAAAATCCTGAAAAATGTAAAAAGATACTCAAATCATTTTACTTGCCTACTCTCTGAAATTATTTATAAATCTTGTTGTTACTGTAGTATTATATTATTGCGAATAAGCGGCTGCAGATAAATCGTACGCGGTTTTCGTTCGCTGTCTATATCTAAGATTATATTATTGTATCTGTTTTGTTGAAAATAAATAAAAAATTCGGAGTTTTGGTACTATAGTGAAACGTGGATGTTCTGAGGTTTCGGAATATCTCTGACTACCCCCTCGGGAGTAATAGTCGTGAGCATATGCTTATGCTAATAAAAAATTGTAGCAGCGTGAGCGGGAAGACAAGTGGCGACAGCCGCCGTCTCCGAATCAAAAGCGCTACTTTGCATTTCTAACCCCTCTTATAATGTTCTGTGGTTACACTTATTGCTGTGTAAAATAAAGATTTGTTTAAGATTAAATTCAGACTTTTGCTGTTGACTGAACACGGAAAAAACGAGGGAAGACGTTGTTATCAGTTGGACGTGTATAAGTCTAAAAATAGAGACTAATAGTGATAAAATTACTTAATCCACGCGTGAACCACATTGTGACAGGATAGTGATCATTATCCATTTGACCGCTTTTAACAATTGACAATTACAGTGTTATCATTTATATCCAGGATATGCTTCTATATTGAGATGATTGTTATCATTCATAGCTAACGTGATAAAAAGATATTCTGGATCGCCTTGTCTCATCGATAAATTATGCGTATATTTGCATTCGTAACTATTAGATTTAGATTTATTTGCAGTAAGTATGGTATTTACAGGTATAAAATAATAAATAAGGTATCTCACACTTAGCCAAAACATAGGCATGCAAAATCTTGATAAAAAAACATGGATACCAAAAACCGGGAGATCTTAGGTTTCTTCCCCTCAATGGTATTGCCTCCTTCATTGACCATGTATTTGAAGGGTGAAGAAAACAAAAAGTATTGAGGCTAACACAAAAGATCCCACTGGGTCGAAGTGTTGGCTTGCACGCCCCCACAACAAGATAAGATAAGATGCAAAATCTTAAAAAACATTAAATTAAATCTATACTACTGTAACAGGAAGTTTGTCTGTACATTGAAGATATTAACAAAAAAAAAGTTACGATATGGTTTTTAGGTGTCCCTGATTCCATTTCACCAATTTTTGGATTTTTTGTCTGTCTGTTTGTTTGTGTGTTTGTTTGTTTGTTTGTTTGAACGAGTATCACGCAAAAACTACTGAACCGATTTTGATGAAACTTTTTTTTGTTTGATAGCTTATGATCTGACTTAAAATCTGGTATATAATTTGTGCGGACGAAGTCGCGGGTAAACGCTCGTACTATTATAAAACTGTAACAGGAAGTTTGTCTGTACATTAAAGATATTAACAAAAAAAAAGTTACGATATGGTTTTTAGGTGTCCCTGATTCCATTTCACTAATTTTTGGATTTTTTGTCTGTCTGTTTGTTTGTGTGTTTGTTTGTTTGTTTGAACGAGTATCACGCAAAATCTACTGAACCGATTTTGATGAAACTTTTTTTTGTTGATAGCTTATGATCTGACTTAAAATCTGGTATATAATTTGTGCGGACGAAGTCGCGGGTTAACGCTCGTTAAACAATAAAATAAACGTCAAACCCCAATAACTTAATTTTACTTATACAATACCGCTCAGAATACCACCATCCCATTTCCTCCCGTGGGTGTCGTAAAAGGCGACTAAGGGATCTACCGGAAGATGGGAATCAACATCCTCTGAGTACACACATTCAATCCAACTGCGATCGCCAACCCGCCTGCCAAGCGTGGCGATTGTGGCAAATCCCTCCCATTTTGGGGGAGGCTTATGTCCAGCAGTGGACGTCTGTCGGCTGATGATGATGATGATTACGGGGGTCCTCATCCAAGAAACTTTAGTAGAGTTTATTTCAAGGTGTTTTTTTCTCTGTCGTAAAAACGGTAACACAAAGAACAAACGTCAAACTTGGTTTGATTGTAGTGTATAACTTTATGGTAGAGTTGCGTGGCTAGAGGTCTCTCGAGTAGACGTCTTTCGTTCGGCTCGCGATTTAAGTAGCCACGCGGCTCCGCCATTTTGTGGCGGTTTCGGGTGTGTGTTTTTGTATAAAAAAAGGGCTTTGAGATCGCCATATCCATTACCGTACAATGTCAAGCACTATTGCTCTTTAAACTAGATATTGGCAAAATCATCACTACCAAGATAGAAGCCATTTTTTAAAAATGGAATAGAATAGAATACTTTATGGTAAAATAAGAAATAATAACAACCGGTCAAGTGTTTCGGACTTCCGCTATGGATCCTGGAAACGACATTTTTTTATAGTAATATTGTATGGTGGTACGGAACCCTCCGTGCGCGAGTCCGTCTCTTACTCGGCCGGTTTTATTTATAGTTTTTATTTGTTTCCTCAAGATATTTTCCTTTATCGCAACTATTATATATACCTAGATATGAATAGGAATACCTACACTATTTCTATCACTTACTTATCCACGTCAAGGCCGCAATGTGAGAGCAGGATAATGATGTCGACTCCCTGGTTTTTCAAACATTCAGCCTCACATCTTGTAGCTTCACCGGGGTCCGTGAAAATTACGTTGCGAGAGGAAGACAGTTTCTGAAATGTTACAAAATAGCTCATCAGAATGTATTATGACAAAAGTGACCTAAGTTGGCCATCACAGGTGAGGCTGAATTGCAACACGAGCTGCAGACGAGTGCTGTAAACGAGCCGAGACTGTAATGAAATAACCAACGCACACGCGTTTCATACTACGTTTTTAAAAAAGACATTAAAATTAAACTTATCACTAAATGAACACGTTATATATTTATATGGAATTGAAGAATTTATCTAAACTTGAACCTAGATAACAAAAACACCTACATATCAAAAACATTATCAAAATGAGTGAGACGAGATATGGATGAGATATACAAGATGAATTGACAGGTTGAACAAGATACTTAGAAGGAAGTGAATTAGCTAATATTCAATAAACTGTAGATACACAAACTAATAACTATAATATACCTTTCGGAGTGTATAGAAAGAAACTTTCTAAAAATGGATTATCTTTATATTTAGAGACAATTAAAATT
This sequence comes from Agonopterix arenella, assembly GCA_927399405.1. Taxonomy (NCBI): domain Eukaryota; kingdom Metazoa; phylum Arthropoda; class Insecta; order Lepidoptera; family Depressariidae; genus Agonopterix; species Agonopterix arenella. The sequence goes on from OV656710.1 coordinate 7,724,466, forward strand.
TAATAGTTTACAATTACGTAATTATACCAAATAATAATGCATAATTAGCTTTGCCAACATATTCAATACGGATGACATCAATAGATCCTATATTTTACATGCTGTCAAATACCCTATTGCACCTAATTTTAACTAGGTATTATAAAACTGTAACAGAAGTGTGTCTGTACATTGAAGATATTAACAAAAAAAAAGTTATGATATGGTTTTTAGGTGTCCCTGATTCCAAATCACCAATTTTCTGGATTTTTGTCTGTCTGTTTGTTTGTGTGTTTGTTTGTTTTTTCGATCGAGCATCACGCAAAAACTACTGAACCGATTTTAATGTAACTTTTTTTGTTTGATAGCTTTTGACTTAAATAATAATGACTTAAAAATGGTATATAATTTGTGCGGACGAAGTCGCGGGTTAACTCTAGTGTTAAATAAAATACATTCTAGGTATTTATTATCTTAATTTCTTGTTATTCAAAAACCAACATTTAGGTACATACTTAATCGTCATTGGTAAAACCACTTATCAAACTTTAATGACAAAAACCCGAGAAATTATCTCAGGTCATATCATACCCGCCTAGCTAGCATGCCACCCACGAGAAAACGACAAAAATCGAGATGTGCCTCCATCTTTATTATTTTACGTACGCCAAAAAGAGCACGCACGACGTTTTTCTCGTTAAAACGCTTTGTCGTGGGTGGCATGCTAGTTAGGCTGCCTTCTAGATGACTAGACATAAGTCTATTGAGAGAAGATCTGAATCGTGATTCTTATAAGCGTAATCGATCCATAGTTGCAATCACCAGATAGTTGCAATTACAAGACTCCACCTTAATAAATACTAGCATTAAACTTGGTGTGATTATAGTGCAAACTCTACAGTATAAAAACAAATAATAAAAACTGGCAAGTGTGAGTCGATCTCGCGCTAAAGGTCCCGGAGAACAAGAACCTTTTTTGTAAGTTAATAGTTATGTTGTGGGAGACCTTTGCCCAACAATGGGACAAAATAGGTTAAAACAAAATTATGTTGTTTGTGTGGTGGTGTGGTACGGAACCCTCGGTGCGCGAGTAGCCCGACTGGCAATTGACCGGTTTTATTTTTTATTTACACAAAAAAAGTGTAATTGTAACTTCTTACATGCGTATATAAGTACAAACACGTTTTTTTTAAACACTGCTAAATTACCTGAGTGTCAGGCGTAATGAGGCCAATAATGCCGATCTTCCTCCCTAGCCTCTCCACGATGATGTGAGGCTTGTACAGCCCCTCCAGCGACGTCTCCATCGAGGTGTTAATGTTGGCAGCGACGACCGGGGCAATCAGGTGCTTGAGGTATGGAGCTAGACCTTCTGGGCCGTTATCGAATTCGTGGTTACCGAGCGCCTGGGGAGAAAGTTTGGTTGGGATTTTTGGACCATTACATTAAAATATTGCACATTACTTTATGGTGATCTTCAAACTTAACTATAGAAAGATTTTTAATTACGAAATGGCTGGCGTCTGCACAAGCGCACTTTGTGTAAATTTTATTAAAAAATTTCTATCTATCTATAACGTCACGCCTCTTTCCCAGTGGGGTAGGCAGAGACCAGGGCGCGCCACTTACTACGATCCTTACATACTTCTTTTGCCTCATGCACATCCATACATCTCTTCATACATGCCCGTCGGTTTCGAGTACTCCGCACCTCCCCTTTTTGTAGGACGCAACTGATTTGATCAGCATACGTCCTACGAGGGCGCCCTCTGCCGACGCTTTCACTCACATTAGCAACATATATCTCTTTCGTACATCTGCTATCACTCATCCTCTCCACATGACCAAACCAACGAAGCATACCTTTCTCTATTCTTGTCACTACATCATCTTTTAATTTACATCTATCTCTTATTACACAATTTCTCACTCTATCTTTCAGCGTCACACCACACATACTTCGCAAGGAACGCATTTCAACAGCATTAATTTTACTTGCATGCTTCTTCTGCCATACCCAGCACTCACTGCCCTACATAAGTGTAGGCACCAACACACCATTGTGTATAGCAAGTCGCGCCTTTTTGGACACTAATTGGCTAGCCACAATGGCATCTAGAGCACCGTTTTCTTTGTTTCCCGCTGTTACTCGCCTATGCACATCACCCTCACATTTTCCATCTCTAGTAAACATGCATCCTAAATATACAAATTCATTCACTTGTTGCTCTTTTTCATTCTCAATCATTATACAACAATCAGTCACACATTCATCCCTCTGCATTACCATTACTTTAGTTTTATTCACATTCACTTTCATTCCTTTTTTCTTCAATGCTGTATTCATGAGAGTTACCATGTCTTGTAACTCTTAATAAAAATTTTGTGCTTTTAATACTTTTTTGTACGGATCAGGCCGGTTACGTCCTTTTCCCTGAACGTCCATAGCCCGAATTCCTTGTACGACAATGTCCCCGAACGGACATTTCCCCAAACGGCCATTTCCTCGTACGTCCATTTCCTTGTACGGACATTTCCCCTTACGTCCCTTTCCTTGAATGGACATTTCCCCTTAGTACATATGTACCAAAATATCGGTACTCGATTTTCAGCCCTGTAAAAATTACTGTTTCAAAAATAAATACAGGGTGTAAGAAAAGTATCATTAACCTTTACCTAAAACACCTACTCCACCCATCAAACTGAACAACTTTTACTAAGGGAGCGAACAGATTGGAGCAAAAAAATGCCTACTCGACTCAAACGTATGAAACAGCAGTTTTTTTTGTTCTCACTGGTTTACGGCGAGCTTATTTCTAAATAAAAGAGGTAGGTAGTCACATCTTTCCTTGAATACTTGCTTTAAATGTAATGTAACGCCAGTTATTTGTAAACAAATTCTGAGATAGAGAAAATGTATTACACCTAAAACTTTGTGTTACTTTATCTACATTTTTCATTGCTTATGTTATCAAAGAATGTATTTTAATTACATACAAAATAGCATATGAATCAACACAGACAGTTTCCACATTTATTACAAGCATACATTTACGTACTTTCGTTGCTTCAAATAAGTATCGCTATTTAAACAATTTATTTTTAGCCTTTACATTGAAGACATTAAAGAGTTTTGCGAAGGTCTTCGAAAAGACATCATAGTTAAGCCTTTAATCTCTCCACTCATAGGTCCGCCACATACATACGGAATTGCGATCCGGAATCCTGATTCAAGATTCAGTGTTGTCAGCTATGGTTACAAAAATTACTTAGAGTGCTGTTTAAAAAATGTCTGAAATAAAAATGAATGAAATGCCAAATTAATGACAATTGTATTTTTAGGTATTTAATTATTAAAACGAAACAAACAATTTCTATACATGATAATTATTATCATGTGATGATGTCATGACGTTACGATGATGATTTGTAAATTGTATTTCAATATTATGCAAATAGATCAAAAGACTGTAGATAGTTTTATCATTAGACATAATCTGCATACAAAATAGCATGAACCATTATCACACAAGCGGTTTTTGAGCGTAGGCGTTTTCGCAACTATACCGCAACGACGTCGCAACTGCACCGTGTCGATACGGTATCGTTCCATCAACGCCTACGCTCAAAAAAACTCTAAAATATGCCACCTAAGACATCAAAAAATCACTAGATCTAGTGAAAAAGTCTCTGAAAGCGGCAACACTCCATACGGAATCTAATTCTGAATCAGGTTTATTCCGGATGTATGTGGCGGACCTTAGGCTATTCAAGCATAAAGTATTGTAATGCAGATAACAAGTGTTATGAAAACAATTGGTGTTGTTGAGTAAACGAACAATAAAAAAAACTCGAAGCGTTTTCTTTAGTACTAACAATTCTTTTTATGGGCAAAGAAGGAAGGGTAATTTTTGGGACATTAGCCAATTTTTCACAGGTAGGTTAGAGGGTTAGATGATCGCACTGAACAACTTGTAACTATAGGTGCAACATTGAAATTCAGACGAAAAGGTGTAATGCTCCCCATAATAAAGGGTGAAATTGATATCATTAGCATCCTTTTAAACTATGAGTCTACCCATCAAACTGAACAACTTTTACTATGAGAGCATACCGATCGGAGCAAAAAAATAATCAGCTGTTCCATACTAAACTGCAATGCGTACTCGACTCAAATGTATGCAACAGCAGATTTATTTTTTTGCTCCGATCGTTTTGCTCCCGTAGTAAAAGTTGTTCAGTTTGATGGGTAGATTCTTAGTTTAAAAGGATGCTAATGATATCAATTTCACCCTGTAGTGTGTTTCGTAATATGCTGTGAATGTGATGTGATCAGGGATGCGATTTTTGAATGTCAACGGTGAGCTTGAACGGTTTTTGAATCTCATAAAGCCTTCTCATACCCATGAGTTCAATACGAGTGAGAAGGAGAATAAATAAATAAATAAATAAATATCTTTGACATTGTCACACAAATTATCTAGTCACATTTAAGTAAGTACCTGGACTTGTATTATGATGACTAGACAACGATATAGAATACATATATAGATACAAACATCCATGACTCATGAACTCATGGGTATGAGAATTTAGTCACCGGTGAGATTCAAAAACGCGAACTTTAGGAAATCTGTAAATATCTGCCATTTTACTCAGCCGGTGACTTTCAAAAATCGCACTCCAGACTATGAAACTAAACAATTTTCTTTTGTTGTGGGACTAAAAAAATCTGCTGTTCCATATAAAACTGCAAACCTTTTCGTCGCAAAATTGTACGGGACAGTTTTTTTTCGCGATTTGGTTACCTAATTACCTATTATAGTCCCATTGAGAAAAATAAAAACCCCCACAATATTAAAAAAAGACTCTAACCTACAGGGTGACTGGTAATTCGACCTATTCCTTGAAAGGGGTTATACTAGAGTTCATTTGCAACAATTTTTCCCCAGTTAACTGGGGGTCGAAAATCGCTTGTTTTCGAGTTCTCTCATTTTTAAGAATTTTTTGAATATTTCCGTTTTTCGACCTAAAAATGACAATTGTGAAAAAAATACTCCACTCTCTGCACTCTGTAAGTATTTTTCTAGTAGCTGATGAATGAGCGACTACTTTAAACTAAAATACATGTGAAAAATACCCAAAACCACCGAAATAAAAGGTTATAAACCGCAAGACAACAATTTTTTATTTGGATTTTGTTTCAATCCAAAGAGGATTACTCAAAAAAAATTTATGACACTTGGCGTACAAATTGCGGAAATAACTTCCTCAATTCCTAAGCTTTCCAAAAAGATGCAAAAGTTGTGTACTTTAGTTCAAGTTTGGAAAATAAACCTTATCAAACACGCAGATGTGAATTTTATTCAAAAAGTTATTGGTTTGGTGAAAATAAAAAAAAGAGTAAAATAATAATGTTTAGTACCTAATCATATGAAATTACAAATTTTGTTTTAAAGTTTTACATTTAAAAATCACAAGTCTTGCTCAAATTGTCTTCCTCCGTTACGTATGCAAGCACGAAGCCTGCGACGTACTTCGCTTACTGTCACTCGAGTTGAAAGCGTGTCTTTAATTTGTTGGGCAGCTGCCAAAATCCTCTCTCTTAATTCTTCTTGAGAAGAGATAGGTGTACGATACACCAATGTCTTCATATGACCCCAAATGTAGAAGTCGCATGGGGTTAGATCGGGACTCCTAGCCGGCCAAGGGATCGGGCCGCCTCGACCAATCCATCTCAGTGGATAGTTCTCATCCATCCACTGTCGCACGCCCCGGTAATAGTGGGCTGGGCAGCCATCATGTTGATACACCAAAGCTGTTCTTGTGGTAAGCGGCACATCCTCCAGCAGCGGACGTAACTCTTCTCTTAAAAAGTTTTCATAGGCGATGCCGGTTAGGCGTGCCGGCAGAAAGAATGGCCCGATTAAATTATTGTGCACGATTCCCATCCACACATTAAGTGAGAATCTGTGCTGGTGAGCTCCTTCGTTAGATTTTCTCGGATTCTGACCTTTAGGGGCCCAAAAATGCAGATTATGATAGTTTGTAATACCATCACGGTCGAAGTTCGATTCATCTGTCCACAAGATTGTTTTTAGATACTCAGGGTCTTCAATGTCTGCATTTATTAGAAATCTGCAGAAATCCATCCTTCTGACAGGATCTCCCTCCTCGATAGCTTGTACTGGCGTGTAATGGAATGGATACTGCCGTGCTGTGTGCTGAGTGAACCAGACTTTCCACTGAGACATACCAAGCTGCCTAGCCACAATTCTTGTTGAAGTAGTGCCGTCTGCTTGAAAACACTGCAAAATTTGCTCCTCTTCGATTGGATCACTAACGCTAGGTCTACCAGCGTCGGTTTGGCGACGTCGAACCGATCCCGTTTCTCGAATGCGCCGATATGTCGTACCAAACACGCTGACATCAGGTAAACGGCGGGTAGGAAAACGTCTTTGATAGTCTCTTCGAGCAGCAGCAGCGTCACCATCACAAAACCCGTAACAATACATGATATCCGCGTATTCTTCATTTTGGTAAGCAGCCATTTGAAAAGGAAGCTGTTTTAGCGCAGAATTTAAGTTAGTTAACAACGACACGTCCGAACTCCAAGATGGTTGAAACTAACTGATTACTTAATGAATTGAGCGAATGAGTGGGCCTCGATTGTGAACCTTAGTACAAACATTCCCGAATACTTACAAAAGAGAAACAATGTAAGCAATAAAATGAAAGAGACAAAAGCAAATCGGCATCTTGTAAGGTTCGCTTCTAGGAAATCCGCTACCTGCTCTGCCATTGTTAACAATTTTTTTCAAACTCTTGTCAAAGTAGACAACATTTGCACCTTTTTGGAAAGTTTAGGAATTGAGGAAGTTATTTCCGTAATTTGTACGCCAAGTGTGATACATTTTTTTTAAGTAATCCTCTTTGGATTGAAACGAAATCCAAATAAAAAAATTTTGTCGTGCGGTTTATAACCTTTTATTTCAGTGGTTTCGGGTATTTTACACATGTATTTTAGTTTAATGTAGTCGCTCATTCATCAGCTATTAGAAAAATGCTTACTTAGTGCAGAGAGTGGAGTATTTTTTTCACAATTGTCAGTTTTAGGTGGAAAAATGGATTTTTTCAAAAAAATCTTAAAAATGAGATAACTCGAAAACAAGCGATTTTTGACCCCCAATTAACTGGGGCAAAATTGTTGCAAATGAACTCTAGTATAACCCCTTTCAAGGAATAGGTCGAATTACCAGTCACCCTGTATATTAAGGCGATTTCTCTTTTGAGATTCCGTAGTCCGTTTCGCAGTCGGTCGTGGAAGGCAACCATCAAATCAACTTCTTTTAGTTTTAACTAAGGTAGCCCAGTCATTTTACGGAGTTTTGTTACGCGGGGTAATTATAAATTGTACTTTTAAACTGTAACCGGCACCATTTAGTGACAAAAAGACTATCTTAAAAAATATTAAAAAATACGCTACGCGACATAGAAATTGTGTGCCTTAGAAGGCTTTTAAATTAATCATATTAATACCAATGCACTCATTTGACTTAGATTTAACAATATAAATCATTTTTGAGCAATAAAATAGGCATTGAAATTTAAAAAATGAGGTATTTATTAGAAAATACTAATGTATTTTTCAAAACCTTCTAAGTAGAGAAAAATAATAACACCATGTTTGAAGTACCTTATGTATAATGGTAAAGCCTAAAATAGGTTTAAAAAAAAATTTACAATTAGGTTTTTTAGAACGAGATAATAGCTAAATTTTAAAATTTTGAACTGTTGCTAACGTGATTTTTTTTTATTTTAGTACATTTCCAGGCTCAAGTCGGCTCTTCAATATTATACCGAAAAAAAATATCAATTACTAATTAGTCCCAGCTCAAACCGTAAAGTGACTGGGCTATGGATTAAACGCCCAATTCCAAAGAGCAGCGGCCGGCATCGGTAGCGCGCGTAATTTTACCTAGCATATTTAACTTTATCTACAGTGAGATAAGATAGAATTTCAATTGATGGGATAGAAGGACAGTTCAATCGCGGCGTGGCTACCCTTTCTGTCACCTAAACCGACATTATTTTTATCTTATCTCACTAATGATAAAGTTCAATACCAATGCTCGTTAAGCTGCCGGCCGCTGCTCTTTCAGTGGAAATTGACCCTAAGCGCTCTTACAGACGAGCGACACTTTGCGATCGCCGTGGGTCGCAGAAAGTCGCGCTCATTGAATTTACGGTCGCCGTGAGTCGCGCGACCCTCTGCGACCGCAAAGTGTCGCTCGTCTGTAAGAGCGCTAAGTCAACACATCCTCATCGAGAGCGAAAGATGGTCCATACAAAAAGCACGATCGGAGATAAGAACCCGACGTCTAATTCTAAGTGCAATCCTTATTCATTTTCAATCCTTATTCAATTTTAGTTTCCAAACACATTGTATTCCAGTTACTATTAACGTGCTAAATTTGACGTATTTACTATTAGGCTGAAACGTCAAATGATTAGCGCGATATCGAATGTTTAAAAAGTTGTGATTCGCATGCGGTCCAATCACGTTTCAGTGGAGATTTATTTGCGGTGCAATCCCGTACCGCCGCCCGTCGCCCGTATAGCATTCAATTAAAATCAAATGTTTCTTCATCTTCAAATCAAGTTTATTTATCAAATGTATAAATCTCACCTATCCACCTAAATTGCAAAAGAAATGAAGGAAAGAGGACATCCTCTGCAGATATAATTGCGGTGCGGCGCCGCACACCATGTGGCTTGGCTCTAGAACTTACATGAGCATCGTGTGGCAACAAATTCATGAACTGCTGCGTAACATTCCACTTGAGCAGCGTGAACCAATAAGTTCCCTGGAAACTGTCGCCGGCGTTCAATAGTATGGCATTGGGTTTCTCCTTCAGTAACACCTGGATCTCATGGTAGAGGCGAGGGAATCCGCCAAGGCAGGAGTTGTTGTTGAAGCGGCAAGTCGGCGTTTGTACTGATGTCTCTTCGAACCTAAAAACAGTTTAATCATCATTTTCCTGCCTTTATTCATTGCATGCATCCGAATGTGTCAGATGTCATTTCGGTGCTCGATCCTTTCTTCATCTTTCACACAATCCATTCATCTTTTCTTAGCATTCTGCTTTGAATAAGCGTCCTAATGAACGTTTACCTTAACTTTGCAACATCCTACTAACATTTACCTAGGTCTCTATGTACAGATCTTCCGTTATGCAATCAGATAATAAGGTTTCCTCACGATGTTTTCCTTCACCGTTTCAATTGTTTGAAAATTGTGCAAATTGGACATAGAAACTTTGCTTTGACTATCAATGATCTGTTGTTAGCGAAAACTACGGACGTTTAAGAGTGTTTTTAAAAACATTTCACATTAGTAGAGCATTCCATTAAAAAACTGGTTTTGTCTGTATATAAATAGCTTAACATTTACCAAGGTCTCCGAGGACGTTACGGACAGCTGCCCAAACTGGGTCTGGCCTTACCCTACCTGTAGGCGTAGCATGCCACCCCCGAGAAAACGATAATAATCGAGATGTACCTGCCTTTGTTACTTTGCGTACCTATGCAAAATCGAGCGTGCAGGTTTTATCGTTTTTTCGCTTTTAGCCCAGTCATTTTACGGAGTTTTGTAAGGCGGGGTAGGAAGTAATTAATTGGACTTTTCAACTGTAACCGGCACTATCTTAAGACATATTTAAAAAAATTTGCTACGGAACATAGAAATCAAAATTGTGTGTCCCAGAAGGCTTTTAAATTAATAATATTAATACCAATACACTCATTTGACTTAGATTGTATGGACTGAAACCACCTTAAGGGAGCACCGAGCCTATAATGCTGCCCTCAATCGTATTTTGTTTTTGTTTCTTAACAATCGTACATTCCTGGTTGTTACATACAAACGTAATACTCACGCCTATCTCCCACTAGGGTAGGCAGAGACAACGGAACGCGATCTGCTACGATCCTGATAGACTTCTGCAGCTTGCTTGATTCAGCAGTCTTTTCATGCACAATGGTCGGTTTCGGGTGCATCTGATCTGGCCCCAATCAAATACCTTACCAATTTGATTAGTGTATTGTCTAAATTTATTCGTCTAGGCCGTCCCCTTCTAACATTTCCACTTACACTTGCCTTATAAAGTGCAGTCTTCAATCAGCTCTCGTCCATTAAATAATTAAGTAGTCCAGTAAATAATTAAGTTTTGAGGTTATAATTTTTTACACTTACAAAATATTAAATATCTAGTCAAATTTACGATACTAACCGGGGATTATTATTGTTCTAAGTAAAACGTATTGAACGAACCCTTCCTGTACAAAATCACCAGTTTTCCATTTTTTGTTCATACCTAAATATAATGTTTTGTAAATGTCTTAATTATTCCATAATATACAATACAAAATCGGGGATTATTTCGAATTTATGTTTTTCAGGTATGTTTCTACTAATATTTCAAACTATCACCTAAAGTGCAATTAATGCAACCTACTCCATACAAAAATCCGTAGATTTCCCCGACTATATACAGGGTGTCCCGTAAGTCGACGTCAAGCCAAAATCGGGTGATAGTCCAAATCATAATAGTTACTAGAAAAATAAAAATAAAAATCTAAGTCTTGAATTTTTTAAATTATAGGCATTTCTTTTTTTTTCGAGAAAATGTACACCCTGTGATGGTTTTTTAGCTCCTGTTGCTACAAATCTTAACTTTTTTTAAATTTTATTTTTCTTAGGTAATCCCGAATAGTGCTAATCTAACCTATTACTTAGAATTCTAAGTCAACTGCTGCAGCTTGGAAGAAAGTGTCACATTATGCCGTACAATGAATAGACAATTAATATTTCGTCCAACTTTAACGGACCGTACTGAAAAAAAAAAGTACTACGCCAGGTTGGCAAGTAGCACTAAAAGTTGACGCATTTAATAAGGATTCTAAAATGGTATAATACTTGCTACATTATTTCTTTGATTACGGGGGAAAAAAAATTCCTTCAAGAAACCCAGTTTCGAAAAATATTTCTTTACCTACTAAAAATTATTGTAGTGCGTTCAAAGCTTGCCTAAGACCAAGTGAGACGGAGAGTCAATCATGAAATGTGAGTGAGACAGGTAGTGACGCTTTCAAGTCAGAGATGCTAACTTTTTGTTAAATTTAGGACAAATTATCCTTAAGTTTAAAATTAAACACCACTTAGATGCAAAGATTTATTATTTACAAAAGATGTTCAAACTGCCTTCCTTCAACTGCAATACAAGCTCGACATCTTCTTAAAAAAGATCGGATTATCACACGGGCAAATCTTCCGTTGTTGACAAATTCAGCTGCTTCCGTAATTCTTTGCCGAAGCTCAGCTACATTTTCGATTGGCTTAAAATAAACTTTCTCTTTCACTGGTCCCCAGTAAAAAAAATCTAATGGATTTAAGTCCGGTGAAAGGGCTGGCCACGAGATCGTACCAGACCGACCTATCCATCTGCCCGGATATTCTTCATTGAGAAATGCTCTAACTGAGCGGACATAGTGCGCTGGGCAGCCATCTTGTTGATACCACATCTCTCTGTAAATACTGAGTGGCACGTCTTCCAGTAAACTAGATAAACTGTTTTGTAAGAAATCTAAATAAACTTCAGCAGTCAAGATCTCTGGCAACTCAAAAGGTCCTATGACTCTTCCATTTAAAATTCCGGTCCACATGTTTATTTTAAAACGATACTGAGATCTATCTTGTCTCATTAAATGCGGATTCTCTACGTGCCACTCGTGTTGTGTAGGTTCATGTAACCGTCTTTTTTGAATGTCGATTCATCCGACCACAAAATTTTCTCTAAGAATCGCGGATCTTCCCGGTGTCTTTGTAGCATCGTTTGACAAAACGCAACCCGAAGTTGATAATCCTGAGGATGCAGGGTTTGTACTCGCTGTACATGGTATGGGTGGAGCTCATGTTTTTGTAAAATTCGGTGAGCTATAGTTTTGGGCACTCCTGTGCTTTGCTGGATTGCACGTACCGAAATACTTGGATCTTCTTCAACTGCTTGAAGTACTACGTCCTCGTAAGGCAAGGAACTTCTTCCTTCACCATGTGGTCGGTTTGGAAGTATGCCTTCTGTGGAGAGTAGACGGTGCACATTTGTAAAAACTCGGTGATCTGGATAACGATCAGCATTTGGGTACCTCTCGCGATACAGTCTAGCCGCAGCACTAGCATTCCCTCTGCATTCGCCATAAATAAAGTGCATGTTGGCATATTCCTGAGTGGTGTACACAGGCATGGTGGCACTACACAATCACACGATAGTCCAGGAGAAAGCAAAGGTCGTTGTAAAGAGATCAAAACTGTCCAAATCACAAGCAAACAATCAAGTCCAATAAACGAAGCAAAAAGTCGAAAGTACGAAATAACACGAACGAATACGGAAAGATGCGTAGTAAACGAAGGAGCGTAACGTACTGATCTGTATTGCGTGTGCCAATATTAAAAGTGGCGTCACTATCTATCTCGCTCACACTTCATAAAATGACTTTCTCTGTATCTGACTCATTAGCGTCACTATCTGTCTCACTCACCCATTAGAATATTTGACTCGAAAGCGTCACTACCTGTCTCACTCACACTTCATGAATGACTCTCCGTCTCACTCGGTCTTAGGCAAGCTTTGAACGCACTAGAATAATTTTTAGTAGGTAATGAAAATTTTTTCGAATCTGGGTTTTTTGAAGGAATTTTTTTTCCCCTTAATCAAAGAAATAATGTAGCAAGTATTATACCATTTTAGAATCCTTATTAAATGCGTCAACTTTTAGTGCTACTTGCCAACCTGGCGTAGTACTTTTTTTTTTCAGTACGGTCCGTTAAAGTTGGACGAAATATTAATTGTCTATTCATTGTACGGCATAATGTGACACTTTCTTCCAAGCTGCAGCAGTTGACTTAGAATTCTAAGTAATAGGTTAGATTAGTACTATTCGGGATTACATAAGAAAAATAAAATTGAAAAAAAGTTAAGATTTGTAGCAACAGAAGCTAAAAAACCATCACAGGGTGTACATTTTCTCGAAAAAAAAAGAAATGCCTATAATTTAAAAAATTCAAGACTTAGATTTTTTTTTTATTTTTCTAGTAACTATTATGATTTGGACTATCACCCGATTTCGGCTTGACGTCGACTTACGGGACACCCTGTATGTTTCTTTAGGAAAGTTATTCAGTATCATGGGTACAATCACCCCTTAAAGTAATGCAACTGTTTACCCTAACACCCTGTATATAAGATCAAAAAAAATTTGCTGAAACTATTTTAAGGGTATGCTCATACCATCAAACTGAACAACTTTCTCTATGGGACCAATATCGAAATCGCGAAAAATTGTGATGTCCCATACAAAACTGCAAACACAACTTGACTCAAATGTATGAGGCAGCAGATTTTTTTCGAGGTATCGATATTGGTCCCGTAGAGAAAGTTGTTCAGTTTGATGGTCTGAGCATACCCTTAAAATAGTTTCAGCTAATTTTGTTAGACCTTATATAACCAAACCATCTCAATACCTTTTTCTGACATTACATCTTCTTTTCCTCTGTGTATGTTTTTACTGTTAACATTTGTTTCAATTTTATGTTCCTTACGTTACACTGGAAATGAAAAAAATAACAAATGCACTTACCTCGCGTGAAAATCATTATAGTGTATTATATCCAACTTATACAATCCTTCGAAAGGTAGAGAGAATCCGTTCACCATTCCAAACACAAGACACGTCCAAAACATATTCACTGTAAACATTTTTAATGTATAAACACGATATCAAGGCCAGTTCGTTTCAACAATACCAAGCGTGTTGTTAAGTCGACGCTTAAAGAGCGACTGGCTAAATGTTTTCATTTCGTACGATAAGGCCTGAATATTTAATGTACAGGTGTCTACTGTCTAGTCATATGATAGCAACAGATAAAAGTTACATAAAATCATTGTGTTGTGTCTTAGTAAGTTCTTGTGTTATAAGTTTATGGTTACGAATGTGTGTAGCTTAAATTTGACGCCAACGGGCCACTGACGGTAACCACAAGTGGTATAAATGCCAGACCACTCGTGGCCGCTGTTGATGAGCTTTCAAACTAAATACGCAAACAAATCTCTTGACGCTCTCTTGAACTTTTTATCTAGACTATTATAAAACTGTAGCCGAAAGTTTGTCTGTACATTGGCGATATTAAGAAAAAAAAAGTTAGGATATGGTTTTTAGGTGTTCCTGATTCCATATCACCAATTTTTTGGATTTTTTGTATCTCTGTTTGTAAACTGCGTGCTTATTTTAATGTATATTTTTATTTATTTATTCGTTATTTTGTAATGTTAAGATAAATGTTGTTTTTAACTCTTGCTTAAATCTATTAAAATAAATAGCAGAAAGTTTGTCTTTACATTGAAGATATTTACAAAAAAAAAGTTACGATATGGTTTTTAGGTGTTTCTGATTCCATATCACCATTTTTTGGATTTTTTGTCCGTCTATTTGTTTGTTTGAACGAGCATCACTCAAAAACTACTGAACCGATTTTGATGAAACTTTTTTGTTTGATAGCTATTGATCTGACTGAAATCTGGTATATAATTTGTGCGGCATTTATAAATAAATGGACTCTTGCTTCTGCACTGTATTTCTGCCAGTAGCGTCAAGTTATTAGTGGGAGTACCAATCCCAATCTCAAGAATTGTTTTAGTTCACAGCTGAGAAGAGATTGCGGAGCCTCGTGGCAATCAAAAACGCGAAACCGCGCGAATATCAGGCGAAAGACAACCGCCCGCGGCTAAACATGCATCTTGACTCCTGAAAATATTGTTTCCTTGTACGCTTTCTTTCATTTTTCTTAGAATAACATCATGTTTACTAAAGTAAAGAAAATAAATTATCTTGTTTTTTATCTTTATTTGAAATGACTGTTTTGTTTTGATGTGCAATAAAATAATGTATAATGTAAAGAGTAGTATATTCCTTGTGTATGAATGATTGAAATTATCACTGTCGTAGGTATTATTTTATTGTCGCATGAGCTGTTGAGTTGACCTGTTTGTTAGGTTGTGGGTTTTTACATAAATGATAAAATCCTTGAATTTGTCAAATATGTAATTGTTATATTCTTTACTATAACAACATATTATGTTGTTATAGTAAAGTACTCTTTGATGTAATTTGAGTGGATAATATACTTATCTTATCTTATCTTGTTATGGGGGCTGGCAAGCCAGTAACACTTTGATCCAGTGGGATCTTTTGTGTTAGCCCCAATACTTTTTGTTCCCTTCACCCTTCAAATACATGGTCAATGAAGGAGGCAACACCATTGAGGGGAAGAAACTTAAGATCTCCCGGTTTTGGGTATCCATCTCCGAGGAGGCACATGCGTTTTGCCGCCAGGACATCACACTGGACTGGGATCCAGGGTAAGTTTCATTTTGTGCATCATCGTGCCTGTGGTGTGGTGCCCAGTGAGGGCTCCGACTATGGCACGAGGCTTGCTCCTGCTATTATTCAGTATGAACCTTGAGACACGAGTTGTCACAGTGCTGATAAATTTTTTGGAGTGTGGTAGGCCTACAATGCTAGACTACTCCAGCCTGTGTGCTTTATCACCCCAATCCCTAATGGCCATGCATGCCGGGATTCCCACACTTGGTTCAATGAGATGAGGTGAGAATATACTTACATATCAATACAATCCGCAGACAAGACACTAAACCAAGGAATATACAATGTAGTCTTTGGAATATACTACCTACTCTCATCGAGAGCACTCAGCACATACCAAAGAAAATTCAGAATCCTGATTAAAATCAGGAACATGTTTTTTAATGTTTTTGACAAGAATAATAAAATTATTGATGGTTTTTGACATGATTTTTTTATATTCTGTTGTTTTCTTTCTTCCATCATTAGCGAGTATTATATATCTTGCATTGTACCCCATCAAAATACCAATTCCCAGCTTCCTGTAGCCCATAGACGAAAATTTTTTCGCTTCCTCTTTCTACGTTGTACGCTGAGAGTATATATCAAAGAATATAATACTCCCTAGGCGGGAGGTATACAACCTGTTAATGAATAAGCGCAAACCTCATACACCCCAACTTATTTAAAACAAAATAATTAGATTAAAACAATAATTTTTTTCATATTTTAATTTTGAGGCAAAAATTATTTGTTATTAATTCAGCAATGAATGAAAGCGCTAACGTACTCATGGATACATTTTAATAATCTTGTTTTGTAGCCCAGTCATTTTACGAAGTTTTGTTAGGTGGGGTAGGGAGTAATTGTTAATTGGACTTTTAGACTGTAACCGGCACCATTGAGTGACAAAATCTTAAAATATATTTTTAAAAAATCGCTACGCAACATAGAAATCGAAATTGTGTGTCCCAGAAGGCTTTTAAATTAATAATATTAATACACAATGCACTCATTTGCCTTAGATTTAACATTATAAATTATTTTTGAGCAATAAAATAGGGATTGAAATTAAAATAATGAGGTATTCAATAGAAAATTCGAATGTATTTTTCAAAACCTTCTAAGTAGACAAAAATATTTACACCATGTTTCAAGTATGTATAATGGTAAAGAGGTCTTTATTATGGGCAAAAAAAAAACTGTTGGTGACGTGATTTTTTTTAATTTTGGTACGTTTCTAAGCTCAAATTGGCTCTTCAATATTATACCGAAAAAAAAATCATTTATTAATTAGTCCCGGCTCAAACCGTAAAATGACTGGGCTATTTGGTAGTAAGAAGGGTGAGTGTGCCCGTGCGGTGGGTTGACATCGGGATCAATAAATTATAAATTGTACAAAAAAATTATTTAATATTTTGAAAAAAAAAATTACCGATGTTGAAACCATGATACCATTCTGCTCTCGATTCTAAACAAACTACTTTCTAGTTTTGCGTTAATTCAGTAACACGTTGTATACAGAATATGTTCCTTGATTGTTCCCATCATAGACGAAGGATTTTTCACTTACGCTGGGTACCTACCAAGAAGTTTAAAATACGTGTATTTTAAACTTCTTGGTAAAAGCTTTCTCCAATACAACCTTCTTGGCTTTTTTCGATATATTATATTCTCTTCAGAACCTAACTTCAGAGGAAAGACAAGCCTAAATTAGGCATAGTACTTACTATCTCTATGAAATTAAGTATGTTTTGACCAAGAATTTTAGAATCATTCCTCCTTACAAGCATGCAAAAAAGAAAATTGGCCATGGCGGTCGGTAATGTTCGACCTTCTTTCGTTGTCGACATTTCCAACTTTTTTGTGTCCCTTTCTATCCAATGACGTGACGTAATGTATAACAGGAGCTACAATTTATGTTGTTGGATTAAAAAGAGACAAAGTAACGTCGAAAACACATAGAGATAGTAAGTACTACGTACACCCGAAAACAACGAAGGGATTTTACGAAAGAACGATCATTACCGACCACAAAGGAGTATTATCATTTTTTACCGCTTGTTAGGCAGTCTTTACTCCAAGGTATAGACATTACCTATGCCAGCTTCGTGGTTTTGACTTATTTTGGTTTTAGTTTTTGGTTTTGAGATGGAGTTCTTCTTTTGGTGTTGATCGTAGAGAGGCCATAAACGAAAAATAGTACTTGGTGTTGATAAATCTTAAAAGAGTGTCAATAAATCATCGACCTAGTCAACTTCCCAAGATAACCCAAAGATCAGAGAGAGTAGCATAAGCGAAAAATTGTTCTTGGTTAATGGTGTTGATATGAAATCTTAAAAGAGTGTCATAAAATCATCGACCAGTGCATCGACCTATTCAACTTCCCAAGATAACCCAAAGATCAGAGAGAGTAGCATAAGCGAAAAACTGTTCTTGGTCAACGGTGTTGATATGAAATCTTAAAAGAGTGTCATTAAATCTTCGACCAGTGCATCGACTTAGTCAACTTCCCAAGATGACCCAAAGATCAGAGTGAGTAGCATAAGCGAAAAACTGTTCTTGGTCAATAGTGTTGATATAAAATCTTAAAAGAGTGTCATTAAATCATCGACCAGTGCATCGACTTAGTCAACTTCCCAAGATGACCCAAAGATCAGAGTGAGTAGCAAAAGCGAAAAACTGTTCTTGGTCAATAGTGTTGATACAAAATCTTAAAAGAGTGTCATTAAATCATCGACCTAGTCAACTTCCCAAGATAACCCAAAGATCAATGGCCGAAGTCAATAGGGGAGCAGATTGCATAAAATGTATTTTAGTTTTATCTTCTTAGTAAAAAAAAACATTTGAAAATAACGCTATACTCACATTTTTAGTTATTTTTCAGACATCACGCGCATTTTGACGTTCGATTAAAAGTTTATTATTACCAAAGTATTTTTTTTTATTATCTCATTGCTTATAGGAAACTTAAATACGTCAACAACTTAAGGGGAGTGCTTTGGATTAAAGTGAGCCTTATTAATTACTCCAACATTTAAATCATGAAAAAATCAGCAGATTTTTTTCGTTTCAGGTTTGCTCCCATAAATAAATAAATAAAATAAAAAGAACTTAGGGTTGAACCCTCAGATTAATTAATACGTTGAACCTCATCTGACAGCACCGTCGCATTTTACCGTCGCTCCATCCTTTTCTGGCACAGTGGCGGACTAAGCCCGTCGGAGGCCCGGGGCGGCAAAACTAAATGAGGCCCCCGGTCTTTCCAGAAATCGATATCTATGATATTTTACGAGCCGTGGCAAAAACTTGAAATAGGCGCCCCTTCCCTCCATGGACGTAGATAGCAATAATTATTTCCCAGGGAGTTTCAGGTCCAGGTTTGGTCGTTGCAATAAAATCCCGGTGAAAAAAAAGTGAATTGAGCTAGAGATTGATGCGACCTAAATTTTTTCAAGATCTTACTACAATATTATCAGGTCATTGCAAACCTTGTTGCAAACCCCAGCCCCGAATCTTCGATTTTTCCGAGCCGGGGCAAAACATGACTTTTGCGCACCTCCCCTCCAAACGCGTAGCAAGAATTTTAACAGAAAACTAGGAGCTAGCGAAGCGAGCTCGAGATTTCACTGCAATATAAAGAGATCACTGCAATACGATCTAAAACTAGGAGCGAGCGAAGCGAGCTTGAGATTTTACTGAAATATAATGAGATGACGCAACGATCTAAAACCAGGAGCAAGCGAAGCGAGCTCAAGATTTTACTGCAATATAATGAGATCACTGGAATACGATCTAAAACAAGAAACGAGCGAAGTGTGCTCAAGATTTTACTCCAATATAAAGAGATCACTGCAATACGAACTAAAACCAGGAGCGAGCGAAGCGAGCTCGAGATTTCACTGAAATATAAAGAGATCACTGCAATACGATCTAAAACTAGGAGCGAGCGAAGCGAGCTCGAGATTTTACTGCAATATAATGAGATCACTGCTACGATCTAAAACCAGGAGCGAGCGAAGCGAGCTCGAGATTTTACTGCAATAGAATGAGATCACTGGGATACGATCTAAAACAAGAAACGAGCGAAGTGTGCTCAAGATTTTACTGCAATAAAAATAGATCACTGCAATACGAACTAAAACCAGGAGCGAGCTCGAGATTTTACTGGAATCAAACGAGCTCGAGATTATGATAAATTAGGACTCAATTTTCGGGCGAAATTAAGGCTATTCGAAAAGTTGGAGCGAGCGAAGCGAGCTCATGATTATGCTGACTACATAATAACATGATTGAGTAGCTCTTCCCGAAATGGAGTTGATTTATATGTGAAATAAAAACTGGATTGTTTCAGAGCGTAGAAATAAAATAACAAAAAAATTGAGCAAGCGAAGCGAGCTCGAAAATTCGCTCTATTTTTGACTCTATTTCTGACTTTCTTTCACTATGTGTGAGGCCTCAACTGCAGTCCCAAGACCGGAGGCCCGGGCCTCCAACTTCAAACTGCCTCTTACTTACTGAACATATTTTGGATTTGATTAAAAATGACTTCTCTTCTCGAGACTCCGGAGGCCCCCAGGGCCGGGGGCCCGGCGCATCAGTGGCGAGTGTCGTCGTTTTGTGTGGCTAGTGGGCGTGGCGGCCACAAGACAAATAGAAGTAAAAATGCTATTTGCTTAAACGAAATGAACTTTATTTACACTATTTACAAAGTACTTTTTACTTTATAAAGGAGGCCAATAAAGCGTAGCTTCGTTGTGCGCTGATTCAGGAAGCCATTTCAAATACTCGTCCAATAAATCTAGAACAAATGAAAACATGATATTTAAGTACAGACGATGTTAGATTCAGAGCCTGTTTCACCACTTCCGGATAAGTCCTTAATAGCTTATCTGACAGATCGTTTGACGTAGGTTTCATACGAAATATGTCAAACGATCTGCCAGATAAAGTATCAAGAACTTATTCAGAAGTGTTGAAAAGGCCTTTTTTCTATTCTATAAAAAAAACGATCTACGGCACTAAATACCTAAATGCCGTCGCCGTCCTTAGGAAATAATTACTTATCAATTATTATAAAATAAAAATAAATAAATAACGCTCACAGGCACATACATTGTAATGATTCCAAGCAAGCACTATAGGCTGTTTATTATGGAAACCATACAACAACGGCACAAACATTTAAATATCCATGACCGAACCGGGATTCGAACCCAGGACCCTGGTTTGGCAGTCCGGCGTGGTAACCATTACACCAACCGGGTCGTCACCGGGCCGGGTTTATCATTATTTATTAATGATTCGAAATGGTTAATTAGATATCAGCTCGCCAGCCAAATAATATGTAAAAGTCGACAAAATTATGAAATTGGCTGATAACAGACATGATGCAAATGTTCACAGAAATTATGAAACCTTAATTATCTACAAATTGTATAAGAATTGGTTAATTGTCTTTAATAAGGGAATAAAATAGTAAAAGCACAAATAAAACTTACCCTAAACTTAAACCATTCTAAGCATTCTAAACTACAAATTTTACTTAGTCGAAAAGCCCGCCCCATGCCCATAATGCTGGCCGCATTTCCGCGTTGAATTTTTTTTTTTCATTTATCATATTTTTATTTTTAATATTGTTTTATTTATTTATATTTGTTAGGCGATCATAATCGTTTTGCTTCAACTAGCTATTGCCCGTGACTTCATCTTCGTTGACTTTTAAAAAGTACCTACTATTAAAGATACGGCCATTTAAAAAAATCTATTCCAAATTATAAACCGAGACTTAGAATAGATGCCATCAGACATCCTGTATATCTATCATCTGATCACGCACCGACTGATTGACAGAGAATTGCCTATGCAGTTTTTTTTTTCTACAGGAGGGTACAAAACACCCTAGTAATACTTAAGGGGGAGCTTCAGACCATCAAACTGTACAACTTTCACTATGGAGCCAACTTCAAATTCGTGAAAAAAAACACTTTTTTTTTGCGATTTTGAAGTTGGCTCCATAATGAAAATGTTTAGTTTTATGTTCTGAAGCACCCCTTAAGTATTACTAGGGTGTTTTGGTACACCTGTATACAAATACGCGATTAGAACTCGTGGTTGACCGGTGCAAAGTATAAAAGGTCATAGCTTATTTACACGACATCGATCCCGCACGGTAAAAGAATGTAAATTCAAATATAGGGTTAAAACTGTGCTCTGTAGATACACCTTACAATGACAACAATTAATGATACAAATTGCAAACAGCTTGCCGCACGCTGCTTGCAACTATTTAATATCAATTTAAAGTGTATCTAAAGAGCAAGACCTTAAGCCCTACATTTGAATGTTCTTTCTTTTGCCGTGCGGAAGCGGTGTCTTGTAAATAAGCTATAACCTCTGATTTGATACCGACTGAATCGGGTTATTACACAAAAAGACCCCTGATATCAGGTTTATCATTGATTTTAGTTCTAACGAACTGTTTCGTGTGTTCGTTTGTAATCTTTATGAATAAACTTTAAATAAAAAAAAGAAAAGAAAATTCCAGCATTGGACTAAGGGTTGAGACACATTTGGCGGAAAGCTTCCCATACGAAATATCAGTTTTGTTTGGGCCCGCCGTCATCGGCCGCCGTCGGCAAATGTGTCTCGACCCTTATGTGGGCTGTTCATCAATCAAAACATAATAAACATAAATTACAATTTTCTACGTACAATTAGATTGCTCCTGCCAAATATTCTTCAGTGCTTCTCTGGTACCAACTCTCTTCATGATGAGGGCCTTCAAAAGGATCTCGGTTCTTGGCTGCAACTTGGCCCAGCTCTTAACCATGGTGGAGGGTGGTGACAGAAGAGAACCGGTGTATTTACGAAGCTTGGGACACACAACGCCCTCCAGGAGGAATTTGGCGAAATATCTGTGGATATAATTTAAGTTATATTTTGGCGTCGTAACTGAGCACTAAAGGTACAGAAGTACCAGTATTACCAGGTTTATAAGTCTCTCCGATGTACCAGCGCAGTTGACAAACTTTAATAGCGCGCGTAATAATATTAACCAATCAGGATGTTCACCTTCACGGACGTTGCCGCGATAGGGTAAATGTTAACCCGCCCTTTTCGCTGCTATCCGACTTTGCACCCTTTGATTACTAAATGACTTCAGGTTTTGACGAGGAATCAGGTCTGCTCTGCGCAAACGAAGATTGACGAGGGGAATAATTTTCCTGGTCGTACTGTAAGCGCATATTAGGCCGGCCGCAGCCAAAAAAACCACCCAAATCTCTTCTATACAATTCACATAGAACTAACACATACTACGCCGCCGGGGCGGAGCGGATCGCATTTTTGCGTTGCGGATTTCCGTCCGTGCGATGTGATCCGCCCCGATGCTGCTCGTCGTGTGCTGTACCAAGCGGAACTTTTTACAACGTCTGCCAGTATTACATCAAACCAAAAATCCGTCAATGTGTTGCTATCCGGCACGCTCTAGTCTAGTGTGCGATGTACGCATTTTCCGCTGCGATGGCCCTCTCTAAAATGCGCTTACCTTAAGAGGATAGGCGGACGGAAAAGCTTATTTGGAGAATATGTCACTTTTCCGACTGTATACGTATTTATCAGATCCGCCCCACCCATACACTCCGCCGACTAGAGTGCGAAAGAGACAACTGCAGCTTGGACCGATTTTATATACAAAAAATCGACGAAATCAGTTTTTCGTATTCCCCTGTTTACTCCTCCAAAACGGAACCGATTTTAATAATTCTTTCAAAAATAATATGAAGAAGACTTTGTGAAACTGCTATTATGGAAAAGAAGACTTTGGCTGTCTGTATGTATTGCTTTTTTTGTTTATATTCTTCAAATTTGTTTATTGGATGTCTAAAAGCGGTGAAATTGGTCGTTTTCGAAGGACCCTAGTTCTTACAGTAATAAATTAATGCAAAAAAGCAAAACATAGGGACATGGCAGAGGTGACATAGATTGTATGGTAAAAAAATTTTTGCTCTAGTGTTATTATCCAGGGAGAAAACAGGGGAATACGTTTGTATGGAGAAAACCGTACTGGTCTATCCTCTTAAAAATACATTGGTTTTTTATTACGAAATGAAATGAAATGAAGTGTTAATGAAATTAAAAGCCTACCTAAAATATAAAACACAGAACCCGGCTTCGCTGGTTTCTTTGACGCTGGTTTTCTTACGAAATGAAATGAAGTGAAAAGCCTACCTAAAATATAAAACAAAGACCCCGGCTTCGCTGGTTATCTTTTCTCTGATTGTACCCAACAAGGAAGATACTTACATTGTACCCAACTCTTTAGATTACGGTTGTCTTTTGCCTGTAAGTCCCCCAAAGCAGGTTTATTTATTTTGCTGGTCAAGCTTTACATAGTACATACATTAACTCTCAACCCTTTCGGGGTGGTTTGAAACAATGCTGCAACTACAACCAACATTTATAAGCGCGCATTTGTAGCAAGTTGTCCGTGTGGTGTCGGCTAAGAATAGCACCATCCCATTTTCTCCCGTGGGTTTCGTAAAAGGCGACTAAAAGATGGGAAGTCTACTGAAGGATGGGCAGCAGCATCCTCTGAGTACACACATTGATTCGATCCAACTGCGATCGCCAACCCGCCTGCCAAGCGTCGCGATTATGGCAAATCCCCCCATTTTGTCCCCCCTCCCGGCTTATGTCCAGCAGTGGACGTTTAATGGCTGATATGATGATGATGATGATTTGTAGCAAGGCCATAAACTATTCTTATAAATATAGGTACTTACTTATACCGTTCAACCTTGTCGGGGTAGTCCACCTCCACCGTAGGTAGTTCCCAACCAGCTTTCCCGAAGGTGCCTTTGAAGTGACACTTCACCCGGCCTGACGTGTCGTCGAACCTTGGCTCTGGGTCCGATAGGGGATCACCTGGTGAACATCATTGTCTAATTAGTATCATCACCATCATCAGCCTATACAGGGTGTTACAAAAGTAAATATACAAATTTCGTACTTTTAAGGGAGTTGTTATGACAATCAAACTGAACAACTTTCACCATGGGACCAACATAGAAATTGCGAAAAAAAAATCTGCTTTCCCATACATTTAGATCGAATAGATTTGTAGTTTAGTATAGAACATCAGATTTTTTTTCGCGATTTCGATATTGGTCCCATAGTGAAAGTTGTTCAGTTTGATGGTCTAAACCACTCCCTTAAACCACCCCCTTAAATGTTTATTTGTATTTTTGTATCACCTATACAAGGTGCAAATTCAAGGCACAGACCTACCCTGTCACATGCTTCTGAAACTAGCTTTTTGATTCTTACCGTTTACACGGATTAACCGAAAAAAGCTTTCACTGGCCGATGAGGTTTTTTTAAGAATTAATTTATGTTATTTAAGTATTTTTTGTATAATGAAAGAGATCCGTGACTGACTGACTGACAGACAACGCACAGCTTAAACCGCTGAAGCTAGAAACATGTAAGGGTTGAACCTCACCTGGCAGCATGGCATCGCATTTTTCCGTCGCTCTATCCTTTTCTGTCACTCAGGAACGACATTTGCTAGGGCACATAAGATAGACGGAACGCGACACGCCGCAGCACCGCCGCGCGCGATCGCGTTCCGTCTATCTTATTTGCTCTAGCAAATGAAAGAAAGAAAGAAAATACTTTTATTTGCAAACACCACAAAACACACTGACTTAATTATACATAAAAACTAAACTAACACATAATTAAAAAAATACATAAATTCTATGATCATAGTTAACTGATGCTTTTCTTATTTTTCACATAATACAGTTATATGATCATATCTTTGTGCAGTTTCTATATTCCAGTCGAAATTCTTTGATTAGGAAGACGCCATTTTTTGAGGATAGACGGATATAATCCTACTTGTACGCTAGTTGTTAAATAGGATCCCATAATTATGATCATAGACTTTTTTTTTTTGGTTCAGTTCAAGGTAAAGGTTATATCCCATACAACCGATGTCTTCAATAAATTTCTTTGTTTTATAGCAATTAAAACGATGGTGTTCGACGTTTTGATGCTTCTTTGGAGTTTTTGGAGACAATTGAAAGACGCAGGAACCGCAGAGAAGTCCACAGGAAAGAGGTGAACCGACCGCTTTTTCTTGTTTACGACCCATACTACACACTACAATATACATACACTTTGTTACGCAAAACAACACCAATTTTACGAACCAAAACTTACTATAAACAATAAAAATTCGATAAAATATGTGGACTCCAAACGTAGCTGTCGAATTAGCGCCAAAAACCACCCCGCACCTGATCATAGACAATATGAATCACATGTAGTTATTGTTCATTTAAAAATGACTCGTACATCTATGATCATATTTCTATGATAGTCTAATAGCGGCCTATCTCAAAACCATAAATTGCTAGATTGCCACTATAACATTAAAATACAATTTTTTAACTATACGAAAGAAAACACATTTATGATCAATTCATTATCATATCTTAATCACTAAATAAATAGACAAATGAGCAACTTAATTACCATTTTAACGCATTGTTTCACCATCACATTTCAATGTTATTGAATTGAAACCTTACTGTTAATACAGCTGATAACGCAAATATTAATAATAAAAGAATATGGAAATATTGGAACTAACAATAATAATTAATACCAGTCATTTGGATACGGTAGATATTTAGAATAATACTAATGGTACTTTCTAAGAGTCTATGAACTATAAACTGAACGTCACTCTTGCACGGCAGGCATCACACCACAGATGTCACTCTTCCAGGTTACACAGATGTCACTCAACCATGTTATACAAATTATAACTCACCCAGGTTACACAGATGCGGCACATAGACGGGCAGCCACTGGGGCTCGACGGCGGCCACGTTGCGCATCACCATCTTGCGCCGCTCCTCGGCTCCGGTCTCGTACAGTCCCTGGTAGACACCCATACTGAGATACTACACAACTATCGCTCACCCAGGTTACACAGATGCGGCACATAGACAGGCAGCCACTCGGGCTCGAAGGCGGCCACGTTGCGCATCACCATCTTGCGTCGCTCCTCGGCTCCGGTCTCGTACAGTCCCTGGTAGACACCCATACTGAGATACTAGGCAACTATCACTCACCCAGGTTACACAGATGCGGCACATAGACGGGCAGCCACTCGGGCTCGATGGCGGCCACGTTGCGCATCACCATCTTGCGCCGCTCCTCGGCTCCGGCCTCACACAGTTCCTGGTAGACCACCCATACTGAGATACTATACAACTATCACTCACCCAGGTTACACTAATGCGGCACATAGACGGGCAGCTACTCGGGCTCGATGCCAGCCACGTTGCGCATCACCATCTTGCGCCGCTCCTCGGCTCCTGTCTCACACAGTTCCTGATAGACCACCCATACTGAGATACTACACAACTATCACTCACTCAGGTTACACAGATGCGGCACATAGAAGGGCAGCCACTCGGGCTCGATGGCGGCCACGTTGCGCATCACCATCTTCCGCCTCTCCTCGGCTCCGGTCTCACACAGTTCCTGGTAGACACCCATAATGAGATACTACACAACTATCACTCACCCAGGTTACACAGATGCGGCACATAGACGGGCAGCCACTCGGGCTCGATGGCGGCCACGTTACGCATCACCATCTTGCGCCGCTCCTCGGCTCCGGTCTCATACAGTTCCTGGTAGACCACCCATTCAGGGATACTCTTACGGAGTATAGATTCTGAGTGTAGGTGGACTGGCTCGTCTAATTCCCCGCAGTGGTACGCGTATTTGAATTTGCGTTTGTCTTCGCCTGTAGATAAAAGTGCCAGATGCTTATCGGAGTGACCAGAAACTTTGGTGCAGCAACTACACAGGGTGAAATTCAAATCATTGGTATTCTTTTGAACTAATAGTCTACCCATCAAACTGAAAATTTTTTCTATGGTAGCAAACCGATCGTAGCAAAAAAAACCGGCTGTTCCATATTAAACTGCAATGCCGACTCGACTCAAATGTATGAAACAACAGATTTTTTTGCTACGGTCGGTTTGCTCCCATAGTAAAGTTGTTCAGGTTGATGGGCAGACTCTTAGTTTAAAAGGATGCTAATGATATCGATTTCACCCTGTATAAGTGCAGTTGTCGTTATGGTCAATTCTATCTCATTGAAAGATTGAAATGGGTGGCATTTTGCCCAAAAATTTGAATGTCAGGGGTCAAGGTCGTAAATGGAGATAGAAATAAAATGTTTTATGCTAACCCACATCGTATTATAAGGAGCCTTGGCCGCTTTTTTATCATTTCGATGCTTTAGGGGGCCAACTTGAGTAAGCCCATGGGCAGTAGGTCGCTTCGTTTTTTTCGAATTTTGATATCGATGATTTGTTGTCATCCGGGCCCACATTACTTTAGACTATTCTTGACTAACTTTCTGTTTTCTGGTCGTTATTTTCATCTTATTTAGGACATAAAACTTCAATCCTAGGTACAAAATTGGTGAATACTCCACCGAGAAGAGCGTGGCTCTTAAATAAGTTGATGATGATGAAATACATCTCTCAAAGAGTTCACAACGTAAATTGCAGTCTATTCTAACCTTGCTTGAGCTCATCCAGCCCAATCTTCCTGCCGACCTGGTCTCCAAGGCCGCTAAGCAGCAGTTGTCGCAACAGCCTGGCTTGTTTGTCATCGGGAGGTTTCATCTCTGGGTCTATAGTAGCATCCACTCCCGCCACGCTCAGGTTTATCTCGGAGGACAGTTGCTTGCGGAGTTTGCGGATCTCTTTTATGGCCTATAAGAATTTATCAAATCAAGTACAGACACGATTTATTAAAGATCTTATTGCACCAGTACCTTAATTCTAATAGTAATGGATCAGTAGATTTTACGTGATGTATGCACAAAAATTACTAATGAACAAGAAAAACTAATATTAAAATTAAAGAAACATTAAAGAAAATCTCGGATTATTTTGCATGAGATTGTATTTGTTACGTTAAAGACCTATCACACAAGTGATTGTTGAGCGTAGGTGATGTCTTATCTTATCTTGTTGTGGGGCCTGGCAAGCCAGCAACACTTCGATCCAATACTATATTTGTTTTCTTCACCCTTCAAATACTTGGTTAATGAAGGAGGTGATATCATTGAGGGGAAGAAACCTAAGATCTTCCGGTTTCAAATATCCATCTCCGAGGAGGCTCTTGCGTTTTGCCGCCGGCGCCGAGACATCACAGTCACAAAGGATATATGGAGGTGCTACTGGGAATTTTCCTCCATTGAAAAGGGAAGATCTTCCACCAGGCTATGTGAAGCCTGGGTACCGGCCGTGGTCCAACAGTTCTTAGTTGGACCTTGTATATATATTGAATCTCTGTGATTTCTCTTGCGTGACGTATGTCTTGCATTCGATTGTGAACCTTATTTGTAGTGGGTTACGAGTTACGTATTCGCGGTGAACGTTGTCTATGTATGGAGCATATTTCCGAGAGCGACGGTATCGCCATCTGTTGGCATCTTTGCTATAACTTGTGGGTGCTGACATCTGTAGCAAGTCCCCACATATATGTTGTATGGTCTCCTCATCCTCTCCGCACGCGCGGCAGCTGGGATCTAGGATGAGTTTCATCTTGTGCATCATCGCGCGCATCATCAATCATCATCATCTCAGCCGATGGACGTCCACTGCTGGACATAGGCCACAACAAGATAGCATAATACAAGCGATTCTTGAGCGTAGGCGTTGACGGAACGATATCGTCGCTACATCGCCGCGTTATCACCCCAATATTTCAGAGATAAATCTGTGTCGCGGCGGAATCGTGGCGATTACGCTCAGTAGAAATAGCGATTCAGATGCGACGTCATTGCGGTGTAGTTACGACATCGCCAACACATATTAATCGCTTGTGTTATATCGCCCTTACCTTCTCCCGCAAGCCGTACTTAGCGCAGAACAGTTCCCCCTCCCCCTTCACGTGCGCGACTTCAGCAGCGCCGACAGCACGTAGCAGCACTCCTGGGTCGCCCAGCAGCAGCAGGTTCCCGGCCGGCGGCCAGCTGTCCGGTTTGCCTGTCATCACCTAACCGAAGGAACATGAAGATACCTACTTTAATTTTAAAACCAAATAAGAACTGGAGACCATTAAAATAAAAATGATTATATTAAAAGACAATACAGTAAAATATTCTTAATTTGCGCACCGATTCCGTATACTTCTTTATCCGTAGTATTCTTTGAGATACGCTGCCCACACGATAAGAAGAAGAACACGTAGACATAATACATAATATAGATTTCGAGCATGAGTCGAGGATTTTTTTTACTGATGTTGAGTCGAGGCAAAGTTCGAGAAAGCGACTATGAATACGGGTTTTAGACTTATATCATCTAAAATCTAAATATGGACGAGTTAAGCGTGTAATTCTACTAACAAACTTTTCTGCCACTTTTTGCAGGGGACGAGGGATTTTATTCCGTTATTATAGAGTCTAATTTTGAATGTCCAAAATCATGACAAATAGTCTCGTGTGTACCCCAAACAAGACTAGCTGTTCCGCAATTATGGACTGTCTCGTTTAGTGTCATCATCTCAGCCGATGGACGTCCACTGCTGGACATAGGCCTCCCCCAAGGATCGCCATAACGACCGGTCCTGCGCTGACCTCATCCAACGGGTTCCCGCCGCCTTCACCAGGTCGCCGGTTCACCGTATGAGAGGCCTACCCACGCTGCGCTTTCCGGTACGCGGTCGCCACTCCGGAACTTTTCGTTTAGTGTACATGTACATAATCATTTGATCTTGTACCTTGGCAGAGGCTCAACGTAAGGCAGGTCCCTATTTAAATGGTCTAAGGTGTTAAATTAAGGATTTGGATGAATACAGAAGGACCGTAAACAATAATAGTAGATACGACATGAGTTGTGAACTTATTATAGTAGTTATCACTGCAATACTTTTCCTTTGAAAGTTTCAAATATGCAATCTTCAATAATAGCATCGTAATAGGTTCAATAATAGCTAGGCTATCATACCGTTTATAAACCACATTTAAACTAAATGCGGTATAAATAAAAATTCACTCACCTCAGAAACGGTGAGAGCAGACACCAAGGCAATGGCGTAAGGCAGTAGATTCTGCTGGTGGCTCAAGGCGAGCATCTTGCCGTAGCGAGGCAGCAGGGGAAACGCAGACACTGCCTTCCCGAGTGCCGTCACTTTAAGTATCTGCACGGAATAAATCATTGATGAAGTTCAAATACCTCCTCCCACCTTACATGCTCAGAAAAAAGAGTGACTTTACAGTAAAATCAATTCAGCTTAAACGTCAAGACCTAAATCCAGACTGACAAAAGACATTTTCAGATTGAAAATTAGCGTGGATCGCATATGAATTTATCAAGTCTTTTTTGGAGTGCTGCATCGAAAACCATTTCGAGATAAATGTCTCAGTAACAATTATTATTTTCTATGTTATAGAGTTTACAATGAAAAGATTACAAATATTTTAATAAATTAATATTGTCTTGATTTTATTTTTATGATGTTACTTATAGGCTTGCAAACTCCATGGTAAACTTAAGAAGCTATGTGAAAAAAATAGGATTCTTCAAAGAGTCATATTATATCATGAAGTACTAACAGTAGGAGTATGATTAGCGGATATGTGTAAATTGAACATATAATTGAAGTTTTGATTAGAGCCAAAACATGATTAAGACACATTTTCTCGATAGAAAAACAAGCCTCCGTCTTTATCGATAAACGATTGAAACTGCTAAACGGTGAATAATAGCAACACGACACTTGATTTAAAAAAAAGACATTGATATTTTACAAATTTGGATTAGAGCAGAATTGAACTTACATAAATAGTACAGCACAATTTAAAGTTTGTTTTACGCTTGCATCGTTTCAGGCGCGCGCGCCGCCCCATCTGTTTCTCTCGCATCAGGCAGTAATATAAGCTATCACATGCCCATTTCGCTTCAAATATTTTTCGACATAGGCCCTTAAATAAAGTTCACACAAACTCCACGCGAACGAAGTCGCTGGCAAAAGCTGTTCATTCATGAGTTGATAAACAGAACTTACTTCTTCATCATCTTTCCTCTTGGTCACTTCTGGCTTCTCCAAAATTCCTAAAACTTCAAGCCTCTTCTCCGCCAAGCGTAAGTTCATACGATCCGGAGCGGTAGGGAAAGGAAAGTTCACCACCTATAAACATAATTTGTTCAGAGAATCAGACTAGCGACCCGCCACAGCTTCGCTTGGGTGGGATCTACAGGGTGTTAGGGTAAACAGTTGCATTACTTTAAGGGGTGATTGTGCCCATGATATTGATCAACTTTCCCTAAGAAACCAATATGAAATTCGCAATTTTTTTTTTTGACTTTCCATATTAAATGCACGGAGCTGATAGGACGTTTGTTTGATAAGTCGAAAAAAAATTGCGAATTTCTCATAGGTTTCTTAGGTAAAGTTGTTCAGATTCATGGGTACAATCACCCCTTTAATTAATGCAACTGTTTACCCTAACACCCTGTATAATATAGGTAAGTAAATATTATATTATGAACCATAATTCAAAATCCGTTGCGTAGTTTAGAAGAAGTAAGCGGAGAAACATAAATGATGAGGATAGACGCAGACATCGAACTTCATACTATTAAGAGATGGTGCTAGTAGGTACAATGACATTAGTAAACAAGAAGTAGGTATTCCTTCGGTGATCATAAATGTTATAGTTCTTGCTACAAAGGACAAATTCGTATCATGCTCCAAGTTCACATTAAGGAACAAATATACCGTGAACGAACTTATCAGCGGCGTGCAACACGTCTGCGCACCACTAAACCGCGTCCCTTAATTGGTTAATCTGCCCGTCGTCGGTACCAACGTCTGTCGAGCTCTAAATCCGGTCTTAGAGCGTCGAGCTTCTAGAGCCGATATAGATTCTGGACTTCAATCTTCTGCCAGGCATTTCGAATTTTCCCTTGAAAAATCGTTTGAAAGTCGGTATTTTCCATTTCCTGTTCCTGTAGTTTTAGAATTTTTATTGTTTTCAGGCTTTTTAAACCGTTGCTAATTCTGTCTGTCGTGCTGGAACACGGCGCTGCTGTATAGTATGTAGTCTGTCTAGAGAATCACATACCTTGTCTATGCCCATGCACTTCATCTGCAGCAGCAGCTCGTCTACGGGCCGGCGGCACAGGTCAGGCTCGTAGTGGGGCAGACAGTCGTGTTGGAACACGGCGCTGCTGTATAGTCTGTAGGCGTGGCCCGGGCCTGTTCTCCCCGCGCGACCCGCCCGCTGCCCCGCGCTCGCCTGTGACGTCCACACTACGCGCCATGCGCTCGCGCCCGTTACGTGATCGTACACGCTGGAATATACAAGTTAAAAGTACAATATTTTAAAAAAATTATACTGATTTTAATACGATTATAATGTTTCGAAACTGTTTCGACAAGCATGATCAATTAAGTAATTAATACTGATACATTTTTAAAGGCCTACATTCGCTTGCAACTCATTAAAAACAAAAACAGAGTTATTATGTATTTGATGTGTTTGGTTTATTATATTATTATAATGCTTAGAATATACATATAATACTTCATTTCGACTAATGGATAGGCTTTTGTTCCGTTTATGTGTATTTACGAAGCACTTGAAATGAGTCACAAATTAAAAAAAACTATTGTTTTATGTGATCATTTACAGATTTACTATAGAAACGTACCGCATCTTCTTCTTGCCGGTATCAACGATGTACTTGATAGAGGGTATAGTGAGCGAGGTCTCCGCAACGTCAGTGCTAACTACACAGAGACGAGCGCCCACAGGTGGTGAAGCGAACACTCTAGCTTGCTTGCTAGTACTCAACATGGAGAATAGAGGTAACACCCACAGGGGTTGACGGCATGATTTTATTTCTGGTGTTAAAGTGTCTTCTTCGGCGTCTGGGGAAGGAATACAAATTTGTAACGTTTGAAACGAGAGATCATCCTCATACTATACAGGGTCCTTCTTAATATACCGACACTTTTTAAATGGGATGACCAGACTATCAAACTGAACAACTTTCTCTATGACACCAACATTGATATCGCGAAAAAATTGCAAACCTACTTGAGCCAAATGTATGGTACAGATGATTTTTTTTTCGCAATTTCGATGTTGGTCCCATACAGAAAGCTTTTCAGTTTGATGGTCTGATCATCCCTTTAAAAAAGTGTCAGCAGATTAGGAAAGTATACGGAAGGTATAAGTCCCACTGCAGGACACAGGCGCAGGTATAAGGGCGTCAGTCCACAACGCGAGCCCAATGCATATTAGTAGACTTCACATATGCATCGGAATTTCCGTGCTATGTTATCTTAGTACAAACTAAGTGGAACGCTGATTTTCCATAGACATCTTCCGCCATCTATCGGTTATGTTTCGAAGCACTACGTTTTGAACTAGGGTTCATATCGAAGCGAGGGCGCGCTATAGCGGTGAAGCTGCGCTGTAGTAGTGAAAGATTTCGCCCATATCAATCACTGTCTTGTTGGTCTAGCAGGCTAGACAACCGGCTCACGATCCGGGTAACATGGTTCGACTCTCGTGTCGGCTGATCGTCTTTTTCAATTTTATTTCATTGTGTGGCTCCCCCCGGTGCTAATAAGCGACAACGTTAATAATTAGGACGACCTAAAATTCTAGGCGACTTACCTATCTATATCCAATATACATACTAATCTATGGGAATTTCTTCTTCAGAGTATGCAGGTTTCCTCACGATGTTTTCCTTTACCGTTTGAGAGCAGTCGATATTACGTACATAAGTTAGAAAACTCCAATAAGTTTTCATGCACAATGTGCCAATGCACATGGCATGTTGTCCGTGCGGATTCGAACCCGGACCTCATAATTGGGTGTCCATACCTCTCCGCTACGCGCCACCGACGCTACTATTATTAGACTTTATAATATGCATCGGAATTTTGTCTTCAGCGTATGCAGGGTTCGTCCCGATGCTTTCCTTCACCGTTTGAAAGCAGTCGGTATTACGTACATACGTTAGAAAACTCATTGGTACATGGCATGTCCGTTCGGATTCGAACCCGGACCTCAAGATTGATTTTCCATACCTCTCCGCAACGCGCCACCGACGCTCTTACGAGAGATCTAAGTTTCGAAATATAAGAAAATCATTTACCCGAATCACTCAAATGACCCTCACTGTCATCGTCGTTGCCGACCAAGTCGGCCTGTCCGTCATCCTCAGGCATGTCGTAATCATCCAAATTTATCTTCGGGAGAGCTTTAGCTTTTTTCCTAGCCTTCCTTCTAGCTTTGCGGGCCCGTTTCATTTCTTTCTCTACCTACAAGGTCAACAATGAATTATTAAAAAAGTCGCTTCAATATTACTTAACGGAATTCAAGGCTACTGGACTTGTTTTTTTCTTTTGAGTTTTATTCAAAGTTCACTTATAATGCAGACGGGTTTTTTTATTTTTAAAATTTACTTTTTTATTTTACACTTTTTGGTTTTTCCAACCTTAAATCGTAATAGATTCTAAACGGTCACTCGAAATGAAAAATGATAAGAGAAACCTAAAAATGATTTTCAAATACCTATTCAATGATACCCCACTCAACATAGTTCTTCAACTTTAATTTGTTATATTTTTCACAATATGGCGTCTGGTTTTCGCCATATTGCTCACTGGTTTAGTCTTAGTTATGAGCTTGGAGTAGTCAACGTGCTTGCGGTACGGAAACAACACGATACAAACCTCATCGTCATCGGACTCGATATCGTCAGGCTCAGAGTCGAGAGCCGCGTCAGCTTCACTCACTGGTGTAGTCTTAGTTATGAGCTTGGAGTAGTCAACATCCTTGCGGTACGGAAACGTGGCTCTTAGCTTCTTTACTAGGTAATTTACCTGCAAATTTAAAAAGTTAATACAATTTGATGCTTATAACTGCCTCCGTGGTCTAATGGTTAAGAGCATTGGCTCTCGACACAGAGGTCGTGGGTTCGATTCCCACGAGGGACACCTAGTGAAATGTCACTTTGTGCGTCACCCACTGAATCACCTAATTGTCTGAAAAGAGAAATGATTCCGTTCTTCGGATGGCACGTTAAGCCGTTGGTCCCGGCTACTATCTCTGGTGGTAGTAGCCGTTACATAAGATCCACGTCAGAGGCCGTAAGGCGGTGTGAAAAAACTCTGACACCAGGGCTCCGCCCACACGATAAGAAGAAGATGCTTATGAACACACATTCAATTTTGTAATCTTTATTTGCTTTTCTTTAGGGTATGTGGTACTAGAAATGACAAGTACATTGTCTAAAACCTTTCTAAAACCGACAATGAATAAATACTGCATGCATGCATATGCACAGAGAATATACTCGTGAGCATATTATTCATGCAGTCGGACATATTCGTGAAACTCCATCGTCAGCAGAACATCCACGTCAACAATCAATACTAAAAGCCAATGACGAAAATCATAAAAAATCTCACCAGGTCCTTCATGAGGGATTCAATAGATCAATCGGCTAGATTGATTTTATCTACTGAAACTGATCGGTCACACTAAGTCCAAAAATACAATAGACTATAATTTTATACGTTTCATGTTTGTTCAGAATATTTTTATTATGAAATAATATGCTCTTTGCTGTGCCTATCTTGAACTAGGTAAAAATTATTTGCATGGTTTTTCAATTTTTATCGCAACTGAACAGCGCGGCGCTTGCTCTGATCTATAGATTAATGGTTGTGAGATACATGAACCCCTCTTCCGAGGGCTAGATCCGCGATGGACACTTATGGAGCAAAGAAATTTTATTGGATGAATTAAAATACCTCCTGCTGTCCTGTCACAAAGATAAGTACGCCACCCTCTGGCAGTCTCGTGTGTATCTTGACGCATTTCTTGTACGCCTCCTTCAAATAGTCACTGTATGTGTTCTTGTTGAAATGGATCGTCACTGGGAACTGTCTCGATTCTATCTGTAATAGAAAATTGTTTAAAAATTTAGTTTCGCTTTCGTTTTTCTTACCACACCTTAACACGGTAGTAGTCCACCTAGTAGCCCAGTCATTTTATGGTTTGAGACAGGACTAATTAATAATTGATATTTTTTTCTGTATAATATTGAAGAGCCAATTTGAACTTCGAAATGAACAAAAATTAAAAAAAATCACGTCATCGACAGTTCCAATTTAACTATTATCTCGTTCTAAAAAATCTGATGGCAAATTTTTTTTGCAGATATTTAAGGCTTTATCATTATACATACTTCAAACATGGTGTAAATATTTTTTCATCCCATCTATTTAGTAAAAAAAGTGTCACTTTAGTCTTCTTTAAGTGCGCCTGTTTGAGATCTAACTCGTTGCTACTATCGTGGCACTGGTTTAATAAAACTGCGTAACGTCACTGTATGGATATTTATTGCTTTCTTACACTGTCACACTTCACAAAAGTACAGAATTTATTTTATATAATTTTAATTAATGAGAGACGCGAGCACACGGTTTCACGATCAGTCCGAGAGAGAGAGAGCTGCATATTGCAGTCTCATTTAGTATGCAATACTAAACAGCGCCTACAGTTGTACTTTTTGTTAAGAGACTTTCACAGCGGGCAATAATGAGTTTGAATTTGGAACATGTATTGTTGCTACATAGGTCCGCGATGATGATGATAATGATGATGATGATGATTATTCAGCTCGTCAGTTTCATTTTATTGGGCCCTTCTTGATTACATATCAGATTTGATCAGCAATCAGAAAACACTTTTTCCCCCTCGCACGCGTTTATTTTCCTCTTCCAAAAACAAGCAAGTTTCATCAACAGTTGGTAATGGAAACCCTAGCTTTCTACCAACAGCAACCTAAATTTACAAGTTAACAAAAGATTTTAATAATCACCTTTATAACCGGAGGAGGTTCTTTAAACAGCCTAGTGTTTTCAGTAAAGTCCTCAATTCTCAGCGTGGCTGACATGATTATAAGCCTCAATGGATTACCGCGTTTTCTCCTCAAAGGCACGATGCGGGACAGAAGACCCAGTAGTATGTCAGTGTAAACGCTTCGCTCATGGGCTTCATCTATGATGACCACGGAGTATTTGCTTAGGAGGAAGTCAGTCTGGATTTCTTTTAGGAGGACACCTGTAAAAATTTATGTTGAATAAAAACAGACTTGAAGGTTGAATTGAATCGAATCAGAAATGAAGAGATTCGCAGAGGTAGCAGACAAAGACCAAAGAATTGCTAAACTAAAGTGACAATGGGCGTGGCATATTGCTCGCAGAACAGATTGCTCATGGGACCAAAGAGTTATCGAGAGGCGACCGCGTACCGGAAGCGCAGCATGGGTTGGCCTCCACAAAGCGTAGGCTCAGAGGATGTCTATCGGCTGACATGATGATGATGATAATGATGATGAATTGGAATAGCCAATCAGGTGTGAAATAGAGTCAGCCAGGTTAAAAAAAATTAATGACTGACTATGGGACCTAACCTGTCAGAGCAAAAAGAAAATCAGCTGCTCCATACTAAAATGCATGTACTGCACCTAAACGACTCAAATGTATGAGATAACTTTTTTTTGTGGTTCTGACAGGTTTGCTCCCGTAGTAACAGTTGTTCAGTTTGACTGTTTGATGGGTAGAGTATGTGGTGTAAAGGTTAATCATACTTACCCTTACACCCTGTAGTGTGACTGTAAGACACTGAAACGTGAAGCAGTAGCTATGGCTATACGAAGTAAAACATGGTCAAAAACGAACCGTCAGTCATAAACTTGATTTTGGTGTCCTTAGTAACATTTCCTTCGAACCGCATCAAGTAGGAGACCTCTTTGCTCGTCAGGCCCAGCTCGTGGCCTACCCTGGCTGACATGGCCACCGTCGCGACACGCCTCGGCTCCGTCACAGCTATCATCTTGTGCTGAGCGTACCCGGCTTCATAGAGAAACTGGGGTATTTGCGTTGTTTTGCCACTGCCTGAAAAATTTTATAGCTATATTCAATTTTGCATCGCCGTGTTATTCCAGCGGAGCCCATCCCATTTCTTCCCAAGGGTGGACAGTATGAGGCTACTATGTGATAAGGTTTCTTATACAGGGTGTTAATAAAATGGTATGTATTAAAATGTAATTCGTGCATGTAATTGTTAATTTATGAACTTTTTAAGAATGTGTAAGTAGTAGAATAAAGGCTTCTATATTGGTTCTGACTACCCCAAAGGATATTGTGTAAGACTTTATGTATGTCAACTTAACTATAGTTTCCGCTTGTAAAATTGCTTCATTTATTGCTGTTATTGCCGCGAATTTTAAGTTTATTATTATTAACCAACTGCACCAGAAGGATGGTAATTTTTTTCTTTAATCCTTATCACCATTCCTTTTTAAAATAACTTTTATTACTGGACATTGATCTCTCAATTTTTAATAAGCCGATTTTGTACAGCTTATTTCGTTTAGGGCCTGTCTCATCACTTTTGAATAAGCTCTTGATAGCTTATCTGACAGATCGTTCGACATATCTTTCGTACGAACAATTACGAACTATTATAGCAGTGTTGAAATAGGCCCTAGTGTTTTAAAGAATAAAAATGTGTCATTGACGTACCTAATAAACTGTTATACATAAATCTTACCAGTTTCACCAGCAACAATTAAAAACTCATTCTCATTCACCAGTTCCATAACCCTCTGTTCTTCACCAAGAATCGGCAATTTTAACCTTGCCACCTGGATCTTAGGATCTCTTTTCACTTCCACACAAATCGTTGGATGTTCTAACAATGGCTTCTTTACTTCTTTTTCTTTAACGTCAATTTCTACAGTTTTTGTTACTTCTTCATCTTGCTTTATGATTGGCTCTATAGAAACTTCTTTAATAGATTCTTCACCTGTGTCACCTTCAATATTGTCTATTTGTTCAATAGTTTCTTTATCATGATTTTTTTCAATAATTTCTGGTTCATCTTCATCTGATTCTGTGTCCTCTTCGGATGATTCCTCTAAGCCTACCACATTAGGATCATATTTAGCCTTTTTTATTTTTTCGGCGTTGTCCATTTTGAGTAGACGTAAACGCTTTTTTGCTCCTGTAAATAAAAAGAGATTGAATTAGAAAGTTTAGTAATGATGCATGTTGGGTCGGGGCAGAACCTTTGACGAATCATGAAATGAAATTTGTTTGAGTAGAAATGTTGGACCAGTAGCTTATTTCATTATTGTGTTTAATATTATTCATGTAACCACCTATAACTTCACTAAAAATGTTCTTGTTGTATTGTTACTCTTTATTTTAAAATGGGCAAGTTTCAAGATTCTGTCTGCAGTTTTGGAACTTGCAGAGGGAGATTGTAAGGCCAATTCAAGCATTACTACCTTTGAATAAGAATAACTATAGAATCATCAGAACATACTTACCAGCGATACTACTAAACTTCTTGCTATCATCAGCTTCAACGGCATCCTTGACAGGCGCTTCTATGCCAAAGTCATTGAGTTTCCGTAGGCCTATCGTTTGCACGGCCGATATGGCTGTCATGTGTTTTGCCTCGTCGGGTGTGGCTTGCACTTGTGACAGGGATTCCAGGAGAGCGGCTCTCTGGAAGTTGATATATTTCATGCATAAGGATTTTATTACTGCAAAAGTTTCAGTTCTTCCTAAAAGGGATTCAGACACAAACTGACATTAGCTGCTCAAAGTTTACCATGGTCTTAGTCTTTATTTTAGTTTTGAACATATTTTCTCAAATATGTTCAATCCATCCCTTTGAAATTTTCACTCAGCCTTTGAGATTTTCACTCAGTTCATTTACGAATCAGTCTGAGCACCAATATATAAGTCCACAAAATGTGCATATGTATCGTGGGCATGAATGTGTTAATGAATATACCATATCCTAGCTTATACTCACGCCTATATTCCCAAAGGGGGAAGTCAGAATCTCTGACTCACTTCTCTAACGAACAGGGTACAAAGTGATAATTATCATTCAAATCAAATCAAATGTTGATAATTATGATGTCGATTATTGTTTAAATTATTGTTGATGTTGTCAATCATTGATAATTATCTTGATAATTATAAAATTAATTGGAAAAAGAAAAAGCTACTAGCTTACTACCACTACTAGTACTAGCAATGTCGCGCCATGTGTATCCGATCACGATTTGCGAAAAAAGAAGCTTACAAACGCGAAATAGTTTTTCTATCTGTTTTCTGTAGTTTTCAATAATTTGTTATTCATTGTGATACGAAACGAAAATGCTGAAAACTAGGTGCTGGTTGGTCTGAATACGAGTGCATTAAAGCAAAAATAGCAATTTTACAACTTTGAGCACCTAGGAGTTAGAAATTTTACTCAAAACTAAGAATCAGCTTGGATAATCATGATAATTATCAAAGAAAATAATTATCTTGATAATTTCGAACCCTGCTAATGAATTATTTCTTTTTACCTTAAATATTTTATCCAGAATGGAAAGGAGATTATATTATTGATAATTTTAAACAAATCTACACTTCAACTTACATTTTCCTTCTTCTTCTTCTTATCAACAATCTTCTCTAGCCTCTTTCTCTGTTGTTTTGACAAGAATCTTGTTTTCTCCTTCTTCTCCAAGACAAGTTTAGTTTGTCTCTTTTGAGACGGCAAAGCCAAGACATTGCTGACATCTGACGCACCATATTCATTTGTAGCAAAGTCTAATTTTATCTGAAATAGATTAACATTTTTACTAGGTTGACATTGGTAGAATTGCAGTGCAAAGCATAAGTAATGTGCAATGACATTGGACACATGGACACACCATATAAATACCACATAAAATGGCTCATGTCTCTTATCACACCTTTATACAGGGTGAAATTGATATCATTAGCATCTTTTTAAACTAAGAGTCTACCCATCAAACTGAACAACTTTTACTATGGGAGCAAACCGATCGGAGCAATAAATAAATCACCTGTTCCATACTAAACTGCAGTGTCTACTCGACTGTGCAACAGCAGATTTTTTTTTTTTGCTCCGATCGGTTTGCCTCCATAGTAAAAGTTGCTCAGTTTGATGGGTCCTCTTAGTTTAAAAGGATCCTAATGATATCAATTTCACCCTGTATGCATCAGTTAATTTTGGCTGTCATAAATTGCCGCTGTCATTCCAATCCTTTCAAATCTATTCGGTCCAAACAGTAGTGTAAAACAATTAAGCAAAATTTAGCAGTCCCGTTAATAGCACACTGATGCGAAGTCCTTGCAACAGGCCATAATTTTGAATTTTAAAACATACATACATAAACTGAGACCGCAATCCCTTTCAGGGAAGTCAGAAGCCTTGTCACAACTACCGACCGTACTGTACAGTTTTCTTTCAAAAATAGAAAAATATTTAAATCCAATGTGTTAGTGTAGTAGAGGTCAAAATTGGTCAAACAGGAAGTGTCCATACTTAGGGTTGCTGGATAGACCAGCCAGTTTTGCTGGACATTTGGGTAAAAAGGCCAAACCCGTTAATTATTGAGGATTTTTCGTCTTAATATTAATACAACAAAACATTTATGCGAAACCATGCTTTTTTGATCATCTCTAATATATAAGGTGTAACAAAATTAGCTGAAACTATTTTAAAGGGATGATCAGACCATCTAACTGAACAACTTTCTCAATGGGACCAATATTGAATTAATGAAAAAAAATTAGCTGTCTCATACATTTGTGTCGAGTTATGTTTGGAGTTTTGTATGGGATGGCTGGTTTTTTTTTCACTATTTTGAGTTTGGTCCCATAAAGAAAGTTGTTCAGTGTGATGAAATTTTGTGTGTTTATTCAGTTGGTCTGAGCATAGGTCAACTATTTTTCATAACCATGCATATGATGTCGCTGGCAATAGCTAGTTGACTATTATTATTATTTGTGGTTGGGCTATTGCATGCAAGGGTCGTTATGTAACACTGCGACCATCGCTGATCTATTGTGTTCGCCCCAAGCTCACCCATATTTTACGCATACCTCCGAACTTATGGTATTTTCTTTTCATTCTCGGGAATGCAGGTTTCCTCACGATGTTTTCCTTCACCGCCGAGCTAGTAAATGATAAATACGACCGTACATAAATTCCGAAGAACTTAGTGGTACAGGCCAGGAATTGAACCGCGTCCTCGTGATTGAGGCGCTAGCTCTCTTCCGTATCATCGCTCTAATAGTTGACTATAAAATCTTCTTAAATTGTAATGAAACAACAATAAAATTGCATGAATCAGTATTCTTTATTATTAATCTTCCATCTTACAAATATTACAATGGAAAACAAAATTAAACAAAACAATACTTCTTCACTAATTAATACACATTGAAGTAATTAAAACCAAAATAATCAATATTTTTGGTTGCCAGATACCAGCTTTAAAAGCTCAGTTTCCAGTTGGAGTGTAGTTGTTGTGGGGGCTGGCAAGCCAGCAACACTTCGACCCAATGAGATCTTTTGTGTTAGCCCCAATACTTTTTGTTGTCTTCACCCTTCAAATACATGGTCAATGAAGGAGGCAACACCATTGAGGGGAAGAAACCTAAGATCTCCCGGTTTCGGGTATCCATCTCCGAGGAGGCACATGCGTTTTACCGCCAGGACATCACAGTCACAAAGAACATGGTCCATAGTCTCTTCATCCTCTCCGCATGCTCTGCAGCTAGGATCCAGGGTGAGTTTCATTTTGTGCATCATCGCGCCTGTAGCGTAGTGCCCAGTGAGGGCTCCGACTATGGCACGAGCCTTGCTCCTGCTATTATTCAGTATGAATCTTGAGACGCGAGTTGTCATATTGCTGATAAAGTTTTTGGAGTGTTGTAGGCCTACAAGGCAAAGAAAAACAAAAGGAAAAGAAAAGTTTAC
Source organism: Agonopterix arenella (assembly GCA_927399405.1). Classification (NCBI taxonomy): domain Eukaryota; kingdom Metazoa; phylum Arthropoda; class Insecta; order Lepidoptera; family Depressariidae; genus Agonopterix; species Agonopterix arenella. Next base: position 7,767,871 of record OV656710.1, read on the forward strand.
GAACTTCACCCGAATAATAAAGTCAGAGGTAAGAGGTACTATTATTTAGGTACCTATGCATTAATTATAGGTGAATTCTTGATACAATAAAAGTGAAAGATTTGATCAATTTTATAAACAGAACTCAAATTTTGATTCTCACCTCCTTAGTTTGGGAGTCATCGATGTTGGTTTTAATAACTTGTCGCGCCTTCGCGTTGTAGCGTCGCTTGCCCATCGTTACACGTATTTACAGGAGATTTATTGAATAAAGAGACATCTTCTATTCTATTATATTTAGGAGATTATGGCTCCATCGGTTTGTCGATGATTCAAAGAAAAATAATCCATGCACCACTTGTATTCATTAATCTGAGTGCACCACAAAACAACGTGCTTTTGTTATGACATTTTATTTTTTAATTTCCGTAACATTCTTTTCATTCACTCAGCCAAAAACAATAGACTGGATCACGGGGCGGGGGCATAGACATAGTAAGTACTACGAGGCGGGGGCGGGTGGAACGGTGCGGCAGTGTTGTAACAAAGCTACATGTTATTGAAAGCTTTTTTTTGGAGTGTCAATCATTCAATCTGGATTTTGGCTGCATGGGCTATATAGCCTTTGCTTTTCCGTAAAGAATAATTGATAGGATTGATATTTTAGATTGATAGGATAGGATAGGCTGATAAGACCGTTAAGAGAACTTTAAAGGGCTGTTTATGTGATAAGAATTTAGCGCCAAATCTAGCTGTTTTTTGAACCCTGAAAATGGTATCTAGCGCTTTTTCTAAGTTTAAGCGCCCAATCGATTTTTTTACATGGTAGCCCTGAATTCAAATGTCAACTCAATCAATTGTCAATTCAAAAAATTCAAGAATTTTGCGGCGTGCTGGGTGTTATTGTTAAAATAATTTATTTAGGTTTTACTGTTATATTGTCACAAAAATCTGTTGCAATTTAAAACAAAAAGATGTGGCACGAAATATCAAGACGTGCTATCAGCACAAACAGGAATGACGAACCATCATTATCGTGGCACAATTCCATCCTCAGTGTTAAGACCGAAAAGGGAATACAACTCTTCGATTTCGTTTATAATTTGGAAAGTTTCGAAAAGAAACTTGACTTGGAAGTGTCGATTATACATAATACGAAGTTAAGTCCAGCTGCGGGATTGTTCCCTGATCAATTTTTACAATACGGTCTATCCAATGAAGATGTCACACAAATGGTACTGGAACCAGGTTTGTGGCCTCATAATATTCAACTAACAATTGAGATGGCAACTATTATGTCGTATGACTGGTCTCCCATAGGCATGATACATGGTACTAAAAGTATACTTGCTATATTGAACAATGTCGGTCATGTTGAACTTTTTGGTCAAGAAAACCACAAATGGTCAACTGTTCTCGATCTTTCTGAGGTTATAAAAGCGCATTGCTTACCTACGCTTCAATCAACAATTATAAAATGCTTAGACGACCTGAGAAATGTAGTGAATGTGGTGGAAACATTTGCTTGTTGCTGGGGACCACTATTTGAAGATAACTCCTGTTTCTTTGTCACCGCTCAAAAAAACGGAAAAATTTTAATTTGGTTGCTACAATCACTTGAATCCGAGATAATACCACAACTTAAAGGCGAAATCCAAACTGACTTTGGAGAAATATTTTCCGTATTGTGGATACCTAAGTCTGAGAAAACATTTTTGCTAATTTGCCCAAACGTTCTTGGCCAAGTTTTTGCTCTGGATTGTGAAATGATTAAAGACCACATTGAGCTTGTTAATACAACTTGTATATGGGTGCATAAAGACAGAATGGTAGCAAAACATCTAGTGCATATTGTCAATAACAATAAAATAATATTACTCTGTAATAAACATAGACATTTATTTGTCCAACAGTTAGATTACAAATGTGAAGTATTATCACAATGTATAAAGAACGTAAACGATTATAGAATAACTGATATAACCAACTCCAAAGACGGAATCTACTTAGCAACTGCAAATTGTAAAATATACAAAGTATATTTAAACTGTTTCGAGGGCAATTTTGATGTTAGCCTTTCTCAGATTAAAACAAAAGATGAATATGGAACGTATGAACTTCACAGTCTTAAAACATCAACTAACAGTGTGATCTGGGCAGCAGCGATGGCGGACAGAACAATCCAATGTAGGAAATATCCAGAGAAAATTGATGTAATATTCTTTTGCACAGATCCTCAGAACCATTTGGAAACAACAATACTTTTAGAAAATCCATCTAAAAAATTTACAAATTATTGGGATTGCATTGAGCTGCTCAGATGCATAACTATGAAATCAAAGGCATTGCCCTCAATTGATTATTTGGAGCTATACAATGATACAAATAGTGATTTGTATAAAATGAAACTGTATCACATCTTTGTCATTTTGTATAACGCATTAGACAAAATCATGAAGAATTCTTCTAGAGGTTTACTTCCTGAAACATCAATAGAAGTAGTTAGAGAGAAGATCTGTTTAACACAAGCGTTGACACTGATTAATCTAGTACATCAAAATAGAAATGACACTATAAACGGTTTTGAGTTAGAATGCTATAGCGGTGGCAAAACCTATATTGAGTATTACTGTCGAAAATACAATAAAAATTCAAATGAATTTATAGAATCAAGTCTTTTGAATTTAACTAATATGGTTCCTCTTTACACTTGCCAAGGATGTGAAGAAATAATCGATGGATTTAAGTGTAAAAATAAACATTACAACATGTTTTGTTCATTAACATTTACACCTATAGAAAATGACTACATTGCATGTAAAAGTTGTAATTCTACTGCCAGGATAGAGTTGTATAATAGTAGGCCAACATGTATATTTTGTGATCTTTATTTATGTCGTTTCCATGATGGTTTATGAAATATAATTGTGTTCTTTGGTTTATAATTTGAGGTTTCATTCCAATTTAATTTCCAATAAGGCTCGTAGCATACAGCACGGCTAGCATGCCACCCACGACAAAGCGTTTAAACGAGAAAAACGTCATGCGCGCTCTTTCTGGCATTCGTAAAATAATAAAGATGGAGGCACATCTCGATTTTTATCGTTTTCTCGGGGGTGGCATGTGAGGCCTACAGGGCATGTATTTTATTTTATTTTATTTATTAAGGACAACCAACAAGTAAAACACCAATACATTTCTATGTTACAATGGTACACAGTATATAGACTAAGAGCTAACTTAATTATAGGCTGCGTTGGCATTAGCGACAGATGCTTCATTTTTCGATCTTTTGTGTGTGCAAGCACCTCGTATTCTGGTCTATTTAAAAAAGTAACAAAACTTTCCAATACAGTATTTATTTATTTTAAATAAGTTAAACAAGCATGCTAACAGCAACACGTCAATCCATAAAAACAAAATTTGTTATCATAAACAAAGAGAATATAATCACTACGTTTTAGTCATAAATGTCGCGCGGCCAGCTTATGTTAGATTTGTATAGCTTGATATGTCGCCGTGTGTACAGCTATTAAATTCAAATAAAATTAATACTATAATAGTTATAGTTTACTAGTAAATTTCGATTATAAAATTCTAAACATAGGTTTAGGCAGAAAAATATCTACATGCAGTACCATCCCAAAAGTTGCTGGTGATTGTCTGGAAAAGAAAGATGAATTTTAGAACACCTTATTTGGAATCAAAACATTTCAAAATTCAAGGAGAAGAAGATTTAGGGAAAGCGCGCTCTCCCTCCCATTCTAACTTTCTCAAAAAAGAAAGTCTACAATAAAAAAGTGCTAACTTCTCAAATACTTAATGTATACAATACTTTTATAGGTTATACACATTTAAATTTTAAGAATATGGATATAAATGTAAAAGCGGCCATTTTTTTTTTTTCATTTTCTGTATTTATTAAAATTAGGTAGTAGTTTATTGGAGTACTTTGCACTTTTTAAATTTGGGCTGTCCTTATTGAGAAATCTTTAATATTGTGATGAGGGCGCCACTGAACTGTACAAGGTATCGTAACTTGATCGTAACCTTGAAATGTGCTTGACCTTTTCAGAAAGCACACATATACCTAATACCATATAATTATTATGTGTCTCATACGCACATTTTGGACCGTTTACGTACCTACCCCCTTGATTGCGATTTGCGCATTCTGCCTAATCCTCCATACCTTCCTATCTATTCTATACTATTACAAAACTGTAACAGAAGTGTTTCTGTTCTGTGCATTGAAGATATTTACAAAAACATTAACGATATGGTTTTTAGGTATCCCTGACTCCAAATCAACCTTTTTTTTTTTAATTTTTGTCTATCTGTTTGTATGTTCGAGCATCACGCAAAAACTACTGAATCTATTTCGATGAAACTTTTTTTAGTTTGATATCTTATAATCTGGTATATACCTAATTTGTGCGGACGAAGTCGCGGGTGAACTCTAGTCTTATATGTACATTATTGCAGCTAGGTCATTTATTAGTTACTTTATTACTTACCTCTTTTAGCAAGTTATCAGAGAACTCCTTTTTGAAGGTGAACGTGCGTTTACTATCAAACCTTTGAACTTGGTTTAACGTATCACCGGTAACAGTGATAGTAGTTTTAGCCTGAAATATTTTGAGACCATAATTATAAGCATATACTCACGACCGTTATCATCTCGGTGTGGTCAGAAACTCTGCCACAACCACGAACAGAACATTTAGTTTACATAAAAGCAGGCACTTCACTCTCGCGAGAACTTCTCGGCGAGAACTTTCAAGGAAAATTACTACGGCTTATGACGCCACGGTAACAAATGAAGGGCTTCCACACTCGTTTTCGGCGAGAATGTAGTGCACGCATCAAAGTTTTGAAAGGGGGCCCCCATAGAAAAACGTGATTATTTTGCCGTTTTTGCCGATAATGGTGCGGATCCCTTCGTGCGCGAGACCGACTCGAACTTGGCCGGTTTTTTATAAATTACTCTTTGCTTTACCTACACTAGCTACATAATGGATTTAGTTGTTAAGGCTGGGTTGGGTGTTGCCCGGTCACCGGTCTTTATGCAATGAGATCGAACGTTTGACGGCCCGTAGTAATTTGTATGAAGAATTCGTGCAAAAAAATATGTGATTTTTGGGTAACAAATTGCAAAAAAACTAGAAGTCGTATCGAAAAACTGTTTTTTTTTGTGATTTCGCCATTGATTTGAAATATATTTTGTTCTTTTATTTTGTTAAACTAAATCAAAATACTCGGAACGCGGCAGTGCTATTCTAGAGTTTTTCATGAAATTCTCGAGTATTTTCTGATGTTACTATAACATTTTGCTGAATTTTTTGTTCATCTTGTACTTCATCTTCTGAAGAAGCGATGGTATTAATTTTGTTTCGATATTTACTATCATCAATTCAATTCAATAAAAGAAGTACTGCCTCCGTGGTCTAATGGTTAAGAGCATTGGCTCTCGACTCGGAGGTTGCGGGTTCGATTCCCACGGGGGGCACCTAGTGATATGTCACTTTGTGCGTTTTCCCCCACTTGGTTAGGACATTGCAGGCTGAATCACCTGATTGTCTGAAAAGAAAGATGACTCCGTGATTTGGATGGCACGTTAAGCCGTTGGTCCCGACTACTATCTCTGGTGGTAGTAGTCGTTTCATAAAAACCACGTCAGAGGCCGTAAGGCGGTCTGAAAAAACTCTCGACACCAGGGCTCTGCCCACACGATAAGAAGAAGAGTCGCTTTCTACTACACCCACTGGAAGAAATGGGGTGGTCCGATTCTGCCTGACGCGACTTTAAATTCAATACTCGATCAGACTTTAAACTAAGAATAATCTTTGTACTAAAGTTAAGATAGGAACCTTGTTAAGATCGTAATTATGAATGTTTAAGTTAATGCACTGTGCATTAACATAAACTGTTGTTGGAGTCCACTTAAGGAGGGGGAGTAAACTGGAGTAGACTTGGATGCAGAAAGAAAACATTGCTTATCCAATTACTCCAGGCGCTTATTTCGATACAATACAATTGTCTCAATTCTCTCCACCTTTTTCAGACCGATGAAATCGACTTACTTTAAACTCATCTGTAATATTTTCATCAAATTCAACACCGGATTTGAATACCAGGTCTCTTGTCCGATTGCCAGTAATAATGCTCATAGTATACGTGTCGCCATTCTTCACCAGTCTCTGACTCGGTTGAGCTTTCAGGATATAATGCGCTTTGTCGTCTGGGATACCTAGAAAAGGAACAAATATATAGGTATAATATATAAATAAATATACAGTACTATAAATAATATACAATACTTACAGGCACATACATTGTAATGAATGATCCCAAGCAAGCACTATAGGCTGTTTATTATTGAAACCATACAAAAACGGCACAAACATATAAACATACATTCATGACCGAACCGGGATTAAAACCCAGGACCCTGGTTTGGCAGCCAGGCGTGGTAACCAATACACCAACTGGGTCGTCTAATAGTTTGTTAGTACATAGTTAACTCATTTTATAACAGTGCAAAGTGGAGAAGGCAGTAATGCGGTCACTACGCTGAATAGGTAGGTTTCAAGCCAAAAAGCTCTGCCTAAAGTAAGTACATAAATTCACGACCTACTTCGTATGTAGGTGGTGATTAGCCACTCCCTCATATTATGTACTTACCTACCTCATTTTATCGAAAACAAGAAATAGATAGCTATAAGTAAGTTGACCTCGTCAAGTCATGAAACTCATAAAAAGATTATGAATTTTATCATGCTGCTGCTATCTTTTGATTCGTCATCAAATGATTCCATGCTAGGTTAGGTATTATTCCGATTTGTTCCGAAAGGAAAATCCATCATGTAAAAATTATTTAGCAGTTATCTTTTTTTTTTCTTCAGGAGTGCGATTTTTTGAACTCATTCGCTGAGCTCAGCAGTTGAAAATGTCAAAATTACTGTGGAGATATGCATCTTTCTACTGATGATTTGACTTTTAAAAATCATACTCCAGGAGTGCAATTTTTTAAAGTCAAATCAGCAGTAGAAAGATGCATATCTCCATACATTTTCAACTGCTGAGTTCAACGTATAAGATTCAAAAATCGCACTCCAGAGTCCTTCTTAATACCTATGCGGACGGTTTTTAAAGGGATGATCAGACCATCAAACTGAACAGCTTTCTCTATGGGACCAAAACCGAAATTACGAAAAAAAGAAGTTGGCCGTCATGGGACGCCCGGCAGATATGAAACTTCTCGAAAAATCTCTATAAAATCTAATGTTAGTGTTTTAATTGTCAACCAAAACACTAATTTTAGTTATTTATTATTTCTTGTCTTACGAGAAGTACTAATGTACGCAGGAAGTTAAAATTGAGACGAACAATGCGAAATATATTCAATTTAATAAGAAAGTCCTTAACAAATTAAAAAAACCAGGTAAAAATAATTTTATAAGAAGCACCTATTTTATTTCCCTATAATAACTATAACTCTGTGGATGTTCTTAGGTTTCAGAATATCTCTGACAACGCCCTCGAGGATAGTCGTGAGCATATGCTTACAGTAAGTAACCATAATGTACCTACCTACTTTACTGGGCCCTGTTTAATAATTGCGACAGTTGACAATGACAATTCGGAGTACATTGCCGGTTACTAATGACGCGAAACTTGCAGTAGGTAACATGTGTCCTAGCATTCTCAGCAATGTACCTACTCTGAATTGTTATTGTCAATTGTCACGTTTAATAAATAGGGCCCTGGTAGTACTTATTGTACTTATGCAAAGTGATTTTACATAATCTCACAGTAAAGTCTAGTAAAATACCTTACACTAGGTCTAGATACTTGTCTAAATCTTACCCAAAGACTTCACAAAACTCGCGTAATTCTCTTGCCTTTGAAACTTAAAAACTTTACCGAAATACGCCATTTTTAAAATGATAAACAAGTGCGAATCAAAAAGTAAATTGAAGTGATTTAGTCACAATTGCGCAACTGCGCGTCCTTGTGTTTTGATACGTATAATCGTAATAAAGATCAAGATTCTTCGCCACAAATGATATTTTATACCTAGTATTAGGTATCTTTTTATACATCTTAATAACAGTTCTATTTGTAAGATGTATAAAAACTTACCTTTTTATACATGTTACAAAGTCTACCTAGTTACATGTATGATCAAAGTAAGCAATGATTGCAAAATTATTCAGAGTGTTAGGGCCTAGGACTAGGACAAACTGTAAAGAAACCTATAGGAAATTCGCAATTTTTTTTTTAAACTTTTCATACAAAACTTCGATCTGCTGATTGCATTTAGTAGGTATGGGAAGACCGACATTTTTTTACGAATTTTCCTCTAGGTTTCTTAGGGAACGTTTTTTCAGTATCATGGGTTACAATCACCCCTTAAAGTAATGCAACTGTTTATAGGTAGATTAGAAGGACTTGCATACCACCATTGGCACCCGACAAAACGAGAAAAATCGAGATGTGCATCTGTCTTTGTTACGGCATGCTAAAAAGAGAGAGCATGATGGTTGTCGCTTTGTCGTGCGTGGCATGGCATGCTAGCCATACTGGATGACGAAGGCCGAGGAAAGTTTTGTGGCGCGCGCCACAGTTGTATGTTCAGCAGTGGAGGATGATTAGGCTGATGATAATGATGAATCTACAATGATAGGTAAATCATTCTATCTAAACCTGCTGATTCATTTTGTTATAAACTTTTTTATCTTTGTTTTATCTAGACTAGAGATGCCGCGAATCGTTGTTATAGCGAATACCTAGTCGAATACCGATTAATCGCCATTCTTATTCGACATAAAAAGAAATTAAAAAAAATTATGTATTTGTTATCAAATACAAAGTACCAATAAGAATGGATTCCCCATTTTGAGTAAGCTTGCTAAACGATACTTAAGAGTCTACCGAGCCTATTGTGATGCCCTGAATCGCATTATTTTTATGTCTATACAATTAACCAACATTTCCAAAAAAACAAGAATGTCACGTTGTAGTCCTGATTGGCTTTCAATTTATAGAAACATTACGGATAATTATGAATGTATGAATGAAGTATTTATGCTTGTAGCTGTTCTCGTTAAAACCGCCAAAAGCTATAAAAACTATAAAAACAAATCCGCAGTGACAGTGTGAAATAAAAAATACGGTTTGGGGCAGCACAATAGGCTCGGTGCAGCCTTAATCACACCAGAAAGCTCTGTTTATTCAAAAAGAATATTTTTTGAGGCAGGTTTGATCTATGAAGAAAAGAGCAACCAACTTGATCCCAATCGTGCAGAAAAACTAGTTTTTTGCACCACAATCTGCCACCTTTTTTAAAAAGCCTAAGTAATAACTTTTAAAAAAAAATAAACAAAATAAAAAAATAAAAAATAAAAAAACACACTAATAATGTGTTAATTATATCGAATAATTGTTGGTCTTTATTGTGTTTGATTTTTAAGAAAAAATGAAGATTGATTGATTGATTGGTTTGATTATTTTTAAGTCTATAGTTTTTTGTTCATTGAAAGTTTATTTTATTTAAACAACTATTGGCCAAATATCGAATAATACTAGCTATTATTATACGGTATTCGACGAATAAAAAAAATGTCGAGTAATGCCGAATACCGAAATTACCAAGTAATAGCGAGTATTCGCGGCAACTCTACCTATTTATCAAATTAAACAGTTTTACTGTAAAATTTTGTGTCAACTCATGCCATGCCTGTGCATGTAGGTTGGAGATAGAGATATATGGGGAGACCGGGGCCGGGTCGGTAGTTACATTTTTTATCATTTGCATTTTTTTGTGTTCATGTTTTTAGTTTAGCAATAACGTTTATATAAGTATTAATAGATTCTTAAAAGATAGTCAGTGTATTTATTCTACTGTGCAAAGAAATAAAGAGTTTTTTGTAACATCATTAATTAAGAAAATATTTCAGTTTTTGTGAGAAAAGTAAAGTGTGACTTTTAACCCCGTGTCAGGGATGGTTGTCATGTCACAGAGTCTAGAATAGGTAATTTTTTAAAAAGTTAATGAAGAAACATATAAAATATTGTATTTTTCTCAAAGATAGAATGTTGTAGAATTAGTTACACGTAACTAATTGTATACAAGAAAGAAACGATTTTTTTTTTCATTCATTTTAAAAAAATACTAGGAGAATCTAGACGTCCCCAGACTTGCTTGAACACATGGAGACGATGCAGACTCTGCAAAACATTTCTCCTCGTTTTCCATCTTAGCCCGGTCCACGTAAGACAAGCTACCCCAAAACGACTTTCAGAAAATAATTTCCTATACCTACCTGCTTAATTACTGAAAATTATCATTTATTAAGATAACAGCAAACACTACACACACAAACACACATGGATACTATAAAATTAATCAATCAATCGAATATACTTTATTAATCTAAATAATCCCTAAGATCGATGACGGAAAAAAAAAGGAAAATAAGGAACCAAACCCACACCCCATTTCCCCCTTTCAGGGGTTGAATTCTGAAAAAACCTGAAACACATGTTTACTCATTTATCAATAGGAGTACTCCCGTGAAGTTTCGAATAAAATAGTCTTGTTTCCTCTTGCAAACTTTGGACCCCCGTTCACCCCCTCACGGAGTGAATTTTGAAAAATCCTTTTTAGTTCACCCCCTAGACCTCATAAGGAACCTACGTGCCAAATTTGGAATCTCTAAACTAGACCCAGCGGTTTGGGCTGTGCGTTGATATGCCAGTCACTCGGTCAGTTTCTTCTTTTATCCTTCTTAATATGCTGACACTTTTTTAAGGGGATGATCAGACCATCAAACTGAACAACTTTTTCTATGGGACCAACATCGAAATCGCGAAAAAATAGTCAACTGTTCCATACATTTGGCTCGAGTAGGTTTGCAGTTTTGTGTGGAAGAGCTGATTTTTTTTTCGCGATGTCGATGTTTGTGCCATAGAAAAAGTTGTTCAGTTTGACGGTCAGATCACCCTTTTAAAAAGTGTCAGCATATTAAGAAGGACCCTCTATATTTAGATTATGTGGCAATTAACTAACTCGTGTGACTTCCAACCCCGGTCTCCCCTATACGCCCAAACCCCCGGTGCAGATAATAAATCTATCAGAAAGCGATAAAAATATTGATTGTAAATAAAGTTTTAATCGTGATATTCATGATTTATAAATAAATAATTATTAAAAAACTGTAACGGAGTGTGTCTGTGTGTACATTAAAGATAACTACAAGAAAAAGATTATAATTTATGTTTTTTAGGTATTCCTGACTCCAAATCAACCTTTTTTTAATTTTGTGTCTGTCTGTTTGTTTGTTTGTAACTGCATCACGCAAACAATACTGAACCGATTTTGCTTTTTTTGGCTGTCCCTAAAGTTGCATAACATTAATAATCATATTTTGAAAATTCATCAGACATAATAACATAACGTTAATTCATATTATAACAATTAAAATGATAAGTATGAAAATACTTATCATTTTATTTGACATATAATATAATCATTAAAATCCATAATTTGAAAAACTATACTCGAATATAGGTAAAAAAACAATGAATACAGTAAGTTTAGTGAAAACCCTATAAACAAAACACCTCATTTAAGGCCTCGCCATGGGGCGCCGCGCCGTACCCAGGACCAGGAGGCTGGCAGAATTCCCCCACTGGATTGCTAGGCTTATCCGCTGGCGGAGGAAACTGTCAAACTATACTATTAACATACAAATGAAAATCCATATCTTTGTAAAACTCGTTTTAGAGCCCAGGAGTGCGATTTTTGAATCTCATACGTTGAACTCAGTAGTTGAAAATGTATAGAGATACCTACGCATCTTTCTACTACTGATTTGACTTTCAAAAATCGCACTCCTGAAGTATGATTTCTGAAAGTCAAATCAGCAGTAAGTAAGTAGTATTAGCTTTTTTTTTTTGTTTTTTCTTAGGTTAATGGTTATGTATGTAGTGATTTAATATAAATAAATTATATTTGCAACAATAAAAAAAAAATCATCAGTAGAAAGATTAATATCTCCATAGTTATTTTGACATTTTCGAAAAAATTTCTGAAAAATCACAATCTTCACTTAAACATAACTGAACCAACAAGAGGGACATCTTGTATTGACCACATTATCAGTAACATAAGAAGTGCTAAGGGATCACTAATTAACTTATGCTTATCAGACCACAATACTGCACAAACACTGACTTTTCCCATTAAGTCTAGGAAGGCAATACCAAAATCAATTTTCATTTTTAAAAGATGTTACTCTGATGAATATGTAGAAAAATTCCAAAGGTATATAAGTTGTCTCTCCTTCTCAGATGTATACTCAAAATCGGACTTGAATGCAGCGTTCAACGAATTTTATGATCTGTTTTGTCTTATGTATGATCTATGCTTTCCTGTTATTAAGGTAAAAATTAATACTAAATCTGGTCAAAACTGGATATCAAAAGGTCTTAGGATAAGTTGCAACACTAAAAAAGCATTAAGATTTAAATATTACACAAACAAAACTGTACATGGGAAAAATAAATATCTAAAATATACAAAACTATTAAAAAAATGCATACATAGAGCAAAAAAGAACATTAACGAAAAATTTATTTCAAGGAGTAAAAATGTATCTAGAGCAACGTGGAAAATTATAAATAGTGAAATAAATAGTACACAATGCAATAATTATATTGAAAAAATTACTTGCAAAGGAAAAATAATTGTCGAACCATCCACTATAGCAACTACTTTTAATGACTATTTTATTGACATGACTAATCAAACTAATTATAATAACATCGATAATTCAATATTTAATAATCAACAAAGCAATTCCATGTATTTAACTCCAATTGACGAATCGTATATTATTAAATTAATTATGTCACTGAATAATACCAATTCTGAAGGATACGATAATATCTGCACAAAAGTGTTAAAAGCGTGTAAACTGCAACTAGGCTCCATTCTAGCATACCTAGTAAACCTCTCAATGGAATCTGGTACGTTTCCAGAGAAACTTAAATTGTCCATCGTAAAACCCTTGTATAAAAAAGGAGAAAAAACTGTTATGACTAACTACCGTCCTATAACATTAATACCTATACTTTCCAAGGTATTTGAAAAAGTGATGCACGAAAAACTCACATCGTTCCTGAATAAATTTTCTGTACTTGCACAGGATCAGTACGGTTTTCAAAAAAACAAGTCAACCACACTTGCTGCATTTAATTTGGTTAATGAGATCCTACAAAATATTAACTTGAAGAATTATACAACTGTTTTATTCTTCGACATGTCCAAAGCATTTGACTTTGTGTCACATTCAAAACTGTTGGCTAAATTGGAACACAGTGGTATTAGAGGCCCAGCGCTTGACTGGGTAGAATCTTATTTGAAAAATAGAAGACAGTGTGTTGAATTGGCATATTTGGATGAAAACCATGTATCACAAACAGCTAGGTCCGAGTTTAGGCAAAATAACTTTGGAGTCCCTCAAGGTAGTGTGCTTGGCCCGCTTCTATTCCTTATATATGTGAATGATCTACCAAATGTCACTACACATAGAAGCATCTTATTCGCTGATGACATATCAGTGATCGTGACAACAAATAAAAAGAAGACAATAATCGAACATGAACACGCTATAAATAATGTAATTATATCAATAATAAATTGGCTTAATAATAATAATTTACAAATTAATCTTGACAAAACGAATTATATACATTTTAGCAATCCTCATTTACAATTAAATATTAACTATCACGGACAATTTCTCTCGAATGCAATTAAGGTGACTTTTTTAGGTGTAATTCTTGATGAAAATCTGAATTGGAAAAATGAAGTAGAAAATATATGTAATAAAATTAATAGGTTTACCTTTGCCCTCTATAAGTTAACGAAAACTGCTACAAGAAACGCAGCATTTATGGCGTATTTCTCCTATGTAGAATCGGTTCTCCGCTATGGTCTTATTATCTGGGGTAATAGTACTGATATGTCTAAGGTATTTATTGCGCAAAAGAAGTGCATACGTGCAATTTGCGGTATAGCTCCAGACGTATCTTGTAAGCCTCTTTATAAATCATTAAAAATCTTACCCCTACCCTCTTTATATATATTTGAGGTGGCAAAATTTGTCAAGCAGCATACATACCTGTTCAAAAAAACTAAAGATGTTTACCCTAGAAGCACTAGAAATCGTGAAAGGCTTGCACAGGATACTGTCCCCAAAAGTACACGGTTTCAAAAAAATTGTTACTCGATGTGTATATCAATATATAACAAAATACCGGAATCATTCAAAGAACTATCCTTTAATAGATTTAAAACAATGTTATACAATTGGCTAGCTCAGTATTCTTTCTACTCCGTGCAAGAATTCTTGAACTATGATCAACTGGCCTAAGTTTGCGTCTAGAATAGGTACAATGATGGTCTAAGGAGTCCGAACTAAGTGCATAACTATTATTACTACAATTTATTAGAAAGAAAGTGCAATGTTAAACACATTTTTGACATTATAAATTTTGACATTATACATTATTGACATTATAAATATATAATGAGTATCTTAAATTCAATTAATTATTCTCTTTGCTATGTTAATATTTGCATGCTTTTGTAAATGGCTGAATCAGGAGATCATGTATAATTGTTACTAATACCTACAATATTGTTTACCCTGTTCAAAAGCAAATAAATGATTACTGATTACTGATTACTGACTACTGAGCTCAGCGGATGAGATTCAAAAATCGCACTCCTGATCTAACTCAATCGGTTTGGTTAGCGACACAAATTAGCGAGGAGCGAAGCGACGAACACGATAGGTTTCTTGCGTGTGGGACGCAATCAACCGAATTGCTAGGTACTGTTTACCTAGTCCACACGAAAATATAAGGTCTAACAAAATTAGGTGAAACTATTTTAAGGGGATGATCAGACTATCAAACTGAACAACTTTCTCTATGGGACCAATATTGAAATCGCGAAAAAAAAATCTGCTGTCTCATACATTTAGGTCGAGTAGGTTTGTATGTAACAGCAGATTTTTTTTCGCGATTTCAATATCGGTCCCATAGAGAAAGTTGTTCAGTTTGATGGTCTGATCATCCCCTTAAAATAGTTTCACCTAATTTTGTTAGACCTTATATAAATTTTCTCACCCCCAATACATTTCAACATTATGGATTTTAATGATTACGTGTTTTAAGTGTTATGCGTTTTCAATATATGTGCATTTTCAATTGGTTTCTAATATAGACCCACTTTTTTATTTGATAGCTTGATGAATAATGTATAGGTACGGAATCTGAAGTATCAAAATGAAAAAAACGAAATACTAATATTTCGTTTTTTTTTCATTTTGTTACGGAACACTAGAAACTCTGTCACACTAACCTCTAGGTATTACTTGATTAGTCATCTCTCGCCAAGCAGTTTTTAATCAAACCTGACACGAAAAACCCTTATCTAAAATGCATAAGACAGGACAAATATGAAATTGTATAAATACTTAAATTACGAGACTGAACATCTCAGTTTATAATCAGCATTGATAGTCAGCTTTCTTTTGTTAGTGCTAGGTATATCAAAGTATTTGAAAAATGGCTTACTTTGGAAAGGAATTCAAATTGCACAGACAGGAGAACTTTGAAAATTATGTTAACTCATTTTCAACTGGTAAGTAAAGTAGTTACCTAGGTACCTAGCTTGAGTACCTACCTATGTAATACCTATCTAATTAGTCCAAATTTTTGTATCATTATTGTGTGGAGAGGGGAAAACAAAAGAGGGTCAGACTTGACGAAGCCTGGTTCGCACACCTGGAATGCGATTTTTGAATCTCATTCGCTGAGCTCAGCAGTTGAAAATGTCAAAATTACTATGGAGATATGGATTTTTCTATACTGATGATCTGACTTTCAAAAATCATACCCCAGGAGTGCGATTTTTGAAAGTCAAATCAGCATTAGAAAGATGCGTATCTCCATACATTTTCAACTGCTGAGTTCAACGTATGAGATTCAAAAATCGCACTCCAGGGCCCTGTTTAATAAACGCGACATGTGACAATTGACAATGACAATTCAGAGTACATTGCTGGTTACTAATGACGCTACACTGAAAAACATGTTTGTATATAAATAGCAAAAAGTTCTGCTATTTATAACCAAACGATTGTTTATGTGCTACAAAACAGTTTGGAAGTCACTAAAGTTCGGTTATATTTTACAAAACATTTTGTTCAGTGTAAACTTGCAGCGCTTCATGTGTCCTAGCGTACTTATTATCTTTATGGTCCTAGCATTCTCAGCAATAACTCTGAATTGTCACTTGTCGCGTTTATTAATCAGGGCCCTGGCAGAGAAACGTGACAAAAGGCATAAAGTTGTCACAATCCCGTCGTCATCCACCGGCGGCTCTCGTATACGATTATTTGCCATGAGAAAAAGAAAAAAACACTGCATGAATCATCTGCAACAGATGTAAAAGCCTGTGATGACTACCTTTTGTACCTAACAGCAAACCAAGAAAGAGATGGCGACGACCAGCGACAGAAAGCAGGTGGCAAATAGTTGCACGGCAATCAGATTACGATTTCGTATAGATTTCCATAATTATGTTCGGATTCGCGTGGGTATCAAATCCTATACAAAATCACAATCCTGATTCTG
The DNA here is from genome assembly GCA_927399405.1 of Agonopterix arenella. Lineage (NCBI taxonomy): Eukaryota > Metazoa > Arthropoda > Insecta > Lepidoptera > Depressariidae > Agonopterix > Agonopterix arenella. The sequence goes on from OV656710.1 coordinate 7,784,566, forward strand.
ATCATCTCCTTAAAAAGTGTCGGCATATTAAGAAAGACCCTATTATAAGGTCTAACAATATTATCTCTGACCATCAAACCGAACAACTTTCTCTATGAGACCAATATCGGACAACAGATTTTTTTTTCGCGATTTCGATATCGTTCCCATAGAGAAAGATGTTCAGTTTGGTGGTCTGATCATGCCCTTTAAAATAGTTTCAGCAAATTTTGTTAGATCCTCTCCATGGTGGTGGTTCAAACGGAGACGTGCAAATATTTTTTTTGGATTCCTCTTACCTAGTTGTATCCGAAAATATCCCATGTACCGCGATTTTTTGCAGTTTAGAAGTCATGATTTATTGTTTATGCTCCGATTAGTTTGCTCCCATACTAAAAGTTATTCAGTTTGATGGGTAGACTCTTAGTTTTAAAGGATGCTATAATTATATCAATTTCACCCTGTAGACCATCGATTGATTTTTTTATTATTGTATTTTTGTAAGCACCTATTCTTACCTTTTTAACAGTATCGGATGAAATCAAAAAGCAAGCAATCGCTGATAAACCTACGATAAAAATAGAGAAGAATGGCGACACCTACACTCAAACTGAAGGTAGTCTCGATGGCTCTGCACGCAGCATCAGCTACAAGAGCGGCGTGGAATTTGATGAAACTCTTGCGCCAGGCCTTGAAGTTAGTTTTTGTACTAAGTATAAACATTTATTTCCCCTTTGGGCACAGCCAGAGAATTAGACATTGTTTGTATTTGTCTCTTTGTTTAGCGTTATGTGGAAACTGAATCGATATCAGGACATCGTTTGTAAAACGCTAGACGTCGCGGTCGTCTAGGCCTTTCCCACCAATCGATCGATTCGATTCTAAGTATTATGTAGGATGCCTAAACGTACTGGAGCCCGAAGTTCTATTCTTATCCAATTTCAGTTCTAATCACATTGTAATCCAATTACTATTCAATTGTGCTGAATTCCGCATCGCGCTAAACTCTATGTAACTGACAGCTTTAACGTCTGCTAGCATGCCACCCCCGAGAAAACGACAAAAATCGAGATGTGCCTCCATCTTTATTATTTAACGTAGGCCAGAAAGAGCGCGCATGACGTTTTTCTCGTTTAAACGCTTTGTCGTGGGTGGCATGCTAGCTAGGCTGGGCGAGCGACGATCGATAACGATAAACGGCTGTCATGAGCTGTACCACGATAAGCGCAATACCAATTGTATCAAAAGGTATGGTTCGTACGTAATCCAATCACGGTTCAATCACCGAATATTTACCGCGATTGCAGCCCTGTACGTTCCCGACGACTGCCCGCACTTATGTTATTTTAATATTATATTTTAATCAACTTATTCCAGAGCAAAACCACAGTAACCGTGTCTGGAAACACATTCACCCAGGTGCAGAAGACAAAATTGTCAACCGGGATTATCAAGAGGGAATTCTCTGACAACGAATGTGTTATGGTAAGTACTTCCTCGGCCTACTCCAGAATCCTTCTAGCCCACCCCAGAATTAAAAAGAATCACTTATTAATTAGGAAGAGGCATCTGCAATAATCGATAAGTAATTAGGTACCTATGAGTATTATTTTCTGTATTGATAAAATATGAACCTACCTAGGTAACTATTTCGTTTCTCGTGTCGACTCTCTTCAAAAGTCAATGTGGGCAAAGAAAGTCATGTATACAGGGTGTAACAAAAATAAAAATATACATTTAAGGGGGTGGTTAAGACCATCAAACTGAACAACTTTCACTATGGGACCAATATCCAAATCACGAAAAAAAACGGATGTTCCGTCATCATCATCATCCTATCAGCCGATATACGTTCACTGCTGGACATCGGCCTCCCTCAAAATGGAGAGATTTGCCATAATCACCATGATACGATGCGTTTGCGATTTTCCATACTAAACTACAGATCTACTCGAGCTAAATGTATGGGACAAAAGTTTTTTTTTTCGCGATTTGATGTTGGTTCCATAGTGAAAGTTGTTCAGTTTGATGGTCTCAACAACTCCCTTAAAAGTTTTAAATGTTTATTTAAAACTTTTGTAATGCCCTGTATATGTACCTAAGCTACACACGGACGGCGATACATCAATCTATACATAAGCTGGCCATGCGTTTGTTTTTTATAGCTTGATGTGTCGCGCCGTGTGTCAAGGAACAGCAGAGAAAGAGAAAGTCATAAATACTTATAGTAAAAATTTACTGCGAAATATATTTTTTGTTATGGTTCTGTGCTTCGAAACTGAATTACTTACTTATTAAAATACAACCAAAAATTATCTGGGAAATAATACAGCTTTCTTTGCTCGCTCCGATTTTTTATCCTCGATTTTGGTATGAGCTCGCAAAATATCGAGCTCGGTTTGCTTGCTCCTGGTTTTACTTAGTATTGTATTGCAATGACCTGACCTATTTATATATGTAGTAGTTTAAAAGACCTTACTTCGCTTCGAGATGTAAGAAGCAGCAACTATACCACTTTTCAAAGCTTTTATTTTTAAATTTTTCAGACATTATCCAAAGATGGCAGTGACATCGTCGCCCGCAGATATTTTAAAGCCTAGAAATGTCTACATGTTTACATACCTACAGTAACTTATGAAAAAGAAAGAAATAATTTTTCATAAATTATCTATATTTTATTGCTCTTCCTTGTACATCAAAATTATGCGATTAAAATTTTGCTTGATTAAAAGTTAGAATAGCTCTCTTTTTAGTGTTCCGTACCAAAATTGGCAAAACTTAAAACTTATGGAATCAGCTCGGTGTCTGTCCGTCCGTCCGTCCTCCGTCCGTCTGTCACAGGCATTTTCTCGGAGACTGTATAGGAACTAACAGGAAGCTTTAACTTTTTTTTTTTATTAATTTATTTACTGGCCCGGTTACTAGACCTTTAGGCCAAATCTTCTAGTAAAACAAAATCTTCACTTTCTTCAAGCCTAACAAAACGTTGGTGTTAGACGTTTTGACGCTTCTTTGGAGTTTTTTGAGACAATTGAAAGTCGCAGGAAACGCGGAAGTCCACAGGAAAGAGGTGAACCGACCGCTTTGCCGCGCTAAAAATGACGGAACACTTTTCCCGTTTACGACCCTTACACCATCATATTTCACTGAACTGTATATTGTTCACTTGCACGACACTTTGTTACGCACCACAAACCAATTTTACGAACCAAAACTCAATATAAACAATAAAAATTCAATAAAATATGAGGACTCCAAACGTATCTGACAAATAACCGCCAAAAACTCCTCACATAGGAAGCTGAAACTCGGCACAGATAAAGCAATTCCTGGTCCAATAACATGAAGTAAAAAACGCTTAACTTTTATATTAGGGGGCAATTTGGGTAGAAAGGGCAGATAAAAAAAATTTAAAGCTTATAAAAATACGAGTCTAAAAATATATTAGACTCATTTGTCACCATTTTAGCCTCCCGTAGATCTTTTTTTTTTTTTTTTTTTCGAATTGACAAATACAGCGTTGCTCAGGGAGCATCGACTGCTTATTACTGCGGACTATGGGGGGACCACACCAGTGACGGCGAAGCGCCCTGGTAGGTCTACCGAACCAATGCATGAGCTTAAGCAACCTGCCCAAGGGGCACCCCTAAGGGGTACGGACCTCGGCAATGGGCGTTGCTGGGACTACGCGGGCTACGATTGGGTAGTGGCTCAGATAAATTAACAGGAATGGATTGGAAACGATCGCTTAATTCTACGCGAAAAAGTCTGTCACTTTTGCCGGGGGGCGAGGTAACGCACACAAAGCAATTGTTCATTACTAATGCATTTCTCGATCACGTCGCTATGCACGCAAACGACGACATTTACAAACACTAGCTGTACTGTACACAAACAATTACATTCGCACACATAGACGTGTATTAAATACGTAAACAGAAGGCCAAAAGGCCAGAAGGTAAATTGAACCACATATTCACGCAAAGTATTTGAAAATAGAGGTCTAGTTATGCTGGCTAGTTGAAATGGACTCATAAAAGTGCTAGTGCTTGGCACTATCGATACCTTATTTATCGATAAGTTTGGCAATCATGAATAATCGTGTATGAATATCAAATGAAATGAATATAATATTTTTCACGGTCGGGGTGTCGCAAAGAGGGTCCCATACAAAATTAGGACTTAGAACATTTTCAACAAAGAGAAGATATTTAATCAATTCTAAATACTGGGAAAGCGGCTAAATAAAAACACGTATACCCTCATGTTTACCAGATGTATTTAAAATAAGTAATTGAAATTACAACAAAATTATGTAATAGAACACAATGCACTATAAAATAATAGTTCAGCTATTTATTAAATGATGTTACGAATTTAAAGTAGGTATGTAATGTTCGCAGCAATAAATAATAATGATATATGTAAAATATAATAATGATTCATAGAATGATACACTATACTGAAAAATATTACAGTATTGATTTAGTGAATTGAAACACCACTACATGGCTATATTATAGGTTACCTTATATGTTTGTTTAAGATTCTTTTTTAATGATTTAGTTAGATAATTATTAAGTTATTTGAATAAAAAGGTTAGAGAGTTATACAATGTTATGTGTCACTTTAGACTGGGTAGGTGAAAAATTTTGGTAGGTGTAGTGTGTAAGGATTTGAGGTATATCCACATTATTCTTTCGCTGTATGAAATCAGTGTAAGTACACATAAATAACTCTACCTAATTCCGACATTCCGACCACTGCTGATCATTATTTAAAATTTTAGAAAAATAAAAGTCTTAAGATATAAAATAAATAATCAAACTCACCTTCCACAACTTTAAAGATGGCACTGCATTCCGTTCCAATTTCCTTTTATTATTGGACTGTAATATGAAACAGGAAGATTCAAAATGTTGAGAACATATTGTGCTCGTACGTTTAGGAACCCACGTACTGTGATTACCACTGGCTTGAATCCAAGCAACCCGGATACTGGGTTCTTTTGGAAATCTTTAAAGATATACAGCTATTAAAATACTAACAAGTAGCGAAATATCGATATCGATATTTAATGTGTGCAGGCCCTTCACTAATTTCGTAGCGGTGTGGCCAGCCACATATAAATAAAATAATTATTTGGATCGAATTAAGAATAAAACAAACACATTTTTATAAAAATACTAACACTATTATTGTACATTTAAACAATAGTTTTAATTCTAAAAAGTGACATGGAAAGAATTGTTCATGGGTTATATTATGATGGTTTTTCCGATTACCAAATATACCAAGTAAGTTTAATAAGTGCAAGCAGTATTTACTCTATTATTTTATTACACAGGTAGAGTAATAATAACATCACAAGTAATATACGGTAAAATGTAGTAATGTTCATACAACTTCAAAATCGTACAAATATGGACTTATACGGTCAACCGGCAACACTTATTTATTGGAAATATTTTTCTATTTTATGGTAGTTTATTGCATTATTTGATAATATTTGGACAAAAAAAGACTCACAAGTGAAAGGTAGTGTTATCCTTTTGTACGCTTGAAGTTCCTGACCTTTTTTTGCACTGATAAACACTACAGACAGGCATTTTTGCGGGATGTCGTGCCACGAGAACAAACACTTGGCGACTGGCGCGAGACGCGCGGGGACTAGTTTTATATAACGGGTATGCTCACTGAGCGCATGCCTTTGGCAGAGGGGTACGCGCGTAATATCGCATCCATTCCTGTTAATTTATCTGAGGGTAGTGGGGATCGGTGAGAACCCCGTACATCGTGAGAGTCTTTATTGTCTTTATTGAGTTTTTATTGGCAGTAGGGTAGTATTAATTAATTGTTTGGTATCCTTTTAGTTGTTAGAGTTTTTATTCGTAAAGTGTGTGTTTGGGCTAAGGCACGATGGGTAGGTTGTGCTGACACAGCCGTGCACATAAAAAAGTGTAAAAGAAATACGCTGAATCTCTTCGAGAAAAGGTACTGTTGCAGGTGCGGTGCGCCGCTTTTTTGGTAGCCCAGTCATTTTACGGTTTGAGCCGGGACTAATTAGTAATTGACATTTTTTTCGGTATAATATTGAAGACCCAATTTGAGCCTAGAAATATACGAACATTAAAAAAAAATCACGTCAGCAACAGTTCCAAATTTAGCTATTATCTCGTTCTAAAAAACCTGAAGGTAAATTTTTTTTGCACATATGTAAGGCTTTACCATTATCCATACTACAAACATGGTGTGAATATTTTTGTCTACTTAGAAGGTTTTGAAAAATACATTCGCATTTTGTAATAAATACCTCATTTTTTAAAATTTCATTGCCTATTTTATTGCGCGAAAATAATTTATATCGTTAAATCTAAGTCAAATGTATTAATATTAAGTCAAATGTATTAATATTATGTCAATGGTATTAATATTGATAATTTAAAATCCTTCTGGGACACATAATTTTGATTTCTATATTGCGTAGCGATTTTTTTTTTAATATGCTTTAAGATAGTCCTTTTGTCACTTAATGGTTCCGGTTACAGTTTAAAAGTCCAATTAATAATTACTCCCTACCCCGCCTAACAAGTCTCCGTAAAATGACTGGGCTATGGCTCGTCTTGGCAGGGGCGGTCAGTAGCCGTGTTGGTCCAGTGGCGAGTAACCTTGCCTGCCGTGCAGGAGGCGATGGTTCGATTCCCGTCCAGGCCGACTCGTACCAATTTTTGTATGATTTCTTCTGAATTTATGTACGATTTGTAATTTATAACACCACTGGCTTTTTCGGTGAAGGAAAACATCGTGAGGAGACCTGCATGCTTCAATTTCGAGGCATGTATTGTACCTACTGTCCATTACAAGTGGCGACGGGATCACTCCCCGTCACACTGGACAGAATTTCGATACTACTACTGAAACGTGGATGTTCTGAGGTTTCAGAATATCTCTAACTACCCCCTCGGGGAATATAGTCGTGAGCATATGCTTATGCTTGGCGGATAGGTAGGTAGGCAGATAGGTTTATTATGCGATCAAAGTTCAATTTACTTTATCTTGACCCGCACAATTTTAATCTTATTTGCAAAATGATAAAACAAAAATGCACGTGATACTGTCGTATGCCGCTTAAAGCAATATTTCTACCACAATCAAGAATTTTATGTTTCTACGAGCGTTAACCCGCGACTTCGTCCGCACAAATTATATACCAGATTTTAAGTCAGATCATAAGCTATCAAACAAAAAAAGTTTCATCAAAATCGGTTCAGTAGTTTTTTCGTGATACTCGTTCAAACAAACAAACAAACACACAAACAAACAGAATCCAAAAATTTGTGAAATGGAATCAGGGACACCTAAAAACCATATCGTAACTTTTTTTTTGTTAATATCTTCAATGTACAGACAAAGTTCCTGTTACAGTTTTATAATAGTATATATAGATGCTTATCAAAAAACCTGTAACATGGATAAGACAATCAAATCCGTTAATATTTAATAAGTAATTATATAAGTACTGAATTTAAATCAGATACATCAGTTGATTGGTGCCCTTCGCTTCGTTTCAACCTTCTGACTGTTCTGACTGCCTTAGCGACGAACATAATGGCTTACTTGGGAAAGGAATTTAAATTCGAGAAGCAGGAGAACTTCGAAACCTTCATCAATGATTTACCAGGTATATTGTGATCAGAGAACAGGTTTCTCTTTCTTTGTCTTTTTGTGTATCTTCCGTGTATCTTCTGCGCAAGTTGTGATTCAAAGTAGATAGGTATCTTAGCCAGTATAGGCTCACCACATTTTCCACCACTGTAACTCCTGTAAACCAATATTTAAAGTGTAATCCAGGTTGACGCAAGTGGGACTTAGCACAGTAGCCCAGTCATTTTACGGTTTGACCCAGAATTAAATAAAAAAATTTTTTTTTCGGTATATCTATTTGAGCCTAGAAATGTACCACAATTAAATAAAATCACGGTAGCAACAAGCCCAAATTTAAAATTAGCATTTCTTAGCTTTCTAATGAATAACAAATTTTTTAAACATTGGCTCTTGCTCAAAACTCATTTAATATTGTTAAGAGGCTATGTGAAAAAAATAGGATTCGTCAAAGCGTCATATATCATGAAGTACTAACAGTAGGAGTATGATTAGCGGATATGTGTAATTGGAACATATAATTGAAGTTTTGATTAGAACCAAAACACGATTAAGACACATTTTCTCGATAGAAAAACAAGCCAAAGTAGCCTCCGTCTTTATCGATAAACGCTTGGAACTGCTACACGGTGAAAAATAGAAACACGAGACTTGATTTAAAAAAAAAGAGATTGATATTTTACAAATTTTGATTAGAGCAGAATTGAACTTACATAACTAGTACAATCACAATTAAATAAAGTTTGTTTTACGCTTGCGTCGTTTCAGGCGCGAGCGCCGCCCCATCTCTTTCTCTCGCATCAGGCAGTAATATAAGCTATCACACGCCCATTTCGCTTCAATTATTTTTCGACATAGGCTTTTAACAATCGATTACCTTATTATCTATTACCTTATTACTATCTTCCTTATTCCACAGCATCAGTGCCAGATGAATACAAACAGAGGGCATTGGCAAGCAGACCTACACAGAAAGTGGTATTGAACGGCGACACCTACACCATTTACACCATCCATCCGAGCAAAACTACCGAACTATCCTTCAAGAGCGGAGTCGAATTCGACGAGAAAGTGAGGGAGGATCTTACCGTACGTACCTGTACCTTACCTTACCTTTGATTATACGACCTTTTAGGTAGATACCCTACCTATAGGAGTAATAATTATTCTCACGTACATTTTTGAACTGATTCTTATTAAGGTTCCGAAGTCAAACTAGGACATTCTGTTTGTCTGTACCTATGCCCTGCCTCAATTAATATCTACCTAATTTTAAGTGATGATATTTAAATACTTAATACCTAAAAACCGCCTTCAAAAAACTAAAAAGTTAAAAAATAATATTGCAGCCGACGACTTTTTCGTTCGCATCATAAAAACATTAATTTGTTTTATCGAAGTCGCTGTCAAAACGGTACGATTCGCGACAGGGCTTGCATTAGTTTTTTGGCTTGGCTTGACACCGACTTCTATAAAACAAATTCATGTTCTTATGATGCGAACGAAAAAGTCATCGGCTGCAATATTATTTTTTAACGTTTTAGTTTTTTGAAGGCGGTTTTAATTTTTTGTTAAAATTTTGTTTATTTCACAATTTTCAGTGGTGAATTCATAAGTTCAATGTAATAGTAGTGCTTTAAATTAACAAATGCACTAGCCAGCACCACAATTTTCAAAAGTTCCCCTCTTTTGAAAATCGTAGTGCTGCTAGTGCGTTCTCTGGGATGCCATCATCAGTTTTTTATCATGGTACCACCCTTGAAATATCTTCTTTCTAACAAAAAATGAATCATCAAAATCGGTTCATAAACGACGAAGTTATCCGCGAACACACATAAAAAAAAACAAAAAAAAATTGAGAAACCTCCTCCTTTTTTGAAGTCGGTTAAAAATGGTTTTATTGTTTATATGTTTATACGTCAAATAGTAAAAGTATATAAACATTTTAACAATAAAACATGTTTAGGTAGCAGGTACTATACAATATAATTATTTAACAGAAAGAAACTAATAATCCACAATAAAGAAAAAAATATGGCTTCGGATCGGAACCCAATTATGGACGCGTCCGACATGCTCTTGGTTTTTTTTTAATTCCATCTAAATTATCCTTCACAAACACACATTCCTATACATGTATAAACAAAACTGGGTCATTACTTCGCATAGGTGTGAGTAAAAGATGATTTTAAATAGGTGCTTTTCCTGTTTTCGCCAGGCTAAGACAACCGTGACGGTATCTGGAAACACATTCACCCAGGTGCAGGTGTTCCCTATCGGATCAGTGACCATCAAGAGGGAATTCTCAGACAACGAACTCATTACGGTATGTACCACACATCACAAAAACTAAAGGGAGATGTGAAAAGGGGGCGAGGCCAGTGTCGCAGCAATATGCGCGAAAACGGAACACATTGCTCGCGACAGTAATGATTCAATATATTACGAGGCTGAAAGCCAGTAGAGATATTATGTGTAAATAGTTTACAATGCTTGCGTAGTACTAGAGATTATTCGAACGTTGAGTTCTGATACCGCATTGTATAATGAGCACATTCAAGCTACCAAAATACTTTCTATCGCGTGGTACTGGTGGTGATGCAACACTAGGTTTCGTACTCAGCGCGTAGGTTGGCATCTCTCTAGATCTCTATGGTATGTACCTATGTATATTGTCTAATAATTTTATGGTATGCTCACATGCCAGCTTAACGCAAGCATCTTCATCTGCAGAAGTTTGGTTATGTTACACACAATTATACAGGGTGTAAGGGACAGCTCTCCACAGACTGAAACGGTGAACTCAGACCATCAAACTGAACAACTTTCACTATGGAGTCTACCTCAGGAAACACGAAAAATATCAGCAGTTTCATACAATAGTGTCCGTAGGTATACCTAGCGTATACATGACGGGTATCAAGATTACTTTAGTACCATTAAATACCTAGTTTCACAAACATTTAATTTTTTTTCAGACAATCTCGCGCAGTGGTTACGATGGTGTCGCCAAAAGATTTTACAAAGCTTGAAGAGTCTGATCGCCAGTTTTATTATTTTTAATAAATTATATTTTTCTTTACGTATACATCTTATTTCTTACCTTGCTTGTATTTCTCTGGACCATTGGATTTAGTAGGTATACCACATACAACATTGGGCGTTTTCACATTATACGATACCTGGCCCTTCACCCGGACTTTCGATTTTCGATATATCGCGACCGTTCTCTGAACTTCATTGTAATAGAGTTGACATCGGAACGAAAACGTATCGAATGTCCGGGTAGCGTCTTTACAAACCCTATACTGTTTCATTAACCATCCTGACTATAATAGACAAGGTTTTGCTGTTGATACAAGCTTGAAAAACCCCTATCCCATTTCAGTCAAAATTGGCACTCTAATAGCATAGGGTTTGTGCGTATTAATTGCGGTATATTTAGTAGTCATAAACCAAAGCTCGGTTGACTCAAATAGATTAGCTTTTTTAAACGTAAAACGTCCAAAAAATCCTAGTCGAATACAATATCCTTCGCCTCTGGTGATTATTGCGCTTTGTGCTAATGTGCTAAAGTGTCTGCGATCGTGATAGGTGGTTAATCTTATCGCAATTGTATGATTGATTGTTTAGTATGGCTTAATTCACTTCTGTTGTGGTCTTGTAATACGCTGTGTTTTTAGGTTACAAAGCATGGATGTATCAGAGATTATAATTGTACTACTCGCAGTACAAATCCCAAAAATTATATTAATCATTATACTCGTATAATAACTCGCACACTTTATAATATACTTTAAAACGCATTATTACTGAATAATGATGAGTTAAGTCAATTTAAAAAAATCTCTATCCGAATCTTAAGTGTGTTAGCGTAGTATTGTACGATATGCTTACATAAATAAACACACAACATAACATAACATAAATATTCTTTATTTGCAAACCAAAAATAAACAGCAACAAAAACAGAATAAAATGAACGTGCAAAGGGTGCAATGCACTAAAACAACAAATATCATCATGACAGTCAATGTACTTTATCACTTAACCTACCACCCCAAAATTATATTAAGTATTATGTATGTAGGCTTGCCATAGATATTATTATTGTAATGTCTTCTTATTATTCTGATAATATTTTAGGGACAAAAATTTTAAATTTATTTAAGTATCTACTTACCTTCAAATAGTTCTACATTTTCTGTTTTAGAACTCTATGTGTGTTCTATATTTTTGTGTTTAATTACAATATACAAATTCATATCATAAATGTAACACTATTTATTTTTATGTAATACATACAACAGTACCTACACACAAATACAATGTGACAATATACCTACCCACAATTTTAATAATGGGAATCAGACCATAATTGACTAGCTTTTGCAGTCGTTATTTACCTTGCGGAGTCGATGAGAAACCCTGTGCGATTTCAGTCCGATTTCGTACTGTAACGGACTAGGTTTTTCCACGATTTTGCGCAAAAAAAACCTAATCGATTATTGTACCGATCCGGACTGAAACGGTATAGGGTTTGTAAAGACGCGTCCGGGTAGAGGCCCTGTGCTATAATGATAGGTACGATATCGTCTCCATATCCGCCCAAAGCTACAATGCGACCACTTTTAGTAGAATTTTACTTTTTGGTAGATAATATAAAATGATGATTAAGTAGGAGTAAGTAAGTACTAAATTGTCCTTTTATTTGATAAAAATTCTGTATTCGAAAATTTGATCAAAAATGTAAGAACCCAGTAAAAAAAAAACAATGATAATACGACGTGTTGTATTAAATAAAGTATTGAGACTAAAGAAAGATAAGTCTTTCTTAAATTATTATTTTCAGACCCAAGAATATTCTCTCACTTTATTAAGTATGTACTATGTACATATAATTATACAGAGTGAAACTGATATCATTAGCATCTTTTTAAACTAAGAGTCTACCCATCAAACTGAACAACTTTTACTAAGGGAACAAACCGACCGGAGCAATTAAAAAATTTGCTGTTATATACTTAACTGCAATGTCGATGCGCGAGTTCGCGACTCAAATGTATGCAACAGCAGATTTTTTTTGCTCCGATCGCTTTGCTGCCATAGTAAGGTCCGTCACATACATACGGAATAAACCTGATTCGGAATTAGATGTGTGATAATGGTTTATACCATTTTGTATGCAGATTACTATTTTTGTACTATAGTGAAACGTGGATGTTCTGAGGTTTCAGAATTTCTCTGACTACCCCCTCGGGGATTATAGTCGTGAGTATATGCTATGCTTTTATGCTAAAACTATCGATAGTCTTTTGATATAGTTGCATAATATTGAAATACAATTTACAAATCATCATCGTAACGTCATGACATCATCACATGATAGTAATTATCATGTATAGAAATTGTTTGTTTCGTTTTAATAAATACCTAAAAATAAAATTGTCATTAATTTGGCATTTCATACATTTTGATTTGAGACATTTTTTAAACAGCACTTTAAGTAATTTTTGTAACCATAGTTGACAACACTGAATCCTGAATCAGGATTCCAGATCGCAATTCCGTCTGTGTGTGGCGGACCTTAGTTTAAAAGGATGCTAATGATATCAATTTCACCCTGTAGATATCGGCGATCGGGAGGCTGTCTGGCTGAAACTATCACCTCCAAATATTGTACATCTTTCTTATTAGGTAAAGCCTGACCAGAAATATAAAAAGCCTGGTGTGGGGGCGCTGCAATCGACTATGACCTTTAATGTCAATGTTCCGAATACAAAAATTAGTTCCAATGATTTTCCGCAACATGGCGAGGTTTTTTATATTTCTGGTCGGTCTTTACCTACCTTTATATCCTATTTCATCATTTATAATTTATAAGCTTAGATTATTCAGAAATCTCTAAGTTTATAAGAAAAAGCTCCAAGACTTTTATAAATTTTAAACTTTTTCGGATTAGTATAGGTAGAAATAGAATCATCCAAAACAGTTTAGAAATGTCGAAGATAAGATAAGATAAATATACTTTATTTGCACACCAAAATAAACAAAAAAACAACAATAATATGAACAAGAAGGGTAGAAAAAGGCGGCGAAAGTGTCGAAGTTACAGCATAAGGATAATAATGTGTACTATTAGTAACTATATTCTTATGGTTACGGCTAACTTATGGAATTCAAGTCTTTTATAGGAATGACGGCTTGAAAATGGTAACAAATGGCAAGGTAACAAACAACTTAAAATAAAAAATACTTTTTATTAAAAAATTATTAAGTACCTAAATAAGCATATTAAATTAAGGTGAATCAGAATTCTAGATCACTCAGCTTTGTAATATCTGCGTGCGACTCCATCCCACTCGGAAGTGTTGATACTCTGAAAATTACACTTGGATTATTTTCACATTTTAGTGAAGTCACAATCTACATTATACAGGGTGTTACAGAAGTAAAAATAAAAATTGTAAACTTTTAAGGGGGTTGTTTACAAAAATACAAATAAACATTTAAAGGAGTGGTTTAGACCATCAAACTGAACAACTTTCACTATGTGACCAACATCGAAATCGCGAAAAAAAATCAGTTGTCCCATACATTTAGCTCGAGTAGATTTGTAGGAACATCAGATTTTTTTTCGTGTTTTCGATACTTATTGGTCCCATAGTGAAAGTTGTTCAGTTTGATGGTCTAAACCACCCCTTTAAATGTTTATTTGTATTTTTGTAACATTCTGTATACTGTAATACAAATCGTACCAATGAATTTTTCAGAATATATTTACGATTTGTGACACCACTGGCTTTTCGGTGAAGGAAAACATCGTAAGGAAACCTGCATGATTTAATTTCGAGGCATGTATTGTGCCCACTGTCCATTACAAGTTGCGACGCCGACGGGCTCACTCCCCCTCACACTGGTGACTGGACAGAGTTTCGGTCCAATAGTGAAACGTGGATGTTCTAAGTATTTAGAGTATTATCTAACCCCTCGGGGAATATAGTCGTGGGCATCTGCATGCTACAAATCGTATGAGGGAGATCTATTAGTCCTATCATAAAAGCGATTTTTGAGCGTATTCGCTAGGCGATATTGCACCTCCATCATCGTAGCCTTGATGATTTTGCCAATCTTCTATACTTATAACCAGGGTCCGGAATTTTGGTAGCACTTTTAATATATGTCAAATGGATTGCACATTTATTTTATCGACTTTATCCCCAACAGCACAAATGTCTACAAAATATCTAATAGATATCTAGTAGACTGTGTGGGATTATTACTTGATATATTTCTCTACTTCTGATGTTATTTTTTATCTATTATGCTACAATTTGGTTTGCAACACTTTCACTTTCCAAAATTGTTTAACTATATCTAACTGTAAATCCTTAACTAAAATCAAACTTATGTTAAGCCAAACACCTACGTATTTTTATAAAAACTGTAAAAATAATTTTTGGGACCTCCAAGTCTGGTATCTGTTCACTAGTTTTAGATTTATTGTTATTATTAAGACTTTTTGTGTCCAAAATTGAAAAATAAAAATAAAATAAAATAAACTTCTGTTTCGTGCAAGTAAAATGAATATGAACTGTACCAACGCCAAATAAGAAAACGTTAATATTTTTAATTCAGTTTATACGTAAACAAAAATAGCCAATTGAAGAAATCCATTATCAGAGGATTCGGTTTCATATCCTTTTCCAGTACTGGACGATTTAATTTCAGATACACTTCCACCTTTGGGATCATCCATTGTTTGTATGATAAGGACCAAACAATGTATTTCAGATTTTAGTAATATATCGACACAATCGGAAGTCGATAAACGTGCAATCCCTTTGACATATTAAAAGTGCTACTGATTGACTGTCTGACGGACAATGCACAGCCTAATCACAGTATAAGAGAGAGTATCTAAATACTACATAGCCTAAACCGCGTTGCGGGCAAAAGCTAGTCTCCAGTATTAAACAGGAAATTTCCTTGACATGCACAACAACATACTTGATCCACCACATATTGATGGAGCCTCATGGCAAGGCGACCGCTCAGTAACAGACTTCCAACGCGACGCCCCTATAACATGGAAAAACATTGTATTCTTACCACAATAACTTCGCTGTCAGAGAATTCCCTTTTGGTGACTATTTTACCGCCGTTGTCAAAGTCCTGTACCTGGGCGAAGACGTTACCGTCAACAGTGATTTTAGATTTACACTGGAATGGACAAAATAATTCATAAGTTAGTGTTTAGGAAATTGCATTAGATAAACATTTTAAAATAAGCAGACCATGTGAGCCCCAAGGACCGATCGGAGCAAAAAAATAATCAGCTGTTCCATACTAAACTGCAATGCCTACTCGACTCAAATGTATGCAACAGCTGATTATTTTTTTGCTCCGATCTGTTTGCTCCCATAGTGAAAGTTGTTCAATTTGATGGGTAGACTCTTAGTTTAAAAGGATGCTAATGATATCAATTTCACCCTGTAGTAGGTACAGCATCATGGAACTGGCTTCTGACTTCATTCCGATCACGTTTGAGACTGCGCGGGTCCTTGGGTTACCGATGCCAAAATTTTGGCCACCCTCACTCTGGCTCTTTTTTGGTGCAGTTGTTGCGGTTGTCTTTGGCCATTCAAAGACGATATGCCGCTAGTGTCATGGGGACCATTTTTGCGTGGGGCTGGATCTTTGACTGCAAGTCTTCATGTTGACGAAGCATGTTGCAGATTCAGAATGTACAGGATTAATATTTTGACGAAGCATGTTGCAGATACAGATATTTTGCCATTATTATAAAGCGTGTTCTTTCTTATGCAAATGCATAAGAAATAATTAAAGAAAAAAATTATTTATTGTTTATTTCATTATTTTATTAATAATTATTATTAATAATTAAATATATTAGGACAAAAGAAGGTTCTCACGCGCATTCGTTTTGCAAACTTTGATAAACGAGCATCAACCACTCCTTTGTAACCCTTCGCGAAACGAATGCACGCGGTGAGAACCGCCGCGCCGCCGTAACAACAATTAGCTGGAGGAGATTACCAGAAATCTTAAATTTTGTGGCGAGGGCGCAACTGAGCGGTAATATAGGCCCAAAAAAAATTCAAAATTCAAAGATTTTTTATTCAAAATAATATCACATAGATAGCTTTTTGACGTTATTTTTTGACTCTACCACCGCGTCGGAAGGTGTTCATCCTTCATCATCATCAGCCTATCACCGTCCACTGCTGAACATAGACCTCTCCCAAGGCGCTCCACAAAAGTCTATCGCCGGCCTTCCTCATCCAGTCACTCCCCGCTTCCTTTTTTAGGTCGTCGTCGGTCAAACATGCCGCAAGGCGTCTCACACTAGACTGCAAGTTCGTGGTCTCCACTGTAGAACTCTGACTCCCCATTGGTTGTCAATTATTCGGCAGATATGACCACAGCCCATAGCAACTCAGCTTGCAAATTTTTAGAGTTATGTCAACCATTTTAGTTCATTGGCGTATCTAAAGAAACAGTGACTTGGATTCTAGGGTATCGAAAAGGCCCCTTAATTAAAGTTACGTCGAAACAAGTTACGTCCAAGTTTGGATATTTAGTAACGATATCTAATTAAAGTAAAAAACGATTTTTTTCACACAATCTAGAAACCAATAATTTTATCGGTGTCGGTACCTTGTCACATTTCCGTTTCAAAGTTATCGTGGCTCAAAGATTTACATACAAGTCTTAAATGAATCCTAGCATTGAAAGTAAATATTTTTAAAATGAAAATCTGCCATGGTACTGACATAGAATATTGGTTTCTAGATTGTGTTAACAAAATTTCGTTTTACTTTAACTGGTAAATATTTAAAATAGGACGAATTTCGCGCACTAGAGCGCCCTGACGAGTGCATTTTATTTATTTATTTATTTGTCTATTTAGGCTCACCAACAGATTACATATTATAACACTCACATGTACATCTTAAGTTAGGTATAGTTCTGATACATAACTCAGTTACAGGTGGGCACAACATTCACTACAACTAGACACAGAAATTAAAAGAAATTACAAAAAAATAAAAATAATACTTAATAATAACAATAAAAACAAATATAACCAAAAATGAAACAGAGTAGAGCATAATTTAACAATTGACCTAAATTTAAGAACGAAATGATCTCAGCACCTTACGACGAAACACACGCAACGAGTCGTTGAATATGTCTATGTCCTCGACAGTTGAGTTTATCTTGTTGAACTCAGTACACATTCTTGTTATAGGCGCGTTGGAGCCAACATTAGTTTTACAGGGTGATGGATGGAATAGCCTAGTGATAGGGTATCTAGGTAGATTATGAGGAACTGACAAATCGATAAGTCCAAGAATTTCACTGCAGTTGTTGAGCGAGTTAATGGTCCTATGTAAGAAAAGCAGATCGTTCATGATTCTGCGATTTCGAAGAGAAATCATTTTATAGAATTCCAAACGCTCGTCATAGAGCATTCTCATAAGTAAAAGTAAATAAAATAGACTTACATTAACACCCTCTTTCAATTCTTCGTTGTACTCCACTCCATCTTTGAAGGTAATCTCTTTGATGGTATTGTCTGGTTTAGAGGAGTAAAAAGTGTAACTGTCGTCATCATTTTTCACAACTTTCAGAGTTGGTTTGAATGTAATTAAGACCTTTTTGTAATCTTCACTCAATCCTGAAAGTTTATTGAGAAAAGTTAAACTTAACTTTAGTGAATAAGGATTTGAAACTTGAATAATCAATATTTTTCAAAAACACAAACCTGGCAGAGTGTTAACAAATTCTTCGAAGTTCTCCTGTCTATCTAATTTGAATTCTTTGTTGAAGAAAGACATTTTGTATGAGAGTAGAAACACAGTGTTCGATGGTTCAAAATTTTATGAAACACGTTACGTTGTTTGCGCTCTTTTTATTAACTTTCCATCAAATCTAGGTAATATTCGGCAAATAATGATAAGAGATACCATCCAACCATTCATTCGCACAATAGTGGAGCCGCCAAGTTTTTTTATACGAAAGCCGGTTTTTATAGAAAAAAATTACCTAAGTGTATGTAATAAGAGATGGGAAGGTCGGTATTTTCAGGGAATTTTTATCTTCTGCATTGTTGCATTATTCCATCTTATAAATATTTTCATCGTTTTCGTATATTTCCACCAATAAATAATATAAATAAAGAGAGTGCCTACCAAGAACGTATCCAGACCTTAGGTTCGGGGACGACGACATTCATTTTAAAAACAATGTAAAAGAAATCACTGTAGGTAGGTACTACACTGAACATTATAAGACGGGTTAGAAGTGCAAAGTAGGCGTGGAACGGTGGTCGCTATAGGTTATGCAATGATTTGCATAACACCATAAGGCGCACGGCGTGGTGCGAGCGAGAGGGCACGAGTAACTGTAACAGCGTGAGCGGGAAGCTCAGATAAAGTTAATTTATCTGAGGCGGGAAGACAAGTGGCGACAGCCTTCTCCGAAGCAAAAGCGCTACTTTGCATTTCTAACCCCTCTTATAATATTCTGTGGTACTATACATTCAGATACAGGTTGATCAGACCATCAAACTTAACATCTTTCTCTGTGTTTCAATACCTATAATATATCATATATTTTTAACTAGACCAGACTACCCCCCCCCCCCCCCCCCTTTATTAATTGTAATGATAAATAAATAAAAATCTATAAAAACACGATTAATATTGCATGCTATCTTAATGAATCAAGTTAATTAATGTAAACTGCTAATGAATAATGATATCATACCCGGTGTATAAATGTTGTCAAGAACTTGGCCTTCTTTTATTTCCAGTTTAGATACATTTGTTATCAGAATTTACCAATTTTATCATGTGCAATAAATCAGTAATAAATCAATACCAAAATCTTTTGCTTGATATTATCGATATGTAGTGTCCGACCGAAGTTTTGGCTTCGGCTTCAATTTCGGCCACCTCCAGTCAAAAAAACCGGCATCTATACGACTTCGGACTTTGCCAAAAAGACAATGCCCAAAATGTACCAAAAATATTTAGTTTGAATTATGAATCATCCCTTCTGTATTCCTTATGTATTTTTAGCCCTGTGGGAATGGGGGTTTAAAATTAAAATACAATTTTATAGTAATTTTTGTAAGGAGTGACTGCTTTTGTTTTTATATCCTTATACTTATACATTTATGTTGTTTAGTATCAAAACCGGTCATAAATCCAGACACAATGGAAAAATCGATTGTGTCTGGAAAGATAGCCGTTTTTGATAATAATCGATTCATATATTTTTTAAATTAGGATTTTTTAAATATTGCCCATAAAATATTTAATGATTTTCTTTATATAATAATGCTTAAGTGCATTTCCTATCTTTAGGTGAAAATTTGGCCATACGCAAGTTCAGCCTAACTTTGTATATACTTACTTACTTTTTAGTCTCAATATTCTATATTTGTATATATACTTTTTACCCGATAAATAATATAGTAGGTTAAGTTAATATTAATTGAATTACCAACATAATGTAAGTTATTCATTGTACAGTCATATTCAAAATAAACTTTCATATAATTTTGGGCATGATCGTTTTTGGCCGAAGCCGAAGCTCTATATTCAGCCTCCCGTTCAGCTAAATTGTCTATGTTTCCGAATATATCGTTTACAAGATCTGTGACGGAGGTTCTTGTTATAACTGTAGGTACTAATAGGCCCCATTGATTTAGGTTGAGTAGGTTTGTATGGAACAGCAGATTTTTTTTCGCGATTTCAATATTGGTCCCATAGAGAAAGTTGTTCAGTTTGATGGTCTGATCATCCCCTTAAAATAGGTCCCTAGTTGTACGGTTGTACGGTCTAGGAAAGGTAGGTTACTCAATACCGAATAATCATAGCGTAAATCTTCTATTCTATTCTATTTTTATTTAATGGCGTTCGATGCGTTATCACAATTGTGCCAATGTCTCGTTATGTGGAGAGTACACGTAGGAAAATGATTAGTAGCATTTCTGCCAATGTCAAGTAGTTTATTATAATCTCAAGTTAACGTTTTATAGTTAAAACACAAAAGAGTTTACAAAATGGTGGAGCAACGTGCAAGCCTAACAGATGCCAATACGCACGCGTCTGACCTCCCCCAGACTTGCAGCGCGACTCCCAGCGTAAATCTTGCATATACTGTTTACTAATGTCATTGCATATACTTTGGTATAAAGTAGATATATAGGCAGATAGAATATAGTTTATTTCAACATTTTTATCAAAGAACTCGCATACGCCCGTCACTTTAGTCACGGAATATATATCTTCAGTGCAATAAATAACGTATATCTATCTATATCGCTACTAGGTATACTTATTTATAAAGATTATCGATGATATCACATGTTAATTTATAGGGTGTAATAAGTATAAGTAAGTATAAGTAACACTTACACTGTTATGATTATGATAAACTAACACACCTACTAATCGTGCGAGTTAAATAAGATAGCTCGAATTCACATTTTCAAATGATGTTTTTAGTTAAATAGGTAGTACTTACCAACTTATACAAGTATTTTTTTATTACGTAGGTACGAGTATACAGGGTGAAATTGATTATCATTAGAGTCTACCCAACCCGTAATTTTTTTTTAATTCTTTTGCCAAAAAGACAATGCCCAAAATCATAATGTACCAAAAATATTTAGTTTGAATTATGAATCATCCCTTCTGTATTCCTTATGTATTTTTTAGTTTTTTATGTGGGAATGGAGGTTTAAAAATAAAATACAATTTTATAGTAATTTTTGTAAGGAATGACTGCTTTTGTTTTTATATCCTTATATTACATACATTTACGGTTTTGATACTAAACAACATACATTTATGTTGTTTAGTATCAAAACCGGTCATAAATCCAGACACAATGGAAAAATCGATTGTGTCTGGAAAGATAGCCGTTTTTGATAATAATCAATTCATATATTTTTTAAATTAGGATTTTTTAAATATTGCCCATAAAATATTTATTGATTTTCTTTATATAATAATGCTTAGTGCATTTCCTATCTTTAGGTGAAAATTAGGCCATACGCAAGTTCAGCCTAACTTTGTACATACTTACTTACTTTTTAGTCTCAATATTCTATATTTGTATATATACTTTTTACCCGATAAATAATATAGTAGTAATTTTTTTTTAATTCTTTTTTTTTGGGCTTTTAGTTGGCTTTTAACCCATCATACTGAAAAACTTTCACTATGGGAGCAAACAGATCGGAGCAAAAAAATAATCAGCTGTTGCATACATTTGATTCGAGTAGGCATTGCAGTTTAGTATGGAACAACTGATTTTTTTTTTTGGCTCCGATCGGTTTGCTACCGTAGTGAAAGTCGTTCAGTTTGATGGGTAGACTCCACAGATCACAAAAACTAAAGGGAGATGTGAAAAGGGGGCGGGGCCAGTGTCGCAGCAATATGCGCAAAAACGGAACACATTGCTCGCGACAGTAATGATTCAATATATTATGAGGCTGAAAGCCAGTCGAAATATTATGTGTAAATAGTTTACAATGCTTGCGTAGGACTAAAGATTATTCGAACGTTGAGTTCTGATACCGCAATGGATAATGAGTACATTCAAGCTAACAAAATACTTTCTATCGTGTGGTACTGGTGGTGATGCGACACTAGGTTTCGTACTCAGCGCGTTGGTTGACATCACTCTAGATCTCTATGGTAGACTCCTAGTTTAAAAGGATGCTAATGTTATCAATTTCACCCTGTATAGGTAATCACTCTAGATCTCTATGGTAGACTCCTAGTTTAAAAGGATGCTAATGTTATCAATTTCACCCTGTATAGGTAGTGTATATCCTTATCCTATAGTAAGGATTTTTTTTGCGCATTCCCTTTGTGATGTACCCCCTTTGTGTATGTAACGCATTTATGATTACACCCTGAAGAGCTATTTTTCTCTCTTATTTATATATTACCTCCATAGTAATTTTGACGTTTTCTAGTGCTGCTGATTTGGACGTGTGACTTTCAAAAATCGCACTACTAAGGGAGCTGTTATGATTTTGACCTTATTCTCATACCTCCCTAGGACTTTTGTCTACGGTAAACAAAAATATACTTTAAATGTATGGAACGAGCATATGCTTACGACTATATTGCCCGAGGGGGTAGTCAGATATATTCTAAAACCTCAGATCATCCACGATTCCCTAGTAACGAAACTCTATCCAGTAGTGTATGGAACACAAATTAAAAATATACAGGGTGGAAAAAAAAGGCCGTTGGTTGGAGGGAAAGTACCCTTAATATTTATGATGGCAAATTTTACTGAAAGGAAACATTCCTTTATTTTCAAAAATAATTAAAACTGCATTTAAAGATTTTTGAAAAATCATCTGCTTGAGCAGGGAATCGAACTGGTGAAATGTGAAAAAAAAACATCCTGCATTTTATGATACCAACCGAAAGAGTCATTCATAAGAATCAATTTCTTTTAAACAACGTAGTATCTTAAATTAAAGAAAGACCAAGAAAAAAATGATTTTTTTATCGTTAAACTTACTATCTAAAGAAAATTCTTTACCTACTTAACTTATAAATTGCTCAAAATGAGACAGCCAAGTGCACAGATAATAAAATGCAATTACATTATTTATTATGTTCTATTTACAGAAACTTTGAACTTGATATTTTAAATATTCAATCAATTCGATATAAAAGACGAATCGTAGAGAATTCATACTTTAAAGTATTTTCTTTAGATAGTGAGTAAGTTTAACAATGAAAAAATCATTTTTTCTTGGTCTTTCTTTAATTTAAGATACTATGTTGTTAAAAAGAAATTGATCCTTATGAATGACTCTTTCGGTTGGTATCATAAAATACAGGATGTTTTTTTTCACATTTCACCGGTTCGATTCCCGGCTCAAGCAGATGATTTTTCAAAAATCTTTAAATGCAGTTTTAATTATTTTTGAAAATAAAGGAATGTTTCCTTTCAGTAAAATTTGCCATCATAAATATTAAGGGTACTTTCCCTCCAACCATGGCCTTTTTTTTCCACCCTGTATAGGGTCCTTCTTAATATGCTGACACTTTTTAAGGGGATGATCAGACCGCGAAACTGAACAACTATGGGACTACCATCGAAATCGCGAAAAAAAAATTTGCTCATTCGTACAAAACTGCAAACCTACTCGAGCCAAAATGTATGGGACAGCAGATTTGTTTTCGCGATTTCGATGTTGGTCCCATAGAGAAAGTTGTTCAGTTTGACGGTCTGATCATCCTCTTAAAAGAGTGTCAGCATATTAAGAAGGACCCTGTATGTTTTCATTGTCTGCTAGGCCTGAATCATGTTACAATCGAGTTATAATGCAGTATTTCGTATTATATTTCAGAGTTTGTGGTTAACCGATAAATATAAATAGCTTTAAGTATTGAGTTTACTTTGCTAATCTCCACATCTGATAAATTCCTAACTCTTCGATACGATCTAAAGCAGAGGTCTCCAAACATTTTGCCGTAAGCCGTAACATCATCATCATCATCTCAGCCGATGAACGACCACTGCTGGACATGGCCGCCCCCAATGATCGCCATTATGTAGGTACAATAGTACCAGGTTTATGAGTCTCACCGATGTACCTGCGCAGTTGACAAATTTTAAAAGCGCGCGAAATTATATTGACCAATAAGGATGTGACACCTTGCCGCTTGGCTTATTGCTTTCGCGCCCTTTTCGCTGCCGAATCATCCATAGTCTGCTATTCGAGTTGGATCGAGATAGAGAATACGCGATTTTGCACTGCTCTACGCAAACGAGGATTGACGAGCGGAATTATTTTCCTGGTAGTACTGTACGTTTTTTAATTTTATCATTAAATAATAACGTTAGAGATTATTTTGTATCCGCGGGCCGGATCTGGTGGTCCTTGCGGGCAACACTTGGCCCGCGGGCTGTAGTTTGGAGACCCCTGATCTAAACCAATCATGAAATCTAGCCAGCCCAATTTGGTGTCCGCTTTGTATGTACCTAGGTACTGTAGTTACATAAAGTGGCCAAATCAAAATCAAATCTTACGTTTGTCTAGTCAGAATAATTAATTATAATTATGTATATTATGACGACCCGGTTGGTGTAATGGTTACCACACCGGACTGCCAAACCAGGGTCCTGGGTTCGAATCCCGGTTCGGTCATGGATGTTTATATGTTTGTGCCGTTGTTGTATGGTTTCCATAATAAACAGCCTATTAGTGCTTACTTGGGATCATTACAATGTATGTGCATGTGAGCGTTATTTATTTATTATTATTTATTATATATAATTATTATATTTATTAATTATTATTTATAATAGTTAATTATAATTTTGCATGCTTTTAATTTTATGTACCTAGGTACTTAAAGCTAGAATCCAAAGTAAAAAAGCGTTGGTTTAAAAAACAGTAATTATAAAAAATAATTTATTATAAAGTTAAAAAATAAATAATTTTTATTTAAACAGCCTTGTAATATCTGCGGGCCACGCCATCCCATTTGTTGCCTGTGATTGTCTGTAATGAAAGAAATAAATTAGGGTGAAATAAACTAAGAATAAACTACTTACATTTTATGCACATTCAACAGTGCATTGAGTTTTAACATTCTGCATTTTGCCTCTCCTTATATGTTTAGAAAAAAATTATCGATACATTCGACTTAGCGTACCTACTAGCGATAGCGTACCCAAAGAAGCGAAAATACTTACTATAGGTCTATGGATTCTACGTCACTCAGTAAGTAATGCTTTTTCTAAGAAAATTTGCATCCTCCTACCACCGTCCTATAATGTGTGGTCGGCGCAATACGTTGCCTCCTTTCATTCATATAATATAAGACATGCTGCGCACCAACACCATCCCAACAAATCGGATCGGATTTTTATCCAATTCCAGCTACATATTATTGATTATTTGTGGTTGGGCTATTGCAAGCAAGGGTCGTTGTAACACTGAGACCAGAGCTGGTCCTTTGTGTTCGCCCCAAGCTCACCCATATTTTGAGCATATATCTCCGAACTGATGCTTATATTCTTTTCGTTCTCGGGAATGCAGGTTTCCTCATCATGTTTTCCTTCGCCGCCGAGCTAGTAAATACAACCGTACATAAATTCCAAAAAACTTAGAGGTGCAGGCCAGGAATCGAACCGTGGCCTCATGATTGAGGCGCTAGCTCTCTTCCGTATGGGCTATCACAGAACATTAATGTGGGCCACGCTCAAACTAGCCACATAAGCCTTTAGCCTTAGCCGTCATTTCAGAATAATCCTTTCTTTTATAAATTATACTTACAATTTTTCAAGCATCTTTTACACAATCCATAAAACTTTTCTTTAGTCTTCCTCTCTTCATATTTATTCACAAATTGTGTAGAAATTTACTTACCGTAACAGCTTCGTTATCGGAGAATTCTCTCTTGAAGGTGAAAATTTCACCACTGTTTAATTTCTGCACTTGGGTGATAGTGTTTCCTTCAACGGTGAAGATACTCTTGGCCTAGAAAAGGTAAAAATTTTATATTATATAAATCGGAAGAAGAACATTTTTCTGTTTGAAACAACGCATAGTAGACGTGTCGTCTGCAGCATCTGGTTAAAAGTAATAGGAAGGAGATCATTGACCAAGAAAAAATAACAGTAGGACACTTATTCAAACTGAACAAATTTCTCTATGGGACCAACACAACATCGAACTCATGCTATGTTATCTTAGTATAAACTAAGTGGAACGCTGATTTTCCATAGACAGCGTCCGCCATCTATCGGTGATGTAACGAAGCACTATGTGTTGAACTAGGGTTCATATCGGAGTAACAGCGTACTACACCTCACGCGCTGCGCTGTAGTATTGAGAGATTTCGCCCATATCAATCACTGTCTTGTTGGTATAGCGATCTAGGCAACCGGCTTACGATCCGGGTACCTAGGGTTCGATCCTCGTGTCGGCCGATCGTCTTTTTCAATTTATTTCATAATGTGGCGCCCCCTAGTGCTAATAAGCAACAACGCAATTAGGACGTCCTAAAATTCAAGGCGAGTTACCTATCTATATCCAATATACATATTAATCTATGATCGAAATCACGAAAAAAATAAGCTGTCCCATACAAAACTGCAAACCTACTCGAGCCACCCATACATTTGGCTGGAGTAGGTTTGCAGTTTTGTATAATGCAGCAGATTTTTTTTTCGCGATTTCGATGTTGGTGCCATAAAAAATTTGTTCTCAAGTTAAAAAGGTCTCAAAAAGTTTGACGGTCTCATTATCCCCTTAAAAAAGTGTCAGCATATTAAGAACACCCTGTATATACATAAATAGATTTTCTAGATCAATTAGCTAAATGTACTTACAGCGCGACCAGCAACGGTTTCGTCTATTTCTTGTCCATTCTTGAATATGACCTCGGTCGCGTTTTTGTTTGCCGTGGGGTTATAAAATACGTAGGTGTCTCCATTCTTCGCAAATTTTAAGATAGGCTTTGAGTTAAGTAGTGCTGCCTTAAAGTCAGTTGGAATTTCTGTGAAAGAAAGATTTTTGCTTAGATAAAGTATATGTACGTATAAAACAAAAGTGCACAACTTTCTTAGGTTGGTGTGCTGTGCGTGAGGTGCAATACAGTTCACTAATGTTTTTTTCCACGCGTTCGTAGCTTCGACTGTCAATCTTGACTCATCAAAGGATATTTGTTGGTTAAGATTATGACGACAATTATTCTCCGGAGATTGGTAGAGCTACTGGTAGCTTCCTTGGGCAACGAATTAGATTGACTATTCAAAGGGAGAACGCTGCCAGCATGCCGTCTCTATAGCTCATTTGAGATTGTGTTTGGCTAGAAGATCTTTGAGATTTGCCTGAGGCATTTGTTGATAACGACAACCACCGTCCGGTGTTGGAGGCTGATAATTCCTTGAGACACCATCAACATCTCTGATATCTGCACCTTGTGGGTAATGATTAGAATCTACCGCAGCATTAACTGAGAGTGTCATATTGTCATAGAGTGTAATGACGTCATCATAGTTCCAGCACCTCTAGTAAGGACCATTAATGTCTTGTGGTGATACACTCGAAGACCTTTTTAGGGTTCCGTATTGTGGTGATACACCCGAAGACCTTTTCAGGGTTCCGTATCCAAAGGTTGAAAACAGGACCCCATTTATAACGTTGATATGACGAACTAGATTTTATCAAAGCTTTTTTCTTCTTTCTCGGTGTATCGTAAAAACGGTAACAGGTACCAACATACAAGCGTCAAACTTGGTGTGATTATAGAGCAAACTCTACAGTATAACAACAAATATTAAAAACCGAGCAAGTGTCAGTCGGTCTCGCGCTAAAGGTCATGGAGGAAACAAAACTTTTTTTTTGTAAGTTAATACATGTATGTTGACTGGTGGTGTGGTACGGAACCCTCGGTTAGCGAGTAGCCCAACTCACACTTGACCGAATTTTTATTTAAAAGTTGTTTTTACCCGCTTGCCTACAACATCTGTTGTAGATCTGTCTGTTGATCTGTTGTCTACAATTTTGTTTAACATATTAAAGGCTGAGCCACACAGAGTGCAGCTGCAGGCCGGCTGCGGAACGCCTGCAGGCCGGCAGTAGTTGTATACTATGGAATAATATGCTAGGTGTCACACTGCAACTACCGTTCCGCAGCTATTCCGCAGCCGCATCTTGCTTCTAGTGTGACCCCTCGCATATATTTCCATAGTTTACAACAACTGCCGGCCTGCAGCTGCACTCTGTGTGGCCCAGCCTTAAGTATAAATAAATATTTATTCGAGAACTTATACTTATTTAAATTATTTTTGTTTACATCATGTATGAAATCTAGAACATACCTGCTCCCAAAGAATCCAGGAAGCCATCAAAGTTCTCCTGCCGATCTAAGATGTATTCCTTGCCGAAGAAAGACATTATTAAAATTCAAATGTAAGTAACCTTACGTCTGAAAAACTAAAGTTAAATAAATTTTATCGGTCGAATCAATCCCTTTTATGGGATAGCTTCCAGAGATAATGGTGATAAAAATGTTTGTGCTGCTATTCGTCTATCAGTTGCAGAATTTTATTAGTTTTGCGATGTTAAAGACGCCGACGCGACACGTGCCATTTCTAGGGTTCCGTACCCAAAGGGTGAAAACGGGACCCTATCCATAAGCCTACGCTGTCCGTCCGTCCGTCCGTTCACCCGTCTGTCCGTCTGTCTGTACTATCTATTTAGGGCTGTAACTTTTAGACCGCAATAGCTAGACGGTTGAAATTTGCACAGAAAGTTCGTTATTATAGTGGATTTGCTAACAAATAATAATAAAAAAGTTAAAAATTAGGGGGTCCTCAAACAAGAAACTAGTTTTTATATAGGTTTTTCTTCTCGCTCTATCGTAAAAACAGCATACAAGTGTCAAATTTAAGTGTGATTATAGAGCAAACTCGACAGTATAACTGCAAATATTAAAAACCGACCAAGAGTGAGTCGGTCTCGCGCTAAAAGCCCAGGAGAAAACAAAACTTTTTTATAAGTTAATATGTTGTATGGTACGGAACCCTTGGTGCGTGAGTAGCCTGACTCGCACTTGACCGATTTTATTTAACTTTATTACTCTACCTAAACCGGCCCAGCTATAGCGTGACAACGGTCAAGGAATTAAATTATCTTATCGTAAAGTCCGAACATGACAAAAATGCTAGTAGTCCACTCAATGAATGGCTCATAAGGGGGTGTAGAGTGCGTGAGCTGGGACCTAAGCGACTTCTTCTGAAATTTGTTCAGGGTTCTTAGACTTGCTCCGACTGACAATACCCATAGGTATGTATATGATCAATCATTTTCGAGTCTATAATTGCCAATACTAACACACACATACACACATACACCCCCCCCCCACACAAACACACACACATACACCCCCACATAAACACACACACATACACCCCCACACAACACACACAAAATTAATTTCAGCCTGTTTTGGGGCCTGTTTCACTACTTCTAAGTGGGTTCTTGATTGCTTGTCTGACGGCTCGTTCGACATAAAAAATTATCTTTCATACGATTTAAGTGGAGCGATCTGTCGGATGGGTTGTTGAGGTTGTGCTTGGGGGTGGTGGGTCGGACCCTTGGTCTAGTCTTAATTACTTTAATTCATAAAATATGCATGCATACTTACTTACCTACTTTATTTTAAATTATTACCTATTTGGCTTGTCTCAATATACCTAAATGATTTGTAGCCGTGGGAAGTTGCGAGTACCTCCCAATACAATCATTTATCATGCTCGAAGGGTGGATCTCAACTCAAATTATGTAAAAATATTGAGAAATAATAATTTTTTTTTATATAATAAAAGCATAAAGGTAGTAGTTACATAATTAATGGGCCTCTACGCCACTTGTTTGACTTACAATTGCCTTCAGTAAGTGCGATAATAATTACGTATCTCAGATAACGTAGTGCAATAAACTGGAGTATTAGGGTTATCGTCTTTTACCAATTACCTTGTAGGTGCGTTTGCCATTGCTTAGGTCCAGCGCAAGTGACAGTATAGAAAGCTATGTTCCTATTTTATGGTCCATGGAAAGAAAATGTTTGGAACTCGATGCAAAATTATGTTATCTTAGGGCGCCCACACATAACTGCGACGTCGCATCGCATCGCATCGCAAATATCTGCCAGCATCAGCAGACGCATCGCAGACATTTGCTATGCGATGCGACGTCGCAGTTATGTGTGGGAACCCTTAGGGGCCTATTTGGACGAATGTACCTGATAAAAAATCGGTAACGATTTGTCTATAAGTAAATCGTCTTCAAAGACCCTTAGCATTACGTGCTCTTCTTCTTTTTCGTGTCAGTCAGTATGAGCTATATATCGTATAACAATTTATGCAGCATTCCGTGTTCTAATCTAAGCCTAATTAAAGAAACCTAGGTATATGAGTACTAACTTGTACTAGGGTCTCAAGCGGCGCACATATGCCACCCTGGGTGACGGCTACATTCTTGCGCCATTCGGTGTAGAGACCCTGGGGCCGTGGGGGCCGGACGCCCGACAGCTCTTCAAAGAGTTGTCGTCGCGCTTGATTGAGGTGTCCGGTGACCGAAGGGCTGGCGCGTACCTCGGGCAACGTATATCCATTGCCATCCAACGAGGTAACGCAGCCAGCGTCCTGGACACCCTCCCGCAGGACGGTGGGCTCGAGCACGTCTTCTGTTTAGTGTAAGTCGAACGGAAGTCGTGCTCGATATAGTGACTCATTTTTTCTTCGCCTACTTTATTTGTTTTTATTTTTATTTTTAATTATAGCCATATTTAGCCATAAGTTGTACATAATGCTGTAATTGTAAATACCTATACTATACCGTTAATAAAATCTTACTTACCTAGTAATAATATTACATGCTTTTATTTTTTGTTCTTAAAAGCCTCTAGAATCCCAGGAAAGTAAAAAAGGATTGGTTTAAATAATTAAATAAATAACGCTCACAGGCACACACATTGTAATGATCCCAAGTAAGCACTATAGGCTGTTTATTATGGAAACCATACAACAACGGCACGAACATATAACATCCATGACCGAACCGGGATTCGAATCCAAGACAAATAAAAAAAACACAAAAATAAACTTAAAAAATACACTTTATTATAACGTTAAAAACTAAATAATTTTTATTTAAACAGCCTTGTAATATCTGCGGGCCACGCCATCCCATTTGCTGCTTGTGATCGTCTGTAAAAAGAAAAAAAATACGGTGAAAATAAACTAAACTCTATGCACAATCAGCAGTGGATCTGGATTTTGCCTCTCTAATCTGGAATTAGCTTACCCACATGCACGTATCCAGACTTTGGTTTCAGGGACCCCCCCCCCTTCATTTCATTGAAAAACGATGAAAAATTATACCGTTAGTTACTGTTCCATACAAATATTTGTATTTAGTTATTACCCACCTATCCCCCCCCCCCCCTGGATTCGTGCTTCTACGACGCGAAACTCAGCCTCCAATCCTACGCGACTGCGACGCGGGACGTAAACTTCCATTTGATGATAAATAGTCATTGAAGCAACACTTCTTTAACTATTGTTGTGGTTATGTCATTTTCGTTTTTACATCATAGCCTTACTAAATTGAACATCTAGACTACTATGGTACTCTTTGGTAGTTTTTATTACCCAATCAATCAATCAATTATACTTACTTTATTACTTTTTAATGGTTTTTAGAACCTACCTAGTTCTTTTGTTTTTGTTAGTTTTTGAGTTTTTGTTGTTTTTGCTACCAAAATCTACCTGAAATTACCAAAAACTACCAAAAGAACAAAAAGTTTCCAAAGTCTACTTTAAAAAGAGAAAACATCCAACAACTACCAAAATCTAGGAAAAACTACCAATAACGACGCAAATCTACCAAGAAGAACCAAAATGTACTGAGCTACGCGTAGCTAGAGGGGCAACCGCATATTATGTATAATGTTACGAGAGTATACAAAATAAAATAAAAATTTAAAATTTCTGTACATTTTGGTACATTCTGAACAACTTTCACTATGGGACCAACATCGAAATTGCGAAAAAAAATCAGCTATCCCATACATTTAGCTCGAGTAGATTTGTAGTTTAGTAGGTATGGAGCATCATTTTTTTCGCGATGTCGATAGTGGTCCCATACCCATAGTGAAAGTTGTTCAGTTTGATGGTCTAAACCACCCCTTTAAATGTTTATTTGTATTTTTGTAATACCTTGTATACAGGGTCCTTCTTAATATGCTGACACTTGGTAAGGGGATGGTCAGACCATCAAACTGAACAACTTTCTCTTTGGGACCAACATCGATATCGCCAAAAAAAATCTGCTGTCCCATACATTCGCTATTTCGATGTTGGTGACATAGAGAAAGTTTTTCAGTTTGACGGTCTGATCATCCTCTTAAAAAAGTATCAGCATATTAAGAAGGCAAATTGTGTGGAAATAAAATACAGCTTACCGTAACAACTTCGCTATCGGAGAATTCTCTTTTGTAGGTGATAACTTCACCACTGTCCAATTTCTGCACTTGGGTGACAGTGTTTCCTTCGAACCTGTAGGTACTCTTGGCCTAGAAAAGGTTTGAAAAGAAAAGAAAAATCAAACCTAATCCTACATTGATTCCCTTTTTTTAGGGTTCCGTAGTCAAACAAGGAAATAAATAATAGTAATCCAAAAACATAAATATGGTATTTAAAAAGAAACAAGTTTTTTTATTTGAAATCTAGTGAGGTGTCGTTGGATAGCCTGTCTTGTAACGTGGAATAAAATACCCATACAAACTAAGTTGTTAATAGCTTGCTTGTATATCGAAATATATGCACTCAAAGTAAAAAACAGAGCGTACGCCCCCCCCCCCCCCCCCCTCTAACTTCTAAAATACTGGAGTAAAAAAACTGAAAAATTTCTACAATAGAGGTTTTTCTAAGTACTTTCAATAAAAATTATAAAGAATGCTGTAGCTCAAACAGTTTCGAAAAAAAACAGTAAAATAGATTTGAAAAGTAAAATAGAGAATCGCGCTAATCGCTATCATTGTATTCCAAAAATTTCTTTTAAGTAAGATAAACAGGTTAATAACTTTTCTTGTTATTATCTATCTATACTATTATAAAACTGTAGCAGAAAGTTTGTCTGTACATTGAAGATATTAACAAAAAAACAGTTACGATATGGTTTTTAGGTGTCCCTGATTCCTCCATTTTTTTGATTTTTTGTATGTCTGTTTGTTTGTGTGTTTTATTTGTGTGTTTGTTTGGGTGTTTGTTTGTCTGTTTGTTTGTTTGAACGAGTATCACGCAAAAACTACTGATCCGATTTTGATGAAACTTTTATTGTTTGATAGCTTATGATCTGACTTAAAATCTGGTATATAATTTGTGCGGACGAAGTTGCGGGTTAACGCTCGTATACTTATACAATAGCTACGGAACCCTATCATGCCCTTTTTTAAATTATTTGTTAGATCAATTAGTTAAGGTACTACTAACAGCACGGCCAGCTACGTTCTCGTCAAATTCTTGTCCACTTTTGAAGGTGACTTCGCTGTTGGAATTGTTGGGCCTGGCGGAGTACAGCACGTAGGTGTCTCCATTCTTCTCTAATTTCGTGGTAGGCTTTGAGTTAAGCAGTGCTTGTTTAAGTTCAGCAGGAACGTCTGAGAAAGAAAGGTTTTTGTTGGTTTTGAGTTTAGAAATTAAACGTACCACCAACAACCTATTATTAAGGTATTAAACTAAGAACTTATCCTGCGGCCTTGGGCGTTGAAATTTAAGGTGCGG
Organism: Agonopterix arenella; assembly: GCA_927399405.1. Lineage (NCBI taxonomy): Eukaryota > Metazoa > Arthropoda > Insecta > Lepidoptera > Depressariidae > Agonopterix > Agonopterix arenella. The sequence goes on from OV656710.1 coordinate 7,818,586, forward strand.
AAAAACCTACCTACGAAGGAATTTCCGGGTGCTTCATGTTCTCAGGTAGGTATAGTGGGCTTCGAAAGGGGCCCTTGCACTTGGGGCCCGGAAGCCAAAAAAATGATACCGGTGGTCTCCACGAGACCACCGTGACCGTGAAAGTACTGGAAGCTTCCTTGGCCAACAAATAAGTTTGACTATTAAAAGGGGGTACGCTGCCAGCATGCTTTGGGACCATGTCTCGTGGGGATGCACCCGAAGACCTTTTTTATTTAAAAGTGGTATTTATACCCACCTATTGTTCTGCTGTCTACAATTTTGTTCAACATATAAAGTATAAATAAATATTATTTTATTCGAGAACTTATACTTATTTAAATTATTTTTCTTCACATCATGTAGGATAGGTATGAAATCTAGTACATACCTGCTCTCAAAGAATCCAGGAAGACGTCAAAGTTCTCCTGCCGATCCAATATGTATTCCTTGCCGAAGAAAGACATTTTAAAATTCAAATGTAAGTAGGTAACCTTACGTTTGAAAAGCTAAAGTTAAATAAAATGTATCGGTCGAATATCAATCCCTTATATGGGATAGCTTCCAGAGATAATGCCGATAAAAATGTTTGTGCTGCAATTCGTCTATCAGTTGCAGACTTTTATTAATTTTGCGACATTAAAGACGCCGACGTATCATTTTTAGGGTTCCGTACCCAAAGGGTGAAATCAGGACCCTATTCATAAGCCTAAGCTGTCCGTTCGTCCGTCCGTTCGCCCGTCTGTCCGTCTGTCTGTACTATCTATTTAGGGCTGTAACTTTTAAACCGCAATAGCTAGACGGTTGAAATTTCCACAGAATGTTTGATTTGCTAACAAATAATAATTCTCGCTCTATCGTAAAAACAGTAATACATACTTTTTACAAAACTGCAATTCTACTCGATTCAAATGTATGGTATACTCAGCTATATTTTTGATCGCAATTTCTATGTTGGTCCTATACAGAATTTTATTAGTTTTATGATCTGATATAGATGAGATAGATTCGTTTGTGTGGGGTGTGGGTATATTTTGATAAATTCCTTAGTTGAAACATACAACATTTAAGTTTGGTTATTTGTAACTCCTACTTCCTTTTTTTTCCTTTTGGTTTTTCTCTAATATCGTAAAGTGTTAACCTCAAAAATGTTCATGGAGAAGAGACCTGGTGGCCTGAAATTCCGATTAATTTCTACCTTCGGCACCAGTCTCCCCACAAGACTAGATACATGTTCCTATTGTGATTATTTTAATATTGTACCTACTCTTTGTATCTTAACATGTGTTTTGTGGTGAGAAAAATAAATATTTTTATTTTATTTATTATTATTATCATTGGCCGCATATTTACATTTGATTATTTCCACGGTACGGTAGGTACCTAATGTTTATGTCAAAGTCACGTAGTCAGTCAGGACAAGTACCTCTACGGGGTAAGTTCCTCCATCTTCAAAATTACGAAAACTAGACAAACATATTATTATTATTTAGACATATCGCCTTCAAACGTCAAATTATATAATAACAGGCTTTGACTTTTGAAGGCTGTATGTCTAAATATATATCTAGTTTTCGAAATTTTGAAGCTACAGACACTTAAGTACCCCGTAGAGGCCCTTGCTCCGACTGACAATACCTATAGGTATCTACAGGGTGAAATTGATATCATTAGCATCCTTTTAAACTTAGAGTCTACCCATCAAACTGAACAACTTTTACTATGGGAGCAAACCGATGGGAGCAAAAAATAATCAGCTCTTCCATACTAAACTGCAGTGCCTGGTCGACTCAAATGTATGCAACAGCAGATATTTTTTTTGCTCCGATCGCTTTGCTCCCATAGTCAAAGTTGTTCAGTTTGATGGGTAGACTCTTAGTTTAAAAGGATGCTAATAATATCAATTTCATCCTCGATGGCTTATTACGATGACATTATGTATGAATATTGCACGCAGCGCATCGCAGATATTTGCGATGCGATGCGACGTCGCAGTTATGTGTGCGCCCTTAGGGTCCTATTTGGACGAATGTACCTGATAAAAAATCGGTTACGATTTGTCTATAAGGTCCGCCACATACATACGGAATTGCGATTCGGAATCCTGATTCAGGATTCAGTGTTGTCAACTATGGTTACAAAAATTACTTAAAGTGCTGTTTAAAAAATGTCTAAAATCAAAATGAATGAAATGCCAAATTAACGACGATTGCATTTTTAGGTATTTATTAAAACGAAACAAGCAATTTCTATACATGATAATTACTATCATGTGATAATGTCATAACGTTACGATGATGATTTGTAAATTGTATTTCAATATTATGCAACTATATCAAAGGGCTATCGATAGTTAACATTAGACATAATCTGCATACAAATTGGCATGAACCATTATCACACAAGCGATTTTTGAGCGTAGACGATTTCGCAACTATACCGCAACGACGTCGCAACTGCACCGTCACGATACGGTATCATTCCGCCTACGCTCAAAAATCACTTGTTTGATATGACTGTAAATCTTAAAAACGTGCCACCTAAGACAACAAAAAATCACTAGGATCTAGTGAAAAAGTCTTTGTAAGCGGCAACACTCCATCCGGAATCTAATTCCGAATCAGGTTTATTCCGTATATATGTGGCGGACCTAAGTAAGTAAATCGTCTTCGAAGAGCCATAGCATTCCTTGCTTTTCTACTTCTTTTTTCGTGTCAGTATGATCTATATCGTATGACAATTTGTATGCAGTGTTCCGTGCTCTAATTTAAGCCTAATTAAAGAAACCTAGATATATGAGTACTTACTTACCTAGTTATAATATTACATGCTTTTATTTTTTTGTTCTTAAAAGCCTCTAGAATCCCAGGAAAGTAAAAAAGGATTAATTTAAAAAATTTTTAAAAAACACTTTATTATAACGTTAAAAACTAAATGATTTTTATTTAAACAGCCTTGTAATATCTGCGAGCCACGCCATCCCATTTGCTGCTTGTGACCGTCTGTAAAAAGAAAAAAAAATTGGATGAAATAAACTAAGTTCTGTGCACAATCGGCAGTGCATCGAGTTTTAAGAGGGTACCGAGCCTATTGTGCTGCCCCCAATCTATTTATTTTTATTTCTAAACAATTAAACACCTTTTCCATAAAAAACAAGAATGTCCTATTGTAGTACTGATTGGGTTTCAATTTATCGAAACTACGGATTATTATGTTTTATGCTTGTAGCTATTATCATTAAAACCATAAGATATAATAAATACAAAACATTATAAAAACAAATCCGCAGTGACCCGATAAATTAAAAACTTTGACTACTTATATAGGGTCTAGTTACGCGTGTAATTCTACGAACAAACATTTCTGCCACTTTTTGCGGGTGGCGAGGTAACACGAAATCCGTAACTTTGGATTTTATTCCCCATAACTTTAGATTCTAATTTTGAACGTATAAAATTATGAAAAGAAGTCTCGTGTGAACCCCAAACGTTCTAAGTTCGAAATTATTGTTTCGCAATTATAGGCTGTTTCGTTTAGTGATAAGGTTTAAAATTGGATGTAAATGCACATGATTAATTGATCTTATACCGTGGCAGAGGGGAAATGCTACCGCAAGGCTAGTAAGCAAGCTTATAATAAATGGTCAAAGATTAAAAATCAGCAATGACTACAATTTGACATTCTTGTTTTTTGGAAATATTGTTTAATTGTTAAGAAATAAAAAAATACGATTGGGGCAGCACAATGGTCTCGGTGCAGCTTTAACATTCTGGATTTTGCCTCTCCTTCTATATCTAGAAAAAAATTATCGATATGTCGACCTAGCGTACTACCCAAAGAAGCGAAAATACTATAGGTCTATGAATTCTACGTCATTCAGTAATGCTTTTTCTAAGAAAATTTGCATCCTCCTACCACTATCCTGTTTGGTCAGCGCAATACGTTGTCTACTCTCATTCATCTCTATATAGAGATGATAACAACACCGTCCCTACAAATCGGATCGGATTTTTATCCGATTCCAACTTCATAAGCCTTTGGCCTTAGCCGTTATTTCAGAATACTCCTTTCTTAGATACGTAAATTATACTTACAATCTTTCGAGCATCTTTTACACAATCCATACAGCTTTTTTTTAGTCTTCCTCTCTTCATAAAACCATTCACATTCATATTTATACACAATTTGTGTAGAAATTAACTTACCACAACAACTTCGCTATCGGAGAATTCCCTCTTGAAGGTCAAAAAATCACCATTGTCGAATTTCTGCACTTGAGTGACAGTGTTTCCTTCAACGGTGAAGATACTCTTGGCCTAGAAAAGGTAAAATTTTTATATTATACAAGAGTTAACCCGCTACTTCGTCCGCACAAATTATATACTAGATTTTAAGTCAGATCATAAGTTTCGTCAAAATCGGTTCAGAAGTTTTTGCGTGATGCTCGATCAATCAAACAAACACACAAACAAACAAACATACAGACAAAAAATCCAAAAATTGGTGATATGGAATCATGGACACCGTACAGACACACTTCTGTTACAGTTTTATACTTAATAGTTAAGATTGAGATACGATAAATCTGAAGAAGAAAATTTTTCTGTTTGAAACAACGCATAGTAGACATGTCGTCTGCAGCATCTGATTAAATGTAATAGGAAGGAGATCATTGACCATGAAGAAAGATCACAGTAGGAGACTTATTTAAGGTTCCTACGAGCTTACATGAAACTAAACGTACGTAGTTAAGAAAATAGATCAAATATTATTTCTTCAAATCTAGTATCAGGCTCGCGCAACTCTCTAACAAAAAAAAAACGGTATATGAAACGTGCACCGCCGGCGCCGCCATTAAATTCCTTTGAAACAAAATGAAACCTGTGCAACCGACACGTTTCATACATTCTGGATCATCGGTCACGACCAGTATTTTGTATGGAAGTCCCGACTCTTATAACGTTGTGAGTTACATTCTCTTTGTCTAGTATCTGCATGTAAAAAGGGTTCTCTTCGTTGGACTCAATAATTTAAATACCAATTAATATTAATCTATAAAATTATCTATCAATTAAAAAACGAATAAAAAAAAGTCTGCGCGAAAATTCCTGCTCTACCCAATCCTATATTAAAGATTTGCTTTTTTTTGTTAGTACTACTACTACATGGATTTATTGGGCTATAGAGCAAATGTCTCGCTTTATCTAAATAAAATACAAAAATAATCACTAAAGCTTTGTTTAATTAACCATCTGGTCTACGCCTCCTCCCTATAGTCCAGCAATTTTGTATGGGAAAGCAGATTTTTTTTTCGCGTTTCCTGAAGTACGCTTCATAGTGAAAGTTATTTGATTGTCTGAGTTCACCATATCAGTATTTGCTAGGCTGTCACTTACATGCTGTATATCATCATCATCATCATCACAGCTGGACATAAGCCTCCCACAAAATGCGGGGATTTGCCATCCTCGCTTGGCAGGCGGGTTGGCAATCGCAGTTGGATCGAATCAATGTGTGTACTCAGAGGTAGCTGCTGCCCATCCTTCAGTAGATCCCTTAGTCGCCTTTTACGACACCCACGGGAGGAAATGGGATGGTGCTATTCTTAGCCGACACCACACGGACAGTGTATATGCTGTATATATAGATTACTTTTAATTATTTTCTAGATCAATTAGTAAAGATGAAATGTACTAACAGCGCGACCACCTACGGTCTCGTCTATTTCTTGTCCATTCTGGAAGGTGATCTCGGTCTTGTTTTTGTTTGCCCTGGGGGGATAAAGTACGTAGGTGTCTCCATTCTTCGCCAATTTTAAGGTAGGCTTTGAGTTAAGTAGTGCTGTCTTAAAGTCAGGAGGAATTTCTGTGAAAGAAAGATGTTTGCTTAGATAAAGTATATGTCTGGATGGAGCCTCACGCTTCTACGGTATAAAACAAAAGTTATTAAGTTATTTAATTCTCAGGTGATTGGTAGAGCTGCCGGTAGCATCCTTGGCCAACGAATTAATTTGACTATTCAAAGAGTGAACTTTGCCAGCATGCTTAGGACCATAATATGTCCTTTTTAGGGTAAGCCTACGTTGTCCGTCCGTCCGTCCGTCTGTCTGTCTGCTGTCTGTCCTACGGTACCCCTTCCTATTAAGGGCTGTAAGGAAAGACCGAGAAGAAAAAACGTTGATAAAAACTAGATTTTATCAAAGCTTTTTTCTCCTTTCTCAGTCTATCGTCAAAACGTCAAACTTGGTGTTATTATAGAACAAACTCTACAGTATAACAACAAATATTAAAAACCGGGCAAGTGTGAGTCGGTCTCTCTCACGGAGGAAACAAAACTTTTTTGTAAGTTAATACATGTATGTTGTGTGGTGGTGTGGTACGGATCCCTCGGATAGCGAGTAGCCCGACTCGCACTTGACCGGTTTTTTATTTAAATGTTGTTTTTAATCCACTTGTAGGTATTGTTCAGTTGTCTACAATTTTGGTTAACATAATATTAAGAATAAATAAATATTTATTCGCGAACTTATACTTATTTAAATTATTTTTGTTCACATCATGTATGAAATCTAGTACATACCCGCTCCCAAAGAATCCAGGAAGCCGTCAAAGTTCTCCTGCCGATCCAATATGTATTCCTTGCCGAAGAAAGACATTTTAAAATTCAAATGTAAGTAACCTTACGTTTGAAAAGCTAAAGTTAAATAAAATGTATCGGTCGAATATCAATCCCTTTTATGGGATAGCTTCCAGAGATAATGCCGATAAAAATGTTTGTGCTGCAATTCGTCTATCAGTTGCAAAATTTTATTAGTTTTACGACATTAAAGACGCCGACGCGACGTGCCATTTCTAGGGTTCCGTACCCAAAGGGTGAAAGTGGGACCCTATTCATAAGCCTAAGCTGTCCGTCCGTCCGTCCGCCTGTCCTACTTATTTAGGGCTGTAACTTTTAAACCGTTATATCTAGTCAGCATTTAGGAAGTACGCTGTATATTTTACGTACGTAGTGAAGGAATATTTTGATAAATTACATTATATGACACGTACCTACTTGATTATTACCATAGAGGTCTAAAGAGATGCCAACCAACGCACTGTGTACGAAACCTAGTGTTGCATCACCACCAGTACCATGCTATTGATATCAATTTCACCCTGAGTATATACTCTTTCTTATACTGTGTTATAGGTATATGATCAATCATTTTCGAGTCTAATAATAGAAGCAGAAGGTAACAGTTACATCACAAAGTACTACGTTATATAATCATTTAATACCTATTGTCCTCTATGACACTTGTTTGACTTACCTACTTACCTTCAGTACGTGCGATAATAATTACGTATCTTAGATAACTCAGGGCAATAAACTGGAGTATTAGGGTTATCGTCTTTTAACAATCACCTTGTAGGTGCTCTTGCCATTGCTTAGGGCTCGGTCCGCCACATACATCCGGAATAAACCTGATAGCCCAGTCATTTTACGGTTTGAGCCGGAACTAATTAATAATTGTTTTTTTTTCGGTATAATATTGAAGAGCGAATTTGAGCCCAGAAATGTATCAAAATGAAAAAAAAATCACGTCAGCAACAGTTCAATTTTAAAATTTAGCTATTATCTCGTTCTAAAAAACCTGATGGTAATTTTTTTTGTGCACATATTCAATGCTTTACCATTATACATACTTCAAACTTGGTGTAAATATTTTTGTCTACTTAGAAGGTTTTGAAAAATACATTCGTATTTTCTAATAAATACCTCATTTTTTAAAGTTCTATGCCTATTTTATTGCTCAAAAGTAATTTATATTGTTAAATCTAATTCAAATGAGTGAATTGGTATTAATATTATTAATTTAAAAGCTTTCTGGGACACACAATTTTGATTTCTATGTTGCGTAGCGAATATTTTTTTAATTTGTTTTAAGATAGACTTTTTTGTCATTAAATGGTGCCGGTTACAGTTTAAAAGTCCAATTAATAATTACTTCCTACTCCGCCTGACAAAACTCCGTAAAATGACTGGGCTATGATTCGGAATTAGAGACAGGTTTATTCCGGATGTATGTGGCGGACCTTAAAGAGACTGGGCGTGAGTGGCCTATGAACCAATAGAGATGGGAATATTGCATATTTGTTGGGTGACCTTACCTCATAACTCGTAGAAAGGCGCATCAAAATCGGATCTGAGGATTTTGAGATAATCATGTTTTATTTTACTATGAGATTTTAGATACTCTCAGCGCATTTTTAGTACAGAGACTGCATTCACTCACTTGACCACGTAGATGCTTAATCTCCATGGTTTCGTCGCTAGCCGTAACACAAGTCATTCCAAACCAATGTCATGTCATGACAATCCATTGACAACCTGTAGGGATAGACCACGGAAGATGTAATTAAACAACGGCATTTGTGGTTAGACTGCTGTATGTTTGGATAAACATTGAATATAAACCTTATGATATAACTTATTCCACTACACCACCACCGTAGGGGAAAAAATAAAATATGTGATGTACTCTTTGTAATTATTACATTTAAATTACATGTGATACACGTATGAATCGTATTTTATTTTTGCTATATGTATTCTTATTTATTCTTTTTAAACAAAATAATGAAACAAACAACGTTTTTTATTAATGTTAACAGAGTAATTTTGGATTCTGATAGAAAAGAAAAACACATTAGGTACTACTTAATTTACTTTTGGTTAATCAATTTTTGTATAATCATACTTACGTGTCAACAAGATACGTTGATAGGTATAATAAGTGCAAAATAACAATGATATTGATTATTAGGCTACCATTATAGGGTGAATTAAAAAAAATGGAATATAATTTAACGAATAAACTATTTTTTTTAAATCTTAACAAGTTTCATATTTATGATGTAAAACTTAGCAGCATATTATTGTTATTTATTAAGTAATTTTATACTTACCTATCTCGTTGCCGTTATGTTATGGTGATTATAATAATCCTTACCTCTTAGTCTTTTCCAGTAGAACTCCAAAATAACTGCGTGCCACCGCAGGTAAAATGAGCTGACTTTGTCATCTTTGTTACAGTCATAGTTATGTTATGTCATGTCATGTCATGTCATGCACAATCTTATTAGAAGAAATGTCATGTCATGTCCGGACAACTCTGTGTGTCATTTATTGTTCTTTTATAAGACATCAATGCATTTATTTATTGTATTACTTAGATGTATCTTTCATTATAATTTTATTAATATTTTTATTTATTAAGTATTTTATTTATCCGAAGCTCTTTCACGAAAGCGTCTCGCGTCAGTCATGAAAGTCATGATCAAGTAACTAGTTCAATTAATAATTCTTTTATTTATTTATTATGTAGGTATGTACGTACATTTTTATATATACTTACTTTATTTATTTTATTTCATTTACTCCATTTCTTTTTCTCTTTAATGTATAACTCCTAGCTCTCGCATGAAAACGGCTCGCGTTATTCATGATCAAGAAATTTGATAAACATTACTTGGGTATATCATTATTTATTTATGTAGTTAATAATTACCTACTTTATTTTTTTTCCTCTCACACAAAACTTTACTATCTATCGTCGTCCTTTTTCTTTAATTTCCACACATTTAGTTACATAGGAAATTTAAAAACATTTGGTTGATCAGGTAAAGCCTATCTTACCAATTTTCTTCATAACCTTTTTTTTCTAACAATCATAATCAATAAACTTTATCCATTCAACATAATTATATTTTTTTTACCCTGTGCCTCTTTTTTAGTGTTGCCAGATCCACACTTAAGAATTATCCCAGATTGACAGCAAAATTATCGTGTTTTTATCGCATCAAAAATTCCAAAAATCGTATCTTAGAACCTAAAAGAGTGTGAAATGATGCGTGAAATTCCATCATTCTTACGTATATTGCATGCCACTATTTAATGTTTTAATGTTACCTATTTATAGATAGGCAAGTACGAGGTTTTTAGGGAATTTTAGTAAAAACTCTTGATTGAAACGACACAGTGAGGAAATATTTTCTATCTCAATTGTTCTCATTAGAACTTCAATTTTAGTAATAGGTATTTGAAAACTATTTTACGCGATACTTAACGCCAAAATGATGTATATTATTGTAATTTGACGGATATTATGGTTGAAAATAGTGATTTGATACACAGGTTTCATTAAATTACAAAATTATCGTGGATTATCGTGGAATATCCTGGAATTTTTGTGAATTATCGTGCGATACCCGACATTTATTTTCTATCGCATGCCCCTCAAAAATATCGTGGATCTAGGATAATTATCGCACGTTTGGCAACACTGCTCTTTTTCAAAGTCAGTATTCTTTCATAAAACTACCTCACTCAAACCATCTTGAAAATAAATTGGATATTCCTAGTCATTATTTAAAAAAAATAAACATTTAATTTAAAAAAAATTGCGATAAAATTAGTTTAATTTGCAATCAATAAAGTCAAATTTCTTCATTATAAATGTTACTATTGTACCGTATATGGTAAGGAATTTAAAACAAATCTAAACTTGTAACTTACTGAGAGAGGTTCTCGTCACCTCTGTTACAATAACAAACAGATCTCATTGCACTCTGCCTTCGATTCCTTTTTAGGTAATCGTCGGAATAAGTCATCAAGCTGTTTCTAAGTTTAAAATATGATTGTAAAGTATTTTGAGTTTGGGTTTTGAAATAATATTTTCAACGCACTTGCTCATAAAATGGCCCTTATTTCACCGCAATTAGGCACATAATGACACCTATAATCAAACTGTGACTTTTTCATTACTATTATTCACAAGTGAGTTATAGGTTAGAGTAGTAGGTATCTAAACTTCTTGGTTGAGTTCTTGAGTTGCTTTGTTCTTAAAAAAGTTTCGATACAAAAAAGATCATATTCAATAGTACAAATAAATTCTCTAAATAAACTTTTTATTTACTAAATAAAATGATTTTTTATTATTATTTTCTTCACAAGTGTGTTAAAAAACGTCGTATGATACCTACACGTGTGTATTGATGATTACCGTCCTCGGCTCTCTTAAGACCCTCGCCTTAGCGGTAATCACCAACATTACACACTTGTACCATAATGTACTATTAAAAGATCTGTCTTACCTTGGTTCGTTTACGTAGTTTGATGCATCACTTCCCCACCAGTAACAGTCTTCTCCTACTCGTGGTCCCCTATTAGATAGTCCATCCATTGATTACTTACCTACATATTAAAAAAGCTCGATCTTCTCTCACTGAACTATGTGGACAAATAGGTAACAAAATAAGAAAATAAATTCAGTTCGTGACATCATCACAGAATGTAAAAATGTTAACAGTGAATCCGCCTCCGTGGTCTAATGGTTAAAAGCATTGGCTCTCGACACGGAGGTCATGGGTTTTATTCCCACGGAGGACACCTAGTTAAATGTCACTTTGTGCGTTTTTCCCCAGTTGGTTAGGACATTGCAGGCTGAATCACCTGATTGTCTGAAAAGAAAAATGATTCCGTGCTTCGGATGGCACGGTTGGTCCCGGCTACTATCTCTAGTGGTAGTAGTCGTTACATAAAAACCACGTCAGAGGCCGTAAGGCGGTCTGAAAAAAACTTTGACACCAGGGCTCTGCCCACACGATAAGAAGAACAGTAAGTCATACATTTTAACTTTTTCTACTCTTCACAGTTATTATTGCTCGAAAAGAAAAAAAAATTGTTTAAATTGCAAACATGGTATCAATAGGAATTTATCATGAAAAGAGTTAATAAATTATTATGAGTACATTAATTACCCCATAACATTACCATAAATCGGTTACAGTATGGTTACAACATTGCCTAAATTTGGAATAGGTAATTTTAACAATTATTATCTACTTAATTTAGCATGAATTCAGTTAGTTTAGTAGGTACGTTTACAAACATACGTCGAGATGATAAGAATAAGAAGAATAAGAATAAGAATATTTGTTGTTCAAACTGTGTACAAAAGATGTTACAATAAAATAAAATAAAACAGAATCAATAATAATAATAACATAATTCTTTATTGTGCATAGAATTCAGGTACATAAGATGACATGTTGCGTTTTAAAGATCACTCCGAACCTTGTCTTTGCAGACGTAAGTATACACATTCAATTTACACATCAAAATAAACAATGAACTTAATGAACTAAATTATAAATGATGTCAAAATACTTAATAATTAAATTTAACAATAATATTTAACTCCGATGTCTACAAACTTATTAACTTACGAGCGTTAACCCGCGACTTCGTCCGCACAAATTATATACCAGATTTTAAGTCAGATCATAAGCTACCAAACAAAAAAAGTTTCATCAAAATCGGTTCAGTAGTTTTTGTGTGATACTCGTTCAAACAAACAAACAAACAAACACCTAAACAAACACACAAACAAACAGACAGACAAAAAATAAAAAAATTGGTGAAATGGAATCAGGGACACCTAAAAACCATATCGTTACTTTTTTTTTGTTAATATCTTCAATGTACAGACAAACTTCCTGTTACAGTTTTATAATAGTATAGATAGATTAATCTAAGGTAACAGGAAGTCATCAGGAAACATTTAATTCATTATTTATAATTCATGCATATCATTCTAAAATATAAATAATAAATTAATAATACAAAATTTCACAATAATTATAATCAAATTGTCATGTTAGTATTTCATTTATAGTCTAAATATTCTTTGATGCTATAAAAACATTTTCAACAGTTTGGTCCGCAGCACGGACGTACAATATTTAGGTGGTATATTTAGGCTTACATTGTAAACCAAAATAAAATATTTGAATGTCAACAACTATGCTAAATAATAATATTACAATAAAATGTATTTAGACAACGATCTCTATGACTATGAAACTATTACATAGGTATAGTAGGTAGAGTCTAATGACATGTGGTTATTATTCATCAAAAATAGTAGCACTTAGAAGTAAGCCATATTTTGAGTTTATTTGAAAATTGCTTGCCATTGTATGCTTTAATAGTGTTTGGTAATCTAAACTATTATAAAACTGTAACAGGAAGTTTGTCTGTACATTGAAGATATTAACAAAAAAAAGTTACGATATGGTTTTTAGGTATCCCTGATTCCACATCATCAATTTTTGGATTTTTTGTATGTCTGGTTGTATGTGTGTTTGTTTGTTTGAACGAGCATCACGCAAAAACTACTGAACCGATTTTGATGAAACTTTTTTTGTTTGATACGCTCGTTTATTAGAAATTTTTACAAACATGTGATAACAATTATTTCTGTATAGACTAGACTATGATCGGTTCAATAATAAGTCCGCATCGCATTACACATTCCATTGTCTATAAGCGATTGATGAATGCACTCCACGGTTTAATTTTATAGTTTTTTAATTTACGGATATCTTTTAAGTAACACATACGCGAGAATAAGGTTTTTAAAACTTGTCACTGGTCACTGTACACCACAAATCACAAAAAACAACTAATTGTTTTTCTTATGTTGTTCCGCTCTTTCTGTAGATATCTTCGTTGCGTATCGGTCTTCCTTCGATCTCCGTTGCGTTCTTGATAATCATCATGCTCTAATGGCTTCTCCTTCTTAAAATTTTTAAGATATTGGATATTTATGTAAAAACGTATCACGCACTTTTAAAGTCAACGTAGAAATATTATTTTCATTATACATGATTGTTCACAAAGTCAAACTATCAACTTCTTCTTTCTTCCTTTTCTTTTTCAGTCTTCCAGCCATTTTTATTAGTTGTTTTCTTTAATCCGTTCTGTTCATCTTCATTTTTGTTAAATAATTTTGCTTTCCGCGATTAGCCCACTGTCGCAACTTTAGACGCGCTTCAAATATGGAGGCAGGGTCGCCATGTAGGGATGGACGTTGGGAAGCGTAATTAAATAACGGCGTTTGTGGTTAGACTGCTGTATATTTGGATAAACTTTGAATATAAACCTTATGATATAACTTACTCCACTACAAACCGTTTAGTATCTTAGACTATGAATACTTTCTTAGTATATATATATATGCCCACGACTATATTCTCCGAGGGGGTAGTCAGAGACGTTCTGAAACCTCAGAACATCCACGTTTCACTAGTACCGAAACTCTATCCAGTGTGACGGGGAGTGAGCCCGTCGCCACTTGTAATGGACAGTGGGTACAATACATGCCTCGAAATTGAAGCATGCAGGTTTCCTCACGATGTTTTCCATCACCGAAAAGCCAGTGGTGTTACAAATCGTACATAAATTCCGAAAAACTCATTGGTACGAGTCGGCCTGGACGGGGTAGTACTCTCTATTAAGTCTGTGCTTTCTACGTTTGGTATGATATGTGTGTCGGCTAGCGACGGGACCATGGAGATGATCATCTCCATGGTCGAGTGAATGCAATCTCTTTACAAAAATACGCTGCTAGTACCACAGGATAGTACCTAAAATCTTATAGTAAAATGAAAATCCTCAGAGCCGATATTGATGCGCCTTTCTACGAGTAATGAGGCAAGGTTACCCAACAAATATGCAATATTCCCAACTCTATTGGTTCATAGGCCACTCTCCATACAAAGTTGCTCAGTCTCTTTTCCTCTAAGAAATTAGTTAAAGCCTTCATTTCTCTCCACATCACGACGGGGTCACCAAGTTTGGAGATCTCTCGAGTGCGAAGAGTGGAAGGTTGCAGTAGTGGAAGGCAGAGAAATGAAAGTTTTTGAGTCTCAGTTTATACTAATTTATTAGAGAATTTGCCTCTTGTTATATAAGGTCTAACAAAATTAGCTGAAACTATTTTAAGGGCATGATCAGACCATCAAACTGAACAACTTTCTCTATGGGACCAATATCGAAATCGCGAAAAAAAAATCTGCTGTTCAATACAAACCTACTCGACCAAAATGTATGAGATAGCAGATTTTTTATTTTCGATGTCGATATTGGTCCCATAGAGAAAGTTGTTCAGTTTGATGGTCTGATCATCCCCTTAAAATAGTTTCACCTAATTTTGTTAGACCTTATATAGGTAAAATAATATGGGAAACGTTCACTCTACTTCATTCAACAAAATTAAGTAGTGATTTTATGAAATCATGACGAAATAAGACAAACAGTTTATAATATTAAAATTATATTTTAATCAAAAATTTATCACAAATAAATAATAACTACGTAGGTATACTTGTAGGTCTTAAAATTTCACTATAGATTATGGAACCAAAACATCTAAATCGTGAGTTCCATACAAACAATACAAAACTGCAGTACCTATCAAGGTTATGGTTTTCAGGTACCTATTTTACTTTGAACTAAGTCCAATAATTGTATATTATACTATACCCTATAAAAACCGTTAGTATAGTGAAAATTGTTCAGTTTGTCGAGTAGAATCTGCAGCCGCACTAACAAAATATTTAATCCTGTGTAAAACGTTGGTCAGTAATCGATTCTGAAGAAACTGTTTTCTGCGTTCATTTATTTATTAAACATTAGTTTAATTCACAGCATTATAAACTCTTATGCATTTTCCATCCCAGCCTTCAGCTGTTGTTACCTAAAAAAAATTAAATAACATCTTCGATGAATAACATCAAAAAGGACAACCGGAACATTCCCTTCACGAAATACCAGAAAATGTATAGAACCTTTGACTGTAGTAAAATTTGTAATAAATTATAGGGTTTTATAAAAATTACTCAGATTTTATAATTTATTTTTACGCGATATCGATCGTCGTCCATTGTTTATCAATTGTTATTTTAAAGTCGGGATGTGACAGGTTAATATAGAAGGTGATGCAAGCACAATGTTTTTTTTTATATAAAAATGGTAAAAACTAATAAAGCGTTATAAAATAAACTAATGCCTGCAATTAGTTTCTATAGTTCGGCCGTTCAGAGAATGCGTTCCTGACACCTATCAGTTAGTCAAGTTTACCAAGTTATTTGACACTTTGTTTGGCACAAAATTATAAAATTCATTGATTATTGATATAATAATGTTGTTTTAATGCTCATCAATTGTTAAAACGGTAAACAACCAGCATAAATATTTTTATCGTAACTGCAACGCCATTACAAAGTTACGTCGTCAGTTCAATCGCGACGTGTCAGGAACGCATTCTCTGAACGGCCGAACTATAGTGTTCCATAGTCATCATCATCATATCAGCCGACAGACGTCCACTGCTGGACATAAGCCTCCCCTAAAATGGGGGGATTCGCCATAATCGCCACGCTTGGCAGGCGGGTTGGCGATCGCAGTTGGATTGAATGTGTGTACTCAGAGGATGCTGCTGCCCATCCTCCGGTAGATCCCTTAGTCGCCTTTTACGACACCCACGGGAGGATATGGGATGGTGCTATTCTTAGCCGACACCACACGGCAAGCCGACACCACACGGCTGTTCCATAGTCTATGATAAAAATAGAAGTACGGTTAATACATTTTTTGTTATTATGTGCTAGATGTGCTTTGTGGTTTATCGAAGGTAATCTATAGTATTATAAAACTGTAACAGGAAGTTTGTCTGTACATTGGAGATATTAACAAAAAAAAAGTTACGATATGGTTTTTAGGTGTCCCTGATTCCATTTCACCAATTTTTGGATTTTTTGTCTGTCTGTTTGTTTGTGTGTTTGTTTGGGTGTTTGTTTGTGTGTTTGTTTGTTTGAACGAGTATCACGCAAAAACTACTGAACCGATTTTGATGAAACTTTTTTTGTTTGATAGCTTATGATCTGAATTAAAATCTGGTATATAAGGTCTAACAAAATTAGGTGAAACTATTTTAAGGGGATGATCAGACCATCAACCTGAACAACTTTCTCTATGGGACCAATATCGAAATCGCGAAAAAAAAATCAGCTGTTCCATACAAACCTACTCGACCTAAATGTATGGGACAGCTTTTTTCGCGTTTTCACTATTGGTCCCATAGAGAAAGTTGTTCAGTTTGATGGTCTGATCATCCCCTTAAAATAGTTTCACCTAATTTTGTTAGACCTTATATAATTTGTGCGGACGAAGTTGCGGGTTAACGCTCGTTTATTAATAAAAGAATTGTTAGAATTGAATAGAAAATAATTGATAGGATCACGTATGAAATCCATCACTACCTTCATGCAGTGAATCTGTATTATCATCACCATCATTGATTCACATAGATAATTCGGACTATCCGGTTAAATAGGTTGAGCCTTACCACAGTCAATGATTCTTCAGTAAATGATCTCACGTGTGTCGATTTCCTGCCGTTGTTCTCTATTTGCGTTTGCACTAGATCGTCGCCGTCTATAGTGAATAGTGATTTTACCTGAAATCACAAAAAAACATTAGGTATAACAACATAATAGGTACAACATAATAGGTATGTTAATTATTACGTCAGCCTGTATATAAGACCCACTGCAGGGCATCGTTCGTTCGCATTAGTTCCATTATGGTAAGTAATACAGCGAATATATGATGCAGGGCTTTCCTTCAGCTCAGTGAGGGTTGGTGTACTTATATAAGGTCTAACAAAATTAGCTGAAACTATTTTAAGGGGATGATCAGACCATCAAACTGAACAACTTTCTCTATGGGACCGATAGTGAAATCACGAAAAAAAAATCTGCTGTCCCATACATTTAGGTCGAGTAGGTTTGTATGGAACAGCTGATTTTTTTTTCGCGATTTCGATATTGGTCCCATAGAGAAAGTTGTTCAGTTTGATGGTCTGATCATCCCCTTAAAATAGTTTCACCTAATTTTGTTAGACCTTATATTCAAAGGGGCTTTCGCTTAATTTCATCCACGCGTACCCAATGCGGATTGGTAGACTCACTGAGGTGTTTCAGAGTCGTTTTTTGAGCATGCGCTTTGTAGGGTCAAAAATGTATGTATTTTGACATACGGAAGTTCGAACTAAGACTTAAAAGCACGGCCTAAGGTCCGCCACACATAGACGGAATTGCGATCTGGAATCCTGATTCAGGATTCAGTGTTGTCAACTATGGGTACAAACAATCCTAGAGTGCTGTTTAAAAAAATGCTTAAAATAAAAATGTATGAAACGCCAAATGCATTTTTAGGTATTTATTAAAACGAAACAAACAATTTCTATACATGATAATTACTATCACGTGATGATGTCATGACGTTACGATGATGATTGGTTAATTGTATTTCAATATTATGCAAATATCAAAAGACTATCGATAGTTTTAACATTAGACATAATCTGCATACAAAATGGCATGAATCATTATCACACTGCACCGCCACGATACGGTATCGTTCCATCAACGCCTACGCTCCAAAATCACTTGTTTGATATGACTGTAAATCTTTTAAAAATGCAACCTAAGACATAAAAAATCACTAGTTCTAGTGAAAAAGTCTCCGAAAGCGGCAACACTCCATCCGGAACCAATTCCGAATCAGGTTTATTCCGTATGTATGTGGCGGACTTTAGAAAATAATATGGTTTCATCTACAGTGTTTCTGTGGATGAAAAAGCATGGAGGATTTTTTTTTCCCACTACTGGGCAATAAGGCCTCTACCTTCATCCTCCCTGCCTCAAGGCAGGCCCAAGCCAGCTCAGCATTAGAGGTTATGGAAATCAGCTTACTTTAGTCCCATCAGCTCTCTCTTCAACAAATTCCTCTTCAATTCTAAAAGATATCGAAACAGTCCTGAAGGTAGAACTGAGAGTCAGGTCGTAACTTCCATCTTCCTTGCGAGTCAGAAAGCATGTTGGTGACACTGACAAAGCTGTCTTGCGATAAAATAGTCCCACTTCTGGAAAAAACGCATATTAAAGGAAAATCATCTAATGATCGATAAGTTTCTGGGAATCCTATGCATGAATTATACATGAATGTAGGTAGGTATACAAATTACTATCATTCAGTTTCCTTATTTCCCATGCCTATTTAGTGTTTTCATTGTTATAGGTAACTTACACAAAATAGACGGGTATCCTACTATTACTACTAAGTATCTAGGAATACTATTTTTTTTGGATATTCGTTATTCAATTACACACAATAGACTGGTATCCTACTATTACTACTAAGTATCTTCGAATACTATATTTTTGGATGTCTGTGATTCAATTACACACAATTCGTTACACACAATAGACGGGTATCCCAATATTACTACTAAGTATCTAGGAATACTATTTTTTTGGATATTTGTTATTCAATTACACACAATAGACTGGTATCCTACTATTACTACTAAGTATCTTCAAATACTATCCTTTTGGATGTTTGTGATTCAATTACACACAATATCCTGTATATTGTGTGTAATTGAATCAAATCCTACTATTACTACTAAGTATCTTCGAATACTATATTTTTGGATGTTTGTCTTTCAATTACATACAATAGACGGGTATCCTACTATTACTACTAAGTATCGTATATAGTAGTAGTGATTATTGATTATTATTGATTATCTTCGAATACTATATTTTTGTATGTTTGTGATTCAATATTAAACTTTGGCATATAGATAGAATAGTATGAATTCTGAATTAACCAATGGGCTACCCCGAAATGGGCTGCATACAAAATATTCCTATCTATACTATTATAAAACTGTAACAGGAAGTTTGTCTGTACATTGAAGATATTAACAAAAAAAAAGTTACGATATGGTTTTTAGGTGTCCCTGATTCCATTTCACTAATTTTTGGATTTTTTGTCTGTCTGTTTGTTTGTGTATTTATTTGTTTGTTTGAACGAGTATCACGCAAAAACTACTGAACCGATTTTGATGAAACTTTTTTTGTTTGATAGCTTATGATCTGACTTAAAATCTGGATATAATTTGTGCGGACGAAGTCGCGGGTTAACGCTCGTTATTTTATAAATACTAACGTCAACGTTAAAGTCAATTACATTTTTTAAACACGTTCTACATAAATTAATCTGTGGTTTGACAGATATGGCCTGATATGGTAGTGTTTCAATGTAAGGATCAGGAAGCTGGAAATAACACACTGACATATACACTCAGTTGCAGAAACGCTCATTAGAGTTAATCCTCCATTAAATCTCTTGCCAGCTTTTACTACGTCAACAAAACAAGAAGTGACAGCAAGAGATTTAATGAGGATTAACTCTAATGAGCGTTTCTGCAACTGACCGATTGTCTCTAAAATTATGACCTTATGTACCATATGATTGTGCAATGAATATTATGAAATTCGGGGACCTAATTTTGACCCAATCTTTTGTAGGTATTAATGGATAAGTTACTTTAAAATTGGTTGCCGAATGAGTTTCAAATTACGTCCTACCAATCAAATTGCCATATTTTGGCACGATGAAGTCGCAGCCCTAAAAAAATCGTTAAAATTATATCAAATTGAATTTTTTGTTACCTAGTTTGGGTAAGTTTATTATTAAATATTAATTAAATAGTGTCACCTAATTAACTACACAAACGTACCAAGCACGTACCTATAATCATTGTATTGTAGGTTAAAATAGAATTCAAAGTTTTCTTTCCACAAAAGAACCTAAGGTAGGTATTATTCTAGAATTATTTTACCGTTCACAGCACGATTATAATAGGTACAAATCGATGATTATCTACACTACAGATTATAGATGGCATGGCACCTGATGCCAATATTGAATCATTATCATTCATCATAAATCAATGAATTAACTTAAAGGTTGCATCATCTGCTACATCATGCGATATTTACTCATTGATAATGAATTGATGAATTGATATCTAAGTAATAAAAACAATTAGGTATTGAACTTTGGAGCAGAGCTACTTATTCGTGCCCTTCGCTGTGGAGACGGCGCCGGGCCCGTGGGGTCATGAAGCAAAAACTTTTATGAGGAACCTGGGCAAACGTTTACGGGATGCGGGTAACGGTCCTCGTGCCGGGTCATACCTAGCCCAACGCATATCATTAGCGATTCAACGCGGAAATGCGGCCAGCATTATGGGCACCTTCGGCCCAGGTATGACCTGGGGCGGGCTTTTCGACTAAGTAGGATTAGTTAAATTTGTAGTTTAGAATGTTTAGAATGGTTTAAGTTTAGGGTAAGTTTTATTTGTGCTTTTACTGTTTTATTCCTTTAAATAAATAAATTAGGTATTGTATAATGACGAAATATACCGTTACCGTGTGATTAATTCAGTTTACAGAATTAAGCTAGTTTTCAATCAATCAATTATACTTTATGTTACACCAAAAAATAGTAGAATCTAGCTCATCCAATCTAGTTTTATTTTAGTTACTTAGTTATATTGTATTGTTATTTAGCACTGTTGCTATTTTTCTGTAAGTTCTCTATAAAGGAAATAATTGTATATATAATATCTCTTTTTATTTTATTTCTCGAAAGACAAAAAAATACGTGATGGCAGTAAAAGTCACGTAGTCCACTCAATGAATGGCTCATAAGGGGGTGTAGAGTGCGTGAGCTGGGACCTAAGCGATTTCTTCTGAAATGTATTCAGGGTTCTTAGGGAGTAAATATACTAAAAGTCCCCTCCTCTAGGAGTCGCGCCGGGAGGGGTGGGAGGGGGTTTTAACTTTTTGACTTTTTGACTTTAGCAAACCCGCCATAGTAACGCTGGTTTTGTGAAAATTTTAACTGTATAGCTATTGCGGTTCAAAAGATGTTCAGGTAATGCTCATCGCGCTGAATAACTTAAATTTGTACTTTTCCGGAGCGTGTTGCTCGAAAACTATTGGGAAATAGGAAAAAGTATAAAAAATAAAAAGTGTAGAGAATTTTATAAAGTTTCATTTATTAACAGACAACTTTTCTCTACGAAGCACCGTTTTGGATATATTCGCGAAAAACCCAAAAGTGGGAACTTTAACCCCCTCCCCCTCTTTTTTTTGTTTACTCCCTAAGAACCCTGAACAAATTTCAGAAGAAATCGCTTAGGTCCCAGCTCACGCACTCTACAACACCTTTGTTGAGTAGACTAACGCAGTGGACAAAATTAAAATATACGTAACTTAAAAAAACATTGATCTTTCCATGCAGTTATAAAAAGTCTTCATTGCCCTTTACATTAACTCTATATTAGATATATTATACAAATAAAATCGTTTAAAAATAATAGATCTACTTATAAACGCAAGAACAAAAATATTATGCTACATAATTGTTGCATAATATGCAAATATTATGCAACAAAAATATATGCTACAAACAACACATACAACAATAATATTGTTGATTTAGTTACTTTAGTAACGACATGTCACAACAAATTCGATTTTTGAGTTTCCCTTTAAAAACATTACCTAAATGATTGCGTGCGTGTGTGTGTGTGAGAGATGTGTGATATGATGTATTTATACATAAATTACCTCTTGACAACTAAATAAAATAGACTATTTGTATAAATTACGAGCGTTAACCCGCGACTTCGTCCGCTCAAATTATATACCAGATTTTAAGTCAGATCATAAGCTACCAAACAAAAAAAGTTTCATCAAAATCGGTTCAGTAGTTTTTGCGTGATACTCGTTCAAACAAACAAACAAACACACAAACAAACAGACAGACAAAAAATCCAAAAATTGGTGAAATGGAATCAGGGACACCTAAAAACCATATCGTAACTTTTCTTTTGTTAATATATTAAATGTACAGACAAACTTCCTGTTACAGTTTTATAATAGTATATATACACAGAAATAACTACTGTATTGTGCTATAAGAAATAGACAAGAATTTTTATTAATTCTTTCAATCAATTAATTAAATGATACAATCTATAATAATATGTAGGTAATGCCATTTATAATTATTTACCTAACTATTAAGTACAAGTAGGAAATTTTCCTACGAACAGTAATATTCTTGTAGGCTTGGGGTGTAGAATGTAGATATTTGTGAAAAGTTTGAGAACCAATGTATAATGCAAAGTCTATAGCAAAATTCGATGAAGATAAGCATAACAAGTCCTACCTGCTGAGTCGGTTCGAAAGTCAACATAGATATCCAAAGATATAATGTCTATGAAGACATCGATAACGTGACATCATTCGCAAAATTTCATTTCCACGAAGTACTCTGATAAAAGTAAATATACTTAGGTAATAAATTATCATTATCGTTCTGCGAAAAATGTTGTTCTACTTTCCAACTTTAAGGTGGTTGCAGAGGGGTCAATTTTATACAAAACTTTGACGCACAATACGCGTAGACGGAATTAATATAAGTAACTTTGTTTATATGGAAAAATAGTTTAGAAAATCTAGATGCCGCGTCACAAATGACATTTGCAATTTATAATATAATTACGAAGTTATAAAGCTTTATATCTTCGTAATTATTATATTATAAATTGCAAGTGTTATTTGTGACGCGGCAACTAGATTTTAAAAACTATTTTTCTATATATAAAATATTACTTTTATTAATTCCGTCTACGCGTATTGTGCGTCAAACTTTTGTATGGACTGAAACCACCATGAAAGGGCCTGTTTCACCACTTCTAAGCAAGTTCTTGTTAGCTTATCTGAAAGATCGTTTGACACATTTTGTATTAAAGATATTGTCAAATGATGTATCAAATAAGCTATTAAGATCTTTTCCAGATGTGGTTTCACACACCTTAGAGCTTCCTTAATCCGTACCAACTGTTTAGAGTTAGCAATTTGAGCCTCTTGGTGAAAATGCCCCATATTTTATTTTAATTTATTTGGCACAGTAACAAAGTACAAACTAATACTCGATCTTAAAAATATTACAAATTAAACTGCACCACAATGAGCGTTTTTCTTTTGGTTTTCTAGGGGATTGATAGATGGCCCTACGGTCTGTGCGAATAAAAGTCAAAATTTCAAAAATTTTGAATCGAATCTATTTTATTGAAAATTTGAAACTGTTTACGTCTGACATGGTTCTATGGGCTTGATCTCTTGGCCTTAAAAAAAATGGCAGGCACAGTCTTGACATGATTTTGACAAGATCTCACGAACGTCTCTATGGAGCGGTAAACATGCCATCTGTCGATTTTTTTAGGAACTAAAATTAAAAAAGAAAAGAACGCTCATTATGACTGCACACAGCTTTCTAATACTTATATCGTTACGAATTTATTACACGTGTAACATTAAACTTTTAAAAAAAGATTAGAATCATTTTTGAATCCATTCCCAAGTTCAAAGAGCTAAATAAATTAACAAAAAAATTAGGTACGTACCTTACCTTTAACTGTTTTTAAATTCAATATCCTAGAGAACAATGAAATAACCATTGACCTTTAATTTTAATTATCTAGCTAGTAACATAGTTGGGTAGGTACCTACAATATCTACCTACCTACTTTGTTTACACTACAACATACATACAAATAGAAAACTGTAATGAAACTATGTATAGTCACTGGATCATATAGTTTGGTTATCAAAGGATATTTTTTTGAATTACCTAATTCTTCGAATTTCATTTTATTCCAATCTTTTATCAACATCCCCATTTTAGATAACTGCTGACTAAATTACCTAATTAGTCAGTTATTATAAATTTTCGTCTTCGAGCATTTTAGGCTCTTTTTACCTTTCATTGACCCCTATAACAATATTTATGATTTCGCAATCAAGAAAGTCTAAATTAACAAAGTGCTACTTCAATAATGTAGGTATACCTACATTACCTACTACAAAAGCCTTAAAGCTATTTTTTTATACAATACTTAGATTTTTTATACGTAAAAAAAGAAAAATAAACGACCACTTTTACATTTATTTCGATATTCTTAAAAGTTTTTTGGAGGTAGTAAGTTGGAGTAGCACTATTTCATTTTAAGTTTTCATTACACAAAACTGTAAAAGGACTCTTAAACACCACTGATTTGATACTATATCTGCATAGCGATAAAATAGCTTACCAATGAATTTCAAGTAATTTTCGAAATTATCTGATGATTTCAGTTTGTATTTCTTCCCAAGGAACCGGTCGATTGAAGACATTTTCCTCGCTTGTTCAACACGACACTGTTTCAATGCAGACTGTTTATTATTGACACCGTTCATACATTCTTATTTTGTTTGTGTTGGTGTCCCTATTATTAAGTTGTACAAGTTGTAATAAAGTTAAGGGGAATGCTGTGAATTATTATCTGTAGGTATAGCCCAGTCATTTTACGGTTCGCGCCGGGACTAATTAATGATTGATATTTTTTTTCGGTATAGTATTTAAGAGCCAATTAGAGCTTAGAAATGTACCAAAATTAAAATAAATCGCGTCAGCAACAGTCCTAAATTTGAAATTTAGCTATTATCTCGATATAAAAAACCTGATGGTAATTTTTTTTTTGCAAATGTATAAGGCATTCAAACATGGTGTAAATATTTTTTTCTACTTTAGAAGGTTTTGTATAATAAATTCGTATTTTCTAATAAAACCCTTATTTTTAAATTTCTATGCTTATTTCATCGCTCAAAAATAATTTATATTGTCAAATCTAGTTCAAATGAGTGCATTGGGTATTAATATTATTAATTTAAAAGCCTTCTGGGACTCACAATTTTGATTTCTATGTTGCGTAGCGAACTAAAAAATGACGGTTTTAGCCGTCATTTTTTCATTGAATGAGATGAATGGAGTAAGACGACATGTTGCGCCGACCCCAAATAATGGGATAAGGGCAGGAAGAAGAGAGTTGCGTAGCGAACTTTTTTAAATATGTTTTCAGCTAGTCTTTTTGTCCCGAAATGGTGCCGGTTAGTTTAAAAGACCAATTAATAATTACTTCCCACCTCTCCTAACAAAACTCCGTAAAATGACTGGGCTAGTAAATGACTCTCGAATGTTCAGTATTTTCCTGAAAAAAAAAGGTTTTTGTTTGCATAAAAACAGTTCATATACAAAATCTCAAAGTTTGAGTTAAAGTTCGTAAAAACAAAATCCACTTTTAACATGAATAGCAAAAACATATTGAAAATTAGGAAAAATTACATAACTAAGTACTTACATAATTTATTATTAGGTATCAAGCTATTCTTATAAATTCTGTAGGTAAATAACCGCAATACCTACCTGAAAAATGGTTGTAGTTTGTAGATATATTTGACAAAAAGTAGGTAGGTACCTAAAGATATCGATAACGTGACATAATTTAATTTCCACGAAGTACTTATACTCTAATAATAAGTCGGTAAAATTATCTTTTTGTGAAAGATATTGGTTTACATGAAAATTTTTAGTGTTTCCGTACCTGGATGCAACCATATTGGTAAGGTATGGTAAGGTTACGAAAATTGGAGCCACATTCCGCCATATCCATATAATACAGAGCTAGTATCAACATTTTTATAATATTATTTATTAAATTTTAAAAAAATGCAAAGATAAAACACCGCCTTCACCTTAAACAAAACCACATAACCATTGCGTATTCACACAGCCCTTTACTCTACGATTTCCATTTCCAACAGGCAATGTAAACCAAACAACACAAATGCATACAGCGAGCGGCTTTACGATTATTCATGTACAATACGAGTATAATGTATTTAATGGTTGTACGCAGAACCAGTTTTTAGCAAGTCGCTTACCTGGTGTAAGTAACCTGTGAAAAAATTAAAAAACTGCTTTGATTGCAGGTGGCGTGAAGGAGTACATTTTTTAACAAAAAGGTGAGTAAAAATTCCAGCCGGTTTTTGTCTAGGTCACAAAACACTTTATTATTTACTAGAGTTAACCCGCGACTTTGTCCGCACAAATTATATACCAGATTTTAAGTCAGATCATTTGCCATCAAACAAAAATAGTTTCATCAAAATCGGTTCAGTAGTTTTTGTGTGATGCTCGTTCTAACAAACAAACAAACACACTAACAAACAGACGGACAAAAAATCCAAGAATCGGTGATATGGAATCAGGGACACCTAAAAACCATATCGTAACTTTTTTTGTTAATATCTTCAATGTACAGACACACCTCTGTTACAATTTTATAATAGTTTAGATTAGATTAGATATGTCGGTACCAAAGATTTTAGAATCCAATACCTATGCCAGTTTCCTGGTCGGTACTCTATACGTGTATGGCATTTGGAATTCTACGGGGTTTATTTGAAGTCATTAGCATCCTTTTAAACTCAGACTCTACGACTCTACCCATCAAACTGAATTAGTTTTACTATGAGAGAGAAACTAAAATCATAAAAAAAACTGTTCCAAACTAAACAGCAATGACAACTTTGGGCACGTTTTTGTGTAATTATCATCTCAGCCGAACCATCATCCACTGATAGAAGTAGGTGTCCCCCAAGGATCGCATAACGACCGGTCCAGCGCCACCCATATGCCATATATTCAACGGGTTCCCGCCACCTTCTTATCTTATCTTGTTGTGTGGTCTGGCAAGCCAGCAACACTTCGACCCAGTGGGATCTTTTGTGTTAGCCCCAATATTTTTCATTTTCTTCACCCTTCAAATACATGGTCAATGAAGGAGGCACTACCATTCAGGGGAAGAAACCTAAGATCTTCCGGTTTTGGATATCCATTTCCGAGAAGGTTCATGCGTTTTGCCGCCAAGACATCACAGTCACAATGGATATTTTCCATGGTCTCCTCATCCTCTCCGCACGCTCGGCAGCTGGGATCTAGGGTAAGTTTCATCTTGTGCATCATCGTGCCTGTCCCGCCACCTTCACCAAGTCGGTTGGTCTTCGGTCCACCTAGTGCGATCAGTGTGGTCAAGGTGGACCGACCGGTGACCGGCGGTTCTTCGGGCCACCTATGTCGGCTACCTTTTTGGTTCTTCTGCAAATCTCCATATTTCTTATTAGATCTCGCAGTGAAATTCCGAGCATATAGGTAGCCCACCCCATCGAGCCTTTTTATGTGGCCCTTGAGCGACCACGTCTCAGTTCCGTGTGTCATCTATCACATCAGTGCATCACTGGCAGCCTACACGTTTTTTGTAAATATTTGTTTGGTACGGCCTAACGTAAAATTCTACAAAAAACTGTAGGTAAATTTAGCGCATATGAGGGCAAGGAAAAGTAAAAGTTCACTATATAATATTAATTCTGAAGGTTTCCTGTTTTAAGTACCTACAGGTCCTACCAGTTAAATGTATAATTTTGTAAAGGAAAATAGTGTTTATTGGCTTTTACTTTGGGTATAATTTAGGTAGTTTCTCAGCTGTTGCCGTTAAGGTCAAAGTTGCCAAATCGAAAGATCGAAGGTAACACAGATCTGAAAGGGCATCTACCTATCATCATAGGACTTTCCATCTGTTACAGATGATTTTAAGAAATGTTCCAGGTTAGGACTTAAGGAGAAGCGCTGATACTGCCTGCTACCCACAAACTATATATTTCGATTTTCAAAACACAATTTTCGTTGTTGAGATTAGATCACTGACAATACATTCAATAATTATTATAAATGAAGCTGCATTCCCAGCTCTCTCGTTGTCTGCAGCCCGTGTGCTAAAAAACCTACAAGACGTCTTCCTTCATAGAAAGATTGATGAACTTAATGCTTTTCGGTAAAAAAAAGAGTAGGAAGTATGTTAACAATAACAATACCGTTTGAACTAATTACTATAATAGGCAGATACGTCTAAGAACACATACCTCAAGTAAATAAAATCGAAAAGCTCACCAAGCGAGGTACCTACTATTGAAATGATTGATGTATTTCATCCATTGCTTACTTCAAATGCAAACCGAGCCTACTAGATACTTCAAACAGGTATTTCTGCCGCTCAAAAAGTGTTGCAGCAATTTTTAAACTAAATTATTTGTTGACTTATCTTTTTATCTATCTAAAAAGTTCTTCCTTCTAATTAATTTGATCGACCTAATTTTCCGCATGAAATTGGATTTTCCCTTAACTCTATCCCTTTGAGGAGGCCTTTACCCTGCAGCGGAGTCCTACAGGCTATACTTAACTTACCGAGACGAATCGGCCTCGGCACGAACTTAGACAATCGAAAGTCATGCTTAATCCACATGTCGAGCCAGAGGCGCTGTTACGTTGGTGAGGCAGAGCGCTAGAAGTTAATTGTAAGAATATGTCTACCTTGAACAAACTATAAGACTAGGTAGAAACATCTTTGACAAAGCGCAAAGCGTATCCAACTAAGATGGGCTGCTTTCGGGAAAGTCCTACATATATGGGGCTATGGGGAGAGCTATATGCTTCGTGTTTCTCTGAGAGATCACATCAGGAATGAGGTGATCGGTACGTCAGAGTACTAAAGTGGTTGTCATAGTTCAGACAATTAGCAAGCTGAAGTGGCAATGGGCTGGTCATATCTGCCGAAGAACTGGCAACCTATGAGGTGTCAGAGTTCTAGAGTGGAGACCATGAACTTACAGGGCGGCGGTTCCCAGGATCAAAACCTCTCAGTCGAACTACAGACATTAAAAAAGCTCTAACTAGCGTAATTATATGGTCTTCGAGTAAGTCCATACTTAATTTTGCGATGGGTCAGTTCTCGGGAAAAACTGATCAAAGACAGACTTTTGTTCTACCATCGACTAAGAGAAATAATGTGTTTAAAATACTTTCCAGTGATAGTTCTAAGTTTAACGGTGTTTTGGTTTGATGAAGGTAAAAAAATATGCAGACTTTTTTTTATAATTATTAAGCACTTAAAAAGCGAGCGAAGTAGGTTTTTTCAGGTCCAAGAGAAGATGGGCGACAATATCGAAAATGAAATTTATAATCGATCCCGACATTATCGTCACAGTTACTCTCGGTAAACAATTTCATTTTGAATTTTTTTATCGATAGCGATTCCCGTCCTCCTTACCCAGTCCAACTTAATATGCTGACAGTTTTTTAAGAGGATGATCAGACCATCAAACTGAACAACTTTCTCTATGGGACCAAGATCGAAATTGCGAAAAAAAAACAGATGTCCCATACATTTGGCTCGAATAGGTTTGCAAGTTAAGTTTGGAACAGCAGGTTTTTCTTTCGCGATTTTGATGTTGGTGCCATAAAGAAAGTTGTTCAGGAGTGCGATTTTTGAAAGTCATTCGATGGACTTTGCAGTAGAAAATGTCAAAATTACTATGTAGATATGCATCTTTCTACTGCTGATTTGAGTTTAAAAAATCGCATTCGTGGAGAATGATTTTTGAAAGTGAAATCAGCAGTAGAAAGATGCATAATCTCCATAGTAATTTTAACATTTTCAACTGCTGAGTTCAACGTGTGAGTTTCAAAAATCTCTCTCCAGATCATCCCCTTAAAAAAGTGTCAGCATATTAAGAAGGACCCTATATTTTCCAGTCAACAGCCAGTTCTACACGACCCGTGTAGTGGGCGGGTCGCCGACGTCAATAAATCAGTACCCCATACTGGCCCAGCTGCTGCTGGACTCGTGGGGCAACCAGCTCTACGTGCAGCATTGCGCTGGTGTCATTCTGACGTCACGACACGTCATCTCCACTGCACACTGCTTTCAGTACAATGAGAATACTGGGAGGAAGTTAGTTGTACTTTCTGTTATTTTATTAAACAACAAAATTTTTCGAATTAGATATGCTTAGGACTTAGGTGACATCTCGCCAGTAAAAAATCTCGCCACAAGGCGAGTTTGATAAGTTAGGTATATTAATGTCAATTGAGATCTTAGACTATGAATATACTACATAGATTGAGATAGACAGTCGAAGATTATAGTACTCTGTGGTCGAAGTTATGAACGCGTCGAAAAAAATTGCAGCTAGAAGCCGTAGCATGCTACAAGTGATACGGCTGTATCACGTCGTTTATCTCGTTCGTTCGCGCGCAAATAGAAAGAGAGCGAAGATAGAGAAGAGATGTGATAGCGCTGTATCACGCCCAACTAACATTTTGGTCGTCTAGGTGTCTGATAGTCGAACATCAGACGCATAAAGCACCAGTATACGACGAAATTACCGTAATATAACTTTTATAAGTCAAAATAGTCCTATAAATGTGGGCCTTATACGACCAAATTGTTTGCTGGGCGGTGGCATGCTACCCATGCAGCACTGGCCTCTAAAAACCCTATCGCTATGCAAGCACACAGACACAATTTCTAACGCACAATAACCTAAGAAAGTTTGTTTTGTTTTATTTTATTTTATACAATAGAAGCGTGAGGCTGAATCTAGACATATTATATAATTATAGTATAGGTAAGTACTTTATCTAAGAGTGTAGATACAATTATAACATTCAGGAATAAGTAGAAGGATGCCAATGTCTAACATTATTTTTCCATAGTTACACCCTGCCAAAATACTGGAAACTACGAGTCGGTTCTACATACAGATCCCGAGGAGGTGTCATCCATAACCTGAAGACCATCATCCCCCACCCTGAGTTCAACAAATACTACTACATGAACGATATAGCTGTTGTAGTCGTCTCCAAGAGGTTTATTTTTGGAAGTAACATCGGTCAGGGAACCATAGCAAAGTACAAGAGTGAAATTAAGCCTGGCTCTCTTTGCGCTCTTGTTGGATGGGGTTCTATGCAGGTACGTTGTCTTTTTTTCATTCATATTTTTACTAGCTTTAAAACCACATGAGACATGATGCAAGAGTCGACTAGTACGTAAGACATCAGAATTTAGCACCCGTAATATAACTAGTTGTGTTGTGGAGCGAGCGTAGGTATCCAATAAGTCCAACAAAGGTCCAACCTGACAGTTTAAGATGATCAGACCATCAAACTGAACCACTTTACTGTCTCTATGGGACTAACATCGAAATCAGAAAAAGCAAGATCTATCCTTACATAATATAATAGCAATTTATAAATTCTATTGTTTATAGTATATATTATTTATCATTATCTGGTGCCCGCGACTTCGTCTGCGCTTCGTCTGGACAATTCACACAATATCATTAGAAATTGTAACCTATGTGTTATTCTGATGTATAAGCTATGTTATTGTAAAGTTTCATTAAAATCCATTGAGTAGTTTTTACGTGAAAGAGTAACAAACATCCATCCATACTTACAAACTTTCGCGTTTATAATATTAGTAGGATTAAAAAATCGAAGATAATAGGTTTATTATAATCGTTTTTTTTAATTTATCCATACCAAATATTTTTGATTATTGATCTTGATCTCAGTAGAACCACAAAATTTTTTAAAAGATGATTAATAGCGCCCCTTTCGCTTAAAAATAGCAATGTTATCGGAATGCGATTGCATGATTCCATAAGTCCTACCCTGACTTAATTTTTCGTTTTCTTTTTCTCCGTAGAGCTCAGGACCGCAAGCTGAGCAACTCCAGCAAACGCCACTGTTCACAATAGACAGTTCAATCTGCCGTATGCGCTACAACAGTATCGGAGCAGTTATAGTAGACTCCATGATGTGCGCAGGCGTACTGGACGTAGGTGGAGCTGATGGATGCTCTGGGGATTCCGGTGGACCTTTGCTTTATAAAGGGGTGGTCGTGGGCCTAGTTTCATTTGGTTTTGACTGCGGCCATCGCTATTATCCCGGTGTTTATACAAAGATATCTACGTTTACTAATTGGATTGTAAAAACAATTACTAATAATAAATAATAAGTTTATATCTTTGTTTTATTTGGTTCCAAGCACCAAATTATTGTCTTTTAGCCTTTCTGAATAAAATAGTTTTTACAAGTCTTAACTCTAACTCAATTTTGTAAAAAAAGAAGCGTACTGTATAATTTTATTGTGTTCACGACTATATTCTCATAGGGGGTAGGCGGGAGTCGGGTCTATGTTTAAGTATTCAGAATAGGTAAGTTATGTCCATCTGCACGGCTAGCGTTTAAACGAGAAAAAGGTCGTGCGCGCTCTTTCTGGCATACGTAAAATAATAAAGATGGAGGCACATGTCGATTTTTGTCGTTTTCTCGGGGGTGGCATGCGAGGCCTACTGGTCTAAAGTCCAAACAGTCCATTTGATTGATATAATGATAGTGGGCGTCATTTTTGAGAACAATAAATTTCTTGAACCGTAGCATTGATCCTGATCAAAAATCTTTAGAATATACTATAGAAAGTCTTTAATCCTGATAAGTATGCATAAATATAAAATTAAAAGCACACAAAGAATTCTAAAAAGCAAAGTAAAAAGCTTACAAAAAAAAAACAGGATTTTAAAGTGTCAAGCTCAAAAGACTAGGTTCTACTCCTTACCGAACGGCCAGAAAAAAACGAAACGAACTGTCTGTCACTGTCAATGTCAAATTGTCTTGTCAAATATTTTCTGAAAAGGACAATTCTTCAAGAATTTATCGATTTACCTGCGAAATTAATTACGTTCTCTGCTCTATAAATTAGAAAAATACTCGATTAATTTACTATAATGGGCAAAAAGGGTGTCGTTGCGTTTATCCAGGACTTCTACTACGATCCATTCAAGTGGTAAGTACACATAACCTCTGAAAGAAATGCGCTGAACTTGATCGCATTTATACAATACACAAACAGTACAATATTCTTTATCTACATTTCTATCCAGAATAGAAAAAGAAATCATGACAACTGTGATTAGTGTGCATCCTCGATCCTTAGCAATAACCTACAAGATAGGCGCAATTTCATTTCATCATTACGTGATTCACTTATAAATTCTAATGATAGAACACAGACCCTATGGGCGCCGGGACGTAGGGGCAAAGGGTGCACCAGAAGAAAATCTAAACTTATAAAAGAGTTCTGTGACTGACTAGACAAGACAATGCACAGCCTAATTGAAGATACAAACAAAATTTGGAATATAATATTCTACAGGGGTTGTAGGGGTGCAATCCATGTGGACGAAGTCACAGGTAAAAGCTCATACCAGGCCTGGCTCACTCCACACTATAGGCCAACGACCCCCGTAGTCTCGTCAGTCATAGGTCTCTTCATCCTGAGGACTAGATTGAGGTCAAGAGCAAACCCATATGTAATAAAAAAAAAAAAGTTACTACGATTTCTTTCTCGCTCGAGCTTAACATTCATTCGTTCAGAATCGGAATGCACTACAGACATCTCTTGCACCAGAGTCCATGTGTGTGTGACATTCACATACAGGGTGTCAATGTGTAGTCTTATACAAGGGTGTTACAAAAGTAAAAATAAACATTTAAAACTTTTAAGGGGGTTGTTGAGGCCATCTTACTGAACAACTTTCACTATGGGACCAACATCGAAATCGCGAAAAATATAATCTTTTGTCCTTTACATTTAGCTCGAGTAGATCTATAGTTTAGTATGGATCATCACTAACGCATCACATCATGGCGATTATGGCAAATCTTCCCATTTTGGGGGAGACTTATGTCCATCAGTGGAAGTCTATTGGCTGATATGATGATGATGATGGAACATCCGATTTTTTTTTTTCGCGATTTCCATATTTGTCCCATAGTGAAAGTTGTTTAGTTTTATGGTCTTAACCTTCTCTTAAATGTTTATTTGTATTTTCGTAACAACTTGTATGTTCCGTGTTCATACACAGATAAAATGGCGTTTTTATTTACACAATTATGTGAACCAGTAAAATATCAGGATCATCATATTCACAGAACATTATAAGAGGGGTTAGAAGTGCAAAGACGACTGTCACCACTCACCACTTGTCTTCCCACTCACGCTGCTATAACTACTTATACCGTCTCGCTCGCACCACGTCGCACGCCTTGCGGTGTTATGCAAATCATTGCATAACCGTGTGGCACGTGATCCACAGGTTTTTTGCACTTCTAACCCCTCTTATAATGTTCTGTGATCGTATTTTTTATCTATTAGTATTTATTCAAAATCTTAAGCTCGCTCCAACTTCCTCCTGCATACATCTGCACTTCACGTAGGACATAAGAAATAATAAAATCTATTGGTGTGTTGGCTTAGATCAAAGTGAAATTAATGGATAGGCCTTACGCGAACATTTCAAACCAGAAAAATGATTCAAAACAATTGAAAGTTTTACTTCAAATATGTACCGAGATGACAGACCAAGTGTGCTAGTTGCGTGTTTCAACTTAAAGTGATTTTATTATTTCTAATGTCATACGTGAAGTACAGATGTACGCAGGAGGATAATTATACCACCGATGATAGTGGTAGACCACCGATACGTTGGTCAGACGACAATGTAAGGGATGCGGGTCGGACATGGATCAGATTGGCACAGGACTGTGAGGAGTGGCACAATAAAAGGGAGGCCTATGCCCAGCAGTGGGTCGATGTGGGCTGATTTGATTGATTGATACTTAAACTGACAAATCTTTATTTTTTTAAGTCTACAATCAAGACTAGAATTATTGCTGAAAATAGGTCAATACATAACGTGCACATACGTCCCGATTTGAACGGGACTCCTGGTTACCTGACCTATGTCCCGGATGATATTATAATTATCATTATTTTAAAAAAATATATAAGAATAATGATAATAAAATTTGCCCCACTTGATCTTCACTAACAGATTTAGGTGACTAAGTTCTGAAATGAATAATTGCAAAGTGTCAGATGTCGAAGTCTAATAAAAACAATTTTTAAATAGGTTTAGGTTTACCTTTGTCTGTCACTGTTTTTCCTGTATTGTTCAGATGCAATAAATGAATTATCTATCTAATAAAATCCTAGTATAATAATGATGAAGTATAGTAATGTCAAAATAATTATAATAATGTCAAATAAAAAAACAGTTTTGTAACTAAACACAAAACACAAAAAACACAAATAGTCCAAAAGTTAGGGTTAGTCTCCTAAGTATGTTTTCTTGTAGCTATAATGCTTCTGGTAGCTGCCCTTTGGGACCCATCTCAACTTTCCAGCCTGTACCTCCACAGCCAAAACCTCCTAAATCAACTTTTTTTTTCTAAACATTTGAATTCCACGCTTTTTTATTGGTAAAAAGGATAAACCCAAAATAGGAGCAATTCGACCATTTAGCTATTTTTATTGCGGGTCCATTTCAAAAGGTGAATAAATTACTCTAGCAATATATTATCTCACTCTAGTAATACTTTATCTTTGTATGCTTTTTCTCTTTCGCATGAACATAGAACTCATTAACAATGAGTCTGAGCACAGTATAAGAATGAGTATCTATTACTAGCCTGAGTCAATGTACCTACCAGATTATAGCCTAATCGATCTCATAGTTTTTATTCAGTAAACTTATCGTAATTTAAAGGAATGTGTATGTACAAAAACATTTGAGCTAATACAAAATGGTGGAGCCTCCAGTTAAGCCAGAAAGCACCCGATAAACAACTAAATAAAAATAAAATAATGATAATAACACTCAGATTTTGATTATAGTAAGTACAAAGTAATGAACTCTATGTATGTGCAGTTACTTACAAATTTATGTAATGGGGGATTTTCTGACAGCTAGTTTAAACGTAGTTCAATAAACATAATTTAGGCTAAAAATAAAAAAATATACATGCATTTTACCGAGTCTGAGGCATCCGTTGACAAAGTCATCCATTCTTTTTTAAAAAAAAAAACATTTTTTTTTATTGATTTTATTAACAGCGAGGGTCACAGCCATCTCGCATCGCCATCTATCGAGCTTTTGTGAACTATTTAATTCATTTTTAATTGACTATCAGAAATTCCCCCATTAACATGTGTTTATTTACATTCTTTATCTCTGTTATTTTAACCCTGTTATCCGCTAATAGTTAATAATGTTGCGAAAGTAACTATCTACCTACCGTGCATGCTCAAAGAATAAAGAAATACGTTTATCAAATTAAAAGAAGTCAATGACCATTGAATATAAGGTTTATTGAACTGTAATAAATTGTTGGCTTCCCTAATAAGCATAGCTGTGCTCACGACTATATTCCTATAGGGGGTAGTCCTGAGATATTCGAGACTAGATGACTTCTTTTTAGATGACTAAATTTGTAAACGTATTGACCTTAAAATTTGCACATCGCCATGTGTGGCAGAATATGTCTTGCTTCTAGCTATATATTTAAGATCCTTAATGTACCATATTCTGGCAAATAAATAAATCTATTCTATTCTGAAAACTTATAACATCCACGTTTCACTAGTATTATCGAAACTCTGTCCAGTGTGACGGGGAGTGAGTTTTTCTTTCGCAATATCAATGTTTGCTCCATAGTGAAAGAATGGAAGCATTTCATTTTACATCCTGTATAATATCTGACCCCCAAAATCAGAGAATAAGTATCTATATTTACACAATGATATAGATGTATTGTTCTGACCCCTAACTAAGGCTGGCCTTACATTTAGTAAGAAAACATACAACAGCAGCACAGAAAAATCAATAATTATACTCCAAAAACACGACAGATTAATAAACCCGGCCAAGTGCGAGTCGGACGCGCACTCCGGGATCCATAGCGTCACACACATAGTAATCTTATAAATATTATAAAACTGTAAAAGTAGTGTGTCTGTACATTGAAGCGGTGGTGGTCCAGTGGCGAGCAACCTTGCCTGCCGTGCAGGAGGCGATGGTTCGATCCCCGTCCCGACCGACTCGTACCAATTAGTTTTTCGGAATTTATGTACGATTTGTAACACCATTGGCTTTTCGGTGAAGGAAAACATCGTGAGGAAACCTGCGTGCTTCAATTTCGAGGCATGTATTGTACCTACTGTCCATTATAAGTGACGACGGGCTCACTCCCCGTCACACTGGACAGAGTTTCGGTACTAGTGAAACGTGGATGTTCTGAGGTGTCAGAATATCTCTGTATACCCCCTCGGGGAATATAGTCGTGAGCATATGCTATGCTATGCTATATGCTATGCTATGCTGTACATTGAGAGAAAAGTTAAGATATGGTTTTTTGGTCTCCCTGATTCCAAATTACCAATTTTCGGTTTTTTTTATCTGTCAGTTTATACTGTTTGTTTGTCCGCGCATCACTCGAAAACTACTGAACCAAATTTGATGAAACTTTTTGTGTTTGAAAGCTTATGTTTAGAATTAAAATCTCGTAAAGCCCGACCAGAAAAATAAAAAACCTCGCCATGTTGCGGAAAATCTTTGGAACTAATTTTTGTACTTGGAACACTGACATTAAAGGTCGTAATCGATTACAGCGCCCCCAAACCAAGTTTTTTACATTTCTGGTCAGGCTTTATATAAGGTCTAACAAAATTAGGTGAAACTATTTTAAGGGGGTGATCAGACCATCAAACTGAACAACTTTCTCTATGGGACCAATATCGAATACGCGAAAAAAAATCAGCTGTTCCATACAAACCTACTCGACCTAAATGTATGGGACAGCAGATTTTTTTTTCGCGATTTCAATATTGGTCCCATAGAGAAACTTGCTCAGTTTGATGGTCTGATCATCCCCTTAAAATAGTTTCACCTAATTATGTTAGACCTTATATAATTTATCTTGCTACAATGACGGGAACCCGTCCGGACGAAGTCGCGGATAAACTCTAGTAAGGTATTAAAGCAGTGCAAATAAATGGCTTATGTTAAACCAATTATAATAGCCATGTAATTTCCATGACCAAACCTGGATTCGAACCACAACGAGTGTCGTTTTTTGTAATCGTTTATCACTGGAAATTTAATCAGGTACCATCACCCACTTCAATGCCATGTCAACGCCACTATCGTGCGTCCAAGTTATCTCCACCGAACCTAACACAATAACTAATAAAAATAAAAACCAGCCAAGAGCGAGTCGCTCTCGCGCGCGAAGGGCTCCGTACCACTATACAATATCACAAAAAAAAGTTTTCTCCGGGACCCTTAGCCCGAGCCCGCCTGTGTCACACTTACTACTTACTTACTTACTACGCTGGCTCAGGGACCCGAAGTGGGTCTTGGCCTCCGACAACAAAGCACGCCATTCATCTCTTTTCTGTGCCATCTCAGTCCAGTTCAGGGCTCAGTCTCAGGGCACCTCCAGCTTCCCGAGATCTTTGGTAATCTTAGTCTTTGGCTTTTAGTGTCACACTTGACCGGTTTTTATTATTTTGTTGTTTTACCTTAGACTTAGATCATGATGCACTATAATCACAACAAGGTTCACGCTTGTATGTATAGCCGTTTTTACGACCAAGCAAAAAAAAAATAAACCTTGACAAAAAAACACGTTTCTTCTATTGGGACACCCTTTTTATTTTTTGTATTTTTTATTATTTGTTAGCAAATCTAAAATAATGAGAATAAATATCTTGGTCATTGCCACAGAAATTATCTAGACACATTTAAAGTACCAGAATCTAACCTGGACTTGTATTATGATGACTAGACAACGATATAGAATAAATATATAGATAGAAACATCCATGACTCTGGTACAAATATTAATATTCATCATACACACATATTGTCCTTATCCTTATGGGATTCGAACCCGCGATCCTCGGCACAGCAGGCAGGTTCACTACCGACTGTGCTATCGGGTCGTCTTTGACACATATTCCGTGTTTTTTTTAAATGAAATGATTTTTTAAAGAATGACGCATATTCTGAACTAAAATTTTGATGAGTGAAGTGAAGAGATGAGGGGGTTAAAGTTCTCACTTTTGAGTTTTTCGCGAATATATCCAAAACGGTGCGTCGTAGAGAAAAGTGGTCTTCCAATAAATGAAACTTTATAAAATTCTCTACACCTTTTATTCTATACACTTTTTCCTATTTACCAATAGTTTTCGAGCTACACGCTCCGGAAAAGTAAAAATTTAAGTTATAAAGCGCGATGAGCATTACCTGAACATCTTTTAAACCGTAACAGCGTAATGGCGGTTTTGCTAAAAAAATACTAAAAATTTCATAAAATTAAAAATTAAGGGGTCCTACACAAGAAAAAGCTAAAACGGACGGACGGACAGCGTAGGCACCCTTTGGGTACGGTACGGAGCCCTAAAAATACCGGCCTCTGTGTAATTTATGTATTGTTTGATTGACATGTCTATTTTATCTTTCAGGTCTGTCGTAAAGAGCATCGGATTTTTCACAGTCGGTGTTGTTGTCGCGAGTGAATGCTCCGGTCTCGAGCTTATGCCGGCTACACCTCAGTAAAAAACATTTAAAAAGATAATTTTATTTTTCTAAGCCATAGATAAGCATTACAAAATGTTAAATTTTTTATTGTTATTTTTATTTGTGAGTCCAACTCTGTGTGAGAGTGACAAGAAACCAAATTTTGTTGTTATTATAACTGACGATCAAGATGAAGTTTTGGGTGGTATGGTTAGTATAACTGTTTAATTTGATGTAATCTAATGAATTAAGTAAATAAATAGATTGTTGAATATTTCTGTTATTTTATTTATTTCAGAATCCGATGAAGAATGTACAAAGGTTTATCGGAAACGAAGGCGTCACGTTTACAAATTCAGTAAGTAATTATTTATTTGCATTTTGTGAACTACGCATAACATAGGTTGCACAAAGTTATGTACCTACTTCGTATTACGTTAAATGACCTTTACAACGTACCTACGAGCATACGTAGGCTATACCTACTTACGCTCACTCAGTGGAGAAACTACTGGCTTGCAGAACTGGCAAAATGCCAAGTGCCCCGAACCAAACAAAGACAAATATGAGCCTTTTTGGACGTAGCAGGGAGGTGGGCCTGGTCTTATAAGTAGTCGTATGTATAATGCATAAGCAAGCTAGGACTGGGTCACCCGGCGACCCATGTCCCTTCTGATTTTTGACTGTTTGCAAAATGACCTTGATATATTGCAACACTTTCGCTGCTAAGCCCAAAACCATGATCCTCGCGCCTACGACCTACCCCGTAGGTCGTCAGCAGCGAGTGTTAAATAAGTAGGTACCTACCTATTATGGAGAGAAAAGCCCTTAAGGGTGTTTATAGGCTTCAGGATTATTAGTTTTATTTTCACGTATGGACTCCCAGAACAAAGCTCGGTCGCCCTGGGGTGTTATTTTTGAATTCCACACATTCTAATCCAAAAGCGAAAGTACCAAACCTCAGAGGATCTACCCGGACATTCAAACTTCGTAATTGCGTGAACGTTCTCGTTATTGTCTTCTCTATTATAATGAAGTTCGGACCGAAACGGTCGCGGTAAATCGAAAATCCGGGTACACGGCCAGGGTTTATGCATTTTTTGAAGACTACCTATACCTAACGGGAAAATGTGAAATATAATAGTTTCTCAGGTCAGCGTCAAAGGTCATCTTACAAACACAATTGATAATAATAAAATTACCTACGCTACGTCTTCCCAATGGAAATGCTTAGGTACTTTCTGCTTCAACGGATAAACACTTTTCCAAAGCAAGCCTACAACAATGATGTTTGAATCTAAAAATTGTCAACAAATTAGGTAAAGTGAACAAATGAATCCTAAAATAGGTATTACTCCATGATGTACGCGAGATAGTAAATTCTCAAATTTGGATCACACTTCTTACCAAGCGAGGATTTTTTCTTAGATCATACCTACTAAACACTATCGCTGCTGACGACCTACGCCGTAGGTTGGCGACTAATGGGCCGCAGTGCTGAAGAACCCACGTAACGAGCAGGTTCAATTTCATTTCGCCTGTGCTCATGACGTACAGCGTGAGTCACCCAAACCTTACGCCTGTGCGGGTGACCCACGAGGTGAGCCGCATTGGTCTTTTTACGTTACGACTGTGCGCACGACTCACGTGGGGCGTGAGGCATCGTCCTAATAGAACGCGAATGCGCGATCATCGTAGGTTCGCGCGAATTTTACTCGTACGAACGCACGATCAAACATATTGAACTCGAATAGGTTTCCTAACTGACAATCACACGACGCGGTCGCGCAAATGTTTCTAAATCTATTCGCGCGAACTTAGTTCGTACGAACGCGCGATCAAATATATTGAATTCGAATAGGTGGCCTAATTAAAATTCGCGCGATAATTGAGTCGGCGGGGCACCGTGCCACTAGCTGCTAACTTTGGTCGATGAAAAAGGTAGTTTTAAAATCGAATTCGATGACGTCGATGGTACAAACAGGTAGTATAAGGCCTAAACAATACAGGGGATAGTTGTTCAGTGCGTTAAGCGCACTTAATTTCATGACATTTAAATTTGGTCAGGTAATTTAGCTGCTATGTTTTGGCTGCCATCTTCACACCGGTGCCCTAGACCACGGGCGCTCGCTCGCTCGCTCGCGTCGTCAATTCGCGCGATGATAGTACACTCAGTTTTTGCCATCGCGCGAACACGCGATGGTCGCATCGCTTACTCGCGCGATGATCGCGCATTCGCGTTCTATAAGGCCGATGCCTCAGTGTTAGCACTGCGCGAGGTTCATGGTTTTGAGCTTAGCAGCGAAAGTGTTAATACACTCGAGAGCAATGAAAACGGGTCACCATTCACCAACAACACAAACATTAATATCTCGGAAACTATAAGAATGATAACTTATTCAAATAAGAAGTATTTTATGGACTATACAGAGTGGATTTTTGAGACGGGGCAGTAAGGGCAGGTACCTTAACCGTTGCAACTAGAGGGAAACGTTCTTAAGAGACTGTCCTTAACTTTTTGAGACAGTTTAGAGAGTTTAGTTTTAGAGATAACGCGAACACACGTTACAGCTATAATATTTCAAATGTGCGTATGGATTGAGGAGCCACATTTGCTATGGAAAAACGGATTATATACCCATTTAGTAGGAAATTTGTAGATTTTGTAGGCCCAATCCGGGAATTTGTAGCAAAAGTATAGAGAAATTACATGAACATAAAGGTGGCTCCTCAAACCAGATGCCATATGGTTTGAGGAGCCACAATTAAAGTATTGTAGCTTTTTCAGTTTTAGTCGTAGAGACCTGATTTTTTTTGTAGGATCTTTTTCCAACTCCTACTAAATCTTACAAAATTTTCAAAAATATTCATCACGTACTTTCCGAGATCCAGGGTGGCTCCTCAAACCACATGCATCTGGTCTGAGGAACCACCTTTATTTTCATGTCATTTCTCTATACTTTTGCTACAAATTCCAGGGTTGGGCCTACAAAATGAGCATAGAATCCTTTTTTCAATAGCAAATGTGGCACCTCAAACCATACGCACATTATTTCAAAGGTAGAACCATTAAGGTATTATACCAGGAATAGAGGAACTGACAGCTTACAGAGCGAGATGTACCTAGCGGCAGCACTGTATAATAGAAAGAGATACAACCTACCTTGACCTTGTACCTACGTCACGCGAGGCAATAGAACCTTTTTTGGGAACTTATCGGCACAATCAACAGGGTAATTATTCGAGCTCTGTGAATATTTTTTTGTGAATATAAAGTGAAATCGTAAATTATTTTGTGAAATATAATAATAAATTTTCTACGATTTCACGTTGAACTCAAATTTTTACCGTGCCGATAAATTCCCAAAAAACGGTTTCATTTGACAACTCATGTCAGTTCCTCTATTCCGTAAGGTATAGTAACTTTATGGGTAGCACGATTCCTACTATTATTTTAATATGTGAATACGTCGAGAAGAAGGACAGCAATAAAGGCTGGGCCACACAGAGTGCAGCTGCAGAACGGGTGCAGACCGGCAGTAATCGTAAACTATGGAATTATATGCGAAGTGTCACACTGCGGCTACCGTTCCACAGCTTTTCTGCAGCCCCGCCGGACTGTATTCAGTGTGACACCTCGCATATAATTCCATAGTTTACAACTACTGCCGGCCTGCAGCCGATCTGCACCCGTTCTGCAGCTGCACTCTGTGTGGCCCAACCTTAAGGTAGCGATCTCCTTTTTTAACTGAAGCTAATTTGCTATATGCATCTCTTAATGAGTGAATAGGACAAAACACATTCTGACCTCTATTTACGAGATAAGGTTTATATATTTTTTTGTAACCTTTGGTAGTTGTAGCAAAGTTTCTTACCACCCTGAAGGGATTACGGTCGTGAGTTTACGTATCTTTTTTATCACGCTAGTTCTCTAACTAAATAGTAGTATTTCTACTGGTTCTCTTATCTATGCTTAGCCCCACAGCTCCATGGAGTCTATTGAAATATTTTTTTTCCAGTACACGACATCTCCAGTCTGCTGTCCGAGTCGAGCTAGCTTTCTCACGGGCCTATACGTCCATAACCACCAGACCTACAACAACAGTATAGAAGGGGGTTGCTACAGCCCCTCGTGGAAGAAACATGAACGGAATACATTCGCTACTGCCCTGAACAAAGTTGGATACAACACGTTTTATGCTGGGAAATATTTGAATAGGGTAAATGAATAAAATGTAAACTGATTTTGGGTCAGTTCATATCAGGCGGAAAAATGCTCGAGCAGTTTTCGTCGATAAATTGATAATGAACACAATTACAATTAAAATAGAGTTGAAAATAAAGTGCAAGATACATATCCCTGTAGCGTCTGTTAGCATTATCTCTTGCACGCTATTTTCCACTCGACTTCAATTCAGTTCTTTATCAATGAAAATTGCTCGAGCATTTTACCGCGCGATGTGAACTGACCTTAAAGCTAACACCATAAGAAACAACTAAGTACAGGATGTTTCCCTGAGAAACCTGTAGGAAATTAGCAAAAATTTGTTCCGAGTTTTTTATACAAACGTTCGATCAGCTGATAGCATTTAGTATGGAAAGTCAATTTTTTTTTACGAATTTGGGTACAACCACCCCTTAAAGTAATGCAACTGTTTACCCTAACACCTATATACCTATTGTTCTGTGCTATGCGACACACACTCAGTTCCAGAAACGCTCATAAGAGTTAATTCTCCAATAAATCTCTGTCTAGCTTTTACTGCGTCAACAAGACAAAAAGTGACAGCAAGAGATTTAATGTAGAATTAACTTTCATGAGCGTTTCTGCAACTGAGTGTTAGGTAGGCATATTTAAATAATATGACATGACATTTTATTATTGTATTTAATGCCTTTCAATGTT
Source organism: Agonopterix arenella (assembly GCA_927399405.1). Taxonomy (NCBI): domain Eukaryota; kingdom Metazoa; phylum Arthropoda; class Insecta; order Lepidoptera; family Depressariidae; genus Agonopterix; species Agonopterix arenella. Next base: position 7,863,472 of record OV656710.1, read on the forward strand.
TTTGTTTTTCTTGTGTTAATTTTTAAAATTCGTTGTTTATTTAAATTATGCTCATGACTGAATATTTTCACACCTTACCTCTAAATGGCAGAATATTCTGAATTTTTAAGACTGTTATATCTATGTAGCATATTCTGGAAAATAAAGTATTCTATTCTCTATTTCAGTATGGTAAGGAAGAGGCCGGAGGTCCCGATGTGGTACCACCGGGCTGGACGGAGTGGCACGGACTTGTCGGCAACTCTGTCTACTACAACTATACTCTATCGAACAACGGAGTACCTACACATTCCACCGACCTTTACCTCACTGATGTTATTGTAAGTAAACAATTTGTAGAACTGTTTCTGACCACTTCGATAGAGAATACGGTCGTGTGCTTATGTTTGCAAGTAGCTGCAAATAGGGAACTTGCATCAAACAGGAGGATTTCGATATAGTTATGCTTAATTGTTGTACATTACTGTTTTGTGACCGAATACATTTGAAATATTAGAAAGATCTGGAATGTCAGCGGCAATGTATAACAGCCTAAGCATAACTGATGCATACAAAGGTGACATTAGAGACATGTGCCATTTTTTGGGTTCTGTTATTGTTAACGTGGTGAGTCCCATAAAGAATTTCATTGCATCAATCAAACTACAATTTAAATAAATAAAATAAAATAAATAAATAAAAAATTAGTTAATACTAGTAGTTATAATCAATTATTAATCAATTATTCAATACTAGTAGATTTGATGTAGTACGTAGTATTAATCAATTATTCAATACTAGTAGATTTGATGTAGTACGTAGTATTAATCAATTATTCAATACAAGTAGATTTGATGTAGTACGTAGTATTAATCAATTATTCAATACTAGTAGATTTGATGTAGTACGTAGTATTAATCAATTATTCAATACAAGTAGATTTGATGTAGTACGTAGTATTAATCAATTATTCAATACAAGTAGATTTGATGCAAAATCTTTGATGCATATGCTTGGCTTTTAGATCAAAGTAAAATTTGATCTAAGGCTTGGTCTGCGACTTCATCTGCGTTGACTAAAAAGTATCCTATGTACCTATTAATCCAGATTCCAAAACATAGGTATGCTATCTATGTTTCAAATTTCAATAAATAAGATCCAAGCATCAATTATAATATACGTACTTGCCGTGTGGCTCCGACTTAAAACGTACCAGCCCAATTTCTACCGAGGGTGCATGTCGTACAAGTTAACTAAGGGGTAAGGATTAATTCGCGGTGTGTTAGTGCGCGAAAGGCCAGCCTAGTTGGTGATAGGTAGAAACTTGGTAGAAATCACTCCTTGACACATCACTCAACCCTAAAACCTATAAATTCTAACCATTATTCTTAAACGTGGAATATTTCGAACCTATAAAAGTAGTGTTTAAGTCACGAGTATCGTATAAGTAGGTACTATTTTTAGACTATTTTATAGCTCGTGTGTCCTAAACCCGCCAACTTTTTAATTTATTGAAATTCTTTTATGAACAATGTATACTAAAAAACCTGGACGAAGGAGTTACGGGGGCTCCCTTCAGCGTGGTTGAGATATGGAGCATCCCCAAGGGTTCGGGGGGCGGAGCAACCCGAAGCAAACAACCGTGACCTTGAAATTTTCGTTAAAATATTGCAATCACACACAATCTCAATCAATAGGTAATAATAATAATCTCAATAGGTTCACGCCACAGGTCAAGCGCTCCAAAAAATAAAAAATATGGTACCTAATCCACGAACAACAAACTGTAGGTTAGCGTTTGTTCTAAGTGTAAGTTGTCACTTTTTCTACAGCTTGAAACAGTTTTATATAAACTGTGAATTTTTAAGTGTCAAAATGTTGTCTAATGTTTAAAAGTTCTTTTGTTTATTATGCAAGTAGATTAATTTTTGCACAATAATAAAATAACTAATAATTAATAATGGGCTACTTAGGTAAAGGAAAAGCGTGACCTAAGCAAAGAACTAAGTGCGGGTTTAGGTCACGGAGTGCTATAAAAATAGCTTTTAGGCTTCCGGATACCTATAGCTAGTGAACAATCTTGAATTTTACTACTGAACGGCGTAAACGCTCTTAAATTACTTAGATTAACAATATAATGACCTCTATTCTACAGCGTGACCTCGGTATAAGCTACATAGAGAACCAGACGGAGTCGCAGCCGTTCCTGATGGTGCTGGCTCCCCCCGCGCCGCACAGCCCCTTCACACCCGCGCCGCGCCACGCCGGCAAGTACGGCAACGTCACCGCCGTCAGACACCCCAACTTTAATATCGCTGTTGAGGTTAGTTTTATCTATCTTCTATACTATTATAAAACTGTAACAGGAAGTTTGTCTGTACATTGAAGATATTAACAAAAAAAAAGTTAGGATATGGTTTTTAGGTATCCCTGATTCTATATCACCAATTTTTGGATTTTTTGTCTGTCTGTTTGTTTGTGTGTTTGTTTGAGTGTTTGTTTGTTTGTTTGAACGAGTATCACGCAAAAACTACTAAACCGATTTTGATGAAACTTTTTTTGTTTGATAGCTTATGATCTGACTTAAAATCTGGTATATAATTGGTGCGGTCAAAGTCGCGGGTTAACGCTCGTATTCATATATTTTTTTAACCTTTCTGACACTGTCTTATTTGATGGAACACTTTATTGGTAGTAGTACCTAGTACCAAGAAAAATACTGGACCGATCGACCTTCCGACTGTCTTTCAAGAAGCCAATTCAATGATATTGTTCTGTAGTTCAACTCATCACGTTTCTTTTCAATGTGCTCCATATTTGCTTGCGGTCAAACTGGAATCCAAGGTTGGTTAACATAGACAACGTTGTTATGTGGAAGTACATCATCTCCAAGTCTTATCGAGGGGCAGTCTCCTTGCTGCAAGTTTTTTGTGGTTTGACTTTACCCTAAAGTATGTAACATATTTAAGTTTCCAACGCTGCTTCGACGCGCGCACCTTCTGTATGTACTTGCACGACACCACTAAACGCATCACTCCACAAACACAGTATCATAATAGTTATTTAGGAGCCAGGGAGTGGCCATTCTGTACGTGCTTAATACTATTATTCTGTGGTCTAGTTTCAATTATTGATCCTACTTGCAGGACAAACACTGGCTAATGACAATGCCGCCGTCCCCCCTACCTGAACACATAATGCCCAAGCTGGACCGAGTGTATCGCTCCAGATGGGAGACCCTGCTGGCTGTTGATGAGATGGTGGCAGACGTAGTGGACGCATTGGACACACACTCCATGCTCGACAACACTTATCTGATATACACTTCAGATAACGGGTATCATGTTGGTTAGTTCCTCTATTTATATAGGAGATGCTGTTGGCTGTAGATGAGATGGTGGCAGACGTAGTGGACTCGTTGGTAACACACTCCATGTTGTACAACACTTATGTGATATACACTTCATATAGCGGGTATCATGGTGGTTAGTTCCTCTATTTATGTGGGAGATGCTGCTGGCTATAGATGAGATGGTGGCAGACATAGTAGATACATTGGACACACACTCCATGCTGGACAACACTTATCTGATATACACCTCAGATAACGGGTATCATGTTGGTTAGTTCCTCTATTTATCTGGGAGATGTAGCTGGCTGTAGATGAGATGGTGACAGACGTAGTGGACGCATTGGAAACACACTCCATGCTGGACAGCACTTATCTGATACACACTTCTGGTAACGGGTATCATGTTGGTTAGTTTCTGTTTATCTTGATATGAGATGCTGCTGGGTGGCCGTAGATGAACAGTGGGGTACAATACATGTCTCGAAATTGTAGCCTGCAGGTTTCCTCACTATGTTTTCCTTCACTGAAAAGACAGTTATGCTACGAATCGTACATGAATTCTAAAAAACTCAGTCTGCCTGGACGGGGATCGCACCATCGCATCGCCTCCTGCATGGAAAGCATGGTTACTCGCTACCGAACCACCACCACCACGGCAGGCACGGCACCCAAACATGGTGTGTTTTGAAAATGTTTTTTTTTTTATGTAATGATGTTGTATTTTTTTGGAATCAGCTCATGAAGCCCTTTGATTTGATATCTCATACGATCGATTAAAAAGAAAATGAATCACCCAACAAATTTATTAGGGCCACAAAACTTATACATCTTTATGCTTCTTTCGACCGCCTTATTTTGTGCCTCTTGTATTTTTATCTCTGTATTTTACTGTTTATGTTTTGGTGTAAAATAAAGTATATTTGATTGATTTATTGATCGATTGATCTTTCTGACCTTAAGAATACGTTACTGAAGTCAAACCGTGAACCTCATTATTCTGCAAACGAAATTTCTAATGCGGCCCAGTTTAAATATTTCAACTCCTAAACTTGTATATTACAGGTCAATTCTCTCAAGTTTACGACAAACGCCAGCCCTACGAGACCGACATAAAGGTCCCCCTCATCATCAAAGGTCCAGGTCTAGAGAAAAACGTTAAGAATGACCAGCCTGTACTCAACATTGATTTAGCACCAACAATACTTCATTTAGCTGGCTTACAACCGTCTAAAGTCATGGACGGCCATCCTATAGACTTGGAAAACAAAGATGTGACAGAAAGAAATATGTTGGTGGAATATCATGGGGAGGGGAGTGAGTCGACTGTTGATTCGAAGTGCCCGTGGGCTTATGATGCTGATAATTTAGCTGTGAGTATGATTTTATAACAGAAAATTTTACAAAATGGCTGGCCATGGGCTGGCACATTTTACTATGGAGGCTGGAATAGTCATCCGCCGCCATTCTAACATTTTTCTAAATCTGTGGATCAAATTGACTTATCAACTCAAGACACGCAATTTTAGCATGTACGGTGCTTCCGTACAGACTTTGAATGATAGATAGATTGATAGTAACTATGATGATTTATTGATAGGAATACAATTGATTACGTTAAATATTGCTATGATAATGAGTGCACGCGATGAGTGATATTTGTGAACTGATTTGTTAATAGAATGTGATCGAATGAGGCGTTAGTGCTGATGCGACACTATGAACGGTCATTGCACCGTACATGCTCCGGGAGCGGAAAAGAAGGATGGGATGAATGCTGGAAGAATGATAAATGATATAATAATACAACAATAACAAAATGCTAAATACTAGACAAGAAACTCTTAAATAATTACATGTCACAATAATATTACTTAGCTAAAATATTTTCTAAATACTGGCGATGTCGCTTTATTTAGTACTCTAGCGTATCGTGCATTAGAAATGTCGTTTGAGCACCGTACAAAGCAATTCAAGCTCAATTAAACCATAAACTATGGACATAACGAAAAGCCTCCAGCCGGCGCGACAAGGTTTCAAGATGGCATCTGTATATTGACATCTCGCTTATTCAAATGACGTTTGTCATAATGTTTAAATATTTTATTATTATTCATTATTACAGTTCTGCCTAACGGAATACGATTGCAAATGTCAAGACTCAAGGAACAACACGTACTCGTGCTTGCGGCACATAGCGGAACGGATCAACATGAAGTACTGCTTCTTCAGTGAACAATCCGTAAGTCCCACAAAATATCAAATGTTTATAGCGTTTTAGTACAAAAATTACGGGTGACTAACCAGCCCCTCTAGTATGATGTCTCTTCTTGCGCGCGCCTCGGTTTTTTGCCTCATTTCGCGGCAAACGCGCCTTTCGCTCTCTGAAAAGCGAGGGAAGAGGCCCTTTTGTATGCAGAGACGCGTGGCGTACGAATAGAGAAATCATACTAATAAGAGGGGCTGATCTACGAGGTATTCGGTGAAAATCTTAAAATCTCCTATTTGGATTTTTACTCAGCATTGGAAAACAAGCTAGTAGTATTTTTAGAGGGTTGGTTTAACTAAACAACTTTCGCGAAGCGAACAGCAACATAAAAAAAAAACCTGCAAAACCTACTCGACTCAACTCAAATGTATGGAAAAGCCGTTTTATTTTCATTTTGTCTCCGTAGTGACAGTTGTTCTTGTTTGATGGTTTAATTTAAAACCACCCGTTTAAATATTATTAGCATGTTTGGATACACCCTGTATACAGGGTGTAAAATTAAATGGGACACTTACTTAAAGGGGTGCTTCAGACCATCAAACTGAACAACTTTCTCTATGGGACCAATATCGAAATCGCGAAAAAAAATCAGCTGCTCCATACATTTCAGTCAAGTTATGTTTGCAGTTTTGTATGGGACAGCGGATTTTTTTTTGCGATTTCATACTTGGTCCCATAGTAAAAGTTGTTCTAGACTAAGAGATAAGTGTACTTTTTGCAACCATCAGCTGCAAGGCTGATTCAGTGTTTATGGGGCTGCTGATGGTTTGCAAAAAGTACACTTATCTCTTATAATATTCAGTTTGATGGTCTGGAGCACCCCTTTAGTAAGTGTCCCTTTTATTTTTACACCCTATAATTTTATACTCGCATCCGCATAATGCGGACTAGGCACCGCTATAATGTTGACTGCTCGATAGCCCAGACGGTCGTGAACATGACACATGTGTATCCTGCACCGGGCTAATATTTGTATGGGGATTTTAAATGTATATCCCCCTCGAAACAAAAGTCTGGATACGTGCTTAAATTAATATGAATACTATATATATATATATATATATATGTGCTCACGACTATATTCCCCGAGGGGGTAGCCAGAGATATTCCGAAGCTTCAGAACATCCACGTTTCACTAGTAGTACCGAAACTCTGTCTAGTGTCTCGGGGAGTGAGCCCGTCGCCACTTGTAATGGACAGTAGGTACATTCAAGAGCACGTCAAGCTTGACACTTTGGACTTTGTACCGTTCTTATTTAGTGCGCCATAAGCGTTACAATCGAGCTGCAAGTGTAAAGCTTGATGTGCTCTTGACTGTACAATACATGCCTCGAAATTGAAGCATGCAGGTTTCCTCACGATGTTTTCTTTCACCGAAAAGCCAGTGGTGTTACAAATACGAATACAAACGAACAATACAATACAAACAATACAACAACAATACAATACAATGTGAATACTAACCGTGAAAAATTCTTTTTTTTAGATTCTTTATTGTACACAAAAACATAATTATGAAAAAAATTACAACAAGTCGTGATGTACAAAGGCGAGCTTAACTCTAAAAGAGTTTCTTCATCTTTCTTTTGAAGAGAGATTCTTCATCATTGATACTAACCAAAGTTTCTATCTCTTTACAGTCATTCCTGGAAGTATATGACCTGGCAAAAGACCCTTACGAGCTAACGAACATAGCGAACAAAGTGTTGCCAGCCGTCAAGCACTGGTACCAGCTCAAGTTGGTTCGGATGCTGAGATGCCAGGGCGCGCGGGACTGTGACAATCCGCTGAGCAGCGATAACTTAGTTCAGATTAATTAGAACAAGTTTTAGTTGAAGCCATAAACTTAATATACTATCGTAATAGACCTTTGACTACTTATATAGGGACTAGTTACGCGTGTTATTCTACTAACAAACATTTCTGCCACTTTTTGCGGGGGGCGAGGTAACATGAAATCCGCAACTTTAGATTTTATTCCCGTAACTTTAAATTCTAATTTTGTACGTTAAAAATCATGAAAATTAGTTTCGCGTGAACCCTAAACGTTCTAAGTTCGAAATGATTGTTTCGCTATTATAGGCTGTCTCGTTTACTGATAAGGTATAAAATTGAATGTAAATGCACATGATTAATTGATCTTATACCGTGGCAGAGGGGAAATGCTACCGCAAGGCTAGTCCTTATAATAAATAGTCAAAGTAATAGACCAACCATCTCCTCATGATCGCATCACCGAAACCGAAATGTCAATATCAACCATATTGATCTATTACGATAGTATATTAAGTTTATAGTTGAAGCATGCTTGGTTTAGAGTTGAGACCGTAGAAAAAGAAGGTACTAGAAGGAAGCACGTGTCTTTTCATATACACTCAATAAGTGATGCTAATAGCAAATTCGCTCTAGTTAAAAAAGGAGATCGCTACCTTATTGCTGTCCTTATCGGCGTAACCACTTTTTTGTACTACGGCCACCTGACTCCAAAATGTCACTTCATATAAATTGTATAGGATTTTAGGACTATCGTAATCTCATACCTGGTTTCACTGACATTCCGTCTACCACAGTAAGCGAAAAATTCTTCGGCGCGGGCCCATACAAAAAAAACCATAGACGAAAAATTTTTCGCTTATAAAAAACCTATTAGTAAGGGAACGTTTGCGGCGCCGTTCGCCTAGTCGTCGACGGCGGAAAATGCGGACGATGTCCCATATCAAACCTTGGCTGTCAGCTGATAGCCGTCATTTCATACAAAATGGTAAAAATTGAGGAGTTAAGCATGTGCGATACTGTTGCGTGCGAGCGAGAAGAGGTAACCACGAAGTAACCAGAGGGGGTGAGGTAAAAAGTCTAAAGTACTAAACGTGCTTTTTGTAAGGACCTGCCTGACCTCAACCTTTATGTGTCTTAACCCCGTACATAGACTGGTAAGTTGGTAACCACAGAACATCGGCGTATATTTCGCGGTCTGTTCTACTAAGGCCCGATTCGACCAAACGCGAGTAAATTTTATTCTTAGATTAAGTCGCCGGTTACTCTAGAGTAAACTGATTTTGCGTTTTACTAACCCTAATCTATGAATAAGTTGAGAGTAAATTTTACACGGCCAATTTTGACGGTGTAAAGCTTAACCACCACCACCAATACTAATGAAATGTCAATGTCACATAATTCAAAAAATTAAAGAAAAAAGAAACCTAACAAATTAAACCCATATAACCTGACAATGCAATAAGTACCGATACAACGACCTCTTTCTTTAGGTGGATTATACATTCGTTCTTTTAGTATGGGTTTAGTGTGGTAGATGACAAATGAAGTTATTTGGGAGTAAATGCTAAGAGTTGTTCCTTGTATAGTTACTCTTCTATAAATCAAAGTTTGGTCGAATCCGGCCTAAGTCGCCGTTTACTCTAGAGTAAACTGATTTTGCGTTTTACTAACACTAATCTATGAATAAGTTGAGAGCAAATTTTACACGGCCAATTTCAACGGTGTAAAGCTTATACCGAGTCTTATGAAATGTCAATGTCACATAATGAAAAAATGTAATAAAAAGAAACCTAACAAATTAAAACTGTATAATCTCACATTGCAATAAGTGCGGATACAAAGACCTCTTTCTTTAGGTGGATTATACATTCGTTCTTAGTGTGGTAGAAGACAAGTGAAGTTATTTCGGAGTAAACGCTAAGAGTTAAATTGTTCCTTGTATAGTTACTCTTCTATAAATCAAAGTTTGGCGAATCCGGCCTTAGAGATCTAGCACTTTTTTTTTAGCGTTTGCGATGTCGCAATTTTTATTGAGCCTGTTGTTTGTTGCTTTTGCCATCGAAATATCACGATTGTGCCCGTAGCCTGGCACCCTGGCAGTAGCCATAGATGCTAAAAAATATATTATAGATGCTTACAAAGTGTTAGTGAAGTGTTGAACCACATCTGGCAGCACAGAATCGCATTTTTTCACGCTCTATCTTTTTCTGTCGCTCAGGAACGTCATTTGCTAGAGCGAGAAAGCCCTACCGGTACTGCCGCGTGCTGTAGCATTCCCTCTATCTTTCTCGCTCTAGCAAATGACGTTCAAGGGCGACAGAAAAAGATAGAGCGTGAAAAAATGCTATTCCGTGCTGCCAGATGAGGTTCACCCTTATAATTCGTTTTAAAAAAAAATTCTAACTAGTTAAATTAAGAATTAAGTATATTTCATTCAAATTACTATGTACAGGCTGTATATTTAAATGCGTTATTAATGGGGTTCTTCAGGTCATCAAACAGAACTTTGCTACAGAGCCACAGAGCCAAAATCGAAATCGCGGAAAGAAAAACGGCTACTCCATACATTTGGGTAGAGTCATCACATGAACGTTTTCTACCGTTGATGGTCCTAAAGTATGTACAGTCGGCAGCAATAAGTTTTATACACTTTTGTTGTACTTCGTAGTACTAAAGTATATATAAGGTCTAACAAAATCAGCTGAAACTATTTTAAGGGCATGAATAATTTTCTCTATTATGAGACCAATATCGAAATCGCGAAAAAAAATCAGCTGTCCCATACATTTGGGTAGACTTGATACTTGCAGTGTTGTATGCTGATTTTTTTTTCGCGATTTCGATATTGGTCCCATAGAGAAAGTTGTTCAGTGTGATGGTCTGATCATCCCCTTAAAATAGTTACAGCTGATTTTGTTAGACCTCATATAAACTGATTGCTGCTGACTGTACCTAACCCATTTAAGTTTACACCTTGTATATCTAAAATGAAGTAAGTGTACTGAATTGCAATTTGTTTATCAGCTAAATGCATTGTATAAGATCAATGTCTAAATGTAGTAGAAATTAAGTTTGTAAAATAGCAACGAAATTAAAACAAAGTAATAAATGCACAAGGACATTACCAATTTTTTTATTATAAACCAATCAACATTTTATAAATAATTATAACGCTAAAGTATAATAATATCAAAAATACATCACAGTCACATCATTCAATGGCAGCTTATTATAATTTTAATGTAATATCTGTAACAATGAGAAAGTACATTAAGAATCCATACAAAAATCATCATAATTTACCAATTTAATAAGGTATATTTTTCGGACTGCAACAATCAGAACTGGGATACACATTTGACTGCAATTTTTATTCAGAATATAAACTAATATTAGGCACAGTATCAAAAGTATAATATAAAAATTAAAAAGCTTTAAAAAACAAACAATGCCAGCTGCATTTCAACTTATTTTGCAAAACGAATTTCTTTTTTTACAAAATTGATAACTACACAAAAGATAATACATCGACCGTGGATAAACTCATGGACTACTAATTCCGGATACAATAGAAAATAAATTGTTCATCGTGTAGATCTACGTTCAAGCACATGAGTAAATAAAATACCCCACATATATATCTATCATGGATATCTATTCATGTGTTAGATCTGTGTGGTATTTACTCGTGTGGTGGAGGGTATAAATATTGCCAAAAGGCATACAAACCTTATATTCAGGTGACAGCGCCAGGGGGCGGCGGGTGTCGGTTGTGTATGCTGAAGTAATCCGTCAGTTTGCTCTGATTCTGAATGTCATCCTTGCCTACCAGCGGACACGGGAAATACTTCTGCAAATTATAAAACACTCATTAAACCACCTGATGTAATGAAGGCAATCTTGGAAACATTAATGTGAGATAAGGAAGTCCAAAGGCTGGGTTTTAAGATCAAGGACCTCTTTATTTCTAAAGCATAGATTTCGCATCAATTTTACTTGTATAGTTAGTCCTCTTTTGTCTTATGACGTACCTTAAATATTTACATGTGACGGAAATATAGATATTTGTTTATGCGGCCGTCCACCTTTTTTACACTTTTTGACGTGCTAGTGTGTGTAAAGTTGTGTAAAGACACAAGCACGCCAAAATACGTCAAAACAAGTGGACAACCGCATAAACCAATATCTATAGTTTCACCTCCTTTTACTATTAAAGGTACGTTATAAGACAAAAGAAACTTACTACACAAGTAAATTGATGCGGAATCTATGCTTTAGAATTGAGAGGTCCTTGATCTTAACTTTTGTCTCTACTCTCTGTATTACCCCTCCTCTCCAAACTACTTAAATTACATCGTCACAACCTATACAACGTGTTAATGAATAAGCGCAAAACCTTAACACGTCAGCGTCAAAAAAGTGGAAAGCCTTGCAGTAGCGTGGCTCCCTCCCTCTATGCTTTAGAATAAAGAGATCCTTCCTCTTAGGCTAGGTTTTACTGGTGTTTATTGCTCAAGACAGCGGCATAATGCCGTCTGCGTACCTACTCTCTGTATTACCCCTCCTCTCCAAACTACTTAAATTACATCGTCACAACCTATACAACGTGTTAATGAATAAGCGCAAAACCTCATACACCCAAACTGATTTTATAACATAATAATTAGATTGAAACGATAATTTCATTATTTTGATAGTTAAAATTTAATGTTAACCGTATTTTAAGTTTTGAGCCAAACATTATTTGTTATCTTTTCAGCAATGAATGAAAGCGCTAACGTACTCTTGGATACATTTTAATAATCTTGTTTTGGTAGTAGGTAGGGTGAGTGTGCTCGTGCGGTGGATTGACATCGGGTTCAGTAAATTTATAATTATTTAATATTTTGAAAAAAAAATACCTATGTTGAAACGATGATAATTGGATTCTGCTCTAGATTCTAAACAAACTACTCTCTAGCTTTTACTATGTCAACAAGACAAAAAGTGACAGTAAGAGATTTAATGGAGGTTTAGCTTTAATGAGCGTTTCTGCAACTGAGTGTCAGACCCGAAATCCCATATACTAATAAATAGCTAAGAGCAAAGAAACAATAGCTTGAATGTGTCAATTCGACTGGTGGATTTTACACATATCCGATCCGATCCACTATGGTGGTTACCGGGTCTAAGTAGCCTGGAAGATCGCAGCCAACTTACCTGCACAGATTTAATGCCTCCAGAAATGTCCACGGTAGGTACAACCTGCTTCGGCTTTAGAAATTTAACAAATCGTATTAGCTCGGAGAAACTTGAATGTTCACTGTACGGAATACCTGAAAATAACGAACTATTATTTAAGTTTTTCAATTCAATGAATTTCAATAAATCATAGAGATGTAAATATTTCGGGGCTCTCGGAATATTTTGCCAGTAAACTTTGTGAATATCTCTAAATCATAGAGATCTAGAGAGATGTCAACCAACGCGCTGAGTACGAAACCTAGAGTCGCATCACCACCAGTACCACGCGATAGAAACTATTTTGTTACCTTGAATATGCTCATTATCCATTGCGGTATCAGAACTCAACGTTCGAATAATCTTTAGTACTACGCAAGCATTGTAAATTGTTTACACATAATATCTCGACTGGCTTTCAACCTCATAATATATTGAAACCTTACTATCGCGAGCAGTGTGTTCAGTTTTTGCGCATATTGCTGCGACACTGGCCCCGCCCCCTTTACACATATCCCTTTAGTTTTTGTGATTTGCTCTAAATAGTAAAAAAAATCAATTTTCATTCACAAATGATGAGGACATCATTTCTGTTTCTTCCGTTACTTCTTCTAAACCACGCAACGGATTTTGTTATGGTTTTCACTGCCGGAAGGTTTATGTGTATGTGTAATATATTTAATTATATCCCACCCTAATAAAACATACTTCATTTCAACACCAAAAACCCAATATAATTTAGGAACAATAATGAAAGGGCAAGAGCACAAAAGGCGGCAGCTTTTTAAGTGCGTATTCCCATATGAAGACCTCCTTACGGCCGGCGCACAACTGGCGAAGCGCAGCGCAGATCATTTTTTCACTGCCACACCATTATCGAATTTGCTTGTATTGAAATAACATCGAAAATAAGCCTAATTTTGCCCAGGAAGCAGATATCACATATCTGGGCTTAAAGCAAACAAATCAACCACAAAATGAACGGTACTAACCATGTATTGTAACTGAGTCTTTCTCGACGGTGGAATTCTTGCCGTTCTCCCACCCGCTCGGCTTGAAAGCCACTACCTCGCTGAACGTGCCTTCTAGACTGTCCAAATAATGGCGCAGCTTCTGCAAAAATACAATCATCATCAGCTAGGAGACGTTCACAGCTGGACTTTACTATATTTTTTAACCGACTGCGCCAGAAGGAGGGTAGTTTTTTTATTAGCCTACTTGATCCCACTGCTGGGCAAAGGCCCTTGCTCTTCCACGCGTTCCTGTTTTGGGCAACCTCTGGCCACAGGTCGTCAAATTTATCCAGGTCATCCCACAAACTCTTTCTTGGTCGACCTGGACGCCGCCGACCGTTTTCGGGGATCCAGAGCGTACTGGTTTTTGCCCATCTCTCAGGATGCATCCGACAGACATGACCGGCCCACACCCATTTAAAGGTCAGGCCACAAAGAGGCGGTTTTGCGGGAAAGCGGGCCGGAGGCAGACCTGCGGAAAGCGAATATCTCCGGACCCGCTCGGTTTTCTGTGTGTTTTTTTGTGTACGGTGTGGTGTGGTGGTAATGTTCGAGTTTGTATGTACCCTACCACACAAAAATACGCGCGGGTCCGGAGATATTCGCTTCCCGCAGGTCCGCCTCCGGCCCGCTTTCCCGCAAAACCGCCTCTGTGTAGTCTGGCCTTTAGTTTGGCGCTTTTCTCTCCGAGACGTCGGCTATTTGAGTATTGGAGCGCAACGTTTTAACACCTAGAATGCTGCGCTCCATCGCTCTCTGGCAAACCTTAGGACTTTTGGGCCTCAGTAAGTGACCACGTATGAGCTTAAGTTAGGAAGGACTTTTGTTATAAAAAGTTAAATTGATGGATTTAATTTCGGGACTTGAATGCCAGGTTATCATCAGGTTGATGATGATGATAAGCCCATATACAGAGTGTAACAAAACACGCTAGTAATATTTAATTTAACACCATAAAACTGAACCACTTTCATTACGGAGCCAAATTAGAAATCTCAAAAAAACTGCCGTTCCATAGAAAATGACTACTAGCTGCTCTACCAAAATGTGTGAAACAGTAGATTTTTACCTTCGCGATTTCAAAGTTGGTAAACAATTTTCAGTTGATGGTCTGAAGCACTCCATAATGTATGTAACACAAAACACGGTACTAAATATTTAAAGAGGTGGTTTAGAACTTAAATCATGAAACTGAACATACTTTCACTATGGACTCAACATTGAAATGAAATTAAAATAATGTGCTGTTCCATACATTGAAGTCGAGTCGGTCGGTGCCACAGAACACTATAAGAGAGGTTAGAAATGCAAAGTAGCGCTTTTGCTTCGGAGACGGCTGTCGCCACTTGTCTTCCTGCTCACGCTGCAACAATTATGCTCATGCCCTCTCGCTCGCACCACGCCGCGCGCCTTATGGTTTTATGTAAATCATTGCATAACCTGTGGCGACACATTCCACGCCTAATTTGCACTTCTAACCCCTCTTATAATGTACTGTGGTCGGTGCTACAGTTTTGTATAAAACAGCAGATTTTTTCATTTTTCACATACGGTGACGTCACACTGACCTCGTGTGTAAGATCGCGCATGGGCACGACGTGGAGCTGGCAAGACTGCGCGGGCGCGTGGCTGAAGCTGCGCCCCTCCACCGCCTGCAGGACTCGGTCCTTCTCCGGGCACGCCCATACACCGCAGCCCACACGGCGAGCCATGCCGAGGAAGAATTTCTCTTTGCCTGATGAAAAATTTACATTGATTTATTAATCTACAGATCAATAGGGCGTTAGATAACAAACAATTTTACTGCAAACTTATCCAAAAGAGACATATTTATGTCAAATATTATATATTGCAGACACAACACTTTCGCAAGAACTTCCAAGGAAAAATACTACGCCTCACGTCGCCGGCATCCGCACAGTAGCGTAGCGAGGGGGGTCAGAGGGGGGGGGGGCAAATGCCCCGGGCGGCACTTTACTAGGGGCAGCAAATTCGGGAAAAATATAGATTGATTGAGCTCGTGTCTATAACTTCTTAGAGCAGATAAAAGTCGACACTAAGTTACTATTTTAAATGCTGTACCTACACATACCTAATCCAAAAGAGTTCATTCAGACACACAGCAAAGACGTGGTGCTATAAATTTCGAGTTTCGATCCATATCGACTTTTTATCGATTTTACGTAAAAAGCTCTGGCTCCAACTGATTCATTTTTAGGAAAAAAGTCGAGCTCGTTTTGTTAACTAAAAGATGTCTGTCTGACCACTACCTGAATAGTTTTGCTAAAAAATTTCGAGCTCGCTCCGTTATTTTTGGTGAAGGTCTTCTTAACACGGACACGGCACATGTCGATCTATTGTAGTTTTTATCGAGAGTGGCATGCTAGATATGCTTATCACGCAACTCGTCTGTTCATTCACATTAAATATTTTTGGCGTTAAGCCCTTCCGTCCTTCCTTGCGTCTACTCATGCAAAAATGTGCAGGATATTGCCCCTTGCCTGTATCATATAAATTAAAACTGAAAACAGCACTACTTGACTTTAATACGGAAAAGAACTACTAAATCGAAACCGTTTTTAAGATAAAAATATTGCCCGATAAATGCTACTGTCCCATAGGCGCAATTACCCCGGTTGACTGTATGGGATACGTACTAACAAGTTCAAAAAAATGTACATACCAATAGTATAAGTACCGCAGACGATGAGAATAGACGAGAACTTCTTGCCGGCCTTCTCCATTTCGAGTTTCTTCTGTCGCAGGTGGTACAGCGCCATCTCCAGGCTCTGGTCTTGTGTGGGAAAGTCGTAGCGAGGGTTACAGTACCTGCAGCATACAGGACAGATCTTAAACGGTTTTATTTAGCTTTACTCGGTATATTTGTTAATTTCGTTCATATTGTCTATGTTCCACACGACATGTTCAACATGACACAACCGTATCCTTCATTCATCAATATCCTTATTAATAACTAGCGCCGCCCGCGACTCCGTACGCGCAGACTTTAAATACTCATAACTTTCCATTGAGCAAACCGATTGCGATAACACAAAGCTTAAATTTGAATCCAAAATAAGCCCTATGCTACTACGAAAACCACATCCAAATCGGTTCAGGAGTTTTTAAATGATCCGTGCACAAACATGCAGACAACAAATTCTAAAATAAAAAATAGTCTTAGTGCATTCCATTATGGTCCGAGATCCGACTGTAAAATTATGCACCTATATCTTTTGTGTTCGCAACTCTAGGAATGCCAGGTTCAAAAATGACTTTTTTGAACCTGGCAACCCTAGAGTTCCGGCAGGCTGAGAGATGGCAACCCTAGTTTTTCCAGTACTTTAGATCAGTCTCCTTCCGATGGCACCTCATTTACTTTCCAAACAAATAGGTGGAAAAATTTATACCAAAAATCATAATGGAAAAGGTTCTTGCGGCAAGATTTTTCTACAATTAAACAAAAACACACACTAGAATCACAAAACTAATCACAGACTAATTTCGTTCATCAAAGAAATAGGTGCATAATTTTACGGTCGGATCTCGGTCTAAAATCGCAATACATTTTTTTGTAAAATATCTCCAATGTACATCGACGCAAAATTTAAAATTTTATTAATCGGAATGATGGGCCAAAGTCAACATAGACTCATCTCCAGCACGGCTAGCACCCACGACAAAGCGTTTAAACGAGAAAAACCAGCGCCGCGAAACTCAGAACAAAATCGTAATTGTATGAACTACATTAGATTGTATGGGCTCCAAAGATTTAATACACCAGCTCTACACTAGCTTCATACTATTTTGGATTTCGAAGCTAGTTAGGCAGTGCCGACTCTTAAAACATAGTGATTCCATTCTCTTTGGAGAAAAACGTCATCCGCGCTCTTTTTGGCGTTCCGCGTTTTCTCGGGGGTGGCATCCGAGGCCTACAGGATGGTCGCCGACGTTGAGGCAGACCCAGAAAAAGGTGGAAAGACAACATGGATGCCTTCTTGGAGAGTTGGCCAGAAGTTGCACACAATAGAGGATTGGAGAGTAAAAGGGGAGGCCTTTGTCCAGCAGTAAGACATTAAACAGGCAAAGTAAAAAAAAATTATACCGAGTATGTATATAAATTTAAAAACAATAGGTTCAACTAACGTGGTATCCAAGTATATGCTGTGTATATCTTTATTCCAGAAGATAGGGTATGATTCCATGAGAGGAGACGCCCTGAAGTCTCCGGTGTGAAGCAACGTCTTCCCGTTGGGTAATGTAAAGGCCAGCATCAGAGCTCCTGGGCAACTGCGTAAAAGATTTATTGTTTTGTTATTCATAATGGGCTTGCGCTTGGCTTTAGCTCACCTGATGGAAAGAATAGATGAAGCCGAGGATGTAGCGCGCTCACCCAGAAAATTGATTCTTTTAAAAATATTCTGATTTTATTTGCTTGGAATAACAGACCGAGAGAGATTTCCAAACCTTACAGGTTCTCATTATATTCTTCGATTTTCTATTATTACTCTATTATTTCGATGTTAATTTTTATTCAGTCGTCTCAGAAAGGTTCCTAGTCAGGGTGACTCACATACCAGGATAAGGGTCTTCCGACCATGTTTTTCCCCCATCTTCTAATAGTAAACGATTGCATTAAAACTGAATTTTCCATTAGCTGGATTGGTTCACGACATGGCTAATGCCATAAAGAATTATAGACGGGAAGGCGGTAATCCGCCTTAAATTGAATCCTTTTGTGAATTAAATATTGTTTTTCCATTTTGATGGCAACCGGTAATCTAGATTACTAATAAATTTACAGCATTGATTATGATTACATACTAAACACATACACTGTGTGTAAAAGTAAAAAAAAAAAATTAAAAAACTCACTGATTAGCATCGACAGCAGTGACATCAACACCTTCGATAGTCAGCGTTTCGTCGCAGTTTATGACGTGAATATTTTTGGCATTGACTCCTAGTCTACTTATGCAAAGATCGGCTAAAAAATATATAAACTTTGATGAATCTAGACAGTAACAACTCGATGGTGGGAACTTGACTATTTTGTAAAGAAAAAACCAGCCAAGTGCGAGTCGGACTCGCGCACGGAGGGTTCCGTACCAGCATACAATATTACCAAAAAAGAAAGTTTTCTCCGGGATCCTTAGCGCCAGCCCGACACACTCTTGGCAGGTTTTTTTTTATTTGTTGTTTTACCTTAAAATATGAACTATAATCATATCAAGTTTGACGCTTTTATGTAATACCGTTTATACGATAAAGCAAAAACAAAAAACCTTGAAAAAACATGATTCTTGCATGGGCACTCCTTAATTTTAAAGGTTGTTTTATTTATTATTTTATTGCAAATCCGCCATAATAAAATAACGCATAGGTACACTGTTCTTGAAAAGAGCCATTATAGGTATGACAGACGGACGGACGGACGGATAGCGCAGGCTTAAGAATAGGGTCCTGTTGTCTCCAGCTTAAGGTGGTTGCAGAGGGGTCAATTTTATACAAATCTTTGACGCACAATACGCGTAGACGGTATTAATATAAGTAACTTTGTATATATGGAAAAATATTCATTCATTATCAAATAACATTTGCAATTTATAAAATAATTACGAAGATATAAAGCTTTGAAATTATTCATACAACATTTTAAAAGCTTTATATCTTCGTAATTATATAAATTGCAAATTTCCAAAAGTCTAGTTGCCGCGTCACAAATAACGTGACGCGGCAACTCCATCTACGCGTATTGTGCGTCAAACTTTTGTATAGACTGAAACCACCTTAAACGTAATAGAATAGCAGTTAAAAAAATTCTAACTCACCAGTGATTTTGGAACAAAACAATAATTTATTAAATCCCTTCTTCAGTCCGGAATAGTGATCTGAATGGAAGTGAGTGAGGAAATAATGTTTAACGTTGGGTATGTCGCCGTATGAGAATGCGTCCACTGCGAAATGGGTACCTGGAAACCGTATTTAGATTAGATAACCTCCCAATATTTGACATTCATTCCAAATAAGGTCGACAACATTTTCCTATTCCTATTTAGCTTTCTGGCCGATTCTGAGTACCGCAGTGAGTAATGTAATTTATTTATTAGAAAGATATACTATCCGACATTATCTTGAAAGCCGTTCTAAGAATAAATGAGTGTTTCAAACCTCTGTTTATGTAATGAAAGATAGCCTAAAAATTTCATTGCTATTTGGAATGTAGTATAAGTTATACTAGCCTGTAAGAGTTAAATACTATAGACTCAAAGTCTGGAATAAAATCTTATAATATAAATTTTTGTCTTTGAATTGACACAATAAACTAAACCAATCAGGTATGCATGTTGTTAGGTGGCACTAATACATTGTATTTTTGTATTTAATTCATAAAATAATTAGTCGTATTCGGTATTTTTACTGTCAGCTAGTTGGCAAAAGAGTTTTTTGGCTCTGCCATTTATAAAGCATATTTAAATAGTTTTTTTAAAGCGATATTAATGACAGAGGGGCAAATACGACAAGTGTTCACCCTCTTTGAAAAATACTTTAAATTAAATTTTTCAAAATCAATAAAAATTTACACGAACTATGAGGAGGTATCGTAAGCTTTAAACAAGAAAAGTTGATCTAAAATAGGTAAGTAAATTACCTACCTACAGATTGTCAGGATTTGCTATCATTCGTTAACATGTTGGATGTAGCAATGTTCCTTTCTACCCCGAAAGTGAAATTCAGACTGAGTTTATTAGAGATGTTAACATAATGATAAGTTTATATTTAAAATGTATAATATCAACGTCTGTATAAACTTGTCAAACTATAAGCAATTTCTCTCAAGTAAAACTTGCCAGGTTATTGAAGATATCAGAGCAGAGGTACAAATTAATGTTTCATACCACCTTTAATAAACTTTATACGTAAAATAAAATAAAGACATCACCTGCAACAACTTTGTAATGAGGAATACGTCTCGGCGAAAGTGAATTTCTATTAGATGTCGACTTAGGCAAGTTAAACTGAACAGATTCTAAATTTCTTCTAGGGGAGCGGGCGGAGCTAGCGCTGTCGTTTCTGCTATGCTGACCGCCTCGGTTCGGCGCTTCCGAGTTCGACACCTTGATGCTCTGTTTAGGGGACGCCTCCCTCTTCGGAAGCACCTTGATAGATCTAGGCGATGTTTCGTTCTCCTTTCGGTGCAGTTTACATACAGCTCTCCCATTTCTATCAGTTTTCACGGCGTCTGCGACACCCAAATTCTTGCTCATGTCCTGACCATCATTGAATTCTACATCCTCAGTTTCAACGCCAACAAATGTCTTCTCGGATACCTTTATAACATCTGCACTGTAACTCAAATAACTGTCTATGCGTTTCTGTTGCAAATTAACACTACATGCGTGTTTTTCTTTCTTTACACCAGAAAGTTTCTTTGTACCACTGTTTTTCAATTTGTTATTGTCCGAAAATTTTCGTTTCACTAATTTATAATTTGGTGGTTGAACAATGACATGAGATAGTTTCGCGATGGCATCTGTGTTTAAAATTAGAACTTTTGAGTTTTCTTCTGACGCTTTATTATTTTTTATTTCTAAATTGACATTGAAGGCGGATTTCTTTGGTGGGCTTGGTAAATTTTCTTCGTCACTACTCGAAATGGAAATGTGTGAAATACTATCTACCTCCTTCATCTTAGTCTCTAACACTGCACAGATTGTGAAGTCACTCATTTTGTTGTCGTTATGAGATACTACAATATTCTTAATATTACTATTCTTTGTACTAATATTTACGGTATCACAGTTATTTACACCAAATGATAGAGAAATTGTTTTTTCCTCTTTTAACTCATAGGTACTACTTTCGAGTTCATTATCAACTAGATCAGTAGCTGAAGACAAGGAGATCATTGATATATTGTCATCATTCGTTATTTTATCTTGAACTGCAATCTCATCTCTTTTAGGAATTTCTATATTACCAAAACTGAAAGGATTTGAGTCGATGCAATTTCTATCTGTTAAAAGGTCGTCTATTGCAGAAAATCCTAAGCCATCTTCTATAGTTTTCTCTTTGTGTACATTTTTGGTTTCAATTTTGGTTAATTAGTGGATATTTTGGAAATTTTCTTTATGTTGTAAGTCCTAAAAAAACAATAAAACTGAATTAACTATAAGAACACAAAAAGAAAAATAAAGTGTTATTAAATTAAGCGTAAAAGTTAGTAAAAAATCCCTATTTACACCAAATGATAGAGAAATCGTTTGTTCCTCTTTTAATTCATATGTAACAGTGCTACTAATACTTCTTTCGAGTTCATTATCAACTAGATCAGTAGCTGAAGACAAGGAGATCATTGATATATTGTCATCATTCGTTATTTTATCTTGAACTGCAATCTCATCTCTTTTACGAATTTCTTTATCACCAAAACTGATAGTACTTGAGTCGATGTAATTTCTATCTGTTAAAAGGTCGTCTATTGCAGAAAATCCTAAGCTATCTTCTATATTTTTCTCTTTGTGTACATTTTTCGTTCCGATTTTTGTTAATTTGTGAATGTTTTCGAAATTTTCTTTATTTTGAAAGTCCTAAAAAAACAATAAAACTGAATTATAAATACACAAAGATGATAAAATATGCATAAAAGTTAGTACATCACAGGTATTTACACCAAATGATAGAGACATTGTTTGTTCCCCCTTTTAATTCATAGGTAACAGTGCTAATACTACATTCGAGTTCATTATCAACTTGATCAGTAGGTAAAGACAAGGAGATCAGTGATATATTGTCATCATTCGTTAATTTATCTTGAAATGCAATCTCATCCCTTTTAGGAAGTTCAATATCACCAAAACTGAAAGGACTTGAGCCGATGTTATTTGTATCTGTTAATAGGTCGTCTATTGCAGAAAATCCTAAGCTATCTTCTATAATTTTCTCTTTGTGTACATTTTTCGTTTCGATTTTTGTTAATTTGTGAATGTTTTCGAAATTCTCTTTATTTTGGAAGTCCTAAAAACAACAACAAAAATTAATTATACATGCAAAACCGATCGGATTAAAAAAAATCAGCTGTTCCATACTAAACTGCACCCGCCACCGCTGTCTACTATACTCAAATGTATGCAACAGCAGATTTTTTTGCTCCGATTGGTTTGCTCCCATAGTAAAAGTTGTTCAGTTTGATGGGTAGACTCTTAGTTTGAACGGATGCTAATGATATCAATTTCACCCTGTATACATAGGGTCCTTCTTAATATGCTGACAGTATAAATACTAAATAGAGATAATAATACCATCAAACTGAACAACTTTTTCTATGGGACCAACGTCAAAATCACGAAAAAAATATCAGCTATTCCATAAAAAACTGTAATCCTACTCGACTCAAACGATTGGAACAACCGTTTTTTTTTTTGCGATTTCGTTGCTTGTTTGTCTGATCATCCTCTTAACAGTTTCGCTGCTAAGCTCAAAACAATGATCTTCGCGCAGTGCTAACACTGTGGAATGCAATACAATTCTGACTCACCGGGTGAGTCGTGCGCACTGCGGCCCACTTCAGTTAAAGTGTTAAAAAACGGTCAGCATATTAAGTTGGACCCTGTATAATAAAACAGTATTCCAAACACAAAATTTAATGCAATTTTATTTATTTGGACCATAAATGTTTAAGGAATGCAATTCTTAATTATTCTAACATAACATAACATAAATATTCTTTACTAACTCAAAGTTGAATCCACAAGCAAAACGAAAAGGTAAACTTAAGTATTGTCATGTCTCACCCAACTAAAATCTTCAATAACTGAATGGTCTACATTTGGTTCTTCATTAACAATTTTCTTTGGAACTTTGTTGGTTTGAGAACAATCTTGGGTCAAAGAATTATTATTTTGATTTTCTTTGTCCAATGGGAATGTCTGGAAAAATTAGATGAAGATGGTACAGTACAGGATGTCCTGGGATTAAAATAATAATAATAATAAATAACACTCACAGGCACATACATTGCAATGATCCTAAGCAAGCATTATAGGCTGTTTATTATGGAAACCATAAAACAACCGCACAAACATATAAACATCCATGACCGAACCGGGATTCGAACCCAGGACCCTGGTTTGTAGTTGATCATGAAGTTTGAAAGGGTAAAATCTAGTCAAATCTATAAGAATAATGTAAGAACACACATGAACATGGTTAAAGCCGCTCTATGGATACATGAGAGAGAGTAGATTAGTGTTTCAAATATCTGTTTTTGTGAATCAAAATGGCCTTAAAATTGGGTTGTTAATTGGAACAAGGTATAGCCAGTCAGCACTTCGTAACTCGTACGAAAACTAGTAGTTCAGCTCGGCGGTCGCGACAGGTCAATCGTGCGCGGTTTGCGTGGGCCTGGAGGAGCGTGTCCCGACTTCCCTGCGCGAGGTATCGACATTAAGGTTCGCCACACACAGACGGAATTGCGATCCATAATCCTGTATCAGTATTCAGTGTTGTCAACTATGGTTACAAAAAATAATAGAGTGCTGCCTAAAATAAAAATATATGAAATACCAAATGAATGACAATTGCATTTTTAGGTATAATTACTATCATGTGATGAGATCATGTCATGACATTACGATGATGATTTGTAAATTGTAAAAGACTATCGATAGTTTTAACATTAGACATAATCTGCATACAAAATGGCATGATTATCATGATTATCCATTATCACACAGGCTATTTTTGAGCGTAGGCGATTTCTCAAAAATCACTTGTTTGATATGACTGTAAATCTTTAAAAAATACCACCTAAGACATCAAAAAATCACTAGATCTAGTGAAAAAGTCTCTGAAAGCGGCAACCCTCCATCCGGAACTAATTCCGAATCAGGTTTATTCCGTATGTATGTGGCGGACAAACCGGTCGGTGGTCCGTTCCCCGCAAACCGCGCGAGCATAGACCCGAAGCGACCGCTGAGCTGTTCCAATTTATAATTACGCTATGGCCACGTATCGCAGCTGTCGTGCATTGACATAAGGCGCGGTTTAATTCGTAGTTCGTCGCGGTTGGCTGTAAGAGCGCGCGAAATAGGGAGAGTGCAGTATCTGTGTGCAAAATTGCCAATAGGTACTCTGAGAAATGCAGATTTTTATTTAATGAATAAAACACAAATATAAACTTACTTTATGGAGATTTTTCTTCACATTCAAATATCCATTTTTCCTTTTCAGTGACAATGAGCAGCGACTGACAACAGAATTCTGTTAAACATAACAAGTTTAAAAGAAAATAGGTTGGGTTTAGAATCGTGCTACCTTAATCAAGGGGGGATGGGGGGTTAAGGTGAATAAAAAAGTCTGTGGCTTTCATACAAAAATGTGGGATTTTTAGTACGCTGCAACCCAAATTTTGGGGGAGGGGGTTAGACGATCCCCCTCCCATGCCCCTAGGGGGGAGGGCAGAGTAACCAAACAGTGGGGTTTTTAGACAACAACAAAATATTTACATCGAACGCTATATTGTGCGTTCTGCCTCGATTGTGCTTCACTTGGCTCTCCCCCTCCCCTTCTCAAAAAGGGGGACCTCTACCCTGTCCCCCCCTAAAATTCGTGCCGCAGGATAGTAAACCCAACCCGACTTTTAGCTAGAAAATGTCTTACTACTTCTAACTTGGTACATAATAATATTTTCCGAACTTCTCATGCATCCGAACAGGATATATGAGTTAAAATAACCAAGGTGGCAAATTTGTTACTATATCCTGTAAAAAATTAAAATTACCAATCTGAAACCGATGTAAAAAAAAGCCGAACATTCATGTTTGAAATATGAGAAAGTGTTTTAGAAATAGTAAGATTTTTTTTTTTGTATTCTATTTTTTTTAAAGTGACTTTTATACAAAATGTTATGTACAATAGTCCCATCGTACCTTATGTCTAGATTTGACCTACTCTTACTTAGTTATTCTAATTTACTTAACGAGACACTGATGAATTTGCAAAGGCGAAGACTTTTCTAGCAGCATCAGAACTTGGTGATGCCAGGATGTCATGAAATATGCCCACATCGAGCATATTCACTCCAAGCTCTCCCATCAGTGTCATTCAATCCTGCTCGTAGCAAACACACTTCACTAACAGGTGAGGTGATGAACATCCTCGACCACTCCACACTCCTCACAATTAGGTGAACTACACTTTTTCATCATGAAGTCGATACTAAGTTTTATTATAATACGAGCGTTAACCCGCGACTTCGTCCGCACTAATTATATACCAGATTTTAAGTCAGATCATAAGCTATCAAACAAAAAAAGTTTCATCAAAATCGGTTCAGTAGTTTTTGCGTGATACTCGTTCAAACAAACAAACAAACAAACACCCAAACAAACACACAAACAAACAGACAGACAAAATATCCAAAAATTGGTGAAATGGAATCAGGGACACCTAAAAACCATATCGTAACTTTTTTTTTGTTAATATCTTCAATGTACAGACAAACTTCCTGTTACAGTTTTATAATAGTATAGATTTACAATAGTATTAGATTAGACAAAAGTGGAAATGGGCAGGCCACATGATCCGAGGAAAGGATAAATGGAGCAAAATAATCACACAATGGTACCCAAGGAATGGAAAGAGAAAGAGAGGCAGACCACAAAGAAGGTGGGATGACGACATCAGACAAATCGCGGGTACAACATGGGGTAGAGTGGCCATAGAGAGGCCAGAATGGAGAAGATTGGATGAGGCCTTTGCCACTTGGCAAACGGACACACAAAAATGGAACAAAAGAGCACTGTACGAACAATAAGGAAATAGTAAAGTCCGAAGGAAGGCTATGATGATGATAGATTATAAAATAATACCATATTTTCACGTAATATGTACAAGAATACAGCAGAAATTTTTACCACCAGTCAAGCTTGGACCAGAAATCCTACCAGAAACAATGTGTGTGAAATACCTGGGCTTCCACCTTGACCAACGCCTGACATGGAAAGATCATATCAAGGCAAAGAGAGATGTGATCAACAATCGGTTCAGAAATCTCCTTTGGTTATTGGGCCACCAATCTACCTTAAGTCTAAACAACAAACTATTGGTATATTGTTCCATCCTCAAACCAATCTGGCTCAACGGCATCCAACTGTGGTCAACTGCAAGCAAATCCAACATCCAATGCCTGCAAATGGTTCAGAACAACATACTTAGGACCATTGCCAATTAGTATTCCCTGAATGATTATTTAATACACCCTCCTCCCTAGAATTACGATAATTCATCAAAAGACTTTGCCCATGTGACGAACTGTATTCGTTTCACAACTAACAAATGAATATGATCAAAAAACAAATAAATAGAGTATGATAGCTAAAATTATATATAAAATAGGAGGAATATCATACTTCCCAAGGAAATGGAAATTATCCTTTTCTATTGTAGCATCTAAATCTAAACTATTATAAAACGGTAGCAGGAAATTTGTCTGTACATTGAAGATATTAACAAAAAAAAAGTTACGATATGGTTTTTAGGTGTCCCTGATTCCATTTAACCAATTTTTGGATTTTTTGTCTGTCTGTTTGTTTGGGTGTTTGTTTGTTTGTTTGAACGAGTATCACGCAAAAACTACTGACCCAATTTTGATGAAACTTTTCTTGTTTGATAGCTTATTATCTGACTTAAAATCTGGTATATAATTTGTGCGGACGAAGTTGCGGGTTAATGCTTGTTTCTTATAAAATTCAAATTTACCAGTTTTGTAGGCGAAACGGGATTGGGCAATATCTTTTTGACATTTGTGCTTCTTGTACACAGTACCTACTGATATAACAGTGTATAATGCAAGATAATTTTTAGATTTCTGTGAGGTACAGTTTTTTTTATAAATTAACATTTCGAAATTTGCCACGTTGGTGATTTTAAATCCAAAATGTTTTTTATTCGTCTACTGTACTGTAGATATCATCATCATCAGCCTATCATCGTCCACTGCTGAACATAGGCCTCTCCCAAAGCGCGCCACAAAACTCTGCTCTCAGCCTTCCTCATCCAGTCGCTCCCCGCTACCTTTTTTAGGTTGTCTGTCCAGTGGGCAGCAGGACGTCCCACACTACGTCTACCAGTTCGCGGTTTCCACTCCAGAACTTTGACACTCCACCGGTTGTCAGTAGGCCTCGCATGCCACCCCCGAGAAAACGATAAAAATTGAGATGTGCCTCCATCCTTATTATTTTACGTATGTCAGAAAGAGCACGCATGTCGTTTTTCTCATTTAAATGCTTTGTCGTGGGTGGCATGCTAGCCGTGCTGTTCTTCTGTAGGTATACTCGTTTTCAAAAATTTAAATACCTTCAATGACAAACTTATTTGGTACATACAGGAAGCTGGAATAGGTATTGATGGCTACATACATACACTCACGACCGTAATCCCTTTCGGGGTGGTGAGAAACATTTGCTGCAACTATCAACTCTCAACTAGGTATTGAGGTATAATATTTTTAATGGTACATGCAAACTATAACTTCTTTCTCGAGTTGTAGATAAAGTAGGTACCTAGGTAGTAGAAGGTAGGTAGGTATTAATTTCAAAGAAATCAAGAGTCCCCGCCCCGAAAATGACGCACTGACCCAAGATTTCATAAGCTTGTGTACATGAGCCTCCACAGAGGTTCGTCCGTTAGTTTTATCACATATTCAAGTTTAATAAGAGCATAAAAACTCAAATAAACAAAGGTGTTACTCAAATTACTTCAGTCACAATAAAACGTACCTGTGTCAATGTGTCACCATTAAGTTTTTTGACTGCTCTTGGGTTTAAAATAGACGGCAGATAATCGTTTATATCATCATCATTCATCTTCCATTATTTAAATCGTATAAACACAAAAAAATCAAAAATTTTGGAAAGTATCACCATTCACCAATTCGCCAGAGTATTATTTTCTTTTTTTTTCCGTGACAGTGACAGTTGATTTTTTTTTAAAAGGTAAAGGGTAAAGGGTTAAAAATCCCATACAACCGATGTCTGCAATAAAATTCTCTTATTTATAGCAATTAAAACGTTATTGTTCTACGTTTTGACGCTTCTTTGGAGTTTTTGGAGACAATCGAAAGACGCAGGAAATGCAGAGAAGTCCACATGAAAGAGGTGAACCGACCGCTTTGCCGCGCTACAAATGACGGAACACTTTTCCTGTTTACAACCCATACACCATCATATTTCACTGAACTGTATATTGTTCACTTGCACGACACTTTGTTACGCAAAACAATACCAATTTTACGAACCAAAACTCACTTTAAATAATAAAAATTCAATAAAATATGAGGACTCCAAACGTAGCTGACAAATAACCGCCAAAAACTCCCTTTTTTTTTAAATTATATCTTCAACCTCCTTTGACTACTTATATTGGGACTAGTTACGCGTGTAATTCTACTAACAAACATTTCTGCTACTTTTTGCGGGGGGCGAGGTAACACGAAATCCGCAACTTTGGATTTTATTCCCCGTAACTTTAGATTCTAATTTTGAACGTTAAAATTATGAAAAGAAGTCACGTGTAAACCCCAAACGTTCTATGTTCGAAATTATTGTTTCGCAATTATAAACTGTCTCGTTTAGTGATAAGGTATAAAATTGAATGTAAATGCACATGATCAATTAATCTTATACCGTGGCAGAGGGGAAATGCCACCGCAAGGGAAGTGCCAATGTCCCGTTATGTGGAGAGTACACGTAGGAAAATGATTAGTAGCATTTCAAGTAGAATTTCTCAAGTTAACGTTTTATAATTAAAACACAAAAGAGTTTACAAACTGGCGGAGCCACGTGCAAGCCTAACAGATGCCAATACGCACGCGTCTGACCTCCCCCAGACTTGCAGCGTGACTCTACCGCAAGGCTAGTCCTTATAATAAATAGTCAAAGTCAACCTCTCTTCAACGATTCGAATCTGGATACTTGTCTTAGATTTTTGAAAGTCACAAGTTCAAATCAGCAATCATCATTGTCAGCTATGTTTGGAGTTGGAGTTATATCGAATTTTTATTGTTTATAGTGAGTTTCGGTTCGTAAATTTGATGTTCTTTTGCGTATCAAAGTGTCGTGCAAGTGAAAAATATACAGTTCAGTGAAATATGATGGTGTATGGGTCGAAAACAGGAAAAGTGTTTCGTCATTTTAGCGCGGCAAAGCGGTCAGTTCACCTATTTCCTGTGGACTTCTTTGCGTTTCCTGCGTCTTTCGATTGTCTCCAAAAACTCCAAGGAAGCGTCAAAACGTCGAACACCAACGTTTTAATGAGCGGTTTTTCTTTGGTTTTCTGGGGGATCGATAGATGGCGCTACGGTCTGTGCGAATAAAGGTCAAATTTTCAAAAAGGGTTTCTTTAAAATAATAAAGAGGGAAAAGATAATCAATAAGATGCCAACGCATCTTTTGATGGAATAGTTCATTATTTGCGATTCATTTTGGTCGTAAATTTGATACTGTTTATTTCTGACATGGTTGTATTGGCTCGATCACTTGGCCTTAAAAAAATGGCAGGCACAGTCTTGACATGATTTTGACAGGATCTCACGAACATCTCTATGAAGCGAGAAACATGCCATAGGTTGAGTTTGTCAGGAAATAAAATAAAAAAAGAATAGAGAAAACTCTCATTGCTATAAATGAGAAAACTTTACTAAAGACATCAGCTGTATGGACAATATTGATCCCTTTGCCCTGAATTTAATTAAAAAAAAGGTATTTCTACACGTCATTCAATTTTCCCCCTATTTAGCCAACTTAAAAACATTTCCCAAAGGTAAAGTAAAATATGTGTATCAGTAGCGGATCTTTCCTTTGATTATTACGTTTATTCCTTGGTCGGCAATAGGATAATCGATAAAGTCCTAAAATGTGATATAAATCTAAATTATTTGTAAGTTCCACTGACAATAGTAACGGAATTTATGAGGAAAATAAAATTAGAAGAATAATGTGAAGAGGAAGTTTCATTTTTGTTCTGGCAACACAATTCAGTTGAAGATTCGATTTTGTGAGAACGGCTGTTTGTGGTGAAAAATATATATTTTTTGTAAATCTAACCCGAAATTCAACAAATTGCGATTGTAGTCCGACTTCTCAAGTTTTCCAGAATTTCCAAATAATGTAAGTATTGTTTTTGTTACCACCTTACTAGTTGTTATGTTAGGTTAGAAAATGCATTTACTAATTTTCGCTGACTGTCCCTCGTAATTTTTTGATATTTTAGCTTATTTTAATAGGGGCTGAACTGGCTTTTTTGTATCGGAAATGCTAAACATTGTTCTCGATGTCTCCGATCGAAATTTTCTGTTACACTTGAGCAAGCAACAATAAATCGATATTTTCTCAAGAAGATCATTATCAATCATTCTATCATGCGTTCAAATACGCTATCGTAATAAATACGCTATCATTTTATCGTTTTTTACATACAATATTCTATCATGCATTTTCAATATTTTTAAGTATTTTAGTACTATTGTAATTATGTTACAACATTTTAGATATTATTATTTATAAAACCATTATGATGCTTACATCGAATTACATCCCATTTCGTCATTCACTACAACATTAATTTGTATATGTTTATAATCTTGGTAAGTTTTATTTATTTTTTAAATAACCAGTTGTATTTACAATAGTATTATAATATGTATGATTAACTATGTGTATTTATTACCTCAACAATTACCTACAACACAAGGCGACGAAGATGCTGCATTTATTGGAATTTGAAGAAATTACGGTAACTATGAAGAAATAACTGGCGCTACAGATAAAAAAAACATTAAACCAGAGAATTTAGAACAAGATCGGCTGAAAAAAAGACACTCCATGCTAAAATGGCGGGAACTCGTCGTGCTCGTAATCAAGCATCAGTGGCGATTCCACGTCAGAATTCTGTGTCTGACAATGGAAGGCCACGCCAGAATCTGAACCCTGAAGCTTTGGCAGCAATGAATAAGGAACAGCTTCGGGCAGAGTGCAGGAAAAGGGGTCAACGCTCTACTGGAAACAAAAATGAGCTGGTATAAAAAATGTTTGCGTTTGTGCTTTTTATATGTTTGTTTCGCCGGCCGTTTTGTGATGCTTTATAATTTCGTTTTTAATTTTCATATATTGTATCTGTGTAGTTTTTAGGTTTTTATTGTGATTAATTGAGTGCAATATTTATTATTTTGTAATGTAATATATTTTGTAAATATTTAATTATGAAATGTTTTATATGAATCTGCACTTTCATTTCGCAAGAATTAGTAGAATGCATTGTTGCTTGTTTAGAATGCAAAATGATGTAGATATGTTCTAATTATACAGCTAGAAACTAGAAAGTAATGAATGGCTATTCTAGGTAAAATTACAATCTTGATAGCTATAAATGTTCATTCTTTTTATTTTGCTTTATTTGCATCTTTATAATCTTTGTTTATTGTGGAATTGATGATTTTGAGGAAATTCTGTTTACGTTAAAAATTGGATAAGAGTATGTACATTAAAGACATTCCAGAAAAATACTTAGTAAATTCAGGATATCTCCGAATCAAAATTTTTTTTTAAATTTGATTTTCTTCAGTGTTCACTCTCCATATATTTATCTATAGATTAGGCAGGATGGCATAGCTATCGTTTTCATTCGGAGGAAATCAGGAACAGAACTAGTACTGCATACATACATAATAATCCACAACACGTTTCGTCAGCAAAATAATAAATAAACCTACACTAAACTGCATACAAAATTATAATGAGTTTTTCAATGTATTGAATATTAAACAAACTTGCCTTACTGATATAGCCATGGTGGTCCAGCGGCGAGTAACCTTGCCAGCCGCGCAGGAGGCGATGGTTCGATCCACGTCCAGGCCGACTCGTACCAATGAGTTTTTCGGAATTTATGTATGATTTGTAACACCACTGGCTTTTTGGTGAAGGAAAGCATCGTGAGGAAACCAGCATGCTTCAATTTCGAGGTATGTATTGTGCCCACTGTCCATTATAACTAGCGACGGGCTCACTCCCCGTCACACTGGACATAGTTTCAGTACTAGTGAAACATGGTTGTTCTGAGGTTTCAGAATACCTCGGGGAGTATAGTCGTGAGCATATGCTTATGCCTTACTGATTTTGGATGGTTACTTAGTCTTTGGCGTAGTAGACTTACCTACCTAAGGTACACTCTGAATCCAATAGGTATTTCATGATGACTTTACTTTACTTTCACAAGTTAACTTTAAAACTTCAATGAGTTGTTTGATTCTCGCATATTTATACCAAATTGCTGATGTTGGACGGTTGCTTAGTTGGTACACTTTGAATCAAATATTTCATAAATATGTATGTCTTTAGTAGTAGCTTAGCGAGGGTGAATGCCCCGGGCGGCACTTCACTAGGGGCGGCGAATTCGGGAAAAATACAGATTGAATGAGTTCTGCACATAACATTGACTATTTATTATAAGGAATAGCCTTGCGGTAGCATTTCCCCTCTGCCACGGTATAAGATCAAAATCATGTGCATTTACATTCAATTTTATACCTTATCACTAAACGAGACCGCCTATAATTGCGAAACAATAATTTCGAACTTGGAACGTTTAGGGTTCACGCGAGACTACTTTTCGCGAATCTAAAGTTATGGGAATAAAATCTAAAGTTGCGGATTTCATGTTACCTCGCCCCCCGCAAAAAGTGGCAGAAATGTTTGTTAGTAGAATTACACGTGTGACTAGTCCCTATATGAGTAGTCAAAGGTCCATAACCAATTCGTAGAGGAGAAAAAAGGAGCACGCTCCTTTCGCTTGCTCTTAATTTCTGTTTTCATGAATATACCTACTACTACACAGTTCTGACCATAGCTAAGATGCTAAAAATTTCGAGCTTGCTTTGCTCGATCCATAGCTTTTACTTAGGTTACTTTGCACTTGTTTTATACGTAGGTAAAAGCTCACTTTTTACCTAGATAAAAAGTGAGCTTTTTATCAACCATTCCAACCGATTCATATTGAGGAAAAAGTCAAGCTCTTTTCAAGTTATAAGTTTCTATTTTTTGATCCATAAAAGTGTCTGACCACAAAAAATAACGCTCACAAGCATATACATTATAATGATCCCAAGCAAGCACTATAGGCTTTTTATTATGAAAACCATACAACAACGGCACCAACATATAACATCCATGACCGAACCGGGATTCACAGGACCCTGGATTGGCAGTCCGGCGTCGTCATACCAATACAAACCAAATAATTGTGCTAAAAAATTTACGAGCTCGATTCCTTTGCTCTGTTGTTTTTTGCGTAGGTCTTCTTATAAAGATAAGGGGGGGGGGGGGGGGGGGGGTGTTAATCATATACGTTGAACTCAGCAGTTAAAAATGTATGGAGATACGCATCTTTCTACTGCTGATTTGACTTTCAAAAATCGCTCTCCTGTATGAGTATGATTTTGTCAAATCTGGAATGGCTGGAATGTCAAATCAGCAGAAAGAAGCATATCTCCATAGTAATATTGAGAATTTCAACTGCTGAGTTCAAAGAATGAGTCGCTCCGGCTCTCCTGTGCCCCGGGTGACAGAAACCTATGCTACTGCACTGGACTTAAGTTTACTTTCATGAGTTAATTTTAAAACTTCCAAGGATCATCTTTATTTATAGCTGATTAGAGCCAAAAATGTATCTGGTTCAAATAAATTGTAAGAATATTAAAGCAGCTGCCATTCTGGCTCTGATAGTTGGCACATTTGTTATTTGGCTTATTACATTCTATCAGGTGATTAAGATATACAAACACTATTGTAACAATATTTTAATAGCCAGCACTTATCTTGTAAGTATTCAAAATTATTGAGCTCGTAGTCAGAGGAATAAAATACATGAAAATAACCAGGTTTGCAAGATTCCATAGCCAAATGCCAGAATGCCATCCAAAAGTCAATCCTGTTTTTATATTACACCCACTATTTTATTGTAGTGTTAATACAAATTTTATTAAACTAGCTTTGTCTAATTGGAATATTTATGCCTACCTACAGTGCGACATAAAAGAGTAGAAAATAAATGAGGGCGCCACTACTACGTGAGAACATCAAAATCTTGCATTACCTGGCAAGACCGACCTGCAGTTTGTACTAAAATATTTAGTTACTGCTGTCACCGTTTTCTACTCTTTTATGTCGCACTGTATATCCTTTGGGATTCAAGCAGGTCTATACCAAATTTCATCAAAATCGGTTAAGCGGTTTAGCAGTGAAAACGTAGTAGACAATTAGACTGATTCACATTTATAATATTAGCATAATTATATTGGTGTGGATAATTATGAATTTGTTTTGTATTTTTCTTTTCTATCTTTACCTAAAACTCTAAAACCCTATTAAGCGGGACAGACAGAGAAAGGAATCCAACCGCTACTACTTAGTCAGTTATTATATCAATATCATCGAATCAATAGCTATATAGTTGATTGATTCATATAAAAATACACATAAATAACCTATTTCTCATTGTAAATCGATGATTGATACCATACCTTAATGGATATGAATAAAAACGTCAGTTCATTTAAAATAACCATTGTATGAACCGAAAGATAACTCTTTGTTCTTATTTCTGGAGCTGATTTGACTTTCAAAAATCATATTTCAGGAATATGATTTTTGAAAGTCAAATCAGCAGTAGAAAGATACATATCTCCATATTAATTTTGACATTCACAACTGCTGAGTTCAACGAATGAGTTTCAAAAATCGCGCTCCTGATTCTGAGATGCAACCATCAAAACAGACTTTGTTTTTCAATTCGAGGGCGGCGAACCGTAATTTATAATTAGATTCTTAATATTTTTGATACGTATTTAAGTTTTTTCGTTAACAATTTAGGAAAGATTATGAAGTGTTGATGAAAATTTTTGATACATATGAAATGATAAGTTTATCTTTAACCTTTAGTTTCGTAGATAACGTTATTTAGAAATCTCTTACAGATAGGTAATTAAATTATAACTGTTACCATATCGTGTTCTACTAATTAGGTGCGTAGCTTCGTTGGTTTCTTCCTAAAATGATAATTAGGTACTTTCTTTGAGGCGCTCATGAAGATCTTAAAGTTAAAGCAACGTAGAATGAGGTGGTTCTTTGAATGGGTGACTGCTTTAGAATTTTTCGTTAACTTTGGAAGGCACATCAATTTGTACCGAATTTGCTGCACAGTGACGTTATTCTTTAAGCCAAGTTAGAGGCCTATTATTGAGATAGCAAGTTGACCACCAACTTGCCTCTAACTCGCAGTTGGTCAGTGTGGTAGATACATTTCCTATCACACTTTTATCTTTTGTGAGATATGTTCAAATCCGTCCCCAGGCCATGAATCGTTGATTCATCTGACAAGTCATCACATCTAGTTAAAAAGAAACAAAGCTGTCGTAATAATTTCATCAGATACCTACCTAAATGAAATTGTATAGGTCCATAATACAATGTTAGTCCATAAAATCTGTGTCATCTTGGGTAGAGCATTCACCTCGCAGTTGACATAGTGCAACTCAATCGTCGAACCCCTCTGTATCAATCAAACCAATACAGGTCAGTGGACCTGCGCACGCGGCAGTCCCAGACACGCGACGATCACGCCACTCCGCTATTTCCGTAATTAATACAGCTGCTGTATAAATATACACTTTAATGTCAAGGGTACAGATACTATTCTTTATTACTCGCACATCTAGGGCATCTTTAAAATAGGGTAGTCGATTCTTATCTTTGTAACTCCGATGTTAAAGTCGCAATTATTCTGAGCGCATACTTAAACAATTAAATTGTGTATGTCATAGCGACCCGTAAGTTTGGCGGGAAAATGCGTCAGCTGTTTATATGAGATTTGTAACGATGACGTTGATTTATTTGCAATGTACACTCGAGAGCAATGAAAACGGGTCACCAACATAACTTCATATCTCGGAAACTAAAAATGATAGCTTATTCATATAAAAAATATTTCACAGTCGATTTAATACTTTTTAAATTAATTGATAACATTTTTAGTTTTCATTTGTTTGACTTAATTAAAATACATAAATACAAATGCGTCAATTCTATCGCAGGCCAAAAATTTAAAATAACCATCTTTTGTCACAGATATAACATTTCCCCGTACTTTAGTGTATGTGAGTGATAAAATTGCCACATTAATAATAAATGTTAAATACTAAAAATTAAATTTTCAAAAAATAATGTATGTAGGTTTTAGCCTTTTTTATTGGCATTACTTTATAGCAACCAAAAATTTTATTAATTTATGTAGTAGTATTAAATTGTCTATAAAATACTTTTTATTTTAATAAGCTATCATTCTTAGTTTCCGAGATATTAAGGTTTATGTTGTTGGTGACCCGTGTTGATTCGTTTTAATTGTTGTCGAGTGTAAATCAATTATACGTTTGTTATCTATGCTGTACCTACCTATAATTTGTTTTTAAATAGTAGTTTACGCTCCAAATACCACAATAGAATTGAATCGCTCATTAACTTTACGAGAGAGTAGGTAATTTGTGTTTCAGTTACTTACTAAGAAAATTATACCACTTTATTTGGAATTTCAAGAAAGTTTTGAAAATATTCGTGTAGTTTCCCCTTGAAGTAACATTTAGATCTGGAGATTTTGTTCTGTTTTGAAAATTCGTTTGAGAAACTTTAAATAATCTCACCAGAAGCCGTAGCATGCTACACGTGATACGGCTGTATCAATTCTTTTATCTCGTTCTTTCGCGCGCAAATAGAAAGAGAGCGAAGGTGAGATAGCGCTGTATCACGGTGGCATGCTTGCTGCATCTCATAATTATCGAGTAATATCGAGCTTATAGACATTTTTTCACTGATTTCCTAAAGTACAGAACCAAACTTAATGTTGTTTAGTAGTCTTACGACTTATAATATTTTTACTCGATTGTTAAATCCTGATAAGTAGGTAGGTATAACAGACTTTAATGTAAAACAATAAACACGCTATATAAAAAAATTGCATGTCTGACTGACTAACGTATTCTATTGTTCAAGAATAATCCTAAATTTTTCATCATAGGGCAAGCCACGGTAACACGCGGTTTTTTTTTGCAATTAACATTCTACATTAGGTTTAATAATTATGTAGTTTGTTTCCTACCTGAAAACCCAAGGTGCAATCAAATTTAACTGTGGAGTAAGGTGTCCAGAGTGAATAGTTAATTGATGATATGTTTGGTCTCCTAATTGGAATTCTCATTAGATTTTCCTTCCCTATAGTCAAGTATCCTCTATAGCCCATTCATTTTACGGAGTTTTGTTAGGCAGGGTAGGGAGTAATTATTAATTGGACTTTTAAACTGTAACCGGCACCATTTAGAGACAAAAAGACTATCCAAAAAAAAAAAATTTCCTACTCAACATAGAAATGAAAATTGTGTGTCCCAGAAGGCTTTTAAATTAATAATGCACTCATTTGACTTAGATTTAACAATATAAGTTGTATTTGAGAAATAAATAAGGCATTAAAATTTTAAAATGAGGTATTTACAAGAAAATACGAATGTATTTTTCAAAACCTAAGTAGACAAAAATAACGAGATAATAGTTAAATTTTAAAATTGGAACTTTGTTACGGACGTGATTTTTTTTTTAATTTTCGTACATTTCTATTCTAGGCTAAAATTGGCTCTTGAATATTATACCGAAAAAAAATGTCAACTATTAATTAGTCCCTACTCAAACCGTAAAATGACTAGGCTACTAGTCTAGCATATCGTTTTGTTTTGCATGGTGGATTTTTAAAGAGTAGGTACATACCAAAGTAAGTACATTTCAAATGAACATAATTTATACGTAAGACTTTTACCATTGTAATATTTGGTATTAATTTGCGTTCGTTCTGAAATTATAGTAAAACTAATTTTAAAAGTTAAAATATTAGTTTGCTGCACGACGGGGATAACAATATCTGTGCCAATATTTAGGTGATTAACGCTCAGTTGCAGAAACGCTCATTAAAATTAACCGAAAAATCGCCAAAATGACCTCACGTAAGAAGGTATATCAAATAAGAATCTATGGGAGTTTTGTTTCATTTGCTTGTCCAAATTACTAATAACTTATCTAACGACAACTCACTCGATTTATTTAAAAAAAATTCCCAACCCCCTTTTCTGGGATGATGGGATGTCGTCAAAAATTTTTTTTTCTTTATGACTACTTCATTTCTGTTTTTGGGTTACTGTTTTCTGTCCTGATGCCAAATTTCGATTCAATAGGTGCATAAATGAGCGAGTAATCGAGGTGGGGCATACATACAGACAGAGACGGAATGGACGAAAGTATAAGGGTTCCTTGTTTGACTACGGAACCCTTGAAACAGCGGCTGACCTGAAACATATAATTAAAAATAAAAATATGCTGAACTTTGTAACTGCGTTTTCTAAATAATTGTTCAATTTAGAAAATCCTCATTGAATAATCACAATAGAACAGGCAGGTTTACGGGATAGATAATAATTTGGTACGTACTTCAAGGATTCGAGAAAAATTATGAATACAAAAAGCCAATTAGCCATACCATCAGACCAGGAATGTTACTAGGCAGGTTCTGAGTATACCTAAATTTACTAATTATTATGGGCAAAGGAATACAGCCTACCTCGTACCAATTATAAACAATCTCCCACAAACTTTAAATGAAGATGTACGTAAATCAACATTATAAGAAAAAACTTAAAATGATAATGCTTAAATTTTTCGATGAAAACTTGTAAAGAATCATACCAGTCATATTTAGTGTTAATTTTAGTGTCTTTAAGGCATGTTCATGTATCGGTGTAAAATAAAATTAAAAATATACATATAAGTAAATATATAGGTATTATATCGTACCCAAGTGTGAGAACTGTATTTGACTGCCAACAAACTGCTCTGCAGTTTGGCAGATAAATAATGTAACAAAACTGTATTATAGTTCTGAAATAAAAATAAATTAAAAAAAAAGATTCAGGTCCTTTAAGGGTACGTACTGTAGACTGAATATTATCAAGAGAAGCTGAGAGCGCCGCGAATACTGGAAAGGAAGGGATCGAGATATGACAACAATGTATGGAAAATCGTGCCTTTGTTTGATTTAGTTGCAAGATTTTGAAAGCAATTTCAACTTAGTAAAAAAAGTCTGAAAGGTACAAGAAACATAGATTTTCTCCCACTCTGTAATGTGCGTATAAAAGCAATTCTGGTTTTCGTGACTATTATTATTTTAAGGTCTGTACCACTGCAAAATAATTTGAATTTGGCCGCGTAATGTTTTTTTACCCGACTGCGCCAGAAGGAGGGTATATATCAACAATGTATGAAACTAGCCCGATCTCCTTTTGCTTGAGGTGTAACGGAAGTCTTCAAGTCCGTAGCAATGACGAAAAACGACAGACAAAACGTATTCAGTTTCACTTTTGTCCAGCACCGGTCGATAGTGAAATGAAAGAGCTCTCTCTTGAAAGTGAAATTAAATTCGTGGTGGCGCGCTTTGACGTCACTCTACCTAACTCAATCTCGTTGTAATATACGCGTTAATATCAGATTGCGGACGTGGTGCCCACCGTGAACATTTTAATTTAGTGCTGTGATACTGTGAGTGAATTTTTATGTTTATTTGCTAATTTTGTTTTTAGCTCAGTGTTCCGACCTTTGGTTTAGAATGTTTTATTTATTTATTTAATATTCTTGTTTTTTATTATATAAGGTCTAACAAAATTAGGTGAAACTATTTTAAGGAGATGATCAAACCATCAAACTGAACAACTTTCTCTATGGAACTAATATCGAAATCGCGAAAAAATGTGCTGTTCCATACAAACGTACTCGACCTAAATGTATGGGATTTTTTTTTCGCGATTTCGATCTTGGTCCCATAGAGAAAGTTGTTCAGTTTAATGGTCTGATCATCCCCTTAAAATAGTTTCATCTAATTTTGTTAGACCTTATATATCGTATCGTCGTTGTTTGAAGATCTTTAGGACTTTCATTTTATAACCGTTATTATCACGTTCGTAGAATATCACGCTTGATTGTATTTATCGTATTTTTTAATGTATTTCTGCATGTTTTAGATTTTAACAAATGAACACAAAAAATAATAATTATTGATAAAAGATATTTATTTCCTTTCGCATTTTGTATGGAGAATTCCAATTGGCCTCTTAACTGGAAAAGCAGCGAATATGTATGATTTTGTTTTTTTAATTAAAAGTTGAGTTCATTTGTTAACAATTTGTATAATGAAACAACTTGATGGTATATTATTTATAATTAGGATTTTAGTACTCTAATAATAGGAACAATCGATAATGTTGGATATCAATGCCATTGAAATGCAATGAAAAGACAAAAAAGTCTGTGACATGGCTGGTGACACGCAATATTAGTTCTTATTGCTTAGGTTTTTAATATGGACAAGTTGTTTTATATTTCTTCGTTAGTTACTAAGATTTTTTTCGTGTCAGCTATATCGAATGACAATCATTCATGCTGTAGTGGAAAGTCAAGTCAGCAATGGTCGTGTCGAGGCTGACGGCCCAGGGTACATACACCAGGCGAACTCAGGTTTCGTCACTCAGAAATTTCTTTGCAATTAATAAATAGGAATAGGATATACATACTACCTTATGTAAAACTTTGTAGGTATCGTATGCTACCTAGTTCTTCAATAACTTACAAATAAAACATAGGCTAAATCTAAGATCTAAACTAAAAGTGTGTTACCACAAATGTTTTGGTTAATAAAATAATTATAATGTTATGGGTTTTTGCATTCTTGAAATTTAATCTACACATTTTGACATTTACCAATAGTCAAATCAATTTTATAGGTTCAATCAGACCCCATCAGTAAACGAATTTCAATTACTATGAATTATTTTTTACTTGAAAGTACGTAATAAAACTAGACTAAAATGTCAGGATTCCCGTGCGTTATCGTAAGATAATGTAGAAATAAGATTTTATTTTTAACCTAGCAACTTGCCACTTCTTTTTATAAATCTTGAAGCAAAATTATTCTTGTGGTGTCGCTGACTGAAGGTTGAAATTAATATATATTGAACAAGAAGTGAAATAATGAATGATAGCCCAGTCATTTTACGGTTTGAGCCGGGACTAATTAATAATAGATTTTTTTTTTCGGTATAGTATTTATGAGCCAATTTGAGCTCAGAAAAGTACATGTACCAAAATAAAAAAAATCATGTCAGCAACAGTTCCAATTTTAAAATTTAGCTATTATCTCGTTCTAAAAAAGCTGATGGTAATTTTTTTTTGCACATATTTAAGGCATTACCATTATACATACTTCAAACATGGTGTAAATATTTTTGTCTACTTAGAAGGTTTTGAAAAATGCATTCGTATTTTCTAATAAAAACGTCATTTTTTAAATTTCGATGCCTATTTTATTGCTCAAAAATAATTTATATTATTAAATCTAATTCAAACGAGTGCATTGGTATTAATATTATTAATTTAAAAGCCTTCTGGGACACACAATTTTAATTTCTATGTTGCGTAGCCAATATTTTTTTAATTTGCTTTCAGAAAGTCTTTTTGTCACTAAATGGTGCCGGTTACAGTTTAGTCCAATTAATAATTACTTCCCACCTCTCCTAACAAAACTCCGTAAAATGAATGGGCTAATGACGGAGGATATAGGTTTTTTTAATCGCACTTATTTCATGTAACAGAATAAAATCACATTGTTTCCCTCTATCTCTCTGAGAATCAGGGCAGGCAAAATAACTTCTTCTATGGAGTCGATAGCGTATCTTTTAAAATCTTATCTATCACACAAGCGTATTTTGAGTGTAGGCGATTTCGCAACTGCACCGCAACAACGTCGGAACTGTACTGTCGCAACGTTACAAAAGAATCGCCGCGATTTTTACTGAAGGTTATCGCCGCGATTCCGCCTCGACACTGATGGAAATCAGAAATATCGCGGCGATAACGCTGCGATATAGTGGTGGAATCGCGGCGATATCGCTACGATATCGTTCCGCCTACGTTCAAAAATAGCTCGTGTGATATTGATATGGCTATAAATTGGACTTGCCATCGTGGTGAAGAAATTTGTCAATCAGCGGTCCATATTGCTGATCTTGTCCGATTCGTCCTACCTAGGCAAGGTAGGACGAATCGGACAAGATCACTGTAATTATAATTCGCAACACTGCCAGTGTAAGTGGACCAACAATGCCAGAATGTACGTAGTGAAGCTACAGCGTTGTTATTACTTCGTACAGCGACGTTGCCATCTAAGGCGAGTGGCAGAAATCGAGCGAACGTATCGTAAACGATGCCCTAATGTGTACCTGCCAAGACTAAGCGATATATTAATTTGGGTTGCAGCTCGCCCGGCTCGGGTACTACAAGCTGGCGGCGGCTGTGCAGGCGGACACCGAGCAGCGCTCGCGCAACGGTCTCCACCACCCACATCCCAAGGAGATCAGGTAATGATCCTCTCTTCTATATGATAGTAAAAGTAATGGATGGATGGATGAGGGCAGCGCAGGATAGTCAGATTATTTATTTTTATTCAGCATAAGCATATTCTCACGACTATATTCCCCGAGGGGGTAGTCAGAGATATTCTGAAACCTCAGAACATCCACATTTTATTTTTATTTATTAATATATATTACGTATATACACTATTAGTTGTGGCGATCCTTGGGGGAGGAATATGTCCAGCACTGGACGTCCATCGGCTGAGATGATGATGATGTTGTCTAATCATTTAGCTACACTGCAAAAATGTAAAATCGACACCAAGGTCTAATGTAAGGCACTACATTTTGGCAAATAAATGAATCTAAATCTGAGTTCTGAGTTTACTGTGGTGTGGAGTTGGAGCTAGCATGACAGCGCCACAGCAAATTCGCGCTTTAACTATTTTTATATTGTCGTGGCATAACGCGGTCGCGCGCAGCATGCTACGCCTTTATTGATGACGTGGCAAATGTATGGGTTATGTGGTATTGCCACGTACAAAGCCACGTACCGCTTCATTGTTACGCATATGGCCTGATATATGGGTGATATGTGACGCCGGGTAAGCGCAACTCAGAAACAAATTAGAAAAATTTTACGCATGAATAGGCTGCGGATTTTATGCACTCTGTCTATTTTGTAATTGTGGTAATTCTCCCCATTTCATTCCGGTTTCTGATAGTGAGTTCTGAAAGTAGTAATAAAATAAATAACCATTAAACTGGAATTTCTTACCTACATTTAGTTCAGGCAGCGAATGATTCTAGATGGAAAAGTCGAAAGCAGGATATTTGACTACGGAACTTTATTTGAAGAGTACAGGGGCAATACAAGAAATGTCACAAAAACAAAAAGTTGTGAAATCAACATTTATAATTTAGAAAGTTAACAATTTTCTTAGGTTCCTGTACACAGGTTTTAAATTCTAGTAACACATCTGACAATGCTCGTTTTTACGCTTTTTGTACAATGCCAAATAAAAATACGCGGGAAAATGAGAAGGTTGCCATCATAAATTAACTTTTGGATTTTTAGTGACATTCCTGGTTTTGCACCTGTACTCTTCATTTGGACTAGTTAGGAGACAAATATACTAAAAGTCCTGACCCCTCTGTGATAAGCGCGGGGGGGGGGGGCACAAAGAAGGTCCCATTTTTTGGTTTTTTGCTTACAACTCGAAAACGATGCGTCATCGGAAATTATATTGTATGACATAATGAAAGCTGATAAAATTTTCTACAACATTAGTCCTGTATACTTTTTACCTATTCCCAATCGTTGTCTAGCTATGAAGTCCGAAAAACGGTCGATTTTCAAAAATGTGTTTTTTACTCCACGTTCACTATGACAGATAGGGTTATCGACCTTGAACAAACATCATAGAAGACCTTGGTCAGATTTGGTTGGACATGGAAATTTCAAACGCCTTTCTTGTTAAATTCTTTTGACTCTTGTGACATTCC
The DNA here is from genome assembly GCA_927399405.1 of Agonopterix arenella. Lineage (NCBI taxonomy): Eukaryota > Metazoa > Arthropoda > Insecta > Lepidoptera > Depressariidae > Agonopterix > Agonopterix arenella. The sequence continues at coordinate 7,908,129 of OV656710.1, forward strand.
GGTGCATTCTACAGGGTGAAATTGATATCATTAGCATCCTTCCATCAAACAACAACATTCTCTATGGAAGCAAACAGATCGGTGCAAAAAGATAATCAGCTGTTGCATAAATTTGAGTCGAGTAGGCAATTAGGCATTGCATTGCAGTTTAGTATGGAACAGCTGATTATTTTTTGCTCCGATCGGTTTGCTCTTATAGTGAAAGTTGTCAGTTTGGTGGGTAGACTCTTAGTTTAAAAGGATGCTAATGATATCAGTTTCACCCTGTATGTGCAGGTCTTCACCTCTTGCTTGCTTGCAAAGGTTAATCGAAATTGATTCAGCTGTTTAATCATGACGATTGTACAAACTTTCTCATATAACCAATATAACTCATGATGTACAGTGTAACTTACTCGTTTGTGATAGAGGTTACATTTGACTGAAATTTTGCCTTTAATATAGGGCACTGAGGATAATGTAGGGCACTTGATTAATAATTGTTATAACATTTCGTCACGCTATGTTACATGGAAATTATGGAATGCGCAGTTATCGTGTATAAAACTACGAGCAACTCCCATAGTGGGTGATAAAAAGATAATTTCATGCGCATTTGTTAGAAATTAGCACTATAATGATATACTCGTAGCTTTATCATAATCATATCAGCAGATAGACGTCCACTGCTGGACATAGGCCTCCCCCAAGGTTCATCACAACGACCGGTCCTGCGCTGCCCTCATCCAACTCGTAACATATTATGTATGCTGATAGTAGTAGGTATGTTGTTGGGTATGTATGTCTGTTGGTGAGCCTAAATAAATAAAATAAATGAATAATAGTAGTAAAGATGGTTTTTATTTAGATTAATTTCAAAACGGGCATATTTTTCAAATATTATTATTAATATGTTACTATCAGTTTTAAACTATTGCATGACCGTGAGGAAATGCTGGTTTTTTTTTATATTACTTCTGCACCAATGCATTGTTACAGTACGACCAGGAAAATAATTCCGCTCGCCAATCTTCGTTTGCGCAGAGCAGTGCAAAATCGGGTATTCTCTATCTCGCTCCAAGTCGAATAGCAGACTTATGGTTGCTTCGGCAGCGAAAAGGGCGCGAAAGCAATTAGCCAAAAGCGGCAAGGTGTCACATCCTGATTGGTCAAAATAATTTCGCGCGCTTTTAAAATTTTTCAACTGCGCAGGTACATCGGTGAGACTTATAAACCTGGTACTACTGTACTGGACTTTTTCGTAAGAAATGCCTACGATAAATTGGTTCAGTATTTTAATGCAGACTACTCATTACTGAACCAAGTGAAATTAAATATGTTAGCCAAACAATTTTGAATGTCGTGCACATTTTTATTCTTAACTGATAGTACAGCCATGTCACAGCCCGGACACTGCATACAAATTTAAATTGACAAGATGACGTCAGCACCATGCGAAACCAAAGAAATTGAACTTTAAGTGTTCTTCTTAGGTAACTGCCGGGTAACCAGAGGGCGATAGAGGGGGTGAGGTAAATAGTTGGTGGGAAGATGGGAGTGCCCGTACTGTATGTAGTAATAGATACTCTTTCTTATACTGTGGTCATGTTGTGCCATTTCAAATTAAATTATAGTTCAAACAATTTTGTTTCGGACAAGACTTGAACTCGATTTTATTTTTGGTAACATGCTGAAGATTCAGTTTTGTTGTAATTATAACACTGTTAAATTTCAAGATGTGGGCATCTACAAACTGAGGGATGGATTGGGGGAAGATGGGGGCACAAAGGAGATGGAGCGAGCTTTTATCCAGGATTTTATCGCTTTATTATTATCGGTTTTAGATTTTCTAATAGTATTATTATTATAATTTACAGCAGAAGCAAGATGGCCCCAGTTGACGCGGACAGCCTGGTGCTATGGAGGCGACCGTTCACAACACTTGAATACTTCTTCAGAGAACTCTTCATTCTGATATCTACTGGTTTCCAGAGGTACTTGCTTCTCTTTATTTATGTTTCCAAAAATTTTCGGGAGAGGGCTTCCGAGGAGAACTTATCATGATCAAATAATTGGTCTTCTCTGAAAAGGACAAGTGCGCAGTACCCTTAACCTCAACCAACGGAAGTGTATGAAGAGATGTATGTGTAGAAGATGAGGCGAGAAAAGTATGTCAGAATCGTAGTGTGTGGCAAGCCTTAGTGTCTGCCTACGCCTTTGGGATAATGGCATGAGTATATGTATGTATGTACATTTTTAAACGACTTAAATAATACGATTTTTTTAGTAGTGTTGTAGTGGTTGAACAGCTAGAAGTCTATCGTTGCATGGAGATGTGCTTCTGGGACCTATTTTGTGGCTAGGTGCTATTGTCAAAGTTGATACCAGCTCGCACGCATGACGAACGGTTGTGATAATAAATAAATAACGCTCACAGGCACATCCATTGTAATGATCCCAAGTAAGCCACAGGATTTTTGTTATGGGAACCATACAACAACGGCACAAACATGTAACATCCATGATTAAACCGGGATTCGAACCCAGGACCCATGAAATAAAATCTGTGATTACGGTTTTGAGTTTGTGTACCTATGTGTGTGTGTGTTAAAAATATGTGTGAATCGATCATAATTTGTTGACTTTCAGCTCATCAAACTGAACAACTTTCTCTATGGTACCTACATTAAAATCGCGAAAAATAAAGCAGCTGTTATAATCTACCAAAACGTATAAAAAAACTACCAACCGTAAACGACAACTACCAAATCCAAATCGCATAATTTGTCCCGCCGTTTCTGCGAGGATGTAGTCCCGGCATAATTATGTGATTCATTTGAAAATCGTGTCTACCAGTTATAGGCATTTAAAAAAAAGGATTTCTTATGAAATTGGGAGTCGATTTTTGGGGTCCAGTTGACGAGGTTGTGTGGTTGGGGTCGAGTTGTACGGGTCGAATTGTCGGGGTCGAGTTGTCTCGGGGTCAAGCGGTCGTAAATTTAGCTACACGATTAGAGCTCAATTTTCTCTATCAGGGATGCCAGGATGTGTAATATTTATTGTAAACAGTAAAGCCATTTTTAATTTATTTTTCCAGGTTATTAACGTACAAATTACTAGCGCTGTCCGTAGTTCTATTAACTATCGGAACAGTGGTATCATACTACGCTAGTGGTCCACATCAAGTTTATGTACAGGTACGTTCATACATATCTTACTTTTTAACCGAATTCAAAAAAGGAGGAGGTTTCTTAATTCGACCGTATATATATATATTTTTTTTTTATGTGTGTTCGCGGATAACTTCGTCGTTTATGAACCGATTTTGATGATTCTTTTTTTGTTGGAAAGAGGATATTCCAAGGGTGGTACCGTGATAAGGAAACCAGGATGATGCATCCCAGAGAAATCGAGGGGAACCTTTGAAAGTCGTAGGGCCAGCTAGTGAGTTTGTTAATTTAAAGCACTACTCCTAAATTGAACCAATGAATTGACCAATGAAAATTGTGAAATAAACAAAACTTTAACAAAAAATTAAAAACGCCTTCAAAAAACTAAAAAGTTAATTGTTTTATAGAAGTCGGTGTCAAGCCAAGCCAAAAAACGAATGCAAGCCCTATCGCGAACCGTACCGGCTAGGCTTGACAGCGACTTCGATAAAACAAATCAATGTTCTTATGATGCGAACGAAAAAGTCATCGGCTGCAATATTATTTTTTAACTTTTTAGTTTTTTTGAAGGCGGTTTTAATTTCCTACAATTTTTTCTGAGTTTTCTGGTAGGCTGGCCTACTGACCAAGTGGTAGTCATCGAAGCATCATTATGGTGGTTACGAGGTGAAAACTTAAATGCGTTACATATTTTAGAGGGTACTTCAGACCATAGAACTGAACAACTTACATAATGAAACCAAAACCGGTCTACCCTGTGGACTAACTAATTAAAGTTGGAGGGTTCGAGTCCACTCAATATGCTGACGGTTTTTAGGAGAATGATCAGACTATGATACTGATCAACCGATTCTCTATGGGACGATTGTCGATATCGCGAAAAAAATCTGCTGTTCCATACAAAACTGCAATAATTGACCCAAAGGTATGGGGTCAGCTGATATTATTTCGCGATTATGATATTGGTCTCATACAGAAAGTTAAGTTTGATGGTCTGATCATCTCCTTTAAAAACAGGGTGAAATTGATATCATTAGCATCCTTTTAAAGTAAGATTCTACCACAGATTACCTCCCATTAGATACCGCAGACAAGGCCGCCGAGGCGCGCTACACATCTATGATTTTGCACTGATATAAGCAACGCGAGTTAGCGAGCTGGAAGTAGTGTGACCTTGAAATGGCCAATCATGTTGCATTATTTCGTGCCCCGCTACCCGCACCTAACGCCAAAAATTGTGACTTCGGGCCTGTACAAAATTGCGTGCGGTATCTATTGGGGGTAATCTGTGGAGTCTACCCATCAAACTGAACAACTTTTACTATGGGAGCAAACCGATCGGAGCAAAAAAATAATCAGCTGTTCCATACTAAACTGCAATGCCTAGTCGAGTCAAATGTATGCTACAGCTGATTTTGTTTTTGTTCCGATCGGTTTGCTCCCATAGTAAAAGTCGTTCAGTTTGATGGGAAGACTCTAAATTGTATATACAATGTGGTCCAACTAAAAACCGTGGTATTCAACCTGTATATACAACGTGGTCCAACTAAGAACCGTGGGACCACGCCTGGTCTCCAGGATTAAAACCTGGCGGACGATCTTTCTCTTTTCAATGGAGGAACTTTCCACTCAGTTCCTCCATATTATTATGTTTATAATTGATGTGTGTCGCAAATGTACACAGGTAGTAGTGTCAACGTTAGCCTGGTGGGGCTGGTGGGTGGTGCTGGGCGTGTGCAGCTCGGTGGGACTGGGCACGGGGCTTCACACGTTCCTCCTCTACCTAGGGCCACATATCGCCCGCGTCACCCTCGCCGCCTACGAGTGCGGCGGTCTCAACTTCCCTGAACCGCCATATCCTAATGAGTGAGTTTGTTATTTATTATGCGTTCCCATTCGAACATTTCAAAAAACGTTTAAAAACCTTTTACATCAACTGGTACCAATGACAGTCAGTCGTCAGTCCTTTTTAACCGACAAAAAAAAGGAGGAGGTTTCTTTGACTGTTACTGTTTTATATTACTCGTCATCTTACATTTTTATAGTTTATCTTGTTATAAAAAAAATTGTACTCGAGCTAAACATTTACTGAAAATGCTAGTTTAGCTCTATTTTCAACAATTTTTTTTAAATTTGAATATACATACAAAATATAGTTTATGAAGGCGAATACCCAATTTTAATCTTATTTTTGAATATTCGAAATATCCTGACCAACCTTAAATTTTCTCACCATTCCAGCATAATCTGTCCATCGGAGATAGACCCGCAGAACGTTGTATCGATATGGAACATAATGGCGAAGGTCAGAGTGGAGTCTATGATGTGGGGCATAGGCACGGCGCTTGGGGAACTCCCTCCTTACTTCATGGCGCGCGCCGCCAGGCTCTCCGGCGGCGGAGTCGCAGAGCTGTCCACTCCTGACGACTCTAGGACCGGCAGGTAAGGTGTAGGCATACTAAACAGGGTGTAAGAAAAAGTATCATTAACCTTTAAACCACATACTCTACCCGTCAAACTGAACAACTGTTATTATGAGAGCAAACTGATCGGAACAAAAAAAAAATCTGCTGTTGCATACATTTGAGTCGAGTAGGTATTGGAGTTTAGTGTGCGACAGCTGATTTTTTTTTGCTCCGATTGGTTTGCTTCCATAGAATCAATATTCTAAGCCGCGAAAAAAAAAATTGTAGTAGATACTATAAACAGCTGTTTCCCTTAGATAAAGTATATGTCTATATAGATTGAGCCTCACGCTTCTACCGTATGAAACAAAACGGGTCAACTTTCTTAGGTTGTTGTGCGTGAGGCGTCATACAAATTCATACGATACGTACGTATCATACGACTTCGTTCCGGTCGCGTTTGAGACTGCGGGTCCATGGGGTACCGAGGCCAAAATGTTTGTGCGGATCGGGCGGTGGTTGAAAGCTAAAGGTGGCGATCCGCGCTCTGGCGCTTTTTTGGTGCAGAGGTTGTCTTTGACCGTCCAGAAGGGGAAATACCGCTAGTGTCATGGGGACTAAAGAGCCGGGTTTGCGTGGAGCTGGACCTTTGAATGGGCCTTAGTCTTTATGTTGACTATTGGATTAAGTTTCTGACGAAGCGCGTTACTGATTGGGTTCCTGTTTATATATTTATTTTTGACGAAGCATGTTGCGGTTCTGATGTTTGTTCTTTTTAAGCATTTATTTCATAAAGTATAATTTGACTTATCAAAGCTGTTTCCTAATTGCAGAGCAAAACAAATGGTGCAGAAGTTGGTACAGCGCGTCGGCTTCGCTGGGATCCTGGCGTGCGCGTCGGTGCCCAATCCTTTGTTCGACCTCGCCGGGCTCACGTGCGGCCACTTCCTCGTCCCCTTTTGGACGTTCTTCGGAGCCACCCTCATCGGCAAGGCTGTCATTAAGATGCACATACAGAAGATGTTTGTTATCATCGCTTTCAATGAGGTCTTGGTTGGGTGAGTTTCTTTTTGTTTTTTTAAGGGTGACAAGGAGGGCGTAATGTTATAAAAACGAATAGGTAGTGGTGAAGCTCAGCGGTCGCGGTGGGTCTATCTATACATGCGCGGTGTGCGGGAGACGGACATACCCTTATTGAATTCGCTTTGAGGGTACGCGCGCAGGCAGAGGGGACCGGGACACGCTCCACCCGGCCATATCTAAACTATTATAAAACTGTAGCAGAAAGTTTGTCTGTACAATGTACATTGAAGATATTAACAAAAAAAAGTTACGATATAGTTTTTAGGTGTCCCTGATTCCATATCACCAATTTTTGTATTTGTTGTCTGTCTGTTTGGGTGTTTGTTTGTTAGTTTAAACGAGTATCACGCAAAAACCACTGAAACGATTTTGATGAAACTTTTTTTGTTTGATAGCTAACGATCTGACTTAAAATCTGGTATATAATTTGTGCGGACGAAGTCGCGGGTTGATTCTAGTGAATATATACCACTAGAAGTCGAGCTTCATGAAGTGCGCGCACCGGTGCTATACTCGCGAAACAATTTGTAATCAATTCCTATATGGATCAAAATGGCGCATATTATACGGGTCTTGCGACGGGCTACGGCGCGGCGTCCCGCTTGTATGAAGCTTATCTTCTGGTCCGGCCTCGCCGAGATATCTATGCATGTAACCCGGCCCCGCCCACCGCCCTCGATTGATCTGTTGCGATCGCTATTATCAGTTTTTATTATACTATAACGAGGCCCTATTACTAAAGCCTTCGTCGTCCTTCCGTCTGTCTGTCAAATAATAATAAACCGGCCAAGTGTGAGTCGATCTCGCGATAAGGATCCCGGACTGAATGAAAGAAAACACAGTTTTTGAGAGTTACGCGGTAAAATGTTTAATTTTAGATTAAATAAACCACAATTTTTGTTACAAATACGTAACAAAAATTGTGTGTTGGTATGGAACCCTCGGTGCGCGAGTTAGACTCGCACGTGGTCGGTTTTTATTACTAATCAGACGAAAATTGTTAAAAGCATTTAGTTTCATAACTTATAATCATAGGTAACAAAGTATTTAGGAGTTTACAAATACAGTCAGAAACTTCTTGTGGTTAAAAAGCTTATGATTAGTCTTAAAAACTAGTTTTAAATATAATATTGTTTTCTTTCCACAGCCAAGTCCTACAATGGGTAGAAAGAATACCGTACATCGGACCCAAACTAGAAGCACCTCTACTACAATTCCTTCGTAATCAAAAGGCGCGGTTACATAAGAACGAAACCGGAACCCTACCTGAAAACCAGGGTTCCGTACTATCTAGTCTATTAGAGAAATTCGTTCTAGCCATGGTAGTGTACTTTGTGGTCTCGATAGTGAATGCGCTCGCGCAGAATTACAGCAAGAGAGTCGGCAAGAAGAAGGGAAAGAAAAGGGAATAGGGTTTGCGGACGCCGGGCGATGCGATTGGTGGACTCGGTGAGTGGATGCTTTTGAAGTTTAGTTAGATTTAGATGTGATTCGATCGTATACAAATGAGCGTATCTTATTTAAATTTTTGAAAGTCATATCAGCAGTAGAAAGATGCGTATCTCCATACATTTTAAACTGCTGAGTTCAACGTATGAGATTCAAAAATCGCCTGGACTCCAATGTTTACACAATACCTATGCCAGCTTCCTGGAATCAAGGCTATGCTTTTTATTCTTTGAGAAAAAGCAATGGGATCATGTCCATACAAAAACTTAAACGCCATTTCAAACGTAAAAATTTTCTGATTTTTAAACAAATAATTCGTAAATAATTCAATGTTCAGCTACACACTTCTGGGGAAAAGTTAATATGTTTGTATAATTGTATATTCAATTTAAAAAACTCAAATACAGGTGGTGTAAAATTAAATACGTTAGGTACATGACTAAGAGGGTGCTTCAGACCATCAAACCGAATTTAATAAGGAGTCAAAATCGAAATAGCGAAAATAAAAATCTGCTGTTCCATAGAAAGTGACAACGGCTCGTCGACCCAAAAGTATGGAAACAGCTGTTTTTTTTTCAAGATTTCAATTTTGGCGAAAGTTGTTCAATTTGTTGGTCTGAAACACCCCCCAAGTATGTAACGCACACTCTGTATACATGATCCTAAAGGCATGCGATCACTAAACCTTAGAGAAGTAAAAAAAACTAAAGCAGACGACTCAACTTTCATTTTCTGTTCTTGTTTGAATAGTTCAATGTACACTGTATAATAAACAACGTGTTAATGAATAAGCGCAAAACCTCTTACTCCCCAAATGATTTATTTATAACTAAACAATTGTATTGAAACAATAATTTCATTATTTTATAAATTAAAATTTAAAGTTATCCGCATTTTAAGTTTTCATGCAAAAACAATTTGTAATTATTTCAGCAATGAATGAAAGCGCTAGCGTGCTCATGGATACATTTTAAGAATCTTGTTTTAGTAGTAGATAATTCGATTCTGCACTCGATTCTAAACACACAATTTTCTAGCTTTGCGTTTATTCAGTAACACATTGAATAAAGGCTGGGTCGCACAGAGTGCGGCTGCGGGCCGGCGGTAATTGTAAACTATGGAATTATATGCGAGGTGTCACACTGCGTCTACCGTTTCGCAACTGTTCCGCAGCCGCGCCGGACTGCATCTAGTGTGACACCTCGCATATAATTCCATAGTTTACAACTACTGCCGGCCCGCAGCCGCACTCTGTGTGGCCCAGCCTTAACGGAGTGGTTTGTTGCAGCGCGGCGACGACAAGTAACGGACAAAGCGCGTCGGCGTCGGTAGTACATAACACAGACCGCGCGGCCGCACCCGACGCGACGCGGGCACTCGCGGTAAAAGTTGATCCTATCCACGCTCATTACAAACATGTCATGTTATTATGTGACCGAGTATGCTTTCGACTTAATTGTTGCTTGGTTTAACTTTCTGAGGGTTTTCCCTTTGATTAAATTATATGTCAAGATAGAGTTTTACGCTTCTAACGTACTAAAACAAAACGGGCCAACTTTCTTAAGCTCGTGTGCGTGAGGCGTCATACAACATATATCTGTGTAGTGACAGGGTTTATCAGCCTAGGCTGGGTGATATTGTTTTCGACGTGTTCGTAGCTTCGACTGTCTATCTTGACCTACTATAACTTATCAAAGGGTTGTGTAATTCTTGATAGACTCGAAAATAGATGGTAATTTCGATTTTATAATTTAAAAAATGGGTCAGTTAACTTTAGCTAGCATACACACCAAGATATTGACGGTCTTAAACACTAGCGTAAGGAACAAAGTACAGGTTTTCAGGTCGAGCAAAAAAAGATAAAAATATTTATTTAACCGATATATCTATTTTGAAAGCTATGTTAACATGTCTAGCTACTAAAATGCTTGAAACAAAGTCCACTTTTGTGTGAAATTTAATAATTATAAAGATATTGTCTCCATATTTAGATGGATGCTCCTTACGCCAATTGCGTTTAAGACCGTCGATATGCTTACGATTATATTCTCAGAAAATCCACGTTTTACTAATAGTACCGGAACTCTGTCCATTGTGATGGGGAGTGAGCCCGTCTCTCGCCAGTTTATAATGGCCAGTGGGTACAATCCATGTCTCGAAATTGAAGCATATAAGCAGAGGAAATGTTAATGAATTTGTTTTGCCGAAAGTACACTCAGTCACTCACAAATATAAATTAATTAAGTGGTAGAATAACGATCTTAAATAAGGTATAATAATGATAATAAAAACAGCTATCGCCCGACCAGAGTGATGTCTTGCCTTTAATGTCTGTTCTACACAAGAAGTTACCTGCAAAAACCCTTATGCCCTCGTGATAAATACGCAAATGGCTTGATTCAGGACACTTCTTATGTAAAACAAGGTTTAATTAAATAAAAAGTATTATTTAATGTCTAAATAGAGGGTAGGGTTAACTTTTATCATAGATTATATGATTTAGGAGTTATATGGGTATAGAGTGAATATGCTAAGATAAAAATAATAGGATAGGGTGCTTTTTACAAGTCAAATACACACAAATACGCTCCAGGACTTTTAGGGAGCTTTAAAAAACTGTGTCAAATATTTAGGTTACGATAATTGTGGAAATAACCTATCTGAATATTTAAAATAAATGAAACTAAGACGCTAACCAGGGTTAAAATAGGTAATGTAGACCTTTATTAACAGCCAGTATGTACTTATTTTTACCAATCTCCCCCCCACTCATCTATAGACCCCGTTATCTTGTCGCATTAACGTCACGAATGCAAACAGCAAAAATGACACACCATGGAATTTGTTGTGATTTAGAATCCGTTATCTTGTCGTATTGAAGTCACGATAATAGGTTGGGCGACGCAACAAAATAACGGGGTCTATTTATCTATGAAAAAATGTAAACATTCATCAGATTCAAAAAAACGTTTTTCAGTTAATTTTGGATGTCTGACATAACATCTGAGAGTTAGACCATAATAACTTTTCTATTGCATTTCAAGGCCCAACATCAAAAAGAGACTATGGAACGCGAGTTAGAACAATTGTGTATTATTCCATACTTTTTTTGTGCACCACTGCCAATAATCAGCCGTCTACGTTGGCCCTAAACTCAGGTCACTGATTTGAGTAAACAATTTTAGTACTTCTTGCTGTGACATAAAGGTTAATTCTCGAGATGATATTAATACAAAGAATTGCGATACAAATTGTTGTCATACGTACACCATACAATAAAGCATTATTTCGCTTGTGGCACTAAGTGGCATCGTCTCGAATTACTGTTCGATTATACATTGTTCTGTAATCATCTAGATTTTACAGAGTGGCATAGATAGTTTCATTACTTTAAAGGTTTGATTGTACTTATGGTATTGAACATCTTTCCTCCGAAGAACCTATACTCCGTTTCGAATAGCAACGAAAATTTAAGGCTATTTTAAATTACAGAAACGGAGATTTGAAACACTTCCTCTCACTTATTCTTAAAACAGCTTTAGTGACGTCCAAGATATGTCGGATAGTATATCTTTTTGATAAATAAATTACATTTGCTAATCAGAATTGGCCAGAAGGTATATAGGAATCAGAAAATCTTGTCTCGTCTTTATTTGAAATGAAATATAAGTGAAATTCGCAAACAAAGTTGTTAAGTATCATGTTTACAATAACCCATTACAGTATGAAACCGTCTATACTTAGGTCCTGTATTGTATAGTATACCAAACTGTGTTTATAATTATTTGAGTTCGAAACCGAATAATTACAAGCACGGTTAGAACAAATTACAATGTTTAATAGTAAACGCGTAACTCTCGAAAAAAATTAATACAAAATGTGGTGCAAAAATATGTAACATAGAATTATTATCAATTTGTGTGCGTTAGTTTCAAAATATTATTTGGTGCTGTTCCTAATTTATTATTTGTATAAATAATCTCCAGTCAGTCCAATGATAATTAATTTATTATATCATTATCAATATTTATATAATGTCTTCTATACATAAAATACCTTATGTGAAAAAATATTATTATACTCCTGGATTTTACTGTTTATTAGAGTTATTTGTGAAAACCATTCAATTTTTATTATTAGTAAATCTATTTAATACAATGATAATTATGAATTTTTGTCTAAGGTTATACTTCAAAATTCTAACCAGTTATAAATAAACAGTTTTAAATTTAAAATAATAGAATATAAATCTTTTTAGAAATCACAAAGAAGATCTTTCTTTAGATGATGAAGGAAGCCTTGGTCAGCTGTAATAAAAAGGAATATGGAAAATAATAGTCCACCATTTCGAAGTAAAATAGTAAATAAAAGTCACCCGTTTCAAAAGGCCAAAGAGAATGTAACTCACTACGTTATAAGAGTCGGGACTTCCATACTAAAAACTGGTCGTAACTGATATCTAGAATGTTTGAAACGTGTGCTACCGTTCAAAGGAATTCAATTGCGTCAGTGCACGTTTCATATAAAATTTATTTGTTAGAGAGGTGCGCAAGTCTGCAAAAGGCTTCCATTCCAGGAAAACTAGAGGATTTATATTCTATATTTAAAACAATACAAAATATCGTTCAAGATTTGTGCTAACATGGCGTTTGTACAAGTAGACCTAGTTACTACCGGTCCTTTGTGGGACGTAGCGTGAAGTTATAGAACAATTAAGATCTTATGAAAGAAAGACATTTTTGTAACTCGTGTGTAGAATTTGAATAGGAAAAGTAAAGATTTTTTATAAGTAGCTAAATAAAGTCCAGTATTATAAGGTTTTGTATAGGAATTCTAGAGTAAATCTTAGCATTCCTTGTTACGACAATAGATACAATAGTTGTACAACTTTAAATTTATCTTCTAATTCGGTGGACATTTTTTAAATAACACTAATAACGTGACTGACTAATAAAACACTGTATTTCTTTCAATACTCTGTTGCAATCCTACCATCCTATGATTATTATTTTTTTTAGTAGTACCACAGGTAGTACTATTAATTCTGTAATATATTTTTTAATGAATAAAATCACAATACGTCTTTGTAGTGCCTAGATACATTTTATAACCTGAGTGTTTGCCATTTTATAACTCGTGTCATGAACATGACTCTTTAGGCGGGGTTTATACAAAAGAGACTGGCAGTGGCGGATAGTCAAAGTAACACAATTTAAACCTTTTAGTACGTAGCATAGCGTCGTTTGGAGAATTCCGCCCGCATCCGCACCGCCTACGATGTCGCTCTGGAGGCGCGGGCTATAAGGTTTATATTGTGTTACTTTGACTATCCGCCATCGCCACACGTCTATTCTGTATAAACTGTGCCTTACAGAATATATACGAAAATATCGTGATTTAATAACAACAGTAGCATGACGTGTACTCGTTATAATAAATGGCATCGCCAGTGCCCATGGTTTAGTCAGAATTCCACCGAATTTGAATGTTAAAAAGTTGCTAATATCTGAATATTTTTCTTCTAAATTATAATTACAACTTTACTATGTTTCTTTTGAACGGATTTATAATACGATCAGATGAAAATGGTTGTTGACCATTTTATGCGTCATAAAAAGAAACAGGCTTTTGAAATAACACTTGCATTATTTTGTTACAGTCAAGTCATTATAGTTTTCTCTCAAAATAGATATAGATTGTGCTTGTATTTATTTCGATGCAGTGATAATATGTCGTATTTATAATGTCTATATTTTCATAAAATATTATTATTTTGAAGTAACATTCCAAATTGTTAGTTTTGCGAGTTTTAGTGGTACTTCCAGTTTAGTGAATGCAAGTAAAGAAGGCCAAAATATCCTCTACTGATTCTTTTTAAGAAGTATGTAGATACTATTTAATTTAATTATGTTTTTTTTTTGCAGCAGATATAATTTGCTGTACTAAATTAAGATTTGTTTTTAAAGTATATGTTAAAATTATGTGATTTTTAATTTATTGAGGCTTAAAGTGTATAAAGCCTGGGAATGTTTATTTTAAATTACCTATTTGATGTTATTTCAAACTTTGTTTATCTAAAATTATTTAAAAATTTGTATAATAGTATGTACAGTCACGTGGAGTGGTACATTTAGTACAAAATATTGCTTATTTTGTAAGTTTGAAGCAAGTTTGAGGTTTCATAATCTGAGAGCAATAAATATAAATTGGTCATAAGCTGTGCTGTTGTTATTTATCAATTTACTAAATGTCATTGTTATTGAACGCCTCCAAACCAGGATTTTTATATTTCTGGTCAGGCTTTATTATAGTCTCTAAACAATTCTACGGATTTGGTTTTTCTCAATTCTCACGCCATTCCAGGAACACAATACATTTTGATGGTAAAGGAAAGCAATACCGGCCTCAACCCTCCACCACGACGAGCTAGAAGAAGGGCTTGCCAATTTGTAAATAAATAAAAAAAATAGTCTACAAGTTTAGTCAGGAAATTAGTGTTCTATAAACTTGATGATTAAGCCCCGATGGGGTGAGATAGAAAAGAATTTCAACATTTTATTTACACGTACTCTCTTTCTTTTTTTTTTTTATTAAGAATGGGTTTGCTCTTGACCTCAACCCGGTATTTAGGACAAAGATGATCGAAGATGTAGCGAGCTAACCCAAAAGACGCCTATTCACTCGTGCTTAAAGGAATTCGGGTTGTAAGCGCTCGGAAATACTGACGCAGGCAGGGCATTCCACTCCTTGGCTGTGCGCATTATGAAAGAATCTCAGGTTTATGCTGTTTAGTTTCCCGGCATCTATAGTATTCTACGTCAATGGTGGTTTATTAAGAGACAGGTGTTGTAGAGTTTGCCGTCCGCTCTTGTGTGAAAATGAACAACCTGTACGGCGTCGCCGAAAGCAATTTTTATAAGCAGCGAGAAACATATGCCGAATATTGTCGGCGCCAAGACACATCCCTGACGAACCCCTCTTCGCATAAAGCTGTGCCTTTGAGCCTTTTGCCGAAGAGGGAAGATGGACGAACAGGCCCCTGCACCAACCAACACAGCACAAATGCCGTAAATGCGGCAGGCATTGCCGCTCCCGAATTGGCTTATACAGCCATGAACGTTGGTGTCTTAACCAAACAGACGCTAAAAGAAACATCTTATTTAGATGAAATAAGGCCCATGATGATGGTGGTTTATTAAAATCGCTGAACTAAAACAGGACAAAATTAGCACTTCTAGTATCTAAGCCATTAAAATTGACATTTTGATTATTTCTGAAGTTTTTGAACGAAATAAAAAAGTAAAATGTCAATGTCAACATGACATAACGAGACGAATGTCGTTTCGATTTTAGTAATTTTCTTCCCTTTTATTACGAGAAAACACAACAAAATGTTACGGCGTCTAACCTCTGCTATCATACAATCTCGCGGCATTAAACACCAAGTGAATATAAAATGGGAAAGGCCTCCATACGTACCGGCGTATAAAGCAGAAAGATCTGGAGATTTGGAGGCTCTCCCTCCTATTCCCTCGTCTGCTTTGGGTCTCGACTATGCTATGAGTGAGGAGATCAAGGAGTAAGTACCTAACGTTTTTGAATTTAATTTAGGGCGTTCGCAAATTAAATATTTTTGTTGCACTAAACATAACCTCAAAATTAGGGTTGAACCTCATCAGCCAGCACGGAATCTCAGTTTTTCACGCTCCATCCCTTTCTGTCGCTCAGGAACGTCATTCGCTAAAGTGAGAAAGATAGCGGGAACGTGACGCACGCAGCAGCACCGGCAGTGCTGCAACCTTTTATCGCTCTAGCAAATACATTCCTGAGCGATAGAAAGATTGTGCCAGATTAGTAATTCCATTCTCTCTGAGATGAGGCTCAACCACAGAAATAAATCAAGATAGAACGGTTATAATCATTGTTTTACCTGAGTTCCGTGCTTGCCTGTTTCGAACCACCCATGTATTTTTTAATTTTTGTATTAATTATCTTTTTAATTAAGTACTCAAATCTTCAGAGTCACCTCAGAACTTGTGTTTCTGCAGTTAGAAAACACGCAATAAGGCATTGTCAACAAGAAATTTATTGCTTAATATAGGCACGTGTGCCCCGCGCACTTCACCGTTCTATCTTGATTTATTTCTGTGGACTCAACCCTCATAGTTTGTTGAATTGTCAGCAAACTGGAAATGTTGTAGATTAATATTACAGCTGTAAGTTGTAACTTACAGTCAGTTATTTGCCAAAAATCTTCCATAGGGTTACTCAATTGGATACCTTAAGGTGGTTGCAGAGGGGTCAATTTTATACCAAACTTTGACGCACAATACGCATAGACGGTATTAATATAAGTAATGTTTTATATATGGAAACTATTTTTCCATATATAAAACATTTAGAACGTTTAGAAAATCTAGATGCCGCGTCACAAATAACATTTTTAATTTATAAAATAATTACGAAGATATGAAGTTTTGAAATTATTATATTATAAAATGCATCTGTTATTTGTTGTTTGTTGGCAACTAGATTTTCTAAACTATTTTACCATGTATAAAATATTACTTTTATTAATACCATCTACGCGTATTGTGCGTCAAACTTTTGTATGGACTGAAACCACCTTAAATATAAATAGATAAATTTTATTTCCAGTGCACCAGAGACAGTGAAGCAAATTTTTTCAGTAGCTCATTTAGGGCAGAAAGAGCACAATGTTTTGGTCAGGCAAGAGTTGATGGACAGAGTGAAGCGACACCAGTATGACGAGAATACAGCTGAAACTAGAAGTAACAATTTTTATCTTTATTTACATACATTTCGTAGCCACTGGCCAAAAGAGTAACAATTACGTGCCAGTCTTTATTTAATCCAACAACTATGTGAACATCCATAATGCCGGCCATGGTGCTGTAAGAATTTTTAAAAACTATACAAGCAAAATGAACAGCTGTTTCAATGTTTTTAGATGGTTTATAAAAGTTAGTCTAGGATCTTTTTGCGAATATTGTATTTTATCCAACGTCCTTAATTGTAAGTCAATGGTCCAATCCTATTAACATGCTATCATTCTGAGGACCATGAGCAGTTCCTTTGTATGAATCGATGGTTCCAGGCATGCCTGTCCAATGTCAAGCTGCCTTCATTTGGTCACTATAGGTCATAAGTTATCACAAATGTGCAGTCCTGGATTTGTCCATAGGCCGTATAGGCCGCGGCCTAGGGGCGGTAGCATCCTAGGGGCGGCAGATTTCAGAGGACACTCACTCGATTTCAGAGAATAAATGTTAAACAAGTTCACTGGTTTTCTCATGGTTTTTTTATACTAATACATTAAATCCCTATAGAAACTCATTCCTATCCAAAATTATCAATCCTAGGTACCTACTGTTATTGTACCTATTTTATCTATGTTCCTGTTGTAATGGATGTTCTTGGGAAAGGAGTTTTTCCTGATTAAAACGTGTGAAAAATTCTCAGAGGTCTTCATCGTCTCCAGAAAAAATTAATTCTTCAGCTCTTCTCTAGAAGCAGAGACAATGAACACCATAAATGATGGTGATTTTGCTATTAAAAAGACCCTTAAAAAATTGTAATTCTTGTTTCTTTTTTACTCTATTTCCTAATGACTAATTCATTCGTTTATTTACCTTTAGTTCCTTCCTTACCATGAATGGAAAATATATTATTTTAGAAAAGTATATGGCGGTGGAAAAAAAGTGGCCTATATTCATAAAAAATATAAATCCGGCACTGCAAATGAGTCGTCGTTTTAGACGCCTTATGCTGAGAGGTTCACTTAGAGGCAAAGCAAGCTTATTTACATGGCGAGTGATCCTATTTCTGTATGCCTTGGTAGAGAAGTTCACTTCGTCTTTCACAGTGGGAATATTTTTATACTCACGCAATTCTTCCATTTTCGTGAACCATTGTGCCCAAGCTTTTGATTTCAATGGAAATAACATTACAGAATATAAGTATTCTTTATTTGCACATCAAGAATAGACTAATACAATTTATAAGAAATAATTAACTATTAAAGCCTAGATGTTGGTAGGCCATAATTATGTTATTTTAAAACACTAAAACTTTTCCAGTTGCCCGATTAACTGGACGTATTAGATGTCTCCAAGATGCCATGGAGAAGTTCCCTAGAAATGCTAAGGCAAAGGTATGTTACGTAAATAGATACATTCAATAAAAAAAAATTAACAAAAAATTAAAATCAACTTCAAAACTAAAAAGTACTAAAATAATAATATGACCAGCATATTTAAAATTCGCATCTATCAGAACATTAATTTGCTTTATTGGGGTTGCTGTCAAGCCGGTATGATTCGCGATTGGGCTTATAGTAATTTTTTGGGCTAAGCTTGACACGGACTCCATTAAAACAAATTAATGTTCTGATAGATGCGAATTTAATATACGCTGGTTATACTTATTATTATTTTAGTACTTTTTATTTTCAAAGTCTGTTTTAATTTTTTGTTAAAAAAAATTTATTTCATAGTTTTCAGTGTTGGTATTATATTGGGTTGACATATCCATTGTTCATGCAAGGGGAACATCAACACGAATCATTTCAATCGCCGATGATATGCTATACATTTTTGAGGAGTTCCATTGTCATATCCGAAGCCCTTCACCAGATCTTCACCCAACTAAAATGGGACCACCTCTGAAGTATGACCTACCAAACGAAAGAAGAATTATCAAAATCGGACTACTCTGTAAAAAGTTATGCATGATCTTACAAAAAAATATATATATACGCGTCGACTTGAGAACCTCCTCCGTTTTTCTCGTCAGTTAAAATAATGGATAATTTGTTCTTAATTCGGTTATTATTTCCTGGCTAGAGGCAGAGACAACAAAATATAACAATATTTTATCAAGATTAAAGTTTTGTAATCTTTGACTATTTATAATAAGGACTAGCCTCGCGGTAGCATTTCCCCTCTGCCACGGTATAAGATTAATTGATCATGTGCATTTGCATTCAATTTTATACCTTACGAGCGTTAACCCGCGACTTCGTCCGCACAAATTATATACCAGATTTTAAGTCAGATCATAAGCTATCAAATAAAAAAAGTTTCATCAAAATCGGTTCAGTGGTTTTTGCGTGATACTCGTTCAAACAAACAAACGAACAGACAGACAAAAAATCCAAAAATTGGTGAAATGGAATCAGGGACACCTAAAAACCATATCGTAACTTTTTTTTTGTTAATATCTTCAATGTACAGACAAACGTCCTATTAGTTTTATAATAGTATAGATTACTAAACGAAACTGCCTATAATTGCGAAACAATAATTTCGAACTTAGAACGTTTGGTGTTCACGCGAGACTACTTTTCATGATTTTTAACGTCCAAAATTAGAATCTAAAGTTATGGGGAATATAATCCAAAGTTGCGGATTTCATGTTACCTCGCCCCCCGCAAAAGTGGCAAAAATGTTTGTTCGTAGAATTACACGCGTAAATAGTCCCTATATAAGTAGTATAAGTTTGTAATAGGTTTTTTACCAGTCTAAAGCTTGATCTTATATTTCTGAATTTCGACAATAAATTACAAAGTGCTATATTTTCAGAAAACAGTTCAGGAGCTTATTGACAAAAGGAAGAAATTACTGAAATTTTTACGTCAATATGATTACAAGAAGTTCGAATGGCTACTGGAAAAACTCAACATTGAATACAAGGCCCACCCAGAGTAAGTATTACAACTATGTGAGGAATACTGTTCCCAAACTATAGGCGACATGTCAATCATCTTCACCACAGCTTATATACGTCTCAGGGAGGGTTTATGGGCGTTTGTCCACTATGCGTGACCAATGAGGATTGGTAGACTTCAATTCCGAATTTTTTCATTATGCAGGTTTTCTTACGATATTTTCCTTCACTGTTTGAGAGCAGTCAGTATTTGTTATATACATAAGTTAAAAAAACCGGTTGATAATTTGACAAATAAATAATATTAACCGGGCGATCGAGCTTTGCTCGGCGTCTTTATTTTCTAAGTTAATATACTAGATAGAATTAATAACTGATAAAACTAAAATTAACAAACAAAAAATATTTTTTCCATCACTAATTACCAGTCTTTTTGCTTTGGGATCAAATCAATGAATAGTAATTATTTATCAATGAAAAAAATAATCTTTATAGGACCTACCACAAGTTGACACGAAAAGAGTCTCTCCGTCAACTAACAGAACTACACTGTGAAGAAATAAAAAACAAGAAATTGAACGACTACAGAAACCTATTGGAGAGCCAGCAAGGGCCGTTCCTAACTGAAAAGTTACAAGCTCTTAACTTCATAAGGAGTGAACAAATAGATTTACAACTGCCGATCACAGTTACAGAACAAGATATCAAAAAAATCGAACAGCAGTTAGCTGATTGGCAGATTAAAGATGAAATCAAACAACAAGCTAAGAAAAAGAAGAAAAATATTGTTGTCGACATAGATTAATAATTGCCTGTATTGTAAAAAAGTAAATAAATGTAATTAGACAGTTTTCAAATTATTTATTTTAAAAATACATAATAAATCTTAACAACTAGAATTAAATGATAAAATACAAAGCGTAATATCGAAATCAGTCAAATTTGGACGGATATTATTTTACAATAAAAAATGTTTTCTTTTTTAACAATACTTTATGCCCGTTGCACACGATGCGCAGTACCCAGCCAGCGTTCAAATCATAAACTTAATATTACTACCGTACGTAGACCAACACAGTGTGCGAATGAGATTCCGACCTTACCGAAAAACCTACGCGTGCGTAAGAGATTATAATATAATAGCCGTTAAACCACTTTTAAACAATGAAGTCTTGGTTGGTATCCTGTCAAAAAACTATCTCATATTATTTTATGATTTTCTTTATAATTCATTTTGTGTTTTATCAGACACATATAAAAAAATCATTACGGTATCATGTTCTGTGTTGGAATGCAGTGTAACTTGTACCAGGAACTCAAATAAAGAGACGTTTCAAAGGTAAATAACATTAGTACAGTACTACTTTCGTAATACTTTTTTTCATATATGTTATTCTTAAAATTATTTCGTAATACATTCATTACATGCAGTAAACTCCCTATTTTCTAGATAATATACTATTTCAAATATTTATGTGTAAGATCAAAGAATATTGTATACGTAAAAAAGAAACCGTTTCGCATAATCTATCACTAAAACTCACACACGTATCAATTTCGCACATATTGACATTTCGGTTTCGGTGATGCGATCATGAGGAGATTATTGGTCCATTACGATAGTATATTAAGTTTATGGTTTTCACTTTTACTAAGCAAAATATGTTCACACGACGAAATTATATGCACAGTAATAGTAATTGCGCAAGCTACTGCGCGTCGTCTCCAACGGGCATTAGCGCGAAATAAATAGTACAGAAGAACAGCTTCATGCAACGAGCGAAACAGCGCGCGCACAAAACTAATAAATAGCACTGGCTCTTACTTCATACAAATGAGCAAAACTGAAATGATATTAAGCATGTATGATACTGAGTGAGACCGGAATACACAATTACCCAGATTTTCTGCCACGCTTCCTTGGGGGGCAAAGCGTGTCGTAATGTACGTAGTACCAAACACTTTCTTATACTGTGGTGGTACTAGCAATTGTCATTGTAGCAGTCGCCCGACATGACCCGAAATCGTTAGGTACCCGCCTTTGACTACTTATATAGGGACTAGTTACGCGAGTACGCCACTTTTTGCGTGGGGCGAGCTTGGACTAAGAAACCACGAGGTAACATGAAATCCGCAACTTTGGATTTTATTCCCCATAACTTTAGATTATAATTTTGAATGTTAAAAATCATGAAAAGTAGTTTCGTGTGAACCCCAAACGTCATAAGTTCGTAGTTATTGTTTCGCAATTATTGAATTAAAAAAAATGAATGTAAATGCACATGATCAATTGTTCTTATACCGCAAGGCTAGTCCTTATAATAAATAGTCAAATAAAAGGCCTATGTCTGCATAGAAAGAAATTTCTAGTATAGGTTAAATTTCTTTATCTGCATGCGTCTGTTTTACTCGGTATATGAAGCTGTTCTTCTGTACGTATTTACTTTGTGACCTTAGCGTTAATTTCAAATTAAAACTAAGAAAATTAAGAATAGTATGGAACGTCAGAATCTTACTACTAACAATAAGGAAGACAACTGTTTTGAGTCTAAAATAAGTATACTGACTGCATTAAATCATCTATTACTTAGTTAATTAGCTACCGGAAAGCCATTCACAAAATTAATGAGTTAATTTTAACATTTACATGTCTTGGCACCAACGGGAAACTATACTAGCAGTATTACCAGCTACCAGCTATTGTTATTAATACAGTACATTGGGAATAGATTAGCTGTTAATTTGATCAACGAACTTAGAATTCACGATGTTTAAATAACAATTTGTCGGTGATCTAGTAATAAAGAAAGAAAAAACAGTAATAATAATCTTCAATCTTCATCTAACAGGTTTATAGCACTGTACATAGTACTTAGTGATTTATTGGTTAGAATGTCCCGGAATCCACCAAATCGGAGCGGTATAAAATCAAGTTGCTCAATTTTCATTGCTTGTCAACACAAGCTATTTTACACATTCACAGGCGGACATCTTTCGCATGCGGGTTGGGTGGCCAAGCGGCTCCCCCACGAATTTATTGTGGTTCAAGTGTGTTTTTGTTCAGTCACCATCAGATATATCGTAGCATACAAGTTCAAATATTTCTGAGCAGTGCTAATTTTCAATAAATTCATTACAGTAAATGTTACCAATTATATCTAAACGTGTATTTTGTCATAAATATCTGAACAGCTAATTTGCAATAATTTCTTTACAATGCTATTTAAAATTGAAATGTAAAACAACGGAGGAAGGTTTTTTTTCCTAAACTGTTCAGATGTTTATGATCGCCCTGACTGCGTAGATAAATTTGATGTTCTAGGCGTTCAGATATTTTTGATTGTTATATGTATAGAAGTTATTGAACATTAGAACTGCTTACAAATTTTTGACCACCTTGTTTTCTATGATATATCTGATGGCGACTGTTCAAAAATAAGCCTTGAGATCACCCAAATATCTATTACCGAACATCGTCAAGCACATTTGCTATTTAAACTACAGAGACATTAGCTTAATCAATGACACCACGATTTAGTCACAATTTTTAGATTAGAATAGAATTGTTGGTTGACTAGCTGGTGCCCGCGACTTCGTCTGCGCTTCGTCTGGACATTTCACACAATATCTTTATAAATTGTAGCCTATGGTTATTCTGATGTATAAGCTATATTATTGTAACGTTTCATTAAAATCCATTCAGTAGTTTTTACGTGAAAGAGTAACAAACATCCATCCATACTTACAAACTTTCGCGTTTATAATATTAAGTAGGATTTTGCACATCTCCATTTCGCTCCACTTTGGTGGATTCCGTATACCCCTACGAATAAAGAAATAATTTATACCCAAATTCTTGGTTGCTTTTTCGAGATTTTCTCTGTCAAGTCAATTAAGTTTTTGACATAAAATTTGACAGAGTTGAAGTCTACTCGAGCAGAGGAAAACTCGAGGAAGCATGTAAGAATATGAGTAAATCGCTAAGTACTGTAAATGTACAGAGTATAACTAAACACGGTTTTAAGGGTGAAGCCAAACGAGCGTAATTTTGTGAGTCGCGTAATTTGAGTCCGTTTCATATAAAGGCTGACGTCATAGACAATGCATTCCCGGATTTTATATGAAACGGACTCAAAATACGCGACTCACAACTCACAAAATTACTCTCGTTTGGCTTCACCCTAATAGGGGTTTTAGACCATCAAACTTAATAAGTTTCACTATCGAGCCAATATCGAAAAAAAATAATCTGCTGTTTCATACAACAACCTACTCTACTCAAACATATCAGATAGCGGATTTTTCAGATTTTTTTTCGACATTGTCTCCATAGTAAAAGTTGTTCAGTTTGATGGTCTAACTCACCCCTGGGGTGTTATGTTACACCTCGTCTATGACACACGTGTCTATATCGGCGGTCGTCAGAGGGAGGTGGTGTGAGGAGCGCGCGCATACGCGGTGGGAATGAAGCCGGAGCGGCGCGACTTGGGCGCGTGGGCCCACAGCCAGCCCTCCACCGTCTGCTGGCCCAGGTCCGCGTACACCCACTCGCCTCGCTTCACCGACAGGTCATCCGGAGCTTGCGCCTGCAACGATGTAGATTTAATAATAATAATATAATTAACGAGCGTTAACACGCGACTTTGTCCGCACAAATTATATACCAGATTTTAAGTCAGATAATAAGCTATCAAACAAAAAAACTTTCATCAAAATCGGTTCAGTAGTTTTTGCGTGATGCTCGTTCAAACAAACAAACAGACAGACAAAAAATCCAAAAATTGGTGATATGGAACCAGGGATATCTAAAAACCATATCGTAACTTGTTTTGTTAATATCTTCAATGTACAGACAAACTTCCTGTTACAGTTTTATAATAGTTTAGATAACGCTCACATGTACATATATTGTAATGATCCCAAGTAAGCCTTAGGTTTTTTGGTATGGGAACCATACAACAACGGCACAAACATATAACATCCATGACCGAACCAGGATTCGAACCCAGGACCCTCGTTTGGCAGTCCGGCGTCGTAACCATTACACCAGCCGGGTCGTCAGATTAGGGTCAATGTATGATGAAGACAGGGGCAACTACAGGGACAAGTCCAAACCACATGATTAAATATCCATACAGATCGGAAAGTTCTTACAAGCGGCCGCTGTGGGTGCTCCGGCACTCACACAAGCGCGTGAATTAAGAAATGAAAACGCAGACTTAGGAAGAAGGTATAGTTTAATGTGGGTCGGAGATCGTTCGCCAAGAGTAAGAGCATAGATTAATATGTATATTGGATATAGATAGGTAACTCGCCTTGAATTTTAGGACGTCCTAATTGCGTTGTCGCTTATTAGCACTAGGGGGCGCCACATTATGAAATAAATTGAAAAAGACGATCGGCCGACACGAGGATCGAACCTTAGCTACCCGGATCGTAAGCTGGTTGTCTAGACCGCTAGACTAACAAGACAGTGATTGATATGGGCGAAATCTCTCACTACTACAGTGCAGCGCGTGAGGTGTAGTGCGCTGTTACTCCGATATGAACCCTAGTTCAACACATAGTGCTTCGAAACATAACCGATAGATGGCGGAAGCTGTCTATGGAAAATCAGCGTTCCACTTAGTTTGTACTAAGATAACATAGCATGAGTAAGAGATCTAATCCTAGGTTACAATCCCTACTAATTATAAACTACTTTAATTATTACTGAGCATCGAACGCTGGCCCTGATTAATCGGCAAATTGATCTATGCAGTTTGATCTATACGTGAACTGGATGCACCATCCTTAAATCGCGCGGTACGGTACGGTACGTACGAACAGGTGAACATATATCCCGGTGGCCGACAGCGGCCGCTTCCGTTGGTGTCCGTCTGCCGTCTGTCCGACTTGTCGGCTTGGTTCGCTGCAGATTTCAGTCAACTGACCTTATAATCGTAAAGCATGACTAGCTCAGTGCCGTGGTATCGGTCCGTCGGTGTCCGTCTGCGCCGTCAGGCTGGTGTTATTGGCAGTCAACAAGGTGTTGTAAGCATTAGGCATTCTGATATTACTGCACCGGCTTTTCAGCGAATATTTACTCAACTGACCTTATAATCGTAAAGCATGACTAGCTCAGTGCCGTGGTATCGTCCGTCGGTGTCCGTCTGCGCCGTCAGGCTGGTGTTGTTGGCAGTCAGTAGGGTGTTGTGAGCGTTTGTAGGCGGTGGTGATATTACTGCACCGGGCTTGTCGGCTTGGTTCGCTGCAAATATTTACACAAGCATTACTATAGGTTATTTAAAAAAAAAAAGGCCAGCGCACACCTGGCGAAGCGCAGCGCACAGGATGTTTCACTGCCAAACCATTATCAACTTTGCTAGCATTGAAATAACATCGAAAATCAATTAACACAACTTTCGCCTCAAGTCTCAAGCTGAGTTGGGTCTGAGCTGAGCTGAGTAAGTTAGCTCTTAGGATCAAATGTACATTACTTGGTTAAATAATTTACAATTTAATTTAAAATAACGATACCCTAGTCACCTGGCGGGGCATAAAATATGTCTATCGCTATTTATTTCCAAATGAAAAGAAAATTGATTATTTTACTTTTGAATTTTACAAAGTTATTTACTATTTAGCTATTTAGTTGTTAGCAAGGAGTTTTTATTTAACCTTGTGAATTAAAGCCTGGCCAGTAATATAAAAAACCTGGTTTGGGGCGCTGCAATCGACTATAACCTTTAATGTCAGTGTTCTCAGTACATAAATTAGTTCCAATGATTTTCCGCAACATGGCGAGGTTTTTTATCATTGTGGTCAAGCTTTAAAAAAAATTATAGTCTGTTTCTAACTCAATTCTAACTACCTTTTGGATTTGGTTTTTTGTATGTACCATGGTTTTGTCATCTTGTTAGAAGTTTGTCAATCAAAGAAAAAAAAATAGCCAAATCAATTAGGACAAAAATTATAATTACCTTGTACGACGGCGGGATATACAAAACCAGAAGGAATGAATCCCTCCTGACCATCACTCCTTACTATCCAGTACCAGTCTGGGTCTTCTCTGTTTAACACTGGAACATCAAATAACTTATCACATTAATATAGACAAGTAGTGACATTAAAAATTCATTCATTTTATGAAGAAACCGCGGAAAAAAAAATCTGTTGTTTCATACAAAACTGCAATTTTACTTGACCTAAATGTATAAGCCAGCAGAATTTTTTTCGCGATTTCGATGCTGGTCCCAAAGAGAAAGTTCTTCAGTAAAATGGATAGATTTACAGTTTTTGTGGAAATGCAAATAATTTAGAACGAGTATATGCTCACGTCTATACTCCTCGAGGAGGTCGTCAGAGATATTCTGAAACCTGAGAACATCCACGTTTCACTAGTACCGAAACACTGTCCAGTGTGACGGGGAGTGAGCCCGTCGCCACTTTTAATGGACAGTGGGCACAATACATGCCTCGAAATAATAATTCAAATTATTTAGAACGAGAACAAAACTTAAATTTTGGTAAGTAGTTACACCACCAATCCAAACTGGGAGTGCGATTTTTGAATCTCATATGTTGAACTCAGCAGTTGAAAATGTATTGTGTTGTGATACGCATCTTTCTACTGCTGATTTGACTTTCAAAAATCATACTCCTGGAGTATGATATGATTTTTGAAAGTCAAATCAGCAGTAGAAAGATGCATATCTCCATAGTAATTTTAACATTTTCATCCGCTGAGCTCAGCAAATGAGAATTAAAAATCGCACTCCTGGGCCTGTGTGGTGGAATATCCCTCACGATTATCTGTGGGAGGAGGTCATTGCCTTAGGCTGCCTTTCCATTGACGCTAGCTGGCGTAGCGGAGAAACGAGGAAATATTAACCAATCAAAATCTAGGCCGAGATTTTATGGAATCCTGCACGGCTAGCATGCCACACACGACAAAGCGTTTAGACGAGAAAAACGTCATGCGCGCATTTCTGGCATACGTAAAATAATAAAGATGGAGGCACATCTCGATTTTTATCGTTTTCTCGGGGGTGGCATGCGACGCCTACTGATTGGTTAATAGCCCAGTCATTTTGCGGTTTGAGCCGGGACTAATTAGTAATTGATTTTTTTTTCGGTATAGTATTTAAGAGCCAATTTGAGCTTAAATGTACCAAAATTAAAAAAAAATCCCGTCAGCAAAAGTGCCAAATTAAAAATTATGCTTTTATCTCGTTATAAAAAACCTGATGGTAATTTTTTTGGACATATTTAAGGCATTACCATTATACATACTTCAAATATGGTGTAAATATTGTTGTCTACTTGGAAGGTTTTGAAAAATACATTCGTGTTTTCTAATAAAAACCAAATTTTTTACATTTAAATGCCTATTTTATTGCTCAAAAATAAATTATTGTTAAATCTGATTCAAATGAGTGCATTTGTATTAATATTATTAATTTAAAAGCCTTCTGGGACCCACAATTTCGATTTCTATGTTTCGTTGCGATTTTTTTGTTAATATGTTTTCAGATAGTCTTTTTGTCACTAAATGGTGCTTGTTACAGTTTAAAAGTCCAATAAATAATTATTTCCCACCTCTCCTAACAAAACTCCGTAAAATGACTGGGCTATAATATTTCCTCGTTACTCCGCTCAGCCAGCTAGCTCCGCGTCAATGGACAGGCACCCTTATAGTGGGATCCTACAGGCTATTACTTACTAATCTTAAGTTAAGTATAAACACAACTAAAACAAACCTGTAACAAACTCCCCACGTTCCACATCGACATCATTCTCGTCTCTAGCAGTGAATGTATAGAGAACAACGTAGCGTCCTGAGGGGTCCTTGCTGAACGGGCAGGCCTCACCCTCGCTGCCCAGCTCAGAGTGTCCATCGTTTGTAGCTCCATCTGATACTGACAGCCTGCAAATTGATGATGAGTGGACACATATTATATGTTAAAAAAGGACAAGGTCAATAAATCTTTAATTTCTTTAACCGACTTAAAAAAAGGAGGAGGTTTCTCAATTCGACCGTGTATATATCTTAAAAGGTCGAGGTCTCCGGTGACCAGAGGGCTGGCAGCTACCTCGGTCAGCGCATCAGCCTGGCCATACAAAGAGGTAACGCTGCCAGCCTCCTGGGCACCTTGCCGCCAAGCGGCGGCAATTTCGAAGACATTTTTTATTTGTAAGTAGTATTAGTTTTGTTTGTTTTTTCGTTAGGTTAATGGTTATGTATATAGTGCTTTAATGTATATTTTTATTTATTTATTCAATAATAAACTTTCAAGGTCAATTGATTTCAGAGAATTCCAAGCCAGAAAATAACAACTAGGGCTACTAACTGTGAAACGTCTCTGTGTGCCAGGTCGGCCGGGGAGCGACTCCTCGGAAGCTTCTTCTTCAGGTCGTGGTGCTCGCAGGGCGCGCAGTAAGAGTGCGGGATGAACCCTTCTCGTCGCGACTCTGCTACTATTACGTACACCCAGTCGTTTTCTCTATACAGTACATTTACTATTTGACCACGTTTTACCTGGAACATTGATTTTTGAAATTCAATGCCAATATGAGTACTACATAACTTAGCGATGTTATTTAGTAACAGAATGAAGTTTACTTCTTGTTATTTCCAATTCTTTTTTGTTTCCCTACATTATAACATGCTATCGGTCTAAAGACCATATGCAATTCACATAGATGGTTGCCAACAAGCCTTCCCACTGTCAGGTTGCCTTAATTAGGTCACTGTCATAATTTATCCCTAAATGTGACATCGTTTCAAACACCTTATTTTGAGATGTTCACTTAAAGGCAAAGCAAGCTTATTTATATGAATGATCCTATTACTGTAGACCTTGGTATAGCAGTTCTCATACTCATGAATTTCTTCCATCCTTCTTTCTTCCTTTTTTTCTTTTTTCTTTCATGAACCTTGGCAAGATTTCAAGACACTGTTTTGGTATCAGTGCGTGTTTGAGTTTTCCACTCAACCCCAAAAGTTGTATACCAAAGTATGCTGGCTGTACCATAGTATGTTCCATATTTGTATTAGCACAGTCTTGTCTCAACGTCAAACATGTATGATGAATCTTATGGATGTTGAAGAGGTGCGAGATGTGTGTCAGAATCGTAGTGTCCGGCGATCTATTGTCTCTGCCTAGCCGAGTGGCATATAAGTATAAATATGTTGTAGAGTTAGAGTGTATAGCCGTGATTATATGCATGTACTAGAGTTAACCCGCGATGTGATCCGCACATATTATATACCAGATTTTAGGTCAGATCATAAGCTATCAAACAAAAAAGGTTCATCAAAATCGGTTCAGTAGTTGCTGCGCGATGCTCGCACAAACAAACAAAAGGACAAAAATTCTAAAAAAGGATAATAATTTTTGTGAATATCTTCAACACACACACACTTCTGTTACAGTTTTATAATAGTTTAGATTACCTCAAGTTTTGGTCCTGAAGTTCAAGGTTTGTCTGGTAGAGACCTATGTCGGAAGACATGCTAAGAGGATGTTGATGAGGAAGATAATGTGATATACAGTGTATAAACATAATTAATGTAAATAACTCTTTAGCAATAAAGGCTATTCTAATTCTAATTACCTCAAGTTCATCATCTACGCAAGGTGCAAAGTCATGAAGCACCACCATCTTGGAGTCGGGGCTAAGGCCGTGCTCCTTCTCAATACCGACTCGTACTAGAGTCTCTATGCTCGCCGACCCTGTGATACGGCCCATGCCAGGACTCAAACCTGAGCCGGGGCGAGACAGGTCTTTGTCTGAGTCACCGCTACTTGCTGTAAATTAAATATACTTGACAAATTAATATTCTGTTTGAAATGCATTTACTTAGGTACCTATATGATGTTTGACTACACATGATTAGCATCTAAGAAATTAGGGAGTCTGTTTGAAGGTCTGCTATTGGGTAGTCACGTGTCGCTCGTCGATTCTTGGTTGCCCCCTCCCGGGCCTACAACGAAGCTCCAGTGGTGGCTCAAGATAGTGTTCTTTTCGAAAAACAATCCTTGAAGTCACCAACTACCATACAACCTCAAGCACTCTTGCTAAATAAACTAGACATTGGCAAAATCATCACAACCAAGATGGCAGCCAAATTTTTAAAAATAGATTAGAGTAAGAAATTAGATAAAATACTTGTATGGTACCTATAGAATAAAATAAAGCTTATATTTATGGTACCTATATTCATGTTAGTCTACATTTTGCACTTTGTCTGCACCACTTCCCTTTAACATTGTGAGATTAAACCATGCCCGTCATATCAGTTTTTAATCTATGTCTAAACACCAAATTTTCCTTCAAAATCGGTTCAGTAATATTTGCATGATGCTTGAAAAAACAATCAATACATAATTGAAACACCTAAATTTTTTTGTTAATATGTTCAATACTGTACACTTCTGTTAGTGCTATAATTAGAGATCAGATAACTGGATGCATATATACCTAAACTTCATTTTTGACTCTAAAATTATGGAAGAGGCTTCTTAAAATTATCGTTTTTAAATATTTTTAGGTTGCAATTAATTAAAAACAGAAAAAGTCATTCTGTAAAATAAATCCAAGGATGTCAGGAAGTCCAGGAATGCATAACTAATCGGATGCCTAGTATAAAAGCGACTTCTTAAAATTATAAAAATAAATAATAAATCATTTTTTTCATTACAAAAGTACACTCCATAATAGCCAACACCTCAACTTTAGTTAAATATGCATCTGAATATCTTTAGTTATAATAGTGTAGGTAGATTGTTGAACTAATACTACATTCAATACATCCAAAACATCTTCATTCTGTTAGCAGTAGGAACGTTTGATGCTTGGCCGAGGCTAATGCTTGGATCAGAAATAATATCTGGTCTAAAGGATTTCCCTAGATATTCAATGTGGGAATACTGCTAGGGTGATGGGTTCCTTTGAGCTGGGTGCGTTCCGTGATGCGGAGAGTTTTTATGAAAGATTTTTTATTATTATTGGTGAAGCATGTGGCATGTTTTAGTTTAGTAAGTTGACGAAGAATGTTCCAGTTCTATTAACACCTCACCAGCATTGCAAATACCGATCGGAACCCATATTGGACCATTTTGTAATACCTGGCAAGTTCCTATCGGTACTTTGGAGTTTCATTTCTAAATAAAGCCTGAAGCCTTAAAACCTTATTTCTATCAAGCTAAGGTTTATTTCTGATTGGAATGTTCTATGACTTAATGCTTTATAAAATTCCCTTTCCAACGATATATGAACCAATAGGAGCGAAGCCAAATAGTGAAGGACAACGAGCAATTTAGTAGATCATTGTAGGGAAGTGCAGTTTTTATGACTCAAAAATAGGTCCTTATTGTTGAAAATGGCCAATTTCCATGATTCCGATGCCGGATAATTTATTTATCTGTGCCTTAAAAAGTTATAATGTAAAAAACGAGTGCGATTGACCGACTAGAGAATTTTCTTGAATGACGAGTCGCAAGCTTGCCGTGTGGTGTTTTTTTTGTAGTTTTTGTGCATAAAACAGTAATGTAGTGAATTGGTAGTTTATTTCAACAATCTAAATAAGTGTAGGTAGTGTAAAAAACAAATTACAACTTGAATTGATAGTGAGAAGTTAGAGAATTTGACTGACTTCTCCACGCCAGCAGTCTGCGAGGTGTCATGGTGAGGGGGAGCCAATATTTCCCCAGTGCTCAACGGGGCCACGTTTTTTTTTAACATGTTAACAAAGCATGTTACTGATAACTGAGAACTTTCTATGCTTTTATTTCTGTTTATTCTTTTTCGATGTTATTGCTTTATATGTTACTGGTGCTTGAGATTTTTTATTAATAATAACTTTTTGGTTTACGATTAGAACAATGTAGGTTCTAATAAGTGTTACGTATTGAAAATTAGAGTAAAAAGAACTAGATAGTAAACTTTACAATACAAAATTGAAAAACCATGAGTTCTATGACAGTTTGTAGAATGAATTACATAGAAACAACTAACTTTTATGGATTGCTTTGAATGAAAGGCGAATCGTAAATCATGCAGTAATAGGTGCGTGCTCATATGACCGGGTTCTCATCAAGTAAAACAAGGCAATACTAGTTTTATATTTATATGAAATTATGTAGAAAGTGGGGTCATTGACATAAACGTTCCCACGAAAGCTCAAAGTTACTTACATTTCTTCTTCTTCCCCCTTCTAATTCTAACAGGACACAGGAATGCCATAGTGTCTTACACATAAATTAACACTTTAACAATGAAACTGTATCAATATTGAGGGATTATTTCACGTTTTTAATTCACTAAAACAATATTCACACGGTTTCTACATGACAGAAAAGTTCACAAAACAACTTTTTTTTTTCTAACTTTGCGGTGCGTTTTGTTTGCACTTGTTCGAGTATAAAGTATAATTTCGTTGCGCTTTATTTCGACACTAAATGAAAAGTTTTTATTTTTTTCTTTGATTAGTTTGATTTTGTAATCTTTGAAGTTGTTAATATAGCTATAATACCTAAATATTCGGTCATTTGTGCCGGCAAGATAATAATTTAATCGCGCCTTTTAACGTATTTATTAACCGACTTCAAAAAAGGAGGAGGTTTCTCAATTCGACAGTACGTAGGTAGGTTTAGATATTTTTTTTATTTAACGCCACATCATGCTAATGTGCTACGGCCCCTGCGGGGCTGGAGGGAACACCAATCCGCAATAGAATAGCGTAATATAGAGCTATCACGCTTCCACTCTCTTTCTATTTGCGCGCGAACGAACAAGATAAAAGACTAGACAGATGGATGTGTTAAATGTCGCTATCGCGGGTTGGCATACTAGCCCAGCAGAATCTTAGCGTTTTTCGTTTCTTTTTTAATTTTAATTCCTAAAAACTCGACAGATCAAGATGGCATGTTTACCGCTCCATAGACACCAAGGAGTAATATAAGACGTAGTACTTACTATCTCTATGAATATAAGTCGATAGAGACCAAATAGAGACGTTCGTGAGATCCTGTCGAAATCATGTCAAGACTGTGCCTGCCATTTTTTTGGGCCAAGGGATCAAGCCCATAGAACCATGTCAGATGTAAACAGTTTATGATACGCAAATGAAATATTACATCAAAAGATGCGTTGGCATCTTTTTGATCATGTTTTCCCTATTTATTGTTTTAAAGAAACCCTTTTTTAAATTTTGACTTTGAATTGCACAGACCGTAGCGCCATCTATCGATCCCCTAGAAAACCAAAATAAAAACGCTGATTTCGTGGCAACATACATTAGGTACAAGTAGGTACCAATAAAATGTTAACGTAAAAGAACAAATCAAAGACGAATATCTATCATTAAAATATTTATTTTACATGAAAGTGATACATTCATCCTTCCTGAAAAGGCTATTTTCCATTTGTATCTACATACATATAATATAAGTATATAACCACAACAAATTATATACCTACACCTAGTCTTTAATTAAGTACTAATATAACTTTAAGGTATTCAGACAATGAAAAATCTTCTCGTTTTTGAAAGTTGTTTAGTTTGAGCGTTTTTCTTTTCTTTTTTAATTTTAGTTCCTAAAAAACTCAACAGATGGCATGTTTACCGCTCCATAGAGACGTTCGTGAGATCCTGTCAAAATCATGTCAAGACTGTGCCTGCCATTTTTTTGGGCCAAGGGATCAAGCCCATAGAACCATGTCAGATGTAAACAGTTTATGATACGCAAATGAAATATTACATCAAAAGATGCGTTGGCATATTTTTCCTCTTTATTGTTTTAAAGAAACCCTTTCTGAAATTTTGATTTAATCGCATAGACCGCAGCGCCATATATCGATCCTTATCCCTAGAAAACCAAAAGAAAAACGCTCATTGTCTAAATACATCCCTAAAATTATGTTAGTAATTAAAAACAAGTGACATTATGTAAGTTTGTAGGTCTATATAGTATATACTTAATATTAAAAATACTAAAAATATTCTTTGGCACATTCGAACGGAACATTGAGATACAAAAATACCACTGTATACCACCCAATACTTAGGCCTCGTACAGGGAGATGCGGCGCGTCGAGCGGCCCGGAGCGCGGCCAAATGGAACAAATGAACAAATGGAACCGCTTTTCCCTGGACGAGGCCGCACAGCTTACAATATGTATACATATTTTTAACAATTTATAAATGGTTTGTAATCTATGCAATCAACCATAATAAGCTTTATTTTTTGCTTTCTAATTTTTTATTAACCATTAACAAAATATTCGAAAATATAAAATACACATTGATTGATGCGCGATTTTCGTTTTGAAATACCGCTCTCTGTCTACCTTCCTTCCTACCACGAAGTGGCATAGGTATTGCCTATACCCATTACCTGCATTACCTACCTATTCTGGGGTCAAAGTTAATATATTCGATAATGGTATACTCAGGGACGTTGTATGGTATACTGAAGATCAACGTGCGTAGGTAGGTAGAATATAGCCCTTTGTCATGTTCTCTTGGCTCATAATTGGCTCTATCCTTTTTAGTATTTTTTTCCGTTAAAGCCCTTCAGTTACCACAGAGAGATAAAATATTGGTATAATTCGGGTGTCGCAGTCTTGGCTACTGCTTGTATTCCTTTGTGACTGCCGGCCAGTCGTTGTTAATCAGCTAAGCCTTAAATGCTACAATCTACTCCTCTCTGCATGAGGGTCTGCCTAACTACTTGTCTGAGGCTAAAGAGCCAAGAGATTGGAAGTTAAGTTGTTATGCTGGACGTCTCGACGTTGCTGGAAAATGGGCCTAAGGTGTACGTTTGTAACGCACTCGATTTTCATTGATCTCAAACAGCCAACTTTTTAAATCTTATAGATGCTGCGTATCAGTCAAAGCATGCCACTGCTCGTGTCGATGATCAGGAAACTTGATGCAATCCATCCAATGCTTCAATCTCCTTCCTTTGCTACTCGCACCCAGAATAAGACTGCCAAGGAAATCGTTTGGTTTCCCATAGTCTTTGTCCCACACCGTCAAGGTCAGGTTTTGCCGAGACAGTTCTGTGGGACGGGTCTCGAATAGGAACTCTTCGTTCCACACTGGATTCAGGTTTCGCCATTTGATTGAGGTTTTGTGCTTTTTGTGATATGGATCCGGGTCTAAGTGCCTGGAAAGATACAATAATAAGTAGGTAAGAAGTAGGTATCTTATATTACAAGTATTTCCTGTTGGATGTAGCGGTGAAACGATCGGCAATAAGATATTATATAGGCCAACTATGCGTGGGAAGGAATATGAAAGGAAAACATTTTTTGGTCGTAAATTTTACTGTAAATTAATTGCTTCATCACAAATAACACAAATCTCAATCATCTTCAGACATAAGTCCACTTCTGGACGTAGAGCTTCCTCATAAAAAGGATATTTACCGCAGTTACAGGTCTAGAGCTTAACTAAGTATAGGTTCCTTACTCACTCAGTTAAGCATAACCGCTGGACCAGTAGGCCTCGCATGCCACCCCCGAGAAAACGATAAAAATCGAGATGTGCCTCCATCCTTATTATTTTACGTATGCCAGAAAGAGTGCGCATGACGTTTTTCTCGTTTAAGCGCTATGTCGTGGGTGGCATGCTAGCCATGCTGGATGGTGCTGTCTTGACAAACTATTAGTCGTTTCATACCACGAACACCCAGGAGTAGTAATGACCAATGTTGCCTCGCAACAGGCAATATCAACATAGGTACTCACAATTTCACAAAAGGATCTGAATATCCATTGCTGTCCTGAGGAGGCAGGTCAGCTCCTCGACAGATGGTCACCACGAGAGCTCGCCTCTTGGTGCTATAGCAAAGAGCGAGCAGAACTCGTGGACCAGTGGGCTCTGACCCTGAAGACCCAGTTAGAGCCAGGCGTAGTTGGGTCGGTGATTTGGCACATTCTCTTAGAGGAACTGTGGCTGAGCCCATCTCGTCGCAGCCATACCTGGAAAACATATGATGTTTGAAAAATTTCCATTGTTCCATTTTTGTTCCATTGTCCTACCATGCTGTGGACTGTCATCATAGGTATAATATTTTCACTTCATACTGCAGGGCAGAGACATCTTCTGATAAATAAAGTGGAGTGGGGACGATTCTCTACGCGTCTTGGTAAACGCCATAGATAAGCTAATTATACGTAGAAGCTGTAGTATTCACTTGCTAACAGTAAAAGGAGTCAAGCAACCTATTTTCATGTCGCTTCTTGCTCTGATCTGGGTTTCAGCATACAGCGTACCCAGACCATATAGGTATGCCTTCCGAATCACGGAGACGAAATAACTCTAAAATGATCACCTATCTTAGTTCGATGTACCTACCTGTACCGTCAGCTAGATCGAGCGATAGTTAAATAATGAAGTGTACCTACTTATTGAATACACACCTGTCATCATCAAATACAACAATCTCGCAGGATTTAATGACGAGGTCAGATTCTGTGATGCCGAAGAAATGGAGGGTTTCGTTGAATTCTGGATTCTTCGTTTTGTGAACTGTCTTCGTCCGAAGTCTATTAGAATACGTTCCTTCTGAAAATAAACAGATATGCTAAGTATGCTTAGAGCTTTATTAAATTTAGTAAGTAAGTATCAAGTAAACCAGAATTGAACCATTAATCCGCATTGGCACCACTTCATCATGTCAATCCACGCAAAAATATTCAGTGACCATTTTAAACCTTACGGTAAACAAACGATTCTTACCTCTGGGCAAAACTTCTAATCTGCAGAAAGGGTCAGACAACCCCGTCATATCCATTCCAATCAGACCTCTGGCCCTCAGGACTGTCACAGCAAGAGAAGACGTAGCATTATCATAAGCTAATTTAATCTCCAGGGTTCCAAACCCAGCGTCGGGTATCGTCGGGGGTTTTTCAGACTGCGTGGGCTTTGGCAGTTCTTTCCTGATGCTTCTAAGACTGTAGGCACTGCCTTTGCTGCTGGTGCGTTTGAGGGCGGCTAGAGGTCGCTGGTTCAAGCTTTCTGTCCTGTGGAGACTGAGGCCGCTGATGCCGTGGGTCAGGATGTCAGTTTCGCTCCATTCGTAGTGGTTGTCCTGTAAAGGTTGCCGAAAGATTAAAGTTTAGTTATAGCCTGAGAATCCCACTGTAGGGCTAAAGCCTTCTCTCACGAATAATGGTGATGGGGATTGGGCCACACTCCACTAAGCGAACGACTCGGTGGTCGCAGTCAGAGAATTTTCAAAACCCTATAAGTTTCCTATTGTACCTATCTTAAACAAAATCAGTAACGTATTATAATATACAAGGTATTTTTTTCCTCTTATTATATTCTCGACAAGGGCTGGCACTTGACAACGGATCAGCACTAGCCATTCAGCGAGGAAGAAGAACCGAACCTGCACCACATCCTAGGTTAGTTTAGTTTTAAATCACTTTATTTGTAATTTTATTTAATGTCACTATTTATATTTATGCTTCTGTGATCATAATAATAATATCCATTGTCGGAAGGAAAAATCACCACGTATATTTAATACAGATAGAATTGGGTAGATAGGTGCACAATAGGGATCCCAGTTGGTTAACTTCGGTGATAGCTTGTAATAGGAACCTCGGTGCGTTTTTATCATCATAAATACCTAATCAAGACTATAAAGTCATCGAGGGGATAGATAGAGATAGTTTAAATTAAGCGTTCAGAATATCCACAACACACAAATGAATTGAGAAAATGGCTGATTAAAATTATCTTTCGCAGATCCATCAGTATAAAGATTTTTTGTCCTACCTATCTAGCGATGTCGTTCACCGTGGACTAAGCGAGTCGATTCATTGTAGGGCAGTTTTAATTACAGTAGAATTATAATTACGGAACCCTTCTAAAACATCCTCCAAGGTATGACTAATTAACATCTCATATGCTACCTTCACTTGTTTTTAATTAATTTGCTACAGAGAAAAGGGCAGCCTTTTATCTACGACTATAGGTAGGTACTTGTTATATTCTTTGCTTTTACTTACATTCGGTTTTATACCTACTTACATAAAAGACCTATTTGTACCTACTGCCTAATATATTCCTGCATATAATTATAATTAATTATTGCAGTACGTAAGTACCTGGGTGTATAAACTAAAATGTTAGGTACCCAATAAATAGGCCTAATCTGTCACCTGATTCTACAAGCAAAGATTTTAGATCATTTCATTGAAATTAATAATTACGTACTTACGTACGTTACGTTTACGGAAGTAACTATACAGGATGGTCGAGTTAAGATGGTCCAACGGAAAATCTGGGGTAGACGACATATTTTTAAAATATTCTAACAGTGGGGCGATTTTCATTTTCCGCCCATAGAATAACCATAAACCGAGGTAGTTTTTAAGATAACGGGTACATCACGTGTAGTACTTTTTTCCTTCAAAAGTTTGATGTTTTCTCAAAAAACAGATTTTTTTTTTAAATAAATTTTGTTGTTGTTATTTTTTGATATTGCAGTAATAAACTTTACGTTGTTCGATAGATACATTAGTGAAGTATGTTCATGCCAAATTTCAGTTCAAAATAGTAACTAGTTTGAACACAGTAACCAGTTTAGTGGGACAAGGTAGCTGATCGGTGAAAAATCACAAAAACTTAAATAACTTTGAAATCGTAAATTTTTCGATCATCCTGTATAGAACCAAAAAGGTCGAAAATTATCCTTATTTTATTACCCCAGATTTTCCGTTGGACCATTCTAATTCGACCACCCTGTATTTAATAATCTGTGGTTATACATACAATTTACATAACCTCACTATAATTCCGTTTCGGAGTGCAATTGCTAAGAAGGTTTACTTTGATCATAGCTAGCTAGGTATTGAGTTGAGAGTTTCTGGATTAGAGGACGTGTCAAATCTAATATTGTGTTATATTGTATATTGTAACCTCTTTGATCATCGGACTAAGGATAAGGATTGTCATTATCCTCATATACGTACAAACAAGAACAACAGTGTGACCAGAATGTCCCCTTCTTCCCCTTCCCTGAACTCCGGCCTGCCCCTGCTCTGACCTTCCTGCCGGCCCCCACGACGTTAACAAGAGTGCCGTATCGAGTGACCGTCATGTCAGGGTTACAATATAAAATAAAATATATTAGTTGCCATGTAAAACCCATCTTAACTATTATAAAACTGTAACAGAAGTGTGTCTGTACATTGAAGATATTTTAAGGAAGTTACGATATGGTTTTTATGTGTCCCTGATTAAAAATCACAAATTAGATATATAGTCTGTCTGTTTGTCTGTTTGTTTTTTCGAGCATTACACAAAAACAATTGAACCAAGTTTGATGAAACTTTTTTTGTTTGGTAGCTTATGATCTGGAGTGCGATTTTTGAATCTCATACGTTGAACTCAGCTGTTGAAAATGTAAGGATTTTAAGTCAGGAGTGTGATTTTTGAATCTCATTCGCTGAGCTCAGCAGTTGCAAAAAATACATATACGATCGAACTGAGAAACCTCCTCCTTTTTTGAAGTCGTTTAAAAATATAACTATGGAGATACACATCTTTCTACTGCTGATTTGACGTTCAAAAATCGCACTCCTGGAGCATGATTATTGAAAGTCAAATCAGCAGTAGAAAGATGCATATCTCCATAGTTATTTTATTTTCAACTGCTGAGCTCAGCGAATGAGATTCAAAAATCGCACTCATGACTTAAAATCCGGTATATATAATTTGTGTGGACGAAGTCGCGGGTAAACTCTAGTTAAATATATTGTTTTGCTACACAGATCGTGTGCTACACCTTAATTTATTCAAAGTGCTCTACCAATATTTGATAACAGCTTTGATTACATTAAATTAAATCAAAAGATAACAGTGTTTAGTTTTCTGACGACGACGGACGTTACGGGTGGTGTAGGTAGGTACACACGGCGACACATCAGGCTATACAAAACCAATATAAGCTGGTCGCGTGACGTTATACATTACTCGTCCTACGTGCGGCCAGCTTATTTTGGTTTTGTATAGCTTGATGTGTCGCCGTGTGTGCCTGTAATAATGTGTTTGGGCTATTGTGCAGTGCTGCCACCTCAAAAAATCGATTGGGCGCTTAAACTGTGAAAAAACCGTTAGATTTTCGCGTGTCAGTAAAGCGGCGCTAAATTCTTATCACACGAAAAGTCCTTCAAAGTTTTCTAAATAGTCTTATCAGTCTTTCCAAAACCCATATATAAGTTACTTTAAATCAGTTTATTCGTAGCTTCCTCCTAAAATTAATAACATCACTTCAGATAAGCGTTCGTATTTTAATTTCCTGAATACTCCACACCCCATGGCTTAGGACTAGCCTTGCGGTAGCATTTCCCCTCTACCACGGTATAAGATCAATTAGATCATGTGCATTTACATTCAATTTTATACCTTACGAGCGTTAACCCGCGACTTTCGACTTCGTCCGCAAAAATTATTATACCAGATTTTAAGTCAGATCATAAGCTATCAAACAAAAAAAGTTTCATCAAAATCTGTTCAGTAGTTTTTGCGTGATACTCGTTCAAACAAACAAACACCCAAACAAACACACAAACAGACAGACAAAAAATCCAAAAATTGGTTAAATGGAATCAGACACCTAAAAACCATATTGTAACTTTTTTTTTGTTAATATCTTCTATGTACAGACAAACTTCCTGTTACTGTTTTGTAATAGTATAGATAGATCACTAAACGAGACAGCCTATAATTGCGAAATAA
Source organism: Agonopterix arenella (assembly GCA_927399405.1). Taxonomy (NCBI): domain Eukaryota; kingdom Metazoa; phylum Arthropoda; class Insecta; order Lepidoptera; family Depressariidae; genus Agonopterix; species Agonopterix arenella. The sequence continues at coordinate 7,949,651 of OV656710.1, forward strand.
TAATTTCGAACTTAGAACGTTTGGGTTTCACACGAGAGTACTTTTCATGATTTTTATCATTTAAAATTAGAATTCAAAGTTATGGGGAATAAAATCCAAAGTTGCGGATTCCATGTTACCTCGCCCGCCGCAGAAAGTGGCAGAAATGTTTGTTAGTAGAATTACACGCGTAACTAGTGCTAGTCAAAGCTCTATGGTCATGTTTTGACCACAATATGTTATCAATATATATCATATTTCAATCAAAAAACACAAAATGTAGCATATTCAAACACAAATAATGTTACTTTTTATAAGAGTGATCACCACATGCTGTCCTGAAAATTTGAGCTTTTAGTTAGTATCCAGACCGAAGGTATGATCGTATGAGATTAAAAATACGCCAAATCTCTTCGAGAAAAAGTACTGTTCCCCCTACCCAGACCCCCTGGAAGGGGGTAGGACCCCTAAATTATGGGTGTACTCTGCAGATCCTCATTGCCAAGATAAAGTTTGCCTCCAAAATATACAATTTTTCCTATACAGTCACACTTCCCAAACCTGTACAAATCGGTCCCAAACCTCTCTTACAGATTATAGAGTTTACGAGCGTTAACCCGCGACTTTGTCCGCACAAATTATATACCAGATTTTAAGTCAGATCATAAGCTATCAAACAAAAAAGTTTCATCAAAATCAGTTCAGTAGTTTTTGCGTGATACTCGTTCAAACAAACAAACAAACAAACACACAAACAAACAGACAGACAAAAAATCCAAAAATTGGTGAAATGGAATCAGTGACATCTAAAAACCATATCGTAACTTTTTTTTTGTTAATATCTTCAATGTACAGACAAACTTCTTGTTACAGTTTTATAATAGTATAGATAGATAATTTTCCGTTCCAAAATTATCCAAAACGATAATTTTTATCGTTTCTCATTCCTGGTGGTTCTGACGTCATTAAGGGAGGGTTAAATGAAAGATCAATATGTACGTCTATTCTCAATAAATAAGCCATTAATATCATAAGGCTCGCAGTACTCGGTGGTTAAAACAATTAGGCGTCGGATTGCCGCTGGCAATTGCAAGGGGAAAATGTTTTATTTGAAAATAGTGAATAAGAAAAATAATGAACAGGGACATTTTATTTCTTTTGTATTATCACAGAGCTACTATAATTACTACCGTATATTTTAAATAAGCTTACGACCGTATTTCAGAAACAAACTTTTGAGAATGGCTTACATATACAGGATCCTTCTTATTATACTTACAGTTCTTACCAGACCATCAAACTGAACAACTTTCTTTAAGGGACCAACATTGAAATCGCGAAAAAAAATCTGGTCTCCCATACATTTGGCTCGAGTAGGTTTGCAGTTTTGTATGAAACAGCAGATTTTTTTTCGCGATTTCAATGTTAGTGACATAGAGAATGTTGTTCAGTTTGATGGTCTGGTCACACCTTTAAAATAGTGTCAGCATAATTATTAAGAAGGACCCTATAAAGGGTGAAATTGATATCATTGGCATCCTTTTAAAATAAGAGTCTACCCATCAAACTGAACAACTTTTACTATGGGAGCAAACCGATCGGAGCATAAAATTAATCAGCTGTTCAATATCCACACTAAACTGCAATCTTTTCTCGACTCAAATGTATGCAACAGCTGATTTTGTTTTTGCTCCGATCGGTTTGCCGTCATAGTTAAAGTTGATCAGTTTGATGGGTAGACTCAAACTAGCTGAAACTATTTTAAGGGGATGATCAGACCATCCAACCGAGCAACTTTCTCTATGGAACCAATATCAAAATCGCGAAAAAAAAATCAGCTGTTCCATACAAAAGTACTCGACCTAAATGTATGGGATAGCAGATTTTTTATTCGCGATTTCGATATTGGTTCCACAGAGAAAGTGGTTCAGTTTAATGGTCTGATCATCCTCTTAAAATAGATTTAGCTGAATCTATTTTTTGTAATAAATAAATAAAAAATAAATAATACTACTACTACTAATAATAATAACGAGCGTTAACCCGAGACTTCGTCCGCACAAATTATATACCAGATTTTAAGTCAGATCATAAGCTATCAAACAAAAAAAGTTTCATCATAATCGGTTCAGTAGTTTTTGCGTGATACTCGTTCAAACAAACAAACACCCAAACAAACACAAACAAACAGACAGACAAAAAAATCAAAAATTGGTGAAATGGAATCAGGGACACCCAAAAACCATATCGTAACTTTTTTTTTGTTAATATCTTCAATGTACAGACGAACTTCCTGTTGCAGTTTTATAATAGTACGAGCGTTAACCCGCGACTTCGTCCGCACAAATTATGTACCAGATTTTAAGTCATATCATTAGCTATCAAACAAAAAAAGTTTCATCAAAATCGATTCAGTAGTTTTTGCGTGATGCTCGTTCAAACAAACACACAAACAAACAAACAGACAGACAAAAATAAACCAGATTTTAAGTCAGATCATTAGCTATCAAACAAAAAAAGTTTCATCAAAATCGGTTCAGTAGTTTTTGTGTGATGCTCGTTCAAACAAACAAAAAACACAGAAACAAACACTCAAACAAACAAACAAAAAATCCAAAAATTGGTGATATGGAATCAGGGACACCTAAAAACCATATCGTAACTTTTTTTATGTTAATATCTTCAATGTACAGACAAACTTTCTGCTACAGTTTTATAATAGTGTTTTGTTTGATAGCTTATGATCTGACTTAAAATCTGGTATATAATTTGTGCGGACGAAGTCGCGGGTTAACGCTCGTATTTATTAAAAGTTTTAAATGTTTATTTTTACTTTTGTAACACCCTTTATAATCTGCAACTCATTCGATCACACAATTATTTTTACCCATCTCCCACTTGATAGATGAAGTGGAGTGACCTCAATTAACCCTGAATCAATAAAAACATCCCTCAATGAATCCCCCCTCACCCCTCGCCCACCCTCACTACCCCACTTTGTTACGAAGTGATAAATGACGCACTATGATGGCAAGATTCAGAAGAGTATCATACGTAGGTACCTACAATGTATACATGTACAGGTTGTAAAATTAAATGGGTCAGACCATTAAACTGAAGAACACTCACTACAGGGTGTTTATATCATTGGCATCCTTCTAAACTAATTAGTTTACTCATCAAGCTGAACAATTGTTATAAAGAGAGCAAACCGATCGGAGCAAAAAAAATCAGCTGTTCCATACTAAACTGCAGTGCCTACTCGACTCAAATGTATGAAACAGCAGATTTTTTGTTGTTACGCTCGGTTTGCTAAAAGTTGTTTAATTTGATAGGTAGACTCTTACTTTAAAAGGATGCCAATGATATCAATATCAACCTGTATACATTATGTAAAAAAATCTGCTGTTTCATACTAAACTACAGTGCCTACTTGACTCGAATGTATGAAACAGCCGTTTTTTTGTTGCTGCGATTGGTTTGCTGCCATAATAAAAATGTTTAGTTTGATGGGTAGACTCTTAGTTTCAAAGGATGCCAATGATATCAATATCACCTTGTATACAGTATGTAGAGAGAACTTCGATATCGCGAAAAAAAAATCAGCTGTTTCATACAAAACTGCGGCCGCCATGGTATGCCACCGTGGTCCGGCGAAATCGCAAAGAAAAAAAAGCATTTTCATACAAAACTGCAGCCGCCGTAGTATGTTACCGTGATACACCGCTATCGCACCTTCGCTCCCTTTCTATTTGCGCGTGTTAGAATATTAAAACTGTATGTAAATAAACCTTGTTCAGAAAACTTAGAAATAGAAGTTCTCATTAAGGTGAATGAGTTGTGAGTCGAGTCTTGAGTCGTATCATGAGTTTGAATCTAAATTATTTATGTTAATCGAGTCATCTACATTTCTATTTTAGACTGGCAACATCTATTAAAAACCAAACCATTGTTGACAATGTTTAGTAACTTATTATGGTTAATCTTGTTGTAATTGTGATATTAATTATACAGTTATAATCATCCTAAAATCATAGTATAATTTGTGAAGTAATAATTATAATTTAGAAATGATTAAGTACGTATTATAATATTGTAAACAAACTTCATTTCCTGGATGGATTTGCCGCCATTCCGATCCATCGTGAAGTGTGGTGGTAAATCTATAAAAGAGGTGGTTTGTCATAAAAGTGAGGAATTCTACCAAAGGTCACAGAGGTGGTCACGCTGCCCAAGTGTAAGTGTTACGCCACATTTATTATTTGTTCAGTTTAAGTAACTTGTGTTTGCTACCGTATAATTATGGTTAATTTATAATACCTAATTCTTATGTGTGATTTTCTATAATGTGTTTTGGTTGTCCTATATGGAGTTTCTTTGTCTGGTTCTTCTCCATATGCCCTATGGTTTAGATAGGAGGACACTAGTGAACCAGAAGTAATGTAGAATCAAAGATATAAAATATATTCAACGATATATTAAGGATAGTCAAAGAATTAAATAATATTGGACTATTCTGATTCTGGCCTTTCATTCGAAATCATTTCTGTACATATACTTTCCTCATCCTCATTGTAGACCAGTGTCCTGAACTGGGGACGGCAAATGGGATGCCCTTTCTGATAACCTTTCCTTTTCTTATGGGGCATCTGGTCCAACATACACAACATACACATACACATAATATGATAGGTTTGATACGATGTAGGAACACTATCAGAATATATTGAGCCTTGATGTGCTTTAATTATATTAAATTATATGATAAATTGGTCGAATAGTTTATGAACCTAATCCTGACAATATGCCATGAATATGATAGCCCCTAGCTCTCCCTATAATCTGACACGCGCGAACGAACGAGATAAAAGGCGTGATATAGCCGTATCACGTGTAACATGCTAGCTAGGCTGTACATATTCGACTTTAACGTATGTGATAGCTGATTTTTAATTTTATTTCGACGTTGCAGTTGGCTCCGAAAACCAGTTTCTATACTGCCTTATAATTACTACGAGGTAACACTGTTACTACGAGGCTACGAATTGCTACGGTTACGCGATAGCTACGCACATTCCCGGGTTGATAACATGGACTTCGCATGTTTATTTAGATATTATGTAAATGTGTTTATAATTATATTGTAGGTGTCATTGACGTAGAATACTATGGACGCCGGGTCTAGAACAAAATTCTCGGAAAAAGTGTCCAAGACTAAAATACACAAACCTACAGTACAACTGGAAAATAATTCCGCTCGTCAATCTTCGTTTGCGCAGAGCAGTGCAAAATCGGGTATTCTCTATCTCGCTCCAACTCGATAATCAGACTTATGGATGCTTCGGCAGCGAAAAGGGCGCGACGGCAAGGTGTCACATCCTGACTGGTCAATATAATTTCGCGCGCTTTTAAAATTTGTCAACTGCGCAGGTACATCGGTGAGACTTATAAACCTGGTACTACTGTAAGTACCTACGTGTAGTAATATTTAAACCAACTAAAAACATTGAAAATGCGCGCCGCGTGCGCGTAGTTGGTCGCAGGCTCGCGCAACTCTCTAACAAAAAAATGTTATATGAAACGTGCACCGACGCCATTAAATTCCTTTGAACGGTTGCACCCGGTTCATACATTCTAGATAATCGGTCACGACCAGTTTTTAGTATGGAAGTCCCTACTCTTATAACTTAGTGAGTTACATTATCTTTGGTTGGTCGATCAAACCAAGACTGCCACGTAATTCTTCTCAATTCTTCTCAACAAATCTTTTTACGTTTTGGTGCTCGTTTGGTTCGGACACTTTTGAGCGCGGACCCTACGTCCAGTAATTGGTAGGTCAATGGTTCGTGTGTATTAAATCTCAGAACATATCTTGTAACGTGCTGAAATCTGCTTCGTGTATTCTCTGACTGTGACGTAATAATGTAAGTGGATCGAACACAGAATCTGTTCTGTGTCCGTTTTCTGGAACGGACCGAACTAGGTTGCATGAGGGATTTCATTTGCACAATAGTTTGACTCATATTTGTTCGGACATACATGTTGTAATATTTAAACTTTTAGAAATCTGCTGTTTCATACAAAACTGCAGTGCCTACTGGACTCAAATCTATGGGACAGCTACAATATTTTGTTGACTCTCTTTCCATAGGTAATTAATAAAAAAATCTAAAGTTTAGACCATCAAACTGAACAACTTAATGAAGGAAAGTGGTCAAAAAATATTTTATTTTACTTTAAATGTTACTAGGGTGTTTTATTACCCCTGCACATAGAATATACAATACAGGGTGTTAGGGTAAACAGTTGCACTACTTAAATTTAAGGGGTGATTGTACCCATGATACTGAAGAACTTTCCCTAAGATACTTTTAGTAAATTCCCTATTTTTTATCGACTTTTTAGGGTTCCGAAGTCAACAAGGAACCCTTATAGTTTCGCCATGTCCGTCCGTCTGTCCGTCCGTCCGTCCGCGGCTTAGCTCAGAGACGCTTAGTACTAGAAAGTTATAATTTAACATGGACATATTTATTAAACACGCCGACAAAGTGGTAAAATAAAATCTAGTTAAATATTTTTTTTAGGGTACCTCCCCTACACGTGAAGTGGGGATGAAATTTTTTTTCCTCGCCTATCCCATGTTGTGGGGTATCGTTAAATAGGTCTTTAAAAAATATTATGTGTGTGAGAAAACGATTTTTCGATTTACAGATCCGTTAGCGAAATATTAAGCTTTAAAGCGAAAATTTTTGTTAGAGTCAAGTGTCCCTCTCCCGGCTAAACGGTTGTAGTTGGAGATGTAAAAAAATTCTCGGCAATAGTATATATAATGAATTTAAAAGGAAAACTATCACGGCTAAGTAGGCTTCACAAGTAAACGAGTTTAAAAAATGTACCAACGACCTAACTAATGTCAACCAACTTAAAAAATGTATTCGGAGACGGTTAAACCGTAGGATAAAACAAAAAGCCCCCACGTCCATATATTGTAAAGGGCAACTATGGAACCCTACACTGCGCTTGGCCCGACACGCACTTGGCTGGTTTTTATACAAACGCTCGATCAGCAGATTGCATTTAGTATGGAAAGTCCAAAATTTTTCTTGAGAATTTTCTATAGGATTCTTTGAGAAAGTTGTTCAGTATCATGGGTACAACCACCCATTAATGTATTGCAACTGTTTACCCTAACACCCTGTAGCTTCTGTCTTCAGCGGTTTAGGCTGTGCGTTGACCAGTTGGTCAGTCACGATTCAAGGAATTGTTTAATAAGCAAAGATAAACTAGCTTTGGCTCAACTGTACAATATTAACTGCTGATTTGGGGGGAGGGGAGGGGTGGGGGGAAGGGGCGAGGGGCTACCCCCCCGGTACCCCCCCCCCCGCGGAGATGCATGGTTTCCGAGATATTCATGGTTAAAGTTTGAGGTTATAAAGGTATTGAAAGTCACTTTTCTGCAGACTGGGAGGGGGGGGGGGGGAAGAGGGTAGGGGGGAGGGGGCTACTCCTCGGTAACCCCCCCCCCCCCACACTGAGATGGATGGTTTCCCAGATATTCGTGGTTAAAGTTTGAGGTTATAAAGGTATCGAACGTCACTATTCTGCTGATTTGCGGGGGGGGGATACCCCTCGGTATCCTCCCCCCCGCTCCCACAGAGATGGATGGTTTCCATTTTGAAATTATTTAACGAAAGTCACTTTTCTGCGGATTTGGGCCAGTGTTGCCAACTTTCGGGGCAAAATTTAGCTCCATTTCAGCTTGAAATGGATGTAAACATACTTTTCTGCCAACCCCGATTCTTACCGGTTAGGTTCAATAGTCTGTCACAGAACCGAATCAGCCAACCCGATTCCACGCAGTCTTGTCTGTACTACCCCTAGAGTGAATATAAAAAGCCGGAGGTGCGGAGGGAGAGCAGCCCCCGCCCGCTGTAACAAAGCGCAGGCCCGAGCGAGCCGTAGCTGCTGAGGCTGGTCACTCCCTCCCCTCCAAATCAGCAGAAAAGTGACGTTCGATACTTTTATAACCTCAATCTTTAACCATGAATATCTCGGAAACCATGCATCTCCGCGGGGGGAGGAGGGGGGGTGGTACCGGGGGGGGGGGGGGGTAGCCCCCCTCCCCCCTCCCCCTCCCCCTCCCCCCCAAATCAGAAGTTAATATAGTACATTCCTTCCCTAGCTTTTGTCAGCGACTTCGTCCGCGTGAAATTAGAATATCGAAAAATCCTTTCTTAGTGCACCTGTACAGGGTGAAATAGATATCATTAGCATCCTTTTAAACTAAGAGTCTACCCATCAAACTGAACAACTTTTACTATGAGAGCAAATCAATCGGAGCACAAAAATCTCGATTTTTGTCGTTTTCTCGGGGGTGGCATGCGAGGCCTACTGTACTCGTTATAGCTAGAGTAGTTTAGTCTAAACTAAGACACTATGTAATCAACAAGTTTTTATTAAATCTAATAAATGATTTAAGGCGGTTGCAGAGGGTTCAATTTTATACAAAACTTTGACGCACAATAAGCGTAAACGGTATTAATATATGAACTTTGTATGTATGGAAAAATAGTTTGGAAAATCTAGATGCCGCGTCACAAATAACATTTGCAATTTATAAAATAATTACGATGATATAAAGCTTTGAAATTTTTCATACAAAATTTTATAAGCTTCGTGACGATGGCAAGAGGCCTGACGGCATGACACTCGTTCTCTGGTCCCGTGGAAGACCCCTGTTATGGGACGCTACCTGCGTTGACACTCTGGCACTGTCCCATCTCCAGAGATCATCCACGGGAGCCGGTGCAGCGGCGGCCTTCGCCGAAAACTCGAAAAGACGCAAATATGCAGCCCTCGGTCAGAACTACATATTTGCGCCTTTTGGAGTAGAGACCATGGGCACCTGGGGTCCAAATGCCAGGAAGCTATTCAAAGGAATATCTTTCAGGCTGATCGACGCCGCAGGCGACACGAGGGCTGGCGCGTACCTCGGGTAGCGCATTAGCATTGCCATCCAAAGAGGCAACGCCTCCAGCCTTCTTGGCACACTCCCGCACGGCAGCAGCTTTGATGGAGTGTTCTACCTGTAGATTGTCTGCCGACGAATCTACGATCGGCATTTCATCTGCAGGCTGAACTCCCATCACCTACCTGGCCCGTCTACCCCTTTTCCTGCCCTTTTTTGTTTTGTTTTTGTTTCAATTTCTTTTTTATTTTTTTTGTTCTTTACCTATGTTAATTAACCTTAAAACTTATATTGTTTTAAAGACTCTATTTCCCTAATGTGGACAATTCGCGGAACTCTTTATTCGAAGGTCATCGTTTAGTAAAAATTTCTACAGCTTGACCCAGACAATTATGGAAATCTCAAAGGAACGACGCGCTATTTATAAGCCAGTCTGCGTCATATTCAGGCCGTCTCCCTGTCGCAGACAACTCCTAGGGCTATTATACTTACTTATTGTTATAAAAACTGGCCTAGTACGAGCTGATCTCTCGCCGTTCCGTATCGTATACACAGGGTAAGTATTTAGGTAGGTACAAAAATAATAGGGGAGCGGACTGCACAAAATATATTTTAGTTTTACCTACTTAGAAAAAAAACATTTGGAAATAACTCTATACTCACATTTTTAGCTGGAATACTATTTTTAATAACATGATGAACTATAAAAAGTAATGAAATGTTGATGACTTTATTTGTGGGTATTTAGTACAATTTTTCTTACATATCGCGCGTTTTGACGTTCGATTAAAAGTTGCTGATTTGACTAAGTATCCGACACCCTATTGTATACAGAGTGAAATTGATATCATTAGGATCCTTTAAAACTAAGAGTCTATCCATCAAACTGAGCAACTTTTACTAAAGGAGCAAACCGATCGGAGCAAAAAAATCTGCTGTTCCATACTAAACTGCAATCTCGATGCGCGAGTTCGCGACTCAAAATGTATGCAACAGCAGCTTTTTTTTTTTGCTCCGATCGGTTTGCTCCCATAGTAAAAGTTGTTCAGTTTGATGGGAAGACTCTTATTTGAAAAGGATGCTAATGATATCAGTTTCACCCTGCATATCCTTACCTATCATTCAGATCGGGATTCTTAGTGCGAGTCGCACTTGAGCGGTTTTTATTTGTTGCTTACCATAGAGTTAGCAATATAATCAGATCAAGTTTGACGCTTGTAAACGTATGTAAGTATTACCGTTTTTAGGATAAAGCAAAAACGTTTAAAACACGTTTCTTGGATGCGGACCTAATTTGCAAATAATAATTAGCAAATCCGCCATAATAAGTAATAACACAATATTCTGTGAAAATTTCAACCGGGTACCACAGAGTACAAACTATTACTACTAGTTACAATATTATGGTTCATAAGATTTGATGAGGATGATTTTGAAGATCCCTTTAAACGTAGGATAGACGACGGCGTAGGCTAAGTAATAAGGTCCCGTTATAGCCCAGTCATTTTACGGTTTGAGCCGGGACTAATAATATTGAAGAGCCAATTTGAGCCTCGAAATGTACCAAAATGAAAAAAAAATCACGTCAGCATCAGTTCCAATTTTAAAATTTAGCTATTATCTCAATAAACCTGATGGTAATTTTTTTTTGCACATATTTATGGCTTCACCATTATACATACTTCAAACATGGTGTAAATATTTTTTTCTACTTAGAAGGTTTTGAAAAATATATTCGTATTTTCTAATACATAAAATTTTTTTTAAATTCCAATGCCTATTTTATTGCCTAAATTAATTTATATTGTTAAATTTAAGTCAAATGAATGCATTGGTAATATTGGTTTTAATATTAATATATTATTAATTTAAAAGCCTTCTGGGACACACAACTTTGATTTCTATGTTGCGTAGCGATTTTTTTTAAATATTTTTAAGATGGTCTTTTTGTCACTCAATTGTGCCGGTTACAGTTTAAAAGTCAAATTAATAATTACTCTCTACCCCGCCTAACAAAACTCCGTAAAATGACTGGGCTATTAGCGCCCTTTGGGTATTGAACGCTAAAAACGTATTATGTTCAGAAGACAATACGTTTTGAAATTGTAGAAAATAATCTTTTACAATTTCCAACCTGTGAGACCGTAACATTATGTTCATTAAAGTATGAAACTTTGAACAAAGCTCGAATTAAAATCTCAAGTGAGCGCTAACAAGATAAACGTCTTTATCACAACAAGATACGAATGAAAACGAGAACGAAGAACTAGAGCCCTTACACACTAGCTAGCGATACTGTCGCAAATTTTTGATCGCGATTTCGATGTCGCTGCCATAGAGAATATGAATACGGTATGAATTATGATGGTCTGAGCATCCCCTTAAGAGGATAATACAAACGTATTCCCCTGTTTTCTCCCTGGATAATAACACTAGAGCAAATATTTTTTACCATACAATCTGTTACACCTCTGCAATGTCCCTATGTTTTGCTTTTTTGCATTAATTAATTACTGTAAGAACTAGGGACGTCCGAAAATGACAAATTTTAATGCCCGTTTTCAGACATACAGAAAACATACAGACATAGCCATAGATAAATACGTATACAGTCGGAAAAGAATTCTTCAAATTAGCATTTCAGCCCGCCTATCCTCTTAAAAAACCGTTAGTTTATTAAGAAGGAGCCTATACTATACATGGTGAAATTGATATCATTAGCATCCTTTTAAACTAAGACACTACCCATCAAACTGAACAACTTTTACTGTGGGAGCAAACGGATCGGAGCAACAAAAAATCTGCTGTTTTATACATTCGAGTCGAGAAGGCATTGCAGTTTAGTATGGAACAACAGATTTTTTTCTTGCTCCGATCGGTTTGCTCCCATAATAAAAGTTCTTCAGTTTGACTCTTAGTTTAAAAGGATGCTAATGATATCAATTTCTCCCTGTAGATGGGCTAAACTTTTTGAGCGTAGGCAGGATTCAAAGAGTAATATAAGTATATTAGAAAAGAGAAACCACTCGTGGCAACATTATGCATCCACCTTATGTCAAATTGAAGGCTAGCTAGCGCCATCTATGTTTCACTGACAATAATTCAACCTATACTATACATACCTGCTTATATCTACTCATACCGATGCATATTATTGTTTTGAATGCTAGATTTCGTTCAATCCCGCACCGATCGAGTGAAATTCCAGTATCTTTACTATTCCTGTAATCTAAACATTGGTAAGAGAAAAACAGAAACTCAAGAACATCACTAAATTGGCACGAAATTGAACGAAAACTACAAACAATTCGCGCATTACGCAAGATACGTAGCCATTTTGTGAATCTGTCATCTGTCAATTAGACATTGACATAGACAATAAAATGTTTTTTTTTTCATAGTTCTGCGAAGTAGTTAATAGATGGCATTCTATGCAAACTGAATCGGAAAAAGCCACCAAAAGGCGACTGTCCTCCGCCTGGCAGGATTCCTCACGATGTTTTTTGAGAGCAGTCGGTATTACGAAGGTACATAAGTTAGAAAATTAAACTCATTGGTACATGGCATATCGTCCATGCGAATTCAACCCCGAAGCCGCTGCGTTTGTGTGGAAAAGCTTTCATTTCATTAACGCTCAGTTGCAGAAACGTTCATTAAAGTTAATCCTCCATTAAATGTCTTGCTGTCACTTTTTGTCTTGTTGACGTAATAAAAGCCAGCAAGCATTTAATGGAGGATTAACTCTAATGAGCGTTTCTGCAACTGAGTTTCAAATAAGAAAAAAAAATGGTCATGCCTATTCAATGTTTCAGGATATGATTTACGTGTCAAGGTATGATTACGTGACATTCACTCAGTTGCAGAAACGCTCATTAAAGTTAATCCTCCAATAAATCTCTTCCTAGCTTTTACTACATCAACAAGACAAAAAGTGACAGCAAGAAATTTAATGGATGATTAACATTAATGAGCGTTTCTGCAACTGAGTGATTTACCTCTTAGTTACATTCACATTCGTAAACAACCACGGGAAGAAAAGCGGTGGCACAGTAGACGTTGGTGTACAGGGTGAATTTGATATCATAGCATCCTTATAAACTAAGAGTCTACCCATCAAACTGAACAACTTTTACTATGGGAGCAAACGATCGGAGCAAATAAAAAATCAGCTGTTCCATACTAAATGGCGATCCCGACGCGCGATTTCGCGACTCAAATGTATGCAACAGCTGATTTTTTTTTGCTCCGATCGGTTTGTTTCCATAGTAAAAGTTGTTCAGTTTGACGGGTAGACTCTTAGTTTAAAAGGAGGCTAATGATATCAATTTCAACCTGTAGTATTAATAGTTCTACGCGGTTGTGTAGATTCTATAACACTACCTAAAATAAGTTATAGGGGCAGTCTAGCTAGCATGCCACCCCCGAGAAAACGACAAAAATCGAGATGTGCCTCCATCTTTATTATTTTACGTAGGCCAAAAAGACGTTTTTCTCGTTTAAACGCTTTGTCGTGGGTGGCATGCTAGCTAGGCAGAGGGCCAAAAATAGACAATTTAACGTTATTCCCATAGCCAATGCTAGTCTATTTATATCACACAAGTTTAGCCCTTATCTGACTCGATTTGAATTCATTAGTCCTTGGCCCCAGATGTTTACTGCCTTCCGTTAAATTCCGCGACATTGAACGTTCTATTGCAATACCCAAAGTTACCCATAGTTAAAGTGTTTCAATTGTTAGAAATTCCAATTTAGCTTCTATGCTTACAACTCAAGACATTTCGATCGGATTCAATAGAAAATATCTTCTCCTACAATAGGCTACTTGACATCTAGTCAAATCAGCTACTCTTTCTGTCAGTTGCAGAAACGCTCATTAGAGTTAATCCTCCATTAAATCTCTTGCTGTCACTTTTTGTCTAGATGACGTAGTAAAAGCTAGCAAGAGATTTAATGGAGGATTAACTCTACTAAGCGTTTCTGCAACTAAGTGTTTATCGGACGTCAAAACGTGCGCTTTGTACTAAAACCTGAATTATGATATCATCAACATTTCATTATTTTATAAAGTTTATTTTTTATAAAAAATAGTAGTTAATACAAGTTAAAAACTCAATGAAAATGGGAGTTGAGCGTTGTTTTCTTATCTTTTTTTTATTGAGAATATTAAAATAAAATATATTTTATGTATCAAATACCCAATTTAGTTATTATTAATAGAATTGGTGACTTGTTTTTTTTTCAGTTTTTTATCTAAACCAAGGATTTCGAAAAAGAAATTTGGTTTCCCTAAAAAAGTGTTTACAACTGTCCGTAATGAGAAGAAAAAAATATTTCAAATCTCCATTAAACATTTAAAAAAAAAATATTTCTTTTTAATTGTCTTATAGGGCCGTGTATTTTTTTCTCGCCGTGATAGTTGCCAGGATTCGTGTTTAAAAAACAACAAAGATATTTTTATGCAAAGAGATTTTATTTTAGCTAGCTAGTCCAACCAAAACAAATAAAAATTTGCTCTACAATAAGTACTAAGTACACGGATATTTCATGGAAACTGTTTTAAGCAATGCCCTGTACATTTTTAAAAGGTTTCAATAAATTAACAAAATTACTGGCTACTGTGACCCTGATTATTATTGGATTCTACTTGACCTTCGTACAGGAATAGAAACCCTAGTAGTAGGTTTTAATATCAAAAAGCTTTGGTTCGAGACCTCCTCCGGCGATATTTCCCAATAGTACCTACTTACCTATAGTATATCAGCCCATATCCACTTAATTTTTACAAATTATGCTTAAAATACAAATGAAAAAAAAAATAGAACTCGAAAATCGTTTATTATAAAGTGATATAATTTTAAGCAACGAGTGTTGATGTTTTTTTAACCTGATTCGTCAAATTGTTGGGCAAAAGTCTCCCCAACGCTCCCGAGATTTTAATTTGCAAAACCAGAACTAAAGTTTAATTGACATTTTTTTGTTAAAACGCTTCAGTAATAAATATTAATTAACAAAATGATTAGCATTACATGGCCGATTTGACCATGGGTTTTATTATTACTTAAGGGACCTTGGCCCTCCCTACGGGAAAAGATATCCTGGTAAGTGTAATGATATTTACAAAGGCTTTGGTTAGAAACCTCCTCCGGCGATATTTCCCCAAATAGTACGCTGGCCCATGTCCACTTTATATTTTTTAAAGAATACTTAAAATTCATAACTTTAAGATAATATAATGTTATCGTAACAAACAAAGAAAATAAACTAGATTATAAAAGTTAAAAGTTAAGTCCCATACTAAACTGCAATACCTACTCGATTCAAACGTCAGCCGAAAATAAATCAGGTGACCCATTCAGCTGATTTTTTTTTGTTCTGACATTTGTTTGTTCCGACATTTGTTTGTTCCCATAGTAAAAGTTGTTCAGTTTCATGGGTAGAGTATATAGGTTAAAGGTTAATGATACTTTTCCTAACACCCTGTATAGTCATTTGCGTCATCACCTTTTTAATCGAGCAGCCGTTTTAGAGGCTTCAGAAAGGAATAACGTGTTTACTAGTTATAGGACAAAACCACAACAAAAAGAACCATATCCCATAGCCACCTCGTACGATAATACCTACGGGAAGAGAAAAGAGATGGTCTACACTAAGGCGAGCAACACACGCCGCATGTCTACAATGCAGTAGGTAATTATTATAAAAATAGATATTATTTATCCTGTTACCAGGATAAATAATATTCATATTTTATTATTTTATTTTCCATTTATTACACACACACACACACACACACACATACACACACACACACACGCTTACGCGAGTGTGTAAAATAAATGGATATGAGCTGTCGCACTATACGCTTACTGTTATTTTCTTTGTAATTTATTGCACACAGAGTGAGAATGAGAAAGCTTTTAATATACACTCATGGGACAAGCTATTCATAATGGTTGCTAACATTGGACGTGAATTGACCAAGTCAATAATTGCGTCAATCCTTATAAGTAACCTTTCTAGAGAGTTTTTGGGTAACGACAAAAGTATCGATTGGAACAAAATAATTAATGAATACTTTATAGATCTATGAGATGCTTTCGGGAAACTCCGCCATATATTTTTCTCGGCTCTGCCACAATGCCTCAAAACGAAGGTATTAGATCAGTGCGTGCCTATAGTGCGGAAACATGGACCCTGACGAAAGGACTAGTTCATCAATTCAAGGTCGCTCAGCGAGCTATGGAGAGAGCTATGCTCGGTGTTTCTCTGAGAGATCACATCAGAAATGAAGTGATACGTCAGAGAACGAAAGTGATTGACATAGCTCAGAAAATTTGCAACCTGAAGTGGCAATGGGCTGGTCAAATCTGCCGAAGAACTGACAATCGGTAGGGTGTCAGAGTTCTGGAGTGGAGACCGCGAACTGGTAGACGTAGTGTGGGACGCCCTGCTGCCCGCTGGACAGACGACCTATAAAAGGTAGCGACTGGATGAGGAAGGCCGAGAACAGAGTTTTGTGGCGCACCTTGTTCCTATGTTCAGCAGTGGACGATGATAGGCTGATGATGATGATGATGATAGATCTATGGGGTTATGTTGTCCTTTCTTATTGGATCGGAATAAAAAATATAAAGGAGTGTTTTTTTTTATTTTCCTGTTAATTAGTAGGTATAAGAATAAATGTCCTAATATGACTATATTATATTTTTTACATTTCTAACCGTATTAGTACGAATGAGAATGTTCGGAACTAACTCGTCAAATCCTTGGGTCCTCCCTCCAAAAAATAGCACTCCTGATAGCATTCAATCTGTGCTTAGTTCCGTGGAACTACTCGGATATAAAAATCTCAATTGTTCCGCGGCGGAACCTTTACCACAGAACTACATGGAATACCTATCAGATTCAGTAGGGTAAAGACATGCAAGGCGTATGTGTAACGCACGCACTTATGCATTTAAATACGATCTGCGTAATAACTACCTAGGTACCTGGCTTCTTGATAACAAAAGCTAGTTAGTTTCAAAACATGTTGTTCTTAGAGTATGTATGCAAGATGTTGTTTGTTTAGTTCTTTGTTTTTCTGTATGGCCCGTGGCACGGACGCAATGTAGAGGCAACTTCTCGGAAGGTTAAACACGCTGTTTGATAATAATAATAAAATTTCCAAGAAAAACAACTTTTCCGTCATCATATCATTATAACGTAAGTACCTAATAGGTATTATTTATTTCGCGACTAAGACGATATATCGATATATCGTTTATATATATAAGGTCTAACAAAATTAGGTGAAACTATTTTAAGGGGATGATCAGACCATCAAACTGAACAACTTTGTCTATGGGACCGATATTGAAATCGCAAAGAAAAAAATCAGCTGTTCCATACAACCTACTCGACCTAAATGTATGGGACAGCTGATTTTTTTTTCGCGATTTCAATATTGATCCCATAGAGAAAGTTGTTCAGTTTGATGGTCTGATCATCCCCTTAAAATAGTTTCTCCTAATTTTGTTAGACCTTATATATATAAATAATTTAGAAAACCATAGGGTCTTTCTTAACAATATGCTGACGGTTTTTTAAGGGCATGATCAGACCATCTGAACAACTTTCTCTACAAGGTGAAATTGATATCATTAGCATCCTTTTAAACTAAGAGTCTACCCATCGAACTGAACTACTTTTGCTGTGGGAGCAAACCGATCGGAGTAAATACAAAATCAGCTGTTCGATACTAAACTGCAATCTCGACGCGCGAGTTCGCGACTCAAATGTATGCAACAGCAGATTTTTTTTGCTCCGATCGGTTGAAATCATTCAAATTCAAATTGAATCAATCAAATTGATATCATTAGCATCCTTTTTAACTAAGGGTCTACCCACCGAACTGTACAACTTTTACTATGGGAGCAAACTGATCGGAGCAACAAAAAAAATCAGCTGTTCCATACATTTGAGTAGCGAACTTGCACGTCGAGATTGCAGTTTAGTATGGAGCAGCAGATTTTTTATTTGCTCCAATCGGTTTGCTCCCATAGTAAAAGTTGTTCAGTTTGATAGGTAGACTCTTAGTTTAAAAGGATGCTATTGATATCAATTTCACCCTGTATAGGTAAGGTACTACCACAGAGTACTATAATTACTACCGTAAACTCTCTGCCGAGAACTTAACATGCTTAACATCACGATGACAGAAAAGTTGATTGCTAGGTAAATAGCAACTGCTTGGTCCGATCAATCATTCCCTTAAAAAACCGTCAGCATTTTTTAAGAAGGACCCTGTATATCCTGGTCACGACTCACGATTTGTACAGTCAGCAGCAATACGATGTATACACTTTTGTTCAGTTATTCGTCTTGAAATTGCTAGGCACGTAGAGCTAACGGGCAGTCTTTAATTAAGCCGGTAAACTTTGTGATAAACTTTGGTAAAAACTCGAGACCAGATTGATTTAATTATTATTGGAGTTTTCGAAACAACTTAGGTTCGGAAACTTTCTTAAGGCGAACAACATAATCTCAACATCACCTTGTAAAAACTTGAAATAATCATAATTCAAGTTCAAAGCATCGAACAAATTCAAATTTTGTTATTTTTAACAATTTCCGCAAAAAAATGAATTTTTCGATTTCATATAAATGCTCTATCGATGGCATCCCTTATTAAACATAATTTCGATATCGAAAATGAACTTATTTTGCTAAAGGTTCCGCTCTTTTTCTTTTCATGTCAATGCTTCTCCAGTGGTGTTTTTATATTTTAGTAGCCAGATATTCGGCAAGCCTGACAGCGTCAGGTCTAGTCGAATCACACACGATGACGCATTGACGGAGCGGCACCGCACGTAGAAGCCCACACGGTGACGGATTGAGTACCGCGTGTGCTTCTACATGCGGTTTCATACAACTCACATACATATCACAAATGACGGACTAACGTCTGCCGGTCCGACATGCGTCTTCGTTTGTGATCCCACCATAGATAAATTAACGCGCTCCCCAAGGGATCCCACGTAGCTGTCTTTAAATCCTCTCTCGTGCAGGTGTTCAGGCACAAGGGGAGGGACATTCTAGCAGATGACCCATCGACTGGATAGGTTCGCCGCAATTACACTGTGTTAGACCAGAATCACACTGTAATGATCACCGGTTTCTGTGATCATCATAAAAATTGCCTATGTACATTGCAGTCGTAATACGTTACCGATCTTGCAAACAGTATAGCTAATCGGAAACTTACCTACACAATAGCCTGGTTGTAAGTCCGTCTTTTGAACATCTAGTCCTACCTTGTCCAACCTTGGACACGTGGCTGTCACTTCATACAAAGAAACTCTAGTTTTGTACTCACATGTGGTGACCCGACTGATTTCCTGCTGTCGGTGTTACTGGGCTGCCTCGAGAATGAAGGCGCGTGGGTGCTGAGAGGCGAACCTGGTTCTGAGTCCGTCTTCCCTTCGTTACTGCTGTTGCCAGCTGCCTCCTGTTAAAAAAAGAAATTGGGTTGGTATGGGTCAGGTGGTAACTCTAACCTTGCGAGACAGCTCTCTCAATTTAGCAAGCGTAAAGTAACAAAGACAGAAGAACATCTCAATCCTTCTCCTTTTTTCGGAGGCGGTATGCTAGGCCTACTAGGCCGCGGTGGAACTCACACAGATTAAAATAGTGACAAGCTTCGCCGATTTTATACGGATAAAACAAATAGTGGAAAACTTGTCCGAATGAGTAGCATAAGCATATGCTCACGACTATATTCCCCGAGGGGGTAGTCAGAGATATTCTGAACCCTCAGAACATCCACGTTTCACTAGTAGTACCGAAACTGTGTCCAGTGTGTCAGGGAGTGAGAATGAGTAGTACTACGCTAAAGTTGCGTCTAGGATTGCAGAAAATCAATTTCTGGTCGCTATTTGAAGCACATCGATTTAACAGTACCAAAAATACATTTAAAGACAATGAGAGGGGCAATGCGGTCAGCATGGATTGCACTTCGCATATCGCGTATCGCATAGTAAAAGTAGTTCAGTTTGATGGTCTGGACCACCCCTGAAAATGCAGCTACACATTTTATTATAATCATGTACTATAGAAAATAGCCCGGTTATTAAAGTCGACTTGACCTCTTTGACTCAAAGGAAAATCTGTCTTTTTAATAAAAGGTCCGTAACAATGCATATCTTTACATTGAACTCCTAAAAGCTTCGTAATCCTGTCCAAATGGACGAGCTTGAATAGCTTTTATGCGTCTACATGTAAACTAGACTAGGGTTACCAGACCTAGGTACCAACATAAATAATAACAATGAAATATTATTAGTTACAATGAAAAAATCGTAAATATCATTTGAAAATAAGTGAGAAATACATGATTCTACCTATACATTGTTAAATAGTATAGTTTTTTTTAAATGTTGTAAACTAGATAAAAAAATGGCTTTTTAGATAGTTTAATATTTCAATTAATTAAAATCCATTACCATACTGAAAAAAAAAAATTATCATCGGTTAGTCATATATTCCGGAATAAACATTTTATCAATTCAATATTTGCCAGCCTATCTGAATATGCCAACTTTGTATGGCGTTTAGTATTTTGACTGACCAGAGTGTTAGGGAAGACAGTGTTACTGAAATGAATTTTGTATCAGCTATTTACATTTTGTTCTTAATTTAGTTCAAAATGTTTGCTTATTTCCTATTGGTTTCTTAGGGAAAGTTATTCAGTAGATATTCATGGCGCATGGGTACAATTATCTCGTAAAGTAATGCAACTGTTTACCCTAACATCCTGTGTATGGCATAGTGTCATTGTTGGCAATTTTGAGCATACCCCGTAACATTATCGCTTAAACTGATAAATAAACAAGTAAACCTGTCATGCAAGGGATCCGTCAGTCTGGTAACCCTATATCTCACATTGTTGTCGTGATTCCCTTTGTGTACAGTATTACGGCTGAATTCTGCTGAAAGCTGGTGAACTGCATTAAAAGCATTATTCGGAATCAATGTCGATGCAATTACTCTTTGTTATGTAGATTATTGTTTGGTGTTTAGAGGTACCTAATAACTTTTAATGTTACTAGATTCGACGAAACTTCACCCGCTTAATTTTGTTTTTGGGATAAAGCACCTATACAGTTAAAGCACGTTAAAGTAAGTTATAGCTTGTCAAATCCTAATAAAAAGTCACTTGTGAACACAACTCACAAGTGACTAGGAAGAAATAATAATAATGTAAGTAAGGTATATAATCTACTGGCTCCCATTTAAAACATTGCAATGGATACAATTATGTCTACGCGAAGTATCAAAACTACACGAAAGAATTTAAAATACCCTTTCGGATATTATGTATTTTCTAAAAGATGTAAGTAGATAAATTATTGCGAACCCTAATAAAACGGTAACTGAGAAATATTTGATATAAGTACAAACATACTCACGCCTTTTCCCAGTAGCGAGAGGGAGAGGGGGGGGGGGGGGGGGGGGGCAAATGCCCCAAGCGGCAATTTACTAGGGGCGGCAAATCGGGAAAGATAAATTGATTGAGGTGTAGATATAACTAATTCGTAGAACAGAGAAAAGTCGAGCTCGCATCGCTCGCTCAAGTTTCTGTTTAAGTCATTGTGCCTTATGTACATATAATCCTAAAGAGTTCTGACTAAGACGAGGTGCTAAAAATTTCGAGTTTGTTTCTCTTGATCCATAGCGTTTCTTAGGTTACTTTGCACACATTTTACGAAAAAGCTCTGGCTCCAACTTATTTGTATTTAGTAGAAAAGTCGAGCTCTGTTCGCCCGCTCTTTGTTTATATTTTTATATAAGGTCTAACAAAATTAGGTGAAACTAATTTAAGGGGATGATCAGACGATTAATCTGAACAACTTGGTCCCCTAGGACCAATATCGAAATCGCGAAAAAAAATCAGCTGTTCCATACAAATCTACTCGACCGAAATGTATGGGACATCTGTTTTTAATTCGCGATTTCGATATTGGTCCCATAGAGAAAGTTGTTCAGTTCGATGGTCTGATCATCCCCTTAAAATAGTTTCACCTAATTTTTGTAGACCTTATATAAATGAAAAGATGACCACAACTTGAATAGTTGTGCTAAAAAATTTCGACCTCGCTTCGCTCGCTCCGTTATTTTTCGGGTAGGTCTTCTTATAAAGATAAGAGAGCGGCAAAATCAACCTGTGACTCCGGGCGGCAGAAACCCATGCTATGCCACTGCTTTTTCCCCAGGGGGGTAGGCAGAGACTATGGAACTCAACAGGGGCCTAATATTTAACTTTAGAGATCTGCAACATGCTTGATATGCATTTGATCATTCATATCTTACCTATTATCATTTGATTTGTTTGAAGATATCGAAAACATAAACATTAATGGGAGTTGTAATGATAAACTCATTATCAGATTTAATAAAACAGGTTTGTGGTGAGAAAATAAAGAATTTGTATTATTTTTAGTTAACTGTTTATTTATTTCTTTATTTCAGAATCTCACATCTAATCTAGAAATAAACATTTTAATGGGTTCTTACCGCGTTTTGGTATATTTGAGTTCCCGATATTTCGGCAGTGTTACAACTGCCATGAACGCCTCAAATCTCCGGCAATCGCCTCTGCCTGCCGGGAACTCAAATATACCAAAACGCGGTAAGAACCCATTAAAATGTTTATTTCTAGATTAAATAATAACCGCGTAACTCTCAAAAACTGTATTGTCTCACATATAAGTTTATAATTTTTGATATCACCAAACTAAACTGGGCACATAACCCGAGTCAATGACGACTTCTAAACAAGATAAGACAAGATAAAAGGGTCCATTAAACCCTGTCGTGTCGGAATCCGAAATTCGTAAAGGATACCACAGTAGGCGGCACATGATTGATGTGTATAAATTTAATAAGTCACTTTCGCTCGTTTCACCCCTCGTAATTCTGATTTACCTTACTCTTATTTTGTGTTGTTACAACATGATTGATTTGATGCCTTATCTGATGAGAATGTTAGTAGGTACCTGCAATGCAATTCACTAAGCGCAAACATCGTCACAACCTTAACACGTTCCGGGACAGTGACCGCCTATAGCCGTGATAACAAAAAAAGTTCTATTGTATCTCGTTCACTGTCCCGGAACGTGTTAACGTGGTTTCAGTCCATACAAAAGTTTGACGCACAATACGCGTAGACGGAATTAATAAAAGCATTATTTTATATATGGAAAAATAGTTTAGAAAATCTAGATGCCACGTTACAAATAACATTTGCAATTTATAATAAAGATATAAAGCTTTTAAAATTTTGTATGAAAAATTTCAAAGCTTTATATCTTCGTCATTATTTTATAAATTGCAAATGTTATTTGTGACGCGGCATCTAGATTTTCTAAACTATTTTTTTATATATACAAAGTTACTTATATTAATACCGTCTACGTGTATTGAGCGTCAAAGTTTTGTAAAAAATTGACCCCTCTGCAACCACCTTAAGGCCAGGTATCCCTAGTGCAAGTCTCTCTTTCTAACAATAAATTTTTCCATCCATATCTTTTTCTCTCGGGGTAAAAACCATCGGGTAGAATCGCTGCTATAATTAATTACCTTTCAAATGATGGTATATTCAGAAGAAATGGGTTATATCTGAAATCGAACTTACTTTGGTCCTCTTTTCTATCAAGAATTCACTGCAGAAAGAACGTATCTACACTGTTATTTGAACTATACAGGGTGAAATTGATATCATTAGCATCCTTTTAAACTAAGAGTCTACCCATCAAACTGAACAACTTTTACTATGGGAGCAAACCAATCGGAGCAAAGCATACATTTGAGTCGAGTAGGCATTGCAGTTTAGTATGGAACAGCAGATTTTTTGTTGCTCCGATCTGTTTGCTCCCATAGTAAAAGTTGTTCAGTTTGACGGGTAGACTCTTAGTTTAAAAGGATGCTAATGATATCAATTTCACCCTGTATATTAAATGTAAAAATTTGATTATCAAAAACCGGTTCGAAAACAGCAATTCGCCGTTGAAACGTCGGCGAGCTTTCAATTTCATGTGTCAAACCTCCGACGTTCTGAAGGATGCAAGCTCTTCGATGTTTTTGACTACGATGTGGCGCTTAGTGAATTGCACTCCTGCTGCTCTTGGGCCTATTTTTTACTTTGAGCGCAAAATATCAATACTCAAGAAGATAGAAGCATTATAACGACTTAGTTTCTTTGGATGTTTTATTCCATTTTACAAGGCTTATCCAACGACATCACACTTGATTTATGTGCTTTTGTCAGTACCTATGGCCGAGACACGGAGGCATTCAGCTAGTGAAATACCGTTTATGAATTTGATATATTTCTACTCCCTAAGGGGATATATACGTAATCGCATTTAGCAGTATACAACACATAGTACCTGTAAAGACTTGGCCAGCTCGATCTCGTTGTATCGCCCCGTAGGTCGCCGGTCCGGCAGCACATACTTCGGCAGCGACTTGAAGAACCAAGCCCCCGATTTCTTCCACATCTCCCTGGTCTCCGCGCACAGGTTGCACATGTACTGCTCTCTGGATCGTAGCGGAGACCTGCGAAGGTTGTTCAATGTTAATTTTACGACTATGGCTTTTACTATTCATCTCATCTCGTCTCGTCTCGTCTCGTCTCGTCTCGTCTCGTCTCGTCTCGTCTCGTCTCGTCTCGTCTCGTCTCGTCTCGTCTCGTCTCGTCTCGTCTCGTCTCGTCTCGTCTCGTCTCGTCTCGTCTCGTCTCGTCTCGTCTCGTCTCGTCTCGTCTCGTCTCGTCTCGTCTCGTCTCGTCTCGTCTCGTCTCGTCTCGTCTCGTCTCGTCTCGTCTCGTCTCGTCTCGTCTCGTCTCGTCTCGTCTCGTCTCGTCTCGTCTCGTCTCGTCTCGTCTCGTCTCGTCTCGTCTCGTCTCGTCTCGTCTCGTCTCGTCTCGTCTCGTCTCGTCTCGTCTCGTCTCGTCTCGTCTCGTCTCGTCTCGTCTCGTCTCGTCTCGTCTCGTCTCGTCTCGTCTCGTCTCGTCTCGTCTCGTCTCGTCTCGTCTCGTCTCGTCTCGTCTCGTCTCGTCTCGTCTCGTCTCGTCTCGTCTCGTCTCGTCTCGTCTCGTCTCGTCTCGTCTCGTCTCGTCTCGTCTCGTCTCGTCTCGTCTCGTCTCGTCTCGTCTCGTCTCGTCTCGTCTCGTCTCGTCTCGTCTCGTCTCGTCTCGTCTCGTCTCGTCTCGTCTCGTCTCGTCTCGTCTCGTCTCGTCTCGTCTCGTCTCGTCTCGTCTCGTCTCGTCTCGTCTCGTCTCGTCTCGTCTCGTCTCGTCTCGTCTCGTCTCGTCTCGTCTCGTCTCGTCTCGTCTCGTCTCGTCTCGTCTCGTCTCGTCTCGTCTCGTCTCGTCTCGTCTCGTCTCGTCTCGTCTCGTCTCGTCTCGTCTCGTCTCGTCTCGTCTCGTCTCGTCTCGTCTCGTCTCGTCTCGTCTCGTCTCGTCTCGTCTCGTCTCGTCTCGTCTCGTCTCGTCTCGTCTCGTCTCGTCTCGTCTCGTCTCGTCTCGTCTCGTCTCGTCTCGTCTCGTCTCGTCTCGTCTCGTCTCGTCTCGTCTCGTCTCGTCTCGTCTCGTCTCGTCTCGTCTCGTCTCGTCTCGTCTCGTCTCGTCTCGTCTCGTCTCGTCTCGTCTCGTCTCGTCTCGTCTCGTCTCGTCTCGTCTCGTCTCGTCTCGTCTCGTCTCGTCTCGTCTCGTCTCGTCTCGTCTCGTCTCGTCTCGTCTCGTCTCGTCTCGTCTCGTCTCGTCTCGTCTCGTCTCGTCTCGTCTCGTCTCGTCTCGTCTCGTCTCGTCTCGTCTCGTCTCGTCTCGTCTCGTCTCGTCTCGTCTCGTCTCGTCTCGTCTCGTCTCGTCTCGTCTCGTCTCGTCTCGTCTCGTCTCGTCTCGTCTCGTCTCGTCTCGTCTCGTCTCGTCTCGTCTCGTCTCGTCTCGTCTCGTCTCGTCTCGTCTCGTCTCGTCTCGTCTCGTCTCGTCTCGTCTCGTCTCGTCTCGTCTCGTCTCGTCTCGTCTCGTCTCGTCTCGTCTCGTCTCGTCTCGTCTCGTCTCGTCTCGTCTCGTCTCGTCTCGTCTCGTCTCGTCTCGTCTCGTCTCGTCTCGTCTCGTCTCGTCTCGTCTCGTCTCGTCTCGTCTCGTCTCGTCTCGTCTCACCTCTTCTCATCTCATCTCATCTCATCTCATTTCACACTTTGTAATGGTTTCAAAGAGAGCGATGATAGCCCCTACGGAAGAGTGCTAGCGCCTCAATCCTGAGGCCGCGGTTCGATTTCTGGCCAGTACCACTAAGTTCTTTGGAATTTATGTACGGTTGTATTTATCATTTATTATCTCGGCGGTGAAGGAAAACATCGTGAGGAAACCTGCATTCCCGAGGATGAAATGAAAATACCATAAGTTCGGAGGTATGCGTAAAATATGGAGCTTGGGGCGAACACAAAGGACCAGCGATTATCTCAGTGTTACAACGACCCTTGCTTGCAATAGCCCAACCACAAATAATCAATGGTTTCAAAGTGATAAGTTACAGTTCCACAAGTTCCACATGATAAGAAGAAAGCTGTTCAGTTTGAAGATGGTCTGAAGGACGTAATAAAATATGAAATCCTGTAGCTGTTTTCCAACTTATCGATTCATGGAACGCGTCAAAACAATAATTATTGACTGTCTGTAAGAAAACGTAGCTCCATTTACTGACAATAGAAGCATTGAATTGAGTTCTTGCATTCAAAGTCGGCTTACTGAAAGAAGAGCGGCCTGAGAACGCATTGCATGGGAGTACCCTTGACTTATACATTTTTCCGATAAAGAAATAAGAAGCACGATTCCTGAAACTTTCACAATGTTTAGCATTCAAAGAAAATATATTATAGCGTAAGCGACGAAATATTAACCTGATTCTAAAGTATTAAACTGACTAATTTATTATTAGGGTTGCGTACCCAAAGGGTAAAACGGGACCCTAGTACTAAGACTCCGTTGTCCGTCAGGCTGTATCTCATGAACCGTGATAGTTAGACAGATGATGTAACAACAAATACTAAAAAACAGAAAAAAATATATTTTAGGGGGCTCCGGGGGGTTTGTTGTATTCAAACGTGATTTTTTTGTTCGTTTTTGCTCGATATTGATAACGGCAACAGGTAGACGCTTTAAATATTCACAGAATATTAAGTTATACAGGGTGAAATTGATATCATTATCATCCTTTTAAACTAAGAGTCTACCCATCAAACTGAATAACTTTTACTAAGGGAGCAAACTAATCGGAGCAAAAAAAATCTGCTGTTCCGTACGCTGCACCCGCCGCCGCTGCCTACTCGACTCGAATGTATGCCACAGCTGATATTTTTTTTGCTCCGATCGGTTTTCTCCCATAGTAAAAGTGGTTCAGTTTAATAGGTAGACTCTTAGTTTAAAAGGATGCTAATGATATCAATTTCACCCTGTATATTCAAATTAAAAATAAATAGTAAAAATATTTAAGGGGGGCTCCGATAAATTGAAATAAGTCGTAACAAAATAGAGGTACTGGAAAGTGTTTCCAGAAAGAACAAATTAGAGCTTGAATAAGAATTTCATTTACATTGAAAGGATATAGAAAATTAACAATTCATTTGAGGGGAAAAACTAATAATGTTTTGCTCGTGACTTCATAAATATAGGTTTCGGATGAAAACAGATTAGGATTTTCCATACAAACGGATATTTGGGTTGTTTTTCGCTAAATCCTTTTTTAGTGCATCTCTACAGTCTACATCTTCTGTGAAATAATATTACCAGTTTCTATTTTCAGTGGTTTACTGTGCGTTGTCTGTCAAGAAACTATTTTATAAATATACATAGAATAGAGAATAAAACTAATTCTCAAGACTAGACTATTAGAGAGAGACAATCACAATACCAACATTTCATGTTCATTTTAATAGTTATAGTGAGTCCATCCGTGGTGGCACTACTCTTCGTGTAATGTAAACGAAAGAAATGAACCTTCTCTGTTCGCATTTGTAGTCATATAACGTGTGAGTGAAGGGAAGTTATTGGTAAAAAACAATGTCAGCGTACATTGGTGATGATGATTATGTAAATATGTAGGTGCTAACCTGTGTGGTGGAGTGTCAATGACGCACTTGGGGCAGGCGGAGTGTCGGCAAATGGAGCAGGTCCTCAGGGGAGCCAGGAGTCTGGAGGTCTCTCCGCAGAGCAGGCAGCACCGGGGCGCTGGACCTTGCGCCGATCGTCGCATACCTGCGTGTCCAAATACATTGTATTAAAAACCAAAACTCTATGTCTAGAACATTGAGGTACCTACTAGAGGCGACACCCTGACTTAATTTTTTGTAACACTCGTTTGATGGGCTCTAACTTACTAAGGCCGATTAACTCGGAACTAGACGCTAATTTGGATTTAAAGTATAATTATGTTTTGCACCATCCTGTTTTAGGGGCTAAATTTGTGTTATATTTAAACCGCCGATGTGGTAGGTTTAAGTCACTAAACTACGTGCTAAATGTTAAAATTGAGGCAACAGCTGTTTTTACAGTTTTGTTGTAGGCTCGCGAAACTCTCTAACAAAAGAAATTTATATGAAACGTGCACCGCGCCATTTAATTCTTTTGAACGGTTGCACTCGTTTCATACATTCTGGATAATTGGTCACGACCAGTTTTTAGTATGGAAGTCCCGACTCATAACGTAGTGTGTTACATGCTCTTTGATAACATGAATGAACGATGAAAACGAAATGTCATTGCCAAAATAAAACAAATGAGACAGACAAATACAAAGAGATGCAGTGTGAAAGAGACGTGCATATATTATGTTCATTCATCATTCACTTTTCATATTTTGTCGGATTACATAAACTCTATGGTCATTTAGGATGTTGCCAGCGAAAAACAGAGAACTGTCAGGTTAGTTAACTATGAACTAGTTTTGATTGGCGCAAGACAATCTTCGATAACACTCGTTCAATCTTTAGGTCGGTGCTACTAAAGACGGGGTTACGCAATTTAACCCAGCATTTGGCGCAAGTGGGCCTTAGCATGCCGGGCGCGTGCTGCACTGCGACGCCCCCGCTGCGCGCCCGCACTGCTGGTCGCGGTGCACAGATTTTGTTCGCGTTGTCTGTTCTATACATAATTATTCAATGGTGTAGAATGACCTTTGTTATTTTATTATTGTATCAAGGCATACCATTCCACTAATAATAAAATAGTGGAGAAGACTTTTAGAGCCTTTTGCTAGTCGGCGTAGTAGTGGAACTTCGGTATTGGAAACAAATAGTTGCTTCTTCTCTTCTTATCGTGTGAGCCCTCCTGGTGTCAGAGTTTTTCAGACTGCCTTTCGGCCTCTGATGTGGTTTTTATGTAACGACTACTACCACCAGAGATAGTAGCCGGGACCAACGGCTTAACGTGCCATCCGAAGCACGGAATCATTTTTCTATTCAGACAATCAGGTGATTCACCCTGCAATGTCCTAACCAACTGGGGAAAAACGCACAAAGTGACATTTCACTAGGTGTCCCCCGTGGGAATCGAACCCACAAGCTCCGTGTCAAGAGCCAATGCCAATGTTAATGCCAATGCAATAGTCGCTTATTGACATAAGGCGCATTTTAGTTTTCGTTTATGAAGCGCAAAATTCGATATTCGAAAAAGCGCGCGAAATCACAGAGTACTATAATTACTAACGGTATCAGTAGGCCTACCATGAGTTCACACTGTAGTAAACTACAGTAAAACTGCTGTCGTAAAGTACAGTTTTTGTATGGAATTTCGTACAGTGCTCCCTTTGGTTACGTTAAGAACTTATTCTGTCATACAAAATTGGCGTCGCAAGTACAGTAGTAACGTACAGTGAAAACTCATGGTAGGCCTACTGTTACGGTCATGTTACGGTAGTAACTATCAATCAATTAATTTGTGACTGGGCCCGCGTGGTTAGAGGTGGGCCATAGCCATTATAAGTGAAAGGAGGCTTTTGCCCTACAGTGGGATCCTATAGGCTATAACTTCCCATGACACGGTGTATTGCAATGTTTTTTTTTTTGTTAGATTTCTAAAACAATGGAATACAACCTAAACAAAACCAACATAAGCTGGCCGCGCAATCTTATACGTTACGCGACCTACGCGCGTCCAGCTTATTTTGTTTTGTATAGCTTGATGTGTAGCCGTGTGTACATAAACATTTATTTCAAATACACATGCAATAACACAGTGAGTAGATCAAGCAGTCTGTACTGAAGTTCAAAAAAGATTCTTTTATAACATCAAGTTCATTCATTGAACAGATCGAGAAAGTAAATTGAATTTGAGTTATATCGGAAGGGACGCAGCTGTTCAGAAAATTTCGAGTCGTGAAAGGATTTAATCACATGGAAACTTAAATTACCGATGCTATCGGGTTCGGGAGTTGGACGTCTAATTTTATTAGCATTGACGTAGAATACTATGGACGCTGGGTCTAGCACAAAATTATCGAAAAACGTGTAACATAACATAACATAAATATTCTTTATTTGCACACCAAGAATAGACAAATACAATTTTATAACAAGAATGAGAAGGGTACAAAGGGCGGTCCTATCACTAAAAGCGATTTCTTCCAGACAACCATTGGATGGAAGAACAGTACGTGTTACGTGTAGTTATTTAAACCAACTAAAAACATTTACTAAAATTATTTTCCATCCCACTCCCCCATCGGGGGAACGGTGCGCGCCCGCGTGCGCGTAGTCTGTCGATCAAACGAAGACTGTCGCATAATTGGTTCTCTTTTTACGTTTTGTTGCTCTTTTGGTTCGGACATCCAGCGCGCATCCTACGTCCAGAGTTGGTATGTCAATGTGAGAAATCGCGAAAAAATAAATTTTAGAAATCTGATGAACGTTACAGTATTTATGTAGAGTAGTATTGCAGTTTTGTATGAAACAGTATATTTTGAAAGACATTCTCAATGTTTGCTGAGCTTCATGTTTATTTAAGACTTATCCCTGACCGAACGACCTTGACCCTTACAGAGCTGCCTCACCTCTACTAAACTACATCATTTAAGTAGGTATACCTATTTTTGACTGGCTTGTCTTGTTTGTGTGGCTGTTGAAGAAATATACTATACTTCATAGCAAATAAAGCCGAGATGTTGAAGATCATTGCTATATTTTTTATTAATTTGTATGTCTTTCATTTAACGAGAAGAGAGTTTCTAAAAACCGGTCAAGTGCGTGTCGGGCCATGCGCAGTGTAGGGTTATATAGTTGCCCGTCACAATATATGGACTTAGAAGGGGGCATTTAATCGAAGAATGGTTTTCTCAAACCCATAATATTTTGAAAAGACCTAGCCAACGATATCCCACAACATGGGATAGTTGAGAAATATAAGTCATCCCTTACTTCACGTGTAGGGGAGGTACCCTAAGAGAAAATATTTTTCAAGATTTTATTTTACCACTTTGTCGGCGTGATTAATAATTATATATAACTATGCCAAATTACAGCTTTCTATTACTAAAGCGTCTCTGAGCTAAGCAGCGGACAGACGGACGGACATGGCGAAATTATAAGGGTTCCTTGTTGACTTCGGAACCCTAAAAACCAGAAAATATGGCTCGGCCCAGCGTTTGTATTCTATTGGAGCCTCTTAACATCATAATTAACTTATGAAAGTCTATTATTTCTCCGTTTGACCTTCGGTTCATATTATCCTACCTACCTACCTATGGAAAGTTAATATATTGCATACGAAGCTGAAGATGCATGCAGTGCGCTCGCCCGGAAAATGTCTATTTATACTCAAGAGACCGCCGACCGGTACAACTACTCGGCTAGGAAACTGCCGCAGGGAGTTTCATTTAGCAGTTCGTATTTGTAGGAAGAGGTACCTTAAAACCTGAAGTTGACAATGATAATATTTGAAAAAGTCAAGGGAAATTATAAACTCCTATAGTTTTTAATTACTAAGAAATTCTCAAAACTCAGGGTAGGTATATCAATATTTTTATGTACATACCTGATAGGAACTTTATTTTGGGTTTCAAGGCTTAATAATTTAATATGTAGTTTTTTCGGCAAATTTTTTTTTCAAATATTATTGATTTTTAAACATGTTGACATGAGTCAAATTAAAGGTTTGGAAAAGTGCGGGTTCAAGTCTCCCGCCTGAGACAAATTTTTCAATCTTTCATTTGATTCGATCATTTTTTTATCTTTATTTATTTATAGTTTCAGACATGTCGAAAAATTACAAAACAGTTTGCAAAAACGCAGTTTTTACAAAACAATAGAAAATCGATGGTCTTAAAATCGGCAGATTTTTTTTTCGCTTTTCATCTTCATTTGCATGTGCTTTCTCACTAATTGTTTATTTCGTCCTTTATTACGAAAGAAAATACGCTGTCCCTTCAGGAGACAAATTTACTTAGTATCTATATACATAATACGAATCGGTAAGCTAGGTTGGCTACAGTATAGCCTCAAGAAGTGTTCTTTAAAAAAAATGTGTTTCTTGTCAGTGAATATAATCTTCAGTAATACGCTGTAAAAAGAGAATTTGGCAGGCAAGTAAGTTTGGCCTCCACCTCTTCCAGCCTCCCGGCTCTCCTCACGACAGTCGCGATGGCTTCCCGCTCCGTCACCGACACCGGGGGCGAGAGCTCCGGGCCGCGCTCCACCCCGTCCTGAGCCTGTCGATTGCAGTTTACCTTCTAGTCTAGCGACGAGTCGGCCGACTCGCTTGGCCTCCACCTCCTCCAGTCTCTCGGCTCTCCTCACGACAGCCGCGATGGCTTCCCGCTCCGTCACCGACAGCGGGGGCGAGCTCCGGGCCGCACTCCATCCCGTCCTGAGCCTGTCGATTGCAGTTTACCTTCTAGTCTAGCGACGAGTCGGCCGACTCGCTTGGCCTCCACCTCCTCCAGTCTCTCGGCTCTCCTCACGACAGCCGCGATGGCTTCCCGCTCCGTCACCGACAGCGGGGGCGAGCTCCGGGCCGCACTCCATCCCGTCCTGAGCCTGTCGATTGCAGTTTACCTTCTAGTCTAGCGACGAGTCGGCCGACTCGCTTGGCCTCCACCTCCTCCAGTCTCTCGGCTCTCCTCACGACAGCCGCGATGGCTTCCCGCTCTCTCACCGACAGCGGGGGCGAGCTCCGGGCCGCACTCCATCCCGTCCTGAGCCTGTCGATTGCAGTTTACCTTCTAGTCTAGCGACGAGTCGGCCGACTCGCTTGGCCTCCACCTCCTCCAGTCTCTCGGCTCTCCTCACGACAGCCGCGATGGCTTCCCGCTCCGTCACCGACAGCGGGGGCGAGCTCCGGGCCGCACTCCATCCCGTCCTGAGCCTGTCGATTGCAGTTTACCTTCTAGTCTAGCGACGAGTCGGCCGACTCGCTTGGCCTCCACCTCCTCCAGTCTCTCGGCTCTCCTCACGACAGCCGCGATGGCTTCCCGCTCCGTCACCGACAGCGGGGGCGAGCTCCGGGCCGCACTCCATCCCGTCCTGAGCCTGTCGATTGCAGTTTACCTTCTAGTCTAGCGACGAGTCGGCCGACTCGCTTGGCCTCCACCTCCTCCAGTCTCTCGGCTCTCCTCACGACAGCCGCGATGGCTTCCCGCTCCGTCACCGACAGCGGGGGCGAGCTCCGGGCCGCACTCCATCCCGTCCTGAGCCTGTCGATTGCAGTTTACCTTCTAGTCTAGCGACGAGTCGGCCGACTCGCTTGGCCTCCACCTCCTCCAGTCTCTCGGCTCTCCTCACGACAGCCGCGATGGCTTCCCGCTCCGTCACCGACAGCGGGGGCGAGCTCCGGGCCGCACTCCATCCCGTCCTGAGCCTGTCGATTGCAGTTTACCTTCTAGTCTAGCGACGAGTCGGCCGACTCGCTTGGCCTCCACCTCCTCCAGTCTCTCGGCTCTCCTCACGACAGCCGCGATGGCTTCCCGCTCCGTCACCGACAGCGGGGGCGAGCTCCGGGCCGCACTCCATCCCGTCCTGAGCCTGTCGATTGCAGTTTACCTTCTAGTCTAGCGACGAGTCGGCCGACTCGCTTGGCCTCCACCTCCTCCAGTCTCTCGGCTCTCCTCACGACAGCCGCGATGGCTTCCCGCTCCGTCACCGACAGCGGGGGCGAGCTCCGGGCCGCACTCCATCCCGTCCTGAGCCTGTCGATTGCAGATGGTTAATGACTTGATGCTGCACGGCACATCATTATACAGGGTGAAACTGATATCATTAGCATCCTTTTAAACTAAGAGTCAACCCATCAAACTGAACCACTTTTACTATTGGAGCAAACCGAAAAATCTGCTGTTGCATACGTTTGAGTCGAGTAGCCATTGCAGTTTAGTATGGAACAGCAGATTTTTTTTGTGCTCCGATCGGCTTGTTCCCATAGTAAAAGTTGTTCAGTTTGATAGGTAAACTCTTAATTTCAAAGGATACTAAATTCCGTGATATCGTTCTTTTCAAATCTCGTAGTCTTGCGTAGCGCAATAGTTTCGTAGCGTCGTAGCAAGTAGACGAAGCGCTACGCAGCGTAGTAACTACCATAAAATAGGGATGATGACAAAAAAATTTATTACTCTTTTAAAAACTGTTTGATATCTTAACACTAAAGCGAAATTAATTTTTGAATATCTTTAAAAACGACTAAAATAATAAGTGTTGTCAAATCCTATACAAAATCACAATCCTATGTGGCGGACCTTAAGGTTACGTTACGGGAGGGTCAAAGGAGAAAATATGCCTAACATCGAACCAAAGATCGGTCGGTCTATAGACCAGAAAAATCTTTGATCAGAAATATTTAATGTGACTTTTGAAATTCAACTTATACACTTTTTGTCCCTTCATTTCAATATTTCATGCTTAGATCAAAGTATTTCATGCTGTAAGACCAGGAAAATAATTCCGCTCATCAATCCTTGTTTGCGCAGAGAAGGGCCGAGTCCCCGAAAAAACCCGAAGTTATTTAGTAATCAAAGGGTGCAAAGTCGGATAGCAGTGAAAAGGGCGCGAGAACAAATTAGCCAATAGCGTAAACGGATTGCAGGTGGCACATCTTGATTGGTCAATATAATTTCGCGCGTTTTTAAAATTTGGCAACTGCGCAGGTACATCGGTGAGACTTATAAACCTGGTACTACTGTACTTTTCTACCCAGCCAATTTGGATGAATCGACTGCATTTTGCTAAAACAAACTTATTTGGGTACAATATCTTTGTGTTGTGTATTCATTTGTTCTACTCAAGTTGTACCTAGTGGGACCTATGAAGGATGTTGGGGTAAACAATTTTAAGGGGTGATTGTACCGATGATACATAGCCCAATCATTTTACGGAGTTTTGTTACGACACGGGTGGAGAGTAATTATGAATTGGGCTTTTAAACTGAAACCGTCATAATTTAGTGACAAAAAGACTAGGTATCTGAAAACATATTTAAAAAAAAATCGCTACAACAACATAGAAATGAAAATTGTATCTCCCAGAAGGCTTTTAAATTAATAATATTAATACCAATGCACTAATTTTAATTAGATTAAACAATATAAATTATTTTTGAGCAATAAAAAGGCATTGAAATTGAAAAAAATGAGATATTTAAAAGAAAATACGAATGTATTTTTCAAAACCTTCTAAGTAGACAAAAATATTCACACCATGTTTGAAGTATGTGCTTAAAATAATATATATATACGGTCAAATTGAGAAACCGGTCGGTTAAAAAATTACCCTTTCGTTTTTCTAGAATGAAATAAATGCTAAATTTAAAATTTGGGGCTGTTGCTGACGTGATATTTTTATAATATTGGTACATTTTTAAGCTCAAATTGACTCTTAAATTCTAAACTGAAAAAAATATCAATTATTAATTAGTCCCTGCTGAAACCGTAAAATGACTGGGCTAACACAACAAATTTCTCTAAGAAACCTAGAGGAAGGAAGCAAAAACATTTTTGGACTCTCCATACTAAATGAGCTGATCGAATGTTCACATGAAAAGTTGATTTTTTTTTCGGATTTCTTGTAGTCTCGTTGGAAAAGTTGTTCAGTATCATAAGTACCATTAAAGTAATGCAATGTCTACCCTAACAGCCTGTAGCATTCTTCTTCTTATCGTGTGCATGGGCAAGCCCTGGTATCAGAGTTTTTTCAGACCTCCTTACGGCCTCTGACGTGGTTTTTTTATGTAACGACTCCTACCACCAGAGATAGTAGCCGGGACCAACGGCTTAACGTGCCATCCGAAGCACAGAATCATCTTTCTTTTCAGACAATCAGGTGGATTCAGCCTGCAATGTTCTAACCAACTGGGGAAAAACGCACAAAGTGACATATCACTAGGTGTCCCCGTTGGAATCGAACCCACGACCTCCGTATCGAGAGTACAATGCTCTTAACCATTAGACCACGGAGGCAGTTGCATTGTATCGACGGTGGACACGAGAAGCTTTGTATTTTTTCCTCGCACATCATATTGCAACAAAGTGTGCCACTTTGCTGATGAAAAACTTTTTCAATCAATGATAGTGAGCGGATGAGAGCTTTCCCAACTTACTTATAGTGCGACTCAAGTTACACATTATATTAAACGTTTGTTTGAGAGTATGACAAACTTCTTGCCATAATTGTAAGAAAATAAACCGCGTCATTGTTTGTAAAATTTAAAATTTACTGAACCCGATGTCAACCCAATGTTGGTAGTAAGTAGAGTGAGTGTGTCCACCGCATGGGCACACTCATTCTACTTACTACCTATACTAGATTACTAAAATGTATCCATGAATGAGTACGTTAGCGCTTTCATTCATTGCTGAAATGATACCAAATAATTTTTGCCTCAAAACTTAACACGTTCCGGGACAGTGACCGCCTATAGCCGTGAGCCACTGTCCCGGAACGTGTTAAAATGCAAATGACTTTAAATTTTAACAATCAAAATAATGAAATTATTGTTTCAATCTAATTGTTTTGTTATAAATCAGTTGGGGTGTATGAGGTTTTGCACTTATTCATTAACACGTTGTATATAAAGAACAAACATAATATATAAGAGCACATCTCCAATATTTTCAGAATTTGCGTTCATACTTAGAAAAAGTATATTATGTCTAGAAAGAACCTCATGCTTCTACCGTATAAAACAAAAGGGACCAACTTTATTAAGGCTTTCTTGAGGCGGTCTGAAAAAACTCTGACACCAGGGCTCTGCTCAAGCTCTGCCCACACGATAAGAAAGAAAGAACCGTACCGCAGCTGTTCCGCAGCCGCGCCGTGTGACACCTCGCATATAATTCCATAGTTTACAACTACTGCCGGCCTGCAGCCGGTCTGCACCCGTTCTGCAGCTGCACTTTGTGTGGCCCAGCTAAGGTTGGTGTGCGTGAGGCGCCATACAAATTATGTTTCTGTGCGTGTATATGGATAGGGTTTCTTATCTTCTTATCTTATCTTGTTGTAAGGGCTGGCAAGCCAGCAACCCAATGGAATCTTTGGTGCCAGCCCCAATACTTTTTGCTTTCTTCACCCTTCAAATATATGGATAATAAATATAGAATATGGATAGGGTTTAGAGGCCAGGTTGGAATAGATGCAATTTTTTTCTACGCTTTCGTAGCTTTGACTGTGAATCTTGACATATAAATTATCCAAGCGTTCATTATGTTATACTGTCGTAAACGTATGCTCTTTATCTATCTACACTTATGAAAGGAAAACTGTAAATGCTAAATGCTTTGGGATGTAATTCAGCCTCAACACGAATGTAAAATTAATTCAGCACTAAAACCATCTCGCATTCATTTCATCTCCATCCATCATTACTTTAATAACGACGTTGCTGCTCGGTTGATTGTAGAATGTACGAATTTCAAATGAGAAATTATTTTCTTTTCTTTCATATTCTCGAAGTATATAGGTACTAGCTTTGACTACTTATGTGAGGACTAGTTACGCGTGTAATTCTACTAACAAACATTTCTGTCACTTTTTGCGGTGGGCGAGGTAACATGAAATCCGCAACTTTGGATTTTATTCCTCATAACTTTAGATTCTAATTTTGAATGATAAAAGTCAGAAAAGTAGTTTCGTGTGGACCCCAAACGTTCTAAGTTCGAAGTTATTGTTTCGCAATTATAGGCTGTCTCGTTTAGTGATACGGTATAAAATTGAATGTAAATGCACACGATCAATTGATCTTATACCGTGGCAGAGGGGAAATGCTCCCGCAAGGCTAGTCCTTATAATAAATAGTCAAAGGGTATTAGGTACCATGTTCTATTCCAATTGAATGTAATAAGGTCTTAACAATAGAGTACTAAAATTTCGATACAAATTCTCATTATACAACCTGATATATCATACCTTACCTACTACATTTATGCATTACCTACTACACTATTTGCATACAACAGGGAGAAATTGATATCATTAGCATCCTTTTAAAATAAGAGTCTACCCATCAAACTGAACAACTTTTACTCTGGGAGCAAAACGATCGGACCAAAAAAATCAGCTGTTGCATATATTTGAGTCGAGTAGGCATTGCAGTTTTGTATGGAACAGCAGATTTTTTTTTTGCTCCTATCGGTTTGCTCCCATAGTAAAAGTTGTTCAGTTTGATGGGTAGACTCTTAGTTTAAAAGGATGCTAATGATATCAATTAGCTATAAAGCTATATATTACTTGGCGTGGATGAACATTGAAGATATTCGCAAAAATATTAAATTCAGGATTCGTAATGGAACGCATTGAGAAAGTTTTGAGAATTTTTGTCTGGTCGTATGTTTATCTTTTTGTTTGTGCACGCAGAACTTAAAAATACTGAACCGATTTGGATGGGGTTTTCATAGAAGCAAAGGGCTTAGTTTTCATTAACATTAAGGCTTTTATCATCGCTATCGGTTCACTCAATCAACAGTAATGAATGACTAATGAGTATTTAATGTC
Source organism: Agonopterix arenella (assembly GCA_927399405.1). Lineage (NCBI taxonomy): Eukaryota > Metazoa > Arthropoda > Insecta > Lepidoptera > Depressariidae > Agonopterix > Agonopterix arenella. The sequence continues at coordinate 7,988,604 of OV656710.1, forward strand.
AGCGCGTAAGAAGACGCGGGCGCCGCCGCACCGCTGTCATCTAATCTAAACTATTATTATGAAACTGTTAAAGAAGTGTGTCTGTACATTGAAGATATTAAAAAAACATATTTTAAAAAGCTGTAACAGAAGTGTGTCGTCTGTACATTGAAGATATTAACAAAAAAAAGTTACGATATGGTTTTAGGTGTCCCTGATTCCATAACACAAATTTTTGGATTTTTTGTCTGTCTGTTTGTTTGTTTGTTTGAAAGAGTATCATGCAAAAACTACTGAACCCATTTTAATGAAACTTTTTTGTTTGATAGTTGATCTGACGTAACATTTGGTACATAATTTGTGCGGACGAAGTCGCGGGTTAGTCCACGTTACATATCAATACAATATAAACATTGTCTAATTACCGATGTGAATAACGTTGCACTTTAATCACAAGATAGATTAGCAGCTGTAGGTGATAACAAGTACTCGATCGTACAACTTATCTGCTCGGATATAGATATGGTACAATCGATAACAGTGTGCAGAAAGGGCTTGTTAGGTGTGAGAGATGACTGGGCATTTATAAGTGAAACCCAGAGATATTTGCTTTAAGGGGCCATAGGTTCAGACCTTTGACTACTTATATAGGGACTAGCCACGCGTGTAATTCTACTAACAAACATTTCTGCCACTTTTTGCGGGCGGCGAGGTAACACGAAATCCTTAAGTTTGGATTTTATTTCCCATAACTTTAGATTCTAATTTTGAAATTTAAAAATCATTAAAAGAATAAATAGTCAAAGGTTCAGACGAATATCTTCCATGAGAAACGCGATTGCGCAGCCCTCCGAAAAGTGCGTGCGTGTGCCGCATTTTCGATTAAAAAGTAGTAAAAAAATAACTTTTTATAGATTTCACTAGATAAACTAATGCTGAATATGTGAGTATACATATCAAAAATCTGAAACTATTTTAAGTTCTTCTAAAACTAGAAAATTTTTCAAAAATACAAAAAAAGATATGTCATCTTTGTGACGATTTTTTATCGAGTGAAGTTATTCCAATCTTGTATGCAATTTATGGTTTCACTCAAGTTTCACTAGACAAACTATCCAAAAATACTGAGGTATGACTTTGGTTTCGATAAATTTTATAATTCAAGTCGAAAAATGAAAAATAAAAGATGCCTCCAAGGTGTTTCGTTCTACCATAGGGCTTTAAACTGGTCTTTCAAGTATGTTATTAGATTCGTAGGTTATTCGTTCTCATTGTACATTTTGTATGTTGTACAGGATGTAAGGGACAGCCTTCTGCAGACTAAAACAGTGAACTCAGACCATCAAACTGAACAACTTTCACTATCGAGCCTATCTCAGGAAAAGCGAAAAAAAACAGCTGTTTCATACAAAACTACTGTTTACCTATCTGACTTTAATTTGACATCAGATATTTTTTCGCGTTTCCTGAGGTAGGGTACGTAGTGGAAGTTGTTTAGTTTGATTTGAGTTCACCGTTTCAGTTTTCGTTTGGATGTCCCACTCTGTAAATGTATAACTATAAAACTGTAAATGTCTGTGATTGTTCGAGCATCACGTAAAAACTACTGAACCGATTTTGTTGAAACGTTTCGAAAAAATTCATCAAATAAAAATAGATTAAGTGGTTTAACCGTAGAAACGTAAAATTATACAGACAGATACACTTCCATATTTATATTAATACTAGCGTTAACCGGCGACTTCGTCCGCACAAATTGTTTACCAGATTTTAAGTTGATAAGGACCGGAAGACCTGGGCTAAGCTAAACCGGTTCAGAACTAACCATGGAAGGACCAACCACCATCTCTACAAGTGGGGCCTGAGGGAGTCACCGATGTGCGACTGCGGTGCACCTGACCAAACCCTCACCCATGTAGGAAATGAGTGCATCTTGCGCCGTTTCCCCGGTGGAATTAAGGAACTCCATAGATTAAGACCGGCATCGAGAGACTGGCTAAAACACCTTGATCTTGAAATTTAGACCTTCCCGGATCCAAGCAGGAAGATAAAAAATGCCATACGTTATGATGATGATGAGTTAGATCATAAGCTATCAAACAAAAAAAGTTTCATCAAAATCGGTTCAGTAGTTTTTGCGTGATGCTCGTTCAAACACACAAACAACAGACAGACAAAAAATCCAAAAATTGGTGACATGGAATCAGGGACACCTAAAAACCATATCGTAACTTTTTTGTTAATATCTTCAATGTACAGGCAAACTTTCTTTTACAGTTTTATAATAGTTTAGATTATCATGGAAACGAATGGAATGTTTCACGGCCTAGATATCGTTCGTTTCACCTTTTAAATCTCGTAGTCTTGCGTAGCGCGACAGTGTCGTAGCGTCGTCGTAGCAAGTGAACGAAGCGCTACGCGTACGAGTAACTACCATAATTATATTAGAATAGCCTTTGAAGATAGCATCTTGTTCGGATAGATCAAAAGACATCATCCATTTTAGCCTAAATGTGAAAGTGCCGACTTAAGGAAAAATATGCTTAATATTCTGTTAGAACTGTCCGTCTAAACATTGATTATTATGACACCAACGATTTAGAGCCATTGTCCTTGGATTGGATTTGTTTTTTAATCCTTATAAGAAATAGGATCGATTTGCATAAAAAAGTTGTTAGGTATTTATTGCTGACGGTCATTTTTTTTCAAAATTTGTAATCATCCAGGTCTAAAAGTCTTAAAAAGTCAACGACAGTCTCCTAAGAACCTTTTCCTGCAGCTACAACGGTTAAGGTACTTAACTCTGCCGTCTTTTTCAAAAAAAATCCACCCTGTATATTTTCGTCCCTGACATTACTTAGCTATACTTACTGGGTGATCGTGTAAAGACTTTCCAAAATTTTCAGGGGTGTTTCAGACCATTTAAAACTAAACAACAGTTCCCATGAGAGCAAACCTGAAATCAGCTGTTTCATACATTTGAGTAGGCATTTCAGTTTAGTATGGAACAGCTGATATTCTTTGATACGACTTCAGATTTGCTCCCATAGTAAAAGTTGCTCAGTTTGATGGTCTGAAGCTGAACTACCTAATTTGGAGTCCTTACAATATCACAGTATCATCATCATGATCTCCGCCGATGGATGTCCACTGCTGGACATAGGCCTCCCCCAAGGATCGCCATAACGACCGGTCCTGCCCTGCCATCATCCAACGGGTTCCTGCCGCCTTCACCAGGTCGTCGGTCCACCTCGGGGCCTACCCACGCTGCGCTTTCCGGTACGCGGTCGCCACTCGAAAACTTTTCGGGCCCATCGGCCATCGGTTTTGCGAGCAATGTGCCCCGCCCACTGGCAATTCACTTTAGCAATTCTTTGGGCTATGTCAGTTACTCTGGTTCTTCTGCGGATATCTTTGCCCTTTGGGTGACTTTCAGCCTTTTTATATTCTTGGACACATAACTGTCATTTCATACAAATGGGAAAATGGACAAGAAGAAGTAAGCATGTGCGATTCTGCCACTACTCCACTGCACTACACTACAACGCAAAAAATTGCCTACATTTTTCGCCACGCTTCCTGCCGAAGGGGGTGCGGTTAAAATTGGTGGGCGACAGGGAGTGTTTGTACTGTATGTAGTAGGTACACACGGCGACACATCAAGGTCAATAATCAGTTCCATACTAAACTGCAATGCCAACTCGACTCAAATGTATACAACAGGTCAACAGCTGATTTTTTTTGCTCCGATCGGTTTGCTCCCATAGTGAAAGTTGTTCAGTTCGATGGGTAGACTCTAAGTTTAAAATTAAGCTAATGATATCAATTTCACCCTAACGAAATTAAAAGGAAAACTATCACCGATATGTAGGCTTTACAAGTTTACGAGTAATAGTCGACCAACTTAAAAAACATACTTTTAGACTTTACGAGCGTTAACCCGCGACTTCGTCCGCACAAATTATATACCAGATTTTAAGTCAGATCATAAGCTATCAAACAAAAAAAGTTTCATCAAAATCGGTTCAGTAGTTTTTGCGTGATACTCGTTCAAACAAACAAACACCCAAACAAACACCCAAACAAACACACAAACAAACAGACAGACAAAAAATCCAAAAATTGGTGAAATGGAATCAGGGACACCTAAAAACCATATCGTAACTTTTTTTTTTGTTAATATCTTCAATGTACAGACAAACTTCCTGTTACAGTTTTATAATAGTTTAGATAGATTATAGCCGTTAAAGCGTAGTATAAAACAAAAAGCCCCCTTCTGAGTCCGTATATTGTGATGGGCAACCACGGAACCGTACCCTGCGCGTGGCCCGACACGCACTTGGCCAATTTTTCATTAGAGAGTACGAAAAAAATTAATCTTCGCAATTTCATTAATGAATTCGTATCAAAACAATTGACGGTATTTTTCTTTAAACCGACTTCGATGATTACTTAGAATTATACAAAGCCTTTTTTTACAAAGAAAGTGATTAAAATTACAAAACGAAATCCTTTCAATTACTTGGATCCCTTAAAAGGTTCGCGTAAAAATACAATAAAATATGTATATTAAAAACGAAATCTCTGCCCGCTTGACTAAACGCTTCATTGCCGAGAAGTCAACTTGGGGTAGTGTTTTTTTCGAATTGACCAATACAGCATTACTCCGGGAGCAGCTACTGCTTATTACTGCGGACTATGGGGGCACCACACCAGTGACGGCGAAGCAACCTGGTAGGTCTACCGAACCGGGTACGGACCTCGGCAATGGGCGTTGCTGGGTCTACGCGAACTACGATTGGGTAGTGGGGATCGGTGAGAAACTTGGGGTAGTAACTATTATGGGTGCTAAAGTAAATTGAATATTTACCTACCTACATCTGCAGTTCAATTGAAAAGATTTGTACAAATGATACTGAAGAACTTTCCCCAAGAAAATTAGCAAAATAAAATTGGGACTTGTCAAACTAAATGCAATCAGCTGATCGAACGTTTCTATGGAAAGTTAAACGATTTATTTCTGAATTTCCCTTAGGTAGTTCAGTATCATAATCATAATACACTCTCCCTTTAAAGTACCTTATGAAACTGTCTTTCTGTATGCACCGATACATTTTATAGGTACAGTCAGCAGCAAAAAGACACTTTAGTACTACGACGTAGAACAAAAGTGTATATATCTTATTGCTGCTGACTGTACATCTATCTTATGGTATGGATATAGTATTCATATAATGGGATGAGTTACGACTTTTACAGCTTACGATATGAGTGGTTATAAAAATGGAAACTATTGTTTTAACGATGTCGATAAAAGGCGGGAGACTGGAATTATTCCTCTCTACTACCTACTGGGAACAAAAGTTTAATGTATACCCACCTATATATATATAATTCTTTTTTTGTGTTGTCTAAGGTCCGCCACACACAGACGGATTAGCGATCCGGAACCCCGATTCAGGATTCAGTGTTGTCAACTGTGGTTACAAAAATACTAGTGCTGTTTTAAAATGCCTATAATAAAAATGTATGAAATGACAAATAAAATGACAATTGCGTTTTTAGGCATTTATTGAAACGAAACAAACAGTTTCTATACATGATAATTATTATCATGTGATGTTGTCTCATGACCTTACGATATATTAAAATACTATCTACAGTTTTAACATTAGACATAATCTGCATACAAAATGGCATGAACCATTATCACACAAGCGGTTTTTGAGCGTAGGCGAATTCGCAACTGTACCGCAACGACGTCGCAATTCATCCGTCACTATACGATATCGTTCCATCAACGCCTACGCTCAAAAATCTCCATAAAATATGCCACTTAAGACATCAAAAAATTACTATATCTATTGAAAAAGTCTCAGAAAGCGGCAACACTCCATCCGGAATCTAATTCCGAATCAGGTTTATTCCCTATGTATGTGGTGGACCTTATAGGCGACTATCTATGTATGTACCACTAGCTTTCACCCGCAACTTCGTTCACGTGGATATCGGACTTCAATACGGGTCTCTCTTGCACTCCTTAAGGGGTCTTTTCTTAGTTCATCCCTACTTCCATAGAATAAATTGCAAGTTTCTATCTTGAGAGCGCTGTATGTCAGTTACTGTCTTTGACTATCTATTATAAGGACTAGCCTTGCGGTAACATTTCCCCTCTGCCACGGTATAAGATTAATTAATCATGTGCACTTACATTCAATTTTATACCTTTTCTCTAAACGAGACAGCCTATAATTGCGAAGCAAATATTTCGAACATGAGACTTCTTTTTATGATTTTTAACTTTCAAAATTAGAATCTAAAGTTATGGGAAATACAATCCGTAGTTGCGGATTTCGTGTTACCTCGCCCCCCGCAAAAAGTGGCAGAAATGTTTGTTAGTAGAATTACACGCGTAACTAGTCCCTAAATAAGTAGTCAAAGGTTACTGTCACGGAACTTTTTGAACTTATAAGTATAATAGCAAAGATTTTTTTGGTCTATACTATAGACCAACAAAATCTTTGTATAATAGTTAGAAGAAGATTATGTATCTATGTATGTTTAAATTAATATTTATTTTCAGTGAAGTGAGCTGATTGCGATGAAATAAAAAAAGTAAATGCTACTGATAAATCAGTTTACGTCCACCGTCCACCCATCACTGCTGCACTGGGCATAGACCTTTTTATTGGACCATTTATCACGATATATGCTAATTTTGTCCAATCCCAATGCAATAAACCCGTCACCTCTCGTTCACAATGTCGTTTGACCAACGTACAGTCAACCAATCTCAAATGTATAGGCCCCATGCACTATAGAACCGATTGAACGGAAAAGAGAGAAAAAAAAGGGATGTCTCGCTTTGTGATTTTATGAATTTTACCGAATCTCGTTTTATAAGACGTACCTACCTAAGCGGATCAAATTGGAAGTGTGTATGAAACGACATATGACTGTGGAAGAGGCAGGTGTGTCAGGATCGTTTGATCAGCTGTCTCAGCCTACCCTAATGGGACACAGGCGTGAATATATGTATATATTATTCTCTTAAGTCCGTTGGTTCCTGTTGAATGGTACCTTTTGGCGACCCCTTTAACGTTACAAAATATGTAGTCGTTTTTTCGAGTGACGCGTATTGTATGGATGTAGAATTGCTTTGATGTAGCTCTCAGATCCCATTTGCGGACAAAAGCTTTTTGCTTTGCACATAATGAGACGGCTAAGGAATCTCATGAATAAATCTTACACAACTAAAATTCACGAATTTAAAATTAAAATTAAATTTTTTTGACACAGGATATACCTACATAAATTATATTATGCATGTAAGTACCTTTAATCTAATTGTAATATTTTTGTTTTCAAATAATAATTTTACGAAAATCCGTGTGAATTCATATAATATGAAGTTACCATGAAAATAATTTCACGTTTTCCTGGAAAACCTTTGAGTAAGAATACCTGGAATACGTCAAACGCGGAACAGTATTGCGATTTTTGAAACTCATGCTTTGAACTCAGCAGTTGAAAATGTCAAAATTGCTATCGAGATATGCATCCTTCTACTGCTGATTTGACTTTCAAAAATCGCACTCCTGATGTATGTTTTTTGAAAGTCAAATCAGCAGTAGAAAGATGCGTATCTCCATACATTTTCAACTGCTGAGATCAAAGTATGAGATTCAAAAATCGCACTCCAGGCTTTTATTTGAAATATGCCCAGTATTTACACGGTGTAAGTGACAACCTAGCAAATACTGAAACGGTGAACTCAGACCATCAAACTGAACAACTTTCACTATGGAGCCTACTTCAGGAGTCAGTAGGTACAGCAGTTTTGTATGGGACAGCTGATTTTTTTTGTGTTTTCTGTAGGCTCCATAGGGAAAGTGGTTCAGTTTGATGGTCTGAGTTTACCGTTTCAGTATTTGCTAGGCGGTCACTTACACCCTGTATACCACATATTAACTAGTAATTGTACGTTTAAATACCTACACCTATATCTTATTCTCTTATAAAGAGAGCTTTTGATCCGCGAATTCGACCGCGATTACCCCTTTAGGGGTACCGCGATTTTCGAAAAATCCTTTCTTATCCTAATCCTTTATCTAATCCTTTCTTTCAATCCTGCATATTCTCTAGAATATATTTTCCAAATTTCATGGTTCTATCTTCAGCGGTTTACGCTGTGCGTAGTCTGTGAGTAAGGCAGTTAGTCACGAAACTGTTTTATAAGTATACAAGATACATAAATAAGTGAGAGGAATATGACGCAATAATATAAGAGGTAGCTTGATTTCCATTCATGTTTTTATTGAAAGCGATAAATTACAAAATGTAGGTCACACCATTGAAAAGAAATGAAACATTTTTAATGTCACAGCTTGTGATCTTTAACTACTTATATAGGGACTTACGCGTGTAATTCTACTAACAAACATTTCTGCCACTTTTTGCGGGGGGCGAGGTAATATGAAATCCGCATCTTTGAATTTTATTCCCCATAACTTTAGATTCTAATTTTGAATGTTAAAAATCGTGAAAAGTGGTCTCGTGTAAACCCCAAAAGTTCTAAGTTCGAAATTATTGTTTCACAATTATAGGCTGCCTCGTTTAGTGATGAGGTATAAAATTGAGGGTAAATGCACATGATCAATTGTTTTTATACCGTGGCAGAGTGGAAATGCGACCACAAGGCTAGTCCTTATAATAAACAGTCAAAGCTTGTGATCAAAGTTAGATGAAATCAACGGCGCGGCGTAGCTAAGGATTTCCCTAGGGGAGGCAGGGCAGTCAGCTAATCAATTCACCGCAAGCTTTAAATCCGATGACAGTAGAGACTGAAAAGTTTCAGTAGAATTGTCATTGGAACCAATGAATGTATTTATAGGGCGGGCGGTGCTGCTGACTCCTAAACCCTCATCGGAAATATCTTGTTTCATCTTTAGTCGCCATAGCGGAAGAGAGCTAGCAACTCAATCACGAGGTGGTGGCGGTTCGATTCCTGTCCACTGAGTTCAACGGAATTTATGTATCTCTATATATTCATCTAGCTCGGCGGTGAAGGAAAACATCGGGTGGAAACCTGGTGAGCTTGGGGAAATCGCAAAAGACCAGCAATAGTCGCAGTGTTATGTAAACATATAAACAAAAGCTCGCCGCGCGACGTTATACATTACTCTACCTACGCGCGGCCAGCTTTTTTTTTGGTTTTCCGTTACGAACCTTGCTTGCAAAAGCCCACTCACAAAAAAATATGAATGCTTGAATTTTTTGAAGAAAACTTGTAAAGCAGACCAGTCATATTTAGTGTTAATTTCAGTGTCTTTAAGGCATGTTCATGTTTCGGTGTTAAATTAAATTAAAAATATAAATAAGTAAATATATATTATATCGTCACTAAAAAGGACACACACATCAATAAAAAGAAAATCAAAAACCAGGAATATACTAAAGGTAATTAAACAGCAAAAATGGCGTTGGACAGGACACATGTTAAGAGAAAACATGGACAAAGGACATTGTAGAGTGGTACCCAAGAGAAGGTAAAAGAAAGAAAGGGAGACCATGTTGCAGGTGGGAGGATGATATTAGGGGGATAGCAGGAGGAGAATGGATGCGGTAAACGAGGGATAGACGGGTGTGGATGTCTCTGGAAGAGGCCTATGTCGGAAGACAAGTTGAAGAGATAGTTGAGTTAGAAGATTAGGGAAAGAGGTGTTGTGTAGTGTACGTAATATAATAGAAATTAAGTTTAAATGATTTGTAAAATAATACCTATGTAATGTATATTGTAAACCCTTCAACAATAAAGGCTGTAATAAATAAATATCGTATCCAAGTGTGAGAACTGTATTTGACTGCCAACAAACTGCTTTGCAGTTTGGCAGATAAATAATGTAAAAAAACAATTATAATAATTAGTCGTCTTGTACAGGGACGTTTCCCTATAATGTCAATTTGATCTCGTGTCATTCTGATGTGTAGGACAATGTCCTTACGACACGAATGGTTATGTATGAGGCTATTCAAAAGGTCAATAACATTGGCCTAGGTATTCGAGATCCCAAATAATTATCAAAGGGCACCTCCCCCGGGATCTGATACTAGGATTACGTAGAAAAGTCCGGGCTATGACACGTTACACGTGCACAGCTCACGAGGCATTTGATTTATGTCAGTGTCTAGTTTCAATGAAATGGATATTGCCGTTTCTGCTTTAGGTATCGGTACATCTATGATCAATAATCATGAAACAAAAACTATAGAAATACATGATATTTTACGATGTAAGGATAATTATTATTATTAGTTTTTAGCTTAGCGTAACTGCCTACGTGGTCTAATGAGGTTCGATTCCCATAATATCATTTCACTAGGTGCCCCCCACCTAGTGAAATGATACTTAGTGCGTTTTTCCCCAGTTGGTTAGGACATTGCAGGCTGAATCAGCTGTCCCATACATAACTGCAAACATAATTCGATTCAAATGTGTGGGACAGCAGATTTTTTTTTCGCGTTTTCGATATTGGTTCCATAGAGAAAGTTGTTTAGTTTTATCATCCCCTCTAAAATAGTTTCAGCTATTTTTGTTAGACCTTATACAGGGTGTTAGAGAATATAAATAAAAATTGAAAACTTTTAAGGGGGTGGTTTAGACCAACAAACTGAACAACTTTCACCATAGGACCAACATCGAAATCGCGAAAAAAAATGTTTTTGTCCCATACATTTAGCTCGAGTAGATCTGTAGTTTAGTATGGAACTCTCTACAAAATCTCCTCATTTTGGGGGAGGCCTATGTCCAGCAGGGACGTCTATCGGCTGATATAATGATGATGATGGAATATCCGATTTTTTTTTCGCGATTTCGATATTGGTCCCATAGTGAAAGTTGTTCAGTTTGATGGTCTTAACCAGTCCCTTGAATGTAACACCCTGTATACTTACGTAGGACAACTAGGACAGCATATATTTTAATTTTAACCGCTAGTTCGACAAATGTAGGTACCTACCTAATAGATGGCGATATCGTATAGCGCAATATTTTTTGGAACAATTTGAGAACATACCATTTGTTATTGATGTTGACGGCGCGGCCGTGCTTTTACAAATCACCACGTAGGTACTGTAAGGAGGTTGTATAGCCATAGCTTGCTGGCTAGTTTTTATTTGAAATAAATTTGAAACGTCGTTGAAACCCGGCGCGGGCTTCAATTAGGTATTAGGAAGTCAGAAGAAGATCGTTCTCAAAGATAGAAAGCAAATGTCTCGATACATGAAAATAAAAGTATATAATAAACCGTAAAACTCTATTTTAATTACCATTTGAGCCACGCTTCCACAGTACCTACTTTAATTGAATTGCTATCTTTGTAGCAACTTTAAAATTAAAAAATTATCCGAAACGGCAAGTTCGTAGCACCCTCAAAATGGTCTTTTCCGAAATGAATTAAACGTTGTATGGGGTGAGGTGTCAGAATCGTAGCGTGTGGTGGTCCATAGTCTCTGCCTACCCCCATGGGACAGTAGCGTATGAGCTTATGTATGTATGTATACTAAAATTCGGCGTAGGCTGTGTCATCTCTTCTAATCTCATTCGAGACTAGTTACGCGTGTAATTCTACTATCAAACATTTCTGCCATTTTTTGCGGGGGGCGAGGTAACATGAAATCCGCAACTTTGGATTTTATTCCCATAACTTTAGATTATAATTTTGAAGGTTAAAAATCATGAAAAGTAGTCTCGTGTGAACCGCAAAAGTTCTAAGTTCGAAATTATTGTTTCACAATTATAGGCTGTCTCTTTTAGTGATAAGGTATAAAATTGAATGTAAATGCACATGATTAATTGATCTTATACCGTGGCAGAGGGAAAATGCTACCGCAAGGCTAGTCATTATAATAAATAGTCAAAGCTTCTAATCTATAAGTCCACTTGCTCCATAGTTGCAATAACCATGTTAGTTGCAATAGGGGAGTGGACTGCATAAAATATATTTTAGTTTTATCTTACGCTCACATTTTTAGTTTTTTTAGCTGGAATACTATTTTTAATAACATGATGAACTATAAAAAGTAATGAAATGTTGATGACGTCACTTATGGGTATTTACTTAGTACAATTTTTTCATACATCGCGCGCGTTTTGACGTTCGATTAAAAGTTGCTAATTTGACTAATTTCCGATCTCCTATTTTAAAGCCTGACCATCAAAGAGAAACATCAAACACCTGGTTTGGGGGCGCTGCAATCGAATATAATGTTTAATGTCAGTGTTCCAAGTACAAAAATTAGTTCCAATGATTTTCCGCAATATGGCGAGGTTTTTTATATTTCTGGTCGGGTTTTACAATACTCCACCTTATCTATTTAGTAGGTAGGCAATTTAGGTATTTATCTATACCTACCTATATAAGGTCTAACAAAATCAGCTGAAACTATTTTAGATGATCAGGATAAGGGGATGATCAGACCATCAAACTGAACAACTTTCTCTATGGGACCAATATCGAAATCGGGAGCCGCCCGGTGCAAAACATACCCCGGACAAACAACGGCTCCTTTTCTCCGGTTATAAAATATGCCCCGTTCAAAATCTGGCGTCAAGGTCACAAAACCGGTCACGGGAGCGGATATAAGGTCTAACAAAATTAGGTGACACTAATTTAAGGGGATGATCAGACCATTGAACTGAACAACTTTCTCTAGGGGACCAATAAAGAAATCGCGAAAAAAAATCAGCTGTTCCATACAAACCTACTCGACCTAAATGTATGGGACCGCAGATTTTTTTTTCGCGATTTCACTATTGGTCCCATAGAGAAAGTTGTTCAGTTTGACGGTCTGATCATCCGCTTAAAATAGTTTCACCTAATTTTTTAGACCTTATGTAATATCTACTATTTATATGCAAATTATCTAACTCCGTAGTTCTGTTTACTGTTTAACGCTCAAAGAGTTAATCGGATTTAATTAACATTTTGCACGGCTAGCAACCACTCAACTTTTTAAAACAAATATGACAAATTCTATTTGCGTATCTACATACATATACAAACTCACGACCATAATTACTTTCGGGGTGAGTGGTCAGGAACTACTATACCTTACTACCAATTTTCTATGAATTTTTTATTATCTTTCATGTACACACGGCGACACATCAAGCTATACACAACCAGCATAAGCTGGCCGCACGACGTTATACTTACGTTACTCGACCTACGCGCGGCCAGCTTATTTTGGTTTTGTATAGCTTGATGTGTCTCCATGTGTACCTACTTGTTTTTAAATTTTTAAATTTTTGAAAATATTGTAGTAGGGAGTCGCGTTGTAGGTCTGCTATTGGGTAGTCGCGTCGCTAGTCAGTCGTTGGTTGCCTACCCGGCCTACAACGAAGCTCCGGTGGAGGCTCAAGATAGTGTTCTTTTCGAAAAACAAACCTTGAAGTCACCAAAATACTTATGCAACCTTACAACGTCAAGCACTTCTGCTACATTAACCAAAGAGAATGTAACTCACTACGTTATAAGAGTCGGGACTTCCATACTAAAAACTGTTCGTGACGAGTGTTCAAAGGAATTTAATGGCGGCGGTGCACGTTTCATATAATTTTTTTTTGTTAGAGAGTTGGGCGAGACATAAACTAGACGTTGGCAAAATCATCAAAACCAAAATGGCAGCAATTTTTAAAAAAATAGAATAGAATATTGAATAGATACTGGAGTTGTCATGTAAATGGGTTTCTATTTTTGGATCCTGGGCTCTTAAATATTGTAGCCTACGCAAAAATGTTGTATAAATATACAGGGTGAAATTGATATCATTAGCATCCTTTTAAACTAAGAGTCTACCCATCAAACTGAACAACTTTTACTATGGGAGCAAACCGATCGGAGCAAATAAAAAATCTGCTGTTCCATACTAAACTGCAATGTCGACGCGCGAGTTCGCGACTCAAATGTATGGAACAGCAAATTTTTTTTGCTCCGATCGGTTTGCTCCCATAGTAAAAGTTGTTTAGTTCGATGGGTAGACTCTTAGTTTAAAAGGATGCTAATGATATCAATTTCACCTTGTTTATTTATACAACATTTTTGCGTAGGCTACAATAGTCAAGAGCCCAGGATCCAAAAATAGAAACCCATTTACATGACAACTCCAGTATCTATTCAATATTCTATTCTATTTTTAAAAAAAATTGCTGCCATTTTGTGTACAACATTTTTGCGTAGGCTACAATAGTGTAATATAGGGTCCTTCTTAATATGCTGACACTTTTTTAAAGGGGATGATCAGACAAAGGGGGTGAACTTAGACCATCAAACTTTCACTACGGAGCCTATCTCAGGAAATGCGAAAACAAATCAGCTGTACCATAAACTTTAGTCGGGTAGGTACAGCAGTTTTGTATGGGACAGCTGACTTTTTTTCGCGTTTCCTGAGATAGGCTCCATAGTGAAAGTGGTTCAGTTTGATGGTCTGAGTTCATCGTTTCAGTATTTGCTAGGCTGTCACTTACTAGTAGGTAATTAGGTAGGTACTAGGTAGTTAGCTGTCTATAAAGGTAGGTAGGTACAGTCAGCAGCAATAAGTTATATACACTTTAGTACTACACTTTAGACGCGACGTAGAACAAAAGTGTGTACCTATATACAACTTATTGCTGCTGACTGTACACACCGTATTATAATTATAATTAAACATTTTTTTTTGTGGATGTTTTGAGGATTTAGAATATGTCTGACTACCCCCTCGGGGAAGACAGTCGTTTTTTTAGGTACCTAGTTAATTCGAATTTATCTTTTTTTTGTTCAAGCCCTTATGAGGAAACGTAGGTAGGTATATATTAATATCTCAATACATCCACATATAATTAAATAAATAACATACCTAATCTAAACTATTATAAAACTGTAACAGGAAGTTTGTCTGTACATTGAAGATATTAACAAAAAAAAGTTACGATATGGTTTTTAGGTATCCCTGATTCCATATCACCAATTTTTGGATTTTTTTGTCTGTCTGTTTGTTTGTTTGTTTGTTTGTTTGTTTGTGTGTTTGTTTGTGTGTTTGTGTGTTTGTTTGTTTGTTTGAACGAGCATCACGCAAAAATTACTGAACCGATTTTGATGAAACTTTTTTTGTTTCATAGCTTATTATCTGACTTAAAATCTGGTATATAATTTGTGCGGACAAAAACGCGGGCTAACGCTCGTACTATTATAAAACTGTAACAGAAGTGTGTCTGTACATTGAAGATATTAACAAGAAAAAAGTAACGATATGGTTTTTAGGTGTCCCTGATTCCATATCACCAATTTTTGGATTTTTTGTCTGTCTGTTTGTTTGTGTGTTTGTTTGTTTGAACGAGCATAACCCAAAAACTACTGAACCGATTTTGATGAAACTTTTTTTGTTTGATAGCTTATGATCTGACTTAAAATCTGGTATATAATTTGTGCGGACGAAGTCGCGGGTTAACGCTCGTAATAAATAATCCTAGTAACTATTAAAACAAAAACCTATCCGATTTAACGGAAGCGGATGTGACAAGATAATGAAACGCCGACTACGCGACGCATCGAAGCAAGGACGTGCACTGGATAAACCTCGTAACCTTGCGTTATTTTTAGAAAAATTTAAATAAAATGCTCTGTTTCACTATTTTAGTTTACTTTTTCCTTATATCTTTCACCGTACCTAATTTATCTCTTATAATTTATGCACGAACTTTATCCATTTGCATGTTTACCTACCTGTAGAATTTATTGATAATAAAAAAAGAACTTATAAATATTTTTTTTAATTTAAACCTATTTAACCTACAGTTTATACTGAAACGTAACATAGTTAACAAAGTAACGTGGAAGCTAAAAATCTTATTAATATATGTATTTATAAGTTAACTATAAATATTTAAATAAAATTTATTTAGCTTAGGTAGGCAGTTTATACCGAAACATAACATAGTGTGTTTTTACAAGATAATGTCATCAATTACATAGATTACATAGGTAGTTATTAAGTAAGCAGGAAATTACATGGAATATGCATGGCTAATTAGCTTTCCTAACAAAAAGATTCGAAAAGCAAAACATAAACAAAACTGTCACACCATCTAGAAAACTTTTAAGATTTCCAGATGCATACGAAATACTCACTTTGCTCGCAAAGAAAGCTGGCGATCGTTCGGACACACGTATTTATTGGCTTTACTTTGACAATTCATTGCACGATTTTGTATTAAAAAAATAAAAATAAAAAATAAACAATTTGTTTACAACGTTTGGCGGGAAAAAGTCGCGCCGAGCGTTCCCGCCTGTTGATTCCATCCAACTGTTGCTTAGCGCGTGGCGGCGGCAGTGGTAATCGATATTTTAACAACGCTCTTGAAAACAGCATGAGTAACATGGGGTGAGCCTTTTATCTTCTATGTAGTCATTGTCATTATGTTGTTATTGATATGCGATGCGTCGATCATTTATAATATATCGAGTCCTGTGCATGTCCTTTGTTAAAATCCTACCTCCTACCAAGATATACCCGCCGAAGAACTAGGTATTCTGGAGATGGATTCATACAATAGTATTGACATAACAAAGGATCTCTCCTTTAAGTTCAGTCAATTAAAGTAGATTTGTGTTATAAATGATTAATTATTGTAATTTATAGATTATGTAACTGTAATTTACAAAATGTTACTACGGCTAATTTTAAATTTCGCACCGGATGTGACGTCAATGAAAAGAAAATTAGAAACTGAAATATTATTCGACTACACGTCCACATAATATTTTTAAATATGTCCCCGGTTATCCGAGAACATATTTTAGTCATGAATTAATGTAGTAAAACAATTTGAAAACTTATTAGTTATCAAAGTTTTTATCTCATTTTAATAAATAACGACCAAAAAGGGAACTTAGAACTACATTTTACAAAACCTAATAGCTTGGTAATTACTTGGTACAAGTATCCGAACGTGCAAAGAAATGTCAAATTTATCTCTCTTTCGCACAGGTGTGGTTAGGGATGTGCCACCAACTGCTTAACGCTGTAACGTTAAACATAGCTTATTTATGTTTATATGTTTTGTTCGTAGTCAGAGTAAACTATTGAAAGCCGAAGGCGTAGCATGTTACACGTAATACAGCTATATCACACCTTTTACTTTTATCTCGTTCTTCCGCATGCAAATAGAAAGAGAGGGAAGGCGTGATAGGGCTATATCACGCTGCCATGCTAGTCATGCTGGATTGGTGAGGTATTTCGTTTCGTTTCGTTTCGTTTCTGAAGCACTCTCGCAAGAAAAGGAATCAGAATTTCAGATAATTATAACCATCTAGCCATTTTGGCTAACCAAATATACATTTTACTGCTCACAAATGTACGAATACTTTGCTAACCGTTTTAATGATACCCACCCAATAATTATTACCGGCACAGGAAAACTAATGAATAATTCGTTCCCTCCTGGGTTTGATTTTTACAAAGAAGCTTTAACTTCAGTCCAATTAGTTCTTTTTCCTTTTCAGTAGCACGCTGTTCATGAGTACTAGACCTACAGAACACATAGTTAAAAAACATTTCTGAATTGAAAGTTTAAAATTCATTTACATTCCCGACAAATCAGGAGATTCAGGAGGGGCTCTTTTTGAATCGCACACACTCTAATTCATGTACAAAAATGAAAAAATTTATAGGTAGCTGTATATTTATAAGTAGCTATGGAATCTATGCATCATTTGTATTTCGTACACGAATTTGGAAGTGTGAGATTAATAAAAATAGCACTTCAGGTGAAACAATTACGAATAGTATTTGTGAATGTGTTGTGTTATCAATTTATCATCATATTCACAACTAGAGTTTACCCGCGATATCGTCCGCACAAATTATAGTACATAAACAAGATTTTAAGGCAGATCATAAAGCTATCAAACAAAAAAGTTTCAATAAAATCGGTTCATTAGTTTCTAAAAATAAAGGAAAGGTTGATTTGGAGTCAGGGACATCTATAAACCATATTGTACATTTTTCTTGTAAATATCTTCAATGTATGTACAGACACACTTCTTTTACAGTTTTATAATAGTTTATATTCACAAAATGGTATGGAATAACGACTATCAAGAACGGTTATTTTTAAACAGTAAATAATAATTTCGTTTAAATAACGATGCGCATCACTATTTCACTTTTGACATTTCTTTTTTTTTGCAGTCATAATGGCGCACTTGCGAAAGGTGGATAGTTTTCTGTAACGTTCCACCGTTTATCTTATATGTAGTGCCGTGAAGTGAAAACAAATTATTTTTAATGCCGTACCGCAGGCGCTTCTCCGCCAAGATGACGGACTTCGACGACGACGTGACAGTTGTCGATGTGTACGATCTGGCATCGGACATTGGGAAGGAATGTGAAATAATTATCGAGAAATACGGTCCTGACGCTGTAACAGCGCTCCTGCCGAAGGTGATAAACGCTCTGGAGCTGCTCGAGAACTTAGCAGTGAGGAACGAGAAGGAGAACCAGTCATTGCAGGAGTTGACAGCTAAGATTTCGCAGTTGGAAAATGACAAGATCGAGAAGGCCGAATACAGACAACGTTTCGAAAAGGTAGGTAGTAGAGGTCATTGTTAGGTAAATTGAGTAAATTGATGTTTGGATTTGCGTGCTGCAGAAACAGAGTGCACGAAACGGCAGTAGTTTCGACACTGGTGCAGGCGGCGCGCGCGTTGCATCAGTGAAAATAGTCAGCGATCGAATCGCTCGACATTGACATCATAGTGCGCCGCTCGCTGTGCTTCAGTCACCATTCACATCCAAATGATAATTTGATTCTAATAACAAAGTTTGTAGGTTTGTTCGACTGCAGTTGTGAACGTAACTCATTGAAGTGCATTAAAAGGTAATTTGTTTCAGCAATATTTGTTATGTACATATTTGTTATTTATTTAGGTGTGTATTGTTTACTTTTATTTTATAGTGGCAAATCTTTACTGTTAACAAATTATTGTAACATTGTTTTTATAAAATGTTTAGGAACTTTTAATATCTTATAAGAATACAGTTTTAGAGAGTTATGCCTTTATTTTTTAGTAGAATTAAATATTGGAGCTGAAGTAAATCAAAATCATGGTAAGAACCCATAGAAGAAGAATTTTTCGCTTACGCTGGTAGACGGAATGTCAGTGTAACCGAGTATGAGATAGTGATAATCATAAAATCGACATTTTTGTGAAACAAATAAGTGACATTTTTGAATCAGGTGGCTGTAGTACAAAAAAGTGGTTACACCGATAAGGATGGCAATAAGGTAGCGAATCGATCTCCTTTTTTAACTAGAACAAATTTGCTATGTGCATCTCTTGTTTAGTGTTTATGACAAGACACGTTCCAACCTCTTACTTCTCCCTCTACTTAAGAACCCCATTAAAAATGTTTAATTCTAATCTTATTAGAAAGAAGAATCTTAACCTTCTCAGCGCCAAAGTCTGATATATCAGACGTATAAGTTTCGTGCCCTCGCCGCCAGAGTCATCAATCAAAAAAAATTGTTAAAAAACCTTTTATTTTTATCACAAATAAACTTATCAACGTACGTATAAGTTTTCCAGATAGTGCCAATTTTTTGGGTTGTGGCGTGTGATGAGCGTTTTCTAAATAAATCCGTGGCTTGGAAAGGGTTAAGAATTTACTCTCGATAGATTTATGATAAATAAGATTTGTCTCATTACATATTCCGCAATTCCAATTAAAATTGTTTACTTTGAAAAAATAACTGTACAAAATCATGCTCAATTTTTTCCTTCACAATTTAAGATAATTCGATATTATGTGCATAAGTTAATAAAATTCATTAGTACACACGGCGACACATCAAGGTATACAAAACCAACATAAGCTGGCCGCGGGTAGGTCAAATAACGTATAACGACGCGCGGCCAGCTTATGTTGGTTTTGTATAGCTTGATGTGTCGCTGTGGGTACATGGCTTATCATCCATGCGGATTCAATGATTAAGTCTCCATACCTCACAACGAATGTAAATAAGTATAAAAGCATACAACTACTATGTTAGGGACAGCAAGAGATCTCCTAAAATGGGCTCAAACTCAAACTCAAAATAACTTATTCAATATAGGAGCTTCAAGCCCACTTATTTAATGTCAAATCTTATTTTGAAGCTACCACCGCGGAGGATCGTGTTGTGGCTATACAGAAGAGGCAACTAGAAACTCTACAGCATAACGTCGCCTTAGATTAAAGAACTCGGGAATGAAATTTAGATATTTTTTTATTATTAGGTTTTTGGAAAGAAAATCTCACAAAACATATGTTCTGTTTTAACTAAAAAAATAATCTGATACTCGTAATGCCATCTAAAGTGTAATGAGACCCTCACAAATACTACCGAACTTACAAAAATGTTATAGGACACAGTTTTTTCTTTCTCCTGAAAAATTTTCTCTTTTGCATTTACGAGTTTTTCACTCTAAAGCGTTGTTGACACAACTTAGGCCGGATTCGACCAAACTTTGATTTATAGTAGAGTTACTATACAAGGAACAATTCCGAAATAGCTTTATTTGTCTTCTACCACACTACACCCAAACTAAAAGAACGAATGTATAATCCACCTAAAGAAAGAGGTCGTTGGTATCCGTACTTTTTGCAATGTGAGGTTGTACAGTTTTAATTTGTAAGGTTTCTTTTTATTAAATTTTTTTAATTATGTGACTTTGACATTTCATTAGTCTCGGTATAAGCTTTACACCATCAAAATTGGCCGTGTAAAATTTACTCTCAACTTATTCATAGATTAGGGTTGGTAAAACGCACAATCAGTTTACTCTAGAGTAACCGGCGACTTAATCTAAGAATAAAATTGACTCGCGTTTGGTCGAATCGGGCCTTAATAAACTATCATAATATAAATTCTTAAGCCAAGGGTCAAAATAAAATCAACTTAACTGGGACCAATCATGTTCAGAACAATTTCGCTTTACTAGTTAGAAAGTGAACTGTCTTAACCGTACAGAAGGCATGTTATAATATACTTTCACTTTATCATTATCAATAATGGACATAATTCTGAAAGTTGTTGTAGTTAGTTGATCAGCTCAGAGAGGCATTCCCTTTTCTATATAATATGATTGTTGCTAATTGATGACTGCAGTCTGCAGATAACAATTAGGTTTTAGGATTCCCGGGAATTTGAAAAACCGGCCAAGAGTGAGTTGGATTCACACATGGAGGGTTCCTAGTATAGTAGTATACTATTATACAATATTTTCTCCGGAATCCATAAGCGCAAGCCTGACACAAACTTGACCAGTTTTTATAATTTGTTATTTTACCGTAGAGTATGCACTACAATCACATCAAGCAAATAAATGATGTTTATTTCTGTTTATGTCTTTTCTCCTGCGTACAACTGTACTTCAAGTAGGATATAAGAAATAATAAAATAGATTGTTGGTCTTTTGGTTGCCAACTAAAACACTAACAATAGATTTTATTATTTCTTATGTCCTATGTAAAGTACAGATGTATGCCGGAGGCTATGTCAAGTTTGATGCTTAAATATCTATAACCATTTTTACTAGATAGAGCAATAACAAAAATTATTTAAAAAAACATGTTTCTTCCAATCCCAATCCTTCTTTCCAAGGACCAATCTTAATTTTTAGCTGCTGCTTTTTTATTACTCAATAATTTACATTATGGCAAGGCCACCATAATAGCGCATATTCTGTGAAAATTTCAATTGTCAAGCTATTATAGTACAAAATATATAGTCCTTTATAGGTAGGACAGACAGACAGACGGAACGACAGACAGCGTAGGCCTCAGCGTAGGGAATGGGATCTTTAAAGTTTTGATTACTAGTGTAGAGTATTGCTTGATTGTAAACTAAAAGTTGCAATGTAATAAATATCACATAGAATAGGTTTTTGCCTCCACCAAAAAATTACAAAGATTTACCTACCTATTTATTTTATACCTACCTATTATTAATCTGTATCTTGTGTTATTGGTCTTAAATATTAATTTTAAGTATTCAAACTAATTCTAGTAATCTGGCAAACAATAATTCTTAAATGTATGGAATTAATTAATTAATCAATAATTTACACTAAGACGTTTGGACTATTTACTTGTGATAACCAAGAGATAGCATAATACCTGTAATTCTGACTTAACAAATTATTAGAATTCAGAAATGCTTGTCATTTGATTTGGATGATTGATGGCGATCACTGATGAAATAATCTCCAAATTACAAAATGTGACACCAACATTTTCTTCGTCTGAGTACAATTATAAACGGCAGTGATTCGATAATCGGGCGAAAATTTAACTAAACTTCACTTTTTTTTCCCACGAAAATATAATATGGACAGACCTTTCTAAAAAATTCATGCTCTAAATACCTTCCCGGGATTCTTCTTCTTCTTATCGTGTAGGCAGCAACTAGCAAGCCCTGGTGTCAGAGTTTTTTCAGACCACCTTACGGCCTCTGACGAGGTTTTTATGTAACGTCTACTACCATCAGAGATAGTAGCCGGGACCAACGGCTTAACGTGCCGTCCGAAGCACGAAATCATTTTTCTTTTCAGACAATCAGGTGAACTGCAATGTCCTAACCAACTAGGGAAAAACGCACAAAGTGACATATCACTAGGTGTCCCCCTGTGGGAATCGGACCCACAACCTCTGTGTTGAGAGCCCAATGCTCTTAACCATTAGACAACGGAGGCAGTCCCGGGATTGACTCATTTAGAAAAACTAGTCCCGGGTCCTTCGAAATGAATCTTCGAACGAAGATTTTTTTATAAAAATAAATAAATGTATTAAGAATTGACCGTATTATTCTTGGGGAAAATAAAGTTCAGGTAAACAAGCGCCCGAATATCCGACCACTAGTTACAAGCCAAAGAATTTTCTTGTTTAAAAACCAATCTGATGGGTACTGCACACCACACCACTGTTCAAGGCTGCAGTCTCCATGGTTGCCCTGTATCCAGGGTTTGAATAGCCCTAAATCTAATAATAAAGGAGAAGTAGAAAAATCTAAAAGAAGTTTGGCGGACGGCCATGTAATTTGAGACACATACTTAGAGGTCCCATTCATGAATGAAACTTAGTAATGCGTGTAGAGTGAAACAAAACTAACAAAAAAATAAATTGGTTGTAACCTGTAGAAGTTGGGGGAAAGGTATTTCTCCTTATGATACCTTTTGTATCAAGTGTGTGAAACTCATAATCTTTCTTATTATCCACTCAATCGTCTACGCATTCATTGTGTTTATTTCAATGAAAATTCACGGTAACCGTACAATATTATGATAATGGAAGAAAACGAAATCACACACACTATCAGTTCAACCAAGCCAAATACGTTCCATAACAACCAAAAAATACCTCAGTGATAATATTAGATGAAAATATCTGGCGCGGTTGCGTTTTGCTTCTGCTTTTTGAATGATTTGTCTATTTTACTAGTTATTTCTACTTTTGAAACCGGACTTGTGGAGATGTGGTAGCTTTTTCTGTTTATAATAATTATGAACGCCGTCCTGAATGGCTTTTAGTTTTCGTAAAAAAAATGGCTGGGTCCAAATTTGCCATTCTTGTTTTCAGACAGCTTAAGAGTTTTATGTAAAGTCTAACTAACTCATAAAATGAAGTAAACTGCCTCCGTGGTCTAATGGTTAAGAGCATTGGCTCTCGACACGGAGGTCATGGGTTCGATTCGCACGGGGGGCACCTAGTGACATATCACTTTGTGCGTTTTTCCCCAGTTGGTTCACCTGATTGTCTGAAAAGAAAGATGATTCCGTGCTTCGGAAGGCACGTTAAGCCCTCGGTCCCGGCTACTATCTCTGGTGGTAGTAGTCGTTACATAAAAACCACGTCAGAGGCCGTAAGGCGGTCTGAAAAAACTCTGACACCACGGCTCTGCCCACACGATTAGAAAGATAAAATGAAGTAGGTATTATGGAGTTAAAATTAAAAACCCTTTCTTCATTCACTAAGTACTGTATCATGTTCAATGTCATTGTTACAAATGTTTTTTTTTAACGAAACAACGATAATTCCACAAAGCAATGAGAGCAGATCATTGCAATAATTCACATATCTCAGCAACTGTTTAGTGAAACATAATGGTTGCATATTAACTTAACATAAAAACGTTACTACATATTTGCATAAATGCTAGAGATAATCTGTTGGAATTATGGTTTTACATCATTATAGAAGATAATGTTTTAATTAAGTATACTTAGTTCATGGAAAGAAAATGAACACGTTGGTAAAAGAAAATATACTCTAATATTGGTCTTCATACGACGAATGTAAATGATTGATTTAAAATTTAATTAAGATTTAAAATCAGTGTCATACCTTAACCTTGGACACTGCTGACATTCATACAAATGGGAAAAACGTAAAAGAAAAATATACCTAACGCCTATACTTAGATACCTACTTATGATTGGTCTTCGCTGCGCTCGAGAATCATTTATCTAATCACCTAAATTGTTGTTTGCCTCCGTCTGCCAGGAGGGGGTGAGGCAGTAAATTGGTGGGGGCAGGGAGTTTTCGTACTGTATGTATAGGTAGTACTAGGATAATCTTTCTTATTCTGTGGCAGTGTACAGATTGGCCATAAAGAGTTGCAACAAATTTATGTCGCCACTTTCTTTGCAAGAACGTCAAAATACGTACATACTCACGACCATTCACGTGGTCGTTCACTCAAGGCCTCATAAAAAGGCTGAAAGTCACCCAAAGGGCAATGGAGAGGGCTATGCTCGGAGTTTCCCTGCGAGATCGAATCAGAAATGAAGAGATCCGCAGAAGAACCAGAGTAACTGACATAGCCCAAAGAATTGCTAAACTAAAGTGGCAATGGGCGGGGCACATTGCTCGCAGAACCGATGGCCGATGGGGCCGAAAAGTTCACGAGTGGCGACCGCGTACCGGAAAGCGCAGCGTGGGTAGCCCTCCACACGGTGGACCGACGACCTGGTGAAGGCGGCGGGAACCGGTCGTTATGGCGATCCTTGGGGGAGGCCTATGTTGTAACAAGTCTCGCTTTAGACGTGTAAAGTGACGGACGTTGAATCCAGGTAAAACTACCGACATCGACATAGCCCGGACACTGCATACAAAAATTTTAATTTGATAAGAGCACGTCAGCACATGCGAAACCAAAGAAATTGAACCTTAAGTCTTCTTCGTAGGTAACTGCCGGGTAACCAGATGGCGATAAAGGGGGTGAGGTAAAAAGTTGGTGGGGGGAAGGGAGTGTCCGTACTGTATCTAGTAATAGATACTCTTTCCTATACTGTGCTACCGATCAAAATGTCGGTCCCAGTTTTCTATTCCTTTTGGTCAAGCTGTACACCAGTTGATATTGGAGATTTATTAAATTCAGTTCCAGTCGTATGGTTTGAGAGAAAATGATAAAATTCTACATTATGCCTCTCTTTGCTACCATGGGTGCCGTCCACCACACGCGCTAAAATTAAATTTCTCATTATTCTAGCAGAATGTAAGCTTGCTCTACAGCTCAGAAGGTCAAAAGGCTTATCAAAATAAGATAAAGTCAAAAACATTGTTTCTAAACAACATTGTAGTCTAAGTTAAGCTGTCTGGGCAATAACATTACTTTTTAGCTTTTAGTTCGGGACTCTCAAATGTTTCTTTAGTGGTCTTATTATTTCTTGATGGCTTATGAAACTGCTCTTTCTATTTGGAAATAAAGAAACTTAATCAATATTACGACTTCAGATAACTTTGGTTTTAATTAACATGTGGTTCTAGCTTAGGGCCGTATTACACATGCAATTTTTGAGAGTAGGAGGACGTTGACGGAACGATATCGCCGCGATATTTCTTAGATGAATCAGTGTCGTCACAGAACATTATAAGTGTAAAGTAGGCGTGGAACGTGTCGCCACAGGTTATGCAATGATTTGCATAACACCATAAGGCGCGCGGCGTGGTGCGAACGAGAGGGCTTGAGTAAGTGTAGCAGCGTGAGCGGGAAGACAAGTGGCGACAGCCGTCTCCGAGCAAAAGCTTTACTTTGCATTTCTAACTCCTCTTATAATGTTCTGTGAGTGTCGTGGAAAAAACGCTCAGTTAACAGTCAACGCCTGTGCTTCAGAGGAAAGGCGGGCTCCGTTTAGTCCATACAAACGAATTGCCCTGTTTCCTCCCTGGATCGAGAATGAATTTTACCGCCGTTGTGTTCAGTCGACATCCAGCAGTCAAATTTGACGAATGTAAAAAATAAAAGGAAAACAGACATAACTAAAGTCTTTCTCATATTATTCTTGAAAGAATGATTAAAAACGGTTTAATATTGGATGAGGAAACAGGGGAATACGAAATTGTGATTTCGACCATTTTATGTAGGTAAAATCAGACCTAGCTGCAGTTGTCGACAGTAGTCTGCAGAGCAGACCTCCTTTCCTCTTAACAATGGCCGCAATCCAGTTGTAATAGGTATCTAAGAATACACTAAACCATTTCTTCTCGTTGCCGTAAGGCGACTGAGGGATATGGTTTGTTTTACAGTATTTTTGTATGTAATACTAGACACTATTTTATTTTAGTATTTGATTTCGCGATGCCACTATCAGCGCGTGTGACTTAATGCCACCTTTAAATTCATTGCGTAAAAAGTTTTTATGGGTTCCGATTTTGTTCTGAGTTAGCGAGTCATTTATATGCTTAAATGATGCAGAATTAATAAATTTTGAAATTGTTTGAGTATTTACAGAATGTTTTTTTGTAGATCTAAAGACATTTACGGGAAGCGTGATATCCACAGAACAGTATAAAAGGGGCTAGAAATGAAAAGTAGCGCTTTTGCTTCGGAGACGGCTGTCGCCACTTGTCTTTCCGCTGTCGCTGCTACAATTACTCATGCCCTCTCGCTCGTACCACGCCGCGCGCCTTATGGTGTTATGCAAATCATTGATTGCCATAACAATCATAACCTGTGGCGACACGTTCCACGCCTACTTTGCACTTCTAACCCCTCTTATAATCTTCTGTGGTGATATCTGTGAATTTTATGGGCATTTTATGCGGCATGGTCCGATTTGGAGGGCACCCTCGGCTGTACGCGCCCGCCACGTTAACGTACTATGCTTTGATAAGGTCTACCTTGACCAATATTTAGGGCGTTTAATGATGCAGGATTCACCTTGAGTGGTTATCAAAACAATTCATAACACAAGGCCCACGTAACATTGAAATCTAATTATCATAGACAAAAATTCATTATTATTGATACTTTATCAATTTCATCATAGATTTGTGTCTTATATTGTTGATAGAAGTATAATATATCGATAATCTAAGATAGAGCGCACAGAATGACCACGTGACGCGCTCGCCCATAGATTGTCCACTGGTCGTGCCCGTTTTGTCCATGGGCTATAGGTAAACTCGTCGGTCACGCGCACACCGCGCGTCTTGCTGTAGTTACCTATCAAATGAGTTGGTTCGTTCTTTGTCGAACAACATTGCGAATCCTATCCAAAATCCCTGGTTTGATTTTTGGGAACTGCAGCACCGGCAGCATGGTAGCGCGATATAGCTCGATCGCGCTTTAGCTCTGTTTCTATTTACGCGCAAACGAACGTGATAAAATGCGCGATATTGCCTTATCGCACGCATCATGCTGCAGCCGCTGATCGCTCAACGAATCATGACCGATGACCTTGAATGCGCAGAGATCAAATTCGGGTCTATTTGGCGGGGGGAAGCGGAAGGTGGCTGAAGAACGTGCGAATGCCATTGGCCGATCAGTCACCTTTTACGTTATCAAACTGCGTGAAAATTCCTACCACTTTCCCCTTGCGCTCGCCATCCGTTGCGCGACCTTTACTCCCTTTGGCTTATTATATCGATTTGTTTTACAATTTAACAAACAAAATCAATCTTTGTTCTATAGGAAATAGAGGCGATCGAAGAGCAATGGCGGACCGAGTCTGCGGATCTCGTAACGGCTGTGTCACGGCTCCAGGATGAGAACAAACGCCTAAGACGGACCATCAACGCGCCTGCGGATGGTAAGATAAGATATCTTATTTCTATTCATTTTGGCTAGAGAATTGGAAAATTAGGGGGTCCCCACATCCCCTAATTTTCCTTTAGTATGTGTAATGGGCAAACCCTATATGACTAAAGAAACAATAGTCAGATTTAGGAGAAAGTGTATAATTTGGTTTTAGGAAATATCATTCAAACAGTTGAAGCTCGTATTTGGGTCAATCAACCATTTTTTGTCCTGTTGGTACTGTTTTAAAAAAGTTTTAAGTTCTTTTTTCTTGATTTTGAAAGATAGATAATTTATCAAATATTATGATTCTTCTACACGCATACGCATTACACCGCCGTTAAGCTCGCCTTTGTACATCACGACTTATTATAAAATTTTTCATAATTATGTTTTTGTATACAATAAAGAATCTATGAACCATCTGTGTTGAAATACTAGTAGTCTTTAGCGGTTTTCCGATAGACCAATACCCTTGGGGACAACGAAATAATTCAGAAATTATCCAATAGATGGAGAATGAAGACATTTTGCACGCTTTTGAGAACTACACAATAAGGTGAAATATTATAGTAAAATTTGTTTTTGGGCGGTAATAGTAATTTTTTTCACTTTATAAAGTTTTGTTAACTAGTATTGCTTGGGGACCGATAGTTGTACTATAAAAAGATACTTGGCGTCCATCAGACAACCGCCAAAATTCAAGTAATTTTGCAAAACCTAGTATGTATTTAATAAATGGAATCCTTAGTTATATTGACAAACATTATTTTTTGGGGCAAGCAAAACCTGAGCTTGAGCCTGAGCCTGATCATTAAGAAAATTTTATGCAAATGACTGGGACAAGGTATGGACAAAAATAGTTGATTGACCCATTTAACAAAGAAAAAAAGGTTTTAATGATAAGAAGACTTTTAATTCTTGAAATTTCTGTTTGTTAATTAAATCAATGGAATCCTTTCTTACATACAGTTTAACAGTAATCTCGTAGATCTAAACACACATGCGCGTCATCTTTGTTTCTTTGTATTCATCCGACTTCTAAAAGAAGATATTATCTTATCAAAAATCTATTAGAATCCCTTATCAACACAACCTTCAAATAGGTTGCCGCCGACCCGAATCGTTCAGAGGAAACAAATACCTAAATGTAACTATAAATATTGTTATTCTGTCCAGTAGGTACTTATATAGGTTTATTCCCATAGGTTACCCGGTATGACGTTATAGGACGCAGAAGGGGGTTGGAGAAAGGTCAACAGCGAAATGAAATGTTTTCTATCTATTTTGTGGTAATGTTCAAATTGCGATAACAATAACTCTTTATGTTTTAGGATGTTTTATGCATACAACAGCTTAACTTAAGTGTGTTCTACCAAAAAGTACTAGGTATAGACGGGTATTACTAAAGATATTTAATAAAACATAAAGAAGTTTACAAAATTTGGGTAGAAAATTGCACACCTGCTTTGAACCTGATGCATATAATATACACGTTAGCGAGCTCCATACAAGCGAAGTTTAATTCTATTTTGAAAATAAAATGTTTTCTAAAGTACAGTGTTTTCTAAACTTTCAAAAGTAAAGTGACTTAATCATTTACATCACCATCATCATCAGCCCTTTAACGTCCCACTGTGTTGTGTAGGGCATAAAAAGAGGGAGGGCCTGCAGCATTGGGCAGTCTACCACGCTTGCCCAATGCGGATTGGTAGACATCACATAAGCATCAGAATTTCTTCTTCAGCGTATGCAGGAAAGATTTACATACAAATCTTAACATTGAAATTGGAAATCTGACAAACCACAGGTACAAAGATTAGTTTAAATAGATCGTGTTAAAATAATTTCATTGACTTTAATTGGTTAATAATTAACAAAAAATTAGATCAAACTTCGTTTGTATGTTTTCTTTACTTTATTAAGTATTTCAAAACCGTCTTTAGAGACAATGAAACGGTATTTAAAATAATTTAGACAAGATAAACAAGATAATAGGTACATTATGTTGCATGATCATGATTCATACTATGACGCAGGTATTTTCAGACACGAACACCCACTTACAATTATGCCATGTTTGTCATTCGATATTAGAAAAGTTTTGCATATAAAAACAAATAACATCGCATCGCGGATCGCGGTCACATAATTTCCCTGGGGTTAGCGAAAACGGTATTATCTGTAATAAAATAACCTATCTAAATAGTATAAAATATACAAGCCGATCGCGCCCACTCACCGAATACTTGAATCTCCCAAACTATACCGGGCGAACAGCGTGTTTCAGACCATCAAACTGAACATCTTTAATGATAAGACCAACTTCGAAATCGTGAAAAACAAACCAGTTTTTTTAACGTTTTGGTCAAGTAGCTATTGACATTTTCTATGGAACAGCTGATTTTTTTGCCCGATTTCAATGTTGACTCCATGGATAGTGAAAGTTGTTCAGTTTGATGGTCTGAAGCACCCTGTACTATATGTAACGCATTTAATTCTATCCTGTAGAACTAAACTTCAGCACGTATGTTTCTAGATGCTCGATAAGAAAGGATTTTGCAACTCTAAGGGTTTAAAACTTTTAACGGGGTTTGAAAATAAGTTATTTGATGTCAAAGATTTATCCATCAGAATGTTTTGCATTCATTTTATTTTCTACCTCAGCCAGGAAGATTATGCTCATTGGATTCCGTTTTTTAATTCTGTAGAATTTTAGACACTAAAAATCAACGATATCTTTATAACCTAATGTTACGACAAAATTACCTAGTACATTTTTTGATCACCTAGCTAGGTATATAAGTAAGTAAATAGGTTTCAGAATAGGGCACAAAATTTTGAAAATTCAGTTTGAATCATCGAACCCCTGTAAATCTATATCTATCTAAACTATTATAAAACTGTAACAGGAAGTTTGTCTGTACATTGAAGATATTAACAAAAAAAAAGTTACGATATGGTTTTTAGGTATCCCTGATTCCATATCACCAATTTTTGGATTCTTTGTCTGTCTGTTTGTTTGTTTGTGTGTTTGTTTTGAACGAGCATCACGCAAAAACTACTGAACCGATTTTGATGAAACTTTTTTTGTTTGATAGCTTATTATCTGACTTAAAATCTGGTATAATTTGTGCGGAAAAAGTCGCGGGTAAACGCTCGTACTATGTTTTGCTAAAAAAACGGCCAAGGTGTGTCGGGAAGATTCTAAGGCGGTACGAAGTTCGCCGCGGTCATCTATAAGGTCTAACAAAATTAGCTGAAACTATTTTAAGGGGATGATCAGACCATCAAACTGAACAACTTTCTCTATGGGACCAATATCGAAATCGCGAAAAAAAAATCAGCTGTTCCATACAAACCTACTCGACCTAAATGTATGGGACAGCAGATTTTTTTTTGGCGATTTCGATATTGGTCCCATAGAGAAAGTTGTTCAGTTTGATGGTCTGATCATCCCCTTAAAATAGTTTCACCTAATTTTGTTAGACCTTATATATTAATAGTAAAAAAAGAACCAGCATAATCCAAATCTAGTAATTCAATCTTAATTCAATAACAGTTTTAATTAAAATTGGTTACAAAATGATTATGACATAAGTCGGATATGCTCGACGGAATTTTTCGCAGGAATTCCATTGTGCGTCGCCAGCGAACTAAAAACTAGCTGTTGTCACGTTTTCACATCTTTCCGAGTGCATTTTTGTAATTCTTTCACACAGTTCGAGGGCTATACACTTATTTGTAAAGTGCAACCTCTTATTGTAACCGTTAAACTCGAACCTGCTCAATGGATTCAATTCCGGTTTTCACTAATACATTGAGGATATAATTAATTTGATTTCTCGAAGGTTTCCGTATGAATGAGTATGAATCTTCGCACTATGATAATTTGATTGCCACGCTTCTAAAGTATGTATTTACTAAGCTCAATTTCAGTATTGCGAATGAAATAAAATAGATACGTACATAAACTCAAGACCGTATAACTACTTCTCTTTTTAAGCATAAGCATATGCTCACGACTATATTCCCCGAGGGGGTAGTCAGAGATATTCTGAAACCTCAGAACATCCACGTTTCACTAGTAGTACCGAAACTCTGTCCAGTGTGACGGGGAGTGAGCCCGTCGCCACTTGTAATGGACAATAGGTTCAATATATGCCTCAAAATTGAAGCATGCAGGTTTCCTGACGATGTTTTCCTTCACCGAATAGCCAGTGGTGTTACAAATCGTACATAGATTCCGAAAAACTCATTGGTACGAGTCGGCCTGGACGGGGATCGAACCATCGCCTCCTGCACGGCAGGCAAAGTTACTCGCCACTGGACCACCACCTCTCTTTTTAAGATGGTGAGAAACCTTACTACAAATGCTTTCGCAAGTGGCAATGTTGATATTTAGCAGATTAGAGTATCAGGAAGACCTGCCAAGTTTTTGCTATATTTCGCCCACAAAAACATGTCCCTTAGCATAGCTTGGCATGTTACGCAGTTGACGATCCGTTCAGTAAATACCTAGATTGTGTACATCGGATATAACAATAAAATAAAGTATAAATGTGCAGGTTCAAGTGCGCCACCTTCCCCGGCGCGTGAGCACGACCAGGAGGTGTTGTCGCGACTCAGCAGCACGGCGGAGAAGCAGCGCGCTACGCTGCGCCACCAGGAGCTGCAGCTGCAGGAGAAGCAGCAGCTCATTGACAATGTGAGTTTAACTGTCGTTCATCATAGTGTAGCACTACCAGGTGTTGTCGCGACTCAGCAGCACGGTGGAGGAGCAGCGCGCCATGCTGCACCACCAGAAGCTGCAGCTGCAGGAGAAGCAGCAGCTCTCCTGCACCACTGCAGTTTAGCTTCACCCTTAATAGCTGTTGGTCCTCTTTTTTGTGGGCACTAGGAAATTCAGTCTCGCACCAAAATTTTGCGGGATTGAGGTTATTAATCCCGCGAATCCTCGGGATTTGCGGGATGACATACAAAATTGAAACATGTAGTAGACTCCTCACTATGTTTGAAACATGTAGTAGACTCCTCACTATGTTTATGTTTCCCTTCACGGAAAATGTAGTGATACACAAGATTCTAGAAACCACTACTAGACCACAACGGCTTGATTAAAAGACAAGACGTATTTTTATCTACCAGTCAATAGAAAACTCTCTTTCAACCCAGTAAAACAATTTTTAGTTGTTAAATTTTCAATAATGCGCGAGGGGAACGTCATTATTATTCCATTATTGTTTTCTGTGAGTTCAGAGATATTTTTATCCAATCCCGCAAATGCCGCGGATCACGCAAGCTTAATCCCGCATTGGTGATCAAGAGTTTGCGGGATTTCATTCCCTAGTCTTCACTGCGCGATCACGAGCATGTGTTGTCGCGACTCGGCATCACGGTGAATCCGTTTCATGAGATTAAGGTCACTATTATAAAGTAAAACACAAAATAATGTAACTGTAAAGCTCTTTGAAATCCAAATGAATGAGGTGAGGCCATAGACCGCAATACAGAATTTCGTCGCAACCGGTGCGCTGGCCACTCGTGTTACTTAGAGATACGGTCGGCTAAACACCATTCACCCATGCGTTCCTACAGTACGTAGAAATGTATGTTTGTAAACAATGATAAAAACTTATAGACCGTGCCGGAATAGGCAGTGTTTTGACGTGGCTGTCAGCTATTAATGTTATTATAGTTAGAGTTTACTTAAAATAAATAACGCTCACAGGCACATACATTGTAATGATCCCTAGCAAGCACTAATAGGCTGTTTATTATGGAAACCATACAACAACGGCACAAACATATGCCAACGGTACAAACATATCCATGACCGAACCGGGATTCGAACCCGGGCCCGTGGTTTGGCAGTCCGGCGTGGTAACCATTACATCAACCGAATCGTCAATAATTATAAATTATAAGAAAGACTATCTAGTACTACATACAGTAAGGAATGTCCTTACACCTTCCCATGCTATTTTAACCTCACTACCGCTTGGTAGGAAGCGTGGCGGAATATCTAGGCAATGGCGACTTCCTATCGCTCGCTCTCACTGTATCGCACATGCTTACCTCTTGTACATTTATCCTATTTGTATGAAATAAAAGATAAGAGTCCAACGTGTGGTTTAGTCTTTATTTAAGTCATTAAAAAATTAAGCTACTCTTTGGCCCATCCCATTCTGTGAACGCAGAGCCAAGAGACTCATTGGCGTCAGTAAGCTGGTTGAGACCAAGCTTCATAGCCTAGCCCACCGCCGTAGAATAGCGTGCTTGTCGGTCTTCTACAGATTGTACTTCGGAGAGTGTGCCCAAGAGCTGCTTGAGCTCATCACGCCTTCCCCTTTCTACTATCGGACTTTCAGACGCACCGCGGGATACCACCCCTTCTTGGTTGATATCCCACAAATCCGCACTAAGCGCCTTTCTTTTATAATGCGCACAGCCAAGGAGTGGAATGCCCTGCCTGCGTCAGTATTTCCGAGCGCTTAAAACTCGAATTACTTTAAAGTACGAGTGAATAGGCATCTTCTGGGTAAGCTCGCTACATCTTCGACCCCATCTTTGTCCTGAGGACTGGGTTGAGGTCAAAAGTAAACTCATTTGAAATAAAAAAAAAATCATGGAATCTAAAAACTATAGGGTCCGCCACATACATACGGAATTCCGAATCAGGATTACGGTTTCGTATGGATTTTCCCCCTCCATAATTGCGTTCGGAATTGCGGAAGTGTCAAATCCTATACAAAATCACAATCCTCATTCAGAATTCCGTAAGTATGTGTGCGCTGCGGGAACGTCTAAGACTTTTGAGTGATACTCGAATAACAGACTGTATAAAAATATAAATTGTTTTAACTCAATATAATGCAATATTTACCCAAAATGTCAGACATTCCTTAGCAACATTACATTATAGTTATTTGGTTGATATATCGATCAGTCTGGACTTTGACCTTTGTATAAATAGAAATAGAATAGACTAGAATGTAGATTAATTGGCGGCTGGTAAATAAGGAGACAAAACTCCCATATTAAATTAGAGTAAATGCTCTGTGTTCGGTCGGTGTTTTCAAATAATTTTGGTCATTACCATCGGTAATTTTTTCCCTAATAAGTCTATCTATAACGTCACGCCTCTTTCCCAGTGGGGTAGGCAGAGACCAGGGCGCGCCACTTACTACGATCCTTAGATACTTCTTTTGCCTCATGCACATCCATACATCTCTTCATACATGCCCGTCGGTTTCGAGTACTCCGCACCTCCCCTTTTTGTAGGACGCAACTGATTTGATCAGCATACGTCCTACGAGGGCGCCCTCTGCCGACACTTCCACTCACATTAGCAACATATATCTCTTTCCTACATCTGCTGTCACTCATCCTCTTCACATGACCAAACCAACGAAGCATACCTTTCTCTATTCTTGTCACTACATCTTCTTTTAATTTACATCTATCTCTTATTACACAATTTCTCACTCTATCTTTCAGCGTCACACCACACATACTAATAAGTACTTACTCTCTTAATACCTAGCAGAGATTGTCTAAGATAACGTGGCTCGCGATCATACTGAATATAACGAGCCAATTAGTGACACCGCTAGCGCTAGCCGAACAACAAATCTGTGTACCTTTGTTTTTGTATAATGTCCATCTCAGCGTAGACCAAAGAGTAATATAAGTATATTAGAAAAGAGAACCCACTCGTGGTAACATTATGCATCCATCTTATGTCAAATTGAAGGCTAGCTAGCGCCATCTATGTTTCACCGACAATAATTCAACCTATATATTATCTAACCTACTTATATCTACTCATACCGATGGATATTATTGTTCTGAATGCCAGCTTTCGCTTAATCCCGCACCGATCGAGTGAAATTCCAGTATCCTTACTATTCCTGTAATCTAAACATTGGTAACAGAACAACAGAAACTCCAGAACATCACTAAATTGGCCACGAAATTGAACGAAAACTACAAACAACGCACATTACGAAAGATAGGTAGCCATTTTGCGAATTTGTCAATTAGACATAGACAGTAAAATCTTTCTTTTTTCATAGTTCTGCGAAGTATTTAATAGAAGGCAGCACCTCTTATGCAAACTGAATCGGAAAAGCCACCAAAAGGCGACTGTCCTCCGCCTGGCGTAGACCTCTGCACACACACCTGCGTTGTGATTGTGATGTGTAAACACGTTGCAGGCGCGGATTATCCTATTAGATCTCTTACCTTCATAAAATCCAAAAATAACAATTTTATTTTATCTCTAACATGACGTATATTTGCAAACGGTTACGACCTTTCGAAGAACCGAGCGACATTTCGTGTGCAAACGTAATTTAGGGTACTATTGTGACCTTTATTACCCACACAATAAGGTGGAATAGTTCACCATCTTGTGAACTATAAAACAGCTAAGGTTGTTTAGCTAACCTCGTTTATAGACTTAATTTGCTTCAATAACTAGAGTTTAGCTTAGCCTTTCTTCTATGAATTAGTTTCACTCTTAAAAAATATAGTCCTCTCTAAAAGGACATATTTGTGCGAGATTAATATGAGGACTATGCAATTAATAAAAAAATTATCATTTATTCGAAAAAAAATTAAAAAACATGACTTTACAAAATGTCCGAATCAGCAACGTAGGCTTCGTCAAAACAGTAAAACATTATCAACGCATTCGTCAAAGGCACTATTCTTAAAAAAAAAAAAAATTATCCGCCTTAATTAATAGACAATATTTTACGTAAGTAAAACGTAAAAAATAATATTGACATTAAGACGCTCGCGAAAATATCTATGTAATATGTATGTATGTAAAATTCTAACATGAAACAATTAAATTGGGTAACGTTTTGTGGTTAAACGTTCTATCATCACACCAATACATTAAATTGTCCTTACACTCTGTAATACTTTTAGTATTTCAAGAGATTACCAAAATAAAGCTAGGTACTAAACAATGACCCTCAAAGTATACCCATGATATCTTTTATAATTATTTTCGTGGCACTATCAACTTTGATAATTATAAACAAAATTTTAACATAAAATTAAAACCGCCTTCAAAAAAACTTAGAAATTTAAAAATAATATTGCAGCCGATGACTTCTTCGTTCGCATCATAAGAACATTATGAAAAATGATTAATTCCTTGTGAAAATATAAAGAAGTCAAATTGTTCAAACAGTTATAATTCAACTTATCTATCTAACAATTTACATCCTAGCGTCTTACATGTAAGCTTATCTAGATGGCTTCTCTTTAAGCCCTAATAATCGAAATGGGTTTGTACAGAAAGTGGTTTGTCTTTGATCTGATCTGTTTTGTTTCATTACCAGTGGTCCTAGCACCCCCTGACCAGCCCCAGTGCAACCCTCCGAGATAAAGATAAAAGTCGAAGTGCTTCCATCTTTGTTACTTTACGTATGAGAAAGCGAGCGCAGTATTCTATCACAAGGAATTCTAATTGTAACATTTCACATTGTCGTTCGCTAGAGCGGATTGAATTTTAAAATGCAAGAATTTTTCATCTCCCTGCCCTTTCGAAGCGTTTGAATTCAGGATCTCTATGACTCAACGAGAAATCTTAACATTATTATAAAGATCATAAAATCTGCAAATATAAGCTCCTCTTTTTTATCAATGGCTTTAGATTTCCAGTCATTGGGTCCAGAAAGCACCTACGCATCTTCTTTATCTATACTATTATAAAACTGTAACAGAAGTGTGTCTATACATTGAAGATATTAACAAAAAAAAAGTTACGATATGGTTTTTATGTGTCCCTGATTCCATTTCACCAATTTTTGGATTTTTTGTCTGTCTGTTTGTTTGTGTGTTTGTTTGTTTGTTTGAAAGAGCATCACGCAAAAACTACTGAACCATTTTTGATGAAACTTTTTTTGTTTGATAACTTGTGATCTGACTTAAAATCTGGTATATAATTTGTGCGGACGAAGTCGCGGGTTAACTCTAGTAAGAAATAAATTAAACAGCGCTTTACCTTGCTTTATTATCAGAAATAGTCACATCAAACGAAATTATTTAACAGCTATTGAGCCTTTGAAAGCACTGTACCTATATCTTTATTTTTTGCTTTCATTTCGAATGTATTGTTCCCACTGTCCATTACAATTGAGGACTGGCTCAGCCCCCGTCACACTGGACAGAGTTTTGGTACTACTAGTGAACGTGGATGTTCTGAGCTTTCAGCATATCTCTTCGCTGACTACCCCCCCGGGGAATATTATTGTGAGTACATGCATAACATGGGTAATTTAATGTGTTTTTGAGATAGATAGGTACCCCTACAAACCACCAAATGTAGAGCAAAACGCCATGATTTATAAATAAAAACCGGTCAAGTGCGAGTCGGCCTACTCTCGCACCGAGAGTTCCCTACCACACAACAAGAACCCGTTAAAATGTTTAAGTCTAGATTAAATAATAACCGCGTAACTCAAAAACTGTATCACCACACAACTAATTAACTTCCAAAAAAGTTTTGTTTTCTCCAGGACGTTTAGCGCGAGACCAACTCACACTTGGCCGTTTTCTGTTATTTGTTGTTGTACTGTAGAGTTTGCTCTATAATCACACCAAGACGCTTGACGCTTGTATGTATTACTGTTTTTACGATAGAGCGAGAAGAAAAAACGTTGATAAAAACTACTTTCTTGTATGACGACCCCCTTAATTTTAAATTTTTGTTAATTTTTTTTTATTTGTTAGCCAATCCACCGTAATAACGCACATTCTGTGAAAATTTCAACTGTCTAACTATTGCGGTTCAAAAGTTACAGCTCTAAATAGGTAGGACAGACGGACGGACGGACAACGTAGGCTTATGAATAGGGTCCCGTTTCTGCCCTTTTGGCTCGGAACCCTAAAAAGAAAATCAATATTGAAGCGTTAGTTCGACGTAATCTATCTTAAATTCACGCAAGTCGTTCTTCAAACTCGCATGACCATCAGCGTGGAGGTATTATAATGACATGACTTTTTATCAATGACTCAGCATACTTACATAAAACATTAAGTCGTCGTTATTTTTTTCTACTGAGGAAAATATGATTAAACCACCGAGTACCGGATGCGCGTTTAAATCCGTCTAGTTCGTATAGTACTGTTGCCACGGGACTTTTTAATTACAAAAAAGATTACCGATTGCCGTTTTGATATTGTTGTAGAGTACGAAATTACTAATATAAAAACCCAAGTCTTACAGATCACAACCCGCCGGAGCAAAAAAAATAAAAATAACTGTTTTAATTTTTTAAATTTCGTTGTTACCGTTTTTTTCTATACTGTCATGTTCTTCACCTTAGTTCAATACCCATACGACTAACGTCTAAAGTTGTGACACAAAGCTATAAGACCAGATGAAAAAGTCAATTTTGATGGGTCTTATAGCTTTGTATGGCAACTTTAGATAGTCTTACTATTACGTATGGGTATTAAACTAAGGTGAAGAACATCACAGTATAGAAAAAAACAGGTTAAATCGAAATTTGAAAATTTAAGACAATTTTTTTTTTCTACTGCTGTTTGTAATCTGTAAGACTTTGGTTTTATATTAGTAATTCGTACCCTACACCAATATCAAAACGGCAATCGGTCATCTTTTTTTGTAATTAATATGTCCCCTGGCTACAGTACTATTAAAGAGGATAACTTTAAAATGCTTTTTCATCCCAGCTTATTTGAGCTCTAGATAAAATTTCAATTTCCCTCACAGTTTATTCTTCCAATGTCGAGATGAGTTAAACTTTTTGATGATTACAGTTTAGAGTATGTAAGTTATAGCCTGTAGGGTTCCACTGCTGGGCAAATGCCGCCTCTCACGAAGTATGGTGAGAGGGAGTGGGCTATACTCCACCACGTGGGCTTAGTGAGGATTGTTGGAGGCAAGTTAAAGTTACAGTTCAGTTTAGACTTTAGAATATTAAGTATAAACCAAAATCAGTAGGTATCTGACACTGCCAATCAACCTTTAATGTAACGCTACTGTCTGCACTTGCACCCTGTATAATGCAGGGTGTAAGGGAAAGTATCATTAATCTTTATAGGCCAGGCCACACAAAGGCGGTTTTGCGGGAAAGCGGGCCGGAGGCGGACCTGCGGGAAGCGAATATCTCCGGACCCACTCGGTTTTCTGTGTAATTTGTTGTGTATGGTGTGGTGTGGTGGTAATGTTCGAGTTTGTATGTACCCTACCACGCAGAAATAAGCGCGGGTCGGGAGATATTCGCTTCCTGCAGGTCCGCCTCCGGCCCGCTTTCCCACAAAACCGCATCTGTGTGGTGGCCTAGCCTTAAACCACATACTCGGGTAGAGTATCAAACAGAACAACTCTTACAGGGGGAGCAAAAATGTCAGCGCGAAAAAAAATCGTCTGTTCCATACTAAACTGTAATACCTACTCGACTCAAACGTTAGGTCAGGTAGGTAGGTTAAACTCAGTAGATTTCCATAGTAAAAGTTGCTCAGTTTGATTGGTAGAGTATGTGGTTTAAAGGTTAATGATACTTTTCCTTACACCATGAGTACTTAGAGGTTGAAGTGGGAAGCCATTATTGCCCGCTATAAATATTGGTCGTACTGACGTAAATTGTTGTCTATTGTCACATCGTGAGCTCTTGTTTCTATTAAATATTCAGGATAGCGTTGCTAATGGCCGCCTGGCGTCTTTTCTATAGATTGAAAAGTTTCTAAGGCCGGATTCGACCAAACATTGTTTTATAGAAGAGTAACTATACAAGGAACAATTTAACTCTAAGCGTTTACTCCCAAATAACTTCATTTGTCTTCTACCACAATAACCATATACTAAAAGAACGAATTTATAATCCACCTAAAGAAAGAGGTCGTTGTATCCTTACTTATTGCATAGTGAGGTTATACAGTTTTAATTTGTTAGGTTTCTTTTTTCTTTATTTGTTTTAATTATGCGACATTGACATTTCATTAGTCTTGGTATAAGCTTTACACCGTCAAAATTGGCCGTGTAAAATTTACTCTAAACTTAGTCATAGATTAGGGTTTTTAAAACGCAAAATCAGTTTACTCTAGAGTAACCGGCGACTTAAACTAAGAATAAAATTTACTCGCGTTTGGTCGAATCGGGCCTAAGTCTGTTTTCCGCCACATCGGGTTTCAGGGAAGAAATCTGGTTGTTGAATCTATTTAGTTATAAAATAATAAACAAACAAGAACGTTTATTATTCTCGCTGTTGATTGGCACAACCACTGATTACCAGATACGCGTAAAGAGATATTTATTTATGATAAATTTGTGTAGAATATCTGTCGCGTTCCTAGCGTACAATCTGAAATCTGGGTATTTCATGATACGCCGCCATTTCATATGGCCGATTATTTCACCATGAGCCTATAAGAAAGTCAACAAACCTACTTGTCATAGATTCTGTATTGTACAGTAAAACATAATTGTGATTAAATTACAGTAAGGTCGTGAAGTACAAAGACGAGCTT
The DNA here is from genome assembly GCA_927399405.1 of Agonopterix arenella. NCBI lineage: Eukaryota > Metazoa > Arthropoda > Insecta > Lepidoptera > Depressariidae > Agonopterix > Agonopterix arenella. The sequence goes on from OV656710.1 coordinate 8,030,197, forward strand.
AACTCTAAAAGAATTTTCATTTGTCAATATTTGTTTGTGTATGTTTTGGTTTAAACATGTACCTATTTGCCTTTTGAAACCGCCCTCCGTACCTTTACTTCCTCTGCCCTTTCTCAGTCTTCTTTACAAAGAATCGATGAATTATTTTTCATCGAAGGACTCAGACAATGCCGCTATTTCGATAAATTGAAAAGCCTGTTTTCTACGAGATCAAGTGTCACGGAAAATGTGTTTGATTTGGTGTAATGAATCACTGTTGCTAAGTATTAAATTCCATGTCCGTGGAAACTTTTCTGATATCGATATTGGGCTATATTACAGAAAATTACCAAGCCGTACACAGGCTATTTTCAAGATAATGCTGACATGTTTGGTACACCGCTTGTGGTCCTAGCTATTAAGGGCCTATGTCGAAAAATAATTAAAGCGAAATGGGCGTGTGACAGCTTATATTACTGCCTGATGCGAGAGAAAGAGATGGGGCGGCGCGCGCCTGAAACGACGCAAGCGTAAAACAAACTTTATTTAATTGTGGTTGTACTATTTATGTAAGTTCAATTCTGCTCTAATCAAACTTTACAAAATATCAATCTCTTTTTTTTAAATCAAGTCTCGTGTTTCTATTATGAATAATAGAAACACGAGACTTGCACGGAACTGCTAAACGGTGAACCTTTTAGCAGTTCCAAGCGTTTATCGATATAGACGGAGGCTACTTTGGCTTGTTTTTCTATCTAGAAAATGTGTCTTAATCGTGGTTTTGCTCTAATCAAAACTGCAATTATATGTTCAATTTACACATATCTGCAAATCATACCCCTACTGTTAGTACTTCATGATATATGACGCTTTGAAAAATCGTATTTTTTTCACATATCCTCTTAAGCTTTATAATAAAAAAATACGATTATTTAAAATTTGTTAACAGTACTAGAAAGGAAAGGTGTTGCCATTATTATTTCAATTGAAATGCAAAGATTAGTTAGGACAAAGTATTTTTGAATAGGTAGGCATAATTAATCAAGTCTCCGTTTCCATAATCTTTTTTTAATATTTAACTTTAGGGTGTGATAGTAATTAAAATGATTGATAGACAAGTAAAATGATAGATAAATTAAAATTTTTGAAGGTTAGACTATCAGTAACCATGTGACTAATAAAAATAAATCTTTTATCAGGATATGAGGGTAGGTATTCAAGGCAATGTTGCATTTAAGCCCGCTATGAAACCAAAATAGAATTCAGGTTTTAAGAACAGACGTATCTTAGCTGGAAGTAGATAGCTATCGGAACTCGGCATTATTTATTTAATGGGTGGCAATTCGACTGAATACTCGTAGTAAGAGCAGATGCGGCACTAGGATTTAGTGAAGCAATATAGCAATAAAATTGAGATAAATGCAGTCGTTATTTAGGTTGGATCGAAGCAGTTTCCTTGAATAGTTATCAATAAAGCCTAAAATATAATAAAGCCTAAAATAAATCCCTGAGAATACAACAGTGCCTGCTTAAGGTGGTTGCAGAGGGGTCAATTTTGTAAAAACTTTGACGCACAATACGCTTAGACGGTATTAATATAAGTAACTTTGTATAAATATAGAAAAATTGTTTAGAAAATCTAGATGCCGCGTCACAAATAACATTTTAAGAGCTTTGAAATTTTTCATACAACATTTTAAAAGCTTTATATATTCGTAATTATATTATAAATTGCAAATGTTATTTGTGACGCGGCAACTAGAGAACTATTTTTCCATGTATAAAATATTATTTTTATTATTCCGTCTACGCGTATTGTGCGGCAAACGTTTGTATGGACTGAAACCACCTTAAGAGGATATTCCCGATAAAACGCTCCATACAAAACGAAATTACGTCCTAGTTTGAACATTTTGTAATTCAAGTAAAAGAAAATGTTGTTACAACAATCTATAAACCAATATCTGTGTCGCTCGGTACCTTGGCAGATTTCCGTTTAAATATCATAAGTAGTTTAAAAATTACCTCTAAGTTTTCCATAAAGATTTCCATACAAATCTTAAATTAATCCTAGCATTGAAACTGGTATATTTTAACAGAAATCTAACGAGGTACCGACACAAATATTGTTTTCTAGATCGTGTTTTAAAAATTTCATTGACTTACACTCAGTTGCAGAAACGCTCATTAGAGCATACTCCATTAAATCTCTTGCTAGCTTTTACTACGTCAACAAGACAAAAAGTGACAGCAAGTGATTTAATGGAGGATTAACTTTAATGAGCGTTTCTGCAACTGAGCGTTAATCGGTTAATATTAAAAATAGGATCTAACTTAGTTTGTATGCAGCGCCAGACCGCGCTTTGCAATGACTATTCTCTTAATAATAAGCGAAAATTTTAAATGCAGAGATTTGAAGCTAATACCTGTGCACATATTTACACATCTACATAGGGTAAACTTTCTAAAGTACATCCTCAGTACGACTTTTAATCGAAAAATACTGGTTTAAGAACAATTCCGATTTTCGTTACCTTGAGAATATCTTAATTAATGGAATGTTCTTGTAATTAATCATCAGTCTTCTCATCACGCATGTACAATAAAATTATACTTAGAATAATGATTGCTGAAAACTGTTATACACAAATGTTATGCTCTTATAATTTGCTAACATCGACAAATGCAATTTTCTAATCAGCATCTTTAGATAATGTAGCTGTAGGTACTTTCACTAAGCGCATATACAGGTGTACACAGATGCATTACTTTATACGGTGATGGTACACATGATACTGAACAACTTTTCCTAAAGAACCTAAAAGAAATTAACAATATAAAAAATCTGCTGATTGAAAATTTGTATGTTGCATTATTATTTTGCTAATTTCTCTTATATGCACCAAAGTTGTTCAGTACCATGTGTACGCACGGCAACACATCAAGCTATACAAAACCAAAATAAGGTGGCCGCGCGTAGGTCGACTAACGTATAACGTCGCGCGGCCAGCTTACGTTGGTTTTGTATAGCTTGATGTGTCGCCGTGTGTACAATCACCCTTCAAAGTAATGCAACTGTGTACACCCTGTATATGCGTTTACTGCCTAAACTTACACCCACACAAATTAGTAAAAAAATTTTGGGCTTCCCATACTAAATGCCATCGAATGCAGTCTCCGATTTTGTATTGTGTCTTACGGAATAATTAAGATATTGACAAAACATTAAATTTAGGTATGAACAAAAAATGGAAACCTGGTGATTTTGTACAGGACGGCTTCGTTCAATACGTTTTACTTATCACAATAATAATCCCCAGTTAATATCGTAAATTTGAGGAGATATTTAATATTTTGTAAGTATTAAAAAATTATAACCTCAAAACTTAATTATTTACTGTTTGTTTGTTCACAAAAAATTTGCCTTGTGATAATTAACTGTATCTTTTGCTAGTATGCTGGAAGAAATATCTTTAGAAATAAGCTTGCCCTTTGTTTTAACGGCTAAAAAGTCCTCACGATTTCCTTTCCATCCCCTCTAAACAGCAGCAATTTTGATTTTTTCCGTGCTCGTTTTCCGAAGCGCATTTTTTCTTTGTAGTTACGTATTCACTGACAATAATATAGAATTAATATGAAATCTTTTTTTATTCTATTCCATAAATAGTTTTAATGACGTACTTATTATGTTATTACTTCAATCCATTATCATATAAAAAAATCACAAGTGTATGGATTACATTATGACTTTTAGATTTTGACACAATCTTATCTAATTGATACACGAAAGTAATTCAAAAAACTCCGACTCACGTATCGTTACAAAATACACCTTTTAAAGATATGTCTTGTTTTGATATCAATCACTATGTTTTATTATCAATACTGTACCTAAATATACGTAGATATCACGTGTTTACTTCGTAAATTATAGAAAATAAACTCTTGGAACTATTTTCGATAGTTTTGTTTTCAGTTTGTTGAATTAAAATGGCAATTTTGGATACTTTACAGTTGACGAATCAAGTGGACAAGCTTACGCAAGTTAGTCGTGATCTCCGGCGGAAGCACAGGCAGATTCAGAATCAGGTAAGTGATGTGAATGATGCTTATTAAAAAAACACTAGTTTGAAAATTTCTGATTGATACATGTCACAGCAGGACGGAACGATGCGAAAGATATAAGAGCGACTTACCTTAAAAATGTACGGATTTGACAGATGTAACAGGTATCAAGAAACGTTTTACATACTATAATTTGCTAATAAATATGAAAAACAATGTTTTCAAAATTATACTACTTATTCGTTTATTCTACGTTGAAGTCATAGAAATGAAAGTTTTACTTCTACATTAGGTAATGGTCGACCTGGCGTCGATACGTTTAACGGTGCTCTGGCCCTGTACCCGGACTTTCGATTGTCGATATATCGAGACCGTTTCGGTCCGAACTTCATTGTAATAGAGTTGACATTAGAAAGAAAACGTTCACGCAATTGCGAAGTTCGAATGTCCGGGTAGACCCCCAGGTACAGTGTGAAACTGTACCAAATTATCGAGACACGAACCGTACTGAAGTTATTATTGAGTCCGTACTGACGCGTAGGGGTTACTTTCCAGCGAGGTGCAGAGTTAATGTGACCGGGTTGTAATACGTATTTGTATATTTTTATTTGGGTTTGCAATAAAGTATAAATTGATTGAATAATCTTCTGCTACTGAACAATGATTGCAATGGTGTATTATGTATACTAGACAATTTTGCTTCGCACATTAGCAAGCTGAAGTGGTAATGAGCTGGTCCGGTGGACGGCCCCGGTAGCACAGTCTGTAGTGAACCTGCCTACTGTGCCGAGAGTCGCGGGTTCGAATCCCGTAAGGGACAAATATTTATATTAGATGAATATGAATATTTGTACCCGAGTCATGGATGTTTGTATCTATATAGAGTCCTTCTTAATATAATGACACTTTTTTAAGGGGATGATCAGACTGTCAAACTGTTTTATACAGGGTGTCCGGTAAATAATGGATCAACGTTAAGGGGATGATAGCTTACATAATTGTCTAAAACTAATTTAAATAGTTTTCAAAAAAAACCTAGGGTTACCACGATTTTTTATTTTTTAGGGATTTGTTCTATTTCTCTACCAGGACTCAGTTTTTTTAGTGCTGTCGCTGCAAATGATAACATTTTTAAGATCTGATTTTTGATAATGAACGCTGAATAGTTCCCTAATGTATCCTCATACGAATAATGTGTCTCATGTTTTTCGTGACTGACGAAAAAAATCTCAAATTGAATAGTTACTCTAATTCCGCTTGACGAACTCAAACTTTAAATAAATCTCCTGTAAAAAAATGTACTACACTGAACTGGACCATTATTTTAAAAACTTGTACAATTGCTCAGCTATTCAAATTCGTATAAAACTTACGTCTAGGCCTTGTCATTACAAAGTTATTGCTATTTATCTGAAAGAGGCGCTAATTTTCATAGTAAAAGTTAAAAAGTAGAATGTGACTTAGGTGTATTGTACTATTTTAAACACCTACCAATGCACCTAAATTAGTAATTTAGTCATTATTTTGGGTAACAAATTTCCCAAATTACTGTTTTTTATTGTTCACGCGCATGAATTATTACTAACACATTCTTTTAAGTAATTTCGCATCGATACTTCGGTTTGGAGGCGTGAGTCATCAACCCGAAAGGGAAAGCATCATCGAAAGCATTTAATGTGTGAAAGGGATAGATAACGCCGCTATTGTATTGGAGCAGATTGTTGTAGATCAACTTTTTACCTGCTCTGGACCCTTCATTCAGTTAGAGCCATGACTTTATTATTCGTTGCATGCAATTAGTCGTCTTGTAACTCTGCGACACGTAGGTACGACATTTGCCCACACGATTTTCTCTGCTCTGTGTGACTTGTGCTTTGAATTTGGACTTTACTCTGCTTATCGATTTTGGACTGTGTTTTTTACTGGAATTAACGACTTGGCGATCCCACGGACTCTGATAAAAACTGTGAGCAAGTGAGTGCATAATGCGTTTCTGGAGGGAAGAGTTCTTGGAACCGGAATTGGTGGTACTAGTGAAGGGAGACCGCTACAAGTTGATGATGGAATAATACTGCGCGAAATTGAGGAAGATCCATCGGTTTCAATTCGTACCATAGCACGACGCACCGGTATTCCAAGAACAACGGTGCATAGTGTGCTTCAAAAATATCGACTGCACCCATACCACGTACAACGCGTTCAAACGTTGCTGCCGAGAGATTTTGCACAAAGAGTGGAATTTTGCCGAACAATGCTTAGAAGAATTACGGAAGACCCGCAGTTTTTTAACAAAATTTTGTGGAGTGATGAATCTTCATGCAAGCGCGACGGCTACCTTAATTTGCATAATTTGCATAGTTGGTCACTTGTCAACCCGCATTTGATGAGAGAAGACAGAAGCCAACACCAGTTCAAAATAAACTTATGGGCCGGAATAATGAATGGACAAATAATTGGGCCGTTTGAACTACCAGCAACCTTGACCGCCGAGTACTATTTACATTTTGTAAGAAACGAGTTACCAATACTTCTACAGAACATCCCAGAAGAGATGCGTCAGTCAATGTGGCTACAAAACGACGGGTGCCCTGCACACTATGCAACAGCAGTAAGGGCACACCTCAATGAAACTTATCCGGGAAGGTGGATCGGCCGATTAGGCCCGATTTTGTGGCCTCCGCGATCTCCGGATCTGAATCCCCTGGATTTCTTCTACTGGGGATGTCTAAAAGACTTGGTCTACCAAATTCCCATTAGAAGCGAGCAAGAACTTCGGCAGCGTCTTCAATCTGCTGTAGCTACAATTAACAGCAATAATTTTGTTAGCCGACTAAGAGCTTCTTTTATTAAGAGATGTAGAGTCTGTATTATTGCACAGGGAAGACAATTTGAACATTTGTTGTAAATTTAAAGTAAACAATTTCATGTACCTAATAATCGTTTTATTTTAAATAAAACCCTAATTTGTTTCAAAATTGATAAATTGAGATTTCGCACAAATTCAATGAGCAATGCTAAGTTTGACTTTAAAACAGTAAGTAAATTAGTAGTTTAGGTTTGTTAGCAGGTATTTAATACAGAACAATACACCAGTCACATTTTACTTTTCAAAAACTTCTTTTACTTTATTTTGAAAAATTGCGCCTATTTCAGATAAATAGCAGTAACTTTGTAACTACAAGGCCTAAACGTAAGTTTTATACGAATTTGAATAGCTGATTAACTGTACAAGTTTTTAAAATAATGGTCCAGTTCAGTGTAGTACATTTTTTTTACGGGAGATTTATTTAAAGTTTGAGTTCGTCAAGCGGAATTAGAGTAACTATTCAATTTGAGATTTTTTTTTGAAAAACGTGAGACACAATATCCGTATGAGGATACATTAGGGAACTATTCAGCGTTCATTATCAAAAATCAGAACTTAAAAATGTTATCATTTGCAGCGACAGCACTAAAAAAACTGAGTCCTGGTAGAGAAATAGAACAAATCCCCAAAAAATAAAAAATCGTGGTAACCCTAGGTTTTTTTTGAAAACTATTTAAATTAGTTTTAGACAATTATGTAAGCTATCATCCCCTTAACGTTGATCCATTATTTACCGGACACCCTGTATGTATTCTATATCGTTGTCTAGTCATCATAATGCAAGTTAAATGTGACTAGATATTAGATAATTTGTGTGACAATTTCCAAGATATTTATATTTATATCTGCCGAAGAAATGACAACCGATGGGGTGTCAGAGTCCTAGAGTGGAGACCACGAACTGTCAGGCGTAGTGTGGGATGCCCTGCTGCCCGGTGGACATACGACCTAAAAAAGTTGCGGTGAGCGACTGAATGAGAAAGACCGAGCATAGAATTTAAGAAAGAAAGAAAAAAAAAGAAAAATCTTAATTCACCGCCTTGTTTTGTGCCTCTTGTATTTTATTTCTGTATTTTACTGTTTATGTTTTGGTGTAAAATAAAGTATATTTGATTGATTGATTGAATTCACCATTAAAGGCACACACACGAAACAACAGACTACATCAAAAGAAATAATAGGCAGAGAGTTATATGACGCGCCTCGGGAGCATATGTTCACGCAGTGGGCGATGATAGGCTGATGATGATGAAAATGAGACAAATTTCTTTAACATTTACTATGTGTGCATTGCAGATGCGGCTAATATGCGAGGAGCGTTCGGAACTTACAGCGATCGTACAGTCACAGCAGCGGGACATCGCCGCGCTACAGCAGGCCAACACACAAAACAAAGTAAGCATTTATTACAATGAATTCTTTATCGACACAAAAAAGTACAATTCTATGTGGGCGCGACTTCCAATCTAGGCCATTATAACCCTGCTGAATTATTAGAAATCAGTTCCTAGGTTAGCATCATAGAGATCTAAAGAGATGCCAACCAACGCGCTGAATACGAAACCTAGTGTCGCATTACCACCAGTACGACGCGATGGAAAGTATTTTGTTGCTTGAATGTGCTCATTATCCATTACGGTATAGGAACTCAACGTTCGAATAATCTTTAGTACTACGCAAGTATTGCAAACTATTTACAAATAATATCTCGACTGGCTTTCAGCCACATAATATGTTGAATCATTACTGTCGCGAGCAATGTGTTCCGTTTTTTCACATATTGCTGCGACACTGGCCCCGCTCCCTTTTCACATCTTCCTTTGGTTTTTGTGATCTGTGGTTAGCATTTATCTCAAGTGAAAGAGCTTACTCAGTTATTTTTCTATGCAAAAAATCATGTGGTTACCATCTTAACCTAGGTTGACGCAAGTGGGGGTTAGAATCATCGATATAAGTACAAATTATTTTATGTAAAAGTCCGTATCATCCATATCAACTGTACCTTTGATATATCGACTTCGAACAAACCATGTATTTACGATTTAATGCAGTCTTCTTAGGTCTTCGTCCATTTGAATACACAAAATTAAAAACAGCATACTTGCACAATTCATGCGAATAAATAAACAAAAACATGCGAAACATCAGATTTGTTATCGTTCTGACTTGTTACATAGGCTTACTGCCTTTGTTTTTGCTTTGACTGTCTATTACTTTGTATCTTTCCTGCTAATCTTTCATGAATGTTTGCGTGTTTGAAATCTATAAACAAGAGATATCGAGATTTTTACATGCCAGACTGTGTTACAGATAGATAACGAATAAAAATAAAAATCACATTTGTTTAACTGAATGTTAATCGCACACGTACACACATAACCTCACGATCATTTTTAGAAAATATTGTTTTGAGATTGAGACAATAGGCTTCTGGGTTAGCTCGCTACATCTTCGACCCCATCTTTGTCCTAAGGACTGGATTGAGGTCAAGAGCAACCCCAAGTCAATAATAAAAAAAAATGACGTGTTCAGGTGGTTACAAACAACTGCCCTCTGCCTGAAAAAAAATAAGAATCTTCCAAAGCTATATTTGTCACTATCTATCTGCTTTTATATTTTATCCCGTAGTAAATGTCCAGTTTGATGGGTAGAGTCTTAGTTTAAAAGGATGCCTAGGATAACAATTTAATCCTGGATAAGGAACACAATTTTATCGAAAGTTACTTCGGTGTACGTTTTGGGGTACACTTGAGGCTCCGCGCTTCTTGTTAGGGATATTAATCAATCAATCCTGGGTCCTGGGTTCTAATCCCGTTTCGGTCATGGATTTTATATGTGTGTGCCGTTGTTGTATATGGTTCCCATAACAAAAAGTCTTAGGCTTAATTTGGGATATTACAATGTATGTGCTGTAATTTATTTAGTTATTTATTTTATTTTAATCAATCAAATCAGCCCACAATAACCCGCTGCTGGGTCTTCGCCTCCCTTTTCTTGCGCCATTCCTCACGGTCCTGTACTAATCTGATCCAATGCGAATCCGTCACTCTCACAATGTCATCGGATCAACGTGCTGGTGGTCTGCCCACTGACCTCCGTCCCTCTCTTGACCACGACTCTTATATTGCCTTGGTCCACCGACCGTCTTCCCATCTAGCCAAGTGTCCTGCCCATCTCCACTTCAACTTTTTGATCCGCTTACCCGCGTCTTCGACCTTGGTTCTTCGTCGAATTCTGATATTAGGTACTCGGTCCACTAGTGATATCATGGCACGTTCCATGGCTCTCTGCACTGCTAGGCAAAATAAGTGCGATTCTATTTATGTTTTCTATTTAACAAACAGAAGTGCGCATCATGCGGCGCGGCATCCCCAGACGCGATCGATGGCCTCGAAGCCATCCTGAACGAGCGAAACGAGCTCAAGCTGAAGCTGGGCAAGGCCGAGGAGCAGCTGCAGGCTCTGCAGGTCGAGCAGCGGCACCAGCCCGACAGGTGACGTGTCATTATTGTGATCACTAGGGGATAGCGCCGTCTGCCGGACTTTGCTGATACATACCTACTGGGTGATTTGTAAACACCTTCCAGATTTTCTACATAGGTTCTGACCGTCAACCTGGACAACTTCTCTATGGAAGCAAACCAGAAATCATCAAATTAAAATCAGCTGTTCTATATTAAATGCAATGCCTATTGCCTACTCGACTCAAATGTATGAAACAACAAATTTTTTTTCGATTTCAGTTTTGCTTTCGTAGTGAAAGCTGTTCAGTTTGATGAACTGAACTGAAAACTTGAAAAATGTTTACGTTAAGTGCTATTCCGAAATCAGCTGTTCCGTACAAAACTGCAAACCTACTGGATCCAAATGTATAGGAGAGTAGATTAATTTTTCGCGATTTCAATGATAGTCCCATCATCATCATCTTATATAAGAGCTACGCTCTTGTCGGTGGGGTATTCGACAATCTTGTCTCTTTTCCGTTAGTGTCTTAAGTCTCTTAGAGAAAGGTATTTAATTTTATGATCTGATCATCCCCTTTAAAAGCCGTCAATCGAAAGACCATTTTAAACTCTGTTTTTTTTTCTGAACCAGGCTTGTAAGTTATATGATTAATTTTGCAGTGGTTCAGACACATCGGCTTCAATAAGTACGTCGGCGGTAGAGGAGGACGAGGCGCCCGTGCAGGGTCCCCTGCCGGCGGAGCCCGACGACGCGCCGTGGAAACGGAACAGTGGCATCAGGAAGTTGTGAGTAGATGCCTTGTTGCCATCGACACCGCTTGCTACTAGGTTATAAGGTTCACAATGGAAGAGATTGTTGCCGATTTTTATCATAGGAAATTAAGCCAAGTGGTCACCCCACTTCTTCCCTTAAGCGTCGTAGTGATGAGATTGTGGGATAAAGTATATTACGACCATAGACTTACTATACCTTACCTGCACGGCTTTACTTCTGGCATTCGTAAAATAATAAGGATGGAGGCACATCTCGAATTTTTATCGTTTTCTCGGGGGTGGCATGCTAGGCCTACAGTAATAGAGGAACAGGAATGAGCTTTTAATTAAAACCGTTTTTGGGAACTATTTAACATTTTGTCGGTACGGTGAAGTTTGACGTGAAATCGTGGATAATTTTTAGAAATAATGTGGTATATTATATTTCACAAAACTCTAATTTTCACCGTGTCGACAAGCTGTCAAACTTGTATATCTTTCTATTATACAGTGGTGCCGCTGGGTACATATCGCTCTCTCAGCCGTCTGTTTCTCTATTCCACCACATCCAGCATGATTTCTCTACTTGTGCGCGACTCGGCTTTTTTATTCCATACAACAAGTCGCGGCAAGCGCGGCCTTCGCTCTCCGAAAAGCGCAGGAACAGGTTATTTTCTATGCAGCGAAGGCGCGTTGCGCGCGTGTAGAGAAATCATACTAGACGTAACTTTATGATCACGACTTAAAACTTCAGTATGCTAAAGCCTTGCTACAACTGCACGCCTAAATTGATTAATGGTAGCTGTAGCAAAAGTTTAGTCTACACCGAAAGGGATTATTTCCGTATGCTATGCATGCATAGTTTCAAATCAAATTAAGTTTCAATTTTGTGAGTAGTATTTTTCTGCATGTAGAAATTCCTATGGTAAAATTGGTGCAATTGTCTCTTTAAGTTTATTATGAAGCATGTATGACTTTTATGAGCTTATTTGAGTTGGTATGCGTGTAATATACATAGTTGCTTTGCATTTTGTTACATTTTTAGCACGAACTGAATTAAACATTGTTTATTGAATACCTATCTGTGAACATACTTAAATTTAACCTTGTAACAACTGCAAGCTTATTAAGGCAGTTTACCAAAGTTGGGAATATGGTTTTATGTGATTTGGTGATGGAATTATCAAAAATTACTTTTATCATGACAGCAAATTTAATTTTCACCCCAAACGAGACTAACGTAATTGAGCGTTTTTCTTTTCTTTTTTTTAATTTAGATCCTAAAAAACCACAGATGGCACATTTATCGCTCCTTTGCGACGTTTTAAGGACCTCTGTCAAAATAATGTCAAGACTGTGCCTGCCTTTTTTATAAAGGCCAACGGATCGAGCCCATACAGCCATGTCAGACGTAAACAGTTTCAAATATTCGTAAATAATAATATATTCCATCGAAAGATGTGTTGGCATCTGTTTGATCATCTTTTCCCTCTGTATTATTTTAAGGAAACACTTTAAGAAATTTTTATTGTTATTCGCACAGACCGTATCGCCATCTAACGATTCCCTAGAAAACCAAAAGAAAAACGCTCATTGCTGATTTGACTAGGCTGGCAAATACCCTATTGTCTAGGTCCGTTAGTAGTTGTACTCAATGTATTCTTCTTAAAAGTTTTTACTGTGTTTTTACCTGTAACACCATATTTGAAGAAGCCCTATTAACATGTTTGTGTCTGTCATCCACATCAACACTTCAGCTTTTTACTAGGTTCTGGTCTGGTTCTGGTACATTTTTTCCATTATTTTTACATGGGTCGTAGAACGCATGAATAAAATTAAGTGTATTAGTAAGGATGTTTGGCTTTGTGTTGTTCAAAATTGTACTTTATTATTTTAGGTGAAATGTTTATAATTGAATATGGAAAATTGTGACCAGGGCCGAAAGAGATCAAACACACGGAACCATCGTAACAAACACTAGACACGACGCACGGATTCGCATGGGATTTGAATTGTTTCAATATTTGCTTTGATACGCTTTTTCTTTTACCCCCTTTTTATTATCTTTTTGTTTTTGAGAAGTTAACGCACGATATTCCATGATTTATTATTTAGTGTCCGAAAAATGTTCTTTAACCAATTTCTTCGAATAACATCGTATTGTAGATTAATTTGAAAAATTCATAATTTTCTATTGTAGAAAAGTGTTACAGAAAATTCACTAATTTTCTTTTCTGGTAATTTTATTGAAACATTCTTCATTATTTCGATTAATTACATTCGTATTTCTTATTCATTATTATCATCTGTACTTTATCATTTATGCACAGTTTATCACTTCATTCATAATTTCATTTTGCACAAATATTTATAATTTTCTCCTATTTTAGGTATTTTTGTCTTTAAATTAATAATGCTTCAATATGATTACAGTAAAGTGACAAACTAATGCTGAAACTAAAAGATGATTTGTCAATTTATTTTCGAAAAACTATTTCTGGTTATATCGAAATACCTTTGAAAATAGTGATGAATTGATGATAAAAGACAATGCGGGTTTTGTATGGAAGGTTGGCGTTTTATTTTGCACTGTTGATTTTGGTGCGGCCAGTAAATAAACAGTAGGCCTACCATGAGTTTTCACTCTGCGTTACTACTGTAGTTACGTCACCAATTCGTATGACAGAAATTAGTTCTCAACGTAACCACTAGGAGCGCTGTACGACATTCAATACAAAATTGACGACGCAACTTCGTTAGTAACGTACAGTGAAAACTCATGGTAGGCCTACTGGAATATTTTATTTCAAAATATAGTAACAAGCAAAACTTGTAAACATTCATATCCCTAAACTCAGTCCGAACAGAGATATAAAGTCTTGAAGTTGAAGATATAATCATTACTTTTACTACATGCCTTTATATCTCTGTTCGGACTGAGTTTCGAGATATTTGTAACAACAAGTTTTGTTTGTAACTTTATTCTGAATAATATTCAAGTTTGATTTATGGTATCGCTAAAAAAATAGGCGAAAAAAAGGCGCCATTTTTAGGCATTGGCTTTTCAAATTGTTTTCACAGTACTCTTTAAAATATCAAACAATCGAAGAATAAGACGTACCGTATATATTATATCAATCTTTTAAATTAATATAATAGCAGTCAGGTACTTTAATAGATCGTACGCATCAGAAAAATTGACTTTGTGTTTTAATCATTGATTTAATTTATTGATTGAAATTAAAATTACATTTTAAATCCCCATATAATCCCGTTCCCTTTTATGTTGATCCCTCATGATATTTTTGTTGTGGCGACGTTCGGGTAGGTTCCGGCTGGTGCAGATGCGGGAAGAAGGTCGCCGCTCGCCGACGCGGATCTCTTTCGGCCCGTGGTACTGAACGGATTGTGCCCGGTATGTTCATTCGGTTTTGTCAGGTAGAACTATCCGATAGTTTATTCCACAAGCCAATTTGACCACACTGGCAATGCATTAGAGCTGAAAACTATCGAATGCAAGTGGAAGATATATAGGGCCTAAAAGTGTGTGATGAAGAAAACTGTCCCTAGTACGAAACTCATCAGAGAGCGATAACGCTATCTACAGGATGAAATTGATATCATTATCATCTTACTACTACTATCTTACTACTAATCTTACTACTACTACTAAGAGTCTACCCATCAAACTGAACAACTTTTACTATTGGAGCAAACCGATCGTAGCAAACAAAATCAGCTGTTGCATACATTTGAGTAAAGTGGGCATTGCAGTTTAGTATGGAACAGCTGATTATTTTTTGCTCTGATCGGTTTGCTCCCATAGTAAAAATTTTTCAGTTTGATGGGTAGACTCTAAGTTTAAAAGGATGCTAATGATATCAATTTCACCCTGTATAGGGTCCAACTTAATATGCTGACGGTTTTGTAGGGGCATGATCAGATTATCAAACGGAACAACTTTCACTATGGAGCCAACTTCGAAATAGCGAAAAAAAACAGCTGTTTCATACAAAACTGCAGCACCGACTTTACTCAAATGTATGGGACAGCATTTTTTTTTTGCCATTTCGAAGTCGTCTCCATAATGAATGTGATTCAGTTTGATGGTCTGAAGCATTACTACGGCGTTTTGTTACACCCTGTATAATAGGGTATTTCTTAATTTGCTGACGGGTTTTTAAGGGGTTGATCAGACCACCAGACCGCTAAAAGAGAGCCTTGTGAGAAATGCATGCAAGACACCTGGTAAAATATGACCAGAACGGTTTGAGCCAGCGCACTACTTTCGTCTAAAGTCGCTTCGAAGTCCTCGGGAACTAGTAATGTTAATTGATTTCCGATTTTATTTCAACGCAAGTTGCGCTTCGCCAGGGGTGCGCCGGTCCTTTAATGGAAAATGTAACCTTTTATTGTTGAGCCTCATTTGGCAGCACGGAATTGCATTTTTCACGGGGTCTATCGTTTTCTCTCGCTCAGGAGTTTCCTTGGCTAGAGCGAGAAAAGTTGCAGCTCTGCTGGTGCGGCCGCGTGCTGTCGCATTCCCGCTGCCTTTCTCGCTCTTGCAAATGTCATTCCTTAGCGGCAGAAAAGGATGGAACGTCAAAAATTGACGACATGGTTGGTGTAATGGTTACCACGCCGGACAGCCAATCCCGGTTAGGTCATGGATGTTTATATGTTTGTGGCGTTGTTGTATGGGTTCCTTAATAAACAGCCTATAGTGCTTGCTTGGGATCATTACAATGTATGTGCCTGTGAGCGTTATTTATTATCTATCTATACTATTATAAAACTGTAACAGGAAATTTGTCTGTACATTGAAGATATTAACAAAAAAAAAGTTACGATATAGGTTTTAGGTGTCCCTGATTCCATTTCACCAATTTTTGGATTTTTTGTCTGTCTGTTTGTTTGTGTGTTTGTTTGTTTGTTTGAACGAGTATCACGCAAAAACTACTGAACCGATTTTGATGAAACTTTTTTTTGTTTGATAGCTTATGATCTGACTTAAAATCTGGTATATAATTTGTGCGGAGGAAGTCGCGGGTTAACGCTCGTTTATTTATAAAATGCGATTCCATGCTGCCATATGAGGTTCAACCCTTAAAGTGTAGTAGGAATTGGGGAATTGGTATAAGCTAGTATTTACTTACAACCAACCTAATACACCTTGTTCTATCTGACAGAACCTTGGGTAGGATAACAAATAGGAAAACAATTTTCAGGCAAAAAGTATATTTTAAGTTGCTATTGCGCTATACAGTAGTGTAGTGTAGTTACATTATTTAATTTTGCAACAATTGGCACCTGTGTTTACAAAGTACTTTAAAGTGTTTAATAACAATCACAGAAAAAAGAACCGGTAGAAATAGCATGAGGAATATTTAGTTCGAAAACTAGCCAAAACACTAATCAAATTAAATTCAACCTTATCTTCATTAGTTTTATGACTGAATCTTCATAAAATCGTCATAGTGGCTTATGGTATTTTTCTGAATGAAAGGAACAGATGTGGGTGGCAACCCATATCAATGGCACACGGGGCTGTACCTACATGCTACTTCTTTTATGGCGACACCGGGTTCTCTCCTCTGTGAATACAGGACTAAACTTAAATCTGTTGCATACTTGCTTGTAAGGGTTGCTTTAGTCTAAAGTTTAGACCATCAAACTGAACAACTTCTACTATGGGACCAACATGGAAATAACAAAAAAAAAACATCTGTTGTTGCATAGAAATGTCAACTACTCGACCAAAATGTATGAAACAGCTAAATTTTTTATCGGATTTTAATGTAGACACGGCGACACATCAAGCTATACAAAACCAAAATAAGCTGGCCGCGCGTAGGTTGAGTAACGTATAACGTCTCGCGGCCAGCTTATATTGGTTTTGTATAGCTTGATGTGTTGCCGTGTGTACTTAAGCATGTAACATATTTAAGTTTACACCCAGTACAATAATTATGTTCTATTACCATACTAAAGTTTTAATTTACGTCCACAGTTTTCGCAAGCTCTTTGCTGAGTCTGATATCGCCGTGGGGTCGTTCCCCCGCCGCTCCCTATCTACCTTCGCCAGCAAGATGGCCGCGACAGGTGGCTCCCCCACCCGTCCCGCGTAGGCACTCCGATCCCACCACCACCATCAAAACTAAACACCGCCGCTATTCTGACCACAAAAACCCAAAATCAAAATTAGATTTGCGACAAGAATTAATAAACTTAAATTTAAACAATCAAGAAGTTGACAACTGGTTGGGTAACGAATTCGATGAAACAGAGGAAGACAGATTTGTCAGCCACGATTTGACCTTGCAGAGATCTATATCGTTAGATGGCGGAATAGAGATCTTTAATTATTTGCAAACAGTAGGTTCGGATTGGTCTGGTAGTAGCATAGCGTCGTCGTGGACGGTGCACTCGGATAGGGACCGTATGATAGAACAATATAGGAGTTTCGAAGATATACCAGCTTCTCAGATACGAATGAAAAGCAGGCGCGCATCTTCTGACTTTGACAGTGCTTTCGGAAGAAGTTTGGCTGTGTCTGTATTGAAAGATAGCTATAAAGGCATCGATGTAGACAGCGGGAGCATTTCACCTCAAATCAAGAAGTTGCAAAGGACATTTTCATTCAGAAACTCTTTCGAGGATTTCAAGTCTGAAAAAAATTCGGAGAATCTAGAAGTAACAGATGGACATAGTGATCTCGGCATCAGTGTTCCTTTCTACAGGAGCATGTTATTTGACACAAATCTTTCAAAGCCAGACGAAGAAATAAGTCAAGAACGACAAAGAAAAACTGGTTTTCAAGGAATATTTTCGTATCAAACTGATTTGAGAAAAGAGGTACTAATAAAACAGAATTCGTTGAACATCAAGAGCTGCGAAAACATTTCTGTTCCCAAAATCAAATCGCGGAGAGGATCGGCCGATAATAAAATTTCTATCGGATTTTCGCTACTCAAAGACAGTTATAAAACTTATAAAGGTATCGAAAACAGTAGAATTACTTCAAACATTCTTAAATTGAGGAATTTCTCCCTTAGCTCCACGGAAATAAAAGAAAATCTACCCGCGATCGTTGTAACGAACTACGAAAGTTCGGTCAGTGTTGCCAAAAAAGAAAATACTTCCAATGTAGTGGATTTAAGTAGAAATTGTGACTGTCGTATTTGTAGAGAAGATGAAAGCAGTAACTCTAGTAAAACATCTATTAGGACTAGAGACTGTCGAATTTGTAGGGGCGAAGATGATAATAAAAAGACAACATATTTGAGTAGGTTACTAACAAAATTGTTTATAATGGTCGTTTCGGGTAGGAAGTTGATATGTTGGGACGAAAATAACAATTATAACGAAAGCGAAATGTACAACTGTTTAATGCAAGTTTTAAAACTACTGTTCGGTCTTTGGTTGCGACATTTAGATCACAATTGACCGTAGAAGCACATGAGTAAATACCCCACAGAGAGAAAGCTTCTATTTAAAAAAAAAGAGAATGAGAAATAAACAATACCTACTCCTTACGTGTTTCTCTATGGTGTGGGGTATTTACTCAGTTGGTAGAAATAAGCTTACTAGTTTGTTGCTAAGATGTTATTTAGCTATTAGACATTCCTTGTATTTTTATTAAAGGCTGAAGAATGTAACCGTTTCATGAGACCAATCTGGTTGATAAACTGTCAATGTTTATATACCCAACCTTGAAACTGAATTTCCTTTTAAATATATAAGTTTCTTGAAAGGCTATTTGGGAAAAATATGGTATTCATATCGACACGAAAAGAAGTCAGATTATGTCAAATAATCAACAGATTAAGTCAGTCGGGGCAAGTGCCTCTACGGGGTAAGTGCCTCCAGCTTCAAAATTTCGAAAGCTAGACATATATTTAGACATAACGCCATCAAACGTCAAAGCCGGAACTAATAGCATATCAAATTAAAGATTGAAAAATTTGTCTCGGGCGGGACTTGAACCCGCACTTTTCCAAACCGGGGAACTGCGTTATCCAATTTCGCCACCGAGCCCACTACACAGAGAACGAAATTTTCAATCTTTTGCGTCTTAATAGCATATGCTCACGACTATATCCCTAGTTGAACATATGTCTAGTTTTCGAAATTTTGAAGCTGGAGGCACCTACCCCGTAGAGGCACTTGCCCCGACTGACAATACAAATTTTCGTAAAGTGAACTAAGTCCTATGTAAATTAGCCTATTCTATTCTTGTCACACTTGTTAAGTACTATTAAAGTTAGACAGTGACATCATACTTGTTTAACATCTATCAATGAACGTTTTGTTCAACTTTAATAATGTCAATTTCCTATTCATAAACTTCTTTATAAGTACGAATACGTATGTGTCTATGTTACACGAATATAATCTTTATTATCTACCCATTAAGATGGAGACTAGTCTTTAATCAGGTTATAGGCCCTGTAACTTAGGTTGTTTGTTATGTTTAAAATTGATATGCAATTTTAAACCCACCTGCTTTAAAATAAGACTTCGAATTGACGTTAAATAAGTTACCGAAAATTTGTCTCGAAATGTCATCCATAACACCATAAAATAGAGGTTTAATTTGCTTGTCAATTTTGAACGTTATAAACGACCAATAGGGCTTTAGTTGCTTGACTGACAGGGTGATATTGAAATAATTTGATAGATTTTGAGGAGACAATTGGTCAGTGATGGAACAGAAACAAGATACAAAGAGTGTAAGGGACAGCCTGTGTAAGGGAAACGGTGAACTCAGACCATCAAACTAAATAACTTTCACTATGGAGCCTACCTACAAATATACCAGACGCACTGCGGGATATCACCCCTTCTTGGTTGACATCCCAGATATCCACACCAAGCGCCTTTCTGAATCTTTTATAATGCGCACAGCCAGGGAGTGGAATGTCTTGCCTGCGTCAGTATTTCCGAGCACTTACAACCCGAATTCCTTTAAAGTACGAGTGAATAGGCATCTTCTGGGTAAGCTCGCTACATCTTCGACCCCATCTTCGTCCTGAGGACTGGATTGAGGTCAAGAGCCATCCTGAATAAAGAAAAAAACACATAAAAAAATCAGCTGTTTTGTACAAAACTGGGCCAGTAGATTTTTTCGCGTTTCCGGACTTAGACACCATAGTGACAGTTGTTCAGTTTGATGGTCTGATTTCACCGTTTCAGTCTGCGGAGGGCTGTCCCTTACATCCTGTATAGTACAGCAACTTCATGCAAGCGCTCGAATCAAAACGACTCCTTAATATTTGTCGAATTATTTATATAACATCCTGTACAAGGCTGTGTATAATTGTGACATGAGTATGTGTGTTATCTTATCACAATAATCGTTAAAAGTTCCTACGTAGATGACGGGTTGTCCGCGGCGTACTTTTGTCAAAATAATACACGGTACTCGAGGAAACGTAAACTTTCGTGTACCTACTACCCGGCAAACAACTCGACCAATGGGGCGAGGGTGAGGGGTGTCGCGGACCTCCTGTCATCTACTTTGGGCTTTAAAGAAAAAGATACCACTACGAAATCACGGAGGAAAGAAAGGAGCGGAGGTGTTGCAAGGCAATTAGGTCTGTCGTTATTATATTAGGTCATAACGTCATAACGTCACAGTGGGCGTGGCCTATGAGGTGGACCGTCATTCTTTTTGCTAAGAGGGGTTTTGTGAATAAAGTTCATTTAAAACGAAGAAATGCGCTGTTCCTGGATTCGGTTTTAGGGGCGGAACCTAAGCCCCGTTCCTGCATATTGGCGACACTTAGAGATTTTGCTTTTCGCCACCTCCACTCCTTTCTGTTCTCCATGGATGGAATCTTTCTCAAACGACAGACCGGCGTAAGCCACATTTTAATTTTATTGAAACGAATTTTGTCACTATAATTTTTGTGGCGTGAGTGCCATTGTAAAAAAAGTTATTATATAACACGCCGATTTTTTGTAATGGCATTATTTGGACCAAATAAAAAAAGACATATCTCGTCAAGTCGGTCTGAAATCTGGTTTATTCAATTGAGATTGTTAAAAATTTGTCTCAAAATTTACTAGTTTAGGAAAAACAATACTCGAAAAATATTACATTCCAATTTATGTGAACAAAATGATATTTTCAATTATTTGGTCTTATTTATTGTGGCCTAAGAATACCAATTCAATCATTATCCATTTGTAAAAGCTTTATTCATTTTTTAAATATTTATAAGTTACCTAATAAGGCAGCCTAACGGTGTAAGATGATTTTAAAAATTATAACTATGTATTTTTTTATTTTTAATCTAAACGTTTTAGCACTTGACAATAAAGCGAAATACACTTTCCAATTCGACATATTTTATCTACGACATACTTCTAAAAAAACACTAGTATAGTAAATAGGAAAAAATTGTAGCAGAAAGGGTTTTTCACTGATACAATTTTAGGTTAGAGCAGTTACCTAGATCAGTAACGATATAAATAGATATAAGGTATCTTGATATCTATACTATCTTCCTAACTTATATCTAATTTTTAATAATTCCTGGAATCTTGTATCTCCAATTTTCAATGATAGGAAATAACAAATATTAAATCAATAAATACGAACAAATCATAGCGTTGCTATAACAATAATATATGATTCTGTTCGGACTCTCTACAGTGTGAAATTGATATCATTAGCATCCTTTTAAACTAAGAGTCTACACATCATACTGAACAACTTTTACTATGGGAGCAAACCGATCGGAACAAATAAAAAATCTGCTGTTCCATACTAAGCTGCAATCTCGACGCGCGAGTTCGCGACTCAAATGTATGCAACAGCTGTTTTTTTGCTTTGATCCGTTTGCTCCCATAGTAAAAGTTGTTCAGTTCGATGGGTAGACTCTTAGTTTAAAAGGATGCTTATGATATCAATTTCACCCTGTATAAGAAAGAGTATCTATTACTCTACAGGAACGGTACTCTATCTTCTTTGAAAACATGAAATTGGGTGCTGGAAAGATGAATATAATATAATTACACAGGATGTAAGGGACATCCCTCCGAATACTTAAACAATGAACTCAGACCATCAAACTGAACGACTTTCACTATGGAACCTAGCTCAGGAAACGTGAAAAACATTGCGGTTTCATGCATTTCAAGCAGTTTTGTATGAAACAGCAAATTTTTTTTGTTTTTCATGACGTAGGAAAAGTTGTTCAGTTTGATGGTCTGAGTTCACCGTTTCAGTTTTCAGAGGGTCCCTTACATCCTGTATTGTATTCAATAAAATAAGGTACGTCCAGGCTCTAAAGAAAAATAAGTAAGTACTTCATGTACGAATATTTTATGGTTAAGTTTATCTCCCCACTCTCTCAAAACTTGCACAATGACATTAACATTTTTAATAAATAATACAGAAGAATGCATGTCGAAAATGTCGTCATATAAGATGCTTATAAAATATCTGCCACGGCCGCAATGGAAGAAACTATTGCGTTTTAGATTACGATAGTGAAGAACATTATAAGTGTTGTCATGCAACAAAGGCTCTCTTGAACCTTCCACGTCCAGTAATAGTTTGAAAGACGTCTATTAATCCAAACAAATTCACTGAGCTGAGTGCGGCTGTAGCCGCCAAATGTCTCACATTAATTTAAGTATTTCTGTGGCAAACTCAAAACCAAAATAATTTATTCAATATAGGAGCTTGAAGCCCGCTTATTAAACGTCAAATCTTTTTTTGAAGCTACCACCGCGTCGGAACGTGTTGTCGCTGTAGAGAAGATGCGGCCAGGCTTGAAATTTCTTTTGTTTCGTAATCTATACTGGGTGTTAGGGTAAACAGTTACATTATTTTAAGGGGTGATTGTACCCATGATACTGAACAATTTTTCACACCCTTAGTATACCTATAGGTTTTTGGACTTCCCATAGAAAACACGAAATTTACTTTTGCGAATTTCCTATAGATTTCTTAGGGAAAGTTGTTCAGTATCATGGGTACAATCCCCTCTAAAAGTAATGCAACTGCTTACCGTAGCATCCTGTATATGCAATAATTTCTACCATTATTATTATTATTATTATTAGGGGGGGTTTTTGGGCCTTGACAGGCTTGCTGAGCCTGTGCCACGTAGACCATCGCTGGTCCTTTGTGAACGCCCTTTTTTAAAGTTCCTTACCAATCCCCACTGCGGCCAGAAAACGCAGTAGATTCTTGATAGGGATAGTTTGTATCTCATCTGGTGACAGAACCTGCCTACCTAGATGAGTACTACGTTTGTACATCAGGGGGCCACAGTCACATAGGAGGTGCAGAGGAGTCTCCATTTCCTCCTTGCAGAATCTGCAGCCGGTGGTGTCACTTAGTTTCAGTGTGTGCATTTCTACCATTGCAGCCGTGGCAGATATTTTAAAATCACCTTATATATATTAAATATACTTAGCTGTTTAGTCTTACTGCTATTTATATCAAAAATGTTATTATATATTATTACTATGCGAGCCATTTATTTTGCTCGCACGTAATATGGGAGATATTTTATATTGTAAGCTTCATTCCTTTTTGTTTTGTGATTTTATAAGAATGACTATTTTCCAGTGTCATTATAATTATTTGACTAGTCACAGTATTACTGGGTTTCTAGAATTAGGTTTTACTAAAATAACCACAGAACATTATAAGAGCGGATAGAAGTGCAGAGTAAGCGTGGAACGCGTGCCACACGGTTATGCAATGATTCGCATAATGTCGTAAAGCGCGCGGCCTGGTATCAGCGAGGAGGCATAAGTAGTTGTATCAGCGTGAGCGGGAAGACAAATAGCGACAGTCGTCTCCGAAGCAAAAGGGCTACTTTGCATTTCTAACCCCTCTTATAATGTTCAGTGAAAATAACAGTTGATTAGGGCTACATTATTATCGTCAATAGCTGGCGCTACTGGTTCCAGAAATAGCTGTGTCTAACATAAAACATTGGAAATCCTCAAATGTTAAATCATCAACATTATCGTAATATATCTCGTACTATATCGTGCTAGTGGCGCCTCCGATTAGGCCCGGAATCCACCAAAGCGGAGAGGGGATATGTCAAATCAATCAAAAATTGCTTCAATTTTTTTATCATGGTCGAGGCGAGGGAGCTATTACTACTGGTGGATTTTACACATCTCCATTCCGCTTTGGGGCCTACGATTGTAGTCCTAATTTAACAGTAAACTAATTTTATGGGTTTTAGGGAACACATTTGGTACAGAATTTGAAAGTTTAATTGTAAAAATTTTCCGATTCTCGTACCGCGAGGTTTTATGTTTTTCACTTATTGTAATAAATGTTGTAAAAACAATTGGTTATGTACCTAATATATTTGTAATATTTATTAGTTGACAGTGTCAAAATAATTATATATCTGTTTACATGATTATGTTGTAATGTGTTTCATTTAATTATAATTCAACCAAATTACTCGCACCAGTTTTTAGTATGACTATAAATTGGCAATCAATTCTAACAAGACATTTCAAATGATCATTCATTACTATCTTGAAAAGCAAAATTAAATCTAAAAACACTTGTCATAAAGTAGAATTTCTATCGTGAATAATTAATGCAACTCAATCAAAGTTAATGTTTCTAAATTGAACGTGTTTTTGATGAAATAATAATGTGTTGGTATTTACAGTTTTATATCACCAATTTTTATACAAATAATGGTAAGTTGACTAAATTATAAGGTCGTAACGTACCTATTACGACCCGAACAGATAATGGGTTGGGTTATAATTATAACGGAGATAACTATACCTACAGCACAGAGTACTATAATTACTAACGTAACCTACAGGGTGTTATTGAAATGAATCGACATATTTTCAAGGGTAGTTCAGACTAGTGATGTGCTGATTCGATTATTTTGCTAATCGATAATGAAAATAATCGTAATCGATCATTAATCTATTATTAATCGATTTCACCCGATTATTGAACTAGGATTAAAAAATATTTTTAAGTAAAAAAGATACTTTAGTTGGTATGTTAATGACTGATTAGTTATACATTCTGTTTTTGTACATTCATGATATTTTCTTTCTTTCTTTACTTCAATAAAATTAAAAAAGATGATTGTGGCAGAGAGACACCAACATAAATATTCATTATTGAATTGATACCTACTCAGATTATGGTACAGTCAACAAGTGCCTAGTTTGCGTTTAAAAATACATAATGATACAATCAAATTAGTCAACAGTGACCAGTTTTGGAACATAATAATTATAAAAAAACCAAACCAACAATATTTCTGGAGATCCCCTATAAGGTTACACAGACAGCTTAACAGCTTACAACTTAAAATAAAACTAGAGACTGAATGTTTCCTAAAATCGATTATAATCGATGGATTAGAAATGATAATCGATTGCAACCGATTACGCACATCACTAGTTCAGACTATCATACTGAACGACTATGGGAGCAAACATGAAAGTGCAAAAAACAATCTCTTTTAGAGTTAAGCTCGCCTGCGTACAGTAATTTTCTATAATTATTTTGTTTTTGTCTATAATTAAGAATCTTTAAAAAAAACAACCTGTTCATACATTTGAGTCGAGTAGGCATTGTAGTTTAGTATGAAAAAGCACATTTCTTTGTGTGATTTCAGATTTGATCCCATAGAAAAAGTTGTTCAGTTTTCAAGAATTACACGCGTAACTCTTCCATAGTTATATGGTCTAAGGTGCTGTTTATACAGAAGAGACGTGTGGCGATCGCGGATAGTCAAAGTAACACAATATTATAGTACGCAGCATAACGTCCTTTGGAGAATCACGCCCGTGCCTCCAGGCGACGTCGCCTGGTGGCGCGGGTGTTATTCTCGAAAAGACGCCATGCTGCGTACTATAAGGTTTAATATTGTGTTACTTTGACTATCCGCCATCGCCACACATCTTTACTGTATAAACCGTGCCTAAGGGACGCGTGAAAGGTGCATATCATAGAAGAAGGCATGAAGAAGACTTATATGAGACTTGCCTGATGATTATCTTGTTAAAGCTAATTTACGAAGTGCCTGCGGCATCACACCTATAATATTAACTAGGTTACTTTTACTTACTCGAAAGTATTAAAATAAATTTGATCTTTCTTTATATTATAAGAGATAAGTGTACTTTTTGCAACCATCAGCAGCAAGGCTGCTGATATTGTAGTATGCACTGTAGCTATGTGAACAGTACAAAAACTGACATGGTTTATCAGTCGGTTTAGGAGTTACAGCCGTTCAAAGGTCCGATCTTTCAACGGGTGTACCTGCGAAACGGACTGGCAGTTCATGTCAGTTTTTGTACTGTTCACGTAGCTACAGTGCACACTACAATAATATCATACGATCAGCCTTGCAGCTGATCGTTAATTTTTTACTGACCTTTAAACGTCTGTAACTCCTAAACCGACTGAAGTTATGCAGGCAGACCTAGTCCATCCCCATCACCACATCAGATACTCTACACCACATAAAAACTGAATCAGCCTTGCTGCTGATGGTTGCAAAAAGTACACTTATCTCTTAGTCTATTACCACCAATTCAAAACTGTTTATTTCAGATTGTTTATCTAAACGCAGACCACACTTGTTCCGGAATATAAACTATGTCACAATATTATCTTTAAACTTTTATCTGTATTTGTAGAGTTTGGGAATGCGACTAAGAAAGTCAATTTGTCCCCTTCAGATAAAAAGTACTGATATTGATAAGTGTTTGAGCACACAAACAATTTTTTTCAGCTTAAAAGAAATGTCTACTGAGATTCCAACTGCCGCTTATTTGTTTCTTGTGTGGGCAGATGATTGATACATCGTTAAGTTTGGTCTACACAAGACCTAAGTATTTTATTTACATGACTTAAAAAAATAATAGTGCTTCTCTTCCGGGGCACTGTAAAAAGATAGTGTCTTGGCGTTTGAGTTTCCAAAGAAGTAATTAACATAATAACATTATACTTTTTTATTTATCGATAAACTTAGGACCGATAGCGAGAACGGCAAAAATATTGTTGATTTGAGGTATTTTAGTGTTATTAGTCATTTGGTAGGTATTATTTTCTACAGTTTCCTCAATTAGGTATCTTTCTGATGCTGAGCTTGATGCTGAATATTTTAAACAATGTTAGCTATTTTACGTAACTAGTTTGGATTTGTTATTTTAAAATTAAACTTGTGTGTTGTTGTTTAGGTAGGTACCGTAAGCCATCCCTATCGTAATAGGATATATCTTCCAGTTTTTTGCTGAAGTGACTAATACAGTATTTCTACTCAGGGAGCATCGACTCTGTTTATTACTGCGAACTATATGGAGGGACAACACCAGTGACGATGAAGAGCCCTTAAAAGAACCCCTGAAATAACTTATGCAACCGGCTTTCTACCAGAAGGCTATGGATCTCGGCATAGGGTGTTACTCGGAATACACGGCGGATTGGGTAGCGGAGATCATCGGTGAGGATTTGTCCGTCGAGTGTCTATACATAAGTAAGTACATTGTTACTCTTACCTGTCACCTGTGTTAAATGGTTTGTTTAGTAAGTATTTACTGTTGGGAGTCACGTTGCAGGTTCTGACCCGAGCACGCGTCTCGCGTGGATTTCGCGAGTCGCGTTTTTGCCTGTTACGAGGCTCCGCAATCCTCAATCTCTTCTTGTTCTTGACCAAAAACAATCCCTGAGATTGGAAATGCAGTGCTAACGCACAAGCAAGAGTCCATTAATTATAAGTAAAAATAAAAATAAAAAAATGTATTTACTGTTGTTATAAAGTGCTCTCCACACCCACAATCTTCGGAATGCCTCTCAAACTTGGAAGAATGTGTGTTCTATTGGTTTTCTATTACTCCATCCTACGCCCATCTTCGTAATTATTCAGTAAAATTCTCAATGCTTACGTCATGAAGTGCAAAGTATGATAAATGATTTGATGTAAGAGCAGCCTTCATTTCGCTTTCTTTTATCTTTTGAACGATGAAAAAGATGCGTTTTTTTTTATTTTGCGCTGATATTGGTTTCATAAAAAACCTGGGAAAGTTATTTATGCATCAAATAACAGTAATAAAAGTAATAATTAAAAATGCCGATTTCTTTATTAATAACTTAATTTGCATAAATTGTATCCACTCTCGTAGTGTAATTTTAAGCAGGGCTAACCCAGTATGCTAAAACGATTGGAGCGACATCGACATTGGTTGTATCGTCAGCCTATAATTTTCAGAATTATCAGCGTCGAACTTTTACTACGAACCGGTCCAATCCGGTTTCTGGTCAAGTTCATGGCAGGTTGCGACCTACATGTTGAAACTTTCTTTGGGTCGTAATATTAAACTTATAATCGTTAAATTGTGTCCCACAGTCCTACTCATTATAAAGAAATTTGGCGATAAGTACGTCGTTTTTTTAATGTTGCAGTTATGAAGAAAACATCTGGCTAACATTTCAAACGATTTCTCGGGTTTTATTTTGATAACGATGTAAAGATTGTCGTTTAGGCTATTATTTATATATAAAAGTATCTAGGTAGCTAGCTAGGTAGGAAATATGCGCTAGAGTTAATAATAAAATGACTGTTGTTCTTGTTCGGGGAAACAGTGTTTGCAAAATAGTAGGTACCTAAGTACTTAATTTAATTGCTTAGGTATACTAATCGAAGTTCAAATGGCAATAGGCTGGTCATATTGCCAGAAAAGAAGGTACGTGGGGCAAAGCACTGTTGTAGTGGAGACCGTGGGGAGAAAATGCCCAGGAGGAAGACCGTAACGTAAATACGTTAGTATGTCGATATCAGAAGAACAGCTGAAGTGAAATGGATAGAGAAGGATCGAGAGGGGTGGCATAGACTGAACTACCACACACCATTACGGTTCAGAATAGCTAAGAAGAAAATAATCGAAAATCGAAGTCCGAAAGTAAGTAAAGAACCTACCGATTTTTTTTAACTCCTCACAACAGCCACACTAAGCGAATTTAAACAATAGTTATTTTCAATTTCAGATAATTTTGAATACGTTGATTCTTGATAATGGTATATAAGTCCATAATAAGACCAGTCCTCCTCGACGTGTAAGGTAGGTAGTGAGACTTGAGCCACATCGAAAATTCATGTCCTATCTGTACAAACAGCCGAAATGAAGATGCTGATGTGGTAGTGCGGTGTCACGAGGCGCGACAGAATCCGCAACGAGTATGTGCGAGGTAGCCTGGGTGTACGTGACATTGCAGATAAGCTTCAGGAGCATAGGCTTAGGTGGTTTGGACACGTGAAACGAAAGCCACCGACTATGCAGGAAATATGGGACTGCAACTGTCGATTCCTGGACAGAGACCAAGAGGAAGTCCGAAGACTACTGTGGATGAACACAGTTCGTAGTGATATGACCATTTGCAATGTCTCCGAAGACGAAGTCAGAAATAGGGCAAGGTGGAAAGAACAGGCTGACCCCACCACCATATGGGATTAAAAGCCAGGAAGAAATTGTCAAACATTTGCGTCCTTCAAAAAGCAAGTGAATGAACACTATCACTCTCTAAAATAAGCCATAGTTTATGTATGTTTATTGTATCTATTTGTTTATTTATATTATATTTATATATATAAGGTCTAACAAAATTAGCTGAAACTATTTTAAGGGGATGATCAGACCATCAAACCGACCAACTTTCTCTATGGGACCAATATCGAAATCGCGAAATAAAAATCAGCTGTTCCATACAAACCTACTCGACATAAATGTATGGGACAACAGATTTTTTTTCGCGATTTCAATATTGGTCCCATAGAGAAAGTTGTTCAGTTTGATGGTCTGATCATCCCCTTAAAATAGTTTCACCTAATTATGTTAGACCTTATATATAATTAACTTCCATTTAACTACAAGTATCTAGTTTTTATCATTTGTGCTGTACACATTTTGTCTGCCTCACACTTCAGAACTGTCTCTGTTGCGGGTGTGCTGGAAGAGATCTCTTTAGAGATAAGCTCGCCCTTTGTACATGTCTACTTTAATTGTTTTTCTGTAATGTTATGTGTACAATAAAGTGTTAAATAAATAAATAAGAAAGACAGAGATTATTTTCCATGCGCTATACCTACGCTATGATTATGTATCAAAT
The DNA here is from genome assembly GCA_927399405.1 of Agonopterix arenella. NCBI lineage: Eukaryota > Metazoa > Arthropoda > Insecta > Lepidoptera > Depressariidae > Agonopterix > Agonopterix arenella. The sequence continues at coordinate 8,060,461 of OV656710.1, forward strand.
CTTAACGTCATTAACCTGTTTAATTAGATATTATCTACCTCAGAAAACACCTACATCTTCATTCTCCACAGACAGTAGGTAACTCTAAATGCCGATTTTACAAATGAATGCAACATTAAAGAAATATAAAACATGTCTTATAACGAGGTTGCGTCTTATTATTGCCGTAATATTGTAATTGCATTTCCTAATATGTCTTAACATTACGAATTTGGGTAATTGAGCCGACACAAAAACTTGAATCTCAAATCTTCCAAGACGTTAATAAAATGATAATCAATAATGAAAAGAATAAACACATTTTTGTGGTAATTTCAAGTTCTGATAACTGTATTTTGCGGTATCGTTTTGACTAGTAGTTACCATACCAATATTTTAAGTATAGTACATACCTAGGTAGTTACAGTCAACAGCAAAAACTAATGAACTTTAGCGAAATTCAAATTGAAGTTACAAGCACGTATCCAGACTTTGGATTTCGGGGGGGGGATAAAACCCACCTATCCCTCCCCCCCTGGATACGTGCCTGTGAAGTTAATCTTAAACAAACCAATAATACCAAAACTAATAACCAATTATTTTTGTGACCTGCTCTGTACTGTATTTATGTGTTTGGTGTAAATAAAGTATATTTCATTCATTCATTCATTCTATCATTCAATAATTTAAGAATGATGTTTCATGAAAGTGTTGAATGAACTTCATCTTAAGCTAATTATTGGGGTTTTTTGGTTTTCCCACAGAACATATTATAAGAGGGGTTAGAAATGCAAAGTAACGATTTTGCTTCGGAGACGGCTGTCGCCACATTTCTTCCCGCTCACGCTGCTACAATTACTCATGCCGTCTCGCTCGCATCACGCCGCGCTCCTAATGGTATTATGCAAATCATTGCACAACCTGTGGCGACACGTTCCACGCCTACTTTGCACTTCTAACTCCTCTTATAATGTTCTGTGAGTTTTCCCCTATGAAAGTTCTAGTTTTCTAGCGTTTGGTCTAGCTTTTGTCTTACGCTTTGGCGGTTTAACTTGTAATAATTATATTCTTACAAAAGCACGGGGAGGCCAATCATTTCACCCACTTTCATTTAGTGTAACAGTCCGCTTCAGCTATTAATAAGTACAAATACTACCACAAATATGACATCAGATAATAAATGACCTATGAAAGATTCTTTCGTCATAATTTACTTTTGATGTTGACTGTACCTACATTAAGAGGTAGTAAAGTAGGCGTTATTGCATACCAAATTATAGTTATTACTTATTAGTAAGATGACTATACAGGGTGTAAAAAAACCCTGTTGGAGCCATTAAGTGTTGCTTCAGACGATCAGCCTGAACAACTTTTTCTATGAGACCAATATCGAAATCGCGAAAAAAAAATCAGCTGTCCCATACATTTCGGTTGAGTTATGTTTGCAGTTTTGTATGGAACAGCTTACTTCTTTTTCGCGATTTCAATGTTGGCTCCATAGTGAAAATTGTTCAGTTTGATGGTTTGAAGCAACCCTTTAAGGCTCTAACAGGGTTTTTTCACACCCTGTACTAGGCATAAGATATGTACCTAATATCTATGCAGAGAAGTGTACTCCCATACCATGCTAGATGTGCTCTATAGAACAAAAAGATACCTATGATAAGTTTATTCTTTAAACAATGCGCATACTTAAATAGACAATCATCAATTAGTACAGTCAGCAACGAAAATATGTATGCAAGTAGTAGTACTGAAGTGAGTTGCTGACTGTACCTAGATATACAAGGTGTAACAAACCACCCTAATAATATTTAAAGAGGTGGTTTAATCTATCAAACTGAACAAATTTCACCATGGAGCCGACATCGAGATAAAATAAAAATCATTTGTCCTATAGGTTACCTACTTACGAAGTAGCTGTGCCTGTACATTCGAATCGAGTAGGTTTTTCTCGATGTTATCTCCATAGTGAAAATAATTTAGTTTAACAATCTGAACCATTTCTTTAACTACTTATTACGAGGGTGTTTTCTATAGATTATCACCTTATAATTATAAGGGTTCTTTTTAATAGCATTATTATAATACACAAATCTATATTGTCCTCTGAACAACGAGGTCAGCCACCATCGATGCGCGTCTAAAAACACTATCTTAGCCACGACAGCCAGTTAATACGACCCAGCATGGTAGTTATTTTATAGCATCTAAATTTGTAACATATATTCAACCAGTAAACTTCTAAAATATTTATATCATTACACCAATAAAATACATCTATCCAGTATCGACGTCTAATTTTATAACTCAGTTTTACACGTTTAAAATGTAATATTGATCTACAGGGTGAAAATGATATCATTAGCATCCTTTTAAACTAAGAGTCTATCCATCAAACTGAACAACTTTTACTGTGGGAGCAAACCGATCGGATCAAATAAAAAATCAGTTGTTCCATACTAAACTGCAATCTCGATGCGCGAGTTCGCGACCCAAATGTATCCAACAGCTGTTTTTTTTATTTTTGCTCCAGTCTGTTTGCTCCCATAGTAAAAGTTGTTCAATTTGATGGGTAGACTCTTAGTTTAAAGGGATGCTAATGATATCAATTTCACCCTGTATACTTAACCTAACATGCTCTTTGCTTCGCTCCAAGCTAACCAGACCGACTGAAACTGATGTGGTATGCGGAAAACCACACAAATGGTATGGATCCAGTGACCATCTTTTTTTTTTGTTCAAAATTTGGAAATAGTAGCGATTTGGTTCTGGCCAACAGAAACCAAACATGGTAGTCGCTTCGCTCCTCGCTAACCTAACCGACTATCTTAAAATCCGTGGGTAACTCAGTAAATTAGATGGTGACGTATAAATTCATAGGACAAGTTAAAATAATTTTATTGTAGTTCTTTACTTGATGCTTTCTTTGAAATATTTAGATGGCGTTGTAAAAATGGTGAATTAGTTTATTAGAAGCTTTTTCATTTTCCAGTTGCTTACATATAAAATCAGAAGTTTTGTTATGAGGTCAAAAAAAAATTATGTGGTTCTACTTATAATTCCCCTAATTATAATAGGTACCATTGCAAATAATTCATATCGATAGGTAGGTATGTAAGAACTAAGAAGCATCATGGGAAATAGCTGTAGGATAATCAAGGGGTCATGAACTCTTGATAGTTAAAGCATTTGCCCTAAAATGGTTGCACGCGTTGGCGATATTAAAGGTTCATTCATCTATTATGTGCCTTTTAGCGGTTTTGTGCTTACGACTTGTTTAAGAATATCGTGTCGGAAATCTAGAATCGATTGGAATAGCACTGTTTCATTTTGGGTTTTCATTATTGAGAAATCGTCTCTGAATGGTAAAAGGACTCTTAACAACTGACCAATACAAAACCGAATCATTTGCTTTTGCATAAAATTCGCAAAAACGAATTAATTTCCTCATGTGCATACCTAAGATTAACTTTCATAACCGAAAATATTTTGTGCAACAACAAAAATAAGCACAACCCACTTTCACAAAATGTTTTTTTTTTACTTATTGACAGGTACAGTTTTAGGACAGACAAAACTTTTGACTGTATTTTTTGCGTGCATCTATCTTTGGGCAAACAATTGGAGTCTGTGCCATGAATGTGGAATAGATAGATATATTAGATGGAGCGTAGAGAGGTGTTTCTGTGTGTGCCTGCCTGAATATCGAGGCCGCACCGCGGGATGTTAGTGGATTTATGAGGATTTATACTACTTGATACTTAGAACTTTTTATGAAGTGGTCACCTCCTTGTTAGTATGAGAACTGACAGGTATCAACAGCTTCTCTTTCACATTGTTCTTCTTCACTCATTCCCAGCCCAGGTTCCGCCAGACGAACTCGGGTTTCGTCACTCGGGGAGGCTCTTTACTTGCACCCCTTCCTTTACATCTCTCTTTCACATTGAGAATAATTCACATTTCCATGAAATTAATGTTAAGAAAACGGTTATCCACCTAACTACCTTTAGGTTTACTAACCACAGAGTACTATAATTAATTACTACTAACTTAACCTGCCAATGTCATATTGAGAGCCGGAAATAACCATATTAGTTGAAAATAATTACCTACAGGCCATTATTTAAATTCCTAAATATACAGATTAAAAGATTAATATTTCGGAAGGTACGCCGTTTTATACCTACTTTATTACCTAACCTTACTCTGTTTCAGGTCATTTATTAATTAATGAACTCATATCAACATAACATAGAGCTCCATATTTATAACCATGAGACCTGCATTGTATCCACTTATGTTTACGAATAAATATAATTTCATTTCCTTTAATTTCACATAAAATCAATGTTTCTCGAGTTCATCAGGCATTGATATGGTCATTTTTTGAAAGCCCTGGAGTCTTTCTCTTCGGGCGATGTCCATCGACGACAAATGCTTAACCTGGTTAAGCATTTATGTTTAGAGTCAAATGTTTTCTTCCAAGTACCAAGAGTTGTAAGTCGGTCTACAGCGAAGTAAAGGTGAGCTCTGCGCGGGCGCAGCGAGTGACGTGTCTCTTCTCACTTCTCTTCCTTCAGTGAACCGCGAACCACGGCGAACGACAGACGCATGTCCTACCGGCATATCGTTCCATTTGAAAGTAATTATCACTAATTGGTGTATTGAACTTAGTGTGAGATTCAGCACGTTTAGAAATCTAAAATTAAACATTTTAACGGTTTAAGTTTTCGGCTTTAGATAGCGAACTTTTCGAAAGCTTGAAAAGTTTGTTTTCGACGGCAAGGACAGTGTTTTGAAAGTTATTTCTTTTATTGCAGGAGCGTTACTAAGTGATTTTTGGTAAAATTGTTGAATTCCGGATTGTTGCGTGTACCTGTGCGGATACAAAAGGTAAGTTGATTACAACAGCTTAATCTAATTGCTTTCTGTCAGGTGATGCTGAGAATTTCAGAGTTGCATGCGGCAAGAGCGGGCGATGTGGAGCAAATTGCGGGCTGTACACAAAAACTCGATAATTTGAAGAATAGCAAGGCGCAATAGTTTCCGTCTTAGTTTCTTCAGTCGTTTAACTCTCGTAAACGGCTGTGTCGAATCCAAGGATACTTTCACCTAAAGAAAACATACTTTAGGAAAAACTGTGACATTGTGTTGGCTGAGTCCACTATTAACATACAATAATTATTTATGCGTTTTTGTGGTGTTGATCTTGTGTTCTCCTCTGACCTTCTTCCATAACCTCTAGTTAATAAAGCTTAATGCTAAACAGTAGGCAAACTGTTTATACAAACACATAAAAAACCGGATTAAAATATTCTCGGTCTTCTATGCGGTTAAAGTTTTATTTTAAAGCAAGGTATAAATGAATTATTTTAATGAGGGGGAAAGCCGAGATTCGGCATGAGTGGAGAATTTAAAAATAAATCGAAAGTCGGATCAAACATGACTATCAAGATTCAAATCTTGTTGGGAATCACATTAAGACTGAAGTGAGGTATACAAGAAGAAAGTGTAAGATTTATTGGAATACCTACCTACAAAACAAAACACTAAGTAGGTAGGTAGGTGGGTATATTATTAAATAACGACTGGTTTGCTAAGTTACCTTGGAGTCGCGTTGTAGTGGCACCCAATAGGGTGGTCACGTCTCTCGTCGATTGTTGGTTGCCCCCAGGCCTGCAACGAAGCTCCAGTGGTGGCTCAAGATAGTGTTCTTTTCGAAAAACAATCCTTGAAGACACTAAAATACATAAACTACCCTACAACGTCAAGCACTCTTGCTAAATTAACTAGATATTGGCAAAATCATCGCAACCAAGATGGCAGCCATTTTAAAAAAAATAGAATAGAATAGAATAGTAATTACCTTACCTTAATAAAAACCTAATACGCTGAATTCGAACTGACGATCCTGGTTTCGGATCCCGGTTTAGACATGGGCTTTGTAATTAAAACGTTGTATAATCAGTTTGGAGTAAACAATTATTATGTCCGATTGTTATTAATTCATAAAAAGGGCATTAACAAATGGAGTCCTATAGCTATGCCCAGTAGTGGGTGGATTCAGGCTGTAAATTATGATGATGATATGACTGCGATGGAAATCTGGAGATAGGTATCAGGAAACAAACTTTAGGATGAAGACAAAAGATTCTTTATTTTATGATCTCAAAAATCTTTATTCAATTGATATAATAGGTGCTTGGTACGAAATAGTGCTTCATGGCTCTAAGATGGTTTACAAATCAATTGGATAAGCTAAATTGCAAATACCTGATTATTGTTAATCCATGAAATTGCTCTTATCACGGCAATGAATAAGTTAATGCAATGTTTGCTGATTTATTACACGGTTTATTTAAGGTAGATTGTGACAAGCCACTCAATTTTTTTTCTGATAATTACGTGTACACGAACCCGATGGTATAAAGGAACAAAGGGAAAGAAACGGTTTGTTTAAAGCGTTGGTGATTACAGTCTCGGCTCGTTTACACCCCTCACCTGCGGCTCGTGCTGCATTCCAGCTTCGACTGTAAATTTTATGACAATGTAAATTTTTTGATCTTTGTACTATGAAAATGAATATATGAGTGCATATTAAATGAGACTAGGATTACAAAACAACAACTTATCTTAATGATATCTCGGATTGTATCAAAACGAGCTAAAGGAGTAGGTAAGTACATATTTTTATGCACATAGTTGCATATCAGCGGTTTTATTATGCATTGTTTTAAAACAATCGGTGCACCTACATACCTACGAAGCAATCTTAATCATAACATTTGGAAAATGCTTGTTTGTTTGTTTGTTTATACAGAAAAACAATTGAATATTTTTGTTGACCAAACAAACAAATTGTTGACAGTGCAATCTTGTTAGTTGATTTAAATCTTTCTGTCCGGTTGGTCGAAGGGCGGTCTCATACAAAAGACTTCAACGGGTGATCCAAATTAGGACAGATTTCAAATATTTTAAACATCCACTTAACTATTAAATTATTTCGTGATTATTACCTACTATGTAAAGAGGACTGGATTGAAAGTAGGTAATTATATTATATTTGTATTATACAACGTGTTTATAAATTAGCGCAAAACCTCATACACCCCAACTGATTTATAACAAAATAATTAGATTGAAACAATAATTTAATTGTTTTGATACTTAAAATTTAAAGTTATTCGCATTTTAAGTTTTGGGGGAAAAATGATTTGTTATCATTTCAGCAATGAATGAAAGCGCTAACGTACTCATGGATACATTTTAATAATCTTGATTTGGTAGTAAGTAGGGTGAGTGTGTCCGTGCGGTGAGTTGACATCGGGTTCAGTAAATTTTAAATTTCTCAAACAAATTATTTAATATTTTGAAAAAAATTACCCATGTTGAAACCATGATAATTTGATTCTGCTCTCGATTCTAAACAAACTACTTTCTAGTTTTGCGTTAATTCATTAACACGTTTTATGTATAGTATAAGTTAGATAAAATGTGGAATTCCTTATTGTCTGAACTATGTATGAGAAAATATGTTTATACGTGTTGCATTTCGTAAGTTTTATTTTTTAATTAATCTTCCCCTTTACGAATTACAATTTATTTCATTTAATTAATAGTTTAACAGTGTTATGTTATAGAAAAATATTTACAATTTGCCACCTTTAATTATAGAAATAAAAGTCAAATTACAACGCAATAATTCCCGTTATAGCTTCACGCAAATAGTAATTTAACTGAATTATGTTGCCAACGTGGTAACAGTTACGTGTTAAGATAATTAAACAAAATATACGTTTTTGCTAGTTAACACTTTACTAACAACACTGCGAAGTATCTTATTTTTGCCAAGAAGATGAAAGCAAGACTAGTCTTAGTAACCAGCCTCAAGTTAACCTCTTAATTTTCTTATGCAAGCATCACCAATTTGGGGTATGTTACAGACACACAGACTAAATTATACGTGCACCGTGAGAAAGAAAGCGAGTTTGTGGGCGAGATGTTTACTGACCACTTTCATGCCATGCTGAGCCGAAAACGCAGCTTTCTGCAATCATTTATGTTGAAAATTACATAGACTTTATTCAACAGCTTTTGTATTCTGACTAAAATTAAATAGGGACTGTTATTAGAAATCATTAACTCTCTTAATAATGAGAATGACAACAAATGGATTTTTGGGAAGCTTTTGATTCTGTCTATTCTATTTTTATCTCTACATTATTGTCGTATTACTGGTGAAAATTGAATGTAGAGATAATATAGCGATACAAACGTCTGTAAAATATTATTTGAAAAATTGCAATAATCAATATTATTCACTGGTAAGGTTTTTATTATGAGTGAATACTATTTATTGCGGAGTCCCTCAGGGAAGTATTCTAGGTATGTATCCATTTAATATTTACATATGCAACATAAATTATGAAAAGAAGTCATGTTTTAATACTTACCTACAGCTACGTTATTAAAACGTTATAAGTGTGGACACTCCGTTCGATGCTGGGCTAGACATGAACAGACGGCTGGCTGACTAAAGAATGTAGCTTCAATGAAACTGGACAAAATAGTAAAAGACATTCCGACCACCCGATCGCATTGAAATTGAAGATCACAATTTTATGCTATACTTGTTTTTCTCCTACTGTAATTTCATTTAAAACGCACTATTACAATGTTGCAAGTGCAAAACGTTGTAAGCCAATTTAGACGTTATTTTAAACGTTTATGATCGTTTATTGTTCAATTCTTTATGCTGCGTACCCTGGGCTACTAACTTCAGAATTATTCTGGTCATAAATAACAATTTACGTACTTACGTTTTGATATGCTACAATTACAAACGATTTTCTATCTTAAGATAAGGAGAATGAAATACGTTTTACGGTATTAATTTACCAGGCGCAGAAATAATTGTATAATGTAACATTAATATCTAAAATGCGTTAATATAATTTCTTTACAATTTATTTTAAACTGTATCATTTATGCGCTGTTAGTGTGCATTAGACAAAACATTTTGTTATGTATTTAGTAGGTAAGTAGGTACTACTTTTTCTAAATTATTTATGAGGTTAATGTAATTAATTAGCTTCGATGATAGCCCTTGCGGAAGAGAGCTAGCGCCTCAATAATGAGGCCGCGGTTCGGTTCCTGGCCTGTACCACTAAGTTCTTTGGAATTTATGTACGGTTGTATTTATCATTTACTAGCTCGGCGGTGAAGGAAAACATCGTGAGGAAACCTGCATTCCCGAGAATGAAAAGAAAATACCATAAGATCGGTGTATGCGTAAAATATGGGTGAGCTTGGGGCGAACACAGAGGACCAGGTCTGGTCTCAGTGTTACAACAACCCTTGCTTGCAATAACCCAACCACAAATAATGAAATGTAATTAATTAAGTATGAATTATATATGTTGCCGTAGAACCGAATTAAAGCCCATTTGCTGAAAATATAAAAGTAAATTGAAGTTTTACTTCTCTAATTGTAGGTTTGCAGTTTTATATGGAACAGCTGACTTTTGCAAAAAAATTATTCCCTTAGTTAAAGTTGTTCAGTTTAATGGTCTGTTCATTTCCCTAAAAACCTTCAGCATTTTAAAAAGGATAATACAATATTTCTTCCCGTTCGTTTTTTTCCTACAACGATATTGTGTCAACTTATACTAAATCGGCTATGAGCCAGTTATCTATTGAATATCATAATTACTTAATAATACCTTTGATGTTTGCTGTAGGAAGAGCATTGTTCAGACACCTTGAGTGTGGGTCACATGAAGTCACATCATACAGCGAAGTACCTAACACCTCTGACACCGCCTGGTTACGTACACTTCCTTGATAGATGATTAGACAGACTTCATTGCATTGTCCGTTGGAATTACCTGCTATATACGCATATATCTTATAGATTTGTTTTTGATCTAAAATTTCGCTCGCATTGATTTCGGAGTTACAAAAGCAAGTTGCTTTAAGATCGGTTATAGGCTTTCACTACTTATATACAGACTAGTTACGCGTGTAATTCTACTAACAAACATTTCTGCCACTTTTTGCGGGGGGCGAGGTAACATGAAATCCGCAATTCTGGATTTTATTCCCAATAACTTTAGATTGTAATTTTGAATGATAAAAATCATGAAAAGTACTCTCGTGTGAAACCCAAACGTTCTAAGTTCGAAATTATTGCTTCGCAATTATAGACTGTCTCGTTTAGTGATAAGGTATAAAATTGAATGTAGATGCACATGATCAAATTGATTTTATACCGTGGCAGAGGGGAAATGCTACCGCAAGGCTAGTCTTTATAATAAATAGTCAAAGGTTATAGGTAGGTATACTCATTTATTCTTTTTATTTTATTTTATAGCATTAAAATATATATATGTAAAAATATAAAATGTATACCTACATACCTATACCTCATCCTCATTATCCTTTATGTGAGAGCAGAGCCTCAGATGTACACCGAAGTCAATTTTGACAAAATAGTCATGTTCTTGTAATTTGAGAATGGCATTTTTGACAACCTATCGCATAATTTGGAACATTATTGCAAAAGTGCAAAAGCAATACTTAGTCCGTTCCCTCAGTCTACTTTTACTACTTGCATTGTAATCCCAGCAAACAACTTGGTCGTATTAGGCCCACATTTATATGACTATTTTGACTTATAAAAGTTATATTACGGTAATTTCGTCATATACTGGTCCTTTATGCGTCTGATGTTCGACTATACGACACCTATACGACCAAATTGTTAGTTGGGAATATATGAACCGTACAATATTTGTTCCCAACTACACAGTTATAAATATATATTCATTATTTTAGGCATATTTACAACTATACCTACCCATCCCTGTTACGAATTAAAACAGTGATTTCAACAATCTGGGTTATTGCCATGTTATTGCCAAGTTAGCAATCATATTCGAAAATTCGAAGAATTGACTTTTTACATACGTGTTGAATATTTGGAACATCGCTTGCTTATTTATAATAAATGTTACTACATCATGCCACAACATATACTAACTGCGAGTGCTGGTTCCACTGAAAAATTTAGGTCCTTTATGAAATAGAAAATATATACTTATAATTATAAAACAGTTGTGTGACTGACTGCCAGACACAAGAAATTGTCAATCATCAACCATGCAGTCATGCACACAATCAGGTTTTAGATTTCTTTATAAAAACAATGTTTTTAATCAAATCTATCTATCTACCTATCTATATCTATCTATACTATTATAAAACTGTAACAGAAGTGTGTCTGTACATTGAAGATATGTAAAAAAAAAATTACGAAATGGTTTTTAGGAATCCCTGATTCCATATCACCAATTTTTGGATTGTTTGTCTCTCTGTTTGTGTGTTCGTTTATTTATTTGAACGAGCATCACGCAAAAACTACTGAACCGATTTTGATGAAACTTTTTTGTTTGATAGCTTATGATCTGACTTAAAATCTGGTATATAACTTGTGCCGACGAAGTCGCGGGTTAACTTTAGTATACTATTATAAAACTGTAAATTTAAAACAAGAAGTTTGTTTGTTTGTTTGATCGAGCATCACGCAAAAACTTCTGAACGGATTTTGATGAAACTTTTTCTGTTTATAATCTGACTTAAAATCCGGTAAAAATTTGTGCCGACGAAGTCGCGGGTTAACGCTAGTAAATTATAATTTTGAATATAAACAATTTGTTTGTACCGGTCGTCTCGGTCAGCTACTTGCTAACCACACTAATAGCTGCATAACTTAGCTTAAGTATGATACGTAACTAGAAATGGGTGCTTTTTTATTTTACTCTCCGCTACCTATCTTATCTCTACAATTACTCAATCAATTCCTCTAATAATTACCCAACATATGACTATCCAAGATCTTGCGTAATATTCTGATAAGTACGTCGATATTATTTTATTACTGTAGGTAACTACTCGTACAATAAATTTCACATTAAAGACCTTCGAGAGAACTCTTATGTAAACGGCATACGAACTAAATTTCCTAGACGAGAGGGACTTTACATGTGTATCGAAGTATAGTGATCATGATATTTGAAAGTAACTGATGCATCAATTGATCTGTTGATTACTTTAGAGAGTCGTGAAGGTTATGATTTATAAATGGAATGCTATTACATGATCATGATGAGATTTGAACCATTTGTTAGTCTTTTTATGTATGAATGCACTTATTTCTCCGAGAAATACCTAATGCTTAGCCATTTCAAGTAAATGCGGTAGTACCTTGAAAAAAGACTACCTACATTTAATAAGTGGGCATGTAGCCCCTGTATTAAATAAATCATTTTTGGTTTTGCTAAAGTTAAAACCCTATTTAACATTTATTTCTCCGGGAAATAACCCCGGTATCGTATAAAGAATTTTTGATGTTGAATTAGTTAAAATTAAAACCTAAGAGTTGTTTCTGACCAGTATAAAGAAATGTAGGTATGTACCCAACCAGTCTTGTCCCATGGTTGGGAAGGACATTGAATAGATTCCAGTCGCTCTGTTCACAATTTGGACACTAATTGTGAAGTGAATATAGTACCTACGTTTTTTGAATAGGTATCTCTGACGACTGACTGAGCAAAATATGCATGCATTTTATTTATATGTCTATTAGCCCAGTCAGTTTACGGAGTTTTGTTAGGAGGGGTAGGAAGTAATTATGAATTGGACTTTTAAACTGCAACCGGCACCATTTAGTAACAAAAAAACTACCTGAAAACATATATAATTTTTTTTTCGAAGCAACATAGAAATCAAAATTGTATCTCCCAGAAGGCTTTTAACTATATAATATTAATGCCAGTGTACTCGTTTTAATTAGATTTAACAATATAAATTATTTTTGAGCAATAAAATAGGGATCAAAAAATAAAATATTCCTTAGAAACTACTAATGTCTTTTTCAAAGCCTTCTAAGTAGAGAAAAATATTTACACCAAGTTTGAAGTATGTATAATGGTAAAGGCTACAGGTTTTTTAGAACGACATAAATGCTAAATTTTAAATTTGGTGCTGTTGCTGACATGATTTTTTTTAAATTTTGGTTTATTTCTAAGCTCAAATTGGCTCTTAAATACAATACCGAAAAAAAACAACAAAACAACATACCGAACAACAACACATTATTAATTAGTCCCGGCTCCAACCTAAAAATGACTGGGCATAAACATTAAATATTGTCACTCTCAACTTGTTACATTATCTTACTAACTGAAATAGAATCCACTGCAAAAAGTATGTCAAAAACCACTCGCAAACTAGCTAACAAGACCTTGATCTTAACTATTCATCATTAGAATAAACCGACCGTGAACGTATCATAGGAAAAAGCGACATCTAAATCTTAAGAGGATGGTCCTAATAAAGCACTCCGTACGAAACGAAGTTACGCCTTAGTTTGGACATTTAGTAATAACAGTAAAAAAAAACCAATATACTCGTAGAAACCAATATCTGTGACGGTACCATGTCAGATTTCCGTTTAAATATTTTTTCAACATACTTGCTCGTAAAGTGGCTCTTATTGCACCGCTTTTAGGTACAGAACGCGCGTGGGAAAATGATTACATTATCGCACTAGTGCGGTATTGTTACTTTTTTTTTCTATAGTCTGTTTTTAAATTTCAGCAGAGATTTTATGTAAAAAAAAATCAAACTTTTTTCAGAATAACTTAATCTGTTTTAGTTAAAATGTGATAAATAAACGCTTTATTTCATCAAACAATTTATTTTAGTTAACAAATTAACATTAATTTGTGTTATAAATACATAAATAGTATGTTTTTAATATTAGGTTGTTTGCAACAAAATGTTGGTTGGTTGAATGTCGGTCAGTCTTTGCCTCTTCGACCGCCGCGCGCGCATATCTATAGCTATCTCGAAAAAATAAGCCCAGCAATAGCCCAGCCAGCGCCATTTTCCAAAAATATTTGTCTAAAATAGTTATGTTTTAGGAAATGTTATTACTTTTCCTTGCAAGTAAAAACGTCTAATGTGTTGAAAATCGTCTTATGAAACGCGTGAGCGGTGGTCATTACAGCCCTCGGCTAGTATGCATCACTCGCCTGGCGGCTCGTGCTGCAATCCCGTCTTGGCTGTAATGACCAACTTTGCTCACTTGTATCATAATGTACTATAGTATCAAAATTACCGTGGTTCAAAGATTTCCATACAAATCTTAAATTAATCCTAGCATTGAAACTAAATATTTTAAAGAAAATCTGACAAGGTACCGACACAGATAATGATTTCTAGATTGTGATAACATTTTATTTTACTTCAATATCGAAAATCGGATATATCCCGCTCGGGCGCCCTGAAGAGTGTATTCTCTTAAAAGCTAGATCGTTGTTTAACGGGTGAACAACCTAGGTTTCAATCGAGACCTACATCTCTTAAACGTCTACAATTTTATTCTTGTTTTGTTGCTTTGTGGAGCAAAAAGAGATGACATCTCCATAAGTATAATAATAATGCAAAATGTCACTTTTTAACTTAGCTGTTGTTTTAAACATAACGCTAGAAATGATACTAGGTATAGATAGGTATACTCAAGAAGCTTATGTCTGTACTAAGTCATTGCCTGTACTACATTTTCGCCCAGAAATAACCGGAAAAAAGATTTTGCTCCGAGTTTTTTTCGCATATTTAATATTAGCAGGTATGGTTGTTGTGGCGTTCGTTGACGTAGTGGAGCTTTTGTATTGGAAACCGATCACCGAAGTTAAGCAACGTCAGGTCCTATCCAGTCTTTGGATGGGCGACCGGTTAGAAGCATTGTTCTTACATTCATGCATGCGAGATGATAACTTTGGTGACCTTGATACTTAAAATACTACAGCTACGTGAAACATCGCTCTGAGATGTTTTCTCTTCATACTCTTAATCAGTTACTGCATCAACATGCAAGTGAATATAAGTTAAATATTTCGTAATAATAAAAAGAAAGTAACAAGAATGATAACCTGATACCTACTTTACGTAAGACATCTTTTATCCGGCTGTTATTCGTAACCTTTTGGAACTGTCATCAAAAGAAAATAAATAGTTATTTCTACATTACTTGATCACGTTAATGAGAATAAATTGGTTATCTCGTCGAGAGTAGAAGATAAATGGTTGATTTCCTTTAGAATTAATCGCAGCGCGATATTGATGGCAACACTGGCAATTTATGGGCGTTTATTCGTTAGTTTACGGCTAGAAGCTTTTATTTAATAGACACTTTTAGTATGGTGTTAATGGATTTCTTGATGCCAACCTGAGTTCTGTTTATAGTATATTCAAATCATACTACTAGGTATTATAAGTTTAGTGCCACAGTAGGTTAATGGAGTTGATAGAAAGGGCTTGAAGGCTCATAATATAGGTTTGTAATTCGGAAAGGAAACCTTGTATTTTATTTTTATTTATCAATTGTAGAAAACTAAATAGATGTCAGTGTGTCGTTCAAATAAGTACAATATTTTCGTTCTTTCTTTTCTTTAAAACTTAAGTTCCAATTCCAAAACTTTATTTAAAACAAATTGATTAGTGAATTTGTGTTCTTTTTCATGGTGAGTGAGTTAATACTACTTAGGCATTAGTGCCATAATTTGAAGTTAGTTAAAAGGAATTGAAAGCTTATCATTAAGACTTATAATTCGGCCCTAATGTAGTAACTCAGAATGTAGTAAGTCAGAATGTAGTAAGTCAGTAAATGACCGATTTAAGGTGATGTATGATTTTTTGCCGGCTCTGCAGACGCTGCTTAAATCATCCGTTATAGATGAAAAGGTCTATGATGATGATGATGAAGATGACTTTTTTAATCCATAATAAAAAGAAGAATAAGAAAGAATCGTAAGACATAAGAGATAAGCTCGCTCTTCGTATTATGTCTTCTCTATTGTTTGTATCAATTTTTCTCTGAGTACAATAATGTGTTAAAATTAATAAACCTAATTCCTTCTTTCGGACCCCCTTTTGAAAAAAGCTCTCCTCTCTAATACCAACGACTTTTTCATTATAACTTTTGAGTTTGGCTAGTCGTATTGATGGGATTTAAGATATAACATCAAATGATATATTAGGTAATCTGTGACCAGGCAGGCAGCGGTCTGACTATCAACAAAGCCCCGATTGTACCCCGGATGCGTGGACTCATCAAACGTCTTCTGTATTCCGTTTGCGCGTGCGCAGCGCATCCGCTCTTAGTGAACAGAAAACTGTTAGGTTTTAATATAATAATGTTATAGTGCTATGGGGTCACCTCTGTCGGTTTGTTTATTGTCTTTTTTTCTAGCTAAATTGTTAAATTAACATCTTTAGCGAAAAATATTAAACTTGAAAGACCTGCCTAAAATGTATTTTCAAATAAATCACTTGGACTCTTAGACTACATAATTAAAGCTAAAGTACAAGACACACTCAGAAATGTCTTACTCGAAATTGTAGAAGTACCTATCAACTACAAAATCGATGATATTTGACTGTATTTTGTTGGATTCATTACTACATAATAGAATAGGATAACAAACCCATATCACAGTATAAGAAAGAGTATCTAGTACTACATAATCATATTTTGAAGTAATATTGTAGATGATTTTAAGGCTGCCTAAACAATAACAAGATTTTGCAATGTCTATATTTCTTCATGGGTTTTCGTATTGCAAAACCACAATAAAACATCATCTGATTCTACGATCGCACGATGATTGGAGATGATAGCTACTTACCGTTTATGGATTTATTGTACTGTAGCAACAATAAGCTATGGTCTATAAGCAAATGTTATGAATATGTAATAAAAAGTCTACTACTAGCCCAGTCATTTTACGGTTTGATCTACGACTAATTAATAATTGATATTTTTATTCGGTATAATATTAGAGACAATTTGAGCCTCGAAATGTACAAAAATTAAAAAAAATCACGTCAGCAACAATTCCAATTTTAAAATTTTACCTTTTAGAACCTGACGGTAAATTTTTTTTTTTGCACATATTTAAGGCTTTAACCATTACACATACTTTAAACATGGTGTATATATTTTTGTCTACTTAGAAGGTTTTGAAAAATACATTCGTATTTTCTAATAAATACCTCATTTTTTAAATTTCAATGCCTATTTTATTGCTTAAATAATAATTTATATTGTTAAATCTAAATCAAAATATATTTTAAGATATTATTTTTGTCAATAAATGGTGACGGTTACCGTTTAAAAGTCCAATTAATAATTACTCCCTCCCCGCCTAACAAAACTCCGTAAAATGACTGGGCTATACAGTATATAATCTTACCAATAATCAAGACTGCAATCCCCCTCGGGGTGGGCAAAAACGTTGTTAACTACCTTTTAAAGAGTTGTTGTTGTATGTAAAAATGGGAGATAGGTAAGTCCTCGCATATAAATGTACAGGGTGTAAGTGACAGCCTAGCAAATACTGAAACAGTGAACTCAGACCATCAAACTGAACAACAGCGCAAACCCATTATGAATAAAAAAAATAAAAAAAAAAGTAATGCAACTTTTTACCCTAACACCCTGTAGAGCGTAGACCAAAAATTAGCAGGCATACTGCCAGTTGCAGATACGTTCATTAAAGATAATCCTCCATTAAATCTCATGCTGTCACTTTTGGTTTTGTTGACATAATAAAAGCTAGCAAGAGATTTAATAGAGGATTAACTCTAATGAGCGTTTCTGCAACTGATAGTTTGTGTGGAACACCCCGCTAGATTCGCGACCTAAAAAGGTGGAGTTAATAGATCCTATGTTTAACAGTGGATAAGGATTTCAACCACCCCCTAGAGAATAATAGGCGAACATGACAAACAATAGAAAAAAAAGTTAAGATAACTAACTCGAGGGGGGGGATGCCGCAAGGCAAGACGACCTAAGTGAAAAGTCAAGGATGAAGTTAAGTTTAGTTTTAATTAAAACCAACTTATGTTTACAATCAAATGAAATTCTATATTTAATATCTTAAAAACATTATGAATAGTACCGAATGAATGAAATGAAAAACTTATATTTGAAATGAACTTATTTTTATATACAGTTATATTCTATAGTAATGAAATATAGAAAATAATGTAATAATGTATTTATTGTATACTTAAATATGTAATGCATGTAAAAACAAATGTGTATTTCTTGAGAAATCAAAGCATGTAAAACAATGTAATGATATTATGTGGTCGTAATAAAGGCTGTTGTTGTAAAAAAAGGATTTCAACGTCCCTAATTTTAGTGTTTTGTGAAAAAATTAAACCTCAAAACAAATGAAAAATTATTACTGTGACCACAGAGTACCTACTATAACTATCTGTGACGGACTAACGTTCAAAAGTTAGGTATTTGTTCCCATTCGTATCGGAATTAGATATAACGTAATACAATAACATTTGTAGCCATGGTGCACGGGACCCATGGTCTATGGTTCTATATTTAGAATGAGACGTGACCGTGCAATCACCCCACGGTGGCAAATCTATACTATTATAAAACTGTAACAGGAAGTTTGTCTGTACATTGAAGATATTAACAAAAAAAAGTTACGATATGGTTTTTAGGTGTCCCTGATTCCATTTCATCAATTTTTGTATTTTTTGTCTGTCTGTTTGTTTGTGTGTTTGTTTGTGTGTTTGTTTGGGTGTTTGTTTGTTTGAACGAGTATCACGCAAAAACTACTGAACCGATTTTGATGAAACTTTTTTGTTTGATACCTTATGATCTGACTTAAAATCTGGTATATAATTTGTGCGGACGAAGTCGCGGGTTAACGCTCGTCTTCCATAATACTTTATTAATTTTCTGAAAGACTATTAGCCTTTGAGCTACCTATATTCATTTAAATGTTGTTTCGTTTCTATGTTTGCGTTAAATTACAGCTGTTGTCTTCATATACTACCCCTACACCCTTTTATAACAAAGTATTTTGGAAAATAAATATATTTCTATTCTATTCTACAGGGTAAATTTTATATCACTGCGGATAACTTCAGCATGTATTCTACTCATCAAACTGAATAACTTTCACTATGGAGCCACTTTCGAAATCGCGAAAAAAAAAATATTTGAGTCTAATAGGTACTGCAGTTTTGTATGGGACAGCAAATTTTTTTTCGCGATTTCGAAGTTAGCTCCATAGTGATTGTTGTTCAGTTTGATGAGTAGAATACATGCTGAAGTTATCCGCAGTGATATAAAACTTACCCTGTATTTCGCTTTCTGACTCTAGATTTCTTTTAACCGTAAAGAAATAGGTTCTATTTTCATTTTATCTTTGTAAATATTACCTACATTTATCTAAAAAATGTAGCTCAGTGTAAGTCATTTGATTACTCTATGACTTATCCCACATTCTCACTACAAGAATCCAATGTTAGTATTAACGTATATTATCATATTATCTGTGGTATTAACTGACCAACTGTGAATATGTAGTATGCTATTTGATAAAATATTGTGACCAGAAATTTTACATTAATGATTTGATGAAATCAAAACACTGCAGTATTTGGGCACTGCTAAGTAAAATTAGGTACGATGCAACTGTTTACCCTAGCATCCTGTATATTTCCCGACGGGGTATTCAGGTATTCTAAATATACAATATAATACCGTCAGGAAATATACAGGATACTAGGGTAAACAGTTGCATTACTTTAAAGGGTGATTGTACCCATGATACTGAACAACTTTCCCTATGAAACCTATAGGAAATTCGCAAAAATAATTTCGACTTTTCATACAAAAGTTCGATCAGTATTTAGTATGGGAAGATAATTTTTCTTTTTACTAATTTCCTATAGGTTTCTTAGGGAAAGTTGTTCAGTATCATGGGTACAATCACCTCTTAAAGTAATGCAACTGTTTACCCTAATACCCTGTAGTCGTGAGCGTTGCTTATGCAAAACATGGCTATATCAATAAAAAAATATAATAAAGTACCAAAAATACCTAAAGTAAAATGTTATTTATTAACGAATTAAAGTCCCTTACTTTTTTCTTAAAATGTTAAAAGGTATTGAGAGAAAGTAAACATATGTAGGTAGGTACCTACCTACATGCGGCTTACCTTGTATGTATAATGTGACGATTTCTACCGCATTTTTAAAGCTTTTGATTAATAAAACAGCATTATTTGATAATGCCACAGATAAGTTAAAGTTTCAAATGTAAAAGCAAAGAAAAGTAACTTAAATTAACCGTTACGTAACATTTTTATAGCAGAAATGGCGTCATCAAAGTCTGGACCAAAAAAATCTTTGGGCGTCATATTAAAAGCCACCTGTCAAATATTTTTGTTTGATTGGCATTTACATACGCGACCTTTTTTTTGTCGTAACGTGTACGCAACGAAAATTATACACCTTTTCACCATAGAATTAGGAAGTACTACTAGACTAAGAGATAAGTGTACTTTTTGCAACCATCAGCAGCAAGGCAGATTCAGTGTTCATGGGGTGTAGAGCATCTCTGTGATGGGGACGGACCAGGTCTGCCTGCATAACTCCAGGTTTAGGAGTTACTGATGTTTAAGGGTCAGTAAAAATTTACGATCAGCTGCATGGCTGATCGTATAATATTATTGTAGTATGCACTGTAGCTATGTGAATAGTACAAAAACTGGTATCAGTCGGTTTAGGAGTTACAGCCATCCAAATGTCCGACCTTTGAACGGCTGTATCCCCTAAACAGACTGGCAGTTCATGCCAGTTTTGTACTGCCAGCCTTGCAGCTGATCGCTAACTGCTGAAGGTTGCAAAAAGTACACTTATCTCTTAGTCTATACCACACAGTATAAGAATGCAAAGAAAAGTTCCATCAGCTTATACCTATGCCAGCTTCTTGATCAGCTTATTGTATTTAGTATCATTATCATCATCAGCCGGTATCAGCCCACAGCAGCCTCCTCCCCATTTTGCCATCCTTCTTGGTTCTGCTGTTCTGTTATTAATAAACGTGACAATTGTATGGAGGTGCTACAGGAAATGTTCCTCCATTGAAAAGGGAAGATCTTCCACCAGGCTATGTGTGAAGCCTGGGGACCGGCCGTGGTCCAACAGTTCTTAGTTGGACCTCGTATATATAAGGTCTAACAAAATTAGCTGAAAATATTTGAATGGTATGATCAGACCATCAAACTGAACAACTTTCTCTATGGGACCAATATCGAAATCGCGAAAGAAAAATCTGCTGTCCCATACATTTAGGTCGAGTAGGTTTGTATGGAACAGCTGATTTTTTCGCCCCTCAAATTAGTTTCACCTAATTTTGTTAGACCTTATATATCGAATCTCTGTGATTATTTCTCTTGCGCGATGTATGTTTTGCATTCGATTGTGAACCTTATTTGTAGTAGGTTAAGAGTTATGTATTCACAGTGATCGTTGTCTATGTATGGCACATATTTCTGAGAGCGACGGTATCGCCATCTGTTGGCATCTTTGCTATAGCTTGTGGGTGCTGACATCTGTAGCAAGTCCCCACAATTGTAATTTACAATGACAATGTAGGGTACATTGCTGAGAGCTAGGACACAAATGGTACGCATGTTTAGCGTCATTAGTAGTTACTAATGATATGCAGGGTAGGTACCCTAAATTGTCATTTTAAACTACAATTTTCACGTTTATTAAATAGGGCCCAGGTTTTACCGACGCTTTTCCAGATATCGTCAACCTGGCTGCCGGACGACCCACTGCACTTTTGTCAAATCTCGGCCCAGGTGGAGGACAGTCGCCTTTTGGTGGATTTTACCGATTCACTTTGCATAGAATGTGCTGCCATCTATTAAATACTTCGCAGAACTATGAAAAAAAAAGATTTTATTGTCTATGTCAATGTCTAATTGACAGTTTCACAAAATGGCTATCTATCTTGCGTAATGTGCGGGTTGTATGTAGTTTTCGTTCAATTTCGTGCCGATTTAGTGATGTTCTGGAGTTTCTGTTGTTCTCTAACCAATGTTTAGATTACAGGAATAGTAATTTCACTCGATCGCTGCGGGATTGAACGAAAACTAGCATTCGAAACAATAATATCTATCGTTATGAGTAGATATAAGTAGGTATATATAGTATAGATTGAATTAATGTCGGTGAAACATAGATGGCGCTAGCTAGCCTTCAATTTGACATAAGGTGGATGCATAATGTTGCCACGAGTGGGTTCTCTTTTCTAATATACTTATATTACTCTTTGTCTCGGCCACAACTACGTTAAGGCTGTACTCCACCTTTCATCACTTCAGCACTTCTTCACTTCTGCACTAAGCATTAAAAGTCCAGATTTTATTAGCTAATTTCCTGCAGGGTGTTATTGTAGAGTAGACAGTTGCATTAATTTAAGGGGTGATTTTAAACATGATAAAAAACAACTTTTCCAAAGTAACAACGTACAGTAGTACCAGGTTTATAAGTCTCACCGATGTACCTGCGTAGTTAACAAATTTTAAAAGCGCGCGAAATTAAATTGACCAATCAGGATGTGCCACCTTGCCGCTATTGGCTTATTGCTTTCGCGCCCTTTTCGCTGCCGAAGCATCTATTAGTCTGCTATTCGAGTTGGAGCGAGATATAGAATATCCGATTTTTCACTGCTCTGCGCAAACGAAGATTGTCGAGCGGAATTATTTTCCTGGTCGTACTGTAACAAAGTACAAAAAGAGATTCGCAAAAAAATTTTCTACTTTTCATAGAAACGTACGATTAGCTGTAGCTGATTGCGTTTAGTATGGAAAATACAAAATGATTTTGCTAATTTCCTATAGGTTCCTTATGGAAAGTAGTTCAGTGTCATGAGTAATAAAAAATAATGAAACTGTCTACATTACCTACCTGTTACACCTAAAGCTAGTGTTACCCACTCGGTCCATTGCGTTGGGCAGTACGTTCAGCCTGCGGCGTTACATTATACGAATCGTCCGCAAAAGGTACCTACCGGACTGCTTTCACCAGAGATGACTTCGACCCACTCCATTATTCTTCAATGTTTATTGGTGTGTGCTGTGTGGTGGCTAGTAGTAAAATATGGTGTAAACATAACACTAAAACGTCGTAATGATCTGCTTACCTAAAGTATAGTTGGTAAATGTTAGCTAGCTACTAAGTACGTACTGTAAGGAGGTTGTATAGCCATAGCTTGCTGGCTGGTTTTTATTTGAAATTAATTTAGAACATCGAAGAACCCCGGTGCGGGCTTCAATTATTAGGGAAGTGAGAGGAAGATTGTTCTCAGAGCTAGAAAGCAAATGTCTCGATCTATGAAAATAAAAATATAAAATAAACAGTAAAGCTCTATTTTCCGTACCATTAGTATAAAACCCAAGTTCATGCTTATTTATTTATATATTTATAATAGGTTTTAAAGTTACGAGGATTAGCATTTAGAAATACTTGTATCTATACTATTATAAACTGTAACAGGAAGTTTGTCTGTACATTGAAGATATTAACAACAAAAAAAAGTTACGATATGGTTTTTAGGTGTCCCTGATTCCATTTCACCAATTTTTGGTTTTTTTGTCTGTCTGTTTGTTTGTTTGTTTGAACGAGTATCACGCAAAAACTACTGAACCGATTTTGATAAAACTTTTTTGTTTGATAGCTTAATATCTTCAAAGCTTTATATCTTCGTAATTATTTTCTAAATTGCAAATGTTATTTGTTTTGTTTGATAGCTTATGATCCGACTTAAAATCTGGTATATAATTTGTGCGGACGAAGTCGCGGTTTAACGCTCGTTTTATTTAGAACCAAAGAAAATAATATCACTAAAAGTTAAAATTCAGAGAGAGAGTGAATTCTAGTGTTACAGGGATGACGTCAGCGTGTTTTTGTTCAGTCAACTGTTTAACGTATCTATTCCCAAAAGAATAAAGAAGTTATAGGTACTTATACTTAGGTATTTCTTTAGACTGAAATAATATTGTGTTTTTCTTTTTTCAGCTATCCTGTAGAAAGCGAACGCTGAGATTTTAATTTGTAAGTGATTCTCTTCTTATTTAAAGAGTCTAGAATAATTAAGAACTATAAGGCGTGTAGCAATGAAAGCTTCAAAACAAACACCTGGGTTCTAAAATTTATAAAGTGGTAATTAATACCAGACAACATATTTGTTAAAAAACTTAGCAACTAAAGGAAATAATAAGAATTTTGGTGCTATATTTTCCATTTCCTTGAACACCTACAAATATGTATATTCCCATTACGTTCCTTTTCTAAATAATTTCCTAACAAATCCGGAACCGTAACAAATAGCAATACGCTACAGTGAAATTTTACGCTTAGAAAGAAAAAAAGACATGACAATTCAAACATTAGCAGAAATATTCCCACAATATAGTAATTTATAACGTTATGTCATACTAAGTATTCAAAACAATCTCGTTTTATACTAGTTATGTTCGAAAACGTGTGAAAAATAAACATTCTAGAAAGTTTACTCGACCAATAACATGCAGTGTTGACATAAAAAAAAGCAAAACACATGTTCACAAAACTAAACATGATTAAAAAGAACATTACTTTCCATTTCTGGCAATTAAAAAAAAAATTTACGTGCATTTTTGACATGCGTCACATTGTCAATCATAATACTTAAATAAAGTACATTTTTCGTAAGTCAAATGCCAGTCACTTATGTTATGAACTTATGAATTTATGATTGACTGTACCTTTTATGGTGGGTACCTTCTAAGAACACGATGATACTTACAATATGTTTCAAATTGTTTGTTATGGACTGCGTGTAACGATTTAAATGTTACGTAACTAGGTATCTTGTCTACCATGAATTACTTAAGCTTGATAGTAGAATTTATACGTACAATTTTTTCCAATCACATGTCATTTCATAGATAGGAGGTTTAGCCCAGTCATTTTACAGAGTTTTGTTAGACGGGGTAGAGAGTAATTATTAATTGGACTTTTAAACTGTAACCGGCACCATTTAGTGACAAAAAAACTATGTTAAGACATATTAAAATAAAAATCGCTACGCAACATAGAAATCAAAATTGTGTTTCCCAGAATGCTTTTTAATTAATAATACCAAATACCAATGCACTCATTTGACTTAGATTTAACAATATAAATTATTTTTTAGCAATAAAATAGGCATTGAAATTAAAAAAATGAGGTATTTATCAGAAAATACGAATAGATTTTTTCAAAACCTTCTAAGTAAAGTAAAAGTAAAGTAAAAAAGTAAAAAAGCCATTTATTTCCCAAAAATTAACGTACAATAAATTGATTATAAGTAAAGGATTTAATATCAAATATACAAAAATGATATTAATACATTCGCACACAAATTAATTTAGCAAACCTTCTAAGTAGCCAACAATATTTACACCATGTTTGAAGTATGTATTAATGGTAAAGCCTTAAATATGTGAAAAAAAATGTATCATCAGGTTTTTTAGACCAAGATAATTTAAATTTTAAAATTGGAACTGTTGCTGATGTGATTTTCTTTTAATTTTGGTACATTTCTAGGCTTAAATTGGCTCTACAATATTATACCGAAAAAATATCAGTTATTAATTAGTCCCGGCTTTAACCGTAAAATGACTGGGCTAGTTTTAGTTTCATAGATTCTTAATAATATGCTGAGAGTTTTTTGAGGGTGTGATCAGGAGTGCAATTCTCAAAGCGCAAACATCAGTTGTAAATTCGGTGAGCTGTCAATTCGGTATGCGTTGTGTCAAAAACGCATACTGAATTGACAGCTCGCCGATGATGTTTGCACTTAGAGAATTGCACTCCAGATCATCAAACTGAAAAACTCACTCTATGGGACCAACCAACATAGAAATCGAAAAAATTCTGCTGTTTCATACAAAGCTGCAATCCTGCTCGTCACAATTGTATGTGACAGCAGATTTTGCTGTCTAATTAAATTCGCTTTTTAAATCATGAACTTCCAATTTAGTTTTTGTTATTCTTTTGTATGGTAAAAAAATTGTTCTATCAAACGCTATAAAGCAGTAAACAGTTTAAACATTTTATTGCTAGCCAAATAAATGCACGATTATACCTTGGCACAATTTATGAAGGTTGACATCATCCATGGAAACTAAGATTATAAGTTTTCATTTGTATAATAGTCTAGGTTACATACACTTCACGACTATATTCCGAACGAGGTGGTAAGAACTGAACAACTTTCTCTATGACACTAACATCGAAATCGTAAAAAAAATATCAGCTGTCCCATACAAAACTGCAAACCTACTCGAGCCAAATGTATGGGACAGCAGATTTTTTTTTTCGCGATTTCGATGTTGTTCCCATATAGAAAGTTGTTCAGTTTGACGGTCTGATCATCCCCAAAAGTGTCAGCATATTAAGAAGGATCCTGTAGATTTTACTATACTTAAGGCAAAAAAACTATTTGTTTGATACAATATTATATTGTGCTAGGTATCACATGACGTACAGGCCCTAAAAATACAAATAGACAACGTATTTTACTAACAATACTTTTCTATGTCGGCACATAACCAAGAATAAATAATACGAAATAGTTAATAACATAGATAGCTCTTAAAATAATAAAACTAATATCATAGAATAACTAATATCTCACAATCATAACATAACACAATGTTTTCTTTTAGTTATTGCATTAATTCATTACAAACAATAATCTGATGTGTTTAATATTATTATTATTTATTTTCTCACAAAACACAGTACATTACACATATACATTAAATACAGCTAAACATAATACAATTTACTCTAGGTATTTATTTATATACCTGTTTGATTTTATATAAACGTAAATGTTGGTCTATTCCATTAAATAAGTAAGTACCTAATCGGAGTTCTATAAAATAGTGTTAATTAAAAGCGAAAGTGTCCGTCTGTCCGTCGTTATGTTGATACCTTTTCACGGATAAACTACTGAATCGATCTTCAATATACAGCTATAGCATTTTGAAGAAGGACAAATTTTAAATAAAAAGGCTAAAAATTTTACGCTCAGTTTATTTTATGGATGGTTTGTTTGTGTTTGTTTTATAAGTCAAAATGTGTTAACTTAATATCATTATAAACATCTGTTGTTGTTAACAGTGACGTGACGTTATAGTTAACTAGTAATTAACGTTCATTAAATTATTCATAACATGCAGTTATCTTTCTTTTGTTCTAACAACTTTTTCCTGGTTTAATTATAACTGAGAAGGTTTATCAGAGACGATATCTTATCAGCTAGTTTGCCTTCCTTATCGTGAAGATCATGGGACTCACCTTCCATTTCGATTAAACTGAGACCGAGAGAAGTTTGTGTAAGGATGGACTTTTGAAATGTTATACATAATACATAAAGTATATTATTATTATTATTTGGTTATAAGGGCTTGGTCAATGACCAAATAGCTACTGCGACCTAGATAGATCTATTGTAGCTGTCACCCTAGACCTAAAGGTCATTTCCTAGGCCCACGGACTTCATGAACCGTGTTATGCTTTTGGAGGGGAGGTCCCTGATGTCAGTAGGTGTTATTATGTATCCACCTAGATGGCGACTCCTGCTGTGAATGAGCACTTCGCATTCGCAGAGGAGATGTATGGGCGTTTCCTCTGCTTCACAGCAAAATCTGCAAGTGGGTGAGTCTACAAGCCCCATTCTGTGTAGGTGTTTGTTTAACTTGCAGTGTCCTGTTAAGGCTCGTACTAAGAGCCTTAAGTCGTTGCGGTTTGAATTGATGGCATCTGAGGTATGTCTGTTTGAAAAGCCGGTCACAAGTTCTTTCGCATGCCTCAGTCCTGGTGTATCCGACCAGAGCTTGCGGCTTTGGTCCACGGCCCATTCCTTTAGCACACGTCTAGAGGTGTTGCGGGAGATGCCGCAATAAGGCTCGGGGCCTATGGCGTCCTCTTCCGCCCCTCTTCGTGCCAGCTCGTCAGCAGCCTCATTTCCATCAATACCGCAGTGTCCGGGCACCCAGCCTAGGGTGACAGAGTTTGTCCGTCCTAGCTGGTTGAGTGCTCGGGCACATTCTAATGTTAGTTTTGACTCTATTTCATCAGATCCTAGCGCTTTTAGAGCAGCCTGGCTATCTGATAAAATAACAATATGTTTCCCCTTTGGGCATCTTTTCAGATTCTCATGTACGCAATCTATGATAGCGTACATTTCAGTCTGGAATACTGTGGCATGCTGTCCAAGGTGAATCGCCTTTTTAATTCTTGGATTGCCGCCACATATTCCAGCTCCAGCACGGTTGTCCTTCCTGGAGCCATCTGTAAACCAGACGACATCTCCAGCGCTGAAGGATTGTGGGGTATTCCCGTTCCAGTCCTCTCTTTGGGGTAGGATTACCTTGTATAACCTGTTGAAGTTATATTCTTTGTTCATGGTGTCTTTCGGCATACACATGATCGGAATTGTTAAGAGAGTTTCATGTAACCCTCTCATAACAGAGGACTTCCATTTGGAATCTCCTCGTTCCAAGGCTCGGAGCATTGCAATTTTTGCCTCTTTCTGCACATGGATGTGTAGTGGAGGCAAACCTAATATTGCCTCCATAGCAGCCGTGGGTGTAGATTTCATTGCCCCCGTTGCTATTCTGCATACTAATCCTTGTAGGCTATTTAGGGTGTTTACACACTTCGCTTGTTCGGTTTTCTTATGCCAGGCTACACCGCAGTAGGATACCATAGGCCTCACTATCGCAGTGTAGATCCACATAACCGAACTCGGTTTCAGGCCCCATCTGGAGCCCGCTAAGCGACAGCATGTCCCTAGTCCTATTTTTGCCTTTCGCACAATGTGGTCCAGGTGTTGGTTCCAAGTGAGTTTTTGGTCTAGAATTACTCCTAGATATTTAACCTCCTTGGAAAACGGTATAGATTTGTTGAAGAGTGTTGGAGGTCTAAGGCGCTCCAATTTTCGCCTTCTTGTGAAGGGTACTATAACCGTTTTATCGGCATTTACTGAAAGACCGAAGTTTTTGCACCACCTTTCTATCTTGTGTAGTGCTGTCTGCATGAGACTGGATATAGTGCTGGGACATGGGCCCACAATCATCACACCAGGTCATCAGCATACCCTTGAGTATCTAGGTAGGCGTTGTTAAGGTCCCACAGGAGGCAGTCCACCACCACCGACCAGGCCAGAGGTGAGAGCACTCCCCCCTGCGGACAGCCTTTGGATACCTTTACCTCTAGGGTTTTACCTAGAAGTGAGGTCCTGACTGTTCTTGTCGTTAACATTGCCTCAATCCACTCTTTGGTAGTGGAGTCGACATTTCGATCATCCATACATTTTAGTATGATTTCAGTAGAGGTATTGTCAAATGCACCCTCTATGTCCAGAAAGGCACAGAGTGCAATCTCCTGATCATCGAGAGCTTTTTCCACTCTGTCGACCAGTTCTAGCAGAGCACTTTCTGTGGATTTGCCTTTCTGGTACGCATGTTGCCTGAAGTGCAATGGCCTACCCTTGAGGTAGGTCTCCCTAATATGCAGGTTTATTACCTTTTCCATGGTTTTTAGAAGGAAAGAGGTAAGACTAATTGGTCTATAAGATTTGGGTTGTGATTTATCTTTATCCCCAGCTTTGGGAATAAAGGTAACCCTAACCTTAGTCCATTTCTCTGGTAGGTATCCCCAAGCAAAGCTCGTTCTAAAGATTTTAACTACCAGTGGTTGGATGATCTCTCTTCCCTGTTGTAGGAGAGCAGGGAAGATTTCATCTTCTCCGCCAGTCTTGAATGGTTTGAAGCTATTTATAGCCCATTTGACTCGGTCGGGTTTAAAGACCAGTGCCGACATACGCCAGTCTTCAATCCTTGGTTTGGATTTAGTCCCGCTTTGTGAAGGTGGCTCGGATCCTGGTTCCAGAATGTGAACCTGGGAAGTGGACACTGGTCATAAGTGTTAGGGTTTCCTCAACAGTTCTGGTAAAATTTCCATCTGGTTTCCTCAGTAGCCCCAGATGAGAGGTTGGCGATTTGGACATAATCTTATAAATTTTTGCAAGGTGTGCGGCTCCATTTATTTCCTCGCAGAACCTATGCCACGACTTCCTTTTCGCCTTCCTCAGTTCTTTATTAAAATCCGTTAAGGCCTTGCGATATGCATCCCAGTTACAGTGTTTTTTTTCCCGATTGAATAAGGTTCGGGCCCTCTGTCTGAGTATTTGAAGCTTATTGTTCCACCATGGTACTCTTCTGTTCGAAGCTATGGTTTTAAGCGGGCAGTTGTTATAGAAGGCTGAGATTAACCCAGTCTCAACTGCAGCCACTGTGTATTCCAGTTGTTCCCTGGATCTTACACTTTTCCCTATCGACCCTAGGCTGTCTTCGAGATCGGACCTAAACCCATCCCAGTCAGTCTTCCTTCGGTCACGATAGTGTTCAATATGTCTGTTTTTGTTACCCAGAATATCGAATATAACATGTCTGTGATCAGACATGGACACCTCTTCACTGACGTGCCAGTTGTCTATACGGTCCTTAGTGTGTCCTGTACAGAAAGTGATGTCTAACACCTGTTGACAATTTCTTGTGACATATGTTGGAGTGTTGCCTTTGTTTAGTACATAGAGGTTGTTAGTCATAAAGAAGTCATAAAGTAGCTCACCCCTTTTGTTGGTTTCTGTGCTGCCCCAGGAGGTGTGATGCGCGTTGCAATCGGTGCCTAGCACCAGCTCGGCGTCCTGTTCCTGGCAATACTCTACAATTGGGGTGAGGTCTGCCACCGGATCTGTTGATTCCGGGGGTCCAGGCAGATAAGCTGAACATACAATCAGCCTCATCTCCTCGTTACCTTTCGGGGCGATGTAGGCTGCTACCAAGTCATCTGTGCACATGCAAGGTATAGGTAAGAATTTAATGTTATTCTTAAAAATTATACAAGCTCTGGGTCTGATTCCCTCGGTATTATAAAGAATCTTACCCGAGGAGTTCAGTCCCATAATCGTGTTCTGATTGACCCACGGTTCTTGTATAAGAGCCACGTCCAGGTCCTTATCAAGGAATGTTTGGCAAAGTATTGCGCTGGACGCCTTTGCATGATGGAGGTTTGCCTGGATGGCTTTGATCATATTGTTATTTATTAGGGATTGGGAGTGGGATAGGGAATATAAGCGGAGGAATTTACTAGTGGGAATAGGGGAAAGCGGCTGGGATTAGGGACTCTGTTTCGGTAGGGGTTGGGTTAGGGTTGGGGTTGGTTGTTTAGGGGGTTACGGGCGGCCTTTTTGCTGGAGTGGCCACTGACAGGGGATTGCGGGTGCACATTCCCGCCCCTTGTCAGTCCCCTGCCTCGCGTTGCTTGCCCGCGTGACAGGGCTCCTCGTCCTCCCCTAGCCGGTTTAGGACCCCACTTTCCGACTGGTGTTAGCGGGGGCCTGGGCGCACGGCTATTCCCCGCGCCTCTTGGGATTCCAGATGCGGGCTGTCCTGTCCCGCCTCTGGCTCCTCCTCTCGATGAGCCTGATGTGCGAGGAGGGTCGGTTCGAGGGTTTGTGCCGCTCCCTGAGGCCCCACCTCCGCGTCCTTGCGTCCGCGGAGAAGAAGTTTCAGGTCTCGGCCCCTCTTGCCCATCGCCCCTCGCATCATCCTGCTGTTTGCCACCCTTCACCCTTAGGTGAATGGTGCCAAGATTGAGGAAGAGTCTGCAGTCCTGTTTCCTCAGGACCTCATATGAGGATTGGTAAAAGGAGAAAGTTACGGTTTGTCCTTTCTCCTCTACCTTTTTGTTGAGAACCCTCCAGTGGCTACAGCCTACCTTTGGGTTTTGCGAATTTAATCGCGACAGCAGTCTGTTCGAGTCCAGATTCGCGTCGGGGATCCATGCAACTCCCGTCATGGGTTTGGGGAGATCCTGCTCGCTGGCGAGTGTCAGTTCCGCCCCTTCCCATGGCTTGAGTTCAGGGACCACACCGGCGAGCCATCCCCGGGTTGCCTCATCAGCACAGGTGAGCAAAAGATAGCCTGTCCTGATGGAGCAACCCAGGAAGTTTACAACCTGGTCTCCTGCTGAATCGAGTTTCTCCGTCAGTTCCTCTTGTAACTGGCGGAGCTCGGTCTCGGAAGCGGTTTTGTTGGTATCCCGTATACCAACCCGCACCGATTTCGCGATATCGCCAAAGGTGGGGTTTGATTCCCCACGTTTGACGGTTTTTATCGGCCTCTCTTTGGGTGAGGTGTCCTCTGAGCGCTGCCGTTTTTGCGGTCCGCTCATTGGCCTACCCTGGACCTCCGGTAAGTCCTGAAGCTCGGAGAAAGGTTTTTTACACAGGACTAAGGCCTCCTCTTCCTCCTTGCCCTGTGCCTTCCACCAATGGTACCGCCTCTTGGCAGCACCGGAGAGAAAGATACGACGCTCATTCTCTCCTTGCGCATTTAAGCTGCTGGTATTGCTAGAAGACTCCTCGGGGTCCGTTAAGCCCCCCTCGTCGTCTTTATTTTCAGTATGGGTTTGCGGCTCTGGGTCCCCAAACTCCATAGCGTTGGAGGAGCTTGCGCTACCATCCTCCGCAGATAGAATACCTATCTCTTCAATTAATTGGTTCAAATTACTATCCATGTTGATCCCACGAGTAGCTAGGAAAGGGTAGTCGAACCTCCGCAGAGCCCGCATGCGGAGGTTAAGGCCTAAGACTGTCCCCGAGGCGACCCGGTTTCGAAGACCCCCCGTTCACGACTGAGCTCCCCCTCAGCCACGCATCCATCGGCACGGTAGGATCACACCTTGGATTGGGGATTTTTGGCGTCGAGGTTGACTCCTCCAGGATTAGGAAGGATTTGGGATTTGGACAGGAGGTTGTTTATTGTGGATTGGAGCAGAGGAATGGGGTTTTCGGAGACACTCATTGCACGTGAGTCTACAATGAGTGGGGTAGCTCTCAGCCGTAGCCAGAGGCGGCCCATTGGCAGCGGTTTGTCACTGCCAATGCTCCGCCCCGAACTACGTTGCCCGGGATGCACCGGTGCCGCGGGTTGCTAAACGACAGTCAAACTGACGTTTAACCGTCAAACAGCAACCATACGGCACACACTGGGAGGTAGCCACCCGGTCGCACCCCTACATAAAGTATAGCTGTTATTAATATTATTTGTTGTTGGGCTATTGCATGCAAGGAACGTCATCACAGATTACCCCCAATAGATACCGCATACAAGGCCGCCGACGCGCGCAAAACATCTATGATTTTGCACTGATATAAGCAACTATGACGCGAGTGAGCGAGCTCGAAGTAGTGCGACCTGGAAATGGCCAATCATGTTGCGTTATTACGTGCCCCGCTACCCGCACCTACCGCCAAAAATAGTGACTTCGTGCCTGTACAAAACCTGTAAGGTATTTTAATAATACCTTTGAACTTATGGTATTTTCTTTTCATTCTCGGGAATGCAGGTTTCTTCACGATGTTTTCCTTCACCGAGCTAGTAAAAGATAAATACAACCGTACATAAATCCCGAAGAACTTAGTGGTAAAGGCCAGGAATCGAACCGCGGCCTCGTGATTGAGGCGCTAGCTCTCTTCCGTTTGGGCTATCATCGTAAAGTATAGCTGTAATACAGGGTGGCAATCAACGAAGCCCTTTCCTTTTAAGGGCGTATTCAGACAAACAAACTAAACAACTTTCCCTAAGGAACATGGGTTGAAAAACGTAAACGTTTTTTGGATCTTCCATAGAAAATAGATCGGCTGATTTGCACTTTTCTATGGGAGGTCATACATTTTTATCGTTTTTCGACCAATGTTCCTTAAGGAAAGTTGAATACACCCTTTAAAGGAAAGACCCTCATTTATTGCCCAGTAGATGTGTTAGGTATTAGAATAAATAAATAGTATTCTTATATAATTGCATGTACATTTATTTTGGACGGTGGACCGACGACCTGGCGAAGGCGGCGGGAACCCGTTGGATGAGGGCAGCGCAGGACCGGTCGGTATGCCGATCCTTGGGGGAGGCCTATGTCCAGCAGTGGACGTCCATCGGCTGAGATGATGATACATATATTTTAGTACGCACTGTACACTGTACACACTTACATTGTTTGAACCATTACCGAATTGTTCGTACTCGAACACTGTAATAGGAATAAAGTCCCAACTAACAATTTGGTCGTGAATGTGTCGTACAGTCGAACATAAGACGCATAAAGCACCAGTAGGTATATGCCGAAATTACCGTAATATAACTGTTATAAGTCAAAATAGTCATATAAATCGGGGCCTAATACGACCAGATTGTTTTAAATATAATTTTTTTAGGTACCTACCTATTATTTAAATTAAGATGACACATTTTCCCAAAAATTATTGGCCATTTATATTTTATAGGTATTTTTTCAAGCAGCAAGAATAGAAAAAATCCTTTTTAATTGTAGCTATGGTCGTCTATGGTAGAGTGATAGCCGTTCAGAGTATTTTGGCCTTAGTACGCTGACGACTTGATGAGTAGATCATCTTTGCGTTATTCTATGTATGCTTCTACGCGTCTGCGCATGACACTAATTGCCTCACATTAGCAAAGTTTTTAAGAGATTAGCGGATTTGCCTAAATTTTGTATTGCTTGCTTTTGTGACGCTGCTAGCGAGGTATGATAAATAGATAAGCTATAGCTGTGTGTAGATACCTACCTAACAAGGCTAGAGTAATTTCTGTTAATTTTAGGTCTAATTCAATTCATTTTCTTTATCAGATCATAGATCCACAGTCGATGTTAGTTTCAATGACTTGAAATTACAAAAAAAGGAATAAAAAACTGCTGCCCCATTTAAAAATGCATATTTATTCAACTCAAATGAATGGGATAGCTGATTTTTTTTTCGCGATTTCGATTCTGACCGTCAGCATATTAAGAAGGGTTGGGTTCTTTTTCTGTAGTTCCAATGCCTCTTTTTTACGCATTAGAACGAGTTTCTTATCTGGCTGATGAGTAGCTATAACCGTAAATATCCATCTAACAGTTTTATTAATCGCAAAAGCGAAATTTATTTCTAATTACAATTCTAAAGCTTTCGCTGATACCAGTTAAGTTTCACTATTTCACTTTACTAAACTCATAAATTTTATTACAATTGCTCTGATTTCCTACAAGCATTCCGCGTCTTTAGGCTCCTTTTACACTGGCGTTTAACGGGCGTGCGCGGATTATCCTAGCGAGCGATTAAATATTGCACACAGAGGCCAAAAGATGCACTGGATAATTACTACGCAAAGAACTGGCTATGGTTATCATCAGACTGTATCCACACAGACTGCAGGGTGCAAGGTAAACCTCTTCCTTACTATGATATTATACCTTTTCCAATAGCATCCATTTATTGCCTACGCTCCTCTTCTTATGGTCAAACAGGCTTTATTTACTCCACCTTCCGTCACTTCGTCTAGGTTCGTGTCCTGCCCTACGCTTATTCAATCAAAAACTCCAAAAATTCAAAACACTTAAGTTTTAATGCCCCTTTTTCCCGACACACACCTTTCCCGGCGTGTGCACAATAACCTACCAAAGTTTCACCGCAATCTGATCAATGGGTTAGAAACGCATAGAGGACGATTCTGGCATCATTTTGATGACTCTACCGCGTCGGAAGATGTTTCGTTACAGAGAAGATGCGCCCAGAAGCTCTCTCTCAAGGTCGAACGGACGTGCAAAAAATGCACACGCTTGTTAAAAGTTAGTGTGAAAAGAGCATTAGAGTCATTGATCTCACTGCGTTCCATTTCTCCATAGAAAATGTTCTAGTAGGAAATCGGAACAATCTTCAGGAAGAAACCAGTATCATTAGTTATTCATTGTTTGAAAGGGAAAGCCTTGAAAAAATATGTAATAAGCAATTATGCATGCGCTCAATTTTGCATACTGTTGGATAACTTCACTTATTATTCATTCGTATTAGAATACTGTTGTTTTATTGAAAAAATGAGCATAGTAAGCGTTAATCGCATGTAGAATTGACAACAGTAATTTTTTTTAACCACCTGTTTTTAATCAAAAATATATATATTTAATTTTCTTTAGAATTTTCTGAAAAAAATGTAGGATTTATGGCTATAATACCAAGGAATTATAGCCGCAATAAAATTAAAAATAAAAACTGTCAAATACAATAGAAAAGCCAGGAAGCTGGCATAGGTATTGTCTAGTATTGTCTTGTCTCTGGTCTAGTCTTATTTATCAAATAACTCGAGAAATAATGGATAGAAAAATCTAATAACTTTGATATATAAGCTTTGAATCACATAATCTCCAAATGGTTTTCTAATTTTGATACCTTTCTTAAAATGAAATGTTGTCAATTAATAAAAAATGAGAGCAAATAATGTCTTACATTTAGCATGCATTGGAAATAATATTTAATAACAAAGCATTAACTTTCATAAGGTCGGTACTTTCGTTCGGTACTACTCTTATTCAAATTTCGAAAAAAAAAACACGCAAGAGAGCTTAAACTTATTGGCTTTAATGGGTTCATTCACCTTATAAGGGCCTGCAAATTGTGTACAGCACTTACAATATTTAAGTGAACCTGCAAAATACACAATACATACACATATTCTATCCATTCCACACGGATGACAAGCCATGATGAGGTTTTCTAATCGACTGCTCTCAAACGGTGAAGGAAAGCATCGTGAGGAAACCTTAATAAGCTGAAGAAGAAATTCCGATGCGTATCTGATGTCTACCAATCCACATTGGGCACGTGTGGTGGACTAACGCCCATACCCTCCTTTAGGGTAGGCATGTGCCCTACAGTGGGACGTATATAGGCTGTGATGGATGATCTCATTGGATGGAAGATGAGAGAGATGGAGAAGAGAAAAGCGAAACTCGTGAATACTTTTATCACCCAATCACCATACAAATTTTTGTTGGGGAGTCCCTCTAGAATAAGTTATTCGTGTATGTAGCTGGTAGCCAAGTCTTAACTGTCTAACCTAAGATTAGTCGAAATCGTTGAAGTTAATTTAGTGATATTGAGCCATCTATCCATCGTAACACTTAAAACTACCTGTGAAGTTTATTCAGGTATATTTATAGGGAAATCGTAAAAACTGAAAACAAATATAAAATGTAGGTACTGTTGACGGGTGTACTAGTCTTCTGCTAGGCTGCGAGAGGTTTTACTTAATAAAATACTTGTTGAAGTTTGAGGTATAATTATATTTCTTTTATATGATAATTTATTGTAAAGCAAGACGTCAACTACTCTTTTTTCCTAAGGACGTAACAAAAAAACAATCACCTAGCATGTTTGCTTTTTCTGAAGTCCGTGTTCCAAATTTAATCTTGTATAGCAGCAGCTAGTATTAAACCCCGCGATATGCAACCTTTACAGTACCTATTCAAAGTAGTTTTACTAGGTTTTGCCAGAGGTATAGGCTGCGTAGAATTCGTTTATTTTTGGCAAACAAAGTTAGCCTACGTACTTTGTCATACAAAGGCCGGATTCGACCAAACTTTGATTTATAAGAGTTACTATACAGGGAACAATTTAACAATTGTTATTTACTCCGAAATAACTTCATTTGTGCTCTACCGCACTAAACCCATAATTAAAGAACGAATGTATAATGCAACTAAAGAAAGAGGTCGTTGTATCCGTACTTTTTTCAATGTGAGGTGATACAGTTTTCATTTGTTAGGTTTCTTTTTATTATAGTTTTTTTTAATTATGTGACATTGACATTTCATTAGTATAAGGTAGGTATAAGGTTTACACCGTCAAAATTGGCCGTGTAAAATTTACTCTCAACTTATTCATAGATTAGGGTTGGTAAAATGCAAAATCAGTTTACTCTAGAGTAACTGGCGACTTAATCTAAGAATAAAATTTACTCGCGTTTGGTCGAATCGGGCCTAAAAGTACCACCGTAAAATTATATTGAATTTTTATGTTTCCCAAGAACATAATTTTAGATGAATAACATTAAATGTTCATTACCATTGGTATTTTCCGCTATGGTCTTGTCTAGCCAGCAGTTCTAGCACTCACATTAACTATATTAAAACCGTGCCAATATGTTAGTTCGTCCACACTCGGATAGATTCACTTTTACTATTAACATTCACGCGATGTAGTGAAAACAATTGATTTGTCAGAGCTCATGTATGTATTATGTATGTTGCCATACACTTTCTCGAGTTTCATTCAAAATACTTTCTGAGATCTTGACCTTACGATTTTACATCCTGTTTTCCATATTAAAACCGGTTTTAAGGTATTCGTTAGTATTTTTATAGGATTAAGAAACTAAGTAATGTTTTTATTTGGCCAATAGGTCATAATATTTATGGATTATCTTAGTATAGTGCCTACCGATATATTAGATCATCCACATAATAAATATGTGCCTAACCCTAGTAGTTTTTTAAGTCGACAGGTATTCTACGACCTAAGAACCCGTTAGTATGTTTAAAATATCTAGTAAGTAGGTATGTAGGTATTTAAATAGAAAATCTGTAATTGGCTTCGTAATTACTATATTCTTCTTTACTATTTATTCCTGTAATAAACTGTTGATTTCGTCAATAAGAACCCTTAGACACGAATTAAGTGGTTAGAACAATACTACAGATTAATGTTTCACTTGTACTCTACCATAATATCCTTCATTTATTAAAAATACTACTACCTACCTATTGGGTAAGAAAATAATTTCAAAAATGTAATCTAACCCTTTCCACTACGTATGATGTAATCCAAAACAAGTTTGGTTCCCAAAAACAGGTACACTTAACAGCGAAAGTGATACGCACAAAACGCGATTTTACAAAATATAAATACCTAACTGTAGTTATCTATTGACAAAATACTGATGACATTGCATTGAACTTGTAAGAAACAAAAAAAATTTCAGACCGTGGCTATTTTTTTACATAATATTTTTTGGCATTGCTACCCGGGCTTTAAAAAGCAGGTTATGTTTGTACAATTTGATTACATACTTGATGTGAAAAATCAATCAGTGAAGAAATAGAGAGTTATTTTAAACGAATGATGAAATCTATACTATTATAACACTGTAAATGTATTTTTTTGTTTGAAGCAGCATCACGCAAAAACTACTGATCCGATTTTGATGAAACTTTCTTGTAATTTATGATTTAACTTAAAATCTGATACAATAAGTATAATTTGTGCGGACGAACTCTAGTTTTTAATCAAATTGGTACTTACGTTATTTACGTAACATTAACGGCTCTTCAAGATATCAATTAATGTTTTGTTTATTCTAATCGTTTTAAATATAGCTGTGATAATAAATGTCAAAGATCTCTTTAATAAGAAACTTTTTTGGGTCACTAAATACTATATAGTAATTAGGTACACACAGAATAAGATAAGTAAGTAAATGTGTGTTAATAGTCATGGAAAATTTTCTTCAAATTAAACCAGTTTCGTTTCAAATAAAAAGTCACTTGATACATCACTTATTCCGACATAGCAAGGATGAAAATGGCATGATTCTTAGGATGTAAATGAACGTGGATGTAACCTTCAATTACTTTCGTATTAAACTTTTTGTCTGTACCTGTACTTTTGGGTTGCCTTTTTTTGAAACAGGTAGGTGTGTCTGGCACGCTAATGGCTCAGGTTCGATTCTCGATCGCGTGCCTCGTGTTTTGGTATTTTAATACCTTCTTTGTTACTTTTTAAGTTGGGTTCAAACTTTTTCCTGATTATTTTTTATATCTCTAGGTGTTGGAATTCATAAGTGAAGGATTACCATTTAAATTCCGAAACGAATTATGCAAGATAAGTTTTAGTTCAAAGGAATAAAGATTAAAATTCTTTGATAGATTAAGAAGGGATTGGACTTTTTTTATCACATAGGTACACAAGGAGGTTTACGTGTTTACTATGAAATGAAACTACTATTAACTACAGGATGAAATTGATATCAAAAGCATTATTTTAAACTAAGAGTCTACCCATCAAACTGAACAACTTTTACTATGAGAGCAAACCGATCGGAGTTAAAAAAGAAATCTCCTGTTCCATACTAAACTGCAATGCATCCTTCTTAATATGCTGAAACTTTTTAAGGGGATGATCAGACCATCAAACTGAAGAACTTTCTCTATAGGACCAACAACGAAATCGAGAAAAAAAAATCAGCTGTCCCATACATTTGACTCGAGTAGGTTTGCAGTTTTGTATGGACGGACAGTTTTTTTCGCATTTTCGTTGTTGGTGCCATAGTAGAAGTTGTTCAGTTTGATGGATGGGTAGACTCTTAGTTTAAAAGGATACTAATGATATCAATTTCACCCTTTGTACAGATAAAAAAACCGTGCGATTGCCGATTCATCATCATCATCAGCCTATATACGTCCCACTGCAGGGCACAGACCTACCCTCAAGGAGGGTGTATGGGCGTTAGTCCACCACGCGTGCCCAATGCGGATTGGTAGACTTCGCATGCGCATCGGAATTTCTTCTTCAGTGTATGCAGGTTTCCTCACGATGTTTTCGTTCACCATTTAGAGCAGTCGGTATTACGAACATAAGTTAGAAAAACTCATTGGTACATGGCATTTTGTCCGTGCGGATTCGAACCTGGACCTCAAGATTGAGTTTCCATTGCTCTCCGCAACGTGCCACCGACGCTCTCTATTTGCCGATTGCCGATTGCCGATTGGCCAAAGTTAAATAAAGCGTCGTCGTTTAACCCCATCCGCCCGCGTAGTGAAGTGACTGACCCATAAAGAACCAAAACATCGTCCGATTTGTCAAGCACTTGGCCGACTTGCAGCAGGTCGATATTACTACGAATCGAGTCTTCCGGAAAATCGATGTAAGCGGATTGCGTAATTGAATACAATGTCCAAGTGTCGTGATCTTTTACATTTTGGACTGAATTGGGTCTTTTGAGGGTGTTAGCGGTGCTACCATTATAGTGCGATGTTGAAAGATTGCGTATTTCTGCTACCTGCACCCATTTATGTACTGCTGGTTCTATTGGAGTTATAAACCATTCGTGGTTCCCGGTACACATCATCGTATCTCTTCTCTTCTC
The DNA here is from genome assembly GCA_927399405.1 of Agonopterix arenella. Lineage (NCBI taxonomy): Eukaryota > Metazoa > Arthropoda > Insecta > Lepidoptera > Depressariidae > Agonopterix > Agonopterix arenella. The sequence continues at coordinate 8,101,476 of OV656710.1, forward strand.
TTCTTCTATCAATACGAGATTTTTTAAGGTTATGATCATAACTTCAAACCAAAAAAGATTTTCTTTGTGTTAAACTTCGAAATAGCGAAAAAAAAATCTACTGTTTCATACTATATTTTGGTTAGATGGCCTGATCAGCCTCTTAAAAACCATGCATATATTATTAAGAAGGACCATGTATAGGTGATATGGGAACACCAACATTTTTGAAGTCAATTCGCCCTAAATAGAATAAGATATGTGCCAAATGTTTTGAAGAAGAGTCGACTATTTGATCATAGTAGGACACTAATGCATCAAATATGATCACGGTCCCTATAGAATAGAGTATAGAGTATTTAAGAATTGACTGTGCGAATTAAAAATAATAATGATCTTCATCTAGCAAGAGCAACACTGAGAAAACGAAAATAATGGTTGAGTGCGGAATGCGACCGGTCAGTCAGCCCCCTCACCTTGAATGGAGGCTGAGCGAGCGGCTCGGACCACGACTATATCAACTATTGTTCCTTTACTATTCGATACTTTTATTTAACCCTAACTATTGAATGATTGCCAATCAATAGTCAAATTGGTCAATATCACGCAACAAATTAAACCCTATGGGCGTGACGACTTGTCATAATAAAATAAATAAATATCTTGAACATTGTCACACAAATTATCTAGTCACATATAAAGTACCAGAATCTAGCCTGAACTTTTATGATGACTAGACAACGATATACATAGAATATACAAAAAGGGACATTTATGAGAAAAATAATTAATTGTTAAATTGAGTTTACTTTACCACAGCATCGAAAGTTTTTATCGCTAAAGAGTACATGCGATCTGGAGTGCGATTTTTGAATCTCATACGTTGAAATCAGCATTTGTAAATGTATGGAGATACGCATTTTTCGACTGCTGATTCGACTTTCAAAAATCGCACTTCTGGAGTATGATTTTTGAAAGTCAAATCAGCAGTAGAAAGATGCATATCTCCATAGTAATTTTGACATTTTCAACTTCTGAGCTTAGCGAATGAGATTCAAAAATCGCACTCCAGAAACTACAACAACAACCAAGCAAAGTCTAAAACTAATTACAACAGTAAATTTACAACATTGAATTAGACCCTGACCAACTGACAACTTGTTAGATCATGCCAATTTTGTCATAACTATTATTTATTATTTGTGGTTGGGTTATTATAAACAAGGGTCGTTGTAACACTGAGACAAGCGCTGGTCCTTTGTGTCCGCCACAAGCTCACCCATATTTTACGCATACCTCCGAACTTATGGTATTTTCTTTTCATTCTCGGGAATGCAGGTTTCCTCACGATGGTTTCCTTCACCGCCGAGCTTGTAAATGATAAATACAATCGTGGATAAATTCCGAAGAACTCAGTGGTAGAGGCCAGGAATCGAACCGCGGCTTCTGGATTGAGGCGCTCTCTTCCGTATGGGCTATCATCGCTCTCATAACCTATGTTTCGGTGGAAGCTTTGGAAAAAAATGTTAACTTAAAAAAATTACACAAAGTTACAAAACACTGGAAATAAGTAATAAGATAATTCATAGCATTAAGCATTTACTCTTTATTCTTACATCTACAAGTTAACAAATTTCAATATCGCCAAACTGCTGAGCAGTATACCGACTAAATCAAATCAAATCAAATAATTTATTTCAGACAAGATGTCCATATAGTATATCTTACAGCTAGTGTTAGTAACAAAACATTTTATTTATATCTTACAGCTAGTGTTAGTAACAAAACATTTTATTCTATTCTATTTCAAAAACCCGGCATGGAGCTTCACCCAGTGATGCAACAGCGGGGAGTCTTTGAATCTCAGGAGACCGCTAGAGCTGGCTCGGAGCCTGCCCAACATGGAGGCTCACCGTTTTCTCAATATAGCATAGTAGTCGTGCGTGTGCGCCTCCGCAAACATTCCCGATGCACTACAATGCCGCGCCAACCCTATCAGTATCCTGAATGCGTTATCTATACGTGTACATCGCTGTATGCCCGCTGCGTAAAGGGTTGTTTTAAAATCTCCACTATAATAATTCACACAACTAAAATGTAAAATTATCGACGATATTTTATGCTCTATAGACAGTTTTTTGAGTCTTATGGGAACAGAACTTGTTCTAAAATCAAAAAGGGCATGGTAAAGTAGATAATAAAATAGTGTCCAGACTATTAACCTGTTCAGAAATGGCAATTTACAATTTCCTAGCTTTCGAGACAGCTTGACCTCTACCTCAACTGGCGAAAGCTGCAAGGTCGGGTTAAGTATTTCTATGTACATCACATCTATTTCTCAGACCGTTGATTCTAGTTCTCAAGGATTTATATATTTGTATAGTTTATGAGTGAAACTAACAAGGTAGTTTTAACATCTGTTCGAGTTTGATAGCATAGAGTCAAGGGACAGGATTCTGTAGGATACTTCCAAATTGTAGGTTTTTACGCGTGAATCCAAATAGTAGTAAACATCACATTGGATATTTAAAAAACAAATCACGCTATTTTTTTATAATTAAATTAAACTAAAAAACAAGCAGCATCAGCCAGCATCTTGACTACCCTCCCGCGCGGTCCAAACCTGCACCATATTTTAGGTTAAATACGTTTTATTTTCTCAAATAGCCACTCGCCACTGGACCACCAGTCCAGTGGCGAGTAACCTTGCCTGCCGTGCAGGAGGAGATGGTTCGATCCCCGTCCAGGCCGACTCGTACCAATGAGTTTTTCGGAATTCATGTACGATTTGTAACACCACTGGCTTTTCGGTGAAGGAAAACAACGTGAGGAAACCTGCATGCTTCAATTTCGGGGCATGTATTGTGCCCACTGTCCATTACTAGTGGCGATGGGCTCACTCCCCGTCACACTGGACAGAGTTTCGGTACTACTAGTGAAACGTGGATGTTCTGAAGTTTCAGAATTTGATGAATTAGAAAAGATTTTTTTTCGCGATTTCAATATTGGTCCCATAGAGAAAGTTGTTCAGTTTGATGGTCTGATCATCCCCTTAAAATAATTTCAGCTAGTTTTGTTAGACCTTATATATACTATATATTTATATACTTACAGAGTAGCTCAGCTGCAATGCAAACAAGCCAGCAAACTAAAAAAACTAGACCTCATACAATTTATTTTTGCAACCCGAACGGTAATACAGGGGGTATAATGATTGTATAAGAGACATTGTTTCCTGATATATCAGGAAACAATGTAAAAATATTCTTAAATCTCATCTTAGTATGTAACTCATAAGTAAATAAAATACAACACGCAGGTACGCTGTGTACAGTGACTCACCTCCTGCGATTAAACCGATCAAGGTTTGCAGTAGGAAGGTTTATAGTTGGTAAAAAAATATTGTAACTTTTTTCTTTGTAAAATAAATAAAAAAAATATATACATATATATATATTTTCTCAATATTTTTATGTATTTTTAATGTACTTACTAACCTTCCTTTATTTGTCTTTAATAAAATTATTAACATAAAAAACAATTTATTTCAGGAAACAAAGTCCCTTATACAATCATTATATGACACCCCCTGTACTACCGTTCGGGTTGCCAAAACAAATTTTATGAGGTCTAGTTTTTTTTAGTTTGCTGGTTTTTTTGCATTGCAGCTGAGCTACTCTGTAGTCTGTAAGCATATAAATAACGAGCGTTAACCCGCGACTTCGTCCGCACAAATTATATACCAGATTTTAAGTCAGATCATAAGCTATCAAACAAAAAAAGTTTCATCAAAATCGATTCAGTAGTTTTTGCGTGATGCTCGTTCAAATAAATAAACAAACACACAAACAGAGAGACAAAAATTGGTGAAATGGAATCAGGGACACCTAAAAACCATATTGTAACTTTTTTTTTGTTAATATCTTCAATGTACAGACAAACTTCCTGTTATAGTTTTATAATAGTAGGTATAGATTACGTAAACAATATTTTCGAATTCTGTAAGTCTCACAAGTATATATTATACTCTAAATAGCGATGTCGGGGAAACCTCCATAAACTGTTTAGCGTATAATCGCTAAGTAAAGTTACGTGTCGGTGCTAAAATATCTACATATTAGATACCTAGGTATCTACCTTCTGAAACTGCTCATTACATAAACTCTATCTGTCTAGTCCACCTAGATGTTAATTAGAGTGTTCATAAAGTCTTAAACACTAGTGGATATATTTTTTACTAGCTGGTGCCCGCGACTTCGTCTGCGCTTCGTCTGGACAATTCACACAATATCTTTATAAATTTTAGCCTATGTGTTATTCTGATGTATAAGCTATATTATTGTACAGTTTCATTAAAATCCATTCAGTAGTTTTTACGTGAAAGAGTAACAAACATCCATCCATACTTACAAACTTTCGCGTTTATAATACCTATTAGTAGAATAGGATAATACAAGGTGTAAACTTAAATGCTTTACATATTTCACTATAGGTGGTTTTGACCATCAAAGTGAAAAATTTACACGATGGGACCTACAAGGAAATCAAACATGATTTCTATTTAGCATTTAGTAGTTTTAACTGGTGGTTTATTATAAATCCCTACCACAAGGACCAAAAGAAGATATTATGTTAATAAGGTATATTACTATATTTATTTGAGCTACACTAAATTACTATTCATTAAAGAGCGATACTAAAGAACAGTAAATCACTAGATAAAATGTCCATTTATAACATGATCGTCAATTTGTAGTAAAAAATTTTACTATTTAAAGCACTAAACGTTAGTTACAAGTTCTATATCTCAAATTGTAATATAACAATGTCCAACAATAAATAGGTTATAATATAGTATAAGTCTATATTATGACATTTAAGTTTTTATTATTTATTGTTGGACATTGTTATATTACTATTTGAGATATAGAACTTTTAACTAACGTTTAGTGCTTTAAATAGTAAAATGTTATATTACAAATTGACGATCATGTTATAAATGAACATTTTATCTAGTGATAATAGTCAATAACAACATAACAACAAACAAATAGAAAAATAAAAATAATCTTCTTGGTAATAACTCTTTAGATTAGAAACTTTTTGGTCTCTATTTATACTTTAGACTGGCAGCGTGATGAGAAAAAAATTTGGCAACTGCCATAAAATCAGAAAAGATGAAAATTTATTTTCTTTTTAAATAAAGCAAATGGCGGCAATGTTAATTTTTTTTCTACAAAAGTTGCCAGTAATTAACAATCTGTGTGTAATAAAAACTTTTTTGACTATCAAAAACATTTCATTATTTACAATCTTTTTGCATCCTTTTTTAAACACAAAATAAAAGACATTAATTTCATCCTTTTCTAAACGGCTAAGTGTATACAATCTGTAACGAACTGATTTAACAGATTTTTTATGTTTTTTTTTTACATTTGGAGTGTATTTTATCATACTGGATATTTATGGTCTTTTTGAACTAAAAAGTAACCTTCTGTCCAAATTACAGAAACCAAACGAAGGTAGGTATACATATATTGGTATATCTTCAGATAGTTATACCTAGATACAGTCTAATATGTTCATCCATACAATAAAGTGACTATTAAGCGGATAATGACTACAGATTTTCTCTCACGTTCCTACGCATTGAGGTCACGACTGGCTATACAAACGCTCAAACATATGTAAATTGCTTATATACATGCATAATATATGCGGAGTGAGGTAGGTTGATAGGTATGCGCCGAGAGCTGACAAGGACGAAGGTTTTACATAGTTTCTAGTCAGTCAATGTTTTGTAGCTTTCTTTTATTAAAGAATACGAGCCGCCCAGGCTTCGCATGGGTAGACTAAAGACATAGGCCTCCCCAAAGGATCGATATATAACTGCCTCCGTGGTCTAATGGTTAAGAGCATTGGCTCTCGACACTGAGGTCGTGGGTTCGAATCCCACGGGGGGCACCTAGTGACATATCACTTTGTGCGTTTTTCCCCAGTTGGTTAGGACATTGCAAGCTGAATCACCTGATTGTCTGAAAAGAAAGACGATTCCGTGCTTCGGATGGCACGTTAAGCCGTTGGTCCCGGCTACTATCTCTGGTGGTAGTATTCGTTACATAAAAACCAAAACTCTGACTGGTCTGAAAAAACTCTGACAACAATAAAAGAAGGCTCTGCCCCACAGACTTCTGTGGCTCTGCCCAGACGATAAGAAAGAAAGAAAAGAAAGGATCTTCACAACGACCGGTCCTGCGCTGCCCTCATCCAATGGGTTCCCGCCTTCACCAGGTCGTTGGTGCACCTTGTTGAGGGCCTACACCCACGCTGCGCTTTCCGCAGTCTATTTTATGGAACAGTATCAAATTCCCTACAGTAGTTTATGACACTAACCTATAATAGGGACAATCAAGATGATAGAAAAACGCGGCAAGGGTGTCTTGTCTAGTGATAGTGAAGTGATTAATTGTTTCTTTTGACATTGGAAATGTCTTTTCGTTCGCTCCAGTATAGGCCCCGATTTCACGAAAAAGTGCGATCCCTTATATCTCGGAGAGTTGTGAAGATATGATATTCAAAAAAGACTCAAAAGACGCGTATTTACCAGAGCTGTAAGGTACTAAAAGAATTATTCGAGAAAGTAGAAAACGTAAAAAGTTTATGACCGAAATAGTGAAAAAAAAATTCATAATTTTTGATTTTGGCGCTCGATATTTTGGAAACGAATGATATCAAAAATTTGAGCAAAACTCCTCTAGACAATTTAGTCAGCTACAATTTGAGCCTAAAACAAAGACGATCGGGTTGAGGGTTTGCCCTGTAGCCTAACCTTTTAGAGATAATATTTTTACGAATTCCGTAGTTTCATTTTCAATGTGCTCGATAGTCGTGTGAGGCACGAAATCTGTGAATTTTTTCTACCCATAGGTACCTAAAACATGCGCCGAATAAATGGTTTCTTTTGAAGTTTTTTTTCTGCGAAAGCCAGCTACCTTTTATCATTTTGAAACGTCATTCTATCCTGAAACTTTGAATGTGCTAAGAAAGGACGTTGCTGCAACTGCAGTCTGCACGCTTAAAATACATTGGCAGTTGTATTGTAGCAATGCTTCCCACGCTGCGCTTTCCGGTACGCGGTCGCCACTCTAGAACTTTTCGGCCCCATCGGCCATCGGTTCTGCGAGCAATGTGCCCCGCCCACTGCCACTTTAATTTAGCAATTCTTTTGGCTATGTCAGTTACTCTGGTTATTCTGCGGATCTCTTCATTTCTGATTCGATCTCGCAGGGAAACTCTATGAAACTCCGTTAAATACCTTACTATAGTTATATTAATTATGTGCCTTTAGAGATAGTGTAAGATTTGATCCCAAAAAACAAATATTACCTCTAAGCGTAGCGTAGTTTTATCTTCCTTTCTTATTACATAATTATAATATCTAAAAAATCATACACTTGAATTTCATTTCAATAAGAACTAACAAATAAAAACACGACAGGAAATATTAATCCATAATGGATGAATGTATGACAGTAATGTACCCACCTACAGTACAATACTATAGATGCGTTGATTAGATATTATTTTTCCTGTTTTGTGGTCAGTTTGTGTTCATCATAAGCCATTCCTAATGGTGTTAAGCTCACCTTGTTAATTCTAAACAATCTGCAAATCACACAGTAAAATTATAAGTTCCACATCGATATCCAGGTCAGAGCTAATGCTTCAAACGTGATAAAAATAACATTAAAGTATATCTATTAAGGTGCTGACCGCTATAATAACATACTATAACTTAACGGTAAATTTGATACATCAGAATGAATGGTATGCATGGACCCTGTTATTGAAAATGCACCTTGGGGCTTAGGTAATGAAAAATCGTTTATATACAATTTACTAATAATTGACGAAACTGATTGATTGATTTACTTTAATTGATTTTTTTAATTGACGGCCCGGTAGCACAGTCTGTAGTGAACCTGCCTGCTGTGTCGAGGGTCGCGGGTTCGAATCCCGTAAGGGACAAATATTTATATGATGAATATGAATATTTGTATCCGAGTCATGGATGTTTGTATCTATATATGTATTCTATATTATAATATATTCTATATATTATTGTCTAGTCATCATAATACACTTTACATGTGACTAGATCATTTGATAGTTAGAGTTATCTTCTCTTTTAACTATAAGTGTTTTCGACGTCCTGTCGTATGAAACTGCATCGACTTTTTCGGCTTTAGTAATAAAAAAAAAACGTTAAATTCATTAAACTCCGGAGTGACCGCTAATATCAGTTATGTTTTCTTAAATAATCATAATCATAATATTTATTGCACAATCATATGGTACATAAGGTCTTAAATGCTACTTAGTCTCACTTATGATACCCTATAAGGGCACAGCAAAATTTAAGAAAAAGGTATATTTGTCAATTTCTAGGTTTAGAAACATGCATAAAAATTTGACAATAATTTGGATAATAATATAAATAAGTTGAATTTAATACATATTGTTGTCGCAAAGAATTTATCATTTAATATGTCATGTTTAATATGTCATTAAATATAGGTAAAGTAATAATTTAACAGTGTATTTAATCAATGCCAAGTGGATTTGATTACTGTTGTGTCATGTTGAATTAAACATAATATTAATTAGAAATTGTCATTTAAATAATCGTCAATTGCATAGTAGCATTTATTTATTAGAAAAGATTTCAGGGCATTTTCAAATAGCTTGTCTGTGGTTTTCATTTTTATATCCTGTGGTATTTGGACAGCAGAGAAATATGGGCCTCTTTGGTATAGTGCCATCCAGTGCCGCGACACTCAGAACAAAATCGTAATTGTATGAACTACACTAGATTGTATGGGCTCCAAAGATTTAATACCCTAGCTCTACACTAGCTTCATACTATTTTGGATTTCGAAGCTAGTTAGGCAGTGCCGACTCTTAAAACGTAGTGATTCCATTCTCTTTGGTGCCATCGTCTTAGAGGGTAAAACTTGATCGTTCTTCGGCCTTGGTCTTAGGTTTTGAATGTTTTTGTTTATTTGTGTAATATGCTGTTCCTTATGCTTGTTTGTATGATCGAGCTATCTTCGCATAGGTTTTAATATACCAGGGTTCTTTCTTTCTAACTCTACCTAATTCAATCGGCATAAAATTGACATGGTGTTTTCCACAATTCTTGGCGAAGTCAATTTCAGACAATGGATATAATGATTGGAAAAACACAATATTACTTTGAAATTGTGCAGTCGTAGGTCCTAAACTAAATACCCGATAATAAGATATAACCGATCGGAAACTGATTTGAATAAACGTTTTTTCAGTCAATCTATAGAGCAGAGGTAGATACCTCTGCCTCTATATCTATATCTGCCATAAATGATCTCTGGAATTGGCTCTCTAATAGCCATGTTTTTTCCTTCTTATTGCTGTCTCCCGTTTGCAATGGAGGGAAGTCGGATATTTCGTTTTCCTACTCCTCCTATCTTCTTTGATTAATTCATTGCGAGTTCCAAGACAGATTAGAGTCATCCACCGGGCTCGCTGGACTTTTTTATTTTATTTTATTGTGAATGGTCGCCGCTGTTGATCCTGGCTTACAGGAGTTACAGCGGTGGGAATGTGTGGTGGGCCTATGCCAGAATATTAATCTATACTATATCTACCTACTTTTATTAACATTTGACGAATTACATTTCAAAATAAAGAAAAGTTTAACGAATGGAAAGGTGCCGCAACCAAGGAAGGAAATTCTAATGTGTCAAATTGTCAATATTTAAGTACCTACTTATTGACTTACTTACATGTTTTAAATTTGGACGTCGCTCGTCGTCGTCGCAATCAGGAAGGAAATTCTAGTGTCAATCAAATAAAAAATAAAACAATTCACTACCTAACGGGTTTATAAATTATAGCTGATGTACAGGAATCCTTCATAACTAACACCTTCCAGTGATAATATTTAATTATTTAATTACTTACTAACAGAAACGCATGTAGGCGGCGCGTTTGATAGATTGAATATTCAATCCAAACTTTTGAAGACAAATTGATGATTGATTGACGGTAACTGTTAAGATTTCAATGTAGTATGAAATATCCGTATGACTAATAAAAATTCTTGAATTATAGTTTGGGCTTAGCCGCATCTAGCGCAGCGTGGGTAGGCTCCCCACAAGGTGGATCGATGACCTCGTGAAGGCGACGGCAACTCGTTGGCTGAGGGCAGCGCAGGACCGGCCGTTGTGGCGAACCTTGGGGAAGGCCTTTGTCCAGCAGTGGACGTCTATCGGCTGATGTGTTGACGGTCTAGACATTGTTCTTATCTCGTATGTTCTTGTCGTCTTTAAGTTAAAATTGAACTGCTAAAGTTAAGCTTTGTGAGATTATGTCGAGTTTACTAGTAGGTATTAAGTACGAAGTGTTGAAACATAGAATAAAGCTTGTTAAACTTATCTTATCTAGTTATTAGTACTTAGTACTAGGTAGTCTAAATAATGTCAAAGTGTGTCTGTACACAGTTATATATTCGTTCTATTGTATTTAAAAATGTACCTATGGTTTCGTCTTTACTCATAAGCCAAAACCATAAATTAAAGAAGTTGGCATAAAAGTAAGTGAGTTATAGCCTGTAGAATCCCACTATTTCAGACGCTTATGCATGAATGTTCATGACTATATTCCCCGAGGAGGTAGTCTTCAAAATAAGCATATAGGTAATTCGATAGTATCTATATTTCACTAGCAATGCGTAAACACTGTCCAGAAGAACAAAGAGAGATATATTCTTGAATGATACCATAATTCAACAGAAAGCTTCTGCCAACTCCAAATGGTAATACGGCCGTCAATGTATGCATGTACGTAGGTACTACAAACATATTATTATCAAAAATGCATCTTCAATCTCTTCATTGATAAAGTATTTCACAAAAGTTTTAGTTTCATACGAATCACACGTACCAATAGATAAATAATTTGATAGATTGTTACAAAATACCTTTAGCGGATATTTTGAGAAGAGCCATTGTGAATACTTTAGATAAAAAGATTGGAATGCTCGATCGATAACCCAAAAAGGGACGACATGAAGGAAGACAAAATATTTGTAGAATGTGTGTCAAAAATTGCAATCGCGATAAGATAGTTTATGAACATATTACATAGCAAGAATACATTATCAAAATTATTTATTATATTATTATTATTGGATGTCTTTTCCTTATCTCGGGACATAAGTGTTCCGGATCTTTGGGAGGCTGGCGTGGGGTCGAAGCCAACACAAAGAGGGTCGTCAGACAATTTGATCTAAATGGTAATGTGACACCAACCGGCAACTATCCCAGTATACACTATAGAAGTGCATTCAAAACAGCCCCCGGTCAGTGTAGGACTATTGTAAGGAGTGGAAAGATACAAAATCTGGGCTATTGGGGTGGGGTGCTAATGGAAAGCTAACTAGGTTTTGAACGGGACTAGGGCGCCTTCCTGACCAATGTATAAACACGGAAAAAATGGCAGACGGTGACTCGCCAACTCAAAATGAATGGGCCCCCGAAAACGGCTTAGAGTGCAGAGGTGCTTCTGGACTTTAAACGACCATCATTTCAGTCTCCAACGGCTAATCAGGTGCCCATTCGCGACTTACGCAACACATACACTCTTCGAGCATATAGCTCTTGCGACTCCAACCTAAGGCCGGCCAATTAAAGCAAGCACAGAGGTGGGGGTTCTGATCCTCTTGGGGTCCACTCCCACCGGCCAGTAAAGGCAAGTCGGAGACGAGGATCAGGGACTTCCCCCGGGAGCACTCGGGCCCGTGGTGTCGCCACTCACCAAAAGCTCGCCACAAGCTGCCCTGCGGGTTATTAATATTAAAATTAATATTATTAGCATGCGGTATCGTATCTATCTCATGTACTATCGGGGACTTCTTCGCCTGATCACTTAAGTTTTTTTCGCACAATTTCGCGCGTAATTTATTGTTTGGAAACTATTCATTCATTGGTCTATTCATCAATAGAGTGGGGCTAGACAGCACTTTAAATTTTTTAGTATGCAAGCAAAAATGAGCCTAGCCTGGTGGTCAGGCGGAAAAGTCCGCGATAATACATGCCTATAAAGCAGACACTTCACTCTCGCGAGAACTTCCAGGATAATTACTACGGCTTATGATGCCACGAGAACAATGAAGGGCATCCACACTCCCGTTCTCGGCTGTTCTCGGCGAGAATGTAGTGCCCGCATAACAGCACGGCTAGCAACGAGAAAAACGTCATGCCCGCTCTTTCTGGCATATGTAAAATAATAAAGATGGAGGCACATCTCGATTTTTATCGTTTTCTCGGGGGTGGCATGCTAGGCCTACAGGTATACACAACATAACAATTTAGAAGCACGAGAATACATCAGTTAGAATTTTACATCAACAATAAATTTCAAATCTGTCGGTTAATTACATTGGATACATATCTAACAATTGGCTAATAATTATAATTTAAAAATAAAATGATTCATGTACGTAGGTATTAATTTATTGTAACAATAATGATTAATAATTATTACAACTTTTTTAAATAAAAAAATAAACATATAATTATATAATTTAATATTGATATTGACAGAATTGCAGTACTTAGCATAAGTAACCGGCCATACATAAAAAAACAAGAAAGTAGACAATTATTTTCGCATTTCAAACAAATTGAATTTGTAGCCTTTGCGTTGATAATTAAATACTTACAGATTAAAATTTTATTTGCGCGTTTTTAAATATAGATTGATGATTTGTTGTTGAAATTGTCAGTATTAGTTTTCGAGGAGGCGTTACGCAGGAGCCAGAACCGACTCTATTCGTCAATCAGCGAGTTTTTGGCGGGAGCTCGTCAGCTACGAGTACGTTTGGAATCCACATATTTGATCGAATTTTTATTGTTTATAGTGAGTTCTGTTTTTATTAATGAGTATTAAGCGTCAATACTTCTAACACCAACATTTTAATTGCTAACTTTACTAAAGACATCGGCTGTATGGGCTAGATCCCTTTGCCGAGAATTTAAACAAAAGGGTTATAAGCAGGCGGAGGACAGTCGCCTTTTGGTGGCTTTTTCCGATTCAGTTTGCATAGAATGTGCTGCCATCTATTAAATATTTCGCAGAACTTTGAAAAAAAAGATTTTATTGTCTATGTCAATGTCAAATTGACAAAATCACAAAATGGCTACCTATCTTGCGTAATGTACGGGTTGTTTGTAGTTTTGGTTCAATTTCGTGCCGATTTAGTGATGTTCTGGAGTTTCTGCTGTTCTCTTACCAATGTTTAGATTACAGGAATAGTAAGGATACTGGAATTTCACTCGATCGGTGCGGGATTGAGCGAAAACTAGCATTAAAAACAATAATATCCATTGGTATGAGTAGATATAAGTAGGTATGTATAGTATAGGTTTTATTATTGTCGATGAAACATAGATGGCGCTAGCTAACCTTCAATTTGACATAAGGTGGATGCATAATGTTGCCACGAGTGGGTCCTCTTTTCTAATATACTTATATTACTCTTTGGTTATAAGTATAACTTATAACCTCATCATCTCACCACCCGAACATGTTATTTCGAAACATTATTCGGACAAGCTTTAGTTTGAAGCATTACACCTACCTACTAATCTACTTCTCTTATGGCACGTAAATTGACGAAACTGAATCAATTTGCAATAAGTTTTGACATATAAAATATTAAGCAGCAGCTTTACAAGTTGTCGGCATAGCAAATAGTTCAAAAATATTCTGTAACGCAATCGTTTTGTTGCGTTAATGGCAGCAAAAAATGATTCGAAAATCGAATCACGTCTCCTATTCATGACTATGACCGGGTTCAGTCTTTCGGCAAAGAGTTTAAAGACAGGACAGTTGGTAGATGGAAGAGCTGTTTGTGCCTAATCAAATAATAGAAAAACTTTTAAATAGGCTTAAGAATCTGTTAGGGTAAGATGAAGAGAAGAGAGAAAAACATAGTGACATAAAATGCAAAATAATTATCATTCCCATTCAAACATTTATACGATCGCAAACTAAATCAATGCGAAGTTTTCTGGTAACTAAGTATTTTTCTTTATTTTAGAATTGCCAATTACAGCATTGCACTGGAAGCAGGTACTGCTTATTACTGCCGACTATTGGAGGGACCACGAAAGGTCTACCGTAACTAAGCATAGTATACGAAGGTACAACATCCTAAAACGAATCAGGATTGGAGCTTGGGACCGTTGTTTAGGCAGCTTCTTCTTTCGTGTCAGCATAAGCACATGACTATAACCCAACTAACAATTTGGTCATATAGGTGTCGTATAGTCGAACATTAGACGCATAAAGCACCAGTATATGACGAAATTACAGTAATATAACTTTTAAAAGTCAAAATAGTCATATAAATGGGGGCCTAATACGACCAAATTGTTTGCTGGGAACTTATGCTGTAGTGGAAAGATTAGCTAGACAGCAATGGTAGTAACGAGGCTGACTACCCAGGGTGCTCCAGACGAACTCTTACGTTTCGTCATTCGGGGAGGCTTTTTCCTTGCACCCCAGTGTTAAACTGGGACTTCATGGTCTGTTCTTTTAATACCAAACTAAAAAAAAATATCTGAAAGCGATTAAATTGAGATAAAAAATGAAAACTGACGTTAGATCTAATTAAAGAACGTTTAAGTAAAATTAAAGATAAGCAGTCAATATTTCTTTACCAATTTCCTGTTGACCAAAAGCGAAAGTTGTCCGCACAACAACTTTTACGCACTTTTAACCTTATTTTGAATTTAAAACAAATTCTACTTTAAATTAATAGCATTATGATTATGACATCAAGTGATCCGCAAATACCAGGTCAACTCCAAAAGTAAACAATTTCGCTGCTAAAATAGGGTTTTCAAGAAATAAATGGCCGAAATGACACGATTTTATTCAGGATTTAATTATGTTGCCAGACGTGCAAGCTATTTTCAGCTCTATCGTCTATTGGTTCTTTCTTTGTTTAATTAAAGAAGGTATAATAATGATATCGTATCCTTCTATCAAAGAACTGTCGCTTCCATGTTTAAAAAAATGCTATTCTATGCCGGCCGGCACCTCGGCTAGAGTAACGGGCGCGGTCGATGACAGCGGTCCTGCGCTCGCGCACCTTGTGCAGGGCCTGAGTTAAGTAAGCGTTACGTCATCCGTATTGTTGAGGAAGTTATCAAATGATAAGTTAATACGAAATAGGTATGATACAGAAGAGAATGTACAAAGGCTATACGAGTATTTATAGTTTTCATTTTTATTGTCAATAAAGCCGTGTAACTCTTACTATAAGAAAGAGCACGGTATACTACATACAGTACGGATACTGTTTTTACCCCTCGTGGAAGATATTAGGCAATGTTGTAGACGTCTCTCACTCGCACCAGTATAATTAGTACGTGCTTGCCAGTGCGAGCTCACTTGTATGGAGTGGCAGCGTTGTGTCCAGGGTTTGGTATAGATGATATATTATCGATTTATATTATTTCTTACCGAGAGTAAATGAAATTCTTTTGCGGCGTTTTTGCAGTCGAAACTCTAACCACTTGTTACTAATTCAAACGTAATTACCTTCATCCTAATGTTAAAACTGAACCTGGTTACAATTGCAACCCTAAAAGGGTGACTGATATATTATTACATCGTCAGGAAATTCTGATACATACCTATATGAAGTCTACCAAACCGCACTGGGAACGCGTGGTGGGCTAACGCCCATACACCTTCCTAAAGGTTAGGCCTGTCTGTGCACTGCAGTGCTCATATATGCTGACGTAATACGTTCCGTATTATTATATGCTGACGATGACGATGATATATAGTAATTATTAATTATTACAATAGTTATAACCAAATAAAGGATTTCTAAGCCTAAATTGAAGATTAAAAAGTTTAGTGTCAGGCGGGACTCAAACACGCAAACTGCCTACCATGCAGCATGCTTTGTACCATAAGAATAAATCAATCAATCAATCAAATAATCTTTATTTTACACCAAAACATGAACATTAAAAATACAAAGAAAGAAATACAATAGGCGCAAAATAAGGCGATCTTATCGCTAAGAAGCTATTTCTTCCAGACCACCTTAGGGTAGAGGAAATGGTGAACGAAAAGAGGTAGGCGGTGTTTCCAGAAAAAAATATCAATATTAATTATTAATTAAATTATCTAGAATATTTTTATTCTATGTTTGTACCACCACATTACCTGTTCCGCTGAGTAACGAAGTGGTGCTATGTACTGAAGAGGTCCTTATTTCATTACAGAACCATAAAATTACAAGCAATATCACAGTTAACTATCAGTATTAAACAGGTTTCTTTTTATGTTAATAACAGCATTAGTTTATAAAATAATTAATGGTGACTTCACATAATAACGCAGCCTTATCTAATTCAAGGTCTCCACACTTCCTTACTAAGATCTAGCTTAGAATCCAACCGGTCTAGGCTAAGACCTAACGGGACAAAGTGGACCTGAAATAATATATTCTACAACATATAGTAAGTGAAATAAGTGTTTCCTTGTTTTTGTTTGAAGGGGCTTGGCTTTAACACGTCAGATACTTTAAAACCGATTTAATTATTGTTTTATGTCTGGCTGGTTCAATTTCTTTATAATAAGCTCACATTCCTCGCAGAACCAATGGCCGATGGGGCCGAAGAGTTCTTGAGCGGTTACTGCGTAATGGAAAGCACAGCGTGGGTAGGCTCCCCATAAGGTGGACCGACGACCTGATGAAGGCGGCGGGAACCTGTTGGATGAGGGCAGTGCAGGACCGGTCTTTGTGGCGATCCTTGGTGGCGAGCTTATGTCCAGCAGTGGACGTCCATCGGCTGAGATGATGAAGTGGAACCAGGATTTAATATCGTAACGTAAACGGTTCGAACCTGGGCCTCGACCCGCACATTTGAACTTCGCAATTGCGTGACCGTTTTCGTTCCAATGTAAACTCTATTACAATGAAGTGCGGACATCGAAAGTCCAGGTACAGGGCCTGATGAAACGTCATTCCATGAAACCTTTAATATGCTAAAAGTGAGCCTTGTTACAAATTAAGGACATGTTTACAGATAATATATTATTAATTACTTAAATGCGTCTTAAGGGGGTGCTACCATACCACCAAACTGAACATCTTTCACTACGGGACCAATATTAAAATCGGAAAAAATTACATTTTGGTCGAGTCGGGAGTCGCCATTGACGTATTCTATGGAAAAGCAGATTTTTTTTATGATTTCAATATTGATCCTATATAGTGTTTGCTCAGTTTGATGGTCTGAAGCTGAAGCACCCCCTTAAGTATGTAACGTATTCACAAGTAATTAACAACCTTACTTTATCTATGCCTGAACGTCGAAATCGCGAAAACATCATCTGATTCATATAAAACCACGGAATATTTAAGAGTACAAACAAAACTTGAATCCTGCTGGACCCAAATGTATGAGACAGCTGATTTTCTCATAGAGAAAGTTATTCAGTTTGTTCAAGTTGTTGTTTCCGTTAGCATATTATTTAGAAGCACTCTGTTTGTACCTACTACTTTATTGTATTGTATAATAAGAAGGTAAAATTAAATAACGAATAAAGGCTAGATTATTGAAAAGTGCGGAATGTAATTTAAATAATTAGTGCGTGCGCGCGCTCCGAGTGTCGAACCTTGGACCAATTGTAATGATACCGAGCCATGAGCTCTCGCGTGCAATCGCTCGTGTGCAACTATTTGTTGGTACCGTCAGCACAGGAAGGCAATGAGAAAAATATTTTAATTAGAAAGAAATACAAATTATAAAATAAAAAATAAATGTACTACGAGTAGGTATAATTAATTAATACAATAGTGAGTTAACTAATTCTTCTATAACTACAGGGTGAAATTAATATCATTTGCATCCTTTTAAACTAAGAGTCTGCCCATCAAACTGAACAACTTTTACTATGGCAGCAAACCGATCGGAGCAAAAAAAAATCTGCTGTTGCATATGCGTCATTGCAGTTTAGTATGGAACAGCAGATTTTTTTATTATTTGCTCCGATCGGTTTGCTCCCATAGTAAAAGTTGTTCAGTTTGATGGGTAGATTCTTAGTTTAAAAGGATGCTAATGTTATTAATTTCACCCCGTATAAATGAACTCATTCCGATCGATCTAATTCCAAAGGGAACTAGTTACATACCTAACGATTTATTTTATATACAGCGTCCTTCTTAATATGCTGACAGCTTTTTAAGGGGATGATCAGACCGTGAAACTGAACAACTTTCTCTATGGGACCAACATTGAAATCGCGAAAAAAAATCAGCTCTTCCATAAAAAATCTACTCGAGCCAAATGTCCCATACTGTATGGGACATTTGGCTCGAGTAGATTTTGTATGGAAGAGCTGATTTTTTTTTCGCGATTTCGATATTGGTCCCTTAGAATAAGTTATTCAGTTTGATGGTCTGATCTTCCCCTTAAAAAAGTGTCAGCATATTAAGAAGGACCCTGCAAATATTTTTTTACCAGCCCATTTCATCCCACTTCTGGGCAAAGGCCTCCCCTTTAATCACCGATCCTTACATAGGTACCACTTTTGCCTCATGCACATCCATACATCTCTTCATACATGCCCGTTGGTTTCGAGTAGGTACTCCGCACCTCCCCTTTTTGTAGGACGCAACTGATTTAAAAAAGCGTATTGAAACGAAAGTTAATAACAATGTTTCGTCAAAGTTATTGTCTTGTCTTGTATTTGTCATCACATTTTTTCTATCCGTACCCTATATCTGTGCAGAGTTTGTGTGAATTTCACAACATAGCTCTAACGGCTGCGTGGGTCGTGGCCAGTGATAATAAAAATGGCGCACATTTGTGATTATTTCCACCGCCTTCATTATTACCTTCTCAATGGCCGCTGCGAAGTGCGAACGACATGCCTATTTCATTTCGTAAACTTTAATTACAAAGTATGTGTACGATTGCGGCTATAAAGTATTTTTTAATTAAAAAGTAAGTGCTAAACGCAGATGCACTCTCTCGCTCTATCCTCCTGAATCTGATGGAACGGAGAACCAGTACTTCATCAGAGAAGGGGTCCAGTATAAAAAGAGTATCTTGTACTGTATACAGTGCGGATAGACACTCCCTGTCTCCCCACCAATTTTTACCTCACATCCTTGACTAGGAAGCGCATTAAATCCTCATGTATTAGTATAAATGTACTTTTTTTATTTGTTTTACTTTCAGAAATGATTATAATCTAGAATACACAATTTCTCTCCAAAACTCCATAAGGAGTTTAGCGGGAGATCCACAGTTGTTGCATGACATAAGCACTTTCGATGCTAAGCTCCATGATACTCGCGCAGTGCTAAAACTGACGCCCCTCGTGTGTCGTGCGCACAGTCGTAACGTAAAAAGACCAATGTGGCTCGCGTCGTGGGTCACCCGCGCAGGCGTAAGGTTTTCGGTGACTCGCGCGGTAGGTCACGAGCACAGGCGAAATGTAATTGAACCGGCTCGTTACGTGGGTTCTTCAGCACTGCGGCCCATTTGTCGCCGACCTACGGCGTAGATCGTCAGCAGCGAAAGTGTTAGTCATCACACACTAATCACAGTGCATAAAAGGTACAGTTACAGGAGAGCAATACTGAACCATGATTGGACCACTTGCAAACCACAACTTTTAACACATTCGGTATTGCACTATTCATTTGACAGCCGTTACGTTTTGACAGATCGCTCAGACGTTACAGGCTGTCAGTCACATACCTAGTAAATAAGTCAAGTTTAGCGCGATTCGGAATTAAACACAGTTGAATAGTAATTGGATTGCAGTGTGCTTAGAATTGAAATTGGACTAGGTTTGAACTTGGATGTTTTAAATTATTACCTACCCATGTATTTTTTATAAAAAATGTAAAAATAATTTTTGGGACCTCCAAGTCTGGTATCTGTTCACTAGTTTTAGATTTATTGTTTTTATTAAGACTGTTTGTGTCCAAAATTGAAAAATAAGCATGTGCATTGAAAAATAAGGTGTGGCTGCAGTCTTAGCAGAATCGGAAAATAAAAGGATCTACCAGGGATTGGGTGACAGCTACGTTTTCCTGCCCTTCTCCGTGGAGACCCTAGGTTGCTGGGGTCCTGAGGGGAAAATGTTACTCAAATGCCTCACAAAGCGCCTATTCGAGGCTACAGGCGACAGGAGGGCTGGCAGCTATTTTGCGCAAAGGATCATCTTGCAATCCGAAGAGGCAACGCTGCCTGCCCCGAGTAGGGGCTTTAGAGGAAATTTTTTACCATTAAGTAGCCTAGGTGTATTTTTTTTTCTGTTTGTTTTGTTTTTTTCTATCCGTTGTTCTATTATATTAATATTCTATGACAAATTAAAAATAAAATAAATTAGCACAATCGCCCTCCAGATCTCTATCCACGCCCTTCCTCATCCAGTGGCTCCCTCCCCTCCCCGCTAACTTTTTTAGGTCGTCGCTTGTAACTAAACTTGTGTCGTTATCTAATAAAGCGCTGAAACAGCTAAGTTTATCACACAGGTCGATGACCGCAGATAAGCAGTTATTACGCTTGTACAAAATTAACATTATGTCCATAACATAGTCGTAACTAAAAATGTTTTGAAATAATGTCTTTAAGAAACAGAGCTAACATTATTTACAGTTTAAATTACTTTTGAAACTGTACTGTGTAGTGCTAGTCTAAATGTAATGTGACTTTAGAACCCTGTACCATAAGTGACTTGATTACAATTTATTTTTGTTTTGTTTCAGATTTTTAAAGCTGACGTCGAATACACAACATAATAAGGTGAATATTTCAATAAACATGTAATTAAGGTGGTTGCAGAGGGATCAATTTTATACAAAACTTTGACGCACAATACGCGTAGACGGTATTAATATAAGTAACTTTGTAAATACGGAAAAATAGTCTAGAAAATCTAGATGCCGCGAAACAAATAATATTTTCAATTTATAAAATAATTACGAAGATATAAAGCTTTCAAATTTTTCATACAAAATTTTAAAAGCTTTATATCTTCGTAATTATAATATAAATTGCTAATGTTATTTGTGGCGCGGCAACTAGATTTTCTAAACTATTTTTCCATATATAAAATATTACGTTTATTAATTCCGTCTACGCGTATTGTGCGTCAAACTTTTGTATGGACTGAAACCGCCTTAAACTGAAATTGTAATACCACGAAGTATTACTAAGAGATGTGGTGTCCGTCTTTAGTATTTTTGTTGCCGAAAATCTAACCTTCTATAACAACTCGACACATCCTACCTTCAATATGCTAGAAACGAGCCTTGCTCGAGCTTTCGGTTCAAGGGGATGATTCGGTCCATCTCGAAGAGTGAGTTTGGGTGTTTGTAAAACATTTAAAATTGAAATCATTCGACAAAATTTACTGTTATTTACTACTGTAAATTATTTACGGTTTATAAATGCATTTTCTTTTTGACTGTATAATAACTACGAATTGGGCCTTGCGCATATGCAGTTTATAAAAAAGCTGTTAAAATGTTGTATAAAAAATGTCAAAGCTTTATATCTTCGTAATTATTTTATAAATTGCAAATGTTATTTGTGACGCGGCATCTAGATTTTCTAAATTATTTTTCCATATATACAAAGTTACTTATGTTAGTACCGTCTACGCGTATTATGCGTCAAAGTTTTGTATAAAATTGACCCCTCTGCAACCACCTTAAGATTACAAGAACCATCACATTCATCTTGCTAAGAATGCGAATAGGTATTTTGTGTTTGATTTTCATTCCCAAGTCTTCCAACAACAAAACCATTGTACTTGATCCATGCAGTCATGCACACAATCAGGTTTTAGATTTCTTTATAAAACAATGTTTTTAATCAGATCTATCTATCTACCTATCTATCTATCTATCTATATCTATCTATACTATTATAAAACTGTAACAGAAGTGTGTCTGTACATTGAAGATATTAAAAAAAATTATTAAGATATGGTTTTTAGGAGTCCCTGATTCCATATCACCAATATTTGGATTTTTTGTCTCTCTGTTTGTGTGTTTATTTATTTGTTTGAACGAGCATCACGCAAAAATTACTGAACCGATTTTGATGAAACTTTTTTGTTTGATAGCTTAATATCTTCAAAGCTTTATATCTTCGTAATTATTTTCTAAATTGCAAATGTTATTTGTGACGCGGTATTTAGATTTTCTAAACTATTTTTCCATATATACAAAGTTACTTATATTAATACCGTCTACGCGTATTGTATAAAATTGACCCCTCTGCAACCACCTTAACCATAGACTAAATTCACAAAGACATCTCTGAATCTCGATTTTCTCGACCTAAATGTTTTTCCAATGATGACATCACTGGAAAAACTTTAAGATGCGATTTGTTGATTACTTTTCTGACGTTACGATCACCATCATCTTCCTAGCTGCTGTCCCGCTGGGTAGCGGGGTCTGCTTTCCTAATCTGTTTCTTCCACTTCGCTCTATCTTGAACATCGTCGATGGAGAGCTCGCAGCTGTCCATTTCCTTCTTTACAACATCAGACCATCTGAGTTTTGGCCTGCCTACGCCACGTTGACCTGGTAGGGTGAGCTCCATTGCTTTGTTGCCTATATAGTCAGGTGGTCTTCCTTTTACATGTAGTCGATTTTCTTGAATTTTGTCAGCTACGTCGCGGACTCCGAGACTACCTCGCACGAACTCGTTGCGTATTCTGTCGTATCTCGTAACCCCGCACATCCAGAGTAACATCTTCATCTCAGCGAGTTGAATGGTTTGGACTTGCCTTTTCTGACGTTGCGATGTTGCATTTAATGACTATTCCACAGTCAATACTGTAGGAGTAATTGTCACACACTATACAGCATAACTAAAACTTCCTCATTTCCCATTTCACAAAGCTTTCTCTCGAAAGGTTCCGTTGTCATAAACCTATCTATCGTTTAATTAACAAGCAGTTATGAAAGCTCGGCTTCAGCAGTCTATGTGTCTCACTCATTCTTATATCCCGCGTCTCTCTCCGGAAGTTGCGTCATATCATAATTAGCTACCTATCTCTTGTATTGGATATTGAATAAGATTTACGTAATGTAATGTAAGGAGTTGATTGTTGTGCGGTTTCGTGTAATACGTGTACGTTTTGAATGTCATTTGCTACCATATTTTTGTAATAACTGCGTATTGAACTGGGTCATCGCTTTTTAGGCCGGCTTCCCTTCTTACTGTCACACACATGTATGCGTTTGAAGTACGATGCTGTATTTCGGTATCTATTTCAATGTAACCGATATTATTGTAGAAGCAATGTACACACGGCGACACATCAAGCAACCAAAATAAACTGGCCACGCGTAGGTATGTAACGTATAACGTCGCTTGAACTCTTGATCTCTTGATCTGGCAAGTTTGGAACCTTTGATAAGTTATATGTCAAGATAGACAGTCGAAGCTACGAATGCGTCGAAAGAAATTGCAACCAGGTAAAGGCCGTTAAACCCTATCCATATGCACGCACACAGACATAATTTGTATGACGCCTCACGCACACCAAACTAAGAATGTTTTTCCCTTTTGTTTTATGAGGTAGAAGCGTGAGGCTCATTCTAGACAACATACACTTTTTATAAGTTTGGAAATAATTCTGTAAAGATTTTAGCGATTTTTTTTTTGCTATTTTTAATGTAGCAACCAAATGACACATCAAATATAGACATCAACGAGGCCGGCAATGTTAATAATTTTCGTACATTGGTATGTATTTAAAATAGCTAGTACCTAGTTGCAGCAATGTTTCTCACCTCCCCGAATAGGATTATGGTCGTGAGTTAATCTCTTCGAGTAACAAATATTACAGTTTAATAAAGTAAACGCGATTTTAAGTAAAAGTTGAAAGCTATTAGCGAAAAATGCAAGTAGGCAGACAATTACCAAAACGCATACAAATACCAAATTGCGCAACAACAAATTAAAACACTTACGATAAATAAATCATTCTATAACAATAAATCCTAGTAAACTATTCGCATTAATATGGTCAGTATTAAGCTGGCTACACATTTCATTATCATGAGGCGAAATTTGGTAGCCACGTATTGTTTGCGACATAGAATAGATAATAAACAATTAGCCCAGTCATTTGACGGTTTGAGCCGGGACTAATTAATACCTGATTTTTTTTTTAGTTAAAGTATTTAAGAGCCGATTTGAGCTTAGAAATGTACCAAAATTAAAAAAATATCACGTTAGCAACAGCCCCAAATTTTAAATTTAGCATTTAACTCGTTCTAAAAAAACGAATGGTAATTTTTTTTGCAAGCTTTTAAGGCTTTACCGTTATACATACTTCAAACATGGTGTTAATATTTTTGTCTACTTAGAAGGCTTTGAAAAATACATTAGTATTTTCTATTTTTCGTCACTAAATGGTGCCGGTTACAGTTTAAATGTCCAATTCATAATTACTCTCCACCCCTCCTACCAAAACTCCATAAAATGACTGGGCTAAATTTTTGCCCGACGACGATGATTTCTTATTCAGTAAGTACCCATTTCTGAATGTGAACTACATACTTATAACTAGGTTCATCCTGAAAGTAACACCAACAACCAAGTACATGCTTAATACCGTTCTTTTGATTACCTAATGAATGTTTGGCTTCACAATAACAAGTAAAGTTTGAACAACGTTGCACTAAAAGGATCAATGTGTCACCCGAAGACTTTGAAATATTTAAGGCTCAAATTTGTCTCGGGCGGGATTTGAACCCGCAGGCTCTTTAAGGCTCGTCCATCAGAGATGTGAGATGTAGCTTGTGCTATGAAACTATGTACCCTCATGCACCAAAGTTATGGGAGATACATGAGCGATGTGCAGATGTGTATCTAAGATAAAGCTTAGCTACGTAGCTTAGCTGCTTATAGACTAAGAGATAACTGTACTTTTTGCAACCATCAGCTGCAAGACTGATTCAGTGTTTATGGGGTGTAGAGCATCTCTGTTATGGGGATGGACTAGGTCTGCCTGCATAACTCCTGTCGGTTTAGAAGTTACTGATGTTTAAAGGTCAGTAAAAAATTAACGATGAGTTACAAGACTGATTGTATGATATTATTGTAGTATGCACTGTAGCTATATGAACAGTACAAAAACTGATATCGTTCATCAGTCGGTTTAGGAGTTACAGCTGTTCAAATGTCCGACCTTTGAACGGCTGTATCTCCTAAACCGAATGGCAGTTCAAGTCAGTTTTTGTACTGTTCACATAGTACATACTATAATAATTAACGATCAGCATTGCAGCTGATCGTTAATTTTTTATTGACCTTTAAACGTCTGTAACTCCTAAGCCGACTGAAGTTATGCAGGCAGACCTAGTCCATCCCCATCACAGAGATGCTCTACACCCTATAAACACTGAATCAGCCTTGCTGCTGATGGTTACAAAAAGTACACTTATCTCTTATAATATTCGCTAGTTAATTACCTAGCTTATTAGAAAAAACCAACTCCGTGACTGTGTGAAACCCCCATAGCTCTTTTCTCCTCGTACCTCTTAGTCTAAATCAGATGCATGAAGCCAAATGCCTGGTATATACCTACCTATTATGTTTCACTTCAGTATTTTCATGTCGCGCAATTTTGTCAAACATGATGCGCGCCGTCTGTACCTGGCAACTTATGCACAATACAAATATAATTTCATTTCAACTACTTCCCTAATGAATACCTGGCCTTATACACGAGAATGATGCAAATAATTACACTCGGTTCAAATTACGTAGTCACGCAAATCAAGACATTTTTATACTTATCGTATTCTCATAAGAGTTCTGGTAAGTCTTCGTTTATGGTATGAACGTTAACAAGTTTTCCGCTCGATTTCCGACTTTCATTTAGTGCTAAAACTTTATAAAAACCACAGATTGAAAAAAGGAAGACGTTTACACGAGATCAAGCTAGTAATATGTTAAACGAATAGTTTTTAGTCTCATAATAAACGTGTTTTACGATCGTTTTATGTGGAGTAATGATATGGGATGAAATCGCGAAGAAAGCATCACTTTCGTTGCTTTTTTTGACGGCTGTAGAAATTACAGTGCTGAATGGCTGTTGGCTTTTGGATTAATGGCTTTGTGCTTGTTTGATTTGTTCGTTTTGTTAACACATTAAAATGTCTGGTACTTGCGGCTGGCTATACGTAATTTATAATGAAAATTTGCTAACAACTTTTAAGATTAATTTTAAATACTTATATTGTCATCTTGTTTATCAGAAAATTTTCAATATTGTATATGTCCTGTAATACGACCAAGAACACTTTGCTCTACACTGCGATCGTATATGATTCTATTACATTATGTAAACCAAATAAAAAAAAAACTCTAGATAGAGTATCTTGACGTTTCCGAACCTAACAATTTCAGTATAAATCTTTTGTCTTTTTGTCTGTTATCACACGAAAGCTACTAAAAGAAATTTAGCAAGCATATGCTCACGAAAAGAATAGAAATTTTGATGCGGTTTTCACTGTTCTTAAGACTGGTTCAACTTAAAATCTGTGAAACTTCTTATACTGGAATGGCGGCAGCGTCATAGATCCGTAGACAAGAAGTCGCGGACGAAAGCACAAAATACTTACCAGTACCTACGTAAAGAAATTGCACTATGCAAAAATACAAAAGTTTTCCAAATCCGCGGTGTAACGAGATATTACGTCACGGAATGACGGATGCCTGACAAATGCTAAAAACTGATAGTTTTTTACACCTTACAACATAAACTTTACAACAAAATACAGTTATAAAAAGCGAAAGTGTCATAAAACTAATCATCTGTGAAAAAGACAAACACCTACGCATTTTATCATCACAATACCTACATTCTCAAACCTTTCCACCAGCTAGTCCAAGACACACAATACGCATTCAAACAGAGTTAAGGCGTGACCACACTCAGAACAATGAACCATTATCCGTATAGAAACGGAAGGCTTTAAATACCTGACAATACAACGTTGGAAGACTGGTGACCAAGCCATTTAGATCTTTATAACTTAGAAATAAAAGTTAGAACGCAAGACTTGGATCGTTGTCGTAGTAGTATCCTAAACATATTATGATAATGTATTTTTTGTGTTCGTCCGACACCTAATTGTACTTTAATCCGATTTGGAATTCTGTCTTTGTATACCGATTTGTTTTATTGTTACGGTGTATTAACCCCCAAAGAGATAATCGTATACAATACATGATCAATCAATATACATAATTGATTATTGGAGTAACGCTTTTTCGCTGACAGTCATATATTTGTAATCAATTATTAGACTGTACGAATCTACAGGGTGAAATTGATATCATTAGCATCCTTTTAAACTAAGAGTCTACCCATCAAACTGAACAACTTTCACTATATGGGCAAATAGTTCGGAGCAAAAAAATAATCAGCTGTTGCATACATTTGAGCCGAGTAGGCATTGCAGTTTAGTATGGAACAGCTGATAATTTTTTTGCTCCGATCGGTTTGCTCCCATACTGAAAGATGTTCAGTTTGATGGTTAGACTCTTAGTTAAAAATGATGCTAACGACATCAATTTCTTTAAATTAAAGTGAAATGGCATTTCTATGAATGTCCATCGTTATCTTAACCTTTCTTTTCGCAACCCCTTAAAGTTAAACTGTCAAAAATTCACAGATCTCGTGTCTTCCACGACCTTCATGAAATACATACAATAAAAATGAATCTGGCCATATAAATGAATTACATTTTTTCTCCTCGTCACAAAGGTACAGATTCTGAATAATCCATCAGTGGACCTCCAATATATTTTTTAAACATAGACCTTTTATTATTATAATTTTTTATTTTTTCAATATCTCATTTTCGAGATATATGTTTTTTTTTCTAACAGAAACCGGGCGAAAAACGACCGCATTTTACACATTTTATGGATTTCCAAATAAATTCTTTCGTCCTCGTGTGTAAATCAAATAAATTTATATCAGTTGTTCGTAAAAGGAATGGAACATAGTTTTCATACCAACAGTAAAGAGAAACAAACTAATTCTACTCGAGCTAAATCCTGAACCATTAGCATGTATGTATTGACACTACAGACCCAGATGCATTAATGAAACGCTGGCTAAGTGCATATCTTCACACCGTGTCCCAATTATAGGGTAGGAAGGAGTATAACACCACATTCTAACCACGACGACTTCCTCCTGCTTTCCATGTTGATGCATAAGATATCGGCAGTCATATTTTATGCAAATGAATAAAAGAAATCAATGGAGGAAACTTTCTCGCGGTGATAATGGAGTATTTTCTTAGAAATTAATACCTAAATATGCATAAATTTTTGGTAAAGTCAAACAACTTTACTTTGGCCGAATAAAATTTACTCTCAACTTATTTATTATTTTTTATTGATTGATTGATTAGCGTTGGTTAAACGCAAAATCAGTTTACTCTAGAATAACCGGCAACTTAATCTAAGAATAAAATATACTTGCGTTTGGTCGAATCGTGCCTTACTGTGGTAATATTAAGTTTATGGTAGCGGTGGTATGGTGTGTAGGAGTGTGTTGTGCAGGCCTAGATATTCTTATCTCTATGTGTGAACTTACCTTGTCTAAGAAGTCTTTACTTGATAAAAACTTCTTGCGTTCATAAAATGCCATTAGAGTAAAAATATGAAAGATGCCATAATAAAATTAATCGGAAGAATAATTCAAAAATGGAACTCTGGCCTTTATCAAGAACTATTGTTAAACATAAACATGCATCGCAACCAGCCGTTAAATGTCATGATGCGGCTAATTAAATCAAGGTTATACCGGTGTTACATAACGTTAACTGTGGCACTAACGGTAGGTTCTATTCAAATTTGAAGTCCCACGTATCGAGATATTTTCGTACTTATGTTATGGCTACTAGAGTCTGTCACGGGGACGTTTCGAGTGGAATAAACGGTCGTCTGGGACGGTAACGGTGCGCAGACGCAGAGGTCGAGGCGTGTTGAGCTATTTGCGATTTCTTTAGGTTTTAGTTTAGAGTTGGATTGATTTTCCGGATCTAGATTGGTTTTTTTCTCATTGAAAAATTTCTATCGTAAGTAAGACATACTTTTCTGAAATACGATTTCAATTTGACACTTCACAGAGCCGTATATTTTAGTCTTTTTCTAATCTAAAAATTTCGTTTAAAAACACAAAAACTAGAAAAAAAATGTTTTTTATTTATTGATAATTAATGGAATCTTGCTTGTGCGTTAGCATTGCATTTCCGCCAGTGTCAAGTAGTTTATATGGCAGTATCTATCCCAATCTCAGGGATTGTTCTTGGTCAAGAACAAGAAGAGATTGAGGATTACGGAGCCTCGTTATCCTACAGCTAAGGTAAACATTTTTAAAAGTTTTTAGAAGTGAAAATCAGCAGTGTTACTATAGTTAGCAATAAAAAGTACTAGTTATGATTTTGATTTAATAGCGATGTTAAAAATAACAATCGAAATAACAATACAATCATCATCATCATCTCAGCTGATGGACGTCCACTGCTGGACATAGGCTTCCCCCAAAAATTGCCATGATGGGGGTGGCATGGTGACAAAACCCTCTTTAAAACTAATAAAGATTAAAAAAAAAGGATTGCCATATCGACCGGTCCTGCGCTGCCCTCATCTAATGGGTTACAGTACACACACTGCGCTTTCCGGTACGCGGTCGCTACTCGAGAACTTTTCGGCCCCATCGGCCATCGGTTCTGCGAGCAATGTGCCCGCGCGCATAATGTGTCACTTTAGTTTAGCAACAACAATAAGTTTATTAAATAATTGTAATTTCAATATTATATAACTTATTTATACGCATATTTTACAGCATGAATAAAACTTTAACCCACTTTTATTACACCATAATTTATTTAACAATCATTTAATAGTCCTTATACAGAATGTAAACTTATAACATACTTTATAACATTGAAATAGGGAAAAACATTTGATCCACGTAAGTATCATACATTTTGGTCGATTTTCTGTGGAACAGCTACATTTTTGGTTGGCTCCATAGTGAAAGTTGTTCAGTTTGGTGGTCTGAAGCACCCTGTTCCATATGTAACGCATTTATTTACGTCAACATCTTACCTGTTTTACTTACTGAATCCGGAACCAACAAAAACAAGAATTTTACTTAAAATTCATTGTTTATTTTTAAGAATGTTAATGATATCTAAAATAATTAAAAACGTTTAAATTCTGTAGTTTAAAATAAGAGCCAAAATATACAAACTACATACTTAGCTACCAAGGCTTCGTCTTCTTTATGAGGTTGGAGGATAGGTATTTGATTAACTATGTGTCAAGATAGAGCCTCACACTTCTAACGTACTAAAACAAGCGGGCCAACTTTCTTATGTTGGTGTGCGTGAGGTGTCATACAACTTATCTCTGTGTGATAGGATTTATCGGCCTTGACTAGTTGCAATTTTTTTCGACGCGTTCGTAGGTTCGACTGTCTATCTTGACATATAACTTATCAAAGGGATAGGTAGGCATTTTGTTAGTAGACTTTTCTATATATTACTGGATACTCTTTCTCATACTGTGTTTTTTTTTTAAGAAATGGAGGAGTACAATAAACACTCAATATTTTTAATGCAGGAGTGCGATTTCTGAAAGTCATAAGTCGAACTCAGCAGTAGAAAGTGTCAAAATTACTACGGAGATATGCATCCTTCTACTGCTGATTTGACTTTCAAAAATCGCACTCCTAGAGTATGATTTTTTAAAGTCAAATGAGCAGTAGAAGGATGTATATCTCCTTGGTAATTTTGACATTTTCAACTTCTGAGCTCAGCGAATGAGTTTCAAAACTCGCACTCCAGGAGTGCGATTTTTGAATCTCATACGTTGAACTTTGCAGTTGAAATGTCTGCAGATACGCGTCTTTTCTACTGCTGATTTGATTTTCAAAAATCGCACTCTTGGAGTTTGATTTTTGAATGTCAAATCAGCAGTAGAAAGATGCATATCTCCATAGTAATATTGACATTTTCAACTGCTGAGTTCAATAAATGAGTTTCAAAAATCGCACTCAATAAAGTGAAATTGGCCAGTGGCCTCATTTTGAACTGATAGTAGGTATAATAAAGCATTCTATGTTCCTGTTGTCAGTTCTTGGCGACCTTTGTGGTAGCTATTAGTGGCTCGTACACAACCAAGCCTTAAAGTCATAAAGCGTTGAAGAATGTGAGAGCCTCCTAACCGCCTGACCTGAATTTAGACAAGCTTTTATTTCGTTATAACTTATTGTCGGATATTAACCGCTGATCTTCGCATGGACAATGAATGCAATCATTACTGTATTGTTCGATAAATGTAACATGTGAGTTTTATGTTAAAGCTGTTACAATATACAGGCTCCAACTTAATATGCCGACAGTTTTTTAAGAGGATAATTTTATTTATTTGTAAGACAACAAAAATACAAGACCCAATTATACACCTTAAAATAAACTCAAATTAGCGTCTCCAATATTATGCAGGTGTTGCAATAACAACCCATAAAGACCGAAGCCTATATCAGGGTTAGCTACAGTTCACAATTAGACGATCAAATTGAACAATTTTCTCTATGGGGGACAACATCGGATTCACGAATAAAAAATCTGCTGATTGATTTCGACGTTGGTCCCATAGAGACAGTTGTTCAGTTTGATGGTCTGATCATACCCTGAAAAACCGTCAGCATATTAAGAAGACCCTGTACAGGGTGACATTGATATTATTGGCATCCTTTTAAACTAAGAACACATCGAACCTATCAAACTGAACAACTTTTAGTATGGGAGCAAACGGATCGTAGCAAGAAAAATCTGTAGTTCCATACTAAACTGCAATGCCTACTCGACTCAACATCCGATTTTTTTTTTTGCTACGATCTGTTGGCTGCCATGGTTAAAAATTGGTCAGTTTGATGGGTAGACTCTTAGTTTAAAAGGATGCAGATGATTTCAATTTTACCCTTTATCTGTATACATAAATATTATAGGTCGACTAGAATCTGACGGCATAAAAGAAGGTAAAAAAATGTATATTTTCACATGGCTTTGACTACTAATATAAGGTCTAACAAAATTAGCTGAAACTATTTTAATGGTATGCTCAGACCATCAAACTGAACGACTTTCTCTACGGGACCAACATGGAAATCGCGAAAAAAAAATTTGATGTCCCATACAAAATTGCAAACACAACTTGACTAAAATGTATGGGGCAGCAGATTTTTTTTTAAATTACAAATGACTACAGAACGACCAGGAAATTAATTCCGCTCGTCGATCTTCGTTTGCGCAGAGCAGGCCCGAGTCCCCGAGAAAACCCGAAGTCATTTGGTAATCAAAGGGTGCAAAGTCGGATAGCAGCGGAAAGGGCGCGAAAACAAATTAGCCAATAGCGTAAACGGATTGAATGCACATCCTGATTGGTCAATATAATTTCGCGCGCTATTAAAATTTGCCAACTGCGCAGGTACATCGCTAAGAGTTATAAACCTGGTACTACTGTAACAACCAATGTCTTTAATCATCATCATCTTCCTATCACCGTCCACCTGCTAAACATATTATATTACGAGAGAAAAGCGTACTTCTGGTAAACATCAGCTGCAAGGCTGATTCAGTGTTCATAGGGCACAGATCACAAAAACTAAAGGGAGATGTGAAAACGGGACGGGGCCAGTGTCGCAGCAATATGCGCAAAAACGGAACACATTGCTCGCGACAGTAAGGATTCAATATATTATGAGGCTGAAAGCCAGTCGAGATATTATGTGTAAATAGTTTACAATGCTTGCGTAGTACTAAAGAATATTCGAACGTTGAGTTCTGATACCGCAATGGATAATGAGCACATTCAAGCTAACAAAATACTTTCTATCGCGTGGTACTGGTGGTAATGCGACACTAGGTTTCGTACTCAGTGCGTTGGTTGGCATCTCTCTAGATCTCTATGGTGTAGAGCTTTGAACGGCTGTATCTCCTAAACCGACTGGCAGTTCAAATCAGTTTTTGTACTGTTCACATAGCTACAGAGCATACTACAACAATATCATAGGATCACCTGATCGATAATTTGTTACTGAATTTTAAACAACAACTCCTAAACCGACTGGATTTCCTAGTCCTAGAACTGGTTCATCCCCATCACAGAGATCTACAACCTATGAATACAGAATCAGCCTTGCAGCTGATGGTTACCAAAAGTACAAAAGTACACTCATAGCCCAGTCATTTTACGGTTTGAGCCGGGAATAATTAGAAATTGACTTTTTTTTCGGTATAATATTGAAGAGCCAATTTGAGCCCAGAAATGTACCAAAATTTAAAAAAAATAACGTCAGCAACAGTTCCAATTTTAAAATTTAACTATTATCCGTTCTAAAAAAACATTTTATTGCACATATTTAAGGCTTTACAATTATACATACTACAAACATGGTGTAGTATGTGTAGTATGTATATTTTTGTCTACTTAAAGGTTTTGAAAAAAATATTCGTATTTTCTAATAAATACATAATTTTTTAAATTTCATTGCCTATTTTATTGCTCTAAAATAATGTTAAATCTAAGTCAAATGAGTGCATTGGTATTAATATTAATAATTTAAAATTCTTCTGGGACACACAATTTTGATTTCTATGTTGCGTAGCGTTTTTTTTTGTAAAATGCTTTAAGACAGTCCTTTTGTCACTTAATGGTTCCGGTTACAGTTTAAAAGTACAATTAGTAATTACTCCCTACCCCGCCTAACAAAAGTCCGTAAAATGACTGGGCTATCATCTCTTGCTAATAGGACTCTCCCAAGGCGCGCCACAAAATTATATCCTCAGCCTGACTGGACAGGGGTCTAATTGTATAACAACCCGATTCCGTCGGCATCAAATCGACATGGTGTGTGTGGTAGTTCTTAGCGATATCTGCTTCTTATTATTCAGTTAACTAATTTCAGAAAATGGATATGATAATCAGAGAAACAAACAAAATATTACTTAAAAATGGCTTAGTACATTCATAATATTTTAAACGATATGATGGAAAACTTACACAATAGCCCTACTAGAACGGCGATGATAGGATGATGATGATGAATCTAATGAAATTAATGTAAAGGTTGTGATGGTAGTTTATTAATATTGTCACACGACCCACAGTATAGAAATCAAATTCTACTTTGAAAAACGAGTCTGGGTTTTAAATATTATTTTGGTTTTACGTTAAATTAGCGACCTCAATTTTATAAATTCCATTTTGATGATTAACTTTACTTTTTGCTAAAAATATTATTGCCAATTTCATCTAACAATCATTTTTAAATACCCAGATGGAAAAAAATGTCATTTAATAGAGACATACACTTGGCTTTATTTTTTTTCCTTGATAACCATTACACCAACCGGGTCGCGGTTGGTGTAATGGTTACCACGCCGGACTGCCAATCCAGGGTCCTGGGTTCGAACCCCGGTTCGGTCATGGATGTTTATATGTTTGTGCCGTTTTTGTATGGTTTCCATAATAAACTGCCTTTAGTGCTTGCTAGGGATCATTACAATGTATGTGCCTGTGAGCGTTATTTATTTTTATACTGCATTAAAATACATGATCGGGGTGATCATAAACTTTGCTACAGCCACGAACCATCATTGTAAGTTTGCAAAAACGATGGCTAATATTTTATTGCATTAGATTAGATACGACTATTAAATTGATCATATATTTCACATTTCCTAATTAAATTATCTAAATCGATTTCATACACAATAAAAAAAGTAACAACAATCTATTTTGCCCTAACAAACCATTGAAATGAATTTAATTGCATTTCGATTCGGCACTTAAATTAACTATCTACGAAGCACATTAAACCAAGCCAATTTCATCTTTATGACAAACGTAATAAGATTTATATCAAGAGACGTCGTACATCGGTTAAATAGTACAGTCTAATTATTAAATAAAACACCCAGGGCATTGTAGTTCCTTATGATAAGGTCCACAATTGATGGAACTTGGCTTGGGTATTGTTATCTAACTTATAGTGAAAGTATCGATGGTTTTGGCGATTGTTGTTATAATTACACAATGGATAAAGGGCCTACAAATGTTATTGTAGTAACTATGAAGTACTAGAGGAAAATCCCAGCAAACAATTTGGTCGTATTAGGCCCCCATTGACTATTTTGACTCATATAGTGGTGCTTTATGCGTCTAATGTTCGACTATACGACACCTATACGACCAAATTGTTAGTTGGGATTGTAGTGTGACTAAAGGTAACCTACCTATGAAATGAAACTATGCGATAAAGATATCGCGAAATTTGATTGTGGGGCCATTGTGAGTAGGTATAAGTGAATTACGTTTTGGTCAAAGATCTCTCTTTGACCAAAACGTAATTACCCATTTCTCTTTCCGTTCTCTTACTCTCTCGAGTAAGAGAACCGAAAGAGAAATGGGTACCAACGGGCTGGGCCTAAAGATAAATGAAACCAATACGAAATACCTATAATCACTTACCTACCGTACCTACCTACTTTACGAAAGGAAAACCTAGAACTTTTATTAGAAGACTGGCGCAAAGTATAGTACCTATCCATTACAAATATGTTTGTTTACCTGGGACATACTATTCGTTAGGTAGGTCCAACTTCAAGAAAGAGATCAACCGTCGAATCCAACTCGGCTGGGCAGCGTTCGGGAAGGTACGTAGTATCTTCACGTCCCAAATACAACAAAAGTCTTCGAGCAGTGTATGTTGCCAGAACGGTGTGTGTTGCCACTTATGAAATATGGAACAGAGACGTAGTCGCCTTTCTCCATGAAAACATTGTTAAGGGCCTATATAGAAAAATAATTGAAGCGAAATGGGCGTGTGATAGCTTATATTACTGCCTGATGCGAGAGAAAGACATGGGGCGGCGCGCGCGCCTGATACGACGCAAGCGTAAAACACACTTTATTTAATACAGTTTTTGAGAGTTACGCGGTTATTATTTAATTAAACTAACTAACTTTAATTTAACGGGTTCTTACCGCGTTTTGGTATAAAAAAAGGCAAGGTACCCGTTAAAATGTTTATTTCTAGATTACACTTTATTTAATTGTGATTGTACTATTTATGTAAGTTCCGTTCTGCTCTTATCAAAATTTGTAAAATATCAATCTCTTTTTTTAAATCAAGTCTCGTGTTTCTACTATTCACCGTTTAGCAGTTTCAAACGTTTATAAATAAAAACGGAGGCTACTTTGGCTTATTTTTCTATCGAGAAAATGTGTCTTAATCGTGTTTTGCTCTTGTCAAAACTTCAATTATATGTTCAATTTACACATATCCACTAATCATACTCCTACTGTTAGTACTTTATGATATATGACGATTTGAAGAATCCTATTTTTTCACATAGCCTCTTTAAGATTCTGAATGTTTTTGGGAAAGTTATTTGATAAAAAAATATTAATAATCAAAAGGTGTCTGTATAATCATGTTTATATCGAAACATATCAAAAGAAATTTCACTGTTGTTTCATTGTTGTTGACAGGTTGCAAAAACTAATAGTTCATTAACCAATAGCTATTATGTATGTCGCAAGAAAACGTACAATGACATAAATTGTCATAAGCATTCGATTAACATATGTTTGCATTTAATGATTTACCATAAGTTTACCGAAGTTGGCCACATGTAGGAGTTGGTACCTATTTATTACTAGAATTAAATATTTGAAATTCTACATGACCTACAAAAGTTGACTCTTTATCTCACAATCACTGCATTATACTAAAACAATAAAAAATGTCTACACAATGAGTAGAATATGATTACAGTACAAATCTGTTACTTTACAAATTCTAACTTGATTCCCTCTAAAGGGGTTTGTGTAACTTTATATGGACTAATGGCGTCAATTTTTTTCTTTGCGGCCACAGATAATTATATTACTGTTTTGTAACATTTATAAAGATGTATTATGATTTATAAACTATGCTCT
This sequence comes from Agonopterix arenella, assembly GCA_927399405.1. Classification (NCBI taxonomy): domain Eukaryota; kingdom Metazoa; phylum Arthropoda; class Insecta; order Lepidoptera; family Depressariidae; genus Agonopterix; species Agonopterix arenella. Next base: position 8,138,615 of record OV656710.1, read on the forward strand.
GAGTAGTATCGGAGCCGAGACCCACGACAAAGCGTTTAAACGAGAAAAACGTCATGCGCGCTCTTTCTGGCATACGTGAAATAACATATAACATAGAGATAGATGTAAATTAAAAGAAGATGTAGTGACAAGAATAGAGAAAGGTATGCTTCGTTGGTTTGGTCATGTGGAGAGGATGAGTGATAGCAGATGTACGAAAGAGATATATGTTGCTAATGTGAGTGAAAGCGTCGGCAGAGGGCGCCCTCGTAGGACGTATGCTGATGAAATCAGTTGCGTCCTACAAAAAGGGGAGGTGCGGAGTACTCGAAACCGACGGGCATGTATGAAGAGATGTATGGATGTGCATGAGGCAAAAGAAGTATGTAAGGATCGTAGTAAGTGGCGCGCCCTGGCCTACCCCACTGGGAAAGAGGCGTGACATTATAGATAGATAGATAGTGAAATAACAAAGATGGAGGCACATTTCGTTTTTTATCGTTTTCTCGGGGGTGGCATGCGAGGCCTACAGATTGGATTTTTTTTTGGACGGGGCAGGGGCAGTTGTTTAGTACCTTAAGCGTTGAAGCTACAGGGAAACGTATACTTAGAAGACAAGTGCTTAACTTTTCACACATTAAGACCAGATGCATTAACAGATTAAAAAAAAATACTGTCATCCAGAAAATTGCCATTTTACACAAAAACGTTTTTTGATGTCAATCGAACATGTTTCATATAAGGTTAAAAAACTCACCCTTATTAGTGAGAGTCCTTAAGGCTGGGCCACACAGAGTGCGGCTGCGGGCCGGCTGCGGGCCGGCATGGCAGTAGTTGTAAACTATAGAATTATAATGCGAGGTGTCACACTGCGGCTATCGTTCCGCAGCTGTTCCGCAGACGCGCCGGACTGCATCTAGTGTGACACCTCGCATATCCTATCCTACTATATATCCTACTAATATAATATTATAAACGCGAAAGTTTGTAAGTATGGCTGGATGTTTGTTACTCTTTCACGTAAAAACTATTGAATGGATTTTAATGAAACTTTACAATAATATAGCTTATACATCAGAATAACACATAGGCTACAATTTATAAAGATTTTGTGTGAATTGTCCAGACGTCACCAACACCAGCTTGTAATTTCATAGTTTACAACTACTGCTGGCCAGCAGCCGCTCTTTGTGTGGCCCAGCCTTTAGTCCTTGAGTGGAATCCTACAGGCTATTAAATTAACTTATTACCGAAGAATTAATGCTATTAATAAAAAAAAACTCTCAATTATAACGGTTCCAATAAGCGCCTCAATAAAACACAACATAAAATAAGTACTTATATAGAAGAATGTTCATAGGTGAACTCGTCAACATGTTTCAAGTTTTTTGCCAATTGTAGAGGTACTTAACATTTTGTAAAATATGACCGCAGGCTGCTGTACAAAAACTGATCCGTTATGAGCTTATGAGTGATGTGGTACAAATATGCCGTTAGCAGTGATTTTAGAAAATATTTGACGATAAGATATGCTATAAAAAGTTCATGTGTTCGTGGGAAATTGTTTAGTAAATTACTAAAACTAAATTATAGTTTTAGTTAAAGCGCGACCTTACCGGCGCATCGTTTCAAAAACGACAATTTTTATATTACAACGAGCGTTAACCCGCGACTTCGTCCGCACAAATTATATACCAAATTTTAAGTCAGATCATAAGCTATCAAACAAAAAAAGTTTCATCAAAATCGGTTCAGTAGTTTTTGCGTGATGCTCGTTCAAACAAACAAACACACAAAAAAACACACAAACAAACAGACAGACAAAAAATCCAAAAATCAGGGATACCTAAAAACCATATCGTAACTTTTTTTTTGTTAATATCTTCAATGTACAGACAAACTTGCTATTACAGTTTTATAATTTTACATTTAAATCGTTTCAGTAGTTTTTGCGTGATACTCGTTCAAACAAACAAACAAACACACAAACAAACACACAAACAAACAGACAGACAAAAAATCCAAAAATTGGTGAAATGGAATTAGGGACACCTAAAAACCATATCGTAACTTTTTTTTGTTAATATCTTCAATGTACAGACAAACTTCCTGTTACAGTTTTATAATAGTACGAGCGTTAACCCGCGACTTCGTCCGCACAAATTATATACCAGATTTTAAGTCAGATCATAAGCTATCAAACAAAAAAAGTTTCATCAAAATCGGTTCAGTAGTTTTTGCGTGATACTCGTTCAAACAAGCAAACAAACAAACAAACATACAAACAAACAAACACACAAACAAACAGACAGACAAAAAATCCAAAAATTAGTGAAATGGAATCAGGGACACCTAAAAACCATATCGTAACTTTTTTTTTGTTAATATCTTCAATGTACAGACAAACTTCCTGTTACAGTTTTATAATAGTATAGATTAGTGTATTACTTCATACACCATCAGCAATGGTCGGTCTGTGAAGTTTTGTGCTGTTTGTGTTATGTAAAAAAATTGTAGCTCTCGTTCAGTTTAATTTTTATTATTTATTTATTTTTTATTTATTTATTTGAATCAGACAACAGTACAATGTATAATTATCACGGGCCCATATTATAAATACCTTAACCTAAAATACATAAAAATATAACTTAACTAGCTGTTGCCAGCGACTTCGTCTGGGTTACCCGGATAAAAAGTACCCTATGTGTTGTCAATATGTTTACTTTTTGTATCCTGATAATATAATATTTAAGATGTTGTGACAAGGATGAGAAGTATGTATGGTACGAGTACCTATGCTTTGTTTACTTGGTCAAGTGGAGAGGATAAAATTAACAGCAGATAGACCGACCATTGCTGATGGTGTATGAAGTAATACACTAATCTATACTATTATAAAGCTGTAGCAGAAAGTTTGTCTGTACATTGAAGATATTAACAAAAAAAAAGTTACGATATGGTTTTTAGGTGTCCCTGATTCCATTTCACAAATTTTTGGATTTTTTGTCTGTCTGTTTGTTTGTGTGTTTGTTTGTTTGTTTGAACGAGTATCACGCAAAAACTACTGAACCGATTTTGATGAAACTATTTTTGTTTGATAGCTTATGATCTGACTTAAAATCTGGTATATAATTTGTCGCGGGTTAACGCTCGTAGACTATAAAATAGGTGTTTCCAAAATTACGGAAATAATACCAGCACATACCTAATGTAACGTGTCGAGTGACATAGCTCTTATTTCTCTAACTTACGAGTGAAATTGTCTTGATTAGTGTAACGTCTTACGTGACATGAACATTGCGAGTAATTTCATCGAATCGACTGTTTATTGTGAAATTGTTATAAAGGCTATCAAATCTGTGATTATAAGCTGACATGTGAATTTGTTCCGTTATTCGGGTCATTAGAGTTGCTTTTTTATTGGCTGCAAATGTCAATCTTTGTATCCGCTTACATGCGTCTAGAAAAATGATAGAAAATTACAATGGTTAGGTACTTTTTATTACTGTTGCTTAGAATCATTGAGTTTAAATTTAACGAGCGTTAACCCGCGACTTCGTCCGCACAAATTATATACCAGATTTTACGTCAGATCATAAGCTATCAAACAAAAAAAGTTTCATCAAAATCGGTTCAGTAGTTTTTGCGTGATACTCGTTCAAACAAACAAACAAACAAACACACAAACAAACAGACAGACAAAAAATCCAAAAATTGGTGAAATGGAATCAGGGGCACCTAAAAACCATATCGTAACTTTTTTTTTGTTAATATCTTCAATGTACAGACAAACTTCCTGTTACAGTTTTATAATAGTATAGATTAATACAATCATAGATTATGCAGATAATCCTTTCATTTCATTTCGTGTCGGAATTCGGAATAGGAAAATAGATATACAGGATGTAAGGAAAAGAATCATTAATCTATGGATGTGCTACAGGGAATGTTCCTCCATTGAAAAGGGAAGATCTTCCACCAGGCTATGTGTGAAGCCTGGGGACCGGCCGTGGTCCTACAGTTCTTAGTTGGACCTTGTATATGTATCGAATCTCTGTGATTATTTCTCTTGCGCGATGTATGTCTTGCATTCGATTGTGAATCTTATTTGTAGTAGGTTACGAGTTACGTATTCACGGTGAACGTTGTCTATGTATGGAGCATATTTCAGAGAGCGACGGTATCGCCATCTGTTGGCATCTTTGCTATAACTTGTGGGTGCATCTGTAGTATTAGGGTGGGACATCTGTAGCAAGTCCCCACAAACCTTTACTACATACTCTGACCCATCAGAGTGAACAACTTTTACTATGGGATCAAACCTGTCAGAGCATAAAAAAATCAGCTGTTCCATACTGAACTCCAATACTTACTCTACTCACTTTACTATGGGACCAACTTTGAAATCGCAAAAAAAATCAACTGCAATAGCCAAAAAACCAAAATGTATGAAACAGATATATTTTTTCGCTCTTTCATATTAAGTCCCATAGTAAAAGTTGTTCAGTTTGATGGTTTGAAGCACCCCTTTAAGTAGGTATGTAACGCATTTAAGTTTACACCCTGTATAAAAGTAGGTACTTTTACACCCTGTATAAAAGTAGGTATTTTAAGGAGGTTGTATAGCCATAGCTTGCTGGCTGGTTTTTATATGAAACAAATTTGGAACGTCGAATAACCCCAGCGCGCGCTTCAATTATTATGGGGGTCGGCAGATGAAGATCGTTCTCAGGGCTAAAAGCAAAATAATACAAAATAAATAAGTAAACAATCAGTAAAGCTTTATTTAAATTACCATCTGAGATGCGCCTCCAGAGTACACATATACTTCAAGAATGAATCACAATAATAAAGACATAAATGTCGAAACCTCCAGTACATGTCATGTCATGGCAACACAAAAATCATAATAACAACTTTGTGAACATCCATCAAGCATTCCACAATAACACCTCTAACTTAATTGTTGGTTAACAATTAAAAAAAAGACTCAAGGTTTTGAGAATGAGTGAAGCAACTTACGTGAGAGAATTTGTAATTGTAATCAAAATTTGTCCACTGCGGCACTGCCCTTATTTTGAAATTCTTTGCGCGAACAAATGTTTTGGGCAATTTGTCAATTGTCCATTCAAGAGACGAGTGCTGAATTTTTAATATGAGGTTGTTTGCAAAACTGTTCCGTCGCCTGAGATTAACGAGCTCGTGTATTCTTGTACCTATAACCTACTAATATTATAAAAGCGAAAGTTTGTAAGTATGGATGTTTGTTACTTTTTCACGTAAAAACTATTCAATGGATTTTAATGAAACTTTACAATAATATACCTTATACATCAGAATAACACATAGGCCTCAATTTATAAAAATACTGTGTGAATTGTCCAGACGAAGCACAGACGAAGTCGCGGGCACCAATTAGTCTTACATCATTTTCTGTGTGTAAATTTAAAGTAGATATATAATAGGTAAATAGCTTCGACATTGTTGTTTTTATATTTTTATACAGATTATCTAGTCCCATAAAAAAACATACAACATTTAGCCCAGTCATTTTACGGTTTGAGCCGGTACTAATTAATCTGAATAAATTTATATTTTTTTCGGTATACTATTGAAGAGTCAATTTGAGCCTCGAAATGTACCAAAATTAAAAAGAAACCACGTCAGCAACAGTTCCAATTTTAAAATGTTGCTATTATCTCGTTCTAAAAAACCTGATGGTAAATTTTTTGGCACCTATTTAAGGCTTTACCATTATACATACTTTAAACATGGTGTAAAATTTTTTTCTACTTAGTAGGTTTTGAAAAATACATTCGTATTTTCTAATAAATACCTCATTTTCTAAATTTCAATGCCTATTTTAATGCTCAAAAATAATTTATATTGTTAAATCTAAGTCAAATGAATGCATTGGTATTAATATTATTAATTTAAATGCCTTCTAGGACACACAATTTTGATTTCGATGTTGCGTAGCGAATTTTTTTTTAATATGTTTTAAGATAGTCTTTTTGTCACTAAATGGTGCCGGTTACAGTATAAAAGTCCAATTAATAACTACTCCCTACCCCGCCTAACAAAACTCCGTAAAATGACTGGGCTAATTAGGTATTAAAATTTCTTAGGTACACAAAGTCAATTGAATTAGAAGAATGTTAAAGCATCCGGTTGGAGACGCTCTTCTGGATTATCTTATTGACCTAAGATAACCTGTAGATTCCCAGTTCTGGGCATAGACCTCCTCTGACGAATAAGGATAAGAGGGAGTGGGCTATACTCCACCTCGCGGGATCCTCTGGTCCTTATACAGAGTGTTAGGGTAAACAGTTGCATTACTTGAAGGGGTGATTGTACCCATGATCTTTACCAAGATGAACTTTACCAAGAAACCTATAGGAAATTCGTAAAAAAAATTTGGACGTCCCTTACTAAATGCAATCATGCTGATCGCACGTTCGTATGAAAAATAGATTTTTTTTTTGCTAATTTCTCTTTGCTTTTTTGGTAATTTTTATCAGTATCATGGGTACACTCACCCCTTAAAGTACAGTAGTACCCGGTTTATAAGTCTCACCGATGTAGCGCAGTTGACAAATTTTAAAAGTGCGCGAAATTATATTGACCAATCAGGATGTGTCGCCTTACCGCTATTGGCTTATTGATTTCGCTGCCGAAGCATCCATTGTCTGCTATTCGAGTTGGAGCGAGATAGAGAATACCCGATTTTGCACTGCTCTGCGCAAACGAAGATTGTCGAGCGGAATTATTTTCCTGGTCGTACTGTAATGCAACTGCATACCCTAAAACCCTGTATTGAATGTAACAGTGTTTAGGCAACAAAGAGACAGAAGATTTGATGGTGGTACTTACGTAACCGTTCTAGGTACCAACTCGTACTTATACTTTGCTTTTAGTAACCTCGTGCTTAGGCCATTGACCGCTTACGATACGCACCTGTGATCAGAATATTGATTAGCCTTTGTTTGGACTGCTGTTTATAGAAATTCGCCAACATAAACCCACATCAAAACAAATCGTACCTACGCGGTTCCATTCCAATAAAGATTGTACAAATACAAATATCTTTATTAGCAAAAGATAAATTCAGTACACATGATACAATGGACCCCAAATGCGGCAAGCCAGAATCTCGGGAATCCGTAGAGATTTGTCAGGAAAAAAAATTACTAATTTTAGTACAGAGTGAGCGAAGTTAGATGATTATGAGAAAAAGAGTTGAGTTTAATGATTTTGTCTTAGAATGTTAAACAAAATCCTTAGATTAGAAATTTTAATATATTCATCAATCAAACTCTTAGATTACTACGAGGTACAAAATATACTCTGAAATCTCGATAATTATCGATAGTGATGTCTATTCTTAGGATAGTTGACTAAATACTATGGGATTAATCCTCCTAGCTAAGATAATATCCACATCTGTATAATATTATACGACTTTTCAGCTGATGATCAGACCATCAAACTAAACAACTTTCTCCTTGGGATCAGCTTCAAAAACAGTTTTTTTTCGCGATTTCGATGTTGGTCCCATAGAGAAAGTTGTTCAGTTTAATATACATGGTCTCCTGAAGAAACCGTCAGCATATTCAAACACACCCTGTTTGACCTTGACATTTGATTATGAATTATACGCCTATTAAAGGCAGAGCTTATTTAACTTTTTAAACAACTTCTTGACATTATGCACATTACATGCATTTCTATTTCTGTTTTTCTTCATTTCTTTTTATGCCACAAAAAATTGATTTCAATAATTCTTTGTTCCAGCCATTCAACAATGCCATAGAAGAGCACGACAAAATGGCGTTACGACTAAAGAAAGATATAAAGAAGGCGTCGTACTACGTGTGGTTCCTGGGCGCGCAGGAGTCGCGGGGCCTGCGTGGGGACGAGTTCGCGCTCCCCGCCATAAGGCTCCTGGAGGAGAGGGCGAGGGATTTAGAACCTTTCAAGGTCACTTTACAGGTTAGTGTACACATTGTATAAATGTAACATATAATATGCAGATTGTGCACACCTCACAACAGTACATACGTTTCGGGGTCTTTACTCGAATGCTTTCTCCTAGGAAAAACATATCAGGTATTCCTTTTTAAAATGTGTTCCGCCGTGTGGTTTTTGACAGGATTTTATAGAAATTATAGCACCCAACTTAGGCGCCAGTTTCCACCCACAGACTATTCTACGGGGTGTAAAATTAAATGTGACACTAACTTAAAGGGGTGCTTCAGACCATCAAACTGAACAACTGATATGTTTTTCCTAGGAGAAAGATTTCGAGTAAATACCCCGAAACGTAGGTACTGTTGTGTTGAATGATGCCAGGATCTGATATGAAGCCTTCAAAAGCCTTTACCGATGATAATTATTTTCTCACCAGGTCTCGCACAAAGGCCTCAAGATAATCCAGAATGTGACGGCGAAGGGTAAACAGCAGACTATCAAGCACTTCATCCCCCACGGCAGCATCACCAGCGCGGTGGTGCAGGGTGACGTGGTGGCATGTGTGCTGCTGCTCTATAACCCTGTTACTGGCTGCCCTGTTCACGTGCACGCTTATAGGTAAGCTTTTAACTGTTCACTTTTTATTTACGTTACGCTGAAAAAAAAGTTTAAACAAAAAAAAAATTGGGTTAGGTATTACATATATGTAGTTCGGTAATCAATATTATTCGGTAAAATTTAACAAAAGTTCGGCTATTTTAATCAAAGTTCGGTAATAATATAATTTAACAAAACATTTAGTAAATTTAACTAACTGTTTGGGGTAAATTCGGTTAATCACATTTTCATTGCAGTTTTACCACTATGATAATCATAATTCCCGTGGAAGTTTTACAAAATGCATTCAGAATAATGTGCATTCAGATATATACCACGATTACATCCCTTCATATTTAGATATAATATAAAGTATCTCAAAGGAGCATCTACTCGTTGGATTATGTATCCCCTATCCAAGCCATCTAGTTTCCGGACTTGGAAACGGCCTGTGAAATTCCTTCCAAGATAGAAAAAGTCTGTTCTTGTAAATAGGTAGGTAGTAATTTTATGACTTCAGTTTATTTAAAAAACCTAGAATTTAGGACTTGCGCAACAAACACCAGGCCTCCACCATCGTACTCAGGATTGAATTGTGTACGGAGTAGAAACAATATCGGTATTTTGTGGTTTTTCCCATCTGAGAATTTACTTCATCAACAGCAAACCCAAATATAAATAAAATAGAACAAGTAGGAAAAATAGAGAATCCAGAAAAAGAAAAGAAAACTTGTAAATGAACATGTTACAAAAATGTAACTCAAGCTTAAATTAAGTAACAAACGCATTAGGGATTCCTTGAAAACAAAACAATAAAAGGCTCAAGGCTGAATTTAAGTAAGTGATAAGTATTCACATTGAATGCATGGAAGAATTCAATGGCTTTTTGAAACACAGGACTAGATAATGTAGGTACATAATGTTACGTTCATTCTAAATTCGTCCTTATTATCAAGCAGTAAGGTTTCCCGGGTGTACAATTATTTGATAATTGGTCTGTATTTATTGGTGGTAAATAATTTCGCAAATATAAAGGAGTGTCAGTTACGTTTACATTAGCGTACAAGTGCTAGAAAAATATCGAATAGACACTTGACATTTGTGGTTTGAAAATACACGACCTTTGTGCATCTCAAATGTCATCATAATTTAGAGCCAAGAGCACAGACAAGAGAATAATCGATACCGTGTAAAATTTCAAGTGGAAGTATTGTTAAATCTTACGGAAAACACCTTCGAAGTTATTAAATTAAAATTGTGTTAAGTTGCCTATACAGGGTGTAAAAGTAAATGGGACACTTACTTAAAGGGGTGCTTCAGACCATAAAACTGAACAACTTTTACTATGGGACCAACATTGAAATTTGCGAAAAAAAATCCGCTGTCTCATAGAAAACTGCAAACATAATTCGACTGAAATGTATGGATACATAATTTTTTGCGATTTCGATATTGGTCCCATAGAGAAAGTTGTTCAGTTTGATGGTATGGAAGCACCCTTTAAGTAAGTGTCCCATTTAATTTTACACCCTGTATTAATGGAAATCCACTCATTCACACGAAGTACATTTAGGTACTTATTATTTATTGATATGAAATGGGCTTGCGACAACCGTTTGACATTCCACGGTATTAATAAATCCGTCTTGCTTATAACTCGATTACTGCAGAACGAATGAATTCTGTAAGTAAAATAGGTATGATGAGGATTTGCTGACTCTTTTGAAGATTCGATAGTTTTTGCATCTAAATAATAGAGGTTGGGGCTTACAAGGTCAGCAGGGAGGCTCCCGGAGGAATTTGTACATTTTCTTATTGCATGCAAACAGCTTACTTGATCTTAACAAGGACAAAATGTGCACAATAGAAAGATCCACTGCAAACTAAATAAATATGCACACGCTGAAACTAAATGACTCAACCAGCCGCAGATTCTGCAAAGAGGAGATGGAAACTCCCTTCCATCTGCTATGCAAATTTGGCGTACTCATGTACAAACGTATCCATCTAGGTAGACAGGTTTTGGCACCAGATGCACAAACGGGGAGACCGCTGGAAATCTGCTGCAGTTCTTTCACGTGAACCTAAAAACAAATACTTAGCACCCAAACAAGTCTTGTTGATCCGTTGCAACAGATCAAGGATGCACCTTACAGCTCGTTGCAACATGCTGTGCTATTCATAGCTAAATGTCAGTCGCGAGTCGCGAGTCGCGGCTCACCCCCCTTTGTTCCGACTTATTCTGGTGCTTGTAATATTTGTATCGCGAGCGTCTGTGGCGTGTTGCGGAAAGCTATGGAAACAGAATCTTCAGGTCGAGGTTCGAATCCGCACGGATGACATGCCATGTACAAATGAGTTTTTCTAACTTATGTACGTAATACCGACTGCTCAACGGTGAAGAAAAACATCGTGAGAAAACCTGTATACACTGAAGAAGAAATTCCGACGCGTACGTGAAGTCTACCAATCCGCATTGGGCACGCGTGGTGGACTAACTCCCATACACCCTCACAGAGGGCAGGCCTGTGCCATGCAGTGGGACGTATAAAGGATGTGATGATGATGATGAATATTTGTATGAACTATTTAGATGGCTAGCTATGCGCTTTAGCCTATGTCTTCCTCCGATTAGAATTCGTTAATCGAGGTGTTCGTTACGCGGTGGTCTTACAGAGGCTGAATTGAAACCGGGCCGTACCATTTTAGCAATAAATGTTTACCACGAGGAATTCTGTTTGGCATGTCTCTTACAAAGTCAAAAAAAATCCCGGTCCACCCCGCTCTTAGCTAAGGCACAAGCTAAGGTAGATAAGCAAAGCGTCGGCCAAACCAAGATCGTTGTTTCTTTTGTAAAATAAAAATAAAAAAATGTTTATTTCACTCACTTAGCCTTACATACATTTTATGATGCTCAAAATGTTAGGTATTTTAGAAGAATACTGTGACACTACTTACGGGAACTCTGACTCTAAAACAAAGAAAATCTGATCTATGAGAGTCAGTTGTAAACGATCTAAACCCCACTTGCGCACTCCTGCATGAGTAGCATGCCACCGTGATACAGCGCTATCACACTTCCGCTCTCTTTCTATTTGCGCGCGAACGAACGAGATAAAAGACGTGATACAGCCGTATCACGTGTAGCATGCTACGGCTTCTGGATAGCAAATAACTCCGGGTAAAATAGCTTTAAATTCGACTACAATACAGCAAAAACTTTGTACCTATTGATGTTTGCTACCTATAGTCATTATTGGTAAACCAATTTACCTTTCTTTAAACTTTCAAAACGTATTATCTCAATTTAAATGAAATGTGCCAACCCTGACTGGATTCAAATAAACGTAATGTAGCAACCTTAAGTTGACATATCACGCTGCGCGCGCATCCGCGGGGTCGAGTGAAGCGACATCTATTGCGACTCGCCAAGAATTTGTGACAAGGCCTAACTTGTATTATAATGGTTTTCCTTAGTTGAATATAGGTTTTTAGATATCCGCTATCTTAATGCTTTAGAAAGGATGTTTCAATCTTTGTAAACATTTTATTTCTCCGTAGTTTGAGTTGTCGAAGAGTTTTCTCTTAGGCAGGAAATGGCAGCACCTATTCAGGATTTAACTAAAGTAAAAATATAAATTTAAAACTTTTAAGGGGGTTGTTTAGACCATCAAACTGAACAACTTTCACTATGGGACCAACATCGAAACCGCGAAAAAGAAAATCATCTGTCCCATACATTTAGATTAAGTGGATTTGTAGTTTAGTATGGAACATCAGTTTTTTCGCGATTTCGATATTGATCCCATCGTGAAAGTTGTTCAGTTTGATGGTCTAAACCACCCCCTTAAATGTTTATTTGATTTTTTGTAACACTTTGTATAGGCTTCGTATCAAACAAAACAATGATTAAGCAGCGTTATTGCTGGCAATGTCAAATAAAAAATAGGCATAAATAGGTCGTATAACAAATAACGCATTCAGTACGAAACATGAATATGATTTTGATGATACCTTCACATAAAAATTACTCGAAACGAATTCAAAGCAAAGGCTGAGCGTTGTTCTTAATTTTCTGACTTCGATCATCCTAAATTAACTACCTTCCCAATACGTTATCATAATATCATCCAATACTCCAATACTCCATAATTTCACGAATAAAAACTAATATTTATCTAACCACCGTTGGAACTAGTACATTTTACCGTTGGAAACTAAAGTTACCTTGGCCCAGTCACTTCTTCTTCCTCTTCTTGATTACGCTGACACCTGTTATCTTGACGCCACTGAGGAACTACTTAACACGTTCCGGGGCAGTGAACGAGACACAATAGAACTTTTATTGTTATCACGTCTATAGGCGGTCACTGTCCTTAAGAAGCTTGAACGTCGACAAAATTTGTGCATTAGGTTTATATTCGGATTACGTAAATTTGACCACGTATCAGACTTTAGAACAAAATTAAAGTGGCTTCCTATCCGTCTAAGGCGAGATGCACATATTGTTTCTACTTTGTACAATATTTTAAATAATCCGTGCTCCCCTTCATATCTTCGTGAACGGTTTAACTACCTAGTACCACGCGGTAAGCCTTGCAGATCAATCACATCGCTGCTTCTAGCACACTTCTAGTCTGTATGGGAATTCTTTCACAGTTCATGCGGCCAGGTTATGGAATTCATTGCCGCATACTATCTGTGCTAGTCCTTCGCTGGACATCTTTAAGAGGAGAGTTAGAGAGCATTACCTATCTAAATAAAGTCGTAGTAGTTATATGTATGTATATAATATATGTAGGTTCATATTATTATATTTGATATTATTATTATTTATGTAAGTATATTTATATATTATATTTATTTGTATATGTGTATCTTATATTATTTCTTATTTTATAGATATTCATTTTACTATCTCATAAATAAGTAGATTTTTATTTGTGTGCACACTTATTTTACCCAAACATATTAGTTTTCCTCTCACTCAACGGTTTGCTGGAAGAAAACTCTTTTAGAGTTAAGCTTGCCTTTGTATATCACGACTTGCTGTAATTTTTTTTTTCATAATTATGTTTTTGTGTACAATAAAGAATCTAAGAATCTAAGAACCATAGTACAACTCTCACAAAAATCCGTAACCCATAACCTAACTCATACAAGTAGGTACACAACGAAGAAGTTGTTAAGCATCCACCGACATTCTTCAGGAAGCAATTGCACAGAGATTGCGAATTAAAAACTAGCCAGCCGAGTTCTCTAAGCCTAATGGATATAAAAAGGCATGCAATAACTTAGTACAGAGATTCTCAAACTATTGAATGGTACAAATCAGTTACGCATAACTATGTCCTAATAGCCCAGTCATTTTACGGAGTTTTGTTAGGACGGGTGTGGAGTAATTATCAATGGGTCTTTTAAACTGTAACCGGCACCATTTAGTGACAAAAAGACTTTCGAAAACATAGAAATCAAAATTGTATCTCCCAGAACGCTTTTAACTAATCAATATTGTTAAAAATGCTCTCATTTTAATTAGATTTAACAATGTAAATTATTTTTGAGCAATAAAATAGGCATTGAAATTTTGAAAATGAGGTATTCATTAGAACATACTAATGTTCATTTCTAAGCTCATATTGGCTCTTAAATACTATACCGAAAAAAAAAAATCTATTATTAATTAGTCCCGGCTCAACCCGTAAAATGACTGGGCTATAAGTTTTAAACTCGTTTAAACCCCCCCCCCCCCCTCGTTTCCCCCTCGGGGGAAAAGTTAAGAGGCCGTTGTCGTTTTCAGGGATGTATAGAAACATTGTACTCGGGTAACAAAAAAAAATAATGGTATTAGGGAGGCAAAAAAGGAATATAGGCTAGGTAAATATTATAGGCACAGAACATTATAAGAGGGGTTAGAAATGCAAAGTAGCGCTTTTGCTTCAGAGACGGCTGTCGCCACTTGTCTTCCCACTCACGCTGCTACAATTACTCATGCCCTCTCGCTTGCACCACGCCGCGCGCCTTATGGTGTTATGCAAATTATTGCATAACTTGTGATGACACGTTCCACGCCTACTTTGCATTTCTAACCCCTCTTATAATGTTTTGTGGTTATAGGTATAGTTAAGCAAATCAATCTAAAAGTGTTTAATATGAAATAAAAGGAACGAAAACCTCATTCACGGCCAATGACTTATTTTAGAAAGTCATTTTAGTATTTAGAAATTATATCGTGTCTTTTAAATGTTTTTTTTTTCATCGATATGACAAATACAGTACGGATATCTTGTAATAGATACTCTTTCATATTCTGTGGTACGGTTCAGGGAGCAAATGCTGCTTATTACTACGGAAAATTGGTAGGACCGAACAGACAGACAGAAGCTGACGTCGTGTCTTGCGTAGGTGGTACGTATAGGTAGTATCCACAGATCACAAAAACTAAAGGGATATGTGAAAAGGGGGCGGGGCCAGTGTCGCAGTAATATGCGCAAAAACGGAACACATTGCTCGCGACAGTGATGATTCAATATATTATGAGACTGAAAGCCTGCCGAGATATTATGTGTAAATAGTTTACAATGCTTGCGTAGTACTAAAGATTATTCGAACGTTCAGTTCTTATACCGCAATGGATAATGAGCACATTCAAGCTAATAAAATACTTTTTATCTCGTGGTACTGGTGGTGATGCGACACTAGGTTTCGTACTCAGCGCGTTGGTTGACATCTATCTAGATCTCTATGGTTACTATCGGTACGCGTACCACAGTTTGAGTAACTCTAGCCTAGACGGAACCAGATGCAGTGGGTTATCACCCTTAACGAGTGATGACCACCGGTTGTAGCCGGGACTATTTAAAGTTCAGTAAACTCGGAATATAAATTACTGAATTATAGAAAACCAGCCGGGAACCCGTGCTTCGCTATGCCCGTGATTATTTCGAAATTCTCATACCATCTTATACCCTTTAAAATAAAATTTCCAAATTTCCTTTCTTAGCGAGCGTTTAAAAGCCGTTAAAGATACATGGAAAATTTGAAGTTGAGTTAAGATCTGTGGTATATAAAGGAAGCGTAGCCTGCGAAGCAGGGGATTGCAGGTTCAATCCCACAAGGGAACATAACTTGTGTAAAGAATTTATAAATGTTTGTACCGAGGTCAGTCTTCACCAAAACAATACATAGGGTGAAATAAAAGCTTCAATTTGAACTCAGACTATAAAAATCAAACTAAAACCACTTTTATAATGGGAGTAAACAAAAACCGGAGTGCAATTCACTAAGCGTTACATCGCTGTCAAAAACATCGACGAGCTCGCATCCTTCAGATCGTCGGAGATTTTATATGAGTTTGACACATGAAATTGAAAGCTCGCCGACGTGTCAACGACGAATTTGGTTGTGACGATGTTTGCGCTTAGTGAATCACATAATCACATTGCAGAAGAGACTTGAGGTAAAAAGTACAAAAACGAATCAAAGATTATTCTATCTAGACATTCATTATTGATTCATGCATTGTTTTCTATACATGGTGTAAACGTTTGACATTTTTAGCCCAGTCATTTTACGGAGTTTTGTTAGGAAGCCCCACCCCTAATTATGAATTGGACTTTTAAACTGTAACCGGCACCATTTAGTGACAAAAAGACTATCTGAAAACATATTAAAACAAAATTCGCTACGCAACAGATTTAAATTATTTTTGAGCAATAAAATAGACATTGAAATTTAAAAAATAAGATATTTAACACATGCAATATTACACATGATATTGATACATGTATGTATTTCAAACTTTTTATTAAATAAATAAAAAATAAAAATAGACAGTACTAATGTCTTTTTCAAAGCCTTGTAAGTAGACAAAAATATTAACACCATGTTTGAATTATGTATAATGGTAATGGCTTAAAAACTTTAAAAAAAATTACCATTCGTTTTTTTAGAACGAGATCAATGCAAAATTTTGAATTTGGGGCTGTTTGCTGAAGTGATATTTTTTAAATTTTGGTACATATCTAAGCTCAAATTGGCTCTTAAATACCGAAAAAAATCTATTATTAAGTAGTCCGGGTTTAAACCGTAAAATTACTGTACTATTTTAGGACTTTACGAGTTATTGATACTAGACAAGATAATCTTTATAACTATGTCCAACTCCATCACCTTTTGACTCTTGTTATAAAAAAAAAACAAAAGGTAGTTATCATATCATAATACTTTCTAATGATATGTCTTCGAATCAACCATTTCTTCATTATCTAGCGCAAAGGTGAGCAGATTGACCTCCACATAAAGAGTAAGAAACCTTCGCCCGGCTTAAATAAAGGCTAATCTGATCATTGACTTCTTATATCCGATCATCAATTAACTATACCAAGCATCTTATTCCATTGTGATAAAGTTTACATTGTAATAAACGTCTATCGGTATTCCTTTCCCTGCATCCGATAAGTCACGTACAATTCGAATTACAAACAATTTGACAGCTCAAAACATTTTATTTTTAATTTTTGCATAAGATGATTGCAATAAACACTTTCTCTTATTAAAAAAAAGAGGATCTAACACCGCAGGATGGTTTTTGGTGACAATTTTTACTCTTCAAGAGAAAGTTTTTTCGTTCATGATATAATAAACTTGATGGGCTCTCTGAAAGTAAATAAATATTCAGTAGATATTCTAAGATGGTCGAATTGACGATGACGTAACAACAATAATTTTATGCTAATGGCGATCCATAAAAACATCCTAAATAAACGAATTGGAAGCTTATAACCACATTACTGACATAAAATCACCGCAAATAGAGAAAAGTGTGAGGTTTTTTCGATAATTTTATTTTTCTTAGACGAAAATGTTTTTTTTTTTTTTTTTTCAATTTTTCTATCGATAACCGATAATGATTATTCATTTCTTTTAAAGACAAACTTTACTTATTGATAATATATGTTGGAATGGAGTACAACGTCTCGTTTAGTTTTCATATTTAGAATTCGCAATCATCAATCTTTGTAGAGGTGATAACATTCCTTCTTTAAAAAAGAATGTTACTGAACGAAAGACGAACATTTAAAAAAAATGTTGGACTAAGATTGCTTTTATTATTTTTACATACGTTTTCTATACACTCCATCAAGTTCCTTGTGCTCTATTAGAAGTTTTTACAGGTCCATGACTTTCACAATTTATTTTGTCGTTACGCGTTTTAATAAAAAGTTTTCTTTGTTGTAAACAATGAAACGCGTTTGGGTGCTAAAAAATGGGATGAATGGTTTGAGCTAACAAGGCGTGAAGTGAAAATTAAAAATGTTGGTTGCTAAAAAGCTGTAAGTATTTTATTTTTATTTTCTCTGTGGCGATGTAACGTGACGAGTTATAACGTCATTTCCGGGTGTTGTCGTCATTATATTTTTTGTAGAACTTAGAAATTACCTTTCTACAAGTTAATCAAGAGACCACCGGAGACCGTAGAGCTGGCAGCTTCCTTGGTCAATTAGATTAGTTATTCAAAGAGGAGACGAAGAAGAAATTGATATCACTTTGTAATAAAAGAAATAAATAATAAATAAACGCTCCAGCATTCTTGGAACTTGAACATGAAATCTGCAACTTTGGATTTTATTCCCTATAACTTTAGATTCTAATTTTGAAAAATCATGAAAAGAAGTCTCGTGTGACCCCAAACGTTCTAAGTTCGAAATTATTGTTTCGCAATTATAGGTTGTCTCGTTTAGTGATAAGGTATAAAATTGAATATAAATGCACATGATTAATTAATCTTATACCGTGGCAGAGGGGAAATGCCTTGAGTACAATCACCCTTTAAAATAATTAAACTATCTTAACCTTGTTATTATTCATTTTTTCTTCGCCTACTTTATTTGTTTTTATTTTTATTTTTAATTAAAGCCAAATTTAAAATTAATTAATTATAATTTTTTAATTATATGTAGCCTTAAGTTGTACATAATGTTTTAATTGTAAATACCTATACCGTTAATAAATACATCGGACATAAAAAACAAATATTAAATGAATGTCTAGATACGTATATAATTTTATCTATTGAGCAAAATAATTACACGAATAATTGTCCTACCTATCCATTGACACAAGTTTTTACGTAATAGACGTGCGCATAGTTGGTCTATCAAACAAAGACTGGCGCGAAGTTGTTACTCTTTATGTGTTTTGTTACTCTTTTGGTTCGGATTAGGACACTTTTGAGCGCGGACCAGACTACGTCCATTAATTGGTAAGTCATTTTTCTAGCAGACACATTGCATAGAAACTAATTTATATACAGATCACCTGTCTAGAATAGCTAATCGAACTATCTACCAGAAGAGTCGCGTTGAAGGTCCGCTATTGGGCATTTTGACGTGTCGATGGTCGATTGTTGGTTGCCCACTCCCGGGCCTACAACGAAGCTCCAGTGGTAGCTCAAGGTAGTTTTCTTTTCGAAAAACAATCCTTGAAGTCACCAAAATACATAAACTACCGTACAACGTCAAGCACTCTTGCTAAATAAACTAGACATTGGCAAAATCATCACAACCAAGATGGCAGCCATTTTTTTTTAAATAGAATAGAATATCTACCAGAATTGTGTATTATTTGGCGTTCAATCATTTCTGTTGTTAATTAGAGAACAGTAGATGCCAGCCTTTAACACATGTTCGTGTATTATAATCATCAATATAATCGATCCGGTGGCCTTGACTTTAAAATGTCAGCATTCCGTAGCGTATAGTGGTTGCTAGATGGGTATTGATATTTTTTGTCTTCGAGACGCATTTGTGAGTTGAATCCATAAAGGTTATGCTAATTCTACTTTACACAGGTTGTATTGAATACAACATAACAATTATTTATACAGGGTGTTAGGGTAAGTAGTGGCATTACTTTAAAGGGTGCTTGTACCCATGACACTGAAAAACGTCACCTAAGATACCTATAGGAAATTATCAAACATAATTTTGGACTTTCCATACTAAATGAAACCAGCTGATCGAACGTTTGTAATAGTTTGTATGAAAAGTAGAAATTTTCCATTGAGAAAGTTGTTCAGTATCATGTGTACCATCAATCACCCAGTAAATTAATGTAACTGTCTACTTTAATGGGTGATTGTACTCACTTTCTTTGTATGAAAAGGTTTCTTTAATGTTTATGGTTTATTCCTTGATCTCGAACCCTAAATATTCTAAAAGTAAACCAAAGTCAAATCAATTCAAAATAATATCACATAGATAACTTTTTTGACGTCATTTTTTGATTCTACCACCGTGTGTCTTCCCACCCCAAAAGATTAAGTGTGTGTCTGTGAGTAACATTAAAATAAAAAATCCTCCACATTTTCATCTTCGCGTTAAAATTTTCATTATTATTATTATAATAAATACCTAGTAAGAATGGGCTTATTAAGTTATTATACAACGGTGTAACGGTAGCATTTCCTTCACAACAACACTTAGACCTAATGTAGATAATATTGTGTATTTGTGTCGCGTGCCACATAATTTGTGTCTAAATGCCATGTTCGTTAGTAATTGACTTAGACGGGAATTACATACTTTAGACACAGAAAAATAGGTACATAGTTTTGTAGTTAGATACTTATATATAGTGAATTAACACATTTCAGTGTAAAATTATAGTACATTATGGTACAAGTGTGTAATGTTGGTGATTACCGCTGAGGCGCCATTGAGACCCGAGCCGTAGGCGAGGGTCTTAAGAGAGCCGAGGACGGTAATCCTCAATACACACGTGTATCATACGACGTTTTTCAACACACTTGTGAAGAAAATAATAATAAAAAATCATTTTATTTAGTAAATAAAAAGTTTATTTAGAGAACATATTTGTACTATTGAATATGATCTTTTTTGTATCGAAACTTTTATAAGAACAAAGCAACTCAAGAACTCAACCAAGAAGTTTAGATGCCTACTATAAAAAACCTATAACTCACTTGTGAATAATAGTAATGAAAAAGTCACAGTTTGATTATAGGTGTCATTATGTGCCTAATTGCGGTGAAATAAGGACCATTTTATGAGCAAGTGTGTTGAAAAATACGTTACATACCGAACAGGGTGTTCAGACCAACAAACTGAACAATTTTCACTACGGAACAAAGATAGAAATCGTGAAAAAGAAATTTTAGACTCTTAGTTTAAAAGGATGCCAATGATCATATCAGTATCATAGGTAGTGGGCACAATCAATCACATCACAAAATTACTATCCTAACCTGCACAAAAACGACAAGATATCTTCAGCGTAGGTGTAACTGGTGTCAGTAATAATAAATTCAATAAACTTAACCTTATAAGCAGCTTACAGATCACAACAAAACAAGTTCTTCAAACAAATCTAGAGCGCGACCGTAACAATCGTAATGAATATCATAAATGTTTAAACTGTTACTTAATAGTGCTATGGTAATATTTATTGTAATATCAGAGGGCCCACCTATGTGCTTGCAGGAATGCCCGTGATTGCAACATATCCGTCAAAGATAATTTGGTATGTGTAGTGTCGTAATCATTACATATCGATAATATCCATAATCGAAATCGAAACCAAACCGATTGAACGTTGCCGCGTTGTTAAAATACAGAAGTACTTCAGAAATAATTCGCGTAAGATATATGACCTAACGGGCCTGGAGGATGGTGTAATGTATAGGGTCCTTCTTAATATGCGGACATTTTTTAAGGGGATGATCAGACCATCAAACTAAACAACTTTCTCTATGGGACCAATATCAAAATCGCGAAAATTGTTCCATACAAAATTGCAAACCGACTCGAGCCAAATGTATGGGACAACTGATTTTTATTTCGCGATTTCGATGTTGGTCACATAGAGAAAGTTGTTCAGTTTGATAGTCTGATCATCCCCTTAAAAAAGTGTCAGCATATTAAGTTGGAAAATCGCCAACCCGCCTACCAAGCGTGGCGATTATGGGAAAACCTCCCTTTTGGGGGAAGCCTTTGTCCAGCAGTGGACGTATTTAAACCAAATTAAAGATTGAAAAATGTGTCTCGGATCGGACGGGACTTGAACCCGCAACCTGCCAAACCGGAGCTGTGCTTTCGTCCAACTAAGCTACTGAGCCATAACATTATCATTTTTAAGGGACGTATCGCCATCTACTGGTGTTTTTTCAAGCTACCGCTACCTTTCTTGTTAAACAGAAGTTCGCTTAGAAAAAAAAAACGATAAAAAGAAGTCTTCATTAAGAAAAGGTGCTTCGCAATTCCCCTAGGACGGAAGTAACAATAGTCTCGGAGCATCGTCCTATTAGGTCAATCGAAATGTCACAGGTTTGATCTACGTAGTACTTTGTAATGAACTACTTTATTATACTAACACATGCCTCAGCTTAATTGGAATGTTTCAAGAAACTATTAATGTCACGCTGTTAATATATCTAATTATCTACCACCTTGGCAATAAATAACATTTATTACAGTCAAGTAATAAAAATACACAATCATGATAAGTGACGATTCAAAGCGTTTATAAAACCGATCTTCCTGAAAACTAACGGTAAACCCCTGGCTTTGGCCTTGACCTCCTGGTTAAAATTGAAATCATAAGACATTTTACAGAAAAATGTCTTTATTTGAACCTTTTAAGTGGCTATGTGAAAAAATAGGATTCTTCAAAGCGTCATATTATGAAGTACTAACAGTAGGAGTATGATTAGCGGATATGTGTAAATTGAACGTATAATTGAAGTTTTGATTAGAGCCAAAACACGATTAAGACACATTTTCTCGATGGAAAAACAAGCCAAAGTAGCCTCCGTCTTTATCGATAAACGCTTGGAACTGCTAAACGGTGAATAATAGAAACACGAGACTTGATTTAAAAAAAAAAGAGATTGATATTTTATAAATTTTGATTAGAGCAGAATTGAACTTACATAAATAGTACAATCACAATTAAGTAAAGTTTGTTTAACGCTTGCGTCGTTTCAGGCGCGCCATCTCTTTCTCTCGCATCAGGCATTAATATAAGCTATCACACGCCCATTTCGCGTCAATTATTTTTCTACATAGTATTCCAGTAGTTTAGGCCGAATGTTGATAATGATGATTAATATGACAAACAGTAACAAACAGTAATAATTTAAGAGAATACACTAGACGAGTGTATTCTCTTGGTGGGTGCGAGCGCGCTGCATTTTTTATTTTTAAATATTAACCAATTAAAAGCAAATGTTGTTAACACAATCTAGAAACCAAAATCGGATTTCCGTTGAAATATTTAGTTTTAATAGTTATACAGGGTGTAAAGAAAAGTATAATTAACCTTTAAACGACATACTGTACCCATCAAACTGAACAACTTTTACTATGGGAGCAAACCGATCGGAGCATAAAAAATGTTTGCTGTTCCATACTAAACTGCAATGCCTTTGCATTCGACTAAAATGTATGAGACAGCCGACTTTATTTGTGCTCCGATCGGTTTGCTCCCATAGTAAAAGTGGTTTAGTTTGATGGGTAGAATATGTGGTTTAAAGGTTAATGATACTTTTCCTTACAACTTGTATAAAAATCTTTGAGCCACGGCAGCTTTGGAACTAAATATTTAACCTGAAATCTAACCTAGGTACCGACACAGATATTGGTTTCTAGATCGTGTTAACAACTTTTTTTATTTTGCTTTACTTACTAAATGTCCAAACTAGGACGTAGGTAACTTCGTTTTGTGTGGAGAATTTTATCAAGAATATCCTCTTAATTTGTGTTATTTTTATAAACTTCACTTATATTATAAGAGATTAAGTGTACTTTTTGCAACCATCAGCAGCAAGGCAGATTCGGTGTTTATGGGGTGTAGAGCATCTCTGTGATGGGGATGGACTCGGTCTGTCCGCATAACTTCA
The DNA here is from genome assembly GCA_927399405.1 of Agonopterix arenella. Lineage (NCBI taxonomy): Eukaryota > Metazoa > Arthropoda > Insecta > Lepidoptera > Depressariidae > Agonopterix > Agonopterix arenella. The sequence continues at coordinate 8,162,082 of OV656710.1, forward strand.
GTCCGTTTAGGAGTTACAGACGTTTAAAGGCCAGTAAAAAATTTACGATTAGCTGCAAGGCTGATCGTATGATATTATTGTAGTGTGCACTGTAGCTATGTGAACAGTACAAAAACTGACATGAACTGCCAGTCGGTTTAGGAGGTACAGCCGTTCAAAGGTCGGACCTTTGAACGGCTGTAACTTCTAAACCGACTGATGAACCACGTCAGTTTTTGTACTGTCCAAATATCTACAGTGCGTACTGCAATAATTTGCAATAGCTTTGTAGCTGATCGTTAATTTTTTACTGACATTTAAACATCAGTAACTTATAAACCGACTGAAGTTACGCAGGCAGACCTAGTACATTCCCATCACCGAGATGCTCTACACCACTGAATCAGTCTTGCAGCTGATGGTTGCAAAAAGTACACTTATATCTTTAAGTCTATTACCTTACGCGGCTCATATTGGGCACATTGACCATTCACTACACATCTGTCAGTGTCCCTAATGTGGAATGACAAGACGAGGCCTTGTCAAGCCGTTCAACTTTGACATTAGCACGCACTGCACAATGGCACTGTTATTACTACCATAAGCTTCACCTACCTAACAAGATCCATCATGGCTAGGGTTGGCAACATCCATGGCCTACATCATGATTATGATCAAACATCTGTTTTTTTTCCAACATTATATCTTTTGTCTCAACCGTTATAAATACCGGAAAAAATTAGAGCGTCCCGATCTTTAACGGAAGCTTTAACTCAGACATAAGAAAAAAAAATGTTTCTATTAAACTTAGCTGTACATCATTTTTCTAAATAAACATTTGTTTTATTAATTTAAACCTACATTTCAAATACCTTAGTTCAATCTATTCAGATTCAGTTGCACTTCCAACCTTAAGTTATTCAATATTATATCCTTGAGTTGTTCAATATTATACAGGGTGTAAATGCATTAAATACTTGAGGGGGTGCTTCAGACCACCAAACTGAACAACTTTCTCTATGGGATCGACACTGAAATCGCGATAAAATAGAACCTCCTTTTTTGACTCGGTTAAAAAATTTGCTGTTGCATACATTTGGATCGAATCGCCATTGACATTTTCTATGGAAAAGCTCTTTATTTTTTGTGTTTTTAACTTTGGTTCCATAGTGAAAGTTATTTAGTTTGATGGGCTAAAGTCTAAAGCATCCTCTGTAATATAGAACGCATTTAAATTAACAGCCTGTATATCATAAAACCATATAAATGTTTGTCTTTGACCATTATTTTTTATAAAGAGCTGACCCTATTCATGGTATACTCGATATAGTAATATATCGATAAGCACGAAGGGTCTAGTTATCGACAGTTGCGTTGCGGCACAACACGAATATGACATTGAGTGACACGATATTCGTAGCTTGCCTTGCAATGAGTTGGGAAATCAATGATACAATATGTCTTGGTACATAGTTACAAGAAATCAGATCATTTTAGTGTCACATTTGGATCGAAAACGTTTTCTTTTAACGTTGATGGCAATTTAATTTATTTGTAGGGGAAGCACAAGTAGGTAGGTATGAAATATGTACTATTATTACATCTAGACCCCGGAAAAGGTGGCGCGATTCGATAAAGATATGTGGAAGAGTTTAGGGGAGACATTTGCCCAGCAGTCGGAGGAATTACATCTGCTTATCATTATCATAATACATACGAAAAATTATATAATAATTTGAGCAACGTTTTTTTAACTCTATTGTATCAACAAGTTACCAATATCAGTTTTTAGTTATCCTTTTTTTTATTGTATTTTTTGTTTTTAGAAAAATCTGTATTTGTCCCTTATTCGTTCCTGTACGATTCGTCCGATTGCGATGAAACTTTAGTTGGTTTTTGTGCGCATGAGCATGCGCAATCTGCACAAGCATCAAGGTTACGGACAAAAATAAAATAAAAAACACTGTCTGTCTTTAATCTATTTTTCCGTTAAAAAAATATACCATTCGGTTTCAAAAACGTTCTTGAATATTCAAAAAACTTCTATCTTGTCCACAGATGCGATTCCGATCACACAGCAGAAATGCTGTTCACACATCTCCAGGCTCTCATAGATAGACCAGAAAACCAGAAGAAATTCGCCGACATAGAGAGAAAACTCCAAATGAGAGGTGCCTTACCGTCTACGAAGAAACCACCGGATTCCTCCCTCGGTAGCGAAGTCTCAAGGGAATCTGACTCTGGGAGCAATGAAGAGAGATGCGTCGCTAATCTCTACGACAGTCTAGCTGCTGAATTGAAGCAAAAGTTGTCAACAGGTAAAAAGGGTATAGGTTAGTCCAATTGTTTCTATTTTCGTAGTTGGTTGTTGCTTGCCACACGCGTGTATTTGTTTGCACCCTTTATTTAAGTATCGGTATGTATTGCGTATTTGTGTTAGGTATGCACCCCTATTTTTTATTTACGATTAAAATGTTAAGGACGTATTCAGATAATGAAACTAAACAAATTTTCCTCGAAAAACGAGAATTTTTTTTTTAAACCCTCATAGAAAATCGACCGGCTGATCCGCACTTTTGTATGGCAGGTCCAAAAGTTTTTCTCGTTAATACCTACCTATGTTCCTCAGGGAAAGTTGTCGAGTTTTATTATCTAAATAACTGGGTGTAATAAAAAAAATATATATATAAGGTCTAACAAAATTAGCTGAAACTATTTTTAGGGGATGATCAGACCATCAATCCGAACAACTTTCTCTATGGGACCAATATCGAAATCGCGAGAAAAAAATCAGCTGTCCCATACATTTGAGTCGAGTTATGTTTGCAGTTTTGTATGGGACAGCTGATTTTATTTTCGCGATTTCGATATCGGTCCCATAGAGAACGTTGTTCAGTTTGGTGGTCTGATCATCCCCTTAAAATAGTTTCGCCTTATTTTGTTAAACCTTATATACAGGGTGTAAGTGACAGCCTAGCAAATACTGAAACGGTAAACTCAGACCATCAAACTGAACAACTTTTACTATGGAGCCTACCTCAGGAGACGCGAAAAAAAATCTGCTGTCCCATACAAAACTGCAGTACCTACCCGACTCAAATGTATGGGACTGCTGATTTTTTTTCGCGTCTCCTGTGGTAGGCTCCATAGTGAAAGTTGTTCAGTTTGATGGTCTGAGTTCACCGTTTCATTATTTGCTAGACTGTCACTATTGTCCCTGTATATATTATACGGTCGAATTGAGAAACCTCCTCCTTTTTTGAAGTCGGTTAAAAAGTGAAGTGTAGTTTGATCGTTTTTTACGGTCAATGACATAGTGCCGAACATATCTTCCATAACCATAGATAATAGTTTGTAGTTATACTTACTTTGCCTGATGTTGCGCATTGATAAGTATTTCAGCTTAGGGTTCATTTTCGAGTGACATTCGTACTAATAGGTATATCGGACGGACATTGATCATATTCTGCGTAATATTATAAATATTAAATTAACACAATGTGTATGTAGTTGCACAAAGCAATTTCTTTCAGTTTTAATGTAAGGTCTGAATTGACCCAAATATTATTTGATGAAAAAAAAATCCCATTAATAAACTAACAAAAAACATGCTGATGTACGTAACGCTTAAGCTTCGCTCTCCAAAACCTAAATCCAAAACGTTACTAACCCCTAAAATTCCATTTTCAGGTAAAAGTCCCATATTGTTGCCACCCCGAGATTACGACACCGTCCACCGTCAGAAGGGTAACCTTAACAACATTGATACTAGAAGGTGTCTGAACCAGAACATTGTGGGAGTCAACGCGAGAAGAAAGTTGGAGTCTTCGGGAGGCAGTTCAGGAATCGGGAGCGATTTGGCACCATCACCTGAGAGGAATGACTACGCGAGACAACATGACAACCATAGCACTAGCGGTAAGTTGATTTGAACACATTTTTCGATGAGTCACCTTTTCGAAATCCTCGTGGGAAAAATTTCATACAACCTTAGCTTTTACTTACCAGAAAAATCTAATGCGGGCACTACATTCTCGCAGAGAACAGCCGAGAACGAGAGTGTGGATGCCTTTCATTGTTCTCGTGGCGTCATAAGCTGTAGTAATTTTCCTTGAAAGTTCTCGTCGAGATGTTCTCGCAGGGGTGAAGTGCCTGCTTAAGGGTGTATTCAGATCATAGAGAAATTACGCGCTCCCCTAGATTCAGATAATGAAACTAAACAAAAGAAAAAGAGACATTTTTTTGGACCTATGATCGGCTGACCCGCACTTTTTACCCGACTGCGCGACGCAAAGGAAGGGTACCTAATGTGTTTATTTGTATCCAATGGAAGGTCCAAAACATTTTTCGACTCAAGTTCCATAGAGAAAGTTGTTTCTTTGAATATTCTGACCCTTAAAACTCTGGTAAATAAAAAGTAAGTAAGTGAGTCTATCTATACTATTATAAAACTGTAACAGGAAGTTTGTCTGTACATTGAAGATATTAACAAAAAAAAGTTACGATATGGTTTTTAGGTCTCCCTGATTCCATTTCACCAATTGTTTGATTTTTTGTCTGCCTTTTTGTTTGTGTGTTTGTTTGAACGAGTATCACGCAAAAACCACTGAACCGATTTTGATGAAACTTTTTTGTTTGATAGCTTATGATCTGACTTAAAATCTGGTATATAATTTGTGCGGACGAAGTCGCGGGTTAACGCTCGTATAAAAAAATATAAATGCGTAGGTATCTACAGTTCATCGCTACTTTACATACCCTCAGATTTTACAGGATCTGATTTTTCAGGACATTATATCCAGCTATATGAAACATGGAATAAGTACCTAACTAGAAAAATTCTAGCTAGATCGTATCGATAATTTAGGGAGATCTTTATATCTCGTATACTTACTTACCTTGTTGTTCTGTCATGCCATGTATCAAATTGATGAATGACTTGACTTGAGTGACTTTTAATCTCTAGCCTCACATTTTGAACTATAATTGAAATCGATTTCAGGTGTTAATGAAGATGTATGTAAGCAAGTATGTTTAAGATTTTATGAATGATTGATTGGTTACATACATACATGGTCCTTCTTAATATACTGAAACTTATTATGGGGACAATCAGACTATCAAACGGAATATCTTTCACTATGGGACCAACGTTGAAATTTATTGATTGGTATTTAACTTTATACACCCTAGAACTTATGTTATTAAGACAAATCAGTGCTAAAAACATGTTCTCTGCAATATATTCGAATAGGTACCTACCCAAGTAGTTTGATCACAGCAAATTATGCTTATAATACTTATTGCCTGTACATGTTTTTTTATCCCAACCGATTGCTCGATCATTTCATTGATGACATAAAAACTTAAACATAGAACAACATTATATTTCCGCATAAAAAAGTATTATACAATACCTATACTTTTGTAAAATGATTAGTTTACTGACAGTCAACAATTGGGTAATTTAATGTAATGATAATGGTCTTTAAACAAGTTAAGATCGTGATTCCGCTATTGGAATCTTCTTAGCCCTTGTCCCATTTTGTTGTTAATCAATCAGCCCATCATCCTAAGTGCAGAGGAGAGATGTTTAAATCAATTAAATTTCATTATTTTCTGAACGAAAGGCTATAGATTTGTGACACATCATTATTTCCTAAAAACCTAAAACTGAACCTTTATAGAACCAATAAGGTAGTAAAAGTTGTTCAGTTCGATGATCTGAAGCACCCCAAAAGTAAGTAACGCATTTATATTTAAGAGGACACCGAGTCTATTGTGCTACCCTCAATCGTATTTTTTATTATTTCTAAACAATTTAACAACATTTCCATATAATAAGAATGTCACATTGTAGGTTGGCTATCAATATATCGAAACATTACGGATTATTATGTTTTATGCTTGTACCTATTATCGTTAAAACCGCCAAATGTGGCCACTTTTGGCGGTTTTAAAGATAAAAGCCACAAATATAAAAATAAATCCGCAGTGACCCGATAAATTGAAAATCAGCAATGAATACAATGTGACATTCTTGTTTTTTGGAAATGTTGTTTAATTGTTTAGAAACAAAAAAATAAGATTGAGGGCAGCACAATAGGCTCGGTGCCCCCTTAAACCCTGTATAGGTACATATATTATAAATTGTAGTAAACTTCAACAAAACTAAAGACAAAAGTGTTGTTTTGTACGAATGGCGTCAGGGATCGTGACCTGCCTCTCGCTTCTGTACAATCTTCCACAAAGCTATCTACACGTTAATACCCGATTGTCTTATAATTTGTTTGAAGCTAATACGCATTGGTACTTGTGTTGTATGCTGTACGAACCTACTTAATGTTTACATTACTGTTTTCATGTATTTAGCATATTTATCAAGTTTCAAAAACGTGCAAAATCAATTTTTGTTTTTATATTTCGATATATTTCCTGTATGAATATGAATAGTATTGCTCAAATTACGTAACGGCTTTTGTGTCTATTATTTTCCTATTTCCTATCTTCATTGAGGTTGTTCAATTTAATACTACTACTACTATAGTTTAAGGTTATTTTTTGCCTGACAATAAAGATTTTTAATTTAATTTAATAATGCGTCCAAGATGGCTCCGTGATTTTGACAGGCGGTTTAAAAGATTTTATTTTACTTTTTAAAGCTGTTTGAGCAGAAAATACTTTATAATACACTAAAAATATACAAGATTAATTAACATTTAACATAAAATTAAAGGTTTTACGGCTCAAACATTTTCAGAAACTAAAATAATCGCTCAAAACGATCTGTCAAAATCACGAAGCTATCATGGACGCACTAGTATTACTACCGACATTTTGTTTAATTTTTTTTAATAATTATTCATTCGAAAAAATATAAAACCCAAAACGGGATAGTAAGTATAATTATGGAAGAGTAAAACGGGGAGGGAACTTGCCGAATGATTGAACTTGCTGATCCAAGAACCCTTATAAATTTCGCCCTTACCGATCCCGTTCAGTGTTGCCAGCGGGATCTTAGCAAAAGTAACCGGAGTCCTTTCATTTTTTTTCCAGTAATAAGGTATTAAAAGTAGATAGACAGATGATGGTTGTATTAACTTACAGAAATATAAACAATTCAGTAGCGTTTTCCTTTTTAAGTTTAATTTTCGACACAGATTGATCGAGCGAATAAGTGAGATGCTTTAGTCGTTTGTGATTTGGTCTCAGATTTGGTGTACCTACTCGTACATTAGTGCGATAGAGAAAAACGTGTTTTTAGGAATTACACGTTACGAACGTTTTGCGTTATGAAACATTGCAAAAAATATAAAAAAGCATTCCGTATGATTGAAAAATAACAACTTTTAAAATTTATAATATATATTCCGAAAAATCACCTAAAAGGAACCTTTTGAATCGTGTAACCTAAAAGTAACCTAACAGAGCTAAAAGTCACCTAAAAGGTTACAAAAGTAACCTTCTGGCACCACTGATCCCGTTACATCCTGCTAAACTACAAGTTTTATAGCGTACGTATTAATATATGGATGTTAAATGCTCTGTTATGCCAAATTGATTGCTCATGACGTTATGACATCGACATCGACGTGGCAAGTGCTAGGTACCACTAATAGTAGTAATGCTCTTCTGTTAATTGAGTACCGCTAGTGACCTCCTTCGCCTTGACAAGTGGACAATTTATTGAATTATCTTTGTATCTTATATTTGTTAAGACTTAACTCAAGAGTTAAAGACTTAAAACAAAATTAAAGTCCCCGCCGGGTTGCCTGTCGTCCTGTCGTTAGTCTGTAATGTGTCGTGTCAGGTGTCGTTGGCTAATGTCAGAAACTACTGTAGGGATTTTGATACCGTTTTCACTAACAGTTGGTGGTAAACGTATGAAACCGGGGTCGGTCGCTAGTTTTTATAATAATGATTAGTAGTGATATTTTTAATTTTAATGATGCATAACTTCCTACTAATAAGTTTATGTCACTTTCGAATTTGAATTCGGTCATCCTAATTATAACGAATGAAATAAAAAAAGCACTCCAGAGTTGATTTCTGCGCTGAATTACAAAAGCAATAATTTAAAAATATTATTTTGCAATAATTTAGATGCATTCGAAACTATGACACTACGCTGTAAATATCTAGATTCAATTATGAAACCAGACTACGTTTTTTTACTAACTTTGATTTATTTTGGCATTTGCAATTGAAAGTTCTCATACCCAGTTATTAAACAATTGAAAAAGAAACATAGTCTCTAAATTGATATTATTTTAATCGTATATCAAATGCCGGCGGCATTCTTATAAAAAACTACCGTACAATTCATCCATACCGTATTATTAATTTGTAATTAAACTGACGAAGAAGAATGAGAGAAAAAACATGTAGGAAGTGAAGCCACAGTTTAGTATAGATGTTATTTTACAAATTATACCTTAGATCTAACATGGCACAGAGCGTGCGCAGTGGCATCCTTCCTTATTATTTGTTCCACAAAGCTAAATCCCACAATCCAAGCCATTTTCAAACATACTCCGTTAGAAATAAGAATTCTGTGAGAGACTTTGTATGTGGGAAGAAATGTAGAAAAAGGCATTGAATGACATGTTATAAACCTTAATCGATTCTCGGCTACAGCTACGTCCGTAACAGCTGATATTCCGGATCTAAGGTGAAGTTTTTGCTACCTATTATATACCTTAACTGGTTTGAAGAAAGTTAAGATTTCATTGTTAGGGGGCAAGCTGTAATTTTCTTTGGTAAGAGGTTAGGCTTGCTTCCCTGAGATTAAAAAGATAATATAAATTCCAAATGGCACTGGCTGTAAACACTTTTATGAGAAGGGGTACGAAAATGTGTAGACACGGAATACATAATGGTGTAGGTGCCAAAGGGAACTTAAGGCTGCACCGAGCCTATTGTGCTGCCCCCAATCTTATTACTTTTATTTCTTAACAATTAAACTATATTTCCAAAAAACAAGAATGTCACATTGTAGTTATTGGTGATTTTCAATTTATCGGGTCACTGCGGATTTGTTTTTATAATGTTTGTTGTTATTATCGTTAAAACCGTCGTTAAAAATGGTCACTTTTGGCGGTTTTAACGATAATTTTTAAATAAAAAAAAAACAACAAGCATAAAACATAATAATCCGCAATGTTTCGATAAATTGAAAGCCAATCATGACTAAAATGTGACATGCTTGTTTTTTTTTTAAATGTTGTTTAATTGCTTAAAAATAAATACGATTGAGGGCAGCACAATAGGCTCGGTACCATCTTAACTACTAAACATAAATAAACAAAGAATATACGTTAAAACAAAAAAAAACTACAAAAGTAGATACTGTAGAAGGTCATCCATTGAAAAAGATTTCCCGAACAATCGCCATTTTTTCCGCAATGGGAAAACGCCTCCTCTGATAGAAACCCTTTGTAACTCTTTGTGTTGTTAGCATCACATTGTTTTTAGCAAAGGGAGTCGTGAGAAAATGCCTAAATAACCTATTCGTAGGAACGTAAGCAAAAACAATAGTAGATCAATTTAACTACTCTTGCGAGCATCGTGCAATTATTTTAATTAAAATGATCGACGTTTAGTTTTTTTACACGTTTTCAAATAATGTTTATTTCGAATTAAGAATGAAGCGAAGGTATTCATTGGTTATTATTTGTAGTTTGTAATGCGGGCACTACATTCTCGCCGAGAACAAGAGTGAGGATGCCCTTGAAGCCTCGTATCCACTAGGCAACATTTGCCGCGCAACACGTGACGCTCAACATGTGCGGCAACGTTGCTAAACAACGCGCGATGTTGCCGAACATGTTGTGGCAAACTAAGTTGAAGTTACGTGATGTTGCCGAACATGTTATGGCAAACTAAGTTGAAGTTCCGCGACGTCGTGCTTTGTTCAGCAACGTTGCCGAACATGATGAGCGTCACGTGTTGTGCGTCAAATGTTGACTAGTGGATACGCGGCTTCATTGTTCTCGTGGTGCCATAAGCCGTAGTAATTTTCCTTGAAAGTTCTCGCCTAGAATGCTCGCCGAGAAGTTCTCGCGAGAGTGAAGTGCCTGCTTAATACCTACCTACCCGCCTGTGTCCTGCAGTGGGAGTTATACAGGGTGTTAGGTTAAACATTTGCTTTACTTTAAGGGGTGATTGTACCCATGATACTAAACAACTTTCCCTAAAAAACGTATAGGAAATTCGCAATGTTTTTTGACTTTTCATTCTAACTTTCGATCAGCTGATTGCATTTAGTATGGAATGCCGAAATTATTTTTGAGAATTTCCTTTATATGAATAAAGGGAACAATCACCCCTTAAAGTAATGCAACTGTTTACCCTGACACCTCGTATTGGCTGATATTGATGAATTTTTAGTTTAGGTACATATGGATTTATGCGTTTATAGACTCCGAATTATTTGATGGCCTACTAAAGAAAATAAGAGTGTGAGTATGTGTGGTTGTAGTTCTAACATTTGTGCATACGAACAGCCAATTGTTTTAACGTTGACGATGCATTAGAATTAGGAAACTCACAGAACATAGTTAATCTATCTATACTATTATAAAACTGTAACGGAAGTACATTGAAGATATTAACAAAAAAATAAGTTACGATATGGTTTTTAGGTGGATTTTTGGATTTTTTGTCGGTCTGTTTGTTTGTTTGATTGAAACGCAAATGCATCACGCAAAAACTACTGAACCTATTTTGATGAAATTTTTTTTGTTTGATAGCTTATGATCTGACTTAAAATCTGCTAAGTTATTATTGAAAATGATAGTTCTAGAAGTATTATTTGAACATTGTAACATTCAGTTTCGGACTGCCAAACCAGGGTCCTGGGTTCGAATCCCGGTTCGGTCATGGATGTTATATGTCTGTGCCGTTGTTGTATGATTCCCATAACAAAAAGCTTAAGGCTGACTTTGGATCATTACAATGTATGTGCCTGTGAGCGTTATTTATTATTAGTTTAACTTCAGTGATTTGCACCCGACCGGACTCCGGACTCCGGATTCGGATAATTTATGCGGACGAAGTCGCGTGTTAACGTTAGTACTATTATAAAACTGTAAATTAAAAAAGAAGGTTGTTTGTTTTTTTGTTTGAACGAGCATCACGCAAAAACTACTGAACCGATTTTGATGAAACTTTTTTTGTTTGATAGCTAATGATCGGACTTAAAATCTGGTATATAATTTGTGCGGACGAAGTCGCGGGTTAACGCTAGTACTATATAAATTATTTCTCATGAACACCAGCTTCTCACAACATGGGTAATTGACTTGTTTGAATATTGCGTAAGAGAAGATCTCATTAGTATTGTATTAGATGGATACTTTAAGATACAAATAAAACCGTCTATTGAGATTCACGCCATGAAGGTGAAGCTGCGATCTTGACACTATAAATTTATAGTAGGTAGAGTAGATTAACCTATTACATCAAATTAAAGATTGAAAAATTTGTCTCGGGCGGGACTTGAACCCGCACTTTTCCAAACCGGGGAACGTTATCCAATTTCGGCACCGAGCCCACTACCCAGAGAACGAAATTTTCAATCTGTTGCGTCTTAAGGGGACGTGAGCGCCATCTACTGGTAGTTATTACAAACTAACCAACCCGCAAGTCCAGCATTACAACTGGAATTCATACGATATAGATGACACACCCTGTTCCAATTTCAAATATTATATATATTAGTAAATATTATATATATATAGTAGTATAATTTGATTCGAAATAGCACAACATGGCTGTAATATGTTTAAAAATCAATAATATTTGAAACCTATTACATGTTTATTTTTATAACTCAAATGATTTTTTAGATTATTTGTTTAGGAAATTAACTATCTAATCTTTTCATTCAAATCCGGGGCCCTCGTGGTACAAGGTCCGTTCCGTATGGCTCGGAGTGTTGGGCCGTTAAAGTGGGCCGACAAGATTAGGAATGAGTATATTAGAGGAAGTTTGAAAGTGGCTCCTGTGAATGAAAAGCTATGTGGTAATCGATTAACGTGATATGGACATGTGATGAGAAGAGATGAGTTTCATATTACAAGACTAATGTTGAATATGAATGTGGATGGCTGCATGAAGAGAGGACGACCAAAGAAAAGATTGATGGATGACATGTGTAAAAAGGGAGTGTGCGCAGAATTGACGGCTAAAAGAGATGAATGGAGGAGGACGACATATTGCGCCGACCCCAAATAATGGGATAAGGGCAGGAAGAAGAAGATGTAATCATATTTATTTATTAGAGTTAAATACTATTTTATTATTTAAATGTGCACACTATGCCAGCCTCACTTTATATGTTCTCTCTATATCACGGTTTTGCTGGAAGAAACCTCTATAGAGATAAGCTCGCCCTTTGTAATTGTCTATAATGCTGTTTTCATTTATATTTCCGTGTGTAAAATAAAGTGTTAAAATAAATAAATAAATAATAAAATAGATATTAATCTCTTTACCTAAAGTTTTTCAGATATACATTAAAATTTCCAATTTCAATGCTAGGTTTCCTAGGATTAATTTATGATTCGTATGGAAATCTCTGAGTCAATGCTAATGTGAAACTATAGTGTTTAAAAATATAATTAACTTGAATTGGTTAAATTGCAATATATAGTTTAAACTTCATTTGTTCGGAGCGCACATAACAAATATATTCTTTTACACAGAAAATTAATTGAATTGCTCATATTATTTGATTATTTATTATAAGGACTAGCCTTGCGGTAGCATTTCCACTCTGCCGCGGTATAAGATCAATTAATCATGTGCATTTACATCAAATTTTATACCTTATCACTAAACAAGACAGCCTATAATTGCGAATCAATAATTTCGAACTTAAAACGTTTGGGGTTCACACGAGACTTCTTTTCATGATTTTTAACGTTCAAAATTAGAATCTTAAGTTATGAGGAATAAAATCCAAAGTTGCGGATTTCATGTCACCTCGCCCCCCGCAAATAGTGGCAGAAATGTTTGTTAGTAGAATTACACGCGTAACTAGTCCCTATATAAGTAGTCAAAGCTCATATTATACAAACAGCTGACTGATAGAATGTGTTCGGAACAATGAGAAGTAACCGTTTTAAAATTGTGCGAAAAAATTCCACAGTAAAAGTTATGAAAAGCAATGCGGTCTGAAGGTTAATAAAATGAAATCTTAATTATTGTTATTTATCATAATATTGTGCTAAGGAAACTAGAGCAGCATGGCACAACAATAAAATGAAACTTAATGCATTGCCGAGAAACCTAAATCTCATACAATGATATGCGCGCGCTTTTAAACCAAGATGGCGATGGATAAAGCCAATCTCGCGGCACGTGGGAGCAACAGGTTGCTTTCTATGTCAATTCGGATAGGTACAGGTGTTATCTTGGACGAAAAAAAAGAGAAATTGGTTTCTTACTTTTCTACTTTTATTTTTACCTACCTTTATGGAAAGGCATTTGGTAATAAGTATTAGCACAGAGTACTATATTTACTACTTCTCTCTTGCTCATAATACCTACATGGTGTAAACTTAAATGCGTTACATACTTTTGGTGCTTCAGACCATCAACCTGAACAACTTTCTCTATGGGACCAGGAGTGCGATTTTTGAAACTCATACTTTGAATTCAGCAGTTGAAAATGTCAAAATTACTATGGAGATAATGCATGTTTCTACTACTGATTTGACTTTCGAAAAATCGCACTCCTGAAGTATGATTTTTGAAAGTCAAATCAGCAGTAGAAAGATGCGTATTTCCATAGTAATTTTGACATGTTCAACTGCTGAGATCAGCGAATGAGTTTCAAAAATCGCACTCCAGTATTGAAATCGGGTAAAAAAAATCGCTGTTTCACATAAAATTTCAACAAAGAGTTAATCGAACAAAATGTATGAAAAAGCAATTTTTTTTTTCGCGATTAATTGTTGGTCCATACAGTACATACGTGAATAAAGAATATCCGTATTCACCATACAAATATTTGCCCCTTGCGGAATTCAAACCCCCGACCCTCGGCCCTGCAGGCAGGTTCAATACCGATTGAGCTATCGGGCCAACGAAAATTCCAAAATCGACTGCTGACATGCTTAATTCTTAGTAGTAGCATCTTTACGATAATACGGCTGGTTCATTGAAGTTAAGCATTCTCCAAATAAGTATGTCCTATCATCGACAAAACAAGTTTTAGTCTTAGGCGTGTTTCAGAGAGATGAGATGATGTCCCGTTATTATTGAGGCGTAGTTTTGACAACAGGTCAAGTCGAAAGGAATGTCTATTTAGTGTCGTGCATAAATTATGTATTCTAACTGGGTCATTGGAGCACAAAATTTTTAGTAAAAATATGTATTAGTAGTTTGCAAATATGATTTTGTAGGTCAACTTGACAGATTTTATAGATAGGCAGGCAATGTTTTCATCTTTTTGCATTAACATGTCTATCATCATTTTGCATTGACATCAAATAACGAAAGTTTATCGTTTATAAAAATCCCAAAAAAATTTCGCTCGAGCTGTTTTTTAACCAGTAATATTTTATCAAATTTCAGAGGAGGACTGGGCGGAGAGCACCGCGTACATGATGCACGAGGCCTTCGAAGCGTCCCCCCCACGCCGCGCAACCTCCCCCCGCCGCACCTCCCCTCCTCGTCGCGCCCTCTCCCCCCGCTACGACAGAAACTACAATGAAGACTTCAACGACCAGATCAGGGACCAGCTCGCACCCTTCAGAGAACAAGCCGCCTTCGAGCGAAGGTATCGCCACGAATCACTCGAACGCGTCACCAAAGACAAGCCCGACAAATTCGTCGATGATACACAGAACTATAGAAGAAGGTACGTGGCAGATACGAAACCATCCAACCGAAGTATCGACCGCGTCGTAGACAGAGTCGACGGGGTTCCGAGAGTTGATGATCGAAGATTCACCAAACTCCAAAGGGGTGTCAGCGAAGGAAGCTTAAAAATAGCCGACACGTCTCCCAAAGATCGTTTCAACGTAGCTAAAGAGAAATTCATGAATCTCGAAAGGGAGAGGTTTAACAGAGAGCTCGAGCAGCACATGGCCATGAGGAGGAGCATGCTGGAGAGGAATAGCCGCTCGACTTCTTCCCCAGAGGAAGAGAGACGAGAAGAGCGGCCGGAGCGTCACAGAGAAACTCGTAGGGAACCTGAACGTTCTCACAGAGAACTGGAGCGTTCGCACCGAGAGCCTGAGAGACGCAAAGAGGAGCGGATTCGCGACGTGGACGCGGCAGGCCATAGAGAAGTGGAGAGGCTTCCTCGAGTCGGAAGAAAACGCGATGAAGTGAAGCGATTTGAATACGGCACCGAAGATTACTTGAACAGAGTTGAGCCTAAACCTCATAGAGAAGACTTCGACAGGTACAGAGACAGAAGGGAATTGGACAGGCGTATTGATGAGGATGAAATCATTGACCCAGTCATAGAAGATAGGAGGCGAGATTGGAACGACAGGCAGAGAGCTTTTTCTCGTTCTCGCTTATTGGATGACCAGCGCCAGTCGTACGTGGAAGGAGACAGGGAGAGGTATTACGAGAGGGACTATAGAGATTATCGCGAGCTGTCTGAGAGGCAGCCGGCAAAGTTCCGCCACAGTTACGCCGAGCCCATACCTAGAGGTCGCCTTGGAACCGTCAGACCTTACTGAAATGCCATAATAGATTCTTAGATCTTATTTTGAAGTCTTCAATGACGAGTTAGTCA
The DNA here is from genome assembly GCA_927399405.1 of Agonopterix arenella. Lineage (NCBI taxonomy): Eukaryota > Metazoa > Arthropoda > Insecta > Lepidoptera > Depressariidae > Agonopterix > Agonopterix arenella. The sequence continues at coordinate 8,177,821 of OV656710.1, forward strand.
ACTGCTAACAAGAATGAGACATTTATAAAGTATTTTTTAAATGATTTACTGGATATAATAATTATGATTGATGTTTACTTTGACGAGAAGTGTTGATTGGTTGAAGTTGATGCAAACCAAATTTTAAAAAAATAGGTATATTTAATAATGCTACATCGAATCCTTTCTATGACGGGCAATTTAACAAGACCAATATTGGGAAAAATTGCGAAAGACCCTATGGTATTCTATATTATGTTGTTATAGAGTATTATTGGACAGGCAATTTTATCAACAAAAATTTAATTTAATAACAAGTACCTACTGACCAAAAATATAATATACCGACACGTTTTAGATCACCATTATGAAATTTTAAAGATGTCTTTAATTTTAGTGGATTTACGTATGACATGGTATATATATTTAACTACATGAGTATACCTACATATTTCCGGTCTAACTCATGGTAGGTAGATAGGTAGTTTATTTTACAAACTAAAATGATGAGCCTATCCGTTAGAATAATAAATAAAATGTATTTATGAATACTCAACCTTTGACTGTATAAAATGTCACAGAAATATAACATTTGTAAATAAATAAATTAAATATTACCTACCGTATTTTACATAGAATTAAATAACTAACACGATGTTGATTGTTATAGTTTTTTAAATAAATAAACATTAATATTTTAATAAATCGATCGAGGTAAATGAAAATGTTTATTCAAAATTCAAATATTATATGTTATTAGATTATATTTATTATGAGATTCTTAAAAATCTAAATCGAAAAATTTATGTTAATAGTCGTTGTATTTTAATATATTTTAAGATGATACAGGGTGGACATCTAAATATATCGATTCTCGAATAGTAAAAAAAAAAGGAAAAGAAAGGAAATTGAACATAAACTTCCTTTTTCATTTGTCACTTTCGGGAGCTTAGTTATCAAAAAAAAGGAAAAGAAAGGAAATTGAACATAAACTTCCTTTTTCATTTGTCACTTTCGGGAGCTTAGTTATTATCTGTGGCCCTTCCATACATTCTATTCGATACAAATTTTGTACGATACAAGTTTTCCATTTCTATTCTTTTCTAATCTTATAATTGTAGCTCCATAATGGTATCGACGATTTTGCTAATATTCTATTCTATTAAAATTTTAATATTATGGCGTCCATCTTGAGTTCAGATGATTTAGCCAATCAATGTCTAGTTTTTGTAGCAAAACTGCTTGACATTGTACAGTTATAAGCTATAAATAAATGAATGTTGGTGATGTCAAGAGTTGTTTTTAGAAAAGAACACTATCCTGAGCCACCACTGGAGCTTCGTTGTAGGCCGGGGCAACCGATGACCGACACGCGAAGTGAACACCCAATTGCAGACCTACAACACAACTATTTGCCAATATCAATAAATAGCAAATCCTTCATAAAGTAGAGGTAAACATTCGATACATTTTCCTATCCACCCTGTATAAGTTAGATAGAATACCATACTAAGCATACCAGTGACTTCATTGTGTATTCAAATCCATCTGATTAAATGTACGACGATGTATTTTATGTTTGTAAAATATTAATAAATGATTATACAATATTAAACTTTTCTTTCTGAATGTACAACCGTATAAGGCCCAACACATACATGCGGAATTATTCCGGATGGTATTCCGTATGTGTGTGTGTGGCAGGCGTAATAAAAACGTACCTATATCATGAAAAATTGGTCACAAACATGAACTTAGTGTCCTTCCTAATATGGTTACGGGTTTTTAATGGGATGATCAAACCATCAAACTGAACAACTTTGTCTTCGGGACCAACACCGAAAACGGGGAAAAAATCTGCTCCTTGGGATCGAGTAGACGTACTGCAGTTTTGTATGGAAAAGCTGTTTTTAGCAATTTCTTATTTGGTTCCATTGAGATATTAGTTAAATTATATGACCATTTATAGGATGATGAAGTTACAGACTATTACCATAGTGTAATTAAACTAGTAAGCAAGCTCGGTCGCAAAGGGCCATCCAGGATCGTGCGCGGTGAGCACCGGGCCCGGGGGAGCGTGTTCCAGTACATGCCGCCCGGTACCGACTTGCCTACGCGCACGATTTTGACTTTGCCGGTGCATCTCCCCGCACACCGCGCGGGCATAGACCCGCCGCGACCACTTAGCTTCACCACTAGTAGTTTTTATTACATTATGCTGCTATTATCTAACTATAAAGAGTTTTTAGCGGGAATTCATTAGCTACGTTTGTGCAAGCAAGTGAACAATATACAGTTCAGTGAAATATATGGGTCGTAAACAGGAAAAGTGTTCCGTCATTTTTAGCGCGGCAAAGCGGTCGGTTCACCTCTTTCCTGTGGACTTCTACGTTTCCTGCGACTTTCGATTGTCTCCAAAAACTCCAAAGAAGCGTCAAAACATAGAACACAAACGTTTTGTTAGACTTTATGAAAATTTAGATTTTGTTTTACAAGAAGATTTGGCCTAAAGGTCTTGTAACCGGGCCAGTAAATAAATGTATATATATATCTAACTATAACCTACAATATCAACTGATAAAACCTGCATGATAGTTTCATACCTGCACTCGTTGCGAATCAACCAAGCCTCCAATCCAAGAACGATTTACCCAATCGCTCCATAAATGTGATTCCTCATAATCACGTATTTAGTACGGAATGTCGCTAGTTATCTTACTTAATGCCGGATTTAATTCCATTAAAAAAACTGGAAACTCCACTACGAGCTGGACGCAGCCTAGATTCTACAACTTGCCTGTTTTGATCTTATTAGTATAAGACCATGTGACATTCCGTTGATTAAAATGTAGTAAAAATAGGATTCGTTCAACATGGCGTAATGTTTCGATAATTCAGACCATCAAACTGAGTGCAGCTGCAGAACGGGTGCAGACCGGTTGCAGGCCGGCAGTAGTTGTAAACTATGGAATTATATGCGAGGTGCCACACTGAATGCTGTCCTTCGCGGCTGCGGAACAGCTGCTGAACGGTCGCCGCAGTGTGACACCTCGCACTTTACAACTACTGCCGGCCTGCAGCCGGTCTGCACTCTGTGTGGCCCAGCCTTTACTTTGGAGCTAATTTTAGGTATTTAAAGCGTATTCAACATCATGCAAGACGTGTTGAGTTGACCCCACTAAGTAAATAAATAAATAACGCACACCGGCACATACATTGTAATGATCCCAAGTAAGCACTATAGGCTTTTTTAATATGGAAACCATATAACAACGGCACGAACATGTAACATCCATGACCGAACTGGGATTCGAACCCAGGACCCTGGTTTAGCAGTCCGGCGTGGTAACCATTAAACCAACCGGGTCGTCAAAGGAAAATGTGGAAATATTCGATGAATTCCTACAATACTTCCTCTTTTAAAACGAAATTTAAGACGCGGTTTATACAGAAGAGACGTGTGGCGGTGGCGGTTATTCAAAGTAACACAATATAAACCTTATAGTACGTATCATAGCGTCGTTTTTGTCATAAACGAAAATCGCGCACGCGCCACCAGGCGACGTTGCCTGGAAGCGCGGGTGTGATTCTCCAAACGACGCTATAATGCTACTTACTATAAGGGTTATATTGTGTTACTTTGACTATCCGCCACCGCCACACGTCTCTTCTGTATAAACCGTGCCTTATGATGCCTGAATGATGCTCACGTTGATGTCTTTTGTACTACGAAAAAAAGAGACGATCGTAAACGTGAATTCGTGATTTGTTTTAAATGTAAATGTGTAATGTAGCCAAAGAGAATGAAGGAGGTCCGTGAGATCTATATTATACAGCAATAAAGAGTGGTTAATTTGGAAAGCGCAGGTAGCGCCATCTATCGGCATTCTGTGTTCAATAACTATCGTTTATTGGCTCTCGATTCACCACTGAACATTATAAGAGGGGTAAAAAAATGCTAAGTAGCGCTTTTGCTTTGGAGACTTCTGTCGCCACTTGGGTTGCTCACGCTGCTAGAATTATTCATACCCTCTCGCTCGCACCACGCCGCGCGCCTTATGGTGTTATGCAAATCATTGCATAACCTGTGGCGACACGTTCCACACCTACTTTGCACTTTAACTCCTCTTATAATGTTCTATGGGATTCACTCACCGAGCACCGTGCCGTGCGGACGTGCACTTAGCCACATTCACTAGTGAAGACTATGTCTGTGTGTCATTATGTACATCAACCTCAACTCAACCAACCCTAAGTTAAAAGGTGTATTCTACAAGACCACCAATGCGTTGTTCAAACGACATTGAAAGGGTAACGGGCCATATTTGGATCAGATTGGCATAGGACCGTGAGGATAGGTGCAAATAAGGAGGCCTATGCCCAGATTGTCCAGCACTGGGTTTATGTGAGCTGTTTGATTGATCGATTGGGTACAGGGAGAGACAGAAACAACTTCTGCGAAGTTCAATTGTCATACTACATACCGCTCATCCGCGGAAACAATGACCTAACTGCAAAATCGAAAAATTTACAAGAAACGCGTTTAAAGTTCAAAATAACGTTCACAGGCGACGCGTTTAAAGTTTTAATTAACTTTCTACCCAAGAATACCTACGACTTTAAATTAAAACTTATTTCAGTTTTTTTTTAATTTTTATAATGCTGTGATTTTAAAAAAATATTCTGACATTGTTAAATCAATTTTGCATTTTATGCAGTTATGTCACTGTTTCTGCGGATGAGCGTACCTACAGGCAGGTAGTTAATGTTGTCTACATGGATAAGTTAGAGTCGAAGCTATTGGTCGAAGCTACGAACGCGTAGAAAAAACTTTTCAACCAGTACTGGCTTCAAACCCTATCCAAATACACGCACACAAATATAATTTGTATGACGCCTCACGCATACCAACCTAAGAAAGTTTGTTTTATACGGTAGAAGCATGAGGCTCTTTCTAGACATATACAATTTTTCTAAGGATATCTAATACAGTTGTACCTTTATACGAGTAGCAGCAGGTGACTGTTTACAGGAGCCTAATTTAATATTTCATCAACATCAATAGCATTCAAGAGATATGCATTATTGGACTTTGCATCCCTCATAAAGAGGCTGGCTCATCACACGAAACCACACAGAACTTTCAAATGCCGTTAAAAGTGGATAAATATATACACCTAATTACTTATAATGAACCTGAATAGACCTTTGATTATTTGAAAAAACAATAAAAATAAACAAATTCATCAAAATACGATTTATTTATCAATAGAAAAACATTATTTACAGCATATTGCACATCGAGTGTTGAGCACTTACACAAATAATATAAAATAATTAAAAAAAATATTGCACCAAGATTGCACAGTAACTAGGTAAATAAAGTATAAAAATGCTTGGTAATTTACAACTACTACAACTAAATATAGCTACGATTACATTTACTATGAAACGATGTTTTAAATATAGAGTATCGTCATCGTATCGAATGCGTCAACATATTTTATGTTCAAAAGAGCCGTATTAATATTGCATTGCTCTCGATACGACGCTAAACGCGATGCTGCCCCATGCTTCTGCAATACAAGAGATGAAAATGTTTATGAACACTGAACAACAGACTGCTTAACAGGCGGTGAAACATGATAACACTCCTTGGTGGTCGGTAATGATCGTTCTTCTTTTGTAAATTCCCGTCGTTGTTTTCGACGTTACTTTGTGCCATTCTAATCCAACGACAAAATTGTAGCTCCTGTCATACATTACGCAACGTCATTGGATAGAAAGGGACACAAAAACGTTGGAAATATCGACGTCGGAGTCGTACGAAAGAAAGTCGAACATTATCAACCGCCATGGCCAATTTTCTTGTTTCTCTGCTTGTAAGGAGGAGTGGCATCCTTTATGATTCTAAAATCCTTGGTATTAAATATGATGCTGTCACTGTCATAAGTACTAGCAGTGTGAGAGACAGAGCGATCACTAAATAGTCTAAATGAATGGTCTAAAATATATACTTACTAATTGGTACCAAGCTAGATCTAGTATAGATCTAGTTCTATAAGTGCCTTTAATTTTCTTTTCGAAACTTTGCTCGATCTATCAGAACAGGCAACACATGAAACTATTTTCTTTTGATTACAGTTCAGTTTCTAAGATGGTCGGTCGACGGTAACGGTATATCTGAATCTCATTATTTAAAATATCTTGGACATTGCCACACTAATTATCTAGTCACATTTAAAGTACCAGAATCTAGCCTGGACTTATATTATGATGACTAGACAACGATAATATAATACATAATATTGATGACTCGGATACAAATATTCATATTCATCATACAAATATTTGACCCTTACGGGTTCGAACCCGCGACCCTCGGTACAGCAGGAGGTTCACTACCGACTGAACTACCGGGCTGTAAAATTGATGATTACCTATTGAATTTGGAATAATGTTGGATGGTCTAAAAACATGAGAATACATTTTAAGTTCCTTTACTTGCCTTCAGATGCATTCCACAACGTACTTAAGAGAAGTTTATTCCGAGAGCGCAAATGCGCGCTGCATACAAACGAAGTCTGATGATATTTTCAATACTATCCAATTAAAGTCAATGAAATTTTTCAGAAAAAATCAAGAAACTAATCTCTTTGTCTGTATGAAGTCAGATTTTCGTTAAAATATACAGTTTTCATGCCAGGATTAATTTAAGATTTGTATGGAAATCTTTGAGGTACTGTAACTTTAAAACTTATATATTTTAACGAAAATCTGACTTCATACAGACATAGAGATTAGTTTCGAGATTGTTTCTATAATTTCATTGACTTTAATTGGATAGTATTGAAAATATCACCAGACTACGTTTGTATGGAGCGCACACCGAATTATATTCCCTTAAACATTTTCAGCATCGTCCCATAGTAAAAAGTTACAAAATAAATTACCAAATTAAGTAGTAAAATACACTTGACTCAAAATATTGCACTAACATATTGCACCTATGCATTAAAGGTTATTTTTCAAATAATAAATAACTACATACATAGTTTTATCACTAATTACATCCGATATACTATATCCTTATTTTAAATAATAAGGTGGTATACGTTTTATATGAGATAAACTTTATAATAAAGATGGTAAGTACAAGGAAGCTGGCATCATAGAGATAGTAAGTACCTGGCATAGGTATTGTCTATACCTTGCAGTACAGACTGCCTAACAAGCGGTGAAACATGATAATACTCCTTGGTGGTCGGTAATGATCGTTTTTGTTTCGTAAATTCCCGTCGTTGTTTTCGACGTTACTTTGTCCCTTTCTAATCCAACGACAAAAATTGTAGCTCCTCTCATACATTACGTCACGTCCCTCATTGGATAGAAAGGGACACAAAAACGTTGGAAATATCGACGACGGAGACATACGAAAGAAGGTCGAACATTACCAATTTTCTTGTTTCTATGCTCGTAACGAGGAGTGGCATCCGTTATGATTCTAAAATCCATGGTAAGTACAAACCAAAGAGAATATAATCACTACGGTACAAACAAGTATGAGAAGTCTCCAAGACAACTAGTAAGTAAATAAACACGTCGAATTCTAAACATTTCGTTACATAGGGACCCATACTTACAATTTTTCATCACAAATCAAAAACTTAAACATTAAATCACGAACGATACCAAATAACAGAAAATACTTTGAATCTAAGATCAAATGCCTTGTTATTCTTAACAAAATTTTCTTTTTATTTTAAGGCAGTCCTTGGAAAATAATATATAGATAAATAAAAAATGTATTTGTGAAAACGCTTTTGTTCCCATACAATTTTGTCATTCATCACAAGTAAATTTCATAAAAGGTTAACTTTATTCGTATACGATTTGTAGGTTAGTATTTAAGAGTCATATTACTGTTCAGTGGCGGTAATCACAATGTTTTTAAGATTTCTAACGCTCAGTTGCAGAAACGCTCATAAAAGTTAATTCTCCACTAACCGCTCGCATCCCGGCTTTAAGATAACAATAGATTAAACAATGGATATCGGAGGATATCGCGACCGCGGTAGTTGAAGGGTTATATCGCTTGCCGTCACTTTTTGTCTTGCCTCCCGCACACTGTCCAGAATAAAGTGTTTGACTTTGATGCTAAGCGTAGGGCTGATCTCGATGCCAAACGCGATGAACTTAAGGCAAGACCACCTGCGGCCATCCAGTACAACTATCTTCATGGAAAATTGATATGTAGCCTGTGCGGATGCACTTTTAAAGCCCAGATAGGCTACATCAGCCACCTGAGAGCACATCAACGAAGCTCTCGAAGTCAACAGCCATAATCAGTCGCTGTGGTCGAACACGGCCATGAAGCATCATCAATATCGAAAACAAGGAGGCAATACATGGTAGGTAGTTCGATATAATATTAAATCTGGAATTTCATCACTTGATGGCAAGTCAAACTCTATGACATATCATTGCCTTGATAGAAAAAGATTTTTAATTCCGATCCTTTCTTTTACTAGTTTTAAGTAGCAATGGTGAAACTATCGATAGTCTATCGATGCTATCATGACATCGAAAATTAACAATATCGATAGTAGGTAGGTAAGACAAATTGATAACTATGGATAGTATTGAGATGCAATAGTATCGATAATCGATAGTATGGATACTATTGCATCTCAAAACCTACTATCGACAGTATCAATTATTTTAAAGCAATAAATCGATAGCACTATCGATACTGTTACAAATTTTCAAGGACAATGAATATTGATAATTCAAAATATCGATAGTTACTTTACTACATTGTTTTACAGAATACCTAATCGCCCTTGACGGATTCAATAGAAGAGTTGAAAGGTGTTTTCTTAGGACAACTTTGCAAAACGCGTTTAGCCCCAAAATCGACGTCAGACTATTCTTACAAGTACAAACTACGGTAAATAACCCAAGGTGTCCTCAAGACTGGCGTTCCTACTCAGCGGGCGGTGGTCGAACATCCTCGCGAGGGGCGGTATCGCCCGCGGCGGGGAGGGGGGTAGGGGAGGGGGCCGCGCACGTCTCCCCCCCGCGCCCGTCAGTGACCGCACGTCCGTCCGCTGTGAGAGGCGCACGTCCGCGAACAGAGCCGCCATTTCCGCGGACTTCTTCACGCTGAGGGCGTCGTGTGAACCCGCCCCTGTGCTCCGGACTGCAATTGATGACATTAAATTAATAATGGAACATACAAACGTTTGATCCTATTTTTAATATTAACCAATTAAGTTAATGAACATTTTTTAATCATCTTTATGTCTTGGCTACACTGCACTCCCCCAAGGATCGCCACAACGACCGGTCCATCGCTTCCCCCATCCAACGGGTTTCTGCCGCCTTCACCAGGTCTTCGGTCGAGCTTGTGGGGGCCTAACCATGCTGCGTTTTCCGGTACGCGGTCGCCACTCGAGAACTCTTCGGCCACATCGGCCAACAGTTCTGCGAGCAATGCAAAAAGGCAATGCCCATTGCAACTATAGTTTAGCGATTCTTTGGGCTGTATCGGCTACTCTAGTTCTGCTTCGAATCTAACATCATCATTATCGCAGCCGATGGACGTCCACTGCTGGACATAGGCCTCTTCCAAGGATCGCCAAAATCGCCAATCTAACATCTAACAGGGAAACTCCGAGCATAACCCTCTCCATCCATTTGTGTGACTTTGGGTGACTTTCAGAATTTTTATGAGAAGTAAGTGCCTACAGACTGACCAAAGACTTTCGTCTTGAGACACGGCGTTATTTAGGACGAAAAATACATAATCAGAAACTTATACACGATGATTGGACCAATTATTTATGCTTTGGACACAAAGTGTCTGAGAAATGTAGTAAAATTCTTAGTGGATTTTTAGGATAACTGAAGTTACGCATTCCTAAACAGGAGTCAATCCGGATATCTTTGGCATCTTTGACAAATAATAAGGTCTCACCGGTCAATCTCTGCAGGTTGCGGCTGTTGGTGTCCCTGGCCTTGTTTTGCAGCAGCAGCTCGTAGTCCAGCGCGAGACTGTCTGAGCTCTTGGCTCTTCGGCTTCGTTCCTCACGACGACGGTTCGATGTCGCACTTGACCTGAAAATTAAGACAATCGTAAATTCATCAGATATCTTTTGACTAAAATACGTACTGAAAAAGGGATGTCAGGCAGCAAGATGTCAGGTTAGAAAACTAGAAATGGAAAAGGTAAAAATATTTGTGCCTGGGTTAAGATTGTACCAACATGACTTTGACCTTTCAAAGACCTCACTTATTTCCACCAGTAGGCCTCGCATGCCACCCCCGAGAAAACGATAAAAATCGAAATGTGCCTTCATCTTTATTATTTTACGTAGGCCCGAAATAGCGCGCAAGATGTTTTTCTCGTTTAAACGCTTTGTCATGCTAGCGTGCCCGATCATGTCTTGTCCTATTCTCAACTTCGTGAAACAAGCACTAAGTTATAAATATCTAAATCTTTAAATTAGCTCTTTTCGCAAAGATCGTAGAGGTAGTAAAACAGAAACTTAACAAAACCGACCAGTAATTTACTAAAATAAACTTCCTGTATGATCTGTCCTCGATCTGTCATTGAATTCTGGAGTCTGGACTAAAGCACGTTGAGGACCTGCACAATATTTCTTATGGCTATCGGCATAGTTCTTAGAATCGCTTGATCAACAGACATAAAATTATCTAAAACAAACCTCCTAGTCTCCTTCTTTACATCGTATTCATCGAAGGCCCTTCTCAGCCTGTCAGTGTACGTCCTCTGCGATGGACTCCTCAAGTACTCCAGACTTTGGGAACTCTGCATGATGGCTCGGTGGGGACCCGCACAGTAGCACTTATTGCTATCAGCACAGCTCTCAGAATCGCATGAGCAGTAACTGAAGTCACCGTCGTACACGTCCCTGGAATTGATAGGAAATTCATATTTTAACAGTTTTTCTTTGAATTTTATATAGGTAAGAGACATCAGTTAGACTACTCATCAAAAGCATCATTGGCCTAGGAATCAAAGTTCCTCTGTTTTTTTGAGAATTTGTACTTGTCAATGTGCAACTCGAATATTTCCTTCAATAATGCGATGATTATCTCTGTTGTATGTTATACATGCGTTAATGAGAATAAAAACGTCTAAATCCTAGTATAATGATTAATTCACAGTCAACTGTAAATAATTATAATTTGGTTCAGTTACTCATGAGGCATCGCTAGTCGCGGACGTGCCACGCTCTGATAATCACCACACACATTTCATTTCTACAACACGCCAATAACTTAAAACGAACTATAAACAATAATGCACAAGGTAACAATTTCTTTGAAGACGCTAATGATGATTCCGTAAATGAAATTAAAGCAACAGTCACTTTACTTTACTGAGATGAGTCTCTAGCAGAATTAAATGAAATGTAAAACAACGATACGAAAGTAGTGAAATTTTAGTTACAATTACGTTTTTAATTTAACAATTATAAATTATTTGAAGCTTCCGAAACTTTCATGAATTGTGTAAGACTCTCTATACTCTCATTATTATAATATAATAAATACTCACTTTGAACAATCCTTACAGTTTTTACTCTTGCTTAAAAGTTTCGTCTTAGCTGGATCTTTCTTAACATCGGTTGGAGAACAGTAACATTTCGATTTGTTATCTTCTTTCAGTGAGCAATAACATCTATCCATACAACTTTCTGACTCACATTCCGAACAAGAAACATAGCCGCTTGAGCTATTCCGATTTTGACATCCAAGACGATTGCTCAAAGTCAGGAAATCTGAGTCTTCAGACGTAGACGTCCTTTCACCTGGTCGCGAAACTTTTCCGTTGCGTTTTGAGACATGAACTATCTTGTCCGAACGTTTTGTATTCCTCTGCCTCACGTTCTGACGCTTTGGAGGTGGTAGTGTTGACTCTTTTGGCCTAAACTGTCTCAAATCATAACTCGATGTAGAAACTGAGCTTTCCGAAATAGGATCTTTAGTATTCGCAACGTTTTGGAAATCGAATGAGTCAAGCTGTTTTTTCTTTTCTTTTTTTCGCATATCTTTACCAAATGGCATTCGAAATACCATCCTGAGACCGTTGGCTCCTTTGAAGATCTTTCTTCTTTTATTTTGGAACGTGCTATTTCTCCTTAGAATCTTTTTCTTTTGTTTCTTCATTATCGCTTTACTGTGTTGAAATATTTCGTCTTTCGTAAGTGTTACAGCTAATTTTAGTAAGAATTCTTTGTATATCGGTTTAAGGTCGTTGAAGGACATTCCTTCTGCATCTATTATGGCATTTAGGATCTCGTCCATCGAATGCAAGTTTTCTTGAACTTTGAATTCGTTGAAAAGTTCGTTGAACCCTAACGGTGAACCGCCTCCCTTCTTTCCGTTGTTTCTGAAATGCAAATTTGAAACGTTAGTTCCACAAAGTTATGAAAATGTAATATGTTTGTATATTGGGTGTAGCTCGACGGACATGTAGGTACCAAATAGAAAAAAGATGTGGGTGTTAATAGCAGATCAGAGGAATGTAGCGGACGCGGTTCCGTAGGTACAATTACAAGCATGCATGTTGTCGAAACACTCCACTAAGCGTGTTCTATGTGCGACTTGTTAGCGAGCTATTTCTAGTGCTTACTCTAGCCGATCAAGTGAGAAATGAAAACGGAAGAAATTAAGACATCAATGTTACATTAGAGCAACATAATGGGCATCAACGTCAACAGATCAACATTAAGGTGTAAATGAAAAAAACAATATTTCCAGATAAGTTTACAATAGGTACTGTGCTTACCTGTGACCAATTGATTTGTACCGAGTAAGTCCCCCGGCATTCAGGAAGCTGCCCGAACGAGGGATCGCCACTTTCGTAAGAATATCTCCAGATTCGTTGATAGATTTCCTCTGACTTTGACTTCTTCTCAAAGGCTCTTTTTGCATATCCATGGATTCAGCAGATGGTTTCGACGGTATGGGTGGGGGCAAAGTCGGAGGCCTTTGAATATTCTTCCGTCTTTCCAACTCTCTAAAAAGTTCTATTTTCTCTGATACCTTACTTCGCACTGAAGATTCGGTACTACTTTGATGTTTTGGAGCCTTTTGGAGATTTTGAAGCTTAGGATTATTAGGAATAATTCTCATCATGGACTTTTTATTAGATTCTTGCGTGTCACTACCGCTAGTGTCGTTGTGTTTTATAGAATCCAATTTAGCTTTCACTTCTTCGACTGTGATTCGTTTTGGTTCGGCGGGTGGAATGGATGGAGGTGGAAGAGGCTGTTGTAAGCTCTCCGTTGAGATCTTTTTGGTTCTTTCCAGTTTAGGCTTCTCGTGGAATGATTCGCTGGCTGAGAATCCATCAGCTCTGTCACTGTCTCCGCTCATGGAAGATGTACTTCGCTTTTTCCGAGGCGGCCTTATAGGGATGTCGTTCGGTGACAGACTACTCGTTACGCTCATACAGCTTACTCCGTTTCGATTCTTTAGCTTCTTCTTATCATTGTGGCCTTGCCGGCTCATGTGTGACATTAGAGATTTGTATAACGTGGCAGCTATCACGATAGCGTCCTCGGTCGACTGACATACAAACCCATGACACTCCAGTTGCTTTGCGACGCCAATTTTCCTCATCACAACAGCGAAAAGGGGTGAATGCGAATTTTCGTTGCGGGAGAGGATGTATTTTCTATCAGGTTGCTCTAATGTGCTAAATAATGCATATTTGTCAATCTGATCTGGATCAGTAATAAGAGGCAGGAACGCGTAGCTTAGGTCATGGTTTTCTTTCTCTGAAGGTTGAACTACGAATTTTACAGCAGACCAGACAGCTATTGTGGGGAAAGGATTCAACTGTTCTAGATCACCTTTTTCGCCTTTGTACCTGACTTTAAGACCACTTTTTGAGATTTCTAATCGACCCGTCAGGGCACTTTTATGGCGGTAATTTCTTCTGTATGAAAAGTATAAATCTTTGAGAGGAGTTTGGAGTCCAGATAAACTGGTGACTTTACTATGTAAGGGCGTCGAGCCAAGGTAGTGGACGCTGAAAATATGGACGCCGATAGCCTCGCTCGAGGGTCTGGACTCCCCTGCCATTTCAGCGAACATCCTCTCTATACGATCCTGCACCGTATTACTAATTTTGCTCTGACAATAGTTATTCTCATCTTCGTAGATTGTTGCTTTGCTCTCGCGTGCTGATGAACTAACCTGAAAAAAGAGACTTTAGGTGAGAAATTGGTAATTCTTCTTTAACCAATAACATAACATAACATAACATAAATATTCTTTATTTGCACACCAAAATATACAGTAACAAAAACGAATAAAAAGAACGTAAGAGTACAAATGGCGGTCTTATCACTAAAAGCGATTTCTTCCAGACAACCATGGGATGGACGAACTCTTAAGTAAAAAAACTTGCTATGGCGGTGTAATAAAATATAAAATATATAGCTTACAATACATTTCAGGTATATATATATATATATAAATATATAGATACAAAATATCCAACAATAAATAATAAATATATTATATAATAACTCTAATGGATCAAAGTTTCAGATTAATAATTTAATTTAAACCAATCTCCAGTTTGACCCTTTTAGCCTTTGGATTTAACCTTGGTAATGTGTTTACCTTACTATCTCTTCTGGCTAGCTCTGCTACAGGCCCGTACTGACTGTTGACGGAGCGGCTGTCGTCAAACAAGGCGTCTATTTTCTGCTTATACAAGGATAGAGAAGATATGCTCGGAGCTCGGGGCCGACATGGCTCGTCGTCGCGCGCGCCAAGTCGGAACCCGCCGAGAGGCGCGCTTTCGTTATCGCACGTCACCATCTGTGGACAGGTTGAAGATCACTTTGAGATGGTTTATAAAAGACCAGACTGCTATGACTACATACTCTACCAGCCATTTGATTCTAGGAATGACCACCCTAATTCGTCCAGTGGATATTGTAAGAGGCGAGTAAGGATTGCCTGTACAGTTTTTTGGACATCATTCCCACATTTCTGAGTCTCTAATAATTTACTCCAGCGTGATTGAACCACACTAAAAACTGGAGTTAATAGTGATAATCGAGTAGGCAAAAAGAATAGACTGTAGGCTGGTCACTCGAGCGAATGCAGCTTACAAAAACACTGAGCGCAGTCATGGATCCATGCTCCGATTTGCACACTCATTTATTAATAGCTTATGTATGAGAGTATCATGCATCGGTGTACTTGTATCATTTCACAGTAATGAAGCGGACGCAACAGTGTTGTTTGATCATTAGACTAGAATCTAAATGAAAAGATGAATAGGATGTCCGCAAAATGGTCATGTTTTTGTCACATAATGGTTATGTCATGAAGATATTTTGTGCTCCAGTATTTGCCTACCTCACTGAGAAAAAGGTGTGTGGTTATAGATAGATTGTAGCGGCAAAAAAATGTGTACCAAAATGTAGTTTCAACAATTCTGTATCGATACGGAAGAGCGACTGGACTGGAATGTTAGTAGATGTGGGAAATCAAGACGTGTTCTTTTCATCCCTACTAAACCAACAAATTTGTATGTTTGGTATAGATATATTTTATTTATTTATTTTTATAAAATATGTTTTTATTATAAAGTCCTTATTGTCTCGATATCCATTACGACAGTAACTCAAAACATGTATTCGAACCAGATTCGATCATTATTTTATAATAATGAATATTCTAAGAACATATTTGCGTCATTTCTGCTTCATCTGCATTTTGTGTTTTGGGAGCGGCTCAGAACATTTTTACATTTACAGTAACATATATTACTTAGATCAGACTGTTTACAGAAGCTACACCAGGAAAACAGATAGCAAAAAAGGTATTAATATTACCGAACCATGATTCGAAGGCAGGGCCTTATCTGATTTACTGTCAGTCTTTCAATTTATGTTTGCAAATAAATCAATAATATTGGCAGTCCGAGACGTTGTTAACCGTAATATCTAAACTATTATAAAACTGTAACAGAAGTGTGTCTGTACATTGAAGATATTAACAAAAAAAAGTAACGATATGGTGTCCCTGATTCCATAACACCAATTTTTGAATTTTTTGTCTGTTTGTTTGTGTGTTTGTTTGTTTTAACGTGCATCACCCAAAAACTACTGAATCGATTTTGATGAAACTTTTTTTGTTTGATAGCTAATGATCTTACTTACAATCTGGTATATAATTTGTGCGGACAAAGTCGCGGGTTAACGCTAGTTTTCCATAAAATAATGTTACTCGTTTTTATACTCACTTCTCCACTTGTTGATGGGCCCTGGGCCCAATGTTTATTAGCATTTTGACACACTTTGGCCCGTTAAACCGACCACCTGAAACAAACAAACATTTTGATTTAATTTTAAGTTGACTATTATGTTGACGATGTTATCGTGAATAATATTGACAATATATCTATGTACCTAGTTAGTATTGAACTGAAGAAACTATAATGTAATATACGGAAACTATAATGTATATTAAGTATACTAAAGAATTGTAAATTGTAATTGTAGAATTGTAAGGTCCCTAATGCTCTGCATGCCCTCTCTCCAATTAAATATCGCATGCTCATGGGCAGATCACAGAGCTCTATCTAAAATACTGTTCACCACATTATATTACCTGTGTCGCAATAAAGTCTTTGAAGTTTGAAGTTTATGATTTTTTAGCCGTAGCATAGGTCACATTCGCAAGAAAAAATTTTTGCACCAAAGGTTTTGTACTTTAACAATTTACGTACGAAAAAACCAAACTTTTTACGACCTTAAGCACCCCAAAGTTGGGCTTACGCTCAGTTGCAGAAACGCTCATTAAAGTTAATCCTCCATTAAATCTCTTACTGTCACTTTTTGTCTTGTTGACGTAGTTAAAGATAGCAAGAGATTTAATGGAGGATTAACTCTAAAGAGCCTTTCTGCAACTGAGTGTTAGTCTTATAATTGATTTCTTAATATTTAAGTATAATTGTTTCGAGCTATAAAAACAAAAGTCATGTCCCTAGGTAGTAAAATAATGTGAACATGGACATTATTGTGTTCAATGCCTTTCTACTCGTGTATTGTGGTCTTTGAAACGATCCTTTCTACATTACCTCATATCCTGTGGCACGCCACAAATATGTCAAGCAAGAAAGTCTTCGTATACAGGGTTAAATTAAAATCCTTGGTGTCTATTAAACTAAGACTCTGGGCATCAAACTGAACAACTTTTAATAAGTACCTAGAATCACAAAACTATAATATCAACTCAATATCTAGGGCTTTAGTTTCCGATTATATCGTTGACAAGAGCGGTACCATTTTATGACTGTGATAGACGTAACTTTTAAGTAGGTTCATAGTAGTAGGTTATATTTCAAGAAGCAGAATCGCTAAGAATTGCCAAAAAACACCATGTATATTTGATACCGCTTGAATCGGGCAGTTATACAATAAGGACCGCCACACACAGACGGAATTGCGATCCGGAATCCTGATTCAGGATTCAGTGTTGTCAATTATGGTTACACAAAATACTAGAGTGCTATATAAAAAATGTATGAAGCGCCAAAAGAATGCCAATTGCATTTTTAAGTATTTATTAAAACGAAACAAACAATTTACGTGATAATTTCTATCATATGAGGTCATGATGTTACGTATTGTATTTCAATATTATGCAACTATATCAAAGGGCTATCGATAGTTTTAACATTAGACATAATCTGCATACAAAATGGCATGAACCATTATCAAACAAGCTATTTTTGAGCATAGGCGATTTCGCAACTATACCACAACGACGTCGCAACTGCATCATCACGATACGGTATCGTTCCATCAACGCCTACGCTCAAAAATCACTTTTGTGATATGACTGTAAATCTTTAAAAAATGCCACATAAGACATCAAAAAATCACTAGATCTAGTGAAAAAGTCTTTGAAAACGGAAACACTCCATCCGGAACCAATTCCGAATCAGGTTTATTCCGTATGTATGTGGCGGACCTAAGACACCTGATTTAAACGAGTCTCATGGCTGAGGATAACCTATACAGGGTGTAAGGGACAGCTCTCCACAGACGGAAACGCTGAACTCAGACCATCAAATGTCATAACGCCATAATCATTAGCCCAACTAATGACATTAAGGAAGTAAGTATACATTTCGAAATGTATCGATTACAATCCTAAATGCAACAAGAACATAATATTTATTACACACTAACTATTGGTTTAAAAACATTGCTGAAAACCAAAGATTACGGAAGTGAATCACACTCCGTGCTTTATATTCCAAGCTTAATAAAATCTGCATTTAAAATAATAATCACTGCCAAATAAAACTTTTGACATAACTTTAATTGCGAGGATGTCATTCGCAATGTTGCGACACTCCACATTAACGTTATCGGCAGATTTGAAGATAAAAACCAACAATAAAATAAAACTACCGAGCAAACATAGACCACAAAACAGTTTTTCCTCTAAAAAATCTCCTATTAAGAACTCTCGACCATTGCAATAAGGTTCTAAACTTGCGTGTTTCCTGAGACTTCGCGTGTAAAATTAAAAGCAGGCTCGTTGCCTTAACTCTTAAATCACAGATAAACCTGATAAAACGTTTAAATGTTTGCTAACTATGCAAATAAGGCAATAAAGAGCGAAAGGGAAAGTTATTTGTAAGACAAAACTGTCTATACGAACCAAAACTGTGTTAAATTGAAAGAAAATTGCTATTCCGTGGTTTATGACCGCTGTAAAGTACGTTATCCTGTGTAATTTTTGTTTTGTTATGTAATTGATTACACATGTCATGGTTTGAGACTATTCCACTAATGATTTAATTGGTCCAAATCTTTTTGTTGTTATAAGACAGCCAACCGCGACGAAAAGTGTCTCGGTTCTCATCTTATAAAAATATTAGGGCTTCGTCGCAGTCGGGCATGAAATGAAGAGAGGCGACGACTAAAATTACCTACACGGGATGTAAAGTTAAATGCGTTCCAAACTTAACTATGAGAGAAATCCTTATTGTAGCCGTAAAAGAAAATTTGTATCTCCATATAAAATGTCAATAGCTACTTGATTCAAATGTAAGAAACTGCACTGAAAAAAATGTTTTGTTAAATATAACCGAACTTTTGTGACTTCCAAACTGTTTTGTAGTACATAACCAAACGTTTGTATATAAATTTTTACAACCAAACAATTGTTTATGTGCTACAAAACAGTTTGGAAGTCACTAAAGTTCGGTTATATTTAACAAAACATTTTTTCGGGGTGATTCACGATTTAAAATTTGCCAATAAACTTGTTCAGTTAGTTTGATAGTCTGAAGCCCTTTTGATATGGAAGAGCCCGTCGCCATTTATAATGGACAGTGGGTACAATACATATGCATCGATATTGAAGCATGCAAGTTTCCTTACGATGACATCATAAGTAAAAACAATTTTTATTTCACTCAAAAGCCAGTGGTGTTACAAATAGTATATAAATTCTGAAAAAATTAGTGGTACCATTCGGCGTGGACAGGGAGCGAACCATTCATTGCCTCCTGCACTGCAGGCGTGGTTACTCGCCACTGAACTAACATGGTGTGCCGTGACTGAATCAGCATGGCGATATTGATCTTATCATCCACTAAAACCTAGACTAAAACTAGTCAGCATAATTATTAAGTCCGTCGTATACCTACAGGGTGAAATTGATATCATTAGCATCCTTGTAAACTAAGAGTCTACCTATCAAACTGAACAACTTTTACTATGGGAGCAAACCAATCGGGGCAACAAAAAAATCAGCTGTTCCTTGGCTGTTCCATACTAAACTGCAATGCATATGCGACACAAATGTATGCAACAGCTGATGTCTTTTTGCTCCTATTGGTTTGCTCCCATAGTAAAAGTTGTTCAGTTTGATGCGTAGGCTCATAGTTTAAAAGGATGCTAACGATATCTATTTGACTCTGTATAATTTATCCAAACATTGCATCCTTCACCTGTTACGCCGACCTCAACTAATAGGTCACGGAATATGATCATTGCATTTCTGGGCCCGCGGGGTGGGCGATTCGGGAAATTAATTAGGCTAGACTTGCCCTATGACCTGTGGAATTCAGATAAGGCATGAGTTCATGATTTATTATTTGGTTGTAAGGGCTTGGTCAATGACCAATAGCTACTGCGACCTTGAGTTCTTGATAATAATGATAAGAGTAAAATTATGAGATGATTGTTGTTTGACAGATACTCCAGAGACAATGGGTTCTATATACATAGTGTATGGAAAAGTATCATTAACCTTTAAACCACATACTCTACCCATCAAACTGAACAACTTTAACTATGGGAGCAAACCTGTCAGAACGAAAAAAAATTTGCTGTTCCATACTAAACTGCAATACCGACTCGACTCAAACGTATGGAGCTGCTGATTTTTTTTTGTTCTGTCAGGTTTGCTTCCATATAAAAAGTTTTTTCAGTTTGATGGGTAGATTATGTGGTTTAAAGGTTAATGATACTTTTCCTTACACCATGCAGAAATAAATAGAATGGCCAATGATAGATTTTGGCCAATTGATTAGATTAAAAAACAATATCCTAGAACTCGTTATTCGATTTAATAGCCAATCGATGGTCAACAATCGATTAGGTGTGTCAGCGCACAGAAATGGACCTACAGGCTTAGATCAAAGTAAAATTAATGTATAGGCCTTACGCGAACATTTCAAACCAGAAAAATGAGGCAAAACAAATGACAGTTTTACTTCATATATACTTCAATATGTACCGAGGTGGCAGACCAAGTGTGCTAGTTTGTATGGACTAGTTGTGTGCTTCAACGTAACGCGCTTTGGGCCTACAAACTTTGGGCCTTGGCTACCGGTGTATCAAAATTCCGTCAGGATCCCGAGTACGCGCAGTTAAATAAGTGGCCATGGAAATAGAGAAACCGAAGTTGTTTTACCAACGCTCTTGTGCCTCTCACAATTAGCTAATTAAACATATTACTTTTGCGTCACAGTCACTGGCTCGTAAACGCATTCAGTCTCGTTACTGTTTGATAGATTTCAAGATAGACGTTCTGCTAATGGCGATTGTTCGCGATGCTTTTGTTTTAATTTCTCTCTTTCGTAGTTACCGTTTGCCTCAGATGGACATAGACATTGAGGTTTTTATGTAGCTTCCATTTGGTTCGATTGGTTCACTCTTGCTATGAATTAAAAGGGCTCCCACACATAACTATGCATTCTCATCACATCGCAAATATCTGCAAGCGCTCGACGCGCTTATTACGATGACTTATGTATGATTATCGCTCGCAGATATTTGCGATACGATGCGAATTCGCAGTTATGCGTTGGAGACCTAAACCTCCTACCACACCTCGATTTATCTGATATCATCATCATCAGCCTATAAAGGTCCCACTGCAGGGCACAGGCCTACCCTCAGGGAGGGTGTATGGGCATTAGTCCACCACGCGTGCCCAATGCGGATTGGTAGACTTCACTTGCACATCAGAATTTCTTTTTCAGTGTATGCAGGTTTCCTCACGATGTTTTCCTTCACCGTTTGAGAGCAGTCGGTATTGCGTACATAAGTTAGAAAAACTCATTGGTACATGGCATGTTGTCCGTGCGGATTCGAACCTGGACCCCCATAATTGGGTGTCCAAACCTCTCCGCAACGCGCCATCGACGCTCTGATATCATTTCAAAAAATTCTGAAATCATTTCTGTTAATGTCAGAATGTTTCTTATGCTGTTTTTTAAAACATTCCTATTAGAACGGGGTATGCATGTCTCTGGCCTTACTCTTGCAAAGGTCAAATATAAGGTATTTTCTGGTAGAATTTATGAGCCAGCAGCGACGCTAGCTAAGACGAGTTGGCTCTATCATCATCATCAGCCTACATACCTCCCAGCACTACAGGGCACATGCCTCCCAAATGATTAAGATTGAGAAGAAAGCCATACTCCACCACGCGAGCCCAATGCGGATTGTTAAAGGCAAAGTTATCTATTGGCATAGTCTATTAAAAAGTCTAGTAGTGAAGCTCATCAGTCAATCGAGCACGGACTCCGCACAGAGCCCCGCTGGGGGAGCGCGTCCCGGTACCGACTTAACTGCGCGCAGTACAGAAATTTGCGAATTCAATGCCGGTGCCCCGTTCCACGCACACAACGCGAGCATAGACCAACCGTGACAGCTGACCTTCGACACTTGTAGTTTTTATTACACTACATGCTCTGGTCAACATGCTGTCAGACTATTTTCAAGCCGAGGTTGGCTTGATTCGCGGTTTTTATTTACTAATAACTGCTCCTTTTTGATCATTCCTCTGGAAACACCGCCAATTAGTTAACTTATAATCAATCAATAAATATTCTTTATTTTACACCAAAACATAACAGAAAAATACAGAGAAAAAAATACAAGGATCACAAAATATGGCGGTCTTAACGCTAAGAAACGATCTTCCAGACAACCTTAGGGTAGAGGAGACGGTGAACGGAACGAAGAAAGGTTCTTCGTTCACCGTCTCCTCTGTATTTTACTGTTATGTTTTGGTGTAAAATAAATAATATTTTATTGATTGATTATAAGTTAACTAATAAATTGATTACGTCTGATAATTGCAGGTCACGGTTAATTGCTAGGTTTGATTGTAAACACATCAATTTGTTATGTAGTCGTTAATTGTATGTTTTCGCGTGACTTAGCACAGTTATTATAACTTTTTAGTTATTTAACGGTATGGTACCTACCTAAACCTTTTTAAACATAGCTGCGCCGCCGCCGTGTGCTGCAGAAATAAAATAAATAGAATTTACATTCTTCAGTATTATCATTTCTCTAATGAATCTTTAGTAATTTTCTGTAGAGTAATTAGCTACTTCTGATTTATTATTAACAAAATCTAGTTGAAAAAAAATTTAAATAGTTCTTATACAGGGTGTAAAAAAACACCCTAATCATACTTAAGGGGTTGCTTCAGACTATCAAACTACACAACTTTCACTATGGAGCCAACTTCAAAATAGTGAAAAAGAAATCAGCTGTCCCATACATTTGAGTCGAATTGGTACTGCAGCTTTGTATGAAACAGTTGTTTTTTTTGGCGATTTTGATTTTGACCCCGTAGTGAATGTTCTTCAGTTTGATGGTCTGAAGTACCCCTTAAGTCTTACTAGGGTATTTTGTTACACCCTGCAGGTACGAATGTAAAAGAGATCGGCTGTAATAGTATTTTCAATTTTTTCGTTTTGAAGCCCGTTTTAATATTTTAACACTCACACTCAGTTGCAAAAACGCTCATTAGAGTTAATCCTCCATTAAATCTCTTGCTTGCTTTAACTACGTCAACAAGATAAAAACTGACAGCAAGAGATTTAATGAAGGATTAACTTTAATGAACGGTTCTGCAACTGAGTGTATGTCACCTAAACATCAATGCAATAACGTTGAAATAACGATAAAAAGTAAATTCAAATAGCCACACGTGTTTTCACGCTTTCGTTATTTATAGAAAAGTTTATTAGAGAAGTTATAACATAAAGAAAGGTTAAAAAGTATTTTATAATCGATGTTGCGCCTAAATTAACCGGTTTACCGGTTATCTTGCGCAAGAGATACCTAATAAATATGGTTATTTATATATGCATTATGTATACATTTGCCATAAAAATGTAGATTGACGTGAACTATTAGAATCCTTCTTAATAATTATACTGACACTTTTTTAAGGGGATGATCAGACCTTCAAACTGAACAACTTTCTCTATGGCACCAAAGTCGAAATCGCGAAAAATCCATACAAAACTGCGAACGTACTCGAGCCAAATGTTGACAGCTTTTTTTTCGTGATTTCGATGTTGGACCCATAGAGAAAGTTCCTCAGTATGACGGAAGGACCTTGTAGTCCCTGTATATTCATGAAACTTACGTTTCGGTTCGAACCGTGGTTCGTCGGTCATGGATGTTATATGTGTGCCGTTAACAAAAAGCCTACCCAACTAACAATTTGGTCGTATAGGTGTCGTAGAGTCGAACATGAGACGCATAAAGCACCAGTATATGACGATATAATAGAACTTTTATAAGTCAAAATAGTCCTATAAATGTGGGCCTTATACGATCAAATTGTTTGCTGGGCTAGGGCTTAATTTGGGATCATTACAATGTAATTGCATGTGAGCGTTATTTATTTATCAAACTAAAAAAAAAGAGGAGTTACCAATTCGCCTGTTTTTTAGGGTTCCGTAGTCAAACAAGCAACAGTTATACTTTCGTCCATTCTGCACTGTCTGTCTGTCTGTATGCCTCAATAACTCGCTCATTTTTGCACCTATGGAATCGAAATTTGGTATAAAGTCAGATAACAGTAACAAAAAACAGAAATGTAGTAGTAATGACGAAAATAATTATTTATACAACGGAAACGGTTGAAAAAAAAATTTTTTTTTTTTAATAAATCGAGTAAGGTGTCGTTGGATAGGTCTTGTCTAATGGAACAAAAGTTCTATAGAAACTAAATCGTTATAATGTATTTCGAGATAACTGCGTTCAAAGTAAAAATAAGGCAAAATATTATGTTTTTTACATTCGCATCTACAGGGTGAAATTGATATCATTAGCATCCTTTTAACCTAAGAGTCTACCCATCAAACTAAACAACTTTCACGATAGGAGCAAACCGATCGGAGCAAAAAAAAATCAGCTGTTCCATACTAAAGTGCAACGCCTACTCGACTAAAATGTATGCTGATTTTTTGTTGCTCCGATCGGTTTGCTCCCATAGTAAAAGTAGTTCATTTTTGGGTAGACTCTTAGTTTAAAAGGATGCTAATGATATCAATTTCACGCTGTATAACCCCGACCCGACCCGATCCGTGTTCTTTAATGCTATATTTTCTATACCTTTAGTTTGTCTGGAAAAAGTCGCTCTTTTAGCTAAAACATGGAGAAACATCAAACTGAACAAATTTTATTAAGCAATCCACATCAAAATCGCGAAAAATAAATCAGCTGTTTCATAGAAAATTTCAATGGCTCTACCTAAATATAAGGTCTAACAAAATTAGCTGAAACTATTTTAAGGGTATGCTCAGACCATCAAACTGAACAACTTTCTCTATGGGACCAATATTGAAATCGCGAAAAAAAAATCTGCTGTCCCATACATTTAGGTCGAGTAGGTTTGTATGGAACAGCTGATTTTTTTTTCGCGATTTCAATATTGGTCCCATAGAGAAAGTAGTTCAGTTTGATGGTCTGATCATCCCCTTAAAATAGTTTCACCTAATTTTGTTAGACCTTATATAACAGCAAAATTTTTTTCCGCAATTCGATTTTGGCCCCATAGTGAATGTTGTTCAGTTTGATGTTCTGAAGCTCCCTGTTTAATATTTAATGTTACTGTTATTGCTACTTACCTACTTCAGCGTTAGTCGGTTTTGCAACAGATTATTAGATTTTAATTTAGATACAGATTTTGTGTGTGCATTAAATGAGGAGCATCTCATTAATATTAAATCAACCTGAAATGTCACTGGTATACTAAAGTTGCCGCAGCAAATTAGGTCAATGTTAAACTTAGGAAATATCATCAAATATTAATTACTACACAACAACTAAAATGTCACG
Source organism: Agonopterix arenella (assembly GCA_927399405.1). Taxonomy (NCBI): domain Eukaryota; kingdom Metazoa; phylum Arthropoda; class Insecta; order Lepidoptera; family Depressariidae; genus Agonopterix; species Agonopterix arenella. The sequence continues at coordinate 8,203,482 of OV656710.1, forward strand.
GTCTCTGTATAATCTAGAATAATTATCATCCTTAAAGTCTAGATCACAGTTTTATTATTGCTTAATAGATTATAAGATCCCACTGCAAATTTTCTACACCCATATGTTTAGGCAATGATACATAATATAAGGTCTAACAAAATTAGCTGAAACAATTTTAAAGGAATGCTTAGACCATCAAACTGAACAACTTTCTCTATGGACCCAATATCGAAATCGCGAAAAAAACTCCGCTGTCCCATACATTTAGGTATTGTATAGAACAGCTGATGTTTTTTTTTTCGATTTCGATATTGGTCCCATAGAGAAAGTGGTTCAGTTTGATGGTCTGATCATCCCCTTAAAATAGTTTCAGCTAGTTTTGTTAGACCTTATATAACAGAGGAAATGACGTTCTTTAAGAGTCCTTAAAAATAGAGCAACCACTCTAAAGCGTGTTGCAACCTATTTAGATAGAATTTTTTAAACCCGATTGTAAAAATGTTATTCTTGTTTTAATATATTTTATCATATTAATACCAACTCTCTCAGAAAAAAGGGAGATTTCATACGTGATGAAGTCATCAAAATCAGTCCAATAGTTTTCGGGTAAATGTTAAGTACCCGTTTGTACGACAGAAAATAATGCAACAAACCTACGTTGTAAACATTATTTTTTCGTGTAGCTGATACGTATAACTTCAATTTTATATTTAACTAGCGTTAACCCGCGACTTCGTCCGCACAAATTATATAACCAGATTTTAAGTCAGATCATAAGCTATCAAACAAAAAAAGTTTCATCAACTTCGGCTCAGTAGTTTTTGCGTGATGCTGGATCAAACAAACAAACAAACTTCTTTTTATAAATATACAGTTATATAATAGTATAGATTTATTTCCTAAACAAATGAGGGTATAGAAAATCAACAGGAAGAACATTTCTGCATTCGGGTGTCCGGGGTTGCGACAGGTTTCAGGGTGGCAATGGCAACCCAATTATTTTTAGTACTCTTCAACAATGACCTTTCCACTAGCATTATGTATCATTGCCTAAACAAAGAGTGACAAAAAAATGCAGTGGGATCTTGGACTTTAAGTTATTCGCTTTTTGATATATTTATTATTTTGTATTGACGTCTTTTTCCGGGTTTACTACATCTAAAGTCAGAATGAATTAGACGTTAAAGTACAACCTGAAACTAGTTAGCCTTTACACTCTGTTTACACTAATTCTAAATTAATTCTTTGACTAGTGGGCATCCATGCCTTTAGGGGTTAGTGCCATCTCACCCCATTCCCAGCTGCCCCCGTCCCAACTGAACCCGGTTTTATTGCCCTACTATATCCTCCTCTCCCATGTCTGTATATACTTGAAATAGCTAAATTTGTGAGAGAACATCTTGATCTGTTCAAAACGGCAAAGGAAGTGTATCCAAGAAGCACGAAATCTGCGCGTTATCTTAAGAATTCATACTCAATGTGTCTATCGATTTACAATAAATTACCGAATAAATTTAAGGATGTACACTATAAGATATTTTTAAATTCCCTAAGGAAATGGCTGATGGAAAAAAATTTCTACTCTGTCAAAGAATTTTTGGATCAACCCCATTGAGTTAGTATTTGTATAAGTAGAATGAAATTATTGGGGTTTGACGTTTACAAGCTGATTAGTTTCCTTTTCTGTTTAATTTAATTTTATGTTGTTTAAGATTTTGCATGCCTATGTTTTGGCTAAGTGTGAGATACCTCATTTATTATTTTATACCTGTAAATACCATACTTACTGCAAATAAATCTAAATCTATAAATGTAATTAAATACCATATCAAAAAAAAGTATCCCTACTGCACCCGACTTCAGATGTTTTAATAACTGGTACACTGGAGAAGAAAAATGCTAATAGAAACAACACTCCAACACTACAGGATCACTGAAAAACTTTCTCAATGGGACCAAAATCGACCTCGCGAAAAAAAAATTAGCTCGCCCATACAAAACTGCAAACATACTCGAGAAAAATGCTGATTTTTTTTCGCGATTTCAATGTTGGTCCCATGGAGGAAGTTGTTCAGTTTGATGGTCTCATTATCCCCTTAAAAAATTATCAGCACATTAAGAAGGACCATGTATATGCAACTATGAAACTATACCTACATTTTAACAATCTGACAAAACATAAGCGCAGACATTAGTCTCTAGATCGTGTTTAAAAATTTTCATTGACTTTACTTGGTTAATATCCAAAATATAATTCAAATTCGTTTGTATGGAGCGCGCTAAATACAGGGTGAAATTGTATCATTAGCATCCTTTTAAACTAAGTGTCTACCCATCAAACTGAACAACTTTTACTATGGGAGCAAACCGATCAGAGCAAATAAAAATCAGCTGCTCCATACTAAACTGCAATCTCGACGCGCGAGTTCGAGACTCAAATGTATACAACAGCAGATTTTTTTTTGTTCCGATCCGTTTGTTCCCATAGTAAAAGTTGTTCAGTTCGATGGGTAGACTCTTAGTTTAAAAGGATGCTAATGATATCAATTTCACCCTGTATATCCTCTTAAAGATTCGGGTTGGTGATTAAGCCAGCCCCACACTGCAAATTACTAGGTACTTATTGTATGAAAATAGCAAAGTTTCTTAAATAAAATTTTAAACAGCATTCACGAGAAACATTTTGCGGTAACTTTCCATCTAAGCTTCCCGGTATTTCAAAACAAAGGATTCTTATTGCCTTTCTTAGTAATATTGCACGAACCGTGTCAAATTGTTTACACTACAACATTTTCTGAAGTAACTATGTAGTCAGTTTGCGAGAGTTACGTGGTTACGGTTAGGTATACTATACATTTAAACTAAAGTTTAATAAGGAAGGGAACTCAAATAAAATGTTAGTTTTACTATTAGTCCACTTCATCTGAATAAAATAAATAAAGTGCATTTTAAAAAAGCGAATCACATAGGTATTATTATTATTATATCAGCCGTCGCTGTCCCATTGACGAAATCGATAGCTTCCTAAAGAACTGGCCTAACGAAGCGCAAAACCGGGACGCATGGAGAGATCGGAGTGAGGCCTTTGCCAAACAATATAGGTATGGAAAAGAAAAAAGTAATTTTGTTGACAACACACAGATTGTACTTCGATGAGTGTACCCAAGAGCTGCATGAGCTCATCCCGCCTTCCCCTTTCTACTATCGGACTTCCAGACGCACCGCGGGATACCATCACCCCTTCTAGGTTGATATCCCACAAATCCGCACTAAGCGCCTTTCTGATTCTTTTATAATGCGCCTGCGGCTGCGTCAGTATTTCCGAGCGCTTACAACCCGAATTACTTTAAAGTACGAGTGAATAGGCATCTTCTGCGTAAGCTCGCTACATCTTCGACCCCAATTTTTGTTCTGAGGACTGGATTGAGGTCAAGAGCAAACCCATTTGAAATAAAGAAAAAAACACAGCTTGATTGTTTTATGTAACGTAGGTAGGTAGGTACATAATATACGTACCTTACGTAAAGGAACACAAGAAAAGTGTTCTATTGTTGTTTTGTACTTATAAAATCTGACATCTGTTTCCCTTCACATCAACTATTATTATCATCATCTCATCCGATAGACGTCCACTGCTGGACATAGGCCCCCAACCATCCCCCAAGGATCGCCATAACGACCGGTCCAGCGCTGCCTTATAACGGGTTCCCGCCTCCTTCATCCACGCTGCCAACTCAACTATTATGTAAAACAATAAAGCGAAAAGCTTTTCAGTGAGATAATGTACCTAACCGCCTTTCTAAAACATCGATATTTAAGTACCTTTTCCGTGGCAATGATGATGAGATACAAAAAAGTAGATAGATCATTTCTATTCATACTCCGTTATATATAGGTTGATTTCTTTTTTTTTTGAGATATTAAAACGGATGAAAATGCGATTGACTTCTTTTATATTCTCCAAATAACCCCGCGTGGCTCTGGCTCAGAATAGGTAGATTTCGTACGAGGCGAGGCAACAAGGGGGCAGTGTTTTTTGTGAGCGAAAGGCTAGCTCATAGAGATCTAGAGAGATGCCAACCAGCGCGCTGAGTACGAAACCTAGTGTCGCATTACCACCAGTACCACGCAATAGAAAGTATTTTGTTAGCTTGAATGTGTTCATTATCCATTGCAGTATCAGAACTCAACGTTCGAATAATCTTTAGTACTACGCAAGCATTGTAAACTATTTACAGATAATATCTCGACTGGCTTTCAGCCTCATAATATATTGAATCCTTACTGTCGCGAGCAATGTGTTCCGTTTTTGCGCATATTGCTGCGACACTGGCCCCGCCCCCTTTTCACATCTCCCTTTAGTTATTGTGATCTGTAGGCTAGCTATACACCTATCACCACTTGATATGTCATTCCGTCAGTCATTGTCATGAAACCGTCTGTGCGCTAATAAAAAAAAACTGCTATAACTGCACACGATAGTTAGTAGTTGCAGGATAGTAAAGTATCTGAACACCCTTAAAGGGATAATGGTATCTAAGTTTATACAGGGTGTTACAGAACTAAAAATAAAAATTGAAAACTTTTAAGGGGGTTTAGACCAACAAACTGAACAATGTGACAACATCAAAATCGCGAAAAAAAAATCTTTTGACCCACACATTTAGCTCAAGTAGATCTGTAGTTTAGTATGGAACATCGCAAAGGCATCGCATCATGGCGATTATGGCAAATCTCCTCATTTTGGGGGAGGCCTATGTCCAGCAGTGGACGTCTATCGGCTGATATTATGATGATGATGAAACATCCGATTTTTTTTTTCGCGATTTCGATTTTCGTCCCATAGTGAAAGTTTTTCAGTTTGATGGTCTTAACCACCCCCTTAAATGTTTATTTGTATTTTTGAAATACCCCGTGGTTTAAGTTCAAGTACACGACGATGTACCTATAATCTGGGCCTCTACCCGGACATTCGAACTTCGCAGTTGCGTGAACGTTTTCGTTCCAATGTCAACTCTATTACAATGAACTTCGGACTGAAGCGGTCGTCATATATCGAACATCGAAAGTCCAAGTACAGGGCCAGTATCGATAGACACATCCTTCTTCTTGTTTTCGTCGATTCGTTATTCTAGCCAGCTGTCTAGTTTCAGTTACCTACTTCTATGAACTCCACTACTGTAATCGTAACTATAAAATATAGCTGTTGACCGGGACTTCGTCTGCGTTACCCGGATAAAAAGTACCATATGTGTTAATCCAGGCCATGGTCTATCTGTATGCCAAATTTAATCGAAATCCGTTCAGTATTTTTTGCGTGAAAGAGTAACAAACATCCATCCACACAAACTTTCGCATTTATAATATTACGAGCGTTAACCCGCGACTTCGTCCGCACAAATTATATACCAGATTTTAAGTCAGATCATAAGCTATCAAACAAAAAAAGTTTCATCAAAATCGGTTCAGTAGTTTTTGCGTGATACTCGTTCAAACAAACAAACAAACAAACACACAAACAAACAGACAGACAAAAAATCCAAAAGTTGGTGAAATGGAATCAGGGACACCTAAAAACCATATCGTAACTTTTTTTTTGTTAATATCTTCAATGTACAGACAAACTTCCTGTTACAGTTTTATAATAGTATAGATTAGGAGATATATAAGACCGCCATTTGTACTCTTACGTTCTTTTTATTCGTTTTTGTTACTGTATATTTTGGTGTGCAAATAAAGAATATTTATGTTATGTTATGTTATGTTATATAACATATATATATTGTCCGTGTGGTGTCGGCTACGAATAGCACCATCCCATTTCCTCCCGTGGGTGTCGTAAAAGGCGACTAATGGATCTACTGAAGGATGGGCAGCAGCATCCTCTGAGTACACACATTGATTCCATCCAACTGCGACCCGCCTGCCAAGCGTAGCGATTATGATATTTTGGGGGAGGCTTATGTCCAGCAGTGGACGTTTAATGGCTGATATGATGATGATGATGATATAATATATTATAAGTAGGATGTTGAACGACATTATTATTTGGCAGATGAATGTAAACTGTACAATTGTTGTACAGTTTATTGAGGGAGTCAAGTGGTTTTTTTGGAGCTGAAATGATGACAATTGCGATAAGAGTTTTAAAATACCAGTTTTAGTCAACACAGTTACAAAACCATAATTTTTATTTCATTACAAAATTAATTCAAACACAATGTTACGTTTACTAAACGCACTACTAATTAATGGCATTGTAACCTGAGCCATTATTACACAAATAACTGATGTTTTTAAACTTATTTAGCTAACGTTTCTGGGTTATTTCTTGACCTGGTTTTTACTTTCGTATCAGGGTTGGAATGCCACAATGCTTGTTATAATGGTCTTCGACGCATGTAACTGTTAAAAATAACCATAAAATAACTATTTATAAGAGACTTACGAAAAATTCGCTGGCGTGTAATTTTATCATCTTATTTAAGGCCGAGCCGAGCTCGAGGCCGAAGGCCGAGCTACGCTTAGGAGCGAAGCTCAGAAGCGTCCCCCCTGGAACCTGGTCGACCTGGTCTCCGGGGTCAATATGCCCGCCAAGCGAGTCGCAGGCCGAGCGGTTAGCAGGTCTAGCTTGATAATTTTCTTCTTTTATGGATGTGTATGTTTTGTATTCTTACCTACTACAAATCTTGCCGTGTGGTTCCGATTCTTCCCGTGGGTGTCGTGGGTATACGAGGCGACTAAGGGATAAAAGGTTTCTTATGCAGTGTTTATGTGGGTGAAAGGCTTGACTAGCCTTTCACGAAACTTGAAAGGCTAGTCACCTCTCACAACTTGACACATAGTTCCAAACTGAAACTTAAATTGCTAAATGCGGGTAGAAATGCTCGCTCAACTACCATTCTTAAACTGAAAGTTTTGTAGTTTTACCAAAATTTTTCTGACCACCCTGAAAGGGATTACGGTCGTAAGTTTACGTATGTATGTATGTACTGCAGATCTTTGTGAAGCTGCCTGTCGGCAGTGGAATGGGGTAACCCTAGAAAGATCCAGAAAGCCTGGAGGAAAAGTGGATATTCCGTCTCAGGGGGATATATAGAATTATATTTTCTCCCCGCTTTCGCTCTACATGTAAGATGACGGACCATCTAACAGTCACATCCGAGACAGAATCACGGCGGATGTGACTGACAAAATCCAATAAGTACTTTATTCAATAAATTGTGATCCGCAATCCGAAAAAACACGGATTGTCGAATAGACATTATTCTGTTTTTCACGTAGGATGGGATTAATCCAAGGTGGATGAATTAGTAAGTCGAGCCAGATGAGAAATTTGTTCAATAGTAATTTTTAACCGACTTCAAAAAAGAGAGGTTTCTCAATTCGACCGTATATATATATATATATATATTTTTTTTTAATGTGTGTTTGCGGATAAATTCGTCGTTTATGAACCGATTTTGATGATTCTTTTTTCTTTGGAAAGAAGATGTTCCAAGGGTGGTACCATGATAAGGAAACCAGGATCTGATGATGGCATCCCAGAGAAATCGAAATGAATAAATGATGAGAATGAAATCCAAAGTTGCGGATTTCATGTTACCTCGCCCCCCGCAAAAAGTGGCAGAAATATTTGTTAGTAGAATGACACGCGTAACTAGTCCCTATATAAGTAGTCAAAGCATACAGCTATAAGCTCTGTTCACATTTAGCAAATTTTTGGGTTTAAGTAATGAGACCAGTGTAAATAGGTAGCAAGTTTTTACCTACAAAACTCCTAATAAATTACAGTTCCTACATATATAAATTAATTCTGGCATTGGATAGTTTATATTAGTATTAATTAAAATAGTTGGCTACCGGACCACGCATATCTAATCCATTCTAAACGTAACTAGTTCTTGAAGGTGTTTTATAACTCCAAATAAAGTTTTATCTGGGGATTTGTAGTTTAATTGCTAAATCAAATAACTTAACGGTTGTAAAACGATATGTGATTTAGCGTACCTACTCACTTTCTAGTTATATTATAATTCATTACCTTTTTTTATGGTCTTCGTAGTAGCACAAACATATAAAAACATTTGTTCTAACATAATAATTGTAGTTAGGTCTGACTTGCGTGGAAGTCGACATAATTCAATAAATACATAGAATAACTCGATTAGAGACTTTTCCATTCGAAAATGTCAAGAAAAGTGAAGACAGAAACGCTCTAGTCTAATCCAGTATTTGAGAAACATTTATGTACAACATAAATGAAAAACATTTATGTACAACATAAATGTTTCTGGCGACATATCAAGCTATACAAAACAAAATAAGCTGGCCGCGCATAGGTCGAGTAACGTATAACGTCTCGCGACCAGCTTATATTGGTTTTGTATAGCTTGCTATTTTATCGCGATTTCGATATTGGTCCCATCGTGAAAGTTGCTCAGTTTGATGATCTAAACTAAACCATAAATGTTTATTTATATTTTTGTAACACCTTGTATATCTGTTTCGTGAGTCGACTTTCATTCATCCATTCGATATGTCCAAACCATCGAAGTAGGTATACTCTTCTCTACTTTAACCACTACTTTTGAAGCCGGCCGCGGCTGTACCTAGTAACTTCCCAAATACCTTCCTTCACCAATGTTTAGTACCTACATCACCACTAAAGCAAATAGCCTAACGGATTACTCTTTGTTTAACGAATGGCCCCCGTGGCTCACGCTACGTGCCTATACCTACCAATACGTACAGTGTTTGAGTTATGTATTTGTTTATATACATGAGTTCATCGAACTAAAGTTCTGGTAAATTGTTATACGATGCAATAAAGCCAATAAAAACTTAATTTTACTTCAAGGTATATAAGTTACATCCCAATTAGGTCATTAAGTACACAGGTAACATTTAATAAAAAATGAATTCATCCCCTAAAGTAATAGGTACCTATATGCGATGTTATTGATTAGCAAATATTTTATTTATAATAATAATTGTTTTACACCCAACATACGTTTTATTTAATTACGTAATGATACCTAGATAGATGAAATACCTATCGATATTTCCATTTTTAATTTACTTTTAAATTTTCTGAAAAAACACATGGATGAATATTCTTATCTTAAAGCTTTGCATCACATAATCTCCAATGGTTTTCGAATTTTGATATCTTTCATAAAATGAAATGTTGTCCATTCAATAAAAAAATTTAACATCATCGCGATCCTATTTTCAGGGTTACGTTATGCTGTACTGTACAATACCTAGCATACAATAGTATACACTATACAGGAAGCAAAACACTCATTTCTTCATCCTACTTACTGCATTTTAAAAGAAAATGTATAAGTTATGTTCAATTCACACCTCACATCCCATCGGGTTGCAAAGTTAGGTATGTTATTGAGAAAATTTTATTACTGTATATGGGATTTCGAAGACGTAAAAAAACAGAAGAAATCAAATAAGTCAGTAGGACTAATATAATTTTAGTATAATCTTTCATCATCAGCAGACCATCAAAACAGAGTCAGTGGCATTTTGAAGACCAAGCCGATGAACACGTAGTACTTACGAGTACAACATAACAGATAGCCAATCAATTTCAAAATGCTAGCTCGTAGAAGCTTAAATAGCTAATAAAAAGCACTTGAGGCATATTCGAGAGGCATAATTGGACGCTTACATTGCCCGCTACTGCACGCGACAGCGAAATTGTGTAAATTCACAGCATATCAAGGGAAGTAGGGTAAATTGTAACAGTTACTGCGAACTGGTACTGGACAGGGTAAGCTCGGTTAGCGGTGCTCTCTCCGTTATAATATGTCCAATACGATCTTGTGATTGAATTCGACATGATTGCTAACATCGGAACTGTAGCGGACCTCGGGTTTGAACGTAAAATATTTAATGTTTGTACTTATCGATTGGTGGCATACATTAGATTTCAGTTTTTTCTTTAAATTATGTGTAGATCAGTACAAAATAAAAATCTGTAGATTTTTAAGTGCTATTTGCATTATTAAGTACAATGTTTTATTCTAAAGAATTTCAAAATAGTTATCAAATAATTAAAAGACTTAAATAATATTAAACGATCAATAAAAACACTTTTATTACAGCTCTTCAGGCAAGCTAGTCCCGCTAGTGTCGTCTAATAATCCTGAATCTATCGATAGTCTATCGATACTATCGTGACCTCGAAAAATATTAACAATATCGATAATGTCGTCGATAGTATATATAATTATACTCTAAGACAAATTAATGCTATCGGAAATATCGATACTGTCGATCATCATCATCATGGGCCTTATTTTATCTAAGTAGATGTTTCAAACAGCGTCTGTTTGGATAAGACATCGACGTTCGCGGCTGGTATATAAGCCAATTCGGGAGCGACAATGCCTGCCGCATTTGCGGCACTTGTGCTGTTTGTCTTCGTCCCTGTGCCTTTTCACTCACTTTGCGGCCAGAGATTCGAGCCAGACTTCATAGTGGGCTATTCGGCAGTCAGCTAGTACCTTCACTCATCCCTATCACTTGCAAGGCATTTCCACTTCGAATGGTCAATTTTAAAGGACACCATATCACGTTTAGCACAGTCCTTGAAACGCAACATGGGTCTTCCGACATTACATTTAGCGAAGGCTACTTGGCTCAGCATGACTCTCCTGGGCAAGAAATTTTCGTTTATACGGTGCAAATGCCCCAACCAATATCGAATTTGCTACTATTTTTCAATGTCAACTATAGATAGTCAAACTATCAAACTATCTTTAGTCAAACTATCGATAATTAGGCAAGACTGTTCCCGCACTCGCTAGGTATAGTAGATAACTTACCTGTCATCGACTTACAGTGATGTATCATTCAACATCAATACTAAACACGGTTTCACGCATATCGTCATAGTTTTCTCGACGTGTTAAAAATTTACTTGCTTGTGAAGCCGTAGGAATGTAAACGTAAACACGCGAGTGCCAAAACATAATGCTGCAGATTAATTGGATTTGCGAAAAAAATGCGATGAAAGTTAACATTACATACGCGTAACTCAAGGCTTAGCTTGATATATAAAATTGTTATGTAAAGGCCGGTCTTCACCTGGAGTGATGCATTCGCATACGTTCGCGAGCCTTCAAAGAAAAAGATGGGATAGGCTGTATCAGGGTGGCAGCCGCAGTGGAGTACGTTGAAACGTCTTGTACAGTTTGACCAGGAGTGCGATTTTTGAATCTCATTCGCTGAGCTCAACAGTACAAAATGTCAAAATAACTATAGAGATATATATGCATCTTTCTTCTACTGATTTGACTTTCGAAAATCGCCAATTTGACATTTTCAACTCCTGAGTTCAACGTATGACTTTCTAAAATCGCATTCCTGGAAAATAATTAACCTCGGCAATCGTCGTTTGCGCAGAGTCCCCGAAAAAACCCGAAGTGTTTAGCAATCAAAAGCTATGTCGGATAGCAGCGAAATGGGCGCGAAAACAAATTAGCCAATTGTTGCAAGGCATTGAAGGTGACACATCCTGATCAGTCAACGTAATTTCGCGCTCTATTAAAATTTGTCAACTGCGCAGGTACATCGGGGGAACTTATAAATCTGGTACTACTGTACCGAGTAATTGTTTTATCCTCTAATCTAAACTCTAAATAATGGTAGTAAAATAATGCCGTTAGGTGGCTTTTATAATTATTGTTTTTGCAAGTGACCCCTGACTGAATGCCGGTGCCGAACAGCCCACTATGAAGTCTGGCTCGATTCTCTGGCCGTAAAGCGAGCAAAAAGGCACAGGGACGAACAGGCTCCTGCTGTCCTGCACCAACCGACACACAGCACAAGTGCCGCAAAAGCGGCAGGCATTGTCGCTCCCGAATTGGCTTATACAGCCATGAACGTCGGTGTCTTAACCAAACAGACGCTGTTTGAAACATATACTTAGATGAAATACGGCCCATGATGATGATGATCGATAGTATCGATAATCATCAATCAACTGCCTCCGTGGTCTAATGGTTAAGAGCATTGGGCTCTCGACACGGAGGTCGTGGGTTTAATTCCCACGGGGGACACCTAGTGATATGTCACTTTGTGCGTTTTTAGGTTGGTTAGGACATTGCAGGCTGAATCACCTGATTGTCTGAAAAGAAAGACGATTCCGTGCTTCGGATGGCACGTTAAGCCATTGGTCCCGGCTACTATCTCTGGTGGTACTGACCAAAATGAAATACATTTCACATTTGATTGGTATTTCTACTAAAAATTAGTCGAATATTGATCGCATTAGTTATTATTAACTAGCTGTTGCCCGCGACACCGTCTGCGCAAACTTTAAGGTTGTCTGGAAGAAATCGCTTTTTTGCGACAAGATCGCCTTATTTGTACCATAACCAGTTTCTGTTTCCTGTACAATGTATTTTATGTTTGGTGTAAATAAAGTATATTTCATTAATTCATTTCAAACTTTAAACAAGTATCCTATGTGTGGCTTTGTTATTTGTATTATTTTTATTTAGCCATAAGATGTACATTGTACATAACGTTGTTATTGTAAATACATATACCGTTAATAAAGTTTAAATTTTTCAAGTCCTACGTGTTAATCCAAAACATATTCTATCTGTGAGCCGAATTTCATCCAAATCCGTTCTATGCGTGATTGAGTGACAAACATCCAAACATTTAAACATCAAAACGTAGACATTTTTAATATTAGTTAGATTAACATAAACATAGGTGATCTTCCATCAACTGGGTGGCACCCAGACCTGATATGAAAATAACAACTCTTGATTAATTGAATACTCGTGTGTAAGTAGTTTTTCTGATCTTTGATCTCCACTTGATCTTCAACGTATCTTGACATAAATGAGACAACTTAATCTTACATTTTTACTTAGTTAGATTTTACAATTACTTACAAAAGACGGTCGAACTTCATTGATGATTTGATGTATTCTAGGGAAGCGTGTAATTTCTCTATGGATGTATTACATAGGCAGGTACACAGGTAGGTTAATTTTTTGCTACGATAGGTTTACCCCCTGATATAATTTTATTAAAGACAAATAAAGGAAGGTAAGTATGTACATTTAAAACAAAAAAAGCGTTTCCTCACTCCACAAAATCAGCGTTTCCTCGCTGAAAGGCTAAACTGATCCGTTGAGCGAGGAAAGCGCCAGCCCTTGGATCCCCGGTCGAGTCTACCAGGCGCCTTGCCAGATCTTTAAAAAGCGCCTGGGCGCCGACCCCACGGGCCAAGGGTTTCGACACCGAATGCTATGAATTTGTATTGGGTGCCGATACCCTTGTATTTACCTTCTTTTGCCTTTTCGGCAGATTCCGCCGCCGAGCAAACTCTTTTGCTCGTTCCCCGTTTACTCCCTTAGTAAAAGCTGTTCAGTTATAAAACTGAACAGCTTTTACCCATCAGGGTAAACTCAGTTTAAAAGGTTGCCAATGATTTCAATTTCACCCTGTGTATTTTATTGTTATTTATAAAATTAACGATTCACCTCGTAAAGGATATTTATTAAAATTTGTATATTTTCAAACCCTGGTACGACAATATATGTACCAGTACCCTGGTAGGGCACTTTCGAACCATTTCTTACAAACGCGTCTAAACATGTAAATATTAAAGAGTTTTCTCGTATTAGGTGTCTGACGATGACTATGACGTGCTTTACCACTTTCACTATGACTTTGCTTGTCTGTCTGTCCTTACTTTATTATTCTTAGTTATATTTCGTGATGTTATCTCGTGAAATTATGTTTGAAATCTTGTTTCATTTACTTTGATAGTGTATATGCTACTCTGAGTCCTATTATTTCAGAAAAAAATAACATAGCAACTCAAAAATATACACTGAAATAACACACACACATACATATAAACTCACGACCATAATACCTTTCGGGATGGTCCGGACATGATTTTGTGCAAATCAGCGTGTATGGTTACCCTTCGAAGCTCAACGTCAATGTACCTAATGGGAGCAGATCAAGCCTAGATTAATGTAGTGCCAACACACAAACCTAGATCAGACCAGTTACCATAGTTGTAAGCTGTTACTTGTAACCCGGCTTACTCTATTTTTGATCTAACGGAACTGTTAGACTTTGTTGTCTGGGTCTACCGACATAAACTCATGTCCATAGTCCGTTTCAGGGTAGTCAGAAATCTGGTTACAACTTAACGAACTGCAAATCTCATTGATTTAGATGGCATGGGAAAAATTACAAAAAAATGTTTTGTTTATGTGAAAATGGATTTTCTCAGGGATGAAAACTATCTACATTAATTTGAAAGACGCTGGACAATACTTGGTCCTCCCAGATAAGTACTGTTATGTTAACTACCTACAAACTTTATTTTTAAACAAACACTAGGCGTATGAATATGAAGGTGGATTTGTAACCTTGTGAAGGTCACTGCACATAGATGCTGCTCAAAACCGGTGATTGTGGAAATATAAGAAGGAGCAAAAAATATTGTTGGGTGAGGCAAAAAGCTTAAAATCAAGGCATTGCCGTTCATAGGTAATGGAAAGTCGCTACTGCAATGTATTTTCTTAATGTAGGAACATTTTGCTACTACCTTTAAATTTACATTGGTTATTGTTATCAATATAACCCAACAATATTGTTTACAATTAAAAAACTGGATGTGTGTTGTTTACACACGATAAACCCAGAACTTGGTATGCTCGATTCTAGACTTACTCTTGCAAAGGTCAAATTTAAGGTATCTTCTGATAGAAATCATGAGCTAACGGCGTAAGACGAGTTGGCTCTATCATCATCAACGCATATACGTCCCACTACAGGTCTCATGCCTTTCGATTATTAATTAGGATAAGATTAAGAAGTAGACCATACTACTGGCAATAAAATCCAAAGATGCGGATTTCATGTTACCTCGCCCCCCGCAAAAAGTGGCAGAAAGGTTTGTTAGTAGAATTACACGCGTAACTAGTCCCTATATAAGTAGTCAAAAAGACCCAGAACAATAAAAAGGTTTCCACAGATACTAAATTCGCTTGGAAGTTTTAACTTTCTGCCCCAGGAGAAAAATTACAAAGCTTTAGGTGACTTTGTTAGCATTTTTTTTTTCTCAGTTTAGGGAGGCCTATGGACATCGCGTAGTATGATATAACTAATGATTCATGCAAAGCCGCGAGCAAAAGCTAGAATGTTAATATTTTCTCCACAGTTACCATTACAAGCGTATCTAAACTAGCTATCATAGCTATCTATCCTAACAGTCTAGATTCTATACACACGGTCACCGCTCCTTGATCTAGCTCCAAGAAAGTGAGAGAGAGTTATATTCGATTTTACATCTTAACTGAATTCATAATGACAAAATTAAAGTTTTATCTATTTCGTTTAGAAAACTAAATAGCTCTATATTAGGTAATCAGTAGACGTTACGTCATGCTTGATTAGTTTCCTTAGTATTTCTAAAACATATTGTTCCAGCTAAGGGGCTAATTAAAAGGGGTGCTTAAAAAAGAATCCTGATTAACATTTTTAATAAAATTTTCTTAAATTGTCTTGTCACATTTGATAATAGTCTGCTTAAATTATCTTAACCGATGATGTTGATGATGTTTCATCATCAGCCTATAAACGTCCCACTACAGGGCGTGGGCCTACCCTCAGGGAGGGTGCGTCAGTATTTCCGATTGCTTACAACCCGAATTACTTTAAAGTACGAGTGAATAGGCTTCTTCTGGGTGAGCTCGCTAAATCTTCGACCCCATCTTCGTCCTGAGGACTAGATTGAGGTCAAGAGCAAACCCATAGGTAATAAAAAAAAAAAAAAATTTGCCCAGTCATTTAACGGAGTTTTGTTAGGCGGGGTAGGGAGTGATTATTAATTGGACTTTGAAACTGTAACCGGCACCTTTTAGTGACAAAAAGACTATCTTAAAACATATTTAAAAAAAATTCGCTACGCAACATTGAAATCAAAATTGTGTGTCCCAGAAGTCTTTTAAATTAATAATATTAATACCAATGCACTCATTTGACTTAGATTTAACAATATAAATTATTTTTGAGCAATAATGTAGGCATTGAAACTTAAAAAATGAGGTATTTATGAGAAAATACGAATTTATTTTTCAAAACCTTCTAAGTAAACAAAAATATTTACACCATGTTTGAAGTATGTATAATGGTAAAGCCTTAAATATGTGCGAAAAAAATTTACCATTAGGTTTTTTAGAACGAGATAATAGCAAAATTTTAAAATTGTAACTGTTGCTGACGTGATTTTTTTTTATTTTGGTACATTTCTAGGCTCAAATTGGCTCTTCAATATTATACCGAAAAAAATATCCATTATTAATTAATCCCGGCTCAAACCGTAAAATGACTGGGCTATATGGGCATTAGTCCACCACTGTAATGCTGCGGCCCAATGCGGATTGGTAGACTTGACATTCACATACACATCAGAATTTCTTCTTCAGTGTATGTTTAATTTGTGAATAATCTAACAATGGTGCTAGATTATTGTTGCAGTTACCAACCAACTTTTTAGAAATGCAAATCAGGTTAACTTTTAGAATATTTAGCGTTTCAGGGTATGCTTGTTAAGTGGTAGCAAGCAAGAGCAAGTACCCTTTAGCCAACAATAAAAATAATTGCAAACAAAATTTAGGTTTGACGAGGGCAATCTATAAGGCAAGCGTAAGTGGAAATGTTGGAAGGGGACGGCCTAGACGTACATACACGAACCAAATTGGCGACGTGCTTAAAAAGGGCCAGGTCAGATCTACCCGTAACCGACGAGCATGCATGAAAGGACTTATGAATGTGGAGGAAGCTAGAGAGGTATGTCAGGATCGTAGCAGGTGGCGTTCCGTTGTCTCTGCCTACCCCAGTGGGAGACAGGCGTGAGAATATGTATGTATGTATGTAAATTTAGGTTCTCAAAAAAATTATATGTAGGTAGGTATCAATCTGTTTCAATTCTGTTCTTTATGTATCAATCTGTTTCAATTCTGTTCTTTAGGTATTGTATAAAGGCGTCGCTAAAAGCGCTCGTGAGAAAAGGCTCTAAAACTTACATAAGTAGATTTCTCTTGGTCAGCACCAAGTCTGAATTCGACAAACTACATATAAAACCTCCCTCGGGGAATATAGTCGTGAGCCTATGCTATGCCAAAACCGCTTAAGGGCCTATGTCGAAAAATAATTGAAGCGAAATGGGCGTGTGATAGCTTATATTACTGCCTGATGCGAGAGAAAGAGATGGGGCGGCGCGCGCGCTTCAAACGACGCAAGCGTAAAACAAACTTTATTTAATTGTGATTGTACTATTTATGTAAGTTCAATTCTGCTCTAATCAAAATTTGTAAAATATCAAACTCTTTTTTTTTTAAATCAAGTCTCGTGTTTTTATTATTCACCGTTTAGCAGTTCCAAGCGTTTATCGATAAAAACGGAGTCTACTTTGGCTTGTTTTTCTATCGAGAAATGTGTCTTAATCGTGTTTTGGCTCTAATCAAAACTTCAATTATATGTTCAATTTACACATATCCGCTAATCATACTCCTACTGTTAGTACTTCATGATATTTGAAGAATCCTATTTTTTCACATAGCCTCTTAATATTCAAACTCGCTAATTCTACTAATAAACTCTTGATTAAGCTGCCTGTCGTCTCATTTCCTACACCTGATTAATGCGATAGATAGAGTATTGCAGCAAAAACTACAGTTTGCATTCAAATATGCAAATCATTTGCTCACTTAGACGCAACGATGCCCGTTATACTTATGTGTATTCTATAATAGTATCGGATAAACATATCAAAATGGAAACCAAAGAGATTTTAACGTTTTCTAGCATAGGTTGATTACTATTGAAACTTGGATGTGTAGATAACCAAGGTGTTACAATACACATAAAATGACCAAATTCTTTTTCAGACGAGTCGCACTATTAAACGATAAAAGTCTGGTAACATACATTGAGTTTAATGTACCTAGTCTTAAATTAATTGTACCTAATTACGTTGAATTGAATGTAGTGTTGAATAAATTGAACCTAATTACGTTAAATCGAATGTAGTATTAAATCAAATGTAACTAGTTTAAATTAAAATGTCTGTAGAAATTGTCAGTAGTTTTAACTCCAGCTTTGAATTTTGTTTGCATATTATTATATAATTACGAGCGTTAACCCGCGAATTCGTCCGCACAAATTATATACCAGATTTTAAGTCAGATCATAAGCTATCAAACAAAAAAAGTTTCATCAAAATCGGTTCATTATTTTTTGCGTGATACTCGTTCAAACAAACAAACAAACACACAAACAAACAGACAGACAAAAATTCCAAAAATTGATGAAGTGGAATCAGGGACACCTAAAAACCATATCGTAACTTTTTTTTGTTAATATCTTCAATGTATTACAGACAAACTTCATGTTACAGTTTTATAATAGTATAGATATATTTTACATTTTTCAAAATTGTCATCCTAATTATATTATAATACGCGTATAAGTATAAATACAGCGGTGATAAACTGATAGATAATAACAATAAATTAGTTTGATGTATCTTACTGAGGCTTAGTCTTAACATTTAAGTCATATAACCCGGTCTCCAAGTTCGGGCTTGCCTAAAACGGGGACCACGTTAAAACTTTTGTCAAGCCGTTTCAATATGCATACCAGATATTAATGTATTTATAGTCTTAAGTTTAAAATTGATTCTTATTACGCATGTTGCTAATAAACCTTTTTTTCATTTTCATTTCATACATAGGGTACTTTGCAATTTTTTTTTGGTCTTCTTTTAACCTGTTTTGTCCCACTGCTGAGCAAATATCTCCCCCAAACCCTACCACGTCTCTCTGTTCGTTGCTAAATCCCGCCACTCATTGCAGTAGGCATCCAACTCGTCTCGCCACCTTTTCCAGGGTCTGCCTCGACCTTGGCTCCCGTCGTGAGGCACCCATTGCGTGACGATTGATGCCCACCGCTCAGTGTGCATCCTGCAAACATGCCCAGCCCAGTTCCAATTAAGTTTTGCTGACTTTTCCCCTACGTCAGCTATTTGAGAAAATAAAAATTTTTCTATCTTTAAAAAAAAACGAAAGTTGACTCAAGAGAACCGTGGATATTGCACTCTTCGGTCGATCACATCAATTTGTATTCTAATACGATTTGGAACCGGTATTCGTGAATGAGGAAACCGCTTCATAATATTTATGTATAGATAGATATTACCAATATTATAAAATATTATAATAAGCTAGTGAAAGTGATATAAAATGAACATAATCATAGAATTCTTATTTGATAAGCCTAACTATTGATTTTTATAAGTGGTCTGATGATTTTTTAATGAAGTAGCCAATGGACTATACCCAATTTAATGCACCGAATCAATTCAGCAGTGGACGTCAGTTCATGATGATGATGATGGATTGTTCATAGCATTTTTATTATGTTGCAAACCTATAAGTTACGCGTGCATGCCATATCATTCGAAGTGGACAAACTTGTATAGGGGAGTTGACTGTATCCGATATATTTTAAAAAATACGTTTGAAAATAATGCTAAACATACATTTTCAGTAATTCTAAAGCTTGAATACTATTTTTAATAAAAGGATTTAAAACTATGAAAAGTATCGAAACGACGCGACGACGAAAAACAATGACGTCATTATTCATGATTTAGTACAACTTTATATACAAAAACTCGTGTTTTCACGATTGATAAAGAGTTGCTGATTTGACTAGTTGGAAACTCGCGAAATAATTATGTCAGATATTTGAAAATAGCATGTACCTAACTAACGTGTTTATTTTATTTTTGTTCTAAAAGGTACAACCCAAGTATCAAAAGGTGCAAAATGTTGTGTTGGACTTATTATTAATCTGTGGTTGGGCGCAAGTACCTAACTATTAAAATAATGCAGTTATTGAAGAAAGAAAAAACAGAAGACTATAATTTATTGATACATGACTATAATTTATTGATATATGTTTATTTGACGCGTAATATGTTTACTGCCTATAACTTTATTTACTTATTATGAGTTTTTTGGTAGAAAGTGGCACGTTTTATAAAAAAATAATTTCGTGTGTGACCGAAATACGGTAAAAGGAGATAAATATTATTTTACCGTTTCCTGGGTATTCAGTAAACATATTTTTTGCATTTATCGATAATTAAGTTTATGCTCTAAGAAGTTCATTCTGATTAAATTTTAATAGAAATTTAAAAGTTTTACATGCTCATTACATCATTATTGCACATCTCAGATGACACGGAAGAACGCAAATTGAATACCTATACACATTTTTTATAACTCCAATAGTTTTTCAAGACATATTATTGTTATTTTGGAAAATTGTAACGATGAATTAGAGTAAGAGGTCTTATATGAGAGTATTTGGTAGAATCAGTAATTTTTTTAACCACCTGTTTCTATTAAAAATATAAAAATAGGGTAAAAAATAAGAGGTACGTATTTTTCCTGATTAAATTTTTGACCGATATTTTTATTTTTAATTTACTTTTGAATTTTCTGAAAAACGTTGGATGAGTGGCTATAACTATAATACTTTGGCCGTAATGAAATTAAAAATAAAAACTGTCAAATACAATAGAAAAGCCAAGCAGGCAAAGGAATAAAATCTCATTCAACCTGCATTCAACCTTTTTTTATTTTTTAGTAATTTTCAAATAACTCGTGAAATAATGGATGGAAAAATCTGATTATTTTGATACAAGCTTTAAATCACATAATCTCCAAATGGTTTTGTAATTTTGGTACCTTTCTTAAAATAAAATGTTGTCACTTCAGTTTCTATTCCTTTTAACAATAAGTACCTACTCACCATCAAACGGAACTCACCATGAAACGGTCAGTTTTAAGAGCTCGTCGTGTGTAAATTGGTCTCTTTACTCATCGGATAATGTACATTTCAGCATAGCTTGCATAATTATGCTCACGACTATATTCCCCGGAGAATTCGGGAAATTTCAAAATTATGTAGAAAGTCAAATTGGCGATATTCAGTCATGTACAATACAATATGCCCCTTCTTACTTATAACAAATAGAACTACAAAACCAGCGGAAAATCATGATCGTCCGATTATTAAATAAAAATTCCGGCCAAGCTCGAGACGGAATAATATTATTACCTTACCAAAAAAAAATTGTTACTTTTTCCGTCAGGACCGGGCGCGAGACCGATTCATACTTGGCCAGTTTTTAGTATTTGCTGTTATACTGTAGAGTTTACACTATAACCGCGCCATGTTTGACGCTTGTTGCTATTATTGCCGTTTTAACGATAGAGCGAGAAAAATAAACGTCGAAAAAAACTGGTTTCTTGTATGTAAAATTTTTGTCTTTTTTTCCAATTTAATGATACTTACATATTTTGTGAAAATTTCATCCGGTTACCTATGGTTCAGAAGATACAGCCCTCTAGAACGTACGGACGGACAACGTAGTCTTAGTAACAGGGTCCAGTTTACACCCTTTGGTAACGGAATCCTAAAAAAAGTGTGTTATTTAAAACACATCCATGTCCCTAAAGTGAGAGTACATGGTACAAAAATGCGTAACATTGACCGAGATTTTATTGATACGGTTGTATGAAGTATTTTCAACTGGCACGCCACCGCCACAGCCACACGCAATTCTTACGGTACTTCCAATTAACACAATACGAATTCACGCCAATAATATCGAGAGAAATATCTCGATTATCCGAAAGTGTGTTTGGATGTTCATTAGGCCCTACGCAGACGATAGACAGGCCGTGACCTACTTTAAAAAGTCCATAAAAAGTTGTGTTTATTTATTGTAAGGCAAATTCTCATATTTACAAAATTGAGTCCGTATAGTCTAACTCCTGCTTTCCGGGGTACATCTGTCCCTGTTTTCGACAGTCTTGAGCTTCTGGGCATGAGGTTGACCACGAAACTCAACTTCGGCGCTGACATCGAGTCTAAAGCCCAAACTGCGGCCAAAAAGCTGGGCATCTAAACAAGGTGAAGTGGTACTTCACTCCTGGACAGCTCCTTAATGTTGTATAAAGCTCAGGTCCGATCTTGTATGAAGTATTGCTGCCACGTATCAACTAGCCACACTCGACTCGGTTGAAAGCAGAGCCACAGAATGCAGGGTTCATTGCGACCATAAGCTGGTGAAGAGCAAGCTTCATAGCCTAGCCCACCGCCGCAGAGTAACCTGCTTGTAGGTCTTCTACAGAGTGTATTTCGGTGACTGTGCCCAGGAGCTACATGACCTCATTCTGCCTTCCCCATTCTACTATCGGACATCCAGGCGCAGCGCGGAATATCACCCCTAGTTGGTTGACATCCCACATATTCGCACTAAGCACCTTTCAGAATCTTTTATAATGCGCACAGCCAAGGAACGGAATGCCCTGCCTGCGTCAGTATTTCCGAACGCTTACAACCCGAATTCCCTTAAAGTACGAGTGAATAGGCTTCTTCTGGGTAAGCTCGCTACATCTTTGTCCTGAGTGAGGACTAGATTGAAGTCCAAACCATCCTATTATAAAAGAAAAAATCATAAAATAGTGGGTCTATTTTGCAAATATATGTGAATTTACATATTCACATAAATACACTAAAGAGCAGTGTCATTCATAAAGTATACAGTATACCTAACTAATTGAGTACATGAGTCTCTCTCTGCCTATACAAGGGAAATGAAACGCAGAACCTCTCCACAATCGAACAACGTTTAAATTACAATTTTTTGAAATTCAATATTTTTAATTCATTTTTTTTATACGACAATTCATACGGTTACATTCCTATATTTTTATACGGATTTCGTATTTGTAGATACAAAATTTGAAAAAGCTTTTTACCCGAATGCGCCAGAAAGAGGGAAATTTTTTGTCGATTCTGTTGTAACGGCTACGCGTATACATTGCAGACATTTTTTCATACATATTCTCACACCTGTCTCCCACTGGGGTAGGCAGAGACGACGGAACGCCACCTGCTACGATCCTGACAAACTAGCTTCTTCTACATTCATTAGTCCTTTCATGTATGCTTGTCGGTTTCGGGTAGATCTGACCTGGCCTTAAGCACGTCGCCAATTCGATCCGTATATGTACGTCTAGGCGGTCCCCTTCCAACATTTCCACTTACACTTGTCTTATATAAGGTCTAACAAAATTAGGTGAAACTATTTTAAAGGGATGATCAGACCATCAAACTGAACAACTTTCTCTATGGGACCAATATCGAAATCGCGAAAAAAATACCATACAAAACTGTAAACATAACTTGACTCAAATGTATGGGAAAGCAGATTTTTTTTTCGCGTGTTCAATATTGGTCCCATAGAGAAAGTTGTTCAGTTTGATGGTCTGATCATCCCCTTAAAATTGTTTCAGCTAATTTTGTTAGACCTTATAGATTGCACTCGTCAATCTGCTCTCATCCATTCTTTCCATAAGACCAAACCATCTCAATATACCTTTTTCTATCTTTGTCACTATATATCCTCTTTCAGACTACAGCGTTCTCTAATTAAATCATTTAAGTACATGCAAGTTATATCATTTTTAGAGTTTCTGATAAGACCACAAAAGCGTCAAAATAATCAATGGTAATGGTACATAGATACTCTTTCTTATACTGTGGTAATGGTAAAGTAAATACGAATGAAAAAGATGAAAGTACTTATTAACCATGTGGAAGAATGAGAGAACCGTGTAGGAAATGACTAATAAGTTTAAAGATATTATGGACTCTTATTTAAATTCCTCTCGCACGTGTTAATCCGCGTCTTGACCAAACAGAAAGCGACGTTTTATGTGATAGCTATAAAAATATAAATAATAATAAATTAAGCACGTGTATGAAGTCAAAAATCTCAATATTTCATCTCAATCGTAGTTCCAAAACCTGTCTACAGGGTGTAAACTTAATTGCGTTTCAGACAATCAATCTGAACAGCTTTTATTAAGGGACCTATATTGAAATAGTGAAAAAAATAATGTTTTTCCATTAAAAATTTCAATAGCTCTTCGAGCCAAATATGTTTGGAACAGGTTAATATTTCGATGTTTGTTCAAATGTATGTGTATGTTAATGTTCAGACATTGTCGAATTTTAAGAGGACAGACAGAAGTCCATAGCTCGCTGATTGTGTGGCTCAGCGAGCTATGTAGAGAGCTATGCTTGCTGTTTCTCTGAGAGACCACATCAGGAATGAAGTGATACGTCAGAGAACTGAAGTGGTTGACACAGCTCTCACACAATTGACAAGCTGAAGTGGCAGGGCTGGTCATATCTGCCGAAGAACTAACAACCGATGTGGTGTTGGAATTCTAGAGTGGATACTACGAATTGGCAGGTGTAGTGTAGGACGCCCTGCTGGACAGACGACCTAAAAAGGCAGCGGGGAGCAACTGGATGAGGAAGGCCCAGGATAGAGTTTTGTGGCACGCCTTGGGAGTGGCCTATATTCTGCAGTGGATGATGATGACATGACAGAAATCACATGTTATGTAGTGGCAAACATGAGTGATTTTAGCTACACTGCAGTTGTAGATTTTTTACTATCCTGTTAGGTACACTAAAATGTTAATAACAAATTCTTACATTGTTTGTTCATACATAACTATTACATTGGCGTTACGTAGTAATCAATCAAGTCAGCTTGTTTAGAGGGCGATGCACTCATAGTGCGTACCTATGCTACGGTTACTAATTATTGGACTCTCAATCAGAAAACGCTTAAAAAAACGTTTTAAATAAGAAAGGTCTTAAAAATTGTAACATCATCATAAAGAGAGTCCAGCCATCAGAAATTGATGAACTGGAAGGAAACAGAAGATATTTTTTAAGCTACCTATCTACAGCGGGCTTGCACTAGACTCGTCGACTGTTCACCTGCGATATAGTTAAATAATAAAGCCGTAACTTTTTTTAGAGATGTTATCCATTGACATACAAAATAATGGACGTCGGGTCTAGTACAAAATTCTCAAAAAGAAGTGTTCGAGACTAAGCTTCATAAATCTAAGTGTGTGTACATAAAGTAAAGTAAAAACATTGAAAATGCAAAAAAAATTTTTCATTTTGCTTTCGTAGTTTTTACCCCATCGTCGGGGCACGGCGGCGGCGCGGCGCGCAAACGGCCGATCGGACGAAGACTGTCGCGTAATGGTTCTCTTCATACATTTGTAAGTTGGTAAGTCAATGATGTTATCTAAATCGCTGTTGCGGAGATCCATCTAAAGAACACAATTTCGTCTTTAGGCAGTCATTTCTTCACTGATAATGATAACAGTCAGCTTCACCGTTAAGACCAATTAATCAAAGATTATATATTGCTGATCGGTAGTGGCTTTACCCGCTTTCAATTATTTCTTTTTTCGACTATTATAAAAGGAATAACCATAGGCGATCCCAATCCAACTTCAATATAACCAGCTCCCCTTAAGCTGTGAGTTGAATCAGGCTTGTATCCTAAAGTTTGGATCTTAGAGGGTCAACATTCTATCTTATCCACTTTGTTCACTAGAAATTGATTTTGCTATACGTTCCAAGCTCTTTGCATTTTAAGCTCTATAGTAAGATTCGACCATTGACGTAGAATACTATGGACGCCGGGTCTAGTACAAAATTCTCGAAAAAAAGTGTCCGAGATTAAACTACACAAACGTATAGTAATATAAACCAACTAAAAACATTGAAAATTCTGAAATTCTTTTACATCCCACCCATCTGGACACAGCGATTGCCCGCGCGCGCGCTAATCGGCCGAAGAAACGAACACTGTCGCGTAATTGGTTCTCTTTTTACGTTTTGATGCTCTTTTTGTTCGGACACTTTTGAGCGCGGACCCTACGTCCATCGTCCATCGTCCAAATCCATTGACTTACCAACAGGTAAGTCAATGGATTCAACTGATAAATTAATAAAACGTACCAATAAGTGCATAATTATTCTTGTTAAAAACTTACAATAAACTTGTTCACGCGACGGTAGGTATAGTACCACCCAGCAGTAAGGTATTTCCTTGCGAAGAGGAAACTAATTAAAAGCTTGTAACCTACACCTGTTATTACTATGCGTTGTTGTTACACTGTGTCATCTAACCGGTGACCGGGCATTTCTATTACAAAAACAAAAGGTATTTTATGATAGAGTACCTTTTGTTTAAAAATGAATGGAGTGAGGTAATTGGCTCCTTTGAAGACGAGCATGCAATAGGAATAGGCAATTCGCAATTAGACATTCGATATTATTTTATTTAGTTTCTATTCTTAGTAGCTCACATACCTATTGTATATGCATCTTCATAATATGTAGGTACTTGTGAAATAAATCAGTTGTTGTTTAACTAGCACACGGTGTGGTTATGTACTATTAACATAAAATTTTAATGACAATAACTACATTCGATCCTATCATAGGGGCTTTCTCAGATATTTTCAAAACACCACTTTCAAATTTCAATTCTCATTTCGACGAAACATAGATTGAGAAATATTACAGTCTTGGGTGTTTGAAACGTATTTAGCTTAAGGTGGTTGCAGAGGGGTCAATTTTATACATAACTTTGACGCACAATACGCGTAGACGGTATTAATATAAGTAACTTTGTATAAATGGTAAAATAGATTAGAAAATCTGATTGCCGCGTCACAAATAACATTTGCAATTTATAATATAATTACGAAAATAAAAAGCTTTTAAAATTTGGTTGAATTTTAAAAGCTTTATATCTTCGTAATTATATTATCAATTGCAAATGTTATTTGTGACGCGGCAACTAGATTTTCTAAACTATTTTTCCATATATAAAATTATACTTTTATTAATTCCGTCTATGCGTATTGTGCGTCAAACTTTTGTATGGACTGAAACCACCTTAACCATAATACTTAATAAACATGTTGCAAAATTATTATTTATTATTTTAATTTCGCTTTACGTTACTTCATTTTGCAAAAAATCATCCATCAATCAACACAATGATTGCGCTTTGGCTTGGCATCTCCAATTACTATTTCTGCTGCTCTAATTGTGTAATTGGAATTACATCGTTATCCCTTAATTACCAATTCTTTTCATCCAAACAAAGTATAAAAAGAGAACGTTTTGAAACATATCAACCTTTATGCAACTTGACCAATTTACACATCTTATGATAACCATCAAACTACCAAAGAGAAGGCTGTACACTTGGGTAAATCCAGGTGACAGAGGCCGATTTCAAATAGACTATATATTGGTGAAGAATAAGTACAGGAACCATGTCAAATCGTGCAAAACCCTTCCAGGAGCCAACGTTGACACTGACCATAACATGCTAATTAGTAATTGTAATATCAGTATTAAGAAATCCGGAAGGAGAATTAAGCCAAAATTTATCGATCTCACTAAACTTAAGGACATGAAGTGCAATTATAGAGTGCAATATAGTAATAAACTAGGGGATAAGTTAATAGAATATAGAGAAAATAAAGAGAGTAATGATATTGTGGAAAATATAGAAGATAGATGGAATAATGTAAGGGATATATTAAGAACGAGTGCAGAAGATTGCCTGAAGAAGGAAAAAATTGTGCCAAGGAAGAAATGGTTGACACCAGAAATAATTGATTTGATGCTAGAAAGGAGAAAATATAGGAGAAAAAGTGATGATATAAGTAAGAAGGAATATAGGAGATTAACCAATAAAATTACCACAAAATGTAGGGAAAGTAAAGAGAAAGACACTATTAAAATTTGCAATGATATAGAAGAACACATGGTAAAAGGAAGAATGGATCAAGCATATAACATCATAAGACAGTTAGATAAAAAACATAAGACCAAAAGTGCAACTATATTAGACGATAACGGGAAAATACTGTTTGATAATAAAGATATAGTAAAACGCTGGAAAAGTTACATAGAAGGTTTATATGAAGGAAATGGAATGCAAGAACATGAACTAGAAAGTGAGCATGAAATAGAAGAAGATGACCGAGGCCCACCCATTCTTAGAGGAGAGTTTAATAAAGCATTAAATTGTATTCAAAACGGAAAAGCAGCAGGAAATGACAAATTATACATAGAAATGATTAAATATGCCAATTGTGACCCAATGACGGACGAAATTTTTAACCTCATCAAGGAAATGTATGAAACAGGTAATATACCGAAAGATTTTCAAATTACTAAAACAGTACTGCTACCAAAAAAGCTCAACACCCTTAAATGTGAAGAACACAGGACCTTAAGTCTTATTTCACAGGCGTCAAAGATTCTTCTCAAGATCATTCAAAATAGAATAAGGCCGAGAACCGAATATTATTTAGGACCGGATCAATATGGTTTTAGGCAAAAGAAGGGCACAAGAGAAGCCATCCTCGCTCTCAGGCTTGTAATAGATCGACGTATGGACCTGGGCCTCGAAACACATATTGCATTCATAGATCTGGAGAAGGCGTTTGATAGGGTGAATTGGGAAAGAATGATGAGAATTATGAAAGAAGCAGGGCTTGACTACAGAGACAGAAGGATAGTTTACCAACTTTACAAGGAACAGGAAACAGTAATAGAGGTGGGGGAGGAAAAGGGCACGGCAAAGATAAGACAAGGTGTACGGCAGGGTTGTCCACTGTCCCCATTAATTTTTAATATATTCATAGAATCAGCAATCAGAAAAATATTAGATTCAGACAGAGGGGGTATCAAAAGTAACGGGGAAAAGATACATTTCATTAGGTTTGCGGATGATATTGCTGCTCTGGCAGAAGACACACAACAACTAGAAAAACTATTGAAAATAATGGACACTGTCTTCGGAGAATTTGGGTTGAACATAAACATCAATAAAACAAAAATAATGGTAACAGCAAAAAATGGACCAGTTATTAGTTCCGTCAAAATCAACAACACTCCAATAGAACAAGTAAATACATTTAGATATTTGGGTAGTCTCATTACAAATGACTCCAGATGCACCCCTGACATCGTTGCAAGGATTGCTATGGCAAAAAGAGCTTTCAACGACAAAAAACACCTTCTGAAAGCAAAAATATCGAGCAAAATCCGAAAACGCCTAATCAAAGTGTACATCTGGAGCATTGCATTGTACGGTAGCGAGACGTGGACATTGACTAAACGAGATCGAGATAGGCTGGAAGCTTTTGAGATGTGGTGTTGGAGGCGAATGGAGGGGATAAGTTGGACGGAACGCATAACAAATGAAGAGGTGCTAAGAATGGTTAAAGAAAAGAGAAACATTTTAAAAACAATCGAAAACCGGAGAGGAAAAATGATTGGACACTTGATACGAAACGACAATTTCTTTAAAACCATACTGGAAGGGAAGATAGAGGGGAAGAGAGGCAGAGGAAGACCTAGACAGAGTTATCTGGCCCAAGTGAAGGAAAAGGTTGATGTCGTATCGTATCAAGAACTCAAGAGACTAGCGGAAAGGAGACAGGATTGGCGAAAACTCCACCGACAAGAGCGCAGCTCTTAAATAAGATGATGATGATGATAACCATGCAAATTTCAAATCTTTCCACATGCATCTTAAAAGCAAACAAAAACTCACCTACTTTCGACATAATTTTCCACTAGACATCTTGTAAGCTTAACCTTGTAATATGGTTATTAATTAGAAAATGTACCTAGATTCTTCAAGATCATTGGTGTAAAATGTAGATTTAATGCTGTGCCACACAGAGTGCAGCAGCAGAACGGGTGCAGACCGGCTGTAGATGTAAACTATGGAATTATATGCGAGGTGTCACACTGTGGCTACCGTTCCGCAGCTGTTCTGCAGCCGCGCCGGACTGCATTCAGTGTGACACCTCGCATATAATTACATAGTTTACAACTACTGCCTGCCTGCTGCCGGTCTGCAGCTGCACTCTGTGTGGCCCAGCCTTATATGAAACTAAAATTAGTAATTATGATGCCCATTGTTAGATGTTTGATTAAATTAATATTGCTCATAATGTTACGAACACTCGTTTTGAATTATGTTAATAGGTAGAAACGTAGTGAAAAGTGAAAATGTGTCCCTTGATATTAGTTTTACATGATACGAATTAGCAATATGGAGCGATGGGAAATGATCGTGACCCAATGAGTGCCTGATATGTGCCCGATGACGGAAGTCAGGGTCCAGGCAGGCCCAGATCAGGGCCTTTACCCGCACATTCGAACTTCGCAATTGCGTGATCGTTTTCGTTCCAATGTCAACTCTATTACAATGAAGTGCGGACCGAAACAGTGGCGATATATCGAACATCGAAAGTCCGGGTACAGGGCCAGGGCATTGGGTGATAATTATGTAAAATGACGACGATCGACCGATATCGAATCCATGTGTGTTTTCTAGCACTTTGAAAATACTGGACCCAATTCTATTGTGTTCCTCTTGTATTTTTTCCATCAAATTAATCAGTAGGTTTCACAATACAGGCACTAAGAAAAAGATGACGCTAGCCGATTTGAATCAACATTTAATTTTGTTGGTTCTAGGTGATTCTTAATCTTAAGTGATATTGTTTTTTTTTATCATCCTTCAGGAACCAGAATCGCCAACGAAAAACTCAACATTTGACTGACAATTCTGTACGATCATGAATTGATATGTTTTATTATTTGCTTCTTTCAGGAGATAAAACGGAATAGTCTGAGGACATTTCAGAGTTTATTTTGAGTTTTCAAGTGTTCTCAACTAAGGGTGGATGAAGTGGCGGCAGGTTACGGGAACGATCTGCGACTCCCGAATCCCGCTCAAATAAAAGGGGAAAATATATAAGACCGTAATACGACCTGTCGTTGGCCACAAAAGGGACGGATGAGAAACGATTGCATGCAACTGAGATGAGAATGTTGAGATGGATGTGTGGTGTAACTAAAATGGACAAGATTAGAAATGAGTATATTAGAGGAAGTTTGAAAGTAGCATCTATAACGGAAAAATTGCAGGGTAATAGATTATCGTGGTATGGGCATGTAATGCGGAGAGACGAGTGTTAAGTATGAATGTGGATGGCTGTAGTAGGAGAGGGAGGCCGAAGAAAAGATGGATGGATTTTGTGAAGGATGATATATGTAAAAAAGGAGTGAGTGTTGAAACGACGGCTAAGAGAGATGAATGGAAGAGGATGACATATTGCGCCGACCCCAAATAATGGGAAATGGGCAAGACAATGATGATGATGAAGTGTTCTTATTTGACTGTTATTGCCATTCTGTACTGATAATGGATTGATCTGTTTTATTATTTGCATAAGTATCCCAGGAGATAAAATGGGATAGTAATGCCCCTTTCACACGAGGGCAGGGCAGTGAGGGCAGGACAGTGGGGCAGGGCAGTTGGGAAAGCAGTTTGTGTTCACACGAGGGCAGTTATACGGGACAGCTCAGTCCACGAGCTCATATAATTTGAGTTTCGTTTTGATAACTTTCCTTTAAATCTGAAAGTCTTACAAGAGTTTATTTTTATATTCAATAATTTCCCTTTTCTATGAAAAGTAATTTTCCTTTTAAACCTTTATCAGTTTTACGAGTATGTTAAGCTGTAACGAATTCTCAATTCGAAGTGATACATTTGTCATTAAAACAAACCAATCAGGATGACAAAAATTATAAAATATCTTGCAGCACTGCACTTCCCTCGCGTTCACACGAGGGCAGCTACGAGGCAGTCGTGAGAAATAGGTGGAGAGGGAAGCGAACTGCCCTTGAAAAATAGACCGGCCGCGCCCTCTATTCACAGCCCTGCGCTGATTACTGCCATGACAGTAGGTACTGCGCGGCTGTTCACACGAGGCCCTCGTGTGAAAAGGGCATAAACATGAGGACATTTCAGGGTTTTACTGAGTTTTCAAGTGTTTTAATTTTGATTAACGTTTTTTGTTTGAAGGTTTATCGAAACAGTTCAACTGGAGTGGGATATAAGTTTGGTCAGCGTTTCTACGTAAGTGGCACGAGCAAACAGAGCGTCGAGAAACGCTGCGCCGGCGCTGCAGGAGAGAGTCATACATATAATATAAGTATAATTTATAGAGCTTTATGTTATGCCATAAACACTTATTATGGACTCAAGCGCAGATAAGCGTATTTTGGTGTAGATTAGTCGGATTTCGGAAAGAAGAACGACCACTTCCCATACATTCGTATACCGGTCAAACTATTTTTTATTTAGTTGAAGTCTTAAAATACTCAAAGTAAGTACAGTTAATATTGATATAGGAAAACTGTGGGTTGATTCCATTTACATCAGCAATGATTTATTTGAATTTGATAATGAGGAATAAAAGTTATACACTTTAAGGGCCTATGTCGAAAAATAATTGAAGTGAAATGGGCGTGTGATAGCTTATATTACTGCCTGACGCGAGAGAAAGAGATGAGGCGGCGCGCGCGCCTGAAATGACGCAAGCGTAAAACAAACTTTATTTAATTGTGATTGTACAATTTATGTAAGTTCAATTCTGCTCTAATCAAAATTTGTAAAATATCAATTTCTTTTTTTTAATTAAGTCTCGTGTACCTATCTATTATTCACCGTTTAGCAGTTCCAAGCGTTCCACTTTGGCTTGTTTTTCTATCGAGAAAATGTGTCTTAATCGTGTTTTGGCTCTAATCAAAACTTCTATTATATGTTCAATTTACACATATAATAAGCTAATCATACTCCTACTGTTAGTACTTCATGATATATGACGCTTTGAAGAATCCTATTTTTTTCACATAGCCTCTTAATAATAAATTATTTGGCAGGTAAAAAGTGGACAGGACATCCTTCTTTAAGTGTGTTTTATTGATTGTCCAGATTTGTTGGTTTTCTATTGTTAGCTTTATTCGATTGTTTTTTTCATTATTTATATTCGAACTCGTATTTCAAGCTCTCATTTGATAGCTTATACAGTGTGAAATTGATATCATTAGCATCCTTTTAAACTAAGAGTCTACCCATCAAAATGAACACCGTTTACTATGGGAGCAAACCGATCGGAGCAAAAAAAATCACATGTTCCATACTAAACTACCGACTCGACTCAAATGTATGCAAAAGCAAATTTTTTTTGTGCTCCGATTGGTTTGCTCCCATAGTAAAAGTTGTACAGTTTGATGGGTAGACTCTTAGTTTAAAACGATGCTAATTATATGAATTTCACCCTGTATACTTCAAGGCTTATACTTACAGCTTATTTTTTTATTTCGATTTCTATCAAAATCCAAATCCAAGAGTTAAAATTTCGCATTTGGAATTTTAGCCAAAGAGAATGAGCTTCAAATCAGTGTGCCAACAACTAATTACCACGTCCAATCAATAGGGCTGGCAATTTGTGTAAGTTTCCGATGAATCACATAGTTTAATATGATCCGTTCATTTTTCTTGGTGTTGTTGGTATGTAAAGGACAAGACACGACAGACAAGGAACGCATTTTGATGGGCACATGATGTTATATCTCAAAATCTGGAAACCGTTTTGTAAAGAACGCCTAAAAGAAGTTTGCCGCGACCTAGAGTGCGATTTTTGAATCTCATTCGCTGAGCTCAGCAGTTGAAAATGTCAAAATTATTATGGAGATATGCATCTTTCTACTGCTGATTTGACTGTCAAAGATCGCATTCCTGAAGTATGATTTTTGAAAGTCAGATCAGCAGTAGAAAGATGCATATCTCCATAGTAATTTTGACATTTTCAATTCGAATGAGATTCAAAAATCGCACTCCTGTACGGTGACAGTTCAACCTACCCATAATTGAACTCTATGTTCATGGATACAAAGTTCAAATATGGGTAGGTTGATCATGATCAGTCACCGTGTTTACTAAAATTTATTACCTATCGATTCTGTTTCAACGGCTTTCAGTTTTTGTGTTTATTGGTTGAAATATTAGTATGGATAGGACAGAACATCGTCATGGCACTGGTATGTACGAAAACTATTAACCAACACAGTTTTACGTTAACATTTGCATAACACAAACACATTTTTTTATGTAGATAATACCTACCTAACTTCCTAACATTGCGATAACATTACGTATATATAATCTATCTTACTTGAGCTATTTATCTGTAGCTATATAGAGCACAGTACATTAAAATAAAACAGTAGAATATCTCACGAATTACCTACCTACAGTGGCATAGAGTACACAACACCAAACAACACATTTTTGTGCGGTAGGTAGTTCTTTGGTCGGAGAAATATATGTTGAATCAATGAGCTAACTTATTTATAATAATACTAGGATAGATGATATCCTAATTTGTTCATAATATTATGAATTACTAAGTAGGTAGGTACTCCAAAGAGTTTCGTAAAAGAGTAAAGAAACACGATGCATAAAAATTCAAAATAATTTCCAGGGAGTCGCGTATGTGCGTAAGTCCACCATGCGTGTCCATTGTGGATTGGTAGACTTCACTTAAACTTGAACTTCACTGAATTTCTTCTACAGCGTATGCAGGTGTCCTATGATATGTTTTCCTTTTTTAGGTTTTTTAGTTTTTAGGTGTCCATGATTCCAAATCATCAATTTTTGGCTTTTTTTTGTGTCGATTTGTTTGTTTGTTTGATCGAGCATCACGCAAAAACTACTGAACCGATTTGATGAAAAATTTTTTTTTGTTTGATAGCTTATGATCGGACTTAAAATCATAACTTATGGGCCGAAGTCGCGGCTAAAAGCTCGATAGATAGATAATTTACAGGGTAGTCAGCGTACTGCTTGCTACCTCGTTGCTCTGCATGTGGATTGTAGAACGATGTAAGATCTCGGAAAGTATTAATTTCCCGCCGCTCTAGAAAGTTGCCTGGACATTAGGTACATACCTGAGTCTACGGACAAAACCAAGAAGCATTACATGATTTATTACTGTGGTTTGATGGTTGTTAACCCACGAGTTTAACCGGCTGGCTGTTTTGTTGTTTTGACTTTGTATTTCTTGGTTTAAATCACTGACATGCATCGTGAGATAGATAGATAGATAACTCATTTATTTCACCAGAACAATACAGGATAAATAGTGACAGACAAAGGCAGTAGGTAACATTTTAGAGTCCGCATAAGGAGGTCCGTGTAAAGTCGCAGCAGCAACAGGGAGCTCCCATGACGGACCAAAGAATAAAAAAAAACAATATACGTATTGTATGTATGTAACAATATATTCTATGAGAGGTCTGTCCTATGCAGGCTTCTACTTTTTTTAATACAGGATGTATAATTAAATCCGTTACATATTGAACAGGGTGCTTTAAACCATCAAACTGAACAACTTTCACTATAGTGAACATCTAAACAGCGAAAAAAATCAACTGTTCCGTATAAAATGTCAATTGCTACTCAACCAAGCCGCATGAAAGTGCAGATTTTTTTTTGCGATTTCAATGGTGGTCGCACGCTGAAAGTTGTTCAGTTTGATGGCCTGAAGCACCCAGGACAATCTAAAATAAGTACTTATGTATACAAGTCCAGGCTAGATTCTGGCACTTTAAATGTGACTAGATAATTTGTGTGCCAATGTCCAAGATATTTATTTATTTATTTATACTTACAGTAATTAGGTAAGTATATAATATATAAATCCGTATAAAATATAAACGGTGCAATATTTGTTTACAGGTCTTTCACGTCACACAAATGCAAATAAGTATTTATAAGATACGAGCGTTAACCCGCGACTTTGTCCGCACAAATTATATACCAGATTTTAAGTCAGATAATAAGCTATCAAAGAAAAAAAGTTTCATCAAAATCGGTTCAGTAGTTTTTCCTTGATGCTCGTTCAAACAAACAAACACACACACAAACAAACAAACAGACAGACAAAAAATCCAAAAATTGGTGATATGGAATCAGGGATACCTAAAAACTATATCGTAGCTTTTTTTTTGTTAATATCTTCAATGTACCTAAGACAAACTTCCTGTTACAGTTTTATAATAATTTAGATGCAATTTAAAACATATCTTTATTATTAACTTGTAGAACAATCTGATAATCTATAACTGAACACTTTCCATTTCAAACATCATCAAACTCCAAACAATAATATTTAAAACTATCGATTTTATCGACCTTACAACTCGGACTCTCGTTTTCTTTTCAAAATATTCTCGCTGACGGAACCTTTAACCTCACTTTCGCTGCTGCACAAAGAAACCAGAACAATAAACACTTGTGCTGACTCATTATGAACTTGACTTGAACGCAGCTAAATTGCTGAACGCAGCCAATCCTTGACCGATCACCCGCCGATAACGCTGTCATACAGGAGTGCGATTTTTGAAAGTTACACGTTCTAATCATCAGTAGAAAATGTCATAATCTCCATACAGGAAGCTGGCATAGATATTTCTCAATAGTAATTTTGACAGTCAGACAGTTTGGATGTCAGACTTTAAAAAAATCGCTCTCCAGCGCAGCTGCCTGTGAGGTGTGACTGAAGACTGCACGCGAATGATTTGGTTGCTAATTTGCAAAGTTACGTTTACTATGATCTATAGTGGAGTCGCGCTGCAAGTCTGGCGGAGGCGGACGCGTGCGTATTGGCCTCTGTTAGGCTTGCACGTGGCTCCGCCATTTTGTAAACTCCTTTGTGTTTTAACAATAAAACGTTAAGGCGGTTGCAGAGGGGTCAAGTTTACACAAAACTTTGACGCACAATAATCTTCGTAATTATATAATAAATGCAAATGTTATTTGTTACGCGGCAACTAGATTTTCTAAACTATTTTTCCACATATAAAATATTACTTTTATTAATTCCGTTTACGCGTATTGTGCGTCAAACGTTTGTATGGACAGAAACCACCTTAACTTGAGAGTATAATAATATCTTCAACACTTGATATTGACGAAATCTTTAAGGAAACGCCATTGAATACAAATAGAATGATCTATAGTGGCTGTATAGATTCTGATGATTGATTATTCATAGCAGGTACCTACTTTATAAAGCCAATTAAGATTGTATTAGCTAAAGCACGTTCCGTTACTATCGTCCTTACATTTGGCGACGGATCCATTCCATGTTAACGTAGATGCCTAAAACGATTTTGAAAAAATGGGTCAATCATTGTTTTGGGTCAAATATTTCTCAATTTTTTTTATTCTAACCTGATACTCCGGACTGGAGGAGATGGGGCGTTTTGTTTTATACGGCGCGGCTCATTCTAGACATAGGTATACTTTTTCTAAGATTATATCATGAAACAGCAATAAATGTATTGTTTATTTTAGTAGGTTACTTTGGGGAATAGGTACTTATAATTCTGAGGTATTTTGATTACTTTATCTGAAAGAAGAACGTGACTTTCCAAGGCGAAATTTTCGTTTTCGTTCACAATCGAAACTTGCTTTGTGTATGGACAATCGTTTTGCTCTTTAGCAATTCTAATGAATGGATTTACATTTCCTACACTAAGCAATAACCTTAAGCCTTTGTTATGGAGTAAAAGTTGACTAATTATCTTATAGTTAGGTGTACATACTTACTTGAACACTGTGTTTCTACTACTGTTTCATTAAATAAGGAACGAAATGCGTGAATAAAATCTATCTATATTATTTGTCAGTCTATAGGCATGGCATTTGTTGGACCCTTGTTCTGAAAACAATAAAAACTAAAAAAAAATTGTTGGTATAAAAATAAGAACCTAATTAAAAAAAAACTCTAAATGCACATGTATTGCACTTAGGTAATAGTTAAAAAAATTATTACTTTGGACCTATTGTACCTACATCGTATTTTCTATGGTGTGTATCAATGTCTCTGTGTACAATAATGTGTTATTAAAAATGTATGTGATAGAAAAACTAGCTAGGCATTTTCTGGGCAAGCTTCTACGGTCATCTTTAAAGTTTCTAATGTACCTACTTGTACGTACGTCCATACTGGATACCTATTTAAGATAATAATAATAATAAACACTAGCTACAATGTCAGATACTTAATTAAACTTTCTCGTTTTACTGCCTCTGATATACCTAGATTCATCTAATATATTACTGACTTTATGGTTATTTCATATTATCCAAAAATGGTTTTCAGAAGATAAAACTCGAATGAATCTATAGATTCGCAATAGAGGAGCGGACTGCGTAAAATATATTTTAGTTTTATCTTCTTAGTAAAAAAACATTTGAAAATAACGTTATAATTACATTAGTTTTTTTTTAGTTAAGCTAGAATACTATTTGTAATAACATGATGAACAA
Organism: Agonopterix arenella; assembly: GCA_927399405.1. NCBI lineage: Eukaryota > Metazoa > Arthropoda > Insecta > Lepidoptera > Depressariidae > Agonopterix > Agonopterix arenella. The sequence goes on from OV656710.1 coordinate 8,241,727, forward strand.
TAAAAAGTAATGAAATGTTGATGACGTCACTTATGGGTATTTAGTACAATTATTTAACATCGCGCGCGTTTGACATTCGATTAAAAGTTGCTAATTTGACTAATTGTCCGATCCCCTATTAAGTAAAATGGGTGTACGTAGTACTTACTATCTCTATGGTACAATGTTATCAATTTATCATTAAATTGTTTGTGTAAATTTATAATTAAATGTAGTATATTATTATTGTCACAATTGTATTTTTGTACAAAACTTATTAAAACAATACACATAATAAATACTAGTTGTTATATGTTTGGATCAAGCTAAGGTAACTTCATAATCTAGGTTTCAAATAAGGGAAATGAATAAATTGATTTCAATAGTTTAATGGATAATTCGCAGTAAAGTAAAATAAAAAATACATTTTATAAAGACGCCTCGTAAATGATGTCCAGCTAGCTGAAAGGAGAAACTGTAAAGACAATTTGAACCTTATTACGCAGTTAATAAAGTTAAAAACTACGCCCATCAATGGTCTCTACAACATGAAAAATGATAGACAATTTATAGACCTAAATGTATTAAATTATTCCAACTCTGAGTCACTAAAAACGTATTTAAAGAGCTTCTTTCAGCGGTAGATCTTAATTTAAATATGATGGACACATTAATTTCCACTGATTGCATCTTTATTATTAAGTTACATTCAGTGCGGTCTAATAATTTAATTCAACGGTTTAATGTGTGTTCAAAAATTTGGCCAGCCTACTATGTACGAAGCATAGGATATTTGTGACCCAGAAGTCCCCTAGAGAGCTCTCAATTCCACGTAATAAGAATAAGAATGTCTTGATTAGTAGGTCTTCCTCAAAGATTAGGAAATTTTTAATAATGTTACAATGTAGGCCGTTGCTTGTAAACGTTATATTTATTACTTTAATAAAGGTGTGGCTATATTGCCAGTACATACGGCAAAACATTAGAAAGGTAGGTACCTAGTAACGTATTATTTCAAAATGAACCCTGTAATTATAAAGTTAGGCTAGGTGTGAAGCTGCACTCTGCAGAGGGTTCTGAACGTCTGACGATGCTCATGTCGAATTCGACTGCTAGGTCTCAAGAAAGAAAGGTACTCTGAATATATTTAGGTACGCGATTAAAACATAAATGCACCTCGTATACCCTCGAATATGATGAACAGGGAACAACTACGATCACAGAAGGGGTAAAAAGAAATGATTCTAACCAGTAGGCACATGGTGCAGTGTAGACATCACAAATACGAATATGACGATACCTAAGCCGTCTCTTACGAAACATCATATAAGTTGGTGCTATTCTAAGCCGGATGGCACATATCCGAATGTCTGTCTGTCTTTATAAGTTCACGCGTCAATTAATATCCCATCAAAAACATTTCATTTATAAAGTAGCAAAGTCTCAACCCCTCATTTGAAGCCAAGTCTTGAGTAATTGTTCAGCTCGGTCTAATAAAGATAGGGCTTGGCCGACATCGTCATCCCATGTAGAGACAATGCTCATCTTGGTCCTTATTTTGTCATTAAGATTGATTGTACACGGGATGACGATGTCGGCCAAGCTCTATCTTTATTAGACCGAGCTGAACACTTACTCAAGAGTTGGCTTCAAATGAGATCTCATAACTTTTTAAGAGTAGAGTATCATAAAGATTTTGAAAGGCGCTTAGTGCGAATATGTGGGATAATTATGTCAACCAAGTGACATCCCGCGGTGCACCTGGATGTCTGATAATAGAATGGGGAAGGTGGAATGAGATCATGTAGCTCCTGGGTACAGTCACCGAAGTACACAATTAAAACTTATAAGATAACATTAGTAGGTACTTACTTGTTTTACTAAATAGTTTAAATTATTAAAATCCCAGTGTAGGACTCACCCAAGTAGCACAAGTGGCATTTTAAGAGTCCACTTTCTGTGTACACGGAAACTAAGAGCTGTATAAGATGGTGTTACAATGGTGTTGACAGCGCTTATTTGGACACAATATTCAGCCTTTGGTTCTAATTTAGTTCTCATTTCTCCTTAAAAGCATTATAGTAGCATTATATTGGAATTATTATGGGTCACAAGGCAGTATATCAGCTGCTTAACAGAATATGAGTGTTATACAGACTAAGCCCTAGGATTGGGGTTACTGCTAGTCTTAAATAACGCTGGTTCTACATTATTCTTCGATCATCAGATGTGTGCACAACATCTCCGCTGTAAAAAACCTTTATTTTGTTAGTTAGAGTTGCTTTAAATAGTAGTTAGCGGTCGGTGCCGATAAATTCTCAGAGTGTATGGTTATGGCGTGAAGTGAATGATTTATTGAGATTTTGTGTTAACTTAGGTACACTTTTATGTTAGCCTGTGAAAACATTTGGGAATGCAAGTTCATTTTGAATGTTTATTATGGTTTTATAGCAAAATTTTTACGCGTCTCGGAAATATCTCGTTTTTAATGGACGACTTTATGCCTATCTAATCCATTGATTACGCGAAACACAAAAGTCGTGGACGTGCGCCAATACAGGGTGTAAGAAAAAGTATCATTAACCTTTAAACCGATCAGATGAAAAAAATCCACTGTTTTATACGTTTGAGTCGAGTAGGCATTGCTGTTTAGTATGGAACAGCAGATTTTACTTATCTGATGGGTTTGCTCATAGTAAAAGTTGTTCAGTTTGATGGGTAGAGTATGGTGGTTTAAAGGTTAATAATACTTTTCCTTACACCCTGTTTAGAACGCCGGAAGTAGAATTGGGCAGGCCACATTACACGTATCCGAAGACGGACTGATCAAGGACTGTTATAGATATCTTATTATTTGGTTATAAGGGCTTCCTCAGTGACCAAATAGCTACTGCGACCTGGATAGATCTATTGTAGCTGTCACCCTAGACCTAAAGGTCATTTCCTAGGCCCACGGACTTCATGAACCGTGTTATGCTTTTAGAGGGGAGGTCCCTAATGTCAGTAGGTGTTATTATGTATCCACCTAGATGGCGACTCCTGCTGTGAATGAGCACTTCGCATTCGCAGAGGAGGTGTATGGGCGTTTCCTCTGCTTCACAGCAGAATCTGCAAGTGGGTGAATCTACAAGCCCCATTCTGTGTAGGTGTTTGTTTAACTTGCAGTGTCCTGTTAAGGCTCGTACTAAGAGCCTTAAGTCGTTGCGGTTTGAATTGATGGCATCCGAGGTAAGTCTGTTTGAAAAGCCGGTCACAAGTTATTTCGCATGCCTCAGTCCTGGTGTATCCGACCAGAGCTTACGGCTTTGGTCCACGGCCCAGTTATAGATACCACGTCTCGTCATATTTTGTCAAATCATTTTAATCTAGTATTATTATTTTTTTTGTTTTTAACGGGGATGATCAGACCATCAAACTGAACAACTTTCTCTATGGAACTAACGTCAAAATAGCAAAAAAAATTTACCGTCAGCATATTAAGAAAGACCCGATATCATGGCGAATATGGTTTCTATAGGATATGATGTTTTGAGAATATCATATACTGCGACGGAGCGAACATAACACCCTCTCCCTATACAGTTTCCACAAAATAATTTCTTTTAGAATATATATTGTCGACGCTTTAGAGTGAAGAACTCGTAAGTGCAAAAGAGATATATTTTCAGGGGGAAGAAAAAACTGCTACCTATAACATTTTCACCAGTTCGGGATTATTTACGAGAGGTTCTTATTACACGCTATAGATGGCATTCTTCTATTAAAGCAAGTGAAAATGAAACGTCCAGCGACCTTATATTATGATCTCTAGCTTTTAAAACACCAGCCTGACATATCAAATTAATAGATTCCGGTAGCTATTGCACCTGTCTTATTAAAATTAAACGTTAGTAAAAGATAAACTGTAGGTCAACCTTCAGTAGGTTATCTTTGTCCATTTTATTCTGATACCTTAAATAGACGGTTTATATTCTTTGATAGGTGTCAAATTGAAATTGACTTGTATTGCGTTGACGTATCAATAATAAATGACATTTACAATTAACATTTAAGTATACGATGCATCGTAGAGGTAATAGGAGGTCGTAAGAATTTGTTTTGTCATTTACTCAATAAGAGATGCATATAGAAAATCTAATAGAGGTCGGTACTTATTTTGTTATAATATTTACTATTCATTTAATAAGAATTTAGCAAATTCGCTCTAGTTAAAAACGGAGATCGCTACCTTATAGACGTAACCACATTTTTGTACTACGGCAACTGACCAAGATATGTCACTTCTATTCTATTCTATTTTTAAAAAATGGCTGCCATCTTGGTAGTGATGATTTTGCCAATATCTAGTTTAAGGAGCAATTAGTGCTTGACAATGTACGGTAATGGATATGGCGATCTCAAAGCCCTGTTTTCATACAAAAACACACACCCGAAACCGCCATAAAATGGCGGAGCCGCGTGGCTACCTAAATCGCGAGCCGAACGAAAGACGTCTACTCGAGAGACCTCTAGCCACGCGACTCCATATGTCACTTCATATAAATTGTATGCAATTGTATGACTACGGTTACCGCTATCTCATACGCGGTTACACTGACACTTTTTCTAACTTTGTTTAACTTACGTACTAACTTATGTTATCTAATCACAGATTAATGTAGTTGTCATCTAATCTAGTTACGAATTGACCTCTGCAACTCTGACCTAACAATATTAATATCAGTTTAATCTTCACTAGAGATTCAATTTATTCAATGTCAATTTTAGAATTAAAATTATACACGTCAGCACTTTTTAACGCAGTCAATACAGGCTTTCTCCAAATCGATGACCGTCGAAATCATTTAAAAAGAGATATTTTTTAAATGCCTTTAAATACGTTTTGACCCGGTGGTGACTGACGAGTCGAATAATATATTGTTATAAGTGCAAGTCATATCATAACTAGAGATCAGATAATCAGATGTAAAGTTGAAGTGTTGGCTATAAATTATAGAAGAATAACTCTAAACAAAATCCACACAATTTTTGGCACCTAATGAAAAATGACATGTGGTATGAGTTTTGGCGGCAAGGTACAGTTTTTAAAGAACAAATTTAGAACACTGTACTTTTTTTTGTGTCACTTTTTGAGCTTGATTTACATTTATAATTGGCTATTATAGATTTTAGTGCCAAAGTTAAGAATTTTAAGAAGTCGCTTCTATACTATGCATTCCCGGATTTCCCTGCATCCCGAGATTTATTTGTCAAAAAAAAATATTTTATGCCGCTTCCGAAATTTCATTGCCAAACCCGAATATCCAATATCTGTTCATTACATAACATACTAAAAGTATGTTAGAATGCTTAAATTGTTTTACTGCAATGAGAATTCGATTTGCCTTCGATTTCCCTTTGATAGAAAAAATTATTCCTTTGTGTCGATCTCTCAGTTAGTTTTTAGGGTTCCGTCTTCAAAGGGTGCCCGCTGGTTTTGATAATTAGCGGCTTAATAATAGGGATTATTAAGCCACTAATTATCAAAACCAGCTAAGTGTGTGTCGTGCTCGTTCTAAGGATCCCGGAGTCTCGGACTCTTGAAGTCCCGGAGCACGGAGTCTATCATTTTTAATAATAGATAAGATAAAAAACCTTGTGAGATTCATTAAAAATAATCAATTACAGATGTCCGGATATTTCTCCAATTTCGTCAAAAATCTATCTCGTTATAATACGTCACTTCTTGCGAAATATCGACTCATTGTAATAAATTTTGTCTTAGTACAGAATTTATTCCAATATAATCTTTATGACAAAGGTGAAAAGTTCCGGGTGTATACTGTGTATAGACGTATATGTAGTCACGATATTTGGCAAGTCACAGCTGAAAGTAGGTCTAGTTTACAATGTGGGGCGCGATTCATAGAGGTCCGCTACTAGGCTGGTGTTGTCAAAATTGATACATGTCACGAAATAATTAACCAGATTCAACACAAGTTCAATTATGATTTTAATGCCTTTGTCGTGAATAGAAAAGGTATTTTATGAGATCGTTGAATACTTCTTTGAACTAGATACACATTGATTTTTATACAGGGTGAAATTGTTATCATTAGCATCGTTTTGAACTAAGAGTCTACCCATCAAACTGAACAACGTTGACTATGGCTGCACACCGATAGGAGCAACAAAAAAATCAGCTGTTCCATACTAAACTACAGTGCCTACTCGAATCAAATGCAACAAACAATGCAAATAAAAGCAATGCAACAGCTGATTTTTTTTTGCTCCGATCGGTTTGCTCCCATAGTAAAAGTTGTTCAGTTTGATGGGTGGAAACTTAGTTTAAAAGGATGCTAATGATATCAATTTCACTCTGTATAAGAGTCATTTAAAAAAGTTATTCACACTCACACTGGTTTCGGTTATTATTATATACAAGTTTAAAATTAAATGGGACAGTTACATAAAGGAGTGCTTCAGTCCATCAAACTGAACAACTTCCTCTATGGGACCAATATCGAAAAAGCGAAAAAGAAATCTGCTGTCCCATACATTTCAGTCGAGTTATGTTTACAGTTTTGTATGGGACAGCTGAATTTTTTTTCGCGATTTCAGTGTTGGTCCCATAGTAAAAGTTGTTCTGTTAGATGGTCTGAAGCACCAATTTAATTTTACACCCGGTAGTGAAACGTGGATGTTCAAGCTTTCAGAATATAGCTGACTCGGGGAATACCAGTCGTGAGCATTATATGCTATGCTAAAAAGTTTTTCACCGTGTCTCTGGTCAAAGTTTCGATACTACTATAGTGAAACGTAGATTTTTGAGTCTTCAGAAACATCTCAAGCCGTTTAGGCTGCAGTGCGAATCAAAGAAATGGACATACATCCATTACATATGCTCGAAAAACATAAGTCTCCTTCTGGGGCAGTCCGGTAAAAAGTAGCGGTGCTTTCCTTTTAAATACTTTTTTTTATCTATGTTAAAACACTCACTTTCGGCAAAAAATCTGACAGGGTTATAAATTTTATAGTATCTAAATCCTTTCATTTGAAGCGGATATTGCTCAAGATACCTACCTTGTGTTTTATTAGAATTTCACCAGATTTTGTCTGTGACTATCTCATTAGTCATTACTCATTAGCAATACAAGATCCTACTTAAAGTGATTTGTCTTGATCTTCTATTAAAAACATAAAGTTTTGTTAATGATTGAGAAGTTTCTTTTCGCTAATTAAGTAATTTATGATCAATTAACGTTACCGCCTGAAAGAAATAATTTTCGAAATCTTAGTTTCAGGTAAATTTTATAACGATCCTGGGCTGACGTAACCTCAGGGTTAAAAGCTCAAAAAAAAAAAAAAAAAAAAAAATTACGATCCTGGTAAGTAATAATCATCATCACAGCAGCATACAGGGTGTAAGGGACAGCCCTCTCCAATGGAACTCCGACCATCAAACTGAGCAACTTTCACTATGGAACCTACCTCGGGAGACGTGAAAAAAATCTGCTGTCCCATACATTTGAGTCGGGTCGGTACAGGCAGTTTTGTATGAAAAAGCTGGTCAGCGTTTCCTGAGGAAGGGTCCATAGTGAAAGTTGTTCAGTTTGATGGTCTGAGTTCACCATTTCTGTTTCCGGAGGGCTGTCCCTTACATGTATACGTACTGCAGGGCACAAGCCTGCCCTCAGGGAGGGTAGATTTTTTTTCACGATTTCGACTTTGGTCCCATACACAAAGTTGTTCAGTCTGAGGGTTGATAATCCTCTTAAAAAACCGTCAGCATATTAAGGTGGGCCCTTTTTTACGTCCCACTGCAAGGCACAAGCCTCCTTCACAATCCTTTTACGAATAGGCTTTGCAAAGGAGCGAAAGATTGTACATTTTATGGGGAAGACCCTCTACATCCATGTGAGGAAAATCCGGCGATGGCGACATGTCGTTGAGCTTGCCAAAATGGCAATAAAATAATACCAGGAGTGTAATTCACTAAGCATCACATCGCTGTCAAAAACATCGACGAGCTCGCATCGTTTTATATGAGTTTGACAGAGTCGCGTTGTAGGTCTGCTATTGGGTAGTCACGTGTCGCTCGTCGATTGTTGGTTGCCCCCTCCCGGGCCTACAACGAAGCTCCAGTAGTGGCTCAAGATAGTGTTCTTGTCGAAAAAAAATCCTTGAAGTCACCAACTGCCGTACAACGTCAAGCACTTTTGCTAAATAAACTAGACATTGGCAAAATCATCACAACCAAGAAGGCAGCCATTTTTTTAAAAATAGAATAGAATAGAATGAGTTCGGGAGTCACGTTGCAAGTTCTGACCCGAGCACTCGTCTCGCGTGGATTTCGCGCGTCGCGTTTTTGCCTGCCACGAGGCTCCACAATCCTCAATCTCTTCTTGTTCTTGACCAAAAACAATCCCTGAGATTGGGATAGATTCTCCCATAAACACTTGACACTGGCGGAAATGCAGTGCTAACGCACAAGCAGGAGTCCATTAATTATAAATAATAATAAAAAAAAGAATGAGTTTGACATACAGAAGTCTGTGGAGTTTGACACATGAAATTGAAAGCTCGCCGTCTAGTAGCCGTTGTTTCAACGACGAATTTAAAGTTGTGACGATATTTGCGCTTAGTGAATTACACTGGGTTATAATAAAGGCTATAATTTGTAAGTTCTAAATGGACGGAGCATTTTTAACACAATTTACATATTTTTTACGCATCACCAAACATAGCGGAAGTAGTTTAAAAGTATCTAGGTCATGTTACGTTATATCTAGTTAAATTTATAGTTAGTTTAATTTATACATCATAATTCAATTCTGTAAGTTACCATGGAAGACCAAGAACAAAAGAAATCTACATAGAAAATTGGTTTTAAACCATGTGTTAAGAGAGGTTTTAGTGGACTTCTAGGCTACATTTAACCATAAAATAATTTGATGTCTGCCTAACTACAACACGTTTTTTTTTCTTTACTCCAAAATAAACTATTGCGTATTACCTGCTAAATGCGGAACAAACTAATAAGGTACCTAATTAGATGAAATCTGAATGTTACCTGCCTTTTAGGCTTACTTTCCATCGGATTCTAGGCTATTCTGCAGGTATCTTTGTTATGTATCTTATGTATTTGTTACTCTTAATAATATCATTCGTACCTGACTATAGTTGAAATAATATTTCCATTCACTCTGTAAGTGAACAACTTTCCTCAAGAAACTTTTTAAAATAACCAAAAAAAAACTGAATTTTCATACTAAATAAATACGATCAGCTGATCGTAGAGCTGATCGAAAAGAATAAAAATAAAAACATCTTTATTTTTATTTCACTTAGTTTCCTAGTTTGAGTACTTACAACAATCACCCTTTAAAAGTTTAAATGCAACTGGATAAAGTCGCACGCAAAAGTTAGTGAAATAACATGATAGGAAAAATTGGCGAAAACTACATCTATCTCAGTGGCGAAAACGATAGTAACTTAAAAAAATGATAACCACATTTACCACACTTAAAGTCCAAAATAAAACTGTCATAGTATTTTGTCCAGCAGTGGGATAAAATAGGAAAATAGAAGACAAGTCATTTTTACTTTTAACCCTTTTTATCCCACTGCTTGACAAAAGACGACAATAAAATATAGTCTCTTTCTCGAATCTCCTTGAATTCACGAACCCTTCCAGGTTTTTCTGTTATTCCTAAAGAACCATGGCGAATTTAGGCCTGGTCATTTTTACGAAAACTAAAAGGTGTACTTACTGATCGGTGGTCATAATTATTTTAAACAGAAAAAATTAAGGATTTTTTGTGAAAAAATGCCACACATCTAAAAGTGTGGTTCAAAAGTGAAAATTACTAGTAATTTGGAAAAGTTAGCCAGAAAGTTCAAGAAAGTTAGCAGTAGCAAAACATAACTGTGACAGCTATTTTAACCAAATATTATGGTCAATCGTCTTTGGTTTGGTTGAACTGATATAGTCACTCATTTCGTTTTCTGCAATTATCATAATATTATACAGTTATCGTGAATGTATAGAAGATTGCGTGGACTATTTAATGAGAAAGATTATGAGGTTCACACACTTGATTCCAAAGGTATCATAAGGAGTAATACCTTTCCTCCAACTTCTACAGGTTACAACCAATTAACTTTTTTGGTAGTATTTGTTCACTCTACAGGTATTGCTAAGTTCCATTGATGTACGGTCCCTCTAAGACCGAAATAACATGTGCATCTGCCAATCTTCTTTAAAGAATACAAACATAAAACAGTTATTTTTCCGGGCATAGGCCCCACCACACATTCCCACCGCTGTAACTCCTGTAAGCTAGGATCAACACCGGCGACCATTCACACTGGACAATGAAGTCCAGCGAACCCGCAATGAATTAATCAAAGAAGATAGGAGGAGTAGGAATACGAAGTTGGATATTTCGTTTTCCTACATAAAAGTAAAACAGTTGTAAAACGATACGATATGTATCAACATATCAATTTGTAATGGATATAAATGTCAAAACATTTAATCTCAGACATCGTTCAGAAGTTAACAAAAAATAACATTATGCATGCGTTGTGCCGTGCATAAAATGCGTTATGATTCTTAATTTACTTTCACTTTGAGAGCCAAAACATTGTTTTTCTGTTTTCTAAGAATTAACTTTTAGATTTTAAATTAGTCTGACAAATGTTATGTTATGCCCATAGTTACCGAATTATGAAGTAATTATGATATTACAAACAAATTACAAAACAGTTCAAAATTATCAAGATGATATAGGTAGGTACCTATACTTAAGAAGGAAAATGTAATCAGGATGTTAGGGTAGATGATAATGAACAAATTTCCCATAGGAACATACGGGAAATTCGAAAAAGACAAATTCGACTTTCCAATCAGCTGATTTTTATTTATTTAGAATGGAAAGTACAAAAAAAATTTTGCTAATTTCCTGTAGGTTTCATAGCGAAAGTTGTTCAATATCATTAGGTACAATCACCCCTTAATGTAATGCGACTGTTTTTCCTAACACCCTGTAGCTAGGTATCTATGTAGGTATGTTGAAAATCTCGGAGTAATATTTCACGGATTAGAAGTCAAGATTCGTGCGAGATAAAAGTGGCGATATTGGACAGAACCTTGTCGCGCGCTGTCCTACGGCCACTGAAATCTTAATTGAGCGAAGCCAAAATTCCTCATTGTACGTTAGTTCTGATTTCAGAAAATCCATGGTTACACACGGTATGTAGGTTAAGTGACATTTCCATGTGAAAATTCACGTTTCCATACAATTTTGTTAAATTTCATAGAAACGTGAATTTTCACAAAAGAGTTTTTTTTACTTAATTCTACAACATCCTAATATAATTCGTATACGAAAGTGGAGTATACCTACTCTTTGTAATGTACAACGTGCATTATTAGTAGAAAGAATCAAAATTTCAAAACTTTATTGCCGAGATTGTATAAAAAGTGAATATCCAAAATACATTTTTACCCATTATATTTACAAAGAAAATTCTTTTTCTTCGTAACTTGATTCGGAACAAATCGCAGCGCAAAGATCCTGAATATATTGTCTTTCGTAGAAGTTATTGATGTGCGGAACCCTGAAAAAGTATCTGACTCACCATAATAAAATCAGTTCCTCGACGCAATGTAAATCCGAGTTGATAAAGTTTTGAATCCGCAGTAATTAAAACAACTGAAACTCGTTTCGAAACAATAATTTGTTAAAATATTCGAAACGGCACGAAGAATTTCAACACTCAAGACACATCACTTCAAATTCTCGCGTTCGAAATTTGGATCGCGCGCGAAACGGTCATAGACAATTTTTTTTTATCTAATTGGAAGTTTTTTAATTTTAATTGTCTCTCGCGTGCCAGTGTGGTGAGATGCGGTCGGTCGGTCGGAAGGAAGAAGATCGCATGCAATGCGTGTGGCGGACGCGACGGACTGTGGTCAACTGCGGAGCCTTCGAGTTTCCAACGCATACGGTGCGCTCACATTCACGATGCACTCTTACTATAAACTACAAAAACTATGCACTTATTTATGAAGACTACTAGACCATAAAGGTAGAGTTTAGGTTAGGTAGCTGGTTTCCAAAGGTACAGAACTTCGGATAGGCTTAAAAAATAACGAACTTTCACTAGCTGCGAAAATTTGATGATATCATCATGTAGGCACGGGTGTGTCGTCAACGGAGAAGTGCAATACTAATTTTTGTATAATTTTTACTTTCACCGTAATCTTGGATGTTTCATTACAGTGGAGATACGTTACACATTACATTATGATAACAAGAAATTGTATTATTGAGTTTTGTCGGGGATTTCAAATCAAATGATGTAGTAAGTTGGCTCTCTACTCGCAGAGAAAAGGCAGATCTCTCTAAACCGAATGATATCTTTTATTGATGACTTCAGTTTTGATGTATATTCATCTCTATACTTTGTTACACAGATTTCTTGAAAACCTAAAGATATGTCATTCAAATAACCAATATTTGATAGCGTCGGTTTCGCGTTGCGAAGAGTTATAGAGACTCAGTCTTGAATTTCGGGTTCGAATCCGTACGAACAACTGCAATGCCAATGAGTTTTTCTAACTTAGGTACCTACGTATTATCAACTGCTCTCAAAAGGGAAAGGAAACATCGTGAGGAAACCTGCATTAGCTGAAGAAGAAATTCTGATGCGTATGTGGACCAACGCCCATACACTCCCCCTGAGGGTAGGCCTGTGCCTTGCAGTGTGTCGTATATAGGCTTATGATGATAGGTCATTACAGGTTACGTGGAAATTGTTTATTATAGAAAAGAAACCATCGAGCAAAAGCGATTGTTTTGAATTATGTTTTTTATTATTATTATTTGTTTTTTTTTGTTATAAATAAAATAATAAATAAATTAGGCACCGGTAGATTCTCACTCACTGTACAAGTACAACTAGTTCCTGAAAGAATGAATTGGCGTCGAATTATAATCATTTGAAGTCGGTTAAAATCTTTCTTTAAAGGCAGCCGCACCGGACTACATCTAGTGTGACACCTCGCATATAATTCCATAGATTACAACTACTGCCGCCGGCCTGCAGCTGCACTCTGTGTGGCCCAGTCTTTATTCTTCTTTCAATTCCTATGTATTCTTTGACGTTAGTCTTCCGGTTTCCGAGGACACTAGGATTGTTCATGCATCGATGGTCAGTGAGGTGATCTTTGGACAGATCTCACGGACGAAACGGACCTCCATTTCTATCTACCGACCCCCAATCTTCCACCGATTTCCACAAATTTAATGAAACATAGGCTTTCTTGATATACTGACGGTTTTTAAGGAGAAGATCAGACCGACAAACTAAACAACTTTCTCTATGGGACTTATATCGAAATCGCGAAAAAAATCAGCTATCCATTTGATTTTTTTTTATATTTAGATGTTTTTTTTGCATTTCAATAAAATTAGTCCCTTATAGAAAGTTGGTCTCTTTGATGGTTTCAGCATATTAAGAAAGACCTCGTAGATATCGTCAGTAAACTTTCGTAAGGTATGCTCAAATATATCTCTATTTCCGTTCTTTAATTTCTTCACATATTTTACAACTCTCAATAGTAAATCACGATCCAGTTTATACGAAAATCTAGTTTGCAAAATACCATACGACTCACTAATGAATGTTACTTAACCCGTGATTTCACTTTCATATCAATTCTGTCGCCTAATACGATATTTATTCAACTAAAAGGTAATTTATAAGATAATTAATTTATAAACCAGGCACTTTTCATTTCTAGTTTAAAAACCAAAATTTCGTATAGGCCCGCTTGATGCAATACCATCGAGATCTAGAGAGATGCCAACCAACGCGCTGAGTACGAAACCTTGTGTCGCATCACCACCAATACCACGAGATAGAAACTATTTTGTTAGCTTGAATGTGCTCATTATCCATTGCGGTATCAGAACTCAACGTTCGAATAATCTTTAGTACTACGCAAGCATTGTAAACTATTTACACATAATATCTCGACTGGCTTTCAGCCTCATAATATATTGAATCCTTACTGTCGCGAGCAATGTGTTCCGTTTTTGCGCATATTGCTGCGACACTGGCCCCGTCCCCTTTTCACATCTCCCTTTAGTTTTTGGTGATCTGTGGCATCTACCTTTTTTGGCTTGCCTGAGGGTAGGGGAGGGCATTTCAGTGGGGCGTATATAAGCTGATGATGATGATGATAACATTGTTGTTTCTTGTCTAAGCTATCTTCTGTGCATTATAGGAACCTATTTTGTAATATACATAGTGTGTACAATAACACCTATTGCCTTCGAAACGATGGCCTCCTGAGGCCCAGAATCCAACAAAATTATCAAAGTGCTCTCGATGCGTCACGAGACCACCGGTGACCGTAGACCTGGGCACTTGGCCAACGAATTAGCTTGACTATTCAAAGGAAGGACGCTGCCAGCGTGCTTGGGTGAGACTATGTCTCCGACGAGCCGACGACATTTTTTTTATCTTTTTGTTTTGTTTTTAAGTTTTGTTTTATACCTGTCTACTATGGGAAGATATAAATCCGGTATACAGGGTAAAAGGAAAAGTATCATTATATCATTAACCATTATACCACATACTCTACCCACCAAGCTGAACAACTTTTAACATACGTTTGAGTCGAGTAGGTAGGAATACAGTTTAGTATGGAACACCTGATTTCTTTTTTGTTTTGACAGGTTTACTCCCATGGCAAAAGTTGTTCAGTTTGATGGGTAGAGTATGTGGTTTTAAGGTTAATGATACTTTTCTTTACACTTTGTATACCGGTAGCTTTAATCAGACAGGCACACGCTTTACAGATACCATTAGGTAGGTACATGCCCGTATGGGTTGGGTACTGCATGCGACTCACATGAATGCAATATAAAACTTCTGAAAACAATATTGGATAAGAAATGGAAGTGGGGAGACCCTATGATTGACGCGCAGTGCTACCGCTATCTCTACAAATATCCGTTGAGGCGCGCACACGCCGCGCCGCGTGTCTGTCATAGAATAATCATCCTTCTCTTTAACAGATATGCCAATTAGGAAATGCATAACCGGAACTGTTTTAAAGAACCGGGATAAACTTAAAATCATCATCATCATATCATATCATTTTTTATCTTCCTGCTTGGATCCGGGGAGGTCTAAATTTCAAGGTCAAGGGGTTTTAGCCAGTCTTCTGCTGCCGGAAGACTGAACTAGACTTAAAAAATCTGGCCATTAAAAAAAATTTTTGAATTTGACATTTGATGTTGGCGGTTTTTGTTTCCAGCACAGTGCAACTTTTCGCACTAACGCCGTTCCGAGCCTCGGTGAACGGTTCCGTACCATAGAGCGTGTTGAAAAAACAACCGCACCCAAAGGTCGTGAACGCAGCCCAGACTTCTGGTTTCCAGCATAGAGTTAGAAAGAAACGGCCATAGATATAGTACCTAGATGAAACCATACCGTGGCCGCACATGGAACAGCAATAGTGTTATATTTGCATACTAAAAGACGATTTGTTTGGCCACTATAATATTTCTGTCTTTTTTGTTTACATAGTTTTCATAACTGGCTATCTCGCTCTCTCATTTCATGGTTCCATCTTTCAGCGTAAGCGAAATGTTTTTAATTTAAGGAACTGGCATGTGACTCTTTTTTTCAACAAGAAAGAAAACTTGAGAAGAGATAGAGGAGAGCTAGAAATAAAACCAACTCTAAAAACTTCATATCGACATACTCTTCTGTTTATTACTTAATCTAAAGATTAAACAGTAGATGCTACGTTCGAACCATGCCGTTACGATTATTAATTATATATAATGTAGTATAGGTACTTGCTTCAATAACGATCTATGGTTATTAAGTTTCTAACTAGATCACAATAACATGATAAATTGTTTGAAATGCGATGAAATTAATCTCTTCGTCTCTACGACACTGGCGTTGTGCTATTCTAGCCTGATACTACACGTGCGCTACAAATACATCCGACATCCAACACCGGATCTTTGGGGGGGCAAAACAGGTCCCATGCACGCCCCGGGCTAAGGGGGCGCCAAAACAGACATCTTTTTTGGATCAACGTTCACTTTTTGCTTTTTTATTGGTATCAGAATTGTTTGAGGTATCATGGCAAGCACGTATCCAGACTTTGATTTCGGGGGGGACATTTATTTTCGGGGGGGTTTGCAGTTTTGTATGGAGCAGTTGATTTTTTTTCGCGATTTCGATGTTTTTGCCATAGAGAAAGTTGTTCAGTTTGGCGGTTTGATCACCCGCCCTAAAAAAATAAAAAATGACCCTACCTATATGCTGACGGATTCTAAGGGGGTGATCAGAACATCAAACTGAACAAAATATCGAAATCGAAAAAATCTGCTATTCCATACAAAACCTGCAAACCTACAAACCTACTCGACCTAAATGTATCGGACAGCAGACTTATTTCTCGTGTTTTTTATGTCCCATGGAGTAAGTTGATATTCAGTTTGTTGGTCTGATCATCCCCTTTAAAAACCGTTATAGACACAAACATCCATGACTCTGGTACAAATATTCATAGTAAAAATATTTGCCACTTACGGGATTCGAACCCGCGACCCATGGGAAAGCAGGCAGGTTTACTACCGAGCTATAATGACATAATTAGTATTTGTCTAACTGTGGTCCTACTTACACAAGTAAATATTTTACTGTACAAGCCTTACCTAACGTGCAACATTCTTGTTAAGAGGATAGACGGGTACCGTTTCTCCAAGAAAACGTATTCCCCTGTTTCCTCCCTGGAGCAAACAAACAAGAGCAAAAAAAAATTTACCATACTGTTACCTCTGCTATGTCCCTGTGTTTTGCTTTTTTGCATTAATTAATTACTGTAAGAACTAGGTAGGTACAATCGAAAATTACCAATTTTACCGCCCGTTTTCAGATATCCAGCAAACAAATTTAACGAATATAAAAAAAAACATACAGACATAGCCAAAGTATTTCTCATAATATTCTTGAAAGAATTATTTAAATCGGTTTAGTTTTGGAGGAGGAAACAGAGGAATAACAAATGCTGATTTCGTAGATTTTTTGTAGACTAAATTGGTCCGAGTTGCACACTCTAGTCGTTGGGGTGTTTGGGTGGGGCGGATTGGACAAATATGTATACAATCGGAATGTAAGTGGCATATTCTATATATATGCCTAATTTCCATTTCACCCCGCCTATCCTCTTAATATAATATGTATAACAAAATATTCATAGAAATGGCGTAATATTGAAATGTTTGTTTTGTAAGTAAAACATTAATTTTGTTGCCAAAGAGAACTTTTATTGCATTTTATGACTGATTAGGTGAAAATTTAATAAAATGTTGTAAGCGCTATTTATTTTTTACAAGAAATTGGACTTTATATTGGATAATTATTTTCTTTGATAATTATCGGATAATTATCCGATTATCATCCAAGCTGAGCGGAAATTTTACTGAGTAAAATTTCCAACTCAAAGTTGTAAAATTGCTATTTTTATTTAATGCACTCTTATTCAGACCAACCAGCACCTAGTCTTCAGCATTTTCGTTTCGTATCACAATGAATAACAAATTATTGAGAAAAACAACAGAAAACAGTTAGAAAAACTATTTCGTGTTTGTAAGCTTCTTTTTTCGAAAATCGAGATCGGAAACATGGCGCGACATTGCTAGTACAAGCTTTTTCTTTTTCCGATAAATTTTATACTTATCAAGATAATTATCAGCGCCAACGTGCCGGCCATACTTGAGCCAAGGGGCCTTGCAAGAGACGATGGCATGAGACCCGACGGTATGACCGTCATTCCTTGGAGGAATGGCAGACCCCTGGTGTGGGACCCTACGTGTGTCGACACTGTGGCGCCCTCACACCTCCCTGCCACTTCTCTAAGAGCGGGCGCGGCGGCGGCTGCTGCAGAGGGTCTCAAGCGGCGCACATATGCCACCCTGGGTGACGGCTACATTCTTGCACCATTCGGTGTAGAGACCCTGGGGCCGTGGGGGCCGGACGCCCGACAGCTCTTCAAAGAGTTGTTGTCGTGCTTGATTGAGGTGTCCGGTGACCGAAGGGCTGGCGCGTACCTCGGGCAACGAATATCCATTGCCATCCAACGAGGTAACGCAGCCAGCGTCCTGGGCACCCTCCCGCAGGACGGTGGCCTCGAGCACGTCTTCTGTTTAGTGTAAGTCGAACGGAAGTCGTGCTCGATATAGTGGCTCATTTTTTCTTCGCCTACTTTATTTGTTTTTATTTTTATTTTTAATTATAGCCATATTTAGCCATAAGTTGTACATAATGTTGTAATTGTAAATACCTATACCGTTAATAAAATCCTATAACTTGAGCGGACAAAAAAAAAATCTGCGTATAATTATCAAGATAATTATCACTTTGTACCCTGCCTTATAACATCAACAACTATCCTATATTTAACGTCAATCATAACTGTCGCAAATTTTTTATTGTTTTAACGTAGCATTATAAAGTATCAAAGCCTCTATAATGAAAGCCGAGGTGTGCCCCCAGGCACCTTTAGAGACAAATCAGATAGCTATTGTCGTGGTTCTTTTCTGGGCCGACAATCATGTAATATTGTTACGGTCTTACGAATTTTCGAGCGGACACTCAAAAATATGAATTTCGAACCTATTACATTAGAACCCTTAATATTCTATCGACAGTAGCCGGTCTGCACCCGTTCTGCAGCTGCACTCTGTGTGTCCCAGCCTTTAAGAGGATATGTGAAAAAAAAAGTAGGATTTGCAAAGCGTCATATATCATGAAGTACTAACAGTAGGAGTATGATTTGCGGGTATACCTAATTGAAGTTTTGATTAAAGCCAAAACACGATTAAGACAAAACAAAACAAACCAAATAAACAAACCAAAGTAGCCTCCGTCTTTATCGATAAATGCTTGGAACTGCTAAAAGGTGAATAATAGAAACACGAGACTTGATTTAAAAAAAGATATTGATATTTTGTAAAGACTGGTTAGAGCAGAATTGAACTTACATAAATAGTATAATCACAATTAAATTAAATTTGTTTTACGCTTGCGTCGTTTCAGGCGCACGCGCCGCCCCATCTCTTTCTCTCGCATCAGGCTGTAATATAAGCTATAACACGTCCATTTCGCTTCAATTATTTTACATAAGCCCTTAAATACATCTTGTCACGACATCTACTTGAGAAGCAGTCATAACATATTATACCCAATACATAGCATGTTTCCTTTCACTGCGCCAAGAACTTGAGGTTAGCTCGCGAATCAACCAGATAGAACTGTAATGAGTTTCTAAAGCGACGTAAGATGGCGTTGAGCGCCAGTTATTAACAATTTTGATCTTCCAGTGTTAAATCTTTCAAGTGGTAGTAGTTTTTTGCAAGAGTTAAAAAGATACAGAAAATATTTTGTTTCAGGTAATCGATACTTACCTTTTAGTAGTCTGGGCTTCAGCCAATGAAGGTTTCTCTTCATAATTTTTTTAAATTGTAGAGACCAATTATAATATAATTATCTATCAGCTTCTACCAAAACATGGAATGAATAGATAGGTAATATTGTAACGGACCTTCTGTTTGTAAAAAAACAGTTATTTCTGCATTATCACTATCATCATCAGCTTGGTAAACTAAACCCCACTGCTAGGAAGGTATGGGGCCCTTCATTTTCTCGTCTCTTACCTGTGCCACAGTATATTAAAGAGTACCTATTACTACATACAGTACGGACACTCCCTGCCTCCCACCAACTTTTTACCTCACCCCTTCTATTGCCCTCCAGTAACCTCGGCAGTTACCTGGAGCCTAGACTGACACCACAATTGACACGATCCCCACTACCCAATTGTAGTCCGCGTAGTCCCAGCAACGCCCATTGCCGAGGTCCGTACCCCTTAGGGGTGCCCCTTGGGCAGGTTGCTTAAGTTCGTTCACTGGTTCGGTAGACCTACCAGGAGTGCGATTTTTGAATTTCATTCGCTGAACTCAGCAGTTGAAAATGTCAAAATTACTATGGAGATATGCATCTTTCTAATGCTGATTTGACTTTCAAAAATCATACTTCAGGAGTGCGATTTTCGAAAGTCAAATCAGCATTAGAAAGATGCGTATCTCCATACATTTTCAACTGCTGAGTTCAACGTACGAGATTCAAAAATCGCACTTCGCCCTCACTGGTGTGGTCTCCCCACAGTCCGCAGTAATAAGCAGTCGATGCTCCCTGAGTAATGCTGTATTGATAAGGTTTAACAAAATTAGCTGAAACTATTTTAAGAGAAGGATCAGACCATCAAACTGAACAACTTTCTCTATGGGACCAATACCGAAATCGCGAATAAAAAAATCAGCTATCCCATACATTTGAGTCAAGTTATGTTTGCAGTTTTTGTATGGGACCGCAGATTTTTTTTCGAGATTTCGATATTGGTCCCATAGAGAAAGTTGTTCAGTTTGATGTTCTGATCATCCCCTTAAGACAGTTTCACTTAATTATGTTAGACCTTATATATGCTCACGACTATATTCCCCGAGGGGGGGGGGGGGGGCAAGGACGAAAAAAGGACACTAAATAAGGACATCTAATAAAATACATTTTGATTACATACTACATTTATTTTAAAAAAGATAATGAGAATTGGATACATCGTTGTTTATTCGTTGAAGATATTTCTTAAGAATATTTTAATATCGTTTTACGTAAGTATATACAGAAAACATTATTTGATGATTTGCTTATTTCGCAAAACATTAAAATTTTACAGTTTTTTTTTATTTAACTAATGATTAAATAGCAGGTAAATGTTGAAAAATAAAAACGAAATAACATTAATGGCACTCATAGCCTAAAATATTTGCATGTTTTTAGTTGTATATTATTACTATTTATATAAAATGTATTTACAAAATATTTTCTTACATAATTACTGAAGTTTATTACTTAAATCTATAATTCTGACAGACTATCCATCTTTTTAATAATTGGAAGACCTATAAGTCACGAAAGTATATCAAATTATTTTCCATTTCGGGTCTTATCATCAGCGACACTAGCATCAATTCAAATAGAGATAATTATTTTAGAGCCCTTCCATACAAGCGATTCTTCGGCGATTTTTAGCGAGGCGAAAGTGCGGCGCGCTCGCAACTCTGTTATGAAATAAATTACATTCTAGATAACCTTACTCACACGATTTTTTATTTTATCAAATAATTCAGAACCATGAAATACATTTTTTTAAATAAACTTTTATAAATGTTTATATTTTGGAAAATAATGTAAAGTGTTTTATTTTAACAATATTCACTTGAATAATTATTTTCTTAAATATTGTTTAACATTATATATTAGTTCGTATCTCTCGTATTCTTAGTTGCTTCCTTAAAATTTCGAGTCGAGTTGTAGATATAGAATAAATAATTATTTTCTTAAATATTGTTTAACATTATATATTAGTTCGTATCTCTCGTATTCTTAGTTGCTTCCTTAAAATTTCGAGTCGAGTTGTAGATATAGAATAATAGATTCTTAGTTGCTTCCTTAAAATTTCGAGTCGAGTTGTAGATATAGAATAATAGATAGAGAAAGTACAATCGAGGATATTTTTAAATTACAAATTATGTCAAAAACTTCCTCGATTCGATTCAGGGACTCTCAAGGAATCAACTACGAATACGGGTGAATTTAAATCCATTTAGGCCCGCTTGCGCCAAGCAGGGTTATCGTTATTAACTCGGAACTAGACGCTAATTTGGAATTAAGTTATAATTATGTCTTGCACCATCCTGTTTTAGGGGCTAAACTTGTGTTATATTTAAACCGCCGATGTGGTAGGTTTAAGTCACTAAACTACGTGCTAAATGTCAAAATTGAGGCAACAGCTGCTTTTACAGTTTTGTTGTAGGCTCGCGCAACTCTTTAACAAAAAAAAAAATTATATGAAACGTGCACCGCGCCATTTAATTCCTTTGAACGGTTGCACAAGTTTCATACATTCTGCATAATCGGTCACTACCAGTTTTTAGTATGGAAGTCCCGACTCATAACGTAGTGTGTTACATGCTCTTTGATAACAAGAATGAACGATGAAAACGAAATGTCATTGCCAAAATAAAACAAATGAGATTTGACCAAATATTCCAAATGACAATAGTGTCAGTGATGACTGCACCTTAACAAAGATTGTGAAATTATTTCTGTTTATAAACTCTTACAAAAGATTAGCTAACCTAGGATGAAACCTTAGCCAGTTTAATTATTTTCACATACCTACGTTACAATTATTTAAAAAATTATTGTCCAGAGCGACTGACTCTCCCTTTCTAAACCAAGCCTAATCATTATAATTTACCTATTAATTTATATGGAAAATTCAACTTTCAGAATAGGTACGGCAACCTATTATTGATCCTACCGACTTAGAACTTTCAAAAAGAACAAAATATATATCTTCTGGTAGATAGAGATATACAGGGTGTAGACTTACATACATTACTTACATACATAGGAGGCTGCTTTAGACCATCAAACTGAACAACTTTCATCATTAAATTGTGAAAAAAAATCAGCTTTATCACACCTTCTAAAGGTATTTTCTATGGAACTAACTTTTTTTCACTATTTGATTATTGGTCCCTTAGTAAAAGTTGTTTATTTTAATGGTCTGAACCTTAGCGCGTAATATTTCTATGGTCTGAACAACCCCCTAAAGCAATTATGTTTCACACCCTGTATTGTGGTACATCCATAGACACGATGAAGAGAGTGTGGGACAGCTATATCTATCCAGTAGGCCTCGCATGCCACCCCCGAGAAAACGACAAAAATCGAGATGTGCCTCCATCTTTATTATTTTACGTACGCCAAAAAGAGCGCTCACGACGTTTTTTTCGTTTAAACGCTTTGTCGTGGGTGGCATGCTAGCTATGCAGCTCTCATATTTTATGACACCACATGCCACGACTTTTCCAATGAATAAAAAAAAAGGTACCAAAGCTATACGCGCAATAGATACCTTTTGAATGGTACACACACATTCCAACTATTACATATCCTTACATCTACATAAGTATACAATTCTATAACATAATAATGGTAAGGCCTAATCCCCATTGAGCGACGCTCAATGGGAAATACGCCTAAACTGTTGTTTACGTGTTAAGGTATAACAAATGCAATACATAACTTATAATAACGAAACTAACTTAAGATATAAAAATATTATCTTACATAAACCTCCTTTATGACTATTTTACCATTCTATGTTTTGTACAGTTTCCCTTTTAATACTAACAGCCCGTAGCTCAAGCACGAGTTTTACCTACATACCTACCGTCATACATAGTATCAAATACGACAATACCTGCATGAAGATTGAAAATCATTGAGCTATAATGTACTAAGACTAAGGAATAGAGATGACACTGCACTTCAAAACGCTCTTCTTCTGATGAAATTTTTTAATATTTATTATAAGGACTGGCGTTGCGGTAGCATTTCCCCTCTGCCACGGTATTAGAACAATTGATCATGTGTATTTACATTCAATTTTATACCTTATCACTAAACGAGCCTATAATTGCGAAACAATAACTACGAACTTATGACGTTTGAGGTTCACACTTTCAAAATTAGAATCTAAAGTTATGGGGAATACAATCCAAAGTTGCGGATTTCATGTAACCTCGCCCCCCGCAAAAAGTGGCAGAAATGTTTGGTTGTAGAATATCACGCGTAACTAGTCCCTATATAAGTAGTCAAAGAATGAAATGAAATGTAATTGTTTATTCAAGAGTTGTTTGTTTCTTCGAGTCAATGGTAGGTATTATGTCATTAAACATTTCTCCAGCCCAGTATTTTGCCACACGGATAGCACTACCCGCTGCATCCATAAGCTCTGTTCGCGTGCAGGTGTTCGGATCGGAAGGACAGGATACCCTTACAAGATGGGCCATAGTCTGAGGAGCTTGAGCTGACCTAAGTTCGGAGTCTATTTAAGCACTTCCAAAATGCGCCTGAGCAGCTCGCTTCCTGCAGTGCGATTTTTGAAAGTCATACATTGAACACAGCAGTTGAAAGTTTCTAAATTACTAGGAAAATATGCATCTTTCTACTGCTGATTTGACTTTCAAAAATCATACTCTAGGAGTGAGATTTTTGAAAGTCAAATCAGCAATAGAAAGATGCATATATACATAGTTATTTTGACATTTTAAACTGCTGAGTTCAACGAATGAAATTCAAAAATCGCACTCATGATTTTTTGGAAAGACAAACGAGTCAGGGAATGCGATGCTTTCTCGCTGTCCTATGCAGGAATACCGCTGCATCTCAGTAAAATATTTCAAAGATTAATATACATGTATATTGATTATAGATAGTTAATTGAATCAGGCGTTACTTTGCGGAAATCCATGACTAATATGTAGATGACGCGATTGTATCAAGACCTCCGCTTCCAAGTACCTAGTAGACAAAGTTGTATTACGTTATGCAACACAACCTGCCCACCAAATAATTTCTACTCTACACGTGTTTCGCTCCACCAAGGAGCATCCTCAGGAGTTAGACCGACGAACGTTCGAAACAGAGTTGTTACTCCGCCGAGCGTCCGACGGACGTAATACAACTTTGTCTACTAGGTACTTGGAAGCGGAGGTCTTGATACAATCGTGTCATCTACATATTGATTATAGATAGGTAAGTCGTCTGGGATTTTAGGACGAATTAATTACTGGCGTTACGCGGGAGCCATATTGTGAAACACATTGATAAAGACGGTTGGTCAAAACGAAGCTCGAACCATAAGCACGCGAATCGTGAGCCGGTTGTCTAGACCACTAGACCAACAAAACAGTGATTGATATGGGCGAAATCTCTCAATACTACAGGGTGACATTGATATCATTAGCATCCTTCTAAACTAAGAGTCTACCCATCGAACTGAACAACTATTACTATGGCATCAACCGATCGGAGCAAAAAAAAATCAGCTGTTGCATACATTTGTGTCGCGAACTCGCGCGTCGACATTGCAGTTTAGTATGGAATAGCTGATTTTTTATTTGCTTCGATCGGTTTGCTCCCATAGTAAAAGTTGTTCAGTTTGGTGGGTAGACTCTTAGTTTAAAAGGATGCTAATGATAACAATTTCACCCTGTATACGTATAGCGCAGCGGTGAGGTGCAGCGCGCTATCACTCGAGTTTAGATATGAACCCAAATTCAACACAGTGCTTCGAAACGTCATGGATAGATGTCGGAAGATGTCTACCTATGGAAAATCAGCGTTCCACTTAGTTTGTACTAAGACTAAGGAAGAAAGAAAGAAAAATTATTTATTTGGATCTCCGACACACATTCAATCTTTTACATTATCACGAATACATTTTTGTAAAATATTTAAAACAGAATACCTATTAATAAAAGAGATTGTTTGTGCGCCGCAGTGGCAAAAAGGTCCCAACTCAGCAAACTGCTCGGCTCGGAAGCCGAACTCTGAATTTATTCAATGCTAAATGAATAAATCAATAATTGCTAATGCAATAACTTTTCAATTTATGTCGGGATATTATATTATGTGCAACGAATCCAATAAACACTTATTATTATACTGTAACTATTTAGCATCAAGTGTGTGTCTGTGGGGCTGTGTGGGGGTGGGTGTGTTAGTGTGTGTGTGAAATTAAAAATGAACAGAACAATGTAAAAAACATATAGAAAAGTACAAAATTACTACGCAGAATTTGCTACCAATTAACAGATATTCTTTTGACAGTCGAGAACATAGAGTTTATATCGTTTTTTAAAAGTAAATTTTGACGTCATTTGTCTCAGAGTTGGGGGCAAATTATTCCAACATTTGGTAGCAAGATAGCGAAAACTGCCATCAAACGCCACGGTTCTATGTATCTTGAGAATGAGCAGATACTGGGATGCTCGGGTGTTATATCTATTGAAAGAAGATGACCATTGCAACTTGGAGTATAGATATACAGGCTTTCGGAATTTGACAACATCGAAAACCAAGGAAGCCAGATGCAGTTGCCTTCGCGAACTACTAATACATATAATATAATAAATTATCTTTCACCCGTCCGCCCTCCTCCCCGCATGATGTTGTTACACCTCTAGTACGCAATAGCTCAATGAAGAAAATGCAACTGCAAATGTTTTAATTGTCAATTGACATTCGATACGAGATGACGATATCGTATTTATAGTGATCTCGTACTTGTCATTATTGTTTCACCACGTATCTTATAATTTATTATAGATTTGCACAAAAACAAGGCGATTCTTTCTTATTGTTGAAACAGTAACAGAAATCCGGTAATTAAATGTTATTTTGAAAATAAGTACTAATCGTAAAAATAATGCAGGATAATATTTTTCAGACCTAGGTATCCGAGCGAAGTTAGCTAGAACTTCGGCGGCTTGCATAATAGAGTTTGCCTCTCTATTGAATATTCAAAAAACTAATTCACGAATATTCAATAGTATGTTTCCGAAACTAAACTTTCTATAACAACTTATCAAGTTATTATGCAAAGATTTTTTAGAGTGGATGGATCAGGTCTGCCAGCATAACTTCAGTTGGTTTAGGAGATACGCCATTCAAAGGGCCGACCTTTGAACGTCTGTGTCTCCTTAACCAACTCACAGACCATATCAATTTTTGTACTGTTTGCATAGCTATAGTGCATATTACTATAATACCTGCATATTAATTTTTTGCAACCATAACAGAACGGCTGTAGCTCCTAAACCGACTGGAGTTATGCAGGCAGATCTGGTCCATCCCCATCACAGAGATGCTCTTCACCCTATGAATACTGAATCAACCTTGCAGCTGATGATAACATAAAGTACGTCTATCTCTTATACTCGCATTAAATATGTGTCAAACAAGCTGTCAGATAAGCTATCAAAAACTTATTTAAAATATATAAAATATATTTTTTGGTCTTAGACCAAAAAAAATCTTTGCATAATAACTTGATAAGTTGTTATAGAAAGTTTAGTTTCGGACACATACTATTGAATATTCGTGAATTCGTTTTTTGAATATTCAATAGAGAGGCAAACTCTATTATGCAACTCGCCGAAGTTAGTTAGCTAGGCACTTTGCTCGGATACCTAGGTCTAAAAAATGCATTGCATGCATCCTGCATTATTTTTACGATTAGTACTTATTTTCAAAATAACATTTTATTACCGGATTTCTGTTACTAATAACAATTTAAGTACATCTATCCCTTATACTATATTCCTGGTGAAGTATTATAGAAAAGCTATTGCTCGTGAACCTTGGAATCTATTCATTACTCTTTGTGTATTTTTTGTGTGATAATAAATAATATTTATATTATGTTGTTATTAAACGCCAGATTATAAGATACATAGTTTCTGAAACAGGCTCATGTCACAACATTCGTTATTAAGGCACATTTCAATTATTTAAAGAATGACTAATGTAACTCTTCGAACAGGTATGGTTTTTAGTTTGTTTTTAAGTCATTCATTTTATGCCAACAATATTTCTATGGTAATAGAATATAAAATAAAACCGGTCAAGTGCGAGTCAGGCTACTCGCGCACCGAGGGTTCCGTACCACACATAATTATTTACCTACAAAAAAGTTTTGTTTTCTCCGGGACCTTTAACGCGAGACTGACTCACACTTGGTCGGTTTTTATTATTTGTTATTATAATGTAGAGTTTTCTCTATAATCACACCCAGTTTGACGCTTGTATGCATTACCGTTTTTACGATAGAGCAAGAAGAAAATACGTTGATAAAAACTAGTTTCTTGTATGAGGCGCCCCCTTAATTTTTAACTTTTTGACCTTTTTATTATTTGTTAGCAAATCCCCCATAATAACGCATATTCTGTAAAAATTATCAACTATCTAGCTATTACAGTTCAAAAGTTACAGCCCTAAATAGGTAGGACATTCGGACGGACGGGCGGAGAACGTAGGCTTAGTAATAGAGCCCGTTTTCACCCTTTGGGTACGGGACCCTAAAAAGGAGTCTCTTCCAAATAGATGGTTTAAAAAGTATTTTACCAGTATTTTTTTAACCTTCCATGGCATTGTTAAAAAAACATATTTAATTTATAAAGTTGGTTGACTCTTTCTAAAACTATATTTCTAATTAACACAGAGAATTATATAATGGAATGTTTAATAATTACAAATAGATCTTTTATCTCATAAATACGAACGCAAGGCTATAAAATTTCATGGAATGCTGATCATTAAGTAATTCTAATTATATGAAATTACTTGAAAATAGATTTATTTATAATTAGCACTATTTAATTGAATAATTACGGACAATCGAATTATCTATAAATGTAAGTACCCTGTTAAGTAAATTGAAGGTTGATAAAAGGTCACAATCCCAATAATATACAGGATGTAACAAAACCCCTAGTAATACTTAAAGGGGTGCTTCAGACCATCAAACTGAACAACTTTAACTATGGAGCCAACATCAAGAAAAAATAAAATAAATTAGCTGTCCAATGTACAATGTACATTGTTTTAATGGAATATATAAATGAAATAAATGAAAATGTCCTTGTCATTTGAGTCGAGCCGGTACTGCAGTTTTGTACCTATGGGACAGCAGATTTTTTTATTTTTTCTCTGTGTTGGCTCAATAGTGAAAGTTGTTCAGTTTGATGGTCTTAAGCAACCCCTTAATTATTATCAGGGTTTTGTTACACCCTGTAGAGTTGACAAAAAAGAAGTTTTTCTCTTTAATGTTGCAAAACAAAAGAAGAAAAATTTAAAACAATTGCTTCCAGTTTTTCACTAAAACAAATGAACTTAATTTTTATTTTAGCCAAGGAAATACTATTCATATTTTAAGTAGTGATACTTCATACTTTGAATAAAAAGTTAAAAATTGTCTTGCGGAAGGCACTGATTTCAGGATTATGTCCCTTTCTGGTACGTTAAATTTCAACCTGATAGAAAGAGACGCAACTTCCAATATCATCTATCGAAGTGGTCATACAATGACGTATTCGATACGTTGATACTACGTTCTTAGGTAAAGTATATGTCTAGATGGAGCCTCACGCTTCTACGGTATAAAACATAAGGGGCCAACTTTCTTAGGTTGGTGTGCGTGAGGCGCCATACAACTTATATCTGTGTGCGTGTATACAGACACGGTTTATCAACTAAGAGTTCACTGAAATTTTTTTCGACGCGCTCGTATCTTAGTCAATCTTGACATATAACTTATCAAAGACTACGTTATTACGTACTCGAGTTGTAGGTATCGATAGACCATCGATATAAAAAGACAGTAGATGGCGTTTCAAACTTATGTTTTCTTTTAAACCGATTTCCATGTATCCTCTCATAAATTGTGTTAACTGTACCTTAACTTAACGTTAGTTGCAAACTATTGCGTGGATAATAAAACTATTAATATAGGTGATTAGGACGGTCGTTCCATATCAATACGTTTAAATCAAATTGATTTAGCAATCTAAATCCTTTGACTGTTATGTTCCTGTATTGTGTTTTGATCTCTATTACTTAGCTGTAAGGTATACAACTGCATTTGGTTTGTAGTTCGAAGTCGGACGGAGGTTGGTTTCCGGTCATGCGCGCACGCAGGTTTTCTGTTTTGTCGACAGTTTGATCCAACTTTGTTGTGGCTTGATGTTATCTGTAATAATAAACAACTTTATGTTAGAAAAAGTTTAATTTAAGTCAGTTGCAGAAACGCTCATTAGAGTTTATCCTCCATTAAATGTCTTACTATCTTTTACTACGTCAATAAAACAAAAAGTGACAGCAAGAGATTTAATGGAGGATTAACTTTAAAGAACATTTCTGCAACTGAGCGTAAATCTTATAAAAAAATGAAGAAAAAAGAAATGATGTCTATGTCTATGACAATTTCTATTCAGTCTATGAAACCTAATTATGAAAATGCACATTAAACAAAAAACAAAAAAAAATGTTTTTTTTTCCTTCGTTCATTCGTATCCAAAATCATATAACTACATACGAATTATGTATCAATTCCATAGAGTTTTCGTAACTTACGAATACGAATTAGGATGTGTGAATTTTATAAATAGCTGTCCAGGAGAAGTGATATCGTGTTACATGCCAAAGATCTATCGATACGGAACCGATAGGTATGTAAGTATATGTTTTTTGACGGTTCTTTTCTGTAATAAAACGGCCAAGTGCGTGTCGGGCCACGCGCAGGGTAGGGTTCCGTAGTTAACCCTCACAATATACGGACTTAGAAGGGGGCTTTTTGTTAATTTATACTACAGTTTGACGGCTAAGTCAAAAGCTACATTTTATAAGTTGGTCGATTATTACATACTCGTAAACTTGTAAATCCTTCTTAGCGGTGATAGTTTTCCTTTTAATTTCGTTATATATACTACTGCCATGAATTTTTTCACATATCCAGAAACAACCGTTTAGTCGGCAAGGGGGGGGGGGGGGGGGCACTTGACTCTTACAAAATTTTTCACTTTAAAGCTTTCGCTAACGGATCCCTAAATCGAAAAATGGTTTTCCCACACCCATAATATTTTTAAACGACCTATCTAACGATACCCCACACCATAGGATAGACGAGAAAAAAACATTCCATTCCCACATCGCGTGTAGGGTACCCTAAAAAAATATTTTTCAAGATTTTATTTTACCACTGTATGTCGGCGTGATGAATATGTATATCCATGCCAATTTACAGCTTTCTAGTTCTAAGCGTCTCTGAGCTAAGCCGCGGACGGACGGACGGACAGACGGACAGCGAAACTATAAGGGTTCCTTGTTGACTTCGGAACCCTAAAAAGGGTCAAATAGATGAGCGTATATGACATTGTATTTCATGCTTCCTCATCCCCCGCAAAAAGTGGCAGAAAATGTTGTTAGTAGAATTACACGAGTAACTCGTCTCGGTTTGTATGTTTTCTATGAAAACGACGTGTCGCTATCGACTGAGGGTATTTCATAGAAAAACATGATACAAACCAGTGTCTCGGCGACACGTCGCCTGCAGGGCTAGCATGCTACCCACGACAAGGCGTTTAAACGACAAAAACGTCATGCGCACTCTTTCTGGCATACGTAAAATAATAAAGATGGAGGCACATCTCGATTTTTATCTTTATCTCGGGGGTGGCATGCGAGGCCTACAGCTGCTGCTGCGTAAAGTCAGCTACGAACTTGACTATGATATGACCCTACCAAGGGAGCGCGTAACTATGGATATGACTAATCATACCAACCAATTGTTATTAATTACCTAACAATAACAAGCAATAGATGCACTCTGAGGTATGCCTCTCTAGTCTAGATACATTATGCGAGAGCTAACTATAAGCAGAACGCGTTCCTGCAGCGCGCCAGCAGCGGCTTCAACGACATTTGCGTTGCGTGGACTTTGATTAACGATTTATTTTGTACAAGCACCAATCGAGTTAAAAATATTCTAGCAAGTAACTTTTTTGATGGCCCATTATAATTTTGTTTTACCCTAGATGGTAAATGTTAGCTTTATTTATCTCTTTCTTTTCTTTCTTTTCTTAATTTTTATATGTGGGAACTTGTTGTCAGCATCTGATCATCAATTTGTTTTTGTAGAAATTAAACTGTTATTTAGCTGTAAGTTCTCCAAAAAGAAAATAAACAAAATAAAAAAGAAAATAAATTACCTAGTGCAGGGGTGGCTAACCATTTAATATGTATGGTCAAAAAATATTTATTTGGCCATGATGTGCCGAGAAGCAATAGAAAATTTTGTGTGCGAAAATTACATTAACATCCACTCAACGTAACTCGATCATCATCATCATTGGCCTTTCCATCTTTGAAAGATGATTTAAGCAGCGTCTGGTAGGTAGGTACCTATAGAATTTCAAGTTTCTATTTTTTTTTCATCCAGATTTCAATGAATAATCTTTAGACAAGTGCAGTCTCAATGAAAACATGTTAAATAATTTGATACCAAGTGTTTCTTTCCAGTCAGTGCTATTGTAAGTGAACCATAGAGAGAAGCTATTGTGTAAGCCTTAATATTAGTTCTCGCATGTTTTACAGAAATTGGAAATAAAACATGTCTGTCAGTTAATATCTGAATACCATCGTGCCCATTGAAGAAACGGCTGCGCACGTGCTGCTGGAATGCAACGGGCTAGCACACTATCGGGCACAACACCTCAGATCAACAGGGTCTCTTCCAGAAGTCTTCGGCAGCATTAACAAGCTGGTGGGCTTCCCGGAGGAGTTGGGGTGGCAGGAGTAGTCATTCCCAACGCAAAATAGGCGCCTAAGTCGTCGAGTTGTGGAAAATGAGCCCGCTCAACCAATACCAACGCCGAGCCCATAATTTTCAGTCGCGCGCGTGCCACCTTCGGCACGCGTGCAATTGGTTCGCCATCCCTGCATTTTCTTTAAATTTTTTTTTTACCTCGGTCCATGCCTCGCTCGCATCATGTGAGGGGGAATCTCGCGTCTCTCCATTTCATCAGACCCCAGCTGCAAACCGGCGACTAGCTGCATTATTTCTCTCTCTTTCTTCAATTCTTCGCGACCTGACTCCACCTGCAAAATTGCAAATTATACAATTTATTTTTTTAAATTACTTCCAGAAGAAACACAAAAGTCGTTAGGAAAATACTGTTAAATTATATAAGACTAGCGACACCTGCGGCTTTGTACACGCAGAACACTGACTTGAAATACTCAAAACAAATAAAGAGTAGCGACTAGCGACTCTTAGCGACGAAATAAAGTCGAAAAGGTAATTCATACCAAGCCATATGCTTAGGTATATGAAAACCCTAACCAAATTGGTTCAGTAGTTTTTAAGTGATGCGTGTACAAACAGACAAACGGACAAAAATTCTAAATTTCGTCTCAATGCATCCTATTGCTTAACATAAACGCCCCCAAGTCCCCTACTAATATTTTTGCAAATATCTTCATAATTTACTTTTAAGCCAAGTTACAGTAAGACCAGGAAAATAATTCCGCTCGTCAATCATCGTTTGCGCAGAGAAACACCGAGTCTCCGTCAAAACCCGAAGACATTTAGTAATCAAAGGGTGCAAAGTCGGATAGCAACGAAAAGGGCGCGAAAACAAATTGGCAAATAGCGCCAACGGATTCAAGGTGACACATCCTGATTGGTCAATATAATTTCGCGCGCTGTTAAAATGTGTCTACTGCGCAGGTACATCGGTAAGAGTTATAAACCTAGTACTTCTGTAACAATTTTCTTATTATGTAAGTATAGATATGTGGGCTATGTTTTGTTTTGGTATACAGCTCCGATAGGGATATGTCCGTGAAATGATACCTATAGGTACCTTACATACATAATTATGTCGTCAACATGTCTTTTAAAATTCATCATTCATGTCGCAGGTATCTGAATATTTCTCATTAATTATAACTCTTGTACTATTGCGTTGCGATAACAATAAGTTCCAATTCTGAAAACGACAGTTTTAATCGTTAAGGCGGTTGCAACGGGGTCAATTTTATACAAAACTTTGACGCACAACACGCGTAGATGGTATTAATATAAATAACTTTATATACATGGAAAAATAGTTTAGAAAATCTGGTTGCCGCGTAACAAATAACATTTGCAATTAATAATATAATTACGAAGATATAAAGTTTTTAAAATTTTGTATGAAAAATTTCAAAGCTTTATATCTTCGTAATTATATTATTAATTGCAAATGTTATTTGTTACGCGGCAACAAGATTTTCTAAACTATTTTTCCATATATAAAATATTACTTTTATTCATTCCGTCTACGCGTATTGTGCGTCAAACTTTTGTATGGACTGAAACCACCTTAAGAGCCTACCCAGCCTATTGTGCTATTTGTGCTGCCCCCAATCGTATTTTATTATTTTTAAACAATTAAACAACATTTCCAAAAAACAAGAATGTCACATTGTAGTCCTGATTGCATAGGTAGTAATATATAAGTCTATGCCTGATTGACTTTTAATTTATCCAAACATTACGAATGTTTTATGCTTGTAGCTATTATCGCCAAAAGTGGCCCCTTTTGGCGGTTTTAAAGATTATAGCTACAAATATTATAAAAACAAATCAGCAGTGACTCGATAAATTGAAAATCAGCAATGACTACAATGTGACATTCTTGTTTTTTGGAAATATTGTCTAATTGTTAAGAAATATAAGGTCAAGCAAAATCAGCTGAAACTATTTTAAGGGGATGATCAGACCATCAAACTGAACAACTTTCTCTATGCGACCAATATCGAAATCGCGAAAAAAAAAATCTGCTGTTCCATACAAACCTGTTCGACCTAAATGTATGGAGCAGCATTTTTTTTCGCGATTTCAATATTGGTCCCATAGAGAAAGTTGTTCAGTTTGGTGGACTGATCATCCCCTTAAAATAGTTTCACCTAATTTTGTTAGACCTTATATAAAAAAATACGATTGGGGGCATCACAATAGGTTCGGTGCAGCCTTAATGTATTATCAGAAAGGCCTACGGCAGCGAATGGTCCTCGAATCTCATACAAAATTCATATCACATAAAGTTGGTTGGCAATTTCAAAACGGGTTCGATGACGATTACGTTTGAGCAGTCACACCACGTAACGTGTTGCGTAACGTGCCATGTCTGAGGCCTAACCGATATGCCTGTAATAAACTAAACGATACGCTATTTCCTTGTTAAATCTCACAATTTTGTGTGAATTTATTATGTTGCGTGCGCTATCCGTGTGTGCTAGATATTATACTAGAAAACTATGATGACAAATCATATTTTATATTATGGAAATCAGCTCCAATGAGGAAGCTCTGTAGTAAATAACATTCAAGAGAGAGTGATTCCATGCAATGTACTGATGTATGTAACACTGATGTATGTATGAAGTAAGAAAACAGTTAATTCGCATGGTAAGACCTGATGGAATGACTCTCGTTCCATGGAAATTGGAAGGTCGGTGGTTTGGGACGCTACCTGTGTAATATCCCACGTCCATGTGACCTCATCCCATGACCGCATTGGAAGAGGGCACATGGAACTGAGCTACCAAGCTACCAAGGAAAACCACAAGGAGGGTTATATATACAAGGTGTTCCAAAAAATAGTGTCAAGCAGAAGTCCATGGACGATTTTTGCAGTTTTCGAGTTATGCATTTTTTTCTGAATTTTAGAGAATTCTCTATCTCGACAACTTAAAACATTTCACAAAAAAAGCAAAATGACTTTTTCAAATTTTCTTTTTTGCTAATTAATTTTCAAAAAATTACCTTTTATGGATAAAATAATCGGCTTCGTAACTTTGATGAAAGTCATGAAAATTTTAGTGTAAAGTGAAAAATTTACGTTCTGTTAATTATGACTTAAATTTTCAACTCGCAATTAAAAATCTAGACAGGTGACTTCATGATTTCTAAGCAAGTCTAAAAACTTCTTCAGACTCTCAGCTTTTATAATCATTTAAAAAAAGTAGTACTTTGGCTCCAGTCAGCCTTCAAAGACAAGAGGCGGAGATTCTTGAAATTAGCGATGTGATCATCAATGAAACAAAAACTAATTTTAAAGTGCTAAGAGCAGAATGGTTGTCAGTGCTGCATTAAAAAACGTTCAGTGCGGCCAGAATATGGATAGGTGACCTGTGTTACTTTTTTCTAAGATTTTTTTTTTACATGGTTTCGGGTGCCCCAGAGGGTGCTCTGTCCATGGACTTCTACTTGACACTATTTTTTGGGACACCCTGTATATTTGCACTGTTTGGGGTTTAGACGATGGGTCCGTTATCGACGCGCCCTTATCATGATCTATGGAATCATACGCATAGATAAACATAGCATCTGTTAATGTCTTTCTAAACCCTGCTCGTACAGCTAAAATCAGATTCTCCAGAAAATATCTTAGTATCACAAGTTTCTTTCCCAAGAAAGCAATAAACACATACATTTACCGAGATAACTGAGTACAATCTACGTGACATCCTGTGGAATTGAACCGAACTATTAGCTATGATTTTATTTTATTACTTACATGATTATGATGGAAAAACGTGTCATGTGCTAGCTCTCTCAGAATAACTGGCATATAAAAGAAATACTAGTGATTAGGAGTAGTATGTGGGTAATGGGAACTATGGGCCCTCGTAGAACCTTTTCACAGGAAACAATTTGATGTTATGTTTGACAGAAGCTTAATGACGCTATTCAAATTCAAATTCAAATAATTTATTTCAGACAAGATGTATGTAAGTATATAGTGTTAGTATACATTTATCTTAAAGCTAGTGTTAGTAACAAAAAACATTTTATTTTTAAAACCCTGTGTGGAGCTTCACCCAGTGATGCAACAACCGGGAGTCCTACAGGTCTTTGAACACATTCAGGAGACCGTTAATGCTGGCTCGGAGCCTGCCCAACATGGAGGCGCACCGTTTTCTCAATATAGCATAGAAGTCGTCCGTGTGCGCCTCCGCAAACATTCCCGACGCAATTCCCTATTAAAGGTGATTTTGACAAAGTTCTATGGTGGTCCTCATTTCAAATTCGTTGACTAAACCTACAGGATGCACAAGTTGTTATCATAAGATTGACGTAAGTAGTTTACGAGTTTAAAACAATCCATGGATTACACGAAGTGCAACAAATCTTCATGTTCCTTGAAATAATCCTCCACCTCGCATATAATTCCATAGTTTATAACTACTGCCGGCCCGTACCCAGCCTTACAGCCGGCCTGCAGCTGCACTCTGTGTGGCCCAGCCTTTATACGACCTGTCGACGCGGTGGAGAGTCATGAAATTTCCATCAAAAAGTTATCTATGTGATAGGTATTGTTTAAAATAATAATTTTTGAATGTAGAATTCACGCATTTTGTTTCTACTGACACAAGGGAGTATTATATTCCTTGCATGACAGCAAAAAGAAAAGCAGAATCAACATCAATATCACAGGGCGCAATCAAAATTTTGCCTTTATCAATGAATCAAGCAACCAAATAATATACGGTAATCTACAATGACGGTGAAATTCAAGAGATACAAAATATGCGGTTTAAATCATTTGCCACCACTAGCGACAGAAGGCCCTGTAGGGTCCCACTGTAGGGCAAAGCCTCTTACGAAAATCCAATATCACATTGAGCGTTTTTCTTTTCTTTTTTAATTTTAGTTCCTAAAAACTTAACAGATTGCATGTTTACCGCTCCATAGAGACGTTCGTGAGATCCTGTCAAAATCATGTCAAGACTGTGCCTGCCATTGGCCTGCCATTTTTTTTAAGGCCAATGTATCGAGCCCATACAACCATGTCAGACATAAACAGTTTCAAATTTTCGATCCAAATTATTCGCAAATAATGAAAAATTCCATCAAAAGATGCGTTGGCATCTTTTTGATCATCTTTTCCCTCTTTATTATTTTAAAGAAACTCTTTGAAATTTTGACCTTTATTCGCACAGATCGTAGCGCCATCTATCGATCCCCTAGAAAACCAAGAAAAACGCTCATTAGGAATAAAATCCTCATCCATCAGTGGTAGCGATAGCGATGGTGGTGTGGGTGGTGACATACGGGAATGAAGGTAAACTAGCTTTGCGACAAGTTTGAGCTATACTTCACCCTATTGAAGTATTGCTTTCGTAATCAATGAGGGATTTTCCAGAAGAAAAAAAAGTTAGTTCCTAATTTCTCAATAGATGGCGTTGACCAGACAGGGGTCCATAGGTATGAGCAAATATATTCATTAATATTAATAATAAAAATACACAATACAAGTTATTAACAATCTGGGTGTTATTGATGACCCGGTTGGTGTAATGATTGCCACGCCCGTTTGTCAAACCAGGCCCAGGGTTCGAGTCCCGGTTCGGTCATGGATGTTATATGTTAGTGCCGTTGTTGAATGGTTCCCATAACAAAAAGCCTAAGGCTTACTTGGGATCATTACAAAGTATGTGCCTGTGAGCGTTATTTATTATTTATTTATTGTCTGTCAAATACGACTAAAGTATCAGACTTGGCTGTATGGGCTTCGTATGCATTTTCAATATACGAACAATATTTAAATTGGTCACTTAACTTTTCAATATAAAGAATATTGTAATTGCTTTGCTAATAAAGAGCGAAATTTTTCGTCTATGGCTTTGCTTTTCATTCACGGAATCTGACGTACGATTTAAATATTTCCGGTTTATTTTTATTGCAATTCTCAGTTTCTGTTAGGTTCTTGTAGTTTGTTATTGTTTCTCGTTTATTGTTCATATATTCGAAACGGATACGTAGTTCATACAGCCACGTCCGATATTCGATTCGTTGTTGACGGACAATAACACCGAGATTGCTAAATAATAAACCAACAACAATAGGAAAGGGTTTGTACTGTGTATTTTACTATTAATATTAATTAATATATTTGCTCATACCTATTGGACCCCTCTCTGGTCAACGCCATCTATCGAGAAATTAGGAACTAACTTTTTAATTTTTTTTGCTTTTGGAAAATCCCTCATTCCCTATTAAAGAAAGCTCTTTAGCCCCCCTCTGAAAAAGTGAGCCTACAAGCGCACGCTGCATGTGATTACCTAATTCTCAGTCTCTGGTTTGTACGAAGATGTTTTACTGCTTGGTACTAAATGGTATGTAATGGTACAATTCACCGGTTATGCTAAACGTTGACATTTCCCAACGAAGACGCGTGGGCGCTATTGTGGCCTATTGTTGTGTTGTGGCACGCACGCGCATGCCGATCTATCGATGAACACGTTTAGGACGAGAGCACACGTCATGGGAATCTGCATTATGCAGATGTGAGGAGTTTTGTACCATCTACATTCAATTCTATACCGGGACCCCGAAAAGGTTATGTCGGCGGGTCGTGAGTGTATGTATGTAGTAGGATCTTTCTATGTAGTCGAAATCCTAACTTAACATTGAAATACAGGGTGTAAGGAAAAGTATCATTAACCTTTTAACCACATATTCTACCAATCAAAATAAACAACTTTTACTATGGGAGCAAAGATATATTGAGTATTGAGTATTGAGTATTGAAAGCAATCAGAACAAAAAAAAGTCAGCTGTCTCATACATTTGACTAGTGTAGTGTAGGTATTGCAGTATTAGTATGGAACAGCATATTTTTTTGCTCTGAAAGGTTGGTTCCCATAGTCAAAGTTGTTCAGTTTGATGGGTAGAGTATATGTGGTTTAAAGGTTGATAATACTTTTCCTTACACCCTGTATATCTTCACAGATAGCCCCGTTTAAATACAAAACTGCAAACACAAGTCGACTGAAATGTATGGGACAGCGGATTTTTTTTCGCGTTCTCAGTGTTGGTCCCATAGTAAAAGTTGTTCAGTTTGATGGTCTGAAGCACCCCTTTAAGTAAGTGTCCCGTTTAATTTTACACCCTGTAAACCAGAGTATATAAGGGCTAAACGGGATAAACTATAAAAAAAAAACTGACGAAATGAAAAATGTCGCTACACAGAATTTTTAATTTTGCGGTCTACTTTTTAAATCAATCCTACTGGAATCAAATATACAGGGTGAAATTGATATCATTAGCATCCTTTTAAACAAATAGTCTACCCAACTTTTACTATGAGAGCAAACCGATCGGAGTAAAAACCAAATCAACTGTTGCATTATTTTGAGTCAAGTAGGCATTGCAGTTTAGTATGGAACAGCTGATTATTTTTTTGGTCCAATCGGTTTGCTCCCATAGTAAAAGTTGTTCAGTTTGATGGGTAGACTCTTAGTTTAAAAGGATGCTAATGATATCAATTTCACCCTGTATATGTGAAAGTGTACAAAGATAGGAAAAATGCAAGACAAAAAAATCATTGCAATTATTTGAAAAAAACTATCGAGGTTATTTCAAATTGAGCAACACAACACCATTAACTAGAGAATCTGAAAACAATGTTAATATGTCAGATAAATTATCAAATTATCACCTAGATATTCTAGCAGACACTTACTTTCATCCATAGCGTGCATTGCAAAATATAAAGTAGGTGTATCATGCAAACATGCAGTTTATCATCTACTAATGTTAATTTAATCGTAATCGACCGTATCATCTTTCGTAACATGATCTAACGATGCTGTTTATAAATGCATTGTAATTTACATTATTATTGTCTCGAAACTTTCAAATTTTCTAGTAGTTTTAGACCGTAAATACTTGTAGATCCAGGAGTGCGATTTTTGAATCTCATTCGGTGAGCTCAGCAGCTGAAAATGTCAATATAGCTATGGAGATATGCATCTTTTTACTGCTTATTTGACTTTCAAAAATAGCACTCCTGGAGTATGATTTTTGAATGTCAAATCAGCAGTAGAAAGATGCGTATCTCCATACATTTTTAACTGCTGAGTTCAACGTATGAGATTCGACCTAATTTAAAGATACCATGCCTAGAGATAGAAATATATAGAAAGATCGTCGAGTCTTTGTTTTTTTTTTGCACTCAACTGTTTAAATTTATTTATTTAGGCTCGCCGACAGATTACATAAATTAGATAATGTTGATTAATGCTTATAGTACACACGGCGACACATCAAGCATCATCCCCTTAATAATATAGAGTCAGAAGGATCCTGTATAGTGCCCCCCTCCCCCCCATCAGCCTTGCAGCTGATGGTTACCAAAAGTCCCCTTATCTTTATACTAATACTACTGTCGGTAGGATCGTTGTTGTTGATGAAGAGAGAAGGTTTAGTTGACAGACAATGTTCAGTTCCATATTGAGACATAAAAGAATTATGGGTGCCATTAGCATACGGCACCTAATAATAAGCTAAAGATCCGTGACGAGTTCATGCATGAATAATAATCATTAACACTCTAGGTTGCGCATACGCACACTGTTTGCATAGTTGCCTGTAGAAAGTAATACGTCTTGAAAGACGTTCGATAAGTAGGTAATAGCTACTTGTAAAATGTACTTATTGACATTTAAAAATGTGGACGCCCTTTAGGCTTTTGTGTTTAGAAGAACTTTGTTCTGTTACCTAGCCTCTTCCTT
Source organism: Agonopterix arenella (assembly GCA_927399405.1). NCBI lineage: Eukaryota > Metazoa > Arthropoda > Insecta > Lepidoptera > Depressariidae > Agonopterix > Agonopterix arenella. The sequence continues at coordinate 8,282,827 of OV656710.1, forward strand.
CTTAATATGCAGACGGTTTGAATGAATGAACAGATCATTAACCTGAACGACTTAAGAAGGACCCTGTATATGATTTTTGATTACTTATTTCATTACTTTAGGATCAACAGCAGTCTGCCGCGGATTATCTGTCATTTGCACACGACCTATCTATTTACCAGGTAGATAGTCAAAGATCAGGTATAGAGTAGGTAGTAAGTACGTATACGGTTTTACCCAACTTGACAAATTATTACCTCCAACTTGCCTCCAACAGTCAGACTAATGTCCGCGTCACAAAAAAGAAGTCTTTCAATAAATTCTTGTACCCCAGGTGGGTCCGGCAAAAAAAAAACGCATTCTCATGATCCCAAGTGTCGTTGTGACTCGTACAGGTCTATCGAATGTCAATCGGTCAACGACCCCAGTTTTGGCGGGAGAAACTCGACGAACAACTTTTTTGTGTATTTTACTTTCTCAAGCTCCGAGAGTTTTGAGAGAGAGCCGAAAGTGCGGACGTTCCAAGAATTTTGTAAAATCAATAAAAAAACTTGGTAAGACTTTATCTGAAAACAGGTTTCATTTTCATTGTACCTACACTACCTAAGTAATTAAAGCTTTATCTTTGCGGAGAAAACTTAGCATACAAACTTACGTTCGTACGTAGACTTACGTCTCGAGCACGACCATAATTTCTTTCGGGGTTTTCAGAAACTATGCAACCTTTTACTTATTGTTTAGTACAAATTTTACCTAATATTAAGTATCTAGGCCGTGTATATGGCCTTAATATACTGACGGGTTTATAAGGAGATGAGCAGGATTGCGATTTTTGAAACTCATTCGCTGAGCTCAGAACTTTAAAATGTCAAAATTACTATGGAAATATGCATTTTTCGCACTACGATTTTTGTAAGTCAAATCAGCAGAGAAAGATGCATATCTCCAATAACTAAGTAATTTTGACATTTTCAACTGCTGAGCTCAGCGAATGAGTTTCAAAAATCGCACTCCTGACCATCACACTTTTTCTAAGGGAACAATGTTGAAATCGAAAACCAATTGTCGAATACTTTGTAAATTATTACTATTATTTTGACAAGGCATCCCTGTAAAACGAGATATACCTACCAGGAAAACAGATCTATCAAAAGTTAGCCAGCCCAGCTGATTGTGTGAAAGCCACTTATAACCTTGAACGGGCGTCGTTGTGAATGGACCGACAGCAGTGACCTACAAACGTCAATATCGAACTGTATTCGATATTTTTCTAGCGGTACAACGGCTTTAGCGGTCGGATTTCGTTGTCCTCTATAACAATTCGCAATACGCACGCATGGCCAGTTACAAAATTGTAAATGCATGTTGCATGTTCATGCACATTGTTAACTGTTACAAAAGGTATGGTTGGCTTAAAAAGGATCAGTCAATCAATTACAATTTACACCAAAATATACATATACCATATACCGGGCGCCATATGTCTCTCCCCCCCCCCCCCAGTGGGGGCCAACGGGAAAAAAATTCTAGCTGTCCCCGCATGTCCTCCTCTGGGGCCAAAGGGAAAATATGTTAACGTTGTCCCCCACTAAAAAAGAATCAAGGGATTTTTAATGAAAACACTGTAAATAGTTTACAGTTCCCGTTGGCCCCCAGAGGAGGACATGAGGTAAACAATTTACTGTGTTTTCATTAAAAATCCATTGATTCTATTTTAGTGGGGTCATATCAGAAAATGCCAAATTTAATGAAAGTTAGAAATATCGATCAACATTCAACAATGAATTCTGAAAAACAGATACGTCTCTATTATTTTTTAACCTATTTTATATTTTTCAATAAAAACATGCGTCAATGGTGAACCCACTGCTGGGCATAGGCCTCCCTTTTATTCCTCACGGTCCTGTGCTAATCTGATCCAATGCGAACCCGTTACTCTCACAATAACATCAGACCAACATGCTGGTGGTATGCCTACTGACCACTCCGTCTCTTTTTGTTGTTTGCTATCTGTAAAGTATAATTGATTGATTGGTCTCTTGATCACCACTCTGATATTGCCTTGGTCCACCGACCGTCTTCCCGTCTAGCCAAGTGTCCTGCCCATCTCCACTTCAACTTTATAATCCGCTTACCCACGTCTTCGACCTTGGTTCTTCGTCAAATTCCGATGTTAGGTACTCGGTCCACTAGTGATATGCCTAGCATGGTACGTTCAATGGCTCTCTGTGCTATATTTAATTTGTGCATGTTTTGCCCTGTAAGTGAGTATAGGCAAGACACATTTTGACATTGGAAATGTCTTTTCATTCGCTCCAGTATAGGCGATCCCCTTATATCTCGGAGAGTTGTGCAGATATGACATTCAAAAACTGCTCAAAAGACGCGTATTTATGAGAGCTATAAGGTACAAAAAGAATTATTCGAGAAAATCGAACACGAAAAAAATTATGGCCGAAATAGTGAAAAAAAAACAATTTTATCCGAATTTTTTGTTTTGGCGCTCGATATTTTGGAAACGACGGACAATTTAGTCAGCTACAATTTGAGCCTAAAACAAAGACGATCGGGTTAAGGGTTTGCTCTGTAGCCTAACCTTTTTGAGACAATATTATTTCGAATTACGTAGATTCATTTCCAATTTGCTCGATAGTAGGGTGAGGCACGAAATCTGTGAATTTTTATCTTATGCGTCGCAATTTGTACTTCAGCGATATACGTGCAAGAATAATAGGTACATTATTCAGATCTAATCAATATCTAAATAAATATTCAAACATTGCATTCTGCAGCGTATTAAAAATTTAGTTATTCACGGCCATCGGCTTTCGTCGTGATATTGCGTTGCTAATGTTGTTCCTACCCTTGAATACTGACTGTGGAATGAGGAAGGATAGTTGCATTCTGTTTAACTAAGTGTTCATCTATGTGGGTAGGTATGTGAGCAACAGAGCTGGCTATATAAGGTCTAACAAAATTAGGTGAAACTATTTTAAGGGGGTGATCAGACCATCAAACTGAACAACTTTCTCCATGGGACCAATATCAAAATCGTGAAAAAAAAATCAGCTGTTCCATACAAACCTACTCGACCTAAATGTATGGGACAGAAGATTTTTATTTTTGCGATTTTGATATTGGTCCCATAGAGAAAGTTGTTCAGTTTGATGGTCTGATCATCCCCTTAAAATAGTTTCACCTAATTTTGTTAGACCTTATATACAGGGTGACCCGTAAACCGACGCCAACCCGGTGGATGCTGATAGGTTAGTTTATGCCTAACCAGAATAGAGAACTAGATTTTCTAAATTATTTTTCCATATATACAAAGTTACTTATATTAATACCGTCTACGCGTATTGTGCGTCGAAGTTTTGTATAAAATTGACCTCTCTGCAACCGCCTTAACAGATAGTTGCAATTACAAGACTTACCAAACAGATAAATTCAAAGCATGTTATATAATATTATCCTAATAAGCTAACAAAATGCGAAAAAATTAACATAATTTAAAAAATGTGGCCAGCGTGCAAGTGTGACAGTCAAATATGAATCAATACAATGATTAAAAGAGACAGCATGACTGGGCCTTAAAAATACTATCCACGTATCTATTAATCAAGTCAACTTGTTAGGCCCAATAGTATTATAAGTAGGTACCTGCTGATGACAAAGTAGAAAGTTTTGCATATTAGCGGTAACCGGTACCGTGGTGATTGACCAAGAATTTTATTTTAAACGAGCGTTAACCCGCGACTTTGTCCGCACAAATTATATACCAGATTTTAAGTCAGATAATAAGCTATCAAACAAAAAAGTTTCATCAAAATCGGTTCAGTAGTTTTTGCGTGATGCTCGTTCAAACAAACACACAAACATACAGACAAAAAATCCAAAAAATGGTGATATAGAATCAGGGATACCTAAAAACCATATCGTAACTTTTTTTGTTAATATCTTCAATGTACACACGGCGACACATCAAGCTATACAAAACCAACATAAGCTGGCCGCGCGGAGGTCGATTAATGTATAACGTCGCGCGGCCAGCTTATGTTGGTTTTGTATAGCTTGATGTGTCGCCGTGCGTACAGACAAACTTCCTGTTACAGTTTTATAATAGTTTAGATATAAACCTAAATGTTGAAGATGATTTCTATATTTTTCATTAATTTGTATGTTTTTCAAATAACGAGAAGATAATCATAATCATCTAAAAACCAGTAAAATATGGCCCGGCCTCTTCGTTTACATTTGATGTCGAAAGTGCGGACATAGACACATAGGTAATAGTACATATACAGAGTGAAATTGATATCATTAGCATCCTTTTAAACTAAGAATCTACCCAAAACCCATCAAAATAAACAACTTTTACTATGGGAGCAAACCAATCGGAGCAAAAAAAAAATCTGCTGTTGCATAGGTACATTTGAGTCGAGGAGGCAGCGGCGCGGCGGCGGGTGCAGTTTAGTACGGAATAGCAGATTTTTTTTGCTCCGATTGGTTTGCTCTCATAGAAAAAGTTGTTCAGTTTGATGGGTAGACTCTTAGCTTAAAAGGATGCTAATGATATCAATTTCACCCTATATAGTTCTACATAACATAGGCCTAGAAAGATCTCCGTGACATTATCATGCTACATAGAAGCGTAAATGAAGACATAATAGGGCTCATTCATTCCCTTATGAATAGACACGAGGGCTTCATTTAATTGTTTACCTAGAATAAAGTTCTTAGAATTCGGTTCGTTTCCGGCATATTCTTCATGTCCCAGCGGACAAGTGAAGGCTGCTTTATGTCTGCAAAGTCCATAGATTAATATGGCAAACTCCACAATAAAGTGCATCTGGCATTTTTGTATGGAAGCCAAGTCACTCTTTATTATCACTATTGTCTAAGGTGTGAAATGTATGATATATTGTTGTCTATATGAATAAATGAAATGAAATGAAATGAAATGAAATGTACCAATGAGTTTTTCTAACTTAAGTACGCAATACCGACTGCTCTCAAACGGTGAAGGAAAACATCGTGAGGAAACCTGCATACGCTGAAGAAGAAATTCTGATGCATATGTGAAGTCTACCAATCCGCATTGGGAACGCGTGGTGGACTAATGCCCATACACCCTCCCTAAGGGTAGGCCTGTGCCCTGCAGTGGGACGTTTATAGGCTGATGATGATGACCTTCTACCGAGTTGTACAAGATCACAAAATTTTGAAATTAAATTATGAATGAAATGAAAATGAATGGCTGGTAATTCGGAGAAGTTCTAAGAGTGTGGGTTAGTTAATCTAATAAAAAAAGATAAGGGCGTAAAATACGTTTCTAAGGCCCGCCACGTACATCCGGAATAAACCTGATTCGGAATTACATTCCGTATGGAGTGTTGCCGCTTTCAGAGACTGTTTCACTAGATCTAGTTATTTTTTGATGTCTTAGGTGGCATATTTTAAAGTGATTTTTGAGCGTAGGCGTTGATGGAACGATACCGTATCGTGACGGTGCAGTTGCGGCATAGTTGTGAAATCGCCTACGCTCAAAAACCGCTTGTGTGATAATGGTTCATGCCATTTTGTATGCAGATTACCTATGTCTAATGTTAAAACTATCGATAGTCTTTTGATATAGTTGCATTGATATTGGAATACAATTTACAAATCATCATCGTCACGTCATGACCTCATTACATGATAGTTAATTATCATGTATAGAAATTGTTTGTTTTGTTTTAATAAATGTCTAAAAATGAAATTATTGTCATTCATTTAGCGTTTCACACATTTTTATTTTAGGCATTTTTTAAACAGCACTCTAGTATTCTTTGTAACCATAGTTGACAACACTGAATCCTGAATCAGGATTCCGGATTGCAATTCCGTCTGTGTGTGGCGGACCTAAATCTCGACCTTAGAGATGCCACGACCTTTTGCAAACTGGACTAAACTACGTAATAGCTTCAAATTAGTAAGGATGAAAACTGATAACCAAGAAATTCCCATCCCATCATTATTCTAATTAAAGGAACACTAACAAAGGTCACTGATTTCTTTTGCAACTCCTTATTTAGAAGCCTGCAATTATTTATTTTGCCACTCTTATTTTCAAGTGATTAAAGGTCATATTCGTCCGTGCGGTAGAACAGTATTCAGTACACAGTTGGTTGGAGTCGAAGCCCGCATTCCGATAGCGTGCTACTTGCCTGACATTTGCATGTGCCCGGCTGTTTGAGAGCCAACTTATTGCTTGATTACTTGGATGATTACTAAAATGCTTAGACCATAATATAACAATAACTGGCCAAGTGCGCGTCGGACCACGCGCAGGGTAGGGTTCCGTAGTTGCCCGTCACAATATAATATGGACCTAGGAGGCTTTTTGTTTTATACTACTGTTTAAAGGCTGGGCCACACAGAGTGCAGCTGCAGAACGGTTGCAGAACGGCTGCAGGCCGGCAGTAGTTGTAAACTATGGAATTATATGCGAGGTGTCACTCTGCGGCTACCGTTCCGCAGCTGTTCCGCGGCCGCGCCGGACTGCATTCAGTGTGACACCTCGCATATAATTCCATAGTTTACAACTACTGCCAGCCTGCAGCCGGTCTGCACCCACTCTGTGTGCCCAGCCTTAACGGCTATTAAAGTCTAAAAAAAGTACATTTTATAAGTTGGTCGACTATTACTCGTAAACTTGTAAAGCCTACTTAGCGGTGATAGTTTTCCTTTTAATTTCGTTTCAAGATATTATTTTACCACTTTGTCGGCGTGATGAATATGTATGCCCATTCCAAATAACAGCTTTCTAGTACTAAGCGTTTCTGAGCTAAGCAGCGGACGGACGGACGGACGGACTTGGCGAAACTATAAAGGTTCCTTGTTGACTTCGGAACTCTAAAAATGTTAGATCTGACCGTGTAACTGTTTTAAGTCAAATTTATTTATTTATCTTATCTTTATATGGCGGAGATATGTCAGATTTTTAATTTTTAGGGTTCCGTATGCACCCTAAAGGTGCCAATATGGGGCTCTATTCATAAGCCTACGCTGTCAGTCCGTACGACTGTCCTATATAAGGTCTAACAAAATTAGGTGAAACTATTTTAAGGAGATGATCAGACCATCAAACTGAACAACTTTCTCTATGGGACCAATATTGAAATCGCGGAAAAAAAATCTGCCGCCCCATACATTTAGGTTGAGTAGGTTTGTATGGAACAGCTGATTTTTTTTTCGCGATTTCAATATTGGTCCCATAGAGAAAGTTGTTCAGTTTGATGGTCTGATCATCCCCTTAGAATAGTTTCACCTAATTTTGTTAGACCTTATATAAACGTACGTACCTAGATACGAATAAAGGACTGTATCTTTTGAACCATAATAGATAGGTGATTCATTGAAATATTCACAGAATATGCGTTATTATGGCGGATTATAATAAAAAAAAATAAAGTAAAAATTAAGTGATACAAGAAAGTAAACGTGTTTTTATTTTCAAAGATTTTTTTTTTGCTCTGTCGTAAAAACGGTAAGTAATAAATACAAGCGTCAAACTTGATGTGATTATAGAGTGCATACCTACTCTAAGGTAAAACAACAAATAATAAAAACCGGTTAAGGTGGTTGCAGAGGGGTCAATTTTATACAAAACTTTGACGCACAATACGCGTAGACGGTATTAATATAAGTAACTTTGTATAATGGAAAAATAATTTAGGAAATCTAGATGCCGCGTCACAAATAACATTTGCAATTTATAAAATAATTACGAAGATATAAAGTTTTGAAATTTTTCATACAACATTTTAAAAGCTTTATATCTTCGTAATTATATTATAAATTGCAAATGTTATTTGTGACGCGGCAACAAGATTTCCTTAACTATTTTTCCATACATAAAATATTACTTTTATTAATTCCGTCTACGCGTATTGTGCGTCAAACTTTTGTATGGACTGAAACCACCTTAATGTGTTGGGTTTACGCTAAGAATCCCGGAGAAAACAAAATTTTTGGTACGGAACCCTCCGTGCACAAATCCGACTCGCACTTGTCCGGTTTTTTCTTTCTTGGGTGCATTTTCATTTAGCGCGTACTAGGTTTAATCCGAATAACCCAGACACGTGGCTGTATCCATTTCAATTCATCGGTTGATTTGCTAAACTGCTATACACAGTTACAAAATGTAGGTATCATTTAAAATCAAGAGTATAAGATAAAAGTAAGCAATAAACGTGTCAATGAAGTTACGTAATAAAATAACATAATACGAGCAAAACTTGCCGACATATTATGTGCTTGCGAACCGCAACGATTTACTACTGAGATCACATAAAATATACCGTATTATAATGGCTTAGATTACATTCTAGAGTAACAGATACATTTAGTGATTAGTAAATTAAACTGCGAAAGATCACAGAACCATCACTAAATGCTCTCGCTAAATTAATGTAGAGGTAATAATATAGTAATAATTATTATTTTACATTCAACAAATCATTTGTTCTGTTTATAAATTTAATTTGTGCCAAACCAGAAGTATGTGCCCTGGAGTGCGATTTTTGAATCTCATTCGCTGAGCTCAGCAGTTCAAAATGTCAAAATTACTATGGAGATATGCATCTTTCTACTACTGATTTGACTTTCAAAAATCATACTTCAGGAGTGGGATTTTTGAAAGTCAAATCAGCAGTAGAAAGATGCATATCTCCATATTAATATTGACATTTTAAACTGCTGAGTCTAAAGTATGAGTTTCAAAAATCGCACTCCTGAGCCATGTTAAATCTGCATGCACTCCGAAAGTGATTATGGTCGAGAGTTTATGTATAAGCAGACTTAATTCGAATACCGTTGTTTTTACTCCTCTCTCCACACCATCCCTGCGCTAGTACCAAACCATGTAATCCATCAGTCAGATCCTCTGATCCCAACAAGCATACCCCATTCATTACCGTCATGCAACCATGTTTATAATAAACGAGCGTTAACCCGCGACTTCGTCCGCACAAATTATATACCAGATTTTAAGTCAGATCATAAGCTATCAAACAAAAAACTTTCTACAAAATTGGTTCAGTAGTTTTTGCGTGATACTCGTTCAAACAAACACACAAACAAACAGACAGACAAAAAATCCAAAAATTGGTGAAATGGAATCAGGGACATCTAAAAACCATATCGTAACTTTTTTTTGTTAATATCTTCAATGTAGGTACAGACAAACTTCCTGTTACAGTTTAATAATAGTATAGATAGATGTGATGCACAAACGTTCCACTGCAGGTTTGCACCTACCGCTCTTATCTGCCAATTTGTGGCAACAAGCATGTAGTGTAGGTACGTAACTGGTTGCGGCAATTTTCGCAATCCGCCATTCCATGCTCTCAGGAATTTGCTGCGCGACGCTCACGCTCCGAACCGTTAACGTGTGAAAGTGACAGCAAATCATTTTACACTTTGAACGTTGTCGCCTGTTCTGGCGGTAAATCTGATTTTAGATTTATGATTATGAGGAAACTTTTTTAAAACACGAATAGCCGTAGACAAACAAACTCAAACTCTTGCTCTGAAAACTTCACTTTTGGACACTTCAAACTCGAAACTTCTGCATGCTTCTTTTTTGACATTGGAAAGGTCTTTTCGTTCGCTCCAGTAAAGAACCCGATTTCACGAAAAAAGCGCGAGTCCCTTATATCTCGGAGAGTTGTGAAGATATAATATTCCGAAAAAGCTCAAAAGAGGCGTATTTACGAGAGCTGTAAGATGCAAAAAGAATTATTCGAAAAAATCAATCACGAAAAAAGTTATGGCCGAAATAGTGAAAACGAAAAAAACAATTTTGTCCGAATTTTTTATTTTGGCGATCGATATTTTGGAAACGAAGAATGATATCAAAAATTTGAGCAAATCTCCTCTGGACAATTTAGTCGGCTACAATTTGAGCCTAAAACAAAGAAGATCGGGTTAAGGGTTTGCCCTGTAGCTTAACCTTTTTGAGACAATTTTTTCGAATTCCGTAGATTCATTTCCAGTGTGCTCGATAGTCGTGTGAGGCGAAATCTGTAAATATTTTTTGTAAGCAAATAGGACAACAGTTTCATCGGATTCCTGAATTTTTTGTATGTTTGTTTGGACGCTTACCGTACTGACGCGATTATTATGTCGGTACTGACGCGAAAGGGTCGGTCGGTCGGTAACGATAAAAACTTCCTGCTTATGAAATACAAACAGACAAATCGTCTGACATTATTTAATTTCCCAATTTCGCGGCGATCGATCGTGAGGAATTGACCCGTGAACACAATGCTAAGCACAATTTAATGGATATTATGTAAACATTGCCCTATTACATTACTTGTTACAAAATAAGATAGATAAAGCAAAAAGGTTGCCTACCAGGACTGCTTGGCAGTTAAAGACGTTTATACACCACTAGGCCACCATAGGCTGGTGATGAATAAATAAATTCTTTATAAGTAACTAGAGTTAACCCGAGACTTTGACCGAACAAATTATATACCAGATTTTAAGTCAGATCATAAGCTATCAAACAAAAACAGTTTCATCAAAATCTGTTCAGTAGCTTTTGCGTGATGCTCGTTCAAACAAACAAACACACAAACAAACAAACAGACAGAAAATCCAAAAATTGGTGATATGGAATCAGGGACACCTAAAAACCATATCGTAACTTTTTTTTGTTAATATCTTCAATGTACAGACACACTTCTGTTACAGTTTTATAATAGTATAGATTTTACTGTTTATGTTTTGGTGTAAAATAAAGTATATTTGATTTGATTTGATGAATAAATAAGTTCTTAAACTGAACGTATAAGTACCTAAATACCTAATTTATTATTGTAAATAACGACCCAGCAAACAATTTGGTCGTATAAGGCCCCCATTTACAAAAATGATCTTGATTGATTGATTTATATGACTATTTTGACTTATAAAAGTTATATTATTGTAATTTCGTCATATACTGGTGTTTTATGCGTCTTATGTTCGACTATACGACACCTATACGACCAAATTATTTGGGGAAACACCCACTGCCTCCGATACCTAATTGATGAAGCAACTCAGAGAGCCATCGGAAATCAATTGTTTTCGATGGCGATGTATAGGTAACAAAGTTTTCTATCCTATATTATTAAACTAGAAATTCCTGCAAGTTTATTTGTATTCTTGCTTGCATTTATTTAGATTTGTCAGCAGGTAAACATGATCTAACGATGTCAATGATATTTATTGATTATGAGCTTTTAGGTCAAGAATTCGAGTTAGGTAGTTCTCTTGGGTAAAATTAGTTTTTATAATTAGAGCATATAATATATCCTACAGGGTCTTGTCATACGAATCTGTAGTCCTACTCGGCCCAAATACCTATTTGTGGTTCAAAAGGTATCATAAGAAGAAACACCTTTCCTCAAACTTCTACAGGTTAAAAGTTACAACCAATTAACTTTTTTTTGTAGTTTTATTTTACTCTACACGTATTACCTGCCCGACGATGGAAGTCGGGGCCGGGGCAGACCAAGAAAGAGATGGCGCGACGACCTGGATGCCCACGAAGCGAAATGGCAACTGATGGCACAGGATAGGGAAGGCTGGAAAAGCTTGGAGGAGACCTTTGCCCAACAATGGGACAAAATAGGTTAAAAAAATTAAAAAAAAACTTATTACCCAAGTTTCATTGATGTACATGTCCATCCAAAATAAAATGCGCGTCCGCCACTCTTCTTTTGAAAATACAATCATTAAAACATTTCGCTACATTTGAGTCTTATAAAAAACCATAAATAAAATTTGTTACATATAAAAACCATCAAATTTTTACAAAAAATCTTTTGATTTTCTTTAATGCCAATCTGCAGGGCTATTGGGTAAGTTTCCGATTATAACTCTTCTTTTTCAAATGAAATCTTTATTATTTACTTACACATCTAATAAAGAGTGCATTGAAATTCATATAAAACATTTTGCTATTATCAGTCGTATAAAAAACCATAAAACTCTAGTCTAATAGGTAATATGTTAAAATTTTATACTTATAAAAACTAGGGGAGCGCGTAATTTCTCTATGATAAAAACCATAAAAATACAAAAAAATATTTGATTTTCTTTATGAAAATCTGCAAGGCGATTTGGAATATCGGTAAAAAAAAATCGAGTGAGGTGCATGTGCAATCGCACTTTAGTTTAGTATGGAATATCAGATTTTTTTTGCTCCGATCGGTTTGCTCCCATAGTAAAATTTGACCCTTAGTTTAAAGTATGCTAATGATATCAATTTCACCCTGTAGACTATTTTGTAAAACACGATGTTCATCCCTTTCCTTTACGATCACGTTATAAAAAAAAACTCTTTTTTTTACCCGAAAACTGACAAACTAGTGTCAAAATTAACGGAACTGTTTCGTATTGTAACAAAAATGTATTAACAGAATTCGGCCCCAGATTGATTGTAAATTTTATTGTTCACGACTGTCCTACTTCTGCCCTAACACGAATCTGCCATATCCCGAATCTGTCCTAAACCGAACGAGCAATAAATAAAATAAAAAAATAAATAAAAACAACTATCAAAATCGGTATCAGTAACAAAATCGGTAATGTATGTATTATGGACTGCACTAGCCAATTCTGAAGTAATTCTTTTTTCTGTGATCACCATTACATTAACCATTGTCTGAAAATTAAGATGCAGAATCGCTAAGAACTGCCAAAAAACACCATGCCGATTTTAGACCTCTGATCTTCTATTTCTTATAGAGTTCGGATGTAAACCATGGAGCCCTGTGATAAAACCGTCAACTAATTATGAAAAACCTGTAGAAAATAATGTTTATAAGTTAACTCGATAAAATCCTCAATAAAACCAACAATGAACCGACCGTGTAAGTATTTTGGAAAGCGTGTGATGTCGGACCGTGTCTAAAGTAAACACTTAGCAAACCTTCAATATTTACATAATAAAAGATTACGATCGAGGAGACGTTTTGAACATGGATATGCTTTTGAGAGCCTATAATCAGCTGTATATAATATCATTGCGATCAAATTACAGTTGGCGATAAGATTTATGTTGCTCCATAGCATATGCTCACGAGTCATAAATATTCTCAGATCCGAAGGAGTAGTCTGAGATTTTTTAGAATTACACCCCTGTTCAGGACTTACTCAGTCAAGATTTTATGTATATATCTAGCTATGTAGAGATCGAGCTACCAACTATCATCATCATGTGTCAGCCTTTTGTATACGTCCACCGCTGGACATAGGCCACCCCAAAAAGGGGGGTTTTGCCATAATCGCCACGCTTGGCAGGCGGGTTGGCGATCGCAGTTAGGTGTTATATAATGTCTAACAAAATTAGCTAAAAAATCAGCTGTCCCATACATTTGTCTTGTTAAGTTTGTAGTTTTGTATGGGACAGCAGATTTTTTTTTTCGCGATTTCGATATTGGTCCCATAGAGAAAGTTGTTCAGTTTGATGGTCTGGTCATCCCCTTAAAATTGTTTCAGCTAATTTTTTTAGACCTTATACACTCGGAGAACGAGTATATAAGGTCTAACAAAATTAGCTGAAACTGTTTTAAGGGGATGATCAGACCATCAAACTGAACAACTTTCTCTATGAGATCAATATCGAAATCGACAAAAAAAATCTGCTGAACACCCATACAAAACTGCAAACATAACTCTACTCAAATGTATGGGACAGTAGATTTTTTTTTCGCGATTTCGTTATTGGTCCCATAGAGAAAGTTGTTCAGTTTGATGGTCTGATCATCCCCTTAAAATAGTTTCAGCTAATTTTGTTACACCTTATATAGTAACACCTAACCTAACCTAACGTCAATCCATACCTACCAACCAACCTAACCAACGATATTATATGTAGGTGTAATCAATTTTATTTGTGATCGATTTTTCCATGATGATTCGCCACGGTTACTCAAAGGACATCTCTGGAATGCTTCTTACCTACGTTACGCTATTCAAAACACGCCGAACATCGGATAAAAAACTACCTAACTAGTAGTTAAGAAGGTGTGGCACTAATTCCGCTATTATAGCAACTGTTTGACAACCGTTACGGATAATTGGAATACGAAAAGTATACGATACGCACGTTGATTTATGGGACAGACTTTCGTCGTCAATTTATAACTGTAGGTTGAAACGGGATAACGCATATAACACCTCCTTTGTAACTTACAAATTCGATGTATAAAGCATTGGTTGTTTGTAAAAAAAAACATCCGTCATAGCCATAAACTCCAAAAATATAAATTCGTTTTCTTTTTCGCTTATAAAATGGCGTATTAGAAGATTTTTTTCAGGATAATCAACCAGTATTAATGACAAATTTTCGTAGGTATTCGAACTTTTTCGAAACAGTCTTTTCTTTAATTTAAATTGTGCCAGTGTTTTGTAAGTCAAGACCAAGAGTGCGAGTTTTGAATCTCATCCGTTGTTCTCAGCAGTTGAAAATGTATGGATATAAGCATCTTTCTACTGCTGATTTGACTTTCAAAAATCGCACTTCTGGAGTATGATTTTTGAATGTCAAATCAGCAGTTGAAAGATGCATATCTTGCATATCATGCAGCTTGTTGACTGGATATGACATTCAAACTGTCATTCGACGAGAGGATAACATCTTTCCTTGCGCGAAAGAAATCAAAGGGAGGTAACAATAAACTACGCATACGGTACTAATATTCAATGTAAGCTTGTGCTACTAAAAAAATATGGACAGTTGTAGTCTGAAATAAAGTTTTTTTTTATAATTACCTACTTATTATTCTGTACCACTGCTTCGCTTTCTACGACAATCAAAACGGTAAGTACCTACCAAAGATTTTTTTGGTCTATAAGACTATAGACTAGATATAACAATCTAAAAAAATCATTCAATAGTATAATCAACCTTATACTATACTGATTGCAGAGCAGTCTAATGACCGAACGTAGATGGCGTCGGTCATGCGTCAGGCGCGAAATCAATCAACAAATAGAAGCAGGTGATTTTTTGCGGGTAGCCGTTGAGTATCGTGATTGGTTCGCGCGTTTTTAATAATAGTCAACTGCGCAGGTTCATCCGAAAGCATTATAAACCTTGTAGGTACTACTGTACCTAGGTATAGGTACCTACGTCATAACATTTTCAAAACAGCAATAGTCGACCTCGCGGGTGAACTATCAATAATATTTACAGCGGTGCTCGTAGTACCTACACTTCTGAGGTGTACTAATGGTCAGTATAAGTGCCCATATTAGTCCACCCAGGTGAACTTATCAGGTGCACCAAGGGTAAGGAACGACTGTAACCAGTGTTGCCAGACGTGCGATAATTATCCAAATCCACGATATTTTTGAGGAGCATGCGATAGAAAATAAAAGTCGGGTATCGCACGATAATTCACAAAAATTCCAGGATAATCAACGATAATTTTGTAATTTAATGAAGATCTGGGTATCAAATCATTATTTTCAACCATATTATCCGTCAAATTCCAATAATATACATCATTTTGGCGTTAATTATCGCGTAAAACAGTTTTCAAATACCTAATACTAAAATTGAAGTTCTAATGAGAACAATTGAGATAGAAAATATTTCCTTACTGTGTCGTTTCAACCAATTGAATTTCACGCATGATGCGTGAAATTCAATTGACACTCTTTTAGGTTCTAAGATACGAGACTTTTTGGAACTTTTGATGCGATAAAAACACGATAATTTTGCTGTCAATCTGGGATAATTCTTAAGTGTGGATCTGGCAACACTGACTACTGTAACTACTTATATTTCCACTTTATATTGTTTATCTCCACCTTATAGAAGTCGAAAGTGACTCGAGCGGCTCGATTCAATCAAATAGGTCACTCTTCATTCGCAGAATAAAATCGGCATCCAATGAGTGTTTTAAACAGCTAACGAGCTATTGTTTTTCATTTTCGTCACAGTCCAGTCGGCGCATCCATATGCATATCAACCGACAGACAGGCGGTCTCTAATCAAGCAATTATAAACAAACAATGCTTCGTTTTTGCTATATGTAGATACCATCACAAATCCTAGCAAGAAAATTTGAGTTTCAATTGCAGGATTTCATATTAAATAAGGATAGGAAGTGTTTCAATCGGCTAGGGCAAGAATTGTATAATGCCGTACTATTCTGTAGGTAAGTAGGTACTGATCAGGATCTTGAGATGAAGAATGGGTAGTTTTAAAACACCTGGCCCTGACATAATAAAATTAAAGAAAAGACCGACTGCTTTGAAAAATATCGAATACCTACGAAAATTTTTCATTACTAGGTACTGAACCAAGAAGTTTGCATGGTAAAACTTAAATTACTGGTTGATTTTCCTGAAAAAAATCGTAAAATACTCCATTAAATAAACGAAAAAGAAAATGAAACTATACTTTTTGAGTTTATGGCTATGACATGTTAATTTCTTTTTATAAACAACCAGTTTTATAAATAAAAATAAAAATTGCCAAAGAGTTTGTAAGTTACGAATATAATATGCATGTCCGACATCCCGTTTCAACCTACCGACGTCTTTTATATCTATTTTATCCATCCATAATCCATCAACATCTATCCACATACTCAAATTCCTACTGTCGAAAGTATTATTTAGCCTGAAAAAATTTGGAATCCGCATAACAGTCACAAAAAAAAGAGAGGGCCAATGGTTTTTGTGTCTTGTGGTTGTGGTCTGTCTAGGTCCTGAATTTAGAAAGTCATTCTGTTAAAATGAACCTAACTTTAGCCTCATAATAGCAGAGTCTTTCTTGAATGGACAACAATTAATAAATAGGTACTTTGTTTGAGCAAATAAGGAAAACTGTTGGAAAACATGTAAACAAAACAATTAATCTCAAAAGCCTTTATAAATAAATCCTTGCGTGAAAAAGTGAGTCTGGGTTTTAATTTAAGCCTAAAAGTAATATAAAATAGGATATATAAATAGGTCATAGATGGGAATATAGAAGGAGTTAGGGCTACCTTACATAGATCTAGATTAGCGCAACAATACATTTAAAGTAAATAATGCATTAATTCTACCGGCTACCTAATCTAGCAAACACAAGCGTATTAACAAAGCATTCACCGGGTAATTTCCTTCACATGCGCAGACGCTGCCACAAAAGACCAGTGTCCTTGGCCCAATCACTTCGTTTCACATCTTGAATGCACTGTAATTTGTAACTTGCTGTTTGCTCTCTTTATATTACTTTTACACGGTTTGGCGAATAGCAAAGATTATAATAACTTCTTTAAGATTTTAATTTTTCCGTTTTGAGACTCGTTTTCTCAGCAATTTTCTCTGTAACTAGTAAATTGAAGACACTTAAGGCTGGGCCACACAGAGTGCACCTGCGGGCCGGCTACGGAATCGCTGCAGGCCGGCAGTAGTTGTAAACTATGGAATTATATGCGAGGTGTCACACTAGATGCAGTCCGGCGCGACTGCAGAACAGCTGTGGAACGGTAGCCGCAGTGTGAAACCTCGCATATATTTCCATAGTTTACAACTACTGCCGGCCTGCAGCCATTCCGTAGCCGGCCCGCAGCTGCACTCTGTGTGGCCCAATGTTCCAAGATATAACGGTCAGGTGATGGTCTGATCTCCTCCACTACGTATTACGTAACCGTCGACGGCGACCTTCCTTGGTTCCTGCATGGGTAGCATGCCCCCGTGATACATTTGCACGCGAACGAACGAGATAAAGGCGTGATACAGCCGTATGACGTGTAGCATGCTACGGCTTCTGCTGTGAGTTCGGATGTGGCTGAAGAATCCGAGTTTTGTCTTAAATAAGAAATCTGTTACACGCAGCGCAATACAGTTCGTCGGTCGAATTGTTTTTGTTGTACGTAGTTTTGGGACGGGTCTTGCGGTCTTGTCGTCGTCGCTTCTCTATACATGGCCACAGGTCTACCTTCGTAGTACCAGTGTGTTGGCTTCGATGACGGGAACCAACCTGTTTTCGGTTCAAAATCATCAAATAGGCCTGATTTGAGCGTCTGTCCAATGTGCCATCTTCTTTCGTGTCAGCATAAGCATGACAATCACTCATGCTGTCCCATCTCTTGGGGAAAACAAGTAGGTAAGTACCTTCAGTAAAATTCAATTATTGACTTTGAAAAGAACTTAAGACAGTGATATCGATACCGCACCCTGGACACTTCATACAAACGGGCTCGTACTAACAAGAAGAGTTTAGCACATGTTATACCAGAATGAGTGCGAGTGAGAGAGAAATACAACAACACAGCTTACCGTCTGCTTCCTCCCGTACAACCAAGAGGGTGAGGTCAATAATTAATGTGGTGGAAGGCAGGGAGTGAGTTACTTTTTCTTACTCTGAAGAGTATTTCATCACCACAAATCATCACAAATACTTATACCTAAGTAATATTTATGAAAAAATTCACAGATTTCATGCCTCACACGACTATCGAGCACATTGAAAATGAATCTACGGAATTCGAAAAAATATTGTCTCAAAAAGGTTAGGCTACAGGGCAAACCCTTAACCCGATCGTCTTTGTTTTAGGCTCAAATTGTAGCTGACTAAATTGTATCCGAGAAGTTTTACACAAATTTTTGATATCATTCTTTGTTTCCAAAATATCGAGCGCCAAAATCAAAAATTCGGAAAAAAATGTTTTTTTTTGTTTCACTATTTTGGCCATAATTCGTATTTTATTTTCTCGAATAATTCTTTTTGCACCTTACAGCTCTCGTAAATACGCGTCTTTTGAGCCTTTTTTTAATATCATATCTTCACAACTCTCCGAGACATAAGGGGATCGCACTTTTTCGTGAAATCGGGGTCTGTCAAAACAAATGTCAAAACTGTTCTAATCTAGTCTTGTTTCCCCTCAATGTTTCTCTCATGAGCATTACATATCCTTAACTTCTGACAGGCTTCTATCTCACGAACTAACCATAAAAACGAAAGAACAAAAATTCACCTTATCGTCCCATAAAAAGTTATTGCAAATAAAACTCGACTCTTAACCTAAACTGCCATTTCTTTACCACATTGTTATACTCTGTATTTAGGCATCCATTGTTCATCTATTACCAGCATTGACCGTTGTCGGCCGACCGTCGCGTGGGACCAAGCCTGATACAAACATAATCATACAACTCTCCAGATTATTATGGCTACATCTATAAAGGTTATTCTCTTTTGTTTTAGCCTCATGTCTAAGTTTGTAAAGACGACAATAGCGGTCGCACGCGTGTTGAATCACGACATTTAAGTAAACTAGTGCAGTGTAACTGTGGGGGTGATCTAGTGCTTCGAGAGGTCCATGTTCTCATGTCAACGGCTTAGTTTTGTTGCACATGCCTTCAGTGTTGTATAGTAATCGAGCATTATCACGCAAGCAGGGTTTTAAAGAATGAGCGAAATTTAGAAGGAATCGTTGCGAGTTTTGATAAAATTTAACCCAACATTTTTTTTTTCTTTTTTTTTATCTGCGGTTAAGTCTTAAAATTGGTGATTATTTTGTATTCTTACTAGGCCAGTTACTAGCAGACTTACGCGGATATTAGTCAGATAGATTAGGTACTATGAATGTGTTTATTAGGGTAATAAAATAATAAAAGCACAAATAGAACTTACCCTAAACTTAAACCATTCTAAACTACAAATTTTACTAATTCTACTTAGGCGAAAAGCCCGCCCCAGGCCCATACCTGGCCCGAAGGTGCCCATAATGCTGGCAGCATTTCCGCGTTGAATCCCTAATGATATGCGTTGGGCTAGGTATGACCCAGCACAAGGACCGTTACCCGCATCCCGCAAACTTTTGCCCAGGTCCCTCATAAAAGTTTTTGCTTCATGACCCCACGGGTCCGCTGTCTCCACAGCGAAGGGCACGAATAAGTAGCTCTGCTCCAAAATTGTGTAACATTGGTGTTTACGTACTGCTGCCCTTTCCGCTGCCGACCCTGCTACTCGGATGGAACCTCTCAAGTAAGATTAGGTACTTATTTCTTAATTTCTCCAGGAACAAATTTATAATTGCAACGTTTTTTTCACATCAAAAGTTGCCAGTCAATGGAATAAATTGTTTTGGATAATTAGTCTAATTTCCTTGCTTTTCGTCTTCCATTGTCATGATGTTTCACTTTTAATAATTAGTTTCTTTTCTAAATGATTTACTAACCAACTATCAACGGTGTTTAGTATTAGTGATATCGGAAACACTTGAGTAATTATACACCGCCCATACAATCGCAATAGTTGTTAGTAACAAAAACTAAATAAATAGCGTCATAAATAAAGAACTGCATTTGCATGTAATTAGTGTTATAGTGTACTTACTGAAAAGGTATAAAGTGCACAAAAAGGCAAAAGAGTTGAGCCTGGACTGCAACAAGGAGCAATCCGTTATGTGTATGCCTTTGGATAATTGAGCTCCTTCTGAAGTTAAGTTAGGCCTTAAATAACCAGTTGATGAAAACAGGCCATAGCCCAATGCCAAATTAACACCGCGCGTCACCTTAAGAGGGTATCGAGCCTATTGTGCTGCCCTCAATCTATTTTTTTTATTTCTGCACATTTATACATTTCCAAAAAACAAGAAGTACACAAAAATACTATTGAGGGCAGCACAATAGGCTCGGTGCTCCCCTTTATGAAAACTGTGTATTTCAGTTCTTTTACCCATATTAAGTTCAAAGAATATTACAACTTTTGAATTAATAGATCGCAACCAACAATACCTATGCCAGCTTCCTGATATATAACAAACTTCAGCTGTTCCTTTTCTTCCGTGTAAAAGACTTCAACGCGGTAATTTAAATTTTATTTTATTCTACAAGTGGCGACGGGCTCACTCCCCGTCACACTAGGCAGAGTTTCGGTACTATAGTGAAACGTGGATGTTCTGAGGTTTCAGAATATCTCTGATTACCCCCTCGGGGATTATAGTCGTGAGCATATGCTATGCTATTTTATTCTCCGATAAATATTTATAACCAATTAACAGTCATTTTCACCACGATTCCTTCTATAATATTGAATTATTTATTTATAAATACAATAGGCGGCAAGTTTTTGCTTGCTTACGTAATTTAACCGCAATCCGCATGATGAGCTCATGCATAATCATTAAAAATGTTTTTACTAAATTACCGACAAGACAACCCGTGTTTAGGCTTCATTATAAGGAACTCGGCTCAATCATTATTAGTGTTTCCGAATTCCGAAAGTGATAAATTATTTTTAGTGAAATTCAAAACGTTAATTTGCCTTCTAATGAACCTTGGATTTCTAGGTATGTCCTTGTTTTGTGTGAACCTTATTTCGTCGACAGGTTTAACTTGACCTTTTAAAGTCACGAACTCACGAAATTTCCTATATGCTTTACAGAAAAAATTGCCAAAACAAAATCAATTAACAAGTTGGACACAAATATAGGATGTAAAATTACATTCTTTACATTTCTTCGGATTCTCTGTTCCGTGACTTTTCTCACTGTAATTTTCAATTAATTATAGCCACGTAACGCAAGATATGCTGTTATCTTCCAATAATAATGACCAATGTAACGCAAGCTATAGATCAACAGAACAAGCAGCTTAATACACATATCGATGTCCATCTAATCATAGCTTTGCAATAAAAACGATCGGTCTATGAGCAGGAACACTGCCGGTAACATTTCTAACTGGTCCCACCTTATGACAAATTCCTTTATCGACGTAACCGCAGCTACAGTTCATACAAGTCCCCTGTTTAGGACTCTAAAGCTTACATCGTAATGATGTAAATGGCTTAAAATATGAGGCTTCGTATGTGGAACGAACGCAGTCGACACGGCCTCGATGACCAAACGATACGAGATTGTAATTTCTTTCTTGAAAAACCGGAAAGTTGCCGTTTCGACATTATTTCTTCGGTTGATTCAAATGCTGAGAGCACTAAAGTACTAAGCCATAAAACCCACAACATGTATCCTACCTAACAACAATTTCAGGAACACATATCAGGAATTGGCGTAGATCAACTTGAGCATGATTGGAAGAGAGTAAACACTTCGCAAGTGAAATATAAAATAGATAAAAGTAAAAAAATTAAGCTTCGTAGAGAGCGAGAGACACATCGTGTATGTTGGTAGATAAGATACAAATTGAGAAGAAAACTTCCAGATTTGTAAGATGATAATAGGAATACCTGACTACAAATCTAAGGCCACTTGTTAAGCCGGGGCTACAGAGGGCTATAATATAAATCGAGCTTACGTCCGATCGTCAGTTATCTATTTTCTCAGTTTAAAAAAAACATAGTCTACAAAAACCGCCTTCAAAAAAACTAAAAAGTTAAAAAATTATATTGCAGCCGATGACTTTTTCGTTCGCATTATAAGAACATTAATTTGTCGAACTTCGATAAAACAAATTAATGTTCTTATGATGCGAAAGAAAAAGTCATCGGCTGCAATATTATTTTTTAACTTTTTAGTTTTATTGAAAGCGGTTTTAATTTTTTTTTGTTAAAATTTTGTTTATTTCACAATTTTCAGTGGTGAATTCATTAGTTCGACTCAGATATCAGTTATACACGCAAAGGGTACATAGATATGAAGCGAATTTTTCAATCACCGATTATTTGCTCTCAACCTTTGAGGAGTTCTATTGTGTAGCTCCGGGATGCCATCATCAGATCCAGGTTTTCTCTTGATCATACCACCCTTGGGATATCTCCTTTCCAACAAAAAAGAATCATAAAATTCGATTCATAAATAACGAAGTTTTCCGCGAAAACATAAAAAATATACATATACCTACGGTCGAATTGCCAATTACCAAAAATAAATCAGGAGATTATATAATGTGTATGTTCATTATTAGGTATGTAATTTAACCGTGGTCTCACGGGACGCGGCGGGAATGAACTTGAGTCTATTACCTCATTTACCGTTATACACTCGTCTATCTGGAATCATGCTGTTACTTAACAAACATGTATATTATAGAGAGATTAGTGAGTCACTTAGATTAACCTTTAATAATATGTATTACAGAAACAGGCATATTTTCTCATAAGTCAAGTTAATTCTGACCACCTGAAAGGGGTTGCGGTCGTGGTTTTATGTATGTACTTGAGTTAACTCGCGACTTCGTCCGCACAAACTATATACCAGATTTTAAGTCAGATCATAGGCTATCAAACAAAAAAGTTTCATCAAAATCGGTTCAGTAGTTATTGCGTGATGCTCGTTCAAACAAACACACAAACAAACAGACAGACAAAAAATCCTAAAGTTGGTGATATGGAATCAGGGACACCTAAAAACCATATCGTATCTTTTTTCGTTAATATCTTCAATGAACAGACACACTTCTGTTACAGTTTTATAATAGTTTAGATAAAGGGTCTGGTTTTTTAAAGGGGATGATGAGACCATCAAACTGATCAACTTTTTCTATGACATCATCAGGTAATCGCGAAAAAATAAATGCTATTCTATACAAAACTGCAATCCGACTCGAACCAAATGTATACGACAGCTGATTTTGTTTTCTTGCGATTTCGATGTTGGTCCCGTAAAGAAAGTTGTTCAGTTTGATGGTCTGTTCATCCACTTAAAAACCGTCAGCGTATTAAATTGTACCCTGCATGTAGGTACAAGAATAATGAAGGTTCAATCCTTGAATAACTTGCAATATAGTCGGGTCGTAACTTACGTGGACCATAGAATATACTTAATTTAAGATATTTTGAACGTGCTAAAAATAAAGGTCCTTCGCTTCGCTCTCTTTTTGTTGTTTATGTTAATGATTATTTTTATATTCGTAGCTTCTTTAAAGAATTTAATGAATTTAAAGAAGAGTTAATTCATGTGTGACTGAGACCCCTTGCTAACTTGTTATGTAAATGTAAAGGCAATAAACCAAGTTATTACAGGTTTCTCAACCGTTTGTCGACTCCATTGGCAAAGAAGATAAGTGTGGAGTTATAGAGGGATTCATTAGACGATTTTAAGTTCTTCTAAGACACCTGTTTTATACGAAATTTCATGGATGATACCTACTTTAGAACTGTGGCTGTAATTCACTTTGTACGATACGTAAACTTTTTCCTTCATAA
Source organism: Agonopterix arenella (assembly GCA_927399405.1). Classification (NCBI taxonomy): domain Eukaryota; kingdom Metazoa; phylum Arthropoda; class Insecta; order Lepidoptera; family Depressariidae; genus Agonopterix; species Agonopterix arenella. The sequence continues at coordinate 8,306,960 of OV656710.1, forward strand.
ATTCCTCAATGACGACAACAAGTCATAAGTCAAGGTATGTGATTTTTCAACGATGTCTTCACTTCAACTTCGTACACACCTACCTATCAATTTGTTAGATTGTGCAACCAGTCCCATCACAAGATGGCAAGTAATGATAATTGCAACTAAGAGATAACTTTACGGTTATTTTGTCACGTAACGAAGACAACTTTTCATTTCTAAATCGTTATAAAATAACATTACAATCAAATTCTATTGTTCTTAGACAATCTTAGAATATGATTTGTAGTTTGATTAAATACATAGAAAGTAACTGTTAATTTGTAAACATATTGGTTTGTCATCAAGATGCTATGCGTCTTTCTTTGAATAAAAAGTATGCTATACAAGTGGCTAAAACTTTTTGCTAACATTTTTGGTAAAAAATCGGATTCTGATGTCAACAGAATTCCTTGAGTAAGGGGTCTAAAACAAAATCCTTACCTCCGGTGGAGCAGCGAACTTCAAATTAGCGAGAGATCCATGCGACCGACTTCTGTGCTCCTGCCTGATGCTGTACGAGAAAGCTCGCTCGTTCATGTGGCCCTTCTTCCTGTAGATGCCGCCGGCGTCCTCGACGGCCTCCAGGCCCGTCATGCTCTGAGCCGCCTTCATTGCAGCCGGGGGCGGCTTGGAGCGGCGAGGGTCCACCGTTGCGTACTGCAAGCGGCCGCGGCCGGGCAGCCCGGGGTATGGGCCGGGACCGGGGCCCAGCGCGGGCGGCACGCGGCCCCTGTGCGCCAGTGTAGCGGCGCGCGCATGCGGCAGCGTGGCGGCCGGGTGCACCAGCACCATGTGGGGGTGCGCGGCCCAGCCGGCCGGCGCCCGGCCCATCGACCGCCCGTTCATGCCGTGCCCCGGCCCTGGCCCCGGCATCGTCGCGTACAGCTCGTCGGCCGACGCTGACGACTTCTTCTTAGTTTTCTTTACAGTCATCTTCTTCTTGGGCTCCTCGGGCGGCGGCGGGGGCGGCGGCACGGAGGCGGGGCGCGTGATCTGCCGCGGCCGCGGCGCCCGTGCGGGGTGCGGGATGTCGTCACTCGCGTCGTCGCGCTCAGTCTCCCCGACCCACACCTTGTGGTTCTCGTCTCCATCGTACACCTCCAGCTCCTCGTCCTGGTCGGGGGGCAGCTGCGACGGGGAGCGCTCCGCCTCCAGCCGCTTGGCGTACGAGCTGTCCGCGTAGGCGTGGAAGCAGCAGCGGACCAGCGCGTTGGCGGCCGCCTCCCGGCGACAGATGAAGGCGTGACACTCGAGCACCTTGATGCCCTGCGTGCGGCGCAGGACGGCGGCGAACAGGGGCGGGCGCCTCGGGGCGGGGGCGCGGGCGAACGGCGAGTCCAGGGGCAGGAACCTCGGCGCGCCCTCGACTGTCACCCGGCGGACGGCCGCGCAGTAATGCAGGCTCGATATCGGAAAGAACCTGGCGACCCTCGAGCCGCTCTCGTCCACGTTCTCGAGCAGGATCCCGTTCGACCAGACGGACAGCCACGAGTCTATGCCGCCGGAGGTCGCTCCCTTTTCCGGGTACAACTCGCGCAGAGGTTCCTGTATGCCCTGCAGGCCGTCCTTGCTCTGCTGCGGCACGGCGGAGCCGAGGTACAGCACGCGGCACCGACAGATCGGTGTCGACTCCATTTCGGCACTGCACTATCACAACATGACACTAGAACACTCAGAAACACTGTTCGAAGCGCCGATACAGGCGGCGGCGGCGCGGAAGAGGCGTGCGGCGGCCGCGAGACGGGCGCGGGTCTGAGTGAGCGGAATTCAAGATGGCCGGCACGGGCTGGCGCGGGCGGCCGGGAGGGCGAGGCGCGGCGGGGGCGAGGGCTTACCTGCGCTTACGCACCTGTGAAGAAGCCTCGGGTATAGGTAGGTAGCGGGTAGTGGCGATGAACCGGCATTGTGTCAAATGAATCGTCGCGAATTCGGCCGCATTTCTCTCGGTGGCCGCGTCACCAGTCCGCCGGCAGCGGCCGACGCGCGACATAGACGTGACGGAATGTCGCACTCCTGTCGCGCTGCAGTGAAATTTGAAGGTCGATTAGCTGGTCTGATATCATATTCTAATGGAAATTCGTTGCATATTCAATAGACAGTACGTTCGCCGATAATATTCTCTGGTTCCTAAATATAGCACAGCACAACTGTAGCACTTTAGATTGAAAAACCTGTTGTCACTTGACAATGTTGTTTAATTAGCTATTTAAAGTATAATTTAGTTAACAGATATTTTAATTTTTAAATAGCTTGTTTGGGCGGATTTTATAATGTATATTTAAATAGAAAACAAGTCTCATTTTATTATTAGAACCATCATGATTATATACTTGGCATGAAAAGATGTTAGTAACACAGACAGTTAGTTTTAAAATACAAAATAAATAATAATTGTCAACTTCATTTACTGTAAAGTTTTATTTACACAATATCTATTACTTATGTAATAAATCATTTACATTTATTCACTCCTTATTATGTAAAATTTATATCTAACTGATAATCTACATAGTTTTCGCTATAAAGTTAAAAAACCCCGGCTATTTTTGAATACCACTCTTTTAAATTCGTATACGAATAATGCATAATCTCCACAGTTATTTTGACATTTCCGTATACTAATTAGAATGTGTGCGATTCAAAAATAATTCAGTAGGGCTATACGAGTAAATCATCAGTCACGCTTATTTTGGCACGCGTAAAGTAACAACTTCTAGAATTTTCTCGTTTTCTCGGGGGAGGACCAGTGGACCTAGCATGCCACCCCCGAGAAATCGACAAAAATCGAGACGTGCCTCTGTCTTTATTACTTTACGTATGCGAAAGCGAACGCGCATGAAATATTTCTCGTTTTGGCGTGAGTTGCATGCTATGCCCTACTGATCTCAAACTGATGCAGTTTTCTGCAACTTAGGAAGCATATCAACCAAGGATTTTAGAATCATGAAGGATGCTACTCCTCCTTACAAGCATGGAAACAAGATAATTGGCCATTGCGGTCGGTAATGTTCGACCTTCTTTCGTACGATATTTCCAACGTTTTTGTGTCCCTTTCCATCAGAACAAAAAAAAAATAAAAGAAAATTATTTTATTATTTTTGTCATTGGATTAGAAAGGGAAAAAGCAACGTCGAAAACACAGACGGGAATTTACGAAAGAAGAACGATATTACCGACCACCAAGGAGTATTATCATGTTTCACCGCTTGTTAGGCAGTGGGCCCTCCAAGGTATAGACAATACCTATGCCAGCTTCCTGGAGTGTGATTTTTGAATCTTATACGTTGAACTCAGAAGTTGAAAATGTATGGAGATATGCATCTTTCTACTGCTGATTTGACTTTCAAAAATCGCACTCCTGGAGTATGATTTTTGAGTGTCAAATCAGCAGTAGAAAGATGCATATCTCCATAGTAATATTGACATTTTCAACTTCTGAGTTCAAAGAATGAGTTACAAAAATCGCACCCCTGATATCAACGTTATAATTGTATCTTATTTATAAGGATTCAAAATTATCATCAATTCATCTCTCATTTTGAGGGACAACCAAACAGATTAACATAAGTGCATACCTACAGGGTGTAAGGGACAGCCCTCCGCAAACTGAAACGGTAAACTCAGACCATCAAACTGAACAACTTTCACTATGGTGCCTACCTCAGGAAACGCGAAAAAAATCAGCTGCTCCATACATTTCAGTCAGGTAGGTACAGCAGTTTTGTATGAAACAGCTGATTTTTTTTGCGTTTCCTGAGGTACGCTCCATAGTGAAAGTTGTTCAATTTGATGGTCTGAGTTCACCGTTTCAGTCTGCGGAGGACTGAACCTTAGACCCTGTATATAATTTAACTATTCATTCAAAGTTGCAATGTTTATCAATAAAAAATGCGGAAAAGGTAAACAAAAGGTTTTTCTGGAAATTTCATAACGTACAACGGGGAATCCATCTACCTAGATAACATAGGTAGGTAGTTAAGTTATGTATCTCAATATTTAGCCGCCTTGAAACCAGGTTCATCTGAATGTAGCGGCGCTTTACGCTTCTGTATTATATTCTGGATCTGTAAGAAAAACATTTAAACTATTATAAAACTGTAACAGAAGTGTGTCTACATTGAAGATTAACAAAAAAAAGTTACGATATGGTTTTTAGGTGTCCCTGATACCATATCACCAATTTTTGGATTTTTTTGTCTGTCTGTTTGTTTGATCGAGCATCACGCAAAAACTACTGAACCGATTTTGATGAGACTTTTTTGTTTGACAGCTTATGATCTGACTTAAAATCTGGTATATAATTTGTGCGGACGAAGTCGCGGGTTAACTCTTGTATTATACATATATACTCTCAGCGTGGTGGTCCAGTGGCAAGTAACCTTGCCTGCCGTGCAGGAGGCGATGGTTCGATCCCCGTCTCGACCGATTCGTACCAATGAGTTTAACGGAATTTATGTACGATTTGTACCACCATTGGCTTTTCGGTGAAGGAAAACATCGTGAGGAAACCTGCGTGCTTCAATTTCGATGCATGTATTGTGCCCACTGTCCATTATTAGTTGCGACGGGCTCACTCCCCGTCACACTGGACAGAGTTTCGGTACTAGTGAATCATGGATGTTCTGAGGTTTCAGAATATCTCTGACTACCCCCTCGGGGAATATAGTCGTGAGCATATGCATATGCTAATAATTTTGACGAGTGTCGGTGGCGCGTTGCGGTCAGATATGGAAACTCAATCTTGAGGTCCGGGTTCGAATTCGCAAGGACGACATGCCAAATACCAATGAGATTTTCTAACTTATGTAAGTACGAAATACCGACTGCTCTCAAACGGTGCAGGCGTTACATGCGCATACAAACCCATAGACTTGATTTGAGAGACAAATTAGTTGCCAAGATAGATCGAGTAACTATTGATATTTTCTATGGAACGACCAATTTTTTTTTTTGCGATTTCAATATTGGTCTCATGCTAAAAATTGATCATTTTGATGGTCTGAAGCACCCACGATCTGGTGAAGGTAGGTCCCGTTAGATGAGGGCAGCGCAGGACTGCTATTTGTAACCAATGACGTTCTATACCCAAGGACTCATCACGTCAATCAATAACAAAGCCTAAACATGGCACATGTCCCTAAATTCAGTAAAAATTCACTACGCCACATAGAAATCAAAATTGTGAGTCCCAGAAGGCTTTTAAATTAATAATATTAATACCAATGCACTCATTTGAATTAGATTTAACAATATAAACAAAATAAATATTTGCTTCCTTCAAAAAGCAAGTGAATGAACACTATCACTCTCTAAAATAAGCCATAGTTTATGTATGTTTATTGTATCTATTTGTTTATTTATAATTATGTTTATTTATATTATATTTATATATATATATATATATATATATATATTTAACTTCCATTTAACAACAAGTATCTAGTTTTTATCATTTGTGCTGTACACATTTTGTCTGCCTCACACTTCAGAACTGTCTCTGTTGCGGGTTTGCTGGAAGAGATCTCTTTAGAGATAAGCTCGCCCTTTGTACATGTCTACTTTAATTGTTTTTTCTGTATTGTTATGTGTACAATAAAGTGTTAAATAAATAATAATAAACTATTTTTGTGTAATAAAGTAGGCAATGAAATTTAAAAAATGAGGTTTTTATTAGAAAATACGAATGTATTTTTCAAAACCTTCTCAGTAGATTAGAAATATTCACACCATGTTTGAAGTATGTATAATGGTAGTCTTATCTATATGTGCAAAAAAAAATTCCGTCAGGTTTTTTTATAACGAGATAATAGCTAAATTTTAAATTTGGAACCGTTGCAGACAGTTTTTTTTTAATTTCAGTACATTTCTAAGCTCAATTTGGCTCTTAAATACTATACCGAAAAAAAATATATTTAATTAGTCCCGGCTCAAACCGTAAAATGACTGGGCTAAAATAGAATAAAACGTTTACTGACTAGACTCGCCTGTCGCTTTCTGATATGTTAATAATCAATGATATTTATTGAAAATTAAATGATTTTACTACATTCTTTCAAAATTTTTGACCTTATCTTTCATAAATAAACCTTTTTTTATTATTTCGTTTTTATGACACACTTCGGCATCAACGGCTTTCAACAAACAAACTAAGGTAGAGGTTATGCTTACGACGCCAAGCACAATCTTGCCGTCCCATTAACAACACGCGCCGATGCGGAGTCCTTGGTATGGAATGTCATTGATTGTAACAATCCTTGGGGGAGACCTATGTCCAGCAGTGGACGTCTATCGGCTGAGATGATGATGAAGCCTATCAAAGCTCACCTGCTGCCACTCCCTATCAAGTTCAGCCTTCTCGCTCTTATCCTTGGTCTTCCTTGTCTTGCGCCCGTCCTGCGTCTTCACCCCGTACTGGAACGCTGCTTTAGGCAGAGCTTCTTTGCTACTCATGTAGGCCGAGTATTCCTCTTGAGTGTCGAAGTCCCATCGACCTGTTTTTTAGCAATTAATTATTACAAAGTGTCGAATGAACGCCAATACTGAGAAGTTTGAAGATATTTAGCGCCCTAATGTTGTTTTCGTAATACGCGAATTTTTAATTTAGATTTTTCGTTGGGAGTCAAATTTTATAAAACATTAATTTACCTAATATTTCAAAGCAAACTGCCTCCGCCGGCTTAGCCACCTAGAAAGAATAGATAAGGATCGGCATGTCAGAAGAGAATAATCGGGGACCTACTGACCGACGACGGCCTACGAGAGCTTCAGAGAGAGAACATAAAATGAATTAGGTTTAAAGAATTTTATTCTCATTAAAAACATACAGTCACTTACATGAGAACAGTTTTAAGATAATAAGAAAATCGATCGATATACAATCGTTCTAAAATACTAAACAATAATATCTAACACTATAGTAAAGTTAAGTTATGTGGTAGGCAACGACGGACAATGGCGCAACGTAGGTACGTAATTGTTGTTGGTTTTGAATTTTTATTAAATTAGTGAAGTTCTGTTGAGCCTTGTAAAAATGCAGGTGGCATGCAAGCAAGACAGCAGATAGTTGTAGCAACGCTTCCGACCACCCCAAAAAGGATTATGTTCGTGAGTTTATATATGTATGAATTACAAAACAGTTCCGTGACTGACTGATTGACAGACACAACGCATAACCTAAACCGCTGAAGATAGAAACATGAAATTTGGAATATACAGGGTGTATGGAAAAGTATCATTAACCTCTAAACCACATACTCTACCCATCAAACTAAACAACTTTTACTATGGGAGCAAATTGATGAGAGCAAAAAAAAATCAGCTGTCCCATACTTAACTCCAATACCTACTCGACTGAAATGTAAACAACAGCTGATTTTTTTTTTTGCTCCGATCTGTTTGTGGGAGCAAACCGTAGTAAAAGTTGTTCCGGTAGAATATGTGGTTTAAAGGTTAACGATACTCTTCCAATAAGAAAGGATTTTTCGAAAATCTACTTCTAAAGGGGTAGTCTACGAGAGACTAAAGCTCGTAAAATGAATAAATAGATAGTAATGGCGTTCGACAGACTTGATCCGAGATCGCCGAACCTCTATGTATACATGCGCCTGTTTCGCCTGTTTGTGTGAAGCTGCCCTTCTGTACCTCTCTTTTATGCGAAGACCATGGGCACATTGGCTTAGTTAGAAAGGGTATCACTCAGTTGCGGAAACGCTCATTAGAGTTAATCCTCCATTAAATCTTTTGCTAGCTTTCACTATGCCAACAAGACAAAAAGTGACAGCAAAAGATTTAATGGAGGATTAACTTTAATGAGCGTTTTTGCAACTGAGTGTATGGGAGGCACTGCCCCCTCTAGCAAACTCGTGCACCTTAGAAAAATCGATTGAATGCCACATGCAACACTTATCTTTATCTACCATTAGCATTACACTACTTAATTGAAACACAATTTTTTTGTCAATTTTATTAAAACCCCTACTGGCAAGAAGCGTGGCGGCATATATGTAGGCAATAGCGTATTCCTTTCTCGCTCGGACTCACTCAGTATCGCACATGCATACCTCTTCTTGTAAATTTTTCCCATTTGTATGAAATAACAGCTAAGTCCAAGGTGTGCGTACGAAAAGAATCTCAGTGGTCCTTTCCAAGGCGGAACCACACTTCTAGATTGGTGACAAGTTAATTGGTGCTATAATAATGAACTCACCAATAGGTCCCTTCTTATTGCCGGCGTCCATCTTAGTATAGTCGACCTCGTCGTCGGAATCGTCAATGGCGTCGTCCATCTCTCGGAGGCCGGGGTAACACTCGGCGTAGCCTTCGGGTTCTGCCGCCAGTCGCGAGAGTAACGCGGCTGACCTCTTGTCGCGATCCTCTGTGTTCACTTGACGACGCGGCATTGGCCCTGGACCTGGTGGAAGTTATTTCATTACAATTTTACAATATTTGAGAGTCGCGTGGCTAGAAGGTTCACGTGTTTGGTTTGGTTCGCGGGTTAGGTGGCCACGTGGCTCCGCCAATTTATGGTTGTTTCGGGCATGTGTTTTTATGCAAAAACAATCTTTGAGATAACAAAATATTATTTAGAAGTATCCGGAGCGCGGGCAGTCATCCCGCGCCTCCTTCCGTCTCTCCCCGCCTACGTAGTCGCCTATCTCCTCATATATTGAGTCTACACAAACTCACCCTCTTCCTTCTCGGCCTCCAAAGGCTTGTCGAAGTATCCAGAGCGCGGGCGGTCTTGCCGCGCCTTCCTGCGTCTCTCCCCGCCTACGTAGTCGCCTATCTCCCCGTATATTGAGTCTACACAAACTCACCCTCTTCCTTCTCGGCCTCCACGGGCTTGTCGAAGTATCCGGAGCGCGGGCGGTCCTGCCGCGCCTCCCTGCGTCTCCCCGCCTACGTAATCGCCTATCTCCCCGTATATTGAGTCTACACAAACTCACCCTCTTCCTTCTCAGCCTCCACGGGCTTGTCGAAGTATCCGGAGCGCGGGCGGTCATCCCGCGCCTCCCTGCGTCTCTCCCCGCCTACGTAGTCGCCTATCTCCCCGTATATCGAGTCCTCATTACGACCTTTCTCTGTAGTTTTATCCTGAAATATTTGTCAAGTTATTTACATGTTCGCTTCAGCCTAGCGGTGTAGATATTATTTTTAAGAGCAGGAGGGCTATTTTTTTAATTTCGCAACTTCTAATTCACAGTGAGTGATTATGTGCGAGTCGGTGAGTGTTTATGAGTGAGTTGGTGAGTGATAGTGTGTGAATCAGTGAGTGTTTGTGCGAGTCAGTGTGAGTGACATTTTAGTATTTGGACCGTTATAAACTACGTACCTTAGTCTTTTTCAATTTCCTATGCCTCCCATGTCTCAGGTAAGAGAAGATCTGTGTCAGCTTCTCTATGACGATGTCGTTGGCGCTGGTGGCGGAGTTGCGCTCGTCGGGCTCGGGCACGTCCGCCTTGCTTCGTGTCAGGGTGGTCGGTATGTCACTGTCTATAGTGCCCTCCTCGTCTAACTCTACTACGTAAGCCATGCGGCCGGGAGCGAATAACTCGTTGCGTACTATTTTCTTGTTCCTAGTATAGAAAGGAAAAAAAATTATTTGTTACTGAAAAAAAACAAACGTCGCGGCACGAATCTCTAGCGGTCGAATGAGTGTATTTAGACGGAAATCGTGCATAGTGTCTCGTACATAAGGTCAGCGCTACAAATCCGTGCCGCTACTTATACAAACACAAAAACCCTGAAAATTTACAAGTCTAAACATAACATAAGCTGGCCGCGCGACGCTATACGTCATGGAACCTACGCGCGGCCAGCTTATTTTGTTTTTTTTAACCTACTTCAAAAAAGGAGGAGGTTTCTCAATTCGACCGTATATATTTTTTTTATTGCTTGATGTGTCGCCGTGTGTACTTACACCAAAATACGGGGTGTGCTTCCACAGTAAACGAATACCCTCTACAGGGGGCTGATTAATTCCACAAATAAGCATCCTCACATACTACTCTGTGTAAAAAGTATCGGGAATATGTCAATAAAAAGACCCGCCTAAAAGAGGTCGTTCTAATTTTTTTACTGCATGTTGGTAGCACTGTACTGATTTAGCGCGCAAAATTTGAGCGGGATCTGTCATTTAATTTGTTTTAAACTACACTTTTTGTTGGTCATAGTTTTGAGTCCTCGGCGATTTTTACAATGGAAAATATTGTTGAACAAAGAGTGTGCCTTAAATTTTGTGTTTCAAATGATATTTCATGTGGTGAATCACTAAAAATGTTGCGAAATACCTACGGCGAATCGTGTATATCGAAAACAAGGGCTTATGAATGGTATAAGGCTTTTAAAGAAGGCCGAGAAGTAGTAGTAGACTTGCCTCGTTCTGGTAGACCTTCAACCGCTACGACCAAAGAAAACATCGACAGAATCAAGAAGCTAGTGCTCGAAAATCGACGTATGAGTCTGAGAGAGTTGGCTAGTGAGGTGAACATATCTTTTAAGTCCGTCCACAACATTCTCATTGACATTTTAGGCATGAAACGCGTCGCCGCTCGACTAGTTCCAAAAGAGCTCAATTTTGTTCAAAAAGCGCAGCGAAAGCATGTCGCTGAAGACATGGTTTCCCGAGCTTCTACGGATCCGACCTTTATGAAACGTATAATAACTGGCGATGAGACATGGGTTTATGAGTACGACATGCAAACAAGCCAACAGTCTTCAGAATGGCGTCTCGAAAACGAGCCGAAACCCAAAAAACCGCGGCAAAGTCGCTCCAAAATCAAGGTGATGTTGACAGTTTTTTTTGACTACCGTGGTGTGGTTCACTCTGAATTCCTTCCAGAGGGAGAAACAGTGAATAAAGAATATTATTTAGGCGTCCTGAAGCGTTTGCGTGAGAGTATCCGCCGAAAACGTCCAGATTTGTGGCAACACAACTCATGGATGCTGCACCATGATAATGCACCATCACATACAGCCATTATAGTGAAAGAGTTTTTAGCGAAAAATTCAACAAAAGTTCTCGACCAAGCACCGTATTCACCTGATATGGCTCCGTCTGACTTTTTTTTATTTCCCAAGTTAAAATTACCACTTCGAGGAAAACGTTTTGAGTCGATAGAAGCCATAAAAGAAAATTCGCTGAATGAGCTAAAGGCCATACCGCAAATAGCCTATGAAAAATGTATGGAAGACTGGGTAAAGCGGTGGAGATGTTGTATTGCAAGCGACGGGGCCTACTTTTTTTTTTTTTTTTTTTTTTTTTTTTTTTTTTTTTTTTTTTTTTTTTTTTTTTTTTTTTTTTTTTTTTTTTTTTCATTCAAAAGTTTATTTTACATTTTAAATTTTGAGGTCTTCCCTTCGAGCAATTCGAGAATGCTCGTATTGGGAATGCCTCGCAACTTCCTTAATTAATTGTAACTCTTAGATTGAGACATGCCAAAATGTTTAACTAGAGTATAAAAAGTTAATTAACAAAAAGATATTGGGATAAAAATGAAAATATGCGTGTGAGTGAGTAAGTGTGTGTGTTTGTGTTGTGTGTGGGGTGTGTATGTTTGTGTTGTGTGTGGGGTGTGGTGAGTGTGTGTTTGTGAGTGAGTAAGTGTTAGGGTGAGTGTGTGTGTGCCTTGTATATGTAAATACCTCATCCGTGTCTGTCGATCATTTTTAGATAGTATTATATAATAATATATATATACACACATTTACACATATATACACATACATATATATATATATATATATATATATATATATATATATATTTTTTTTTTTTTTTTTTTTTTATTATTATTTTATTTTATTCTATTCAAAAGAGATTCTACTTCTTCGTATGTTTGTTTTTTCAGCCACTGTTTTAGAGTCTTTTTACATGTATATTGTATTTTGGGATATATTTGTAATTTGCGGTTTATAATGTTATAGACGTAGGCTGATTGGGTAGGGTACTGTCGTTCAGCAAAAACAGTGCGAACTGGGGCCGAGTAAGCTACTATGTCATTTCTTCTTTTGTTCTGCACTGCTAGTTTAAAAGGTAATGACTTGTGAAGTTTCATAATCAGATTTAAGACATATAGTTTTCTCACTGATAAAAGATTAGTTAAAGTATACAGAGATTCTGTCGGGAATCTATACGGCTTGAAAAAAGATACTTTTAAGAGGGATCTCTGAGCTCTTTCAAGATCCAGAAATTTGCCAGTGGTAGCTCCACCCCACACCGGAATGCAATATGTTATAACAGACTGTGCCAGGGCCATATAGATTTTACTAATTAATTCCTTTGTCATCACATGTCTCAGTGTTTTGAAAATGTAGATTAACTTTCTCACTCTGCCCATAATTAACTCAAGGTGGGTATGCCATGACAGTCTTTGGTCCACCATGATTCCGAGATATTTAATACAGCTCACTTTCTGAATAGGTAGGCAACTACATCCGTGAGCAAGTGGGTCACCGCAGGCATGGATCCTAATAACAAAGTCGACTCCTGGTTGGGAACTTTGATATGGGGTAAAGCAGATATAGTTCGTTTTCGTAATATTTAGTGTTAAAAGATTAGAGTTTAACCATCCAGCCACCTTTGTAAGACCATTTTCTGTAGCTCTCTTTACGGTTTCCCAGGAGTCTCCGGTGAACACTATAGCCGTGTCATCCGCATATGAGAAAATCCGCCCTCCACATTCACTTAATCGACACAGTTGGTTTATGTAAATCAGGAACAGTGTTGGACCGAGAATACTCCCCTGCGGAACTCCGAAAGTAACGTTTTCTTCATCACTACTAAACCTATCTATTTTCACTACTTGAGTTCTATCGTGGAGATAACTTTCGAAAAGTGAAAGTGCAGTGCTTCTAATACCGATGTTTTCGAGTCTGCGTACAAGCATGGGGACCGAAACGGTGTCAAAGGCCTTTTTAAGGTCTAAGAAGACCGTAAGACATTTATTACCTGTATCAACTTCATTTACAATAACAGATGTCATTTCAGTGATAGCGTCTTCAGTAGATAGTCCTTTTCTAAACCCATATTGCGAGTTTGAAAGTATGTTGTGTTTATTTAGATAGCTGGTTAATCTATTGTTAAGTAATTTTTCGATAATCTTTGAAATAGAGGGCAGTACAGAAATGGGTCTGTAGTTATTAACGTCGTTTCGGTCCCCACTCTTGTACACAGGGGTGATAATAGATCGCTTAAGTTGCCTGGGAAAAACTCCAGAGTTGAAACATAAATTAGCCAGCTGGCTTATTAATGGAACTATAAAATCTCGGGAGAGTTTTAGGAACTTCGTGCTTATTCCATCCCATCCTGGAGCACTCTGAGAGTCAAGACCCATGAGAATACTATCAACCTCACGTGGGTCGGTCTCAAGTAGCACAAAAGAGGATTCATGATGATACAGTGCCCGATTAGAATTGCTATTCATATGACCAGTTTTGTTAATAATCACTTCGGCTAGAGTTTTCCCAATGTTGACAAAGAACTGGTTTACCCGATTTACCGAGTTCAATGGATGTGGCGTTATGTTGAGGAGGTTTTCGTTTGAGGTTTTTGGGGTTTTAAACTGGGTAATTTCATTTATTGTATTCCATAAACTCTTCGGGTGTTTAATTGATTTGTTTATTTGTTGTTTGTTATAGTGTCTTTTGAGTTTTCTTATAAGATTTGTACAAAAATTACGAAAACGTTTAAACGTTATTTTTAGTATTTCATCGTGGGGGTCCATTTTAGACTTTATCTGCATGTTATTTCGGAGTCTCATACATCGAAGAGCTCCTGTAGTTATCCATGGCTTAAGAATACGGTTAGTGCCAGATACCGTTTTAGTTTGAGTATTTGACAGAACAGCAGTTCTGATCACGTCAATCAGTCTATTAGCAAAAATGTTAGGGTCGTAGCACAAATGCAGGAATGAGATATCAGAAGTTGTTAGAGTTTTAAAGGCCTTTTCAAGATCACATACGTCTCTGGTCTTGGAGTGGCTAATTTGTTTATACGTATGAGATATGTTTACTACTACCATATTATGGTCTGTAACTGTAGTGTTTAGAACAGCAACAGAAGCTGAGTTATGAATTCTGTCAAGTTTAAGGATTACGTGGTCTAGGCAGCTGTGCTCTCTAGTGGGTAAGACGTGTCCGGGAAGAAAGCCATGCAAAGATAGAACATTTAGGTAGTTTAGTCTGTTGCTACGTTCTTGAGACTTCTCGGTAACTTTCTCAAGTAGGTTGATATTAATGTCACCCGTAATGATTATATTTTTATGTAGTGTGATAGTTTCTAAATGAGAATTTAAAGCATTTATAAAAATTTCAGCATTTGAATTTGACGGGGACCGGTAGATTCCTATGACTGTATAGTTGGAGATTACAATTTGTAGGGCCGACGAGTGCATAAGATTAATTTCAGTTACTTGAGCTTGGTGATTATTTTTAATGTAGGCTACGACTCCATCGTTCTGATTGAATTGATTAGTAGTATAATAAGGGGTATAATTTTTCAGAAGTGGGATCGGTTTATTAGCATTTAGTCTACATTCTGTCAAAACCAAGACATCAGCCTCGAATTTAAGTTGTGATATATTGACTAGTAGGTCCTCAATGTTACTATAAATACTCCTGATGTTTTGGGTTAGGATAGTTAAATTATGACTTGATACTTGGATGTAACTAGAGAGGTCCTCTATGTTACATTCAAATGAGTTCGCTATTTCAACGTTGTCTAATTCCTGCATGGTAGTGACCCTATCCATAATCGCGTAAATTGTTGCGCAACACGTCGATACAATTTGCGATTTTATAGGGTTTAGTAAAAATTAGAGTATAATATTGAACTCGATATATTGATTTAGGATAATAAGAATATATTAGTGCAGTAGTTAGTATAGGTATACATGGTGTATATAAGTCTGTGGTATATGTATGTATACATGGTATTTGGATAGATGTGTGTGAAAGCAGTGTATATGTGTATGTGATTAGGATGTGTGAGTTTGGGATCGTGTGTGTTGCGGGTGTATGAGAGGTTTGGGTATTTTGTGGCGTGTAATTTGTGTAGAATTGTTTCCAGTGTGTTTTAGCATCGTGTATCTTGTAACTGGTGTTGTTTAATTGTATAAAATGAATTCTGTTAAGTTTAACAACACCCTTAGGTTGGCAAATAATGCAGACAAAGATGTATGCAGACATAATAAACAGGAATATAAGACTAGAAAACGGCAATACCATAAAAGAAATTATACAAGCTAGTCAATTCTCGTTTAGTAAATGATGTACTTGTCCCTCGTTGTTAATGGCTATGACGCGGCTAGTGTCGTCTTTTCTAACGAGGACTCTTCCGAAAGCCGTCCAGCAATATTTAAACTTTTTGATCCTAACCAGTTCTCTTGCCAAGAAATATAACCGGGCGCCCTTTGAAGTCAGTTGTTCTGATATAAAAACGGGAGTGTCTTCGTTTGTGGTGAGGCCGAGGTGTTTGGCCTGTAATTTACTTTTAGTTTTTATGTTAAATGCCTTGGCCTTCTTTAGTAGATCGTTTTTCAAAATAGTGGATCGTCGTCGACTTTGAAGGCGATAAAATAAATTTAGATGAATAATTTGTATTTTTTGTTTTATTGACAAATTCCCGATACTTAGTACACAGAATGTATATTATCTGCTTATAATGTTAACACTTATCTAATTTCAAATATTATTGATTTTTAAACATGTTACAGCCATGTTGTGCTATTTCGAATCAATTTAAAAGAAAAAAAAGATTCGAACGATTTTTGGAAAAGTGTGGGACAAATTTTTCAATCTTTAATTTAACACTTATCTAGTTGAGAAATTAAAAAGGATTATAAACATTTTTTTAGACCAATTAAACATCTAAGTACTCACTTCTGTTCCAATAACATATTGTAAATATTCTTGCCCATTGCAGTTTCAAATTGCATTTCCTCTTCCTGTAAAAATGGTAAAAATTAAATTTCAAATCTATTTTTTTTTAATTAATATATTTAAAAGCTATGATTTCCTAGATCTAACCTTAGGCCTGGAATCGACTAAAGCAGAGTGAAGTGGAGTTGTGTAAAATCTACCTATTAAATAGCTTGATTCTGTCAAGCGAGGAAAATAGAGCAATTTGATTGGATGAATTTACAGTTTCGCATTGATGGATTGCGGGCCTTATGGGTATCGCGAGTGGAGAAAAATTAAAACAGATTGATGTTACTTACTGCTGGTACGTCTTTCTTCTCTTTGACAGCCTCGACTGGAGCAGAGACCAGTCTTTCCATCTCTTCCTCCTGCTCTTGCTCCTTCGTGTGGATCTCTGAACGCACCTGCATATCATTGTCATTTCAAAGTTATGACAATATAGGTTACGAGCTACATCTATAGTAAGTTTCATCAAAATCTCCATGAAAAAATGCATATGAAAAATGCTGACTGTGAAGTGTGCAACAGAAATAGAAGATGTGATCACATAGTTGAATGTTTCAAATTTAACAAGCTCGACATTCACTGATGAAGGTACTAAGTTGAACATACATGGATGTTCTTTTCATAAAGTTTTAGCGAGGCCTAGTTCAGATGAAGTTAAAAACTTGTTCACCTTTGTGACTTCATCACATCATTGAATGATTTTGATGAACTAAAGGCATAGACATCTTATTATTAACACAATAAAGGTATAAGGTACGATGGGACTATGTATAAAAGTCTCTAAAATATATTAAAATGTAAAAAAATTTGGTCATTCATTTTGTGGAGCAACAAACATCAAAGAATTAATTTTTACTAAGTAGAAATTGTATTAAAAACAGTTCAGCTATTGAAAATGACAGGCTAATGCTTAGGAATTCATTGCATTCATCTTATTTGGTGACCTTTTAACATTATTTACCTTTTGCAACAAAGCATAATCAAGTCCTTTCACCAAGTGAGTGTGCTCCATGTCACCACCAAGATATTTTGATTCCTGCAAAACAATAAATATTAAAAACCAAATTTAAAAATACAGATACAAAAGTGAATGGCGGTACAATCGACTATAACCTATAATGACAATGTTTCAAGCAAACAAATTAGTTTCAATGATTTTCCGCAACATGGCGAGCTTTTTTATTTTTCTGTTCTGGCTTTAATTAATAATGGGCTTATTTCATTCCCTTGGTAATAAACTAGATTGGATATTAACTGGATATAAACATTGCAAAATGACTATGGAGTCACCATTATGTCCAACTAGAGTTAACCCGCGACTTCGTCCGCACAAATTATATACCAGATTTAAAGTCAAATCATAAGCTATCAAAAAAAAAGTTTTATCAAAATCGGTTCAGTAGTTTTTGCGTGATGCTCGATCAAACAAACAGACCGACAAAAAATCCAAAAATTGTTGATTTGGAATCAGGGACATCTAAAAACCATATCGTAATATTTTTCTTGTAAATATCTTCAATATACAGACACACTTCTGTTACAGTTTTATAATAGTTTAGATTATTTCCATAACGTGACACTTTAGGACATTATGTCATAAATAAAAAAATAAATATCTTGGACATTGTCACACAAATTATCTAGTCACATTTAAAGTGCCAGAATCTAGCCTGGACTTGTATTATGGTGACTAGACAATGATATAGAATAAATATATAGATACAAACATCCATGACTCGGGTACAAATATTAGCCCAGTCATTTTACGGTTTGAGCCGGGACTAATTAATAATTGATATTATTGGTATTAATATTATTAATTTAAAAGCCGTCTGGGACACATAATTTTGATTTCTATGTTGCATAGCGTATTTTTGTTTAATGTTTTAAGATAGTATTTTTGTCACTAAATGGTGCCGGTTAGAGTTTGAAAGACCAATTAATAATTGCTCCCTACCCCGCCTAACAAAACTACGTAAAATGACTGGGCTATATTCATATTCATCATACAATTATTTGTCCCTTACGGGATTCGAACCCGCGACCCTCGGCACAGAAGGCAGGTTCACTACCGACTGTGCTAACCGGACCGGGCTCGGAGATGGATATCCAAAACCGCGAGATCTTATGTTTCTCCCTCTCAATCGTATCGCCTCCTTCAATGACCATGTATTTGAAGGGTGAAGAAAGCAAGAAGTATTGGGGCTAGCACAAAAGATCCCACTGGGTCGAAGTGTTGCTGGCTTGCCAGCCCCCACAACAAGATAAGATAAGATAACTGGGCCGTCAAATTTTTTAACTTCATACAACATGTTTTGTTCATCTGTATGTCAATAATCCAAATATTTATGTTTCATTGTGCAACACAATTTTGAAAATAAATCTATTCTAAAATTTTCCAATGCTTTTACAATACAAATTATCAAATAACAAAACTTTTTTTAGAATCCAAATAGATCTATTCTAAATTGTTACACATTGTATATAATAACGAAAAACCAACCTTCTGAATAATAATCAGACCAAACTGTAATACAGACCTGAATCATCTGCCTTCTCCGTTCCTTGGCATCCATCCCGGATTTAAGATCTGGTGCCACGGCTCTAGAAATAACATTACAAAACATTTTAATACACTACACTACACTCCATTTTAACTACCTACTACAGTTAGCTGTGAAACAGCAAGATTAAAAAGAAAACGTTTTATAGTTTCGTGTTGATGAACAATTATAGTTTTCCAGGCTGGGATTCACAAATCTTCATCAGGATGAAAATTTATAAAAAAAGAAATATATATATTATTGCATATTTGCAACATGCATTTCATAATGAGTTAATTAAAAACATTAGGTATAATTTATGCACATTGATTAGGCTAACAGCATAAGTTTAACCATGGACCCCACTTTAGGCTAGCCCAAAGCCAGGGTAAAATAAATGGGTAAATGGGGATACTTTAGAACTTGGTGGATTTCCACTTTATGCAGATCATGCTGTCACTAATAAAACAATTTCACTCTGGTTGTTTGACTTGGAGCCGTCTTGGACAAGGGTTGCGGCAGACAGAGCACAGTGGAAAGGAGGCATATGCCGAAAAGCACGTTGAACTAAGAGATTTAAAAGCAAGTTAAACTCTTTTCGACATTACTCAAAAATTAGTAGTAAGAAAACTATGAAAAACATAACAACTATAGACTTTCGTAAATAAATGCCTATTATTATATGGTAGTTTGAAAGAGTTATGTGGGTTCGTAGACGGTCATGTGATTGCTTGCTACAAGGCTCAAACATTTTGTAGTAACAAATGAGTTTTGTTGACACACTCTTTGCGACAACGTCCCAAGACTGGCAAAACCCACATGACATTCACATAATAAAATTATTTAAAAAAAAGGTTATAAGTAATAACTTTTCAGTTATAAGCCTACATTCA
This sequence comes from Agonopterix arenella, assembly GCA_927399405.1. Classification (NCBI taxonomy): domain Eukaryota; kingdom Metazoa; phylum Arthropoda; class Insecta; order Lepidoptera; family Depressariidae; genus Agonopterix; species Agonopterix arenella. The sequence continues at coordinate 8,326,344 of OV656710.1, forward strand.
CACCCACTCACTTAGCTCATATTATTTTAAGAAACAATGTGCAAAGGGGTTAAATTAAAAAATCTAGAAATATAAATGTCTGTTTGTTTGTTAGGCTGCATTTCCACCAGAGATGTGCTAGGTAGCGAGGCGGTGAGTGAGGAAAAAATCCACCAATGAGAGTGCTTCATTTCCAAATGACGTCATCAATCGAGTGTGCTATTGGCGGATTGTTTCCTCGCTCACCGCTTCGCTGCCTCACACATCTCTGGTGGAAAAGCAGCCTTAGTCCCTTATGCATTCCTAAACTATTTGTCTAATTGCAATTATTGGGTTGTGATTTCCCGATAAAAAAAATATTTCACAACACATGCCGGGCATAGCAAGTGAAAAAATGAAATCGATGAGTTTACTTATGAAAATGATAATAAAAGAATCCTACCTATATGCGCTGCTAGTGTTACTGGTAGGATCAGATGGCCCGATCTCATTGGTTCCATCGCGACGTTCCCTTGCTCTGTCCCGGTACTTCTCTGCCAGTTCGGCTAGTTTATTGTCCTCCTGCTTCTTAAGAGCTGCGTAGTATGATTTCTTTTTACGACGTAACTCACTTTTGTTCTCGGTAGGTGGCGGCATAGACCTGAAGGATGTATCATAATTATGATGTCAGTTATTAGCAAATGGTTTTTTTCATTTGGGAGATTTATGATTGACGAATGATTGAGTCGCAAACATCCAAACATCAAACTTACATATTTATAATTTTCTCAGGATAAAAAAGTGTATGTGACATCCAACCTGTAATAAACATCTAATCAGGTTGCCAAGTCCTAAAAATTTATAGGAAGCATTTAAGCCAAACATAATGGTGAGTCAATCATCATCATCATCTCAGCTGATAGACGTCCACTGCCGGACCTAGGCCTCCCCCAAGGATCTTGAACCAATACTCAATACCACCACTTAAAAGCTATCCATAAATACACTGCTGGGCAGAAAATTAGAGCGAGTAGAAGCGAGCTCGACTTTTCTTCTCAATGAATCGTTTGGAGCAAGAGCTTTTTACGTACAAAACAGCAAGAGCTGCATGAGCTCATCCCGCCTTCCCCTTTCTACCATCGGACTTCCATGTGGTATCCCACATGTCCCACTCAGCGCCTTTCTGATTCTATTATAATGCGCATAGCCAAGGAGTGGAATGCCCTGCCTGCATCAGAATTTCCGAGCGCTTACCAACTTAACCAGAATTCCTTTAAAGCACGAGTGAATAGGCTTCTTCTGAGTTAGCTCGCTACATCATCGACCCCATCTTTGTCCTGTGGACTGGATTGAAGTCAAGAGCAAACCCATTTTTAATAAAAAAAAAAACATACAAAGTATCCAAAGTAAAAGTAATGGATCGAACGAAGCAAGCTCATCATTTTTAGAACCACATCTTATCTGTGGTCGTTCTGACCAGGATTATGTGTAGGTACAGTACTTAAAACAGAAACCTAGAGTGAGCGACTTGACTCTTCTCTGCTCTACTAATGGTATATACAGAGCTCAATCTATACTTGTGAAAAGAGTTCCGTGACTGACTGACTAACAGACACTGTACAGTCAGCAGAAATAAGTTATAGACACTTTAGTATTACGACATAGAATAAAAGTGTATACAACTTATTGCTGCTTCTATATATTCTACAAAGGATGTAGGGGTGCACAAAATAGGGATAATTCAAAAATCTACGCGGACGAAGTCGCGGGTCAAAAGCTCGAGAATCTATATTTTTCCCGAATTTGCCCCCGAATCTCCCCTCGCTACGTTACTGCTGCCAGCCCCAGGAACAACTAAAAAGCATAAAACCCGCTCAGCAGCGCCTTTGAGGTTGTACCTATTATGTGTAAAACAGTAAATATTCTTACCCAGCATTAGCCATAGCCTCCCTGACGGACCCAGCAGGGTGTGCGCCACCACCACCTCCTGGGGTAGCCCTTGGGGTCATCAATAGCTTCCTAAAGTCATCGTTCGTGAGCCTCTGGGACGCGGGCGTTTCCTCAACGCTTCTGTCCTCCATGTTCAAGTCTTATGTTTTATTTTGTTCTAACGGCACCTAATTCATTAATATCAATGTTTAAATTAGTAGTAATCAGTTGAAATATATATGTTTTCAACAACACAAATCCCAAAATGCTCGATCTCGTCTCGTTCAGTTTTTTTTTTTAACATGACATTGACATGTGTCAGTGTTGCCAGATCCACGCTTAAGAATTATCCCAGATTGACAGCAAAATTATCGTGTTTTTATCGCATTAAAAATTCCAAAAATTCTCGTATCTTAGAATTTAAAAGATTGTGAAATGATGCGTGAAATTTAATCATTCTTACCCATATTGCATGCCACTATTTAATGTTTTAATGTTACCTATTTATAGGTAGGCAAGTACGAGGTTTTTAGGGAATTTTCGTAAAAACTCTTGATTGAAACGACACAGTGAGGAAATATTTTCTATCTCAATTGTTCTCATTAGAACTTCAATTTTAGTAATTTTAGGTATTTTGAAAATAGGTATTTGAAAACTTCATTTTGGCGTTAATTATCGCGCAAAACGCGATAATTAACGCCAAAATGATGTGTATTATTGGAATTTGACGGATAATATGGTTGAAAACAGTGATTTGATATACAGATTTCATTAAATTACAAAATTTTCGTGGATTATCCTGGAATTTATGTGAATTATCGTGCGATACGAATTTTATTTTCTATCGCATCTCGTGGATCTAGGATAATTATCGCACGTCTGGCAACACTGACATGTGTCATCCTTGTTTTTTTTTTAAATATATTTAACGGCTCTGGATACTAGTCATTTTGAGCAAAGTGTCAAAGCAGCCTTTTTTACCCGACTAGAGCAAAGCCAAAAGGAATACAATATTCTGTGCCAATAGAAAGGGCAAAGAGAATATAGAAAGGGTATAAACGTAGTATTTATTATCTCTATGATAAACTTTGACTATTATCACCAATTTTTAGATTTTTTGTCTGTCTGTTTGTTTGTGTGTTTGTTTGTTTGTTTGTTTGAACGAGCATCACGCAAAAACTACTGAACCGATTTTGATGAAACTTTTTTGTTTGATAGCTTATGATCTGACTTAAAATCTGGTATATAATTTGTGCGGACGAAGTCGCGGGTTAACGCTCGTAGGGTATAAAAGTCATCAACCACTGAACAAATAATCACAGCGCAAATGCCCCCCCTAGTCAAACCCAATAGCTCGATTCCAGCCTTTCTGGATGAAGAGAAGGCCGAGGTGTTAGCAGACAGCCCCGAGTCTCAATGTGCCCCTAGTACACTGCCAGTAGACACCGATCACCTATTAGAGGTGGACGGTGAGGTCGAACGCAGACTCTCTGTTCCCCCCACTGACACTCTGTCACCCATCACCCCCTCCGAGGTCCATGACGTTATAAAGACACTCAAACCCCGGAAGGCTCCGGGTCCCGATGGCATCGCCAATAAGGTACTCAAGTGCCTATCGGCGCCACTCATTGTCCCACTGACCGCCATCTTCAATGCGGCCATGATCAACTCGACCTTTCCCGACACCTGGAAAGAGGCAGATGTCATCGGAATCCCGAAGCCCTCCAAAGACAAGACCATCCCCTCTAATTATCGCCCCATAAGTCTCCTCAAGACTATGGGGAAGATATACGAACGCCTCCTACTCAATCGCCTAAAAGATTTCGTACAATCCAAAGGCATTCTCATAGACGAGCAATTCGGCTTTAGATCCGAACACTCGTGTATCCACCAAGTGCACCGCCTCACGGAGCACATTCTTAAATACATGCACACGCGCCACCCACACGGGACGGGCGCACTCTTCTTCGACGTAGCGAAAGCCTTCGACAAGGTCTGGCATAACGGTTTGATTTACAAACTGTTAGTACTTCAAGTGCCAGACCGTCTCGTTCACATCATACGAGATTTTTTGTCGAATCGTAGCTTTCGCTATCGAGTAGAGGGTACGCACTCGTCCCCTCGCCCCCTTACCGCCGGAGTCCCGCAGGGCTCCGCCCTATCCCCCCTACTCTTTTCACTTTTTATCAATGACATCCCGCGTCCCCGGGACTGCCAGTTAGCCCTATTCGCAGACGACACTGCGCTATACACCTCGAATCGGAACAAAGCCCTAGTGTGTAAGAGACTCCAATCCGCAACCAGCGCCCTCGGGAACTGGTGTCGGAAATGGAGGATCGAAGTCAATCCGGAAAAAAGCGCGGCAGTGTTCTTTTTCCGGAGGGACGCACACTCTGGCCTACCCCCGATCAAGCTATTCGACCGTACAATCCCCTGGGTGAATACGGTCAAATACTTGGGTGTCACCCTAGACCGCGGGATGACATTCCGGCCTCACATCCAGCGCGTTCGAAAGAATGCGCTGCATGTGATGCATCGTCTTTATCCGGTCCTGAACAAGCGTTCCAAATTGACACTTAGAAATAAGCTGACAATTTGGAAAACTTGCATCAGACCGATAATCACGTATGCCGGAGTGTGCTTCGCGCACGCCGCCCCCACCAACATCCACCTATTGGAAGTCATCCAGAATAGGTTCATGCGTACGGCCACTGGTGCGCCATGGTTCGTACGCAACAAAAACCTTAACCTCGACTTAGAGTTGCCTACCATCAAGCAACTACTCAAATGCATGGTGGCGGACTATTTCGCCACCACCCCCCGCCACTCCAACCCTCTAATTAGGGCAAACGCCATCTATCCTTGTGATACTACTAGGACGAATAGACGTCGACCCCGCAATGTACTGGTCGATCCAGACGATGAGATCACGGTTGCCGTACAGGCGGCCCAACAGACACGACTAACAATCTCAAATTCACAACACACGACAACAACACGCCGACACAGTAATCGACGTCCCCGCCGGCGGAGACAGCCGCGACCACTGCACACTCCCTTCAATTCAGGCGCCTACAGACGCTATAGGCCAATCCCAGGCCGCTTCTCACCTATCCCAGCTACACAATCCGCCGCGTAGCCCCAGCAACGTCCTTGGCCGAGGTCCGTACCCCGCTGGGTGCCCCTAGGTCGGTTGCTTAAGTTCATTCAATTGGCTCGGTGACCCTTCGTGGTCCCCCCAATAGCCCGCAGTAAAAAGCAGTAGTTGCTCCCGGAGCAAAGCTGTAATAGTCACTTTCAAAAAAAAAAAAAAAAACAAATAATCACTACGTTTGATTATTTGTTCAGTGGTCATCAACAATGAACTTCGGATGGCGAACTTTTTCAAAATTCACTCATTCTTTTCCTGCTGTTGTGGTTCACAGAAAGTATAATAGCCGGCAAACATCGTGAGCAAGGTCTTGACTGCGCAGAAATAATTTTGTATCAGAAAGCGCTACTGCGCGTAATCACTCTAAGGTACAACCACGGGGGTGGGGACCCGGGTTGGTATGGGACAGCCACAGAAGACCAGTGGGGTCAGCGGCTCAGCGCACATCTTAGCCGGAGAACTGTTGGAGCATTTCCCAGTGCTAAATGAATGGCGTCCCCATTCAACTCAAATAGAGTTGTAAATAGCGTGCAACACTTATTTACGACGACATTTTATTGGGCACTGGAAAATGCTCGAGCAGTTCTTCGCCAGATATATCCAAGGTTAGACAGCAGCCTGATACGTTGCACAAAAAAGTTCGACGGGCGGCAGCGCGCTTAATATAATCTGTTGCGTATAGATTCATACAATTTTGCAATCGTCACATGCACCTGTTATAATTCGGTAGACAGGTAAAGCCTGACCACAATAATAAAAAACCTCGCCATGTTGCGGAAAATCATAGGAACTAATTTTTATACTAGGTACTTGAAACATGGTCATTAAAGGTTATAATTGATCGTAGCCAAAAATGTTTATAGTTACGATACTACAGGGTGAAATTGATATCATTAGCATCCTTTTAAACTAAGAGTCTACCCATCAAACTGAACAACGTTTACTATGGCAGCGAACCAATCGGAGCAAAAAAAATCTGCTGTTGTCGCGAACTCGCGCGTCGAAATTGCAGTTTAGTATGGAACAGCTGATTTTTTATTTGCTCTGATCGGTTTGCTATACTCTTTCTTATATTGTGATTTTACAACTTTTACTATGGGAGCAAACCGATCAGAGCAAAAAAAAAATCAGCTGTTGCATACATTTGAGATGAGTAGGCATTACAGCGAGTATGGAACAGCTGATATTTTTTTTGCTCCGATTGGTTTGCCCCCGTAGTAAAAGTTGTTCAGTTTGATGGGTAGACTCTCAGTTTAAAAGGATGCTAATGATATCAATTTCACCCTGTATATACAATTTTCTTGATCGTAGCGCCTCGGAAGCAAATTTTTTTTCTGGTCAGGCTTTACACCCAGTAGGGGGTGTTATCACACCCCTCTTTTTGCATAGGGTGTTAACAATCCATAAAAACGAATTGTAAGAATAAAAATTAACAGATTGTATAATAATGTACAGCTATAATGCACAATTTCCCTTATATATATATTACATTAGGTACATTAAATAAATTATCTACAAAAGTATACAAATTGTAAATAAGAAACAAAATAAATGATGTTTATCCAAAGATTGAGTGGAAGGTGGTGCCCTTAAATCCAACATTGCCTGTAGGTTCATCTTGAAATGTTATGTACATTCTGAAACAAAAATAATATGTTCTATTTCCATATTAACAGTTTAATGGCGTCCTAAAAACTGGGTACTGGAGTGCGATTTTTGAACCTCATTCTTTGAACTCAGCAGTTGAATATGTCAATATTACGATGTATATATGCATCTTTCTACTGTTGATTTGACTTTCAAAAATCATACTCCAGGAGTGCGATTTTTAAAAGTCAAATCAGCAGTAGAATGATGCGTATCGTCATACATTTTAAACTGCTGAGTTCAAGGCATGAGATTCAAAAATCGCACTCCATTGATATTTCATACAGGGTGTACCTATCTTATCTTATCTTGTTGTGTGGGCTGGCAAGCCAGCAACACTTCGACCCAGTGGGATCTTTTGTGTTAGCCCCAATACTTTTTATTTTCTTCACCCTTCAAATACATGGTCAATGAAGGAGGCAATACCATTGACGGCAAGAAACCTAAGATCTCCCGGTTTTGGGAATCCATACACTTTGGGCACATGCGTTTTGCCGCCAGGACATCACAGTCACAAAGAACATGCTCCATAGTCTCTTCATCCTCTCCGCATGCTCGGCAGCTGGGATCCAGGGTGAGTTTCATTTTGTGCATCATCGTGCCTGTGGCGTAGTGCCCAGTGAGGGCTCCGACTATGGCACGAGCCTTGCTCCTGCTATGAAACTTGAGACACGAGTTGTCACATTGCTGATAAATTTTTTGGAGTGTTGTAGGCCTACAAGGCTAGACCTAGTGTACCTAACAGAACACCCTAGTAATATTGAAAGGGGTTGTTTAAATCTCTCAAGTACTGGAAGGAAACCATGACACTGCATTCAATAATAAGCCTTATTGATCAAGAAAACATTTGAGCCCATACACTTTGTATCTAGTTGTGATATTTGCTTAGGTAGATCGCTTCGAAACTCTTTGTTATTTAGCTGATCATCAGACCTTGAGGATCATGGATATAGAATCCCTGAAAGGTTACCTACATTTGAGCCCAAACTCGATTTTCTTTGGTGTGATATTGGCCCAGATCACTTCAAAGCTCTCAATAGGGCCAATTTTAAAACTGCTGAACCAATTTTCAAGAAACATCCATAAACCACTCGGCAATTTCTTCTACAGGTTGTAAAATTTAATACGTTATATATCTTAGGGAGTGCTTCAGACCATTAAACTGAACAACTTTGCCTAAGTTTGCCTAGTAATTGTTAACTGTCTCTTCTACGGGTCTGCTGGAAGAAATCTCTTCAGAGATAAGCTCGCCCTTTGTACATGTTTTCTCAACTTTGTGTATTATTATGTCCGTGTGTACAATAAAGTGTTATAATAATAATAATAATAACTTTTAATACGAGACCAACTATGAAATCGCGAAAAAATAATCTGCTATTCCATTGCAAATGCCAATAGGTACTTATAATACTATACTATAGCTACTCAAAAATGTATAAAACAGCAGTTTTTTCCCGCGATTTGAATGTTGATTCCATAGTAAAAGTCGTTCAAATTAGCTCATGATAATGTCCCGAAATCTGCGCGTTTTCTTAAGAATTCATACTCAAATGTGTCTATTGATTTACAATACATTACCGAATTAAATCAAGGATGTACCCCATAAGAGATTTTTAAATTCCCTAAGGAAATGGTTGATGGATAAAAATTTCTACTCTATCACAGAATTTGTGAATCAACCCCATTTGGTATTTTGGTACCCCAGTTGGTATTGTATAAGTAAAATGAAGTTATTGGGATTTGATTTTTACAAGCTGATTGATTTTTTTATTGTTTATTTAATTTTATGTTGTTTAAGATTTTGCATGCCTATGTTTTGGCTAAGTGTGAGATACATTATTTATTATTTTATACCTGTAAATACCATACTGCAAATAAATGTAAATCTAAATCAGTTTGATGGTCTGAACGTTACTTATTTAAAGGGGTACCTTTAAATAAGTAACGCAATTAAGTTACACCCTATACATATACAACCTTACAACAAAAGGTTTTTCATTTAATCTCAACCTGCAAGGTTACACAAAGCCAGAGCATGACTAATACCACAGTAAGTTCATTCAAACAATGAGAACATTATGTGGAATTGATAACAATATGATTGTTTTCCAAACCATGTATTCATTCACATCTAAGACTGGGAAAGATATCTGCTTATGTTGGTAAGGTATGTGCTACATTACGGCTATTATATTGTAATGCGGTAGTCAGAAACATAGACAGAAATTCCACAGTAAAGCAGAAAGCAAAGAGATTTGTCATATTTGTATGGAGCAAACAAAATAGAGTAGGGAAAGAATTATAAACAACTAGCGACCCGCCCCGGCTTCGCACGGGTGCAATGCTGATGTATTATACAATGTGTTAATGAATTAACGCAAAACTAGAAAGTAGTTTGTTCAGAATCGAGAGCAGAATCGAATTATCATGATTTCAACATGGGTAATTTTTTTCAAAACATTAAATATTTTGTTTGTAAAATTTAAAATTTACTGAACCCGATGTCAACCCACCGCACGGTCACACTCACCCTACTTACTACCAACACAAGGCTATTAAAAGGTATCCATAAGTACGTTAGCGCTTTCATTCAATGCTGAAATGATAACAAATCATTTTTGCTTCAAAACTTAAAATGTGAATAACTTTAAATTTTAACGATGAAAATAATGATATTATTATTTCAATCTAATTATTTTGTTATAAATCAGTTGGGGTGTATGAGGTTTTGCGCTAATTTATTAACACGTTGTATACATATAAACTTTCCTCTTGAATCACTTTATCTATTAAAAAAAACCGCATCAAAATCCGTTGCTAAGTTTTAAAGATCTAAGCATACATAGGGACAGACAGCGGGAAGCTACTTTCGTTTTATACTATGAAGTGATACGGAATCGCGTTGTAGTTCTGCTATTGGGTAGTCGCGTCGCGTTTAGGTCGTCGGTTGCCCCCTCCCCGGCCTACAACAAAGCTCCAGTGGTGGCTTAAGATAGTGTCCTTGAAGTCACCAAAATACCTATATTCACACAATGTCACACGCTTTTCCTACATAAACTAGACATTGGCAAAATAAATATCAAGATGGACTTAAAAAAATAAACAATACATACCTATCCTGCGCCACACCGAGTTCCTTCTCAACAAGTTCAAACAGAACCTTGGCATGTTTCTTGTTCTGCTCCACACCCAGCGCACCGATGGACATGAGATTAGCTATGGCGCATGGCTCTGTTGTTCCACCAAAACTCATAAACACTTCTGGTATCACGGATACTACGCAGTACTGAAAAAGAAATTACATACATGTATACAACTGTCCGTCACAGACCAACCAACCGTACAGTCCAGTGTGACTGATAGTGATCCTGTCTCCAGTTATAATGGACAGCGGGGACAATACATATCTCTAAGTTTCCTCACTATTTTTCCTTCACTGAAAAGCAGTATTACAAATCATATTGTTTCTCGACAAATAAAAATAATTTTTTTAAGGCAATATGACGTACAATATGTCTCAATTTCAGAGGTCAGAATCTGCCGGTTATTCCAGGTCCAAATTTAAGTGATATGATAGAATCTCAAAATAACAAGGAATTCATTATTATAAATATTAGAACTTCTTGCAAAATAACATACAGATAAATGAAAATAAAGAGTCATATCAATTAAATGCGGACCTGGAATGACCAGTAGATTCCAATCTCTGCTCATGATAAAACCTAAAATTCGGTGTCGGCACATACTACAGAACTTCAGAATAATTACCTATACAGGCCCTGCACCTAGACTTTCGATTTTCGATATTTCGAGACCATTTTGGTCCAGTCGTTGTAATAGAGTTGACATTGGAACGAAAACGTTCACACAATTGTCATGTTCGAATGTCCAGGTAGAGGCCCTGATTAGTTGCGTCTTATCTACACAACTTTAACAGCACCCTAATAAGAAAGGGATACAATTATCTTGTTTGTTTCCCTGCTATAAAAGCATTCTACACACAAATACTCCATTCTCTCTAATAGGAACGTCCATTTGGTCTTCAATTTTACTTTGAAGTCAAGACAGTTGTGTTGTTCACCGGTACATCCTTACACAGACCGTTAGACTCCGTCTACACTGTTCATCATGCACGGGCTCTTACTTTTTGAACCAAAAAATCGTCCGTCACCTGTGATACTAGAAAGGCTTCACTTGGTGGCTCCGGCTTATTCGCACGTCGTTTTACCTCTATCGCTCCAAATAAATATGACCTTTATTCACTAGTAACACAGAATAAATACTAGTAATAAGATTATCGCTAAGCACCGCTGTTCTTCAAATGTGAATTGAAAATTAAATTATATGTGAATTGAAATTAAAATAATTATGTAGGTACCTGTTCGGGCTTCCCAAGAGCTTTGGCAAGAACCGGCACTGCTTTTAAAACGAAATCAGCAGGAATTTTACTCTTCGGCACATTTGTCTCGATCCTGAAGTGCGGCATGGTGAAATCCAAATGCTAAAATAAACTGAGAAACTATCGGGTCGGAAGTCGAGGCTCAGAGAATGGAATCACTAGCAGCGTCTTGACTTTTGATGATAAGATACGTAGGTAGTGAATAGTGATTACTTATTCAGTGGATAAGATCACAGATTACTGATATACGGATTAAGATAAACAAAGAAATACCTACGAGCTAAGGAATATAATCTAATCATTCTCATTCTCAAATATAAAAAAGTACTCTGTGCTAATCATGCTATGCTATCTTAGTACAAACTAAGTGGAACGCTGATTTTCCATAGACAGCTTCCGCCATCTATCGGTTAAGTTTCGAAGCACTATGTGTTGAACTAGGGTTCATATCTGAGTAACAGCGCACTACACTTCACGCGCCGCGCTGTAGTAATGAGAGATTTCGCCCATATCAATCACTGTCTTGTTGGTATAGCGGTCTAGAACACTGGCTTACGATCCGGGTAGCTAAGGTTCGATCCTCGTGTTGGCCGATCGTCTTTTTCAATTTATTTCATAATGTGGCGCTCTCTAGTGCTAATAAGCGGCAACGCAATTAGGATGTCCTAAAATTCAAGGCGAGTTACCTATCTATATCCAATATACATATTAATCTATGCATTCTCTTTGACCTGTAGGCTAATATACTTATATTACTCTTTGCCTGTAGGCCTCGCATGCCACCCCCGAGAAAACGATAAAAATCGAGATGTGCTTCCATCCTTAATATTTTACGTATGCCAGAAAGAGCGCGCATGACGTCTTTGTCGTTTAAATGCTTTGTCGTGGGTGGCATGCTAGCCGTGCTGTAGGCCTCGCATGCCACTCCCGAGAAAACGATAAAAATCGAGATGTGCCTCCATCTTTATTATTTTATGTATGCCAGAAAGAGCGCGCATGACGTTTTTCTCGTTTAAACGCTGTGTAGCGGATGGCATGCGAGCCGTGCAGGGAATAAATATAAGATTAGGCCTAAAGGTCTTGTAACCTGGCCAGTAAATAATTTTATATAAAAAAAATAAAAATTATATAACCTCAGATTAGGACATAGACATTCCTTAATTTTTTTGTCTATGGTCGGTTATTTCCAAAAGCGATGTCACAAACCCGTTTTTAATTGTCGATAATTATTATGTGTTCGACTGTTAAGAAATTTTAATTTTACCTACCTACTTTTTCTGATCTTAACCACGGGATTGATTTAAAAGCAGAAGTTAGAATACAGCACCATTCTCAGATAATGTCATAGTGAAATACTAAATGACAGCAATGCTGATTGGTAAATTTATTCATTACGAATTTCAAGTCTAATTCTAAGCCTAAAATTGTGTCTCCAACTTAGTGTTGATGATTTTGCCAATATCCAGTATAAATACTAAATGTGCTTGACGTTGTTGACGTCTTGTTTTGTGCACAAAAACACATTGGAGTTGTAGCCACCACAAAATTGTAGAGCCTCGTGGCAAGCCGAAGAGCAGACGACCGCCAAGCAACAGACTTGTAACACGACTCCCATTATTGTATTGTATTTATTTATTTAACAGATACATAAACCAAAGCAGATTTTAGGTGACAGAAAAATCGGCATGTTCCTTATTAGGTAAACATAAGCTCCCAAACCAAACTATGGCAAGTCAACCTCTATGACATGGCAACGACTCAACAGAAGAAAATTCGACCGATAGGTTCAAAGTCCAAACACAAAATGGTAGGTACAATATGCTATAATACAGTTTTTGAAAGTTACGCGGTTATTATTTAAAACTGCTAATATATCGGGAACTCAAATATACCAAAACGCGATAGGAATCCGTTAAAATGTTTAGTTCATATTAAATATGAGTAGGTACCAGCTAGGTATAGGAAATAATAATGTTGAATCAAAGGCGTATTATTCTCAGTTCCAACTGCCAAGTTAGCTTCTATGGGTTATTATTATTATTATTACGTTAGCTTTTTGAAAATGTTAGATGAAAAAACATTCCTCCTTTTTTTTTAAAGTTTTTTTGAAGGGCGTGACTCTGCTAACGTTTTTTTTTATGAAGAAAACAAAACATAGCTTCGTCCGCCATCTTTTTTTCAAATTAAATTGAATGGGACGACGCCATTTTGTTCTGTTTTTGTGTAATTCAAATTAAAATTCAAATAATTTATTTCAGACAAGATGTCCATATAGTGTTAGTTACAAAAAACAAATGTCAATGTGTGCTGAAAAACATTAGCAGGAGTCACCGCGTAAAATAGCACTATGTAGATGTTTTATCGATGAAATAAGATCGACATTTTGAAACCACTACACCTACTTATCGCTTTTGCTGCCTTGCCTTTGGTTCGTTATTTTATTGCTAGCTTGGCTTGTGTTGTGTTGTGTTTGGTTGTGTTGGTGCTTGATATAATTATCCCGTGGTGATTATCAGCTACCTACACGTTCATAAACATTTTATATTTAAAGCGAAGGTACCTTCTTCTTACTTTAGTTTTCATTTCAAAGCACATTCAAGTATGTACTAGGTAATGATAAATTATTAGTAGTGTTTTTCTCAGTTCCAGCCTAGAATACCTACAGGTACTATCGGCATTCAAGATGGGGGCCGAACAATCAAAAGCTGAGGAAAGGAACAGACAAAGGTAAATTGTTTAATTACAAATTTTAAAACAATGTAGCCTACCTATTGTTAGATAATTATTTTTAACCAAGATTACTTATTACTATGAGATAGAAGATCGAAACTTCAATAATATTCAATGATATCTATTGACTGTTTTGTGTTTACATTTTAGATGTTGTTTTCTTTTCTATGAAAGGGCTTGTCTACTTGGAGTGCGATTTTTGAATCTCATTAGCTGAGCTCAGCAGTTGGAAATGTCAAAATTACTATGGAGATATGCATCTTTCTACTGCTGATTTGACATTCAAAAATCATACTTCAGAAATGTGATTTTTGAAAGTCCAATCAGCAGTAGAAAGATGCCTATCTCCATACAGTCATTTTCAACTGCTGAGTTCAACGTATGAGATTCAAAAATCGCACTCCTGTACCTTGTCTATTGTTACAAAGATTTTTTTTGTCTTCTCGAACGACCAAAAAATATCTTTGGTCGATTTTTATTGCATTGATTGATCGAATCTTTTGTATTCAATGTTTGATAAAGAATGCTCAGCGTGTGAATACAAAAGAGAAAAAGGATACGAAGATTCGTATGCTAGAGTGAGATACATAGACTTGTTTATGACTTTCTTAGAGAATATTGATGATGCAGAATTTTACGTTTTGAAAATTGCAGTACCTACCTAACAAGTACCTAACCTACTCCTAATATAAATAACATGCCGATGCCGCCGACCGACCAATGAATAATCGATCTATAGGTTTATCGTACCTACTTATCTAGACTAGAAATCTAGTATTTTGTAAGTCAATGGTCTCAGCCCATAAGGAGCGCGCGCTGCCCTCTCTAACCATTTTTTTGCTATATGGCCTTGGCAAAAAGCATACCTACAATCCCTACAATCGATTCCCCATCTAAAGGGTACTTTAGATAAGCACAGTTTGTTAGTATTCGTCTACCAGTGGCCTAGCATGCTACCCCCGAGAAACCGAAAAAAATCGAGACATGCCTTTGTCTTTGTTACTTTGCGTATGCGAAACCGAGGACGTTTTTCTCGTTTTGTCGCTTTGTCGTTCGTGGCATGCTACCAGATAGATCTCTCGTCTATTGCCTACCCCTAGGCCTAGTTACCCTACAATATAATCCATCATCTAAGTAGGTACCAGGAAGGTGGCATAGGCATAGAATCAAAGAGTAATATAAGTATATTAGAAAAGAGAGCCCACTCGTGGCAACATTATGCATCCACCTTATGTCAAATTGAAGGCTAGCTAGCGCCATCTATGTTTCACCGACAATAATTCAACCTATACTATACATACCTACTTATATCTACTCATACCGATGGATATTATTGTTTTGAATGCTAGATTTCGTTCAATCCCGCACCGATCGAGTGAAATTCCAGTATCCTTACTATTCCTGTAATCTAAACATTGGTAAGAAAACAACAGAAACTCCAGAACATCACTAAATCGGCACGAAATTGAAAGAAAACTACAAAAAACCCGCACGTTAGGCAAGATAGGTAGCCATTTTGTGAATTTGTCAATAATGTCAATTAGATATTGACATAGACCATAAAATCTTTTTTTTTCATAGTTCTGCGAAATAGTTAATAGATGGCAGCACATTCTATGCAAACTGAATCGGAAAAACCCACCAAAAGGCGAATGTCCTCCGCCTGCATAGAATATTTTATTATTCTTATTCCTACTTACTACATTACATATACTTCCTACTACCTACCTATGATAGGTAGGTATCCAGGGTGGGTCAAGGACCGTTGGTTAAGCTTATAGTTTGGACTACGCGAATATTTTAGTCGAGTGCGAGCAAAATGCGAGTGATTTAGTAGCCAAATTAAAACACTTACTTCCTCGACAACATTTTTGTTTTGCGGTTCAGATAAGTATATTTAGCTACAACGTAGTGGTTGCATCCTAGTAGCACATAAGCTCTACAGTAGCTGTATTAGAGGTAATCGTTATTGTAACGCTCAATGTACAGCTACTATTGCTTGTGTGCTACTAGGTTCTCTTTGTTAACTACTAAAATACTCGCGTAGAAGTCCAAAACTCCAAACTAGGCTATACTCGGTTCAGTATGTACGGTCTGCAAAACAATCATTTGAATATCGAATTTTTCGTCTATCACGTAAGCTCCACCACGCTTAAAGTGACTAATAAGGTAGCTGCTTTAAAAAAAAATTCCAACAACAACAATAAAGACGTTTCCTCACTGAACAGGCAGGAGCAGGCGATGCAAGCCATGGTGCAGAAGATGAAACAGCTGGAGGCGCGGCTTCAGACTATGCCTCAGCCGACTAGAGCTCCTGTAGAACCTGCAAGGTAAGTCGCAACGCAGGTAGATTTTTTTTATTAGCCCGTTTCATCCCACTGCTGGGCAAAGGCCTCCCCTTTAATCATACAAACTTCTCTGTCCTGAGCATGCTCTGGCCGGCCTGGCCACGCGTCATCGAAAGCATCCACCTCTTCCTAGGACGACCTGGACGCCGACGACTGTTTTTTTTGGTTCCAGGGCGTGACAATTCTTGCCCACCTTTCCTGGTGCATCCGACAGACATAGTCGGCCCAATTCCACTTTAATCTGGCGGTTTTTTCCCCCAACATCGGCTATTTGTTTTTTGGAGCGCAGTGTCTGACACGATAAGCAAAATCACTAGTGTATAGCCAGGAGTGCAATTTTTGAATCTCATTCACTGAGCTCAACAGTTGAAAATGTATGAAGATACGCATCTTTCTACTGCTGATTTGACTTTCGAAAATCGCACTCCTGGAGTATGATTTTTGAAAGTCAAATCAGCAGTAGAAAGATGCATATCTCCATAGTAATTTTGACATTTTCAACTGCTGAGCTCAGCTAATGAGATTCAAAAATCGCACTTCAGATCGCACGATCGCGCTCCTCCCCTGCACCCGCTTTTGCAATTTGACCTTGGTCGTAAGCCAAGGCCTTGATTGCGTAGAAACAAAATTGCCACTACTGCCTCATCAACCCCCACGAATAATTTATCATTAGGAAGTTGTTTGCCGGGTACTGTACACACGGCGACACATCAAGCTATACAAAACCAATATAAGCTGACCGCGCGACGTTATACCTTACTCGTCCTACGCGCGGCCAGCTTATTTTGGTTTTGTATAGCTTGATATGTCGCCGTGCGTACACCGTGTACAGTCGCTTCCAGGGACTGCCTCGACCCAGGTCAAAAAAATTCCTTTTCACCTCCCCGGGCGGAAAGCGTCAACTTTCGCCCCGCTGCGCTAAACGAATTTGCCGCTTTCGGCCTCCGTCGAGGAGAAAAATAGTGTACTAACCTTGGGCAGTAAATAAGAAAGCCTCAGATCTCATGTTTGTTGACGTCGCGTCGGCTTCGCCTCGGCCAACAATTACCTGCATGAGATCTGAGACATTTCTTACTTTCCTGCTATCTACCTACTATTACTCATCCTCGAAAGTTGTCAGTCAAATGGTCTCGAGGCTGTTCCACTGATGTTGAGTCGAAGAATTTATAATAATGGTGGAATTTTAAGACTTTATTATTCCTTTTTCTGGTGGCGTTTAATAATGGTAGCAAAATAATTATGTATTACATAAAATCTTCTACTTACTATTTTAGGTGGGATTTATCACCCCAAAAGTGATGTTGAGTATTCAAACGTCATGTTAGGTTATGTATAAAATAAATAAACAAAATAAAATAAAATCTATTTATTTCAGACAAATGTCCATAGCATATGATCGCGTAGCGCATGTATCATCATGATCATAATCTTTTCTACTTACTTTACTTACCTCCTACGAATAAGTACTATTATTTCTGGATATAACTCTGATCCACGCAAACTAAACCGTCCTTGTTACATAGATAAGTTAAGTAGGTACGACCTACGGGTATGACACAATTAAAAAATCATATGATTATGTTTTGTTTTATCGTCATCTACTAGGAAACGTCAGAAAGAGTAGCGCATCAAAAAAGGCAACCATCGAAATTGATCGTGGCAATTGTAGTTTCCAAAGACTCTGAAAAGCCTTGTTCAGGGTTTCTTAATACAGGTGTAAACTTACCTAAAAGTGATAAGTTTTTACATAGAAAACGTCAATGGTGGCTCGACCCACATCTATGAAACAGTTGAGTTTTTTCGCGTTTACATTCACAAAGTCACAAAGCGAAAGTTGTTCAGTTTTGTGGCCTGCAGCAACCCCATAAGTATCCACAAAGCATTTAGGTTTACCTTCCGTATAATGTTTTTTTAAAATTCTCAACTACTAGGGAAGCGTCAGAAACAGCAGCGCGTCAAAAAACGCGACCACCGAAATTGAACCTGGCGTCTGTAGATTCCAACGACTTGCAGAAGCCTTGTTCATCGAGAGCTGCGCAACAAGTTGGCGCTAGTTCTGCTTCTCAAACATCCAGGTTACCATTATCCTATACTATTCCTATAATATCCTATCCTGTGTATATTTGCTATCAGGGTTTCTTAGTACAGGGTGTAAACTTACCTAAATGCATTACGTACTTAACACGTTCCGGGACAGTGAACGAGACACAATAGAACTTTTATTGTTATCACGGCTATAGGCGGTCACTGTCCCGGAACGTGTTAAGGGGGTGCTTTAGACCAGCATATTGAGGAACTTTCATTATGGGACCAAATTGAAAACCCGTAAAATCTAAAGTTTTTGCATAGAAAACGTCAATGGCGGCTCTACACTCGACCCACATCTATGAAACAGTTGAGTTTTTTCGCGATTACATTCACAAAGTCACAAAGCGAAAGTTGTTCAGTTTGGTGGTCTGAAGCATTCCCATAAGTATGTAACGCATTTAAGTTAACATTCCGTATAATGTTTTTTTTAATTCTCAACTACTAGGGAAGCGTTAGAAACAGCAGCGCGTCAAAAAACGCGACCACCGAAATTCAACCTGACATCTGTAGATTCCAACGACTTGCAGAAGCCTTGTTCATCGCGAGCTACGCAACAAGTTGGCGCTAGTTCTGCTTCTCAAACATCCAGGTTACCGTTATCCTATACTATTCCTATAATATCCTTTCCTGTGTTTGCAATCAGGGTTTCTTAATACAGCGACAATACGTTCCGATGCGGTGGTAGTTAAAAAAAAAGATTTGACGTTTAATAAGTATGCTTCATGCTCCTATATTGAATAAATTATGTTGACTTTGACTTTGACAGGGTGTAAACTTACCTAAAAGCGTTACATACTTAACAGTTTGACCGCCCCGTTCTCGCCTTGAGGTGGAGAGGGGGTGATAGCGCGAGACGCCCACCCCTCTCGAGGCGGGCTCGCGACGTTGCGAGTGCTATGACTATAATTAATTTAATTATAATTAGTTTAATATAATTATGATTTTAATTAGGTAATTTCCAATTTTTTTATTTTTATTAAATAACATATTCTGTCGAAAAAACAGCCAAAATAACAAAAAAGAACGGCTCCCACCCAGAGGAGCCCCTCACCGGTCGGCAGTCAAACTTTCATTATGGGACCAAATTTAAAACCCGATAAATCAAAAGTTTTTTGCAAAGAAAACGTTAATTGCGACTCGACACACATCTATGTAACAGGCCCTGCACCCGGAGTTTCGATCCTCGATAATTATATCGCGACCGTTTCGGTCTGAACTTCACTGTTATAGAGTTTACATTGGAACGAAAACGTTCACGCAATTGCGAAGTTCGAATGTCCGGGTAGAGGCCCTGTTGAGTTTTTCGCGATTAAATTCTCAAAGTCACAAAGCGAAAGTTGTTCAGTTTGGTGGTCTGAAGCATTCCCATAAGTATGTAACGCATTTAAGTTAACATTCCGTATAATGTTTTTTTTAAATTCTCAACTACTAGGGAAGCGTCAGAAACAGCAGCGCGTCAAAAAACGCGACCACCGAAATTGAACCTGGCATCTGTAGATTCCAACGACTTGCAGAAGCCTTGTTCATCGCGAGCTACGCAACAAGTTGGCGCTAGTTCTACTTCTCAAACATCCAGGTTGCCATTATCCTATACTATTCCTATAATATCCTATCCTGTGTATATTTGCTATCAGGGTTTCTTAGTACAGCGTGTAAACTTACCTTAATGCGTTACATACTTAAGGGGGTGCTTTAGACCAGCAAATTGAGCAACTTTCATTATGGGACCAAATTGAAAACCCGTAAAATCTAAAGTTTTTGCATAGAAAACGTCAATGGCGGCTCTACACTCGACCCACATCTATGAAACAGTTGACTTTTTTCGCGATTATATTCACAAAGTCACAAAGCGAAAGTTGTTCAGTTTGGTGGTCTGAAGCACTCCCATAAGTATGCTACGCATTGACGTTTACACCCTGTATAATATTTTATTAATCCTCAAATACTAGGGAAGCGTCAGAAAGTGCAGTGCATCAAAAAACGCGACCACCGAAATTGAACCTGGCATCTGTAGATTCCAACGACTTGCAGAAGCCTTGTTCATCGCGAGCTGCGCAACAAGTTGGCGCTAGTTCTGCTTCTCAAACATCCAGGTTACCGTTATCCTATACTATTCCTATAATATCCTTTCCTGTGTTTGCAATCAGGGTTTCTTAATACAGCGACAATACGTTCCGATGCAGTGGTAGTTAAAAAAAGATTTGACGTTTAATAAGTATGCTTCATGCTCGTATATTGAATAAATTATGTTGACTTTGACTTTGACAGGGTGTAAACTTACCTAAAAGCGTTACATACTTAACAGTTTAACCGCCCCGTTCTCGCCTTGAGGTGGGGAGGGGGTGAGAGCGCTTAGAGTTAGTTAGAGAGTTACCATTATCCTATACTATTCCTATAATATCCTATCCTATGTGTACGAAGCACATTATCAAGTATCGGGGTCAATCGGTAGATGTTATTTCGATGCCGAACATTTGAAAATTGAACGCGGACAACATGCGACCTCGATAAAAGTGCATCGTACATATTCTTAATGATCTGTGCATATGGCGCTAAAATTACCTTATAAAAACAATAATTATACTTACTATTCAAATCAGTGTTCGAATCACAGACAGAGTGTTCGAATATAGGTAGGTACTGTAAGGAGGTTGTACAGCCATAGCTTGCTGGCTGGTTTTTATTTGAAATAAATTTGGAACGTCGTGGAATCCCGGCGCGGGCTTCATTTATTATGAGGGGTCGGAAGTTGAAGATCGGTTTCAGGGCTAAAAGAAAAAAAAATCAAAATTATTTTTGATGGTATGAAGCACCCCCCTTAATTATGTAACACATTTAAGTCAATACCCTATTATTTTCATTGCTATCGTGGGTAGGGTACGGTAACTTATCAATCGATGATCGGCAAGATACACAATACATGGAGCAAGGATTTTAGGTAAACAAATAGATCTAGATATCATCTTCTTACTGAGGGTAGGCCAGGCCCTGTACCCGGACTTTCGATGTTCGATATATCGCCACTGTTTCGGTCCGCACTTCATTGTAATAGAGTTGACATTTGAACGAAAACGTTCACGCAATTGCGAAGTTCGAATGTGCGGGTAGAGGCCCTGTGCGCTGCAGTGGGACGTATATAGGCTGAAGATGATAATTAACACATCGGATTATATGCATTTGCATCTTTGCATATGCAAATGCATATAACGCGATATTTATTGCGTTATTGCATAATTAGCCCAGTCATTTTACGGTTTGAGCCGGGGCTAATTAATAATTGATATTTTTTTTGGTATACTATTGAAGAGCCAATAAATGTAACAAAATTAAAAAAAATCACGTCAGCAACAATTCCAATTTTTAAATTTAGGTATTATCTCGTTCTAAAATTAAAAGTTCCTAATTTTTTTTTTACCATTATACATACTTCAAACTCGGTTTAAATATTTTTGTCTACTTAGAAAGTTTTGAAAAATACATTCGTATTTTCTAAGATATAACTCATTTTTTAAATTTCAATACCTATTTTATTGCTCACAAATAATTTATATTGTTAAATCTAATTCAAATGAGTGCATTGGTATTAATATTATTAATTTAAAAGCCTTCTGGGACACACAATTTTGATTTCTATGTTGCGTAGCGATTTTTTTTAAATATGTTTTTAGATAGTCTTTGTCACTGAATGGTGCCGGTTACAGTTTAAAAGTCCAATTAATAATTACTCCCTACCCCGCCCAACAAAACTTCGTAAAATGACTGGGCTAAATTTAGTAGGTACTTAAAGTAGGTATAAACCTGGGTCCAGACGTGATAAAGAAAATTAATGAGTAATAGTTTTGTCCAGTAACGGACAGTTGAGGTCATTTTTGGCATACAAAATGAATATTTCAAATCTTTACAAGTTTGCTCTAAAATATCTAGAAAACATGTGATAGTGTAATGTCATAAGAATTATATTTAATTGATTAGTGATTGATTACCATGAAATTACAAAAATATCGAAAAATTTTCATTTTTATAGTGCATATTTTGTGCATATTTGATCGTATTTTATTGCATATTTTACCATTTTGTTAATAAGTATAGGTAATCCGATGGCTAATGATAATGAACTATTTAATTTCCAGATATCAAACAATTGCTCCTAACAGTCCATTCCATTCGCAAAGAACAGAGCAAGTAAATACAAGGGAAGCAGTCGCCAGTACATCTCGCAATACGTTATATCCTAACCTTGATGGCGCAACATCGACTTTATCAGGAGTAGCTAAGGTTCAACCTTTTGTGCAACAATCGACATTAAGCCCAAGCACGTCCAAGGAAGACTTTGTATTTGTTGATAAGAACAAGAACACGGGACCTGTTAGGTAAGTACATAATAATATTTCTAATAAATACTTAGGTAGACACGGCGACACATCAAGCTATAAAAAACCAAAATAAGCTGGCCGCGCGCAGGTAGAGTAACATAAAACGTCGCGCGGCCGGTACATTAGATAAAACAAAAAGAAGAAGCATAACTCAACAAGTGCCTGCTAAAATTGCTAAACTTTCTTTAAAACTATATAATATAGGTCCGCCACATACATACGGAATAAACCTGATTTAGAATTAGATTCCGGATGGAGTGTTGCCGCTTTCAGAAACTTTTTCACTAGATCTAGTGATTTTTTGATGTCTTAGGTGGCATTTTTTAAAGATTTATAGACATATCAAACAAGTGATTTTTGAGCGTAGACGTTGATGGAACGATACAGAACGATACCGTATCGTGACGGTGTAGTTGCAGGTCGTTGCGGTACCTATAGTTGCGAAATCGCCTACGCTCAAAAATCGCTTGTGCGATAACTGTTCATGCCATTTTGCATGCAGATTATGTCTAATGTTAAAACTATCGATAGTCTTTTGACATAGTTGCATAATATTGAAATACAATTTACAAACCATCATCATATCATTCGTAACGCCATTACCTCATCACATGATAGAAATTATCATGTATAGAAATTGTTTGTTTCGTATTAATAAATACCTAAAAATGCAATTGTCATTAATTTGGCATTTCATTCATTTTGATTTTAGACATTTTATAAACAGCACTTTAAGTAATTTTTGTAACCATAGTTGAGAACACTGAATCGTGAATCAGGATTCCGGATTCCAATTCCGTCTGTGTGTGGCGGACCTTAGAGGAACGGTCTAGAAACCATATGAATAAAATATCCCAGCAGAACGGAAGCATCGTACAAGCGCTAAGCGGCCGCTGCTCTCGATGCACTCGCACATAGCGAGCGTTAGATGACAGTACGAACAGGTTCAGTGCACACAATCAATCGGGAAATTTGCCGACTTTTCAAAGTCACACGTTGAAGTCAACATTAGATAAAAATGGCCAAAACAATGTGAAGTTTATGTATGATGAGGTAATGATTTTGAATCTCACGATTCAAAAATAGCACATTAGTTCGTACAAGATTCGTACACACGGCGACACATCAAGCTATACAAAACCAAAGTAAGCTGGCCGCGCGTAGGACGAGTAATGTATAGCGTCATGCGACCAGCTTATATTGGTTTTGTACTGCTTGATGTGTCGCCGTGTGTACGTCATCAAACGCGCGCTATGTGTGTGTGCACCGATAGCGACCACTTGTATGAAGCTTCCGATCTGTCGGGATGTGGATTAATATCCTGACCTTTGACTCATTCTACTAACAAACATTTCTTCCACTTTTTGCGGGGCGCGAGGTAACATGAAATCCGCAACTTTGGATTTTATACCCATAACTTTAGATTCTAATTTTGAACGTTAAAAATCATGAAAAGTAGTCTCGCGTGAACCCCAAACGTTCTAAGTTTGAAATTATTGTTTCGCATTTATAGGCTGTCTCGTTTAGTGATAATCTATACTATTATAAAACTGTAACAGGAAGTTTGTCTGTACATTGAAGATATTAACAAAAAAAAGTTACGATATGGTTTTTAGGTGTCCCTGATTCCATTTCACCAATTTTTGGATTTTTTGTCTGTCTGTTTGTTTGTGTGTTTGTTTGTTTGTTTGAACGAGTATCACGCAAAAACTACTGAACCGATTTTGATGAAACTTTTTTTGTTTGATACCTTATGATCTGACTTAAAATCTGGTATATAATTTGTGCGGACGAAGTCGCGGGTTAATGCTCGTAAGGTATAAAATTGAATGTAAATGCACATGATTAATTGATCTTATACCGTGGCAGAGGGGAATGCTACCGCAAGGCTAAAGTTAATCCATGTAAAAAAACTAATTAATTTTCTAGGCCTGTGAAAAAGTAATGTTTCGACACGTTTCGGTTTTCGAAAGTGTTTATTAAGTAAGGTATTTAGGTATTTTTAAAATACAGACGTGATGAGCATTATTATTATATTTATGCTTACGTATGTAAAATATTTAACAAACTTAAAAAAAGACGGCGCAATTTATCGATTTTTATTATTTCGTTAACATGGCCCTTCCTTTTTTAGTTTTATTAAAGTTACGAGCGTTAACCCGCGACTTTGTCCGCACAAATTATATACCAGATTTTAAGTCAGATCATTAGCTATCAAACAAAAAGTTTTATCAAAATCGGTTCAGTAGTTTTTGCGTGATGCTCGTTCAAACAAACAAACAAACAAACACACAAACAAACAGACAGACAAAAAATCCAAAAATTGATGATATGGAATCAGGGATACCTAAAAACCATATCGTGACTTTTTTTTGTTAATATCTTCAATGTACAGACAAACTTCCTGTTACAGTTTTATAATAGTTTAGATTAGATATACACTAATGATCTCTTGCTGACTATTATCGCTATTTTGTCGTTAATGCATTTACTCTTATCGTCTTGTGGATAAGTAGTTATGTTATGCTTAATTAGTTATAATAATTGTTACCAGTTAGTAAATAGGTGTAATTACTTAGTTGCTTCTTTTTCAGTAATACTTCCTACTTAAATTACCATAAGGTACTTTAAACTAAATAAAATGTTTGTTAGAGATTTTGGTTCGAATAAAAGAAAAACGTTTATCACCAAAAGTAAGAGAGCGTGACAAAACCACACGGGGGCCTGTTTGGTAGAGGCAAGTTAGTGGGTCAACTTGGGGTCAATCTCTCGTGCACAGGAGGCGCAGCGCAGCGGACGCAGCGGGGACGTGGTCAGCAATACGGATTTTGTGGGTGGGGTGCGCGCACTGCGTGTGGTGCCAGCTTAGGGTATTTTTGACATAATTTAGGGTAAAGGGTAATTTTTTATATTGATGTATCTAATTAGTTTTCTTTTGAGAATAAGTTAAATGTATACATACCTACACTGGTATGTACTACTACTGGCATGAATCGATTAATTATTTCATCATTTAATTAATATAATTAGGATATTTTGTCGAATGTATTTCTATGTTACCAAATATTATTTAATTAATGTCAATTAGATTACATTAATAATATCACGTAAATTAATAATAGGTACATTCTTTTATTATTTGTCTTCAAAAAACGTTATTCCGAATAATTACATACAGCAATGTTACCCTATAAAACTAGGGAAAAATATCCTAAGATGGGAACACTGACGGCACGTTCGCTGCGGATGACGTCATCAGCATTCCTTGCTCAACAATACCGACGCCCCTCCCGCATTGACGGATAATGCGAGTGCATTGCTCGCACTTCCATAGAAATCCATACAAAGCAAGAAATCCGTAGGTACGCGCGCGGCTCCTGTTCGCGCGTACCTTAATTCGTACAAAGAGGCCTACAGGCTATAATTTATTTACTGCATAAGCATAAGCATATACTCACGACTATATTCCCCGAGGGGGTAGTCAGAGATATTCTGAAACCTCAGAACATCCACGTTTCACTAGTAGTACCAAAACTCTGTCTAGTGTGACGGGGAGTGAGCCCGTCGCCACTTGTAATGGACTTGCAATGGTTTATTTACTGTATAGGTAATTATGTAGTTTCTTGAGATTACATGCTTCTTCATTCACTGGTTCCATAATATGTCCTACTTATCTATCGTACTTACTTTGTTTCTTCCAGATTACAACCTACAGCTCCACCAGAGAATACGACGCCCGTAAAAAAATTTTATGCAAAAAGGGATAGATCCGTTTCGAGGTAAATTCTTACGTTTAAGGTGGTTGCAGAGGGGTCAATTTTATACAAAACTTTGACGCACAATACGCGTAGACGGTATTAATATAAGTAACTTTGTATATATAGAAAAATAGTTTAGAAAATCTAGATGCCGCGTCGCAAATAACATTTGCAATTTATAAAATAATTACGAAGATATACCTAAAGCTTTGAAATTTTTCATACAAAATTTTAATAGCTTTATGTCTTCGTAAATCTATCTATCCATCTATACTATTATAAAACTGTAACAGGAAGTTTGTCTGTACATTGAAGATATTAACAAAAAAAAAGTTACGATATGGTTTTTAGGTGTCCCTGATTCCATTTCACTAATTTTTGGATTGTTTGTCTGTCTGTTTGTTTGTGTGTTTGTTTGTTTGAACGAGTATCACGCAAAAACTACTGAACCGATTTTGATGAAACTTTTTTTGTTTGATAGCTTATGATCTGACTTAAAATCTGGTATATAATTTGTGCGGACGAAGTCGCGGGTTCACGCTCGTATATTATAAATTGCAAATGTTATTTGTGACGCGGCAACTAGATTTTCGAAAGTATTTTTCCATATATAAAATATTACTTTTATTATTTCCATGAAACCACCTTAACTTTCTTTTCATTACAAATGGGTATGCTTAGAATCTAGACAATACAGTACGTACCTACCCAACAAACATTTTGGCGATGCATAGCGCTTATTTTATAACTCCAAGGGAGAAAGAGACGCTATAGTTACTGTGATTATAGATTACGAGCGTTAACCCGCGACTTTGTCCGCACAAATTATATACCAGATTTTAAGTCAGATAATAAGCTATAAAACATAAAAGTTTCATCAAAATCGGTTCAGTAGTTTTTGAGTGATGCTCGTTCAAACAAACAAACACACAAATAAACAAACAAACAGACAGACAAAAAATCCAAATATTGGTGATATGGAATCAGGGATATCTAAAAACTATATTGTAACTTTTTTTGTTAATATCTTCAATGTACAGACACACTTCTGTTACAGTTTTATAATAGTACGAGCGTTAACCCGCGACTTTGTCCGCACAAATTATATACAAGATTTTAAGTCAGATAATAAGCTATCAAACAAAAAAAGTTTCATCAAAATCGGTTCTGTAGTTTTTGCGTGATGCTCGTTCAAACAAACAAACAAACACACAAACAAACAAACAGACAGACAAAAAATCCAAAAATTGGTGATATGGAATCAGGGATACCTAAAAACCATATCGTAACTTTTTTGTTTGTTAATATCTTCAATGTACAGACAAACTTCCTGTTACAGTTTTATAATAGTATAGATAGACAGATAGATAGATAATAGATAGTTGATTATTATAACGCATAGACGAAAAAATGTTCACTTCTCTTTCTCCGTTATAACGTTATCTCTTAGCGAAAGTGTATGTATGTATGTGTGTACAATTATGTCATGTAACTAAATTAATAATTCCAAGTTTATAGGGTTTTTATTTCCAGGACACATAGAAATGCTCAGAGCAACGAAGAAGACGAACTTAACTGCAGAACGTGTCGAAACAAATATGGATTGAACATATTCCAGTGTTTAAACGGTCACAGTTCTTGCCGTGATTGTAAAGAGAGGGGCGTCAAATGTGAAGCATGTGGGCAGCCTATCACCAACATAAGAAATATTGCGCTGGAAGCTTACGTAGCAGAGGTAACTATTTAAACTTTATTAGCCGTTAATCCGTAGAATAAAATAAATAGCCTCCTTCTAAGTCCATATTATATAATGTCTAACTAAATTAGGTGAAACTATTTTAAGGGGACGATCAGACCATCAAACTGAACAACTTTCTCTATGGGACCAATATTGAAGTCGCGAAAAATAAATCTGCTGTCCCATACATTTAGGTTGAGCAGGTTTGTACGGAACAGCTGATTTTTTT
Organism: Agonopterix arenella; assembly: GCA_927399405.1. NCBI lineage: Eukaryota > Metazoa > Arthropoda > Insecta > Lepidoptera > Depressariidae > Agonopterix > Agonopterix arenella. Next base: position 8,354,692 of record OV656710.1, read on the forward strand.
CGCGATTTCGATATTGGTCCCATAGAGAAAGTTGTTCAGTTTTATGGTCTCATCATCGCCCTAAAATAGTTTCACCTAATTTGGTTAGACCTTATATTGTGACGGGCAACTCGTGATCCGACACGCACTTGGCCAGCTATTTAAACATATTAGCATAAGCATATGCTCACGACTATATTCCCCGAGGGGGGATATTGAGGAGGATAGGAGGATATTCTGAAACCTCTGAACTACCAAAACTCTGTCCAGTGTGAGCCCGTCGGCTTCGCCACTTGTAATGGACAGCAGGTACAATACATGCCTCGAAATTGAAACATGTAGGTTTCCTCACGATGCTTTCCTTCACCGAAAAAGCCAGTGGTGTTATAAATCGTACATAAATTCCGAAAAACTCATTGGTGGGTAATATTGGATGTTTGAACTTTATGTTTTTTGGCTTAAAACTGATTAAGATACTTATAGGTGGCCCAGAATCTGATGACAAATAGGTAAATCAAATTTTAGAGTAAGCAACACTTCACAGGGGAAATTGGATTAGGGCCATTTAAACCCTCCGACTTTTTGCAGCGCAGAAGTGCTACAAAAAGCATCGATTGAGTCGAGATGCAGCATCGATGCAAACGCGATATAGAATAGATGCAGCCACGATGCAAAACTTTCGTAATATTTGATCAGTTATTCGTCGACAGCCTTTGTTTCAATGCGCACGCTCGTGTGCATCGCTACAATCATGCGTTTGAATCGATACAAACGCCTATTAATTGCTAGTATAGCGATACAGTCACGCTATGAACAAACGCGCTTTTTTATTGCAGCAAAAAGGCTCAGTCTGTACAGGGCCTACTTTGACTAGACAGATGACATTTTGACACAACATGTGTAAATATATTTTTTTTACTTTTTTTTATGTCATGAGATTCTGGTCGACCTGTACCTAATGCATTGAATAAATATGAACAGACAACGCGAACAAAATCTGTGCACCGCGACCGGGGCGTCGCGGGGCAGCACGTGCCTTGCACATGCTAAGTAATAAGTTAGAGCCCATCAGCTCAAACGAGTGTTACAAAAAAATTTGTCTGGGGCCTCTAATAGGTACCTGAGGTACCTCAATGACCTAATGACGGATTCTACGAAGGCACAAAGGGGAAATGCTACCGCAAGGCTAGTCCTTATAATGAATAGTCAAAGATTGATTCGAATTTCGAGCTGAGACGGCGCGGCGCGTGACCCTTCGACTAGGCAAACCGCGGTCGCCTTTCCACACCTCGCGCGCCCCGCCCTCGCCCCCGCTTGAGCCCCCCGCCCTTGCCCCCGCTCGCGCTCCCGACACCCACACATATCCGCGTTCGTTTACGGCACACAAACGTCAGTGTTGCTTCTTTTTACGTTAGTATATATATTCTTTGTCGAAGGGTCATACAAAAGTGATTTTTTAATTTCAGAAAAAGACAGTCTGCCCTAATAAGGACGACGGCTGTTGTTTGTCGTTCAAAATGGCGGACATCGAGTTTCATCTGAAGGAATGCCCTTTCAGCGACTTAGCTTGCCCACTTGCTGTTTTAGCTGAGAACTGCAGGTGGCGAGGTAAAGTATCTAAACTATTATAAAACTGTAACAGGAAGTTTGTCTGTACATTGAAGATATTAACAAAAAAAAGTTACGATATGGTTTTTAGGTATCCCTGATTCCATATCAGTAATTTTTGGATTTTTTGTCTGTCTGTTTGTTTGTTTGTTTGAACGAGCATCACGCAAAAACTACTGAACCAATTTTGATGAAACTTTTTGTTTGATAGCTAATGATCTGACTTAAAATCTGGTATATAATTTGTGCGGACAAAGTCGCGGGTCAACGCTCGTTACCTGTATTTCTTTTAAAAAGCCGTGGTGGTCGAGTGGCGAGTAACCATGCCTGCCGTGCAGGAGGCGATGGTTCGATCCCCGTCCAGGTCGACTCTCGTACCAATGAGTTTTTCGGAATTTATATACCTACGATTTGTAACACCATGGCTTTTCGGTGAACGAAAACCTCGTGAGGAAACCTGCATGCTTCAATTTCGGAGCAAGTATTGTACCCACTATCCATTACAAGTGGCTACGGGCTCACTCCCCGTCACACTGTTTCGGTACTAGTGAAACGTGGATGTTCTGAGGTTCTGTTTCCTCGGGGGATATAGTCGTGAGCATAGGGGCGTTGACACGAGTTACGCCTTCCTCTATGGTCGTGAGCATGGTTATGCTATGCTAAAAAGTTTAAAAAGGCAAGACTCACTCAATTCCAAAAATAAAAGGTGTCAACTTAAAACTGAACAACTTTTACAATGGGGCCAACAGCGAAATCGTGAAAAAAAATCTGCTGTTCGATACATTTGGGTCGAATAGCCATTGGCATTTTCTATGGAACAGCAGATTTTTTTACGATTTCTGTCTTGGCTCCATAGTGAAAGTTGTTCATTTTGATGGTCTGAAGCACCCGGGTGTGGTTCATTACCCGCTGTATAAGCAATAGCTGTGGTTTTCTGTTTACTTGTTCGCTCATAATATTATTGTACTTTCCAGGTAAAATTTCCCAAATGGCGAACCACTTCGAAGAAAAACATCAAAATTACAAAAGCAGTGTTGGCATAGAAAACACTATTTCCGACTTCAGGTACAACAACTACAATTTGCAGTTGATCGAATTGGGTAATTTCAAGTTTTTGGCACACTTAAAAATAAGTCAAACTGAGGATAGGGTTTTTATGACTGTCCAACTGTTAGGCACAAGCGTGAGTGCTTCAAAATGGCGCTACGAATTTCACGTTTACAATAAAGGTGATCCGCGACGAAAGTACCAACATACAGACATTTGTCATTCCCACCGCACACCGGTCAGCGAAATATTTGCCGAGTCTCAATGTGCCTCGATCCCGATATCGTATGCCAAAAGTTTTGGTAGTTTTAGAAACAGCTTAACTTATAAGATTTTAATATTGAAAGATGTCGATAATGTGCACCCCTACGTGAACCCTCGAGGTAGGGGCGGTAGGCGCGGGCGAGGCAGAGGTCGACATGGATCTGCCTCCAGAGGACCATGTTCTGAAGGTTCCATCTCACCAAACATATTTGACGATTACTAGTTTACTCGCTCAATGTCTTTACATGTAAGTATATGTTTTAAATCTGAATGAAACACGAACCCCTATCACATGAATAAATATGCCTACAGAAAGAAAGCTTCATACAAGCGGTCGCTATTCGTGCGTTCGGATGTTTTTGCCATAGGTACTTATAACTGGAAGCAAAATAAGTCATAGTTTCATCGTCGTCATTGAATAACGCAGTTCCCCCGGTTTGGAAGAGTGCGGGTTCAAGTCTCGCCCGAGATATAGTTTGATTCATAGTTTCACTACAATTTTAGGTTCTTCTTTTTGTTGATATTATATTTGTTGGTGCATTTACGGTCTTCAACTCTGTCATGATCATAAATTATCGCTGGAATTGGCTCTCTAATGGCCATGCTTTTTCTTATTGCTGTCTCCCGTTTGCAATGGAGCAGTCGGATATGTTTTCCTACTCCTCCTATCTTTCTTGATTGTTCATTGCGGGTTCCGAGACAGATTAGAGTCATCCCCGGGCTCGCTGGTCTTCATTGTCTAGTGTTGTGAATCGTCGCCGCTGTTGATCCTGATTTACAGGAGTTACAGCGGTAGAAATGTGTGGTGGGCCCATGCCCGAAAAAAAAACGGTCGCTGTCAGTGCATTCGCACATAACTCGCATTAGAGAACGTACGAACTGGTACATAACCAGGCTGTGTGCACCTGTTCGTACGTCCTTTAAAGCTCGCTATATGTGGCTGGACGGACAACGGCCGCTTGTATGAAGAAACGTAGTGATTATATTCTCTTTGGTATGAAGCTTTCCTTCCGTAGGGATATTTATTCATGTGCTCTTCTGTTGCATTTATAAAATACGTACCATTTTTCAATCTAAAACTGCTACGTGATTTAGGGTTAAGTCATGATCATGAAGAATAGGTGAAGTACAATAAATCATTACCTAAAAATTAAAATGTATACTTACTCATCATAATTGTAGTATTGGGAAGTACAGCAAGCTGAATGACTGAGTTGTAGTAGGTATGGCTGGTTGTGATGTTAAAACGAGTGCTACTGCTAATAAACTAAACCTTTGTACTGAATAGTTCATTAAGACTTTAATCGAAAAACTATTCGGTTGAACCAAAATAAAACACCGAATACGCCACGTATTATAAAATTTACACTAGAGCCCACTTTCAAGAATTTATTTTGCATCCATTAGGTACCTACCTAACCACTTACTTTACAGTTTTACACGGATAACTTTACTGTATTAATTTATTTGTATACAACGTGTTAATGAATTAACGCAAAACTAGAAAGTAGTTTGTTTAGAATCGAGAGCAGAATCAAATTATCATGGTTCCAACATAGGTAATTTTTTTGTAAAATTTAAAATTTACTGAACCCTATGTCAACCCACCGCACGGGCACGCTCACCCTACTTAATACCAAAACAAGATTATTAAAATGTATCCATGAGTACGTTAGCACTTTCATTCATTGCTGTAATGATAACAAATCATTTTTTTGAAAAACTTAAAATGCGAATAACTTAAACATTTTAACTATCAAAATAATGAAATTATTGTTTCAATCGAATTATTTTGTTATAAATCAGTTGGGGTGTATGAGGTTTTGCGCTAATTCATTAACACGTTGTATAGGCCATGTACCTTCTGAATATGCTGACACTTTTTAAGGGGATGATCAGACCATGAAACTGAACAACTTTCTCTATGGGACCGACATTGAAATCGCGAAAAAAATGTGCTGTCCCATAAATTTGGCTTGAGTAGATTTACTATTTTTCGCGATTTCTATTTTGGTGTTATAGAGAAAGTTGTTTAGTTTGGTGGTCTGATCATCCCCTCAAAAGAGTGTCAGCATATTATTAAGAAGGACCCTATATTTATTTCCCAAAGAAACATTTGAACAAGGTAGGTACATCATCAGGAAGCTGGCATAGGTATTGTACCTACATCATGTAAAAAAGAAAAAAAAATCTAAATTAAAATCAAACAAAAAGTTTTATTTTGGAGCAGCCGAATTATTCCTAAGTAAGTATAAGTAGGTAAATTATGTATTTTATATAACAAACAATTTTATATTCTTTCGTGTTTGATTTATTAGGTATCTTTAATTATAATTTTAAAAAGATATTAAAAATGGAGTGTTTATCAGAATCCAAAAATCGGAAAAAATATAAAGAACTTATTTAGTTTTTTTTTTAATCTTTAATATTGTGATGGAGCTGCATCTAGAGTGCGATTTTTGAATCTCATACGTTGAACTCAGCAGTTGAAAATATATGGAGATACGCATCATTCACCTGCTGATTTGACTTTCAAAAATCGCACTCCTGGAGTATGATTTTTGAAAGTCAAATCAGTACTAGAAAGATGCATATTCTCCATAATTGACATTTTCAACTGCTGAGTTGAAAATCGCACTCCTGAACTGTAAAATAAGTAAGTACCTCATTGAACCATTCATCTATCCATTTTGTTGGATTGTGGTGATCAGCTTTTAATCAGATAATTGTTTCTTTATTATATTATTTTTATTTCACAATACCTAACTACTATAATTAAAAATGTTATGTTAATTCAATAAAGCATGTTTATTATTATTAGATTTATTAGTGACTAAGGTTTTGACCACCCAAATAGGGAATTCGGTCGTAATTTTATGTGTCATTTGAACTTTCATTAAAACCATCTGGAAACGAAATAAAAACGTTTTATTACCATTTGAATAAGTACAATAATATAATAACAATATAAAGTAAAAAAATATAAGGCAAATAAATGTGCCTTGGGTGTAAGTAAAAATAACTACAAAAAATGTTTAAAAAAACATTAAAAAAAACAAGTTACGTAGACACTGTCAATACAATTTTCACTTACACCCCGTAACGTAAGTAAAAGTAAACAAAAAGTGCCAAGACGCGTTCAACTCTTACGATTGGTGGTGAGAAACCCCCTGACAGAGCTGAAGAAGCCCCTCTTCATCTTGCTGTTCATTGGCAGGATCGTGTGGTTGCTGTAGAACGACGCTGACGTGTCGTATATGGACGAGCTCAGCTCTATCGCCTGCAAGCAACAGGTGTGATCTGAACTGACTCTTAGGGTGCTTTTCCACCAGAGATGTGCGAGGTAGCGAGGAAACAATCCGCCAATAGCGCGCTCGCTCGATCACGTCATTGGGAAATTGAATGAATGAATGAATGAAATAAAATATTTTATAATTATAATTGAAGCACTCTCATTGGACGATTTTTTCCTCGCTCGCCGCCTCGCTACCTCGTTGGTGGCAACGCAGCCTTAGTAGGTAAGTACCTACTATCGCGGACTTAACCGCCTGATCACTTACAATTCTTTTTCGCATAATTTCGCGCATAATTTATTGTTTGGAAACTACCTATTCATTCATTGATCTATTCATCAAAAGGGCGGGGGGCTAAACAGAGCTTTTATTTTTTAGTAGGTATACAAGCGTTTGCTTGACCACCACTAGGCTAATGTTTATTAGCCTAGTGGTGGTCAGGCGGAAAAGTCCGCGATAGTTCATAGTAAAATCGAGTAAGGTCCGCCACATACTTACATACAGAATTCCGAATCAGGAATACGATTTCGGATGGACTTTCCCCTTCCATATCATAATATACCATAATCCTATACAAAATCACAATCCTGATTCAGAATCGGATCGGAATTGTGTGCCAGGTCTAAAATAGATCATCTGATAGTCTGACTTCGGCCAATTGTTCAGAAATTACGTTTTATTTTCTAAAAGATATTGGCAGTCTGCGTGTCAGATTTTTTGCATAACAGTTTTTTTTAAACAATTTAAAATGGACTCACCCCCAATGAAGTACTAATATGATAAGAGTCCACAGAGCTGTTAACGCTGGTCATTTTCGGAAACGGTAGTCCTATCTTCGTCTCTGAAGCCTTGGAGCGCATCACGAGGCATGACATTAATCTCTTAAGGAATGGCTTCCTAGCCTTCAAGTCCTGAGGTTCAGGAGATCTGGCATCTAAGTGCTCTGAATAAAGTGAGTAAGCGGATGTTCCAAGGTTAGGAGTTGGTGTTTTTCTGTGTCCTAGGGAAAGAATAGGCGCGTTCAATCGTACGAATAGTTTATTATTAACAACAACATTTTGGCCAGGCCACACAGAGGCGGTTTTGCGGGAAAGCGGGCCGGAGGCGGACCTGCGGGAAGCGAATATCTCCGGACCCGCTCGGTTTTCTGTGTGTTTTGCTATGTATGGTGTGTTGTGGTGGTAATGTTCGAGTTTGTGGCAGGGTACCCACACAGAAATACGCGCGGGTCCGGAGATATTCGCTTCCCGCAGGTCCGCCTCCGGCCCGCTTTCCCGCAAAACCGCCTATGTGTGGCCTGGCCTTCAAGGTCTGTGTGTTAGTACTTATTGGACCGGCTGCTCAGAGGGTTTGAACTCTTTCATATTCAGGGCGTAAATTGAATAGCTGAGGGTCTAGGGGGTCATGAGAGATTACCGAAAAAGTATCTGAGACGTTTCAGATAGGACTCCCGTGCACAGGAGGGCGTTTTCATATACATTTCATACAAAGAAAATTAAAAAAAAACCTGATGTCCATTGCCAGTCATTTTCATGCCATCGTATGGGGCTTGACGCGTAATGAAATTTAAATGCAAATCTGACCAACAAATTGTGGACTTTCACTAAATCTGAGGAGTCCGAAAACTAAGATATGGATCATTTTTAACGCGATGTTCAGGTCGAATGAAAGTTATTCTCCGCAATAGCGCTACAGTTACATGTCCTGATAATAAATATCTGATGGATAGGTGAAGCCTTTTGGAAAATATGACTACAAATTATTTAAGCTCCATCACACTACAAGCAATTTTTGAGCTTATTAATACGATAACTCAGTGTCGGACTTAACGATCAGTCCACGCCTTCGCCTTCGCGATTCAGTTGCGACGTCGCGGAGGTGCGGTAGCGACGTCATTACGGTATGGTTGCGACATCGCATACGCTCAAAAAATCGCTTGTGTGATAAGTCTTTAACTTGAGAAAAAGAAACTGTACTTTGCTTTACGAAGGAATACGTTAAACAGAGTAGGTACTGCCTTACCTTTGAATATAGTATAAAGCGAATCCGAATGGTGACTGTTCTTTTTAGCTATATTTGAAGTCGACGGGATTGGCGCTTTCTCAGCTACTTTGGTTGAAGAAAAAGTTACATGCTTCATGTAAGCCACACTTGTGTAGCGTATCTCCACAGAAGACGCTGCATGTCCAGGCGATTTAGCACTTTCATTAATATTCACAGGCTCATCTGGTTTCTTGATCTTTCCTTCGTACAAAACTACAGTTTTGCCTTGGTCTAATCCACAATAGTAACAATCGTTGTAACTGGGACAAATGTTGTAACTCGAACAATTGTAATAACTAGGACAAGCGCCCGCTACGTAATATAGTGGCCTCCCACAGTTATTGCAGCATCTATTCTTTATCTTTCCGCAATACTCGCAACATAGTGGAACTGCAGGTTGAGCTTTCCCGCAGTGGTCACAACACTTGATTGTTATTTTTCCGTCTTTCCCTTTTTTAGATTCTTCTTTCAGGTTTGTCTTGTCATTTCCTTTTTCCTTACGTTTTTCTTTTTCTTTTGCCTTTTCTATTTCCTTTGCTTTTGCTTTTGCCTTTTCTTTTTCTTTCTCTTCTTTCTTTTCTTTTTCTTTTTCTTTTTTTTTCTCCTTTTGTTTTTCTTTTTCCATTTCCTTTACCTTTTCTTTTTCCTTCGCTTTCTGTTTTGAATCTTCCTTCGACATCTGCTTTGGTGTTTCTGTTGGTATTTTTGGACTTTGTTCTGAAGGTTCTTTAAAATTATCTTTTACAGGTTCTGTTATTCCATCTTTCTCTATTTTTTCTTTAGTTTTCTCAATTTTGCCCTGCTTGTTGTGTTCTTTTATATTCAGTTTCGCACCCGCTTCAGTCTGTATAGATTTATGGTATTCTGTATGAACAGGTTTAGGTTTTTTTCTCACTTCTCCCAGAGATATTGAACTAGATTTAGTACAAATGCACATTTTAGTCCTCTTTGTAGACGCGTTTTCAATAGTCTTCTTCACCTTGTCGTACTGTTTTCGTGATAATACGATGGGTTTTTGTTTTGTAAACTGTTCTATCTGTAGATATACGTTTATATTACGGTTTAGGATCAACTGCTGATAAAGAGGGGCCTGACCCACGGCGTATGGTTTATATAGATTTTTATGTCTACTTTTCGAGGCCATGTACTTTTGCTGAGTTTTAGATTTCAAATGCTTATCCGAATAAGATTCATAAAAGTTATTTTTACGAGATTGTGTTTTTTTCGCGGAACTGCCAAATTTTTCATTAATCACATTGGATTCTACTGAATCCCATGGCTCAGATTCCTCCTGTTTACCAGAGATTTGTCGTTTTTTCAGAGATTGACTAGAACTTCGATCATTTTTACGCTGGCCATCAAAATTCGATTTATCTTTGGGTTTAGAGTATTTTCCTTTTTTATGGGGGCGACTACATCTGCATTCAACTTTTCGATGGCCGTCAGAATCTTTGGATTTGGTGGACTTTCCTTTTTTTTTAAAGGGACGAGATCTGTGATCAATTTTTCGCGGGTGGTCTGAATCAGATTGATCTGAATCTTTGAGTTTAGATGATTTTCCTTTTTTTAGGGAATGATGAGACTTGCGATCAATTTTTCGCTGGTCGTCTAAACAAGATTGATCTGAATCTTTGAGTTTAGAGGATTTTCCTTTTTTTAGGGAATGATGAGAATTTGAAGATGAAATTTTGATGAAGATGAAATTTTGATCTGAATTTTTGGGTTTAGAGGATTTTCCTCTATTTTTTAGAGAGTGACGAGACGTGGAATACATTTTTCGCTGGTCGTCTGAATCAGATTGATCTGAATCTGTAGGTGTGTTAATTTTACGTTTTTTCAGGGAATTACTAGTTTTATGGCCGATTTTTTGTGGTTCATCAGAATCTGAGTGGTCGCTATCTATAGGTTTTTTCTTCGAATCATCAGAATCTGATTCATCGGATTGTTTTAATTGTTGCTTTGAATCGTCGGAATCTGATTGATCGGATTCATTTGGTTTTTGATTAGAATCATCAGAATCCACTTGATCTGAATCTGTAGATTTTTGTTTTGATTCATCAGAATCAGTTTGGTCTGAATCATTCGATTTTTGTTTTGATTCATCAGAATCAGATTGGTCTGAGTCTTCGGGTTTGTCCTTTGAATGGTCTGAATCAGACTGGTCTGAATCTTTGGGTGTTCTTATACATTTTTGTTTTTTCGATGTTTTACTCAGTTTCTGTTTCGATTCTTTCACTTTACTTACAGTTTGCTTTTTCGCGGCGGGACGAAGTTTCTTATCTATATTTCGTTGATTTGTGCCCGATTGTTCGGAATCTACATGTTTATTCGGGTCAGTTTGGTCGAATTCTCTGGGCATGGGACAACAACATGGTGAGCTCGATTTATGAATACTACACATGCTATCTTGTATGTCTGTTCCAAAATTAGTTTTGTCACTGGAAAATACAAATAATTTTTGTTAATAAATTGTGTTCGCATATCGCGAGTAGATAATATATTATAATCAATTGTGAAACGAAATTTAATAAAAGATCAACGTAAAAAATGAAAGAAACCATGTCGTTTGGTAGAAGCAGCGTAAAGAATGATCCTCATTTGCAGACATTGATTCCTAAAAAAAGAAATAGGTATTTAAAATAAATAGAAAAATAATAAGAAAATCTATCATAAGAAGGTGCATTGTTTTAAACCGGCCAACTGCGAAGCTCGCGAAGATAACCCCTTATTTAAGATAATCCCCCTTAATTTTTTACTTTGTTTTTTTTTTATTATTTATAAAAAAAATTCAGCTTGCTACCTATTACGGTTCAAAAGATTACGAACGATCAGCGTAGGGTAATAGGGTCCAGTTTGGGTATGGAACCCTAAAAATTCTTAACGAGTTGCACACTGTAGTACGGTCGTCGGCTGCAGCTTTAAATACCTATACTAAGTGAGAAACGTATTGAATGCCGTATACCTGCTTTATGCAGCCGACTATGTACCTTAACTTTGCGCACATCTGATCCGAACGTGGTTGCTTGCTAGGCAGTGCCTGGCCGAGCCTGGGACGAAATATCTTTAAAACATGCTATTTGATAGACATAGACAGCTTAGCAGAAGGAACATATCCAATACATGATTTACGGATGATAGTAAAAATTGGTAGTTGAAATGAACCTCCTCAATGGCTTTTGAAACATTCGGTCGTCCTGTTTGTATTCCGAGAAGCTCCCTTATCTCTCTGTCGCGCTGCACGGGGTTGGCGAGAGTACAGCTGTCACCTCTGTAGTGCTTGATCGGTGCTAAATTGAACAAAACGAAACTGTCATATTGAAAACTTAGAATGTAAATAATTGATTGGTACCTACGCTAACATTTGCGTTGATTAGATAAAGGTTGCAAACCAGTCAGGAATGCGATTATTGAAAGACGCCGTTCAAATCAGCAGTTGAAAACGTTTAAATCTCATGGTTCAAAAATAGCACTAGGTACTGGGTAATTGTATATGGCTTGGCTTGGCTTATGTAATAGGTTGGGGAAAAAGTAATTCTTAATTTTTTAATTTTTAATATAGTTTATTTACATATAACTAAAGTAAGTATGTAGGTACCATTTTGTTCGATAATTTTTTGCCATCTTGTAGGTAGGGACATGATCCCATTGCTATAGAAATGTTGGGGCTTCTAATCAACATACCGCGACAAGTAGTTTTGGCAGTCCTCTCGTGATGTTAACCTGACACTGCCTAAAGAATTCTGAAGATACCGAAACAGGTGGAAATCTGAAGGTGCAAGGTCAGGACTATGCGGCGGATGCATTAACACCTCCTAGCCAAGCTTTATTAATTTTTGCTGAGTGGCTAAAGATGTGTGAGGTCTAGCGTTATCATGATGAAAAACCACACCCCTTCTGTTGATTAATTCCGGCCGCTTTCTCTCAACTTCTTGCTTTAATCTCATCAGTTGTTCGCAGTAGAGTTCAGAACCGATGGTCCTGCCTGGTGGTAACAGCTCATAATGAATAATTCCCTTCCAATCCCACCACACACACAGCATCACCTTGTTGCGAGTTAACCCGGGTTTCGCCACAGTCTGTGAAGCCTGACCGGCCTTTGACCACGACCTTTTTCGCACGTTCTTGTCATCACCAGTTATCAGCTTCTTCAAAAATGGTTCGGTTTCATTACGTCGTAATAAAGAATCACAAATGAGTACACGGTTCATTAGGTTTCTTTCCGTGAGCTCGTGAGGTACCCAAATGTCGAGTTTTTTTGTGTACCCAGTTTTTTTCAAATGCGCCAAAACTGTTTTGTGGTCAATTCCCAGTTCTTCAGCTACGTCGTAACTACTGATATGCCGATCTTGTTCCACTTTTTCAAAAATGGCATCCATTTTATCCGTAATAGGGAATGCGAAGAAACTTTTTCCCCAACCTAATATGTTTCCGACTAGGTATAGAAGATCGGTTACATTATTGAGATTTGTGACTTGACTGTACTATATAAGCAAGTTTTAAATTATATTTTGTTTCTGCGATCATCATAATTATCCATTAGTAGGTGTTAGGGTGATACAATCGGTATAAAAATGAGTTTTATTGACAGTTCTTAGCGATTCTGTTTCTTATTATTTAGTTAATTTATTTTACAAAATTGCCTAGTACAATCATCATACGAACTTGTAATCAGAAACATAAACTACCTACTAGTATTAGTCCTGAGGTGGACTTATTCCGTAATAACTTGCTTGTAACAGATATTATTGATTGATAAAACAATAGTACATTATGATACAAGTGAGCAAAGTTGGTCATTACAGCCAAGGCGGGAGGCGGGATGGCAGCATGAGCCGCCAGGCGATCGCGATACCGCACAGTGCGGTAATGTAATAATTTTCGCACGCGTGTTCTATAAGCTGCAAGTGCACGTATGTGTAATTTACGAGCAAGTATGTTAAAACACCATTTTATTCATGTACATCATGTATATTTTTCTACACCCGTTCGCAGGTTCGTTCATTTTGGTTATGTCCTTACCGAAAAATGCCCTGTTTTCTTCGCTATTGGTCTCACTGCTGTAGACTTTGTATGACAGCGGTATCCTGCCGGACCTGGCACAGATACTTATCCTATCTTCCCTCCTGAAATCACACGATCATTTTATTGCTATCTGCCACTATTTTCTTCTTTTGAATATGTCGTTGAGAGAATTAGGTTCACACCGGTGAACTGCACATTAATTCAAACAATTGACGCAAGCCAGAAACAAGAACAAAAGAAAAAGAACAAAAAATCTACCTGTGCGAAATTTCAATACTATCTCGAGCGTTTAATCTTGACACAGGGTCTATCATTGCCAAATTATCGGGCTGATATGAGGGCTGAAAACAAAATATGTCCCTATAACAATTGAAACATCGTCGAAAAATACACGTCCAAAGAACAAATCCTCCATTTGTGTTTGATTCATTCACATTGTAATATGTAAGTAGCAAGGATTTATTGAGTCAAATAATTACGATTTTTGTAATGATAAGCCATACAATTTGAATTGTTTCGACAATACAGTGAATGGACTAGTAAGCTTGTATTGTGATAGGCAGCCCTTTTATCACGTCTAATAACCTAACCTAACCGCACTTCGTAATACTCACCTCATCAAAATACATCTCCGAGAAGGACGTTCTAGGTTCTTCTTGGGATATTAAAAAAAAGTTTTCAAGTGAAGCAGAATGATCATCTTCACAATATCCTTTTTGAGACCCTTGGTTTTTAACCGTCTTACGGACTCTCAAATCGGTAGTTAAATCGCCCTGACGAAACAGTACGTCATAAAATTCATTTTCTCCATCTATGTTGATGGTTACATTGGACACATCATTTTTCGGAGCCGTCCAATTCATAGCTTTCTTTTGTTTCATTTGTGCTGCTAGTTGTTGCGTATAGGAATCTACAAGAGCCTTCTTTTGAAGGATGTGATCAGTGTTAGTTCCTGTAGCTACTTGCTGCCCTGAAGAGTACTTCTGGTTCGTTTGTCTTTTGTTATCAGGCCGTGCCTGAGGAACATTTTGTCTAGGTTTCGGTTTTCCCTGTTCAGGTTTATTCGTGTTTTTTTTGTTAGTTGGACCTGTTTCTTTATTAATCATTTTCTTTCGTATAGTTCCAGTTTCTTGATTATCGTTTAATCTCGATCTCATCTTTTCCTGATCCATTCTTGATCTCCCTTTTTCTTGATTATTATCGAACCTTGATCTCGTCGGACTTCTCGAAGGTGAAGGAGAACGAGTTCCTGGTTTAGTTTCTCTTTTGTTTGTATCATTAGCTGGCTTTAGTCGTTCATTATTCACACGTTGATTCGCGTTCATATTATAAACATTCGTTTTCTTCGAGGAGGGCCGAGTTGTGTTATTTCTGACAGGACTTCTATCCTTTACTCTTTCAGAAGAATCTTGCTTTGGATAGACAGATATAATAACAAGTGGGCTTGAACTATCTTTGGTAGTCTCACTTTCATATTCGTACCTGACAAGGTCTTCAGAAGGTTGTCGACAGTGACATTTAACAAGCTGATCTTTTTTGGATGAAATTTGCAGTTTTTCTATATTCGAGAAACAAACCGTATTGAAATTATCTTGTGGGCATTGAGTACATTGGGTTTCTTTGCTGCAAAATATATTTATGTTTAATATATAAAAATGAAACCCTATTTCCCTTTCCCTGGGTCACGACATCACATACCAGGGAAGGTTTATAAACAAAAAACGGCAAAGTAAAGTGTGTATCGGGTAAAACTGATTCTGAGGCAGTACGAATTTCGCCGGGTCAGCTAGTAGTGTTTAATAACAATGCCAACCTCCGTAATGAAGAGAAACCCAAAGAAAAATAACAATTGCTTTCATGCTTCGAAAAGTTGGTAGACAGTAGACTCTTCAGTCTCCGTAAATCAATGTGGAAATGGCACTAAGCAAGCTTTTTTATTTTAGTAGAATGTACGACAAAAGTGAATATATAAGGTCTAACAAAATTAGGTGAAACTATTTTAAGGTGGTTTCAGTCCATACAAACGTTTGACGCACAATACACGTAGACGGAATTAATAAAAGTAATATTTTATATATGGAAAAATAGTTTAGAAAATCTAGTTGCCGCGTAACAAATAACATTTGCAATTTACAATATAATTACGAAGATATAAAGCTTTTTAAATTGTGTATGAAAAATTTCAAAGCTTTATATCTTCGTAATTATTTTACAAATTGCTAATGTTTTTTGTTACGCGGCATCTCGATTTTCTATACTATTTTTCCTTAATACCGTCTGCGCGTATTGTGCGTCAAAGTTTTGTATAAAATTGACCCCTCTGCAACCGCCTTAAGGGGATGATCGGACCATCATAATGAACAACTTTCTCCATGGGACCAATATCGAAATAGCGAAAATCAGCTGTTCCATACAAACCTACTTGACCTAAATGTATGAGACAGCAGAATTTTTTTTTCGCGATTTCGATATTGGTCCCATAGAGAAAGTTGTTAAGTTTGATGGTCTGATCATCCCCTTAAAATAGTTTCACCTAATTTTGTTAGACCTTGTATATTGCAATGCTGTGTGCGCCTGTTCGATGTATATGTATTAGAAATAGATTTTTAGCGTTCCTATGTTATTGTAAATGTTTAAATATGTATACTGTATGGAATACGGTCGTGTGTTTATATCTACAGAGTGTAAGAAAAAGTATCATTAACCTACCGCATACACTACCCATCAAACTAAACAACAGCTGTTCCATATTATGTTTGAGTCGAGTAGGCATTGCAGTTTAGTATGGAACAGCAGATTTTTTTTTGCAGCAGGTTGCTCCCATAGTAAAAGTTGTTCAGCTTGATACTTTTCCTTGCATACTGTATAATGATTGGAGTAAAGATATCATTGTTTTTGCTCCTGCTGAGGCGGCATCGATCGTACTTATGACTTTAAGAGCACAACAACAACAATAACAGCCAGGGCCGAAGTACCTGCACTACCTACCTACCTAATCTTCACTTTTAAACTAATATTGCAAATGCGAAAGTGTGTAGGTACGAGTATGTGCCTATGTTTGTGTTTTATAATAATAATGTTAATATTTTGTTAAATTCATAATAATATTAAACGATAAATCTCATAACCATTTTAATTTCGCTCACCCTGTACTAAAATTAGTAATTTTTTTTCCTGAAAATTCGTAGAGGATTCCCGAGATTCTGGCTTGCCGCATTCGGGGTCCATTGTATCATGTGTACTGAATTTATCTTTTGTTAATTAATAAACATATTTGTATTTGTATTTTTTAGTACAAATTAGGTGTAATCGTCATAGTGCCTAATTCTGCTATACAGGGTGAAATTGATATCATTAGCATCCTTTTAAAATGAATTTACCCATCAAACTGAACAACTTTTACTATGGGAGCAAACCAATCGGAGCAACAAAAAAATCAGCTGTTGCATACATTTGAGTCGAGTAGGCAGCGGCGGTGGGTGCAGTTTAGTACGGAACAGCTGATTTTTCATCCCTCCCATAGTAAAAGTTGTTAAGTTTGATGGGTAGACTCTTAGGATTTAAAAGGATGCTAATGATATCAATTTCACCCTGTATTTGCGCGTCGTACATTTACTCGTCGGTCATATTTTGTCAGCGCTGCATCATTCTATATCACTATACGGAAATTTATTTACCTGCGCATATTAAGTATTTCCTGTGTTTTTATACATTTCTCGTTTCGGAAATCAGCTTGAATATTTGAATCTTTTTGACATCTGAAATCAAATATTTTAATTAACATTTATTTTGCACGTTGTTATCCTATAATTCTGAAGGCAATAATTATTTCTGAAGGCTGGAGGTACTCCTGTCCTGAAGGCCCTAGGAAGGCTCTTTAATTCCGTCATTTAAAATGGCATAACACCGGAGGCGTGGAGCGGAAGTGTTGTTCTTCAAGAAAGGAGATAAAACCCTCCTCAAGAACTAAAGACCGATCTCACTTCTGAGCCACGTCTATAAGTAAGGTTCTATAAGTTGCTTCGACGATTTTCAGCCCCCAGAGCAGGCCGGGTTATGAAAAGGCTACAGTAGCGCGCATAGACCACATCCACACGGTAAGGCAGATTATACAGAAAACCGAGGAGTATAATCAGCCTATGTGTCTAACCTCTGTTGATTATGAGGAAAACCTTCGACTCGATCAAGAACTGGGCTGTTCTAGAATCCTTGCAGCGATGCCAGATCGACTGGCGATACATTGAGATGCTCAGATGTCTATATGACGCCGCCACTATGTCCGTTCAAGTACACGATCAGCAGACGAAGCCGATCCAATTGCTAAGAAGAGTGAAGGGGAATGTTATTTCCCCGAAACTGTTCACCAATACGCTGGAAGACGTCTTCAAGATGCAGTAACGGAGCGAGGGGGGGGGGGGGCAGGGGGGGGCAAATGCCCTGGGCGGCACTTAATTAAGGGCGGCAAATTCGGAAAAAATATAGATTGAGCTCTGTCTACAAATTGGAGAACAGAGAAAAGTCGAGCACGCTTCTCTCGCTCAAGTTTCCCACCTGCACAAAGTCCTAAAGAGTTCTGGCTTGGACGTGGTGCCCCGGGCGGCAGAAACCCATGCTACGCCACTGTCAAGATGCTCAATTGGAAAGGACGAGGCATATGTGTACCGGCGTGTAACGGCTAGTATATATCTCACACCTGTGTTTTGCCGATGACATTGTCGTCATGGCGGAATCGCTGCAGGACCTTAGTGGGATGCTTAGCGACCTTAATGCCGTTTCCCGACGGGTCGGTCTCGGCATGAACTTAGACAAGGCCGCTTGGCTATCCATCAAGAATGGGCTGTTATCTTTAAACTCTTTCATAAATTCTCCTCCGCCCTGCCACAATGCCTCAAAACGAAGGTGTTCCGTCAGTTCGCCATTGATGGCTTATGGTGCGGAAACGTGGACCCTGACGACAGGACTAGTTCATCAATTCAAGGTCGCTCGGCGAGCTATGGAGAGAGCTATGCTCGATGTTTCTCTGAGAGATCACATCAGAAATGAAGTGATACGCTAGAGAACTAAAGTGGTTGACATAGCTCAGAAATTTAGCAAGCTGAAGTGGCAATGGGCTTGTCATATCTGCCGAAGAACTGACAACCGATGGTGTGTCAGAGCTCTAGAGTGGAGACCGCGAACTGGCAGGCGTAGTGTGGGACGCCCTGCTACCCGCTGGACAGACGACCTTAAAAAAGTTGCGGGGAGCGACTGGATGAGGAAGGCCCAGGACAGAGTTTTGTGGCGCGCCTTGGGAGAGGCCTATGTTCAGCAGTGGACGATTATAGGCTGATACTGAATCCTATAATAAAAATAGATAAGTAATAAACTTAATACTTTGCCTGCCATTTCTGCATTGTACAAAGGAACGCTGCGTGTTTGAAGTTTCAGCTGTAAAATATACAAATTACATTATTCAAGTTTATTATTTCGATAAATTTGTGAGTTCGATGTGTCCAGAATATGCCAGTCTTTAAAGCTTAAAGCTAATGTGGAATACAAGCTAAATTTAGTTAACCAATCGTATGTTGGTTTGGTAAGTAAAGACTGCTAAAAGAGGGTGATCAAAATTCAGCAAAAAATTATGGCAAAATCACAATAAATTTTCCCGGTTAACAAACTCACTGCCTCATTATTTTTGTAATGTAATTGTAATAGCTAGGCCGCTACATTGTAAAATTGCGCTTTGTGATAGAAGCATGAAATTTTGGTTTACCATGGTTAGTACGAACCATAAGGTTTATATTGAGATGAGGAGGGAAGTCCGATTTGACCTCTGAGACAGGTTAGAGGTCAAATCCTGTTCTCATGTATGAAAATGCGTTATTTTGAGATCAAACACTATTAACACAAAATTGTTGGTATATTATTGATCCATCTAAACTTAAATTCCTTTCAAATGATACTTCAACCATCAAATTCGGTTCAAAAGAGTGAAAATGCAATGATTCTACGACAAAGAAAAAAAATTATATACCAACCATAAAAGCTGTGTTTCTAATATTTTATTGAGTTAATATCTAAATCATTAATATTTAAATAAATTCGACCAAGTGAGAATCGAACTAGCGCATGGAGGGGTCTGTACCATCATATAATATTACCAAAAAATTGTGTTTTCTCTGGAATCCTTAGCGCGATCCCGACACACACTTGGCCAGTTTTTATTATTTGTTATTTAACTTTGAGTATACACTATAATCACACCAAATTTTACGCTTCTATGCATTACCGTTTTAACAGTAGAATAACAAAAAAAACGCTGAAAAAACACAATTTTTTTTTGGGGACGCCCCTTAATTTTTCACTTTTTTGATCGTCCGAAAGAGATTTAAGTGTAGATGGATCGATATATACCAACAATTATGTTTCTACAAACACTACTAAGTGTTTGATCACAAAATAACGCATTTTTATACATGAGAACAGGATTTGACCTCTAGCCTGCCCCAGAGGTCAAATCTGTCTTCCGTCCTCATCTCAAAATAAACCTTCTGGTACGTAGTAACCATGGTGAAAATTTCATGCTTCTATCACAAAGTGCACAGTTCCGGCCAAAATCGCAGTGTAGCGGCTGTGCTATAATCGGTATGCACTCTTTGGTTTATTGCAGAATTTTTATTCGTACTTACCTAGAAATGTGATGTATCAGAGTTTTATTTTGTCTACGAATTTAAGTGATACGTTACTACAACATACCTGGTTTATCATTTACAGTGGCGGCACATTTCAGAATGTATCTGTCATCATCAGTGATACCAATCTTTCCAGAAATTCGAACGCGACTTTTACGCAGTCGTACATCCTTAGGAGAACCACCTTGAATATCATCGAAACAAGAACAGTCTTGGAAAACTGGATCTGGACCTTCCAATACTTGCTTCACTAAAGACGTCCCTGAATCTTTCGGGGCTACATCCTTTTTCTTAGCTTTCTTCTTTTTCTTATCCATATTCAAAGAGTTGATCAATTGTTTAAAATGTGTCACTTGTTCAATAATAGCATCTCCATCTTTAAGACGTAGATTATTTGAGAATTCTGCGCTACCAGTTGTTTTGATTTCGTAGATCTTCTCCCTCTTTTTCCCAGCAACGACGAGATATACGTTCTTCGCTTTGATCGAGTTCTCCTGGTTCGAGACGGTGGACTGGACTTTGTTGGTCTTGTGTCTGCGCTTCCTGAGCTTAGCTTTTTGAGCTTCTTCAGAGTTGTTAGGTATGACAGTAACTTTGATGAGGGGTCGCTCTGTATCAGGCGGGTTTATAGTTTCAGGTTTGATATGGTTAGAATATTGCAGGTTGGTATAACTCAGAACGGAGTACCGTTCAAGAATCTGTTAAGAGATGTTCGTAATAAATATTTAATTAATTGACACATAAGTTGCTCCTATTATCTACATTACCGATATATTTTTTAAGTATTATTATTTCTATTTGTTTTTCTTTTGTTCCATTTTAGTATTTGTTAACTTGATCTACTATTCGTAATAGTTATAGAAGAGCGGAATATCCCCACACAAGCAATTTTTTTGCTAAAAAGGAGATTCCATCACCTGATTTGTATCGTAGATTAAGTTACTGAAATAAAAACTGTTTATTTTATTTTTTATTATTTTTTTATTTTTGTAAAAGCGATGCTAATCCCATTAACTTGGCACCCAAGCGAAAAATAAGTCGGGGTTTTGGCAGGTGCCAAATTTTATTTATTTATATATTTTATTTTACATGGTCTTAGCATTGCCGAAACATTACCTTTCAGCGAATGATTACAAATCAAAAATTGGTTTGGTTAAATAAAAATAAAAACTTTTTATTAAGGACAACAAAGATCCAATGAGTTAGAAGCAATAAGACTTATGAAAAACTATGGTTAGTAAACAAGTACAAAAACGAAACTTGTGATTTGGGACACGTGTCGCAGCAATGGACACTGGTTACTATCAGCAATGGCCTTAGCCGTGGCAAAACTAATAGCACGGTTAAATAAGCAGCTATCTGACACGCGGTTGCATTGACGCGACGATAAATTTGTTGGTCAATGTATTCATCCAATGTTTGAACCTACCTCTCGTTCTGTAGTTCTCTTCAAGACCAGAGAAGTGGAAGATGGGCCGTCAAGTCTCTCGAGAGCTGGAAGTTGTGCCCTTGTTTGTTTCGCAACAGTTGTACGAAAGTCCCTCAGCAATCTATTGTGCTGATTAAATGCATTATTTGGCTGATAAATCCGTTCTCTCTCGGTGTTCCTATATATTCTTTTTACGGGTGGACTCAAAAAGTCAAGTGATTCTAAAAAAATATAAATAAATTAAAAAATTGTAAATATCGACACTGATAAATTTTGAGTAAAAATTTAACAAAATTACATCAGACCTGTAACTTCAGAATCAAAGTAATCCATTACGTTAATTTAGAAAAGCTATTCAATTGTAAAAAAAAAATCCGCGATAACCACATCGCGTCGTAGAAGTAAAATTTTGGCAATGATGAAGTAAAACGTCATTCGTGGTTAGTAAGTTATTTTTTTCTTATTTTGATTGCCAGTACAGTACCTAAAGAGAATATTATTTTGAACCATGGAGATTTATTTATGGCTGATGCTAGCCGTCCGTATAATTATTTTTCCAATAATGACGAATAAAATAAATTATTCATCCGTTTAGCGAATGCGAGAAATACAAATCGGTTTATTTAAATGTAATAGTTTTATTACTAGAATTATTTATGCAAAGCCTAGATAAGTCTAGTAAGCCTAGGCCTAATACCTAGGTTAAATAAATAAAATAAATAAGAACATTTTTTATTAATTGGAGTCTTAATTGTAGTTGATCTATTTTCTACTTATATAAGGTCTAACAAAATTAGGTGAAACTATTTTAAGGGGAAGATCAGACCATCAAACTAAACAACTTTCTCTATGGGACCAATATAGAATTCGCGAAAAAAAATCTGCTGTCCCATACATTTAGGTCGAGTAGGTTTGTATGGAACAGCTGATTTTTTTTTTCGCGATTTCGATATTGGTCCCATAGAGAAAGTTGTTCAGTTTGATGGTCTGAGCATACTCTTAAAATAGTTTCACCTAATTTTGTTAGACCTTATATAATTATATAAAGTCATTGTATATAAAGCTTATTTTACGAATGAGTTTCCTCCAAGGAAGGTGAATGTTACGAACAAAAACATTGTTCATAAATTGTTCAACCCTCAAAATAATTTTTTTGACAAATTGACATTCATCCTAGTAGTTTGTGGTCAGGATCAAAGAGAATGGTCAGGATTAAAACGTAGTGATTATTTGTTCAGTGGTCAGGAAAAACAAACTAAATAGAAAGAACTACATCAGGATCATAGATATGGTCAGGATATTATGGTCAGGAATTTACTGTAGGCTCCTATAAAATCAAATGTAAAATTCTCTCTCTGGTTCTCTCTGCAATGAATTTATAAGTTAATCTTTATCATTTTTACACTATATTTACAACATTTACACAAAATGATATCGCATAGCCCTCCGGAGGACAAACTGATAACGCAGATGATAATCCCTGTTTCTGAGGGGACATATTTCAATACTAAGTGGAAACCGAAGCAAGCCCCGCTCTGCCCTTACGATATGCTGTTTCATCCTCCAGATTACAACCCCAAGTCAGTCAGGTCTGACCGACAGGAGCCCAAGATCATCAGGACTAACATTTGGAATCAAGTTTGTTAATTATTCTATTGGGTCTAATAACTGCCTCCGTGGTCTAATGGTTAAGAGCATTGGCTCTCGACACGGAGGTCGTGGGTTCGATTCCCACGGGGGACACCTAGTGAAATGTCACTTTGTGCGTTTTTCCCCAGTTGGTTAGGACATTGCAGGCTGAATCACCTGATTGTCTGAAAAGAAAAATGATTCCGTGCTTCGGATGGCACGTTAAGCCGTTGGTCCCGGCTACTATCTCTGGTAGTAGTAGTAGTAGTAGTCGTTACATAAAAACCACGTCAGAGGCCGTAAGGCGGTCTGAAAAAACTCTCTGCCCACACGATAAGAAGAAGAAGACCTAATTAGAGTCACAATATTCCAACTTAGTATGTAACTAAAAGAACTGGTATTAAAAACATGTGCCATCATGGACCGATTCGGACTCAAAAGGTACAAACTAGGATTCATACTGGCTCTGAAAGCAATTCTGTAAATTCGGTAGATGACTCATCATTTATTCTTATGGACCAGTTCAAACTCCAAGATAAAAACTAAAATTAATTCTAACCAAACTAGGATCATACTGGTTACGAATTTTATAGGTTTTCTGATTCTGCATAGCTATCTGGGTTTAAGATCATTTATTTGATCAGGAGTGCGATTTTTGAAACTCATTCTTTGAACTCAGCAGTAGAAAATGACAATATTACTATGGAGCATGCATGTATATATGCATCTTTCTACTGCTGATTAGACACTCAAAAATCATACTCCAAGAGTACTATTTTTGAAAGTCAAATCAGCAGTAGGAAGATGCGTGTCTCCCACAGATCACAAAAACTAAAGTGTCTCCATACATTTTCAACTGGTGAGTTCAGTGTATGAGATTCAAAAATAGCACTCCAGATCTTTCTCTAACATTTTCATTTGTGTTAATGTTATCTCAGAACTCATAATTTTCACGGCGTAAATGATTAACTTTAGCTTAATTAATAACCTCAAAATTCTCAAAAAACTGTATAATTTTTTTTCCCATTCAGGAATTTCACAAAGGTATACCTTCTACGGAACATTTTCGACTTGGGCGTCCAAAATGGAAGATTTTGGACCCTCCTACCAAGGAGCACGTCAGAATACAAGGTAATTGTAGCCTCATGTTCTGGTATACAAGGATTTGTTTTGCTTAGCAAGTTTAGTTAGCCCTGTATGGACTAGTGAAGTTCGAAATTTCTTCTATTTGTACCTATCTTGCCGATTAGATTGATAGTTTTTTAAAATAATACCGTGACATAGGCTCACTGGTTTTTAGGGTTCCGTACCCAAAGAGTGAAAACGGGACTCTATTACTAACCCTACGTTGTCCGTCCGTCCGTCCGTCTGTCCTACCTATTTAGGGCTGTAACTTTTGAACCGTAAGAGCTAGATAGTTGAAATGTTTACAGAATGTGCGTTATTACGGCGAATTTTCTAACAAATAATAAAAATTTAAAAATTAAGGGGAGTCCTCATACAAGGAACTAGTTTTTATCAACGTTTTTTCTTCTCGCTCTATGGTAAAAACGGTAAAACATACAAGCTCCAAACTTGGTGTAATTATAGAGCAAACTCTACAGTATAACAACATATAATAAATACCGGCCAAGTGTGAGTTGGTCTCGTGATAAATAATATGTTGTGATGGTGTGATACGAAACCTTCGGCCTCGGTGCGCGAGTAGCCCGACTCGCACTTGACCGATTTTATGTATGACCACGATGTTTTCCTTCACCGTTTGAGTTGGTATTACGCAGATAAGTAAGAAACACTCATTGTATATGTCATGTCGTCTAACTGAGCTTTGTTTTTTTTTCAGTGAAAAACGAAAATCCTCATATGAGAATCTACAATGTGCTAGAATGGGCAGTACTGCTTGACGAAGGAAAAGCCAATACTTGTGTTTAATTTTTTTTAAAAGTGCGATGGTTCTACATTTCGATCTACATTATATAAAGTAAATGCGAAAAGTGTTTAAATAAATAAATAAAAATATCTTGGACACGATCACACAAATTATCTAGTCACATTTAAAAGTACCCTGGACTTGTATTATGATAATGATGACTCGACAACGATATAGAATACATATAGGGTCCCGTAAACCGACGTCAACCCGGTGGATGCTGATTGATTAGTTCATACCTAACCAGAATATACTAAAATAAAAAAATCTGTCAGTCAATCAATCAATCTGTCAACATTTTTCTTTAGGAAAAGGTTCTTAGTTTTTGAGATAAGGACAGTTTTATGAAATTCGTGAAACTCTTTACCAGAGTCACTATTTTGAGTGCCACGGCTACAAATGTTCTATGCAGTATCTGTGTTAAAACTGTCAATATCTCGAAAACTAAGACACTTTTAATAAAGTCAAATTTTGATATTCTGCTTTCTGCTGAAATTTGACGTCGGTTTACGGGACCCCCTGTATATACAGGGTGAAATTGATATCATATATATCATTAGCATCCATTTAAACTAAGAGTCTACCCATCAAACTGAACAACTTTTACCATCGGAGCAATGCTGTTGCATACATTTGAGTCGAGTAGGCATTGCAGTTTAGTATGGAACAGCTGATTTTTTTTGCGCTCCGATCGGTTTGCTCCCTTAGTAAAAGCTGTTCAGTTCGATGGGTAGACTCTTAGTTTAAAAGGATGCTAATGATATCAATTTCACCCTGTAGATACAAACATCCATGACTCGGGTACAAAAATTCATATTCATCATACAAATATTTGTCTCTGACGTGATTCGAACCCGCGATATGGTTTTTAGGTGTCCTTGATTCCATAACACAAATTTTTGGATTTTTGTCTGTCTGTTTGTTTGTTTGATCGAGTATCACGCAAAAACTACCGAATCGATTTTGATGAAACTTTTTTGTTTGATAGCTTAAAACTGTGGCAGAAGTATGTCTGTTCTGTAGCTATACATTGAAGATATAAAAAAAAATGTTGAACCAATTTTGATGAAACTTTTTTTGACTTAAAATATGGTATATAATTTTGTGCGGACGAAGTCGCGGGTTAACTCTGTATAATATAAAATTGTCAACGAAAATAATATAAGAATATCACCTGGCTATCACAGATTTTACTTTTATTCTAATAGATGTTTTATTGATAATTACAGCTGCAAACTCTGCATTTCAACGATAATAATTTATACATACATACATATATACATATGCTCACGCCTATGTCCCACTCCTGGGGTAGGCAGAGACAACAGATCGCCACATGCTACGATTCTGACACACATCTTTCGCCTCCTCAACATCCATAAGTTTCTTCATACACGCTCGTCGGTTCCGGGTACATTTTATTTGGCCCTTCTTCAGTACGCATCCGATTTGTTCAGCGTACGTACGCCTAGGGCGACCCCTTTCAACCATTCCATTCACACTTGCCTTGTAAATTTCATACGTGAACCTACTTTCGGTCATTCTTTCCACATGGCCAAACCACCTCAACATACCTTTTTCAAACCTAGTCACTATATCTTCTTTCATACCACATCTTTCTCTAATCACACTATTCCGTAACCGGTCATTCAAAGTCACACCACACATACTACGGAGGGAGCGCATTTCAACCGCATTTATTCTAGATTCATGCTTCTTCTGCCATACCCAACTCTCACTTCCATACATTAAAGTTGGCGCCAACACACCGTTGTCGTGAACCGCCAAGCGAGCCTTTTTAGACATATTTTGACTCTTCATGACGAATAAACGGACAACTCATGAATTACAAACCCGATGGGTTACCCTACTAGTTACAAAATAAATTGGATTGTTATCATTCACTTTTAATTTTAAAATGAGCATTCACCAACTAAGACCAACTTTAACAAATATGCCTTGTTTAGATACACAGGTAGTGCGTTTACATTTTAATAAAAATACAACAAAAACGCATGGTCGTTTGGGCTCCAATGTTGGTGCTAAAATAGGTAGAGTTATGTATTTTTAACACACTTATATTAGCTTCACTTGTATGTAAGAAAATCTAGGAAGTCGATTTTAACCATAGATAAATTACGCGCTGATTTTAACCTACTTCTAATTAATTGTATCGTTTTGAAGTAGTTGTTTTTTCATTCCCAGACATTTGGGTCTAGTTTAGGTTTGCTTTTCAGTTTTGTATGAAACAGCAGATTTTTCTAAAAAATATAATAATAAACTGCTAACCGTAGCAAAAGTGCTTGACGTACCTATTTGTTCAAGGATAGTTTTATGTTCAAAATAAAAACATACACTTGAGCCACCATAAAATGGTAGAGCTTCATTGCAAGCCGGGGAGCAGGCAACCGACAGGCGTCCACCCAATACCAAACTTGCAACGCTACTCCAACTTTATAGATACATGCTTATTCCACAGACCACTGAGATAGGAAACAACTAAAATAAAGTAAACAAATATTTAATATTAGTTTAATTTAATCTAGGCTCCATGGTCAGGGCGTCTTCCCATGGTCACCTTCGAGTATGTTTGAAATTCATTTGGTTCTGAAATAGGCAAGCTGTTTTCATTGAAATGGTAAAACTAAAGGTGGCTACACACCGATCTCGCCGACACGACATGTCGACATGATAATTGATAACAAATAAATACGGCTGTGTCGGTTGCTGTCACCGACATGTCGGCAAATAAAAAATTAAATATCTCCGTAACTTTACACCGCAGGACAATTTTTTTGCATATATGAACCAGAACCAAAATCTCAGAGGTCACTCTCTCAAAATTGATGGCACGTTTTGTACAAGCAACCCCCGGAAACATTTATTGCCCAACCGTATATTTCGCGAGTGGAACAAATTGCCTGAGACTGTAATAAGTGCGCCTTCAGTGAACTCTTTCAAAAATAGACTGGACAAATATTTAAAAAACTAAACAAGTGCAGTGATATAGTTCGCGAGTGGAACAAATTGCCTGAGACTGTAATAAGTGCGCCTTCAGTGAACTCTTTCAAAAATAGACTGGACAAATATTTAAAAAACTAAACTAGTGCAGTGATATATATCAGCCCTAAAATACCCACAACATTTGGTACCTGGCCGTATCAGCATAGAAACTCATACTTGAGACCGCAAACTAGCAAGGTGTGGTGCGTTCCTGCAAAAAATATGCGTGATGATGTCACAAATAATTAAAACTAATAATTCTAGGTTATAAAAACAAATAAAGTGATAAAAAAACTCAAAACGAGTAGCTTTAAATGAGCTTTTTAGAGTTATTTTTTTTAAACTTTAAATTTAAATTTGCATTATAATGTAAGGTAACCCTAAAATATCCACAACTTTTGGTAACTGGCCGCTTGAAAAAAAAAGACTCCACCCTCCTTACAAAAATACCCATACACACACACCTCATTTACTCATAGAATTAGGAAGTACATACTATCTAAGGATTTACAATGTTTGTATAGTCGTTTATCTTAACTGAAACATTATAATAGAAATAATTCGTCGTACATGCACTCAGACCACTCAGTCTAAACGAGGCTTCCAAGAAGACAAGTGAAGACATAGTTAGTATACCTAGGTATGTATCGCCCCCGGAAGTTATAATTATTACACCTTGTTACTCTACTTGTACATCATCATCCTGCCCCTAATCTACCAATAGGTTAGTTACATACATTTAGTATAAAACGTGCACTACATTTCGATCACCTACTTCACAAAGTCCATACTTTACCTATAATTTTTTGAACCAGGAGTATTTTTTATTTAAAATAGACTTTTTTTAAAATTTATAATTAATGGACTCTTGCTTGTGTGTTAGCACTGCATTTCCGCCAGTGTCAAGTGTTTATGGGAGAATCTATCCCAATCTCAGGGATTGTTTTTGGTTAAGAACAAGAAGAGATTGAGGATTGCCTCGTGGCAGGCAAAAACGCGACGCGCGAAAACCACGGGAGACAAGTGCTCGGGTCAGAACCTGCAACGCCTGTTTCACCACTTCTGAGTAAGTTCTTGTTAGACTATCCGACAGATAGTTTGACATATTTTGTATGAAAGATATGTCAAAATATCTGTCGGATAAGCTAACAAGAACTTACTAAGAAGTGGTGAACCAGTCCCTTAATATCGTAAACATTATTACGAATTTTAATTATATTATTCCGAAAATAATAAAAATAAATTGCGGTAGGCAGTGAAAACGATCAGTACCTACCTAATACACCTCTTATCCTCTCTCAACATACATCATACCATAATTCATTAAAAAAAACACGTAGGTACCGACTTACAAAGAGGCACAATTTTCCACATTGTTCTTGTCATACAGTTATCCGTATATCTACTTGTTCTCATATAAAATTAAATGCGGTATATACTTAGGAAGGCGCTTGAGACCATCAAATTGAACAACTTTCACTATGGAACCAAAATAGAAATCTCTTTTTTTTTAATGAGCGTTTTTCTTTTGGTTTTCTAGGGGATCGATAGATGGCGGTCTGTGCGAATAAATCAAAATTTAAAAAAGGGTTTCTTTAGAACAATAAAGAGGGAAAAGATGATAAAAAAGATGCAAACGCATCTTTTGATGGAATATTTTATTATTTGCGAATCATTTTGATTGAAAATTTGAAACTGTTTACGTCTGACATGGTTCAATGGGCTCGATCCCTTGGCCTTAAAAAAATGGCAGGCACAGTCTTGACATATTTTGACAAAATCTCACGAACGTCTCTATGGACCGGTTAACAATTCTTTTTTTGGGCTTTTGACCAGCGCCAGCCAGTTATACTTAATACAAATCTCGGAAGAAAAAACAGCGATTCCAAATATTTGGGGCAAGTCGCCATTGACGTTTTCTATGTATGTACTTAAAAGCTTTTTTTTTTTGTGGTGTCAGAAACATTGCTACACCCACCAACTTTATGTTATGAATGTAGTGTTGATGCGTATATTTTTTCGCGATTTCAATATTACAGAGAAAGTTGTCCAGTTCAAACTGGACCATCAATGGTCTGAAGCACCCTGTTTAAAATGTAAATTTAAGTTTACACCCTGTATATTGTCTCTAGCAAGTGGTTACAGTTTAGTAGCATGTGTAACTATG
The DNA here is from genome assembly GCA_927399405.1 of Agonopterix arenella. Classification (NCBI taxonomy): domain Eukaryota; kingdom Metazoa; phylum Arthropoda; class Insecta; order Lepidoptera; family Depressariidae; genus Agonopterix; species Agonopterix arenella. Next base: position 8,384,777 of record OV656710.1, read on the forward strand.
TCACTAATCAAGAGTCCCATTTTAAATTAAATTGGCGATTAATCGATTTGTACCGTTGCGTTTTGGGTCTTGAGAAAAAATTGTATACGCTTAATAATATAATTTTAACATGTGTAATATCTTGCCAGTACCTATTATATATTACTAGACATGCGGCGCCGGCAAAGCCCTTTTGTAATAAAATTATAGTTCACCTGCGATGTTTCTGAAGTAACCGACGTATACAACTGGGAATATCCGAAAATAAGTAATTGCATAGAACTGCATAAATACAGTTTAAAAAATTCCCATGTCATAGTTATTAAAGGTTTTTGCTAAATTTCCGTTTCGCACACTGGTAAAACCTAATTTTATGTTAGGTTTTTCGTTTTTTTTTTTTTTGGTTGATTTTATTCGAAAGCTGCATGAAGAAAACTCATTTTTAATGTAAGTAAGCAATTTTTTTAATAATATCCTCATTTTAATGCGTTCAATGCATTATTGAATCATCATCTAACATTGAACGTTAGTCTAAACTATTATAAAACTGTAGCAGGAAGTTTGTCTGTACATTGAAGATATTAACAAAAAAAAGTTACGATATGGTTTTTAGGTATCCCTGATTCCATATCACAAATTTTTGGATTTTTTTGTCTGTCTGTTTGTTTGTTTGAACGAGTATCACGCAAAAACTACTGAACCGATTTTGATGAAACTTTTTTTGTTTGATATCTTATGATCTGACTTAAAATCTGGTAAATAATTTGTGCGGACAAAGTCGCGGGTTAACGCTCGTTATGAAATAAAAGCTTGTCTATTTTTCGCGAATTTGTGCATTTTCGTAGAACTCTCGAGTAATTTTTAAAAGATAGCTTATATTACATACGTACTTACACATATGCTCACGACTATATTTCCCGAGGGGGTAGTCAGAGATGCTTACGTAAAACCTGTTTTTATTCCTTTGCTCATCTATTCATGTTTGAAGCGATTAGATACATAGCGAACCTTAAGGTGGTTGCAGAGGGGTCACTTTTAGACAAAACTTTGACGCACTATACGCGTAAACAGTATTAATATAAGTAACTTTGTATATATAGAAAAATAGTTTTAGAAAATCTAGATGCCGCGTCACACATAACATTTGCAATAATAGCTTTGAAATTTTTAATACAAAATTTTAAAAGCTTTATATCTTCGTAATTATATTATAAATTGCAAATGTTATTTGTGACGCGGCATCTAGATTTTCTAAACTATTTTTCCATATATACAAAGTTACTTATATTAATACCGTCTACGCGTATTGTGCGTAAAAGTTTTGTATAAAATTGACCCCTCTGCAACCACCTTAAGGAGTATCGAGTTTGGGCATTTAATGTCTATATGCTATGTTTTATACGGGATTCCGTATCTTTACTCTTCAGTTCAGAGTCTGATGATGATCAGGTCATAATAATTGTTCTTGTTAGTCCAAATCAAGAACATTGTATATAGTATGTCAAAATAGTTGTAAATTGACATTGATGCTTTCGGAACCATTTATTTTTATGAAGAATGCATTACGTTTGTTTGGTGCGATTCAAGGCAGCTTCTTCAGCAAACTGTTTCATGCATGCTGTCTTCGAGCAAATTAGGTATTAACCGATTTCAAATAAAATTTCGTTTTAGCGGAAATAGCTCGTTTACAGTTTCAATAGACTTGAATAGACTAGTTTTTTTTTAGACCACTCATGCTCGAACTTGGGTGAAAATAGCGGAAAAAGTGTAATGTTGACTTAAAGATTCTATTTTTAATAGAACAACCTTAGCCACACTAACTTTCTTATGCATGTCTGATAGAAGTATAGTACCACTCTTAGATAATACGAGCGTTAACCCGCGACTTCGTCCGCACAAATTATATACCAGATTTTAAGTCAGATCATAAGCTATCAAACAAAAAAAGTTTCATCAAAATCGGTTCAGTAGTTTTTGCGTGATACTCGTTCAAACAAACAAACAAACACACAAACAAACAGACAGACAAAAAATCCAAAAATTGGTGAAATGGAATCAGGGACACCTAAAAACCATACCGTAACCTTTTTTTTGTTAATATCTTCAATGTACAGACAAACTTCCTGTTACAGTTTTATAATAGTATAGATAGATAGATAGACTATGCAAAAAGCAGAATCTCTTCTTCGGCCATGATGGTTATAATAGTGACAAAGGTACCAAATTCCAGAAAAAAATTTAAAATCCAAATATCTCGAAAACCGTGGCACTTTTACTGGACATTGAAGTCAAATTTCTGAACGGGTTTGAGGTCCTCTATCGGCGGACACTAGACTCTAACAAAAATAAAATTTTCGCTTTAAAGCTTAATATTTAGCTTATGGATCCCTAAATCGAAAAATGGTTTTCCCACACCCACAATATTTTTAAAAGACCTATTTAACGATACCCCACAACATGTGATAGGCGAGAACAAAAAATTTCATCCCCACTTCACGTGTAAGGGATGTACCCTAAAAAAAATATTTTGCAAGATTTTATTTTACCACTTTGTCGGCGTAGTTAATATGTATATCCATGCCAAATTACAGCTTTCTAGTACTAAGCGTCTCTGAGCTAAGCCGCGGACAGACGGACAGACGGACGGACATAGTGAAACTATAAGGGTTCCTTGTTGTCTTCGGAACCCTAAAAAGCCTCCTTCTAAGTCCCTTATTATACTTATTGTGACGGGCAACTACGGAACCCTACCCTGCGCGTGGTGCGACACGCACTTGGCCAGTTTGTAATTGTACATTCGATTTTGGCATATCAATTTGCGCATATTCGTACCAATCCTGAATATTGTGTATTAGCTTTGACTACTTATACAACGTGTTAAAGAATTAACGCAAAACTAGAAAGTAGTTTGTTTAGAATCGAGAGCAGAATCGAATTATCATAGTTTCAACATAGGTTTTTTTTTTCAAAATATTAAATAATTTGTTTGTAAAATTAAAAATTTACTGAACCCTATGTCAACTCACCGCACGGGCACACTCACCCTACTTACTACCGAAACAAGATTATTAAAATGTATCCATGAGTACGTTAGCGCTTTCATTCATTGCTGATAATAAATCATTTTTGCCTCTAAACTTAAAATGCGAAAGAATAACTTTAAATTTTAACTATCAAAAAACATTTCTGCCACTTTTTGCGGGGGGCGAGGTAACATGAAATCCGCAACTTTGGATTTTGTTCCCATAACTTTAGATTCTAATTTTGAACGTTAAAATCATGAAAAGTAGTCTCGCGTGAACCCCAAACGTTCTAAGTTCGAAATTATTGTTAAGGTATAAAATTGAATGCACTTGATTAATTGGTTTTTTACCGTGGCAGAGGGGAAATGCTACCGCAAGGCTAGTCCCATTGAAGTAGAAAAAAGTAGCTAGTCCTTATAATAAATAGTCAAAGTAAATATACTTTAACTATTTATTATAATGACTAGGACTAGGACCTAATAAGGTTATTTAGGTTTATTATTACTGCATGAAAGACAGTTTTTAAACCGTAGCTATTTACGTTACCTGTGTGGATGTCAAACATAGTATTATCCACAGATCACAAAAACTAAAGGGAGATGTGAAAAGGGGGCGGGGCCAGAGTCGCAGCAATATGCGCAAAAACGGAACACATTGCTCGCGACAGTAAGGATTCAATATATTATGAGGCTGAAAGCCAGTCGAGATATTATGTGTACATAGTTTACAAAGCTTGTGTAGTACTAAAGATTATTCGAACGTTGAGTTCTGATACCGCAATGGATAATGAGCACATTCAAGCTAACAAAATTCTTTCTATCTCGTGGTACTGGTAGTAATGCGACACTCGGTTTCGTACTCAGCGCGTTGGTTGGCATCTCTCTAGATCTCTATAGTATTATCATATCCAAGATTCAAGTTAGAGTCAACCAAATAAGCATACTCATATTTTAAATTATCACACAACTTGTTAAATTTTTAAATTCTTGCGTTAAATATTGAATTTATGTAGAGTGACGAACTGTATGAGGATATTTTAAAGAATTTCCGAAGAGCAGAGCACCACACGTGGCGTGGGCCGTGTGCATTGTCACACGGCACTATTGAGTTATACACTTAAAAAGCAGTACTGACACTAAAGTATCTAGTAATCATAGAGTAATTACGCGCTCCCCTAGGCTAGTATTTATTATTATTTGGTTATAAGGGCTTGGTCAATGACCAAATAGCTACTGCGACCTGGACAGATCTATTGTACCTGTCACCCTAGACCTAAAGGTCATTTCCTAGGCCCACGGACTTCATAAACCGTGTTATGCTTTTGGACGGGAGGTCCCTAATGTCAGTAGGTGTTATTATGTATCCACCTAGATGGCGACTCCTGCTGTGAATGAGCACTTCGCATTCGCAGAGGAGGTGTATTGGCGTTTCCTCTGCTTCACAGCAGAATCTGCAAGTGGGTGAATCTACAAGCCTCATTCTGTGTAGGTGTTTGTTTAACTTGCAGTGTCCTGTTAAGGCTCGTACTAAGAGCCTTAAGTCGTTGCGGTTTGAATTGATGGCATCCGAGGTACGTCTGTTTGAAAAGCCGGTCACAAGTTCTTTCGCATGCCTCAGTCCTGGTGTATCCGACCAGAGCTTACGGCTTTGGTTCACGGCCCTTTCCTTTAGCACACGTCTAGAGGTGTTGCGAGAGATGCCGCAGTAAGGCTTGGGGCCTATGGCGTCCTCTTCCGCCCCTCTTCGTGCCAGCTCGTCAGCAGCCTCATTTCCATCAATATCGCAGTGTCCAGGCACCCAGCCTAGGGTGACAGAGTTTGTCAGTCCTAGCTGGTTGAGTGCTCGGGCACATTCCAATGTTAGCCTTGACTCTATTTCATCAGATCCTAGCGCTTTCAGAGCAGCCTGGCTATCCGATAAAATAACAACATGTTTCCCCTTTCGGCATCTTTTCAGATTCTCATGTACGCAATCTATGATAGCGTACATTTCAGTCTGGAATACAGTGGCATGCTGTCCGGTGTCAGGTGAATCGCCTTTTTAATCCTTGGATTGCCGCTACATACTCCAGCTCCAGCACGGTTGTCCTTCCTGGAGCCATCTATAAACCAGACGACGTCTCCAGCGCTGAAGGATTGTGGGGTATTCCCGTTCCAGTCCTCTCTTTGGGGTAGGATTACCTTGTATAACCTGTAGTAATAGATACTCTTTCTTAGATTGTGACTAAAGTCTATACCGCAGCGACAAAAATTTGACCGGAAATTCGTTTCTAATGGTTTCGCTACAGTTTCACAATGGCAAACGCAAAAATGTGTTTAATAGTAGATTGATAAAAGTCACTCATTTCACACGAGATGTTTGGCGCCCCGAACGAATGTGAGGTGTGAACTTTAATTCGTCAAGCGATTCAGAAATTGATTTTGCATATTATATCTGGCTTTTGTTTACTTTCCTCGTATTCGAAATGAAAAGCAGAGTGTGAACTGACTGACTCGGGTGAAAGACACCCATTTCACATTTAGAAATATGGGCGCCCCTCACGTTCGTTCGGGGCGCCAAACATCTCGTGTAAAATGGGTGACTTTCATCTCTTAGTTAACAATCTACTATTTATTTCAGGTAAACACCCATAATGTACACTTTTAATATACCTACAATAGGCCAGTTATTTTACGAAGTTTTGTTAGTAGAGGTGGGAAGTAATTATTAATTGGACTTTTAAATTGTAACCGGCACCATTTAGTGACAAAAAGGCTATAAAAAACATAATAAAAAAAAATTCAATACGCAACATAGAAATCAAAATTGTGAGTCCCAGAAGGCTTTTAAATTAATAATATTAATACCAATGCACTCATTTGAATTCGATTTAACAATATACATTATTTTTGATCAATAAACTAGGCATTGAAATTTAAAAAATAAGGTTTTTATTAGAAAATTCGAATGTATTTTTCAAAACCTTCTAAGTAGACAAAAATATTTAAATCATGTTTAAAGTATGTATAATGATAATGCCTTTAATACGTGCTAAAAAAAATTAGCATTAGGTTTTTTATAACGACATAATAGCTAAATTTTAAAATTGGAACTGTTGCTGACGTGATTTTTTTTTAATTTTCGTACATTTCTATGCTCAAATTGGCTCTTAAATACAATACAAAAAAAAATCTATTAATAATTAGTCCCGACTCGAACCGTAAAATGACTGGGCTACAAGCATAAGAATGGTTGCGATTTGTGGCCGTAATGTGTGTGACGGCAAGCTCAAGCAACTAAGTCATCTTTTATGTTATGATAAGCGTACGCTATACGTTAATCTCGATAAGCCTAAACGTAACATATAGCCCGTATAGTTTCATTAGGTAGGTTTAGGAATCGTGCCTTTAGCATAATTTCAAGCCCTTTAGAAAACTAATCATCATCAGCTTCCAACGTCTCACTTGAGTTCAGGTCTCTCTTGAATAAACGTGAGGCGAAGTGGTCCCAACGCAGTCGGTGTAGCAAACCCACGTAATATACAGGGTGAAATTGATATCATTAGCATCCTTTGAAACTAAGAGTCTATCCATCAAACTGAACAACTTTTACTATGGAAGCAAACCGATCGGAGCAAAAAAAATCTGATGTTCCATACTAAACTACAGTGCCGTGCCGTGCCGACTCGACTCAAATGTATGCAACAGCAGATTTTGTTTGTGCTCCGATTCCGATTGAATTGCTCCCATATTAAAAGTTGTTCAGTTTGATGGGTAGACTCTAAGTTTAAAAGGATGCTAATGATATCAATTTCACCCCGTAGATGTAGGGTCCTTCAGATGCTGAAACTTTTTTAAGGGGATGATCTGACCATCAAACTGAACAACTTTCTCTATGGCATCAATTTCGGAAAAAATCAGCTGTTCCATACAAAACTACTCGAGCGAAATGTAAGTATAGGACTGTTTTTTTTTCGCGATTTTGATGTTGGTCCTATAGAGAAAGTTGTTCGGTTTGATTGTCTGCCGAGCGACAGCCATCAAACCATCTGGGGGCGTGCTAGATTATAAAGGGTTATTCCCGACGTCGTCCCCCACGGCTACGGCTGGGGTTGTACGACCAGGAAAATAATTCCGCTCGTCAGTCTTCGTTTGCGGAGAGAAGCCCGAGTCCCCGACAAAACCCCAAGTAATTTAGTAATCAAAGTGTGCAAAGTCGGATAGCAGCGAAAAAGGCGCGAAAACGGCGCGAAAACAATAGGGTAAACGGATTGAAGGTGGCGCATTCTGATTTGTGAATATAATTTCGCGCGGTATTAAAATTTGTCAACTCCGCAGGTACACACGGCGACACATCAAGCTATGCAAAACCAAAATAAGCTGGCCGCGCATAAGTAGAGTAATGTATATAACGACGCGCGGCCAGCTTATGTTTGTTTTGCGTAGCTTGATGTGTCGCCGTGTGTCTGTGTAAATCGGTAAGACTTATAAACCTGGTACTACTGTATCTATCTAGCGTAGGTATTGTCGCTACTGTTTCATTGGTGAACTGTGTTTGCGGATGTTATCTTTTACTTGAACAGCTGTCTTGAGAAAAAGTAATTTTTCGCATAATTTTGTTTGGTCGACACTTTATGCAAACGATGCTTTTTGAAGTGAAACACTTTTTTTTATTTATAATTAATGGACTCTTGCTTGTGCGTTAGCACTGCATTTCGGCCAGTGTCAAGTAGTTAATAGGAGAATCTATCCCAATCTCAGGGATTGCTTTGAAGAACAAGAAAAGATTGAGGATTGCGGAGCCTCGTGGCTGGCAAAAACGTGACGCGCGAAAACCACGCGAGACAAGTGCTCGGGTCAGAACCTGCAACGTGACACGAAACACTTTTTTGAAATTTGGATCCGCAACTTTTACGTGTAACGGAATTTCGAAATTTAAATTTGACAGCTGTGGATGTTCTAGTTGTGGTTCTAGATTACAACGTCCCTGGTTCTAGTCTTCACCATGTCTTTACTTATATATGGAAACGGATAGTTAACATTTTCCGCTTAAATTTCCACTTCCTGAAATATAAACACCACTTGATAGCTGGACGAGGCAGGATGGTGGGAGGACTTTAAGACCATCTCAAAGAAGACTTTCTCGAAGTTCCTCTTTGTGTCCTCTTTCCAACTAAAATGTTTTCCTGTAATACAAAATGTTCACTTCTATCGAGTGTCTTTACGACATGTTAGTTCCGACTGTTAGATGCTTTTAACTTATAAGTAAATAAAATACAACACGCAGGTACGCTGTGTACAGCGACTCACCTCCTGCGATTAAAAAGATTAAGGTTTGAAGTAGGAAGGATTTTAGTTGTTAAAAAAATATTGTAACTTTTTCTTTGTAAAATAAATTAAAAAAAAAAAAAGTAGGTACAGTAGGAAAAAGTATTCAGAGTATATATTATTTTTATTTCTCCACTTGAATAAACAGATACATCTAAATATCTACCGAATATAAATGACTGACGAGAATACGAACTTACATTTCAAGAAATGCAGTTCAACATGAATGGTGCTCTAGTATTGGTTTTAGCAGCCACAGTGGCCTGCGGTAAGTCGCGTCCTTTGCTTTTTTAACCTCCTAAAAAAGAGCGAGATTATGTCAAGACACGTAGTACTTAATATCTCTATGGTCAGGTTTTTTTGGCGGTTATTTTTCAGCTACGTTTGGAGTCCTCATATTTTATTGAATTTTTATTGTTTATAGTGAGTTTTGGTTCGTAAAATTAGTGTTGTTTTGCGTAACAAAATATCGTACATGTGAACAATATACAGTTCAGTGAAATATGAAGGTGTATGGGTCGTAAACAGGAAAAGTGTTCCGTCATATTGTAGCGCGGCAAAGCGGCAGGTTCACCTCTTTCCTGTGGACTTCTCTGCGTTTCCTGCGTTTCTCGATTGCCTCCAAAAACTCCAAAGAAGCGTTAAAACAGAGAACTCCAGTGTTTTAATAGCTATATATGAGAGAATTTTATTGACGACATCGGTTGTAAGGGATATTATAAGCCCTTTACCTTGAACAGAATAAAAAAAAAAAAATCTCTATGGTTAAGACCAGGAAGCTAATATAGGTATTGTCTATACCTTGGAGGGCACACTGCTAACAAGTCTGTAATGACCGTTCCATGACCGTTCTTCTTTCGGAAATTCTCGTCTATGTTTTTGACGTTACTTTGTCCCTTCCTAATCCAATGACAAAAATTAAAAAAAAAGTTTTTGTTTTATTTTTGTTCTGATAGAAAGGGGCACAAAAACGTTGAAAATATCGACTAGGGAGACGTACGAAAGAAGGTCGAACATTACCGTATCTGTGGCCATGGCCAATTTTCTTGTTTTCATGCTTGTAAAGAGGAGTGGCATCCAGGCACGTATCCAATGGGGGGGAGGGGAGGGGGGGAGAGATACGTGGGTTTTGGAAAACTGATTACAGCACTTACTTTTTCATTGTTTTTCTAATCAAATACGGGGGGTATTTAATTTTCGGGGGAAGAATATTCATAGAAGTTTTTCTATGGATATCCTTCCCCCGAAAATTAAATACCCCCCCCCCCCCCCCGAAACTAAAGTCTGGATACGTGCTTGGTGGCATCCTTTATGATTCTTAAATACTTGGTCAAGACTGTGCCTGCCTTTTTTTAAAGGCCAGGCGATCGAGCCTTGTCAGACTTAAAAAGTTAAAATTTTCAGTAAATAATGAAACAAGTATTCCATTGAATGATGCGTTGGCATCGTTTTAATCATCTCTTACCCCTCTTTATTATTTTAAAGAAACATTTTGAAATTGTGACCTTTATTCGCTCAGACCCCATCCCATAGAAAACTACAGGAAAGACGCTCATTACAGTCAATGATCTTTGCTAGAACATGCTAGAACGGTTCCCACAGCATCCCAGTGTGTCGTTCTGGAGCCCGATTGCACTAATTTAAACACTAATTTTAAACAATCCAATTACTACTCTATGTAACTGACAGCCTTTAACGTCTGAGCGATCTGTCAAAAGTTTTGACTCAAAACGGCTCTATTTTAACTACTTTCATGATAAGCTATACAGCGATTAGCGCAATACCAAATGTGTAAAAAGCTAAACTTCGCACGCAGTCCAATCATGGTTCTGTTGCGATTTATTTACCGCAATTGCCCTCCTGAACCCCAGAAGCAAACTACGTAAGTCATAGTTTCAGTACATTTTTAGTTTTCCCTTTGTTTTAGTATTTATTGTATTATACTTATTTTTGGGGTAAGTCTTCAACTCCTTGCGGTAGCATTTCCCCTCTGCCACATTTACATTCAATTTTATACCTTATCACTAAACGAGACAGCCTATAATTGCGAAACAATAACTACGATCTTATGACTTTTGGGGTTCACACGAGACTACTTTTAATGATTTTTAACAATCAAAATTAGAATCTAAAGTTATGGGGGAATAAAATCCAAAGTTGCGGATATCATGTTACCGCGCCCCCCGCAAAAAGTGGCAGAAATATTTGTTAGTAGAATTACACGCGTAACTAGTCCCTATATAAGTAGTCAAAGCACAGACCAGATTAAGAACATGCTTAAGCAAGCAGCAGCAAGCAGTATCAGTCTGTGGTATTGTTCACCACGTTTATTCTATTGCGCTGGTCGGGCGAACACAGAGAAACTACGGAATTTAATTTCCATTTTATTTATTTATTTAAGCAAAGGTAAAAAAACAACAACCCTTGTCCATTTTGTTTAGAAGACAGATCCAAAGACAAAGCAGAATCAAAACATAGAGTTCTTTCTATAACTCCTAAGAGTTTGGTTTGTTTGGACGTAATTATGGTCCTAAACAGGTATGTGTAATAATTATTACACAGACCACAGACTGATACTACATTTCAAATAAATAAGGATACAACAAAAATAAATAAAACAAATATTTAATTCTAGCTGTTGCTCGCGATTTCATACGCGTTGACTTAGGACTTGTTTATGGTTTTTTTTGTGGCAGACTTGTTTTTGTGACTTCTGAAAGAACAGCCCCTACTCACCCCTCTATGCACCCTACTCACCCCTACTCCCCCCTACGCACCCTTACTCATCCCCTACGCACCCACTACTCAACCCATACTCACCCCTACTCAGCCATACGCACCCCTACGTATCCTTACACACCCTTACGCACCCCTACTCACCCTCGACGCACCCTCTACTCACCCTTCTACTACCACTACTACTTTTCAATTTTTTGGGGTGGTCAGAAACATTGCTACACCCAAAGATTTTTTAAACCTAAAAAACTTTCAGTTATGAATGGTGTGTGTTATATGTATTTTTTATCGGGTCGGCATTTCATTATTGGGTCCCACAGAGAAAGGTGTCCACTTCGATGGTCTGAAACAACTTGTTTAAAATGTACGCTAGGGTAGCATGTGCAACTATTTCACTTATCAAGAGCCCGTTTTAAATTAAATTGGCGATTAATCGATTTGTTGCGGTTAGGTCTTGAGAAAAAATTGTATACGCTTAATAATATAATTGTGACATATATCTTGCCTATATTTCTAGACATATTATGTGGCGCCGGCAAAGCCCTTTTGTAATAATTATAGTCCACCTGCGATATTTTTAAAGTAGGAAGTAAGAATATCCGAAAATAATTGCATAGAACATAGAATTGCATGAATACAGTTAAAAAAAATTCCCATGTCATAGTTATTAAAGGTTTTTGCAAAATTTTTGTTTCCCACCCTAAAACCGAATTTTATTTTATGTTAGGTTTTTCGGCTTTTTTTTCGGTTGATTTTAGTCGAAAGTTGCATGAAGAAAACCTATTTTTAATGTAAGTAAGCAATTTTGTAAATAATATTCGCATTAAAAGCGTTCAATGCTTACATCTAATCAATCATGATTGAATCATCATTTAACATTGAACGTTAGTTAAGAAATCTTGATTATTTTTTGCGAATTTGCGTTTGTTCCCATTGGGACAATTGTTCAGTATCATTGAGTACGATGGTAGGACGAAACACCTTGGAGGCATCTTTTATTTTTAATTTTTCTACTAGATTTATACAATTTATCGAAACCAAAGTCATACCTCAGTATTTTTGGATAGTTTATAGTGAAATCGTCAATTGAATTTTTTCACTGGAATTACTTCAACTTTCAAAAATCGACGAGTGCGATTTTTAAAAAAAATCAAATCAGCAGTAGAAAGATGCATATCTCCATAGTAATATTGACATTTTCAACTGCTGAGCTCAGCGAATGAGTTTCAAAAATCGCACTCCTGAAAGGAAATGTGGTCGTAAATTTATGATAACTCTATGTTTTCCTCAACCTACGTGATTTTAAGATATTTTCCCGGTTATTCACTCCTTAAGTGGCTCTAATCTTGTGAAGTAATCGTAACAAGTGTTTTATTATTAATTATTATGCAAGTGTTTGAGTACGTGCTACCGGTTCTGGTAGAAAAAAAGATAATCAGAATATAATCATTATCATACACTTAGAAGTTCCTACGTAGGATTTACATTAGGTACCTACATATTGTGACTAACTAAGTACACCTAAGTACCTACTGTAAATATTGTTGTAAAATATGAATTCTGTCCATCTGTAAAACATAGATATATGTACTATTGGTTGGTACCTAACCCACATGCACAGTATCCTATCGATTTTTTAAATCGATTTTTTAAATCGATAGGATACTGTGCATGTGGGTTAGGTACCAACCAATAGTACATATATCTATGTTTTACAGATGGACAGAATTCATATTTTACAACAATATTTACAGTACACCCTGTAGATATAATATCTACAGGGTGTAAGTGACAGCCTAACAAATACTGAAACGGTGAACTCAGACCATCAAACTGTGTTCAGTTTGATGAAAGTTGTTACTTTCACTATATAGGTGGGCTCCACCTCAGGATTAGGAGTGCGATTTTTGAATCTCATACTTTGAACACAGCAATTGAAAATGTCAGAGATATGAATCTTACTTGCTACTGCTGATTTGACTTTCAAAAATCATACTTCAGGAGTGCGATTTTTAAAGTCGAATCAGCAGTAGAAAGATGCATATATTGCACTCCTGGAAACGCGAAAAAAATCAGCTGTCCCATACATTTTTGAAGGGTTGCTACAGCAGTTTTGTACGGGACAGCTGATTTTTTTTGCGTTTCCTGAGCTAGGGCTCCATAGTGAAAGTTGTTCAGTTTGATGGTCTGAGTTCACCGTTTCAGTTTTTGCTTGGCTGTCACTTACACCCTGTATACAGGTTGTAAAATTAAATACGTACGTACATATATTAGGGGGTGCTTCAGACCACCAAACTAAACAACTTTCATAGTCAACAACGAAATAGCGAAAACTCAAACTCGACTCAAATGTATGGGACAGCTTATTATTTATAATTTTTTTTTCTGTGTTGCCTCCGTAGTGAAAGTTGTTCATTTTGATGGTCGATGGGGTTTGCCACACCTTTAAATATTACTAGGCTTTTTGTTACATCCTGTATTGCATACAGGCTGCTTGCATACTTCACACAAAATAAATATGAAAAAAAAACGCTACAAAAACTCAAACATAAAATTAGTTCAACATTCAAACGTATTCCCCTTGGTACTTACTAATAGAACTGTCTCGGTAGGACTACGGGAAACAAACGGTCTTTTGGACTAATTATAATTACTTACAGACATTCTGAATCTAGCTTCCGTTGTTGGTGGAATTCTCACAAACAAATGACCTTAAATCTAAAAGCGGATGCGTACCTAGGTGTAATGTACTTTTGGCTGAACTAAATGGCAAATATTAAAGAACATGTCAGTTAATTTAAATAGTTTTTTTTTAATTCTTTTGTTTTTTTTGGAGCTTTTAACCCTGAGGTTACGTCAGCCCAATATAAATCGTGTATTATGTGCTTACGTGTTTTTGATTTTACAAATAATTATGTTGTTTTCGTAAAGACATAAATTTACGACTATATATAATCCCTTTTGGGATGGTCAGTGACATTGTGATGTAGGTAAATATATCGAACTATTTAAGTCAATGTCTTGCTGTTGCCCCACAATTGAGCCTATTCTTTATTCCAAAAAAATTATTAAAGTGTATTCACTGTTTAGGGATAAACTTTTATCACTCAATTCTTTTTTTTTTTCTTTTACTAACTTTTTCTTATTATGTGGAACATTCCATGAAAATAACAGAATAACCTATCAGGGCGCTTCATCGTCACTGGTATTCCACAGAACATCTTTTTTTTCTATGGTCCCTTCATTGTCTGCAGCAGGTGTCCTCTTAGCGAGCAGCGCTGTATATTATCAGTAGGTACCCTACGACAAAAGGAATATTTAGTAAATAAAAATATTAGGTACCTAGGTATATCCTTGTCATTTCAAATCCTTATGAAACATGATAATAATAGGTATTAATAGCCCAGTCATTTTACGGAGTTTTGTTAGGCACGGTAGGGAGTAATTACTAATTGGACTTTTGAACTGTCACCGGAACCAGAAAGTGACAAAAGGGCTATCTTAAACCATATTTAAAAAATCGCTACGCAACATAGAAATCAAAATTATGTGTCCCAGAAGGATTTTAAATTACTAATATTAATACCAATGCACTCATTTAACAATATTATACATTATTTTTGAGCAATAAAATAGGCAATGAAATTTAAAAATAAGGCATTTATTAGAAGGTATAAACCTTCTAATAAATATAGAAGGTTTTGAAAAATACATTCGTATTGAATGTATTTTTGTAAACCTTCTAAGTGGACAAAAATATTCACACTATGTTTGTAGTATGTATAATGGTAAAACCTTAAATAGGTGCAAAAAAAAATTTACCACCAGGTTTTTTAGAACGAGATAAAAGCTAAATTTTAAAATTGGAACTGTTGCTGACATGATTTTTTTTACATTTTGGTACATTTCTAGGCTCAAATTGGCTCTTCAATATTATACCGAATAAAAAATGTAAATTACCAATTAATCCCGGCTTAAACCGTAAAATGACTGGGCTATAACAGAATGTAATTCCGAAAACATAAGAAACATAAGTGGATACTACTAACAATATCATTGTAAAAAAGAGTGTTAGTTTGTTTTGTTTTTAAGATTGTCCTTGCCAGTGGCGGACTAATCCCTTCGGAGGCACGGGGCGGCAAAACTAAATGAGGCCTCCGAGTGTTTCTAGAAATTGAAATCTAAGATTTTTTCGAGCCGGGGAAAAATCTAGACATTGGCGCCGATGGAAGGGTCGGGCGTAGCAATATTTTGTTCCCTGGGAGGGCCAGGGAACAAAACCAGCCAGCCAGGCTAGGCCAGACTAGGTCGCTGTAAATCTGAAACATGGAGTGAGCGAAGCGAGCTCGAGATCAACACGATCGATCTGAAATCTAGAGCGAGCGAATAGTGAGCTTGAGATTTTACTCCTATATGATTACTGATTAGGTCGTCGCAGTGTGATATTACACCTGGAGAGACTTCTGCAATATGACTAGGTAGGTAGTTCCAATACAAGATAAAAACCAAGAACGAGCGAAGGGAGCACGAAAATTTACTGCAATGTAATGAGATCACAGCAATAGGATTTAGAACTAGGAGCGAGCGAAGCAAGCTCGAGATTAACACGATCGATCTAAAAATATAGAGCGAGCGAAGTGAGCTTGAGATTTTACTCCAATATGATTAGGTCGTCGCAGTGTGATCTCAAACATGGAGAGACTTCTGCAATAGGATAAGGTAGGTAGTTCCAATACAATAAAAAACCAAGAACGAGCGAAGCGAGCTCTAAAATTTACTGCATTATAACTCGATCTACCTCATGCTGAAATCAAGGAGACTTATTTTATCTAGAAATAAACATTGTAACGGGTTCTTACCGCGTTTTGGTATAACCGCGACCGATTAAATAATAACCGCGTAACTCTCAAAAACTGTATGACTCACTTTATGTCTGTAACAAAAGCTGACCGCAAAAGGATTTAGAACTAGGAGCGAGTGAAGTGAGCTCATGATTTTTCTATTTAATAACTGAATTGTGGAGCTCATTTCAAAATCAAGTTGATAGTGAAAGTGGTTTCTTGGTCCAAGTTGTGAAACAAATGCTAGATAGCTTTGACTAAGTATGTCAAAGCTAGATAGCGAGCTCGGTTTCAGAGCGCAGTACTAAAATGATTGAGCGAGCGAAGCGAGCTCGAAAATTCTCAATATAATAATGTAGATACTTACCTATTTTATTTAACTCTTTTTCTGACTTTCTTTGACTGCGTACGGAGCCTCTTACTCCAAACTGCCTCTTATTTACGGAACATAATCATTACTTTGGCCTTATTTTGGATTTGATTAAAAAGGAATTCTCTTCTCGAGATTTGGAGGCCCCCCCACGATCGGAGGCCCGGTGCGGAAGGAACGTGAGAAATATTGTAAATATGAGTGAAGCCAGGGCGGTCGACTAGTGTTTTATTATAAAATCATATAAAGGATGCATTGTCCTTATAAGCCATTTGCACTGCGGTTATCAAACCATTTCTTATTGCATTTCTTTGGTAAGTGTCGCACATAGAATAAGTATCTAAATATCTGTTGATCCTTTGAAATTCCATGTTTTTTTTCTGTTCTCAAACTACAACTCTACAGCATTTTTTTTTTTCAATTTATTTATTTATTTTTATTTATTTGAGTCCTTTTACCGTTTAGCGCCCTCAATATATAAGATCTAACGAAATTAGGTGAAACTATTTTAAGGGGATGATCAGACCATCAAACTGGAAACTTTCTCTATGGGATCAAAAAAATCTGCTGTCCCGTACATTTAGGTCGAGTAGGTTTGTATGGAATAGCTGATTTTTTTTTCGCGATTTCGATATTGGTCAAAGTTGTTCAGTTTGATGGTCTGATCATCCCCTTAAAATAGTTTCACCTAATTTTGTTAGACCTTATATAAAAGTTTTGTATAAAAATAGCTTTTAGGCTTTTGTAGTAGGTAACTTGGAGTATCACTTTATAGGTTTCATTGACAGAGAAATCATAAATATATAGTGACGAGGAGAGCGCCACTGAATGGTAAAAGGAGTCTTAACAAAATAAAATAATAAATAAGAACGCTTCGTAAAAAAATAAATGTTATTGTTTTAAACAAAAAAACGTGAAAATCATTAAAATTATAAGCAAAATTAAACGGATGTAAACGTTGTAAAAATTGCAATCAATTTTTTTTAAAACCCTCGACTAAAAGATGGTAGGTATAAGTAACGAAAGATAATAAACCAAACCCTAGAAAATCCGTCGGGGATGCCATTTCATGCCCTATAATCCTGTAATGAACAAAAATATTTAATTTGGAAACAGGAGTGCGATTTTTGAAACTCATTCAAGATGTGCAATGGCAGCCCTCAAAGAATTTTCAAGGGTTTGGTTTATTATCTTTCATTACTTACATACCTTTCATTTAGTGAGGGGTTTTTCAAAATTTTTATTTATTTAGGTAACCCTTTTTTGATTAGGTACAACGTTTACATCGGCCGTAGGTTTTCTAAAAATGTTTAACTTGCTTTTTATTTTCAACTTTTCAGACAATTCCTTCGTTATTGTCTAAATATACCAATCTTCTTCTTCTTATCGTGTGGGCAGAGCCCTGGTGTCAGAGTTTTTTCAGACCGCCTTACGGCCTCTGACGTGGTACCCATGATATATACCAATATACCAAATCGGTCAAGCCGTTTCGGCGTAAATGCACAGAAACTCATTTTGACGTAAGGAAAATGTTTACTGCAGCGCCCCATTTAAGAGCCATCGCTGATTAATCACAAACCCTTTTATAGAAAACCGTATCTAAATAGGGCTAGTCGCTTTGGAGATAAATGGGAAGATTCGTTTTGCAGACACAAACAAACCACCTCTCACCCTAAAGTTCCGTCGTAGGTAAAAATAAAAGTTTCGCATCGGTGGCCCGTTGCGGTTGCGGAGAGGTACCTTTGGAAACTCAATCTTGAGGTCTGGGTTCGAATCCCCATGAACGAAATGCCATGTACAGCCGATGAACTTATGTACGTATCACCGACTGCTCTCAGACGGAGAAGGAAAGCATCGTGAGGAAACCTGCAAAAAAAAAGAAATTCTGATGCGTATGAAAAGTCCACCAATCCCCACTGGGCACGCGTGGTGCACTAACGCTCATTGAGAGTAGGCCTGTGCCCTGCAGTGGGACATATAATATATATAAAGGCTGATGATAATGATGATGAAGTTTTGCATATTATCAAGAGTTGTGTTAATTTACAGGATTTTACGGAGTCAGCTGTTTGGAATCTGACACCAAAATGATTCTAGCGCCTCAGGTACGTGACATAATTGATTTATTTTCCCAGAAACAAAATTTAAAAATTCCCACTATGTCAACGCAACATCTGCTTTCAGGACTGCGGCTGCCCGTTGGTAGACGGAGGGCTGTCAGTGCGCAACTCGCCTATCTGCAGTGGCCTGGCCCTCTTCATGATTCTCCTAGAGGGCTTCATCAAAGGCCGGTGCGACATCGCGACCCCCTGCGAGAGGGTGGACTCTATTGAGGACGTCGAGCCGGAGTATGACTTCATTGTTGTCGGCGCCGGGGCCGCGGGCGCCATCGTGGCTAGCAGGCTGAGCGAGGTTGAGGGGTTTAATGTTAGTACACAAATACTAAACTGTGTCTTTCGCCCATACATTGGTGACTATAGAACCTACTGTGGTGGTGGGCATGGCATGCAACCCCCGACTAAACGAGAAAAATCGAGTTGCGCATATCTTTGTTACTTTATGTAATGCCAAAAGGAGCACGCATGACTGTTTTTTCGTTTCGTGGAATGCTAGCCCTCCTGCTGCGATATTTATTTTTCCTACTCTTCCTATCTTCTTTAGTTAAATTCGTTGCGGGTTCCAATACAGATAACAGTTAATCATCCCCAGGGCTGGCTGGCTTCATTGTCTAGTGTCACAATACAATCCTCTAGTGTTGTGTTGTGTCAACATAGTTGGTCCTGGTTTACAGGACTTATGAGTGCTAGGAATCCTATACAATTAGTGGGCCTATACAATTAGAAGATGCTTCGGATGCAGTGACTCCGACTTAGCTACAAATGCTACAGACAAGGAGGCCTGATTTTTTTATAACCTATTCCAGGTATTACTACTGGAAGCAGGCGGTCCTGAGCCGATAGGCGCACGAATCCCATCATTCTACAGAGCGTTCTGGGACAATGAGCAAGTGGACTGGAGGTACCGGACGGTGCCTGATAACTACTGCCTGGACCAGGGAGGGAAAGGGTGCGCGTGGCCACGAGGCAAAGTTGTTGGTGAGTTGTCGAAAATAAGCCCTTGAAACTAACTAGTTGATATGTGCTATTGGTAGTTAGACCACATATTATGCTAGACTTTACATCTACATACTGTGCTTCACACACGACGTGCGCCGGTCCCACAAAAATCGAAATAGGTATTTTTGTTGCGGGCTCAGTGTGAATTGTTGGAGGCAAGTTAGTGTTCATCTTGCTATCACGCTTTCAAGAATATTTCTATGTCGCCTCAATAGGCGCCGCGTCTAAGCTGGCTATAGGAAAGCCCAACTGCTTAACATGCTTTCCAAAACACGGAGGATGGCGGTGGTGGAAAACCACTTGAAGATGTCTTCCGATCAAAGACGTACATTTTTCATAAATCAATGTTATGCACCTTTTGCTTCCCAAAAGTCATATTGTATAAAGCATTTGACCTGCTGGTTTGCTTTCACTTAGGATATCCTGATGATGCCTTGATCCATATGAATAACAGATAAACCGACATAAGATCGCGATTATGCCGCAGTGACTCCTCTTTACTTACAAATTTTACAGGGGGCTCAAATTTACTAAACGGAATGATGTACCACCGAGGCCACGCGGCGGACTACGATGACTGGGTCGAAGCGGGGGCCAAAGGCTGGTCCTGGGAGGAAAACAGGAAGTACTTCGACATGACCGAGGGCAACAAGCAGATCGGGACGCTGGTTAGCAGTCAGCACCACTCCAGCTCTGGGACATTACCCATACAACAGGTATGTTCTTTTTTATGGTGGAAGCAGGAGCTAATTATGACATTATTTATTTTGAATTAGGCTTATAGTTGGCTGCATCGCCCATCTTCATCATTTGCTTTTTGGATCTATTAAATATTAATGATTTTTGGAAAAACCGTAGAAACCGAACCGAATAATGGTTAGACCACAGCGGGCCCCAGACATTACACTTAGCATAGGCGGAAGAACTTCCATTTGGTAACAGCCTGAATAAGAGAATAAAATACGACTCCAGTAGGCCTAGCATGCCACCCCCGAGAAAACGATAAAAATCGAGATGTGCGTCCATCTTTATTATTTTACGTATGCCAGAAAGAGTGCGCATGACGTTTTTCTCGTTTAAACGCTTTGTCTTGGGTGGCATGCTAGCCGTGCAGGGTGCCCAACAATCACCTGCTTTGAGTATACCAGCATTTAAATACATTTCCTAGTAGAAATCCACACATGCCTGTATAGGTCGCGCAACGAGTCATGAGTTTTCGAGTAAAGTGGTAAGTAGGTATTTTAGATCAGATTGATGACGTAAAAGGCAACTAATCGGCCAATGGCGTTCGCGCTTCGGCTACCTGCCGCTTCCCCCAGGGCACGTAGACCCGAATTAAATTTCTGAGCATTCAAGTTCTTCGTTTATGTTTCGTTGCGCGATCTTTACCTATACTTAAGGCTGCAGCCGACCGTACAAAAGTTTTTACCACGGAATAGGTAGCCACATTTACTTCTATACTATCTCTATTTAAATGCGATGGGAAAACTTGATTTCAGTTCTCATACCAGCCACCCTTCCTGTACGAGCTTCTCAACGCCATCAACGAAACAGGGCTTCCTATCTTATCAGATATGAACAACCCTGAGACGCCCGATGGATTCATGATCGCACAAACTATGTCCGAGTTAGTATTTAAGTCCAGTTTAGGGCTGACGCTTCAATGTAAGTTTTGTCCTAGAATAAATAAGGTTTGGTTCTTGTTCGCTGCTGCGTAAAGCTCTAAGGCTTGGTCATGTACTTCCTATCTCTATGGGCTCAGTATCCACCAAAGCGGAATGGAGCGAAACTCGGACCAATCGGATTGCTCAATTTTCTTCGCTTGTTAGAATCAAGCTATTTTATTGGTTGATTTTACACGTCTCCGCTCCGCTACGCTTTGGTGGATTCTAGACAAAGAAATTTAACCTTACAGATTCTAGACCTGTGGAGGAACATTTTGAATATGCCTTACAAACAGTAGTCTTGGGTAATAGAAAACATTGCTATCCACTGTCCATTATAGGTGCCGGTCCAACTAGGTACCTGTGTCACGCTTGACCGGACAGAGTTTAGGCACTGTTAATGAAATATGGATATTCTAAAAAAGCTATACTTAAAATATATCTGATCCTCTAGGGAAATATTATAGTTTTAAGTATAATAATATTGTATTATTAATTTTATAAAAACAAGAACAATATTTTTTTTCCTCAGTAACGGCCAACGAGTTACAACAGCGAGGGCCTACTTGAAACCCAAGTCTGAAAGACCAAACTTGAGTCTAAAGACCAATGCACACGTTTCGAAGGTCCTCATAGACGGAAAGCGTGCGTATGGAGTCCAATACATCGATGAGAATGGAGAAACGAAGACCGTAAAAGCGAATAAAGAGGTAATGAGAAAACACAAGGCGGGTATCATCATCATCTCAGTCGATAAACGTCCACCGCTGGACATAAGGCGTCCAACAACGACCAGTCCTCCAGCGATGCCATCATTCAAAGGGATTCCGCCGCCTTCACCAGGTCGTCTCGGTCAATCTCGAAAACTATTGGCCCCATCGACCATCTGTTCTGCGAGCAATGTCCCCTCCCCCTGACCTGCCAATTACCACATTAGTTTAGCAATTCTTCGGGCTATGTCGGATACCCTGGTACTGTTGTTGATCTCTTAATTTCTGGATCGATGGAAAGGAAAGCAGGGAAACTCTGAGCATAGCCCATGATGAGAGCATAGGCAAGGCAGCCATAGCAGGGAATTATTATTTTTTACTATTGCGATTTACAAACCAAATGCAATCGTAGGCATATGAATAGATAATAAAAGCCTATAAAAGAGAAACCAACACGAGATTAGTAGACTTATCTTGTATCTTGACATTTAACGCGAGAGTTTCGTTTCTATAGTTTACTATTATTATCTATTCAATATGCCGTAGGTACCTAAGTCCGGACAAGCAATTTAAAACCACCGGCTAACCTTACCACAATCGCCTGTATCACCGTCATAAAGCTCCTGTAAAATAAAAAAGTATCTTTGACATTACCACACAGATCATCTAGTCCCATTTAAATTAAAGTACCAGAATGGTCTTGTATTATTATGACTAGACGTCGACCTAACTGCAAATAATTAGCTGCAACAAGTATTTGTGTTTGACTACAGAATATTCGTCGAAAAGAGTAGTGGCTCTGCAATATCCGCTTTGGATCAATAGGAATAGGAACTTACTTGTTTATAAGGGAACAAAGCTTTTAAATATTTCTCCAGGTTATATTAAGTGCGGGTGCACTCAACAGCCCTCAAATTCTTCTTCTATCGGGCATCGGACCGAAAGATACATTGAAGAGCTTCAACATCCCAGTCGTGGAAGATCTGCCGGTCGGGAAGAACCTTAAAAATCATCTCGGAGTCACCCTGTATTTCATGCTAACTAAATTGGAAAACACTCAAGTTCTGGATTGGTCAGTTTTCACGGAATACATGCTGGGAAGGCTGGGACCTATGGCTTCAACTGCTATCACACAGGTATTAAAATGTTTTTAAAGCATATTTAAGTAAATTGAAGCTAACTGAAGGGAAAACTTGGACAAAGGGTTAGAGAAGAATGGAAAATGATGGGGCAGTAGCGTACCCTAGCGTGGGTTTTTCCCGCCCCCTCATCTCCCCTTATAAAACACATCGAGCGAAGCGAGCTTGAAATCTGTTAGCTAGGACAACTTTACTATTCTGGTTGTGATGTAGTTTGGTTGATCCATGTAAAAATAGAAACTTAGAGCGAGCGAAACGAGCTCGACTTTTTTCCTCAATACAAATCAGTTGGATTCAGAGCTTTTTACGTCAAAACATGTGCAAAGTAACGTAAGTAAAAGCTATGGATCGAGCGAAGTAAGCTCGTTTTTAGCACAACGTCTTAGCTGTGGTCAGACCATGGTATACCCTACCCTACGACCCCCTTGTAAGAGGAAGCTTTTGCCCTGCAGTGGGATTTCACATGCTAAAAAACATAAACAAGTGTTTACGACTACATTTCTCGCTGGGTAGATACAGTCAAAACACCTCACGTTTTGTACCTCTCTTGTTAGTGGCGCCATCTCGTGGTCTGTGGCAGTTCGGTTGATTAATATTTCGTGTGCAGTTGACAGGCATCCTGTACTCCAGCCTCGCGGACAGGAGCCGTGGTCAGCCAGACATTCAGTTCTTCTTCAACGGCTTCTACGCTGAGTGCTCCAAGTCCGGCAGGGTGGACGAGCCGGTAGGGGAAGGGGATTGCTATCTGGAGGGCAGGAATATCTCGTGAGTTTTATTGGTCTCTTAGTGAAGTAGATAGTCAGCCATGGGCCATGGTTGTAATGAGATCAAGGCACATGATTATGCTTATATTCGGCAATAAAGATTTTCTTTTCAGACAATCAGGTGATTCAGCCTGCAATGTCCTAACCAACTGAGGAAAAATGCACAAAGTTACATATCACTAGATCATAGGTTATGATCATCATTATCAGCCTATAAGGGGTGTAAAATAAAATATGACAGTTACTTACAGGGGTGCTTCAGACCATCAGACTGAACAAGTTTCTCTATGGTACCAATATCGATCGAATCTGCTGTCCCATACATTTCAGTCGAGTTATGTTTGTAGTTTTGTATGGGACAGCGGAATTTTTTTTCGCGATTTCATTGTTGGTCCCATAGTAAAAGTTGTTCAGTTTGGTGGTCTGAAGCCCCCTTTAAGTAACTGTCCCATTTTATTTTACACCCTGTATATACGTTACGTCCCACTGCAGAGCGCGCGCACCCCAAAGAGTACTGCGGGTGTATGGGCCACCACGCGCAACCCGATCACAAATCATAATCATAATCATTTTTATTGTGAATCATAGGTAAAATTTACAGATGTTACACAGGTTGTAAATTACATTACAGTTTCGCTATGTCCTGCCGCATGGGCGCACAATAATTAGTCCTAGCATGCATGCAACAGAATTTCTTCTTTTGCGTAAGCAGGTTTCCTCGTGATGTTTTTCTTCACTGTTAGACATCAGTCGGTACTGCGTAGGTTAAAATATAAGAAGAACTCATTGGAACATGGCATGTCGTCCGTGCGGATTCGAAACCAGACCTCATGATTGAGGGTCCATACCTCTTCGCAACGACAACGCGCCCTCGACGACGATTTCCACGCTCACGCTCAACAAGCTCCACAAGTACACAATTCGGAACAATTCAGATTACCTGTTATTTGACATTACAATTTTAGGATTACAAGATAACCTGACCTGAAACGTTTAAATTTTCTGGCAGGAGTAACATTTAAGTAAATTGGGTAATATTAGATAGTACCTAAGTACCTGACAAGTGGGCGGGCACATTGCTCGCAGAACCGATGGCCGATGGGGCCGAAAAGTTCTCGAGAAGCGACCGCGTACCGGAAAGCGCAGCGTAGGCCCCCCACGAGGTGGACCGACGACCTGGTGAAGGCGGCGGGAACCCGTTGGATGAGGGCATCGTAGGACCGGTCGTTAAGGCGATCCTTGGGCATATGTTCAGCAGTGGACGTCCATCGGCTGAGATGATGATGACCTAAGTACGTAATACTCAAACATATTTCAGCGCAAACGCGGCTCTCCTGCTGCCCCGCAGCGTCGGCTACCTGACACTGAACTCGACGGACCCCCGGGATCCCCCACTCTTCTACCCAGGATACTTCTCCCACCCTGACGACATGGTCATGGTGAAGGACGGAGTTAGATATCTGCAGAATATCTTTGAAACTGACGTTAGTACCTACCTATACACAATAACATATTTGTTTCACAATGTGTCTGTCAAAAAGTGGTCTTCCACACTAGGGTTGAAATTGGGTTGCTCCTATCCTATGACGAGTACCATTTCAACCTTAGTATGGAAGACCACTTTTTTAGCAGACAATTGTGTCATTGTGAAACAAATATGTTATTGTGTGCCTACAACCTCCTGTTTGCGATTGAGGGTAGCCGGATACCTTTTCCTACTCGTCGTTTCAAGGCAGTTTTAGATGTTATACGCGCTGTTAGTGTTTTGATAGATCGCCACTCCTGATCATAGTTGTACCTACGAGTACAGAACTACATACAATTTCTGTTCGTATTCCTTGTGCTTTCAACCATCTCAATCTGTCTTTTACTTTTACTACAGATTGCTATAATATTTTTGACAGATAATGCAGAACAAATACGGCATAAAGCTCGACCCGGAGTACAACAAGGGTTGTGAGGATTCAGGCGACGAGTGGACGGACAACTGGATCGAGTGCATGGCTCGGTTGCACACCGACCCGCAGAACCACCAGCTCGGCACCGCCGCCATGGGACAGGTCATAGACCCTCAGTTGAGAGTCTACAATGTTGAACGTGAGTTTAAATTACCTACGAATTAAAACTAATTTGAAGTTTGGAACATTGCCAGGTTGCACGGTCAAGTTATAGACTAAGAGATAAGTGTACTTTTTGCAACCATCAGCTGCAAGGCTGGTTCAGTGTTTATGGGGTGTAGAGCATCTCTGTGATGGGGATGGACCCGGTCTGCCTGCATAACTCCAGTCGGTTTAGAAGTTACTGATGTTTAAAGGTCTGTAAAAAATTACCGATCAGCTGCAAGGCTGATCGTATCATATTATTGTAGTATGCACTTCAGCTACGTGAACAGTACAAAAAGTGACATGGTTCATCAGTCGGTTTAGGAGTTACAGCCGTATAAAGGTCCGACCTTTGAACGACAGTATCTCCTTAACCGACGGGCAGTTCATGTCGGTTTTTGTACTGTTCACATAGCTACAGTGCACACTACAATATCGTAAATTTTTTAAAGACCTTTTAACATCAGTAACTTCTAAACCGACTGAAGTTATGCAAGCAGACCTAGTCCATCTCCATCACAGAGATGCTCTACACCCTATAAACACTGAATCAGCCTTGCTACTGATGGTTGCAAAAAGTACACTTATCTCTTATAATATTAGCAGGACAATACCAATGCCAGCTTCCTGGTTAATGAAATACTAAAAACGGAAATAAAATTTCATAGTACTGCCGTATCACAGTATAAGAAAGAGTGTCTACATGTATTACTAAGCCATATTTCACATCAGAAATGATGTGATACGTCAGAGAAATATTGTGTTTGACATAGCTCAGAAAATTTGCAAGCTGAAGTGGCAAAGGGTTGGTCATATCTGCCGAAGAACTGGCAACCGATGGAGTGTGTGAGTTCTAGAGTGGAGACCACGAACTGACAGGCGTAGTGTGGGACGCCCGATGGACCCACGGCCTAAAAAAGGTAGCGGGGAGCGAATGAATGAGGAAAGCCGAGGGTAGTGTTGTGGCGCGCCTTAGGAGAGGCTTATGTTCAGCAGTGGACGATGATAGGCTGATGATGACGAATACACACAGTAAATGATTTCTATTTCTATTTCTACCTCAAAAAGAATGAATCAATACCGCCATTCTGTAATCGAGATAATTTCCTAGATTCGATGACAGCGAATCTAGACTTGCACTCCAAAGCATAAAATATAAACTACTATTTTACTCGAAAGGCAGTCCACAATGTGCCACATTATGTACTCCGAAATTCTGGCCCTGAACGAATGGACTTTCGGTATACCGTCAATTCGTTATCGTTTTGGTCGGAACTTCATTGATGTAGATTTAACATTTGAACCAAGACTCCTAAACCGGCTTGCAACTACACTCACCACAAATTGATCAATAACTTTCCTCTATCGATCCACACCGATAGGTCATTTATCGTTAGCATCCTTTTAAACTAAGACTACCCATCAAACTGAACAACTTTTACCACGGAAGCAAAGCGATCGGAGCAAAAAAAAATCTGCTGTTCCTTCCATACTAAACTGCACCCGCCGCCGCTGCCTACTCGACTCAAATGCATGCAACAGCAGATTTTTTTGCTCCGATCGGTTTGCTCCCATAGTAAAATTTGTTCAGTTTGATGGGTAGACTCTTAGTTTAAAAGGATGCTAATGATATCAATTTCACCCTGTATAACAATCGATTTTTTTTCCTCTACGGGTCATAATATTTCTGACTCAGCTTTCCTCTTTCCCCTACCCAAAACGACAACGTAAATTATGGTTCAATATCGATAGACTTCATACTACGAATTCTTCATACATAAATAATTTTTTTTCGCAGGTTTACGAGTAATAGACGCTTCGTCGATGCCGACGCAACCTACAGGGAATCCCCAAGCAGCAATCATGTTGGTAGCGGAGCGGGGCGCGGCGCTTATCAAGGAGGACTGGGCATAGTTCTAAATCAACTCTTAGGATAACCACCAAAGAGTACAAATACGACTGTGATTCACTATTGCGACATCTTAGAAAACTAACGTATTATATTTGACAAGTTGACCTGCTATTGTCCTATGTAAACGGAACACTATGTTTATCATATTCCAATAGGAAAGTGCCAGTAGGTAACTATCTAAACGATAAAGTGATCTCAAAGCTAGATTTTCAGTACAAATCAACACAATAAAAATCACAATGTTACATACAACCTAACTAATTAGTAACCACTAACCAGCATGATACACAGCCATTGATGTCTTATGTTATATGAGATCTTTGACTATTTATTATAAGGACTAGCCTTGCGGTAGCATTTCCCCTCTGCCATAGTATAAGATCAATTAATCATGTGCATTTACATTCAATTTTATACCTTATCACCAAACGAGACACCCTATAATTGCGAAACAATAATTTCGAACTAAGAACGTTTGAGGTTTACACAAAAAATTCCTTCAAAATTAGAATCTAAAGTTATGAGAATAAAATCGAAAGTTGCGGATTTCATGTTACCTCACCCCCCGCAAAAAGAACCAGAAATGTTTGTTAGTAGAATTACACGCGTAACTAGTCCCTGTATAAGTAGTCAAAGTATGAGATCAATGTATACACCACATAGACGAAAATTTTTTCGCTTGCGCTGATAGACTGAACCACAACGTAACCACGTATGAGACAGCGACAGTCATAAAATCCTATACAATCCTAATCAATTTATATGAAGCTAGATGACTGACTCCGGAGTCAGACAGCCGTCTTAGTACAAAAAAGCGATTACGTCGTTAAGGACAGCAATAAGTAGCGATCTCCTTTTTTAACTAGAACGAATTTGCTATGTGCATCTCTTATTGGTGAATATGACAAGACTCGTGCTTCATTCTAGTACCTTCTCTTTCTACAATACACCACAATTTTTATATGTCAGAAAAATGTCAAAAGTGTATTTATAATAGTGAAACCACAGAGTATAATAACGTGAAACTATAACCTTTTCCTAAGGATCGTGAAAAATAATTCTGGACCGCCCATTGTTTAAGTAACAAATAAACGCAATACCGGAACTCAGTTTTAGTTTTTACAGAACATAAAAGAACGAAATTTCACATTTTCAATCATTTGAAAAGTTACATTTACAAACATTGATTCTGTAAAAAAAAAAGTTTTTGGATCTAGCATTCATTTGTTCGCACATTTGTTTTGTTTGTTTGTTGTTTGTTTTGTTTATTCGTTATTCTATAGCAACATCAATATATTGAATATGATTATTTTTTAATCTGTATTATACCAATAAATATTACAATAAAGGACCTAGGATTATGCCATATTTATAAAAATAGGCAATTTTTGCTATTTTAACTACTAGGTTATAATATACGACCAATACATTATTGTGAACAGTTAAAGATTAATTTTATTATTATGTAAATACATACATGAATATGCAATGTAATGTGATATTATACAAATAGACAAAGATGAATGTTACACAAGGATTTTCATTTTTAAACCGCTAATTAAAACCGTATGCGTCAACCCAGCAACCAGGACGTACGTAGTTTCAGAAATCAGCCGTGACGGCACTGGAGCACTATTTTTGTCTTCTATACTATTATTAAACTGTAACAGGAAGTTTGTCTGTACATTGAAGATATTAACAAAAAAAAAGTTACGATATGGTTTTTAGGTGTCCCTGATTCCATTTCACCAATTTTTGGATTTTTGTCTGTCTGTTTTTTTTGTGTGTTTGTTTGTTTGTTTGAACGAGTATCACGCAAAAACTACTGAACCGATTTTGATGAAACTTTTTTTGTTTGATAGCTTATGATCTGACTTAAAACCTGGTATATAATTTGTGTGGACGAAGTCGCGGGTTAACGCTCGTAAATTCTAATTATTCATACGAACCGCCGACATTCGAGTCGGTACTGTAATCGAGAGTCGGTCTAAGTCTAACTTGCTCCGATTTAATCATTATAACACTTTATTGTACATACAGACACATTGATACAGATAATAGAAAAGACATGTACAAAGGGCGAGCTTATCTCTTAAGAGATTTCTTCCAGCAAACCCGCAACAGTGAAATTTAGTAAAAGAAGAGAGGCAGACATAATGTATACATACAATCAGTGACAAATAAGATAATACGGAGCATAATAAAATACAAAATTAATACCTATACAAATAAAATATATATACTTATAATAAAAATATATAATTATACTAACTAAATACCAAATACATATTACTATACCTACTAGCTCATTGAGTGGAAAGATAGTGGTCTTTTACTTGCTTTAATATTTAGAACAGATTAGAAAGAATGACACGATGATGTGTCTCTCGTAACACAAACTTAGGTCACAAGCTATATTATAGTTAGGGTTGCTATACACATAAGCGAAAAAATATGTATAGATTGTTCGGGAAAAAAGCCGCTCGTCTTTGCCGCACGAATAGTGGCCGGGCAAAGCAGGATGGAACAATCGGCAAAACCGGGCGGTAAAAACGAATGTATGCAGATGAATGTTCGAATGATGCGTCTTCTCGAACGAACTACCCGATCGGCACGGAAAGAACTACTTGATCGGCACAAGCCGAATGAAGCCGAACAAGTGCATGATTGCTTCGAGTCGGCTTTGTTGATCGACAAAATACTGCCGAACCGACAGTGCCGACCCGCTTATGTGTATAGCAACCCTCCTTTATGTTCTATTTTTACTGATTATTGTCGGTCGTCTGCGTTAGGCCTAAACCCATGCCACGTTATAAGAAAAGAGTACTACGTACCCAAACACTATTTTTGTCATAAAATTTCGTAAATGGGCGGAGCTTAGAGAATTCAGAACGGGCGGAGAGATCAATCGACACCACTAATCTAATTAGAACATTTATTTACGTTACCTTCTTTACATTTTTTGCTGGACCTGTATTTTTTGCAACATATTCGAGTTTATGACTCACGACTATGTCACATTGGTGTATGTAGAGAGAATTTCTCGCTACCAGCATGGCTAGCATGCCACCCACGACAAAGCGTTTAAACGAGAAAAAGTCATGCGCGCTCTTTCTGGCAGACGTAATATAATAAGTATGGAGGCACATCTCGATTTTTATCGTTTTCTCGGGGGTGGCATGCGAGGCATACAGCTACAATCTAAGTTTTATTTTTCAAATAAAAAACGATATAAAGTTATTAATATAATTTTATACAAAGATGGCAAAACGAATACATACAAATACATGATTAAATAACCAATACACACTATTTTGCAATAATACTTGGTGAAAAAATTCTGACCTAACACTAAAATAATTCATAATTTTCAAACATTTTTCATTTAAAACTTAAATATTTCATTTAAACCAAACTAAACTGTTAGCGATCTAATTCAAGGAATGATATAATATAATACTTTGAACCAATCACATTGAATCATGCCTGATTACAATATTTTTGTAAATTAAGTCTATGTAATGCCTCACCAGATTTTAAAAACCTGTCATTCTATAAAAAATATCGAATTAAAAATTACCTGCCACATATTTCAAAGTAAAACCATACTCCAATCCAATCTCTACGCATTTATTAGCGTAAATCAAACATCTTTAATTTTTTTAATGACATAGTGATCTAACTTGCTGAAAATATAATTATAATGAAGATTGGATGGAAGATAATGATTTCTAATCGATGTGAAATTTCGTGTAATGAGAATCAGAATTTGAGTTGATAATTTTTGGATTGGTGTTATATAAACAAGATGACGATCTTTTTAAAATCTGGCATGACTCTAATTTAAATAACATGGAATTACAATTTTAAAAATGCATGAAATTAATCATCAAATGCAAGGTACAGCTACATTTTAATTAGCACCGCCATGTTTTGAGATTATCCAGATATACGTATCAAACTAACTTAAGTTCTACGCTGATTATATCTTATACCAATTAAATTAGTTTGGCAATATAAAATCTACAGAATAATAAACTTGACATTGGGCAGGTCCCAATGTTCTTTGTACATAATATAGTAAATTAAAACCCAAGATCGAAACTAAATGTTTATTGCACAATGAAACCTGCCAGCTTGTCCTCCATGTCTATTTCACTTTCGTTTTATTTTTATTAACAACATTTTTCGCAAGTTTTGCCGCGAGCGGTTGTTTTATTCGCGTTGTGTTCGCGCGGTTCGCGTTTGAGATTGCCACGAGGTTCGCGATCTCTTGTCAACTGTGTTTTGGGTTTAAAAAAAAAATTTTGAGATTGGGATAGATATTTCTACAAACTACGACATTGGCAGTAATGCAGTGCTAACCCACAAACAAAAGTCCATTAATCTATACTATTATTAAACTGTAATAGAAGATTTTTTGTCTGTCTGTTTGTGTGTTTGTTTGAACGAGCATCACGCAAAAACTACTTAACCGATTTTGATGAAACTTTTTTTGTTTTATAGCTTATGATCTGACTTAAAATCTGGTATATAATTTGTGCGGACATAGTAGCGGGTTAACACTAGTTTATGAATAAAAAACTACATTTTATGACCAACCTTACCCCTCCATATAAATATAAACTTACTTTGTGATGTGTTTGTCAAAATGAAATTATAAATTAAAGTGTTTTTATGTGTAAACGAAACACTTGCAATGATTAGATATTCATGATTATATCAAGGTTATATCAGGTAAGGTGCTCTAATACTCGCATTACAATTCTGCGGTTCCGTCGACCACAGTAATTCGAGATTTTATAATGCTATTCTAGCATGCCCAGTGTCATAGTAGGATAAGTATTGTGTAAGTTTCCGATTATATCGTTTGCAAGATCAGTAATTTCGTACGACTGTGCTAGGCAATTTTTAAGTAATATTTTTTTTTTTTCGTGATCATCATTACCCATTGCAAAAACGCTAAGAACTGCCAGAAAACATCATGTCGATTTAATACCAATTGAAATGAGTAGTTACGCAATAAAGGCCCTGGGTATAATACATTTGGGTTGAGTTGAGTAGAATTGCAGTTTTGTATGGAACAGCAGATTTTTTTTTCGCGATTTCCACTTTGGTCCCAAGTTGTTCAGATTGCTGGTCTGATCATCCCCTTAAAAAACCGTCAGTGTAATAAGGACCCTATATACGATTTTAAGGGTGGGCTGCTGCAAAATAACGAGCGTCTCCCATGGTATGTTACGCCTAACAAACAACAATGGTTATCAAGGATTTCAACCATGAACAGAAAGACTTGTTTCGTTTTTGTTCCGCGTGAATTCGCGTTATCAGCTTAAAAACAAAACGAAAGTGAAATGAGCCGTAACAAATTACTGTTCATCCTTATCTTTAGCACCATGCTTCAGGATGCGAGTGAACTCGACGTAATCGAAGAGGCCGTCGCGGATGGGCGCCTCGCGGAGCATTTCGTCGACGTCGTCGTCCGTGAACCGGTCCCCCATGGTGGTGAGCAGCTCGCGGAGACGCTCCTCGTTTATCACACCGTTGTTCTCCTCATCGAAGCATCTGGAGAGCAATAGCTTCGTTTGTTTAAGCATTAATATTAGCCTTATGATTAGAGGAAAGAGCCTGCCCGAGTGATGAAACCTGAGTTCGTCTGGCGCACCCTGGGAAGTCAACCTCGACACGACCATTGGGGACTGGCTTATCTATCCACTACAGCATTAGATATTGTCATGCGATATAGCTCAAGCTGACATGAAAGAACAAGAAGCCCTATGAACCTAATCATAATGAATTGTCTCCTAGGTTTACATAGGTCCACGACAATCTGCGGCGCCTTTTAATTCTCTGATACGCATAAAGAAGAGCTAAGCCGCAACCCGTACAAAATAATGGAAAAAGCTTACAAAGGGTTCTAGTTGTCCAGTATGATTTCTCTACCAGCGCGCGATGCGCCTTTGTTGCCTAGAAAATTACCTCTTGTCGCGCTTTTTAGAGATAGAACGTCGCGCTTGCAGCGACAAATAGTAAAAGCAGAGTCGCTTGGAAATAGAGAAATCATACTAGACGGACTGGAGAAGAAATGCCAGATATAGAAAACAATGGAACATGTTAGAAAAGGCCTTTGTCGAGAGGCACACTGAACTGAGAGACATAGCTACAAAAATATATTACATACACACAAAAAGTTCAGGATAACGGGTTGATTGATTGATTGACTGAAGATGCAGCTTAACTATGCCATACTGCTATGCAAGACTTACAGGCAGTACAGGCAGTGGTTCACCTTTTAAAACACTTGTGAAGTACGATTAACTCACCCGAAAGCGTTTTTGATGACATCCTCAGGGTCAGTACCCTGCAGCCGTTCACCGAACAGGGTGAGGAACATTGTGAAGTTGATGGGTCCAGGCGCTTCGTTCATCATGCCCTCTAGGTAGTCTTCTGTTGGGTTCTTACCTGTAGAATACAATTCAAGTTTGTAGATTGATAGCATGTATAAATGACACATACCATACCATAAATGCTTCAATATTTCTAAGATCATCACTGCTGCAATGCACAACACTATTAATGTTATTAATGCTTTGTATTATAAAAAACTATTCTTTCTGTGGGTACAAAGGAGTGTGGGAGAAAAAGTCTGAATCACAAGGTGAGCCACAATCTGTGCCTACCACAGTGGGATGCCACTCTTTCTTATCGTGTGGGCAGAGCCCTGGTGTCAGAGTTTTCTCAGACCGCCTTACGGCCTCTGACGTGGTTTTTATGTAACTACTACTACCACCAGAGATAGTAGCCGGGACCAACGGCTTAACGTGCCATCCGAAACATGGAATCATTTTTTTTTCAGACAATCAGGTGATTCAGTCTGCAATGTCCTAACCAACTGGGGAAAAACGCACAAAGTGACATATCACTAGAATACCTACTAGATACCATTTGAATATGTAATTGTATACACAGAGGTTTATAAGCGAAAGGATAGCCACATATCACCACATTACATATCATTCCATCTTGAAATCTTCTGTACTAAATTGATTATTGTACACCTACAACTACATCATCATTATTTTAAGGCCTATTAAATGATAAATAATTTAACTGGACTACCAAAAAATTGTTAAATGTTTGTTGTGAGAAAAAAACATTTATTATTATGTTTTTTATATGCTTAAAGTGAGCCTTGCTACATCTGCCTGCAACCGACAGTTGGTAATTATAGCAATATTTTTGACTGACCACCCTAAAAGAGATTATGATCGTAAGTATAGCTATCCAGTTTCAAAATAACCAATTGAGAAATAACATCATAAGTAAATCCTGACGTAGGCAACAATTTGTGTTGTAATGCCTATCAATGGCTATCACAGCATTTCATTGAACCCAGCAAATTCTACTATGAGTATAACTAGTCAGACACCAGTAGTAGAATGTGTGTGTCCAATGTTGTGTCTGGGACAAAGAGCTTGTCAGGCTAAGTAATTCTATAATGGAACTACAAGAACAACCACATAGTAAAACTTCCATAAATTATTCAGATAAAAAAAACTAATACAATAATTAAAATAATCTAAACTATTATAAAACTGTAACAGGAATTTTGTCTGTACATTGAAGATGATTAACAAACAAAAAGTTACGATGTGGTTTTTAGGTATCCGTGATTCCATATCATCAATTTTTGGATTTAATGTCTATCTGTTTGTTTGTTTGTTTGTTTGAACGAGCATCACGCAAAAACTACTGAACCGATTTTGATGAAACTTTTTTTGTTTGATAGCTTATGATCTGACATAAAATCTGGTATATAATTTGTGCGGATAAAGTCGCGGGTTAACGCTCGTAAATAAACAAAAGTTACCTAAAGAAGCAAGCATATCATGCAAGTCATCTTTATCAACAAAACCATCACGGTTCTGATCAATCATGTTGAACGCCTCCTTGAACTCTGCAATCTGGGCCTGGTCGAACATGGCGAACACATTGGAAGTCGCGCGCTGTGCTCGCTTCTTGTTGGTGCCACGGCGGCCGGCAGTCTTGCGCGACGACATGTTGAAGGATCTACAATGATACATATAATGATGAGGAGCGGTGATATGCAAAAGAGCTTGCGACTAAATCACCATGTGGAGATTCAATTCATGGCCTGTACCACTAAGTTCTACAGTATTTATTAATTTGTCATTATCGCTAGCTCTGCAGTGGAGGAAACCTGCATACCCTAGAGCGAAAGGAAAATACCATAAGTTCGGAGGTATGTGTAAAAATATGAAGAGTATGGGGCGAACACAAAAGACCAGCAATGGTTTTATGATTTTAGTGTTATAAGCAGGGTTTGAAGAAAAATATCTTGATAATTATAAAATTATTGAAAAAAGAAAAATATGCAATGTTCCGACACGTGTATCCGATCACGATTCGCAAAAAAGAAGCTCACAATCACGAAATAACTTTTTCACTCTTTTCTGTTGTTTTTCTCAATTATTTGTTATTCTTTGTGATATGAAACGAAAATGCAGAAGGCTGTGAGCTGGTTGGTCTGGATTTTATTAAAACAAAAACTGCAATTTTAGAACTTTTAGTTAGAAATTTTACTCAAAACTAAGAATCAGCTTAGATAATTATCCAACAAAAAAAATAATTATCTTGATAATTGCCGCATTGGGGTCCATTGTATCATGTGTACTGAATTTCTCTTTTGCTAATAAAGATATTTGTATAATTTCGAACCCTGTTTATAAGCCTCGGCTTGCAATAGCTGTCTCAAAATAATAATACATTCTTAATTAATTAGGATCAGGACAAATCAATGAAAAACCATGTAGCATGTAAGCAGTGACTATGCAATGAGCTGTTAATGAAGCAAATGATTATCCAGATAAAAGCAGATGGCTATTTATTGTACCTGTCCACCCAACAGGTACACAAATTGGCAGGACAGAGCATTCCGTTGGACCAGTGACCTAAAAAAGTTGGCAAGGAGCGCTGGATTAGGAAGGCCGAGGATAGAGTTTTGTGGTGCACCTTGAGAGAGGCCTAGCCAGATAGATGTTGACCCAATGGGAGACCGACCCATATGGTATCATAAGGTTGGAACATACATCTAATATCTGCCATGCAGGAGTTAAATATATACCTACATCTTTAGGAAATCTCTTGCAATGGATTTATCATAGCCGTAGTTTATATATTAGGTATATGAAAGCCATCTTGGGTTCTACAGTATGGACATAATGTATTATTACAGAAGATAGTACCTTCCTTTTGTACTTATTCATTTAGGTAATACTAATATTTTTTTATTTAATCTTTGTATTGCCACACCTAAATTTGGCTCATACAAACATTGAATCAAGATTATTATTGTTTAGATCTCATTTGAATCGCGTTTCGAAAATATATTGTATCCAAGCATGTATCCAGCCTTTTGGTTTGGGACAGGCTCGCGCAACTCTCTAACAAAAAACGTTATATAAAACGTGCACTGCCACCATTAAATTTCTTTGATGGTTGGAAACGTTTCATACATTCTGGATCATGACCAGTTTTTAGTATGGAAGTCCCGACTCCTATAACGTAGTGAGTTACATTCTATTTGGTTCGGGGGGGGGGACTGGCTGACATTCATTTTTTGGTTGGAAAAACAAAGAAAAAGAAACCGATGCAAATATTCGGATTTCAAGGGAGGATTTATCCCCCCTGTATCATACATACCTGAGAGCAAGAAACGACGAAAGAAATGAACCTGGCGCTGCAAATCACACAACCGTTTCTCCAATAAGTTACACAGAACAATGAAATTTTCCTAAAGCGAGTACTCCAGGTTCATAAATAAAATTAATGAACCTCACACGGTGCCATTCAACTTATCACTTGCGTCCGCTAACAAGAAAATGAATCATACGAGTGTTGGCAAACCTTCGCTTTTTAGTTTAAAAATATTTAGGCCACACCACACGGTGTGCAATCACCAGAATTCCATATAAGGTCTCGATTTTACAATGCTGCTCACCTGTTGCTAGTTATGATAGTAGTAAAGACAGTACGACAAAATAATTACTTACACTTGACTAACAGATCACACACAAGAAAAATTACGGTTTTATAACCGAAATAAACTAAAAACAGACTATTTTTGGTGAGTAATTTCTGAGTGACGTCAATTATCAACAGTGTTGCCAGCCGGATCTTGTCAAAAGTAGCCGGAAATAGATAAAAAAGGAACCTTTTGGTGTGAACCTTTCTTATTTTTCTAGTAAAGTTAATATACAGATGTTAGGTCTATTAACTTACAGGAATAAAAACAATTCAGAAGCGTTTTCCATTTTAAGATGCATTTTTTTTCATCCGATTGATTGATTGAGAGAGTAAGTGAGACTACCTACTTATACCATTTTTAGTCATTTGTGATTTGGTATACATTAGTGCGAGAGAGAAAATTAAACGAATTTTCAGCAGTTGCACTCACAATGTTACGATCGTTTTGGGTTATGAAACATTCCAAAAAATATGAAAAAGCATTCAGTTTCATGGAAAAGTAATAATTTTAAAATTGATTCATAAAAATTCCGGAAAATCACCTAAAAGTAACCTTTTGAATCGTGTAACCGAAAAGTAACCTGACAGAGCTAAAAATCACCTAAAAGGTTACCTTTGTAATCTTCTGGCAACACTGATCATATAATTTATTATTATACTACTACTATGTAATATTACTACCGTATATTAAGTTTATGCGTAAACTTGGCGTAAACTGTAATTAAGTGTTCCGTGATTTTAGCACAGACTTCTGTATTAGTTTTAGTGCGGCAAAGCGGTTGGTTCACCTCTTTCCTGTGGATTTTTCTGCGTTTCCTGTGTCTTTCGATTGTCTCCAAAACTCCAAAGAAGAGTCAAAACGTCGAACACCAACGTAAGACATCGGCTGTATGGGCTAGATCCCATAGATTTGCTTTGAATGAGGGATTTTCCAGAAGAAAAAAAAGTTAGTTCCTAATTTCTCAATAGATGGCATTGACCAGAGAGGGGTCCAATAGGTATGAGCAAATATATTATTAAATATTAATAATAAAAATACACAGTACAAGTTATTAACAATCTGGGTGTTATTGACGACCCGGTTGGTGTAATGATAGCCACGCCAGACTGTCAAACCAGGGTCCTGGGTTCGAGTCCCGGTTCGGTCATGGATGTAATGTGTTTGTGCCGTTGTTGAATGGTTCCCATAACAAAAAGCCTAAGGCTTACTTGGGATCATTACAAAGAATGTGCCTGTGAGCGTTATTTATTTTTATTTATTGTTTGTCAAAAACGAATAAAGTATCAGACATGGCTGTATGGGCTTCGTATCCATTTTGAATATATGAACAATATTTAAATTAGTCACTTCACTTTTCAATACTTATAAAGAATTTTGAAATTGCTTTGCTAATAAAGAGAGAAATTTTTCGTCTATGGCTTCGCTTTTCATTCACGGAATCTGACGTACGATTTAAATATTTACGGTTTATTTTTATTGTAATTCTCAGTTTCTTTTAGGTTTTTGTAGTTTGTTATTGTTTCTCGTTTATTGTTCGTATATTCAAAACGAATAAGTAGCCCATACAGCCACGCCCGATAAATCGCCCGATCGATTCGTTGTTGACGGACAATAACACCGAGATTGCTAAATAATAAACCAACAACAATAAGAAAGGGTTTGTACTGTGTATTTTTACTATTAATATTAATTAATATATTTGCTCATACCTATTGGACCCCTCTCTGGTCACCGCCATCTATCGAGAAAATAGGAACTAACTTTTTTATTTTTTTTGCTTTTGGAAAATCCCTCATTTAACAAAAAAAAAGGAGTTTGCTTCCAGGAGGTTTACAGACATCTGAGTTTGCTTGGCTGTATCACGTCTTTTATCTCGTTCGTTCGCACGCAAATAGAAAGAGAGTGAAGGTGATAGCGCTGTATCACTGTGGCATGCTACCCATGCGTTTCGAATTATTTGAAATTCATGAAAAATTGGTTTTAGTGATATTTATGACATTTTTGGTGTGGATTGTGAACCAAACAGTCGCCTCATGACATAAATCTCAAATAAATACGAAAACAGAACATAAGCTTGAGGTGATTTTGGTGGCACCGAACGCGCTTCCAAGATATGTGCTACCAACATTGAGACAAAACTAAAGACATCGGCTGTATGGGCTAGATCCCTTTGCCTTGAATTTAACCAACAAAGAAAACGATTCCTGTTTATTTTTGTCATTTTAAACAATAAAAAAAAAATTTTGTCAGTTTGTCAAGGCCGAAGTTTTTATACAAAATGTCAAAAACCTAACCATTCCTGAAATAATTCTGAAGTGTAGTAAAATCGGTATATAGTATTGAGCTAAATGGCTATAGTAAAAATCAATCGATTGCCACGAGCAGTATGTATGAATTCTTCATTATCATGGTTCTGTTCGGTTTTTTGAATTGTTACAAATTTAATTTTTGCGTCTCATTCTTCTTCAGATGCTCACCCAAAGCACACAAAGGCTGATATGTGGGCTGGTGCGTGCAATTAGCACTTCAAGCAGGCTCAATGCGAACCACTACGATTCCCTCGGGGTTACGCCGAAATCCACCCAAGGGGACATCAAGTCTGCTTATTACAAACTATCAAAATTATATCATCCAGACATATCCAGTGTAAGAAAACAAAATTTTTATATTTTTAAACTATAGACTACTAACACAAAGCATACACTTCCCCGTTTTTTTTTTATGGGTGGGAAAATTGTAAAGGTATATGTAAACAAATAATAGAGAAAAAAAAAAAGACTGAATTGGAATTAAAAAGTCTAGCGGGCACTCTATTGATAAACAAACTCATGCTAAGCTCACAGCAACAGTATGATGTGCTCTGCAGCAATATTATATTTTATCATTCAGTAAAGTAGTTATGTAATTTTGTCCAATACGGTATAATCCAATGTGATGATCAGTGATCGGAATAGATAGTGCAATTAAGAGTAAAGTTGCGAATATTTGTGTGATGAATATTAATATTTGTATTCAATTCATGGGTGTTTGTATCTTCACGGGGCGTACACCCTGTTTAATATGCAATGCATAACATTTGACGCCCTGTATAAATACAAACACCCATGAATCGAATACAAATATTAATATTCATAACTCAAATATTCGCAACTTTACCCTAAATTGCACTACCTATTCCGATCAATGATGATGATATAATTTCTGCTTCAGGACGAAACGTCAGCTAAAAAGTTCAGAGCCATAACAGAAGCATATGAAGTACTAGGAAATATTAAATTGAAGAAAATGTATGACAGAGGTAAGATAAACATTTGGTATGGTGTTTGTAATTTATGAAAACTTAAGCCTCGTACCCACTAGGCAACAATTCATGTGTTGCGCATTAATTGTTGCCTAGTGGATATGAGGGTTTAATGTAATGTAACTTTTTTACCACTCATTCATTATCAACCCCAGTAAAAATACTGTGTATTATCATCATCAGCCTATATACGTCCCATGTCAGGACACAGGCCTGCTCTCATCGACATTGTTTGAGAATTCATCCACCACAAAAGCCCAATGTGGACTGGCAGACTTCACACTTGACATAAATATGCATAGGAATTACTGTGTATTTATGAACATTTTCAATATCTTTTGTAGTCAAATGTACCTAAAAGTGCAAGAGCATAAGAAGTCACAACTCTTGGCAAGGTCAAGGTATAATGGATAATATTTCCTCCATAACTTCATCAGTGAATGACTGATGTGGACATGAAGTCCCTAACAATTTAAAAGAAAAAAAAATATTTTGTTGATGAGAATTTGGTTGGGTATAGTTGTAATATTCATATGATCTTCCATTCATTCCACCTAAATAGATAACACATCCACTGCCAATAACCTGCCTCATAGGTCCTTAATAATGTTGCCAGCGTGCTTAAGAATCCATCTAGTGGGACGGTTTATGTCTCATTATAGCAGTGCTCCATTTGAATAGATATTGGGTGAATCAACTTATTTCCATTCAAGAAATGTCCATTCTCCACTCTCTTTCCGCTGGCGTGCATACATTTTATGTCAGCCTGATGCCAGATTAAAATGTTTCCAGGGCTACTTGGAGGTCAACAAAGTCAATCAGAAATGGATTATGAACCAGAGCCAGAGCCCACGGACCCAACGCTCAAGTTCTACAAATCACATGCAAATCGCCACATCACTCCTACGATGGATGGGAGAAATCCTATTTACGATTTTGATACATGGTAATTATTAGTACAACTTTTTTTTTATCAACTCACCATTAACACACTCGCTGCTGATAACCTACGTCGTAGGTCTACAATAACATGGCCTGCAGTGCCCAAAACCCATCTAGTATCTAGTATATCAGTTTACATCACATTCTAGCGGTGTTATCACATTTTTTTTCGTATTTTGAGATGAGCAGCTAATGTGTAACATACAAAATTAATATTAGTATAAAAACTTTATGGAGATCCCATTTGCAAAAGAATCATCAACATTACTACATACATACAAACTGGTTTATTTTAAGCTCATTAAAAAAGGAAGCAAACAAAATAATGTAATATGTTTTCAGGTCTAAAAGACATTACGGCGACATATTCGAAAGACAACAATACGAAAAAGAATTACTTAGAAAAAAGAAACAGAAGCAAGCAGAAACCCGCGAGGCCAACCACCAAGAAGCAATACTTTATTTATTCTTTGCAGTAGGAAGTATATTCATAATACTCTTGGCACAAGGCAAATCAGACTATGATAGGGACACGACGGCTAATGATAAACCGAACAACGCAGTTGTGAATAATATAGAATAAATTAAATGCAATTTTAGCTAATTGTAGTACAAATTATAAGCAGCTTAAAAATTGTTCGTTTTGTTGCTTGGAAATCATGTGAAATGTAGATATTAGTTTTTGAATGGTGCTCTGTACAGTCAAGGAGAGTGATAAGAAAGTTTAAAAATTAAACTATATTTATTTTAATGTAGTAATTATTTATTTTTTATCCTATTACTATCAATTTACATAATATAATTATTTAATAGTCATAAACTGAAATTAAACATGTTTTAAAATAATGTTACCTATCGATGTAATCACTAATTGATCATAGATAAAATATGTAATCTATGTAATATTAGAACTGTAGATTCAAATAGATATTTTAAGAAGACAGGCCATGATGACAGACAGACTATAATTATATGATGCTAGATCATTTATGGTTCATTTCTATAATTCACATTGAAATTCTGGTGCATTTATAGTAATTACAATTAGTGTACATGTACTGTTTAACATTTATTTGTAGAATTTCTATAATTCATAATCACATGTTACTCAAGCACCAACATGAAGCGGACAGTTGAAACATTTCAAACGGCTAAAATAAAACATTAACTTGTAACAAAGCTAATAATATATTTCACTTAAGAATAAAAATTGACGAAATTATGCTTTTTCGAACTAGGTTGACATACTCTAATATTAAGAGCAAACTATTGAAGTCACAATTTAACTTTTATTAATTGTAATAATGCATTAAAAAAGAGGTCTATTGATAATCAAATATAAGGTCTATAAAAATAATTTCCTATACGATTCAATGGCAGATCAACTTCAAAAATGGTTGCCAAACATTCCTGGCATGGGCATATTGAGGGGCCCCATGGGGTATGGGACACTTGGCACATTCTGGGCTCCATAACTTGGATATGGCAAATATGGCCTCGCTAATCCATTGCCGTAAGAGCCTTGGCTTCCAGTCCGTAACAACTCCCCCATTTTCTCCGCTTTAAATTTTCGCAGATGCATCTTT
This sequence comes from Agonopterix arenella, assembly GCA_927399405.1. Lineage (NCBI taxonomy): Eukaryota > Metazoa > Arthropoda > Insecta > Lepidoptera > Depressariidae > Agonopterix > Agonopterix arenella. Next base: position 8,428,316 of record OV656710.1, read on the forward strand.
TTGCGAATAGGTTCAAAGTCTTCAAGGAACTTGTCAACATCTATTTTTCCGGCGAGGAATTCAGATGCTGTGTTTTCAGACTGTTCCTCTGATTCAGCTGCAGCTGTTTGGAGCAATGCATGTGTGGTGTCCGGTGATATTCCTGCCGATTTTGTTTCTGAAATTGTATAAAATAAGATTTATTGTAGGATGAAGACATGACATAAAAGCATAAATCCATATGTGGGGTATTTAAAGACTGCAATACACTCCAAGTTGTCTAAAACTAAACAAGTGCAGTGATAATACATGCATCAGCTCTAAGCTGCCAACAAAAACACTGCAAAAGAAGCCTAAGGCCCGGTATCACACATTACGGATACATTGCTTTCTTGGAAGCCGATACATTGCTATGTTTTAATCACCCACTTCCACACGCACAAAAATGTATCTAATGAAGCTTCACTCTGCGTTGTTATTACTTCATACAGTGCACGACGTACGTGACGTTTTGCCGTCTAGCGCGAGTGGCTGAAATTAAGCAAGCGCATCGCTTACGATGCGCCAAAGTGTAGATGCTTATCGCGGTAACTGTGCCCAAGTGACGGAGGCCTGTATCCACCAAAGCAGAGAAGAGAGATGTGTTGTACACAACAAATAACATTTCGTTATTTACACATCCCTCTAGTCTAGTCTAGTGGGTAGTCGCGTCGCGTGTTGATCGTCGGTTCCCCCTTCCTTGGCCTACAATGAAGCTCCAGTGGTGGCTCAAGATAGTGTTCTTTTCGAAGAACAACCCTTGAAGTCACCTAAATACCTATATAACTGTACAATGTCAAGCAATTTTGCTACATCAACTAGACATTGGCAAAGTCCATACATAGGACGCAATAATTAAAAAAATAGAATAGAATAGATTCACGCAGTGCGTTGTTCTGTTGATATGGATCATCAATCTTTAAACAAAAACATTTTCCTTCCTTTATACTCATTGACCGTTCTATATAATAATATTTCTATAATTAAGATAATTATACTCCATTCTATTTATTGTATAAAATATATCAGTTCCTAACTTTACAATGAGAAATAGGAGTGGCCTGTTTAATGCGAATTACATCACATCAATACGACTGATTGGTCGGTGTCCGTTGCTGTGTGCATCATTAATAGTATAGATACCACACCGGCACACCGCCGCTAGCTTAGCTATTCACACAAACACAGAATAGGTGATAGTACACTGCACTGGCACAAATAACTAGTTATTTGGCTGATCAGTTTTTACTTAGCTACCTAGCTAAGATGCTATGTATTTGGATATACTATCTTGTTCGATCTATGGATTCAACTCGTTCGCGGGTCTGAGCCCTGTTTTTGTGTTTTTATGATTTGTGTAATTGTTGATTATATAAGTAGGTAAGTACATCAATGTGTAAGACAGATGTCGTGATTCGTGAAGTACCTAGTATCGACAAACCCTTATATTAATATGTATAAAGATAGGTAACTCGCCTTGAATTTTAGGATTTCCTAATTGCGTTGCCGCTTATTAGCACTAGGGGGCGCCACATTATGAAATAAATTGAAAAAAAACGATCGGCTGACATGAGGATCGAGCCTTAGCTACCCGGATCGTAAGCCGGTTGTCTAGAACGCTAGACCAACAAGACAGTGATTGATATGGGCGAAATCTCTCACTACTACAGCGCAGCGTGTGAGGTGTAGGGCACTGTTACTCCGATATGAACCCTAGTTCAATACATAGTGCTTCGAAACATAACCGATAGATGGCGGAAGCTGTCCATGGAAAATCAGCGTTACACTTCGTTTGTACTAAGATAACATAGCTGGACAAACCTGATAGGTTAAACGATGCTAGCCAGTATTCTAAAATGTCATAATATTTTATTGAAAAGAGAAATTAAAAAAAAAAATAAAAAAATAGAACAACAGTGCGACCCTAGAATGACCGACAGAATATGATACTTACTGTACTCGTCCAATAACTCCTGTATCCGACTGCACAGCTGTTCCCCGGACTCTGACTTCTCCTGCACCTGAGCCTTCATGTCATTTAGTTCCGGCTCTTTGCTCAGGTTGAACTCCGCAAGTGATCTGTTACTCGCTATTATCATCTCTTTCTCAGTTTCCCAGTCTTTTACCTGAAAATAAATAAATTTATAAATGTATCATACATACATAAACTGACAAAAAAAAACCTTCTGCATGTCAGAAACATTGCTACAACTACCAACTTTCTGTCAAAACATTAGAAGTTAGCCCATTTATTTTACGGTTTGAGCCAGGACTAATTAATAATATAATAATAGATTTTTTTTCGGCATAATATTGAAGAACCAATTTGAGCTTAGAAATGTACCAAAATTAAAAAAAAATCATGTCAACAAGTTCTAATTTTAAAATTTAGCAATTATCTCTTTCTAAAAAACCTGACGGTACATTTTACATTCTTCAAACATGGTGTAAATATTTTTGTCTACTTAGAAGGTTTTGAAAAATACATTCGGATTTTCTAATGAATACATCATTTTTTAAATTTAAATGCCTATCTTATCGCTCAAAATAACTTATATTGTTAAATCTAAGTCAAATGAGTGCATTGGTATTAATATTAATAATTGAAAACCATGGTTGTCTGGAAGAAATCGCTTTTAGTGATAAGACCGCCATTTGTACCCTTACGTTCTTTTTATTCGTTTTTTTTTACTGTATATTTTTGGTGTGCAAATAAAGAATATTTATGATATGTTAAAGGCCTTCTGAGACACACGATTTTGATTTCTGTTGCATCTTTTTTAAATATGTTTTAAGATAGTCTTTTTGTCACTAAATGGTGCCGGTTACAGTTTAAAAGTCCAATTAATATTCGTGGAAAAACAAGTGAAAAAGAATGCACCGTAATAACTTTTCTGTACAAATATTCGAAATCGCGGATCATCATCATCAGCCTATATACGTCCCCCTGCAGGGCACAGACCTACCCTCAGGAATTACATTAATCCACAAAACGTGCCCAATGCAGATTGGTAGACTTCACATACACATCGGAATTTCTTCTTCAGTGTATGCAGGTTTCCACACAATGTTTTTCTTCACCGATTGAGAGCAGTCAGTATTACAAGTTAGAAAAACATTATTTACACAACAAGAACAATGAGTCATAGAAACTAGGTCCTTCGGTAGCCTAGGTCTAGGATTTTCTGTTTTAGGGAATTCGTTAGCATTTTACGAAAAGTCAGAAGAATTCCTTGAACAGGGCATGAACCTTAGACTACTCTAAGAAATGAACCGGATAGAACAATAGCTTTGTATAATACCTGTTTCACATCCTTTAGCACTGAATCGAATTTTGTGTCGTCATTGAGCATCTCCTTTAGCTCGTCTGAGTTCAAATGAGCTAGTAAGCCCATGGCTGATGGATAATCAGGTTGTATCATTTTAATTCACGCACTGTACGATACGAAATTAAACAAAAATGCTCAGAATCTCGATTCAGAAAGAAGCAAGCAAGCAATTTTCTCATGAAATCTCAAATGAAATGTCAACTTGACTCACCAACTGTCAAGTTTTTGTTGTTACTTTTTTTTTTTTTTGGTTCTGTTCAAGTTAAAGGGCTTATAATATCCCATACAACCGATGTCGTCAATAAAATTCTCTCATATATAGCAATTAAAACATTGGAGTTCGATGTTATAACGCTTCTTTGGAGTTTTTGGAGGCAATCGAGAAATGCAGGAAACGCAGAGAAGTCCACAGGAAAGAGGTGAACTGGCCGCTTTGCCGCGCTACAAAATGAACACTTTTCCTGTTTACGACCCATACACCTTCATATTTCACTGAACTGTATATTGTTCACTTGCACGACACTTTGTTACGCAAAACATCACCAATTTTAACCGAACTCACCGAACTAAAACTCACTATAAACAATAAAATATGAGGACTCCAAACGTAGCTGAAAAATAACCGCCAAAAAACCCTTTTGTTGTTACATTTTTCCTTACAGTAAGGCGAAGGGTACCTAGCCCATATATCATTTCTTTTATTTTACCTCGCACAAAAGTATAGTAGTAGTAGTAGTAGTAGTAGGGATCGATGCCCCACAAAACCTTTATATTTAAACCATTTATATTTATCCTCTCTCTTCCTTTTTTAACCTTTCTTCGTCATTATTTCCTTCCTTGACCACAATCACAAAATCGCCTCGCTCCTCGCCTCGCCTCGCCGGCGCCGCTTCCATACAACGAGCGAGCGATAGCTACAGTGAGTATGTAGGTAACGTATGGCTATCTAGGACTAGGACCACAGACTTCTGTATAATACAGAAGTTTGTGACTAGGACTAGGATCGAGATTTTTTTTAATGGCCGACGAACTTGATCCGAGATCGATTTAGGTACAGACAAAAATCGAGCCGTGACGTGCCTTTGTCTTTGTTATTCTGCGTATGTATCTTTTATCTTTGCGAATAATTGGGCTGCGTTCAGAACCTACACGACCTTTAGGTGCGGTTGTTTTTCAACTCGCTCTAAGGTACGGAACGACCGCGCCAATTTTTAACTCGCTATGAGGTACGGAACGATCACGGTTGTTTTATAACCTCAAATTTTGACATTTAAAGTAATATGGGCTTCCAGGGCTTCCATCATTTCCAAATACAATAAAAAAACTTATTTTCCAAGTTAGCAAATCAAAAAGTGAATAAAAATTTTTTGAAAACCAAACTTTTATTCAAAACGATATTATATTATAAATATTCGATGGTTTATAGAAATATATTATATAAACCATCGAATTTGATGGTTAAAAGTTGCAACCCGTCAGAGGTTCGGAACGGTTGAGTTGTGACAACCGAGTTGCAAAGGTCGGCTATTGGCGCTGCGCGCCGTAAGTTACTTCAAAGTCAACGTTTAGCCTTGATTTTCCTGTGTAAAGCGTATAGAACGGTCAGCACCGAAGCACTCCCCGTTCTAGCGGGGGTGGTTCCCGTAGACTTGGAAATACAACGCCGCGCGGCCAATTACTTTCGTTCAAGAAAAGTTAGTCATAACTTCTTAAAACCTCGCGACCGAAATAGAATTAGTAAATTATTTAACTTTGATTGCAACATCTTTGATGAACTTTTAATAGACTGGGAACTACGGTGGCAAGGGTCTACAAAGGGTGGACATCTATACCAATTTTTTCCATCTGTTCGCGATCGTCTAGACAAGGCGTGGCTAGAGGTAGATCACTGCGTAGCCCAATTTCTTACTGGACATGGTAACTTTAAGGGAAAGCTATTTTATTTTAAATTGGTTGCGTCACCTTTATGTGAATGTTCTGTTGACAGTAACGAGTTCGAACAGACCGCTCATCATATTCTTTGGGAGTGTGAGCTCTGGTACGCCGAGCGCCAGACCATGCTTGACTCAATAAAATCGTTTTCTGGTGTCCCTTACTACATGGATCTTGTTACGAATAGGGATAACTTCCGTGCGTTCAGATGTTTTTGCCATACTTATTACTGGAAGCAAAATAGGTCATAGTTTCAGTACAATGTTAGGTTCCTATTGTTTTATTTTGTATTTTTGGTGCTTTTGCGGTCGTGTCTTCAACACTGCCATAAATGATCTCTTGAATTGGCTCTCTAATAGCCATGTTTTTTCCTTATTATTGCTGTCTCCCGTTTGCAATGGAGGGAAGTCGGATATTTCGTTTTCCTACTCCTCCTATCTTCTTTGATTAATTCATTGCGGGTTCCAAGACAGATTAGAGTCATCCCCCGGGCTCGCTGGACTTCATTGTCCAGTGTTGTGAATGGTCGCCGCTGTTGATCCTGGCTTACAGGAGTTACAGCGGTGGGAATGTGTGGTGGGCCTATGCCCGATTCAAAAAAAAAAACCGAGTTGCAAAGAGCGTTTTTCACCGAGCCTCGGAACGGCGTTTGGTTAGGTTAAACCACAGACCAGTAAGGAAAAGACCCCGCTTCGATCCAGCGTAGTACGAAAACGAAATCGCCAAAAGGTGGCGGCATGCGGGGGGAAGTGTCCTTGAATGAACCAATTAGAACACTTTTGTTTGACCGGTTGTCAATCACGAGAAATCAAACTAGTGATGGGACGTCGTATTGTCATCTGTCGACATGTATCGATAAATTGTTTCTGTTTTTTCTTGTTTCTCTAATACAAAACAATTCTAAAACAAATGTTGAAATTGAACTTAATTATTATTAATACAGTAATAAAACAAGTTTGAAAATTTAATAACACCTTATGCTGTGTACCGCTAAAACGACCTCCCACACCCTACTTGCACATAGGAAGACGCGTGCAACAAGCAATTTTTGTACTTATTGTCTCTTGACATAAGTGTCATGTCTAAAGTCATCCTATGTTATCACATTGCCATCATTCGCGGGAATAAAAATCGCTGTGCGGACGAGCCCTTACGGACCAAAAGGGTCGATCCACAATAAAAAATGATCTAGGTAAAGGCATCGATTACTCAATTGAAAGTTACGAGTCACTTAACTGAAACTTCCGATTGAAGTACATGCCCTATACATTATTAAAACAATAATTAATGTGACATACCAAAGACGGTAAAATAAGTGTAGGCACAGAATTTTCGACCAGTATGCGTCGATTCCCTTTTATGTAGCGGAAACAATCCTCCGAAAAATGTCGAGAACAAATAACGTGAGTTTTGCTGGGAAACCAATTATCATCTCGTTTTGTGGAATTAATCCATTTTTCTTTGATTTCTGGACACCTTAAACGAAGTTAATTAATATTAGCTGCCTTATCTCACACATTTATTTCATATTTGTTTAGAGGGAAAAGATAATCAAAAACATGTAAACTATTTTCTTATTTTAACAATTATTTATTTACAAATCTTTTGCTAAACAACGGTAGGCACAGTCTTGATATGATTTTGAAAACATTATCACTATGGAGCTAAGAAGTAAATTTCCAAAAAGATAAGAAAATAGCTCATTCTATTAAATGAAAGTTAAATAATAGGTACATGAAAATATAAAATACCTAATATTTCGTTATCACTTTGAATGAGTTTGTTATACAAAAATAAAAGATGTGTAATGTAGAATTTTTGGCCGCATCTTTTCTACAACGGAACACCTTCCAACACGGCGGTAGAGTCAAAAAAGGAAGTCAGAAAGCTATCTAAGTACTTATGTGAAATTATTTTTAATAAACAAATTTTGAGTTTGAGTTCATTTTTATCGATAAAATTTTCCATCCACATTTCGTTCTTCACTAGCTTGTGGTAGTGCGAGATAGCAATATGTAAATTGACACAAGAAAGAAAGAGACTTCAAAAAAGACATCAACGGGGGCTTTCTAATCAAATTTTTGGTTGCACAATTATTTTGTTATTGTTTTAATCTAAAAATGAAGGAATAATTACTTAGCGGTGAAAGGAAATGCCATCCTTTGTACGACTGGATGTTGCAGCACATTTTCCACACCATTTCATTGAACAATAGGGCATTTTTATTGGCTAATTTCTCTTTAAACGATTTTATAAAACTGCTTATATCCCGTCGAGTGTTGACAGCGGAATGCGGCGACGAAACGGAGCGCGGCGCTACATATATAGTAAAACGACATATGCTTGGCGAGCGCGGGGGCTCGTCATATTCTAATTGATCTGTGGGCCCGGCTAAGCTCCGTCTAGAGGCTTAGTGGTCTGTGGGTTAAACGCAACCCGGTTCTGAACGCAACCCGGCTGCGTTCCGAACCTACGCTACGCCCCAGATGCACCCCGAGTGCAACTTTTCGCACTAACGCCGTTCCGAGCCTCGGTGAACGGTTCCGTACCATAGAGCGTGTTGAAAAAAAACCGCACCCAAAGGTCGTGAACGCATAGAGATAGTAAGTACTACGCGTGAACGCAGCCCTGCGTTTAGTTTTTAAACCTTGAATTTGGCACTACCAAAACGTCAAATCAAATCAAAATCGAAATCGACAACAAATGTCAAAATATTCAGAAAAAGTCAAAATGATGGAGAGGTCGATTAAATTTTACGACTATCTATTTTAATAAACTCTTAACAAAACATTAATTTTAGGAACCAAAAGTCTCTGAACAAATGAGAGAAGACATAAACTATCGTCCTTGACAAAAGCTTTCTATTTTCTAGTCAGAAATGTTATTAATTGACTCACCGAATCACCTGGAGATTATCTACGATTTCTATTTGAAAGTAGTTGCTGAATCGTTCTTGTATTTAAAGAGTTTCGTTTTGTATACAAGCGTATGGGTGTTAGGGTACTTGGTGTTGTGTTGTGTGGTGTACAGGCGGTACGCGAGGCGGTTGCCGACGCGAACGCGCGGGGCGCTCGGGGCGAAGCGCGTTCTACTCGTGGTGGCCCACCCGGACGATGAGTGCATGTTCTTCGGACCTACGATCTTCAGATTGTGCGAGCAGGGAGCAGACGTATATATACTTTGTTTATCTAATGGTTAGTTCCACTTTTTTTAAAGGTTTTCTTAATGTTACCTAACATAATATGGTGGTGTATAATGTAGATATGTTACCTTCATAGAAAATAGTGGTCAGTGTCATCTTAGGGGCACAGCCGTCTCGCTCATAGCATTGCTTGACTATTGAATGCTAATACGACCACAACAACATAATTGGGTTTTTTCTGTTCCGAGTCTTGGTCAGAGTGTCATCTTAGGGGCGGTTATCATCATCATCACATCCTATATATGTCCCACTGCAGGGCACTGGCCTACCTTAATGTAGCGTTATGGGCGTAAGTCTACAACTTGTGCTCAATGCAGATTGGTAGACTTACCATACACGTTGGAATTTCTTCTTCAGCGTATGCAGGTTTCCTCACAATGTTTTCCTTCACCGTTTGTGAAAGTCAGTATTGCGTACTTAAGTTAGAAAAACTCATTGGTATAGGATTGGCATGTCATCCGTGCAGATTCGATCCTAGGCGTCAAGATTGAGTTTCCATAGCTCTCCGCAACGCACCAGCGACGCTCGTTTTAGTATTCATTGCTCAATTCTAATTGATCATCATAACTCTTATATAAGGACCTTTACTTTTGTTGACATATACAGGGTGTCCCGTAAACCGACGTCAACCCGGCGGATGCTGATAGGTTAGGTCATGACTAAGTAGTAATAAAATTAAAAAACCTTGCCATGTTGCAAATATTAACCAAAACAGGTTTTTTATTTTGGTGGTCAAGGCTTTACTTTCATTTCATACCAAGTTACAGTAGTACCGTATTTATAAGTTCCCCCGATGTACCTGTAGTTGAAAAATTTTAACAGCGCGCAAAATTAAATTGACCAATCAGGATGGGCCACATTCAATGTCTTGCCACGATTGGCTAATTGTTTTCGCGCCCTTTTTACTGCTATCCGACTTTGCACCCTTAGACTACTAAACAACTTTGGGTTTTGCCGGGGACTGTGCAAACGAAGATTGCCGAGGTTAATTATTTTCCTGGTCGTACTGTATTTCTCTTTTATTATTGAAAAATAACTTTTTTCAGGCAACTATGAAGGCAAAGGCCACATACGACGTGCAGAGTTGTGGGCAGCTTGTAAAGAACTCGGCGTCCCAGATCAGAACATATGTCTCATCATGGATACGAGGCTCAAGGACAACCCGAAGGCACACTGGCCGGTGCCCGTCATCGCTAAGCTGATCCAGCAACAACTGGAAGCTCTAGATATAGACACATTGGTTACATTTGATCGAGGAGGCGTTTCTTCACATGCTAATCATTCTGCAGTCTTCTATGCCGTCGCTTATATATTTGTTGAGAAAATGATGCCTAAAAGTAAGTTTGTATATTTTAGTTTATTATATTCTAATTGGACATTCTTAAGATTTTATAATAAATCTGAAATATTACACACGATGTAACAAAAATGCTAGTAATATTTTAAAGGCATGGTTTAGACAAACTGGACTACTTTCACTATAGAGCCAAAAAAAAATACAGCTGTGCCATACATTTTAGTCGAGTAGGTATGGCAGCTCTGTATGAAACTTCTTTTATTTATTTTTTTCGATCTTGACTCCACAGTGAAAGTATACAAGCTGTTGGCCAGTTTTTATTTAGAAAATATTCTATCTTTGAGCTATGTTTCATCCAAATCCCTTCAGCCTTTTATACATGATTGAGTGACAAACATTGTATCATCCAAACATTGTCACAAACTTTCAGATTAGTAATATACATCATGTGGGATGTAGGATTTTAGTTTTTTGTTTGTGGCATAATTTCGTGGTTAGGCCTTGAAATGCCTGGGGAAAAGTTATTATTGAATACTTATTATTTTATACCTACCTCCTAGGTGACCTTCAATTTTTAACTGCTATTGAATTTGGTACAATAATCTAAGATCTTGGTAGGCAATTAAAATTTTTGTGGGGACTGAAAAATACACAATAAGGCTTTATTAATGTTTCGATTATTTATGTTCGACAGTTCTTAAACTGTGAAGGAAAATATTATGAGGAAAATAGGAGAGTTGTAGGTCTGCTATTGGGTAGTCACACACAACGAAGCTCCAGTAGTGGCTCAAGAAATTGTTCTTTTCGAAAACTATCTTTGACCTCACCACAATTACGTAAAATACCGTAAAACGTCAAGCACTCTTGCTACATAAACTAGACATTGGCAAAATCATCATAACCAAGAAGGCAGCCATTTTTAAAAAATTTAATACAATTGAAGAAATTTGGCTAGGCACACATTAAGGACTAACGCTAATACATCTTCGTGTATGCGTGTGTCCTGCATTAGGCTGACGATGTAATGCAATTGATAGGTGATGTCGACAGACACGCCGGCAAAAGTGCTACGCACAACCATTTTACAATGTTTGCTGGATACTTTCTAACTGAATAAGAGAATTAATTAAATCAGGCGTTACTTTGCGGAAATCCATGACTAATAGGTAACACAAATGTATTGAGACCTCCGCTTTTAAATACCTAAAGATGTATTACTCTACATGTGTTTCGCTCCACCAAGGAGCATCTTTAGGAGTTAGACCGACATAGAGCTTGGTGTTGGACTCTCAGCGGAGTAACAACTCTCTTATGAACGTTCATTGGTCTAACTCTAATGCTCCTTGGTGGAGCGAAACACATGTAGAGTAGAAATTATTTAGTGGGTTAGTTAAACTACTGGACAGCGTAGGGTCCGCGCTCTAAAGTGTCCGAACCAAAAGAGCACCAAAACGTAAAAAGAGAACCAATTACGCGACAGTCTTCGTTTCATCGGCCGACTAAACGCGCGTGCCCTGATGGGGGAGTGGGTTAGAAAAGAATTTCAACATTTTCAATGTTTTTTTAGTTGGTTTATATTCCTACACGTAGGTTTGTGTAGTTTAGTGTCTGACACTTTTTTCGATAATTTTGTACTAGACCCGGCGTCCATAGTATTCTACGTCAATGGCGGGCAGGTTGTATTGCATAACGTAATACAGCATTGTCTACTAGGTATTTAGAAGCGGAGGTCTTGATACAATCGTATTATCTACCTATTTGAATGGGAGAGAACTTTTAATTTAGTTTAAAATTTCTTGAAGCCAATGTTTCAAAGAATAAGAATAGCCTTTATTGCTAAAGAGTTACATAAATTATGTTTTCAACATACTTGCTCGTAAAGTCGCTCATTTTCCAAAAATATTTGTCTAAAATTGTTGTGTTTTAGGAAATGTTATTACTTTTTCCTCGCAAGTATGTTGAAAAACGTCGTATGAAATGCGTGAGCGTTGGTCATTACAGCCCTCGGCTAGTATGCAAAAGTATATAAGTAGTATACTCGCCTGGCGGCTCGTGCTGCAATCCCGCCTCAGCTGTAATGACCAACTTTGCTCACTTGTATCATAATGTACTATTACACATTGTGTTTCAAAGTTACCTATTTAATTTTCAGGGTGTACAGTTTACACATTGGACTCTGTAAACATACTAAGGAAGTACCTGGGGTTCCTCGACCTGCCGCTCAGCTTTGTCTTGTCTTCCAAAAGGTAAGTCAATTTAATAAATCAAAATTATAATTTGTACTTACTCCATAACTCCACGCCATTTCTTCCCGTTGATGTTTTACGAGGCAACTAAGGGATAAGGTTTCTTTCGTACTAGTGTTGTGGCCGAAAGGCTTCAGATGCTATGCTTCAGACTATCAAATTGAACAACTTTTACAACGGGACCAACATAGAAAGCGCGAAAAAAATATCTTTTGATAGTATGAAAGGCAAGTGTATAAAATTTAACACTTTACAAATCAAAGGGGGTGTTTCAGGCCATCAAACTGAACAACTTTCACTGGAACTTTTCGAAAAAAAAGATTAGCTGTTCCATACATTTGGGTTGAGCCGTTGACGTTTTCTATTTAACAGCTGATATTTTTGTCGCGATTTAGATATTGGCTCAATAGTAAATGTTGTTCAGTTTGGTGGTCTGAAGCAGCCGCTTTGATAAATTAAGTTTACACCCTGTATAATCTAAGTATGTTCACAGATACTTCCTCCGGTGGACAGAAAGCCGGCGCATAGTGCGCGCTATGAAACGCCACCGGTCACAGATGGTCTGGTTCAGGCACCTCTATGTCCTGGTCTCCCGGTACATGATCATCAACACGCTCCGCAGAATCAACCTTGCGGACATTGAGTTAGAGCTTGAAGTCGACGATTGAACTTGTGTCTAGTCGACTCACCGCCTACATTCCGCTTTAGAGCGTTTCAAAATGAAGCTTTTTGCTTATATCAAAATACCTTTGACACCCTGAGAGTGGTTATCGAATTGAATTTTAATTCACATTATACAGGGTAAAATTGATATCAGTACTAAGAGTCTACCCATCAAACTGAACAACTTTTACTATGGGAGCAAACCGATCGGAGCAAATAAAAAATCCATACTAAACTGCAATCTCAACGCGCGATTTCGCGACTCAAAAGTTTGCAACAGCAGATTTTTTTTTTGCTCCGATCGGTTTGCTCCCATTGTAAAAATCGTTCAGTTTGATGGGTAGACTCTTAGTTTAAAAGGATGCTAATGATATCAATTTCACCCTGATTAAGATTTAAAATGTGAAAATAGAAAACCATGACCAGAAAAATAAAATACCTCGCCATGTTGCGGAAAATCATGGGAATTAATTTTTGTATTTGCAACATTGTCATTAATGGTTATAGTCGATTGTAGCACCACCAAAGCAGGTTTTTTATTTTTCTGGTCAAGCTTTTAATAATGATGTAAAGACAAATCATAAACTTAATATACTATGATAGTATATAAGGTCTATCAAAATTAGCCGAAACTATTTTAAGGGTATGCTCAGACCATCAAACTGAACAACTTTCTCTACGGTACCAAAATCGAAATCGCGAAAAAAAATCTGCTGCCTAATACATTTGAGTCAAGTTGTGTTTGCAGTTTTGTATGGGACATCAAATTTTTTTTTTACGATTTCGATATTGGTCCCATAGAGAAAGTTGTTCAGTTTGATGGTCTGATCACCGCCTTAAAATAGTTTCACCTAATTTTATTAGACCTTATATAAAGTTTATGAGTCAAATTCAAAAGTAAGTATGATCACATAATGAGAGTGGTATTTTTTTAAAGTCACGAGATCAAACAGCAGTAGAAAATTTCAAAATTACTATGGAGATTATGCATCATTCGATCATGTTTTTGAAAATGTTGAGATTTAAAAATAGCTCTACTGAATGAGAATCATAATCCTGATTGATTTGAGATGTTATATTACTAGCTTTTGCTCGCGACTTCGTCCACATGGAGTTAGCTTCTTTCATCGTAGCGAGATAAAATAAATACCAGTTTTTAACTCTAATCATAAGCTTTAAAATCACAGAACATTATAAGAGGGGTTAGAACGTTGTCGCCACAGGTTATGCAAAGATTTGCATAACACCATAAGGCGCGCAGCGTGGGGCGAGCGAGAGGGCATGAGTAATTGTAGCAGCGTGAGCGGGAAGACAAGTGGCGACAGCCGTCTCCGAAGCAAAAGCGCTACTTTACATTTCTACCCTTCTTATAATGTTCTGTGCTTAAAATATACAAGTTTCGTCAAAATCGGTTCAGGAGGTTTTGCGTGATGCTCGAACAAACAGACAGACATAGGTAGAAAAAAATAATTGATTTGGAGTTAGGGTGTTTTAGGGATCCGTAGTCAAACAAGGAACCCTTATAATTTGTAAATATTTTTAATGTACAGACTCACACACTTCTGTACAACAGTTTTATAATAGAGTAGAAAAGAAATGTGATTTTAATTTAAAATTTTAGATTAAAAAAACTATTTAGTTTACATTAAGGGCCTATGTCGAAAAATAATTGAAGCGAAATGGGCGTGTGATAGCTTATATTACTGCCTGATGCGAGAGAAAGAGATGGGGCGGCGCGCGCGCCTGAAACGAAGCAAGCGTTAAACAAACTTTATTTAATTGTGATTGTACTGTTTATGTGAGTTCAATTCTGCTCTAATCAAAATTTTTAAAATATCAATCTCTTTTTTTTAAATTAAGTCTCGTCTTTCTATTATTCATCGTTTAGCAGTTCCAAGCGTTTATCGATAAAGACGGAGGCTACTTTGACTTGTTTTTCTATCGAGAAAATGTGTTTTAATCGTGTTTTGGCTCTAATCAAAACTTCAATTATATGTTCAATTTACACATACTCCTACTGTTCATGATATATGACGCTTTGAAGAATCCTATTTTTTTTACATAGCCTCTTAATTTCAGAGTTCCAATGTCATTACATATTCAGAGATCATTTATTCAGAGTTACAATGATCAATTTGATTTGTAGAAAAGACAATGTATTACTCTTGCTGCTCTGTAAAAATATGGATACTTGAATGAATGTCAATTGAATGGTGTGTACAATAAAGCTAAAAGATGCTTATAAATAAGGTGATTTGTAGATTTAACGATTTGCCGCGTAACAGACTTAACACTACCACATGAGTAAATATTATACAGAGACTAAGCTTCTAAGGAGAGTATAAAATGATCCCGTGAAGCGCTCGCCTATATAAGGTCTAACGCTGAAACTATTTTAAGGGGATAATCAGACCATCAAACTGAACAACTTTTTCTATGGGACCAAGATCGAAATCGCAAAAAAAAAATTAGCTGTCTCATACATTTGAGTCGAGTTATGTTTGCAGTTTTGTATGGGACCGTTGTTTTTTTTTTCGCGATTTCGATTTTGGTCCCATACAAAAAGTTGTTCCGTTTGATGGTCTGATCATCCCCTTAAAATAGTTTCAGCTAACTTTGTTAGACCTTATATATTGTCCGCTGGCCGCCGAATCGGTTTGTAGATGAGGCGCCGAAGCGCGCCTTGTTATCCAGTATACTATCTACTACTACTCTCGTACCGCGATTGTATGAAGCCTTTTCTCTGTAGGGTATTTACTCATCCGTACTATGATTTTGGGATAAGGTATTTCCGTTATAATGTTTGCCTCTAAAATGTCAGAACTGATTTCAATGCGGGTTGTTAGGGTTCAGTAGTCAAACAACAAACCCTTTATATAAATATTTTGCATGTACAGACACACATCACTGTTTTATAATATAGTAGAAATAAGATTTTAATTTAATGTCAATTTGGTGTTTATACAGGGTGTCACATTAATACAAATACACATTTAAGGAGGTGGTTAAAACCATCAAACTGAACAACTTTCACTATGGGACCAATATCGAAATCGCGAAAAAAAAATCGGATGTTCCATCATCATCATATCAGCCGATAGACGTCCACTGCTGGACCTGCATCCCCCAAAATGAGGAGATTTGCCATAATCGCCATGATGCGATGCGTTTGCGATGTTCCATACTAAACTACAGATCTAATCGAGCTAAATGTATGGGACAAAAGATTTTTTTTTCACGATTTCGATGTTGGTCCCATAGTGAAAGTTGTTCAGTTTGTTGGTCTGAACCACCCCCTTAAAAGTTTTAAATTTTTATTTTTACTTCTGTAACACCCTGTATATGAGTTCCTAAGATTTGTTATTGTATTTGAAAGAATTAATCACAATATTGTTTCTGAAGCTCGTGTACAGTTTTTTTTAATAAATGTTGATATTGGTAAAGTTGTGAAACTAACTATTCAAATTAGGCATAATAATTTAAATACTCAGAAAGTTAAAGCTTAAATTTAATAATTGTTAACAATTGGCATGTTTAATATTTAGTGAAATGTGTTTTCATCATTAATCAGGTAATCAGTTAAACTAATTAGTATGGAAATATTGTGGTTTCTGTGTATTTCTGCTAGAATATGCATGCTTTTGCCACTTTTGCACAGTTTTACTTTCAAACCACACACGATCGATAGTCATATAAGTGGCTGGTAACTTGTTGTATTATTAATATTTTGTAGAGACTCGCCACGCCTCAACATAAAACTTTATAACTCAACTGAAACCAGTTACTCCATTCTATCACGACGCAGTTGAGTTTTTAGCCATAATTAATTCTGTGATATTCAGTTTTTTTATTTTTTGTGAACGTTACAAGCGTTAATGTTAGTAATGTTAATGTTTTTTTTATCGTATTTTTTAAGGAAATCTAATTATTTTACATCAGCAACGACCTTGCCAGTGTTACTTGTTTGTTTTTTTATTATACTGCAATAAACGACCTACTTGGTTATTTTATTTTATTTATAATTTACTAAACACGAACATGAATTTCTAACTACAAACGAAACAATTCAAAACAGGTTAAATTATTTTATTTCTGTTGGCCTCAAAATACTCATAGTACATTTTACAACAAATGTTATTTATTACATTATTATTTACTTACATTTCAATGCGAGAACTCTTTTAAAACTTTTAATTAGCTAAACATTTAAAAATTGACAATTTTAGCGCTCTATCTAGTATGCTTATAGTCAGAGCTCGTAAATGTGTGGATAATCATGAAATCACAGTTACTATAATTTTACATTCACGATTTCATTTGATATTGTAACACAAACGTATCTTGTAATTTTTTATTCATTAATCATTATATAAATCCAACTAAAACGTTGATTATATTCTCAATGCATCTAGTAGGTATATTTTTTCAAGTGTATAGAAATGTTCAGATTTTTTTTTAAATATTGTAGGTATTATTGTAAACAATGCCATAGTGTCGCATTGGTGACTTAAGACAAGCCACAAATTTAAAAGTTCTGCTTGTAATAAGCATACCTCGCTCTTCAATAAGTAATGTGCTACGGACAAAAGTATCTATAGAATACTGATATTTATTAACCCGGAGGATCGAAATCCATTCTTATCATAAGCATAACTGAATAAATCTTAAACATGCATCAATACGTCAACATTACATGCAATTATTACTTCATTATATAAATACATCAAGGGGCATCTCGACAATAGATTTTTCAATAAAGGCTTAATAAAAAAATAAAAAGAATCCATTTTTGTGTACTTAATTTTATTTGGTAACTGCAACAAAAAAGCTTTATAAGATTAAAAGCAAAAAAGCTCTAAATATTACTAAGTTGGTAATAAACTTGTTTTTGGTTTAAGCTAGAAGTTACAAAAGAAATTGATACGAAAAGTCGACCATTTGTTTTGGTCTGACAATTTATTCTTACAAAATATATTGTCATGTGTGTCGATTGGGAAGATAATTTTGTTTAATAATCACAAAGTTAATCCATTTAAATGCTAGCTAGATAATTCAATAAATGCTAACAAGTTTTCCAGATAAATTAAGTACTTAAATTTTTCAAGTAGAAAAAAACACAGAAACACAAAAGCTCTATGCGTTGCTAAAAGCGGGTTGCTAACAATTTTCTAATATCTACTAATAAAAGACTACTCTCAAATATATATATCACGCTGTATTTGATGTGAAACTTATTACAACATAAGTAAAAAAACTTAATTAAAAATAAAGTGCAATCAAGAAGCAATAATATGTACTTCTGTTTAGAGCCCCCGCAGTCGGAGAAAGATAAGTAATTTTGTACAGGAAAAATAATTACTAGATTAATAATAATTTTAATTTCCGCAGGGGCTCTGAACAGCCAGCATAAAAATAAAATACAAACAGTACGGTCACAGAAGTCATAAAATTAATAAAAAGGAAGGAACATTAAACACACCTGACTTCATCACCGAGAATGTGAAAGTTCAAACGAAAATACTCCATATTGTACTGATCAATTATGTTAAAAATACATCGCTTATCGGACATTATATGCAAGGAAATACATAATTGAGAGAGCTATCAATAAACATGAGAATATTAAGTAGCAAATCAAACTGAAATGTTTATGTATTACCATCATTATAGAATCTGGAATGTCACACAAATATTAAAATACTGATTTGTTGAACAACAAAACTTACCATAAAAATATACATGCAATCACTGCAACCGAGGGTGTTGCAATATGAACCCGAGCCCCAGTTAAAATATAAAGGCCCTATATAACCCACATACCTACGACCGAAACCATAAACAATAATAGTTAGTACGCCAAAAAATTCACCTTGCAACACCCCAATTTATTTAAAACCGAACCACCATTTCACATACTTGGGGTAGACATCTTTAAAAATATATTGCACCAACATTTTTCCTCTTAGTAACATTCGTGCCCAACTAAGTAACTGATACTATTGCGCAAGATACTTACAAGTGTACATTTATTATAATAAATACACAACAGCCAAAAATCGCCTGATCTACACAGGTTATTTACCTAACAGAACTTTATTATTAAACAGCGAAATGTTTTAAGATCTGGTCGAAAGGTGCCATCACATCAGCTCAATACAACATATATCGCTTCCCTCGCCTGTCGTATTACAGTGGTAGTTTTGTACATTTGAGATAACAAACGCTCGGACGGTCTACACTCGTTAATTTGCATTCGCAGCTATGTGGTGCCACCTTTAGCCTCAGATATTTCCCTCAATTCTCTTTGCTAATTAAGTTGTCCAAAAATTTGTCACGAATTACTTTTATTAATTAGGTAACGACAAAACTACCTGTTAACCACTGACTACATCGACTCATTAGTTATTTATTTAAATAGTATCTATACCACATCTCAATGACATTATCTAGCCTCGCCTCAACCAACCGAGATTGTTAATGTTGATTACATTGGGCTGTTGAACTATCTGCCGCAATTGGCTATTTTGAACTCTACATGAAATTATGATACATTTTGAATTTAATAACGTACTTATATCTGTATTGGCTGCCTGCAGCCATTTATTTGATGCAATCTCGTGCTTGAGGCTTGGAAATTGAGCATGAGCACATCGAGCGTAGATATCAATTTTATTGCTTTGTTGAATCTTAAGTGATCAAATGTCTGATTCAGATCATAACAAACTTCCAATTCATTTATGAAAAATCATTTTAAAAACGCCATGTAAGCGGTAAGACAAAACCAACCGTATCGGCTACAACATAAGATAATAATTAACATACAAGGAACTTTTCCATGGCATGGAGTGAAATTTACGCTCGATGTGTCCACGCAGTCGGGTTTACATTGGGATGGCAATAAGCCTATCTGGGACTTCGCGACACGAGACTACTAAAAAATTATTAAAATTTAATTTAAATTGCCAATAAAGTCATGTATTGATTTGCGGCCGAATATTGCGATAAATTATTAATATTAAGGGCCAATACGACCCGGAATTACCTGGGAAGGGTTTTCTTATTTTTCGTTTTTCTACAAGATTTATACAAGTTACCGAAACGAAAAAAATACACAGTATTCTTGGATAGTTTATCTAGTGAAATCATAAATTGAATACACGATTGAAATTACTTCACACCATAGAATTTCTTTAACAAAATAATAACGCATTTTTAACAATATTTTCTCAAACTAGAATACTGTGAGACATTGTCACCGGCAGTGTCAAAAATAGAAAAACCCAATTGTAACCCCCAGTTACATCGCAAAAAATTGGGGTATACTAGATAAAAATTTTGTATTGAGAAGTTTGAAACAAATCACAGATAAAAATGGCGATGTGATGCTTTAAAAAGCTGCCCAACGTGAAGTGAACAGGTCCCAAAGTAAACCCGTGCAAGGTAGGATCGCCTTACTCGTTCTCGGCGCGCATGCCGCGGACGTCCCCCTCGCGGCGAAGTTTCTCGAGCTCGTCCTTGGTGCGGTCCTCGATGGCGCGGATGTCAGCCATAGTCATGCCGAACCATTCGTCCATAGAGCAGAACACTTGCCTGTAATGTCACACGAATTATGGTTAGAAAATATAATTACAGGGTCTTATGCTGACGGCTTTTTGAGGATATAATTAGGCCACCAAACTGAGCAACTTACTTAGAAATCAAGAAAAAATCATCTATCCCGTACACTTGGGTTCAAATAGGTTTGCAGTTTTGTGTGGAACAACAGATTTTTTGGAAAATATATAAAATGTATACTACATAAAAAACAGAGAACCCAGCTTTGCCTTAATAGAAGTAGCATGCAGGTGCAGCCCGCGTGCCACAGATATGGTCGATATACCATATCTATTCATACATTTCGTTCACAAAAAGTAGCTATGACAATTTTTCGAAGATTCAGTCATAAGGTCCGCCAAGTACATCCGGTATAAACCTGATACGGAATTATATTCCGTATGGAGTGTTGCCGCTTTCAGATACTTTTTCACTAGATCTAGTGATTTTTTGATGTCTTAGGTGGCATATTTTAAAGTGATTTTCGAGCGTAGGCGTTGATGGAACGATACCGTATCGTGACGGTGCAGTTGCGGCATAGTTTCGAAATCGCATACGCTCAAAAACCACTTGTGTGATAATGGTTCTTGCCATTTTGTATGCAGATTATGTCTAATGTAATGTTAAAATTATCGATGGTATTTTGATATAGTTGCATTAATATTGGAATACAATTTACAAACCATGATTGTAACATTCGAAACGTCATGACCTCATCACATGATAGTAATTATCATGTATAGAATTTGTTTGTTTTGTTTTAATAAATACCTAAAATTGCAATTATTGTCATTCATTTGGCGTTTCATACATTTTTATTTTAGGTAATTATGAAATGAAATGAAAAAATGAAATGAAAATGCACTTTATTGCCACACAAAATACAAAAAAAGAAAAGGTACAGAAACAATAGACATAGATTAATCAAATAGAAAAATCAAATATATATAAAAAGACACATTGTGGCAAACACTACTACTTATTAAACAGCACTCTAGTATTTTTTGTAACCATAGTTGACAACACTGAATCCTGAAGCAGGATTCCGGATCGCAATTCCGTCTGTGTGTGGCGGACCTAAGACTTATGAAGATAAGGTTGAGATTTTGTTTCTTGGTCACGCCAGTTCTCGAATCAAATAGTCCTTATGCTATTTCTAATAGTTCTATTTTCTGTGGTATACTAGAAACGACAGCATAGCTTCGCTCAATCAGCGCCGTTTATAAGCAAAAAAATATATTTAATAAAAAGTGCATGCCTTACCTGTGGAATATGGTGAACAACCGCCGTTCTGATTTCTGGATGACATTTTCTACTTTACTCTGGAAATAGCAATACAATACAATCATTAATATACTTAACTTGTTAATTCATAGATATACTATTTCTTTCTTATCGTGTGGGCAGAGCTTGAGCAGAGCCCTGGTGTCAGAGTTTTTTCAGACCGCCTTACGGCCTCTGATGTGGTTTTTATGTAACGACTACGATATACTATTGGTACCTATTGAAAAAGAGCACCGAAATGAAGCAACTGCGGAAGTGATACTAAATATTTTAATAAGGGTGTCCGATCTATTTAATCAAATCAATTTTCATTGTGTTTACTTTGTTAAAAAGTTTACTGAATCTCAACGAAATTAATGTACTAAAGCACCTAAAACTGCATGTAAAAATTTGTACTATATAAGGTCTAACAAAACTAGCTGAAACTATTTTATGGGGATGCTCAGACCATCAAACTGAACAACTTTCTCTATGGGACCAATATAGAAATCGCGAAAAAAAATCTGCTGTCCCATACATTTAGGTCGAGTATGTTTGTACGGAACAGCTGATTTTTTTTTCGCGATTTCGTTATTGGTCCCATAGAAAAAGTTGTTCAGTTAGATGGTCTGATCATCCCCTTAAAATAGTTTCAGCTAATTTTGTTAGTCCTTATAATAAACAGTGTGCCTATAATACTATGTTACATCTCTGTTTTCATATGCACTTAACCTATGTTTCACAAATCATATATTATGAATTATGAACTTATTACTCGTTCAGCGCACGCGTCGCTCACGAGTCGCGAACGAATCGCGCATTATAATATGAACTTCGTTGAACAAAAAATTAAAACGGCCTTCAAAACTCAAAAAGTAAAAAATAATATTGCAGACGTTAGCATCTACAAGAATATTAATATGTTTTATCGAAGTCACTGTCAAGCCTGTACGATTCGAGACCTCTGACGCCACGCCCGCGCGGAAAAAAATCCTGCCGTATGATACGCTCTTAAGGTGGTTTCAGTCCATATAAAAGTTTGACGCACAATACGCGTAGACGGAATTAATAAAATTAATATTTTATATATGGAAAAATAGTTTAGAAAATCTAGTTGCCGCGTAACAAATAACATTTGCAATTTATAATATAATTACGAACATATAAAGCTTTTAAAATTGTGTATGAAAAATTTCAAAGCTTTATATCTTCGTAATTATTTTATAAATTGCAAATGTTATTTGTGACGCGGAATCTAGATTTTCTAAACTATTTTTCCATATATACAAAGTAACTTATAATAATACCGTCTACGCGTATTGTGCGTCAAAGTTTTGTATAAAATTGACCCCTGTGCAACCACCTTAAGAACTAAGTCTTGTTTACTATAAAGATACTCCGTGCTAAAACGTACCTGTAAAGAGCTATTATAGTCCATACGGAGAGCTAGCGAATCAATCATGAGGCGGCGGTTCATCATTCAATCATGGCCTCGTTATTCCACCGCATTTATTCTAGATTTATGCTTCTGCTACCATGCCCAAGTGTCTGCTAGAACGTACCTGAAGTCCGAACCACTTGAACTCAGCGGTGACGAGCTTGTAGCAAGTCATGATGGGCTTGGCCTCGTTCTTCCACTTGGGCCCGACGAGGGGGCCGCGGCCGGTCTTCGTCGACTTGAACTTGGTGGGGTCGAACTCCGGCTTGTAGTCGGCCGATGTGAGCGGATCGTTCGCGATGTCGATGTTAACAACGTCGCGCTGTTTAAGCTTCTCTGGCGATAATTCGTGCACCTGTAAAATTGTTTTTAAAAACATTATAGATACGTATCATCTTACTTATTCCGACGTCGGCCCGTTAGCTCAGTTAGTAGTGAACCTGCGTTGCTGAACCGAGAGTCGTGGTTTCGAATCAGGTAAGGGGTAGTAGTAATTATAGTGCTCTGGTATGACGATTATTAATATTTTTACCCAAGTTATAAATTTTTGTATCTATGTATTATACAGGGTATACATTTAAATTAGTTCGATACAAAAGAAGGGAAATCAGCTGTTCCATACATTTGAGATATACAGGATGAAATTGATATCATTAGTATACTTTTAAACTAAGAGTCTACCCATCAAACTGAACAACTTTTACTATGGGAGCAAACCGATCGGAGCAAAAAAAAATCTGCTGTTCCATACATTACAGTCGAGTAGGCATTGCAGTATAGAACAGCTGATTATTTTTTTGCTCCGATCGGTTTGCTGCCATAGTGAAAGTTATTCAGTTTTATGGGTAGACTCTTAGTTTAAAATGATGCTAATGATATCAATTTCACCCTGTATAGTTTTCTATGGAACACATTTTCTTTCACGATATCGGTTCAGTTATTAAACTGGACCATTAGGTCTGAGCACTTCCTTAAATATGTCATCATCATCATCATCAGCCTATAAACGTCCCACTGCAGGGCATAGGCCTACGTGTGAAGTGTAGACTTCACATACACAGAATTTCTTCTTCAGCGTATGCAGGTTTCCTCACGATGTTTTCCTTCACCGTTTGAGAGCAGTCGGTATGTAATGCATTTAAATTTGCACCCTATCATGTATAGGAATGGTGCAATTTCTATGCCTATGTGGGGTATAAGGGCTCGGATAATAGCTCTCTACCGGTTGCAAATTAATCTTGAGCAAATAAGTACAAACACAAGTTGTTTATGATGGACTTCAATAACTGCCTCTTTTGCAATAATTTTACAATTATTGGAAAACAACAACAAATTAGACAGGGACATCAAGAATTTTTCCTTGTGTGGCCTTGATAATTTTTCCTTGTGTGCAATCTTATTGTTAAACTGATTGTTACAACTTACAACATACAGTTATAAATAAGTCCTATGACAGTCGCATGTAAAAATACTATAATTATACACTAGGCATGAAAAAGTCACGTGAATCAAGCCATTTTCATTCTTAAGATCTCAAGTTCAGAGTTGACTTACGATACTTTTATGTAAATAAAATGCAGAAGAACTAAATTGGCCCTTATTTCTATAGAGTAAAGTATTCTTTTTAGTTTTATCTACTCGGGATATGGCAGCTGATTGACATGGGATATTATTTTTTCTTTGTTTTGTTGAAATAGAAACACGATACTTCGATTACTCGACATGCTAATGAATGCAAAACTGAAAGAAAAACAACTGAATCACTATAACAAGAACTGATGAGTAACTTTAGTAAATAGGTACTAGGGTTAACACGCGACTTCGTCCGCACAAATTATATACCAGATAAACAAAAAAGTTTCATCAAAATCGGTTCAGTAGTTTTTGCGTGATGCTCGATCAAAAAAACAAACAGACCGGCAAAAAATCCAATAATTGGTGATATGGAATCAGGGACACCTAAAAACCATATCATAACTTTTTTTTTGTTAATATCTTCAATGTACAGACACACTTTCTGTTACAGTTTTATAATAGTTTAGATGCGAATACGTGTAGCTTCTTTAATAAAGGTAATATTAAGAGGATCGTCCTTGCGAAGCGCGCTGCATACAAATGAAGTTTGATCCTATTTTCAATACTAACCAATTAAATAAATAAATATATTATGAATTATTTTTAAGTCAATGAAATTTTTTAAATACAATTAAGATACTAATCTCTAGGCATGTGGTTTGTCCGTTCAAATACATTTTCAATGCTAGGATTAATTTAAGATTTGCATGACAATTTTTAAACCACTGTAAATTTGAAACTATAATACATTTTACGAATATCTGACAAACCACAGGCATGAGATTAGTTTTTATACTATTTAAAAAAAATTCATTGAATTTTATTGGTTAATATATATCATTAATTATAATCCAACTTAGTTTTTAACCGACTTCAAAAAAGGAGGTTTCTCAATTCGACCGTATATATTTTTTTATGTAGCGCTCTAGATATAATATCCTCTTATTGTTCGAATTCACAAATTGGTTCCTGGTTGTCGTCTAATACAATAATGTCCTTCTTAATATGCTGACATTTTTTTAAGGGGATGATCAGGAGTGCGATTTTTGAAACTCATTCTTTGAACTCAGCAGTTGAAAATGTCAATATTACTATGGAGATATGCATCTTTCTACTACTGATTTGACATTCAAAAATCATCACTCCAGGAATGCGATTTATGAAAGTCAAATCAGCAGTAGAAAGATGCGTATCTACATACATTTTCAACTGCTGAGTTCAACGTATGAGACTCAAAAATCGCACTCCAGACCGTCAAACTGAACAACTTTCTCTATGGCGGCAACAAAATGGAAATCGCAAAAAAAAGAATCAGCTCTTCCGTACTTTTTGCTGCTGATTTTTTTCTCGATTTCGATGTTGGTTCCATACAGAAAGTTGTTCAGTTGGATGGTCTGATCATCTCCTTAAAAAGTGTCAGCATATTCAGATGGGCCCTGTGTCCATTCTGAACATGCATAATAAATTCTGAACCTACTGCATGCGCTGAAGTATAAATTCGGCTGTGTATATGAAGTCTAACATTTCGCATTGACTCATAGACTTGCCTAAACACCCTCCTAGAGGTGCGGTGGGACATGTATAGGCTAATGATGATGATGATTCATTCTGAAACCTTATTTTGCATAACTATGCTAAAGTTGTCGGAAATAACTCCACAGTTTAGAACGCTGTTGTTTAACTTTTGTTGTTGTGTTTTGTTTTAGATAATGTGCAATATTAATTGATTGAGTTATTCACTCATTAGCATAATATTGTATTAATTAGGGTATCTCGTAATCAAACAGATAATAAAATTGTGAACTTGGCGTGGATGTACATTGAAGATATTTCAAAAAATTAATTGGGGGAGTTAATAATACGTAATGAAATGCATATTATACAACATTTTTAGAATTTTTGTCTGTTTGTTTGTGCACGTATCACTTTAAATCTAGTGAACTGAATTAGATGGGGTTTTCAGAAAAGCATAGGGCTTAGTTTAGATTAACATTTAGGCTTTATTTAATCGCAATCGGTGCATTCAATCAAAAGTATTGAGTATTTAATTTCAGCCAGTGGTCTGCTCGTACGAAATCGCAAGCGCCGCTAGTTTACTAATATCATTAGATTAAATTTATCTTAATGTACCTACTTTGAATGTAACATTTTATTTAGGTCCACTATCTTAAAATAGTTATTTATATGTACATTATATAGATAAGTCTAAAATCCCAGACTTCCGTGTTTAAGGTGGTTTCCGTCCATACAAAACTTTGACGCACAATACGCTATTAATATAAGTAACTTTGTATATATGGAAAAATAGTTTAGAAAATCTAGATGCCGCGACACAAATAACATTTGCAATTTATAATATACTTAATTACGAAGATATAAAGCTTTTAAAATTTTGTATGAAAAATTTCAAAGCTTTATATCTTCGTAATTATTTTATAAATTGCAAATGTTATTTGTGACGCGGCATCTAGCTTTTCTAAACTATTTTTCCATATAAACAAAGTTACTTATATTAATACCGTCTAAGCGTATTGTGCGTCAAAGTTTTGTATGAAACTGACCCCTCTGCAACCACCTTAAAGGCACGTAGTAATGAACAAGAAAAAACATTCGATTACGTCATTCCTAATTACAATTGATATCGAGATATAATTTTAAAAACGTTGCTTTCAAACCTAATTTTTTTGAAATTTTATGGTTGTTCAGAACTTTCCAAAGATTTAATAAATAAAACGAATCCAATGTATTTAGGTAAACAGCTTATCTCAAGTAGATTCGGCTCTTAGTATTCTTTGAACCCTATCGTAAAGCATGAGAGTTGACGATGAAGTATGAGTCACGCATGAGTTTCATGAATCATACTAAATATATGGGCGGGCATAATAGTTCTCTAGTTTAATCCTCAGTATAGTCCTCTATCACTAACTCAGTACCGCACTTCTTCTTGGCAGTTTTTCCCATTTGTATGAAGTGACAGCAAAGTGTCAAGGATGTGGTCATACATTCGCGGCCCGGCGACCGGAACGTGTGAAATAGTAGATTGTCAACCAAGGGATGAAAGTCACCCATTTCACACGAGATATTTAGAGCCCCGAACGAATGTGAAGGGCGCCCTTAGTTCGAGTGTGAAATAGGTGACTTTCACCCGAGTTAAACACCACGCTTTTCATTTTGAATACGAGGAAAGTAAACAAAAGCCAGATATAACATGCAAAATCAATTTCTGAATCGCGTGATAAATTTATTTTAGACTCGGTACGTTTCAAAACGTTTGAAAAAATTTGAAATCACTCGGGGTGCCAATGCTAAAGAGAAAAAGCATACCAAGATATGTACATATGTTAGAGTGAGACAGATAGACTTCCCGAGTGATTTTTACGCGTTTTAAAACGGATCCTTACGAAAAAATTTAGCAACATCTCGTTTTAAAGGCTTTTTTTTTCGCACAACTATTATGGCTTTTATTTTTTTTTAAGCCAACCAGCACGTTTTTTTTGACTGTGTTTGAGGAGGTTTTAATCGGGATTACTTTTTTTTGTGTGTTTATAATTTTTACAAAATGAAAAAATATTGTTATTTAAATTAACTTTTGTTATAATTTAAATATATTGATCATAATGATTCTAAAAAAAATAAGAATTAATATAATTTTATCGAGGTGTGGTTGTATAGGTTTCTGCCTTTGCTCAGTATAGACGTAGATTTTTTGTTAAATTACTTTTCCGACCTAGGGAAGAAATGTATCACTTACAACCCGCTTCTTATGAGAGATGAAAAGGGACTTTACCATATTGCACTTTCAAATGTAATCATACCATTATATAACAATGCATGCAAGAAATGTAATCGATAATATTATCTTTCTTTACTATCATGGCATTTCGAAAACTTATCGGCCATTATAAGTATATTACGGACTATTATATATTTTATTAGTAATGGAGTGTTTCCGTTATCTTTATAGGAAGGTCTCGCGCTATATTCTTTCGCACTGATAAGGGACTTATACTTTATATCTTTATCTAATTGTTTACTAAGGTGAAGAGAAGACAATATTTCTGCTTTTTTTCGTAGCAGTAGAACGTCATGGAACTTGCCCCATCATCATCAGCCTATACATGGTGTTATGGTAAGCAGTTGCATTACTTTAAGAGGTGATTGTACCCATGGTACTGAACAACTTTCCAAAAGAAACAACTTGCAATCAGCTGATCGAACGTTTGTATGAAAAGTCGAAAAATAAAATTGCTATTTTCCTATTTGTTTCTTAGTGAAAGTCGTTCAGTATCATGGATACAATACCCCCGAGAAGTAATCCAACTGTTTACCCAAACACCCTGAATATTAGATATATAAGGTCTAACAAAATTAGCTGAAACAATTTTAAGGGGATGATCAGACCATCAAACTGAACAACTTTCTCTATGGGACCAATATCGAATTCGCGAAAAAAAATCTGCTTTCCCATACATTTGAGTCGAGTTATGTTTACAGTTTTGTATGGTATTTTTTTCGCGATTTCGATATTGGTCCCATAGAGAAAGTTGTTCTGTTTGATGGTCTGATCATCCCCTTAAAATAGTTTCAGCTAATTTTTTTAGACCTTATATACTGCAGGGCACTGGTCTACCCTCAAGGATCGTTAGTTTATATCTAAAGTATTATAAAAATGTAACAGGAAGTTTGTCTGTACATTGAAGATATTAGCAAAAAAAAAGAGCTACGATATAATAATAAGACTTGGACTAACTTATAAGTGGATGGCATCCTTTTCGGCGAAAATACATAGCCCATGTTAATATTGCTAAAAGTGGCTTCGAGTTATGTTCTAGACACGCTGAAGCTATGCTATCACATATTAGGTATTCTCAAAAGTCGCAAATAAAAAAAGACCTTAAATAAATAACATTAAAACTCACATTGTATTGATCGCCGACGTCTGGTAAATGCAGGGACTCTATGCTAATAACGAAATTGTCCTTCATGTATCCTGGATTCTGAAAAATAAATAATTTTCCTTTTTTAAATTCGTCTCAAAATAACCTTGCTCTTGAAAAGGTTGTCGGTAATTGTAGAAGAGGATCAGAAGACCCTGGAAGGGCATATAGTCGTGAGTATGAAAATATTTATTTAAAAAAGTATTTCTGCATTGCGGTTGTTTATCTCTAGGATAAAAATTTAAATTAAAGATATCAGGTAAGCATACCGTACGTACTATTTACAAACATTTATAAATATTTTATCTTATTTACGTTGTTCGCGTTCTCCACTCCAGAACCCTGACACCCCACCGGTTATCACGTCGTTTCTGATGTGATCTCTCAGAGAAACACCGAGCATAGCTCTCTCCATAGCTCGCTGCGCGACTTTGAATTTATGAACTAGTCCTATCGTCAGGGTCCATGTTTCCGCACCATAGGTCATTACTGGCAGGACGCACTGATCGAACACCTTCGTTTTGAGGCATTGTGGTAGAGCCGAGGAAAATATATGGTGGGGTGTCAGGGTTCTGGAGTGGAGACCGCGAACTGGTAGACGTAGTGTGGGTCGTCCTGCTGCCCGCTGGACAGACGACATAAAAAGGTAGCGGGGAGCGACTGGATGAGGAAGGCCGAGAACAGAGTTTTGTGGCGCGCCTTGGGAGAGGCCTATGTCCAGCAGTGGACGATGATAGGCTGATGATGATGATTTACGTTGTTTCCTGTATACCTCTAAGTGCTGAGAAATAGTGGGTAGCTATGCAAAAATTAAACTAGATATGTTAATATCAAAACAACAGGACGAGGTGAGAGAGGTAGAGTGTGGTGGGCCTTAGTCTTTGCCTACTCCCGCGGGGTAATAGCGTGAGTAAATATGTACGTATACGAACACGGCGCGGCAATCTTATACACAAGCAATAAAAACTGGTTATGGTACAAATAAGGCGGTCTTATAGCTAAAAAGCGATTTCTTCCAGACAACCTTAAAAGATCATAAGGATGACTGTGTCTGTATCACGTATAAGCTCTGGGCATTTGTCATCAAAAGCATCCAGATCGTCCCGCTACGGCGGTGGCGGTTTTAATCGTATTTAATCATAAACGCATGCGTGCTTCAGAAGGCTTGTTAATCAGTTGATCACGGATATTAAAGTAAAGTGCCAGTTCGATAAGCCTAATCGGTCGCCTAAAGGACCTTGAAACTACTTTGGCAGTATGTTGACCCCTTACTAGCCTCCATCAAACAGCTGCGATGCGTCCTACCGCGCGCGCTCACGCGATGCGTCCGATCCGAATCAGAGAAAGTACGGGCAGCCTTTGACTATTTATTATAAGGACTAGCCTTGCGGTAGCATTTCCCCTCTGCCACGGTATAAGATTAATTAATCATGTGCATTTACATTCAATTTTATACCTAACTTAGAACGTTTGGGGTTTACGCAAGACTACTTTTCATGATTTTTAACGTTCAAAATTAGAATCTAAAGTTAAGAGAATAAAATCCAAAGTTGTGGATTTCATGTTACCTCGCCCCCCGCAAAAAGTGGCAGAAATGTTTGTTAGTAAAATTACACGCGTAACTAGTCCCTATATAAGTAGTCAAAGGGTGGGGCGTATGAAGGCTGATAATGATACAGTAATCCAAAACAAACTAATAAAAATGCTATTCCATTATCCCTACTTAACCCCAACCACTAAAGTATACAGAGAAACCAATTTGATGAACATTACACAACTATATTTTTATTACACATGTATTCTTATTCGTAAAATACTTAACAAAAACATCCACACGTCAATCTCACTTACTCAACAAAAAAATTTATCTAAACGCAGCAAAAGTTGAGCTAGTTACCTTGCACTGCCGAGGATTAGAACAAATTACGGCAAACGAATGTTTACTTACGAGGGAGCACAACTTTATAATAACTTACCTTCATTTATAAAAAAGAAAACGGAATCGTTCAATCAATTTAAATACAAATTAGCTCAATATATCTTGTCTAATTGAAAACAAACAATTTTTGCATATTGTTTTTGTTATGGAGAGGAGGTTTGTTTTACTTATGTACTAATTTATTAATTAGGTAGGTACCTAACTACCTACTGTAAATTGTTCGAGTACTCTGTGCGGTGCGAATGACTATTCATTTGTACTATAATTATTATGTCCTCTTGTCTGTAATTTAAGACAGAATAGTCACTTACATGAAAAGTCATGAAAGTGACTATTGTGTCTTAAATTGAGAATAAAGTATCATTAAACGTACCGTGAGCACAGTCCGGCAGTATGGGTAGGCGTTCCATGCCTCTTCGTGCACCTCGAGCGAGCCCTTAGGCGCCAGCAGTCGGATGAACGCGGGCACCTTGGACGCCAGATGGTAGATCTTGTATGTGTACTGGCCAGATGAATATTTGCCACCTGCGAATTTAAATCATGGTTAGAAAAATTGAGGTATCAAGTTATCACGACCTAGAGGCTATTGTATGTAAGTTTCCGATTATATCGTTTACAAGATCGGTAACTATTCAGTATTGTCTCACCGACGTTATAAGACATCGTAAGGCAGAGGTTGTACTCTTCTAACGCACGCAAGTTGCTAATGTCTTCCCCTGTCTTACGCAGGAACGAAACGTGCATATGTTATTTTAGAAGAGTACAACCTCACCTTTAAGATATCTTATAGCCGCCGCTATACAGGGTGTAAGTGACAGCCAAGCAAATACTGAAACGATGAACCTTAGGAGACGCGAAAAAAAATCACCGTTTCAGTATTTTCTAGGCTGTCACTTACACCCTGTAGATAGTGTTGTGTGGTCACCTTTATATTATGACTATAGAAGGCAATTTTTAACTAATATTGAGTTTTATGTGATCATCATATCCATTGTCTGAAATTAATATAATATTAAGAAATAGAATCGCTAACTGCCAAAAAACAGCATGTTGGCGATTCCTTTTCACATTATTTAGTTAATCAATTTTAGACAATAGATTTATGGTGATCGGAGAAACAAATACAACCATAAATACATTTTCAATCTTGTATCAATATAATCGGAAGCTTATAAAACCTCCTTTTTTTGAAGTCGGTTATATAAGGTCTAACAAAATTAGGTGAAACTATTTTAAGGGGATGATCAGACCACCAAACTGAACAACTTTCTCTATGGGACCAATATCGAAATCGCGAAAAAAAAATCAGCTGTCCCCTACATTTAAGTCGAGTTATGTTTGCAGTTTTGTATGGGACAGCTGATTTTTTTTTCGCGATTTCGATATTGGTCCCATAGAGAAAGTTGTTTAGTTTGATGGTCTGATCATACCCTTAAAATAGTTTCAGCTAGTTTTGTTAGACCTTATACATAACCCAATTGTTTAAAAGATGTGTGTTGTAGAGTTTCTTGCCGCATCTTCTCTACAACGAAACACCTTCCGACGCGGTGGTAGAGTCAACAAATTAATTCCAAAAGCTATGTGACATAATTTTAAATAAAACAATTTTAGTTCGAGTTTTGGCCTTCTGAACAAGACTGTTTGAAATTTTGAGCACATACATCCCCAAAGTAGTACGATTCCGAGCCGGTTTTAGTCTCATGTTTTCTAATCAACAATATAGAGGTCAAATCTCTTAATTTATTTGCATCGTATCGACCGATACAGCAGTCAAGTGGCGTATCCAGGGGGGGGGGGGGGATAGGTGGGTTTTATCCCCCCTCGAAATCCGAATATTTGTATGGAAAAGAGATTACAGCACTTACTTTTTCTATGAATATCCCCCCCGAAAATTTAATGCCCCCCCCCCCCCCCCCTGAAACTAAAGTATGGATACGAGCTTGCAAAGTGGCACTATACTCGGTATTAAAGCAAGTTTACACGGGTCTAGTAAATTTTTTGATCCATTCCACTGAGTTATAGTACCAGGTAAATATTTAGTTTCTATTCTACTGCTAAGAACTATAATCCAATCTAGAACAACGACTATACATTTTTATAGTAATTTATCAATTATCATTTATCAGTCAGCTATTCAAAACGAACAGCCTTCAAAATATTACGTTTAAACGGAAAATTAATGCAGATGCCTAAGGCGGTTTAAAAAATCGGACACCTTTTTGATTGAAGAACGGAAAATTCTTAAATCTTTAATACCATAGGTTCTGATGCTATCGGTTTGAGTCACCGAATTTGTACCCTTTTCTGATTGTAGCGTTGTCCCGTTCCATTAGATAGAGGAGGGTAAGGATAAGCGAGTGCATCGACCATAAAGTTCTTATACCTTATAATAACTTTGAGTGCATCTCTGTTTAGCGCACACAATAATCTACTTAAGGTGGTTTCAGTACATACAAAAGTTTGATGCACAATACGCGTAGACGGAATTAATATAAGTAATATTTTATATATTGAGAAATAGTTTAGAAAATCTAGACGCCGCGTCACAAATAAAATTTGCGATCTAAACTATTATAAAACTGTAACAGGAAGTTTGTCTGTACATTGAAGATATTAACAAAAAAAAGCTACGATATGTTTTTTAGGTATCCCTGATTCCATATCACCAATTTTTGGATTTTTTGTCTGTCTGTTTGTTTGTGTGTTTGAACGAGCATCACGCAAAAACTACTGAACCGATTTTGATGAAACTTTTTTTGGTTGATAGCTTATTATCTGACTTAAAATCTGGTATATAATTTGTGCGGACAAAGTCGCGGGTCAACGCTCGTTTATTATATAATTACGAAGATATAAAGCTTTTAAAATTTTGTATGAAAAATTTCAAAGCTTTATATCATCGTAATTATTACATAAATTGCAAATATGTGACGCGGCATCTAGATTTTCTAAACTATTTTTCCATATATACAAAGTTACTTATATTAATACCGTCTACGCGTATTGTGCATCGAAGTTTTGTAAAAAATTTACCCCTCTGCAACCACCTTAAATACAAATCTGCAGACACTGTAGCTAAGCAGTCAGTATAACTGAAATCGTATGCTATATCAAATGTTTAATAACAGAGGTTTTATAAAACTAGTTACAACATGAACAGTAGAAAAACAAAAAAGCAACAAAAGGCACCCACGTTATTACACAAAGTTTCCAATCGTTTCTATACTTTTTGCTAATCGCAACTCTGAACAGTTTTTTTGTCATATCAGTGTGCAACCAAATGCTTTTAAAAACTTGTTTAATTCAGAAGAAATAACCAAATATATTATAAATTTTGTAACAGTTATCCATTCGAACGCCGTGGTTACTTACTATAAGTGAGGTGGCACATGCCTATTGTAATAGCTTTAGAACTTTTCTTTATATCTTTATTAAACCTTGTTAGTAATACTAAATTTGAATAAAAAAATAAATATTAAATTTACTGTAGCTACTCATCCTTCATATCCTAAAAAATGCATGCAAAATAGTTTCTTCGTTGAAGTTTTAATATTTGCACTAGATATTATTAGCCGTGTGTAAACCCGTCATAAAAACTCAGATGTCTTCCATAATATAGGAAGGAAATAAGGTTTTGCGATGCCTATCGGGCCCTTGGGGCTGCACTAGACTACCGTAATTGAATCCTATATCTGGGCCTACATTTTTATCTTTTTTGTGCCTCACTTGACTACCTTTATAGCGCAAAGAAGATTTGATTGGATCATGTGGATCGGCTCCACATGAAGGAAGAGCGTGCCAAAACAAATTCAAAGATAAAGAAATGTTGAAGCTACCACATATGATACATTTTATATTTGGGTAGATTATTTCTCGACAACAAACGTGGGCGATTAGTCAACTTTAATATCTAATCAGTGGCTAGTTTGTAACATATCTGTTAGAGATATACTCGTAGGCTCTGTACATTGTACAATAGCTTAGAATAACAATAAGCACATCAACAATTTATTTTTATGCGTTATTTTGCTTACCATGGACCTAGAGACCTCTGTTACACAAGTAAAAATAAACATTTAAAACTTATAAGGGGTTGTTGAGACCATTCACTATGGGACCAACATCGAAAACTCGAAAAAAATCAGCTGTCCCATACATTTAGCTCGAGTAGATTTGTAATTTAGTATGGAACATCAGATTTTTTTTTGCGATTTCGATTACATAACATAACATAAATAAAGATTGAAAAATTTGTCTCGGGTGGGACTTGAACCCGCACTTTTCCAAACCGGGAAACTGCGTTATCCAATTTCGCCACCGAGCCCACTACCCAGAGAACGAAATTTTCAATCTGTTGCGTCTGGTCTGGGGACGTGAGTGCCATCTACTAGTAGTAGAATCAATGGTCAATGGCTGATCTTTTTCAATCTTTAATTTGATTCGAAATAGCACAACATGGCTGTAACATGTTTAAAATCAATAATATTTGAAATTGGAACAGGGTGTGTCATCTATATCGTATGAATTCCAGTTGTAATGCTGGACTTGCGGGTTGGTTAGTTTGTAATAACTACAAGTAGATGGCACTCACGTCCCCTTAAGACGCAACAGATTGAAAATTTCGTTCTCTGGGTAGTGGGCTCGGTGGCGAAATTGGATAACGCAGTTCCCCGGTTTGGAAAAGTGCGGGTTCAAGTCCCACCCGAGACAAATTTTTCAATCTTTAATTTGATTCGAAATAGCACAACATGGCTGTAACATGTTTAAAATCAATAATATTTGAAATAACATAAATATTCTTTATTTGCACACCAAAAATAAGAGGTATTAAAATTTCAACAGAATACTGGATTAAATTACATAAAAATTTATCCAATATTAGCCAAGACTAGTACTATTCTGTCGCCAAATAATTAATTTGATTCAGTATCTTAGCTAGAAAAGTTACAAAAATGTTGAAGTACTAACTAGTATACAAACTTTTAGAAAATAGAAATTTCTAGTTGCTGTATTTAGATTCACACGAGACTGTGAATGCAGTGCGGAATCTCAGCAGCGGACCTTGCAGTTAGCAGTTATTTTTAGAACAATAGACGGCACGAGAACTCGACAGTTTTGGGCCACTACTGGAAGGTAACTAAAAACTAATAGAACTCCGGAACATAACTGAAGAGTAAAGGACACTGGGCAAAAATGTATGGCCACTGGTCAAAGAGCCCCTCGCTATGACACAGGTAGGGATAGTTAGAGGATACCCAAACGTACATGGCACCCAAGGGGCATCAAAATATTTTCGAGGAAAAAAGATACAGGATATTTTATTTTGACGAAGTCGTTTTAGGGGGTAGTCGTTTTTATATTATGGCCCCGAAAGGTGTAATGTCTTTTGGGTGATCAGACACTTAGCTAACTACTAAAAGTTATTATTAAGCGTGCAAAAGTAATAAGGCTCACATTTACTATACCGGCAATTTCAAGATAAGAAAAAGATTTTCTCGTTTTAAGTGTTGTGTGTTTTGAGGGCTAAAGATTCTTTTGCATAATAATAATCAAAAACAATATTTAACATTAGTATGAAAAACCGCTAAACAAAACATCCTGTACCTTTTTTCTCTCGAAAAGATATCGGTGTCGCATAATTGGCCGCATATATAAAAATGTTCTGTATTAAACAAACCCCTTTTCAAACTTAGTATGCCACTTATGGACCACTTGGACCACTTCTGCCCACTGTCCAGGGTGAATATTTACATCGTTTATCCGATAGACGATAAACGATAGACTCGCTTATCAATTCAATTTCAATATCTCATGGTGTTATCGTAGCGTATAGTTTACATTCTTATTTATGTTATTTTTATATTGTTTTTATAATAGACGCGGTACAATACTAGGATAGTAAATATAAACAAACGTTAGTTTTAAATTATGGGTCGAAATCGAAAGGGGGTACCATACTGTGAATTTTTTCTCCTCTTCGATGGTGAAAACGCAGCTTATTAACTTCTTTAGTGCCTATCCAAAGGATCTGTGACAAAAATCACTGTTCGATTGAATTCAATGTAACTGCTGTTGTTACCCGGATTCCATAAAACACCTTGTGGCCTCAGTTTAGGTTTATAACAAATTTTTGTGTACGTAAACACATCATAAATATACGTAAAGGTACACCTACGTTTATAGTTACATTCTGCTACCTCCTACGCTTTGACGTAGATGTTTTTAAAAGAATAGGACTTCTTGGCTTATCTGTTTCTCATTGTCATTTTGCTATCGTCTTTATTTTCGAGAGCAAGATCAATATTCTACTCTGGAAGATGAAGACGAAATTAGAAGTGACACTGGATTATTATACTCCCCAACCCACGTTTCTTTCGGTGGCTTGACATTCATTAACGGCTCGGTAGCACAGTCTGTAGTGAACCTGCCTGCCGTGACGAGGGTAACGGGTTCGAATCCCTTAAGGGACAAATATTTATATGATGAATATGAATATTTGTACCCCAGTCATGGATGTTTGTATCGTTGTCTAGTCATCATAATACAATTCCAGGTACTTTAAATGTGACTAGATAATTTGTGTGACAATGTCCAAGATATTTATTCATTATATAAGGTCTAACAAAATTAGCTGAAACTATTTTAAGGGTATGCTCAGACCATCAAACTGAACAACTTTCTCTACGAGACCAATATCGAAATCTCGAAAAAAAAATCTGCTGCCCCATACATTTGAGTCAAGTTGTGTTTGCAGTTTTGTATGCGACATCAAATTTCTTTTTTCGCGATTTCGATCTGGTCCCTTAAAAAAAGTTGTTCAGTTTGATGGTCTGAGCATACATATATTATTATTATTAATAAAATTTCGGTGGTCATCTTTGTTAATACAAAGTTCATGTGGGTTGACGCACTAGCGGAATAAGGGAGGTCCGGCCCGGGCCTCCTGTCCTAGGGGTCCTCCAAATATCGAGAAGATGTTTAATCTAATCTAAAAAAAGGCCAAAATATGTTCAGTAAGAGGCAGATTTGAGGTGGAGGCCCGGACCTACAGTTCTGGGAATGCAGTTTGGAGGCTGACATACGTAGTCAGACAGTCAGAAATAGAGTCAAAATATAAAGCGAATTGCTGCCCAGGAGAGCAATCGCGTTCAATTAATCACAACTGAACCATGATTGGACCGCTTGCAAACCACAACTTTTAACACATTTGGTATTGCGCTATTCATTTGATAGCCATTAAGTTTTGACAGATCGCTCAGACGTTACAGGCTGTCAGTCACATACCTAGTAAATAAGTCAAGTCGCGATGCGGAATTGAACACAGTTGAATAGTAATTGGATTGCAATGTGATTAGAATTGAAATTGGATTAGGTTTGAACTTGGATGTTTTAAATTAGCACAATAGCTCCACATGCCTCCACCGGGTCTAGTACGCCACCGCGTTGACGTAATATCATTGAACAATACTACAATCAAGTAAACTTGAAATTGAATATAATCAGGTAACTCGCATCTACAGCGCTGCACAAACATCCTTGTAAGTGATACTCATGTTAAAACTCGTTACAAGATACTTGTCCGCGGCCGCGGCGCCGGCGCACCTAACCAAACATTACTCCATCTGTGTAAACCGACGCGTGACGTCATTGAAACAGTAGCAAAAATTATATCACGTCATTTAATATAATATAGAACTTGCGACCTTGTCATAAGGACGTGCAGTGGTCACATGCGTTGGTTAACGATGTATTATATTATGGCGATCAACATAAGAATAATGCTTAAGAGTCCTTTTACCGTTCAGTGACGGTGGCACCCTCGTCACAATATTTAAGACTAGCTGGTGCCCGCGATTTCGTCTGCGCTTCGTCTGGACAATTCACACAATATCTTTATAAATTGTAGCCTATGTGTTATTCTGATGTATAAGCTATATTATTGTAAAGTTTCATTAAAATCCATTCGGTAGTTTTTACGCGAAAGAGTAACAAAAATCCATCCACACTTACAAACTTTCGCGTTTATAATATTAGTAAGATTTATCAATCAACAAAACCCAAATTAAAAAAGTGCTACTACAACTTAGAACAAAAGCCTGGAAAGCTATTTTTATATTCTATAGATTTAAAATGGGTTTAATTTGAAGACCGGAAAAAAAACTTCCACTTTTTTTACATTTATATTTCGTAATTCTTAAAAGTAGTGGAATTGTTAAACCTATAAAATTAAAAGTATTATACAGGGTGTAAGTGACAGCCTAGCAAATACTGAAACGGTGAACTCAGACCATCAAACTAAACAACTTTCACTATGGAGCCTACCTCAGGAGACGCGAAAAAAAATCAGCTCTCCCATACATTTAAGTCGGGTAGGTACAGCAGTTTTGTATGGGACAGCTGATTTCTTGGATTAGTTAGGACTGGTAGGATTTTGTAGTTATGTTGGAGAAGACAGTTTGGGTTTTCATTATTGAGATATCTTTAATATTATATAAGTATTATACAAGGTGCTAAAAATACAAATAAACCTGTAAGGGGGTGGTTTAGACCATCAAACTGAAACATTTTCCTATTGGTAA
This sequence comes from Agonopterix arenella, assembly GCA_927399405.1. Lineage (NCBI taxonomy): Eukaryota > Metazoa > Arthropoda > Insecta > Lepidoptera > Depressariidae > Agonopterix > Agonopterix arenella. The sequence goes on from OV656710.1 coordinate 8,468,327, forward strand.
TGGGACCAATATCGAAATCGAAAAAATAAATGTTTGTTCCATACTAAACTAAAAAACTACTCGAGCAGCATATGGGACAGCAGATTATTTTCGCGATTTCGATGTAGGTCTCATAGTGAAACTTGTTCAGTTTGATAGTCCAAACAACACACTTAAAAGTTTTTGATATTAATTTTTACTTTTGTAACACCTTGTATAAGGCGCAACTGAACGGTAGAAGGACTCTTAAACATTAGGTACCTATAGGAACGAACATGGAACGAATTTCGGTAACATTGATGTATTAAATATTAAATAATAATCGATTCAATCTAGACTATTATAAAACTGTAGCAGAAAGTTTGTCTGTACATTGAAGATATTAACAAAAAAAAAGTTACGATATGGTTTTTAGGTGTCCCTGATTCCATTTCACCAATTTTTGGATTTTTTGTCTGTCTGTTTGTTTGTTTGTGTGTTTGTTTGGGTGTTTGTTTGTTTGAACGAGCATCACGCAAAAACTACTGCACCGATTTTGATGAAACTTTTTTGTTTGATAGCTTATTATCTGACTTAAAATCTGGTATATAATTTGTGCGGACAAAGTCGCGGGTTAACGCTCGTATTTATATAATTCAAGAATAATTTCTTACTTCAATATTTTGCAGAAGACAATAAAAAAAAATATATTTAATGTACAATTACTAACAATAACAATGATTAAGTCGTAAATAAGTATAAAAACAAGAACGTTTTCCCTATAAATAAAGCAGGTACCCATTGTTCTATTATTATTATAGTACGATAATTACAACGTACATAAATGACGTATTGTTTCGTACTAAAATGTGATCAAAATACTGAAGTGATTACTAGTTAGCTACTTAACTGTTCAAAATTCAAAACAAACTATCTAGCGAGTGCATATTACTTTTCACCCCTCCGGGCAGAAAACGTCAACTTTCGTCCCACTGCGCTAAACGAAATTGCCGCTTTCCTTCTCCGTCGAGGGGAAAAATAGTACCTATACTAACCTCGGGCAGTAAATAAGAAAGCCTTAGATCACATGTTTTTTGACCTCGGCCAACAATTACATGAGATCTGCGACGTTTCTTACTTTCCTGCCCTCGGTGTGTAATCTACTATTAAATATTACTTTAAAAAAAACAATATCAACCCAGAAAATAAGTATTAAATGTAATACCCTCATCTACACATGCATCTTCGCAGCTATCGCAATCTTCAAGAGCTGCCGCTGCCGCTGCCGCTAGTTTTTTACCAGCTAAAATAATAAATAAAATAAAAAAAACATTTAAATTAATAAATAAAAATAATAGTCAAGTGCGAGACGGGCTACTCGCGCACCGAGGGTTCCGTACCACACCACCACACAACATATTAAGTAACAAAAAAGTTTTTTTCTCCGGGACCTGCACGAGACCGACTCACACTTGGTAGGTTTTTATTATTTGTTGTTATACTGTAGAGTTTGTTCTATAATCACACCAAATTTGACGCTTGTATCTATCTACGATAGAGCGAAAGAAAAAACGTTGATAAAAACTAGTTTCTTGTATGAGGACCTCCCTACATTTTTCACTTTTTTACATTTTTATTATTTGTGAGCAAATCCCCCGTAATAAATAATTACGGGGAAAATTTCAACTATCTAGCAGAGCTATAACGGTTCAAAAGATACAGCCCTATACAGACGGATGGGCGGACGGACGGACGGACAACGTAGGCTTAATAATACGGTCCCGTTTTCACCCTTTGGGTACGGACCCTAAAAAAATAAAATTACAGGAAAAGACGTATAAAATAAATCTTTTTTTAGCAAGAACTAAGTAACAAAAAGATTTTTTATTCTTCTCGGTTTGATTCTTCAAAAAGTAGTCTACACTGATGGATAAAAAAAGAGGGTAAAATAAAACCGGCTTAGGCGAGTCGGACTCGCGCAGGGTTCCATACGACCATACAATATTATCTAAATTGTATTTTCCCGAGATCTTTAGCGCGAGCCCTACACACTATTGGTCGGTTTTTATAATTTATGAGTATGCACTATAATCACACCGAGTTTGGCGCTTTTACTTACAGTTTTTACGATGGAGCAAAAACAAAAAACGACTGTACGGGTTATTATTTGTCAGCTAATTCTCCGTAATTAATAACGCATATTCTGAGAAAATTTCAACCGTCTAGCTATTATAGTTCAAAAGACACAGCCCTTTATAGGTAGGACAGACGGACGGACGGACAGCGTAGGGTCCACATAGGATTGGCACCCTTCGCTTACGAAAGTACGGAACTCTAAAAAGACTATTAAGTGTCATACACACCAAGCTGGTCCATTGTCCATTTACCAATGAAGATATTATCTAAAATCTCGCCTCGCTACCACGCACAGCTCGGGTGGAAAGCCAACTTTAGGCATGACCGTCATCCTCGTCTCATGTAGAGCTAATCTCAAAGTAAGTCTACATCTAAGTCAAAGAATGTTATAATATAAGGCTTGGCAGTTTCGCGGTACTATGGCAAATAAGCATACAGAATGGGCTACGAAGCTACGAATACTATTTGCCATAGCCCCGCGAAACTGCCAAGCCTTATAACATTCTTTGACTTAGATGTAAACTTACTTTGAGACTAGCTATACATGAGACGAGGATGACGATCATGCCTAAGGTTGGCTTTCCACCCGAGCTGTGCGTGGTAGCGAAGCTCTGAGCGAGGAAATAATGCACCAATAGCTTACTCGTTCGATCGCGTCATAAGGAAATTGAAGCAATTATATTAGAGTATTTTTTCGGCATGTATTGTAGCTACTGTCCATTTACAAGTGGCGACGGGCTCACTCCCCGTCACACTGGGCAGAGTTTCGGTACTATAGTGAAACGTGGATGTTCTGAGGTTTCAAAATATCTCTGACTTCCCTCGGGGATTATAGTCGTGAGCATATGCTTATGCTATGCTATTTTTTCTTCGCTTCCTCGTACAGCTCTTGCAGCTTTCTTTGACCAATATGAGAGACTAACATAAAAAGCTCTACATTCAAAAAAATTGGCTCTACATGAGATCTCACAACTTTTTAAGAGTAAAACCTCCTCCTTTTTTGAAGTCGGTTAAAAAGGTTTACGAGTCTTAACTGTTTTTACATGAAATATTTTTGGTGGTTCCATTTAGGGGAATATAATTCGGAGCGCGCTACTAACCAATTAAAGTTAATTATTTTTTTTAGAAACAATCTAGAACTACACATTTTGACGAAAATCTAACTTCATGCAGATATTAGTTTCTAGACAGTTTCTGAAAAATGTCATTGACTTCAATTAGACAGGATTGAAAATATCACCAGACTTCGTTTGTATGCAGCGCGCATTTGCGCTCTCGGAATAAACTTCTCTTAAGATGGTTTCAGTTCATACAAAAGTTTGACGCACAATACGCGTAGACGGAATTAATTAAAGTAATATTTTATATACGGAAAAATAGTTTAGAAAATCTAGTTGCCGCCTCACAAATAACATTCGCAATTTATAATATAATTACGAACATATAACGCTTTTAAAATTTTGTATGAAATTTTTTTAAATTAAAAGCTTTATATCTTCGTAATTATATTATAAATTGCAAATGCTATGTGTGACGCGGCAACTAGATTTTCTAAACTTTTTTTTCCGTATATGCAAAGTTACTTATATTAATACCGTCTACGCGTATTTGTAAAAAATTGACCCCTCTGCAACCACCTTAAATAGGAGAGTCAATCATAAGATGTAAACAAAAATTTAATATATCGATCAGTATCATCGATACAGGTTGTAAATTTTTGTTAAATTATATGCAATTTTGTCACGTATTTTTCGAATCGTGTTTTGTGATTTTTAAGTAGATCGTTTGGTTTTTAAAGAAGTTCTAGCTCTGAGAAAATATTGGTGTTTTGTCTTAAGGATTGTAATATACCTAATTGTGTAAATAACATAAACTTAATATACTACGGTAGTAATATTAAGATTATGGTAAATATACAGGGTGAAAGTGACAGCCTGTGCAAATACTGAAACAGTAAATTCAGACCATCAAACTGAACAACTTTCACTCTGGAGACACCCTTAGGAAACGTGAAAAAATCAGCTGTTTCATACATTTGAGTCGAGTAGGTACAGCTGTTTTATATGGAGTAGCAGATTTTTTCGCGTTTCCTGAGAGTGGCTCCATAGTGAAAGTTGTTCAGTTTGATGGTCTGAATTCACCGTTTCAATTTGCCAGCAGGCTGACAGCCTGCTGGCAAATTGAAACACCCTGTATACTTATTTTGTATATTTTGTTGTAATAAAGTCTTAACCTTAAAAAGTTAATATCATACAACACCCCGATTTTTTAATTACTATAAAAATTTTTAATGTTGTATTCAGATAACGAAACTAAACAACTTTCCCTTAGGGCCGAAAAACGAGAAAATGTTTTGACCTCAAATACAAAAGTGCAGATCAGCCGTTCGATTCTCTATGGGAGGTCCAAACTCCAAAGATAGTTGTTTAGTGTCATTAACTGAATATACCCTTAAATTTTTAAGAGTTATTAAAAAATTGTGGTGTATCTCATTTTCTACCATGTCGCATAATTTTTGGATATAGGGAGGGTCCTTCTTAATATGCTGACACTTTTTAAAGGGGATGATCAGACCGCCAAACTGAACAGCTTTCTCTATGGCACCAACATCGAAATCGCGAAAAAAAATACAGCTGTTCCATACAAAATTGTAAACCTACTTGAGCTAAATGTATGGAACAGCAGTTTTTTTTCGCGATTTTGTTTTGGTCCCTTAAGAGAAAGTTGTTCAGAATAATGGTTTGATCATCCTCTTAAAAAAGTATCAGCATATTAAGAAGGACCCTGTATAAACAGAGAACTAGAAACAACAGTGACCTAGAAAAAAGCGCAAGGCAAGCTAGTCTTGTTATGTAGGTCACAAAAAAGTTGAGCTCAGATAAGTATATCTTAGCGGTTTTTAAAATACAGTTTAATTTTTATAATTCAAGCTATTAGTGCACTTGCCTTACGGTAAAAAAAGGCCGAAAAAGTTCACTTCCGAATACCAGCACCAAATTTTAATATGTTGTTAGGTATGTTCTCTAGACCCCTAAACTGCCGGGAGTCTTTGAGGTGTCAGGGTCTTCAGTAATGATGTCATTAATTTTGTGTATGGGATTTTAAAAAAAATTGTTCTAAAACCTATCGCGTGGGGTATCAAATAAAAGGGCTTCATGAGCCGGTTCAAAGAATATAAGGTCTAACAAAATTAGGTGAAACTATTTTAAGGGGCCGATCAGACCATCAAACTGAACAATTTTCTCTATGGGACCAATATCGAATTCGCGCAAAAAAAATCTACTGTTCCATACAAACCTACTCGCCCTAAATGTGTGGGACAGCAGATTTTTTTTCGCGACTTCAATATTGGTCCCATAGAGAAAGTTGTTCAGTTTGGTGGTCTGACCATCCCCTTAAAATAGTTTCACCTAATTTTGTTAGACCTTATATGTATACTGCACTCTTACCCGTCAGCCACTTTTAAAAAAAATACAAAAAGTATTTTCAAAACATATCAAGTTTAGGTTCCTCCAGGTAGGAAACGGCTGAGTAAATTTTTATCAAACATACGCCAAATGACTTATAATATCTTCATATCAAACGTTAATAAAACAATTAAAAAAAAAGTTAATGTTTACTATTTTTTTAAATATTTTTAATTACTTTTTAACTTTATATTTAATTAGGTGTGTAAGGTGCTGGTATCCGGAAGCGAACTTTATTTCCATTAAGGCAGTGCACTATATACACCCTCGCGCGAGACAGGCCGAGAATGTACATTGAGTCGTCTATAAAGTAATTGTTGCTAGTTCTGCTTACAAAAACGTCAATGGTCCGCCTCGGCCTGACTCGCGCGATAGAACAGTATACATAACGATTGTAAGTTCAAGATTCAGAGACGTTTTTGAGTTCGAATTGAACTCCTGTTATATCAAAATCCATATGTTTCCGAACCTACACAGCCTCGAAACACGCTCAAAAGAACTCTCAATCTCGGCCTAAGAATCTCTTTGGATAACCATAATTTCTGACCAAACTGTAGTGTGATCAAACTTTAACAGATTTGAACCTAAGAAACATATTTCCGAGATAGGCTATGAACTATGATAACGATTATAGATATGAACATTTCAATTTACGGATAGTGATGATATATTAATAGGCAAAAAGGACAACATCGAATTTGGTCCAAAATGCGAAAGTGCCAACAAAAAAATATGTGATATTCTGTTAGAACTTATCATGTTCCATCACCTGTTACGCGTTTGGTAGCACAGACTTTGTTAGTTCATTATTAAGATAAAAACATACTTAGCATAATTCTTTAAAGGTTTCAATTCCAAATCTAGAATTTAAAAATTTAAAATCTTTACTTTGCTCTACTGAACAGTTTGTGAAATGTAAGTTCTGACTTTGTTCTACCGGATGTGCAATTTAATTTTAATGGCACCAAAGCTGTAGGGTCATTGTCCTTGGTTTTATTGGGGTTAGAAAAACCTACCCTTTCATACATTTCTGATGTATTAAAAATTACTGCTACAGTTGACCTTGGCACCTTAATAATAAATGCTTAGATGGACAAGTTCCGACGGAATATAGCATTAATTTTTGCAGGCTTTCACATTTGGACCAAAAATATATGAATCGTCGATGATGTCCTTTTATTGTACTCATGACACTGAACAGGTTTTCCCAAGGAAACTATAAAAATTGTCAAAAAGAGACTTTCCGCAATTAATGTAATCAGCTGATCGAATGTTTGTATGAAAAGATGTTTTTTTTTGGCGAATTTCCTTTTGTTTCCTTGGGGAATGTTCAATACCATGCTGAGTACAATCAACCTCTAAATTATGCAACTGTGTGTGCTATCATCCTGTTGTTATCCTTTATAATATTTCTGTAAAGTCTTCTTTGACCACTTATATAGGGACAAGTTACGCGTGTAATTCTACTAACAAACATGTCTGCCACTTTTTGCGGGGGGCGAGGTAAAATGAAATCCGCAACTTTCGCTTTTATTCCCCATAATTTTAGATTCTAATTTTGATTGTTAAAAATCATGAAAAGTAGTCTCGTGTGAACCCCAAACGACATAAGATCGTAGTTATTGTTTCGCAATTATAGGCTGTCTCATTTAGTGATAAGGTATAAAATTGAATGTAAATGCACATGATCAATTGTTCTTATACCGTGGCAGAGGGGAAATGCTACCGCAAGGCTAGTCCTTATAATAAATAGTCAAAGAAAGTTTTAGAGGAGTAAAACTGTGTTCGTTTTTTATATTAAGAGTGTCTTTTTTCTTCATGGCATCATGATCCTCTTAAAACTCAATATCAATGTGATCAGTTGAACAAATCGCCGACCGCAGTACGAACGAAAACGATATAATGAAGCTAATTGGTAGTCACTTACCGAGCAGTGGGTAGTCTTTGAAAGGTTCATTCTTTACGACCTCTATGCCTTCGCCGCCTCCCGTTTCATTTTTTGAGAGCTCAGCCACACAATACAGCTGGGCCACTTGATACTGCGGGATAGAAAACAATTCAAATTAAAGATTGAAAAATTAAGTCTCGGGCGGGACTTGATCCAGATATCTTCCAAATCTGCCTGTATTGGCCGATAAATTTCGCGCCTGACGCATGACCGACGCCATCTTCATTCGGTCATTAGACTGTACGCCAATCAATTTCCCTCTTAAACAGCATAGCCATAAGGTTGTTTAGTGATCTAAACTATTATAAAACTGTAACAGGAAGTTTGTCTGTACATTGAAGATATTATTAACAAATAAAAAGTTACGATATGGTTTTTACGTATCCCTGATTCCATATCACCAATTTTTGGATTTTTTATCTGTCTGTTTGTTTGTGTGTTTGTTTGTTTGTTTGAACGAGTATCACGCAAAAACTACTGAACCGATTTTGATGAAACTTTTTTTGCTTGATAGCTTATTATCTGACTTAAAATCTGGTATATAATGTCTGTCTGAATAAGTTTCCCCTGTCTCTTAGCTCTAGTATTATATCTATGACATACTTTATTCTTAAAATCTTTTGTGTAATATGTTTCAATAGCTATTAAGTATTCTATTTTCCTATCTACAGGTAATAGTTTGCAATCCGAAAAAAGCTTATTTATTATAATCATATTTGTACTTTTCTTTTGTTTTTTTATCTACTAACATTTTCAAAAACCTTACTTGTAGCTTCTTAATTTCTTCTAAGTACGACTAAATGTTAAGCCATAGCAACTCAGTCCATAACTGACCAATGACTCGGCCAATGCATAGTAAACCATGTACAGGGTGCGGCTATCTAATATTCTCTTAAGATGATAAAATTTTCCGAGTATGGATTTAGTAAGACCTTGACAGCTCAGAATAAAATTTGTATGCGAAAGCGCTACTGATGCGCATACCCCTCATCGCCGCCTATTTTTCAAGTTGTTTGCCGGGTACTGTACGAACCAGGGACCGAAAATTTTCGGTTACCTTTATTTAAATGTTACCTTTATCCAGGTAACAACCGATTTCAATACCGGTAACCTATATAAGACCTTCAAGAGAATGCAAGTGAGTGCGGGTAAAGGTCAGTATAGACGGAGCGGCAAAAAGAGCGCATGGTTTTTAATAACACTGAAAAATTAACTTTACTTTCAACTAATTAAAAGTACAAAATTGATTGAACAACGTCGTTGTTGTAGCGGTTGATGCAAATTTTGGAGCACACGACGAGCGACGCGCGCACTATTTGCTACAGTATTGGACAGGTCGAGAAAATAAAGGAGATGATTATTTACATTTTATGGAACCCAAAAGCATAGAATGGTTTAAGTTTATGTTCACGTTTGAGTTTAAGTTTGTTATTTTATTTGATTTAATTTGTATTTAGTTACGACTAACGAGGTACTTACATGAAAATTTAATAATTACTATATTTATACAAATATTTTGAAACAATTTTTTATTTAAATATATCTCTGTGTACGCGGACCGTTAGTAGAATGATATTTAGGTTACCTCTAAAAATACCTGTAAAAAAAATAAAGGATGTAACCAAAAAGTACCTATATTATCGATACCGGTTTCGGTCCCTGGTACGAACTGTAATTTTGAAGCGCGAAGTTATTGAAGTTTTCAGAATAAAGTTGGTTTTCATGGAGAAATATATACCGGGAGATCTTAGGTTTCTTCCCCTCAATGGTGTTGCCTCCTTCATTGACCATGTATTTGGAGGGTGAAGAAAACAAAAAGTATTGGGGCTAACACAAAAGATCCCACTGGGTCGAAGTGTTGCTGGCTTGCCAGCCCCCACAACAAGATAAGATAAGATAAGATGGAGAAATATTTTTTTTGTTTTTGGTAATAATATAAATAATTTCAAATATTATTGACTATTAACATGTTACGTGTCGTATGTAAGGTACGTAATACTGACTGCTCTCAAACGGCACAGGAAAACATCGTGAGGAATCCTGCATAAAGTACATACACCTTCCATGAAGGTAGGCTTGTCTGTGCCCAGCAGTGGGACGCATAAAGGCTGATGATAAAGTACAAAGTAATAAATAATTATTGACAGTCCATAACCAACGACTCGACGCTCTGACGACTTTGTACGAGTACTTATAAACAAATAAAACAAGCAAAGAGCAAGATGATCTATTGGGTACGAAGTTAAAGTAACAAAGCTGACATTAGTTGGTCAATAAAACTATTATTACGTCGATGTTAATTTTACGAACAGGTTTGAGGCGCTAATCAATTAACTATGTATTACTTGATACCATAATGAGGTAATATGTTTCGATTGATTTGGATTATTTTGGATTTGCTAAAAAATAATAAAAACCGGCCAAGTATGAGTCGGACTCGCGCACGGAGGGTTCCGTACCATTATCGAGCAAAAAACGGCAAAAAATCACGTTTGTTCTACGCCCCTTTAATAATTATTTATTTTTAAAGTGAATATACAACTAAATATTTCAACAGTCTACTCTACCTGTTGCCGTTATTAATATCCGCCAAAAAGCGGAAAAAAATCACGTTTGTTGTATGGGAGCCCCACTTAAATATTTATTTTATTCTGTTTTTATATTGTATTTGTTTTTATAGCGGCAACAGAAATTTATCATCTGTGAAAATTTCAACTGTCTAGGTATCACGGTTCATGAGATACAGCCTAGTGACAGACAGACAGACAGACACACGGACAGTGGAGTCTTAGTAATAGGGTCCCGTTTTTTCCCTTTGGCTACGGAACCCTAAAAATGCAACAAGTAAAAAATCAAGGGGATTACAAGAAACGTGTTTTTTTTTTGTTTTGGCTTGATTACAAAAACGGCAATACATACAAGCGTGAAACTTGGTGTGATAGTGCAAACTCTACGGTAAAATAACAAATAATAAAAAAAGTGTGTGCCGGGCTCACGCTAAGGGTCCAGTAGAAAACAATTTTGTTTTGTTAATATTGTGAGGCGGTACGGAGCGCTCCGTGCGCGAGTTCGAGTCGCACTTGGCCGGTTTTTTAAAATAAATTTACTTTAGTCAACCAATTTAAAATGTTGAACTCTCTAGAACCTCGTCACAGTGTCATTATGCTTCTGTGAAACATAACTGCAAATATTTTGTTATGGATGGTTTTACAGTGGCCTACGTTTTAAATTGGTTGACTGTAACCGTGTTTCTTACACAAATAAATTGTTTATCTATCTATCCTTAAGATGGATTCCCACTTAAGAAATATCTATCCACATGAACAAAATTACTTCGCAGCTACTTTAATTTAAGGTGGTTGCAGAGGGGTCAATTTTATACAAAACTTTAACGCACAATACGCGTAGACGGTATTAATATAAGTAACTTTGTATATATGGAAAAATAGGTTAGAAATTCTAGTTGCCGCGTCATAAATAACATTTGCAATTTATAAAATAATTACAAAGATATAATGCTTTGAAATTTTTCATACAAAATTTTAAAAGCTTTATATCTTCGTAATTATATTATAAATTGCAAATGTTATTTGTGACGCGGCAACTGGATTTTCTAAACTATTTTTCCGTATATAAAATATTACTTTTATTAATTCCGTCTACGCGTATTGTGCGTCAAACTTTTGTATGGACTGAAACCACCTTAATTAGGCTATGACCAGCCTAGCTAGCATGCCACCCCCGAGAAAACGACAAAAATCGAGATGTGCCTTATCGCTTAAAATAAAAAAAGGAATTTCACTCACGCAATGGCGCTCTAAGAACATTTTAGGCGACGGGGGCTCAATTTATGGGGTCCAGCGCACCTATCTTCACCTATCTTGCTATTTTAATTTAATCAAAGCGTATCACTGATTCAATTATTTAAAGATGAAGAAGTTAATATAATTATAGTATTGACGAAACTAACGTGCCTAATTGGCAGACGCAAATGTATGGGCTCCATTGTGCGTAACAAAAATAACGATACTATTTAGCCCATACATTTGCGCTCAGAAATCAGGTAATAAGTTAATTTGATATATTTAGTAGTTTTGTATTGAAAAACAAAAACGAGACTAACAAGTTTTAATTCACAAGGTCGTTAACGTTTTTTAATGAAATTGAAATTGTATTCTTCAAGCTTTGATTATTTATTATAAGGACTAGCCTTGCGGTAGCATTTCCCCTCTGCCACGGTATAAGATCAATTTGATCATGTGCATTTACATTCGATTTTATACCTTATCACTAAACGATACACCCTATAATATTCATAGAAAAACAATGAAAAAGTAAGTGCTGTAATCACTTTTCCTTACAAATATTCGGATTTCGGGGGGGGGATAAACCCACCTATTCCCCCCTGGTTTGGGAGCTACAATGCACTACACAGACATAGACGTCAAACTTATAATTATAACACCCTTCTTTTTGCGTCGCGTCGGGGCGAAATAACAAAAATTAGCTGTCTCTTAAAAAAACGGTATCGAAATCGTTTCACGCGTTTGGAGCTACGATGCCGATGCCACAGACAGACAGCCAAACTTATAATACCCCTCTTCTTGCATCGGGGTAAATTCCGTGGTCGGGGGTTAAAACAATGGGTTGTGATTCACATGCGATACACTAAGGTTCCAGAAGTTAGTCATCAAATAGGATACATAATGTCATGGCTGTATTCTTCTTATCGTGTGGGCAAGGCCCTGGTGTAAATTTTTTTTCAGACCGCCTTACGGCCTCTGATGTGGTTTTTATGTAACGACTACTACCACCAGAGATAGTAGCCGGAACCAACGGCTTAACGTGCCATCCGAAGCACGGAATCATTTCTCTTTTCAGACAATCAGGTGATTCAGCCTGCAATGTCCTAACCAACTGGGGAAAAATGCCCAAAGTGACATTTCACTAGGTGTCCCCCATGGGAATCGAATCCACAACCTCCATGTCGAGAGCCAATGCTCTTAACCATTAGCCCATGGAGGCAGTTGGAGGATGGCTGTATTGATAGTAACGGTCAACATTGATTTAACACAGAGCAGTCAAACAGACAAATTATACTTAGTATTGTATGTAAGTAGTGCAGTAACTATGACCTTGTCTTATTGACACACATTAAAAAGCTGAATTTTAATACAAGTTTAACTTATATGTTTACGGGTGTTTCTTCTCGGCGTTTGTATGTGTCAAAACATACTTTTGCAGCCTATTTTCACTTTTTAAATGTTTGTTTTTAAGCAGGGGGTTTTTTAAATTTGTAATTTTATATTTCGTAGTTTTTAAAGTTACTAGAAAATTAACTCTAGTTATCTTATAAAGATAAATTATGTATTTATGTAAAACTAGGGTTAACCTGCCACTTCACAAATTATATACCAGATTTTAAGTCAGATCATAAGCTATCAAACAAAAAAAGTTTTTCCGTGATGCTCGATCAAACAAACAAACAGACAACCAAAAAATCCAAATATTGGTGATATCGAATCAGGGACACCTAAAAACCATATCGTAACTTTTTTTGCTAATATCTTCAATGTACAGACAAACTTTCCGTTACAGTTTTATAATAGTTTTGATACAATTACTGACTGTATGTCAAGGTTGCCAAGGGCGCCCGCGCCTCGACTCCTTCTGTACGCATACGCGCTAGACGCAAGCAAAACCAAAACACCATAAATTGATTAAAAATTGTCACAAACATTCTATAACTTGTCATGAATTTTTATGTCTGTTATTTACATTGTTTATTTAAAAAATTAAATGTCTTATTAATCAATCAATCAATTATACTTTATTGACACCAAAAAAAAACAGAGTATACAGAGAGCAATCAATCAGGAAATACAAAAGGCACAAAAACAGGCGGGTCTTATCGCTAAAAAGCGATTTCTTCCAGACAACCTTAGGGTAGAGGAAATAGTGAAAGAAGATTGGTAGGTGGTGTATATCACAATAACACAATATAGATAACATACACAAATAAAGCTATACAAATACATATATCTTATTTGTTGTAGTATTTGTTAAAATATTGCAGACTAAATTTTTTGAGACAGAAAGTGTGTCTTCAACACTTTCTGTTACAGTTTTATAATTTATTGGATATCTTAAAAGATATTGCCCAATCCCGTTTCGCCTACAAAACTGGTAAATTTGAATTTTATAAGAAATGCCACCATAGAAAAGGATAATTTCTATTTCCTTGGGAAGTATGATATTCCTCCGATTTTGTGTATAATTTTAGCTATGATACTCTTTGCATGTGTTCTTTGATCATACTCATTTGTTAGTTGTGAAACGAATACTGTTTGTCTATCTTTGTGAATCTAGCCTGGACTAGATGACTAGACAATGATAAAGTATAAATATATAGATACAAATATCCATATTGACCCCAAACTTTAAACTATTATAATTAATCTTACCTCTTCTACTGTTAATGGAAGAGTTACTCGGCTGAAAAAAAAAGAAACAATTTGTTACTTTGGTTCATCTCAATCTATGCACAAAAAACACTTTTGTAAGTGCCCAAAATTTGTTCTACAAAGTGACCATCTGCCCCCCCCAAGGCCTTGACCTAATGCTATGTCACTGTCAGGTTCCTCTATTGTATTTCTACTCGATTTGAAGTGTTAGGGTCTTCGATGTTTATTACACTATCAGAGACCAGGGTATTAGCGCTAAGTACTGTGCTGATAACGCAGTTCTCAAAGGCGGTTCGTGGCAAATAATTCCGAACTTGACTCGCCAAAAATCGATTCATTTTCGCAACCGGATTTATAACCTTTACTAAAATGTACTCACTATTCTTTGATAAGCATGTTGTATATTTATTTTATTTCACTTAAATGCACATCAGAATGTCCACTACCACTGTAAATTAGACTTATCACAGTACGAGACTTGAGCGATGGTCCGATTATTGGTAGATTATTGTAATTTTAATCTATGACCAGCCAATGAAAATGACAAGGCGCATGCTTCGTTCCGTGACGCAACGGATATTACGTCAACATTATTCGCTACGTTCATGAATGTCGCGCACTTAAGTTTAGATTTTGATTTAAAAAGTCAAAAAATTTTTAGTGGGACGTGTTTGTGTTAGTAGATTTATTCATTTTATTACAAGTTCTAAAAGTTTTCTTTCATTTAACTTGTGAAATGTTTTTTTATACATTAAGTTATGAAACAGCATTTGTTTCAATAATCAACGAACTTTGCGTAAAATGAAATTACAAATGACAAGAAACCGGAAACGCACACGTTTCGTTCTACACGACGATTGATGTTATATCCTTTGTCATAGTATTTATAAATGTTTAAGGTTAGGTATATTTAATTTAATATATTTAAAGATGAAAAGATGCTGTAGCCAAAAAACTTTTTTGCTGTGAGAATAAGTCTGTTTCATTTCATAATTAAATTTTAAATAAATAAAATTCGTTTATTTATTTGAATATCAATAGATTTTTAGAATTTCAAACGTATATTATACTTCGTTTTGAACTGGATTTCGTTACAAGCACGCAGAGGTATTTTGCGAAATGGAATAATGGTGAAATGGAACGATTTTCTTTTTACAACGTTTGACGTTTGTTTGACGAATCGAATCGGACACAAAACGATTCTACAATGAGTTTTTCATTACGTTTGATTTGAAAATTACAATAACTATGCTTTGATACGATTATAAATCTTCAAATGTCAATTGTGCCTATATTTTTGTGATTAAATAATTTATTACTGCATCTGATTTTGGTCCAGATACTTAAATACTAAAAAAATAAAAATGAGTTTGGTTGGAAAAAAGTGCGAATCGATATCGCTTATTGAACCCAATAAAGACGACGTAATTACGAGCGAAGTAACTCCAGATGATGTTTTGAGACTGGATAGGATTGCCGACACATATCTCTGCAGTCCTGAAGCTAATGTATACGACATAGATTTTACCAGGTTCAAGATTCGTGATTTGGAAAGTGGGACAGTGTTGTTTGAGATCGCTAAGCCCCCGACGGACTTCGGTGTTGATAATGAGGGCGCGGAGGACGCGCCGGAGGAGCCGCTCGATCCCAACGCGGGGAGATTTGTTCGCTACCAATTTACACCTCAATTTTTGAAACTAAAGACTGTTGGTGCCACGTAAGAATATACTTTCATCTATTCACCTTGTTTCAGCATAGTTTTGAAAGTTTACAATATCTTCTATAAAATACTATACCTTACAATATCTTCTATAAAATACTATACCTACAGGTGTTAGGGTAAATAGTTGCTACTTTAAGGGGTGATTGTACCCATAAATTTCCCACTGGAACATAAGAAAATACACTAAAATAAAAAATGTCGACTTTTCATACAAACATTCGATCAGCTGACTGCATTGAGTATGGAAAGTACAAAAATATTTTTTGAATTTGCCTTGGCTGCACCTACGTCGGTTGCTGCCAAGGGACTGTACTCCATCTACAAAAAAACCTTAAATTTGTAGTTATTTATTTTTCTATTTCATCACTGTGTAGTTACTAGTTTTTTCTTATTGTTATTATAATGTCTGTGAACTTACCCAATAGAAAATCCCACAAAGCGACATGGCCTCAGGCCATGCTCTTCAATAAAGATTTAAAAAAAAGAACTATTTAGTCAGTTAAGAAACATACTGGATATTTTAAGAGAAAATCAACAAAGAAAATATGTTTTTTGTCTACTTTATTTATTTATTTAACACTTTATTGTACACATAACATTACAGAACAGTCACATGATCGTAAACGACTGTGATTGGCCGAATGGTTGATTACATCAACTGCATGTAGGCAGTTGCGTGTAGAGTATGAGTGTCACACGCCAAGTCTATTATAAAGAAAAGTGTTTTGGGATATTTCAGTAATATTTGTTGTTTTCGTTTTTTCTTGCACTATATGTAATGGAACATAAAATATACATTTTCTATAGAGTCCTTAGACATCAGTGATAAACGTAGAACAGTTTGTAAAAACCTGTCAAATATCCTATTATATTAGTAGGTACAATTGTCACCTTACATCAGGGTTGCCAACTGTCCTGTTTGCCCAGGACTTGTCCTGCTTTTTACGGAGTTCTGGTTACATTTTAAGTAGCATTCTGTTTTGAAATTTGCCACTACTGCATCCAACTTAAGATTTAAGAAGATACCTAAGATTAGGCTAAAGAATTTGTTGAACATGATTGCCAAGATAATGTTCAAAATATTTATTTATATTTGATGTTTATTTTATTTTATTGCTGTTTATTATTATTATTATATGTCTTTTCCTTATCTCGGGACATAAGTGTCCCGGACCTTTGGGAGGCGTGCGTGGGGCCGAAGCCAACACATAGAAGCCCGTCAGACAATTTGATCTAAATGGTAATGTGACACCAACCGGCAACTATCCCAGTATACACTATAGAAGTGCATCCAAAACAGCCCCCGGTCAGTGTAGGACTATTGTAAGGAGCGGAAAGAAAGATTTCAGAAAAAAAAACTAGTCTATCTACCCAAATGTTTTGGAAAGCTGATATTTTTTTCGCGATTTCAATGTTGGTACCATAGAGAAAGTTATTCAGTTTGATGTTTTTTATTCTATTTTTTTTTTAAAGGGACTTTTATACAAAATGTTATGTACGACGTTCTGAGTAAGAAGCCAAAGTAAATGCATATCCTAAGAAAAACCGTGTACAGGTAGATAATGTCTTCTTATTATACATTTCAGTGTGGAGTTCACAGTAGGAGCTCGGCCCGTCAATCATTTCCGGATGATCGAGAAGCACTTCTTCCGGGACACTTTGCTTAAGACCTTTGACTTTGAGTTCGGCTTCTGCATTCCTTTCTCAAGGAACACCTGCGAACACATATATGAATTCCCGGCACTGCCTCCTGATTTGGGTGAGTATACATTTGATTTTAGTTTATACAGGGTGTAATCTTAAATGTGTTACATACTTAAAGGGGTGCTTCAAACTGAAAAACTTCCACTATGAGACCAAAATTTTATATTGTGAAAAAAAAACTGCAGTATACATTTGGGCTAAGTCGCCATGGATGTTTTCTATATGGAGATAAATGGACAATGTATGCATCGTTGCATGCTAAGATGGAAATTTTGGCTTAAAAGCAAACAATAAAATGCATGTAATGGAGTCAGGCACATCCGTTGATCAAATAACTGTTCATATTCTGCTTACTTTAAACACAGAATTTTTACTATCTGCAATCTGCATCTCGCAAACGCTATCTGTCGAGCTATTTGGAACCCTTTTATTTATTTTTGATGGCTTTCGGTAAATTCCTCATTCGAAGCCAAAACCAGTGAAAAAAAAAACCAACAAATTTATTTAACTACTTCAAATTAATTCTTTTAAAAAAATTCTATTTCAGTCGAGGAGATGATTGCGGCTCCATTTGAGACCTGTTCCGACAGTTTCTACTTTGTCGACAACCACCTGGTGATGCATAACAAGGCTGATTATGCTTACAATGGCGGCCTTAACAACTAAAAACAATAAAACGTTTTTAATACATTATTTAATTAAAAACCATTGGCACGACACAAATTTAATGGCAAAACATGGTTGTAATAAATTATTAAAAAAATTGGCACAAAAATATTTTAACAAATATCGTGATTTTGATAGTATTGTAAGTGATAATTTCAACCAGATCAGATACCAAAAAATAAGTGGAAAATCAAATTAAAATTTTTTAATTCATTTCTACGACATTTAGCTATTATTTACTACGAACTAGAGACGACAAGCGAACGACATGCGCGGAGCGCGGATGGTTGAAAGAGAATCTATTGATTTACCGAGTGAGGTGTGGCGACACCGCCGCCCTTGAATGGGACATTGTAATTGTAATGATGCACTGTATGTATCCTCTGGTACGTAGTAAATATAAGCTCAAAACTCCGATTTGAAAAATCTAATACATTCCTTTATATTTCCATATTTCTGAATTAAGTAAAACTGAACAACATTCCTGAAATGTTTACAAAGCCATTTGCAGTATAATTTTTGACTGTATTTGAAAATGTTAAAATCACTTAGTTGACACTAAAAGCACCTTTGATAATCACCAATTTTTGTATGTTTTATGTGTGAAACACTTTTTTGTATTGTGTCTATACTTATATAGTACCTAAGAGGTGCATTGATCTGAAAATTCTAGTCATTTTGAAGTATTTAAACATTATGTTTAGTTTTATCTAAATTATGAAAAGATGGGTACGAAAATGGAGAATAAAATATCTCCATGGGTACGAACAATAAATGTTACTTAACTACAGGGATGTCAAACTTAAATATTAACTTTTATGTTGTCATCGTTTTATTAAAAAAAAATTACAGGCGGCAGGAGCTCATTGGGCTTTAACTGAAACATTAAATTTACAAAATTTAAAACAACTCTTTGATGCCGTCCAACGACTTCTTTATTACAAGTGCCCTTGCTTTACATTTAAAACTTAATAATACGAACTTAAATGTGTTCACTATGTAAAATTTAAATCGTTTTGTTTTTTTAATTTTACTTAACTACTTTTATAAAATAATAATTGTGTGTACTTATTTAAATATAAAAATATTGTGTGTTAATAGAAATCATGATATATATATATATATGTATAGATGTATTGAGCTGTCATATACTATGTACTAGAGCTAACACGACAAACAATTGTCACGCGTTACCTGCTGGTAGGAGCCGGAGGAGCGCAAGTGGGTGAGAGACAGCGATAGCTGAGAGAATGGGACAGCGTTGTGGCGTGCAGTGTCTTCTCTAGTACATAGTGCTCAATGGTATAGATGTCCTATCGTATAGTAATATTGTATTATGCAATAGAACGCTTGCTATTCTTTAAATTTATTTTATAGGAATTTTCAAATTAAATGTGAGTGTTTATTGTTTTGTCACTATCACACTAAAGTAATTTTCGAATAGCAAAATGGTGACAAAACTTTTTCTCATCACAAATAGGAAAGCCCTAAAAATTAATAAAACGTGATAAGGTGATGGACCTACTTTCGATCTATGTATTATCTATTTATCATAGAACTGAACTATATATTGATATTTCTCAGCGAACTGATTTTCAACCTTAATACCATCTAATAAAATTCAATATCCAACAATGTACCAAAATTTGCGTAAAAATTATGTAAGTTGCGCGATTGCGTCTCGTCTACTATCTGCTCCATAAAAAGGCCTCTAAATCGAACTATTTTCGTCCATGTCTTTAAAATCAGCTAGCTTCGGCTTTGGTAGGTAGGTATTGGTCGCAATGAACTTATCACATTTTATTAAAATCCGAAATTATTGTTTAAATTTGTTTTCTAGACATGAAATATGAGCATAAAAGCTAGATGTAGAAAGGGCCAGTTTTTAGACTGGAGTGTAACTTTTGTGTGATATTTATAGCATCCATAGTACACACGGCGACACATCAAGCTATACAAAACCAATATAAGCTGGCCGCGCGACGTTATACGTTACCCGATCTTCGCGTGGCCAGCTTATTTTGGTTTTGTATAGCTTGATGTGTACCTACATACTTAATTATGAGCTTGGACGAGTGTGTACTAACTACTAACCTATCATTCTTTTACTCTACAAATTTACAATATTTTTAATGGTTCGAAACGCCGTTTATTTAAAAAAATTACAACTAAGATTTACTTAGCATAGAAGCTTTATTTTGTAATGTACTTATACTTAAAGTAGCCACTTTCGCTGCTGACGACCTACGCCGTAAGTCGGCGACAAATGGGCCGCAGTGCGTTACGTAACGAGCCGGTTCAATTGCATTTCGCCTGTGCCTACCGCGCGAGTCACCGAAAACCTTACGCCTGCGCGGGTGACCCACGACGCGAGCCACATTTATCGTTTCAATGTTACGACACGACCTACGGCACGTTACACGGGAGTCAAGTTCTATTGCATTTCGCGTGTGTTCATGCCCTACAGCGTGAGTCACCCAAACCTTACGCCTGTGTCCCACGAGGTGAGCCGCATTGGTCTTTTTACGTTGCGACTGTGCGCACGAAACACGAGGGGCGTCAGTGTTAGCACTGCGCGAGGATCATGGTTTTGAGCTTAGCAGCGAAAGTGTTAACAACAATATTATAATTTCTTTGGGCTTTCACATGTTCACCCACATTATATCTGCACCTCGCTGGAATGTGATGCTCCTCTCAGTAAAGACTTAATAATCGGTTCGGTACGGTTAGTAGGTATGTCCGTTGCCGATACGCGTCTCGATAATTTGGTACATATGGTTTCACACTGTAGCAGAGCGTCGATTATAGCGTCATCGAAGCCAGGTACACAGATAATGTGACTGGGTTGTAAAGAAATATTCCATTACAATCATTAGCTTCAAGAACAAGTCGTTGTCAACAATCGTTATCAGAAATGAGTAAGGCATACCTAAACTTAGTAGTAAGCAAACTGTACCTACTCTTGAATACCTACACAAATAATTAGTTAGGTATTTGCATTGCATGAAAAGCATGCAAGGCATAAGAATAAAATGAAGTGAAAGAGTAATTAAATCTAAAAGAATGGTGTTAGGGTCTATGCCCTCGTCCAGGTATATTTTAATTTACAATGTCACCGACATCACTAATTTTGTCGAAAATTAAAGTGATTCAAATTAAATTTACTTTTATTTCAGTATGTGCAACTATAAACTTAGATTTAGATTTTAGATAAGTAGTAATAATTTAATAAATGACTTGCGGGTTGGTTAGTTTGTAATAACTACCAGTAGATGGCGCTCACGTCCCCTTAAGACGCAACAGATTGAAAATTTTGTTCTCTGGGTAGTGGGCTCGGTGGCGAAATTAGATAGCGCAGTTCAGTCGGAAGAGTGCGGCTTCAAGTCCCGCCCGAGACAATTTTTTCAATCTTTAATTTGATTCGAAATAGCATAACATGGCTGTAACATGTTTAAAATCAATAATATTTGAAACTTACATGTTTATTTCATTGTTTCCACTGGAGTTAAAGATTCTGCGTCTATCGCGCGGTGGTCGCTGCGCGCCAAGTCGCCCAAACCGACGCGACCGCGACGCGGGAAGGCAGCGTCAGCGAAGCGGGAAGCGCGCGTCAAGTGGTCAGACGTGTGTTACGCTCTCGTAACAAAATAAAATGCAAATTTTAAATTTTAGTACTTTTTGATAGATTTGGATCGGTTTTGTTAGTTTTTCCTAAATTCTGGTAGATTTTGGTTGTTTTCGGTTGTTTTTAGTAGATTTTGGAAATTTTTGAATCTTTTGGTAGCAAAAATAAAAACTTAAAAACTAACAAAAACAAAAGAACTAGGTAGGTTCTAGAAACTTCCAAAAAGTAATAAAAACTACCAAAGAGTACCAAAGTTCTCTAGATGTTCAATTTAGTTCTCAGGACTCCGATGTTAAAACGAAAATGACATTACCACAACAATAGTTAAAGAAGTGTTGCTTCTATTCATCAACAAATGAAGTTCGCTTCCCGCGTCGCAGTCGTGCCGGTTTGGAGGCCGAGTTTCGCGTCGTAGACGCTCCCGCTTCGCTTCTCGCTTCCCGCGTAGCAGTCGCCTGGGACTGAGCACTACTTTATAGTACCTACTTCCTGCCTAAACAAATGACTGATTTCGCTTCACAAAGTTAATTAAGTGAACAAGTTTAGATACCAGTGACTCTTTACTGTACTCTTGAAATGAGCGTTTTTTTTTATTTTCTAGGGGATCGATAGATGGCGCTACGGTCTGTGCGAATAAAGGTCAAAATTTCAAAAAGGGTTTCTTTAAAATAATAAACAGGGATTTTTGGTTCAATTCAAGGTAAAGGGTTTTATGACCCATACAACCAATGTCTTCAATAAAGTTCTATCATTTATAGTAATTGAAACGATGGTGTTCGACGTTTTGACGCTTCTTTGGAGTTTTTGGAGACAATCGAAAGACGCAGGAAACGCAGAGAAGAAGAAAGAGGTGAACGGACCGCTTTGCCACGCAATGACGGAACACTTTTCCTGTTTACGACCCATACACCATCATATTTCACTGAATCGTATATTGTTCACTTTCACGACACTTTGTTACGGAAAACAACATCAATCTTACGAACCAAAACTCATTGTAAACAATAAAAAATCGATATAATATGTGGACACCAAACGTAGCTGACGAATTCCCGCCCAAAACTCCTCGCGGAAGGTACTATTTTTTGTCCTCACTCTTTACCTTTCCGGAAACGGATATGCCTAAAATTTATAGAAGTGCAATATAACCTATAAATAAAATTGATTCCAAAGAAAATTGATTCTTCCTTCACATCACACAGATTGTTTTGAATTAAAATGTTTTAATTTAATTCTGCGTTTTAAAATCTAAAAATATAATTTGCAATGGCTCTAGTGAGATATTGTCTACCGCTTTTCACGAGAACAGTGAGATTTTTGCCTGTAAAATTGCCAGGTTAGTGCTGTAGCCAACAACAAAATTTCTTAAGACTTTTAGAAGAAGTAAACAAACATTGTATAATTTTCAGCCCGGAAAATCCATAGATGGGTAGCTCCAACATTGCAGGAGCTTAAACGACGTGAAGACAAGCTTGGAGGCAAGAAAACAAACCCAAGGAACACTTTCTTAGAATGGAACTTGGAGGCGGAATTATACGCTTTTGGGAAACGGCTGAACGAGGAATTTGACTCAGATCTTCTGCTACAGGCCTTTACGGACCGATCTTATGTGATCAAAGAGGAAATGAAGCAACAAGAATTGGAATTTGCTATTAAAATGAAGGACAATCTTGAACTGGCTGCAGAAGGTATGTTTCCACTAGATTTTTTCACTTAAAACAATTCTTTATTTTGTCACAGTTTCCAGGGGTCGAAAACATCAAGATAATGAATTTCTCTGATAATTATCCAAGCTGATTCTTAGTTTTGAGTGAAATTTCGAACTATAATAAGGAATAAGGAAGAATAGATAATAGTATATAGTTCTACATATAGAACGGCCACTCCCCGCCCCCTCTGACTTCATATACCCCACCTCAGCTCTCTCTCTGGATCACAAGGTTCTCCTCCAGGCTATGCAAGAATGCGGAATACGGGGCCCTACTAACAGGTGGTTTCGGGAGTATTTAACTGGCAGAACCCTCCGTGTTGTTGTCAATGGTACAGAAGGCTGTGAGTCTGATGTGAATCTGGGTGTTCCGACTGGATCTGTTTACGGACCGATAGGATATATAATGCACGTAAACAGTGTGTCCAATGTTGTCGGTAGATGTAGGGTGTATATGTACGCTGATGGTATGTGTTTATTGTACGCCTCTAATGATGTAACAGACATACAAAACAATATTCAGATAGACTTTGAGAACGTAACAAAATGGGCACATGACAACGGTATAATATTAAACATGAATAAAACTAAGTGCATGCATATACACTCTCCATACAATAGAAATGCTAAAAAGATAAAAGCTAATGAGATCAAAATCGTTGGTCACACATATGATTGCCTGCACAAAGATAAACGTAATTGCAAATGTGGTAGTTTGGAATGTGTCGAAACATTTAAGTATTTAGGTTTGCTTATTGACCGAAACTTTAATTTTAAGCCTCATATTAGTGAAGTGTGCGCAAAGTTAAGATCTACTACTCTGTGTAAAAAGTATCGGGAATATGTCAATAAAAAGACCCGCGTAAAAGAGGTCGTTCTAATTTTTTTACTGCATGTTGGTAGCACTGTACTGATTTAGCGCGCAAAATTTGAGCAGGATCTGTCATTTAATTTGTTTTAAACTACACTTTTTGTTGGTCATAGTTTTGAGTCCTCGGCGATTTTTACAATGGAAAATATTGTTGAACAAAGAGTGTGACTTAAATTTTGTGTTTCAAATGATATTTCATGTGGTGAATCACTAAAAATGTTGCGAAATACCTACGGCGAATCGTGTATATCGAAAACAAGGGCTTATGAATGGTAAGGCTTTTAAAGAAGGCCGAGAAGTAGTAGTAGACTTGCCTCGTTCTGGTAGACCTTCAACCGCTACGACCAAAGAAAACATCGACAGAATCAAGAAGCTAGTGCTCGAAAATCGACGTATGAGTCTGAGAGAGTTGGCTAGTGAGGTGAACATATCTTTTAAGTCCGTCCACAACATTCTCATTGACATTTTAGGCATGAAACGCGTCGCCGCTCGACTAGTTCCAAAAGAGCTCAATTTTGTTCAAAAAGCGCAGCGAAAGCATGTCGCTGAAGACATGGTTTCCCGAGCTTCTACGGATCCGACCTTTATGAAACGTATAATAACTGGCGACGAGACATGGGTTTATGAGTACGACATGCAAACAAGCCAACAGTCTTCAGAATGGCGTCTCGAAAACGAGCCGAAACCCAAAAAACCGCGGCAAAGTCGCTCCAAAATCAAGGTGATGTTGACAGTCTTTTTTGACTACCGTGGTGTGGTTCACTCCGAATTCCTTCTAGAGGGAGAAAAAGTGAATAAAGAATATTATTTAGGCGTCATGAAGCGTTTGCGTGAGAGTATCCGCCGAAAACGTCCAGATTTGTGGCAACACAACTCATGGATGCTGCACCATGATAATGCACCATCACACACAGCCATTATAGTGAAAGAGTTTTTAGCGAAAAATTCAACAAAAGTTCTCGACCAAGCACCGTATTCACCTGATATGGCTCCGTCTGACTTTTTTTATATCCTAAGTTAAAATTACCACTTCGAGGAAAACGTTTTGAGTCGATAGAAGCCATAAAAGAAAATTCGCTGAATGAGCTAAAGGCCATACCGCAAATAGCCTATGAAAAATGTATGGAAGACTGGGTGAACCGGTGGAGATGTTGTATTGCAAGCGATGGGGCCTGCTTTGAAGGCGATAAAATAAATTTAGATGAATAATTTGTATTTTTTGTTTTATTGACAAATTCCCGATACTTAGTACACAGAATGTATATTGGGGAAATTCTATCACCTAAGTAGGGCACTGAATAGGCGGACACTTTATGTTGTTTATCATGCGCTTGCTGACTCATTGCTTAGTTACGGATTGAACAGCTACGGGTGTACATTTGATACATACATACATGAGATTAAACAGTTGCAGATTCAATTCATGAAAAAATATTTAGTAGACAAAAAAAGAAGCAAAAATGTAATAAAAATTATGATCTACTATTTCCAATATGTAAGATAATCCCAGTTAAGCATAAAGTTGGATACTTATTGGCTATTAATCAGTATAACTGTGAACATTTTAAAATACCTGTTGAAAATAAGTATAATACCAGAAGGGTCAGAGAAGGTAAATTCATTCAACCATCAGCTAAAAATTACTATGGTAAAAGAACCACTAAGTACTTAACTCCGAAAATATTTAACAGTATTGACTGGCTAAGTCAAAAACAGAATCTTTGTAAAATATCCTTAAAAGCTAAACTAAAAAAAACAATTCTTGAATCACTAAAAATTGGATAGTACCTAATTAGATAAACATTGTAAACAATCGCTGTTAGTAGGTGCCTGAGTATAATATGTGATGTCACAAACTTACTGTTTTGGGTTTGTGATATTATCTTTATACTTTGTCATAATACTTTAACATAATTTAATTTACTAAAGTATATTGTAAAGGTTAGATTAAGGACTCATTTTTTTAAAGTTGAGTGTAATGTTTTTCGCCAACAAACTGTTCTGCAGTTTGGCGAAAATTAAGGCAATTTGTACCTTTTGTAAAAATGAAAACTTAAAATAAATTAAAAAAAAAAAAAAAAGCTCACACACTTTAGGGGAGCCGAGCAAGGGAATGCAGTCAGGTCTGGAGTATTTGACTGCATAAATATATTTTGTTTGTATTCTCTCAGTAAAAACGTTGCAAAATAACACTAAATTCACATTTTCAGTAATTCTTTAGCTTAACGCTTTCGCTGCTAAGCTCAAAATCATGATCCTCACGCAGCGCTCGTCGTAATGGTGAAACGATCAAAATGGCTCACCTCGTGGGTCATCCGCATAGGCGTAAGGTTAAGGTGACTCTCGCTGTAAGTAATGAGCACAGGTGAATAAAATAGAACTTCACCCCCCTCGTGCGCACAGTCGTAACGTTGAAACAATAAATGTGGCTCGATCCAACCCAGTAGTTTGTTGCAGATTATTTTCTTGGCTTCTTGTACACTGCACCGCCTCAGGTCGCATGATGATGCAAATTTATTATGGATATAAGGAAATTGTAAATTGTAAGTGAATTGTCAAATAACAGAAAATAATACCTGTATACATATCATCATCATCATCATCAGCCTATCATCGTATCATCGTCCACTGCTAGACATAGGCCTCTCCCAAGGCGCGCCACAAAACTCTGTCCTCGGCCTTGCTCATCCAGTCGCTCCCCGCTACCTTTTTTATGTCGTCTGTCCAGCGGGCAGCAGGACGTCCCACACTACGTCTACCAGTTTGCGGTCTCCACTCCAGAACCCATACTGTATACATATAATAAGGCTGTAATAAATAAAGATAATTTACCTTACACCCTGTATGGCTGATAATGATGATGATTTGAATAAATTGCAGGGGAGAAATTCCTAAAGGAATATATCCAGCTGTACCTAGAGACAGCATTACCAAAGTTCCCGTTAGAAGGAGTAACGGGGACCCGCCAGCATCTCACCAGTGAAGCAACTCTTGCCCACGTCTCTCTACACCTCGGCACTAAAGACATCGTTCTGGCTGCTGTAAGTCTTCAATGGTTTTCAAATTGATATCCCGAGTGAAATTTTTACTTGTATTCGTATCGTAACACAATGAATAACAAATAATTGAGAAAAACATCAGAAAACAGCGAACATAATTTCGTGTTTCATGCTTTTTTTTGCGAAAAAACTTATCTTTTCACGAACCAACTTTCCGCGAATAAACTTTTTGCGAACAACTTTCCGCGAACAAACTTTTCGCAAAAAAACGTTTCGCGAACAAACGTTTGGTGAAAATTTTTCCGCGCACAAACTTTCCGCGAATTAACTTTCGACGAACAAACTTTTCGCGAACAAACTTTCCGCGAACAAACTTCCCGCGAATAAACTTTTTGCGAACAACTTTCCGCGAACAATTTTTCCGCGAACAAACTTTCCGCGAATTAACTTTTTGCGTACAAACTTTCAGCGAAAAAACTTTTTGCGATACCGTAATGATTTTGGATTATATTTTTTATATTGTTGTATAACACAAAATAAATTATAAAGAAAATCATAAAATAGGATATTATAGTTATAATCATAGACATAATTTTTTGACAAGGATACCAACGAAGAGATGATTGTTTCAAAGTGGTTTTACGGTTATTATATTGTAATCTCTTTTGCACACGTAGGTTTTTCGTTAAGATTGAAATCTCATTCGCACACTGTGTTGGTCTATTTACAGTAGTAATATTAAGTTTATGGATCGGATACATGGCCTGTCATTGCTAGCGATAACTTTTGTTTTTCCAATGAATGTTATAAACTTATAATTGTCAATGATTATTACCCTTTCGAACCCTGGCAGAGATTATACTAGTTTCCCTGTACCTAATGAAATGAAAAATGTTATTTATTTGCTAGAACATTATGTTAGATATAGCTCTTGTGTGTGTATGTGTGGATGTGTGTGTAAGTGGGGTTAGCTCACCATATTTTGCCTTATTTTTTAAATTTTATTTTACAGAGATGCAGGCACAATTAATATTTATACCATGTCAGTGGAGAACAAGAAAGTGTAAAAGCAGTGGTTTTGAAGTCTTTGTGCCTCATTTCTATTGATACAAAAACATTTTTTTTCTCATTTTTGCAGGAATACCCGGTGGACAACCATATTCTAGCCAATACACTCAAAGCAGTGGTCGGAGCTCTATTACAGTCGTCCGGAGACGAGAGAGCAGCTCATTTTGTACGAGACTTCATTATTACACAGTTACAGGGTATAAACATTTTCTATCTTGCTTTTTTTTAAAGCTCTATTTCACATTACGACCGGCGCGGCGCCGGCGGGCGCGGAGGGTGCAATGTAAAATAATACCTATTTCAATACCGAAAGAGTTCACAGTAAAGAGCTACCTTTTAATAGGTTTAAGTCATCATTATACAGATGGCTCCTAGATAAAACATTTTACTCGGTAGACGAATTTTTGATGTACACTGATCTTGAAGGTAACCGATGGTCAATGCATGGTTTAACCCTAGTTAGAAAGACCTAGTCTTGTTCTGACATGTTTCTTTTTTTTTCTGACATAATAATAATGTATAAATTTAATTATATTTACTTTTATCTTATAGCATCTGACTTGTACCTACCCTATTTATTGGCAAGTAAATTATTTGTACTTTTATTTGTATTCGTCCTCCGCCCGTGGGGCCCGTGGGGCCCGTGGGCGTTCTCTCTGTCGATATTGAAATAGGTATTATTTTACATTGCACTCATTGACGTGGAATACTAGCGCCGGGTCTAGTACAAAATTCTCGAAAAAAGTGTCCGAGACTTAACGACACCTAAGTACGTTTAGTAATGTAAACCAACTAAAAATATTGAAAATGCTAAAATTCTTTTCCATCCGACTCCCCATAGGGGAAGGCGCGTGGCGTGCTGCTCGGATTCTTGGTATACAATTATCGACCTTATGTCAAGTTCGCAAGGCGCGCCCGCGCCTCGGCTCCTGTATGCGATACGCTTTACACAATAGTCCTACAGACTAAATCTTCACTTTGGGCGTGCTTGTCTTCTAGGTTCATACATCTTGTCCAACCTAAAATATGTTTAGTAGCACGATTCACGGTACGTTCAGAGTCATGAAAACAGCGCTGTGAGCGATTACAGCGCTAACACCCGTTCCATTTGCGTTATCGCGCCTACAACGCTGATAGCGTCCTACCAATTCAGAACGCTAGATATCACGCTCACATCGTTCACATTACAACATTCAAATATTCCTATTATTTTCTTCAACACTGATCGTTATTACACTTTCATTCGCCTTTTTTAGAACAAAATACTACTAAAGGAACCTAAATCTAGACCTAAACAAACCAAAAATGTACGACAGCAAAACTGTCAAACGTCACTTTTGGCAACCCGCTCACAGTGCTAACGCTCCGAACCGTGAGCACTGTTATTGCAAGGTGGCGTCGGTAGTGACGTCATATGACGTCAGTGATGGGTAGTACACAAAGGCAATTATTATTTATTTTAAAATATGTAATATAAATGTTCTAGGTCAAGATGTGAATGAGTTCTGGCACATAGACGATCCCTGGACAATGCTGACCGGTATCCTGGACAAAGAGGGCGCCAAGCTGGAACCCAGGCTCATCGGCGAGGTCGGCAAGAACACACTACTTGCCTGCTATAGAGTGGGTCTCTATGTGGACAAGAAGATGTTGTCTTCAGGTAAATGTTTTATTATTATCTTTAGTCTAATGAGTCGGTATAAGTTTAGTATCCTGTGGCACGAATTAGGGGAGAGAGGAGGAGAGACCCCCCCAGGCAAGACAGACTCGTGCCATTACGTTTTTAGGACCTTAAATACAATTTGTTACACCACTGGATTTTCGGTGAAGGAAAACATGGTGAGGGAGGAAATCTACACGCTTCAATTTCAGGGCTTGCATTGTATCCACCACTGTCCATTAAAACACATGTCACACTGGACAGTTTGGGTACTGCTAGTGAAATGTAGGTATTGTGAATCATCATCAGCCCGTATCCACCCACTGCTGGGCATAAGGCTTCTTCCCATTTTGCCATCCTTCTCGGGCCTGCGCTAATCGCATCCAGGAGTGCGATTTTTGAAACTAGCATTAGATTCTGCTGAACTCAGCAGAACAAAACGTCAAAATTACTATAGAGATATGCGAGAGATGCATACTGCTGATTTGTTTTTCAAAAATCACACTCCAGCTTTCGCGGCATGACATTCGATAAACGGTTTATCGCTCCTGCTAACTCGTTCGTTCGCGCGCAAAAAGAAAGAGAGCTAGGGCGCGATAGCGCTTTATCGCGCCGTCATGCCGCCGGCGCGCTGGAGTATGATTTCTGAAAGTCAAATCAGCAGGAACATTTTCAACTGCTGAGTTCAAAGAATGAGTTTCAAAATTCGCACTCTTGGTCTTACTTGCGCTTTTCCAGATATCGTCAACCAACCTAGCTGCCGGAATTACCGGATGACCCGCCCCCCTTTGCTTTATCTTGGCCACCACTCTGTTAAAGCTTTACCAAACCTGCCATCACTTTGACAAATCAACATAACATAATATTCCGCCTCATGATCTAGATAGGAATAACCTGAATTTAATAAAAGATGTAATTTTTAGGATTTGGCGAAACAGTAGCTACAGCTAAAGAGATGGCAGCGAGAGAAGCACTCAAAAAGATATTCGGCACAGAGGACCACATGAAACCCATCGACTTCAAACTAGAGGAAATCCCGAAGCCTACCTCCCAAACTAGATACCAAATATCTGCCAGTT
The DNA here is from genome assembly GCA_927399405.1 of Agonopterix arenella. Classification (NCBI taxonomy): domain Eukaryota; kingdom Metazoa; phylum Arthropoda; class Insecta; order Lepidoptera; family Depressariidae; genus Agonopterix; species Agonopterix arenella. The sequence continues at coordinate 8,499,403 of OV656710.1, forward strand.
GAAATATACTCTCAAATTATAATATAAATAAGGTTTAGTTTTAGTTATTATGTATTAAAAAAAATAAAAGATATTACATAATAGAAATACTTTTATTAAATATCCTTATCAAATTAAATATTACAACAATATAAAATTGTTACAACTTAATCAATTTTTTTACAAACATTTGGCACATTTCTTATAATTTGTAAACTTGGCTTTAAAAAATTCAGTCTGCAATAGTTTAACAAATACTACAACAAATAAGACATTTGATTTTTTAAATAATGTAAATAACAGACATAAAATTCATGACAAGTTATAGAATGTTTGTGTGAAAATTTTTTATAAATTTATGGCGTTTTGGTTTTGCTTGCGCGTAAGGAGTCGAGGCGCGGGCGCCTTGGCGATCTTGACATACGGTCTGTAATCTATCTAAACTATTATAGAACTGTAACGGAAAGTGTGTCTGTACTTTGAAGATGAACAAAAAAAAAAGTTACCATATGGTTTTTAGGTGTCCCTGATTCCATATCACAATTTTTTTTATTTATTGTCTATCTGTTTGTTTGTTTGATCGAGCATCACGCAAAAACTACTGAACCGATTTTGATGAAACTTTTATTGTTTGATAGCTTATTATCCGACTTAAAATCTGGTATATAATTTATGCGGACGAAGTCGCGGGTTAACTCTATTACTATTATAAAACTGTAACAGAAGTGTGTCTGTACATTATAGATATTTAAAAAGAAAAAATTACGATACGGTTTTTAGGTGTCCCTGATTCCATATCAGCAATTTTTTGTCTGTCTGTTTGTTTGATGGAGCATCACGCAAAAACTACTGAACCTATTTTGATGAAACGTTTTTTGTTTGATAGCTTATGATCTGACTTAAAATCTGGTAATTATAATTTGTGCGGACGAAGTCAACGGTAGTACCTTCATAAAAATGGCGTGTTAAATTGTGCCGCGCCGCTGCCATCTCGCTCGTGCGTGACGCGGACTATTGAAAGAATAGTACAATTGGGTCTTTTTCGAGTCTTCACTTTGCGCGCGCTAGAAACATATCTGCTTCTTTTTGGTATAATATCATTGATTACAGCTAATCCCATAGAACAAAGCAGCGATTACATTACCCTGGATTTATGGCCGATTTTGGCATATATTGTTTGCTTTGATCGCTACACTTTAAAATAGAGAGAACAAATCAGGCAATGTATCCCGACATAGGCTCTGCATGTTGGGTAATGTACACCCGTCACGTCACCTTACACTCATCATGCCATAACAAAAGGAATCCAATAGTATCTCTATTATGGCTCTTAAAACGACAAGCGAAATTGAACCCTAACATGATACCGTTAGTTATCAGAACTGCACTAAAACAGTAACCAGTCAGCCAGGCGCGGAGTCCATGATAAGGTTGCCGTGTTTGTCCTTGATGCGCACACGCCCTGACGCGTACCTCGTCTCGGATGTCCCGTCGGTGTACACCAGCTTTACCGTCCCGTCGGGGAACTCGCGACGCTGGAAATTATGATTTTGGTTGTGTAGCTGATCGTTTTAAAGTACTCATAACTGAACTGCATGGCTCCTTTTAAAATGAGTAGTGGTTCAAATTTATAAAAAAAAAATAAAGAAAATTCCGTCGAATCCTCTTAGGAAATCAACCAATTAATCTCAGGATTGTCTAAAACGAAAATATCAAACTAGGTAAATTATCATCCGCCAATGTACATCCCACCCAATGCAGGACAGGGTTGATTCGAAATTACTGAAAATAGCACTGCTGAGAGACCATCGATCGTATAAACCTTTCAGGGTGATCGTACAAACCTTAAGGTAGCTAATCTAATAATTTATGTGAAATCCACAAAAAAAAACACCCAGGTACTTATAGCAAAAGTGGTGATAGGTGGCTAGCCTTTCGTCCACTGCACTACAAAGCCCTATCCCTTAGGAAGATAAGGTGTTTGGAATGGAAAGGCTAACATTTTTGTTTAATGTTACATTGTTTATGAGAAAGTCCTAAAGAGTCTTTGAGAGTGTTTGTTATAAAATTGACATTTCACACCAAAATCATGGTAGTTCTAAAATAGTGGGAACACCTAATAGTTGCGTACGAATACTTAAGCCTGTATTAATTAACAAAACTCCAACAGTGGCGGCTTTTTAAGTATTCATTCAAGTATTGCTGTATTCATCTGTATTTCTATAAGTATAATAAAGTGTTCAAATAATTAACATGAATTAGAAAGGGTGAAATTGATATCATAAGCATCCTTTTAAACTAAGAGTCTACCCATCAAACTGAACAACTTTTACTAGGGGAGCAAACGGATCAGAGCAAAAAAAAATCTGCTATTGCATACATTTAAGTCGAGTAGGCAGCGGCGGCGGGTGCAGTTTAGTACGGAACAGGTGATTTTTTTTGCTCCGATCGGTTAGCAGCAAAGCGATCGGAGTAAAAAAAAATCTGCTGTTGCATACATTTGAGTCGCGAATTCGCGCGTCGACATTGCAGTTTAGTATGAAACAGCTGATTTTTTATTTGCTCCGATCGGTTTGCTCCCATAGTATAAGTTGTTCAGTTTGATGGGTAGGCTCTTAGTTTAAAAGGATGCTAATTATATCAATTTCACCCTGTAGTACGTTAGCGTATCAGAGTTGAGTTTCGTTTATTAATATGGACCCTAGTGTCCTAAAAGCATTACAACTCACCTTATGATCTTCAGCATGGACTTCGACCTGACCGTTTTTGAAGGTGATGCGCTGCTCCCCGTTGGCAGACACGGTGAGGGCGGTGCCGTCGGGGAAGCGCCACTCTTCGCGGACATGCTCGTTCTTAGGGTCGTAGTACCGGACGCTGCCGTTCGGGAGCCGGATCTCGGATGATCCGTCCTTGTATCGTTTTTCTACTTGACCACTGTAAATGAGGAATATAATGATGTATTATTAAATTAGTTTTTGTTTTTGGGGCATATTTTTTACAAAGGCCCCCATAATAAGATAAGATAAGATAAGAAGGGTTACGAAGTAAAGAAAGAAGATTGGCGAAATTTTCATTGATTCACCAACAAGTGTGTGGTGTGAAGCTTAAAAATTATGATGGTTGACTAAGGAATGTTTAATTGGGAATTGATTAATGTTAGAAATGTTTTTTATGAGGACTGGTGAATGTCATTTTCTAATTAATTTAATTTTAAATAAAAGTGCCTTTATTAACTAAACAATTTTGTTATTCTTATGATCAATCAACTACTCTAGTTTCCGAAACCAGTCTTAATACTGTTCCACTGGGCACCAACGGCTTGGATGACCATAAATGATCTGCTAACATTGAGTGATTTATCAGTTATTTTAAATAAGTACAGGAAGTATTTATTTAAGTACTGTTGAGATGGAACCTCATTGAGTTTGACGAGAAGAGATTTTGCCAACCCGACATTAGGGGCTTGCTGATTGCCCTGCATTGGATCAAGGGTTCACTCAATTAGCTAGAGGCTATCTTTGTGAATAAAGAGAAAAAAGGATGTCAGAAAGAAAATTTTAACTTACTCTGGAAACTCTAAAACTTCCAATCCATCAGCATGGGTGGTGTGATATGTTTTCGCTTCAGCATAGAAATACTTTATCCTGCCCTCATTATAAAAGTTCTCTTTGACATCACCGTTGTAATAAGCAAACTTGCTGTATTTTCCATCGGCTGAAATGTATTTTACATTTCCATTAGGGAATCTCAACTCTTTTGAACCATCAGGCTTTTTTATCTCAGTTGGATTAAGGCTTGTTTTTGTTACACTAGTCTTGCTTGTTGATGGCTCAGGACTCACTGTCAACCTGTCTTTGTATTGATCTTGGTTAATAACTGTACTTAATCGTTGACTGGATGACCGGTTGCTCAAAATTGAAATGGGTGATTTAGATCTGTTCTGTAAATATGATTCTGATGAATAATTTGCTACATTTTGGAGATCTTTAGGATAATGTTGAGGTGATAAATGATTGCTTGATCTATTTGAGATTGGAGATTTTGATCTGTTTGTATTTGTGCTGCTATTATTGTGAAGATATGGTGAAACTGAGTTTTCTTTAGGTGATTTGGAGTCTCTAGAACTTGTGTGAGATTTACGAATGAAAAAAGGGTCTGAGTTTTCTTTGAAACTGTTTTTTTCTGTAGTATTGGATAAGCTAGATCTATTGCTATTAGGAGAGGTTGATTGAAATCTCTCTAAATATATTTTTTCTAAATTATTGTCATCATTGTCAGATATTTCAACGTCATCATTTGAGTCTTCAGATTGTCTCATTTCATCAACATCTCCAGTGTGATAGGGTGGTGCATCCAAATGATCTACAGTAATGTTAGTCCTGTCCATTTGACTAACAGCATCTCTTTGACTAAAATATTTAGCATATCTAGACTTTACATTCAGGTTAGGCACACTCTTTGCTCTAGGTCTTACAGTATTTTTCTGGACTGGCTGTACTCTTCTGCTCCTACTTTGCCTTTCAATTTCAAATGCTTTATATTTCATATCATTGTCTACAATCACTTCTGAGCTAGATTCTTTAGAAGACATCTTTGTTAGTTTTTTATTTATCTGTTCAAGATATTTTAAATTAGTCAGCCTTCTTGTTACATCATTGCTGTGTTGTATTCTCCTATTTTCTTTTTTTAGTTTTTCAACTTCCTCCAGGGTTTCTTTCTTTTCTTTTTCTATTATTTTTATTTGATTTCTGAGCCTCGCAATACTTGAAGTAGACTTAGCATCCTTCATCCTTATCTCTTCCTTCAGATCTGCAATTTCTTTCTTTAAATTGGTAACTTCATCTTTTTCTTTTTTACTAAGTCTTCCCCTCATTTCCCTGACATAACGTTCATAAGTTTGCTTTTGCTTTGAAAGTTTCTCTTTTTCTTCAGCCAAATAATATTCAGCTAAGATTTTTTCTTCATTGTACTTCTGTTCAAATGTGTTTTTCTCTTCATAGAATTTTTGTCTCTCTAGATCGACTTCCTCCCTCAATTTAGCCAAATTTGCATTTTCTTTCCTGAATGTTTCTATTTCATCCTCCAATTCCTGAAGCCTATCTTTTAATAGTTCACTGGTGGCTACCAATTTAGCATTCATTTCTGCCATGTCAGCTTTTAAAATGTCATCTTCAGTGACAGTTTTGCCATGACATTGTCCTTTTTCTGTTGCATTGTCGACCTCTTTTCGTGTTTTTGTCTTTTGAGGTTTTTGTATGGTAACCTTTTTCTTTACTTTATTTTGTATGGAACTTTGTGTAGAGTTAGCTGCCTCAACTGTTTTACAGGAGCAGCAGCTGGAAACAGATGAGCAGGTATCACTACAACACTCAGTGTATTCACTATCACAGGTTTCTGTTTCACTGTGTGTTACTTCTGTTCTATTCTGATTTAGACCAGGGAATATATGCATCAATTCTGGATTATTAGCTAAACATTTCTGCATAATAAGAGGTGTGCTTTCGCCAGAACATTCAAACTGAAAGCTGTTTCTCTTCAAGAATTTGCTAATAAAAGAGTTTTCTAAATTAAAACTTTCACTTGTAACTTTATTTTCTAGAAGTTCAAACATGTTTTGCTCTGCTCTTTCTCTCTCATGCTTCAGTTTCAACAGATTTTCATCACAGCTGATGTCAGATTGAGTGCTTTTGGCTGGGGAAACGAAATTCTTGTAATAATCACTTTGTTTTAGTTCCTTGAGGAAGTCATCTTGTTCTTTAGTTAGTACGGCAGCCCAAGTTTTACCTTTGTTTGCTATTACGGGATGTTTTCCTTTTAATGGCTGTAGCTTTTCTAGTTGCCTATTTGTATTATGTAATGCACAATTACTGGAGTCTACAGTTGACTCTGTATCGTTTTCTAGTTTATCAGATTCAGAATTAGTTCCAGTTTTTTCTTTAGTAATTTGAACTTTAGTGCCAGGTTTTTCACTTTTATTTGGAATGGACTGGTTTGGGTCCGTTACCAGAATTTGTATGTCAAGTTTTTTACTTTGAGGCTGTTTGCTTAGTTTTTTCACCTCGGGTGATGGAACTCGTTTGGTTTCTGGACCTTTTCTCCTCCAAGGTAAGGATTTTGTGCTTTGTATAACAAGATTATTTTTCTTAAGACCGAAACGATTCATTCCATCTCCTCGTCTAAGAAATGGCTTTTTATTTTGCGAAGGAAATTCCGTGTCTTTCAACGGACTTTTGCTTTTAGGAACTTTATCATTTTTAAGTTTTTCTAGAAGTAATGTCTCAAAATCCTGTTTAGGTGATAGTATAGGCATTTCCTCGAGTGCAATCTGTTTTTTTGTTAGGGACTTCGTTTGTATGTTTCTGTTTGATAATGTTCCATCATTGCCATTTGCTTCTTTTATAGATGAAGCCGATTTCCTACTTTTAGTTGATACTGGTGAATTAACAATAAATTCTGATTCTTGAGACAAATTTAAGACCGAAACTCCTTCTATAAGGTCATGTTCTTTTACCCTTGGCGTAAAATCTGAAGAATTCCGACGAGGTGTAGCATCATTGGAGGAATGCAGTAAACTACGAAATGTGTTGTAACTAGTGGTATTGCTAAAGTGGCTGACTATTTCTGTGGTGCTTGAGGAAGTTTCAGGCGTATCCTGGTATTCTAAACGCTGTTTTTGTAGTTTCCCCCGTTGTAACAACTGCAGTTGGCGCAACACTTGTAATCTGTCTAGTATTTGCGAAGGAGATAACGAAACATCACTTTCTGAATAAGATTGATCCATTTTTAAATAAGAGGTAAGGAGGCACTATAGAAAAAGTTGTAAATCTTAATAAAAATAGAGAGTACAAAAAAACTACAACAGCACGCATTCAAAACTTGACCGGTGACAAGGTGACAAGACAGGACCATGCTATTGATGCTATCTATGTTATCTTAGTACAAACTAAGTGGAACGCTGATTTTCCATAGACAGCTTCCGCCATCTATCAGTTATGTTCTGAAGCACTATGTGTTGGACTAGGTTTCATATCGGAGTAACAGCGCACTACACCTCACGCGTTGCGCTGTTGTAGTGAGAGATTTCGATCTCTGCCTTGTTGGTCTAGCGGTCTTGACAACCGGCTTACGATCCGGGTAGCTAAGGTTCGATCCTCGTGTCGGCCGATCGTCTTTTTCAATTTATTTCATAATGTGGCGCCCCCTAGTGCTAATAAGCGGCAACGCAATTAGGACGTCCTACAATTCAAGGCGAGTTACCTATCTATATCCAATATACATATTAATCTATGGAAAAGGGACAGGCAGCTCTGGCTGACAGCCAATCGTACCAACATCACCATAGAAAAAATTCCAAATGCTGGGCTGCGTTCAGAACCTACGCCCCAGGTGCACCCCGAGTGCAACTTTTCGCACTAACGCCGTTCCGAGCCTCGGTGAAAAACGCTCTTTGCAACTCTGTTGTCACAACTCAACCGTTCCGAACCTCTGACGGGTTGCAACTTTTAACCATCAAATTCGATGGTTAAAAAACACTCTGACGTTTTAATTATCTGTGGTTACTTGACTTTTCGCGCGTTTTGAATAAAAGTTTGTTTTTCAAACTATTTTTATTCACTTTTTGATTTGCTAACATGGAAAATGAGTTTTTTTATTGTATTTGGAAATGATGGAAGCCCTGGAAGCCCATATTACTTTAAATGTCAAAATTTGAGGTTATAAAACAACCGTGATCGTTCCGTACCTCATAGCGAGTTAAAAATTGGCGCGGTCGTTCCGTACCTTAGAGCGAGTTGAAAAACAACCGCACCTAAAGGTCGTGAACGCACCCCTGCTAACTTCAAGCCAATCCAAATTTCTTTTTACTGGCGGCGTGGCGAAATTCATGGTCTCAATTTTGGTCGAGTCTAGCTAGACTAGAGAACCTATTTCCAGCTTCCTGAAGCCGTAGCATGCTACGCGTGATACGGCTGTATCTCTTTCGTTCGCGCGCATATATAAAGAGAGCGTAGGTTTGATAGCGCTGTATTACGCACGACAAGCTACCCATGCAGAATGTGCCTGTGTTAGCAAAAGAAAACGATGATATCATAAATCTGGCACCATTGATGGCAATGTGAATCTGGGATAATTCCTGATCTGAGGATAATTCTTAACTTATGGATCTGGCCACTTATATTACTCTTTGATCTGGCAGCACTGTTCAGTGCTACCACAAAAAAAAAATTTTTTCTTTCGAAAACTCTGGCAACACCGTCCCATGCGCCAATAAATGTCAAAATTTTTGTCCGTATTCATTCAAAAAACATCTGGATTCAAGCAAGCAAAACACTTTTATTGTACAACAATGTCTAAAAGAAGTGGTTTTCACAGGATACCTAAATTTAAACCAGAAGCGAAGGCGGTAAATAGCCGGTCCAAAGAGACAGTTATGGCTTTCAGAAAAGTGAAAGTCGATGCCCTGCCAGAACCTATAAAATCAGTATCAGATAAAAAGATTTACAAGTGAGTTTCCACATTTATTGTACTAACTAACTAGTTTTCTTTGTGCTACTAGAATTTGGTTAGGTTAGGTTAGACACCAGAATTATATCTAAATAATACCTAACCTAATCAAACTTGTGAAAAAAAAGGAACCAAAACAAACCAAAGTAAAAAAAAAAAACAAAAAAAAAGGTTGGTTTATATTTGTAGACATTTCTCTTTTAATGTTTTCAGAATGACCATAAATAACACATAAAACTAAAATTGGAATTTAATGTTTTAACCCTTTAGAGTAAACAGTATCATAGAAATATACAGGATGTTAGGGTAAACAGTTGCATTACTTTAAGGGGTGATAGTAACCATGTTAATGAACTATGTTCCCTAAGAAACCTATAGGAAAAAAGCAAAAAAAAAAATTGGACGTTCCATATTAAAAAATGCAATGCTGCTGATCGAACTTTGTATGAAAAGTAGATTTAGAAGTAGATTTCCTTTAGGCTTCTTAGGGAAAGTTGTTCAGAGTATCATGGGTATGATCACCCCTTAATGTAGTGCAGCTGTTTACCTTAACAATCAAAATCAAATCAAAAATTATCCGTATACGATCAAAAATATTGTATAACTGCATATTAAATTATTATATGGTCTTTAATTCTTCACTAGCTGTTGCCCGCGTCTTTGTCCATGTTGATTTAAAAGAAGTATCCTAAGTGTTAATACAGAACATTATTTTATTTTTGAAATTTCATCCAAATCCATTCAGCCGTGTAATGGGTGTTTTTCTTTTCTTTTTTAAATTTAGTTCCTAAAAAACTCGACAGATAGCATGATTATCGCTCCATAGAGACGTTCGCAAGATACTGTCAAAATCATGGCAAGACTGCCTGCCTTTTTTTAAAGGCCAAGGGATTGAGCCCATACAACCATGTCAGGTGTAAACTGTTTTTCAGTTAAAACTATTTGTAAATAATGAAATACTGAATCAAAAAATGTGTTGACATTTTTGATAATCTTTTCCCGCCTCTTTATTATTTTAAAGAAACACTTTTTGAACTTTGACTATTTATTATAAGGACTAGCCTTGCGGTAGCATTTTTCCTCTGCCACGGTATAAGAACAATTGATCATGTGCATTTACACTCAATTTTATACCTTATCACTAAACGAGACAGCCTATAATTGCGAACTTAGAACGTTTGGGGTTCACACGAGACTACTTTCATGATTTTTAATGTTCAAAATTAGAATCTAAAGTTATGGGGAATAAAATCCAAAGTTGCGGATTTCATGTTACCTCACCCCCCGCAAAAAGTGGCAGAAATGTTTGTTAGTAGAATTACATGCATAACTAGTCCCTATATAAGTAGTCAAAGTTTTTGAAATTTTGACCTTTATTCGCACAGACCGTAGCGCCATCTATCGATCCCCTAGAAAACCAAAAGAAAAACCTCATAGTGATTGATTCAAAAGCATCCAAACATCGTCACAAACTTTCACATTCATAATATTTCTCTATTTGTTACAAAATTATTATCTCTATTAAATAATAAAGAGAATAAGCAGGAATAATAAAAAATTTAAACATGAAAACTGCATTTAAATCATATTCATAATAATTCACTTCCCAAGAGTACCTTACCTACTACATTTCAATATCTAATTTTCTTTAGCCTGTGTATAATCTTATATAGCTTTTATTTACTCTCAAAAATTTTAAGAAAATAGAGATCTTTATGATGCATATTATTACATATTCTTAAAAATCATTTATAAGCAAATGTTGCATCAAAAAACGTTTTAGGTATTTTTTTGAGTTCCTTAGTCAAATAAGGAACCCTTATACTTTCGTCCATTCTGTCTGTCTGCATGCTCCGCCTCAATAACCTGCTCGTTTTTGCACCTATTGGATCAAAATGTGGCATGAAGACAGATAAAAGCAACCCGAAAATAGAAATGTAGTAGTTATGAAGAAAACAATTTTTTTCGACCTCGTTTTGTACCTAAACGAAAGAGGGGTTGGGAAAAATATATATCTTATAGCACTCCCTGACCTAAACACGCACTTAGGTCACGGTTTTCCATTACCTAAGTAGTCTATTAATACACCGTTCGAAAATGAATCTACTTATTGCACAGATGCATAATAAAGTCGTTTTGGGTCGTTTCGCAGGTGGCGACTGTGTATGATCAAAGAACACGTACAAATTGTATGATAGCTGGAAAATGGAAATGAAAATTATCCTTTTCTATCATGGCATTTCTTATAAAATTCAAATTTACCAGTTTTGTAGGCGAAAAGTTGGGCGTTCTCCTTTATCAGCTATAACATACTTTTTCAGAACTATACGTTTAGAAAACGGATTGACTGCACTTCTTATATCGGATCCTAGCCGTCCGCCACGAGTTGAGGAAGAGAGCTCCGAGGAGGACACTAGTGGGACCGAGGAGCCTACTGACCCGGAGAGTGACGGAGGAAAGTCTGGTCACTCCGCTGCAAGCGATCATCACGGGTCGAAGAGGCGCGGTGAATTTGATGAGGAAAAATTGGTATGTTTTCTTTTCTACTTCTAATTCCTATCTGTTATTTGACATTTTGTTTCGACAGATACATAAAAGAGTGACTTTAAATAAAATTACAAATAAAGTGACTTAAAACTAACCTACGATGTGGTGCAGGTTCGGTCCTTGTACCCAGAATGATGGCCGCATTTCCTCGCCGAATGGAGATGCTGATCCGTTGAGCGAGGAAAGTGCCAGCCCTTGGGTCCCCTTGTCCAGTCTATCAGGCGATTTGATAGGTCTTTAAAAAGCGCCTGAATTCTAAGCTTAAAATTATGGCTCCATTGTGGCGTCTATGATTTTGCCAATCTCCAGTACAAATAGCAAATGTGCTTATTGTTGTTTGGTAATAGATATTTGGGTAATCTCAAGGATAGATTTTGTACAAAAACACATGTTTGAGCCACCACAAAATGATAGTGCTTGGTGGCAGGCGGGAGAGCCTGCAATGCAACTTCTTTTCAACAACGTAATTTCTTATGACTTTTTCATAGACATTAAAATATTAACTTCTTGTTAGTGAGCGGCCATTTCATCCACCTTAGCCTATCTGTGAACCCGGCTCCCGCTATAGCCACAGACATGAGATTCCTTCCATTGCTTTTCTCTTCACAAAATCGATAAGGCGGGAAACAAAAACCGCAACATACACCGGCTGCCGGTGTGGCCCTAGACAAGGAATAAATGTCATATACCGGGAAAAGAAAACCGCGAACTACACCGGCTGCCGGTGTGGCCACAGTTATGGAACAAATGTCATATGCCGGGAACTGGTATAGCTCTCAGCCAAGAGGTTTACAGGAATTTATATGATAATTATACACACTAAAGGCAGTTTTTGTTTTGATTTGACCTTGTACACATCATATCATCTTGAATCCTTCACTATGCTAAAAGTGAGCCTTGTTACTACTGCATGTGAGAGAGAGATGTGGTTGTAGCAATTTTTCTGACCACTCCGAAAAGGATTATGGTCGTTAGTTTATGTGTGCCTTGTTAATATGCTGACACTTTTTTAAGGGGATGATCAGACCGTCAAACAACAACAACAACTCGAACAACTTTCTCGATGGCACCAAAGTCGCAATCGCGAAAAAAAAATCAGCTCTTCCATACAACACTGCAAATGTACTCGAGCCAAATGTATGGGACAGCAGATTTTTTTTTCGGTAGAGTTATTTTTGCAGTTTTGTATGGGATAGCTGACTTTGTCGCGATTTCAATGTCGGCTCCATAGTGAAAGTTGTTCAGTAAATCTGGATGGATATACACTACTGGTAGTGGCCCTAACAACATATTAAAATATCTGAACTAGTCGTTAGTTTGCGATTTTAATGATCGATATGACGGGCCTATACCTGTCTCATATCCACACAGACACAGCTAGTTTTGTATAGCCTTAAAAAAAGAAGAAATTTAATTCATGCTGCATTAAATTACAAGATTATTAAATTGAAATTGATTGAAATTCCAACATGATTGATTACAAATTTCTATAGACTGCCACACCACAATTTTTTGTAGATCAAGGTTAAATGCTTACAGTATATACAGGGTGTAAAATTAAATCTGTTACATTCTTAAGGAGTGGCTTCAGAACATCAAACTGAGCAACTTTTACAAACTAAAAGTTTGTCGCGAAAAAGAAATCACCTGTTCCATAGAAACTGTGGTACTCGATTCTTAAGGAGTGGCTTCAGAACATCAAACTGAGCAACTTTTACAAACTAAAAGTTTGTCGCGAAAAAGAAATCACCCGTTCCATAGAAACTGTGGTACTCGACCAAAATGTATGAAACAGCACATTTTTTGTTTTACGATTTCGATGGTGGTGTCTGTACCATTTTGTTATACCCAGTTTAAAGCAAATAAATGATTATGATTAAGTGGTCCCATCATAAAAGTTGTTCAGTTTGTTGTTGGGCCGCAAAAGTTAACGCATTTAAGGGGCCATAGGTTCAGACGAATATATTCTATGAGAAACGCGATTGCCCAGCCCTCCGAAAAGTGCGTGCGTGCGTACACGCACGCACTTTTCGGAGGGCTGGGATTGGATTTTCAATTAGAATGAATTAACAAAAGTACTTTTTATAGATTTTTTTTATGATTTCACTAGATAAACTAAGTGCGAATATGTGAGTATAAGTACCAAAAATTGGAAACTATTTTAAGTTATTCTAAAACGAGAAAAATGTTTAAAAATACAAGAAATTACGTCACGACTACTTTGTGACGATTTTCTATCGAGTGAAGTAATTGATTATTTCACTAGATAAACTATCCAAAAATACTGAGGTATGACTTTGGTTTCGATAAATGGTATAAATCTAGTCGAATAATGAAAAGTAAAAGATGCCTCCAAGGTGTTTCGTCCTACCATAGGACTTTAAGTTTTACACCCTGTATATCTAAACTATTATAACACTGTAACAGGAAGTATGTCTGTACATTGAAGATATTAACAAAAAAAAATTACGATATGGTTTTTAGGTATCCCTGATTCCATATCACCAATTTTTGGATTTTTGGTCTGTCTGTTTGTTTGTTTGTTTGTGTGTTTGTTTGTTTGAACGAGCATCACGCAAAAACTACTGAACCGATTTTGATGAAACTTTTTTTGTTTGATAGCTAATGATCTGACTTAAAATCTGGTATATAATTTGTGCGGACAAAGTCGCGGGTTAACACTCGTATTCTCTAAAGTTGAATGTGTTTTCGTTTTCGTGTTTATTAATATCTGTAGGTAAGGAGGGCAGTGAAATTGACTTGTTAACTGACACAAAAATACCAGTTGTGTTTAGAAAGTTGAATATTTAGAATTTTCGAACATGACAAATCTTTTCTATTAGCATGAAGTCCTCTACTAATAATGTAAATCCAAAAATGTATCTTCTTGTCTGCTTGTTTGTCACTTTTAACACTTTAACTGCTGACGACCTGCGTCGTAGGTCAGCAACAAATGGGCCGCAGTGCGCACGACTCGCCCGGTGAGTCAGAATTGTATTGCATTCCACAGTGTTAGCACTGCGCGAAGATAATTCTTTTGAGCTTAGCAGCGAAAGTGTTAAGTGCGCAGACACATCTTAAGGGCCAGGGCACACCTGGCATTATCGACTTTGCTTGCATTGAAATAACAACGAAAATCAACTAGAGACATGTTTCCAAAAATGGGGAAAATCATGTATTATTATATTTTTTTGTACTATATTTTTTTCTCTATCTCATTGTGTAATGATGATACTTTGTATGTCTGTGTATTGGAAACATAAATAAAGTTTCTATAACACTATCATCAACTAAATGAATTTTAATACATACTTCTGTGTTCGGGTATAACGATATAAGGGTGGATATTTTTATTTTCTTAATTTCTTTAAATGTACTAGAGTTAACCCGCGACTTCGTCCGCACAAATTTTATACCAGATTTTAAGGCAGATCATAAGCTATCAAATAAAAAAGTCATCAACATCGGTTCAGTACAAACCGGCAGACAAAAATCCAAAAACATGGTGATTTGGAATCAGGGACACCTAAAAATCATATCGTAACTTTTTTTTATTAATATCTTCAATGTACAGACACACTTCCGTTACAGTTTTATATTAAACCTAGAAATAAACATTTTAACGGGTTCTTACCGCGTTTTGGTATATTTGAGTTCCCGATATTTCGGCAGTGTTACAACTGCCATGATCACGGGAACTCAAATATACCAAATATTCGAGTTCCCGTGATCATGGCAGTTGTAACACTGCCGAAATATCGGGAAATATACCAAATATTTGAGTTCCCGTGATCATGGCAGTTGTAACACTGCCGAAATATCGGGAACTCAAATATACCAAAACGCGGTAAGAACCCGTTTAAATGTTTATTTCTAGATTAAATACTAACCGCGTAACTCTCAAAAACTGTATTAGTTTTATATTAGTTAAGATTCTGACCTGAATTGATATGTCTATATTAAATTTCAAAATGTAACAGTATAATAGCTTTGGTTTGGTCAGGCCATGTGAAATCACTCTTAAAACACAACAATACAACTAAAAAAAAACACAGTAGTGTATCTAACAAGCGTGACATTAAATGGTCCACTCTGACCTTGATAAAACCTTGAGCTTATTATGTTTGTTGCACAATTTGCATTTGTTGATCGCCATTTGTTACAGACATAGCATTCACAGATTGTAAAATTAAATTCTTTACGTATCTTAGGGGATGCTACAGACCTTAAAACTGAACAACTTTAGTGGACTACAAGAAAGCCTTCTTTGATTCGATCGAGACTTGGGCTGTACTGCAGTCTCTTCAGCGATGCCAAGTAGACTACCGGTACATCGAAGTGCTGTAATGCTTTTACAAAAACGCCACTATGTCAGTCCGTCTACAGGACCAGAACTCAAAACCTATCCTGCAGCGAGGTTTGAGGCAGGGAGATGTTATATCTCCGAAACTATAGTCAAGAACGAAATCGAGAAGAAAATTTCAGCTGTTCCATAGAAAACGGCTACTCGCCCCAACGACAGAATGGTAAGGGCGGGAATTATATGTTGCGGCTCCCTATAATCCTGGTTCTGATCGTTTTTATCAGGGATGAAACTTATCTAGATTAACCTGGAAGACTTCGAGCAAAGCTCGGTTGCCCAGGTATAGGTATGCTCAAGAAGTCTTTAAAACAGAACAAAAATCTTAGATTACGTTTGATTTAGATCCAAAAGTGAAAGATTTGGAGGAGCGGAGGATGATGGATGACAGAACATAACAAACCGAACAATCAAGGAATTATTATATCAAAAACATCTAGTGACACATTCAAACACATTCCTCGAAGTTAGGTAATTCAAAACAAAACATCGTTCAATAGTCTTATTATATCGGATTCCGATATAGCAGTACAGTAGGAATCACTACCGACACTAAAGTGATCGAGGGTACTGTACTACTACTAGCACTCAATGATAGCGTTGGTTGGAACTTCCTAAGGACAAAGACCTTACTCCCGGCCCTTCGACTGGTTTTTCAGCTTAACCTGGTTAACCTGGTGTCTGTGAGACATGTGCCATTTTTGGTTCTGTTATAGTATGACGTGGTGAGTCCCGTATATAATGTCATTGTTTACCTATCATAAAAACTGTGCAGAACTTTTTTATGTCACCTAAAAATCTCTTTTGGTTTATGTTATGTATTATTTAAGTCGTGTCATTTCATGTAACTGGTAAATAAATTAAAAAAAAATGGGTGAGGGGTGTGCACTTTTGCCTACATTTAGTTTTCTGCGCAGTTAAGTTGTGTCAAGTTGTTTGCCGGCCATTACCACATACATACCTCAATACCGCACACATCAACCTCCCGTGGAAGTCGACATTAGGCAATGGTGAAGGCCTCTTTCACTGTATCGCACGTACTAACCCTTTCATGTCACCACAAGTCCGTTTGTATGAAGTGTTCAGTGGGCCTAGCATGTCATCCCCGAGAGAAAACGATAAAAATCGAGAAGTGTCTGTCGCTTTATCGTGCGTAGCTTGTTAGCAATACAGGGTGTCCATCTCCATACATTTCAACTGCCAACGTATGAGATTCAAAAATCGCACTCCAGAGTAAGGTTTTCACAAAAGACTTTCGGCTTAGTTTTGATTAATATTTATATAAGGTCTGACAAAGTTAGCTGAAACTATTTCAAGGGGAGGATCAGACCATCAAACTGAACAACTTTCTCTATGGAACCAATATCAAAATCGCGAAAAAAATATCACCTGTTCCATACAAACCTATTCGACCTAAATGCAATTTTTTTTTCGCGATTTCGATATTGTTCCCATAGAGAAAGTTGTTCAGTTTGATGGTCTGATCATCCCCTCAAAATAGTTTCACCTAATTTTGTTAGACCTTATATAAGTAGTAATTTTCATCGCAATCGCAATCGGTGCTTAAAATTCAGGATTTATTCTCGATACTGCGTAATTTATGTATAGACTACAGTTCGATATTATTCCAGTTCCAGGTGTTTATGTTACGTAAAGTTAAATAGCGAACCGTCGCGGCGTGCAAGAACGACAATAATTAACCATTTACTTGGCTCGCCTATAAAATAAATAGATCGAAACGATTATTCAACACTTGCCGAGCGAGTATGCACGTCAATGTTTCTGTCATTATTGTTACTGTCTGGGAAATACGTGTTATTCTAGTAAATTATCAATAATACCCGAATAGACGAAAAAGAGATTAAATTTATGACCTGAATATATAGGGTCCTTCTTAATATGCTGACACTTTAGTAAGGGGATGATCAGACCGACAACCTGAACAGCTTTCTCTATGGCACCAACATCGAAATCGCGAAAAAAAAACAGCTCTTCCATACTAAACTGTAAACCTACTCGAGCCAAATGTATGGGACAAATTAGGACAGCAGATTTTTTTTTGCAATTTCGGTGTTGGTCCGATAGATAAAGTTGTTCAGTTTGATGGTCTGATCATCCCCTTAAAAAGTGTCAGTATATTAAGAAGGACCCTGTATTTTTAAAACAGGTTTCATACACATACATAAACTAACGAAGAAATTCGCTTTCGGTCAGAAAGTTACAGATTATACATATTTAAAGGTACCACCACCTTTTATCTTTTCTTATTAACTTATCAGATATTTTAAATGTTTGAAACCAACTATTATTTTTATTTAAGTTTTACTAAGCGTACGCTGTCAAAGGGATGTGTCTTTTGAACCGTAATAGGTAGAGAGTTGAAATTTTCACAGAATATGTGTTAATATTTTTGATTTGCTTGCAAATAATAAATAAAAAACCGGTCAAGTACGAGTCGGGCTACTCGCGCACCGAGGGTTCCGAACCACACCACCACACAACATATATTAACTTAGAAAAAAGTTTTGTTTTCTCCGAGACCTATAGCGCGAGACCGACTCACTCTTGGCGGTTTTTTATTATTTGTTGTTATATTGTATATTTTGCTCTATCATCACACCATTTTTGACGCTTGTATGTATTACCGTTTTTACGATACGTTGATAAAAACTAGTTTCTTGTTTGTGGTCTCGGAGAAAACACAATGTATTTGGGAAATAAATGATGTGGTGGTATATAACTCTCTTCAAGCCGTGTGGTGTCCGCTAAGAATAGCACCATCCCATTTCCTCCCATGGGTGTCGTAAAAGGCGACTAAGGGATCTACCGGAGGATGGGCAGCACCATCCTCTGAGTACACACATTCAATCCAACTGCGATTATGGCAAATCCCCCCATTTTGGGGGAGACTTATGTCCAGCAGTGGATGTCTGTCGGCTGATATGATGATGATGATAGAATACTCTGAGCGCGAATAGTCAGACTCGCACTTGGACGGTTTTTATTTCTTATAGCAGGGTTTACTTTTAGCATATTTATGGATTTAAGATAGAGCAGGAACGATGACACCCATAGCACAGTATAACAAAGAGTATCTATTTACTACATACAGTACGGACACTCCCTGCCTCCCACCAACTTTTTACCTCGCCCCCTCTATCGCCCTCTGGTTACCTTAGAAGATAGAAAGATACCTTAGAAGAAGACTTAGGGTTCAATTTCTTTAGTTTTGCATGTGCTGACGTTATCTTGTCAATTTAAATTTTTTGTATGCAGAACCGGATAATGTACCTACCATACCCTAGGTCACATTACTATAGGATCATATAGGGGTATGGTTGCGTCCCACCCTACCACCAGGGGTATGGCCAGGGGTATGGTGGGCCCGTCACGCAGTGTCCGAGCTGTGCCCATAGGAAGAATTCAGGTCTTAACTAATCCGAGAACCAAATTATTTATATTTATTCTAATAAGATTTAAATAATGCCTTCGACAGTTGCATTGTTACAGGCGAAATTTAGTAAAATTTGTGAAGAGAACATATGCGAAAATGAAAATTAATAGAAGTAAAAAACGATGCAAGATATTCTTTTCCGATCTTACGTTTGATACGGTATGAATCTGCTATCTATTTTTTTATTTATTAGAGTTTTTTGTTTGTTTTTACATTTTTGTCGCACCTATATTTACAACGTGTTAACAAATAAATGAGAAAAACAGAAAATTTTTCTCCAAAATTGTCTGAACATCGTTTGAAATGTGATATATTAATCGTCATACAAATACAATAGATAATTTTTGAGTTTGTACGAAACACAGAACATTATAAGAGGGGTTAGAAGTGCAAAGTAGGCGTGGAACGGGTCGCCACAGGTTATGCAATGATTTGCATTACACCATTAGGCCTCATTTACGGAGACGCGGGGCCTCACGCGTCGCATGCTGCGTGGCTTCTAGCGGTGCGTCGGACGTGCGTTTTTCCGTTTACAGAGAGGCGGCGCGTGAAGCAGTCAGCGTCTTCACACGCACAAAAACAAACATATGATAATGTACGATTTTGTTTATGGAGACGCGGGGCATGGAGCGTCGCGGGAAGTGTAGCGATGCCTGCCGCTGCGCCCGCAGCGGCGCACGCGGCGGCGGCGCAGCTCTGCGGGGTAGGAAGGGAGAGGTGCGGGATAGGTGGTGTCGTCCTGCACAAGAAGCTGCGGTGGCCGCAGCGGACGACGACGCCGCGTACTGAGCTGCGCCCGACGCCCCGTGCGGCGCTGCGACTGACGCGTCGTTGCCATCCGCGGGCTCCACACGCTCCATTTCAAACAAACGCGTGAAAAAACGCTTCTCCGTAAACGCACTTATACAACGCCATATGTTTGAATTTAGTGCGGGCCGCGCCGCTCAACGCGACACGCGACGCCCCGCGTCTCCGTAAATGAGCCCTTAGGTCATGAGTTATTGTAGCAGCATGAGCGGAAAGACAAGTGGCGACAGCCGTCTCCGAAGCAAAAGCGCTACTTTGCATTTCTAACCCCTCTTATAATGTTTTGTGGTACGAAAATGTAACAAGTGTTTTTTTTATGGTTTCTTAATTTTAAATACATATCAAATGTTGTTCTTCTATCAATATTGTACAAACTATTCTCAAATTTTGCGTTCTTTTGTTAACACGTCACGTAATCGTGTACCTTTAGTTTGTTATAGTAGCTTAAAACGGTCTAATTTAAAAATTTAGTTTTCTTTTTAAAATTATGAGATATTAAAATTTGCACTCATCAAAATTGTAGATCTACATGCAGATTCATAGCGTATTTAATCAAAATAGAGGGTTATCATTTTGTATTAGCTCTTTTTATACATTAAATATTTCAGTGTTCCGTATAATTATGCATATTAGTTAATTGTTTTTAAATATTCTGAGTATACTACTAGACTGTTGAAGTATGCCGCATTCCTTATCTGGCTTACGCTTATACATAATTTAGTTAAAAGCATAATGTATGATATCTTCTTTTTTTTTTAATTCGGCCATAGGCCCTCCACACATTCCCACCGCTGTAACTCCTGTAAGCCAGGATCAACAGCGGCGACCATTCACAACACTGGACAATGAATGAATAAATGAATGAAATATATTTTATTTACACCAAAACAAAATACAATGCACAATAGGAAACATAAACTGAATATGGTACTAATAAGGCGGTCTTATCGCTAAAAAGACAATGAAGTCCAGCGTGCCTGGGGATGACTCTAATCAGTCTTGGAACCCGCAATGAATTAATCAAGGAAGATAGGAGGAGTAGGAAAACGAAATATCCGACATGTATGATTTCTTTGATGATATTTTAGAGTTTTTTCTCATTTATGAACATTTATCAGTTGGGCAACAGCATCATGAACGATACTTCCTAATCTTTCGTGCACAGTCTGAGCCACCCCGGAGCAAAGGCATCCATCAAGCTGGTTTATAGTGATTTATATGACCATCGCTCAGAAAAGACATCCGGGCATGGGCCAGAGAAGATTTCCACACAAATTTTAAACTAATCCTAGTATTGAACTTTAAATTTTATCGAAAATCAGACAATTCACAGACAAAGTTTCTAAATTGTTATTATTTTATTTTATTTTCTTGGGAAGACCAACAGCTGTTGACAGTTGACACAATACAAAATATGGATGGCTAACAGAAAGCCAATTATACGTCTCCGCTGATAGAAACATAATTAAAAAAAAAAAACCAATACGAAACACAAATAATACAAAGACGACAACAATACAAATACAAAAATGTGTTTTAAAAATTTCATTGACTTTTAATGGTTGATTTTGAAAAAAAGGATCGAACTTCGTTTGTATGCAACGCGCTCTGGCGAGCCAGCACTCACAGGTATTAGCCGCGTATGGTATCTTTGTATGAAGATAGGCATATACTGTGTAATTCTGTGACCGATAATCGGCGTCACTACATTCCCACACGAGCATCTTTATCTTTATAAATAACTAGAGTTAACCCGCGACTTCGTCCGCACAAATTATATACCAGATTTTTTGTCAGATCATAAGCTATCAAACAAAAAAGTTTCATCAAAATCGGTTCAGTAGTTTTTGCGTGATGCTCGGTCAAACAAACAAACACACAAACAAACAGACAGATAAAAAATCCAAAAGTTAGACACCTAAATACCATATCGTAACTTTTTTGTTAATATCTTCAATGTACAGACACACTTCTGTTTTATAATAGTTTAGATTTAATGACACAGGTCCGACACTTTATAGAACGTTTTTAATTTAACAATATGGCGTCTGCACGTCAGCCGTGGTGGTCTAGTGGTGAGTAACCTTGCCTGCCGTGCAGGAGACGATGGTTCGATCCCCGTCGAGACCGACTTTTTTCGGAATTTATGTAAGATTTGCAACACCACTGGCTTTTTGGTAAAGGAAAACATCGCGATGAAACCTGCTTCAATTTCGAGGCATGTATTGTACCCAGTGTCCATTACAAGTGGCGACGGGCTCACTCCCCGTCACACTGGACAGAGTTTCGTTACTACTAGTGAAAGGGTGATGTTCTGATGTTTCAGAATATCTCTGACTACCCCCTCGGGGAATGTAGTCGTGAGCATATGCTGTGCTATGCGTCTACACATGCAAATTTGTTTTTGACATATGTGTAGTGACTGCGTTTTACATATTTTATATAGTTTTTATAGTTCATTCTGTTCACTTCTGTGTTATTCATAGTACTCTGTGCTTCTGTTATCAAAAATAGTATTCAAGCTAAAGAATTTAGCCCAGTCATTTTACGGAGTTTTGTTAGGCGGGGTAGGAAGTAATTATTAATTGGACTTTTAAACTTTAACCTGCACCATTTAGGGACAAAAAGACTATCTTAAAACATATTAAAAAAAAATCGTTACGCAACATAGAAATCAAAATTGTGTTCCCGAGAAGGCTTTTAAATTAATAATATTAATACCAATGCACTCATTTGACTCAGATTTAACAATATAAATTATTTTTGAGCAATAAAATAGTCATTGAAGTTTAAAAAATGAGGTATTTATTAGAAAATATGAATGTACTATTCAAAACCTTCTAAGTAAACAAAAATATTTACACCATGTTTGATGTGTGTATAATGGCCTTAAATATGTTCAAAAAAAATTACCATCAGGTTTTTTAGAACCAAATAATAGCTAATTTTTAAAATTGGAACTGTTGCTTACGTGATTTTTTTTTTAAATGTTGGTACATTTCTAGGCTCAAATTGGCTCTTTAATATTATACCGAAAAAAAATATCAATTACTAATTAGTCCCGGCTCAAACTGTAAAATGACTGGGCTAATTACTGAAAATGTAAATTTAGTGTTTTTTCCCAACGTAAATTTACAAAGGTAGAATTAATTATATTTTATGTCAGTCAAATACTACGGGTGACTGTATTCCCTTGCACGGCTCCCCTATAGTGTCCCCACAGTGTGAGGTGAGGTGGGGCATCTGAAATCAGAGAGGGGCGGGGAGTGGCCGTTCTGTATGTAGCACTATACAGGGTGTTACAAAAATACTAATAAACATTTAAGGGGGTGGTTAAGACCATCAAACTGAACAACTTTCACTATAGGATCAATATCGAAATCGCGAAAAAAAATCGGATGTTCCATCATCATCATCATCATCATATAAACCGATAGACGTCCACTGCTGGAAATAGGCCCCAAAATGGGGAGATTTGCCATAATAGCCATGATGCGATGCGTTTGCGATGTTCCATACTAAACGACAGATCTGCTCGAGTTAAATGTATGGGTCAAAAGATTTTTTTTTGCGATTTCAATGTTGGTCCCATAGTGAAAGTTTTTCAGTTTGATGGTCTAAACAACCCCCTTAAAAGATTTAAATTTTTATTTTTACTTCTGTAACACCCTGTATACTATTACCTATTCTGTGGTAATGATTCGTGGTATACAATTTCGTTTATGTTTGTTGCAGGCTGCCTGCGCCCTGTCCGTGGGAGTGGGAAGCTACAGCGACCCCGAAGAAATACAGGGTCTGGCACATTTTGTCGAACACATGGTCTTCATGGGCAGCGAGAAGTACCCCAAGGAGAATGAGTTCGATGCTTATATTAAGGTATAATGTATATACAGGACGTAAACATCTATTATATTCTATTTTTAAAAAATGGCTGCCATCCTGGTAGTGATGATTTTGCCAATATCCAGTTTAAAGAGCAATAGTGCTTGACATTGTACGGTAATGGATATGGCGATCTCAAAGCCCTGTTTTTATACAAAAACACACGTGGAGCCGCGTGGCCACTTAAATCGCGAGCCGAACGAAAGACGTCTACTCGAGAGACCTCTAGCCACACGACTCGGCGTAAACTTCAATACATTTCATATTTTAGGGGGTGTGTCAGACCATCAACTGAACAAATTTTAATATGGTAAACATGGAAATAGCAAAAAAAAAAAATTGGTTGTTCTATGGAAGTCAATGGCTGCCGACCCCATTCGATTTATGGTCTGCAAGCACCCCGTAATGCATTTGAGTTTACATCCTGCTCTAGTTCTGTTTTGTTGTCCATTCTGCTTACTACCTAGTGAAAAAGCCCCAGTTGTATATTTTCTTTATTTTCTAACGACGCTGGAGTACCAAACGTGATTAGGTTCATGAATCCTCTGCTATGCCCATCATCATCAGCCTATACAGGGTGTAAGTGACAGCCTAGCAAATATTGAAACGGTGAACTCAGACCATCAAACTGAACAACATTCACTATGGAGCATACCTCAGGAAACGTAAAAAAAAATCTGCTGTTCCATACATTTTAGTCTGGTAGGTACAGCAGTTTTGTATGGGACAGGTGATTTTTTTCGCGAAAGTGAAAGTTGTTCAGTTTGATGGTTTGAAAGTTTCCGTTTCAGTATTTGGGAGACTGTCACTTACACCCTGTATACGTCCCACTGCAATGCACAGGCTTACCCTCAAGGCGGGTGTATGGGCGTTAGTCCACTATACGTGCCCAATGCGGATTAGTGGACTACACATTTGGATCTGAATTTCATTTTCAGCGTGTAGGTATAAGTTTACTCATGGCGTTTTTCTTCACCGTTTGAAAGCGGTCGTTATAACGTACATAAGTTAGAAAACTCATTGGCCATGTAAATGTCATGTCGTCAGTGCGGATTCGAACCCGGACCCTCATGATTGAGTGTCCATACATCTCCGCAACACGCCACCGACGCTCTTATGTAACTATGCCTGCTATGACCATGGCCGAATATTTAGCTCATGCGCTGTCTCAATCTTCGATTCGCAATTGAACTATACCTAATTCTATTCCTATATCTCGTTTTTTATTATTATTTTTTTATTTTATTACAGCTATAAAATAAATAGACAGTAATAGTTTTTAGCCATTGAATAATTATGTATACAGGGTGTTAGGGTAAACAGTTGCATTACTTTAAGGGGTGTTTGTACCCATGATACTAAACAATTTTCCCTAAGAAAACTATATAAAATTCGCAAAAAAAATCTACTTTTCATACAAATGTTCGATCAGCTGATTGCATTTAGTAAGGAAAACCGAAAAAAAAATTTGCGTATTTCCTATAGGTTTCTTTGGTTGTTCAATATCATGGGTACAATCACCCCATAAAGTAATGCAACTATTTACCCTAACACCCTGTAGAACAGACAACGCGAATAAAATCTGTGCACCACGATCAGCAGTGCGGGGCGCGCACTGGGAGCGTCGCGGCTTAGCACGCGCCCGGCGCATGCTAAGTAAGGTTGAGCCAATTAGCTTAAACGAGTGTTACACAAAATGTAGTCTGGGTGTCGCCTCTAGTAGGTACCTCAATGTTTTTAAGCATGATACTAAACGAAAATGAACATGTTCCATTTTATTTCGTTGTACAGAAAAAGGGTGGTTCAGATAACGCGTCAACAGATTGCGAGCTGACGACCTTCTACTTCGAGATCCCGGAGAAGCACCTGCCCCAGGCCATGGACATGTTCAGCCAGTTCTTCGTCAGCCCCCTGATGATCAAGGAGGCCATGCAGCGGGAGAGAGAGGCCATAGAGTCGGGTAATTTATATTATTTGTCTCTCTTCCAATACCTCACAATAGTCAGAGATCCGACCGTAAAATTATGCACATATTCTTTGGCGAACGAAATGTGATTCTAGTGAATGTTTACACAGGGGTTAATATAACGCAGCCAGGTTGCCTAGAAACATCTTGCCGCAAGTACCTTTTCCATTATGATTTTTGGTAGAATTTTTTCCACCTATCTGTTTGCGAAGTAAATGAGATGCCATCTGAAGGAGACTGGTCTAAAGAACCGGAAAAACTAGGTTTGCCACCTCTCAGACTGCCGCCAAGGTCGTTGATGAATAATCTTATAACAATTAAACGACTCATACATCTGTATCTATAAAGTCAGCAGCAATAAGTTGTATACATTTCTACGTCGTAGTACTAAAGTGTATATAACTTATTGCTGCTGACTGTACGATGCGGTGACAGACTTAAGGCTGGGCCACACAGAGTGCGGCTGCGGGCCGGCTGCGGGCCGGCAGCAGTTGTAAACTATGGAATTATATGCGAGGTGGCATTAGATGCAGTCCGACGCGGCTGCGGAACAGCTTTAATTGACAATTTGACTTTAGTAAAAGTGTCTTAGTTTTCGAGATATTGACAGTTTTAACACAGATACTGCATAGGACATTTGTAGCCGTGGCACTCAAAATAGTAACTAAGGTAAAGAGTTTCACGAATTT
The DNA here is from genome assembly GCA_927399405.1 of Agonopterix arenella. Taxonomy (NCBI): domain Eukaryota; kingdom Metazoa; phylum Arthropoda; class Insecta; order Lepidoptera; family Depressariidae; genus Agonopterix; species Agonopterix arenella. Next base: position 8,525,589 of record OV656710.1, read on the forward strand.
CATAAAACTGTCCTTATCTTGAAAACTAAGAACCTTTTCCTAAAGAAAAATATTGACAGATTGATTGATTGACTGACAGATTTTTTTTATTATAGTATATTCTGGTTAGGCATGAACCAACCTATCAGCATCCAACGGGTTGACGTCGGTTTACGGGACACCATGTATATCTATTTACCTTTATAACCATGAGGGACGGAGCGGAGGGGCGGGACGAAAACAATTTTTTTTTTATATTTTAGTAAAAAAAACAGTTTGATGGTCTAAATCTGAAACCACCCCTTTAAATATTAGTAAGGTATGTTGTTACAAATGTATAGTAATCGGATTTATTATCGATATTAAACTATGCACTTACATAATTATAAATGTCATCATGAATATAAAATAATAATGATAATGGGATGGTTCAGCTAGCAATGGTTATGTAATTGGCCTTTGTTATCGAATTATTTCTAAATCTATTGCATGTTTTTGATAGCAATCTGATCAGCTGATCTTTGTCTGCCTAACATTCCTTTATACAGGCGAAGTCAAAGTTAATTAAAACGAACACATTTTTAAACTAGTATAGATTGTCCTGTGCTGTCTCATATCCATTGTATCATTCCTCCATTGACTTACCAACTAACTGGAGGAGGGGACCGCGCTCAAAAATGTCCGAACCAAAAGAGTACAGTAGTACCAGGATTATAAGTCTCACCGATGTACCTGCGCAGTTGACAAATTCAAAAGCGCGCGAAATTGTATTGACCAATCAGGATGTGACACCTTGCCGCTATTGGTGTATTGCTTTCGCGCCCTTTTCGCTGCCGAAGCATCCATAAGTCTGCTATTCGAGTTGGAGCGAGATAGAGAATACCCGATTTTGCACTGTTCAGCGCAAACGAAGATTGACGAGCGGAATTATTTTCCCGGTCGTACTGTAACTAAATGCATAAAGAGTAACAATTACGCGCCAGTCTTTGTTTGATCTACCAACTACGTTCACGTCTATAATGCTGGTCCGGTGTTGTAAGAAGTTTTGAAAAAAAACTACGCATTTCAACAGTTTCAATACTCTTAGTTTGTTTATATCACTGACACGTTATTACGTTTATATAATTACGTGGGACATTTTTTTTCGAGTTTGTGCTGGACCCAGCGTCCATTAGTTTGTAAGTCAATGCATTCCTCCATCGTTTACAACTGTAACAAGGGGTTGGTCCTTAATTTTTAGGCTCTTCCTTATCCACCAATAGACACGTTGACACGTTCAATATTCGTTCGTTCGTTTATTTAAAAGAATTTCTCCTTTAATTATACCAAATTCATACATACGATCGACTGCAGGACCCGTACGGGCGTTAGGGTTCACATACGCATCAGAATAAGTTCTTCAGGATCGTCACGATGCTTGCTTCGAAAAGTGTGTGTGAAAACATTGAAAATATTTACAAGAAAAATATTACAATATATGTAGTTTCCCTGACTCCAAATCAATCATAATTGTTTTTTTGTTCGAGCATTACGCAAAAACTACTGAACCGATTTTGATAAATTGTTTTTTTTTAAAGCTTATGATTTGATTTAAAATCTGGTATATAATTTGTGCGGACGAAGTCGCGATTTAAAGCTTGTTACTACATAAAGAAAAACTCATTGGTATATTATATAGCATGTCATCCGCGCGGAACCTCATAATTCAGTGTCCATACCTCTCCTCAACACTCCACCGACCTAACCAAATGATGTGAAACCCAACAGAGTTCGCAATAGCGCAGCCGTCAGATACAAACCGCAAAGACCAGCTGCTGTCGAGCCTGTTCCCGCCCGGCCACCCGGCGCGTACTTTCACCTGGGGCAACCTGCAGAGCCTGCGCGATGACATCAGCGACGACGAGACCCTGTACCATGCCGCCCACGAGTTCAGGCGGAGACATTATAGTGCTAACAGGATGACCGTCGCTGTACAGGTATTGCATGACAAAAGTAAATAAACGCCGGCTGCTGTCGAGCATGTTCCCGTCCGGCCAGCATCCAGCGATTACGTTCTCCTGGGGCAATCTGCGACGAGACCCTGCACCAGGCCGCGCACGAGTTCAGGCGGAGGCATTATAGCGCTAACAGAATGACCGACGCTGAACAGTTACCACAATATGAACGAAAATATTTAAAACACATTAGGTAAATAAAATGTTAAGAACGCTAGAAAACCTGTTGAGCCGAAGATAAATCGATTCTACTTTTATGTACGATGTCGGGTTTCTAGAGGCTTATGGCTATTGGTAGAGGTTTGTTTACCCGAATACCCGTTTTTACATATACAATCATCAAACTGAAAAACTTTAAGGTAAGGAGCCAACATCGAAATCGCAACAAAAAAAAATGAGCTAAAAGTTGTTCCAAGCCACCCCTGTAAATATTACTATGGTGTTTTGTTACACCCAATGAATTATTTGAATTATTAATCATCGTACTAAAAATCATATATGCTATTTTTAATTTGTAGTTGAAAGAATTAATTTGAATTTGTTTGCTTCGTTTCCGTGAATTATCAATATTTTACGAAAAAAAGCCCGAATCCGATACAAAATTTTTCAATCTTTAATTTAATCATCAATATACCAAAGGTTTAATTGCGTGTAAAATCTAAGTGTAAAATAATTTCTTTTTTGCATTTTAGTATAAAGCGTATTTATTTATGTATCATAATATTTGTTTGTGCGTCCAGGCTCGCATGGAGCTATCGGCCCTGGAGCAGTACGTGGTAAACTCGTTCGGTCAGATCTCGACGAACAAGCTGCCCGGGGACGACTTCGAGCCCTACGCGTTCAGACCGGACACCGTCACGCCTGAGTTCGCCAGCATTTACTACATTAAACCCGTCAGCGACACTACTGAGGCGAGTTGCTATTACTAAAAATACTCACAAATAGTCGTGAGCGTTTGTTTTTGCTTCAAAGCAGCTAAAACGAATGCTCTCGACTACTTTGCAGCAAAAACAAATGCTCACGACTACTTTGCAGCAAAAATAAATGCTCACTACTACTTTGCAGCAAAAACAAATGCTCACGACTACTTTGCAGCAAAAGCAAATGCTCACGACTACTTTGAAGCAAAACAACACTAAGATGATAAATCAAACTCAGTGGAATGCCAAATGGACAGAAAAAAAAACATATGATCTGAAATCAAAATACTTACAGTTCAGACCAAATAAAATCATGTTTCTTACTCTAGTATGTTTACAGGTGCACCTAACTTGGTGCATGCGGTCCTTGATATCAGAGTACGAGTCCAAACCCCACCAGTACGTCTCCTACCTGCTGGGGCACGAAGGCAAAGGCAGTCTGCTCTCTTACCTGAGGAAAAAGTAAGTTTTACTAATTAAGGTGGGTAAGGTAATAATTACTATGGAGTCAGAGTCTGGTACAAAATTCTCGATAAAAGTGTCCCGAACTAACATAAATAAAAAAATTAAAACCGCCTTCAAAAAAATTAAAAAGTTAAAAAATAATATTGCAGCCGATGACTTTTTCGTTCGCATCATAAGAACATTAATTTGTTTTATCGAAGACGCTGTCAGGCCAGTACAATTCGCGACAGGGCTTGCAGTAGTTTTTTGGCTTGGCTTGACACCGACCAAATTGCCCCCCAATATCGAAATTAAGTTTTTTTTTACTTCATTTATGATATTGGACCAGCAATTGCTATATCTGTGCCGAGTTTCAGCTTCCTATGTCTTACGGTCTCTGAGAAAAATGCCTGTGACAGACGGACGGACTGACGGACAGACACCGAGCTGATTCCATAAGTGTTCCGTTTTGCGCATTTTGGTACGGAACACTAAAAATAAGCAACAATGTTGACAGGGTGTGGGCGCTGGCGATATACACGGGCAACTCTGAGAGCGGCATTGACTACACGTCTATGTACAGCCTGTTCTCAACGCAGGTCGTCCTCACCAAGGACGGACTCGACCATATAGATGAGGTAAATATATTCAAGGCCTACCCACATCTTTGTATAGAGTCTGACATTGTAACTTTTCGCAATAGTAAAAGGACATAAGGCAGAAGTGGCATAGAAAATTTACGCCATCTTTGAAAAAAATAAGTGTACGGCCACCGCACCGTCCAAACCTGGGAACAACTGATAGAAGGTATGAGAAAAAGAAACTAAGATGTAGGTAAAATTTCTTAAAACATCACCAACCCTTAACATTATCAAAGTCATAACTTCGCGAGTGATTACCTCGGATTTTAGACGTTATAGAATATTTTTGACATTTTAGGTTTGTTTTCATGTCTATCTATTTCTCCAGATTTGGTGGGAGCAAAATCATGAAATCGTCAAGATGGCAGAAATTGACTATGCCACTTTTGTCTATATGTCTATTGTTCTAGACAATTCTTAAGAAAGTTTTCCCGATAGTGATTTCTATTGTCTAAAATAGCCAATAAATATTAACCATTGGATTGCCGGAACCATAGATCTACGCGATAAATAATGAGTTTTCTGACAGCTAGTTAAACGTAGTTCAACATACCGGCGATAGATGGCGTTGAACAGAGAGGGGTCTGAAGACGAAAATTTTAGGTTAAGAAGGAAACAAATATGCATGTCGCTGAGTAAGACGCATTCATTGACGAAATATCTGTTCATATTTTGCTGTTTACTTAAAAACACAAATTCTTACTATTTTTTATTGGTCGCTCAACCCTGTCTCGTCAACGCCATCTATCGAGCCATTAGGAACTACTTTTTCTTTTTTAATGGCTTTCGGAACATCCCTTATTGATTGGGAAATGCAGCAGACTAGAACCATTTAACCTCTTCTAGGCGTTACGTCAGAGGCCATAAGGCGGTCTGACAAAACTCTGACACCAGGGCTCTGCCCACACGATAAGAAGGCGGTAGTCAATTATGTTGTATTCTTCTGATTGATTAAAAAATTCGCGTCTATATTTCAGGTTTTAGAAGCAATATTCTCCTACATTAATATGCTGAGGCAATTAGGACCTTCTGAGAGCATATACAATGAAATAAAGGTAAGTTCGAACATTCAAATACTTACCTCAAATTTAATTAGCACCTCACGCAAGAAATTTATACAGGGTGTTAACTTAAATGGGTGTATTTTATGGTGCTCCAGACCATCAAACTGATCGAATGTTACTGGACAATGGACAAAATCTGCTATTCAATACATTTGTCGAGTAACCATCGACTTGATTAATAACGCAATAATCTATTGTACCCATAGACTATAGAAGAGACAAGTTTCCGTTACGAGGAGGAGACTCAGCCTGCGGAGTACGTGGAAACCTTAGTAGAGAACATGCACTTCTACCCCCCGGAGCATTACATCACGGGCGACAGACTGTACTACAAGTACGACCCTGAGGTCTGTATTGATAACCTATGTACCCATAGACTATACAAGAGACAAGCTTCCGTTACGAGTCTGTTGAAACTCTAGTAGAGAACATGCACTTCTACGCTTTTCCACTACGCGACGTTTAGCGCCCTCGCTGCACTCGGGCGCTAACTTCATAAAATGAAATTAAATTCAGCCAATATTAAATTTATGTACCATGGAATATCCTACAGTATTATTGTATGATTAAAACAAGTAAAATAATAATAATCAAATTCATAAAACATGATCAGAAGACACAATAACTATCCATATTATACTAAACGAGCGTTAACCCGCGACTTCGTCCGCACAAATTATATACCAGATTTTAAGTCAGATATCAACCAGCTATCAAACGAAAAAAGTTTCATCAAAATCGGTTCATTAGTTTTTGCGTGTTACTCGTTCAAACAAACAAACACACAAACAAACACCCAAACAAACACACAAACAAACAGACAGACAAAAAATCCAAAAATTGGTGAAATGAATCAGGGACACCTAAAAACCATATCGTAACTTTTTTTTTGTTATCTTCAATGTACAGACAAACTTCCTGTTACAGTTTTATAATAGTATAGACAAGGTCAACATACATAAAATATAAATTTTCATTGTTACGAAGTCACTACTTAAGTCACACGTATCGTAATTTAGTATTAATTACGCTTCAAATGCTTAAATCATTGTTTGCAGGGTATAAAAGAGCTGATGGAATGCATGACGGCGGACAAGGTGAACATAATGATACTGTCGAACAAGCACTCTACGCCCATCGCGTACGACTCCACCGAGAAGTGGTTCGGCACCGAGTACAAGAGGAAAGGTAACTTTGAACTCTGTAGCACAGTGCATAAAGCTCATTGTGAGGAATATGATAAGGAATCGCGCGTAATGAGCGTTCAAATTTTAGTTCCTAAAAAACTCGACAGATGGCATGTTTATCGCTCCATAGAGACGTTCGTGAGATCCTGTCAAAATCATGTCAAGACTGTGCCTGCCATTTTTTTAAGGCCTAGGGATCGAGTCCATACAACATAAACAGTTATAAATGTTCGTTCAAAATGATTCGCAAATAATGAAATATTCCCTCAAAAGATGCGTTGGTATCTTTTTGTTCATCTTTTCCCTCTTTATTATTTTAGAAACCCTTTTTGAAATTTTGACCTTTATTCGCACAGACCGTAGCGCCATCTATCGATCCCTTAGAAAACCTAAAGAAAATCGCTCATTCCGATGAGGCGGCCTTATGGATCATGGGATGTCAATGGTTGTCGTATACGTAGTCCTTGTAATCCTCCTTGTAGTATGGTAGTGAGGTTCTTAACTCCTCTCACCTCCCGTACCCCGCCAAATCAAACTGTCGTGACCGCTGAAACTACAGTAAAACAGTAAATGAAAGTCATTATAAATAAAGAAGTTTATAGTCTGTCCAACATAGGATGGTGATTGTGACAGATCGTTTTGGAGATTGGACACGTCCACTTTTACTGATAATAACTGCTAATACTAGTATGGAACTAGCTTCCAATATAATAATAGTTAATGACTAGTACGATGTTTGATAGGCTTATTTCCGTGTTAATAAGGGAAAACAGTCTCCGTTTTACGCGTAGCAAAGAATAAAATAAATAATCCCAGTCCCATAGAAAAAGTTGTTCAGTTAGATGGTCTGATCATCCCCTTAAAATAGTTTCACCTAATTTTGTTAGACCTTATACATGGTGATATTGATATCATTAGCATCCTTTTAAACTAAGAGTCTACCCATCAAACTGAACAACTTTCACTATGGGAGTAAACCAATCGGAGCAAAAAAAAAAAATCTGCTGTTGCATACATTTAAGCCGCGAACTGGCTCGTCGATATTGCAGTTTAGTATGGAACAGCAGATTTTTTATTTGCTCCGATCGGTTTGCTCCCATAGTAAAAGTTGTTCAGTTTGATGGGTAGACTCTTAGTTCAAAAGGATACTAATGATATCAATTTCACCCTGTATAATAATAATAATATATTAAATATAAAAAATTCAACTTTTTTCAGGATGCCTTCGTAAGTAACATTTTAAGGTTTTGAACCATAAAAGGTAGCACAGCAAAATCGAAGAGGCTCGTTCTGACGTTTCAAATCGACAAGCAAAAGCATCCTCTATTTAAAGGTGTTTAAGATGACAATTTATAGGTACCTCATTTAACGTCACGCGTGGTTAACTAACACCCAATGCAACCTGCTTGAAGGTAGGCCTGTGCCCCTGCAATAGGGTTTTGCCAACCTAGTCAAATAAACAACTCTGTATCGAACGACAAAACGGTTTAACCAGTAGGCCTCGCATGCCACCTGCGAGAAAACGATAAAAATCGAGATGCGCCTCCATCCTTATTATTTTACGTATGTCAGAAAGAGGGTGCATGACGTTTTTCTCGTTTAAACGCTTTGTCGTGTGTGGCATGCTAGCCGTGCTGTTCTTAAAAATAGTATTCAAGCTTAAAAAATACAGAAAAAATTACTTTAAGCAATATTTTCAAACGTGTTTTCATGAGAAGTTAAAAGTGAAATACATGGTTTAAGGGTCAGCTCTCCGCAGACTGACACGGAGAACTCAGTTCATCAAACTGAACAACTATCACTATGGAGCCTACCTAAGGAAACGCAAAAAAAACCTGTCTGTCCCATACATTTTATTCGAGTATGTACAGCAGTTTTTTTTTCCGCGTTTCCTGAGGTAGGCTCCATAATGGAAGTTGTTCAGTAGCCCAGTCATTTTACGGTTTGAGCCGGGACTAATTAATAAATGATTTTTTTTTCGGTATAGTATTTAAGAGCCAATTTGGGCTTACAAATGTATCAAAATAAAAAAAAATCCCGTCAGCAACAGTTTCAAATTAAAAATTTTGCTATTATCTCGTTATAAAAAACCTGATGGTAATTTGTTTTTTACACAATATTTAATGCATTACCATTATACATACTTCAAACATGGTGTAAATATTTTTGTCTACTTAGAAGGTTTTGAAAAATACATTTGTATTTTCTAATAAAAATCTATTTTTTTTAATTTAAATGCGTATTTTATTGCTCAAAAATAATGTATATTGATTCATTTAATTCAAATGAGTGCATTGGTATTAATATTATTAATTTAAAAGCCTTTTGGGACTCACAATTTTGATTTCTATGTTGCGTAACGATTTTTTAAAATACATTTTCAGATAGTATTTTTGTCACTAAATGGTGCCGGTTACAGTTTAAAAGTCCAATTAATAATTACTTTCCACCTCTCCTAACAAAACTCCGTAAAATGACTGGGCTACAGTTTAATGGTCCGAGATCACCGTCTGTCTGCGCAGGGCTGCCAGTCACTACACCCTGTATATTTCATGCAAGCAAATACCTTATTGGGACGATAGAGGCCGATGATGATTGTAACTTTGATTACGACACGAAGGATTAAAATTGCTTGTTAACTTAAACGTCAAAATGGACCTTTTTGGTTTTGTTAAAATTTCAATAAAAGTGCAGGTGGTACGGAATGCTTCTATTTCATAGCGTGTCAACATTGTTCATGGCCTTGCTAGAGCAAGGCTTCATTTTAACGCCAGACGGAAAATGTTTTTCTTTGACTAACACACATCATTACCTACGCCTAGCCTATATATGGTCTTAAGGGGGTACCGTGCCTATTGTGCTGCCCTCAGTTGTATTTTTTATTTCTAAACAATTAAACAACATTTCAACAACAACGAGCGACACTTTGCGGTCGCCGTGTGTCGCAGAAGGTCGCGCTCATAGACTTTACTATCGCCGTGGGTCGCGCCATCCTCTGCGACCGCAAAGTGTCGCTCGTCTGTTCAAAGAGCGCTAAGGATCAACATTTTTGTCGCTGGGCCTGTTTTGGACAACTGGGTTTGAACGTAGCGCGGTTATGTGCGTGTGTGTGCGTTATATGCAGTGTTTTCTATGTAAGCGTTATTAACATTCATCTGTGAATGAAACAATATACTCCTTCATTCCATTACGTGGGGCGTTCATTCTGTTTTTAAGGAGTAAACATGCTTTTCAAACAATTCGTACATCTTTCCTTTGGCCGGTTCCTTGGTTTATCTTTTCTTACAGCCATGCTTAGAAAGGGTGATTGTACAGTCAGCAGCAATAAGTTATATGCACTTTAGTACTACGACGTAGAACAAAAGTGTATACAACTTATTGCTGCTGACTGTACTCATGATACTCAAATTTTCTCATCAAAAAGAAAAATTGGACTTTCTATACCTATACCACTGAGGTATATTTATGGAGTTAACACCGCGCTGCATATCGTTGTCATCTCTTTCACTGCGGTCACGTGTAGCAGTTTGATTGAAAAAAAATTAATCTTCATAAAAAGTGCCGTGATGTGTACTGAACTACTGCACAAACATTTCAAGAAATGTAAGCAAGTGTATAGGAATAAGTTTTCATATGTAAGCAAGATGAATTAATTATTAAAAAACATTTAAACAAATGCAAATAAAGACAAACCTATACGCAAAAAAGAGAAGACAAGAGATATCGCCACTCATATAGATTATAGTGAAGGACAAACCTATACACGAAAAAGAGAAGACATTAGTATGCACGAAACTAAGCAAAGTTAGTTAAGTTGGCAACATAATTTTATTTCTATCTCGCGCGTATCTCTCGCGTACTTATCAATCAATCAATCAATCAAATATACTTTATTTTACACCAAAAACATAAACAGTAAAATACAGAAATAAAACTACTACTTATCTGTTTATCTCTCTCTCTCTCTCATCTTTTTATGTACGCTCCACCATTCCCCTCACTGGCTGCCGCACACCATTGATTAAATTAAAATAGCAAGATCGGTGACTAGCCTATAGCGCATGCACCGCATAAATTGAGCCCCGTCACCTAATTTACTTAGTAGCGGCATTGCGTGATTGAGATTTTTTTTTATTTTCGGCGTGATAATGGTACAACAATATCTTCGCGTGCTTAGAACTCGTTGTACAAATCATTTAAAAAGAAAAATACTAATCTTACGGCATTACTTTTCACCTTTGACTATTTATTATAAGGACTAGCCTTGCGGTAGCATTTCCCCTCTGCCACGGTATAAGATCAATTAATCATGTGCATTTACATTCAATTTTATACCTTATCACTAAACGAGACAGCCTATAATTGCGAAACAATAATTTCGAACTTAGAACGTTTGGGGTTCACGCGAGACTACTTTTACTGATTTTTAACGTTCAAAATTAGAATCTAAAGTTACGGGAATAAAATCCAAAGTTGCGGATTTCATGTTACCTCGCCCCCTGCAAAAAGTGGCCGAAATGTTTGTTAGTAGAATTACACGCGTAAGGAGTCCTCATATAAGTAGTCAAAGCTTTTCACTCGTAAGTAAATGAAAAGCAAGTCCATTTTTCGAGTACGTAATGCAAGAACGTCACCCATCTTCCGCTATTTTAATTTAATCAAAGCCGCACATAGAGCATGACTTTCGTTTGTCGTACTATCTCTATACATTCCACCTCAGTGACCTATACTAAACGTTTTTTGTATGAAAGGTTGACATTATTTTTTAAATTTCTCTTAGATTCTTTGGGGAAAGTTGTTCAGTGTCATGAGTAGGTACAATTCAATCACCCTGTAGTAAAGTATTGAAACTGTCTACAGTGCCACCCTGTATTATTAAAACGTATGAAACTATTAAAATCAAACCGTTACATTTCACAGAAACACCAGAAAATTGGCTCAACCGCTGGTTAGACGTGAAGCCGTACACCAACTTTCATCTTCCCGAGAAGAATATCTACATAACTACGAACTTCGACCTTATCCCGCCGGCACAGCCATACGTGGAGCTGGCCGACGCGCTAGAAATAAACGTAATGGACACCAGCGGTAAGGAAATACATAGGAAGATGGAGGAAATCGATAAGGAAACGAAGATATTTGAGAAGGATGAATTGATAGCTACTGTTAATAATTTTAGGTGAGTTTGAAATCTTAAATTCTTTGTCACATTGTTGCATGTTGGTTTAGGAATAATAGCAATGATAGTTTCACATGAGATAAATTAATACGGTGGATAACCGAAACGCGGCAGAGATTAGATAAAAGAAGATTGGGTCGTCCAGTCCCTCTAGCACTTTCGCTGCTGACGACATAAGTCGTAGGTCATCGACAAATGGGCCGCAGTGCTGAAGAACCCACGTAACGAGTCGGTTCAATTGCATTTCGCCTGTGCTCATGACCTAACGCGCGAGTCACCGAAAACCCCCACAACGCGATCCACATTTATCGTTTCAACGTTACGACTGAGCGCACGACCTACGAGGGGAGTCAATTTTAGCACTGCGCGAGGATCATGATTTCGAGCTTAGCAGCGAAAGTGTTAGCACATGGTTTTTCATCTCGCGCGTGACGTGCCTTTACCTGCTCAGAAAAGGACCTCTTCCCGCGCTTGTCAGAGAGTGAAAGCTGCGTCCTGTAGTATGACAAAAAGAAGTCGCGCAAGTAAAGAAATCAGACAAGCACTTCTAGCATCCCACCCACGACAAAACGAGAAAAACGTCATGCGGGCTCTTTTTGGCATACTAAAGAAACAAAGATCTAAATTTTTATCGTTTTCTCGGGGTTAGCATGCTAGTTCTAAAGAGGGGCTGTTTTGTCGTTCAGAAAGATTGCGCTTGAGCAAGGAGCATCGATTGCCGGTCAAAGAGAATGTACACTATGTTATAAGAGTCGGGACTTCCATACTAAAAACTGATCGTGAACGATATCCAGAATGTATGAAACATGTGCGAACGTTCAAAGGAATTTAATTGCGTCAGAGAGTTAGAGAGTTGCGCGAGCCTGTTGCCGGTCTACTCACTATTTGGACTTCGGAAGGCAATCTGTCTTGCTCTAGCCAATAATGATTGCGACATTTTTTTAGAGATATGGAATGAAGCTGTAATCTGCCAGCCCCTTTTGATTAGGGCAGCCGCATATTTGTTACGTTACTATTACAGACTCGACCAACCGAACCTGCTTCGCAAGAATCGTCACATGGAGCTGTGGTACAAGCCTGACTTCAAGTTCCGCTTCCCCACCGCTCTGCTATACTTCTACTTCATAACACCGCTCAGTCTCAAGACGCCTAGAGAGTGAGTCTTAGAATACACTTATAAGAGTCCGTGACTGACTGAATGACTGACAGACTGACAGACAACGCACAACCTAAACTGCTGAAGATAGAAAATATGAAATTTGGAATATACAGGGTGTCCCAAAACTCAACGTCGAGCCGAAAATAGGAGACAGGCAAGTTTATAACTATAACCACAGTATTACTATAGGGGTGAAGCCAAACGAGCGTAATTTTGAGTTGTGAGTCGCGTATTTTGAGTCCGTTTCATATAAAATTCGGGAATTGTCTATGATCTCATCCTTTATATGAAACGGACTCACAACTCACAAAATTACGCTCCTTTGGCTTCACCCTAAAGCTTACAGCATGGCAACGCTCTTGATGCACCGCCCCCCGGCCGCCGCGCCCGTGTATTTACGTTGTAATGCCCGAATCTTCATACAGATCTCAGGAAAATCCGCGTCGCCCGCCCCCGCAAGTTGCCCTGCGCAAGTACATCCGTTGCCGTACTGTATGGAATATAAATAAAATAATAAAAACTTTTTTACTAAGGACAACAAAGATCCAATGTGTTAGTAGCAACAAGACTTATAAAAACTATGGTTAGTAAACAATAACAAAAACGGAACTTGTGATTTGGGACATGTGTCGCAGCAAATGGGTACTGGATACTATCAGCAATGGCCTTCAGGATGCTATTGCCACAACTCCGGACCCGGCGAAACAGAGATGCTGCTTTTTTGCGAATTATGGCCTGCGAGCAGTCCACCTGTGCCTTAGCAAACATCTCTGAGGCTCCACAAAATCGGGGCAGCCCCAACAGCATCCTGAATCCATTGTTGTATTGATTTCGCAGAGCGCTGTACGATGTTTGAGTATATCTGTTCCATAGGCTGCTCGTGTAAAAAAATGTACAAAAAGCTTGAAAAAGTGTTATTTTACAGGGTGGATTTGAATTGGTGATTCGTACAACTTTTTTTTTAAAACATATTTTGTCCCATTGCTGGGCAAAGGTCTCCCCCAAGCTTTTCCAGCCTTCCCTATCCTGTGCCATCAGTTGCCATTTCGCTTCGTGAGCATCCAGGTCGTCGCGCCAACTCTTTCTTGGTCTGCCCCGGCCCCGGCATCCATCGTCGGGCTCCCATTGGGTCGCGATCGTTGCCCATCGCTCCGTATGCATGCGACAAACATGTCCGGCCCAGTCCCACTTCAGTTTGGCGGCCTTAACACCTGCATCAGCTATGTGGGTCTTGGAGCGCAGAGTGGTGTTTCTGACCCGGTCGATCCTTCTGACACCCGATATGCTGCGCTCTATTTCTCTTTAGCAAACCTGGAGTTTGGATATCTGAGATTTCGTAAATGACCACGTTTGAGCACCGTAGGTTAAGATGGGCAGGATACACATGTCGATGAGTTTACGTTTGAGTGACAGTGGAAGTTTCCCTTTCATTAACTCTTTCATCGACCAGTAGCTCTTCCAGGCGTTGTCAACTCGACGAGTGACTTCTTTGTCTTGCCTGTTCTCGAAGGAAACTATCTGGCCTAGATAAATATACTCATCGACATATTGTATGACCTTCCCATCAACCTCAACCCTACGTTTCGTGCTGTACTATAAAGGGTGGATTTTTGAGACGGGGCAGTAAGGGCAGGTATCTTAACCGTTGTAGCTACAGAGAAACTTTCTTAAAATGCTGTGCCATAAGGCTATAACTGTTTAGAGAAAAATAAAAAAAATCTACGTTTGAGATTTTTTTAAACATTGTGAAAATCGCCACCCTGCCCCGAGCTCTTAGATGTCGTGACTAAAAATTTGTATATTTTTTCATGAAAATACTTGTTACCCGATCCAGAATAATCTATTCAGTGGACCCAATTCAAAAGTAAAGGATTAGTGCCATACTTTTTAAAAAAAACTTCTAAAACTTTCTGTTCGACTTCTACGGTGACATTTCTTTCTTTGGCAACTAAGTTTTTCAAAATGTATTTTAATGTTACAGATCGTGTCTTCTCGATCTCTGGACTGATGTGCTTCAACAGGGTCTCAAAGTTAGTATTATTCTTATTACATTTCTTATTGGTGTTAAAGCTTGACCATAAAGAGTAGAAAAAAATTGAGGGCGCCACTTTCTTTGCAAGAGCGTAAAAATCACGTAAAATGTGGCGAGACCGCCGAAAAATTTGTACTGAAATTTATAGTTCCTGCTAGCACCGTAGCGCGTAGCTGCCCTTTATTCTCAACTTTCCACCATGTATACGCCGATGTATGTACTTATAGCATGATAATCTTATAATAATAAAAATATTATTTGTTTCCAGGAAGAAGTATACCCAGCGAATATGGCGGACCTTTCGCATTCTCTCTACGTCGCCGATAAAGGGTTGACGTTGAAAGTTAATGGGTACAATCAGAATATACACGTAAGTCGTCTATTGTTAATTAGTAAATTATTCTAAACTAGCGTTAACCCGCGACTTCGTCCGCACAAATTATAAACCAGATTTTAAGTCAGATCATAAGCTATCAAACAAAAAAAAGTTTCATCAAAATCGGTTCAGTAGTTTTTGCGTGATGCTCGATCAAACAAACAGAATCCAAAAAATTGTTATAAGTGGAATCAGGGACACCTAAAAACCATATCGTAACTTTTTTTTTTGTTCAATGTACACACTTTCTGGCACAGTTTTATAATAGTTTAGATAGCTATCAGGCGTGATGATTCCTGACAGGGCCGAAAATTTCGCTATGTATCATCGTCCAAAAAGTTTTGCTTACGCCAGTAGACACAAAATCAGCATAACCCCGTATGAGATACCGATATCGAGTTAGAGATTTACAATGTACATACAATTTGAACTTCTTAGATGGGCACTTGTGCCCAGGAATAGTACAAAGAATTGTTACGTTGACAGCAATATAGTAGCGATCTCCTTATTTAAATTGAGCAAATTTGCTATACAGGCTCGTTCTTAATATGCTGACACTTTTTTTAGAGAATGATCAGACCATTAAACTTTCTCTATGGAACCAACATCGAAATCACGAAAAAAAAATCAGTTTTGTATGGAACAGCTGAATTTTTTTTCGAGATTTCGATGTTTGTGCAATAGACAAAGTTGATCAGTTTGACGGTCTGATCATTCTCCTAAAAAAGTGTCAGCATATTAAGAAGGAACCTATATGCATCTCTTATTGAGAGAATAGGACAAAACACGTACTGACCTCGTATTTTTTCTCATCAATAACTATACAGGGTGAAATTTATATCATTAGCATCCTTTTAAACTAAGAGTCTACCGATCAAATTGAATAACTTTTCCTACGGGAGCAGACCGATCGGAGCAAAAAAAAATCTGCTGTTCCATACTAAAGTGCACACGCCGCCGCTGCCTACTCGACTCATATGTGTGCAACAGCTGATTCTTTTTTTGCTCCGATCGGTTAGTTCCCTTAGTAAAAGTTGTTCAGTTTGATGGGTAGACTCTTAGTTTAAAAGGATGCGAATAATGTCAATATCACCCTGTATAAAAAAAGAATACTTTTGTTATTGTTATTGTTCCTTTAATCATTATTGAGCAACACTGCCGACCTATCTTTCTTCACCGTTTTCTATACCCTAAGGAGGTCTGGAAGAATTCGCGTTTTCACTAAAAAAGCGATATCTTATTTTGGCTTTTGTATTCTCTGTCTGTATTTTTCGTGTAAAATAAATTATTTGACTTCAGAACCGAATTCTCATAGAAATATGACAAATTGCCTAAAATAATTATGTATAAATATTTAATCTAAACTATTATAAAACTGTAGCAGGAAGTTTGTCTGTACATTGAAGATATTAACAAAAAAAAGTTACGATATGGTTTTTAGGTATCCCTGATTCCATATCACCAATTTTTGGATTTTTTGTCTGTCTGTTTGTTTGTTTGTTTGAACGAGCATCACGCAAAAACTACTGAACCGATTTTGATGAAACTTTTTTTGTTTGATAGCCGACTTAAAATCTGGTATATAATTTGTGCGGACAAAGTCGCGGGTTAACGCTCGTAATAAATAATAATTATGTTCTAAATACATTCTCAATTACTTTGCATAGTTGCTAGTGGAGCTGATAACCCGGGAGATGAGCAATGCAACAGACAACCTCACGCAGCCGCTCTTCGAGGCGGTGAGAGAGGTTCGAGCGCGAACCTACCACAACGTACTCATCAAGCCTCACAAACTTGCCAAGTAAGCTTATTGTCATTAGCAGTATTTGTTAGTTTACTGTGGTATGAACATTGTACTAAAATAAGTAATATAGAATAAGAATAATATTTATTAATCCACAAAAAGCCATTTTACAGACGGATTTGTAATAAAATAATGAAGCACTAAATGTTAGAATAGTAGGCTAGGAGTATTGGTAGGTACAACTGATGCCATGAAAGGTAGGAATTACCTGCCTGAGCTATTGACATCAGTTACAACTGTAAAACTTATTGCAAATTAAATGTACAATGTACTTGTAAGATGTGTGGTTTGTATGGGTGTGTGATATGAACAACAGAACGTGTCTATTTCTCATTCAACTATTACCAAAATAAAACGGGTCCGTATTGTGTCAGTGAGCATTTTCAAGAGCAATATTTAACCTTCCATATTTTTGCATATACTAGGGTGAACTTGATATTATTAGCATATCATTTTAAACTAACAATCTACCCGTCAAACTGAACATCTTTCACTATGGGAGCAAACCGATCGGACCAAAAGAAAAATCTGCTGTTCCATACTAAACTGCAATTCCTACTCGACTCAAATGTATGCAACAGCAGATTTTTTTTTCGCTCCGATCATTTTGCTCCCATAGTAAAAGTTGTTCAGTTTGATCACGTCGGGGTCACCAATATGGATGGGCTACTTGGGAATTTTCCTCCATTGAAAAGGAAAGATCTTTCACCAGGCTATGTGTGAAGCCTGGGGACCGGCCGTGGTCCAACAGTTCTTAGTTGGACCTTGTATATGTATCGAAACTCTGTGATAATTTCTCTTGCGCTATGTATGTCTTGCATTCGATTGTGAACCTTATTTGTAGTAAGTTACGAGTTACGTATTCACTGTGAACGTTGTCTATGTATGGAGCATATTTCCGACAGCGACGGTATCGCCATCTGTTGGCATCTTTGCTATAATCAGTATCAGACATCAGTAGCAAGTCCCCACAGGTAGACTCTTAGTTTAAAAGGATGCTATTGATATCAATTTCACCCTGTATAACTTGTTTATAGATGCTATAAGAATATGACATAATTATTACTCTGTATTATTGTATTTGTCTGTTCTTGGTGTGCAAATAAATAATATTTATGTTGTTTTTACTCATCAATCATCATAGTTGTTATAGTTTATCCTGTTATTAAAAATATAATTCAAGCAAAAAAAAATTACTGAAATAGTAGATTACACACTGCGGGCAGGAAAGTAAGAAAAGGCTCAGATCTCAAAAAGCCGAGGTTAACAAACATGTGATCTGAGGCTTTCTTATGTACTGCTCGAGGTTAGTATACTATTTTTCTCCTGGACGGAGGTGGAAAGCGGCAAGCGAAAGTTGACGCTTTCCATCCGGAGGGGTGAAAATGTTATTTTTAAACGTTTATTTGAATGAGAAGATAAAAATAAAATAAATTTCATGTAAGCAAATACCTTATTGTCAAATTTCTCTTCGCATATTTAGTTTTGTTGAAAAAACGGAAATTTTGATTTGACTATTTCCAATATATCTTAAATGCATAAATCGTCATGTTAAACTGAATACAGTGAAATATTTTATTCTGGTATCGTCAGAGACGTGCGTATGAACGTCCTGCTGGACCCTTACATATCGCCACGGCAGAAGGCGGTCCTCGTGCACAGCGTCACCCTCGAGGAACTCAAGTCGTTCAGCAGCCGTCTGCTCTCCACCATGTACCTGCAGGTCTGATTCCTAACCTCACCTCACTCCTCACACTCGACTCAACTCGCAGTTGAAGAGAGAAAATTCTGCGTGTCTGAGCGAACATTTCAAACGAGATTAATTGCTAGTCAATATTGACTTTCATCATCATCACAGCAGGGTGTCATAGTCATATCATTTATTGCAACCATGGGTTTAAAAGATGTTACACAATATTTATTCCAGTACACATGGACCCTGCTAGGGCACTGCAAAACTTAAATCTAGAATTAGAATTAAAATTATTTCATACATTACAATTTGTTAATTATGCATATTGAATCGAATTGAATGTATACTTACAAAAACTTAAATCTAATTATTAATTAAAATTTTTTTTTTAATTTTTTATCATTTTAATAATTTAAAATAAAAATAATTTCATATATTACATTTTTTATTAATCTTGTCTATTGAATTGAATTAAATTTATACTTCCAAATAGAAAACAATTAGTACAAAACAACAACATGAACCCTCCCAGGGCACTGCAAATGTTTTCATAACAGCAGGTAGAATAAAAATAAGGTGTGATGACCGTGATACATATATTTGGTAGGCAGATATTCCTATATTAATGTGTATAAATAGATAGGGCATGTTAAGAGGTAAAAAGAGAAAGTTATTGAGTTTTAACCTATTTCGTCCTCAAAAAACTCCTGCAGTGTATTATAGCATTTTCCAACCAGATGTTTTTTTAATTGTTGAATAAAGTTATTAAATTTGTCTATTTCCTTTAAATTTTCTGGTAATTTATTGGATATTATTGCTGCCATTGTCTGCGGTCCAGAGCTGTGTATTTGCAATTTAGAGTGGGGCAGTGCCAGTCTGTTTTTATAGCGTAGGTTTGTGTCCAAAGATTCCTCACACTTAGGTGTATCCGAAAATACCCCGTGTATGATCCGAGATTTTTTAGTAATTTAGAAGTTATTTTTTTTTCAATGTGTATACGAGAAGTTTATAATTATAAGAATTCCGTATCTATAATATTAGTATGGATGGTATGGAGTACAAATTTTCCAATCTTCCACAGGTTTTAGTGCAAGGAAACCTGGAATGGTACGAAGCTATAAGGATATCAGAGAATGTATTAAATAACATTGAATGGGACGCGCTTCCTGAGGAACAATTGCCGGAAGTAAGTATTGTTCACACTATTTACTCCATTTAAAATATTATTGATTACTAGCGGCGCCCGCGACTCCGTACCCGCAGGCCACTGACTTTAAATACTCATAACCACAGATCAGTAAAACTAAAGGGAGATGAGAAAAGGGGGTGGGGCCAGTGTCGCTGCAATATGCGCAAAAACGGAACACATTGCTCGCGAAAGTAAGGATTCAATATATTATGAGGCTGAAAGCCAGTCGAGATATTATGTGTAAATAGTTTACAATGCTTGCGTAGTACTAAAGATTATTCGAACGTTGAGTTCTGATACCGCAATTGATAATGAGCACATTCAAGCTAACAAAATACTTTCTATCCCTTGGTACTGTTGGTAATGCGACACTAGGTTTCGTACTCAGCGCGTTGGTTGGCATCTCTCTAGATCTCTATGCTCATAACTGAATAGATCGATTGCGATAAAACAAAGCCGTAATGTAAATCCAAACTAAGCTTTATGCTTCTTTGAAAACACCATTAATAATAAAAAAATAAATAAAATGCACTTTATTGCCACACAAAAATACAAAAAAGGTACAGAAACAATAAACAGATTCATCACACAGAAAAATTAAAATGACAGCAGATTATGACATGGCTGTATCGTACGATTTTCCCTTCCGTGCATTCAAATCGGTTCAGTAGTTTTTTTAAGTTAACTGATGCGAGCACAGACCATAAGTAGTATCCTAAACGTATTTTTGCAAATATCTTCAATGTACCTATACATCCACGCCAAGTTTACAATTTTATATTATACTAGAGTTAACCCGCGACTTTGTCCGCACAAATTATATACCAGATTTTAAGTCAGATCACAAGCTATCATCAAACAAAAAAAGTTTCATCAAAAACGGTTCAGTAGTTTTTGCGTGATGCTCGTTCAAACAAACACACAAACAAACAGACATACAAAAAATCCAAAAATTGCTGATATGGAATCAGGGACACCTAAAAATCATATCGTAACTTTTTTTTGTTAATATCTTCAATGTACAGACATACTTCTGTTACAGTTTTATAATAGTATAGAATAGATAGATGTATAGTTTAACATGTGACAGCCGTGTTGTGCTAAAATTAACTCTCGGACGGGCTTTGTAGTTTGCGGGTTCGAGACCCGTCCGAGACAAAATTTTTCAATCTTTAATTTGAATATTTCCTCAGTTTATTAATTTTACAGTCCAGTCATGTTTCAAATGACTCAGCATATTGTTACTGTCGCTATATTGCAGTTTTGTCCTGTAGGCCTAGCATGCCACCCCCGAGATAAAAATCGAGATGTGCCTCCATCTTTATTATTTTACATATGCCAGAAAGAGCGTGCATGATGTTTTTATCGTTGAAACGCTTTGTCGTGGGTAGCATGCTAGCCGTGCTGTCCAAAACAATTAGGCAATTAGGGCAAACCCTAATCCCATCACAACGACGCTCTAAAGGGTGTTAGGGTAAACAGTTGCATTACTTTAAGGGGTGATTGTACCCATGATACTGAACAACTTTCTCAAAGAAGCCTACAGGAAATTCTCAAAAAAAAAATCATCTTTTCATACTAAATGCAATAAGCTCAAACGTTTGTATGAATAGCCGTTTTTTTTTTTTTGCGAATTTGGTTTCTTAGGGAAAGTTGTTCAGTATCATAGGTATTACCCCTTAAAGTAATGCAACTGTTTACCCTAACACATATAGTATAGTGATTTGACAAACGATATGTTTCTGAACCACAGTTGACAGTGCACGCCCTCCCCCTCGGGGAGCGCAAGCTGCGCGTGATGAGCCTGAACCCCTCCTCGACCAACAGCATCGTCACCAACTACTACCAGGGCGAGAAGAGCACCGCTAAGGACACCGCCGTTCTAGAAGTACTCATGGTATGAATACAATACACATCTAATGTCGTCGACATTGTCAATACACATGGATTGATATTGATAATCTGGTGTTGCCAATGGATAAATTGCGCATTATCAAAAATAAAAAAAATTTAAAAAATTTAGCGAATTAATCTTTTTTTTAAATTGAATCCTCATTACTGCAGAGTTTCTTAACTGTCGGTTTTAAAGGGGATCGTCAGACCATCAAACTGAATAACTTTTTCATAGGACCAATATCCAAAACACGAAAGAAAGGATCTGCTATTTCATACAATATTGCAAACCCACTCGACGCAAATGTATAGGACAGCAGATTTTTTTCTGCGATTTCGATATTACTCCCATAAACTTTTTTATTTATTTTTAACTTTTATTATTCTTAGGAAGATTTACAGCATTGATTACATAGTAAACACATCCTTAAATAACTGTAAGCTATTTACAAATTTCCACTTATAAATTTCACTTTTCTTTTCCAAAAACGTGCTTGTTTGTGGTCTGATCATCCATTTAAAAACCGTCAGAATATTTATAAAGACCCGATGTTTGAATTAGATGCTAATGGAGGAGCCGCTGTTCGACTCATTGCGCACGAAGGAACAACTCGGCTACAGCGTGTTCAACATGATGCGGTACACGTTCGGCGTGCTCGGCTTCACGGTGTCCGTGAACACGCAGGTCGACAAGTTCAGGTACGTGCCTCTTATCATTGCGCTGTAAGGAACAACTCGGCTACAGCGTGTTCAACATGATGCGGTACACGTTCGGTGTGCTTGGCTTCACGGTGTCTGTGAACACGCAGGTCGACAAGTTCAGGTACGTGCCTCTTATCATTGCGCTGTAAGGAACAACTCGGCTACAGCGTGTTCAACATGATGCGGTACACGTTCGGCGTGCTCGACTTCACGGTGTCCGTGAACACGCAGGTCGACAAGTTCAGGTGCGTGCCTATCATTAGAAAAAAGTATACCTATGTCTAGAATGAGCTTCATGCTTCTACCGTATAAAACAAAAGGGGTCAACTTTCTTTGGTTGGTGTGCGTGAGGCGGCTTACAAATTATGTCTGTGTGCGTGTATATATAGGGTTTAGAGGCCTGCGGGGCTAGTACGCCAACCCGCGATAGCGTGATATAGCGGTATCACGCTTCCACTCTCTTTCTTTTTGTGCGCGAACGAACGAGATAAAGGCTAAATTCGACAGATGGATGTGTTAAATGTCGCTATCGCGGGTTGGCGTGCTAGCCCCGCAGTACTGGTTAAAAATTTTTTCTACGCGTCCGTAGCTTCGACTGTCTATCTTGACCTTTGACTACTTATATAGGGACCAGTTACGCGTGTAATTCTACTAACAAACATTTCTGCCACTTTTTGCGGGGGGCGAGGTAACATGAAATCCGCGACTTTGGATTTTATTCCCCACGAGCTTTAACCCGCGACTTTGTCCGCACAAATTATATATCAGATTTTAAGTCAGAACATAAGCTATCAAACAAAAAAAGTTTCATCAAAATTAGTTCAGTAGTTTTCGCGTGATGCTCGTTCAAACAAACAAACAAACAAACAGACAGTCAAAAAACCAAAAATTGCTGATATGGAATTAGGGACACCTAAAAACCATTTCTTATATTATATATACTCTTTCTTTTTTTTGTTTATATCTTCAATGTACAGACAAACTTCCTTTTACAGTTTTATAATTGTTTAGATAACTTTAGATTCTAATTTTGAATGATAAAAATCATGAAAAGTAGTCTCGTGTGAACCCCAAACGTTCTAATTTCGAAGTTATTGTTTCGCAATTATAGGCTGTCTCGTGAAATGATAAGGTATAAAATTGAATGTAAATGCACATGATCAATTGTTCGTATACCGTGGCAGAGAGGAAATGCTACCGCAAGGCTAGTCCTTATAATAAATAGTAAAAGTGTTAGATGTTGTATTTTAAAAACACTATTTTAAATTAATAAAACTGTGTGTTTGTTTAGCGTGGCGCACGTGGACACCCGTGTGGAGGCGTTCCTGAAGAAGTTCGGTCGATCCATAAAGCGGCTGACAGATCGCAACCTGCAGGTCACCAAGAACTCGCTCGTTCAACTCAAGCACACCACCGACTACGAGCTCAAGGAAGAGGTAACTTACAATCATCCATCATACACGTGGACAGTCGCGTCATGAAGCGGCTGTCTGAGACCTGCAGGTCACCAAGAACTCGCTCGTTCAACTCAAGCACACCACCGACTACGAGCTCAAGGAAGAGGTAACTTACAATCATCCATCATACACGTGGACAGTCGCGTCATGAAGCGGCTGTCTGAGACCTGCAGGTCACCAAGAACTCGCTCGTTCAACTCAAGCACACCACCGACTACGAGCTCAAGGAAGAGGTAACTTACAATCATCCATCATACACGTGGACAGTCGCGTCATGAAGCGGCTGTCTGAGACCTGCAGGTCACCAAGAACTCGCTCGTTCAACTCAAGCACACCACCGACTACGAGCTCAAGGAAGAGGTAACTTACATTCATACATCATACACACGTGGACAGTCGCGCCATGAAGCGGCTGACTGAGACCTGCAGGTCACCAAGAACTCGCTCGTTCAACTCAAGCACACCACCGACTACGAGCTCAAGGAAGAGGTAACTTACATTCATACATCATACACACGTGGACAGTCGCGCCATGAAGCGGCTGACTGAGACCTGCAGGTTACCAAGAACTCGCTCGTTCAACTCAAGCACACCACCGACTACGAGCTCAAGGAAGAGGTAACTTACATTCATACATCATACACACGTGGACAGTCGCGCCATGAAGCGGCTGACTGAGACCTGCAGGTTACCAAGAACTCGCTCGTTCAACTCAAGCACACCACCGACTACGAGCTCAAGGAAGAGGTAACTTACATTCATACATCATATACACGTGGACAGTCGTCCCATGAAGCGGCTGACGGAGACCTGCAGGTCACCAAGAACTCGCTCGTTCAACTCAAGCACACCACCGACTACGAGCTCAAGGAAGAGGTAACTTACATTCATACATCTTACACGTGGTTGTTGTTTTTGTTTGATTAAGCAAAGGTTTTCTCCAAAGAGTTTGAATGATTTTTAAGCGATCATATTTGCTTTTAGAGATAACAGATCAAAATAATTTAATTTATAACTCGATGAATAGCAATACAAATAAAAAAACCCCTACACTAAAAACAAACATTTAAAAAGTGAAAAATAATTAGGTCACTGTTATTTTTGTTGTAAGCAAATGTATGTTTTACTTCTTAACTCTCTTTAAGATATTTTACGTCAATCAATGAGTAGGGGACCGCTATGAAATGACCATTGATTTTTTTACAATCAGTTGCTGTCCCCGACACATTAATTGACCTAAAATATCTTAAAGAGAGTTAAGAAGTAAAACATACATTTGCTTTCATCAAAAATAACCGTGACCTAATTATTTTTAACTTTTTAAATGTTAGTTATTAGCGTAGGGGGTTTTCAATTTGTAATTTTATTTTAGTTCGTAATTTTTAAAGTTACTAGAAAACAAAGCTAAGAACACCTGCAAAAATTAGCTTTCTATAAAATAAAACCGCATCGAAATCGGTCCAGCCGTTTGGGCGCTACGACAGACATACTGACAGACAGACTGGGGTTAAAAATTAAAATAGATTCTTAAAATTATGTCTACTATCCATAAAAAAAAATTTAAAGATACCGAATTCCGTCAGTTTGAAGCAAACATGACAAAAAACTCAAAATAAATGTAAGCCCAGTCTACAATAACCTTTTTGTTTTTAGGTTGAAAGAAACTGGAGGGAGATTGTGAGCAGAGAATATATGTTCCAAAGACTTTTCGAAGAGGTAAGAAATTAGGTCGTTACGAGTTTAGGGATAGAAACTTTCTCACAATCACAACACAGATGTGGCCATTTTTGGCGGTTGTAAAGATAATAACTACAAACATTATAAAAACAAATCCGCAGTGACCCAATACATTGAAAGTCAGGAGTGACTACAATAATATGACATTCCGTTTATTCAGAAATATTGTTTGTTAAGAAATTAAAAAAATACGATTGTTGGCAGCACAATAGGCTCGGCGCAACTTTAAACAATTAATCGAGTAATTTTAATTCCTTTATTTTTGCAGGCGAATGCGATAGAGAAAATTAGGGTCTCAGATGTGAAGTCGTGGGTTGAGAATCACTTCTCAACTGGAAATAAATCCCGATTCAGGAAGCTGTCGATTCAGGTATTTATGGCGTCAATATTGCACACCTTGATTCATTTACCACAAAACGTTGGTTTTGGAAACACGAAAAAAAATCTTCTTTCCCATACAAAACTATTGTATATAACCGACTAAAATGTATGGGTCAGCAGATTTTTTTTTCGCGTTTCCTGAGGTAGGGACCATGGTGAAAGTTGTTCACTTTCATGTTCTGAGTTCAGCGTTTCAGTCTTTGCTAGGCTGTCACTTACACCCTGTATAATCAAACCAAGTTTCACGCTTGTATGTATTACCGTTTTTACGATAGAGCAAAAACAAACAAAAAAAAAACATGAGAAAAGGTGGGCCGACGACCTGGAGTGCGATTTTTGAAAGTCATCCTTTTAAATCAGCAGTAGAGAAGTATAAAGTTTGTGTATTCTCGCTCGTGATTTCGAATTCTAGCATTTTGTCTATCTTCGTCTGAAGTAGCTGATGCAGCGCAGGACCGGTCGTTGTGGAGATCCTTAGGGCAGGCCTATGTCCAGCAGTGGACATCTATCGGCTGAGACGATGATGCCATACAAATAATCTTTTGTAAATTTGCTCTCAGCATAGCATATGCTCAACACTATATTTCCTGAATAGTTAGAGATATTCTTAAACCTCAGAACATCCACGTTTCACTAGTAGTACCGAAATCACAGGTCCGGCACTTCAAACAACGTTTTAGATTTGACATGATGACGTTCGCCGTGGTGGTCCAGTGTTGAGTAACCTTGCCTGCCGTGCAGGAGGCGATGGTTCGATCCCCGTCCAGGCCGACTCGTACCAATGAGTTTTTCGGAATATATACGATTTGTATTGTTCCCACTGTATCAGTTTCAGAATATATCTGACTACCCCCTCGGGGAATATAGTCGTGAGCATATGCTTATGATGACGTTCGCACATGCGCACTTTGCGCATCGTATGAACATCATTATATATTTCGTTACTTTTTATAGTTCATTCTGTTATTTAAAAAAATAGTATGTAAGCTGAAGAATTGCTGAAAATGTGAATTTAGCGTCATTTTCTAACGTTTATTTTTGCTGTGAGGTTAAAAATAAAATATATTTTATGTTTGGCAAATCCAATGGGTGCGCACGCCTGACTGCATTCCCTTGCTCGGCTCCCCTCAAGTTTCCCCATAAAGTGTGAGATAAGGTGGGGTATCTAAAGCCAGAGGGGCGCGGGGAATGGCCGTTCTGTATATAGAACTATACTGGGTGTTAGGGTAAATAGTTGCATTACTTTATGATACACAATAAGTTTGCCTTGTAATTATAAACTGTCTCTTTTGCAAGTCTGCTGGAAGAAATCTCTTCAGAGATAAGCTCGCCCTTTGTACAAGTTTTCTCAATTTTCTGTATTTTTATGTCAGTGTGTACAATAAAGTGTTATAATAATAATAATAATAATGTTGCCCCCTTGTCGCTCCGTGCTAGCGGCCGTTTTCGGGGGCCCATTCATTTTGAGTTGGCGAGTCACCGTCTGCCATTTTTTCCGTGTTTAAACATTGGTCAGGCAGGCGCCATATTCCCGTTCAAAACCTAGTTACCTGTTCCATTAGCACCCCATCCCAATAGCCCAGATTTTGTTTCTTTCCACTCCTTACAATAGTCCTACACTGACCGGGGGCGGTTTTGGATGCACTTCTATAGTGTATACTGGGATAGTTGCCGGTTGGTGTCACATTACCATTTAGATCAAATTGGCTGACGGGCCTCTACGTGTTGGCTTCGGCCCCACGCACGCCTCCCAAAGGTCCGGGACACTTATGTCCCGAGATAAGGAAAAGACATACAATAATAATAATAATTGGCCCGCAGGGCAGCTTGTGGCGAGCTGTTGGTGAATGGCGACACCACGGACCCGATTCTCCAGAGGGCCCGGATTGATTTGGCCCTTACCTGTCTTGCCTTAACCGGCCGGCCAGGAGTGGAGTCGCAAGAGCGGAACCTATGCTCCAGGTTGGAAGTGTAAAATGTCATAACGCCGGGACTTGCTGACTGGTGCGCTTAGCACCGGGAACCGGCGCCCGCAGACTCACCTCTCTACAACCTTCGCCGCTCCCTAGATGTTGCCGCCTTGTCGCTCCTTGCGAGCGGCCTTTTTGGGGGGCCCATCAAATGAGTTGGCAATTCACCGTCTGCCATTTTTGACAAACTAGAGACATTTGTAACGGCAGGCGTCCCGAGTCTCTCCGCAATAACCTGATTTCCCGGCCTACCCAGTTCACCCCCCGTAACCCGAGTAGTTTTCTGTCCTTTCTACAATAGTCTCTGCACTGAACGTGGTATGTCTTCTGGTGTATTTCCATAATGCATTCAGAGATAGACCACGGTTGGTGCATCCCATCGCATTTAGATAAAAGTGTCTCAAAGGGGCCTCTATGTGTTGGACCTGTTTCCCCACGCAAGCCTTCCAAAGGTCCAGGCTACGGCCCGTGAGTAATCCTTTTACAGAGATACATAATAATAATTGTACCCATGATACTGAGCAACTTTCCCAAGGAAACCTATCGGAAGTTAGCAAATTTTTTTTCGACAAATCATTCAAATCTTCGGATTGCATTTAGTATGGAAAGTACAAAAAAATTTTAACGAATTTCCTATAGGTTACTTAGGTAAAGTTATTCAGTATCATGGATACAAGCACCCCTTAAAATAATGCAACTGTTTACTCGAACACCCTGTATTCTGTGATGAAACTCTGCTCTTAGTGAACCATGTATAGTATAAGGTTGTATACAATCTACCCATTTTTCTTCCTCAGATAATGGGCCACAAGCAGAGCAAGCCCAGCAACACTTCCATAATAGACGACCAGATTAAAAACTATGATTTAACAATCTTGGACGCCAGTGACCCCGTTGGGGACACAGAGGAACATAATGCAGACTTCATTCTTGACATGAATGAATTCAAAGCGAATCTGCCTGTCATAGAAGTACCTAAAATACTATTAGCTCAGTGTTGATGTTATAGATATATAAAAAAAGCCTGAAAATAGAAATTAAAAACTCTTGTAAAATTATACATTGCAGTTCCTGGTTTAGTGGCACATCAGGTACCAAGGCATTGGTTATACAAATATAAGGGCGGCTGTACATTAAGGGGTATCGCATACAGGAGTCGAGGCGCGGGCGCGTTAAAGAACTTGACATACGGTCGGTAATTGTATATCATACCAATCCTAGCGGTGCCGCTCGGATTCTTGGTATACAATTATCAACCGTATGTCAAAGTTGCCAAGGTGCGCCCGCGCCTCGACTCCTGTTTGCGATACCCCTAAGAATTTTCTTTCAGAAAAATCCCGGCACATCGTCGTT
The DNA here is from genome assembly GCA_927399405.1 of Agonopterix arenella. Classification (NCBI taxonomy): domain Eukaryota; kingdom Metazoa; phylum Arthropoda; class Insecta; order Lepidoptera; family Depressariidae; genus Agonopterix; species Agonopterix arenella. The sequence goes on from OV656710.1 coordinate 8,554,743, forward strand.
CGTTGCAGTACAGTATTTTGCCGGTCCGTACGTGGCTTCTGATTGGTGTGCGGGAATTTTCCTATAGAAAATTCTTATAATGTGCGGCTGCCCTAAAAAGACTCTAAACCTGAGAAAACGTTTGTCCAGTATCAATAAAAATAGCGCAACATTTTGAATAACAGTTTTTCAAGATTGTACGAGAAGTTGACAAAAAACTGTTGTCTAAAATGTTGATCTATATTTAAAAAAAAAACAGCTTTGCGTTTAATGAGCGTTTTTCTTTTATTTTTGTTCCTAAAAAACTCGACAGATAGCATGATTATCGCTCCATAGAAACGTTCGCGAGATCCTGCCTTTTTTTAAAAGGCCTAGGGATCGAGCCCATACAACCATGTCAGACGCAAACATTTTCATATTTACGGTTAAAATTATTCGTAAATAATGAAATATTAAATCAAAAGATGTTTCAGCATTTTGTTGAACATCTTTTCCCACTTTATTATTTTAACGAAACACTTTTTGAAATTTTGACCTTTATTCGCACAGACCGTAGCGCCATCTATCGATCCCCTAGAAAACCAAAAGGAAAAAGCTCCTTGTAAACACGTTGTATTTTTTAAAACGTACGGGTCTACCTTGGGACTACGTCTAGTTGAGTGCTACGTGCAACAAATTGTAGACTGTAGACAAAGACGGCGCCATACAAAACCGAATTTAACTTATTATCTCTTTCTTGCCCGATGTGCCAAATCCTAAACCGGGTACTGTGATATAAGGGCATGTTCCACCAACATTCGAATCTGACAGCTAGTTTGAATTGGATCTGTCAGCTATTAAGAACTTATCGGAGTCACGTTGCATGTTCTGACCCGAGCACTCGTCTCGCGTGGATTTCGCGTCGCGTTTTTGCCTGCCACGAGGCTCCGCATTCCTTGTTCGATTCTTCTTGTTCTTGACCAAAAACAATCTCTGGGATTGGGATAGATTCTCCCATAAACACTTGACACTGGCGAAATAATCAAGGAAACGCCATTACACAAAAATATAGAAGAACTTATCGAATGGTGGTAAAACATGCCATGTCCTAAAAATGGTCTTAACTACAGTACTGCTAATGTTTATTGTTGAAATACTAGCCTTTTCGCTCGTGAACCTAGTCGGAGAAATGTACGGATTTTTTTATGGAGTAGGTTGCATTAATTGCATTTCATTGTGTATTATTGAATAATTAAGACATTTACAAGACATTACATTTAGGTATGAACAAAAAGTGGAAAACTGGTGATTTTGTACAGGATGGTTTCGTTCAATACGTGTTACTTATAACAATAATAATCCCCGGTTAATTAAATTTGAGTAGATATTTAATATTTTGTAAGTATTCAAAAATTATAACCTCAAAACTAAATTATTTACTGTTTGTTTGTACACATTAAATTTGCAATGTGATAATTAACTCTCTTTTAATGCTGGAAGAAATATCTTTAGAAATAAGCTTGCCCTTTGTACATTTATATCGATTTTAAGGTATTTCTCAGGGTCCTGAGCCTACATAACCACGAAATCTCGAAAAAAGTGTTGTAAACGAACAGTAATATTAGTTCAAACACAATTTACTACAGTGTCTTTAATGCAAACCGTATTTTTCCTAGACTAACCGCGAACTGTCAAAGAGAACCTAGAAAGGAGTTGTACTATCTTTGTCATTCACAGATAATCCTATACACGGTAACACTGGTTGCCTTTTGTTAGACTGGTTTACCTTCCTGAGCGAAAAGGTTAATTAACATCTAAAGGTCAGCGCACATCTAGCGGAAAAATGCTCGAGCAGTTTTCATTGATAAAGAATTCGATCATAATTGAAATATAGTTGAAAAAAATAGCTTGAACAGTTAAATCCCTGGGCCGTGTATTCGCGATATCTCATGCAAGCTATTTTCAACTCTATTTCAATTTTAATTGAGTTATTTATCAATAAAAACTACTCGAGCATTTTTCCGCTAGATGTCGATATGATACATTTTTAGTCAGTACGGAAATTTTAAACATACAAAGTATAATATTATGTTAATAGTATGTTAATTACATGTGCAATTTAATATATTGTTATTTTAATTATTGACAACACGGATGAAACAGGGCGTAGTGTTAGCTATCCAAAAATTTTAATTGCTGTTAAATGTAATTCTGTTTCATGCAAGAGCTTTTAAATGTAGTCTGATGTATTATCACGTTGGCTTCAATTCGCTCTTTGTTGATATTTATTTTGTTTTGACAAAAATTTTTGACGTTTTATGTTGGAATTTTTATACAGGGACCTTCTTCATATGCTGACAGTTTTCTAAAGGATGACCAGACCATTAAACTGAACAACTTTCTCATAGGACCAAAATTGAAATAAAAAAAAATCTGCCGTCCCATACATTTGGCTCGCTAGGTTTGCAGTTTTGTAAGGAGGAGTTTTTTCGCGATTTCGATGTTGGTGCCATACAGAAAGTTGTTTAGTTTGACGGTCTGATCATCCCCTTAAAAAGTGTCAGCATATTAAAAAGAACTCCATATGTTTAAACTTTACACGGGACCTTTGAAAAAAGCGTGCTCTCCCTGCATAAAACTTCTTCAATGCCGCGAACCGTTCTTTACCGGTGGCACGATAAATGGATTAAATAAGGGTTAGCACAGATCAGGCATCGAACCAGCTCGAACATTTTCTCATTGATAATGCAATCTAATCCTTATCTATTTCAAATAGAGCTGTAAATAGCGTGCTCGAGCAAACGTCACTGTCCTTTAAAACAAATTATCGCTTACATACTATTTTCAAATCTATTTAAATCGGATAACAACCAAATTTTATTATTAATGGAAAAAATGTTCGAGCATTTTCCCGGCCGATTTGCGCTGGCCCTAATAATTACCTTCGTCCAAAGAACATCCGGCACATAATACCAAAAAATTTATAACCATACTTCTATTTTTATTATGGACTATGAGACACTAGAAACTAATTGCACGCATTAGTTTATTTTATAATGCTTTATTAGTTTTTATTATTTTTGTACAAAAAAAAAATCTTGTGCTTGCATCACCTCATATCAAACAACATCTGGCAGCCATTTTGGGGTTGCTGCTTCTTTATAATTTATTAGTTATAAATTACTAAATAACTCAATAAAAAAATTATTTTAAATCTGAGTATTTTTCAGAAAACCCCATAATTTATTAAAAATTATACTACAGTCAAAACTTCTATACATTTACTGGTATTTTTTAAAGGGAATGTGCCGGTTGTTCTTTGATACCGGTTCATACATGGTTTATTGCACTTTTCTGGCACTTTGTAATCTTAGTACTTAAATGTAGTTCTTGTTTTTGAGGACTAGAAACCTCTTCAGTGTGCACTAATTCAGTTACCTTGGTAGAATTACCTACACAGCCTATAATTTATGTAAATAAATAAAATACGTAACTTTTATATAAAAAATGTAATAAAACTAACTCTGTTTTATTTATAATTATCATTCTCTGTTTAGTTGTAAATATTTGAACTTTTTAATATCGTGCAATTTAGATAATTCAAAATGCCTGTGTCCATTTTCAATCCACAAGAAAGGTACCTTTATGCGCTTCTTGCTTTCTACGCATCCTTTTAGTTGCCTACTAATAAAATAATCGCCCGTCGGCGTCGGTGTGACACAAGGGTCAGCGCACACAGAACAAAAAAATGCTCGAGCAGTTTTATTCGATAAATTAATAATGAACGAAAAGAATTGAAATTAAAAAATAGCGTGAAAGAGATAATTTCCTATGGTATATGTTCGAGTACGCTATTTTCAACTCTTATTTTAGCTGTGATTTAATTCATTATCAATAAAATATGCTCGAGCATTTTGTTACTAGGTGTGCGCTGCTCCTAAGAGTGTGTTCCAACGAACGTACCTTTTTAGGTGGATTAACACAATCTAAGTCACAAAGATAATATCAATATTTTCTTTGATTTATGCTCAAGATCATATCATAAGGGATATGAAAACTGCATGGTGTTTACTGCATTGTTTACCATATCGGTACTGGCAATAAATATTACGATTTACGAGTTCCAATTTGTTTTGATTTTTTTAAGAACCCGTACTCGTCAATATCGTAACCAAAAATGTTGTATAAACTTGATATTCTGCTTAGTCGTGACCTGACCTATTAGCATCCCTGTCCCGTAAACCGACGTCAACCCGGCGGATGCTAATAGGTCAGGTCACGACTAAGCAGAATATCAAAATTTGACTTTACTAAAAGTGTCTTAGTTTTCGAGATATTGACAGTTTTAACACAGATTCTACTAGGATAGTACATAGAACATTTGTAGCCGTGGCACTCAAAGTAGTGACTAAGGTAAAGAGTTTCACGAATTTCATAAAACTGTCCTTATCTCGAAAACTAAGAATCTTTTCCTAAAGTAAAATGTTGACAGATTGATATATTTTTGTCTATTTTAGTATATTCTGATTAGGCATGAACTAACCTATCAGCATCCACCGGGTTGACGTCGGTTTACGGGACACCCTGCATATACTATATAAGGTCTAATAAAATTAGCGGAAACTATTTAAAGGGTATGCTCAGACCATCAAACTGAACAACTTTCTCTACGGGACCAATATCGAAATCTCGAAAAAAAAATCTACTGCCCCATACATTTGAGTCAAGTTGCGTCTGCAGTTTTGTACGGGACATCTAATTTTTTTTTTCGCAATTTCTACATTGGTCACATAGCGAAAGTTGTTCAGTTAGATAGTCTGAGCATACCCTTCGAATAGTTTCAGCTAATTTTGTTAGACCGTATATACAATGTTCTTTATCGTAACAGATACCTACATCACTTCCTTGAAAACGATAAATTGCCACGTTTTAATTACCTACTGACAGACGGTAGCGGTAGGTAAAATGAAATTAAGCTAGACTCGGCGTTATTACTTCGTACAGCGCCGTATGCGACGTTGCCGTCTGGTGCGAGTGGCAGAAGTCAAGCAAGCGCATCAGTTACGATGCGCCATTATATCTCGTATACGAAGTATCTGGCGCATAGACGAAAAAATTTTCGCTACGATCCGGCGCGTGGCCCGTGTTTTTTTTTCTCTTTACGGAACCATAGATATAGTAACTAGATTATAGTAACTAGATGAAACCATAACGTGGCGGTACATGAAACAGCAATAGTGTGACTTTTGCATACTAAAAGACGTTTTGTTAGGCAAGATGTCATCAACATTCCATAGGTTTGACATCTTGCCAAACACATATAATACTCCCTAAAACCGGCCACGGCGACCGAAACAAAAAATAATAGTCATTTTTGTTTACATAAGTTTTCATAACTGGCTATCTCGCTCTCTCATTTCTTAACTCAGCGTAGGCGAAAAGTTTTTAATCTATGATATGAATATTCATATCATAAATTTATAACTCTTCGCTTACTCTGAAAGATGGAGCCAAAAAATCGAGAGCGAGATAGCCAGTTGTGAAACCTTATGTAAACAAAAAAGACAAAACATTATTTTTTGTTTCGGTCACCGTGGCCGGTTTTTGTGTTTGGCAAGATGTCAATCCGTTAAAATAGTTGCCAAACAAATCTTTTAGTATGCAAAAGTCAAACTATTGCTGTACCTTGTGCGGCCACGATATGGCTTAATCTACAGTGTAAATCTATTTTCACGGAGTCCACTTTCGCCCCGCTGCGCTAAACGAAATTGCCGCTTTCGGCCCCCGTCGAGGAGAAAAATATGAGACTAACCTCGGGCAGTAAATAAGAAAGCCTCGGATCACATGTTTGTTTTTACATGAGATCTGAGACATTTCTTACTTTCCTGCCCTCGGTGTGTAATCTACTATAGTAAACTCAGGAAGCTGATATATTGAGTACACTATAGAAACGAAACTCCCACGTTAAATGTCAAGATTCGCCTACAAAATGTCAAGATACGTCAACCAATCTTGTGTTGGTTTAACCCATAGAGAAATTACGCGCTCGGGTTTAACCATAGTTTCGCTTGTATTATTATTATTATTTATTTATTTCCTTTTTGGAGAACTTACAGTTAATAACAGTTTTGTGAGAAAGACAAATTGATAGTCAGATACTGACAACAAGTTCCCATACTATTATTATCTACGAGCGTTAACCCGCGACTTCGTCCTCACAAATTATATACCAGATTTTAAGTCAGGTCATAAGCTATCAAACAAAAAAAGTTTCATCAAAATCGGTTCAGTAGTTTTTGCGTGATACTCGTTCAAACAAACAAACAGACAGACAAAAAATCCAAAAATTGGTGAAATAGAATCAGGGACACCTAAAAACCATATCGTAACTTTTTTTTTGTCAATATCTTCAATGTACAGACAAACTTCCTGTTACAGTTTTATAATAGTATAGAATAGATTCATATGACGGAACCCTAATATTTATGGAATTCATTTTACAGAAAGGATAGGAACCATCAAAGAGAATATAATCACAACGTTTTAGGAACCATTTTAAAGAAAATCAATTCATTAAATTATTTTATTCTTAATTATTCTCATCAATTTACATATTTATATAGTAACAAAACTACCGGGAAAGCAGGTGGGTGTTTCTCCTCGGCGATTGAATGCTGTTATTATCCTCACAAATATTTGCGCTTTGTTTATAAGAAAAGGTATATAATTTTCTTAGATAAAGTACTTATATGTCTAGATTGAGCCCCACGCTTCTACGGTATAAAACACAACGGGCCTACTTTCTTGGGTTGGTGTGCGCGAGGCGTCAAACAAATGTCTGTGTGCGTGCATAGCGATAGGGTTTAGAGGCAAGTGCTAGCTGCAATTTTTTTCGATGCGTTCGTAGCTTCGACTTTCTATCTTCACATATAACTTATCAAAGATAATTTTATAAATCAGTTATAAAGCCCGCTGTAACAGCGCTAAAAATTATTATACTTTTCCTTAAAATAAACAAGGCGAAAATATTTGGTGCGGATAACAGCGTTCAAACGTCGAGGATAAACATCCAGGTGAATTTTGCTCGATTGTTTTTTCGCCAGTTATACACTATATCGTTTTAGAACGATTATCTTACTTTTCTTAAGATGTTTGAGCCGTAAATAAAACCTTTAATTTTAATCTTGTATATTTTTTCTGTATTATTAAAGCTTTGACGGTTCAAAAAGCTTTACAAAGTAAAATGAAATCTCTAAAACCGCCTATAAAAATCACCAAGCTATCTTGGATGCACTATAGTGCTAAACAAAAGCTGAATGTCAACTGCTGGTTGTAGATAGTGAAGTGGTGTTTGTTAGTGCACGATCTGTATGCGTCCGTCCAGGTCTTGCATCACGGAGCCCTGCCGGCGCATGAAGCGCTGCAGCATCACGTAGTCCACGTCCAGGTTGACCAGGTTCTCACGGTTCTCAGGCAACATCTGCAATATGCCACGGATTTAGGATTAGCACGTGTTATGGTCAGCGCACAGGCACACCGGAGGCGAAGAACTGTTCTAGCAGTTTTCATTAATCAGTTGATAATGAACTCAATGACTTGAAATAAATTTGAAAGTAGCGTGCTAGATATAATCAGAACACGTCATAGGGACAGGGATCTCTTGCACGTTATTTTCAACTCTATTTCAATTACCATTAAATCATTATAGATTGAATAATGAAAATTGCTCGAACAGTTCTCCGCTAGGTGTGCGCTGATCCTTAGGAGAAGGCTGCAGACCTAAAACAACAACATGATGACAACATTTTATTGTAAGAACAATTTGGAACATAACAGTTTGTTTCATATTAGTGAGATAGATCGATTTCCAGAGTTATTTTTACGTTTTGAAACGAAAACTAGATATTAATACATTCATGACCCTTCATCTAAACTATTATAAAACTGTAACAGAAAGTGTGTTTGTACATTGAAGATATTAACAAAAAAAAGTTACGATATGGTTTTTAGGTGTCCCTGATTCCATATCACCAAACTGAACAAATTTCTCTGGGAACAACATCGAAATCGGGAAGAAAAAATCGGCTATCCCATACATTTGAGTCGGCTTGCAGTTTTGTTTGGAGCAGATTTTTATTTAGCGATTTAGATGTTAGTTCCACAGAAAGTTTTTTTTTACCCGACTGCGCGCCAGAATAAGGGTTATTTACAAACTTTCATTTACTTTCACCTGTCTAGGTATCTCTAATGGAATCTTGCAAATTAAATTTGATCCACTTCCCGGTTTCCGATTGTGAGCTGAAATTTTGCATGCATATGTATATCGCAACTAAAATTAAATGACAATGCAATTAAAGCTTGTTTTTAAGTTTTTTTTTTATGGATTGGGATTATCAAATCCCATTAAAAAAATTATCAGCATAGTAAGTATCTATTGGTAGTTAACTAGTGCCGACGGTTGTAATTCTAGTCCAGCAACACAGCCGAGTTACTATTAAGGGTGAAGCCAAACGAGCGTAATTTTGTGAGTCGCGTATTTGAGTACGTCATAGACAATGCATTCGCGGATTTTATATGGAACGGACTCAAAATACGCGACTCACAAAATTACGCTCGTTTGGCTTCACCCTTAGCCCCACTTGCGATAACCTGGGTAGTAAATTAACTCTTGAGTTTTTTTCTATACTAAAAATCATGGATTCCGAACTTAAGTTGGAGTTAATTGCTAACGATTCAAATGGGGCTCAGTGTTTTTAGGCTGGTCGCTTAGCTAGCTGTCATGGTTGTTTCTGCCAGTAGTTGCGTCACGACAGCAGTCAGTAGTTGCTCCACGAGTAAAGTAAATCCCTGTATAGTCGAATAGCTCACAGTGAATCCGCTGCCGCCCTCGCCGATGTAGTCCTGCGACACTATACGGTAGGTGGCGTCTGGGTCGAGGGGAAGGAAGCGCGGCACGTCGCAGTCTATGCAGCGCACCGCCGCGGACACCACGCGTGACATCGCCGGCGCAGACGCGTTGTACACGTTACGCATACCTGCGTTATTTGAACTATTTAATGGTCTGGCTAAATGCGTAGCCACACGTTTTACGATGGAATGACATGTCAAGTGGTGAGAGTTGGCTGACCTTTCGCCCACGACACCCACGGGAAGAATTGGGGTGTCCATTTCCAAGCCGGAACCACACGGCACGGCGTTATAGTTGTGTTTAATAATCTTGGTTAAATACGAAGCCATGCCATCCAACACCGTTGTGTCATTCTAAATACGGTTTAAGAGTCCTTTTACCGTTCAGTGGCGCCCTCAACACAATATCTAAGATTTCTCAATCAAGAAAACCTAAAATAAATAAGTGCAACGCCAGCTTACTACAAAAGCCAAAAGGCTTATCATACGCTAGGTTTTCTTGATTAACTTAAATATTGTAAGCGGTAAAAGGACTCTTAAGGTTAAGATTTTAGCCTTGTACACAAAATGCAAGCAAAATTCACAGGTTCACAGGATTTGCAGTGCGATTTTTGAAACTCATAAGACACTAATTTATAAGAAGACCTACACAAAAAGTAACGGAGCGACTGAAGCGAGCTCGAAATTTTTTTGCTCATCCATTCGGGTTGTGGTCACACATCTTTTGGTTTATCCATGTAAAATTAGAAACTGAGAGCGAGCTCGACTTTTCTCCTCAATACGAATCAATTAGAGCCAGAGTTTTTTACGTACAAAACATGTGCAAAGTAACCTAAGTAAAAGCTATGGATCGAACGAAGCAAGCTCGCAATTTTTTGCACCACGTCATAGCTGTGGTCAGAACTCTTTAGGATTATGTGTAGGCGCAGTCGACATTCAGAGACTTTTCTTAAGTCTTAGTTCGAACTCCCGTATGTCAAAATCTATACATATTTGACCCTACTTAAACTAAACTTACGCTCAAAAGACGCCTTTGAATCTCGGCCTTAGAGCGAGCGAAGCGAGCTCGACTTTTCTCTGCTCTACGAATTGGTTATAGACAAAGCTCAAAACTCTGACACCATGGGTCTGCCCACACGATAAGAAGAAGAAGAGCTCAATCAATCTATATTTTTTCCGAATTTGCCGCCCCTAGTAAAGTGCCGAACCCCCCCCCCCCCTCTACGCTAATGAATGGAGGCGCATCCACCTCGTCCTTGATCCTACGATAGCTACGATCTTACCTCCGATCTGAACCATGCGCCCGCTGTCGAACGCGCCGGGCGTGCTCTGTGTGGAGCTGACTGAGAACTCTATCGCCTCCAGCAGGTGCCGCCCCTTGAGGTCGTACACCTGCACGTAGTTCTCGAACGGCATCGCCATCAGCAGAGATTCTGTTGTTACGTCTGATGACAAGACAACAAATCATCAATGTAAGCATCCATCTCGTATCCTGCCCTTCCTTCACCTGCACGCGAATGGAGCTTATGGACGCTGCCGATAACGCTATCCGTATGCCGCGACTGGCTGCGAGAACAATGAAGGGCATCCACACTCTCGTTCTCGGCTTTTCCCGTCTGTTCTCGGCGAGAATGTAGTGCCTGCTTTAGAATGACATGCCATGTCATCGACTTGATAGAAGAAAAATCAGTATGGTGTAATATGTCATCCGTCTTCTATTCAACTTTAGCTTTATTAATTTCAGAGTAAACTCAAATTAAAGACATAAACTTGCGACCCTAAATACTATTAGAGGGGTTGGAAATGCTGCCACAACTACCAAGTGTGCTGTAGCGTGGTGTGGTAAAGACTTTGCGTCAGCGCACACCTAGCGGAGAACTGTTCGAGCAGTTTTCATTAAACAATTGATAATGAATTCAATGGCTATTGAAATAGACTTTAAAATAGCGTACAAGAAATATTGCAAACACGTCACATGGACAGGAATCTCTTGAACGCTATTTTAAACTCTATTTCAATTGTCATTGATTTAATTATCAATTGTTTAAGAAAACTGCTCGAACAGTTTTCCGCTAGGTGTGCGCTGACCCTAAGGATAAAGCATATCCTGGGTTTTAAGGATGGAATGATTGACTTAACAACAATGCATGCCTATAAATAATATAGTTTCATGACTGACAGTCGATGCACAGCCTAAACCAACCGAAGTGAAGATAGAAACATGAGTAAGTATTCCACAAAGGATGTTAGGGGAGTCGCGTTGTAGGTCTGCTATTGGGTAGTCGTGTCGCGTGTCGACGTTGGTTGCCCCCTCCCCGGCCTACAACGAAGCTCCAGTGGTGGCTCAAGATAGTGTTCTTTTCGAAAAACAATCCTTGAAGTTACAAAAATCTATAAATTACCGTACAACGTCAAGTACCTTTGCTACATAAACCAAAGATAATGTAACTCACTACGTTATAAGAGTCGGGACTTCCATACTAAAAACTGGTCTTGACCGATTATCCAGAATGTATGAAACGTGTGCCACCGTCCAAAGGAATTTAATGGCGTCGGTGCACATTTCATATAACATTTTTTTGTTAGAGAGTTGCGCGAGCCTACTAAACTAGACATTGGCAAAAACAAGGATTTTAGAATCATAAAGGATGCCACTTCTTACAAGCACAGAAACAAGAAAATTGGCCAAGGCGGTTGGTAATCTTCGACCTTCTTTCGTACGGTACGTCTCGATCGTCGATATTTCCAACGTTTTTTTGTCCCATTCTATCCAACGACGTAACTTCATGTATGACAGAAGCTACAATTTTTGTCGTTGGATTAGAAAGGGACAAAGTAACGTCGAAAACAACGACGGGAATTTACGAAAGAAGAACAACGGACCACCAAGGAGTATTATCATGTTTCACCGCTTGTTAGGCAGTCTGTACTCCAAGGTATAGACAATACCTATGCCAGCTTCCTGGGCAAAAATCTATTGTAATACAGTACAAGTCTGTGGCAAAAATCATCAAAACCAAAATGGCAGTCATTTTTTTAAAAATAGAATAGAAGGCTGTAGGGGCAGGTACACTAAGAAAGGATTTTTGTGAAAACCTACCCCAAAGGTGGTGAAATATATGTAAAAGTTTGTATATATCTTATCGTTTATCGTCGAAAAGCTGGACCCAAATAAAGATCCTACAAACAAAATGTGAATAAGGACATGCACTCACTTCCAGGGTTGATCTGGACTCGCAGACCGCCCGCGTTGATCAAGCACACGTGTGCTTCGGTCCACGCAGATCCTGTGCGGCGCGGCATTAGCTGGCAAACATTACATTACATTCAATATTCTATCCATTCCATGAGAAAGTACGTATCCGAGGGACGGGAGGGTACAGTACGACCAGGAAAATAATTCCGCTCGTCAATCTTCGTTTGTACAGAGCAGTGCAAAATCGGGTATTCTCTATCTCGCTCCACCTCGAATAGCAGACTATGGAATTGGATGCTTCGGCAGCGAAAGGGACGCGAAAGCAATACGCCAATCAAAGTCTCTGGCCAATAGCGGCAAGGTGTCACATCCTGATAGGTCAATATAATTTCGCGCGCTTTTAAAATTTGTCAACTGCGCAGGTACATCGGTGAGACTTATAAACCAGGTACTACTGTAATAGATGGATGGCTTATTAATTTCGCGCACTCTTTGCCGCCGACGCGTGACTGCACGCACGACATGGAGTGAGATAGGGAAAATTAAGTAGCTCCCGATTTTGCACCCTTGATTAAAATGACTTCGGGTTTTGACGGAGACTCGAGTCTGCTCTGCACAAATGAAGATTGACGAGCGGAATTATATTCCTGGTCGTACTATAAAGTGTGTCATATTATAACAACGCTCAGGTACCTCTTCAAGGAATCCGTCGCAGGCCCAACTGCCGAGATTGCACTCGCCAGCGCGGCAGCTGCCCCGGTTGAGTGTGACCAGCGACCTGCCCAGCACCTCCTTGCCCACCGCGTCCACCATCTGCCTCCATGGCTCCAGCAACTCCAGCATACGAGGGTCTGAAGTGAGCATTGTTTAATTAGACAACAAGATGTTAAAATCTTTATCTGTCGTGTCGATCGATGGTATTTCATTCGATTTATTTGCTGTAGTGGTGAAAAGATTTGCTAACAATCATAAGAGTTATTAGAGCTTTGATTATTGCCCAGGGTGCGCTAGTCGTAACGGAGGTACAAACATCTTGAGCAAGGCCTTGACAGCCTAGAACAAAATTTGAAGGCGAAAGTGCTACTGCGCAGCTGTCCTATAATTATAATACAATACTGGACTCTTATCAAATCTAAAATGTGTGACACGACAAGCTGGTCTTCTCAGGACTGCGACTTTGGCACTGTATAAGAAAGCTACGTCTCGTTTATGTCTGTCTCACTCGCAGTCAGCAGTGTGCTAGCCTCTTCTTGTATACTCGAGCCCGTTTATATAACGTTTCCGGGGTGTGACTTTCAGTGTTATGATACCCATATACTGCGTATAAAGGTAGACTTCCGCGGACCGCGGCCGATGGCCAACGGCTGACACGACATTGCTAGACACTGAAATGTATGGCGCCGCTTCCGAGCCCCGCGATAGACGCGCGTGGGGCGCGCGGATAATCTGTTGTGTCCTTACATTTTCATGAGCCGCGCGCGTCTGTCGCATCGATCCGCCGCGATCAACGGAAATCCACCTTAACAGTAGGTAATATTAGGTGAGATAGAGGACTGAATGACGCCGGCGTCATCTATGAACAGCTTGATGATGCCCAGGTACCGTGTGTGTAAGACGGGGAGAGCAGTATGTTGTACCTTGCACGACGGAGGAGCCGAGGTACACGGGCTGGCCCTCCCAGGACTGTATGACGCCAGCGTCGTCTATGAACAGCTTGATGATGCTCAGGTACCGTGTGTGTAAGACGGGGAGAGCAGTATGTTGTACCTTGCACGACGGAGGAGCCGAGGTACACGGGCTGGCCCTCCCAGGACTGTATGACGCCGGCGTCGTCTATGAACAGCTTGATTATGCCCAGGTACCGTGTGTGTAAGACGGGGAGAGCAGTATGTTGTACCTTGCACGACGGAGGAGCCGAGGTACACGGGCTGGCCCTCCCAGGACTGTATGACGCCGGCGTCGTCTATGAACAGCTTGATTATGCCCAGGTACCGTGTGTGTAAGACGGGGAGAGCAGTATGTTGTACCTTGCACGACGGAGGAGCCGAGGTACACGGGCTGGCCCTCCCAGGACTGTATGACGCCGGCGTCGTCTATGAACAGCTTGATTATGCCCAGGTACCGCGTGTAGCACGACGCTTGCACGATAGGGATCTGAAAGCAGAGGCACATCGATTTTTCTCGTTTTCTCGGAGGCGGCATCCTATAGGTCCTAATAGAGTTCTTTGGGTGAATTTTTATGAGATTGGAAAGTACTGGTCGTGCAACGGTTTATTAACGCTCTCCGTGACCTGAATGTTTGGGTCTATTTGGCTGGAGGCGTTCATCGCGCAAGTGCCATTGGCCGATCAGTCCCCTTTCATGTCATTAACATGCGCGAGTATCCCTTATCAGACAGCCCGAATCTATATTTTTAGAAAGGAGGTGCAGTGCACTCTGCAAATTGCCGCCACCTAAGCACATTCTTTAGAGATTTTTTACAAGACTATTACAAAATTGTTCATAGAGTAATAAAATGGCATGACTGAAATTATTGACTATTTCGCGCTCAATTGGTGTAATTGCCAATCCCGACAAGCTCTCTGGGCTTGGACGAATAAACCACGCTCTTGGCCATAGTGGAACGTTAACAATTTCAGATCAGCTTCATTTTGCTGAAGCTTCTTTCACATGAAGAAGCATAAGTTGTTGGTAGGGTTGCATAAATCCTAAGAGGTATGTAGCATAGCTTAGTTTAAGACAGTGAGATTTGCAGGTGGCTGCAAATCTCACTGTGTATTTGTAACCGAATACATTTAAAAGAACTGGAATGTCAGCGGCAATGTATAGCAGCAGCTGGACATAACTGATGCATACAAAGGTGCCATTAGAGATATGTGCCATGTTTAGGCTTTGTTATTGTATGACATGATGACTCTATGGTTATAAAAACTCATTGCCGAGAATAAACAAACTTCATACTTTTCTACTGCTGATTTCAACGTATGACTTTCAAAAGTCGCACTCCTGTACTTTTTCTTACCCTGTGACCATCGTCGCGGGTGACGACGGTAGGGTAGTCACTGGCCGGGGTGTCTCCGTTGGGAGTCTCCCCGGTGAAGAGCAGCGTGTGCGAGTGCGCTCCCACTATTATGTCCACCTCCCGTGACACCCGCGACGCCAAACGCCTTTGGGATAAAACATATTCAGTTATAGTGGGATACCCTACAAATTTTTCATAATTTTGTTGTTTTTGTGAACAATAAAACACAACAATTGTGTATACAAGGTGAAATTGATATCATTAGCAACCTTTTAAACTAAGAGTCTTTCCATAAAACTGGACAACTTTTACTAAGGGAGCAAACTGATTGGAGCCAAAAAAATCTGCTATTCCGTACTAAACTGCACCCGCCGCCGCTGCCTCCTCGACTTAAATGTATGCAATAACTGCGTATGCAATAAATGTTAGAAGTGTGAAAACTGATTTATTTAACCTAAATGAGATAGTATAAAATACACCTATACAAAAAGAATATAATTTGTATAAGAATATAGAAAAAATATAGTTTGACGACCCGCTTGGTGTAATGAGTACCACACCGGACTGCCAAATCAGGGTCCTGGGTTCGAATCCCGGTTCGGTCATGGATGTTATATGTTTGTGCCGTTGTTGTATGATTCCCATAACAAAAAGCCTAAGGCTTATTGCAATGTATGTGCCTGTGAGCGTTATTTATTTGTTGATCGTTCATTTCGGTGGACCATGGGTATATTTAATTTAGGTTCTATGCATAATCGCTTTCCCCTCCGAATAGAATATCCCACTAATTACCAGTAACAAGCATTAAAAACACGCACCATGTTTAAACTTTTAAAAAATAAATTGAAAATAAAACGGTAATTCTGCAAAATGTAAGTACTGACAGGTCGGTATCGAATCCCACGTGTGACAACACGATGATGATGTCCACGCCCTGCTCCGTCAGGATCGCGGCCTCGCGGTTGATTGCTTCTACTTCATCTTCCATTATCACACCGCCGATCGGCGCCGAAAACTGAAATAATATATTTAAGTATACATGGTGTTCCCATTTCCTCCCGTGGCGCGGGTGTCGTAAAAGGCGACTAAGGGATCTACTTAAGGATGGGCAGCAGCATCCTCTGAGTACACACATTGATTCGATCCAACTGCGATCGCCAACCCGCCTGCTAAGCGTGGCGATTATGGCAAATCCCCCCATTTTGGAGGAGGCTTATGTCCAGCAGTCGTCGTTTAACGGCTGATATGATGATGATAATGATACATGGTGTAACAAAACACTCTAAAGCGGTGATTTAAGTAGGCCATCAAACTGAACAACTTTCACTATGGAGCAGACATCGAGAAAAAAACATCTGTTTCATAAGAAAATGCAGTAGGTACCTACATTCGATTCAAATGTATGGGAAGCATGTATGATGGGTGTTGTAGTGCATTTGACATTTGTAAAATTAGTTTTATGAACATGAAAGCAGATTTCTTTCCCACGCTACTCCATAGTGAAAGTTGTTTTTTTAAGTATGTAAAGCATTTAAGTTTACAAACTGTTATAAGCGGCAATTAATTTGACTTTAGTACTACGTAGGTATTTGTAATTTTTCTGTCGATTCATTAAATATCAGTTGGACAGATTGTGATAATGGGTTAACAAACAATTGTCGCGGCGACAATTAAAATTTTTATCTAAATTCGAGATAAGTATCTACTAATCAATCAAGTGTACACACGGCGACACATCAAGTACACGTACAAACTAACATTTCCTTGATCCTTTAAATTTCGTAGTTTCAAATTGTTGTGGAATTTTCAACTATTATTAATTTTATTTATTCAGCCCAGTCATTTTACTGGTTGAGCCGGGACTAATTAGTAATAGAAATTTTTTTTTCGGTATAATATTGAAGAGAAAATTTGAGCCTGAAAATGTACCAAAATTTTAAAAAAATCACGTCAACATCAGTTCGAATTTTAAAATTTAGCTATTATCTCGTTCTAAAAAACCTGATGGTAATTTTTTTTTTGCTTTACCATCATACATACTACAAACATAGCGTAAATATTTTTTTCTACTTAGGTTTTGAAAAATACATTCGTATTTTCTAACAAAAACCTCATTTTTTAAATTTCAATGCCTATTGTATTGCTCAAAAACAATTTATATTGTTAAATCTAATTCAAATGAGTCATCATCATCATCATCTCAGCCGATGGACGTCCATTGCAACTCCCCCAAGGAACGCCATAACGATCGGACCTGCGCTCCCCTCATCCAACGGGTTCCCGCCGCCTTCACCAGGTCGTCGGTCCACCGTGTGGGGGGCCTACCCACGCTGCGCTTTCCGGTACGCGGTCGCCACTCGAGAACTTTTCGGCCTCATCGGCCATCGGTTCTGCGAGCAATGTGCCCCGCCCACTGCCACTTTAGTTTAGCAATTCTTTGGGCTATGTCAGTTACTCTGGTTCTTCTGCGGATCTCTTCATTTCTGATTCGATCTCGCAGCGAAACTCCAAGCATAGCCCTCTCCATTGCCCTTTGGACTTTCAGCCTTTTTATGGGGCCTTGAGTGAACGACCACGTGCCTGTTCCATATGTCATCACTGACAACACACACTGATCGAAGACTTTCGTTTTAAGACACTGCGGTATTTGGGACGTGAAGATACTACGTAGCTTCCCGAACGCTGCCCAGCCGAGTTGGATTCGACGGTTGATCTATTTCTCGAAGTTGGACCTACCTAACTGAATAGTTTGTCCCAGGTTGGACCTACCTAACTGAATAGTTTGTCCCAGGTAAACATAATCGTCAACAACTTCGAGCGCAGAGTTTCCGATCATTACAGGAGTGGGTACAACATGGGCATTTGACATGATCTTCGTCTTGTCCATGTTCATCTTCAGATCAACTCGCTCCGAGGCTCTGCTAAAATCATCGAGCATTCGACTGAGCTCCTTCATAGTCTCCGCCATGATGACTATGTGCGCATTGGTATTATTATTATTAATTTAAAAGCCTTCTGGGACACACAATTTTGATTTCTATGTGGCGTAGCGAATTTTTTTAAATATGTTTTAAGATAGTCTTTTTGTCACTAAATGGTGCCGGTTACAGATTAAAAGTCCAATTAATAATTACTCCCTACCCCGCCTAACAAAACTCCGTGAAATGACTGGGCTATATTGAGATTTGCCTTGTAATAGACAACGTCGCTTTATGCTTAGTTACCTTTGACTATTTATTATAAGGACTAGCCTTGCGGTAGAATTTCCCCTCTGCCACGGTATGAGAAATAATTAATCATGTGCATTTCCATTGAATTTTATACCTTATCTCTAAACGAGACAGCCTATAATTGCGAAACAATAATTTCGAACTTAGGCGATCTCTCTCTCTCTTTTTTTTTTTCTACTCAATACGAATTAGTCGGAGCCAGAGCTTTTTACATACAAAATATGTGCAAAGAAATCTAAGTAAAAGCTATGGATTGAGCGAAGCAAGCTCGAAATTTGTAACACCATGTCTTAGCGGTGGTCAGAATAGAACGTTAGGGGTTCACGCAAAACTTCTTTTCATAATTATTAACGTTAAAAATTAGAATCTAAAGTTATAGGGAATAAAATCCAAAGTTGCAGATTTCATGTTACCTCGCCCCCCGCAAAAAGTGGCAGAAATGTTTGTTAGTAGAATTACACGCGTAATTAGTCCCTATATAAGTAGTCAAAGTTAGTTACTTGTGCGAAAGAGAATGACTTGTGCAGTGAATTTAGAAAGGTACAATAAGGGCCGGGGCACGCACGCCACGACCGACGACGACGGGCGGGTTTCGTTACTCTTGGGTACCGACAGGCAGTAGTGTCAATTGATTTTGGATGTTATTTCAACCCTTGCAAAGTCGATAATGACATTGGCAGTAACAACTGCTCTGCGCTGCGCTTCGCTGCCGGCAAGTATTTTGAGAAATTAACTACCAAAAGTTTCCAGGTCTTGCGTGAATATTCGTTAACATTATGGTAGGTACCTATTTATTACTGGATAAAAAATCATATTAAAATGGTCTTACGGTTCGCAGCAGGACTCCGATAATACCAATCCTGCGTCCATTCCGCACCACGACGATGTGGTTGTGGACGTAGGGCGTCATATCCGGCTCGAAGGTCGTGTTCACATTGGCGCCCAACATGGGAGAGTTCAGGTGCTCCAAGTAGGGCACTAGGCCCTCCACGCCGTGGTCGAACTCATGGTTACCCAACACCTGCGATAAATGTGTTAATAGTGTGAAAATAAACAAGGAGTTACAAATAAAATAATTAGTAAATAAATAAAAATTTGTTTATTTTCCCAGTCCACAAACATTAGGCAGGTACAAATTAAATAGCTCTTATAAATAGGTTTACATGTCCATATGTCTGTGGGTGAGAATTGGTGCCCGATTTGTGTTTTTTCAGATGAACTCAATAGCTCACTGCTTCAGTCTACCCCGATTAATTATGGTCATGAGTTTATGTATAGCCTATGCCCAGCAGTGAGTTAAAGCTAACTGATTGATTATAAGCGATATGATAACTGTAGGCCTACCACGAGTTTTCACTGTACGTGTCTACTGTAGTTGCGACGAAAATTTTGTATGGCAGAATTAGTTCTCAACGTAACCACTAGGAGCGCTGTACGGCATTCAATACAAAAACTGTAGTATACTACAGTAGTTTTACTGTAGTACCTATATACTATGTTGTTTTTCTACTTTTCAAGTTTTAGGTCTTCTTGCACCAAAGCGTATTTAGGCTAAACATGTCATCAGTACCTATGTGCAGTGTGAGAGACAGACCGTCACTAAATACGTTTAGGCGTAAATACGTTTTAGTGCAAGCCACCGTAAATCGTAGAAACTGAAAACCGGCCGGCGCCAGCGGCGTAAGTATATGTATAATCAAATCTTGTAGGTACGTTATCGTTTCTGTATAATCGGTTTCATTTGCTTACACATATTATTATGCAATACATACATAAGCTCGCGCTATTGTCCTATGGGGATGAGAAGAGACCACGGCCCGTCACACGGTACGATCCTGACAACCTCATAAAGCCTCATTCACATCCAACATATACAGGGTGAAATTGATATCATGAGCATCCTTTTAAACTAAGAGTCTGCCCATCAAACTAAACAACTTTTACTATGGGAGCAAACCGATCGGAGCAAAAAAAAAATCTGCTGTTCCGTACTAAACTGCACCCGCCGCCGCTGCCTACTCGACTCAAATGTATGCAACAGCAGATTTTTTTTGCTCCGACTGGTTTGCTCCCATAGTAAAAGTTGTTCAGTTTGAAGGGTAGACTCTTAGTTTAAAAGGATGCTAATGATATCAATTTCACCCTGTAGTCATAAGTACATCTTTTCATACACGTATATTATTGTAAACATTCCATTTGAATACTAACATGAGCATCATGAGGCAGCATATTCATGAAGTGCTGCGTAACGTTCCACCGCAAGAAGTTGTACCAGATGGTGCCCTGGAAGGTGTCCCCGCCGTTCAGCACCAGAGAGTCGGGCTCTGCCTCCTTCGCCTCCATCACGGCCGTGTAGAGCCGCGCGAAGCCTCCTATACAAGCCGCTTCGGCGGGGTTGCACACGCCGCCAATAGGGCTGACTTCATCGAAGCTGGAAAAAACATTTTAGAGCAGGGGTAGTGTTTATTAGTTAAACCACGCAGATACAAATAATAAAAAAAATCAACATACTTGCTCGTAAAGTGGCTCTTATTGCACCGCTTTTAGGTACATAATGCAAGTAAAAAAAACTTTTTTCTGAATAATCTGTTTTAGTTAAAATATGATAAATAAACGCTTCACTTCATCAAATAATTTATTTTAGTTGACAAATTAATATTAATTTGTGTTATCTATACTATTATAAAACTGTAACAGGAAGTTTGTCTGTACATTGAAGATATTAACAAAAAATAAGTTACGATATGGTTTTTAGGTGTCCCTGATTCCATTTCACCAATTTTTGGATTTTTTGTCTGTCTGTTTGTTTGTGTGTTTGTTTGAACGAGTATCAAGCA
The DNA here is from genome assembly GCA_927399405.1 of Agonopterix arenella. NCBI lineage: Eukaryota > Metazoa > Arthropoda > Insecta > Lepidoptera > Depressariidae > Agonopterix > Agonopterix arenella. Next base: position 8,575,893 of record OV656710.1, read on the forward strand.
AAAACTACTGAACCGATTTTGATGAAACTTTTTTTTGAAAGCTTATGATCTGACTTAAAATCTGGTATATAATTTGTGCGGACGAAGTCGCGGGTTAACGCTCGTAATTACATAAATATTAAGTTTATAACGTGTTTATTATTATGTTGTTTGCAACAAAATATCGTTGGTTGAATGTCGGTTAAAGTCTTTGCCTCTTCGTCGACCTGCGCGCGCATAGCTATCTCAACAAAAGGCACGGAACGCAAAAAAAAGAAGCCCAGCACTATTTTCCACAAATATTAAGTATCAAAAATTGTTGTACTTTACGAAATTTTATTACTTTTTCCTCGCAAGTATGTTGAAAAACGTCGTATAAAACGCGAGAGCGTTGTTACAGCCAAGGCGACTAACTTTGCTCACTTGTATCATAATGTACTATACTCAAATCGTACTTCGACCTCTCACTGTACTCACTAAATAAGTTTCTACTTACTGTGCATGGAAGTCATTGTAGTGTATAATATTTAACTCGAACAAGGCACTGTCCTGTGCAACCACTGATCCCAATACACCTAGAAACACTATCAGATACATCCTTTCAATTCGTTCTACCACAGCCCGTAATGGTTTAATTTTTAACCACGGAGCGGTGCGGTGCCCCAATCTTTTAACACACCAAATGAAAAATATTCTACTTGAAAGGTAGGAATGAAGATCGTAATCTTTCAGTGTAATAAAATGAAAAGGGCCGTATTTTACAGTAATCAGCAATATGCATTAGCTAATTTAATTTGCATGATATAAGTCAGTATTTCAATTCAATAGGCCTTCTGCCTACGCCTGACGAGGTCTACGTTCCGGAGTCAATTTTACTGTTTAAAGTTACATTTGCAAAGAAAATAATTAAAGTTATTACTTAGTTATTTTCTTATTTACATCGTAGGACGGTGGTTTTGAAATAAAATACTCGCAAAACTCATTTTCATCACGTCTCGGGGTCACCAGTTTTAGGATCTCTCGGCATGTGGAGAGGAGATTACAGAGGCGGTTCCCTGAACAACTCTGCAACCTGAGTAGTAAAATGTTTGGAGTTTCTGTGCAGGCACGCGCAACTCTCTAACAAAAAATGTTATATGAAACGTGCACCGCCGCCATTAAATTACTTTGAACGGTATCGGTCTCGACCAGTTTTTAGTATGGAAGTCCCGACTTTTATAACGCAGTGAGTTACATTCTCTTTGTATCTGTGTGTACTGACTTGGCATTTGTTCCTCAATTTATACAAAACTGCGGTTCCCTATTGGTTGCTAAACCGCAGAGTGAAACCTTCATGTGAGAACACACATCATGCACACGACTCTTTTGTGGTCAGAAACGTTGCTAGCTTTCTATCAACCACCTTTAATCGGAATGATGTACCAATATCACATAGATTTTTCGTTTATTTATGTCCTAAAAGTGGTCTATAAGGAATAAAAATATTTAAGTAAACTAGAGAAAAAAAAAATTTCTAACTGGAATCCGGCCCATGCATAAAGATTAAAGGGTATCAAATTAATAGATGTTCGGCATAATCTGGAATTACCGTATCATAATTATATCAAATAGCCTTTGACAACGCTAATCCTAATTTTATCGTGCATTGGCAGGTTTTAATCGCCTTATGAGTTATGTCGGGGCGTATCTTGTTCTCAGATACGAACACACTCAGCATTACATTATTTGATGTTGTGTAAGATAACGCTAAAGTGTCATCTTACACAACATTCGCGTTTAGCGTTAGCGTTTATTTGTTTAAACCTTTGTAGTCACCGGTTTACAGTTTAACGCAACGGCGAAAATTGTACGGAAACGATAATTGGACATTTGTGACGTTGCTTTTTTAACATGGCAAAAATTGTGTTTAGATTTTGCATTTATTTGTTAAAAAGCTTTTGAAGTCTAAAGTGATGACACACCTGCCGTAATTACGCGTCTATTAGGACGAATGGCTCGTACTGGTGTTTCGCCGCTATAGCCCAGTCATTTTACGATTTAAGTCGGGACTAATTAGTAATTGATATTTTTTATCGGTATAGTATTTAAGAGCTAATTTGAGCTTAGAAATGTACCAAAATTAAAAAAAAATTCCTTCAGTAACAGTTCCAAATTTAAAATTGAGACATTATCTCGTTATAAAAAACGTGATGGTAATTTTTTTTGCACATATTTAAGGCATTACCATTATACATACATCGAACTTGGTGTAAATATTTTTGTCTACTTAGACAGTTTTGAAAAATTCATTCGTATTTTCTAATAAAAACCTCATTTTTAAAATTGCAATGCCCATTTTATGGCTCAAAAACAATTTACATTGTTAAATCTAATTCAAATGAGTGCATTGGTATTAATATTTTTAATTTAAAAGCCTTGTGGGACTCACAATTTTGATTTCTGTCGCGTAGCGAATTTTTTTAAATATGTTTTCAGATAGTCTTTTTGTCACTAAATAGTGCTGGTTACAGTTTAAAAGTCCCCTCTTCTAACAAAACTCCGTAAAATGACTGGGCTACTATATGTAAAAGCATTGACGACCCGGTTGGTGCCATGGTTACCACGCCGGACTGCCAAACCAGGGTCCTGGGTTCGAATCCCAGTTCGGTCATGGATGTTTATATGTTTGTGCCGTGGTTGTATGGTATGGTGTCCATAATAAACAGCCTATAGTGCTGGCTTGGGATCATTACAACGTATGTGCCTGTGAGCGCTATTTATTTATTTATAATTTAGGTCGCGTAAATTCGGCAGATGTGTGTGACATTGGATAACTTTGAAAAAGGAAAAGGTTATCAGTAGGAACTATCAGTCAATTGTGTCTTGTTTATAACCACACACAGGTTATACCTAGCTCCCCTAGGTGTTAACGAACAAGGGAAATATACACGAAAGGTTTAATTCAATTTTCATCAGATCTTCCTCAAATTTATATAGGACCAACATGGCCTGGCGGTCACCCCAAACAAACGAATTGATAACCTCCTTTATAATTAAAACGCTTTAAAATACTTAAGGCAGTTAGATTCAGTTAAATATCTTTGACTACTTATATAGGGACTCGCTACGCGTGTAATTTCACGAACAAACATTTCTGCCACTTTTTGCGGGGGGCGAGGTAACACGAAATCCGCAACTTTGGATTTTATTCCCCATAGCTTTAGATTCTAATTTTGAACGTTAAAAATCATGAAAAGAAGTATCGTGTGAATCCCAAACGTTCTAAGTCCGAAATTATTGTTTCGCATTTATATGCTGTCTCGTTTAGTGATAAGGTATAAAATTGAACACATGATTAATTAATCTTATACCGTGGCAGAGGAGAAATGCTACCGCAAGGCTTGTCCTTATAATAAATAGTCAAAGTTAAATATAGACCGGAAATTGACTATTTAATCATAATTATATTAGGTCAAACAACAAGTTTAATTTTAATGTTTATTACATTTAACTAAGGTTCCTAAATTATAATAATATTTTTTCAAAAAAGTGCAGGATTTGGAAAACTATCTTTAAATGCATTGTGCCAATTTTTAAACAATAGGTAAAGAATTTAGAACATACAAAAAAACTTAATTTTCGATAGACCATGAAAATGTCGTATTAAATACTACACCGAACATAGGTCAATCTCTAACATTTTTCTAGATTTTCATTTAGTTATGACAGCGAAGTTATGCCCTTCAGACTTCGCACAGTATTAATAGCGTGAATTGTTTCGCATCTTGATTTTCAAACATTAAGGCTGCACCGACCCTATCGTGCTGCCCCCAATCGTATTTTTTATTTCTTAATAATTAAACAATATTTCCAAAAAACAAGAATGTCACATTGTAGTCATTGCTGGTTTTCAATTTATCGGGTCACTGCGGGTTTGTTTTTATAACGTAAAACATAACAATGCGTAATGGTTCGATAAATTGAAAGCCTATCAGGACTAGAATGTATTATTTATTTATTGATGTTGTAACCTACTAAAATAGTGTATAAGTTCTCAAATACCTACTAACGTTTTTTGTATGAACTATTTATTAAGTTATCTGAAATAAAAGTCTTTTATTTTTTATTTATTTTATAATGTGACATACTTATTTTTTGGAAATGTTGTTTATTTGTTTAGAAACAAAAAATACGATTAAGTGCAGCACAATAGGCTCGGTAGGCTCTTAAACAACCAGTGTTCTTAGTAGAATCTACAAAAACGACATAAAGTTAATTAGCACTACTAAACGTATTATAAACATTTACCTAAATTGTTAAAAAGCAAGAAATTGGTACAATAAAGCATCTAATAAATATCATTAAAGGCACTTACAGTTCTTAGGATTCTTAACTTTTGTTCATAATTTAATATACGTACTAATTAAAATAAGTAAAAAAAGATATTGTACTCAAACAAATACAAAGTAATAATAATAAGTAAAACAATTACGAAGGAGTGCTATTTTAGAAAGAAACAGAAACACATTCCATTTCGTAATAAAAGTAGCACACATACTTTTTGGGTCCTAGATTCCCCCCCCCCCCCCCCCCCCCCGAGAGAATATTTTTACACAGAATATATTACAGAACATTTGATATTCGATTATTTTAGCCCTATCTTTTCTTTTCTCGTGGCAGCATGCGCTATATTGCATGGCAACCAGTCGGCCCCAGCCTCACTATAGCCTACAGATTGATGGATTGATGAAGTGTACCTTTATATTTTCAAAACCAGAATCAAATCTCAAAATGCTGTAGCTGAATCACCGTCCTAACTTTTCTTGGCTAATTTAGCATTACAATTGACATTACATTTTTTAACCACCTGTTTTTGATGAAAAATATAAATATAGGTAAAAAAATAAGAGATACGTATTTTTCCGATTTAATTTTTGACCGATATTTCTATTTTTCATATACTTTTTTCTAAAAAACGTTGGATGAATGGCTATAATACTTTTTAAATAATAAAAATAAAAACTGTCAAATACAATAGAAAAGCCAAACAGGCAAAGGAATAAAATCTCATTCAACCTCTTTTTAATTTTTCAGTATTTTTCAAATAACTTGAGAAAAAATAATGGCTAGAAAAATCTGATAATTTTGATATAACCTTTGAATCACATAATCTCCAAATGGTTTTCTAATTTTGGTACCTTCATAAAAATAAAATGTTATCAATTGTTTGTATCCTGGCTGGTTATACAAAACCAAGCATAAACAAAAGATTTAAAATGATTCCAAATACAAAATAAATACTGAACAAGAAAACAACAATAAATAAATAAAACATTAATCTATCACAATATCTCACGTAATTTATTAACGAAATGTCTTATTTATAAAAGCGAATTTATTGTACCTACAAAGTAATAATAAACTTTAATAATTGTAGATAAAGTTCATTTTCCAGCGCATTCGCGCTTAACACATATTCTACTTTTACAACATCTAACACAAAAGCCTCTCCATATAGTTTTAAATCGCTTGATTCTAATAACTCCTCCAAATAGAAGAGACAATAATTGGGGAGTTGACTGCATCACATATATTTTAGTTTTATCCTCTCAGTAAAAAATACGTTTGAAAATAATGCTAAACTTATATTTTCAGTAATTCTGTAGCTTGAATACTATTATTAATAAAAGGATAAACTATAAAAAGTATCGAAACGATGACGAAAAACAATGACGTCACTATTCATCATTTAGTACAACTTTTCATAAAAAGCTCGTGTTTTGACGTTTGATAAAGAGTTGCTGATTTGACTAGTTGGAAACTCGCGGAATTATACAGACAGATTTCACCCAAACCAGACCGTTATATACCTTCAAGTATAAACTTGAAGCACAGAATAGGTAATAGTATATAGTTCTACATAACTTGAAGATAGACAGTCGAAGCTACGAACGCGTCGAAAAAAATTGCAACCAGCACTGGCCTCTAAACCCTGTCCATATACACGCACACAGACATAATTTGTATAACGCCTCACGCACACCAACCTAAGAAAGTTGGCTCCTTTTGTTTTATACGGTAGAAGCGTGAGGCTCATTCTAGATATATACTTTTTCTAAGACCTTATGCTTAGGCTGATACGTATCATACATTTTCCGCATCAATTGGTCTAAATCATGTCTAAATATGTTCTATGTCTTTGTTACAGTCAAACTTAATTTGACTTCTACAAGTGTGACAGGGTTAAGTACATATTTATATCGTCATCGTTTTAACCTAAAAACATGGATAACTATTAAAAAAAGTGACCTCTTTGGATCACGACATTTTCTACCTTGTTGACATGAGAATAGAGTATACTATATATTTAAACAACAACATATGATTGACTATCATAAAATATGTTTTAGATCTACAGAGTAAAGAAGAAGCTTGTGAAAATGACACTTACACTTTCAGTAATTCTTTAGTTTGAATACTATTTTAAATAACTGGATAAAGTATAAAAGTAAAGCTCGACCAGAAAAATAAAAAACCTCGCCATGTTGCGGAAAATCTATGGAACTAATTTATGTACTGAGAACACTGACGTTAAAGGCTATAGTCAATTGCAGCGCCCCCAGACCAGGTTTTTTATATTTCTGGTCAGGCTATAAGGAAATATTGATGATGTCTCAAGTCTGTATTCAGCACAAATGTTCAATAGCGCTCGTTTTGACGACCGATACTAAATAGATGCTGATTTGACTAGTTGTCAAATAGCCTGTGTCAACCTTTTGCAAGCCACGCCCCTTTCTTTATTCAGTAGATTTTTAAATAGAGAAGATAATACATTTTTGAAAGAATACTAAACCTTACTGCAATGACTTAAGGTGGTTTCAGTCCATACAAAAGTTTGACGCACAATACGCGAATTAATAAAAGTAATATTTTATATATGGAAAAATAGTATAGAAAATCTAGTTGCCGCGTAACAAATAACATTTGTAATTTATAATATAATTAAATTTATAATAAAATTAAGATATAAAGCTTTTAAAATTTTGTATGAAAAATTTTAAAGCTTAATATCTTCGTAATTATTTTATAAATTGCAAATGTTATTTGTTACGCGGCATCTAGATTTTCTAAACTATTTTTCCATATATACAAAGTTACTTATGTTAATACCGTCTATGCGTATTGTGCGTCAAAGTTTTGTATAAAATTGACCCCTCTGCAACCGCCTTAAGATTTTATAAACATTGTCTCAATACAACAGTAAAAGTAAATCTTAATAATTGGTAATATGAAATGGGGCTAATTAGAAGCGCGCTCCATACGAATGAAGTCTGGTGATATTTAATAGTATAAGGGATGCTAGTCAAATAATCACCACCTTACTTGAGTTTATATTATTTTATTGTGCTGTTACACATGGGTTCACAAAAAATGATCACACTATAGCGTAGATACAACAAAGGAGCGCGAGAGACGAGGGCGCGAGCGCGTGCGCAGTAAACGGATCGACTCCATGCTATGTTATCTTAGTACATACTAGAACGCTGATTTTCCATAGACAGCTTCCGCCATCTATCGGTTATGTTTCGAAGCACTATGTGTTGAACTAGGGTTCATATCGGAGCGACAGCGCGCTACAGCGGTGACGCTGCGCTGTAGTAGTGAAAGATATCGCCCATATCAATCACTGTCTTGTTGTTCTAGCAGGCTAGACAACCGGCTCACGATTCGGGTAACATGGTTCGATCCTCGTGTCGGCCGATCGTCTTTTACAATTTTATTTCATTATGTGGCTCCCCCCGGTGCTAATAAGCGACAACGCTAATAATTAGGACGACCTAAAATTCAAGGCGAGTTACCTATCTATATCCAATAAATATATTAATCTATGGTTCCGAGGCCGACTGACGAGGGCGCAAGCGCCTTGGCGGCTCGCGAGTGGCCGTTACAAAAGCCGAAAGGCCGATCGCTGCCTAGCTACTTGCTGCGGCTCGCTGGTGCATTTGTCGCCCAGCGACACATTCCTTACAATAGTTTAATAGTTTATTAGGTACAATTTGCAATACTAACTATTTAAAACAATCTATAAACTAATCTCTATTTTTGTATGAAGTCAGTTTTTGGTTAAAATGTATAGTTTTAAAGTTACAGTTCCTCGAAGATTTCCATACAAATCTTAAATTAATCCTGACATTAAAACTGTATATTTCGAAAATCCGACTTCACACAAACATAGAGATTAGTTTCTAGATTGTTTGTGAAAAATTTCATAGACGTTAATTGGATAGGATTGAAAATATCACCAGACTTCGATTGTATGCAGTGCGCATTTAGGCTCTCGGAATAAACTTCTCTTAAAATTGTCTCTTTATTGATAGTAGGTAGATCGTTGAATTTCCATGCGTATTCTTGGCTTCCGAGATCCCAGCTTAAGAGTATGGAGTGCGAGGGTTCACGTTGATCATCTCCGTAGTGCTGTGAAATGAAAATAAAATTGGTTTGACAAGTCATTCGGGCAAGATCAAAAACGAATGCGATAATTTTGAAAAAAATATAGTATTTCGAACGAATTCGAACTCATCTACGTGGCTTATAAGACTTCAGGATTAATACAGGAAACATGTAACCGTTGATAAATTTTATGGCGTAAAAATCCCATTAAACTTTTAGAAAAGTATCAAAATTATCTGTACAGTACGACCAAGAAAATAATTAACCTCGGCAATCTTCGTTAGCGTCGACTCCCCGACAAAACCCGAAGTCGTTTTACTAAACGACTTACGACTTACTTCGATTACTATCAAAGGGTGCAAAGTCGGATAGCAGCGAAAAGTGCGCGAAAACAATTAGCCAATCGTTGCAAGGCATTGAAGGTGGCACATCCTGATTGGTCAACGTAATTTCGCGCTTTATTAAAATTTGCCTACTGCGCTGGTGCGTCGAGGGAACTTATAAATCGGGTACAACTGTAAGATCCATTCGGAGGCGCAATAGGTATATTCACTAAATTATTCTACCATTTGTTTAAGCCTCCGAGCCCCCAGTGTTGCCCCAATCGTATTTTTTTATTTCGAAGCAATTATGCAACATTAAAAAAAATCACATTGTAGTCATTGTTGGTTTTCAATCTATCGAAACATTATGGATTACTCATCATCATCATCGGCCTATACAGGGTGTCCCAGAAGTGGTGGTCTAAAATGGACGAGGGGGTAGTGGAGATCATTTCCAACAATTTTGGTCCCATACACATAGGTCCGAAAATGAACGGTTCAAAAGTTACACTGAATCTTCAACTTTTTGAGAAAAAGTCGACTTGTCGCTAGAAAAATGCTAATTTCAAAAAACTATGAAACATTACTAACTTTTTGTTTCAATTTCATGTTCCTTAATAGTGTACCTTTGTAACGAGACCAGTTTCAATAAAATTGCGATCGTGTGTGACAAGCAGGAGACGATTTTGTGACAGACTATTGCCTGACTCAGAAGCTTGCAGTAAAAAAAATTATTAAGTATTTATTTTCCGTGATTTTATTGAAAATGGTCTCGTTACAAAGGTACACTATCAATAAATAAATAAATTTATGTATGCAATTAAAACAATAAGTTGGAAATGTTTCATAGTTTTATTGAAATTAGCATTTTTGTAGCGACAAGTCGACTTTTTCTCAAAAAGTTGAAGATTCAGTGTAACTTTTGAACTCGTCCATTTTAGACCACCAGTTCTGGGACAACCCTGTATACAGAAGGGCCGCCATTTCTGGGACACCCTGTATACAGAAGGGCAGGGCACAGGCCTACCGTGCCCTGCCCTTCTCTATACATCGTGGGCGTTTATGAGCGTTAGTCCACCACGCTTGACCAATGCGGATTGGTAGACTTTACATGCATCGGAATTTGTTGTTCAGCGTATGCAGTTTTCCTCACGATGTTTTCCTTCACCGTTTGAGAGCAGTCAGTACTACGTACAGAAGTTAGAAAACTCATTGTTACATGACATGTTGTCCGTGCGGATTCGAACCTGGACCCTCATGGTTGAGTGTCCATATCTCTTAAGGAAGATAGTAACTACAAAGATTATAAAAACAAACTCGTAATGATCATATAAATTGAAAATCACCAATAACATGCTTAATGACATTCTTGTTTTTCTGAAATTTGGTATAATTGTTAAGAAATTTAAAAAAATACCCTTTACCGGAGGCTCGGTGTCTCCTTAACTCTGTGACTAAATACAAACTCAACGCTACAAATTAAATACGTATATTTCATGATAATACAACCACAGTATTACTATAAGCCTCACAGTATGACAACGCTCTTGTAGGCGGCCGCCCCCCCCGGCGCCGCGCCCGTGTACTTAGGCTGTCATGCGCAGATATGCAAGGCAATACCGACACTTTCATACAGATCTCGTGATGCGACCCCCGCCACCCGCTTCCCCGCAAGGTCCCCTTCGTTGCTCTGCGCAATTACATCCGTTGCCGTACTGTAAGGACTATATAGTTATGCTGTGATACAACTCACGAGCTCTTAGGCTGAGCTGGTATCTGTGCTGAGGTGTCAACGGCTGGATGCTCGTCTATTTCGAAGAAGGATTGGGTCGGGTATGGACGGTATCTGGGATGGGACGAGTTAATACATATAGCCCATACAAATATACAAAATACCATAAGTTCGGAGGTATGCGTAAAATATGGGTGAGCTTGGGGCGAACACAAAAGACCAGCGATGGTGGCAGTGTTACATAACGACCTTTGCTTTCAATAGCCCAACCACAAATAATAATAATAGGCCATACAACTAGGGTAAACTATACTATTGTTGGCACACAACTAGTCATTGGCACTTTGCGTTTTCAACACAAATATTAAGAATTGTTATATCATAAAATACATTTGACGGCCCGGTAGCAGTCTGTAGTGAACCTGCCTGCTGTGCCGAGGGTCGCGGGTTCGAATCCCGTAAAGGACAAATATTTATATGATGAATATGAATATTTGTACCCGAGTCATGGATGTTTCTATCTATATATGTATTCTATAACGTTGTCTAGTCATCATAATACAAGTCCAGGTACTTTAAATGTGACTAGATAATTTGTGTTACTAAAAAAAAAAAAAAAAAAAAAAAGATCCAAGATCTTTATCCAAGATATTTATTTATTTAATTTTGGTATTTTAATAAATTATGAAAATAATGTTAGAATTTTGTTTAACTACCTTGCTATCAATTTCTGGCACTGCCAATCATTATACTCAGGTATAGTGCCAATCACTGTAATTGTATTAAGTGCCAATCGTTGCAATTGAAGGCATGGTTTCAACTTTTGTGCAAATATTTGTTTCAACAAAACACCAAAATATCATATACAGGTTGAAAGTGACAGCCTAGCAAATACTGTCACGGTGAACTCATACCATCAAACTGAACAACTTTCACTATGGAGCCTACCTCAGGAAACGCGAAAAAAAATCTGCTGTCCCATACATTTTAGTCGGGTAGGTACAGCAGTTTTTTTTTCCTTTTCCTGAGGTATGCTTCATAGTGAAAGTTGTTTAGTTTGATGGTCTGAGTTCACCGTTTCAGTATTTGCTAGGCTGTCACTTTCACCCTGTATAAGGTCTAACAAAATTTGCTGAAACAATTAGGGGATGGTTAGACCATCAAACTGAATAACTTTCTCTATGGGACCAATATAGAAATCGCGAAAAAGAAGTCGAGTTATATTGCAGTTTTGTATGAGAGTGCTGATTTTTCGCGATTTTGATATTGGTCCCATAGAGAAAGTTGTTCAGTTTGATAATCTGATCATCCCCTTAATATAGTTTCACCTAATTTTGTTAGACCTTATATTATTATCTTCGATATAGTGATTACTGAGGTGAAGATACGATATAGTGAAGATATTATTAAGATTAAATCACATAAAGGTACAGGAATATCTAAACTAAAACTAAGGGAAAATCAATTTACATTACAGGGTAATATCGCCACAGAATTTTGTGCTTCCTAAACCAATGAAAAAATATTTGAAAGGAACGGATCTTTCCCCAATGAAGATGAAGTATCTATTTTTTTTATTCAATTTCAAGACTCAGATAATTAAAGATCTCTACTAAAATTTTTAGGCTATTAAATAAGAGACATGAGTAGTATTCGGTAAAATTATAATTTTGTTGGTTTGTACTCGTTGATTTGTACAAAGTTTAAGAATAACTGGTAATGAAAGATATTGAGGTTTGGTGCCAATGACTGGTTCTTAGTGCCAATGTTTGTACCTGGACTATACTTTCGGGTATATATTTTTTCAATCGCAAATTTATAATTAAGCCTTTATATCTAAACATAAAATTGAATTTATAAGTATGTCAAGTCTGGCTAAGCCTTAAGGTGCCAATCATTGTATATTTTACTCTAATAAGAGAATGCAAACCTGAAAATAGTTTGTGCAGAAACGATAACTGAACTACATTTAATTAGTAAAACTAAATAAACATCGAATTTTGCGTTATAGATTTGTACAAAATATTTTTAGGTTTTTTGATCATTAAAATAATTTTTGTTTTATTTAATTACTGGTAAATCTGGTAATAAAGGTTTGACAAGCAGTATGATGCCTGTGCCTACCCGCTAGCTCAAAGCGCGAAGATAACATAACACTGACCTCTTGGAGTACCTCACGTGTATTACAAGCAGTATAATGCAAAGCGGTAGGCAGAGTGTGCCCAAGTTAGCCTGCTAGCTCAAAGCGTGTAAATATCACAACACTGACCTCTTGGAGCACATCACGTGTATTACAAGCAGTATGATGGCCAACAGCAGGCAGAGTGTGCCCAAGTTAGCCTCTGCCTACCCGCTAGCTCAAAGAGTGAAGATAAAATCACACTGACCTCCTACAGCACCTCACGTGTATGACTAGCAGTATAATGCCCAGAAGTAGGCAGAGTGTGCCCAAGTTAGCCTCTGCCTACTCGCTGTTAACAGCGCTGCAGCTTTTGCGTCAGCATAAATGTTGAGTCAGAACCTTTTTCATCGGCGCAATACGGCTCGCACAGTGTCATATTCCAACACCTATACCTACTATATCGTGTTTGTTATTAAATGGTCCATCGTGAGAGCTCCCTGTTGCTGTTGCGGCTTTGCCTTGCAACCTCCTTATACGGACTCAATAGTGTCCCCTACTACCTTTGTCTGTCATTGTTTTTCCTGTGTTGTTCCCAAGAAATAAATGAGTTACCTATCTATCTATCTGTCGCTAGCTCAATGCGTGAAGATAACATAACACTGACCTCTTGGAGCATCTCACGTGTATGACGAGCAGTATGATGCCCAACAGCAGGCAGAGTGTGCCCACGACCACGTAAGCGACGCCGAGGAACGGATTCTTGCCGCCGAGGAGCGATGTCGTCGATATTATAAACGTTTTGGTTCCATCGAAGTCTGTTACTGGGTAATCTGGAAGATAATAACATGCGTTAAACCAATAGTTTTTAATTACTAACATAACTTTAGGGGTGTTTTCAGACCATGAAACTAAACAATTTACCCGAAAGAACATGGGTCGAAAAATGCGAATTTTTTTTGGAATTTCCATACGGTAATAGTGCGGATTGGCCGATCGATTTTCTATGGGAGCACCACAAATTTTTCTCGTTTTTCGACCCATGTTCCTTAGGGAAAGTTGTTTAGATTCGTGGTCTGAATACACCCTTAAAGTTATGTTGGTAATTAAAAACTAGTGGTGTATTATTCTTAATGAAATCACTTATTGAATAATTGAATATGAATTTGAGACAAACTGTAATGTTTTCCCTCAACTATCTCCACATTTCGTCACGGAATCCTACCGATCTCTGATAGAAATCGGAATCTGAATTGGTTTAAATCCAAGGTGCTGAGGTATTTGACCACCAACCAATAGTGTCATGGGAACAGTCGCAACCATCAATCCTCTTCTCTCTATTGTACTTATTATTGTTATTTTCCTGTTTTTTAGTCGATTGTTAACTAAATTTTGTGTAACTGACCAATGCTGTGTGCGCCTGTCAGATGTATATGTATTAGAAATAGATTTTTAGTGTCCCTATGTTATTTTAAATGTTTAAATATGTATACTGTTTGTGTGCCATATTAAATAAAATAAAATAAAAATAGAAATGTTTTACCGGCTAGAATAGAATATAATAATATTTATTTGCTTGAAATATGGTACATCCACCATGATAAGGGAAATAGTAAGGCCTTTTAAAGTGCGTCACTACTTTTAGGACATATCTATAAATATAACTAACTACACTATTATAAAACTGTAGCAGATTACTAGTTACTTCGTAACCTTTGACTATTTATTATAAGGACTAGCCTTGCGGTAGCATTTCCCCTCTACGGTATAAGATTAATTAATCATGTGCATTTACATTCAATTTTATACCTTACGAGCGTTAACCCGCGACTTTGTCCGCACAAATTATATACCAGATTTTAAGTCAGATAATAAGCTATCAAACAAAAAAAGTTTCATCAAAATTGGTTGAGTAGTTTTTGCGTGATGCTCGTTCAAACAAACAAACAAACAGACAGACAAAAAATAAAAAAAATTGTGATATGGAATCAGGGATACCTAAAAACCATATCGTAACTTTTTTTGTTAATATCTTCAATGTACAGACAAACTTCCTGTTACAGTTTTATAATAGTTTAGATCACTAAACGAGACAGCCTACAATTTCGAACTTAGAACGTTTAGGGTTCACACGAGACTTCTTTTCATGATTTTTAACGTTCAAAATTAGAATCTTAAGTTATGGGGAATAATATCCAAAGTTGCAGATTTCATGTTACCTCGCCCCCCGCAAAAAGTGGCAGAAATGTTTGTAAGTAGAATTACACGCGTGGCTAGCCACGCTATATAGTATTATATTAGCTCTATTATATAGGGACTATGCGGACCAAATTGGCAGCGTACTTAAGAAGGGTCAGATCAAATGTACCCGAAACCGACGAGCGTGTATGAAGCGACTTATGACTGTGGAAGAGGCGAAAAAGGTATGTCAGGATCGTAGCCGATGGCGATCCGTTGTCTCTGCCTACCCCAATGAGACACAAGCGTGAGTATATGTATGTATGTATGTATATAATTTGTGCGGACGAAGTCGCGGGTTAACGCTCGTTATTTATAAAAACTCTACAGTTTGAGTTGCGCACCGTTGTAGTGGTTGGTGACTTGGTGGGTTATTCGGGAATTGTAGGATAGAACGGGTGCGAATAACTTTGCACCTGCACCTTATTGCCGCGCAGAGAGAGTAGCTATTCATTTAAATCTGTTTGCGGTGTGGTTCTCCTATACGGCTAGTACTAGTATTTATTGTCTAGTAGTATTATACTTACTGTAATCCACTTTAAGGTGGTTTCAGTCCATACAAATGTTTGACGCACAATACGCAAAGACGGGATTAATAGAAGTAATATTTTATATATGGAAAAATAGTTTAGAAAATCTAGTTGCCGCGTCACAAATAACATTTGCAATTTATAAAATAATTACGAAGATATAAAGCTTTGAAATTTTTCATACAAGATTTAAAGCCCTTAGCGACGCCGTTGGTGAACCCTTGCTGCGCGTGGTCGACGCTGCGGTACAGCCACTATCAGGTCCTCGTTCTGCAAAGTATTACGTCGGCCGTACTGTACTATACTTACTGTAGTCAACTTTAAGCCTGTAGGCGCCCTTAGCGACGCCGTTGGTGAACCCTTGCTGCGCGTGGTCGACGCGGCGGTACAGCTTGCGGAACGTGGGCAGCGCCGCCGTGCGCATCCACACTATCAGGTCCTCGTTCTGCAATGTATTACGTCATGACATGAAGCGTAGATTCTTTATTGTACACAAAAACAACATTATTATGAAAAATAACAATAAGTCGTGATGTACAAAGCTACAAAGGCGAGCTTAACTCTAAAAGAGTTTTCTTCCAGTAAACCGTTGGGTGAGAGAATAACTAATGTGTCTAGATCTACTTAATTATGAGATCATAAAATACACCTACCTATACCTACCTGTTAATTATAAATAATAATCTTAACTGTAATAACAATGTTACAAAAGTGTGTCTGTACATTGAAGATATTAACAAAGAAAAGTTATGGTATGGTTTTTAGTTGTCCCTGATTCCAAATCACCTTTTTTTTATTTTTGTCCGTCTGTTTGATTGTTTGTGTGTATGTTTGTTTGTTCGAGCATCGAGCAAAAACTACAGAACCGATTATGATGACACTTTTTTTGTTTGATAGCTTATAATCTGACTTCAAATTTGTGCGGACGAAGTGGCGGGTAAACTCTAGTATACGATACATCTATTCAAAAAAGGTTCTTGTTCCTTGCCATCTTAGAAGATAAAGCTAAGTGTAGAAATACACCTACAAACTATAAGAGGCGTAATTTCGTCAGGGTGTGTCCCAGTCTTATACCGTGGCAGAGGGGAAATGCTACCGCAAGGCTAGTCCTTATAATAAATAGTCAAAGTGCACGGTAGATTGTAGCCTGTAGTTGTTACCTACGTAAAACTTGGTCTATACAACGTTTTAATGTTGTATACATGGTGTAACAAAATACCATGGTACACCATGGTATCTAGCTATCTATGTGATATTATTTTGAATAAAAATATTTGATTTGATTTGATATGATTTATCCTAGTAATATTAAAAAACGTGGTTTAGAATTTAGACCATCAAACTGAACAACTTTCCTTGGAGACAATGTCGGAATAAAACTTTAAAAATCTGTTTGGGTCAAGTCTCTTCTTCTTTAGAACAGTTGTATGCCTCGCATGCCACCCCCGAGAAAACGATAAAAATAGAAATGTGCTTCCATCTTTATTATTTTACGTATGCCAGAAAGAGCGCGCATGTAGTTTTACTCGTTTAAACGCTTTGTCGTGGCTAGCCGTGCAGATCTTTTTTCGCTATTTCAATGTTGGCCCCATAATGCAACTTGTTCAATTTGATGGTCCGAAGCACGTTTCAACAACATATTCGAACGTCAACAGGGTCGAATTCATTATTATTGGATGAAATCATGATAAACAATTGAAAGTCAATTGTTTCAAATTCGCAACAGGATAAATAGAAGTATTATTTTGTTCATTATATCATACAAGCGACCCGCATACTTCAATTTCGAGGCATGTTTTGTACCCACTGTCCATTACAAGTGGCGCACTCCCCGTCACATTGGCCAGAGTTTCGGTACAACTAGTGAAACGTGGATATTCAGAGTTTTCAGAATATCTCTGACTACTCCCGAATATGGTCGTGAGCATTTCAAGAAATTCTCTAAATTATAGTGAAAACCATATAAAAATTCGTTCCGTGGCCGTGATTTAGGAGAAGTCAGCGGAGAAACAGCAATGACTAGTAGACGCGGATAGCGACTCTGTTTTATACTATTTATTATGACTTTCTTCTGCGTACTTCAGTTTCGAGGCATATTATTGTATTGTACCCACTGCTGCTTTGTAAGTGGCGACGGGCTCACTCCTCGTCACACTGAAGAAGTTCTGAGGTTTCAGAATATCTCGACTACCCACTCGGGGAATATACAGGGTGACTGGTAATTCGACCTATTCCTTGAAAGGGGTTATACTAGAGTTCATTTGCAACAATTTTTCCCCAGTTAACTGGGGGTCGAAAATCGCTTGTTTTCGAGTTCTCTCATTTTTAAGAATTTTTTGAATATTTCCGTTTTTCGACCTAAAAATGACAATTGTGAAAAAAATACTCCACTCTCTGCACTCTGTAAGCATTTTTCTAGTAGCTGATGAATGAGCGACTACTTTAAACTAAAATACATGTGAAAAATACCCAAAACCACCGAAATAAAAGGTTATAAACCGCAAGACAACAATTTTTTATTTGGATTTTGTTTCAATCCAAAGAGGATTACTCAAAAAAAATTTATGACACTTGGCGTACAAATTGCGGAAATAACTTCCTCAATTCCTAAGCTTTCCAAAAAGATGCAAAAGTTGTGTACTTTAGTTCAAGTTTGGAAAATAAACCTTATTAAACACGCAGATGTGAATTTTATTCAAAAAGTTATTGGTTTGGTGAAAATAAAAAAAAGAGTAAAATAATAATGTTTAGTACCTAATCATATGAAATTACAAATTTTGTTTTAAAGTTTTACATTTAAAAATCACAAGTCTTGCTCAAATTGTCTTCCTCCGTTACGTATGCAAGCACGAAGCCTGCGACGTACTTCGCTTACTGTCACTCGAGTTGAAAGCGTGTCTTTAATTTGTTGGGCAGCTGCCAAAATCCTCTCTCTTAATTCTTCTTGAGAAGAGATAGGTGTACGATACACCAATGTCTTCATATGACCCCAAATGTAGAAGTCGCATGGGGTTAGATCGGGACTCCTAGCCGGCCAAGGGATCGGGCCGCCTCGACCAATCCATCTCAGTGGATAGTTCTCATCCATCCACTGTCGCACGCCCCGGTAATAGTGGGCTGGGCAGCCATCATGTTGATACACCAAAGCTGTTCTTGTGGTAAGCGGCACATCCTCCAGCAGCGGACGTAACTCTTCTCTTAAAAAGTTTTCATAGGCGATGCCGGTTAGGCGTGCCGGCAGAAAGAATGGCCCGATTAAATTATTGTGCACGATTCCCATCCACACATTAAGTGAGAATCTGTGCTGGTGAGCTCCTTCGTTAGATTTTCTCGGATTCTGACCTTTAGGGGCCCAAAAATGCAGATTATGATAGTTTGTAATACCATCACGGTCGAAGTTCGATTCATCTGTCCACAAGATTGTTTTTAGATACTCAGGGTCTTCAATGTCTGCATTTATTAGAAATCTGCAGAAATCCATCCTTCTGACAGGATCTCCCTCCTCGATAGCTTGTACTGGCGTGTAATGGAATGGATACTGCCGTGCTGTGTGCTGAGTGAACCAGACTTTCCACTGAGACATACCAAGCTGCCTAGCCACAATTCTTGTTGAAGTAGTGCCGTCTGCTTGAAAACACTGCAAAATTTGCTCCTCTTCGATTGGATCACTAACGCTAGGTCTACCAGCGTCGGTTTGGCGACGTCGAACCGATCCCGTTTCTCGAATGCGCCGATATGTCGTACCAAACACGCTGACATCAGGTAAACGGCGGGTAGGAAAACGTCTTTGATAGTCTCTTCGAGCAGCAGCAGCGTCACCATCACAAAACCCGTAACAATACATGATATCCGCGTATTCTTCATTTTGGTAAGCAGCCATTTGAAAAGGAAGCTGTTTTAGCGCAGAATTTAAGTTAGTTAACAACGACACGTCCGAACTCCAAGATGGTTGAAACTAACTGATTACTTAATGAATTGAGCGAATGAGTGGGCCTCGATTGTGAACCTTAGTACAAACATTCCCGAATACTTACAAAAGAGAAACAATGTAAGCAATAAAATGAAAGAGACAAAAGCAAATCGGCATCTTGTAAGGTTCGCTTCTAGGAAATCCGCTACCTGCTCTGCCATTGTTAACAATTTTTTTCAAACTCTTGTCAAAGTAGACAACATTTGCACCTTTTTGGAAAGTTTAGGAATTGAGGAAGTTATTTCCGTAATTTGTACGCCAAGTGTGATACATTTTTTTTAAGTAATCCTCTTTGGATTGAAACGAAATCCAAATAAAAAAATTTTGTCGTGCGGTTTATAACCTTTTATTTCAGTGGTTTCGGGTATTTTACACATGTATTTTAGTTTAATGTAGTCGCTCATTCATCAGCTATTAGAAAAATGCTTACTTAGTGCAGAGAGTGGAGTATTTTTTTCACAATTGTCAGTTTTAGGTGGAAAAATGGATTTTTTCAAAAAAATCTTAAAAATGAGATAACTCGAAAACAAGCGATTTTCGACCCCCAGTTAACTGGGGCAAAATTGTTGCAAATGAACTCTAGTATAACCCCTTTCAAGGAATAGGTCGAATTACCAGTCACCCTGTACAGGGTGAAATTGATATCATTAGCATCCTTTGAAACTAAGAGTCTACCCATCAAACTGAACAAGTTTCCCTATGGGAGCAAACCGATCGGAGCAAAAGTCTGCTGTTCCATACTAAACTGCAATGCCTCGACTCAAATATATGCAACAGCTGATTATTTTTTTGCTCTGATCGGTTTGCTCCCATAGTGAAAGTTGTTCAGTTTGATGGGTAGACTCTTAGTTTAAAAGAATGCTAATATGCATGCATTATGGATTTTTGTAGCCAGCTCTAGTCCCACTTCTGGGACATACCACATTCCTCACTCATCTGCTAACTTTTCAATTAAAAGAGAAAGGTTTCCACATTAAAGAAGCAGATAGACGGAGATTAGAGTAGGTAAAGTATTTTGTTTTAAGTTTTTCTTTTTATTTTATTAACATAAAGTAAAGTATAATTGATTGATTGATTGATTGAACATCAGAAGAACATAAACTGTAGTACAAGTGTACAATACGCAGCTATAACTATTATATAACTTAAGTTTCTAAGGCAATGATAATTGAATAGTAGTGGATGTCATACAAATCTGCATAAACAGTAATTGACAAGGTAACGGTTCATCATCATCATCAGCCTATAATCGTCCACTGCTGAACATAGGCCTCTCGCAAGGCGCGCCACAAGATTCTGTCCTGGGCCATCGTCATCCAGTCGCTCTCAGCAACCTTTTTTTAGGTCGTCCGCGGCTAGCAGGGCGTCCCACACTACGCCTAGCCCAGTCATTTTACGTAGTTTTGTTAGGAGAGGTGGGAAGTAATTACTAATTGGACTTTTAAACTTTAAGCGACACCATTTAGTGACAAAAAGACTATCTGAAAATATATTTAAAAAAATCGCTACGCACCATAGAAATAAAAATTGTCAGTCCCAAAATGCTTTCAAATTAATAATTTTAATACTAATGCACTCATTTGAATTAAATCTAACAATATAAATTATTTTTGAGCAATAAAATAGGCATAAATTTAAAAAATGAGATTTTATTAGAAAATACGAATGTATTTTTCAAAACCTTCTAAGTAGACAAAAAATATTTACATCATGTTTGAAGTATGTATAATGGTAATGCCTTAAATATGTGAAAAAAAAATTAGCATCAGGTTTTTTATAACGAGATAAATAGCAAAATTTTTAATTTTGAACTGTTGCTGACGGGTTTTTTTTTTATTTTGGTACATTTCTAAGCTCAAATTGGCTCTTAAATACTATACCGAAAAAAAATATCAATTACTAATTAGTCCTGGCTCAAACCGTAAAATGACTGGGCTAGCCTGCCAGTTCGTGGTCTCAACTCTAGAACTCTGACACCCCATCGGTTGTCAGTTCTTCGACAGATATGACCAGCCCATTGTCAACATTCAGCTTACCAATTTTCTGAGCTATGTTAACCACTTCAGTTGACGTTAGAAAGAGAATAATACCTGGAATCCATTATTGTCCGTGTTATTAGGATCCAGCTCCCACACGTTGACATGCCAGTTCACCGGTTTCGAAAAGTTCGCAAAAGCTGAAAAAGGTCATTAACATTTACTTAGTTGATCGGTCACCATATTTGTGTGAGAGGTCTATGCCCTGAAATCTTTATTAAAGAGGCCATGTCGCTCTGTGGGTTTGATAACATTATGTAAGTTCACAGACATTATAATATTAATAAAACACTAGTAACAACAAAGTGACGAAATAGAAAAATAAATAACTACTAATTAAAAGTTTCCTATTAAATAATTTCTATATTTATAGCTTTTACTTAGGATACTTTGCACATGTTTTGCATGTAAAAAGCTCTGGGTCTAACTGATTCTTATTGAGGAGAATAGTCGAGCTCGGTTTTTTTTGCATGGATAAACCAAAAGATGTGTGACCACAACCATAATCGACGTGCAAAAAAATTTCGAGCTCGCTTTGCTCGCTCCGTAATTTTTTTGTGTGGGCTTCTTATAAAGCAGGCACTTCACTCTCGCGAGAACTATCAAGGAAAATTACTATGGCTTATGACGCCAACAGCCGAGAACATTGTTCTCGGCTGTTCTGGGCAAGAATGTAGTGTCCGCATAAAGATAAGGAGGCGGTAAAATCGGTCTGCGCCCCGGGCGGCATAAACCCACGCTACGCCACTGCCTGAATGGGTTCTCTACAGACAGGTGATGATGAAGTATAAACTCACCAGCTCTAAGATCGCCGTTATAGTCGGTAAGGTCCGGGTTGCGGAACTTGATCTTCTTGTCGGAGTCCCACGCTATTCCCGTGCGCAGCACTGGCACGGGGTCCGACGAGTACCCGGGGTACACCGTCAGCGTGTCTGGAAGGTCAGCACGTGTTAGATTCATTACGATAATAACTACACTTTACGAAATATCAGCGTTTTATTTTATAGAGGTGTTAGGGTAAACAGTTGCATTACTTTAAGGGGTGATTGTACTTATGATACTGAACAACTTTCCCTAAGAAACATTTAGAAAATACGTAAAAGAAATTTTGGACTTCCTATAATAAACCCCATTCAAGGAGTCCGTGTGGCATGGGGCTATCTCTGTCCCACATTTGCATACAAATGACAGTGACAACAAATGAGACTGCCCCGCCCATAAGCTTAACCAACCGGTTTAAAATCATAAGGCCTGTTCATACCGTGTACTCAATGAGATTAAAAAAAAAGATTTTTTTTAAAAGGTAGTTTTTCAACATTACATTTTGGTACATTTAAATGTAAACATTTATGAATAAACAAATGTAGAATTTTTTATCGCAACTGTAATACTGATTTAATAACAATTAATTCTTATAAACAATAAAAAATAAACTCGAATTTACTAAACTTTAAGTTAACTTTAAATTAAATTAAATAGTACAACATAACAAATATAAACAAGGCAAGGCAAGTTCAACCCAGGTCATAGATTCCCAACGATCGCAGTGATGAGACGTCTGAACGGCACGAAGCGCATGAACAGACTAAAGATGACTCACAATGTGAACGCGGCCTATGCGCCTTATCCTCGTCCAATCACAAGCAAGATTAATTTTTCGGTACCACATCGACTCGCTGAACGGGGTATAAATGCAATCAGCTGAACAAACTTTTGTATGAAAAAAGTCGGTACACTTATCCCTTAAAGTAATGCAACTGTTTACCCTGGGTTTACC
Source organism: Agonopterix arenella (assembly GCA_927399405.1). Lineage (NCBI taxonomy): Eukaryota > Metazoa > Arthropoda > Insecta > Lepidoptera > Depressariidae > Agonopterix > Agonopterix arenella. The sequence continues at coordinate 8,599,027 of OV656710.1, forward strand.
CTGTTTACCAGGGTGTTAGGTACACTAATAATTTGGCTCCGACCAACTCAAACCGAAAACTTTCGCTTTCGACTCTTTTTTCTGAAATTTTTATGAGTGTTGTTACTAAACTGGCAAGTTATTTGAAAAGTTGCTCTATTTAATCAAGTTTTCAAAATGGTATCACACTTGGAACTTCTTATTTTTAAAAAGTTGTAATAAGGAGAATGGGCTAAAATGTATGGAGCTTGGTTCAAATTTCTTTAAATGCCCCCAGGGTTCACACTACCGGCGTTTGACACATTACGTACCTTGATCTCCGTGTGTTGAACCTCATTGAATTCTAATCTGTAGTTGCTGAGTTATAAACTAGTATAACTCCTTTAAATAAACTACGTGCCAACCCTGGGGGCAGACTTTTGTGTCTTTGGGCCAATTTGCCCATTCTCCTTTGTTTCTTGCAGAGCAACCCGATTATTAAAATAATAATGGAAGATAGAATATTGTTATCTATTATTTTATGATATTTTAAAAACCTATGTACCCATGAAATCAACAAATAAATAAATATGAAGATAAGAAGGCAGGCAGTTATACGCACCATTGAACAGAGAGTTAGCAATAGCTCCACAAGGAGCTACAGGTATCTTCCTATCATCACTCTTTGCGTACGCAAATGGCTCGCAGTCTCCGGACGGAGTCAGAGACAGTCGGCCAAGCAGCTGGTTGTCATCCCTGTATTAGTACTCTTATTACACTTATAAACTTATAAGTTACGAGCGTTAACCCGCGACTTTGTCTGCACAAATTATATACCAGATGAAATCTGGTATATAATTTGTGCGGACAAAGTCAGATCATTAGCTATCAAACAAAAAAAGTTTCATCAAAATCGGTTCAGTAGTTTTTGCGTGATGCTCGTTCAAACAGACAGACAAAAAAATCCAAAAATTGGTGATATGGAATCAGGGATATCTAAAAACCATATCGTAACTTTTTTTTTGTTAACATCTTCAATTCACTTCACTTTAGACAAACTTGGACTCTTGCTTGTGCGTTAGCACTGCATTTTCGCCAGTGTCAAGTGTGTAAGTGTTTATAGGAGAATCTATCCCAATCTCAGGGATTGTTTTTGGTCAAGAACGAGGAAAGATTGAGGATTGCGGAGCCTCGTGGCAGGCAAAAACACGACACGCGAAATCAACGTGAGACGAGTGCTCGGGTCAGAACCTGCAACGTGACTCCCACACTTTACACTTAAGGTGTTACAAAAGTAAAAATAAGCATTTAAAACATTTAAGGGGGTCGTTTAGACCGTCAAACTGAACAACTTTCACTATGAGACCAACATTGAAATCGCGAAAGAAATATCAACTAGCGAGAGCTGTCCCAAACATTTAGCTCGAGTAGATTTATAGTACTTATAGTATGGAACATCCGATTTTTGATTAGTGATTTCGATATTGGTCTGATAGTGAAAGTTGTCCAGTTTGATGGTCTAAACCACCCCTTGAAATGTTTATTTGTATTTTTGTAACACCTTGCATGTTGAGGTGCACACTTTCGGGTGTGTCGGCTCAGATTATAATAATAGACCAAGTAGGTTATTTCACACCAAGCTTTTTTTGTCATTTTTAAATTAATGGACTCTTGCTTGTGCGTTTGCACTGCATTTCCGCCAATGTCAAGTTATTTTGTGGAAATATCTATGCTAATCTTAAGTATTGTTTTTTAGCAAAAACACAGCTGACAAGAGATTGTGGTGCCTCATGGCAAGCTCAAAAGCGAACCGCCTACAACAGCTGGCGGCCACACTTGCAACATGACTCCTCCACGCCGCGATTACCTTCTTATTCTAGCAAATATATGTAATGTAACAGTTTAATTTTATCAGAAATCTGTGAGCGCAATAAATGTCGTTCCCATTTGATTGTGTGCGCGACCACCGTCGAAAACGTGACGCCACGTGCGTTCACGACCTTTGGGTGCGGTTGTTTTTCAGCTCGGTCTAAGGTACGGAACGATCACGGTTGTTTCATAACCTCAAATTTTGACATTGACAGTAATATGGGCTTCCAGTAGGCTTCCAGGGCTTCCATCATTTCCAAATACAATAAAAAATCTCATCTTCCATGTTAGCGAATCAAAAAGTGAATAAAAATAATTTGAAAACCAAACTTTTATTCAAAACGAGTGAAAAGTCAAGTAACCACAGATCATCAAAACGTCAGTGTTTTTTATTAACCATCGAAATTGATGGTTAAAAGTTGCAACCCGTCAGAGGTTCGGAACGGTTGAGTTGTGACAACCCAGTTGCAATAGAACTTTTTTCACCGAGCCGCGGAACGGCGTGGCTGCGTTCAGAACCTACGCCCCAGGTGCACCCCGAGTGCAACTTTTCGCACTAACGCCGTTCCGAGGCTCGGTGAAAAACGCTCTTTGCAACGCGGTTGTCACAACTCAACCGTTCCGAACCTCTGACGGGTTGCAACTTTTAACCATCAAATTCGATGGTTAAAAAACACTCTGACGTTTTAATTATCTGTGGCCTATAATTATTATGGTGTGTTAGCGCTTTAATCGCTTACAGCGCTGTTTTCATTACTCGGGACGTACAGGGTCAGTTATAGCAAGGTTCACTTTAGCAAGACTTTAGCATATTACATCATCATCATCAGCCCTTTATAGACTGCTGGACAAAGGCTGTCTTCATTAACAAGCCACATCACTAAGTACATACATATCCTCACACCTTTGTACCACTACTGAGGTAGGGAGATAATTGACAGCCATCTGCTAAGATTCTGTGCTTGAAGTTGTTTGGTAGATATTTCAGTTATCTCAAGGACTGTTTTCATACAAAAACACATTTCAGCCACCATAAAATGGCAGAGCCACGTGGCCACTTTACCCGCGCGCGAGCGAAACACGTCCGCCAGTGAATTCTGCATGCAATGCGACTCCACACACTTGCCTTATAAATTAAGCAAAATCGACTGACGGGATTCACATTGCGTTTTGCCACAAGCACTTCTTTCGCATGGTGTTCGTTTCAGCCCGCCATGAGACTCCACAATCCTTCACAGCTGTGTTCTTACTTAAAAACAAACCTCGAGATTGAATACATAGTCCCAGAAACTACTTAACACGTTCCGGGACAGTGACCGGCTATAGACGTGATAACAATAAAAGTTCTATTGTGTCTCGTTCACTGTCCCGGAACGTGTTAACACTGGCGGAAATGCAGTGCTACAAGCAGGAGGCCATTAATTATAAATATAATGAAAAATAAAAATTCAACTGACCTTGATTTGACATATCTCCTATGATTCTGGTAGTAATTGCTGAGGCCGTAGTAGAAATAAACATCTCCTTTGAAGTCCTCAGTTAGGTTGAAGTCCAGTTCGCACACACACTTGGATAGGTTTGATTGTCTTATGTAGTCCGCACATGTAATGTTGTCATCCTTCTTCGTACAGTATGTGTAGTCTATTACATGCTCTTTAACCTGGCATGTAAAAATATTATCTTCATCAACTACCTTCGTGGTCTAATGGTTGAGAGCATTGGGCTCTTGACACAGATGTTCTGGGTTTGAATCCCACGGGGACACCTAGTGATATGTCACTTTGTGTGTTTTTCCTCAATTAGTTAGGACATTGTAGGCTGAAACACCTGACTGTCTGAAGAGAAGGTGATTCAGTGCTTCGGATGGCACATCAAGCTGTTGGTCCCGGCTACTATCTCTGGTGGTAGTAGTTGTTATATAAAAACTATGTCAGAGACCATAAGGCCATCTGAAAAAACTCTGCCACCAGGGTGATACAGGGCATAAAATTTTATGCATTGTACAGGGTGAAATTGATATCATTAGCATCCTTTTAAACTAAGAGTCTACCTATCCGACTGAACAACTTTTACTATGGGAGCAAACCGATCGGAGCAAAAAACAAATCAGCTGATATTTATTTGCTCCGATTAGTTTGCTCCCACAGTAAAAGTTGTTCAGTTTGATGGGTCGACTCTTAGTTTAAAAGGATGCTAATGATAATTTCACCCTGTATATTTAACAGGGTGCGCGCCCCGTGTAGATACAAACACCCATGAATCAAACACAAATATTAATATTCATCACACAAATATTCGCAACGTTACCCTAAATTGCACTACCTATTCCGATCACCAATAATAATAAATGTTTAGATGGACAAGTTCTAACAGATATAATTATTTTTCATCGGCTGGCACTTTCACATTTTGACCAAAATGGATGATGTCTTTTAACATCTATTTTAAGTAAACTCAGCTTTTAACAAAGCATTACTCATTGTGTCATTGAGATCATAAACAGACTTCAACTAACAATAAATTAGTATCCAACTTAACCTTTCGTCTGTCGGGTCACATGCTGTCGAAAAGGTCTTGTCTGTCAGAAGAAATTCGCGAGCGCCTCTTTGCGGCTATGTTTTTTTCAAAGCTAAAATTTGTGATTAAACCAATGACCTGAATAATTCATGTTACTTCTGAAGATAAACAGATATCTAAACTTTATACTAATTACCTTTTTGTCCCACCTGATGTTTATTTTGTCTACTAGAAGCATGATTTTCCATATGTATTCAATAAGAGTTTTACTTACATATTTTTATAATAGAATATATATTTATTTGAGTGAACATAAAAAAAAACATGTGTTTATTCTATAAAAACTCGAGAAATTTCAGTCTGAATGTGGACGGTGATCTGCGTTCTTACAAACCACCAAATCTCAGAGGATTGTAGCCAATTGTGGATATTTTTCTATCAAATGGTTCTTTCATGCAATAGCTCTCTCATTGATTGTCTTTTAAATGAATTTAAACCGTATTTAACGTATTAAGAGCATGTTTTCGTTTGATGGCGACATGACGCAGATCTACGTTCCAACAGACAAAAGGTGAAAATAATCTTCTAGTTTCTAGTTAATCTTCTAGTGAAAGCCTAATGGAAATACAGTAACAGTAAACAAGATACGTTCTATTTCTAAAGTTTACCTCATCTGAAAAGTAAAGTAGACCAATTCCGACTGGTATAAAAGCTATCCCAATCACGAAAAACGTAGGCAGGACTGTTCCAGCAGTCAGGATAGGCTGCCATGCAGGCAGACGCTGCTGTTTGAATGCAGATTCTATAAGAAAACATAACAGTTATCAAATATCACCTTTATATCAACAATCAATACTACAAGGCCAAAAAGGTGTGTCTAAAAATGGATTTAAAACTTACCAGCGGGACGTCTCGACTTTACGTTTTGATCTGAGGCTTCACTAGAAGTAGCCATGGCTACTTTTTAATTCCAATATTCTATAATTTCAGGAGGAAAAATATAAAAATACAGGAAAATGAGGAAAACATCAAACAAGAAATCACAGAACGTAGAACTTAGTGTGACCATCTGGAAAATAGAGAATGTGCCACACACAAGCTAAAAATCTGTCAAACACCCTAAAGAAAAATGCCAAAAATATGCCACATATATTTTAATGTGTTCAAACACTTATTTTAAAGAATGTGTGCAGGGTTTACCCTAAAACTTAAAACATTTTTTACTTCCACACCACATTTGCTTCATATCTATCTTTTTTTTTCGTCATACCGTATCATACTAACTATGATCCCATCTTTTAGATCATTTTCTTTGCAAAAAGAAATTTGAAATAAAATAAAAACAAAACTACATCGCTATCTACAAGGAGATATTGCCTTGGAACAGGAGTATCCTGGTCTGTAAACAGATTTTCATGTCGGTCGGTACTAAGTGTTTAATAACAAATTTTCTGTTTCTTCTCCCAAAAATATAGAGTAAGATAAATATTCCCAAATCTGCCAAACCCTGCCTCATTTGTAATTCGTCAACAACATCTGCCAAAGTGAAAATTTGATAGCCAAATCTGCCAAAATAACAGAAATCTGTCACAAATGGTTACACTGATAGAACTGTCAGTGTCAGGGCTGCGTTCCGAACCTACGCCCCAGGTGCACCCCGAGTGCAACTTTTCGCACTAACGCTGCGCCGTTCCGAGCCTCGGTGAAAAACGTTCTATTGCAACTCTGTCCAGTTTAAATGAAACAGTTTTTGAGAGTTACGTTAGTTACCTATCGTTTAAATGATATTCCATCTCGACCGTCTCCGCACTTCGGAAGACACGTTAAGTAGTTGGTCTCTGATAGTTCCGTCACATGACGGTGTAGCTAATTATGGGAATTCGAGCACTCTGAAAGAAGAGGAAAGAAAAGAAGAGGTGTTAAGAATGGTTAAGAAAAGAGAAAACTCAACTGTAAGGGACAACAGATTTATTTTTATTTTTTATGACTTTGTCGCCATAGTGAAAGTTGTTCAGTTTGATGGTGGTTACGCCACTTTGAATTTTACCGCTATAATTTCGGACGTTCGCTAAAGTCTCGTTTACTGGATTAAAATTGATAGAAAATTGACGTTGACATACCAACCTAGTCCCTGTTTCCTTCCCGCACAACCAATTTTCGTTTACGTGAGCAAGACAAACTATGTACACGACACCAGCGCCCCTGGTGGGAAAATAGACTTCGGACAGTTCGCAATGAGGGATTTTCCAGAAGAAAAAAAAGGTTAGTTCCTAATTTCTCAATAGATGGCGATGACCAGAGAGGGGTCCCATAGGTATAAGCAAATATATTATAATTAATATTAATAATTAAAATACACAGTACGCACGGCGACACATCAAGCTATACAAAACCAACATAACCTGGAAGCGTGACGTTATACGTTACCTACTCGATGTTGGTTTTGTATAGCTTGATGTGTCGCCGTGTGTACAAGTCATTAACAATCTGGATGTTATTGACGACCCGGTTGGTGTAATGATTGCCACGCCGGACTGTCGAACCAGGGCCCTGGGTTCGAGTCCCAGTTCGATCATGGATGTTATATGTTTGTGCCGTTGTTGAATGGTTCCCATAAAAAAAAGCCTAAGGCTTACTTGGGATCATTACAAAGTATGTGCTTGTGAGCGTTATTGATTACTTATTTATTGTCTGTCAAAAACGAATAAAGTATCAGACTTGGCTCTATGGGCTTCGTATCCATTATAATAATAACCTGGAAGCGTGACGTTATACGTTACCTACTCGATGTTGGTTTTGTATAGCTTGATGTGTCGCCGTGTGTACAAGTCATTAACAATCTGGATGTTATTGACGACCCGGTTGGTGTAATGATTGCCACGCCGGACTGTCGAACCAGGGCCCTGGGTTCGAGTCCCAGTTCGATCATGGATGTTATATGTTTGTGCCGTTGTTGAATGGTTCCCATAAAAAAAAGCCTAAGGCTTACTTGGGATCATTACAAAGTATGTGCTTGTGAGCGTTATTGATTACTTATTTATTGTCTGTCAAAAACGAATAAAGTATCAGACTTGGCTCTATGGGCTTCGTATCCATTTTGAATATACGAAAAATATTTAAATTGGTCACTTCACTTTTCAGTATAAAGTTGTATTCAATAATCTGAGGTATAAAGAATATTGAAATTGCTTTGCTAATAAAGAGCGAAACTTTAAGTCTATGGCTTTGCTTTGCATTCACGGAATTTGACGTACGATTTAAATATTTCCGGTTTATTTTTATTGAAATTCTCAGTTTCTGTTAGGTTCTTGAAGTTTGTTATTGTTTCTCGTTTATTGTTCATATAATATTCAAAACGGATACGTAGCCCATACAGCCACGTCCGATACTCGATTCGTTGTTGACGGACAATAACACCGAGATTGCTAAATAATATACCAACAACAATAAGAAAGGGTTTGTACTGTGTAAAAAATTTCGTCAAAATCGGTTCAGTAGTTTTTATGTGATGCTCCTTCAAACAAACAAACAAACACACAAACAAACAGACAGACAAAAAATCCAAAAATTGGTGATATGGAATCAGGGATATCTAAAAACCATATCATAACTTTTTTTGTTAATATCTTCAATGTACAGACAAACTTCCAGTTACAGTTTTATAATATAGTTTAGAAGTTTAGATTTAGATTAGATTAGATACAGAGTGAAATTGATATCATTAGCATCCTTTTAAACTTAGAGTCTACCCATCAAACCGAACAACTTTCACTATGGGAGCAAACCGATCGAAGCAAAAAAATAATCAGCTGTTCCATACTAAACTGCAATGCCAACTCGAATCAAATGTATGCAACAGCAGATTTTTTTTTGCTCCGATCGGTTTGCTCCCATAGTGAAAGTTGTTCAGTTTGGTGGGTAGACTCTTAGTTTAAAAGGATGCTACTATCAATTTCACCCTGTAGATAGATTCATATATTTTTCCCTCAGAGGAAGGATCTCTTTATTTTTAGGTACCTACCTAAATATAATCTCTTTGATTTTTCCTATTCGTTCATCGACTATTTCACGTGCGCCATCTGCCCTTCATAAGTTGTACCGCACGCAGCTTAAGTTGTTGCAGCCCTAGACTCCGTTTCGCATGTGCTGACGTCATCTTGTGAATTTCAATTTTATGTATGCAGTGTCCTTGCAGTGTCCCGGCTGTGCTGCCTCAATCGTATTTTTTTTATTTCTAAACAATTAAACAATTTTTCCTAAAAACAAGAATGTCACATAGTCCTGGCCCTGTACCCGGACTTTCGATCTTCGATATATCGCGACCGTTTCGGTCCAAACTTCATAGTAATAGAGTTGACATTGGAACGAAAACGTTCACGCAATTGCGAAGTTCGAATGTCCGGGTAGATCCCCTGATTGGCTTTCGATTTATGGAAACATTACGGATTATTATGTTTTATGCTTTATGCCAAAAGTGGCCACTTTTGGCGGTTTTAAAGATAATAACTACAAACATTATTAAAACAAATCCGCAGTTACCCGATAAATTGAAAATCAGAAAATGACTACATTGTGACATTCTTGTTTTTTGGAAATATTGTTTTATTGTTAAGAAATTTAAAAAAATGTGCTGCTGGTAAAGAGCAGGGACTCCAAAGCACGCCGGAGGATGTCCTGAGGGAGGTGGAGGCGGCGGTGGATCCGCGCAGCTCTGGTGTGCGAGTCGACCGGGTTCGCAAGGTGAGGGAAGGGACCGGGAGGGTCTTGTTGGGGTGCACTATAATCACACCAAGAATGATGCTTACATTTACATGCCATGTAAGTATAGCCGTTTTTACTATAGAGCAAAAAGCGTTGGGAAAACACGTTTCTTGTATCAACAGGTACGGACGGAAGGTGTAAGCTTAGTTATTAGTCAATATTCCGTGGTAATAGGGTCTCGTCCTATCTTAAAAATTAACTCAAACCATGAAAACTATTTGAACAGCTGTATATTTTCGTCCTACGATTGTATGTGTGTCGGAGATCAAAATAAATGATTTTTTTTTCTTTCACTGCACTGCAAACTGTAATTGTAGATACGTGTCGCTGCGCTGGTATTCTCTAGCTTTCTGCTCGCAAGGATTCCGTCGATGGGTCTTCCGTTCCGTCGTTCGCTAAAAAACATAATGCATTAAATAAAAAATATACAATGATCTGCAGTATCCTACGAGTATGGGTATAGGACCTTATTATTACCATATCTATCTAAACTATTATGGAACTGTAAGAGGAAGTTTGTACATTGAAGATATTAACAAAAAAAAGTTACGATATGGTTTTTAGGTGTCCCTGATTCCATATCACCAATTTTTTGGATTTTTTGTCTGTTTGTTTGTTTGAACGAGCATTACGCAAAAACTAAAGAACCGATTTTGATAAAACTTTTTTGTTTGATAGCTAATGATCTGACTTAAAATCTGGTATATAATTTGTGCGGACAAAGTCGCGGGTTAATGCTCATGAATAAATAATAATAGTACACTATACAGGGTGTATGGACAAGTACGGTACGGTTTAACGGCTAATAAAGTTTAAAAAGTACATTTTATAAGTTGGCCGACTATTACTCGTAAACTTGTAAAGCCTACTTAGCGGTGATAGTTTTCCTGTTAATTTCGTTACTGCCATGATTTTTTTCACATATCCAGAAACAACATTTAGCTGGCAAACTCAACTCAACTCTAACAAAAGTGTTGTGGCTATATTGGCATGGGCTAGACGAGAAAAAAAACCATTCCCACTTCGCACCTTCGTACCTTGAAAAAAACATTTTACAAGATTTTATTTTACCACTTTGTCGACGTGAGGAATATTCCAAATTACAGCTTTCTAGTACTAAGCGTCTCTGAGCTAAGCCGCGGACGGACAGACGGACAGACGAACTTGGCGAAACTATAAGGGTTCCTTGTTGACTTCGGAACCCTACAACTGATCAATCCAGACACATTAGATTTTCCATTATGTCTGGATTTTATGTCCGTTTTTTATACCAAACGACTTAATTACTACAAGTACTTAAATAGGACAATAGCCCAGTCATTTTACGTTTTGAACCGGGACTAATTATGAATTGATTTTTTTTTCGGTATGTCACTTAAGATCCAGTTTGAGCTTGGAAATATACAGACATTAAAAAGAAATCAGGTAAGCAACAGCCCTAAATTAAGAAGTTCGCATTTATCTCGTTCTGAAAAACCTGAAGGTACATTTTTTTCACACAATGTTTGTTTGTTTTACCGTTATACAGGTGTAACAAAACACCCTAGTAATACGTAATGCTTGGCCTGTTTTTTTTTTATTTTAATTGTATTCACCGCACTGACAGAAAACGCCCTGACGGTGTAACGTCGGGACCGTGGAAGTTGGGCAGGTCTCTGGTATGGAACGCCACCTGTGTGGACACATTGGCGGCGTCCAATATCAACGTCACTTCTTCGAGCGCGGGTTCTGTTACAGCAACCGCAGAACGCCTCAAAAGGCGTTTATATGCCAACATCGGGGAGGGATACACATTTATGCCTTGTGGGGTAGTAATTCTTGGTCCATGGGGACCACAAGAAAAACTGATCATTAAAGAGATGTCCGCGCGCCTGGTCAAGTGCACAGGCGACAGGAGAGCTGGTAGCTTTATCCGGCAGCGGATAAGCCTAGCAATCCACAGGGGGAATGCTGCCAGCCTCCTGGGTACGGCGCCCCAAGGCGAGGCTTTAAATGAGGTGTTTTGTTTATAGGGTTTTTACTTAATTTATTCATTGTTTTTTTTAACTATATTAATATTTTATGTACCCCGCATTTAAATTATAATAAACTAGCGACCTGCCCCGGCTTCGCACGGGTGCAATGCTACTGCAAACCTACCTCTTGAATCACTCTATAATCCTATCTATTAAAAAAACCGCATCAAAATCCGTTGTGCAGTTTTAAAGATCTAAGCATACCTACATAGGGACAGACAGCGGGAAGCGACTTTGTTTTGTACTATGTAGTGATGATACTATGTAGGTATGTTTACAAAAAAATCATTCATATTATCATTTATATTGCTTTTAATCTAATTAAAAGGAGTGCATTGGTATTATTATTAAGTTAATAGCTTTTTGAGAGATAAAATTTTGATTTCTAAGTTGCGTAGCGTATATTTAATTTTTGTTTTCAGATATTCTTTTTATCACTAAATTATGCCGGCTACAGTTTAAAAGTCCCATACATAATTACTTCCCACCCCTCTTAACAAAAACCCCGTAAAAAGACTGGGCTACATTCTAATTTCGCATCTTCCTACACATGATCTTGGATAAATTTAGTTTATTTTTATGACCTTGTTCATTATTAGAGACTAGATTAGAGGCGATACAGCAGTAGTTTCTATCTCTCTACGTGAAATTGAAATCGTGAAAAAGAAATCAGCTGTTGCATACATTTGGGACGAGTAGGTTTGCCGATTGAGGGCAGCACAGTAGGCTCGGTGCCTCCTTAAGAAATACTATTTTTAGGGACAAACTATTTTTATTTTCACGTTTTCTACCTTGGCTCCATAGTGAATGTTGTTCAGTTAGATGGTCTGAAGCACCCCGTTTAATAAGTAACGCATTTTGTTTTACACCTTTTATAATTTTTAAAGGAAGGAAGTAAAACAAATAAATTATTCTTACCTTTTCCTTTTCGCCTTTCGTCTAATATCAGCAGTATCGCCACTGCGGTTATTGCGAGGAAACCTATTCCAACGATAAGAGCTGCAAGCCCTATCGAGGAACCATTCGAACTGCGTTCATGGGTCGTACATTTAGGCTCGTCGGAAAACGAAAACGGCTCAGCTAATACTGCTTTCCTTGGTCCATCGTATCGAGTTACAGGGTATCCTGAAAAGTTAAAACTTTATCTAAAGACTTCCTTATAAGATACAAAGGGTTAAATAAAAACCAGCCAAGTACGAGTCTGTTTCGCGCACCGACGACTCCGTACTACCACACAATATTCTCATTAATAATTTAAAAAAAAAATACTCCGAGGCCTTTAGCGCGGGCCAGACACACACCTGGCCAGTTTTTATTATTTGTTGTTCTACTTTAGAGTTGTTGCTATTACATTTGACCAACTTATGTTGTCAAGATTTTTTACTTCCCATACAATGAAATGATCCGTAACTACATAAAACTGAGAAAAAGTAGTTTTTCGTACTTTTGGACAACTCACGCTTGACCAAAAATTTATTATGCCAAAATTGTTTTCACAAAAAAAGACATAGTTATGGGTTCCTAAGACTGTTTCCCTTTATCTCCTGTGGTTGTAGTTTTCCCCATACTGTCCTTGTTAAAAAACACTGTAATGTTTGGTGGCACGGAACGGAACTCACGGAATAATGGAGATCGGTATAAAAAAAATTGGTAAACATTTTCGTATGTAATGATGTAACTAACATAATGCAGAAAGATTCATAAAAGTTTACTCAAAGTAATTGGGTTCCGAGGTCATAGCATTTTTGGCCCTTCATAGATTCCACAAGTATGTTTTACCTTTTTTATGACAGAGCAAAAACAAAAAGGTTTTTTTAATCGGGCATGGGCTCACCACAAATAAACTCCTGTTAACCAGGTTTAAAAGCGGCTACTAGCCCAGTCATTTTTTGTTTGAGCCGGGACTAATTAATAATTGTTATTTTTTTTCGTTATAGTATTTAAGAGCTAATTTGAGCTTAGAAATGTACAAAATAAAAAAAAAATCCCGTCAGCATCAGTGACAAAATTAAAATTTTGCTATTATTTCGATATAAAAAACCTCATAGTAATTTATTTTTGCACATATTTAAGGCATTGTCATTATGCATACTTCAAACATGGTGTAAATATTTTTGTCTACGGTAAGGTTTTGAAAAATACATTCGTATTTTGTAATAAAAATCTCATTTTTTAAATTTCAATGTCTATTTTATTGCTCAAAAATAATTTATACTGTTGAATCTAATTGAAATGTGTGCATTAGTATTAATATTATTAATTTAAAAGCCTTCTCGGACTAACAGTTTTATTTCTATGTTGCGTAGCGATTTTTTTTTTAATACGTTTTCAGATAGTCTTTTTGTCACTAAATGGCGCCGCTTACAGTTTAAAAGTCCAATTAATAATTACTTCCCACCTCTCCTAACAAAACTCCGTAAAATGACTGGGCTATACACCAGACAATAAAGTCCAGCGAGCCCGGGGGATGACTCTAATCTGCCTTGGAATCCGCAATAATTTTAATCAACGAAGATAGGTGGAATTGGAAAAATAAATATCAAGTATATTAGGGAAAAGGATGGCTATTAGTAAGCCACCTCAAGAGACCCTCTACCGCAAAAACCTGATGTTAATTTCGAACCCCATTTTTCATTGAAAATGGTTATCAGATGCAAATCGCCTGAGACGTATTTTTGGCCATAGCTCCAAGGATTTTGGGAGGATCGAGATGGGAATAATACCAAGAGTTGAGGAATTTATCGAGATACGTGTGAGAATTTGAATTTTGAAAATAGGCAGGTAACTTTTTTTTGGAATATAAAAACTTTTACTATGGGACCAACACTGAAATCGCGAAAAAAAAATCCGCTGTCCCATACAAAACTGCAAACATAATTCGACTGAAATGAATATGTCCCCAATATGGTCCCATAAAGAAAGTGGTTCAGTTTGATGGTCTGAGGCACCCCTTTAAGTAACTGTCCCATTTTATGTTACACCCTGTATAAGTCTTTGGTTTCAAATCACTGTTTCTATGTTGCTATTTGGAATGGAGTATAAGTTATTCGAAAGAATATGGCTTGGTTCGCGGTTGGTTCACTTACATAACAAATTATAAATTAATCTAAATAAGTATGTAGGTACTAGGTACCTATATAATATGTTTGGTATTATGTGTGAGATCTACACACGGAGAAACTTTTCTCCGTGTTTCGACACCATTTGACCAATTGTTTGGTAGGTATATCAAGTTCTTTTTGGTCTTTATTTTATATTTTTTAAGGATAGAAGACATCATCTTGAAACTAATTTCTTTTTTTTTTTAATTCGTCGAGTTAATAAATAAAAATTATAAAGAAAAGTTTTTAAACTAAGGTACAAATTTAATTTTGTATATGGCAATTAAGTGGTCGCAAAAAATCATTCGAACTCCACGGTGAAAAACATATACAATTTAAGAAAAAATCACCTGCCTTCTATTTCTAACTAAACTGGAAAACCTATATCCAGGAAGCTGGCATAGGTATTGTCTATTTCCTATCTCTATGCTCCAGCATAGAAACGGAAACATCAAACGTCAATGCCGAAATATAAGCGAAAAAAATTTCGTCTATGCATTAAATATATTTTTTTCTTGGCCAGTTAATATATAACCCAAAAATGTTGTATAGATACTATATACAATGTTCTTGTATTAACCATATATTAACAGAAGTTATTCCTAAAGCGCTAAATGCGCGCTACATGCAAACGAAGTTTGGCGTAGTTTCAATATTAACCAATTAAAGTCAATTATTTTTTTCAGAAACAATCTACGGAAGTTCTTCTAATTAGTTTGTGCTAGAAGCTAATCTCTATGCTAATAAAAAGAGTCAGATTTTCGTTAAAATATACAGTTTCAATGCTAAGATTAATTTAAGATTTGTACGGAAATCTTTGAAGCACTGTAACTTCATTGACTATAATTAATTATTATTGAAAATATATAAGGTCTAACAAAATTAGGTGAAACTATTTTAAGGGGATGATCAGACCATCAAACTAGGTCGATTAGGTTTGTATGGAACAGCAGATTTTTTTTTTCGCGATTTTGATTTTGGTCCCATAGAGAAAGCTGTTTAGTTTGATGGTCTGATCATTCCCTTAAAATAGTTTCACCTAATTTTGTTAGACCTTATATAACCTGGAGTGCGATTTTTGAATCTCATTCGCTGAGCTCAGCAGTTGAAAATGTTAAAATTACTATGGAGATATGTATCTTTCTACTGCTGATTTGACTTTCAAAAATCATACTTCAAGAGTGCTATTTTTAAAAGTCAAATCAGCTGTTTAAAGATGCATATCTCCATTCATTTTAAACTGCTGAGTTCAACATATGAGATTCAAAAATCGCACTCCAGACTTCGTTTGTATGGAGCGCGCTCCGAATTATATCTCCTTAAGTTGATTTTTAGTTTACCAAGGACTTCAGGTACTGCGAGTGACGTGACTCGTCGGACCGTAAAACGACATAATTTTATTAAAAACGAGCATTAACCCGCGACTTCGTCCGCACAAATTATATACCAGATTTTAAGTCAGATCATAAGCTATCAAACAAAAAAAGTTTCATCAAAATCGGTTCAGTAGTTTTTGCGTGATACTCGTTCAAACAAACAAACAAACAAACACACAAACAAACAGACAGACAAAAAATCAAAAAATTTGTGAAATGGAATCAGGGACACCTAAAAACCATATCGTAACTTTTTTTTTGTTAATATCTTCAATGTACAGACAAACTTCCTGTTACAGTTTTATAATAGTACTAGCGTTAACCCGCGACTTCGTCCGCACAAATTATATACCAGATTTTAAGTCAGATCATAAGCTATCAAACAAAAAAAGTTTCATCAAAATCGGTTCAGTAGTTTTTGCGTGATGCTCGTTCAAACAAACAAACACACAAACAAACAGACAGACAAAAAATCAAAAATTGGTGAAATGGAATCAGGGACACCTAAAACCATATCGTAACTTTTTTTTGTTAATATCTTCAATGTACAGACAAACTTCCTGCTACAGTTTTATAATAGTTTAGATAGACGAGCGTTAACCCGCGACTTCGTCCGCACAAATTATATACCAGATTTTAAGTCAGATCATAAGCTATCAAACAATAAAAGTTTCATTAAAATCGGTTGAGTAGATTTGCGTGATACTCGTTCAAACAAACAAACACACAAACAAACAGACGGACAAAAAATCAAAAAATTGGTGAAATGGAATCAGGGACACCTAAAAACCATATCGTAACTTTTTTTTTGTTAATATCTTCAATGTACAGACAATCTTCCTGTTACAGTTTTATAATAGTATAGATAGATAGATATCTGTAATCCTATAATTATAAAATCTTTGAGATATAAAATATTGTTATTGAGACAATTATCTCGAAATGGTTTCCGATTCAGCCCAAAAAAACTTAACATACCGAATTACGATGAAACTTTGGGCATGTGCAACTGTGCGGTCTGTGCGCATGCCCGGAAGGGATAATGTAAAAAATGCCGCATTGCAACGCATGCCAGGCACAGCTAGATAATAATAAATGTATAAGATATTCTGTTAGCGTCTCCAGCGTATAGCAGTTAGTCGTCTTATGTTTACAAATCAGTATTGTATAGACAACTAGCGACCCCCTCCGGCTTCGCACCGGTGCAATGCTGATGTATTATCTTAACTATTATAAAACTGTAACAGAAGTGTGTCTGTACATTGAAGATAAAGTTACTATATGGCTTTTGGTGTCCCTGATTCCAAATCACCAACTTTTGGATTTTTTGTCTGTCGGTTTGTTTGTTTGTTTGATCGAGCATCACGCAAAAACTACTGAACGGATTTAAATGAAACTTTCTTAATTTGATAGCTTATGATCTGACTTAAAATCTGATATATAATTTGTGCGGACGAATACATATAAACCTTCCTCTTGAATCACTTTATCTATTCTACATATAAACGTTTTTCTTAAATTACTCTATCTATAAAAAAACGCATCAAAATCCGTTGCGTAGTTTTAAATATCAATCAATAAAAATCATTTATTGTGATATGGTATTCTAAGCATACATAGGGACAGACAGCGGGAAGCGACTTCGTTTTACACTATGTAGTGATATAAAGCGGTTTTGTTTTTGAGGTCTTCGTCATTGTGGGCCTCGCATGCCACCCCCGAGAAAACAATAAAAATCGAGATGTGCCTCCATCTTTATTATTTTACATATGCCAGTAAGAGCGCGCATGACGGTTTTCTCGTTTAAACGCTTTGTCGTGAGTGGCATGCTAGCCGTGCTGCGCAGTAGCGCTCTCGCCTACAAATTTTGTTCCTTCGCAAACAAGGTCTTGCTCAAGAAGTTTACCGGCCATTTATACGGATGGATGTGTTACCTAAAGGGAAGACGGTTACGTCATGTACTTACTGTATTGGACTTGAAGTGTATAATTCCCGGCTGGGAGGCCATTTTTAAACTCCTCATATACAGTACGGTTTAAACGCCACAATGGTTTCCTTTTCCACTCTGTAGTCATCCAGCCTATGAAAGCTACGTTCTATAAAGGATAGATATATCTATAGTAGAGCATGATTATAGAGATCTGATGAAGATCGAAAGAGAGGCAGACAGGAGTCTATACAGGTGTCCCAGAAGTGGTGGTCCATAAAAAACGAGGGGGTAGTGGAGATCATTTCCAACAATCTTGACCCCATACACAAGTCCGGAAATGAACGGTTCAAAAGCTACACTGAATTTTCTACTTTTCGAGAAAAAGTCGACTTGTCACTAAAAAAATACTAATTAAAAAAAAACTATAAAACATTTCCAATTTTTTTTAAATTACTTTTTCCTTAAAGGTGTACTTTTGTAACGAGACCATATTCAATGTCCCATACATTGACCAAAATTGTATATCGGTGTATGGGACCAAAATTGTTGGAAATGATCTCCACTACCCCCTCGTCCATTTTGGACCACCACTTCTGGTACATCCTGTATACGAAGCGCTTCGCCAGATCGACAGAAACATCCCTTTTTGAACAGAAAAAGAATAATCCAAATCGGATTAGAAATGCTAAAGTAATAATCTTTTTTTTGGCGGTAGGCGACGAAACTGTGTGCATACGAAAATTTTTGCTCCACAAAATTTATTTAAAATAAAATAGATATCTACTTTAATAGTACAGATGTATTAAGATATTTGACTAATTAAGCACCTGTACTCGCCTGCCAGTGATCCTTGTTCATTATAAGCACGGTTCACACACATCAGTTCAACACTATGGACATCACATCAAGTCTCGCCGAGTTCTCAAAGATCTTCGAATCCCGGATGACTGCATACGAAGAACGTCTTGCAAAGGCAACTTCATCTTCATCAACACCCACACCAGACATTGCAGCACTTGCATGTGAGTTCGCAGAATTTAAAACATTTATGTGGGATAGTCTCTCAACTCTCAAAAGCCAAGTGGAGCTATTATCGCTCGGTCTGGATCGGCATGAGACTTATCTGAGGCGGAAGGTTCTGCTCCTGCATGGGGTCCCAGAGGATAAGGACGAGAGAACCCATAAAGTAGTCGCTCAGATAATAGCTGTTGCTGGGGCTTCGCGACGGATTGGGTAGCGGGGATCGGTGAGAGCTTTTAGGAGCGTACAATTTCTCTGTGGGGTATTTACTCATGAGTCAGTGCCCTGCATGCGGGTCTGTCGCGCAAGAATTTGTCTAACTGTATGTTTTTGTAAATGTAATTGGTAGGTACTAGCTGTTGCCCGCGACTTCGTCTGCGTTGACTCTAAAAAGTATCCTATGTGTTAAATCCAGAATACTTCTATCTTTGTGTCAAATTTCATCCAAATCAGTTCAGCCGTTTTTGCGTGATTGTGTCTCAAACATCCCAACAACATCGTCACAAACTTTCACATTTATAATATTAGTAGGATTATTATTATTATTATTATAACACTTTATTGTACACACGGACATAATAATACACAAAGTTGAGAAAACATGTACAAAGGGCGAGCTTATCTCTGAAGAGATTTCTTCCAGCAGACCCGTAGAAGAGACAGTTAACAATTACAAGGCAAACTTATTGTGTACAAACAAACAGTATAAATAAATAAATAAATAAATGTAATATATACCTACAACATACAATATATATTAATATATGTATATAATTATATATATGAATATCACTTAAGATAGAGAAAGGTAGTGCTCTTTCGTTTTCTTTTTAAATACAGCTATAGTCTTGGAGTCGCGAATGTCGGCGGGGAGTGAGTTCCACAACCGAGCAGCATGGATGGTGAAGGAGTAGGAGTAGAAGTCGGTGGAGTGGGATGGGATACTAAGTTGGGTACGGATGTGGGATCGGCAAGGTTTGTCAGAAGGGCGGGAGAAGGAGAAACGTTCACGGAGATAGGAAGGATTGTGTAGGATGTTGTACAGAAGACAAAGGATGTGAACATTCCTACGATCGCGTACGGGGAGCCATTTCAGCTGGGCCCGAAACTCGGACACATGGTCAAATTTTCGCAGACCGAAAACGAAACGTATGCCCAAGTTCTGTAGTCTTTCCAACTTGTTATTTAACTCCTCGGTGGCATCAAGACAACAGACATCCGCGTAGTCGATAATAGGAAGGATTAGGGATTGGGCTAAGAGGATTTTGGTGTTGATGGGAAGAAAATTTTGAAGGCGTTTGAGGGAATGGAAGGAGTAGTGCACTTTTTTACTAATCTGGTTGAAGTGGTCCGCCCAGGACAGGTTAGAATCGAATATAACACCGAGATTTTTAGCGGACTTACTGTAGGGAATGATGATATTATTGTAACTAACAGGTGAAACGAGGGACAGATCTACGCGGCTACGCATCCTTGTACTACCGATGACCAGACACTGCGACTTGGAGGGGTTAACCATCAGACCATTGGACTTAGCCCAGGTACAGATACGCTCCAAGTCAAGATTTATCGCATTGATAGCGTCACTGATATTATCGGGTTCAAAGTGTCGATAAATTTGAAGGTCATCAGCGTACAAATGATAGTTGGATGTAATTATATCATCCAACTATCATTTGTACGCTGATGACCTTCAAATTTATCGACGTACAAATGATAGTTGGATGTAATTATATCATCCAACTATCATTTGTACGCTGATGACCTTCAAATTTATCGACACTTTGAACCCGATAATATCAGTGACGCTATCAATGCGATAAATCTTGACTTGGAGCGTATCTGTACCTGGGCTAAGTCCAATGGTCTGATGGTTAACCCCTCCAAGTCGCAGTGTCTGGTCATCGGTAGTACAAGGATGCGTAGCCGCGTAGATCTGTCCCTCGTTTCACCTGTTAGTTACAATAATATCATCATTCCCTACAGTAAGTCCGCTAAAAATCTCGGTGTTATATTCGATTCTAACCTGTCCTGGGCGGACCACTTCAACCAGATTAGTAAAAAAGTGCACTACTCCTTCCATTCCCTCAAACGCCTTCAAAATTTTCTTCCCATCAACACCAAAATCCTCTTAGCCCAATCCCTAATCCTTCCTATTATCGACTACGCGGATGTCTGTTGTCTTGATGCCACCGAGGAGTTAAATAACAAGTTGGAAAGACTACAGAACTTGGGCATACGTTTCGTTTTCGGTCTGCGAAAATTTGACCATGTGTCCGAGTTTCGGGCCCAGCTGAAATGGCTCCCCGTACGCGATCGTAGGAATGTTCACATCCTTTGTCTTCTGTACAACATCCTACACAATCCTTCCTATCCTAACTATCTCCGTGAACGTTTCTCCTTCTCCCGCCCTTCTGACAAACCTTGCCGATCCCACATCCGTACCCAACTTAGTATCCCATCCCACTCCACCGACTTCTACTCCTACTCCTTCACCATCCATGCTGCTCGGTTGTGGAACTCACTCCCCGCCGACATTCGCGACTCCAAGACTATAGCTGTATTTAAAAAGAAAACGAAAGAGCACTACCTTTCTCTATTTTAAGTGATATTCATATATATAATTATATACATATATTAATATATATTGTATGTTGTAGGTATATATTACATTTATTTATTTATTTATTTATACTGTTTGTTTGTACACAATAAGTTTGCCTTGTAATTGTAAACTGTCTCTTCTACGGGTCTGCTGGAAGAAATCTCTTCAGAGATAAGCTCGCCCTTTGTACATGTTTTCTCAACTTTGTGTATTATTATGTCCGTGTGTACAATAAAGTGTTATAATAATAATAATAATAATCCTACTAATATTATAAATGTGAAAGTTTGTGACGATGTTGTTGGGATGTTTGAGACACAATCACGCAAAAACGGCTGAACTGATTTGGATGAAATTTGACACAAAGATAGAAGTATTCTGGATTTAACACATAGGATACTTTTTAGAGTCAACGCAGACGAAGTCGCGGGCAACAGCTAGTACCTACCAATTACATTTACAAAAACATACAGTTAGACAAATTCTTGCGCGACAGACCCGCATGCAGGGCACTGACTCATGAGTAAATACCCCACAGAGAAATTGTACGCTCCTAAAAGCTCTCACCGATCCCCGCTACCCAATCCGTCGCGAAGCCCCAGCAACGTCCTATGCCGAGGTCCGTACCCCTCTGGGTTTCCCTAGGTCGGTTGCTTACGTTCATTTATTTGGCTCGGTAGACCTTTCGGGGTCCCTTCAATAGTCCGCAGTAAAAAGCTGTAGTTGCTCCCTGAGCAGAGCTGTAACAGTCATCACAAAAAAAAAACGCTCCTAAAACCATCGTCTCCGTAGGGCCCGGAACTCCCATAGACTGTCAAATAGCGCGATTATTCGAAGCTTACACTCTGTGGGGTATTTTCTCATATGGCTCTGATGAAGTTGGGGGAAGCGAAATTGCACGTTCTAAGTGGTTCTACTATGGTTCTACTGCTTTTGAGCTTCATGTCCTTCTTCTCCCCGGCACCAGCCCCCCGCTTACATCTAGTGTAGGCACCTGGCCTCCCGCAACATCTGTGGCGCCCCAGAAGGTGGCGTTCGTACCTGTCCGACTAAAAACTCTAATCTCTCTTCTTTATTAAAGTCGTTTAAAAATAAAATGTCCAACATGTAGGTAATAACGACAATAAATATAATTCCAAACTCCTCTATCTACGGATTACCTACAGCGAATCATCTTCGCTGGCGCAGTGCGGGGTGCGGATGGCAGACGTGAGAAAGAGTGAATTTAAGGCTTCGACCAAACCTGCGCGAGCATAGCGGGGGCGTCAGCCGCGCGACTGACGCTGCCTATTTTATCTTATGGCGCCATGAACACCTACGCGACCACAACTCCCGCGGCCGCGTTCGGCAGAGCTGGACGCGCGCCTAGCTGTGTTGTTGCTTTAGCCCCTTTGTGGCTAGATCTAGCAGATTTTCAACGGCTTCAACCGCTTTGGCCACATAAATATCTTGCTAATTTTTAGCTATTTTCTTAGATCTAGACTATATAGCAAATATCAATCAAACAATCAAATATACTTTATTACAGAAATATCTGATAATAATGGAGGTTCCTCTAAAGGAAAAGAATGTTACTAAAAAACATCGTTCCAAAAAACTTACTTAGGCAGAGATTAAGAAACATCTTTTCGAGTTTGACTACCGAAAATGTATGAATTTTGTCATACTAGCGTGAGTTCGAACTCTAAACTTAAAAAAAATATCTGAATCTCGCCCATACAGCTACATGAGTTGGTACCTAAATAGAAATACGCTACGTCAGAGATTATATCGAAAAATCTACAAATTCAGTCTAGCCAGTTCTAGCGGAATTTTGTGAGGAAAAAACAACAAGGAAAAAATGAAGTTCTTGGTTCGCGTCGCAATCGCGCAGGTTTGGACGTCTAGTTTCGCATTATAGATGCTACCGCTTCGCTTTTTTTTTTTTTTTTTTTTTGAGATCACTATTACAGCTCTGCTCCGGGCGTAACTACTGCTTTTTACTGCGGGCTATTGGAGGGACCACGAAGGTCACCGAGCCAATTGAATAAACTTAAGCAACCGACCTAGGGGCACCCAGAGGGGTACGGACCTCGGCCTAGGACGTTGCTGGGGCTACGCGGCGGATTGTGTAGCTGGGATAGGTGAGAAGCGGCGTGGGATTGGCCTGTAGCGTCTGTAGGCGCCAGAATTGAAGGGAGTGTGCAGTGGTCGCGGCTGTCTCCGCCGGCGGGGACGTTGATTACTGTGTCGACGTGTTGTTGTCGTGTGTTGTTACGTTATTTCGCTTGCGTTAGAAGAGTACCTACAATATCACTTTTAAGATGTCATATAAGGTCTACACCAACCACGGTTCCATTTACACGGAAACGGGGCGCGAGTGCGTGCGTGTTTGCGTGCGTGCTTGCGTTTGCGCGTGCGTGCGTGCGTGCGTGCATGCCTGTGTGTGTGTGTGTGTGAAAAGGGCCTACCTCTATGGGAGAAAAAGACTTACCTCGAAACCATTGTTGTCAGGATGTGCAGTATCTAATTCCCAAATATTGTTATCCCAACTAGTTGGGTGCGAAAAGTTCTGAAATGCTGAAATAAATGTATTAAGAGAATGTGTAAATGAAAAATTTTAGGTTTCTGATTGGGACTGGATAACCACTGGAGGACCAAGCCGTCCTTTCACTACGTTCACTACAGAGGAGGTTCGGTTCCTTTTGAGGTAGGGAACACTAATATTAAAAACGAGCGTTAACCCGCGACGTCGTCCGCACAAATTATTATTATACCAGATTTTAAGTCAGATCATAAGCTATCAAACAAAAAAAGTTTCATCAAAATCGGTTCAGTAGTTTTTGCGTGATACTCGTTCAAACAAACAAACAAACAAACACCCAAACAAACACACAAACAAACGGACAGACAAAAAATCCAAAAATTGGTGAAATGGAATCAGGGACACCTAAAAACCATATCGTAACTTTTTTTGTTAATATCTTCAATGTACAGACAAACTTCCTGTTACAGTTTTATAATAGTATAGATAGATACCTAGATAAGAATAAGATGAAGTCCCCGTCCCGAGAACATAGATATTAGTTAATGTAAATAAACTTGCGAGCGAATGTAAGGAAACGCTGAGCATAGCCCTCTCCATTGCCCATTGGTTGGGTGACTTTCAGCTTTTTATGATGCCTTAAGTGAGCGGCTTTCGTCTTGAGACTGCGGTATTTAGGACGAGAAGAAACTACGTAGTTTTCCGAACGCTGCCCGGCCGAGTTGGATTCGACGGTTGAGCTCTTTCTCGAAGATGGACCTAGCTAACTGGATAGTTTGTCCAGGTAAACGTCTATCGGCTGATATCATGGTGAAATAAACTTTAAATAGTTCGCAAAATTATAAAAACCTGAGAACAGTAAGAACCCGTTAAAATGTTTAATTCTTGATTAAATAATAACCGCGTAACTCTCAAATAGCTAGGCCGCTACATTGCGATTTTGGCCGGAATTGTGCACTTTGTGATAGAAGCATGAAATTTTTACCATGGTTAGTATGTACCGGAAACCGAATCAGGTACGGGTGCAGGCATACACTCCAAAGACTATAACGAAAGTGTTAGTCTAGGAGAATTTGCAACTGTCTTTCAAACAGAGACATATGCTATCATAGCATGTGCGCAGGAGAATATATACAGGAAGGTAACCAACAAGACTATATATATCCTCAGTGACAGCCAAGCAGCTCTCAAAGCCTTGAACTCCTACTATGTGAATTCCAGGCTAATTCTGAACGGAGTGAAGACCCTCAACAAGCTTGGTCTTCACAATACCGAAAGATTAGTTTGGGTTCCGGGACATACCGGCGTCCAGGGTAATGAGAATGCTGACGAGCTGGCGAGGGCTGGGTCAGAACGAAAGATGGTTGGCCCAGAACCAAGTGTGGGAATCCCGGCATGCAGTATAAGAATGGCCATTAGGGATTGGGCTGATAAAGCACACAGACTGGAGTGGTCTAGCCTCGTAGGCCTACAACACTCCAAAAACTTTATCAGCAATGTGACAACTCGCGTCTCAAGATTCATACTGAATAATAGCAGGAGCAAGGCTCGTGCCATAGTCGGAGCCCTCACTGGGCACTACGCTACAGGCGCAATGATGCACAAAATGAAACTCACCCTGGATCCTAGCTGCAGAGCGTGCGGAGAGGATGAAGAGACTATGGAGCATGTTCTTTGTGACTGTGATGTCCTGGCGGTAAAACGCATGTGCCTCCTCGGAGATGGATACCCGAAACCGGGAGATCTTAGGTTTCTTCCCCTCAATGTTGTTGCCTCCTTCATTGACCATGTATTTGAAGGGTGGAGACAACAAAAAGTATTGGGGCTAACACAAAAGATCCCATTGGGTGGAAGTGTTGCTGGCTTGCCAGCCCCCACAACAAGATAAGATAAGATGTACCGGAAGGTTTATTTTAAGATGAGGAAGTCATATTTGACCTATGAGGCAGGTTAGTTATTGATCTGGTCCCATGTATCAAAATACATTATTTGGAGACCAAACACTACAAAAAAATAATTGTTTGGATTATATTACCCCATCTACACTTAAATTGCTTTCAAATGATACCTCAACCATCAAAATCGGTTAAGTAGTTTAGTTTAGTTAGGAGGTCTGCCAAAACCATTGGAATGGTTTGATACATACATACATATGCTCACGCCTATGTCCCACTACTGGGGTAAGCAGAGACAACAGATCGCCACATGCTACGATTCTGACACACATCTTTGATTCTGCGACAAAAATCTATAATTTTCTCTACCAGTCATAAAAGCTGTATTTACCTGATACTTTGATGAATAAAATTAAATTGTGAAGTCCGTATCTTACCACTCGTCAAATTGTCTCTTGGTTGTGGATTGCGAAACCGTTCTTTTTGTTCATCTGGTATCAAACCAATATGCGTCTGAGGCACAAAGCTCCTGCCCTCATGCGGAGGTATTATATCTAAAACATCTGGAAAGAAAAAAGAAGCATCAAGAAAAAATACTTTTCCCTTTTTGGTTAATTTGTTTATGTAAAGCATTTTCTTTTTATATTTTTTACGGATAGTATCACAGAACATTATAATTATAAGATACTATGGATAGTATACATCATTTTAAGAAACTGAGTTCACCAGGGTCCTGGGTTCGAATCCCGGTTCGGTCATGGATGTTTATATGTTTGTGCCGTTATTTTATGGTTTCCATAATAAACAGCCTATAGTGCTTGCTTGGGATCATTACAATGTATGTGCCTGTGAGCGTTATTTATTTTTATTTATTTTTTTGGCCATTAATCAACATTATCAATAACTATGTTAATATTATTATTATGTTGTTTTTTAACGATTCTAAAAATTTACATTGTCAATTTCGGTCTAAAACGTAAAAAAAAGACGGCCAAAAAAACCAATATGCTGTTAGAACTTTAAGCCTTATTGTCTAAGTATTTATTTCAAAGACACCAAAGTTGTAGGGTCATTTTCCTTGGTTTAATTTCATACATTTTTAAATTAGCTAGGGCTTTATTCTGTTAGAACTTGTCCGTCTCAGCATTAATAAGTATGGCACCAAAGCTGAAGGGTCGTTATCCTTGTGTAATTTTATACATTTTTGATGTAATATAACTTACAGCTGCAGCTATCATGCTATAATAATAAATGCTATAATAGACGGTAAAGTTATAACAGAATATATCATTAGTTTTTGTTGGTCGACACTTTCACATTTGGCCAAAAAATTTATGAAACACCGATGATGTCCTTTAATTATTTTGTTCTGTGATCTCTAAATGCAAATAGTCCGAAGAAAATCTTTCAACCTCCATGGAGAAAACATTTGCATAGATGAACAAATAAACACCGCTCTTGTCTTTGTTGTAAACAAATATTATTTTATTTTTACACCCAGTTATTATAAGTTCGAAGAGAATGCAACTCACTATATAAGTTTAAAAGTCGACGTGTGACAGAACGGTAGTTCTTTCTAATTAGTCTGTGAGTGACAGGTACATTATTTTATTAAAAATATCTGTAATCCTTTCATTTTAAAATATCGAACATTGAAAATATTATCCAAACTATTATAAAACTGTAACAGGAAGTTTGTCTGTACATTGAAAATATTAACAAAAATAAAGTTACGATATGGTTTTTAGGTATCACTGATTCCATACCACCAATTTTTGGATTTTTTGTCTGTCTGTTTGTTTGTGTGTTTGTTTGTTTGAACGAGCATCACGCAAAAACTACTGAACCGATTTTAATGAAACTTTTTTTGTTTGATAGCTTATTATCTGACTTAAAATCTGGTATATAATTTGTGCAGACGAAGTCGCGGGTTAACGCTCGTTACTGATACAATTGAATCGTCAACCATTTTGAGATTTATTTCAAAATGGTTGACGATTCAGCTATTGATTCAGCTCTCCAAAGAAACACTTGATATATAGGTACCGAATTGTGGTTATTCTTAGGTCATCATCATCCTGATAACAATCCCATATTTTAGGGATTGAATAAATAAGTATTAAAGCTTTGCGGCCTGCCTGATACTACCCTTCTTGGAAACGTGAATGATATGATTTCTTCGCCACTTTATACGGTACCAGGGTGTCAAGGAACATTGCTGTCTCTCCTTTATACCTCTCTTACGACAAGCATGGGTAGCAATGGGGTAGTCACTACGAATAAAGAAATGGTACTTAGTCCTATTATATTACGTGAACTATTCGGTATTTTCGCTGAGCAAAACATCACGATAAGGTTTTTAGGTGTAGGTACTTGGACTCCAAGTCCAAACCAATCTTTTTTAGAATTTTTGTCTGTGTGCTTAGTCTGTGTGTTTGTTCGAGCATCATGCAAAAACTACTGATCCGATTTTAATGAAACTTTTTCAGAGGCAATCTAACGTGGCCAGCGTTGCCCATGCAGCGTTGGGCACCTTTGCGCCGGGATCGACAAGGGGCGGGTTATTTTATTTGCCTGTGGGCCAGGCAAACCTCCATCATGCAAAGGCGCCCAGCGCAATACTTTGCCAAACATTCCTTGATAAGGACCTGGACGTGGCTCTTATACAAAAACAGTGGGTCAATCAGAACACGATTATGAGACTGAACTCCTCGGGTAAGATTCTTTATAATACCGAGGGAATTTTTAAGAATAATATTAAATTCTTACCTATACCTTGCATGTGCACAGATGACTTGGTAGCAGCCTACATCGCCCCGAAAGGTAACGAGGAGATGAGGCTGATTGTATACTTATCTGCCTGGACCCCCGGAATCAACAGATCCGGTGGCAGACCTAAAATGTATGGATGATCGAAATGTCGACTCCACTACCAAAAAGTGGATTGAGGCAATGTTAACGTCAAGAACAGTCAGGACCTCACTTCTAGGTAAAACCCTAGAAGTAAAGGTATCCAAATGCTGTCCGCAGGGGGGAGTGCTCTCACCTCTGGCCTGGTCGGTGGTGGTGGACTGCCTCCTGTGCGACCTCAACAACGCCTACCTAGATACTCAAGGGTATGCTGATGACCTGGTAGTGATAATTGTGGGCCCTTGTCCCAGCACTATATCCAGTCTCATGCAGACAGCACTACACAAGATAGAAAGGTGGTGCAAAGCCTTCGGTCTTTCAGTGAATGCCGATAAAACGGTTATAGTACCCTTCACAAAAAAGCGGAAATTAGAGCGCCTTAGACCTCCAATACTCTTCAACAAATCTATACCGTTTTCCAAGGAGGTTAAATATCTAAGAGTAATTGTGAACCAAAAACTCACTTGGAACCAACACCTGGACCACATTGTGCGAAAGGCAAAAATAGGACTAGGGACATGCTGCCGCTTAGCGAGCTCCAGATGGGGCCTGAAACCGAGTTCGGTTATGTGGATCTACACTGCGATAGTGAGGCCTATGGTATCCTACTGCAGTGTATCCTGGCATAAAAAAACCGAGCAAGCGAAGTGTATAAACACCCTAAATAGCCTACAAGGATTAGTATGCAGAATAGCAACGGGGGCAATGAAATCTACACCCACGGCTGCTATGGAGGCAATATTAGGTTTGCCTCCACTACACATCCATGTGCAGAAAGAGGCAAAAATTGCAATGCTCCGAGCCCTGGAACGAGGCCTCTGTTATGAGAAGGTTACATGAAACACTCTTAACAATTCCGATCATGTGTATGCCGAAAGACACACATGAACAAAGAATATAACTTTAACAGGTTATACAAGGTAATCCTACCCCAAAGAGAGGACTGGAACGGGAATACCCCACAATCCTTCAGCGCTGGAGAGATCGTCTGGTTTACAGATGGCTCCAGGAAGGACAACCGTGCTGGAGCTGGAGTATGTGGCGGCAATCCAAGGATTAAAAAGGCGACCGTATTCCGCATGCCACAGTATTCCAGACTGAAATGTACGCTATCATAGATTGCGTACATGAGAATCTACAAAGATACCCAAAACGGAAACATATTGTTATTTTATCAGATAGCCAGGCTGCTCTGAAAGCGCTAGGATCTGAGGAAATAGAGTCGAAGCTAACATTGGAATGTGCCCGAGCACTCAACCAGCTAGGACTGGCAAACTGTGTCACCCTAGGCTGGGTGCCTAGACACTGCGGTATTGATGGAAATGAGGCTGCTGACGAGCTGGCACGAAGAGGGGCGGAAGAGGACGCCATAGGCCCCGAGCCTTACTGCGGCATCTCTCGCAACACCTCTAGACGTGTGCTAAAGGAATGGGCCGTGGACCAGCCGTAAGCTCTGGTCAGATACACCAGGACTGAGGCATGCGAAAGAACTTGTGACCGGCTTTTCAAACAGACATACCTCAGACGCCATCAATTCAAACCGCAACGACTTAAGGCTCTTAGTACGAGCACCAGGACCAGCAACAGGACACTGCAAGTTAAACAAACACCTACACAGAATGGGGCTTGTAGATTCACCCACTTGCAGATTTTGCTGTGAGGCAGAGGAAACGCCCATACACCTCCTCTGCGAATGCGAAGTGCTCATTCACAGCAGGAGTCGCCATCTAGGTGGATACATAATAACACCTACTGACATTAGGGAGCTCCCCTCCAAAAGCATAACACGGTTCATGAAGTCCGTGGGCCTAGGAAATTACCTTTAGGTCTAGGGTGACAGCTACAATAGATCTATCCAGGTCGCAGTAGCTATTTGGTCATTGACCAAACCCTTATAACCAAATAATAAAATAAAAAATTGTCTGTGGGCCGTATCTATGTTTAAGATAGATCAGTGTTGCAGATCTCTGCCTGTATTAGGTCCGCCACATACATACGGAATAAACCTGATTCGGAATTAGATTCCGGATGGAGTGTTGCCACTTTCAGATACTTTTTCACTAGATCAAGTGATTTTTTGTTGTCTTAGGTGGCACTTTTTTAAGATTTACAGTCATATCAAACAAGGAATTTTTGAGCGTATGCGTTAATGGAACGATACCGTATCGTGACGGTGCAGTTGCGACGTCGTTGCGGTATAGTTGCGAAATCGTGTACGCTCAAAAATCGCTTGTGTATACCATTTTGTATGTAGATTATGTCTAATGCTAAAACTATCGATAGTATTTTAATTAATGGTTGCATAATATTTAAATACAATTTACAAATCATCATCGTAACGTCATGACATCACATGATAATGATAGTCATGTATAGAAATTGTTTGTTTCGTTTTAATAAATACCAAAAAATACAATTGTCATTAATTTGGCATTTCATTCATTTTGATTTTAGACATTTTTTAAACAGCACTCTAAGTAATTTTTGTAACCATAGTTGACAACACTGAATCCTGAATCAAGATTCCGAATCGCAATTCCGTATGCATGTGGCGGACCTTACATTGTTTTGACGAAGCATGTTACTGATTTGTATCTGTTTGTGTATTCTTATTTGACGACGCTTGTGCTGACTGCTGCTTGCGAATAATCCTAATGCTTTTCATAAGTTCATAAGTTACATCAAAACTGGTCGTCTAAAATGATGATCACTTTAGTATTATTAATGACAATACTAAAGGATAAGCAATAATTACCAACTACCTACGTTAGTATGTAGGTACCTACACGTACAGTCAGCAAACAGAAGTCGTCATATTAATATGTGGTTAGTTAGGCAGTAAGTATTAACATTTTACCTCAACATGATCATAATAATAATTATAATGTGAATGTCGTTTTGATAGTTACATTGAATTGATTGTCTTTTTATGCAGTCAAC
Source organism: Agonopterix arenella (assembly GCA_927399405.1). Taxonomy (NCBI): domain Eukaryota; kingdom Metazoa; phylum Arthropoda; class Insecta; order Lepidoptera; family Depressariidae; genus Agonopterix; species Agonopterix arenella. The sequence continues at coordinate 8,630,448 of OV656710.1, forward strand.
AAACTAACTTGTATAACAAACTAACATTTTTCGGAGTTATATTTATCGGTTGGTAGTGAAAAGTCAAACTTTAATAATGCCATTTACAGATAAAAAACGTCTCATTACTTTTTTTTAATTTATTTACTGGCCCGGTTACAAGACTTTTAGGCCAAATCTTCTAGTAAAACAAAATCTTCATTTTCTTCAAGCCTAGCAAAACGTTGGTGTTTGACGTTTTGACGCTCCTTTGGAGACAATCGAAAGTCGCAGAAAACGCAGAAGTCCACAGGAAAGAGGTGACCCGACCGCTTTGCCGCACTAAAAATTGCGGAACACTTTTCCTGTTTACGACCCATACACCATCATATTTCACTGAACTGTATATTGTTCCCTTGCACGACACTTTGTTTCGCAAAAAAACACCAATTATACGAACCAAAACTCACTATAAACAATAAAAATTCGACAAAATATGTGGACTTCAAACGTAACTAACGAATCCCCGCCAAAAACCCCACGCCTCATTACATTTTAATTGGGTGTTTATATAGCGTATTTAAATTTTCCCTGTTATTGAAAAGGCAAAATTAAAATTTGTACTTCCTTAGTCCGTTAGATACCTAGGTATAGGTAAATACATTTGCTTTCGCTAATCATGTCAGTCAATTTTATACAAAACTTTGTCGCACAATACACGTAGACGGTATTAATATAAGTATTAATATAACTTTGTATATATGGAAAAATAGTTTAGAAAATATAGATGCCGCGTCACAAATAACATTTGCAATTTATAAAATAATTACGAAGGTACAAAGGCTTTATATCTTCGTAATTATATTATAAATTGCAAATATTATTTGTGACGCGGCAACTAGATTTTCTAAACTATTTTTCCGTATATAAAATATTACTTTTATTAATTCCTTCTACGCGTTTTCTGCGTGGTGTTACTAGAATGGACAAGATTAGGAGTGAGTATATTAGAGGAAGTTTGAAAGTGGCTCCTGTGAATGAAAAGCTACGCAGTAATCGATTATCGTGGTATGGACATGTGATGAGAAGAGATGAGTTTCATATTACAAGACGAATGTTGAATATGAATGTGGATGGCTGCATGAAGAGAGGACGACCAAAGAAAAGATGGATGGATTGTGTGAAAGATGATATGTGTAAAAAGGGAGTGTGCGTAGAAATGACGGCTAAAAGAGATGAATGGAGGAGGACGACATATTGCGCCGACCCTAAATAATGGGATAAGGGCACGAAGAAGAAGAGTATTGTGCGTCAAACTTTTGTATGGACTGAAACCACTGAACCAAAGAGCGAATGTATAAAATAGTAAATCTGCATTGCAAATAAAGAAGCATTTTTAACTGATAAAGTTATGCTTGAACTTAAAAATTTAAACCGAAGCCAAAATTAGTAAATGTTCACCAAATTTTGTACACCCAATTTACGCGATACCCAAATAAACTACATCGCTCGCAATAAAATGTAGTGTATAATATTACTATATTAGACAGTATTACTATATTAGTACAGTCAAAACTCTTAACCGGTCAAAACCACTTTTGAGTGCAAAAATCAGGCAAAAGTGGTTTTGACCGGTTATGAGTTTTAGACCCCAGATCTAACTGCGGCGGTGGCGGCGTGCGGCGGTTAGGTTAGCGAGGAGCGAAGCGACGAGCATGTTAGATTTCTTGGATCACAGCGCACAAGCCGAGCGAGCGCAGCGAGCGTGCCGCGGCAGCGGCCGGTTAATGCCAGAACCGAATTGCTACTGTTTACCTAATACCTAGCGACTCAAAAATATAATGTTGACTAAGGTACCCTTAGGTATAGGTAGTTTTGACTGTACTATATTAGTAATAGGTTTTGTTTTTGTAAATCGGTTCAGTAGTTTTTGCGTGATGCTCGAAAAAACACACAGACAAAAATTCTAAAAAAGTTTGATTTGGACTTGGAGTCAAGTAACTACCTACAGTTTCGAATATTTATTATATTTTAAAAACGTAACCAGGGTCTGCGGATTTCACTTTCTAAAAATTATGCCACTCCAAGTGACGTCCATTTCTCGCAACACACTCTTGTAAGTAAGCAAACCCTCACATTGGCAAGTACGCGCGAACAAAGCCCTGGGGGGATAGCAGCGATTTCTTCCACACTTTAGACTTAAGAAAAATAATTGTAGCGAAATGGGCGTGTAATAGCTTATATTACTGCCTGATACGAGAGAAAGAGATGGGGCGCGCGCCTGAAACGACGCAAGCTTAAAACAAACTTTATTTAATTGTGATTGTACCTACTATTTATGTAAGTTCAATTCTGCTCTTATCAAAATTTGTAAAATATCAATCTCTTTTTTTAAATCAAGTCTCGTGTTTCTATTATTCACCGTTTAGCAGTTCCAAGCGTTTACAAAAAAACGGAGGCTACTTTAGCTGGTTTTTCTATCGACAAAATGTGTCCTAATCGTGTTTTGACTTCAATTATATGTTCAATTTACACATATCCGCTAATCATACTCCTACTGTTAGTACTTCATGATATAATTATGACGCTTTGAAGAATCGTATTTTTTTCACATAGCTTCTTAAGGTCGATCAAGCGATCGAGGTGGCCGGGCTATGTCTCCGTAATAACTTATTAATTTTCTAGGGGAAATTTCCTTTAACCTCAAAATTGAGATTATTTGAGACCTATTTGAGACCCTGGCAGTGTGTGGAGTTGCCCCATCTTGATGAAAATGAGTTAGTTCTATATTTGCGTCAGTGAAACATTAAAAAAATATGGATTGATTATTCCATGATCAGAAATGGCGCACCATACTGTCGTTTTGGAGCACGTCGTGTTGGTTGTTGTTTCCAACAAAATTTGCAGGAAATTTTATGCTCTATCATTTTTGTAATAATCATTTTTAATTTAAATAGCGCTGGAGAGAGGATATCTCCGAAAAACTGGTTTTCAGTACCATTTTATCAATATGACTGCGCAAGCGGCGGTCGCTCAAGGTCGCAAACTTGGGATTTTAATGAGGACACCAAATTGTACAAACTCACAAAATTAGGACTCTCCTCGACCTTTTGTAATGAACGCCTCATCATAATTATGGCTTCATTTGATTGATTGGCCTAAATTTTTGAACATAATAATTGCAAAAAACCAAACGAAATAAAATTTCGGGAGTTCCTCTATAGGTACAGCCCTGGATCTAGGGGAGGGGGGCAAACAGGGGCCCACGCCCCGGGCGCCAGGTTAAGGGGGCGCCAAAATCAAGAATTTGAAAAAAAAAATTATGATTTGATAATATAAATCTCGTGCTCGCTACGCTCGCTCCTTATTTCAAATCGAATTGCACTGATCTCATTATATTGCTGAGAAATCTCGAGCTCGCTTCGCTCGCTCTTGGATTAAGGTCGTATTGCAGATCTCATTACATTGCAGTAAAATCTCGAGCTCGCTTTGCTCGGTCTTGGTTTTAGATCATACCTATTGCATTCATCTCATTATATTGCAGTGAAATCTCGAACTCGCTTCGCTCGCTCTTGGTTTAAGATCATATCCAGTAAATGTGTTTTTTTAAGAATTTCAAATGCTACCCTTTTGGTACAAAACGATGGGGAAACCTAATGTTTTAACTTTGCTCGAAATTGGGTATTGGAATGGTATGAACAGGTATGGTGGTATGGTGGTTGGTTGTGGGTTTGATATGGTTTTTCTTGAAATATTAACATTGTTATCGAAATTCTAATCACCGTACGAACTAAAAAAAACTCTGATTTATGATTCTGTATAAAATTTTATGCCATTATCTTTAAATGGCAAATATCTAGGACTTAGAAAAGTGTGAATTTTTTGTTAAACGCCAAAATTATCCGAGCGCGCTCTTAAAACATAATCACTTTCGTTTAGTTTTTGGACGATTTGCTTTTTATAGGGATGAAGTTTTAGTTTTTTTTTCAAAATCATATGCATAAGTAGTTGACTTCTTAATGCCTGTGGAGGCGGCAATATTTCTCACAGATTTTCTTAGATTTCTAAAGATTTCTTGACGCACAGGTGACACACGTTCTGGTGTTGCGGCTGACGAGGACGGTCCTGGGTGCGGCCTATTAACCATTGTCCCTTCTTGTCAGAATCTTTGTACCAATAACCATAATCTTTGACCATATAACCTGCGTGCTCGGACCATCGTTTAACCGCCGAAATCGCTGCTATCCCCCCAGCAGTGCTTTATTCGCGCGTACTTGCCAATGTGAGGGTTCGCTTATGTATATTATTGGAGGACATTATTTTTAAAAAGTCGCAGACCCTGGTTACGTTTTTAAAATATAATAAATACTCATTCAAAACTTATTAGTTTACCTTTTGTTTAATTCCGAAATCGCAAAATTCCTGCTGAACAGTGAACACCGTTTATTACTTGATGTAGGTACAATATCGGGAGACAAGGACTCAACAGAAAGTGGCTTTAGCATAATTATTCACGTTTATGCTTTTTGTAATGCTGTTGAGGAAATCTATCTATACTATTATAAAATTATAAAACTGTAACAGGAAGTTTGTCTGTACATTGAAGATATTAACAAAAAAAAAGTTACGATATGGTTTTTAGGTGTCCCTGATTCCATTTCACCAATTTTTGGATTTTTTGTCCGTCTGTTTGTTCGTGTGTTTGTTTGAACGAGTACGCACGCAAAAACTACTGAACCGATTTTGATGAAACTTTTTTTGTTTGATAGCTTATGATCTGACTTAAAATCTGGTATATAATTTGTGCGGACGAAGTCGCGGGTTAACGCTCGTAATTAAATATTATTATAACGTATATTGTAAATGCGTTCAAAAGGATAACCAACCGCTATTTTTAGTCATAAGGTCATAACTAAACAATGTATTAAGTAACAAAGAAATATTAATACTTGCCGCGTGGATTTTGGCCTTACATACGTAATACTATAATAACTAAGCGTGATACTATAATTGATTCCTATAGCTGATTGTGACTACAGCGACTGTTCATTAAGCCAACAACAATGTATAGGTCCGCCACATACATACGGAATTGCGATCCGGAATCCTGATTCAGAATCAGTGATGTCAACTATGGTTACAAAAAATACTTAGTGCTGTTTAAAAAAATTTCTAAATTCAAAATGAATGAAATGCCAAATTAATAACAATTGTATTTTTAGGTATTTATTATAACGAAACAAACAATTTCTATACATGATAATTACTATCATGTGAAGATGTCATGACGTTACGATGTTGATTTGTAAATTGTATTTCAATATTATGCAACTATATCAAAAGACTATCGATAGTTTTAGCATTAGACATAATTTGCATACAAAATGGTATAAACCATTATCACACAAGCGATTTTTGAGCGTAGACGATTTCGCAACTATACCGCAACGACGTCGCAACTGCACCGTCACGATACGGTATCGTTAGATCAACGCTTACGCTCAAAAATCACATGTTTGATACGACTATAAATCTTTAAAAAATACCACCTTAGACAACAAAAAATCACTAGATCTGGTAAAAAAGTCTCTGAAAGCGGCAACACTCCATCCGGAATCTAATTCCGAATCAGTTTAATCCAAATCAATTATTCCGTATGTATGTGGCGGACCTTATACAGGGTGGTCAAAAAGTCGTGGATAAAACGAAACAGGGAGATAAAGGAGATAATTTCCTACAAAAAATCTCTCTACAGCATGGCCATAAACTCATTGCATGAAAAGTTATGAATATTTTTGCGTTTCTCAATAAAACTACCGATTTTTTTTACAATATAATGAAAAAAAAAATTAAATTGATTAAAAACAATGAAACAAAAGGTGTTGTATTATGACTCGATAATGTATCAACACTACAAAAATTGTATTGCAGCTCTTGTTACCAAATTTAACGAGCAATGAATTTGTTTGTTATAAATGGCTAGTTTTTTGTACGTAATCCTTTGTCGAAAGGTGCAAATTTATGGTAAATTTACTTAAGGGAAAATTTTTGCTCATTTTGTTTAAGTTTTTTTTTTAGTAATTTCAGAAACCGAATTTCAGAAATGTTCAAAGTTCCTACCTCTGGTGCATTATGGTCGGAGGTAGGAACTTTGAACATTTAATGTAAAAATTTAAATTTTAATAAAATTACTAATTCATAATTTGTTCTTTTTATTTCGTGATGGTTTCTGAAATTACTAACAAAAACCTAACCATAAATTTGCACCTTTCGACAAAGGATTACATACAAAAAAATAGCCATTTATGACAAACAAATAAATCATTTTGAATAAGGCTAATTTAATGAAATTGCACCATGATGTGAAAAAACGACCCTAAAACCAAAACTAAAAGTCAAACAGTAACGTGTTGTACCTCATTTGAATCAGCATTAAATCAGCAAGTTTTTTTAATACAGGGTCACTTTTCCGTAATGCATTTTTTTTCACAGGGTTCTCTTAAAGTGAGAAGTTATTTTTTGTAACGCTTCAAAATTTACAGAAAAAAATTCATTGCTCGTTAAATTTGGTACCAAGAGCTGCAATACAATTTTTGTAGTGTTGATACATTGTCGAGTCATAATACAACACCTTTTGTTTCATTGTTTTTAATCAATTTAATTTTTTTTCATTCAATTGTAAAAAAAATCGGTAGTTTTATTGAAAAACACAAAAATATTCATAACTTTTCATGCAATGAGTTTATGGCCATGCTGTAGAAAGATTTTTTGTAGGAAATTATCTCCTTTATCTCCCTGTTTCGTTTGATCCCCGACTTTTTGACCACCCTGTATACAATTTACGTACGTAGTACGAACCAGTAAACATGCTATCGGCTAGTGCACCGCACGGCGCAATTGGTTTCCCATTCTTATCATATGAATAGTTTCCACAGGCGTCTGACAAATTCGCGGACAGCAAACCACTTAGCTGTTTGTCAAGTCTGAAAAAAAATTGTTTGTAAAGCATTTGTCTCGTTCTCAGGGCAAAAACCCCTTGTTGTCGGCATGGAGATGGAGTTATTAATGGTCCAATCATCTACATAAATGTAGGAAACTAAACTAAAACCGACAAAATGTTCTTGTCCCAAAGAACATCACATTTTAGTAAACACTGTGTAGGTATATCAGCGTTAGTCATCGCAAATATACATGACTGGTTAGTCATATTCAGTTAGCACAGAATTCCCAAGGTTTTCCCAATGATAAAAAATTGTATTACTAACAATGATAAAAAGATGGTGAACTGATATATCATAGTGTAAGAATGTTCAGATGTTTGTCACTCAATCACGCAGAAACGGCTGAAGGGATTTGGATGAAAAGACATTGCCCACGTGACGAAATGTATTCGTTTCGGATCGTTTCGCATCTGACGAATGTGTATGATCAAAGAACACATACAAATCGTATGATAGCTGAAATTATACACAGAATAAGAATATCGTGCTTCCCAAGGAAATGAAAATTATCCTTTTCTATCGTGGCATCTATACTATTATAAAACTGTAACAGGAAGTTTGTCTGTTCATTGAAGATATTAACAAAAAAAAAGTTACGTTATGGTTTTTAGATGTCCCTGATTCTATTTCACCAATTTTTGGATTTTTTGTCTGTCTGTTTGTTTTAACACTTATCTGGCGGCACTGCATCGCATTTTTCCGTCACACAGGAAAGTCATTTGCTAGAGCGACCGCACGCGGCAGCACCGCCACGTGCGGTCCCGTTCCCGCTATCTTATTTGCTCTAGCAAATGACGTTCTGAGTGCCAGAAAAGGATGGAGCGACTTAAAAATGAGATGCGATGCTGCCAGATGAGGTTCAACAACGGTTAAGTTATGTACACACAGCGACACATCACGGCTACTCTAAATAATTATGTCATCCGACCACCTGGCTGATCGTCTGCCCACTGACCGTTCCCCCTCCCACGGCCGCCACTCTATCACTGTCCTAGTTCATCTGCCATCATTCTGCCTGGCTACTGTATAGCCAGCCTTGGACACTGTCAGCTGATAGCTGTCATTTCATACAAAAAATTTTAAGATGAGTTAAGCATGTGCGATACTGTTGCGTGCGAGCGACACGGGAATACGCATTTGCTTAGGAGGTAACCACGAAGTAATCAGGGGGGGGTGAGGTAAAAAGTTGGTGGGAGGCAGGGAGTGTCCGTACTGTATGTAGTACTAGATAGAGAAACTCTTTCTTATACTGTAGAATAGCTTACCTTGATTGGAAAAAATTCGCTTCCTTAGCGGTTTCAGATTGATTGAATGTCTCAAGTTCATAGTAAAGTACTATATCACCAACAAAATCAGTTGTTAACTTAAACGGTATATAACAACTACAGATTCCGTCGGTTTTTAACATTTTATCGCGACATGTGACAGTTTCATCTATTTCGTCATTACAATACGTATAGTCAATTACTATCTTGGTAACTTCTGAAGCTGAACATTCCTGTAACGGTAATACGAGTTTTTATTTTACACAATACCTGAAAACGTTGATATCAAATCAAGCTATACAGGAAGCCTTGCTGGCTACTGCTGATTTGAACTTTCGAAATTAGCACTCCAGCGGCCATAGTATGGCAGCGTGATAAAACGCTATCGCGACTTCGGTCTCTTTCTAAGAAGTCTTCTTTCTCTGTTCGTTCGCGCGAACGAACGAGATAAAAGGCGTGAGATAGCCTTATGTGATACGTAATAATACCGACTGCTCTCAAACGGTGAAGGAAAACATCGTGTTCGTGAGGAAACCTGCATACAGAAGTTTACCGATCCGCATTAGGCACGCGTGGTGGACTAATGCCCATACACCCTCCCTGGGGGTAGGCCTGTGCCCTGCAGTGGGACGTATATAATGTCCTTCTTAATGTGCTCACACTTTTTGAAGGGGATGCTCAGACTGCCAAACTGGACATGTTTCTCTATGGCACCGAAATCGCGATAAAATTAAAGCTGTTTCATACAAAACTGCAAACCTACTCTAGCCAAATGTATAGGATACTTTACATTCTTCTTCTTATCGTGTGGACAGCAAGCCCTGCACGTCTAGCATGATTTCTGTTCTTGCGCGCGAATCGGCTTTACTCCATACTACTTGTCGCGGCAAGCGCGGCTTTCGCTCTCCGAAAAGCGCGGGATCAGGTTATTTTCTACGGAGTAAAGGCGCGTCGCACGCGTGTAGAGAAATCATTTTAGGCATGCTGCACGTCTAGTATGATTTCTCTACACAAGCGCGACGCGTCTTCGCTGCATACGAAATGAAATAACCGGTTTCTGCTTTTTTCGGAGAGTGAAAGCCGCGCTTACCGCGAATTGTAATATGGAAAAAAGCCGAATCGATTGTGGAATACATGATTTGAATAAGAATCGGGGCATATACGGAGAATTCCACAGTAAGTACGAGATTGAGATACTTTTTTGATTTTAGGCGAAATAAAGGTACCACAATCCCTTTGTGTGTGTTACTCGTTGTACAAATCATTGAAAAAGAAAAAACAAATCACACGGCAATCACGGCATTAATTTTCACTCATAAACAAGTATATGACAAATCCAATGTTCGAGTACATAATGCAAGAACGTCACCTATCTTCCGCTATTTTAATTTAAGTACCTAATTAAAGACTTAAAATGAATAAAAAATTACTACCTCCTTCAGAATCTAGAAATTGAATTTTTAATTTCTTTCCACAATCTCTTCACTACATGTTTAAATTTATGACGTGGGTGACCAGACTTCCAAATAGCTGGCCTAGCAAGTATTTCGGCGGAGTCACGTTGCAGGTTCTGACCCGAGCACTCGTCTTGCGTGGATTTCGCGCGTCGCGTTTTTGCCTGCCACGAGGCTCCGCAATCCTCAATCTCTTCTTGTTCTTGACCAAAAACAATCCCTGAGATTGGGATAGATTCTCCCATAAACACTTGACACTGTCGGAAATGCAGTGCTAACGCACAAGCAAGAGTCCATTAATTATAAATAAAAATAAAAGTATTTCGGCAATAAAAGTTTCCGTGTTCATTATTTCGCGGCGAATACAACTAAACTGTTTTGAACGGAGTGAAATCTTGCACTATTCGCCGCGTCTGCAGGGGTGCGTTCACGACCTTTAGGTGCGGTTGTTTTTCAACTCGCTCTAAGGTACGGAACGACCGCGCCAATTTTTAACTCGCTATGAGGTACGGAACGATCACGGTTGTTTTATAACCTAAAATTTTGACATTTAAAGTAATATGGGCTTCCAGGACTTCCATCATTTCCAAATACAATAAAAAAACTAATTTGCCATGTTAGCAAATCAAAAAGTGAATAAAAATAGTTTGAAAAACAAACTTTTATTCAAAACGCGCGAAAAGTCAAGTAACCATAGATAATCAAAACGTCAGATTGTTTTTTAACCATCGAATTTGATGGTTAAAAGTTGCAACCCGCCAGATGTTCGGAACGCTTGAGTTGTGACAACCGAGTTGCAAAGAGCGTTTTTCACCGAGCCTCGGAATGGCGTTAGTGCGAAAAGTTGCACTCGGGGTGCACCTGGGGCGTAGGTTCTGAACGCAGCCCAGCTCGAAACCGTGGCATGCCATGCCCCGTACTTACTCAAACAATTTTTTCACTCGCCCGCCGCGTCGCCCGACGCTGTGCGATTCGCTCGGTAAATTTCGCTGGTCGCGCCGCCGCCGCCGATCGCCGCAACGCGTGAAATGCTTAGTACAATTCTATACATTTGTTTTATTCGCTAGACGCGTCGCCGTTCGCACCGCGCGAATTTTCGCTGCGGCGAATGTCCGGTAAGTGCTTAGCGATTTCGATGTTGTGTTGGTCCTATACAGAAAGTTGTCCAGTTTGATGGTCTGATCATCCCTTAAAAAAATGTCAGCATATTAAGAAGGACCTTAGCTACAATACATCTGTGCAGGTCGCGGTAGCTATTCTAGCTATTGGTCATTGTTCACTAACCAAGCCCTTACAACCAAATAATAAAAGAAGGACCTTGTATATGATGATGATAACAGCAGCCCGCAGCAGCCTTATCACTCGCAAAATGTTCATAGATTAATATGTATATTGGATATAGATAGGTAACTCGCCTTGAATTTTAGGACGTCCTAATTGCGTTGCCGCTTATTAGCACTAGGGGGCACCACATCATGAAATAAATTGAAAAAGACGATCGGCCGACACAAGGATCGAACCTTAGCTACGCGGATCGTAAGCCGGCTGTCTAGACCGCTACACCAACAAGACAGTGATTGTTATGGGCGAAATCTCTTACTACTACAGCGCAGCGCCTGAGCTGTAGTGCGCTGTTACTCTGATATGAACCCTAGTTCAACACATAGGGCTTCGAAATACAACCGATAGATGGCGGAAGCTGTGTATGGAAAATCAGCGTTCCACTTAGTTTGTACTAAGATAACATAGCATGAACATGTTACGGCTTCTGGACGCGGCGCGGCAGCGGCAGCAAAGGCCAAAGCGCACGTTGTGGGCGCGCCCGAGGCGCTTTCTGTTATCTCCAAAGGCTATCTCCTATAAAATTAGTTTCATGTAAATGTAATTAGTAATTACCTTTTCTTGGTATGACCATGAAACACACATGAATGCTATTCCAACTACAAATAGCACTATTCCAAATATTGACGTCAGTGGTATATAAGGTTGTGTTCGCTTTGATAGCTTAGTGAATGCTGAAACAAGAATAAATATTATTAAAACTTGAACAAATCTAATTGGGCGCATTGCATGCATAAGGGCGAGGGCCCGCTCTGCAGCTACGCGTCTCAATGGTATTTTTCTTATTTCTAAACTATTATGCAACATTTTCATAAAATAAAACAAGAATCCAAATTTTGATAGATCATATATGATTTAACATTTTGGCTTTTGTTACATCTCTTAGTTTCTATATACCCATGCCAAATTACAGCTTTCTAGCGTTGAGCTAAGCCGCGGACAGACGGACGGACGGACGGACAGACGGATGGACATGGCAAAACTATAAGGGTTCCTTGTTGGCTTCGGAACCCTAAAAAATCGTGGATACCGGACCTTTGCAAGGTAAAATGTATACATTTACAAGGCTATAGACACACGGCGACACATCAAGCTATACTAAACCAACATAAGCTGGCCGCACGACGTTATACGTTACTCGACCTACTCGCGGCCAGCTTATGTTGGTTTGTATAGCTTGATGTATCGCCGTGTGTACTTAAAAGAATTCTAGCCTATTAGACTTGTTTTTTGCTTTTCAGTTTTTATTTAAAGTGCACTTTTTACGCAGACGGGTTATTGATATTTTTTTAATTAATTTTTGACCACACTTCTACCGAATTATAATTTTTCGAAATTAGGTCAATCATTTTAGCGTGTTTAGTATGGAGGACGTCGAAGTAATCTTTATTCGTACTTTTAAATCGTAATTGGCATCATTTAGTAATGGAAGTATAGCCTGAAAAATTATAATACAAAATATTTGTATGGAACATAGAAAAAAAAATTATTACACCTGGAAGGTTTGTAACTCAGTCAGAAATAAATCTGTAACCCTCAATTTAATTCGACTTAAGGGTATATTTTCGTTCGTGACGTCATCACTTGCTGTCAATTTTCAATAAAAAATGTTGATAATGTCTTTTAAGTTTTCCGTCAGCTTCTTTTTGATCTCGACCATCGATAAGAAAAGTGTTAAGAATTTTTGCAAATTTTGATGAGTACTTGCCATGATTATTATTTGAAATAAATGATCAAATGAAATAGATTTATTGTCACAGCAAGTTTTGCAACGTACCTACTTAGTTGCATTGCATTGTGAGTCGGACTCGCGTACGGAGGGTTCCGTACACTAAAGTAGAGTAGAGTATACAATTCTTAGATTAGCATTGATCTGCCGTGATGTAATGTCCAAAAATTACAACTACAAGTTATATTAATTCCTATCCAGTCTATTCCACACCTACCTAACTTATAATAATATTCTTTGTTGCAATGAAAGCTTTAGTAGTATATTTTGAACCATAAAAGTGAGGCGGTTGAAATTTTCACACAATATGCGTTAAGTACCCATTATAAACGAATTTCCTTAAAAATAATAAAAGGTAAAAAAAATACAAAAAATGCAGGGGATACAAGAAACGTAAATTCTTTCAAGGGTTTTTTGTTTTTGCTATATCGTCCAAACGGTAATAAGGGTCCTTCTTTATATGCTAACAGTTTTTAAAGAGAATGACCAGGGCCTTGTTGCCAATGACAGGAGACAGGCCACAATTTGACAATTCAACAATTTACTGTTAAATAAAAATTAACATTATAGACTAAGAGATAAGTGTACTTTTTGTAACCACAGATAATTAAAACGTCAGAGTGTTTTTTAACCATCGAATTTGATGGTTAAAAGTTGCAACCCGTCAGAGGTTCGGAACGGTTGAGTTGTGATAACCGATTTGCAAAGAGCGTTTTTCACCGAGCCTCGGAACGGCGTTAGTGCGAAAAGTTGCACTCGGGTGCACCTGAGGCGTAGGTTCTGAACGCAGCCGGGGTGCGTTCACGACCTTTAGGTGCGGTTGTTTTTCAACTCGCTCTAAGGTACGGAACGACCGCGCCAATTTTTAACTCGCTATGAAGCACGGAACGATCACGGTTGTTTTATAACCTCAAATTTTGACATTTAAAGTAATATGGGCTTCCAGGCCTTCCATCATTTCCAAATACAATAAAAAAAACTCATTTTCCATGTTAGCAAATCAAAAAGTGAATAATAATAATTTGAAAAACAAGCTTTTATACAAAACGAGCGAAAAGTCAGGTAACCACAGATAATCAAAACGTCAGAGTGTTTTTTAACCATCGAATTTGATGGTTAAAAGTTGCAACCCGTCAGAGGTTCGGAACGCTTGAGTTGTGACAACCGAGTTGCAAAGAGCGTTTTTCACCGAGCCTCGAAACGGCGTTAGTGCGAAAAGTTGCACTCGGGGTGCACCTGGGGCGTAGGTTCTGAACGCAGCCCAGAAAGACAGAAAACCACTTTTATTATTTTTATATGGCTACCATACAACAATTACATACCATACAGCGTCTTGTCTACGCTACTTTCTTTTATGCATGTTTTTAATTTTTATTTGCATGGTTTTTACATTATACCAATTCCAAACATACTACTTATTATTAATTTACACTTACGAACAAAATCATTTTATAACAGACTACGAGCACATACAAACACCACTTAAATTAACTCCCAACTTTTCACACAACAACCAAACTCATATAATCAACTCATTATTTACATATTATTATGACCTTTCGATAGATATATTAGACCTTTCTGATACCCCTGACGTGCGTACACTCTGTTTTGATACGTCCTTAAATTCGATCCCATAAACAATCTAATTGATAAAATTGACACTATTGCGGTATCGGAAAGCTTATCTTGCGATCCAGAAAGCTGTCGCCAATCTATAATCCCCCACCATAGCAAAAGCTTCAAAATATTATTACAGAATATTCGTAGCATGTCTGCCAATATGTCTGATTTAGTAACTTTAACAACAAGAATGGACATTGCCCTAGACGTCATTATTGTCACTGAGTGCTGGCTGTCATGCAACCCCAATCTTTATCCACTTGATGGATTCACCAGCTATGCCTCTACTAACAACCCCATCCAGAACGATGGTGTAGTTGCTTAAATAAATAAATCGCTTACTGGTGTTACTGTCGAGGAGCCCGGGTTTGTCGATGGAAATTGTCTACTGATTAAGGTGGGACACGAATTAGCTGTCATTGCCATCTATCGTTCACCTTCCTATGATGACACCACCAACTTTTTTAACGCCCTAGAATTAGTACTCTCAAAATTAGCGTCCTTTAAAAATATAGTAGTTACCGGCGATATAAACATTGACATTAAAACCGGAAATACTGATAAACACTCTAATATGTATTTAGATATAATGGCATTTTACGGCTTACTACCAACACATACTCATCCGACCCACGGCAAAACATGCTTAGACCATTTCTTTCTCAAATCTCCTTCTCTTTCGGCCCTAACTCTTATAGTAGAATCAACGGTGACGGATCATTATGCAGTAATGCTATCAATGCAGATAAAAAAACCTTCCCAACAACGAAATTCGATTTCTAAAATTAACTTTAAAAATTTGGATTTGGACATGGCAAAATTAGACTTTTCTGATATTTATAAAAGTGATAATGTCAATTTAGCTGCAAACTTATTTATTAGTACATTAAGTAAGATAATTAAACAAAACACTAAAACGCAAAAAATTCCTCATCGACGTCATATTATCAAACCATGGATAACCCAGGGACTGTTAAGATGTATTCGAAATCGGGACAGACTATACAAAAAGACAAAAATCTCACCAGATAATGAAATCTTAAAAAACACGTACAAAAGATATCGATCATTTTGCAATAATCTTCTTAAAAAGTTAAAAAGAGAGTACGAGAGAGCTGAACTTAGGAACGCGGGTGTAAACACTAAAAAACTATGGGAAACCATAAAAGACATAACTCACATGAAAAAGTCTAAGAATTCGGCTCTTGATTTACTAACGACTGATGAATCAATAGACTGTGTCAATGACTTTTTTGTCAAAATTGGTAAAACGCATGCAGAGAAAATAGTAGGTTCTGTCAACGAAAATACATCAAATACATTTAATCCAGAAACCAATGCCTCAAACTGTCAATCACTTGGATTTCTTTGCACTGATGAGGGTGAAGTCGAACGTATCATTGATTCCTTAAGAATTGGATGCGCAGTAGGCTGGGACGGTATTTCGTCAAGAATTATCAAACAACATAAAATGATCATAATTCCTCCATTAACCTATATCTGTAATTTATCTATATCCTCAGGTGTCTTCCCTCAAGTATTCAAAAAGGCTGTAGTCCATCCGGTCTATAAGTCAGGGGAGAGGGACCGTGTCTGTAACTACCGTCCAATATCAGTGCTCTCATCACTCTCCAAAGTCCTAGAACGGATAATGAATAATCGACTTGTAGATTTCCTCGAGAACAGTGGACTTCTATCAGACCACCAGTTTGGTTTCCGTTCAGGAAAGTCTACCTCAGACGCTGTACACGAGTTAACGGATCATGTAGCTAAGACTTTGGATAAGGGTAGTAAAAGTTTGGCTATCTTTTTAGATTTGGCGAAGGCTTTCGACACGGTCTCAATCCCTAAATTAGTTGCCAAATTGGAAACATTGGGCATCAGAGGTACTCAGCTTAGCCTGTTTAGAGATTATCTGTCAAACCGTTCACAGTGCGTTAGGATCGGTGACCGGACAAGTGGGGACCTGCCCATTACCTATGGCGTCCCACAGGGCAGTATCCTTGGTCCTAGTTTGTTTTTGGTCTACATGAATGACCTGTGCCGACTTAATCTTGATAGTGGTAAGATAATATCGTTTGCTGACGACACGGCTTTAATATTTACGGGCAGAAACTGGAATGATTGTTACCGAAAGGCGCAACTAGGGTTTAATTGTGTTGGTGAATGGCTGAGGGACAACGTTTTGACTCTGAATACGAACAAAACAAAATACATAGCATTCTCTATTAGGAACTGTAACCAACCACCGAACACTGATTATAATATATATGCTCATTGTAACTCCTTAGCCGACCACAGTAATTGCGTATGTCCAAAATTGGAAAAAACAAATATTATTAAATACCTTGGTGTGATTATTGATAATAATCTCAACTTCACTCCCCACATTGATATGATCTCTGGTAGAGTACGTAAGCTTATTTATGTATTTAAGCATCTTAGACATGTAGCTGATGTTAAAATTCTAAAAACTGTATATTATGCCCTCTGTCAATCACTGCTTACGTATTGTATCACATCTTGGGGTGGTGCCCCAAAAACCAAAATGATAAAATTGGAACGAGCACAGAGAGCAATTTTAAAGGTCTGCACGTTTAAACCGTTTCTGTTCCCAGCCTCTGAGCTCTACAGTATTTGTAAGGTATTGACAGTTCGGCAACTCTTTATTGTTAACACAGTATTGAAACAACATTCACTCTCAGCAAAATCATTTGTAGATAGGTCGCGTAGTGGCTCACGAAGATTGTACAACGTTATCCCACCATATCGATGCAAAACCTCCTTCTGTCAAAGATTCTTCTGTTTTATGGGTTATTTTCTTTACAATAGTATTAATCGTGTTATAAATGTTACTGCAGTAAATAATTACAATTGCAAGAAAAACACGACTGAATGGCTCATAGACAAAAATTATAACGACACAGAAAGTATGATTCACCCTATTTCGTAATGTTATATACCTACCTATTTAATCTAACACAGCACCGCACACCTCCTCCACACACTCACACACAAACACAACCCTACACCCTCACACACACGCACACACACACACACACACACACACACACACACACACACACTCACAAACAAACATCTGATGAGTTTGTATTTTGATGTGATTATCTCAAATTCAATTTAAATTTTATTATGTTACTTTTGTCTTGTTTTTGTTAATTGCTTTCATTATGTATAATTTTTTATTATCCTTATAAATTATGTATCATCGAACGTCATTTAATTCATCTATTATTGTGGCTTGAACGAAGAGGCCAGTACCTAGTAGCACAGGGTTCTTCCCTGCTGATAGTTGCTGGCAGCTCCCCCTGTTCGAAATCGGTCAGCCAATATAATATAAGATTTGTAAAAAATTGTAAAAAAAAAATTATTAGAAGTTATTACGGCGGATTTGTATAGGTACCTGAGTCTGCCATGATATAAGAGACCAGTCTTTAAGTGTTTTTTTTTATTACACAATTCCACAACAGAACAATTGACTCCCCACTCCCCACTCCACCCACTGAACAAACTAATTGATCCGTGCCAATAATTAAAACGTAGTGGTTAATTGGTTATATTCTCTTTGATAAATGATAATTAACTGGAGGCCTTGACGGGACCTGTCATTCGTTTTTGTAAGCCTGCGTTCAGACATGCGGGAATCGTGCGTTTACGAATCGCGCGGTTTCAAACCGCAAAATTGTGATGCTATTCAGACACGCGCGGTTTCGGTATGCGATTTCGTGCGGGTTAGCGTCAGTTTCAAAATGGAGGTCGACGAAGAAGTGTGTTTACTGTGGTTGCTCCTTAAAAAAAAGAAAAGAAAAAGGCGGTATTGGGTGCATCCAATATTACGTGACCGACTAGTACATGGTCAGTTCGTAACGTTATATCCCAAATTAAGAATGTATGATAACAAATTTTTTGACTATTTGAGAATGTCAATAAAATCTTTTGATGAACTAATTGAACTGATCTGGCAAGATATTTCATGCTCTGAAACGCATTTGAGGCCAAGCGTGTCACCGGAAGAGAAACTCGTAATAACTTTAAGGTAAGATTTATTTATTGTTCTTCAAAATCAGCATAAATATTTTCTATAACTGTAGAGGACTGAGAGCCAGAACTAAATTGCGATGGTGACGGTGACGGTGCCGGAACAGGAGGAGATGATCCAGATGTAGTAAAATATCCTTGCGGGCTTGTATACTGTTGTCCTTGCCAATACGTAGGTGTGATCTGCTGAGTATTGTAGCGAACAGGGGGTGGTAAGCTTTGTCCTTTTTGTATCACTTGAAGTAATTCAATTTTGGTTGCTAAACGCCTATTTTCTGGTACTTTTTTGAGTTCATTATATAACGACAAACAAAAGAGTTTGTCGTCATCTTGCTTGGTAATACTATTTTCTTGAAGTTCATTCTGAAAATGTTTTCGTGACTCGATACTTTTTTCTATTAAAACAGCTATTTTTTCTTCTGGCACTTGTGTTTTCTTACGTTTAGGGGGACGTATTTCAGTGGCTTCGGTTGCATTGGCGTTTAGTTCACTTGTCTCCTCACTTTGCCTTTCATTCTGTTCTTCAATATTAGTTGTAGTGTCTTTATTACTTACACTATTCTGCAGGAAAGATAATCTTGAAAAATACATATATCGGGCTCCTTTACGAGCACCTGAACCAGAAGGAGTTGTTTTTTCTTTTTTGTATTCTTTATTGTAGCAATCTCGTATGTTTTTCCATTTTTTTTGGAGTTGTGTACCTAAAAATAATAACATTATTAATAATATTCTTGTTTCAGATATCTTGGTACGGGTTGTTCATTTGGAGAACTAAGCTACAATTATCGCCTAGGAAAATCGACGATTACTGGAATTGTCCGCGAAGTATGTAAATCATTGTGGAATAAGTTGGTAAACATAGTCATGCCCGAAGCGACTGAAGATATCTGGAAGACAATAGCACGAGACTTTGAGAGATATGCAAATTTTCCAAATTGCATTGGTGCTATAGACGGCAAGCATATCCGAGTTATAAAGCCTGTTGATTCGGGTTCTTTGTATCATAACTATAAACATTTCTTTTCCATAGTGCTCTTAGCACTTTGCGACGCCAACTATTGCTTTACTTATGTTGATATTGGGGCTTATGGCAAAAGCAGTGATTCTGCTATATTTAAAAATTCGGTTTTTTATAAACGCCTGACAGAAAAATCATTAAACATACCAACACCTAAACCAATATCTAATGTAGACCTAACACCAATGCCTTATGTTATAGTTGGAGATGAAGCCTTCGGCTTAGCAGAAAATTTAATGCGCCCATATTCAGGCAAATGTTTACCATATGAAAAAAGGATTTTTAACTATAGGTTATCGAGAGCCCGACGTAATATTGAGTGCACTTTTGGTATTTTGGCGAACAAATGGCGCATCTTTCATAGGCCTATAAATGTAAACATAGATTTTGCCGAAGATATAATAAAAGCTTCTTGTGTTCTACATAACTATGTGCGGACTAGAGATGGTCTAAAATTTAAAGATACTTTATATAATGCACCCATGACTAATCTCAATACCTTGCATGCGGGAAGAGGGACACCGTCATCTTTGAATATCAGAGATAAATTCGCTTATTACTTTGTGAACGATGGGCGTGTTCCATGGCAAGACACAAAGATATAGCTGCAACTAACATACCGTACTTGTAATGTTTAGGTACATAACTAAATGTAAACAAACGAAATATGTTAATACCGTTGTGACCTTCATTTGACAAATGCTCGAAATGTCTGCATAAAGCAGCCGAAGTTTGTTTATATTTATTTAAATACCTAAAGTATACGGAGAGTATAATATACGCTTCATAACAATAATTATAACATAATTCTGTCAATTATTTTTTGGTGAATAAACCTACTTACTTAAAATATTCTTTTTTTCCACCGTGTCTTCGCAATTTCCAAATATCTCCACCAACTCTTGCCAAGCTCGGTTCTTGATAATTTTATTTGAGTAATCATCACACTGAATGTCCCATATTGCAGGTCTCTTCTCCACCTCATCAATAAATAGTTCAGTGTCGAAACGATCCATGGCGAACTCACGAACAGTGACGTGCTCACCGCGCGGTATCCGCAACGCAACTGAACGCGAAGTAAAGACTCCATAGTAATAGAAACGCGCGGGAGCAGCGCGATTCTATTTTCTGGCGGTTGGGTTGCGGTAACCGCGCGGCTTGATTAACCGCGCGGTTATGTCTGAACGATTACTAACTAACTCATATAAATAAGACCCGCGCGATTTCCATGCGATTCTATAATCGCGCGGTTCCCGCCGTGTCTGAACTAGCGCTAAGTACTCTGTGTCACAGATCACGGCCGGTAATCTTCATAGAGAAAAAACTCGCCATAAGTTTTTTTTTTTTTAGCTCAGTATTTGATTTTGACACTTACCTCGCCCCTCTTTCCCCTACTTCTTACCTGTCTCGCCAACGCCGGCTGTCAAAGGCCGCCATGACGTGTCCGACCGCCATTACTGTTTTGGTTGTTGATCGAGTGAAGTGTACGTTGATTAATTTCCGTAACTTATCCTCTCAATAACTAAAATAGTAATATTTTGTCACGACGAACGGTTTAATTACATTTTGTGCACAAAATGTATAACAAGTGTTGTGTTGTGGCTTGTAATAGCAGACGAAAGGACGTCAAATTGTTTATTTTCCCAGAAACTGAGATAGGACTCCAAAAGTGGTTAGAGTGTATAAATTGTGATAACTTGCGGAGCTTGAGTTTTGACGAGCTTCGAAAAAGCTTCGTCTGTCAAAAACATTTCGAAAAAAGATTTCTTACACAGAAATCTCGCCTTCATCTTGGTGCCTATCCATCGCTGTTTACTGACGACGAAATAGCTAGTGAAATACCAAGTACACAACATGATGATAACACAGGTACGTAACAATCTTTTTGGTACCTATTCGTTCTATCCACCCTCTCATCTTTTACTCCAACAAGTTCAAATTTCTGTTACCCGCGACTTAGTCTGCATTGACTTGTAGGTACCCATTTTATATGAAAGCTTTTTGTTTAGACTCCTGAGTCATAACATGTGGTATTTTTGTCTACAGCAATTCTATAAATGTTAAAGATAAAACATGTTAAAAGTAATTTTACTATTAAATCATAACACGTGGTATTTTTAGAGATATAGCAATAAATTCTATGTACTTGACTTAATGGTAAATAAAACACAAGCAAGTTTTAATCAGACTAGTCGTGTTTTTCTTGAATTTGATCATGGTTTGACGACAGTCAAACCAGTCATAACATGTGGTATTTTCGTCTACAGCAATTCTATAAATGTTAAAGATAAAACATAATACAAGTAATACTATTAAATCATAAGACGTGGTATTTTTATAGATATAGCAATAAATTCTATATACTTGACTTAATGGTGAATATAACACAAGCAGGTTTATTTCCCTGGGTTCGAATCCCGGTTCGGTCATGGATGTTTATATGTTTGTGCCGTTGTTGTATGATTTCCATAATAAACAGCCTATAGTGCTTGCTTGGGATCATTACAATGTATGTGCCTGTGAGCGTTATTTATTATTATTATATTTATTCAAAAGCTTGTCTCTGTTAAGACCAAACATAATATGAATGTATGTATAATTATGTTATCGGCTAATAACAATGCTTAATTGGATTTGTTCTTAACAGAGACAAGCTTTTGAATAAATCATTATCAAAATCAAGAAAAACACTATGCTAACACCTGGCATGGCACTAGAAGGCAGGGACGCCCAACAAGATAATGGGAAGACTATATATTATTCATCACCAACTTTGGGCCATATTGGACAAGGGTTACGACAGACAGAGCCCAATGGAAATAGTTTCAGGAGGCCTATGCCGAAAGGCACGCTGAATTTAGAGACTTTTATAAAAATCATGTTAGGAAACATATTTTTTCTAACTCTTTCTTATTAATTAGATATTACTCGGTCGCCACACGCTACGATTCTGACACATAATCATATTTTTCAGAAAATAAAAACCCTAACTCAGGCAGTGATCATGACTACTTCAGGAAAAGGCGACACGAGGATCACAACTACTGCAAACTAGAAGTTGTGAATAAGCGAACTAAAACAATGAATGGTAAGATTTGTGCTTAGTATGAGTAGTTTGACATCAAATTAGAAAACTAAACTAAATATAGGTACATTCATGATCATCGTGGTTTTATATAAAGCAAATACTATACGTTGCTTCTAATTGAACAGAAAAACAAAATAAAAAAATCATGTTATTCATTTCAGAAGTTGATACCTTGCCGTCCACGTCCGCTTCAATAGAGAAAATTTGTGACATTCCGTTAACGATTGATAAGTTGATATATTTTTAAATGATTTCAGATATCTTGCTTCGATCCAATTCAATTATACTTTATTGCACACCAAAACAGAATACATCACGCTTGCTTCCAAAAGAGTAGCAGAAAAACAACTTTATATTGTTCTTGTTTGCAGTTCGTTATATTACAGTATATTGTCCAACCTATGCACGATGAGATTAGACTTATTTGCAAGCAGTGCATGTTACATATCTAATTATATGGGCTGATGACGCTGATGATGAAATGAAATTCATGCCATTTGTTGTTAATATTTTTTCAGAAGTCAATACACTACCATCTACATCCGCTGCAATAGAAAGAATCTTTGATGTTCCATCTACAGTTGGTAAGTTGAAATATGAATACGTATTTAAATTTTGGTCAATATCAGATTTCTTTGCTTGAAAGCACTATTCACACAATGCTCTCACTCTTACTACATAAGTGAACCTACATGTGGCCAGGTTATGCTGGTTTTGTATAACTTCATGTATCTCCGTAGGCCGTGTGTACAACCTGCTCCTTTTGTCTGTTGATTCTGTTCTTTTTTTATATGTTTATTTATTTTATTCAAAAAAGTAGCAGAAAAACAACCTGCAGTCCAAGTTCATCTAAACTATTATAAAATTGTAACAGGAAGTTTGTCTGTACATTGGAGATATTAACAAAAAAAAAGTTACGATATGGTTTTTAGGTATCCCTGATCACCAATTTTTGGACAAAAGAGTAGCAGAAAAACCACTTTATATTGTTCTTGTTTGCAGTTCATTATATTACAGTATATTGTCCAACCTATGCACGATGAGATTAGACTTATTTGCCAGCAGTGCATGTTACATATCTAATTATATGGGCTGATGACGCTGATGATGAAATGAAATTCATGCCATTTGTTGTTAATATTTTTTCAGAAGTCAATACACTACCATCTACATCCGCTGCAATAGAGAAAATCTTTGATATTCCATCTACAGTTGGTAAGTTGAAATATGAATACTTATTTAAATTTTGGTCAATATCAGATTTCTTTGCTTGAAAGCACTATTCACTCAATGCTCTCACTCTTACTACATAAGTGAACCTACACGTGGCCAGGTTATGCTGGTTTTGTATAACTTCATGTATCTCCGTAGGCCGCGTGTACAACCTGCTCCTTTTGTCTGTTGATTCTGTTCTCCTTTTTTATATGTTTATTTATTTTATCCAAAAAAGTAAAACAACCTCCAGTCCAAGTTCATCTAAACTATTACAAAACTGTAACAGGAAGTTTGTCTGTACATTGAAGATATTAACAAAAAAAAGTTACGATATGGGTTTTAGGTATCCCTGATCACCAATTTTTGGATTTTTTGTCTGTCTGTTTGTTTGAACGAGCATCAAGCAAAAACTACTGAACCGAATTTGATGAAACTTTTTTGTTTGATAGCTTATTATCTGACTTAAAATCTGGTATATAATTTGTGCGGACAAAGTTGCGGGTTAACGCTCGTAAATTATACATTTACAACCTGTGCACAGTGAACTGTGAATTAGGTATAGTTACCTAATTATTGTATACGGGATGTAAGGAAAAGAATCATTAACCTTTAAATACATACACTACCCATCAAACCAGTTTGATGGGTAGAGTACAGGTTCGATGGTATATATCACTGATATATATCAAACATTTTTTTCACAAACGCATAGGTAAAACATTCGTAAATGTATCTTTTCTGTATTATGATTGCATTGTATTTCTAACATGTTTTGGATGTGCTTACAGAAGGGAAAAAATTTTTTTTCGAAAAATCACTCCGCGCTTAACTTCGTCGAGCGGAGTTATTGATTTTTTGTCGTATTTAATTATTTTCTTAAATGAGAAACGCTTTTTTTACACCCAAATATGCTCAATAGGACTTCACAACTCTAATCCTACAAGGTTTAATAGGAATTATTCTGAATGATTGATATATATCGGATCATGGAGAAAAGAAAGGAGCGGAGTTGAGGCAAGGCAGTGAGGTCAGTTGCCATTCGATGAGGTCATGACGTCACAGTGGGCGTGGCCTATGCTGCTCAGTTCGAATCGGACCGCCATTGTTTTCGTACGTCATTATTTTGTTTTTTGAGAGGTGTTTTGTCAATAAAAAACATCTAGAACGATGAAGTGCGCTGTTCCTGGATGTAAAAATTGTTCAGGATCACAGACAAAGCTTGCAGATGGCATAACTTTTCATAGGTAAGTCCAATATAATTCAATAAGAGTTGTTTTTTGAAAATAATTCTCGAATTAGAAAGAAAATTGGTTTTGCTACTACCCGTAAGATGCCGCTCTTTAAAATGGTAAAGAATAGGAATGGAATGGACGATTTTAGAAACTTAAAGTGTAAATTATAGATGAAAATAACGATAAAAACAAAGTGTTTAACTCGTTTATATCGATTTAACTTTTATTTCTTTGTTGATTTGGTCAATTACTAAAAAAATCGTTCAAATCTAAGACGACATCTACCGGCGAGTAGATAACGGTCACAACAGACGGCACTAGTTGGTTGTCATGTTACTGTGCATTTGTTGTAGTTACTACTTTCGCCGCTAGATGGATTTGGGTTTTTGGGGCGGAGCCTACGGCCATCTCGTACCTCGTCCCCCGCATTTTGGCGACACTTACTTGAATAGAAAAATTGCCTTGCCTCACCTCCGCTCCCTTCTTTTCATGGTGTATCGGATAAATATCAAAAATTGATATATAAGGTCTAAAAATAATAGGTAAAACTATTTTAAGGGGATGATCAGACAGTCAAACTGAACAACTTTCTTTATGGGACCAATATTGAAACCGCGAAAAAAAATCATCATCATCCCCTTAAAATCGTTTCACCTAATTTTGTTAGACCTTATTTATCTGATATACATGGTGAAATTGAAATCATTAGCATCTTGTTAAACTAAGAGTCTATCCATCAAACTGAACAACTTTTACTATGGGAGCAAACCGATCGGAGCAAAAGAAAAATCTGATGTTCTATACTAAACTACAGTGCCGTGCCGTGCTGACTCGACTGAAATGTATGGAACAGCAGATTTTTTTGTGCTCCGATTGGTTTGCTCCCATAGTAAAAGTTGTTCAGTTTGATGGGTAGACTCTTAGTTTAAAAGGATGCTAATGATATCAATTTCATACTGTATATAATAAATATCAGATATTTACATTTTTATTATAAATATCAGATATTTTCGACCCCTGGTAGAGTATGCGGTTTAAAGGTTGATAATACTTTATATTACACCCTGTATAGCTGATCTGATAACGCTCATAGCTGGTAATAACATTTTCGTTTCCGCAAATTTTTCAGAAGTCAATGCACTGCTATCTACATCCGTTTCAATAGAGAAAATCTGTGATATTCCATCTACAGTCGGTAAGTTGAAAAATGAATAAGTATTTAAAATTTTGCCGATGTCCGATTTCTCTGCTTAAAAACTGTTCACACAATGCAATGCATGGTTAACTGTACAACGTATATGGTAACGTAGGGTGGTCCAAACAGAGAAGTCACATTTTTATTTAGATTCCTCACTCCTAGTTGTATTTGAAAATACCCCATGTCTGTTCCGCAATATTTCGTAGTTTTGTTAGTTATGATTTTTTAAATGTATTCTTTTAACGGAGCGGCTTAAAAAATCAAAACTGTTTATAGTAAGACATTTTTGATATTTAATTTTGCAACGTGATTGTCTTGAATCACTCTTCCATACGTTAAATAATCAACTACATAACATCCATACAAGTTACCGAAAAAAGGGATGAAATTAAAAATTGATGATTTGAGTCGGCCAACGGTAAATTTTTAAAATTCTCTTAAGCACGGAGCCTCCAGTGCTGCCATCTGCCTATACCCTATACATAACCATCATCAATCTAGCAAAACATTACGGACTACTAAACCGATTATGATGAAACTTGCACTGTTCCCAAAGTTGAAGTAAATCTACATTTACTTCAACTTAGGATCAAACTAACAAAAAAGAATGATCACAATCCGATTAATAGTTTCGGACAAATGCGTGGGCAAACATATATAAATATTAAGTAAATCAATATATTTTATTCAAAAGAGTACCTATCAGATATCTTGTTTGCCGTCCGTAAACTACACATGTACAACCTGTGCACAATGAGACTAGGCTCTTATGCCAGCAATAGGTATACATACCTAATTTTTGTTTATAGCTCGTAACGAAATTCAAACAACAAAATTGTTACAAATTTTTCAGAAGTCAGTGCCCTGCCATTGCCATCTTCCACATCCGCTTCAATAGAGAAAATCTGTGGTATTCCCTCAACAAGCGGTAAGTTGAAATACGTTTTTAAATTAGTGTATGTTTTTTGATAACACGAAGTGCCACTGTCCGAAACCAATTTTAATCAAGATTTATTAAAATTGGTTTCGACAGTGGCACTGAATGAATGCATGATTTTATTGATCTTGTTTAGTCTACATTCATGCATAACATATTATTTTTAATAGTGTCATCTAATATCTGCGCAATCGCTATTTACCAGACCAGTAGGATAACAATTATTTCTGTCACGAAAGACTTGTAACTTTAAACGACTTTAACATATTGTAGTTATGTTTGAGATGAGAGTTTATTCAGAAAGTGCAGACACAAGGATTTTCAAGATATTAAACAACTCTAAAAAATTTCAGGAATCAATACTTCACCTTCCGCTTCTGGTGCTACTCAGCAAAGATCTGGCAGTGAAACTCGAAGAGGTAATAATTATAAGCCGTTTAACTTTTTTCCTCACGAGTATAATAGCCGGCAAACTTCTTGAGCAAGAAGAATGCAGAAACACGCAGAAACTAAATTTGTAGGCGAAAGCGCTACTGCGCAGGCCCTCGGGCCCTGACTCACCCAAGCATTTTCAAGATGTTTGCAGGGTAGCGTATATGGCAAAGCTACTTCAGTACGTCCCCACAGGCTAATACGAAATGAGTTAGGATTTCTAGACGGTAAACACGCGTAAATCCTGTTTCAATACGTCTCCGGTGGTGACGTACTGCAGTAGGGTTTCAAGTTAAATAATTGGGGAAAAGTAGGAGTTATCCTAGTTCAGTAAGTCTCAGAGAGTGACATACTGGCAGTAGGATTTCAAGTAATATAATAGGGCAAAATGTAGGAGTTATTCTAATTCAGTTTGTCAAGGTTAAACTGATACCAAATAGAAGGTTACGAATTAGTATAGGTTTTACGTTAGAAGATTTATAACAAGTAGGTAGTGCATGACAAGAGAAACACAGTTTAATCGGTAATTAAAGTCGATTTTTAATCATTGTTCAGTGTTTTTTGGCACAAGGCTCATTATTTTATATAAAAGCTATATTACGCGTGTTTACCGTCTGGAAATCCTAACTGAGTTCGTCCTAGCATGTGGGGACGTACTGAAGTAGCTTTGCCATATACGCTACCGGGTACTGTATGGCATGTGTAAGCAAATGGAGGTCGATAACTGGCAGTGAGTGAATTAAAGAGGTGGATGATACTGTGACTAACCAAAAAATAACACATCAAGCTATACAAAACCAACATAAAGCTGGCCGCGCGGCGTTATACGTTACTCGACCTACGCGCAGCTAGCTTATGTTGGTTTTGTATAGCTTGATGTGTCGCTGTGTGTACATTGAAGATATGAGCACAAACATTAATTGGAGGTGTTTTGGATACGTAATGGATTGCATGGAAACCATTTTTGTTATGATTTTTGTATGGTTTTTGTGCACGCATCACTTAAAAGCTACTGAACTTACTTGGACAGGGTATTCACATAAGCATAGGGCTTTGGATTAACATTTAGGCTTTATTTTATTGATTATTTATTGAATTAGTGGTCTGCGCGTACGAAGTTGCGGGCGCCGCTATTAATAATATCCACAAAGTGCTAAATACAAATACGTACATATTAAAAATACTTAATTTACTATTTTACAGATGCAAACATGCAGCCAACGTTGCTTTCGACTCCGAGAAGATCAGTAGCAAAAAGGCGCCTAATTAAAAACCTAAAGTCCCTCACGCCCAATTGCACGAGACTTTATAACGAATATGTTAAATCTCGAAAGCAGTTAAACTTTAGCCAAAGAGCTCGTAGGGCAGCAAAATTTTCAAAGGAGAAATCCTTCGAAAAAATTACAGAAAAAATGAATCCACTGGCTAAGAAAATAATGTGGATGCAGATCAAGCAATGCACCAAAAAGCAGAAAGGAAGGCGATTTTCAAATGATGAAAAATTTATAGCGCTCTCTATAATGAAGCAAAGCCCGAAATGTTACAGATTTCTCCAACGAATATTTATCTTGCCCTCGAAGCAAACTCTAAATAAAATGGTTACAGAGTTAAATATCGGAGCTGGAATAAATACGCAAATCTTCGAGACTTTGAAACAAGAGGTACTTATTTTGCTATCAGTAGTTAACTTAGACCCTTAGACACTTTATACTTAAATTTATGTTTGCCTTAAAATTTGTGATATGTTTCTAATTCTAAATTAAACATCTTCTTTGTTTGCAGGTTAAAACATGGAATGAAAAAAAGAAATTTTGTTCTGTTCTCTTTGATGAGGTCGCCCTTGAAGCAGCTTTAACGTATGATAAGCATAAAGATATTATAAATGGTTTTGTTGAACTAAATGAAAGAACCACTGATTTCGCTGATCACGCTCTAGTGTTCATGCTCAGAGGAGCGATTTACAAGTGGCAGCAGCCTGTGGCTTTTTATTTTTGTAAAGGAGCAACGACTGCGGTGCAATTAAAAATTATAATAAAAGACGTGATAGCTGCCGTGACCGATGCCGGTCTTTTGCCTGTGGCCCTAGTCTGCGATCAGGGCACAGCTTTCCAATCTGCGTTTTAACGCAGATTGGTAAGCTTTTTAAAGCTTACAAGAGGACTCAAGGAAAGAACAAATACTTGCCGGAGAACATGTTGGTGAGTGTCTTTTATTTGAACTTGTAATAGCGGATCTGAGTAGTAGTGACCCATTTTTCTGTCGTGTCTTATTGAAAATCTAATTTTACACAGCAAGGAAGTAAATATTGGAGTAAAACTCGTAACAAAATATATGCGAAGCAATTCGACTTCTACTACTTATGTTATTTAAATATTGCATTATATTTTTGTATTGTATTATACCTTCTGTAAAAACACCTAGCAGTACTGTGGTGATTTATTGTGATTTTGGTTATTATAATTATGGTAAGTTCTTTTTTTCATGTTTTTTATTGTTTTTCAGATGACATAGTTCGTATCAATGGTCAAAATTTAAGCATCATTCACGATCCACCCCACCTCATCAAGGGATTGAGAAACAACTTCTTAACGAAGGATATAAAATATAAAGGGAAAATCGCTAAATGGAGTGACATAGTGGAAGTTTATATGACTGATTGTAATCATGCACAAATGAGATTGCTACAAAAGCTCAATGACGAGCATGTAATTCCAGAGAAAATTAAAAAGATGAAGGTAATTTTATGAAAAAACTAAATTGATTTTAAATCACATAATATTCAATTTTGAGTATCAAAGTGTTATTAAGTTATTATAATTATGCTTTAATTTTGTTTCAGGTGAAAAATTGCACGAGAGTTTTCAGCAAAACTGTGGCCGCAATTTTGTCGTATACTGCACAATTTTGTAAGTTATTTGTTTACTTAAATTATTCATTATGATTATAATTATGGTTATTATATCGCATCCTTGTACTATAAGTTCAACGTATGAATCTGGCTCCTTGAAAAATCTGGCGCTGTATCGAAAATTCTTTCTTACGTATAAGACTTTTTCGTAAGAAAGGTACCTAAGAATAATGTCATTCAGTAAGTATACCATTTCTTCGGTTCGTGTTTCGTTCTCTCATCGAAGCGCAGAAGGCTTGCGAAAACCACTGAATCAACAAGGACGACAATTTGGAAGTTAAACTTGTGTTGGCGCGTTAGGAAAGACGTATTTTCAGCATGTGACAAAAGTTGCACGTGCCGGTGTAACACGTTATGAAATTAGTTTTTGGGGCATTTCATGTCAAGCGGAGAACCAAAAAAAACAGTGTTATAGTGAACATATTATAAATAAAGAGAATAATAATCATAGATAGTTTATTTCTACATGACTCAATTCAAATTTGTTTGTTTAAATGTGTAAATTCACGCCAGTGAAATATAACTTCTTACGTGCGTACATAAGTAGGTAAACAGACGCTTTTTTCGATAGTTAGTAAATATATATAATATATATATGGTTAAGTACGATTAAGGGCCCGTTTTACCACTTCTGAATAAGTTCTTGATAACTTACTTGATTGATCGTTTAAGATATTATAGATATCAAATGATCTGTAAGATAAATTATCAAGAACTTATCTAGAAGCAGGCCCTTAATGCCCTTTGTGTTTATTTCATTGCAATCGACTCACTCAATTGGAAGATTAAAGTTTTGAAAATAATCGCATAGTTCTGTTACTGATTCAGTGGTCGACACTAGTTATTAATAAATTATTAGTATTATTATATCCTTATAACATTTTTCTCTTTTTGTTTCAGCTCAATATGCAGACGGGAAAAATGTAAGTCCCACTTTGAAAAATACAGCAGAAGTGGTATCATTCTTTGACGACCTGTTCGATTCCGTCAACGGGGCAAGCACTTGTAGCAAAAAATGCAAAGGAAAAGCTCTTCGGAAAGCAGTTACTTCTAGCTCCGAACATCACCAATTCTGGCAAGATGCCATTACTGATTTAAGTAATATAAGATTTGTAGATAAGAACGGTAAAGAAACATCTGTGCCTTCTTTGAAAAATTGGATAACAACTTTAAAAAGTTAACAAAGGTTGTGGCAGTTTTTTGAAAAAAATATAACAATTTTACCTGTAAATAAAATTATTATTAAGCATACTTACCTTATTCCAGGTCTATTATTATATTTGAGAGCGGCTTACTTGACTTCCGTTTCCGAGCGAACATTACCCTAGTAAAGCGCCATCTGGTGGACACAATCAGCAGCCAGGCAGTGGGGGGCACGGCCAATGAAGCCGGTGCCCGCCATTTTATTTTCATTGAAGATTTGAATTCAGCTAGCGTTCAGCGTGATCGTGCTGCAGAATGCGAGCAAACAACACGACTAGTGTAGGTGTGACTGTGTCAGAGAGCGAGCACGACTATCCTACTACGCCAGCACGATCATATCCTGCTATGCCTTAAAAAATAGTTTATGATTTCGTTCTTTAAGATCTGGAAGGACGATATTACAGCAGACAGGTGTACAAAATAGACCTGGAATAAGGTAAGTATGCTTAATAATAATTTTATTTACAGGTAAAATTGTTATATTAAGCTTTTATACCTTATTCCAGGTCTATTATTATATTTGAGAAGTGTTTGGTATCGGCTGCTGGATTGCTTCTGGATTGACGCCAATGTGATTTATACGAAGTTCATTGATTATTTCAAATTGGTTTGCTTTGTGCGAAAACCAAAAATGTTTATATAACATTCTTTATGAATATGGTTGGCATGGTGCGTGACCCAAATTTGTTTTTGAATTTGAGTGGTTTCGTGTGAGAACCAACATTATTTCAAACTGATACCAATAAAAACTGCAATCACAAGATATTAGAATACCATTGACAATGGCATAGGAACGCACAATGTAATATTGACATCGATAAAAAGATAAATGTAGGGAGCAACGACAGTCAAAGCCGTGACTTGATCTCAACGGACTTCATCTTCACCGTACAACACCGTATAGAATAGCAGTGAGTGAATGGGTTCATTCAGCTGAGAGTGGTGGTTTCATGAGGTTCAACAGAATTTTACAACAAGATGGTTCGTCAGCAGTCAGGTGCAAATATCCGACTCGCTTTGCAGACTTCTGATGAATCCAGAAATACGACGCGTGACAATAATAATTCATCATCAGACCTAGGTAGATTTGTACCGTAGGACGTAATAAAAAATTAATGGGTGACAAGCTGACTGAGAAAGAAACTTCAAATGTAAAATACACAAACTGTCACTGTTATTTGTATGAATGTCGATAGCGACAATATAACAACGTTAGTATTTCATCTAAGAATTCTGCTCGCATACATGCACATATCCGTAGTCTCCTTGCAGAGGACATTCATAACACCTAGATATTACAAATAGCTTAGCAGTTATGCCGAAGCTTTATTTATTTGGCTCTGGGTTACATTTAAGGCCTAAAGGTGAGGCAAAAATTCTTGCAAGTCATTATTCGGCAGGAATCAATTCCCTCTGGTACGAACAGGTCTCAAGCCACCGGTCACCGTGAACAAGTTTTGATGATTGATCAGCAAATAATATCATAGACTTCATTCAGCATAATAAAAACACCAACTGATAAAATAAGGATATTACCTAAGTTATGCATATAGGTCAGGTAGGTATGTAACGAGCGATTAGAATGTTTGAAAGATGCCCAGTCAACTGATAACACTCGGTTAGCATAAATTAAGATAGTTGATAAAATGATGTCATAAAAAACGATTGTCAACCCAAGCTGAATAGCGTGTTTTGGTAGCTCACTCCACATAAAAGATTCAATCGTACTATTTAATTTATACTGAATTAGTATTAAAAACGAAAACGACTAACTTTTCAAGTACCTATAAGATTTTAACCCATTGTCTTTCAATAACGGTTTTTCAAATATTGTAACCTTACGCAACACGCACATAACAGATAAGAAACATTATGAGCGTACAGCGTATAGACTGGATTCGGAACATCCTCCAGGAAAACATAGTCACGGCATGGCCACGGTCATAAGAATGCATTTCACAAAAACCTAGGCATATCGCTCAAGCACGACATCACAAAAATGATGAACTACCCTCGTAAAAGGGATTTTATTTAAGTGTGATATCATCACATATGTTTTTCAGTTCAGGTTTCAAGTATTTAAATATATAGAAAGCGACAGTCACAATACGAAGCATGACGAAATATCGGATAGAATAGAACCCTTCGGCGGTATAATTGATATGCCGAGAACACACCTTATAGGCAGGCATCTTTCAGCTTCCTTCTTTGCAGTTTTTGTGTAACGTGCATACATTATTTATTACGTGGTGCTAATACTGCAACAAATTAATGGGACAAAATTGTGTGGGAGAATAGCAGACCGACGCATCAAGCCACATACAAAGATAGCTTAGCTATCAGTTATTTTATTACATAAAGTAGGTAGATATAATTATATATTATTTATAAAGTAATGCATTTTTGAAAGAATGCACTTCAGAAAATGTGTGACTTTCTGAAACTGCTTGCATGATATTGCAAACCAAAATATAGAATTATTGATTAACAACCTTGGGTATTCGTCCAACGTTTATTGTGTAACCATCAGATACTCCTGCTCGGATTGAAATGATTAGAATCCTTTGCAAAAATAGAAAATGTTGGTGTTTGGAAAAGGCACCAATAATTAACCGAACTTTACCAAACGTAGGGTTACTAAATTCTGGATTGGATTGCCAGAAAGTACAGAGTTACGTGACCTTCTGTAAACATTTTTATTTCGATCTTTGTACTGCAACTTTATAAGTGAAAATTCGTTAAACGGACAGCCTGGATCCCTTAAGCACTTATGTATAGTTTATATATTATTTTGAGCACCGGAACGTCATCCTGATTTATAAATTCTGCATAATCTTCTTTTCACTGAATGTAATATTTACCAAAGAGGACCACCCAACAGGTTCGAATTAGGATCGTCTTATTTAGATTAGTATGTGGGTATTGCAGGTAGGTACCCCACATTTAACAAAGAATCCTCCCATTTAACAGGGCAAGTTAAATAAAAGCTTGTTAAAACAAAAAAGGGACTCATTTAGACGACAGAATCCAAATAAAAACCACGAACGGTGATTACAGCGTGATAATGCTTTCCGATTCCTGCGCGAAATCATGAATGTCTTTAATCTTATTAGGGATTTCAAATTTACGTAGTCCTCCGTGGATACGGGCGCATCTAGAAACGATGACCAGGTAGCATTCGGTACGCTGGAAAGTTTCAGACATAAAATTTGATGACCATTACAGAACATGAAAAGAAAAAGTTTATGGAAATGGCTTTCTGCGTATGTCATGGGGGCAATTAATGTCCGATAGGTACCGGGACACTTAATTCCCTCCATTCTTTTACCTTGTGTTTGGTTCCCGATGCTAGATGCCACGCGGGATACCGACCCACCAGGCAGTAGGCACGTGGTCGGCTGGTCGTCGTGGTGTTGAGCCCCCAGTATAGGCACGTGGGCGGCAAGTCATCACGGTAATATGCCGCCAGCAGGAATGTAGGCAGCAGGTCATCAAGGTATTACGCCGCCAGCAGGAGCGTGTGCGGCAGGTCATCACGGTATTATGCCGCCAGCAGGAATGTAGGCAGCAGGTCATCACGGTATTACGCCGCCAGCACGAGCGTGTGCAGTAGATCATCACGGTAATATGCCGCCAGCAGGAATGTAGGCGGCAGGTCACGGTATTATGCCGCAAGCAGGAGCGTGGGCGGCAGATCACCACGGTATCATGCAGCCAGCAGGAGCGTGGATGGCAGATCATCGTGGTAATGGTAGTGCGTGGGGAGACCGCCCGCCGCATGGTACCAGTGAGCTAAGCGAACACCGGCAGGGAGTGCCGTACCGGGTCGGTAGCTTGTCCAGTATCGGCTTTACACAGGCAGAAAAATAGCAATGCGACGACATTACTAATCTTCTTTATATACTACAGTAACCAAACGGTGGGATAATCGTCGAGTGTCGACCCCAGGCCACTTATGTTACCGTACCTTAACCTGATACCTGCTTGGTGAACTGTCGTTACGCACGGACAGCGCAAGCCTGGATATTAAGTCTTGAATGTCTTCGCTTCTGCGCTTCATCCGCAGCAGACCTGTTCCTATAGACACATTACAAATACCTCCCTGGACGGGGGTAGAAACACAGGAAAAATAATACTACGAACATCTTAGTTAGCTTTAACGACACACATATAGATTGCCACTCAATCACATTCATTAAACCAGACGAAAACGATTTAGGAATGTTTTTCTCTGCAGTGTAACATTTAACGGTTCATGCACAGAAATATGCAACCGCCATACATTCAGAATTGTTTGGAAATGTTCAGCATACTGCACCATACGAACAATGGAAATTGTAATCTATAAGTAATATGCTCGAAGTCTACTTATCAGATTTCTGCAACAAACGCGTCTTTGTCCACCCTCGAAGACTCCATCACTCCTGCGACCCGACGACACGACGACGAAAATACGCACTTTACTATTTACGGGCACTTTAATGCAATAACTATGCAAATTAATCATTTAACCATCGAAAAACAAATCGATATTAAGAAAAAGAAAATTTAAAATTTATATTTAAAAATGGCGGTAACGGGAAGGCAGCGCTTTCCGTTACATGTCCGCTCAGTAGGAATTCAAAACGCCAATGAAAATAAAATGGCGGGCACCGGCTTCATTGGCCGTGCCCCCCACTGCCTGGCTGCTGATTGTGTCCACCAGATGGCGCTTTACTAGGGTAATGTTCGCTCGGAAACGGAAGTCAAGTAAGCCGCTCTCAAATATAATAATAGACCTGGAATAAGGTATAAAAGCTTAATAATGTTACAATTATGCGTCCGCGCTACTTCAATTCCGATCCAATCGAAAACTTCTTCGGACAAGTGCGGGCGTATAATTTTAGGAACAATGACCCGAATTGCCACACTTTTACCTGCACCTTTAAATCATTGTTGATAACCAGATTTATAAAATTCCACTCCGAAAGTTATAACTGTGAAGAGGATTCAGGTGAACAGTTATTGAAACTGCAATCTTTGTTTGGTGCAAAAATTGATCAGGCTGACATTAATTTACGTTTACCTGAATCCTCTAACTTACGGAGTTGGGAACCAGAAAGCTTTCTGCAAAGTGCGCGCCAAGAACGATGTACACTCACGAGCTTATGCAGCGGGGTGGGTCATAAGAAAAATTTTACATAAAACTCCATGCGAGCAATGTGCTAAAAATTTAACATCCCGTGAAGAAAACTCAACACACACGTGGATTTCTTTTAGAGAATATAAATCTTTAAAAAAAATTAAATTGACCTACCCCTCGGAGCAAGCCGTGAGGCTTTTTTCGATGATTACAGAGGAAGCAAACAAGTACTTGGAAAACCAACCGAACAAGAGAAACATTATTAGCAGCGTTTTACCTGAAATAAAACGCATATTAAAATACTTACCTCACTGGAAGCTTTATATTGAGATAGCACATCCGTTTCCGTCGATTTTCTACCAATTTCGTACCTTTATTCCCTCGTGTTTCCGGTCCAGTGGCGACACCTGGCGGTCGCGCGCCTTTTTAGTTTCATTAAATGTGCAGCGCCATTTTATATTCATTGGCTCTATTACACCAGGCAGAAATTAAAGTGAAAGCTTCCAGTGAGGTAAGTATTTTAATATGCGTTTTATTTCAGGTAAAACGCTGCTATTAAACTACTTGACCGTCACTGGAAGCTTTATATTGAGACCTGTTTGTTATCGCCTGGTGCCGCCACTTGCTTGTACTTCATAGGAAACTTAATTTACGCCAATGTGATTATACATAGATTATAAAGTAAACTACTGTATTTATTTATCTATATTAATTTTTAATTTCAAAAAGGAAAACTGATAATTACAGACTCAACAATATCAACTCATCAACAATAATAAAAACAATATCAACTTTGATCAAATAAAGAATTTTATTTTATTATTTATTTCAATGAAATTCACCCGAAAACACGAATTAGGTCATAATAACTTATAAGCTTAATTTATTGGTTCGAATAACTGTGTGACAGTTTCCGAACTATTATTTTCTATTACTTCCCGCCTGTAGTAATTTTGAAATGTATTAGCTGACCGCCAATTTCCGCGGGCCAGAATTTCGTCCAGGGAATGATTTTCCATCCAACTTTTAGAAGCAACAGCTGATCGAACACTTCCAGGTGCCGCTGTAATGCCAGCTTCCTTAAAAAGAGATTTGATCCAGCCTGCTATAATTGTACGTGAGGCGGGCTTAGCCACGCCCCTTACTGTGACAAGCAAATTTAATGATTTAGCTGTGTCACGTCTTTCTTTCAACAAATCAATTGTTTTGTCAATCCAGAACACAGGGTCTAAGTTAGAATTATTTGTATTTGACAGCAGTTTCCACCCAGACTGCCTGTATGTACTGCTGTCCGTTTTCGAACCGAATCGAGGCCAAAATATTATATTATCACCTGATCTAACACAGTGACGAGGATCTATTGTAAGTAAGGTCAAGTCATGTATACGTCTTCCTGAGCAAAGAAGTAATAAAATTGCAGTATGACGTGAGACCTGAAAATTATTTGTAACGTCAATTGTGTAATTGGTAAGAAACATAGTAAGTTTACTGACGTCCCAAACAGGAGGCTTGGATGTCTTGGGATTTTTTAGTGCAATAGATTTTAAAACATGCTTTACCAAAACGTGTGAACTTAAGTGACCAGATGCTTCAGTGTTACAGAGTGTAGACACGACAGACTTGTGCAATAGTATTGTATTGTATGATAAGTGGTAAACTAAATGTAAATCCGACAGAAACTGTGCCAATTGCGAACCGGTAGGGTTATTTGTGTTGATGCTTTTGGAATTACACCAAGAAGTCCAACGTTTCCAAGCCACCTCGTAGGTTCTGACTGTAGACTTTCGCCAGGAATTTTTTAATAAGGACAATTGTTCAGGGTTCCATGTTCTTATCGCCTCGGACCACCCCCACATTTCCAGACCTCGAGCGTTATGTCTTCGACTCTCGGTGGAGGGAGGCCCGTCGACGTATCGATTAGGTGTTTCTGTAGTTTTCTCAGCGTTAACGGTGCTGCTAGTGCTCGGGCTTTGAGGTCCGAGCGCCAAAATACCTTTTCCCACCGTGGTACGACTATCAGAAATATTCCCGTTGACTGATTTAGGTGAGTCAGAACTTTGGGAATCAAGAACGGTGGTGGAAACACCCATGCGAGCTGGAAGTTCCATGGAACGCTGAACGCATCGTGAAACAGAGCTTGGTGGTCTTTCAGGTCCCGAGTCACATAATTGTAAACAACGTGTGCGGTCTCTGAGGCAAACAGATCTATTATTGGGGTTCCCCATTTGGCAAACACTATTTCCACACAGGCTGGCAGTAGGTGCCACTCTGGAGGTTGGCGATGACGCGATAGGTGATCGGCATCGTTGTTGTACTTGCCCGGGATGTAGTGTATGCTGAAGTGTATTTGATGTTGATCCATCAGGCCCAAAATTTGATGGGTTATTTCCATCAGGGGTAATGATTTCGTGCCTCCCTCTTTCCGTAAATGAGCAACTGCGGTCCTGTTGTCGCATTGTATGAGAATAGAGCTTTGACATAATTCCTGGGCTTGGCTCTGAAGAGCATGCAGTATGGCCAGCATTTCTTTTTGGTTGCAATGCAGCGCCTGCTCTTCTTGTGACCAACTGCCCGAGAGAGCCAGATTGTTTAGCTGTGCCCCCCATGCCTGATCTGACGCGTCTGTCACTAAAAAGTTCGTCGGAGGAGGGTAATGAAGTGGTGTTGATAACTGACAGTTCTGAGACCACCAAATCAGTTCGTTGTAAGCACCCTGTGGTAAAGGGTAGACCTTCGACGATTTGTCTGGTATTGTGTACATGAACATTATCAGTCGTCGATGATTGAGCCGACCCCGAGGAACAACGAAGCTGGCGAAGTTCAAAAGTCCGACTATTCTCTGTAGGTCTTTTAGATTTATTGACCCCTGTTCGATAATCTGATTTACTTTTTTGATTATAACAACAGACTTTTCTTTTGGCAGGGATTTTAGATTGTCCCAGGTCCTCCAAAGTATTCCTAAATAAATTATGCTCTTCTGAGGATTTAGGACAGACTTTTCGAAATTTATCTTCCATCCGAGAGTTTGTAACGTCTGTACCGTTAGTCGGACATGCTCGCGAAGCATGTTTACATTTTGATGTGCTACGAGAAAATCGTCCAGATACACAAGTATTCTTACATTCCATTTTTCGCGCAATATTTGAGCCACCCAATTTGTGAGAATGGAGAAGGTCTTTGGAGCTGTGCTCAAACCGAATGGTAGGCACGTCATTTCTAGCAACTCTTGGTTGTATACCAGGCGTAGAAAGCGCCTGTGTGACTTTGCTATTTTCAAATGAAAATATGCCTGGCAGAGATCGACCTTGCACATCCAGTCTTGGGGCTGGAGAAAGTCCGGGATGCGGTACATATTTATTAAGTGGAACGGTTCTGCTATCACATAGTCGTTTAGCGCTTTTAGGTTGAATATGGGACGTGCTGATCCGTCCGATTTTGGCACCAGAAATAGGGGTGATACAAAGCTTGGCGAGGGGACTGCTATTTTTAAAATGCCTTGTTTTTTCATTTTCTGAACGATTATTGACATTTCTTGTGAGACAGGGGTATGAAAGGGGCCTCTGATTGCATTTGGATAAATTAGTGGGGGCTTTTGAAAGAATGGTATGCGATATCCCTGAATCAACTTTAACACAATTTCTGGTGCTCCCATTTTCTTCCACTGCGAGTGAAAGTGCGCTAACTGACCTGCTTGGAACAAGTCATTGTCTAAAGTTTCTTTGGTTCCCTCTATTATAGCCCCTTGGAGCATTTGAGCGTCCTCGGTTACTTCCACGGACGGGCCGCGAGCCTCGGTTGTGAAATGAACCCCTTCCATTGGAATTGTGACTTTCGTATTGAGCATTCAAGTGTTGACCCATATACGGATAGTTACTTTGGTTGTATCCACCCCGCGAGGGTGGGTTGTTATAAGCATAAGAATGCATGTGCATTGGAAGGTTTGGTTCATAAGAATTATTATGAGTCCCACGCGATGGAACTACTGGCTTTCGCACGCCATGCCCCCGCGAGGGGTGGCTATTAGGTAAACTAGACTTCGATTGCGGACCATTTGTTTTAGACGGCCAGAATGCTTTACGTACCCCCCCGGCCTTTTCCAAAGCAGCCGTAAAAGGTTCAGACTCAAAGATATAGGTAGTGGACGGGGGAATTCGGTTTAATGAAGCTTTAACTAAAGGGTCTCGAACTTGGCTTGTAATAGTCTCTCGACGCATTTCGATAGCTTCTGCTCGGTGGCCGCAAGCTAATTGTAAGAGGTCTGAAGAAATTTTATTTAGATCACCTTTTTGAAACAGTTCTTCTACTTTACCGCTCAAATTTTCAAAATTAATTTCCTTACTTTTAGCCCAAGAAAGAAGATTACGAATACCTTCCTGCAATGTCTCTTTTTGTTTTAATACGCAATAGGTTATGGCCGCATAAGACCTATCAGCATATGCCTGGTGACGCAAGGTATCATACATTTTTACCTCTTCGTTTGTTTCCAGGTCTATGAAACCTGGTGTGTGATTGTAGATTTTTTGTGTGTCAGCATATCTTACTTCAGACCAAGAGGTACTACCCAAACGTTGGGCATCAAGCAACATTTTCAAATAGTTATCAGGGGTTTTTGGAACAGTTGGTTCCTTAAGCTTCGTTTCAATATCGAAAGTAAAATTTTGATTTGAATTTTGCCGTTCATCGCCATGACAGTCGTCAGTGACGTCATTTTGTTCATAAAGGCCTCCACTAACCTCTGAATAAATTGACACCCCGTCTTGATCACCTACATCAATATTATTTGAATTATTGGTAGCCAGAATATGATTTGAAACAGTATTGCGGAGCTCACCCATTTCCTGGAGTAGTTTTTCCATTTTCCTGTCGGAATGACGAGCATGCTTACTTCTCTTACGGCGGCGGCGACGAGACCGCCTGCTTTGCTGGCTCGATGACGACGAGCCAGAAGAAGATGAGCTCGATGATGAACTACTGCTACTGCGAGTACGCTTGCGTCCTCGCAATCTTTTGCTTGACATAGCCTGCGGCTCGTTAGCCGAGACAGAATCGTTCATCCTAAAAACGATTTTATTTTAGTCTTTACAAAAATCTATTCGAATTATACCACGAAATATAGTACGAACTGGCAAATTTTTATAAAAATATGTACGAGATCCGAACGGAAAAACCGTTAAATGAATGATCACGTAACATTTAATTAATGAAACAACTTGATAAACCGTTGAAAAAATGTTTTACTTACGTGGTTTATTCACTCACTTTTATCACTATTTAATAAATTCACTTGAAATTTATTTAAAAATATTAACGGTTTGTGGCAGAGCCAGAGCTTTGCACACAAGTTGCTTCGACGGAATACGAAACGCCAATGAATATAAAATGGCGCTGCACATTTAAAGAAACTAAAAAGGCGCGCGACCGCCAGGTGTCGCCACTGGACCGGAAACACGAGGGAATAAAGGTACGAAATTGGTAGAAAATCGACGGAAACGGATGTGCTATCTCAATATAAAGCTTCCAGTGACGGTCAAGTAGTTTAATAAAGAAATAAAAGAATATATCATTTCCAAGTACTCGTTTGACTTCCTCGATTGTCAAACTCACAAAAATATTATAGAAAGCTTTCTTAGCTTAACTTTAAGGTTGAACATTTTTAATTGGTGCAGTGTCATTAATAAAATATTGAAAGGATCAGATATTTCAAGATTACAAAACAAGCATTTGCCTTCAATGCAGTTAAAAGCGTATAATAAGTATAAAACAAAGCTAAAGAATAAAAAAATTAACAAATAAACATCTTTTTTTTATTTTTCTTTACACTTATAAAAATACAACCCCAATAAACTAAAAAGAATAGTATAAAAAGAGTGGAATCCAAAGCCATTAAATCTGATTTAAAAAATAAAATTTTGTGGTTTGGATAACATCCAACGTGAAGAATATTAAGAAAAAAAAAGCTGTCAAAATGAAATACTGAGGTTTATAAGGTGTATTTTCGTTATAGGCGAGATTTCCGTCTGATGCGTAGCATCTCTAACTAGTCTGTGGTCACAGATCAATTAGAATATGTCCAAGCTCTGTGTGTATGAACTCCTGAGCTCCCGACTCTTATATACGTAGCAGTGTTGCCAGAAGGTTACTTCTGTAACCTTTTAGGTGGTTTTAGCTTCGTCTAG
The DNA here is from genome assembly GCA_927399405.1 of Agonopterix arenella. Taxonomy (NCBI): domain Eukaryota; kingdom Metazoa; phylum Arthropoda; class Insecta; order Lepidoptera; family Depressariidae; genus Agonopterix; species Agonopterix arenella. The sequence goes on from OV656710.1 coordinate 8,673,407, forward strand.
TTACTTTTAGGTTACAGGATTCAAAAGGTTACTTTTAGGTGATTTTTCGGAATTTGTATAACCCATTTTAAAATTATTATTTTTCTATGAATCGGAACGGTTTTTCATATTTTTTGCAATGTTTCATAATGCAAAACTAAACGTAGTGAGTGCAACTCCTAAAAACATGTTTTTATCTATCGCACTAATATACCAAACCTAGGGAGTATTATATTCCTTGATACCAAATCACAAATGACTAAAGCTTCTCACTTACTCGGTCGATCAATCAATCGGATGAAAAATGCAACTTTAAATGGAAAATGCTACTATATTATTTGTATTTCTTTGTTATTATAACTAAAATCTGTACATCAATTTTTAATACCTTATTACTGGAAAAAAATATGAAAGGTTACTTTTCGCACTAAAAGGTTACTTTTTTACCTCAAATGAATGGCTCAAGTAGCAATGTGGCTAAAAAACAATCTAATGACATTGAACACATCTAAAACCAACTACATTTGTCTCAGCATCTACAATCGCACTCAACCTTATAATGATTTTAACATAAAAGTTCATACGTGTCAGGATATAAAAAATGATAACTTTAGTTGCCCTAAAATCGAAAAAGTTGCCCATACAAGATATCTGGGCGTATTAGTTGATCAGAACCTATCATGGCACCCCCAAATTGAACAAGTTGCCGGCAGGGTTAGGGAACTAATTTGGTTATTTTGGTCACTGAGACATGTGGTTCTAAGAACAGTGTCAGGAAACCAGGATTCCACAAAAAACCTCTTAAAACAAGTATATGTGGCTCTGGTGCAATCAGTTTTGGTGTACTGCATTCCCATTTGGGGAGGTGCGGCAAAAACGGGATTCATTGAGGTAGAAAGAGCCCAGCGCGCTTTGATAAAGGTTATGTACTTTAAAAAGATTAGATACCCCGCGGATAGCCTTTATTTGACTAGCAGATTACTCTCGGTTAGAAAGCTATATATCTAACAACTTATTTAAAAAAAACACACAAACCTACCTTATGACCCAAGCATAGAGACTAAAAGAAGAAAAGATATTGTAGCACAGGCTCCTAAAACAAAGACTGTATTTGCCAGTATGCAGTACAACAAACGATCAGCTTATCTGTATAACAAAGTAAATAAAGAAGTTCATATATATGCTAAACAATATTATGAATGTAAAAAAACAAGTTAGTGAAACTCTAAATTATGAAGAGACGGAGAACCTCTTACGCTACGTTACCTAATGCGGTATATAAAACGGTACACCCCCCCCCCCCCTCTCCCACATATACACAAACACGCACTCTTAAATACACCCCCACACACACACACGCACCCTCACACATAATTCAAATTAGTTATAATTATGATGTTAATATAAATAAAATAAAATAAAAACAATTTAGATAGGGTTATGATTTTAATATGTATAAAATAAATTTCAAATACTTTGTTTCGAACTATTCTATATTATTGTATAAAATCTGTGTGTAATTTTAGTATGGCTATGGAAGAGCGGAGCCTCCCCACGCAAGCATTATCATGCTCAAAAGGAGACTCCGATCACTATTTATTGTAAATCGCTAATGAGGGATTTTCCAAAAGTGAAAAAAATAAAAAGTTAGTACCTTATTTCTCGATAGATGGCGTTGACCAGAGAGGGGTCCAATAGGTATGAGCAAATATATTAATAGTAAAATACACAGTATAAACCCTTTCTTATTGTTGTTGGTGTAGTGTTTGCTATTAAATAAAAGACGACCGGTCCGAGCAATCGTTTATTCCAAACTAAAAGTACATGAATGACGGGGCGAGCGTCACCTTATAGATATTCATATACCTACATATAGTTACTTATTCTATCTAGTTATTAAACCGTACAGACATTATATATCTATGTATATATCAATGCTAGTACACTACACCATCACCCCTTACAATAGTTGTTCTGAATGTACATCATTATTGAAATTACACTACCCCTCTAATACTATTATATAGTCATCCCTTTTAAGTTTACTTAACTTGCAAAGTCAACGTTACGTAATCAAATGACCCTTATATATTTAATAACTAATAATACCTATGTATAACTTAATCTATACCGTATCGCAGTACGGGTCTGCGTACACGCTTGGGGACAGAGGCCGACACAGGGGGCATCGTAGTAACCCACTGTGGTACATTTTGGTTGGAATTCTTAAGTGTGCAATCCCCCATGGCAGCTTCCACTGAAACATCGAGATTTCGGCTCGGTCCGGCTATGCGCCCCGCGTTGCCTCCGCCCCCGCGCCTCGACGCCGCCGCCGAGCGTGAGCGCAGCTGGTCCGCGTGACGAGTCCACACGAAACCATCCTCAGTCTCGACTTCGTACACGTTACTACCCTTCCTATTGTTAACAATGCCTCTTGTCCACTTCCTGTTCCTCTGAAAATCCCGCGCCCACACTTGATCGCCCTCTTCCCAGTGCCGTTCTAACCCTTCCTTATGTGACGCCCTATTATGTAACCTATTTGTAACTGTTTCTAAAATACCATTCTTTAACAAGTCCAGCCGTGTCCTTAGACTTCTACCTAACATCAACCTGGCTGGTGTCTCCCCCATTGTGCCGTATATGCTGTTTCTGTAATCCATCAAAACCTTTTGTGAAAATGCCGTTAATGTTTTTGTTTTTCGAAAACAAGACGAAGTCGAGACCGAGGACGACACCGGTGAGATAATACCTGCGGATTGCATGCGCTGCCGCTCAGCGTCGACGCGCGGACGCAGCGCCAGTGGCAGGGGTCGCTCGCGCCGGTATACCGGTTGCGCTCCCGGCCTCACGCGCAGCGTCACACACTGACTATGCAGCTCGTCGAGCTTACCACTAAACACTGACCGATATCTCTTAACTTTCTTGTTTAACAAATCACTCTTACTACACTCCGTATTGTCACCGCGCACTGACAGCAATGAGTTCGCTACTACCACATCCATTTGTAATTCTTTTAACCATTCACGGCCTAATAAAGGAACTCCACCTTTATGAATCACGTACAATTTAAGCACTTTTGCTTTCTTGCCAAAACAAACGCTTACATGAAAATAGCCCAAACATTTTAACGGTTGGCCATCATATCCTTTCAATTCATCGTATTTATCTTGATCGAGTAGCTGCTTTGAATATATCTGTTTGTACATAACGTCGCTGATGCAGGATATAGGTGAGCCAGTGTCCACGTGCATGCGCAGCCGCCTGCCTGCCACCTCAACGTCGGCGATGACCGGCTCGCTACCGTGCTGCTCCACCATGTACAGCCCACTCGGTCCCTCACCTTCGTAATCCTCATCACTTTCCTCATCATCAAAGCCCTGACACGAGCACGCGGACGCGCTGTCTGACCTGCCTGCTTCGCCTGTGGTCTGACGCCGCCCCTCCATCTCCAACCGCAGGACCTGTTCCACACTATCTCTTGTCCGCTGCACGTTGGGACATACTCGCCTTAAATGCCCTTGTGTTAAGCACATCCTACAAACGTAATCACGAAATTTGCATTTTTCGGTTGGATGATCCTTCCCTCCACAACACGCACAATGCTGCTTGTCGAAAGGAAACGCGTTTCTGCTTTTCAGACCATCCTTAGACTGCATTCCCGAGCGCCTAGTGCTCGAAAACCCAGGCTGGACCGCGTGTATCGCATACACCGGTCCCTCCATCTGCCCGGTACATTGCTCGACCGCCGCCGCGTCATAAGCCGCTGTCTCTAATGAAATCGCTATAGCGTATGCCGTCTGGAATGTTGGATCTACTTCACAAAATAATCGCTAGCGTGTGGCTTCGTCCCGTAAGCCACATACAAATTGATCTCTAAGATTATTTTGGAGATTGTCTTTAAATTCGCACGTTCTTGCTAAATGCTTGAGTGCGGCTGCGAACTGAGCCACAGATTCTTTTGTTCCTTGGATCCGTTTCCTAAATTTGAATCTTTCTGCCAGCGATGACGGCGTGGGTTTTTTTTTTTACCGGCATAGGCCCACCTCACATTCCCACCGCTGTAACTCCTGTAAGCCAGGATCAACAGCGGCGACCATTCACAACACTGGACAATGAAGTCCAGCGAGCCCGGGGGATGACTCTAATCTGTCTTGGAACCCGCAATGAATTAATCAAAGAAGATAGGAGGAGTAGGAAAACGAAATATCCGACTTCCCTCCATTGCAAACGGGAGACAGCAATAAGAAGGAAAAAACATGGCTATTAGAGAGCCAATTCAAGAGATCATTTATGGCAGTGTTGAAGACACGACCGCAAAAGCACCAAAAATACAAAATAAAACAATAGGAACCTAACTATGACCTATTTTGCTTCCAGTAATAAGTATGGCAAAAACATCTGAACGCACGGAAGTTATCCCTAGTCGCAACAAGATCCATGTAGTAAGGGACACCAGAAAACGAATTTATTGAGTCAAGCATGGTCTGGCGCTCGGCGTACCAGAGCTCACACTCCCAAAGAATATGATGAGCGGTCTGTTCGAACTCGTTACTGTCAACAGAACATTCACATAAAGGTGACGCAACCAATTTTAAATAAATGACGGCGTGGGTTGGATATGTTTTCGAACTAATTCTACGAGGTCGTCATATTTAAATTCTTTAGGCTTTTTTGGTGAACATAGATCAGTCATTAACTCGTACGTGGCATCACCGACACAAGCTATCAATGTCGTCACCTTATGAGCTACCTCCACGTCGTTAACAACAAAATATTGTTCCAAACGCTCGACATACGTTGACCACGATCCACTAATTAAGTTAAATTCACTCAATTTCCCGATAGACATTGCGAATCACTTTCAGAAGCCGGTAAGTTCTTTGTTTCGACTGCGTCACGTGTAGTGTTTGCTATTAAATAAAAGACGACCAGTCCGAGCAATCGTTTATTCCAAACTAAAAGTACATGAATGACGGGGCGAGCGTCACCTTATAGATATTCATATACCTACATATAGTTACTTATTCTATCTAGTTATTAAACCGTACAGACATTATATATATATGTATATATCAATGCTAGTACACTACAGTTGGTATATTATTTAGCAATCTCGGTGTTATTGTCCGTCAACAACGAATCGAGTATCGGACGTGGCTGTATGGGCTACGTATCCGTTTTGAATATATGAACAATAAACGAGAAACAATAACAAACTTCAAGAACCTAACAGAAACTGAGAATTTCAATAAAAATAAACTGGAAATATTTAAATCGTACGTCAAATTCCGTGAATGAAAAGCAAAGCCATAGACGAAAAATTTTGCTCTTTATTAGAAAAGCAATTTCAATATTCTTTATATTGAAAAGTGAAGTGAAAGTGACCAATTTAAATATTGTTCGTATATTCAAAATGGATACGAAGCCCATACAGCCAAGGCTGATACTTTAATTCGTTTTTGACAGACAATAAATAAATAATAAATAAGGCTCACAGGCACATACTTTGTAATGATCCCAAGTAAGCCTTAGGCTTTTTGTTATGGGAACCATTCAGCAACGGCACAAACATATAACATCCATGACCGAACCGGGACTCGAACCCAGGACCTGGTTTGACAGTCCGGCGTGGCAATAATAACACCAACCGGGTCGTCAATAACACCCAGATTGTTATTTTTATTATTAATATTAATTAATATATTTGCTCATACCTATTTGACCCCTGTCTGGTCAACGCCATCTATTGAGAAATTAGGAACTAACTTTTTTTTCTTCTGGAAAATCCCTCATTACTGTGAATGAAATAAACATTTTTTTTTTTACCTATTTCCGGTTACTTTTGACCAGATCCGGCTGGCAACACTGCAGTGAAGCACTCAAAAAAAAAAAAAGCTTTGTGAAGCAAGGAATATAATACTCCTGTGAAGGCTGTGAAGTAAAAAGTAAATTTCAAAGAACGTGCAAAGAACACATAATCCTGACGTAAATTCTAACCCATGTTTCTTAATTACTTATGAGCGATAATATAAATTTTATGAATAATTGCTGTCTGTGAAACTTTGAAAATGTCGAACGAGTCTGCCAAGAATGTAAGTTGTCAGACGAATTTTAATTATTCTTTCTCAATTTTAGAATCTAAAGTGTTCCAGTTTTGAAACATGTTCTAGGCCTGATCACAGAGTACCTACTTTACCTACTTATACTATATAGTTGTTTGTAACATAGGAAGTGAAGATAATCTTGCCCATTGAATGAGTCACTCAGTTTACTTTCTGCTAATGTATTTTAGGTGTTTATTTGTTATGTGTGCCGGTGAAATACAGTTAGCGGATGTGTGTCAGTGTTTGCGCATGCCGCTAGAATATTTTATGCAGGCATTACACTCTCGCGAGAACTTCTCGGCGAGAATTCTCTGCAAGAGGCAAGAACCAAATAGAATATAACTCACTACGTTTTAAGAGTCGGGACTTCCATACTAAAAACTGGAGTGCGATTTTTAAATCTTTTGTATGGAGATACGCATCTTTCTACTGCTGATTTGACTTTCAAAAATCGCAACCCTGGAGTATGATCTTTGAATGTCAAATCAGCAGTAGAAAGATGCATATCTCCATAGTAATATTGAAGTTTTCAACTGCTGAGTTCAACGAATGAGTTTCAAAAATCTCACTCCAGGTCGTGACCAATATCACAGCCCGGACACTGCTTACAAAAAACAGAAATTGATAAGATGACGTCAGCACATGCGAAACGGAGTTTAGGGCTGCAAAAACTTTAGCTGTGTATACATTGATTTTTTCGCTTACGGTGGTAGAAGTAATAGGTGGTAAACCGGGTATGACAGTGATAGTCTTAAATCCTATACAATTTATATGGAGCTCGATGACTGACTCCAGAGTCAGACAGCCGTCATAGTACAAAAAAGTGGTTATGTCGATAATGACAGCAATAGGTAGCGTTCTCTGTTTTTAACTAGAGTGAAGTTGCTTATTGAGTTATTATGACAAGACACATGCTTCCTTCTAGTACCTTCTGTTTCTTTGTGCAGTGCGTGCGGTACAATGACTTTTTCGTAAATAAAACGCGTTGACTCTCATCTATTCAAAAAGAGTTTTTATCCTTCGTCCTGAGATTATTATTTGGTTATAAGGGCTTGGTCAATGACCAAATAGCTACTGCGACCTGGATAGATCTATTGTAGCTGTATCTATTGTCCTGAGATTATATTCTCTTTGTTTCGAAAAAATAAATTCGAGCTTGTCAATTGTGGTGTCAATTTATGATACTAGTAACTGCATTATGATATGGTTTTTAGGTATCCCTGATTCCATATCACCAATTTTAGGATTTTTTGTCTGTCTGTTTGTTTGTTTGTTTGAACGAGCATCACGCAAAAACCGATTTTGATGAAACTTTTTTTGTTTGATAGCTTATTATCTGACTTAAAATCAGGTATATAATTTGTTCCCTAACCCTGTATAGTATGCGTCACCTCGATTGTGTTCCAACTGGCTCCCTTCTCAAAAAGGGGGGTTTTCTCCCCCTTTGGTGGGTGGGATGGGGTGATAATTCTGGCCCATATCTCCCTCATTAACCCCCTTAAATTTGTGTCGCAGGCTTCTCAACCTGACCCCACAATAGGAGAGAAGGAGAATATTACGGCTAACGATGCAGTGAGATCTATGAAGGGCACTATGCTATGCACTCTCGTTTTCGGCGAGAATGTATTCATGCCTTACATTAGCCCCCTTTAGCTCTGATTGCGTCTTCATAGTTTGTCTTTAGCTTGTTTATTGAGACCTAGCAGTTAACTGTACTTTGATCATATCACTAAATTAACTGCCTCCATGGTCTGGAACTGTTTAATGCATTCACTGCTGGTCCTTTTTTCTGGACTTTCACCAGGTGCCGCACTTTTAAATTCCTAACTAAATGAACGCACAGATGCGTTCAAGGCACCGGATGAAAGTAACAAAGCATATATGTGTTGCCGGCAGTGAATGTGTTAATAGCATTGGGCTCTCGACACAGAGGTCGTGGGTTTGATTCCTAAGGCCACCCAGTGCTATGTCAGTTTGTGCGTTTTTCACCAGTTGGTTAGGACATTGCAGGCTAAATCACCTGATTGTCTGAAAAGAAAACTGAATCCGTGCTTCGGATGGCACGTTAAGCCGTTGGTCCAAGCTATTATCTCTGGTGGTAGTAGTTGTTACATAAAATCCATGTCAGAGGCCGTAAGGCGGTCTGAAAAAACTCTGGCACCACTCTGTCCATGCAACTAGAAGAAGAAGAATTGATTTTGGTTATGTTGTTTATAATCAACCAGTCTATTTTGTTAAGAAATTTATTAATTAATAAAAATAAATAAATTTATTATTAAGACGTAGCTTATAAATAATTTAAAAATAAAAGGTAACAACATGAAAATGGGTCCAATGGGTTAGTGAATGGGTCCAATTTGGGTGTGTAGTTTCAAGATAGACGACACATTAAAATTGGTTGAGTAGTTTTCCATACATAATTGATCTAGTCAGTAAAGAACATGAAGTATACATTTTATAGAACATCATTCACTCTAGAATGATAATATAGTTTATACACCACTTATCACCTAGATAACACAGCGCATGCAGAGACTGCTATAATGATAAAAATAAACATCAAACATCAGCTACTGCCAGAGTATCCATGCAACTTCATAAATGATCTATGATAAACAAGGCTTGATGGTATCTTCGGTATACACTCCACCAAAAAACAAAAGACAACCTGACATCACAGAAGACCGATTCGATGACTTCCTCAATACTCTGGGAAATCGATTTGTGGTAGGTGGTGACTGGAATGCCAAACATGTCTACTGGGGATCACAGTTGACACTTACATGAGGAAGAGCACTAAATCGAAGCTTAGACAAAAAGAAAATCAACAATCTCACAATATGCCAACCAACTCATTGGCCTACAGACCCATCAAAACTACCACTTAAAAAAGCACATTTAAATCATCATCATCATCATAATTGGATATAAAAACTGTATAATTAGGTTTCACTTTGTATCCTCTATTTGTCCTGCACTCTCAAAACAGGCATAAAACGAATTAACAAGAACAGACCAGTAACTATCTTGTTTATTCGTAGCATAGAAGCGTAACATAGAAGTGGCTCATACGATGCGTACAATACATTTTCAACCATACTTAGACTAAGCTCATGCTCAAAAGAAGTTCCTGATTCTCAGTCTGAATTTCAACCTTATTATTGTGTTTAGAATAGAATGTTATACAGGGTGTTACAGAAGTAAGAATAAAAATTGAAAACTTTTAAGGGGGTGGTTTAGACCAACAAACTGAACAACTTTCACTATGGGACTAACATCGAAATCGCGAAATAAAAAATATCTTTTATCTCTTACATTTAGCTCGAGTAGATCTGTAGTTTAGTATGGACCATCGCAAACGCATCGCATCACGGCGATAATGGCAAATCTCCTCATTTTCGGGGAGGCCTGTATCGGCTGATATGATGATTGGACACCCGATTTTTTTTCGCGATTTCGATATTGGTACCATAGTGATAGTTGTTCAGTTTGATCGTCTTGACCACCCCTTTAAATGTTTATTTGTATTTTTGTAACACACTGTACTTACCAATAGATGCTTCAAAAAAAGTTTGTAAAAGAATCCCTGTTATGAATAGGTAAGCATTTTCGAATAAGGTGATAAATAATATCAGTTTCGAGCTACTGTATGTGTACAAGCTTAAATACTTTGATTTGGATCCATTTTGTTTATCTTTGGCACAGTATAAGAAGGGTATAACTTTGAAAATTACTTTAGACTGAGTCTTTACTTCACACTATACTTTCTTCTTATCATTAATTGTTATTTTAGCCTACCTTCTGATAGATAGCTATTATTATATAATCTTTGCAAGTACTTTTCATTTAATTTTAAATTAACATTAGCGGATTCCTGTAATTGTTCTATTCTATGTTCATAGTTTGTAACCATTCCTTTGTAATTTGACTGTTGGTTTCCCGAATTAAAATTTATTTATTTATAATCAAAAATATATTTTTTTAATTCATTCGTTTTTTCTACCCCTGATTGTATCCTGCAGGGCAATTTTGTATAATTTCGCGGACATGGCTGAATAATTAAAATTATAAAAAATCTACTGGCAGCCCTGGCCCTGTACACGGACTTTCGATGCTCGATATATCGCCACTGTTTCGGTCCGCACTTCATTGTAACAGAGTTGACATTGGAACGAAAACGTTCACGCAATTGCGAAGTTCGAATGTACGGGTAGAGGCCCTGGCCCTGTACCCGGACTTTCGATCTTCGATATATCGCGCCCGTTTCGGTCCAAACTTCATTGTAATAGAGATGACATTGGAACGAAAACGCTCACGCAATTGCGGAGTTCGAATGTCCGGGTAGAGGCCCTGCTTATCTATGCGTTCGATGAGTCTGTGTTGGACATTTGTTTATCTTTTTTTTTACATATAATTAGCTGTACTTACTTTCTGAGAACTAATTAAAATGTTTGTTATATCTTTAGCTTAGAAACACAATACATGCATAATACATTTGTTTCTAAAATGGACCCAATTAATCTTGTCCACAGTTCTCCAACCTAGAAACGCCGGGCTATGTCGGGTTTGCGAACTTACCCAACCAGGTGCATCGGAAATCTGTGAAGAAGGGCTTCGAGTTCACCCTCATGGTTGTAGGGGAGAGCGGCCTCGGCAAGTCTACGCTTGTCAACTCCTTGTTCCTGACTGATTTGTATCCGGAGAGAGTGATTCCTGACGCTATTGGTTCGTACCTCTTAAGTCTCATTTAATGCCTGCAATTTACACCTTTCCCACAACCATAAGACATGCAGGGTTGTACAGGGTCCTTCTTATCTTAATATGCTGACGATTTTTAAAAGGATGATGAGACCATCACACTGAACAACTTTCTCTATGAGACCAACATCGAAATCGCGAAAAAAAATCTGCTGTCCCATACAGTGTCTAGTAGAATAAATAAATAAAATAAATAAATATCTTGGGACATTTTCACACAAATTATCAAGTCACATTTAAAGTACCTGGACTTGTATTATGATGACTAGACAACGATATAGAATACATCATCATGATCATCTCAGCTGATGGACATTCCCTGCTGAACATAGGCCTCCCCCAAGGATCGCCATAACGACCAGTCCTGCGCTGCCCTCATCCAACGGGTTCCCGTCGCCTTCACCAGGTCGTCGGTCCACCATGTGGGGGGCCTACCCACGCTGCGCTTTCCGGTACGCGGTCGCCACTCGAGAACTATTCGGCGCCATCGGCTACTTCAGTTTAGCAATTCTTTAGGCTATGTCAGTTACTCTGGATCTTCTGCGGATCTCTTCATTTCTGATTCGATCTCGAAGGGAAACTCCGAGCATACCTCTCTCCATTGCCCTTTGGGTCAGCCTTTTTATGAGGCCTTGAGTGAACGACCACGTCTCTGTTCCATATGTCGTCACTGGCAACACACACTGATCGAAGAATTTCGTTTTAAGACACTGAGGTATTTGGGACGTGAAGATACTACGTAGCTTCCCGAATACTGCCCAGCCGAGTTGGATTCGACGGTTGATCTCTTTCTCGAAGTTGGACCTACCTAACTGAATAGTTTGTCCCAGGTAAACATAATCGTCAACAACTTCGAGCGCAGAGTTTCCGATCAATACAGGAGTGGGTACAACATGGACATAGAAAACAAATATTGCAGTTTAATATGAAATTACTGATTTTTTTCGCGATTTCAACGTTGGTCCCATAGTGAAAGTTGTTCAATTTGATAATCTGATCATCTCCTTAAAAACCGTCAGCATATTATTATTAAGGACTGAGTACCTAACTAAAACTATGCTGAAAGAAAAGAAGTGAAATGAATACCTATCAATCTTTAAAGCATTTCATGCAGTTATGTCATGAACATGAATATTCACAATGAACATTGCTGGAATGTTTAAGAAATTCTTAGAATGCGACTCTCTCGTGAGTTTGCATGTTGTAGTGCCATTTACACATCGGATTCTAAAATATTTGCAACATCTGTGTAACAGCTATCTATATTTTTACTGGAAAATAATTTAAATTATTAAAAAATGTAATGGCCATGCTGCGCTCCCTTGTAAATATTTAATTAGTCGACTTTCATTTATCATATGAAAAGTGGGCCGCTTGGGTCACCAGTCACCACAGTGCCACCCCGGACAAAACGAGAAAAATCTACATATTAAATAACTTGGACATAGTCACACAAATTATCTAGTTACATTTAAAGTACCAGAATCTAGCCTGGACTTGTATTATGATAATAACTATACAACGGTATAGAATACATATTACAAACATCCATGACTCGGGTACAAATATTCGTATTCATCAAACAAATATTTGTCCCTTATGGCATTCGAACCCGCGACCCTCGGCAAAGCAGGCAGGTTCACTACAGACTGAGCTACCGGGCCGTCAATAGGTATATCACATATCCTTTCCTGTCTTTGTCATTTACGCATACCGAAATTGAGCGCGCATGATGGTTTTCTCGTGTTATCGCATTGTCATGCGTGGAATGCTAGTCCTAAAGCGGGGCTAGTACGCCAACCCGCGATAGCGACATTTAACACATCCATCTGTCAAATATAGTCTTTTATCTCGTTCGTTCGCGCGCAAATAGAAAGAGAGCGGAAGCGTGATAGCGCTATATCACGCTATCGCGGGTTGGCGTACTAGCCCTGCAGGTCTCCAGTCCCTCTAGTATGATTTGTCTACTTGGGCGCGACTCTGCTTTTTCCCATACTACTAATCGCTGCAGGCGCGGGATGAGGCAGTAGAGAAATCGTACTAGACGGGGCAGGTTGCTCGATCTCGGGCCCGATGTAAGCGGCGCAGTAGCCCTCAATAACTTATTATTTTTCTTCTGACTGTAGTAATAAATAATGTAAATCTGCAGAGAAAACTAATCAGACGGTGAAGTTGGACGCGTCGACGGTAGAGATAGAGGAGCGAGGAGTCAAGTTGCGTCTGACAGTAGTCGACACTCCCGGGTATGGAGATGCCATTGACAACACGGACTGTTTCCGAGTAAGTATTCTTTTTTGTAACGCCATAGAGAAAACGAATCAGACTTTGAAGTTGGATGCGTCGACGGTGGAGATAGAGGAGCGAGGAGTCAAGTTGCGTCTGACAGGTAGTGGACACTCCCGGGTACGGAGATGCCATTGACAACACGGACTGTTTCCGAGTAAGTATTATTTTTTGTAACGCTATAGAGAAAACGAATCAGACTTTGAAGTTGGACGCGTCGACGGTGGAGATAGAGGAGCGAGGAGTCAAGTTGCGTCTGACAGTAGTCGACACTCCCGGGTACGGGGATGCCATTGACAACACGGACTGTTTCCGAGTAAGTATTCTTTTTGTAACGCCATAGAGAAAACGAATCAGACTGTGAAGTTGGACGCGTCGACGGTGGAGATAGAGGAGCGAGGAGTCAAGTTGCGTCTGACAGTAGTCGACACTCCCGGGTACGGAGATGCCATTGACAACACGGACTGTTCCGAGTAAGTATTCTTTTTGTAATTGCATATAGAAAACGAATCAGACTGTGAAGTTGGACGCGTTGACGGTGGAGATAGAGGAGTGAGGAGTCAAGTTGCGTCTGACAGTAGTCGACACTCCCGGGTACGGAGATGCCATTGACAACACGGACTGTTCCGAGTAAGTATTCTTTTTGTAATTGCATATAGAAAACGAATCAGACTGTGAAGTTGGACGCGTTGACGGTGGAGATATGAGAAGCGAAGGGTCAAGCTGTGTTTGACAGTAGTTGATACTTCCGGGTACGAAGATACCATTGACAACACGGACTGTTTCCGACAAAGTATTCTTTTAGGAACCCAAATGGTGAAAACGGGACCCTATCCATAAGCCTACGCTGTCCGTCCGTCCGTCCTAGCTTTAAAGGGCTGTATCTTAACCGTAATAGATAGCCGGTTGAAATTTTCACAGAATATGTATCATTATATAAGGTCTAACAAAACTAGCTGAAACTAGTTTAAGGGGATCAGATCATCAAACCGAACAACTTTCTCTATGGGACCAATATCGAAATCGTGAAAAAAATCAGCTGTTCCATACAAACGTACTCGACCTAAATGTATGGGACAGCAGATTTTTTTTTTCGCGATTTCGATATTGGTCCCATAGAGAAAGTTGTTCAGTTTGATGGTCTGATCATCCCCTTAAAATAGTTTCACCTAATTTTGTTAGACCTTATATTGGATTTGACGACTAATAATACAAAAGGTATCCTTACAAGAAATACTTCTCGCTATATTGTAAAAGCGGTAATACATAAAAGAATCAAACTTGGTGTGATTATTATAGAGCATACTCTAAAGTAAAACAACAAATTACAAAAACCGGAAATTTTCTTTTTTTTAAATTATATTTGAAGCGACGACCTCCACGGTGAAACTCTTCAATTTGTTCAATGATTTTATTCACGGTATAAAATACAATGTATTTATAGTTAGATCTGATCGCCATTTATAATGGCACTTAATGGTCTAATTAACCTTAAAGGTTCTACAATCTACAACATCAATTAGCTAATTGATTAATGGCGGACCTACAAACCTAACCTGCCTTTGCGGTGTCTTTTGTTGGGCTCTCAAACGTTGAAGGAAATCATCGTGAGGAAACAAAAGGAGAAAAAAATTCTGATGCATATTATTTGAAGTCTACCAATCCGAAAACGCGCGTTTTTTAAGCAATTGTACTAAATATACTAATTGTACTAAATATAATATAGACTTGTGACGTCATCTACGTTCATATAGTTTATTATGCTATTAAAAATAGTATTCAAATTAAAAAAATACATGAAAATGTCAGTTTCAAACATTTGTTTAAGAAGAAATATATTTAGGGCTTGTTTCACCATTTCTGAATAAGTTCTTATAGGTATGTATTTTGTATGGAAGATAATGTCAAACGATATGTCAGGTAAGAATTATCAAGAACATAACTTCTTCGGGATAACCCGAAATGGTAAAACAGGCTCTTAATGCTCTTAATGCTTAACCCAAATATCCTATTTGGGTACTCGTAATGGACTAAAACGTCCTCACTATGATTTTATTTTTTTAATTTTATTTTTATTTGATTATGAGTGTTAACCTCTGTCCATCAGTAGGGACGGCAGACGCTGACTATGATTATGTTTGTCGACAGTCAATAATCCAATACATAGACGAGCAATTCGAGCGGTTCCTGCGCGACGAGAGCGGCCTCAACCGCCGCAACATCGTCGACAACCGCATCCATTGCTGCTTCTACTTCATATCGCCGTTCGGGCACGGGTAAGTGCAAAGTGCCTGATATCATTCTGAAGGCTATATAGGATAGTGTTCGGAAGTGTGGATGTCTAAGACGCACGCACATAAGCGCACAGATAATTTTATAGGTCTTTTGAATACTGCCGACGGGGGTTGTCCCAGCCTTATGGGACAAATGTCGGAATCGCGAATAAAATCTGCTGTTCCATTCAAAACTGCAAATCTCCTCGTCCCTAATGGTTTATGGTTTAAGATATTTATTTCTCAAGAAAAAAGAATACAATTCACTTAAAATATTGAGAAATACAAGGAAAATAAAATTAAACAAAATTTTTGAACGTACAAGTAACAGAACGATAATAAAATTTAGGTTAGGTATAGATACACATGTATGAATGTATCGGGACATGAGTGTTTTTTATTCGCTATTTCTATGTTCTTCTCATAGAAAATGTTGTTTAGTTTGATGGTCTGATCATCCCCTTCAAATGCTGCTTTGTATTGGCTATGACAGGCTTTGGGCTTTTGAATATATTTTTGTAATATTAAACTGCATAATATGCTGAAGAATATATTCGAATGTATGTCAAGTCTACCAATCCTTGGGCATGCGTGGGAAGACTATCTCCTCAATATTCTCTCTGAAGTTAGGCCTGTGTTCTGCAGTTAGACTAACGATGAAGCATATTCAAATACCGTGAGATCATTCTATGTAGAGACCATGGTGTGCTATAAAACGGCTTTTGCCCCAGCAGTGTAGACATACGAATGATATTTAACAATACAACTTTATGTGCTAGCCTGAAGCCGCTAGACATCGAGTTCATGAAGCAGCTGCACAACAAAGTTAACATCGTGCCTGTCATCGCTAAAGCCGACTGTCTCACCAAGAAGGAGGTCCAGCGGCTGAAGACCAGGGTATGAGCATAAGAATAAATAATACACTATGTAGTACGCTTAATCAGAAGCTATGCGAATTTTAATTAATTAAAATACGGTACAGGTAAGTGTTTTAGTTGTCCGAATGTATGAAAAAAAGAAAACAAATTAAAAATATGTTTTTTCCAGTGAGCGTTTTTCCTGTGATTCAATCATTAGATAACCACAGGAATCACAGTTAATCGCGCAGAATTGAAGGTCAACATTTCAAAATGTGTTTCTTTAAACTAATAAAGACGGAAAAAATTTTCAAAATTATACCGACGTATATTTTAATGGAATATTTCATTATTCACGAATCATTTTAATTGAAAATTTCTAACTATTTAAAACTGTCAAGGGTAGGCTCGATCCCTTGGCCTTTAAAAAAGGCAGTCTTGACATCATTTTGACATGATCTCGCAATAAGGAGCGATGGACATGCCATCTTGAGTTTTTATTAAATACATTTAAAAAGTAAAACAGAAAAGAAAAACGCTCATACCCACGACCATATCCCTTTTTGTATTGGTCGGAAACATTGCAACAACTCGCTGTTTATCTTCTACTTTGTTGTTGGTAGGTAATGGAAGAAATAGAAAGGGAAGGTATAAAGATATACCCGCTGCCGGACTGTGACAGCGATGAAGATGAGGATTATAAGGAACAGGTACGTAATAGCGTGTAAGAGCCTCGTACGAATTAGGGTGAAAAGTAGAGAGCCAGACCACATCTAATCTAAACTATTATAAAACTATAACAGAAGTGTGTCTGTTCATTGAAGATATTTACAAGAAAAAGATTACGATATGGTTTTTAGGTATCCCTGACTCCGAATCAACCTTTTTTAGAATTTACGTCTGTTTGTTGGTTTGTATGTTTGTAACAGCTTTTGGATGAAACTTTTTTAGTTTGAAAGCTTATGACCTGACTTAAAATCTGGTATATAATTTGTATGGACGAAGTCGCGGGTAAACGCTCGTGAATAAATATTCCTACAGAACAGGAGCTTCATACAAGCGGCCGCTGTCAGTGCACTGCACTTACACATAGCGCGCGTATAATAAATACCGGTTGAGTGTGAATCGGGCTCGTGTTATGGATCCCGGAGAAAACACTTTTTTTTTTAAATATTGTATGGTGGTACGGAACCGTCCGTGCGCGAGTCTGAGTCGCTCTTGCCTGTTTTTTTGTTAATCCACCATCGCTACACGTAGAGTTGGCTATAGAGATGATGTGGCTTATCAATTAATCAAATTAGCCCATTTCTGGGCATAGGCATCCCTTTTATTGCGCCAGTCCTCACAATCCTGTGCTAATCTGCCGCCGTAGTATGGCAACGTGATACTGAGCTATCGCGTCTTCGCTCTCTTTCTATTTGAGCCAACGAACGAGATAAAAGGCGTTGTATAGCCGTATCACGCGCAACATGCTAAGGCTTCTGATTTGTATTGACATTGTATTGTATTATTATATATCTATGGGTTATTTTTTGCCTGACAATAAAGAATATATATATTTTTTAATGCGAACCCGTCACTCTAATGCTTGCACTTCACATGGCCTATTTAACAAATTGAATTGAATTGTAATGATCCCAAGCAAGCACTATAGGCTGTTTATTATGGAAACCATACAATAACGGCACAAACATATAAACATCCATGACCGAACCGGGATTCGAACCCAGGACCCTGGTTTGGCAGTCCGGCGTGGTAACCATTACACCAACCGGGTCGTCACACATGTATGGGCCGGTCGGTTTTCGACGCACATAAAAGGAGTGAAATAGGCAAATATGCAACCAAAACATCCCCTAGGATCCACGTTTTGATAGTAACACACAGTTTCACGTAAAAACACGTATTTGTCATTCGTGATATTAGCCAAATAGGCCATGTGAAGTGCAAGCATCACAATATCATCCTAAGCGAACTAGCGAACTCGTATAGGTGCGTCAGCTGAAGGAGGCGGTGCCGTTCGCGGTGTGCGGAGCGGGGCAGCAGCTGGAGGTGCGTGGGCGGAGGGTCCGCGGCCGCCTGTACCCGTGGGGCGTCGTCGAGGTGGAGAACCCCGAGCACTGCGACTTCATCAAGCTGCGCACTATGCTCATGTATGTATATGTGTACTGCAGCTGGTACGAGGCCGCCTGTACCCGTGGGGTGTCGTCGAGGTGGAGAACCCCGAGCACTGCGACTTCATCAAGCTGCGCACTATTATTTGGTTTTAAGGGCTTGGTCAATGACCAATAGACCCCGACCTAAATAGATCAATTGTAGTTAAGTTGCGCACTATGCTCATGTATGTATACAGGGTGGTCGAGTTAAGATGGTCCAAATGAAAATCTGGGGCAGGGGACATCGTTTTCAACATTTTTGGTTCTATGCAAAAGAATTTTTTTTTTACGGATTTGAAGTTATTCATGTTTTTAAGATTTTTACCGATTTGCTAACTTGTGCGACTAAACTAGTTGAGTTTTTGTTCAAACTAGTAACTATTTTGAGCTTAATTCTAACAAACGAATAATATTTACACCGTGTTTGAAGTATGTATAATAAAAAGTATGTATGTATAAAGCCTTATAAATGTGTGAAATAAAAATTACAGGTTTTTTAGAACGAGATAAATGCTTAATTTTGAATTTGGAGCTGTTGCTGACGTGATTTTTTTTAATTTTGGTATATTTCTAACCTCATATTGGCTCTTGAATGCAATACCGAAAAAAGTCCCGGCTCAAAACGTAAAATTACTGTGCTATTTGCTGTCATTTCATACAAATGGAAAAAATTAAAAGAGGAGGTAAGCATGTGCGATATTGAGTGAGTGCCAACGAGAAAGGAATACGCATTTGCTTAACATCGGTAACTGCCGAAGTAATCAAAGGGCAATAGAGGAAGTGAGGTAAGAAGTTGGTGGGAGGCAGGGAGTGTCCGTACTGTATGTAGTAATAGATACTCTTTCTTATACTGTGGTAGGGGCATGGGTCTCTAATATGTTGTTGATGTTGATTAAACGCACAATTGCACGAGCTTACTTTGGCAACACCAGTGACCGTCAGTGAAAGATTATAATTTTTTTTTAATATCTTGGACATTGTCACACAAATTATCTAGTCACATTTAAAGTACCTGGACTTGTATTATGATGACTAGACAACGATATAGAATACATATATAGATACAAACATCCATGACTCGGGTACAAATATTCATATTCATCATATAAATATTTTTCCCTTACGGGATTCGAACCCGCGAACCTCGGCACAGCAGGCAGGTTCACTACAGACTGTTCTACCGGGCCGTCATTATAATTATTTTGTTTCATTTTTGATCTGAATATTCGTTATTATTATTTTCCAATCTATCATGTAACACAAATGAGACGTATGGCATAGGTATAACGTAATTTTAATTAAAAAAAATCCTTTTTTTTAAAAGGTGATGATTTTTAATTGGCGTCTAGATTTATATAAGAATACTAACAAAATTGTAATGCTGTAAATCTTCCGAATATAAAATAAATAAATAAAAATAAATTTTGTTTGTTGTCGACAGCACGCACATGCAGGACCTGCAGGAGGTGACCCAGGAGGTCCACTACGAGAACTACCGGTCGGAGAGACTCGCACGCAGCGGTCAAGTGCCCAAGCGACACACGTACGTATAACAACATTATAAATAGTTAGACCGAAGATAAGATGGATTGATTGTGTTATGATCAAGTGTAAGAAACCTATGACAAGACGTAGTGCGAGACTGCATCCATACGTAGTCGATATTCTAACAATCCGCATAAAAAGGTTAGCTTCCTCTTTTATAATGAGAACCGGTAATAGAACTCTCTCCCTCGTCTGTTTTTCCAAGCAAATCCAATCAGGTTTTTTAAAGAAGAGTGGGTTGCCTCCGTGGTTTAATGGTTAAGAGCATTGACTCGACACGGAGGTGGTGTCAAAGAATATCGAAATCGCGAAAAAAAATCTGCTGTCCCATACATTTCAGTCGAGTTATGTTTGCTTTGCAGTTTTGTATGGGACAGCGGAATTTTTTTTCGTGATTTCAGTGTTTGTCCCATAGTAAAAGTAGTTCAGTTTAATTGTCTGAAGTTTGCCATTTATAAGTAAGTATCCCATTTAATTTTACACTCTGTATAGCATTTGCGTATGACAAGTTTTGTGAAATCTAATGTACAATTTAAGCTATAGAAAACGCTTTTTCATTGATCAATAATAAAAAACTAAATACAATCAAAACAGCCCTAAACCCTGTAAACTAATATCTCAGGGCATTTTTGTCGTAGTATTATATAGATACCGCATGATGAACATTTTGTACAGGCCCGAAGTCACAATTTTTGGCGGTAGGTTGCGTTTTGGTGGATAGCGGGGCACGAAACAATGCAACATAATTGGCCATTTTAAGGTCGCACTAGTTCGAGCTCGCACTATTCCGTTGTTTATATCAGTGCAAAATCATAGATGTGTGGCGCGCGTCGCTGGCCTTGTATGCAGTATCTATTGGGGGTAATCTGTGGCGCCATCTCATCTCGCTGACAGCAAACTTGACGATTCGGACGATAATTTGCTAAGATTTTACACGTGAATGCATCTATATAGTTCTTTTATTTACGATCAATTTATAAATCAAACCTTTTGATTGCATACCATATGCTCACGATTATATTCCCCGAGGGGGTAGTCAGAGATATTCAGAAACCACAGAACATCCACGTTTCACTAGTAGTACCGAAACTGTCCAGCGTGACGAGGAGTGAGCCCGTCGCCACTTACTATAATGGACAATGGGTACAATACGTGCCTCGAAATTGAAGCATCTTGTATAAAAACAGACTAAATTATTATATAATTCTTCTTCTTCTTATCGTGTGGGCAGAGCTCTGGTGCCAGAGTTTTTTCAGACCGCCTTACGGCCTCTGACGTGGTTTTTATGTAACGACTACTACCACCAGAGAAGTAGCCGGGACCAACGGCTTAACGTGCCCTCCGAAGCACGGAATCATTTTTCATTTCAGACTATCAGGTCGATTCAGCCTGCAATGTCCTAACCAACTGGGTAAAAACGCACAAAGTGACATTTCACTAGGTGTTCCCCGTGGGAATCGAACCCACGACCTCCGTTTCGAGAGCTAATGCTCTTAACCATTAGACCAAGGAGGCAGGATAATAGAATCTATTAAATGATAAATAAAAACTGTTTTCGCATGTACAGATCAAACGAGAGCGGGCTTAGTGAGGCGGACTCTAACGGTCACACCAACGGCTCCAACGAAGATGCCCTGCGTGAAAAGGTAACATTATATAGGTCACTGTATTAAAGTGAAGTCTCGATCACGATGCGAGGCGATAAGGCTTCATTTCCAGTGCCGAGACAGTTATTTTGTAAATAGATTTGTTTCCATATTCAATGCATGTTTTCTGGTTTTTTAAATTCATGTTTTTCTTAATAATTTTAGTGTGATGTAGTATTTTTCTTCACATAATCTTTTTATATCTCCATTTAAATGCTCAGTTTTTCTTATTATTGTTAAAAAAAAAGTTTGATCATCTGTAGGTGTCATCCCTGATACGTCATTTATTCTCGCATGAGCCAGGGCCAGGCCGATGTACATTGATGTATTTTTAAACAGTAATAATAACAATTACTTTATAGACATGTCGATGTATACAGTGGCCTCGCGTAATTTCGCGCAAGAGTGTAAACACAGTAAGAAAATTTGACCAGTATCATTGATGTTAAGAAAACATGGCGAGTATTAAAAAACATTTCCTAGAATAGTAGTTGGCCAAGAAATTTGTGGAATGTCGTTCAAGGTTTATCCAAATTAAATGAATTACATTATCTATTCTTATAGAACTACAATTGTTATTTTCGTTCGCAATCTTATTGTGAAATCTGTTATTATTTATTTGATTTGAGATTCTAATATTAATGTATTGATTCTGCTATGAAACGATGAACAAAACAATGGGGCTGGTATTTATGGTCAGCAAAATAGGTTGCCAAAACATGAATTTTTACTCTATCCAGATTGATTAATTTTTACTCTGTCTTATTCAGTGTGAGTATAGACAGAGATACGATATGAGCGAGAAAACATAAGAGCGGCCGATACAATCCATATTTCTTTTTGGTCGGGGCTTACAGAAATTTCAAAAGTAATCAACTTGACCGACTATAATAAATTAGCGGTTTCCAGTGGTTTTCTAAGGGATCAATAGATCGCGCTACGGTCTTCGCGAGTAAAAGTCAAAATTACAAAATGTGTTTCTTAAATTATAATAAAGAGGGAAAAGATGATCACAAAGATACCAACGCATATTTTAATACAATATTTTATTATTTACGAATCATTTTATGTCAATTTGAAACTGTTTATGTCTGACATGGATGTATGGGCTCGATCCCTTGGCTTTTAAAAAAAGACAGGCACAATGAAATGATCTGGCACACTTCTTTAAGGAGTCATGCTATATGTTGAATTTTTAGGAAGTAAACATAAAAGAAAAAGGAAACGCTCATTTTCTAAGTGTGATGACTGATGACACACTAGCCGATATTACGCGTCTACTAGGAATAATGCCGCGTTATAGTGTGTCGCTGGGCTGCGTTCAGAACCTACGCCCCAGGTGCACCCCGAGTGCAACTTTTCGCACTAACGCCGTTCCGAGCCTCGGTGAAAAACGCTCTTTGCAACTCTACCGTTCCGAAACTCTGACGGGTTGCAACTTTTAACCATCAAATTCGATGGTTAAAAAACACTCTGACGTTTTGATAATCTGTGGTTACTTGACTTTTCGCTCTTTTTGAATAAAAGTTTGTTTTTCAAATGATTATTATTCACTTTTTGATTCGCTAACATGGAAGATGAGTCTTTTTTATTGTATTTGGATATGATGGAAGCCCTGGAAGCCCATATTACTGTCAATGTCAAAATTTGAGGTTATAAAACAACAGTGATCGTTCCGTACCTCATAGCGAGTTAAAAATTAGCGCGGTCGTTCCGTACCATAGAGCGTGTTGAAAAAACAACCGCACCCAAAGGTCGTGAACGCAGCCCTGGTATAGGAAAAAGCATTGCACGCGTATTTTACGTCGCCTAATTTCGGCGGATGTGTCATCACACTGAAATTATAAACATTTTCAACACTTTCTACCTCATCACATACATGTACTTAAACCATTAATGCACATCAGCATTTTGTTCACCGTTTTTGTGTGCATTGTGTGCACCAGGAAGCGGAGCTGCGCCGCATGCAGGAGATGCTCGAGCAGATGCAGCGCCAGATGCAGCTGCAGGCCGCCAGCACTACCACCGCATAGTGCACGCGGTCCGCACAGGTAATGCACTCATGCCATTTACTCATAGGTAGGCTGGTTTCAGAGTCACGCTGATCACGCTGACTATGAAATTAACTATCGCGTTTTGTCTTTGAAACCGTAAAAGCACTGGTACAGAGACCATTGAGACCATTTAAATATGGACAAGTTACGCGTGTATTTCTACGAACAAACTTTTCTGTCACTTGTTGCGGGGGACGAGGTAGCATGAAATTGGCAACTGATTTTATTCCGTTACTTTAGACTTTAGAGTCTAATTTTGAATGTCAAAATCATGACAAATAGTCTCGTGTGAACCCCAAACAAGACTCTTTGTTGCTGTCTCGTGGTACAAAATTGTATGCACATTTATTATTTATTTATTTCCTTTTTGGAGAACTTACAGCTAAATAACAGTACATGATCATTTGATCTTGTAACTTGGCAGAGGGGAACGCTAACGTAAGGCAGGTCCTTATTTAAATGGTCTAAGCGCGACGCTTACCACCCGCGCCGGCGTAAGCGTGACTCTGAAACCAGCTTAAGATAAACTAATCTAATAGACTCCTAAGGCTCAATTTACATCACGGCATACAGCTCGACCAGGGGTGCGATTTTTGAATGTCTTCGGTGGGCTTGAACGGTTTTTGAATCTCATTAAAAAGCCTTCTCATACCCATGAGTTTAACAGAATAGAATAGAATTTAAGTCACCGGTGAGATTCAAATATGCTCTAACTTTGGGAAATCTGTGAATATCAGCCATTTTACTCAGCCGGTGACTTTCATAAATCGCACTCCAGGAATATAATTCTGCTCGTCAATCTTTGTTTGCGCAGAGCAGACCTGATTCCCCGTCAGAACCCGAAGTCATATAGTAATCAAAGGGTGCAAAGTCGGATAGCAAAGAAAAGGGCGCGGAAACAATTAGCCAATCGTGGCAAGGGATTTAAGGGCCACGAATGTGGCGCGTCCTGATTGGTTGATATAATTTCGCGCGCAATTAAAATTTGTCTACTGCGCAGGTACCCCGATGTACATCGGTAAGACTTATAAACCTGGTACTACTGTAATTTAAATTGCGGCGAAACGGAACGGAAGCGAACGGAATGTACACACGGCGACACATCAAGCTACGCAAAACCAAAATAAGCTGGCCGTGCGTAGGTAGAGTAATGTATAACGTCGCGCGGCCAGCTTATGTTGGTTTTGCGTGGCTTGTTGTGTCGCCGTCTATACTACCGGGGACTTTTCCGCCTGACAACTTTTAAAAAGTCGCGTAATTTCGCGCAAAATTTATTGTTTGGAAACTATTCATTTTGGTCAATTTATCAATAGGGCGGAGCTAGATAGCGCTTTTATTTTTTAGTATGCAAAATGAGCCTAGTGGTGGTCAAGCGGAAAAGTCCATAGTACATGTCATAATGAACTTTATGACAACTCGTGTAAGGTGCAAACGGTAGATGCGGGAATTCCCGAGAATGCGCGAGAGCTCCGTGGAAGACGCACGACCTATTTTATTTATAGTTCGTTCCTAGTTTGCATGTTACACAGTTGACATAAAGTTCATTATGACAATGTAGATACATTCCGTTCGCTTCCATTCCGTTCCGCAGTAATATAAATAGAGACTGACATATGGCGATTTTTTTCAGAAAAATATAAACTTGTATACAGGGTGTCCCAAAACTCAACGTCAAGCCGTAAACCGCCGTTATAGGTGAGTTTATAACTGTTCGGGGAAAAATAAAAAATAAATCCAAGTTTGATAGATTTCGAGATTTTGTCTTTTTTTAACATTGGAAAAATCGCCACCCTGCGCTCAACTTTTAGATGTAGTTACTTCAAATTTGTAATACTTTTCATGAAAATACTTATTATGCAATTCTGAATAACCTTTTCAGTGGATCGAATTAAAAAATAAAGGATAAGTGCCATTCTTTTTTCAGAAACACTTTTCTGTCAGAGTTCTTGTTGTGAGAGTCAGAGGTATTGTAAAAAATTTTTCTACGTAAACTTTGACACTACACCGTGTGTAACACCAAAGAGAATGTAACTCACTACGTTATAAGAGTCAGGACTTCCATACTAAAAACTGGTCGTGACCGATATCAAAAACGTGTGCGACCGTTCAAAGGAATTTAATGACGCGCGCCGGTGCACATATCATCTAAACTATTATAAAACTGTAACAGGAAGTTTGTCTGTACATTGAAGATATTAACCAAAAAAAAGTTACGATATGGTTTTTAGGTATCCCTGATTCCATATCACCAATTTTTGGATTTTTTGTCTGTCTGTTTGTTTGTTTGAACGAGCATCACGCAAAAACTACTAAACCGATTTTGATGAAACTTTTTTGTTTGATAGCTTATTATCTGACTTAAAATCTGGTATATAATTTATGCGGACAAAGTCGCGGGTTAACGCTCCTATGACATATTTTGGTTAGAGAGTTGCGCGAGCCTGTATAAAACTAGGAACCAGTAAAAATGTATGGCGCTAACCTGGCTAGTTATTTCAAAAGTTGGCCAGTTTAATCTCAAAATGGTAACACATTTGTCATTTATTTTTCTATAAAAGTAGTAATAATTTTTTTTCTTGCAGAACAAACCGATTTGAAAACTATAATTCCATCGTAAAATTTCTTTGTATTAAACCACCGTTAGGGCGTTTCACGTTTATTAATTTTAGTATGGGATTCTTATTTTGAAATCGAGTTTTTTTTATGATAAAAAAAAAATATTTCTGCTTATTCAAAAGTAGAAGTGCTAAGTGTGATACCATTTTGAAAACTTGATTCAATGGGCCAACTTTTGAAATGACTTGCCATGTATGGTGCTAACATTTTTTATACATTCCGCAGAAGTCTTGACGGAAGATGGTTTTTCTTTATAAAGTATGGCAATAATCATTTATCTTTTAATTGGGTCCACTGAAAAGATTATTCAGGAATGCATAACAAGTATTTTCATGAAAAAAACGTAAAAATTTGAAGTTACTACATCTAAAAGTTATGCGCACGGTGGCCAAAAAAAATACAAAATCTCGAAAACTATCAAAGATTTTTTTTGTATTTTTCCCTGATCAGTTATAAACTCACTTGTGTCTTGTTTTCGACTTGACGTTGAGTTTTGGGACACCCTGTATAATAGAACAGATGTGTGTCTGTCAGACCCACATCTGTTCAGAGTCCAGACACTGTCTGTAAATTAAAGATACTTATTATTATTAACAAAAAAACGATGCCATGTGGTGTTTATAGCCCAGTCATTTTGCGGTTTGAGCCGGGACTAATTAATAATTGTTTTTTTTTTCGGTATACTATTTTAGAGCCAATATGAGCTTAGAAATGTACCAAAATAAAAATAAAAATTACGTCAGCAACAAATGGTACCGGGTACAGTTTAAAAGTCCCATTGATAATTACTCCCCACCCCTCCTAACAAAACTCCGTTAAATGACTGGGCTATTAGGTATGAATATAAGCCCTAGGTCGAGGGCTTATATTCTTAGATCGACGGCCCAGCTATGTGTACGTCTATTATACTAGCCTTTGTCATTGGCATCGCCTCTACTCAGGTTTTCTGGAAAGTCTGATCATCTACAGGGTGAAATTGATATCATAAGCATCCTTTTAAACTAAGAGTACCCATCAAACTGAACAACTTTCACTATGGGAGCAAACAGATCGGAGCAAAAAAATAATCAGCTGTTCCATACTAAACTGCACTGCAAACTCGACTCAAATGTATGCAACAGCAAATTTTTTTTTGCTCCGATCGGTTTGCTCCCATAGTGAAAGTTATTCAGTTTGATGGGTAGACTCTTAGTTTAAAAGGATGCTAAAGATATTAATTTCAACCTGTATATATTGCGCGTCGATTTAGTTTTTGTTTTGTACCCGTCGTTTCAATTTGCACCATTTTTCTAAAAGCTTAACTTTCATTAATTCTTTGTCACTTAACACATTTTTTCTGTTATGAAATAATATTAAGTATTTAATTTACAAACCTGGTAAGATTAAGGCGGCTAGAAAATTGTATGACCGCAAGGTCACCACTAAGAGCCATATCAAACTAGCGAACACAGGGCTTACAAGCTTAACAGGGCTTATACAGGGTGACATTGATATCATAAGCATCCTTTTAAACTAAGAGTCTACCCATCAAACTGAACAACTTTTACTATGAGAGCAAAGAGATCGGAGCAAAAAAAAATCTGCTGGGATACTAAACTACAATGCCTACTCGACTCAAATGTATGCAATAGCTGATTATTTTTTTGCTCCAATCGGTTTGCTCCCATAAAAGTTGTTCGGTTTGATGGGTAGACTCTTAGTTTAAAAGGATGCTAATGATATCAATTTCACGCCGTATACCCACTAACTTGAATCTACCAAGCCGCACTGGGCTACCGTTACGGAATATGTTATGGCCTATTCCCTCTGATCCTTATTCATGACATCCTTTGCCCTGCAGTCTGTTGCTACATACAACAACTAAACATTGACGAAGCCTATGTTGCGGATTCGGACATTTTGTAAATTTAGTCATGTTCTTTTTAGAAATAAATCGAATAAATTATTTTTTAATTTAACTGACTTCAAAAAAAGGAGGAGGTTTTTCAATTCGACATATATATATATATATATATATATATATATATTTATGTGTGTTCGCGGATAACTTCGTCGTTTATGAACCGATTTTGATGATTCTTTTTTTGTTGGAAAGAAGCTATTCCAACGGTGGTACCATGATAAGGGAACCAGGATCTGATGATGGCATCCCAGAGAAATCGTGGGGAACTTTTGAAAATCGTATTGCTGGCTAGTTCGTTTGTTAATTTAAAGCACAACTATTGAATTGAACTAATGAATTCACCACTGAAAATTGTGAAATAAACAAAATTTTAACAAAAAATTAAAACCGCCTTCAAAAAAACAAAAAAGTTAAAAAATAATATTGCAGCTGATGACTTTTTCGTTCGCACTATAAGAACATTAATTTGTTTTATAGAAGTCGGTGTCAAGCCAAGCCAAAAAACTAATGCAAGCCCTGTCGCGAATCGTACCGGCTTGACAGCGACTTCGATAAAACAAATTAATGTTCTTATGATGCGAACGAAAAATTCATCAGCTGCAATATTATTTTTTAACTTTTTAGTTTTTTTGAAGGCGGTTTTAATTTTTTGTTAAAATTTTTAACTAATTTTTTTAAATATATTTTTTATATTATAAATCGTCTTTGTATTTTCGCAGTTGGGAACAAGCACAGCGGTCCACATGCCGGACGCGTGCGACGTAGTCAACTCCATACTACGCGCCATCCCATACTGTGTAACTTCCAGTTAACTGTACCATTGTGAGATCTTGCGTTTTATTGTTTAGGCGGCAGGGTTCTGTTGTTTGACGGTTCGAAGGAGACTGTCTAATGCACAATGCTGTAAACGTTGTTATATGAGAGCATACAACCACAGAATAAATACTAGTACTTCCCGTACAGAAGCGAGGCAATGGCGTATTCCTGCTCGTACTTAGTATCGCACATGCTCACCTCTCGTCAATTTTTCCAATTTTTATGAAATGACAGCTAAGTCAGTGCACCGTCACTCATGTCCGACAGCTGCGATTAGTGACTATGGTGCCGCGTATCGCTCGCGGTATAGTCTGTCGCGCATTGACATAAGGTGCATTTTAGTTCATCGTTCCTGGAGCGCAAAGTACGAAATTCGCATTTAATGCGTTTAAGGGCAGGTCATCCGAGTGCAAGCGTCTGTTTCTTACAAGCATAAGTTTGCAACTAGCCATCCAGTTTCAATTGAAAGCAGGATCGCAAAAATTTTTTAAAATTTATTACCTTTCAAATGATGATTTTCAGAAGAAATGTTGTATGGTGATTTTTGTATATAAACCTGGTTACAAATCGTAAATCGCACTTTGGTCCTCTTTTTTTATCGAGAAAATTTAATTGAATCATGTTTCGAATGGTTTTAGGCACTGCAGAAAGAACGTATCCACACTGTTATTTGAATTAAAAATATTAAATTTAATAATTTGGTTATCAAAAAACGGTTCGAAAACAGGCAAAAAACGGGAAAACCCGCCTTAATGAGTTTGCCTGAATAACACTCAGTTGCGGAAACGTTTATTAAATTTAATCCTCTATTAAATCTCTTGCTGTCACTTTTTGTCTTGTTGGCGTACTAAAAGCTAGCAATAGATTTAATGGGGGATTAACTCTAATAAGCGTTTCTGCAACTGAGTGTAAACCGTCAAAAGACAACAATAATCGTGATAAAACTGTAACAATACTTGCGTTTGCTTCAATCAGTATATTCCCTTTACAGTAATTGGTCGTATATTATCGGATTATATGACTTTGCAAAAAAGCAGATGCGGCAAAAACGGTAGTATGCTTTGATTAAATTAAAGTAGCGGAAGATAGGTGACGTTCTTGCCTTACGAACTCGAAGAATGGACCTGCTTTTCATGTACTTGAAAAGTAATGCCGTGTGATTTGTTTTTTTCTTTTTGAATGATTTGACGAGTTTTAAGCACGCGAAGGCATTGTGGTGTACCTTTATCCTGCCTAAAATAAAAAAAGTATCTCAATCACGCAATGCCGCTCTAAGTAATTAGGCGACGGGGCCTAATTTATGCGGTCCATGCGCTATAGGCTAGTCACCTATCTTGCTATTTTAATTCATGCCGTTCTTTACGACGTTTTCGTCGTATTTAACTCTAGTTAATTGCACAAACACGTATGACTTGCAAGAGATTAATTTTTTATAATTTTTTGACAACTTTAATGATTTACTCGAATTATTTTAGGAACTGAAAGTGTATTCGCATTTTATTGTATTATTATCATTTATCGCACATAATTTTTTATAAATATTATATTAGATTGATATGTCATATCATATCTTAGTTAGATGATAGATATATTGAAGAATAGATTACTCTCTATGTAGACTATGTTAAGAAATGCAATATAGATAGAAAAGTATTATAAACTGCATTTGATATATACAATACAGTTCATTGATTGAAATGCATTGACATACAACTTTTCGCTATTCAACACAAATGGAGCAGTCAATTCAAATATAATTAAAAAAACATTTTTTTATATCTTCAGTAGTTTGCTATTGTTCAAACCAATAGGTAGGACTATACTAATGTAATAGGCAACCATAGAAATGATTAGCTAAATACAAATTTTTCATTGACCTCATCTTGATCTGATTTGTTAGTGTTTTCTTTTTTTTTATTATTAATTGTAAGAGATTGGACAAAAATCGGAAAACAATATTTTGTTTCGGAAGTATGGATGGATCTAATAAATTTTAACTATGCAGTATAATTATTTACGTAATTAAAAGTATTTTATTCCTCTCACTTCTCCACTTCTTTTTGTTCAACACAAAATATGTTTTTTGCAATTTCTGTTCGATTCTTAAGGCCGCACCGAGCCGAGCCTATCGTGCTGCCCTCGAATCGTATTTTTTTATTTAATTAATTAATTGTAACACTTTATTGTACACTCAGACACATTGATACAGACAATAGAAAAGACATGTACAAAGGGCGGGCGGTTTTCTTAACAATTAAACAATATTTCCAAAAAACAAGATTGTCACATTGTAGTCATTGCTGATTTTTAATTTATTGGATCCCTACGGATTGGTTTTTACAATGTTTGTAGTTATTATTCCAAAAGTGTCCACTTTTGGCGGTTTTAATTTTAAAGATAATAGCTACAAGCATGAAACATAATAATCCGCTGTTTCGATAAATTGAAAGCCAAACAGAAGTTCGTATAATGTGACATTCTTGTTTTTTTGAAATTATGTTGGTTAAGAAATAAAAAAAAATCGATTGAGGGCAGCACAATAGGCTCGGTACCCTCTTAATCATTACCATTCTTGTGCCATTCATTTCATTCTTAAACATTTAAATATCTCTTCGTATTAAACTGAATCTTATTAGACGTATAGTATTATATTGAAAATTAATATGATTTATTATGGAAGTATTATTTTTGTCATAAATCTTTAAATTTTATTCAATGACTGATTTTACGTTTTCCATTTTTTAATTTAGTTATTAATTTGCAATTATATTAACTCTAAATTGTAGGATGAAGGCTAGAAACTTGCTAGAAGAGTTAATATAAACCAATTAGAGAGAGATAGAGAGATTGGACTATTAAAAAAAGTAACACCAACTTCTGCGCGTGTTTCAAGTATGTCGCTACCTCGTACACTCGCACCCCGAACCGCTCCTCTTCTATCGTCTTGAATACATGGTAGGCAAGAGGAGGAGGTATATGGTACGGGAGTCAAGGTACCAGCAAAATTACCGTCGACTTCTAAGAAACCTATCACACAAGGTATTTTCGAGCGTAGGCAATGTCGCAACTACACGGCAACGACTTTGCAACTATACTGCCCCTCCGCCATTCTTAACACTCGCTGCTGACGACGCACGACCTACGTCGTAGGCTCGTAGGTCAGAAACAAATGGGCCGCAGCGCGCAAGAAACCACGTAGCCGGTAGCGAGTCAGTTCTATTACCTGACCGCATGACTTACCACGCGAGTCGAGGTGAGCCACTTTGATCGTTTCAACGTGCAACGTTACGACTGTGCGCACGACCAACTAGAAGCGTCAATTTTGGCAATGCGCATGTGTCATGGGCTTGAGCGTAACAGCGAAAGTTTAACTTGACACTGATTAATCTCAGAGATATTGCCTACGCTCAAAAATAGCTTGTGATATGACCCTTATGGTATTTAGGTACTTACACATTCAATTGTAAGCATTTAAATTGTATTCCGACATTGGTGCATTTATTTTTAGAATTATCGAGGAAATAATCATGTAATTACGTAATAAAACCTAAAGGCCGCTCCACATTTGAGCGCGAATCGCGGTTCGAATCGCGCTTGAACTCTTGGCTCCACAGTGTTATGATAATAACTCTGTTGTGTCAACGCAGATTTCGCGCGTTCGCAGGCTCTTTGACGCGGGCCTAAAACCGTAAAAAAAGGTTAGACAAGGTGCGAACCCGCGAAAGTTATGCTGTCGGCTCTACATACACGCTTTCACGCGTCAGCGCGTGGTTTTGAACGAATGTGGAGCGGCCTTGAGATTGTAATGACATTCATAAAAATTATAAATTAAAATAGATTCCTAAATATCTAGATTTTAAATTGGTGCCAAAGTTATAAAATTCTGATCGTGATAGAATTATTCGATCTGTAATTATAATATACCAACGAATAGTAGAAAGTTCCAGATATTATGTACTGCAAGTTTATAATTAATGTATTAATAATTATTCCTATGTAATCATTATATTTTTAATAATAAACGCTGATTAATTTCGAATGATTTGTTTTATTTAAGTGCTTAGTACTAGTAAGTTCTTGTTAGCTTATCTGACAGATCGTTCGACATATATATTTAATAAAAAATATGTCAAACGGCCCTTAGGCTCCGTCTGCACGCTATGTCAGGCGCGCGCGCTTCCTTGCGTAAGTAAGCACGCGCGCTTCCTTGCGTAAATAAGCACGCGCGTATGAACGCCAAGACGGAAGCAAGTGCAGTTCTACAAGCGCGGCTCGAACAATCGTTGACATGCTGAAGATTGGACTGCGCAGTTTTCGGTTTGCACGGTTTTAATTGTGTGCATGGACGAGCAATCAGTCCGCGCTTCAGTCCATCAAAAATTTTTTTTTAATACAAAAGGTAGTTTAGCATAATATATTATAGTGAATGAACTGTTTTTTAATATAAAATAATTCAATGTTTACGGCATCTCTTGAATGTCTGTTTTTTGAACCTACCTATGCCAGCTTTGGACATATTCTTAATGATCTGTGAAGTATAAGTCTTTGATAAAAAAATATGTCAAGTAGAGTTTTTGTCTTGCTTTATATTATTTATCTACCCTAATCTGTCCCTTAGCATTGTTTCACGCGTACCACAACCACAACATATGGGCTGGCGCATATTTTAAATTGAAAATCTGTTGAAAATAAATAGTAGAATTCACACGTATCACATTTTGCCGTCATTATCGACCGTGTGGGTGATACCGAGCACATCGCAACCACAATAACGCCACCACCAGCGATACTAGCAGCTCATGCCCCATCGCAGACAACGTTGCGTCGACGCAACGACAGTGCGCGCACGCCTGCGCTTCCCCGTCATTCATTCTGAGAAAATATAATCACTACGTTTTAACGCGTAACCACATCATCTAGGTAGACAACGCAAACCACTGTGTCGATCGGTACCTACTACAACTGCAAAATGCTGCAGCTACACACTATTCATACGTATCCACTGTTTTTCTGACTACCATTTGTCGCTGCGATGCCTACCACACCACATACCACATGTAGCGAAAAGTTTTTAATCTAAGGACGTAGTTGTGGTACGTGTGAAACAACGCTTAGTGTTACGGCACACTTGCGGAACGTTCCGCGCCGAACGTTTCGTCGAATACGCATCTACTAGGAAAAATGGCGCGTAATAACGCGTACTGGTGTGTCGCCGGTATAGGGAAAAGCGTTACGCGCGTGTTCGACGGAACGTTCGGCGCGGAACGTTCAGCAGGTGTGCTGTAACACTTAGGGCCTTTTCACTACGTCTTGATATGTTCTTAATAGCTTATCTGACAGATTGTTTAACATATTTTGTGTGAAAAATATGTCAAGCGAACTGTCAGATAAGCTATAAAAAAGTTTGATATAATAATGATGTTCTCTACCCTAGATTTTCCTTTGGACCATCTTAACTCGACCATCCTATATAACGCACATAGACAAATGGCCACGGATAAGGCTGTAAAGGCTAGATCCCATTGCTTTTCTGAAAGGAAGATGAATTAAAAAAATCAAACCAAACCAATGTTGCCAGACATGCGATAATTATCCTAGATTCACGATATTTTTGAGTGTCCTGCTATAAAAATAAAAGTTGAGTATCGCAGGATAATTCATAAAAATTCT
The DNA here is from genome assembly GCA_927399405.1 of Agonopterix arenella. Taxonomy (NCBI): domain Eukaryota; kingdom Metazoa; phylum Arthropoda; class Insecta; order Lepidoptera; family Depressariidae; genus Agonopterix; species Agonopterix arenella. The sequence goes on from OV656710.1 coordinate 8,708,067, forward strand.
ACGATAATCCACGATAGTTTTATAAATAAAGTCTACTAGTTAATGTATTAAATTTAGCACTATTAACATAGTATTTAAGTATTCTGTGGTCTTAGGTATAGTTAATGTACTTAGGTGATTCTTGAATCATCAATTCATCATGCATCATCAGTTCATCACTCGTTCTTATAGATAGATAGATCCTATAAATAAGCAAATTTAAAATGCGATAGAAACACGGTAATTTTGCAGTTCATCTAGGATAATTTTCTTTATTCATGGTTCGGAGTTTTGCGTGGGAACCGATGAGAAAAGGACGAATTTCTTAATTTTCTGAATTCGTTTTTCGTGGCTTTTATTGTGTTAAATGAGGCGTAATTCGAATTTATTTTGTATTTTGTTATGTGTGAACCTTAAAAGAACGCGCGGCTCCTGAGTGAGGGCGTTTGCGTATGGTTGTGCCGACACGAGTTGTCAAACTAATTATTTAATCCACTCAACTTTATAATAAACTGCAAATAGTTTTGCTTGTAAATGGTATTTATATTATAAAAATATGATTATGATTTACAAACATGTGAAATATAACGCCATACGGCCATACGCCATCCTTTTGTAAGCTTCACAGAACATTAAAAGAGGGGTTAGAAGTGCAAAGTAGACGTGGAACGTGTCGTCACAGGTTATAATAATAATAATAAATATTTATTTATTCAAGTAACAAGGACTCATAGTTGATATCTTCTTATTCTATGTTACTAGGAATACATAAAAAATGATGATTTGCAGAACACCATAAGGCGCGCAGCGTGATGCGAGCGAGAGGGCATGAGTAATTGTAGCAGCGTGAGTGGGAAGACACGTGGCGACAGCCGTCTCCAAAGCAAAAGCGCTACTTTGCATTTTTAACCCCTCTTAATAATGTTTTGTGGTAAGCTTGATGTTTGGGACCACAACTGGCCATATTGGCAGTGATTCATCTCGCCGTGCTCTCGGCGTGTGATTTCAACTATATTTAGTAAAAAATTCGAGCGCAATCAGTTTTATTTTCCGCAATAGGACCATCGGGGCTCGTACTTTGGCAGAGGGGAAAGTATATTCGTAACCGAGGTGACCGGAGCCGTGTTGCTTTAAGGTGTGAACCACAGTCACGGCGCATTTCAAAAGATAGGTTATGAATAGAAGCTTAGAAAAATATTATTTACTAAAGACAACAACTGTAACTGTGAGAGATAGCGCGCACGAGCAACTTCTGTCTTCGCAACTAAGTCTCTTACAGGGTTTGTATGAAAAGTCTCCCGTCTGTCGCTTCGGGCGCGCACTTCCATACAAACCCGTAGACTTGATGTGAGAGACAAATTAGTTGCGGAGACAAAAGTTGCTCGTTCGCATTATCTCTAAGGGCCATTGCCCATTGCCTTTCCGAATCGATAAATATAATTTAAAAAAAATCGTGGTTCTGGCAACACTGGACCAAGCAAACGTCAAAATTGACAGATCCGCCATAGCGTTTGCCTCGATTGTGTTATCAAACAATTTTCACAAGTAAAACTGCCGTTTTCAATAAGTTTTCTTGTGTAAAACGATGGCTATAGTCGAGGATGAGGTGCGGAATGAATCCGAGGAAGAAAATGAGATAGAAGTGGTAGTGGAAGAGGACGATGCCGAACAAGACTCCGACGATTCGGACGTGAGTTATTTTGTTTGCACATTTCTCCCACATTTTCTTATTCGACATTTTTATGTCGATGCGCTATTTTGCTACGAAAATAACGTGTATCACGTCGTCGCGGGGATATCGTTAATATTTCCTGTGCATGGTGGGTACTGTAAAACCATGTTCAGATATTTTTTCAACACGTTTTTGTGTACAAAATTATAAACGTCTTTCCAAGCTATACCAGTCTCCAAGCAATAATAAATGGTTCAAAAAGTGGGTCAAATAGGTTTGGAAATTTTTGTTTGCCTGAAATGGAATTGTGGTTCCAGCTTAGAATGGACTACCACATTTCCTCATGTGGTTGTCTGTGAGGCTACTAAGGGATAAAATTTATTTCTTATGCATGTTTTCGAGGGCGTAAGGCAAACAACCTATAGGACATCCAGGTTGACATCTCACATGACAGCCAAGGAGTACAATGCCCTGCCTGCGTCAGTATTTCCAAATACTTACAACCCAAATTCCTTTAAAGTATAAGTGAATAGGCTTCTTTTGGGTAAGCTCGCTACATCTTCGACCCCAGCTTCGTCCTGAGGACTGTATTGAGGTCAAGTGCAAAACCCATCTTTTTTTTTTCCTAGTCTATTTCATCCCACTGCTGAGCAAAGGCCTCCCCTTTAATCTTCCAACCATCTCTATCCTGGGCAAGCTCGGGCACTTGTCATCAAAAGCATCCAGATCATCTCGCCACCTCATCCTAAGACGACCCGGGCGTCGACGACCGTTTTCTGGGATCCAGGGCGTAACAATTTTTTCCCACCTCTCCTGGTGCATTCGACAGACATGGCCGGCCCATTCCCACTTTAGTTTAGCTGTTTTCTCATAAAAAAATAATACCTAAAAGCAAAGCAACCTAAGACAATGTGTTAACAAATTGGAATGAAAGCAAGATGACCTAAAAATAATAAGCCCTAAAAATAAAAAAGTGAGGCTTGCTACAACTGTGTGCGTAAACAAGTGGCGCAGTCCGGCGGAGGCGATGGAGTGCTGACGCGTGCTACCGCGCGCGATAGCATGCTATTGTATGCTTTCGGCGCTGATTGCATTTGGTAGTACGCAAACGCGACGGCACGATATAGCATGTAGAAGCACACGATAGCATGCGGCAGCACTTTGGGCATAAATGCGATTGTGTGCTGTTAGATGTGGGCCAACCCTTAACACTTTCGCTGCTAAGCTCAACAATGATCTTCGCGCAGTGCTAACACTGTGGAATGCAATACAATTCTGACTCACCGGGCGAGTCGTGCGCACTGCCGCCCATTTGTTGCTGACCTATGACATAGGTCGTCAGCAGTTAAAGTGTTAACCTCTGGTATGCGGGAACGTGGATCTGCGTGATGAAACAATTGATTTCTATTGTATCTGTAATTCCCGGCATACGAGAGGTTAAAGAACAATGTAATAAAAAAGATGCAATCAAATGTTTCTTGATTCAAAATGTCATTATCATCATCAGCCTATAAACGTCCCACTGCAGGGCGGGCACAGGTCCACCATGCGTGCCCAATGCGGATTGGTAGACTTCACATACACATCAGAATTTCTTCTTTAGTGTATGCAGGTTTCCTCACAATGTTTTCCTTCACCGTTTGAGAGCAGTCGGTATTTCGTACATAAGTTAGAAAAACTCATTGGTACATGGCATGGATTCAAAATGTAACTAAAACTAATTTTGTACACAACCAGGATGAAGATGATGAAGATGTTCTGGAGAGGAAGGTGGCAGAGCTGGAGCGCCGTATCAAAGAAGATCCATATCACTACGATGACCACATTGATTTGATACAAGCTTTGTGGTATGTACTATTGTATTTATGATCTTAATTGTTGTTGGGTGGTTTATTATACTATACTGTTGCAACTGCTTTCTTCAAAACCAGTGAAACATGACAATTGTAATTTACAATTCTATTCTATTTTTAAAAAAATGGCGGACGTCTTGGTGTTGATGATTTTGCCAATGTCAAGTTTATTTAGCAAGAGTGCTTGATGTTGTACGGTAGTTGGTGACTTCAAGGATTGTTTTTCGAAAAGAATACTATCTTGAGCCACCATTGGAGCTTCGTTGTAGGCCTGGGAGGCAACTAACAATCGACGAGCGACACGTAACTACTCAATAGCGAACCCACGACGCGACTCCGTGTTACTAACTTTTTTGATTGACGAAGCTTGTGCTGACTTCTTACTTATGGTGTTAGGCAACATGTAGGACACATGTTGCTTATTTTTTTGTTTACGACATTCTCAGTAAAGTATCTCAAATTGTTATTGGGGGTGTGAGTTTTGGAAATGGCACTTCTGGTATTTGTGTGCAACAGAAAATCTGCGCTGAGCTCGTTGAGCCCAGCATAATGCTGACTCGTAACCCTGTTTGCTGCTGCGGCATGCATTGATCTTAATTATATCATTTTTAAATTGTGTTTTTTAGTTTAGTTTTTCTTGTATAATTTTGGCAGGAAGTGTGTTTTGTTGTGCACGCAAATAAAAATATTTTCTTTCTTCTTTCTTATTGTTATTTTCAATTTTCATGTACATGAAAAAAGCCCCTAGAGTAGAAACAAAATCTTATAATAATATAATTTTCATTTTGCTTTATTCAGAATCAGAACCCATGAAATTGATAAAATTCAGTTTTTACACACCAATAACAGTCCATGTGGTCTGGGCTTAGAATGCCATACAAGTGAATAAGAAAGCATGGCAGCAGCAGTTTCTAATGCAGTGGTTTTGTGGGTCTTAGGCCAGCCATCATTCCATCTAGAAACCTTTCATATGCTAAATCTGCTACAACTGCATGCCAAGAGATAAATTAGATTTTTCTAGAAAGTCAGGAGAAAATGATATTTTTTCCAACCATTGTAAAAAGAGCTCATTCTCCAGGGGCCTATCGGAGCTGGATCGATGGCGCGCAGCGTTCGAGCGTCTACAGCAGATGTCCATACTGCGCGCGGAGCACTGGCTGCTGCGGCTGCAGACCGAGGTCACGCTGGCGCACTCCACGCAGTCCCGCGAGCACATCACCAACTTGTTCCATCAGGCCGCCCTCGACTGTTACTGTGAGTTTACCATAGTTCAGACAGGCCTTCGTCACTCAGCTGTAGGTACCGAGCAACTAAATTTTGGCGCACTGTAAGCGATGGCAACCGCGAAGTCACGTTATTTGTTTTGTACCGATTTTGCATTTTTCTAGGTTCCTACTGATGATATATTTTTTGTGCATACGTCTGGCAGTGGGAATGAGTAGATAATTTGAGCATGGGAATTTATTGTTTTCTAAGGAAGTAATGTAGCATATAATTAACTTCATCAATGAAATATCCCTTCAGGGTTAAAAATAATCCATAGTTTTTTAACCCCTGAAGGAAAAAAAGTATGAATGTTGTCTTCTACCTTTATGTAACTACCTAGCACTAGCACCGAAACGGATGTCTCTTGAATCCATATAGATGTTATTATATTCTTACAAACTACAAACACACATAATATGTTTATACTATCTCCACACAGTGGGTGTGGAAGTCTCTGGAAGAGGCCTATGTCGGAAGACAAGTTGAAGAGGTAGTTGAGTTGGAAGATTAGTGAAAAATGTTATGTAGGTATAACAGAAATGCAACAACAACAACAGCCTTTATTACGACTACATAATATCATTACATTTTTTACATGCTTTGATTTCTCAAGAAACACACTGTTTTTACATGCATTACATATTTAAGTATACAATAAATACATTATTACATTATTTTCTATATTTCTTTACTATAGAATATAACTGTATATGAAAATAAGTTCATTTCAAACATAAGTTTTTCATTTCATTCATTCGGTACTATTCATAATGTTATTAAGATATTAAATATAGAATTTATTTCATTGTAAACATAAGTTGGTTTTAATTAAAACTAAACTTAACTTCATCCTTGACTATTCACTTAGGTCGTCTTGCCTTGCGGCATTGGCCTCCCCTCGAGTTTAGTTATCTTAACTTTTTTCTATTGTTTCTCATGTTTGCCTATTATTCTCTAGGGGGTGGTAGTCTACTATAACACAAATAATATACCCTAAATGCTGTAATAAAAAGTAATAATAAACTTTTCCCTCACCAGCCATCCCGATCCTGAGCGAGTGGTGTTCGTGGTCGCTGACGGGCGGCGAGGCGGACGCGGCGCGCACGCAGCTCGACGAGGTGCTGCGGCGCGCCGGCGCGGACCCGCTTTCCGGAAAACTGTTCTGGGACGCCAAGCTTGAGCTCGAGAAGTCACAGCTGGAGACCATGAGGTTTGTGCACTGAGCCGGTGTTATTGAAATTGTCTGTTTTTGCATAACAAAGCCCTATTAAATAAGTGCATGTTGTTTTGGATTGCTTTCTTTCATCATCAGCATCATATCAGCCATTAAACGTCCACTGCTGGACAATTGCCTCCCCCAAAATGGGGGGATTTGCCATAATCGTTATGCTTGGCAGGTGGGTTGGCGACCGCAGTTGGATCGAATCAATGTGTGTACTCAGAGGATGCTGCTGCCCATCCTTCAATAGATCCCTTAGTCGCCTTTTACGACACCCACGGGAGGAAATGGAATGGTGCTATTCTTAGCCGACACCACACGGACAATTGCTTGCTATACTACTGGTCAATTAGAAGTGAGCGGTGCGATTCGCACTAAAAAAAAATACCTAGGAAATTGACATTTATCTTCACCGAAATGAAAAGAAAGCTTCTACTGAAATGTCAGTTAAGGGGACAGAAAAGGTAGCCCGGTGCGGGGGCCTGTCATTCTATTCCTATATTATACGAAAACCGCGCGCCGCTTCTCTGGGTTCGAATTGGATCTGATTAGCTACCACCTTGCGTACTTTGTCACCAGTATATTTCAAGGAGAACCACCGCAACTGTATTTCCAAAGGAATTTAGCATCTGGCAGTCGATTAGCCTTAAAATGTTTTCCAAAACATGCAATTATTGCAAAAACCTATTCAAATATGGTTGACATATCGTACTGAGAATAATGTTAGACTGGATACAACAATAGTTTTTGATTAATCTATTCTTGTCCACAGTGAAGACGACCCTTCGTACAAGGCGCAGCAAGAGCGAGTCCTCTGGTGCCTGGAGGAGGCGGTGTCCCGGCCACTGCTGCGAGGTGACGAGGCCTGGGCGCCGCTGCACGAGCTGGCAACAGCGGTGCGCGACACTCCATACTTGGACAAGGTACAGTTAAGTGCCGGTGCCTGGAGGAGGCACGAGACCTGGGCGCCGCTGCACGAGCTGGCAACAGCGGTGCGCGACACTCCATACTTGGACAAGGTACAGTTAAGTGCCGGTGCCTGGAGGAGGCACGAGACCTGGGCGCCGCTGCACGAGCTGGCAACAGCGGTGCGCGACACTCCATACTTGGACAAGGTACAGTTAAGTGCTGGTGCCTGGAGGAGGCACGAGACCTGGGCGCCGCTGCACGAGCTGGCAACAGCGGTGCGCGACACTCCATACTTGGACAAGGTACAGTTAAGTGCCGGTGCCTGGAGGAGGCATGAGACCTGGGCGCCGCTGCACGAGCTGGCAACAGCGGTGCGCGACACTCCATACTTGGACAAGGTACAGTTAAGTGCCGGCGCCTGGAGGAGGCATGAGACCTGGGCGCCGCTGCACGAGCTGGCAACAGCGGTGCGCGACACTCCATACTTGGACTAGGTACAGTTAAGTGCCGGCGCCTGGAGGAGGCACGAGACCTGGGCGCCGCTGCACGAGCTGGCAACAGCGGTGCGCGACACTCCATACTTGGACAAGGTACAGTTAAGTGCCGGTGCCTGGAGGAGGCATGAGACCTGGGCGCCGCTGCACGAGCTGGCTACAGCGGTGCGCGACACTCCATACTTGGACAAGGTACAGTTAAGTGCCGGCGCCTGGAGGAGGCACGACGCCTGGGTGCCGCTGCACGAACTGGCAACAGCGGTGCGCGACACTCCATACTTGGACAAGGTACAGTTATGTACCGGCGAGTGTCGCGGCGCCTGGAGGAGGCAGTATCCCAGCCACTGCACGGGCTGGCAACAACTAAAGGTCAAACACTAAATGGGTGCATATGTTTGATATGGTTGATGGGTGAATAACCAGGTTGGAACTTGTAAGTGACAGCCTAGCGATTACTTAAATGGTGAATTCAGACCATGAAACTGAACAACTTTCACTATAGAGCAACCTTCAGGAAACGCGAAAAAAAATCAGCTGCTCCATACAGAACAGCTGTACCTACTCGACTCAAATGTATGAAACAGCGGATTTTGTTCGTTTCCTGAGTGTGGCGCCATAGTCAAGAGTTGTTCAGTTTGATGGTCTGAATTCACCGTTTCAGTATTTGCCAGGCTGTCACTTACACCCTGTATTGAATTGTGTTACAGGTTAAAAAGCAACACGAGGCGGCCACAGACTACTTGCAGAAAATAACGCCATTCGAAGATAAGCTACTTATTGTTGAGTAAGTTGGATTTTAATTATTAAGGACGTAAATATTTCTAGATTCATGCTCCTTTTTGCGGATAGACCTACGAGGTAGGTCGTCAGCAGCGAATGTGTTAATATTATGACGGTTTTTATGGAAATGATCAGACCGTCAGACTAAACATCTTTCTATAAAGGACACATAAAAAAAACAGCTGTACCCAAATCGTAAAAAAAAATCGGGTGTTCCCTACTAAAATCCGTGCTATTCGCATTGGCATGAAACTCGGCATAAAAGTGTGAGATAAAATGTTAATATTTCTTTCAGGAGTCAAGACGAAAAATATACCATTTATCAAGAATACATAGACAAAGTGAAGGAATTGTCTCAGGACGACAAGTACGCCGAGTGTGACAGCAATGGTATTCTCAAGGTCTGTTTTTGTTTTTATAAAGTTTTACCAAATGTTTTTCAATTATAATTTCTCCAAAAACTGTTTTGCGTTCATTCGTTAACACCTACTTGAATGGTGAAGTATGACCCAGTCTCTAACCATTATTTTTGAGATCCTATAAAGTATTGCCTTATGTAACCATGAATCTCTTATACATTTGTACGAGATTTTCACAATGCTGCCGCTGTTGCTTATTTAATTTCTGATGAATAAATATCTTTTAAACATGTATATTTAATGTTGACTGCATAACGAAATTGTCGAAAAACGAGAAAAATCATTGAACCGTACAAAAGTATTTCAATAATAACTCATTCATTCAAATCACCCGATCGATTTTCTATGGAAGGTTAAGAAATTCTCGATTTTCGACACTTAGTCGTAAAAAAACCATAAACTATTTCCATAACCAAACCAGCATAAGCACTTAAACGCAGATTTTCCTATTTTGGTGTTCTATTGCTTCAATGTTCTCCGCTTTTTTTAATATCTGTTGTTATAAGTCTTTGAGATCCGGCATTTAAATATTGGCTCCATATTTGTTTCAATGGATTCCACTTAAACAATAACGTCTCTTACCAGGTGCTCTACGACCGAGCGAGTACCGACTGCATGTCGTGCTCGCACTCGCACTCGCTGCTGCAGTCGTACGCGCGACACGCACAGAACCACTCGTCGCGCGCGACATACAGTCGCGTGCTGGCCGCCTGCGCGCGCCGCTGCCCCACGCGCGCCACCTTCTGGTGCCTGCAGATATACCAGGCCGAGCACGAGGGCAAGGCCTTCGATGACGTGAGTATAAGCGTCTCACTCGCACCCACCGCTCCTGTCGTACGCGCGACACGCACAGAACAGACCTACAGCCGCATGCAGACATACCAGGCCGAGCACTTGGGCAAGGCCTTCGATGACGTGAGTATAAGTATTATTTAAGGATACCGAGCATCCAGTGCTGCTCTCTGTTTGAGGCATACATAATAGATGTTGAGGAGGCGAAAGATGTGTGTCAGAATCGTAGCATGTGGCGATCTGTTGTCTCTGCCTACCCCAGTAGTGGGACATAGGCGTGAGCATATGTATAATAGAAGTGACGTCATAACTACGTATTGTCATACAAATCATTACGACGTGTTATTATACAAACATATGTTTTGCTTGAAAGGGATAGAAAATGATAAGAATGATGATGATTCGACTGTAATTTCGTTTGAAAATAGTGGTAAATTTATCTTATTTTTGTAATTCGTAACAAGATATGGATTTCCAAGATCAATCATCATCCCTAAATATTCCCAAAAAAAACAAGAATGTCACATTGTAGTCATTGATCATCATCAGCCTATCATCGTCCACTGCTGAACATAGGCCTCTCCTAAGACGACAGATATGACCAGGCTGGTCATATCTGTCGTAGTCATTGTGGATTTTCAACTTATCGAAACATCGCGTTTGTCACAAATATTTGTCTTATCATATTTGTGATTTTTTTTTCTCGCTTGTGTTTTGAAATACGTCGTATGAAACGCGTCAGCGTTGGTCATTACAGTCTCGGCTATTTACCGCTCTCGTCTTCGGCTCGAGCTTGCAATCCAGCCTCGCCTGTAATTACCAACTTAGCTCATTTGTATCATAATGTCCTATTGTGACCCCTTCGTTCTCTCCGGGGTTGTAATGGGCCCGGAGAGGACTTCAGGATTACAATATTGATTTTATTGCAAGGTCTTTCTATTCTGCAGGTGAAGTCAATATTCGAGACGGCGCTATCTAAAGGCATGGAGTCGTACAAGGAGGCGGAGGCACTGTGGCTGAGCTACCTCGAGTACATGCGCCGGCGCACCGCGTTCGACAACGAGGTCGAGGTCGAGCGACTGCGGCGCACCTTTCGTCTGGCGTGGGACTCGCTCGCCGAGGTATTTAACTGTTTTTTTTTGTTATACATCACCCCTTGATCACCCATTATAGTTAGCTTTCTAGTTTGCCGAACTTACTGAGGCCTCATCATCATCACTGAGGCCTACGGTAAAAAAATTATACTGTCCAAGGTGTCAAAAAACTCAACGTACAAGACGAAAACAGGAGATAGGCCAGTTTATAACTCATCATCATCATCATCATCTCAGCCGATGGACGTCCACTGCTGGACATAGGCCTGCCCCAAGAATCGCCATAACCACTGGTCTTGCGCAGCGTGGGTAGGCACCCCACACGGTGGACCGACGACCTTCCCGTTGGATGAGTTTATAACTGTTCAAGGAAAAATGAGTTTGTTAACGAGATTTTAAAATTTTGTTGAAAAAAACGCCAACCTGTGCCGAACTATTATTGAAGCGACTACAAGTTTGTATATTTTTTCATGGAAATACTTGTTACGTAATGCTGAATAAGTTTTCTAGTGGTCCCTATAAAAATAAAAGCAATAAATGCAAACTTTTTAAAGAAAACAATCTTTTGTCAGACTCCTGTTGTAGCATTTTTTTGGGCGACATTCAGACTACACCAAGTTAGTTTCCAAAATGGTATTGCTCACGTGCTCACGGTTCATACACGATTAGGCGGGTTCTAATAGCTTACTTATACATACTCTAAGGCTTGCAACGTTTCCTTATTCTAATAGAGTTTGTACGTTTGTTCGGCAGGCGTGGGGCGAAGAAGCGAACGACTGTGAGATCCCGTTGTACTGGGCGCGACTCGAGTACACCCGAATGAATGATCCCAAGCAGGGCAAGGAGATCTTTGAGGAGATATTCAGTTAGTATTTTTCCAAAAAATATTTTATGAAATTAGATTATTACGTTTGGATATTACGAACTATTTGGCGTATTCTTAGCAAAAATTCATTTAAAATTGGTGTGTTGAAAATAATTTATGTTTTTTGGAAACCATGTGGCTGAAATGCAATGAAGTCGTACATTTTTTAAATTAGCTATGAAGCCTTTGCATTTGATACCCTATACAACAGGTTTTGGAAAAAAACCGTTTTAAATTACATAGGCAAAATTGATTTTGGACCACTAAACTTGCCGTCAACACGAACACCATACATCCTTGTGACCCCAAGAATACATTACAGAAGTCAAACCGCGGTATGCAAATTTTGCAAACGAAATCCTTTTTGGGCTGCCTAAATAGGCAAACTAACAAATAATTCCCATAATTTCAGAATACGGTGAAAACAAGACGATGTCAAAATACTGGGAAGCGTTAATATCGTTGGAGAGTAGCCGCCAGCCGGCGCTGTCCGAGCACAAGCTGCGCGACCTGTACAGACGAGCGCTGCGTTTCGTGGCCGACTACCCGCCCGCGGTCGCGCGGCTGTGGACCGACCACGAGCGTGACTCGGGCCAGCTCGCCACCAGCAGGGAGTGCTCCGACGCGTGCGAGGTACCACAGTGCTATTATAGGCCGTCAACTTCGTGCGCGGCACGCCCTAGGGGTACAGACGTAGGCGGGGGCTGTGTGAAAAATGTACTTTCATTAATTCTTTTTAATCGAAAATATGGCACACACACACACTTTTCGGAGGTCTGGGCAATCGCGTTTCTCACAGAAAATATTTGCCCCTTAATAACTTAATTATTTAATAATTTCAGGCAAAACTAAAAGAATGGAAGGAGAACTATCAAGCAATGAAAGACAAAATGACAGGTCAGAAACAGAAAGGCAAACAGACGCAGAATAAAAAGACTAAATCGGACAATAAGAAAAAGAAAAAAGATGATGAACAACCTAATAGTAAAGGAAAGAGAAAGTCTGATGATAGTCACGAAGGGTCAGAGGTGAAGAGGAAGCGGGACGAAGATATGGAAGTCGAGGAGAAGGACAAGGACGGCGATAGTAAGGGGGGAGTCAAGAGATCTCACGACGATGACGATGATGTTGATAGTGAAAGTAAGCACATTTTTACATTCCGGGTCCTCAATATGTTGAAAGTTTTTTAAGGGATTGATCGAGCATCAAACTGAACAACTTCTTCGATGGGACCAAGAATCGAAATCGCGTCAAAAAATTCAGCATTCCAATATAACTGTAAGGGTAGAAAACAAGAAATTATTGGACCTTCCATAGAAAATCGATCGATTGATCGGCCGATCCGCACTTTTGTAGGTCCAACAATTTTTCTCGTTTTTCGACCCATGATCCTTAAGGAAAGTTGTTTAGGTTCATGGTCTGAATACACCCTTAAAGTTAAATTAGTAATTAAAAACTAGTAGTGTAACACTTTTTTAAGGGGATGATCAGACCGTCAAACTGAACAACTTTCTCTATGGTACCAGCATTGTAATCGAGAAAAAAATCACCTGTTCCCATGCTGTTCCGTACAAAACTGCAAACCTATTCGAGCCAAATGTATATGACAGCTGTTTCTTTTTGCGATTTCTATGTTGGTCCCATAGAGAAAGTTGTTCAGTTTGTTGGTCCGGTCATCCCCTTAACAAATTGTCAGCATATTATTTATAGTTTTTTTTAATAGTGTAATTGTACAAGTTGTTCGTTTGTTTGTAGGTACGGAGAACAAACGTCAGAGGACGGCGAGTGCATCGAGCGACTCGCGGCTCGCGGGTCGGGAGGCCTGCACGCTCTTCGTTAGCAACCTCGAGTTCAAGTTACTATCCTTTGATTTTTATTTACACTTTAAGCAGAGAAAATATTAGCAAAGTCTAAGTGACATATCATTACCTAATTCAAAATAGTCTGCTCTTAAGCTCTGAAACAATTTTTTGTTAATCTACCATTGCCTCCTAAGGTAACAGGCTTTTTTTTTTAAATTAAAAATGGGTTTGCTCTTGACCTCAATCCAGTCCTTATAGCCCAGTCATTTTACGGAGTTTTGTTAGGAGAGGTGGGAAGTAATTATTAATTGTACTTTTAAACTGTAACCGGCACCATTTAGTGACAAAAACATAGAGATCAAAATTGTGAATCCCAGAAGGAAGGTCGCCAATGAGCCTCCTGGCTCTGCGTTCAACCGAGTCTAGTGCGTCTAGTTGATACTTGGCTGAGCCATCCCACATGTGGGAGCAATACTCCATACAAGATCGGACCTGAGCTGTAGAGATAATGCGATTAGAATGAAACCATATCACTTTATAACATAACATAAATATTCTTTATTTGCACACCAAAAATATACAGCAACAAAAAACAGAATAAAAAATACGTAAGGGTACAAATGGCGGTCTAATCACTAAAAGCGATTATAAAATTTATAAAATACTAGCTTTTGCTCGCGACTTCGTCTGCGCTGACTTTAAAAAGTCCTCTATTTCTTAATCCCGATCCTTCATTGACCATGTATTTGAAGGGTGAAGTAAACAAAAAGTATTGGGGCTAACACAAAAGATCCCATTGGGTCGAAGTGTTGCTGTGTTGCCAGCCCCCACAACAAGATAAGATAAGATAATCCCGAACATATTCTATCTGTATACCAAATTTCATCCAAATCCGTTCAGCCGCTTATGCGTGAATGAGTCACAACACAAACATATCGTTACAAAAGACATGCCCACGTGAAGAAATGTATTCGTTTCAAATCATTTCACAACTAACGAATGAGTATGATCAAAGAACAAATGCAAAGAGTATGATAGCAAAAATTGTACACAAAATAGGAGGAATATCATACTTCCCAAGGAAATGGAAATTATCCTTTTCTACCGTGGAATCTATACTATTACAAAGCTGTAACAGAAGTGTGTCTATACATTGAAGATATTAACAAAAATTTACTTCCTAGATTATCTTACATACTTACTTAGTTAGTTACATACAGGTGAAGCTAATTATAAGCGTGTCAAAAAAAGGTTACGATATGGTTTTTAGGTGTCCCATATCACCAATTTTTGGATTTTTTGTCCGTCTGTTTGTTTGTTTGTTTGTTTGATCAACAAACAAACACAAAAACAACCGATTTTGATGAAACTTTGTGAAATACAAATTCTTTAACGTAGTTTATATGTATAGAATATAACACTTGCAAAACTTATTCGTTATAAACAATTTTTATTAAATTGTAGAGTGGACGAGCAGAAGCTGCGAGATGAGCTGTCTAAATACGGTGACATCGTGTCGCTACGGGTGAAGGCGGGGGTGAAGGCCTTCGGGGGATCGATCTGCTACTGCCAGTACAAGAGTCAGGTATAGCAATGAATTCGTTAAGCAAAGACTATCACGTGTGGCTTAAATACAGGGTGTTACAAAAATACCCCTAAAGAAAAAAGGGTGTTAAGGTGGGGTTTCAGTCCATACAAAAGTTTGACGCACAATACGCGTAGACGGAATTAATAAAAGTAATATTTTATATATGGAAAAATAGTTTAGAAAATCTAGTTGCCGCGTCGCAAATAAAATTTGCAATTTATAAAATTTTGTATGAAAAATTTCAAAGCTTTATATCTTCGTAATTATTTTATAAATTGCAAATGTTATTTGTGACGCGGCAACTAGATTTTCTAAACTATTTTTCCATATATACAAAGTTACTTATATTAATACCGTCTACGCGTATTATGCGTCAAAGTTTTGTATAAAATTGACCCCTCTGCACCCACCTTAAAGGGTCGCTTGTAAAGAGTCTATTGACAATGTATGACAACCGTAGTATAATATTATTATTTACCGAAAACTTAATTATTGATATAATAGTCATCGTTGAAGTGCAGCACTATTTTACTGACTGCGTGCTAGTTCAAAGACTAAACGGCACCAGATGCGTCGTAAGGTTACTGCGATGTCCCCACTATCTTGTAAGTACTTAATTCAAAAGATGATTATTCTCTAAGTTGTCTTTGTTACTAAAGCTAACTTGAATATTCATCATACCAGCCGACAGACGTCCACTCCTGGACATAAGCCTCCCCCAAAATGGGGGGATTTGCCATAATCGCCACGCTTGGCAGGCGGGTTGGCGATCGCAGTTGGATTGAATGTGTGTACTCAGAGGATGCTGCTGCCCATCCTCGGGTAGATCCCTTAGTCGCCTTTTACGACACCCACGGGAGGAAATGGAATGGTGCTATTCTTAGCCGACACCACACGGCACTTGAATATTAAGATCTATTTATTGCAAAAAAAAAACAATAAATAACAGATTGACAAAAAAGTGAAATTAAGTTGCAAAAATAAAAATAATTTCATTAAAGTATTCATTCATATCTGTCATCAACATCATGTAAGATAATTTAAGAATCTTACAATTAGTTTTTTCGACAAAGAAAGTACATATTTTCGTCTCTTACTGAGATGTAGGTACAAATGACTTACTTCTCACCCAACCCCGCTACCCAATCCGCCGCGTAATCTCAGCAACGTCCTATGCCGAGGTCCGTACCCCTCTGAGTGACCCTAGGTTGGTTGCTTAAGTTCATTCATTTGGCTCGATAGACCCTTCATGGTCCCTCCAATAGTCCGCAGTAAAAAGCAGCAGTTGCGCTGTAGCCCGCAGTAAAAGCAATAATAGAGCAGAGCTGTAATAGCCATCTCCAATAAAAAAAAGAGTTACAAACACTGCCCTTCTGAAAAATAGTCTTATGTTTTAGTTGTCACACTAGAGTTGGGATTTTTTATTGATTGGCTTCGATGAAGGATTTTTTTTTGTTTAATGATGTAACACCCTGTATGCAGGCACTTTCTTAATATGCTTACGGTTTTAAAACAACGTTCTCTATGGAACTTACATCGAAATCGCGATAAAAAAACGTCTGTTGCATACAAAACTGCAAAGTTACTCGACAGAAATGTATGGGATGCTGCTGATAATTGTTACGCGATTTTGATATTTGCCCCATGAAGATGTTTGGTTTTATGATCTGATCGTCTTCTATAAGAAACCGTCAGAGTATACAGAAAGTCCTTAATTATATGGGTACAATGAGTTTTTATAACCATATAGTCATCATGACATACAATAACAATGCCTAAATATGGCACATGTTTCTAATGTCACTACGAAACTATTTTAAGGAAATGATCAGTCCATCAAACTGAACAACTTTCTCTATGGGACCAATATCGAAATCGCGAAGAAAAAATCTGCTATCCCATACATTTCAGTCGAGTTATGTTTGCAGTTTTGTATGGGACAGCGGTTTTTTGTTTCGCGATTCCAATGTTAGTCCCATAGTAAAAGTTTGTTCAGTTTGATGGTCTAAAACACCCCTTTAAGTAAGTGTCCCATTATTTAATTATTTATTTATTTATCTTTATTGGTTATCAAACAGCAAATTACTTAATATCTAATACAGCAACATTTAAATTTTACAGCGCCAATTACATGATAACACGTTTTAAAGGTACAAAGGACAAAACGTAAAAAATATAAAAGATTTTGACAAATAAAAAGACTAATGTGCTTCTACTTAATGACCGAATTGTTTGTCGAGTATGTTAATGTTTTATGTGTGTAAACAATTGTGTTTGTGTGTATGTGTGTGAATGGGTGTCAATACTATAAAAAGATACTGAAATGAAATGAAATTTGTTTAAAAAAAAATGTTATTTATATGTGGTTTAATAGGCTGCATTCTTACGACATGAAGAAGATATCAGAATCGTACATAAGGTCCTCGTGAGCGTCAATACATCGGTTCAAAACAGAATTCCTGGCATAATTACTTTGTGCATGCGGATGGTGCAGAAGGCGAGGCCGCCGCAAACGAGAGGTGTTCGTACGCAACCCCTTTATTAGAGAGAAAGATTTTATTAGAGATTATACACTCTGTATGCTGCCATGCTACGCCGGCAATTTTTTTATATCGGGCATAGGCCCAACACACATTCCCACCGCTGTTATTCCTGTAAGCCAGGATCAACAGCGGAGACCATTCACAACACTAGACAATAAACTACGCCGGCTATTCCCATCTCACCCTAAGGCTACGTTTCCACCAGAGATGTGCGAGGTAGCGAGGCGGTGAGCGAGGAAAAAATCGACCAATGAGAGTGCTTCAATTTTCCAATGACGTGATCGAGCGAGCGCGCTATTCTCGGATGGTTTCCTCGCTCACCGCCTCGCTACCTCGCTCATCTCTGGTGAAAATGCAGCGTCATTCCGTGAGATTCGGCCTGTACGTGCAGTATGAAGGTATCATGATAAAGTTTGATTGATTGATGAATTAAACTGAGCGTCTACTTCAACAGGAATCAGTAGACAAAGCAGTCGAGCAAGACAGGACACCGCTCAGCGGGCGGCCGATGTTTCTCTCGCGGTATTCCGCCAAGAAGGGCAAGCCCTCGTTCAAGTACCCCACCACAGTGGAGAAGAACAAGCTCTTCGTTAAGAACCTCTCGTTCTCGCACTGCACCAAGCAGGCGCTCTCCAAGGTCTTCGATAAGTACGGGAAGGTTAAGGATATCAGAGTCGTCACTTTCAAGTAAGAAAGGACATATTTTTATTTGCATACACAACAATACACAGTTACACACTGATAATACACAATAAAATACACTTTTAGTCTAATCAAATGGTTAGGAGCATTGGGCTCTTGATATGGAGGTCATGTGAAATGTTACTTTGTGCGTTTTTCTCCAGTTGGTTAGGACATCGCTGGCTGAATCACCTGATTGTCTGAAAAGAATGATGATTCCGTACTTCGGATGGTACTTTAAAGCCGTCGGTAAGCATAGCATATGCTAGCGACTATATTCCCCGAGTGGGGAAAGGTATTCGATAAGTATGGGAAGGTTAAGGACATCAGAGTCGTCACTTTCAAGTGAGTTTAGCGTTCGCCACATAGACACTCCTGGCACTCCCTACAACGATTTGACTATGCTTCAATTGGCTATGTGCGAAGTAGGTGATGGGAACTGTTAAATCGATCGCAGCGCCCGGGGTGGCAGAAATTTGTACAATTTCCGGACGAGCTGTGTCAAATTTACTTGAATCTCTTTGACTATTTATTACAAGGACTAGCCTTGCGGTAGCATTTCCCCTCTGCCACGGTATAAGATCAATTAATCATGTGCATTTACATTAAATTTTATACCTTATTACTAAACGAGACAGCCTATAATTGCGAAACAATAATTTCGAACTTAGAACGTTTGGGGTTCACGCGATACTACTTTTTATGAGTTTTAACATTCAAAATTACAATCTAAAGTTATGGAAATAAAATCCAAAGTTGCGGATTTCATGTTACCTCGCCCCCCGCAAAAAGTGGCAGAAATGTGTGTTAGTAGAATTACACGCGTAACTAGTCCCTATATAAGTAGTCAAAGTTGAATCTATGCAAATCCACACACTAACTCAACCCAAAATCTTCAAAACTGTAGAGACTGCTAACTTAAAATTTGGCATGGAAGTTTCTATTTGATCTAGGTGCTCGTTGAGAAAGGGTTTTTGAAACTCTACCCCCAAAGGTGTGAAAACCGATATAAAAGTTCATTTTTTTGACGGGACAGTACATTAGCCGTTGTATTGTACAGGAAATCGTTCTAAGGAGACTATCCTTAACTTTTTGAGATAATCTGACCTGCATTCGCAGATTAAAAAACAGCATGTGTCCATGTGTCATGTGTGAGCATGTGTCGAGGTCGTACTGAATGACTGCGAGCGAGATAGAAAAACGCCAAATTTTCCGCCACGCTCTCTACCAGAGAGGGTGAGGTTTAAATCCGCGAGTAACTAGTCAAATCAGCAACTCTTTATCAAACGTCAAAACACGAGCTTTGTATAAAAAGTTGTACTAAATCATTAATAGTGACGTCATTGTTTTTCGTCGTCGTTTCAATACTTTTTATAGTATATCCTTTTATTAAAAATAGTATTTAACACGTTCCGGGACAGTGAACGAGACACAATAGAACTTTTATTGTTATCACGGCTATAGGCGGTCACTGTCCCGGAACGTGTTAAGCTACAGAATTACCGAAAATGTAAGTTTAGCATTATTTTCAATCGTATTTTTTACTGAGAAGATAAAACTTAAATAGATTTGATGCAGTCAACTCCCCAATTGGTGGGCGACAGGAAGTTTCCGTGCTGTATGTAGTAATATATACTCTTTCTTATACTTACTTATTTACTATGCTGGCTCAGGGACCCGAAGTGGGTTTTGGCCTCTGACAACAAAGCACGCCATTAATCTCTTTTCTTAGTCCTGTTGGGCACTCTTTCTTATACTGTGTTAAAATTTATTTTATATTATTTAATTACAGAGACGGCAAACCAAAAGGATTAGCGTACGTAGAATATGAAGAGGAAAGCGCAGCTGCGGAAGCGTTAGACAAAACGAACGGCCTTCTAGTCGGCGATAGGAAAATAGACGTGGCCCTGAGCGCGCCTCCGCCCCGGCAGGAGCCCGCCGCGAGCACCAGCCTAGGGCAACCCAAGAGAGACGCCGGCGGAGGAATGTAAGTGAATTTATACTCTACTAGAGTTAACCTGCGACTTCTTCCGCACAAATTATATACCAGATTTTAAGTCAGATAATGCGCTCACACAAAAAAAAAGTTTCATTAAAATCGGTTCAGTAGTTTTTGCGTGATGCTCGCTCGATCAAACAAACAAACAGACAGACAAAAAATCCATAAATTGGTGATATCCGGGACACCTAAAAACCATATCGTAACTTTTTTTTTGTTAATGTCTTCAATGTACAGACAAACTTCCTGTTACAGTTTTATAGTAGTTTAGATTAGATTTGTTAGGAAAGAGAATCGTCGGGGAAATGAAAGTTATTGTAGACTTTATTTATTGGTAATAAGGCCGCGCCGGCAGCAACCCGCTGCGAGCGTAGGGCAACCTAAAAGACACGCCGGCGCCGGCTGGGGGACGTAAGAGAATTTATACTCTACTAGGGATAACCCGCGACTTTGTCCGCACAAATTATATACCAGATTTTAAGTCAGATAATGCGCTCACACAAAAAAAAGTTTCATCAATATCGGTTCAGTAGTTTTTGCGTGAATACGAAATCAGGGACACCTAAAAACAATATCGTAACTTTTTTTTGTTAATATCTTCAATGTACCTACAGACACACTTTCTGTTACAGTTTTATAATGGTTTAGATTTTGTTGAAGCTTGCTGGCACACCACTGGCTTTTTCGGTGAAGGAAATCATCGTGAGGAAACCTGCATACTTCAATTTCAAGGCATGTATTGAACCTACTGTCCATTACAAGTAGCGACGGGCTCACTCCCCGTCTCAATGGACAGAGTTTCGGTACTACTAGTGAAACGTGGATGTTCGGAGGTTTCAGAATATCTTTGACTACCCCCTCGGGGAATATAGTCGTGAGCATATGCTATGCTATGCTAGATTTTGTTGGGAGCGCATTTTTGAATTTTTGTTTTAATTGTCATTATATAACGTTTTTAATTAAAATTAAGTACTCAAATCTTCAGAGTCACCTCAGAACTTTTGTTTCTGCAGTATGAAGCAGCGCAATAAGGCATTTTCTCAGATTTGTCAACGATGTTTATCGTAGCTCGACTCAGTGCGTAATGAGTTGACAAATTAAGTAATTCATTACTTAACCAGCGTTAACCCGCGACTTTGTCCGCACAAATTATATTCCAGATTTTAAGTCAGATAAAAATCCAAAAATCCTTGATTCCATATCACCAGATATGGAATCAGGGATATCTAAAAACCATATCGTAACTTTTTTTTTGTTAATATCTTCAATGTACAGACATACTTCCTGCTACAGTTTTATAATAGTTTAGATGACGGCACGCGTGCCCCGCGCACATCACCGTTCTATCTTGATTTATTTCTATGGGGGAAACTTTTGCCTTTGATTATTGTAGCTGATATAGTTCTGAACCCAGGTAGATGGGATACCTAGCACTATCTTTATCACAGAATATACTAGGCGATTTCTTAATAACGTTCCTAATATAAGGGATGGGTTAAAAAAATCTGTTGTTGCATACTAATCTACTCGACTCAAAGGTATGGAACAATTTTTTTTGCTCCCATTGTAAAAGTAGTTCAGTTTGATGAAAAAGACAATGCCCACGTGACGTAATGTATTCGTTTTAAATCGATTCACAACTAACGAATGAGTATGATCAAAGACATACAAGTAGTATGATAGCTAAAATTGTACACAAAATAGGAGGAATATCATTAGATGCTAATTTTTAATGTTAAAAATCATGACAAGTGGTCTCGAGTGATCCCAAAACGTCATAACGTCGTAGTTATTGTTTAGTAATTATAGGCTGTCTCGTTTAGTGATAAGGTACAAAATTGAATGTAAATGCACACGACCAATTGTTCTTATACCGTGGTAGAGGGGAAATGCTACCGCATGGCTAGTCCTTATAATAAATAGTCAGTGTTCATGTCTGTAAGACGTTATTTATTATTGCAGGCGGCGGACGCAACTAAGCAGTTTCATCCCCAGCGTGCTACAGAAGGCGTCGACAAGTAAAGCGGCGCCCGCCAACGGCAGCCACAACGGGGACGAGAAGCGGCCGCTAAGCAACAGTGACTTTAGAAGTCTGCTCCTTAAGAAGTAGACGTAAGTTATGTACAGCTGAATCCTTGTCGAGCTATTCTTGTCACGCGATTTTAGTCTTAAAAGTGTTTTTGGTACGATACGTTTTTGATTGTGCAGGGAATGGAGGAAAAGACTTAGTTATGGTATTTTACGTACCCCCATTTTAATGTTATCTTTCGATTGCTGCAGGCCTAGGCCTCTGTCACTCGGCCGTAGAAACCGAGATAAGTACCTACACTTAGTGGCATCGTAAGCGTTGCGCTTGTATGAATTCTGCCACTCGCTCCAGACGCCAACGTCGCATACGTCGCGCGCTGTACGAAGTAATAACAACGCGGAGTCAAGCGCCATTTGATACATTTTCGTGCGTACCGTCTGGCAGTATGTGTGTGTAACTAGTAATCTGTTACACACACATATTGTTATCACCATTATTCGTTAGAGGAGGTCTTTGCTCTGCTATAACTTACTACGAAACGAAACCTATACAAGGTGTAACAAAACACTAATAATACGCAAATGATTGATTGAGACCATCAAACTGAACAAACTTTCAAGTGGGTTACAGTGGGTACAATACATGCCTCGAAATTGAAATATGCAGGTTTTCCTCACGATGTTTTTATCACTTTCATGGTTTCACAAATCAGGATGTGCCACCTTCCATCCGTTTACACTATTAGCTAATTTGTTTTCGCGCCCTTTCCGCTGCTATCCGACTTTGAACCCTTTGATTACTAAATGACTTCGGGTTTTATCGGGGACTCGGGCCTGCTCAGCGCGAACGAAGATTGACGAGCGGAATAATTTTCCTGGTCGTACTGTATAAACATAGAGTAATTACGTGCTATGGGTATAACGACAC
This sequence comes from Agonopterix arenella, assembly GCA_927399405.1. Classification (NCBI taxonomy): domain Eukaryota; kingdom Metazoa; phylum Arthropoda; class Insecta; order Lepidoptera; family Depressariidae; genus Agonopterix; species Agonopterix arenella. The sequence goes on from OV656710.1 coordinate 8,730,978, forward strand.
TATCTCTGGTAGTCGGATGTTTCTCCTCAGCGTTTGAACGCTGTCATCATCTTGACCAAATATTTTCGCCTTGTTTATAAGAGAAGGTATATAATATTATAACGCAGTCATAAAGCTCGCTGGACTCTTGCAACAGCGTTAAAAAAATTATACCTTTTCTTACAAATAAGGCGAAAATATTTGGTGAGGAACATCATATCATATCATATAATTTATTGCGTTATTTGGTATCATTTATATTAAAAATAAAATAAGCATATAAGAATGAGCATATGCTCACGACTATATTCCCCGAGGGGGTAGTCAGAGATAATCTGAAACCTAAGAACATCCAAAAATAAAATATATCAAAACTAATAAAAATCACTCCCCATCACACTGGGCAGAGTTTCGGTACTATAGTGAAACGTGGATGTTCTGAGGTTTCAGAATATCTCTGACTACCCCCTCGGGGATTGTAGTCGTGAGCATATGCTTATGCTAATAAAAATCAACACATAAAAATCTAAATACGAAAGATCTTAATAATGAAATAGAAATTCTTTCCATTCAAAATATTCCTGAAGGTTATAGAAACATTTCAACGTTCAAACGCCGAATAGAAACCCCCACCTCCTTCAGCTCCTGCACGTTTTAAAAAGTCGCGGCCGCGGAGTTCGGGTCTCCCCTAATCGCTTGACAGAAATAACTCTATATGAATTCAGCTTATTCTCTATTTCACGTAACGAGTTCCCATGAGGGCGCGTTCATTTGACACGTAAACTTTCTTGTTGCCGCCTCAAGAATGTTTTCGTGCCGTCTGTCTGCGCGCTTAAGCTTCTAACTTATGAAAAATGCCTTGATTCTAGCGCCTCTCCAAATGTATTGTGTTACGTCTCTCCGGATTTATTGTTTTAAGACAACACATGTATAGCCCGAACAAAAAAATAAAAAACCTCGCCATGTTGCGGAAAATCATTAGAACTAATAAAAATGATTCCGTACTTCGGATGGCACGGCTACTATCTTTGGTGGTAGTAGTCGTTACATAAAAACCACATCAGAGGCCGTAAGCCGGTCTGAAAAAACAATGACACCTGGGCCTATACCCGCACATTCGGACTTCGCAATTGCGTGAACGTTTTCGTTCCAATGTCAACTCTATTACAATGAAGTGCGGACCGAAACAGTGGCGATATATCGAACATCGAAAGTCCGGGTACAGGGCCAGGGCTCTACCCACACGATATGAAGATTAGAACTAATGTTTGTACTTGGAACACTGACATTAAAGGTTATAGTCGATTGCAGCGTCCTCTAACCAGGTTTTTATATTTCTGGTCAGGCTTTACATGTAATATATACTATTTACATATAATATATAATATACTATTTAGTGGTGATAGGTGGCTAGCCTTTCGCGCACATAGTTGTCATTCAATTCGGTATGTCAAGTTTTTTTTGGAGGGCTGAATCGTAAACCATTTCGTAAAATAAAAGGATGACTCACGTTACACCGCGCCGTGCCCGTTCCGAGGCCAAGCCGAGCGACAGCCGTCGCACGGTCACCGAGCCGACCTCGTGCCTGAAATTACTACTAGAATCTACTAAAAAATTACGCACTACTAAATCATCGTTCTCTAACCTATCTACCAAAAAAGTAGAAATCTACTAAAAGTAGTCTAAAAGTAATCACACTGACGTCAGTACAACTACGACTGCACGGGCGCAGCTCGGCGGCAGTGTATTCATGCAACGGGCCGTGGCCGAGCCGAGACGGGACCGACTTGTTTCCGAGCGTTGTCCGTTGCGGGGCCGCGGCTCGAACACGGCGCGGTGTAGCGTCAGTGTCTCCATACAAAACGTATGTAATATTAGTTGACCGCGGGACGGCCGACACTCGACGACGAAAAACAACGACGTCACTATTCATGATTTAGAACAACTTTTTATACAAAGCTAGTGTTTTGTCGTTTGATAAAGAGTATTTTTGCTTTGTATTTTTTGCCTATCAATAAACAAAATAAATAACAAAAATAAAGAGTTGCTGAATGGAATAGTTGGAAAGTCGCGAATTACAGACACAATAGAATTCAATTGTTTTCGTCGCACGGATCCGCGTTCCGGCACCAAGGGTTAAGCATAGGTTTTTCTCCATGGAGTTCGAATGAATTATCCACAACCACTTTTGCGTTTAGAGCAAGGATTTTAGAATCATAAACGATGCCACTCCTCCTTACAATCATGGAAACAAGAAAATTAGCCATGGCGGTTTTTAATGTTCGACCTTCTTGCGTACGTCTCCGTCGTCGATATTTCCAACGTTTTTGTGTCCCCTTCTATCCAATGACGTGACAGAAGCTACAATTTTTGTTGTTGGATTAGAAAGGGACAAAGTAACGTCGAAAACAACCACGGGAATTTACGAAAGAAAGACGATCATTACCGACCACCAAGGACAACGGTAAACATGATAATACTATCATGTTTCACCGCTTGTTAGGAAGTCTGTACTCCAAGGTATAGACAAAACCTATACCAGCTTCCTGGTTTAGAGATTGTTTAGACATGGTTTAGAAATCAAATTAATTTGAAAAATAAAATGTATATTGATAAACTCTATGAATGGCAAAAAAATGAAATAAGCGTTTTTGTTTTCTTTTTTAATTTTAGTTCATAGATGGCATGTTTATTGCTCCATAGAGACGTTCGTGAGATTCTGTCAAAATCATGTCCAGACTGTGCCTGCAATTTTTTTAAGGCCAAGGGATCGGGCCCATACAACCATGTCAGAAGTAAACAGTTTCAAGTTTTCGATCAAAATGATTCGCAAATAATGAAACATTCCATCAAAAGATGCGTTGGCATCTTTTTGATCATCTTTTCCCTCTTTATTATTTTAAAGAAACCCTTTTTAAAATTTTGATTATTCGCACAGACCGTAGCGCCATCTATCGATCCTCTAGAAAACCAAAAGAAAAACGCTCATTAGTTTCTTAAAAGATGTCTTTTATCCGCAAAAAATATAAAATCGATACCAAAAAAAAAGTTGGCATACCGAATTTATTATTAAAATAATCTATTTGTAAATAATACTTGAGTTTTTTTTATTTTACGATGACATTACTGGCTTGTTTTTTTTTAATGAACTAGCTGGCCTGATTCGTGATGAAGTACGACCTACTTTCTCCCTCTTTTTCATGAGAAGAGGCATTTGGCCTGCAGAAGGATTCTACAGATTCTCAGGTATCTTTAAAATTTTTCGCCATTTCGTATTGGCGCTAATATCAATGCTGTTGTACAGGGTCCAACCTTGACATGATATCGGTGTTTTTATTTGTTGATCAGACCTTTAAACTGAACAACTTTCTCTTTGGGATCAATGTCGAAATCGCGAAAATAAATCAACTTTTCCATACAAAACTTCAAAACAAACTTGACCAAAAATATATGGGATAGCGGATTTGTTTTCGCTTTTTAGATGTTTGTTTCATAGAGAAAGTGTTAGATAAGTTGTTCAGTTTGATGGTCTGACCATCCCCTTAAAAACCGTCAGCATATTTAGAAGGACCCTGTACAGAAGGGACTTTTTACGTGAAATGGAGAAATGAAACTTTAAATTGTATAATAGATGCGTTGGAGTTTTTTATTTTTTACTTTTAAAAGAGCAAATGTTTATTGTGTCCCTCTTTAAACTTCGAGTGACTAGTTTCATTCTGGTTTATGTAATTATTAAGTCATGTTTTCTTATTAATATGGCAGTTTCCTTTTTAGTAGCGAATCACAAAAATTGTATTTAATAGTCGCTTGGGCCTTTTAATATGAAGGGCTTCCTTATATACCTACCAGAGCAAATTGTAATACAATGCTTGAAGCAAGGATTTCGATTGTATCATGTTGTTTTAGCTGTCCTGTTAAGAGTCCTATTACCGTTTAGTGGCGCCCTCATCACAATATATAAGATCTCTCAATTAAGAAAGCCTAAATTTAAAAACATAAACCTCCTTCTAGCGCAGTCTGGTAAAAAGTGCTATTCCAATATACTACAAAAGCCTTAAAGCTACTTTTATACAATACTTTTAAGTCTATGTACTTAAAATATATAATAGATTTTAAGTCAAATCATAAGCTTTCACACAAAAAAAGTTCCATTAAAATCGGTTCAGTAGTTTTTGCGTAATAGTCGAACAAAAAACAAACAGACAGACAAAAAAAGAAAAAATTTGTGATTTGGAATTAGAGACACCTAAAAATCAGAATCGTATTTTTTTTTAAATATCTTTAATGTACAGACAGACTTCAGTTACAGTTTTATAATAGTTACAAATTTAAATACGAAGAAAAAACTGCAACTTTTGTATTTATTTCGATATTCTTAAAAGTGGAATGTTTAGAACCTATAAAATCTATACTATTATAAAACTGTAACAGGAAGTTTGTCTGTACATTGAAGATATTAACAAAAAAAAAGTTACGATATGGTTTTTAGGTGTCCCTGATTCCATTTCACCAATTTTTGGATTTTTTGTCTGTCTGTTTGTTTGTGTGTTTGTTTGTTTGTTTGAACGAGTATCACGCAAAAACAACTGAACCGATTTTGATGAAACTTTTTTTGTTTGATAGCTTATGATCTGACTTAAAATCAGGTATATAATTTGTGCGGACGAAGTCGCGGGTTAACGCTCGTATATTATAAAAATAGCTTTTCGACTTTAGTTAACACTTTTCCTTTTGACTTTTAATTATTGAGAATCTTTAATATTCTGATGAGGGCGGCAGTGAACTGTAAAAGGACTCTTAACAGGAGATCCTTAGCGCCTTTTCACACGTTCCGGTCGTCCGGTCCCCAGCAGCTAATATATAAATGAGCTTACAGGATAAATTAGGCCGATACGTGTGAAAAGGTCGTTATGTCGTCCATAAGAATTGTAACCTATACAGAGTGGATAAATCAGTCGACGCTCAAAAAGATACTACCTTAAATATTGAAGATAGCAAATAGACATTATCTTATTTTTGGAAATAAGAAAAACTGCGTTCACAGAATAGGAACAATAATATACATAATTTATTTGCAAAAATCGCATAAATACAGTTTGAAAGTTGTAAAGTAATATTGTAGAAGTATCTGTTATCGATCTATCTATATTTTCCGAGTCCTTGCTCATACTAGCTTTTTTCAAAATGATCTGTGAATGCAATCTGCTTCTTTGGTTAATTATATGTCAAGATAAAACCTCACGCTTCTAACGTACTAAAACAAACGGGCCAACTTTCTTATGTTGGTGTGCGTGAGGCGTTATACAACATAATATCTGTGTGCATGTCATATGGATAGGATTAAGCGGCCTTACCTGGTTGAAAGTTTTATCGTCGCGTTCGTAGCTTCGACTGTCTATCTTGACATATAACTTATCAAAGTTCGTCTTATTAAAAAAAATGTTTTTCTTATTAAAATTATCATTCTACTACTATACAGCGAGCGATTAAAGTAATGCAACTGTCTACACGTTAGTGTGATGAGTTGATGACACACCTGCCTAATTTACACCTCAAGAAGGAAAAATAGCGCGCACTGTTGTGTCGACGGCATAATATAGGTCCTTTGACTATTTATTATAAGGACTAGCCTTGCGGTAGCATTTCCCCTCTGCCACGGTATAAGATCAATTAATCATGTGCATTTACATTCAATTTTATACCTTATTACTAAATAAGACAGCCTTTAATAGCAAAACAATAATTTCGAACTTAGAACGTTTGGGGTTCACGCGAGACTACTTGTCATGATTTTTAACGTTCAAAATTAGAATCTAAAGTTATGGGAATAAAATCCAAACTTGCGGATTCCATGCAAAGTGGCAGAAATGTTTGTTAGTAGAATTACACGCGTAACTAGTCCCTATATAAGTAGTCAAAGTATACGTCGCGTACATTCGGCAGATGTGTCGCTACCTTTGTCTAAATTAAAATAGCACGATAGGTGACTAGCCTATAACGCATGGACCGCATAAATTCGGCCCCGTCGCCTAATTTACTTAAAGCGGCATTGCGTGATTAAGATACTTTTTTGTTTTTAGGCGGGATAAAGGTACCACAATGCAGGGACCGAAAATTTTCGGTTACCTTTATTTAAATGTTACCTTTATCCAGGTAACAACCGATTTTAATACCGGTAACCTAAATATGACCTTCAAGAGAATGCGAGTGAGTGCGGGTAAGGGTCAGTATAGACGGAGCGGCAAAAAGCTCGCGTGGTTTTTAATAACACTGAAAAATGAACTTTAATTTCTACTAATCAAAAGTAGAAAATTGATTGAAAAACGTCGTTGTTGTAGCGGGTGACGCAAATTTTGGAGCACCCAACGAGCGACGCGCGCACTATTTTCAGTGTTGCTACAGCATTGGACAGGTCGAGATATTAAAGGAGATGATTATTTACATTTTATTGAACCCAAAAGCATAGAATGGTTTAAGTTTATGTTCATGTTTGAGTTTAAGTTTTTTATTATAATTGATTTAATTTGTATTTAGTAACGACTAACGAGGTATTTACTTAAAAATTGAATACTTACTATATTTATGAACAACAATTTTTTATTTAAATATGTCTCTGTGTACGCGGACCGTTAGTAGAATGATATTAAGGTTACCTCTAAAAATACATGTAAAAATATAAAGGTTGTAACCAAAAAGTACCGGTATTATCGATACCGGTTTCAGTCCCTGCCACAATGCCTTCGCGTGCTTAAAATTCGTTTTACAAATCATTCAAAAAGAAAAACAAATCACACAGCATTACTTTTCACTCGTAAGTACATGAAAATCAGGTCCATTTTTCGAGTGCGTAAACGTCACCTATCTTCCGCTGTTTTAATTTAATCAAAGGTCGCTACACTTACTGTATACACCTGTATTTATAACGAGCTTTTGACCCGCGACTTCGTCCGCGAGGATTACCCCTTTAGGGGATGATTTTTGAAAAATCCGTTCTTAGTGCACCCCTACATCCTCTGTAGAATATACAACATGTTAATAAATAAGCGCAAAACCTCATATACCCTAAGTGATTTATAACGAAATAATTGCAGTGAAAAAATAGTTTCATTATTTTATTAATTAATATTTAAAGTTATTTGCATTTTAAGTTTTCATTCAAAAATAGTTTATTATTATTTCAGCAATGAATGAGAGAGCTAGCGTGCTCATGGATACATTTTAATAATCTTGTTTTAGCAATTTAGTAGTAAGTGTGCCCGTGCGGTGGGTTGACATCGAGTTCAGTAAATTTTAAATTATACAAATTAATTTAAAATTTTGAAAAAAAAAATTACATTTGTTAACCTTGATAATTCGATTGCGCTCTCGATTCTAAACAAACTGTTTTCTAGTTTTGCTTTTATTCATTAACACGTTGTATATTCCAAATTTCATGTTTCTATTTGCAGCGGTTAAGGTGGTTTCAGTCCATACACACGTTTGCGCACAATACGCGTAGACGGAATTAATAAAAGTAATATTCTATATATGGAAAAATAGTTTATAAAATCTAGTTGCTGCGTCACAAATAACATTTGTAATTTATGATATAATTACAAAGATAAAGGTTGTCTGGAAGAAATTGCTTCTTAGCGATAAGACCGCCTTATTTTGTGCCTCTTGTATTTTTATTACTGTATTTTTACTGTTTATGTTTTGGTGTAAAATAAAGTATATTTGATTGATTGATTGATTGAAGATATAAAGCTTTTAAAATTTTGTATGAAAAATTTCTAAGCTTTATATCTTCGTAATTATTTTATAAATTGCAAATGTTATTTATGACGCGGCATCTAGATTTTCTAAACTATTTTTCCATATACACAAAGTTACTTTTATTAATACCGCCTACGCGTATTGTGCGTTAAAGTTTTGTATAAAATTGACCCCTGCAACCTTAAGGCTGTGCGTTGTCTATCAGTCAGTCAGCTTTACAGCTCTTATGGACGTGTACCAGACTTTGCGTACCTTATGTTTTAGTCAGTTAATAAGCCCGCCTCCATATTGTCAGAACGTGCATTACTTCTACAATATGTAGTGTCAATTTAAATTATAAACTTAAGTCGTATTTAATCGAGCTCGCACGAGTGTGACAATGGGAAGGCGGTCGGAACAGTGCACATTATACATATTGTGTTCAGTCTCTGATCACACCAACTTTGTAACCAATGTATTTTCCATATGAATCTGCAGTTTGGTCGATATGATTCAGAATAAATGATTATTTGTTTTAAAAGTTGTTTTTATGGGCGTGAAGGTAATTTTTTTCTTGTATTACGAGGTATTTGTATTGATCATGGAGCTTGAGACGTTTTGATGTTTGCTACTAAACCATTATCGACTTTGCCTGCATAGAAATAACATCGAAAATCAATTACCTTTCGCCTTAAGTCGCTTCGATGCTGTCTGGGACTAGTACTTGATTTTCGATGTAATTTCAAAGCAGGCAAAGTCGATAATAGTTTGGCAGTGAAAAATGCTTGGCAATGCGCTTCGTTAGGTGGTCGGCTATTATGAGGTATATATTATAAACGGTATGTTCCGATTCATGAAAACAGCGCTGTGAGCGATTACAACGCTAACAGCCGTTTCATTTGCGTTAGCGCGCGGACAGCGCTGATAGCGTTCTATCAATTCGGAACGCTAGATATCGCGCTCACACCGTTCACATGACAACATTCAAATATTCCTATTATTTTCTTCATCACTAATCGTTATTAAACTTTTATTCGTCTTTTTTAGAACATAATCAAACCCAATACTAATGAAGACACCTAAATCGAGACCTAAACAAACCAAAAATGTACGACAGCAAAACTGTTAAACGTCACTTTTGAAAATTCGCTCAAAAATGTACTACAACAAAATTGTCAAACGTCACTTTTGACAACACGCTCACAGTGCTAACGCTCCGAGCTGTGATCAGTTATTGCGAGATGGCGGCGGTAGTGACGTCATGAATGACGTCACGTTTTCGATTGTGGACGCGCTCACGGTAAAATCGGAACGACATTTATCGCTTTCACAGCGCTGTCGGCGTGATTCGGGACGCACCGAAACAATGAGGTATTACAAATCTTTGGCTAGAAAATAGAAATAACCTTACAAACCAGTGGTTGAGTTGAGTAGGAACAGAAGTACAAAGTTTATAATGCTTACGGATGTACTTGTGCTGTTGACTATTCTTTAAACCGCGCAAACCATAGAGATCTAGAGAGATGCCAACCAACGCGCTGAGTACGAAACGTAGTGTCGCATTACCACCAGTACCACGCGATAGAAAGTATTTTGTTAGCTTGAATGTGCTCATTATCCATTGCGGTATCAAAACTCAACGTTCGAATAATATTTAGTGCTTCGCAAGTATTGTAAACTATTTACACATAATATCTCGACTGGCTTTCAGCCTCATAATATATTGAATCCTTACTGTCGCGAGCAATGTGTTCCGTTTTTGCGCATATTGCTGCGACTCTGGCCTTGCCCCCTTTTCACATCTCCCTTTAGTTTTTGTGATCTGTGGCGCGAATCAATCACGATACAATGGCAATCAATTTCCCTTATATTATTAAAGAATTTCGAGTACCGTTTGAAAATGTTACGTCCCTCTCTGAGCGAACGAAGATGGACGAGCGGAATTATTTTCCTGGTCGTACTGTAATATAATTATTAATTGATTAAGTACCTAGTTTAATTAGGTACACTTTTGACTCTTCGGATTCAATTTTTATTTGCTGTAATGTTAAATAGCTTGCTTGCGCGCCGCAGTCAGCGTTTTTGGGGTGCTACCAGAAAAAAAGACAAAAGCAAAAAAAGTGCCACGACAAAAAAAGGCGTTAATAGACAAAACCGATTTAATAGAACTGGATAGAAATAAAAATGGTACAAAATAACAAATAAATATATATTTATTTATAAAAATACAATTTACACTTCAATCTCAATAGAGAAGTAAATCTTATGTACACGCAAATTGTCTACAATAAATACGTTCTAAAAGCAATAACGCAGTAAATTAGTCTCCTAAACAAAACTCACTGAAAATATTCTAATCTTTGTACTTTGATTATGCCAGGAATATGTTACTACAGTTCAATTCACCTACGAAGTCCCTTGAATCAACCTATTTTCGAACTTATGGCGGCGCCCGAAGAGTAAAAAAAAACTTAATGGTCATTTGTCTTACTTTCGTGTTAAATAAATTTCTTGGACATTGCCACAAGCATTATCTAGTCACATTTAAAGTGCCAGAATCTAGCCCGGACTTGTATTATAATGACTAGACAACGATATAGAATAAGTATATATAGGGTGAAATTGATATCATTAGCATCCTTTTAAACTAAGAGTCTACCCATCACACTGAACAACTTTACTATGGCAGCAAACCGATCGGAGCAAAAAAAAATCTGCTGTTGCATACATTTAAGTCGCCAACTCGCGCGTCGACATTGCCGTTTAGTATGGAATAGCAGATTTTTTATAATACCATTAAAGATTTCTCACTGCATCGAATTCTCTCTGCGGTGAGTCTCTGCAGTGACTTTTTCTCTTTATAGCACAGCCTTAGTCCCTTACGGGATTCGAACCCGCGACTCTCGGCACAGCAGGCAGGTTCACTACCGACTGTGCTAACCGGGCTGTCATTTGTAAAATTGTCAACTATTGTATTAATACTTGGAATAACGTGACGCGACTTTGTGGTGGTAGGTGGAACTTTCGTGCAATATACACCATTATTCTAATACAGTCAGCATCGAAAATATGTATAAATGTTGATCCACGTCGTAGTACTAAAGTGTAAAACCACTGTCATCCACGGAAATAAATGGATTGATTTATTCGTATTCGTTCTTATTAGGTACAATTCGAAGAGACATTTTAGCCCAGTCATTTTACGGAGTTTTGTTAGGAGAGGTGGGACGTAATTATTAATTGGACTTTTAAACTGTAACCGGCACCATTTAGTGACAAAAAGACTGAAAACATATAAAAAAATTCACTACGCAACATAGAAATCATAATTGTGAATCCTAGAAGGCTTTTAAATTAATAATATTAATACCGATGCACTCAGTTGAATTAGATTTAACAATATAAATTATTTTTGAGCAATAAAATAGGTATTGAAATTTAAAAAGACGTTTTTATTAGAAAATACAAATGTATTTTTCAAAACCTAAGTAGACAAAAATATTTACACCATGTTTGAAGTATGTATAATGGTAATGCCTTAAATATGTGTGCAAAAAAAATACCAGGTTTTTTATATAACGAATAGCTATAATTTAAATTTGGAACTGTTGCTGACAGGATTCTTTTTAATTTTGGTACATTTACAAGCTCAAATTGGCTCTTAAATACTATACCGAAAAAAAATATCAATTATTAATTAGTCCCTGCTCAAACCGTAAAATGACTGGGCCTTTTTTTAAAACCCGGTTGAACTTATCAGAGGGCTTCTTAAGTGAACTGAACCGTTCCCGACTTACTTATATTTAAAACTGTATACTTAAAAAATTCAGAGTAAATTACAATTTGAACCTGAATCAAATGTCTATAAGGTCGTCTTTTGCTTGAGAAAGCTCTCAACTTTGTATGGCAGTCTGAATAGTGTTCCCAGTTAAAATAGATTAAGAACATACTTAGGCTTAGATACGTATCAACAATATATCAGTGAAAATAAGCACACTTCGTAATAACGTGTCCAGCTAAAGTTAACTAATAATTTGTATAATTACTGGCTATTGCGTTTTATAAGTTGAGCTGCTTATAAAATTATTAACTAGAAAAGTGGTGATTTTATCAAAAATGTGTACAACTGTACTCATATCGATACATTCAAATCTTGCGTGCATTCGACTGACTTTGAATATTAGTGACATGCATAAATGAACCTTAACTCTAGAACTTGAAGATCTATTGTTCCTTAATGATTTAATGACTGATGTTTGACACGATAACTATCACATATTAAGGAACTTGAAAAATCTGTTTCCTTTCACAAACTCAAAATAGAACACATTCAAAATCATTCACTTCTGTGATAACAAGAAAAACAGAAAAGTTGAAAATGACTAACTAAGTCATCGACTGATGTCAGTCGCTGTCGGTCAAGTGCTTGCCGTCCTTCCACTGTTTCTTCGATCTTTCGAAAGCTTCTTTTATGCAGGATCTGTTGGAATAAAATTATCAGATTATACTTCTTCTATCTTTTACGTGCGTGGTTTTCCCTACCTACACAATACACAAAAAGCTCTCAACAATCAATAAAATTATTTACTTAAACAAAATGTTGTTTCTCTACACACTTTTTGGTTGATACCAACATGTTTTTGCTTTCCATGCCCGGTGGAGGTAGAGGGGAGGGTAGTCTCATTTTTTTACCATCTGCTTACCCGACGGTTTTTCGCCTCGCCTCGCCTAGTTACCTGAAGAGCGACTGGTGTAGTATGTAGGCGGAGACGTGGCCGGCGTCCACGTAGCGCACCCGATCTCGAGCGTGGCCACGTCGTGTAGTTAGTTACCTGAAGAGCGACTGGTGTAGTATGTAGGCGGAGACGTGGCCGGCGTCCACGTAGCGCACCAGATCTCGAGCGTGGCCACGTCGTGTAGTTAGTTACCTGAAGAGCGACTGGTGTAGTATGTAGGCGGAGACGTGGCCGGCGTCCACGTAGCGCACCAGATCTCGAGCGTGGCCACGTCGTGTAGTTAGTTACCTGAAGAGCGACTGGTGTAGTATGTAGGCGGAGACGTGGCCGGCGTCCACGTAGCGCACCAGATCTCGAGAGTGGCCACGTCGTGCAGTTAGTTATCTGAAGAGCGACTGGTGTAGTATGTAGGCGGAGACGTGGCCGGCGTCCACGTAGCGCACCAGATCTCGAGAGTGGCCACGTCGTGCAGTTAGTTATCTGAAGAGCGACTGGTGTAGTATGTAGGCGGAGACGTGGCCGGCGTCCACGTAGCGCACCAGATCTCGAGCGTGGCCACGTCGTGTAGTTAGTTACCTGAAGAGCGACTGGTGTAGTATGTAGGCGGAGACGTGGCCGGCGTCCACGTAGCGCACCAGATCTCGAGCGTGGCCACGTCGTGTAGTTAGTTACCTGAAGAGCGACTGGTGTAGTATGTAGGCGGAGACGTGGCCGGCGTCCACGTAGCGCACCAGATCTCGAGCGTGGCCACGTCGTGTAGTTAGTTACCTGAAGAGCGACTGGTGTAGTATGTAGGCGGAGACGTGGCCGGCGTCCACGTAGCGCACCTCGGCGCCCGGCCAGATCTCCTCGAGCGTGCCTACGTCGTCCCGCGGCACGTACGCGTCATGCTTCGCGCACACCGCTGCAATATGCAAAAAAATATGACATTCAAGCGTTCAGTAGAACGCTTTTTAGGAGGAGTTCTGTCAGCAAACTCCTCCGCTCAAAAAATCTTAGCACTTAAGCTAAAGTGTCTAAGCTAAAATCTATAAAACGATCATCTGTCCAGTAGATAGATAGATAACTCATTTATTTCACCAGAACAATACAGGATAAAAAGGTAACAGGTAGTCACATATACGTGCTAAATATATGTTTAATGATGATGACGGTGAGAGGAGAGAGCAACAAAAACTCGCCATGTTCGAGAGGAAAGTGCTGAAGAAAATGTTCGGTCCTGTAAGATGGTTGTGGGTTTCGGATACGGATGAATCAAGAACTGGACAACCTGATGCAGCAGTAGACCTTGGTGAGATTCATACATTTGCGATGAAATTAGCTAAGGTTATATTCTATTGTCATTATCCTTGGTTTTATTTAAGTTTGAAAAATCTTTTCATAAATTTCACCAACAAACTCACATGTTCATTTATTTGTAACCTTGAATAATTTTTTTTAATAACAAGATAAACAATAAATAGTTATGAAGGTTGGTTGGTTGGTTGGTTGGTTTGGAGGAAGTAAGGATGGTTTGAAGTACCAGCAAATTTGGAGCTTTTTGTAATGTAACTTTTTATTACTTTATTGATTCAAATTTGTATTTTTTTTTTACACACATACGTGTGTAAAACGAATGAAATTTATCTGTGGAAACTTTTAGTTGGCAATGTTGTTTTATAAAAATGTTGATACCCTACTATCCTGTAATTAGTCCGTAAGTTTTCCTAAAATGAATAAAATAAAATAAAAAATAAAATAAATGAAACGTATACTTCATTTCAAATAAGGACGACAAGATTTTCTGATTCCTATATAGCTTACTGGCCAATTCTGATTTGCAAATATGATTTATTTATCAGAAAGATATACTATCCGACATATCTTGGACGTTACTAAAGCTGTTCTAAGAATAAGAAGTGTATTAAATCTCTGTTTCTGTAATTCAAAATAGCCTTAAAATTTCTTTACTATTTGAAATGGAGTATAGATGACGTTACGATCATTTTTTTAAAGCGCGCGTTTTGGCGTACTATACAGGGTGTTACAAAAATACAAATAAACATTTAAGGAGGTGGTTTAGACCATCAAACTGAACAACTGTCACTATGGGACCAATATCGAATATCGCGTAAAAAAGTCTGATGTTCCATCATCATCATCTTCATATCCACTGCTGGACATAGGCCTTCTCCAAAAAAAAGAGATTTGCCATAATCGCCATGATGCGATGCGTTTGCGATGTTCCATACTAAACTACAGATCTACTCGAGCTAAATGTATGGGACAAAAGATTTTTTTTTCGCGATTTCGATGTCGGTCCCATAGTGAAAGTTGTTCACTTTGTTAGTCTAAACCACCCCCTTAAAAGTTTTCAATTTGTATTCTTACTTCTGTAACATCCTGTACAGAGTTGCCGAGAACCGCTGCAATACGTGATCTATATTTACCCCAAAAGACGAGTCTTTATTTTAGGAACATTCTTAGGCATGAACCGAATTATAAAATCCTACTAAAAAAATGGTTTCTCACTCACCAATGATCAAAGAAGTATCGAACGGCACGGAGAAATTACTCAAATGCGTGCACTCATCCATAATACCCCTCATGAACTGTAATGCCTCTCTATCTCTCCAATGTATCTTGCTTATATCTATCTTCTTCCCGCTTTTCATGAACGGTAAATTAGCCCACAAATCAGAAGTTATATCTGAAACATTCCATGATTTTCTTTCGGTTTTCTGTGTAACATTTAGTAATTTATTCTTATTATCAGTTGCCGCTGGTAACATGATTTCAGAGGGTTTCTTTATGGATATGATTTGGTCAGTTTTGACTTCTCCAGTCGTTATGGTTTCTGTGTTTTCGAGATGGGGCTCTGGCACTGGAATGGCTGCTTGACTTACATCAGCTGAAACACAAAAAGAACATCAAAATCTGTACACAAAAATGATATAGTCTCAAATTCTCAATAGAAGTTTCAGAATAAAATAAGCTTGGACCAAAACAAGGTGAACTGTAGGTGCACGCCATTCTGTGATAATTACAAATTTGTTACCAGTACACATATTTTATTGCACCTTTTTAAATTTTCTAAAAATTCAAGAAAAAAAAAAGTAAAAACAATAATTATTTACGACTTATGTATTAATTAGTTATTGTAATTTTATATATAAATAAAGAGTTTATGTTATGTGTACGTTTCCAGACTTTTGGCTACTGTAGTCGGGGAAATCTACGGATTCTTGTATGGAGTAGGTTGCATTATTTGCACTTTAGGTGATAATTTGCAATATTAGTAGATTACATACCTGAAAAACATAAATTCTCAATAATCCCTGATTTTTTATTGTGTATTATGTAATAATTAATATAGAATTATAAAACATTAAATTTATGTATGAAAATAAAATGGAAAACTGGTGATTTTGTACAAGGACGGCTTCGTTCAATACGTTTTACTTATAACAATAATAATCCCCGGTTAATATCGTAAATTTGAGTAGATATTTAATATTTTGTAAGTATTCAAAAATTATAACCTAAAACCTTAATTATTTACTGTTTGTTTGTACACATTAAATTTGCCTTGTAATAATTAACTGTCTCTTTTGCTGGTATGCTGGAAGAAATATCTTCAGAAATAAGCTCACCCTTTGTATATTTATATCGATTTTAAGGTATTTCTCAGGGTCCTGAGCCTATATAACCACAAAATCTCTGAAATCTCGACAAAAGTGTTATAAACTATCAACATTACTAAAATGACTTTAATGCAATCTCAAACCGTATTTTTCCTAGACTACTAGGTCATTATGTGATAACTACTTTGTGTCAACAACTAACTAGGTTCCGGTAATTATAGTGACTCACCAACTTTACATTTAAGAATGACTTCCTTGACCTCCGCTTCTGTCAGTTTATTTATATCTTCTATATCCTCAGTGTCAAGCTCGAATTTCTCATTCGAAGTTAACTTTATGTATAAATCCATACTTATTTTGTCCTCCTCCAACAATTGTTTTAGTTCCTCATTCAAATTTTGCATTTGCGCAAACGACTCAGCTTTTGTTACTCCGTTTTGAGGCGTAATTGTTATATCAGGTACATTTCTATTCATATCTACTATATCACTTTTGTCTTCAGCTACTTCTGCGCCAGTTTCTAAGGTTATATCTATGTTTTTTTGTGGTTTTGTCTGCGGGTTTGTTGATGGTTCGTCTTTCGAGACGGTCTGCGAGTAGGTGCGAGCGAACTTTTTGCCGGCGAGGAAGGCTTCGTCGACTATAGTCACCATTTTTGATAATTTTTCTCTGTACACCCCATCCGACATGTATTGATCCTCTAAAAGGTCCCAGTTTATTGAATGTGACATAACGCCCTGTAATATGGACTTAGGATATATCCTCAATGGTAGCTGGCTGGCTGGCGGATCATGTCTCATTTTTTTTTATTTTGTATACGGTCAGCGTAATTTGTTGTTTATACAGGATGTAAATTTAAATGCGTTACTTATGAAAACGGGTGCTTCAGACCATAGTGACATTTGTCCAGTTTGAAGGTCTGAAGCACCATGTTTAATATGTAACGCATTAACGGCCTATGTCGAAAAATAATTGAAGCGAAATGGGCGTGTAATAGCTTATATTACTGCCTGATGCGAGAGAAAGAGATGGAGCGGCGCGCGCGCCTGAAACGACGCAAGCGTAAGACAAACTTTATTTAATTGTATTGTTCTATTTATGTAAGTTCAATTCTGCTCTTATCAAAATTTGTAAAATATCAATCTCTTTTTTTTTTAATCAAGTCTCATGTTTCTATTATTCACCGTTTAGCAGTTCCAAGCGTTTATCGATAAAGACGGAGGCTAATTTGGCTTGTTTTTCTATCGAGAAAAATCGTGTTTTTTTCTCTAATCAAAACTTCAATTATATGTTCAATTTACACATATCCGCTAATCATACTCGTACTGTTAGTACTTCGTGATATATGACGCTTTGAAGTATCCTATTTTTTCACATAGCCTCTTAACTCTTACATCCTGTATACAAAGTATTAATAATGAACGCCAAACCCAGCAGTCTTAGGCGCGGTTTAAACAAAGTGTTAATGAATTAGCGCAAAATCTCATACGCCCAAACTGATTTATAACAAAATAGTGAGATTGAAATAATAATTTTATTATTTTTATAGTTAAAATTTAAAGTTATTAGCATTTTAAGTTTTGAGGCAAAAATGATTTTTTATCATTTCAGCAATGAGTGAAAGCGCTAACGTACTCATGGATACATTTCGAGAATCTTGTTTTGGTAGTAAATGGGGTGAGTGTGCCCGTGCGGTGGGTTGACATCGGGTTCAGTAAATTTTAAATTTTACAAACAAATTATTTAATATTTTGAAAAAAATTACCTATGTTGAAACCATGATAATTCGATTCTGCTCTCGATTCTAAACAAACTACTTTCTAGTTTTGCGTTAATTCATTAACACGTTGTATAGAAGAGACGTGGCGCGGGCGGGGTGCGGGAATAACGCCCGCGCCTCCAGACAATACTGGTTTCAGGATGATGAGTTAAATGATATACCTGTAAGAAGACGGCAGAAGCGGTTGACCATGACAAGCAGGGGACGAGGACGAGGGGCTTCGGCCAGTTTGTAGCCGCTAGTGACGCCATCTGTGCAAACAAATTTATTTTTGTCCTTTATACCATCGATGTAAAATAAAAAACCCCCAACACCAAAAACAAACATTAAAAAGTGAAAAAATAATTCGGAATTTTTTTATGGTGTCCACCTAAGCAAATATGTTTTTTTAAACTCACTAAGATATTTTAGGTCAATTAATGCGTAGGGGGCCGCTATGAAATGACCATTGAGTTTTTTATTCGACAACCACTTGCGGTCTCCGACACATTAATTGACCTAAAATACCTATCTTAAAGAGAGTTAAAAAGTAAAACATATTTGCCTATGTACGCACGGCGACCCATCAAGCTATACAAAACCAAAATAAGCCGGCCGCGCGTAGGTCGCGTAACGTATAACGTCGCGCGGCCAGCTTATGTTGGTTTTGTATAGCTTGATGTGTCGCCGTGTGTACATCAAAAATAATAGGTGAACGAATTATTTTTCACATTGTAAATGTTTGTTTTTGGAGTTGGGGGTTTTTTAAATTTGTAATTTAATGTTATTTCGTAATTATTAAAGTTACTTGAAAACTGCTGAACCGATTTTCATGAAACAAAAGCTAAGAACACTCTCGCAAAATTTTGCTTTCTTTTAAAAAAAAACGCATCGAATTCGGTCCACCCGTTTGGGAGCTACGATGCCACAGACAGACCGACCGATATAGTTAAAAGATATGTTAGCATCTTCTTGATTATTTCTTCCCTCCGTATTTTGCACATTTTGAAAGATCGATATAGACTGGCACAACTATGCGCCGCCATTTATGGATCCTCAGAAAAAAGTAATGGTAGTATTTATTTTCGTTATATTTCCAATGATATAATAAGTCTATGTATATTTCTATCAAACGTAGTCTTTAGGCCCGTCATATCGAACATTAAAATCGAAAACTAACGTCTAGTTCTGATTTTTTAAACCTGCATACATTGAAGAAGAAATTCGAATGTGTATGTGAAGTCTACCAATCCGCATTGGGCACGCGTGGTGGACTGACACCCTGCCTGAGGGTGCCCTGCAGTGGGACGTTTATAGGCTGATGATGAACTGCCTCCGTGGTCTAATGGTTAAGAGCATTGGCTCTCGACACGGAGGTCGTGGTTTCGATTCCCACGGGGGACACCTAGTGAAATGTCACTTTGTTCGTTTTTCCCCAGTTGGTTAGGACATTGCAGGCTGAATCACCTGATTGTCTGAAAAGAAAAATGATTCCGTGCTTCGGATGGCACGTTAAGCCGTTGTCCAACGGCTACTATCTCTGGTAGTAGTAGTCGTTACATAAAAACCACGTCAAGAGCCCGTAAGGCGGTCTGAAAAAACTCTGACACCAGGGCTCTGCCCACACGATAAGAAGAAAGGCTGATGATTATATGAGCTATAAGAGGAAAGTTGATGATGATAGAAAGAAACCATTTACATGACTTTTATGATCATATTAACATTATTAACTTAACCGATAACACGCCCCACATAGAACAGATTACTAAACAGACAAAGAGATTATGGGTTTATCGGAGATAAAGAATTTAGTTTACAATTGATTGTTAATCGTATTTCGTACGGCAAGAAAAACCTAGTTTATGAGGGAGCACAAATCTATAACAAATTGCCAAAAGACGTTAAAGATACTAAAACTCTAAGCACCTTCAAGAAGGCTTTAAAAACACACATTTTGAGGACTTTTCTAAAATAATTTAACATGTTCACAATGACACTTCCTGTAAATACACTGGCCTGCAAAACTAAGTATCACACTTTCAAAATAGCAATAACTTTTTCTGCACACAAAATATACTTTTGAAATAAAAAGGACTCGAAAAAGAGTTTGATTTGCAAAGAATAGTTACAAAGAAAGCTGATAACATTGGCTATAAAACATTTTTTATTTTAAATCTCTAATTTCAATAGTTCAGAAAAAATTTAAATATTTAAAGTGTAGTACTTAGTTTTGCAGGTCAGTGTATATATCGATGTCTTCTTATAATGTTCTCGTGTAGTTGAGTTTGTTGCACTTTATTTTTGTAAGTATAGCATGTTTCGACTCAAATACAATCAGGATATTTTCAAAAGAAGAGTTAATAGGCTTTTTCTGGGTGAGCGCGCTACATCCTCGGCTTCGTCTACACTTCCCATCAGGTGAGATGAAGCCAAGGGCAAACCCATTATTAATAAAAAAAAAAAAATTTCGATGTACCTACGCTAAATTGATAAAATTTTTAAAAAATATATATATTTATTTCAAATTATTCATCCATATTTGAAATAGTTATATTTGAAATAGGTATATTTGTTAGTAACAAGTGTCTTATAACTATGTTAGTTCACAAATAAATAAATACATTCATACTTATGAGAAATAAAGATTCTTAAACCGTAAACCGTATTTATTTGATTTTTAGGGTTCCTTACTCAAAGAGTGCCAACGGGACCGAACCTACGCTACGCTGTCCGTGTGTCCTACCTCTAAATCGTTGTATCATTTGAACCGTAATAGGAAGAGATGAAATTTTCACAGAATATGCATACGTTATTATTTTGTTAACAAATAATAAGAAAAAGAATCATCAAAATTGGTTCATACACGACGAAGTTACACGCGAACACACATAAAAAAAATATATATATATATACGGTCGAATTGAGAAACCTCCTTTTTTGAAGTCGGTTAAAAAAACAAAAAATTAATCCATTAAGGAAGGTCCCCATACAAGAATCGTATTCAAGGTTATTTGTTTTTGCTCTATCGTGAAAACGGCAAAATACATGGTCGTACAATATAAACATGTCCGCAGTTGTGCAAGGAGGAACGACTAGATACAACTCACATTCTGCCTAGCTAGCATGCCACCCACGGCAAAGCGTTTAAGCGAGAAAAACGTCATGCGCGCTCTTTCTGGCCTACGTAAAATAATAAAGATGGAGGCACATCTCGATTTTTGTCGTTTTCTCGGGGGTGGCATGCTAGCTAGGCAGGTCGTATACATATGTCCGCCAATTATTTTATTAAATAGACTATGTATTATTGTATAAAAGTCGTGTTATGTTGTAGTTTCTGGCCGCATCTTCTCTAAAGCGACAACACGTTCCGCAACGCGGTGGTAGCATAAAAAAAGATTTGACGTTTAATAAGTAAGCTTCAAGCTCCTATATTGAATAATTATGTTGACTTTGACATAGAGAGGCTGGTCACGCCGCAGAGCAACGACGAGGTACAACTCACATTCTGGTCATATAATACATACATGTCCGCCCATAGAGAGGCCGGTCACGCCGAGGGGTCCCAGGCCGTTGCGCTCGCACCAGTGGAACAGCACCAGCGACTCCAGGATCAGGCAGCCGCCCATCACGAATATGTCTGACACGTTGTGCAGGGAGGAACGACTGTGGGTACAACACACATTTTGTATTAGTAGTTACCAGGAAGGTGGAATAGGTATTGTCTATACCAGGAGAGCAGACTGCCTTACAAGCGGTGAAACATGAAAATACTTCTTGCCGGTCGGTAACGTTACCGTCGTTGTTTCTGACGTCAACTTTTCCTTCCCTTTCTAATCCAACGACAAAAGTTGATAGAAAGGCACAAAGTAAGCACGTTGGAAACATCGACGGAAACTTATTATTATTACGAAAGAAGTTCGAAAATTCCCAACCGCCATGGCCAATTTTCGTTTTTCGATGCTTGTGTATGGAGGTTATGGATCCATTGGTTATAAATCCATGCTCACCTCTGAAGATGGACAACAAAAAAGGTTGGAGACCTGTGCAGATTGCATTATAATTTTTTTTTACAATTTGTGTAATCTAAGAAAAAGCAATTGAGCGTAATGAGGTAATTTAGGTTGAACCTGACCTGAACGCATGGAATCCGTTTTTTCCATAGCTCTATCGCTTTCTGTCGCCTAGGGACAACATACGTTGGAGCAAGAAACATTCTGTCGTTTGAATCGAAGGAAATTTTTTATTGATATGCTCTTAGTGCACAAATGAGCATGGCCTTACTGCGCAGAACTAAATTTGTAGGCGAAAGTGCTACTGCGCAGCCACCTCACACTAGCAATTGAGCAATGCAGCTCAAGATGACTGCCGAGTACTGTAGATTTTGTTTTTTCAAGCTTATTAAAGCAGTGTTGTTTTAAATTTATTTTATATGGTATCAAATTTTGTAAGTATACCAAGGGGAAATGATTTCCGTGTTAGGTCATACTTGGTCCAACGAGTGTCATTAGCAATACAACGCGGAAACGCAGCCAGCATTATGGACACGTTTGGGCCAGGTACGGCTAGGGGCGGACTTTTCGATTAAGTGTTTGATATTAAGTTTATGGTTTGAATAGTGTGTGGCATGTTGTTGAAGCCGTGGTGGTCCAGTGGCGAGTAACCTTGCCTGCTGTGCAGGAGGCGATGGTTCGATCCCCGTCCGGGCAGACTCGTACTAATGAGTTTTTCTGAATTTATTTACGATTTATAACACCACTGGCTTTTCGATGAAGGAAAACATCGTGAGGAAACCTGCATGCTTCAATTTCGAGGCATGTATTGTACCTACTGTCCATTTACAAGTGGCGACGGGCTCACACCCCGTCACACTGGGCAGAGTTTCGGTACTATAGTGAAACGTGGATGTTCTGAGGTTTCAGAATATCTCTGACTACCCCCTCGGGGATTATAGTCGTGATCATATGTTTATGTTGCTGAATAGTGTTTTGTTTTGACGACGCATGTTACTAAAGAATTTTTTTTAGGAAATTAGTATACCAATGTAAAACGTTATTAACTTTCATTGTATGAGTCCTAAAACAAACATACATAATCTAATCTGATACTAAAATAACACATGTATAGGTATGATAAATATTTGTATCGATAACGACGCAAAATGATTGACGGTCTAAATTACGTAGGAGAACAACATACAATGATGAACATAAACTTGTCCAAACATTTCTCACATCAATCATATTATATTCTCTCGTGTGCTGTCGATCTATTCTAGGAGTCATAGTCTGTGACTCGTATTGGCTTGTAGTTGTAGTTGTAGTCATCGGACTTTACAAGCCAATACGAGTCACAGTATGGGCGATATTTTGGATCCAGAAGACATCATCATTATCATCTCAGCCGATGGACGTCCACTGCTGGACATAGGCCTCGGATAGAATAGCCGATGGACGTCCACTGCTGGACATAGGATCGCCATAACGACCGGTCCTGCGCTGCCCTCATCCAACGGGTTCCCACCGCCTTCACCAGTTATAGTAGCAGATATAGTTGCATAATATTGAAATTGCAATTTACAAATCATCATCGTAACGTCATGACATCATCACATGGTACTAATTATCATGTATAGAAATTGTTTGTTTCGTTATGATAAATACTTAAAAATTCTTTGGGCGTTTCATACATTTTTATTTTAGGCATTTTTTAAACAGCACTCCAGTATTTTTTGTAACCATAGTTGACAACACTGAATCAGGATTCCGGATCGCAATTCCGTATGTATGTGGCGGACCTTAATGTTGGACTGATATTGATATAAGAACCAAATAGTTTTTTAGGGGATATTTTTCTTGAAACTCGATTATTTGGCTGCGATATTCTCTAATATCCCCTAAAAAACTAATTGGTTCTTATATCAATATCAGTCCAACATTTATGTACTTTCATGTCTCCTGATAAATATTTTACCCTGTCAACAGGGAACTCAAACATTTCGCGCCAAACTTGTGGTATACATCTACTACTACAATAACATGACAAAAAAATGTTTAAAAGTGTTTCCACATTGATTACAAGTTTCAAAACGCATGCGTGTAGATTTGTTGCTCGCTTTGACTACTTATATAGGGACTAGTTACGCGTGTCATTTTACTAACAAACATTTCTGCCAGTTTTTGCGGGGGGCGAGGTAACATGAAATCCGCAACTTTGGATTTTATTCACCATAACTTTAGATTCTAATTTTGAACGTTAAAAATCATGAAAAGTAGTCTCGTGTGAACCCCAAACGTCATAAGTTCGTACTTATTGTTTCGTAATTATAGGCTGTCTGGTAAACCAGACACTAAAGTGATAAGTTATAAAATTGAATATAAATTGCACATGATCAATTGTTCTTATACCGTGGCAGAGGGGAAATGCTACCGCAAGGCCAGTCCTTATAATAAATAGTCAAAGGTTGCTCGACTAGGGTGTCACTAATTGTATTTGTATTATATTTGTTAATGTAAGAAATATTTCAGTAAAATGGCTCATCATAATAATGAGTTTGACCGCCGGCCATGACAGTTATTGTGGCAGATCTATACTAGCTTAGATGAAAGTTTTACTTTGATCGAATGGTCATGGAAAAGGTGTAATCAGGTCCTGTACACGGACTTTCGATTTTCAATATATATCGCGACCGTTTCGATCCGAACATCATTGTAATAGAGTTGACATTGGAACGAAAACGTTCAATGTCGGCGGAGAGGCTCTGGTTATGAGTAATATTTACCTTTCGCGATAAGCGCACAGTTCAATGAGGAGTTTTCGGACTGCTAGAAAAACGTAGTTCAACATACTGACCATAGATGTCGGTGACGCAAGTTGGATGCGAAAACGGAAAAGGCTAAAATGTAGCTAAAAAAATGCATGTGCACTAAGTCAGACGCATCCGTTGACGAAGTCTCTGTTCATCGTTTCCTGCATACTTAAAAACACGAATTTTAACAATTTTATTTGTATTCTATTATCTCATTCATCTTTTGTCAACGTCATCTATCGAGCCATTTGGAACTACTTTTTTATTTTTTTAAATCCCTCATTTGGATCGCATGGTGTGGACGTTCACACATTCAATTAATTACATTTATGAACTCACACTTGGTCTGTAGGTTTGCGTAGACCATAGAATGGATTCTCGAGGATGATGCCGCCAATGCCTGCTTCCTTCAGCAACGGTTTTACCATAAGGTTTCGTCGCCGCCAGAAGAACTGCAATATAAAGATTTTGCACCTCTAAAGTTGCACACTAGTCATATAGTTATAATGCTTGTATGTAGTGCCGTTTTTACGGTAGAGCGAGAAGAAAAAAAGTTGATAAAAACTAGTTTCTTGTATGAGGATCCCTCTTAATTTTTATCTTGACATTTCAACTCAACTGTCTAGCTGAGTTTTTGGCCGGGATTCGTTAGCTACGTTTGTTCCACATATTTTGTCGATTTTTTGTTTATAGTGAGTTTTGGTTCGTTAAATTGGTGTTGTTTTGCGTAACAAAGTGTCGTGCAAGTGAACAATATACAGTTCAGTGAAATAAGATGGTGTATGGGTCGTAAACAGGAAAAGTGTTCCGTCATTTTTAGCGCGGCAAAGCAGTCGGTTCACCTCTGTCCTGTGGACTTCTACGTTTCCTGCGACTTTCGATTGTCTCCAAAAACTCCAAAGAAGCTTTAAAACGTCGAACACCAACGTTTTGTTAGGCTTGAAGAAAATGAAGATTTTGTTTTACTAGAAGATTTGGCCTAAAGGTCTTGTAACCGGGACAGTAAATACATTTTTAATAAAAAAAACTGCCTCGCTATTACGGTTCCAAAGTTACAGCCCTAAATAGGTAGGACGGACGGACAAAGTAAGTTCCCGTTTTCACCCTTTGGGCACAGTGTAAGAAAGAGTATCTATTACTACATTCAGTACGGACACTCTCTTCCTTCCACCAACTTTTTACCGCACCCCTCTATCGCCCTCTGGTTACCCGGCAATTAGCTAAGAAGAAGACTTAAGGTTCAATTTCTTTGGTTTTGTATGCAGTGTCCGGGCTGTGCTTTGGGTATGGAACCCTAAAAACGAATTTTATAAATATTAAAAAAAAAGTTTTTGGTGGTGGTGGTATTAAATGGTAATATTTTTAATATACTTAAATAATCATTGAGAATATACTTAAAGTACAGGTTTATTGTTAGTGACAAAAAAACATGTAATACATTTTATTTTATCAATAAGGCAGCTACTTAATTTAAAATTTACATTATTATATCGTAGCTGTTCCGAATTCCGATCCTAAATAAAAAGTTCAAATATTTTTTTTTCTTAAATATAGTCCTACAACCACAATTTAAATCCTAACAAAATTTTAAGGGTGTTTTTAGACACTGAAATCTGTGATAATGATGAAACTAAACAAGCTTTCGAAAAACGAAAAAAAAAATGTTGGATATCCCATATCCGTAATTTCTCTATGGCTGATCCGCACGTTTGTCGGAGTTTTTTGTTTGGTCCTAAAAATTTTCTCGTTTTTCGACCTAAGTTCCTTACGGAAATTTGTTGGTGTTTTGTTGCATTGTCTGAATACACCCTTAGGTCTGCTTGCACCAACAAGTATTTAGGGTTAAACATGTTTAAATATGATGCTGTCATTGTCATTAGTATGAGCAGAGTGCGATCAGGAGTGCGATTTTTGAATCTCATACGTTGAACTCAGCAGTTGAAAATGTATGGAGATACGAATCTTTCTACTGCTGATCTGACTTTCAAAAATCGTACTCCCTAGACTATCATTTTTGAATGTCAAATCAGCAGTAGAAAGATGCATATCTCCATAGTAATATTGACATTTTCAACTGCTGAATAAAATTCAAAGAATGAGTTTCAAAAATCGCACTCCAGATCACTAAATAAGTTTAAGCCTAAACACTTTTTGGTGCAAACTAGCCTCACTGTCATTAAATCTCATGCTGCCACTTTTTGTTTTGTTGACATAGTAAAAGCTAGCAATAGATTTAATGGAGGGTTAATGAACGTACGTGCAACTAGCGGTTAGTGTTAGTAATTAAAAACTACTGGTGCATAATTGATTGATTACGTATAGTGCTGTGCTCATGTCATGCAGTTTGTCTGTCTTCTTTTCGTACATTTTTCACGACTCTTTTGAAGATCATTGATTTCTTTTTTCGTTTCTTTGTAAGAAATGTACGGTGAATTGCAACATGGTTCACAAATATAACATGCCTTGAATAGTTTTTTGAACGGACGCCAAGATGTTACCTCGTGCTAATATACTCGTAACTTGTTGTTGTTTATCAATGTGTTGCAATGCACGTTGATATGATAAATATTTTTCATGTCTCATACTCTGAAAGTATGTCATTGTTTATCTAAGAAGCGGGTTGAAAGTGATACATGTCTTCCCTAGAGCGGAAAAGTAATTTAAAAAAAAATCTACTTCTATACCACAGTATAAGATCTATACTGAGCAAAGGCAGAAACCTATACAACCACATTCTCATTTTTTTATAACTATTATGATCAATATATTTGAATTATAATAAAACTTAATTTAAATAACAATATTTTTTGTCATTTGGAGACTTTAAAAGAAATTATAAGCAGACAGAAAAAAGTGATCTCGATTAAAACCCCCTCAAAACAGAGTAAAAAAAACGTGCTGGCTGGCTTAAAAAAAATAGAAAAGCCATATAGTTGCGCGAAAAAGAAAAAATCGGTACATATAGGTACATGTCTTTTTATGCTTTTTTTCTTTAGCATTGGCACCCTGAGTAATTTTTTTCAAACGTTTTGAAACGTATCTAATTCAGAAATTGATTTTGCATATTATATTATATCTGGCTTTTGTTTACTTTCCTCATATTCGAAATGAAAAGCAGAGTGTTTAACTCAGGTGAAAGTCCCCCATTTCAGGCTGGAATTATAGGCGCCCCTCACGTTCGTTCGGGGCGCCAAACATCTCGTGTGAAATGGGTGACTTTCATCCCTTGGTTAACAATCTACTATTCTGTCAACATTGTAAACAAGTTGTGTTTTTTATAAATAAACAAAAAATACAAGTCTCACCTCAGACGGACGAGATTTGTAAGGTTGTAAAAGAACATTTTACAACAATGAGGTTTCTAAATTTTAAGGATAATTATTTTCTATGATAATTATCAGTTAATTTTCCAGTAATTATTAATGATGGCTCTTAGCTACCTCTTTAATTTTTGACTAAAAGTACTAGAATTCCTATTTTTGTTTTAATGCACTCGTATTTTGACCAAACAGCGGCTAATCTTCATCAATTTTGTTTTTGTATCACAATTAATAAAAAATAATAGCTAAAAATAACAGCGAACAGTGTGAACAATTTAGTTTATGTTTGAAATTGTCTTTTTTCCAAATAAGGATACATGGCGTGACATTTTTAGCGTGACCATTTTGTAACCAGATTTATAAGTTCCCCCGATGTACCTGCG
This sequence comes from Agonopterix arenella, assembly GCA_927399405.1. Lineage (NCBI taxonomy): Eukaryota > Metazoa > Arthropoda > Insecta > Lepidoptera > Depressariidae > Agonopterix > Agonopterix arenella. Next base: position 8,759,317 of record OV656710.1, read on the forward strand.
CAGTTAACAATTTTTATTAGCGCACGAAATTACACTGACCAATCAGGATGTGCCACCTTCAATGTCTTGCAACGATTGGCTTATTTGTTTTCGCGCCCTTTTCGCTGTTATCCGACTTTGCCTTTGATTACTTAACGACTTCGGGTTTTGTTCGGGACTATGCGCAAACGACGATTGCCGAGGTTAATTATTTTCCTGAAGTGCGATTTTTGAATCTCATTCGCTGAGCTCAGCAGTTGATAATATCAAAATTATTATGGAGATACGCATCTTTCTACTGCTGATTTGACTTTCAAAAATCATACTCCAGGAGAACGATTGCCGAGGTTAATTATTTTCCTGAAGTGCGATTTTTGAATCTCATTCGCTGAGCTCAGCAGTTGATAATATCAAAATTATTATGGAGATACGCATCTTTCTACCGCTGATTTGACTTTCAAAAATCATACTCCAGGAGAGTGATTTTTGAAAGTCAAATCAGCAGTAGAAAGATGCGTATCTCCATACATTTTCAACGACTGAGTTCAGCGTATGAGATTCAAAAATCGCACTCCAGGTCGTTCTGTACTTATACAGGGTGTTACAAAAATACCCCTAAAGAAAAAAGGGTGTTAAAGGGTCCCTTGAAAAGAGTCTATTGACAATGTATGACAACCGTAGTATAATATTATTATTAACCGAAAACTTAATTATCGATAATAAAATAGTCATCGTTGAAGCGCAGCACTATTTTACTGACTGCGTGCTAGTTCAAAGACTAAACGGCACCAGATGCGTCGTAAGGTCACAGCGATGTCGTAAGTACTTACTCTATATCTTACGCAATCTTGTAAGTACTTAATTTAAAAGATGATTATTCTCCAAGTTATCTTTGTTACTAAAGCTAACTTGAATATTAAGTATAATAACAGATTGAACAAAAAAGCTAAATTAATGCTACAAAAATAAAAATAATTTCATTAAAGAATTCATATCTGTCATCATGTAAGATAATACAATTAGTTTTTTCTGCAAAGTAAGTCTTTTCGTTTCTTACTGAGATGTAGGTACAAAAGAGTTACAAACACTACCCTTCTGAAAAAATAGTATATGTTTTAGTTGTCACACTAGAGTTGGGATTTTTTATTGATTGGCTTTTTTTTTTTGTTAATTATGTAAGACCCAGTATAACCATCTATCTATACTATTATAAAACTGTTAGAGGAAGTTTGTCTGTACATTGAAGATATTAACAAAAAAAAGTTATGATATGGTTTTTAGGTGTCCCTGATTCCATTTCACCAATTTTTGGATTTTTGGCTGTCTGTTTGTTTGGTTTGTTTGTTTGTTTGAACGAGTATCACGCAAAAACTACTGAACCGATTTTGATGTAACTTTTTTTGTTTGATAGCTTATGATCTGACTTAAAATCTGGTATATAATTTGTGCGGACGAAGTCGCGGGTTAACGCTCGTTATACCATATTTTTGTTTGAAGCTTGCAGCTAGGAGATAACTTACATGACCCAGAGAGGTATGCACCATTTATAATCCACACTGATCATAATGATAAATTCAATTTTATTACAATACACAACATGACCTATGACATATGAAAATAGATAATGATATCAATTTCACCCTGTAGAGTGTAGAGTAGATGCTATAATATTTCTTTACACCCATACAATTTTAGACAGTCTGAGCGGAGCTAGTCATTCACAAGCCCATGCAATAGAATTATTTGACAGAAACCAGATTTTCTTTTTATTTATTTGCTTTTTAATTTAATTAAATAACATTGTGTGAGTCACGTTGCAGGTTTTGACCCGAGTACTCGTCTCGCGTGATTTTCTCACATCGCGTTTTTGGCTGCCACGAGGCTCCGCAATCCTCAATCTCTTCTTGTTCTTGACCAAAAACAATCCCTGAGATTGGGATAGATTCTCCCATAAACTATTTGACACTGGCGGAAATGCAGTGCTAACGCAGAAGCAAGAGTCCATTAATTATAAATAAAAAAAAAAACATTGTAACATTGTAACGATTTGTAACACCACTGGCTTTTCGGTGAAGGAAAACATTGTGAGGAAACCTACATGCCTCAATTTCGAGGCATGTATTGTACCCACTGTCCATTATAAGTGGCGACCGACGGGCTCACTCCCCGTCACACGGGACAGAGTTTCGGTACTACTAGTGAAACGTGGATGTTCTGAGGTTTTGGAATATCTCTGACTACCCCCTCGGGGAAAATAGTCGTAAGCATATGCTTATGCTTAAATAACAAAAAACAACTTACATGATCTCCTGTGCCAGCAAGGTGCAAGCACATAGGCTTACAGTTCTTTTCTGGCCAGTGTACCGGCAGCATGACCTGGAAGTTGGCCCTCTGGGCAGCCTCCGGTACTATGCCGGGCAGGTAACGCTCCAGCGGAGACGTGAAGTAGCCTTCCAGGAGGCGGCAGTCTGTGAGATTTTGTTCCTGTTGAAAAGAATATAAGTTATCTTTTTTGAAAAATAATTTCATAGTAAAAATGTGGCACATCTTCTGGGGACATCCATTAATTAGGTGAGGCATTTGGGGGGGGGGGGGGGGGGGTCGAGCACTAATACAATGTTTATTGTTACTCTCTGTTATTCTATACTATTATAAAACTGTAACAGGAAGTTTGTCTGTACATTGAAGATATTAACAAAAAAAAAAGTTACAATATGGTTTTTAGGTGTCCCTGATTCCATTTCACCAATTTTTGGATTTTTTTGTTTGTTTGTTTGTTTGAACGAGTATCACGCAAAAACTACTGAACCGATTTTGATGAAACTTTTTTTTGTTTGTGATAGCTTATGATCTGACTTAAAATCTGGTATATAATTTGTGCGGACGAAGTCACAGGTTAACGCTCGTTTCTATATAAAACATTTCTTTGTTTTTATTTTTATCTTTTCTTAGTATTGTAACTACTAATGAAAAATGACAAATAATATTTATTTTTATTTTAAACGAGCGTTAACCCGCGACTTGTCCGCACAAATTATATACCAGATTTTAAGTCAGATCATAAGCTATCAAACAAAAAAAGTTTCATCAAAATCGGTTCAGTAGTTTTTGCGTGATACTCGTTCAAACAAACAAACAAACAAACACACAAACAAACACCCAAACAAACACACAAACAAACAGATAGACAAAAAATCCAAAAATTGGTGAAATGGAATCAGGGACACCTAAAAACCATATCATAACTTTTTTTTTGTTAATATCTTCAATGTACAGACACACTTCTGTTACAGTTTTATAATAGTTTAGATAAGAATAATGTACTTAAACCATGGGTAGGTGAATGGCTAGGTGTATGGTTAGTCAAAGGTCAAAGACATTGCTACATCTACCAACTATAATTAAGTATGTGACTATAAGGTGAAATTGATATCATTAGCATCCTTTTAAACTATGAGTCTGGGTAGACTCATAGTTTACAAATTGAATAACTTTTACTATGGGAACCAATCGGAGCAAATTTAAAAATCAGCTGTTTGATACTAAACAGCAATGTCGATGCACGAGTTCGCGTCTCAAATGTATGCAACAGCAGGTTCCGTTCGGTTTGCTTCCATAGTAAAAGTTGAGAGGAGGCCTTGTGTGGAAGAGGGCCCTCGTCCCCGGAGATCGCATTACCAAATCTGTACGAAGGTGCCATGCATATCTGTGCATGATGGCGGAAGTACACGGGCGGCGCGGCGGCATCGCCCGCCATCCAGAGCATTGCCATACTGTGAGGCTTACAGCAATACTATGATGCTGCCTCAACTCTTGTTCTGTATACGCCTAAGAATAAACTTACACTTACCTAAATATGGTCTTGAATTCAATATAGGTGAGGCTGGGGCCCGTCAAAACTTTATCCAGAATGCTGATTGAAAATAGCAACCTATTCCCAAACAAAGTATTCATCTTGGCAGACAGGTACTGACTCCAGATGGGATACAAGAACTCCCTGTTAAAAACCTACTGCTATACCTAACTGCTATAGGGATTAATAGGGATCTGTAGAAGGGGCGTTCACAAAAGATCAGCGATGGTTGAAGTGGCACAAACTTAAATCTGTTAAGGCCCCAATCACCCAATAATAATAATAATCTATTCCCAGGTAAATAACATAAAATACTTGTCAAATATTTTACCTTAGTTATTGTGACCGGGTAATCTCTCTCTACCAACTTGAAGCATTCATTACGATCTGACACCACTTTCCTGAACTCGAATAACCTAAAAAAAATAACATTATGTTACATAAACAAACAGCACCGACCATAACAACACCTACACCTACTCCGGAAGTCATTGGAATAACATGGAAAATGTTTATGGAGGTTCATGTACTTACCTTCGTAAATTTTCAGGCTTTCCCCAGCCTTTTGTAAAAAATTTCGTGAGAAGAATACTTCGGTATACAGCATCTAACCTGCTCGTCGACATTTTCGTAGAATGGGCGGATGCTGATTTTTACTGTCTTCTTATAAGAATTATTTTGTTAGTCGTGCGTTAATACATTTTGGAATGATGTGAAATCAAAAGTTGTCAACAAATTGTTTTTAGCACGGTCAGCTGTTCTTCGCCTGACTCATGCCTGACTGAACTGAACTGAACTGACAAACAAACATGCCATGCAGTGTCTCCAACTCTATTTGTCAAAATTACGGTGTTGCCAGTCTAAAAATACGGTATATGGTGGAAAATTACGGGAGATCAAAAATTAAAAATACGGTAAATTTACGGTAACTTTATTTCACAACTCAACATTAAGTTCCAGGCGTTTCAGCCTTTTTGTACATGGAAACATTAATACTTTTAATCATTTTATCTGTAGGATGGAAATCTACGCAGTTTTTGCCTGTTCTCTTAATGAGTTGCTGCGTAAATAGATTCCCAACAATCGATTTTGTTGACAATTGGTTCCTTTTTTTTGTTTTCAAGTCGGTGATGTGGCTGAAAATGCGCTCGCAATCGGCGTTTGAGTGGGGCAATGATAGCATTCCTAGCATAAAATGTGCTAAATTATAGAATGGTCCGAATGGTCGCGAGTCTTCTTTAGTTTTGATTTCTGACACCTTATGCCAAAATACATCAGGAGGATCGTTGACGTCTAAATCACATTTGTTTTGTGCAATGTAATTCGGAAAATGCCGCCATTCATCGTCTAAAATCTGCTGGACATCAAGTTTCTTGGGAGATATCAGGGGCAATAAGGTGAATGTTGAAGCCAATGATGTTTGTCTCTTTTCAGTTGCAAACATGCAATTTTCGTTATCTAATTTGGAAACTGCAATAAACAGTTTGTCATCTAGGCTATATCTTTTCCTTATGCCAACTGCTGCCTGGATAACGAATCTCTTACAATTTTCTCGCAATTGTTTCACAGAATTGACATCAGCAATAACGTCAGGGAGTGACAACTGATTTTGAACACCAAGACCTAAATAAATATCTTCTGGTTGTATATGCTTGCGTTCGTCTGTGGGGTCAATACTGTCAAGCGGTGTATTATTTACATAACTTGAGGGCATAATTAACAGAAGCAGCTCTCTGTATAGTTCTTGCATTTTCAAGTGCATTTCTGGTAAGACTGTAGTTTCACTTTGAAAATATGCGTTAGTTCTAGTGAACTTTGGCAACATCCACGAAAGAAAATAAAAGTAAGCCTTCTGAATGGGGTCTCTCAAAGCAGTGTGTATTTCACGACATTCGTGATCTTCAAGCCATTTATCATCAAAGTAAAGTTTAAGAGCCTCCCATTGTTCTAGGATCCTCTCGACGACGGCTGATAAGGAGAGCCATCTAGTTTGGGCTGGTCGCAACATTTTATGTATTTTTGCATCACAAAACTCTTGGAAAGCTTTTAGTTGACTTTGCCGCTTACTACTGGTTTTAAAGTGGTTATAGATGTTGCGTGTTAATTTTTCGCATTCAGGTGGTAGTTCTTTGCAACCCTCGCTCGAGCATAAGTGTAACGAATGACAAATACACTTTATAATGGTTATTCCTGGACATAACTGCCTGAATCTTGATGAAACCGAATTGTTACAGCCCATCATTGTATTGCAGCCATCAGATCCGAAACCAACTATATTTTTTAGCGGAACACAATTTTCTTCAAATGATTTAATTAGGACTTCGAATAGGCGTTTTGCAGTTGTAGTGTGATCTACATTATCTTCACCAAAAAGGTCAATGAGGTCCCAAAGCCGACTGACCACACGCCCTATCTTCGGATCATAATAACGTACAACCACACACATAGTTTTTGTAGATGTGATGTCGGTGCTTTCATCGATTAGTACAGAAAATTTTTGTGATTTTAAATCGGCGCTTAAAGCTGCTTTTTCCGAATCGCCCAAGACATTGTTTATTATAACTTGCAGCTTAGTATGTTTCATTTTCACATTTTTCGCAATGTTTGAATCAGGAAATGCATCAACTAACAAATCCGATAAATGGTCCATACTTGAATGTGGTATCTTATGTTCAGCCATAAATGCTGCTAGCTTAAGCTCTGCATATTTTGCTTTTTCTTCTTCTGAATGCAATTTTGAAGTTTGCAACAATTTTACAATTGGTGGTTGAATAGATGTACTCTTTACCTTACTTTGATGCTTTGAACCTGCGTTATGACGTTTCAGTACACTTATATCAGCCTGCATGGTGGTATCACAGAGCGAACACTTTGCTTTATATTGGTTTTTCGGGTATTCGCGAAGCCACGAGGAAAAGTCTTTGTTTTTCAACCACTCTGATCGAAATTTTTGTTTGTACAACTTATTTTTTGCGCGCTTACTAGAAGGTCCAGCGTCGCTGTCGTCACTTGAATTGTTACTGTCAGATACCATTTTTTATAAATATAATTGCGATAAAAGATCTGAGCAAACTATTTTGAAAAAATGGCGAACAGAAATTAAAGTTGACAAAACGCAGAGGCATGACTAAGTTCTACTCCAGTACTAGGTATATTCAATAACTTCGTAATTTGGTCGCATAAGTTTCGTCTACTTGTCTATTCACACAAATGGATTGTACGGGGAATGCCCGGGAATGATACAGAGTTGTCATTTTAAAACATTGTTTGAAATAAAAAAAACAGTATGTTCGGTAGGGTACACCATTTTTAAGGCGCCACTCATAAAGACGAAATTACGGTAGAATTGAACATGTCTACGGTAGGTGGTAGATATGTTCAAATTACGGTAGGTTTACCGTAATTACGGCGTTGTTGGAGACACTGATGCCATGCTATCATGCCATGTTATCTTAGTACAAACTAAGTGGAACGCTGATTTTCCATAGACAGCTTCCGCCATCTATCGGTTATGTTTCGAAGCACTATGTGTTGCACTAGGGTTCATATCGGAGTAACAGCGCACTACACCTCACGCGCTGCGCTGTAGTAGTGAGAGATTTCGCCCATATCAATCACTGTGTTGTTGGTCTAGCGGTCTAAGCAACCGGCTTACGATCCGGGTAGCTAAGGTTCGATCCTCGTGTCGGCCGATCGTCTTTTTCAATTTATTTCATAATGTGGCGCCTCCTAGTGCTAATAAGCGGCAACGCAATTAGGACGTCCTAAAATTCAAGGCGAGTTAGGTAACTCGCTAGATAGGTATCTATGTCCAATATACATATTAATCTATGCATGCTATGTTATCTTAGTACAAACTGAACACTGATTTTCCATAGACAGCTTCGCCATCTATCGGTTATGTTTCGAAGCACTATTGTTGAACTTGGATTCTTATCGGAGCGACGACGACAGCGCGCTACAACTCACCGCTGCAGATCTGGCGATTATTATACATTCCAATGTAAACAAAGCTATTTTGAAAGAAGCCGTATAAATGTGGCTTTATACCAAAAACTCGTGATCTTTTATGCTCTCTAACAAGCAATGCGGGACGCACGGAGAGAAGGTGGTATATGTGTGAGATTTACTATGATTGGACCTTTCAAATAATATATGATTCAACTCAGACCCTCTTCAGGAATAAGCAGTACGATCCGGTTGAACTTCCCCTTCCATAAAACAAAAATCTAATAAGACCGTTTTCTCAATAAGTATAGAAAAAAAATTTACATAAAAAAAACTTACGTCAACAGTTTCCACCAAATACGAAGTTGAATTTTCAAAAGTTCTATTTCCTCTAGCGGCAAGCCTTTTTATTTCCTAGTGTGCGCTGCGCTGTAGTAGTGAGAGATTTCGCCCATATACTCACTCACTACATACGCACTGTCTGATCTAGCGGTCTAGACAACCGGCTCCCGATCCGGGTAGCTATGGTTCAATCCTCGTGTCGGCCGATAGTCTCTTTCAATTGTATTTCACATATTATAATGTGGCTCCCCCCGGTGCTAATAAGGGCTAATAACAACGCTTATAATTAGGACGTTCTAAATTCAAGGCGACTTACCTATCTATAACCAATATACAAAACTATCTATGCTGACAAATGCAAAATTTGACGTCAATCGTCAAGTCAATCTTATTGTCAAAGAAACAATTACCTTGATTTTCAAAATTACCCCCATTTTAGGGTACATTTCATGATATTTCGGCATCAAATCAAAGGTAATCAACATATCAAAATGTAAAAGTTACACGGTTTCGCAATATATTTTTAGTAAAAGCCTCAAAGAGTGTAGTAAACTGTACTCTTTGAAATAGCGAGCTTATTCTCTTTTGATCTCTGCTTATTTAAGTTATTTTTTATTTATTTATAATTAATGGACTCTTGCTTGTGCATTAGCACTGCATTTCCACCAATGTCAAGTAGTTTATGGGAGAATCTATTCTATCCCAATCTCAGGGATTGTTTTTGGTCAAGAACAAGAAGAGATCGAGGATTGCAGAGCTTCGTGGCAGGCAAACATGCGACGCGCGAAAACCACGCGAGACAAGTGCTCGTGTCAGAACACGGTCAGAACCTGCAACGTGACTCCCTTTGAGTTATTTATTAAATGAAATCTGGCAACTCTTGTAATGTCACCTTGTCGACCCTTGAGGGGAGCGTTTTAAAGTTCGAAAATTTACTAGAAAACCCTATGCCAGCTTCCTGTAGAAGTAGAAAACATAATAAACTTTGTACTAGTAAAAAACTTGTGTAATTTTATTAGGTTAAGCTATATAACAATTAGAAAATATAAATAAAAACAATAATTTAGAACTTTCTGGCACAAGTTGATAGCTATTTTCGAACGCACACTATTTTAATGCCAACCCGCGAAATTTAAAAAAGTTTGATCTTATTCAGCCATGTGCAGACAATATTCTTGTGTTTATTCTAAAGCAGGCACTTTACTCTCGCGAGAACTTCTCGGCGAAAACTTTCAAGGAAAATTACTACGGTTTATGACATCACGAGAGCAATGAAGAGCATCCACATTCCGCACTCTAGTTCTCGGCTGTTCTCGGCGAGCATGTAGTGCCCATATGTACTTACTATCTCCATGGTAGTGCCCGCATAAAAAAAAGGATGCAGGCAAAGACTTATATATATGTGTCTATGGATGTAGGGATGGATGGATGTATTGGGCAAAGAGAATGTAACTCACTACGTTATAAGAGTCGGGACTTCCATACTAAAAACTGGTCGTGACGGTCGTGACCGATGATCCAGAATGTATGAAACGTATGCAACCGTTCAAAGAAATTTAATGGTGAACGTTTCATATAACGTTTTTTTGTTAGAGAGTTGCGCGAGCCTGGTATTGGGAGATGTAATGATACAACGATGTTCTAGGTTGGATTTGGACTGAATACAATATTGAATAATATGGATTATATATCTTATAATAGCTAGCTACAGTCTTGGATAAGTTATATTGTCAAGATAGACAGTCGAAGCTACGAACGCGTAGGAAAAAATTACAACCAGTACTGGCGTCTAACCCTATCCATACATATTCACGCACACTGAAATATTTTGTATGACGCCTCACGCAAACCAACCTAAGAAAGTTTGCCCATTTTGTTTTATACGGTAGAAGCATGAGGGTCATTCATATAGTCTAGTCAACATATATACTTGTGGGGACTTGCTACTGATGTCAGCACCCACAAGTTATAGCAAAGATGCCAACAGATGGCGATACCGTCGCTCTTGGAAATATGCTCCATACATATACAACGTTCACCGTGAATACGTAACTCGTAACCTTCTACAAATAAGGTTCACAATCGAATGCAAGACATACATGCGCAAGAAAAATTATCACTGAGTTTCGATACATATATAAGGTCCAAATAAGAACTGTTGGACCACGGCCGGTCCCCAGGCTTCACATATAGCCTGGTGGAAGATTCCCAAGTAGCGCCTCCATATACTTTTTCTACCTAATTCTTTTATTAACAACTGAAAATTTAGGATTGAACTTTGGACCACCGGACCAAAACATATTCGGTCGATAACAAAAAAAATGTTTAGCCGAATTTGGTGGGCAACTCTAGGACAAGTTTGCAAATCAAGTCACACGTCTGTCAAGACTGCTCTCATTAAAATGCAAATTTTTACGTGGGAAGAGATGTATTATATGAAGATGATCTTTTATGTATATCCCATTTATATTGGAAAAATATAACAACTGATAGAATTCATTCGAATCAAATAATACTTACACGAATAAATTAGGTAGGTAGGTAGGTGGAAGCATGGTGGAAGCACAGAATATATAATAGTACTAGCGTAGTGGAAGTCAATCGTGGCAAGGGAATGAATGTGGCGAATATATAATTTCGCGCATTATTATTTGTCAACTGCGCAGGTACATGGGTGAGATGAGACTTATAAACCTGGTACTAATGTAACTCTTTAGTAATTTGTGGTATAAGAGTGATCCAGTGTGGGGGGATCGAATAACTATCGCTACACCATGGGCGGATGGCGCCGAGCAGCTGCTAAAAACTAGCAGCATAAGAATAATAGCAGTGCTAGCTAAGGTAGGTACTAAATACTAATTAGCTAGACCATCCCAATATCCTGAAATGCTCTACCATAAAAATATAGATGGAACTATCGGAAATCATAGATTTTAGTCTTTTTTTATTTGAGGTTTTAGTTTTAAAACGGGATACGATACGATCTAGAATGATCGTTAGGTATAGGTAGGTATGTAGGTGCCTTTATCTAGAAAACCTAAAAACGGTCATAGGCTTCACAAAGATAATTTGGTTGCGAAATGCTGCGAAATATTGCTGAATCCGGTTCATGCTTCATTCGTGGTTTTTAGCGCGAAATAGTTGACGTCATTTTTGCACTTGACTTTATTTGTCATCGAATACCTTGTCAAGCTATACAAAACCAATATAAGCTGGTCGCGTGACGTTATACATTACTAGTCCTACGCGCGGCCAGATTATTTTGGTTTTGTATAGCTTGATGTGTCGCTGTGCGTAAATACCTACCTACGTATAAAATGGCGGGAAAGTTAAGTAGGTAAATCTTAGTTCCCTATGCCTTAACTCTACTACCCTATCTAGTTCGCAGAGGGTCCAACTTAAATTCGACTTTTACTATAATGGTACGATTTAAAGGTAAATTATGATACTTTTCCTTACACCCTGTATCTAATATTCTATTCTGTGGTTTAGAGTTGATACTTAGCAATAGATGCGACACGGCACGGCAGACCAGACCACCCTTATTTAGATAAGGTGATCTAACGTGATGCATCTCATATAAAATTTAACAATTAAGCTCTCAGTGTCATCAAAATATGAAAAATGTATGGCGAAGGACAAGAGCTTCAATTAAGAAGTATAGGAGGTAAATACTTTTTCACTCTTCGGGTTGGAAAGCGTCAACTTTCGCCCCGCTGCGCTAAACGAAGTTGCCGCTTTCCACCTCAGTCGAGGAGAAAAATAGTATACTAACCTCGGGCAGTAAATAAGAAAGCCTCAGATCACATGTTTGTTGACCTTGGCTTAGCCTCGGCCAACAATTACATGAGATTTGGGACCTTTCTTACTTTCCTGTCCTCGGTGTGTAATCTATTATTGCGCTTACCTAAATATGATTTGGTACAGGAGTGCGATTTTTGAACTATATACGTTGAACTCAGCAGTTAAAATATATGGCGATCAAAAACTGGAGTATGATTCTTGAAAGTCAAATCAGCGGTTGAAAGATGAATATCTCCATAGTAATTTAGACATTTTCAACTGCTGAGCTCAGCGAATGAGTTTAAAAAATCGCACTCCTAAACTCCTTGTTATTTATTAAACATTTTACAAATAACTAAATATTTAATTTATTAGGAAACAAATGATAAAAACAAAATGCTAATTAAGTAAATAGGTTCCTACCTAAGAATCACGGGCAGTAAAGCGTAGGCGCTATGGAGAGTATAAGGACGGTGGATATAGTTCGGAAGTTCGTTTATTTCATCGTACACAGATAGACGAACAGACGTAAGTTGTGTTTTAGTTAGTGTAGTGAATACTATTTGTTTTTAAGTGATAGGAGATAATTACAGTGAGTTTTTTCGATGTTTCTTCATGATTCTCGTACTGTGAATTAATTATTGAAACTAATTTTCCACATTTCATTCTTGGGTTTTTGATCATATCATCTTGTATTTGTAACTTTACTTTGCATATTATTTTGTTTTGTTTAAAAGATTGGTGTTGTAGAGTTTCTGGCCGCATCTTCTCTGCAGCGGAACACCTTCCGAAGAGGTGGTAGTCAAAAAAAAAAGTCATAAAGCTATATCCATATGTGATATTATTTTAGAAATTTGATCTTTAATCATTGATATTTCTTATATAATAGAACGGTCAATGGTTTTAATACCTGTAGGATTTTATCACCTGGAGTGCGATTTCCTTTTTGCCTTTTTGATAGCCTTAAAAAAATCGCACTCCTGAAGTATGATTTTTCAATGTCAAATCAGCAATAGAAAGATGCATAACTCATTATAATATTGACATTTTCAACTGCTGAGTTCAAAAAATGAGTTTCAAAAATCGCACTCCTGAAAAATGTTTGGAAAAAAATAAAGTTAAAACAAACGTGAAACAAAGCTAGTAGATATCGTACCTATTTAAGAATAAGAAAAGGGTCAAATACAAAAAAAAGTAGGACACGAACAGGGACGGACATTATTAGCATTATATAAGGTCTAACAAAATTAACTGAAACTATTTTAAGGGGATGATCAGACCATGAAACTGAACAACTTTCTCTATGGGACCAATATCGAAATCACGAAAAAAAATCAGCTGTCCCATACAAAATTGCAAACATAACTCGACTCGACTCAAATGTATAGGACAGCTGATTTTTTTTTCGCGATTTCGATATTGATCCCATAGAGAAAGTTGTTCAGTTTTATGGTCTGATCATCCCCTTAAAATAGGTTCAGCTAATTTTGTTAGACATTATATATAAAACGAAACCTAGGTACTCATTCAAAGTGAATAGCAGTTATAGGTAGACTGATCCGTATATCTAAATACCAAATTTCTATAATTCAAAGTAAACACGTAACAAATCGTTAGGTATAGTTTGACTGTCAATGAATGACTCATTGCACATTGTAATGTACATTCTACCTTGGACAAGGCTAAGTCAACGTATTCATTCATCACAGCCATATTGATTAACAATGTCGTTACCTCATTCCATACACAGAATAGTTGCCTAGAAATGCCTAGAATTGTTGTGTAGATTGTGCAGAATTCGTGTTCCAGTGGATAATGTGTCAATTTTCCTCTCTTTGATCGCCTTCAAGAAATCCTACTTAATATCTATCTATCTATATCTATCTATACTATTATAAAACTGTAACAGGAAGTTTGTCTGTACATTGAAGATATTAACAAAAAAAAGTTACGATATGGTTTTTAGGTGTCCCTGATTCCATATCACCAATTTTTGGATTTTTTGTTTGTTTGTTGGAACGAGCATCACGCAAAAACTACTGAACCGATTTTGCTGAAAATTTGTTTGTTTGATAGCTTATGATCTGACTTCAACGGGGTAACGGGCTATCCGGGTAACGCAGACGAAGTCGCGGGCAACAGCTAGTAGATAATATAATCTAGAAAGAATTATTAAAATCGGATTAGTTTTGGCGGAGGAAACAGGTAGAAAAAACAAAACAAACAGAAAATAAAATGTTAAAGCCCCTACTCGGGGCAGAGTGCCTAGTAGGCTGGCAGCGTTGCCTCTTTGGATCGCAAGGCTTATCCTCGATCGCAAAATAGCTGCCAGCCCACCTGTCGCATGTAGCGTCGAATAGGGGCTTTGAGAGGCAATATAGGCAATATAATCTTGGATGTTACTTAAAGCTGTTCTAACAATAATGAGTGAGAGTTACTGTTTCAAATCTGTGTTTCTGTAATTCAAAATACTTGTATACTATAAAATGTTGCTTCTATTTGGAATGGAGTTTAGTTTCAAACGATTTTTGAATCTCATTCGCTGAGCTCAGCAGTTGAAAATGTCAAAATTACTATGCAGATATATGTATCTTTCTACTAATGATTTGACATTCAAAAATTATACCCCAGGAGTGCGATTTTTGAAAATATAATCTGCATTAGAAAGATGCGTATCTCGATACATTTTCAACTGCTGAGTTCAACGTATGAGATTCAAAAATGGCACTCTAGTATTTGAAACGTTTTTCTGTGTTTCAGATGGGGGAGAAACTATTGTGTTTAGCGCCGGTGGTGCTGCTCGCCCTTCTACAGTTCGTTGATGGTGAGTTAACTATAAAATCTCTACAAACTCCTACGTTAAGCCCAATTACTCTTCAAACTCTCAATAAAAGCAATCATGAGCACTGTATGTGTCCATCACTTTTTATTTTATGAGGGGTCTAAATTTGATGCCAGTGTCTGCATGTCTGTCTGTGAGCGATGATATACCACGAATAGTCTACTCAACAAAGGAGTTGTAGAGTGCGTAAGCTGGGACCTAAGCGATTTCTCCTGAAAGTTGCTCAGGGTTCTTAGGGAGTAAACATACTAAAAGTCCCCCTCTAGGAGTCACACCGGGTTGGGGTAGGGGGTTAAGGTTCTCACTTTTGGGTTTTTCGCGAATATATCCAAAACGGTGCGTCGTAGAGAAAAGTGGTTCTCTAATAAATGAAATTTTATAAAATTCTCTACACCTTTTATTCTATACACTTTTTCCTATTTACCAATAGTTTTCGAGCTACACGCTCTGGAAAAGTAAAAATTTAAGTGAGCGATGAGCATTACCTCACCATCTTTTGAACCGTAATAGCTATATAGTTGAAATTTTCACAAAATCAGCTTTACTAGTTTGTGGGAGTTTTCTTAGCTTTGTTTCATGAAAATCGCTTCAGTAGTTTTCAAGTTGCTTTAAATACTCCACATGCTCTATACTTACCTCTACAAATCCCTATTCGTGTACTGCAGTGGAACTTTAAAAACCACGAAAGAATGTTTACTACATTACGAGCATTAACCCGCGACTTCGTCCGCACAAATTATATACCAGATTTTAAGTCAGATTATAAGCTATCAAACAAAAAAAGTTTCATCAAAATCGGTTCAGTAGTTTTTGCGTGATACTCGTTAAAACAAACAAACAAACAAACACACAAACAAACACACAAACAAACAGACAGACAAAAAATCCAAAAATTGGTGAAATGGAATCTGGGACACCTAAAAACCATATCGTAACTTTTTTTTTATTAATATCTTCAATGTACAGACAAACTTCCTGTTACAGTTTTATAATAGTATAGATATAGATAGATAGATTAAAGTATTATTAAACTTGTAAAGAATTTGAAATACGTACGTACCTATGTACTAAAGCCTATGTATGCCTCTTTCTTACCAGCGTTTGTATGAGATATATTTACAAGACATAATTTAAGTAGTTTGGAGTATAACTTTGAGTATATTAAAGCTTCATCATCTTGTCTGATGTCATCAATTAAATAAACTAAACAATCGACTGTCAAGGTAACATAAATGTTATTAATTGTTTATGTTAACCATATTAGGAAGGGCGGATTTGGTGGGTGTTTTCCGAGTTTTAATGCCGATCTACATAACTCACAGTATAGGTAACATCGTTAAGTTCTTTGTTATTTTATTATGTCATGTCTACTATTATGGGCATTTAAGATATTCAACAATTTATTAGATTAATAATCTTAGATGGCAGTTAATGTGGTTGCAGAGGGGTCAATTTTATACAAAACTTTAACGCACAATACGCGTAGACGGTATTAATATAAGTAACTTTGTATATATGGAGAAATAGTTTAGAAAATCTAGATGCCGCGTCACAAATAACATTTGCAATTTATAATATAATTACGAAGATATAAAGCTTTGAAAATTTTGTATGAAAAATTTCATCATCGGCATACGCGGCATCTAGATTTTCTAAACTATTTTTCCATATATAAAATATTACTTTTATTAATTCCGTCTACGCGTATTGTGCGTCCAACTTTTGTATGGACTGAAACCACCTTAAGATAAAGTTTTCTCCTTCATCAGACTATTTGGGCTTTAGATAATCTTCAGATAATCTTAGATAGGCTTTAGATAATCTTTGAGGATCAATTTAATATTTTGTTATATTCTGTTAATAAGTAGACACTCTAACTTCATTTCGTAACTTTCCATATTAAACTGATTTTTCGAGATCGTTCATATCCATATAGGTATTCATACCGGTAACTACCAATGATGAGACACTTTTATTTTTATTAACAGCAGTAAGTACCGGAACCGAAGTTAGTCCGGTTCTGAACATTTGCCAACTTAGCCCAGCCATTTTACGGAGTTTTTTAGCAGGGGTGGGAAGTAATTATGAATTGGATTTTTAAACTGTAACCATGGAACCATTTAATGACAAAAACCATGCTACCTGAAAACATATTAAACAATTTTTTCTACGCAACATAGAAATCAAAATTGTATCTCCCAGAAGGCTTTGAACTAAATAATATTAATAGCAATGCACTCGTTTTAATTAAATTTAAGAATATAAATTATTTTTGAGCAATAACATAAGCATTAAAATTTTTGAAATGAGGTATTCCTTATTAAATATACTAATGTATTTCTCAAAGCCTTCTAAGTAGAGATTAATATTTATGTATAATGGTAAAGGCTTAAAAATGTGACGATAAAAAAATTACCATCGGGTTTTTTAGAACGAGATAAATGCTAAATTTTAAATTTGGTGATGTTGCTGACGTGATTTTTTTTTTATTTTGGTATATTTCTAAAATCACATTGGCTCTTAAATGCAATACTTACCGAAAAATTAATTATTTATTAGTCCCGGCTCAAACCGTAAAATGACTGGGCTAACTCGCCACAGTTCGAAGATGCAGTTGAACAGAAAAAGCACGTCAGCGGCCGTAGTATGGCAGCGCGCTTGTTATAGCATTATCGCGCCTTAGCTTAGCTTCTCTTTCTATTTGCGCACGAATGAACGAGATAAATTGCGTGATATAGCCTTATCGCGCGCATATTACTATGTAGCCCAGTCATTTTACGGTTTGAGCCGGGACTAATTAATAATTAACATTTTTTTTTCGGTATAATATTAATCAGCCAATTTAAGCCTAGAAATGTACCAAAAATAAAAAAAAATACGTCAGCAACAGTTCCAATTTCAAAATTTAGCTATTATGTCGTTCTAAAAAACCTAATGATACATTTTTTTTTCACATATTAAAGGCTTTACAATTATGACATAGTACAAACATGGTGTGATTATTTATGTCTACTTAGAAGGTTTTGAAAAATACATTCGTATTTTCTAATAAATACCCCATTTTTTAATTTTCAATGCCTATTTTATTGCTCAAAAATAACTTATATTGTTAAATTTTAGTCACATGTTCTTTCCTAACGCTCGTTGGTACAGGAAAGTCTTGAGTATGAGGAAAAGTAGACGTAGACTTTAATTTGAGTTAAAATCATTGGACAGGCAAAGATTCTGAAGAATGACACACGAGGTTATAATTCGCATTATAATCCATGTCGCATAAATTATCAAATCACATGGTCCAATAAAAGCATGTGCAATATTGACCACGCGGAATCGTCCCACATGCATGATCGATGCCACGGTACATATGTAGTAGGTAGGTACCTATAACAAAACAATTACGTGTCATTATGTTACTGGCTTCCGACCTGATGAATTACTTACAAGGACATAAGGTTCTGCGAGCTGCGTGGGCGTCGCTTGTTTACATTCCTTTAATAGATTGTTGCCAAGGTTAATTTTGGGTTTTTATTGTTGTTCTGAAGAAGCTTTTTATTGGGTATGCAAATTGGTGTCTTTAAACTTTTGATTTGGTCCGAAGTCGTCAAGGTTAACATGAAAATTTGGTTATGGCTAGAAAGCATCATAATTTATGTACCTACTTTATTTAACGTACAGTTGCTGGCAAACTTCTCATGCAAAGCCTTGGCTACGCAGAATTAAAATTTGTGTCATGTTTGGCGGGTACTGTACTTAAAAGAGCTTCGAGCTTAATATAAGGTAGTTTACCAACTCCGTGAATCGGTGAATACCTATATACCTATATATGGTTTAAGTTTAGGGTAAGTTTTATTTGTGCTTTTACTATTTTATTCCTTTAAATAAATAATTATACTCCCTATATATATATATATATATATTACTAACACTCGCTCTCACCCTTATTTGTGAGAGGTGGCCTTTGCCCACCATTGGGATCCTACAGTATCCTATAACTGACTTACTGAACACCTACGTCTTGTGAAGGTTTAAGTATCTTTGGTACCCTACGTAATGTAATGTACTTACTTCATAAATATTTAGTATCCTGTATGTACCTACATGATATTATCATACTCTTACCATATATGATAACTAATACTTGTACTCTTATAATATATTATGTGCTAATACTACTTATTCTTATGCTCTAACCAACAAACAAACTCTTCAACAGCCCAGCGTTACTACAACTACAACCGAAATTACTATGGTCGCAATCTATACGAGCACGGGCGGTCGATCTCCGACAATGTGGTCACGTGCGGCCCGCACACCTGCGGCGTCGGGGCCCACTGCATCCACGGCAGTGTGAGGCCAGTATGTGCCTGCCTGGCTGGCTACTCCGGAGACCCGCTCTCTCAGTGCATCAGGATCGAATGCGTCGGTAAGTAAGAGTCGGCGGTCTAGATTACTTGAGGGCCGATATGTATACCTAATATAGTCTCTTGGATAGCTGAGTGATCCCTGACTGTACGATATATATGGTTTCCATTGAGTTGTTTTTGGGCGAAGGGCTAGCTGTGTACCTCAAAACTATAAAAATTATATTGCTTCTGACTCGACCGAAAGAATATTACGCTCCGTCGCAAAACCTATATTTTCGTGTATAGATTCATCATCATCATTTCAGCCTTTTTATACGTCCACGGACATAGGCCTCCCCCAAAAGGGAAGTTTTGCCATAATCGTCACGCTTGGCAGGCGGGTTGGCGATCGCAATTGGGTGTTGGGGACGCTGCTGTCCATCCTCCGGTTAATCCCTTTATAGTCGCCTTTTACGACACCCACGGGTTGGGCTGGGGTGGTGCAATATTCTTGGCCAGCACCACCCGGCGGTATACCTATAGATTGATTGATCAGAATATACTTAGTATAAATCACGCTCCAGCAGTGATTGGAGCGGCTCCAACCCTCACCACAAACACGGAACCAGCCAGGTGACCGTCGCCAGGGTCTCGGAACTTAGCTTCGTCTTATTTAATTAGTTCGATCTGAACACCACATCACTGTTCAGGGTTGCATTCTCCATCTCCAGGGTCCGAATAGCCCTAATGATAGCCAACCTCCAGTGAAAGAACCGTACCGTACCGTAGCGTATTTCTTCTTCCAGTGGTGCCAACCACTGGAAGAAGAAATACGCTACGGTCCGCATCCGAGAAATCGAATCCCATTGCGCTCATACAGATTAAATAGAGGGGTCAGGTTTAGTTTTAACAATATACTTAATCTTGTTTAGGTAGTCTTACTACTATCCCTTCTTTAGTTGAATCATGTAATTGCAGATAACAGCGAATGTCGCAGCCACCAGACTTGCGTAAATCAACACTGCGTCAACCCCTGCGAAGGCACTTGTGGTGTCAACGCCAACTGCGATGTTAGTTTATAATTCAATCAAATTCAAACCTTATTCTTTAACATCAAAGTACCTCTGTACAGTTGCTATGTTCTTACAGGTCCGTAACCACATTCCCGTATGCACTTGTCCTGCTGGGTACACTGGCAATCCTTTCTCTTCATGCAGAGTTGCTGATCCAGGTAATTTTGGATTTGATTGCATTTAATAAATTACTGTTCAATTGAAGATCTAGAATCTAGCCTAGACTAATTAGGAGTAGAATTCGCTCGATATTATTTAATCGCATTTTTGCAGAGGAAGCGTGCCATCCTTCTCCGTGTGGTGCTAACACTAACTGCAGGGTTGTCAACAACCAAGCCGTTTGTACATGCTTGCCTGGATACAGGGTAAGATAATGGACAATCACGAAAAAATAATCTTTTTTTGAACTACGAATGTGCTTTTACATATTATTTTGCTCTAAACACTAATATCATGATATTTACATTTGATCTCCGTGAATTGAGAGTTGATACCCAATTCTTCTTCCTTTCACAATCCAGGGTAGCCCTCTAGCAGGATGTCGTCACGAGTGTGAATCTGACGGGGAGTGCGGCGCGCAGCAGTCCTGCCGAGA
The DNA here is from genome assembly GCA_927399405.1 of Agonopterix arenella. Classification (NCBI taxonomy): domain Eukaryota; kingdom Metazoa; phylum Arthropoda; class Insecta; order Lepidoptera; family Depressariidae; genus Agonopterix; species Agonopterix arenella. The sequence continues at coordinate 8,780,075 of OV656710.1, forward strand.
CTTCAAGTGTACCAGCCCCTGCAGCGACTGCGGCGTTAACGCTGACTGCGAGACTGTGGCCGCCCATCGTGCTGTCTGCAAGTGCCCTAGGGTAAGTTACCAGAACACTTGAAAGCTACAGCCTATTGTGACAGTTTCCGTTGGAGTTGAGGTGAATCTAGGATTTTGGATTCAAGCTGCAAAATGCGGTTTGAAATTTGAGTTAATTCTAAGTTACATTGCTAAAGGCTAAACAATGCTAAAGAGCCTGATAGAATGATGATCACTTACTTCTCTCTTGTCTCTACTCTATGACACTCGAATTTAGGGATATTATACTGATACCTCTCGGTTATTCGAAAGAGTAGAAAATGTTGACCAATTTTACAGTAGTGTTGGTAAAACTATAACAATTATAGGTAAGTAGGTAGTGTACTAGGTATATGTTATTGTTTGGTAGAACAAACTTTTTATACAATACAATCACCAGTAGGTATCTATATTGTACTAGGTAACCCTCCTTCAATACCAATCTTATTTTCTTACACAAATATTTTAAATTCCAGGGCTACTACGGCGACCCCTACAGGATCTGTACCGCTGAATGTACCTCAGATGGCGAATGCCCCAGCTACAAGCCCGCTTGTGTGTACAACGCTTGCGTCAACCCTTGTACCAACGCATGTGGTGTCAACGCTGACTGCAACCTTCGTGGATTTACACCAATCTGCTCCTGTCCCAAGACTATGACTGGAGATCCGTTTACTTTCTGCAGACCTTTCGAAGCACGTGAGTAAAAAAGCTTTTACTTATTTCGGATTTTGTACAGGCTTTTAATTGACTGCGTCATAAATTGGTAGGTATTGCAATAAACTTGAACTATGCCACTTACCTGAATTAGACTAAATAGGTTTCAGACTGATTTGTTCTCTATACAAATGTTATCCGAAAAGGACTATGGTTACCAGTAGTACAGAGTAATTTAAATTGTGGTGTACCTCAGAGAGCAACACTTGGTCCTGTAATAATTATAAAATGTTGTTAAAGGTGACCTCTGTGAGCCCAACCCCTGTGGTACCAACGCCAAGTGCACGCCTGGACATGACCGTACTGGCGCCGAGCGACCTGTTTGTACCTGTCCTTCTGGATACATTGGCAATGCTCTTGTTGCTTGTGATAAAGTGAGTGTTAGCAAATTTTAAGATTTCGTCTCTGGCTTCTAGGTGAAGGAAAACGTCGTATGCATGCTTAAATTTTAAGTATTTTAGAGGCATGCATGGTTTCCACTGTTCATTATCTGCCACTTAATGGGAAATTATTAAAAAACGATGGAAAATCCATCGCTGTTGTGACCGACGGCGTATTAAAAAGTGGAGACAGACAAAATTTAGGCACTATTCGTAAAATTATGATTTCTTTTTTCTGTTATTCTCCCTCGAGGAAAACAGAAGTAAGAATAACATTGTAAGCAGGTTTGTATTTTAAATTTGTTTTTCTAGTTTTGAATTTTGAATGAATTATACTTCGAATATAATATTATGTTGCCAGAAGCATTTCTATCAACCTATTTTGTAATTTTACTCAGGGTGAATGCGAGCTGGACTCTCAATGCGGTGACCATTTAGCCTGCGTCGGCTACAAGTGCGTGGACCCCTGCCTCGGTAACACACAGTGCGGTTCGGGAGCCGTCTGCATGGCGCGTCGCCATCTTGCCGTCTGCACGTGTCCTAACGGTCAGTTATTGAGCATTTAAATTTCTGAAGAATGGAAATTATTGTGAGCAAAGAAAAAAGAATTAGTTTGCTGGAGGCACTACAGAATTAGTGTGCTAATATTGGGATCTGGTCAAGTAACAAGATCTTTAGATAAGGTTTCTTTTACCTATCTACTTACTGTATTTTGGGAGCAAAAGGCAAACCTATGAGGTAGTGATGAAGTACTACGACAACCACATGACACGACGTTCCATCCTGAAAAATGAATTTGCAAATAGCCATCAACAATTTTGTTTTATATTATAATGATCACAAGTCACAGCTTCAACCTTTGAACAGTCGGAAGTCGGAACATAGATCTTCTATTAGATTTTCTAATAAGATTTTCTGATTTTCTAATAAATTAATAGATATTCTATTTAATGTTTCTTCTGGAATGTATCGTCTGGAATTGTAATGTTGTTGCAGTCCATGTTTTCATCCTCTTTCTCCTAACAGGTCGCAACGGTGATGCCTTGGTGAACTGCTACGATTCTGCGTCTGTGGTTGCTAGCGCCCGGTACTTCAGGTACAAGAGGAATGGCAACTTCACCGACGAAGCCGCGCCAGCAGTCGTCGCCGCCCTCGTTGAAGAACCAACTGTCACTCCTAGTCCTACGGTACTTGACACACCAGCTGATGAAACGAAAGAGGTTGAAGCGAGTTCTGAAAGCAAACAGAAGACAGAATAGAATGATTCAAGATAGAAAATTGTTATGATGAATGTGATGTGATGTTATATTAACACTGAATTAAAAGAAGCGTCTGTGTAATAAACTAATTGACGATCGAACAGATCGAAGCAAATGCGTTTTGTATGTACAAGGTACAGATATATAAAAATGACGAATTTTAATAATAAATCGTATTTTATTATCAAATGTTATTAAAAAATGAAAAATAGAAAAAACCCTTAAAAAGTAAAACGAGGATTAGTTGCATGAATTTCCTTTCGTTATGTGCCGTGCCATATATACATATAAATATTTGTTTAAATATGTTCCTCATGATGAAAATTAATAAAAAAATAACTTTTACCTACTATTCATGTCTTATTTTCATTGTGTATTTTATCCAAAACTCTACCCCATTCTTTACCTAGATAAAACCGATGTTTCCATGACCGTGCGTGTACGACTCATGCCATGTTGTGATGCCGCAGTTGGGTCAACATTTAAACTGGAATTATAAATCAGTGAAATATTTTTGTTATTAAATAACTCGTGGTATTTTTGTGTTATCTTAAAAGGTTTCACTGATTGTTGAATTTTAATTAATTTTTTTTGACGATATATTACTAATGTTAGCCAAAGGAATAAAAAATATTGCTAATACTATTTTAAAAAAATATATTTCTTAGCTGATTTTTCACAGCCGATTCCAGCATTCATCGTTTCTTATTTGGTAAGTTGAATAACCACTGAAGTTATTAATAGTACATTATGATACAATTGAGCAAAGTTGGTCATTACTACTGATGGGTAATTGTCCGAAATTTTTCAAATCGTGGAAATTTTTCCATTTATTTTTCCGAAATATAAATAAATGGAAAAATAATGGAAAAATATTGTTTACTCTAAAATTAAGACAAAAATAAATAAAATTACATGTTATTAAAAGGCTTTACATCTTTATTGAAATAAATATATACAAAAATGACAAGAGTAGTAACATAGATTCACGAATCAACCTATTAAAATCACAATGTTTAAACAATCAATAATTTTTTCTATGAAAATCTATCATTTACTTACATACATATATAAACTGACCAGAATCCCTTTCGAGGTGGTCAGAAACATTGCTAGAACTACCAAATTTCTGTTTTAGAATGCTGTTGTAGCAATGTTAGCAATATAAGTGTCAAGTAATTCAAGTAATGAGAGGTTGTTAGAATTTCGCCCACATAACGACATCTTTAATCCCTTAGTCGCCTGGTATGATACACATGGGAAGAATTCTGATTCCATTCTAAGCCGGAACGGCCACCACACCACCACCACCATTAAAGAGTTACTACTTTGCAAATACATTCTTAGATTCTTTATTGTGCACAAACACAACATAATTATGAAAAATTACTGTAAGCCGTAATGTCCAAAGGCGAGCTTAACCCTAAAAGAGTTTTCTTCCAGCAAACCGTTGAGAGAGAGGAAAATTAAAGTTTGGGTAAAATCAATGCGCACACAAATAAAGATCTGTTTAATTATGTGATAGTATAATGAATACCTATAAAATAAGAAATAATGTAAGCAACACCTATACAAAAAAATATATCATAACATACATAATAATATTAAAAATATACAAGATTAATTAACATCTAAGGTAAGGAGCAAAAAAAAAAAAAAGAAAAGAAATGAAAACAAAAACAAAACAAAAAAGGGCAGAGAAAGGCGTAGACAGGCCAGATAGGTGATGGGAATCCCTGACTCTATGAAATTTTGTTCGAGGTCCATAACCAAAGAGTAATATAAGTATATCTGTCGTAGTTTCCACTGGCCGTTGAAATCATCCGTCAGGAGACGATCTTCCGAGGAAGTCAAAGTTTTCCCTGTATCACCAGACCATCCATATGATGATCCCTAAATATCATCCTTATACCGTAGGGGCAACCCGCAGATCATTGGAGGTATCTAGTCGATCCCCACTTTCTATAGATAAGTAGATACCTACCCGGATAATTGTTCGCCCAACCCTCCAACTAAAATGATTTCGGGGATCATAATCAATCCTTATTCTATCATATTAAATAGCCCTGGTTATAAAAGGAATATTTCGACTTGCTCAGAAGGTAGACTCCTTACGGATGAGATCAACGGCCCGCGGAAAATATGACAGATAGGGTTATGGACCTCGACTAAAATGTCATAGAGGTGCCTGGTCAGATTTGGTTCGCGCTAATAAAATCTAAAATAGCGAAATCCAAGATGGCTCCATGGAAATTTCAAACGCCAAATCAGCTTTTAAAGGTTCACCGAATCGACTGAAAATTTGTATCTGAGGGTTTTCGGGATCGCTAATTAAGACTATGAAATCGTTTTCTTTTTATCTTCAACTTTCATAAGGGTCGCCCAGGCGGAGGACAGTCGCCTTTTGGTGGCTTTTTCCGATTCAGTTTGCATAGAATGTGCTGCCATCTATTACATATTTCGCAGAACTATGAGAAAAAAGATTTTATTGTCTATGTCAATGTCAAATTGACAAATTCACAAAATGGCTACCTATCTTGCGTAATGTGCGGGTTGTTTGTAGTTTTCGTTCAATTTCGTGACGATTTAGTGATGTTCTGGAGTTTCTGTTGTTCTCTTACCAATGTTTAGATTACAGGAATAGTAAGGATACTGGAATTTCACTCGATCGGTGCGGGATTGAACGAAAACTAGCATTCAAAACAATAATATCCATCGGTATGAGTAGATATAAGTAGGTATGTATAGTATAGGTTGAATTATTGTCGGTGAAACATAGATGGCGCTACCTAGCCTTCAATTTGACATAAGGTGGATGCATAATGTTGCCACGAGTGGGTTCTCTTTTCTTATATACTTATATTACTCTTTTGGGTCGCATCATCATCATCTTATTTAAGAGCTGCGCTCTTGTCGGTGGAGTTTTCGCCAATCCTGTCTCCTTTCCGCTAGTCTCTTGAGTTCTTGATACGATACGACATCAACCTTTTCCTTCACTTGGGCCAGATAACTCTGTCTAGGTCTTCCTCTGCCTCTCTTCCCCTCTATCTTCCCTTCCAGTATGGTTTTAAAGAAATTGTCGTTTCGTATCAAGTGTCCAATCATTTTTCCTCTCCGGTTTTCGATTGTTTTTAAAATGTTTCTCTTTTCTTTAACCATTCTTAGCACCTCTTCATTTGTTATGCGTTCCGTCCAACTTATCCCCTCCATTCGCCTCCAACACCACATCTCAAAAGCTTCCAGCCTATCTCGATCTCGTTTAGTCAATGTCCACGTCTCGCTACCGTACAATGCAATGCTCCAGATGTACACTTTGATTAGGCGTTTTCGGATTTTGCTCGATATTTTTGCTTTCAGAAGGTGTTTTTTGTCGTTGAAAGCTCTTTTTGCCTCTTTTTGGGTCGCCATACTTTCATAATTTTAAAAATAAAGCTACGTTCTCGGCCTTGTAGCTCTCAAAGGTTAAGTTCTATCAAAAGTACATACAACTAATATTGTAGGAAATTTCATCAGGTTTAATTTGTACCTACATAACTTTTCAATACGACTTATAGATTTCGAGACGTAAGCAAAAAACCAAAAAACGGGACCTTCTTTGTGCCCTCCCACTCCCTCGGGCTTACCTCAGAGGGGTGCGGACTTTTAGTATATTTGTCACCTTCCTAACTAGTCCAAACAAAGTTCTGAAGTCAAACTTCCTGCTTAGATCTTTCCATCCACATCCCCCTTTTGAACATTCATTTCCTAAACTATAAGAATAGCAAACATTTCGATTCGAAAAATATCAGAAAAATATTTGAAAAATTGGAAAAATATTGGAAAAATATTTATTTTTCTTTTCTTTTCCGATTGAAATTTTTCCACTACCCATCACTATCCATGAGTACGTTAGCGCTTTCATTCATTGCTGAAATGCTATCAAATCATTTTTGCTTCAAAACTTAAAATGCGAATAACTTTAAATTTTAACTATCAAAATAATGAAATTACTGTTTCAATCTAATTATTTTGCTATAAATCAGTTGGGGTGTATGAGGTTTTGCGCTGATTCATTAACACGTTGTATAAGTAGTCAAAGGCAGAAAAGTTTCACGAATCGGTGAAACGGATTCCTATTAGCATCTGAAAAAAATTACGATGGAAACAAAACGCTTTACATTCAAACTTGCTGACACATCACTAGCATCAACAAAACGTATTAAAATTTTTGACATTTAGTTTTGATGGGATGATACGTCCTGTCTTTCGATTATCGAATGATGAGTGAAATACTGTTTTTTTACGTTAATTACCCGTTGAAACTGTAAATATTTACACGACACGATGTCCGAGATTAACATGGAGAAGTTTGCGGTGCCAGACTTCGTCCCCGAGCGCTACGTGAAAGAGTTAGCGAAGTCCTATGTCGGGGGGGAGGAGCTCACCCAGCAGAAGGAGAAAATTCAAATATTGTCAGAAGATACCGCAAATGCCCTCAAGAAGAATGTCTACGAGAACTACATGCAGTTCATCGAGACGGCGACGGAGATATCCCACCTAGAAGCAGAGATGTACAAGCTGTCTCACTTACTCAGCGAGCAGCGCACGGTGCTTACTACTCTCTCCCACGCGTCGGTCCTCGGCAACGACAACACCATATCCCGCGAGTCCCTTGAAAATAACCACGACGTAGAGGCGGAGAGGGCCGAAGAACAGCGGAAAAACAAACTTAATCTCATCACGGAAAAGGTAGAAAATTGCATGAACCTTTTAGATGTCCCAGAACGAACCTTACTCCATGAAGGAGACTTATTAGAGATAGACGCGGAAGAGAACACTGCCTTACAAAGAATGCATGTTTATTTATTCAATGACTGCCTTATGTTGACTTCGTGGATATCAAATAGGCGTGGACCTTCGAGATACAAGTTTCAAGCCAGTTATCCGATCAGTACTCTGGCTGTAGTAAACGTGCGTGATTTGGGAACTGTTAAACAAGCTTTCAAAGTACTAGCCTTCCCGGATACAAGAGTTTTTCAGTGCAATAGTTTAGCAATAAAGAAAGACTGGCTGGATAAGTTTGATGTGGCTAAAAAGTTGCATATTGAGAAAGAGAATTCAAAGCTAAAGAAAAAAGACAGTCAGGACAAGCCCAAGCTAGAGTTTATGGAGTCCCCTAGTCTATCCGTAGAGGAGTTGCCTTCACCTCAAGTAGCACCACTGCCGGAGTGGCTGGCCGATGTCACCGAAGAACTAGACGTACTGATCGTTGAAAGACATTTCGAAAAAACGTACGAACTGATGGTCGAAGCTCAAAAAGCGTTAAACACCGAAGAATTTAAAACTCATCCTCAAAGAACTGAAATATTGAAAAGAATCGAACAGAAACAGAAAGTTTTAATTGAGATACTGTTGAAAGAGCTTGACGTTACTCATAACTGGAGTCCGAGAGGTGGTCTACGGTCATCCAGACACCCAGTGCAAATACTCAATAAGTTCAACATGACCAGTCAAGCCTGTGAACTCTTTCTTGCTATCTGCAGCCACACAGTCAAGGTTCATGTTAAAGCGGTTCAACTGGAAGGATCCATAAGCAGTTATGTCAAGCAAGTCGGAGAAACATTCTTCTGCTCATTAAGTGATGCCTTAACTGAGTTCATTACGCTATTCCCTAAGAATAAAATTAGCGCTTTCGTAGTCTGGGCTAGCCTCCAGCTTAGGATGCTTATGAGTCAGCTAATAAAGCAAATATTCACGCCACAATGTGCTCTAGATTCCATTTTAGAATGCGTCCAGAGTTTGAGAGATCAATGCACATTATTCTGCGAATTTGGTCTCGATTTAAGATTCCAAATGAACAGTTGTCTACGAACCCCTATAATAAAAGCACTGAGGGAATATAAAGAGAAAGTTGTTGATTCAATGAAAGCAAAAGTCTCCGAAGACAAGTGGACTCCAGTGCCAATGCATACTAAAGCGGGAGTCGGTAAATTTTTATCACAGATGGAAAATTTGGGCCTTATATTAGCTAAGTACATAATAAATGAGACGTGGGTGGATCTATCTAGTAGTACGATATGGTTCACGCAATCTGTTATCACTGTTCAGAAAGTTGGTTTACAATTAGTAACGAGAGACATGATGGATGGTCTTGATGAATGCATTTATGCTGTCTTCAACTCTAGACTTAAACTGTCTTTGGGTAACGATTCGAGTTATGCACAGAAGAATTTTAAGTTCCTTCTGGATACAGTGATGCCTTTAATGCTCAGATGTTACAAAGAAGAGGTTGGGTATGAGAATGAGAAGCTTGTAGCTCTAGCAAAGAAGTTTGGAGTCAATGTTGCACCACCTACTAAGTCTAACATCACAAAATATACAAGTAATGAATATTTATGAGAATAGTCACTTGAAAACAGTCATACATAAAATGTAGTTATGTATGTTGGTGTATGAAATTATTTTATTACGCTGAAGCTTTAATATTGTAAAATATAGATAGTAAGCATGCAGGATTTTTGTAAGTTTATTTAAAAGAAAAAAAAAATGATCAAATTAAAATTTATATCAAGTTATCAATATGAAATTTTAATAAACCATGGACTTGTATTTTCATTTAATACTTCCCCCAGAACTGTTGATCAATAAAACTTATTTCTTGATTATTATAATAATTGTATTCATTATAGATACAAAAAGATTATGGGAAATACACTTTGGTTCTCTTAAATAACAAATACATCTCAGTCATCATCAGAATACAACTCAATATTGCTAAATATGTATTTACATTGCAATAATCATCACACAGCATTATCTTCTCTTCTAATCTAAAATATATATCTCTAATCAATAATAATAAAGATTATATAAATATATAATCTTTTAGGTTTAGAATATGCAATACGTATTACACTGAAACCATGTACATTTCATTGAGGTACCTACCTATACCTACTAGAGACACGCAGACTAAATTTCAAGCTAATTGGCTGAACCTAGCATAGCATGTGCCGGGCGCGTGCTGCACCGCGACGCCCCCAGTGCCCGCACTGCTGATCGTGGTGCACAGATTATGTTAGCGTTGTCTGTTCTATACATAATTATCCAATGGTACATTTTCAGAATATTCACATTTTCGTGAGCCCAATTTACTCCTCTTCCTGCTCGCCTTTTCCCGTTATACGCGGTCGGCTTTCCCTATGTTGACTCTCCAGGCAGCTCTATTTTGAGTTTCTAATATATTATTTTAAATAGTGTCTACTGAGACTATGGACTCATCTCTTAGTACTGCAATTTGTGTCTTAAATATTTTCTTTGATTGTCTCCTTGTTTGTAGTTATTTGTTGAGACCATAAAAATCAATCAGCAGTGATTTCTAGAGTATTTTTATATTAAGCATCAATAGTAGTACATCTTAGTGCTCCTATCAATAGGAAAACAGCATGTGGAAACTCTGCATCAATCAACTAGTCTTTTTTCAATCACCTTATACAGGTTGAAATTGATATCATTAGCATCACTTTAAACTAAGAGTCTACCCATCAAACAGAAAAACTTTTACTATGGGAGTAAACCGATCAGAGCCAAAAAAAAGCTGCTGTTGCATACATTTGAGTCGAGTAGGCAGTTGCAGTTCAGTATGGAACAGCACATTTTTTTTTGCTCCGATCTGTTTGCTCTCATAGTCAAAGTTGTTCAGTTTGATGGGTAGATTCTTAGTTTAAACGGATGCTAATTAATTACATCAATTTCACCCTGTATATTTCTTATTCATAGTAGTCTTTTACTCAGTTTCCATCAAAGTTTCAATAAACGTGCTACCATTGATTAACTTAGTGGTTAATATAATAAATTCCACATTCGAGTCTTCTTGTTGGCTAATAGTCCTTAAGGCGGAGATCTCATGGTAGGTGCAGCCTCCGATGAAGAAGACCAGTATGACCCTGGTCTCGATGTTGGAATTTTCACTGGATATGGAGTTGCGGCGGGCCATGCGCGGCTGAAGAGTCTGCAGTTCATCCAGGGTAGGTCCGGGGAGTAGGCCCAGGACGTCTTGTATACCTGCAATAGATTTAAAATTATTAGCTCAGTCATTTTACGGTTTGACCCGGGACTAATTAATAATAAATATTTTTTTTCGGTATATTATTTAAGAGCGAATTTGAGCTTAGAAATGTACTAAAATAAAAAAAAATCCCGTCAGCAACAATTCCAAATTTAAAATTTAGGTATTATCTCGATATAAAAAACCTGATGGTAATTTTTTTTTGCACATATTTATTTTTGTCTACTTAGAAGGTTTTGAAAAATACATTCGTATTTTCTGATAAAAACCGATTTTTTTAAAATTTATATGCTTATTTTATTCCTCAAAAATAATTTATATCCTTAAATCTAGTTCAAATGAGTGCATTGGTATTAATATTATTAATTTAAAAGCCTTCTGGAACTCACAATTTTGATTTCTACGTTGCGTAGCGATTTTTTTAAATATGTTTTCAGATAGTCTTTTTGACACTAAATGGTGCCGGGTTAAAGTCCAATTAATAATTACTTCCCACCTCTCCTAACAAAACTCCGTAAAATGACTGGGCTATATAAAGAAACACGAGATTACTGATACGATTGCGTCGGTGGTGCGTTGCGGTGAGATATGGAAACTCAGTCTTGAGGTTCGGGTTTCAATCCGCACACAGGACATGCCATGTACCAATGAGATTTTCTAACTTATGTACGTAAAACCGACTGCCTTTAAACGGTGCAACGGAATATTGTGAGGAAACATGCATACGCTGAAGAAGAAATTCTATCAATCATGGACCTACGTCCATACACGCTCCTGTGTACTTGTGCTTGGACTGTGGGCTTGTGCCCTGCAGTGGTACGTATATAGGCTGATGATGATTATGTTACTGTTTTTTTAGCGAGGGTCACAATGTATGGTACTAGATTCTCGCACGAATAAATTAATAGTGTGAGGTCAATTTGCTGTTAGGTTATTTTCAAGCAGCTGCAGCAGCATACAACATCTGATTTATTTCATCTAGAGCAGAAGTGACTTCAGCGGATAATCGCTTAATGTCATCATAAGTAACATTTTCTACCGATTTTCACAAACAATTTAAAAATCTATTTTTGATAGAACACATCAGATATAAGAAAACTGCTCCATGCACTCTGAGGCGATATAAATAAACTAAATTAGTCTAATTAGTATAATTTATTTATTTATCTTTATTGGTTATCAAACAGCAAATTACTTAATCTCTAATACAGCAAAATTTAAATTTTACAGCGCCAATTACATGATAACACGTTTTAAAAACTGTTTAAGGTACAAAGGACAAAACGTAAAAAATATGAAAGATTTGGACATATAAAAAGACTAATGTGCTTCTACTTAATGACCGAAGTGTTTGTCGAGTATGTTAATGTTTTATGTGTGTAAACAATTGTGTTTGTATTGTGTTTATACTATAAAAATATACTGAAATGAAATGAAATTTGTTTAAAAAAAATGTTATTTATATGTGGTTTAATAGGCTGCATTCTTTACTGCGTCCTTCGCTCTTTTGGTATGCTGTCCCAGCGACATGAAGAAGATATCAGAATCGTACATAAGGTCCTCGTGAGCGTCAATACATCGGTTCAAAACAGAATTCCTGGCATAATAATCTGACTAAAATGGCTCATGTTTGAGGAAACCAACTTTTATAGCGATTGTTTAAACATTACACTTCCTCTTGGCAGACTAACTTTTATATTATAACTAGGTCCGTGTTACTATACTAGTATAGTATCTAATCTATTATAAAACTGTAACAGGAAGTTTGTCGGTACATTGAAGATATTAACAAAAAAAAGTTACGATATGGTTTTTAGGTATCCCTGATTCCATATCACCAATTTTTGGATTTTTTGTCCGTCTGTTTGTTAGTGTGTTTGTTTGTTTGTTTGAACGAGTATCACGCAAAAACTACTGAACCGATTTTGATGAAACTTTTTTTGTTTGATAGCTTATGATTTGACTTAAAATCTGGTATATAATTTGTGCGGACGAAGTCGCGGGTTAACGCTCGTCTATTATAAAACTGTAACAGGAAGTTTGTCTGTACATTGAAGATATTAACAAAAAAAAGTTACGATATGGCTTTTAGGTATCCCTGATTCCATATCACCAATTTTTGGATTTTTTGTCTGTCTGTTTGTTTGTTTGTGTGTTTGTTTGGGTGTTTGTTTGTTTGAACGAGCATCACGCAAAAACTACTGAACCGATTTTGATGAAACTTTTTTGTTTGATAGCTTATTATCTGACTTAAAATCTGGTATATAATTTGTGCGGACAAAGTCGCGGGTTAACGCTCGTAAGTAATAAAATAGTAAACGTTAGTAACGTTTACTATTTGGTAACAAGAATAAATATTGCTTAAACTTTCGACGACGAACTAAGTAGAAATAACCTGTTCTTTAAGTTCAGTTTGATGGTCTGAAGCACCACTTTAGATATGTAACATATTTAAGTTTATACCCTGTATATGTATTCTATATTTTTGTCTAGTCTTCTTCTTCTTCTTATCGTGTAGGCAGCAACTAGGCAACTAGCAAGCCCTGGTGTCAGAGTTTTTTCAGACCGCCTTACGGCCTCTGACGTGGTTTTTATGTAACGACTACTACCACCAGAGATAGTAGCCGGGACCAACGGCTTAACGTGCCATTCGAAGCACGGAATCATCTTTCTTTTCAGACAATCAGGTGATTCAACCTGCAATGTCCTCACCAACTGGGGAAAAACGCACAAAGTGACATATCACTAGGTGTCCCCCGTGAGAATCGAACCCATGACCTCCGTGTCGAGAGCCCAATGCTCTTAGCTATTAGACCACGGAGGCAGACCGTTTTGTCTAGTCATCATTCTAGTACCTTCAGTGGGACCAGATAATATTTATTTTACTTTTTACTAGCCGTTGCCCGCGACTCCGTCTGCGTGGACGTTAATAAAGTATCATACGCGTCAACCCAGAACATAGTCTATCTGTGAGCCAAATTTCCTCCAAATCCGTTCAGCAGCTTATGCGTGATGGAGCCATTTTATCACATTCACATTAATAACAACAATCGAAACAAGTCATATCTCTCGTACAAACGAAACATTGATAAACTGAGTCATTTAATATGTTTTCTATATCGACAAATATCAACCATACCTAAATGATGGATGATTAACGAATGATTCATATCATTATATTGTATTGACATGAACTGATACACGACAATTTCAAGTTTCTTATAAACTATGACATGAAATTATTTAAAACGAGCGTTAACCCGCGACTTTGCCCGCACAAATTATATAAGGTCTAACAAAATTAGCTGAAACTATTTTAAGGGGATGATCAGACCATCAAACTGAACAACTTTTTCTATGGGACCAATATCGAAATAGCGAAAAAAAAATCAGCTGTCCCATACAAAACTGCAAACATAACTGGACTCAAATGTATGAGACAGCTGATTTTTTTTTGTGATTTCGATATTGGTCCCATAGAAAAAGTTGTTCAGTTTGATGGTCTGATCATCCCCTTAAAATAGTTTCAGCTAATTTTGTTAGACCTTATATACCAGATTTTAAGTCAGATCATAAGCTATCAAACAAAAAAAAAACATTAAAATCGGTTCAGTAGTTTTTGCGTGATGTTCGTTCAAACAAACAAACAAACAGACAGACAAAAAATAAAAAAAATTGTGATATGGAATCAGAGACACCCAAAAACCATATCGTAACGTTTTTTTGGTTAATATCTTCAACGTACAGACAAACTTTCTGCTACAGTTTTATCTAAACTATTATAAAACTGTAACAGGAAGTTTGTCTGTACATTGAAGATATTAACAAAAAAAAAGTTACGATATGGTTTTTAGGTGTCCCTGATTCCATTTCACCAATTTTTGGATTTTTTGTTTGTTTGTGTGTTTGTTTGTTTGAACGAGCATCACGCAAAAACTACTGAACCGATTTTGATGAGACTTTTTTTGTTTGATAGCTTATTATCTGACTTAAAATCTGGTATATAATTTGTGCGGACAAAGTCGCGGGTTAACGCTCGTAATTATTTAAAATTACTACTTACATCAAAAGTACATGTGAAATCTTAATTTTGTTACCTTTTCACTAAGATCAAAGTAAAATTACTTAACTTTGATCTAAGCCTTTTCACAGCATCGTCGTTGTCTTTTCTGGATAAAAAAACTGTACCGTAGGGTATTTGACACCATGTAAAATATAGGTTCTATTGATGGCATCTGTATTGAATATGAGTTTTGGAAACCAACTATTTAGTCAGTTAAGAAAAAGAATGGATATTTTAAGCCTTCGCCTTCGCCTCGGTCAACAATTACACGACATCTGAGACTTTTCTTACTTTCCTGCTCTCGGTGTGTAATTTACTATTTCACCCCTCCGGGCGGAAAGCGTCCACTTTCATCCCGCTGCGCTACGCTAAACGAAGTTGCCACTTTCCGCCTCAAAAATAGTATACTAACCTCGGGCAGTAAATAAGAAAGCCTCAGATCACATGTTTGTTGACATTTCTTACTTTCCTGTCCTCGGAGTCTCGTTTTTTCTTGCACTATATGTAATGGAACTTAAAATATACATTTTCTATATAGAGTCTAGACATCAGTGATTAACGTAGAACAGTTTTTAAAAATCTGTCAAATACCCTAACCTATCCTATGACATCGAGATGAATGTATTTTGCACTATCTATACTATTACAAAGCTGTAACAGAAGTGTCTGTACATTGAAGATATTAACAAAAAATAAGTTACGATATGGTTTTTAGGTATCCCTGATTCCATATCACCAATTTTTGGATTTTTTGTCTGTCTGTTTGTTTGTGTGTTTGTTTGGGTGTTTTTTTGTTTGTTTGAACGAGCATCACGCAAAAAGTACTGAACCGATTTTGATGAAAATTTTTTGTTTGATAGCTTATGATCTGACTTAAAATCTGGTATATAATTTGTGCGGACGAAGTCGCGGGTTAACGCTCGTTATAAAATAAAACAGTTAAAGAAGTGCGTCTGACCCGTGAAGAACTGTAGATTATATTCTAGTAAGGCAATAACGTTATTATCCCAAAGACAAATCTAATATCAAGCAAGTGGGTAAACTAAACTAATCTTTTTACCCGAATGATATTGATGTTATGATTTTGATCGGTATGTACGCACGGCGAAATATCAAGCTATACAAAACCAATATAAGCTGGCCGCACGTAGGTAGAGTAACGTATAACATGTCGCGACCAGCTTATATTGGTATTGTATAGCTTGATGTGTCGCCGTGTGTACTGTATTATACAACGTGTTTATGAATAAACGCAAAACTATAAATTTGTTTAGAATCGAGAGCAGAATCGAATTATCAAGGTTTCAAAATATGAAATGATTTGTTAGTATAATTTACAATTTACTGAACTCGATGTCAACCCACTGCACTGGCACACTCACCCACCCTACCTTAAAGAAACGCGCGGGGAGTCATGTGATGCGGAGTCACATGACGCTCTACGCATCCTACTTACCTATGTATGCTACTTACTCACAAATAAGATTCTTAAAATATATTCATGAGCACGCTAGCGCTTTCATTCATTGATAATAATAAATTCTTTTTGTATTAAAACTTAAAATGCGAATAACTTTAAGTTTTTATTAATAAAAAAATATATACGGTCGAATTGAGAAACAAATTTTGAAGTCGTATAAAAATAATGAAATCAATAATAATAATAAATACCTTGGACATTGTCACAAAAATTTCTAGTCCCACTTAAAGTCCCTGGACTTGTATTATGATGACTAGACAACGATATAGAATACATATATAGATACAAACATCCATCACTCTGGTACAAATATTCATATTCATCATATAAATATTTGTCCCTTACGGGATTCGAACCCGCGACTCTCGGCACAGCAAGCAGGTTCACTACCGACTGTGCTACCGCGCCGTCGATTAATTATTGTTTTAATATTTAAATATTTCGTTATAAATCAGTTGGGGTGTATAAGGTTTTGCGCTTATTTATTAACACGTTGTATAAGGTAAGTAGGTAAGTATAGTGTTAACTTACCAGTCCATCCTTTATTTTTGGCAATATGCTCGCTAAGTCGTACGGTCAAAGGTGTATATTTGCTTGCCAAGTAACTCTTTTCCTTCGCTGCTAGCTCAGAGTCGTCCATCGTTAAATGTAGGGTCTGGAAAATTCACACAATTATATACCGTGTTAACAAATGAACACAAAATGTATCGGAAACTGAAACCAATTTATTTAAAATTGATTTTGCATTTTAAAATATGCAAAAATATTAAGAAATGCATGAGTATCTCCAACCAAGGCCTACAGAGATAGGATCACTCACCACATAAATACGTTTTTTTTTAAATTAAAAATGGGTTTGCTCTTGACCTCAATCCAGTCCTTAGGACAATGATTCCCATCATCATCATCATCATCGAAGATGTTGCGAGCTAACCCAGAAGAAGCCTATTCACTCGTACTTTAAAGTGATTCGAGTTATAAGCGCTCGGAAATACTGACGCAGGCATGGCATTCCACTCCTTGGCTGTGCGCATTATAAAAGAATCAGAAAGGCGCTTGGTGCGGATATGTGGGATATCAACCAAGAAGGGATGGTATCCCTCGGTGCGTCTGGAAGTCCGATAGTAGAAAGGGGAAGGCGGGATGAGCTCATGCAGCTCTTGGGCACACTCACCGAAGTACAATCTGTAGAAGACCGACAAGTAGGCTACTCTGCTTGCTTTGCCTCTAAGTGAACTTCTCAGAATAAAGCGATTAAAATTAGGTTTTAAAAGCTTTATTCTGAGAAGTTACTAATACATTTTATTAGTAACTTTATGTTTTACGAGCGTTAACCCGCGACTTCGTCCGCACAAATTATATTCCAGATTTTAAGTCAGATCATAAGCTATCAAACAAAAAAGTTTCATCAATATCGGTTCAGTAGTTTTTGCGTGATACTCGTTCAAACAAACAAACACACAAACAAACAGACAGACAAAAAATAAAAAAATTGGTGAAATGGAATCAGGGACACCTAAAAACCATATCGTAACTTTTTTTTGTTAATATCTTCAATGTACAATCTTCAATGTACAATCTTCAATGTACAAACTTCCTGTTACAGTTTTATAATAGTATATAGATAGATACTGGATGATTATTTTACCGTTTTGAAATTTTCAGGGGTAGTTCAGACCATTCAACTGAACAACTTTTACAAAGGGAGCAAACATGAAATCGCAAAAAATCTGCTGTTTCATACTATGCCTACTCGACTCAAATATATGAGATTGAAGATATTTTTAAACGAATTCAGCTTTTCTTCTATAGTAAAAGGTTTGATGGTCTGAACCACTTCTGAAAATTTCGAAACGGTAAAAAAAACCAGTATAAATTTATTTTATTTTATTTTTATTTTATTGGAAAACCAACAGCAATATAATACAGTAGTTACATGAGTATAAAGCAGAAAGCCAATAACAGGTTTAATAATAATAATTAAATTACAGGTTTAATTTATAAATGGACAGCTTTTTCCTGTGGTGACTCATACATATCTGCAGTCGACTCGAAGCTATGACCTGTCCATGTGTGTCAACCATATAGTTATTATATCTTAAGGAATAGAGGAACTGGCACCTGAGGGAGCGAGATGTACCTAGCGGTACCACTGTATATTAGAAAGTGATACGTGACGCGAGGCAATAGAACTGTTTTTGGGATCCTATCGCAGGGTAAAAATTAGGTTTCTGTGAATAAATACTAATGCTATTTCATTAAATTATCCAAGATTTCAAGTTAGACTCAGAATCAGGCGGAGGACAGTCGCCTTTTGGTAGCTTTTTCCGATTCAGTTTGCATAGAATGTGCTGCCATCTATTAAATATTTCACAGAACTATGAAAAACAAAGATTTTATTGTCTATGTCAATGACAAATTCACAAAAAGGCTACCTATCTTGGGTAATGTGCGGGTCGTTTGTAGTTTTCGTTCAATTTCATGCCGATTTAGTGATGTTCTGGAGTTTCTGTAGTTCTCTTACCAATGTTTAGATTACAGGAATAGTAAGGATACTGCAATTTCATTCGATCGGTGCGGGATTGAACGAAAACTAGCATTCAAAACAATAATATCCATCGGCATGAGTAGATATAAGTAGGTATGTATAGTATAGGTTGAATTATTGTTGGTGAAACATAGATGGCACTAGCTAGCCTTCAATTTAACATAAGGTGGATGCATAATAATTTTTTTTTTTGGTTCTGTTCAAGGTAAAGGGCTTATAATATCCCATACAACCGATGTCGTCAATAAAATTCTTTCATATATAGCAATTAAAACATTGGAGTTCGATGTTTTAACGCTTCTTTGGAGTTTTGGAGGCAATCGAGAATCGCAGGAAACGCAGAGAAATCCACAGGATAGAGGTGAACCGGCCGCTTTGCCGCGCTACAAAATGACGGAACACTTTTCCTGTTTACGACCCATACAACTTCATATTTCACTGAACTGTATATTGTTCACTTGCACGAAACTTTGTTACGCAAAACAACACCTATTTTACGAACCAAAACTCACTATAAACAATAAAAATTCAATAAAATATGAGGACTCCAAAAGTAGCTGAAAAACAACCGCCAAAAACTCGGATGCAAAATGTTGCCACGAGTGGGTTCTCTTTTCTAATATACTTATATTACTCTTTGCTCAGAATTATAGACAGTGCTCGAGTTTTTTTCTGCAATTAATCTCCTGAAAACGGTTTCATTAGAAACTCATGTCAGTTCCTCTATTACTGTAAGGTATAATAACTTTATGGGTCAAAACGACAGTACATTTGGGATAAGATAACATATGACTATATAGTGAATGAGTCAGCCTGACAGTGGCAAAGCATGCCTGCAACCATCCTTACATACGAGTACAAAGGAATTGCGCGTGGTCTTCAGACCATAAGAATGTGATAAATACTGAAAAAGAAAACGCACTCAAGTCATACACACGCACTTGGTCATACACATACACACGCACGCACACACTCATCTCAACAAGCATGACCAACCTTCCTCAAGACAGCGTATTGCCTGGTGCCAGTCTGCGCTTTCAGCAGGCCACACTTCTCCAGGTTGCAGAGGGACAGCCAAGTCTTCAGCCCGTAGACCTGGACTATCTCGCGCTTGTAGTATTCCAGCACTTTGGGTTTCAGGCCAGACCCCGTCACGCATTGCAGGCAGATCAGTCGCAGTACCTGGGTGAATGAATCACTTTGTACTTAAAATAAATGTATTTACTTAAACTACTTCTTGTTAAACCTCGCGACACGAAACTCTAGCGCTCGAATGAGTGAATTTAGACGAAAATAGTGTATGGAGGTACTACTGGGAATGTTCCTCCATTGAAATCTTCCACCAGGCTATGTGTGAAGCCTGGGGACCGGCCGTGGTCCAACAGTTCTTAGTTGGACCTTGTATATGGATCGAAACTCTGTGATAATTTCTCTTGCGCGATGTATGTCTTGCATTCGATTGTGAACCTTATTTGTAGTAGGTTACGAGTTATGTATTCACGGTGAACGTTGTCTATGTATGGAGCATATTTCCGAGAGCGACGGTATCGCCATCTGTTAACTTGTGGGTGCTGACATCAGTAGCAAGTCCCCACAAGTGCATAGTGTCTTGTACATACGGTCAGCGCAAGAGATTCGTGTCGCGACTTATACTTGAAATAAATATATGATTGATTGATTGAAAACCCGATCACAAAAATAAAAAATCGGTTTCTGTGAGTAATTGCGAATCGAAAGTGAAATCGTGGATTATTTTGAGAAATAGAAGTAAAAATAAAAATTTAAAACTTTTTAGGGGGTTGTTTAGACCATCAAACTGAACAACTTTCACTATGCTATGAGACCAACATCGAAATCGCGAAAAAATAATCAGCTTTCCCATACATTTAGCTCGATTCGATTTGTAGTATAGTATGGAACATCCGATTTTTTTTTCGCGATTTCGATATTGGTCCCATAGTGAAAGTTGTTCAGTTTGATGATCTAAACTAAACCACATTCAATGTTTATTTGTATTTTTGTAACACCTTGTATACTAACACATTTGACTTAGAATTGTAGACAGTGCTCGAATTTTTGCCTGCCGATAAACTCCTGAAAACCTCCAAAAACGATTTCATTTGACAACATAAATGTCAGTTCCTCTACTCCTATATAATAACTTTATGGTTGCAACTCTATCTATACAAAGAAAGCGCGCGAATTTGCTGTTACACGTTTCTACACCCCCCTACTACTAACCACAGGCACCTACTCAGTTAAACTTAGACCTGTAGTTCGATTTGATCTTTCTTTCTTATCGTGTGGGCAGAGCCCTGGTGTCAGAGTTTTTTCAGACCGCCTTACGGCCTGTGACGTGGCTTTTATGTAACGACTACTACCACCAGAGATAGTAGCCGGGACCAACGGCTTAACGTGCCATCCGAAGCACGGAATCATTTTTCTTTTCAGACAATTAGGTGATTCAGCCTGCAATGTGGGGAGGAAAAACGCACAAAGTGACATTTCACTAGGTGTCCCCCGTGGGAATCAAACCCATGACCTCCGTATCGAGAGCCAATGCTCTTAACCATTAGACCACGGAGGCAATTGTTTGATTTGATTTGATGGTTGATCACCCGGTATTGTATAAAGCTTATGGTTTTGTATGTGTATAGTAGGGATAATAGAAGCTGATGATGATATCGCACAAACCGTCTTTGATATTAGACCAGTGATTTCACACATTCGAATTTATGCGTTAATCTTGTACGAATTAGAACGCGTAATATTAAAAAACAACTCCTGAAGACGAAAGAGCAAAAGGAATTAGGAATGCCATTGGATACATTTCTTTGTTCCATCAGTTTGGTGGAAGCGAGAACATTTTCAACAATATAAGATCTACAGTTTGATGGTCTGATCATCCCCATAAAACAGTTTCAGTTAATTTTGTTAGACCTTATACAGGGTGAAATTGGTATCATTACCTTCCTTTAAACGAAGAGTCTACCCATCAAACTGAACAACTTTTACTACGGGAACAAACCGATCGGAGCAAATAAAAAATCAGCTCTTCCATAATAAACTGCACTGTCGACGCGCGACTTCGGGACTCAAATGTATGCAACAGCTGATTCTTTTTTTGCTCCGAACGGTTTGCTGCTAAAGTAAAAGTTGTTCAGTTCGATGGGTATATATACTCTTAGTTTAAGAGGATGCCAATGATATCAATTTCACCCTGTATAATAATTATTTGTTTATTTATTTACTAAACTAGGCATCTTTCGTATAGTTATTTACTTTATTGAGGGGCGCTTTCTGTGCTATTAGGTCCTCGATGAATGGACAAACTTTCTCGTTGTCGACGCAGTTCAGGAACTCCTCCTCGCACTGTATCGTGTCGTGGAACTCGAAGCTATCCGTCGTCTGCAACAAAACGGAAAGCATAGAACATTATTGTTAAAAACATACACGGATGAGCCACGTGTCTCTTCCTGTTTAAAATAGGCGATATCTTAGACGATTTATACAGGGTGAAATTGATATCATTAGCATCTTTTTAAACTAAGAGTCTACCCATCAAACTGAACAACTTTCACTATGGGAGCAAACCGATCGGAGCTAAAAAAAAATCAGCTGTTGCATACATTTGAGTCGCGATTGCATTGCAGTTTAGAATGGAACAGTTGATTATTTTTTTGCTCCGATCTTTCCGAGTTTGATGGGTAGACTCTAAGTTTAAAGGGATGCTAATGTTATCAATTTCACCATGTATAGGGAGGTGCCTCGCGTTAGCATTTCCCCTTTAACAACGTACAAGATCAACTAATCATGTTCATTTACATACAATTTTATACCTTATATCACTAAACGAGACAGCGTATAATTGCGGAACAATAAATTATCACATTTGTGGTTCACACGAGACTGTTTTTCATGATTTTTGACATTAAAAATAAGAATCTAAAGTAATGGAATAAAGTCCAAAGTTGCGGATTTCATGCTACCTCGTCCCCCGAAAAAAGTGGCAGAAAAGTTTGTGAGTAGAATTATACGCGTAACTTGTCCATATATAAATAATCTAAGCGTATAATCAAAGTGCATGAAACGTTAGTGGGGATGCTCCTAAAAAGTCGCGCGATACCGACGCGACGTCAACAGGCGGACATTTCAGCTTCACCACTAGTAGTTTTTATTACTGTGTTTTATGCACTTTGTTACTACGTACCTCCTTCACATACTCGGCGATGGCAGTGTGGGTGGCGAGGGACTGTTTGTTGGCTAACATCTGCGGCAACCGCTGCACAAACTGCTTGATCTCCTGCACAGACTTCTCGTTGTGTCGCTCGTCCAGTTGATTTTTTATCACGCGAGCTCTTTTCGATAACGCTGCTCCCACCTTTGTTGGAAAGAGGCAACGATGTTATTATAATTGATTGCAATGCAACATTTAAACGATTTGTTATTTTATGATAAACTAAAGTAAAAACTAAAGAAATGAGCAACAATATCTATGTTAAAAAATATTAAAACACCTAACTAGCTGGAATCGTACTTCACTACGTAATTCTTAAACAAACTTTCACCACGTTTTCACACTTTTGGAGGATCAACTGCGAAAAACCATTTTTAAATGAGTACCTAGATTCCAATTTATAAACATCCCATGCCATAAGTTGTTGAGAGAGTTTTTTTGATGGCCCATAATAATTTTGTTTTACCCTAGATGTTTAATGTTAGTTATTTTCAATTCTCTATTTTTATACGGGAACTTGTTGTCAGGATCTGACCATCAATTTGTCTTTGTAGAAATCAAACTGTTATTTAGCTGTAAGTTCTCCAAAAAGGAAATAAATAAACAAAAACTTACGACCGTAAAGTTGCAGTCTCTTAGCTCAGCGAACAGTTCCTCACTGGAGTTGAGAATGATGCGCTTTTTCTCTCGCGCAGTCGCCTCGGGGCTCGGGTCGTCGGCCGCGACGAACTTGTGCCCGGGGAACGTCGCCGTACTGTTCTTTATGCCGAACAGTTCATCTGAGACGAAGAATAGTTTAATATTGTTTTATTATTGCAGTTATTAGGGAAATAACGTATGAAGTATTGGAAGGGCAAAAACAATAAAACATTTTTTTCATTTCATTCTCATTTCATTTTTTCAAGGACTATCCACCCTATAAACATGCAATTAAGACTCGTTACTGAAAGACATTTTATAAAACTCATCTACTCGACGTCGAGTCTTCTTCTATCGAGTCGATGGCATGCCATTTTATATTTTTTCCAGCCCAGTATTTTGCCACACGGATAGCACTACCGGCTGCGTCCATACGCTCCTTTCGCGTGCATGTTTGCGGGCAGGAAAGGCAAGATACGAGGTGACCCATAGTCTGAGGGGCAACACCACATTAACACCTCAGGTCTAATCCATCGATAAAACCCCATTTGGACAGGTTTTCCTTACTCCAGCCGACTTGAGTTCGGAGCCTATTTAAAGACCTCCAAATTGGCCTGGGTAGTTTATATCCAGGTGGAAAACTTTCCGGGGAGAAAAACAGGTTAAGCACCGCTTGGTCTTATCAAGCTTTGGCTGGGTGACCATTTTTTTGGTTACTTATTTAATGTCGACCGTCTCCGTGCTTCTTCGAAGGTAATCTAAATGGCTTTTATCTGTCTGCTTTCACAAACTGCACTGCACTTAAATGCATGAGTGCAGTGCAGTTTAGTACCTATTGAATGTCATACCGATGACGTCGTATGTGAGCTGGGTGGCCATGAAGCTGGTGAAGTCCACGGCGCGGTCCAGGAGCAGCAGCTAGTCTATGCAGGACGAAGGAGATCCTCTTGGCCTGTTCCTCTTTGTTCAACCGACACAGGAGGCCTTATACCTAGTAATATAATAACAAGACATACCGACGAGACCCTCGTACGTGAGCTGGGTGGCCATGACGCTGGTGAAGTCCACGGCGCGGTCCACGAGCAGCAGTTGGTCTATGCAGGACGTTGGGGAACCTCGCGGCGCCGTGCCCTGCTCCTCTTTGTTCAACCGACACAGGAGGTCCCAGACCTGGTGATATAATACACGATTATCCTGCTAGTATTACAAAGAGGATGGATTCCAATAATGATCAGCCTATATATTTCCCAATCCATGGCACAAGTCTCCTCCCACGAATAAGCGTTAAAAGAAGCGGAATATATAAGGAGGGCCTGGTGCGGATTCTTAAAGTGGAGTAGTGTTAACTTCCTGTTAGACAATTTTGAATCTGCAGCAATAGACACCTGACCAGGATCCACTACGCCACACTTACCCACGTATACAAGGTGTTACAAAAGTACAAATAATTTAGACCATCAAACTGAACAGCTTTCAATATGGGACGAACATCGAAATAGCGAAAGAAAATCGGATGTTCCATACTAAACTACAAATCTACTCGAGCTAAATGTATCCGACAGTTATTTTTTTGAAGTCTGACAAATAAAATAAAAATCCTCGCCATGTTGCGGAAAATCATTGGAACTAATTTGTGTACTTGGAACACTGGCATTAAAGGTTATAATCGATTGCAGCGCCCTCTAAACCAAGTTATTTATAGTCGGGTCAGACTTAAATAACCTATCATCATCTTTCATAGCCCTAATCCACTCACTGAATGCTATTATATCGGCCGTTTGCTATTTATTATAAGGACTGGCCTTGCGGTAGCATTTCCCCTCTGCCACGGTATAAGAACAATTGATCATGTGCATTTACACTTAACTTTATACCTTATCACTAAACGAGATAGCCTATAATTGCAAAACACTAACCACGAACTTATGACGTTTGAGTCTCACGAGACTACTTTCATGATTTTTTAACATTCAAAATAAGAATCTAAAATTATGGGGAATAAAATCCAAAGTTGCGGATTTCTTGTTACCTCGCCCCCCGCAAAAAGTGGCAGATATGTTTGTTAGCAGAATATCACGCGTAACTAGTCCCTAAAAGTAGTCAAAGGCCGTTTGTGATGAGCTTAACTCTAGCAGCCTCTTTTAACCTGTTTAGCAGCGAGTCCCTTGCCGAAGACGCGCGGTATGATCCCATACAGCTGTTGTATGGTGCGCAGCGCTTGCGCCGCGTTGTAAATGCACGTCGGGTCACCCTCCAGGTAGTTCTCTCTGTTTTCATTAATGTTACTATTAGTTTGATTGGCGAGCGTGCTGATTTAACTATTATGTACTATCTACATAATAGTTAAATCAGCACGCTCGCTGACAAACGTCATACGCCACATGCGGGTAGGAACGCGGGCGGAAAATAATTCCGCTTGTCAATCTTCGTTTGCGCAGAGCAGGCCCGAGTCCCCGACAAAACCCGAAGTCATTTAGTAATCAATATAATTTCGCGCGCTATTAAAATTAAAATTCTATTAAAATATTAAAATTATTAAATTAAAATACATCGGAAAGACTTATAAAACTGGTACTACTGCACTAAGTGAGGTGTGGTGATTGAATGGGACAGTGTTGTGGATTTGTGATGGCAGCGTAATGAGCGTACTACATCTTCCACTGAGCCAGACTTAGCCGCAAAGGTGCGTTCAAATAGGGATGAAGACAAAAAAATTATTACTTTTTTAAAAACTCTTTGATATCTTAAACACTAAAGTGAAATTAATTTTTGAATATCTTTAAAAATGACTGATGTATAAATGTTCAAAATTTACGATTAGAGCGAGAGGCACATATAACAAAAGTGACGTCATAATTGAGTATTGTCATACAAATCATGACGACTTGTCATACAAACACCTGTTTTGCATGAAAGAGATAGAAGATGATAAAAAACATTTTTAAAAAGCTTATAACTTTTTTGTTTTGTATTCAATTGTAATTTCGTATGAAAATTTTGATATTAAATTTACCCTATTACTGTAATTCGTCACAATATATGGATTTCCAGGATCAGTCATCATCCCTATTGTATTTGTCTTTCAGAATATGCATGCATGCATATGTTCGCGACTATATTCCCCGAGGGGCAGTCAGAGATATAATGGATCATATTTGAACACACTGCGACTAAGTCTGGTGAGGAAATACTCCACAAATTTTCCTAAGCAGGTGACTGAAGGAAGAAACTGTCATAGAAGATATATTGACAGATGAAAGAAAAAGAAAATAATCAAAGAAATGGCTTATTGTTTTGAAAACAGATTGACATGGAGTGGATTCAACACACAAAAAAAATGTGGTGATTAACAAACACTCTATTGGTGGATTATTTCCTCACATTCAGCCTTGCTGCCTCATACAATTCTCTTGGACGGACAGCCAGATAGTAATGCTTTTAATCTGAAAATTATTATCCCCTCAGGTACCTACCTGAAGTCATTCTGTAGTTCCAAAG
Source organism: Agonopterix arenella (assembly GCA_927399405.1). Lineage (NCBI taxonomy): Eukaryota > Metazoa > Arthropoda > Insecta > Lepidoptera > Depressariidae > Agonopterix > Agonopterix arenella. The sequence continues at coordinate 8,807,012 of OV656710.1, forward strand.
ACATGACGTCGCTATCAAAAGGGAATATGTCACACTTGAACTCCTGTACGGATAGGTTGATGGCAACACCTCGATTCGTAAGATGCTTCTCACAAAGTTCACTTTTCCTTGGCACGAAGAACAAGTGGAACTCGACAGGCGTACTTTGTTTTGATCTGAAATAAAATGTTAGTAGATATTTCGGTGCTTGCCATGAATGTAATGAGTTTTCTTTCCTTATCCTATTCTAATTTTAAAATAATGACGTCCAAGTTGGTTTTAGATGATTTAGCCAATGTCTAGTTTTAATAGCAATAAAAATGCTTGACATTATACGGTTATAAATGAATGTCGGTGACTTCAAGGTTCTTTTAAGAAAAGAACACTATCCTCAGCCACCTTTGGAGCTTCGTTGTAGGCCGGGGAGGGGGCAACCGACGACAGACGACGACGCGCGACGTGACCACCCAATAGCAGATCTACAAGACGACTCCTTTCTTTACTTAAGGCTGCACCAAGCCGGCAGCAATGACTACAATATGTGACATTCTTGTTTTTTGGAAATGTTGTTTAATTGTTAAGAAATAATTAAGTATATAATAAGTAATTTTTCAGTACTTTACTACCTACTTTCAACCGTAGTATTAAGGCTTACATTCAATAATTTCAACCTTATTATCTTTAAGGTGCTTGCAGAGGGGTCAATTTTATACAAAACTTTGACGCACAATACGCATAGACGGTATTAATATAAACAACTTTGTGTATTGTGAAAATCTAGATGCCGCGTCACAAATAACATTTGCAATTTATAAAATAATTACGAAGATATAAAGCTTTGAAATTTTTCATACAAAATTTTAAAAGCTTTATTTGTTGCGCGGCAACTAGATTTTCTAAACAATTTTTCCATATATAAAATATATCTTTTATTAATTCCGTCTACGCATACTGCGCGTCAAACTTTTGCATGGACTGAAACCACCTTAAGTGCTACCTCTGGGGTAATAGGAAATACTATATAAGCCACATTAGGGCGGATCAGCGCCAACAACGAAGGGATCAGAGGCAGTCGCCGTAGACGAAATCGGCTAGGAGTAGCATCAACCCAGAGACACGTCAGTTGGTCACGACATCACGCAAGAACGGCTGGACCGATTGCAATGAAACTTTGGTGGGTTGTTGTGAACATGCCAGGGAAGGTTTATGATAAAAAAAAAAAGGCCAAGTGTGAGTCGGGAAAAAGAAATTCTGAGGCGGTACGAAGTTCACCGGGTCAGCTAGTAACAAATAATGCTTACCTAAGTGACAGTATGTAGTCAGCAACCAGATCCATGAGAGACAGTTTTGGCCTTGCAATGAACACAATATGTTTCACAGATATAGTGGGGAGACTGCCGGGCCGCAATGGGAACATATCTGCCACTTCGTGCTCTTTCAGCAATGTGTACTGGGCCACTAGACCAACGGGACCAGCTAGCCATTCATCCCAGATTATTACCTAAGAAAGATTTTAGTTCCAAGTTACAAGCCTAACCAGTCACTATATAGGGTCCTTCTTAATATGCTGATACTTTTTTAAGGGGATGATCAGACCGTAAACTGAGTAACTGTCTGTATGGGACCAACGTCGAATTCCCGAAAAAAAATCTGCTGTCCCATACATTTGGCTCGAGTAAGTTTGCAGTTTTGTATGGGACAGCAGATTCTTTTGAGACCCTATATTATGGTTCCCCCACTGACTCTGCTTTTCCCATAGTACATCAATCAAATATTCTTTATTTTGCCCCTAAACATAAACAGTGAAATAGGGAGAAAAGAATACAATAGGCCCAAAATAAGGCGGTGGCTACGTGTCATGGCAAACGCAACTTTCACTCACTGAAAAGCTCAGGAAAAGGTCTCTAATGCAGGCACTTTATTCTCGCCGCGAACAGCCGAGAATGAGAGTGTGGATGCCCTTCATTGTACTCGTGGCGTCATAAGCCATAGTAATTTTCCTTGAAAGTTTTCGCCGAGAAGTTCTCGCGAGAGTGAAGTGCTTGCTTTAGAATAAACTCAAGAATATTATCTGCACATGGCTGAATAAGAACAAACTTTTTTAAATTTCGCGGGCTGGCATTAAAATAGTGTGCGATCGAAAATAGCTATCAACTTGTGCCAGAAAGAAAAATTGCCCGGTACGCGTCGGGTCCGTGTAATAGTCAAAGTGGGCGAATTTGCCTTATTCGATTTTATCCAGAGGACAAGAAATATAGCGTTGGCGCAAACTGGCTAGAGATTTTTTTGAGTGCTCTATGGTGATCCGAAAAGAGTTATTTAATAAATATTTCTGTAATAAGGAAAAAAGAGGTTTTACTTACTTTCGGCCCCTCGCATTGTTGTAACAGATTCAACAACTCTTTCCTCATGGTTTCCTGAACAAGAGCCACGTTAAGCCGGTCACCAGACAAGTGCGTACTCATTTTTGAATCTTTCATCATAATTTGAGTAGTTTTGGACAGAATTATCTATTAAAATTTATAATTTTCCTCAAAAATGTAAGCAAACAAACAATAATTCAGGAATGTCATAAACAAATGTTGTGTCACTTGTGTCAATGTCACTGTAATTTTATTCAAATATTTATCCTTTCGGAAAGGTGATGGGAACTAGCCCTTACAGCCGTTGTCTTTAGTTATATTTTTCATTGAACCTAACCTAACCTACAGACCTAAATTGAAATGCAAGGGTGGTTCAAACATTCCAATATTCAAGTGCATTTTACGTGAGGATCAATCCGAATCAAATTTGAGCGCCTATATTTATATCTCACTTTTACTATAATATTGTTCTCCATTAATAGCACATATTATAAAACTAATAGGACATTATTAAACTAATTCCACCACATTAACACAATAATAACCACGAAAAACTAATTTAGAAAATTAAGAAACAAAGCCCGTTCTTTCACGGTTCCCGCGCAAAACTCTATGTCACTGTCAGTCAATCGTTGTTGTTGTTTATTCTTCTACCTTTCGGAAAGGCAATAGGATATAGCCCTTACAGCCGTAGTCTTCATTCGTTTCACCTTTAGTTTTTGTTCTTATCGGTTATCCCGCCTAGTTCAGACTATTAGCCAGTATTTTAGTCGAGTGTACATTTTGCTTAATTAAAAAAATAAACATTTTAAAAAGTAAAAAATAATTCGGTCACCTATTATTTTTGATGTAAGCAAAGTTTTATTTCCTCCCTTTAAGATTTTAGGTCAATGAGGGATTTTCCAAAAGCCATTAAAAAGAAAAATTAGTTCCTAATGGCTCGATAGATGGCGTTGACGAGACAGGGGTGTCCGACCTTGCAGATAGTAAAATACAAATAAAATAGTAAGAATTGATGTTTTTGAGTAAATAGCAAAATATGAACATATATTTCGTCAACGGATGCGTCTGACTCAGAGACATGCATTTTTATTCGGACCCCTCTCTGATCAACGCCATCTAGCGCCGGTTTGTTGAACTACGTTTGACTAGCTGTCAGAAAACTCCTCATTAATGCGTATGGGACCGCTATGAAATGGCCATTGATTTTTTTTACAATCACTTGCGGTCCCCGACAGATTAATTGACCTAAAATATCATAGGAAATAAAACATACTTTTGCTTATTTTACATCCAAAATAGTAGGTGACCATAGGCGAAGAATTTAGTAGGTGACCGAACCACTGTGGACCGAATTTATATTGATTGATCTGCGCCTGCGGCATAGCTCCTCGATAAATGTTTTATCGCGCCTGCTGGCTCGTTCGTTCGCGCGCAAAAAGAAAGAGAGGTAGGGTGCGATATATATGTATCGCGCCGTCATCCCTCGGGTGCTGAGTGAACCAGAGACTTGTGACCGAATTATTTTTTACTTTTTAAATGTTTGTTTTTGGCAGGAAGCTGGCATAGGTATTGTCTATATCTTAGACGAAGAAGTTTTCGACGGTCTATACCTTGGAGGGCACACTGCCTAACAAGCGGTGAAACATTTAACATGATATACATACTCCTTGGTGGTCGGCAATGATTAAATTCCCGTCTATGTTTTCGACGTTACTTTGTCCCTTTCTAATCCAATGATAAAAATTAAAAAAAAGGTTTTATTTAATTTTCGTTCTTAAAGAAAGGGACACAAAAACGTTGGAAATATCGACTACGGAGATACGAAAGAAGGTCGAACATTACCGACCGCCATGGCCAATTTTCTTGTTTCCATGCTTGTGAGGAAGAGTGGCATCCTTTAATGATCCTTTATGATTCTAAAAATCTTGGTTTTTGGCGTTGGTTTCTTTTTTTAAATTTAAGTTTAATGGTATTTCGTAATTTGTATGTTACATTTTAGTTTAGTTTTTAGTTTAGAAAACTGCTGAACCGATTTTCATGAAACAAAGGAAAGAACACTCTAGAAAAATTAGCTTCCCATAAAAATCGTACGGAGGGAGCAAATAATTTAAAAATCGTAATTATAGGAAAATGTTTGCGTCGGGGGGAGCAGCGTTGAGAAGGCTCCGTAATGTCTTCCTACTGCCAGCAAAACTGCGCTTTCCCAATCTCTCTTATTACCGGTCCTCGACTATGCTGATGTTGCCTATACTGATCTGAATGAGGAGCAACTAAATAAAATAGCTTCTCCAAAATTTCGCTACCAATCAGGTTCATATTGGGTCTCTGGAAATACGACAATGTTTCCGAATTTCGTATCAAGCTCAAGTGGTTGCCGATTCGTTCTCGTAGAAATTTCCCCATACTTTCTCTTCTCTACTCTGTACTGTTCCTTCCCTTCTTCTTATCGTGTCGACTTCAAATTCTGAACAAAGTCGCTAAATAGTAGCTTGCCAGAATCGGGCAACCGATACTGCACCGTCGCTAGCGGTCATGAGCTCCTCCTGCGTGCAGGTGTTAGGGCACGCAGGGCACGATGTGAGATGGGTCATTGTTTGTGGAGCTCCACACAAGCAAGTCACATTTTGCGCATCCGATAATCCCCACCTGACCATGCTGTCCCTACTGCGGCCGACCTGGGTTCGAAGTCGGTTGAAAGACTTCCAGGTCGCCCAAGGCAAGTCATGTCCAGGCGGGAGGCTGGCGTCAGACTGAGTCAGACGGCGACACAAATGGAGTTGGAAGGGACAATTTTTGTCGCCATAGAGTACACCTCGCTTGCGCTGGGCCAGTATTCGATGGGTCGACACACTTCATAAAGCTGCGTCGGCTTGGCAGCCTTTGCCATGTTCCTTCTTATCTCAAGGATCGGTTCACTTTTCTTCACGCCACCCATGATCGAGTATTGCGATCAGTCCGGAATCTACAACTAGCTATGCCTACACACACATCTTCCTTCTATGACAAGTCCTTTTCACTTCAGTCTGTACGCTTATGGAGTGAACTACCTCTGACTATTAGAAAAGCTCCTTCACTACCTGTATTTAAAAAGACTGCTCAAAGACTCTCTCTGACTAAGTACTTAGAATATGTCCTTTTTTACTATTATATTTTTATATTTAACAGCGTAGTTATATATATATATATATATGTATACATATGTGTATGAATATATATTTGTTTGTATTTATGTAAGTATACATTAGTTTTACTATTATCTTTTATGTAGACAGGTACATAGGTACCTAATTAATAGTGCACCGCCGTAGTATTTGTCTCTGTAAATAGTTCTTCCATCCAACGGTTGTCTGGAAGAATTCTCTTTTAGTGATAAGACCGCCGTTCTTACCCTTTCTTACTCTTGTAATAAATTGTATTTGTCTATTATTGGTGTGAAAATAAAGAATATTTTTCTTGTCTTGTCTTTCTATTAAAAAAAGAATCCGCTTCGAAATCGTCCACCCGTTTGAGAGCTACGATGCCACCGACAGACAGACAAACAAACAGGTAGACCGCCACAGGCGTCAAACTTGTAACACCCCTCTTTTTGCGTCTGGGGTTAAAAGTCATGTAGGTACCTTAATTAAATTAATAATTATACTTAGTTAAAAATTACCTACTTCACAATTTCTAACAAGGAAACTATTTTTGACATTTGAAAAACTCCATTCTCTATTCGAAATACAACAGGTTTCCGAGACCGTGACCCTTTGCGTTCGTTCTAATAAAATCAGCTGTAGTTCAAAGTCCAATACATCACTGAAATTTCCTGAATATGTGCCTATACAATGTAGGTAGACAGGACCCTTATCACTTGCGTAGAGAAGGCGGACTGCGCGCGGCGCAACATCGATTTTTCCAAACAAGCCATTCCGTGCGAACAGTGTCATTATAAACACGTTTCCAACAAACTCGTGCCGTTTCAAATGTTTATCAAAATAAAAACTTGTGTAATGTAAGTTTTGCCCGGGAAAATATTAAATAATGCGCAGCTTCGCTTCGTCTGATGGCCGCCCAAAATAAATGTAAGTGTGGACGGAAAATTTTCAAGTTTTCTTTTCGTGTTTTTCTTTTTTTTTTGTTTATGCAAATTTATGGTTTTTGTAGGGCATTGGAATCGTTAACGCTGCCGATGCCGATGCCGCCTGACTTGATAAGAGGTTGCGTGGGTGAAAATCGGCCATGTGATGATTTGAAATGTTTTTATGTCGGTCTAAGATAACAAAGCTGGCTTTTGTGGCATTGTTTCTATTATAATTTGGTAGATTATGTTTTTTGTTTTTCTATTGTTTTTATAAGAGTAGAAAATTGTAGCATTACTTCGTATTACATACCTACGGTTGAATAAATTGAATGCAACAGGGTGTTCATTCGATGGGAGATAATGGCCTTGACGTTTCCTTCGTTGATGAAGCTAATACCTATAGGTAGATAATACGCGCGTATACATACTGGTACCTACTTAAATTAGCCCAGTCATTTTACGGAGTTTTGTTAGGCGGGGTAGGGAGTAATTATTAGTTGTACTTTTAAACTGTAACCGACACTATTTAGTGACAAAAAGACTATGTTAAAACATATTTTGAAAAATTCGCTTCGCAACATAGAAATCTAAATTGTGTGTCCCAGAAGACTTTTAAATTAATAATATTAATACCAATGCACTCATTTGGCTTAGATTTACAATATTATTTATTTTGGAGAAATAAAATAGGTATTGAAATTTAAAAAGTGAGGTATTTATTAGAAAAAATACTAATGTATTTTTCAAAACCTTCTAAGTAGAGAAACATATTAACACCATGTTCGAAGCAAAGCCTTAAGTAAATAAGTATGTGCAAAAAAAAATGTACCATTAGGTTTTTAAGAACGAGATAATAGCTAAATTTTAAAATTGGAACTGTTGCTGACGTGATTTTTTTTTTAATTTTGGTACATTTCTAGGCTCAAATCGGTTCTTCAATATTATACCGAAAAAAAAATTACTTATTAATTATTCCCGGCTTAAACCTTAAAAAGGCCAAATATTGAGTCCAATCTCAGATTTTTTTTTGGAACGCAAAACAACCAATTTATATTATTTTTTATACATAGAGCGGCAGATAGTTTATTTAACGACCAATATAGAGAAACCTTAACAACTAAAATTAAATATAAGCACCGGCCACATTCCTGTAGGACTGGCGCACGAAGGGCTCCACCACCATGCATTATTAGGTAGGACCATAGATCACAAAACTAAAGGGAGATGTGAAAAGGGGGCGGGGCCAGGGTCGCAGCAATAGCGCAAAAACGGAACACATTGCTCGCGACAGTAATGATTCAATATATTATGAGACCGCAATGGATAATGAGCTCATTCAAGCTAACAAAATAGTTTCTATCGCGTGGTACTGGTGGTGATGCGGCACTAGGTTTCGTACTCAGCATCTCTCTAGATCTCTATGGGTGGGACCAAGAAAAAAATATTTTCTCAAAATATAATTTTTTTTCTAACGCCCGGGCTACCTTTGCGTTGTATGGGACATACCTATACCACAGAGCCTGTATACTATATTAACTACCATATTTCTGTTTTTGGGTGTTATCTGTCTTCACTTCACGCGAAATGTCAATTCAATAGGTGCAGATGCACAAGTTGAAGCGGTACATGCAGACAGACAGACACAATGGACAAAAGTTTAAGGGTTCCTTGTTTAACTATACGGACCCTTAAAAAGGACCGTGGCAATAAACATTACCATCCTTCTGACGCAGTCGGGTAAAAATCAAATTAATATAAGTACACTCTGAAACCATAGCTTATAAATTATAATACAATAGCAAATCAAAATCAAATTACAGTTTATTTTGACTCTTGACATTTAGGACCCCTTCCCATTTCCCAAGCTCATTGTCATTGAAGAGGTTTGCAATCACGCAATCTATTACCAATTTTCATCTTTGAGGGTTTCGCTAAACCCCAGAGGACCTGCCAGAGTTATTGATATTGCCATTTCTCAACAACATTTAATATTAAGGTAACATAAACCACCCTTGAGAAGGGAATACCATACCTACTATATAAATAACACACTTTTTGGCAAATTATAGCTTATCAAATATATATTAAGTACGTTATTTGTCTAAACTACTTACCTCTTTATTGTTGTGTTTGTTAAAATAAAACTAAAATTAAGTCTCGCACGGGACTTGAACCTGCAACCTGCCGAAATATTACTATTACCTAAATATTAAGTTTATGGTTTTGTTCGGAGGAAAGTTATTTTGCGTTTTCTTTTGTTTATTTATCGATTCAGGAGAAACTATTTTTATGTTTTGCATTCATTTGGCAACACCACGTACCTACCTGCAGTGAGCGCAAGCTCTGCATTCTTATAATCATCATCAGGCCTGTCCCAAGGCGCGCCACAAAACTCTGTTCTCGGCCTTCCTCATCCAGTCGCTCCCCGCTACCTTTTTAGGTCGTCTGTCCAGCGGGCAGCAGGGCATCCCACACTACGCCTGCCAGTTCGCGGTCTCCACTCTAGAACTCTGACACCCCATCGGTTGTCAGTTCTTCGGCAGATATGACCAGCCCATTGCCACTTCAGCTTGCTAATTTTGTGAGCTATGTCAACCACTTTAGTTCTCTGACGTAACGCTTCATTCCAGATGTGATCTCTCAAGTAACACCGAGCATAGCTCTCTCCATAGCTCACTGAGCTACCTTGAATTGATGAACTAGCCCTATCGTCAGGTTCCACGTTTCCGTACCATAAGTCTTCACTGGCAGGACGCACTGATTGAACACCTTCGTTTTAGGCCGAGGAGAATATAATGATTGAGTTTCCCGAAAGCAGCCTATCCTAGTTGGATACGCCTGTCCAAGGTAGACATAGTCTTGCACGACTTCTACCGCCACCTCACAGACGTTGACGCCGAATTCTTATAAGTATGTGTCATTAGTTCTTTGTCCATTAGAATTGACGACGGGCTCACTACCTGTCACACTAGACTTGGGCTCATCTAGTGACATTTTGATATAAAAATTATAAACAAAGTTTTTTTCCCTTTTTTTTAATGTAAAGTACTACCGTAGTACTACTTACAATAGTTTGTATTACGCGGTTGGAATCTTTTGAAAAAATATCCGGATAAATATAAAAAATGTTTTATCCTCTTGAATATATGCTATCATTAAGGGTTATGTAGGTACTATGTACATAAACATAGAGGTCGTTTTCGCGAAGTGGTCGTGAAGTCTAATAACCTGCAAGTCTCGTTGGTATGATGGATTGCCCTTCGGCATTTTGAGACCCTGCTTAGCAAAATAAATGTCGGTGGAAAGCTTTCACGAAAAATTGTGTTTGCGGGCAATTAATCTTTTTTTTTACGCTGAATCGGCTCGAGATAAGAAGAGTTTTAGTACCTACCGGGATGGATGGATGGAAGATGGTGACAACTTAGTCGTTATTTTCTCACTACTGGAGATTAGGTAGCTTGAAAAGAATGGCCATCATCAGACATCAAGAAATTTCTTAACTTTGTGTATTATTATGTCATTCTAGAATGATTTGGTTTTATAATTTTTTGGAAATTCATAAGAATTCATTTAATTTTTCGAAGAAAACGGCAAAATTCTGACCGGACCCACGCGCTCGTTCACGTCGATTAATATGGTGAGTCGTGTTCCCGAACGGATAAGCCTTAATGAGCTGGCAGTTGCGCTAACAGATCACGGTAATTACTTAAAAAGGCTAAAGCGACCTAACATACACGATCTAGACATCCCTAGAATTTATACAGGGTGTTACAAAAGTAAAAATAAAAATTTAAGACTTTTAAGGGGGTTGTTTAGACTATCAAACTGAATAACTTTCACTATGGGACCAACATATAAATCGCGAAAAAAATATCAGCTGTCCCATACATTTCACTCGAGTAGATTTGTAGTTTAGTTTAGTATGGAACAACATAATTTTTTTTCGAGATTTCGATGTTGGTTCCATAGTGAAAGTTGTTCAGTATGATGATCTAAACCACCCCCTTAAATGTTTATTTATATTTTTGTTACACCTTGTATAGGAAATTAGGAATAGGAATACCCTCCCATGGGAGCTGGTTAATTCCACATTTATTAACATAGACATAATCTGCTGAATAGTGTTAGCGCTGATAGCTGAGAGAGGATTTAAATAAATAAACTATATATTTTCACAGATTACAGTTATAGCTCTTAGATATTCCGATGTTATAGTTTTTTAAACAAATTATACTGTATGTTTCGAAGTAAATCTTATATTCGATAAAGTAGTCAACTTTACTTAAGTAGTGACTTGACTACAATGGTAAACAAAGTTTTACTTTAGTAGATAGGTACATTCTTTTCACTTCAATTTAAATACACCTTTCTGTATCTAAATAGTACATTATGATAGAAGTGAGCCAAGTTGGTCATTGCAGCCAAGGCGGGATTGCAGCACGAGCCGCCAGGCGAGTGATGCATTCTAGCCGAGGGCTGTAATAGTAATGACCAACGCTCGCGCGTTTCATACGACGTTTTTCAACATACTTGCGAGGAAAAAGTAATAAAATTTTAGATGAATATTTGTGCAAAATAGCGCCGGGCTCCTTTTTTTTATTTTGCGTTCCTTACCTTTGGTTGAGATAGCTATGCGCGTGCAGGTCGACAAAGAGACAAAGACGTTAACCGACATTCAACCAGGGATATTTTTTTGTAAACAACATAATATTAAAAACTTATAAACTTAATGTTTAAGTATGTATTTATAACACAAATTAATGTTTATTTTTGAATATAATTTTTTTTTATGAAATGAAGCGTTTATGATACATAAACGCTTCATCCGGCTCCGGAGCCGTAATGCATTAAGGTGGATAACAATGTTAGGTTTCCATTTTAAGCCCTATATATTCGACTTCACCGTCCCGTAAATACTGTAACGCTTTTCTATTAAATTATAATCAATTCCATTCCATTTGTTACTCGTACTGTAAAAGCTCGATCTACTTACGGTAAATCCGAAAGATAATTTTTTTCTCATAAGTTATTATGAAATATAACACTGTCACAAACCATTATAAAAAATAAAAAACAGCCTAGTTCGGTGACTGACTGACAACGAACAGTCTAAACTACTGAAGATAGAAACAAAGAATTTCATTTGGAAAGACGTTTATTCTACAGAAAATATGTAGAGTAGATTAGAATATGAAGAAATTATTTTTCGAAAAGGAGTCAATTTATTGTAGGCACAAAAGGTTGTTTACGTTTATTGATGGCGTTAGACTCTAAAAACATAATTTAATTTACACGTCCAATTCATCATGATGATGATGAATTGGACGAAAGATTAGGTAAAAATGCAAACGGAATTATAAAATAAATATAAAAAATTCTCCTTTTTTACTTTTTTTGGTAAGATTCTTTTTTCCTATTTAAAACGGCACGTGTAAATCAATGCGTGTATAGGAACATCTTAGATGTTAATACGAAAATAAAAAGAAAAACCAACATTTGAGATATACCAAGAAAAGATGCGCGCCAACTATGATTACGAGACACTCCGTTTAGATGAAGTAAAGCTAATATTACCACAATATAATCTAGAGATTATGAGAAACAAATCGACAAGAGTTCCATAACTATACGCTAACTATACGCTAACATTTTTATGTTAGCCTATTTCCCATACTAAGATTGAGGATCTTTTTTAGACCTATTCTGAAATCCACGCGGACGAAGTCTCGGGCAAAACCTAGACGCTTATCAAGTAGAAGGGCCTACCTTATTGAATTTTATGCTTTTCGTTATGAAAACGAGTTCTTTTGGCTGATAATTTTATAAATTTAAATGTGTGTTCTTCGCCTACTCCTCTATGCAATCTCGTGCATCTCTATCTTGTACCTGTATGGAGTGGAATTTGCTTATTCTACTAGAGTTAACCCGCAACTTAAGTCTGCACAAATTATACCTATACCAGATTTTAATTCAGATCATAAGCTATCAAACAAAAAAGCTTCATCAAAATCGGTTTAGTAGTTTTTGCGTGATGCTCGATCAAACAAACAAACAAACCGACAGTATAAAAATCCAAAAATTGGTGATTTGGAATCAGGGACACCTAAAAACCATATCGTAACTATTTTGTTTGCAAATATCTTCAATGTACAGACACACTTCTGCTACAGTTTTATAATAGTTAAGATTATTTATATGAGATTAAATTTGTCAGCATAAATAATGGCATAGAATATCTAGTTGAAATAGGATTGTTAATTTCACTAAGTACCCCGAGTAATATGCCCGAGGCGTGTTTAGCTAACGTAGGCCCGCAGACGAAATTATTGCGTAATAATTCCTTTATGATGTTACTTGTGCGTTAGTTAATCGCACCATTATGTACTTTAGTATATTACAAATTAAATTCCAGCAAAAATATTATTTCAAGAATTGTTTCATAATATACAGTCAGAACGAATAACCCATTCATTTTACGGTTTGAGCCGGGACTAATTAGTAATTGATATTTTTTTTCGGTATAGTATTTAAGAGCAAATTTGATCTTAAAAAGGTCTCAAAATTTAAAATAATCCCGTCAGCAACAGTTCCAAATTTAAAATTGGGTATTATCTCGTTATAAAAAACGTGATGGTAATTTATTTTGCACATATTTAAGGCATTACCATTACACATACTTAGAACTTGGTGTAAATATTTTTGTCTACTTAGAAGGTTTTGAAAAATACATTCGTATTTTCTAGTAAGAACCTCATTTTTTAAATTTCAATGCCTATTTTATGGCTCTAAAATAATTTATATTGTTAAAATCTAATTGAAATGAGTGCATTGTTATTAATATTATTAATTTAAAAGCCTTCTGGGACTCACAATTTTGATTTCTATGTTGATTAGCGATTGTTTTTAAATATGTTTTCAGATAGTATTTTTGTCACTAAATAGTGCTGGTTACAGTTTAAAAGTCCAATTAATAATTACTTCCACTCCGTAAAATGACTGGGCTAGAAGTAGGATCACATTTTGCTGTAACCGCAGCAACTACTACTATATTTAATTTAATAATACGTACGTACCGTACCCACATTACTTAAATAAAAATAATAAAAAATCGGTCAAGTGCGAGTCGGGCTACTCGCGCACCGAGGCCGAGGAGGGTTCCGAACAACCTCACCACAACATATTAAATTAAAAAATATTTTTTTTTACTCCGGGACCTTTATCACGAAACCAACTCACACTTGGCCGGTTTTTATTATTTGTTGTTATACTGTAGAGTTTGCTCTATAATCACACCTGACACCTGTATGTATTACAGTTTTAACCATGGAGCGAAAAGAAAAAACGTTAATAAAAACTAGTTCCTTGTATGAGGTCCCTTAATTTTTTACATTTTGACATTTTTATTATTTGTTAGCAAATCCGCCGTAATAACGCACATTCTGTGAAAATTTCAACTATCTAGCTCTCACGGTTCAAAAAAAGTTACAGCCCTAAATAGATAGGACAGACGGACGGACGGACAACGTAGGCTTAGTAATAGAATCCCGTTTTCACCCTTTGGGTGCGGAACCCTAAAAATGTATTAAAAAAACAAGCTTCAATTGCATTTTCACGCGATATCATATGTGCATGCAAAATTTCAGCTCAATTGGAAACCGGGAAGTGGGTCAAATTTAACTTGCACGATTCTATTACAAACTCTGGGACAGGTAAAACTAAATAAAAGCTTGTAATAAAAATAGATTACAGTTATTTAAATGTGTTTACTATGTAGATAATCAATGCTGTAAAACTACAAAAAAAAAACTCACGACCATGGTCAGAAAACTTTGCTATACAATTAACTATAGCGAATTTTTTACCGTGCAAGTGGTTGCAAGATTTAATAATGTTCGTAGTATTAAATGTACCAATTTTACACAAACAATAATAATATTCTATTCTTTTTAGGGTTCCCTACCAAAAATTGGCAAAACGAAACTTATGGAATCATCTCGGTGTCTGTCCGTCCGTCTGTCACAGGCATTTTTCTTGGGATCGTAAGACACAGCACGGCTAGCGTTCCACCAACGACAAGGCGTTTAAACGAGAAAAACGTCATGCGCGCTCTTTCTGGCATACGTAAAATAATAAAGATGGAGGCAGATCTCGATTTTTATCGTTTTCTTCGGGGTGGCATGCTAGGCCTACAGGAAGCTGAAACTTTGGTACAGTTTAATTAATGGTCAATTAATGGTCCAATGACATAAATAAAATCAAGGGCAGAAATAGACGAATCACAATTTTTTTCCTACAATTTCGTGTTGGGTAACAAATGAAAGCTTTTAAAAATACGAGTCTAAAAATATATTTTTTTGAAACTTTGTTACCTACACAGTATTTTTGAATAAACTTAGAAAAACTGCTGTCGACTGCATATATTTCAAAAACTAGAGCCATTTAAAATCTGAAAAAAACCATGAACATTAGAAATAAGGTGTAGATGGCGGGAAAATTATCATGTTGGAACTAACTTGATTGTTTTTACCAAAAAATTGTTACCAGTGTAAACTGATCTTCAGCTACTATGAGCCTCCATACTTCGTAAGTATTATTTTATGCTGGTTATCAACTATGACCCTTTAATTATGTGAAACCACGTGACATAGGGTACGGAACACTAATTGCCCGCGTCCCGACTCGCACTTGGCTCGTTATCGTAGAGATCTATTACGATAAATATGAACCGCGCTTCCAGTGTTTACAAGTATTTCTAAAGTGTTTACAAGTTTCACAACTCATGCGTGTGCTAAAACGGATGTTATAATGAGAAACCTCCTCCTTTTTTGAAGTCGGTTAAAAACCCGGCCAAGTGAGAGTCGGGCTTCTCGCGCACAATATTACCAAAAAAAAAATTCACTCGCTAAGTGTTCGTATTATTTATTATTACGAGCGTTAACCCGCGACTTTGTCCGCACAAATTATATACTTACCAGATTTTAAGTCAGATAATAAGCTATCAAGCAAAAAAGTTTAATTAAAATCGGTTCAGTAGTTTTTGCGTGATGCTCATTCAAACAAACAAACACACAAACAAACAAACAGCCAAAAAATCCAAAAAATGGTGATATGGAATCAGGGATATCTAAAAACAATATCGTAACTTTTTTTGTTAATATCTTCAATGTACAGACAAACTTCCTGTTACAGTTTTATAATAGTTTAGATTATAGTTTTTTTTTTAACCTACTTCGTCCCACTGCTGTGCAAAGGTCTCCCCTAAACTCTTCCATATATCTCTATCCAAAGCTGTATCCCTCCATTCGTTACAATAGGCATCCAACTCATCGCGTCACCTTTTCCTTTATTATACTTATTTTATTTTTATTTTTTTTATGTGATGTTACGGAACTCTCTGTGTGCGAGTAGTCTGACTCGCACAGGTAATTCGTAGTCCCTAACCATCATACTACCGGCAAACGGCAACTGAATAGATAAGTTTTTGAATTAGATATTTAACTGTAACAAGGTTACCTAACTGAAAGTATTTGTAACTAGAACAGCCATAGTACCATAGAGATAGAGAGATGCCAACGAACGCGCTGAGTACGAAACCTAGTGTCGCATTACCACCAGTACCACGCCATAGAAAGTATTTTGTTAGCTTGAATGTGCTCATTATCCATTGCGGTATCAGAACTAAATGTTCGAATAATCTTTAGTACTACGAAAGCGTTGTAAACTATTTACACATAATATCTCGACTGGCTTTCAGCCTCATAATAAATTGAATCCTTACTGTCGCGAGCAATGTGTTCCGTTTTTGCTCATATTGCTGCGACACTGGCATTGCCCCCATTTCACATCTCCCTTTAGTTTTTGTGATCTGTGGCCAATACCCGTAAATGAAGGATCATAACTGGCAATTTCACAAATCCATGTTTCAACGTTTTTTACTTTTGCTTTTTTTTACTAGCCCACTTCATCCCACTACTGGGCAAAGGCCTCCCCTTTCATCGTTGGCTATAATATCGTAAAATCAATCATATATAAGGTCTAACAAAATTAGCTGAAACTATTTTAAGGGGATGATCAGACCATCAAACTGAACAACTTTCTCTATGGGACCAATATTGAAATAGCGAAAAAAAATCTGCTGTCCCACACATTTAGGTCGAGTAGGTTTGTATGTTTTTTTTCGCGATTTCAATATCGGTCCCTTAGAGAAAGTTGTTCAGTTTGATGGTCTGATCATCCCCTTAAAGTA
Organism: Agonopterix arenella; assembly: GCA_927399405.1. Taxonomy (NCBI): domain Eukaryota; kingdom Metazoa; phylum Arthropoda; class Insecta; order Lepidoptera; family Depressariidae; genus Agonopterix; species Agonopterix arenella. The sequence goes on from OV656710.1 coordinate 8,823,666, forward strand.
GTTTCACCTAATTTTGATAGACCTTATATACAGAGTGAAATTGGTATCATTAGCATCCTTTTAAACTAAGAGTCTACCCATCAAACTGAACAACTTTTACTATGGGAGCAAACCGATCGGAGCAAAACAACAATCTTTCTCTAGCCTTACGCATCCAGTTCGATCCACACTTTTGCATAAATATGTCTCTCCATCTCTTTCTCGGTCTTCACACTTTCCTTGCCCTGTCTTGTGGTATCCATTCGGTGGCTCTCGCTGTCCACCGCGTACAATCCATTCTACAAATATGTCCCGCCCATTTCCACTTCAGAAGTCTAAAGGCTGGGCCACACAGAGTGCAGGCCGGTCTGCAGCCGGCCTGCACCCGTTCTGCAGCTGCACTCTGTGTGGCCCAGCTTTAATTCTTTGAAAAATTCGTGTACTTTAGTTCTTTTTCTGATTTCATGTTGCTAACTTTATCCGAAACACGAATTACAATACTTCTTTTCATTTTTTTTGCATATTGCCAGTTTATCTTGTTCCTTTTTTCTCAGAGACCATGTTTGGCAGCCGTAAGTTAGACATGGCAGGATTGCTACTTCGTATACTTTTCTCTTCAGGCGGTTGCAGAGGGGTCAATTTTATATAAAACTTTGACGTACAATACGCGTAGACGGTATTAATAAGTAACTTTGTATATATGAAAAAATAGTTTAGAAAATCTAGTTGCCGCGTAACAAATAACATTTGCAATTTATAAAATAATTACGAAGATATAAAGCTTTGCAAGCATACAAAATTTTAAAAGCTTTATATCTTCGTAATTATATTATAAATTGCAAATGTTATTTGTTACGCAGCAACTAGATTTTCTAAACTATTTTTTCATATATAAAATATTACTTTTATTAATTCCGTCTGCGCGTATTGTGCGTCAAACTTTTGTATGGACTGAAACCACCTTAATGTTCAAACTTATATCTTTATTTTTCATAATTTCCCTAAGACTCCAGTTCTTTTTCCAAGTTTACCATACCATACCATCGGCATCGACTACGTAGCGATGCTATGGATTTCGTGTTTAAAATAATTTAAGCAGGCAACATGCAAACTTTGTTTATTACTACGGACGACCTAAGCTTTATGAAACAGCTTCTTAGGTTTTAATTTTGTTTTGTGTTAAAACTTCTAGTTATTTTTCTCGCCCCCTAGCAGTTTATTCCCAAGTCCCTTGATTTAACTCTTGTCTCTACTACATAAACACGAAAATGGTTCGGTTTGCGGGTCCTCGTACTTTGAACTAGCTGGTAGTAGGTAGTAGGTACGTAGGTTCTTTGGAAGTCGAGACGACAGGAATTGCTTTCACTCAGTTTTAATGGAAAACTTTTCCAAGACTTTAAGGTTGACACTGACATTGAAACGGCCTCATTTAAAGGCTTTTAGAATAGGTCGGTGCCTAATAGCTTAGTCATTTTACGGTTTGAGCCGAAACTAATTAATAATTGATTTTTTTTTCGGTATAATATTGAAGACTCAATTTGAGCCTCGAAATGTACTAAAATTAAAAAAAAAATCATATCAGCAACAGCCCCAAATTTTAAATTTAGTTATTATTTCGTTCTAAACAACCTGATGCTAATTTTTTTGCACATATTTAAGGCTTTACCATTATACATACTACAAGCATGGTGTGAATATTTTTTTCTACTTTGAAGGTTTCGAAAAATTCATTCGTATTTTCTAATAAATACCTCATTTTTTTAAATTTCGATGCCTATTTTATTGCTCAAAAATATTTTATATTGTTTATTCTAAGTCAAATGAGTGCATTGATATTAATATTATTAATTTAAAAGCCTCCTGGGGGACACAATTTTGATTTCTATGTTGCGTAGCGGATTTTTTAAATATGTTTTAAGATAGTATTTTTGTCACTAAATGGTGCCGGTTACAGTTTAAAAGTCCAATTAATAATTATTCCTTACCCCGCCAAAAAAAACTCCGTAAAATGACTGGGCTATAAGTACTTTCTTGATTTGGCCCATTAGGTACTGTCCATTAGACGTACCTTATGAAAACATTTAGCATTTAGCTATACAGCTGTATTATGATGTCCCAGAAAACTATGCAAATTGATTTGCAAACTAAGCTAAAAGTTATGTTAAATGTTCGTTATTTGATAGGTATACAGGGTGCTACAAAAGTAAAAATAAACATTTAAGGGGGTGGTTAAGACCGTCAAACTGAACAACTTTCACTATGGGACCAATATCGGAATCGCGAAAAAAATCGTATGTTCCATCATCATCATCATCATATCAGCCGATAGACGTCCACTGCTGGACATAGGCCTCGTAATCGCCATGATGCGATGCGTTTGCGATGATCCATACGATCTACTCGAGCTAAATGTATGGGACAAAAGATTTTCTTTTTCGCGATTTCGATGTTGGTCCCATAGTGAAAGTTGTTCAGTTTGTTGGTCTAAACCACGAACTTAAAAAAATTTTAATTTTTATTTTTATTTCTGTAACACACAGGGTGATATATATATCTATAGGTACTATTATAAAACTGTAACAGGAAGTTTGTCTGTACATTGAAGATATTAACAAAAAAAAAGTTACGATATGGTTTTTAGGTGTCCCTGATTCCATTTCACCAATTTTTGGATTGTTTGTCTGTCTGTTTGTTTGTGTGTTTGTTTGTTTGTTTGTTTGAACGAGTATCACGCAAAAACTACTGAACCGATTTTGATGAAACTTTTTTTGTTTGATAGCTTATGATCTGACTTAAAATCTGGTATATAATTTGTGCGGACGAAGTCGCGGGTTAACGCTCGTTTACTATACAAGAAATAGCTGAACGACTTTTATTTGCAACAAATAAAATGTTAATAAAGAAAAGAGATCTTTTATCACTGCACTCTAAGGACCTTATTGTGTAACTACACAATTCAATGGGTAGGTATCAAATCGCCATGGTATTTTTTGGCAGTTCTTTAGCGATTATGCTTCTTAATTTAATCTGCTATACCCCATTCACGGAGTCCGTGTGGCATGGTGCTATCTCTGTCCCACATTTGCATACAAATGACAGGGACAACAAATGATACTGCCCCGCCCATAAGCTTAACCAACCTGTTTAAAATCATAAGGCCTGTTCATACTGTCTGTACTCATAATATTAAAAAATTGTTTTTTAAGACGTAGTTTTTCTAAATTAAATTTTGGTACATTTAAAAGTAAATGAATAAACAAATGAAGAATTTTTGATCCCAACTGTAATACTGATTTAATAACAATAAAATCTAATAAATATTAAAAAATAAACTAGAAATTAAATTTTTAAATAAAATCAAATAGTACAATATAACAAATATAAACAAGGCAAGGCAAGTTCAACCCAGGTCACAGATTCACAACGATCGCAGTGATGAGTACGTAGGAGACGTCTGAACGGTACAAAGCGCATGAACAGACTAAAGATGACTCGCAATGTGAACGCGGCCTATGCGCCTTATCTTCGTCCAATCACAGGCAAGATAAATTTTTCGGTACCACATCGACTCGCTGAACGGGGTATAGTTAATTATTTCAGACAATGGATTATGATAAAAATTTACCTAGAACAGTCGTAATACGTTACCAATCTTGTAAACGATATTAATTGAAAACTAACACAATAGCCCTATACTACATAGCCCAGTCATTTTACGGAGTTTTGTTAGGAGAGGTGGGAAGTAATTATTAATTGGACTTTTAAATTGTAAGTGCCAATGCACTCATTTGAATAAGATACAACAATACAACATAAATCATTTTTGAGAAATAAAATAGGCATTGAAATTTAAAATATGTGATATTTATTAGAAAATACGAATGTATTTTTCAAAACCTTCTAAGTAGACAAAAATATTTACATCATGTTTGAAGTATGTATAATGGAAATGGTAATTGCCTTAAATATGTGCAAAAAAAATTACCATCAGGTTTTTTATAACAAAATAATAGCAAAATTTTACCTTTGCAACTGTTTGCGATGGGATTTTTTTTTAAATTTTTGTACATTTCCAAGCTCAAATTGGCTCTTAAATACTAAACCGAAAAAAATATCAATTATTAATTAGTCCCGGCTCAAACCGTAAAATGACTGGGCTATACTGGGTCCAAATTTGAAAGCATCTTCATCGTAGGCCTGTTCGTCTCATACTTACAGCGCAGCTGCATCCATAGAGAAACACGTTTTTTTCTTATGCCTGTACAGTGTACAATCCTATACTAGAGCTAAGATTAATAAAAGTTGAGAAAAGTTTTGGTATCCACAAATAACTGAAACAGTTGCGACCTCCTTTGAAATGTTTCATCCTTTGAAAAACTGCTATCGATAACTAATTCATTTCCTATCTTTACAATGGCATTGTTAGTTCGTAAGGTAACCTACCTATATTGTTTTTTTTTTGCTTTCTTTTGACGGCGGAACGAAATAATAATATAGAGACTCTGATATAAAGTTCAAAAATTTATATAACTTGTCAATCTTTCATTATGTAATAGGAAAAATACCGTCTCTTCGTTATTTTTCTGCAAAGAAAATTTTAGACGATCTTTTAAAAAGTACGGTTTTATAAAAGAGAGGAGAAACCTGAGTATTTTTGAAATATCAGTGTCAGTTTCTCACACACAGCTGAAAGCTCTTACAAGCATGGTTGTGCTGTCGTTGTTTCTTATTTCCCTTTGTTCTTATGTAGGTAGGTCTACATTTCCTTGGCCCGCTTTCTCTCAGGTGAGGTGGTAAGAGGAGACATACCGTGCAGTGAGAAAAATGTCATACCTATTGTTACCAAAGAATATCTACTGCTTTATTTGCTTTTGTACCCACAAATTAGTAATATTTACCTACTTGGGCGCTTTCTTATCACCTTTTCACTTTTACCGCGTTAGTATTAGTACTATTTCCTAACAAGTATGTTGAAAAATGTCGTATGAAAAGCGTTGGTCATTACAGCCTCTGCTAGTATGCAGCACTCGCCTCGCGGCTCGTGATTATCGCACTAGTGCGGTGATGTTACTTTTTTTTCTATAGTTTGTTTTTAAATCTCAGCAAAGGGTTTTTATGTAAAAAAACGAAAGTTTTTTCTGAATAAATTAATCTGTTTTAGTTGATGTGATAAATCATCAAACAATTTATTTTAGTTAATAAATTAACATTAATTTGTGTTATAAATACATAAATATCAAGTTTATAATTAACGAGCGTTAACCCGCGACTTTGTCCGCACAAATTATATAACAGATTTTAAGTCAGATCATTAGCTATCAAACAAAAAAGTTTCATTAAAATCGGTTCAGTAGTTTGTGCGTGATGCTCGTCCAAACAAACAAACACACAAACAAACAAACAGACAGCCAAAAAATCCAAAAATTGGTGACATGGAATCAGGGATACCTAAAAACCATATCGTAACTTTTTTTTTGTTAATATCTTCAATGTACAGACAAACTTCCTGTTACAGTTTTATAATATTACAGTTTTATAATATATACTATTATAAAACTAACTAGATCTAGTGAAAAGTTTCTGAAAGCGACAACACTCCATACGGAATCTAATTCCGAATCAGGTTTATTCCGGATGTATGTGGCGGACCTAAATCTGTGCCATTACCTACATTTTCCACCATCCCGCAAAGGGTGAGATTAAAATTGGTGGAGGTCGAGGAGTGTCCGTGCTGTATGTAGTATGTAACTGTACTAAATATACTCTTTTTTATTATATGATACTTCGTGCAGCGAAACAGGTTGTCCGTAAATTTGATCTGAAGTTGATGGATGGAGCATGGGTGTCATGTTTCTGAAGTCTCCGTACACAAAGTACACCTATTATTTAGTTCTCTATGTCAAAGGTTGCTGATCTCTGCCCTAAAATATTAATCAGGCCGTAACGGTGTGTCTCGTATGAAAGTATGAACACGACCTATCACCCTTACTTAGTGTAACTGACAGGAAGGATGAGTACTACATATTTCTTTCTAACGTAGGAAATGAAATTCGCTAGAGGTTTATAGTGACGTTCGCTGGGATATGGGACCTTGTTGTCGGTTTTAGTTTCTGAGGGATACGGTCGGTTACGTACTTTTCTCCGAACGTCCACTGTAGACTGTAGACCCGAACATCCCTTCCCGGATTCGTCTATTTCCCCGAACGGTCATTTACTCGAACGGGCATTTTCCCGAACTTCCATTTCCCGAATTCTTCTTTCCAATAGTCCATTTCCCCGTACGGCCATTTCTTAGAATATCTATACATATTTATTTTGAGAAATGTCCACATTGTAGATTTAGGAACGACAATAGAGTCTCTTTGCCCTCAAATATCTTCCATACAAATAAATGAAAATGTATAATTATGTACCTACACATTAAATGCTAGTACGTGATCAGATTGTTCTGGTCAATATTTAACAACATCAATTGTTGCAGCGGGGACTGGGTCAGAGGAGACGATGCCGACGGCGACGGCAGCAGACCCTGCTGATGAGCAGAAGGATCGGCTCATTGCAGCCGTCAAGAAGGAGGTCAAGCAGCTGATGGAAGAGGTACAGTTTGTTTAAGGTGGCTTCAGTCCATACAAAAGTTTGACGCACAATACGCGTAGACGGAATTAATGAAAGTAATATTTTATATAAGGAAAAATAATTTAGAAAATCTAGTTGCCACGTCACAAATAAAATTTGCAATTTATAATGTAATTACGAAGCTTTTAAAATTTTTTATGAAAAATTTCAAAGATTTATATCTTCGTAATTATTTTATAAATTGCAAATATTATTTGTGATGCGGCATCTAGATTTTCTTAACTATTTTTCCATACATATAAAGTTACTTATATTAATACCGTCTACGCGTATTGTGCGTCAAAGTTTTGTATAAAATTGACCCCTCTGCAACCACCTTAACATAAGTCTATGAGAGTTATCGCTGAAGTTAAATAATTTCTACTGTTTTTGTAGGATATTAAAAAACTCGAAATCGCGAAATTACACAATCGAAATAACTATCAGCTTTTCCCTACAAAACTACCCCAAATCATCATCATCATCTCAACCGATGGACGTCCACTGCTGGACATAGGCCTCCCCAAAAGATAGCAATAACATCCGGTCCTGCGCTGCCCTCATCCAACGGGCTCCAGCTGCCTTCACCAGGTCGTCGGTCTACCGTAGGGCCTACCCGCGCCGCGCTTTCCGGGACGCGGTCGATACTCGAGAACTTTCCGGCCCTATCGGCCATCGGTTCTGCAAGCAATGTGCCCCGCCCATACATTCGACTTCGGCCAAAATCTACCGAAGATTTAGCCGAAATTGAAGCATTTGTATTCTGCCATTTTTAGCCGAAGCGAAGATTTAGATTTTTGCATTGTTTTAGTAGGTATATTGTTCTTTTTTGTCGGTAGTTCTAGTACAAGCTTCTGATTAAACCTTCGGCGCCGAAGGTTATGACAAAAGCCGATCAATCGGCTTCGGCTTCGGTCAAAAACTGACCTTCGGTCGGACACTAGAATAACTAAACCTTTGTCTATCAGGCCGTGACCCGTAAGTTCGTACATGAAGAGAGCGGTGGTGTGACCGCGCTGTGCGGCGCCGTCGAGGCCTGTCTCGGGCAGGGGCTGCGTCGCCGAGCGCTGGGCCTCTTCAAGACCAGCTCCACCACTGCGCTGCTCCACAAGATTGCCAAGGTTAGTAGATATTATAAGATGTTAATTAATAAACGCAAAAGCTGAAAAGCTTAATAAAAATCACAGAGTCAAGAGGTCAGATGCCTTTTGTACACAAATTCGAAGATTGACCACTTCAAACAGGAAAAGTTTGCATGAAAAACTACTCATCAAATCTTCTTCTTATCGTGTCGACTTCAAATTCTGAACAAAGTCGCTAAATAGTAGCTTGCCAGAATCGGGCAACCGATACTGCACCGTCGCTAGCGGTCATGAGCTCCTCCTGCGTGCAGGTGTTAGGGCACACAGGGCACGATGTGAGATGGGCCATCGTTTGTGGAGCTCCACACAAGCAAGTCACATTTTGCGCATCCGAGAATCCCCACCTGACTATGTTGTCCTTACTGCGACCGACCTGGGTTCGAAAACAAATCATCAAATACCGTAGATACTTATCGAAGTATAGTTATTTAATAACGAATCAAAATGCTTGTTCAGAACCTAAACGTACGAAGAAATAATTCAGAAGAATTGGGTGGTATACATTTTTTAGCATGTTTATGTGTCCTACAATACCTAATTACCTATTGAGTTCATTTGTTTAAACTTACTAGATTTGAGGAAACAAAACCAAGAACGAAATAATAAATAAAAAGTAAAAGACAGAAATATTCGTGAACGTTAAGATACAAAACAAAATACAGAGGTCAAAGAAAGTTTTCACGTAGCGATTCGTAGCCTGACGTAGCATATTTGGCTATGCAAGCGCTACGAAGTTTTCGTAATGCTGCGTAGGCATATAAATAGATTAATTCTCTTCTTATCGTATGGGCAGAGCCCTGGTGTCAGAGTTTTTTCAGACCGCCTTACGGCCTCTGACGTAGTTTTTATGTAACGACTACTACTACCAGAGATAGTAGCCGTTGGACAACGGCTTAACGTGCCATCCGAAGCACGGAATCATTTTTCTTTTCAGACAATCAGGTGATTCAGCCTGCAATATCCTAACCAACTGGGGAAAAACGCACAAAGTGACATATCACTAGGTGTCCCCCGTGGGAATCGAACCCACGACCTCCGTGTCGAAAGCCAATGCTCTTAACCATTACACCACGGAGCCAGTTAACATCATGCTTACAAAGATAATTCGGCAGTTGTAGCAAAGTTTGAGACTACTTTTCCAAGTTTTGGATATAATTATATTTGTCATAAAAGTGAATCTATAAATTCGATAAGTGCAGTGAACGCAAATACTGTATTTGCGTTCACTGCACTTATCGAATTTATAGATTCACTACAGTATTTGCGTTCACTGGATAAGTGCCTTACATAGAGTTAGTTTTCTCGAGGGTCCAATTAAATATCACATAAAAGAATGTATCTAAGCGGGAGAAGGTTACCGTAGGACAATTTATTACGATATGATTCATTAATTAACTCTACAGGGTGTAAGGAAAAGTAGCGTTAACCTTTGAACCACATACTCTATCCATCAATCTGAACAACTTTTACTATGGGAGCAAAACTGTCAGAACAAAAAAAAATCTGCTATCCCATACGTTTGAATCGAGTAGGTATTGCAGTTTAGCAGATTTTTTTGTTTCTGACAGGTTTGCTCCCATAGTAAAAGTAGATCAGTTTGATGGCTAGAGTATGTGGTTCAAAGGTTAATGATACTATTCCTTACACCCTGTATAAGCAACAAGGAAAAGTGCTAAGCTTAGTCCCCTCAACCTACAGAAGTGCCTCAAAAGACACCACTTGTATGAATACATAGAAAAGGAGCTATAGAAATTTCTCAGAAACGAACGTTTGCCGAAATATTTCATGTCTAATAATCTACTTTTTTTTTATAATATAATTATTTGTGTTTTTTAATAAAATGATACATATTTTATTTGGACTTAATACAAATTTAAATATTAAACAAACGCTAATACCTACAACCTACATAATCTCCTTTATTTTCAAATAATTTTTAATTGGCGAATGAGGTACTTGTCATGGATTATTTTACACAAAAAATACGTTGAAACAAAAATCTGCTCGTTATAAAATGTACATTAACAATTTTGTTCAATTTCTCAATCGCAATCCCAATTAAGAGAAAACATATGACATCGATTCTAAAATTAGATCGCCGAAACGAATACGATTTTTAGTCTAGGAAAGATACGGTTTGAGATTGCATTAAATACACTTTAGTAAATTGTGTTTGAACTAATATTACTGTTAGTTTATAACACTTTTGTCGAGATTTGGTGGTTATTTAGGCTGAGGACCCAGATAAATACCTTCAAATTGATATAATTGTACAAAGATCAAGCTTATTTCTAAAGATATTTCTTCCAGCATACCAGCAAAAGAGACATACAATCCCATACAAATTTATTGTGTAAAAACAAACAGCAAATATTTCAGTTTTAAGGTTATAATTTTTTAATACTTACTAAATATAAAATATCTACTCAAATTTACGTTATTAACCGGTGATTATTATTGTTATAAGTAAAACGTATTGAACGAAGCCGTCCTGAACAAAATCACCAGTTTTCCATTTTTTGTTCATACCTAAATTTAATCTTACTATTATAAAACTGTAACAGGAAGTTTGTCTGTACATTGGAGATATTAACGAAAAAAAAGTTACGATATGGTTTTTAGGTGTCCCTGATTCCATTTCACCAATTTTTGGATTTTTTGTCTGTCTGTTTGTTTGTGTGTTTTTTTGTGTGTTTGTTTGTTTGAACGAGTATCACGCAAAAACTAATGAAACTGATGAAACTTTTTTTGTTTCATAGCTTATGATCTGACTTAAAATCTGGTATATAATTTGTGCGGACGAAGTCGCGGGTTAACGCTCGTGTTTTGTAAATGTCTTAATTATTCCATAATACACAATAAAAAATCGGGGATTATTGAGAATTCATGTTTTTCAGGTATGTATCTACTAATATTTCAAACTATCACCAAAAGTGCAATTAATGCAATCTACTCCATACAAAAATCCGTAGATTTCCCCGACTATTTATCACTTGTAAATAAATGCTTCGCTCGCTTTCGAATATTTAATGTTCGATTTAAAAGATTTTATTGATTTAAAAGAAGATGACGTTACAAAATAGCCTGGAGTGCGAGTTTTGAATCTTATTCGCTGAGCTCAGCAGTTTAAAATGTATTGAAATACGCACTCCTCGTGTCCAATCTGGTGGCCCATAATACTTAGGTACTGACTACCTAAAGAAACTTCACCCGCCAATTCATTGTCGAACCTCTACAACATAACACGATTTATTAACTAAATAAATTCTTAAGCTAAGGTTATGTATACATAGTCTATTAAATAATTGATACTAGGCAGTATTGTACGTACATGCATGTCTTCTCTTGGGTCTTCCTCGTCATTGGCATCCGTCTTCTAGAATGATGCTTCCGATATAAGTCCAGTCAAATCCTTCTTTAGCGCTTGTTTTTTAACAGCGACGCAAAAAGAGGGGGTTAATAAGTTTGACGGTCTGTGTATCTGTCTGTGGCATCGTAGCTCCCAAACGGGTGGACCGATTTCGATGCGGTTTTAGCACAGATCACAAAAACTAAAGGGAGATGTGAAAAGGGGCGGGGCCACTGTCGCAGCAATATGCGCAAAAACGGAACACATTGCTCGCGACAGTAAGGATTCAATATATTATGAGGCTGAAAGCCAGTCGAGATATTATGTGTAATATTAATAGTTTAGTAATAGTTTACAATGCTTGCGTTCTACGAAAGATTATTCGAACGTTGCGTTCTGATACCGCAATGGATAATGAGCACATTCAAGCTAACAAAATATTTTCTATCGCGTGGTACTGATGGTAATGCGACACTACGTTTCGTACTCAGCGCGTTGGTTGGCATCTTTCTAGATCTCTATGGTTTTTTTTTTATAGAAAACTAGTTTTTGCGACAGTGTTCTTAGTTGTTTCATGATAATCTATTCAGTTTTCAAATCAAGATAATTACTTCGATTGAGAGCTTTGAAGGGATCTTATTACTATGCAACCTTCTAACCGAATTCACAAAAAAAGGGTTCACTATAAAAAGGTTCACAAACAACATGATGGAAGAAGGGTCTTATACCCAAGTGAACTATTCAAATCGTAAGGAAAAAAGTTTTAAAGGAATGTCGGAAGGCTTTCAGGTTTTCTTTGTACAGTTCTGAATAGGAAAAGTACACAGAAGACTTTTAGACTAGTTAAATAAGAATGAAAAAGTACCTAATTTTAGAAATACATGTCTAGTAGGATTTTTTATTTATTTATTTCTACTACATACCTATACAGATTGTAATAGTAGATTACACACCGAGGGCAGGAAAGTAAGTAAGGTCTCAGATCTCATGTAATTGTTGGCCGAGGTGAAGCCGAGGTCAACAAACATGTGATCTGAGGCTTTCTTATTTACTGCCCGAGACTAGTATACTATTTTTCTCCTCGAAAGGAGGCGGAAAGCGGCAACTTCCTTTAGCGCAATGCGACGAAAGTTGACGCTTTCTGCCCGGAGGGTTGAAAAGAGAATTTTGCAGACCATCAAATCAAGCAACTTTTTCTATAGGGCCCATAATGTCGAACTCGAAATAGCAAAATAAGATTTGGGTCGATGCATGTCTTGGACATCTGTAATTTCATTCAAATGGGAAAATGTAAAAGAAGAGTAAGCATGTGCGACACTGAGTGAGTGAGAGCGAGGCAGAAATACGCATTTGCTTACATTTTACGCCACGTGGGGAGCAGGGATTGCAGGATAATGACCTATGGTGCGAAAACATGGACCCTGACGATAGGACTAGTTCATAAATTCAAGGTCGCGCAGCGAGCTATGGAGAGAGCTATGCTCGGTGTTTTTCTGAGAGATCACATCAGAAACGAAGTATACGTCAGAGAACGAAAGTGGTTGACATAGCTCAGAAAATTAGCAAGCTGAAGTGGCAATGGGCTGGTCATATCTGCCGAAGAACTGACAACCGGTGGGGTGTCAGGGTTCTGGAGTGGAGACCGCGAACTGGTAGACGTAGTGTGGGTCGTCCTGCTGCCCGCTGGAGAGACGACATAAAAAAGGTAGTGGGGAGCGACTGGATGAGGAAGGCCGAGGACAGAGTTTTGTGGCGCACCTTGGGAGAGGCCTATGTAAAGCAGTGGACGATGATAGGCTGATGATGATGATGATGATGATGATGAGGGATTGTACAAACTGTACGTACTGTAACTGTACTGTAAGGGACGCAGACTGAAACGGTGAACTCAGACCATCAAACAGAACAACTTTCACTATGGAGCCTACCTCAGGAAACGCGAAAAAAATCAGTTGTGCCATACAAAACTGCTGTACCAACCTGACAGCTGTTTTGTTTTCGCGTTTCCTGATGTAGGCTCCATAGTGAAAGTTGTTCTGTTTGATGGTATGAGTTCATCGTTTCAGTCTGCGGAAGCTGTCCCTTACACCTGTATGTTGCCGCTGCTGCTGCCGGTGTTCTGTTGTCTGTGGTCGATGTTCCTGTGATTTTATAAGGATAAACAATTTTTATCGTGATTATACTTTGCTTCAGAAGTGCGATTTTTGAATCTCATACGTTGAACTCAGCAGTTGAAAATGTATGGAGATACGCATCTTTCTACTGCTGATTTGACTTTCAAAAATCATACTTCAGGAGTGCGATTTTTGAAAGTCAAATCAGCAGTAGAAAGATGCATATCTCCATAGTAATTTTGACATTTACAACTGCTGAATTCACCAAATGAGATTCAAAAATCGCACTCCAGACCATCAAACTAAATAATGTTGGATATTGAATATGGATAATTTTGATTTTCGTAGCCAACTCTGGGGTGAAGTTGATATCATTAGCATCCTTTTTTTAAACTAAAGGTCTACCCATCAAACTGGACAACTTTTACTATATAGGAGCAAATCGATCGGAGCGACAAAAAATCTGATTGCAGTTTAGTAAGGAACAGCTAATTTTTTTTGCTCTCATCTCGATTTGCTCCCATAGTAAAAGTTGTTCAGTTTGATGGGTTGAGACTTAGTTGAAAAGGATGCTAATGATATCAATTTCACCCTGTATACTGAAAATTATTTAGTTTGATGGTCTGAATGTTACACTCTGTATAATAGCCCAGTCATTTTACAGTTTGAGCCGGGACCAATTAATAATTGACATTTTTTTTCGGTATAATATTGAAGATCCAAATTTAAGCCTAGAAATGTGCCAAAATAAAAAAAAATCATGTCAGCAACGGTTCCAATTTTAAAATTTAGCTATTATCTCGTTCTAATTTTTTTTTCACATATTTATTCATTCATTTTTTTTAAGGCTTTACCATTATTACATACTTCAAACATGGTGTAAATATTTTTGGCTACTTAGAATGTTTTGAAAAATCCATTCGTATTTTCTAATAAATACCTCATTTTTTAAATTTCCATGCCTATTTTACTGCTCAAAAATAATTTATATTGTTAAATCTAAGTCAAATGAGTTCATTGGTATTAATATTATTAATTAAAAAGCATTCTGGGAAACACAATTTTGATTTCTATGTTGCCTAGCGATTTTTATTTTAATATGTTTTAAGATTTTCAAGAAAGTCTTTTTGTCAATAAATGGTGCCGGTTACAGTTTAAAAGTCCAATCAATAATTACTCCCTACCCCGCCTAACAAAACTCCGCAAAATGACTGGGCTATAATATGAATGTTTTACATGAGTAGACACGCAAAGTTTCCAGTTACATAAGTTGCCGACAGACAGTACACAATTAAACATGAACCAAAGTTAGAAAACGAGACCATTATAAAGTTAAGTTACATTCCAAAGCTAAAATCTGGCTTCAGAACAAATTAATTAATTTTAATGAGGCGGTATGACCCTTTCTAAGTATGTAGGTATATCAGTGTGACTTTAGTACAGTTTAATTCAAATTTAAGTACCTACCCCTTTGGCACCCCTGTGCCCCTGGTACCCCTGGGCACTTTGTTCGTTATTTTATATGAAAATTAACTGGAACCTTTTTTATGTGTTTAGAGTCTTTTTTACCGTTCAATGGCGAAGTAGTAACAATATCTAAGATTTCTCAATCAACAACAACAAATTAAATCAAGTCTCGTGTTTCTATTATTCACTGTTTAGCAGTTCCAAGCGTTTATCGATAAAGACGGAGGCTACTTTGGCTAGTCAAAACTTCAACTATATGTTCAATTTACACGTATCCGCTAATCATACTCCTAGTGTTAGTACTTCATGATATAAGACGCTTTGAAGAATCCTATTTTTTTCACATATCCTCTTAAGTCTTCTTCTTAGGTAACTGGAGGGCGATAAAGGGGATGAGGTAAAAAGTTGGTGGGAGGCAGGGAGTGTCCGTACTGTATGTAGATACTCTTTCTTATACTGTGACTGAACTATAAAAGGAATCTTAAATAGACTGTAATATAACGTTGACTTTGCCTTTTATGGTAGTACCTATCTGAATGTAGGTCGTTGTCAGACCTTTTTAAACTCTAACAGAATGGAGTAGGTTCTCGTGTTTGTTTGGCGGATTACATTTTGCCCACGTCGGGACGGGAAAGATATACATAGGTCTAGACGTAGATATTTAATGAAACCGCACGTAGGTACTATACAGAAGCGATAAGATGAATTTTAACTTTTTCAAATACAGTTTGAGCACAGATTGTGACAAGTTCAGTTCAGTTGAACCCACGGGTTCAGCGCAGCGTGTGTAGGCTTCCCAAGGTTGACCGACGACCTGGTGAATGCGACGGGAACCAGTTTGATGAGGGCAGCGCAGGACCGGTCATTGTGATGCTCTAACACTCAGTTGCAGAAACGCTCATTAAAGTTAAGAGGATAGACCAGTAATGTTTTCTCCATACAAACGTATTCCCCTGTTTTCTCCCTGGATACAACCATTTTACCATACAATCTATGTCACCTCTACCATGTTATGTTTCGGTTTTTTGCATTTATTAATTACTGTAAGAACTAGGGACCTTCGAAAATGACTAATTTTACCGCCCATTTTCAGACGTCCAGTAATCAAATCCATACACAGTCAAAGTTTTTCATATTATTTTTGAAAGAATTATTAAAATTAGTTTAGTTTTGGAGGAGAAAACAGGGGAATACGAAATGCTGATTTCGTCGATTTTTTTGTATATAAAATCGGTCCGTGCTGCAGTTGTCTATTTCGCACTCTAGTCGGCGATGGGGCGGATCTGATAAATACGTTTACAGTCGGAAAAGTGGCCTATTCTCCAAATTGGCATTTCAGCCCGCCTATCCTCTTAATCCTCCATTAAATCTCTTACTAGCTTTTACTGCGTCAAAAAGACAAAAAGTGACAGCAAGAGATTTAATGGAGGATTAACTTTAATATGCGTTTCTGCAACTAAGTGTAAGAGTTGTGGTTCAATCATCTCAGCCGATAGATTACAACTGTAAAGGCATATGTTCAGCAGTGGACATCTATCGGCTGAGATGATAATAATGACCGGTTCACTATCTATAACATTGATTGGAGTTTGGATGTGTGTTTAGAATATTACACTTTAATATTACTTAAGTACCAACATACATAGTCGTGAGCATAATGCTATTATAAGGTCTAACATAATTAGGTGAAACTATTTTAAGGGGATGATCAGACCATCAAACTGAACAACTTTCTCTATGGGACCGATATTGAAATCGCGAAAAAAAATCTGCTGTCCCATAAATTTAGGTCGAGTAGGTTTGTATGGAACAGCTGATTTTTTTTTCGCGATTTCGATATTGGTCCCATAGAGAAAGTTGTTCAGTTTGATGGTCTGATCACCCCCTTAAAATAGTTTCACCTAATTTTGTTAGACCTTATATTTAGGTGAAACTATTTTAAGGGGATGATCAGACTATCAAACTGAACAACTTTCTCTATGGGACCTATATAGAAATCGCGAAAAAAAAATCAGCTGTTCCATACAAACCTACTCAACCTAAATGTATGGGACACCATATTTCTTTTTCGCGATTTCATTATTAGTCCCCTAGAGAAAGTTGTTCAGTTTGATAGTCTGATCATCCCCTTAAATAGTTTCAGCTAATTTTGTTAGACCTTTATATATGCTATACAGGGTTAAATTGATATCATTAGCATCCTTTTAAACAAATCCTTTTAAGCAAACCGATCGGAGCAAAAAAATAATCAGCTGTTCCATACTAAACTGCAATCTCGACGCGCGAGTTCGCGACTCAAATGCATGCAGTCAGCTGTTGCATGCATTTGAGTCGCGAACTCGCGCGTCGAGATTGCAGTTTAGTATGGAACAGCTGATTATTTTTTTGCTCCGATCGGTTTGCTCCCATATTGAAAGTTGTTCAGTGTGATAGGTAGACTCTTAGTTTAAAAGGATGCTAATGATATCAATTTCACCCTGCATATATGTTAATTTGTTATTCAGGTTAATAAAAAAAGATACCTATATATATGGTCTAACAAAACTAGCTGAAACTATTTTAAGGGGATGATCAAACCATCAAACTGAACAACTTTCTCTATGGGACCACTATTAAAATCGCGAAAAAAAAATCTGCTGTCCCATACATATAGGTCGAGTAGGTTTGGATGGAACAGCTGATTTTTTTTTTCGCGTTTTCAATTGTGGTCCCATAGAGAAAGTTGTTCAGTTTGATGGTCTGATCATCCCTTTAAAATAGTTTCAGCTAATTTTGTTAGACCTTATATATGTATAACAAAGTTGACTATAAAACTGTAGTAGGTACGTATGCATTTGGTTTATTTCTAGTTAAATAGTGGAAACGCTACTAGGTATGTTGTCGTAGGTATATAGATAGATATAGATAGATAGATATAGGTACATTAAAAAAATACACAAGTACCTTCCTCGATGCGGCTGACATTGTATGCTTTCTGGCTCCCGCTGGGATTGTTATTTTCGATGTGTTTTCATTTATTAGGTATGTTATTGTGTGTGGCTACGTAAAACAATATTCTGAATTGTTTATTGGATTTATACTTGATTATTGTTGGTTTGCGGGGACTGTTATAAAGGATTCAATTCGTAATTTAAGCTGACTACGATTGTTTCAACAGAACAAGATTGGAAGTTTTATCACCCATAATCAGAATATAAGGCGCTGAGTACGAAACGTAGTGTCGCATCACCACCTGCCTAGCTAGCATGCCACCCCCGAGAAAACGAAAAAATCGAGATGTGCCTCCATCTTTATTGTTTTACGTAGGCCAGAAAGAGCTCGCATGACGTTTTACTCGTTTAAACGCTTTTGTCGTGGGTGGCATGCTAGCAAGGCAGTAACACGCGATAGAAAGTATTTTGTTAGCTTGAATGTGCTAATTATCCATTGCGGTATCAGAACTCAACGTTCGAATAATCTTTAGTACTATGCAAGCATTGTAAACTATCTATGACATAATACTATCTCGGCTGACTTTCAGCCTCATAATATTTTGAAACCTTATTGTCGCGAGCAATGTGTTCCGTTCTTGCGCATATTGCTGCGACACTGGCCCCGCCCTCTTTTCACATCTCCCTTTAGTTTTTGTGATCTGTGGGCTTCTCCCCCTCGTAAAATCACAATACATAATTTATTTATTAATTGTTGATTGCACACGTTACATAAGATGGTATTATTAATTTCTGATACAGCAATCTACCTCTTCAAGGCATTCAATGTCATATAATTTTTATTAAGTACGAGCGTTAACCCGCGTCTTTGTCCGCACAAATTATATACTAGATTTTAAGTCAGATAATAAGCTATCAAACAAAAAAAGCTTCATCAAAATCGGTTCAGTAGTTTTTGCGTGATGCCCGTTCAAATAAACAAACACCCAAACAAACACACAAACAAACAAACAAAAAATCCACACAAACAAACAAACAGACAGACAAAAAATCCAAAAATTGGTAAAATGGAACAAGGGACACCTAAAAACAATATCGTAACTTTTTTTTGGTTTATATCTTCAATGTACAGACAAACTTTCTGCTACAGTTTTTACAATGTCAAACGAAATTTAATCATATGGGTTAAAAACAGTGTGGCATAATATACAGGGTGAAATTGATATCATAAGCATTCTACCCATCAAACTGAACAACTTTCACTATGGGAGCAAACCGATCGGAGCAAAAAAAGAACTGCTGTTGCATACATTTGAGTCGAGTAGGCGTTGCAATTTAGTATGGAACAGCTGATTATTTTTTTGCTCCGATCGGTTTAGTCCCTCCCATAGTGAAAGTTGTTCAGTTTGATGGGTAGACTCTTAGTTTAAAAGGATGCTAATGACATCGATTTCACCCTGTATAAGTAGGCCTAGCATGCCACCTCCGACAAAACGATAAAAATCAAGATGTGCCTTTGACTTTATAACTTTAAAAATGAGCGCTTGACGGTTTTATCCACAGATCACAAAAACTAAAGGGAGATGTGAAAAAGGGGCGGGGCCAGTGTCGCAGCAATATGCGCAAAAACGGAACACATTGCAAGCGACAGTAAGGATTCAATATATTATGAGCCTGAAAGGCAGTTGAGATATTATGTGTAAATAGTTTACAATGCTTGCGTAGTACTAAAGATTATTTGAACGTTGAGTTCCGATACCGCAATGGATAATGAGCACATTCAAGCAAACAAAATACTTTCTATCGCGTGGTAATGCGACACTAGGTTTCGTACTCAGCGCGTTGGTTGGCATCTCTCTAGATCTCTATGGTTTTATCGTTTTGTCGCTTTTTCGTGCATGGCATGTTGGTCCTTATTCAGACTGTTAAAGGCAATTTATTAAGCCACTTTCTTGTTTAGCGCACTATTAATGCAATTAAGTACCTACCTAATGTCAGTATCCGAGATCAACTGCTAAACTTGCCTTCTGAATACAGGCTCTTTAGGTAAAATACTAAAAAAAAATGTTCACCAATTCTAATCAGGTATTGAGCAGTAAAGCAATATGCTAGGAGCACTTCGGCGTCCCACTTTATAGGGTCGGTTGTCGTAAAAATTTTAGCAATACATTGAGATGATGATGTCTTTCATGCTGGTATGGCTAACGTGACTGCTGCTGGTATCATGGGCTTCGCAGTTGTGCCCGGATGTGGCTGAAACATTGTCCTTAAATACTATGTATAATAGACTCCAAGTCTCATATTCAATCTTGTTGTATGGTGGCACTAAAACGTTGTACCTATTTGATTAATAAACTAAGGCCCGATTCGACCAAACGCGAGTAAATTTTATTCTTAGATTAAGTCTCTGATAACTCTAGAGTAAACTGATTTTGCGTTTTACCAACCTTAATCTATGAATAAGTTGAGAGTAAATTTTAGACGACCAATTTTGACGGTGTAAAGCTTATACCGAGACTAATGAAATGTCAATGTCACAAAATTAAAAAAAAATGTAATAAAAACAAACCTAACAAATGAAAACTGTATAACCTCACATTGCAATAAGTATGGATACAAAGACTTCTTTCTTTAGGTGGTTTATACATTCGTTCTTTTAGTATGGGTTTAGTGTGGTAGACGACAAGTGAAGTTATTTCGGAGTAACGAAGAGTAAAATTGATCCTTGTATAGTTACTCTTCTATAAATCAAAGTCTGGTCGAATCCGGCCTTAGTCGTATTTGGTATGTCTTTTTGTCGTTTACTGTCAGCTAGTTGGCAAAAGAGCTCTTTAGAAGTTCTTTTGGCTCTAACATTTTTGGAACGTTGATTTGTTTATAAACATGAGTTATCAATGGGCTGAATGCATTACTATGCTACGTGACTGAAACACCTTTTTCATTTAAGGTCAGGAGTGCGATTTTTGAATCTCATACTTTGAACTCAGCAGTTGAAAATGTATGGAGATACGCATCTTTCTACTGCTGATTTGACTTTCAAAAATCGCACTCCTGAAGTATGATTTTTGAAAAGTCAAATCAGCAGAAGAAAGATGCATATATCTCTCCATAGTAATTTTGACATTTTCAACTGCTGAGCGAATAAGATTAAAAAATCGCACTCCTGGTCATCCGAGTGCAAGTGTCTCATTATTACAAGCATATTAAGTTTGCAATTAGCCATCCAGCTTCAATTGAAAGCAGGACCGCAAAACAAAAAAATTGTTTCATCAATATCTTTTCTCTTGAGTGTTTGGGGTAAAAACCATCGGTTTAAATCGATTCTATAATTAATTACCTTTCAAATGATGATTTTCAGAAGAAATGTTGTATGGTGATTCTTGTATAAAACTGGTTACTAATCGTAAATCGCACTTACTTTGGTCCTCTTTCTTATATGAGAGAATCATGTTTCGAACGATTTTAGGCACTGCAGAAAGAACTTATCTACACGCTTATTTGAATTAGATATGAATTTAATAATTTGGTTATAAAAAACGATTCGAAAATAGACAAAAAACGGGAAACCCCGCCACAATATGTTGATGGATACTAAATGCAGACTGTAAGAAAACGGTATGGGCAAATAAACGATTTCTTACAAACGATGAAGGAAAATATTGTGTGGAAACCTGCACAATTGAGATAACGAGATGTGTGAAATGAGAAAGAAAATAACAGTAACCACACTGTAATACCTATAGACAAAATGTATCCACAGAGGGGTGTATCGATTTTGAGTAAACTAGCGACACGCGTGAAACGTGGAGTGTGGACAGTGAATTATAATGCATGGCTGATGTTTTGCATTATGATAAATAGTTACGCAAGTTCCTTAGTTCACAATACAATAATTATGCACTTTTACGGTGGTTGCAGAGGGGTCAATTTTATACAGAACAATACGCGTAGACGGTATTTATATAAGTAACTTTGTATATATGAAAAAATTGTTTAGAAAATCTAGATGCCGTATCATAAATAACATTTGGTATTTATAAAATAATTACGGAGATATAAAGCTTTGAAACAAAATTTTAAAGCTTTATATCTTCGAAATTATATTATAAATTGCAAATGTTATCTCTTACGCGGCAACTAGATTTTCTAAACAATTTTCCCATATATAAAATATTCATCATCATCATCATCATCATATCAGCCGATAGACGTCCACTGCTGGACATAGGCCTCCCCCTAAATGGTGGGATTTGCTATAATCGCCACGCTTGGCAGGCGGGTTGGCGATCGCAGTTGGATTGAATGTGTGTACTCAGAGGATGCTGCTGCCCATCCTCCGGTAGATCCCTTAGTCGCCTTTTACGACACCCACGGGAGGAAATGGGATGGTGCTATTTTTAGCCATACCACACGGACATAATATAAAATATTACTTTTATTAATTCCGTCTACGCGTATTGTACTTCAAACTTTTGTATGGACTGAAAGCACCTTAATACTTTGCAAAATCTGAAAACTGGTTTCTCTGAATAGAGTACGTACTGATAATAATGAGCCAATGACACTGCTATTGGCGCAACAATAGTAGATTACACTTCAAGGGCAGGAAAGTAAGAAAGGGCTCAGATCTCATGAAGCCGAGGTCAACAAACATGTGATCTGAGGCTTTCCTATTTACTGCCCGAAGTTAGTACACTATTTTTCTTCTCGACGGAGGCGATGAGCGGCAACTTCGTTTAGCGCAGCGGGACGAAAGTTGACGCTTTCCGGCCGGAGGGGTGAAAATTATTTTTGTTTTTTACAAAACCAACATAAGCTAAGCTGGCCGCGCGACGTTATACGTTTCTCGACCTACGCGCGGCCAGCTTATGTTGGTCTTGTATAGATTGATGTGTCGCCGTGTGTACACGCATGCGTTGGGAGTCTTGTCAAATACTTTGGAAACACTCTTGTAAACACTTTGTAAGCGCGGGTCATGTTAACGTAGAGTTTATATTATACCTACAGGGTGTTAGGGTAAACAGTTGCATTACTTTTAGATGTGATTGTACCCATGATACTGATTGCATGCAGTGATGAGTGACTTTGCACTGCACTGAGTGTGCAGTTTATTTGTTTACTACAGGGTGAAATTGATATCATTAGCATCATTTGCATCATTTTAAACTAAGAGTCTATGCATCAAACTGAACAACTTTTACTATGGGAGCAATTCAATTGGAGCAAAAAAATAATCAGCTGTTCCATACTAAACTGCAATCCCTACTCGACTCAAAAGACGTGCAACAGCGGATTATTTTTTTGCTTGATCTATTTGCTCCCATAGTGAAAGTTGTTCAGTTTGATGGGTAGACTCTTAGTTTAAAAGGATGCTAATGATATCAATTTCACTCTGTATATGATTCGACCAAACTTTGATTTATAGAAGAGTAACTATACAAGGAACAATTTTACTCTTAGCATTTACTCCCAAATTTGCCTTCTACCACACTAAACCCATACTAAAAGAACGAATGTATAATCCATCTGAAGAAAGAGGTCGTTGTATCCGTACTTATTGCATTGTGAGGTTATACAGTTTTAATTTGTTAGGTTTTTTTTTCTTTAATTTTTTTAATTATGTGACATTGATTTTTCATTAGTCTTGGTATAAGCGTTACACCGTCAAAATTGGCCGCGTAAAATTTACTCTTAACTTATTCAAAGATTAGGGTTGGTAAAACGCAAAATCAGTTTACTCTAGAGTAACCGGCGACTTAATCTAAGAATAAAATTTAATCGCGTTTGGTCGAATCGGGCGCCTTAATGTATTAGTTAATATTACAGAATCGAAATGCCTACCGCAATAATATAGCAGGGTTCAAACTTAAGAGGTACGGTACCTATTTCGCACAAAGCTGCTTATAAAAAGGGGATTCCTTTTAACAACGTGCATTATAAATCAGGATTAAAGTTTCCGAACGTCCCTTACCAGTTAAACCACTTATCCACTTAATGTGTGTCCATCGACGCACTCTAACGATTTAATGGACACCTCTTAGCCAAACGAGAGTCATTAGTAGACCCTAGGTACTGATAGCAAAACTAGTGTAAGCTATGTACAGTCAGCAGCAATAAGTTGTATACACTTTTGTTCTACGTCGTAGTACGAAAGGCATATACAGGGTGAAATTGATATCATTAGCATCCTTTTAAACTAAGAGTCTACCCATCAAACTGAACAACGTTTACTATGGCAGCGAACCAATCGGAGCAAAAAATATCTGCTGTTGTCGCGAACTCGCGCGTCGACATTGCAGTTTAGTATGGAACAGCTGATTTTTTATTTGCTCTGATCGGTTTGCTATACTCTTTCTTATATTGTGATCAAGGGGACTAAACTTTGACTATTTATTGTAAGGTCGTATCTGTTACGGTATAAGAACAATTGATCATGTGCATTTACATTCGATTTTATACCTTATCTTATCACTAAACAAGACAGCCTATAATTGCGAAACAATAACTTCGAACTTAGAACGTTTGGGGTTCACACGAGACTAGTTTTCATGATTTTTAACAATCAAAATTAGAATCTAAAGCTATGGGGAATAAAATCCATAATTGCGGATTTCATGTTAACTTGCCCCCCGCAAAAAGTGGCAGAAATGTTTGTAAGGCCGGATTAGACCAAACTTTGATTTATAGAAGAGTAACTATACAAGGAACAATTTTACTCTTGTTATTTACTCCGAAATAACTTCATTTGTGCTCTACCACACTAAATCCATAATAAAAGAACGAAGAAGAAAGAGGTCGTTGTATACGTACTTATTGTGTTGTGATGTTATACAGTTTTAATTTGTTAGGTTTGTTTTTTCTTAATTTTTTTTTAATTATGTGACATTGACATTTCATTAGTCTTGGTATAAGCTTTACACCGTCAAAATTGGCCGTTTAAAATTTACTCTCAACTTATTCATAGATAAGGGCTAGTAAAACGCAAAATCAGTTTACTCTAGAGTAACCGGTGACTTAATCTAAGAATAAAATTTACTAGCGTTTGGTCGAATCGGGCCTTAGTAGAATTACACGCGGACTATCAACAAGTAGTCAAAGGGACTAAAGGATGCATAAGAGGCGAGGTCTACATTCAATTACGGGATGAAAACGACTTAATATTTATAATAATAATCATCTGGGGATCCATACTTTTTAAAACAATTTCATTTGTAAGATATAGTACCACCAAAAGTCTTTCAAATAAATGATTTCATTTCATTTCATTTCGTTTCATCGTTTTCGAACAAACGTAAATTTAATTTTTCACCTCTCCGGGCGGAAAGCGTCAACTTTCGCCCCGCTGGCGCTGCGCTAAACGAAATTGCCGTTTTCCGCCTCCTACGAGGAGAGAAAAATAGCATACTAACCTCGGACAGTAAATAAGAAAGCCTCAGATCCTAGAACGATTTAACCACTCAGATCACATGAGATCTGAGACCTTTCTTACTTTCCTGCCCTCGGTGTGTAATCTACCATTTAAATGGAGTCTGTGGGATTTTCAAGACAATTACTTTACTCTAAACATTCATACTTATTAGATATTTTTAATTCAAAAAACTAATTAAGGTGCTTTGCATATGAAAGTCATGTTTTTTTTCAATCCACATCAATTTACAAAATGTTTTCAGGTTTTGCTTTCATCATTTAATTTTACTAATGGATTTCATACATTAACACGTATAGCGTGTAGTAATTTGTTTGTTTATTCCATACTAGCGACTCACCTATATTATTTATTATACAGAATGTAACAAAACACCCTAGTAATACTTAAGGGGGTGCTTCAGACAATTAAACTGAACAACTTTCACTATGGAGCCAACATATTGTCCACAAGCATTCTCATTTATTTCCGAAATATTCTGACTTGAGCACACGAAGACAAAGGAAAATTTACGAACATGAATTATGCGTACCGAATAGACAAAGACTACAACTATTCAGTAAAAATGCCTACTGTATGGCTGTAAAAGTGTATAACTCATTACCTAACGAATTTAAAAAACTTAACACTTATAAGTTTAAGAAGGAGGTGTACAAATATCTTTTGGATAAGTGTTATTATTCAATACAACAGTTTATCAAGTGACTTATTGTATGGTTATTGACGCTATGTTTGATTATTTTGAATTTATGACATCTTATCTGAATACAATACCTACCTATCTCATTCTAAATATGACTAATTACCAATTATTGAATTTGTTATTCGTAATAATTAATTTGCTTCACTGTATACAATAATATAATTTCTTGACTGAATCATACCTGTAATTAACATTTGCATGCCTTCATGGTAGAATATGCTGGAAAATTGTATTTTTATAAAACCTTATGTACCATATTTTTGCAAATAAATTATCATTATCATTATCATAGAAAACGGAAAAAAATCGACTGTCCCATACATTTTAGTCGAGTCGGTACTGTAGTTTTTAATGGAACAGTTGCTTTTTTTTGCGATTTCGAAGTTGGCTCCGTAGTCAACTATGGTTACAAAAAATACTAAAGTGCTGTTTAAAAATGCCTAAAATAAAAATGCATGAAACGCCAAATGAATGACAATAATAGCTTTTTAGGTATTTATTAAAACAAAACAAACAATTTCTATACATGATAATTACTATCATGTGATGAGGTCATGACGTTACGAATGTTACGATGATAGTTTGTAAATTGTATTCCAATATTAATGCAACTATATCAAAAGACTATCGATAGTTTTAACATTAGACATAATCTCATACAAAATGGCATGAACCATTATCACACAAGCGGTTTTTGAGCGTAGGCGATTTCGCAACTATGCCGCAACGACGTCGCAACTGCACCGTCACGATACGGTATCGTTCCATCAACGCCTACGCTCAAAAATCACTTTAAAATATGCCACCTAAGACATCAAAAAATCACTAGATCTAGTGAAAAAGACTTTGAAAGCGGCAACACTCCTTACGGAATCTAATTCCGAATCAGGTTTATTCCGTATGTATGTGGCGGACCTAAATGACAATAAAAACCGTATCAAAATCCGTTGCGTTCCTTTTTTTAATGGAGGTCAAGAGCAAACCATTTTTTTTAAACCTAATTTGTCCCATTGTTGGGCAAAGGTCTCCCCCAAGCAAACAATAAAAAAAAAAACAAGTATAATACTTAAACAGAGAAACAGAAATGATGAGGACAGTCATATATTTTATTGCTTCATGTGCTACAAACTTGGTTTCACAGAAATATTAATTCACTACGTAACTTTGTTTATTTAGAGATTTTGTGAATAAATGTTTTTGTGTCACAGCAGATGTCCAAGGAGAATTAATTTGCTAAAGCTCTAGCGGGGTCACAAGATGGATGTGTCGCACGACATGCTCTGATAGCTTCGTAAAAGCCTGGAGCGGCCTCGTTTTACTTCTAAGTATGTATGTATAAAATATAGTCCCACAAAAAGTCCTTTAAAAAGACTCTTATTGCAACGCAAAAAGTATCGAAACGGTTTGATTCTTGGGACGATTATGATATAACGAGGATGGGTCGTAAGGTTGTAGAAGTATAAATGTTGTAAGTACCTACTTAATTAATCTCCTTTTGCCCCACTA
Organism: Agonopterix arenella; assembly: GCA_927399405.1. Taxonomy (NCBI): domain Eukaryota; kingdom Metazoa; phylum Arthropoda; class Insecta; order Lepidoptera; family Depressariidae; genus Agonopterix; species Agonopterix arenella. The sequence goes on from OV656710.1 coordinate 8,850,897, forward strand.
ACAAGAATAGTTTTCTGTTTCGTCAGACATATTAAAATATTATTTCAATTTATTTAGATTTAATAAAACCCATTTTACGAATTACCTAACTAATAGATAGGTAAATCATTTCACAAGAAAATATTGAAAAGCTATTTTGTTTGTCTTGTGTGGTACCTTTCAGATGTAACCTGATGGAATTCAGTATGATTTACTACTAACTTATGTATTTTTAAATCTAGACTCAAGTCACTGTTGTTGGAAAAATGCTATTACTCCATCGATGAGTACCTTGTAATAATTCTGTGTTACGATAAATTCTATAATTAAAACGATGTATTTATGTAATTATTGTATTGTCCGTAATCAATTTTATAAATAACGAGCTTTAACCCGCGACTTCGTCCGCACAAATTATATACCAGATTTTAAGTCAGATCATAAGCTATCAAACAAAAAAGTTTCATCAAAATCGGTTCAGTAGTTTTTGCGTGATACTCGTTCAAACAAACAAACAAACAAACAATCAGACAGACAAAAAATCCAAGAATTGGTGATATGGAATCAGGGATACCTAAAAACCATATCGTAACTTTTATTTTGTTAATATCTTCAATGTACAGACACACTTCTGTTACAGTTCAATAGTTTAGATTATGAATTATGTCAAAATAATTATTAATTTTGTGAGTCAATAATAATTTGTGCGGACAAAGTCGCGGGTTAACGCTCGTAATTCTATAAATTGTAATTTTTATCTCATTGTATTTTGTTTTAATGTAGGCATGTGAAGTTCAGACACAATGTATTTATTGTTATTGAATAAATGAAATGAAATGAAATATTTGTATGGGCATTTACGAAAGAATGAAGCGTGAATAGAACTAATCGTAGGCAAATTCCTGTGTCCTTTCTTACACATGTCATCTTTCACACAATCCATCCATCTTTTATTTGGTCGTCCTCTCTTCATGCAACCATCCACATTCATATTTAATACTCGTCTTGTAATATGGCACTCCTCTCTTCTCATCACATGCCCATACCACGACAATCGATTACCGCGCAGTTTTTCATTCACAGGTGCTACTTTCAAACTTCCTCTAATATAATATGTATATATTATAGGAAGTTTGAAAGTAGTAGGAATGAATGTTCCAAATTTTATCCATTCTAGTAACACCACACATCCATCTCAACATTCGAATCTCTGCTGCATGCAGTCGTTTTTCATCCGTCAATTTAACAGCCACCAGCCAACTTCTTTTTCTAGGTATATCCTAAAATCCTAAGCCTAGTTAGCCACGCATGAGTCAATTTGAAATAAGCAGTAGAAAATGTCAAAATTACTTTGGAGCTTAAGAGGCTATGTGAAAAAAATAGGATTCTTTAAACCGTCATATATCATGAAGTACTAACAGTAGGAGTATGATTTGCGGATATGTGTAAATTGATTAATACACATTTTCTCGATAGAAAAACAAGCCAAAGTAGCCTCCGTCTTTATCGATAAACGCTTGGAACTGCTAAACGGTGAATAATAGAAACCCGAGACTTGATTTAAAAAAAAGAGATTGATATTTTATAAATTGTGATTAGAGCAGAATTGAACTTACATAAATAGTACAATCACAATTAAATAAAGTTTGTTTTACTCTTGCGTCGTTTCAGGCGCGCACGCCGTCCCATCTCTTTCTCTCGTATCAGGCAGTAACATAAGCTATCTCACGCCTATTTCGCTTCAATAATTTTTCGACATAGGCCCTTAATGCATCATTCGATCATGATTTTAAACCTCACGCTCAGTATTAAAAAATATCACTTCTGAACAATTGCAGCTATCGGATATCAATAAGTACAGTTATTGTTCTAAGGAGCTAGAGAAGACTTCGAGCATAATAAAGGAACTTTTTCTTATTTCTCGAAAGGTCAGACTGTGATAAATAAAGGCACCGTCCGGCTAGTTGAACAAGCCTTTGAAATGCTTTAACGATAATGTGGAATGTGCCGGGAAATGGTTAATAGACTAAGACATAAGTGTACTTTTCGCAACCATCAGCTGCAAGGCTGATACAGTGTTTATGGGGTGTAGAGCATCTCTGTGATGGGGATGGACCGGGTCTGCCTGCATAACTCCAGTCGGTTTAGAAGTTACTGATGTTTAAAGGTCAGTAAAAAATTTATGATGAGCTACAAGACTGATTGTATGATATTATTGTAGTATGCACTGTAGCTATATGAACACTACAAAAACTGACATCGTTCATCAGTCGGTTTAGGAGTTACAGCCGTTCAAATGTCCGACCTTTGAACGGCTGTATCTCCTAAACCGACTGGCAGTTCTTGTAAATTTTTGTACTGTTCACTTAGCTACAGTGCATACTACAATAATATCATACGATCAGCAATGCAGCTGATCGTAAATTTTTTACTGACCTTTAAACATCTGAGAGATCATGAGAGATGCTCTACACCCCATAAACACTGAATCAGCCTTGCTGCTGATGGTTACAATAAGTACACTTATCTCTTATAATATAACTTTCATTTTTTAGGTCATGTCAGAGCAGAATTGGAGAACCTTTTTTAGCAAAAATGGTAAATCTCAACGCCATAAACCATTTAAACTGAACCATATTATGGTAATTAATTTTTAAAGACAGGAATCATAATTAATCGATTAAATGCTATACAGGGTTCAACTTAATATGTTGACGGTTTTTAAGGGGTTAATCAGACCATAAAACTGAACCACTTTCTCTATCGGACCATCATCAAAATATTGTACAGGATGTAGATTTTTTTTTTATTCTTTTGTTTTTTTGGAGCTTTTAACCTTGAGGTTACGTCAAATGGGACACTTACTTAAAGGGGTGCTTCAGACCATCAAACTGAAGAACTTTTATTATGGGACCAACACTGAAATCGCGAAAAATAATTCCGCTTTCCCATACAAAACTGCAAATATAACTCTTTGCATAATGATTTTTAATATTGGTCCTTGTATTGGTCCCATAGAGAAAGTTGTTCAGTTTGATGGTCTGAAGCACCCCTTTAAGTAAGTGTCCCATTTAATTTTACACCCTGTATACTGATTATTTACTTTTTGTAAGCTATGTGTTGGTGAGCAAACAAGTTAAAACTTTCACGACTTTAAGTTTGCATTTATTTTTTCTGTTAGGTTAAAATTTAATTAAATGAGGGCTCTCATTTAAACATGAAACATTATATGCTGCAGCACAGCATCCAATTAGCAGAGATGCTCGTTCCATAATTATTTTAAAATAATAAACTTTTGTACATGTTTACCTAGTAGGGTCTTGATGGCGATGACGTCATCCATACAAACAATATTCCCTTTCGAGGTAGAACACATAAACTCTACACCTCGCTGGAATGTGATGCCCCTCGCTTCCCTCTTCTTAACATCTTCGTTGATAATTTGGTGGGATTTAGGGATCCGTTAGCGAAATATTAAGCTTTCAAGTGAACATTTTCGTTAGAGTCAAGCCCCCCTGCCGACTAAACGGTTCTGGGGATGTGAAAAAATGCATGGCAGTAGTATATATAAGGTCTAACAAAATTAGGTGAAACTATTTTAAGGGGATGATCAGACCATCAAACTGAACAACTTTCTCTATGGGACCAATATCGAAATGGAAAAAAAAATCTGCTGTTCCATACATTTAGGTCGAGTACATTTGTATGGAACAGCAGATTTTTTTTCGCGATTTCGATATTGGTCCCATAGAGAAAGTTGTCCAGTTTGATGGTCTGATCATCCCCTTAAAATAGTTTCACCTAATTTTGTTAGACCTTATATAACGAAATTAAAAGGAAAACTATCACAGCTAAGTAGGTTTTACAAGAATTTACTTTAAATGTACTTTTTAGTCTTTATTAGCCGTTAAACCGTAGTATAAAACTGAAAGCCCCCTTCTAAGTCTGTATACTGTGTCGGGCAACCACAGAACCCTACCCTGCGCGTGGCCCGACACGCACTTGACTAGTTTTTTTAGTTTTAAAAACTATTTCACTGCCTATTCCAGCTTCTTGATTTAACTTATTAGCTCTTGGATTTCTATGACATTTCTGCAGTAGAAACAGACTAAAAAGAACTAAATAACTAAAAAGAAAGCTCTTAAAGTCGTCAAAATAAACAACGATCTTTGACTATTTATTATAAGGACTAGCCTTGCGGTAGCTTTTCCCCTCTGCCACGGTATAAAAACAATTGATCATGTGCATTTACATTAAATTTTATACCTTTTCACTAAACGAGACAGCTTATAATTGCAAAACAATAACTTTGAACTTAGAAGGTTTGGGGTTCACACTACTTTTCATGATTTTTAACATTCAAAATTAGAATCTAAAGTTATGGGGAATAAAATCCAAAGTTGCGGATTTCATGTTACCTCGCCCCGCGCAAAAAGTGGCAGAAATGTTTGTTAGTAGAATTACACGCGTAACTAGTCCTTATATAAGTAGTCAAAGACTACGATAGTGTTCAATATCCGTAAAAGAGCTTTCCATATTCCCCTAACATTCAATTCTAGAACCTACGAGCGTTAACCCGCGACTTCGTCCGCACAAATTATATACCAAATTTTAAGTCAAATCATAAGCTATCAAACAAAAAAAGTTTCATCAAAATCGGTTCAGTAGTTTTTGCGTGATACTCATTCAAACAAACAAACAAACAAACACCCAAACAAACACACAAACAAACAGACAGACAAAAAATCCAAAAATTGGTGAGATGGAATCAGGGACACCTAAAAACCATATCGTAACTTTTTTTTGTTAATATCTTCAATGTACAGACAAACTTCCTGTTACAGTTTTATAATAGTACGAGCGTTAACCCGCGACTTCGTCCGCACAAATTATATACCAGATTTTAAGTCAGATCATAAGCTATCAAACAAAAAAGTTTCATCAAAATCGGTTCAGTAGTTTTTGCGTGATACTCGTTCAAACAAACAAACAAACAAACACCCAAACAAACACACAAACAAACAGACAGACAAAAAATCCAAAAATTTGTGAAATGTAATCAGGGACACCTAAAAACTATATCGTAACTTTTTTTTTGTTAATATCTTCAATGTACAGACAAACTTCCTGTTACAGTTTTATAATAGTCTAGATAGATAGATGTAAAATTTTGATTTCTTCACATCCTTTTGAACCTTTGATCCCTTGGCTTGGCTCCCAGTTGTGATACTTTGAGGATTACAGAGCTATTATTATTGTTGTTATTGCAAGAGAAGGAGTATTACGCGTCACATAAGAGATAATCCCTTCCCTGAGGCTAAGGTCCGCCACACACAGACGGAATTGCGATCCGGAATCCTGATTCAGGATTCAGTGTTGTCAACTATGGTTACAAAAAAATACTAGAGTGCTGTTTATAAAATGCCTAAAATAAAAATGTATGAAACGCCAAATGAATGACAATAATTGAATTTTTAGGTATTTATTAAAACAAAACAAACAAGTGACGGCCCGGTAGCACAGTCGGTAGTGAACCTGTCTCTGCTGTGCCGAGAGTCGCGGGTTCGAATCCCGTAAGGGACAAATATTTGTATGATGAATATGAATATTTGTACCCGAGTCATGGATGTTTGTATCTATATAAGTATTCTATATCGTTGTCTAGTCATCATAATACAAGTCCCGGTACTTTAAATGTGACTAAATAATTTGTGTGACAATGTCCAAGATATTTATCTATTTATTTCATTTCTATATATGATAATTACTGTCATGTGATGAGGTCATGACGTTACGAATGTTACGATGATGGTTTGTAAATTGTATTCCAATATTAATGCAACTATATCAAAAGACTATCGATAGTTTTAACAGTAGACATAATCTGCATACAAAATGGCATGAACCATTATCACACAAGCGGTTTCGCAGCGTAGGAGATTTCGCAACTATACCGCAACGACGTCGCAACTGCACCGTCACGATACGGTATCGTTCCATCAACGCCTACGCTCAAAAATCACTTTAAAATATGCCACCTAAGACATAAAAAAATCACTCTAGTGAAAAATCTCTGAAAGCGGCAACACTCCATACGGAATCTAATTCCGAATCAGGTTTATTCCGGATGTATGTGGCGGACCTTAAGCGCGGCCGGGTTCGAGTTATAAACTTCTTAATGTATTTTATAAAATTATTGTAACTAAGCTTTTGCCCGCGACTTTGTCCGCGTGAAATTACAATATCGACAAATTCTTTGTTAGTGCACCCCACAGAACATTCTAAGAGGGGTTAGAAATGCAAAGTATAGCGCTTTTACTTCGGAGAAGGATGTCGCCACTTGTCTTGGAGCTCACGCTGCACCACGCCGCGCGCCTTATGGTGTTACGCAAATCATTGCATAACCAGTGGCAACATGTTCCACGCCTACTTTGCACTTCTAACCCCTCTTATAATGTTCTGTGGTGCACCCCTACATCCTCCGTAGAATCTTTATTCCAAAGAAGATCCTCAATCTTAGTTATGAGAAATAGGCTAACATGAAAATGTTAGCATATATAAGGTCTAACAAAATTAGGTGAAACTATTTTAAGGGGATGATCAGACCGTCAAACTGAACAACTTTCTTTATGGGACCAATATCGAAACCACGAAAAAAAATCTGCTGTCCCATACAAAACTGCAAACATAGCTCGACTCTAATGTATGGGACAGCAGATTTTTTTTTCGTTATTTCAATATTGATCCCATAGAGAAAGTAGTTCAGTTTGATGGTCTGATCATCCAATGCCAATAATATCAATTTCACCCTGTAGTTCGCGTATAGTTATGGAACTCATGTCGATTTGTTTCTCTTAATCTATAGATTATATTGTGGTAATATTAGCTATACCTCATCTAAACGGAGTGTCGCGTAATCGCAGTTGGCGCACATCTTATCTCGGTATGTTGGTTTTTTTATTTTTATTTCCGTATTAACATCTAAAATGTTCATATACACGCATTCCTTTACATGTGCCGTTTTAATAGGAACAAATAATCTTACCAAAAAAAGTCAAAACGGTGCATTTTTTAACAAAATAAGTTGAACCTATTTTAAGGGAGATGATCAGACCATCAAACTGAACAAAATTCTCTATGGGACCAATATTAAAATCGCGAAAAAAAAAATCTTCTGTCCCATACATTTAGGTCGAGTAGGTTTGTATGAAAAAGCTGATTTTTTTCACGATTTCGATTTTGGTCCCATAGAGAAAGTTGTTCAGTTTGATGGTCTGATCATTCCCTTAAAATAGTTTCACCTAATTTTGTTAGACCTTATATTTATTTCATAATTTCATTTGCATTTTTACTTAATTAAGATGTAGTGACAAGAATAGAGAAAGGTATGCTTCGTTGGTTTGGTCATGTGGAGAGGATGAGTGATAGCAGATGTACGATAGAGATATATGTTTCTAATGTGAGTGAAAGCGTCGGCAGAGGGCGCCCTCATAGGACGTATGCTGAACAAATCAGTTGCGTCCTACAAAAAGGGGAGGTGCGGAGTACTCGAAACCGACGGGCATGTATGAAGAGATGTATGGATGTGCATGAGGCAAAAGAATTATGTAAGGATCGTAGTAAGTGGCGCGCCCTGGTCTCTGCCTACCCCACTGGGAAAGAGGCGTGACGTTATAGATAGAGATAGATAGATTTTTACCTAATCTTTCGTCCGATTGATTGTCCGATTTCTATATTCAATTAAAATAAGTTTTTAGAGTGTAATGTGTGTGTGTGTGTAAATTCTGACACCAGGGCTCTGCTCAAGCTCTGCCCACACGATAAGAAAGAAGAGTGTAATACCATCAATAAACGTAACTGTTTATGGGCCTACAGTAAATTGACCCTCATCTTTCTACACCTTCAGAGGTTGTGGGTTGTCTGTCAGTCAGTCACGGAAAACTGCTTCGGTATTGATCACCGTAGTTAAGCAACGGCAACGGCCGGTCTTTTCTTTGGATGGGTAACCGTTTTAAGTGGTTATTTAAACTCGAGTGCCTCTGTGCTTCGGAAGACACGATAAGCAGTTCGTCCCGTATACTTCGTTTGATGGCTGTATACTTCATTCTTATTGTGTCGGCAGAGCCCTGGTGTCAGAGTTTTTTCAGACCGCCTTACGGGCTCTGACGTGGTTTTTATGTAACGACTACTAGAACCAGAGTTAGTAGCCGGGACCAACGGCTTAACGTGCCATCCGAAGCACGGAATCATTTTTCTTTTCAGATAATTAGGTGATTCAGCCTGCAATGTCGTAACCAACTGGGGAAAAACGCACAAAGTGACATTTCACTAGGTGTCCCCCGTGGAAATCGAACCCATGACCTCCGTGTCGAGAGCCAATGCTCTTAACCATTAGACCACGGAGGCAGTGTACTTATTATTTAAGTCAAATGTGGCGGTTAGAAGCTACACGTGGCTTGTCAAAATGGTAATTGCAAGCTTAGAAACGTTTAAAATACAAATTGAGAGATTAACACTCAGTTGCAGAAACGCCCATTAAAGTTAATCCTCCATTAAATCTCTTGTTGTCACTTTTTGTCTTGTTGACGTAGTAAAAAGTAGTGTTAAATACTGTTTTATTAGTTAAATGTGCACACTATGCCTGCCTCATTTTATATGCTCTCTCTCTTTCACGGGTGTGCTGGAAGAAATGTCTTTAGAGATAAGCTCGCCCTTTGTAACTGTCTATTATGCTGTTTTCATTTATATAAGGTCTAACAAAATAAGGTGAAACCATTTTAAGGTTATGATCAGACCATCAAACTGAACAATTTTCTCTATGGGACTAATATTGAAATCGCGAAAAAAAAATCTGCTGTCCCTTACATTTAGGTCGAGTAGGTTTGTATGGAACAGCAGATTTTTTTTTTCGCGATTTCGATAAGTTGTTCAGTTTGATGTTCTGACCATCCCCTTAAAATAGTTTCACCTAATTTTGTTAGATAGATAAGATAAATGTTTATTTTTAACTTTTTCTTAAAACTATTACATTGAACGGTAGACCAAAAACGAGGCAAGCCTGATACGCGAGGTCTACGATTGGGAATCCTTAACAATAAACAACAATGTTAGACCTTATATTTCCGTGTTTACAATAAAGTGTAAAAAAAAATAAAAGCTAGCAAGAGATTTAATGGAGGATTAACTATAATGAACGTTTACAAATCATATTTTGAAAATCCGTAACAGACATAACATATAGTTAATATAAATACCAATTAAAATGTTTAATATGAAAAAATATAGTATAATTTGACATAATCATGAAAATAAATAAGACCGCCATTTGTACCCTTACGTTCTTTTTATTCGTTTTTGTTACTGTATATTTTGGTGTGCAAATAAAGAATATTTATGTTATGTTATGTTATAAACAAAAAAAAAAGAAAAACTATATACATGAAAATCCATAACTTTGAAAAACTCCTAAGACCCCAGATCTAACTCAGTCGGTTAGGTTAGCGAGGAGCGAAGCGACGAGCATGTTAGGTTCCTTGCGACCAGGAGTGCGATTTTTGAATCTCATTCGCCGAGTTCAGCAGTTGAAAATATCAATATTACTATGGAGATATGCATCTTTCTGCTGCTGATTTGACATTCAAAGATCATACTTCAGGAGTCCGATTTTTGAAAGTCCAATAAGCAGTAGAAAGATGCGTATCTCGGATTGCACTTTAAAAAATCGCACCACTGCAGTATGATTGCAGTAGGAAGATGCACATTTCCATAGTAATTTTGACATTTTCAACTGCTGAGATCAGCGAATGAGATTCAAAAATCGCACTCCAGAACCGAATTGGTACCAGTTTACCCAGTCCACACTAAAATATACGTTTTCTCAACCGTCTTGAACCCCTTTCAACTCGCTCACCTCTTCATCAGATATGTGTATTAATTTTACGCTTTTTCAACATTATGCATATTTACGCTATTCATATTAGAGATATACTTTTTTAATCTACGAGCGTTAACCCGCGACTTTATCCGCACAAATTATATACCAGATTTTAAGTCAGATCATAAGCTATCAAACAAAAAAAGTTTCATCAAAATCGGTTCAGTAGTTTTTGCGTGATACTCGTTCAAACAAACAAACAAACAAACAAACACACAAACAAACAAACAAACAAACAGACAGACGAAAAATCAAAAAATTGGTGAAATGGAATCAGGGACACCTAAAAACCATATCGTAACTTTTTTTTTGTTAATATCTTCAATGTACAGACAAACTTCCTGTTACAGTTTTATAATAGTATATAGAAGATACATTTCAACATTATGGCTTTTAATGATTATGTGTTTTAGGTGTTAATCTTTTTCAATAATTATAGGCATTTTCAATTATGGATTCTAATATAGACCCGTGGGAAATAAATAGGGAAAAACCGAAAGCTTACATTATTAATGTATTATTCAAATACATCGTTTACATAAATAAACGCATTACGTTCCTAATTTAATGCAAAGAACCCTTAAAGTAGATTTTATTAAACAGACATGATTTGAATTTACAAAGTACTTTGGAAACAGTTTTACGGAAATTTGAGATTGAAAAATAATTTATGATCCGAGGAAAATGTATGTGGATATTCCTTTATAGACCAGTCATTTTACGGAGTTTTGTTAGAAGAGGTGGGAAGTAATTATTAATTGGACTTTTAAACTGTCACCCGCACCATTTAGTGACAAAAAGACTATCTGTAAACATATTTAAAAAAATGCACATGGTAACATAGAAATCAAAATTGGGAGTCCAAGAAGGCTTTTAAATTATTAATATTAATACCAATGCACTCATTTGAATTAGATTTAACAACATAAATATTTGATACTTAAAAATTAGGTTTTTATTAGAAAATACAAATGTATTTTTCAAAACCTTCTAAGTACACAAAAATACTTACACCATGTTTGAAGTATGTATAATGGTATGGCCTTTAATATGAGCAAAAAAAAAACCATCAGGTTTTTTTATAACGAGATAATAGCTAAATTTTAAATTTGAAACTGTTGCGGATGGGATTTTTTTTTAAATTTTGGTACATTTCTAAGCTCAAATTGGCTCTTAAATACTATACCGAAAAAAATGTCAATTATTAATTAGTCCCGGCTCAAACCGTGAAATGACTGGTTTATTATTCATACATATTATAAACTCACGATCATAATCTCTTTTGGGGTAGTCAAAAATTTTGCAACAACTACTAGGTATCTTATTTTTTTGTTCATAAGCCGTATTAACTACAGCAAAAACTTGTGCCTGTGTCGACTGATAGAACAAAATGTGCCCTTGGTTAGTAGCACCAAGGTCACATTTTGTTGTTACCAGTAGGACCATAGATTAAAAACGTTTCATCATCATCATCGTCATCAGCCTATCATCGTCCACTGCTGAACATAGGCCTCTCCCAAGGCGCGCCACAACACTCTGTCCTCGGCCTTCCTCATCCAGTCGCTCCCCGCTACCTTTTTTAGGTCGTCTGCCCAGCGGGCAGCAGGACCTCCCACACTACGTCTACCAGTTCGCTTTCTCCACTCCAGAACCCTGACACCCCACCGGTTGTCAGTTCTTCGGCAGATATGACCAGCCCATTGCCACTTCAGCTTGCTAATTTTCTGAGCTATGTCAACCACTTTCGTTTACGCTGAAAGATGAGTGTACGTAGTACTTACTATCTCTATGGAAAGATGTAACCAAGAAATGAGAGAGCGAGATAGCCAGTTATGAAAACTTATGTAAACAAAAAAGACATAAATATTATTTTTTGTCTCGGTTACCGTGGCCGGTCTTTGTTTTTGGCAAGATGTCAAACCTATGTCAAATCTAATGTTGATGACATCTTGCCAAACAAATCGTCTTTTAACATGCAAAAGTCACACTATTGCTGTTTCATGTGCCGCCACGTTGTGGTTTCCATAGAGATAGTAAGTACTACGTGTTTCATCTAGTTATTATATCTATGAGTAGGACCATGGGCAATAAACATTTGACATCGTAAAGTTTTGAGGAAACTCTATTCTTAACGTTTACAGAGTAAAAAGTATGATATACATTAACTAGAATAGCTATAACAGCTATAATAAGTACGAGCGTTAACCCGCGACTTCGTCCGCACAAATTATATACCAGATTTTAAGTCAGATCATAAGCTATCAAACAAAAAAAGTTTCATCAAAATCGGTTCAGTAGTTTTTGCGTGATACTCGTTCAAACAAACAAACAAACACACAAACAAACAGACAGACAAAAAATCCAAAAATTGATGAAATGGAATCAGGGACACCTAAAAACCATATCGTAACTTTTTTTTTGTTAATATCTTCAATGTACAGACAAACTTCCTGTTACAGTTTTATAATAGTATAGATAGATAATGACTCCTTTTATAGGTTAGTCAGTTTAAAAAAAAAATATACAGGGTGTAAGTGGCAGCCTAGAAAATACTGAAACGGTGAACTTAAACCATCAACCTTAACAACTTTCACTATTGACCCTACCTCAGGAAACGCGGAAAAAAATCAGCTGTCCCATACATTTTAGTCGTGTAGATACAGCAGTTTTGTATGGGACAGTTCACCGTTTCAGTATTTGCTACGCTGTCACTTACACCCTGTATAAAACTCGAAAAATCGCAAAAAAAAAAAAAGAAATTAGTTTCCTAAAATAAAATAATGTCTTCTATCAAGCTACTGTCCCTAAAGAATATAAAATCGATACCAAAAAAACCTGGACATACGAATTATATTTTAGTCTTCGAAGCTACGAACTACGAAACTCGTAGGCATTTCGTAGCACAATTTGCAGATGTCACTTTCAAGATTTGAAAAAAATCTCAAAAAGAAATTCAGTCCCTAAATAAACTGTATCTATACTATTATAAAACTGTAACAGGAAGTGTGTCTGTACATTGAAGATATTAACAAAAAAAAAGTTACGATATGGTTTTTAGGTGTCCCTGATTCCATTTCACCAATTTTTGGATTTTTTGTCTGTCTGTTTGTTTGTGTGTTTGTTTGGGTGTTTGTTTGTTTGTTTGAACGAGTATCACGCAAAAACTACTGAACCGATTTTGATGAAACTTTTTTTGTTTGATAGCTTATGATCTGACTTAAAATCTGGTATATAATTTGTGCGGACGGAGTCGCGGGTTAACGCTCGTACTATCTATATTCGGTGCCCTAAATACAATAACATTCAGGATTTAGACCATCTCTTCGTAGGCAAACAAGTTCTTTAGATTGCACTTTAAAATGATCAATTTCCAATTTTTCAGTATTCATTACTTATTATTAAAATGTCTCAAAACTGCCTCAGTCGTCTAATGGTTAAGAGCATTGGCTCTCGACAAGGAGGTCGTGGGTGGGGGACACCTAGTGATAGGTCACTTTGTGCGTTTTTCCCCAGTTGGTTAGGACATTGCAGGCTGAATCACCTGATTGTCGTTAGATAAAAACCACGTCAGAGGCCGTAAGGCGGTCTGAAAAATCTCTGACACCAGGGCTCTGCCCACACGATAAGAAAGAAAGAAAAGAATTAAAATATAACATGTCTCTTTTGTACAATCGGCAAGAAAAAAAACCCAAGAGACCATGAAAATGCTCTATGAATTTTCAGAAAACTTTCATAAAAATATCGATAAAGTTAAGATTCGAATTGTTCATGTTTTACAACGTTTTATGATGGTAGACCACTTTTTTGGCCGTCTGTACGTAAGCACATAAAGCATGCAAGTTAGCACGTCGTTCTCAGTAATATATTCTAAATGCCAGCCCGTATCTCCCGATACAATAGGTTTACGAGCAAAATCGATTCTACTTGCCTTACTACGTATGTATCTCAATACATCAATCAAGCAGTATAGACACTAAGCCCGAATTATATTTTAGTAGGATTATCTTCGGTCGATAAAAGAGATTACTTTAACGCATATTTATAACGTTTTTTCTTAAAAAAGAATATAAAGACAGATAAGAGCACCGAACGTGTTTCAAGCACGTGTCCGATTCGAACGATAAACGAGACGTAAGATAAACGAAGTATTTAAAAACCTGCATCAGAGCTATATATGGATTAAAGAGAACAGACAGCTGGGAACCTTACTTCAAGTCATTAAAAATATTAACGCTCCCCTCACTCTATACACTCGAGGCCGTATTTGTCAATTTACAATCCAGGACTATTCAAATCTTATTCACAAATACATGACAGGAATCTGCGTCACATAAACCGCCTGTGTGTCATTGCGTCAGCTACAGCCCTCAAACATAAAAATATTTTTTATATGGCTCCGAAAATTTTTAACAAAGTACCCAACAATATTAAAAATCTCAATGCTGTTCAATTCAAAAATAAATTATTCAAACTATTAATAGTTAAATGTTATTACAATATTTCTGACTTTTTATCTGACTCACTGTAATGTGAAATATATAATACTTTATAATTATTGTCATATAATTATTATTTATATTTTTGTACGCCTTCGGGCAAGATTTGGAGAGACTTTATTTTTGTATTATGTGTCACCTTAATGTATTATGTACCCATTTCTATGAATAAACTTTCTAATTTCTGATTTCTGACAATGTGGAAGTCATGTGAAATTCCATAGTATAAAATTCCATTTATCATGACATTTAATTCAACACGAATTTTGAGGTTAATTGTATAAGAAATCTAACATATACCTATCCGAACAACAATTTGATACCTAAGTACCTAACTTTTGAAGTTACTTTTGAAGTTATCAGAATACCTTCAGATATAGGTAAATATTTCCGCAAGAACGATTTTCACGTATTACACTCTTTTATTAACACACTAGCTGTTGTCCGTGACTCCGTCTGCGTGGACCTTAGACAGTATCATAATATGTGTTCATCCGGAACATATTCTATCTGCGTACCAAATTTCATACAAATCCGTTTAGCAAATAATAATATTAGTGAGATTCTATGTAGTCGCTACTGTTTGATAATATAGACTTAAACTAGAGGAATTTTAATGCAGTATTATATGATATAGAGAGAGATAATGCTCCTGTTTCATATTC
Source organism: Agonopterix arenella (assembly GCA_927399405.1). NCBI lineage: Eukaryota > Metazoa > Arthropoda > Insecta > Lepidoptera > Depressariidae > Agonopterix > Agonopterix arenella. Next base: position 8,865,971 of record OV656710.1, read on the forward strand.
AGCAAGGTTTTATTGGTTTTATTTCATAAATAGACAACAAGGTTTTTTAATTATAAAAAAAAAAAAAAATTGTATAACTACAGAGTGTGTACTATAGGTATAACTAAAATAAAACAAAATGAGGCTATTTGAAAACTAGTAAAATCAGAAACTCTTTATCCGACGTCAAAACAAGCGCTTAATATAAACAATTTTACTTAATACAGACATGATTGTGACGTCAACATGCTTACAAAAAAACTTAATCCAGATCACATAAAAAAAAAACTGGAAATCCTATTACTGATAAGAAACAATTAAAAATATATTTGGCAGGTACGTATCCAGGGGGGGGGGGGGGGATAGGTGGGTTTTATGTTGATTTCTATGTTGCGTAGCGAATTATTTTTTACTATGTTTTAATATAGTCTTTTTGTCACTAAATAGCGCCGGTTACAGTTTAAAAGTCCAATTAATAATTACTCCCTATCCCGCCTAACAAAACTCCGTTAAATGACTGGGCTAAAGTCGGATAGCAACGAAAAGGGTGCGAAAACAATTAGACAATCGTGACAAGGCATCCTGATTGGTCAATTATATATCGAGCACCATTAAAATTTGTGAACTGAACAGGCATATCGGGGGAATGTATAAATCTGGTGCTACTCTAATTTAGTCAGATTTCCAATTGGATATGTTTGTTGCAGCATTGCCCCGAGGCGGCGCTAGTATCGGCACGAGTGCTGGCAGCAGAAGGAGCGCCTGCCACGCGTTCCGCTTCGGGAGTGGAGCGGCGTCCCTCCGCGCCCCGCCCTCCTCTCAACAAGCGAGGCTCTGGCTCGCTTCTGTCGCAGTCACCACCCCAGTCACCCAGGTACGTTTATACAGTTTCTAACAGCTGAATGAACGCCTAGTACGCGTTCCGCTTCGAGAGTGGAGAAGCGACCCTCCGCGCCCCGCCCTCCTCTCAACAAGCGACGAATTGCGATCCGGAATCCTGATTCAGGATTAACTATGGTTACAAAAAATACTAGTGTTGTTTAAAAATGGCTAAAATAAAAATGTATAAAACGCCAAATGAATGACAATAATTGCATTTTTAGGTATTTATTAAAACAAAACAAACAATTTCTATACATGATAATTACAATCATGTGTTCCGAATGTTACGATGATGGTTTGTAAATTGTATTCCAATATTAATGGAACTATATCAAAAGACTATCGATAGTTTTAACATTAGACATAATCTGCATACAAAATGGCATGAACCATTATGACACAAGCTGTTTTTGAGCATAGGCGATTTCGCAACTATGCCGCAACGACGTCGCAACTGCACCGTCACGATACGGTATCGTTCCATCAACGCCTACGCTTAAAAATATGCCACCTAAGACATCAAAAAATCACTAGATCTGAGGCCTGAATTACAGGTGCCTTTTAACTAAGGTTACTTTGTTTAGACCCAGGGGCTCAATATGTATTATATTAAACTTAACCTTAAGACCCAACTGTTTGTAACTGATCTATTGTACACTTTGGCTAAGTTATGTTATTATTTTTCAATAAATTTATACTTTATTAAAAAAAAAAAAACTAGATCTAGTGAAAAAATATCTGAAAGCAGCAACACTCCATACGGAATCTAATTCCGGATGTATATGGCGGACCTTCTACAGTCTCTAGCAGCCGAATGAACGCCTGCCACGCGTTCCGCTCCGGCCCACCCTCCTCTCAACAAGCGAGGCTCTGGCTCGCTTCTGTCATGTATTTGGTCTGTTTAAGACGAAGTTTGTTGCGAATTTAAAGAAGAAAAAAGCCTTTGACTACTTATATAGGAACTAGTTACGCGTGTAATTCCACTAACAAACATTTCTGCCACTTTTTGCGCGGGGCGAGGTAACATGAAATCCGCAATTTCGGATTTTATTCCCATAACTTTAGATTCTAATTTTGAACGTTAAAAATCATGAAAAGTATTCTGCCGTGAACCGCAAACGTTCTAAGTTCGAAATTATTGTTTCGCAATTAAAAGCTGTCTCGTTTAGTGATAAGGTATAAAATTGAATGTAAATGCATATGATTAATTGATCTTATACCGTGGCAGAGGGGAAATGCTACCGCAAGGCTAGTCCTTATAATAAATAGTCAAAGAAAAAAACACGTTTAAAGTTAGCTTAGAAGTAAACATTTCGAAATTAAACGTCGACCAGAAAAAAATACTCAGAGTGAAAATCATTACCCTTTTTAGAGGTATCTACATACATAGACTGTTAAATCTATCTATATACTATTATAAAACTGTAACAGGAAGTTTGTCTGTACATTGAAGATATTAACAAAAAAAAGTTACGATATGGTTTTTAGGTGTCCATTTCACCAATTTTTGTTTGAACGAGTATCACGCAGAAACTACTAAACCGATTTTGATGAAACTTTTTTTGTTTGGTAGCTTATGATCGGACTTAAAATCTGGTATATAATTTGTGCGGACGAAGTCGCGGGTTAACGCTCGTTAAGTATATTAACTTTGCAGACAAGATTTAATTTTGAAAATCCGTGTTTGCTCCCATTATACTTTCGGATCAGCTTCGAGCTGTGCTATAAGCCTTTATAATGTTGTTGTAACATCTTACTCAAGCTTAAAAGCTTAGGAAATTTTATTAGTACCAGATTTAAAACTGAAAATTAATTATTATTGTGTGCCGTAAAGTTTAGAACTCGGTGATATTCTGGGTACCTACATTGCAACAAGTGTGTAAAACTCACACTCAAAAGGGACATACATTTTCATATTATTGTAACCTTAGAGTATGTATAAGCAAGCTATTATTATTATTATTATTATAACACTTTATTGTACACACGGACATAATAATACACAAAGTTGAGAAAACATGTACAAAGGGCGAGCTTATCTCTGAAGAGATTTCTTCCAGCAGACCCGTAGAAGAGACAGCTAATTTTATCACATCATACAATGCATGAATACAGTACGACCAGGAAAATAATTCCGTTCGTCAATCGTTTGCGCAGAGCAGACTAGAGTCATAGTGTAATAAAAAAAACGAATAGTGGTGAAGCTCAGCGGTCGCGACAGGACAATCGTGCGGGGCGTGCGGGGCGTGCGGGGGCCGGGAGGAGCGCGTCCCGGCCCCCGCTGCCTCCGCACGTACCCTAACAGCGAAGTCAGTTAGGGTACGCCCGTCCCCCGCCGTACGCCGCACGCCGCGTGGGCATAACTGTTACGGCACACTTGCGGAACGTTCCGCGCCGAATGTTCCGTCGAATACGCGTCTACTAAGAAACTGACGCGTACTGAGCTGCAATCGCGGTAAATATTTGGTGATTGAACCGTTATGGGACTACGTACGAACCATAACTTTTGACACATTTGGTATTGCGCTAATCGCGGTACAGCCGTTAGAGCCGTTTTGACAGATCGCTCAGACGTTATTGGCTGTTAGTTACATAGAGTTTAGCGCGATGCGGAATTCAGCACAGATGAATAGTAATTGGATTGCAATGTGATTAGAACTGAAATTGGATAAGAAAAGAACTTCGATGTTTTAACTTAGCGCAATCGGGCACCTGGTGTGTCGCCGGTATAGGGAAAAGCGTTGCGCGCGTGTTCGACGGAATGTTCGGCGCGGAACGTTCAGCAGGTGCGCCGTAACACTAACCCGCCACGACCGCTGAGCTTCATGACTATTATTTTATTTACACTATGCCAGAGTTCCCGTCAAAACCCGAAGTTATTTTATACTCGTAGTCATAGAGAAACACGTAATGCTCGTAGTAATCAAAGGGTGCAAACTGCAAAGTCGGATAGCCGCAAAAAGGACGCAAAAACAATTAGCCAATAGCGGCAAGGTGTTGAAGGAGAAACATCCTGATTGACATAATTTCACGTGGTATTACATTTTTTAAATTTACATATGTATATTATATGTAGTATGTATATTTTAAATGTACGGTTACAGTTTAGACAGATTAGAGCCCTTCGGGCCCCCTGGACTGGACTTCATCTATATACTATTATAAAACTGTAACAGGAAGTTTGTCTGTACATTGAAGATATTAACAAAAAAAAAGTTACGATATGGTTTTTAGGTGTCCCTGATTCCATTTCACCAATTTTTGGATTTTTGTCTGTCTGTTTGTTTGTGTGTTTGTTTGGGTGTTTGTGTGTTTGTTTGAACGAGTATCACGCAAAAACTACTGAACCGATTTTGATGAAACTTTTTTGTTTGATAGCTTATTATCTGACTTAAAATCTGGTATATAATTTGTGCGGACAAAGTCGCGGGTTAACGCTCGTTGTCTATACAATAGTAGGTGGTCGCTAAAGTTGATGCTAAGTGACAGGAGTTATAACAGCGGTTGGAATGCGTGGTTGGATTCCATGCTCGTAAAAAAAGAAAAAAAAAACACAATTTTATTTTTTATTTCAGCCGATATCTGTCCAGGCAGTTTATATAACAGGTATTGTATAATACTTGTTTAAAAGCACATCGCCGAAAACAGTCAAGTTCGAAAAGAATTGTGTTGAAAAAAGTTTGAATTAAAAAGTAAAATGGAATAAAATTTTAATTAGAAGAAGTAACTGGACATTTGCAGAGCACAGATATGTTTTCTATGTTGAGGTTTCCCGGGGAAATTTATCATGAAGATTAATTTGTCGCCGACCGCTTCGCTGCCGCGCGGCCCGAGATATTATATTTTGCCGCGCTCTCACTGCCAGCTTCAAGGCTCTGCAGACTCGATTATTAATGAGATTAATTTTATGTTGATATTTTCATGTGACAGTATACGAATCTGGGATAGGCCTGCGAACATTTCAACGAGAAAAATAAGTAAAAACAATTATCAAGTATACTTCAAATACGTACCGAGATGAGAGACCAAGTGTGCTACTTTGTATGAACTAAGTGTCCTACTTGTGTGCTTTAACTAAACGCGCTTAGGGCCTATCCATTAATTTAATTTTCATCAGTAAGGAATGAGTAATCTTCCTCCTGTTTATAAAAAATAGCTAAAGCTTTAAACAGTGACAATACAAAATATCTTACTCTACTGTGGGACTTGTTGGAGATTGCTTCTCGCAGGAATTACTCTTGAGGTAGAGTTAATAAAAAATTATGTTTAAATTATTATATAGGTACATATTAATAATGTTATTATTTAGCCATATTGTGGCTTCGGCTACGGGTATCGTGAAAGGTGACTAATTCCTTCAGGCGTCTTACACATCTTCGGCGCTCAAACCGTTTGGCTGCGGGTTATAGGGTTAAATTCAAGGGATCTAGCCCATACAGACAATGTCTTTAGTAAAGTTTTCTCATTTATAGCAATTAAAACGTTGGTGTTCGACATTTTTACGCTTCTTTGGAGTGTTTCTAGACAATCGAAAGACGCAGGAAACGCCAGAGTCGTCCACAGGAAAGACGTGAACCAACCGCTTTGCCGCGCAAAAATCACGGAACACTTTTCCCGCTTACGACCCATACACCATGATATTTCACTAAACTGTATAATTATTGTTCGCTTGCATGACACTTTGTTACGCAGAACAACACCAATTTTACGAACCAAAACTTACTATAAACAATAAAAATTCGATAAAATATGTGGACTCCAAACGTATAGCTGAGTTCCCGCTTAAAACTCGCCGGTTATAGGCTACTGCATGATGCAGTGGCGGGAGACCGATACGATCAGAGGTGGAGTCAGATGCAGCCTGCATCTGTCAGACTTATCAGTCCTTTTATTCACTATAAAAGGAGCATATTTAATAGAAGATTGCTTCTTCATTAAAATTTATTTTATTTTCAACGTCCTTTCCAATCGTCAATGGTACTTTATCGACTTAAGTCTAAGTGGATAAAGTCTTTGATGTATTTTCGTTCCATAATGGTGGCACGTAGGTGTGATGTGATAACTTACGTGGGATTTTAGGTCATTTCAAAACGTAGTGATTCCCTTAATAAGAGTGTGCGTGGAAGAATGAAGTTTTCTCTTTTACCGCCATCTAAAGAGGATGTTATAACGAATTTTTCCAAAGATTTTGATTTCTTAGCCCTACAAAATATCGAATAAATAAACTTTATCAACCCTGGACCTGTTATTCTGTGGCGATCAATCAACCCTTATCAAATAAATAAATAACACTCATACAGGTCCTAACCTAACAAAAAGGTACGATAAAAAACTGCTCAGAATCGTTTTAACCAATTTTATTAGTTGAATAATTACCAACGATTAGTTTATAAATTGAATAACTCAAAACTGTAACTAAAGATAGAAATTTAAACAAAAGATAGAAATTTAAACTAAAGATAGAAATTTAAACAAGACAAAATCAACATAAACCAAATTACCTGTTTTCAAACAAGACAGGAGTTGGTTATAATTAATGTATTCACCGAAACTCTGGATACGACATTATTTCAATTATACAGGGTGAAATTGATATCATTAGCATTCTTTTATCAAACTGAACAACTTAAACAATGGAAGCAAACCGATCAGAGCAAAACAAAAAATCTGCTGTTGCATACATTTGACTCGCGAACTCGCGCGTCGACATTGCAGTTTAGTATGGAACAGCAGATTTTTTATTTGCTCCGATCGGTTTGCTCCCAAAGTAAAAGTGGTTCAGTTTGATGGGTAGACTCTTAGTTTAAAAGGATGCTAATGATATTGATTTCACCCTGTATACTTACCTACATTATCATAGTGATAGTGAAGGGTAGAGCGTTTGGGAATACTTATCAAGTAGTAGATACCCTTATTCAAATTTGACTGCTAACAACCGATTCCCACAAGGCTGAAGTCTGGAAGTTTTAACTTATTAAAACAGTCGTTAATTCATTATAACAATCAGGTTCGAATTTGAACTTTAGTATATTACCCTTAGGAACATATTTAGAAACTAGTTTCTGATTCTTAAGATCGTGCCAAAATGAAGGTGCCACGATTTTTCTGCCCGAGCCAAATACACTTCGATAGTGTCTTCTCGTTTTGGAACTAGGCCAAGCTTGATTTAGGGTGGCTGAGCTATCTTCTAGAGGGATACATTTTCTAAACGAATAATCATATCAGCCGATAGACGTCCACTGCTGGACATAGGCCTCCCCCAAGGATCGCCCCAACAACCGTTCCAGCCTAGCTAGCATGCCACCCACGACAAAGCGTTTAAACGAGAAAAACGTCATGCGCGCTCTTTCTGGCCTACGTAAAATAATAAAGATGGAGGCACATCTCGATTTTTGTCGTTTTCTCGGGGGTGGCATGCTAGCTAGGCTGCACTGCCCTCATCTAACGGATTCCCACATATTCTAAACGATTTGCAAATGCGATTGTGTAAAAGAATTCACTTGGAATAGAACCATCGATTAATATAATATAATAGATGAAAGATTTGTGGAACAAAACCCCTTTGATTAATGATTGGTCGCTGCGCTCCGACAACGTAGACAATGAATTAATCTAAGGAAAAACCTCAACAAAAGCGGCATCGGAAGCTTAAAGTCTACCTTTTATTTATTGCAGTAGTAAAGTGCGAAGGGTCAAGGTCATTTCTCTTCAGAGACTAATGTGCTCCACGATTGGCAAATTTTCTACCGAACATTTAACCAAGTTTTTGTTCTTTGATAAATTCCCATTTGCGGATTCCTTTCATCAAAGGAATTTTGGCTACGTAGCTACTCAATGGCCAAATTTCTCGCTCGTTTTACTAATTAATTTTCCTTTTGAATCAGAAGAAAAGAAATATGAGCATTAATAAATTATATTCCTGAAATACCTTGTCCTAACTTCTGAATTATTCACGGAATTCCATTAGCAGTGTCTGGATTTTTGTTGTTTTGTTCGGAAACTGTGTGGGGAATAAATCGTAATGTAGCCGAATTTGTAATGAAAATAAATATTAGTAGGTACGTATTTTATTTATCGAATGGAGGTCAAGGTTGAAAATTGTACTCAAGGTCAAGTTCGTATGATTGTGTGGGTGGTAGGTACTACGTAAATATTATAGTTCAGTAATCGATAGGAAGCCTATTTGTTAAATTATATAAAGGTTCGTTAAATTGGATCAAGGTGATCTCTTATTAACGAAATTAACTCTGATTGAATAAATTTTCGATTAAGTACATACATACGTACATAACTCGAAACTTGGGTAATTTATGGTATTCGGCAGTATTTTTACAAGTTTCGTGAAATCCATGTAAAATCGGAAAATGACGAAAATGCGCTCACTGAGAAGTATGTGTGGTGTGACTGTGATGGACAAATTGAAAAATAGTTTTATTAGAGAACGTTGTGGTTTGAAAGAGGATGTAGTGACAAAAATAGAGAAAGGTATGTTGAGATGGTTTGGTCATGTGGAAAGTATGGATGAGAGCAGATTGACGAAGGCAATCTATAAGGCAAGCGTAAGTGGAAATGTTGGAAGGGGACGGCCTAGACGTACATATACGAATCAAATTGGCGACGTGCTTAAAAAGGGCCAGGTCAGATCTACCCGTAACCGACGAGCATGCATGAAAGGACTTATAAATGTGGAGGAAGCTAGAGAGGTATGTCAGGATTGTAGCAGGTGGCGTTCCGTTGTCTCTGCCTACCCCAGTGGGAGACAGGCGTGAGAATATGTATGTATGTATGTATGTATCGGAAAATCAAGAAAATACTTTATTTTGTATGTAAATGATGTTTGATTTACGTAAGTAGTTAATAAGTAGGTACCTTTTGGACGAGAGGTAATTGCAGAAAAACGACAACAGAAAAGAATTTGATTTGAAATATTTTGAATTTCTCGAAAAAATCCGACCTTGCGATGTTGAGATCCGAAATACATTTTTTTAATTCAATGGACTTTACACTCAAGAACCACTGATGGAAAGATTTCGAAACAAAGTGACTCCATCGAATAAAAAAAACCACACTGTACGTACTTACCTACCTAATCAAATAATTGATTTAACATACCTACTTCATAATAATCAGACGCACGAAGTTTAGAAAATGGAATCAACTTTTGTTTTAGGTAACTTTGTTCTAGAAATCTTTTCTACGGTCGATTGCTATTAATTACTTTAAATTGTTTAATAACAAATTTCTTGCCAACGAAGCGAGCTTGAAAATTTTGGATCGTTCTACAAAATAAGATTTTGGAATAGGAGCACCGTCCTCTACTCGTTACATAAGAAAATAAAAAGAAATCACAGGTGTCTGAAAAATTTTAGGTTTATAAGCAAGCTCCCATAAAACCAATCAAAGGTGTTGTTTCAATCTGGGCCAAAACTTTCTACGAGTAAAAAATCGGGAAAAATTCGCACTTACAATCATTAAATTAAGTAATGTAAGCAGCGTTTGTAAAATTGATGTTTGACTGACGTGTAGTACTTAGTAAAAAGTTATATTATTAAGATTATTTTGGTACCTGAATAGCTTGAAAATGTGGGAAGAGAAGAGGTGAAATATTGATAATATCCTATGATAAAGCCGTACAAAGTCATTGCCCAGTAGGCCTCGCATGCCACGCCCGAGAAAAAGATAAAAATCGAGATGTGCCTCCATCTTTATTATTTTACGTATGCCAGACAGAGCGCGCATGACGTTTTTCTCGTTTGAACGCTTTGTCGTTAGTGGCATGCTAGCCCTGCTGTAGGCCTCGCATGCCACGCCCGAGAAAAAGATAAAAATCGAGATGTGCCTCCATCTTTATTATTTTACGTATGCCAGAAAGAGCGCGCATGACGTTTTTCTCGTTTAAACGCTTTGTCGTTAGTGGCATGCTAGCCCTGCTGTAGGCCTCGCATGCCACGCCCGAGAAAAAGATAAAAATTGAGATGCGCCTCCATCCTTATTATTGTACGCATTCCAGAGAGAGCGCGCATGACGTTTAAACGCTTTGTCGTGGGTGGCATGCTAGCCGTGCAGGCAAGGCACTATTTTGACACTACTACTTTACGTAAGCAGGCAGTGATGTAGTAGTGTTAGATACCGGGATAATTAATTTTAAAAGCAGAAGGGTAAAAACTAGGACTCCAATATTAGTTTTCAGCCCATGTTGTTTTTTAATTAAGGCCGATGGCATTACGGACAACTGGACAAACGAATACATCGTCGATGTTAGTTTTGTTAGTCCACCTTGTGTACATAAACCTACTAGTTGTGTTTTTGTTTTAGCTAAGTCTGGAAACTCTATAATTTTATTAACGTAAAACTTCGTTCAGTACAATCAATATCGACATTTTGAAAGATGTTAAAATAAAGGAGTTAATTTATTGTAGGCCAGACAGGAAACGCACAGCCTCTAAACCTCTGAACCTTTTTTCGGTAGTCTAATCCGAGGAGTTTTGAATAAGTATAGCTATTCAGAGGCAATTAAAACATGGAGAAATGCTCCAGGCCTACATCACTCCAAAGCACTTATCAAAGGGTATAATCGTAAATATACGAACAGCTTACTAGCTCTTAAAAAAGACAACTTATGTACAATAATGAGATCACTCACAGGTCACTGCAAACTGAACAAACACATGCACACCTTGAAACTTAGCGACTCCACCTACTACAGGTTCTGCGGGGAGGACATGGAAACTCCCCTGCACATTCTCTGCGATAGTGGTCCATTAATGTACAAACGAAGTATTCATCTTGGCAGACAGGTACTAACTCCAGATGAGACACAGACGTAAGTCTGTTAAGGCCCCAATCACCCAATAATAATAATAAACCTGTCAATTTATTGTAGGCCAACAAACGGTTACGTTAATTGATGGTATTACACTCTAAAAACATAATTTAATTCACCATAGTAATCGGACGAAAGATTAGGTAAAAATGCAAACGGAATTATGAAATAAATGTAAAAAATGCACCGTTTTGAAATTTTTTGCTAATATTCTTTTTTCCTATTAAAACGGCATATGCAAAGCAATGCGTGTATAGGAACATCTTAGATGTTAATACGAAAATAAAAATAAAAAACCAACATATCTTACCTAGACAAGATGTGCGCCAACAGTGATTACGCGATACTGCGTTTAGATGAGTTATAGCTAATATTAACACTATAATGAAGAGATTATGAGAAACAAATCGACATGAGTTCCATAACTATACGCCAACTATACGCTAACATTTTTATGTTAGCCTATTTCCCATACTAAGATTTAGGATCTCTTTTCAGAAACAAAGTTAGAGCTAAGGATACTAATGTGTTTTTTAAATCATTGTACATCTTTCGTTTTGGCGTTTCTGGGATCGAACCGCACACCACTCGTTCACGTATTGCGATTATAATGAAGAAATCTACTCGAATTTCAAACAAATGTTACATACAATCTTTTGGAATAAAAACATGATAACACTGCCTTAAAAAAAAAAAAAGTTCCTGTCGCGAATGGCACCGGCTTGACAGCGACTTTGATAAAACACATTAATGTTCTTATGATGCGAACGAAAAAGTCATCGGCTGCAATATTATTTTTTAACTATTTAGGTTTTTTGAAGGCGGTTTTAATTTTTTGTAAAAATTTTGATTATTTCACAATTTTCAGTGGTGAATTCATTAGTTCAATGTAATAGTAGTGCTTTAAATTAACAAACGCACTAATCGGCACTACGATTTTCGACGGTTTCCTTCGATTTCTCTGGCATGCCATCATCAGATCCTGGTTTCCTTATCATGGTACTACCCTTGGAATATCTTCTTTCCAACAAAAAAATAATCTTCAAAATCGGTTTATAAACAATGAAGTTATCCGCGAACACACATAAAAAAATATATATACAGGGTGGAAAAAAAGGCCGTGGTTGGAGGGAAAGTACCCTTAATATTTATGATGGCATATTTTACTGAAAGGAAACATTCCTTTATTTTCAAATTTAATTAAAACTGCATTTAAAGATTTTTGAAAAATCATCTGCTTGAGCCGGGAATCGAACCGGTGAAACGTGGAAAAAAAACGACCTGTATTTTATGATACCAACCGAAAGAGTCATTCATAAGGATCATTTTCTTTTAAACAACATAGTATCTTAAATTTAAGAAAGACCAAGAAAAAATTATTTTTTTATTGTTAAACTTACTATATAAGGTCTAACAAAATAAGGTGAAACTATTTTAAGGGGATGATCAGACCATCAAACTGAACAACTTTCTCTATGGGACCAATATCGAAATCGCGAAAAAAAAAACAGCTATTCCATACAAACCTACTCGACCTAAATGTACGGGACAGCAGATTTTTTTTTCGCGATTTCAATATTGGTCCCATAGAGAAAGTTGTTTAGTTTGATGGTCTGATCATCCCCTTAAAATAGTTTAACCTAATTTTGTTAGACCTTATATATACGGTCGAATTGAGAAACCTCCTCCTTTTTTTTGAAGTCGGTTAAAAATCGGTTCATAAACGACGAAGTTATCCGCGAACACACAAAAAAATATATAAGGTTGAATTGAGAAACCTCCTCCTTTTTTTGAAGTCGGTTAATGAAGTCGGTTAAAAAGGCAAAACAAGAAATACTACAAACTCTTTTCCCGCCTAGCTTCCTTTTCTAAAAGAGTTATAAATTAAGATTTTCAAGTTACAATTAAGTCCCCACTTCGCTGTTTACAGTTCAAGCACAAAGAGCTAAGTTTCCTTAGTTCTTCAGGCTTCCTCTCAACTTTTTCTCTTGTTATTTGGATTAAAAGGAAAACGTTTACTAACAATTTAATTTAAGAGCTAATAGACTGGAGCGTGTTGTTTCTGCGGTTTTTTTTCTTTTCGTTTGTTCCATAGAATTATTGTTGTAGTCATCATCATCATATCATATGGCATTTTTATCTTCCTGCTTGGATCCGAGGGGGGGGGGGGGGGGGTAAGATTTCGAGATCGAGGTGTTTCAGCCAGTCTTCCGCTGCCGGGGTTAGCCTGTGAGGTTCTTCGATTCCACCGGGGGAACAGCGCAGAGTGCACTCATTTACCACATGGGAGAGGGTCTGGTCAGGTGCCCCGCAGTCGCACGTCGGAGACTCCCTCAAGCCCCACTTGTGAAGGTGGTGGTTGGTTCTGCCATGGTTCTGAATCGGTTGAATCTTGTTGTAGTCCTTTGAATTTATCCTAGGATTTTATATACAGATATATACCTTCTTAATATGCTGACAGTTTTTTAAGGCGATGATCAGACCATCAAACTGGCCAACTTTGAGAATGGGACCAACATCGAAATCGCGAAAAAAAAATCTGCTGTCCCACACATTTGGCTCGAGTAGGTTTGCAGTTTTGTATGGAAGACCTGAATTTTTTTCGTGATTTCGATGGTGGTGCCATAGAGAAAGTTGTTCAGTTTGATGGTCTGATCATCCACTTATCGGTCTGATCATCCCCTTAAAAATTTCAGCATATTAAGAGGACCCTATATAAGGTCTAACAAAATCAGGTGAAACTATTTTAAGGAGATGATCAGACCATCAAACATACATAGAAATCCCAAACAAATTTTCCATAGATTTTAGTAGAGTAGGATTGCAGTGTTGTAAAAATAAGGAAATTTTTACGCTTTCGTCGTTGGTTCTATAGAAGTTTCTTAGTTTGATAGTCTCATCAATTCAAGTCCCTTAAAAAGCCGTCAGTATATTAAGAAGGACCCTTTACAGATCGGATGGATATACATTTTTTTTAGATTACCACTATCCGCCAGGGAAAAATGAAAAATTTACTCTCTCATAAAAAACCAAGGGCCTCTTGGGCCTCTTGGGCCTCTTCAAGGCGAGAGTGAATAGGCACATTTCTAGGTAAGCATGCTACATCTTTGGCCTCATCGTCACTTAACATCAGGTGAGATCGGGGTCAAATGCTTACCTATCAAACATACAAAAAAAAAAAAAACCAGTCTGATACGAAATTGGCATAAAAGAAAGAAATAAAAGGAGTAATATTCCTCAAGATAAACAAAACATCTTTTCTTGTAATCGGGTGGTAAGCGATTTTTTTGCTGGCGAGTCCTGCACGGCTAGCATGCCACCCACGACAAAGAGTTTAAACGAGAAAAACGTCATGCGCGCTCTTTCTGGCATACGTAAAATAATGAAGATTGAGGCACATCTCGATTTTTTTCGTTTTCTCGGGGGTGGCATGCGAGGACTACTGGTAGGTCCCCAAGTCATCATCATCCCTTCAGATCGTATGGCAATATGGTGTCGGTCATAGAGCAGCACCAAACAGGACAAATCTGTGTTAAGGCGGTTTCAGTCCATACAAAAGTTTGACGCACTATACGCGTAGACGGAATTAATAAAAGTAATATTTTATATATGGAAAAATAGTTTAGAAAATCTAGTTGCCGCGTCACAAATAACATTTGCAATTTATATTATAATTACGAAGATATAAAGCTTTTAAAATGTTGTATGAAAAATTTCAAAGCTTTATATCTTCGTAATTATTTTATAAATTGCAAATACTATTTGTTACGCGGCATCTAGATTTTCTAAACTATTTTTCCACTTTTTCACAACATTCAATTTTATACCTTATCACTAAACGAGACAGCCTATAATTGCGAAACAATAATTTCGAACTTAGAACGTTTAGTGTTCACACCAGACTTCTTTTCATGATTTTTAACGTTCAAAATTAGAATCTAAAGTTATGGTTCCCCAGTTTATTCCTAAAATCCAAAGTTGCAGACTTCATGTTACCTCGCCACCCGCAAAAAGTGGCAGAAATGTTTGTTAGTAGAATTACACGCGTGGCTAGTCCCTATATAAGTATTCAAAGTTTATTGTTAGCATTTGGTTGGGCCGCATGTTACTTCCTATATGCCACCGGATTCCCCACTGTGGGCATGTGGGCTAATAGAAGCCAACGGAAAATAATACAGTCTAGACTGCTTTTGTCATAGTACTACTACTTATAATAATCGAAGATTTTAATACAGGATCAAGATACGAGGCTGAACAACTTTCAAGTTTGATGGTCTGAGACCCAGTGTTGCCAGCCGGGTCTTGTCAAAAGTAACCGGATATAGATAAAAAAGTAACCTTTTGGTGTGAAAAGTAACCTTTCATATTTTTTCTAGTAATAAGGTATGAGGGATTTTCCGACAGCCATTAAAAAAGAAAAAGTAGTTCCTAATGGCTCGATAGATGGCGTCGACGAGACAGGGGTGAGCGATCTTGCAGAAAATACAAATAAAATAGTAAGAATTTGTGTTTTTAAGTAAACAGCGAAATATGAACATATATTTCGTCAACGGATGCGTCTGACTCAGTGGCATGCATTTTTGTTTACTTTTTAGCCTAAAATATTCGTCTTCGGACCCCTCTCTGGTCAACGCCATCTATCGCCGGTTTGTTGAACTACGTTTGACTAGCTGTCAGAAAACTCCTCATTAAAAGTTGATAGACGGAGGCTGGTTGTATTTACTTACTAAAATATAAACAATTCAGTAGCGTTTTCTATTTTAAGTTGCATTTTTCATCCGATTCATTGATCGAGATGATTTGGTCTAAGATTTGGTATACATTGGAGAGAAAAACGTGTTTAGGAGTTGCACTCACTACGTTGCGAACGTTTTGGGTTTTAAAATATTGCAAAAAATATGAAAAAGCGTTCCGTTTCATGGAACCTGAAAGAGCTAAAAATTACCTAAAAGGTCACAAAAGTAACCTTCTGGCGACACTGCTGACACCCCCTAACGTATATAACGCTGTATAATTATAGTGCTTTTTCATCTGCACAAATAAGCAGCATCTTGGCGGAACTTCGGTTTCTATGAAGCTCTATACAAAAACAGCAGAAATTTTTATATTGGGTTTTATCACACCACTTATTCCCCTGTAACTCCTGTAAAACCAGGATTACAGCGGTGACTTTTAACTATACTTAACAATGAAGTTTATGTGAGCGTGGGGGATTACTTTATAATCTGTGTTGGAACTCGCAATTTCATGAAATAAGATAGGAGCAGAAAAATAATTATCCGACTTTCCTCCATTGTAAATGAGAGCTAGGAAAAGTTGGCGAGGCTGTAAGCCGACTCTACCTACCGTACGTTTTTTTTTCATACAAACGTATTCCCCTGTTTCCTCCCTGGATAATGACCTAGAGCAAAACAATTTTTACCATACCATCTATGTTAGGTACCTCTGCTATGTCCCTATGTTTTGCTTTTTTTGCTTTAATTAATTACTGTAAGAACTATATACCTTCGAAAATGACCGACTTTACCGCCCGTTTTCAAACATCCAGCAAAGAAATTTGACGAATATAAACAATAAAAGCAAAACATACAGACATAGCCAAAGACTTTCTAATATTATTCTTGAAAGAATGATTAAAATCGGTTTAGTTTTGGAGGAGGAAACAGGGGAATACGAAATGCAGATTTCGTCGATTTTGTGTCGATAAAATCTGTCCGAGCTATAGTTCTCTTTTGCACTCTAGTTGGCGGGGTGTATAGGTTGGGCGGATCGGACAAATACGTATAGGTACAGAAAAAAAAAGCTGAATATATTTAGGAAACAGTAGGAATTATCAAAAATAAACTTTCTATTATTTAATTAATGTTTTAGTAAATTTTGTCGGGACAGCACGGCTCCCCGTCACACTGGGCAGAGTTTCGGTACTATAGTGAAACGTGGATGTTCTGAGGTTTCAGAATACCCTCTCGGGGAATATAGTCGAGAGCATATGTTTACAGCACGGCTTTCTAGCCCTGCCATTCACGACAAAACGAGGAAAACTTTTGATGGTCTTAGGCAGGGGGAGGACAATCGCCTTTTAGTGGTTTTTTCCGATTCAGTTTGCATAGAAAGTGCTGCCATCTATTAAATACTTCCCAGAACTATGAAAAAAAAAATGTATTGTCTACGTCAACGTCAAATTGACAAATTCACAAAATGATGGCTACCTATCTTGCGTAATATGCGTGTTGTTTGAAGTTTCGTCTCGAAAGGATCTGATATTGGAATTTCACTCGATAGGTGCGGGATTGAACGATAACTAGCATTCAAATCAATAATATCTATCGGTATGAATAGATATAAGTAGGTATGTATAGTATAGGCTTAATTGTTGTCGGTGAAACATAGCTAGCTTTCAATTTGACATAAGGTAGATGCATAATGTTGCTACGAGTGGGTTCTCTTTTCTAATATACTTATATTACTCTTTGGTCTTAGGACACCACGTTTAATATGTGAATGTAAAGTATTTTGTACCCAGTATGCCTTACTCTTGCCTTTCTGAGAATTAATCGTTTCAAGTTAACTTTTATTAATAATACGGTGTCTTAGAAAAACGGAATTCGTGTGAAATTCAAATTATCCCTCTCTTGAGATAATGGAAAGCGAGAAAATTCGGATGAATTCGATTTGATTGTAGGAAAAGATCCATTAAAAATGGTTAGGTATGCTGCGGAAATATAGGTGGGTATCATTCTTTCTTTTTACGTATAACAGTAAGATGACAGTTTAAAAACAATTGTTCGGTTTGATATCTAAATCACCTTATTTTATTATTTGTGTATTTTACTATAGTGTTCATTTTTGATATTCCAAATTCCACTTCTATTTTATTTGAAATAATAAACTGACTGACGGTAATGGCTCGGTAGCTTAATTGGACAAAAGCAGCAGTCCTGTTCAAGTCCCGTCCAAGACCAATTTGTCAATCTTTTATCTATATCTATACTATTATAAAACTGTAACAGGAAGTTTGTCTGTACATTGAAGATATTAACAAAAAAAAAGTTACGATATGGTTTTTAGGTGTTCGATTCCTTTTCACCAATTTTTGGATTTTTTGTCTGTCTGTTTGTTTGTGTGTTTGTTTGTTTGTTTGAACGAGTATCACGCAAAAACTACTGAACCGATTTTGATGAAACTTTTTTTGTTTGATAGCTTATGATCTGACTTAAAATCTGGTATATAATTTGTGCGGACAAAGTCGCGGGTTAACGCTCGTTTGATAATAAATTAAACCTGATAAATAGTAGGTAGTCTATAACGAAATAACGACATTGAAAATAACAAGCGCTTTTGATTACGAAAAATTCTTTAGAATTTTTCTTATTTAAATCAATTAAGTATGAAGGCTGCTGTGTCAATAAGAATTTTACGTGGGGCTGAAGATTTTTATCGTCTCGTTAATTAAAACGTCGAAAAGAAATTTCGGAGCTATTTTTATTTAATATCAAGTTTCTAAAACGAATTTTCCGATCCACGCCAAGTTTGAAGGCTTTATAAAAAACCTCGTACTTTGTTACGGTTCCATTTTTACGATATTGTTTTTGGTTTGATTGAGCCACAAAATTGTTTTCTGTATCGTCTGTAGGTTCAGTCGTATGTCGAAGCAATAGAGTTGGGTCTTGAGTGAGATAAATTTAAGAATTGGTCAGTATCTTACCGACGTTATTATCAGTTTATGACGGGCCATATTCCAATAACGATGAGGAATATAGTCTTCATTGGATTTTATGCACTATAGTACGAATTAGGACAGTTCAAAACAGGTTTAAAACATTATAGATTATTTATGAACAGTTGAATTACATCTTAAATACTGAAACGGTGAACTCTGACCAACAAACTGAACAACTTTCACTATGGTGCCTACTCAGGAAACGCGAAAAAAAATCTGCTGGTTTGTACATTTTAGTCGGATAGGTACAGCAGTTTTGTATGGGACAGCTGATTTTTTTTCGTGTTTCCTGAGGGCCTACCTCAGTGAAAGTTGTTCAGTTTGATGGTCTGAGTTCACTGTTTCAGTATTTGCTAGGCTGTCACTTACACCCTGTATTGGGCAGCTGCAAAGTGTTTGAAATATGTGATGGGAAGGATGCGAACGAGACGTCAAGAAGACGGAAATGCTTGGCATTTTATGGGTTTTCTATGGTTTACCTCATCATAGTATGGTATTGAGATAAATCCTCCGCTCTCTCCTTGCACGATTCCACCGAAGTGGACAATCTATGGGAGCCATTTGAGCGAGCGCGTCACTTAGTGCGTGATCATTTTGTACGCTCCTCCTGGAGTGCGATTTTTGAATCTCATACGTTGAACTCAGCAGTTGAAAATGTATGGAGGTACGCATTTTTCTACTGCTGATGTGACTTTCAAAAATCGCAGAGTATGATTTTTGAAAGTCAAATCATCAGTAGAAAGATGCATATCTCCATAGTAATTTTGACATTTTAACCTGCTGAGCTCAGCAAATGAGATTCAAAAATCGCACTCCTGGCCCCACAGACAGTAAAGCAGCGATAACATTACCCAACATTTAGGACCGATTTCGGCATACATTGCTTAGTTTGATCGCTACACTTTAAAATTGAGAGAACAAATCCCGCAATGTATGCCAAAATCGGGCTCGACCAACTGAAATTGTAAACGCTGCTTATATTCTTTTAGGAGTGAGTGCACAAAATGATCACGAGTGACGTGCTCGCCCTATTACTCCCATAGATTGTCCGCACTTACACGATTGTTCGAAGCTTTTTTTAATCTATGTGGTATTTTTATTTTACTCTTGTGGCACGTAACATTCGATCAAACTTTGACCGAAAGTCGCGACTGCTGAGGACAACTGTATAGTTTCATTAAACTGTGTCTCAACTTGCTGAGGGTAAAAGGGCATAAAAAGCTTTCAGTTTTGTTTATACAGCTTAACAGGTAACATACAGTTGATCAAAGCTCCAAGCGAACCAAAACGTGTTCCTGCATTGTTAATTAAGGTTGAAATAATGAAATACCCGGAGCATACCAAACACAGGTACTAGGTAGGGTATACAAATGCAACATCAGAAAGGTACGAGCGCTTGTTGGGATCATGTTTGACATTTTATGTTTGGCTATTTAACTTCGTCTGATTTGTATCGTTTGTGTATATACTTTTTAAATAATTTGCAGATTCATTAATTGGGGTCGAATGATACCTACGTAATTTAAGGATTGCAAATATTGTCAACCTGTACTTACGAAACAATACAGTTGTATAACAAGGTGTATATGCGATACATATTAAACAGGGTCAAACACAGACCATCAAACTGAACAAGTTTCACAATGGGATCAAAATTGAAAACGTGAAACAGCAGAATTTTTGTTCGCCAATTCCACCCTTTATACAAAATCTAGTTCGAGTGGTAACTTTTCTCTGTATCTTTGAAACGAATTATCTAAACTATCATTTAAAACAATTTTCATTTCTATCCAAACAGGTACCTCTGGATCCGAATAGCATTATTCGAGAGGCAACTGGCGAAAATCATAGAGTACATTGTGAGTAACGCTACACGGTACTATGAACGAGACGCGCTGGTCGCTGATCCTGACTACGGCAGCATCCTGAGCTCCCTGCTCGTCGGCCCCTGCGCCCTGGAGTATTCTAAGGCTCGAGCACCCGCTTGCTTCTGGACTGATCCACCCGCTGATGAGTTGGTGAGTTTCTTTGTAATGTTTTGATCATAGAGTATACCTACATTGTCAGTAACGCTACACGGTACTATGAACGAGACGCGCTGGTCGCTGATCCTGACAACGGCAGCATCCTGAGCTCCCTGCTCGTCGGCCCCTGCTCCCTGGAGTATTCTAAGGCTCGAGCACCCGCTTGCTTCTCGAGTGATCCACCCGCGGATGAGTTAGTAAGATTCTTTCTGATGGTTTGATCAATATGATGTAAGGAATAGCATAACTATATGTATATAGGTATTTAGACCATTGGTGTTGTGGAGAGGTGTTGACTTCCAATCTTGAGGGTTCGGTATCAAATACGCACGCACGACATTAAATATGTACCTACCAATGAGTTTCTCCAACGGATGCTTCTACTTAATACCTACTTCTCTCAAACGGTGAAGGAAAACGGTTAATGAAATCTGCTAATCAGAAGTTCTGATGCGTTTGTGAAGTTCACTAATCTGTTTTCTGAACTAACGACATCACCACGAGGCCAGGCCGACGGTTGATGACAACAGTTATTTCATGTTTTTAACAGGTCCAACGACACAGAATGTCCGCCGGCACCACGACTCCGCCGTCTGTTCGAAGACCTATCCTGAATTTTAGGAGGAGTTTGAATGCTTCTTCAGACGATAATAGTACCATCAACACAGGTAGCATTGACATTTTAGCTAGCCGTTTACTAACATTTTGTAGATTGATCGTTCGGTAGCTTTGTTCTCTTTCTAGACTAGGTAATCGAAATTTATGTATTTTTAGGTACTGGTACAGTGGGAACGACTGCCAAAGATTACGTAGAAAGCTTGCATCAGAATTCTCGTGCTACGCTTTTGTATGGAAAGAATAACGTTCGAGTTCAACCGGTAAGTGGTATAAATTTAGAATTCAACAGATAGTCCAATCATTTGGGAGTTTTACCTGGAAAGTTTTTTGGGAGTTTTAAAAATTTGTATATTTCTAGATTTTGAGGTGCTCTTTTCGAATTTTCTCTCGCGCCGCCGGCCGCCTCAATTGGAAAATGGCATCATCATATTACTATGAAAATAGTTATGTAACAAATGAAACTAGAGACAATTTCCTATTATAAATTTATGTCCTTACCTTTTTTACCCCACTGCGCCAGAAGGAGGGTTATGTTTGTGAAATGTATTTGGTTTAGCGTACGAGTGCTCCAAACCAACACACATCTGACACGCGAGTTTCTTATATTAAAATGCTGAAAAGACCGACTAAAATATTGTAACTTCATTGACTAAATTGTAGAAAGACGTAGAGGAGCCCATGCCAGGATATCTGAGCCTCCATCAGACAGCTGTCGGCCTGATCATCAAATGGACTCCGAATCAGCTCATGAATGGATACGCAGAGAGTGAAGGCATTGATAAAAGGTAAGGTGACTAATGAAACGTTTTTGTTTTATTTTAAATTGTCCTAGCCTGTAGCTTTATTTGAAGTTCTTGAAATTAATTTGCTTTTCGATATTGTAGGCTTTGAGCTTAATATTATTTTGCTTAATATTCTTAGAACTGGTTTTAATTTGTAGTTCACCTTGTTATGTTGTAAATATTTGAATTATAAGAATAGGCGCTTAATTATTAATATCAAAGAAAAAGAAATTAAGTCTGAATTTTGTCTAACCAATCTTGACAGATCATTCGCGATCCCCTCACGCTTATTCGTGACTTGAGACTTTATGCCCAGCATGAATCATAAATAAGCAAGAGACAGCATTTTAAATCAAGTTGCTTGCTTGCTAACATCAGTCAACATAAAAATGTTGACTTAGGAACTTTATATACAGGGTCCAACTTTTAAGAGGATGATCAGCCCATCTAACTGAATAACTTAATATGTGGGACAAACGACGAAACTGCTAACAAAAATATGCTGATCCATACAAAACTGCAAACCTGGACCCAAATGTATCGGACAGCTGATTTGTTTCTTGCTATTTCAATGTTGGGCCCAGTTGTAGAAAGTTGTTCTGTTTGATGGTCTGATCATCCCCTAAAAACCGTCAGCATATTAAGAAAAACCCTATAAGTTGAAACAATCAAGCTTTATGTCCACTTATCGACCGGTATTGCATCCGATGGCAGAAGGCCTAAGTAATAGAAATCCATTGCGTGCCGTTACATTGGAACCTTTAGAAACCTGTATAAACTATGCTATGCTTTATTATTTGTGTATTGCACGTAGCTGTCTGATCATGTAGTGTTGTAGTTACCGCTGCCACCTTGTTCACACGTCTGCGTGCCAAAACATGTATGTTCTGTGCAGTACTGGGCCCGTTTGTACTGTCTTCAGAAGACTATGCGCTGGCCCTCTTTGTATTGACTGGTATGTCTTGCTTTTGTTTTTATTTTCTTTATTCTTTGATATAATACGACTGTCCCTTATAAGGTGGTCCGAAACTTTGCTCGAACTACCCATGTAGTCTGACCACAGGAGCTGTAGGGCAAGGCGAGGTGCGGGAAGCTCGCTCCGCTGTGCTCTTTCGTCGGCAACTACCTAAGAAGTATTTAAGTCAGAACTTAAAACATTAGAAGTTTTAAAAGGTTACTGGAGCATTCATATCACTAAAAGTCTAACCATCAAACTGAACTACTTTTACTATGGAGCAAATCGATCGGAGCAAAAAGAAATCAGGTGCTCCATAAAAAACTGCAATGGTTAGGTACTCGACTCAAATGTATGCAACGGCAGATTTTTTTTGCTCCAATCGGTTTGCTCCCATAGTAAAAGTTGTTCAGTTTGATGGGTAGACCCTTACTTTAAAAGGATGCTAATGATATCAAATTCACCCTGTACTTTTGTTAGTATAAGCACTGAGTATGAATGAATGAATGAAAAATACCTTTATTTACACCAAAACACAGATACAGCATAGGAATAAAAACGATAATGGCACAAATAAGGCGGTCTTATCGCTAGAAAGCGATTCCTTCCATCTACTCTATGTATAAGACTAATTGACTTAGCAATTAGGCAATCAAGAAGTGTGAACTAGTTAATTGCCCTTGAATACTGAGAGGGTTGAAGCCCTGAACTTTGGTTTAATTGCGCCCGTGTTAAACCAAAGCTCAGCGGACTAGTAAATGCCTTACTCTAACCAGACCATAAGCTCTGACAAACTACTGTAGCAGTATTAGTAACAAACTTTGTTACCAACTATCTTTTTAAGCGTGGATTAAGATACTTTTAGCAAATTAAAGGTTTCGGGATGAAACTACCTGATTAGCACACTGATGGTAGTATCTCATTTTCCCACCCCAGGGTTTTAATGCGTATCCGTCTCTATTATAACTTGTTTGTATATGTTTACAGCGTTTACTGGGCGATGTCGCTGCAAGTGTGCGTTTGGGAAGTTATATATGTACACGTACATCGATCTCAAGCAAGTGACGCTCTCATACTGGTAGGACAAGACGGTGTGCAGCGTCCTCCTATTCATTTTCCTAAAGGTAATTTTGGTTCGTTTCAACCTAATAAAATTTATAGGAACTTAGATTTTTTTCTGGAATAATGGTCAAAATTGACTACGTAAATATCTAGTTAAATAGTATTTTACCTGGACAACGATCGTGATCTAGTGTGAGCAAGGTTGGGAGTCTAGATAAGGATAAACAACTATAAGTACATCTGGCCTTAAACCCGGACTTTCTATTTTCGATATATCTCGACCACGAAGAAAAGAAAGGGAGCGGAGGTGAGGCAAGGCAATTTTTCTATTCAAGTAAGTGTCGCCAAAATGCGGGGGACGAGGTACGAGATGGGCGTAGGCTCCGCCCCAAAAACCCAAATCCATCTAGCGGCGAAAGCAGTAACTACAACAAATGCACTGTGCATTTGTTGTAGTTACTCCTTTCGACATGACAACCAACTAGTGCCGTCTGTTGTGACCATGCTACGTTATCTTAGCACAAACTAAGTGGAACGCTGATTTTCCATACACAGCTTCCGCCATCTATCGGTTATGTTTCGAAGCACTATGTGTGTATGATTTCGCCCATATCAATCACTGTCTTGTTGGTCTAGCGGTCTACGCAACCGGCTTACGATCCGGGTAGCTAAGGTTCGATCCTCGTGTCGGCCGATCGTCTTTTTCAATTTATTTCCCCCTAGTGCTAATAAGCGGCAACGCAATTAGGACGTCCTAAAATTCAAGGCGAGTTACTAATCTATATCCAATATACATATTAATCTATGGTTGTGACCGTTATCTACTCGCCGGTAGATGTCGTCTTGGATTTGAACGATTTTTTTAGTAATTGACCAATTCAACAAAGAAATAAAAGTTAAATCGATATAAACGAGTTAAACACTTTGTTTTTATCGTTATTTTCATATATCATTTACACTTTAAGTTTCTAAAATCGTCCATTCCATTCCAATTCTTTACCATCTTAAAGAGCGGCATCTTGCGGGTACTAGCAAAACCAATTTTCCTTCTAATTCGAGAATTATTTTCAAAAAACAACTCTTATTAAATTATATTGGACTTACCTATTAAAAGTTATGCCATCTGCAAGCTTTGTCTGTGATCCTGAACAATTTTTACATCCAGGAACAGCGCACTTCATCGTTCTAGATGTTTTTTATCGACAAAACACCTCTCAGAAAACAAAATAATGACGTACGAAAACGATGGCGGTCCGATTCGAACTGAGCAGCATAGGCCACGCCTACTGTGACGTCATGACCTCATCGAATGGCGACTGACCTCACTGCCTTGCCTCAACTCCGCTCCTTTCTTTTCTCCATGATCTTGACCGTTTCGGTCCGAACTTTATTGTAATAGAGTTGACATTGGAACGAAAACGTTCACTCAATTGCGATTACAAAGGACAGAAAGGCAGACCCAGCTCCAAAAAATCGTCCATAATGACATATAGGAATGCTAAAAAGAATAAGATATTGAAAGTTTTCTTGACATCTAAGTTACATTAGTTCATTACAGTGAATGTTTCGTTGGTGTACCTAATAAACTATTAAGACCGACTATTTAGTTCTTCTCTGAAATGTTTAATCCGTTCTATTTCCAGGCGGACACTTACTTTCTTTCTTGAGCAACTTAGAGACTGGACTGTTGCCCCATGGGCAGCTGGATCCACCGCTGTGGTCGCAAAGAGGAACTGGAAAGGTAATCAAAGGTTTTGGAATTTTTTAATCGGGTATAATCACAGGCGAGCGAGGCGGCTTCATGGACTCACAGGGCGTGAAATTGTTACGATGCTCAAACGTCTTTTATACGCTGTAAAATACATCCCTCCAAAACTACCTACGTACATACTTACATAAGCTCACGACCGTATTCCCTTTCGAGGTGTTCAGAATTAAAATCATAGTGATGAATGTTTCCCTTCACAGGTGTTTGGTAAAGGCAAAGTGCGCCGGCGTCCGATGCCGAGCCTCTGCGAGAGTGGAGAAACAGAGGAAGCTGAGTGGGAGGAGACAGCCGGAGACTATGTGTTTCGTATTGTTAACAACGCTATTACTGATAGAGAAGGTTAGTTACAAAAACCGCAAGGTAAGATTCTAGTCCAGGATCTACAGTAGTCATTACGTTTAGTCATAGCAAACAGTTGGTTTGCCCGGACTCAGCGTTAATATTAACGGGCACAAGAAAATTTAACGTTATCCATAAAATTTTACAGAATTATTAAGCCTATGGCTTACTTATGATCATTACAATGTATGTTACTGTGAGCGTTATTCATTTCCAGTTTTAAATTAGATCCCAGGATTATGTAAAAGAAATCATTTATTGTACAAGCAAAAGCCTAGACAAATCCCCATAAAATATTTTTTGGCAAATACTCGACAATACACAGCTATATAGCGATTCATGGATGAGATAGAATAATAGACAGACTGATGGTCTTTATAGGCATAAAAGGATTGGAAGGGCTGATAATATTATCAGCAAGTCTTGTTAATCACTAAAAGACATCCAGTAACAAACCAAGCTTTGATTAAGAGTCTACTTAGTTGGACAAAAGAACGTAAAAGTCAAGGTAATCTTAGTTAATCTTCTAACTGTAGGACAACCTCATCGTAATGGAAAAAATTTACTTAAAAATTTTAACGATCTACGTACATTCAGTAATCATATTTCAGCGATGCGCTGCTCCCTCTTGGATCGCGCCATACAGTCTCCACCACGAACTCCTCGAAGACCACTAGCCTCCACTTCCACTACATCATCAGACTCATCCACCATGTCTGTGGATTGTCCGCAATCGGCTGGAATAAATGGGCATCCATCTGTTTCATCATTGGTACACCATCCTATTGAACAGGTAAGTTTAACTGATTTTATACACTCGCCAGCAACCAAATCGACTCAAAATTCCTTCAATTTTTCTAGACAAATATTATTTCACTGATTACCAAGATCACTTTATGATTTCTTCGATGGTCCTGAATTAGTCCTGAATGGCAATATTCACTTGTGTACTATTTCTACAATAACTGCGATTGTCAATCTGAATGCCAAATGTGGTTCGGGTCACAAGGAGGCACAGGCATTCCTTTCTAGAATAAGGGTGGAGGAGGGAAACTCCCCTAATTGTAGTTTAGCGAAGGCTCTGTTACTGGTTTACTTACTTGTACCTTTAGTTACATATTCTCACAGTACTTTGCCTTTGATCGTGTTTAGACATACGCGCATATTACCCGAGTTTCGAAGAAAACTTGTTCCCGTGCTGGGAACACATTGCATTGTGACTGCGCGCAATACTGCAACAATATACTCCGAAACGCGTTGAGAAGCTCTTTGAAATACAGTAATATTCATGTATTATTTATCTGTTATGTTGCAGTCAGCCTCGATTGAGCTGGTGTGCAGTAAGATGCGTCTGAGAATAATATCGCGAGCGTTCTACGGGTGGCTTGCGTACTGCCGACACTTGTCTACAGTGAGGAAACATCTCAGCGGTCTTGTGAATCCTAACATTGTTCCTAGAGGTATGTATGTTTTGCGGACCAGATGTTAAGAGTTTAGCCCAGTGTGGAAACGAGTTCACTTTTCGGTCTATCCGTCACACTCAATCTAATTCGAAAAGCTATTTGAGTTATGTTTGATTGCATTAACTTTAACTTCAACATTTGGTTTTGAATTATTACGACGGACGACGAGGAAATTAAGAACTTTTGTTTCCTATTTTCGTTGACGAACTTGCAACCTTTTTTTTATCTCTACTCTTCACTGGAATGCAAGGCCTCTCTTGCGTCAGCGTCGTACAACGGACTTAAGAATCGTGACAATAGGTACGGTTAGCATTATCGTTTCCGATATGCATCTCGATAATTTAGTACACAATGGTTTCGCACCTTACCAGAGCGCCGATATAACGACATTGACGCTAGGTGCCCAGATAATGTGACCGTGTTCTAAGTAGTCCCTTTTACAATTAATGATTTGTTATTAGTCTCAACTCTGAACTTTTCCACTTAAATTATAGAAGGTGCAGAAGGTGGCCTAACAGAAGAAGTGTGGAGATCAATGATGGATGAACATGGTGCCATCAGAAATAAAGATGAAGTGTATCGACTGGTTTACTACGGGGGAGTACAACACGACTTGAGGAAAGAAGTCTGGCCGTATCTGCTTGGATATTACGAGTTAGTATATTGAAATTCCTACAAAACTACTATGTGGATGCTACTATGGATATAGGTATTCTAAATGAGGATTATCTGCAAGCCCAATGACAGAAATTTGAAACCCGTTTAACCAACCCCATGATGATCAAAGCCCTCTTCTGGACCCTAAATTTATCAAATTACTTTATTGAATAAATACATCATGGATTTAAAAAATAGCCTATTGTACCTACATACCTACAGCACAAAAAAAACAAGTTAAAAGTAAAATCTAAAGTAAGTATTAACCTAGAATCTGAATGTTGTCATAGGTTTGAATCGACAGCAGAACAGAGAGTGAACCAAGATATAGAATGTCGTCGTCAATACGAGACAACTATGTCTGAATGGTTGTGTGTAGAGGCCATAGTGAAGCAAAGAGATCGGGAGCAAACTGCTGCTTCCATAGCGCGCCTCACTGAAGCTTCTGGCAAGATGCAACCTGTTGAAACTGAACCTGAGGTAAGAGGAGCGGAAGTATTTTATGCCAAAAAACTTAGCTATACTGAAATCTTTGTCAAAATGTTATAACAGTCTCGTAAAAATTATAACTCGTAACGTAGCTCAATATCAATGGTCGTACCCTATAAAATTCTAAGATCTAATGTACGTATGTGTTTAGTGCTAGCGCAACCAGTATAACTGTATCGCGCGTCTATACTATAGGTAACATCTGTGTAGTGTGCGATCAAAAATGGCTAAAATGTCAGCCACAATAGATTTTCTACTGTATCTGGAATTAGCCCGCGACCCAGCCCAAAAACTAGTTATAGCATAAAGATTGTAGATTCTACGTTGGCAATCCAATATTCCTTATTGACTTGGTATTTTATCAGGTATTCGAAGATGACTGCAGCATTATATCAGATAACCCACCAATAGTTTCGCCTGAGCCAAGCGAAAATGAACAAAAAAAACATGATACTAAACCAGTTTTATCTCGAGCACCGAGCATAGACGAAGTAGACAACATTGAAATGGATTCTGAAAGAGAGAAAGAGGATTCTAAAGTTAACGGAGAGACTGAGACAGATAGTAAGGACGTAGATTTAGACAGTCTAAAAGACTTAGACGAAGAAGATGAAATTCATTTAAAGAGTGTCGTAGAAAATCCAGATATGAGGAGAGAGAGTATAGCTGAAATAAAGCGACTAGCTGAAAATATTGTTCAAAAAGGTGAAGGACGTGGCCTACTTTGCAGCGTAGACAGTGGAAATTCAAACCTAAATGGTAACGATTTAAGGTCCTCTCTAGATGAGAGCCAGCCAAGTCCTCATGAACCACGCACAAGTGTGATTATTACCAATCCTTCTGTAGACCTAGTTCCTTCAGGTTCACCTGCTTCTGGAGGAACGACGGGTAAGATATCTTATTGAATATAATATAAGTTGTGAGATTCTTTGAAAACTACCATATTGACGTCAAACTTTCAGCAGTCACATAGTTGTTCAGTTAGATGGCCTACACGACGCCTTTTAATTTTATCATCTTCATCATCATCTTATTTTAAGAGCATGTTTTCTCTTTCCCGCTAGTGCCTTGAGTTCCTAATACGAAATCAATCTTTTCCTTTACCTGTGCTAGATAGGATGTGCTGTTTAGGTCTTCCTCTTCCTCTCTTCCCAACATTTTCCGTTACTGCATAGTTTTGAATAAATTATCGGGGTTATACCTTTGTAGTGGGATCCTAAAGGCTGTAACTTATTGCTCATCGGGAGTTATCAAGTGTTCGATAATTTTTACTCTCCTCTTCTTTTCTGATCATCTTAAAAGACCAAAATACCTATAATAAAATATATTAATATTTTGAACTTGTAGCGAACGTGAGTCCAGCGCGCAGTCCTCTTGGCGTTTTGCGCGAGGAGTCGCATTCAGCCGGAGCCTCCTTCGATACTCTGGAGCTCAGCACCGATCAGAGACCACCAGTTCGCTCCAACTGCGCTTCTCCGGCTAGCTCCAACGGCGGCGTGTATTCTGTAAGACCTTTGATACATTTTCGCTGATAGGTTTACTTGATACCTTTTCATCCCTCCGGGCGGAAAGCGTCCACTTTCGTCCCGCTGCGCTAAACGAAGTTGCCGCTTTCCACCTCTGTCGAGGAGAAAAATAGTACCT
Source organism: Agonopterix arenella (assembly GCA_927399405.1). Classification (NCBI taxonomy): domain Eukaryota; kingdom Metazoa; phylum Arthropoda; class Insecta; order Lepidoptera; family Depressariidae; genus Agonopterix; species Agonopterix arenella. The sequence goes on from OV656710.1 coordinate 8,896,176, forward strand.
CGGGCAGTAAATAATAAGAAAGCCTCAGATCATATGATTGTTGAACAATTACACGAGATCTGAGACATTTCTTACTCTCCTGCCCTCGGTGTGTAATCTACTATTGCATAATCACACCTTGAGTTTTTTTGCTGTAATTTCATACAGATGGGAAAAACTAACGAAAAGAGGAAGGCATGTGCGATACTGAGTGTGTGTTAAGTCAGATAGGATATGTATTATCGAAGAAAAATTTGGCAGACGGCGGTAGACAATAATGAGGGTTGAGGCCAAAAATTGGTAGCAGTAGTTTGTTGGGGCAGGGAGTGTTCGTACCTTTCTTATAGTGTGGCATAATAAAATATAAAAAAATAGCCACGTCTGCAAACCTCTTTGGGGGTTATAAAATTAAAGTTATAAATTGTTTCTTTTTTTCAGAATGAGCTGGTGGAAAAGTTCGCTCTTAACTTACATAGAATAGAAAAAGATGTGCAGAGATGCGACAGGAACTATCCATTCTTTACAGACGAAAACCTCGATAAGCTAAGGAATATCATGTGCACGTAAGTTTGCATACAATTTCAGCACTTTTAATTGGGATTCTCACAGATCTTGTCAAGCAAGTGTCCAGACTTTTCTTTCCGAGAGACGACGACGACGACGAAATTCAGTGAAAAACAACGAAATTGCTGTTATCACTGTACCATGCAAATATTCGGATTTTGGTCGAGGGGATGAATCCCACCAAAACGCCGACCCCCTTTGGATACGTGCTTCAATCTTGTGATAAGGCCACATTAGAATAAGAAGAATAAGTGGCGTGACTCTGCAATATGTTGTATTTTAACTTGGGGCTATCTAAGATTCAAGATTTTACTTTTGTCTACAGCTACGTTTGGGAGCACCTGGAAATGGGGTACATGCAGGGCATGTGCGACCTGGTGGCTCCGCTGCTCGTGATGATGCGTGAGGAAGCTATCGCGCATGCGCTGTTTGTGCGCCTCATGTCACGTGCGCAGGAGAACTTCCCCTGTGGACAGGCTATGGATGCACACTTTGCTGATATGAGGTGACGAATGATTTAAAAAAATATTCGAATTTCAACAATGTTTTTTCTGAAGGCGGGTTGTTTTTGGGTGGATGATAGCTCTAGTGTTAAACGTTCACACCTCCTAGGACCTTGAAGATAGCTCTAAAAATGTGTGTTGATGTCATGCGGTATATTAGCTAGGACTGATTAAAATTCATAGACCTGAAGCATGAGAAAGACCGTGGTGGATGAAGTATTTGTGATACCTGCTTATTTATTATATCAGGGAGTTTTCATACTGAGAGGTCTTTGCTGTGAGAGTAGTACAATTCCTACTTTTACATTCTTTCCTTATTTACAACAAATATCTTGGCCGGCCTGTATATATGTCAGTCGGTATCTTAATCTTCATAAGTAAAGTTTTGTGTTTTCTGTTGCTGTTTCAAAATTCTTCATAGTCACACTCTTCTGCTTGCAGGTCCCTCATCCAGGTGCTGGACTGTGAACTGTACGAGTTGATGCACGCGCACGGAGACTACACACACTCGTACTTCTGCTACCGCTGGTTCCTGCTGGACTTCAAGAGAGAGCTCCTTTATCAAGACGTGAGTATACAGGGTGAAATTTATATCATGAGCATCCTTTTAAACTAAGAGTCTAAGAGTCTACGAGTACCATCAAACTGAACAACTTTCACTATGGGAGCAAACCGATCGGAGCAAAAAAATAATCAGTTGTTCCATACTAAACTGTACTGTGACCGGACTGTAATATAATTATAACCTCTGGTGGTAGCCTCTGGTTCCATTGACTGCTCTGAGTTACTCTCGATGATATCTCTTCGAGCCCCAGCTAAATTAATAAGATTTAATCCACCTTTATATACCCCTTCTGCACCCACTAATTATAGGCAGAATACGTTTATGTGGCGTGCGAGTGACAATTTTAATAAACTATGCAATACTTATAATATTGATCTATTTAACTCTAGCGTCGAGTCGACAAGGAGGTTGTTAAGTCGTGATTTCTTTGCTGATGAAGTGTAGAGGTTATTGTTAGACTAAGGTCTTTTCTTTTATTTTGTTTATTGTTTTTGCAATGCTTTTTTATATTTACCTTTAGGCTGACATGTGTGCTGACTCATGTGCGTTTTTTTAAATTGTTAATCATTTGTTTTTTCTCAACTATTCCTGTATCTACCAGTGAAAACCTGTTATTGGCTTTCTGCTTTATACTCATGTAACTACTGTATTATATTGCTGTTGGTTTTCCAATAAAATAAAAATAAAATAAGTAGTTAAGGAGTGCATTTGACATGTAAAATTATTTTTATGAAATAAATGATTATTGATTATTATTGTTATTAATGCCTACTCGACTCAAATGTATGCAACAGCAGATTTTTTTTTTGCTCCGATCGGTTTGCTTTCAAAGTAGTTCAGTTTGATGGGTATACTCTTAGTTTAAAGGATGCTTATGATATCAATTTCACCCTGTATTTGTAATTGTATGTTATTTCAGAAAATGTCCATATAGTGTTAGTATCATAGAGGACGGCGTAACTCGGGCGTTGACACGAGTTACGCCGTCCTCTATGGTTAGTATCCATTATCTTAAAACTAGTGTTAGTAACAAAAAAGGTGCCTATGTGTAATTTAATTTTAAAACCCAGTATGGAGCTTCACCCAGTGATGGAACACCGGGGAATCCCACCAATCTTTAAACACGCTTAGGAGACTGTTGGTGCTGGCTCGGAGCCGGGCCAACATGGAGGCGCACCGTTTTCTCATTATAGCATAGAAGTTGGCCAGCTGCGCTCCATAAACATTCCTGATATTAAAAAGAATTTCTGAGTAGGTACCAACCTTTTAACTAAGAATCATTATAATACTTATTAGGTACAGTGATAATTAATTATGGATTGTAACGGAATTACGAGAGATCTGACTAAGCAAGCAACGTATGCTACATTGTCGCGCCGAGGCAAGGTCAAAATGGCAACTAGATGACGAAGTCATAATCACACTATCGAACTTTGCAAAAGGTTTAGCATAAAATATACAAGACCGAACTAAAAACAGTGGCACTTCGCTCCCGGTCATTCCAAAAGCCCATGTAACCGTTTTCCTTTTCCCTTCGCGCAATCTTTCACGTCATCTTACCTTGAAATCCTAAAACGTGAAGACACAATATTCTGATAAGATTATAGCTTGCTTCCACTTCAACCGACCCTGGGCCACTGTTTTTCACCATAGTTCGAGAGAAGATACCTACCTACCTACCTGTTACCTACTGACTTTGTCTGTCACTCATTATCCTGTATTGTTCTGATGAAATAAATGTATGTAATGTAATCTATCTAATCTATCTATCTATCTATCTAAGATGCCTGAATCCTCCAGTGGGATGTGTACTAAGCTTTTCATGATGACTATTCGTTGCATTCAAGGTATTCTCGGCATGGGAGTTGATCTGGGTGGCGCGGCACGTGGCCACAGAGCACATGGTCCTGTTCATGGCGCTGGCGCTCATCGAAACCTACCGTGACGTCATCCTCGCCAACACCATGGACTTCACTGACATCATCAAGTTCTTTAACGGTAAATTATCTTGCTTATTATATTCTACTGGTATGGTGAACTGAGACGCGTTTCAGTGTTCAGAAGTGGGAGTTGTCATAACTAATCGAAGAGGATACTGATCATTCTTTACATCAAGACTAAACATAAATTCGCAAATGTTTTTCTCTTTCCGGTGTTTCATATCTGAACCTGTCTTATCCATAATTATAGTATTCGGATCGTTTAAAATAGTTTTGTAGTTATTAAAGGTGCCATGCTGTGTGAAAAATGTTAAAGGTAGGTACAACTTTATTCCAAAACGAAAAGGTTAAAGCTGTCGATAAAATCCAAAGAAAAAAAGAAATCAAAAGATAACAAACAAATAACAAAGTAAAAAACCTATACACACTTGATTTCTCGTTTCTAATTTATTATTATCATTGTATTTCTGAGTCATTATTCTGCGAATAGTATAATAATAATAAATAATAAATAACGCTCACACATTGTAATGATCCCAAGTAAGCACTATAGGCTTTTTTATTATGGAAACTATACAACAACTGCACGAACATATAACATCCATGACCGAACCGGGATTCGAACCCAGGACCCTAGTTTAGCATTCCGGCATGGTAACCATTACACCAAACGGGTAGGGGGTACCGGGTATTCATTTTGTGTTTCCTTGGAGGAACATAACCCTAACCTCCATACATTACTACTAACTTTCCATATTGGCAGAGCAGGATTAGATCTATAGGTGCAGTGTAACACCGTTCGTACAACATCGAAATTACTTTCGACAAAATTGGCTTTATCATTGAATTCTAAAACGTCGCTCTCCTTTGTCACAGCCTGGACACTGCATACGAAAAAATTTAAATTGACAAGATGACGTCAGCACATGCGAAACCAAAGAAATTGAACCTTAAGTCTTCCTCTTAGGTAACTGCCGGGTAACTGGAGGGCGATAGAGGGGGTTAGGTTAAAAGTTGGTGGGAGGAAGGGAGTGTCCGTACTGTACGTAGTAATAAAAACTCTTTCTTATACTGTGCCTTTGTTGTTCTTCATAAAGCAAAAATTAAATAGGCACTAAAATCCTGGATTCGACCGCTGAATTTGTTGACTGGATTTCCTGTTTGAGTTGTACTTTACTACTGGTGAATAAAACATCCGCAATTCCTATCATTAAATCTTCATCCTACAGTCGTTTGATAACCAACTACTGACATCAACGAGTCATTATACAATTTTCCTACAAATCATGTGAATAAGACTGCAAATTGCTTACTTCCCTAACGTCACATGTTATATTATAATGATCGTCATGATTATTTAAATAAAAAAATAAAATTCTATATAGTAACTATAAAATGAGCGTAATTACGACAACAGCTGATTCCACGTTAGAAGTTCCTTCACATGACCTCTTAATGACGTAGAAGCATTGAAAAAATGTTTTGATCCGCAAGATTTTCATACTAGGTAATAGCTCTTTTAGGTCTCGACTTAAAGGGGTAACACTCGCTTCGCTCGCTCCTCATTTTAGATTTTGCTGCAATAACCTATCCTGGACCTGCCCAAGGAAAAATAAAAATAAATTTCTATAAAAAAAAACTATTTTTTTCCCAGCCTCCCAGGAACTCCCAGGAGGAGTAACGAATTTAAGATTGCACCCTGTATAGTCAAAGTTATCGTAAAGTGAATGCATCATGGCCCACTCAAAGAGAATGTAATCACTACGTTTTAAGAGTCGGCACTGCCTAACTAGCATCAAAATCCAAAATAGTATGAAGCTAGTGTAGAGCTAGGGTATTAAATCTTTGGAGCCCATACAATCTAGTGTAGTTCATAAAATTACGATTTTGTTCTGGGAGTCGCGGCACTGGTCCTACTCGCAAGAGCGATATTGAAACAATAGGACGCTTTAGGATACAAGGCGCCACAATTATTTTATGAGTGACAGGGGCTTTGGCAAAGAAGCCAATCCAGTTGGTATCCATCTGGTACTACTGTACTGGATAACTCTTTCTTATACTGTAGGGCTGCGTTCAGAAGAAGGGCGTAGGGCCCCAGGTGCACCCCGAGTGCAACTTTTCGCACTAACACCGTTCCGAGCCTCGGTGAACGGTTCCGTACCATAGAGCGTGTTGAAAAAACAACCGCACCCAAAGGTCGTGAACGCAGCCTTGTACTGCAGTCTTTCTAAGTACGGTAGAGCTGGTAATGTGTGTAAGTTTATGTAGTTTATTAATATAGGCTATGTTTGTTTGCAGAGATGGCAGAACGTCACGATGCTTCAGCAGTACTATCTCTGGCAAGAGACCTCGTTCTTCAAGTTCAAACTCTAATCGAGAACTAATAAGTATCAAAATTGAAATAAAACGCAACAATGATCCATGTAATGGTTAACCGATATTGATGTTTAGTAGACGTAAAAAGCCCGTTTTGATAAGTTAATGTTGTATAAAAGAAACGTTTTTGCGTTTATAGAAAGTTTATTTTAAGATGAGAATATTGAAAGAAAAAGAGGTGATTGAATCGACTTTATCGCCTGGGTTTGGGGGACAATGTTACATGACAAAGAAGTTCTCCTAAAATTTTTTTTCAGCGGGCTTTTCTCCGCGTCTCGCTCCTGCTGATTAAAACAATCATTAAATAAATAATTAAATGAGAAATCGGTAGAACCCTAAACAAATTATAAAACAATTAAATTATTTATAACATTATATTAGGCGAAAATTTATTAAATGAAAATCTTTTATAGATGTTCGGACAAATGTTAAAATAATTAATATGAATGATTAACTATAATCTTCAAATAATAAATGTATATTTTATAAAATATTATAATTGAAACGGTGATAGTTTCTGTTATGCACGGTCTCGAAAAAAATATAAATTGAAAAGATGTGGCAGTTTTCAACAGAATTACATGTCTTTTTGCTGCAAACTTCACACTTCTTCAGTGTTACCATACTATTTTTGTAACCTACAATATTTTGCAAATAACCCTCCTTCTAGCGCAGTCAAGTAAAAAAAAGTTATGAAACAAAGTAGAAAGGTACAACCTTGGTTCACGCTAACTACAACTAATTTTGACGTTGAAATTAGCGATTTTGTCGCCATTTCATTTGACACATTTATGTACTAAATTGGTAACATAATATGTATACCACACCGTTTTAAGAATCTACATACCTACATAGTACGAATAATTCTGATCGTTTATAACCTCGGCCTGCCTTCTGTTCCTGCATTTGATTTCCGAGGATATTTATAATCCTTTAGGTACCCTTAATAGAATTCCCCTATTACATTTAAAGGACATCCGGCACTTAATACCAAAAAATGTATTGACCATACCTACTTCTATTTTTATTATGGACTATGGAACACTAGAATCTAATTGCAGGCATTCGTTTATTTTATAATGCTTTATTAGTTTGAATCATTTTTATTAAAAAAAAACATTGTGCTTGCATTACCTCATAGGTATTCAAACAACATTGGCAGCCATTTTGGGGTTGCTGCTTTTTTATAATTTATTAGTAATAAATTACTGAATAACTCAATAAATAAAAATATAGGATAAAATCTGAGTAATTTATATAAAACCCCATAATTTATTACAAATTTAACTACAGTCAAAACTTCTTCTGGCATTTTGAAAAGGGAATGTGCCGGTTGTTCTTTAAAAATTGACAACCTACGACCCAACTAACAATTTGATCGTATAGGTGTCCTAAAGTCGATCATTAGACGCATAAAGCACCATTATATGACGAAATTACAGTTATATAACTTTTATAAGTCAAAATAGTCTTATAAATGGGGGCCTAATACGACCAAATTGTTTGCAGGGCAATACCTACCTAACACGTAATTTAATAAAAATGTCACATTATATTACAACTTTTCATATCGAATACCTTCTTCCCTCCGTGCCTTGCCCCTAAAATAATGGTATCCCTATTTAAAAAATATTTTAAAACCTTTATAATATTTAAGAAATATGAAAATTCTTATACTTACCTATAATTATAGACTTTTAACGCTCACTTTGTAATTTAATAGCTTCTTGTATTTCGTCCGTGCAAACTGCAAATCAGACCCTCTAGCATGATTTCTCTACTTGCGCGCGACTTTTTTTTTCTGTACTACAAGACGCGGCGAGCGCGGCTTTCGCTCTCCGAAAAGCGCGGTAACAGGTTATTTTGTATGCAGCGAAGGCGCGTCGCGCGCGTGTAGAGAAATCATACTAGACATGCAGATTAAAGCAGCAATTACATTACCCAACATTTAGGACTGATTTCGGCATACATTGCTGGATTTGTTTTCTATATTTTAAAGTGTAGCGATCAAAGGCAGCAATGTATGCCGAAATTGGTCTCGACCAACTGCAAGTGTAATCGCTGCTTAAAGTATCAGGCCTGAATGGAAAACTTAACAACCAAAACCAATGTAATGAACTACACACTCTGTTTCTTTATTCGTCTTTCATATAGCCCAGTCATTTTACGGAGTTTTGTTAGGCGGGGTAGGGAGTAATTACTAATTGGACTTTTAAACTGTAACTGGAACCATTAAGTGACAAAAGGACTATCTTAAAGCATATTTAAAAAAAATCGCTACGCAACACAGAAATCAAAATTATGTGTCCCAGAAGGATTTTAAATTATTAATATTATTTACCAATGCACTCATTTGACTTAGATTTAACAATATAAATTATTTTTGAGCAATAAAATAGGCAATGAAATTTAAAAAATGAGGTAAGTATTATAAAATACGAATGTATTTTTCAAAACCTTCTAAGCAGCCAAAAATATTCACACCATTTTTGTAGTATGTATAATGGTAAAGCCTTAAATATGTGCAAAAAAAAATTTACCATCAGGTTTTTTAGAACGAGATAATATCAAAATTTTCAAATGGGGACTGTTGCTGACGTGATTTTTTTTAATTTTCGTGCATTACTAGGCTCAAATTGGCTCTTCAATATTATACCGAAAAAAAATGTCAATTACTAATTACTTCCGGCTCAAACCGTAAAATGACTGCGCTAATAGGCAGAGGCCGTAGCATGCTGCGCTTGATAACGCTGTATCACACCTTTTGGGGGGTGCGACAGCGCTAAATCACGCTTCCATGCACGCTAAGGCCGCAGCTGATGTATGTGTCGCAGCTAGATTGTGGAATTAACCGCATTAGATAACAGCTATCCGTTTAAAAAAACAAAAACTTTTGTATTTTGTTTAGCCGTATTGTCATTGCGATACGTTACAATAGGCACCTACAGCGGCCGAAGTTTAGTCAGTAAACAGTCAAGTTTTTTTTTAAAGTAAATTCAGTTTTTTGGCTCCAAAATGACCGGGCTAAAAAAATACAAAAAACGACTCTGTTTTTTAAAATGGCTATTCGTTATGTAATACGGCGAATTCAACATTTCGACTGCAGCATATCCATCAAAACTTAAATTTATATTTAACAACTTTTAAGTAAGTAAAAAAATTGTAAGTTCCTCATTATATTGGTTATTATATTTTACTAAATTTTTCAGGTCAGGCTATAAAATCATGCTCATAAAGCTCATATTTTTTGTAAATTAGCATTTTCATCACAAAGATTTATTGTAGTATGTGTAAACCTTTTAATTATAATACATTTTAGTGATAGAGCTTCCAATACTTAGTTGTCATTAAAGTAGATGAACTTATTGTATAGTACAGTCAGCAACAAAAGTATGTAGCTGTATTAAATACATAAGGTAATCAAAATAAAAAGTTATGTTGCGTAAGTTCGTCTAAATATTAAATAAAGCTAAGTGTGCAGCGATTTTTGCTGCTGACTATTATGTGTACCTACCTACTTAGGTATATTGTTTGTCAAATATTTGCAGCACTTAATTACGACATCAAAAATGCATAAAAATTTTACTTAGTTATGGTTACATGATCAGATTAGTTCTACCTATTAGTAAAACATCAGTAAGTAACTTATAAGAACAAATTAGTGAAAAATTATATTTATTTAAAGTTTTTATTGAGTATAATCTCTTATATTCTGATATGGTCTTTATAAATAAAGATGTTTATTATACTGCTTAATTTTAAGGCTTTTTTGCTGTTCTTTACTATTTACTAACAAAGTCCATAAAAATCTGTAATTATTGTGATCAATATACGCTTAATTAATCACTTCTTACATATATATACCAAATTTCGTTTAAGACAGGCCTAAGTCCAATGGAAAAAAGCGAAGCTTTATAAATTAAAAAAAACAATGTTATGAACATTGACTAGAAGTGTCAAATTGTACTAGAAAAAATACATGAATTAAATATTATTTATAAATGTTTTAAAATTAAATGTTTGTACGAATATTGCATAATATGATTAATGACCATTTTTAACAATTCGCACTTGTTAATTAAGAAATAAAATATATATATATATATATTTACGAAAGTGTTTTAAATGTACAGTAGTAGATATCTATGTAAAATTATACTTAACAAAAAATAATATAATTTCACAACAAGTTTCATATTATTCGTAAATGTTCCAATAGATGTCTTCATTTATATGTATTAGTGAGTAAGTACCAACAATGTATCATTATAATTATAACATAACATACTTAATATAATCGTATAATTTATTCATAATCATGAAAACACGTGTCTTGTTTATTTAAAATTATAATATTGTATGTTTATTTGTGTTTTCATATGAAAACACGTACGTTGTTTGTTTGCGTACCTAACTGCTTAGCTCTCTACGTAGGTAAATAAAGGAATCAAATTCAAAATTTCAGTTGTCTCGTCGTCGTCTTCTTGAAGAGAAATAAGAAAATTTATATTGTGCATTTTTACTCAACATAATAATTATTACTCAACATAAAAAATCTAATGATCGATTCCAGCAAATCTCTCATTCTTATTTTTAAAAGAAACTACAAATAAATAATAAATAAAAAAACCTGACAAACCTTGTCGATCTCATATCCGTACCCAACTTAGAATCCAGACCCACTCCACCGACTTCTACTCCTACTCTTTCACTATCCATGCTGCCCGGTTGTGGAACTCACTCCCCGCCGATATTCGTGATTGTCAAACATTTGCGTCCTTCAAAAAGCAAGTGAATGAACACTATCACTCTCTAAAATAAGCCATAGTTTATGTATGTTTATTGTATCTATTTTTTTATTTAAAATTATGTTTATTTATATTATATTTATATATATTATATTTATATATATATAACTTCCATTTAACAACAAGTATCTAGTTTTTATCATTTGTGCTGTACACATTTTGTCTGCCTCACACTTCAGAACTGTCTCTGTTGCGGGTTTGCTGGAAGAGATCTCTTTAGAGATAAGCTCGCCCTTTGTACATGTCTACTTTAATTGTTTTTTCTGTAATGTTATGTGTACAATAAAGTGTTAAATAAATAAATAATGTTTTGAAAAATGCAAAAATATAACGCATCAATATTTTCTTGTTTGCATTCATTTCTTATTTTAATACATAGGCATTATGTAAATTTACGAGTGAATACTTTATTATTTCTATTTCTACCACTACAACTAGGTACTCAATCCAAAACTCCTCGACAATTACTATAGAGATATGCATCTTTCTACTGCTGATTTGACTTTCAAAAATCATACTTCAGGAGTGCGATTTTTGAAAGTCAATTCAGCAGTAGAAAGATGCATATCTCCATAGTAATGTTGACATTTTCATCTTCTGAGCTCAACGAATGAGATTCAAAAATCGTACTCCAAAACCATTGTCGCAACAACCATGACTATCTTGTTAAGTGTAGTTGTAGCAAGGCTCATTTTTAGCCCATTGAAAAAAACGAATTTTTCATTAAATTTAACCGAATTTTTGTTAAATTTTACCAACTTTTGGTTATATAATTAATTACATACGGTGGTCATTAAAAGTAGTTCGGTTAAAAACAAAATATTTGAATAAAATAACAAAATATTTGGTTAAACTAACAAACCAATTGGTTAAATTAACAAAACATTTGATTAAATTAAGAAAACATCTAAACTGTTATAAAACAGGAAGTTTGTCTGTACATTGAAGATATTAACAAAAAAATAGTTACGATATGGTGTTTAGGTGTCCCTGATTCCATATCACCAATTTTTGGATTTTTTGTCTGTCTGTTTGTGTGTTTGTTTGGGTGTTTGTTTGTGTGTTTGTTTGTTTGAACTAGTATCACGCAAATCTACTGAACCGATTTTGATGACACTTTTTAAGTTTGATAGCTAATGATCTGACTTAAAATCTGGTATATAATTTGTGCGGACAAAGTCGCGGGTTATCTCTAGTTTGGAATAAATTAATAAAACTTTTAGTTTAAATCAGTGTAGTCGATCCTACGAGTCCTTCGACGCCCACATCTAGAAATGTGATGGTATCAAGAACATTGTATATTCGGTGGTATATTCTAGGCCACATGGCGAATGTATTCTCTATTCCATAGTTTCTCAACCTCTTAGCATCGCGACCGCCTAAATTTCAAATCAATTACAAACGTGACAGTACAGTACGACCACGAAAATAATTCCTCTCGTCAATCTTCGTTTGCGCAGAGCAGGCCCGAGTCCCCGACAAAACCCGAATCATTTAGTAATCAAAGGGTGCAAAGTCGGATAGCAGCGAAAAAGGACGCGATAAATAAGCCAATAGCGTAAACGAATTGAAGGTGGCACATCCTGATTGGGCAATATAATTTCGCGCGGTATTAAAATTTGTCAACTGTGCAGGTACAACAGTAAGACTTATAAACCTGGTACTACTGCAACCTATTATGTAGGTATACATTGTTTTAACTTAGCTTCGATCTTTTTGTGATAAAAACAATTCATTTGAATGAGAATTGCAGCAATTTTCACTGTCATCTCAACTATATCGAACTTACATAGTAAACTACCCAGCAAACAATTTGGTCGTAATATATAAGGCCCCCATTTATGTGACTATTTTGACTTATAAAAGTTATATTACGGTAATTTCGTCATATAGTGGTGCTTTATGCGTCTAATGTTCGACTATACGACACCTATGCGACCAAATTGTTAGTTGGGTAATAGGTATAAAAGTACGTTAATTATTACGATGTATTTAGGTACAATTTGTAATGAACAATTATTTTTGTGAAAGTCATCTTGTCATTAAATATGTTTCCATTAATTATCTTGTTTTTCTCTTTCTAAACCTAGGTTATTTCCCTTCCATTGTTTAGTTAGGTACCTATACATGCATGCATGCGAGTGTCATAATATATTAGGTACTGTTATTTATTGAACTATAATGTGTTATTCATGATCATGACCCCACTTTAATTTTATTTATTAAGGCGACAACATTGGCAAAACATCTTTCAGAAAAAATGTTGTGCTGAATGCAGCTCAATTTAAAATACAGGGTCCTTTCTTATAATGCTGACAGTTTTTAAGGGGATGACCAGGCCGTCAAACTGAACATCTTTCTCTATGGGACCAATATCGAAATAACGAAAAAAATATCTGCAAAAGAATAGAAAAGATAGAAAGTTGTTCAGTTTGATGGTCTGATCATCTTCTTAAAAAAGTGTCAGCATAATAAGAAGGATATTTTCATCTTGTATATTAGGGTGATACTTTTTGTTCGAGTTTACCACCAGGACCTTCAAGGCAGAAAGCATTCAATTGTGGAGGAGTCCAGGACCCAGTAAGGGTTATAGCGCCGACAATAATAGCTGTTCTATGTTTTTGTTGGTAGTACTTACCTATACAGGATGAATTGATATCATAAGCATCCTTTTAAACTAAGAGTCTACCCGTCAAACTGAACAACTTTCACTATGGGGGCAAACAGATTGGAGCAAAAAAATAATCAGCTGTTCAATACTAAACTGCAATGCCTACTCGACTCATTCAATCAACAGCTGATTATTTTTTGCTCCGATCTGTTTGCTCCCATAGTGAAAGTTGTTTAGTTTGATGGGTAGACCCTTAGTTTAAAAGGATGCTAATGGTATCAATTTCACCCTGTAGATACGTAAAATAGATAAGCTATACCTACCAATTTTAAAAATTAAATTTGGCAAAATAGTTCAAGTATCGTTCCTTGTTTTATGCAAACAATTAATATAAATCCATAAAGAACAATGGCAAATTTGGACCCAGCCATTTTTTACGAAAACTAAAAGCTCTTCAGAACGGCGCGGCCGTCATAATTTTTAGAAACAGAAAAAACTAAGGCATTTTAAAATAAAATTACTAGTAAATTTTAAAAGACAAATCATCCAAAACGCAGTAGCAAAACGTAACCATGACAGCTATTTTTTTCATCTAATATTATCTCTGAAGTATTTTTTGGTCGATACGGAACGTATTTGGCTTGGTTCAACTGATAGTGTGTGTGATTTTGTTTTCTAACATTATCATAATATTGTACGGATTCGTGAATTTTCATTAAAATGAACACAATGAATGCGTAGAAGATTGAGTTGACTATCTAATAAGAAAGATTATGACTTTTACACAATTGATACAAAAGGTATCATAAGGAGAAATACCTCTCCCCCAACTTCTACAGGTAACAACCAATTTACTTTTTTGTTAGTTTTGTTTCACTCTACAAGTATTACTATGTTCATTCCTGTACGGGACCTCTAAGTCTAGGTCTCAAATTACTTGGCCGTCGGCCAAACTTCTTTACGACGATTTAACTTTTAGCTTAGGCTTTAGTATGAATTTGACATGTCAATTGGTATTTAGGTAGGTACCAGCTTGTATAGTATAACCTAATGTAATTATTGATTTATTACAACAAGGTATTTCGTAGTAAAAATCCTTAGAAGCTCGCCGCAAACGCACGGTGACGAAGATCTTCTCACGTTTTTACTTGTTCTATGTTTGTTATTCGTTGAAATTGACGTCTGTATTGTTACTACTACATAATCGAGTTCGTCTCAGTTCATGGTCTCTGTCGATGTGTTTATTTATGATTCTTCTTCGCCTTAACCGGACTTTCCCTACAGTTTTGCGTCTTATTATTTTCAAGAATGTATACATTACAAGAATTTATAAATAGTCTAACATAGGACCTATAACCCTTTTCAATATCTAGAAAATATTTAAGTAAACTGTTTTAATAATGCAAATTATTATTAGAAACATAACTAAAATAATAAGTATATAACCATACCTAGGTACCTTCTTATGATAATCATATTTTCGTGGACAGGGCCTACATATACAGGGTGTAAGTGACAGCCTAGCAAATACTGTCAAACGGTGAACTCAGACCATCAAATTGAACAACTTTCACTATGGAGCCTACCCTAATAGCATTTATTGTTGGTTGGGCCACATATGTATCTTTCGTTGGTCAACGGTTAGTTTTGGCCGGCTATTTTCAGTATGGGCCAACCATGAAGGGCCTATATGAAATTTTGTACAGTGGTATGTAGGGCCTATGTACATAATTCCTACAGTTACCCAGTGGTTAGCAAAAGGCAGATTTAACCACTGGATTTAAGCCTTCGGAATTATACAGGGTGTAAGTGACAGCCTAGCAAAACCATCAAACTGAACAACTTTCACTATGGAGCCTACCTCAGGAAACGCGAAAAAAAATCTGCTGTCCCATACATTTTAGTCGAGTAGGTACAGCAGTTTTGTATGGGACACCTGATTTTCTTTCGCTGTTCCTGAGGTAGGCTCCATAGTGAAAGTTGTTCAGTTAGATGGTCTGAGTTTACCGTTTCAGTATTTGCTAGGCTGTCACTTACACCCTGTAGATAGGTTTCCTATCGCTACAAAACCAAAGGTGTTAATTTTATAGGACATACTTTAAGTTAGGTACATCATCATCTGATGAGTATGTGGCGGCAATCCAAGAATTAAAAAGGCGATTCACCTTGGACAGCATGCCACAGTATTCCAGACTGAAATGTACGCTATCATAGATTGCGTACATGAGAATCTGAAAAGATGCCCAAAGGGGAAACATATTGTTATTTTATCAGATAGCCAGGCTGCTCTGAAAGCGCTAGGATCTGACGAAATAGAGTCGAAACTAACATTAGAATGTGCCCGAGCACTCAACCAGCTAGGACTGACAAACTCTGTCACCCTAGGCTGGGTGCCCGGACACTGCGGTATTGATGGAAATGAGGCTGCTGACGAGCTGGCACGAAGAGGGGCGGAAGAGGACGCAATAGGCCCCGAGCCTTATTGCGGCATCTCTCGCAACACCTCTAGACGTGTGCTAAAGGAATGGGCTGTGAACCAAAGCCGCAGGCTCTGGTCGGATACACCAGAGGACTGAGGCATGCGAAAGAACTTGTGACCGGCTTTTCAAACAGACATACCTCGGATGCCATCAATTCAAACCGCAACGACTTAAGGCTCTTAGTACGAGCCTTAACAGGACACTGCAAGTTAAACAAACACCTGCACAGAATGGGGCTTGTAGATTCACCCACTTGCAGATTCTGCTGTGAAGCAGAGGAAACGCCCATACACCTTCTCTGCGAATGCGAAGTGCTCATTCACAGCAGAAGTCGCCATCTAGGTGGATACATAATAACACCTACTGACATTAGGGACCTTCCCTCCAAAAGCATAACACGGTTCATGAAGTCCGTGGGCCTAGGAAATGACCTTTAGGTCTAGGGTGACAGCTACAATAGATCTATCCAGGTCGCAGTAGCTTTTGGTCATCGACCAAGCCCTTATAACCAAATAATCATCATCTGATTATGATGAGCAATGGACGTACATCGGCTGAGATGATTTACTCGCACGGTTTACTGGCACGGTTTATTGGCACGGTCTACTCGCACGATCCACTAGCACGGTCTACTCGCATGGTTTACTGGCACGGTCTACTCGCATGGTTTACTCGCACGGTTTACTGGCATGGTTTACTGGCACGGTCTACTCGCACGGTCCACTAGCACGGTCTACTCGCATGGTTTACTGGCACGGTCTACTCGCATGGTTTACTCGCACGGTTTACTGGCATGGTTTACTGGCACGGTCTACTCGCACGGTCCACTAGCACGGTCTACTCGCATGGTTTACTGGCACGATGCAATGCACCGTAGTAAGAATCGTACGATTATTAAATCGAATTAAAATCGTCAATCGGATTGCACTTGTTGACAAATACCAGACCTGAATACTAGATTCTAGAGCCTAAAACAACAACTGCCATTTTAGCTCATTTGCAGCTAAAGATAAAAAGTGTATCTGTTTATTTTTAAAGATTTGACTCAGATTTTTTTTTTAATTCTACTGATTCCTATAATTTTATTTTCAGTTTGAAGTAAGGAATGCTTTCCCGTTCTTGCAATATCTCGTCCACATTTTAAAAGATTAACCTCCCACGTAAATCGGATGTGATATCGCTTGATTAACGAGATTATACAGAATCATGTTCCATATTGTGTTTTTCTAAGCAAATTGGCCTCTACGCATCCAAAAATCCGAATCCTGACCAAGTGAGCCTTTGACTTCATCTCAAATAAGTAAAAAAATTACAAATCTACGATTTCGATAAATCTGTATAAAACAAAAAAACTGATTGCGACTGTGATATTTTAAACAGTATGCTCACTCAGATGTTACAAACTAAGTTTTCTAGATGTTAAATGAGCTTTGCTATTCGTAATTAAGGATGCGAGACTAAAACCAGTCTAGACATCCTCTATTATCTAAGCTATTCAATTCCAAGCGCTGATCAAACGTGATTGCGACACAGATTAACTCAAACATTGTTTGTAAATAAATCGATGGATCGTGAAGCCGAATTCCACCTGCGATTATAAAGCGGCGGCTAAATGGCGTGAAGGAAAGTTTTTGTCACCGAGGACATTTTCCCCTGTAGATACGTAAAATAGATAAGCTATACCTACCAATTTTAAAAATTAAATTTGGCAAAATAGTTCAAGTATCGTTCCTTGTTTTATGCAAACAATTAATATAAATCCATAAAGAACAATGGCAAATTTGGACCCAGCCATTTTTTACGAAAACTAAAAGCTCTTCAGAACGGCGCGGCCGTCATAATTTTTAGAAACAGAAAAAACTAAGGCATTTTAAAATAAAATTACTAGTAAATTTTAAAAGACAAATCATCCAAAACGCAGTAGCAAAACGTAACCATGACAGCTATTTTTTTCATCTAATATTATCTCTGAAGTATTTTTTGGTCGATACGGAACGTATTTGGCTTGGTTCAACTGATAGTGTGTGTGATTTTGTTTTCTAACATTATCATAATATTGTACGGATTCGTGAATTTTCATTAAAATGAACACAATGAATGCGTAGAAGATTGAGTTGACTATCTAATAAGAAAGATTATGACTTTTACACAATTGATACAAAAGGTATCATAAGGAGAAATACCTCTCCCCCAACTTCTACAGGTAACAACCAATTTACTTTTTTGTTAGTTTTGTTTCACTCTACAAGTATTACTATGTTCATTCATGTACGGGACCTCTAAGTCTAGGTCTCAAATTACTTGGCCGTCGGCCAAACTTCTTTACGACGATTTAACTTTTAGCTTAGGCTTTAGTATGAATTTGACATGTCAATTGGTATTTAGGTAGGTACCAGCTTGTATAGTATAACCTAATGTAATTATTGATTTATTACAACAAGGTATTTCGTAGTAAAAATCCTTAGAAGCTCGCCGCAAACGCACGGTGACGAAGATCTTCTCACGTTTTTACTTGTTCTATGTTTGTTATTCGTTGAAATTGACGTCTGTATTGTTACTACTACATAATCGAGTTCGTCTCAGTTCATGGTCTCTGTCGATGTGTTTATTTATGATTCTTCTTCGCCTTAACCGGACTTTCCCTACAGTTTTGCGTCTTATTATTTTCAAGAATGTATACATTACAAGAATTTATAAATAGTCTAACATAGGACCTATAACCCTTTTCAATATCTAGAAAATATTTAAGTAAACTGTTTTAATAATGCAAATTATTATTAGAAACATAACTAAAATAATAAGTATATAACCATACCTAGGTACCTTCTTATGATAATCATATTTTCGTGGACAGGGCCTACATATACAGGGTGTAAGTGACAGCCTAGCAAATACTGTCAAACGGTGAACTCAGACCATCAAATTGAACAACTTTCACTATGGAGCCTACCCTAATAGCATTTATTGTTGGTTGGGCCACATATGTATCTTTCGTTGGTCAACGGTTAGTTTTGGCCGGCTATTTTCAGTATGGGCCAACCATGAAGGGCCTATATGAAATTTTGTACAGTGGTATGTAGGGCCTATGTACATAATTCCTACAGTTACCCAGTGGTTAGCAAAAGGCAGATTTAACCACTGGATTTAAGCCTTCGGAATTATACAGGGTGTAAGTGACAGCCTAGCAAAACCATCAAACTGAACAACTTTCACTATGGAGCCTACCTCAGGAAACGCGAAAAAAAATCTGCTGTCCCATACATTTTAGTCGAGTAGGTACAGCAGTTTTGTATGGGACACCTGATTTTCTTTCGCTGTTCCTGAGGTAGGCTCCATAGTGAAAGTTGTTCAGTTAGATGGTCTGAGTTTACCGTTTCAGTATTTGCTAGGCTGTCACTTACACCCTGTAGATAGGTTTCCTATCGCTACAAAACCAAAGGTGTTAATTTTATAGGACATACTTTAAGTTAGGTACATCATCATCTGATGAGTATGTGGCGGCAATCCAAGAATTAAAAAGGCGATTCACCTTGGACAGCATGCCACAGTATTCCAGACTGAAATGTACGCTATCATAGATTGCGTACATGAGAATCTGAAAAGATGCCCAAAGGGGAAACATATTGTTATTTTATCAGATAGCCAGGCTGCTCTGAAAGCGCTAGGATCTGACGAAATAGAGTCGAAACTAACATTAGAATGTGCCCGAGCACTCAACCAGCTAGGACTGACAAACTCTGTCACCCTAGGCTGGGTGCCCGGACACTGCGGTATTGATGGAAATGAGGCTGCTGACGAGCTGGCACGAAGAGGGGCGGAAGAGGACGCAATAGGCCCCGAGCCTTATTGCGGCATCTCTCGCAACACCTCTAGACGTGTGCTAAAGGAATGGGCTGTGAACCAAAGCCGCAGGCTCTGGTCGGATACACCAGAGGACTGAGGCATGCGAAAGAACTTGTGACCGGCTTTTCAAACAGACATACCTCGGATGCCATCAATTCAAACCGCAACGACTTAAGGCTCTTAGTACGAGCCTTAACAGGACACTGCAAGTTAAACAAACACCTGCACAGAATTGGGCTTGTAGATTCACCCACTTGCAGATTCTGCTGTGAAGCAGAGGAAACGCCCATACACCTTCTCTGCGAATGCGAAGTGCTCATTCACAGCAGAAGTCGCCATCTAGGTGGATACATAATAACACCTACTGACATTAGGGACCTTCCCTCCAAAAGCATAACACGGTTCATGAAGTCCGTGGGCCTAGGAAATGACCTTTAGGTCTAGGGTGACAGCTACAATAGATCTATCCAGGTCGCAGTAGCTTTTGGTCATCGACCAAGCCCTTATAACCAAATAATCATCATCTGATTATGATGAGCAATGGACGTACATCGGCTGAGATGATTTACTCGCACGGTTTACTGGCACGGTTTATTGGCACGGTCTACTCGCACGATCCACTAGCACGGTCTACTCGCATGGTTTACTGGCACGGTCTACTCGCATGGTTTACTCGCACGGTTTACTGGCATGGTTTACTGGCACGGTCTACTCGCACGGTCCACTAGCACGGTCTACTCGCATGGTTTACTGGCACGGTCTACTCGCATGGTTTACTCGCACGGTTTACTGGCATGGTTTACTGGCACGGTCTACTCGCACGGTCCACTAGCACGGTCTACTCGCATGGTTTACTGGCACGGTCTACTCGCATGGTTTACTGGCACGGTTTACTGGCACGGTTTACTGGCTCGGTTTACTGGCGCGGTTTACTTGCACGGTTTACTCGCACGGTCTACTCGCATGGTTTACTGGCACGGTCTACTCGCATGGTTTACTGGCACGGTTTACTGGCACGGTTTACTGGCTCGGTTTACTGGCGCGGTTTTCTTGCACGGTTTACTCGCACGGTACATGTACCTGGCTCAGTTTAATGGCACGGTTTACTGGCTCGGTTTACTGGTGCGGTTTACTGGCACGGTTTACTCGCATGGTTTACTGGCACGGTTTACTGGCACGGTCTACTCACACGGTCCACTAGCACGGTCTACTCGCACGGTTTACTGGCACGGTTTACTCGCACGCTTTACTGGCATGGTTTTTTGGCATGGTTTACTGGCACGGTTTACTGGGACGGTTTACTCGCATGGTCTACTCGCACGGTCCACTAGCACGGTCTACTTGCATGGTTTACTGGCACGGTCTACTTGCACTGTTTACTCGCACGCTTTACTGGCATGGTTTACTGGCGCGGTTTACTGGCATGGTTTACTGGCACGGTCTACTCACTTTTGAATGTGTCATGCTTTATAAACAATAATAATATCGGTCTTTGTAAACACCTTTCAACATGTCACTTTTTCCGTTTCCGCTACGATGTAAACTTGCTTTACGCGTGTGGATTTTGTTATCAAAATAAATCAGTGTTAAAACGATAGTATCTTTTGATTTTCTGCCTAAAACCAACAGGTTATGGGCTCAGCACGTAATTTCGGGCATTATTTTCAATAAATAAACACTATTTACACTGAAATCAGAGTTGACCAAAATCCACCGGCCGGCCGGAGGCATAAATCTCAAAGATGACCAATGTCGCTCAGCAATTAAGTGACATAAGGTCGCCACTTGATGATGATTCCTGGATGTCATAATGTTGAGTGGTTTACTGGCACGGTCTACTCGCATGGTGTACAGGCACTGTTTGACTGGCACGGTCTACTCACACGGTCCACTAGCACGGTCTACTCGCACGGTTTACTGGCACGGTTTACTCGCACGGTTTACTGGCATGGTTTATTGGCATGGTTTACTGGCACGGTTTACTGGGACGGTTTACTCGCATGGTCTACTCGCACGGTCCACTAGCACGGTCTGCTCGCATGGTTTACTGGCACGGTCTACTCGCACTGTTTACTCGCACGGTTTACTGGCATGGTTTACTCGCACGGTTTACTCGCACGGTTTACTCGCATGGTCTACTCGCACGATCCACTAGCATGGTCTACTCGCATTGTTTACTGGCACGGTTTACTCGCACGGTCTTCTCGCGTGGTTTACTGGCACGGTTTACTCGCACGGTTTACTCGCACGGTTTACTCGCATGGTTTACAATGGTTTACTGGCAAGGTCTATAATGACACAAAATGTTCCTGATGATCAGTTCTAACAATATCCAGCATTATTTAATTTTCTCCAGCACTTTCAGAAATAAATGAATGTACCTACGAAATAAGGAGTCATCGAACTTTTCTAACATTGCTCAGAATAACAATGAGAATGAGAATGAAGAATAAGAATGATTCTACAGCTTTCGCACCATAATTCTATTTTTCCAAGTACATTCAGAATGTATGAAAATGACGAATCTTCGAAGCTGTATAACTTTGTTTAGAATAACCTAAAACTTTCGTGCCATATTAACTATTGCCTCAAATAACTAGTTCTAATAGTACATACTATTTTTTTTCGTTGGCACTTTCAAAAAAGGCCCAAAATGAATGTTCTTCTTTTTGGTTTAAGTTGAACGGAGCAAAATTTTCAAAATTCTCTTAAAAAATGTAACGGATTAAAAGTATTATCTAGGTTAAAAATATTTTTTTAAACTTCACTGATTATGACACCTTACCAAATAAGAAACAAAAAGTGGATTTTAATAGGCCATTTTGAGCTGAAATCGGCTCCCAAAGTTAATTAGATGAAAAATCTGTTAAGAAAAAAATCTTTTTGTAAAATTAAGGCTAACATGAGAAACAACTTTGAAATAGCGAAAATAAAATTTCAAACATTTTTATTTACTTGAATTGGTTAAATATTGAAGGAAAAAAGATTTTGTTTGTACGCAGCTTATAAACCTATAATTATGATATTTGAGTAGTGTTTACTGGAGTGTGATTTTTGAATCTCATTCGCTGAGCTCAGTAGTTGAAAATGTCAAAATTACTATGGAGATATGCATCTTTCTACTTCTTGCTGATTTGACTTTCAAAAATCGCACTCCTGAAGTATGATTTTTCAAAGTCTAATCAGTAGTAGAAAGATGCGTATCTCCATACATTTTCAACTGCTGAATTCAACGTATGAGATTCAAAAATCGCACTCCTGGCTAGAGAATTTATTCTACTTTTGTAATAATTATGCAAGTACATATTTGTGTTAAAACACAACTAGGAAATTACGGAAAACTTGTCAAAAAAATCTACTATGCATGGATAAAAATATGGTCAGCCCAAATATTTTCAGGAAGGTAATTAAATAATGATTTCTTAAATAAAAGACTTGTGATGATTTCATGATAATTTATGGCTAAGGTAGTTTACAGTAAAATTACATACATGAGTTACTTACACAAATAAATATTTTAAATTTAACTAGTTAATAATCTATTTAATATAATAGGTATATTCCCAAAGTAATCAAGAGCTTTCACTCTTCAACAGATCTATAACATCATCTAGATCCTTGTAAGAGGCAGGATATTTGGTATAATGGGGCCAGGCTGTTATTTCAGAGAACAATGCATTTCCGGGGCATTCAGTGTCTCTGACTTGGCGGTGGCCCACCAGCTTGTAGTCAGGCTTGATGTAGCCCAGTTCCACGCCGGCTGCGATGAGGGCCCTCGCTGTTTTAATCTGGCCCTGTGGCGGGACTGATGCTGTGGAGATAATTAATTATTTTACTAAGGGTTTAAGGCACATTTAATAATCACGGAACCTCTAAAAAACTACAAAGCAATATACCAACACAATTGAAAGACAAGAATGTCTTTTTTTTTGGCTTCCAGGCTTCTTTTTTTTGGCTTTCTCAACTCTAAATTTCTAACCATAAAAGTGTCCAAAAATCCCTTTCAGGGTGATCAGAGTCCTTGCTTGTGCTGTAGGTATGCTGCAGGTAGGTATGAGGACCTTCTTAATAGGCTGAAGGTTTTTTAAGAGGATGATCAGACCATGAAACTGAACAACTTTCTCTCTCTGGGAATAGTATCGAAATCGCGAAAAAAAGGCCGCCGTTCCTTACAAAACTTCAAACCTGCTACAAAATAGAATAGAATATTTATTTATTTGCTTGAAATATGGTACATTTATGATCTTACATAGTTGTGCATTGTCCAACATATTTAACCTTTAAAAATTTTTAGTTTTATAAGGATAGTGATATATGTTAGTTCCTAAAGTTGTTTAATATTATGGTCTGGTCATCCCCTTAAAAAAACCCTCTGCAAGTAGCATAATAAGAAGGATCCAGGAGCCTTTGTAAATATCTGGTAGCGTGGTAGCCCATCCCGAATACAAATCCTAGCTCCTGCCCTACATTGATGGTAGAAATCTTTGACTATTTATTATAAGGACTAGCCTTGCGGTAGCATTTCCCCTCTGCCACGGTATAAGATTAATTTGATCATGTGCATTTACATTCAATTTTATACCTTATCATTAAACGAGACACCCTATAATTGCGAAACAAAAATATCAAACTTAGAACGTTTGGGTTTCACACGAGAGTACTTTTCATAATTTTTATCATTCAAAATTAGAATCTAAAGTTATGGGGAATAACATCCAAAGTTGCGGATTTCATGTTACCTCGCCCCCCGCAAAAAGTGGCAGAAATGTTTGTTAGTAGAATTACACGCGTAACTAGTCAAAGGTAGAAATAGAGCAGATTTGGGAAAGTAGGTAAATATTTGTAATATCTACAGCAAAGATTTTTTTGTCTGCAGCAATGCTCTTGATTTGGCTCAAAAGGGCCTTGAAAAATTTAGATCTGCTCACAAGTCCAGTCTCCAATAAGGCAGATGCCGACGCTGACGTTGTTAAAATGCAGTGCGTGCGCGCCGACTAAAGTCCATCCACGTCCTTCGTAAGCTGCCCCATCGCTGCCCACACCGAAACTGTTTACAAAAACACTTCATTAGCTTTTTAACCGACTTCAAAAAAGGAGGAGGTTTCTCAATTCGACCGTATATATATATTTTTATTTGTGTTCGCGGATAACTTCGTTGTTTATGCACCGATTTTGTTGATTCTTTTTTGTTGGAAAGAAGATATTCCAAGCGTGGTACCATGATAAGGAAACCAGGATCTGATGATGGCATCCCAGAGAAATCGAGGGTAACCTTTGAAAATCGTAGTGCCGGCTAGTGCGTTTGTTAATTTAAAGCACTACTATTACATTGAACTAATGGATTCACCGCTGAAAATTGTGAAATAAACAAAATTTTAACAAATAAAAATTAAAACCGCTTTCAAATAAACTAAAAAGTTAAAAAATAATATTGCAGCCGATGACTTTTTCGTTCGCATCATAATGTTCTACCATAACATAAGCATGCTTACCACTATATTCCCCAAGGGAAATATTCTAAATATACCATAATTCAGAATAACCAGCACATTTCACAAGTGCTCAAACTCTCCAGTCATTGCAACAGGTAGTGAGTCCTTGCCATTTTGTTAAGGACAGAACAATAAATAGTATATTATGCCTCGAAATTGAAGCATTCTCGTTCTCACGATGTTATCCTTCACCAGGTCCTTTTACTTTGATCTAGGTCACCGAGAAGCCAATTTCTCACAATTTGTGTTTTAATATTAAAAAAGGCTTCACATTCTTCATCATTTGCTGCCATTTCTTTTATTAATAAAAACCCTCAGGTATTGGTTACATTTATTGTTAGAACGGAAATTGCAAGTTTAATTGTTTTTTGAACTATTTATACCTAATTGCTAAAGCAACGGTATGAGATTACGTCTGTTTGTCCAAATGCTAATCTGTCCAATTGCGAATCTGTCCAGTAAATAATCTATCCAGAGGCTCGGGAGAGTATTTTATTTGATCTTAAAAGTTTAGGAACTTCTGTATGTGTCATATGAGCCGGCAGCTTATTAAATATCACGCCTCTGTTATGAACACGCCCCAAAAGATAAGACTCAACTAGACCCCGCCTACTTAGCAAATGAATCATTACCATTACTCTTATTCAGAACATGTAATTAAATGCATATAAACAAACAAAACTGAATCAAAACAAAAACCACTTTATCACGCACTTGTGTATTGTCATGCCATTACTCATAGATTTTGCCAGCTATGGGCGTACCCAGCTTTTAGCTTAAGGTGGTTTCAGTCCATACAAATGTTTGACGCACAATACGCGTAGACCGAATTAATAAAAGTAAATATTTTATATGCGGAAAAATTGTTTCGGAAAAATCTAGTTGCGGCGTCACAAATAACATTTGCAATTTATAATATAATTACGAAGATACAAAGCTTTTAAAATTTTGTATGAAAAATTTCAAAGCTAAAAAATTCGTAATTATTTTATAAATTGTAAATGTTATTTTTGACGCCAATGGCATCTAGATTTTCTAAACAATTTTTCCATTTATACAAAGTTACTTTATATTAATACCGTCTACGCGTATTGTGCGTCAAAGTTTTACGCCACCTTAAAGGGGGTCAAATGAGGAATTTCCTGTTGGTATTAAGGGTACCAAAATTAAGGGGCTTGATCCCCCTGTGTACGATGATGATTTAATTGCCGATTTCGACTAAATTGAACTGAAAAAGGTCCATAGGAAATTTCTATGTGCGGTAAACACAGTCTAGATTTTCTCTCTCCTTAACTCATAAAGCGGACACTTACACTCCCGCTAGAACTTCTCATCGAGAGATTTCAAGGAATGAAGGTCGGTTCACGACGCGCCGCACAAACAATGAAAGCCTGCCACACACATACGGAATTCCGGTGATTTCGTATGGATTTTCCCCTCCATTAACGAGGATGAAGTCCTATACAAAATCACAATTCTGATTCGGAATTCCGTATGATGTGTGGCAGGCGTAAAGGGCATCCACACTCTCATTTTCGGCCTTCCTCGTCTTTTCTAGGCTAGAATGTGCAGTATTTAATCTTATGGACCAGGAAACTGATATGGTCAGAGATGAGGTCGGATAGCGTAATTTTTTTTCTTTAATTTTGTTTTAGGGTACTAATTTGTTTTTCATCCCCCCATCTCGGAAAGAGTATTTTTGCTCTTCGATATCTGAGTGCAAAAGCCGTTTTTATCCGCTAGAGGATAAAGTAAATTGAATTTAGAACATCGTGTGCAACATTATTAAACCTGTTTACTTCTCCCACCATTGTGCCGAATTTATCATACAACCTTTTTTAATTTGTTAAAAACTCAGACTAGGAACCTTCTTAGTGTACTTTTTTTTATTTGCTTTCCGCGCGCCATTTTCTTTTCACGTCATTTCCTCGCTGAGGTGGGGAGGTGGGATGAAAAGTTACGTGTTGCACTCGAGTGCAAAGATTTTTCACCTCGTGCTCTTTTGATTCCCTCGATAACACTCAGGATTCAAATTTTTTTCAACACACTTGCTCATAAAATGGCCCTTATTTCACCGCAATTAGGCACATAATGACACCTATAATCAAACTGTGACTTTTTCATTACTATTATTCACAAGTGAGTTATAGGTTTTTTATAGTAGGTATCTAAACTTCTTGGTTGAGTTCTTGAGTTGCTTTGTTCTTAAAAAAGTTTCGATACAAAAAAGATAATATTCAATAGTACAAATAAATTCTCTAAATAAACTTTTTATTTACTAAATAAAATGATTTTTTATTATTATTTTCTTCACAAGTGTGTTGAAAAACGTCGTATGATACACGTGTGTATTGATGATTACCGTCCTCGGCTCTGTTAAGACCCTCGCCTACGGCTCGGGTCTCAATGGCGCCTCAGCGGTAATCACCAACATTACACACTTGTACCATAATGTACTATTAATCACTCGCTGCGCTCGTGATTCAGTTTTAGAATCCTTCGCTTGCTCGGTCATCAAAATTGAGCACACGGTTAAAAAGCAACTTTGCACTCTTATATAACAAATAACTATTAATAGCATTTTTGCCCTGTATTTGATTTAATAAAAATTAAATTGAACGATTCTACTGGCATAATACTTACTTGTACCCAACATCCCACCATCCCCTGTCGTCCATATGGAAGTTTTGCATAGATCTCATTGCTTTGCCGCACTCATCATAACTGTAGCAGGCTTTAGGTATGTACGAGTGGTGGATGACCACGTAGGGTACTGGTAGCCTCTGGTTCGTTGTATCCTTGGCTTTGCGGGCATTCCATTGAGATCGGGAGTAGACAGGGAAGTCGTAGCTGGGCACCTCGTTTTCATTTGATGTTTCTGGAAAAATAAACTAACATTAGCGTCTTAAACGTAAGTGATTTCATTAATGAAATGTCTTCTACATGGTCATTGGATTGTTTAGAGCCAATCAAAGTGACAAGTCCGTGTGGTGTCGGCTAAGAATAGCACCATCCCATTTCCTCCCGTGGGTGTCGTAAAAGGCGACTAAGGGATCTACCGGAGGATGGGCAGCAGCATCCTCTGAGTACACACATTCAATCCAACTGCGATCGCCAACCCGCCTGCCAAGCGTGGCGATTATGGCAAATCCCCCCCATTTTGGGGGAGGCTTATGTCCAGCAGTGGACGTTTAATGGCTGATATGATGATGATGATGATGAAGGTGACAAAATCTAGCCTGGACTTGCATTTTTATGATTGTAATGGATGACTATATCTACATAACTATATACATACCTATATTGCAAAACATCCATGATTTGGATACAAATATTTTTATCCTACATAACAACACACAAATAATTACACCAGTCTCACTATTTAAGTCAAGATAAATGTATAGCAATCCTTCCTACCATTTATCTTTGTCAAAACTGATTTATTCAAAAAGTGATTTCTCATATCGGACAATGAACCAACTATATTTATACTGTATTATATACCCTACCACAAATTTCAATTCTATTCTGTTCATAATTAAATCACAAATCATGTAAAAACTTACCTGGTTCGAACGTTGGCAGTCCCATAACGCTCATTATACTAATACAGGCGATTGCGAACAAAAACATTCTCAAATTATCGGTCGTTGGCAGGTTATATCTCTTTAAGCTGGTTTTCAGCTATTGTATCCTGTAACCAAATAAATTTGAACTCTGTGTCATTGATATACATTAAAATTTTATCTAGTTATCATAAAAAATATTGATTGCAGTCGATAGACAGTTAAATAAGGCGATTACAAAATGTCTGTCATTCATTTGTTTCTCGTAAACAATTAATTTCTTGGTACCTACTATAAAGGGTGTAACAAAACACCCTAGTATAGTAATACTTAAGGGCGTGCTTCAGCCCATCAAACTGAACAACTTTCACTATGGAGCCAACTTCGAAATCGCGAATAATAAATCAGCTGTTCCATAAAAAACTCCAGTACCTAGGATTCGACTAAAATGTATGGGACAGGTGATTTTTTCTTCGCGAATTCGATTCTAGAGAAAGTTGTTCAGTTTGATGGTCTGATGCACCCACTTAAGTATTACTAGAGTGTAACAAATTACAACCTGTAATAGTGTGATCTAAGGTATTCTTTCATTTGAATAAAATATTATTGTATTTTTATATAAAATGCGGACAGATAAAAATAATTGTTATATTTTGCATAAGGTTGCTTATCAAAATAAAGTTCAATTTTATTTTATTTTAACTTTCCCTTTATTTTGTTTTACTTCCCCTTCGTATAAATGGCTGTCGTATGTACAGGGTGAAATTGATATCATTAGCATCCTTTTAAACTAAGAGTCTACCCATCAAACTGAACAACTTTTACTGAGCAAACCGATCGGAGCAAAAAAAAATCAGCTGTTGCATACATTTGAGTCGCGAACTCGCGCGTCGACATTGCAGTTTAGTATGGAACAGCAGATTTTTTATTTGCTCCGATCAGTTTGCTCCCATAGTAAAAGTTGTTCAGTTCGATGGGTAGACTCTTAGTTTAAAAGGGTGCTAATGATATCAATTTCACCTTGTAGAACGCTGGACTTTTATGGCTCTAGTAATTAAATATATCTATAAATTCAACAAAAAATGTATCCTCTTAAATCAAACAAACATGGTTAAAGGTCAATATAATCTATAATAATTAGGTATTATTCTGTATAATCCTTTGTTGTGATAATAAAAGGTAGAGTCAAAAATGAATTGTTTTGAATAAAACATTTTGATTTTAGACAAACAGGTTTTAAAAAATGCTCTTGGCATACCAATCCAGTAGATGCAGAATGATAATTTAGGTAATTCACTACGCACTGTAAGCCTCTAAATGCATAAACAAAACCTTCACGCATGCATTTATCCGCGTCAGATCAGGCGCAATCAACCTTCTAGCTAGTTAATAAAAATAATATAACCACGTGTTTAAAAGTCCGTGAAATTATACACAACAAATAGACCCGATAAAATAAAAAACTAAAAATGTACCAGGGTTTTCCGCATTGCCGGCACGCGTGGTTCCCGGTCTTACTCTATCCTCATGATATCCCAGCATGTACCCCAGTGGGGACGAATGAGGTT
Source organism: Agonopterix arenella (assembly GCA_927399405.1). NCBI lineage: Eukaryota > Metazoa > Arthropoda > Insecta > Lepidoptera > Depressariidae > Agonopterix > Agonopterix arenella. The sequence continues at coordinate 8,926,471 of OV656710.1, forward strand.
GATAATGACATCAGTTATCGGAATAAAAGTTAATTATTTTACGTAAAGGAAAATCTTTCGAAAGATTTTTGGACCGACTAAAAGATAGGATGGAAATTGGTGCATAAGGGAGAATATGGAAATTGAAGATCTAGTTTTCACTTCCAACAACATGAAAATCTGCGCGACTACGCTGGCTGGGACACATAGAACGGATGGGAGATGATTGTGCGGTGAAGAGAGCATCTGCGCCAAGGTGGGCAGGCCCAAGAATCGCTGGATAGACCAGGAGTGCGATTTTTGAATCTCATTTGCTGAGCTCAGCAGTTGAAAATGCCAAAATTACTATGGAGATAATTATGCATCTTTCTACTGCTGATTTGACTTTCAAAAATCATACTCCAGGAGTGCAATTTCTGAAAGTCAAATCAGCAGTAGAAAGATACATATCTCCATAGTAATTTTGACATTTTCAACTGCTGAGCTCAGCGAATGAGATTCAAAGATCGCACTCCAGGTCAGCAAGGATCTCGAGGAGCTGGGGTTGCCCAACTAAACAGAGATAGCACAGAAAAGAAGCCAGTGGTGTTTTTTTTCCGGAAACCAAAACCAATTTTGGGTGCTTCGGGTCCCAGTGCCGGCGCAATTAAGTACCTAATAAGTATTTAGTAAAGTCAACTTAAATTAACTTTTAACGTTAAATAACAGAGTTCACCAACTGTCTTAAATCGGAAAAGGCTAAATAGGACTTTTATCTGGCTTTTATTGGATGACAATAAGACAAATAAAAATTAAAAGTAATTTAAGCTGTAAAACTGACATCGAATTTAGATCCTGTATAATATCTAATTGATTGTCTGGACATTCTTTATTTTTTTTTTCATCCTTAATAATTTTCTACCATGACATTCACTAATTTTATATTTTTGTTTGTCATTCTATTGTTCATTTTTTATTGTAACTATTTGACATTAGTTGACGAAAATATTTATGCTGTCTTCTTTAAAACTGCCCTTTAATAGTAGATTGTTAACCAAGGGATGAAAGTCACCCATTTCACACGAGATGTTTGGCGCCCCGAACGAATGAGAGGGGCGCCCATATTTCGAGTGTGAAATGGGTGTCTTTCTCCCGTGTTAAACACTCTGCTTTTCATTTCGAGTACGAGGAAAGCAAACAAAAGCCAGATATAATATGCAAAATCATGTTCGGAATCGCTTGACTAATTAATTTTAGACTGGGTACGTTTCAAAACGTTTGAATAAATTTGAAATAACTCGGGGTGCCAATGCTAAAGAGAAAAAGCATACGAAGATATATGTATGCTAAAGTGAGGCAGATAGACTTCCAGAGTGATTTTGACACGTTTTAAAACGGATCCTTACGAAAAAATGAGCAATATCTCGCTGTAAAGCCCTTTTTTTTCGGGCAACTATATGGCTTTTATATTTTTTAAGCCAGCACGTTTTTTTTTGAGGAGGTTTTAATCGGGATCACTTTTTTCTGTCTGCTTATAATTTTAACAAAAGTCTCCAAATGACAAAAAATATTGTTATTTCAATTAACTTTTACTATAATTCAAATATATTGATCATAATAATTATAAAAAAATAAGAATTAATATAATTTTATCGAAGTGTGGTTGTATAGGTTTCTGCCTTTGCTCAGTATAGAGGTAGATTTTTTTTTTAATTACATTTCCGCCCTAGGGAAGAAATGTATCACTTTCAACCCGCTTCTTAGATAAACAATGACATTGTTTCAGAGTATAAGAGATGAAAAACATCTTTACTACTTGCCTTCCTTCTATTTCTTACGTTCTTGTTTTTAATATTATACAGAACTACATGGCTAATACCTACAAGTACCATTTATTGACGCGTGTTTCACAATAAACAATTTTGTTAATTTTTGTATTGAGGCATTTGTTACGGAATCCTGTTGGTTCCGTGGTAGATGGTAGAGTTTCGTCGTGGACTCGAGTTTTTTTTTTAGCAGGTAGTTCCGTGAAACTATAACCTAACTGTATGAAGTTGTAGGTAAATTTTATTGCAGATAATTCGAACTACTCGAATGCGTTACCTACACCTTTTAACACTTTTTTGCTACGTTACATAATACGATTATTGAAGTACTAAACACACTGGGGTAAATTTAGAAATTTAAATTAGAACTAGTTAGTACGAGTTCTCTATCTAATCATATCGCAGTGTCTCATATCGAACGCAGCGATTTTATTATGACAGTTCGGAAATGTTCTAGTTCAAATAACTGTAGAGTTGGTACCGTAATTTGAATAAAACTTTTCATTCATAAAGTATTATAATTTGAATTAATCAACATTCGAATGAGTATATGATTCTTATAGATAGGTATGATATAATACTCGTACATACTAATTTTACTCAAACACTTCGTTTCTTTGAAAACAAATCACTTGGTGAATTTAAATAAAAGAGCGTCTCACTTATTGCATGTCGTATTCCAAACTGAGACACAAAACAACGTCGGCTTGATGTGAAAAACTGTAAATTACACTTAAACTCGTAGTCGAATAGGTTTAAATTACTTCAAATTATACCTACTGCTATAATGAAGAAATTGAGTAATTTATACGTATTTCTTTAGCACAGTGACCCTTCCACACGAGCTCGTATATAATGATTTGTATACAAATGAACATGTTTATATAGCAGATTGGTAGTTGAGGTGATTCCCCAGTGGCTGGCTAGTAGTGTAGGGCGAAAATGCAATAACAAACTATATATTTTGGACCAAAACAAGACGTAATGTTGCAAACCGGTTTTGTCAAAATGGTGTGATTTATTTACTTTTAACATTGTAGAAATTTACGTCTTTTGTCTATTTTAATTAGGTACTTGCTTTGTACAATTAACACACTCGTTGACCACTTAGAACGTTATCTTTTTAAGTATGTTTATTATCATATTTAACTACCCAAGAGTAAGGTGAAGATATGTACTCATATACTAAAGCATTTAAATGAGCCAAAGAGCCAAAATTAAGGTGAAGATACGTCTTCGTATAAATTATCAGCCAATATTAGTAGGTCCCACTTCAGGGCACAGGCCTAACCTGAGGGAGGGTGTATATAAGGTCTAACAAAATTAGCTGAAACCTTTTTAAGGGGATGATCAGACCATCAAACTGAACAACTTTCTCTATGGGACCAATATCGAAACCGCGAAAAAAAAATCTGCTGTCCCATACATTTAGGTCGAGTAGGTTTGTATGGAACAGCTGATTTTTTTTCGCGATTTCAATATCGTTCCCATAGAGAAAGTTGTTCAGTTTGATGGTCTGATCATCCCCTTAAAATAGTTTCACCTAATTTTGTTAGACCTTATATGTGCCACCACGCGTGCCCAACGCGGATTGGTAGACTTCATACGCATCAGTACTTCTTCTTCAGCGTATACGTTTCCTGAAGATGTTTTCCTTCACCGTTTGAGAGAAGAAGATACGTACATAGGTAAGTTTTAGCCTATATGTAGGGAAAGCGCCTCTCACGAATAAGAGGGAGTGGGCCACACTACTCCACTACGCGGGCCCAGTGCGGATTGTTGGAGGGAAGTTACTGGTCGACTTGCTTCAGAAAACTTTAAAACCTTCGCCGCCGGTGTAAAGGTCAGAGGTATATTATTTCTATTACGTATCTGAACTATTATAAAACTGTAACAGAAGTGTGTGTGTACATTGATGATATTAACAAAAAAAAGATTTCCATATCGGCAATTTTTGGATTTTTTGTCCGTCTGTTTGTTTGTACGAAGGTCACGCTAAAACTACTGAACCGATTTTGATGAAACTTTTTTTGTTTGATAGCTAATGATCTGACTTAAAATCTGGTATATAATTTGTGCGGACAAAGTCGCGGATTAAAGCTCGTACTCTTATAAAACTGCAACGGAAGTGTGTCTGTACATTGAAAATATTAACAAAAAAAAGTACTATATGGTTTTTAGGTGTCCCCGATTCCATATCACAAATTTTTAGATTTTTGTCTGTCTGTTTGTTTGTTTGTGTGTTTGTTTGTTTGGACGAGCATCACGCAAAAACTACTGAACCGATTTTGATGAAACTTGTTTTGTTTGATAGCTTATGATCTGACTTAAAATCTGGTATATATAATTTGTGAGGACGAATTCGCGGGTTAACTCTAGTATGTTATGTATGTAGCATACGTAGGAGTGTGGCTATGTCCACCTCTCTCCACTTTTTGGAATAAACCAGTGCGTTATGTCACCTAAATACGTATCAGTACATACGTTAGAAAAACTCATTGGCATGTCGTCCGAGCAGATTCGAAACCGGCCCTTCATGACTGGCCCTGTACCGTGTATCCGGTCTTTGGATTTTCTATATATAATATTATCGCAACCGTTTCGGTCCGAACTTCATTGTAATAGAGTTGACATTGGAATGAAAATATTCACGCAATTGCGAAGTTCGAATGTAGCCCAGTCATTTTACGAAATTTTGTTAGGAGAGTGGGGAGTAATTATGAATTGGACTTTTAAACTGTAACCGGCACCATTTAGAAAGACTACAAAAAGACTATCTGAAAACATATTTTTTTTAAATTCGCTTCGCTACGTAGAAATCAAAATTGTATCTCCCAGAAGGCTTTTAAATTAATAATATTAATACCAATGCACTCATTTTAATTAGATTTACCAATAATTGATTAATTTATTTATTTTTAAACAATAAAATATGCATTGAAATTTAAAAAGATGAGATATTTAATAGAAAATACTAATGTATTTTTCAAATTAAGCCTTCTAAGTGGACAAAAATATTAACAACATGTTTGAAGTAGGTATGTATAATGGTAAAGCCTTAAAAGCTTGCAAAAAAATTACCATTCGTTTTTTTAGAACGAATATATGCTAAATTTAAAATTTGAGACTGTTGCTGACGTGATATTTTTTTAATTTTGGTACATTTCTAAGCTCAAATTGGCCATTAAATACTATTCTGAAAAAAAATATCTATTATTAATTAGTCCCGGCTCATACCGTAAAATGACTGGGCTAATGTCCGAGAAGAGGCCTTGAATATCCATACCTCTCCGCAACGCGCCACCGAGACGCTTGCACCGTTGCCTTGGTGTACGCCTCCGTATTATTGGTTAAAATAATAAAAAAAGAAAAATTAATGTTATGCACACTGTTCGATACTTTCTATTTTTGTGTAGGGGTTAAACAGTTAACCACCGAAAGGAAAATGACAGAAGCCGTTTCGCCTTTTAGTAACGATTATGGGCATGAGATGATTGTTATAATTAATTATGTATTTTAATAAATAAAAAAATTTAAAAAATCATTTATTTCATACTTTCGCCCATATAAGTTAAGAGGTATTATAAAATTACATAAAAACAATGTCAATTATTACTACTATATAAATATAGTACCCACTCTGTTCACAAGTTTGACCCAGTGAGCCAGAATGGGACAGTCAAATTTATCAACAATAGCCTTCAGAATGGTGTTGGTGCTCCCCCGAGTCCTGCCCAGCAGAGAGGCCGTCTTCTTCCGCATGATCGCGTGGAAGCCATCAGTACGCATTTCCGCGAACATGGTCGACGCGCTGCAGAAGCGTGGGAGCCTCAACAGCATCCTGAAGGCTTTGTTATATTGAACACGCAAAACATTGTAGGCTCGTTGCGTATATTTAACCCATAGGCGTAACTTTTACCTCGGTCGAACATCGAGCAAACCTACGAGCCAGCATGTTGCTTCTCACCGACAATGCCCTGCGTTCCCTTTCAATGTCATGATCATCTTTCAGATCATCCGTCAAAATAATTTAATGGCTCTTCTCCGTTCAGATGGTAAAAATTATTAGTGGTATTATTAGTGCGAGCTGCTGCCAGTTGGGGACCGAGGCAAAATCACTAGATAGCATGGATCAGCAACTAGTCGCCGTAAGAGGATAGGCGGGTACAGTTTTTTCCATAAAAACGTATTCCCCTGTTTCCTCTCTGGATTCTGGACACTAGAGCAAAAAAAATGTACCATACAATCTATGTTACCTCTGCTATGTCCCTATGTTTTGCTTTTTTGCTTTAATTAATGACTGTAAGAACTAGGTACCTTCGAAAATTACCAATTATACCGCCCGTTTTCAGACATCCAGCAAACAAATTTGACAAATGTAAACAAAAAAGAGAAACATAGACATAGCCAAAGTCTTTTTCATATTATTCTTGAAAGTATTATTAAAATCGGTTTAGTTTTGGAGGAGGAAACAGGGGAATACGAAATGCTGATTTCGTTAATTTTATGTCGATAAAATCGGTCCGACCTACAGTTGCCTCTTTCGAACTCCAGTCGGCGCGGCGCGGGGTGTATGGGTGAAGCGGATTGGACACATACATATACAGTCGGAAAGGTGACCTATTCTCCAAATTACCATTTCAGCCCGCCTATCCTCTTAAACAACATACCCACAGGCTGAAACCGTGGGGGTAAATTCAATGTCATAAAATTCCCAGACTCTTTTTGGGTTTAGTAAGTTATATTTAGAAGTAATACTGCTTATCAAGACTGTAGTAAGTTTTTTTTGGCGATATACAAGGTGTTACAAAAATACAAATAAACTTTTAAGTTTAGTGGTTAAGACCATCAAACTGAACAACTTTCACTATGGGACCAATATCAAAATACGAAAAAAAATCTGATGTTCCATCATCATCATTATCATCATATCAGCCTATACAAGTCCACTGCTGGACTTAGGGCTCCCCCGAAATTGGGAGATTTGCCATAATCGCCATGATGCGAAGCGTTTGCGATGTTCCATACTAAACTACAGATCTACTCGAGCTAAATGTATATGGGACAAAATATATTTTTTTCGCGATTTCGATCGGTTCCCACACCCCCCTTAAAAGTTTTAAATGTTTATTTTTACTTTAGTAACACCCTGTAGAGTCGTGTATATTATATTTCCGGAATCCTTGTGTCGAGATCTACCTATAATGAAACTTTGAATTGTTTCGGAAGAGGTAGAAATGGTAAGCAAGAGGAGTCTCAGAGGAAGGATCTCTTTATTTTAAAGTGGAGTGCAATAATACATAGGTATGCCATGTAATTGCACTCAGGAAGCTGGCATAGGCCAGCTTCCTGAGTGCAATTGACTGCATCACATCGCTGTCAAAAACATCGACGAGCTCACAAATGTAACGTCCTTCTTGCATCCTTCAGAGATCGAGATATCCATCTATTTTAAACTTCTTGAAATAACCCATACATCCAAAGATTAATAACCCTATTTTTGACAGCATGCCATAGTATTCCAGACTGAAATGTACGCTATCATAGATTGCGTACATGAGAATCTACAAAGATAGGTACCCAAAGGGGAAACATATTGTTATTTTATCAGATAGCCAGGCTGCTCTGAAAGCGCTAGGATCTGACGAAATAGAGTCGAAGCTAACATTGGAATGTGCCCGAGCACTCAACCGGCTAGGATTGACAAACTCTGTCACCCTAGGCTGGGTGCCTGGACACTGCGGTATTGATGGAAATGAGGCTGCTGACGAGCTGTCACGAAGAGGGGCGGAAGAGGACGCCATAGGCCCCGAGCCTTACTGCGGCATCTCTCGCAACACCTCTAGACGTGCGCTAAAGGAATGGGCCGTGGACCAAAGCCGTAAGCTCTGGTCGGATACACCAGGACTGAGGCATGCGAAAGATCTTGTGACCGGCTTTTCAAACAGACATACCTCAATTCAAAACGCAACGACTTAAGGCTCTCAGTACGAGCCTGTACGAGGACACTGCAAGTTAAACAAACACCTACATAGAATGGGGCTTGTAGATTCACCCACTTGCAGATTCTGCTGTGAAGCAGAGGAAACGCCCATACACCTCCTCTGCGAACGCAAAGTGCTCATTCACAGCAGGAGTCGCCATTTATGTGGATACATAATAACACCTACTGACATTAGGGACCTCCCCTCCAAAAGCATAACACGGTTCATGAAGTCCGTGGGCTTAGGAAATGACCTTTAGGTCTAGGGTGACAGCTACAATAGATCTATCCAGGTCGCAGTAGCTATTTGGTGATTGACCAAGCCCTTATAACCAAATTAAAAAAAAACTATTTTACACTTCTTGACTGCCTCCGTGGTCTAATGGTTAAGAGAATTGGCTCTCGACTCGGAGGTCGTGGGTTCGATTCCCACGGGGGGCACCTAGTGATATGTCACTTTGTGCGTTTTTCCCCAGTTGGTTAGGACATTGCAGGCTGAACCACCTGATTGTCTGAAAAGGAAAATGATTCCGTGCTTCGGATGGCACGTTAAGCCGTTGGTCCCGGCTACTATCTCTAGTGGTAGTAGTCGTTACATAAAAACCACGTCAGAGGCCGTAAGGCGGTCTGAAAAAACTCCGACACCGGTTCTGCTCAAGCTCTGCCCACACGATAAGAAAGAAGAAGAAGACTTCTTGAAATAACCCGTATAAAGATTTTTTTTGGTCGCTAAATAATATTTGGCTGTCTCCATAGTGAAAGTTGTTCAGTTTGGAAGGGTGTTTGGTTCACAAAGTTATTATACCTTACGGAATAATAACTTTATGGTTTGGTTACACCTTGTTGTAGGTACTTATAATACACATACGTATCAGAATTGTTTCTTTAGTATGCAGGTTTCCATAGTTGCTTACCAACTTTTCCTTTGCTTTTGCAAATCTACATACGCCAATTAGTCAGGTAATTTTTTCCGTTCAGGTCCAATTATGGATTACGGTTTATTTTATTACCTATACCTAATCAATACACGCATTATTATAATAAATAGTGTGTATTTAATAAAAGTTTGATATCGCGTTTCTAATTTTCAATAATATTTTTATGTATGGAATAGGGTATTTAAAATCGATTGACATGCTTGATTGTTATATTTAGTGAAACTAATATTATTATTTTTTCTCCCTTTTTAGAGATTAATGTTTATTGAAGGCATTTTCACGGGCCGTAGCCCGGACATTTGGAGGTCTTGCGCGGGGACAAGGATCCAACACGTAGAAGCGAATTTTGGCCTACCTCTGAATGCATTATCTAAATGCACCCACAGACAAACCACGATCAGTGCAGAGCAGAGACTATTATAGAAAGGATAGAAAATGACTAGTGTCATGTTATGACCCCTATAAGGTTGCTTTTCCACCAGAGATGTGCGAGGTAGCGAGGCGGTGAGCGAGGAAACAATCCGCCATTAGCGCGCTCGCTCGATCACGTCATTGGGAAATTGAAGCACTCTCATTGGTCGATTTTTTCCTCGTTCACCGCCTCACTACGTCGCACATCTCTGGTGGAAAGCAACCTTACCCGGACTGGATAGACCGGGAAATCTAACTTATTGCGGAGAGACTCAAGACGCCCGCCTGCCGTAACAAATGTCTCCTGTGGGTCTTGTATAATACCACCCCCTAGAAAGCGTATCTCGTATCGGGATTTATCACGGAGGACAGAAAGGGACGGAGGTGTCGCAAGGCAATTAGGTCTGTTGCCATTATACAGGGTGAAATTGATATCATTAGCATACTTTTAAAATAAGAGTTTACTGTTAGCTGTTCCATTACTAAACTGCAATGCCTACAGTTTGGTAATGGAACAGCTGATTTTTTTATGCTCCGATCGCTTTACTCCTATAGTAAGAGTTGTTTAGTTTGATGGGTAAACTCTTATTTTAAAAGATGCAACACTCAAATGTATGCAACATCAGATTTTTTTATTTAGTTTGATTGATAGACTCTTAGTTTAAAAGGATGCTAATGATATCAATTTCACCCTGTATTAGGCCATGACGTCACAATGGGCGTGGCCTATGATGCTCAGTTCGAAGCGGGCCGCCATCGCCATTATTTTTGCTGATAGGGATTTTGTCAATAAAATACTTATAAAACGATGAAGTGCTCTGTTCCTGGAGTCTGTTTTAGGGGCGGAACCTGCGCACCCGTCTTGTCCCCCAACCCTGCATTTTTGCTCCATTTGTTTACTTTGACAGAAATATTGCTTTGCGACACCTCCGCTGCTTTCTGTCCTCCATTGGGTTTATAGTCACGAGTGCTAAGTGCCGCCAATACGCTGCTTTAATTATCTGCATTATGAAAAGGCAAATTCTGATGATGAGAAACTAATTTTGTTTAGTGTGCGGTTGTCGCATCGACCGCGATCCACGGGAAGCTATCCATACCTACTCGTAGTCTGTACCACGTTAACAGTTACAGTTACGTTACGTTACAGTACCTATTAATCAAAAACGTGTGTCGTTTTATTGTACGCATCATGTCGCTACACAATATTGTTTAAAGTATCGTGGTAAAACGACAAAAGTTGCAGCTATCGCAATAATTTTTTGTTCTGCATCAGCGTAAACGAAAAATTCTTTGTCTATGGTTCTGCGCGTCGAAAGAGTAAGTTCGAAAAATTCTTTGTCTATGGTTCTGCGTCAATTACTTTTGAGAATACACGTAGTACTTACTATCTCTATGGATAATACTTGGTCGTAGCTTTTGATATATTCATAGATATCCTAGTACTTACTATCTCTATGGATATATTAAGTTTATGTTTGACACATAACCTAGGAATATAATACTTCCTAGGCGGGAGCAGTGCCGCGAAACACAGAACAATATCGTGATTAATGCCCTAGAATGTATGGGCTTCAAGGGTAGAATGCCCTAGCTTCATACTAATTTGGATTTCGAAGCTAGTTAGACAGTGTTCCATTCTCTTTGGGCGGGGGAGCACATGACTAATTACCTATTCTGTGACATGACACACATCAGTCTATTCATCTTTTAAATTCTGTAGGGGTCCCCTAGGGAGTATTATATTCCTTGGTAGGACCGCACTGCAGTGCGAAGGTCTTCTCTAACGGAGTGGGCCATTTGAGCCAAGTGTGGATTTGTGGGTAGTTTAATAAAGCGAAATGACACAACATATAAGTTAACTAAATTTAATCATGGGTAATGTTCAGAGTAGTGATCCCAGGTGGATATTTCGTTCAACAGTGCCCCTCCAGGACATTCCGTGCTCATGACCTGGCTGTGGCCGACCAGTTTGTAGGAGTCGCTGATGATGCCTTTCTTCAGACCCTTTGAGATAAGAGCCTTCGTTGTTTCCAGCTGGATTGGGGTCGGGAGCTCAACTGTGGAAGGGGAGAGAAAAATAATGCGTTATTATTATTATCAAGCAACCAACTAAAAATTTGGTCGTATAGTCAACCATTTATAAGACTATTCGGTTCTATAAAAGTTATATTACGGTAACTTTTGTTACTCTTCGTCTTGTACTGGTGTTTTATACGTCTGGTTATATAATAATGTCATATAGGTGTTCTGTGGACGTATTTTATACGACAGTTGTATAGTGGTGTTCACGGCGACGTCTATACGTCGTTCCTATATGACTTTTAGTCTTGTTAACGTAATTTTCGCATAAAGGTCGATTTTATGTCAATTTAGTCGTTTAATTTACATTTATAGTACATATCGAATAGTTTAAATATTATTAGATTAGATAAAAATTACAAATTAAAATGGCTGTCAGTTTTGTAAATTTGTTTTTGTTTTTACTGCGGAGGAAATCGTTTCACATTTAAAGCCGTAATTACTGAACAACTTTCACTATGGAAGCTACCTCAGGAAACGCAAAAAAAAATCAGCTGTCCCATACAAAACTGCTGTACCTACCAGACTAAAATGTATGGGACAGCTGATTTTTTTTTTTCACGTTTCCTGAGGAACGCTCCATAGTGAAAGTTGTTCAGTTTGATGGTCTGAGTTCACCGTTTCAGTATTTGCTAGGCTGTCACTTACACCCTGTATAACTTCCAGAACGTCTACTCGACCATGAGATTGTTATTTGGGAAGACCTCGTGACGTTCATGTTTCTGAGATCTTACACATGTAGAGTATAGAAATGTAAAGTAGGTACGGTTTCCATAATGGTCTAGTTTTAGGGTCTTTACCTACATTGCCTGTGAGCATTATATTATTTACGAGCCTCTGACCCGCGACTTCGTCTGCGTGATTTAACCCTTTAGGAGTCTATTTTTCGAGAAATCCTTTCTTAGTGCACCCCTTAGCCCAGTCATTTTACGGAGTTTTGTTAGGCAGTGTAGAGAGTGATTATTAATTGGACTTTTAAACTGTAACCGGCACCATTTCCTGACAAAAATACGATCTAAAACCATAATTTAAAAAAAATCGCTACGCTACATAGAAATCGAAATTATGTGTCCCAGAAGGCTTTTAAATTAATAATATTAATACCAATGCACTTATTTGACTTAGATTTAACAATATAAATTATTTTTGAGTAATAAAGTAGGCAATGAAATTTTAAAAATTTGTTATTTATTAGAAAATACGAATGTATTTTTCAAAACCTTCTAAGTAGTCAAAAATATATACACCATGTTTGAAGTATGTGTATAATGGTAAAGCCTGTGCAAAAAAAAATTTACCTTCAGTTTTTTTAGAACGAGATAATAGCTAAATTTTAAAATTGGAACTGTTGCTGACGTGATTTTTTTTTGTAATTTTGGTGCTACTTTTCTAGGCTCAAATTGGTTCTTCAATATTATACCGAAAGAAAATCAATTATTAATTAGTCCCGGCTCAAACCGTAAAATGACTGGGCTACCTACATACTTTGTAGAATATTTATATTTCTATTTTCATGTATCTATCTGCAGCGGTTTAGCCTTTACGTTGACTGTCTGTCAGTCACGGAACTCTTTTATAAGTATAGATTTTTTTATTTTTATGAGGAAAGCGTCCTGTAATGCCAACGGATTTAAATTGTATGAGAAAGAGTAATACTTTTAATTTATAGAAGAGTAACTATACAAGGAACAATTTTACTCTTGTTATTTACTCCGAAATGACTTCATTTGTGCTTTACCACACTAAATCATAAAAGAACGAATGTATAATCCACCTAAAGAAAGAGGTCGTTGTATCCGTACTTATTGCATTGTGATGTTATACAGTTTTAATTTGTTAGGTTTCTTTTTTCTTAAATTTTTTTAGTTATGTGACATTTGACATTTCATTAGTCTTGGTATAAACTTTACACCGTCAAAATTGGCCGTGTAAAATTTACTCTCAACTTATTCATAGATTAGGGTTGGTAAAACGCAAAATTAGTTTACTCTAGAGTAACCGGAGACTTAATCTAAGAATAAAATTTCCTCGCGTTTGGTCGAATCGGGCCTAAGTCTACAAATTACCGATTCGTGAGAAGACTCTCATTATGTAACATTTTCATATTCCTTATAGGGAATTGTTTTTTGGATAATTGACCATGCCAATACTATAAAAAGCTAAGCCAGCAATAAAAATAGTTATTTACAAAAGCAAAAAAAGATTCATCTTTAGAAACGCAAGAAACATTGTAAACGTAGATTGCTTTGACTACTTATATAGGGACTAGTTACGCGTTTAATTCTACTAACAAACATTTCTGCCACTTTTTGCGCGGGGCGAGGTAACATGAAATCCACAACTTTGGATTTTATTCTCGTAACTTTAGATTCTAATTTTGAACGTTAAAAATCCTGAAAAGTAGTCTCGCGTGAACCCTAAACGTTCTAAGTTCGAAATTATTGTTTCGCAATTATAGGCTGTCTCGTTTAGTGATAAGGTATAAAATTGAATGTAAATGCACATGATTAATTGATCTTATACCATGGCAGAGGGGAAATGCTACCGCAAGGCTAGTCCTTACTAGTAGATACTATACTGATAAAATACTGTTTCTATTTTAAATAAAAGAATGTAAATATCTTGATTAATTTGTGTATTCAAGTCCTCCTCTCTTTTAAAATTGCTGTGCCCTACCTAACAGGGTGCACAATGTTGTACTATTATTAAGATTACATACCATTGTGAAACGCAATAAAGCATTGAGTATAATAAATAGTCAAAGGTAGATTGTAACAATAATTATTCAAGTCCCGTGTGCAGCAAGCCTTACTGTTTTACCTATGTTATCGAGAGAGGGTGATTAACAGAGTTTTTATTGAACTCTATATTAACAGGAAAACAATTTTAGTTTAAAGAAAAACCCGTTGTCCTTACATAACTGTGACATTATTGATCATAGATATAATATTACAAGTCGATATGACAATAAGTAAATGTTATAAATTACTCATTTCATTTTCTCTATAAAAAAGACTTCAACGCTTGAAAGGGGATTCACTATTACATAATGATAAACAACACAATAAATTGTATTAATAAAAATAAAATTGTTAGGTAAAGTCCGCTATGTATACAAAAGATAAATTATGGAGTGTGATAGAGACTAATTCGAAATATCTATAATGCCGTTGATGTGTTAGAGATTTCAGGCGTATTGTATTTTGGATTATGATAAATATTAACAATATTATTTTTTAACTGACTTCAAAAAAAGAGAAGGTTTCTCAATTCGACCTAACATATTTTTTTTTATGTGTGTTCGTGGATAACTTCGTCGTTTATGAACCGATTTTGATGATTCTTTTTTTTTTTTGAAAGAAGATATTCTAAGGGTGGTACCATAATAAGGAAACCAGGATCTGATGATGGCATCCTAGAGCAATCGAGGGGAACCTTTGAAAATCGTAGTGACGGCTAGTGCGTTTGTTAATTTAAAGCACTACTATTAAATTGAACTAATGAATTCACCACCGAAAATTGTGAAATAAACAACATTTTGACAAAAAATTAAAACCGCCTTAAAAAAACTAAAAAGTGGAAAAAATAATGTTGCAGCCGATGACTTTTTCGTTCGCATCATAAGAACATTAATTTCTTTTGTGTCAAGCCAAGCCAAAAAACTAATGCAAGCCCTGTCGCGAATCGCACCGGCTTGACAGCGACATCGATAAAACAAATTAATGTTCTTTATAATGCGAACGAAAAAGTTATCGGCTGCAATATTATTTAACTTTTTATTTTTTATTTATAACGAGCGTTAACCCGCGACTTCGTCCGCACAAATTATATACCAGATTTTAAGTCAGATCATAAGCTATCAAACAAAAAAAGTTTCATCAAAATTGGTTCAGTAGTTTTTGCGTGATACTCGTTCAAACAAACAAATAAACAAACAAACACACAAACAAACAGACAGACAAAAAATCCAAAAATTGGTGAAATGGAGTCAGGGACATCTAAAAACCATATCGTAACTTTTTTTTTGTTAATATCTTCAATGTACAGACAAACTTCCTGTTACAGTTTTATAATAGTATAGATTTTATTATATTGCAGTGGATTACTTACTTAGAAACATTGTGAAATGTTTTTTTTTAATCGTGTTTAGGTTACCTACCCTACTTTAACCATTTCCCTTTACCACAAAGAGGGCAAGACGTGAAGTGTAGGCTTACCTCTCCAATCGCCTATCAAGCAGATGCCTATACTAAAGTTGTTCGCCCTTCCAGCATGGATTCCCTTCACCATCCACCCACGACCTTCGTATGCTCCTCCTTCACTGCCCACACAGAAGCTGTAGACAATCATAGAAGGTTATTGTATTGTTATCTCACAAGCTTACCCGTATAGTCTCGGGTAAGAATAGGCCAACCGAATATTCTTAGCGTGGTAAGTTATGATAATGATTCTTTATTTTCATTTTTACGGCTCCGTACCCGAAGCACAGTATAAGAAAGAGTATCTATTACTAGATACAGTGCGAACACTCCCTTCCTCCCACCAAATTTTTACCTCACTCCCTCTATCGCCCTCTAGGTTACCCGGCAGTTACTAAAGAAGAAGATGTCTTTAGTTTCGCTTGTGCTGACGTCATCTTGCCAATTTAATTTTTTTTAATGCAGTATCCGAGTTGTGCCCAAAGGGTGCAAACGGGGCAGTATTAATAATACTAAGCTTTACGTCCGACAGAATTTGTGTAATTATTTTGGATCTGTTAACAAATAATAAAAAATTCAAAAACACTAAAATTAAGGGGCTTGTCCCCAAAGAAGAAACGTGTTTTTTCAGGGTTTTTGTTTTTGCTCTATCATAAAAACGACAATTCATAATATAAGGCTGCTTTTCCACCAGACATGTGCGAGGTAGAGAGGCAGTGAGCCAGGAAAAATTCGTCCAATGAGAGTGCTTCAATTTCCCAATGACGTGATCGAGCGAGCGCGCTATTGGCGGATTGTATCCTCGCTTAACACCTCGCTACCTCGCACATCTATGGTGGAAAAGCAGCCTAAGCGTCAAACTTGGTATGATTATAGTGCACACTCTAACATAAAACAACAATAAAAAAACCGGTCAAGTGTGTGTTAGGGTCGTGCTAAGGGTTCCGGAGAAAACTTTTTTTTTGTAATTTTGTGGTACAGAGCCCTTGGTTTCGCGAGTCCGAGTTACAATAGATCTAGGTCGCAGTAGCTATTTGGTCATTGACCAAGCCCTTATAACCAAATAATAAATTCGCGAGTCCGACTCGCACTTGACTGATTTTTTGTTGGTATAATAGGAAATCCCAAAGTTCTGATGTGCTATGACACAGAGAGTAGAGATCGAGTGTAAAGAAAAGTATCATTAACCTTTAAACCACATACTCTACCCATCAAACTGAACAACTTTTATGCTATGGGAGCAAACATGACAGCGCAAAAAATATCAGCTGTTCCATACTAAAGTGCAGTCCCTAAATGACCTAAATGTATGAGAGAGCTGGTTTATTTTTTAAAAGTTCTGACAGATTTGCTCCCTTAGTAAAAGTTGTTCAGTTTGATGGGTAGAGTAAGACCTATGTGGTTTAAAGGTGAATTATATTTTTCCTTACACCCTGTATTATGTTATTCTCCTAACTCAATAATTATTTTGGTCTTTGGTACCAATGAAACAGCGTGAATGTATTACGCTTGTTAAACAATTTAGTCAGTTTTTGAAACGTAAATTTTTTGTTGCCGAATATGATACCAAAATAAATTAAATGTTTTTGTTACCTACGTTTTAGGAAACATACCTGTTCTGAAGCCGGTTTTAAAGTTAAAATAACTTTAAAAATAGCATAATGACCACTTAGTTTTTGAAGACAGGTTATCGTGATGTTTAATTAGATCTTTGGGAGAAATGAGATGGAGAAAATGTTGTAAAATAGACGAAACCTGACTGCCATAGAAATTCCTATTAATACAGGGTGAATTTGATATCATTAGCATCCTTTTAAACTAAGAGTCTGCCCATCAAACTGAACAACTTTTAGTATGGGAACAAACCGATCGGGGCTAGACCTGCTAGGGGAGGGCGAGGAGCCCTGACACGTGGGCAATCACCACGAGTCAGGGGACAGGCGAGGGGCAGGCATGTGCACCTGCAACCCCTTTTCACTGGTCACTCCAGCAAGAAAGCCGCCCGAAACCCCCTAAATAACCAACCCCACCCCTAACCCAACCCGTACCGAAACAGTCCTTCCTTAATTCCTAGTCGCATCCCTCACCCCCTTTGTCCCCTTATATACCTTTTATATTTATTTATTTATTTTCACCCTAAACCCAATCCCCATTAAATAACAATATGATCAAAGCCATCCAGGTAAACCTCCATCATGCAAAGGCGCCCAGCGCAATACTTTGCCAAACATTCCTTGATAAAGACCTGGACGTGGCTCTTATACAAGAACCGTGGGTCAATCAGAACACGATTATGGGACTGAACTCCTCGGGTAAGATTCTTTATAATACCGAGGGACTCAGACCCAGAGCTTGTATAATTTTTAAGAATAATATTAAATTCTTACCTATACCTTGCATGTGCACAGATGACTTGGTAGCAGCCTACATCGCCCCGAAAGGTAACGAGGAGATGAGGCTGATTGTATGTTCAGCTTATCTGCCTGGACCCCCGGAATCAACAGATCCGGTGGCAGACCTCACCCCAATTGTAGAGTATTGCCAGGAACAGGACGCCGAGCTGGTGCTAGGCACCGATTGCAACGCGCATCACACCTCCTGGGGCAGCACAGAAACCAACAAAAGGGGTGAGCTACTTTATGACTTCTTTATGACTAACAACCTCTATGTACTAAACAAAGGCAACACTCCAACCTATGTCACAAGAAATTGTCAACAGGTGTTAGACATTACTTTCTGTACAAGACACACTAAGGACCGTATAGACAACTGGCACGTCAGTGAAGAGGTGTCCATGTCTGACCACAGACATGTTATATTCGATATTCTGGGTAACAAAAACAGACATATTGAACACTATCGTGACCGAAGGAAGACTGACTGGGATGGGTTTAGGTCCGATCTCGAGGACAGCCTAGGGTCGATAGGGAAAAGTGTAAGATCCAGGGAACAACTGGAATACACAGTGGCTGCAGTTGAGACTGGGTTAATCTCAGCCTTCTATAACAACTGCCCGCTTAAAACCATAGCTTCGAACAGAAGAGTACCATGGTGGAATAATAAGCTTCAAACACTCAGACAGAGGGCCCGAACCTTATTCAATCGGGCAAAAAAACACTGTAACTGGGATGCGTATCGCAAGGCCTTAACGAATTTTAATAAAGAACTGAGGAAGGCGAAAAGGAAGTCGTGGCATAGGTTCTGCGAGGAAATAAATGGAGCCGCACACCTTGCAAAAATTTATAAGATTATGTCCAAATCGCCAACCTCTCATCTGGGGCTACTGAGGAAACCAGATGGAAATTTTACCAGAACTGTTGAGGAAACCCTAACACTTATGACCAGTGTCCACTTCCCAGGTTCAACAGTTCTGGAACCAGGAGCCGAGCCACCTTCACAAAGCGGGACTAAATCCAAACCAAGGATTGAAGACTGGCGTATGTCGGCACTGGTCTTTAAACCCGACCGAGTCAAATGGGCTATAAATAGCTTCAAACCATTCAAGACTGGCGGAGAAGATGAGATCTTCCCTGCTCTCCTACAGCAAGGAAGAGAGATCATCCAACCACTGGTAGTTAAAATCTTTAGAACGAGCTTTGCTTGGGGATACCTACCAGAGAAATGGACTAAGGTTAGGGTTACCTTTATTCCCAAAGCTGGGGATAAAGATAAATCACAACCCAAATCTTATAGACCAATTAGTCTTACCTCTTTCCTTCTAAAAACCATGGAAAAGGTAATAAACCTGCATATTAGGGAGACCTACCTCAAAGGTAGGCCATTGCACTTCAGGCAACATGCGTACCAGAAAGGCAAATCCACAGAAAGTGCTCTGCTAGAACTGGTCGACAGAGTGGAAAAAGCCCTCGACGATCAGGAGATTGCACTCTGTGCCTTTCTGGACATAGAGGGTGCATTTGACAATACCTCTACTGAAATCATACTAAAATGTATGGATGATCGAAATGTCGACTCCACTACCAAAAAGTGGATTGAGGCAATGTTAACGACAAGAACAGTCAGGACCTCACTTCTAGGTAAAACCCTAGAGGTAAAGGTATCCAAAGGCTGTCCGCAGGGGGGAGTGCTCTCACCTCTGGCCTGGTCGGTGGTGGTGGACTGCCTCCTGTGGGACCTTAACAACGCCTACCTAGATACTCAAGGGTATGCTGATGACCTGGTAGTGATGATTGTGGGCCCATGTCCCAGCACTATATCCAGTCTCATGCAGACAGCACTACACAAGATAGAAAGGTGGTGCAAGAACTTCGGTCTTTCAGTAAATGCCGATAAAACGGTTATAGTACCCTTCACAAGAAGGCGAAAATTGGAGCGCCTTAGACCTCCAACACTCTTCAACAAATCTATACCGTTTTCCAAGGAGGTTAAATATCTAGGAGTAATTCTAGACCAAAAACTCACTTGGAACCAACACCTGGACCACATTGTGCGAAAGGCAAAAATAGGACTAGGGACATGCTGTCGCTTAGCGGGCTCCAGATGGGGCCTGAAACCGAGTTCGGTTATGTGGATCTACACTGCGATAGTGAGGCCTATGGTATCCTACTGCAGTGTAGCCTGGCATAAGAAAACCGAACAAGCGAAGTGTGTAAACACCCTAAATAGCCTACAAGGATTAGTATGCAGAATAGCAACGGGGGCAATGAAATCTACACCCACGGCTGCTATGGAGGCAATATTAGGTTTGCCTCCACTACACATCCATGTGCAGAAAGAGGCAAAAATTGCAATGCTCCGAGCCTTGGAACGAGGAGATTCCAAATGGAAGTCCTCTGTTATGAGAGGGTTACATGAAACTCTCTTAACAATTCCGATCATGTGTATGCCGAAAGACACCATGAACAAAGAATATAACTTCAACAGGTTATACAAGGTAATCCTACCCCAAAGAGAGGACTGGAACGGGAATACCCCACAATCCTTCAGCGCTGGAGATGTCGTCTGGTTTACAGATGGCTCCAGGAAGGACAACCGTGCTGGAGCTGGAATATGTGGCGGCAATCCAGGAATTAAAAAGGCGATTCACCTTGGACAGCATGCCACAGTATTCCAGACTGAAATGTACGCTATCATAGATTGCGTACACGAGAATCTGAAAAGATGCCCAAAGGGGAAACATATTGTTATTTTATCAGATAGCCAGGCTGCTCTAAAAGCGCTAGGATCTGATGAAATAGAGTCGAAACTAACATTAGAATGTGCCCGAGCACTCAACCAGCTAGGACGGACAAACTCTGTCACCCTAGGCTGGGTGCCCGGACACTGCGGTATTGATGGAAATGAGGCTGCTGACGAGCTGGCACGAAGAGGGGCGGAAGAGGACGCCATAGGCCCCGAGCCTTATTGCGGCATCTCCCGCAACACCTCTAGACGTGTGCTAAAGGAATGGGCCGTGGACCAAAGCCGTAAGCTCTGGTCGGATACACCAGGACTGAGGCATGCGAAAGAACTTGCGACCGGCTTTTCAAACAGACATACCTCAGATGCCATCAATTCAAACCGCAACGACTTAAGGCTCTTAGTACGAGCCTTAACAGGACACTGCAAGTTAAACAAACACCTTCACAGAATGGGGCTTGTAGACTCACCCACTTGCAGATTTTGCTGTGAAGCAGAGGAAACGCCCATACATCTCCTCTGCGAATGCGAAGTGCTCATTCACAGCAGGAGTCGCCATCTAGGTGGATACATAATAACACCTACTGACATCAGGGACCTCCCCTCCAAAAGCATAACACGGTTCATGAAGTCCGTGGGCCTAGGAAATGACCTTTAGGTCTAGGGTGACAGCTACAATAGATCTATCTAGGTCGCAGTAGCTATTTGGTCATTGACCAAGCCCTTATAACCAAATAATAATAATAATAACCGATCGGGGCAAAACTTGTATGTAGGTATTCCCGTATCTAATAACTCTAGCACTCCTTCTGGCGCAGTCGGCTAAAAATCCTTACTTTTTCGTGACTATACTATATTACAGGGTCCTTTTTAATATGCTGACACATTTTTAAGGGAATGATAAGACCTTCAAACTGAACAACTTTCTCTATGGCACCAACATCGAAATCGCGAAATAAAATCAGCTCTTCCATACAAAATTGCAAAAATGGATACTGGAAAAATTACTGCTGATATTTTTTCGCGATTTCGATGTTGGTCCCATAGAGAAAGTTGTTCAGTTTGACGGTCTGATTATCACCTTAAAAAATTGTCAGAATATTTGGAAGGACCACGTATACTCAAAAAGACGTCTTGATTCCAAACTCCTAATAACTGGGTGATTGTAAAGGGGTGATTGAGCCCACAACTAAGGACCCTTTAGAAATTTCGTATAGAAACTTTCCATAATAAATGCAATCAGCTGATCGAAAAATTGTATGAAAATTCTTTTTTTTTTAGAATTTCCATTTTGTTCCTCTGGGAAAGTTGATCAGTAGGTATCTTGAGTACAATCACCAATTAAAGTAATGTAACTCTTCCCTAGCACCCTGTATACGTTTATACAAATAGCGATACTTTGCGGTCAATGGAGGAGAGAATTACAATCAGAGGACGTTCCTTGACCAGATCAGGGACGTCCCGAAATCGATAGGGACTAGTTACGCGTGTAATTCTACGAACAAACATTTCTGCCACTTTTTGCGGGGGGCGAGGTAACACGAAATCCGCACCTTTGGATTTTATTCCCCATAACTTTAGATTCTAATTTTGAACGTTAAAAATCATGAAAAGAAGTCTCTTGTGAACCCCAAACGTTCCAAGTTCGAAATTATTGTTTCGCAATTATAGGCTGTCTCGTTTAGTCATAAGGTATAAAATTGAATGTAAATGCATATGATTAATTAATCTTATACCGTGGCAGAGGGGAAACGCTACCGCAAGGCTAGTCCTTATAATACATAGTCAAAGGTTAGAACCGCCCAAAAGTAAATCCATAATCTCTGCCTAGTCCTCTGGGGAAAAGGCGTGAGTATGTAGCATTACAAAGGCAGCCCACCACCGGCACCGGAGCGGATTCCGGAGCAGTAATATACGCGTAACTACTGGTACTAAGAGGTAAAATACTTACTTGTACCCAATATCACCCCATCCCAAACTGTTGTGGTATCTCTGCATAGACCTCATGTCTTTACTGCATTCCTCATTGGTATGGCAAGCTCCAGGTATCGCAGTGTGGTGGATAACTACGTATGAAACAGGGCTGGCTAGTGGTCTCGTGTCCGTGGATGGTAGTCCGCCCCAGGCATCGCGAGGGTAGTAGGGGTAGTTGAGGTTGTGACCTGGGGGTATAGAGGTTTCAATTTCAAGTGTTCTTAATATAACCTAGAGATTGTTTTAAAATGCATCTCATTCCGAGAGGGCAAATTCGCGCTGCATACAAACGAAGTCTGGAGAAATTTTCAATACTATCCAATTAAAGTCAATGAAATTTTTCAGTAACAATCTAGAAACTAATTTCTATGTCTGTATGATAGATTTTCGTTAAAATATACAGTTTTAATGCTAGGACTAATTTAAGATTTGTATGGAAATCTGACTTCATATAGACATAGGGATTTCTAGATTGTTTCTGAAAAATTTCATTGACTTTAATTGGTTAGTATTCAAAATATCACCAGACTTCGTTTGTATGGAGTGCGCTCCGAATTATATTCCCTTAAAAGAGTGCTTCAGAACATCAAACTGAAGAACTTTTACTATGGAGCCATCATCAAAATAGCGAAAAAAAAGTCTGCTGTTCCATAGAAAATTACAATAGCTACTCGACGAAAATCAACCTCCAGTAAGGGTGAAGCCAAACGAGCGTAATTTTGTGAGTTGTGAATCGCGTATTTTGAGTCCGTTTCATATAAAGGCTGAGGTCATAGACAAGACAATGCATTATATGAAACGGACTCAAAATACGTGACTCACAAAATAACGCTCGTTTGGCTTCACCCTAATAGAGAGGAACCCGAAGAAAAAGACAGTATGTATGGGATGAACGCAAATTTTTTTTTGGATCATTAATTTAATTGATGTTGAATTGAAATCCATTCTATCGACACCATTAAAAAATCGTAAGATTAAGTTAAGTTTCAGAAAAATATTATTATATTCATGTTTGATTTGTACTTGCATGGGCCGTATTGGAATTCCTCTGTGAAGCTGTGTAATCTTAACTATTATAAAACTGTAACAGAAGTGTGTCTGTACGTTGAAATTATGAACAAAAAAAGTTACGATATGGTTTTTAGGTGTCCCTTGTTTGTTTGTTTGATCGAGCATCACGCAAAAACTACTGAACCGATTTTGATGAAACTTTTTTTATTTAATAGCTTATGATCTGACTTAAAATCTGGTATATAATTTGTGCTGACGAAGTCGCGGGTTAACTCTAGTTGTTTAATAAATAAATAAATTGTGTCGTGTGAAAAAATTTGCACACATTCTATACATACGTGTTTTTATTAAATTCTTGGGATAGGCGCGTAAAATACACGCCTAACTCGTCCATAGTTAGATGGTCTAAGGGGCAAATGACTCAGTCATAATCATATCTATCAAAAAAAATATCATCAAAATCGGTTCAGTAGTTTTTGCGTGATACTCGTTCAAACAAACAAACTAACACCCAAACAAACACATAAACAAACAGACAGACAAAAAATCCAAAAATTGGTGAAATGGAATAGGGGACACCTAAAAACCATATGGTAACTTTTTTTTGTTAATATCTTCAATGAACAGACAAACTTACTGTTACAGTTTTATAATAGTATAGATAGAATAAAAACTTTTTTTTTTGTGTTTGTATCTGCCATCAGTGGATGGCTGTAGTAGGAGAGGGAGGCCGAAGAAAAGATGGATGGATTGTGTGAAGGATGATATGTGTAAAAAGGGAGTGAGTGTTAAAACGACGGCTAAGAGAGATGAATGGAAGAGGATGACATATTGTGCCGACCCCAAATAATGGGAAATGGGCAAGACAATGATGATGATGATAATCAGTCGAAAGATATGTTGAAAGATTTACTGGCTTTTAAGAGTGGCAGGGCCAGCGCCCTACCCTCTTTTAGTTCAATCAATAAAATAAACTAAATCATTTACACTTACCACCATTAGGAAACCCACACACTGAAACAGTAAATGTAAATACTATCACAGCCAAAAATGAATCGATGTTCTGCACCATATTTTATAAATTTAATTTAACACAAAAATATATGAACGATAAATAAGAAATATATATACGTTATAAACGAGAAGCGCACTCCGTATTGAAACGATAACGTACCATTCATTGTTTTTAAGTATTTATCGGATGGTTGCGGTACTTTCCCATCTCGAGCGAATTAGAAGATAAAGAAGTTCAAACTTATATCGTCATCAAAGTGGCTGCGTCACGAGGAAGGCCCTGTTTGTTTCGAGAACCTGAATCCAAAAATACGAAGTTTGTTTCTTTTTGTTAACATATTTTAAAGCCGGTTCTTTGTTTATATAATAAAATTAATGAGACTATTGCATTCAAAATTAGTTCTTGCTTGAGGATAAAAGTGTGTAGATCTACATTTTGAACCTAGGTAGGTACGTTGTGACCTGTCTTGCTTGGTCTGGGGTTTTCATCGTCTATCTAAACCTTTGACTACTTATACAGGGTGAAATTGATATCATTAGCATCCTGTTAAACTAAGAGTCCACCCATCAAACTGCACAACTTTTAATATGGGAGCAAACCGATCGGAGCAAATAAAAAATCAGCTGTTCCGTACTAAACTGCAATCTCGACGTGCGAGTTCGCGACTCAAATGTATGAAAAGCAGATTTTTATTTTGCTCCGATCGGTTTGCTCCCATAGTTAAAGATGTTCAGTTCGATGGGTAGACTTCGATGAGTAGTTTAAAAGGATGCTAATGATATCAATTTCACCCTGTATAGGGACTAGTTACGCGTGTAATTCTACTAACAAACATTTCTGCCACTTTTTGCGGGGGGCGAGGTAACATGAAATCGGCAACTTTGGATTTTATTCCCCATAACTTTAGATTCTAATTTTGAACGTTAAAAATCATGAAAAGAAGTCTCGTGTGAACCCCAAACGTTTTAAGTTCGAAATTATTGTTTCACAATTATAGGCTGTCTCGTTTAGTGATACATATGATTGATGATGATGATAAATGCACATGATTAATTAATCTTATACCGTGGCAGAGGGGAAATGCTACCGCAAGGCTAGTCCTTATAATAAATAGTCAAAGATCTAAACATGACCTCTCCCAACGTGCTATAACACTCTATCTTCGATCTTCCACATCCAGCTATTAACACAAAGCTTAAAGTTAATTATCCTCCTTCTGGAGCAGGCTCGTAAAAACTATATTTTATTAAAAATCATGATCGATTTAGCACTGATTCGATTTGTTACGACCGATCTCGATACTGGGCCTCTACCCGCACATTCTAACTTCGCAATTGCATGAACGTTTTCGTTCCAATGTCAACTCTATTACAATGAAGGGCGGACCGACACAATGGTGATATATCGAACATTGAGAGTCCGGGTACAGGGCCTGGTATTGGTCAATGATCACAAAAGATCACAATTTGCGTTTCAACTATGTCGATGCATTAGGTGAATTTTGTTGACTTCTCTTTGTTTTCTCTGTTTGCTTGTAATAAGAAATTTCCTAACGAGAACCTGAATGAAAAAAAAATATACAGTGACAGCCTAGCAAATACTGAAACGGTGAACTCAGACCATCAAACTGAACAACTTTCACTACGGAGCCTACCTCAGGAAAAGCGAAATAAAATCAGACTTCTCATACATTTTAGTTTTTTTCCTCATATCCTGAGGTAGGCTCTATAATACTATTAATATACTACTTAATAATAATAAGGGCAGCTTATGGCGAGCTGTTGGTGATTGGCGACACCACGGACCCGATTCTCCAGAGGGCCCGGATTGATTTGGCCCTCACCTCCTGTCTTGCCTTAACCGGCCGGCCAGGAGTGGAGTCGCAAGAGCGGAAGTGTAAAATGTCATAACGCCGGGACCTGCTGACTGGTGCGCTTAGCACCAGGAACCGGCGCCTGCAGATTACCTCTCTACAACCTTAGCCGCTCACTAGATGTTGCTGCCTTGTCGCTCCTTGCGAGCGGCCTTGTTGGGGGCCCATCAAATGAGTTGGCAAGTCACCGTCTGCCATTTTTGACAAACCAGAGACATTTGTTACGGCAGGCGTCCCGTGTCTCTCCGCAATAACCCAGATTTCCCAGCCCACCCAGTTCACCCCCCATAACCCTAGTAGTTTTCTGTCCTTTCTACAATAGTCTCTGCACCGAATGTGGTATGTTTTCTGGTACATTTCCATAATGCATTCAGAGATAGACCACTCTTAGTGCATCCCATCGCATTTAGATAAAAGTGTCTCAAAGGGGCCTCTACGTGTTGGACCTGTGTCCCCACGCAAGCCTTCCAAAGGTCCGGGCTACGGCCCGTGAGTAAGCCTTTTACATAGATACATAATAATAATAATACTTTTCCTTACACCCTGTAGTACTGTATAAGTTGTAAAATTTTACAACATAACATGACGGCGCGGCGTTCAAATGATATTATTGTAATGGCTTATTACAAAAAATTTGCTTTATTAACAGCAAGGGGGTGTGCTTTTACAAAATCTTGAGATCTTACATTAAGTTTCATCTCCTGTGGACGCCATCTAACGAAATATTACTTTTTTTAATCCGCGAGTTTCCGACTAAGTAGTCAAATCAGCAACTCTTTATCAAACGTCGAAACACAAGCTTTGTATGAAAAATGGTACGAAATCATGAATAGTGACGTCATTGTTTTTCGTCGTCGTTTCGATACTTTTTATAGTTTATTCTATTATTAAAAATAGTATTCAAGCTACAGAATTAATGAAAATTTAGGTATAGCATTATTTTCAAACGTATTTTTAGCAGAGAAGATAAAACCAAAATATATTTGATGCAGTCAACTTCCTTTAACCTACTTTAAGTCACAGGAAGAAAATGCCACCAGCATCTTTTGACAAATTTTCCGTGTCTTCAAATCTTTATGAATGAACGTAAAAATTAATTACGCATGGTTGTGATGGGAGTAAATAAATTAATTTTACTACATTGTGTTATCAATAAGTCGGTACGTGTATCACTGTTCTATCAACTTATATGGGTCAGAACAATCATCGGAGCATAATTATGTTAGTCTATTGACGTAAGAGGTGGTACAAATATTTAGATGTGTTTTTATTATAACTCCATTACTGGATTAAAAGCGGGCCGCTGACAGTATCTCATAGAGTAGCGGTGTCGGTAGGGTTGCCAGGTCTTAGGCCGAGATTCAGAGACGATTTTTAAGTCATAGTTCGAACTAAGTAGGGTCAAAAATGTATGGATTTTGACATACGGGAGTTCGAACTAAGACTTTAAAAACGTCTCTGAATCTCGGCCTTAGAACCGAATAGCCGGACAGACCAGGTGGTTTAGCCGGAAATTTTGGTAAAGAGGCCGGACACCCTTATCTAATTATTGAGGATTTTTTGGTTAGTATATTAATACGACCAAAAAATGTGCTAAACCAGACTCTTTATCATTTATATAAACTCTTTGTTTATATTTTACGAGCGTTAACCCGCGACTTTGTCCGCACAAATTATATGCCAGATAATTAGCTATCAAACAAAAAAGTTTCATCAACATCGGTTCTGTAGTTTTTGCGTGATGCTCGTTCAAACAAACAAACAAACACACAAACAAACACACAAACAAATAAACAGACAGACAAAAAAATCAAAAATTGCTGATATGGAATCAGGGACACCTAAAAACCATATCGTAACTTTTTTTTTGTTAATATCTTCAATGTACAGACAAACTTGCTGTTACAGTTTTATAATAGTTTAGATATAGATTTACCTATTATAACAAACAATAATCAATAAAATATACAATGGTAAACAAACTGGCTTGGCTTTGAGTAAGCAAACAGAGATATAGGGGAATAATTTAGGGGGAATAACTTAAGTATGATGAAAACAACTGGTTTTCGGGGAAAGCTGGGTCAGGTACTTTGGTGCATCACGTAGGTAATATGGTGGATGCTCACAAACGAGTTCGTTGTTCATTTTCGAACATTAAATACTTGACACGAATTTCACTGAGGGCCATAAATACGAAAGTTTGTTTATTTATACAAACTTATTATTGCTGCTACATTTTGTACAAAATAATAAACATTTAGGGGGTGGTTTAGACCATCAAAATGAACAACTTTCCAATATCGAAATCGCGAAAAATAATCTGATTTTCCATCATCATCATATCAGCCGATAGACGTCCACTGCTGGACATAGGCCTCCCCCAAAATGGGGAGACTTGCCATAATCGCCATGATTTGATGCGTTTGCGACGTTCCATACTAAACTACAGATCTACTCGAGTTAAATGTATGGGGCAAAAGATTTTTTTTCACGATTTCGATGTTGGTCCCATAGTGAAAGTTGTTCAGTTTGTTGGTCTAAACCACGCCCTTAAAAGTTTTCAATTTTTATTTTTACTTCTGCAACACCCATCAATATGAACAACTTTTACTACCTATGGGTTCGGAATATTTAAGAAATAAAAAAAATCTACTATTCCATTGGTACATTTTGCGCTGTAGGTATTTCGTTTTAGTATGAAAATAGTTGGTCCCATTGTAAACGTTGTTCATATTGATGGGTACTTTCACCCCCACATTGATAGGTACTTTCAGAGAGTTTTCGGGAGCGTTTGCCATTAAAATAGCACACATACTATTGTGTGCTATTTTATTTTAAATTGGTTGCATCCTATTCGACATTATCCCCACATTTTCGACTCAGTAAGGTCAACACATCTTTCATGGGGCACTGTATACGCTATTATAATAAGATACCAGAGGATATTCTAAACTTGCCAGACAAAAAGTTTAAGTCCCATGTTAAACAAGTCCTCTGTAAAAAAGGCTACTATAAACTCGATGACTATTTGAATGACCAAAATGTCTGGTCTTGACAATGTTACTCTATGTAATGCAATATTGTATTTTAATTGTACTTTGTATATTTTGTTTTGTTAAAAAGATGTGTGTTGTAGAGTTTCTGGCCGCATCTTCTCTCAACGGAACACCTTCCGACGCGGTGGTAGATTCAAAAAATGACGTCAAAAAGCTATCTATGTGATATTATTTTGAATAAAAAAATTTTGAATTTTGAATTTTGAAAGTTGCGTCACCTTTATGTGAATGTTCTGTTGACAGTAACGAGTTCGAACAGACCGCTTATCATATTCTTTGGGAGTGTGAGCTCTGGTACGCCGAGCGCCAGACCATGCTTGACTCAATAAAATGGTTTTCTGGTGTACCTTACTACATGGATCTTGTTGCAACTAGGGATAACTTCCGTGCGTTCAGATGTGTTTGCCATACTTATTACTGGAAGCAAAATAGGTCATAGTTTCAGTACAATGTTAGGTTCCTATTGTTTTATTTTATTTTGTATTTTTGGTGCTTTTGCGGTAGTGTCTTCAACACTGCCATAAATGATCTCTGGAATCGGCTCTCTAATAGCCATGTTTTTTCCTTATTATTGCTGTCTCCCGTTTGCAATGGAGGGAAGTCGGATATTTCGTTTTCCTACTTCTCCTATCTTCTTTGATTAATTCATTGCGGGTTCCAAGACAGATTAGAGTCATCCCCCGGGCTCGCTGGACTTCATTGTCCAGTGTTGTGAATGGTCGCCGCTGTTGATCCTGGCTTACAGGAGTTACAGCGGTGGGAATGTGTGGTGGGCCTATGCCCGATAAAAAAAATTCACCCTGTACTAGTATAGTTCGATTGTTTGATCTCCTTTAAAAAACTGGCCAAGTGCGTGTCGGACCACGCGCAGGGAAGGGTTCCGTAGTTGCCCTAACAATATAATAAGGGACTTAGAAGGATGCTTTTTGTTTTTTACTACGGTTTAACGGCTAATAAAGTCTAAAAAATAGATTTTATAAGTTGGTCGACTATTACTCGTAAACTTGTAAAGCAAAACTCTAACAAAATTGTTTGCTTTAAAGTTTAATATTTCACAAATGGATTCCTTAATCGAAAAATGGTTTGTCTAGACCCACAATAGTTTTAAACGACCTATTCAACGATACCCCATAACAAGGGATACACTAGAAAAAAAATGTCATCCCCACTTCACGTATAGGGGAGGTACCCTAAAAAAAAATATTATTCAAGACTTTATTTTACCACATGGTCGGCGTGATTAATACGTATATCCATGCCAAATTACAGCATTCTAGTACTAAGCGTGTCCGAGCTAAGCCGCGGACAGACGGGCGGACATAGCGAAACTATAAGGGTTCCTTGTTGACTTCGGAACCCTAAAAGACCCTGTACCTATATATATTTCATAGGCATTCACAGCCATACATCTAAAACTATTTCAATTAAATTTAGTTGAAGAGGTTCCTTAAAGTTTGGGGAAGGAGCAAGCACGAACTATAATTATAGAGGCGAGCACAAAAGATCAACACAAGGTCGAAGTGTTACTAGTCTGCAGAAGACTCGAAAAACAACTGTAAACGAAAAATAATTTTTGAAACTCATACTTTGTACTCAGCTAGTAATTTTCAACTGCTGAGTTCAAAGTATGAGTTTCAAAAATCGCACTACAGCGCCCGCGGCATGACACCTCGATAAACGTTTTATCGCGCCTGATGGCTCGTTCATTCGCGCGCAAAAAGAAAGCGAGGTAGGATGCGTTAGATATGTATCGCGCCGTCATGCCGCGGGCGCAGGAGTGAGACTTTCTAAAACTGATTTGACTTTCATAAATCGCACTCCTGTAGTATGATTTCTGAAAGTCAAATCAGCAGTAGAAAGCTGCATAGGTATCTTCATATTAATTTTGAAATTTTCAACTGCTGAGCTCAGCGAATGCGATTCAAAAATCGAATAGCTCTTTTACCTGACGAAACTATCCAGACTTATACTGATGCAAAAGATTAAAATAAAAAAAATAAAACTGCTTTTGTACTGCCGTAAAAAAGCATAATGTATTTTCAAAAATCAAGGCTAGTTATATTCGAGAATCAAAATGTTCCCATGTGGATATCTCTTCAAACAAAGCCTCTCCGGGACACTCAGTGGCTTTGGCTTGTCTGTGACCAATCAGGGTATAATTTGGATCTATGTATCCGAGTTCTATTCCGACCGTTATCAGGTTCTTGGCTGCTTGTAACTGGTCCCTTGGTGGTAGTTCAGCTGCAATATTAACATTATATTAATTTTATATACTTTTTAAAAACTCATTAGGTACCATAATATTTGCTAATAATCAATAGGTACTAGTAATATACAGGGATGATTCAATAATTGATCCATTTTTGAAAAATTTAATAACGCAAAATAAATTTAAGTTTTAAAAATTTCGGTAAAAATAAATTTTACGAAAAAATAATGCCATTCCATAATGAGTTCTTACCTTACCTTATACTTTTCTAAACAAAATTTGTTGACCACTACAGGGTGAAATTGATATCAATAGCATCCTTTTAAACTAAGAGTCTACCCATCAAACGGAACAACTTTTACTATGGGAGCAAACCTATCGGAGCAACAAAAAAATCTGCTGTTGCATACATTTCAGTCGACTTGGCATTGCAGTTTAGTATGGAACAGCTGATTATTTTTGATGCTCCGGTCGGTTTGCTCCCATAGTAAAAGTTGTTCAGTTTGATGGGTTACTCTTAGTTTAAAAGGATGCTAATATCAATTTCACCCTGTATATTAAAATAAAAGAAATTACACTTACAAACCCAATGTCCTATAAGTACGATTCCAATGCTAACGTTATTGTAGGGGGGCGCATGTGCACCCACATGATCCCAGCCTCTACCTTCATACACCAGCCCGTCTCCACCTACTCCGAAACTGAAATTTAAATTAACTTCCTAAGGATGATATTGCAGTGGAAAAATAGAATCTGGAAATTAAACTTTGATTAATTTAAAATAGCGGAAGATAGGTGACGTTCTTTCATTACGTACTCGAACAATGGATCTGCTTTTCATGTACCTACAAACTGATGAGTGAAAAGTAATGCTGTATTATTTGTTGTTTCTTTTTGAATGATTTTACAACGAGTAAAAGCACACGAAGGCATTGTGTTACCTTTATTCCGCAATGACTAAGTAAATTAGGTGACAGGGGGCTCAATTTATGCGGTCCATGCGCTATAGGCTAGTCACCTATCTTGCTATTATAATTTAATCAAAGAAATTAAAATATGTTTTTCGTCGGCCTTAAGGTGGTTGCAGAGGGGTCAATTTTATACAAAAGTTTGACTAACTTTGTATATATGGAAAAATTGTTTAGAAAATCTAGATGCCGCGTCACAAATAACATTTGCAATTTATAAATTAATTACGAAGATATAAAGCTTTGAAATTTTTCATACAAAATTTTAAAAGCTTTATATCTTCGTAATTGTACTATAAATTGCTAATGTTATTCGTTACGCGGCATCTAGATTTTCTAAACTATTTTTCCATATATAAAATATTACTTTTATTAATTCCGTCTACGCGTATTGTGCGTCAATCTTTTGTATGGACTAAAACCACCATAATATTTTGCAAAAGTATATGGCAAGGCCCAGTTTTCTTCGGACTTCTAAACTATTATAACCTAGCATACCTAAAACAAAAAGTTTCGGGTACATAAGAGGGTAAAAGGGATAGACGCCATATAATTTCCAGTATAAAGTATAGTAACTAATCATTAATGAGTGCTATGACGAAGCAATTAACAAGGTATAGTTTTCCCCTATGACTTGCATAATTTGAACGCATTGCAGTGGAGTACTAAAGATAGTATAGGGAAGGTATTATATGAAGTGTCAAGTTGAAGAACATGTGAAGTACTTATGTTCAAAAACGATGTATAAGAGCCATATGTGGCTTAAAAACTAATGATAAATAAAAATAATGATTCAAACTAATATTTGCAAAACGGCTTTAATGCGAAAAAGTGTAATTGATATGGCTCCGATAATTTATAATAAGCTACCAGAATCGTTAAAAAAATATAATAATAAGGGAACGTTCAAGGATGTGCTAACAAGATTACTGATTAATAAATGTTACTATATTTTAAATGACTATTTCAATGACAATTTATAGCATAGGATTTCTTTTAATTCTTTTTTTTGTGATTAGACATGTTGACATTTTAATAAATTCTGAAAGTACATTTTATGCATTCATCTATTTCATCATTTTATTATGTAATCTTTGTTAGGTATCTATATACTATTATAAAACTGTAACAGGAAGTTTGTCTGTACATTGAAGATATTAACAAAAAAAAAGTTACGATATGGTTTTTAGGTGTCCCTGATTCCATTTCACCAATTTTTGGATTTTTTGTCTGTCTGTTTGTTTGTGTGTTTGTTTGTTTGGGTGTTTGTTTGTTTGTTTGAACGAGCATCACGCAAAAAGTACTGAACCGATTTTGATGAAACTTTTTTTGTTTGATAGCTTATGATCTGACTTAAAATCTGGTATATAATTTGTGCGGACGAAGTCGCGGGTTAACGCTCGTAATATATATAATAATATCATCATATTAAATAAGAATAATAATTGTTTTTATATTCGTATGTCTCATGATACATCATAGTGGTCCTGTAAAACTACACTCCGACTATTGTATAATTTTTCTATTGTACTTTTTACCTATGATGACGAATAAATGTTTCTGATTTCTGATTTCTGATTTCAACAGTACCTACATGTATATTTACTAATCTACCGCTTCCCCAACTAGTTACCACTTTTATTTACATACTCTCAAATCAAGTAGTATGCAGATAGCAGCGCTATGATTATTTCAACGCGTCAGCTAATCAAAACTATTATAAAAATGTAACAGAAAGTGTGTCTGTACGTTGAAGATATAAAAAAAAAAAGTTACGATATTGTTTTTAGGTGTCCCTGATTCCATATAACCAATTTTTGGATTTTTTGTCTGTCTGTTTGTGTGTTTGTTTGATCGAGCATCACGCAAAAACTACTTAACCGATTTTGATGAAACTTTTTTTGTTTGATAGCTTATTATCTGACTTAAAATCTGGTATATAATTTATGCAGACGAAGTCGCGGGTTAACCCTAGTAATTATTAAAACCTTTTTTTTTTAATACTGCTGTATTCAGAGATTGCGACGTCGCGCGTCGCTTCGCTTCTACTGTAAAAGTTTCTCAGTGATGCACAGTTTTTCGGTGTATCTTGATCGTTTCTGACTGAACTTCATTATACTGTAGATAAGTTTTTCGGTGTATCTTGATCGTTTCTGACTGAACTTCATTATACTGTAGATTAGTTTTTCGGTGTATCTTGATCGTTTCTGACTGAACTTCATTATACTGTAGATTAGTTTTTCGGTGTATCTTGATAGTTTCTGTCTGAACTTCATTATACTGTTGAGTTTGCTCTATAATCACACATAGTTTAACGTTTGTATGTATTACCGTTTTTACGATAGAGCGAGAAGAAAAAACTTTGATAGAAACTAGTTTTTTGTATGAGGACCCCGCTTAACTTTTTGTTATTATTTGTTAGCAAATCCGCCGTAATACAGGGTGTAAGTAGCAAAGCAAATACTGAAACGGTGAACTCAGACCATCAAACTAAACAACTTTCACTATGGAGCCCACCTCAGGAAACGCGAAAAAAAATCAGCTTTCCCATACATTTTAGTCGGGTAGGTACAGCAGTTTTGTATGGGACAGCAGATTTTTTTTCGCGTGTCCTGAGTTAGGCATCCATAGTGAAAGTTGTTCAGTTTGATGGTCTGAGTTCACCGTTTCAGTATTTGCTAGGCTGTCACTTACAACCTGTATTAATAACTCACATTCTCAGAAAATTTCAACTATCTAGCTATTACGGTTCAAAAGTTACAGTTACTAAATAGGTAGGACAGACGGACGGACGGACGGACAACGTAGGCTTTGTAATACGGTCACGTTTTCCACCTTTGGGTACGAAAACCTAAAAAATGAACATAAAGAAGACTTCAAACCGCAACGACTAAGAGCCTTACTCTTAGTACGAGCCTTAACAGGACACTGCAAGTTAAACAAACACCTACACAGAATGGGGCTTATAGATTCACCCACATGCAGATTCTGCTGTGAAGCAGAGGAAACGCCCATAAACCTCCTCGGCGAATGCGAAGTGCTCATTCACAGCAGGAGTCGCCATCTAGGTGGATACATAATAACACCTACTGACATAAGGGACCTCCCCTCCAAATGCATAACACGCTTCATGAAGTCTGTGGCCCTAGGAAATGACCTTTAGGTCTAGGGTGAAAGCTATAGTAGACCTGGTCGCAGTAGCTATTGGTCATTGACCAAGCCCATAAAACCAAATAATAATAAAGAAGACTTACTTATAACCAATATCAGCCCATTGCTGAGTAAACTGGTGATAATCTTGCATGGATATCATGGCTCTTCGGCAGTCATCGCTCGTGTAGCAGGCGCCTGGGGAACTGCTGTGGTGTATCACCACGTAAGGTACTGGGTGGTTCAGTTGGGTTATGCCCGTTGGAGGACGACCACCCCATTCTGATTTGGGTACTATTGGAAGTTGTGGAAATGCTGCAAATGCTGCTGGAAGTACTGCAAAGGATATTTATAGTTTAGACTTGAAAGTGGTAGATATTGAGATCAGGTTTTCTGCTTATACACATGAAACTGAACAACTTTCCTCAAGGAGATTCGCAAGATGTCAACTTTGCCTACAATATAAACATTTGATCAGGTAAACACACCCTGTATAGTTCTTAGGGGAAAGTTGTTCAGTATAATGAGTACTACCCTTTAAAGTAATGTAACTATCAAATTAGCTTAAACTGTTTTAAGGGTATGATCAGACCATCAAACTGAACAACTTTCTCTATGGGACCAATATCGAAATTGCGAAAAAAAAAACAGCTGTGTTCCATACAAACCTACTCGACCTAAATATATGGGACAGCAGATTTTTTTTTGCGATTTCGATTTTGGTCCCATAGAGAAAGTTGTTCAGTTTCATGAACTGGACCATGCCCTTAAAATACACGTAGTTTCAGCTAATTTGCAGATCGTACAATATCCTTATCCACTGATGAATTTATGACCTTATGTCCTGAAGTAAGATACCGTTTCATCTGAAAATAAAGTTCTTTATTTATGACGCAGCTCCTATTTTAAAGAATTGATAATAATTATTATTCAATAATGTCTCAACGACCAGTCCTGCGACTCCTGCCCTCATCCAATGGGTTCCCACCGCCTTCACTAGGTCGTTATGGCGATCCTTGGGGGAGGCCTATGTCCAGCAGTGGACGTCCATCGGCTGAGATGATGATGATGATGATGAATGTCTCAATGTTGCCTCACCGTATCTACAGATTCGAAACTAAAATTATATATTTTAAGCTTAACTATTGTCATGTTGTATAGAAATTAGTCTATAACCATACAATAGCCACTCAATACCCTTCAGCCGTCTACGCATAGTTTTGCTCTTCTCCGCTCTTCTCTGCCCTACTCTGCTCAGGCCCGATTTGACCAAACGCGAGTAAATTTTATTCTTAGATTAAGTCGCCGATTTTGCGTCTTACTAACCCTAATCTATGTATAAGTTGAGAGTAAATTTTACACGGTCAATTTGGACGGTGTAAAACTTATAACGAGACTAATGAAATGTCAATGTCACATAATTAAAAAAATTAAAATAAAAAGAAACCTAAGAATT
The DNA here is from genome assembly GCA_927399405.1 of Agonopterix arenella. NCBI lineage: Eukaryota > Metazoa > Arthropoda > Insecta > Lepidoptera > Depressariidae > Agonopterix > Agonopterix arenella. The sequence continues at coordinate 8,963,716 of OV656710.1, forward strand.
TAAAACTGTATAACCTCACATTACAATAAGTACGCATACAACGACCTCTTTCTTTAGGTGGATTATAAATTCGGTCTTTTAGTATGGGTTTAGTATGGTAGAAGACTAATGAAGTTATTTCGGAGTTAACACTAGGAGTAAAATTGTTCCTTGTATAGTTACTCTTCTATAAATCAAAGTTTGGTCGAATCCGGCTTTAATCTACCCTATATAAAGCAAAAATCAAAAACCACTTACCAGATTTAACAGTTATTAAACCAAGAAGCATTATTGTCATTTTATTGGGCACGTACATGATGTCTGAAAGATCGAAATATAATTTATTGTAAATAAGAAGCGATCTAAATATTGTATTGTTGGATAAGTGTGACAAACTTTTCTGTTCCGTTGGTCAAGATTAGGATTCGAAAATACCTATTGATGTATTATTATTATTTCATATAGATACGATGACAGCGACGTCGTCACCAGAACAGAAAGGTTTGTTGCACTCTACAAGTATTTTGTAATGTCCCTATTCTTAACATTGAGATAAGTAATCTAACGTAATCTAATCAATGCACGTGTTTCGATAATTTTGAAGAGTAGGTACCTACTTCAATCTGATTTATTCATAAAATTGCAATTCCTCTGATACTTATTATAATACAAAATCATGACGAAGAACTTAAAAATAGTAAAAAGGTTCTGGATTGCGATTTTGGAAACTTACATTAAACTTCAGCAGTTGAAAATGTCAATATCTTTACTTTTTTTATTTGACTTTCAAAAATCATACTCCAGGAGTGCGATTTTTGAATGTCAAATCAGCAGTAGAAAGATGCATATCACCATAGTAATTTTGACATTATTTAATGCTTTGTTAAACGTGTGAATTTCAAAAATCGCACTCCTGTTTAAAAATAAATATAGCTTCGCACTGTTCGGTTTGTTCCATTTCCTAACATTATTATTTTTATCCTGTTTAAGAGGATAAGTGAAAGCGCCACATACAAACGAAGTTTGATGCTATTTTCAGTAGGTATATTTTTTTAAATATTTTTTTTTCAAGGGAATGACAATTTTAAGCACGATTTAGAAACAAATTTCTATATATGTGTCTGATTTTCGTCAATATGTATAGTTTAAATGCTACGTAGGATTAATTTAAGATTTTTATGGAATTTTTGAGTCACCGCGTCACCGTTACATTACCACAAATTACCTAATAGTTACCCAGATAGTGCAAGATAATAAATTCAAACCATTGACCTAGGATTATCTTGACTGGACCTGTAGATATACAGGTCCAGACAAGATACCTAGATGTGTGGAGATATCCACACATCAATCAATCAATCAATTATACTTTATTTGACACCAAAAAACAGAGTATACAGAGAGCAAACAATCAGGAAATACAAAAGGCACAAAAACAGGCGGTCTTATCGCTAAAAAGCGATTTCTTCCAGACAACCTTAGGGTAGAGGAAATAGTGAAAGAAGATTGGTAGGCGGTGTAGATCATAATAACACAATATAGATAACATACACAAATAATGTTATACAAATACAAACATACTGTAATATAAAAATATTGTCACGGATGCTGTGAAATGACGCAGCTATAGAAAGGCATTCAAAAATTCGGACGGTTTGTCAACAAGCTTCGTAGCTCAGCGGTCGAGGCGTGGACTCCCATGCCAGGGGTCGATGGTTCGAGACTCGTCGAAAATAATTCTAGATTTTATTGTTGTTGGAAATGTTCTAGAAAAGTAAGAGGGAGTAAGAATATTTGGAAAGAGACAAAAAAAATGGGCGTGTCTAGGAATGTTCTAGAAAACGGAGAGAGAAGGAATATTCGAAAAGAACCAAAAACAATAGGAATGTTCTAGAACAAAGAGACAGAAGAAATATTTGTAAAAAAACAATAAAAGGGGGCGTGTTTAGGAAAATTCGAGAAAGAAGGCGGGATTAAGAAATATCCGGAAGGGAACAAAGGAATAAAGAAAAGACTAACGTAATTCGGCCATCTAGAAAATTCTAAGGGGTATATAAGGCCGCGAGTTTGCGGACGCGAGTCAGTATTGATTTAACAGTGAAAAGTGCGAAGCAAAAAGGAAGAAAAGTAAAAGTGGAAAAGTATTAGTGAAAAGTAAAGTGCAAAGTAAAGTGGAACAGTGAGTAGACAAGTGTCAGTCTAGTGCAGTGTAGTGTGTGTCGCGTATCGTGACGTCATAGTGACGTGCGTCGTGACGTCATAGCGTGTTGCGCGTCGTGACGTAGTGAACAGTGAAAGTAGTGAGAGGGGAAACCCCTGCGAGGAGGACTGTGAAAAGGGGAACCTCTGCGAGGTGGTCCGTGTGTAAGTGTGTAACCCAATAAACTCTAAAAATAAACTGGACTTAGCGTTTCACTCCAATCCCGAAACCCGTCGCTCGTAACATTTGGTGTCAGAAGTGGGATTGGAGTAGGATGCCGCTGGTGCCAAAGGAGTTAAAGGGAGTCACCACCCGGGCCATGTCGGAAGCGCGCCAGGAAGGTGCGGGTCTTACAACTGAGGTGCAGCGAACTCCGGAGAGAAGACCTGCGGGAGGTGAAGTGCAGCGCACTCCGGAGCAGAACCCAGGAAACTTTCTTTTTCAAATCCAGTGCATGATGGAAGAACAAGCTCGCCGTCAGGAGGAAAAGGCAGCTCGCCGCCAGGATGAACAGGCACGCATGATAAAAGAACAGGTTCAACGCCAAGAAGAGCAGGCTCGCCGCCAGGAAGAACAGGCTCGCCGGCAGGAGGAACAGGCTCGCCGTCAGGAAGAACAAATGCGCACGATGCAGGAGGCGCTTCATAAAGATATTACGAAAGGCTTGCAGCAGGCGGTCGAGAGAGTCGAAGCCGTAGAAGGGAGGTTGGATCGTGTGAAGGGTGAGGTCGAAGGGAGGTTTGAACGTATGGAGGGCGAGTTTGCCAAAATCCGGCGAGAAGTTGAGCAGAGCAAATCTCATAGTCGTGTTGCTGCTGTTTTTGACTCACCCATACAACCAAAAGGTGTCAAGACTCCGGTTTACGATGGACTGACGTCATGGGCCGCCTTTAAGCTACAATTTGAGACAGCAATGAAGGTTAATGGCTGGGGCAAGGAAGAGGCGCAGTCTGCGTTGACATTGGCACTCCAGGGACAGGCTCTCACCGTACTGGAAGCCGTAGGTGCTGGTGAAAATCTAACATTCGACGGTCTCTTTGGGGCTCTGGAGGCTAGATTCGGCGATGGACATCTCGAACACATGTATCGGGCGCGATTGAAGGAACGTAACCAACATGCTAACGAGAGTCTGCAGCAATGGTCCGTGGAAGTGGAGAAGCTCGTGCGAAAGGCCTTCCAGTCATCACCAGCAGCCATCGATGACATGCTCCTACAGGCCTTTACGGATGGGATACGGGACTCGGAGGTGCGAGCTGCAGTGCGACTTGGGCACCATGTTACACTCAGGGACGCTGTTGCTCATGCATTGGAGGTGGAAGCCGTACGTCAGGACCCTCGTTCCGCTCGCCTCAGGGAGATTGTGGTGACTAGAGCGTCAGCGCCAAGAAATCGTAGCTTCGGTTATGTGTGCTACGAGTGTGGTGAACGAGGGCATATTCGCAGCTCCTGCCCGAAGCGCACAGGCCGTCGGGATGTTGGAGTCTCGACTGACGAGCAGCAGGAAAACTAGAACCAGCCAGGGCTGCGGGGTGGGCGCTGGCCGGGTATGCTGCAACCCCAACCATTAGAGTTAAACAAACATCGGACGGAAATAGTCTGTTAGTTAAAGGAGAGGTCAATGGTAGAATCTGTCAACTAACTTTGGATACCGGCGCTTCGAGGACGGTGATCAATGCTCGACTGTTAAGCGAGATGGAAAGTTACCAGAAACGACTTCTGCAGCGAACCAACCTACAATTAACAACAGCTACCGGCCAGCGCGTACCTGTTAAGGGAGAGTTGGGAGTTTCGATTAAGATCGGGGAAACTCCTTTCAAACATGAGGTGATTGTAGCTGAAATAGTGGACGATTGCATCATTGGCTTAGATTTCTTACAAAATCACCAGTGCAATATAGACATGAAAAGTGGAGTTCTACGGTGTAACACAGAGGAGGTTCCGATGAAAGGTGGATCATCGGGAAAGGTCTACTGTGTAAGAAGAACAGTTCTCAAGCCTAGATCACAGACCTTAGTACCTGTTGTTTTGCCCAAGAGTAACGATGGGAGATTACCACGGAGATGTGCTGTGATAGAGAAAGTTAAAACTGAAACTTGTTGGATTCCGGCAAGGACGGTTGTAGGATCAGTTTCATCTACCTCAATCCCGATACTTAACGTCGGAGATGTGGACCTGACGATTGAGAAGGGGGAGGTTGTTGGTCACTGTGAGGAAGTCTTATGGTTGCGACAATGTGTGGACAATCCTCCTAAGAAACATAAGGCTGAGGGGGATGTAGTATCGAAGGTTATGGAAGACTCCAGCAAGGACTTGACTAAGCTACAGGCTATGAAAGCGAAGAACTTGCTGCTGCGTTTTTCAGACTTGTTCTCTAAGAACGACGCAGATATTGGTAGAACAGACCTGGTGAAGCACACGATTAATACAGGAGGTGTAGCGCCAATTAAGCAGCGACCTAGGCGCATTCCGTTTGCTCGTGAGAAGGAAGTGGAGGAAATGATAGAGGACATGAAGAGGAGCAACACCATCGAACCTTCATCGAGTCCCTGGTGTTCACCAGTAGTTCTCGTCAAGAAAAAGGATGGCTCAACGAGATTTTGTGTGGATTATCGGCAGCTTAATGAAGTGACGAAGAAAGACAGCTACCCTTTACCAAGAATCGACGACACCTTAGACACCTTGAGTGGAATGAAGTGGTTTTCAACGCTCGATCTAAAAAGTGGGTATTGGCAAGTGGACGTAGACCCCAAAGACAAGGAGAAAACCGCGTTTTCTACCGGGAAAGGACTGTGGCAGTTCAAGGTAATGCCGTTTGGATTGTGTAACGCCCCTGCGACTTTCGAAAGATTAATGGAACATGTCCTAGCTGGAATTCTGGGTGATACGTGTCTGGTCTACTTGGACGACATCATCATTGTTGGTCGAGACTTCGATGATCATCTGAAGAAGTTAGAGAAAGTTTTCGAAAGACTGCGTGGAGCAAATCTCAAGTTAAGTCCAAAGAAATGTTCTTTCTTTAGACGGCAAGTCAATTACCTTGGACATGTAATCTCTGAGAGAGGAGTCGAGACTGATCCTGCCAAAACTGCTGCTGTAAGGGAGTGGCCGACTCCGAGAGATAAGACACAAGTTAGAGCTTTCCTTGGGCTCTGTTCTTACTATCGTCGTTTCGTGAAAGGGTTTTCCGACATCGCGAAGCCACTGCATCGACTTACGGAAGAAAAGAGGACGTTCACATGGGATTCAGAGTGTGAAGAGGCTTTTGTGGAGTTGAAAGAACGTCTAAGTAAGGCACCAATTCTTGGATATCCCGATGTTCAGGGGGAATTTGTTGTAGATGCGGACGCCAGTAACATCGGGATTGGAGGTGTGCTCTCACAGCGACATGGTGAACAGGAAACTGTAATAGCCTACTTCAGTAAGTCATTATCTAGACCTGAGAGGAACTATTGTGTAACTAGACGAGAATTATTGGCGGTGGTGAAGACTGTACAACACTTCAAGAAGTATCTGCTGGGACGTAAATTTCTAGTCAGGACTGACCACGCTGCATTGAAATGGTTGCTTCAATTTAAGAATCCGGAGGGTCAAGTTGCAAGATGGTTAGAGCAACTACAGGAATTCAACTTTGAAGTAGAACACCGAAGCGGAAGAGTTCATTCCAATGCAGATGCACTATCAAGAAGACCATGTCCAGAAGATTGTAAGCACTGTAGCAAGCAGGAGGGGAAGGAATCAGTTTCACTCAGGGTTATTAGAACTGATGCAATCAACGATGAGTGGGGCAACGAAGCGATGCGCCATGAACAGGAAAAGGACCCATGAGTCGGGCCAATCCTGAACTGGTTAAGGAATGATGATTCCAAGCCTCAGTGGAGTGAGGTGGCAAGGTACGGGACAGACACGAAAGGACTTTGGGCTCAGTGGAAGAGTCTCGTCTTACATAATGGATTGCTTTGTAGGAAATGGGAGACATCGAATGGAAAAGACTCTTATCTACAGTTAGTGGTCCCACGAGCTAAGGTGAAAGAAATTCTGCGAGTTTTTCATGATGGAACTTCTGGAGGACATTTGGGTGTAAAGAAAACCCTGGAGAAAGTGAAGGAAAGATTTTACTGGTTGCATTGTAGAGACGATGTAGAAGATTGGTGCCGCAAGTGTACAAGTTGTGCAGCTGTAAAGGGACCTCATACGAGGAGCAGGGCAGCAATGAAAATTTATAATGTTGGGGCGCCTTGGGAACGAATCGCTTTAGACGTTGCGGGACCATTTCCAGTCACTAAGTCAGGAAACCGGTATATACTTGTGGTAATGGATTACTTCACAAAGTGGCCTGAAGTATTTGCCATTCCAAATCAGGAAGCGATAACTGTGGCTACCAAGTTGGTAAACGAAGTTTTCTGCCGGTTTGGGGTTCCGCTAGAAATGCACAGTGATCAGGGCAGGAACTTTGAGTCACAGTTGTTCCAGGAAGTATGCAAGATTTTCGGAATTCATAAGACCCGTACTACTCCTTATCATCCTCAGTCCGACGGAATGGTGGAGCGGTTCAATCAAACCTTGGAACGGCATCTTGCGAAGGTCGTCGATAATCATCAGGATAACTGGGATGAGTACATACTTCTCTTCCTGTTGGCCTATCGAACCGCTGTTCATGAGAGTACTTCAGCAACTCCAGCGATAGCAAACTTCGGGAGAGAATTGAAGCTTCCAGCGGATTTGCTATCAGGGTGCGTACCAGGCACCCCTAAAAGTATCAGTGATTATGTGAGCGAACTGCGGGAGAAAATGGTCGACATCTATGAACAACTTCGAGAAGCAGGTCAAAACTCCAGTGTCCGTTCGAAGACACGATATGACCGAAAGGCGAACTATACAGGGTTTGAGGAAGGAACATCAGTATGGTTGCATAATCCAGTCCGGAGGAAAGGGAAGTGCCCGAAGTTACAGGCAAGTTGGGAAGGGCCGTATGAGGTAGTGACCAAAATAAATGACGTCACATATCGAATCCGACGATCGCCAAGGAGCCCATTGAAGATAGTGCACGTTGACCGGTTAGCTCGTTATTTCGGAAGTAATGATGCTCGGGACGAGCAGAACTAAGGGAGGGGCAGTGTCACGGATGCTGTGAAATGACGCAGCTATAGAAAGGCATTCAAAAATTCGGACGGTTTGTCAACAAGCTTCGTAGCTCAGCGGTCGAGGCGTGGACTCCCATGCCGGGGGTCGATGGTTCGAGACTCGTCGAAAATAATTCTAGATTTTATTGTTGTTGGAAATGTTCTAGAAAAGTAAGAGGGAGTAAGAATATTTGGAAAGAGACAAAAAAAATGGGCGTGTCTAGGAATGTTCTAGAAAACGGAGAGAGAAGGAATATTCGAAAAGAACCAAAAACAATAGGAATGTTCTAGAACAAAGAGAGAGAAGAAATATTTGTAAAAAAACAATAAAAGGGGGCGTGTTTAGGAAAATTCGAGAAAGAAGGCGGGATTAAGAAATATCCGGAAGGGAACAAAGGAATAAAGAAAAGACTAACGAAATTCGGCCATCTAGAAAATTCTAAGGGGTATATAAGGCCGCGAGTTTGCGGACGCGAGTCAGTATTGATTTAACAGTGAAAAGTGCGAAGCAAAAAGGAAGAAAAGTAAAAGTGGAAAAGTATTAGTGAAAAGTAAAGTGCAAAGTAAAGTGGAACAGTGAGTAGACAAGTGTCAGTCTAGTGCAGTGTAGTGTGTGTCGCGTATCGTGACGTCATAGTGCCGTGCGTCGTGACGTCATAGCGTGTTGCGCGTCGTGACGTAGTGAACAGTGAAAGTAGTGAGAGGGGAAACCCCTGCGAGGAGGACTGTGAAAAGGGGAACCTCTGCGAGGTGGTCCGTGTGTAAGTGTGTAACCCAATAAACTCTGTAAATAAACTGGACTTAGCGTTTCACTCCAATCCCGAAACCCGTCGCTCGTAACAATATATATATAATATAAATACCTATAACAAATACATATTCATACCTACAAATACATATCATACATAAAAGAGTACTAAAAGAACAATTATTTATCAAAGAGAGAAAAACATGAACCAGAGAGGTGACCATTCAGGATAGGTACTCAGTGCTCGAGGAAATGAGCTTTGATCTTCGACTTAAAAACATTCAAGGAGGGTGCACGTCTGATCGGCTCCGGCAACATGTGCCCAACCTTAGAACAAAATATAAATATGATGACTTGCCCATACCCTGGGGATCATACAAGATGATCCTTTGGTAGTGTTTTAGAAAATGTGAAATTTAATTATGAAAGATCAATAATCAAAAAAATAATAATAAAATGTACTTCGACAGGGCTATATTGACAGATAGGACTACCCACTACAACCGCCCTGACATAACACTTCAGGATAAAACAAACAAAGTTACTTACCTCATTGACATCGCTGTACCTAACACCCACAATCTGCGAAAAACAATAGCTGAAAAAATACATAAATACACAGATCTCCAAGATGAAGTCACTAGAATCTGGAATCAGGAGAAAGTCTACATTGTCCCTATAGTTCTATCAACCACCGGCGTAATACCAAAACACCTCCACCATAGTTTAAAGCTCATTGATTTGAAACCTAGCACTTATATACAACTCCAAAAAGCTGCCATACTGAATACATGTCGAATCGTAAGAAAGTTTTTACAAGTAGAAGAAGATGCCACTGATCTATGAATATAGAAGTATTTCCTAATATGTCATTTACTTGGCTTTGTCCCGTAAATTGCATAACAAAAATACCAGCGCAAGCTGAGAAATCACAAAGACAAAAAAATAATAATAATAAATAAAAAAAAATACAGATCAAATGGCTTCGGCCCCACACACGCGTCCCAAAGGCCCGGGACACTTATGTATCGAGATAAGGAAAAAAAGTAAAAAAAATAATAATTAAAAAAAAATTATAATAAATAAATAATGTAACATTTTAATATATTCAACATTTTGAGTATGTCAACAGGTAGACAGAGATAAACTTGACATCATAATATTGTTTAAACTACGAGCTCGTACACTTTTCCCCTTTCCTTTCCCTTTCCTTTCCCTTATATAGAGCGTCTTAAAAACTTAATGCTTATTTTATATAAAACTAGAAACGAGAAAACCATCTTACCTTTTTATTTTTAAACTAAACTACACTTTTAAATCAGTCTAAGCACCGGCGGTTTTGATCTATTACAGTATTATAATGAAACCAGACGGAAAACTTTGATGTTTTGATGCTAATAACCGTATTATGATTATCAACAACGTAAGAATCTATTCCGATATTATTATTTTGGGAATGATAACCGATAAAGTATATACCTATCTATTTGTTTATATTGTCGAATAAGGACAGGTAACTTACCTGTAATCTTGAAGAAATCTGATCTTTTTGACGCGTTTGATAATGTACCTACTTAGGTAGTTATAATAGCAGAGCAGGTAACACAATCTTTACAACAACTTTTACTATGGGAGCAAAACTCAACCAAAGAAAATATACACTACGCCTCAACTGAATGAAACAGCACGTTTTTTTGGTCTATAAGGTCAAGTATAATAAAAGTTATTCAGTTTGTAAAAGTCCCATTCCATAGTAAAAGTTATTCAGTTTGATGGGTAGAGTATGTGGTTTAAAGGTTAATATACTTCCTTGTATACAGAGTGTAAGAGACAGCCTACGCAAATACTGAAATGGTGAACTCAGACCATCATACTGAAGAACTTTCACTATGGAGCCTACTTCAGGAAACGCGAAAAAAAAATCAGCTGTCCCATACATTTTAGTCGGGTTGGTACAGCAGTTTTGTTAAAAGTTTTGTTTAAAAAATCAGCTGTCCCATACATTTTAGTCGGGTTGGTACAGCAGTTTTGTATGGGACAGCTGATTTTTTATCGCGTTTCCTGACTTAGGCTCCATAGTGAAAGTTGTTCAGTTTGATGGTCTGAGTTCACCGTTTCAGTATTTGCTAGGCTGTCAGTTACACCCTGTATACAAGGAAGTAACCTTTAAACCATATACTCAACCCATCAAACTGAATAACTTATATTATGGGACTTTTACAAATTGAATAATTTACTCTGGGAGGGACTTTTACAAACTGAATAACTTTTATTATACTTGACCTTATAGACCAACAAAAAATGACCTGTTTCATTCAGTTGGGGCGTAGTGTGGTTTAGGTTTGCTTCCATAGTAAAAGTTGTTCAGTTTGATGGGTAGAGTATGTATGTGGTTTAAAGGCCGGGCCACACAGAATGCAGGTGCAGAACGGGTGCAGGCCGGCTGCGGGCCGGCAGTAGTTCTAAACTATGGAGTTATTTGCGAGGTTTTTGTTCTTTATTTTCTTTTTTTTTTAAATCTGCAAACAATATTTTTACAGTTAACATGATTGTCTTGATACGTAGTGTTGGTGTAACCATCATAGTTTCCCTTCTAAAGTGTACCATTATTATCTAATTGATATAATAAATTGATAATAGTAATAAAAAAGAAACAAAAATTATACTACTTACATATAAATAAAAAATATCTTCTAAATTGCTGCCGCTTGGCGACAAGGTGCCTAGGAGGCTAACAGCGTTGCCTTTTTGTATGGCCAGATTGGCTGAGGTATCTGCCAGCCCTCTGGTCACCAGAGACCTCAATTAGGCGCGCCTCGGGCCACCACGGACCCAATGTCTCAACCCCAAACGGTGCAAATGAGAGTTTTTGTTGAATGTACGGAAATTGTTTATAAATAATTAAAATAAATAACGCTCAGAGGCACATACATTGTAATGATCCCAAGCAAGCACTAAAGGCTTTTTATTATAGAAACCATACAAACGGCACAAATAACATATAACATCCATGACCGAACAGGGATTCGAAATCAGGACCCTAGATTGGCAGTCCAGCGTGGTAACTATTCCACCAACCGGATCGTTAATATTATTCATAATCATTGTGATATTGATTAACTCCGTTGTTCAGTTAATATATTCTATTTTTTTCCTTAAATTATCTATTTTCTTAATACAACAATATTTGAAGTGTCTGAGGAAATAAATAACGACAAATTCTTAATAAGGAAAAAATGCTTTAAATTAAGGGGAGTTACTGCTGATTTAGACACATTACAAAAATTCAATGAATTGATGACTTTTGACAGTTTGAGTCACATCGCGTATCAATTCATCACAATGTAGGTAGTACGTATCATCTATCTATATACTATTATAAAACTGTAACCGGAAGTTTGTCTGTACATTGAAGATATTAACAAAAAAAAGTACGATATGGTTTTTAGGTGTCCCTGATTCCATTTCACCAATTTTTGGATTTTTTGTCTGTCTGTTTGTTTGTGTGTTTGTTTGGGTGTTTGTTTGTGTGTTTGTTTGTTTGAACGAGTATCACGCAAAAACTACTGAACCGATTTTGATGAAACTTTTTTTGTTTGATAGCTTATGATCTGACTTAAAATCTGGTATATAATTTGTGCGGACGAAGTCGCGGGTTAACGCTCGTAATAAATAATAATATTACACATAATTTACGTCGAAGTGATCTAATCAATACTTGTTTGTATGATTTAGTACCTACTAAGTACGTCTCGTTTGTTTGGTAGGTATTGTTCGAAGTTAATTACGCGTTAAATTAAATGTTACAGTAAAGTAATGGCTATGACCTACAACTAAATCACGTGGCGGTACGGCGGTCCGATTCCAGGAGTGCAATTTTTGAAAGTCAAATCAGCAGTAGAAAGATGCATACCTCCATAATTATTTTGACATTTTCAACTGCTGAACTCAGCGAATCACACGTCACGATGTGAAAGTCACACGTTCAAATCAGCAGTAGAAAATATGCATAGAAAATGACAAAATTTACAATGGACATTATGCATCATTCGATCATGTTTTTGAAATAGCATTTCAAGTTCTACGGAATTTATATACGGTTGTATAGGTATCATTATAATTATCTCGGCTCGGCCGTGAGGGAAAACATCTCGTGAGGAAACCTGCATGCATACCCTATAACTAGAATAAGAAGAAAATACCATAAGTTCGAAGGTATGTGTATAAATATAGGTGAGTTTGGAGCGGAAACAATAGACCAGCATGGTCGCAAATCGTAGTATTTTATACGTTATGTTCGCGACGTTATAACTACTTGACCTACGCGCGACCAGCTTACTTTGGTTTTGTATAGCTTGATATGTCGCTGTGTGACATTTAAACATCTCAAATATCATTAAGTAGTTTTAAACCTAACCTGAAAAAAATATAATTGGATAACTTCGAGTGTCTGTGAACTGCATGCTAGGAGCTCTTATTCACTTAAATAGTGGTAGTACATCACTTCACACATCAATAATTTAGAAGCAGGACCAAAGGAGTGGTTCAAAATCGGCTCAAAGCTTGCGTAAGCGCAGGCGTGCCGATGACGGAAGCGGAAGTGAGGCGCCATCTTATAAATTGGGTATCGAACGACTATCTGGAATTTGGGTTAGATCGAACGTGATTTACTGTGACCTTCACCCATTGAATTATTATTACGCTAGTAATAATTCAATGCTTAGTTTAAACTGAGATTGATTGTATTAGGAAAAAGAGGAATAGTTAATACTTGGTGTCAATTTCATGGTATGGCATTATGAATAATAGCGTTAATATCGCGTTGCGAAAAGGCCTGGCTTTCAATTATGAGAGTCCGGCTTTAATCCGCACGCAGACAGGTCGTACCAATGAGTTTTTATAACTTAGGTATACGGTATATGGTATGGTATATTACGTATACGGTCTGCTGATCTGCTCTCAAACGGAGGGTCAATTGAGTGTTGAAGTATTCATTTTACATGCGAAATTTCTAGGGAGACGAAGGGTCTTGTAGTTGGAGGATTTCTTGAATGAACACCACCTCCATATCCAGGGCTGCAATCGCGGTAAATATTTGGTGATTGAACCGTTATGGGACTACGTACGAACCATAACTTTTGACACATTTGGTATTGCGCTAATCGCGGTACAGCCGTTAGAGCCGTTTTGACAGATCGCTCAGACGTACGGTTAATGAAAACATCCAAAAAAATTAATTAGCAATGTGACAACTCGTGTCTCAAAGTTCATACTGAATAATAGCAGGAGCAAGGCTCGTGCCATAGTCAGAGCCCTCACTGGGCACTACGCCACAGGCACGATGATGAACAAAATGAAACTCACCCTGGATCCCAGCTGCAGAGCATGCAAAGAGGATGAAGAGACTATAGAGCATGTTCGTTGTGACTGTGATGTCCTGGCGGCAAAACGCATGTGCCTCCTCGGAGATAGATACCCAAAACCGGGAGATCTTAGGTTTCTTCCCCTCAATGGTATTGCCTCCTTCATGTATTTGAAGGGTGTAGAAAGTATTGGGCCTAACACAAAAGATCCCACTGGGTTGAAGTGTTGCTGGCTTGCCAGCCCCCACAACAAGATAAGATAATGAAAATACCGTGAGGAAACCTGCATGTTTCAATTTCGCATGGAATATGAATATAGTCGTGATTCCGACATACGTAATAATGTTTCTCCAATCTCTACTATACTCTGATAATACTTGTGTTTTGATTTTGGAAGTGATCTCTATTCCATGCGCGGACGCAGTGGGAAAGCGTCTAAAATAGATCCACTGACGCTGGACGTTCCATTTTATTTCAAACGCTGCTACCCAGTTTTGCGACACGTTTTATTTTGACATTATTTATACAGGGTGTTAGGGTAGACGATTGTATTAGTTTAAGGGTGATTGCACTCGTGGTATTGAAGAACTTTCCCCACAGATCCTATAGGAAATTCGCAAAAAAACATTTGGAAATCAGCTGATCTAACTTTTGTACGAAAAGCGAGTTTCCCTTATTTGAGGGTCCTCGGGAAAGGTTGTTCAGTATGTGTACAATCACAATTATGCAAAATTAGTAACGAGAGGAGAAAATGTCCCTTTTACCTAAGATTTACCTTACCTACTGTATTTGTCTTTTCTTGGTGTGCAAATAAAGAATATTTTATGTTATGTTAAAATACATGGCTACATTTTATTTAAACAAAAAACATGATACGATTAAAATTAAACAATATACAATTAATTATCTAAACTGCCTTTATAAACTCATTTTAGACTCAATCAACAGCATAGCTGAAGTATTATTGTAGGTATGGAAAATTCTGTTCTATTTCTATTAAATTCATCATTTTTTAAGGGAAAATCCCTAATAGATAGGGACAAATCTGATTCACATAATGACGGATAGGTACGGACAAAAGGAAGTAGATATTTATAATAATAGGCAAGTCTACCTTCCAGCTAAAACAAGAGACTCAACTATTGATTGAAAAAAAGTACCTATAAATAATTACATTATTTCAGTGATCGAACTAGGCAAGAAAATATGAGATGTTTATTCGTAAATCGAAGTTAGGTACACAAACAATACATAGCTGTAGCACGCATCTAGACAAGGACAGTCATTTTACGGTTTGAGCTGGGACTAAGTAATAAATTTTTTTTTTTTGTGTTTAATATTCTAGAGCCAATTTGAGCTTAGAAATGTACCAAAATTAAAAAAATATCGCGTCAGCAACTGTTCCAAATTTAAAATTTAGCTATTATCTCGTTATAAAAAACCAGATGGTAATTTTTATACATATTTCAAACATGGTGTAAAAATATATTTTTTTCAATAAAAACCTCTTTTTTTTAATTTCGATGCCTATTTTATTGCTCAAAAATAATTTATATTGTTAAATCTAAATCAAATGAGTGTATTGGTATTAATATTATTAATTTAAAGGCCTACTGGGACACACAATTTTGTCTTCTAAAGTTGCTTAGCGATTTTTTTAAAATAATTATACTTTTTGTCACTAAATGGTGCTGGTTACAGTTTAAAAGTCCCATTAATAATTACTTGCCACCTCTCCTAACAAAACTCCGTAAAATGACTGAGCTAAACACTGAAATTGCCTATCTGTACTACAACTAGAATCTCTGAAAGTTTCAGGCGGGAAGCCGCACCTATTTATAAGTTCCAGAGGATTGTTCAGATTCCGTTGCTAGTCTCAAGCCGTGCGCGCTCTAGGTCGCGCTCTTCCCGAGTTGCCATTTTAAAATACTTATCCCGAGATCTCCCGAGTCTTCTTTTTTATTCCGAGTACCGAGTTATGACAATTTGATCTCAGTGTAGTGTTGGTGTGTTTGATAGAAGTGCGTATTGATGTGTACATACTATTACACTAACACAAACACATGGTTAGGTTAATGTAAGAGATAGTTTATTTAGGTCTAGGTCGCTCGAGATAGCGAGTTTTATTCTTTGTTAGAAGATATGACACTCTTATTACTATACAAAAGTAAATTATAAGAATTTAGTAAATAGACAGTCGCATATTTAATTGACTAACAATAATGTATCTTGTGGAAAAAACTACAGAGTCAAACCAATTTGGCTAGGTAACCTACTGAAATGGCTAATCTACCCTCTTTTTTTAAGGTTGTCTTGTCTACCCAAAGGGTGCCAACAGTACCCTATTACTAATACTAAGTGCGACCGCCCTATTTTCTAAGTCTACTTTACGCTGTCCGTCCGTCCGTCTGTCCTAACTTTAAAGTGCTCTATCTTTTGAATCGTAATAGGCAGCCGGTTGAAATTTTCACAAAATAATTTCGATGAATGAAATTACAAGTATTAAAAAAGAAAAAGGAGGAAAAGGAATACAAGTCGAGTGAATGCAGTGAAAATACGCTCTTTAAGAAATATTTGTGGTGTTACAGTGACTGACCGAATCAAAAACAGTGGTGTAAGTTGAAGGATGGTGTGGTAAGGTGGTGACCAGGATTGAAAGAGGTATGCTTTGGTGGTTCGATCATGTACAAATTATAAATGAGATCTCACTAGGGAGATTTATCGATCCAATGAGGGTGGAACAGTCGAGAGAGGGCATCCGAGGAGAACTTACTACGACCAAATAAATGGTCTCCGAAAAGGACAAGTGCGTAGCACCCTTAACCGCCGGAAGTGCATGAAGAGATGTATGAAAGTGTATGAGGCGAGAGAAGTATGTCGGAATCGTAGTGTGTGGCGAGCCGTAGTCTCTGCCTACCCCTGGGGGATAGTGGCGTGAGTATATTTATGTATGTATTTAAAGTTTCAAACTAACTTTTTGAGCCAATTAATAGAAGAGAAAAAAAATCAAACATATACAAACAAGCGTTTAATGTAATGAACTGAAGCATCCATGACAGCATGGTGTAATGTAAACGATGATAGTCGCATCCTTGCCAACTATTCGGTCACGTGGTAGCGTGGCGTGGGCTAACTAGATATTTATTAAAAATAATAATCAGCCAAGTGCGAGTCAGTATGAATTAATTAATTAAGGGCCTATATCGAAAAATAATTGAAGCGAAAGGGGCGTGTGATAGCTTTTATTACTGCCTGATGCGAGAGAAAGAGATAGGGTCGCGCGCGCGCCTGAAACGAACGCAAGCGTAAAACAAACTTTATTTAATCTTGATTGTACTATTTATGTTAGTTCAATTCTGCTCTAATCAAACTTTATAAAACATCAATGTCTTTTTTTTAAATCCAGTCTCGTGTTTCTATTATTCACCGTTTAGCAGTTCCAAGCGTTTATCGATAAAGACGGAGGCTTCTTTGTCTTGTTTTTCTATCGAGAAAATGTGTCTTAATCGTGTTTTGGCTCTAATCAAAACTTCAATTATATGTTCAACCGCTAATCATACTCCCACTGGTAGTACTTCATGATATATGACGCTTCGAAGAATCCTATTTTTTTCACATAAATCCTCTTAAATATCTAATCCATGAGCTAAACGTTTCAGCTCCTTCATTGAATTGTTATGGACATTGTCATACACATTAAAGAGTAGCTAGAGATCTTGGTACTGTAATAAAATACCTAGAAAGAATTTTATTTAAACTCGAAAAGATATAGAATCCCATCAAAATGATAAAAGCCAAAGTTTGAATGTTTGTTTCTCACGTTTGCTCATCTTAAATTTTGATGTTTGGCATAGAGATTCGTTAACTAAGCTTAGATTAACATCGTAGGGCACAGATAGCATGAGCAAAAAAGGCTACTATAAACTCGACGACTATTTGAATGACCAAAATGTCTGGTCTTGACAATGTTACTCTATGTAATGCAATATTGTATTTTAATTGTATTTTGTATATTTTGTTTTGTTAAAAAGATGTGTGTTGTAGAGTTTCTGGCCGCATCTTCTCTCAACGAAACACCTTCCGACGCGGTGGTAGACTCAAAAAATGGCGTCAAAAGCTATCTATGTGATATTATTTTGAATAAAAATTTTTTGAATTTGAATTTGAATTTGTGCTAATGAGCGAAATAACGAACAAAAGTTCGTAAGATTTATAATTACACACATACCATACTGCTTGCTTCAGCAATGTTATTCCTATTCCTGTCTCCCGTTTGCAATGGAGGGAAGTCGGATATCTATTTTTCCTACTCCTATCTTCTTTGATTAAAATAGTTGCGGGTTTCAAGACAGATTATCCCTCCCTGACTGATCATGATCATCTCAGCCGATGGATGTCTAGTGCTGGACAAGGGCCTCCCATAAGGATCGCCACAACGACCGGTCCACCGCTGCCCTCATCCAACTCCCTGATTTACTGGACTACATTGACTAGAGTGTTATGAGTGGTCGCCGCTGTTGATCCCGGTGTTCAGGAGTTACAGTGGCGTGCGAATGTGTGGTAAATCCATGCCCGATAAAAAAAGTAACCATTAGGTTATACCTGACATATTTTCCACTTATCACTGGTCTCAGTTTGGCCGGCACACGCCTTAACTTCTTTTGTTTTTATTAGCCCAGTCATTTTACGGAGTTTTTTTAGGCGGGGTAGGGAGTAATTATTAATTGGACTTTTCTTGCAAAACTGTAACCAGCACCATTTAGTGACAAAAAGACTATCTTAAAACATATTTAAAAAAGTCGCTACGCAACATAGAAATCTAAATTGTGTGTCCCAGAAGGCTTTTAAATTAATAATATTAATACCAAAGCATTCATTTAACTTAGATTTAAAAATATAAATATTTTTTTAGCAATAAAATAGGCATGGAAATTTAAAATAAATTAGGCATTTATTAGAAAATACGAATGTATTTTTCAAAACCTTTTAAGTAGACAAAAATATGTACACCATGTTTGAAGTATGTATAATCGTGAAGCCTTAAATATGTACAAAAAAAATTACCTTTTTAAATGAGATAATAGCTAAATATTAAAATTGGAACTGTTACTAACGTGATTTTTTTTAATTTTGGTACATTTCTGCTATGCTCAAATTGGCTCTTCAATATTATACCGAAAAAAAATATCAATTATTAATTAGTCCCGGCCTAAACCGTAAAATTACTGGGCTATATTGCCAAGGTACCTAATATCTATTCCAAGATGTTTCAATAATACAAAAACGTTCACTTTTATGTTTCAATTGTTTAGAAAAACACTGTATGCATGACGGTTGGTCTAAAAATATTACCGTTGAATGAATGGACCAGACGGGACTTGTGTTTGGCAAATCTTTATAGGTTACTATTACAATTAATAAATTAAAAATTATGATTTAATTTATGTTATCATCAAGAATTTGAGCTTTAAAGCTCAATGTAGTAAACTCATAGGTCATAGTGTCACGACTCAAAAGTGAACAATTTGTAAAAAAAATATGAATGATCTTGAGTCATTCATATTTTTTTTTACAAATGTTCACTGCACCCGCAAATTTCGGTTGAGTGTCATTTCATACATTATCAAAAACATATCGCGTCCTGTGGTTAAATCTTCCTAGGAACGTAGGCTGGAATAGATGAAATGATGGAAAATTAACGAAAAACAAGTACCTAGCAGAATAGCTGCTGAGAGAGATGTGGCTATTTGCTGGTAGATCATCTTTATCATAAAAAAGTCCTAGCACTATGTTAAAATAATAAGGTAGATTATTAATTTATCAGCTGGATCTTCAATTTAGCCCCCTACCCCATTAGCATATAGCTCAACACTTATGTTATGGTTTAATTGCAAAATACAAATAAGTATTTTGATTAGTGTATCATCGTTTCAATGTAAATACAGATTAAGACATGTACCTTAGAGATTTTCCCTGAGGGGGGCAACCGGCCACCCAGCTCATACCGCCCCAGTGGCAAGACTCACATTTCTCGTGGCAAGGTCCGATCCAAAAGTTCATTTTCCTAAGGCTTCCGCGGTAACCAGAATTTGGCTTGAGATTTTAGGTTGGAGGTTGTAGAACATCTTATAAAGGTAAAAGAACGCGATTATCTCATAAACAATAACAGTTGTGGTATGAGAGCTTCAGCCCTTGTATGCTTTTATACATTTGGAGCGAGCGAAGCGAGCTCGAAATTTTGGAATATTGCCTCTGAGTTTTAGCTAGAATTTCACAAGATGATGTTGAAACAGTGCCTTCTACTATTTAATTATTTTTTCACTACTTTCAATTTTTACGTGGTGGCTACCTCTGCCCTCCCCCCCTTGCTACGCCAGTGCCTACTACTAATATTTAAAAAATAAAAATATAACGAACTAGTATTTCTTATTCGTAGCCTGTAGACACATAGACCACTTGTCTGTGTCTGTAGATTATATGAATAGACAATAAGTAACGTTTGCCAATGTCAATAAACTTAAAAGCATATGCTCACGACTATATTCCCCGAGGGGGTAGTCAGAGATATTCTGAATCCTCAGAACATCCACGTTTCACTAGTAGTACCGAAACTCTGCCCAGTGTGACGGGTAGTGAGCCCGTCGCCACTTGTAATGGACAGTAGGTACAGTACATGCCTCGAAATAAACTTAAAAGTGTTATAGAATAGGTAACTACCTAATTAATATAGTGGCATTATGCCAATAGGTAGGTATGTTTGAAAAATAGACTAAGAAGACATTACAGAAGCCCATTGACTCGACATTAATAAGGTGAATCTATCATAGTTTCCCAGTTTATTATCACTTATCGTATCACTTGATAGGCCGCAACTGCCTCCGTGGTCTAATGGTTAAGAGCATTGGCTCTCGACACGGAGGTCGTGGGTGGGGGACACTTAGTGATAGGTCACTTTGTGCGTTTTTCCCCAGTTGGTTAGGACATTGCAGACTGAATCACCTGATTGTCTGAAAAGAAAGATGATTCCGTGCTTCGGATGGCACGTTAAGCCCGTTGGTCCCGGCTATACTATCTCTGGTTGTAGTAGTCGTTACATAAAAACCACGTCAGAGGCCGTAAGGCGGTCTGAAAAAACTGATACCAGGGTTCTGCCCACACGATAAGAAGACTTGATAGGGAAAGGTCAGAAACTTTACAACAAACTTCAATAAAATATAATAAAACCGGTCGTGTGCGAGTCGGGCTACTCGCACACTGAGGGTTCCGTACCACACAACATATTAACTTAAAAAAAATTTGTTTTCTCCGGGACCTTTAGCGCACGACCTACTCACACTTGGCCAGTTTTTATTATTTGTTGTTATACTGTAGAGTTTGCTCGATAATCACACCAAGTTTAACACTTTTATGTATTACCGTTTTTACGATAGAGCGAGATGAAAAAACGTTGATAAAAACTAGTTTCTTGTAAGGGGGTCTTAATTCCAAACTTTTAGTCATTTTTAACAAATCCGCCATAATAAAGCATACTCTGTGAAAATTTCAACTGTCTATAACGATTCAAAAGTTACAGCCCTAAATAGGTAGGACGGACGGACAAGGTAGGCTTAAATAAAAGTACCTATAGGCTTAATAGGGTCCCGTTTTCACCCTTTGGGTACGGAACCCTAAAAATTTTAATTGATTGCCTAATAATTAAAATTTTAATGCTGAAGAAGAATCACGGAGTACTAATATTATATTTGAACTAACAATTTTCATTTATTGAAATAAATAAGTAGGTAGGTACTCATTTAGGTAGTTTGTATACCTACTTCAATACAGTGAACCAAGAGGAAAGAACTTTATCATAATATTATTAGGTATATATAATTATATCACAGGATATGTTATAGGAGTGGTTTAAAGTAGATTTTGTTATGTTGAAGTCGACATTTAGGTAGTACTTACTGAAATATACAAAATATGTAAGATATTTGCAGTCTGAAAAAATTTGATCTTAAGAGGATAGGCGGATACCGTTTTTTCCATCCAAACGTATTCCCCTGTTTCCTCCCTGGATAATGACACTAGAGCAAACATTTTTTTTACCATATAATCTATGTTAGGTATATACCTCTGCTATGTCTCTAAGATTTTCCTTTTTTGCATTAATTAAAAACTTTAAGAACAGAGACCTTCGAGAATGACAAATTTTACCGTCCGTTTTCATACATTTTGAAGACAAACAAATTTAAAGAATGTAAAAAAAAAGCAAAACATACAGACATAGCCAAAGTCATTCTTATATTAAATAAGAATTTTTAAAATCGGTTTAGTTTTGGAGGAGGAAACAACGAATACAAAATGCTGATTTCGTCGATTTTATGTAGATAAAATCGGTCCGAGCTGCTGTTGTCTTTTTCGCGCTTTCGTATAGGTGCATGGGTCAAATACGTATACAGTCTGAAAAGTACCTATTCTCCAAATTTCCATTGCGGCCCGCCTATCCTCTTAACACTGCATAAATCCACAAAAGTAGCACTGTCATAAAAGCACTACAAACGATGTTATAACACCAACATTACACAACTTCAAACATGGACTTGTTTTTACACAGAACACCATGCCAATCGGCAATGTGAGCAGGGACTCGGGTCCCAAGCGAGACAACTATAGGCCACCGTGGGTGAAGGACAAGGACACAGATTCTCCACCACCATGGACCCAGAGGAAGCTACGACCGGTGGAGAGCGCGGCAAAGACCTTGGAGGAAGAAGTGCCAACTTCCAGCGTTCCAGCTGGCAAGTCCTTGAAGCGTGAGTATTAATAAAAATTGTGTTAACTGTAGGTACTTCGAAGTTGTTAAATGAATCAAAACATTAAGGGCCTATGTCGACAAATAATTGAAGCGAAATGGGCGTGTGATAGCTTAAATTACTGCCTGATGTAAGAGAGAAAGAGATGGGGCGGCGCGCGCGCCTGAAACGACGCAAGCGAAAAACAAACTTTATTTAATTGTGATTGTACTATTTATGTAAGTTCAATTCTGCTCTAATCAAACTTAATAAAATATCAATGTCTTTTTTTCAAATCAAGTCTCGTGTTTCTATTATTCCCCCGTCTAGCAGTTCCAAGCGTTTATCGATAAAGACGGAGGCTACTTTGGCTGTTTTTCTATCGAGAAAATATGTCTTAATCGTGTTTTAGCTCTAATCAAAACTTCAATTATATGTTCAATTTATTGTTAGTACTTCATGATATATGACACTTTGAAGAATCCAATTTTTTTCACATAGCCTCTTAAATTAAAAGATATGAAAGAATGCTCTAGTTACTATTCTACCTCCAAGATCATTTGGTCTAATGTCTATGCTCACCTTGAGACTGCATCTAGATCAAGTAGATCAGAGTATCATCTGCAAGTAGATCTTATATTTTAATCGATAGCAAAAATGTAATAAAGATCGATTGCACTAAATCGATAGGTTATATTTCTGAAAATCGATATTACCAAAGCATCTTTCGGTTCTCTTTAATTTGTTGATGAAATACAGGGTCCATGTGCTGAAGGTTTTATAAGAGGATGATCAGATCACGGAACTGAACAACTTCGAAATCGCGAAAAATTGTTGCTTTTTGGCGCGGATTGTTATTTTGCATGAAACAGTTGATTTTTTTTATCGCGACTTCGATGTTGGTTCGATATACAGGGTGAAATTGATATCATTAGCATCCTTTTAAACTGAGAGTCTACCCATCAAACTGAACAACTTTTCCTTTGGGAGCAAACCGATCTGCCAACAATTGCCGAGCTGTAAACAATTGGCTTATGACAAAATTATTTTACAGTGTGAATGAGTTTTTTGACAATAATGGTAAAGTGTAGTAGTTAATAAGAATTATTGGAGCATTGTGTACTCAATTTTGACAGAATTCGCTATATGTATTTTTGTTTTTGACATTGTGTAATCCGATTTAAATAATTAATTTGTAGTTGACATTCATGTATTAATTTTATGTTATTAGGTATCTATATTAAGCATTGTACACCTTGACCGGTAAATTGTAGCGCTCTTTTGTACCTATCTTACTAGTCACCCTGTCGCACCTACAGTTTTGCAATAAATGTATTTGACTTTGACTTTGACTTTAAACAAAACCTTCCGCCTATCTTTTTAACGAAACAGTTCGTGTGCCGCTTTTTCTTTCCTCTGAGGTGTAATTTTGAGCTTTTATTTTTGAAAACTCCGTCTAAAAATACAGAAAACCGCGATACCACTCAAAATTCAGCTATTGAATGCATTGACCTAGAATTTTTGTCTTCCTCCACTCTACGTAACGAACACCTCTCAAAGATCCGTACGTAGATGCAATAATTAAATGTAGGTATTTGTTTAAGTAAATTAGAAAGCACGCACACAGCCAAGATAAAATATATCATGAAAAAGATATAGGAAAAGAAAACTTTAAATGTTTTTAATGACGTGTCAAGTCAACCTATCATAAAAAACTTCATAGAGTGTTTACGACTGATGCATGTTATGCGCCTACGCAAAATAAAATCACTCTACCGCTGCTATGAATAGAGATTAGAGCATAATTTAACAATATTTATGTCTAAGATTACACCGTAAATTAAATTTATGGTAACTACATTATTTTTGTGTACTTCCATGATGTCTTTACAATTTTTTATAAAATAATGTTTGCATGCATACGTGTGCGTGTTGTCCTATTTCCACCTCGGTCCAGTCTCTAAATTTTTTACGTTCGAGTCGCATACAAACAAACTTACCACAAAGCAAAAATGTATCTTATTAAACGAAAAAATGCTATAGACCAAAAACTCATTACGATTTGAATAAGAAATAGTAAAAATGAAAACTTATTAATGAAAAATCTACGTAAAGCGTCACATCCGCTTTGTAGGCGTTCGTAGCGTCAGCAAATGAAACTTGTTGATTTATATAGAATTAGTTTTCAAAATTAGATCGTTCAATGACAACCTTGCATTAATGTTTTTGTCATAATATAAGCTTCTTAAGAGTAGGGTCAGCAACCATTTTATTTGAAAAAAATTGTAATATATTAGCCATATTATACGTATAAGATACTGGTATGTATATAAAAAGAAATATTTTAGGGTTATGAGTTTATACAGGATGTAAGGAAAAGTATCGTTAACCTTTAAGCCACATACTCTACCCATCAAACTGAACAGCTTTTACTATGGGAGCAAACCTGTCAAAACAAAAAAAAAATCTGCTGTCTCATATATTTGATTCGATTAGGCGCTGCAGTTTAGTATGGAACAGCAGGTTTGCTCCCATATTAAATATGGGAGCAAACCTGCCCCATAAGTGTTTCATACATTCCCATTCTTTCTCTGTATTTTTAATGCTTATGTTTTGGTGTAAAATAAAGTATATTTGATTGATTGATTGATTTCAGTCGAGTTGTTTGCAGTTCTGTATGGGATAGCGGAATTTATTTTCGGGATTTCGATATTGGTCCCATAGAGAAAGTTGTTCAGTTTGATGGTCTGAAGCATCCCTTTAAGTAAGTGTCCCAATTAATTTTACACCCTATATAGGTGTTAGGGTAAACAGTTGCATTACTGTAACGGGGGATTGTACTCTCATGAAAAATGATAGGTATACCTTACTCTTTCTTATACTGTGGTTTTGGAATTCTGTGAAAATAACCCTGTATCAATGTTTGTACGCTTTCGCATACGCAAAGTATGTCGTTTTTTGGCATGATAGTGTTGTGTGTTGTTGTATTTGTGATAAAGTTTCAGTCAGATCATTATAAAATTCTGCAATATTAGTTACTCTATCTCTAGACTTTACATCCAAGGTGGGTTATACTTTTTTAGTTTATTCGTTTTTTTCGTAAACAAAATATTATATCAATATGCGACCATGATATATAAATAAATATATCACCCAACACGCTTATTTAAAAAGAAAGAACATAAATTCCTTATCAATCCGCGTTAACATTCAACCAAATTTATTAGACTGTCTCTACACAGAGGACTATATTTCAGAGTGCATAATATCTGTATATCAGCTGATATATGTATATGATGACGTCAGCACCTGACCGAAGCTTTGGCAGGAGACACGGGTTCCGAATAATTGAGTCTCCCAAACGTTCCCAACTTTGTTAGTCTGGAATGTGTAACAGAGTTACGTGGTGGGTTCGACGTGAAAGGACGTAGTCCACGGAATTATTGAATATTAATATTAATTGTGATTTTAAGAGAAGATAGTGGTACTTTTTGTGTTTGAAAGTGAAGAGTGGAAGACTGCCTTAAGTGGATTGAGGAGAAAAAGGTTGTAAAATTTTTATGGTTTTCTTTGCTGGAATTTTTTAAAGTGATTCGTTAATTTTAGTGTTTAATACGACTACCATAAGATTCATTTAGTCTATAAGATTCGGTAACTTTTAAAGAGTTAACTTATATAATTTCCCATACCATGACTTGGCGTTTTTTGTAACAATTCTTCAATAGCCATTCGAACTGCAGCAATTGATTTTAAATGCCTCTTACAACTTCGTATGTTTGTCCTTATCATTGAACAATCTTTACTCAAAGTAGGAAAAAAGAAACATAACAATTAATCATTACAATTTGTAGAAAAACGAACTAAGAAAAAGATTTCAGTGGTTCTTCGTGACGTACTCCGATAAACGTCGGTGTTGTTAGAAAGATATTTTGAGCCAACGCCGACGAATCCGTTATATTTTTAGAGAGGACAGACTTTAGAAAATAAACTGAGATGTTGGGGTTACGGCACATGATTTATAAGAGATTTTTAACCGATTGCGCACTCCATTCCTTTAGAGATCTTGTTTTAAAGATTTCAAGTACCTACCTATTTAAAAAAACGCTCAGCAACTACTTGGTTTAGCTACAGGGAAAGAATATCTTTCTACACCCTTGACGACCCGTTGGTCCTGGGTTCGAATCCCGGTTCGGTCATGGATGTTTATATGTTTGTGCCCTTATTGTATGGTTTCCATAATAAACAGCCTATTAGTGCTTGTTTGGGCTTAGTCATCTTCGTCTTGGGCTTAGTTTAGGACAAGAATAGGAATGAATTTCCTTATCTCTATGTAGGTATATCAAACATTGTTTAGTAGAGAAAGAACAGATACTTTCTACGCACTACAGAATCACACGATCGTATTGAAAGAATACAAAAATCAGGACAGAATTTCTTTTTCCGGGAAACATGGAAAAGAAACAGGAAGGTGACATAGGTATTGATGGATAGAAACTATAATAATGGCAGGTAAAGCAGCGAGAGTTAAGGTGGTTGCAGAGGGGTCAATTTTATACAAACATTTGGTGCAAAATACGCGTAGACGGTATTAATATAAGTAACTTTGTATATATGGAAAAATTGTTTAGAAAATCTAGATGTCGCGTCACAAATAACATTTTCAATTTATAAAATAATTACGAAGATATAAATCTTTGAAATTTGTCATACAAAATTTTAAATGCTTTTTATCTTCGTAATTATATTATAAATTGCAAATGTTATTTGTGACGCGGCATCTAGATTTTCTAAACTATTTTTCCATATATAAAATATTACTTTTATTAATTCCGTCTACGCGTATTGTGCGTCAAACTTTTGTATGGACTGAAACCACCAAGGCAATCAACACTCGTAACTCTGTAAAAAGCCTTCTTTTGTTAAAAGTTTATTTATTTCTAGTAATCAATGAGATACGATTAAGTAAATTTAAGGTCCATCAGTTGATGTTTTTATTAAATACTGCTCTAAACTGGCTCTAAATGTAAACAGAATTAAGTATTAAAGTATCTATTTGACGACCCGCCGCCGTTTGATGTAAAACCCTGGACTGCCAAATTAGACCTCTAATTTAACACACTCTAGTTTGAGTACCTATGGTATGTTACATTTTGAATGAATGAATGATTTTTTTTTTAATTTTTTTTTAAGTTGTTGTTGTCTGGTATTCATAGTAAAAGCCTTATCAGCTTCAGTATGGGATCAGAACACTATAATAAGTGCCTGTGTGTGTTATTGTTGATTAAACTGCATAAACATTTAAGTACATTTTTTAATGAAGCATTAATTCTCGCGTAAGCACAGTAAATGTTCCGTATCAAGTAGGCCATATAATAGGAAATTTTGACAAGGAACCGCTCTGAAATAGCGAAGGTCGGCCATCTTGGCAACGGCCATGTTTATTTACGTACGTACGCGAATGCCATCAAAATGCAACGCTGCCGGGGCCACGACACGTGCTTACATCAATATCACTAATACCCTAATACTTACTTTAATGTTCTTAATTATTATTGCTATGAAGGCTTAATTAAAAGCTGTCAGAATAATTCTGCATTCCATTAAATCATTAAAGGCACATAGATAAACTAGACTACGTACTACGACTACTTACGTGGCCACTTGATTACCTTAACACTTTCAGCGGAGCAGACTATCACTGTGTTTGTTTGTGTAGTAAGTTACATAGGTGTGAGTACTCGGTATAAAATTCCGGTAAAAATTGATGTAGTGCGGCACTAGAGATTTGGGAAATTAAAGGGATACGGCGCAGTGACGTAGCTAATAGAATTTAGTATGGGCCGCGAGCGTAATAGTACGTTCTGCATATAAATGAAAATTTTTCGCCGACGTGATAGTACGTTGCGCCAAATAATATTTTCAAAAAATGACGTACAGATACGTTGCTCCGATGAAAGTGTTAAATATATGTCTCATTGTGTGGTCCTGTCCCTGGATTATTTTGCTTGCTCATCAATCTCATCATCATCTTATTTAAGAGCTACGCTCTTATCCGTGGAGTATTCGCCAATCCTGTCTCTTTCCCGCTAGTTTCTTAAGTTTTTGCTTTACAACTTATAGTAAAAAGTTCTCGGAAAAATATTGTATTCTAGTTGTGTTGTATTTCACGATCACGCTATAAAAGCTACACTTTTAAAAATTTTGACTCATTAGAAATAAACTAAATAAGGTTATAGAGCTAGAGTAAATTGATTACCCACGAGTTTTCTTCACAGTGAGTTGCACACTTTTCTTGAGATGTATACGTTACTTAGGATAGTAGACTAGTGTTTCCACGTGAAATCAGGATATTTAAGTATACTGTAGTATTTGTATAAATTTTTTTATCTTTGCTCTACATTACCGGTTTTATTTTATTACTTACTAGCGACCCGCCCCGGCTTCGCACGGGTGCAATGCTGATGTATTCTAGACATACCTATAAACCTTCCACTTTAATCACTCTATCTATTAAAAAAACGCATCAAAATCGCACACTATCTATTAAAAAAAAATTGCGCAGTTTTTAAGATCTAAGCATACATTATATGTATGCTTATTTTATTTTTGGAGCAAGCCTAGCTTTGTTACTCATTTATTTTCTTTTTGGGAAGCTTATATAGAGTAAGTCAACTAAATTGTGGATAACCGTGATTCATAATGTTTGACTCGTTAAGCCTATTACGACAAATTTTAGGCAAGCCTATAATTCATCCATAAAATACCTTAGGTACCTCCATAAATTTTCCTTAGGAACTTACTTAGTTTAGGATGCGTTATGTTAAAGCTTAAAAGTAATATCTTAAATTTTTACTTACAGCCGTCCTGAAAAAGCAGTCGACGATACGAGACAAAGCTGAAAACGGGACATCGGAGCCCGTGGAAGAAAAACTAATTAAACCGTCATCAGTGAAGCTCACCACACCATCGAGAGCAGAAGAGAAATCTAGATTTACAAAATCTGCACTGAAATCCATTGACAAAATTCCAAAACTAGAAGGAAAACTTTCTATAGACGACAGTGCTAAAGACAAGGATGAGCCTAAACCTATTGAAAATATACCTATTGAAATCAAACCTGTCGAAAAAGTCCCAGAAAAATCTGCATTAAGAAGCGTCAGAACAATTGACGACAAAGCTAAAGAAAAATCAGTCACAATCGTAGACAAAAGACCAGTAGAAAAGAACGGACTAACAAAACCGAATACTTTCACTAATGACAAACCACAAACTAAAGTAACACCAAATTATAAAATACCTAGCAAATCTACAACTGCAAACAAAACGACAGTAAACGATAAAACACCGGTAAAAGTGGTTCCAAATTATAAAATACCTAGTAAAACAGCAACTGTTGATAAAACACCAAATAAAAGTACAGTTAATGAGAAATCACCGGATAAAAATACTGCTGTTAATGAAAAAACGCCAGAAAAGCCCAAAAATACGGTCGAGAAAACAATACCAGAAAAAACTAAAACTCCTATCCCAGAAAAAGCATCAACTGAAAAGACTACAAAGTCAATAATAAAAGAGCCACCCAGTAAACCAGCCACTAAGGCAGTCGAAAAACCTGTCGTAGAGGAGAAAGCAGACGAATCCACAATGGCAACTAAACCACCTTCTTCTAAGGTAGGAAATATCACCACTTAATCTTTCACTTCTTTTAAAACGTTTCATAGTTTTGGTGTACCTACAGTCATTCATTGAAAAGAAGGTTTGTTCAACGTCGTAGTATTAAAGTGTTTACATCTTCTAGGTGCTTAATACACTGGCTGTATAATTACTTTTCAGAGTTTGGGTATGGCTTATTATACGTGAATATATTCTGGATTTGGTTCAATTGTTCCTATAATTATATGGGAATATAGTTGTGAGGCAATAAGGCATGATTATACTCATAAACATAAAGTCACAGCTGTTTTCCCTTTCGGGGTGGTCTGCAACATTAATTGCTTACTACCCATGATATTTTAAAGGTAATTTTTAGCCTATTTAGGATTGATCTGTCAATCGGTGCAATAGGATAGCCTTCCAACTACTGTCAAGATATCATGAATCTGAATCTGAAAACCACAAGATTCGAAAGGATCCTAATATCTTTAAATTTTTCCAGCTGCCGCCTCGAAAACCATCTCTTCAGAAGCAGCCATCGAAAGACGAAATTGGGGCTGTGAAGAAATGGAGAGATCCATTACACGAACGCGTCAAAGAGAATATAGACAAGACACTGGCCAATGAAATTCCTAAAGGTCACACGCTAATGAAGAATGAAAGCTTAAGAAGTGAGTATCTTTCTCTTACCTAAATAATATATAAATAAAGCAACAATACGAAATGCCGAAAAGTTAAGAAACAAGTAGGGCTAAGTAGGGCCAAGCCACGCACGACAAATCGATTAAAATTATTAAATATAACATGCGCGCTCATTTTGCATACGCTAGTAACAAAAACAGAGGCACGTCTAGATTTTTGTCGATTTCTCGGGGGTGGCATACTAAGCCCCCTGGAAAGCAGATTCATTATTCATTAAAGATACCAAGAAAGGCCATCTTATTACCCCCCTGGAAACGTGCTTTTACCTGAGGAGCAATCCTGAATCGCACGTAAAATTGGAAAGCCTAAAAAGAGGCCTTATTATACTTGAAACAAAGCTCAAGTTAAAATGACACAAGTGAGTCACATGCGACCCACCTGTCCTAAGGAACAAAGCTATAATTATTTCAAACAATGGCAATAAACATAGGTGTCCATAGACGATCCGATCGGCAACTTACACAAAAACCAGACACACAAACACACACACAGCAGTGACAGCAGACAACAGCCAGCTTACAGATGTCCTAAATCTTCTGAACTCAAAAGATAATAAAATGAATCGAACGATTATAATAGAATCACCGGTGACTATTAGTTGAGTTGTGACACAAACATTGACACACTGCCACTTCCCCTGATTTATAATTAGCTTGTGACAGATTGAAGTATTCGATCGGCGCAAGCGCAGTGTGTATAACGATTGTTCGATCTTGGCAGTCACGATTGGTATAAATGAGATAATATTCCAAAGATGACCCAGTTGGATATCTGTAGAAAATCATATATGGGTCCATATTATACAATATTCTTTCTTTCTTTCTTGAAAGTAATTAAATATCTCAAATAACATAGATACATGCGAATGCCTATAGACACATTCACACACAGCTTTGATTATTTATTATAAGGACTAGCCTTGCGGTAGCATTTCCCCTCTGCCACGGTATAAGATCAATTAATCATGTTTATACCGTATCACTAAACGAGACAGCCTATAATTGCGAAACAATAATTTCGAACTTAGAACGTTTGGGGTTCACGCGAGACTACTTTTCATAATTCTTAACGTTCAAAATTAGAATCTAAAGTTATGGGAATAAAATCCAAATTTGCGGATTTCATGTTACCTCGCCCCCTGCAAAAAGTGGCAGAAATGTTTGTTAGTAGATTTACACGCGTAACTAGTCCCTATATAAGTAGTCAAAGACAGAGTCATAAAACTTTGTCTGTTAAGTTTTCACAGCCTATCATCTACTGAACCGATCTTCATGAAAGGACATCATCGGATTTGGATCAAAATGAGAAAGTGCGAGCCAAAAAAAAAGAATGCGATATTTTGTTAGGACTTGTTCGTCTAAACATTTATTATTATAGCACCAAAGCTGTAAGTCCATTGTCCTTGGTTTTATTTAAGTTCGAAAATCATGCCTTTTCATACACATTTTCAATGAAATTAGCTAAGGCTATATTCTGTTAGAACTAGTCTGTCTCAGCATTTTTAGTATGGTATTTTTTGTGCTATATCAGGACCATTTTCCTTGGTTTTATTAAGGTTTGAAAAATCTTTTTTTCATACATTTTTGATGAAATAAAACTTAAAGCTACAGCACAGCTTTCGTGCCATAATACTAAATGTTTAGACGGTCAAGTTCTAACAGAATAATTTTGTAAGGTGTTGTGATAATAATTTATGAATCGTGAATAAGAACATAGGCATTAAAAATCCACGCACATTACAAAAACACATTTGATGTACCCAACAATGGAAAATAAAAAAAAATTTTAAGACAACAATTTCTTTTTCCGTTTTCCTTAATAAGCTGACAGTTTTTTTTTAAGGGGATGATCAGACAATCAATCTGACAAACTTTCTCAAATATCCCTATTTGAGAAAGTTTGATTATTGATTAACATCGATAACGCGAAAAAAAATGTCGTTCGATACCAATACTGCAAACATACTCGAACCAAACGTATATGAAATAGCTGATTTCTTTGTTGCTATTTTGATGTTTGACTTTTTACTATTTTAATTTGAAAATATCTAGGGTATTCTTTATTCCACACCCTTAAAAAATATATATACTTACACTCATTTTTCGCCTCTACACTTAGCTCTACACTTTAATTATGTATCTCTTGAATATATCAACGTCGTTTACCTTTTCATCTCTTGTATGCCAGACGATTTGTGGTCTAAGTGCGATCCAAAATAGTCTCAGATGGTTCCGCGTGCATCGCGTCGCATGCGGATCAGGTGCAAATGATATACCGCATTGAAATTCGTGAATTCAAGATTTCCCAAGCATTGTGAAAAAGTGAAAGTTTCGTAATAGTTTTGATTATTAATAATATTGTCATTGATTTTAAAAATAAAATAGATACTCAGTGGTGTTAATTTAGTGCTACAATAATGGCGGAAACAGAAGAGGAGCAAAGGAATATGTTCAAAGGTCATGACATAGTTTATATCGGTTGTAGATATATAAGTACCGGTACTGTAGATAGACAATACCTTGCAAGCTTCATGGTTGTAGTTATTATGGTTGTGAGAATGTAGGTAGGTAATGTTCAAAAGGGAACTTATTGAACATAAAAATATTCGATATTAGTTATTTCAAATACAAATTACAATAAGATTTTACCATTAAAGCCTAGATGTAAGTATATTACTTACCAAACATTAAACCTACCTACCAAGGGCGAATTTTACTTGTAAAATGTTCATTACGATACAACTAAACTTGCATCTTAATCGTAATTAACTTTTTATAAGAAAAATTCGTATTGGTATGTAGAGGTATATTACAGTACGACCAGGAAAATAGTTCCGCTCGTCAATCTACGTTTGCGCAGAGCAGGCCCGAGTCCCCGACAAAACCCGAAGTCATATAATAATCAAAGGTTGCAAAGTCGGATAGCAGCGAAAAGGGCGCGAAATCAAATAATCCAATAGCGTAAACGGATTGAAGGTTGCACATCCTGATTGGTCAATATAATTTCGCGTGGTATTAAAATTTGGCAACTGCGAAGGTATATCGGTAAGACTTATAAACCTAGTACTACTGTACCAAACATTATACCAGAGAGTACTAGATTATTAGATTATACCTTACAGAGTACTAGATTATACCTTAGTTGAGTTTCAGTACGATACGATACGAGATAGTATGATACGATATCTACTCTGTTGTTTCGTGTGTGCCTTTAATGGTGAATAAAGATTCACAAGATATATCTTTTAGAAAAGGCCTATTTAGATATCAATTGCAACTTGAGATTTGTCTGTGATTATTAAGTAGGTATTGAATTCTCGGTTACACAACAATCTTCAACATACCTGGACTGCGATTTTTGAATCTCATTCCTTGAACTCAGCAGTTGAAAATGTCAAAATTACTATGGAGATATCTTTCTACATCTTTCTACTGCTGATTTGACTTTCAAAAATCATACTTCATGAGTGCGATTTTTGAAAGTCAAATCAGTAGTAGAAAGATGCATATCTCCATAGAAATAGTGACATTTTCAACTGCTGAGCTCAGCGAATGAGATTCAAAAATCGCACTCCTACTATGAATATTTTACATCCGACAAATTTTATTTATTTACATATTTTTACACCGATCCATCGAATATAAATTGTCAGTGTCCAAAAAGAAAAATAAGCAGCATTTATTTACCTTATTTTATTTACAAGCAGCTTTCTCTTACACTTCAACTTTGTAACTGCAAGTAATAAAGTTATTATTGGCCTAAAAGATAAATGTATTCCCTTACGGGACGTGATATTACTAGAACCAGGTGATATACATTTTTAATTTTAATTAATTTATTAATTTCATTTACATCCAATAAGGGGGGATGTTTTTTATTTAAATAGGTAAGTATAGCGTAAGTTTTCTTATTTATTTTTCTTTTACTTAGGTTAAGAATTTGTTATACTGTACCCATAGTATAAAAATTATACTGAATTTTTTATGTTTTGATGATCAGATATTACGACATTTTTATTAAGATACAATTATTTATTATCAGATTACTTATAAGATTATCAGACCTATAGGCGTTCGTTCACTTAAACCAGATAATAAGTAGATACTTAGTATAGGCCTATCTCAAAGCGCTATAGGTACTTATATATCCCTAAAAGATAGCACATAGGTAGGAACAAATATTATCATCTGACAAATAAAACACGCACTACACAACACACACACATTCTTTTGAAGGTGTTTACGATCGGTTATTAACCCCGAGAGAACTTTAAAAGCACAAATTAACCTGAACAACTATTGTCTACTACATTTGGTAAACCGCCAAAAAACTTTCTCAGCCGATTGGCAAAGATTTTCATGCCAAAAGATCATTTATTTGCCGCTACGCTATCTACACTTCTATAGGTAGGTAGAACTTCAAATTATGATGATGATTAGGTACCTATAAATTTTTTAGTTTATTTGGAATCACAAACAGCTACAAATAAACATAGGTACTTATACGGTGTAAATGGACATAGAAGAATAGACTTTCTATTTCCATAACTTTGTACTGTATTGTTTGATTCCCGTGATACAGGCGTTGCCTAGTGCAGTGGTCCATGTAAAAAATGCAATGTATCTTTGGCTGGCAAATAAATATTACTATTACTATTACTTATCTACAATATTATGATAACAGTTGTATAAGTATGTAGTTTACTAGCTCAGTCATTTCACGGAGTTTTTTTAGGAGGGGTGAGGAATAATTATGAATGGGACAATTAAACTGTAACCGGCACCGTTTAGTGACAAAAAGACTACTTATCTGAAAATAAATTTAAAAAAATTCGCTACGCAACATAGAAATCAAAATTGTATGTCCCAGAATCTAACTCTCATAATCTAATTAACATAAGTATGCACTCATTTTAATTAGATTTAACAATATAAGTTATATTTGAGCAACAAAATTAAAAAAATGAGGTACTTATTCATTAGAAAAATACTAGTATTTTTCAAAGCTTTAGAAGTTGACAATGTTTGAAGTATGTATAATGGTAAAGGCTTAAAAATGTGCAAACAGAAATTTACCATCAGGTTTTTTAGAACGAGATAAATGCTAAATTTTAAATTTGGGGATGTTGCTGACGTGATTTCTTTTTCATATCTGAGCTCAAATTGGCTCTTAAATACTATACCGTAAAAAAATATCAATTATTAATTAGTCCCAGCTCAAACCGTAAAATGACTGAGCTATACGTACAGCTAAACGTATGTACGCTTGCGTATGTGTTTTCTTTTTCAAATTTCCCGATGCGAGTCTAAGTAGGGTCACTATCGTAATTTTTTTCAAAGATTTCCTAAGAATAATTTACTGTAATTCATGTTCTAAGCGTTCCGTGATTGACTGACTGACTGACTGACTCACAGACATCGCACAGCCTAAACAACTGAAGATAGAATCATGAAATATGGAATATTATTCTAGAGGGGATGTAGGGATGCACTTAAACGAAGCGTAAACGCGGACGACGTCGCGGGTCAAAAGATATAGGTTCATTTACTAAATGAGATTTTTTTTTAAACAGGCTTATTAAAGCCGACGCCTCCACCGATGCCACCGCCAATGCCACCGAAGATGCCACCTCCGCCAGAATTCAAAAAGGCTCCCGTGGACCCGTCCAAACTAAAGAAACTCGAACAGCTTCGCAGCAGACCCAGGAGACGACCAGACTGGAGTGACATGATGAAAGAGGTGGAGGATGGCAAGAAGTTAAAACATGTTGTTTGCAACGATAGGTAGGTACAGTTGCTAATGGTTTACCTTCATACAAGTCCAGTCTACAAATGTTTGATGATTGTTCAAGCCACGCAAATTGACAATGGTCGGATCAAAGATGGGTCGGATTGTGTGACATTGCACTACGTCAAATAAGTCAATATTTTGGTGGCATCATACAGTACTGAAAGCTAAGCGCAAGCAAGCTTACTGTTTTTCAATTGAAGACCAAAAGATTCGCACTCATTAACAGTTTAGCCGTTCAGCGAGAAAACGCTGCCAGCATCTTGGCTACCCTCCCGCGCGGTCCAAACCTGCACCATATTTTAGGTTAAGTTAGTTTTATTTTCTAAGTATTTTTATTTATTTTTAATGTACATACTTACCTTCCTTTATTTGTCTTTAATAAAATTATATCAGCCTATTAACACTTGAAATCGTCTTATATTAGGAACATGAATTTCAAAATAACAATATAGAAGAGTGACACACCTAATCGCGTAGGTATATAAAATGCGCGTTAATTTTATAGTATTTGGATGAAAGCCCGCTGACGAATATGATCGTAAGCTCTCCCAACGGGACTTCAGTCAAATCAATGAGAATTCCCTACTTTTCAGTCTTTAATAAACGCTCACTAAATAAATGTGATAAGTGCCAACTAGTGCCAAGCGCGCCTTGAGAGATTATAGTTGTGTTGTCCGCGGCTTTAAATTTTGTTTTATCCTAAAAATAAAGCATTAGAGCCAACGAAATGGCTTCTGAATCATACATTCCGGTTCCGCCACCTTTCCCAGAGTAATGAGATATTATTTTGGACCCACCTTCTATTTACCTTAAGTGTTTTAAATAACGTTCTTGAACATGTGCCATCCCTGTGTTAACGCATAGTCTTCCTGTGTTTTCTTCTCCCCGTTATTCTCGTTATCCCCCCCGTTATCCCACGTTCCGGGGCAGTGAACGAGACACAATAGAACTTTTATTGTTATCACTGCTATAGCCGGTCACTGTCCCGGAACGTGTTAAAATTGCGATGAATTTCTCAACTAATATTATTGGTCGGATGTTTCAGGTCAAGTCCCATCATAACAACAACAGAATTAATCAAGAACAAAGGGCAATTCATCTTCGAGTCGGAAAAGCCGAACTCACACAACATTCTTCTGAAAGAGATCAACAAGGGTGTCAAACTCAAGAAAACGAAATGTAACGACAGGAGTAAGCCCAACTTGGAGGGGTTGAGAAAGTTCAGGAGGCAGATGACTATCGAGGAGCAAGTCCAGAAGTCTATGTCACAAGCTAATTTGGCTGCGTCGCCTTCCGGAATATTCGTTCCTGACCCTGCGGTAAGACTAACTTAAATATTACAATTTGCTGTTGGCCGCGACTCCGTCTGTTGGACCTTGAAAAATATATATTATGTGTCAATCCATAACATATTCGTTCAGCCGTGGATGCGTGATTAAGTGACAAACATCAAACCTTTCACATCTACAATTTCTTGGTGAGTATTATTAAATTCTACTCCTTCAGGCTCAGGTTTCAATGAAGCGGAGACGAGATGAGTGGGGCGATCAAGGCGATACATGCAGGGATAGAGCAAATGGATGGGTTGGCTTTCACATCTCATCAATGTGTTTTATCTATCCCTGTATGTCCCTGGTTGTCCTCTCCGTTTTTACTGAACCTAAAATTTGACTATTGGATCCTGCAAACTTGTACAATTACTTCAGTATAAATAATAATAATAACAATTGAGAGATAGACCACGCTTGGTGCATCCCATCGCATTTAGATAAAAGTGTCTAAAAGGGGCCTCTACGTGTTGGACCTGTGTCCCCACGCAAGCCTTCCCAAGGTCCAGGCTACGGCCCGTGAGTAAGCCTTTTACAGATATACATAATGATAATAATAAATATCTTGGATATTGTCGAATAAACAGTATATTTAAAAAAAAGTCCCATCTAAAGCATCTTCTTTTCTGAGCTTCCCCGAAAATAATGTTAAGTTTTCTGCTGCTATATAGGTACTCCACTACTCAGGATCAGGATATTCCCTATGCCCGGTTATTCAATGATTACAGAATTAATAAGAGAAAATCGTTTAAATGTTATAGGTTCCACCAGCCCCTGAAGAAGATGAAATTGATGAAATGGACGATATTGATAAGGTCAGAGATGACTTACAGTCTACAAAGCAACTTCTAGCTATTGAACTTAGGTAATTCGGTTAAGTTATTACCTATACTTATATATACCTAGAATAAAATAACTCTTACAAGTACGTCCCTACATTCTTACAAGAAATAATTATTTAAATGTCGTTTACGGCGATCATAACTAAATTGAAACAGATTAAGAGAGAGCTTTGGTTGGGCAGTCTAGCGCCTAAACTAAAGCATTAGCTTCTGCATTTAGTTTAAATATAACATAAATTTTGCCGTACTTAAATACAATAACGATTTATTTGTAAACAGGAATAAGGAAGCTCAAGAACGAGAAAACAAACGCCTTTTAACTAGAATACAAAATTTAGAAGCAGAATTAGCTAGAGAAAGAGCTTTAACCAGACAAGAGCAGCATAAAACTGTTATATCAGTCACAGACGCCTACGACGAGAGATTAGTGAACAGTCTTAAGTCAGAAGTGGAGAAGACGAAAGAAAACGCAGATAGCCTGGAGAAGCAATACCTCCAAGCGGCAGAAGATAGAGATACTGCGTTGACAGAATTAGAAGAAGTTAAGCGGAGGAATGCCGAGTTGGAGAAGAAATTGGAACAGGCACTTTCGGTAAAAATCTCTTTTAAACAATGATATTATTTTAAGTATTTCCCATTATGATCGGCTATATCATGGTCAGATGAATTTCAATGCCATTTTATATTTGAGGCTACAATGGATCGAGGCACCGTGGATGCGTGATTTTTATCTTACCGTAAATATTTTAACGCATTTAGGTCATATTTATTTAATACATCAAAATAATCTTTTGTTCATAAACTTTGGTTCACTTTTCGGAAAAGAGCTGCGTATTATTACTAATACTTTAACTCATTGCATTTTTTACTACCCATTGAAATATTTAAGTCATATTACCTAGTTAGTTTAAAATAATATTTACCCACGTTAGATACCCTCAAAAACTGTCGAATTAAGAACTTAAAATTGACCCATTCAATATGACAGCATCATACTGGTGTTATGGATAAAAATTTACACCTTATAAAGAAGCTATGAGATACTAAATAACTAATACTTATAACGCTTTGCTATTAACTGTACAAAATGCGTAACTAACTTTGCAGAGTTATATCGTAGAAGAAGCACCGGAAGAACCTTTATCGTTCTATCAGAAGAGACAACTAGAATTTGAGAAGCAGTGTAGGTTGCTGGACATTGATATTAATTCTGACGAAGCTCACGCCTTGAGGAAAAGCGCTGCTAAAAGTAACATTGCTTATAACGCTTCTAACGCTTATACTAATAATTACAATGAGGTAATGCTTTTTAATTCATTTATTATGCATGATACACATGGTACACACTAGTACAGTATAGTATAATAATGGTACTTTAATCTAAATAGAACTGTAACTATTTAGATTAAACTAATAAATTAAACTGCATAAACATGGTGTAAACAAATTACCGCAAAACTTGCATCATTTTTTATCGAATAGAAATGAAAGAATTACATTATTTATACCTAGGTTAATATAAAAATACAATTAAAACGCCTGCCACACATACGGAATTCCGAATTAGAATTGTAATTTTGTATCTAGGATTTGATGCCTCCGTAATTCCAAACGAAATTCTGGAGGGCGCAATCGATACGAATCAATCCTAAAATTATGGATAGCTAATCAAGCAAATAACATAAATGTTCTTGTGACTGTCGAAACCTGACTCATCATAAAATAGAGCGATTTAAACACTCTTGAATGGAAGACTATTAATGCACAAAACAATATAAATATTTAAGCTGTTAGCCAAATAAGTTTTAACAAAAAATTAAAAAGTTTTCAATGGATTTCAGGGTATCATGCCAACAAACGTCGGTTCAAGAAGATCAAGCCATGCAATCAAGCAGCTCTCTGTTACCAGAGATGATAGCTTCGAAGAGGAAGAGGACTCCGAACCAGAAGAGGTAAGAAATTATATTTTTTTAAAAAAGGTTGCCAAAGGATACAGTCTCTATTTAAATAGTATAAACTTCATATACCCCTAAGAGCCCTACTCCCTTCCTTGTTATTTTAGGCCAGGCTAATCCATATACGATACCGAAGGCCGAAATAATCATCGGAAGCTGAGGCCGAAAGATCCGTGACCCGCGTTGGAAACAAATGAAAACCACCTACCTACCTCAAAAAATTTAGACGAACGCTCCAATCCTGGTGTTATACTACTATACATGCTATTCTAAAAAAACAACGACCTACTACCCAACGTCGATTACTGTCACCACATTATACCTGGTGTGGGACTTAAGGTGCTATTACAAAATATCGGAAATCAACTTACCGGTTACACAAAGAAAGATTTCTGCGTTCCTCGTAGGAGAAGCAGATTTCTATAGCAAAGGAATTTATCCAGAAGACCTAAAACCAGCTATAATAATACCAATCCAAAAAAAGCAGAAAGAGATAAAATGGAAAACTATAGACCAATAGCTCTCATTTCCATTTTCTCAAAAATCTTTGAGAAGGTTATCTATAATTCACTATATGCGTTTATTGAAAAACATGACATACTGGTCAATGAACAAAAAGGATTTCGTAAAAATAAATCTATTAACATGGCTATACATGACCTGCTAAATCCTATATTGCTCAGTATGGACAAAAGAAAACCGATCTGCGCAATATACATGGATATGACCAAGGCCTTCGATTATGTTAACCACAAGATTTTGCTTAACAAACTGGATGGGTAAGGTGTTCGTGGGAACGTGCGCGACCTCATTGAATCATATCTATGCAATAGGGATCAAATCACAGAGATCACATTTGTAAATCAAAGTACAGCACAAGAAGAAAAGTATAGATCTAAAGCTCGCAAAATCCTACATATATATACCCCAAGGCAGCGTCCTGGGACCCTTTCCATTCCTACTATACATTAACGACCTGCCGAAACATGTCCAATACCCAATGGTCTTATTTGCTGACGATAGCACGGTTGTCATACAATGTCAAGATAGAGCCACATATGAAACTGAAATAAACAGAACAGTTGCAACTATAATCCAGTGGTTGAATTGTAATTCTCTTCTTGTTGAATTGTAACCTCGACAAAACAAAGGTCATGCAATTCTCACAAAGGATACCTGCGATGAACTTAAACATTAATTACCAGGGACAAAATATAGAATCAGTTGCTAAAACAAAATTTCTGGGTATCACTATAGAGAAAACCTTGTCATGGGAGGCACATTCCGAATCAATATACAATAAACTTAGCAAATATTCTTTTGCCCTCTATAAACTATCGAAGGTTGTCTGTAGAGAGGCCGTATTGGCGGCCTACCATGGGTTCGTGGCTTCGACGTTGCGCTTTGGTATAATTTTCTGGGGTAACTCCACATCGCAGGAATCTATACTTAGGGCGCAAAAAAGATGCATAAGGGCAATCTGTGGCCTTGATGTAACAGATAGTTGTAGAAAACACTTTAAAGATCTGAATATCTTAACATTTCCAAGTCTTTACATTTATGAAGTAGCAATATTTGTAAGGATGAATAGCGACTCATTTAAAACTGCAGGTCAGGTTCATAATCTAAACTTACGCAACAGACAGAGACTGTGCATAGTACCATCACGCACGCACTTATATACCTACCACAATGCTCAACCATGTTTCAGCAAATAAATATTTCAGATTTCTGATTTCTAAATTTTAATTAACTAGGTATATAAATTTCCTAATTACAAAATCTTTTAAATTAAATCTCTTGGAATAGAACAAAGAATGTGTCGAAGCAAAGAAATTAAGATCCCAATTTCAAATTAAAAAAACAATTACAGGAAGAAAGCGAAGAGAAGAAACAGAAGCGAATGGAGAAAGAGGTTCGGAACATGAGGAACAGGATCCGGCACCTGAAAGAGAAGCAGGACCACATGAAACGGGAGCGCATGGGCTTCAAGATGTGCTTGAAGAACCAGCAGGCTGCTCTCAAGTTAGTTGTGTCCCTTGTTATTCTAGGAGAACTTAAGAATCACGACTACCTACTCCTAGATCCTTTTTGAAATTAATCATTTATCACCAACGT
Organism: Agonopterix arenella; assembly: GCA_927399405.1. Taxonomy (NCBI): domain Eukaryota; kingdom Metazoa; phylum Arthropoda; class Insecta; order Lepidoptera; family Depressariidae; genus Agonopterix; species Agonopterix arenella. Next base: position 9,006,291 of record OV656710.1, read on the forward strand.
CTACCACACATAGAGCGCATCGAAACAATACCTAGGTACCTATAAAAAAATCAAATTATAATGACAATAACAATGCCAAGCTAATCCATTAGGTAGGTCAAATTATAACGCTTTGAAATACTGACATAACTCAGAGTCCGGTGTAGAAAAAAGACACTCTACGTTTTGCAATGCTTATTTGAAATCCACCAATTTCATGGGCACGTGTGGCGTAGACTAAATGTATACACCCTCATTACAAGAATAGCCTCGTGAGTCGTGTTGTGCGCTCCAATAAGGGGTACGAAGTAGAGATTGATGATGATAAGACCGATTCTGAATTCGAAAACCTAACATTGATCACTAATGTAGGTAGGTACCAATATAAATACATTCTTTATTAAACTATCTCCATTCTGTTACAGAGAAGCAAAACGAAAATACAAGGAATTGAAACGCGAAGTAGACAAAATGGCGGCCATGATGAAAGAGGTCGGCTCAGATGAGGAAGACGACGAAGAAGAGGAGGAAGAGTCAGAGGACGAGAAGAAGAGTGAGAGCGAAGAAGAAGAGACCGAGACAGAGACAGAACAGGACACTGAAAGCGAGACGGAGAGTGAAAGTGAACCTGAGGTAGGTTTGTCAATCGTATCTTCTTTAGACACCTACCGTAGATAAATAAGATAGTAGAACGAAAGAATCTTCTTTGCTAGAAAGACTAGTTTTCTTTGTCCCATTCCTCCACTTCACTATACGTATACAGGGTCCTTCTTAATACGCTGACCCTTTTTTAAGGGGACGATAAGACCATCATACTGAACAACTTTCTCTATGAGACCAACATCGAAATCGCGAAAAAAAAAGTCCGCTGTCCCATACATTTGGCTCGAGTAGGTTTGCAGTTTTGTATGGAAGAGGTGATTTTTTTTCGCGATTTCGATGTTAGTGCCACAGAGAAAGTTGTTCAGTTTGATGGTCTAATCAAGCCCTTAAAAAAATGTCAGCATATTTCGAAGGACCCTGTATATCTAGGACATTAACTAAAAAGAACTCGCAGCTATCCATTATATTTTTCGACTAGGTAGGTATTCAGACCGCCTTTATTTTGGCTAATAATTTTACTACACCAACAAAACAGCATGTAGAGGAGGGATGATACATTTCAAATGAGATGAGGCATATGTAGTGACTACAGAACCTGGAACTTATACCTATAAATATGACTATATTGACAAAGAACGATGTAAACAATCTTTTAGATTAGGTACCTGTGACAAATTTTTCTAAAAGTCAACAAAGTGGGTCGCCCCAGGCATAATTGGAACGATGTAGATATTATAGTGGAGGCTGATTTATATGAACTTCAAGCCACCTACTGGCGAAAGGTCACGCAGGGTCCGGGAAAGTGACGTTTATAGTTAGCTAATCTTTCTTAACCTTTGTTTCTTCCACAGGATGCTCCAATAACAAAGAAGAAGGAGAACCTAACTACGCGACTCAAACGTCACGAGACTAGAGTGAATGCGTTGAAGAAAGGCAACGCACTCCTCATGGCCAACGTCGACCGGATCCAGGACGATGTCCTCAAGCAGAGGGAAGAGTCGATGACGCTGCAGAAAGAGTTGGATTCGCTAATCGATGACCTTGAGTAATACGGGCATTGTGTTAAACGCGATGTTAGGTCGAACACTCAATGCTGGCGCGAACATTTTTTGAACAAATTCTTTTACGCACTGTGAAAACACGGTTGCAAACCTGTAGAAATCGCTGTAGAGTGTAGACTACAGACTTGAAGTGAAACGTTATTTAATTGTAGAGAATCGCATTCGATAACTTGGTAACGAGAAAAACTATTTTTTAGATGCCTACCAATGTTTCATAATACGCACACACACTATGCCCTGCAATGGGATGTATGAAGCTGATTATGGTGATATTTCGTAATATCTGAGCATACGCTTAGAGATATTCCGTATGTGATTGAAAAAAGTTGAGCGGCCTCGGAACAAGTAATCTGAAGTAGAAGCAATAGGTACCAATGTTCGCGCCAGCTTTCAAAATATATTTCTAAAACCTACATATACTATCTTTCACAGTCCTACAAACTGTTGGCAAAGCCTTCCTTTTGTGTTCCGTAGGTTTTACTAAGGTTATAATTAGTTATTTCCATAAACTTAATAATATACCTACTAGTATATTAAGTTTATGGTTATTTCCATGCTATTCTCGGCTCGCTTCAACAAGCCTTGATCTAGAACGGACGAAAATGAAGCTTTAATATCATGAAAATTTCAGTTGAAAAAATGCAATGTTACCGACATGATATGTACTTTAATTTTTACGTAAAAATTGTTAATAATATCTATAAATTTACGCTTCTAAAACTTACCAAAGGCTCTCACTATTCTAATTATGAATGATGTAATTTAATAAATTAAATTAATAATTTATTTCGTAATTAACACTCATCTCAAATCCTACTACCCGTTTCGAATACCTATTCTAAAATGAATGGTGGTAGGATTTTAGTTACCTACTTGTGATAAAGCTTTTCTTCCTAAAAAATATGTTAGCTAAAAGTATTAGATAGTAAATTGTTTCCTAAAGTCATAATTGCGCCTTAGAAAACCCAAAAACGGTCGATGTGATACTGATTTAAAGCGCATGTAAATGATAAACTGAGTCCAGCAGTGGACTAACGCTCAGTTGCAGAAACGCTCATTAGAGTTAATCTTCCATTGAATCTCTTGCTAGCTTTTACTGCGTCAACAAGACAAAAAGTGACAGATGGAAGATTTATTTTAATGAGCGTTTCTGCAACTGACCGTTAGGTACTATTTTAGGTCGAGATGCAGATACGTCTTTTCAGTTTTAGTTTCAACTTAGGGTATAGAATGGTCGAATATGCATGGATTTTGACTTGCGGGATTTTAACACGGGACTTTTGCGGGACTTATTAGAAAGTCTCTAAATCTCAGCCTTTAGTCGGGCGCACTCTTGCGGGATTTTAACTTATTAAAAAGTCTCTAAATCTCAGCCTTTAGTCGGGCGCAAAGAGAATGTAACTCACTACGTTTTATGAGTCGGGACTTCCATACTAAAAACTGGTCGTGACCGATGATCCAGAATGTATGAAACGTGTGCAACCGATCAAAGAAATTTAATGGCGGCGGTGCGCGTTTCTTATAAAGTTTTTTTGTTAGAGAGTTGCGCGAGCCTGATCGGGCGCACTTGGATGACTGTCCTGACTAATCAAGAAAACTTTAATTACAAGTAGTTAAGTAGGTACAAACAAGAACCTATCTCTATCTGTTTTTGTAGGTACTTAAGTATCTACTTTGTAGGTAGTTGTACCTAAGCGTCTGAACAAGATGTCGTATCTTCCCTTTTTGGTTTGCTCTAAGATTATGCCATATCAATTTTAACTACTAAAATAATAGGAACGTACTTAATTACAGTGCGGTGTCCCTGTACCTATACCTACTAATTTTTACTATGATGTGATTTGTATATAATATTGTATAAGATTACCTACTTTATATCACTTTTTCTATTATAAAGTATTGTATTTCAAAAATAAGCACAAATTAAACTTTTACACCATATTTTGTACATTTAATGAGTTTCCCGTAGAGTTTACCTAGTTTCCCATGTATAATATTTAAATGCAGGTTTCTTTGAATGTTTAGATGATTAAATAATGACCACAAACTAATTAGAAGAACTACATAATGACCGAATAATAGTACATTATGGTACAAGTGTGTAATGTTGGTGATTACCGCTGAGGCGGTCTTAAGAGAGCCGAGGACGGTAATCTAATCATCAATACACACGTGTATCATACGACGTTTTTCAACACACTTGTGAAGAAAATAATAATAAAAAATCATTTTATTTAGTAAAAAAAAAGTTTATTTAGAGAATTTATTTGTACTATTGAATATGATCTTTTTTGTATCGAAACTTTTTTAAGAACAAAGCAACTCAAGAACTCAACCAAGAAGTTTAGATACCTACTATAAAAAACCTATAACTCACTTGTGAATAATAGTAATGAAAAAGTCACAGTTTGACTATAGGTGTCATTATGTTCTTAATTGCGGTGAAATAAGGGCCATTTTATGAGCAAGTGTGTTGAAAAAGGCTTTTCTACAAAGTTTTATGCTTGCTATTTGTATTAAAACCAAGGAATAAACTACTCTCTACCGAGAGATTAAAACGGTATTGAAAAACATAGAGCTGCATAATTTATTCATAGAGATAGTAAGTACGACGTAATTTATTATCTTATTATAAACCGGAGACGTAGCATACGAAGGTTGGTACTTTGAATTGTTTTGTTTTTCGAAAAGAACACGTAAAGTATCTAGCGTCTTTTATAGCAATGGCAACACTTTGTCAAGGAATAAAAACAATTTTTGACGTTTGAAGTTTTGTCTATGGTAAAAGCAAAGGCGATGATGCCAGGTTAGGCAATTTGTCGCTAAATAAGCTGTCCTATGGGCCTGCTGGTGACTGAAAAATGAAAATGGTGACGAAGTGTTATTTTCAACATTTTTATTGTTAACATGTTTCACAGTTTGTAGAGAACGAGATTCACTTATCTGCAAAAACTGAGATCAATAATTGTCCAAGTAATTGACTAGAATAAAAGAAACACTTGGATAAAGACAAAAACCAACAAATGCTCAATACCTTGACTAGTTAACGGCTTTTAGGCAATTTTACTGTTTCTAAAAGGGGCAATTTATTTGTTACTTGGGCCGAATTTTTTTGACAACTTTGTTTAACCCGGACTTGGCAACACTGAAAATTTCAAATTCATCGAAAGTCAAAACAAGCCGTTGCATTAGTGAGTTTTTGTTTGCACTGAACAAGTAATCACTAAACGTAGTGATTACTTGTTCAGTGTTTGTTTGCTCTTGTTTTTTGGATGCGAAAGTTGTTTTCGTTTTCTGTATAGTACTCTAGAAATCCTAAGCTCGCTTGTTTTGTTCAAAAGATCAAAATAACAATTTTATTAAAAATGCCGCCAACGGATGCTGAAGCACCTCAAGCGGTTACCGCGGCAAAACCAAACCCTCGAAATAATCCTACGATGTTTAAAATATTCCAAAATGTTCAATATAACGTTGTCCAACACAAGAAGTACGTGAAAGAGATGATAAAACTGTATAAAAAGGTAAGTTTTTCGTAAAAAAAAAACCTATTCATAGTTTGTAACCGAAAATCGGTTCAGTTTGAGGGTGACAATTTTCTAAAGTACAGAAGTACTTAATTCAGACTAATCCAAAACCCAACCATTTCTTTTTCACATTCATTACATTATCTATAAGTAGAAATGGATAAAATCTGATATCAACAAATTGGAGTGGAGTAAACGGGAAGACCTTGACCCTATACAAAGTGTAAGGAAAAGTATCATTAACCTTTAAACCAAATACTCTACCCATCAAACTGAATAACTTTTACTATGGGAGAAAACCTGTCAGAACAAAAAACGCTGTCTGAGTCTGAGTTGTGTAGGTATTGCATTTTAGTATGCAACGTGGATGTTCAAAGTTTCCAGAATATATCTGACTCCGTAAGCAAAGGGTGAATATGGGACCCTATTCATAAGCCTATGTTGTCCGTCCGTCTGTCCGTCCATCCGTCCATCCGTCCTACCTATTTAGGGCTGCAACTTTTGAACGGTAATAGCTAAACAGTTGAAATGTACACGGAATGTGCATTAATATGTTAATATGACATTTTTAGCTAACAAATCTATTCTATACTATTATAAAACTGTAAATTTAAAAAAAAGATGTTTGAAGATATTAAAAAAAAGTTAGGATATGGTTTTTATGTATCCCTAATTCCATTTCACCAATTTTTGGATTTTTTGTCTGTCTGTTTGTTTGTTTCTTTGAACGAGCATCACGCAAAAACTACTGAACCGATTATGATGAAACTTTTTTTGTTTATGATCTGACTTAAAATCTGGTATATAATTTGTGCGGACGAAGTCGCGGGTTAACGCTCGTACTATTATAAAACTGTAAATTTAAAAAAAGAAGTTTGTTTGTTTGTTTGATCGAGCATCACGCAAAAACTACTGAACCGATTTTGATAAAACTTTGTTTGTTTGATAGCTTATGATCTGACTCAAAATCTGGTATATAATTTGTGCGGACGAAGTCGCGGGTAAACGCTAGTTAATTATAAAAATGACAAAAAGTAAAAAATTAAGGGGGATCAACAAGAAACTAGTTTTTCGCTATGTTTTTTCTTCTCGAATACAGTTAAGGTAAAATATTGCACCAAAAGTGCTCCTCTTGCCGCTGCTCGCTGCTGCTCTTTGAGTGTAAATTGTCCCTAAGGGTGCATCTAACTTAGGCCGGATTCGACCAAACTTTGATTTATAGAAGAGTAACTATACAAGGAACAATTTAACTCCTAGTGTTTACTCCGAAATAACTTCACTTGTCTTCTACCACTCAAAACCCATACTAAAAGAACAAATGTATAATCCACCTAAAGAAAGAAGTCATTGTATCCGTACGTATCTGTATGAGGTTATACAGTTTTAATTTGTTAGGTGTCTTTTTATTTTAATTTTTTTAATTATGTGACATTGACATTTCATTAGTCTCGTTATAAGTTTTACACCGTCAAAAATGGCCGTGTAAAATTTACTCTCAACTTATTCATAGATTAGGGTTAGTAAAATGCAAAATCAGTTTACTCGAGAGTAACCGGCGACTTAATCTATGAATAAAATTTACTTGTGTTTGGTCAAATCGGGCCTTAGTTGATTAGGTTAGCGAGGAGTTACAAGGGAGTTAGTAGTAGTTTTCTAACCCTTTCTTACCATCAACAGTTAGATGAGGATTCTTTCCGAGAGAGCTTCAAGAATGCACTACAGTATTTATTTACGTTTGGAGATACGAGCGCTAATGTGGACCGCGTCGTGCAGTTCGTGGCCACATTCTGCACTTCCCTTGACGACGAAGAGGAATTCTTGATCTTCATTTGTGACATTATCTTTGATGTAAGTATGAAGATGAATTATTTTTTACATCCTTTTATTTTATTTTCGTTTATAAATAAAATAAAATAAAAGGATGTAAAAAATAATTCATCTTCAAGAGAGGTAGACCACCGAGACGATGGGTTGACGACATAAGGCAGGTTGCCGGAAACACATGGCACAGAGTTGCAAGCGACAGACAAGAATGGAGAAGGTTGGAGGAGGCCTTTGCCGACTGGCAAACGGACATACAAAAAACGAGCAAAGCACAACTACTAGATTAAAAACATGTTGGATGTCCGATCAAGGGCTTATATTATTATATTATATTATTATTTATTTTATTTATAGCCCAGGCTTTTTATGGAGTTTCGTTAGGCGGAGTAATTATTAATTGGACTTTTAAAACTGTAACCGGCACCATTTAGTGACAAAAAGACTATCTTAAAAAATATTTTTAAAAAATCGCTACGCAACATAGAAATCAAAATTTTGTGTCCCAGAAGGCTTTTAAATTATTAATATTAATACCGATGCACTCATTTAACAATATAAATTGTTTTTGAGCAATAAAATTTAAAAAATGAGGTATTTATTAGAAAAAACGAATGTATTTTTCAAAACCTTGTAAGTAGACAAAAATATTTACACCATGTTTAAAGTATTTATAATGGTAAAGCCTTAAATATGTGCAAAAAAAATTTACCATCTGGTTTTTTAGAACGAGATAATAGCTAAATTTAAAAATTGGAACTATTGCTGATGTGATTTTTTTTTAATTTTGGCACATTTTTAGGCTCAATTTGGCTCTTCAATATAAATATTATACCGAAACAAAAAATCAATTATTAATTAGTCCTTTTTGTCATTGCTGTACAGTCCTTCCTATATGAAAGCAGCACACGCGTCTGCGGACTTTACAATAAAACTGAGTAGTACCAAGATTATAATTCTTGCGGATGTACCTGCGCAGTTGACTATTATTAAAACTGAGCGCCAATCATGATACTCTACGGTTACCCGCCAAAAATTATCGGCTTCTATTTTTCGATTGATTTCCGGCCTGACGTTGACCGACGCCATCTACATTCGGTCATTAGACTGCACGGCAATCAATTTCCCTCTTTAACAGAGTAGCCATAAGGTTGATTATATTATCAAACGGTTTCTTCTAGCACCGTCAGGAAATGAAATGATGGTCCCTGGCTTTTCCTGGTCATCCACTTCTGCCATATATCTGCCAGATGTGTGAACTGCAGCGTGCAGATGTGTGTATATCTAAATATCTCCACTGTCAAAAACTAAGTGAACTCTACCAAAGCCTACAGAGATAGGATCACTCACCATATAAATAAGCTGGCTTTGCTTCTAAGCGTAAGACTTCTAAAACCCAAGAGAGACCAAATGATGGCAGCTTGTTAGTGGAAAGGAACGCCTGCAACCATCGCTTCATAAAAAAGAACTGCTCATGGTCCCTAGACCGATAAAAAAAAAGATGTGCGAACCAGGCTTCGTCATGAGTAGTGCGACCATCTCTTATTTTCTCCACCATCCTCTTCTTTATGCACCTCCAATACCAATATTATTTACTGGTGTTATATTTACAGTGTCAATGTGTGTCCGGTCAATCTGTGAGGTACAGAGCAAGTCAACTATTAGCTGCTCTACTGTCTGCTCTCGGAGAAGATGCCTCGCTTGATGATGACCTCTGCGACAAGCTCCTGGCTTCCCAGGTAATGTACTTATCAATCTGTGAGGTACAGAGCAAGTCAACTGTTAGCTGCTTTACTCTCGGAGAAGATGCCTCGCTTGATGATGACCTCTGCGACATGCTCCTGGCTTCCCAGGTAATGTACTTATCAATCTGTGTGGTACAGAGCAAGTCAACTGTTAGCTGCTTTACTCTCGGAGAAGATGCCTCGCTTGATGATGACCTCTGCGACAAGCTCCTGGCTTCCCAGGTAATGTACTTATCAATCTGTGAGGTACAGAGCAAGTCAACTGTTAGCTGCTTTACTCTCGGAGAAGATGCCTCGCTTGATGATGACCTCTGCGACAAGCTCCTGGCTTCCCAGGTAATGTACTTATCAATCTGTGATGTACAGAGCAAGTCAACTGTTAGCTGCTTTACTCTCGGAGAAGATGCCTCGCTTGATGATGACCTCTGCGACAAGCTCCTGGCTTCCCAGGTAATTTACTTCTCAATCTGTGAGGTACAGAGCAAGTCAACTATAAGCTGCTCTACTCTCTGCTCTCGGAGAAGATGCCTCCCTTGCTGATGACCTCTGCGACAAGCTCCTGGCTTCCCAGGTAATGTACTTATCAGTCTGTGAGGTACAGAGCAAGTCAACTGTTAGCTGCTTTATTCTCGGAGAAGATGCCTCGCTTGATGATGACCTCGCGACAAGCTCCTGGCTTCCCAGGTAATGCACTTATCAATATGTGAGGTACAGAGCAAGTCAACTGTAAGCTGCTTTACTCTCGGCTCTTGGAGAAGATTCATGATGACCTGTGCGACAAGCTCCTGGTTTCCCAGGTAATGTACTTATCAATCTGTGAGGTACAGAGCAAGTCAACTGTTAGCTGCTTTACTCTGGGAGAAGATGCCTCGCTTGATGATGACCTCTGCGACAAGCTCCTGGCTTCCCAGGTAATGTACTTATCAATCTGTGAGGTACAGAGCAAGTCAACTGTTAGCTTCTTTACTCTCGGCTCTTGGAGAAGATACCTAGCTTGATGATGACCTCTGCGACAAGCTCCTGGCTTCCCAGGTAATGTACTTATCAATCTGTGAGGTACAGAGCAAATCAACTCTTAGCTGCTTTACTCTCGGCTCTAGGAGAAGATGCCTCGCTTGATGATGACCTGTGCGACAAGCTCCTGGCTTCCCAGGTACTGGACGTTATTAATTAATTCTTTTTTTTTTCGTCGTTCGTATACTGTCTAGAGCAGACGTGTGCACAGATTTTGCAAAAATAATCAATATCAATACTCTGCCAAATACAACCCAATTTCGTCGGAAATAATACTTATACTGTAACAGTGTAACTTACGTAATAATAATAAACAAAAAGAAATTGCTAAAAGTGACAAAAATGTTATGACTTTTCATAACTGGTGAGGGCACAAGTGAACAATAGAAAGTGACGATACCTCGTGCGCGCAGCGTCCCTCCTCACCTCGGGTAAAAGAGACAGTTCTGATTTTTCGTTGCACCAGGGCTGCAGTGAATGTGTGAAGTGATGTCATTCGTAACACAGCTGTACTTACGTGTGCGTCAGTTGCAACTACGGGAATAGTGTGGACCTTACCCAATATTAGTTAAATAAGACTAGAGAGAAAAAAACATGAGTTCACTACGCTCACCAACTACTCTCTGCCTCCGTGGTCTAATGGTTAAGAGTATTGGCTCTCGACACGGAGTTCGTGGGTTCGATTCATTTATAATTAACGAGCGTTAACCCGCGACTTCGTCCGTACAAATTATATTCCAGATTTTAAGTCAGATCATAAGCTATCAAACAAAAAAAGTTTCATCAAAATCGGTTCAGTAGTTTTTGCGTGATACTCGTTAAAACAAACACACAAACAAACAGACAGACAAAAAATCCAAAAATTTGTGAAATGGAATCAGGGACACCTAAAAACCATATCGTAACTTTTTTTTTGTTAATATCTTCAATGTACAGACAAACTTCCTGTTACAGTTTTATAATAGTATAGATTGACTCTTGCTTATGCGTTAGCACTGCATTTCCGCCAGTGTCAAGTAGTTTATGGGAGAATCTATCCCAATCTCAGGGATTGTTTTTAGTCACGAACAAGAAGAGATTGAGGATTGCGGAGCCTCGTGGCAGACAAAAACCACTTTTAAAATACATTCTCGAAGACTATTCACCGCTTAAATAATTTATCGACTTTGGTCTTTGGTTTTTGCTGTGTCTGTCTTTGTGCTTTTGCTGTCTTAACTTCATAGGTAAATAACTACAGAGTAGGTACTCAATTAATGTAATGCCACTAACGTCTAAAATAACTTATAAAATAGTATAACAATGTCTTACATTGTGCGGCGATGTATAAAGGACAACGTTTCAACACTTTTGCTGCTAAGCTCAAAACCATGATCCTCGAGCAGTGCTGAAACTGACGCCCCCCGTGTGTCGTGCGCACAGTCGTAACGTAAAAAGACCAATGCGGCTCACCTCGTGGGTCACCCGCACAGGCGTAAGGTTTAGGTGACTCACGCTGTAGGTCATGAGCACAGGCGAAATGCAATAGAACTTGACCCCCCTCGTAGGTCGTGCGCGCAGTCGTAACATTGAAACGATAAATGTGGCTCGCGTCGTGGGTCACCCGCGCAGGCGTAAGGTTTTCGGTGACTCACTCGGTAGGTCATGAGCATAGGCGAAATGCAATTGAACCGGCTCGTTACGTGGGTTCTTCAGCACTGCGGCCCATTTGTCGCCGACCTACGGCGTAGGTCGTCAGCAGCGAAAGTGTTAATAACTCTAATAATTGCATACATATTTGATTTAAACTCACGACGATAATCCTTTTCAAGGTGGTCGGAAGCGTTGCTACAACTAACAGCTGTCTTGCTTACATGCCAGCTGCTTTGTAACAAGGCTCAACTTTACTAGCTTAATAAAACATTAAAAACCTACAAAAATTACATACCTACATTGCCCCTTTGTCCGTCGTTGCCTACCACTTTTGACTATTTATTATAAGGACTTGCGCTAGCATTTCCCCTCTGCCACGGTATAAGATCAATTCATCATGTGCATTTACATTAAATTTTATACCTTATAACTAAACGAGACAGCCTATAATTGCGAAACAATAATTTCGAACTTAGAACGTTTGGGGTTCACGCGAGACTACTTTTCATGATTTATAACGTTCAAAATTAGAATCTAAAGTTATGGTAATAAAATCCAAAGTTGCGGATTTCATGTTACCTCGCCCTCCACGACCGAACCCACGACCTCCGTGTCGAGAGCCAATGCTCTTAATCATTAGACCACGGAGGTTGTCCACCATTATTCATGAGAGGAGGCTACCCTTCAGAGGAATCCAACAGGCTATATCTTGCTTATTTACTCAATGACTTTCAGTTTGTTGTTATGAATTATGTCCATTATCAACCAACTACTGATAGACTGATCTTTCATCAAATAAACCACAAACAACTTTAAACTCTATTGCTAGATGCAAAGGCTTCAAGACACGCGAGGCGCCGTGCGATGCCGAGCTGCTCTCGCGCTGCAACGCCTCCAGAACCCTCCCGACGATGAAGTTACGCGCGCTTATCGGTTCCACATGAGTTGCGACCCTAGCTCTTCCGTTAGAAGGTACATATTTGAATACAAGGTATTGAAACAAACAATTTTATGGATATGTGTTTGTGTTCCTGAATTATAATGCATGTAGCTCCTAAAATAGACCATCTCATTTATTTCCATGGGTAGTACCAGGCGACTTTGGAATCAGGTTTTTTAGGTAAGGATTTTGTGAGCGATTGACTAGCCATTTAATCCTGAAAACGTTAATACGATCAGAAAAGTAGACTTTGTTACTGTTTAACTTTTGAAAAGGGAAAACGATCGTGAATTATCTATGGTAACTATACAATCATTGATACTGATTTCGTTTACTTTGAACATTAACATTATACAGGGTGAAATTATATCATTAGCATCCTTTTAAACTAAGAGTCTACCCATCAAACTGAACAACTTTTACTATGGGAGCAAACCGATCGGAGCAAAAAAAAAATCTGCTGTTCCGTACTAAACTGCACCCGCCGCCGCTGCCTAATCGACTCAAATGTATGAACAGCAGATTTGTTTTTGCTCCGATCGGTTTACTCCCATAGTAAAAGTTGTTCAGTTTGATGGGTAGACTCTTAGTTTAAAAGGATGTTAATGATATCAATTTCACCCTGTATATCTGTCTGTGAAGCGAATAAAAAAAGCGCGACTTTCGCTCCCTAAAATGCGTGGGAAGAGGTATCTTCTCTATGTAGCGAATTCGATTTACGCGCGAGTAGAAAAACCATACTAGAGGGGAGCGCGCAGACAGACACGAAAACTTTCTAGCGGCGGCGGCGCGGCATGTTTATGATTTGCAAGTCCTAAAGTCTATTAACTAGGCAACAACAGTCAATTTCCTATGCCGCGCGGCCGCAGCAAGAATATTTTCGTGTCAGATGAACGCGCCCTTAGGCTTCAACTAAATAAGAACTTACTTTTCAGAGCGGTCCTAATGTCAATAGCTAAATCAAAGAACAACGTGCCTTTCGTCCTGGAGCGGCTGTGTGATGTGGACGAGGCGGTCAGACGCGCCGCCTTCCTCTACATGGCGGCTATGCCGGTCACACAGCTGAAGGTCACGCAGAGGATACTTACACTCAAAGTTAGTCTAATACTTTTTCTTGACCACATAATATAAAATAGTAGTTTAGACTATTAGTCTGTCTTACGTGCGTAATACCGACTACTCTCGAACGGTAAAGGAAAACACCGTGAGGGAATCTGCATACGCTGAAGCTGGGCACGCGTGGTGGACGTTCGCCTTTAACCTTCTTAAGGGTAGGCCTGTGCCCTGCAGTGGGACGTTTATGGGCTGATGACGATGATGATAAAATCTTTCTTATAAGGTGAAGACTTGTAATTGCAACTATGGAGTAATTGCACTGATAAGAATCACGACACATGTCTAGTTATCTAGAAGGCAGGTGTTGGTATAAACTGCATTCCTACAGTTATCCTTGCAGTTTTTATGGAATAGCTAATTTCTTTTTTGAGATTTTTGACCAAATGAATCTTTCCTTCCTCCTTTGGTCCCAAAGAGAAAGTTGTTCAGTTCGACAGTCTGATCATCCCCCTAAAAACCGTCGGCATATTACGAATAACCCTATATGTATAGTATGTACTATTGTTATACAATGGTCAGGGGCAGGCCCCCTCACTAATTTCAGATACGGCACCACCGCATAAGAAAGGTAATTTTAGAGCCGAGCAAGAACGACATAAATTTGTCTAGAAATTTCAAATATTATTGATTTTTAAACATGTTACAGCCATGTTGTGCTATTTCGAAAAAGTAATCAAATCAAATTAAAGATTGAAAAATTTGTCTCGGGCGGGACTTGAACCCGCACTTTACTACTAGTAGATGGCGCTCACGTCCCCTTCAGACGCAACAGATTGAAAATTTCGTTCTCTGGGTAGTGGGCTCTGGGCTCGGTGGCGAAATTGGATAACGCAATTCGGGGGGTTTGGAAAAGTGCGGGTTCAAATCCCGCCCGAGACAAATTTTTCAATCTTTATTTTGATTTGTCTAGAAAGTCTGAATGTTTCAAACAAATAACTCTAATTGAATTAAAGAAGGACAATCCTAAGTTTATGTACATAAGTTCAATCTAATCTGCAGGTGGGTCTGACGGAACGCAGCCAGCGCGTCCGTCGCGTCGTAGAGGAGATCCTGATTCCTGGCTGGCTGAGCACCTTCCGAGGAAACATAGTGGACCTACTGAAAGCTATTCGTCTGGACAACACTCACGATGCCAAGGATTCCCAGTACGTCGCCGGGAAACTTCTGGAGTCCTTGTTTAAGTGAGTTGATTGTCGCCCTATTGCGCAGATATCTCGAGACCGATGCATTATAATGATTTAGTTTCTATGGGAGTATTGTTCCATTAGACAAGACCTATCCAGCGACACTTCACTCGATTTATTAAAAAAAAACTATTTTTTTTTCAAACTCCTTTCATTATATGGGAGGGTGTCGAAAAAATTAGTTTTTTCATTCCTACCTCATTTCTGTTTTTGGGTTACTGTTTTCTGTTGTCATGCCAAATTAAGTGACTAATCTATCTATCTATACTATTATAAAACTGTAACAGGAAGTTTGTCTGTACATTGAAGATATTAACAAAAAAAAAGTTACGATATGGTTTTTAGGTGTTCCTGATTCCATTTCACCAATTTTTGGATTTTTTGTCTGTCTGTTTATTTGTGTGTTTGTTTGTTTGAACGAGTATCACGCAAAAACTACTGAACCGATTTTGATGAAACTTTTTTTGTTTGATAGCTTATGATCTGACTTAAAATCTGGTATATAATTTGTGCGGACGAAGTCGCGGGTTAACGCTCGTTACTTATTATTATCAGTATTTGTTTATTAATTTGTCTGATAATAGATTTGGCGTGTCTATTTACGTTTTCATAATCATCATCAACATTCATCTAGTTAGATTTTCGTGAATATTCATTAAACTCATTTTCCGCAGACGTCTACCGATCTCCGAACTGCTAGAATGGTTGCCCACCGACAAGAACCTCCGCCTCATTCCCGCAGAGAAGTTGAACAAGGAATCAGCGTGGTACTGGCGTCATCTGGCGGAGCACCTGCAGAAGATAGATGATGATGAGACGCTGGAGACCGTGCTGCCAGACTTGGTCGTCTTAACTGGATATATTCGAGCGTGAGTCGACAAAAAAACCTCGCGAGTTGAGTGTTTGTGTGGTTGCTTTATGACAAAAATGTGTCTAACAGGATACCTATACAGGGTTCAACTTATTATGCTGACGGTTGTTAAAGAGAATGCCATCAAGAGCGTTGCCATACTGTAAGGCTTATAGTAATACTTTGGTATAAGGTTGAGATTTGCTTAAATAAGTGGTGACATTTTGTTAGCTGAGACTATAGTCTTTAGTTACAGGTCAAATGCTCTTTTGTTTCTAAGATCAACCAAAGTTCTAACTCTAGATCTATACAAAATATGCTAACCGGATGATCATAGGCGATCAATTGATTCTTCAATCACCTATGGAAGAAAGGACTTCTAAAACTTTTAAAATAGTCACAAATGTACCCAACACGTACAAACCCTGTATAGCTGATTGGAACGTTGATCTCATAGTAAACTTTGTTCAGTTTGATAGTCCGAAGTATTATGTAAGTGATACGTTAAAATCTACACACTGTATTTAAAAAAAAAATACTGGTCGGAAAGTTGTTTAGCATGAAGGGGATTGATAGTTACGGTCCAATTTCCACTTCGACGGTTCTTTCATTTCCATTCCTTCCATAGTCTTCAAATGACAGGTATGATAAAATAACTGATGAATTAGTTATGAATGACGTAATCACACTTTTCTTCGTTATCTCAGTATCGTCGAATCTCCCTGCCCATCCCAGACGGAAGATCCCGTAGGATTCAACACTCGTCAGTACGTGCTGCACGAGCTGGGCAGTATGCTGCGCGTGTACGACGCGACCGACCCCGCCGGCAGGAGCGCTCTCCAGACCTTGATCACTGATGTTCTCACTGGTACTGTGCTCTATCATATGATGACAATACTCTCAACACTCGTCAGTACGTGCTGCACGAGCTGGGCAGTATGCTGCGAGTGTACGACGCGACCGACCCCGCCGGCAGGAGCGCTCTCCAGACCTTGATCACTGATTTCTCACTGGTACTGTGCTCTATCATATGATGACAATACTCTCAACACTCGTCAGTACGTGCTGCACGAGCTGGGCAGTATACTGCGAGTGTACGACGCGACCGACCCCGCCGGCAGGAGCGCTCTCCAGACCTTGATCACTGATGTTCTCACTGGTACTGTGCTCCATATGATGACAATACTCTCAACACTCGTCAGTACGTGCTGCATGAGCTGGGCAGTATGCTGCGAGTGTATGACGCGACCGACCCCGCCGGCAGGAGCGCTCTCCAGACCTTGATCACTGATGTTCTCACTGGTACTGTGCTCCATATGATGACAATACTCTCAACACTCGTCAGTACGTGCTGCACGAGCTGGGCAGTATGCTGCGAGTTAAATTGTTGGGTAACCTTTTGAAATATTTCATCTCGAATGCCTCCGAGAAACGAAGTAATCCTAAATAGCAGCCACAATTACGAGACGAGACCTATTGATGCTGTCTGGAATTACTCTGGCGCTTAGCCAGTCTGCTGGAATAGACTGAGAGAAAACATTTATTAAAGTTTAATTTTACTACCTATAACTGTAACATAAATGAATGAATGAACGAATGAAATATACTTTGAGGCGGTTTTTATTAAATGTGAGGTATAATATTAATCAAACTCTAACTTGGCCAATAACCTAAGCCAAATATAGTTTATTCATTTTGTATAATTACAAGTTGCAGTTACAGTTAGATTGCTAGGAAAATTCGGATGCCCTCTATAATAATAGCTATAATTAGCTCATTTTTTTTTTGTCAATAGAGGGCATCCGAATTTTTCATAAAGGTTTTCAAGTCGAAATCGAGTTGTAAATTTTTATCCTCAATGAATGAGGGCAGCGCGGGACCGGTCGATGTGGCGATCCTTGGGGGAGGATTATGTCTAGCAGTGGACGTCCATCGGCTGAGATGATGATAATCCTCAATGATGTTGACAAATTTCTGGCTGAGTGAAGCTCACTCTGGAGTGTTTTTTTAATGTCCCACTTAATAATTCGTTTACGTGGCACTAATTATAAGTGATCGAATCGGAAATTCTATGGAATTAATGCATTATTTGTACACAAACCAGGAAGTGACAGTTAAAAAAATTCTGGCCTGGTACTTATTCATAATTCCACCTCACCAGGCGACTACGGGCCTCTAAACTCGGAAGTGATACGCGCGTTCGTGTCAGCCCTAGAGATGGTTGTCCCTGAAGTATCCCAGCGCATGGAAGTGATCGCTGGCGTGCTGGGATCTATACGGGACGCGCCGGAGCCCGACATGCCGCCGCCTCTAGCACCAGTGCCTACTGTTGACGATACCAAGGCTAAGCTAGAGGTAAGACTACACCCTGAAGTTTCCCAGCGCGTGGAGGGGATCGCGGGCGTGCTGGGATCTATACGGGACGCGCCGGAGCCCGACATGCCGCCGCCTCTAGTACCAGTGCCTACTGTTGACGACACCAAGGCTAAGCTAGAGGTAAGACTACACCCTGAAGTCCCAGCGCGTGGAGGTGATCGCGGACGTGCTGGGATCTATACGAGACGCGCCGGAGCCCGACATTCCCCAGCCTCCAATGCCAGTGCGTACTGTTGACGGTACCATGGCTAAGCTAGAGGTAAGATAACGCAATGTCTTGAACATGTCATCATAAACATAAATAATCCTACTTGATTGAATTAAACAACTTGTGAACTGACAAATTTGGCACTGGCTCCTAAACTAGTCTGAATTCATGTTTTTCATACACCACTAGTTTTTAATTACCAATAAAATTTTAATGGTGTATCAGACGATGAAACTGTTGACTTAACCTAAGGAACATGGGTCGAAAAACGAGATACGTTTTGATCTCATATACAAAAGTGCAGATCGGCCAATATATTTTTGGCGACCGTTTGGCTGTTTGGAAACCGGGAGGTAGCCTGTTGAATTTTTTCTCTTTAAGAATGTTTTGATGCCCAAATGTTAGTGTTATATGTGTAAATATGTTTTGCAGAGAGCCAGACTCCGTGTGTCTTTGAACGTAGCTATAGAAGCTCAAGAGGAAGCGGTCAGGGACCAGAACTACTCGCTCGCCGCCGAGTGTAAAGCAAAGGTAATGCGTATAATCATTTAATATATCGAATATTTTAAAGATTATATATTTTTTTGTATTGAATAGGCTACTTTATTCGTAGGCTTCGACACTACTGGACCAATCTGAATAATTCTTTCACCATTAGAATGCTACATTATCCGTGATGAACATGTATTTTAGAAGTTGGGGGGGGGGGGGCGCTCTGTTTTTTACTTTGAGCGCATATATCTCGAGATACAAGCATTGTTACAACTTATTTTTTAAGAGTGTTTTGTTCCGCGTTATAAGAGCTATCCAACCGACACCCCACTCGATTTAAAAAAAAAACTATTTTTTGACAACGCCCTTTTCTTTTCTTGTATGGGAGTAAGAGTGTATTCAACTTGGATTGACATAATTGTAATATTCTGAAATTTTTCATTGTAACCTAGAAAACAAATTTTTATTCCAGGTAGAAGATATTCAAAAGAAACTGGAAGAGTTACAAGTTCAGCCGGCTCCGCCGCCTCCGCCTCCAGTAATTGTACGTTATTATAATTATTACTCAAATAGCATAGCATATGCTCACGACTATATTCCCCGAGGTGGTAGTCAGAGATATTCTGAAACCTCAGAACATCCACGTTTCACTAGTAGCACCAAAACTCTGTTCAGTGTGACGGGGAGTGAGCTCGTCGCCACCTGTTATGGACAGTAGCAATACATGCCTCGAAATTGAAGCATGCAGGTTTCCTCACTATGTTTTCCTTCACCGTAAAGCCAGCGGTGTTCAAATCGGACGTACCTTCCGAAAAACTCACATATACTCAGATATATCTCTAAATAGTTATCTTGGGTCAGTCTCAGTCAAACAAGCACTCTATAACAATAGCCCAGTCATTTTACGGAGTTTTGTTAGGCGGGGTAGGGAGTAATTATTAATTGGACTATTAAACTGTAACCGGCACCATTTAGTGACAAAAAGACTATCTTAAAACATATTAAAATAAAAATCGCTACGCAACATAGAAATCAAAATTGTGTTTCCCAGAATGCTTTTTAATTAATAATATTAATACCAATGCACTCATTTGAATTAGATTTAACAATATAAATGATTTTTAGCAATAAAATAGGCATTGAAATTTTGAAAATGAAATTTTATAAGAAATTACGAATGGATTTTTCAAAACATTCTAAGTAGCCAAAAATATTTACACCATGTTTGAAGTATGTAATAATGGTAAAACCTGAAATATGCGAAAAAAAATTTACCATCAGGGTTTTCTAGAACGAGACAATAGCTAAATTTTAAAATTGAAACTATTGCTGACGTGATTTTTTTTTAATTTTGTTACGTTTCTAGGCTTAAATTGGCTCTTCAATATTATACCGAAAAAAAAACAATTATTAACTCAAACCGTTAAATGACTGGGCTACAAAGAAATAAATACCAAATTAGCACAAACTGTTTTCAGACGATAAAAGAAAAGCTATCGGACGCGGATACATTGAACAAATGTTTGTTAATATTGAACTGTGCTCTGGACACGCCTCAACTCAGTACCGTCACGCCGATGTTAAAGATGATTTTCAGCGAATTTGAGGTCAGTACCCTTTATTCTTACATTTAAAATTATTATTGTTAATTGTGCTATCTTTGCTTCGCGATATAAAAATGTCACCATCACAGAACATTATAAAAAAGGGGTTAGAAATGCAAAGTACCGCTTTTGCTTCGGAGACGGCTGTCGCCACTTGACTTCCCACTCACGCGGCTACAATTACTCATGCCCTCTCGCTCGCATCACGCCGCGCGCCTTATGGTGTTATGCAAATCATTGCTTACTTTGCACTTTTAACCCCCTCTTATAATGTTTATGTAATTGTCGCCATGATCCCGATTATATATCTAATATAAGTTATTTACATTTTCAGGTGGATATATTTCAGAACCCAGACATACTAGAGAATGCTTTGCAAACTGTAGCCTTGTATGGAATGTTAGACAAGGAGTTTGCTAGAGAAAACAAGCCTTTCTTCTTTGCTAACGTAAGTATAAAATCGTTTTTTCGTTTCATTCTGAAATTTTTGTACGATTACGCAAATACAACTTTGTAAAAGAAATCTTGTGGGAACTACAGGGTCCAACTTAATATGCTGGCGTTTTTTTAATAGGATGATCAGACCATCAAACTTAACAACACATTGTCTATGGCACCAACATCGAAATTGCGAAGAAAATTATGGGACATCAGCATTCAGGTCGAGTAGGATTGCAATTTTGTATGAAAGAGCTGATTTATTTTTCGCGATTTCTGTGTTGGCCCCATTGAAAAAGTTGTTCAGTTTGATGGTCTGCACTGCTAGCATGCCACCCACGACAAAGCGTTTAAACGAGTAAAACGTCATGCGCGCTCTTTCTGACATACGTAAAATAATAAAGATGGAGGCACATCTCGATTTTTGTCGTTTTCTCGGGGGTGGCATGCGAGGCCTACAGATCATGCTCTAAAAAAACCGTTAGTTAATAAGGAGGACCCTGTATAATAGCGTTAAATAATGCTTGTTACAGCTTATAGACACCTCGAACGAGTCTGTAGTAACGACAGTATTGAAGTGCTGTGTAGATCTGTTGTGTGTGCACGGGGCTAGAGTGTTTGAGGACTCTGACGTGACTGTGCAGGAGGGGGACAAGACGGAGCGAGATGGTGAGATGCTGATGTTTATTACAAAAACTGCCTCCGTGGTCTAATGGTTAAGAGCATTGGCTCTCGACACGGAGGTCGTGGGTTCGATTCCCGCGGGGGACACCTAGTGATATGTCACTTCGTGCGTTTTTCCCCAGTTGGTTAGGACATTGCAGGCTGAATCACTTAATTGTCTGAAAAGAAAAATGATTCCGTGCTTCGGATGGCACGTTAAGCCGTTGGTCCCGGCTACTATCTCTGGTGGTAGTAGTCGTTACATAAAAACCACGTCAGAGGCCGTAAGGCGGTCCGAAAAAACTCCTACACCAGGGCTCTGCCCACACGATAAGAAGATTACAAAAATGTGTAAAGTCTGGTGTCACACCAGCAGTAGACAGAATGCCGGCGAAATCGCCTGTGTGGTGAAGGCAGATGGCCATCGTCCAGTATGAAGACTTATCCCCCGCGAAACGACCTTGACCCTTTCAGTGCCGCCTCACCTCTACTAAATTACAACATTTTAGTAGGTACACCTATTTTTGATTGGCTCGTCCTTCATTATGTTGCTGTGGTGCCTTCTAATCCAAGGAAATATCATACGAATCGCATCAAATTTTAAAATTATCTAATTAACTCATTAAATGTTACTCTTAAAAATTTTTTATTTTTAGATTATAATATTCTCTACACAATGGTGTGTGTGTCGCAAGTAAAAGTTACTTCAACTTATAAAGTAGATGCACGTTGTACAGATTTTTTCAAATACAGGTTTAATATGTATTTTATAGACAAATCAAGAAAAAATTGATGATAAGGAATATACTCCATAGCAAATAAAGTAGAGATGTTAAAGATCATTGCTTCATTTTTCAGTAATTTCGAGCTAGTTTCTCGTTATTTCAAATAACGAGAAACTAGCTTATATAGTGGGAGCGTCTGAATAATAGCCCAGTCATTTTTGTTAGGAGAGGTGGGAAGTAATTATTAATCGGACTTTTGAACTATAACCGGCACCATTTAGTGACAAAAAGACGCTACTCAACATAGAATTCAAAATTGTGAGTCCCAGAAGGCTTTTAAATTAATGATAATAATACCAATGCACTCATTTGAACTAGATTTCACAATATAAATTATTTTTGAGCAATAAAATAAACATAGAAAAAATGAGGTTTTTATTAGAAAATACGAATGTATTTTTCAAAACCCTCTAAGTAGACAACAATATTTACACCATGTTTGAAGTATGTATAATGGTAATGCCTTAAATATATGCAAAAAAAAATTACCATCGGGTTTTTTTATATCAAGCCGGTTTTTATTTTGGTACATTTCTAAGCTCGAATTGGCTCTTAAATACTATACCGACAAAAATTAATTAGTCCCGACTCGAACCGTAAAATGACTGGGCTATAAGGTCTACGAGGCCGAAACGATCGCTAAAACACATACAAAATGTCATATTTTGAATCTTTCACATATTCTGAATCATCAGACTAATTGTCTCATGTGACTTTCGAGATTAATAAACTATACTTTTCTAATATAATATTGAATAGTTATTATATTTTATGACAACTTTGACAAGACCCTAGTGTTTTTATATTAAACGAGCGTTAACCCGCGACTTTGTCCGCACAAATTATATACCAGATTTTAAGTCAGATCATTAGCTATCAAACAAAAAAGTTTCAACTAAATCGGTTCAGTAGTTTTTGCATGATGCTCGTTCAAACAAACACACAAACAAACAGACAGACAAAAAATCCAAAAATTGGTTATATGGATTCAGGGATACCTAAAAACCATGTTGTAACTTTTTTTGTTAATATTTTCAATGTACAGACAAACTTCCTGTTACAGTTTTATAATAGTTTAGAAGTTTGTCTGTATATTGAAAATATTAACAAAAAAAAGTTACAACATGGTTTTAAAAAATCTAAATTAATCTAAATTAATTCGACAAATTTTACAGGTACGATGTCGTTGTCGGAATCAGTTGTGTCGTTATCGCCAAATCATAGCACAGTCATCGATCTGCTGCTGAAGATAATGGATAGCACGGTTAGTATTACAATTTCTTACTGGACATGGTAACTTTAAGGGAAAGCTATTTTATTTTAAATTGGTTGCGTCACCTTTATGTGAATGTTCTGTTGACATTAACGAGTCTGAACAGACCGCTCATCATATTCTTTGGGAGTGTGAGCTCTAGTACGCTGAGCCAATGATTGACTCAATAAAATCGTTTTCTGGTGTCCCTTACTACATGGATCTTGTTGCAACTAGGGATAACTTCCGTGCGTTCAGATGTTTTTGACATACTTATTACTGGAAGCAAAATAGGTCAAAGTACAATGTAAGGTTCCTATTGTTTTATTTTTATTTTGTTGCTTTTGCGGTAGTGTCTTCAACACTGCCATAAATGATCTCTGGAATTGGCTCTCTAATAGCCATGTTTTTTCTTTCTTATTGCTGTCTCCCGTTTGCAATGGAGGGAAGTCGGATATTTCGTTTTTCATACTCCTCCTATCGTCTTTGATTAATTCATTGCGGGTTCCAAGACAGATTAGAGTCATCCCCCGGGCTCGCTGGACTTCATAGTCTAGTTTCAAAGTTATTTATTGATCAAAAGGTCCAAAGTCGGATCGGTTTAGAGAATTTATTTACTCAAAAGAACATTATTTACTTACATGCCTTTCATGCGTCAGTATTTCCGAGCACTTACAACCCGAATTCCTTTAAAGTAAGAGTGAATAGGCATCTTCTGGGTAAGCTCGCTCCATCTTCGACCCCACCTTCGTCCTGAGGACTGGATTGAGGTCAAGAGTAAACCTATCCTTAATAAAAAAAACATGAGTTTTGTTAAAAATAAACTAATAAAAACAATTTGGCATTGTGAGTGAGATTGAAACCATAGAAAAGTGATAGTCCAAAAATAATTATATGTATAAGTACAAAATAAGTCCCAGCAGCAGATAGCAGCGAAAAGGGCGCGAAAACAATTCGCCAATAGCGGCAAGGAATTGAAGGTGGCGCATTCTGATTGGTCAATATAATTTCGCGCGCTATATGATAATTATGTCATTTGTTGCAGTGTTCGAAGTATAGGCTGATAATAGTGGAGGGTCTCTGCCGTCTACTGCATCTGGGCCATCTAGAATCGCCCTCTATACTTAGCAGATTGCTTCTGCTGTGGTTCAATCCAGCTACAGGTAAAGACAGCTTAATGTCTTTTTTTTTTTTTTGATCATTTTATTGCAAGGCAAAGGCAAACAGCATAATAGACAATTACAAAGGGCGAGCTTATCTCTAAAGAGATTTCTTCCAGTAAACCCGTGAAAGAGAGAGAGCATATTAAGTGAGGCAGGCATAGTGTGCCCGTTTCGTGTCGACCTCCCGCGCAAAAAAAGTGCCTCAAATGTCTGGGAATATTACGTCATTTGTTTTATTTTCGACTACCTTTAGAAAATAATTATTTGTGGAGGTTATGTTTGACCCTATGGTATAAAAAAAATATCAAAGGAAAGCTCACAATATTTGCCACAGTGATATTATGTTATATGAGAGCTAAATTACGTACCTGATATTCAAATAGAATTATCAATTTTTTTGATTCAAATCAAATTTTGATTTCGAGTTTTTTCCGACATGACCTCGAACGAAATTTACAATCACATTAACTTTTTTCACTGTTTGCACTTCACAGATCACACTAACTATACGATAATATAATAAGCTCTTATTTTATCACTTTATAGTAACAATACTTTTTTTCTAAACACTAGAATTACGCCACAATAACTAAATAACAAAACAAAAACCGGCCGCCATTGCCGCACGTCGGCACTGCCCGCGAACCACATTTTTATTTTTTATTGCGTTTCATTTTTCCCAAACCACACTCCAAAAAATTAAGTGACATCCCAACAGTACACTAAGTCTATAAAAATATAAAACGTGAGGTAGAACGAAACGCGCCTGCACAACCGCCCAACCAATGGCGGCACTATGCTTAAGGGTCCGACGTAGGACCCACAGACTCTCTACGTATGAAAAATGTTTGGGTCCGACGTCGGACCCACAGACATGGGACGGGTTAACCCTTCGAATGCGTCACGGCCGCGCAAAATGTACCCGTGGATTGAGGGAGTTTCGTGAGAGAGCGTTTGCGCGCGTCGAGTCTCAGAAATTGTTCAAATTCTCTAAAAAAAATGTGAAGAATACACAAAACCTATCAGAGAAAATCTTGTTTATTAGATTATTTTATTCATGATAAAAAGAAAACGAAAAACCACCTTAAATCTTGTATCAAAAGATTTAACTTAATTTTGTGACCTAGGTAATCTTGTCTCAAATCTAAGGAATCGCAGATAGAGGGGGTGGCGCAGATCTGAGACATAGCATACGAAGGGTTAATGGTCCAGTGTGACGGGGAGTGAGCCCATCACCACTTATAATGGACGGTGGGATCACTAATAATGCATTACATGCATCGAAATTGAAGCATGCAGATTTCCTCAAGATATTTTACCTTACCGAAAAGCCAGTGGTGTTACAAATCGTAAATAAAGTCTGAGATGCTAATAAAAAACCGTTTTATGTATGATAAAAATAATGAAACGTATAACAGTTTAAATTTACAATCGCAGTGGATGAAGACAAGCTGCGACAAACGATTGGTGTATTCTTCCAAACATTTCCGACTAGTGTGGAGGGAGCTCAGGAACAAATTCAGGTTCGTATGCGAAAAACTATGGCTTTTACTACTCACGTATAAATGTGCGGTCCTTGTTAAGCATATTGTCTTCTTAGTTCAAAAGAAACTTTCTATAAATATTGCAGAAAGCAACACTCCCCATTCTGCGTACGCTAGCGAATGCGCCGTCCAGTTCCCCGCTCGCTGAAATAGATCAGGAGGCCGTTGTGAGGTTCCTTGTCTCCCTAACCAGGGTTAATCATGAGGTAAGTTTTTGTAGGTATGTATGTGTGAGACCTATATCTGTGTGCCGTTGCCGTTGATCTACGTGTCGTGTTCGTGATAAAATACACACATAAAATCAACTTTTATTTTACACCAATCAATGAATGTCCGACCGGTCTCGGTTTCGGCTATTCTCGGCTAAAAATCCGACCGGGATGTCGGTTTCGTTCACGGAAAGATTATCATGACGTCATGACTGATATAATTTTGTAATTACTGGACCGAGTTGCAAAATTCAAAATTAAAAGTCATTAGAAAGCCATAAAAAAAACAAGTTTTAGCAAAAGTGTTAACTTATAATCACAGCCTATACACTAGTTTTAATTACTAACATTACTTTAAGCGTGTATTCAGACAATGAAACTAAACAACTTTCCCTAAGGACGCATGGGTCGAAGAACGCGAATAATTTTTCTCGTTTTTCAACCCATTTTCCTTTGGGAAAGTTGTTCAGTTTTATTGTCGGAATTCACCCTTAAAGTTATGTCAGTATTTAAAAACTAATGGTGTATACGACATACTGCAGGGCACATGTCTACCCTCAGGTTGGTTGGCGTTGGTCCATCACGCGTTTTAACTTAACTGATCCAAATTCAACAACTACATTGTTTATTCCGTCGTCCAGCTTACGGACAGTCAGGGCAACATGGCGATGCTGCTATCCAGCCACTTGTCGCGGCGACCGACGGCACCCGAGGCGGGGCTTGCATGCCGGCTGCTCGCCCTACTCTCCCCGCCTAGAGACGCGCGCCTCGCTGCTGAACTGGCAGTTCTGTTACAAGCCGCTTGTCTGGTGAGTTATACTCTTAGGGCCTGTTTCACCAAATCTATTTATTTTATTTATTGAGGTGTTTGCAGAGGGGTCAATTTTATACAAAACTTTGACGCACAATACGCGTAGACGGTATTAATATAAGTAGCTTTGTATATATTGAAAAATAGTTAAGAAAATCTAGATGCCGCGTCACAAATAACATTTGCAATTTATAAGATAATTACGAAGATATACTTTATTATAGCTTTGAAATTTTTCATACAAAATTTTAAAAGCTTTATATCTTCGTAATTATATAATAAATTGCAAATGTTATTTGTGACGCGGCAACTAGATTTTCTAAACAATTTTTCATGTTATATAAAAATATTACTTCACATACGCATCAGAATGTCTTCTTCAGCGTATTCAGGTTTCCTTACGATGTTTTCCTTCACCGTTTGAGAGCAGTCGGTATTTCCTACATAAGTTAGTAAGATCGTCTTTCGCTCCCGATAATTACATTGTATATCTACTAATAACTAGATATCTACGGGTGTTACAAAAATACACATAAACATTTAAGGGGGTGGTTTAGACCATCAAACTTTCACTATGGGACAAATATCGAAATCGCGAAAAAAAATCGGATGTTCTATCATCATCATCATCATCATTATATCAGCCGATAGACGTCCACTGCTGGACATAGGCCTCCCCCAAAATGACGAGATTTGCCGTAATCGCTATGATGCGATGCGTTTGCGATGTTCCATACTAAACTACAGTTCTACTAGAGCTGAATTTATGGGACAAAAGATTTTATTTTCGCGATTTCGATGTTGGTCCCATAGTGAAAGTTGTTCAGTTTGTTGGTCTAAACCACCCCCTTAAAAGTTTTCAATTTTTATTTTTACTTCTGTAACACCCTGTATAGCCTAGGTGAGCGCGTAATTTCTCTATGTTAAAACCATATAATGAAATGTTACTGCTTTGGATTATAGAAACTGCCAGACAAACAATCGTGTCGCAACCTCACTCGCTATCTCGGAGCTTTGGAAGCGACTCAGAGAGACAGTATCAACAAAATGTCCAACACAGGTCCGTATATTATTATTTTCATTAATTTAGACATTATGTAATATAGAATATTGTATCGTTATACAAATTATGTGTTTCACAGGTAATATAACAGAAGGAACTATGCAAAATGAGGACACGTTACTTACGGGACGCGCAACTACATCCTTACGTAAGTCGAACCTTCTTCTTATCGTGTGGGCAGAGCCCTGGTGTTAGAGTTTTTTCAGACCGCCTTCCGGCGAACCTTATCTCAAATTCATAAAACGTTATGCAAGTTTATTTACCAACCCTGTTGCATTGAAACCCATAAGCTCTACAGACTATGACCTATATTATATCCTGCCCGGCAACCGACACAAGAACGCAGTTTATGGAAGAATACTGGGCTGGAAATAGTAGATTGCACACCAAGGGGGAGGAAAGTAAGAAAGGTCTCAGATCTCAAGCCGAGGTCAACAAACATGTGATCTGAGGCTTTCTTATGTACTGCCCGAGGTGTGTATACTATTTTTCTCCTTGACGGAGGCGGAAAGCGGCAAGTTCGTTTAGCGCAGAGAGACAAAAGTTGACGCTTTCTGCCCGGAGGAGAGAAAAATATATGACATAATACCATCGACTCGATAGAAGTGATTTTCTCTGTGACGAGCATTTGACCTGCGACTTCGTCCGCGTGTATTACGCCATTAGGGGTCGATTTTCGAAAAATCCTTTCCTAGTGCAACTAAAGTGGCAGTGGGCGGTGCACATTGCTCGCAGAACCGATGGCCGATGGGGCAGAAAGCGCAGCGTGGGTACGCCCCCCACTCGGTGCACCGACGACCTGGTGAACGCGGCGGGAACCCGTTGGATGAGGGCAGCGCAGGACCGATCGTTGTGGCGATCCTTGGGGGAGGCCTTTGTCCAGCAGTGGACGTCCATCGGCTGAGATGATGATGATGATGATGATGAGTGCACCTCTACATTTTTTGTAGAGTATATTTTCCAAATTTCATGTTTCTATCAATGTTTTGACGGTGCGTTGTCTGTCAGTCAGGGTTGAGACTCATCTTGCAGCACGGAATCGAATTTTTTCACACTCTATCCTTTTCTGTCGCTCAGGAACGTCTTTGCTAGGCCGTACGACCAACTGACTTATTAGCCTTACATAAATATTCACGCTCATTATCCCTAATGGGGCGAGCAAAACAGTACCTTGTACACCAAAGTATATTCTTAATATAAATATTATTTCTATTTATTTTCTTTATGAAAGAGTAACAAGTCTTCTTCACTAGGTACCTCGTTCAAAGAGATGCGCATGCGATTGTGTAGTGGTCTTTTATGCGACAAGTTTCGTACATGTATGTTGTGTTAATTTTATCATTATTCTATTTTAGTCTTATAGCAATCTTGTATTCTTCTTGTCTTGTAGCCTTCCAAAAAAATCTGTAGTTTTTGTATATTTTGTTAGGTTAGGTTAGATAGTGGTATTTTTATCTTTTGTTTTTTTTTTAAATATCATTTAGTGTTTACTGTAATATCATTTTTAACATTAATTAGTCATTATAATCATAGGTTACTCGAAAAAGAACATACTTTTGAGATATAGTTTTTGATAGTTACGCGGTTATTAATTTAGCTGAAGTTTATCATTGTAACGGGTTCCTACAGCGTTTTTTTATTGTTTATGAGTTCCTGATATTTCGGCAATGTTGCTTGTTTGCTTCATGGCCGTGTTCGACCACAGCGACTGATTATGGCTGTTGACTTTGAGAGCTTCGTTGATGTGCTCTCAGGTGGCTGATGTAGCCTATCTTGGCTTTAAAAGTGCATCCGCACAAGCCTACATGTCAATTTTCCATGAAGATAGTTGAACTGGATGGCCGCAGGTGGTCTTGCCTTAAGTTCATCGCGTTTGGCATCGAGATCAGCCCTACGCTTAGCCTCAAAGTCAAACACTTTATTCTGGACAGTGTGCCTCCATGGCGATGTTACAACTACCATGATCACGGAATAACAGTTATCCCGGGACTGATAATAAAAACGCTGTAAGAACCCGCTAAAATGATTTACTTTAACATTAAATATTACTTAATTTTGTACACGATTGACCTTTTTGATTTAGGCCTCTACAAAATATTTTACTCTGGAGTTAGCTAAGATTAATAATTACAGCGCAACCTATCGCCCGGAGCACGCACGTCGTTATCAACGAAACAGTGGAGGAGGAAGTGGAAATAGACGAGACGTCGCCTGTGGAACCTATTTCCAGAATATCCGAAGGTAACGCACTATTTATTACGCTGTTTCATGCAAAAATGCAGTATTGACATAATAAACGTTTATTTGACACATAACAGTTACAATACATCAATGAAATCCCTGCAGCATGTGAGAGCAAGCTGTGGTACATGCTGCAGAGGCTTCCCCAATCTAAGTGTACATAAATTATTGTTATGCTAAACTTAACAGTTAAGACATAGGTTGTTTTTAGTAATAATAATAATTTAAAAAATAATTAAAGTATAGAATTATTTTTAAGAGTTTTGCAATGCAATGAGTGTTTGTGTGTGTGTGTGTGTGTGTGTGTGTGTGTGTGTGTGTGTGTGTGTGTGTGTGTGTGTGTGTGTGTGTGTGTGTGTGCGTGTGTGCGTCTTGTGTCTGCGTTTGTGCATATGAGGGTGCGTGAGAGTGAGCGGGCGAACTGTTGATGTGCGGGGGGTGGATGGGAGGCCGTTGAAGTGGTTCTGGATTATGTGTGGATTGGATGTGGTTGTTAGCCCTATATCTATATATCTTGGGATCGAATGACTGTTATCAGCAGCCATTCACTAACATTCAAATTGATGTAAGTACGAGCACTTAGAAAGGTTTCTCCGCGATATCGGAGTGGAGTAACATGTAGTATACGTGGGTATTGTACAGATTTCGGGCGTATGAATGAATGGTTAGCTTTCTATTACAAAGTAAGTTAAGTAAGTAAGTTGTTAAGTTTTCGGTCATTGAATAATCTAGGTCAGTTAGCCAACCCAAGTGATGTTTTTTAATTCCTGATTGTTGAGTCTTTTCATATTCATTTTAAGGTTAATTTTACTATAAATTCGTGGCGCATTATACTCGTAATGCCTCCTTGCAAATGAACTGAAATAATATGGCATTGGTACACTATCCAGTCTCTTTGTGTTACAAGGCAGGGAAGGTACAGTTTTACGATGGTATCGTCGAATAATTTGGAGAATGTATAGCTTCCTAATTGAAAGAACATTATTATCAGTCTGTGGTGGGATACCTAAACGGAAGTCTGTTAATGACTCCTAAATGCTCCAAAATATTTTATATTTAAGTAACCAATCAAATATTAATAATTGAGTAATCAATAAGAGAGCGTCGAGGAAACCTGCATGCGCTGAAGAAGAAATTCTAATATGCATTGGGCACGCGTGGTGGACTAATGCCCATACACCCTCCCTGAACGTAGGCCTATGCCCTGCAGTGGAACGTTTATAGGATGAATATGAGTAATCAATTTTTAAAAAGTTTTCATTGCAATGACAATTTCTTCTTGTGTTAGGGCCTTTTCCAGTCTTCTTCTTCAGTCTACATTGCAAGCTTTATAATAATGTTCTGGTCAGGATGGTACTCACAGCATGTATATCTAATTACGGATCTCCTAAAGCGATATCCACACAATCTATATACACAATACTTCAAGCAAACATGAATGTTGCAGGACTAGAAGAGCTCCCAGCAGCGAACAGTCCAAAGTCGGTCCGCAACTCGGCGGAGTCCACAGAGCCAGCCACGGAACCCGATGCGCCCTCCGATTCCAGCATAGGGGTGTCTCCCGTCAAGAAAGCTAAAGTTACCAAAGGTAATTTACAACTTCCACGTCATGTTTAATTGTATTTCATAGATGAAAGTCCTGCAGATCAAGTAATACTCATACTTATGTCTCTTATACGAAGGTAGAAGTTAGTGGAATAAAGTAAAAAAAGAATCAATACATCTTGTTTTGTCGCACTGCTGGGCAAAGGTCTCCCCCCAAACCCGTCTAAGTCTCTTTGTTCGGTGCTACATCCCGTCACTGCTTGCAGTAGGCTTCCAGCTCGTCTCGCCACCTTTTCCGGGGTCTGTCTCGACCTCGGCTCCCGTCGTGAGGCACCCATTGTGTGACGAGTGTGTGTCTCGGAGAATAAAAAAATATAAATAGGTATATCGTGTCAATCAGATTATCCAGTCTCATTCAAAGTCCTAAAATCTAATATAAATAATTGACCCCCCCCCCCCCCATTTTATTTTTTATTATTAACCTATAATTGTGAAACAATAATTTCGAACTTGGAACGTTTGGGTTTCACACGAGAGTACTTTTCATGATTTTTATCATTCAAAATTAGAATCTAAAGTTATGGGGAATAAAATCCAAAGTTGCGGATTTCATGGTGCAAAAAGTGGCAGAAATGTTTATTAATAGAATTACACGCGTAACTAGTCCTCATATAAGTAGTCAAAGGGTTCAGACCATCGAAACTGAATAACTTTCGCTATGGGAACAAACCTGAAATGGCAAAAAAAATCTGCTATTCCATACTGCAAATCTCGACCTAAATGTATGGGACCTCTAACCTGTAGCATTATATCTTTTTCTAATCATTTCTAGGCAAGAAAAAGAAACTATCGATCACAAAGCAAAGTTCAGAAACAGAAACAAAAGTCCGTAAAGGGAAGCAGGCGAAAGAGAAGAAAGTGCCAGAAGATACAGAGAAGGGAGGAGTTAAGAGAAGCAGGTCTCAACGGTCATTGGTGGATGTTGACAGAGGTATAGTTTGTCCTTGTTATGTAACTTTAGTACCTAATCTAATGGAATTATCTCACCAAAAATGAAGTACAAAGTAATTTTAAGTAGTTTTAAGTCATGACATGACATAAAAAATTAAGGCTTTAAAAACAATTTAAACTAGGCAACTGTAACCCTAATGGAATGTAGATTTAAAGCCAACGAACGTTATTCCACAGATGACATACAAATCAATTAAGTGGTGACACTGGACAATGTCTGGGCACTGCTAGTGAAATAGGAATGAAGTCGTGAATTGAATAAACAGGAAATAAAATTTGTCTAAAATAAAAATAGTATAGGATGGGATGTGGACGTAGAATGAGAATGACTATAAAATAAAATAATAATAAAAAAGACGTTTATTCAACCACACTTACAGTTACAAAAGTAGGTACAATATTAAAAAAAAATAATAATAACTAAAAGTTACACATTTTTGCAAGTGCAGTAGAACAGGATAGAGTCTCAGCATTACTGCTGTTTTTCAGTCTCTTCCTTACGACTCAACTGCCCGAAATTGCCCGAACGGACTACTTAATAACTAACATATTAAAAATTAAAAATGTTTATACAATACAAATCGTAGGTAGTGTAGTATTTTTTATACTAATATAACTATAACTATATATCGGCCATCACAAAGTTAGGAGAGAAAATTGCAGATGAAGGACAAATCGCTCCTGTCGGCACAGAACACGATAATACTAGAGTATAATATAAATCATAACTGTATTGGTAATGTTAAATAGGTATTTAATTATTAAAAGGCATTTAAATAATAATAGTCGTGAAAACGAGACAGGCTTATAAGATAATCGCATTTAGTTAGCAAGAGAAAAATATATGTTGTTTGTCCCTTTCTGCGCATGCGGTATTTTTGGTGACTACGTTGAAATTACTTACAAAATCTTGCAACCTAGTCAGGCAAATGCCAATTTGTCATACATTTTTGTCATATCTCCATCCCGATGTGGATTTACTTTACTTTTTTATTTTATCCTTTGTGAATTTTCAAGTCGTTTTTTTTATCAACTTGTTATATTATTTATTTACCGTTTCAAATTTTAATCGTTAACTTCCAGCCCAAAAAGCGAAGGCTGAAGCCAAAGCCAAGGCCCAAAAACCTAAAGAGCCAATATTACCTCCAGACCTGGATGTGTCCAACGTCACCGTGCGCAAGTCCAGAGGTCTGCAGTCTGGATCCAGCACCGAATCCAATGGTTCGGGCAAAGGAGGGAAGAAGGGTGATACGAAGCAAAAGAAAGATACTGGTTCGTATAATATTGTTGTTACTTGGTATAGATACGACTGGATGAAATAGCTCTAGAAAAGTAATTTTGCGATGGATTTTGGTTTTGTTTGACTATCAACATAGAATGGAATATAATCTAAATCTTTTCTTAGTTAAAATACCATTACAAGCGCTACAAAATCATTCAATGTTTGACAAACACAACAGGCTTTAAGGTTTATGAGCAATTGATTTTTGACTTTACTTGATTAAATGTATAAGGTTTACTTACAGTTATTACAACAATATATTATGAGCATGAAATAATGAAGGAATGTTTAGTACACATTCCATTTCTTACAAGCAAACACAACGCGACTATTAGTAATAGCAACTTACGTTGCGTCCCGAATCACGCCAAAATCGCGCTGTGAGCGCGATTAATGTCGTTCCGATTTGATTGTGAGCGCGAACACCGTCGAAAACGTGACGTCATTCATGACGTCACTACCGACGCCATCTTGCAATAACAGTGCTCACGGCTCGGTGCGTTAGCGGGTTCCCAAAAGTGACGTTTGACAGTTTTGTTGTGGTAAATTTTTGAGCGAAGTTTTAAAAGTGACGTTTAATAGGTTTCCGGTCGTATATTTTTGGTTTGTTTAGGTCTCGATTTAGGTTTTTTTAGAATAATAGGAATATTTGAATGTTGTGATGTGAACGGTGTGAGCGTGATATCTAGCGTTCCGAATTAATAGAACGCTATCAGCGCTGTCGGCGCGCTCACGCAAATGGAACGAATGTTAGCGCTGTAATCGCTCACAGCACTGTTTTTATGAATCGTTACATACCGTTAAACTATTAGTAGTTGGGTATAATATTATTGATTTCACACAAATAACTTTCTAACAATAGGCTTTAAATTGAGACTCAATCTAAAGCCTAATCTTAGAAAGTTATTTGTGTGTATCTGGGTTCTATTTTATTCTGTCTTTTAGTCTCTTTTACTGGATGTTTATTTTTAAGCTATAAGCAGAGTTATAAACCTATGAAAGAGAAAATGTAAAATGTGCAGGAACTAAATCAACCCGCGTGACGCGTTCTTCCGTGAGCTCCCGAAGCTCGCAAGGGTCCTTTATCGACGAGTCGCCCGATGCCGACGAAACTGAACTACACACTATCGTCTATGACAAGGAATTTGTACGTATCACATGTGTATTACCTATTAAAAATTCAAAACCACCAAGAAATTGGTCCTTAATCATTGGACCAGGACCTAGGTCAAGAATGGTCCCTAATCTCCTCTTTTTTCTGAAGCACTGTCTTTTTAATTTTGTAACAAATATTTTAATGCTCGTGATGCAAACCAGTAAAAAAGCCACCTTTTTAAGGTCTCACGTTGCTTATCATTTCATACCTCTGAAACCTTAAGTCTAATAACGTCTTAGGGACGATTCAGACCTACCGGCTCGCATCGGCCCGGCCCGGAACGGATCCGTACGCGTGCCGCGGCACCGAACCAACGTAAAGGCAGTCGATCGCATGTCAACGGAGCCGGTTATATGTCACGGAATCCGTCGGCAGCCGTACGGCCGTCGCGACGCGTCGTGGAATGCGAACGGAAACAACGGAGCATAAGTTGCGTGCAAGTTATAAACTGTAATTCCTGTTCACACATTTCAATATCCTTTGCCTGATTAAAAAATATCGTCCGGACCGGGCCGATGGTAGCCGGTAGGTCTGAATCGTCCCTTATACTTAAGTATAATACTGTAGACACATCCAAGATGACCACTGACTAAAACCTGTCACCCAATCATAAAAAAATCCAACACGCATTAGACCAGCATTGAAAAGTTGACTTAAAGGCAGGTTTAGACGATGACAATTTTGCGGCGCCATTTTCCAGGCCTGCCAGTGCAAGCAATTTTGGCGCCAGTGACCTCCGCCCGCGTCTCTCGCACCCCTCGCGCCAATTTTTGAACTCTAAATACGTCAAAGTAAATACGTCAGTTGTAAATGTGTACCAAGTGTGTAAACCAAGCGCTGGCACGAGTGTTATATGAATGCGCGAAATATTGGCGCTGAAAACTAGCACTGTACAAACGACCGGTTGCCGTACTTTTTTCATGCTAATGCTGGCAGCGGAATGGAATGCTTACAGGATATAACTGTCATACAATACTTGAATATCTTTTTAAACGCGTGTCTGCATTTCCAGGAGCAATCACTTCTCAACGACTCTGCTGAAATGGAGGATAACAGACAGACGTCGCGAGGTAACGTCACCGTTCCTGAAACACCTGATGGCAGTGAAGAGTAAGCACTTTCATTTTTTTCTATACGGTCC
Organism: Agonopterix arenella; assembly: GCA_927399405.1. Taxonomy (NCBI): domain Eukaryota; kingdom Metazoa; phylum Arthropoda; class Insecta; order Lepidoptera; family Depressariidae; genus Agonopterix; species Agonopterix arenella. Next base: position 9,042,741 of record OV656710.1, read on the forward strand.
TTCTTTATATGCAGACACTATTTAAGGGGATGATCAGACCGTCAAACTGAACAACTTTCTCTATGGCACCAACATAGAAATCTCATAACAAAAATCTGCTCCTCCATCCAAAACTGCAAACCTAATCGAGCCAAATGTAGCTCCTCCATACAAAACTGCAAAACTAATCGAGCCAAATGTATGGGACAGCAGTTATTTTTTCGCGATTTCGATGTTGGTCCCATAGAAAAAGTTGTTAAGTTTGATGGTCTAATCATCCCCTTAAAAAAGTGTCAGCATATTAAAAAAGGACTCTGTATATAAGTCCACCACAGATGTGCAAGGCAGCGAGGTGGCGTGAACAATGCGCCAATAGGAGCGCTTCAGTTTCCTTATGACGTGACCGAGCGAGAGCGCTATTTGTGGATTATTTCCTCGCATCTCGCTTCCGCACACATTTCTGGTAGACGGCCAAACTTATTCAGACTTGGTCTCCTTTGACAATGACCGATACGATAATTAATACTACCACGTATAATACATAAGCTCGTAAATTACGTTGATGCTTGGTCTATTTTTAATTAAACACTACGTGCATGGATTGAAAGTATTATTCTTGTGTTGTCGCTCGTCCTTACGGGCGACTTATATTTAATCCTTTTCCTACGCGAATGAAAAGGAAGACACTAAGATGTATATTGATTACTCCGTCAGTTTTAATGGCAGTTGTGAAATTGTTCAATATTTTGGGAAAACTGAAAATAACAGATGTATTTTGAAAAATAAGAAATTTCGTTTCTGTTCTATACAGGGTGAAATTGATATCATTAGCATCCTTTTAAACTAAGAGTCTACCCATCAAACTGAATAACTTTTACTGTAGGAGCAAACCGATCGGAGCAAAAGAAATAATCAGCTGTTCCATACTAAACTGCAATGCCTACTCGACGCAAATGTATTCAACTTCAGATTTTTTTTTTGCTGCTATCGGTTTGCTCCCATAGTAACAGTTGTTCAGTTTGATCGGTATACTCTTAGTTTAAAAGGATGCTAATGATATCAATTTCACCCTGAAGATACAATTTCAATTTCTATGACTATCAGACGACTCTATCAGAACATTACGTTTAAAAGGTCATCAATGTTCCTAGAATACTTACTGAGTTAATACTTCTCAGCGATATGGCATATTGATTAAAATTCTCCTTTTTCTCAGCACAATTCAGTGCCAACTCTGCATGCACAATTTGTAGTAACTAAGCTAAGTAACCTTAATAATTAAGAAAAGAAGACAAGTATTTAGTAAAATAATTTAATTTCAGGTCGGAAACAGAACCTGAGCCAGTTAAACCGAAAGGCAAAAGAAATGGGAAGAAAAAATAAAAGATTGTTACAAATAATTATCAATAAATTATATATTTTCATGCATAGGATTTATTTCTTTAACGCTTTATTCGGTGGAATGGACGGATATTTTAATAAATAATACTATCTAGAAATAACTCTGGTTTGAAAATTATGTTTATAACTTGACTTGACTTGAAAAATAATTGTCATATAACACTGTATTTGAAACATATATCGTTTAATAATTTGTATTTATTGGTACTCCACATAATACGACTAACCTAATATAAATAAACATAAATATTCATTATTTGCACACCTAAAACATAAACATAACAAAAAATGGTACATAAAGGACACAGATGGCGATGTTAACGCATTTACCGTATGAGTTTATACAAAATAATTAATAATAATAACACAAACTCACAACCCTATTCCCTGTTGGTGGTCAGAAACATTACTACAACTACCGACTACCGTACAAGTATAGTACGACAAGTTATTGTGCGACCGTCCCGCACGGCACAGACATTGGGAGAGGTGAGGGTAGCACGTAAGTGTTATGACACACCTGCCGAATTAAATGCCGTAATTTACGCGTCTACTAGGAAAAATGTTGGTTTGCAATGCTGGTTTGTATCTGTATGCATAAACCAAGAGTACAACTAAACTACACTACACTACAGCCTAACTAAACTACAGCCTAACCATAGTTCTTCAAAATTTACGAGTGTTACAGTACGATCAGGAAAATAATTTCGCTCGTCAATCTTCGTTTGCGCAGAGCAGGCCCGAGTTCCCGACAAAACCCGAAGTCATTTAGTAATCAAAGGGTGCAAAGTCGGATAGCCGCGAAAGGGGCGCGAAAACAAATAAGCCAATCGCCAAAGGCCAATAGCGTAAACGGATTGAAGGTGGCGCATTCTGATGCGCAGGTACATCGGTAAGACATAAACCTGGTACTACTATACAAGCATTTCGTCCACCACGCCCCTAGAATCTATCAATTATATAGTTATTATGATCAATGTCTATCTTTTAGTTTATATAGGTAGCTGTTATAGCTGTAGAATGTATTTTTTCTTGTTTAGTTCAAGTGGCTTGTTGTAAGGCGGACCCTCAGCCCGCCTCGCCAGACTGCTTCTGTACGCGCTCGGTGACACATGCGAAATTATTGAAATACTAAATATAAACAAATTATCCAAGATACTGTTTTGATTTCGAATCCCGTCACCCGAGCTCATTTCGCTCGCCCAAACTTTGTATTTTGCTATGTTACAGACACAGTTGTTAAAAAATCGATTCGTGGTGCTGAGTAATGTCGAGCTCGCTCCAGGTTTTCATTGTAGCGTACGTAATCCAACAAAATTCGTGCCCTGTAAACCTTCTTTGGCTTAATTACCACGAATTTGGAACCATGGGGGGTCGTGTCTGACATGTGATGAGAAGAGATGAGTTTCATATTACAAGACGAATGTTGCGCATGAAGAGAGGACGACCAAAGAAAAGATGTATGGATTGTGTGAAAGATGGCATGTGTAAAAAGGGAGTGTGCGCAGAAATGACGGCTAAAAGAGATGAATGGAGGAAGACGACATATTGCGCCGACCCCAAATAATGGGATAAGGGCAGGAAGAAGAAGAAGAGGGGTCGTGTCAGTTTTTTAAGTCCTATGGGAGACACAGTTCAAATAAGTTTGAAAAACACTTATCTACAGTACTTGTTTTACGGGACGGTTGCGCACGAACTTCTCTGACTATAAATATAATTGTGGCAAGGTTAATTTTAAACATATTTTGAGGTACGAGTATATCCTAGAATTTTAGTAACACTGAGAATTTCTTATCTACTATGGCTTTGGTAATGCTGCGGTACATGGTGCTTGTTATGCCAGTCTGCGTTATGATTATAGGAAGGACCATGTTGCCACTGCGCGTGATGCCAGTTCTTGTCCCAAGGCTTCCACCGGTCGGGCTTGTTTGCTTGGTTGTTTGTTAGTTTGTCGTCTTTCTCTTCGTTGCTACCGGAGCCGCTGTAGCCCCAACTGTAATTGGATTGTTTATTAGTTGACTGTGATTATAATGTTTCTTTTTTCGTGGCTTGCTTATTTACCAGTGCATATTCACGTATGATAAAGGACAACTCTATACAGGGTGTTAGGGTAAACAGTTGAATAACTTAAAGGGTTGATTGTACCCATGATACTGAACAACTTTCCCTAAGAAACATATAGGAAATTGTAAAAAATAATTTTTACTTCCCACAGTAAATGCAATCAGCTGATCGAACTTTTGTATGAAAAGTCGAAAAAAAATTGCCAATTCCTTATAGGTTTCTTTGGGAAAGTTTTTCAGTATCATGGGTAAAATCACTCCTGCATTGACCAATAATTTTCGACTACGTGAACAGATTTGCCACAAGTATTATTACAAGGATAAAAATTACAGTTTATTATGTGTCTCTACGTTGTAAGTAATGCTACTCTTTACCCTAACACCCTGTACATCGTTGGACCCCTAGGGGAGGGAGCGCATAATTTCTCTATGGTTGGACCTGAAAATCTAAGTTGACATTTTACAAGAACCAAAATAAATGTGGCTTGAAAATTCTCTCATAGTCATAACAGGTTTAAAGCCCGACCAGAATAATAAAAAAATATTGCTAAAACATACTGGAACAAATTTTTGTGCTTGGAACCCTGACATTAAAGGCCAGGCCACACAGAGGCGGTTTTGCGGGAAAACGGGCCGGAGGCGGACCTGCGGGAAGCAAATATCTCCGGGCCCGCGCGTATTTCTGTGTGGCAGGGTACATACAAACTCGAACATTACCACCACACCGCACCATACACAACAAAACACAAAGAAAACCGAGCGGGTCCGGAGATATTACCTTCCCGCAGGTCCGCCTCCGGCCCACTTTCCCGCAAAACCGCCTCTGTGTGGCCTGGCCTTAAAGGTTGTAGCCGATTGTAGCGCCCCCAAACCAGGGTTTTTATATTTCTGGTCAGGCTTGACAAATAACTTGTCCATACCAACACTTTTTTTTTTTAATTTATTTATTAGACAAAAATAGTACAAAAAGTTACAATACGCTCTACCAAACTGTGAGAACAGTTTAAGGGCAGACGAAGGACATCGAAATCACTGTGGAATTACTTGTACTGCATGGAATAAATGGCCCCCTCTATCTCCCTGCTTAGGAAAAAGAGGCCTTTTTCATTGCCCAATATCGGAATTCTCTATACAACTTTTTATTGGTATTATACATATATAAAAGTTTTATACCCTTACTTCAAAACTTACCTTTGTACCACACGGCGACACATAAAGCTATACAAAACCAAAATAAGCTGACCGCGCGTAGGTCGAGTAACGTCTAACGTAGCGCGGCCAGCTTATATTGGTTTTGTATAGCTTGATGTGTCGCCGTGTATACATAGCCTTTGTAGTATAGTAAACGTAATCTACGTATAAACGGAGTCTAGTGGTGCTCTTCTTCAAAAAGGGCGATAATGCCCTGTTGAAGAACTATAGGCCCATTTCTCTTCTTAGCCATGTCTACAAGCTGTTCTCGAGAGTCATTACGAACCGTCTCGGGCGCAGGTTCGACGATTTCCAGCCTCCCGAACAGGCCGGTTTCCGAAAAGGCTTTAGCACCGTAGACCACATACATACGCTTCGGCAAGTTATACAGAAGACTGAAGAGTATAACCTGCCCCTCTGCTTGGCGTACGTGGACTACGAGAAAGCCTTTGATTCGATCGAGACTTGGGCTGTACTGCAGTCTCTTCAGCGATGCCAAGTAGACTACCGGTACATCGAAGTGCTAAAATGCTTGTACAAAAACGCCACTATGTCAGTCCGACTACAGGACCAGAACTCGAAACCTATCCTACTGCAGCGAGGTGTGAGGCAGGGAGACGTTATATCTCCGAAACTGTTCACAGCTGCACTGGAAGATGTTTTCAAGGTTCTGGACTGGAAAGGGCTAGGCATCAATATAAATGGCGAGTACATCAGTCACCTTCGGTTTGCCGATGATATAGTCATCATGGCGGAGACTATGGAGGAGCTCAGTCGAATGCTCGATGATCTTAGCAGAGCCTCCGAACGAGTTGGTCTGAAGATGAACATGGGCAAAACGAAGATCATGTCAAATGCCCATGTTGTACCTACTCCTGTTATGATCGGAAACTCGGCGCTCGAAGTTGTTGACGATTATGTTTACCTGGGACAAACTATTTAGTTAGGTAGGTCCAACTTCGAGAAAGAGATCAACCGTCGAATCCAACTCGGTTGGGCAGCGTTCGGGATGCTACGTAGTATCTTCACGTCCCAAATACCGCAGTGTCTTAAAACGAAAGTCTTCGATCAGTGTGTGTTGCCAGTGATGACATATGGAACAGAGACGTGGTCGTACACTCAAGGCCTCATAAAAAGGCTGAAAGTCACCCAAAGAGCAATGGAGAGGGCTATGCTCGGAGTTTCCCTGCGAGATCGAATCAGAAATGAAGAGATCCGCAGAAGAACCAGAGTAACTGACATAGCCCAAAGAATTGCTAAATTAAAGTGGCAGTGGGCGGGGCATATTGCTCGCAGAACCGATGGCCGATGGGGCCGAAAAGTTCGCGAGTGGCGACCGCGTACTGGAAAGCGTAGCGTGGGTAGGCCCCGCACACGGTGGACCGACGACCTTGTGAAGGCGGCGGGATCCCGTTGGATGAGGGCAGCGCAGGACCGGTCGTTATGGCGATCCTTGGGGGAGGCCTATGTCCAGCAGTGGACGTCCATCGGCTGAGATGATGATGATGATGATGAAACGTAAACATTTATGACAGTAAATAGGACCGGCTGCGGGCCGGCAGTAGTTATAAACTATGGAATTAAATGCGAGGTTCCACACTGCCGTTACCGTTCCGCAGCCGCGCCGGACTGCATCTAGTGTGACACCTCGCATATAATTCCACAGTTTACAACTAATGCCGGTCCGCAGCCGTTCCGCAGCTGCACTATGTGTGGCTCAGCCTTTAAACAAGTAGACAACTTGACTTAGGTACTATTTACTGTGATAAATGTTTACGTTTACTATACTACAAAGGCTATGTACACACGGCGACACATCAAGCTATACAAAACCAATATAAGCTGGCCGCGAGGAGACACACTCGCTTTCCAAAATATGTTGTAATTGTTCATCTGCCTAGCAAAATGCATTTCTTCACATGAATGGAATAGACTAGACAATTGTAATACAGTTTACCGTATAATCAAATAAAATGATTCTACTAAAATTAATGTGTGAAAGAAGTGAATGCTCTTGGACTATAAAGTTACCTATTCATACCACCACAAGTGAACATATTATTGTGTCATATTGTATTACGGGATCCCTTTATACAGGCTGTACAGTAAACCGACGTCAACCCGGCGGATGCTGATAGGTTAGGTCATGACTAAGCAGAATATCAAAATTTGACTTTAGTAAAATTGTCTTAGTTTTCGAGATATTGACAGTTTTAACGCAGATACTGCATAGAACATTTGTAGCCGTGGCACTCAAAATAGTAACTAAGGTAAAGAGTTTCATGAATTTCGTAAAACTGTCCTTATCTCGAAAACTAAGAACCTTTTCCTAAAGAAAAATGTTGACAAATTGATTGATTGAATGACAAATTTTTTTTTATTTTAGTATATTCTGGTTAGGCATGAACTAACCATATCAGCATCCACCGGGTTGACGTCGGTTTACGGGACATCCTGTATAATCAACATGTGTTTCCTTATTTACTTATTATAGATATAAATAGCATGTGAGACTAGTTTCCTTACTTCTCGTAAGGTTTATACTAATCGATTTCAAGCTATACCGTATTCCTCGCGTGTGCTTTAAAAATGAGACATCTTTACATAGTTATAAGGTTGAATGTGCATGAAAGCTGTAAATGGATGATATCGTTTTACCCCCTAAATACTTCGCCGGGTGAGAGTTGTCGAAGAGGAACCTTTTCGATGTACACAGAATAAAGGCGATGATGTCTGGAAAACGTATTTGAAATGAATTGATGCAATACAGTAGTAGCCCAGTTATTTTACGGTTTGAGCCAGGACTAATTAATAATTGACATTTTGAAGTAATAATTTCGGTGTAATATTGAAGAGCCAATTTTAGCCTTAAAATGTACCAAACTTAAGTACGACAGCAACAATTCCGATTTTAAAATTTAGGTATTATCTGGTTCTAAAAATTTGATGGTAAATTTTTTTTTTGCACATATTTAAGGCTTTACCATTATACATACTACAAAAATGGTGTGAATATTTTTGTCTACTTAGGTTTTGAAAAATACATTTGTATTTTCTAATAAATACCTCATTTTTAAATTTCAATGCCTATTTTATTGCTCAAAAATAATGTATATTGTTAAATCTAAGTCAAATGAGTGCATTGGTATTAATATTAATAATTTAAAAGCCTTCTGGGACACACAATTTTGATTTCTATGTTGCGTAGCAAATTCTTGTTTGATGTTTTAAGATAGTCTTGTTGTCACTAAATGGTACCGGTTACAGTTTAAAAGTCTAATTCATAATTACTCCCTACCCCGCCTAACAAAACTCCGTAAAGTGACTGGGCTATAGTGCAGGCATGTCAAACATGCGGTCCTATCCAACTTTAAGAATAGTTTCCCGATGCGGCCCGCGGCAAGCGTACTTCTAGTCTGCACGCTGTGTTTCTCCTCGGCGTTTGAACGCCGTCAATATCTTCACCAAATATTTTCGCTTTGTTTATGAGAAAAGGTACACAATTTTATAACGCGGTTATAAAGCCCGCTGGTTCCTTGTAACAAAGCTAAAAAAATATTCCTTTTCTTATAAACATGGCGAAAATATTTGGTGAGGATAATGACGGCGTTCAAACGCCGAGGAGAAACACCCAGGCACTCATATTCTGAAGGTACCACCACTGCATTGAGTCATGATGTGAAAAATTTCGAGCTCGCTTCGCTCGATAACTGTTTTTATGTAATTTGTAGCGTTTTTTACAAAGGTCCTGAAAATTTTGCCCTTGTATATATGTCCTGTTCTACGATAGATGCAATGACTTGTATCTAAACTATTATTTACTGTAGCAGAAAGTTTGTCTGTACATTGAAGTTACGATATGGTTTTTAGGTGTCCCTGCCTGCCACCCACGACAAAGCGTTGAAACGAGAAAAACATCATGCGCGCTCTTTCTGGCCTACGTTAAATAATAAAGATGGAGGCACATCTCGATTTTTGTCGTTTTCTCGGGGGTGGCATGCTAGCTAAGCTGATTCCATATCAGTAATTTTTGGATTTTTTGAAGATAATAACAAAAAAAAGTTACGATATGGTTTTTAGGTGTCCGTGATTCCATAGCAATTTTTGGATTTTTTGTCTGTCTGTTCGTTTGTTTGTGTTTTTGTTTGTTTGTTTGAACGAATATCACGCAAAAACTACTGAACCGATTTTGATGAAACTTTTTTTGTTTGATAGCTAATGATCTAACTTAAAATCTGGTAAATTATTTGTGCGGACAAAGTCGCGGGTCAACGCTCGTTTTTTTATATTCTTTGCGGCCCACTGATTCTAATATCGTTATGCATTTGGCTCACCAGTGACTTTGAGTTTGACATGCCTGCAGTAGTGGGTAGCAATCAATTCTACATAAAATAAGTTATGATGAATCACAACGATACGACACAGCCCGAAGTTACAAATTGTACAAATACGGCTGGGTCAGCGAATGGGGTTCAGTGTGTGACCATTTACTATGTCGACGGTTTTTTTTAATGATAATTATGATCAGACCATTAAAGAACAACTTTCTCTATGGGATCAACATCGACCTTGAAAAAAAAATCATTTGTCCCATACATGTAGGTCGAGTAGGATCGCAGTTTTGTATGGAACAGCTAATTTTTTATTTGGAGAATTCTAGGTTCGTCCCATAGAGAAAAATGTTATGTTTGATTCTGACGATCATCCCCTAAAAACCATATAAACCGTCAGCATATTGAGAAGGACACTATATTTGAAATATTAATGAAAAATAACGATATGAATGCGAACTAATATGCAGCAATAAAAATAATTTAGAGTTACAATTACTCGCTATAAGTAGGTACTTCAAGAAGATAAACAGATATTACAAAATTGAAACAAAAACACCAAATAACAAATCATAAAATAAAAATACTTCCAATTTTCTTCTTCTTCTCTGACGCGGTTTTTATGTAACGACTACTACCACCAGAGATAGTAGCCGGGTCCAACGGCTTAACGTGCCATCCGAAGCACGGAATCATTTTTCTTTTTAGACAATCAGGTGATTCAGCCTGCAATGTCCTAACCAACTGGGGAAAAACGCACAAAGTGACATTTCACTAGGTGTCCCCCGTGGGAATCGGACCCACGACCTCCGTGTCAAGAGCAAATGCTCTTAACCATTAGACCACGGAGGCACTTGCAATGATTCAAAAGAATTACTTATCTTTCCTGCAAACTTTAAGCCAAAAGATTGATAAAGAAATTCAATTTTATTATTTCTAAAGTTCTTGTTGTTTTTAATTGTTTTGTGACCCAAAAATCATAACGAAACTATTGTAATAAAATAAAGTACGCTCGAGTAGGTATTGCAGTTTAGTATGGAACAGCTGCCGTGTGGTGTCGGCTAAGAATAGTACCATCCCATTTCCTGCCGTGGGTGTCGTAAAAGGCGACTAAGGGATCTACCGGAGGATGGGCAGCAGCATCCTCTGAGTACACACATTCAATCCAACTGCGATCGCCAACCCGCCTGCCAAGCGTGGCGATTATGGCAAATCCCGGAGGGGGCTTATGTCCAGCAGTGGACGTCTGTCGGCTGATATGATGATGATGGAACAGCTGACTTTTTTTTGTTCTGACAGGTTTGCTCCCATAGTAAAAGTTATTCAGTTTCATGGGTAGAGTTTGTGGTTTGAAGGTTAATGATACTGTTCCTTACACCCTGTAGGAGCCGCGCGATGCTTTAAGCCCTTTATAATGTAATATCTGGTATCATTTGTCTACAGGTAATTAAAATTCCAGGAAAATTACACGTGGAAAAGGTCGATCCACCCGGAACCATATAGTTCCTATTGCAATGATGTTTTAACGTTACGTATGCTTCATATCAGTGAAAACATTTTTTTTATTAGAGACTTCAACAAACAATCATAGGGCTACGGGTGCAATTGAAATGATACGAGACGAAACGATCCAAATTTTGAGGGATGATTCAGACCATAAAACTGTAAAACGTTTACTAGGGGTGCAAACTGGAAATTGCAAAAAAAAACTGCGGTTCATACATTTGACTCGGTTTGGTTTGAGACAGTTTAGTATGGAACAACAGATTTATTTTGCGTTAAATTCAATTGCACCCTGTAGAGTACAGTCGCCATCAGATATATCGTAGCATACAAGGTGTTCAAATATTTCTGAACAATGCTAATTTTCAATAAATTCCTTGCAGTAAATTTTACCAATTATATCTAAACACGTATTTTGTCACAAATATCTGAACAGCTAATTTTCAATGATTTCTTCACAATGTTTTTTTAAAATTGAAATGTATAACAACGGATTAAGGTCTTTTTTCCTACACTGCTCAGATGCTTATGATCACTCTGACTGCGTTGATATATTTAATGTTCTAGGCGTTCAGATATTTTTGATTGGTTGTGTGTAAAGAAATTAATGAAAATTAGAACTGCTTAGAAATATTTGAACACCTTGTTTGCTGTGATATATTACTATGCCTGCACGTTGAGTAGATAGGTAACTTGTTTATGAAAGAAACACTCACTTGTTTTCATTACTAGCAATATTCCCACTGGTATCTTCCCCGAACTTGTTGCCTAATGCAGGGCCAGGTTCATTCTTTGAGCGCTGGTATCTGGTTTTAATGAATTCTGCGCCGCGTTCTGCTACCATAATTATTGGGGCGGCGGTGTTACCTGTAAGGTTATTTGAGTTTAATTTATCTGTTATAAAGTTGAGATTCGAATGCAATGTTATACGATATTTGGCTACGAGAGCTTATACTTAAAGTGGTTTCAGTCCATACAAAAGTTTGACGCACAATACGCGTAGACGGAATTCATAAAAGTAATATTTTATATATGGAAAAATAGTTTAGAAAATCTAGTTACCGCGTCACAAAAACATTTGCAATTTATAATATAATTACGAAGATATAAAGCTTTAAAAATTTTGTATAAAAAATTTCAAAGCTTTATATCTTCGTAATTATTTTATAAATTGCAAATGTTATTTGTGACGCGGCAACTAGATTTTGTAAAGTATTTTTCCTTATATAAAATATTACTTTTATTAATTTCGTCTACGCGTATTGTGCGTCAAACTTTTGTATGGACTGAAACCACCTTAACATCGTTTTCTTTTCTCTTAACCCATTATAACCGACTAATAATGGTCTACTTTATAGTGGAGGCTCCCGGTACAGTACAGCGCGTGCGTACCTCCGTCCAGCGTCACACCGTGAGAATCTGCACGTACTCCTCAATGCTCTGGTGTCGAGGATTATTGTGGACCCCGTGGACAAGAAGGTCGTCGCTGTCGAGTATGTCAAGGATGGAGAGATTTCCTAAACTATTTTACCATATATAAGGTCTAACAAAATTAAGTGAAACTATTTTAAGGGGATGATCATACCATCAAACTGAAAAACTTTCTATATGAGACCGATATAGAAATCGCGAAAAAAAAAATCTGCTGTCCGATACATTTAGGTTGTGTACGTTTGTATAGAACAGCTGATTTTTTTTTATTGATCTTGACTGATCTAGTTTTGTTAGACCTTATATACAAAGTTACTTATATTAATACCGTCTACGCGTATTGTGCGTCAAAGTTTTATTTAAAATTGACCCCTCTACAACCACCTTAATATGGTTCGGTATACTAACCGGTTGTAACAGTTGGTATTATTGAACCGTCCACGACACGGAGACCTGAAAAAAAAGATAAAGTTAAAACTGCAGGTTATAATGAGATATTTTGGCGGAAAAAATATACAAAGTAGATAAGTATACATAGCATAGCATATGCTCACGACTATGTTCCCCGAGGGGGTAGTCAGAGATATTCTGAAACCTCAGAACATCCACGTTTCACTAGTACCGTAACTCTATCCAATGTGACGGGGAGTGAGCCCGTCGGCACTTGGAATGGACAGTGGGTACAATACATGCCTCGAAATCGAAGCATGCAGGTTTCCTCACGATGTTTAGTGTGACACCTCGCATATAATTCCATAGTTTACAACTACTGCCGGTCTGCACCCGTTCTGCAGCTGCACTCTGTGTGGCCCAGCTTTTAATGATTCAATCGCTGGTGTTTAATTTGCATAAGAAATTATTTCATCATGCATATTTAGGGTTGAGCCTCATCTGGCAGCACCGCATTGCATTTTTTCACGCTCTATCCTTTTCTGTCGCTCAGGAACGTCATTGGCTAGAGCGAGAAAGGTCGCAGCACTCTGCCGGTGCTGCCGCGTGCGGTCGCGTTCCCGCTATCTTATTTGCTCTAGCAAATGACGTTCCTGAGAGCCATAAAAGGATGGAGCGACAGAAAAATACGATGCGGCGCTGGCAGATGAGGTTCCTGCCCTTAAAATGTTAGTATTCTATAAATTATAAATAATACCAAATATCTTGGACATTGCCACACAAATTATCTAGTCACATTTAAAGTACCTGGACTTGTATTATGATGACTAGACAACGATATAGAATACATTATATAGATACAAACATCCATGACGCGGATACAAATATCCATATTCATCATATAAATATTTGTCCCTTCCGGGATTCGAACCCGCGACCCTCGGCACAGCATGCAGGTTCACTACAGACTGTGCTACCGGGCCGTCAATTGTTCGACAACAATTCAAACTAAATAGTACCTTGGATCCCATGGACTTTAAGCTCCATATCGACTACAGCCATCGGATCGGACTCCGGCCCCATCTTGCACGTGCCCACTTGGTGGTTCTCAGGTGCAGTTTTCTGTTTCGCCAGACATCTAAAGAACTCGTCCGTAGGGTTTTCTCCACCTCCTTCGCATTCGCTCCCGTAGCCCGCCATTGGGACCATGCCGTATTTCTCACGCATTATCTGGAAATATTGAACATTTTAGATTATTAGCGAACGACCATCAGCTATTCTTTTAGTAAATATAAGCATAAGCGGGAAGGCAGCACGGCTAGCATTACACACACGACAAAACAAGAAAATCGACATGCACGCTCTTTTTGGCATTATGTAAAATAACAAAGATGGAGGCACATCTCGATTTTTATCTTTTTCTCAGAGGTTGCATGCGAGGTATCTGCTTTCTTAGTCCAAGATGGCCTGAACTATCTATTTAAGTTTGCAATGATTATGAAATAGGAAAAAGAAGAAAAAATAGTACGCATAGCACACGCACGTAGCAAGCACGTAGTTACGTATAGCGCATACTCAAAATAAACATGAAACTAGCCCCACTAGCGCCCCTCGGATAAGGCCCTACGCAAACGATGGGCATTTTGTCCGCGGACACGTGCGCCGCCTCAGTACAGAATTTACCACAGATGCGTTCGGCGTTATCTACAAACACAGCCGTAGATTTCCATTGTGCTGAAAACATGACCCCGGGTGCCCGCGGGCAACATTGTTCATCGTCTACGTAGGGCCTGATAGCCCTAAGTTTTCTTCAATCTACACAGACAGACAGACAGACGACAGAGCTCTTAGTTGACTCAGTTGTAGCTTGCTTGTGAGTGGGGTAACAAGACGATGAAGGGGATTTCTCACAGCTAATTTTGACTAGTGTCTTGAATAATTACAAAATCTGTAGTTTGAGGTAATTTTGAGTGCATCATCATTATCATCAGACCATCGTCCATTGTCTTGCCTAGACCTCCCATAGCGCGCCACAAAACTATCCTCGGCTTTCTGCGCTCTTTCGCTCCCCACTACCTTTCTTTGGTCGTCATCCAGCGGGCCGCAGGGCGTTCCACACTAGCTCTGACTTTTGAGTGCATGTATAAGTAACATTTTATCTAATTACCAAGTCGTCTCGTCCCTTACCGTAGTATTAGCAAGTCTGTAGGCGATCTTAGCGGCGTCGACCACTACGTCCAGGTCGCGTTCCTCATAGAAGTAGTTGGGCTGCATCAGCGGAGGCTGTTTCGGGTCGATCGACTGGATGGTGAGGTATCCTCGACTGCGCGGCTGTAGGTTTATCACTGATATCCTGGAAGAGGTAACTGTGGTAAGACTGAGACTTGGGAATCCCTTTGGCACTTCAATTTTTATTTTTTTTAAGAAAGAAAGATATATTGTTTATTTGCATACACAACTATTTATTAATATTATGACTGTAATTCAACTAATCCAAACTGTTGTTGATCTTCGTAACCGAATTTGGAATAGGTCAACTTGAAGATTGCTTTTCTATTCCCAATCTCAGATTCTGTGTATCAGGTCCTATTTATATTTAAGCAAGATCAAGTTCACATTTATAACCGTTTGTTTGGTTGATAAAATAATGAAAGAGAGAGCTATAACGTGCTACGTACTGGAGATGACACGACAAACAAAATTCATCCGCCACAGGCAGGGAGCGCGGGCGGATGAAAAAAGATCTTGCGATGTATGTACTGAGTGCAAAACGACATCGCCGCATTTGAATGAGACAGCTTAATGCAAACTCCGCTTTGTTTTAAATTCTCATGCAAGCCTGAATTTTCAAGAGTCTTACGATATCATCCTTTTGTTTTCGCTCTCAGGATCGGCTTCCTTAACAGAACCGTCGGCGCATGACGCGTAGTAGCCACCGAAGAAGAATTGCACGTCTGGGTGACGGCCTCCCGCGGGAGCCAGGCGAGAGTTCACTATTCCCGTTAACTGCAACAAATACGACCATTTTGCTACTGAATCTGGTCTGAATCTTTACAACACTTCTTCCAAGAACTAAGCACATTAAGTGAATGTTTATTTCTGGTGTTGTTTCGGTACAATTCTCGCTATGTTACTCAATCATGCAAAATCCAACTCTAAATATTGTGTTTTCCGTTCAAAGTGAGATCTCCAGAAGACGAAGACTCCTAGAGATAATTTTACTATTTGTGATGATGATTTCGCATTTCGGCATAGGTAGAGAAACAAAGACAGATAGATATATCCCGTACCTACTTCTGATTTTCTTGTAGGCGGCATTCTAGGTCTACAGGATTTATTGGATACAGGACTACAGGACTTGTGACTTTAACCAGCAGATACACTTACGCTCAGTTGCTGAAACGCTCATTAGAGTTAATCCTCCATTAAATCACTTGCTGTTACTTTTTATCTTGTTGACGTAGTAAAAGCTGGCAAGAGATTTAATGGAGGATTAACTCTAATGAGCGTTTCTGCAACTCAGTGATAGTTCGGTAGATATTAACATCATCTGATGTAATTAGTTGACCAGTGTGTACTGTGAGTGATGACATACGAAACTAAGATATGGTCGCTCACTCACTAAAGGCCTCTAGTAAAAAGACTGCGAGTCACCCAGAGAGCAATGAAATTGAATCAGAAAAGAAGAGGCGCGCAGAACCTGGGTACCCTACATACCCCGAAGAATTGCTTGCGCAGCGTAGGTAAGGCCCCCAAGGTGGACCGACGACCTGGTGAAGGTAGCGGGCAGCCCTTGGATGACGGCAGCACAGGACCAGTCGTTTTTGCGATCCTTGGGTGAGGCCTATGTCCAACAGTGGACATTTATGGGCTGAGATGATGATGAGATTAGTTTCCTCTTACGACATAAACTGGGTTGATGCTTTTCGTATAGCACACGGCATACCACCTTTTGCGATATTTTGTTATT
The DNA here is from genome assembly GCA_927399405.1 of Agonopterix arenella. Classification (NCBI taxonomy): domain Eukaryota; kingdom Metazoa; phylum Arthropoda; class Insecta; order Lepidoptera; family Depressariidae; genus Agonopterix; species Agonopterix arenella. Next base: position 9,059,000 of record OV656710.1, read on the forward strand.
AGCCTACTAGACTTACCTGAGACATGCCCGTCGAAGACAAAGGTCCTTCTCTCTTCAGCATATACTGCATAGCACTATCCCAGGTCAACTCATCAGTGTCTGGTTCCTTATTTAATGTGAACATAAGGTTTACTCCGACGTGGTTGTGTAGGTTCTGTCCCACACCAGGCAAATCCTTTATGGTGGGGATATTGAATTTGTCCAGGGTTTCCTTCGGGCCGATGCCGGAGAGCAGCAGGACTTGAGGGGAATTTATTGTTCCTCCAGAAATAATAGCCTAGAATTTTTTGACAGTATTAGTAATATCAGTATCAGAGTGGTGGCATAGAATAACTAATACACTATAGAATGGAATCTCCTTTGTGCATGCTCTAAACGCCGCGTTATAAACACCTACTTCCCCCCTCAGCCCGGAACACTCCGCTGTCGCCCACGGAGGCCGCCAGGGCTGTCCCATAAAATAACTTATTTCGTAGGCTGTTATTTACTTCGTTTTTATATGTAAGTTATGTATGATGTATTTAATAATGTGTTACAACTTATTAACCGTATTCAACAAAAGAAGACGGTTTTAAAATTTCTCATTATTTTACGATTTTCATTGGTAAAATAAGTATATTAGTTCGACTCGGATATCAGATATATTATACACCCCAAAAATAAGAAGGCATGGCAAAAAGAATAATTAAAATCGTACGTAACGTGCACGTGTGAGCATGAGGCGACCGACGCAAGCCCCGACAGATTTCTCTGCTAAGCAGAGGCGGGACGGTAGGCTAATAACGTGACCTTGAACGCGTCTGGCGCGCGAGTTTCGTTTCTATAGAGTATTAATTATTCTTATGGTGGTGGCCAAGGGATGGACGGAGGTCACTGGGCAGACCATCAGGGTATTGGAGAGATCTAAGTTAATAAGAAAAGACCTATCTACTATGTTGATTGATATACAGGGTGTGAAATTAAATATACGTTACATTGTCTTTGGGGTTTATATGGCTTAGTGGGGGCTTCAAACCATCAAACTGAACCACATTCACTATGGGACCAAAATCGAAATCGCGAAAAAAATTGCACAGCTGTTACATAGAGGACGTCTACGGTTACTCTACCCAAATGTATGGAACAGTTTAAGTTTTTTTTTGTGATTTCGACGTTGATGCCATAGTGAAAATTTAGCAGTTTCATGGTCTGATATCCTCCTAAAAAACCAGCATATTAAGAAAGACCTTGTATGTAAAGATATTGAATAGATATTTCATCATTCTTCCTCTTCCAGTTTCACGGTCTAATGATAAATATTAATTAATTTATTAATCTCCAAACATACCTCCTTAGTAACCCCAACAGTCTTAGTCTCTCCATCCTTGACATACTCGACAGCGACGACCTTCTTGTCCACGGGGTCCACAATAATCCTCGACACCAGAGCATTGAGGAGTACGTGCAGATTCTCACGGTGTGACGCTGGACGGAGGTACGCACGCGCTGTACTGTACCGGGAGCCTCCACTATAAAGTAGACCATTATTAGTCGGTTATAATGGGTTAAGAGAAAAGAAAACGATGTTAAGGTGGTTTCAGTCTATACAAAAGTTTGACGCACAATACGCGTAGACGAAATTAATAAAAGTAATATTTTATATATGGAAAAATACTTTACAAAATCTAGTTGCCGCGTCACAAATAACATTTGCAATTTATAAAATAATTACGAAGATATAAAAGCTATGAAATTTTTCATACAAAATTTTAAAAGCTTTATATCTTCGTAATTATATTATAAATTGCAAATGTTATTTGTGACGCGGCATCTAAATTTTCTTAACTATTTTTCCATATATACAAAGCTACTTATATTAATACCGTCTACGCGTATCGTGCGTCAAAGTTTTGTATAAAATTGACCCTCTGCAACCACCTTAAAGAAATCGCTGTAATCACTGTTCTATGGAAATATTCGGATTTCGAGGAGGATAAATCTCACATACTTATTATCCACCCCCCTGGATATGTGCTTGGTTGCTGACTGTATCTATTGGCATTTTGGCATAGTATAAGAAATAGTATATGGTATGGTACATTACACAGTACGGACACTCCCTGCCCGTGATCTTTAGTTACCTCACCTTCTCGTGGAAGACGACAGGCTGTAGGCAAGGCATGGTGTAGGTCCTTTCACTCGCACTCACTTTGTATCGCCCGTGCTTACCTCTTCTTGTCAGTGCGAGTCCATTTGTATGAAGTTGGAGAGAAGTCTCCAGGGTCACCGATTATTTTATACCTAGTTATTTTGTAACCAGGTTGTACTATTGGTGAAGGCCGTATTCTCATACAATTTTTAGTATTTAAGCATGCAATTACAGGAAGTGTCTTCCTAAAACCAAATCTTCACTTGGTAAATAAAAAAACAAAAGAGAATAACATACTCGTTAAAAGTCTGTGCTATAGTGAAGCCGGTGCTCGAGTCTCCATTGAGGTCGCTGGTCGGGGGATATCCCAGTTCGATGGATGCTGATACCACGTCATGTGCAAAGTTTGGGGCGTGGCGAAACTGTGAAAAGAAAAAATTTGCAACTGAAGAAAATTTCAATAGTCATATGCTCAGGAATGACTTCCCACCCACGGCCCACCACACATTCCCACCACTGTTACTCCTGTAAACCAGCCTCTCTAGTACGATATCTCTACCCGCGCAACTTCGTTGCATAGAAAATGATCTTTTTCCGTTTTTCTGAGAGGAAATTTGCGCTGGCCGCTAAATGAAAAAAAAAACGATTCGCGTGCAAGTAGTGAAACTAGACAGGCGGGATCAACAGCGGCAATAATTCGCAACACCACAGACAATGAAGTCCACCGAGCCGTGGTAATACCACTAATCTGTCTTGGAACTCGCAAAGATCCCAATCCGAAGAACCAACCCATAACTCCATTCAAGCCCAGTTGTTGAAGTCGAAGAAGTATTATAAATAATCATATACACGCTAATAGAGGGCGCTGCTGACTGAGCCGAACTCTGTCACCCACAGAAACATTAGGTCGTAAGTCCAGCGAAATTACATTGAGACTGAGACGCCCTTATGCGTAGACTTCCACTCAGACACATTATGGACCCTCGCCCAAATTTCTCCGAGTAGATAGTAAATGAATAAACCAATGCCCACCTGCTGTACCGGCAAAGGCCCACCAGTATTATGATACTGTCTCGACACTTTGGTCCCGATCTCCTTATTGTCCTCGCTCATCAGGAAGTAGGGCAGCACGTCGTACCAGGTCCAGCCCTTTGCTCCATTCACGGCCCAGTTGTCGAAGTCAGCTGCGTGGCCTCGCATGTACATCATACCATTTACCACTGACGTTCCACCTTTGGAAATCAAATGTATAAGTCAATTTATAGTTTGACCGCAAGCGCTATGCCACGCCTTGGGTAGGTGCGCGGCGAGACGGGGGCGGAGCAGTCCGCTCCACTCTGTCATTTCGCCGCGCCATCGACATTCGATGTTTATTTACCGCTGCGAACTAGTGTTAAAAAATCTTTTCACAAGTAGTGTTAGGTGTAGGTAGGTGACAGAACACAGATTACTGCAATCGGAACCTGATTAATTTTTCGCATCGTCCCCGACGAAGATAAACCATCATCTATCTTAAGTCAGAAACTACTACTACATAAAATAAACAAAATATTAGTATGATCTTAATTACCCAGCATCTTCCCCCTAGCCCAAGAGCATTTCCCCTCCTTGCTCAGGCAAGCTTTCTCCTGTGGCTCCGTTTTGTACAAGAAGTCGGTTTCCTCTCGGCCCCAATACGCGGTCACCCAAGCAGGCACAGACGATGGTATCGGTTCATCACCACCTGCTTCTATTACCAGCACCTGGAAGTTTAAAAGGCTTTTGTTAACTTGAAAGTAAGCGATAACAGAGTTTAAATCCTATTTTTCTAATTATAAGCTCTAAGAAAATTAGCTGAAACTATGTTAAGGGGATGATTTCAGCTAATTGTGTTAGACCTTATATAAAACAAAGTCGGGTTTGTTCGAACACTTCTAACTCGAGAACAGCTGGACCGATTTTCATGGTTTTTGATTTTTTGTATTTTTCTCCGTCTCGAATAGCAGAATAACTATTAAAACGACTACTTCTTAATAGATATGAATGTCTAACAAACTGCAAAAATATTGTTTTCACCTAAAACGCCAGTAGATGGCGCCACGTCCGTTAAAGAATTTCGTTAAAGAATTCTCTGGCGTAGTAGGCTTGGTAGCTAAATTGGACAAAAGAAATTCCTCGGTTTGTGAAGATTGCGGGTACAAATCCCGCCCGAAACTAAATTTTTCAATCTTTAATTTGATTTGTTTTACCTGTTATCGAAAACTAATATAGATAAGCTAACCTATACAGAGTGTCCGTAAGTGTGGGTCAAACGGTGGTCATTTCCAAACTTTTTGCCCCTATGAATTGAATAACGGTTCCATTCTCAACGGTTCAAAAGTTAAAAAAAAAAAACGAAAGTTACCAAACCAACAGCCATCGCATAAGGAAAGCGTAAGTGGAAATGTTGGAAGGGGACGGCCTAGACGTACATATACGGACCAAATTCGCGACGTGCTTAAAAAGAGACCGGTCAGATATACCCGAAACCGACGAGCATGCATGAAAGGACTTATGAATGTGGAGGAAGCTAGAGAGTAGAGAGGTATGTCAGGATCGTAGCAGGTGGCGTTCCGTTGTCTCTACCTACCCCAGTAGGAGACAGGCGTGAGAATATGTATGTATGTATATCGGATACTGCTTAGGTAAGCAAAAAGTAATTAAACAAAAAACGAATTTTTCGGCTTAATTTTTTTACCAGCAGGATTAAGAAAGATTTGCCTTTCCTGGGAAAGACACATGGGTCGAATAATAAAACTTTAGTACCTACAAAGATTTCGGTCAACCAAAAACTTCACTCGATTTTCAAGCGATTCTCACAGGCAAAAACATACAAAAAGGTGCCCATTTCATACATTTCTTTCAAGATATGAATAATTTAAAAGTTATGTACCTACGTTTGAACAAAAAAACCAAAAGGGTCGTGTTTTTCCAGTTTCCTAAATTATTCCGCTTAATGCATAAAATATTAGGGAACTATAATAATTAAAACTTTTGTTCCGCTTATTTATAATTATAATTAATTCTCAATGTCGCCTAATTTTTTATTAAAAAAGCCCATAAAATAATCATGCCTCGTAATCAAATCAATGGGCATTCAAAATTCGACACGAGTTAATTTGATATACTTATTTTATTACTTTCAGCATTTATATTATCAATAACCATGTCTGATTAGTAATTACATACCTACCCGAATAATTTCAAAATTGTTTCGTTAATTCGTCACTCACTATACTTCATTCCAAATAAGGACGACAAGATGTTCCGATTCCTATTTAGCTTTTTGGCCAATTCTGATTACCAAATATAATTTATTTATTAGAAAGATACACTATCCGACATATCTTGGACGTTACTACAGCTGTTCTAAGAATATAATTCTAATTAAACAAGATTAATTTATTTTGTTCATTGGGCATGCGTGGTGGACTAATGTCCATACACCACCCTCCTTGAGGGGAGACCTGTGCCCTGCAGAGGGACTTAAGGCCAGCTGCAGAACGGGTGCAGACCGGCTGCAGGTCGGCAGTAGTTGTAAACTATAGAATTATATGGGAGGTGTCACACTGCGGCTACCGTTCCGCAGCTGTTCCGCAGCCGCGCCAGATGCATTCAGTGTGACACCTCACATATAATTCCATAGTTTACAACTACTGCCGGGCTGCAGCCTGTGTGGCCCAGCCTTTATAATTAACCTTTGTTCTCGATACAAATAGGAATAGAATTCTTTTTTAAAGTCAACGCAAAAGAAGTCGTGGTCAACAACGTGTTGGTCAAGAATTTTTTTTTAATTTTGTAAATAAATTTCGTGTTTTTGTTAGTAGGTATTTTTTTAGAATATCCTTTTTATTTATAATCTATTATACCACGCCGCGCCGCCTTACTAAATCAAGAAAAATACTTCATTTTGAACGTTTTTAAGCTGATGATGATGACGGACTTATATCGTGTTAAGTCTAAATGCGCCTTTCATCTTTATCTTAAAGGAAGATTAAACAGCATCCAATATAAAACCAAGAGGCAAGGCAATGATGATGGTCCAACAATCGTAGGATTTACGCATCAACGCGATACGGACGGACGGACGAGTTGAATTGTCCGAGGGGCCTTTGATTAGATGCAAGTGTAGATAGAGTGGACCTTGGAGGCATTCGCGAATACTATAGTAGGTAGGTTTACCTAGTTGACAAAGGCTAGAAGTAACTTAATGTAACGAGATACTAGAAAATATAATTTAAATATAATAAATTAATCGTCAAAAACGCGTTAATTAATTTTGAAGAGTAGCTTCTTCTCTATTTCAAGTATAAATGATATTAGTTTTCAAGACTTGACAGACTCTACTATCAACGAAAACACAGATTTTCTTACACAAATGTAAAACAATACAAATAGCAGGCTGTTGTCCGCGATTTCATCTGCGTTGCCATAAAAAAAGTATCATATGTGTTAAGGCTGGGCCACACAGAGTGCAGCTGCAGAACGGGTGCAGGTCGTCTGCAGGCCGGCAGTAGTTGTAAACTATGGAATTATATGCGAGGTGTCACACTTAATGAAGTCCGGCGCGGTTGCGGAACAGCTGCGAAACGGTAGCCGCAGTGTGACACCTCGCATATAATTCCATAGTTTACAACTACTGCCGGTCTGCAGCCGGCCCGCACCCGTTCTGCAGCTGCACTCTGTGTGGTCCAGCCTTTAATCGGGAACATAATATTCATTCTGTGTGCCAAAATCCGTTCAGCCACATACGTGATAGAGCCCAAAATATCATAACATCGCAAACTTTCAAATTTATAATCTTCTCTTCTCTTCTCTTTTCTTTTGGGCAGAAATCCCTGGTTATGTAGTAATAGATCCTCTTTCTTATACTGTGCCCTGGTGTCAGTTTTTTCAGACCGCCTTACAGCCTCTGATGTGGTTTTTATGTAACGACTACCTACCACCAGAGATAGTAGCCGGGACCAACGGCTTAACGTGCCATCCGAAGCACGGAATCATTTTCCTTATCAGACAATCAGGTGATTCAGCCTGAAATGTCCTAACCAACTGGGGAAAAACGCACAAAGTGACATCACTAGGTGTCCCCCGTGAGAATCGAACCCACGACCTGTGTATCGAGAGACCAATGCTCTTAAACCATTAGCCACGGAGGGAGTTTTATAATATTAGTGGATGTTAAGCAATTTTTAGCTAATTTTATTAATTTTATCCAAGATTTCCTTCATACCTTCCACTGGGGGTTTTCCGACAGCCTCCCTGCGACCACGGATCCCGCCGTACCACCGCCGATCACAATGAAATCGTAGCTCTCATCTAGTTGATCTCTGCTGGTGACGCGGTTGCAAGGGTCCGCGAGGTCACAGCGACCGTTGATGTAGGCTTCCAGGATGCTCATGAAGAGCACGAACTGGCATGAGCTGTTCATTGGGGGCCCTACCTCGCGTATGGGGCAAGCGCATTGCTGTAAAAACAAGAGTTTATTCTTAGTTTGGATTATAATGATAACTGATAAGGGTTATGACCACAGACCACAAAAACTAAAGGGAGATGTGAAAAGGGGACGGGGCCAAAGTCGCAGCAATATGCGCAAAAACGGAACACATTGCTCGCGACAGTAAGGATTAAATATATTATGCGGCTGAAAGCCAGTCGAGATATTATATGTAAATAGTTTACAATGCTTGCGTAGTACTAAAGATTATTCGAACGTTGAGTTCTGATGCCGCAATGGATAATGAGCACATTCAAGCTAACAAAATAGTTTCTATCGCGTGGTACTGGTGGTAATGCGACACTAGGTTTCGTACTCAGCGCGTTGGTTGGCATCTCTCTAGATTTATGACTCTATGGTTATGACACTTTAACGTAAATGTACGCATCGACGACGTGGCGAATGGCGTCCAATACTAATAGCTCTTTTTGTATGGACATACCGTCCATACAAAAAGAGCTATTAGTATTGGACGCCATTCGCCACGTCGTCGATGCGAAAGGATGCTTAGTGGCGTCCAATACTAATCGTACTTTTTGTATGTTGTATATTTTTTGTATTGTATCGGAACAGGGTCGTCTTAACCGGGGATGCAAGGATTCGTGGCACCCGGGCGCAGGAACCTAGGGGGCGCAAGCCGATTACACATTTTCACAACAGCTTTCGGCGTGTTCATTTGCGACTATAGCTATGTGCAGGCCAATTTAGATCTTATTACTACAAAAATTTAATTGATGTCCTATCAAAACGTGCGGCAAATTTGAGAGCGTAGCGTATGGCGAAAAATGTAACATAAAAATTGTTAATTTTTGTGTTGGAAGGGCGCTGGCTTATTTTTGCACCCCGGCGCCCAATATGGTTGAGACGGCCCAGTATCGTAGACTGGATGAGGAAGGCGGAAGATAGAGTTTTGATGCGCTCCTTGGGAGAGGCGTCTGTTTAGCTGTGGATGATGATGATGATCATTCGGCGAAATTCATGAATTTCTTAAAGTTTAAAAACTAAGTTGAAACGGTTTTCAGGTTTTGCGTTCGATTTTCAACACCTTGCAGAAATATACAGGGTGTAAGTAACAGCCTAGCAAATACTGAAACGGTGAACTCAGACCATCAAACTGAACAACTTTCACTACCGAAAAAAAATCAGCTGTCCCATACAAAACTGCTGTACCTACCCGACTTAAATGTATGGGAGAGCTGATTTTTTTTCGCGGCTCCTTAGGTAGGCTCCATAGTGAAAGTTGTTCAGTTTGATGGTCTGAGTACACCATTTCAGTATTTGCTAGGCTGTCACTTACACCCTGTATATTATGCATACATACATAAACTCACGTCCATAGTCCCTTTCGGGTTGAACAGAAACCTTGGGACAATTACAACCACCATAAGGACAATAATTGTAATAACAATAAGATTTACTCTTTTAGCTTATTTAAGTTTCCGTTTCCGAATAAACCAACGTGTTAAGTAAGTAAAACATGTCAAAGAAACCTAAAAGGTATAGGTGTTCAATTTTAACCCGAAACCATACACGTAGAATATAGGTATTTAATAAAAATATGTTTATGGGATTTAAGGAAGTGTACAATGGCGTTTTTCGCAAATCTTTGATATCGCCAATTTGTATGAAAATTCGTCATACTTATTTTATTTCGAACTTCGAAATGGCCTTACTACCCCACGTTATCAATTTCCTACAAAAAAAAAACGATTTTGCATTCTTTCACTAGTTAAAATTATTTCCAGTGATTTTCCGCAATATGGTGAAGTTATTTATATTCTGGTCGAGCTTTACCTACCTACGTGGAAAAATAGTGAAAAATAATTCAAGGTCATGTAATCTCTTTGCACGGTGCATTAAAAATATGTGTTTTCTATATCTTCATGGCCATGGCCACATTTACACGGAAAAAAAAATTATATCCTTATTAGAAACAGAAGAAAATTGTTTTATTCCTAATCTAATCTAAACAATTATAAAACTGTAACAGGAAGTTTGTCTGTACATTGAAGATATTAACAAAAAAAAAGTAACGATATGGTTTTTAGGTATCCCTGATTCCATATCACCAATTTTTGGATTTTTTGTCTGTCTGTCTGTTTGTTTGTTTGTTTGTGTGTTTGTTTGAACGAGCATCACGCAAAAACTACAGAACCGATTTTGATGAAACTTTTTTTGTTTGATAGCTTATATTATCTGACTTAAAATCTGGTATATAATTTGTGCGGACAAAGTCGCGGGTTTAACGCTCGTCGTTTATAAATGGCTGTCGCTAGTCATTTTTACAGAAACAGCCAGTTTTTCAAATCAATTTAGTAACTATACAACTTTAATTATAATATTTACAATATAGGAACATGGCAACCTTTACCGGTATGACCCGGGGTGGGCTTTTTGACTGATTAAAACTTCGTTAAAAAAGTACCTATTTTGAATAAATGAATTTAATAAAATATAGGAACATTTACAATAATCTACAAAAATACCTAACCTAATTAAACAATCTCTTTGTAGTCTAGGAAAAATACGGTTTGAGATTGCATTAAATACACCTAGGTAAATTGTGTTTGAACTAGTATTACTGTTAGTTTATAACACTTTTGTCGAGATTTCGTGGTTATATAGGCTGAGGGCCCTGAGAAATACCTTAAAATTGATATAAATGTACAAAGGGCAAGCGTATTTCTAAAGATATTTCTTCCAGCATACTAGCAAAAGAGACAGTTAATTAGCACAAGGCAAATTTATTGTGTACAAACAAACAGTAAATAATTAAGTTTTGAGGTTATAATTTTTTTTTACATTTACTAAATATTAAATATCTACTCAAATTTACGATACTAACCGGGGATTATTATTGTTATAAGTAAAACGTATTAAACGAAGCCGTCCTGTTCAAAATCACCAGTTTTCTAATTTTTTTTCATACCTAAATTTAATGTTTTGTAAATGTATTAATTATTCCAAAATACACAATACAAAATCGGGGATTATTGCGAATTTATGTTTTTCAGGTATGTATCTACTAATATTTCAAACTATCACCTGAAGTGCAATTAATACAACCTACTCCATACAAAAATCCGTAGATTTCCCCGACTATTGAGCGTCGATCTGAAATTATCTTATAAGTCGTTTTTCGTTTCATGCTCATCTACAATGTAATTAGATGTAGGCCAGTATAAGATGAATAATAAGATTAGGTAGGTATGTTAGCTTTTTTTAAGAAGCTGAATATAAACTAACTAACTACTTACTTAAATACATAAAAGTTACACAGTATGAATATTTTAGAGTTTGTGTGGCACTAATGAACAAAATGAATAAGTACATACAGCGATTCTCACTGTAGGTTATATTTATTTCGTATAAGTACCCTACTTCTAGATAGACTCCTGGAGTGCGATTTTTGAAACTCATTCGCTGAGCTCAGCAGTTGAAAATGTCAAAATTACTATGGAGATATGCATCTTTCTACTTATGATTTGATTTTCAAAAATCATACTTCAGGAGTGCCCTTTGACTACGTATATAGGGACTAGTTACGCGTGTAATTCTACTAACAAATATTTCTGCCACTTTTTGCGGGGGGCGAGGTAGCATGAAATCCGCAACTTTGGATTTTATTCCCATAACTTTAGATTCTAATTTTGAATGATAAAAATCATGAAAAGTACTCTCGTGTGAAACCCAAACGTTCTAAGTTCGAAATTGTTGTTTCGCAATTATAGGCTGTCTCGTTTAGTGATTAGGTATAAAATTGAATGTAAATGCACATGATCAAATTGATCTTATACCGTGGCAGAGGGGAAATGCTACCGCTTGGCTCGTCCTTATAATAAGTAGTCAAAGGGAGTGCCATTTTTTAAAGTCAAATCAGCAGTAGAAAGATGCATAATATCTGCATACATTTTCAACTGCTGAGTTCAACGTATGAGATTCAAAAATCGCACTTCAGGTACTTTAAATGTGACTAGATAATTTGGGACACAATGTCCAAGATATTTATTTATTTATTTTATTTAGAGTAGTTAATATGTCTAATAATATTTCTTTAAGTTAGAATGCAGAATAACACTTTATTTAAGTGCACCATTTGAATGGAACTGTTCATAGATGTAAATGAGGCATTGACATGAATATTAATAGACTCAAGTTTCAAATAAAATCGTGGAAAATGTTTACTTTGTCCGAATTGACACAATATACCCTGTAGATCATAGAGATCTAGAGAGATGCCACCAATGCGCTGAGTACGAAACGTAATGGCGCATTACCACCAGTACCACGCGATAGAAAGTATTTTGTTAGCTTGAAGGTGCTCATTATCCATTGCGGCATCAGAACTCAACGTTCGAATAATCTTTACTGTAGTAGTAAAGATTATTCGAACGTTGAGCAAGCGTTGTAAACTATTTACACATAATATCTCGACTGGCTTTCAGCCTCATAATATATTGAATCCTTTCTGTCGCGAGCAATGTGTTATTGCTGCGACACTGGCCCCGCTTTTCACATCTCACTTTAGTTTTTGTGATCTGCGCTGTATTATTTATGGTTGGGCTATTAGCAAGCAAGGGTCGTTGTAACACAGAGACCAGCGCTGGTCCTTTGTGTTCGCCCCAAGCTCACCCATATTTTACGCATACCTCCGAACTTATGGTATTTTCTTTTCATCCTCGGGAATGCAGGTTTATTTAATTTATCTGCGCTGTAGATAGATAAGTCAAAAAACCATAACTAGCTTTCCATACACACGATACATAAATCGACAGCGATCGACAAAGATCGTAAAGCGCAATACTTCTGTTTACTAAATTCCTAAAATTTTGTAAAACAGAAGTCGAGACATTGAATAAATAAGAAGGAAGGCAATACTAAACGATTAAGGTACCTACATGTAGTAATTAGTGAGTTTTTACACTGTTGAAACTTCCTTTTCAACAGATAAACTGAAGACCCCATTGTCTGAGTTGCTAACTCGGGTAAAGAAACTAATTGACATAATGACACGAGATCATGCAGGCTCATTAATATCTTACGTTTGTTTTTATATGTTTCTAATGCATGGGTCCTCAAACTGTTTGTTTACCAATGACACCAAGAGCTTTTCATGGTCGTTTGTGAATTATTTCATGGTAGTTAGCGATTTTTTAATCTCATACGTTGAAGTCAGAAGTTGAAAATGTATGGAAATACGCATCTTTCTACTGCTGATTTGACTTTCAAAAATCGTACTCTTGGAGTATGATTCTTGAATGTCAAATCAGCAGTAGAAACATGCATATCACCATAGTAATATTGACATTTTCAACTGCTGAGTTCAAAGAATGAGTTACAAAAATCGCACTCCAGGTATGTCAACAGAAGGATCCTTGGACAAACGCCTCTCCCATTCAATTTTGATAACTGTCGATTAGATTCATTAATTTGTGTGGAGATCTTTAAACATTCCATAGAAAAATACCTAGTTTTTACCCAGCCATTCTACTCGTATCCTAGTTTCCTGTAATTGGTCTATTCTATGTTCATAGTTTGTAACCATTCGTTTGTAATTTGACTGAATTTATTATTGTTTTTATTTATTAAGTTATCTACCTAAACAGGATGTAACAAAACACCCTGTAATATTTGAAAGGGGTGGTTTAGATCATCGAACAGAACAAATTTCACTATGGAGCCAAGATCGAGATTTTTAAATCTATTTTTTCATACAAAACTGCAGTACCGTACCGACTCGATCCGCAGATTTTTTTTCAACTTTGTGAAAGTTCCTTTGACTACTTATATAAGGACTAGATACGTGTGTAATTCTACTAACAAACATTTCTGCAACTTTTTGCGGGGGGCGATGTAACATGAAATCCGCAACTTTGTATTTTATTCCCCATAACTTTAGATTCTAATTTTGAATGATAAAAATCTTGAAAAGTAGTCTCGTGTGAACCCCAAACGTTCTTAGTTCGAAGTTATTGTTTCGCAATTATAGGCTGTCTCGTTTAGTGATAAGGTGTAAAATTGAATGTAAATGCACATGATCAATTTATCTTATACCGAGGCAGAGGGGAAATGCTACCGCAAGGCTAGTCCTTATAATAAATAGTCAAAGGAAAGTTCAGTTCTAAATTACCCCTTTAAATATTTAAGAGGTTGGCGGGTGTTTTGTTACTCCTTCCTTTTCCTCTTCCATTGGTACTGACAATTGCCAGGAAATCAAAACACGTACGCGGTTTTCGCGGTACGCGTTATCCGTAACATCAAATGATAGAACAGTTTGAGAACCACTAGATCTAATACAATCATTGTAATATCAATGATTAGCGAGGCATGCTGGATTAGCGTGACCGATGGCCCGTGGATCTGGGTATTTCCACTCGTATTATATACCTACCCATCGAACACTGACTGGTAATTTGATTACCTACTGACCAAATGACTCATCGTAGTGATGTCCTAGCCCAAAACTGTATAACGTAAATCATAATAAAGATTGAAAGTCAAAGTCATACAATTTATTCAATACGAGCGTTAACCCGCGACTTCGTCCGCACAAATTATATACCAGATTTTAAGTCAGATCATAAGCTATCAAACAAAAAAAGTTTCATCAAAATCGGTTCAGTAGTTTTTGCGTGATAGTCGTTCAAACAAACAAACAAACAAACACCCAAACAAACAGACAGACAAAAAATCCAAAAATTGGTGAAATGGAATCAGGGACACCTAAAAACCATATCGTAACTTTTTTTTTGTTAATATCTTCAATGTACAGACAAACTTCCTGTTACAGCTTTATAATAGTATAGATAGGAGCTTGAAGCCCACTTATTATTATTAAACGCCAATTTCTTTTTGATGTCGCTGTAGAGAAGATGTGGCCAGAAACTCTAAAACATAACACGACTTAAGGTTATGTATACATAGTCTATTTAATAAAATAATTGATACTATACAGTAACCTATAAGTTAGCGACACTTAGACCCAAGCATTTTGATAATTTAAATAATCATCCAGTTTATAATGCCTATGCTTTTTTACAGAGGATTTTTTTTTTATCTGAGTTTTAAACATGTTTTCGGAAAGATTCAAAATGGTCTCGGGGATTTTATTAGAACAACGTATGTATCAGGCTCGCGAACTCTCTAACAAAAAAACGTTTTAATAAAACGTGCACCGCCGCCATTAAATTTCTTTGAACGGTTGGACAGGTTTCATATATAAGGTCTAGCAAAATTAGCTGAAACTATTTTAAGGGTATGCTCAGACCATCAAACTGAACAACTTTCTCTACGGGACCCATATCGAAATCTAGAAAAATATCTGCTGCCCCATACATTTGAGTCAAGTTGTGTTTGTAGTTTTGTATGGGACATAAATTTTTTTTTGGCGATTTTGATATTGGTCCCGTAGAGAAAGTTGTTCAGTTTGATGGTCTGAGCATACCCTTAAAATAGTTTCAGCTAATTTTGTTAGACCTTATATTCTGGATCATCGGTCACGACCAGTTTTTAGTATGAAAGTCCCGACTCTTATAACGTAGTAAGTTACATTCTCTTTGGTATGTATGTTACAGTGAGCCATGAAAGATGTGTTGACCCGACCCTACAAAGCCGAAAGTGTGGAGATATCAGTTTATTTTTAGTATATTTTCGAGTGTTGTATATCACATTTTGGTGGTTATCAAATTTTTTTGGAATACAACATATAAAATGTTTTCACAAATAAACTGTCCATGAACGGTTTTAAAATATTAATTTCTTTAAAAAGGTCGCGAAGCGAATCGCGAAAACGCAGTTCTAATCTAATATAGCTCGAATTGCTCGTTTGTGTAGGATAAAGACTGTCTCAATTCAATATGAAAAATCATGTAGGTATCGGTATCTGACGCGACACAAGCCCTCATATCCTGCTAATGTTAAATCCGGGGCTTGCACAATCCGTACAATGCAACGGCCTCGGAGCGCGCCGCATGCAAACGAAGTTTGATCCTATTATATTTTTTTCATAACCGCAAAGAGGTGAACCTCAAATGAGAAAATTTTTACAGGAGAGCCAATATAAGTAATCGTTTATGTCCCCGATTACGAGCTTATATCGACCATATTTGGAGATACGCCGTCAATAATTTTTCTTTTCCACCAGAGATGTGCGAGGTAACGAGAGTGCTGCAATTTCCCAATGTCAATGTTCAATTCTCAATTCCCTTAGGCGAGACGAGAAAAAAAAGAGAACTCAATTCAAAGAACACATAATTAAAGAAAGAAACGCGCGTGTCACGTCGGTTTTTGTTTGAATTAAAACTAATATATAACTTACCATTACCACACACCAGCGATCCAGGAATATTGCTGGAAGAACTGGCGTTGTTTTTTAAATATTTTATTCAGTTTTAGAAAAGGCACCAAAGAGACATTATTGGTATTTGGGATTTCGGAATAAACACTTTTTCATGAATCTAATTTTTTTTTTAGTGAACTGGCAAGATGTCTTGGAAAAAATTTCAAAAGCCATAAAAACTAAGGAAGAAAACGGTTTTATTTTTTTAATGAAAGTATTTGGCTTAATGTAATTTTTTTCTGACATTTAGCTGCCAGTTCTATATTTCTTAGATGTAATGAAAACTCTTTAAAAAAATATGAAAACGACTTATTATCATAGAGATAGTAAGTACTACGTACCTTATTATTAGTCTTCTTACATCGTAAATCTTTGCTCGTATTTCTTACGAGTTCTCGGAAGTCGCCGAGCAAAGTTCGATTGCCCAGGTACTATTTATTACTTACCTATAATTATAGTTACAGACGGAACATTCTTTTAGGGCCGATTTTTCAAACGCCAGATAAAACTTTCTATATAAAATGTATAGGTAGATATTTCATAAAACAAATTATCAGGTGTTTTTCAAAAAGCACCGACAACATCTATCTATCTATACTATTATAAAACTGTAACAGGAAGTTTGTCTGTACATTGAAGATATTAACAAAAAAAAAGTTACGATATGGTTTTTAGGTGTCCCTGATTCCATTTCACCAATTTTTGGATTTTTGTCTGTCTGTTTGTTTGTGTGTTTGTTTGTTTGTTTGAACGAGTATCACGCAAAAACTACTGAACCGATTTTGATGAAACTTTTTTTGTTTGATAGCTTATGATCTGACTTAAAATCTGGTATATAATTTGTGCGGACGAAGTCGCGGGTTAACGCTCGTTTTTAATAATCTTTCGTCCGATTTCGTCGTTTCGTCCGATCGTGACAGCTGATCAGAGAAAAAAAAACACAAAAGCAGTCAGGATATATTTAATACGAGCGTTAACCCGCGACTTCGTCCGCACAAATTATATACCAGATTTTAAGTCAGATCATAAGCTATCAAACAAAAAAAGTTTCATCAAAATCGGTTCAGTAGTTTTTGCGTGATACTCGTTCAAACAAACAAACAAACACACAAACAAACAGACAGACAAAAATCCAAAAATTGGTGAAATGGAATCAGGGACACCTAAAAACCATATCGTAACTTTTTTTTTGTTAATATCTTCAATGTACAGACAAACTTCCTGTTACAGTTTTATAATAGTATAGATAGATAGATGTTGTCGGTGCTTTTTGAAAAACACCTGATAATTTGTTTTATGAAATATCTACCTATACATTTTATATAGAAAGTTTTATCTGGCGTTTGAAAAATCGGCCCTAAAAGAATGTTCCGTCTGTAACTATAATTATAGGTAAGTAATAAATAGTACCTGGGCAATCGAACTTTGCTCGGCGACTTCCGAGTATAAATAGTTTTCTATGTTATATCAAAAGATATAGTAGACGTATTCATCTAAATAGTAAATATAAAAAAAAACACAGGGTGTAAAGAAAAGTATCATTAACCTTTAAACCACATACTCAAACCATCAAACTGAACAACATGATTCATGATTCTGATTTCATTTCATTTCATTTCATTGACTATGCGAGCAAACATGTCAGAGCAAAAAAATTCTGCTGTTCCATACTAAACTGGAATACCTACTCGACTCAATTGTATACCTGACTTTTTATTGTTCTGACAGGTTTGCTCCCATCATAGTAAAAGTTGTACAGTCTGATGGTTTGAGTATGTGGTTTAAAGGTTAGTGATACTTTTCTTTACACCCTGTATTTGAATATAGGGTTATGTTGACGGTTTTTTAAGAGGATGATCAGACCATAAAACTAAACAAATTTCTCTATGGAACGAACATCGAAATCGCGAAAAAAAAGCAGCTATTCCATATTAAACTGCAAACCTACTTATGCTAATTTTTTTTCGTTATTTCGATATTGTAGTCATTGAGGTAAACTTCTAGAGGCGACACCCATATTAAATTTTTTGTAATACTCTTTTAAGCTAATTGGCTCAACCTTTCTTAGCATGTGCCGGGAGCGTGAAGTCGCCTCCCCCAGTGCGCGCCCCGCACTGCTGATCGTGGTGCACAGATTTTGTTCGCGTTGTTTGTTCTATACATCATTAATTAATTATTCAATGGTTGTAGTAGAGAAAGTTGTTCAGTTTGATCGTCTTAAAAAGCCGTCAGCATGTTATAGACCCTGCATAGTCGTGAGCTCAAGCTGCTACTTAATTCGCGAAGCATTTAATTATCATTAGGTAGGTAGCGTACCTACCTACGAAATCATTACATAAAACACATTAAATGTATTTTTTTTATTAAAAACCACAAACTGCTTTACATTTATCATTACGTATGATGATTTAGTCACGGTCATGACCATCCGTAAATATTAGGTACGTAGGTATGTACCTAAGATGTAGTAATTTGCATTAATAACGAGTCGGGACTCTGGCAATTAGTGTTCCGTACTACCAGTTGTTTAACATGGGGCATTGGTGACAACCACTATAAATTGACACTTACTTATTTTTATTTTTTATTTTGTTTTATTCAGGATAACAACAGCTTTAGTTACATAAGTTACAACACTGTTTACATTTTGATGGCCAATTATAGCTATCCATAAGGTAACTTATCAATTAATTAATTAACAAGCAGACATACATACGGGGAGAGAAAAAGATGAGGCAACTAAACACCTATTTCAAGTTAGTGGATGATGTGTGCGTTTGTGTGAACATGTGGGGTGTGTGTGTGTTTGTGTAACCTAGCCCTACGAATAAATTCTTGGGATCGGGAAAAAGATATATATGTATACTTACTTACCGCTAGGTGTGTGTATAGAAGCGAAGGTATTACATAACATATTCGATAATAGACTTTAGTTTGTAATAACCGACTTTATTTCGTTTTTGAACGACTGCTTGGATTTTACAAACGGATCAACTGTATTATACTTATCATTATACGTACGGAGAATTCTTGTTAGAACAGCGTTCAAACCATAGTTAGTAGGATGAAACGGGACATGATATAAAGGTGTGTGTCTGGTGCGGCGCCTAGGCACGTTCTTTACTTAGTATGTGGTCACAGTAATTGAAGATCATTTTACACTGGTGTTAATTTTGGGCTATAGAAAAAAAAACTATCCAAGTTAGTGCCATCCTACACATTATTTCTAATAGTTATGATTTTTTCAGATTGTATACGGCTATATTTTATGTAATAGAGGTGGGGACAACAATTTCTCGGATTTAATGATTAATATTATATTATACGAGCGTTAACCCGCGACTTCGTCCGCACAAATTATATACCAGATTTTAAGTCAGATCATAAGATATCAAACATAAAAAGTTTCATCAAAATCGGTTCAGTAGTTTTTGCGTGATACTTGTTCAAACAAACAAACAAACAAACACCCAAACAAACACACAAACAAACAGACAGACAAAAAATCCAAAAATTGGTGAAATGGAATCAGGGACACCTAAAAACCATATCGTAACTTTTTTTTTGTTAATATCTTCAATGTACAGACAAACTTCCTGTTACAGTTTTATATATATAGTTTTATTATATAATAGTATAGATAAATAATTTTGTTAAACAAAGTTATAATTAAAAATTTTAAACATATATTTTTAGACTCGTATTTTCATAAGCTTTAAATTGATACCCCACACCATGAGGGTAAAAAAAACATTTTTTGTTATTTGCATTTTCTACCTCCCCAAATTGCCCCCCAATATGAAGCTTTTTTTACTTCATTTATGATATTGGACCTAATCTGTGCCGAGTTTCAGCTTCCTATATCTGACGGTCTCAGAGAACAATGCCAGTGACAGACGGACGGACAGACACCGAGCTGATTCCATAAGTGTTCCGTTTTGCCAGTTTTGGTACGGAACACTAAAAAACGTAGACGTCCATAATTTGGTTAAAGAAAAATGCATGATATACCTACTTTTTCAAAGGCAAAATTTGAAAACCGTTTCTCGAGACTACATTTTTAAATAATATTGGATAGTATGCAGGTAGGTATATAAGGTCTAACAAAATTAGGTGAAACTAATTTAAGAGGATGATCAGACCATCAAACTGAACAACTTTATCAAGGGGACCAATATCGAAATCGCAAAAAAAAATTAGCTGTTCCATGGGAAAGCTGTTTTTAATTTTGCGATTTCGATATTGGCCCCATAGAGAAATTTGTTCAGTTCGATGCATGGTCTGATCATCCCCTTAAAATAATTTCACCTAATTTTGTTAGACCTTATATACCTACCTGCATACTATCCAATATTATTTAAAAATGTAGTCTCGAGAAACGGTTTTCAAATTTTGCCTTTGAAAAAGTAGGTATATCATGCATTTGTTAGACCTTATATAATGAAAGAAAAAATGCCCTTATTTTAACTTTTCTAATTTTCATTTGAATTAGTGATCACATTAATTCGCAAAACATTTCTATATGAAAATTACCTAGATTAAAATAATAATTAAAAAAAAAGTGCTTACCTCCGGAGATCTTATCATCGCTGATAATTTTTTTTCTGTAACAAGAACAATGGAACAATCTTTAATTATGATAAAAATATAACTAACGAGCGTTAAACCGCGACTTCGTCCGCACAAATTATATACCAGATTTTAAGTCAAATCATAAGCTATCAAACAAAAAAAGTTTCGTCAAAATCGGTTCAGTAGTTTTTGCGTGATACTCGTTCAAACAAACAAACACACAAACAAACACCCAAACAAACAGACAGACAAAAAATCCAAAAATTGGTGAAATGGAATCAAGGACACCTAAAAACCATATCGTAACTTTTTTTTGTTAATATCTTCAATGTACAGACAAACTTCCTGTTACAGTTTTATAATAGTACGAGCGTTAACCCGCGACTTCGTCCGCACAAATTATATACCAGATTTTAAGTCAGATCATAAGCTACCAACAAAAAAAGTTTCATCAAAATCGGTTCAGTACTTTTTGCGTGATACTCGTTCAAACAAACAAATAAACACACAAACAAACAGACAGACAAAAAATCCAAAAATTTGTGAAATGGAATCAGGGACACCTAAAAACCATATCGTAACTTTTTTTTTGTTAATATCTTCAATCTACAGAAAAACTTCCTGTTACAGTTTTATAATAGTATAGATAGATACGTATACTTTTCATACCTGATTAGTTACAGCAACCGTCCTACCATTAGTACGTCCTGCCTTTTTTTTTTATTCATAATGGGTTTGCGCTTGGCTTCATCTCACCTGATGGGAAGTGTAGATGAAGCCGAGGATGTAGCGAACTCACCCAGAAAAAGCCTATTAACTCTTCTTTTAAAAATATCCTGATTGTATTTGCTTGGAAACACAGACGCAGGGAGTGAGTTCCAAACCTTACCGGTTCTCATTATAAAAGAGGATGCGAACCTTTTTGTGCGGATTGTTGGAATATCGACTACGTATGGATGCAGTCTCGCACTACGTCTTGTTGTACGTTGGTGGAAGGGGGATGGTGGAATCAGGTCATGTAGCTCCTGGGCATAATCGCCGAAGTGCCTAATAAAATTTTCGATTAACGAATTCTTAACGTCTGAATTTTTCCAAAAGTTATTCCTTGTCCAACCCTCGTCAGTTCGACTGTGTGACAGCGAACAATTATCTACACGGTGAAATTGATATCATTAGCATCCTTTTAACTAAGAGTCTACCCATCAAACTGAACAACTTTCACTATGGGAGCAAAGCGATCGGAGCAAAAAAAAATATCTTCTGTTCCATACTAAACTGCAATCCAAATCGACTCAAATGTATGCTGATTTTTTTTTCTCCGATCGTTTGCTCCCATTGAAAGTTGTTCAGTTTGATGGGTAGACTCTTAGTTTAAAAGGATGCTAATGATATCAATTTCACCCGGTATCTAATCTAAACTATTATAAAACTGTAACAGAAGATTGTCTGTACATTGAAGACAACATAGAAATCAAAATTATGTAACCAAGAAGGCTTTTAAATTAATAATATTAATACCAATGCACTCATTTGACTTAGATTTAACAATATAAATTATTTTTGAGTAATAAAATAGGCATTGAAATTTACAAAATTTGGTATTCGTATTTTACGAATGTATTTTTCAAAAGCTTCTAAGTAGACAAAAAATATTTACACCATGTTAGAAGTATGTATAATGGTAAAACCTTAAATATGTGCAAATAAAAATTTACCATCAGGTTTTTTAGAACGAAATAATAGCTAAATATTAAAATTGGAACTGTTGCTGATTGACTTGACTGGGCTAATTTATTTGACTACACTTACAACCTACTCATCCCTTACAAACATAATTTTAACAGTACTGTTTTTGTCCTACAAACGTAGAGACCACTTTACGTACAATTACGTGATGTGTGCGTTTCTCATATGGAAGTTAGTAATTTATCTATCTAGAATCATTCGTTACGTAGTACCAGGTTTATAAGTCTTACCGATGTACCTGCGCAGTTGAAAAATTTTAATAGCGCGCGATATTATATGGATCAATCAGTATGTGCCACCTTCGATCCGTTTACGCTATTGGCTAATTTGTTTTCGCGCTCTTTTCGCTGCTATCCGACTTTGCACCCTTTGATTACTAAATGACTTCGGGTTTTGTCGGGGACTCGGGCCCGCTCTGCGCACACGAAGATTGACGAGCGGAATTATTTTCCTGGTCGTACTGTACCTATTTGAATTTAAAAATAAGCTTTGTCATTTGGACCGAAATCATGCACTCCAAAAAATATATTTTAAACCACTATTCGCATAAAAATTAACGGTTATAAAAAAACTTTTCAGAATGGATTTTTAGGTGCCAAAGTACAAGTAATCCGCTGGTCAATTTTCCTTTGCGCATAGCAGACCCGATTCCCCGTCAAAACCCGAAGTCATTTAGTAATCAAAGGGTGAAAAGTCGGATAGCACCAAAAAGGGCGTGAAAACAATTAGCTATTCGTGACAAGGGATTTCGAGCCCGCGAAATAATTTCGTGCGCTATTGCTGTCAAGAGATGGCGCTTTTTTGACGGTTTTACAAACAATACGTTCCATTTGTGTTCCGTCATGTAAGGTGTATGGGCATTAGTCCACCACGCATGCCCAATGCGGATTGGTAGACTTCACATACACATCAGAATTTCTTCTTCAGCGTATGCAGGTCACCTTGAGGGTACACCTTGAGGGTAGGCCTGTGCCCTGCAGTGGGACGTTTATAGGCTGATGATGATGATGATGATGATACATCTAAGGCATAAAAATCATTTATTTTTGAGATATTGAACGAAAACTGCCGTGGCTCATTTATGTACCAGCATGCGGTAAAGGGTTAAACTTTGGCAACTGCGCAGGTACATCGGTGAGACTTACTTGTATCTTTCTTTAAGGTGGTTGCAGAGGGGTCAATTTTATACAAAACTTTGACGCACAATACGCGTAGACGGTATTAATATAAGTAACTTCGTATATATGGAAAAATAGTTTGGAAAATCTAGATGCCGCGTCACAAATAACATTCCCAATTTATAAAATAATTACGAAGATATATAGCTTTGAAATTATTCATACAAAATTTTAAAAGCTTTATATCTTCGTAATTATATTATAAATTGCAAATGTTATTTGTGACGTGGCAACTAGATTTTCTTAACTATTTTTCCATATATAAAATATTACTTTTATTAATTCCGTCTACGCGTATTGTGCGTCAAACGTTTGTATGGACTGAAACCACCTTAAGGTTTGCTTATCAAACAAGTCTGCGTTCATATGCCCATTCCCATTTCAATGTATAACTTATGGTGACCTACTCACGATAATTTCACTTCTTCTTATTTCACTAACTTTTACGTTCGAGATTAACATAAAATGAATGTAGGTCTTGCGAGTAGTACCGTTGTAAACAAAAGATTTTCTAAGAAAATACCTACAATGATGCATAACTTGTTGGCTTAATAAGCATGACTAAGTTTGAACTAAGAAGGTATTCTATGCCCAATGAAATGGCCGAGCTAATGCAAATGAGCATGAGATTATATTCCAAAAGGTCCGTCTTGAAAAACTTACATAGCCTTTCCTGTACGTACAAATTATACAGGGTCCTTTTTTATATGCTGACACTTTAAGAGGATGATTAGACCACCAAACTAAACAACTTTCCACCAACCTAGGACCAACATCGAAATCGCGAAAAAAAATCTGCTGTCCCATACATTTGGCTCGAGTAGGATTGCAGTTTTGTTTGGAAGAGTAGATGTTTTTTTCGCGATTTCGATGTTGGTCCCATAGAGAATGCTGTTCAGTTTCATAGTCTGATCATCCGCTTAAAAAAGTGATATAATTAATTATCTAAACGGGGTGGGTCACATTTTCAAATATAGCACGTACTTAGTAGTGCTTGAGTGAGTATTACCTATAGGGATGTCTTTTTGTTTACATTTTAAGATTTTTTTATTGGGATCCAGTCATCATCATCCTTCTCCTTTTTCCCATATGGTATTTGGGGTCGTTACTTAATAATATAGTCTATATGTTTTACGGAAGAAAAATGAAAATAATTTTATGCAGACAAAGCCGCAGACAAAAGCTATAATATAATGACTTATATCTACGGAAAAATTATGATATCCAGTTTCGGTTAGTTTAAAATTTTAATTGTTCTGGTACATATCTTGGTTTCAGTCCCCCCCCCCCCCCCCCCAATACTATTAAATAATAAAAGTAATATGTTTACTAAAATCTAAATGTTTTGTTGGTTTTTTTTGTGGAGTTATATAATCATGCATTATCTTTATCAATGCAATAAAATAATGTACACTAAATTAATCAATTCATTTTCTTCTAAATCTTAAGGGCACATACATATATAGTTCATTGATCTTATTTGATCCATTTTTAAATGAATAATTAGTAATGCTATTAAAAAACTATTATTTACACATAGCAAATCGATTATTTAGATACACGATATGATACAGCGTAGTAGGTGCAAACAAGACACTTGTAACACAATAGTTTTGTTAATAATTAATTGTGAAATCTACAAGCACATTGTTTATAGGGCCTTTTCACACAATGCGTTTTCACCTTTGACTACCTATAAATAGTCAAAGGTTTTCACAGAGGCGGCGGTTGCATCGCGGCGTATCTCGGCGATGGAAACTTATGATGGAAACAGAACGGTTTCCCAAATATTTTAACTCATAGATACACTTTTTTTTAATCTAAAGATATTATTGTCATTTATCATTAAAAAACTGGATGTATCACTGTATCTAAAAATTAAAAATTAAATTGTACACACGGCGACACATCAAGCTATACAAAACCAATATAAGCTGGTTGTGAGACGTTATACGTTACTCGTCCTACGTGCGGCCAGCTTATTTTGGTTTTGTATAGCTTGATGTGTCGCCGTGCGTACTCTACGCTAATTATTTGAACAAAAAATTCATTTGCAAAAAAAATCTAAAAACTTACCTTCAATATTATCAAAACAAAAAACAGAACTACCACAGAATTTGCAAAAAATTATACGATAAAAAAGAAACGAAATTCGTTAACGCGGTAACCGCGAGACGCGCACGTTTGAAGAGGCGTCCGCTTTGATGGTAAATGCGCGAGCGCACCGTTTGTTTATATGGATGGAGATGGACTGTTCCGCGAATTTATTTACCTTAATCTTCAGTAGCGAGCATTTCGTCTTGTTCTTATTGTAGTATAATTCATCCTTACAACATAAATGATAAGAAATAAAATCTATTAAAAACGTTAAAACACCATAACCATAAAGTGGTGAAAGCTTTATGAGTTTTATGTTATGTACGATTATCAACTTAGCAGTCTAAGAAAATACGTATTGTTCAGACATCTTATTCAGGAAATATAATGATGCCGATTTTTAAGAGGATGATCAGACCATGAAACTGAAAAACCCTTTCTCTATGGGACTAACATGAAAATCGCGAGAAAAAATCTGCTGTTTGCCTACTGGAACTGGACAGAAATGTTTAGGACAGCTAGTTTATTTCCTGATTTTTCTTTTTTCTGATGATCTGATCTGAAAAACGGTAGCAAATTGAGTAAGACCATAATAATGATTATGTATTAAATTAAATTAAAATTAAAAAGTATTCATTTGTCTCTTATTTATACACAAGTACATAATAAATATAACACGGTTTTAAAAATAACAGGGACAAAATGGTAAAGGACTCAGTATAACAGTCCGGGTTGACGACCGCCACTGCTTTTCTGTCCCTCCCTTAAACATAAATAATAATAATATATTCTTAATTACTTATGTCTCTCTCTCTCTCTTCCTGGCTTTTAATCCCATATGGTGGTGGGGTCCGCCTTCCGTATCTGCTCTCTCCACCTTGCCCTATTTCTGACGTCGTCTTCGGAGACATTTTACTCGTTCATATCACAACGAACTGTGTTCATTCATCTAGTCTTCGGACGTCCTCTTGGTCTCTGTCCTGGAATCGACAGTTGCAGTGCCATATTTACTTCATATTCGTGTGGCTTTCTTTTCACGTGTTCAAACCACCTAAGCCTATGCTCCTGAAGCTTATCTGCAATGACGAACACCCAGATTATGTATTAGCTATGAGAAATATTGAACGAATCTGAGACAAGAACAAATCAAATAAGGGCAATGAAATGAATGAATTAATTAATTGAATCAGGCGCTCTACTATTAAATTAATTAATTAATCATAGGACCCAGTTGTCCGTTCGTCTGTCGTCCTACCTTTAAATAACTGTATCTTTTGACCCGTAAAAGCTAGACGGTTGAAATTATCACAGAATATGCGTTATTATGGCGGATTTCCTAACGAATAATATAAAAAGAAAAATTAAGGGGGTCTCCATACAAGAAAAGTGTTTCTATCAATATTTTGTTTGTTTTTTCTCTATCGTAAAAGCATCAAACTCGGTGTGTGGGCTCGCGCTGAGGGTCCCGGAGAAATCAATTTTTTTTAAATATTGTATGGTGGTACGGAGCCCTCCGTGCGACAATCCGACTCGCACTTAGCCGGTTTTTTTTCTTTTATGGCAATGTGTGAGATGTTTTATTACTACCTACAGAGTTATTATTTTCATTTGAAAAATCTGATAAGATGATTTTCTGAGAATATGTACACACGGCGACACATCAAGCTATACAAACCAAAATAAGCTGTTCGCGCGTAGGACGAGTAATGTATAACGTCACGCGACCAGCTTATATTAGTTTTGTATAGCTTGATGTCTCGCCGTGTGTACTACAATACATACTATTTACCTATTGACTAAAGCTATACCGAGAGATCGGTCGCTGATGATGCTATTATGAGTTCTTTTGCCATTTGTTGCCTGCGGATTCGCTAAAACATGCAATTCTAAAGGCGGGAAAGGAAGTCTGAAAAAACTCTGTCCCCAGGGCTTGGTGCCCACACGATAAGAAAAAGTAACATTGATCACATAAATATATTCGTTTGTGTCGTAAAATTTTCTGACTACCGTCTACCACCGCGTAGGAAGGTATTCCGTTGCAGAAAAGATGCTACCAGAAACTCTACAATACACATCGTACTTTAACCAAAACAAAATAATTATACAAAGTACAACTACAAATAGGTACAATATTGAATTACATGTAACATTGTCAAGAGTCGCGCTGCAAGTCTGAGGGAGGTCAGACGCGTGCGTATTGGCATCTGTTAGGCTTGCACGTGGCTCCGCCATTTTTTAAACTCTTTTGTGTTTTAACTATAAAACGTTAACTTGAGATTATAATAAACTACTTGACATTGGCAGAAACGCTACTAATCATTTTCCTACGTGTACTCTCCACATAACGAGACATTGGCACAATTGTGATAACGCGTCGGACGCCATTAAATAAAAATAGAATAGAATAGAACATTGTCAAGACCAGACATTTTGGTCAGTCATCATAGTTTATTATAGAAACTTTTTTTAGAGAGGACTCGAAATTACAAACAAACCAAACTAACCAGGTTGACATAGCTCAGAAAATTTGCAAGCTGAAGTGCCAATGGGCTGGTCATGTCTGTCGAAGAACTGACAACCGATGGGGTGTCAGAGTTCTAGAGTGGAGACCACGAACTGGTAGGCGTAGTGCGGGACGCCCTGCTGCCCGCTGGACAGACGACCTAAAGAAGTCCGTTAAAAAGGAATAGTAGCGTGGAGCGACTGGATGAGGAAGGCCGGGCACAGAGTTTTGTGGCGCGCCTTGGGAGAGGCGTATATGTTCAGCAGTGGACTATAATATGCTGATGATGTTGATGATGAAACTAACTACGTTGTTGTTGTTGTCCTATGGTACCCCGATGGTACAGAGGGCCCGGCCCTCGTGAGGCGCCGCCAGCTCTCCCTGTTCTGCGCCTGGTGTTCTATTTCGCGCCAATTCAACCCGGCTGCTCGTAGCTCAGCGTCGACGGTGCGCCGGCGCCGCCACGTGTATGCGGGTCGCCCCCGCCCCGCCTGCTCCCACCAGGCTCCCACGTGAAGGCGACTCTGGCGGAGTTGCGGAGATTTGTTTGAATTGAGTCCGGAGGATATAATAAAATCTATGAAAATGGTATGTTAATATTGAACATACCTACAATGAAGGATTTACTTTACAATTTGATGATGACGTCATGGACGTTCGACGTCTTGCCTTTGCCCACTGAACGCGGGTCTTTCCAGCCGAGAGAAAGCTCATCAAAATCATGTTGTGCTGCAAGTGTCCAAACGAAAGTTCAATTACGGTGCAATTTAAGGGCTGTAGTAACTGTCGGCGGCACGCTGGAATTCCTGTCGATACCCAAAAACATTGTAACTACGTTTTTTAAATACTGAATAATAGAAGTTATGAATTGTAAATTGAATTAATTATAAGTACCTACTTAAAATTTGCGCTCATTGTTTATTGTACCAAGATAAATTCATGTTTATATTGATTGAGGCTCCTTCCAAACAAAGTCTGGTTATAATTTTCAATACTAACCAATTAAAGTCAATGGCATTTTTCAGAAACAATCTAGAAACTAATCTCTATAAGCATAGATAGTATATTGTGAGATTTTCGTTAAAATATACAGTTTCAATGCTAGGATTATTAAGATTTGTATTGAAATCTTCGAGGCAGTGTAAATTTAAAACTATAAATTTTAACCAAAATCTGACAACATACAAGCATAGAGACTAGTTAATAGATTGTTTCTAAAAAAATTCATTTATTTTAATTTGTTAGTATTCGCTTCGAAGTACATCAAATGCAATTAGACTAGGACTAGCTAATATGCGGATATTAATTATTATATTGTATACACATCACACCTACATAATCATAATTATACTGAATAGTTACTACCTAAGAAGTTGGAAAATACTTAAACTAGGTACTTATAGGTTTCAATGATTCATTATCAATAATCAAGTGTTATCACGTGTAAGTAAAACCCGTATGGATACTCAGAGATATACTAGCATATTAATAACATCATTTCACTGGCAGTACCCTTATCAGTAGCTGTACTATTACCTATTCTGTGATCACACCCTGTAGCCCAGTCATTTTAAGGAGTTTTGTTAGGAGGGGTACCTAATTATCAATGGGACTTTTAAACTGTAACCGGCAACCATTTAGTGACAAAAAGACTATCGGAAAACATTTTAAAAAAATCGATACGCAACATAGAAATCTAAATTGTATCTCCCAGAAGGCTTTTACTTAATAATATTAATACTACCAATGCACTCATTTTAATTAGATTTAACAATATACATTATTTTTGAGCAATAAAATAGGCATTGAAATATGTATTAAATTTCATTAGAAAATACTAATGTATTTTAAAATATTAACAACATATTTTTGAAGTATGTATAATGGTAAAGCATTAAAAATGTGAAGAAAAAAATTATCATCAGGTTTTTTAAAGAGATAAATGCTAAATTTTAAATTCGGGGCTGTTGCCGAGGCAATTTTTTTTTTCATTTTGGTTTATTTCTAGGCTCATATTGGCTCTTAAATACTACACCGAAAAAAATATTAATTAGTCCCAGAGTTGCTTTTCATTTACGGAATTTGATGTATCCGTTGATGAAGTAGCGATTACAAGTTTCCCGGTTTATTTTTGTAGAAATTCTCAGTTTCTGTTAGGTTTTTGTAGTTTGTTATTATATCTCGTTAATTGTTCGTATAATATATTCAAAATGGATACGAAGCCCATACAGCCAGGTCGGATACTTGATTCGTTGTTGACAGACAATAACACTCAGATTATTATTATTATGTATCTCTGTAAAAGGCTTACTCACGGGCCGTGGCCCGGACCTTTGGAAGGTTTGCATGGGGACACAGGTACAATACGTAGAGGCCTCTTTGAGACACTTTTATGTAAATGCGATCGGATGCACCAACCGAATACATTATGGAAATGCACCAGAAGACATACCACGTTCAGTGCACAGACTATTGTAGAAAGGGCAGAAAACTACTAGGGTTATGGGGAGTGAACTGGGTGGGCTGGGAAATCTGGGTTATTGCGGAGAGACTCGGGACGAAATGTCTCTAATTTGTTAAAGACAAGGCAGCAACATCTAGTGAGCGGCTAAGGTTGTAGAGAGGTGAGTCTGCGGGCGCCAGTTCCCGGTGCTAAGCGCACTAGTCAGCAGGCCCCCGGCGTTATGACATTTTACACTTCCAACCTGTAGCATAGGTTCCGCTCTTGCGACTCCACTCCTGGCCGGCCGGTTAAGGCAAGACAGGAGGTGAGGGCCAAATCAATCCGGGCCCTCAGGAGAATCGGGTCCGTGGTGTCGCCAATCACCAACAGCTCACCACAAGCTACCCTGCGGGCTTATTATTATTATTATAACACTTTATTGTACACACAGACACATTGATACAGACAATAGAAAAGACATGTACAAAGGGGCTAGCGAGATTGTTAATAATAAACCAATAATAATATAAATGGGCTTGTACTGCGTCTTTTTATTAATAATTATATTTGCTCACATCTAATCGACCCCTCTCTGGTCAACGCCATCCATCGAGAAATTAAGAACGAGCTTTTTTTTTTGGAAAATCCCTCATTAAAAGTGACGTCACTCATAGCGTCATCACTGGATATCGGAAAACACAAAGTTTGATCTCTAATAATTGGTATATCTTTTACACATATTTTTTATTAACTCAATGTTGTATTACACGGGGCAATTGTCCCTTTTATTATTGCGTGTTATAATACTTATTAACTATTGCACAATAATCATAGCATACATTCTTGTATTATTGTAATTACGATATACCTACCTACAAGTACAGGCTGTAAACTTAAATGTGTTTCCTATACAGGGTGTGAGAAAAAATATCGTTAACCTTTAAACCACATACCTTACCCATCAAACTGAACAACTTTTACTATGTGAGCAAACCGATCGGAGCCAGAAGAAAATCAGCTGTTGCATACATTTGAGTCGAGAAGGTTTTTTTTTCTTTGACAGGTTTACTCCCATAGTAAAAGTTGCTCAGTTTGATGGGTAGAGTATCTGGTTTAATGGTAATGATAGTTTTACTTACACCCTGTATAGGGGGGTCCTTTTTAATATGCCGACGGTTTTTAAGAGGATGATCAGACCATCAAACTGAACGACCACGGAGGCAGTGGAATAGATGACTATATTCCATACATTAGGAAAAAACCTTTTTTTTTCGTATTACTTTTCTGTTGAAACGACGGCTAAGAGAGATGAATGGAAGAGGATGACATATTGCGCCGACCCCAAATAATGGGAAATGGGCAAGACAATGATGATTACTTTTCTAAGTTCCGGTCAAAGAGTAATATAAGTATATTAGAAAAGAGAACCCACTCGTGGCCACATTATGCATCCACCTTATGTCAAATTGAAGGCTAGCCAGCGCCATCTATGTTTCACCGACAACAATTCAACCTATACTATTAACACGTTCCGGGGCAGTGAACGAGACACAATAGAACTTTTATTGTTATCACTGCTATAGGCGGTCACTGTCCCGGAACGTGTTAATATAATTACTGGTCTGTGCTATACATCCATACTTATATCTACTCATACCGATGGATATTATTGTTTTGAATGCTAGTTTTCTTTCAATCCCGCACCGATCGAGTGAAATTCCAGTATCCTTACTATTCCTGTAATCTAAACATTGGTAAGAGAACAAAAGAAACTCCAGAACATCACTAAATCGGCACGAAATTGAACGAAAACGACAAACAACCCGCACATTACGCAAGATAGGTAGCCATTTTGTGAATTTGTGAATTTGACATTGATATAGACAATAAAATCTTTTTTTTTCATAGTTCTGCGAAATATTTAATAGATGGCAGCACATTCTATGCAAACTGAATCGGAAAAAGCCACCAAAAGGCGAATGTCCTCCGCCTGGTTCCGATGCTACGGAAACCAGTTTGATTTGATAGATACTATTATAATAACATTTGCCTTGAAGCCTTGAACTAGACCTTATAAGTATTTATGTTTGTTTGTTGCTAAGTCATTAAATGAAATAAAATGTTTACTCCGTTACGTCTTGATAAGATATCGTTTTGAACCATGGTCGTAAAGAACAATCGACAGGAAATAACACTTACCACGCCGGATTTCTAATTCTAATTTTAAAATTATAACTTCCATCTTGGTTTTAAATGATTTAGCCAATGTCTAGTTAAGTTACAAACGTGCTTGACGTCGTACGGTTATAATAGTACATTATGGTACAAGTGTGTAATGTTGGTGATTACCGCTGAGGCGCCATTGAGACCCGAGCCGTAGGCGAGGGTCTTAAGAGAGCCGAAGACGGTAATCATCAATACACACGTGTATCATACGACGTTTTTCAACACACTTGTGAAGAAAATAATAATAAAAAATCATTTTATTTAGTAAATAAAAAGTTTATTTAGAGAATTTATTTGTACTATTGAATATGATCTTTTTTGTATCGAAACTTTTTTAAGAACAAAGCAACTCAAGAACTCAACCAAGAAGTTTAGATACCTACTATAAAAAACCTATAACTCCCTTGTGAATAATAGTAATGAAAAAGTTACAGTTTGATTATAGGTGTCATTATGTGCCTAATTGCGTTCACCGCAAAGGGCCATTTTATGAGAAAGTGTGTTGAAAATGTATTTTTCACCCCTCGGAAAGCGTCAACTTTCGTCCTGCTGCGCAAAACAAAGTTGCCGCTTTTCGCCTCAGTCGGGGAGAAAATAGTGTACTAACCTCGGGCAGTAAATAAGAAAGCCTCAGATCACGTGTTTGTTGACCTCGGCATTACATGAGATCTGAGACCTTTCTTACTTTCCTGCCCTCGGTGTGTAATCTACTATTTCATCTCTCATACTCTGAAAGAATGTCATTGTTTATCTGAGAAGCGGGTTGAAAGTGATACCCTAGGTGATACTTTCTTCCCTAGGGCGAAAAAGTAATTTAAAAAAAAATCTCCGTTTAAACTTAGCAAAGGCAGAAACCTATACAACCACACTTCGATAAAATTATATTAATTCTTATTTTTTTTATAACTATTATCAAAGATACTATACTTAATACCTATTATGATCAATATATTTGAATTATAATAAAAGTTCATTTAAATAACAATATTTTTTGTCATTTGGACACTTGTTAAAATTATAAGCAGACGGAAAAAAAATGATCCCGATTAACAACTCCTCAAAAAAAACGTGCTGGCTTAAAAAATATAAAAGCCATATAGTTACGCGAAAAAGAAAAAAGGGCTTTACAGCGAGATGTTGCCATGATGTTGCAAATTTTTTCGTAAGGATCCGTTTTAAAACGCGTAAAAATTACTCTGGAAGTCTGTCTCACTCTAGCATATCTTCGTATGCTTTTTCTCTTTAGCATTGGCACCCCGAGTGATTTCAAATTTATTCAAACGTTTTGAAACGTACGTAGTCTAAAATTAATTCGTCAAGCGATTCAGAAATTGATTTTGCCATGACTTTACATATTATATCTGGCTTTTGTTTACTTTCCTCGTATTCGAAATGAAAAGCAGAGTGTTTAACTCGGGTGAAAGACACCAATTTCACTCTCGAAATATGGGTGCCCCTCACATTCGGGGCGCCAAACATCTCGTGTGAAATGGGTGACTTTCATCCCTTGGTTAACAATCTACTATTGGTGACTTCGAGGCATCTTCAAGGGTTGTTTTTAGAAAAGAACACTGTGCTGATCCACCGCTGGAGCTTATTCGCGGGCCGGGAAGGGGGCAACCGACGACCGACATGCGACGTGACCATCCAATATCAGACCTACAACGCAACTCCCCTCTGGACTTGTTCCCGTCTTATCTCCACAACAATTCAAATTACAGAGTTAGGGTGAAGCCAAACGAGCGTAATTTTGTGAGTTATGAGTCGCGTATTAGTTCTTCATGTTAGCTCTTCACCTTCCGATTTATATCTATCCAATGTGAACTACATTGCTGGAGCAATCTATCTATAAGTACTATTATAAAACTGTAACAGGAAGTTTGTCTGTACATTGAAGATATTAACAAAAAAAAAGTTACGATATGGTTTTTAGGTGTCCCTGATTCAATTTCACTTATTTTTGGATTTTTTGTCTGTCTGTTTGTTTGTGTGTTTGTTTGTTTGTTTGTTTGAACGAGTATCACGCAAAAACTACTGAACCGATTTTGATGAAACTTTTTTTGTTTGATAGCTTATGATCTGACTTAAAATCTGGTATATAATTTGTGCGGACGAAGTCGCGGGTTACCGCTCGTAGGTATATAAATTTCACTGAAGAAAATCGCATTTATCCGATTAGGTACAGTACAGAATGTCTATGCTTTTGACTCCCGTTCTGTTTTATACGTAAGAGGATCTACAGTATGATCCTACTTCTTAACTTATCGTAATTCTAAACAGAGTGAACACCCTTAACAAGCTTGGTCTTCACAATACCGTAAGATTAGTTTGGGTCCTGGGACATACCGGCGTCCAGGGTAATGAGAATGCTGACGAGCTGGCGAGAGCTGGGTCAGAACGAAAGATGGTTGGCCCAGAACCAAGTGTGGGAATCCCAGCATGCAGTATAAGAATGGCCATTAGGGATTGGGCTGATAAAACACACAAACTGGAGTGGTCTAGCCTTGTAGGCCTACAACACTCCAAAACATTTATCAGCAATGTGACAACTCGTGTCTCAAGATTCATACTGAATAGTCGAAGCCCTCACTGGGCACTACGCCACAGGCACGATGATGCACAAAATGAAACTCACCCTGGATCCCAGCTGCCGAGCATGCGGAGAGGATGAAGAGACCATGGAACATATCCTTTGCGACTGTGATGTCCTGGCGGCAAAACGCATGCCTCAACCATGCATCTCCTCGGAGATGGATACCCAAAACCGGGAGATCTTAAACCAGCCCAGAAACAAGTGTGGGAATCCCAGCATGCAGTATAAGAATGGCCATTAGGGATTGGGCTGATACAACACACAAACTGGAGTGGTCTAGCCTTGTAGGCCTACAACACTCCAAAAAATTTATCAGCAATGTGACAACTCGTGTCTCAAGATTCATACTGAATAGTCGAAGCCCTCACTGGGCACTACGCCACAGGCACGATGATGCACAAAATGAAACTCACCCTGGATCCCAGCTGCCGAGCATGCGGAGAGGATGAAGAGACCATGGAACATATCCTTTGCGACTGTGATGTCCTGGCGGCAAAACGCATGCCTCAACCATGCATCTCCTCGGAGATGGATACCCAAAACCGGGAGATCTTAGATTTCTTCCCTTCAATGGTATTGCCTCCTTCATTGACCATGTATTTGAAGGGTGACGAAAACAAATAGTATTGGGGCTAACACAAAAGATCCCACTGAGTCGAAGTGTTGCTGGCTTACCAGCCCCCTCAACAAGATAAGATAAGATAAGATAACTTATCGTCCTGTAAAGTGTACCTACTAAACTAGCTCAGGGCTGCGTTCACGACCTTTGGGTGCGGTTGTATTTTCAACACGCTCTATGGTACGGAACCGTTCAACGAGGCTCGGAACAGCGTTAGTGCGAAAAGTTGCACTCGGGGTGCACCTGGGGCGTAGGTTCTGAACGCAGCCCTGTAGACAAACAAAATGGTTTCATTTGTGCTTAAAATATCATAGATATTATTTACCTAGGATTTATAATTAGAGTTTTTATAACCGAATATAATATATTATTATACAAGATGTAATCTTAAATGCTATGCTTCAGACCATCAAACTGAACAACTTTCACTATGGGACTAACATTAAAATAGCGGAAAAAAAGATGCATCCCATTCGTTTTACCAAATGTATTTCTAATTTTCTATGCGGTAGTGTAGTATACTGTGTGTGTACTTATACTTCGGCATAACTTTAGTAATGATTTGCATTAGTCATTAAAACATTGTAGTTCAATGATGATATTTTGTCTATACCAAAAACATTGTAGAACTTTTTTTATACTAAGTACATGTTTTTTTGCAATTATATGCTGTTCTTAACAATAAAAATTAGTTATGGTAAATTACCTGTAGCAGATGGCGTTTATTACTCTTAATTATTAGTTACGACTGGTTAATATACCGTTTTTTTGTGAAGAAAGTGGACAAAGTTCTGTTATCATCAATGTTTCAATCGTGTTTTAGCGTTTTTTTTTTGCGTTTTTACTTATGTCCCATGCTGTCATTAAAATACTTTCCAAAATCTACAGTTTGTAATAGTAATTTTTTGTTGTTTCGTTATATCAGTTTACTAATGCGTTAGCGTTCTATAAATATTTATATATCGATTTTGGTAATATAGTTTAAGTGCTAGCATAATGGGCTCCTTTGCGCCGGGATCGTCCAGGGGCGGGTTATTTGACTGAGCTTGTATTTCATTGCTTTGACGAAGCATGTTGCGGACCGATTTACTGTTTTATTTATTTATAAATTAATTGAATTCTATTTATTAAATTAATTACTTCTACGTTTACTTAAGTGTTTTATACATATGTAGAAGAAATTAAACTTTGAAATCCGGCTTTTGTTTACTGCGACTTACCTTTATTGGTACCTTAGAACAAGTCAAATAATATTGAAGTGGTATATCTCAAACACTGGACATTTTTACCTCAACACCCAGATTTAAACCGATTAGTCGTGAAAATGACGAGTGCGATTTTTCAAACTCATTCGCTGAGCTCAGCAGTTGAAAATGTATAGAGATACGCATCTTTCTATTGCTGATTTGACTTTCAAAAATCGCACTCCTGGAGTATGATTTTTGAATGTCAAATCAGCAGTACAAAGATGCATATCTCCATAGTAATATTGACATATTCAATTACTGAGTTCAAAGAATGAGTTTCAAAAATCGCTCTCCTGTGTCCAATTAAATTTATTGTAAAATTAATCTAAATGAGCATTGCTCTGTGTTCATAGGTCGACCCGGAAAAATAGCCTTCCCGTATGAACAATTCCAAACCATTGCTAATGTACTTTTTCCGGTCGTATTGTGAAACATTTTGTTTTATTTCGTTCGCATTTAAATTGCCAGTCATTTATATCCTATTTGTTTTGTTAAAATTAAAATAGCTATTTCTATGTATATAAAACATTATTTTCTGTTCATTGCGATTATCATTACCGTGGGAGTCGTACCAATGATGAATAAGGCTTTTGTTGTCGTGTCTTGCTTTTTTTCTTTATGCCCTCAACCACAGTAGAGACTAGACACGTAATTCCTAAAACCCTACCAAATTTAAAGTTGGGCCACACAGAATGCAGCAGCAGAACGGGTGCAGGCCAGCTGAGGGCCAGCAGTAGTTGTAAACTATGGAATTATATGCGAGGTGTCACACTGCGGCTACCGTTCCGCAGTCGCGCCGGACTGCATCTATTGTGACACCTCGCTTGTAATTCCATAGTTTACAACTATAGCTGGCCCGCAGCCGGCCTGCACCCTTTTGCAGCTGCACTGTGTGGCCCAGCCTTTAATCTTAAATACCCCCTAAGCCTTGCTGCATCTGCACTAAGCGTAAATATTATAACTGTACCTAGTCTTAGATATAATTATTGTTCTTCGCTACGCCTAGCTTTTCTTTCTTTCTTGTCGTGTGGGCAGAGCCCTGGTCACAGTTTTTTTCAGATCGCCTTACGGCCCCTGACGTGGTTGACTACTACCACCAGAGATAGTAGCCGGGACCAACGGCTTAACGTGCCATCCGAAGCACGTAATCATTTTTCTTTTCAGACCATCAGGACTCTGTTGATTCAACCTGCAATAACTGGGGAAAAACGCACAAAGTGACATATCACTAGGTGTCCCCCGTGGGAATCGAACCCACGACCTCCGTGTCGAGAGCTCAAATGCTCTTAACAATTAGACCACGGAGGCTAAGACCAATGATTTATCTAAGGCTGTAGCAAAGTTTCTTACTACTCTGAAAGGGATAGGGTGTGTTTGTAAGTTTAATCTATGTAAGGCTCTGTTTAGTTCCTCTGGACTGCAATCATCTTCAATCTAGGTATACCAAGGGTGTAACAAAACACCCTAGTAACATTTAAGGGGGTGCTTAAAACCATCAAGCTGAACAACTATGGGGCAAACTTTGAAATCGAGAAATAAAATCACCTGTTTCATATAAAGCCGCAGTACCAGCTTGACTCAAATGCGGGACATATATACAGGGACGGGACAGCAGATTTTTTTCGTGATTTCGTAGTTGACTTTATAATGAAAGTTGTTCAGTTTGACGGTCTGACACC
The DNA here is from genome assembly GCA_927399405.1 of Agonopterix arenella. NCBI lineage: Eukaryota > Metazoa > Arthropoda > Insecta > Lepidoptera > Depressariidae > Agonopterix > Agonopterix arenella. The sequence goes on from OV656710.1 coordinate 9,097,881, forward strand.
CCCTGAGTATTACTCGAGTGTTTTGTTACACCCTGTATTCTTCCCACTGCAAGGCCTACCATCAATGAGGATCATCATCATCATCTCAGCCGATGGACGTCCACTGCTGGACATAGGCCTCCCCCAAGGATCGCCATAACGACCGGTCCTGCGCTGCCCTCATCCAACGGGTTCCCTCCGCCTTGACAAGGTCGTCGTCGTCAATGAGGATATATAGGTATTATTCCACCAAGCGTGCCCAATGCGCATTGATAGACTTCACATACGCATCAGATTTCGTCTTCAGCGTATGCAGGTTTCCTCACAATATTTTCCTTCACCATTTGAGTGCAGTCGGTTTTGCGTACATAAGTTAGAAAAACTCATTTGTAAAGCATAGCATGACATTCGTTCGGATTCTGCACTGAGCAATGACTCTATCTCGTGTCAAAGATTCGAAAAGATGTCAGATAACTAATTTAGTATGCAGTTGTAGTAAGAACTTTCTCTTTTACTGTGAAGTTCAAGAGCACTGTATTATTTACTAAATGTCGTAAGGACCACGTGCGAGATGGTGCTGTCACGTAAGTAGAGAGTAAAATTACTTCGTGAAAGCCATTAACCACGCACTTTTAAATAATGTTTGCATTATTTTAATACATAGCCCAAAGAATTGCTTAATTAATGTGGCAATGGGCGAGACACATTGCTCGCAGAACCGATGGCCAATGGGCCCGAAGAGTTCTCGAATGGTGACCAGGTATACCGAAAAGCGCAGCGCGGGTAGACCAGGTGAGGGCGCTGGGAACCCGTCGGATGACGGCAGGACCGGTCGCTATGGCGATCCTTGTGGGAGGCCTATGTCCAGCAGTCTACGTCCATCGGCTAATAAGATGATGATTATGATGAATACTAGGACAGTAAAGCGCCCGGTAAAGTCAATAACCGACCCAGGGGAAACTATAGGGGAAAGCTAAGCAACCGGCCTAAAGATACTCAGAAGCAGAAGGATCCAGGAGTGCTATTTTTGAATGTCAAACATCATTATACTCGAAAATGACATAAATTCCATACAGTTTGGCATCTCTTTTGAGTGCGGATTAGAAGGTGTGAGATTCGAAAATAGCTTATTTAGGCCGCAAGGACTTCCCGGGTGGACCTTGGGTAGAGGTGTCGCAAGGGTGACGCTGATAACACGGCAATTGCAGGGCGGGATCGGTGTTATAGGTACCTACCTACAGGTTGCAGAATCGAACTAAAGATTTAAAAACTAAGATCGTGTTTGATGATCACTGGCTTTCCAGCACAAAAAAAGTGCCGTTAACTCTGGCTACGAATTGTTATTTGTGGACGATTACGCACGTACAACCCACAACGCCTCGAAATTCCGTGATGTAATCGATTTCGATTAGATTTTGCATGGGAACGATGGTCTTCGATCGACGAAAATTTTTACTATAGGAACTCATTATGATTTTTATTTTTCGTTCGAGTTTCGTTTCAGTGTAATGGTGAATCTTATTTAATTTTTCTAAGATTTTTAATTTCTATTATGTACGCGCATAAGTTCACTTATAAGATATTTTCATAAGATGCTGGTATTTCAAAATATTGAATCATTATTAAGTATTTTCGAAAATATACATAGGATTAATAAAACATGATAATGCATGTAGTACTCTGTACTTATTGGTTTTGCTCGTGGGCCTACACACTTTTTAAATCCGTAATTATTAATACTCTGTGGTGAGGTATTCAGTAAATTGTATAGAATAATGGCATCTGCTCACGCACAATAATCGGAATAGTAAACTAATGTAAACTAATATGGATTAAATTCCCATTATCTAGTACAAGAGCGTCGCAGCATTTTCCCTTTAGGAAAAGCTATAACATTTTTAAAAAGTATGTAATGGCGAACGTATCGGTCTTGACAATTCTGTTTGTTAAAGCCCTCATACTCAGCGAGAAACAATCGAGTTATCGGATCTCTATAGTAAGAGCAAGGTCAATGTTCTCGCAAAATAATCGCCCCACAAACTTTCGAAGGAGTATTCGATATGGGTGGGACAATAACGGCATTTTTATCGTATTATTGCATTGTTCACTGAAATAAAACTTATGCGGGATTTGGATTAGGTCAGTGGGTAAGGAAATTTTTAAAGATTTTATGTGACAGATATACCTATCTACAGGGTGTAAGGTTGCTTTTCCACCAGAGATGTGCGAGGTGGCGAGGCGGTGAGCGAGGAAACAATCCGCCAATAGTGCGTTCGCTCGATCACGTCATTGGGAAATTGAAGCACTCTCATTGGCCTATTTTTTCCTCGCTCACCGCCTCGCTACCTCGCACATCTCTGGTGGAAATGCAGCCTAACGTCGGACCATCAAACTGAATAACTTTGCTGTAGGACCAACAGTCAAATTGCAAAAAAAAAACGTCTGCTGTTCCATAGAAAATGACAATAGCTACTCGACCAAAATGTATGGAACAGCAGATTTAAAAGTTGTCCCCGTAGTTGCAGCTAAGTTTGATGTTCTGAAGAAGTACCCGTGGCAGTACCGTAGGTAACGCATTTAAGTTTAGAACCTGTATAAAAAAAATACATTCTCAACACCAAGTTAGACCACGCTTGAAATCAAAAGTTAGTACCAGCAAAAGCCCATAATATTCTAAAAAAATATTCAAAATCTAAATAAATCATCATCATCATCATCTTATTTAAGAGTTTTCTCATGTTGGTGGAGTATTCGCCAATCCTGTCTCTTTTCCTTTTCTTGATACCTATAGTCGGGGAAATCTACGGATTTTTGTATGGAGTAGGTTGCATTCATTGCACTTTAGGTGATAATTTGAAATATGAGTAGATACATACCTGAAAAACATACATTTTCAATAATCCCCGATTTTTATTGTGTATTATGGAATAATTAAGACATTTACAAAACATTAAAATTAGTAATGATATATATTATAACAATAATAATCCCCGGTTAATATCGTTAATCTAAGTAGATATTTAATATTTTGTAAGTATTCAAAAATAATAACCTCAAAATTTAATTATTTACTGTTTGTTTGTACACATTAAATTTGCCTTGTGATAATTAACTGTCTCTTTTGCTGGTATGCTGGAAGAAGAATATCTTTAGAAATAAGCTTGCCCTTTGTACAAATATATATCGATTTTAAGGTATTTCTCAGGGTCCTGAGTACAGTAACAAACAGTAACAAAGTAACAGTAATATTAGTTCAAATACAATTTACTAACGTGTCTTTAATGCAATTTCACACCGTATTTTTCCTAGACTACTACGACACGACATCAACCTTTTCCTTCACTTTAGCTAGCTTTAACTCTGTCTAGGTCTTCTATTTATAATGTCAAAAAACAGTTATAGTCAATATAATTATAGGCACTTCGTAAGTACTTTGTATAAATCATTTTAAATGGAACAATACCATTTCGAATTAACATATTTGCGGTAAGTAACTTCAATGAAAATTTTTTTATCACACATCCGGTATTCAAATGATCCACGATTACCTACGCCGATTTAAGTTAGTCTTGCACAAATATGTATTTTAAACAAAGAGTTTTAGGCAAAATTGTATGTTTTTACAATAAAATTATAGTTTAAATTTATTTTTATTTCCTGAAGGTATACTCTTTATTATTAGCTACTGTTTATTTAGAAATGGCAATGGGTGGGCACATTGATCGCAGAACCGATTGCCGATGGGGCCGAAAGTTTCCCTATTGGCGACCGCGTCCCGAAAAGCGCAGCGTCGTTAGGCCCCCACAAGGTGGACCGACGATCTGGTGAAGACAGCGGGAACCCGTTGGATGAGGGTAGCGCGGGATCGGTCGTTGTGGCGATCCTTGGGGGAGGCCTATGTCCAGCAGTGGACATCCATCGGCTGAAATGATGATGATGATTGTTTATTTTATTTTTAATGGAAACACATTTGAGTAGAGATGGCGGAGCCTCGTGGCAAGGCCAATCTAGAACCGCGGGAACACAGCGCGAATGACACTACCGCTCGTAGCCAAACTTGCAACGTGACTCTTGTTAAAACTAACGCCAGTTATATTATTACCATTGTTGAATAAAACTATACCTATCGCGAGCGCGCTCCCATACAAACGAAGATAAGATCTCAGTATTTAGAACGCTTAACACCTTTTTATGGTTCCGTACCCGAAGGGTAACAACGGGACCCTATTCATAAGCCTACGCTTGTCCGTCCGTCTGTCCAACCTATAAAGGAATGTTTCTTTTGTAAGACAACTGAAATTTTCATAGAATATGTTGTTATTACGGTGGATTTACTATAAAGCAGAAACCACATACATAAACTCACGACTATAATTGCTTTCGGGGTGGTCAGAAGCTTTGCTACAATTAGCAAAAAAACGTTTTTTTTCGATGTTGTTTGTTTTTGCTATATCGTAAAATTGGCAATACATACAAGCATCAAACTTGGTGTGATTATAGAGCATACTCTAAAGTAAAACAACAAATAATAATAAAATATTTAAAAAAAAAGTCGGTTTTTTTTTTAATTCGCAGACCACATGTTAAAATAATATAGCCATGCCACACCCTCACGATTTTTACAAATCTAACGACACCTCATACGTTTAAATCCATCAAGCCGTTTAGGCTGTAGGGCGTGCCAAAGAAATAGACATACAAACATACATACGCTCGAAAAACATAACCCTCTTTCTGGCGCAGTCGGGTAAAAACAGGTCAAGTGTGTGTCGGGTTTACGCTAAGGATACCGGAGAAAACAATTTTTTTTTTGTAATATTGTATGATGGTACCTACAGAACCCTCCGTACGCGAGTCAGACTCGTGCTTCGCCGGTTTTATTTTTATATAAATTCGTGATGCAAGTCGATCTCCGGAATAATGCATTTTGCATGAGTCATATTTGATTTAAGAAGGAAAACCAACACTAATCTTAGTTCTGCTAAATCTTGACTTAACTTCTCAGTAGAGTAGCCCCAGACTGTTATCTTTTTCATTTTGGCATTATTCATTTGTTACCTCTAACAGATAGCGATAGCGGTCGCATTGGGAATACGAAAAAGTGAATGGGAAAACCACCGAAGTAAAACGATGCGTTTAGAATTTAGATAACATGAGGAAAACTTCTTTGCTTTACCTTTTACCTATATTGACGACCCGGTTGGTGTAATAGTTACCACGCTGGACTGCCAAACCAGGGTCCTGGTTTCGAATCCCGGTTCGGTCATGGATATTTATATGTTTGTGCCGTTGTTGTATGGTTTCCATAATAAACAGCCTATTAGTGCTTTCTTGGGATCATTACAATGTATGTGCCTGTGAGCGTTATTTATTTATTATTAGATTTGACCTGATGATATCTATGGGATCTGAACAATTTTCATTTGATTTGCTGTCCCATACATTTGAGTCGAGTAGGTAACTAGGTACTGCAGTTTTGTATAAAACAACTGCTATTTTTATTTTATTTCAATGTTAGCTCTATATTGACTTTTTGCTTCGATCGGTTTGCTCCCATGGTAAAAGTTGTTCAGTTTGATGGGTTGACTCTTAGTTTACTAAAATATTAATTTCACCCTGTAGTAATAACATGCAATAATAATAGGTGATTTATCTATATTATTATAAAACTGTAACAGGAAGTTTGTCTGTACATTGAAGATATTAACAAAAAAAAAGTTACGATATGGTTTTTAGGTGTCCCTGATTCCATTTCACCAATTTTTGGATTTTTTGTCTGTCGGTTTGTTTGTGTGTTTGTTTGTTTGTTTGTTTGTTTGTTTGAACGAGTATCACGCAAAAACTACTGAACCGATTTTGATGAAACTTTTTTTGTTTGATAGCTTATGATCTGACTTAAAATCTGGTATATAATTTGTGCGGACGAAGTCGCGGGTTAACGCTCGTTAGGTTTATAAATTTCAATCCTACATCTATTAGCTTTTAAGTGTTTTCTTTCTTATAAGATTCTTATTCTTACATGTACCATAATTTTCATGTTTTTCCTTCTGCATTTTTCATGTGGGTTTCAATACTAGACAGAAGGAACAGTAACACTAATTCGAATTCTCCGTTTTCAATATGATGATTCATGAGGGGAAATAATTTTTTGTACCTATGCTGGTCTCCATGACCTAAATAGTTACAATACGGGTTATCTAGCCTACTTTAAACTGCAGTGTCAGTTATAATAAGTTGTTTATCTTCTTATCGATTTTAATATTACGAATGGAGTTTAGTGTGAAAAAAAATTACTCATAGATACACAAGGCGACACATCAAGCTATACAAAACCAACATAAGCTGCCCGCGCGATGTTATGCGTTACTTGACCTACGCGCGGCCAGCTTATTTTGGTTTTGTATAGCTTGATGTGTCGCCGTGTGTACATTGACAATCAACATCATCGAGACCGATTGCGCTGTGTTAAAACATCGAAGTTCTATTCTTATCCAATTTCAGTTCTAATCACATTGCAATCCAATTACTATTCAACTGTGCTGAATTCCGCATCGCGCTAAACTCTGTGTAACTGACAGCCAATAACGTCTGAGCGATATGTCAAAACGGCTCTAACGGCTGTACCGCGATTAGCGCAATACCAAATGTGTCAAAAGTTATGGTTTGTACGTAGTCCCATAACGGTTCAATCACCAAATATTTTCCGCGATTGCAGCCCATCAGGTCATCAGCCTATTATACGTACGTACTTACGTATTATTGATGTGAGTCTAGGTGTGAGTCCACCACGTGTGCCCAATGCGGATTGGTCGACTTTACACACAAATTGACAATAGCTGAAAGTAAAACTATTGAAAGCTGCATTGTACTAAGTGGAACAAACAAAATATTTAAAGTAGGTAAATGCAAAATTTAATTAAGGAATAGGTACATTTAAGATCTTTACGGTATGACTATATAGGTGTATAAAGGTACAGGTACAATAATACATAAAATTTATAAAATGCTTAATCTAAACTAAATAATAATTGGTATAAGCCTACAGAACAACAAAAAACAGGGTTAAAGTAAATCGACCATTTAAGCTTGGGAGTTGTCCCCCGTCGGAAATGTGCCCTTTACAGAGGCTGTGTTTCCTCTTTGTTTGGCCAAAGATATTCTTTGTACCAGAAACGAGCCGGAACGAGTGTCGCAGCCTTTTTCTTTTAAGCGTCGTCCTAGGTTGCAAATATTACAATTATTTATAGTCAATTGTAATATTTTGCACTTAATGATTTGACTTTGCATGTAGGTAATTATTAGTAGTAGGTAAAACGATAGGTACGAATATGAAGGAAAACTCATGCCGATGTTCTCGGAAGTGTCAACACAAGCATTTGGTAAAAAAAAATAAACACTTGGTTAAAACTTAAAATGTGTGTTTGTAGTGTCAGTGTGTTCTCGTCCAAAATTGGGCAAAGATCAAAGAATATACTACCTACTCTCTGAAAAGATAGGCTGTATCAACTTCTTTATTGCCGTCTTCTTCTTTATTTCTTCATTGATGACCCGTTTGGTGTAATGGTTACCACGCCGGACTGCCAAACCAGGGTCCTGGGTTCGAATCCCGATTCGGTCATGGATGTTATATGTTCGTGCCGTTGTTGTATGGTTTCCATATTAAAAAGCCTATAGTGCTTAACTTGTGATCATTACAATGTATGTGCATGTGAGCGTTATTTATTTATAATATGCTAGTCCATAGGTACATATAACTTAAGCACTTTTCTTTGTTGTCCTTAATAAAAAGTTTTTTTTAAAGATTGTAGTCTTTTTCGGGATTCTTGCTCATATCATAAACGTCCACTTCGCTAGATACCTAATTCATTAAATTAATATACCTACCACTCACGGAAAAATCCTTAAAAAATAATTTTTTATATCATTGACGTAATGCCGAATGTAATAAGTAATTAGTATGTTTCTTGTATTTAATTCCTAAGGTGTTTTATTGCTATTGAGTATTAATTAATTAAGTAATGACTTTTATCCTTTTTTTTTATTATAACGTAACTATGCTATTGAATTGAAATTATTATAATGGAATGTTCCCTGTACAACTGAGCCACCTGGTTTGAGCCGTACCGACGGGAAGAGACCAAACGGATTGACCCTTGTGCCGTGGCAAAAGGGCAAATGTCTTCTATGGGATGCAACGTGCGTATGTACGTACATTACATCTTACTTGAGAGGTTCCATTCGAGTAGCAGGGTCGGCAGCGGAAAGGGCAGCAGTACGTAAACACCAATGTTACACAACTTTGGAGCAGAGCTACTTATTCGTGCCCTTCGCTGTGGAGACGGCGGGCCCGTGGGGTCATGAAGCATAAACTTTTATGAGGGACCTGGGCAAACGTAGCTACCTAGTAGTACCTAGCCCAACGCACATCATTAGCGATTCAACGCGGAAATGCGGCCAGCATTATGGGCACCTTCGGGCCAGATATGACCTGGGGCGGGCTTTTCGACTTAGTAGGATTAGTTAAATTTGTAGTTTAGAATGATTAGAATGGTTTAAGTTTAGGGTAAGTTTTATTTGTGCTTTTACTATTTTATTCCTTTAAATAAATACCATATTACCGAAAAAAAATTATGGAATTATTTTTGACTTTATAATTATTATGTCATATAATTATTATCAATATTTGTACGCCATCGGGCAAGATTTGGAGAGACTTTATTTTTGTATTATGTACCCATTTCTATGAATAAACTTTCTGATTTCTGATTTCTGACAAAAGCACGGTACGCCCATACACGAAAGAACACCATTATATTTTGTTTGTATCACCTTTCAGGCGACAACAGCACTTAATAGTAGCCTTACGGTCAAAAAAGGCTGAAAAAGTTCACTTCCGAATACCAGCACCAAATTTTTGTATGTTGTTAGGTATGTTCTATAGACCCCTAAACTGCCGGGAGGCAGTCTTTGAGGTGTCAGGGTCTCCAGTCAATAAAGCAATTTCAAAAATGGTTATGTTCACTATTTTTTATTACTTTTCAACTTTATATTTAATGAAAAAATTTATCTAAAATAGTAAACATAAACATTTTTGAAATTGCTTTATTGACGTTTGATATGAGGATATTATAAGTCGTTTGGCGTATTTTCTACAAAAATTTATTCAGCCGTTTCCTACCTGGAGGAGCCCAAACTTGGTATGTTTTGAAAATAATTTTTGTATTTTTTTAAAACAATTGGCTGAAAGGTAATAGTGTAGTATATTTTTAGTACCGGCTTATGGAGCCCTTTCATTTGATACCCCACACGACAGCTTTCAGAACTAAAAGTGTTTTAATTCCATACAAAAATTTTATGACGTCACAACTGGAGACCCTGACACCTTAGAGACTGTCTCCCGGTAGTTTTGGGGTCTAGAGAACATACCTAACAACATACAAAAATTTTATGCTGGTATTCGGAAGCGAACTTTATTTCCATTAAGGCAGTGCACAGTATATCCAATGAAGATACTTATTAGTCATTTCATACCAACTCCTAAAAAATCTTTCGTCAGCTAGTCCAACAACAGTCTTTCTCACTCTTTATTTGCACACCAAAAACATAAAATAACAATATTGAATCCAACAAACGAACGCAAACAAACGATATATCCAACGATATTGAATCGTTGGTCGCCTGTCTAAATGTAAAAAGCAATTGCTCATCTTCTGGCTTTAGCTGTTTATAATTTGACAGGTGTATAAGAGGACTACGAAGCATTGAACAAAATGGCAATCTCCAAAGAAATAAAGAAAACGATTTAAAGGTTTTTACCCACGCTAAAACTAAAATTTTACATAAATGTACGGTCAGGCTACTCGCGCACCGAGGCCGAGGGTTCCGTACCACACCACCACAACATATTAACGTAAAAAAATTGTTTTTTTACTCCGGGACTTTTATCACGAGACCGACTCACACTTGGCCGGTTTTTATTATTTGTTGTTATACTGTAGAGTTTGCTTTATAATCACACCAAGTTTGACGCTTGTATGTATTACCGTTTTTACCATAGAGCGAGAAGAAAAAACGTTGATAAAAACTAGTTTCTTGTATGAGGTCCCCCCTTAATTTTTAACTTTTTGTCATTTTTATTATTTGTTAGCAAATTCGCCGTAATAACGCACATTCTGTAAAAATTTCAATTCAAAAGTTACAGCCCTTAATATGTAGGACAGACGGACGGAACGACGGACGGACGGACGGACAACGTAGACTTAGTAATAGGGTCCCGTTTTCACCCTTTGCAAACTAAAACCATTAGCAATTTAGCTAGATGTGAGCATTTCTACAACTACATTATTAAACAGCAAGGTGGTACTTAGTTGTAGCAATGTTTCTGACTACCCCCAAAAGGGATTACGCTCGTGAGTTTATGTTTAGTAGAGTAACGTTTTCGATTTTTGAATTTCGAATTTCGAATTGAGTAACCTCCTTTTTTGAAGTCGGTTAAAAATACCTTAAATTGTTATGAAATTATATGTACCTACTAATTGCAATCAAATGTAAAACGTGTTGAATCGATTTTAGTTTTACAATAATTAAGATAACATGATTTTATTCGGTTTAACGACTAATCCAACACGTTTATATAATCGAACGATCAGGTTGTAAGTAGTTCATATATGTACCTACCTGTACCTAGCTAGACGGGTAGTTTTTCTGAACATTCGCTTCTGAAACTCAACATGTTTACACACTGCCTGCTACCTTCGCTGCTGCTACTCCAATTAACGGCGTGCTCGTGTGAAGAGTTACCTCCATACCGAGCGACTTTAAAGAAAGGTGAAATAATTCTGAAGTACTCACTTATCTTACCTATATTAATAACCATAGAGATCTAGAGAGATGCCAACCAACGCTCTGAGTACGAAACCTAGTGTCGCATCACCACCAGTACCACGCGATAGAAGGTATTCTATTAGCTTGAATGTGGTCATTATCCATTGCGGTATCAGAACTCAACGTTTGAATAATCTTTAGTACTACGCAAGCATTGTAAACTATTTACACATAATATCTCGACTGGCTTTCAGCCTCATCATATATTGAATCATTACTGTCGCGAGCGATGTGTTCCGTTTTTGCGCATATTGTTGCGACATTGGCCCTGGCCCCCGCCCCCTTTTCGCATCTCCGTTTAGTTTTTGTGATCTGTGTTAATAACGTATTCTAGTCACTCACTGCATCCATCCTAAATTCCTAATTGGACATCGCTCGCGCAAGCGTGTGACAATCGCATTGCACCTTTTCAGTCACTGATCGAACGAAATCGCGATTTAAAATACCTACCGCTCTCCATTGAGTGTCCTAATTGACCAATGTCAACTCACAATGAAGTGCGGGCCGAAACGGTTCCGATATATCGAAAATCGAAAGTCCGGGTACATAGCCAGATTGTATCGGTTTCTCGTTCCCTCAGATTCTAGAGTATCGTTCCATCAGAGAACAGTGGCTATACTGATTGTACCGTTACACTCTCATCTATCATCAATACTATTATAAAACTGTAACAGGAAGTTTGTCTGTACATTGAAGATATTAACAAAAAAAAAGTTACGATATGGTTTTTAGGTGTTCCTGATTCCATTTCACCAATTTTTTGATTTTTTGTCTGTCTGTTTGTTTGTTTGTTTGAACGAGTATCACGCAAAAACTACTGAACCGATTTTGATGAAACTTTTTTTGTTTGATAGCTTATGATCTGACTTAAAATCTGGTATATAATTTGTGCGGACGAAGTCGCGGGTTAACGCTCGTATTAAATATATCCTGACTGCTTTTGTGTTTTTTTTTCTCTGATCAGCTGTCACGAGATAATGATGATGATAATGATAATCGTAATCTTAACTTGTCTCTTCAAATGCTAAATGTTTTCTAATTAAATTGACACGACTGTAACTAAAAACTCAGTGGTGTAGCGTGGGTTTCTACCGCCCGGGACACAAACCGATTTTGCCGCCCTCATATCTTTATAAGACTTACACAAACAATAACAGAGCGAGCAAAACGAGCTCGACATTTGTTAGCATAACTATTCGAGTTGTGGTGAGACATCTTTGATTTATAAATGTAAAAAAAATATGTTAGAGCGAGCGAAGCGAGCTTGACTTTTCTCTTAAATACGTATCAGTTAGAGCCAGAGCTTTTACGTACAATATGTGCAAAGTAACCTAAGTAAACGCTATGGATCGAGCGAAGCAAACTCAAAATTTTTTGCACTACGTCTATAATTAAAACAGAAACTTGATCGAGCGACACGAGCTCGACTTCTCTGTTCTACGAATGGGTTGCAGGCAGAGCTCATTACCGAATTTGCCGATTTGCAGCCCCTAGTAAAGTGCCAACCGGGACATTTGACACCCCCCCCCCCCCCCCCGCCCCCCGCCCCTCGCTAAAAACTAAAATTTTCTCTCCATGTCATTTTAGGTACTACGCGTTTCGATACGGTATATGAGGAAAAATTTATAATCCCAGAAGCCACTTGCGGTGCAGACTATGATTTACAAAAAGTAAGTATGACATTTACATACAGAGCTCTTAACTACGTCTATTTTTTTTACTTTTAGAGCTGTGTCACATAAGCGATTATGAAGCGTAGGCGTTGATGGAGCGATATCACCGCGATATTTCTGAGATCAGTCAGACTTTCGAACTTCGCAGTTGCGTGAACATTTTCGTTCCAATGTCAACTTTGTTACAATGAAGTTCAGACCGAAGCGGTCGCGATATATCGAAAATCGAAAGTCCGGGTACAGGGCCAGTATCGCGGCGATAACGTTTATTTTATTTATTTATTTAACACTTTATTGTACACATAAAATTACAGAAAAAACAATTAAAGTAGACATGTACAAAGGGCGAGCTTATCTCTAAAGAGATCTCTTCCAGCAAACCCGCAACAGAGACAGTTCTGAAGTGTGAGGCAGACAAAATGTGTACAGCAGAATTGATAAAAACTAGATACTTGTAGTTAAATGGGTTCGTTCAGTGAGCGCCTGTGCTTAAAAATCGCGGCGATCCAGTTGCGATGTCGCAGCGGTGCATTTGGGACGTCGTTGTGGTGCAGTTGCGTCATTGTGAAAAGGCTGTAATGCGATGTAATAATGTAATCCTTTTTTGAAATAATACGCCTACGCTCAATAATAGCTTGTGCGATAGGTCTCTTTGCCCAGCAAAGAATTTGGTCATATTAGGCCCCCATTTATATGACTATTTTGATGTATAAAAGTTGTATTACTGTAATTTTGACACCTATACGACCAAATTGTAAATTGGGTGCCTACTCTTGCCGTGTGGTGCCCGGCGTAGAATAACTAGCACACGTTCCTATTCAAATTGGGTGTCGATACTTTAATTTTAGGTATCATCTAAATATTGGATGCCCACACCACGTGCGTGGCTACCGGTCAGGATCTGCATCTGATTCCTTTTTGGAGTTTTATAGTCATACAAGAAATCCTTATAATTTCGTCCATTCTGTCTGTATACCCCGCCTCAATGAGGGTTGCTATACACATAAGCGGGTCGGCATCGGCACTGTCGGTTCGGCAGTATTTGTCGATCAACAAAGCCGACCCGAAGCAATCACTGCACTTGTTCGGCTTTATTAGGCTAGTGCCGATCGGGTAGTTCGTTCGAGTAGACGCATCATTCGAACATTCATCTGCATACATTTGATTATACCGCCCGGTTTTGCCAATTGTTCCATCCGGCTTTGCCCGGCCACTGTATTCGTGCGGCAAAGACGAGCGGCTTTTTTCCCGGACATTCATCTACACATATTCGATTTTACTTCCTAGCCCAGTCATTTTACAGAGTTTTGTTAGGAGAGGTAGGAAGTAATTATTAATTGGACTTTTAAACTATAAGCGGCACCATTTAGTGATAAAAAGACAAGGTATCTGAAAATAAATTTAAAAAAAAATCGCTACTCAACATAGAAATCAAAATTGTGAGTTCCAGAATGCTTTTAAATTAATACTTTTAATACTAATGCACTCATTTGAATTATATTTAACAATATAAATTATTTTTGAGCAATAAAATAGGCATTGAAATTTAAAAACGGAGATTTTTATTAGAACATTTTTATCAGGTTTTTTATATCGAGATAATAGCAAAATTTTAAATTTGGTACTGTTGCTGACGGGATTTGTTTTTAATTTTGGTACATTTCCAAGCTCAAATAGACTCTTAAATACTATTCCGAAAAGAAATATCAATTACTAATTAGTCCCGGCACAAACCGTAAAATGACTGGGCTATCACGGCTGTGCCGATTAATGCCGGCCCGCTTATGTGTCTTATCTTACTCCTTCATTTTTCCTTCATCAGGACACCTCAAATATTTACTGTATTAATTTTCGTGCTATCGCGACAGGAATACAACAGTTCCTAGATTGTGGTCATGTGGCCTACATTTCATTCCACGTTTTCGAAAGGGAGTCAGGTAAAAATTGGTGGGGGACAAGGAGTGTCCGTACTGTAGGTATGTGTATGCACTAAATAAGGTACCACACCCTTTCTCATACAGTGATCAGGCTTTCTAAACCTAATTTTTCATCCTAAATTGCTTACAGATATTCGAATGCCCGAGAGATCTAAGCATCGTTGTTGTGGAAGCGACCGTTTGGGACTACTTCCTTGATATCACGATAGAGTACAGTTTCGATACATTGAAAATAAGACGCCCAATTGTACCGCATGCTGGAAAATGTCCCGCCAATGCTCCCGTGGTTATTAAAGTTGGCTGTGGCAAATTTGATCCCTTCGGACTTCAATAACTCCCAGTTATTTCTCTAAAAGATACCTTCTACTCCTATTGAGCTAATGTTATAGTGTAACCTAACTGTATCTATGGATACAGTCAGCATCAAAATTTGATGAACATTTCTTACAATTTATTTTTATGAGAATCAGAAATAAGCTAACCGTACTACATAAGTTGAGTAAAAAAACCTCAACTAGGTGTTTGTTACTGTCACAAAAGGATTTAAAAATACAGGAATACATTTTCAACAATATAAACAACAAAAAACATTATTAGATTTTTTTATTACATTTTCATGTTCGCTCTACAAGAGTTGCAGTTTGCAGTACATTCATTCATTTCATTATATACAAGTAAAAACATTTTTTTGGGTTTTTTCTAGTGTTTTATACGAAAACGTAGTCTTGCGGTGTGTCGGGTCGGAGGTAGAAGAGTTCAGTGCCAGCCGCCGTGGGATCCGTGGCCCCAGGGCTCCTCGGGGGAGGCGGCGGCGGCGTGGGCAGCGGCCGCGTACTGGTGGAGGTGGGCGGCGCGTGCGTGCTGCACCTCAGGCGTGTCCACTACGTACTGCCCGTCGTGGGTCAATTGGATGTGAGCCTGCAAACAATTAAATTGTTAAAAGGGATGGTGAATAGGTGGCTGGGAATTTTTTAACGTAGGATAGTCGTTGGATGTCGTATGACAAAGGTTCTCAATAAAGAGGTAGAAAAGGACTTGTCCCTACTCGTTGCCATGTAGAGTCCGGCTTCGAATAGCATCAACCCAGTTGGGTATCGTAAGAGGAAATTATTCTTACACATCTTCGACGCCCAAACCGTGTGGCTGCCATGCCATGCCATCGATCACCCGTTCCATCATTCAAATATACGAGGGCAAGTATAAGAGAGTGCATCTGTGTTTAGCGCGTAACCTTAGGCAGTACAACAAATATCGACCTACGACCTGACTGCTATTCTATTTTTGGTATTTTCACTTGTGTATGTCCTTTGTGTTGTCCTAATATAATCCGAGATCTATAAAGATTAGCAGTTGCCGTAGTCGTAATAGACTAGGAATCCATCATCATAGGCTGGTGGCTCGAGGCTGTCGTTTCAAAATTATCGATTGAACTCTTTCCATAAGTACATGACTATATGTACACCTAAACCACCAAGAAACACCAGGAAACTAACCTGAGGGCCGGTCCATTTGCCGTAACCGCCAGCGTAACCAGCGCCGTACGCGGGTCCGTGAGCGAGGGCCGCTCCACCGTATCCGAGACCACCGAGGGGCGCAATCGGACCGTGAGCATAAGCGCCATGAGCCGCATGCGAGTGCGCGGCGTGGTGGGCTGCCTTCAGGTGGGCGACCTCGGGGGTGTCGATCACACGACCGTCGTGCGCGAGGGGCGCGGGACCGTATTTAATGAGACCTGTAGATAGATTTTTGTTAATTTAAAAACATTTTTGCATATGCTTCAGACATGAATGAATGACAATGGGCATCAGTCTGAGGAAGAAAGTTGGACTGAATTAAGTAAAAAGTTAAAGTTTAGAATTAGTTTGTATTTTTTGACATTTTCAAGAGTCGTGAATATATTGATCGGCTGACATCAAAATAAAATTGTTAACTAGAACCGCCATTTATAATTATAAGACACTAGCTCTCTTCCACATAGGCCGTTTTGATCAATAAAAAATATAGAATTATTAGTAAGATACATACCAGCAGCTGGGGCGCCATAATGAGCACCTGCGGCGTAACCACCATGGCCGCCCCCGAGGTAAGCGCCCCCGGCTGGCGCCCACGCGGCGTGGCCGGTGGAGGCCTGTGCGTGCGCCGCTAGATGGGCGGCCTTGGCGTGCGCTACCTCAGGAGTGTCCAGTAAGAATTTGCCATCAGGACTTAGTGCGACGTGCGCTGGGGCAACGGGGTAGTAGGAAGCCTTTGCCAGGCAGAGGGTGGCGGCGAAGATAATCTGCAATAGAATTTGTACTTTGTTAGTTTGGTGTAAAGTGCTAATTTAAACACTATCTGAGGTAATTTGAATTTCGATATTATCTAATGCGAAAATGTTTATTTAATGTTAAGGATACGTTATATACGTTAATTGAGCGCTTCACTGGCAGTAGGTATCTAGGTACACACGGCGACACATCAACCTATACATAACCGAAATAAGTAGGCCGCGTGACGTTATACCTTATGCACCCTACGTGCAGCCAGCTTATGTTGGCTCTGCTCTCTCTGGCTCATGTGAACATTATAATTACCCTAATTGTTTTCTATAGCCCAATGGCAAAATTTTTACTTATATTCCAACCTACTTTAGTTCAGATTCAGTACTCGAGATTGCATTTATAGCATATGCTCAACTTAATACCAACTTTAGTTCCATTTGATAACAACGGCAACAGAAGAAACAAGATTTTATAGTACGCATAAAATCAAGTTAGTAGATCAACTATTATATTAATTTCGTAACAAAGATGTATCTAATGTGAACTGATCTGAATCACGGCACAGCGTAATGGGAAAACGGACAAGTTTCTGACATTGACCGAGACGAGACGAGAGTGAAAGAACCGGAGCGTGAATTGTCCGATTTCACGGCTTCACACCAATCTAAGGGCCTTGTCACACCTGCGACTAACCTAGTTCGTTTCTAGTGAAAATATTGTAACGTTAGAGGTCCATATACCTAGGTCAATGGCTCCATACATAATTTTCTAGCACGTTTATTTTATAATGTGTACTTTTATGTTACTATTAAGTAGATAGCTATGTAAGTAGATTGATATACTCGTAGCTCAACATAAGTAGGTTATAAATAATTATATTTACGGCTTGAAGGGACAGGTGATTCAACAGACTAAATTGGTCTACCTTTCAATATCTGGGAAAGTACCTATTGAATATTAAAAGTAAATAAGTAACCATTTATTTATGGAACTACTGAAAACCTTTTCTTGATACTCCAGAATTGTATTTTTGGTTATAACTTAATTATTTTTCGAAACATTAGACGAAAATACTCCGTTGCGTTGTCCCATTTGCCCCATAAACTTATTCCTATTACGGAGAAAGATTATCATTGATTTACGTATTCGATATTACGGCTGGCAATGCCATTTATTCTGCATAGAGTGCGATTAGCATAGGGAACTTGTAGATGGGAAAGTTTCGTCCCCTGGGCTGCGTTCAGAATCTACGCTCCAGGTGCTCCCCGAGTGCAACTTTTCGCACTAACGCCGTTCCGAGCCTCGGTAAAAAACGTTCTATTGCAACTCGGTTGTCACAACTCAAGCGTTCCGAACCTCTGACGGGTTGCAAATTCGATGGTTAAAAAACACTCTGACGTTTTAATTATCTGTGGTTACTTGACTTATCGCTCGTTTTGAATAAAAGTTTGTTTTTCAAATTATTTTTATTCACTTTTTGATTTGCTAACATGGAAAATGAGTTTTTTTTATTGTATTTGGAAATGATGGAAGCCCTGGAAGCATATTACTTTAAATGTCAAAATTTGAGGTTATAAAACAACCGTGAACGTTCCGTATCTCATAACGAGTTAAAAATTGGCGTGGTCGTTCCGTACCTTAGAGCGAGTTGAAAAACAACCGCACCTAAAGGTCGTGAACGCACCCCAGGATCCATAGATGAAGAAGCTATCCAACATTAGATGGACATAATTGTAATCTGAATATACGCGCTGACGTGTATGAACTGAAATAGTTATAAAGATATAAAATTTTTAATTGCTTTTCCCACGCCTCGTTACACGCATGTTGTATTCTTAATTTGAAGACTTGTCAAAATTGCAATCTTTTCGTGCAACTATTTTGTCACGATACAATGCTGTTTTGATATGATGCATTGCAGTGTCTGCAGTAGAAAAATCGTTTATAATTAGCCGCAATTGCTTTGCTGGCTTTGGTGTTTTAAGTTGGTATAGCTGGTATAGAGAGCGTCGGGGGCGCGTTGCGGAGAGGTATGGACACCAAATTATGGGGGTCCGGTTTCAAATCCGCTTGGACAACACGCCATGTACCAATGAGTTTTTCTAACTTATGTACGTAATACCGACTGCTCTCAAACGGTGAAGGAAAACATCGTGACAAAACCTGCATACACTGAAGAAGAGATTCTGATATCTATGTGAAGTCTGCGAATCCGCATTGGACACACGTGGTGGACTAATGCCCATACACCCTCCTTGAGGGTAGGCCTGTGCCCTGCAGTGGGGCTGGGTTATAGGCTGATAATGATAGCTAGTATAGCAATGTTTGGTACCTATAGCAATGTTTCTGATCACCCCGAAAGGGATTACGTTCGTGAGTTTATGCATGTATGTGTATGTTCTATGGCTTTTGCCCACTACTTTATCCGCGTAGATTTCGGTAAACATCAACACCCCTTTAGGGGTTATTTTCGATAAATCTACTTGCTCTTGAAGTCATGTTTCTATTTTTAGCTGTGCATTTTCAGACACTCAGTCACGGAACTGTTTTATATTATGTACCTATAGATTATTTCTATAATTGATTTATTTCTGACTCTTATAGATCAGATTTTCTTTGTTTGAGAGTCAGAGTTCCCGTAACTAGTGTCACAGCATTCTTCTAAAATATCTAATATTTTGAGCATCATAAAACGTATGTTAGGCTAAGTGAGTGAAATAAACATTTTTTTTTATTGTGTGGTATAATGGATCCTTCTTCCATACAGCCATTAGGTATCGTCATAAGTATTTTCCTTATTATATCGCTTCAGTCGTATACCTCAGGGTTACCCTTCACCTTTTTGAGGACGATGTGAAACACGCATAATAAAAGCTCTTGGATCGTCTATTGTTAATAATCTTTAAGAATCTTAACGAGTAGGTAGATGGGGTATGCTATTTCAGTTTCTATTTATGGCGAATATCTTTATGGGGCTCGTGTCCAGCAGTGGACTGCTAGTCTAAACTATTATAAAACTTTAACAGGAAGTTTGTCTGTACATTGAAGATTTTAACAAAAAAAAAGTAACGATATGGTTTTTAGGTATCCCTGATTTTTTGTGTGTCTGTTTGTTCGTTTGTGTGTTTGTTTGAACGAGTATCACGCAAAAACTACTGAACCGATTTTGATGAAACTTTTTTGTTTGATAGCTAATGATCTGACTTAAAATCTGGTATATAATTTGTGCGGACAAAGTCGCGGGTTAACGCTCGTAGCTAATAATTATGATAATGCTAAATAATTTACATTTCTCTATAAGTGGATGACTTTCTACATCAAATAAAAATATTCAGAACCCATTTAAAGTTTAAATTCCCCGACAAAACCCGAAGTCGTTTAGTAATCAAAGGGTGCAAAGTCGGATAGCAGCGAAACGGGCGCGAAAACAATTAATACCAATCGTTGCAAAGCATTGAAGGTGGCACATCCTGATTGGTCAGTTGTAATTTCGCGCGCTATTAAAATTTGTTAACTGCGCAGGTACATCGGGGGAACTTATAAATCTGTTACTACTATACTTCTGTTATTTCTTCCAACTTTAAATGATGAGACTTTGACCTTAATGACTTATACTTATGGACATTATCTGAAATTCACACGCTCAGCTCTTAGAGTCAAGTAATTAAAGTCTATTATGGCTTAAATAACCTTGATTTGGTAACAGTTCGTGTGAAATTCCTACTTTTGGCTAAAAATATGTTACAAAATGCTGCAATTCAGCCGTAACAATATCATATCATAGTAATAGAAAGTGTCGAAAACTAGAAGTTTCTAAACAATTGAGCTTACATTGCTTACTGCGTTGCAATCGAAAATGAGCCTTGCCTTGTTACGACTGCAATAAATATCGATCGATATACATATACCTATCGGTAAAAAACAATATGACACAAAATGTAGAGGGGTATAAGTTCGATATCACAACGTAAGCATATCGAAAGCGATAATTTTGTTATGAAAAGTTTAGCAGCGTATCTGTGGTTTGTAAAATCCTACTTCCTACTAATATTATAAACGCGAAAGTTTGTAAGTATAGGTGGATGTTTGTTACTCTTTCACTTAAAAACTACTGAATGGATATTAATGAAACTTTACAATAATATAGCTTATACATCAGAATATCACATAGGCTACAATTTATAAAGATATTGTGTGAATTGTCCAGACGAAGCGCAAACGTAGTCGCGGGCACCAGCAAGTAAACTATAATTTGTCATGCAAGCAGAATTTTTAAATTTTTAAAAAGAAATATTTTATCCAGGTTTCGCATGCATACCTACCTACAAAGTATAAATAAGAATGTGGATGGCTGCGTAAAGAGAGGACGACCGAAGAAAAGATTTATGGATTGTGTGAAAGATGACATGTGTAAAAAAGGAGTGAGCGCTAAAATGACTATGCTAAAGGCATAGGGATCTAGAGAGATGCCAACCAACGCGCTGAGTACGAAACCTAGTGTCGCATTACCACCAGTACCACGCGATAGAAAGTATTTTGTTAGCTTGAATGTGTTCATTATCCATTGCGGTATCAGAACTCAACGTTCGAATAATCTTTAGTATTACGCAAGCATTGTAAACTATTTACACATAATATCTCGACTGGCTTTCAGCCTCATAATATATTGAATCCTTACTGTCGCAAGCAATGTGTTCCGTTTTTGCGCATATTGCTGCGACACTGGCCCCGCCCCGATTTCACATCTCCCTTTAGTTTTTGTGATCTGTGGCTAAAAGAGATAATGGAGGAAGACGACATATTTCCATAGAGATAGTAAGTATCTATGCATATTGCGCCCGACCCATAGACGAACATTTTTTCGCTTACGCTGATGGACTGAACCACAACTATGAGACAGGGATAGTCATAAACTCCTATACAATTTATATGAGCTAGATGAAGATGACTAACTCCGGAGTCAGACAGCCGTCGTAGGTAGTGCAAAAAATTGTGGTTACGTGGATAAAGGCAGTAATAAGTAGCGATCTCCTTTTTTAACTAGAACGAATTTGCTATGTGCATCTCTCATTGATGATTATGACAAGGCACGTGCTTCATTCTAAGTGCCTTCTCTTCGTACGGCCCGACCCCAAATATTGGGATAAGGGCAGGAATATGATGATGATGATGATACCTATAAAGTATTTTTCAGTTGTTACCATTTTATGACTTAATTTCACAACGTACAAAACCCACGTCACATTTGTTAGCAAGACTAATTCTTGCAAAAGCTCAGTTTCATAAACAGGTGCCATAAATAAAATTAAATTGTAACATTTTGCAAACGCGTGCTCTAACAAGGAGTTAAACATCGGTTCATAGTTACGCTAAATATTTCGAGGGCGTGGCATAGTTGCACGCACAGCACAGCCAAGATGACTGATAAAATAACTAGCCTAGGAAAGCTTTAAATAGCTAACCAGTAAATCTGCTATCGCTAAATATAAACTTGGGTTAGAAACGCGGAAATTTAGTAATGTTAATTATTGGTCGCTTTTTTTGTAAGCTAAGGTATTATGTTATTCAACCAAGATTTCTAATCTGTATTACAAACCGATCTACTTATATTGCTGGAGTAGATTCGAAATGAGCTATTTTTTTTTTAAATATCTATACGCATCAGAGTCCAACTTAATAAGCTGACAGTTTTTTAAGAGGATGATCAGACCATCAAACTGAACATCTTTCTCTATGGGACCAAAATTGAAATCGCGAAAAAAAAATCTGCTGTCCCATACACTTTGCTCGAGTAGGATTGTAGTTTTATTTGTAACCACAATTTTTTTTCGATATTTTGGTTTCTGTCTCTATAGAGAAAGTTGCTCAGTTTGATGGTCTGAGAAGGACTCTATAGTATACAGTCCTGTCTAGCTAGACTAAAGTTGACCAGACATTATTTTCTTTCGATAGAAAAAAAGACTATAGCCCAGTCATTTTACGGAGTTTTGTTAGGCGGGGTAGGGAGTGATTATTAATTGGACTTTTAAACTAAACCGGCACCATTTATTGACAAAAAGACTATCTTCAAAGATATTTAAAAAAATCGCTACGCAACATAGAAATCAAAATTGTGAGTCCCAGAAGGCTTTTAAATTAATAATATTAATACCAATGCACTCTCAATGGGCTACTGGTTAGGTTCAAAGTTAGGTAAAGATTTAAAAACGGAAGGTTATACTTCCGTGATTTGTTTGAGTTCCGCGTATTGTTCCTATTAGCAATTGGCAATTAAGTGAAAGAACGAAGGCTGACTGATGTTGTGTGAAGGACCGATTAATTATTTAAGTGATGTGTAAACAAATACTAAGTAAGTACGCAATACAATACCTACTAGTTATTTGCCGGCAAGTAAATCAATTATAGAAGGTGTTAACAAATAATAGCTAACTTGAAAATCGGTTGTCCAGAATAATCCTAAATAAACATTTTGTATTGTTGTAGTAGAGCTTGATAAAACATTTTTATGTTTCTTATACGATTACATTAGGGCACTTATACGATTACGTTAGAAATATTTTTTATTTAATAATATTTTAAGGTTTTTGCATCCATTTCTCAACACTTGTTTCCCATTATCATAAATTAAAAAGCTTTATTAGATAGATTATCTTCGAAGTTGAATAGCATTAATTTAAGTTCAAGATCTAATCGATTTCAGTAAATAATAGTACCTACAAAAAATGGTTTTGATCAATCCATGTACCACAATAATGTGGTTTGTTCTAATTTGAATAACCATATCGCATTACAAAATATAATGTTCGAAGTCATTCGCAATTCTATATTGTAACCGAAAACTATGACCGACAGAACGAATAAATAGCAATAGACTGCAGATAGTTTAGAATTTCTGTGGATTTGAAAACCACAAGATTCAATTTACTTCGTAGCCAAAATTTTGTATATACCGTAGGCTCTAATAGGTACAGGGGAGACAGTTGGCAACGGAATTTTCAAATCTTTAAAAAAATCATAACCCTCTGTGGCGTAGTCAGGTAAAAACTACTACTTCTGGATACTTCTGGATAAGTTCTTAGTTCTTATAGCCCAGTCATTTTACGGTTTGGGCCGGGACTAATTAATAATTTTTTCCTAGAAATGTATTGAAATTTAAAAAAAATCACGTCAGCAACAGTTCCAATTTTAAAATTTTACTATTATCTCGTTCTAAAAAACTTGATAGTAAATTTTTTTTTTGTACATATTTAAGGCTTTACCATTATACATACTACAAACATGGTGTGAATATTTTTGTCTACTTTGAAGGCTCTGAAAAATACATTCGTATTTTCTAACGAATTTTTTAAATTTCAATGCCTATTTTATTGCTCAAAAATAACTTTAAAAATAATTTCTATGTTGCGTAGCAAATTTTTTTTAATATGTTTTAAGATAGTATTTTTGTCACTAAATAGTGCCGGTTACAGGTTAAAAGTCCAATTAATAATTACTCCCTACCTCGCCTAACAAAACTCCGTAAAATGACTGGGCTATTAGTACGGCTCTTGACACGGAGGTCGTGGGTTCGATTCCTACGGGGGACACCTAGTGGAATGTTACTTTGTGCGTTTTCCCCAGTTGGTTAGAACATAGGCGAACGTAGGCTGAATCATCCTGATTGTCTGAAAAGAAAAATGATTTCGTGCTTCGGATGGCACGTTAAGCCGTTGGTCCCGGCTACTATCTCTGGTGGTTAGTAGTCGTTACAAAAACCACGTCAGAGGCCGTAAAGCGGTTCGATTCGACACGATAAGAAGAAATATGAAAGATCAAACGGTCTGTCAGATAAGCTTATTGGGATCTTAACCAGAAGGAGTGAAACAGGTTTCTTTTGAAGTAATTCACATTCATTTTGTTGTGATTGGATTTCTGTAATATTATTTTTCGAGCTCAAAAGACCGCTACAAACAGCGCCTTCAATGTAGAGCCTTTTTTTTTCATGCTGTGATCAAGAATTCCTAATTTATATTTGAAAGACCAGATACCTTCGTCTAATAAACATTTCATAGTTATGTGAAACAGAGATGAATGTATAAATTATTCGTCTAATGTAGTTATTAAGCACTTAACTTGATTATAAATTAAAATTTAATGCTGTAATTATAAATTTACATACGTGAGTAACACTATGGGAGAACTAAATACATAAAATAATACTTGAGAACCTTGGGGCAAGTGATCTATTCTATTTTGTCCATTATTCGTAGTAATAAGGTAACATGATTTAGCACTTTACGAATTTTTTAGTTCCTAGTTGGTACCATTGATATTTCGATACCAATTGGATATCATAAAAAAAACGTTGCTTATCCAACCAAAAATTATACTTTTTAACTTGAAACTTTTTTAAAGTGAAACTTTGAAATTCGGATCCGCAACCTTTTCGTGTGACGGAAGTTCGAAATTTAAATTTGACAGCTGGGGAGTTTCACTTCTGCCCCACCACGGGTCCCATCCATAGAGAAATTATGGTCCCATAACGGCCAATTTTTTTTAAACTAGTTTTTTAAATTTTTTAAATTAGTTTACAGGTACCTAGGTACCTATACATTTTCGCATGTTGCCTATAGGCATGTTAAACTTATCTTGTCAGAGCCGAGCAATATTCTTAATTCCACATAATCTACAAGGTGAAATTGATGTCATTAGCATCCTTTGAAACTAAGAGTCTACCGATCAAACTGAACAACTTTTACTATTGGAGCAAACCGATCGGAGCAAAAAAAATCAGCTGTTGCATACATTTGAGTCGCGAACTCGCGCGTCGTGATTGCAGTTTAGTATGGAACCGCTGATTTTTATTTGCTCCGATCGGATTACTCCCATAGTAAAAGTTGTTCAGTTTGATGGGTAGACTCTTAGTTTTAAAAAGATTCTAATGATATCAATTTCACACTGTATAAGTAATTTTAATTCATTTAAATTTCTTAAACCCTAGCCACTTGTCTACAAATGCGATCCAATTGTCGGACAAGTGAGCGCTCGTAAATATCTACGGCTATTTTATAAACAATCCACTCTTGTGTAATGTTAAATGGCCATGCACCGCCCTTTTGTGTGGAAAGGTATGGTCTAAATTCTATAGATTATAAAATGTTGTATTGTTCGTTATAAAACAGACCTGGTTTAAATGTTTGCTTTACTAACTATAGGTTGTATGCAATTGTTTTCTTTGCCGGTGCATCTGTAGTGGAAATTGTCTTTAAAGAAAATTAAGTATTCTCTTTTTAAAAATTACTTTTCGAGCATTGATAGGAAAGTTTTAATGTAAATCCTGTCAGCCAGTATTATGTCAAATGTAATAGAAGGTACACTCATACGGTTTTTCTAAGTAATTGGTACGACATTTCGTATCCAATATTGGATCAAAATGTTGTTATTGCATATTAAAGAAAATTAAAGGACCCCAAACAAAGCGAGCGCTCTATAATTTGTGGGCGTGGGCCCTCATATCGACTCGCCTTTGCATTCTGTTGCAAAATGCCGCTTTTGCAACAGATCGGAATTATCATTCTGCGAACTGGTGCACAACCAGTTGGCTATTGCAATTTAGTTGGCCGTTGCCTAAGAGGAAGCGGTAGGCGTGAGGAAGTGTTATGGTGTACGAAGGTCATAATATCAACATTGAAAAATAGAAATTTCTCGTCGCGCTTGATCGCCATGAGTTTAAAAGTCACGCTTCAACGTTTATTGCCAATTTACGTTACATACCGCACGAGACGTTGGCGAAATTTTAATATTGTCTATCCGATATTTGGAGCGAAATCGTTATTTTTAGTAACAACATTACAAACTAGTTGCACCACATCTATCGAAACTAAAAAAGTTTTAGAGTTTTCTAGTTAGCAGAAATAAAAACACGAATGAATCACAGTTTATGCAAATCGCGTCTACATTTCCCTCCCGCCCACGAAGAGCTTGAAAATGGAATGCGAAGATGCGCGCGCATCTCGCCCGCCCAATGCGATCTCGACATTGACAGCTGTTTATGGCGCGAAAACAATTACTATGTTTTGATTGGTTGATTAATTATGCATTCTCTTTTTAAACGTATTTTTTTAACTGAAGGACCAAAAAAAATTAATTATGTTTTTTTTCTTTTCATTTTCAAAAGGAGGTTGTACATTTTTATTAGGGGGCTGGCAGTATGAGGTTTAAGTTTAGGAATATGTTCAAACAATAAGAAGTTAAGATTATGTTGTGATTAAAAGTGAAATGAATGTATGCAAGTAGTGGGTAGATACCGGACGCTTGTATTCATCATTTACATTGTTCTAACCGGAACCTACCTTGACATAGTATCCAGCATGACTGATTTTAATATTTTCGAACAGAATTATTTATTAAGACATAAACTAATTGTGGGCAGGTAAAGAGTCGTGTAGTTGAATTTATTTGAATTTATTACCTTGTTAAAATTGTTGGGTCATATTTTTGGAGTTTATTGCTTCTTGGGTGTTCTTTTTTTAAGCCCTAAAAGCTAACCTTATGAAAAAAGAACAAAGATTTTTTTTATATTAGATTTAGATTTTTAGAATAGTTCAGAAGTTATAAATTTATGTTTTTTATACTATTACTATTAACCACATGTTCTTTATTTCTTAATAAATATTTTTTTTATATGTATGTTATTTACTAAATATTTTTAGCCTAGATGCGATGCGAAAAGAAGAATGTTTTTAATTTAGGTATGGAAATTTTAAGTTGATTGGTAGTTGTAAAAAAGTTTCTGATCACTCCAAAAGAGAATACGGTCTTGTTATTAGTAAGTTTCGAAATTTATTTTAAAAAATAAAAAAGTTTTATGAGACACTGTTCTACCAATTATATTTTATGATTCGATTCGTTATTATTTTATTATTCGTTTTAGCATGAGATTGATATGGAGAAATATTACATACATAGACTGAAATCAATATAATTTTATGATGTCATATAGCACTTACGTTTTGTAAAATAGATTACATTGGGAGGTAGCGAAGAAAGTAAAAGTAGTAAGTCACGTGTTTTTGATTGAACAAATTGGATGTGATCACGATCTAAGTATATTATTATGTTTGGTAAACTGTACTTTAACTATTAGAGATTAAGGTTTTATTAGTATTGTTCCAATAAATCGATTTAATATAAGAGTTAAATAAAAAACTAAGATCAGTCGCAAACACAAAATACAGAGTTTTATAAGTATCTCTATTTTCAAACAAAACTAAGCCACTTTTTTTCAAACTGTTATGGTGTTTAAGTAATTTCAGTAACATTTGTCTTTGCGACTGTACTTCGTAAAAAAAACTTAAAACTCACCATAGACTGCATGATTAGATATTGTTTATTCTAGGTTGTGGAGATCTCAAACGAACTAACACGGCGCTGCTGGGTAGCCAGTACTCGCCTATGAAATTTTCGCCTAAGCGAGTGTCGTGCTGCAACCAACTTCGGGTTTCGAATGTTGATCGAAACACGCGCGCCCCCTTATATATGAAAAACCCCGCTTTGGCCACTCGTAATTGGAAACAATTAAGCCGCAAGTGCAATGCCGTAATTTTTAATTGTGAGATGTGCAGTGTTTCCGCCGGATGGTTGGACCTAGGGTTGGGGATGCTTATAGGGAATAATATTTCTTTTTTAGAACAAAATAAGTGTTAGAATCGTATAAGAAATTGCAAGAACGAAATCTGACGTTTCCTTGAGTTGTTTTTAATATTTTTAGACAAAACATTTGGCTGGAAAGATTTTTCTTTGTCATCGACACGTGGTATTACAAGTTGGTTTTAATTTGTAGAGGCTTGTTTTTTTTTACGATTTACGATTATGTGAATGAGGAATATTTTAGTTGATATATTTATAAGAAATACTGTGTTTATGGTTAAAGTTAGTAAATATTCGATATTACATAGTCTGAAAACAATTAATAAGTTTTAAATCACTGAGGAAATCAACAGATTGGTTCGCATATTATTTATTAGCCTAGGATGTTTTTGGCCGCATCTTCTCTAGCTGGCTTCAAACCCCTATATCTATATTGATTAATTGACTTTAAATATAAATTTATGTCCTAGCCGAACGGCTAAGCCGTTCGTTTCATCCGAATTTGGATTTATTTTATAACCATTGTAAAATTACTTAAGATAATTGACTCGAATCATACATTGACAATTTAAATACATTGTTTTTTTTTGTCAATTTTGTCATTGTTATTTTGTCAAAACTCATACGATGGATGGATGATGGATGATATTGGTCCGAATAATGGGATTTGTATAAGGGGATGATATTTTCATTTTAAACATCAAAAATTACCTTGAACCTACAGGGTGTAACAAAACACCCTAGTAATACTTAAGGGGTTGGTTTAGAGTCTAAACTGAACAACTTTCACTATGGAGCCAACATAGAGAAAAAATAAAAAAAATCTGCTGTCCCATACATTTTATTCGAGTCGGTACTGCAGTTTTGTATGGGACAGCAGATTTTTTTTATTTTTTCTCTATGTTGGCTCCATAGTGAAAGTTATTCAGTTTTGATGGTCTTAACCACGCCCTTAAGTATTACTAGCGTGTTTTGCCTCCGTGGTCTAATGGTTAAGAGCATTGGCTCTCGACTTGGAGGTCGTGGGTTCGATTCCCACGGGAGACACCTAGTGAAATGTCACTTTGTGCGTTTTTCCCCAGTTGGTTAGGACATTGAAGGCTGAATCACCTGATTGTCTGAAAAGAAAAATGATTCCGTGCTTCGGATTGCACGTTAAGCAGTTGGTCCCGGCTACTATATCTGGTGGTAGTAGTCGTTAAATGAAAACCACGTCAGAGGCCGTAAGGCGGTCTGAAAAAACTCTGACACCAGGGCTCTGCCCACACGATAAGAAGAAGAAGAAGCGTGTTTTGTTACATCCTGTATATTATAAGAGATAAGCAAATGAGATGACTTCTTCCTCACTTAAAGACCAGCTTAATCATTCAGCGAAGAAATGCTGCTAGCACATTGAGTAGCGAGGCCCCGGCCCTGTACCGTTATAGCCCTAATGTTTTTTGTAAATAAGACAAACGATAAGCGATAAAATCTATCTTTAAACGGAATATAATTACGCAACGGAATATAGCAGGATTTTTCCCGTATGTGTCGTACGAGGCAATTAAGGGATAAGGATTCATATGCAGTGTTATTGTGGGTGAAAGCCTTGCCTATAACAATATATCCTAAAACAATATACCAAAGATGAGCCAATCCGCGAGTTTCCAACTAGTCAATTCTGCAACTCTTTATCAAACGTCAAAACACAGGCTTTGTATGAAAAGTTGTACTAAATCATTAATAGTGACGTCATTGTTTTTCTTCGTCGTTTCGATACTTTTTATAGTTTATCCTTTTATTAAAAACGAGCGTTAACCCGCGACTTCGTCCGCACAAATTATATACCAGATTTTAAGTCAGATCATAAGCTATCAAACAAAAAAAGTTTCATCAAAATCGGTTCAGTAGTTTTTGCGTGATACTCGTTCAAACAAACAAACACACAAACAAACAGACAGACAAAAAATAAAAAAATTGGTGAAATGGAATCAGGGACACCTAAAAACCATATCGTAACTTTTTTTTGTTAATATCTTCAATGTACAGACAAACTTCCTGTTACAGTTTTATAATAGTATAGATTGTATTCAATCTACAGAATTACTGAAAATGTAAGTTTAGCATTATTTTGAAACGTATTTTTTACTGAGAGGAAAAAACTAAAATATATTTGATGCAGTCAACTCCCCAATTGCTACGTTTAAAGACAAAGTTAGTAGTTATAGAAAAGTTTATGTCTGTCCCGGAAGGGATTATGGTCGTGAGTTTATTTATGCATAAACGAAATATTCGAACTCGAACAGTTACCAGAAATAGTAAACTTATATAACAATGTCCTTTATTCGAATTTTATTTTAGAATCGATTCCGATATGGAGCGCCCATTGATGTCTTTTATATGGGCGTTTAAGAGAACAACATTATAATAAGTATTATCCATTTATAATAGCGCTTACTTTTCTAAACTGCTTCCTTGGATATTTAACTTACGCATCCTTAAATTAAATGAGCATATGCTCACGACTATGCTCCACAAGGAGGTAGTCAGAGATCAATTAAATATGTACGCTAAATACACCATAATTTTAATCATCCTTGAATTAAATAATATTTTTTTTGGTAATTTTAAGAGCTATAGGTTCTACACAAAAAAGGTCCTAATCCAGCTCAATTTGGCTCATTTCAGCCTTTGGTCTAAACTCGGTTTGTCTGTGGGAGCTACAACATTATTATTTAACATTGGTTAAGGTGGTCTCAGTCCATATAAAAGTTTGACGCACAATACGCGTAGACGGAATTAATAAAAGTAATATTTCGGACGGAATTAATAAAAATCTAGATGCCACGTCACAAATAACATTTGCAATTTATAATATACTTACGAAGATATAAAGCTTTGCAATTTTTCATACAAAATTTTAAAAGCTTTATATCTTCGTAATTATATTATAATATTTTTCCATATATAAAATGTTACTTTTATTAATTCCGTCTACGCGTATTGTGCGTCAAACTTTTTTAAACGCAGATTTTTTGTTTGCTATTTTTGCTACGATTGGTTTGCTCCCATAGTAAAAGATGTTCAGTTTGATGGGTATACTCTTAGTTCAAAATGTTGCCAATTATATAACTTTCATCCTGTATGCTTATTTTCATCTCCTTCAATGAAATATTACTAAAATAGTTAATAGGACGGGAAAATGTTATTAATAAACGAAATTCTATTAAAAATTATAGCTAAACTAAATCGAAAACTAAATCAACTTACACAAATTGATATAATTATGATCTTGAATCATTATTAGTTTATTAGTATCGATCGAGGCGTAGTAGACTTAGGCATTTGACGATTATCGAAGTTAAGCAATGCCAGGACTGGTCAACCTTTGAATGGGTGACCGTTTTAGTGATATGTCATATCGAGCTCCTCCGTGCATCGGGAGACACGTTAAGCAGTCAGTCCCGGATAGTACCGTAATTACTCTTACTCTAGGTCACCTATCGTTAACTATTTAAATTATTTATTTATAATAAACAATTTATTTACCTATTTATAATTAATTATATTTAATTATTTACAAGAAACAAAAAATACTTTAATCAAAGGGTTCAACTATCTTGCCTCTACCAATCCTCATTGGGCCCATTCATTATTTTGCAGGTCGGCCACTCGGGGTTTTCATACGATTCCGTTCAAGTTATCCCGGATATAGTATCGTCTAATGTCAATGGGTTCAATATGACCTCCTTATTACGGATATATGAGATGACAAGCGCTCAGACTGTAGAGGTAGAAACTGTGACGTCATAAAGATGACCACACAAAGATTTTTTTTTTCATTCCGACGTACCACGTGGAGTATCAAATGAAAGGACTATAAGAGTGAATTACAAATATATAGCATAGTAAGTATAACATTTTCTCGACATGGTCTAACTAAACAAAATAATATCATATGGATAGCTTCCTGCAACATTGACGACGTTGCCGTGTGGTGTCGGCTATGAATAGCACCATCCCATTTCCTACCGTGGGTGTCATAAAAGGCGACTAAGGGATCTACTGCAGGATGGGCAGCAGTTTCCTCAGAGTACACACATTGATTCGATCCAACTGCGATCGCCAACCCGCCTGCCAAGCGTGGCGATTATGGCAAATCCCCCACATTTTGGGGAGGCTTATGTCCAGCAGTGGACGTTTACTGGCTGATATTTCTACACCGTGTCGGAAGGTGTTCCGTTGTAGAGAAGAGGCGGCCAGAAACTCTTCCAACACAGCATCTATAAAAAAATATATAATTACACAAAGTACAAATACACTAATAAATTACGTAGTGTAACAGACCATTTTGGACAGATCATTTCTGAAATTGAATTAATTTATTAATTCATTTATCAGAGAGAACAATAGCTGCATATACAGGGTGTTACAGAAGTAAAAATAAAAATTGAAAACTTTTAAGGGGTTGAATAGACGAAAAAAAAATCGTTTTGTCCCATACATTTAGCTCAAGTAGATCTGTAGTTTAGTATGGAATATCGCAAACTCATCTCATCACTCCTCATTTTGGGGGAGGCCTATGACCAGCAGTGGACGTATATCGGCTGATATGATTATGGAACACCAGATTTTTTTTTTCGCGATTTAGATATTGGTCCCATAGTGAAAGTTGTATGATGGTCGTAACGACCCACTTAAATGTTTATTTGTATTTTTGTAACACCCTGTATACACATAAAATTGCATAATCATGACAAATAATAATAATACTATTCATAACTGTCAATACTTTCATTATAATTAAAAAACAATCAAAATAACTTGACATTACTTATTAGTTATTACAAATAAACTGATTCACAATCATTTTTTTTTTAATTTATTGGAGGCATTGGCAGTATTGCCATCAGCCTAAGTATTTTACAATTTAATAACATAAATGCAAATTAATACAAAAGAAAAAACTTACAAACTACCTACCTACCTATTATACCTATCTAGTACAAGAAATTAAATTTTAAGAGATAATAAGAGATTGAGAACTACATCCCCTCTACCAAGAAGATGCAAAACCCAACCTTACAATTTGCCCACAGTATCCTTAACGAATTCATACAAGACAGTATACAATTTTGTATGTTTTAATAATCCTTGAAGAGTTGAAGGAATATTTCTAGATTTTAGTATATCTTGACAATAACATATAAACAATATACGTTGCAAAGAAAACTTAGGACATTCCAAAATCAGATGCTGTTCACAATCATTACAATGGTACTTTCGAATATCAATTATAAAATATGCTAATGCCGATTATTTTTTTGCTTCCGATTCTTTGATGTCTTTTATATTGACTTTTAAATGAGTTGACTCTGGACCAAAAATACACTGACCTGCAAAACTAAGTACTACACTTTTAATATTGCATTTTTTTCTGAACTATAGAAATTAGAGATTTAAAATAAAAAAACGGTTTAAAGCAAATTTTATCAGCTTTCTTTGTAACTATTCTTTGTAAATTAAACTCTTTTTCGAGTCCTTTTTATTTTGAAAATATATTTTGTGTACTGAAAAAGTTATTGCAGTTTTAAAAGTGTGATACTTAGTTTTGCAGGCCAGTATAGCACCAAATTTTTGTATGATGTAAGGTATGTTCTCTAGACCCTAAAACTACCGGGAGACAGTCTCTAAGGTGTCAGGGTCTCCAGTTATGATGTCATAAAATTTTTGTATGTGATTAAAAATGTGTTTGTTCTGAAACCTATCGTATGGGGTATGAAATGAAAGGGCTCCATAAGCCGGTTCTAAAAATATACTACACTATTACCTTTCAGCCAATTGTTTTAAAAAACTCCATAAATTATTTTCAAAACATACCAAGTTTGGGCTCCTCCAGGTAGGAAACGGCTGAATAAATTTTTGTAGAACATACGCCAAACGACTTACGATATCGTCATATCAAACGTCAATAAAGCAATTTCAAAAATGTTCATGTTTACTATTTTTAATAAATTTTTTCATTAAATATAAAGTTGAAAAATAATAAAAAATATTATAAAAAATAGTAAACATAAACATTTTTGAAATTGCTTTATTGACGTTTGATATGAAGATATTATAAGTCATTTGGCGTATGTTTGACAAAAATTTACTCAGCCGTTTCCTACCTGGAGGAACCCAAACTTGATATGTTTTGAAAATACTTTTCGTATTTTTTATTTTTAAATTGGTTGACAGGTAGTGGTGTAGTATATTTTTAGAACCGGCTCATGAAGCCCTTTCATTTGATACCCCACACGAGGTTTTAGAAGATTTTTTTTAAAATCCCATACACAAAATTAATGACGTCATAACTGTAGACCCTGACACCTCAAAGACTCTGTCTCTCTGCAGTTTTGGGGTCTAGAGAACATACCTAACAACATACTAAAATTTGGTGCTGGTATCCAAAAGTGATTTTTTTCATTCTTTTTTGACCGTAAGGATCATCTGTTCTCTTGAAAAGGACAACCGGCACATTCCCTTTACAACATACCAGAAAATATATATACAAGTTTTGACTGTACTAAAATTTGTAATAAATTATAGAGTTTCATAAAAATTACTCAGATTCTAGAATTTATTTTTATTTATTGAGTTATTTAGTAATTTATTACTAATAAATTATAAAAAAGCAGCAACCCCAAAATGACTGCTAATGTTATTTGATAGGAGGTGATGCAAGCACAATGTTTTTTTTATATAAAAATAATTAAAACTAATAGTCCATAATAAAAATAGAAGTATGGTTATACATTTGTTGGTATTATGTGCCGAATGTCCTTTCAATAGTTACTAGACCAAAATATACATTATATACAAAATAAAATGTTGTGTAAATTGCAGTTTTTCTCAATGACTGGTACATTTTTTCAAAATCAGCATTCATGCAGAAGTAAAATACTCCAAAAGTTAGGGTTAGTCTCCTAAGAACGTTTTCTTGTAGCTATAATGCTTCTGGTAGCTGCACCTTGTTTCATTTCTCAATTTTCCACCCAGTACATGAAACAGCAGATTTCTTCTCATGATTTCAAAGTTGGGCCCATAGTAAAAGTTGTTAAGTTTGATGGCATTGTATTATGTTTTGGTGTAAATAAAGTATATTTCTTTCACTCTTTTATACCACCAGCTCTAACAATAAATGATTCTTATTCTTAAATCGATTAGCATTTGTAAGCCAATATTAGTAAATCTTAATTAATTGATGCAAATGTCATAAGCTGAACGGTCGGTTCGTATTCGTGACGTCCGATTGGTTTGATTATATTTTGATACCGATAAACGAATTAAAGTGCTCGAATTATATCAATGAGGCTAGCCGCACACGATCCGTTCTAGAGGTAACTAGGAAAAGTAATACTAAAAAATAAAATCTATTCTTTCGTCCAATTCAGCTACTTTACGTTAGCTTTAAGAGGATAGACTAGTACCGGTTTTCAATACAAACGTATTCCCCTGTTTCCTCTCTGGATAATGACACAAGAGCAAACAATTTTTTACCATACAATCTATGTTACCTCTTCTTCTTCTTTTCGTGTCAATGGTTCTGCAGTGAAGTTTTTATCTTTTAGTAGCCAGGTGTTCGGCAAGTCTGACAGCGTACCTCTGGTGTGTCCCTATGTTTTGCTTTTTTTCATAAATTAACCGTCACATCCCGGCGACGCGATATCGACCGTCGTCCATTGTTTATCAATTGTTATTTTAAAGTCGGGATGTGACAGGTTAATTACTGTAAGAACTGGGGACCTTCGAAAATTACCAATTTTACCGCCCGCTTTCAGACATCCAGCAAACAAATTGGAACAATGTAAACAAAAAAAAGTCATTCTCATATTATTCTTGGAAGAATTATTGAAATCTGTTTAGTTTTGGAGGAGGAAACAGGGGAATACGAAATGCCAATATCGTCCATTTTATGTACTAAATCAGTCCGAGCTGCAGTTGTCTCTTTCGCACGCTAGTCGGTGGAATGTAAAAAGGCAGAATGTAGGGGCGGATTGGAAAAATACGTATACAGTCGGAAAGTGATGTATTCTCCAAATTTCTTCGAAACCCCGCCTATCCTCTTTAAATTTCAATCCTTGCGTATATCATAAGCCTACGGTGTCCCTCCGCCCGTCTGTCTGTCATAGCTCTATAGGGCTGTATCTTTTAAACCGTAATAGTACTGTATCTTGAAATTTTCACAGCATACGCGTAACGAGCTTTTGCCCGCGACTTCGTCCGCGTGGATTATCCCTTTAGGGGTCGATTTTCAAGCAATCTTTTCTAAGTGCACATGTGTATATCATCAGCGGTTTAAGCTGTGCATTGTCAGTCAGTCAAGGAACTCTTTTACAAACGTATATACTGGGTGAAATTGATATCATTAGCATCCTTTTAAACTAAGAGTCTACCCATCGAACTGAACAACTTTTACTATGCGAGCAAACCGATCGGAACAAAGAAAAATCAGTTGTTTCGTACTAACTGCATCCTCCGCCGCTGCCTTCTCGACTCAAATGTATGCAACAGCTGTTTTTTTTGCTCCGATTGGTTTCCTCCCACAGTGAAAGTTGTTCAGTTTGATGGGTAGACTCTTAGTTTAAAAGAATGCTAATGATATAAATTTCACCCTGTAGATTATTTTGGATTTTCTAAAACACTGTTTTGTAGTGTCCGCGCATAACACTGAAAAGAGCCGTTTTATAAAACTAAATAAGCTTACATAATTGGAGTCTTTTAACCATTAACACCTGCTTAACATTTGGGTCGGCCGAGGCAGACCGTGACTCTACAAACTCACTATGCTCTTGGCACACTTCCCTCTGTTGCACATTCACCATTAATTTCATTTAAGCAGATTTTCAGGGAAGGCTCAAGGATTTTCAAGAGAACAATCCTAAATAAAATTTAAAAAAAAAAGCCCTCCTAAAAATACTATTTATATTTATGTACTAACATTTTTTCCACTACTAATTTCACCTTCCAATTTAAGTAAGTAACCTGTATAAATTTTTTTTCAATACAAGAATGTAGGTACATTTTATTCCTTCATTCATAGTTCATTTTGATTAGAACCGAACAACTTTCTCTATGGGTCCAACATCGAAATCTCAACAAAAAAATCAGCTATTTCATACAAAACTGCAAACTTATTCGACCCAAATGACAGCACAGATAGCATTCAGTATGGATACCATATTTTCTATTCGCGATTTCGATGTTTCGAGATTTCTTAGCCCAGTCATTTTACAGAACTTTGTTAGGAGGGGTGGGGTATATCAATGGGACTTTTAAACTGTAACCAGCACCATTTTGTGAAAGAAATCAAAATTTTATCTCCCAGAAGGCTTTTAACTTAATATTATTACCAATGTGAATATGCACTCATTTTAATCAGACTTAACAATATAAATTATTTTTGAGCAATAAAATAGGCATTGACATTTTAAAAATGATGAAAAAACATTTAGTATTTTCAAATGAATGTATCATTAGAAAATACTAAATGTATTTTTCAAAGCCTTCTAAGTAGACAATAATATTAACACCATGTTTGAAGTATGTATAACGGTAAAGCCTAAATTTTTTTTAGAAAAATATTTATTATCAGGTTTTTTAGAACGAGATATTAAATGATAAATTTTAAATTTGGGGCTTTTGCTGTCGTAATTTTTTTTAATTTTGTTTTTCTCGGCTCAAATTGGGTCTTAAATGCAACAGCGAAAAAAAATAATCCATTAATAATTAGTCCCGGCTCAAACCTTAAAATGACTGGGCTACCTTAGAGAAAGTGGTTCAGTTTGATGGTCAGATCATCCCCGACA
This sequence comes from Agonopterix arenella, assembly GCA_927399405.1. Lineage (NCBI taxonomy): Eukaryota > Metazoa > Arthropoda > Insecta > Lepidoptera > Depressariidae > Agonopterix > Agonopterix arenella. Next base: position 9,136,073 of record OV656710.1, read on the forward strand.
AAAACCGTCAGCTCATTAAGAAGGACCCCGTATTTTAGCTACCATTTTCATAATATCATTGTGTGTAATTCCTTAGACGCTAAAGTTTTTCCGAGTTCGATTAAATAATAATAATAATACGAAACACTCAAGGTGGTTGCAGAGGGGTCAGTTTTATACAAAACTTTGAGATACAAGAAGATATAAAGCTTTGAAATTTTTCATACAAAATTTTAAAAGCTTTATGTCTTCGTAATTATATTATAAACGAGCGTTAACCCGCGACTTCGTCCGCACAAATTATATACTTACCAGATTTTAAGTCAGATCATAACCTATCAAACAAAAAAAGTTTCATCAAAATCGGTTCAGTAGTTTTTGCGTGATACTCGTTCAAACAAACAAACAAACAAACAAACACAAACAAACAGACAGACAAAAAATCCAAAAATTGGTGAAATGGAATCAGGGACACCTAAAAACCATATCGTAACTTTTTTTTTGTTAATATCTTCAATGTACAGACAAACTTCCTGTTACAGTTTTATAATAGTATATAGATAGATTGCAAATGTTATTTATGACACGGCAACTAGATTTTCTAAACTATTTTTCCATATATAAAATATTACTGTTATTCATTCCGTCTACGCGTATTGTGCGTCAAACTTTTGTACGGACTAAAACCACGAAAAATAATTGAACGAAATGAGCGTGTGATAGCTTATATTACTGCCTGATGCGAGAGAACGAGATGGGGCGGCACGCGCGCCTGAAACGACGCAAGCGTAAAACAAACTTTAATTAATTGTGATTGTAGGTACTATTTATGTAAGTTCAATTCTGCTCTTATAAAAAATAATTGAAACGAAATGAGCGTGTGATAGCTTATATTACTGCCTGATGCAAGAAAGAGATAAGGCGGCGCGCGCGCCTGAAACGACGCAAGCGTAAAACAAACTTTATTTAATTGTGTTTGTACTATTTATGTAAGTTCAATTCTGCTCTTATCAAAATTTGCAAAATATCAATCTCTTTTAAAAAAAAGAGATTGATATTTTGCATTTTTTTTTTTTTTTTTTTTTTTTTTATTTAAAAAAATCAAGTCTCGTGTTTCTATTATTCACCGTTTAGCAGTTCCAAGCGTTTATAAATAAAAACGGAGGCTACTTCGGCTTGTTTTTCTATCGAGAAAATGTGCCTCTTGTCAAAACTTCAATATACGCATAATTTACACATATACGCTAATCATACTCCTACTGTTAGTACTTCATGATATATGACTCTTTGAAGAATCCTATCTTTTTCACATAGCCTCTTAAGAATTAACGAGAAAACTCTCAGGTTAAAGGTGCTATAGGAAGTCTCGATAATCAATTTAACCCGAACAAAAATACCGGTACAACGAGATCTCAAGGTCGATCTGCTTCTCGGTCGCGCACTCAAATAATTGCATTTCCCATTTATTGAAACCCGCGGGCTATCTTTAGGTCCGCCACACACAGACGGAATTCCACTCCGGAATCCTGATTCAGGATTCAGTATTGTCAACTATGGTTACAAAAAATACTAGAGTGCTGTTTAAAAAATGCCTAACATAAAAATGTATCTTCTTATCGTGTGGGCAGAGCCCTGGTGTCAGAGTTTTTTCAGACCGCCTTACGGCCTCATCTACATCAGAGATAGTAGTAGCCGGGACCAACGGCTTAACGTGCCATCCGAAGCACGGAATCATTTTTCTTTTCAGACAATCAGGTGATTCAGCCTGCAATGTCCTAACCAACTGGGGAAAAACGCACAAAGTGACATATCACTACGTGTCTCCCGGGGGAATCGAACCCACAACCTCCGTGTCGAGAGCCAATGCTCTTAACCATTAGACCACGAAGGGAATAAAAATGTATGAAATGCCAAAAGAATGACAATTGCATTTTTAAGTATTTATTAAAACGAAACAAACAATTTCTATCATGTGATGAAGTCATGATGTTACGATGATGATTTGTAAATTGTATTTCAATATTATGCAATTATATCAAAATACTATCTAGAGTTTTAATATTAGACATAATCTGCATACAAAATGGCATGAACCAATAACACAAGCTATTTTTGAGCCTAAGCGATTTCGCAACTATACCGCAACGACGTCGCAACTGCACCATCTCGATATGGTATCGTTCCATCAACGCCTACGATCAAAAATCACTTGTGTGATATGACTGTAAATCTTTAAAAAATCACTAGATCTAGTGAAAAAGTCTCTGAAAGCGGCAACACTCCATCCGGAACCAATTCCGAATCAGGTGCCCGATTGCGCTAAGTTAAAACATCGAAGTTCTATTCTTATCCAATTTCAGTTCTAATCACATTGCAATCCAATTACTATTCAACTGTGCTGAATTCCACATCGCGTTAAACTCTATGTAACTGACAGCCAATAACGTCTGAGCGATCTGTCAAAACGGCTCTAACGGCTGTACCGCGATTAGCGCAATACCATATGTGTCAAAAGTTATGGTTCGTACGTAGTCCCATAACGGTTCAATCACCAAATATTTACCGCGATTGCAGCCCAGGTTTATTCCGTATGTATGTGGCGGACCCTAAGAGCGTCACTCCTATTGACGTATGATTTATAACGTCGCATTTAAATATAAATTCTGATTAATTACTTAATCCGTGAACCTTGGCGTAAGTACAACACTTGCTTTTATGGAATTTCGAGCAGTAGTAGGTACTTATAAGATATCGTGTTTAATGACTTTTTTAACGAGTAATTTATGTTTCAGTATCATGTTGTGTTGTTTGATTATTTATGACTTGTCCATTGTACCGTCAATGAATTTGTCAAAACAAGTTGGTGTGATTAATATCGTAGAATTTGATAGTACGACTTTAGGATAAAAAGGACGTGCTTGCCTTAAGGTGGTTGCAGAGGGGTCAATTCTATACAAAACTTTGACGCACAATACGCGTAGACGGTATTAATATAAGTAACTTTGTATATAAGGTCTAACAAAATTAGGTGAAACTATTTTAAGGGGATGATCAGACCATCAAACTGAACAACTTTCTCTATGGGACCAATATCGAAAACGCGAAAAAAAAATCTGCAGTCCGATACATTTAGGTTATAGAACAGCTGATTTTTTTTTCGCGATCTCGATTTTGGTCCCATAGAGAAAGTTGTTCAGTTTGATGGTCTGATCATCCCCTTAAAATAGTTTCAGCTAGTTTTGTAAGGCTTTGAAATTTTTCATACAAATTTTAAAAAGCTTTATATCTTAGTAATTATATTATAAATTGCAGATGTTATTTGTGACGCGGCAACTAGATTTTCTAAACTATTTTTCCATATATAAAATATTACTTTTATTAATTCCGTCTACGCGTATTGTGCTTCAAACTTTTGTATGGACTGAAACCACCTTAACACGTTCCGGGACAGTGACAGCCTATAGCCGTGATAACAATAAAAGTTCTATTGTGTCTCGTTCACTGTCCCGGAACGTGTTAACCAATGTTAAATAATAATGTTGTAGCTCCCACAGACAAACCGAGCAATTGGTTTTGTGGGATTCTTTGTCATTAAATGTTCACTGTAACTTATGTAATAATAAATAAATAATTTTAAAAAAATGCTGATCGGATTTCCAAAACTGTTTCTTCCCCTAAACGGTATTGCCTGTCTCATTTACCATTTTTTAAAGATTGAAGAAAATATACAGGGTGTTACAGAAGTAAAAATAAAAATAGAAAACTTTTAGGGGGTTGTTTAGACCAACAAACTGAACAACTTTCACTATGGGACCAATATCGAAATCGCGAAAAAAAAATCTTTTGTCCCATACATTTAGATCGGGTAGATCTGTAGTTTAGTAAGGAACATCGCAAACGCATCATTGCGATTATGGCAAATCTCCAAATTTTGGGGAGGTGTATGTCCAGTAGTGGACGTCTATCGGCTGATATGATGAAGATGATGATGGAACATCCGATTTTTTTTTCGCTATTTCGATATTGGTCCCAAAGTGAAAGTTGTTCAGTTTGATGGTCTTAACTATTCCCTTAAATGTTTTTATTTTTGTTTTTTGTAACACCCTGTATAGGGTCCTTCTTAATATGCTGACTGAAACTGAAAAACTTTCTCTATGGTACCAGCACATCGAAATCGCGAAAAATAAATCAGCTGTTCCATACTAAACTGCAAACCTACTCGAGCCAAATGTATGGGACAGCTGATTTCTTTTTCGCTATTTCGATGTTGGTCCCATAGAGAAAGTTGCTCAATTTGATGGTTTGATTATCCTCTTAAAAAACTGTCAGCATATTAAGTTGGACCCTGTAGGGGTCAACAGATAGGGTCGAAGTGTTGTTGGCTTGCCAGCCCCCATAATAAGGTAAGATAGCAAATGTTAGGGGTTTTATATTCTCTTTCGTACTGTGTTTATCTTATAATATCTCATCTTATTGAGGAGATTCGAACGGTGATTTGGCTCTACCAGGGCTCTACCATAAAACTTCAGACGTTTTGCCTATGCCCAGCAGTGGGTTGATGTGTGCTGATTTGATTGATCTTGATTTCATTAGATTTGTTTTTGAAACTACATGATTTGTTTTTCATTCCAAAGCTATATCTCGTAATCATCATCATCATCATCTCAGCCGATGGACGTCTATGGACGATATCTTTTAATAAATGTATGTAATCTTTTCAGAAAATGTTTGAGTTAATCAAGAACATAAAGTAAATAGCTTTCCATTGCATTCAACATTATAAGTAAATATTGCTATAAGTACATATAATACAAGAAGTAACATTCCTTATTTAAAATTAATTACTGATTGCAAATCCACTAAGGTCTAATTCTAGAATTTAGCTCAATCATTTCCGCCTATCTAAGCCTGAATGGTAGGCGTTAACCTAGCAATCAATGATGTCTGATGTCTAATATTAATGTTATAAGAATGTCGAATAACTTCGCTTCATATGTCTAATTGAAGGTGACGATCTCGATGGAGTTAAGTGTCGATGTAAACGGGGCTACTAATCGCTACGACACGTCTCTCATAGTGAAACCGGTGTCATCAACATCAGCCTATCATCGTCCACTGCTGAACATAGGCCTCTCCCAAGGCGCGCCACAAAACTCTGTCCTCGGCCTTCCTCATCTAGTCACTCCCCGCTACCTCTACGACACGTCTCTCATAGTGGAACCGGTGTCATCAACATCAGCCTATCATCGTCCACTGCTGAACATAGGCCTCTCCCAAGGCGCGCCACAAAACTCTGTCCTCGGCCTTCCTCATCTAGTCACTCCCCGCTACCTCTACGACACGTCTCTCATAGTGGAACCGGTGTCATCAACATCAGCCTATCATCGTCCACTGCTGAACATAGGCCTCTCCCAAGGCGCGCCACAAAACTCTGTCCTCGGCCTTCCTCATCTAGTCACTCCCCGCTACCTCTACGACACGTCTCTCATAGTGGAACCTGTGTCATCAACATCAGCCTATCATCGTCCACTGCTGAACATAGGCCTCTCCCAAGGCGCGCCACAAAACTCTGTCCTCGGCCTTCCTCATCTAGTCACTCCCCGCTACCTCTACGACACGTCTCTCATAGTGGAACCGGTGTCATCAACATCAGTCTATCATCGTCCACTGCTGAACATAGGCCTCTCCCAAGGCGCGCCACAAAACTCTGTCCTCGGCCTTCCTCATCTAGTCACTCCCCGCTACCTCTACGACACGTCTCTCATAGTGAAACCGGTTTCATCAACATCAGCCTATCATCGTCCACTGCTGAACATAGGCCTGTCCCAAGGAGCGCCACAAAACTCTGTCCTCGGTCTTCCTCATCTAGTCGCTCCCTGCTACCTTTTTTAGGTCGACTGTACAGATGGCCACACATCAAGCTATACAAAATCAAAATAAGCTGGCCGCGCGTAGCACGACGTGACGTATAACGTCACGCGGCCAGCTTATATTGGTTTTGTATAGCTTGATGTGTCGCCGGTGTACAGCGGGCAGCAGTTATAGTACTCAGGTACTATAACTGCCTCGAGCCTCAGGGCTCGATAACAATTATTTACATATTGTATCTGGTATACTATAAGAATGTGGGGACTTGCTACAGATGTCAGCACCCAGAAGTTATAGCAAAAAGATGCAAACAGATGTCGATACCGTCGCCCTCGGAAATATGCTCCATACATAGACAAGTTTACCGTGAATACGTAACTCGTAACCTACTACAAATAAGGTTCACAATCGAATGCAAGACATACATCGCGCGAGAGAAATAATCACAGAGATTCGATACATTTACAAGGTCCAACTAAGAACTGTTGGACCACGGCCGGTCCCCAGGCTTCACACATAGCCTGGTGGAAGATCTTCCCTTTTCAATGGAGGAACATTCCCAGTAGCACCTCCATAAGGGCTTGACTGGATTAAAAATCCGTAATAATTTGAACATTTTGATTTCAAAAAATAATGTACAGGATACTCTTCAGTACTCCAGTGCAGCCACAAGGCCTGGAGTGCGATTTTTGAATCTCATTCGCTGAGCTCAGCAGTTGAAAATGTCAAAATTACTATGTAGATAATATGCATCTTTCTACTGCTGATTTGACTTAAAAAAATCAAACTTCAGAAGTGCGATTTTTGAAAGTCAAATCGGCAGTAGAAAAATTAAATCTCCATAGTAATTTTGAGATTTTCAACTGCTAAACTCAGCAAATGAGATTCGAAAATCGCACTCCTGTAAGTGAGGCCTGAGATGTGGGGGCACACCCAGGAGTGATATTTTTGAAAGTCAGACGTTCAAATCAGCAGTAGAAAATGTTAAAATTACTATGGAGATTATGCGTCTACTTCTAAAAAGTATTTCCTTTGTGTACCTACATACAAGTAATAGAAAGTGTTAAGCCTCAGTTCTATCTCTAATTCATTAGTTAGATACAACAAGAATTAATAGGAAATAGCAATGCAGCGTTATTTAACTTTTAATGTGGAGTACATGATCCTAAGAATGATTACGGTAGCAATCTCGCAAACTTGCACTGTCCTTTTTGAATTCGATTATCTAACTCTACGCCTGCCCACTGCGTGCGACATTCTAATATAAATAACAATAATTAATGATTGTGTAATTTGAACCTTACGAAGTCTGAATAGAAAACATTTGAGGTATTTTCGTTTGCCATAAACTGATAGACAGTAAAACAAAAGAATATCGGTTGGATACAGCCATAGAATATTGCACACATTCATGCATTATTGGCTTCCACTTTAGCAACGTATGACATTGCGTCCGTCATCAGTGCATCTAGCAAACTTATCTACAACCTTCTAACTATCGATTGTACCCTTTATTTCCTTGTCTATAAGGTTCTAAACGAATGCACGTTGTAGACCGGTTTGTACCAAGGTGCAACATGTGCTTGACTCTTTGATTATGCGGTCTATTTATTTTCAGACCAATTAATCAGTTTTTCGCATTACAACAGGTTTTTGATCATTATCGCAGTTTCTTTTTCAGCTTTGTAATTTAATAAGACAGTGCAAAAAAGTTAATTATAAATAATGATAATGCATTTAGCTGTAAGTATAATTTATGTCATCAATTCATCATCGAAAGTGTTATCTTTATTTTGAAAATAGGTAGCTACGAAATATCTGGTGAACATTCTTCAGTAACAAATCTATTACATCTATCTATCTATATATCTATCTATCTATACTATTATAAAACTGTAACAGGAAGTTTGTCTGTACATTGAAGATATTAACAAAAAAAAAGTTACGATATGGTTTTTAGGTGTCCCTGATTCCATTTCACCAATTTTTGGATTTTTTGTCTGTCTGTTTGTTTGTGTGTTTGTTTGTTTGTTTGTTTGAACGAGTATCACGCAAAAACTACTGAACCGATTATGATGAAACTTTTTTTGTTTGATAGCTTATGATCTGACTTAAAATCTGGTATATAATTTGTGCTAAAAGTCGCGGGTTAACGCTCGTATTTATATAAATTAGAATCAGGTACGTAATTATCAATTACCTTACGTTATATATCTCATGTTTGTTATGCATAACTCTATTCTAATATGATTACAAAATAGCTCTACAAACTAAGAAGGTAGGTACGTTCCGAGTAATACAGGGTGAAATTTAAAAACATTGGCATCCTTTTAAACTAACACTCTATCAAACTGAACAACCTTTACAATGGGAACAAATCTGAAATTCCAATTTCATACTGTATATGGAATAAAGTTACAATTGTAGTAACAACAAAAATTAATGTCACATTAAATACTGTAAAATGTAATCAGGTAAATTCTGCAGTTTTCCACAAATCGAAAAGATGTTATGTCAAAATCTGAAAGTGTAATTTCCACTGACGGAAACATGAGAGTCGGAAACTTGAGGAAAGAACAACAAAACAATCAATCCTACACAACCAATTTTGATAATGAATATAAAGACAAAAACAAACATCTTAATTGAAGTCTAGATTAAGAGTAACTAAACACTACAGTCTTATTTGCATTAACCTAAATTTCATAATAATTTGTCAGCTTATATCAAAGTCTAAGGTAACTTAACAGGATTGGAACTGTAAAATTGCTAGAACAACTCCATTATAAAGTAAGACATAAAGTCAAGTGGCGTGTCATAGCTCTAACTAAACAGTTAACATTTTTATTTTGTTTTTAAACTGTACGGATACGCTACGTGGTCTGACAACGGCGCGGCGGCTTTATTAGTTTCCTCTTTGTGTGAACACAGAGTAGGTACGAATAATAAGAATATACAAGGTGTTATAAAAATACAAATAAACATTTATGGGGGTGGTTTTGACCATCAAACTGAACAACTTTATCTTAGAAAGAATCTTAGAAGAAGTATATGTCTCGAACGAGCATCACGTTTCTACCGTATAAAACAAAAAGGGCCAAGTTTCTTAGGTTGGTGTGCGTACGGCGTCATACAAATTATGTCTGTGTGCGTGTATATGGATAGAGTTTAGCGGCCAGTACTGGTTGCAATTTTTTTCTACGTTTTCGTAGCTTCTACTGTCAATCTTGACATATAACTTATCAAAGGGACCAATATCGAAATCGCGAAAAAAATCTAATGTTCCATAGTAAACTGCAAATCGACTCGAGTTTAATGTATGGGATAGATTTTTTTTCGCTATTTCGATGTTGGTCCCATAGTGAAAGTTGTTCAGTTTGATGGTCTAAACAACCTCGTTAAAGGTTGAAAATTTTTATTTTTACTTCTGTGACATGCATAATAATTTATTTGTGAAACATGAGTATTCCAGTAATTGTGTCCTATTATAGTTTTACATGTTACTTTTTTTTAATTTTCTTTCAATCTAGATTTTCAAGAAATTGCCACAACGACCGGTCCTGCGCTTCCCTCATCCAAGGGGTTCCTGCCGCCTTCACTATGTCGTCGAATGGAATGACAAAGACGGCCCGGTAGCACAGTCTGTAGTGAACCTGCCTGCTGTGCCGAGGGTCGCGGGTTCGAATCCCGTAAGGAACAAAAATATTTATATGATGAATATGAATATTTGTACCCGAGTCATGGATGTTTGTATTCTATATAGTATTCTATATCGTTGTCTAGTCATCATAATACAAGTCCAGGTATTTTAAATGTGACTAGATAATTTGTGTACAAATGTCCAAGATATTTATTATTTATTTACTTTGACTTTTCAGAAACATTAATGACCTCAAAATTTTCTGAACAATTATACTTCTAATTAAGTACTTTTTTGTTAAAGTAAAATCGCGGCATTCACGAAGGCCCTACTCATTGTAATGTTAAACGGTTCCATGAGAATATTGCACGTTAGTTTATTGGATTTCATAGCAATTCGTTACGATTGGCTACGTTTTAATGGTAGCGCGGAGACAGCTAAATAAGTCACGTCTTAGCCGCCACGTGCCACCACCTTTACCACTCTATCATAATTTTGACCAACGTAATTAAACTTTGGATATACAACGCTTAGCTACAAAGAAACCGGAATTGTGTTTGTTTGTTTAAACAAGAAATGTATATTAAAGTTGCTAATTAGACGAAAGTTTTAAAACAATGTTATTGACTGGAATTCGTGGCAAAACATGTGCTTTTCGCATAGTTGTTCACGCTTATGGTTCTATAAAATGAGTAATCGGTTCGTACCCGTATCGTTACTTCAAAGTAAGTTTATACAAATGAGGTAAAGGCCTATGTACGTGTCGTATGTATGTGTACTGCGCTATAGATGTTAATCTAGATATATTGTTAGCAATAAAATTACATTACCTTCTAAATAGGTTGTAATTGTAAAACACATTTCATGCTTTGCAACTTTTTATTATTTGATATCTTTGTTGGAGGTGTACGGATATTTCACAGTTCATTATTCATACTTATATAAATAGACTATTGCGTGGCATTACATGGTAACCATTGCGATCAAATTCTCCATTTATCAAATTCTAATCGCCCTACATTCGCGACATACCAGATCCAATAAATACTAAGTACTACACAGGGTCACAAACGAAAGTCTTCGATCAGTATGTATTGAGAGTGATGACATATGGAACGGAGACGTGGTTGTTCACTCAAGGCCTCATAAAAAGGCTGAAAGTCACCCAAAGGGCAATGGAGATGGCAATGGTCGGAGTTTCCCTGCGAGATCGAATCAGAAATGAAGAGATCCGCAGTAGAACCAGAGTAACTGACATAGCCCAAAGAATTGCTAAACTAAAGTGGCAGTGGGCGGGGCACATTGCTCGCAGAACCAATGGCCGATGGGGCCGAAAAGTTCTCGAGTGGTGACCGCGTACCGGAAAGCGCAGCGTGGGTCGGCCCTTCACACGGTGGACCGACGACCTGGTGAAGGCGGCGGGAACCCGTTGGATGAGGGCAGCACAGGACCGGTCGTTATGGCGATCCTTGGGGGAGGCCTATGTCCAGCAGTGGACGTCCATCGGCTGAGATGATGATGATGACTACACAGGGTCTCTCTTAATATACTAAGGGGATGAGAAAAATCTGGTGTTACATTATGTTTTTTTTTTAATTCTGTATCTGTGTTTTGTGTAAAAACCGTCAGCGTATTAAAAAGGACCCTATATACAGAGTGTAAGGAAAAGTATCAATAACCTTTAAACCACATACTTTACCCATCAAACTGAACAACTTTGAATATGGGAACAAACCTCTCAGAGCAAAAAAAAAAATCTACTGTTTCGTACTAAACTGCAATACCTACTCGACTCAAATGACAGATGACTTTCTCGCTTCTTAGCGATAAGACCGCCTTATTTTGTGCCTCTTGTATTTTTTATCTCTGTATTTTACTGTTTATGTTTTGGTGTAAAATAAAGTATATTTGATTTGATTTTTATTGTTCTGACAGGTTCGCTCCCGTAGTAAAAGTTATTCATTGGGTTGAGTATGTGGTTTAAAGGTTAATGATACTTTTCCTTAACTGCAACCGCAAAATGACTAGTAGGTAAGTACACCCGTTACATATAAACCCTCGTAGTTTAAGAAGAAAAATATCTGTTGTCCACGCTGTCCCATACATTTGGGCAGAGTAGAAATGCAGTTTTTTATTTTAATTGTTTTTTTTTTGCCAATTCGATGTTGATCCAATAGAAAAAGTTGTCCAGTTTAATGGTCTTATCATCCCATTAAAAAACCGTCAGCCATTAGGAAGGACATTCACTCATTTGTCTTACAGCCACAGTTGTTGATCCAATAGAAAAAGTTGTCCAGTTTAATGGTCTTATCATCCCATTAAAAAACCGTCAGCCATTAGGAAGGACATTCACTCATTTGTCTTACAGCCACAGTTGTTGATCCAATAGAAAAAGTTGTCCAGTTTAATGGTCCTCTCATCCCATTAAAAAACCGTCAGCCATTAGGAAGGACATTCACTCATTTGTCTTACAGCCACAGTTGTTGATCCAATAGAAAAAGTTGTCCAGTTTAATGGTCTTATCATCCCATTAAAAAACCGTCAGCCATTAGGAAGGACATTCACTCATTTGGCTTACAGCCACAGTTGTTGATCCAATAGAAAAAGTTGTCCAGTTTAATGGTCTTATCATCCCATTAAAAAACCGTCAGCCATTAAGAAGGACATTCACTCATTTGTTTTACAGCCACAGTATCCCAGTCATTTTACGGTTTGAGCCGGGACTAATTAGTAATTGATATTTTTTTCGGTATAATATTGAAGTGCCAATTTGAGCCTAAAAAGGAACCAAAATTAAAAAAAAATCACGTCAGCAACAGTTCCAGTTTTAAAATTTTGCTATTATTTCGTTCCAAAAAACCTGATGGTAATTTTTTTTGTACATATTTAAGGCTTTATCATTATACACACATCAAGAATGGTGTGAATATTTTTGTTTACTTAGAAGGTTTTGAAAAATACATTCGTATTTTCTAATAAATACCTCATTTTTTTTAATTTCAATGCCTATTTTATTGCTCAACAATAATTTATATTGTTAAATCTAAGTCAAATGAGTGCATTGGTATTAACATTATTAATTTAAAAGCCTTCTGGGACACACAGTTTTGATTTCTATGTTGCGTAGCTATTTTTTTTTTATATGTTTTAAGATAGTCTTTTTGTTCCTTAATGGTGCAGGTTACAGTTTAAAAGTCCAATTATTCATTACTCCTACCCCGCCTAACAAAACTCCATAAAATGACTGGGCTACAGAGAAATGACACAGTCTACAGAGTATCTATGGAAATGACACGCTATGGTTTCAAGTATGCATTTAAAGATCGGTGGCTGTGTCATAGTTGTTCTATGTAATAAACCCTGTAAAGTTAATAAAACAAGTAGTATATTAAGATAGCAAAGGTACAGCGGCAGTTCGTAATCTATTTCGAATGAAAATCAATTTGGCGTTTATATTTATTACTTATAGGCAATATTTCACCACAAACGAAATCAAAATCATTATTCGTAAGTTATGAAACTAGAATTTGGGATTAGTTCGAAAGCTACTTTATTGCTCTGCGGGTGGTCTCTAGTCCATGTTTTCTGTACCTAGAAATGCGCCTTGCTGCAACCACATGAATAAATATCCCTACAGAACGAAAAGCGGCCGCTGTCGTCGGTGCACTTAACCATAGCGCGCGTTTAGAGGACATACGAACAGATGCACACACTCAGCCAGGGTACATGCTGCCGCAGCCCAACGAATTCGTGGGTTGCGCTTGTCCGTACGTCGCGTCGTCTAACGCGCACTATGTTCACGGTATAAGACTGTAATCCATCTTCATACAATAATGGTTTCAAACGCAGCGCACACCTCGTAGCACGCACACACTGACAATATCTCCGCGTAGCCCCGTCTGGCACATTCGTGGCAATCGGAGATATTGTCAGTGTGTGCGTGCCACGAGGCGTACGTACTGGCGAGCACACATACAAGCCGCGTTTGGTGTCACTGTATGAATATGGATTACTGTGTTATACTGTGCTATGTTTGAGTGCGCTGACAGCGGCCGCCCCGGTATGAAGCTTTCGTTCTGTAGGGATATTTATTCATGTGCTACAGCTGCGCGCTTAAAAAGATGTAAACTTAAATACGCTACATACTTTGGGGGATGCTTCAGAGTACAGACCATCAACCTGAACAATTTTACTATGGGACCAACAGTGAAATCACTTTATTTTTAATGTTCTTAATAGTCCAAATAAGGTTTTTAGACAGAACAATACTCTGATGGGCAGCTAGTTTATAATAATTATCATTAAGCATAGGTAGATAGACCTGCCGTAGTATGCCACCGTAAGCAGTGCTATCGCACCTGGGTGTTCCTCCTCGGCGTTTGAACGCCGTCATTATCCTCAGCAAATATTTTCGCCATGTTTATAAGAAAAGGTATATTTTTTTAGCGCTATTACAAGGGACCAGCAGGCTTTATAACTGCGTTATAAAATTGTATACCTTTTCTTATAAACAAAGCGAAAATATTTGGTGAGGATAACGACGCGACGGCGTCAAACGCTGAGGAGAAACACCCACCTACGCTCTTTTTCTATTTGCGCGTAAACAAACGAGATAAAAGGCGTGATATAGCTGTATCAGGTATTAAGGTGGTTTCAGTCCATACAGAAGTTTGACGCACGATACGCGTAGACGGAATTAATAAAAGTAATATTTTATATATGGAAAAATAGTTTATAAAATCTAGTTGCCGCGTAACAAATAACATTTGCAATTTATAATATAATTACGAAGTTATAAAGCGTAAAGCTCACAACACTCTTAGAACCTAGTGCCCCAAACGTCTTCTGAAAGCGCCACGTGGGATAACGCTCTTAAGAGGCTATGTGAAAAAAATAGGATTCTTCAAAGCGTCACATATCATGAAATACTAACAGTAGGAGTATGATTAGCGGAAATGTGTAAATTGAACATATAATTGAAGTTTTGATTGGAGCCAAAACACGATTAAGACACATTTTCTCGATGGAAAAACAAGCTAAAGTAGCCTCCGTCTTTATCGATAAACGCTTGGAACTGCTAAACGGTGAATAATAGAAACACGATACTTGATTTAAAAAAAAGTAATTGATATTTTACAAATTTTAATTAGAGCAGAATTGAACTTACTTAAATAGTACAATCACAATTAAATAAAGTTTGTTTTACGCTTGCGTCGTTTCAATCGCGCCGCCCCATCTCTTTCTCTCGCATGAGGCAGTAATATAAGCTATCACACGCCCATTTCGCTTCAATTATTTTTCGACATAGGCCCTTAATTCAATGCCAAGAGCATGTCAAGTATCCACCCCTTGTGCTTGATGTTGTCGACACAAGTCGTGAGCACACCTTCCTCCTCCACAATGCTCCACAGATTATGCAAATACTGTCCGATAGGTACCCAAACACGAAGACTATAGTGCCAACAAAAATCTTAATTCTATTGATACATTATATCGCATTGTATTTTCGACCTTGCATTGATATTCTATGGTCCTTTCACCACCGCTGCTCTAGAAATTTCGATTTGGTTCCAAACGTTTGAACATTAATGCTATTTTGGCAGACAAAGGTTTTTTGGTGATCTAAACTAAAGTACTTATCTAGTAAAAAACTGTGCTAGTCGCACTTACGCAATTACTAGTCTTTCGAATCAAACTGCAAACAAATAATGTTTTTGATATTTGTGAGATGATGGAGAGGGAGGTACATCTTCTATACTATTATAAAACTGTAACAGGAAGTTTGTCTGTACATTGAAGATATTAACAAAAAAAAAGTTACGATATGGTTTTTAGGTGTCCCTGATTCCATTTCACCAATTTTTGGATTTTTTGTCTATCTGTTTGTTTGTGTGTTTGTTTGTTTGTTTGTTTGAACGAGTATCACGCAAAAACTACTGAACCGATTTTGATGAAACTTTTTTTGTTTGATAGCTTATGATCTGACTTAAAATCTGGTATATAATTTGTGCGGACGAAGTCGCGGGTTAACGCTCGTAACCAATAAAAATGTATTATTAGAGAATTGGCTCTGCTGTGATGGTAAATATTTCGCTCTAATATAGGCTAACGAGCCTCCGGTGTTTAGTGGCCGCAACAATTAATAATGCGTTTGACGCCTAGCCACAGAATAGGTATATACAGGGTGAAATTGATATCATTAGCATCCTTTTAAACTAAGAGTCTACCCATCGAACTGAACAACTTCTACTATGGCAGCAAACCGACCGGAGCAAAAAAAAAATCTTGCATACTTTTGAGTCGCGAAATCGCGCGTCGACATTGCATTTTAGTATGGAACAGCAGATTTTTTATTTGCTCCGATCGGTTTGCTCCCATAGTAAACGTTGTTTAGTTTGATAGGTAGACTCTTAGTTTCAAAGAATGCTAGTGATATCAATTTCACCTTGTAGTTCGCGTAGCGGTAAACTTAAGTGCGAAGGGGTAGAGAAGCGCGTCAGTGGCGAGGCGGCTTTTTGTGTGTCCCATAGCGGCCACAAGTGGCGAGTCGCAGACACTGCTGTAGCGGTTACAGACTACACGTGTGCGGCGAGTACCTACATTTTATTTTATTAATTTTAGGAAAACTTACGGACTAATTACAGGATAGTAGGGTATCAACATTTTTATAAAACAACATTGGCAGCTTAAAGTTTCCATAGATAAATATCCTATAATATATGTATGCATAAACGTGTGAACTGCTTGTCGCTGGCAACCAGTGGCTGTGGCCGGTGCCGGTGGCTCGTTTTCGCCGAGCCTAAGGTTCTGGAAAAATTTGTTAGTTTCTAATGATATGATTCAGTTCGAACCATTATGTTGTTTTTTATCAATGCAAAGCTAGATCTTTCTAAGACCTAATAAAAATCTGACTTCACGTTGCGTTGGCTAAGAACTAGGTACTTAATATTGGCAATTGATATCCAACAGTAAAATTAAGCATGTTTTACCTTTTATGTAAATGAAAATGGAGGGTTATTTTTACTTATTAAATTTAAATACTATGCCCTATACTTAGTAGACCTATACCTAATTGGACCTCATAGAGTTGATATGATAGACCAGGTTCACGAAGTATTAAGGTTTTAGACCATTACTTTTCATTGTTTTTTTTTTTTTGAAGCAAGGCTTTTTGATATCAACATTCAAATCATCCTTCAAATTAAACAACATTTTTGCTTTCAATGTTCAAATTGACCCATGATTTGACTGACAAACCATTTTATTTGGAGATTTTGTCATAAAAAGCAAAAAATGAACAGATTTTCCTTTCAATTACCTATTTCTCGAGTTATTTGGTAAATGAAGAATATTACTTTTTCGGCTGAAAGGGACGCACTTTTTGAGCACTAATCAGAATAATTTAGAAATGAAATATGCGTGTGTATATTATAATGTGTAGTACTAGCTTTTTCCGGCGACTTCGTCAGCGTGGATTTCGGTTTTTCAAAATATCCTTTCGCTCTGTGTAGAATATGTATTCCAAAGGAGTAAATTTATTGTAGGCCCACAAACGGTTACGTTTATTAATGGTATTTTACTCTTAAAACATAATTTAATTTCCTTTAGTAATCGGACGAAAGATTATTAAAAACGAGCGTTAACCCGCGACTTCGTCCGCACAAATTATATACCAGATTTTAAGTCAGATCATAAGCTATCAAACAAAAAAAGTTTCATCAAAATCGGTTCAGTAGTTTTTGCGTGATACTCGTTCAAACAAACGAACAAACAAACAGACAGACAAAAAATCCAAAAATTAGTGAAATGGAATCAGGGACACCTAAAAACCATTATCGTAACTTTTTTTTTGTTAATATCTTCAATGTACAGACAAACTTCCTGTTACAGTTTTATAATAGTATAGATTATATTAAAAATGCAAACGGAATTATGAAATAAATGTAAAATATGCACCGTTTTGACTTTTTTGCTAAGATTCTTTTTTCCTGTTAAAACGTTAGATGTTCAAACGAAAATAAAAATAAAAAACCAACATATCTTACCAAGACAAGATGTGCGCCAACTGCGATTACGCGATACTCCGTTTAGATGACGCATAGCTAATATTACCACTATAATCTAGAGATTATGAGAAACAAATCGACATGAGTTCCATAACTATATGCCGACTATACGCTAACTACTGTATGTTACTGTAACTGTATGTTAGCCTATAAGATTGAGGATCTCTTTTCATGTTTCAATTTTCAAGATTAGGCTGTTATTTGTCACGGAACTGTTTTATAATAAATCAATCAATCAATTATACTTTATTTGACACCAAAAAAACAGAGTATACAGAGAGCAAATAATCAGGAAATTCAAAAGGCGGTCTTATCGCTAAAAAGCTATTTCTTCCAGACAACCTTAGGGTAGAGAAAATAGTGAAAGAAGATTGGTAGGCGGTGTAGATAACAATAACACAATATAGATAACATATACACAAATAATGTTATACAAATACAAACATACTGTAGTATAAAAATATATATCTATCTATACTATTATAAAGCTGTAGCAGAAAGTTTGTCTGTACATTGAAGATATTAACAAAAAAAAAGTTACGATATGTTTTTTAGGTATCCCTGATTCCATTTCACAAATTTTTGGATTTTTTGTCTGTCTGTTTGTTTGTGTGTTTGTTTGTTTGTTTGTTTGAACGAGTATCACGCAAAAACTACTGAACCGATTTTGATGAAACTTTTTTTGTTTGATAGCTTATGATCTAACTTAAAATCTGGTATATAATTTGTGCGGACGAAGTCGCGGGTTAACGCTCGTATAATATAAATACCTATTACGAATACGTATTCATACCTACAAATACATATCATACATAAAAGAGTACTAAAACAACAATTATTTATCAACGAGAGGAAAACATGAACCAGAGAGGTGACCATTCAGGATAGATAGTCAGTGCTCGAGGAAATGATCTTTGACCTTCGACTTAAAAACATTCAAGGAGGGTGCACGTCTGATCGGCTCCGGCAACAAGTTCCAGAGCTGAACGGCATGAACAGAAAAAGAATGGGTGTAGAAGTTAGTGGGGTGAGTGGGCATAAGGAGGGAAAGGTTTTCAGAGGAACGCAATTTACGACCAGTGGTGGAGGAAATGGAGTTATAAGTAGGTATAGAAGATAGAACACCTTAAAATAGTCTGGATACCTAGGAGACAGATATAATAATTAACCACTCTGAATACTTAGTTCTTCTTATTAAAATACTGCATTCTGAAAAATACTTTAATAAATTGAAACAGGGTTAAAGATTAATTGGTAACGTTTGACTAAATTAGCATGTACATTAGTTGCAACTAATGCAGTACATAGTTTAGTTAAATGTTTCCATAGCTATTATATAATAGTGCAAATTGACGCTTGTTAAGTAAATTGTAAACTAAATCACACCTTAAGGCTTTCTGTTGACTATAATATCGTTATTTAAGGTGAATCGTTTCGCACTTGTTGCCTCACAATCTTTCTTTGGCTACTTATATAGGGACTAGTTACGCGTTTAATTCTACTAACAAACATTTCTGCCACCTTTTGGGGGGGGCGAGGTAACATGAAATCCGCAACTTTGGATTTCATTCCCATAACTTTGGAGTCTAATTTTGAACGTTAAAAATCATGAAAAGTAGTCTCATGTGAACCCCAAACGTTCTAAGTTCGAAATTATTGTTTCATAATTATAGGCTGTCTCGTTTAGTGATTAGGTATAAAATTGAATGTGAATGCACATGGTCAATTGTTCTTATATCGTGGCAGAGGGGAAATGCTACCGCAAGGCTAGTCCTTAATAATAAATAGTCAAAGAATCAAACCTAACCTTTTATACCTTATTTAACTACAGGGTGTGATTATACTCATAACACTGAATAACTGTACCAAAGGAACAAAGAAAAATAATCAAAAAAATATTTCAGCTTTTCTCGTACAAACGTTCGGTCCGCTGATGGCATTTAGTATGGAAAACCAAATTTATTTTGCAAAATTCCTATAAGTTTCTTAGGGAAAGTTGTTCAGTATCATAGGTACAATTACCCCACAAAGTAATGCATGATTAATTGATCTTATACCGTGGCAGAGGGGAAATGCTACCGCAAGGCTAGTCCTTATAATAAATAGTCAAAGCAATCATTAGACGTTCTTATGATTATGCTTGAACAATGAACATTTTATCTACTTAGCTAGATTTTTCACCATTTGTCACCTTTAGTGGAGTCAATATACCGTTTCACCTCGGAACCCAATTACTTTGAGTAAACATTTATGAAACCTATAATAGTATAGATAGATAGATATTTTACATATTATGTTAGAAATTTTAAAATTAAGGAGAAATTCCAGGAGGAATAATAGATATTATAAATGTTTAAGTTTGGAGATAGAATATATTTTGGTTGGATGTGTTACATAGGATACTTTTTTAAGGTCTACGCAGACGGAGTTGCGGGCAACATCAGGGTTTTAATAAAATAAAACAGTTTCTCGTTAAAAGGGAAGACCTGTAAACTCTGTGGTAAACCTAAAATAACTGGCTAGTAAGAAAAAAAAGGTATATTCACAATCTCAAAACTTAACATTTGATGTTGCCATTTGCTGCATTATGTTAGTTACATTATAAACAAAAATGTTTACCCATTTTTTTTTTACCGCTCTCCATTATTCCGAGGGTTCCGTACAACCAAACATTTAAATAGTGTTTTTTAACAAGGACAGTATGGGGAAATCCAAAACCACAGGAGATACAGGGAAACTGTCTTAGGAACCATAAGGTATTTTTTGTGAACACAATTTTGGCATAATAAATTTTTGGTGAAGCGTGAGTTGTCCAAAAATGTAAAAAAAATGTACAACTTTTTTTTATGCTGATAGACTCAGTTCTCACTCAATTAAAAAATCTGGACAGCATAAGTTGGTCAAATGTAATAAAATGTTTTTCATATAATTTATCGCGAGCCCGATACACACTTGGCCATTTTTATTATTTGTGGTTTTACTTTGAAGTATGCACTATAATCACACGAAGTTTGACCCTTGTATGTATTTCTGTTTTAACGATAGAGCAAAAACAAAAAAGGTTGAAATATATGTTTCTTGTTGGCGACGCTGTATCTTTTGAAACTTAATAGGTAGCCAATTAATAATTGAAGCGAAATGTGCGTGTGATAGCTTATATTACTGCCTGGTGCGAGAGAAAGAGATGGTGCGACGCGCACGCCTGAAACGACGCAAGCGTAAAACAAACTTTATTTAATTGTGATTGTACCTATTTATGTAAGTTCAATTCTGCTCTAAACAAAATTTGTAAAATATCAATCTCTTTTTTTTTAATCAAGTCTCGTGTTTCCATTATTCACCGTTTAGCAGTTCCAAGCGTTTATAAATAAAGACGGAGGCTACTTTGGCTTGTTTTTCTATCGAGAAAATGTGTCTTAATCGTGTTTTTGCTCTAATCAAAACTTCAATTATATGTTCAATTTACACATATCCGCTAATCATACTCCTACTATTAGTACTTCATGATATATGACGCTTTAAAGAATCCTATTTTTTTCACATAGCCTCTTAACCATTGTCTTGGGATCCAGGGCTTTGAAGTCAAGATGAAAATAATGAAGTTTTATAGAGCACGATGCGAACATAGTCACCTTAAGAAGATACCTAACATAGACATTACTGTGTGCCGTAGTGCGTATAAATCTAACTTCCGTACTTTATTGGCAATACGTTACGAAATATTGTAATCTAGTTTATTAAGAAACTAACATTACTGCTGCGAAGGGATTGGCCCATAAAATTTAATAGCTCCAAAAGGGTAGGTCCGTTGTTAGGCTGTAGCTTTAGATTTGATTTGTTTTGTACATTGAAAAGCTATGAATTTCGTTGTACAATTATTCAATTTGTTAGGAACGTAGTAAGTGGCGCGCCCTAGTCTCTGCCTACCCCAATGGGACAGAGGTCTGTTCTTCTTCATAGCGGAGAAGTGTTCGAGCATTTCCCAAATGCATTTTCATTTCATTTTTTTTTTTTTTCATTTTTTCGACTTTGATGTCGACCTTATCCAATTCAAATAGACTTCAGATAGATAACCCATATAAATTATACCCTCTTCTTCTTCTTATCATGTGGGCAGAGCCCTAGTGTCAGAGTTTTTTCAGACCGCCTTACGGCCTCTGACGTGGTTTTTATGTAACGACTACCACCATCAAAGATAGTAGCCGGGACCAACGGCTTAACGTGCCATCCGAAAGCACGGAATCATTTTTCTTTTCAGACAATCAGGTGATTCAGCCTGCAATGTCCTAACCAACTGGGGAAAAACGCACAAAGTGACATTTATTTATTTATTTATTTTATTTTAACACTTTATCGTACACACGGAAATATAAATGAAAACAGCATAATAGACAATTACAAAGGGCAATTACATTTCACTAGGTGTCCCCCGTGGGAATCGAACCCACGACCTCCGTGTCGGGAGCCAATGCTCTTAACTATTAGACCACGGAGGCAGTTGACCAGAGAGGTCTGTTGAGGTTGATAGATATAATTAAATTTGATTTATTCCATTATAGTCAAAAATCCTCGTCGTTGTGAGGAAACTAACATTTTTTTTTGGACCTTGTCACACAAATTGTCTAGTCACATTTAAAGTACC
Source organism: Agonopterix arenella (assembly GCA_927399405.1). Lineage (NCBI taxonomy): Eukaryota > Metazoa > Arthropoda > Insecta > Lepidoptera > Depressariidae > Agonopterix > Agonopterix arenella. The sequence continues at coordinate 9,158,268 of OV656710.1, forward strand.
TGGACTTGTATCCATGACTCGGGTACAAATATTTGTCCTTTACGAGATTCGAACCCGCGACCCTCGGCACATCGTATTACTGGAATAAAACTTATGCGGGATTTGGATTAGGTCAGTAGGTAAGGAAATTTTTAAAGATTTTATGTGACAGATATACCTACCTACAGGGTGTAAGGCTGCATTTCAAACAGAGATGTGCGAGGTAGCGAGGCGGTGAGCGAGGAAAAAATCGGCCAATGAGAGTGCTTCAATTTGTCAATGACGTGATCGAGCGAGCGCGCTATTGGTGGATTGTTTCGTCGGTCACCGCTTCGCTACCTCGACATCTCTGGTGGAAAAGCAGCCTAAGAATCTATCGAAACTATTATAAAATTGTAAAAAAGTGTGTCTATACATTGAATATATTTACAAGAAAACTATGACGATTATAGTTTTTTGGTGTCCCTGACTCCAAATAACAATTGTTTGTATTTTTGTCTGTTTGTTTGTTTATTCGAGCATCACGCAAAAACTACTAAACCAATTGTGATGAAACTTTTTTTGTTAAAGCTTATCAGACGAAGTCACTGGTAAAAGCTCATACTTAGGAAGTAAGTACCTAAACTAGCATAAGCATATGCTCACGACTGTATTCCCCGAGGGGGTAGTCAGAGATATTCTGAAACTTCAGAATAACCACGTTAAACATCCGAACTTAAACTTCAGAACATCCTAAACTACCTACACTATTAACTATTCTTATAGTACCAGGTTACTAGTCAAATGTGATTTTTCAGCATATTTTGAATATCTCTTGAATATAATCGTGAACATAAGTAGTCCAAAAACTACAATAGGTACCTAGGTTTACTATGCGAGATTTTAGTAGGAGGCTGCTTTATTTTACTCTACGCAGTCGCAGTTCCCATACAAAAGACATCAACGCGAGCGCGGGTCGTAGTAGCTATGTAATTTTTGTTGTTGCATCTATTTTATATTTTTTATGGACAGTAGACATAATTTTAAAAAATTAATTTCTATTTTTTGCGATTTATCGTGATTATCGTCATATTAATTTTTAAATTTTACATTATTAAAAAATTATTAAAATCATACGAATTCCATAGAGAAAATTGATTGCTTTCTCTTTCTAGCTCAAAATTTAACATTTGATGTTAAATTTTTGAGATTGTGAATATACCTTTTTTTTCTTACTAGCCAGTTATTTTAGGTTTACCACAGAGTTTACAGGTCTTCTCTTTTAACGAGAAACTGCTTTATTTTATTAAAACCCTGATGTTGCCCGCAACACAGTCTGCGTCGACCTTAAAAAAGTATCCTATGTAACACATCCAACCAAAATATATTCTATCTCCAAACTTAAACATTTATAATATCTATTATTCCTCCTGGAAACTCTCCTTCATTTTAAAATTTCTAACATAATATGTAAAATATCTATCTATACTATTATAAAACTGTAACAGGAAGTTTGTCTGTACATTGAAGATATTAACAAAAAAAAAGTTACGATATGGTTTTTAGGTGTCCCTGATTCCATTTCACCAATTTTTGGATTTTTTGTCTGTCTGTTTGTTTGTGTGTTTGTTTGTTTGAACGAGTATCACGCAAAAACCACTGAACCGATTTTGATGAAACTTTTTTTGTTTAATAGCTTATGATCTAACTTAAAATCTGGTATATAATTTGTGCGGACGAAGTCGCGGGTTAACGCTCGTTCAAACAAACAAACACCCAAACAAACACACAAACAAACAGACAGACAAAAAATCCAAAAATTGGTGATATGGAATCAGGGATACCTAAAAACCATATCGTAACTTATTTTTTGTTAATATCTTCAATGTACAGACACACTTCTGTTACAGCTTTATAATAGTACGAGCATTAACCCGCGACTTCGTCCGCACAAATTATATACCAGAATTTAAGTCAGATCATAAGCTATCAAACAAAAAAAGTTTCATCAAAATCGGTTCAGTAGTTTTTGCGTGATACTCGTTCAAACAAACACACAAACAAACAGACAGACAAAAAATCCAAAAATTGCTGAAATGGAATCAGGGACACCTAAAAACCATATCGTAACTTTTTTTTTCTTAATATCTTCAATGTACAGACAAACTTCCTGTTACAGTTTTATAATAGCATAGATAGATAGAATATAGAATATTGCTATTGAGACAACTATTTCAAGATGGATTTCGATTCAGCTTTCCAAAAAAAATTTTTCATAATCATTGGCGTAGCTAGAGATTTTCTCTGAGGGGGGGGCGGGGGGGGGGGGGCAACCGGCCACCCAGCCAGCTCATAGCTACCGCCTTAGTAGCAAGACTCGCATTTCTCGTGGCATGGCATTTCATTTTCCTAAGGCTCCCGATAACAAGAATTTGGCTTGGGATCTTTAAGGAGGTGGTAGAACATGTTATAAAGATGAAAGAACGCGATTATTTCTTTCTTGCATTCCTTTACATCTGGAGCGAGTGAAGCGAGCTCGAAATTTTGCAGTATTGCCTCTGAGTTTTAGCTAGAATTTTACAAGATGATGTTGAAACAGTGCCTTCTACTATTTAATTATTTCTTTACTACTTTCCATTTCTCTAAGGTAGCCCAGTCATTTTACGGTTGGAGCCGGGACTAATTAGTAATTGATATTTTTTCGGTATAATATTGAAGAGCCAATTTGAGCCTAGAAATGTACCAAAATTAAAAAAAAATCTCGTCCGCAACAGTTAAAAAGTTAGCTATTATTTCGTTCTAAAAAACCTGATGGTAAACTTGATTTTTGCACATATTTAAGGCTTTACCATTACCATACCACATCAAAAATGGTGTAACTATTTTTGTTTACTTAGAAGGTTTTGAAAAGTACATTCGTATTTTCTAATAAATACCTCATTTTTTAAATTTCAATGCCTATTTTATTGCTCAAAAATAATTTATATTGTTAAATCTAAGTCAAATGAGTGCTTTGGTATTAATATTATTAATTTGAAAGCCTTCTGGGACACACAATTTTGATTTCTATGTTGCGTAGCGATTTTTTTTTTAATATGTTTTAAGATAGTCTTTTTGTCCCTAAATGTTGCAGGTTAAAGTTTAAAAGTCCAATTAATAATTACTCCCTACCCCGCCTAACAAAACTCCGTAAAATGACTGGGCTAAGGGGGGCAACGAGCTTTCTGAGGTGGGTATCGCCATCCTCTGCCCCTCCCCCCCCCCCCCCCCTTCCTTGCTACGCCAATGGACATAGGTACCGAATTGTCTACTGTTTTCTTCGACCCGTCTGCCACGCGGCTGTGAGGTAAAAATTAGTAAAGGCAAAGAATTTAAATTTTTATTCTTTCTAAAACTTTGCCTATGACCTTTGTCACTTTAATAATCACTCAATCTCAACGACCAACGCATAACCTAATTAAGATTAACAACTTTACTAACGCATAACGCCTAGATCAGTATCAATAATCCTAAACGGATGCTAATCAATCACGATAATTAATCAACAAAGGACCAGAGACAGATATGCGGTAATTATTAACACTTAAATGGCCGTAATCTATTAGTTTATCATCGTTGCCATCGGTAGCTGTCCGTTTGACATACAGAGGTTGAAAGCGATCGGAATGCTGTTAAGTGAATTTACCTTAAAGTGGTTTCAGTCCATGCAAAAGTTTGACGCACAATACGCGTAGACGGAATAATTTTTTTTTTTTTACTTAACCTGTTCAATGTCCCACTGCTGGGCAATGGCCTCCCCTTTTACTCTCCAATCCTCTCTATTGTGTGCAACTACTGGCCAACTCTCCAAGAAGGCATCCGTGTTGTCTCTCCACCTTTTTCTGGGTCTGCCTCGACGCCGGCGACCATCCTGGGGAACCCAGTCCGTGGTGATTTTGGCCCATCTTTCAGAATGCATGCGACAGACATGTCCGGCTCAGTCCCACTTCAGCTGAGCTGTCTTGCGCCCCACGTCTGCTATGCCAGTTCTGGAGCGCAGTTCCGTATTTTTAACCCGATCAGTTAGTCTTACACCTAAAATACTGCGCTCCATCGCTCTTTGGCAGATCTCGAGGCTAGATTTTTGATGTTCAGTCAAATAAAAGTAATATTTAATATATGGAAAAATAGTTTAGAAAATCTAGTTGCCGCGTTACAAATAACATTTGCAATTTATAATATAATTACGAAGATATAAAGCTTTTAAAATTTTGTATGAAAAATTTCAAAGCTTTATATCTTCGTAATTATTTTATAAATTGCAAATATTATTTGTGACGCGGCATCTAGATTTTCTAAACTATTTTTACCATATATACAAAGTTACTTATATTAATGACGTGTACGCGAATTGTGCGTCAAAGTTTTGTATAAAATTGACCCCTCTGAAACCACCTTAACTTAATCTTATGTTGATATGTACTGACTTTTCGTTGGAGAAAAACATAGTTGTACCTACTACATGCGTAGAGGCGTTTATTGTTTCCAATGTCCGTTGTGACGATAATCATAATAGTTATAAAAAAATACGAATTAACATAATTTTATCGAAGTGTGGTTGTATAGGTTTCTGCATTTGCTTAGTATAGACGTATATTTCTTTTTTTAATAGTACATTATGGTACAAGTGTGTAATGTTGGTGATTACCGCTAGGCGAGGGTCTTAAGAGAGCCGAGGACGGTAATCATCAATACACACGTGTATCATACGACGTTTTTCAACACACTTGTGAAGAAAATAATAATAAAAAATCATTTTATTTAGTAAATAAAAAGTTTATTTAGAGAATTTATTTGTACTATTGAATATGATCTTTTTTGTATCGAAACTTTTTTAAGAACAAAGCAACTCAAGAACTTAACCAAGAAGTTTAGATACCTACTATAAAAAACCTATAACTCCCTTGTGAATAATAGTAATGAAAAAGTCACAGTTTGATTATACGTGTCATTATGTGCCTAATTGCGGTGAAATAAGGGCCATTTATAACCATAACCCGCTTCTTATATAAACAATGATATTCTTTCAGAGTATGAGAGATGAAAAATATGTTCCAATTCTAATTTTAAAACTGTGGCGCCCATTTTAGTGTAGATAAATTGAACTATTATGTACCTTACCTACCTACTAAATACTAGAACAAGACTAGAACTAACACGATAAACGCCATGCGCCACATGAGGTAACGACTAATAAAGTGTGGCGAAATCGCCACAAAGAAAGGGACAGCTTTTTGTGACGTGCAGTGCAATTTCTAGTACATTATAGTTTAATTAAATTAATGATATTGCCCATGTCTATTTTAAACAGCAAAAGTACATTGACGTTGTACTTTGACTACTTATATGGGGACTAGGTATGCGTATAATTCTACTATCAAACATTTCTGCCACTTTTTGCGGGGAGCGAGGTAAAATGAAATCTGCAACTTTGGATTTTATTCCCATAACTTTAGATTCTAATTTTGAACGTTAAAAATCATGAAAAGTAGTCTCGTGTGAACCCCAAACGTTCTAAGTTCAAAATTATTGTTTCGCAATTATAGGCTGTCTCGTTTAGTGATAAGGTGTAAAATTGAATGTAAATGCACATGATTAATTGATCTTATACCGTGGCAGAGGGGAAATGCTACCGCAAGGCCAGTCCTTATAATAAATAGTCAAAGACGTTAAGAATATTTGGTGACATAAAAAACTCTATCTTGAACCACCATACAATTGAAGCTTCGCTGTAGGCCAGGCAGCAGCGAAGCGACAAGCGACCACCCAATAGCAGACCTACAAAGCAACTCCACGATTTTATGTCTACTAGCAAAAACAAACAACTCAAACATTTTCATCCATCAGTATATCAGCAACAACAAATACCAAATCAAATAATATAAAACCACCTAATTCATTTTAAACTATATTGACGTAAGCAATGCGGAAACGTTTATACAGATATATTATGCTCTAGAACTTAAAGATCTGTATCTATGGCCAACAGGCTACACCCAAATAAAGTATTGTTTAGTTATTTCACACACTCATTCATCACTGGAGCTATTTGAATTGAGTAACAAGTGCAAACGGGTTTTGACTAAAAACTGGCACTCTCGTTAAGGTGGTTGCAGAGGGGTCAATTTTATACAAAACTTTGACGCACAATACGCGTAGACGGTATTAATATAAGTAACTTTCTATATATCGAAAAATAGTTTAGAAAATCTAGATGCCGCGTAACAAATAACATTTGCAATTTATAAAATAATTACTTTTGCAATTTTTCATACAAAATTTTAAAAGCTTTATATCTTCGTAATTATATTATAAATTGCTAATGTTATTTGTGACGCGGCAACTAGATTTTCTAAACTATTTTTCCACGTATAAAATATTACTTTTATAATTTCGTTTACGTGTATTGTGCGTCAAACTTTTTTCTGGATTGAAACCACCTTAACACGTTCCGGGGCAGTGAACGAGACACAATAGAACTTTTATTGTTATCACGGCTATAGCCGGTCACTGTCCCGGAACGTGTTAAGGTTATTTATATCTGTCCCGAGTCCGAGTATTATTTTATGTTACGCGTGTTGAAAAAAACATTTCATTAAAAAGAAATGATCCATTATTAAAAGAAGACTCCAACTTCACAGCTCTGTGAAACACTGTATGTTAATGAAAATAAATAATTATTTCTCAACACACTTGCTCATAAAATGGCCCTTATTTCACCGCAATTAGGCACATAATGACACGTATAATCAAACTGTGACTTTTTCATTACTATTATTCACAAGTGAGTTATAGGTTTTTTATAGTAGGTATCTAAACTTCTTGGTTGAGTTCTTGAGTTGCTTTGTTCTTAAAAAAGTTTCGATACAAAAAAGATCATATTCAATAGTACAAATAAATTCTCTAAATAAACTTTTTATTTACTAAATAAAATGATTTTTTATTATTATTTTCTTCACAAGTGTGTTGAAAAACGTCGTATGATACACGTGTGTATTGATGATTACCTCAATGGCGCCTCAGCGGTAATCACCAACATTACACACTTGTACCATAATTTACTATTATTTTATGTATATTTTTAAACTGAACACTATAGGTGTAATTAATTCTTTGTTTTTTGCCTCCATCGTAGATCGTAGTCAACTCTGCTAGTATTATGGTCCTTCTTATTATGCTGACGGTTTTTACGGATCACAAAGATCACACCATCAAACTTAGGTTCAAAGCTCTGTAAAACACTTTATATTACTGAAAATATGTTTAACAAAATCTACAAAAGATTGATAAACGATGAACATGAATCCGCAACCTGCGAGTCTGGGGCTGTAGATATATACCGAGAGGTCCTAAAATTTACGTTTTTAAGGGACAGCAAAAAGTAAACCTACCTTTCCAGTATTATCTGTATTATAATTATTTTTATTGCGACTCGGTAGGAAATTCCACAGAATTTTTACAATTTTTCGCAGTCGTTTAATATGTACAATTACTTTATTTTTTATAACAAAATATGTTCATACCAATATGTTAATTTATATTCTTTTTCTTTACATGCTTACCTTCTATTCTTAAGATTATATTATTCAGATGATTTGTAAATAATTAAGTATAAATTACATGTTCTCTTTTATTAAGTATAAGTTACATTGTGAAAAAGTGTTAGCAATGTAACATATTTGTCAAAAAGTTAAATTAAATAAGAGGATATGTTTCAGAACAGCAAAAGGGTCGGAACATGTTATTTATTGTAACAACTATAAGTAGTACAGTAAATAACATCATTTAATATCTAAAGCAGTATCACTAACGCGAATTGTCTACTACCCAACGACAAATTATGTACCAAGTATCTGGTAGCATGTAGTAAAGGCTGCATAATGTGTGAATTAATTGCCAATATTGCGGTTCTAGTAAAAATAATAACATATAATCAAGTATATATTATACAAGTCAAATTACATACTCGGAACTCTGACGAATCAATGAATATAAAACTAAATTATTAACAGGAAGGTTTTCTTATGCATTTATATGTTGATCTGTAGTCTGAGGTTGAGGCTTATTCGACTTATTAACATACATATCTGTAAACTAACTACTTAGGTATTTAATACAATGTAACATACATATTTAGAGTAAGGTTACAGAAACGATTAGTAGAGGGATTATAATTATAAATTACGAGCGTTAACCCGCGACTTCGTCCGCACATACATATTATATACCAGATTTTAAGTCAGATCATAAGCTATCAACAAAAAAAGTTTCATCAAAATCGGTTCAGTAGTTTTTGCGTAATACTCGTTCAAACAAACAAACACCCAAACAAACACACAAACAAACAGACAGACAAACAGACAGACAAAAAATCAAAAAATTTGTGAAATGGAATCAGGGACACCTAAAAACCATATCGTAACTTTTTTTTTGTTAATAACTTCAATGTACAGACAAACTTCCTGTTACAGTTTTATAATAGTATAGATTTGTACGTAAATGGTATATAATTAGAAGACCAATACAAAAGTACACACGGCGACACATCAAGCTATAGAAAAACCAAAAAAAGCTGGCCGCGCGTAGGACGAGTAACGTATAACGTCTCGCGACCAGTTTATATTGGTTTTGTATAGCTTGTTGTGTCGCCGTGTGTACATTAACAAGCTTTAAGAGTCCATAAGTAGGTAAGTATAACCTTAATAAAACCGGCCAAGAGCGGGTTGGGTGTGTATTACCGTTTTTACAATAGAGTAACAACAAAATCAAACAAAGTAGTTTCTTGTATGGGGAGGACCCCATACATTTTCTACTTTATTATTTTTTTATTATTTGTTAAGAAATCCAACACATGTTTTGTTTCCATTTCAATCTATCTATTACAATTCAAGAAGGACGGCGCCGCAGGCTTAAGGTGGTTGCAAATAACATTTGCAATTTATAAAATAATTACGAAGATATAAAGCTTTGAAATTTTTCATACCAAATTTTAAAAGCTTTATATCTTCGTAATTATATTATAAATTGCAAATGTTATTTGTGACGCGGCAATTAGATTTTCTAAACTATTTTTCCATATTTAAAATATTACTTTTATTAATTCCGTCTACGCGTATTGCGCGTCAAATTAACTTCTTCTTGACTGAAACCACCTTAAGAGGATAGGCGGGCTGAAATGGAAAATTGGAGAATAGCTCACCTTTCGGACTGTACAACAAAAACTTTTTAAATTTTGCAAAATACACAAGAGACGATACAATAAACTAGTAAATATAAAAATATAAAAAGAACACAACATTTACCTTTATAGAATTTTTCTTTTTAGCAACGATGTACAATGTAGGGGGCAAGTCCTTACAAGAACAAGGATTTAAAGGTACCTACGGCGATGCGGTACGGCCTTGAGTTTACGTAGGTATGTAATGTAAGAATCAATTTCGGCTACTTGTGGTGATAGTTCAGATTTGGGTGTAAAACGTGTTGAATCCGGAATCAAGATTAGATTGTAATCAGACCAAGATTGCGGCACGCAGTATTGGGCTGGGTTCGTAGAATTGTAACTAAATTCTAAATCCTGGTCAATTTTCCATCTCATTATGACTGTTGCGTACAGTCAGTACCAAAAAACAGTTTTTTTTCGTAATGTACTACACACCTAAAAGATTTCTAACACAGTTATAATTATCTCGCAACAACATTACGCACATTATAAGACTGTATAACATAATTATTATATTAATTTTTTGCCAGGGCACTCATTCTCTATGTGCTCGATAGTCTGCTCCGGAGCACCACAGTCGCACTCGGGTGAGCTTTTGATGTCCCACTCGTGAAGATGGTAGTTACACCGAGCGACTCCTGTTCTAATTCTGTTCAGGCAAGCCCACGTTTTTCGATCCAGTTGGAAATCAGGAAGCTGCTTTGTAGGATCGGAGCATGCCTGCATTTCCGTTTGCGACGTGGCTTCCTCGTCTGACCAGATAGGTTTGCGGGATGGTAGACGAGAGTTTGGAACTTTATCCAAGAGAGCCAAACTATGGCTTAAAACTATTGACTTAAACTTGTAATCTCCGCAGGAATGGAAAGCCATACGAATAATAATAATTATATTGCAAAAGACATTTACTATAGGTACATATACCTAGGTACATTAGGATAAACACTATAAAATTAATCTAAATAATAGCTAACCTAATCAAACCAAAGTAAAGACATTTAAAAATGAAAATAAACAAAGAGGCAAAATGAGTCTCCGTCGAGCACATCTTCTACTCGGCATATTATACAGGGTCCTTCTTAATATGCTGACACTTTTTAAGGGGATGATCAGACCATCAAACTGAACAACTTTCTCTATGGGACCAACATCGAATTTGAAGAAAGAAATCAGCTGTCCCATACATTTGGCTCCAGTACAGTAGGTTTGCAGTTTTGTATAATGGACGAGCTGTTTTTTTTTTCGCGATTTCGATGTTGGTGCCATAGAGAAAGTTGTTCAGTTTGACAGTCTGAAAATCCCCTTAAAAAATTGTCAGCATATTAAGAAGGACCCTATATACCTAGATATGGCAAAACTCAACAACAACAACGTGTAACAATATAAAAATTATCTCAAGTAGGTACTTTGCAAACTATTTACACAACATTTAATGATATAACTTTTAGGTAGATTCTAAACATTTTACATTAAGATTAAAGCAAAATTGAATTTTATGCAAATTGCATTTAGATTAAGGCTAAATGTACATTCAACATCAATTAGGGTGAAGCCATACGAGCGTAATTTTGTGAAATGAAATGAAATGAAATGAAATATATTTATTCGCATGAAGAGAGTTGTGAGAATGAGAGTTGTTGAATGTGAGAGTTGTGAGTCGCGTATTTTGAGTCCGTTTCATATAAAATCCGGGAATGCATTGTCTATGACCTCCCTCAGCCTTTATATGAAACAGACTCAAAATAAGCGACTCGTTACAACTTAACAACATTATCTGTTAGGTGCTTTAGTAGGTACGGTCAGCAGCGGAGAAATCGAACCCCCTTGCGCTTATAAAGATTTAGATAGAGGGGTCAGGTTTCTCTGAAGCTGAAACCTACCTATATCTAAAAATTAACTGATTAACTTTAAACAACACAACACCCTAGTAATATTAAAGGGGTGGCTTAGACCAACAAAACTGAACAACTTTCACTATGGAGCCTACCTCAGGAAACACGGAAAAAATCAGCTGTCCCATACATTTGAGTCGGGTAGGCAAGGACGGCAGTTTTGTATGGGATAGCTGATTTTTTTTCGCGTTTCCTTAGGCAGGCTTTACAGTGAAAGTTGTTCAGTTTGATGGCCAGAGTTCACCGTTTCTGTTTGCGGAGGGCTGTCCCTTACACCCTGTATATTTCTGTTTATGCTTTGGTGTAAAATAAAGTATATTTGATTTGATTTGATTGTATGACACTACATTTTCTTAATTTTACTTGACACAACTCTGCTATTATTCCTGTCTCTTTCAAATTAAAAAAAGACACTTTTATTAATTTTACCACGCGTAAAATGCGAGTTTAGCAAATAAAAACAAAGATAAAATTCTATTAAACATAATTATCAAATGAAACATCTCTGTGAATCTAGTTGCTTACATTAACATTTTGTAATCAACACTTTTTGAGCCGAGATAACAATCTTGAACACTGGAGGTTAAAAAGAATGAGCTATATTCTTAATTAAAAGCGCTGAAGAAACTATTGTTCAAAAACGTTTCGTTGTCTCCTTGTAATAGAAACATCTGATGACGAATTTATGAAATACCTAGGTAACTAGCTTTTGCGAGCTTCGCGTGATTATTGAATCATCTGTCCTACGTCAAAATTGGGCGTGGAAGTGAGATAAACAATCGAGATATCTTTCATATAGTTAGGACGTTTGGATACAAAACATGGAAATTATAACTGGCTGTCTTGCTCACCTGTAATATGTACCTCTACGGTGAAAAAAGCACCCTAGCAATAATTAAAGGGGTGGTGGTATGTGTACCTATCCTGTGGTGGTGGTAAAAATTATAGAACTGGAGTGCGATTTTTGAAACTCATTCGCTGAACTCAGCAGTTGAAAATGTCAAAATTATTGAGCTCAGCGAATGAGTTTCAAAAATCGCACTCTTGATCAACTTTCACTATGGAGCCAAAATCAGTTGTTTCATACAAAATTACAGTGGTACCTACTCGAATCTGCTTTGGTTTTTATTAATTAAAATTGGTATTATTTTAGTCGTGTTAATTCATGCATCTGGTAAATAAATAAAATAGGTGCAAATACAAAATACAATACCTAACTACAATACTCAAATGTATCGGACAGGCAGATTTTTTATTCTTTTTTCAACTTTGTAGATTTGGTGAAATTGATAATGATAACTGATAACCGATCGGAGCAAAAAATCGGAGAAATTTAGGCCGAGTAAGCATTGCAGTTTAGTATGGAACAGGTGATTTTTTTTTTTTGCTCCGGTCGGTTTGCTCCTATAGTAAAAGTTGTTCAGTTTGATGGGTAGACTCTTAGTTTAAAAGGATGCTAATGATATCAATTTGAGCCTGTATAATGAATGGTTCAATGTGATGGTTTGATCATCCCTTTAATAAACAGGACCCTGTGTACACACGGCGACACATCAAGCTATACAAAACCAACATAATCTGGACGCGCGTATGTCGAGTAACGTATAACGTCGCGCGGCCAGCTTATGTTGGTTTTGTATAGCTTGATGCTTAGCTATAACTTTCTTGGTTCTTAATGTTGGTTCCCATCCCAAGCGTCTCCTCCATTCATATTTTGTAACTATCCATCTGTCCTCTGCAACAATACAGATTTTTTTTAAATTCTAACTTCTAATTATTTTAATGCGGAATAATGAACACTTAAATATACGATTGCTCTTGATCTTGAAGCCAACGACGATTGCATTGCATACTTTACATTCTCGATTGACCCACAAGTTATTGAACCAAATTTCACCGCCGCCGTCCTTTACTTTTTTCGGTTTAAATTTCTTAACAAAAACATTCAAAAATCGTAAGTTATTCATGTAGTAATTAATGATCGACATTCTTGAGTCGCGTGCGCTTCGCTCTACTGCGCACGCTCGCTCTTGCATTAGGTTAATTGGATTAAACTATTATCAAAATCATTACGAATTTTACTATAGTTTCCTCTTCATTAATTGATTGCCTTCCGAATTCCAAGACGTTACATGCTCTGTAACAATTCAATTAGAAACACTTAAATTTAAAAGAATATTGTCTGTCACAGTTGTATCAGCATATTAAAATGGATCCTGTATGCGGGTTTAAGGCTGGGCCACACAGAGTGACTGCAGGCCGACAGTAGTTGTAAACTATGGAATTATCAAAGGGAATTATATGCGAGGTGACACACTGAATGCATGAAAAAAAAATTTTTTTTTATGTATCTCCCCAACACGAGAAGTGGGGATGACTTTTTTTTCTCATCTATCCCATGTTGTGAGGTATCGTTGGATAGGTCTTAAAAATATTGTGGATTTGGGAAAACCATTTTTCGATTAAGGGATCTGTTAGCGAAATGCAAATTTTTGTTAGAGTCAAGGTTACATAGTACGCACATATGCCACCCTGGGTGACGGCTACATTCTTGCGCCATTCGGTGTAGAGACCCTGGGGCCGTGGGGGCCGGACGCCCGACAGCTCTTCAAAGAGTTGTCGTCGCGCTTGATCGAGGTGTCTGGTGACGGAAGGGCTGGCGCGTACCTCGGGCAACGAATATCCATTGCCATCCAACGAGGTAACGCAGCCAGCGTCCTGGGTACCTTCCCGCAGGACGGTGGCCTCGAGCACGTCTTCTGTTTAGTGTAAGTCGAACGGAAGTCGTGCTCGATATAGTGGCTCATTTCTTCTTCCCTTATTTGTTTTTATTTTTAATTATAGCCATATTTAGCCATAAGTTGTACATAATGTTGTAAATACCTATACCTACTCAAATAAAATCACACCTTTTCGTCTTTACATCACACATACACAAACCTCACGTCTTATGGTAGATACTAAACACAATGCAAACGTAAGTAGGACACCAAATACAAAATAATTATTGCCTATCAATATCTATATACAAAAACAAAACCAAGACAACTTTGTTGATAAATCAAATAGATATAAACATGAACGAAATTCAATTTAAAAAAAATTAGTCTACGCAATAACGAGAGTGCGTTTAACGTAATGGTTCCATTATCGACTTGTACTACAATACAAAGGTACAGCTACATTAGTAATAAATAAGTGTCTACCGTTCATTTTACTTGAGAAGTCCCCACAAATAGTCCTTAAGTCGACATCGTAACTAACAAAATAGATTGATCGCGGTGATTTTTGTAGGGAACAGACAATAAACACAATTCAGAACAGACCTACCGCACCCACCTGTCTCTACGTACAGGTGAACACAAAAGTCTTATGAAGTTCGAGATGAAAAAATATGTTTGTGGGATCTATTTATATACCAGATAAGGTCAAGAATGGTGGAGATCTATTGATCTAACCTAACCTTTGACTACCTATATAGGGACTAGTTACGCGTGTAATTCTACTTACAAACATTTCTGCCACTTTTTGCGGGGGGTGAGGTAACATGAAATCCGCAACTTTGGATTTTATTCCCAATAACTTTAGATTCTAACTTTGAATGTTAATAATCATGAAAAGTATTCTCGTGTGATTTTGAATGTTAAAAATCATGAAAAGTAGTCTCGTGTGAACCCCAAACGTTCTAAGTTCGAAATTATTGTTTCGCCATTATAGGCTGTCTCGTTTAGTGATAAGGTATAAAATTGAGTGTGAATGCACATGGTCAATTGTTCTTATATCGTGGCAGAGGGAAAATGCTACCGCAAGGCTAGTCCTTAATAATAAATATTCAAAGAATCAAACCTAACCTTTTATACCTTATTTAACTACAGGGTGTGATTATACTCATAACACTGAATAACTGTACCAAAGGAACAAAAAAAATTAGCAAAAAAATATTTCAGCTTTTCTCGTACAAACGTTCGGTCAGCTGATGGCATTTAGTATGGAAAACCAAATTTATTTTTCAAAATTCCTATAAGTTTCTTAGTGAAAGTTGTTCAGTATCATAGGTACAATTACCCCATAAAGTAATGCAACTGTTTACCCTAACACCCTGTATAGTTAAATACATAAAAGACGATGGTGATTAATTACAGCGCTTTCTTTTTCATTGTTTTTTTAGTAAATATATTTTATTTTATTATGAAATACCACTGAACTGTCACCCATCCAAAATCTGACCGGACCTGACGTTGCCAATACCCACAGCCAATACCGAAGATCCCACTACCCCAAAGAGCGAACCGCAAAAAAAATTTTTTTTTTTAAATTAATTATAAACAATTATCAATTCAATTCAATTATGTAGCTGCAGCTACCAGATTCGCTATCAGACAAGGTATTGTTCTTGTTATTAGTTAACAACACCATGTTAGGTAACGTAAAGTAAATAACGCCGCTTTCAAACCTCTATTCAATGATTCTTCTTTGATATAAATTACTCACACCAATGCACTGCAGATAATCTACGCCTCGGTGTCCAGTATGCTTTTGAACCACTAGCCAAATTTTCAGGAATGTTCAGATCCTAACGCATACCCTTAGAGCTTTATGCACACCAAGTTTTTTTTATACGCGCAAACGACGCGCGTTAACGCGCTTCAAACGACATTCAGTCGCAGCCAGTAAAGCTTTACACACTTCCACAAGTTCAACCACACTTTTAGTATGAGATACAAACGCGCGTGAAATCCGGTACATACGCGCATTACGCATCGCGTTGTTCGCGCGTTTGTTTATCAAGAAATACAACAATCAGCTTTTTGGATCTCCACAACGCCCTAAACGATACAAACGCGTTTGTATCAATGCAAACTGCTTTCTGGATCTAGACGTCGCCGCCGCCGTATACGCGAGTTCATGCGTGAAACGCCCGTCGCTTGTTCGTATAAAAAACGTGTGGTGTGCGTAGGCCCTTAAGCTAGATATCAAAACAGGGCGGCCTGACTCGTGCAAAATGGTCTAACTTAACTCGAATTTCTTTATCGAGTTGGCAACTCGGCACGTTTGCCTCATTACAATATTGGGCCGAATATGCGTTTAGCAAGCCTAAGGCCTAATTCGACCCAAATAATAACTCACATTGCAATTTGTTGCCTGGATCCAAGTGCCAATGAACATTAGCAAGCTTGCGTAGGAGCTTTCCAGTTAGGCCGAGATATCACTGTGATATGAAATGCTTGACTGCTGTTAACACAGTACTTAGTGTATTGTAAGACTGAACTTACGCTAATTCTACCTGCCGAAACAAATCCAATTGACGTGAGATTGGGTGAGATTCGCTTCGACCCCCTCCCCCCCCTAAACACCTCACGTAATTAATGGACGCCCCCCGCGATATAACTATACTACTACAAGTATAACAGAATATTCATACAAAACCTGAAAAGTAAGTAAGTAGATAGATAGTAAGTAAGCAAGTAAGTAAGTAGATAGATAGCGTAACCGGCGCGTCCAAAAAATTACGTGAGATTTGCCGAGACCCCCCACGTGAGATTGAGTGAGATTCGGTTCGACCCCCCCCCCCCCCCCCCCCCCCCCCCAAACACCTCACGTAATTAATGGACGCCCCCGTATCGATTCTGGAGAAATTGTTTTCAGATTTCACGTTCCTTTTATTATCTAACATCTTAATTAGATTAGACTAGATTTCTTCCTACCTAGTTTAGTAGTTATATCAGCTTTGACATATCGTTGCCCTGCTGCTGTAAACAAAGCCAGCCTTGTCACCTTCAAATATTGTGACTGATTACCACCGCATTCAACACCTAACACTACCAACTCCAAGCACCTGTTGACAACAAGATTGATTACTCTTTTGTCCGCCTTCAAGTCCGTAAAATTTAATTTAGCGAAACAACCTGCCCAAAGCCCAACCTACAGAAGTAAAGAAAAGTTATTGCCATCTAGAATACCTTGCGTCAATCACCGAACCCTATTTCCATTTCGGAACGGTTTGTTGTGATCGTAATTAAATTAGAATCACTTTTTGATAGCCACTATAAACGTTTAGAGTAGTTATGCTGCAGTAGGCGGATAGGAACGCAGCTACTAGTCTTGGGGCTGTCGCATGCTATGTAAATTGAACAAATAATAGCCCATTATAAGTAGGTACTAGATCGATATGAATTTATGTGAGATGTAAGGCTGGGTACATATAACGTGGGGCAGTGAGCCATGGCTTCAGCTTGATAGGCGCTGCTTTTAGTCGATATTAGTTGCCTCGTGTTTCTAAACAGTACGAGCTTACTAACGTTATTTGCAGTTTATCTATAAGAAAATAACTTATAAAGAATAACTCTTGCATCGTCACATAAAAATGATTGCTTTATTCAATATTTTGTCACTATCATTAATAATAGTAGATGTATCCAAAAATATTATCCAAAACCGGTTTCTTCCCCTGAACTTGCCCTGGAGTGCAATTTTAGACTCAGCAGTTGAAAATGTCAAAATTACTATGGAGATAGGCATCTTTCTACTGCTGATATGACTTTCAAAAATCGCACTTCTGAAGTATGATTTTTGAAAGTCAAATCAGCAGTAGAAAGATGCATATCTATCAAGGTATATTAATTTTGACATTTTCAACTGCTGAGCTCAGCGAATGAGATTCAAAAATCGCACTCCTGAACAACAACATTCAAATAGTGCCAGTAACATCCTCACTTTAAAATAATGTATTTTTGCTAAAGCGATCAGGAGTGAGATTTTTGAATCTCATACGTTGAACTCAGCAGTTGAAAATGTATGAAGATACGGTAATGTATCTTTCTACTGCTGATTTGACTTTAAAATATCATTTTCCTGGAGAATGATTTTTTCTCCATAGTAATTTTGACATTTTCAACTGCTGAGCTCAGCGAATGAGTTTCAAAAATCGCACTCCTAAATCATATTACGATATACTTAGAGCAAAAAGAAAATCATCTGTCTCATACATTTGAGTCTAGTATTACAGTTTAGTACGGAACAGCTGATAATTTTTTTTTTTGGTCCGATCTGTTTGTTCCCATAGTAAAAGTTCAGTTTGATGGGTAGAGCATGTAGTTTAAAGGTTAATGATACTTTTCCTTACACCCTGTATAATTTCATAGATTTTTCGTTGTCACTTCATCTAGTCTAGTTACAAACAGTACCTAACACGGGGTACGTAATAACATCGATTGATAGACAAGGCACACTTGTTGGCTGCGTGTTACCCCACAATAAATTACTAAATAGCCCCTTGTCTGGCTCTAACCTCGTTCCGTTTGAGAATATTTCGATTGAGATATTGGGCCAAGCACGCAGTGTTGGGCGTGGTCCGCCCTCTACTATGAGCTGAGCTACGTTTTAGTTGGCTACTTAAGAGTAAGCGCCAATGCAGTACATGTAAATGTTAAGACATTTACATGTACTGCATTGGCGCTTTATACACTACTAGAGTTTACCTGCGACGTCGTCCGCACGGGTTACTGTCATCGTAGCGAGATTTTATTTATTTATTTATTTTTTAGACATGCCAACGGTACACAAGTAAAACAGTATATAAATAAATGAAGAGGACAATATTCTAACGTATGTACTAATAACATGCATGCGACAGCACTCATATTTGACAATGTTGTCTGTATCAAAACATTTATATTAATTTAGGTAGAAACATTCCAGAAGAACATTTCCAGACAAAAGAAGATTAAAACAAGGTAAACAAAGACTGAAAGTAGGTAAGAACTAACTAATTGGTACACCGTTTGGTGATGACCCTGGTTGCAGCATCTTACGCTTCCACGATGATGCCGTATCATTAAATATGTCTAGCTCGAGATTATTGCCGATTGTATTATATAATTTTTGCATTCTGTGAAGGGGCGCGAAACTTCCTACATTTGTTCTAACGAGGCCCGGGTTAGATGTGATGTTACGCGGTCTGACATTTAACCTAGGAACAGAGATATTAACTTTTGCCAACAAACTAGGCTCCGAGAAAGTGCCTTTAAAGAGCTTTTGCACAAATCTAAGGTCGAGATAGTCCCTCCTTTTCTCCCTGCTATTCATCTTAAAATATTGCAATCTATCTGTATGTCATTACCAATGACATTTTAAGTCTAATCATATGCTTTCAAACGCAGGACTTTTTATCAAAATCCGAAGCACGGAATCATTTTTCTTTTCAGAAAATCAGGTGATTCAGCCTGCAATGTCGCGGATTAACGCTAGTATTATATAGAATTCAAATAGATAACCCTTATTTGGTAGTGAGATCATTAATCTATTTCAAAACAGAGGATTTTATCAATTCGACACGTATTTTCTAATGTGGACGTTCGCATAGATTGTTGGCGCGTCATTCCTGATACGTCTTGTAGTGATCATCGCCTGATCGTGTACGAGTATATTCCACGGTCGCAACAAGTTCTGCCTGCTTCATTACCTAACTATAGTTATACGACTAGAAATGCTGATTGGTCATTGTTTGACTCACTCTTTGTCTCGCTTGCTGATGGTTTTACTCGGTCGGAATTGACTCCGATTGAGTGCGCCGACTGAAACATTTAAATTTTGTGCTGACGTAGCTTTGGGACGTACAAGTGCAACCTTAACACGTAGATGTGATTGGTGGAACGATGACTTAGTTAGACTTCGTAGAGTGTTTAGGCAAGCTCGTAGAAAATATAATAAAGTACGTAAATCGGATGCTACCTCGGAGGATCAACTGGTAAATGCGATTGGGGACCTTAGAACTGCTAAGTCTCACTATCGTGCTGCCGTTCAACTGTCTAAGAAACAATTACTGCAGCGTATGGTAGCAGCACTCGAGTGGGAGGGGCCGTGGTCTCCTCTTTATCACGAATGTAAAACTAGCAAAACACCTGCTTCTACATATTTTTCAAATATAAAAGTAAATGACACCCATACTATCGGGGTCGAGGAGACGGCGGCTGCTCTTTTAGGTTCACTAATTCCGGATGATTCACCTGAAAACGACAGCGATTATCATCGTGAAATAAGAATGAGAGCTGCTGAATTGCCTGAAACACCATCTTCTTGTTTACCGTCTCTTGATGAACTGCGAAATGTCGTTGGATCTCTGCCGGCGGGTAAGGCTTCCGGTGAGGATAAGATTTCGAATCGGATGATCAAGGAGGCTTTTAAAGTTGCCAG
Source organism: Agonopterix arenella (assembly GCA_927399405.1). Taxonomy (NCBI): domain Eukaryota; kingdom Metazoa; phylum Arthropoda; class Insecta; order Lepidoptera; family Depressariidae; genus Agonopterix; species Agonopterix arenella. The sequence continues at coordinate 9,178,566 of OV656710.1, forward strand.
TGAGTCTATTCTAACAGTTTTCAACCGTTGCATTGCTGGGGGAGTTTTTCCTAACTTATGGCGACGTGGTTGCATTAAAATAATCCCCAAAGCCGGTGATAGGCCCCCTGATGATCCGAAGTCTTATCGACCTATTACCCTTCTTCCATCTTTGGGTAAACTCTTGGAACGCCTCGTTGTCCCTCGGTTAATTCCAGGAGGACCTAAGTTCAGTGACAGGCAATTTGGCTTTACCATAGGGAAATCGACTTCAGACGCGTGCTTACTTGTGAGAGAGGCGGTAGAGCTCTCTGAATATAGCTATATCGTCGGTATATTTCTTGATATTTCGGGTGCCTTTGATAACGCATGGTGGCCAATGCTTCTCCTAAAGCTCAAAAATAGAGGTTGTCATCGGAACATCTACTCACTTATTTATTCTTACTTTACGAACGGAGTTTCAAAGTTGAGGCTTGGTCACCATGTAGTGTCCAAAGTGCTGACACAGGGCTGTCCTCAGGGCTCTGTCCTTGGACCCTATTTATGGAATATAGGTTTTGATGATTTTCTGACACTTCCTTTCCCTCAAAGCTGCTCGCTAATAGGATACGCCGATGATGGTCTCCTGCTTATGAGCCCCAATTCCAATACTAGAGTAGGTATCGAAAGACTGGCTAGCAACTGCCTGCAGCAAATAACAGATTGGGGATACAGAAATCGTCTTCAGTTCGCCCCGCATAAAACATTCCAACTATTGCTCAAAGGGATCCTGAAAGTACCACCACGAATAAAATTTCAAGGCATTAATATTAAAAGTAAAGATTCTGTTTCCTATATATGGCTTTCATTTGGAACGTAATTTTAGCTTCGTAAATCATATCAAGACAATAGGAGAGAAAGCCAAAAGTAATTTTTTGAGTTTAGCGCGTATTTCCACCTCGACATGGGGTCTTTGTTACAAAACACTTAAAATAATATATTCCGCAACATACCTCGGGTGCATGTGTTATGGAGCCACCTTTTGGGCAGATAGGTCGGCTATTGGCGCTGCGCGCCGTAAGTTACTTCAAAGTCAACGTTTAGCCTTGGTTTTCCTGTGTAAAGCGTATAGAACGGTCAGTACCGAAGCTCTCCCCGTTCTAGCGGGGGTGGTTCCCGTAGACTTGGAAATACAACGCCGCGCGGCCAATTACTTTCTTTCAAGAAAAGTTAGTCATAACTTCTTAAAACCTCGCGACCGAAATAGAATTAGTAAATTATTTAACTTTGATTGCAACATCTTTGATGAACTTTTATTAGACTCGGAACTACGGTGGCAAGGGTCTACAAAGGGTCAACATCTATACCAATTTTTTCCATCTGTTCGCGATCGTCTAGACAAAGCGTGGCTAGAGGTAGATCACTGCGTAGCCCAATTTCTTACTGGACATGGTAACTTTAAGGGAAAGCTATTTTATTTTAAATTGGTTGCGTCACCTTTATGTGAATGTTCTGTTGACAGTAACGAGTTCGAACAGACCGCTCATCATATTCTTTGGGAGTGTGAGCTCTGGTACGCCGAGCGCCAGACCATGCTTGACTCAATAAAATCGTTTTCTGGTGTCCCTTACTACATGCATCTTGTTGCGACTAGGGATAACTTCCGTGCGTTCAGATGTTTTTGCCATACTTATTACTGGAAGCAAAATAGGTCATAGTTTCAGTACAATGTTAGGTTCCTATTGTTTTATTTTATATTTTTGGTGCTTTTGCGGTCGTGTCTTCAACACTGCCATAAATGATCTCTTGAATTGGCTCTCTAATAGCCATGTTTTTTCCTTCTTATTGCTGTCTCCCGTTTGCAATGGAGGGAAGTCGGATATTTCGTTTTCCTACTCCTCCTATCTTCTTTGATTAATTCATTGCGAGTTCCAAGACAGATTAGAGTCATCCCCCGGGCTCGCTGGACTTCATTGTCCAGTGTTGTGAATGGTCGCCGCTGTTGATCCTGGCTTACAGGAGTTACAGCGGTGGGAATGTGTGGTGGGCCTAAGCCCGATAAAAAAACAAAAAAATTCGACACGTATGTAATAAAATTATTGAACTTAATAATGTTCGTATAGATGCGAACGTAAAAGTCATCGATCGGCTGCAATATAATTTTTTACTTTCTTAGTTTTGAAGTCGGTTTTAATAAGTTTTGGTAAGTAGTGACGACAACAATACGTATATTCTGTATATTATTTATTTATTTTATATTCGAAAGATTTACAGCATTACAATTTTGTTAGTATTCTTATATAAATCTAGACGCCAATTAAAAATGTTCAGCTTTAAAAAAAAAATGAAAAAACCATTATTAAAATTATATTATACCTATGCCACACGTCTCGTTTGTGTTACATGATAGATAGGAAAATAACAATAACGAATATTCAGATCAAAAACGAAACAAAATAATTAGAATCTTTCACTGACGGTCACTGCTTACTTAGTTAAAATTTTCACAGGGCAACACAAAGAGTAATCTATACTATTATAAAACTGTAACAGGAAGTTTGTCTGTACATTGAAGATATTAACAAAAAAAAAGTTACGATATGGTTTTTAGGTGTCCCTGATTCCATTTCACCAATTTTTGGATTTTTTGTCTGCCTGTTTGTTTGTTTGTTTGAACGAGTATCACGCAAAAACTACTGAACCGATTTTGATGAAACTTTTTTTGTTTGATAGCTTATGATCTGACTTAAAATCTGGTATATACTTTGTGCGGACGAAGTCGCGGGTTAACGCTCGTATATTATAATGTTAATTACCGGAAATGTATACAATGCTGAGCCAAAGGAATGTGTAAAATAAATGTCAAAAATTATTTAATGCACACATTTCTTATATGAAGTTCAAAAATTTTTGAAAATGTATAAAAATTTGGTAAGTAGGTCATTAAATTTTAAAACAAGAATGTTTTATTTGCTAATTATTAAAATTGTGCGGACGAAGTCGCGGGTTAACGCTCGTATAAGTATATTAGAAAAGAGAACCCACTCGTGGCAATATTATGCATCCACCTTATGTCAAATTGAAGGCTTGCTAGCGCCATCTATGTTTCACTGACAATAATTCAACCTATACTATACATACCTACTTATATCTACTCATACCGATGCATATTATTGTTTTGAATGCTAGATTTCGTTCAATCTCGCACCGATCGAGTGAAATTCCAGTATCTTTACTATTCCTGTAATCTAAACATTATTGGTAAGAGAAAAACAGAAACTCCAGAACATCACTAAATCGGCACGAAATTGAACGAAAACTACAAACAATTCACGCATTACGCAAGATAGGTAGCCATTTTGTGAATCTGTCATCTGTCAATTGACATAGACAATAAAAATGTTTTTTTTTTCATAGTTCTGCGAAGTAGTTAATAGATGGCAGCACATTCTATGCAAACTGAATCGGAAAAGGCCACCAAAAGGCGACTGTCCTCCGCCTGGGGCAACAGTTCCAACGCAGCAATGTATAATATCTTTGCGATCTTGCTATTTACACAATGAGTTCGGACAAAGGCACTTGGTAAGGGTAACCACTAGCTTTGAGGTAATTTGTCTCCATCTCAGTATATCATTTTTGAAAGGCTGTTTATACGCGTTTCACTGATCATTTGCGATACTCTATTCAAAAATGTTTTGTTTGATTTTGTAACATACTTACAGACGGATCGATTGATCTACTTTACTCAAATTATTTACGTATATTTTTTTTATATTAGATTTGAGAAACCTCCTCCTTCTTTGAAGTCGGTTAAAAAGTATCCTAGGTACCTAGAATAGTCACTCGCAGCAGCTAGTAAATATTTAATGTTTTTTTTAAGTTTTCAGACACAGACCATATTCCATACTGGTCTTTGTTTTCAAACAACTCTTCTTTCGAGTCGATGGCATATCATTGAGTTCGACTTGCCATCCATGGTGTTGAAAATATTTGGCACCGTATGGCCTGCCACATACAAGGTGTTACAAAAATACAAATAAACATTTAAAGGGGTGGTTATACTTCTAGTTAGTTTTAAAATCTGATGTTTCATACCAAACTACAAATCTTCTTCTTCTTCTTCGGGTTCCTCTCCATTACTGGAAGTTGGCAGTCAGCTCTGCATATCCCTGTCTATTTTTCGCCAAACGAAACAGCTAATCTACTCGAGCTAAATGTATGGGACAGCTGATTTTTTTTCGCGATTTCGATTTTAGTCCCATACTGAAAGTTATTAAACAACCCCATTAAAAGTTTTAAATTTTTATTTTTACTTTTGTAACACCCTGTACTGTAGGTATATCCGGATGATTCGGAATTAGGATTTTATATGGTTTGGAATTACGAAGGCATCAACTCCATACTTAGCCAAAAAGCGAATCGAGCCGCGCTCAATGTGAACAGACGCACGCCGTTGGCTCTCCTTTTTCAACTAAAATTGCAATTTGGCAGGCACAGTCGCTAGTAAAAGCTAGTTTCCATACGTTTTGTCGTGATTTGCAGCAGTCTGGAGTGCAATTTTTGAATCTCATACGTTGAACTCAGCAGTTGAAAATGTATGGAAATATGTATCTTTCTACTGCTGATTTGACTTTAAAAAATCGCACTCCTGGAGTATGATTTTTGAATGTCAAATCAGCAGTAGAAAGATACATATTTCCATAGTAATATTGACATTTTCAATTGCTGAGTTCAAAGAATGAGTTTCAAAAATCGCATTCCTGCTAGTATTCCTTGTATGAAATCGGTTCAGCAAACAGTTAAACGTTAAGTAGGTCGTTAGTTTATGAAAACTAACAAACAAACAGACGTCGTAATCACTTTCGCATTGATACTATTAGTGTGAATACCTATTTAGACTTGCTGTTACATTCTGCCGACGATAAAATACCTATATACTTAACTACAAAGTTTTGTTATCGCGCTATCAGTCTATTTATCTAAAATACAAAATTACCGAACTGGTTATTCAATAAAACTGTATAATCCAAACAATTCGACCTTTAACGAGATTGACCTACATTTTGACCTTTTGTACCACGCCCGTAGCCATTAGCTATCCAGTTGTTAGTAAACTACTAAACTCAACTCAACAACAATCATGTCGAAAGATCTGGGCCACTATAGTAGACTATATCCCACTATTTTTATACACCAGAAAATTGTCAAGGGAACAATTTTCTATAAGGAACAGGGTCGAAAAACGATTTTTTGTTGATCATTCATACAAGAGTGCCGACTATATAGCCCAGTCATTATACGGTTTGAGCCGGGACTAATTAATAATTGATTTTTTTTCGGTATAATATTGAAGAGCCAATTTAAGCCTAGAAATGTACCAAAATTAAAAAAAAATCACGTCATCAAAAGTTCCAATTTTAAAATTTAGCTATTATCTATTTAATGCTTTACCATTATCACAATACTTCAAACATGATGTAAATATATTTGGCTTCTAAGAAGGTTTTGAAAAATACATTCGTATTTTCTAATAAATACCTCATTTTTTAAATTTCAATGCATAGTTTATTGATAAAAAATAAGTTATATTGTTAAATCTAAGTCAAATGAGTGCATTGGTATTAATATTATTAATTAAAAAGCATTCTGGGAAACACAATTTTGATTTCTATGTTGCGTAGCGATTTTTATTTTAATTTGTTTTAAGATAATCTTTTTGTCACTAAATGGTTCCGGTTACAGTTTAAAAGTACAATTAATAATTACTCCCTACGCCGCCTAAAAAAATGTGGCATCCTTTGGAAAACTTGGTCAGTTTCAGTAATTAACTGAAACTGAACAACTTTGGACAGGTTGTAATTTTGAAAATGGTCGATGGGGCCGAAGAGTTCTCGAATGGCGACCGCGTACCGGAAAGCGCAGCGTGGGTAGGCCCCCCACAAGGTGTACGAAGACCGAGTGAAGGTGGCGGGAACACATTGGATGAGGGCAGCGCAGAACCGGTCGTTGGTGCGATCCTTGGGATCCAAGGGAAGCTTATGCCCAGCAGTGGTAGTCCATCAGCTAAGATGATGATGATGATGCATTTTGTAAACTTAAATACGCAACTTTCTTAAGACAGACCATCAAACTGAACAATTTTCACTATAGGACTAACAGTGAAATCGCGAAAAGATAACAGCTGTTCCACGCATTTGGGTCGAATAGCCAGCCACTGAAATTTTATATGGAACAACCAAAACACATTTTTCTTCGCGATTTAGATGCTTAGTCCCATAGTAAAGGTTATTCAGCTCTGTAGCTACTCACATATTTTTTTCTTTATCCTACAGGAATACTATTTTGGGATTCATATTCGATACCTCTTTCATAGAATAACTAAATTATTCTTGTGCCTCTTTTCCCCATTATGCTTTGAACAAACTGAATAGTTTCTGGTATTTTTTATTGAGTTACCTACTAGTATATTGTGGATACAGCCACTACAGCTATATAAAATATTTTGGTGTGCCTAAGTAAATGTACATAATCTAAACTATTATAAAACTGTAACAGGAAGTTTGTCTGTACATTGAAGATATTAACAAAAAAAAGTTACGATATGGTTTTTAGATATCCCTGATTCCATATAACCATTTTTGGATTTTTTTCTGTCTATTTGTTTGTTTGTTTGTGCGAACGAGCATCACACAAAAACTACTGAACAGATTTTGATGAAACTTTTTCTGTTTGATAGCTTAATATCTGACTTAACATAATTTGTGCGGACAAAGTCGCGGGTTAACGCTCTTAATCGATAATTGTATTGACATGACATTGTAATAATTAATTCAGAGCTGACATTATTGTTGGTAATTTGTGAGTAATATTGTAATTATTGTTACGAGCGCTAAAGTACCCTTTAGACGGGCAACTGATCGCTGCTTTCTGTCAAGGCCAAATAACTAAACTTTTTTATCTATTTCCGGTTACCTTTGAAAAGATCTGGCTGGCAACACTATTTCAGACTGGCTGGGACTCAGTGTGACCACTTTTAGTAGATTTCTAATTTTTGGTAGATTTAGAGCAAAGAGAACGATAATTTAGTAGTGGGAAATTGTTTTGTAGATTTTGGTAGAAATTCGGTATTAGAAAATTTAATCGAAAATGCAAGGATTCTGGAAAAAAATCAAAGCTGGCAATACAAATAGCTGAGAAAAAAAGCTTCGCGTTCCGCTTGCGCAAGCGGAACTTCTAGTAAAGTTCTAAGATAAGATAAATATTCTTTATTTGCACACCAAGAATATACAAATAAAATTTATAACAAGAACGAGAAGGGTAAGGGCGATTTCTTCCAGGCAACTATAGCGTTTTAGAGTACAGCAAAATTAATCGTACGGCCAAATTTTGTTTTTTTACAAAATATGGTTTATAAGATAGGTAAAGAACCTGTACCAACTATAAACTTGCATAGAGACCAATCAATATTTATTTAGATTTATCTCGAAATTGAAGCATCCATGTTACAAAGTGATGAAAACCGATAGAAAATTATACAAAAATGCGAAAATAACATGAGCTTTTAGATAAAAATGATAATATTTTGTTCTAAATCGTGTTTTATACTAAATTTTAATGGTACCTAATATAAATTTAAAAAAAGAATTTGAAACGGGACTTGGTAGATTTTGGTAGATTTCATCCGTAATTTTGGTAGATTCTCTGAAAAAAAAAGTGGTCATGCTCACGCTGCCTGCTGGGTGCTGGGGCTTGGCAACACTAACTAACTACCGGCCGGCTCAATTACTGAGCGGAGCGGAGGCTTTTTGATTCTTTATTTTATGTACTTGCTTATTTTGTCGCACAAATCTAAAAGATTGTCAAATTTTAACTATTGATCAACTGATTTGCTGGTTCGGACTGCGGCGTGGAACATATCTCCAAGAAGTAACATCAAGGTAAATAGCATTCCATTACAAACATGGTGAAATAGATATGACGTCATGTTTTGCCGAACTGGATTGGATTAAGTAGGTACTCTACCCACACAATTGGGAAGACTTTAGTGCTTCTGTTAGTTTTTAGCATTTTTTTCGGATTATATAAACCAAAACGGATGGAAAACAAACTTCCTACCAACATTTTTTTCGGAATTTTCTAACAAAAGTTCAACAATTTTATATACCTATTCAACCTTGGATAAGTTATATGTCAAGATTGCCAGTCGAAGCTACAAAAACGTAGAAAAAAATTGTAACCAGTATTTGCGTCTAAACCCTATCCATGTACACAGAAATAATTAGTATGGCGCCTTACGCCCGTTTTGTTTTATACGGTAGAAGCATGAGGCTCTTTTTAGACATATACTTTTTCTAAGTATTCAACAATCAAAATATACATCCAAGGTAGAAGGTGCGTAGCGTACTCTGCGTACACCATTATATTATGTAGGGTTAGCAGGCTTAGCAGGTAAGTAGGTAGGTACATAGTTAATTCAACTGTTTTCAACGTGTCGTCGGCGTCGTTAATTTATTATTTGGCATTCCCCTGTGGAAAAGATGACACTCGCAACTTATTTTTAGTCATCCGTCATAAAGTTTGTTTTTGTCACAGAACATTTTGTAGTTTGTCTGTGTCAGTATTTCCGAGCGCTTAGGAGCCGTTCAAATATTACCTACGTAATATTACCCCCCCCCCCCCCCCCCCCATCTCCCTTGTCAGCAAAAGTAAGCAAAGCTCTTACCCCCTCCTCCCATGCTTACGTAAACATTTTTCAATTATAAATGTATTTTTTTTTATATTATAATTATTATGTTATAACACTGACAGAGGAAATTTAGAAAAGTATGTTGTGATCAGGAAGCTGGGAAAGATAGCCTTTTGTGATCGGCAAAGCCGATTGGTTGGCCGGTCGGCCAAAACAGTCTATACAACTATGAGCCACAGATAACCCCCAATAGATACCGCATGATGAAAATTTTGTACAGGCCTTGGCCTGCACCCGGACTTTCGATGTTCAATATATGGCCACTGTTTCGGTCCGCATTTCATTGTAATAGAGTTGATATTGGATCGAAAACGTTCACGCAATTGCGAAGTTCGAATGAGCGGGTAGAGGCCCAGAAGTCGCAATTTTTGGAGGTAGGGGTGGGTGGGTAGCGGGGAACGAAATCATGCAACGTGATTGGCCATTTCAAGGTCGCACTACTCCCATCTCGCTCTACCTCTTTGCTTATATCAGTGCAAAATCATAGATGTGTGGTGCGCGTCGGCGGCCTTGTATGCGGTATCTATTGGGGGTAATCTGTGCTATGAGCGCATCGTTTTATTGTACAACATTGAGAAAAAATGCGTCAGTGAATTCCACAGACATCGCAATATACCTACGTAAACGGTTCAATTAGTCCTTGACATTGACTTCTATTCAACAAACATTTACGGTTTATTACGGTTGTTTTGTTATTAATTTGGTACCTATTATATTTGATATTAATCTGGTACGTACGTAATGTATGTGCACTGATTATACCACAGAAAGTAGTAGGTATTAAGATACTTACCTGATTTTGACACTTAAGGTGGTTTCAGTCCATACAAAAGTTTGACGCACAATACGCGTAGACGGAATTAATAAAAGTCATATTTTATATATGGAAAAATAGTTAAGAAAATCTAGTTGCCGCGTCACAAACAACATTTGCAATTTATAATATAATTACGAAGATATAAAGTTTTTAAAATTTTGTATGAAAAATTTCAAAGATTTATATCTTTGTAATTATTTTATAAATTGCAAATGTTATTTATGACGCGGCATCTAGATTTTCTAAACTATTTTTCCATATATACAAAATTACTTATATTAATACCGTCTACGCGTATTGTGCGTCAAAGTTTTGTATAAAATTGACCCCTCTGCAACCACCTTAAGAGGATATTCTTGATAAAGCGCTTCATACAAAACGAAGTTACGTGCTAGTAAAAGTAAAAAAAAATGCTGTTAACACAATCTAGAAACAAATTTCGATACCTTGTCAGATTTCCGGTTGAATATTTAGTTCCAAAGTTACCGTGGCTCGAAAGATTTTCATAAAAATCAGAAATTAATTCTAGCATTGAACATTACCTTACTTACATTTACCGACCGACACAGATATTGGTTTCTACAGGGTGAAATTGATATCATTAGCATCCTTTTAAACTAAGAGTCTACCCATCAAACTGAACAACTTTTACTATGGGAGCAAACCGATCGGAGCAACCTAAAAAGTCAGCTGTTCCATACTAAATTTCACTCTCGACGCCCGAGTTCGCGACTCAAATGTATGCAGCACCTGTTTTTTTTTTGCTCCGATCGGTTTGCTCCCATAGTAAAAGTTGTTCAGTTCGATGGGTAGAATCTTAGTTTAGAAGGATACTAATGATATCAATTTCTATATAGATTGTGTTAACTATTTTTTTAAAACTTGAATTAACTTCATTTGTATGCAGCGCGCTCGGGCGCCCTGGCTTATCTTTTTCTTTATAAAAAGGCTTCACTATTGTTTAATTCGTCGACTTGACGATATCAGATTAAAATAGAACGCAAAATACATTATATCGATGAGGTAATTTGGTTTTCCCCAAACACTTTTATTCAGGGCAAAAAGCAGTGTTCTCCGATAACGGGATACTGTTCTTAACGTAAGATTATTTAAAAAAAAAACCTTAAGCCGCACATTATTTCGATCCAAGTAAGCAAGTAAGTCTTTATTTTGATATACTTATATACTTAAATAAAATCTGAATTTTTGGTAAGAATGCATGGCCTCTTAAGGTGGTTTCAGTCCATACAAAAGTTTGACGCACAATACGCGTAGACGGAATTAATAAAAGTAATATTTTATATAAGTATGGAAAAATAGTTTAAAAATCTAGTTGCCGCGTCACAAATAACATTTGCAATTTATAACATAATTACGAAGATATAAAGCTTTTAAAATTTCGTATGAAAAATTTGAAAGCTTTATATCTTCGTAATTATTATATAAATTGCAAATGTTATTTTTGACGCGGCAACTAGATTTTCTAAACTATTTTTCCATATATACAAAGTTACTTATATTAATACCGTCTACGCGTATTGTGCGTCAAAGTTTTGTATATAATTGACCCCTCTGCAACCACCTTAATGAAATAACATTGTCATAACTTGAAACATTATGATAGAATAGAGAGGTAATAAATAATAATAGTACCTACTAACCGTTATTATGCTTACCCTTTGACTACTTATATAGGGACTAGTTACGCGTGTAATTCTACGAACAAACATTTCTGCCACTTTTTGAGGGGGGGCGAGGTAACACGAAATTCGCAACTTTGGATTTTATTCCCCATAACTTAAGATTCTAATTTTGAACGTTAAAAATCATGAAAGTAAAGTCTCGTGTGAACCCTAAACGTTCTAAGTTCGAAATTATTGTTTCGCAATTATAGGCTGTCTCGTTTAGTGATAAGGTATAAAATTTTATGTAAATGCACATGATTAATTAATATTATACCGTTGCAGAGGGGAAATGCTACCGCAAGGCTAGTCCTTATAATAAATAGTCAAAGTGCTTACCTAATAGATATAATGCATGACCATCCTATAGTACTTTGTACCTAATAGGATGGGTAATCATGGAACATTTAGCTATATGAAAAAGGGCTCATGGTTTAGTTTTTATAAACTTTCATAAAGCTACAAAATATCTGTTTGTGTTATAATTACTTATAATATGTGTTTATGTGTTTTTTGTGTAATAAATACATTTATAATTTTTTTTTTAATATGAGGTTAACAAAATTAGCTGAAACTATTTGATCAGATATTGTTCCTTCGTTTTCGTAGAAACGTTTCATCTCATGTAAAAACCTTAGATAAATTAGCTATAAATTACTTCTGAGTGTTTTAGAGTTAGAAGGCAATCGAGGCGGATCTCCATTCTCCATTGTTCGTAAATATTTTAATAATTAGCAAATAAAACATTCTTGTTTTAAAATTTAATGACCTACTTACCAAATTTTTATACATTTTCTAAAATTTTTGAACTTTATATAAGAAATGTGTGCATTAAATAATTTTTGACATATATTTTACACATTCCTTTGGCTCAGCATTGTATACATTTCCGGTAATTAACATTATAATATACAATACAATACATACTATAAATATTCATGTTTGTTCCCACTATCCACAAATTAAATAATTTTGATTTATATTTTTTATCTACTTTGAATTATCAACCTTTACAAATAATCCTTCAAACAATTTGCATCGCTTATGCTCACGACTCTATTCCCCGATGGGAGTAAGATCGCAAGTAATCGCTTATATTCTAAATTATACTTTAGTTATATTATACCTAGGTACTTATATAAGGTCTAACAAAATTAGCTGAAACTATTTTAAGGGTATACTCAGACCATCAAACTGAACAACTTTCTCAATGGGACCAATATCGAAATCTCGAAAAAAATATCTGCTGCCCCATACATTTGAGTCAAGTTGTGTTTGCAGTTTTGTATGGGACATCCAATTTTTTTTTCGCTATTTCGATATTGGTCCCATGGAGAAAGTTGTTCAGTTTGATGGTCTGAGCATACCCTTAAAATAGTTTCAGCTAATTTTGTTAGACCTTATATATTATGTATTTTCTGGGATTCCTCTCATTTAATAACGTTCCTGTAGCATGCGTATAATTAGAATTATATAAAAAAGGATTGCAGGGATCCTAGAACAATAGGTACGTCAGTCAGACCAAATTAACAAATCGGTGAAACTATCCAGATTTTTTTTTCAATTTAAAATAGATGATGACTTAAAAAGATTTCGTCCAAGAACATTGAATATTTTGATTCCGTCAGATTAGATGGAAGATTCCTGAGACAACACAGAATGTATGCATGTGAATTTTCTATCATGTACACATATCATGGCAAGACATCAAGCTATACAAAACCAACATAAGCTGGCCGCGCGACGTTATACGTTACTCGACATACGCGCGGCCAGCTTATTTTGGTTTTGTACAGCTTTATGTGTCGTATAGGTCTTCACGGAGGTATACATAAACAAATCTTTTCAATAAAACACCGAGCTGGTGTTGCGCTGGCGTAGGTACCCGCGAATTCACACGATAGTTCTTACAGAAGGCGACGTCTCTTTTTATTAATACTATATCAAGTAAAATTGGTCCTGAAATAGTGCCTCTTGTTTGTTTTTGTTTTATGTAAATTCGAACGCAAATGTCTACGTATAATCGTTAGTAAAGAATTGTTTTCATTCGTTAGGTACATACATAACAGAAAAAAAAACATGGAAAAAATATAAAGGTGATGGCCGAGCCCTAAATTTTTTACTGCATAATATCATATTTCTGGTTTCAGCTCGTCAAAATGCCACCGCTAGTCCTAGAGGGCGATACGCTGGGCAAGAGACAGCAACACTACAATAAACTTTTGAAAAAAGTAATCGCCGGAGAGATACCATCTCAAAAACCAGAAAAAAACATCGCCGAAGAATTCGATGTAGATAACTTTTTGAAAATCGATATTGCCTGCAACAATAAGGATGTGGAGTACATACTGGAAGTGCTGAAGAGCGAGGACATGCTTTACGTGTCTCGAGCTATCAAGCGATGCGCCTGGCTCATCACCGACCCGCAGTATGCTCACATCATCAACCCTGAGTATCTTCACTCTCAACTGTTCCCGCTGATGACCTCTAAAGCAAGTAGCAAACTGATGCTACAGATACGACTTCACTTAAGAGACGAAACACGTGTGGAAGGTTTTTATAATCACTTTAAGGACAACTATCCCAAAACCGCATTTAAATGGTTGCAATATTGCTCTCTGTCATTCATAGAAAAAGAAATTGTAACTTATCAGAAAAAACTTGGTACAGACATACCTTGGTCTTTATTCAAGCGTCTTTGCGAAAGGTCTTTCACGTTTTTGAAAATATTATGTGAACTAGACTGTGGCTACGATAAGAGATATATGTCTGACGCTGCTATGTTCCTAATAAATACGCATACTGACCAATTTTTAAATCTTATAGAATCCTTTGAGTATTACTATCAACCTAATTTAAGTGCTAAAGCTACAGAGATGATAATGAAGAAATGTCCTCAAAGAATTATGAATAATTTCGATATGTATAAGGATATGATTGATTTGGAGACGTTTGGAAAAATGCTTAAAAAGGAAGATATTAAAGATTTTCTTTTGAAGCATGTCCAGAACGAAAAATTGCAGTCTTGGTTTACTTTTGATAACATAAAGTATATTGTACGTCATATGCCTAAGGAAGGAAGATTCGAATTCTTGAAGAAAACATTTATCGAAAAAGCGAAAAAAGTCGATAGCGAGGAAATGGTACCTCTTCGGACCTCGGACATACAATACTGTTCGTCGTCCTATAGTGCTCCAACCAGCTCTGCGAATATATACCGCTGGTATCGGTTTGCGCCGTTCGACTTAGCGTTTACGGATCTAAAAAAACTTATTCGCTCAGAATCCTCTCCTGAGGAAAGAAATTCCATGCTAGCTGTTCTTATTTTATGCGCTGGTCGTAACACACAACACACGCAAACTGTGCTGCAATACTATCACGATAAACATATCAATGAGCCCTTTAAGTTCAAAATAAAATTTGTTAACAAATTGCTTTCACAGACTGCGACTCACAGATTCGATGAAAAAACATGGAATATTTTGAATAAAATATTTTGCAGCATGGAAGTATACATAGAATCAAACAATAACGTGCAATTCTGCATTGAATCCATCATTGTATACAAAGTTCTTCGCAACGAAAAAGTACCCGAGACAATTGAAAATAAATTTAAATTTTCTTCCTTAAAATCAAAGCAAGATAAATTCAACAATGAAGAGAAAGAAAAGATTTTCAATTATTTACTCTGTTTTCTTAGAAACAAGATGCTGAATGAAAGTATAAGTCACGAAACTGAATTAAAGGAAGCTGTTGGACTGATAGAGAATGTCGTATCTTTGTTAATAGACTGGAAGAAGGATCTGGTCGAATATCCATGGGTACTAAACGTAATCAAACAACTAACCAAGATTCAAAAAGAAAATAATTGGAAAGTAGACTTAATGCCATTGTTCAATAAGAACAAGTCATGGAGGAAGCTCATGTTTGAGGAATCTCTTGTGATGTCACCTTCCGAAAAATCATGTCTCAACGCCTTAAAGCACGATCCTGGGCTACTGACACGTCACAACAGCGAGGTTGAAGCATTAAGGCGCAACGATGCCGTATCACTAAGGAGGCTGCTCAGCAAGCTTCGTGTCTACTGGCCACAGACACTGGCCAGCGAATGGACTGACTCGTACCTACTACGAATTAATGAAGCTGGAGGACACAAATCACTAACAATCGGTCTCTGCACCCTCCTCCCCCAAAACCGACTGCAAGAAATTTTAAACAAATATGCGCCTACTGAATCTAAGATAAACTGGAGCGATGAGGAGGAGCTCGTGCTTAGTCTTCGCAAACACTTTGCAAAAAACGCACATTTGGCTAGACCTCTTCTAACCCCAGATGACATTTTACCTTATGCTCAGGGAGATTACCTGCAATATGCTCTTCCCTCGATCAACGCAATACTTTACAATGTCAGTTCTGCTCGTAGCCGCCAATACATCCCGAAGCTACTGGACGCACCGGTTTCTTTACAGAAACATGGTATACGACTCGCCTTCACGAAACTTAACGCTACTGAGCTCAAGGAAACACTACCAAACATTTGGAAGTCTGCTAAAAATCTAACAATCAGAGCAGTGCTTTTTAAAACAACTTACGAACTATTATGTAAAGAGAAAACACCATCAATGATTGAAGAAGTATGGGAAATACTCAGTACGTTTATAGACAACCTGTCTGTTGATGAAAACAAAATTATATTCGGAATACTGGGTAAAGTTGAAAAGGTTCCTCTTATCGTCCGTGGGAAATATTGTATGAAAAGTCACAAATATTTGAAGACATTGCCGGCGAAAGCGAATTGTGAAAATATTGTACAAAAAGTTGTAAAGTACACAGTTCATATAATGGAGCATTTAGATGCGGACTTTGTTGCTGAGATATTGCTTGATGGTCTTGAAAAGAAATTCACTACGCAGCGTTATGTGTATGAGGAAATAATGGTTTCTTATTTACTCAGTGCTAGAACCGAAGAGTCTCAAATTGGACAATTCGAAAGAGTTCTTGGTCCACTTCTAGATCGCTCTTTTGCTTTGTGGAATTTAAAAGTTGAAGATTGTTATTTCGTCAGAAGTAATGTTAAGGATTTGCTAAAATGTTTTTGTCGATTATTTATCAAATTAGTTTTTGAAAAAAATATGGTTATTCCGATCAAAATGTTCACAGAAATACTTAAAAAGTTGGAAGGAAAATTGCCAGTGGAACACCATTATGTAATGATGAGATTTTGGAAACTGACTGTACAACTCGTAAAAATATTGGAGGAACATAAAGAAATGGTTTCAACTATTCGTAAATCAGAATCTATTCAGCGTAAAGATGAAGATTATAACAGCCGATCAAACAGGGTATGGAATGAGGTTTTCATAAAGGCATCTGCTAAGTTCGCCGAGAGTTGTCTACAATATTTGAGGGAAGACATTGAAATGTATAGTTCGTCTGTTTGGCTGGCCCTTGCAGACGCTTT
This sequence comes from Agonopterix arenella, assembly GCA_927399405.1. Taxonomy (NCBI): domain Eukaryota; kingdom Metazoa; phylum Arthropoda; class Insecta; order Lepidoptera; family Depressariidae; genus Agonopterix; species Agonopterix arenella. The sequence goes on from OV656710.1 coordinate 9,195,230, forward strand.
AATCGAAATGTTTAGCAGCTTGGAGTTGAATCCAGAACCTTATTTGCATATTATAAAATATCTGCTACGCGAAGAATTCATAGCAAGCTATTTGTTAGCACTCAAGGCTTTACCAATTTTATACGTTTTAAATACAGATGAAGAAAATGCATTATTTAAGGAAATACGAAAAAATTTATACTTACATCCATCACCAGAAGTTAAAATACATTATTGTCGTGTATTTAAGTTAGATCAGGACTTTGAAAACAATATTACTATAAAGTAAAAATAATAATACAAACATTTTGCTTTTGCCTAGATTGGTTAAACGGTAGTAGGTATTTTCCATAAAAATAATAAACTAAAAAATCAATCAATCAACAATTCTTTATTTTACACCAACACATAAACAATAAAATACAGAGAAAAATACAAGAGGCACAAAATAAGGCAGTCTTATCGCTAAGAAGCTATTTTTTACAAACGAGGAAACGGTGAACGAAAAAAAGTAGGCAATGTTTCCAGAAAAACGATCAAGAAGGAGCAGTTATCGGTAAATAAAAAACAAGATGCAAAGTATATACAAAATAAACCTATTATAAATACATAATATACACATAGTACATAAGCATATAAGATACAAATAATATAAAAATAAGATTATGTACCTTCTAATTTCGTTTTATGTTTTAGCACAGATAATATAATACTATACACAAAATCATTTTTTTTTTTTTTCGAATTGACTAATACAGCATTGCTCAGGGAGCATCGACTGCTTATTACTGCGAACTATGCATTTATGCTCACGTCATTATTGTGCCACCATATTTAGAGATAGGTATTGCATATAGCTATTGTACTACCAGGCATAAATCTTTGTAACTACCAATATCCAATAAAACTAATTGGGTCAGTTAATCTATCAACCCTCGAAATGCGGTGCAAACGTTTGCAATTCTGTTGCTCTATCTAAACTATTATAAAACTGTAACAGAAAGTGTGTTTGTACATTGAAGATATTAACAAAAAAATAAGTTACGATATGGTTTTTACCTGTCACTTACATCCTGTATGCTAATGTGTTTGCAAATATTTTCAAAGTAAATGTTCGCCAAGTTTACTATAAATATGTTTAAATATATCGCGATAACCTCATCGGGAATTTTGCTATGCTGTATTTTATACTATTAATAATTTTATTATGTAGTACATTGAAGTTTAGTATACAGGATGTCCCGTAAACCGACGTCAACCCGGTGGATGCTGATTGGTTAGTTCATGCCTAACCAGAATATACTAAAATAAAAAAAATCTGTCAGTCAATCAATCAATCTGTCAACATTTTTCTTTAGGAAAAGGTTCTTAGTTTTCGAGATAAGGACAGTTTTACGAAATTCATGAAACTCTTTACCTTAGTCACTATTTTGAGTGCCACGGCTACAAATGTTCTATGCAGTATCTGTGTTAAAACTGTCAATATCTCGAAAACTAAGACTCTTTTACAAAAGTAATTTTTTTATATTCTGCTTAGTCATGACCTAACCTATCAGCATCCGCCGGGTTGACGTCGGTTAACAGGACACCCTGTATATGTACTAAAGCGGTTCAACTACCTACGTCAGTAACTATTAATTTAATAATCTTTGCTAATACCTTCTATAAGATCGTTCTTAATATGCAGACACTTGTTTAAGGCGATGATCAGACCGTCAAACTGGACAACATTTTCTATGGCACCAACATCGAAAACGCGAAAAAAAAATCAGCTGTTCCATACAAAACTGCAGACCTACTTGAGCCAAAGTATGAGAGATTTTTTTTACTATTTCGATGTTGGTCCCATCGAGTAAGTAATTGTTCAGTTTGATGGTCTGATCATACCCTTAAAAATGTGTCAGCATATTAAGTGTATATCCAATTATTATAGGGTTACCAACTGCACTAAATAGGTATAGGGTAAACAGTTGCATTACTTTAAGGGGTTATTTTACCCATGATACTGAACAACTTACCATAAGAAAACTATGGGAAATTTAAAAAAAAATCGACTTTTTATTTAAACGCTCGATCAGCTGTGTGCATTTAGTAAGTAATTCTAAAAAAATTATTGCGTATTTCCTATACGTTTCTTAGGGAAAGTTGTTCAGTATCATGGTCAATCACCCCTTAAAGTAATGCAACTGTTTACCCTAACACCCTGTATAGTTGTACAATGTAGTATTTCTGTTAATGATGTGCTCTGTCATACTACCTATTCTATCGGAATCTTGGAATAATACATAGGTAATAGGTAAAGTAACAAAAAATTATGTACTAATGCAATCACAATTCCAAACACTACCTACTTATTTCAAATATTATTGATTTTAAACATGTTACAGCTATGTTGTGCTATTTCGAATCAAATTAAAGATTGAAAAATTTGTCTCGGGCGCGACATAAACCCGCACTCTTCCAAACCGGGGAATAGCGTTATCCAATTTCGCCACCGAACCAGAGAACGAAATTGAATTTTCATTTTTATTTTCTTTAATTTGATTCGAAATAGCACAACATGGCTGTAACATGTTTAAAATCAATAATATTTGAAATTGGAACAGGGTTTGTCATCTATATCGTATGAATTCCAGTTGTAATGCTGGACTTGCGGGTTGGTTAGTATGTAATAACTACCAGTAGATGGCGCTCACGTCCCCTTAAGACGTAACAGATTGAAAATTTCGTTCTCTGGTTCGGTGGCGAAATTGGATAACGCAATTCCCCGGTTTGGAAGAATGCGGGTTCAAGTCCCGCACGAGACAAATTTTTCAATCTTTAATTTGACTACCTACTTATTTTACATAGCTACATATTTACTTAGTTCATTTATTTTGTGCTTACTACCTATTATAAACATGTAAATTTATATTTCCACCAACCTAATCTAATGTAAAATTAAGTATAGTCAATAAGTTATATTTATAAACTAGCGACCCCGGCTTCGCACACGTGCATTCCTCTTGAATCACTCTATCTATTAAAAAAACCGTTGCGTTGTTTTAAAGAACTAAGCATACGCAGGGGCAGACAGCGGAAAGCTACTTTGTTTCATACTATGTAGAAAGATAGATAAACAATTTATTTGCATAAGTAACACACACATCATATTACAGTTCATAAGTTTACAAAACAAGAAGTATGTAGTGAAGTGATAGAGATGATTACTGTTTTGATGTGACAGTGCTATGCAGCTGTGGCAGTAACTAATAGAATATAAGCAGTATTTTTGTAATTCATTATTGTTATGCTATAATAATATGTTATAATATGTACCTAATAAAGCCTTGAAGTAACGAAACGACTATTTTTTATAGCCTGTTTCAACACTTCTTAGTTCTTGTTATCTTATGTCACAGTTGTTTTAATATTTTGCAAATAAATACCTATGAAACTATTTTTTGTATAAATGATAAGTGAAACGATCTGTCAGATAAGCCAACAAGAACTTTCTGAGAAGTGGTGAAACAGGCCCTTAGCCTATGAAATAATAAGTCCGTCAAAATATTACTTACCTACTTAAGTACTATATTAATTATTATTCTGAGCCTATTATGATGCCTTGGAACACATGGACACTTGGACATTTTTCTTAGTTAGGTGTGTTAGGAGGCCTTTTACCGATCAGTGGCGCCCTCATCACAAAATTTTAAATTTCTCAAGATAACCAAAAATAAAAAAAACTAAAAGCCTAAAATCTATTTATCTAAACTATTATAAAACTGCAACAGAAGTGAGTCTGTACATTGAAGATATTTACTAGAAAAAGATTCCGATATGGTTTTTAGTTGTCTTTAACTTCAAATCGACCTTCATTAGAATGTTTGTTTGTTTAATCTAGAATCAAACATTTTAACAGGTTCTTACCGCGTTTTGGTATATTTTTATACCAAAACGCGGTAAGAACCCGTTAAAATGTTTAATTCTAGATCAAAGAGTAATATAAGTATATTAGAAAAAAGAACCCACTCGTGGCAACATTATGCATCCACCTTATGTCAAATTGAAGGCTAGCTAGCGCCATCTATGTTTCACCGACAATAATTCAACCTATACTATACATACCTACTTATATCTACTCATACCAATGGATATTATTGTTTTGAATGCTAGTTTTCGTTCAATCACGCACCGATCGAGTGAAATTCCAGTATCCTTACTATTCCTGTAATCTAAACATTGGTAAGAGAACAACAGAAACTCTAGAACATCACTAAATCGGCACGAAATTGAACGAAAACTACAAACAACCCGTACATTACGCAAGATAGGTAGCCATTTTGTCAATTTGACATTGACATAGACAATAAAATCTTTTTTTTCATATGTCTGCGAAATATTTAATAGATGGCAGCACATTCTATGCAAACTGAATCGGAAAAAGCCACCAAAAGGCGATTGTCCTCCGCCTGTTCTAGATTAAATAATAACCGCGTGACTCAAAAACTGTTTGTTTGTTCGAGCATAACGCAAAAACTACTGAACCGATTTTGATACCGAAACTTTTTTGTTTGATAGCTTATGATTTGACTTAAAATCTGGTAAGTACATAATTTGTGTGGACGCAGTTGCACGTAAAAGCTTGTATACGTACAATAATGTACTGTTTTTACAGACCAATTTTTCTTCGAACGCAGCAGACCACTGACATAAAAATACTCATAACTTAATTAAATGAACCGATTGCCATAAAATAAAGCCTAAAAGCTCTTTGCCTATATTTGTGAAAACCACATTTAAATAGGTTGAATAGTTTTTAAGTAATGCGTGCACAAACAAACAGAAAAAAATTCTAAAAATAGTCTCAATGTATTCCATTAGGTATCCTAAACTGCTTTAATTAATATTTTTGCAAATAATCTTCAATATACATCCACGTCGTTTTTATTATAGGTATGTACTTAGGAAGGTTTTTTTATGCAAGCCAGCTTTAATATTACTCTAAGTCAAGCTCTATGTTTATATAAAAACCACATCAGAGCAGACTCAGTAGTTTTTGCGTGATGCGTGCACAAATAAACAAACACAAAAATTACATGAATGGTCTCAATCTCAAAGCATTCATATCCCTCAAATTATATTTTTCTCAAATATTTTCAATTTACAGATACGAGAAGTTTATTATGTTATTAATACCTACATTTATTACGTACTTAATACCTGTAGATAGATGACGATAGTCGGCACATTTAAGTATTATAAAATAACCAAATTATAAGTAAATAATAGTGAATTTCAAGGCAAGTTTACATTTCCATATTGTGTTAACCATTTTAAACTAATGTGTTTTGTTATAAGCTCAAAAAATCGAAGTGTGTAATGTAAGTGTTATGATTTTGTGAACCCAAGTCAATCCATATTTGACAAATATCGTATTTTTGATTTCAGCTTCTCACAATGCGTCCGCTAGTGCTAGAGGGCGATACGCTGGGCAAGAGACAGCAAGACTACAATAAACTTTTGAAAAAAGTAATCACCGGAGATATACCATCTCCGAAATCCGGAAAAATCATCCCCGAAGAATTAGATATAGAAAACTTTTTGAAAATTGATATCGCTGACAAAAATAAAGATGTGGAATACATACTGGAAGTGCTGAAGAGCGAGGACATGCTGTACGTGTCTCGAGCTATCAAGCGATGCACCTGGCTCATCACCGACCCGCAGTATGGTCACATCATCAACCCTAAGTATCTTCACTCTCAACTGTTCCCGCTGATGACCTCTAAAGCAAGAAACAAACTAATGCTACAGATACGACTTCGCCTGAGAGACGAATCACGCGTGGAGGTTTTTTATAATCACTTTAAAGATAACCTCAAAACTGCATTTAAGTGGTTGCAGTATTGCTCTCTGTCATTTATAGAAAAAGAAATACTAACTCATCATGAAGAAACAATGAGAGATAAGCCTTTACTCAAACGTCTTTGTTTGAAATCTTTTACATTTTTGAAAATATTATGTGAACTAGATTGCGGTTACAGTTACATGGCTCAATATATGATGTTCTTAATAAATACACATACTGACGAATATTTAAGTCTCATAGAATCTTTTGAAATGCGCTACCGACCCAGATTTGGTGCTAAAGCTACAGCGGTGATAATGAAGAAATGTCCTCAAAGAATCACAAATAATTTTAATGAGTATGTGGACATAATTGATTTAGATACGTTTGGAAAACTGCTGAAAAAGGGAGATATAAAGGATTTTCTTTTAAAGCAATTTAAGAACGAAACATTAAAGTCTTGGTTTGTTTTTGATAACTTAAAACATATTGTACGTTATATGCCTGAAGAAGGAAGATTCGATTTCTTGAAGAAAATATGTATTGAGAAAGCACAAACAGACGCTGAGAAAATCGTACCACATCCATCTGAAGTCTGTTCGCCTAAACCCTCTGTGAACTTTAGAACATGGTCCAAAACCCCTCAAGCCAGCTCTGCAAATATGTACAGTTGGTATCGATTTGCACCGTTTAATGAAGCGTTTACGGACATAAAGAAAGTTATAAGCTTGGAATCGTCTCCTATTGAAAGAAATTCTTTGCTAGCTGTGCTTATGTCATGCGCTGGTAGTAACGCACAACACACTCGAACTGTGCTGCAATACTATTACGACAAACACATCAATGAGCCATTTAATCTCAAAGTACAATTTGTTAATATCGTACTTTCACATACTGCGACTCACAAATTCGATAAAAAAACATGGAATATACTGAATAATATATTCTGCAGCATGGAAGTTTACATAGAATCAAACAATGATGTGCAAACCTGCATTGAAACTATCATTGTTTACAAAGTTCTTCATGACGAAGAAGTACCAGACACAATTGAAAATAAATTAAAAATTAGTTCTTTAAAATTAAGGCATGGTAAATACAACAACGAAGAGAAAGAAAAGATTTTTAATTATTTACTCGGTTTTCTTAAAAACAGGATGCTAAATGAAAGTATTAGCCACGAAACGCAATTAAAGGAAGCTGTTACTTTGTTAGAGAATGTCTTATCATTGTTAATAGACTGGAAGAAGGACCTGGCTGACTATCCATGGGTACTCAACTTAGTCAAACAATTCGTTAAGATTCAAAAAGGTAATAATTGGAAAGTAGACTTACTGCCATTGTTCAATAAAAAGAAGTCGTGGAGGAAGCTCATGTTTGAAGAATCTCTTGTGATGTCACCTTCCGAAAAATCATGTCTCAACGCCTTAAAGCACGATCCTGGGCTACTGACACGTCACAACAGCGAGGTTGAAGCATTAAGGCGCAACGATGCCGTATCACTAAGGAGGCTGCTCAGCAAGCTTCGTGTCTACTGGCCGCAGACACTGGCCAGCGAATGGACTGACTCGTACCTACTAAGACTTAATGAAGCTGGAGGACACAAATCACTAACAATCGGTCTCTGCACCCTCCTCCCCCAAAACCGACTGCAAGAAATTTTAAACAAATATGCACCTACTGAATCTAAGATAAACTGGAGTGATGAGAATGAGCTCGTACTTAGTCTGCGCAAACACTTAGCAAAAAACGCACATTTGGCTAGACCTCTACTTCCACTGGATGAAATCTTACCTTATGCTCAGGGAGATTATTTGCAATATGCTCTCCCCTCGATCAACGCAATACTTTACAACGTTAGCTATGCTCGTAGCAGCAAATACATCTTTAAGTTATTGGATGCACCGGTTTCTTTACAGAAACATGGTATTCGACTCGCCTTCATGAAACTTAATACTACTGAGCTACAGGAAACTTTACCAAATATTTGGAAGTCTGCTAAAAATCTTACTATCAGAGCAGTGCTTTTTAAAAGAACTTACAAACTATTGTGTGAAGAAAACACGCCATCAATAATTGAAGAAATATGGGAAATACTTAGTGCGTTTATTGATAACCTGTCTGCTGATGAAAACAAAGTTATATTCCGAATTCTGGGTAAAATTGAAAACGTTCCTCTTGTGGTTCGGGGGAAATATTGTATGAAAAGCCACAAATATTTGAAGTCATTGCCGGCGAATGCTAATTGTGAAAATATTTTACAGAAAATTGTGGACAGCACAGTCTATGTAATGGAGGATTTAAGTGAAGATTTTGTTGCAGAGATATTGCTCAAAGCTCTGGAGAAGAACTTTACACAGCAGTTGGAATATAGGGAAATATTGGCTTCATATTTGCTCAGTGCTAAGACTGAAGGTGCGCAAAGAAAAAGATTCGAGAGAATTCTTGGTCCACTTCTAGACAGGTCTTTTGTTTTGTGGAATTTAAAAGTCGATAACAAATGTTTTATCGTTAGGCATAATGTTTGTGAGTTGCTTAAGAGTTTTAGTAGATTTTTTATACTATTTGTTTTTGAAAAAGACATGGTTTACCCCGTCAAAATATTTAAAGAAATACTTAATAAAATAGAAGGAAAATTAATAGTTGAACCCCATTATGTAATTAAGAGACTTTGGAAACAGACGGTACGTTTTGTGGAGATATTGGAAGAACATAAAGAATTGGTTTCAACCATTCGGAAATCTGAATCTATACCGCCAAGAGATGAATATTTTAGCAGACTTTCTGATAACACATGGAATGAGGTTTTCATAAAGGCATCTGCCAAATTCTCCGAGAGTTGTCTACAGTATTTGAGGGAAGATATAGAAATATATGGTCCGTCTATTTGGCTTGCCTATGCAGATGCTCTGAAAGAAACGTGTTTCACTTTGAAAATGAGTTGTGAAGCCAACTTACACGTTATAAAATCTCTGCTTCGTCAAGAATTTATCGAAAGCTATTTGTTGGCGCTCAAGGCTTTGCCAGCTTTTTACAATATATCATCAGTTGAAGAAAAACAGTTACTTAAAGAAATTCGGAAAATAATATATTTACATCCATCGCCAGAAGTCAAATTACATTATTGTCAAGATTTTAAACTTTTGGATCAGGACTTTGAGAACAATATTCCTATGAAATAGACAAAACTAAACAACTTTTTAGTGTTCCGTACCAAAATAATGAAAAGGGAAAACTTATGGAGACACCCGAAATCCTCCCTAGTTTTGATTTAAGGGCTAGTTTTTGTCAGTACGATATTGTTGTGACTTCTACGTTCTACTTTAGTTTTTAATTAAGTTACTTAAAAAAAAAGTTAATATGCAAGTATTTCTGTAGTTAGTATCTAGTGTTAAATGGAATGCTCATGCATGTGTGCATCAGTAAATGTATTTCGAATCTGAAATGATTGTAGAAGCTAACTTGAATACCTACATATTACTATCTCTGTTTCATGCAAGTAGTAGTAAGTTTTAGGAATAAGGATTTTTTTGTGCCGGCTTTAAAGCCTCATCAAACCTGCTTTGGGGGCGCTACAATAGACTTTTAACCTTTAATAACAACATTGCAAACGTACAAAAATATTTTCTAATGATTTTTCACAACATGGCGAGGTGGTTTTTTTCTGGTCAGGCTTTATATTACAGTATTTACTTGGTAATATCTACGTAAAACTGTTCTTAAAAGATTAAGAAAAAATCATTAATTAACAGTAAAATTGGTGGATATACTTATTAAGGAATTTCATACCAAAAGTAACTCCCTAATGTACACACGGCGACACAACACATCAAGCTATACAAAACCAACATAAGCTGGCCGCGCGTAGGTCGAGTAACGTATAACGTCGCGCGGCCAGCTTACATTGGTTTTGTATAGCTTGATGTGTCGCCGTGCGTACCGCTCCATGTACGTAGTATATTAATTACTCTAAGCCTTAGCTACGTTTAGCCTATAATTACATAAATATTAAGTTTTAGTCATTAAACTTTTAGTGCCTAAGTAGGATACAAAGCTCTTAGCTAATACTAAATGGTAAATGGTGTCACATTACTTAACTTTAATATTTACTAAATATAAAAACGTTTAACGTTTTTCACGAGTTCGGTGTTAGTCCTATAGTAAAAGGTGTTCAGTTTGATGATCTGAACTGAAGCATCCTCTAAAGTGTGTAACGCGTTTAATTTTACACCCTGTATAATGTGTCACAGTTCGATGTAGTAATTCATGATCATGAGTTAGTACCTACCATGTTAGTAAGTAGGTACCTACAATTGTTGAATATCACACATCCGAATTTGTATACAAATAATGCATTAAGATCCATAGAGCCATAGAGTTTGTGCCACTTTCTGTGAAATTTAAAAATAGCACTCCAGTTGGGCTTGTAATCCCCGACAAAACGAGAAAAAATCGAGATGAGCCTACAGTCTGACTAGTATACAGGGTGTTAGGGTAAACAGATGCATTAATTTAAGGGGTGATACCAAAACCCAAGATACCGAAAAGGCCCAAGATGCCCATAGGTGTACCCAAGATACTGAAAAACGTTCTCTAAGAAACCTTTAGGAAATACGCAAATTTTTTTTTCGACCTTTCATACAAACGTTCGATTAGCTGATTGCATTTAGTATGGAAAGTCCAAATTCTTATTCGCGAATTTCCTATAGGTTTCTTAGTAAACTTTGTTCGGAATCATGAGTACAATCACCACTTAAAGTAATGCAACTGTTTACCCCAACACCCTGTATACGCTGATGCAGGATAGTATGTTTTAGGTACTTGTACCTATTGCAGATTTCATGCAAAACGATACATAACTACTTAAAAATAAAAACCGGCTTTAAGGGCTGCGCCTGAGCTGTTCCATGTCCAGTTTGCAACATGGAAATGTTTTTATTTATTATTTTCAATAAGACAGTGTTATTCATATTACTTATAATAATGAAATATAATCTACCTATTTAGGTGTTAAATTGTTTTTTTCAATCCGACCCGCCGATTAGTTTTCAACTTCATAAATAAGTATAAGGACCTGTTTTATTTACCACTTCTAAATACATTTTTTTTCTGGCTTTGCCTTCGCATTAGCCATTGACCATTGATGTAAAAGTTTGGGAAACAACATGGAAAGGAAATAAGTTCTTGAATAGTTTATATGACAGATCGTTTGACATTTTATCTTTCATACGAAATATGTAATACGGTCTGTCTGATAAGCTAGAAATGGTGAAACAAAACTCAATGATATTTTACACAAGATATGAATTTCATAGAAATTTCACAGACAGGCCTCTCGCTCGTAGCATTGCTTGACGCGAACTAATGAAAGAATACCCACTGCGCGCGCTACCTGCTTCTTTTCTTTATGGAATAATACCATTACCCTAAGTATTATATTTTCTCTTTTCAGATTCCCAACATGGCTCCTCTGACATTGCAAGGTACAACCTTAGGTGAAAAACATAAATACTATAATAAATTACTACAAGAAATCATTACTACCAAGAAAACTGTAGAATCAGAGGACTTGAATTCTGGTAAAGATGATCTGAACAATTTACTAAAAATCGATATCGCCTGCAACAATAAGGATGTGGAGTACATACTGGAAGTGCTGAAGAGCGAGGACATGCTGTACGTGTCTCGAGCTATCAAGCGATGCGCCTGGCTCATCACCGACCCGCAGTATGCTCACATCATCAACCCTGAGTATCTTCACTCTCAACTCTTCCCACATATGACATCTAAAGCAGCAATCAAGCTTCTGAAACAAATAAAGCTTCAATTGAAGGATGAAATACGATGTGAAGAATTCTACAAAAGTGAAAACGACGCGCAAAGAGCTGTAAAATGGCTTCCTAATTGCTCAATTTCTTTTATAGAAAAAGCAACTAAACAACATTCGGAAATAATAAAAACACGGCTTTTCAAACGGCTCTGTGAAAGATCAATCACAATATTAGAAACAGATATAAAAGCACACTCATCACACACTTACGGAATTCGACTCGCAGCAACTAAATTCCTTCTGAATACAGACACTGAAAAATACCTAGACCTTTTGGAAAAACTTCCTTATTATCAATGTCCCAAATTCAGTGCAAAACTAACAGAAACCGTTATGAAGAAATGTCCTGAAAGAATCATTGCGAAATTCGAAGTTTATTACCAGTTCGTTCATTTACCTACATTTGTTAAATATATAAAGAAAGAAGATGTGAAACACTTCTTGTACGAACAAGCGAAGATTGGAAAACATTGTTCATTCTTACGGGAATTTGAAAACTTGAGATGTTTAATTGGAGTAATACCCGTAAAAGAACGTTTTCCCTTCGTCAAAGATGTTTTTATCGATAAAATACATAAGGAGACAAAAGAAGTGGAAGATAAGGAAACGATTGGTATGAGACAGTTATATTGCATACTGGAGCCAGTGGTAGAGGCTTACAAGTTTTACGAGTTTGCTCCATTTGACACAGCATTCACTGAAATAACTAAACTTATTAATAATGAAACACGGTCATATAAAAAGCAACAAATGTTTGAAGTACTGATGACTTGCGCAGGTCGGAACCTACAGTACACTCACAAAGTGGTGAAATATATTCACGACAAACACATATACGGTAGTCTTGATAATAAACATGAGTTTGTTCATACTTTACTGAAGAAAACTGATGTCTATAAGTATGATCAAAAATCTTGGGAACTTTTGAACGATTTGTTCAAGAGTATGGATGTATACAATAAACTAGGAAATGATGTGCAAGACTGTGTGGAGACCATTATATTATACAAGGTTATCCGTGGGGAAATGGTGCCCGAACACGTTGAGGAAAAGTTTGAATTTAATACTATGAAGAATTACCAGAAGAAATTAAATAAATTGGAGAAAGAAAAAATGTTCAACTATTTGTACAAATACATGTTAATGAAAATCCAGAAGCAAAGTATTGAAAATGAAGAAGAATTTATGGCAGCTGTTAAATTACTGATACAGCTAATGGAAATACTGATTGATTGGGAGAAAGAGATTCTTGATTACCCTTTCGTGCTCAATAAAATAAAAAAGTTCATTCAACTGAAAAAGGATAAGTCGTGGAATGCAGATATTGAAGATTTATACAACAAAAATAAATCCTGGAGGAAACATCTGTTTGAGGAGTCCCTTGAGTTAAATCCATCTGAAATAGTTTGTATAAATTCCCTGAAGCACGGACCTGAGCTATTGACGCGTTACAAGAGCGAGGTGGAGGCGTTGCAGCGCGACGAAGCCGTGTCGCTGAGGAGGCTGCTCAGTAAGCTGCGGATCTACTGGCCGCAGTCACTAGCCAACGAGTGGACATCCGCGTATCTCAGTAGAATGGATCAACAAGATGGAATCAAGGCACTTACGCGCGGATTGTGTGCTCTGCTGCCACGTCAGCCCCTACTAAAAATTATTCAAAGATATGCTCCAAAACTAGCTAAGATTGACTTCGGCGAAATAAGTGAGCTCGAACTTAGTCTGCAAAGGGAAATAGCTAAGAACATGCACACTGCTCGGCCGCAGCCTTCTCCTGACTCTATTTTGTTATATGCAAAAGGTGATTACCTTCAATACGCTCTGCCTTCGCTGCTTGCAATATTTTACAATACCAACGCTATTGCCGCACAGAAACACATATTTACATTTGTGGACGCGCCTGTTTCCTTACAAAAACATGGCATTCGCTTTGCATTCTCCAAATTCCAGACTGACGTACTGAAAAGTCTTTTCATGAATATTTGGAAACAGACCAACAACGCTACTATTAGATCGAATATTGTACAGTGTACTTTCGGTCTACTTTGTAGAGAAACAAATTCTTCGAAAGTCATAGAAATCTGGGGTTTGCTAGAAGCGTTTATCGACGCTTTATCGTATGACGAAGATACAGCAGTATATCTTTTATTAACTGAAGAAAATGTAAGGAAAGTGCCTCTTGTAGTTAGGGCAGATTATTATATGAAAAGTTACAAGTTCTTAAAACGCTTACAACCCAATCTAGAGGGGGAAGACGAAAAAAAATTCCAGTCTTACATCAGTTACTTAGCACAGTATTCAAGAAACATAATGGAATACCTTCCGTCGGATTTTGTTGTTGAATTGTTACAAGAACATATTACTGTAAATTGGTTAAAACCTCCATATTATTGTGGCAATTACCAAAATATAATACCGGTTATATCCGCGTATGTTCTGTGCGTAAATGACGAACCAACTCAGACAGAAAGATGCAATAATATTTTAATTCCCTTAATAAAACAGTCGCTTAACTCTTGGAATGAAATTTATGAAAGAAACTACTTTATGAGAACAAAAACAATGAACTTTCTTGAACAACTAGGTTCTGATTTAAGAGACTATGTTGTAAAAAAGAATATGATTAATCCTGTTAAATTATTTACTGATATACAAAGCATGTTTAACACTCTGCCAGTGTCCGATAACTACGTTATGTTAACGACGTGGAAATTAACCGTAGAACTGGCAAAGATTATTAATCTAAATAGGTCCAACGATAACTGGGATGCAAAATGTGCAAAAGCAAGTCGCGAATTTGCTGAGAAATGTCTTTTATATTTAAAAGAAGACGTGAAACTTTACTTTCCGAATATTTACGCGGTATTCTCCAAGGCTTTACAGAAAATTGTAAGGCTTCTTCCTACAAGCACAGAATGGGACATTTACAAACATTTTGTAACAGACCGAAATTGTATACATGCTTATTTGGTTACAATTATGCTGTTCCCACAATATTTCTCTGCAGAAGCAGACAGTAAAGCAGAAGAATTACGTAAAGAAATTTTAAAACATCCTTCTATAGAAGTCAAAATGCATTACTATAAAAAAATGGGTTATAAACTCAGATAAATTAACAGGAATTTATCGGAGGTCATAAATAAAGTGACTGTAGAGTCTAAGAGTAAGAGTGGTTTGCAGCTAACAAGGGCTTACTTAACACATGTTTAAATATGATATGCCGTCACTGTCATTAGCAGGCATGTATCTGTCACATACTCTTAAGGGAAGCCACCCTAAGGACTTGCGCGTATTTAGTGAACGTTTTTTTCCCTCACACTGCTCATATACTAAATTACAGTGACGACATCATCATACTTCTACATGTAAGCCTCAGGTTAAGGGGGAAGAGTAAGGAGGAGGCCTTTGCTTACCAGTGGGATGACATAGGCTACCGAAAAAAAAAACCTCAGCTTCAAGCCTATATAATTTTTGGTGCAAGCCACCTACCTAGAGTTAGTCGAGTGCAAATAAAGTAGTTAATCCCTTAAAATTATTCGCACTCGACTAACGTACCTAGTCGCCTATAGTTCGAACTATAGGCATTAGCATTAGAATAATTATGTGTGTAAGTATAACATTTTGTTGTCCAATGTTTTTTTCTATAAAATATTATATACTACCTACTTATAAGCAAATGACTCAGTATATAAGAAACATACCTACCTACTTTAATGTATGAGCGTCAATAAAATTGTAACTTAATTGCAAAATGTCCATTTTGTATTTAAATAGGTAGGTACATAATCATTTTAATATGTATTAGCACTAGGAGTAAAACATAGTTGTTAATCAATTTTATATGTTAAGAACATAGATATAGTAATGGTTAAAGTTAAGAATGTAATTGTCTGTACCTAACCTATCTTAATGTGGTGTTGATAAATTGAAATAAAGTTGAAAATAGCGTGCAAGAGATTCCTGTACCTGTGACGTGTTCGCATTTATGTCTTGCACGCTATTTTCAACTCTATTTCAAATATTATTGAGTTCGAACAGTTCTCAACTAGGTGTGCGCTGACCATAAAACTGATAATAAATTGATATCATTATTATTCATTTGAACAAAGAGTCTACCCATCAAAGTTTCACTATGGGAGCAAAAATCTGCTGTTGCAAAAATTTGAGTCGAGTAGGCATTGCAGTTTAGTATGGAACAGGTGATCTTTTTTGCTCCGATCGATTTTCTCCCATAGTAAAAGTTGTTCAGTTTGATGGGTACTCTCATAGTTTAAAAGGACGCAAATGATATCAATTTCACCTTGTAGATGTATCTACTATAAAGGATAACATGGCCCGCCCCCGATCATATAAGTCGCGGCAGGAATCTCTAGCGCTGACCTTGATTGCGCTGACCGTATGTACAACACACTATGCACTATTTTCGTCTAAATAAACAGATTCGAGTGCTAGAGTGCCGTGCCGCGAGGTATACTGATAATGTTGAACCGATCTATTTAAGCATTCGTGTTTTTTTATACTTGAAGTCCGTCTCAGCACACACGCATGCGTTGTGAGACTTGTTAACACTTTGGAGGTGCAGGTCATGTTCTAGTAATAGATCTCTACGCTCGGACAAATCTTATTATGAACTCTGATGCTTCTCTGATGATGAGTTAAGCCGTAGAATACTACTTCAGAACGGTCCTTCTCAACTCTGATCTATCGGGTTCACAAAAAAATTATCATCCGAGCGTAAGTGAAACCCCGGTTAACATAGATAGCAATTAAATTATAATTTACCTAACTTTGTTTTATTTAGTTAACTTCTTAGTTTGTATGCTTCAATACAAATTTAGTGAAATGGTACGTCTTTTTTTATTTACCCAGCAGTGCGACATGCATTCGATCGATCGAAATTATAGGTATAATAATTAAACCTAAATGTGTTAAAACATGGTTAAAAGCTTTATTCATTCTAAATCCAAGGTTGTATAACATCACAAACAAATACCATTTAGAATTATAAGGAAAAAAAAAGATATTAGAAAAAAAATTGACTCATCTTTATCTTTATACCTTTTCCAGCTTTCTTTGATGCACGCAGGAAGTAGGAACAGTGTGCGCCAAAAAAACAATGTTCTTGGTGTGCGCAGTTTATTATCTTTGGTGGGGTGCGCAATCTTTGTGTATTATTGCACAGAATTCTTAGAAAAAACTACCGTTCATTATTGATGTGATAGAGTTGGACTCAAAGTGAACTCTGCTTTTAATGAAATAATGAACATGAATATTCAATTAATTTCACAAGAGAGCATGCCATTCGGCAACTACGAAAATATATCGGACAATATATTAAAAGTTAATAAAACAGTAGAAGAAATCCATGAATCCACAGATGAAATAAACGACGAGCATTCGGAGTATGAATTTTTCAATAAAATTACAGCAAACATAGAGAAAAATCTAGTAGACATGAGAGTTATTTACGATGATTTGAATAAATTAAGAGGTAAGGCTCGCTTCACTCGCTCAATTTTTTATAATTATATTTCTACGCTCTGAAACAATCCAGTTTTTGTTTCACATATAAATCAACTCCATTTCGGCAAGAGTTACTCAATCATGTTATTATGTAGTCATCATAATCATGAGCTCGCTTCGCTCCCTCCAACTTTTCGCCTGTTAAATATGTTCAGTAAGTAAGAGGCAGTTTGTAGTTGGAGGCCCGGGCCTCCGGTCTTGGGACTGCAGTTGAGGCCTCACACATAGCGAAAGAAAGTCAGAAATAGAGTTTAAAATATAGCGAAATATAGAGGTAAGGCTCGCTTCACTCGCTCAATTTTTTTAAATTTTATTTCTACGCTCTGAAACAATCCAGTTTTTGTTAATCAACTCCATTTCGGCAAGAGTTACTCAATCATGTTATTATGTAGTCATCATAATCATGAGCTCGTTTCGCTCGCTCCAACTTTTCGCCTGGAAATTGAGTTATAATTTATCAAAATCTCGAGCTCGCTTGGTTCTAAATCATATTGCAATGATCTCATTTGATTCCAGTAAATTCTCGAGCTTACTTCGCTCGCTCCTCGTTTTGTACCTTTTGCAACGACCTAGTCTCACTGTAGTAAAACCTCGATCTTATTACGCTCGCTACGGGTTTTCGACCTAATCGAAGGTATTGCAGTAAAAACTCGAAAAAAAGTTTTATAAATAAAAAAATACGATTGAGGGCAACACAATAGGGTCGGTGCTTCTTTAATATTTCAGAATAAATCTCGAGTTCGCTTCGCTCGCTCCTGGTTTCAGTTTGTATTGCAGTGATCTCTTTATATTGCAGTAAAATCTTGAGCTCGCTTCGCTCGCTCCTGGTTTTAGAACGTATTGCAGTGATATCTTTATATTGTAGTGACATCTCGAGCTCGCTTCGCTCGCTCCTAGTTTTCTGTTAAAATTCTTTCTACGCGTCAAATTTTGCCCCGGCTCAGAAAAATCGTAGATTCGGGGCTGGGATTTGCAATGACCTGATAATATTATAGTAAAATAGCGAGCTCGCTTCGCTCGCTCTAGCTAAATTTAGGTCGCATCAATCTCGGGCTCAATTTACTTTTTTTCACCGGGATTTTATTGCAACGACCTAACATGGACCTGAAAATCCCTGAGAAATAATTAATGCTATCTGCGTCCATGGAGGGAAGGGGCGCCTATCCTATTTCAAGTTTTTGCCACGGCTCGAAAAATCATAGATATCAATTTCTGGAAAGACGGGGGCCTCATTTAGTTTCGCCGCCCCGGGCCTCCGCCGGGCTTAGTCCGCCACTGGAGCAATGCTCATTGTTTCTCTGAGAGATCACATCAGAAATGAAGTGATACGTCAGAGAACGGAAGTGGTTGACATAGCTCAGAAAATTAGCAAGCTGAAGAGGCAGTGGGCTGGTCATATCTGCCGAAGAACTGACAACCGGTGGGGTGTCAGGGTTCTGGGGTGGAGCAAGCGAACTGGTAGACGTAGTGTGGGACGTCCTGCTGCCCGCTGGACAGACGACCTAAAAAAGGTAGCGGGATGCGGAAGGCCGAGGACAGAGTTTTGTGGCGCGTCTTGGGAGAGGCCTATGTCCAGCAGTGGACGATGATAGGCTGATGATGATGATTAGCATTCCCCTCTGTCAAGTTACCCAAAGAGAATGGAATCACTTTTAAGAGTCGGCATTGCCTAACTAGCTTCGAAATCCAAAAAAGTATGAAGCTAGGTTATTAAATCTTTGGAGCCCATACATTCTAGGGTATTTCCTTGGATAAGTTATATATCAAGATTGACAGTCGAAGCTACAAAAACGTCGAAAAAAATTTAAACCAGTATTGGCCTCTAAACCCTATCCATATACACGCACACATTCATAATTAGTATGGCGCCTCACGCACACCAACCTAAGAAAGTTTGCCCCTTTTGTTTTATATAGTAGAAGCATGAGGCTCTTTCTAGACATATACTTTTTCTAAGGGTATTTCATACAATTTAGTTCCGAGTGTCGCGGCACTGAAGTTACCATGACCATGACCAGGAAGCTGGAAATAGGTATTGGAGTACAGACTGCCTTAGAACTTACAAGCGTTGAAACATGAAAATACTTCTTGGCGGGTCGGTAATGTTCGACCTTCTTCGTACGTTTTCATCATCTTTGGTTTGTCCCTTTCTAATCCAACGACGAAAAAAAAAAGTTTTTATTAAAAAAAATTTTTATGATAGAAAGGGACAAACCTAAAGTTTAAAACATCGACGTACGAAGAAGGTTGAACATTACCGACCGCCATAACCAATTTTCGTGTTTCCATGCTTGTAAGGAAGACTGGTATCCTATATCAGTCTATATCCATGACCATGACCAATTAATACCTTATCATTCTATCATATCATATATCATCACTGAACAAGACAGACTATAACTTCAAAATAGTAATAACATCGTTTGGGGGTTTTAACAAGACTATTTTAACAAAAATTAGAATCTAACGTAATGGAATAAAATCAGAAGTTGCGTTGTTACCTTACCTCGTCCCCGGCAAGTAGTGGCAGAAAAGTTTTTCATAGATTTCCCAATTTATCAATATCAATATTTGGTAAAAACTAATTTCAATTTCAGAAAAAGTTGCTAATTTAGAGTTTGATTTGATGACAAGGATGACCTGCTCAACCTGGAAGAACATTTCTGAGCTGATTGGCATGTCTTCCACGATGATTGATGGGTGTATGAAGATTCTGGACCCCGCTGATAAGAATGAAGGTGGTGGAAACGTCTCTGGGAAACCTTAAACATTTCTAGTGTGTATCCAGCTTTCGGGAATGGACAACATTTCATTTGTTTAATCATCAACTATTGAATAAATACAAAAATACAGTTCAAAATAAGCGATACTTTTTTTTCGATTAAATTTTTATTCATTATTTCTGTTTTTTAATTCATTATCCTGATATCCTAGGCATAATGGCCATTGTTACTTTGACCCGTAGAAAGACGATGACTAGAAAAGGCATTGATATAACAATAGTCGCTAAACCGAGACAAGAACGCTAATCGCATGAGCAAGAGAAAATCTATGTCGTTTGTCCCTTTCTGCGTATGCGGTATTTTTGGTGAGCTTACAAAATCTTGCAACTTTGACATTTCATTAGTCTCGTTATAAGGTTACACCGTCAAAATTGGCCGTGTAAAATTTACTCTCAACTTATTCATAGATTAGGGTTAGCAAAACGCAAAATCAGTTTACTCGAGAGTAACCGGCGACTTAATCTAAGAATAAAATTTACTCGCGTTTGGTCGAATCGGGCCGTCATGCTAAGGTACGATTTTTCATCTATTTTTGTCATAAATCTATCCCTAACTCAAGAAATCACAGATAGAAATCTCTGCTAAAACCTTTGTATGAAATAATCTACAAACTGTTTAAATTTGATAACTTTCCTAAACTGAAATGTTGTCCATTTGTAAGAGAATTGATGTTGAATAAAACCAAAATTGGTGGCAACACATTTTTATTGCCTGTTCTCACTTAACCTAAGCAAAGATTAAACTAATTTTGATGTTTTCACGTTACCAATATAATTCATTAAAACAAAAATATTATGTATAACACATAATGTATGTATCACATAACAGACTTTAATTTTACATAGGCTATCGGCGCCTAACGCTTAATCATTTGCCTATTCGTTTACATATTTTTACCTGACTGCCCCAGTAGGGTTATTATATTAAACCTCCTCTATGTAAATTGTATTAGGATAAAACCCAGAGATCCAGACTATATGGATAAGTTAAATACATACATACAATACAGAGTGTAAGTGACAGCCTAGCAAATACTGAAACGGTGAACACGAACCATCAAACTGAACAACTTTCAACATGGAGCCTACCTCAGGAAACGCGAAAAAAAATCAGCTGTCCTATACATTTTAGTCGGATAGTTACAGCAGTTTTGTATGAAAGTTGTTCAGTTTGATGGTCTGAGTTCACCGTTTCAGTATTTGCTAGGCTGTCAGTTACACCCTGTATACATTTTAAACAAAATTAACGACACGGATAGTCTAAGAGTTAAACCTCATCTGGCAGAACGGCATCACCCTTTTCCGTCGCTCCATCCTTTTCTGTCACTCAGGAACGTCATTTGCTAGAGCAAATAAGGTAGACGGAATGCGACCGCACGCCGCAGCACCGCCGCGCGTGATGGAGCGACAAAAAAAATAGATGCTTTGCTGCCAGATGAGGTACAACCCTTAATAGGTAGTTGACTGTAGACAAACTGTGGAGTTGACAGCGTAATCAATATTTTAGTTTTATCTTCTCAGTAAAAATCAATTGAAAATTACGCTAAACTCACATTTTCAGTATTCTTTAACACTTTTGCTGCTAAGCTCAAAACAATGACCTTTGCGCAGTGCTAACACTGTGGAATGCAATACAGTTCTGACTCACCGGGCTAGTCGTGCGCACTGCGGCCTATTTGTTGCTGACCTACGACGTAGGTCATCAGCAGTTAGTGTTAACATAAATACAATTTTTTTTAATATTGATGACGTCACTGTGTTATTTAATAAAATTTTTCATACAAAGCGCGCGTTTGACGTCGAATAAAGAGTGCAATTTCACGGTGTATGTAAGCCAAATTAACACTTTTGCTGCTAAGCTCAAAACAATGATACTCGCGCAGTGCCAACAGTGTGGAATGCTATACAATTCTAACTCAACCTGTGAGTCGTGCGCGCTGCGGCCCATTTGCCCATTTGTCGCTGACTTACGACGTAGGTCGTCAGCAGTTAACGTGTTAAGAGCGCCACATTCATTGCAAGAACGTCAAAATCACTCATAATCATAACAGGCAAGACCATCCAAGATTATGGAAATAAAATATTACGTTCCTGCTGTCACCATTTTCTACTCCTTATGTCAAGCTATACATCCTTTTCATAACATAAAAATTGGCATGGTTGTGAAGACAACAAAAGGAATAAACTAATTTTAGACAATTATTATAATTGATTAATTAAATAATATCCATATGTCGATAGGCCACTGTTATATTGCTCTGCATTGTTTAACTATTAGAAAAGTATGTAAACTTACGTTTTTACCACGAAACTATCCAAACATAATTTATTTATTTTTAAAACAACCGCTACAGCTATTAAGTTTATAATTTTAGATTTACAATTTTATTTTGCCCCTTTTCAATAGGTTTTAACATTATACAATTTATTTTATGGTTCAATCATAAAAACTTACTGTAATCTTATAATAAATCTTATATACTATTCACGACCAAACTCAAAATAGGCTAGTCAAAAATAAAAAAAACTAGCAGACATTTCAGAGTTCAATTTATAACTGGAATAAGAGTTTAGTGTAGACCAATTTACTTCTAGGACTCAAATGACAATGATACAAAAATAGTCATCAAACAGATTCAGAGCAAAGAAAATAAAAGTGCAAACATATTACAATTGAAGGACTTTCCTTTAAACCAGGGTTTCTATACCTGCCTCTAGTACGATTTCTCTCGGTATGTTCCGATTCATGAAAACAGCGCTGTGAGCAATTACAACGCTAAGACCCGTTTCATTTGCGTTAGCGCGCCGACAGCGCTGATAGCGTTCTATCAATTCGGAACGCTAGATATCGCGCTCACACCGTTCACATCACAACATTCAAATATTCCTATTATTTTCTTCGTCACTAATCGTAATTAAACTTTTATTGGTCTTTTTAGAACATAATCAAACCCAATACTATTAAAGAAACCTAAATCGACACCTAATTCTATTTTGGAGATTATGGCTCCATCGGTTTGTCGATGATTCTGCCAATGTCAAAGTTGAGAGACACGCGTTTCTATTTGTTGATTGACCGGTTGATAAAATCTTCTTCCGCGGATTTCAGTTGAGCACAAACTAATTGGAAGAACCAGTTGAGTATGTTAGAGAGAGGGCAACACAAACATGTTATTACACTTAGGGATGGACAAGCACATTTTTATAATTTAATATTGTTACATTTTATAAATTTATATAGAATATTTACAAATGGGGAATAAACTAGGGTCAGTAAACAGGGAATATTAGAAGGGCGAGGAATGTTACAAGGTATTAAGTCATATAGGGAAGAGGATAGTAGGGGACAATTAAAAAACAAATGCTCTAGAGTTCCTTCCTCCAACCCACATTCACATAATGAGTGGTCTCTAACAAACCAAAATGTACGACAGCAAAACTGTTAAACGTCACTTTTGAACATTCGCTCAAAAATGTACTACAACAAAACTGTCAAACGTCACTTTTGAAAACACGCTCACAGTGCTAACTCTCCGAGCCGCGAGCACTGTTATCACTGAGCAAGTAATCACTACGTTGTTATTGCAAGATGGCGTCGGTAGTGACCGTCACGTATTCGATTGTGGACTCGCTCACGGTCAAATCGGAAATACATTTATCGCGCTCACAGCGCTGTCGGCGTGATTCGGGACGCACCGTCTATACGCCCGCGCAGCGCCTTCGCTGCATAGAAAAAAACCTCTGACACTTTTCAGAGAGCGAACGTCGCGCTTGCCGCGACAAGTAGTATGGAAATAAGCCGAGTCGCACAAGTAGAGATGAGATATCAAAGTAGACAGGCTGGAGTCCGGGATCCATGCCATGAGTAGTCGCCATCTGATATATCGTAGCATACAAGATGTTCAAATATTTCTGAACAGTGCTAATTTTCAATAACTTCTTTACAGTAATTTTACCAATTATATCTGAACGTGTATTTTGTCATAAATATGGGAACAACTAATTTTCAATAATTTTTTTACAATGTTATTTAAAATTGAAACTTATTGAAAATTAGAACTGCTCAGAAATATTTGATCACCTTGTTTGCTTATTTAAAATTGAAACTTATTGAAAATTAGAACTGCTCAGAAATATTTGATCACCTTGTTTGCTTTGATATATCTGAAGGCGACTGTACCGTTTACAATTATTAATGCAATATCTGAGCGTGGTCCATCTAACTGTTCACACCAGTGTCAAAAACAACTCTTCAATGAAACCTACTTAGGGTGAAGCCACACGAGCGTAATTTTATGAGTTGTGAGTCGCGTATTTTGAGTCCGTTTCATATAAAGTGTGAGGTCATCATAGACGATACATTCCCTGATTTTTTATTAACGGGCTCAAAAACGCGACTCACAACTCACAAAATTACGCTCGTTTAGCTTCACCCTTATCTTCTTATCCAATTTTAGCAACCTTCTCACTTACAGAGTAATAAAATCAACTTTTATTTCGTAAGTAATTAATTTCTTACATTTGAAATATGTCAACTGTTTTAATACTACAGCTCGTTCACAAGGCTGTTTCCTGTGAGAAGAAATAGCAAGAAACTCAAAGTTTGCTGTTCTGGGTATCCTCCAATCCTGTTATGTCATCATCATCTCAGCCGATGGATGTCCACTACTCCTAAAAATATGTTTTAATTATCTATTAAAACATATTTTTAACCGACTTCAAAAAAGGAGGATATTTCTCAATTCGACGGTATATAATTTCCTTTTTTCTTTTTCGACAATTTTGAAACGGGTCAGTGAAATTATTGGAAAGTGGTCCAACTGTAACAAAATGGTTATGAAACCCTGGTTTAAAACCCTTAACTAAAATATCATCTGATGAATTTTAGAAGAGCAATAACATGTTTGTAGTTTTATTTTATTTTGCAACAGTGTAACCAACCGACAAAAGTATTTAAAGGGGCACCGAACCTCAAGTACCAATCGTATTTTTTTTTAAATAATTATACAAAATATAAAAAAAACAAAAATGTCACATTATAGTCTGCTGATTTTCAATTTATCCATAAATCACGAGCTATTCTGTTTTATATGTTTGTAGTTTTAATATGTTTAAATTCGCCAAAAGTGGGCACTTTCGGCGGTTTTAAAGATGTTAACTACACACATTCAATAAACAAATGTTTATTATTATTTTTATTAATCTGTAATATCCCGATAAATTGCAAATCAGCAATGACTACAATGTGACATTATTGTTTTATGGAAATGTTGTATAATTGTTAAATACGATTACCGAAAAAAATACGATTGAGAGCAGCACCTGAGGCTCGGTACCCTCTTAACAAACTTGATTGTTCAATGAGTCGTTGTAGTAATTGCACATCACATGGGATTACAGTTTAGATTGACTATCAGAAGGTTGCTTACCTTGACTTTCAGTTACACCAAAAGTTTTACAACAATATTTACGATTTACTGATGAGTACAACATACACTGTATGCCATGTTCAAACAATGTTCCCCAAGATCAAAGTAGTCACTTGTTTTTTTGCAATATGGGCCTGAAAAAAAAAAACGTTGTCAGAAAACATTTCTAAAAAATTCAAACATACTTCAGAACTAAAACTAATACTAGACAATGCTAAGCTATAATTCTATGTAGCATGTCATTTAGTAACTCTAATATCAGTTTAAATTAACAATGTGCATGACCTCGCTCGCAAGTGTGATGAACTTCATTCCAGTCATTTTGAGTACGCCATGCAAAATAAGATGAATAAGACATAAAAGTTGATTGGAAAAAATTTTCTGCTTTCGACTTTTCCATCCACAATTATTCATTGCCTAAGCTAAGAGGCGGTTTTGCGGGAAAGCGGGCCGGAGGCGGACCTGCGGGAAGCGAATATCTTCAAACACGCGCGTATTTCTGTGTGGCAGGGTACATACAAACTCGAACATTACCACCACACCAAACCATACACAACAATACACACAGGAATCCGAGCGGAGATATTCGCTTCCCGCAGGTCCGCCTCCGGCCCACTTTCCCGCAAAACCGCCTCTGTGTGGCCTGGCCTTTAATGTTGGCACGCGTGTCCCGCGCGCTTCACCGTTCTGTTTTGATTTATTGCTGTGGTAAGCACGGAGTGCCTTCCGGCGACCGTTAGAATTTTTCTCGTAATGTACCGGCCTTAACATGTGAAGTGTTAACTAAAAGCTAGCATGCAGCAGCATTGTGTGCCTTCACAGAGTATTTTAATGAACTTTTTTATATTTTAAAATGAGAGTTCAGTGTGAAAGCCTAAAAAAGGCCTTACTATTATTGGATTAATATTGGGTCAATCAAGTAACAAACGTACATACAGAAAAAACTTAATCATCATTGTTGGCCTCGTCAGGTGCAGGCGTGTGCCACGTGAGCCTCTCCTCGTAGAACTGTATGACGACCTGCGGGCACCGTGTATTAGCTTGCTTGGCTGGCACAAGGTCAGCCTCGTCTGTACCCTGCCACTTCATAAGGAACATCAGCTCCCCACTGCTGTCTGTTGCTCCTGGAATTTGATAAAAGAAAAAACATAAGCATATATGCTAACGACTATACTCCCCGAGACAGAATATCTTTAACTACCCCCTACTTAACCTCAGAACATCCACGTTTCACTAGTAGTACCGAAACTCTGTCCATTGTGACGGGGAGTGAGCGGAGCGAGCCTGACGCCACTTATAATGGATAGTGGGTACAATACATGCATCTATATTAAAGCATGCACGTTTCCTCACGATGCATTCCTTTTATTAAAATAAAAAGATACATCAAAATTATCAGAAGAACCAGATTAGCTGACAAAGCCCGAAGTATTGCTAAACTCAAGTGGCAAAAGTGACATTTGCTTGCTGCTTGCAGAACAGATGGCCGATGGAGCTGAAGGCATAGCTTGGGTAGCTGGACCAACAACTTGGTGAAACGCAGGACCAGTCATTGTAGCAAATCTTGTGTGAGGACTATATACAAGCAGGGGAAGTGAGTCTGCTGAGATGATGATGTTGAGGCTTACTTACAAAAGCTATTCTTATGGTTAGGTACACAGGGTAATCAATCTAAATGCATAAGTTTGTTGTATTTAGTGAATCTAACTGAAGGCCTTAGACATAGTTGGCCTTTTGTATTTCCTGATTTTTTCTCTCTGTATACTCTGTTTTTTGGTGTCAAATAAAGTATAATTGATTGATTGATAGTTGCTTGTTACGGCACCTGTTTTGGTCTACTATTCTCAGGATAGCTCCAGACACCACCACACTTTCAAACAATATTCTCTAGATACTTAATAACACTCTATTTTCTCATTTCCTTGTGAGTAATATACACCTGAGGGCCACAGTATAAGAAAGAATATCTGGTACTACATAACAGTACAGACACTCCCTGCCCCCCCCCCCAATTCCCTCACTCCCTCTGGCAGGATTGTGGCGTAAAAATGTAGGGAAGTGAGTATTACTGTCTCGCTCGCACTCAACTCAGTATCACACATGCATCTCCTCTTCTTCCATTTGTACGAAATGACAGCTCCTATCTAGTGATATGGCAGGAAATACAATTGTACCAAAAATATTTAAAAATTACATTCAAAATACATGAAATGGACATACCAATAATCTTCTCAGGTTCAAGGCCACGGTCGAAGCCAGAAGCTTTCTTGTCATCACCCTTGGACTTTTTGGCACCTTTGAGATCTGGTGTGGCCGCTGTAGACTTGCGCTTTTTATTTACATCTTTGTCGACCTTGACAGTTTTGCCTTCTGAAAAATTTTATTTATTCAATAAGTAACAATATATAATAATAATATAAGTATACAATAAAAATAGGACTCCATTCAGGATGAATTATAATTATGTGTATAATAACTTAACCAGTGGCTACAGTGTGATGTGCTCGATAAACATTGATCTCTTACACAGGGTGTAAGAAAAAGTATATTAGGATTGAACCTCATCTGGCAGCACCGCATCGCCTTTTTCCGTCGCTCCAACTCTTCTGTCACTCGGGAACGTCATTTGTTACAGCAAATAAGGTAGACAGAACGCGACCGCACGCCGCAGCACCGCCGCGCGCGATCGCGTTCCGTCTAATTTATTTGCTCTAGCAAATGACGTTCCTGAGTGACAGAAAAGGATGGAGCGACGAAAAAATGCGATGCCGTGCTGCCAGATGAGGTTCAACCCTAAACCTTTAAACCACATACTCTACCCATCAAACTGAACAACTTTTACTATGGGAGCAAACAAATCAAAGCAAAAAAAAATCTGCTGTTGCATACATTTGAGTAGAGTAGGAGTTGCAGTTCAAATTATATCAAATCAGCATAGCATAGCATAGCATATGCTCACGACTATATTCCCCGAGGGGGTAGTCAGAGATATTCTGAAACTTCAGAACATCCATGTTTCACTAGCACCGAAACTCTGTCCAGTGTGACGGGGAGTGAGCCCCTCGCCACTTATAATGGACAGTAGGTACAATACATGCCTCGAAATTGAAGCACGCAGGTTTCCTCACGATGTTTTCCTTTTATTAAAATAAAAAGATACATAAAAATTATCAGAACCCAATGGTGTTACAAATCGTACATAATTTCCGAAAAACTCATTGGTACGAGTCGGTCAGGACGGGGACCGAACCATTGCCCAATTATGGGAGTCCCGGTTCGAATCTGCATGGACAAGGTGCCATGTACCAATGATTTTTTCTAACTTATGTACGTAATACTGACTCCTCTAATAACATTGTGAGGAAACCTGCATACACTGAAGAAGAAATTCTGATGTGTATGTGCAGTCTACCAACCCGCATTGGACTAACGCCCAAACACCCTCCTTGAGGTTAGGCCTGTGCCCTGCAGTGGGATGTTTATAGGCTGATGATGATGAAGAATATTGTAATAAGGTCGAAAATCGTTTCGATTCCAATCAACTAATGAACCAAAAACAATGATCAACAATGCATTCTTCTTACAAAAAATGCAAGAAAAGTCTGAAATAGGCTCATCAACGCTTGCTCTTCAACGCTTACTCCTCGTCATGCCCGCAAACCAAGGTTCTAAAGCACAGCACGCCATACCCAGGGTTAAGATTATTTTATTAAGATAATGTACTTAACATACCAGCCTCCTTCTTTTTCCTAGCCTCCTCAAAGGCTTGTATAAGGTCTGGGCAGTCCAGATTCTCCTCAGGTTCCCAGGTGTTGTCATCGTCACTGTAGCCCTTCCATTTCAAGAAATATTCAACCTGCAAGTTTACAATTTAGAGAATAAGACAAATTGTCATATGAAATGTGAAATCATCTCTCTTATAACCAGTGATCGGACCATTGGATGCTTAGATTAAAAGCTTTCGCTTAAGCTGAAAGATGGAGCCATAAAGTGAGAGAGTGAGATAGCCAGTTATGACAACTTATGTAAACAAAAAAGACCCCGTAGTTTTTGTTTGGCAAGATGTCAAACCTATGGAATGTTGATGACATCTTGCCAAACAAATCGTCTTTTATGTGCGGTCACGTTATGGATTCATCTAGTTACTATATCTATGATTGGATGCATATTTACCTATCTCACTAATATTATAAATGTAAGTTTGGATGAAACGGAGATAGAATATGTTCTGGATTACTGGATTGGAGTGAATAGGCTTTTTCTGGGTAAGCTCACCATGTACAAAATGTGTGCAACAGATTAAGTCGCTTCGTATTTGCTCTTTATCATATTAGAAGAAATGTTAACGAAAATGCTGCTCTTCTCGCTTATCACGGCTATGTCGCGTCAGTGTTGCGATATGGTATATTACTGTGGGGTAACTCTAGCGATATAAATAAAGTTTTCTTAACCCAAAAGAAGTGTGTACGGGCAATTTGTGGAATCGGACCTCTTGAAAGCTGTCGACCATGCTTTAAAAAATTGAAAATACTGACGCTGACATCATTGTATATAATGGAAATTGGTAATTTCGTTAGAAATAATATGCAGTTTTTCTCGCATCCTCCTATAAATATAAGATTGCGGCCCAGAGATCCATTCAAACTTATGATGCCTAGATATAATAGTAGTTTATACAGTAAAAATTGTCACATGTCTATACGTATATGTAATAACATACCAATAGAAATAAGACAACTACCAGACAAAATATTTATAATAAAATTTAAAAAATGGCTTATTCAGGAATGTTACTATAGTATTAAGGAATATCTTGACATTGTATGGACTTGCAGCGCGACTCTAATTTTCAAAGTATGTTTAAGTTTGACATGTATTAATATCTTTTCTATTTGACATGTTTTATGACCCATTATAATTTTTGCATACTCACTCAGTGACACACGCCTGTACATAAAATTACTAATCTAAGATCATTGTTACAGTGTTTCATGCGAATAAATATATTTCATTTCATTTCACGTCTTCGACCCCATCTTCGTCCTGAGGACTGGATTGAGGTCAAGAGCAAACCCATACATGTAAAAAAAAAAACCACATAGGATACTTTTAAAAGTCCATGCAGATGGAGTCACAGGCAACAGCTAGTTCTTAATAAAAAGCTATGAAAATTGGGAAGTGTATTCAAAAAATTATTTCTTTTTAAATCCAGGGTTTTTTTTTGAGTTTTTATACCTACTCTAACTTAGATATTCTAATTTCAAACCAAAATTCAAAATAATATCACATAGATAGCTTATTATTAACCGAATGAGACACTAACATGTTTGCGAAGGTGGATACTTTTCTAGCAGCATCAGAGTCTGGTGACGCTACGATGTGAAATATGCCCACAATAAGTCTATTCACCCTAAGCAGACTCACCGGTGTCATTCGAGCCTGCTCGTACCGAACTTACTCACCTAACAGGTGATGAACATCCTCGGCTATTCTAACTCGACTAACTAAAAGCAGAAATTGCTTAACACAGATGAACTCCCTCCTCCTTACTCTCATTAACCGCTCACATCCAGACTTTAAAATAACAATTTTATTGATAAACAATGGACGACGGTCAATATTGCGTCCGCCGGAGTTCAAGGGTTAATAAGATTGGAACAGAAAACACCAAACCAAGCACGGATTCAGCATATAAAGCTGTGGACCAGAGACAATAAGTAACAACTGGTTTGAACCCCCCACTGCTTACGGCCTTGGTAAAGATATGGCACTTACCTTTCCATTTCTAACACGGCGATCTAACACTTTCTCTACCGAGAATTCTTCTTCACCTTCAGGCTCTCCTTCCTTCTTCTTGTCAGCCATTTTATCTCTAGAATATAAAATTATATCTCTAAAATATGCACACAAAAAAAATGCTTTTGTAACAAGATATACCAGTTTAGACCCTAATGTTTAGTCAACAGTGTCATATCTGACGAAGTATTGGAGTAATTTTATACACCGACACCTCATAGCGGCGTCGAAAATATGTGCGTTGAATTCAAAACAAGGAAAAGGTGGTTGTGTACTGCTTGATGCTGAACCATAACCTATAACATTCCATCACACTATGTACCACAACCGTAGTTACGTGTATTACGCTATTATACTATAGTAATATTTTGGACAGAGTAGCGTTATATTGTATAGCATAGTAATAATTATACAGCAAATCTACCAAAAAACAAATCAAGCTTTTGTCCCGCCATTTTGATTTAGCAACATCAACGAACCATATTCCGCACTTTTCTCAGCAGATAACATTAACAGAGATTTATCTATTAGCTAATAAATACTAAAAGAAATATATCTTACGATGATGTATTTTTGGTAATCTCACCTTTGTTTTCAAATCAGAAAACTCGAAAATATTAAAACCGGCGTCACGCACACCACTATTCACAGAATTCGTGAGTGAATGAATGAATAAATCGAATTGAATGAGAATGAATGGAGAATGCGTTGTTGAATGAATGAAAAATAACAGACGGCGCGGGGCGGGTGCAAGTGTGACAAAGGAATAAAGCTCTATTCACATTACGACGGACGGGCGCGGAGGGTGCAATATAAAATAATATCTATTCTAATATTGATATCGATATCTCTGTGTACTCTATTAGTATGAGTTTTCTGACAGCTAGTCAAACGTAGTTCAACAAACCGGCGATAGATGGCGTTGACCAGAGAGGGGTCCGAAGACGAAAATTTTAGGCTAAAAAGTAAACAAAAATGCATGCCACTAAGTCAGACGCATCCGTTGACGAAATATATGTTCACATTTCGCTGTTTACTTAAAAGCACAAACTCTTACTATTTTATTTGTATTTTACTATCTGCAAGGTCGCTCACCCCTGTCTCGTCAACGCCATCTATCGAGCCATTATGAACTACTTGTTCTTTTTAATGGCTTTCGGAAAATCCCTCATTGGACTAGGGATTATTTTAAATTGCACCCTCCGTGCCCGCCCTTCTTTGTAATGTGAAAAGAGCTTAAAGCCTATTCCACACAACACGACAGAGGTGACCTTCGTAGTTTGGAACCGTGTAGATTCTTCACTTTAGAAAGCGGTTTGCAACTAAAGATTTGACCTTCCAACGTTCCAACGGCAGGCCTACGCACAGGTACACTTTTTATTTGTTACTCCCCACAAATTACTTGATAAGGAAGGCAGAAAGAGGGATTTTTAGTAAATCATTATTTTGGTTTTGCGTAGTTTGATGGGTCGCCGTATGTACAACCTTGCAAATAAAGTCTTATTAATATATATTTTTTTTAATAAGCAGGAAAACATTAAAAAATACTCCTTAATCGGAAGCGTCTAATCCAGTGACCTGTGTCGTGACGTGACTCGTGTATTAGTTTTCTGACTGCTAGTAAAACGTAGTTCCAACACACCGCGATAGATGGCGTTGACGCGAGTTGGATGCGAACACGGAAAAATTTAAGCTAAAAAATAAATAAGTAGAAATATGTATGTCTGTCTCCAACTGGCACACTGCAGAGACAACGGAACGCCACTTGCTACGATCCTGACATGCCTCTCTAGCTTCCTCTACATTCATAATTTACATCCTTTCTTGCATGCTCGTCGGTTTCGTGTAGATCTGTACCCTATTTAAGCACGTCCGTTTATGTACGTCTAGGCCATCCCCTTCCAACATTTCCAGTTTCCACTTACGCTTGTCTTATAGATTGCACTCGTCAATCTGCTATCATCCATTCGATTCATATGACCAAACCAGGCGGAGGACAGTCGCCTTTTGGTGGCTTTTTCCGATTCAGTTTGCATAGAATGTGCTGCCATTTATTAAGTACTTCGCAGAACTATGAAAAAAAGATTTTCTTTTTTTATTAAATGGCGTTTCCTTAAAGATTTCGCCAGTATTAGGTGTTGAAGATATTATTATAATTCAAGTTAACGTTCATTGTACGGTAATTGATATGGCGATCTCAAAGCCCTGTTTTTATACAAAAACACACACCCGAAACCGCCATAAAATGGCGGAGCCGCGTGGCTACCTAAATCGCGAGCCGAACGAAAGACGTCTACTCGAGAGACCTCCAGACACGCGACTCTAAAAAAAAAGATGTTATCGCCTATGTCAATGTCTAATTGACAAATTCACAAAATGGCTACCTATCATGCGTAATGTGCGGGTTGTTTGTAGTTTTGGTTCAATTTCGTGCCGATTTAGTGATGTTCTGGAGTTTCTGTTGTTCTCTTACCAATGTTTAGATTACGGGAATAGTAAGGATACTGGAATTTCACTCGATCGGTGCGGGATTGAACGAAAACTAGCATTCAAAACAATAATATCAATCGGTATGAGTAGATATAAGTATGTATGTATAGTATAGGTTGAATTATTGTCGGTGAAACATAGATGGCGCTAGCTAGCCTTCAATTTGATATATTAAGGTGAATGCATAATGTTTCCACGAGTGGGTTCTCTTTTCTAATATACTTATATTACTCTTTGTACCAAACCATCTCAACCATAAATTAATATACTATATCGTAATTTAGACCAACCACCTCCTCATGATCGCATCACCGAAACCGAAATGTGAATATGTGCGAAATTGATACGTGTGTGAGTTTTAGTAATGGATTTTGGAAATCAATCTCTATGCGAAACGGTTTCTTTTTCACGTATACAATATTTTTTAATCTTGTCTTTGTCCTGTTTTCTAAATAATATATTATTTGAAATAATATATTATCTAGAAAATAGGACGTTTACTGCATGTAATGAATGTATTACGTGTGCTCCTATTTTTCTGCTTACTTAAAAACACAAATTTTTACTATTTTATTTGTCTCATCCATATTTCGTTTGAGTTTCTATCGAGCCATTTGGAACTACTTTTTCTTTTAAAATGGGTTTCTGAAAATCCCTCATTACATTAAGTACCTACTCCATCTTCGGGCTCAGGTCATGTCACTGCCATCTATCGAGGCATGTTGAACTACGTTTAAACTAGCTATCTATCTATCAGATAAATCTCCATTTCCTTCACCACAAAAATGCGCACCGATATGACGGCACCGACGACGACACTACAATGCGTCGTGCTCCTTTTAACAACGACTGTCACTGAACAAGTATTTTAATCACTAGCAACGACTGTATGGGCTCGATCCCTTTGTCTTTCCGAAAGGAAGAATAAAAAAAGAATGTTGTCAATTTTCGACGTCAGGGGGCGCTTTGTTCGTCTTGAAAGGTTGTCTCTGTCCCTGTGTATGGGAAAGTTGTAAATAATTTTGGATAAAATTTTAACGAAACGCTTTTATTTGAAGCGTGAGATAAACAAAAAGTGACCCAATGATTATAAAGTGAATCCCGATAGTAATGGGAAAACATACATGGTGTGCCTTATGAAACAAAAAACTATCATTGCGCACGATACCCCAACGCCATTTTGAGGCGAACTTTTGTATTGTAAGTGCCAAGTATTTTGCAATATTTTCGAGTTTCACCCTTTCGGAGACCCCTCTGAAAACGTTAATAAAGAGGATTGTGAATGTGGATGTCGCGGGTGTGGTGACATGTGAACGATTGAAGTGCTATCGGTCGCAGGTCGGGCGGGTGCACCGTGGTTGGTTGCGGTAGTGTCCTGGTGCTCCGCATTTAATTAGATTACAGTGGTAGCTGGGGGTTGATCGCTAGTGTTTTAGCGGCTGCATAATAGCAGTGGTGTTTTTAAGTGGTGGTCGTGCGGCAGGGTGTGTGGTGGATTACGGCGTGCGTGTTATCGGTGTCGTTTCCGACTGTTGCAGATAGCGAGCTCGGAGGATGGCCCGAGGTGGCGAGAGTGATCTAATTAACTGACCGACGCTGCCGGCTTACAGCTGGCGCTAGCAGTAAGTTCTATGTCTATACACTGCCATTATCATAAACATATTTTACACATAATTCCTAAAAGAATGAATTCGTATTGACGAAAACCCAACCCAGTTTTAATATGATGACAAAAACTTCCTGGTGGTTTTGTTGCTTTGCAAAGATAATATAACTAAATTAAAGTTCTTATAACCATATTGATCATCTGTAATTTAAAGAACTTTCCGTCTATAAAAACAAAATTGTTATTTATTCATGCTTATAAACATTGCCCTGCCCTACTTTCCTGATGATTTAAAGAAAGCACACTTTTCAATGATGTAACACAATTTTGTTATTTATGAAGAAGTTTCAATATGATTGAACTGGTTTGATTAGTGATTCCATTGACCAAGAATTTTTGCTTACGCTAGTAGACAGAACTATGTATGAGATAGGGATATGAAGTGGATAAAGATATACAATTTGAGCTTCATGGATGGCCACATGTGCCCAGCCATAGTACATAAATATGGTTACGTCTGAAAGGACAGCAATTAGGAAGCAATCACCTTTTTAACTTCACCAAATTTTGCTATAATTATGCATCTCTTATTGAATTAGAGAATAGGACAAAACACATTGGTAATTTCCTCTATTTCTTTCTTCTCTCTCTATGAGTGATCCTGTCCTTAAATAACAGTAGATTAGCTAAACTATTGAATTCTTAAACCGGGTGAACTTACCTGTATCATAACCAGAGTTCGGACTTTGGTTTATTCTAGGACCGCATTGCAATCAAGCAAGCACCACCATTTACCATATCCTACAACAGGTAACAAACTATCTAGTGCTCTTTACAAACTGATGGTAGCAACTTATGAAAATTTGCCAAAACTGAGAAATGAGTCTCACAATTTTTCATTACTCACAAAATAGACTAATCAAAAAATTCTCAAATATTGAGAGTGAATGTTTGAATTAAGAGCAAAATAAAAAAAAATTCAAACACAAAGTTGAAAGTTGATTATGGGAAATTTTCTTTCCTCTGAGGTGCTTGTAGCCAACAAAAGACAAATAGTAAAAGCATGAAGGAATTCATACCTATTTGTCTTCTTTGTGATGATGTGTTTATTTGTGGTGATTATGTGGTTCCAAACCTTAAGAAGTATAAACAGATCTCTTACAGGATCACTCACAGTCTGTGAATCAGCATTCACAGCCACATAATTACCCTCCTAGTGCATTCAGGCAAAAAACACTTAAAACATACATACTGTGGTAAACAAGGGAATCATGTCTTGTGTTTAACAAGGGAAAGCTCACAACTTAGGAAGTAATATAGCCATTCCCACTATTAGAATTGACTATCTTTTTTTTCTTCTAGTAGTGTGGGAAAAGCATAGCTTTATTAATAAAATTCTGCCACACTTGATACACTTCTTTTTATAAAAAAAAGGTTTAATTTGCATAGCGTTTTCAAATCTTTATTATACTGAGGGTTTACTGTGAAACTGGTTATCAGCTATTTATGTTTATCCACTCTTAAAAATATAACATTAATGAAGAATAAAACTGTCTCTACTCTTAACAGAGTACTCTTTGCTGACTTTTTGATTCTTTGCTGGGAATAATATGCTGGTTCTTTCAATTTTGCTATGTATCGTATGAGATCTCAAAATTCCAAGATCCAGCTTGATGTGGGATTACATGATGAAGGCTGGGCCACAGAGAGTGCGGCTGCGGAACGGCTGTAGGCCGGCAGTACTTGTAAACTATGGAATTATATGTGAGTTGTCACACTGCGGCTACCGTTCTGCAGCTGTTCCGCAGCCGCGCTGGACTGCATCTAGTGTGACAACTCGCATATAATTCCATAGTTAACAACTACTGCCGGCCCGCAGTCGTTCCACAGCCGCACTCTGTGTGGCCCAGTCTTAACCTTTCATCTGTGTTTGTATCGGATCTGCTCCAGATACAATAACTATTCTATTGTGTCTGGAATATCAACATATGAAGGGTTAATACTAATTTAAAATAAACATTAAAATGCCACTATGCATACAATGAAATCAATAAATTAGTCCCCCTAGTATGTGATGTAGTAGTGATGTATCATGTATATTCAGAGATAAAATTTGAAAATGATTATATTTGTCTAATTACAATAACCAATCTAAAACGAAATTTAATAAAAAGAGATCTATTGGGTATTTAATTCTAACAGAAAGAGATACCAATATTTAGTTTTTTGTGTTATTTGTACCATGTAATAGATGCTGGTACATTCATTCTACAAAACAGGGCCTTGCTCAATATAATATAACAGTCATTGTTACATTTAACACTCTTTTGTCTCTCATTTGGTATACAACCTGTATTGTTTATTCTCCGTGCTACAGAAGGCACGGAGACACTCA
Organism: Agonopterix arenella; assembly: GCA_927399405.1. NCBI lineage: Eukaryota > Metazoa > Arthropoda > Insecta > Lepidoptera > Depressariidae > Agonopterix > Agonopterix arenella. Next base: position 9,232,887 of record OV656710.1, read on the forward strand.
ATATGGAATGCCACTTTACGGTCACCCATCCAAAGACTGATTTAACCCGAAGTTGCTTAACTTCAGTGATCGTATCTCTCGACCATAATCCCAAGTGGAGTGGTCAGAAACCCTGCCACAACAGTTGTAGCGATGCACATTTTTAGCACTTTGAAGGTTTCATGATGGAATGACGCGTCGACGGCGGATGGCTTCCCATATGATACTTTTGTATGGACCGGCCGTCAGTCGCCGTCGGTAAATTTCTCTCAACCCTTAAAGCTGGGCCACACAGAGTGCAGCTGCGGGCTGGCTGCGGAACGGCTGCAGGCCGGCAGTAGTTATAAACTATGGAATTATATGCGAGGTGTCACACTAGATGCAGTCCGGCGCGGCAGCAGACCGCTGCATAATGGTAGGTAGCTGCAGTGTGACAACTCGCATTTAATTCCATAGTTTACAACTACTTCCGGCCTGCCGCCGTTCCGCAACCGGCCTGCAGATGCACTCTGTGTGGCCCAGCCTTTAGTCGCCTTGTACGATGCCCGCAAGAAAAAATGGGTTGGTCCATTCTAAGACGGAACAACGCGGCAAAATATAAGTAAAGCCTGACCATTCAAATAAAAAACCCGTTTGCGGGATGCTGCAATAGATTGTTCCAATGATTTTCCACAACATGGCGAGCTTTTTTATTTTTCTGGTCGGGTTTTAATTATGTTAAAATTTAAAACCATAGAACAATTATTAAATTAACACAAAACTATTGATGAATAGTCATTAATGGCAGGAAGACGTTTTCATTGTTTAAGATCACATCACATCCAATCAGGTATTACAATCAATTACACAATAATCAACATGTGCTGCAAGGTCACTAACAAATGCCTCTTGGTTATTGTTATACTAATACAAACTTATTGTTCTTTTATAATCATTGATTTACTACCATAACCATACAGGAATAAGGTTGACAATTACAGCAAAATAACGATTGGTTAAGAGTAAATTCATATGTGTTCCAGGAAAATAGGGAAACTTTTCCATTATTAAACTATCTGGTTATCCTGTTGACAAACAAACCAACTCAATATCAATAATTTCAAAAAATGAATATCAAAAAGTAGTGAATTGTTAAAATGCACAATAACTTTTTTCAACAAAATATTCCAATGGACATTTCGTTTTTTAATCAGAAGCCGTAGTATGCTACACGTGATACGGCTGTATTACGTCTTTTATCTCGTTCGTTTGCGCGCAAAGAGAAAGAGAGCGATGGTGTGATAGAGCTGTATCACGGTGGCAAGCATGCCATGGGTAGCAACCCATGCTGATGTTTTTATTAAAAATAGGTAAAAATGAGAGATGCATATTTTTTAGATTTTATTTTAATTCATACCTATCAGTATTGTTTCTTTTTAATTTGTACATTTTATTGATTTGTGTTAGTTTTTGGTTTTCATTTATATGTGGTGTATGGCGTGAAAATGAAGAAGCCTATGCCCAGCTGTGGGGTTTACGGGGCTGATGATGAGATGTGGTGTTAAGCCTAGTCAGTGGCATAGTAAGGCGGCTCGTAAATTCGTAATAAGTTAACCACTTACTTGCTTCCACCAATTCGCATTAGGCCCGTGTGGTGAAGTATGTGCCACTCCCCTCATCCTTATTTGTGAAAGGAGGCCTTTGCCCTACATTGGGATCCTAAAGCCTTTTTATGTGCTTTTAGTCAAGTTTAAGGTACAATGGGACTGGAATAGCCTCAAGGCTAAAAGCATGCATTAAAATAAAATAGCATCAACTTTCTGCCCTTATCCCATTACATGGGGTCAGCGCAATAAGTCTTCTTCCTCCATTCATCTCTTTTAGCAGTCATTTCAGAGCTGACTCCTTTTTTACATATGTCATCTTTCACACAAGCACATAGTTTCTTTGGATTATTGCATTAAGCTAAAATATATACAGTGTTGAGAGTTACGCGGTTATTATTGCGCCCTGCCTTAACGCGGTTATAATCCGTTAAAACAGCTTAATTCTAGATTAAAATGAAATATGTTTATGATTAATTTAATTGCAGATAAAAATGCCACGTCCTGGCAGTCTAAAGGACCCAGACATAGCCGAGTTGTTCAGCAAACATGACCCGGAGAAGATATTTGAGGATCTCCGGGAGATCGGCCATGGGTCCTTTGGCGCCGTCTACTATGCTCGCTGCAATCTCACCAAGGAGATTGTGGCCATCAAGAAGATGTCATACTTGGGGAAGCAGAGTGAAGAAAAGTGGCAGGATATTTTGAAGGAGATCAAGTAAGTTTTAACTATTATCATCTCAATATGAATTCTTTTTGTACGATTTAGTAGTCGTTTTTATCTGCCTATTGTTTGGACTGCTTACATATAATAAACTTACGACCATCATCCCTTTCGAGGTGTACAAAAACCTTGGTATAACTAAAAGCTGTCTTGCATGACGTTGTAACTAATACAGTACAGATATTCCCTGTCTCTCACAAATTTTTTAGCTCACCCCCCTCTGGCAGGATAGTGGAAAACTGAAGTAGCCAAGATTGACACGCTAGGATTTATGTTTTCGAAACAAAGATAATATAATCCCAGGACAAAGGATAAAAACCCTTTTTGAATGTCAATGCGTTTTATTTTTACGAAAAAGTCAAATATAAATGAAAATTTTCCTTTTTTTACTGTCTAGGTATTTAGTGAAAATAACATTAGGTTTATGCTGTCGAAAATTATTTAAACTAAAAATTTTTGGTAACTATAACATGTCGTCACGCGCGATATCTACCAGTCATAAATTGAAAACCTTAGTTCTTACTACCCTAGGCTAGGCCCTAGGCAGTTTTTCATGTCCTCACGTCATCTTGTTACTTTCCGTCCTTTGTAGGCAGTTTCCGGGGTGTGGCCTTGTCAAGGCATCTATATATATGGATATCATCACGAGACGGTCGTCCATATGGACATCAGAGACACGCGTCTAGGCCGTGCCGTGGGCAGTGGTGTCCAGCGTTAACTTAACTTAACTTGCGTCCTCCCTTAGGAGGACGCATATCTATCCGCGGCGAAAGAGGCGAACGAAACGAATTTCCTTTAATTTCTTCTGACGATTCGTCCGATTCGTCCGATAAGTGTGCAAAGTGTCATACAAATTAAATACAAAGAATTTTAAAATTCGATTCTTTCGCCTCCTTCGGCTCGTTCGCGGCGGATAAAATAATATGTGTCCTCCTTAAGCAACATTTGAAAGTATAATTGTTTGTCTCGTACAGGTTCCTAAAGCAACTAGAACATCCAAACACGATAGAATACAAGGGGTGCTACAAACGGGAGCATACAGCATGGCTCGTTATGGAGTACTGCGTTGGATCAGCATCTGACATCATCGAGGTAAGATTACTTACTTAAACTCACCATTATAGTGCGTCTCAGATAGCTTGGTGATTTTGACAGGCGGTTTTAGAGATTTCATTTTAATTTTTAAAGCTGTTTGAGCTGTCAAAGCTTTAAAATTTATAATACACTAAAAATATACAAGATTATTAACATTTAACATAAAATTAAAGGTTTTAGTGGCGACGGGCTCACTCTCCGTCACACTAGGTACTACTAGAGAAACGTGGATGTTCTGAGGTTTCAGAATATCTCTGACTACCCCCTCGGGGAATACAGTCGTGAGCATATGCTTATGCTTAAAGGTTTTAAGGCTCAAACATTTTTAGAAAGTAAAGCCGCTACACAAGGTTCACAATCGCATGCAAGACATGAATCGCGCAAGAGAAATAATCACAGAGATTCGATATAATACAAGGTCCAACTAAGAGCTGTTGGATCACGGCCGGTCCCCAGGCTTCACACCTAGCCTGGCGGAAGATCTTCCCTTTTCACCGGAGGAACCTCCCATAGTAGTTCCTCCATAGCCACTATTTAGGAGCCATATCACACAAGCGGGGCGTAGGCGTTTACAGACCTATATCACCGCGATATTTCTGAGATTAATCAGTGCCACGGCGGAATCACGACGATAACGCTCCTTACGCGATTTAGTTGCGATGACCAATCAGAATTCGAGGCGTGGTTAACTGACGCCCACACACCCTCAATGAAAGTAAGCCTGTGCCATGACATGATGAGACGTATATAAGCTGATGATGATGATGATGTTTGTTGCGATGTCGTGCGACTTCTTTAAACTCAGTCGGGTGGCTCAGAAGCTTTCCTTAATTATCACCTATAAACTTATATCTTAGAAAATCTGAAGATATGATCTATTGTTTTAATAAATTGTATCTTTCAACTATCAATAATATCCGAGGATTTATCAATATTTTATATAGAATGATACAAATTTGTGAATCATCATTTGTTCGTATCGTGCTTTGTTTTATTGCTATCACAATCATTATCAATTTATCAGTTTGACTCAAAACTGGAACACTTAGAAATCTAACGGATTAGGGATATGAATGATTTGGTTTCATGAATTTTATCTCTAAATTCTTACCCCCAGCTCGGGCCAACAGCTTTTTAATTGAAATGAAATTGGTTTTAAGAGGAACATCAGACCATCAAACTGAACAACTTTCTCTACGGGACCAACATCGAAATCGCAAAAAAAATGCTGTTTCATACTAAACTGCAACCCTATTCGACCTAATTATATGATTTTTTTCTCTTCATCGTAATACCATCAGCCTATATAGGTTTCTGCAGGACTGACCTCTCAAGGAGGTGTAAGAACGTTAGTTCACCAGCAGTACCCAATGCGGAATTCATATACGCGCATCAAAAATTCTTCTTTAGCGTATGCAAGTTTCGTAACTATGTTTCCTTCATTGTTTAAGAGGAGTTAGTAAATCTGTTAGAAAAGGTAATTGGTACATGGCATGTCATCCGTGCGGATCTCCCGGACCGTGACCCGTCCGGACCCATGATGAAACTGAAAGATATATATGTATATATATTTTTTTAAATTAGTAAAGACAAAAAACATGACGTTAAAAATTCGACAGATGCTCTCTTAGGTATATATACTAGAATTCTAATCCTTTTGGTTTTTGCTCACAGCCAGAAAAGTCTACTGAAAACCCCAAAATGTGCGTGGTCAGATTAGAACTGCGCTAAAACAGTTTCTGAATAGCGCTAGTCTTTGCATTTCCGCCGCAATCAAAAACCCCAAAATGTGCGTGGTCAGATTAGAACTGCGCTAAAACAGTTTCTGAATAGTTAGTCCGCTAGTCTTTGCATTTCCGCCGCAATCAAAATTGCTTCGATTTAAAAACGGTATTGTTTGTAAATAATACCGTTACACTTTTTAAGGTTCTTGAGGCACAAAATTTAGACCGCGATGTTCGATTTGTAACACACTGGCTTTTCGGAATCCTGCTTGCTTCAATTTCGAGGCATGTATCGTACCTACAGTCCATTATAAGTGGCGACAGGCTCACTCCCCGTCACACTGGACAGAGTTTCGGTACTACTAGTGAAATATGGATGTTCTGAGGTTTCAGAATATCTCTGACCTCGGGGAACATAGTCGTGAGCATATATTTAGACCATAATAAAAAATATATCGAAATAAAATTGTATACATAGTCATAGTCAGCTAATGACTGGTCCCTTGGGGAAATCCCGCCTCAGTGGTTTTCTTTTCTTTATCGTAGATGGACCGATGGCATGAACCGTTACTTAGATCATCATCATCAGCATATATACGACCCACTGCAACGCACAGGGCCTACTCTCAGGGAGAGTGTTTGGGCGTTAGTCCACCACGCGTGCCCAATGCAGATTGGTAGACTTCACATACGCATCAGAATTTCTTTTTCAGCGTACGCAGGTTTCCTTCACCGTATGCAGGCTTCCTTCACCGTTTAAGAGCAGTCGGTATTACGTAAATAAGATATAAAAACTTATTCGTGGGTACATGACATGTAGCCCGTGTGAATTCGAACCTGCAAATTAGGTATTTGATTGAATTTGTACATCCTACGCACTTTGAAGTGATTTCCTCTTAATTCTAAAGGAATGCAGTTACTAGGTTACTATTATTGCACCAAAAGATGAATCAGTCAATCCATCAGGCAACCAGCAGTTTAAGTTTAGTCATCCTTAGCATTACTAATGAATATTCGTAATCTAGCCCCTTTAAAACCACAAATCATTCGATTTCTGCGCGCCGTTCTGTCTGAGACTTGTTCATATTGCTCTCTGCAGTACATTACGAACCCCAGAATTCGAATTCTTAAGCTATTTAATATAACAAGTAGTATCAATCAACTCTTTACTAGCATCTCGAAAAAAATATTCCGTTCTACATGGCATGGTAGTATCGAAGGCATATCTGACATCAAGTTGACGACTGGATTTTGTTTTTGACTATCTTGCTTCCATCAAAGGCATCAACATTAAATTAAAAAAATAGAGACAGAAATCTTTTGCACAAAAATTAAAAAGCTTCCTCATCTCTAAAAGTTACTACAACCTTAATGATTTTTTCCAGGACAACAATGTATTTTAGGCTCTTGACGTCAACGTCGACATCTCTATTACTTAAATTAATAATTATATCATGTAATGTAATAAAACTTTCAGACCCTCTGCAATTATATTGCCATGCCCTAACAGGGCGTCTCAATAATTAAATAAGATCTTGTGTTACACGTGAGTATGTACTTCATTATTGTGATACTGCAAATAAATACTGAATACTGAAACCCGCTCTGAGCCCGCGCGGTGGAATATGATCGACTCCTTTTTACCCGTATTCGTGAGAGGAGATTTCTTCCATGCAGTGGGATTCTACAGGCAATAACTTACTACGATACAGATTATTGACCTCGACCGATTAATCACTACGTTTCCTTATAATATTCTGACTTCATTATTATTTAAATCTCTAAGAAATTAGCATTGCGGTGCCCTAGTAACACGAATACGAGATTAACTTTCAAAATCTTGTTTTTTAAGATATAATAAGCTTTATAATTATAATATAAAGCATTAATAAAGATCTTCGATATTAAATAAACATCACTGACAATACATACATTCAAGGCCAGGCTTGTATGAGCATCAACTGGAAGTTGTGATGCCATGACTATAACTTTACCAAAATGCCAAGAATACAAAAATTATGGTTCTATTTTGCTATGAAATCTGTTCTGTCTGACTGCTGGATCATTGTCTCCTTAACTCATCCCTACCTCTCTGTTCCATCCATGGTATAGTCCGCAACTCCTCGTTGCATGAGTTGCAGAAAGGCATCCGCAACTCCTCGTTGCATGAGTTGCAGAAAGGCATCCAAATCGTCACATTTTCTTTAGATCTGCCCCAGCCCTAAATACTAAGGCAGTGAGGCATAAGACTCCCCGGACATTTGTCTTTTTATCTTTCCACTTAGACATCAAAAGAAATTATAGAAAAGCTAATTATCCTATTGGTAAAGGCTAAACTATACTCCTATACTTTCAATGACTATCTTTTTGTTGTCTAGGTCCACAAACGCCCTTTGCGTGAGGAAGAAATATCAGCCATCTGCGAAGGGGTCGTCTGCGGCCTGTCGTATCTCCACAGCCTCGGTCGCATCCACCGGGACATCAAGGCGGGCAACATACTACTTACGGAGAACGGGACCGTGAAACTGGCCGATTTCGGAAGCGCCAGCATCAAATGTCCCGCTAACAGCTTCGTGGGAACTCCATATTGGATGGCGCCTGAGGTTATACTGGCCATGGATGAGGGACAGTATGACGGCAAGGTTTGTGTTTATTTGACAAATACAGCTCAATTTCACTGTTTAGTGTTTCTAAAATAAAATATATGTCGATGAGACTTTCCAATTGTAATGATGTGTACAGACTCGTGTGATTGTCTTCTTTAATACGATGATGTTTGAGCGTATTGATTCAGTCTTTAAACTTATTAATTAGGCCGACTAAACTTAAAACTAAATAAATTAAAATAAAATAAAAAACCTGTTTCTAATGTTCTATTGCAACTCGGTTGTCACAACTCAACCGTTCCGAACCTCTGATGGCTTGCAACTTTTGACCATCAAATTCGATGGTTAAAAAACACTCTGACGTTTTGATTATCTGTGGTTACTTGACTTTTCGCTCGTTCTGAATAAAAGTTTGTTTTTCAAATTATTTTTATTCACTTTTTGATTCGCTAACATGGAAGATGAGTTTTTTATTGTGTTTGGAAATGATGGAAGCCCTGGAAGCCCATATTACCGTCAATGCCAAAATGTGAGGTTATAAAACAACCGTGATCGTTCCGTACCTCATAGCGAGTTGAAAAATTGGCGTGGTCGTTCCGTACAATAGAGCGAGTTGAAAAAACAACCGCACCCAACGCGTACGCGGCCCAGTATCAGGATGACCGCAGGTCATGTTATCGTAGTAGATCTCTATTTACGTCGTGATGATGCTTTAGTTTTACAGGAATGTGTTTGTTGTAGGTGGACGTGTGGTCTCTCGGCATAACGTGCATCGAGCTGGCGGAGCGCAAGCCGCCGTACTTCAACATGAACGCCATGTCCGCGCTCTACCACATCGCGCAGAACGACTCCCCCACCTTACAAGTGAGCTACATACACACAAATGTTGATTGTTAATGAATAAATGAAACGAAATGACTTACATAAACTCACGCCTTTTTCCCAGAGGGGTAAGCACAGACTAAGGATCTCTACTTCGGGTGGTTCTGACACACCACTCTTGCCACACATTTCCGCAGATTTCGGCTACTTTTAACCTGGAATTTTTTAATGACTTCCCTAATCTGGTCTAGGTATGTCCTCGTAGGTCTGCCTCTACCAATATTTCCTTCCACGCTCGCCTTATATACTTTGATTCATCCTTTCGACATGTCCACACGATCGAAGCATTCCTTTCTCTACTTCAACCACTACATCCTTTTTTTATATCTTACCTCTGTCGGAAAGGCGATTATGTTATAGTCTAATTATCTTTTCTATTTTATGAGTTCTCTTTATAAATACTACGGAATCGTGGTAGATCCAAAGATTTAAATCAATGATTCGTTTTTAAAGCATCTAACCTAACATATAACCTATTCAGAAATTATTACTTCCGTATTATTATTAAGTTTACCGAATTATTTATGTACTACTAAAATCTCTAACTATTTTCCTCCTACAACGTGTTAATGAATTAACGCAAAACTAGAAAGTAATTTGTTTAGAATTGAGAGCAGAATCGAATTATCATGGTTTCAACAAAGGCAATTTTTTTCAAATTAATTAATAATTTGTTTGTCAAATTTACTGAACTTGATGTCAACCCACCGCACCGGCACACTAACCCTACTTACTACACAAACAAGATTCTTAAAATGTATCCATGAGTACGATAGCGCTTTCATTCATTGCTGAAATGCCAAATCATTTTTGCCTCAAAACTTAAAATGCGAATAACTTTAAATTATAACTATCAAAATAATGAAATGATTGTTTCAATCTAATTATTTTGTTCTAAATCAGTTGGGGTGTACGAGGTTTTGCGCTTATTCCTTAACACGTTGTATATCGAGTTCATGAAATATGACAATGAATACAGTAACTATAACTTTCCACTGGCTTGCAATGGTTCATGCGGAAAACTACTATCATTATTTAGCTGTGTTTTTAGTATTGAGTATAGCTGTTGCAGGCAACTGGGTAGACTTTAATTTGTGCTAAGTTAAATCCAAATTCAACCGCTTATGCATGATTGAGTCACAATAATCGTCACAAACTTTCACATTTATAATATTAGTGGGAGGGATGGCATTTATTTAATTTATCTGCAAGACAAAAAAAAATACAACACATAAATGTATGCGTTGAAAAAGATTTAAGTAGTTGTCTCCAATACTAGACAGGTGTTGTAGTAACAACCCAAAAAGCAACTTGCCCCCACCAAACATTCTCACCGCTGTAACTCCTGTAAACCAGGATCAACAGCAGCGACCATTCACAACACTAGACAATGAAGTCCGGCGAGCCCAGGGGATGACTCTAATCTGTCTTGGAATGCAATCAATGTAATCAACGAAGATAGGAAGAGTAGGAAAAAAATATTCGACTTCCCTCCATTGCAAACGGCAATTCTATTGCAAATTTTTTTGCCATACTTATTACTGGAAGCAAAATAAGTCATAGTTTCAGTACAATTTAGGTTGCTCTTATTTTTGATATATTTGTTTTTGCGGAATGGTCTTCAACTCTGCCATAGATGATCTCTTAAATTGGCTCTCTAATTGTCATGCTTTTTCGATCGATCGGTACAATGAGTATAAAAAATAAAAGAAATGAAATTAATGTGTTATTATCAATCTGTGCAACCAGGCGCCAGAATGGACGGACACTTTCCGTTACTTCGTCGAGGCGTGCCTCCAAAAGATCCCGCAAGACCGGCCGTCATCCACCAAGCTTCTCTCTCACGCTTACATCACGCGGCCGCGCTCGTCCAACGCCCTGGTCGACCTCATACAGAGGACGAAGGCCGCCGTCAGGGACCTCGACAACCTTAACTATAGGAAGATGAAGAAGATACTCATGGTCGACGCTGACAATGAGAGCGCTATCGGTAAGATTAACGCGTAATGCTATGCCTTGATTGAACCTTATTCTTATTAAAATAAAGGTTAGAAATCATCAGCTTCCGTTGATTACCGACTACGTATTTCGCTTTGAAATTGACTTGTTAAGGTCTATAATTGGTTATGAGCTTATCATATAATATAAGGTCTAACAAAATTAAGTGAAACTATTTTAAGGGGATCATCAGACCATCAATTTGAATAACTTTCTCTATCGGACTAATATCGAAATCGCGAAAAAAAATCAGCTTTTCCATACAAACCTACTGTACAAACCTAAATGTATGGGACAGCTGATTTTTTTTTCGCGATTTCGATATTGGTCCCATAGAGAAAGTTGATCAGTTTGATGGTCGGATCATCCCCTTAAAATAGTTTCAGCTAATTTTGTTAGACCTTATATGTTAAAGTATAAGGATGCTCTATCTATAAAATATTTCAAAATCGACAGATAATACTATCGGTGGTGGTCAGAGACTTTAGATGTTAGTTTTTAAGGATTTGGTCGGTTACGTCCTTTACCCCGAACTTTAGCTTCTTAATGCAATAGGATAAAACGTATTAATATTAATTAGGTAATACGTACTCGTCGTTAATTAAATTATCATAATCTGATTATTTATCAATGTTATAATACTAATTCTTCTTCTTATCGTGTGGGCAGAGCCCTGGTGTCAGAGTTTTTTCAGACCGCCTTACGGCCTCTGACGTGATTTTTATGTAACGACTACTACCACCAGAGAAGTAGCCGGGACCAACGGCTTAACGTGCCATCCGAAGCACGGAATCATTTTTCTTTTCATAAATGTCCTAACCAACTGGGGAAAAACGCACAAAGTGACATATCACTAGGTGTCCCCCGTGGGAATCGAACCCACGACCTCCGTGTCGAGAGTCAATGCTCTTAACCATTAGACCACGGAGGCAATAATACTAATGAAAACAAGTTAATGATAGATGCATTGACGATTCTGAAATAAAGCACTAAAGGAACATGTTGGTGCTTCTATTTAATCTAGCAACAACAATATTGTGTATGCAGCAAATAATAATAAAATATCTTCTCGTAGGTGATAGCGAGGAGACGGCGGAGGAGCGGTCGGGCGGGGACAGCTCCAAGTCCAACTCGGCGACGTCAGAACACAGCGCGGCCGGAGCCTCCAGCCAGAGCTCCTCGTCGGGCAGCCTGCGCCGGCGGCCGCGCGTGGTCAGTACTCTCTCACTTAGCTCACTGACGACGTCAGCACAGCGCGGCCGGAGTGACGTCGATGTCTATTGACCTCTTCTTCTATCGAGTCGGCAGTTCATCGGCATATCATTGAGGTGAACTTACCTTCGTGGGGATAAAATTGGCATATCCCAGAGACTCGTTGATCACCCAAGGTGCGCCGGTAGTACTGGTGGTTCATTACTTCACATGGGGAAGGGATATTCGTGCAAATTGTCCTCATTGAATGAAATTGCTTATATTTATCGCTGGTTATCACATACTCGCGATAATGCGATGAGTGGTAAATTAATTATTTTGTCTGATATTTTTCAAAGCCTAAAAATTTACCTTATAAAATTCTCGACAAAATGGATGGAATAGTACAAAAGCCCAATGCCACGCTTTCGGCTTTCAAATCTTACAATACAAAACCGTCTGCGTCTCATCATCATATCCCCCAAAATGGAGGGATTTACCATAATCGCCACGCTTGGCAGGCGGGTTGGCGATCGCAGTTGTGATTGAATGTGTGTACTCAGAGGATGCTGCTGCCCAATCCTCCGGTACTTCTCGTAAATCAATGAGTATTCGTAGCTACCCTTTGTCGAGCGAGCTGTATCATGTATCACTTTGCTCAACGATGAATGTATGGTTGCAGCTGAACGCGAACCACCACAGCCAGCACCCGCAGCAGCCGCCGTACTCTCACATTAACCACCAGCACTCGCCCCACTCCGCCAGGTCAGTTATCACATCATACTTTGTATGGAACAAATTCCATACATTTAGCACAATACTATAAGCCTCACAGTATGGCAACGATCTTGATGGCGGGCGATGCCGCCGCCCCCCGGCGCCGCGCCGCGTGTACGTACGCTGTCATGCACAGATATACAAGGCAATCCCAACACCTTCATACAGATCCGGTAATGCGACCCCCGCCGCCCGCTTGACCGTAAGGCCCCCGCCGTTGCTCTGTGCAAGTACATCCGTTGCCGTACTGTATGGACTATATAGTTATTCTGTGCATTTTGTCTATATTTATGAGTAATGAATGATATTCATAATGAGGCGCTTAAATAATACACTCGTGACCTAGTAAAGTATGTCGTTTTACAACATTCAACTAAGTGGCTCAGGCAGCCGAACTTACTTTTGACGATAAACCAATGAACTTATGTCAACAAGTTATGGTGTCTTTATCTACAACTTCTACATAATGCCCACAACTCAATTAATCAACTACGAGGCCTACGTGTTTTATAGTCTATATAACATTGTTTAGTGGTCAATAGTCTATGTGCTTGTGTGGCCACGAACAATTCTAACGCTCACCGAAAGGCTCCGTGCGTACATTTTGTACTAGACCCTGCACACTAATAAATCGCCTTGAATCTGTTAATTAGTTTCCAGTTAATACAATACACGATTTATGTAGAGACAAATAAGGCGTTTAAAAGCCTATAGGTACATTCAAGTACAAGTAACGTCCGATTAGCATGCACATTTCATTATTGATCCCAATGGATGTTATACAGATAGACACAGGCTTTTATATGTTGTAACTATTATTATGTATATACATAGATAATTGTGAATTGCATTGTAAATAGGCGTATATTTGTCTGCATGATTTGTATAATATCATTAGTCCGGCTTTTTCCCATATTTGGTCCGCTCCACATTTGTGAACGCGGAACCAACTTAAGCTGGTTGGTACTTAGTTGTGTCCACAATATAAAAGTGATTATGCAAACCGATGCATAGCTGTGGGTACAACCTATTTTACACTACAGGGTGAAATTGATAACATTAGCGTCCTTTTAAACTAAGAGTCTACCCATCAAAACTGAACAACATTTACTATTGGAGCAAACTGATCGGAGCAAACAAAAAAATCAGCTGTTGCATACATATGACTCGAGTAGGCATTGCTGTTTACTATGGAACAGATGATTTTTTTTTGCTCCTATCTGTTTGCCCCCATAGTAACAGTTGTAATATTGGTTTAAAAGGATGCTAATAGAATAGAAAACTTAATTTTCGACCAACTCAGATCACAATATTGTTAGTAACACACTTAGCCTATTGTTAGTTTCTACACAGAAACATATTTCTTTTTAATTATAATTGTTTGTTTGTCAGCACGTGAACCATACAGCAAATGATATCAATTTCACCCTGTATATAGCCTTTATTCCATAGACATAACATCATTATTAAGCTGATCTCACGTTGAAACCTTTAAGAAACTTTCCGCATAATTTCTATGAAATATACAGTTAAGGCGGTTGCAGATGGGTCAATTTTATACAAAACTTTGACGCACAATACGCGTAGACGGTATTAATATAAGTAAATTTGTATATATGGAAAAATAGTTTGGAAAATCTAGATGCCGCGTAACAAATAACATTTGCAATTTATAAAATAATTACGAAGATATAAAGCTTTGAAATTTTTCATACAAAATGTTTAAATCTTTATATCTTCGTAATTAAATTATAAATTGCAAATGTTATTTGTTACGCGGCAACTAGATTTTCTAAACTATTTTTCCATATATAAAATATTACTTTTATTAATTCCGTCTACGCGTATTGTGCGTCAAACGTTTGTATGGACTGAAACCACCTTAAGACTCTCGTCTGGATGTTAAATATTTATTTGTTCAGTATCTTTGTAGATGATCTATGTTGTATTGTGGAATTCTATCGGGTTAAAGGGCTAAAGGGCTAACGTATTCAACGTTGAGATGCAATGTAATGGTACGCATCAAATTAAAAGGAAATGTTGAGAAATATATAAAAAAAATATTGAGAGTCGTTAAAAATCTTAATGATGTGACCTACGGATGTGACACTGTTTTTGCAAATCTATGCACAAATTTCACTTCTACCGCAATATTTAGTTTGCTGACAGTTAGATAAAGTTTTCTGAACAAATTTTAAACTACTCGGATTCATAATTCGATGACCAAATTTGACGTAACTTATCAATATGGATTCATTAATAATTACATCACAGTCATTCATAAAATTGGTCGCCGAATTATGAATCCGAGTTTAGTAATTTAGAGCTTATAGAATAGAATAGAATAATATATTTACTTCAGACCGTAGTCCATAGAAAAAAGATTAGTAACAACTATACTATCGATCAATCCATTCAATGTGCGAAAATTGGATGCAATGACAGAGAAACTGTCACCAGATCAAAAAACTGTAGCACTGTAGTCACGTAGGAATATGATGTCTTGAGGCTAATAAGTATATGTAGTTATGTAGCTAGCGCACCGCACTCGTAGCCGCTTTGCACTCGCACTACGCACGTTACCTTTCAGACGCAAGTGGTATTACTCATGTTGCTGTTTCGTACGCAGAGAGAGCGAGAGTCCCCTGCCGACGTCGCACGACGACTACGCGAACCGCGACGCCTTGCGCGACTACGCGAACAGGGACTCGCTCTGCGACGACTACGGGGATGACTATGCGAATAGGGAGGCGATCAGAGAGGCGCAGAGGGAGAGAGAGAGGGAGCGGCAGGCGAATGAGTACAGGGAGTACGTGAACGCGCCGTCGTCGTGGCAGCAGGATAGCGGCGACGATAACAGGAACACGCAGCGGAGGCAGACTAATAGAGATCGTGAGTTTTACTGCTTTCAAATATTACAAGAGGCCAAATGTTTACTTAATCGTCATTAACCTTTGGAGCACGGATCGAACCGCTATTGAATCACATCTTTTTGTCCATGCGCGCTAATTATTTGACAGCAATTCGATTCGTAAATAGTAACTGGCTTGCACTTTCATCATCATCTCAGCCGACGGACGTCAACTGCTGGACATGGGCCTCATAGGCTTGCAATTTGGTTAGAACTAAAATTGAATGAGGATTAAACTTCGATGTTTCAAATTAGCGCGGTCAGACTTCGTTCCCAATGAATTCGGAATGACACTCTGGAGACTCGGAGATTTCGCAGACAGAAGGCGGTCATGCGTTCTAGTGCATTCTCTACTCTAGGAACGCAGTTCGCCGTTTTGAAACATATTTTGTTAGATCTGTCTCTTGAAATCGTCTTCGTAATGTAGAGCCTACAGAGCTTGTAATTTTTATAAAATTTACCTCGTATCCATCTTTCTAGTTAGGCCCAAGTCTGATTTTTAACCTATCTGATCGTAATAACGTTGTTTTACAGGCATCAGCAACAATGTATCTGCGGCGATGTCGCTCGTCTCCGAGCACGGCGCTAACAACTTCGCCACGATACGGACCACCAGCATCGTGACTAAGCAACAGAAGGAACACAATCAGGTATGACCTTTATTTTACACTTCATACCGCTCTTCGCGCACTGGAGAGTCACGACCAGACTGTGGCGGTAAGGCCAGACGTAAAATTTACTACATGTATAGCATTTAAACCTGTGGCCACCGCTTGTCGAAACTGTGGCTGTCCATTGCGCGAAAGGTTAAGAGTTTGTCAATTGAATTTGATTCTTGTTTCTTGAACTAACAAATAAATCCCCTTGTTTCTGGATTATGTCTTCATTATAACAGCAATCGTCAAGGGCAAGTATTCAGTAAATCATAGTTTGCCTAAATGCTACAAGTATTGTGTTTCGTTTGCCTTAACATTGCCGTTTTGTTTAAATCAGTCTTGTGCTATTGGACATGATGTATACAGAAACGAAGTCAATAGACAAAGGTAGACAGTTGCTTCAATTTTCCAGCAAGTATTGACGTTCAGTTAAATCTTGTCTGTGATAAAACGCCTCTGTAAAAAATAATGTTTTGCAAAATTTGGAAAGCTACTAAACAATTTTCTGTTCCGTTGAAGTTTAACTTGATTAAAATTGCAGGAGATGCACGAACAAATGTCCGGGTACAAGCGCATGCGGCGCGAGCATCAGGCGGAGCTGGTGAAGCTGGAGGAGCGCTGCAAGGCGGACGTGGACGCGCACAAGGCACAGCTCGACCGCGAGTACGACGCGCTGCTGCAGCAGCTGTCCAGGGAGCTCGAGCGGCTGCAGGTACTCTACCATACCCCGGACACCGCCTACATTAAACAGAAATTGACAAGATGACATCAGCACATGCGAAACGGAGTCTAGGGCTACAACTTTAGCTGCGTGCGGTACATTACTTTTTCGTAAATAAAACACATTGACACCCGCGTCTATTCAAAAAGAGTTTTTATCCTTCGTCCTGAGATTATATTCTCTTTGTTTCAAAAACATAAATTCTAGCGTGTCAATTGTGGTTTCAGTCTAGGCTACAGGTAACCGCCGACATAACCAGAGGGCAATAGAGGGGGTGAAGTAAAAAGTTGGTGGGAGGCATTGAGTGTACATACTGTATGTAGTACTAGATACTCTTTTCTTATACTGTGACTGGTCGAGCTGGTACTTACTGCAAACAAATCTAAATCTAAAGTGCTGCTACAGTCTGATTGGCAAGAAGACACGATAACTGCTATGTGTTAACACCGCGGATTGCGATACAACCCTGACTCACCGGGCGAGTCGTGTGTCGACCGGGCATTGCGGACTCTATACGTAGCAGTGAACGTGTGCAAGGGACAAATCCAGTTAAAAATCGCTGTGAAATTCCACGCGCGTTTCACGCATTTTGTCCAAAATTGTACGCGATTTGTCCTTAGCCTTAGAAATAATTATGGAGAACGGTTTACGCTAGCTAAATCCACTACAAGCTAAAAGACTATATATCATACTAGAAGGGTAAACATACTCGAATCTTTGCGAATGGCCTACTACTGCTACAAATCGGAAATACTTTCGCAAATCAATTAAATTGTTTCATAAACTATTTTATTGATTCATCGTCGGCTTCTTGCTCTTATCACATTTTGTAGCATAGCACAGCATATGCAAACGACTATATTCCCCGAGGGGGTAGTCAGAGATATTCTGAAACCTCGGAACATCCACGATTCACTAAGTAGTACCGAAACTGTCCAGTGTGACGGGGATTGAGCCCGTCGCCACTCGCCGTTGTCACATTTTGTAGTCGGCACAAAATGTAATCTTCCATTCAAGATGGATCCAGCCGCTATTTCATCACTCGCAAATTGTTGTCTACCCTAAGGTTGTCTGGAAGAAATCGCTTCTTAGCGATAAGACCGCCTGTTTTTGTGCCTTTTGTATTTCCTGATTGTTTGCTCTCTGTATACTCTGTTTTTTTGGTGTCAAATAAAGTATAATTGATTGATTGTTTTCTTGATCATTTAAAATGATCGAAACCCTTATATTCCTACATTTATCATATACTGACCCAACGTCATAACATTGCAGACTAAACACGCGCAAGAACTGGAGCGCAAGCAGAAGCAGAACGCGGCGGCGGAGAAGAAGCTCATAAAGGACATAACGGCGCGGCAGGAGCAGGACCGCAAGGCGTTCGACACGCAGCGCAAGCGCGAGTACAAGGCCAACAAGGAGCGGTGGAAAAAGGAGCTCAGCATGGACGACGCCACGCCCAAGCGGCAGAGGGACGCCACGCTCCAGTCAGTATTGTGCTGCTTTATGTAATTTATAGCCTACAGTTAAGAGGCTATGTGAAAAAAATAGGCTTCTTTAAAGCGTCATATATCATGAAGTACTAACAGTAGGAGTATGATTAGCGGATATGTGTAAATTGAACATATAATTGAAGATTTGACAAGAACCAAAACACGATTAAGACACATTTTCTCGATAGAAAAACAAGCCAAAGTCTATTATTATAGTCTATTATTCACCGTTTAGCATTAAACGGTGAATAATAGAAACACGAGACTTGATTTTAAAAAAAAGAGGTTGAATAATAGAAACACGAGACTTGATTTAAAAAAAAGAGATTGAATAATAGAAACACAAGACTTGATGAACACTTGACTTGAAAAAAGAGATTGATATTTTACAAATTTTGATAAGAGCAGAATTGAACTTACATAAATAGTACAATCACAATTAAATAATGTTTGATTTACGCTTGCGCCGTTTTAGGCGCGCGCGCCACACCATCTCTTTCTCTCGCAGTAATATAAGCTATCACACGCCCATTTCGCTTCAATTATTTTTCGACATATGCCCTTAAGTTAAGTTTGAGCTAGCCTCGAACGCTAACCCAGGTTACTTATCGAGGGTTCAGTACGTCATTTGGGGAGGCTCGTGAAAATACCAAAAGGACATTGCTTTTTAATTCATCGTGCTAAGCTCATCTCTCGAAACATTTAATGTACAATCGGCAGCTTTAAGTATACATGCGTTTAATAAATGTCTCCCTAGATATCATACCAGTATACTTGAACCATCATCAACTAGTCCCCAGAAAAATTAAATAGGCATCGAGGCAGACTTAGAAGAAGGTGGCGGGACGAAATCGATGGCTTCTTAAAGAACTGGCCTATCGAAGCGCAAAACTGAAACGCATGGAAAGAATGAACTTCCTTCACACAATGCCTCTGCCTAACAGTGGTTCAGCAATGGCTGATATAATAATGTATAGTTAATGCTGCCGCTGACTACATATTAAACTTAATGGCGTCCGTCCTCCTTAGGTCTCAGAAGGACAACCTGAAGCAGGCCGAGGCGGCGGAGGAGGCGCGGCTGGTGCGGTCGCAGCGCGAGTACCTCGAGCTGGAGCTGCGCCGGTTCCGCCGCCGCCGCATGCTGGCCGTGCACCACAAGGAGCAGGAACTGTTGAGAGAGGTAACATTATAAGGAGAGCGATGTGATGGCCCATACGAGAGCTAGCATCTCGAGGCCTTTGGTTGGGCCTATGCATTCATTTTACTTTGATCTAGGGTTACCATTCTTTCTTTCTTTCTTATCGTGTGGGCAGAGCCCTGGTGTCAGTTTTTTCAGACCGCCTTACGGCCTCTGACGTGGTTTTTGTGTAACAAATACTACCACCAGAGATAGTAGCCGGGACCAACGGCTTATCGTGTCATCCGAAGCACGGAATCATTTTTCTTTTCAGACAATCAGGTGATTCAGCCTGCAATGTCCTAACCAACTGGGTAAAAACGCACAAAGTGACATTTCACTAGGTGTCCCTCGTGGGAATCGAACCCACGACCTCCGTGTCAAGAACCAATGCTCTTAAACATTACACCACGGAGGCAGTTTACCAGGGCAGGGTTACCATTGTAAGCGCCGCTATTTATGAAGCCAAGTTCTGTTGTTTTGTTTTACTACAATTTAATCGGTCGAGAGAGTGCATCTATGTTGTGCGCTAAACATAGATGCAGAGTGCATCGGTCCACTTTACTAAATTCTGCGTACCTAAGTGGATTTATATTATTACATGTGCACGATCAAAAAACAACTTGCAATGCCTTACGTAGCACGGAGGATATAATAATAAATAACGCTCACAGGCACATACATTGTAATGATCCCAAGCAAGCACTAATATGCTGTTTATTATGGAAACCATACAACAACGGCACAAACATATAAACATCCATGACCGAACCGGGATTCGAACCCAGGACCCTGGTTTGGCATATCGAACATATGAAGTTATATGTCAGACTAGCTTTTGCCCGTGACTTCATCCGCGAGAATTACAAACGTTTACACCCCATTTCACTCCATTGGATGTCGATTTTTGAAAAATTCCTATTCCCTTACCCCTTACAACCCCTTAACTGCCTCCGTGGTCTAATGGTTAAGACCATTGGCTCTCGACACGGAAGTCGTGGGTTCAATTCCCACGGGGGACACCTAGTGATATATCACTTTGTGCGTTTTTCCCCAGTTGGTTAGGACATTGCAGGCTGAATCACCTGATTGCCTGAAAAGAAAAAAAAGATTCCGTGCTTCGGATGGCACGTTAAGACGTTGGTCCCGGCTACTATCTCTGGTGGTAGTAGTCGTTACATAAAAACCATGTCAGAGGCCGTAAGGCGGTCTGAAAAAAGTCTGACACAAGGGCTCTGCCCACACGATAAGATACTTCGTACCCCTCAAGAATATATTTTCTAAATCTCATGTTTCTGTCTTCAGCGGTTTATACTGTGCGTTGTCTGTCAGTTCGTCTCGGAACTGTTTTATAGGTCAGATTGTAAAGTTATTTTTGTAATGTTTATAGGAATTGAACAAGCGGCAGCAGCAGCTCGAGCAGGCGCACGCGATGTTGTTACGTCACCACGAGAAGACGCAGGAACTAGAGTACCGACAGCAGAAAGGCGTGCACGCGCTAAGGTAACGTCACTTTCCATTCAAAATCAAATAGCTACCAAAATTTAAGGCTCTCTTCAATTCTAGAAACCGAGATTTGAAACACTTTCTCTCACTTATTCTTAAAACAGCTTTGTTAACGTCCAAGATAAGTCTGATAGTATATCTTTCTGATAAATAAATTATATTTGCTAATCAGCATTGGCCAGAAAGCTGTATAGGAATCGGAAATTCTTTTCGTCCTTATTTTTAAAAGACAATGCGAGTTTTGTATGGAAGGTTGGCGCCTTATTTTTCAACGTTGTTCTTAGCGCGGCAATCAACCAAACTTATTTTAGTTAGGAATAAATTAACAAATAAAACTTGTTATTACATGTATATCCCTAAACTCAGTCTGAATGGAGATATAAAGGCTTGAAGTTGAAAATATATGCATTACGTTTACTTCAAGCCTTTATATCTCAGGTCGGACCTAGGTCGGACTGAGATTAGAGATATACCTGTCATAATTTTGTTTATAACTTTATTCTGAACTATAATATTCAAGTTTGATTGATGGCCACGCTAAAAAAGAAAAATAGGTGCCATTTCTAGTCATTGGCTTTTCGGAACGTTTGGTTTTGGTGTTTCTCGACAAATCCGCAAAAATAGATGACATATTCGCTGCATTTGTAACATCTAAAGCCATTTAAAATTCGTTATACAGAATAAATTTATTGTCAGTTCGGAAACTTTATCTATATTTATCCTGCATTAGGCTATTATTTTGCCTTTAAATTTTAAACTACAAATATATTTTCGCCATTGTTATCGTTTTGATAGTAATAAATTTTGTCGTTGTGTGATGCAGAGAGCAGCAGCTGTCGAACCAGCACACGACGGAGCTAGCCAACCAGCGCGAGTACATGCAGCGCGCCGAGCACGACCTGCGCAAGAAGCACGCGCTACAGCTCAAGCAGCAGCCCAAGAGCCTCAAGGTGTGCTATGAGAATAGAGTATTGCCTGCCAAACCGCTGCCTTGCCTTCGTCCAATAAAGCTACCACCACCCGTCTATATGTTTAATTCGACATAAAACAGCACATGTTCATGACCAATTTATATTCAACTAGAATTAACCCGCGACTTCGTCTGCACAAATCATATACCAGATTTTAAGTCAGATCATAACTATCAGCCATCAAACCAAAAAAGTTTCATCAAAATCGGAGCAGTCGTTTTAGCGTGATGCTCGATCAAACAAACAGAGAGTCAAAAAATCCATAAATTTGTGATTTGGAATCAGGACACCTAAAAACCATATCGTTTATATTTTTTTGTTAATATCTTCAATGTACAGACACACTTCTGTTACAATTTTATAATAGTTAAGATTTGGTTTTTTTCCGCGCGGATTTCATCTGTGTGGATTTCGGCAAACATACAAAATTCAAAACCCCTTTTTGGAGTAAATTTTCTAAAAATCCTTTCTTAGTGCACTCCTACATCCTCTGTAGAATATTTATTCAAAATTTAATGTTACTATCTTTAGCGGTTTAGGCTGTGCGTTGTCTATCAGTCAGTTTCGGAAGAGTCCCGTCCAATACTGTATTTTTCAATCTTTATTTTTATTGTTATGGGCCTCTAGCTCTGATAAAAATATACCTACGAAATATAATGCGAGCCAAAATTTGAAAGCCGAAATGTAAATAAAACATAAATATAAAGAATTTAACAATGTGTCTTGTTTTGTCTGTTACAGCAAAAGGAGATGCAGATCCGCAAGCAGTTCCGGGAGACATGCAAGATTCAGACGCGCCAGTACAAGGCACTCAAGGCGCAGATGTTGCAGATGACCGCGAAGGTACGCTAGTGCAGACTGATAGTCCCTCTGTCCCTTTTCCGAGAATATCATCCATTGTTCCGTGTTCATCTACTCAGTTCCAACACAGTAGTATAATTATAGATCACTTGAAACGGAACATTCTGTATATGCACTCTTGTAAACTTTGATATTGCGAATCAGGCCTTCGTCATTTGATTGGTTGAAACTCTTCGTAAAATATTTTATGCGCTGATATTTTGACTGATGATATGATGACTAATTACAGGATATGGATTAGTAATATAGTTGATATCTCGCTTGTATCACCCCATCGCGTCTTGTCGTCGTCGTTTAGTCGTTTCTTGTTCGTTATAAATTCAAGTTACAGTAAGTTTACGTAAAATTAATATTCGTGTTCACAGGAGCAGCAAAAAGAAGTGATAAAGACGTTGAAGGATGAGAAGCGACGTAAGCTCGTGCTGCTGGGCGAGCAGTACGACCAGAGCATCAGCGAGATGTTGCAGAAACAGACCGTCAGGCTGGACGAGAGTCAGATGGTGAGTTATTGATAGAAGCGACGCAAGATAGTGCTGCTGGACGAGCAGTACGACCAGATCATCAGCGAGATGTTGCAGAAACAGACCGTCAGGCTGGACGAGAGTCAGATGGTGAGTTATTGATAGAAGCGACGCAAGATAGTGCTGCTGGACGAGCAGTACGACCAGATCATCAGCGAGATGTTGCAGAAACAGACCGTCAGGCTGGACGAGAGTCAGATGGTGAGTTATTGATAGAAGCGACGCAAGATAGTGCTGCTGGACGAACAGTACGACCAGATCATCAGCGAGATGTTGCAGAAACAGACCGTCAGGCTGGACGAGAGTCAGATGGTGAGTTATTGATAGAAGCGACGCAAGATAGTGCTGCTGGACGAGCAGTACGACCAGATCATCAGCGAGATGTTGCAGAAACAGACCGTCAGGCTAGACGAGAGTCAGATAGTGAGTTATTGATAGAAGCGACGCAAGCTAGTGCTGTTGGGCGAGCAGTACTACCAGATCATCAGCGAGATGTTGCAGAAACAGACCGTCAGGCTAGACGAGATTCAGGTACTGATTTGAAGGTTCGTTAGAAGGCAAGCTAAGCTGTTGGTTCCAGATAGTTCCGTCAGATAGCGGTATTGCTACCTACTCGTTAAGCCATGTGGCTTGAAAATGATCTGACATCAAGAGCCAGCCAAGCCAAGTTACGTTCACCAATTCGCACTGGCTCGCGTGGTGGGGTATGGCTCACTCCCTCTTACCTTCAATTCAGCGGAGAGGAGGCTATTGTCATGCAACACACAGCGCTTCTGCTAAATGTGTTCGTCTTCTCTAAAATTACCCCTGAAGTGTGGTATCTGAAGTTAGGCCCTTCCTAACTTCTAACAACTAGCACAGAGTGGCCGTTCTGTATGTAGTATAGTACTACATACTGATCATACTATATTCTATTCAGTGCCTGCAGTGGGATCCTACGAGCTATATCTAACAAAATATATAACTGTGTGTTGTACAGATGGAGTGCCAGCAGTTGAAGATGCAGCTGGAGCACGAGCTGGACATGCTGACGGCATACCAGAGCAAGAGCAAGATGCAGGCCGAGGCGCAGCGCAACCGCGAGCGGCGCGAGCTGGAGGAGCGCGTCGCGGTCCGCCGCGCGCTGCTCGAACAGAAGGTAACCACTATCGTGCTTCTACCGCGTCTACATGCATGAGCTATATCGCTCGACAATCACTCGCGCTGTAGTGGAAAGATAAGCCATATGGAGGAACATCATTGAAAAGGGAAGATCTTCCGCCAGGCTAGGTGTGAAGCCTGGGGACCGGCCGTGGGCCAAAAGTTCTTTGTTGAACCTTGTATACGTCAACGTCAAGCTGAAAACAGGAGATAGTCAGGTGTATACCTGTTCAGGGAAAAATACAACAATAAATCTATGTTTCATAGTTTTCGAGATTTTTTTGCCACCCTTCGCTGAACTAGATGTAGTGACTACAAATTTGTAATTTTTGTTCATGAAAATACTTGTAACGTAATGGTGAACTAGCTGACAATATTATTATGGTGGCCGTAGATGGAGTCGGAGTGCGCGCAGTTCGTGGCGGAGCGTGCGGAGCGCACACGCATGCTGCACGAGCGCCACGAGCGCGAGCTCGACCACTTCGACAACGAGAGCGCACGGCTCGGCTTCAGGTATTCACTCTTGTGTCTCTCGTCGACGGCTACAGAACATCTCGTGTCCCCACCTTCACTTGGCATTGCTTTATTTACCCAAAGACGCAAATATTCATTCAATTTAGAACCGAAGCATACCTCGCGAATTGCGGTGCAGAGCATTTTTCACTGCCAAACTATTATTGAGTTTGTTTGCGTTGAAATTACATCGAAAATCAATTTCCTACCATTCGCCTGAAGTTGCTTCGGTGCTCTCGGGGACTAGTAGTTTCCATGTTATTTTAACGAAAGCAAAGTCGATAATGGTTTGGCAATGAAAAATGCTCTGCGCTGCGCCTCGCCAGGTGTGCGCCGGCATTAGGGCCGTCAAACCCAATTATTGATGTCATATCTTTTTTGAATCAACGGCAATGAGTCGATATTTGTTTCAACTTGCTTTATTTGCACAATAACAGCAAAAAACGTAAAATAGCGAAGACCCGATTTTTAATTACATCAAAGGATTCGAATAGATTATTTGCTGTTTCGATTCCAGCACAGGCAGCATGGCACCGCGATAAACGTTTTATGTTTATTTTATTTTACTTTCCGTAGATAATACGATGAAACGTGCGATAAAACGTTTATCGCGCTGCTATACTGCGCGTGCTGGCATAAATGGCATGTTTGTCATATTTGGAACCATTACTTTTTTACCCACTGGGAATTCATGTTTACCCGTGTACCCATTGCATTGGGTGTGAAATCAAATTTAAAAATATTTGGAAATACATGAAATATTCGGTCAAATAATTATGCTGAGCGAATACGCTACGCCAAGTAAAGTGCCTGCATTACACTTCTTCGTTTTGTGGATCTTTGCCTCACCTTAAGCCTAAATCACCTAGATGCCACTTCAAAACATGGAAAGCTGTATGCCCGAACATTTATAGTTGTTCAAAAAACTGTAATGCTTAGTGCCCTTGGTCTGTATAATTCTTACGCTGGGTGCCGCTCGACATGCAGGATTGTCCGGTTTATTCCACTCAGTACCAATAAGTTAGTACGTTAGTATGTCTTTTGTTGGACAAACCATAAAGTGCTAATAGGAATATACTTGTATTTCCAATAAAAAATAGACACGCAAGCTGGTCAGAGGAACTAGCAGTATAATAAGTGTACCCGATTGTTCAACTATATGTTTCGGGGGCATCCGATAAAAGATAAAGAAACCACTAGAGCTAACGGTGGCAGTGAATGTGTCTAAGTGTGAGTTAGACCTCGTCTTTTACGATCGTCAATGACCTGGTGTGTTGTGTTGTATTGCAGCGCGATGGCGATCGCCGAGGGCAGCCGGGACGGCTACGGCGACGAGGAGCAGTCCCTCTCCGGATCTATGCTCTCGCTCGCACACAGCAACTCGTCCGCCAGCTTCCCTGCCGGCTCGCTCTAACACTCCACTACACCGCACCTAATGCTGTTGCCACGAGTCTAGCATCACCTGCTTTATTATTAATATTCTTAGGTGAGAGATGGCCATTTTAATACGTCGCACATCTTAGGTTTTTTTTAGTTTATTTAATTTGTTTTATTATTGTTAAAGACAAATGCCTGGATGGCATGTTTAGTTGTTCGGCATCATCAATTCATTAAGTCACAAATATCATCAACTCTTGGCAACAGCATTAAATCTGCATTAACCATTCTAATTACTGAGACTGTACAGCCCTCCCGCGGAACGGAAAATGATATCCGATCGGCTGTAACGGCGTTGTTGAAATTTGTATTATATCGTGGTTGTGTCCGCGAGCACACGGCCGCCGCCGCCGCCGCCGCAACTCGAGTCGAGGCTTGTAGGCAGTAGATTGTTCGTAGATCCGCTAACGATTAGCTCCAACCTGAAAATGTAGTTGGAAGCCAGCATGGGTGACATGGCGGCGCGATAAACGTTTTATCGCGCCTTTTATGAGGCCGTATCTGCGGAAAGTAAAATAAAATGCGCGATAAACATTTATTGCGCCGCCATGCTGCCTGTGCCGGTAGCTGAGGAATTTGATTCGAGTTTAATATAGTGCGAAGGGCCTAATTTATTTTGTGATTTTTTTTGTTACGTCTTCCAAGAGAGTATGTGCAGTATTCGTAGTCAATGGAGGTTCGGGGGGGCATTTCCTATTCTATTACACTATTAAGTTTATTGCACTCCATAATTAATTAAATTATCTCTACATATAGTGCAACTTTGTGTTTTTGGCGTTAGATGCTGGTTGCGATGGAGATATTTTGAATACCTCATAATTATGAAATCGTTTTGTTTATCTTAACAAACGCCGACATCTGTGCCTGATTGTTACTGGAATTTCCACGAGACGCTAAAAACATGAAGCTGTATAAATTATAAACTATGTTTGTATGAAGAGTATGGTGTTATTTAAATTTAAAATATGCAGCGATGTGAGAATGAGACGCTTTTCTATTAGACATTTAACTAACAGTATGATTTTGCCCCGTTGTTTATGCTCTAGAAAACAATACATCGTAATATATCGCATATTATACAATAATGTACGTTTAAACATTGTGATTCTCGTTTTGTTTGACTAACGTCTCGATCTCTTAGACATAAGGATTTCTATCTTCTACTTTTAGAGTTTTAAATTCAAAATCTAAAATATTAGGCCGTCCATATCTAAAAAGAAACAGTACATAAAATAATAGCAAAACGACGGGGCGGATTCTAGTAAAAGGCACGATTAGAACTATGCTTCAATTAGGATTTGAGTATTACAATAAGATACCATTGGCGTCGAATCTATAGTAAATATAATATTTCGCTAAAGTGTTATTGAATCCCTGGAGAATAGTTCGAAATCGAGTACTTGATCTACTCTTGTATAATATGTAGTCTATGATAGGTTTCTATAGTGGTTCTAGCTAATTTTTCATCTTGATATTCTATCAAAACCATACAAGATCGAAAAATGTTTAACCATGAAAGGTCAAATAATATTTTAAGGTAAACTTTGTAGTGTAACCAAGGAATGTTGATCCTCAAAGTGTACGCTTAAGAAGTTTGACAAAAGGCATTATTTAGATGGAAAGTAGTCTGCTCATGACGTCACGAGCCTTGCGCCCGCTCCCGCACTAATATTTGAAAGAGTAATATTATTATTTACAACATTAGATAGTCAAAATTCTAATATTCATATCATTAGGTTTTACTTTAGGGGCAATTTTTGCATATAATTGTAAGTTAATTTTTTAACGAGCGGACTGATCGTATTTGTTTATTGGCCTAGAATTGAGTTTGTCTATTGAAATGTTTAAAAGGGTTTTTCTACCAATGCAACAATAATGCTTACGTTAGATCATTTTTAGATTTTAAATGTGTAACATGCTTTACTAAATCATAACAAAAATGCAGGTGCTGTGTATGAATATTGTATAACCAACTGCCAATTATGTTTTGTAAATATTATAATGTATGTATGTATTAGCGAGCACACATTTGCCTTAAACCGAGAGCGTGAGCAGGCGCGCGGGGCGCGGGGCTCGGCGTTTTGTACATAAAGAACAATAATATATAATTATTATACATAGTTTGTTACTTTTGTAAGGTGCGCGTGCGATATGTGTACATTCGGATTGCGATGCAAGCGGTCCCCGCGCTGTCGTCGGCGTCGGGGGCCCACTATGTGCTATTTTCTTTATCTAGTGTCCTAATACACTATTGTATTGTCTTGTCTACTAAGCTTACCAGTCATGTATGTATAGACGATTACATATTATTTAATTTAATGCCGATTTTAGTCATAAATATCCAAATTTAGTTAATGCTAATTTTTTAATAGTAATTTTTACTTTATTAATTATTATTCTCATCCTATATCACATTGCTTGTAAGCATCACACGATGTGATCGTATTATTTGAGTCTGTTGACGGTTTATTTAGGTTTTCAATATTCCACTTCTATGGAAATATGTAAGTAAATGTATAAAGGGGGTAAGCAGAATAGGCTAACTTATTTCAGCTGTATAAATGAATATGACTTTCCCATAGAAAAATATACAAGCTGTAATCTAGACTATTTTGCTTACAACCTGTAAAATAAATTGAACAAAAAATTTAGCTGTTTTTAAACTAGGCGCACCATGGTACTGACTCGCGCGCGTTGAAACATCGCGAGTCAGTGGCGCGGCGAGTCGAAGTGACGTCGAAATATTTTAGCTCCACACTATCCTCTCCAACTGACCAAGTAATTGACAATAATCTCTAGACACAGCCTAACTCGACTCGTCATCTTGTCTCTGTACATAACTTTTAGGTCAGTGTTATTTCAAAGGGCTAGCGCGTACCTGGCGAAACGCAACGCCGAGCATTTTTCACTGCAAAACCAGTATCGACTTTGCGGGCTTTGATATAACATCGAAAATCAACATGAAGCGACATGAGGCGAAAGTTGTGTTAATAGATTTTCGATTCAATTGATTATTTCAACGTAAGCAAATTCGATAATGGTTTGGCAGAAAAATGCTCTGCGCTGCACTTCGCCAGGTGTGCGCCGGCTCTATGTGGGATTGAAGAAATGTGCATGTCGCTCTTTAAACGAGCAGTTCGGTGTGAAAAGTGCCAAAGTGGACTTTATTCTCTGACGTATTAGAGATGAAATTAAATGTGCCTTTTTTCTTCGGTCCCGCATTAGAACAGCGGTGGGCGGGCACAGTCCAAAAAACTGGGAATTTCTCCTCAAACTAACAGATTGTTACATATTTTCTAGAGTCATTAATACGATTCAAATAAGTACATAAAAGCATTAGACAAATCTCAGTATTCAACGTCGGAATAAACTTGCTCAAAACAATACTTTCTAAATAAATTAATTAATTGTGAACAAAGTTAAATATACAAACATGTTTTAAGTAGTCCGTGTTCCGGCAGGCCCTTTACCACTGCGCTCGCTCGCAGCCGTAATACCATGGTCGTAGAAAACGTTCAGGAACCGAAAGCACTAAGGAATTGAACTGTAAGCTGTAACTTCGCTTGCGTGCAATAGATGGTCGGTATGTAATGAATAACTTAAGGCGCGTAGTGTTCGCTCGCTGACGTAGTCCTCTGCCAAGCCGTGCAGGTGATCTTGTTATGCACCTCCATGTACTCTAATCCTACAGTATTGCAAGTCCCTTGCCAAATGTCTGGCAATTGTGATAAAAATTAAAATGGCTTGATTCGCGCGGGAACGTGAAATTGTCAAGAAAAAAAAGCAATATAGGTCTATAGATAGCTTGTGGCGTTCGGTGCCTCGCTTGTGCCTTTTTTGTACACGTAAAGTTCAGATTAAGGGTTGAACCTCATCTGGCAGCACGGAATCGAATTTTTTCACGCACCATCCTTTTCTGTCGTTCGAGAACGTCATTTGCTAGAGTGAGAAAGATAGCAGGAATGCGATAGCACGCGGCAGTGCTGCCACCTTTCTCGCTCTAGCAAATCGTTCCAGGGTGACAAAAAGGATAGAGCGTGAAAAATAGCGATTCCGTGCTGCTAGACGAGGCTTTACCCTAATTGAATAACTTAAAACTTTGTGATAAAGGAATGATTGTGCATGAACAAATTCGAAAAGTATGTATAACATATTTATGTAACTGGTGAGCCTGCACCGGCCGAAGCACGAGAATAGTGCGTAGACGCGTCTCTTTCCCTCTCCTACTTCCCACCACTTACCACTTAGCTGTTCTAGAGTTAGAAGTTTTACCCTCAACATTCACGTCGCTACCGACAAATTATTAATTATTACGATATAGAAGTACCAAACTCGTAGTTAGCGATCACGTATTATTATATGTACATTGTAACTAAATAATTTTTATATTTTACCATTGTATAGTCGTTTATCACCGATAGGTAGTTAGCAATATTTTGACAGAGGTGTGACAAGGTGCGCCGCCGATGGGTAATTTAGTTATGAGAACGCGGCCCGAGCGGTGCACCGTTGTTTTCTTTTTATTTTTTTGTTATATATTTAAATAACACAATCGACTTGTAGTTTTAATAATTATTATCATTAATTATTATATTGTAATATAATCTTATTAATGAAAAAATCAAACTGAAAATAAATAGAAAGGAAATAAAAACGTTTTTTTGTTATTTTACAACCCTTGAAACAGAATAGCAGGTAACCAATAAGACACTGATACAACGATTTAAAAAATCTATTTTATTATTAAGTGTAAAGTAAAAATATGAAACAAAAAACAAAAAGAATAACAAAATCAATTTTGATAAGACTTATGAATTGTTCTTATTATTATAGACAATTTTTACATCAATGGTCACGATTTTATAAATGCTGTGTGCTTTAAAAATAAGTGTAAACAATTTCTAACTACATTATGAATATGACACTAAAGTTTACTCACTTTAAACCTAACTTGGTGATTGTCATGTTTAAAGGGAGGAAACTGCATAAAATTGTGCTTAAAATAGTAACAAATTGAATCCGATTTCTAAGTGAATAATTGCATCTCTTATTCCATACATTGTTTCTTTAATAACTACATAGTTAATTCATCGATAAAAACTAGATTCCCCAGTGATACTGGGTTAAATTGGCAGAAAATACATGCGCGATCGTTCGGGATTCTTCACTTTGGGGATAAGAATAGTGAAATATAAAATATGTACAAGTTCTTTGATTACAATAACTGAGTCGGCAAATATTCATGTGATTCTATAAACGAGCCTAGAGTTTTGTCAGCTATATCATTTCTAATCACATCTATTATCGATATCGATAAAAATTCATATTTTGGCATCATCACACCGGTTTTAGATCATTTCTATGTTGGCGTTTCAACATCTTTTGTCATTTTGTACACTCCTGACCAAAAATATATGTACACAGATTAAAATTGATCGCAATACCGACCTTAATTTTGAATTGTCTCGATTTCTGTGTGAATGTACCTTGATACTAAAATGCATACATATTTTGGTCCTTGTATGAGATGAAAGTTGCATTGTATTATAATTTAATACATTAATCAAGCAGTAACGAACGAGACGGAGCGGGGTACCCATCTGTGTGTTTATGACTGTCCGAGCATAATCTGGATCTTAGTGTTTGTACTACTTTATTGTAGTATTGAGATGCTAGGACCACATGAATAAATATCCTTACAGAACAAAAGCTTTATACAAGCGGCCGCTGTCGATGCACTCACACTCACACAGCGCGCGTTAGAGGATCTACGAACAGGTGGACACACTCAGCCGGGGTATGTGCGCACCGTTCGGCAGCGGTCGCTTGTATGAAGCTTTCGTTCAATAGGGATATTTATTCATGTGCTAGGGCGTTCAGCTGTGATCTCATCAAAATCATCATTTTGCAGGAGCACTGCGACTAGATTTAACTCAAGACCTCTGCTGGAACCAGGTAGATATGTAAAGCCTGACCAGAAATATAAAAAAAAGCATGTTTGGGGGCGCTGCAATTGACTATTCAGTGTTCCAAGTACAAATATTATTTCCAATGATTTTCTGCAACATGCCGACGTTTTAAACTTTTTGGTCGGGCTTTAAGATGCCAAAACATGTATAAGTCATTGGTGAGTCTATTGGGTGGGGGAGAACTCTGTGGGCTCGAGGATGCGGCAGTGCATCTCCCTGATCAGCGGCACGGTGTAGGCGACGCACTCGTCCCATCCGGGGTTGCGCCACGTGCTCTCGCGCGTCTCACGGCGCACCTGCAGGTTCTTGTAGCCTGAGGGATATGGTTCAATAATTCTTTATTGTGCACACTGAGTTATAAGTATTTACAATATACATTGTGGATGTGAAATCATGCCAATTTAGTATCATTATACTCTACCTATACAGGCATAAACACAAGAATACAATAGAATAAAATTAAAATTAATTCATAGTGGAGTAATAATGGTAATAAAATCTAATCTTTAATTTATAAACAAAAGTTAAATTTAAAAAAAGATTACAAATTTTTATGCCAATCTTGGGTTGCATAAAAAAAAAATTGGGCAGAATTAGGCCCGTAAAGGTAGATTGGGCCATTATCCAGTAACGCAGCGACAGCAGAGTTTAATGAACTACTTACTAATATTTAATTCACGTATGTGGAGACAATATTGAAGGAATTCGCGCCAAGGCAATTTCTGCCCCAGTGGTATACATGTGCGTGAGCATTTGTATGTTTTACAACCGTTATAGTTGGTGGCACGGCACGGCTAGCATACAACCCACTACAAAGCGGCATAAAAAGTCATTCGTGCTCTTTTTGGCATACGTAAAATAGTAAAGGAGGCACATCTCGATTTTTATCGTTTTCTCAGGGGACCTACGAAGCCTATTCTGAGGTAGCTGTTTACAAGTTCATTAAAACAGTTTCGTGACTGTAGTAAAAAGTACACACACTACAAAATTAATAAAAAGTAAAATAGTTACAAGAAAATTATCGCGAGACTTAACAACTGAAGCACTGAAGATAGAAACATGAAATTTGAAATTAACAGAGCATGTGTACACTAAGGATTTTACAATTCACGCGGACGAAGTCGCCGGCAAAAACTAGTAATAAAACAACTTAAAAACGTACATCTCAATTGTAAGTAGAGCTGTCTGGTGGCCTTCGAGACGAAATTATTAAGAACGTCATTGTTGGTAACTAACGCTCAGTTGCAGAAACGCTCATTAGAGTTATTTCTCCATTAAATCTCTTGCTAGCTTTTACTACGTCAACAAGACAAAAAGTGACAGCATGACATTTTATGGAGGATTAACTTTAATGAGCGTTTCTGCAACTGACACTTAGTAACCCAGCGTAAGCGAAAAATTCTTCGTCTATGTTGGTAACTGTTCACTTACGTAACCGTCACTAATTAATTATAATTAGCCCCAACTCTGAACGAGTGTGTTACTATTATAACAAGATTGAAAAGTATTTAAATCTTTTGCCCATCACTATAAACCTAATCTTAATGCACTCTATCGATTCGCTATCTTAAAAAAGGTCTTGGGAATTGGGAATTTTGATGCTATTTTATGTAGTTTGATTTGTAAAGAAATAAACTGTTTACTTCGGTTTTTATAACTATCATAAGGGGAAGAATATTGTTGATTGAAATATACAGGTTGAAATTGATATCATTAGCATCCTTTTAAACTAAGAGTCTATCCATCAAACTGAACAACTTTTATTATGGGGACAAACCGATTGGAGCAAAAAAAATATCAGCTGTTCCATACTAAACTGGAATGCCTACTCGAC
The DNA here is from genome assembly GCA_927399405.1 of Agonopterix arenella. Classification (NCBI taxonomy): domain Eukaryota; kingdom Metazoa; phylum Arthropoda; class Insecta; order Lepidoptera; family Depressariidae; genus Agonopterix; species Agonopterix arenella. The sequence goes on from OV656710.1 coordinate 9,267,153, forward strand.
TCAAATGTACGCATTTTTTTTTTGCTTCGACCTGTTTGCTCGTATAGTGAAAGTTATTCAGTTCGATGGGTAGACTCTTAGTTTAAAAGGATGCTAATGATATCAATTTCACCCTGTATACATGACAAGCTTTTGAAAATTCAACAGCATGTTGCACTGTTTTGGGGCTGATTTTCGAAAAATCCTTTGGTGCACGCACCCCTACATTTACATTTTTCTATATTGTATTTTATTTTATTTCTATGGTTTAGGCTGTGCGTTGTCTATCAGTCAGGCACGGACCTGTTTTATAATAAGTATAGCTGTTGGTACTGGCTACTATCTCTGGTGGTAAAAACCACGTCAAGAGGCCGTAAAGCGGTCTGACAAAACTCCGTCATCAGGGCTTGATGTACACACGATAAGGAGAATAAGTATAGAAATGCACTTACACCATATATGATGTACGTTGTAGAGCCTGCCGATCTGTGAGAAGTACCCGGCGAAGGCCTCGTTCTGCGACTGCCTGTAGCTCAGCCCTCGCGCCCAGTTGTTGCCCCACTCGATCATAGTGCCGGGCTTCAGGCTGTCGGAGACAATCTTTGTTAAGTACCTATTATATTTTTGTAATTAATGGACTCTTGCTTGTGCCTTAGCACTGCATTTCCGCCAGTGTCAAGTAGTTTATAGGAGTATCTATCCCAATCTCAGCGATTGTTTTTGATCAAGAACAAGAAGAGATTGGAGGATTGCGGAGCCTCGTGACAGGCAAAAACGCGACGCGCGAACACTACGCGTGGCAAGTGCTCGTGCTGCAACTGCAACGTGACTCCTTTGTTTCTCTTGTCTACTTTGTAGACAACTAGAAAAGAAAATACTATGGGAGTTTTTGGCGGTTATTTTTCATCTACGTTTGGAGTCCTCATATTTTATTGAATTTTTATTGTTTATAGTGAGTTTTGGTTCGTAAAATTGGTGTTGTTTTGCGGAACAAAGTGTCGTGCAAGTGAACAATATACAGTTCAGTGAAATATGAAGGTGTATGGGTCGTGAACAGGAAAAGTGTTCTGTCATTTTGTAGCGCGGCAAAGCGGCCGGTTCACCTCTTTCCTGTGGACTTCTCTGCGTTTCCTGCGTTTCTCGATTGCCTCCAAAAACTCCAAAGAAGCGTTAAAACATCGCACTCCAGTGTTTTAATTGCTAAATATGAGAGAATTTTATTGACGACATCGGTGTTATGGGATATTATAAGCCCTTTACCGTGAACAGAACCAAAAAAAAAATACTACGTTTTACACGCTAAGTGAAACAAAAGAGATGCTTAATCTACTTAGTACTACTTAACGGTAGTAATTATAGTATGTACTCTGTGGTACTACACTACTGAAGAATCAAAAGGTTTTTGTTTCTACTATTTTTGAATTTAGCGACGCCATATTGTTTCTGTAGCCATAGAAGTCGTGACTCTTTTCAAAATAAAAAAAATAAAAATAATTTTATTTCAGACACAGTCCATAGATGTATGGTGATGTCCTTTTTTGTATGGAGTGCTGGGAATGTAGTTACAGTACGACCAGGAAAATAATTGCGCTCGTCAATCTTCGTACGTATCTTTCTTCGACATGAGCCACATCTGGCAGCACGGAATCGAATTTTTTCACGCTCTATCCTTTTCTCTCGCTCAGGAACTTCATTTCCTAGAGCGAGAAAGGTCGCAGCACTGCCGCCGGGGCTGCAGCGTGCTTTCGCGTTCCCGCTATCTTTCTCGCTCTCGCAAATGATATTCCTGAGCGACAGAAAAGGATAGAGCGTAAACAAATGCGATTCCGTGCTGCCAAATGAGGTTCAACCATAACATTTCCCGACTGTACTCGAAACCATTTGATAATATAAAATCAACCTTATGGCTACTCTGTTAAAGAGGGAAATTGATTGCGGTGCAGTCTAATGGCCGAATGTAAATAGCGTCGGTCATGGGTCAGGCGCGAAATCAATCAACCAATAGAAGCAGATCATTTTTGGCGGGTAATCGTAGTGGTTGATTCGCGCAGCTTTAATAATATTCAAGTCTAGTGCTACATACAGTACGGACACTCCCTGCCTCCCACCGACCTTTTACCTTACCCCTTGGTTGAATCGTGGTTCCTCTTAAGGTGGTTGCAGAGGAGTCAAGTTTATACGAAACTTTGACGCACAATACGCGTAGACGGTATTAATATATGTAACTTTGTATATATGGAAAAATAGTTTCGAAAATCTTGATGCCGCGTCACAAATAACATTTGCAATTACGAAGATATAAAGCTTTGAAATTTTTCATACAACATTTTAAAAGCTTTATAACTTTTATTAATTTTGTCTACGCGTATTGTGCGTCAAACTTTTGTATGAACTGAAACCACCTTAAGCAAATGCGTATTCCTGTCTCGTTCGCACGCAACAGTATCGCACATGCTTAACTCTTTTTCCCATTTGTATGAAATGACATCTATCAGCTGACAGTGTCCAAGTTGTGGTACTACAGTTCATCAAAACAGTTAGAAACAGTGCACTCTTACCTGTATGATCGTATCTCGTAGATGTTGTTGGACGTCCGCGGCTCGCCGTTGGGCCAGAAGCTGAAGGCCAGCAAGTACTGCAAATGCCGCGACCTCACAAAGTTGCCGCGCTCTTTCTCTAGCGCTGAATATTCCTGCGAGATGGGATAGATATTGTCAAATCGGATCGGAAACGGATCTTAAGTTAACTACAGAAATAATTTACTACGATAACATGATCCGCACTTCCAAAGTGTTTACAAGTCTCAGAACGGCTGTGTGTGCTCCTAAAAAGGATGGTGCAATCCTAGGGGAGCGCGTAATTTCTCTATGGTTGTAATACATACACTGATTTGTTGCTCGACTAAACGAAGTGTAAGGAACAGACCTCCCCATACTGAAATGGTGAACTCAGACGATCAAACTGAACAACTTTCACTATGGAGCATACCTCAGGAAACGCGTAAGCCCTAAACTTCTAATCCCTCTTATAATGTTCTATACTTACACCCTGTATGGATGAATAAATAAATATCTCGGACATTGTTACACAAATTATCTAGTCACATTTAAAGTACCTGGACTTGTATTATGATGACTAGACAACGATATAGAATACATATATAGATAAAAACATCCATGACTCGGGTACAAATATTCATATTCATCATATAAATATTTGTCCCTTACGGGACTCGCACAGCAGGCAGGTTCACTACAGACTGTGCTACCGGGCCGTCAAGGGCCATGTTATCGTAGGTCATGATATCATTTTATCAATGTTTAACTAGGTACCCACTTTCATTATTGAATAGAGGTAGCTGCCTAGCTGATCGAAATTAAATCGTGATATTAGTGCGAGTAGAAGTTTACGTTAGTATATATATATTCTTTGCTAGAAGTTCCAGAAAAACAATTGTTAATGACTTTCCTACTTCTATGTCTATGCGAGTCCGACACGCTATTGGCCGGTTTTTAACCATTTTATTGTTTTTGAATTTTTTTCCTTACCTCTTTTGTCCCACTTTGCTAAGCAAAGATATCTTCCTAAAGTCCCCAAAAAATAAAAGCATGTTATTTTAGATTTTCCAGTACTCAGTTGTTGCGTACTCACTGGACTTTCCTTAAATAATATCTTAGCCTTGTCGATCTTCTCGAAGCCGCCGACGTAGCGCCACAAGTGGAGCGCCTGGTCCATGTCTCCCACTGACACTGTCCATGATCCCACCAGCTCACAGCCGAGCTCCGCTTTTTTGGAGTGCACAAACTCTACTGAAGTTTTGCTGTCAAATGAAAAAATAGCTATTGTTGTTGGATATAAACAACAATTATAAAAGCATCAAATATAATAAATAGTACATTATATAAGGTCTAACAAAATTAGCTGAAACTATTTTAAGGGCTCAGACCATCAAACTGAACAACTTTCTCTACCGGCCCAATATTGAAATGTCGAAAAAATAAATCTGCTTCCCCATACATTTGAGTCAAGTTGTGTTTGCAGTTTTGTATAGGACATCAATTTTTTTTTCGCGTTTTCGATATTGGTCCCATAGAGAAAGTTGTTCAGTTTGATGGTCTGAGCATACTCTTAAAATAGTTTCAGCTAATTTTGTTAGACCTTATATATAAGTGAGCTAAGTTGGTCATTACAGTCATATTACAGTAGAACCTGGATTAGTGCACGAGCCACAGGCGAGGGCTGTAAACGAGCTGAGACTTTAACCTCTCACAACCCGACTTTAAAATAACAATTGATAAACAATGGAGGACGGTCGATATCGCGTCGCCGGGATGTGACAGGTTAATGACCAACGCTCACGGGTTTTATATAACGTTTTTCAACCCTCTTGCAAAGAAAAAAGAAAAGAAATTTCACAAAAAGGTTTACTTTAGATATATATAAATAAAATAGCGCCCAGATTTCTTTCTTCCCGCGCTGTGCACCTGTGTTCTAATTAGTTACGCGCCCGCAGGCATTACCACACTGTGCGGTAATACGCGTGTTTTATAAATTGCACTATGTACCTAAAAGCAGTGCAATAAGAGCCCCCTTCTAGGAAGGATGTTAGTTTCTTACTTATTTGGTTGTAGCATTAATAGCTTTGTCTTTCATGAGCTTATTAAACACTAAAGTAATTTATGAATGTTATGTTAGGTACTGCAACGGTTGTTGAAATCAAGTTTTTGTCTTAAATTATTTACAAGCTGTCATAATATCAATACCTATTAGACCAGAATTAATTGATACTTTAAAGGCGAATTCTGTTCTTGTGTCAAGGAATGATGACCTGATTGCTAAGTTGGTAGTATTGCGTGCTAATCAAGAGGTCACGGGTTCGAATCCCGCAAGGGGTAAAAATTTGTATACTTATTCATTAATATTTGTACCCAAGTCATGGATGTTTGTATTTATCCTATCCTATGTCATTATCTAGGCGTCACAATACAAGTACAGGCTAGATTCTGGTACTTTCAATGATGGGACTAGATACTATGTATGACTGGCATATATTTTTTATTTTTAACAAGTTATTATGTCCTGTTAATAACATTTGGGTATTGACAAAGCCTGTTGTGGATTCGCACTATGTTTTTTTAAGAGAAAGTAAATTTAAACTATTATAAAACTGTAAAAGAAGTGTGTCTGTACATTGAAGATATTTACAAGAAATAAAAAGATTAATTATTGTTTTTAGGTATCCTTGAATCCAACTAAATTTAAAATTTTTGGAATTTTGTCTGTCTGTTTGATTGTTTGTTCGAGTATTATGCAAAAACTGCTGAACCGATATTGATTATAATTTTTTTTGTTTTAAAAAATTTAACTTAAAATCTGGTATATAATTTGTGCAGATGAAGCGAAGTCGCAGGTAAAAGCTTATTTTTAATAAATCCTCTCATTTTTTTAAGTCATATTAAAATGTCACATCATTTTAACGCTGACCATACTATTAATATGCCCTATCTTATAACTATTATAAAACTGTAACAGAAGTGTGTCTGTACATTGATCATTGTACACACGGCGACACATCAAGCTATACAAAAGCAACATAAGCTGGCCGCGCGACATTATACGTTACTCGACCTACGAACGGCCAGCTTATTTTGGTTTTGTATAGCTTGATGTGTTGCCGTGTGTACATTGAAGATATTAACAAAAAAAAAGTTACGGTATGGTTTTTAGGTGTCCCTGATTCCAAATTACCAATTTTTGGATTGTTTGTCTGAAGGTTTGTTTGTTTGTGTGTTTGTTTGTTTGTTTGATCGAGCATCACGCAAAAACTACTGATCTGATTTTGATGAAACTTTTTTATTTTATGATCTGACTTAAAATCTGGTATATAATTTGTGCAGATGAAGTCGCAGCATAACTCTAGGAAAAGTTAAAATTAGATTATGATAGCTAATAAAATATTGAACGATTTGTAAGCCTAATCTTCCACATGATAGACAGGGAAAAACAAATTTTGGAGAGACCTTTGCTACAACAAAAACATCTCGAAAATTCACAGTAAAGCCCGACCAGGTATATAAAAAAACCTCACCATCTTGTGAAAAATCATTGGAACTAATTTTTGTACTTGGAACACTGGCAATAAAGGTTATAGTCGATTGCAGCGCCTCCAAATCAGGTTTTTTATATTTCTGGTCAAGCTCTAGGTCTAAGAACAAGAATTTAGGTTAAAATTCTTTGCTTTAGGTACCTTACCTACTAATGAAAACATCTAACTACATCTTCTATGGATTTGAGCCATAGACACAGAATACAAATCAACAGGGTCAAGGTTCTCCAGATAACACGATTGTAAACAGTTTGGATCGTTATCGTATCGCCCACGCCGATCTAATAAGCTATTCTATTTATGGCACATTGCATAACTGCCAATAAATAACTGCTGTGTCGCCAGCCAACAACCGGCACCTTCTATGAACAACTTATGTAAGAGTTATATACATACTAATTCTTCAAGTATTTATCCACGGCGTCCGGCCTTATGTTGTGCGTATGCAGCGCATATATTATCTCCTTGTCGCTAAGCATGCGACTGTGGGACTCCTTCGTTGGCTCTATCCTCCGCACCAGCAGTTTCGACAGCCACCCATCTTCAGCGCTCAATCGTGCACTTGTAGAAATCACCCTACAAAAATAACTTTTACTATAGACGATACGTTCCAAATTTAAACCGGGCCACTTCACAAATAACATGATAGGATTGTTGTACCTCGCATTTTTCGGGATCGCTGTACCCAAACATAAAACTCTATTTAGAGAATTCATGTTGCCTGATAATGATAAACACGAAAACTAATGATTTTAGATCGTAAATTGCAGGCTGTATCTCAGTACTTGTCTACTTGTTATCAATTAAATTGACAAAAACACTTGAAGGTTATCTTTTTGGACCTGTGGCGCCATCTGCCAAGTATGACTTTCTTTAATAACATCTTTTGTCCGTATTCTTAAAACGGAACGGAACGGTTTACAAGAAATAACACATATTATACATAAGCTGACGCCATTATCCAATGGAGGTTATGGGGGTAGGCAGAAATCACGGACGCCACGAGACGCCATGCCATGCAAATACGCAGAGAAATCAATGAGAATCCTATACTAAACGCCAAAAATCAAAGAAGATTGCGTGTAAAGAGCCACTGAAGTGTCAACAACGCAACAGCTGATATGATTACAAGTAACAATTTGCTATGTCATTGTAGACTTTGTCGTATGATGATAAGGTTTAAATTATCAAACCTAAATTAAATGCATGTATACTACTTGTGCTCTTGACCGTATGTGATGGATGTGTTTTTTTTTGCGTCACACAATGGTGTAAGTTGAGCAGAAAAAAGACAGAAAATTTTTAGTGGAATTTTGTTTCTTGTCGGCCATGCTACAACACAATAAAACATCAAAGTTTGGTTCGGATTATATCCTCGCGTAAAACTATTATTCACCGTTAGTGAAGTTTTTATTAACGGTATAGGTATTTACAATTACAACATTATTACGCGTAAAACTCTATTGGCCATTGGAATATGTGTACCACCCACGCAATTCAAGAGTTAGGTATAAGATAGATGCAAGCGAAAATATAACTTAAGACCAGGCTGTATGGGCTAGTTCCTCTTGCCTTTCCGTAAGGAAGAATTAAAAAAAATAATAAGGAAGGGGTTGTCATTTTGATCCAATTATTTACCGAAATAATTTTAACATAAAAAAACATTCTTGTTGTTCGAGTGATTTCATCCGCAGAACCTCGTCATGGGTGAGTAAATTCCGATAACTTCGATACTCCTAACTCCTAAAAACATGTCTGTTGTTTGTGGGCGGTGTAGTGGAACTGATGATACTGTTTCAGCGTCGAGCGAGGTGACGAAGCTTCAGCAACACTTGGCGCTGCTAAAGGAGGAGTATGGGAAGCTGCAGAGCCATTGCGCGGAGGTGGAGCGGAAGTACACGCTGGCAGCGGCGTCCGCCGGTGACCTCAGCGAGACGAGCTTCGTCGCTCGTCTACTCATGACTGTAGCTACTCTGTACGGCCGGGAGATGTACTCCGATATCCAGATAAAGCTGCAGAGCAAGTCTATGCCTGGACACAAGTTTTTGTTGAATGCTCGCTCCGATGACTGGAATGAAGAGGCATTAAAAAATTTGGACGAATTAGGTGAGTCATTGTTTGTATATTCTATCAGTTAATTTCAGTAATTTAAATTTAGAATCAAATTAAAGATTGAAAAATTTGTCTCGGGCGGGACTTGAACCCGCCCTTTTCCAAACCTGGGAACTGCGCTATCCAATTTCGCCACTGAGCCCACTTCCCAGAGAACGAAATTTTGCTCACGTCCCCGTGCGTGACGCAACAGATTGAAAATTTCGTTCTCTGGGTAGTGGGCTCGGTGGTGAAATTGGATAACGCAGTTCCCCGGACTTTTCATGTCCAAGTCCCGCCCGAGACAAATTTTTCAATCTTTAATTTGATTCTAAATAGCACAACATGGCTGTAACATGTTTATATTAAATATTTGAAATTTAAATTTTATTATATGATGATTTGGTTGCCTGAATTCAGTGCTTTGCAATAACTGTTTCCCCTAGGTTTTAATTATTATATCAGCCATCACTGTCCCATTGTTGGGCAAAGCCCTCTCTCCATTCTCTCCATAGGTCCCGGTTTTGTGCTTCGATAGGCCAGTTCTTTGGGAAGCTTTGACTACTTATATAGGGACTAGCCACGCGTGTAATTCTACTAACTTTTCTGCCAGTTTTTGCGGAGGGCAAGGTAACATGAGATCTGCAACTTTGGATTTTATTCCCTATAACTATAGATTCTAATTTTGAACGTTAAAAATCATGAAAAGAAGTGTCGTGTTCTAACCCCAACCGTTCTAAGTTCGAAATTATTGTTTCGCAATTATAGGCTGTCTCGTTTAGTGATAAGGTATAAAATGGAATGTAAATGCACATGATTAATTGATCTTATACCGTGGCAGAGGGGAAATGCTACCGCAAGGCTAGTCCCTATAATAAATAGTCAAAGTTGGGAAGCTATCAATTTCGTCCCGCCACCTTTTTCTTGGTCTGACACCGATTTCCTTTTGCTGGGGTTTTGGACACAGGTAATGTGTATTTTGTTTTTAATAAAAGACTAAAAAAAATTTTAAGGTCTATTTAGATAGTGAAACTAAACAACTTCCCCTGAGGAACATGGGTAAAAAAAAATGAAAAAATTGTTGGATCTCCCATAGAAAATCGATTGGCTGATCCACATTTTGTATGGGAGGTCCAAAAATTTTCACGTTGTTCTACTCATGTTCCTTCTGGAAAATTGTTTAGTTTCATTTTCTGAACACACCCTTATTTTGTTTGTTAGTAGTTAAAAACTAATGAATTTTTGTTTTTCTTTAAATAAAATTTCCTTCAATGTTTAGATATGTTTTACTACTATTGTAAATCTAAGAGTACAGTCTGTGAGACAAACAGTCTCACAGAACATTATAAGAGGGTGAGAGTAATTGTAGCAGCGTGAGCGGGAAGACAAGTGGCGACAGCCGTCTTCGAAGCAAAATAGCTACTTTGCATTTCAAACCCCTCTTATAATGTTCTGTGGTTTGTCTGCTTGGTAGGTACCTCATCACATCTACACGAATGAAATGATTTCTACAGGATTTTTTGGGATGTAATATTTTCTGTATGACACCTTTCTCGCTTGTGCTGGATTTAATCAAATGACAATTTAAAAATAAAAATGAAATGGAAATAAGTTGTTTTACATTGAGATAGAAAAATCTACACGAAAAAGCTAATAGTTACTTAAATTGGTATCTATTAGATAATATATGTTGTTTAGGGCTTGTTTCACCACTTTTGGATAACTTTTGCACTTTTTAGCTAATCCTACAGATAATTTGACATATTATGTATGAAGAATATGTCAAATTAGCTGGTGGTTAAGCTAACAAGAACTTATTCGGAAGTGGTGAAACAGGCCCCGTAGAATCAAAACGGGTTATAAATCCAGACACAATGGAAATGTCCATTAAAAATCCATATCAAACAATAAATAAATTTCCTTCCAGACTGGACAGCCCTTCCTGACGACGTAGGCGCAGCACTCCTCAAGTGGTTGTACACAGATGTAGTAGACCTGTCCCGAGGAGACGTATTTGCGTTACAGCTGATGAAGTCAGCGGCCAGTTTCAAGCTGCACGGGCTTGTGAACAAGTGCGAACAGGCTCTTATCGCCGCCGTTGGAGTTAGGTAAGAACTTATCAGTGGAGAGTTTACCTTATTTAAAGTTAAAGGTTAAGCATGCATTGTATATTGTGACAGTTATAGCACAGCTCAATTATAGGGTATATCGTTTTGTGATCTAAAATATTATAAAACTGTAACAGGAAGTTTGTCTGTACATTGAAGATATTAACAAAAAAAAAGTTATGATATGGTTTTTAGGTATCCCTGATTCCATATCACCAATTTTTGGATTTTTTGTTTGTCTGTTTGAACGAGCATCACGCAAAAACTACTAAACCGATTTTGATGAAACTTTTTTTGTTTTATTGCTTATTTTCTGACTTAAAATCTGGTATATAATTTGCGCGGACAAAGTCGCGGGTTAACGCTCGTAAATTATACAAGTGACTTATTTAACAGTTAGGCTACTTTTATCTAAAACATATGATATGCATAAAACATACAAGTAACTTGTGACTTCACTTCACTATCTTTTAGGTCAGCTCACTATTCTATTTATAAAAATTGCTGGATATTTTTCATTTAATTATGAATACATAGAGAAAAAACTGTTTCAAGTCTTTATTTTTTTGCATGTACATTGTTTGCAAGATCATTCAATGTCAAATAATTGCTTGCTGTTTGTTTTCAGAACATGTGTAAAGTTTTACTCGGCTGCAGATGAAATAAGTGCGAATGCACTTAAAGAGCATTGCTCTGGACTTATATCGGCGCACTGGGATGATCTCACAGGTAAATTGACATACAGTTTGTATACAGGGTCTTTCTTAATATGCAGACACTTTTTATAGGGGCTCATCAGACCATGAAACTGAACAACTTTCTCTATGGGACCAACATCGAAATCGCGAAAAAAACAGCTATCTTATACAAAACTGCAAACCTACTCGACCCAAATGAAAAAACAGTTAGTATATTAAGTCGGACCATGTATCCACAGTGCTCAAGCACATAGGTACGAAAATAGAATTAATTCGAATATAATAAAATTTATGAGCATAAAGATATGCTTACGACTGTTTTTCCCGAGGGAGTAGTTAGGGATATTCTGAAAACTCAAAACATCCTTTCCTTCCTCCTCTGTTTTCCAAACATTGTTTTCCTTCCCTGAAAAGGGAGTGGTGTTCTAAGTCATACATAAATTCCGGGAAAGGGTAAGATTCGGTCTGGACGGTATTGAGTTCGCACACGAAGAAAAGAAGGGAGCGGAGGTTGGGCAAGGCAATTTTTCTATTCAAGTAAGTGTCGCCAAAATGCAGGGGACGAGGTACGAGATGGGCGTAGGCTCCGCCCCAAAAACCCAAATCCATCTAGCGGCGAAAGGAGTAACTACAACAAATGCACAGTAACATGACAACCAACTAGTGCCGTCTATTGTGACCGTTATCTACTCGCCGGTAGATGTCGTCTTGGATTTGAACGATTTTTTTAGTAATTGACCAATTCAACAAAGAAATAAAAGTTAAATCGATATAAACGAGTTAAACACTTTGTTTTTATCGTTTTTTCATCTATCATTTACACTTTAAGTTTCTAAAATCGTCCATTCCATTCCAATTCTTTACCATCTTAAAGAGCGGCATCTTGCGGGTAGTAGCAAAACCAATTTTCTTTCTAACTAGAGAATTATTTTCAAAAAACAACTCTTATTAAATTATATTGGACTTACCTATGAAAAGTTATGCCATCTGCAAGCTTTGTCTGTGATCCTGAACAATTTTTACATCCAAGAACAGCGCACTTCATCGTTCTAGATGTTTTTTATTGACAAAACACCTCTCAGAAAACAAAATAATGACGTACGAAAACAATGGCGGTCCGATTCGAACTGAGCAGCATAGGCCACGCCCACTGTGACGTCATGACCTCATCGAATGGCGACTGACCTCACTGCCTTGCCTCAACTCCGCTCCTTTCTTTTCTCCATGAGCTCGCACCTCCTGCACAGCATGCACTGCAGGCATGGTTACTCGCCACTGGACCAACACAGCTTTTTAAGATTTATTGAGAAATCATAAATTAATCTTAACTATTTTAAAACTGTAACAGAAGTGTCTGTACATTAAAATTATTTAAAAAAAAGTTATGATAATTTTTTAGGAGTCCCTGATTCCAAATCACAAATTTTTAGATTTTTTTACTTTGAGTTTTCTGACTTTTCAAAGCTTATAATTTATCTCAAAATCTGGTACATAATTTGAGAGGATGAATTCGCGGGTAAAAGCTCGTGAGAAATGTATCCAATTTATTTATCATTAACTGAGATACCACATAAATATCTAATATCATAATCTATGTCGGCTGACCAAAGATCCTAAACCCTTGGTGTATTCATAGGCGAGGACTTCGCTCACATGTCGTCGGCACTGCTCTACCGCATGCTGAAGAGCAAGACGGCGCAACCGCTGCACGGTGCCGTGCGGCTGATGCGGGAGGACGTCGTCTTCCTGTGCCTTGTCGAGAACCATGCCAATGTGAGTTGTAGCATAGTTATACTTGACATGTTAACAGTCCACCATCAATACTAGTACCACAGATTATTAAATAGTTACTACCGTTAAAGATAGTTCACTCCACGTGATTTTTCGAATTTCGAAAGCGCGCTTCAGGAACGAAAAGTAAAATACTCCTTATGTCAATGACCGACAATGCACCCCACGGTGGGGTCCGGCTGTCAAACGTACCTGAGCTGTGGGGTGAGATAGGCCTGCTAGTACATACAATACAAAGTACATGTTGATTTTACTAGTTGTAACATAGCTCGTAGAATAGAAGGCCAATGGGGTTTAAGAGTTCTCGAGTGCCGACCGTGTACCGAAAGGCAGCGTGGGTAGGCAGGGAGAGCCCCCAGAAGGTAGACCGAAGACCTGAGGCGTATTTAATTAACATGATAGTATTGATAATAGTAAATTATACAGGCAAGGCAAGGCAGGCAGTAAATTATACAATTCAGGCATATGGGAATTCATACTTATGGGAGTTAAATAACATGTATCCTAACATTCTCAGTAAAGTATCTCAAATTGTTATTGTTAACCACAATTGTCATGTTTATGAAATAGGCCTCTGGTGAAGGTGGCGCGTTGGATGAGGGTAGCACGTTAGATGAGGATAGCACAGGACCGGTCGGTCGTAGCGATTCTTCGAGGACGCTTATGTCCAGCAGTAGGCCTCGCATGCCACCCCCGAGAAAACGATAAAAATCGTGATGTGCCTCCATCATTATTATTTTACGTATGTCAGAAAGAGCGCGCATGACGTTTTTCTCGTTTAAACGCTTTGTCGTCGGTGGCATGCTAGCCGTGCTAGGCTGCGTTCCGAACCTACGCCCCATGTGCACCCATGAAAAGTTGCACTAACTTTTCGCACTAAAGCCGTTCCGAGCCTCGTTGAAAAACGTTCTATTGCAACTCGGTTGTCATTGCAACCTCTGACGGGTTGCAACTTTTAACCATCAAATTCGATGGTTAAAAAAGCACGACGTTTTGATTTATTTATTTATTTTATTCATTTTAGGAAAACATTATCTGTGGTTACCTGACTTTTCGCTCGTTTTGAATGAAAGTTTGTTTTTCAAATTATTTTTATTCACTTTTTGATTAGCTAACATGGAAGATGAGTTTTTTTATTGTATTTGGAAATGATGGAAGCCCTGGAAGCCCATATTACTGTCAATATCAAAATTTGAGGTTATAAAACAACCGTGATCGTTCCGTACCTCATAGCGAGTTGAAAAATTGGCGTGGTCGTTCCGTACCATAGAGCGAGTTGAAAAAACAACCGCACCCAAAGGTCGTGAACGCAGCCCTATGGACGTCTTTCAGCTGAGATGATGTTGTATCGTTAAACTCATGGAATAAGATAGTCAGTGAGGCTCAGTTGACTATGTGGAGTGAAATCACGACAAAAAAATCTGATGTTCCATCATCATCATCATATCAGCCTATAGACGTCCACTGCTAGACATAGGCCTCCCTCAAAATGGGGAGATTTGCCAAACTGTTCCATACTAAACTACAGATCTACTCAAGCTAAATGTATGGGAGTAAAGATTTTTTTTCGCGATTTCGATGTTGGTCCCATAGTGAAAGTTGTTCAGTTTGATGGTCTCAACAACCCCCTTAAAAGTTGTTTATTTTTACTTTTGTAACACTCTGTATAAAGCAGTAGGATATTTAAGAAATTAAATAGGCATTTTTCTTTTACATCGACCGACCTTCTGTAATGCTATATAAATCAGGCCACTACATAATTATGACTATCTGAAATTGACTAACTAAACAAGATAAGTGATAAAAAGAAACGATTGCTCTGCAAGGTATTCATTTATTCTAAATTAAACAGGAATGATTTATTACAGTACGTACAACATAGTTAAACATTTAATAAGAAAATTTACATCATTTATAAGTTTTAACTATTACCTAATTTGGTATTATCTTAGGACTAGCTTTAGCTAAATACTTCATTTTTATCTATAACCATACTATGTGGAGACAACATTTAGGTTACTCACAATTTATTCTAATTCTAAGCAAGTGGAGCGGAAATTACCCCATATTTTGATTTACTTTTCTTTTTGCGAAAAAAAATTCCGTTGTTTCATGCAAAACTATAGTACCTACCCGACTCAAGTATGAAACTGCAATACCATCAATTTCGCTTCACTCTGTCTCTTTGATAAATACAAAATGTTTAGTTTAATTCCATTTGACATACAAAATAATGGCCGCCGGGTCTAGTACAAATTTGTCGAAAAAAAGTGTCTGAGACTAACCTATACAAACCTAAGTAAGTGTATAGTAATATAAACCAATTAAAAAAAATGCTGAAATTCTTTTTCATTTTGCTTGCGTAGTCTTTACTCTATCGGGACACGGCACACGCGCGCGTGCGCGTTGTCGGTCGATCAAACGAAGACTGTCGCGTAATTGGTTTTCTTTATACATTTTGGTGCTCTTTTGGTTCGGACACTTTCGAGCGCGGACCCAAAACGTCCAGTAGTTGGTAAGTCAATGTTAAATTCTATAGATAGTAGTAACTATGACTAGGAATTATAAATAAGGATTCAAGCACCATCATTGAAGCTCTATTTCTTTCTTTGAAACTGTTAAAGACTAAAGAAAGATATCAAATTAAACTTATACCTACTTAACTTAAATATTGGCAGTACACTACTATGTAGTATATCACAATAATAGTTGTAGTTTTATAGCCGTAAATATCATGTAACTTAAGAGTATATGTGAAAAAAATAGGATTTTTCAAAGCGTCATACATCATGAAGTACTAACAGTAGAAGTATGATTTACGGATGTGTGTAAATTAAACATATAATTGAAGTTTTGATTAGAGCCAAAACACGATTAAGACACATTTTCTCGATAGAAAAACAAGCCAAAGTAGCCTCCGTCTTTATCGATAAACGTTTGGAACTGCTAAACGGTGAATAATAGAAACACGAGACTTGATTTAAAAAAAAGTAATTGATATTTTACAAATTTGATTAGAGCAGAATTGAACTGACATAAATAGTACAATAACAATTAAATAAAGTTTGTTTTACGCTTGCGTCGTTTCAGGCGCGCGCGCCGCCCCATCTCTTTCTCGCGCATTAGACAGTAATATAAGCTATCACACGCCCATTTCGCTTCAATTATTTTTCGACATAGGCCCTTAACTTAAAAATTTTCGGTATTATCTTACTTAAAAACAGTTAGGAAATCTATTATTTGACTAGCTAGCAAATTAAGAAAATATTGTTGAACCAGCTTAGCTTATCTATGAGTATTTTATATTTGTTGGCAGATCAGAATCTGCCAATAAATGAAACTAAAATGATAAAATGTTACTGTCGAAATAATTTGTATACTATTTGTGACATAGAATGGTAAGTCGAAGTAAAGGGACATTATGAGAAACAGATAATCCTCGAGTTTCCAACTAGTCAATTCTGCAACTCTTTATCAAACTTCAAAACACAGGCTTTGTATGAAAAGATGTACTGAATCATGAATAGTGACGTCATTGTTCTTCGTCGTCGTTTCGACACTTTTTATAGTTTATCCTTTTATTAAAAATAGTATTCAAGGTACATAATAACTGAAAATGAAAGTTTAGCATTATTTTCAAACGTATTTTTTACTGAGAAGATAAAACTAAAATATATTTGATGCAGTCAACTTTCGAATTGCAATGGACACAATATAACCATTATAAAACTTCTTCTTCTTCCTGCCCTTATCCCATTACTTGGGGTCGGCGCAATATGTAGTCTTCTTCCATTCAATTAAACTCTTTTAGTCGTCATTTCCTTTTCTACACATGTCGTCTTTCACACAATCCATCCATTTTTTCTTTGGTCGTCCTCACTTCATGCTTCACTCGATTATATATAACTTATCTAATAAATAAGTACATTTGTTTTTGGAAGGAAAAATGCTGGATAGACTTTGTGTAACATAAACTTCGTATATTAATGTTTGTTCTATTTTCACAATATTTACTATTTACTAAATATTTACTACATGATTAATTAAAATGCATGCATGACTTAAATGTCACAGTCACGAAATTAAGTACGAAGCAGTTGAACGTATACAATATATAGGTTTAGTTCGCACTGTTTTAGAATTCCGTAGTCAAACAAGGAACCCTTATACTTTCGTCCATTCTGTACTGTCTGTCTGTCTGTTTGCCCTGTCTCAATAACTCGCTCATTTTTTGCACCTATTAAATCGATATTTGGCATGAAGACAGATAACAGTAACCCAAAAACAGAAATGTAATAATGAAGATTATTTTCCCATGCAACGAAAGAGGGGTTGAAAAAAAATTTTTTTTTTAATAAATCGAATGAGGTGTCGTTGGATAAGTCTTGTAACGTGGAACAAAGCACCCATACAAACTAAATCGTTATAATGCTTCTGTCTCGAGATATTTGCGCTTCGAGTCAAAAATAGGGTGTAATGTAGGGTGGTGTGTTTCGGCTACCTATATGTTATTTCAAATCAAACTAAAGTTTGAATTGTTCTTTTTCGACGTAGCGTCATCTAATTGCGTTTTTTTGGTCTAATCTAATTGAATCTAAACAACTTTTCTTCTCTGAAATAAGAAATGCGCAATAATGAATTCGTATAAGTCGAAATTGTAAAGCAGAGTATAATTGTACTTTTATATCCCTATTTTATAACCAACCACATAATTGCCACTAGCACTATAACCAGACAACTCCCGACACGTCGTGCACTATTGCACAGGTCTCCTCGACAATAACAGTGCGTAGTTTTTGTTGATTTTCCGTCCTCATTCGAGTCTTCGGCGCATGATTCGCTGTAAACCTCGTGAACCTTTTTCACGTACTGCCACTTGCCGTTTATTCTTTGCTGCTCGTCGTCCCTTGTTTGTATCGCGCAGCCGCGCTGAACACTTTGTGTTGTTACTGAAACAAAATCGTTAATGTATATAATTCATTAGTGACAATTAAGGTCATAGGTTGATGTTCGTGTTGTGAAATCACCCATGTTTTAGTATTGTTATTAAAATAGAGTAAACTACACAATGTCGATACATATTTCAAATAACTAGCAGTTTTTAATTATAGTATGAACGTACATTTTTAAGTTTAATTTACTTCATCGTGGCATATTATCAGCATTATAACTGCATGATCAATAAATCAATATTTGCCAACGAACAATGGTACATATTTTTTATGGACCATCCGAATGTAACATACAAAATTACTACTACAGTTGCTATTTATTTACTTGACTCATTGTTCAAAAAGGGAACCACTAAAATGAGTGTGCAAGAGTGCAGCGACCTAATTAGCGGTGTAGAGGTACACAAGGTACTGCTAAATCTTGCGTCACGACCGCTGCATTTAGGGAACAATTAGACTTATTTCCCACCTACAAGAAACAGTCATCCCATGAACCATGAGTAACACTTAATCATATCAATAGAGCGTCTGTGATGCGTTGCGGATAGGTATGGACTCACACACTCAATCACGAGGATCCGGGTTCTAATCCGCACTGACGACATGCCATAACAATAAAATTCTAGCACAAATATAATATACTAGCGTTAACCCGCAACTTCGTCCGCACAAATTTTATATCAGATTAAAAAAGTTTCATCAAAATCGGTTCAGTAGTTTTCGCGTGATGCTCGATCAAACAAACTTCTTTTTTTTAATTTACAGTTTTAGTTTTAATAGTACTAGCGTTAACCCGCGACTTTGTCCGCACAAAATTACTAGATTTTAACTCAGATCATTAGCTATCAAACAAATAAAATTTCATCAAATTCGCTTAAGTAGTTTTTGCGTAATGCTCGTTCAAACGAACAAACACACAAACAAACAGACAGACAAAAATCTAAAAATTGCTGATATGGAATCAGGGACACCTAAAAACCATATCGTAACTTTTTTTTGTTAATATCTTCAATGTACAGACACACTTCTGTTACAGTTTTATAATAGTACGAGCGTTAACCCGCGACTTTGTCCGCACAAATTATATACCAGATTTTAAGTCAGATAATAAGCTATCAAACAAAAAAAGTTTCATCAAAATCGGTTCAGTAGTTTTTGCGTGATGCTCGTTCAAACAAACAAACAGACAGACAAAAAATCCAAAAATATATACAGACAAACTTCCTGTTACAGTTTTATAATAGTATAGATAGACCCGGTTTATAATAGTTTAGATATAGTATAGATAGAAGATAATAATTTTTAAAGATTTCGTCATCATTCACTTTTGATGTTGACTGTACCGATAAGTTTTTCTAACTTACGTACCGACTGCTCACAAAAGGTGAAGGAAAACATCGCGAGGAAACCTGCATACGCTTGAGAAGAACTTCTGATGCGTTTGTGAAGTCTACAAAACCGCATTGGACACGCGTGGTGGGCCTGTGCCCTGCATTGGGACGTTTATAAGCTGATGATGATGATGATGAATTATACCAATACTAACATATTTATTCGAGAATACGAAACGTAATATCGTAGCCCAATTTCCTTCAATGTTGGAACTTAAGTGGCCATTTACTAGCAGCTATAAAATTGCGACATTCCGCTTGTGCTACTTTTGCTAGTGACATAATTACCTTTTAGGGAAGGATCTGGGAGTGGCGCATAGAGAACTATGCTTGTACTAAATATTTGTGTGTTTGTCTATATTCGTTGTATGTGAAACCTAATACAGGTATTACCTTATAAACAAAACTAGTGGATTCGCTCGCTGCTCAGTTCCTTTTTGTCATAGCGCAATGATAAAATTATGAATAATGTTCAGCTGGCTGAATCTATATAAAATCCATAAACATGTTGTCAATTTGGGTTGATTGGTTTTTTAGTGTGTTTAGTATTGGTCATATCATAACTGGATGTATACTAATTTTAGTAGATGAATCATCGGTAATGTGGAAACATTTTACACATTTTAAATTTAAAAACCGTTCTATAAGTTTAGAAGTTACTTAGAGGATATAAAATGAAGTCTTAAAGTCGCAATGTTAATTAAGAGTCCTTTTCCGTCATTAATGAGAAATCTTTAATATTATGATAAGAAAATCACTGAACGGTAAAAGGTATTGGTATCGAACATCTCATTATTACTCTCCGTTGTGTTATTCACGATGTCTTTGACCTCCCATCCCGACGGGTCTTTCAGGACAATCGGTCGTTGTCGCGACCTTTGGACAACTGAGACCATTATTTAATTTTAACGTTTTGTCTTTTTTCTTGTTTCTCCCTGATCCTTGCTCCTATTTATCTTAATGGCTTGTAGTATTTTTAAAGGGCATCTTATCTTCAATTCGTTATCGACAACTGTGTGGAAGCTTCACGCACAGTTGTGAGATGCAGGAAGCCAGAAATTTTAATTCGCTTCACCGAAACCTTACCCTTCTCTTTCATACTTTTGGAGTACACATCGTAGTCGTCTTTATATTATTTAATAAAGGTCCATATATGGCATTCAGGGTGCCTTTCCACCAGAGCTGTGCGAGGATGCGGATAGCTTCAAAAAAAGATTCGACAAGAAGGCTTCTAGTTTCTATATTGAATAAATTATTTTGACTGACTTTGACACATGCATACCCCGCACGCATCTATTCGTATAGCATTGTTTATCAAAAACCTCGTTCTGCTTAGCCCTTTTCCACCAGAGCTGCGCTCTGCCAGGATAAGAAAATCGAGAAATGCTATTGGTCTTGTTTAAAAGCACCATATTACTTTAATATTTATACTCACATCCTAAACTAACTAATGCAGTAGTCTTCTTGTAACATATCGTAGAGAAAGGGCAGTCGGTGATGTACTCTGCGCCCTCGTTGAAGTACTGGCACAGTGGTATATGTTTGTTGTCGTACAGACGTTCCGGCTCACACTTGTAGCATTTGATGCTCGATGACGCTGCAAAATGTTAATAACACTGAATTAATACAATTATAATAAAAAGAGGTCATATAATAAGAGATAAGTGGACTTTTTGCAACCATCAGCAGCAAGGCTGATTTAGTGTTTATGGGGTGTAGAGCATCTCTGTGATGGGGATGGACCAGGTCTGCCTGCATAACTCCAGTCCGTTTAGAAGTTACTAAATCAGCCTTGCAGCTGATGGTTGCAAAAAGTACACTTATGTCTTTAGTCTATCAGTTCTATTGTGATTGAGGTAATTCGATTTACTAATTTTGTACCGAGGAGCATGTAAGAAGGGACTTATTAGACGGCCCGATAGCTCGGTCGGCAGTGACTTGCCCGCTGTGTCGATGGTCGTGGATTCGAATCTCGTAAGCACTCTTACAGAAGAGCGACACTTAGCGGTTGGGCGACACACGACGACCTTAAAGTCTATGAGCGCGACTCTCTGCGACACACGGCGATCGCAAAGTGTCGCTCGTCTGTAAGCGCTGCTCTAAGGGGTAAATGTTTGTATGATGAATATGAATATTTGTTTGTACCCGAGTCATGGTTGTCTAGTCATCATAATACAAGTACAGGCTATATTCTGGTACTTTAAATGTAACTAGATAATTTTTGTGACGATGTTCCAGATAGTTATTATTTTTTAAACTTATGAGTGTTGAAGAGGCGGAAATGTGTGTCATAATCGTATCATGTGGTGGTCTTTGCCTACCCCAGTGGGACATCGGCGTGAGCATATTTATGTATGTTAATCTTGTATCGATCATAGGTCGATAGATTGGAGTTCAAGAATCTGAACAGTTATTCGCTAATTTTTGCAGAATTAGGTTATTCTTAGCAAATTTTTTGTTTCGTACTTTTTTGGGGCTTAGCATTTTTTCTGCATCTTACATAATATTACAGTTTGTATTTAAAAACTATTTTGTTTGTGGTTTAGCTGGATGCAGTTGAAATGAAACGTGTTTTAGTATGTTCGTTAGTAATTGATACGTTTTCGGTCGAGACCAATTAACAGCGCTTCAATCTAAATAAAGCTTTAGAGCTAACAGTAATTTGAGACGTTTCAAATCTGCTTTTAATGTCTACTAACCGAATAATCTCTTTAACATTAAGTCCAATCAACAAAACAGATATAATTCAGTGAAAATAAAAAAAATCAATTTACGAAAAGTATGAATTTAAAGTTAACTTTTTTACGACAAATTATTTTTTACTAGCGACCCTGGCTTCACACTGGTACGGTCAGCGTCACAGAAATCTAAACCCCTTGCGCTAAAAAACCTCGCCATGTTGCGGAAAATCATTGGAACTTAATTTTTGTACTTGGAACACTGACATTAAAGGTTATAGTCGATTGCAGCGCCCCCAAACCGAGTTTTTTATATTTTTGGTCAGGCTTGAAATCAGTCTATCTAATCTAATCTGTAGTATCCGTATAATTGAAAATAGTATTAAAATCCCTATAATAGTAGAGGACTTTAATTTGCAATATGCAGTTATGTAGCTTCAACCGCTTCGAGAAATAAATATGAAGCTTAACCAACCACAATAAACGTAATTATCTAAATGTATTTCTTTGTCTCTATAAATAATTATTTTCTGTATTACTAAATAATTATAATTATTCACATCACAATAGGCAACGTTGTCTTGAAATATAAAATAATAACTGGTATCCTCTATACTCAGAAACTAGATACCCACAACCGAACCACAATACAAGAAAAAGTATCTATACTACATACCTACAGTACGGTCCGGCGGTGGGGGCCTGGTGTTTGTTGCACAAATCCAAGTTTCTAGGTTTTTTAAACAGACTCCAGTATCCACAAAAATGTGTACTCTAAATTTAAGGTTGAAGCCAAATGAGCGCTAATTTGTGAGTTGTGAGTCGTTTATTTTGAGTTGTTTCATATAAAGGCTGAGGTCATAGACAATGCATTCCCGGATTCTATATGAAACGGACTCAAAATACGCGACTCACAACTCACTTAATTACGCTCGTTTGGCTTCACCCTAAGTCTAACCATTGTATATATTCCTAACTTTGTGGAGATAATAAACGTATTCTACGTTAAAAAACATTACGGACACTTCTTGCCCCTCACCAATTTTTACCTCACCCACTCGGGCAGGAAGCGTGGCGAAAAATGTAGGCAATGTTCATTCCTGTCTCGCTCGCACTAACTCATGCACATGGTTACCTCTTCGTGTAAATTTTTCCCATTTGTATTAAATGTCAGCTAAATGCCCAAGGTGTGACCGAACTTTGATTCCAGGGTCTTCGAATTAGTGGCCTATAGGGTAGAATAAAACGTTACACAAAATCGTTTCTTCAACTGTATAGTCTAGGAAAAATACGTCTTGAGATTGCATTAAATACACTTTAGTAAATTGTGTTTGAACTTATATTACTATTAGTTTATAACACTTTTGTCGAGGTTTGGTGGTTATATAAGCTGAGGACCCTGAGAAATACCTTAAAATCGATATAACTGTACAAAGGGCAAGCTTTTTTCTAAAGATATTTCTTCCAGCATACTAGCAAAAGCGACAGTTAAATAACCCCATACAAATTTAATGTGTACAAATCATAATAATAATCATAATCATTTATTTCATAAAGATACTTTCACATCATCTCCATGCACTCCTAACAAACAAACAGTAAACAATTAAGTTTTGGGGTTATAATTTTTGAATACTTACAAAATATTAAATATCTACTCAAATTTACGATATTAACCGGGGATTATTATTGTTAGAAGTAAAACGTATTGAATGAAGCCATCCTGTTCAAAATCACCAGTTTTCAATTTTTTGTTCATACCTAATGATAAATACCGATAAAGTAAACATATTTGTTACGTAATCAAGCTATTATATTTATTAGACAAGACAATGACATGTGTCAAAATCATCAAGCATAGAGATGGCTGTATAGAGTTAACTAAGGAGTTTCCTATACACCACAATTCTCCCCTCCTAGCTGCTGCGGATCAAGGGTGCAGCCAAGAGCTGGTCGAGGTGTCTGCGCCAGACATCGCCGCTATCGGTGCGGAGCTCGTAGTGCAGTCCGCCCAGTCGTTTCGTGGGAGTACCAAATTGCCAGCGCTGTGCAGTACTGCGGTAGTCGCGAGCTTGCACACGATCACCAGGATTGAACTGCTTGATGTTGATCTGGTGTCTTAGAATAGTCTCGTTACCTTCATTTCTCAAAAACATAGCATGCAATGCTGTGCGTATGGCATTAACTAAGGAGTTTCCTATACACCACACCTAAATTTGATGTTTTGTAAATGTCTTAATTATTCCATAATAGACAATAAAAAATCGGAGATTATTGAGAATTTATGTTTTTTAGGTATGTATCTACTAATATTTCAAACTATAACCTAAAGTGCAATTAATGCAATCTACTCCATACAAAAATCCGTAGATTTCCCCGACTATGTAAAGGAGTTTTTCAATGTTGTTGTTAGCATGCTACGTTAGGTCATGTTTATAAATATAACAAATTTTCAGCATAATACTATTGTTTGAACAAGGCTTGAGAAGAATAAAGAATTAAGATTCTCCGTCCAATTCGCGTCTTTAAATATGAACAATTAAAGAACAGTACATGACGGCCCGGTAGCACAGTCTGTAGTGAACCTGCCAGCTGTGCCGAGGGTCGCGGGTTCGAATCCCGTAAGGGATATATATTTATATGATGAATATGAATATTTGTACCCGAGTCATGGATGTTTGTGTCTATATATGTATTCTATATCGTTGTCTAGTCATCATAATACAAGTACATACTTATTTAATATTGACCATTGTAAACTTACTGACATTGTAATTATTGTGAAGTAGTTTTCTTATTTGTATTATTTTGTTTGTTTGTTTGTTCTTTTAACTGTGATGTAAGTTTTGACATGTCTGATGAATCTAATTATTATTATTGCTAAGTACTTGTAATGATTGTACATTTTTTATGTTTTTTTCTTAATATTCTATGCAGCTATTGTTGTCTCTGAATAAATGAATTGAAAGTCCAGATACTTTAAATGTGACTAGATAATTTGTGTGACAATGTCCAAGATATTTATTATTATTATTTATTTACTGTTATCTGTCTACAGCTTACATGTTACTATTATAACTAGGTACGTAAGTATTTGTTTTGGTTCGTTTATCTGAAGAATTTTGTTTTCACATAGAATTCCTTAGAGTATATGAACAATTTTGTTTCCACACAGTATTCCTTAGATATTGTTTGTACTCGACTGTTTTAGACGGTGGCAATTGGGAATAATACAAAAGCTATTCCGAAGAGCTATTATGATCTGAAGGGAACTGTCATATCATAACACAAATTGACCTAATACTGATCGAAGATCGGCGAGTTACACAATAGCACTACTGAATTGAATCCGGGATAAGAAAGTAATATTTGTTATGAATTTGTGTTTGTGGGTCGGTTTCAGCTATACAAACATACTGATTTATAAGATTTTATAGGATCAACAATCCATCATGCAAGTATGTTGTAATAGTTACATAGCATGTACACCTCTACATACATAATCCCTAGTAGTGAACTACCAACGCTATTTTTAAGCGTGCAATAGTAGCATTGTTCACTTTAATTTGAATGCTTCTGCACCGAGCCTATTGTGTTGCCCCCAATCGTATTTTTTTTATTTCTTAACAATTAAACAACATTACCAAAAAACAGGAATGTCACATTGTAGTCATTGCTGATTTTCAATTTATCGGGTCACTGCGGATTTGTTTTATTATGTTTGTAGTTATTATCTTTAAAACCGCCAAAAGTGACCACTTTTGGCGGTTTTAACTATAGTAAAACTACAAGCATAAAACATAATAATCCGTAATGTTTCGATAAATTGAAAGCCAATCAGGACTACAATGTGACATATTTGTTTTTTTAGAAATGTTGTTTAATTGTTTAGAAATAAAAAAAATACGATTGAGGGCAGCACAATAAGCTCGGTAGGCTCTTAACGAGTTGATTATCGCAATAATTATCATTTAAGATGCAGTCTCATTGTAATTGCTATTGATTGCATCTATATTGTCCATTATCTCTATAATTAACGCGTTAAGCCGCAGGTCTAGCCGTAGCGTTAAGCATATAATATTGAAGATTCCGGTCGAAATGACGTATCATGTGGTTATAGCAAGGTTATAGAGATAGAGGCTATCCTTTCCCTCACAGAAACACTACATACCTATAAGAAACCTTCAAACCCTTAGTCGCCTTGTACGACACCCGCGTAAATAAATGGGGTAGACACCTACGTGTAGAGGAGAACTAAATCATATTATAAATTCAATATATCACAGAATAAAAAGTGTTCAACGTAGGCCGACCGCGTACAGTATTTTATTTTATTTGATTCAAAGTTCGATTGAACGACAATAATTCTTCTATCTTTAAAGCAGCCTTGCCATTAGAAGCAACAACGACCAAAAACGTAACAATGCCAACATCCACGCTATTGCAACGAGGATCATTACTGGTAAGTGACAAAACTGATTTAAAACCATCTGTCAAACGACACGCCTTTAGAGACACTCTTTACGTAATAACTAATGAGAGTTAAGATTATAGTCCAAGCACGATGGTAACCCAATGTTATTTGACATAATAATTTGGCTAGGCTTATTGAAACAACCATTTGACTGAGGTTTCACGTGGGTTTCATTATTTGTCCTGTTAGAGCTTGATTGTATAAAATATATTTTGGCAGATCCCTTTAAAGTTAAACCAAAATGTCAGTAAACCCAGCAGATATTAAACATAAATATCTTGGATATTGTCACACAGATTACGTAGTCCTATTGAAATAAGTACCAGAATCTGGCCCGGACTTGTAATTATTATGATGACTAGACAACGATATAGAATACATAATTATATGTATACAAACATCCATGACTCGAGTACAAATATTCGTGTAAAATAGAGAAATTTGATTGATTAATTATACAAACAATTCGATCGATTCGAATCCCGTAAAGGGCAAATATTACAAATATTTGCCCTTTACGGGATTCGAATCCGCTACCCTCGGAACAGCAGGCAGGTTCACTACCACTTGAACTATCGAGCCTTTAATACTCTATTCTCTACTCTATTCTATTCTATTATACAATAAATTAATCAATTTTCTAAAAAACAAAGTCGAAATCAGATTTTAAATAAATGTAGGTAATGTTTGTTTCTAAATAAGTTAAGTAGGTAATTAATGGGCATTTACATATTTGAGCCAAACAATTTACTTAATCAACAAAGACTGTCGAACTACCGTCCATCCATATTTAATCAATGCTTAATTGATTTAATTTGTTAAGTTCCTCTATATTAAGATTAACGATTGTTTTATTCTATGTGGGACGTAGGCGATGTGACATTAAACTTTGATGTACCTACTGTCATGCTCTAACCTTCGTCGGTAAAGCTTACTATGCCCAAGCTACTTATCTAGGAACTGTACTTATACTGAATTGACAAACAGTATTTTATTACTTAGGAAGTTGTAGGTGACGATGACGTGCTTAGCGAATGAATTGTTATTAAGTTTTGTATCTGAAGCCGTAGCACGTTGTGTGTGATACGGCTATATCACGCCTTTCATCTCGTTCGTTTGCGGGCAAATAGAAAGAGAGCGAAGGCGCGATTAGCGCTGTATCACGGTGCCATTACTACGAAAGCAGGTGTAGTTATTTTATCTGTAAAGTGTCCTGTCAGCTTTGTTATCTATTCCCAGCTCTCATTTATCAATGGTACATGTACTTGTATCTATGGGTATTAGAAGAATCCCTTCATAATACCACAGTCTAAAGATCTAATTCGGTTCCCCCATGCTCGAGTTATAAGCAGCAAAAAACTAGATTCAGGCAAATGTATAAAGAATACATATATGTATGTAATAATGGATACAATATAAGTTTTAAAATGTGTGCGCGCTTTTTTGCACACTTAATTTGAAATTAGCCTTCATCCCGCCTACAATCTGGTTCCAGATGTGTCGAAATAAAATATATAATATCTCATTTACATATAAAACTAAAAGTTCGATGGCCACGCGCATCGTAACGACCTGTTTACTGATAATAATGTTTGTGGTGTATTCTTTTCATGATTTTGATTTATTTATAGCTATCCGCCACTTTGTGTACATGGTCATGTTTTATGTATACGTACTATGTGTTAATCTAGGCCATGCATTACCAATATGCCAAGGATTCATTGCAATCGGTACATAGGCTTTAGTGTAAAACGTTTGAATATCCAACTAAAAGCAGTTTAAAAAAAAAAAGTAGGACTAATACGTTATCTATTTACAAAATGAAATGAAATGAAATATGTTTATTTCTCAAACTATGTTACATAAACATGCGAAAAATACCTGTGCCAGAAGGATCCGCTCTTCCACATATATTGTTTTATTTATGTCTAAAGAATAAACTAAAATTTACATACTACTGTCAGTCTAGACTAGGTTTTAGAACTTCCTTTGGACTAGATAATGTCTGTGACAATGCCCAAGATATTCGTTTATTTATAAACCTTTGCCCGCGACTTCGCTCTCGTGTGCATCTTATTGTATTCTATGTTAATCTAGGTCTTGGAATATCTGTATGCTAAGTTTCATTTATATTAGTCCAGCCGTTTCAACAATTTGCCATTGCGATGAAATTTAAGAGATGTTGTATTGCTCCAAGTAAAGTTACTCCATCCGAATTAATTCAATACTCAATTGATGGGTACACAGACACAAATTATAACCCTTCTATAATAAATGTTTTTGCAAATATTTTCGATGTACAGATACCCAAAGTCTGCAGTTTAATTAAATATCTAGATAGATAGGTGTTAATTGTACGGAGGAATGTGCTTTGTTATCAGACCGGTCAGTGTAACCTTCAAACTTTTATTGATAAATACCATTTGAAACAATTGAAAATTAAAACAATTTGAAAACTTCGCCAAATTCACTGTTATAGTTCAATTCAAATGAATTAAAGTACAATAATACTTTTTGGTGCAGAAACTTATAGTGTTAACATGTAGTATGAGCTGAAAGTATGTTTCATTCATTCATTCATTCAAAAAAAACTATACTTACTTTTCCAGAACATCGCGAACATCAGTAAAATTAAGGAAAAATCCATTTTATAAATTAATCAACACTTAATACTCAAACTAAACTAATTCTATCACTATAAAACTCTACATTAAAATATAAAGCAAACTAATTAATAAATCACATTTGTGTATAAGTAACAGAGTCTCGGTTGTAGAGCCACATGTTCAACGGTTTACAACTGGAGTGGAATTGGCACCTCCACATTCAAGTCATGATTCACAGGAAGCAAGCCCAGTGGCAAAACGGGACATGTCCAAATAACGAAGAATTGAGGCTCTCAGACGGGCGCAATAACGCTGAATCACGCGATCGATGTTGGCGCCGGCGCGGCATCGACTACCGAAATTCTAAAACTTTTCGCGGTTACTGATTCGTATTTTTCTTTCTATAACTTACCGGTGTTTATTTTAGCAACAAGTATTGTTGATTGATACGGTGAAAGTTTTTATTAACCTTACTATTTATAACTGAAGTGAATTTTGACTCTTGCTTTTCTTCGTTGTTTTGTTTCTTTTTAAGATTGTTTACTTATTCTTCCAACCACCTGTTGTATCTGTTTTCCATACAACCGAAAGTTAAAATTGCGTTAAAACAAGTGTTTCATCTAATTCAACGTCATCTTCCATTGCTGTTTTCCTAAAATTATTCGACTTTGACATTTCCATATTCCGTTTGTGGCAGTAGCAAATAACACTTATACATATATCTGTGTAGTTAAATTCTCGTAACTAAATTAATATATAAAAATAATAATACTTATACATAACCCCATTTAGCGATCGGTCGTCACGGTTGGGAAATATTACTCGCTATCGACTGCAACATCCTTTGCCACTGAAGATAAATATGTTTTGATCTGGCAGTTTTTATGCGTCATAATTTGCACTAACTGAGCCTATTACAAAAACTTACAGGATAAAAGGGCCTGAGGGTATAAATGTGCCTATATTATATCATCATCATCATCATCATATCAGCCGATAGACGTCAACTGCTGGACATAGGCCTCCCCCAAAATGGCGAGATTTGCCATAATAGCCACGCTTAGCAGGCGGGTTGGCGATCGCAGTTGGATCGAATGTGTATACTCAGATTTCAGACTCAGTCGCCTTTTACGACACCCACGGGAGGTCCGTGTGGTGTCGGCTAAGAATAGCACCATCCCATTTCCTATATTATACAGAGTATAATTAAACACCTGTTGGAGCCTTAAAGGGTTGCTTCAGAGTTCAGACCATCAACCTGAACAACTTTCACTATTTATGGAGCCAACATTGAAATCGCGAAAAAAAAGTCGGCTTTTCCATACAAATCTGCAAACATAACTCGACCGAAATGTAAGGGACACCTGATTTTTTTTCGCGACTTCGATATTGGTCCCATAGAGAAAGTTGTTCAAGTTGATGGTCTGAAACACCCCTTTAAGGCTCCAACAGGTTTTTTTTACACCCTGTATGCTCATGACTATATTCCCTGAGTGGGTAGACAAGGGTCAAGGTGTAACAAAACACCCTAGTAATAATTCAAGGGGTGGTTAAGAACATCAAACTGAATAACATTGTCGTTTTTCGGCCTCTAAGTGTGTGAGCTGCTAGGACAGCTGGAGCTGGTCGAAAGTATCTAGATTTTTCAAGATGACGGGCAGATAAACCTAAAATTTTTGGGGTATGTTTAATGACTGAGACCAAGGGAGTGGGAAGGGTTCTATTCTTCTTCTTTCGTGTCAACGTGAGCCATATCGCATGACAATTAATTACTTAGGGTTCTATTATCATCGAGCAGCTTCAGTTTAATCTTACATCAGCTTTTTATTTCAAAATCCGGCATAAGCAATATACCTGTTTTTTTAAATTAAATCTACAGTTAACATTTTGATGTCCTTTATGCAATCCTTATCTTTCTGCGACGAATCTTGTTCTTAATTCTTTTATCTTTTGCCTCTTCTTGTCGGTCGTTCTGTCCTGATTTGTTTCTTTTTATTTTCTGAGACGACATTTTTGTGTGTCAATGCCAAGTGCATTCCATTTAGTGACGTCACGTGTTGCTTTATTTAAGACTAGTCGACCGTTACACGCTTTTTTCCTGTTGATAAATAATGAATATTAAATTAAAATTTATTCTATTGTGTATATATCCTTATTATTTTATAATGCAAATAAACATCCCACGATAGTAGATATACTTCTTTAGATCGCTTCAATAAATTAGAAGCACTTAATCGCTAGCATTAGCTAGCATAACGGTTTGTTATTAATTTGGATATAGTATTGGGCCTGGTCTTTTATGACTACTTTCTATGAGTTAGAAAATTTTCAGAACACAACATGTTGAAACTCCCATTGGTTTCGTGTAAAATGTATTTCTTTAATTATTAGAAAATACGATACATTACAACTTGGGGGCAAAATGCAACCCTTCGTTAACCGTGTGAAAATCCATTCAGCTTGATTGTTAACTTTTTACGGCCAATAGTGCTACAAGCCTACTATATGCATTTATAAGCACAAATAATTCACGCTTGGAGGTCGTGGTGGTCTAGTGGCGAGCAACCATGCTTGCCGTGCATAAGCCGATCGATTCGATCCCCGTCCAGGCTGACTCGCACCGTGCCAATGAGTTTTTAATTATAGTACGATTTGTAAGACCACTGGCTTTCCGGTAAAGGAAAGCATCTCCTGAGGAAACTTGCATGCTTCAATTTCTCGGCATGTATTGTACCCACTGTCCATTATAAGTGGCAAGGGTTCACTCCACGTCACACTGGGAAGAGTTTCGGTTCTAATTTATTCTGTGCTACTAGTGAAACGTGGATGTGCAGAGTTTTCAGAATATCTCTGACGCCCCCTCGGGGTGCATAATTATGTGTAGTCGTGAGCATATGCTATGAATATATTAACTCATAATATAAATTAGCATGTAACCAAATTACTTGTGAACGTAATGAGAAATGAGAGCGATATTAAATGTTATCGATCTGTACAGAAGCGTGGGAGTGTCACGTGCCGTGCAGCAAAACAATTGGCCGGCGTCTAGTCACCGTCTGGTCTAGAATTAATTTATATTGATGAAATACATATGAAAAAATACAGAAAACGTATTATAAAATATTTAGAAAATTTCGTTGAAGAGAGAAATCATGAGGGTTCCGGTTCAAATCTACACTCACGACATGACATTACACGTAAAACAAATAGTACATATTTTTAGCTTTTTAGACTTGCCACATACAAGCGGAATTATTCCGGACGGAATTACGATTTTGATTACGGTTTCGAAGGAACACGTATTAAAAAACTTGCACATAACTTACCCTTACCTGGTACTTACCTATGATTAGATGTTTTAAACGAGAAAGCACTGCATGAAAAAGGCAATAAGGTCTGAACTGAACTGCTCAGAATTGGTCGAGACTGAGAGCTGTGCTTCTAGAGCCCTAAACAATATACCCCTGTGGGACACACAAGAATTGCGAAGATGGCGCAGAAATTGACTCGGTTTCCGGTCACCCAATTCTTCGTGGGCTAACAGTTGTCGAATTCTTTGCTCGCGTGAAATTGACAGCCTTGCAATTAACTCCCTCTTAAGACTTTCGAATTTGTTTTCTTTCGGCGGCTTGGTCACGATATCCTTTACCTAGTTTATATATTTATACTCTAGATTAGAGATAGTGTGATAGAATTTCGTACTATCCGTCGTGATATGAGCCAGGGCGAATTGCGCCTCCAACTGCGCAAACCAGAGCGCTGGTTCGTCCGGCCAAAATGGTGGGACTTTTAATGTGACGGGACACACGCTTGTTTTCTCCATTGTTCAATACTTTCGTCGACGGTCACCAATTGTGGGACACACAAGAATAAAAACATTGGATTGAAATGAACAATTGATTGAATTGGATTAATCAAAACGTAAAACGTGACGCTCTGTCAGTCGAAGATAGAAAAACGTCACCGCGACACCTCAAACGCGAAAAGTAAAAAGCAGAGATCCAAAGAGACCGCGAGTCCCCACACCCCTGATGAAGGGTGACAGGATATGATGGTTATAAAATATCCACGCTGACAATAAATGAAACTAGTGAAAATAGTGATCATTTACAATAAATTTACAAGAAAACTTTTGTCAATTTCAGATTGACATCGTAATTAAATTGATCAAAAAGTCTGAGTGGTATGATCGATAATCGAAATTGTAAAACCAATCTTACCAATCTATCTAAACTATTATAAAACTGTAACAGGAAGGTTGTCTGTACATTGAAGATATTAACAAAAAAAAAGTTGCAATATGGTTTTTAGATATCCCTGATTCCATATCACAAATTTTTTGGATTTTTTGTCTGTCTGTTTGTTTGTGTGTTTTTTTGTTTGAACGAGCATCACGCAAAAACTACTTAACCGATTTTTATGAAACTTTTTTTGTTTGATAGCTTATGATCTGACTTAAAATCTGGTATATAATTTGTGTGGACAAAGTCGCGGGTTAACGCTCGTACTATTATAAAACTGTAACAGAAGTGTGTCTGTATATTGAAGACATTAACAAAAAAAAGTGATGATACGGTTTTTAGGTGTCCCTGATGCAATATTTGGATTTTTTGTCTGTCTGTTTGTTTGTTTGTTTGAACGAGCATCACGCAAAAACTACTGAACCGATTTCGATGAAACTTTTTTTGCTTGATAGCTAATGATGTGACTTAAAATCTGGTATATAATTTGTGCGGACAAAGTCGTGGGTTAACGCTAGTTTAATATAAAACGGATTTTAATCAAACCATCATCACAGTTCAGTTATTCAAATCTAACCCATGTGAAGTACTTAAAAAAACGTTTGTGTGGTTAAAATTCCGCTAATAAACCACATGATTCATCTTAGTATTTAATATAGGGTACCTACTGTTAATTTCCAAAGTGATATTATATTTTAATTTCCTTCCTTCCTTTTGCGGTATCACTATTAACATGAATTTAGTTATTCATAAATAATCATACGAATCACAATTTAATAACTCATCGCCAGTCATACCCACAGTATACTTTGTTAGATGTACTGGTTAAAATAATATTAACGAAAGTTTTAAAATATGAATGAAGTACAAGTATAAGTAAAGATCAAAGTAAACGATCCGAACATTTTTATTATTATTTTTTTTTAATCCTCTTTCTAATGCAATCTGTCCTGCATGGGACATTCGGCAATGATTTGTGTTAATTTCTTTTAAGATGTCATTCAAGGAATGGAACCACTGTCCCACCTATACAATATTCTAATCTGTGAGAAGATCTTGAGGTGCTTTTCTTTTTAATCTTGTGAATGTCTTTTGATCTTTCATTAATCCACAGCCTCTTGGTTTGGATGTTGTTTAAGTCTGTCTCTATACGTAGCAGTTCTGATTTTGATTTCTTCCTTTATTGTAGTAATGTTAAGATCGTTATGAATTTGTTCATTTGTGACGTACCACGGAGCATCTACTATTATTCTCAGTGTTTTAGATTGGAAACGCTGTAGATTTTCCAGAATTGGCTGCTGTTCCCCACAGTTGCAACCCATTACTCCATATAGGTTTCAGGATACATTTATAAAGTAGCAATTTACTTTCTAGAGATAATTGTGACTTTCCGAACATTTAAAACCAGAAAAATAAGTCAAAACAAATGACAGGTATAATTCAAATATGTACCGATATGACAGACCAAGTGTGCAAGTTTGTATGGACCACAGATTACCCCCAATAGATACCACAAGATGAAAATTTTGTACTGGCCCGAAGTCACTATTTTTGGCGGTAGGTGCGGGTAGCGGGCCACAAAACAATGCAACGTGATTGGCAATTTCAAGGTCGCACTACTTCGAGCTCGCTCACTCGCGTTGCTTATATCAGTGCAAAATCATAGATGTGTGGCGCGCGTCGGGGGCCTTGTATGCGGTATCTATTGGGGGTAATCTGTGGTATGGACCAAGTGTACTAGTTGTGTGCTTCAACTAAACGCGCTTTGGACATATCCATTAATTTTACTTTGATCTAAGCATAACACGTTTCCACACTGCAAAGCAAAGGTCTCACTCTCAAAAATAATAGTGAAAAGGTTCATACTCCACCACGCGGGCCTAATGCGGCTTGGAAGAGGCAAGTTAGTGGTCAACTTGTCAGATAATTTTCAAGCCGTCCGCGTCCTAATAGGCCTCTGACCTGACCTGACTTAAAGAATACATAGTCCCTCTTCAAGGGTCTTCTTGGGCCTCTTCAAGGCGAGAGTGAATAGGCATTTTTCTAGGTAAGCATGCTTCGGCCTCATCGTCACTTAACATCAGGTGAGATCGGGGTCAAATGTTTACCTAACAAACATAAAAAAAAAAATAGTTTCACCGCCACCTGACGGAACTGCCCGGGACCACAGCACGCAGATGTTCGAGATGAAATACCAGTAAACGGTAACCCATCCAAAGACTGACCGAACCTGACGGTGCTTAACTAAGGTGATAGGTTCCAATACCGAAGCTCCGGTACGCCAACGAGCACCTTACACATCTTATATTAAAGGAAAAATAAAAGCCGTAGTGATTCTAATTAACAGTCTAAATCCATGAACAATTTTCGAAATGTTGTGTATAGTTACTAACATAACATGTGGCAATTGAACGCTTAGTATTTTTTTATTTGACTGTAGACCTAAGTAAAACGAGATTAGGGAATCCTTAGGGAGTACGAGGCCCTAACCTTCAAGGATGTTGTTGCACAAATTGGACATACAGATATAGGTATATATTTACAAGACTACTTACTTATCTTTATAAATATACAGGGTGTAAGTGACAGCCTACCAAATACTGAAACGGTGAACTCAGACAAATCAGATCTCCCATACATTTTAGTCGGGTAGGTACAGCAGTTTTGTATGGGACAGCTGATTTTTTTTCGCGTCTTCTGAGTTAGGCTCCATAGTGAAAGTTGTTCAGTTTGATGGTCTGAGTTAACCGTTTCAGTATTTGCTAGGCTGTCGCTTACACCCTGTATATTATAAACTGACATTAAAAAGTCTAAGCTAGCTTAAAATTAGACTAGTTTTACCTTTGACTATTTATTATAAGGACTAGCTTTGCGGTAGCATTTCCCCTCTGCCACGGTATAAGAACAATTGATCATGTGCATTTACATTAAATTTTATACCTTTTCACTAAGCGAGACAAACTATAATTGCGAAACAATACCTACGAACTTGTGACGTTTGGGGTTCACACGAAACTACTTTTCATGATTTTTAACAATCAAAATTAGAATCTAAAATTATGGGAATAAAATTCAAAGTTGCGGATTTCATGTTACCTCGCCCCCGCAAAAATGGCAGAAATGTTTGTTAGTAGAATTACACGCGTAACTAGTCCGTATTAGTTGTCAAAGAGTTTTACACGAAACTATAAGGAAATTCATCAAATACCCTCAAATATTATTTTCATTGAATCATACAATGTCACAGGACCGTGACAAGAGGCGCAATAAAAATTATCCAAAGCTACAGCATTTGCTAGCAAAGCTACTTGCTGAGTACTCCGGTAGAGATTATGGTCGAGAGTATATATTAATACAAAAAGGAGACCTATGCCCAGCAGTAAGTTGGTGGATGAGGCCTGATTTCATGGAATGATAAAATAGTAAAATTTAATGAATAATTAACTACATTTGTCAAGAGAAGGTTCATTCTTTGTAATTGTAACTGTAAAGATGTAATTGTAATTACAGAAAAAAAAATTTTTTACACAGATCGGTGTATGAGTTGTATATTCATTTGAAATAAACATTCTCTATTAACTTGTAAAGCGTAACTAAGGTAAACAATCTTTAAAATATTACTATACAGGGTGTTAAAAAAATACAAATAAATATTTAAGGAGGTGGTTAAGACCATCAAACTGAACAACTTTCACTATGGGACCTATATCGAAATCGCGAAAAAAAAATCTGATGTTCCATCATCATCATCATCATATCAGCCGATAGACGTCCACTGCTCGACATAGGCTTCCCCCAAAATGGGGAGATTTGCCATACTCGCCATGATTCGATGCGTTTGCAATGTTCCATACTAAACTACAGATCTACTCGAGCTAAATGTATGGGACAAAATTTTTTTTTATTTGCGATTTTGTTCCCATAGTGAAAGTTGTTCATTTTGATGGTCTCAACAACCCCCTTAAAAGTTTTAAATGTTTATTGTTACTTTTACACCCTGTATTGGTACTTATTTCCGACTTAAATTAAATCAGACTAGCAACAAAGCTCAACTCTCGTAACTAGCGATACTAGGTGATTTTTTAAACACACTCTAATTTTCAGGTATGGTTCAGAAATCAAGAAAGTGATTACAAAATCAACTAGCATAATACAAATAATAAAATTTATAACAACATACAAAATCACTGGTCCTTTGGACGCAATTATTATATCACATCATTTTGAGTCTACAATATAAAGTTTAGGCCGTGTCATAAAAGAGTATTGGCGAACAGTCCTCTCAAATGTGACGCATAGCCTAATATTTTGGACTCAATTTCGACCTAAATAACAACTACCTAATAAAAATAATAATTATCACCCATCACGACATTTATTTCAGGGATAAATTTTCTGGATCTGGATAATTTTTTCGACAGGGATTTTATTGCCTTATCGCCTTTCCTTATTAAATTTCTTATTAAATTCCTTAAAAAAAAGCCGTGGTGGTCCAGTGGCGAGTAACCTTGCCTGCCGTGCAGGAGGCGATGGTTCGATCCCCGTCCAGGCCGACTCGTACCAATGAGTTTTTCGGAATTTATGTACGATTTGTAACACCATTGGCTTTTCGGTGAAGGAAAACATCGTGAGGAAACCTGTATGCTTCAATTTCGAGGCATGTATTGTACCCACTGTCCATTACAAGTGGCGACTGGCTCACTCCCCGTCACACTGGACAGAATTTCGGTACTAGTGAAACGTGGATTTTCTGAGGTTTCAGAATATCTCTGACTACCCCCTCGGGGAATATACTCGTGAGCATATCATGCATGGCATGCATGACGTAGGCATGCCATGAATTTTTTTCACATATCCAGAAACAACAGTTTACACAGACCCTAACAAAAATTTACAATTTCGCTGACGGATCCCTAAATAGAAAAATGGTTTTGACACACCTATAATATTTTTAAACCTCATATCCAACGATCCCCCACACCATGGTGAAGACAAGAAAAAAAAATCCATTCCTACTTCGCGTGTAAAGGTACCCTAAAAAAAATATTTTTCAGATTTTATTTTACCACTTTGTCGACGTGATGAATATTCCAAATTACAACTTTCTAGTACTAAGCGTCTCTAAGCTAAGCCGCGGACGGACGGACAGACGGACTTAGCGAAACTATAAGGGTTCCTTGTTGACTTCGTAACCCTAAAAACGTCTAGTACAGTTTCAATACCTTATCGATCTTGTAAACTATATTTGGAAACTTACACAATAGCCTGATAGAGATCTCTGTTCGCCAATGTTCTTAAAAACGAAGCACGTTAATTTAGCCTAATTTCATTGTATTTATTAACTACCTAAGGCTGTTGATGTACTTCATAAGGTTGAACACGACTATGACGCCCATGATGTCGGTGTAACCTTCGTGGTTCGTGTTCGGGGATGTGTTGCAGAGGTTGCTGCGGCAGTAGCAGTATCTGAAATGAGATTTGTTGAATGATTAGTTTGTATAATTTGCGAACTGATTGTTGGATTCCATCGCTTCGTTATCAGTCTCAACCTAAGAGTCAATAGCGCATCTGGTGGAGAACTGCTCGTGCATTTTCCGGCGCCCAATGAAAGGTCGTCCTTATTCAATTGAAATAGAGTTGGAAATAAGTGTCAAATTATAATTTTACTACTATTTGAATTAAATATGAACGACATTTCATTGAGCACTGGGAAATGCTCGAACAGTTCTACGCTAGATGTGCGCTGACCCTTATTAGTTATGATAGTTTAACTATAAACAATGGTGCACTACTGGCACACCTTGGACACTTCATAAAAACGAGCTCGCACTAACAAGAAGAGGCTAGCATATGTACGCTAAGTGAGTGAGGAATAGACCATTGCTTTCTATCGATCACCTCCCTTACCACCTTGAGGTGACGAGGCTAAAGCAAGCTAAAGTCTATGTAGTCTATCTAGAAATGTGGATACATTTCACCACATGAAGCGTCACACACACAACAACGCAAGTTCTAGCTGGGATGCCAGCAGATGGCGTTACCAGTCTACCAAAGTTTACTTTTAGCTTCGTTTTCTGTCTTTCGAGATAAGAATACGGTTTTGAATTTATATTATTTATATGTAACATAACACAACATAATACTCACGATTATATTTGACGAGAGACATACAGATGTATTGCAAAAATACTAAACTAAAAAATAATAAACACATTTCAGTGGCAGTGGCCAAACCTTGTACAGTTCAGTGGGACAGACACAGGGACCTTTTTAACACATTGCTATATTACATCCATTTTATATGGAACTAAATTTTACCGTATTATTGTAGGTATGTCGATGTATCGCTTTGCCTTTACACTGACATCCTGGCAGCTTAGTCTCTAGCAACTCATGTCTTATTCGACCACTGACCACTACCTATTCTTGTAGCCCTGGTACTCGTAACTCCATCATAGCTCATTGTAATTGTAATATTGACTACTAAGATAACATGAAAGTACCTTGTCGGTGTAGTCCTTTGCCCCTTATCGTCGACGTCTTTGCAGCCCTCCACGTAGGGCTCGAGCACCTCCATCTTTGGCGACCATTTGCCGTTCTTATAGTCCTGGTACTCGTGCTTCTGTGGCGCGCAGTCTCGTAGAGTCGCCTCTATTCGTACTGAAATATTATTTGCTTAGATTTAGAATACATAATTTTATTCACAATAGTATATCATTCATTTGTCGTACTCAATTGAAACATAACATTCTAAGTTGCTTCAAGAATTCCTTGAAATCGGATTTGACAGGATTGAAAAAGTAATTAATGTCACAGGTGTAATTACTATATCTACCAGCATAAGGTACAATTTTATTCCAATAATTTATGCCGTTATTATCTTTATCAAAGCTAATATTTAGCTATTAAAATAACCTATTTAGTAATGATTTGAGTAGGTAGGTACTAGAGCTATTAAAGTTAACTTAGCAATTTGAACTTAACATTTTAATGTCATGCTGGTGTCCTTGTAACAATCAAGCAAGTATCATAGTGACATAATGTATTTTAAAGCTATGTTGAAAATAAGACATCGATAAACATGTTCTTACTACAACTCTACTGATATCTCTTTCTTTCTTTTCGTGTTAATGGTTCTTCAGTGATGATATCTCTAATAATTAGCTTACATATTATAATAAGTACATATGAGAGGATTGTTCTTAGATTCTTAGATTCTTTATTGTACACAAAAACATAATTATGAAAAAAAAATTACAACAAGTCGTGATGTACAAAGGCGAGCTTAACTCTAAAAGAGTTTGTGAGTGATTGTGTTGTGACCTTATCTAAGAAAAGGGCCCGTGTCCTAATCTACTATTATAATATCTCCCTAAGGTCTTAGTTGCCACATACCTATCACCTGAGATTTACAGAAACCACATCCACCCACTGTTGGGCATAGTCCTTTTTTTATTTTATTTTATTATCTGCTCCAACCAATGCAGTCACTCTTATACCGGGTGTTAGGGTAAACAGTTGCATTACTTTAAGGGGTGATTGTACCCTTGATACTGAACAACTTTCCTATGGAAACCTATAGGAAATTATAATTTTATTTTGTCGACTATTCATACAAACGTTTGATCACCTTGATTGCATTTAGTATGGAATGTTTTTTTTGCGGATTTCCTATAGGTTAATCTAGAAATAAACATAGGTACAACACATTCCTATAGGTTTCTTAGGGAAAGTTGTTCAGTATCATGGGTCCAATCATACCTTAAAGTAATGCAACTGTTTGGGTCGTCTGACTTATGAGCAGGTGGTCTGCTTTTTATTTTTAAATCAATACTAAACTTATGTACTTACTATTACATAATAACTTATACCGGAAGGGAAGATAAAAAGGAAGAGGAAAACCTAGACAGAGTTATCTAGCCCAAGTGAAGGAAAAGGTTGATGTCCGGTCATATCAAGAACTCAAGAGACTCGCTAGTCTCTTGAGTTCTGAGAAAAGAGACAGGATTGGCGAATACTCCAACGACAAGAGCGTAGTATGTTGATTACGTAATACCCGCTGCTCTCAAAAGGTGAAGGAAAACATCGTGATGAAACCTGCATACGCTGAAGAAGAAATTCTGATGCGAAGTCCACCAATCTGCATTGGGCACGCGAAGTGGACTTACGCCGATACACCATCCTTGAGGGTAGGCCTGTGCCCTGCAGTGGGGCGTATATAGGCTGATGATGATGAGTACTAAATGTTCGTATTAGTTCAGCTGCGAAGATTCATTCAGAGGTTTACCAGCCGTTGTTACAAATTACAATAATCAACTCTATTCATCGCCGACAATGTTTAAAAGACGCTTCGCTATATTATTCCATATACAATGTTTGTTTACGCACCTCCATTCAATATGTCGAGATGTATGTCTTGTTTCATACACATGGTGGAGTAGGGGCAGTCGATGACGAATGTGTCGGTGTAGTCAAAGTGCATGCAGAGTCGCTTAGTCGTGTTGTAGTAGTGGCCCGGGGGTGGATTTATGTGGCACTGGTAACATTGTAGCGAGGATGCTCCTGGAATTTGATTACAGTATTGATTAGAAGGTTTAGGTTCTTCATCTTCAAAAAGAGGAAGGACAATAAATGTTTGAGAATTACGTAAAGGATAGAATGAAGATATTGGTACAAATTATATAACAATCTTAGATTAGGGTAGGGAAAGATTAAATTGTCCGTTTTCCATTTGATTTTTGATGAATGTTTAAGGAACATTATATTTCTTTTCAAGCTTAGGGCATGGGCAATACCATGGTTCTTCCCGCATTAAATTCAAAATTGTTGTAGTACCTACTTTACAGAAATCGTTAGTTCAAGTATTTTGCTAACTCTACAGAGTGTAAACTTAGATGCGTTACATATCAAACATGGTACTTCAGACCATCAAACTGAACAACTTTATGGGACCAACTATGAAACCAAAGCATAACTATAATTATAGTCCTTACAGTACGGCAACGAATGTACTTGCGCAGAGCAACGGCGGGGGCCTTGCGAGGAAGCGGGCGGCGGGGGTCGCATTACCGGATCTGTATGAAGGTGTTGGGATTGCCTTGCATATCTGTGCATGACAGCGTCAGTACACGGGCACGGCGCGGCGGGTGGTGGTGGCATCGCCCGCCATCAAGAGCGTTGCCATACTGTGAGGCTTATAGTGATACTGTGATGAAACCGCGAGAATACATTTTTTTTTTCTTGATTTCGGTGTTGGCTCCACAGTAGAAGTTTTTCAGTTTGATGGCCTGAAGAACACTGTTTGATATGTAACGCATTTAATTTGACACCCCGATTACCACACTGGCTGCGCATTCGATCATTCTAACGTAACAAAGATTTGTTTTTGTCTACGTATGAGTACGAGATATTTACTCTTGTCTTACTCTTGTTTACCATACCATTATCAAAGTGCATAAAACATTTATAGTGAGGAAGGAACGTCGTGTGCGAGGCGTCGATAAGGCCGATAATAGTTTGGCATTGTGTGGGTTGTCTGTGGTTTACCTCATTGTATAGTATGGTAATATAAAATTACACTAAAGATAAGCGTATATTAGGACTGGTCCTGCCGGAGCGGGCCGCAGTGCAAAAATCCTCCCAAATCGCTTCTATGCAATTTATATGAACTATCGCATGCCAGCCGAGGCGGAGCGGGTCGCGTTTTTGCGCGGCGGATTTCCGTCGATGCGGCCCGTCGTAGTGTGCTACCAAGCGGGACTTTTTACGTCTGCCAGAAGTGTTATTTTTGAATCTCACACTTTTCAAATCATAATCAAATTATGCAAACCATAGAAAGAAATAGAAATTTTCTCTATAGAAATTACGATATCTTCTACTGCTGATTTGAACGTGTAACTTTAAAAAGTCCAACCACTCCAGTGTTACGTTACGTCAAACTAAAAATCCGGCAATGCGTTGCGGGGCCCGCTCTAGTGTGTGAAGTACGCATTTTCCGCTGCAATGCGGTCCGCTCCGCTAACCGCTAATATGCGCTTAACCTTTTATTTAAATGAAACGAATTAAAAATATGATGAGGCAAATAGCATGATATTTAAATATTAGTTAACAGTGTAATTAAGTAAGTATTATTACTTGACAGTTTAATACAGTTTTATTGAATGTTGTAGTTATAATTACTCAAACTTGCAATGTTTTGTAGAGTTTGCGTGATTCAGTTTACCTACATTCTTATTTGTTTGCATGTCAATGTCGGTGGGACCTTCACATGATTTAGAACATTGTTGCAGCTATAGTTCACGCTTGGTTGTGTTAAATCTGGCATTGTCGATATGTACTCGAATAATGCGTTTGCAAAAAGTTTCATTTATTTTAAATCTACAAGGTGTAACAAAACACCCCAGTAATATTTAAAAGGGTGGTTTGTACCATCAAATTTAACATCTTTCACTATGCGCTATGGAGCAAACTTCGAAATCGCGAAAAAAACAAACAGGTGTTTCATACAAAAGTGCAGTACCTGGAGTGCGATTTTTGAATTTCATACGTTGAACTCAGCAGTTGAAAATGTATGGAGATACGCATCTTTCTACTGCTGATTTGACTTTAAAAAATCGCACTCCTGGAGTATGAGTTTTTAATGTCAAATCGGCAGTAGAAAGATGCATATCTCCATAGTTATATTGACATTTTCAACTGCTGAGTTCACAGAATGAGTTTCAAAAATGGCTCTCCAGCTCGACTCAAATGTATGGGACAGCAGATTTTATTCTCGATGTAGGCTTCATAGTCAAAGTTGTTCAGTTTTATGGTCTAACTCTAACCCAACCCTTTCGAATTTTACTAGGGTGTTGTGTTACCCTCTAGTGCGATTTTTGAATCTCATACGTTGAACTCAGCAGTTTAAAATGTATGGAGAAACGCATGTTTCTACTGCTGATTTGACTTCTAAAAATCGCATCCCTGGAGTATGATTTTTGAATGTCAAATCAGCAGTAGAAAGATGCATCCATAGTAATATTGACGTTTTCAACTGCTGAGGTCAGCGAATGAGAATCAAAAATCGCACTCC
The DNA here is from genome assembly GCA_927399405.1 of Agonopterix arenella. Taxonomy (NCBI): domain Eukaryota; kingdom Metazoa; phylum Arthropoda; class Insecta; order Lepidoptera; family Depressariidae; genus Agonopterix; species Agonopterix arenella. The sequence continues at coordinate 9,311,339 of OV656710.1, forward strand.
TGTATAACCAAAATGAAATTAAAAATGTATAAAATATTTTATTTCACTGAAATTAGTAAGCGGTTATATCGTGTAGTAATTAGTAGGATAGTAATTAGCAGGCCAATGAACTATTATAAAAAGTAAATTGTTTTATTCAACGAAATAATGAATGCTATAATTTTGTAAGTATATTTCAGACAACCGGCCACGATACACCTTTTCCTCGGTCATTGACTTCTAAAAAACATAAGATGTATGAGACTGTATAAAATTTTCAGACATATTTTGTTGATTGCGGTTCTATGTAGGCGCTTGTAAAACAATTTAGCCACCTGTAGTAAATCGATTAAAACACAACTGAACCGATTTTGATGAAACCTTTTTATAGTTCAGATCTAGTTGCCGCGTCACAAATAAAATTTTCAATTTATAATATAATGACGAAGATATAAAGCTTTTAAAATTTTAGAAGAAGCTTTATATCTTCGTGATTATTTTATTAATTACAAATGTTATTATTGACGCGGCATCTAGATTTTCTAAACAATTTTTCCATGTATACAAAGTTTCTTATATTAATACCGTCTACGCGTACTGGGCGTCAAAGTTTTGTATAAAATTGACCCCTCTGCGACCACCTTAAACGCTTATTTATGTTATTGCTTTTTTTCTGAAACATAATAGGTAGGTACCTAATTCGATAAGTCTACTTTGTTTACATTACACTATCGTTTTCTGCAAAGTGTTCAATGAATCGCTGTTTTACAGTACAGACTCCCACGCAGGTTCACGTTGCGCACGCGGCGGTGAATGGACGTTCTTGGAATCGAACCTTGTCCTCTTTGACCGCCGGGCGACTAATATCGCACGTGTCTTCCATTGTCCCGAATTTATATAATTTCAGTTATTTAGTCTCGTATGATATTTTAAATTGAACTATTGTTGCGAGGATGTAGGGATGCACTAAGGAAGGGTTTTTCGACATTCTAATTCCACTCGGTCGAAGTGGCGAGCAAAATTTAGTAAACAATACAGTCTTAATGAAAATGTTCAATCAGCTATGAATTTTGATTCGTTTAACTTTTTAACTTACTTAACTTTCGGTTAGTGATATTGCAGCTTCATCTCAATCGTACCGATAATTCTCGATCTATGATCTCAATACAACATACAACTAACCAAGAAGGTTGTAAGTTATTGTCTAGTTGTCTACCACTAACTAATGAACGCATTTACCTAAAAACCATAAACGTTTTGAAAACTCGGAAAAAATTTACTGAGGAAAGTAAATTATGTTTTTTTTTTTATACAGTACCTACTTAATTAAAGATTCATTTACATTATGTGGAAGTAATTTTTTTTATAAGTTTTAGTAGGTCACGCACGTCATAATTAAATTCCGAAATGGCAATTTTATTACTGAAGTCTCTTATGTTATTCCTGTTCTTTCAAAAATGTTATTCGGTAGGACTGGATTACCTAAATAAAGAAATAATAGATGACCATTCAACGAATGCAACCAATGACGTTGAAGAACCACGCAGAGTGGGTGACGATTCATATTTCAACGAATACGACGGCGAAAACGGAGGTGGTCTTGAAGATGATAATTTCACGTTGTACCTGTCCAGAAAAAGAACAACCGGGAAATCTAAAGCGACCACCATATCTACCTCTACTTCTCCTGAAATTAAAATATCTGATGTACAACCAACGACACCAAAATTATCAAAGAAAATAAACATCTTTAAAGAGTATGAATATAGTTATGACGAGGCTACCCAGCCCGCCGGGTCGGCCCTACGTGAAAATAAAAAGGATAACGCAGTATCCGATTTAGCGACTTTCTCTAACTTTGACAATACCACGACAATTAAACTGAAAAACATGAGTGTGTTATCGGGACTTTATAGCTTGGAACCAGCGGCGGCACTGTTCGACTTCAAAATAAAATCAAGTCAGTCTCCCGGCATTAGCAGCACTGTATGGTACGTCCCAGAAAAATACCCTTGCTGGAATTTACCTTTATTATATGGTGAACTGGGACCAAAGAGAAACAATTCTGATGTGTTTCGAATATACCCTGTAAGTTTAAAAGATGTGATAGATGACAATGTGGAACAAGAAACTGAGACAAGAAAATTTTATAAAGACGCTCATGTCAACAAGTGGTGTTCAATGCCACCTTGCTATGCTGATCATACCCTATGTATGTACCCTGACAAAAGAATGTCTAAAATATGCTATGACAATTATCGTGTTCGAGTTCCGACCATGCTAAAACAGATTGCTTTGGTTAATACCTTGAATTCAATGCGCAATCATGTTGCTAAAGGTGCTTTAGACCAATATCCATATTTGCCTCCGGCTGCTAATATGCAGCAGATTTTGTACGATTATGATTTGGAAAAGATGGCACAAGCGTGGCTCCGTCAATGTCTACCAGGAGCTGCCGCATGCGCGGCACTCGACTCAGGCTTTGTGTCGCAGCTGGAGTGCACCAAGTTCATGAAGAACTGTTGCGTCGGCTCTTTTAATAGAAATAAATGGTAATCCTAAAATCGTTAACGTATGTGACATTATTATAAAGTACAATTTTCACTGAGCGGAGCGCATCGTCGGAGCGCAGCGCAGGGCATTTTACAATCGGTAAAGGAAATTAAAGTGTCTATACAGTAATGAAAGTTCAAATTACCATGGAACATCTTGGGAATCCGGTCGGCTGCATGCACATTCTGCGACACGGGCCAGCTGTCAATTTGAGTGAATTTCAGCAAGTCCGGCCGGCTACCGCTCCGTCTACGCGCGTAAGCGATCCGTTGCGCTGCGCTGCGCCCCGACGCGCACCGCTCGGTGTAAATCTTACTTAACAATGAGTAGTATGACTAATGTTTCAATTTTCTCTTTAACAGTAAACCCCTAGGAGAATGTTTCGTAGATTCAGTCATTGGATGCATTCACGCATGGTTTTGGAGTGCCGGGAACAATATCAGTGAGAAAGACATCAGATGTGGACACATAGAAGCTTCTACTTATAACACAATTCAATTACTCTGGGCTAATACAAATAAAATAGGTTGTGCTTACGGGGAAAGAACTCGCGGCGATGTTAGAGTCGTCTGTAACTTTGCTCCGGGAGCGCCTTTCTTTCTGGAAACTAAGTATTATTGTGGAATCCTAGCTCACAAGGACATAACTGAACATTTTGATCTAAAAAATAAAAATATATCAGACAATACGTTCTTATCGGAACTAGGGATTAACTTTGCGAAAGAATGGTCCACTAACATAAATAAACCAGATAATAAAATAAGACACCATGTCATGACGGTCACAAATGCGTCAAACAAGGGGTGGGGTGTGGTTAGCTTGCAGAAAATTTACAAGTCCGGTTGGGCGAGGGAGAAGATTTTAGATCAGTCGAACGGGTCGATAGGTTTCATAGCCAAGCTGGTGACAAGGTACACGTTCTACGAGGAGGGGAACGCCAGGTGCGACGTAGACGAGCCCGTGTACCAGATAGGTGAGCCGGGCTCGTTGTGCGTGGAAACAGGCAGGAAGTTCTTTGCTCTGTGCTATGAATTCAGAGATCCCACACCTGGATATAGGTTGGTGGCTGTGCTGGCACCCGTCGCTCTGTTCTCTCTTATATTATATGATTTGTTTAGCGGTGTTATGCGACAAGCGAACTATTGACATTATAAAACGGTTATAAAATAGTAATATTTTATCGCTTCTTAATAGTAATTTACTCACTAGACTGTTCATTACTCTTAGAAGTAAGAATGAATCATATTATTATTAGAAAATAATTCAGATGTGGCATTGTGTTTAAATATAACTTTACTTTACTCATACTTGTATCATCAATGATAAATGACTCATAAGTTTCATAAGTATTATTAAGAGAAAAGGCGTGTGCTATTTAGTCCATGCGAACATATTCCCCTGTTTCCTCCCTGGATAATGAAACTAGAGCAAAAAAATGTTTATTACAGTACGACCAGGAAAATAATTCCGCTCGTCAATCTTCGTTTGCGCAGAACAGGACCGAGTCCCCGAAAAAACCCGAAGTCATTTAGTAATCAAAGGGTGCAAAGTCGGATAGCAGCGGAAAGGGCGCGAAAACAAATTAGCCAATAGCGTAAACGGATTGAAGGTCATCCTGATTGGTCAATATTATTTCGCGCGGAATTAAAATTTGTCGACTGCGCAGGTACATCGGTATATAACACTTATAAACCTGGTACTACTGTACAGTGGTATGTAGTAATCTACATTATCACTCCATAAATTAAAAACTGTTAACTTTCCTCTTAATAATGAAGAGGGTGCTTCAGACCATCAAACTGAACAACTTTTACTATGGGACCAACTTTGAAATTGCGAAAAATAAATCTGCTGTTTCATAAATTTCGGTCGAGTAGCTATTGATATGTTCTATTGAACAGTTGTTTTTTTTCGCGATTTCGTTGTTAGCTCCATATTGAACTTGTTCAGTTTGATGGTCTGAAGCACCCATCGGTTTCGGCAACAAACCGACCGCGATTCCACGGTGTAGAGCATAAAATTACTATACCAGGAATAGAGATACTGACAGCTGAGTGAGCGAGAAGTACCTATAGCGGCACCACTGTGTAATAGAACCGATTTTGGAAACTTATCTTGTTTCAAAAAAATCCTCTGCGTTTTCACTTTAGATTCACAACTATTCACAGAGCTCGAATTTGTACCGTGCCGATAAGTTCCCAAAAACGGTTTCATTTGACAACTCGCGTCAGTTCCTCTATTCCTGTAAGGTATACTAACTTTATGGTGTAGAAATAGCGAAATGCATACATGCAGCCCTGATGGTTGCTTGGGTTACTATGACTTATCAATAGCCCAAGCTTTTATTAATTTTTCATTCCTAAAGTAGGAATAAAGCTTCTTACCACATACCTCCTTTGATTCATTCATCTTCCATTCATACATAACAGTTAACTATTATACTTAACTTCAACCTTCCAAACAACAATAATGATTAAATAAGCATAATATATACAGGGTGAAATTGATATCATTAGCATCCTTTTAAACTAAGAGTCCAACCATCAAACTGAACAACTTTTACTATGGCAGCACACCGATCGGAGCAACAAAACAATCAGCTGTTCCATACTGAACTACAGTGCCTACTCGACTTAAATGTATGCAACAGCAGATTTTTTTGTTGCTCCGATCGGTTTGCTCCCATATTAAAAGTTGTTCAGTTTCATGGGTAGACTCTTAGTTTAAAAGAATGCTAATGATATCAATTTCACCCTGTATATGTAGTAATAAATACTATTGTTCTATTCTAAACGCTAAACTCGAATAATTATTTTATTTTGCCTCGGTAAACACTGTCAAGGTAATACTTGATTGTTTTTAAAGGTAACCGGATTTCAATATAGTTTTTTCTTCATTAGCTTGATTATTTATTGCATTTTAGGAGCACTAAATAACAATTCGGTTTAAAGAATATTTATTTTTTCTCAAAAGAAATTTACATTTTGTTTTATACATAGACAGTTATGTTGATAGTCAGATATCTTGCTGCGCATTACTCGCTCATATCTTCTTCTACAACTAATAATTTAAAAGAAAAAATATTTCCAAATGGCTCGATAGATGGCGTTGAAGCTAGATGGATGAAGCAATCTTGCAGGTAATAAAATAATAAATAGTATAGTAATAAAAATATATCCCGATTTTATTAATGATTAATTAATTCAAGATTTGCATACATTCCTTATTTTTACCTCGGTTCATATATTGAATAAACAGCCAGAATATACCATTTATACATTGGATTCTTAATAACAAAAACACTAGTAATTTTTTATCTGTACACAATCAACTCGTCCACAGAGGACATGTTTTGAAATGAAGTAAATATCTGTCAGAATAATTAATCCTTGTGCAATGTATTTAAAACGTTCTGCATTTAATCTGATTGTTTTATAAATTGTGTACTTCTATGTATAATTTAGTCAAGTCCTGCTAAGCGAAGTAATGAGGCTAATTGTTTCCTTTTCCTTTAGAGGGCTCGACTCGACCAAACTCCATATTTACTTATAACATTTTTGCGTTTCATTCAGACTGCTAAATGCGTTACATTACCACCTGTACTAATGTCAAGGCAACATTGGTCACCCTTGAGTTAAATAACAGAGTTCGCCGATATACCAGCCTTAGGGTGCCTATCCATTGACGCGGAGCTAGCTGGCGGAACGCAGAAACTGAGTCTTATTAAGAGGCTATGTGAAAAAAATAGGATTCTTGAAAGCGTCATATATCATAAAGTACTAACAGTAGGAGTATGATTAGCGGATATGTGTAAATTGAACATATAATTGATGTTTTGATTAGAGCCGAAACACGATTAAGACACATTTTCTCGATATAAAAACAGGCCAAAGTAGCCTCCGTTTTTATTTATAAACGCTTTGAACTGCTAAACGGTGAATAATAGAAACACGAGACTTGATTTAAAAAAAAATTGATAGTTTTACAAATTTTGATTAGAGCAGAATTGAACTTACATAAATAGTACAATCACAATTAAATAAAGTTTGTTTTACGCTTGCGTCGTTTCAGGCGCGCGCGCCGCCCCATCTATTTCTCTCGCATCAGGCAGTAATATAACACACACCCATTTCGCTTCAATTATTTTTCGACATAGGCCCTTGACCAATAAGATAGCAGCTCCGAGATTTCATGCAATCTTATTGGTTAATAAAACTCCGTTTCTCCGCTCCGCCAGATAGGAGCTATCTGGATCAAAGCGTCAATGGACAGGCACCCTTAGGCTGCTTTTCCACCAGTGATGTGCTAGTTAGCGAGGCGTTGAGCGAGGAAAAAATCGTCTAATGAGTGTGCTTCAATTTCCTAATGACATGATCGAGCGACCGCGCTATTGGCGGATTGTTTCTTCGCTCACTGCCTCACTACCTCGCAAATCTAAGGAAAAGCAGCCTTAAACTTCAAATTCCTTTGTTTTTTTTAAAGCGTAATCGTTACGGTTGCTAGCCACTCTAATGGTCCTTTATTTGGTTGTAATTTTAATCCTTTAGCTTGAGATAGCAATGTCAAATCTAAGGATCGGTGCTGTTATTGGTGGTGTGGTTCCTTAAAGTTGTTGTTGCATTTTATTGAGTCTTCTAAGGATTCTTTCTTGTACAGTTCGGGAAATAGGGCTATTGATGATGTAACCTTGGTTTTTTTCAATTAAATTATATTCTATTTTATTCTCCATGTGTCAGTAATTCAGTACCACCGATCACAAAAACTAAAGGGAGATGTGAAAAGGGGGCGGGGCCAGTGTCGCAGCAATATGCGCAAAAATGGAGCACAATGCTCGCGAAAGTAATGATTCGATATATTATGAGGCTGAAAGCCAGTCGAGATATTATGTGTAAATAGTTTACAATGCTTGCGTGGTACTAAAGATTATTCGAACGTTGAGTTCTGATACCGCAATGGGTAATGAGCACATTCAAGCTAACAAAATACTTTCCATCGCGTGGTACTGATGGTGATGCGACACTAGGTTTCGTACTCGGCGCGTTGGTTGGCATGTCTCTAGATCTCTATGTTCAGTACCTACCCTCTAGTTAATTCTAATACAGGGTTCTTCTTAATATGCTGATAGTTTTAAAGGGGATGATCAGACCATCAAACTGAACAACTTTTCTCTATGGGACCAACATCGAAATCTCGAAGAAACTGCTGTCTCATACATTTGGCTCGAGTAGGTTTGCAGTTTTGTATATTGGTGCCATAGAGAAAGTTGTTCAGTTTGATGGTCTGATTATCCCCTTAAAAAAGTGTCAGCATATTAAGAAGGACCCTGTATGTTATATTCGCAGTTATAAAAATTAACATCAGCAATATTAAAATTTTTCTTTGCGTTTTCCTACTAATATTGTTGCAATATGTACATAATAAAGTGTACACCTGTGTGTTGTGTTGTCAATAATGAGTAATATGCCAATTGACTTGGTACTATGTTTTGCCTGTTTTATTAGCTGAATTCTGTGTGTTATCATTATCAGCTTGTTTCAGTTACTTACTTTGTTTCTTAATGAGTATTTCGGTAACTGTCCACATCTTCTTATCGTGTGGGCAGAGCCCTGGTGTCAGAGTTTTTTCAGACCGCCTTACGGCCTCTGACGTGGTTTTTATGTAACGACTACTACCACCAGAGATAGTAGCCGGGACTAATGGCTTAACGTGCCATCCGACGCACGGAATCATTTTTCTTTTCAGACAATCAGGTGATTCAGCCTGCAATGTCCTAACCAACTGGGGAAAAACCCACAAAGTGACATATCACTAGGTGTCCCCCGTGAGAATCGAACCCACGACCTCCGTGTCGAGAGCCAATGCTCTTAACCATTAGACCACGGAGGCAGGAAATTAGATTCGTCCTTCAAATTGGTGTATGCTTAGTTGTTTAACATTTATGTACTACACGAGCATAATAATTATTGATTTACAGATACATTTATACACACGGGAATAGATAAAACCGGTAAAAATGTTTTTATCTTAATAATATGTCGTCAGTTAAACTAAAATGTTTTGTAGAAATCACGGAAAACGTTAACAACATACACAGACAAAATATCTGTTTAAAATGCGTCTGGTAGAGTTTTGTAGGAAAGCTGTTATTAACAAGTTTTAATTGCTTACTCAGAAAAATTATGAACTAGTAGTTGGTGGAAAGTGCAAGTTTCCGTGACTGATCTTGTTTTTGCACTTCCTACTGGTTTAGTTCATTTTAAACGTTAATCGCCAGTAATAAGCCTGTACAGTACAGTGTTACATGTTAAGATTTCACTATTTCTCATTAATTAGGCATTCGTTGCCACTTCACGTTTTTTTTGTGGATTACGCGTACAGTTAAGCCGCATTCACATCACATTGGACTTGGTTTTTAACTATATTAGATGATGATACCCTAAATCCAAATATTGGATACAAAAACTTAAATACTGTTTTATATTAGTTAAATGTGCACACTATGATGCCCCACTTTCTATGCTCTCTCTCCGTCTCGGGTTTGATGGAAGAAATCTCTTTAGAGATAAGCTCGCCCTTAATAATTGTCTATTATGTTGTTTTCATGTATATTTACGTGTGTACAATAAAGTGTTAAAACAAAAAGAAAAATAGATTCGTTATCATCTCAAATCCATCTATTAATCTATTAGATGTCGATGCGTAAACTTGAACGTAAATATAAAACTCCGATACTGCCCCTTTACTCGAAATCACAACACCCATAATAATCAGTTAATTCATAAACGTTACCATTGAGTTTTTCGGAATTTATGTACGATTTGTAACACCACTGGCTTTTCGGTGAAGGAACCTTCATACTTCAATTTCGAGGCATGTAGGTATTGTATCCACTGTCCATTACCAGTGGCGACGGACTCACTCCTCGTCACGCTGGACTTTCTGGACTGGATTTTCAGTACTAGTGAAACGTGGATGTTTTGAGGTTTCAGAATATCTTTGACTACCCCCTCGGAGAATGAAGTCGTCAGCATATGCTATGGTATGCTTATGCTTCATAAATTGTTCTCCTTAAAAAATTAAATATTCCACGAATAAACTGCCATTAAATTCTGTTAATCCAAGTGAAGCAGTTTGTTAATTATTTCAGGAATCTAGGACTAGACAACCTGGTTGTTATTTTATGACATGTAGTCAGAGCTTGCCTTGGATAGAGAAAGACGGAAAAGTTATGGGAGGGTTTTTGCTCAGCATTGGATAACGATATAATAGGACTCTGTAAACTGGGAATTCTCTGAATAGCCAGAGCAATCATCTCATTCTCATTCCTCAGTTCCTTCCTTATTATTTTATATGTCTAGCAAATATTAACATCTTGTTCACAAACCTGTAATGACCAAGGGTAAGATTGTAGTCACAACTGTCAAGAAATGCTGCTGCATGCTGAGCCGTTCCATTGGGTGGTTATCGTTTTGTTTCTTGGCAGTGAAGTGCGTAGTGACCCGAGTAATAGTAAAATCGGCCCCGCTATTTTTTTCACAATACTTGTTATTGCTGTCAGTTTCGTTGCTCTGTAAATGAAGAAATGGCGTGATGTTTATACATAATGTAAGTATGACATAGGCAATATATAGGGTCCTTCTTAATATGCTGACACTTTTTTAAGAGGATGATCAAACTGAACAACTTTCTTTATGGGACCAAAGTCAAAAGCGCGAAAAAACAAATCAGGTAACTGAACAAGTTTGATGGCCCCTGATCATCCTCTTAAAAAACCGTTAACATATTAAGTTGATACCTTTGTATCTAATTTATATAATTCTGAACGCTTTTAAATTTCTATTATTTTTGCGTTGCATGATAGAGCATGTTAGCATACAAAGCGGTAGTAAGTATACTCTCCTTAAAGAGAATCTTATTAAAAACAGAATGTACGGTACGTGCACCTATGTATAAAACTTTGCTTTCTTAAACGAATACCCATTACCCAAGTAATGTGATTGGCAATGTTCAAATGTGACTTGTTATCGAGATCACTAATCAATTTTAAACGTTTGGTTCCATAACACGTGGCGACTAGTTTCTAAAGGTAATAAATATTGCGTAAATATTTGGCGCATTCGTGTTCTTTTCAAGGTCCCGACTTGGGCCGCGGCCTTTCCCCGACCTGCGCTAGAACTGCGCCCATTCAGATTATCGATAAACGGCGCAGGCGGCTTTAAACACTTTTTCTCCCCCTTAGGGTCTTATCGAAACAATTTTCAAGCACGGACATTGTGACACGTTTTTATAGCAAAGAGTTTTTACGGTGCTCTTCGTGGAATACTTAGCTCAAAAAGAAGTATGTAGAATAACGCAGCAGAGTCATTGTGGTAACGATGACTTGCCGTGTTTTCCTGGATATAAAATTCGGGGCGTCGCCTGCGCTGGAATATCTATACTTCATTCCAAATAAAGACGACAAGATTTTCCGATTCCTATTTAGCTTTCCGGCCAATTCTGATTACCTGCATACGACATATCTTGGACGTTACTAAAGCTGTTCTAAGAATAAGTGAGAGGCAATGTTTCAAATCTCTGTTTCAGTAATGCAAAATAGCCTTAAAATTTCGTTGCTATTTGGAAGCGAGTAGTCAAATAATTTTTTTAAAGGACGCCTCGTAATATCGTTTTGGGTAGCAGTGCGATATGATGTGGTAATTTAGTCAATACAATCTTTAAATATCAGAACAACATCCACAATTCTCCAGCAGTGTCCAAACTCTGCATTGCGTGAAAATTATTTAGAATAGAATATAAAATGTGATTCTAATGCTGTGGACAATTTTAAAACAATACTACTAATGAACGTTGGCGGTTGATGATTTGATTGCTCGTTGACCTCTTTGTCTCCGTTTATTTGATGATTTTGTTTGTAAAGGCGTTTTAGATTGAATTTTAATAGACGGTTATTAGTAAGGTAGTATACTACTAGTATACTACTCACTGAAACTATTATGTAAATGTGCATCAACTTATTTATACATACTTCTTGATATGATAGTGCAGTGCAATGTATTATTTTTTCGCTTAATTGAATCGTATCAGTGAGCCAGGCTCGAAACGACCATTGCTGACTGGCTAATCTTTCTACTTCATCACGAGTAATTGTCAATGAAGCTCAGCTCATGCTGATACGAAAGAACAGGATTGAATCGTATCAAAAACTAACCTTAAAAAACTAAATATTATGTAGCCCGTTGTTGACCCTGAAAAGAATGAACGATTCTCTACGATATACTATTACAATTTACTTACATGAAAACAGAGTAATGAACTGAAATGGCAGACAAGACTTCGACCAGACCCGGATCACGATAATGTAGTCATATTCATAATATAACATCGACTGAGGCTGTACCTATATTATCGATCAACGTAAAACGTCGTCACCTCCATTTAATTTTTATTCAGCCTGGCCTGTCTGACCACTTGGTGTTTTATATTGTCCCATATCCCGCTTTGAAGGACGAAAGTGCGTGTAAATGACTACCAACGAAATGTTTCGCTTGCCTTTGTAAGAATGGCGGTTATCTTTCTTATACCATCGAAGAAGATATTATACCTTTAAATAATGTCTTCTTTGTGCCAAATTAATCAGTTTCATAATGTAGAAAATAGTATAAAAAACTTAACGGTTCTTTAGTTAATTTGCAAACAAACAATGACTTGTTGACCTTCCCCTCATTAGCACCTAAATAATTCTACCTATTGCATGGTGGCTGTCAACAAGTGACTTGTATTTATATTTTACCCACTGAGCGTCACACGTTCGTTACAATGAGCATTTGTTTTAAATATTGTAATGCTTTCACGCTCTAATAGTTAGTCTAGACTCTAGACTTGCAACGTATGGTTTTGCCATTCTTCAATTTTAGGGTTCCGTACCCAAAGGGTCAAAAAAGGGACCCTATTACTATTGTCCGTCCGTCCTACCTATTTAGAGCTGTAACTTTTGAACCGTAATAGCTAGACAGTTTAAATTTTCACAGATTATGAGTTATTATGGCGGATTAGTTAACAAAATTAGTTAACAAAATAAATATTTCAAAAAGTTAAAATTTAAGGGGGGTCCTCATACAAGAAACTAGTTTCTATCAATGTTTTTTCTTTTTGCTCTATCGTAAAAACGATAATTTTTTAAAACTTCATTTGATTATAGAGCAAACTCTACAGTATAACAATATAATAAAAACCGGCCAAGTGTGAGTAGGTCTCGTGCTAAACGAAGAAAAACATTTTTTTGTGTAAGTTAATATGTTGTGTGGTGGTGTGGTACAGAACCCTCGGTGCGCGAGTCGCTCGACTCGCACTTGACTGGTTTTATTTAATTTGATAATATTCTAGAGGTCAAGTTAGAACCTTCTCATATTAATGTCAGAGTAAAATTGTAATGGCATCAATATAATAAATAGGTAAGATTGTAGAAGTTTTCGTAGGCTTACGTACATATACTTAAATACACGAAACTGGGTATGAGGACCCGACTCGTACTTCAACGATTTTGTTTTTAATTCAATTTAATATTACAGTCGAGCCCAAGCATGCACTATCGCCTCGAAAGCCTGCAACAGTCCGTTTATTCGTACATTACTTCGCATGTGAAATGGTTTAATTCTTTTTTCTTGTTTCGACTCGAATCCTCTCTCAAGTGACTCAACGTATGCAGATGAGTTGAACAGTGCTCAGTCGAAAACATGCTTTGCATACATAGGATTATATTGTTGTTGAAAGCTTGAGAACTTTTCATCATAGCATGACATGTTAGGGGCTATAGGAACCTATGTAAATGATGTACGGTCAGTCACATAAAACTAATATTATAAAGTGAAACGTTATTTTGTTTCTTTGTTTAGTTTTTCACAATAAATGATTGAGCAGATTTGAATACAATTCTAAATATAAAAATATCCTGTGATAAGGGAAAAATCGCTTAGGCTAGTTTAAAGAAAACTGTCAAAAACCGTGGGCAGCCCGCGAACATGTGAACATGTTCCATACATTTTAGCTGATTTCACTAGAATACCACTCCTGATTTGTAAATAATATCAGGAAGAAAGGGTTTTTATATTTTCTGTTGAATTCTTCAGTAACATCGTTCAAGGTTGTTATGATTACCACTCTTTCAGTTTTTGTCGAAACAGAAGTCACTGACGCAGAAATCGAAGCATTGGACTCAGTTGCTAGCGCAGTTCATGCTGCTGCTGCTAAAAATTATATAACATGCATATTTGAAACGACCTTTTTCATATTACTTACTTTTCGTCTAGTGCACTTTAAGACGCTGGGGAATGTTTTGAAATGATTTGCACAACAGCTGTCAAGTCATGTCATTCAGTAAAACACTATAGCCTCGACTTGTGTCTGGCAGGCTGGCATGCATTTGCTATGCTAACGTCTACCTACACTTGCGCAGCCAGTCACCTTTCGCTAGTAATTTGTATTAATTTATGATAATTTTGTAGTAATTTTAGGTTGTCAAGTCATCGGGTAATTATGTTCTCTTATTTTATTTTATGTTTTGTCTGGACATGAAAAATTTCAGATAAAGTTATGTTACGCTATGGCTCTCCATATGTCATTGGCAGATCTTGTACCTAACTACCCGATTCAATCGATGTCAAATCAATATGGTGTTTTTTGACAGTTCTTAGCGATTTTGCTTCTTAATATTTAGTTAGACAATGGATATGATGATCACAGAAACAAAATATTAATTAAAAATTGCCTAGTACAGTCATAATACGTTACCGATCTTGTAAACGATATAATAGTGAACTTACACAATAGTAGCCCTACTTTTTCTAGTGTCCAACCCGTTTCTAAATTTCCGACATCGTAAACAAATAAATAAATATTGACGACGGAAACAGCATAAATGTTTTTCTTTTGGTTTTATGGCGCTACGGTCTGTGCGAATAAAAGTCGAAATTTCAAAAAGGGTTTCTTTAAAATAATAACGAGGGAAATGATGATCAAAAAGATGCCAACGCATCTTTTGATGGGATATTTCATTATTTGCGAATCATTTTGATTGAAAATTTTAAACTGCTACTGACATTGTTGTATAGGCTCAATCCCTCTTAAAAAAATGGCAGGCACAATCTTGACATGATTTTGACAGAATCTCACGAACGTCTCTATGGAGCAATAAACATGCCATCTGTTGAGTTTTCTAGGAACTAAAATTAAAAAAGAAAAGAAAAACGCTCATTGGTTAAATAATATTAACTAAAATAGGTAATTAATACTGAATATTGTTTATAGCTAATAATTATGTTTTACAAATAGTTGTCACAAAACGCGGATAGATAGAGAAAAGTGTAGTGAACTGTGTTGTCTTTCACAACAATGTCGCGCTATGTGGGTCAAGCTATAATATCTTTTATTGCTTACTGCTTACCAACTTTACGCACTAAGCAATTTCAATAAAGATTTATATTTTACTACTATATGTACAAAGGTGTGCGAAATAGACGGGGTGTAATGTCGGTCGCCATGGCCGAAATCGGCTAGGAGCAATACATACATTAGTAGTTTTTTTCTAGCAACTCTGAATTTTGAAACATACGCTTGACATTCGGATCTGATAATAACAGAGAAGAAACTCACTGACATTTTTTGCGATTTCAATGTTGGTTCCGTAATAAAAGTTGTTCAGTTTTATGGTCTGAAGCACCCCATAAACTATGTACTGCATTTAAGTTTACACCCTGTATACGTCCTACTGGGCACAGGCCTACTCTCAAGGAGGGTGTATGGGCATTATGTCCACCACGCGTGCCCAATGCTATCCGCAAGTTACAATAAATAAATACAATTCCTTCTCTTCATTATCTTGGAATTTAAAGAGGCCTAAACTGAAGGTGAATAGCAACACATTCACACATTCAATGTTAATAATATAATAGTCGACCTTCGTTGAAATAAGCTTTGATTTACACCAATACAATGTTATGTTATGTATGACTCAAGTACCTACGACTCATCTAAATTTAGGTGTCCCTGATTCCATATCACCAATTTTTGGATTTTTTGTCTGTCTGTTTGTGTGTCTGTTTGTTTGAACGAGCATCACGCAAAAACTACTGAACCGATTTTGATGAAACTTTTTTTGTTTGATAGCTTATGACCTGACTTAAAATCTAGTATATAATTTGTGCGGACACAGTCGCGGGTTAACGCTCGTTCATAATAAAATTTGGCGACCAATTTTGACGCAATTTATGAATGACTTTGACATAAATAAGAATGGATCCATTCATAAGTGACGTCAAATTTGGCTGTCGAATTATGAATTTTAGTTTAAGTTGATCGCGAATAGTTGATCTAAGGTCAAGGTGTTATGTTATAAATGGCGTTAGATTTTCGAAACGGTGTCGGGTGTATTACGTCACGATTAGCTTAATAAATTTTACTAGCATACATTACGTCATTCTGTTTCTTGTCATTAATCCGACTGGTGACGAAAACTAGGCTTGAGATTATGTCTTAATATGGTACCGAGCCTATTGTGCTGCCCTCAATGATAATTTTTTTTATTTCTAAACAATCAAACAACATTTCCTAAAAACAGCAGTCACATTGTAGTCCTGATTGGTTTTCAATTTATCGAAACATTAAGGATTATTATGTTTTATGTTTGTAGTTATTATCGTATGGTTTTAACGATAATAACTACAAACATTATAAAAACAATTCCGCAGTGACCCGATAAATAGAAAATCAGCAATGACTACATTGTGATTGTGACATTCTTGTTTTTTTTGAAATATTGTTTAGTTGTTTAGAAATAAACAAAATAAGGGCAGCACTATAGGCTCGGTGCCCCCTTAAGGTAACCATTACGAATCAAAACAAATTAACTTTGAATTTAAAACGTTTCAGTTCTCGTAGGAAAAATTGTTCCACTATACGTTAAAATGGAACCATTTTACCATACATACATATACATCTGTTTTAAAATAAATAGGTATAAATTAATGCTGTTTCATTTAATACACATATTATATACATGACTCATAACATAATCTCACAAAGTTACAATTCGTCAAGCGAGGTTTAACCGACCGTTTTATTTTCGATTACTCACATATTACAAAATTATTCATTCGTCGAAATATACCTACCTATGTATACATATGCCGCCACTCACAACCCGTAGTAAAATTCTAGAATAACTGGGAAGGATTCCTTTTGGCAGTTCGTAGTTTTTTATCTTAGACCGTAGGCTTTTGAACAGTGAAAACCGCATCATAATCGGTTCTGTATTTTTAACCGCTCGCAATAACAAATAGATAACAAATTTTCATAAACAGTTTCATATCACGTCCCGTGTCAGTTCAAGGGTTAAAGTGAGTCACGAAAAAACAGACAAAAATTCCAAACAAGATTTGTTTTTGTCCCAAAACGTCCCGCATTACTCTATCTCTACCTATAATACAGGGTGTAAAATTAATGGGACACTTACTTAAAAGGGTGCTTCATTCAAGGTGCTGTCCCATACAAAACTGTAAACATAACTCGACTAAAATGTATGGGACCGGTGATTTTTTTTTCGCGATTTCGATATTGGTCCCATAGAGATAGTTGTTCAGTTTGATGGTCTGAAGCACCCCTTAAAGTAAGTGTCCCATTTAATTTTACACCCTGTATATCTGGAATTTCTTGAATGTTTAGACACGGCTCTTTTACCGACAGTTTTATGTTATGTAGTGTATATAATTAATTAGTGTTGTCTTGGTTACTGATAAATCTATTCATACACACACATACATGAAATCACGAACGTAATAATCCCTTTCGGGTTGGTCATAAACTCTGGTACAATTAAAAACTTTCTATCCATCCAAAACCAAACCTATTCATCATCCAAATTATCGAAATTTTACTTAATTAAATATGGATAACAATGATTACAGACCCCAAATAATGATAAGATTTATTAAACATTTATTGAGCCCAACCAATAAATTTTGTTTACCTTTGTACATAGACTGCAGACTATAATTCAGCTTCTCAAAGTTCCATTCCAAAGTAAAATGCACTTTATCAACACAATAATAGCCACAAAAATGCACAAAAACGCACGTGTATCGTGTTTAATATCGCAACAGCAAAACTTAGTTCGGCCAAGCGTGTGTCTCGATGTAAAGCCAAGAACAGACTGACAGTGCCAATGCCAAACCCAATAGTTCAAGATATCGTATGTACGCAAGGACTTGTGTCATAGAACGTAACTTGAACCGTAACGCGTAACCACAATTAAATTTGAGTATAATTTTTTGATTTGTAGATTGTAGACCATTACCTATAAGACACTAGTCACAGAAAACGCTACATATTACACACATATTTTTATTATATTTAATTTAATAGGTTTTATATAGAATTTGATAGAATTAAATTAATCGCTAGCGATATTAAAGTCTCATTCTTGAAGCATTTCGTTTAAATTGATATTTCATTTTTATTTGCTATGAATATTTCTTTTCACTAAATCTTCATTCGGCTTTGTAGTGTATAAAAATACCAATAAGGCAACAGATGATAACTTGAAACCGACCAGTTAAAAAAAAATCAATGACACAAATCAAGTTTTATCCGAAGCCGGCTGACAAAAAAAACTCTGACAACAATAATTTCTGTGCTGTAGTAAACAAAGACTATATGTAGGTACATTGTGACTCATTAATTATTATTGAAATTGAAGATTGGCGTAGACTAGTAGACAAGCTAGCATGCTTTTGCACACCTATTATTCTCTCTATGCCTATTATTAGATTTATAAGTGCATAGTCAATTGTTTAAGTGTTTTTTTAGAATTATTTAGTCTGTATACAGGGTGAAATTAATATCATTAGCATCCTTTTAAACTAAGAGTCTACCCATCAAACTGAACAACTTTTACTATTGGAGCAAACCGATCGGAGCAACAAAACAATCAGCTGTTCCATACTAAACTGCAGTGCCTACTCGACTCAAATGTATGCAACAGCTGATTTTTTTGTTGCTCCGATCGGTTTGCTCCCATAGTAAAAGTTGTTCAGTTTGATGGGTAGACTCTTAGTTTAAAAGAATGCTAATGATATCAATTTCACCCTGTATATGTAGTAAAATAAAAAATCAGCTGTTCCATACTAAACTGCAATGCTGTTTTTATCTATTTCCGGTTACTTTTGACAAGATCCGGCAGGCAACACTGCTTATCTATACTATTATAAAACTGTAAGAGGAAGTTTGTCTGTACATTGAAGATATTAACAAAAAAAAAAGTTACGATATGGTTTTTAGGTGTCCCTGATTCCATTTCACCAATTTTTGGATTTTTTGTCTGTCTGTTTTTTTGTGTGTTTGTTTGTTTGAACGAGTATCACGCAAACACTACAGAACTGATTTTGATGAAACTTTTTTTGTTTGATAGCTAATGATCTGACTTAAAATCTGGTATATAATTTGTGCGGACGAAGTCGCGGGTTAACGCTCGTAAAGTTATAAATTAAAAATATGTGATTGTGATAACCCGTGGAGTTTCCAAATTCCATATGACATTCGGTTTTATTAAAATCATAAATTATGTGTAAGTTTAAATATAAAACACGTAACGCGCAAGTTACTCTATTTACAAGTTGCGCACACGGCGCATTTGATCATTACATCAAATGGTATCATCCGGCCGATCTCCACTTGACAACGGACCAATTCAATTCTGATTGTAACCTCTGTTGTTCATACAGTGCTGGTCTTGTGACACTTTGTGAAAGTCACCTGTGTCGTAGGAGTATTGGACGTTGTTCCGATAATCTATGACAATGAAGTTTTTGATCTAAATCTAGAGTATGTACTCTATGTTTACGTCCTAAGGCCAGACTAGTAAGTCTAGGAAGACGAAAATAAAAAAGGAAAAGAAGTAAATAACAAAATATACACAGTGTAACTTATAATTTTATAAGTGCAACTATAATTTCACATTGGTACATAAACTCAATCATAATCCTTTTCGGGGTGGTCAGAAACATTACTACAACTTTCCAGCTGTATGCAGCTGTATTGCATGCGGTTGTAACGAGGCCCACTTTTAGCGTACTGAAGGTTTCAAGATGAAATTATGTGGGCAAAAGAATCCCTTATAAGGATAGGGAGGGATGCCGATCAGCCTCTTACGCTGACGAGAAGAAATGAGGTGATCCATCCTAAGCCCGAACCACACGGCTAATCACTACACTACTGTTTACTATTTTGTTCTCTAGTTTACTCTATGTTGTGGATATCCCAACACAGCAGGCCTACAGCAATATTTTTTGTAATGCGAAATGAAAAGGTGTGGAATTCTTCTCCTTAAAATGTATGTGGCGTAAAGTTGATGTAAACGTTGATACAGAGCACTGCGTTTAAATCCCAGAGAAATTACGCTCCGTTTAAATCAATTCAAGCACGTTATTGACATCATCTTTATGGAACTGGTTTATTAACGACTGCATCGATGACAGCATTGCACGCCGTTCTATTAACATATTATCTATTCTACTTAAATGATGCACCTCTTTACAGCTTATACTAGATGTAAATTGTTGTTATACAGGATATAAACTTAAATGCGTTAAATTATTTATTTTTTAAAACACCTGTGGGGACTTGCTACAGATGTCAGCACCCACAAGTTATAGCAAAGATGCTAACAGATGGCGATACCGTCGCCCTCGGAAATATGCTCCATACAAAGACAACGTTCACCGTGAGTATATAACTCGTAACCTACTACAAATAAGGTTCACGATCGAATGCAAGACATACATCGCGCAAGAGAAATAATCACAGAGATTCGATACATATACAAGGTCCAACTAAGAACTGTTGGACCACGGCCGGTCCCCAGGCTTCACACATAGCCTGGTGGAAGATCTTCCCTTTTCAATGGAGGAACATTCCCAGTAGCAACTCCATACACCTATTGTGACTCGACCAAAATGTATGGAAGAGCTGATTTTTCTCGCTATTTCAATGTCGGTCCTATACAGAAAGTTGTTCAGTTTTATGGTCTGAAGCATGGGAATGTTTAGTATGTAAGTAACCAATTTAAGTTCACACCTCTTGTATGAAAAAAGATAATAATGTGAGATGCAAGTACCTCAACTTACACTATTTTACTCGAATATTGTTTTGTTTTTCTTACGAATTATAAAATTCACGTATTTCCTCTACACGTGATTTGAATATCCCCTTTCTGCCAATATTTATGTTCCGTACAAGGCCTCATATACACGTTCAGCATTTTGCTGTCGACTTGTCGAAACCAGCCGTTGATTTGTCAAAAACAGCCGTAGACTTGTCGTAAGCAGCCGTCGACTTGCCAAATGCATCCGTCGACTTGTCGAAAGCAACCCTCTACTTGTGAAAAGCAGCCTTTCGGCGTCGACTTGTCAAAAGCAGCCGTCGACTTGTCGAAAGCAGCCGTCGGCGTCGACTTGGCAAAAGCAGCTGTCGCACCGACCGCTGCAATCGCCTCTGTTGCCAACAAAATGCTGCTCGTGTGTGCTGCGTATAAGCAGAATTTTAAACCTCGTTGTATAGGAACCAAACATAACGATCTGATACTAAATTAGCTCAACATAATTATGTAACTGTGAAAGTTAACTATTGTAATTCATCAAGATACATTGACTGCGAGCATGTGACGCGCATTCCTAACACACGACGAATATCGTTCATTGTATTATAATTTGGTTAGCTATTAATTTGTGACGATAGGTATGAGTTTATAATTACAGCTGATGGAGTCGCTATCGAGCCCAGCGATCCGCAAAATGCGGACGTTTATCGCTCTAATGAACATCAGGTGTGCCTAGCATGCCACCCCCGTCAAAACGCAAAAAATCTAAACGTGCCTCTGTCATAAAGAATAATTAATACTTACTTGTCTTTGTTACGTTACGCATGCCAGAGTGCACAAGCGGTTTTCTCGTTTTGTCGCTTTATCAAACGTGCCATGCTAGCCCTACAGATAATTAAGTCGGACATTTAGCGCGTTTAACCAACTCTTTTGTACCGGTAACATTATGGTTGTCTAATATTTTATTAGGTCTTTTACTAAGCTTTTTACTACCTATGAATTATTTTTTTTTGTTTTAATATATACAAACATAATAAAGATGTTGTATACAAAAATAATAAAAACCAAAAGAGACTTGTTTGGTCAGTTAGTTAATTATTAAAAACTGATTTATTAATGGGAATTAGGAAGTAACCCAACAATAATCAATGCTCATTCATCATACATCGGGTCATGTTTGTTTTGGTTTCAGATGATTTAACCTGGGCATGTATGATTTCATCTTAGAATGGTTGCTGTTGCTATCGACCGTATCCGCTATCATCCATTATACTTCTATAGTATCATCGCGTGAGTCATATAAGGCGGCATCGTTTAGAATTAGACAGTTGCATTACTTACAAACATGCAATGATAAATTATTTGGATGCTTCCTTTATGTATGTCGGACGTCGTCGTCGGCGCGTGATTGTTTTTGTAGCCACGATTACTTAACACTTCCTACGGCACCTGAATTACAATTAGATTTATATTTACACACGTTTCTTTTAAATGTCACCATTTATTTTGATAAAAGTACTTCTTCTTTTGAATTTTTGGACGAGTATTGTAGATTTTGGTCAACATTTCTAAATAAGTACAAAAAATGCATCAACGAACTTAGTTTCGGGTACATAGTTGGTATACAACTTAAATCAAATTATTATACTTCTTAGATATAATACAATATCCGAAAAAATATAAACAATTAAACTTAAAATCTATGCAAACTTTCTAAACATAGTAATAAACATTTCTAAACGTAGTTCTAATATTTTATGCCTGCTGTGCCGAGAGTCGTGGATTCGAATCTCGTAAGGGGCAAATATTTGTATGATAAATATGAGTATTTGTACCCGAGTCATGGATGTTTGTATGTGTATTCTATACTATCGTTGTCATCATTGTATACATGTCCAGGCTAGGTTCTGGTACATGTGACTAGATAATTTATCAATGTCCAAGATATTTATTTATTCTAATTATTGTTACAGCTAACAGATATAGTGAACGCGATGTCGTCGCGGGGCGAGCTGCCGCTGGAGCTGGCACTGCGCGGGCGCAGCGCGTCGATCGCGACCACGCTGCTGCAGCACAGCGCGGACGCGGACGCGCGCGGCCCGCGCGGCAGAACCCTGCTACACAGGGCCGTGGACGCCAGGGACGCCTTCTCCGCTAAGTTCTTAGTCGAAAACGGCGCTGATCCCAACATCACAACCAAGTATGTTCTATTAGGAGTCGTAGAAGAAGCAGAGTAGTCGACATAGCCCAAAGAATGGAAAAATTTAATTAAAGTGGCAGTGGGTGGGGCACATTGCTGGCAGAACCGATGGCCAATGGGGCCGAAGTGAAGAGTTCTCGAGTAGCAGCCGCGTACCGGAAAGCGGTGCGTGTGTAGGCACAAGGTGGAGCGACGACCTGGTGTAGGCGGCGGGACCCCGTTGGATGAGGGCAGCGCAAGACAGGTCCTTGCCCCTGGGGGTGACCTATGTCCAACAGTACTGCAAAGAGTCGTTGCCAGGATTGTTAAGAGATATTTTCTTTATTAATCTTAATCCCAGTATTAAATAAAACAAACTCAACCTCAGGTTTGGTTCTCTTCAAATTAATGTTGCATGATGAGACTGGCGTCTGACTTGTATTTTATTTTTCTAGAGAGGAAGGCGACACGGCGCTCCACCTCATAGCGGCTCTCACTTCAAGTTCATGCGACGAGGAAACTATGATACAAATGTCAGAAATAGCTGAAACTATGGTTAGCAAGGGGGCTGATGTTAACAGACAAAATAGGAAAGGATTGTAAGTATTATTTACTAGTATCACTTTCTGTGGCACGTTAAGCCGCTGGCAGTAAGGCGTAAGGCTCCGTACGGCGGTCTGAAAAAACTCTGACACCAGGGCTCTGACCACACGATAAGAAGAAGAACACTTTCTGTCTGTTAGATTGCCTTACAAAAATATTGTTTCTCTTGACTTTCCTTTAAAATAAATGTGCAAAAAAGAATAACTATATTTTTTCCATAAGTATTCCATATTTATATTTGACGAGCGTTAACCCGCGACTTTTTCCGCACAAATTATATACCAGATTTTAAGTCAGATCATAAGCTATCAAACAAAAAAAGTTTCATCAAAATCGGTTCAGTAGTTTTTGCGTGATGCTCGTTCAAGCAAACAAACACACAAACAAACAAACAGACAGACAAAAAATAAAAAAATTGGTGATATGGAATCAGGAACACCTAAAAACCATATCGTAACTTTTTTTTTGTTAATATCTTCAATGTACAGACAAACTTACTGCTACAGCTTTATAATAGTTTAGATTATAATGAATACTTAAAGGCTTCAAACCTTCAACAACATTATTTTGGGGAGTGTTGAATCATGCTGTGAATGAACCAGTATACATCTGAACCGCCTCTGGGATAAAAAAACCTATCAAACAACATTGATTATTTTTCCACAGCACACCACTTCACCAGGCAGTAATAGCGAGAAATCAACGAATATTCGACTTATTACTAAAACAGGCGAACTTGGACACAAACTTGCGGACGTTAAGCGACGAACACCCGCCCCTGTACTACGCTCTCGTTGACGACAGACGCGCGTCAATATCTTCCAGCGAAACTCTCGTCATGAACGGTTCCAATCCCTTCGATACTCCCGTCACTAATAAGAACGCGTTCACTGAAGACCCGGTGGAAGGGAAGACTGAGAATATAGTAGAGAGGGGATTTGCAGCAAAGTTGCTGGAGAAAGGATGTCAACCGAATCCACTGTATTCTGGATCTGGTGATAGTTTGCTGCATATATTGGCTCAGGGGTGGTTTGAGGTAAGATTATGATTTTCCGCATTCACACACTCGCAAGAGCTTACGCGACGCCGATGTACGTTGACTCTTCCACAGAGTAATTGTTACTAGTTCTTCTTACAAATACGTCCGTGTACATTGGCCTCGCGTAAGCTCGCGCGAGCAGAATGGGTAAACGCGGTTTAAGGTTTCAACAACTTCAAGTCATTTTAGCGTGTTTAGATGGACGGACCAAAATTCTTGAAATTACAGTTTAGGATTAAAGTATTCAACACGGTTTGCTTCCTGCTCTGTACCCTTATCTCTATTCGATAAAAAAGAGGAAACTTTTTTCGACATTCATATATCATTTTGGTAAATGCTTCTTGCATTACCTAATTGAGATAATCTTATGTTATGTAATTATAATATTATAGTTGTAAGACCATGAAGATGGCATAACCTTTAATAATGAACGAACATTCATTGCATTGTTTTTAAGATCTTGGTATAAAACTACCTATTATAGCAACATTGAGTTTACTCAATGAGAGCAAAATTATTCTGAAATGGCAATTATAAGTGAGACTTAAAATTTTATATCGTTCCGGGATTATGACTCGTGCGAGATGCCGTCATTGAGAGCAATGACCGGTGACTGCATACTGCCTGATATGGTTGTCGAAAATTCTTTTTGTTTAGGTTGAAAATAAATTTAAATTGTTACACGTTATTAAAGAAAATCTTTCCATAAACCATTTATCTGTTGCACTGTAATTAGAATTGTAGTTACAGTCTATAAATTAATTTATTTTTGCTTACTCTATCATTGAAAGTTGTGGCATATGCATACACCATAAAAAAATTATAAAGAATTGTGACTGATAGATTACAATACTTGTCAGGATTCAGCAGTGTTCCTGGCCGCGCACTTAAACGGTGAGCTGAACCACAGCAACGAGGCGGGCCTGACGGTCCTACACGCGGCCTGCGCCAACGGACTGGCGCGCCTCACCGCCGCCCTGCTCGAGCACTCCGCGCGCTCCAACATACAGAGCTCCTACGGCGAGCAGGAGGACACTGTCTACAGGTGAGTCTACGAGTGTTCCCATCATCACAGTGCAGCGGTGAGCTGAACCACAGCAATGAGGCGGGCCTACTCCCTTTTGATGGCGGCCTTTGGGTGGCGGTGACCGTTTTAATGGTATTTCAACTCGAGTGCCGATTAGTCCTGAGCTCTACAGCTTTAAGACGACTTGAAAATATTCTGACAATAAGTTCACCTATAGGCTTGAGTTTTGTATTTGTTTCGTTTTTTTTTCACTGTGATCTATCTATGTATACTATTATAAAACTGTAACAAGTGTACATTGAAGATATTAACAAAAAAAAAGTTACGATATTGTTTTTAGGTGTCCCTGATTCCATATCACCAATTTTGAATTTTTTGTCTGTCTGTTTGTTTGTGTGTTTGTTTGTTTGAACGAGCATCAAGCAAAAACTACTGAACCGATTTTGATGAAAGTTTTTTTTTGGATAGCTTATGATCTGACTTAAAACCTGGTATCTATAATTTGTGCGGACGAAGTCGCGGGTTAACACTAGTAACCAATAATGTTGTTCTAGACAAACGCCACTGCACTTAGCGGTGTTAAACAACCACGAGGGTGCAGTGCTCGCGATCATAGAGCACAAGAAGGCAGTAGAACGGGGAGACGCTCCAGCTACCGACCGCAGCGGAGCCAGCCTGCTGCCGAACCTGAACCTGAAGAACTCTGAGGGCGACACGCCTGCCAGCCTCGCGCTAACAGAGGGTATGTACTACCATAGAGTAAAGGAGATAAGTAAGAGTGCGACTTCTTGCCCGCAAGTAGATGAATTGCCAATATACGCTAAGAAATTATGATTAGTCTTCCAATATTGGAGTGGTAGCATAGGTAACTAAGCAGAGTAGTAGAAGTAGATTCGAAATTGTTAATGCAAAAATAGCGAAATGATGCTCATACCGACATCTGGCGAACTAGAACGTACTAAATTCCGGTGTGCGCAGCTTAGTATGGAGACTACCACTCTTTAGTTCTCCTTACTCTATGGTACTACACTCGGATCGATTCACTAAATATGTCATCATCAACAGCCCGTATTCACCCACTGCAGGGCATAAGCCTCCTCCCGAATTTGCCATCCTTCTTGATTCTGTGCCCAACGCATCCAGGTCTTACAGACGCTTTTTCAGTTATCGTTAACGAGCCAGGCTGCCGTATGTCCCACTCCTCTTTTGCCTAATCTCGGTCACTCTGATGAGGCTTTACTACACCTGCCCTCACTTTGCCTAGCTACGTGTTTTGTCTACCGCCACTTTAAGCTAACTGTTCAGTCCCCGATGTCTATAAGAAAGACTAAGTAAGGTCACTCCCAGAAAAATCAGCTCCGACCGATTTCAGATCAGTCAGAAAAGCATATGTTTTATTACACAAACATCAGTGTGGTATTCTTGATGTATTATCTTTTAATAAAAAATGTATCAATGCACTTACGTAACTATAGAAAAGACTCTAGCCAAGAACGCTTCCCTTGAGAATGCCGAAATTGTTTATAGGATAATGGATCGCCTATCATCAATTTCTACAACAAAATGTACTAAAGCAAAATTTCCAGGTCACAAGAATCTAATAGCGCCGCTGATAGAAGGAGGGGCAGACACAAACGTTCGCAACGGAAAGGGGTTCACTCTGTTACACCAGTCGATCGTCGAAGAAGATTCCAGAACAGCCATCTATCTACTCGATCACGGGGCCGATATGGACGCTTTGTGAGCAATCATTTTGTTTTGTTATCTTACTGGTTTGCGTAATTTGTAAGACGAGTAAAAATATATTTTCTAGTGCAAATTTATGACTCTATAGGGAAAACTGTCGATTTGTTAGTAATCAAAACATATTGAAATTCGGAAAAGCTTTTTTGCTTTCATAAAATAGCTCCGTCGGTTTTAGATGCATACATAAACTCAAGACTAATATCGGGGTGGTCCGAAGCTTTTGAATACCCTTGCGTATAAAAACTATTGTTTAAGAGCTTGTTTCACCACTTCGTGACAAG
The DNA here is from genome assembly GCA_927399405.1 of Agonopterix arenella. NCBI lineage: Eukaryota > Metazoa > Arthropoda > Insecta > Lepidoptera > Depressariidae > Agonopterix > Agonopterix arenella. The sequence goes on from OV656710.1 coordinate 9,338,891, forward strand.
TTTCAGTATCTAACAGATATATGGCATAAATGACACAAATGTGTTTTGTTTGTACACAGAACGGACGCGGGTGAGACCCCGCTGCAGCTGGCGATCCACTGCCGGCTGGGGCTGGTGGTGGAGGCGCTGTGCGTGCGCGGCGTCGACATGAGCCGCCTCGACGCCAACGGAGTGCCGCCGCTGTGGGCCGCGCTAGACTCCGCCCAGGAGGAGGTCGCCAGTGTAAGTACGGCCCAACCGAACGGACGCGGGTGAGACCCCGCTCCACTGCCGGCTGTCGCTGGTGGTGGAGGCATAAGTCTAATATAAATCAGGCACTACACCCTCGCCAGATCTTCCAAGAAACCGCACGACACGCCGCGGCTACTACTACTGCGGCCTACGTTGCCGCGAGGACAACCATGCACATCCACATTCTCGGTCTTGGCCTTTATAGTCTGTTCTCGGCGAGAATGTAGAGCAGACACAGCTATGCCTATAGCGTAAATATTAATAATAGTGAGAGCGCTCTATGGTCACGACAGGCCAATTGTGCGGGAGGAGCGCGTCTCGTCCCGCTCTGCCTGCGTGCGGTACCAATCCTGAACTTTGACGATTGGTACGCGCCGGCAGCAGTGTCAAAGTTATTCTCGAGAGCACGCACAATGGTTCGAATTGTTTATATTGTCACGGAATATATATGGTAGTAAGTACGGGTGTGATTCCACATCGTATAAAAATAAAGATTTGCTGGAACTAAAGTGGTTTGATGCATTTTTTACGAGATTTGAAACTTTGTTGTTTTTACTGGAGATACCATTTAAAATTGCAGGTAATACTATAAGTCGGTAAGCTACGGTACTACTCAATTGTTTTTGTACATAATACGTGTCATTTATTGTAAAATAATGTATTAGGTATTAGGATCTCTACCAATTAATAAAATATTAAATGATTAGACTTATTTAATATTGATTGCCTTATACTGTATATCATTTCTTCTGAACGAAATTGTAACAACCCTTAGCATTGCCGCAATCTTACCGCGTTTCCGGCGTGTCGTGCGGTTTCTTAGAAGCGCTCTTACTATTATTTTTATATATACACTTTGCATTAGACAATAATAGCTTTCAAGGGGTGACGACAAAGATTAACCATGTCGGCGCATCTTAGAGGTTGATCAGGGCAACGCCGATACGATGCTTACACAGAGTCGAGGGTAATACCTACTAGTTGTCCCGTGACCGGACTATTTGGATTTTTCCTCCCAATAGACCTGTTTACGGAACATTTAAGAGAAAATACCCCATGGGTCCTCCACGGGGACGAAAAATTACAGATAAAGTTTAAAAAAAGATATTATTTGATATGTAAATTCAGATTTATTGATTACCAATTAACTTTTAAATTAGAAAATCGTATACTTTGGCAAAATTAATGAAATTTTTTGTCTATTTCAGATTCTAGTAAGAAACGGTGCGGATGCTGATTGTTGGGGTCCCGGCCCCGACGGTTGTTTGCAGACTTTATTACACAAGTTAGTTAGTTATTTTAATACTGTAGTGGACGACGCTTAGACGTCCCTACAAAATTTTTTGTGCACCAAATAATTTTGTTTTATTTGGGTAGGATTAGAAATGGATCGGATTAGCATAGGCGTCAAGAGAGGCGCAAAAAGGAGGCCTAAGCCCAAGGGGGTTGACGAGGGCTGATATGATCGATTGTGCATAATACATTTTTGTGTCGCATCTTAATCCTTATTATGTTTCGACAGGGCAATAGACGAAAACAAGGAATCCCTAGCGACGTTCCTGATCCGGTCGGGCTGTGACGTGGAGTCGCCGCGGCGCGCCGGCCCGGCGGGCGAGGGCGCCGACGTGGCCGCTGAGAAACAGACTCCCCTGCATCTGTGCTGCACCTGGGGACTGACTGACGTCATACAGGTAACTGAGAGTCACTAGCGACGTTCTGATCCGGTCGGGCTGCGACGTGGAGTCGTCGCAGGTATCGTGTGTAACACTTCAACGATATAATGCTTCAACAAAGAGCAGTAGATGGGCTATAGATAAGAACAAGGCGTCACTGGTGCCCTCCGTCCGATCAGGTTGCAGCGACATCACCGCAGAGAATCATACGCTCCTACATCTAAAGGGTGTTAGGGCAAACAGTTGCACTACTTTATAGGGTGATTGTACCCATCATACTGAACAATTTTCCCTAAGAAGCCTATGTAAAATTCGGAAAAAAATATAATTTGTCTTTTCATACAAACATTCAATCAGCTGATTTCCCTACTCACTGACGTCATACAGGTATCGTGTTCAAAGACTTCAAAGTAATAATGGTTCAATAAAAGACAATTGATAAGGAAGACCACCTTTTCTGGTAAGCTATAGAGGCTCATAAGTATTCTGTACTATAATTGTAAGACCTTGTTACAACCTATAGTTTTGCAATACTGTAGTGGCTTTTTTCGTCTGGATTGGTTGCACAAGAGTTGCACCGACCAGGCAATCTAGGGGGTTAGTGAAGGGCATCATATGACCACTCCCATTTCAAACGGGGACCCCGTACCGAAATAATTCTGAAGTAAATTTATTTTTGTGTTTTTTACGTTACATCGCACCGGTCAATGACATGGTGTCAGCATTTCGCATCAGCGTGACGCGCGCTCGATTCGCTTTGATCAATTGCTTTGCTTTTTGTGGCTTGACCACTCACTTTTCAGAGATCGGAATCCGCACCGTTGCCTAGGCCACGTTAAAGTGACAAATTGTCGACATGCCACCTATCGGTATTTGTATTATACTAAAATTGTAATTAACAATATTCTTTCTCTCTTTCTCTAGACACTCCTAGAACACGGCGCGGATATAAACTCAAAAGACTCCGAAGGAAAGACCCCTCTACACATCGCGATAGAGAACCAACATGCCGGCATCATCTCTCTCCTTCTCACCCAGCCGAACATAGATTTGTCGGCAAGGGACAACAAGGGCGTGTCGCCGTTCGCCGCCGCATTAACCGCAAGGAATAATAAGGCTGCTCAGGCTATATTGGAGAAGAACCCTTCGGCTGCCGAGCAGGTTTGTTCTGTGTTTCTTGATCTTAGCGTAACGTAAATATAATCAAAGATAAAATATAGGGGTGGATGAAAATAATATAAAGCAAGACATAAAAACGCTACCTACTTGACATCTATTCACACTTATGACAAACGTCTATTAGAATAAGCGAGACGTCAATACTATGCCATCTTGAAACCGTGGTGCTCTGGATCCCGCTGGAGAATTTTCGTTATTTGCTCGAAGGAAGTGGTGACATCTGTTCAACTGATATTGCGGTCGGGGACAGTAGGTACAATAAATGCATCGAAATCGAAGCGTGTAGGTTTTCTCACGGTTTTCATCACCGAAAAGCCAGTGGTGTTACAAATCCATCATAATTCCGAAAAAATAATTGATAAGAGTCAGCCGCGACGGGGATTGAACCAACGCCTTGTGGATGCTTATCGGGTGGGGAGATGTATTGACCGTGTTCTAGGTTGGACTGAACAGTATGTTTAGTGTTTAAGCATTGAATATATACCTTATGATATAATTTCCCTCAAAGAACTTTCCACGATGTACGGAGTCCTCCCGCAGCCAGGAACCGCATTACTACACGGTTACAGTTTTATCCCGGTCGCGCAACCACGCTTGTGGTTCACAAGGCATCAATAATACAAGCAGCTGCCGCCTTTTGTTACCTACCTCAAAAGTGAAACACGATTTGTGATCGATACAGGCGCAGACGTATCTGTATTTGCTGTTTTAAACAGAAGCCTCGCATCGCCGACCGGTGCAAAATAAGAATAAATCTGACTACCCCGTCGGGGAAAATAGTCGTGAGGATATACTTATGATCTAACTTACTACACTAGAGCTTCTTACACGTCAGGCACTCGCCACTAGACCACCACGGCGCAGTATAAGAAAGAGTATCTAGTACCACTTACAGTACGGGCACTCCTTACCCCCCACCAATTTCAACCTCCCCCCCCCCTCCCTTGCAGGAAGCGTGGTGGAAAATGTGGGCAATAGCGTATTCCTGTCATGTACTAACTCAGTATCGCACATGTTTACCTGTTCTTTAAATTTTTTCCCATTTGTATGAAATGATGTGACCACGGCTTCCGGCTACATAAAATGAATGTGCGAAAACCCGGCAGGTAGACAAGAAAGGTCGTAACTTCCTGCACGTGGCGATCCAGAAGTGCGACATGGAGAGCGTGATGTTCCTGCTGTCGGTGGAGGTGGACGTGAACTCGCGCGTGCAGGACGCGACGCTGGCGCCGCCGCTGCACCTGGCGGCCGCCGCCGGCAACGAGGTGCTGCTGCGCAGTCTGCTGCTCGCCGGCGCCAGGCCCAACGACAGGGACGCTCACAAGTACGCCACTTTATCATACATATATTCACGGATTTTGATACATTTTATACATAGATTGATGGTTTGAAATAACCGGCAAGCTTGAAACTTTTTGTAATAGTAACTTTTAATCACTTTTATTGATTCTTATCGTTATTTTTCAATAGGTATGTAAAACGAATGTGGTTTTAAAAAATGGTGACGCCCTATCCTGTAATTAAATAAGCAATAGTCCTAGGGGAGCGCGTAATTTCTCTAATTATGATACAAGTGAGCAAAGTTGGTCATTATAGCCGAGGCGGGATTGCAGCACGAGCCGCCAGGCGAGTGATGCATACTAGCCGAGGGCTGTAATGACCAACACTCACGCGTTTCATAAAACTTTTTTTTTACATAAAAACTCTTTGCTGAGATTTAAATACTAACTTGCGTGTTCTATAAGCTTCATTGTGTACCTAAAAGCGATGCAATAAGAGCCACTTTATGAGCAAGTATGTTGAAAAATAATAGAATGTTCTGGATTAACATACACACACACATAGGACGTAGGATACATTTTTTTTAAATCGACGCAGACGAAGTTGCGTGCAACAGGTAATATCTGATTTGTTTTTTGGTGAGCAAAGTTTAGAGTTTAATTAATGCTGCGCAATCTGCGAGGTCTTCCTATAGTTTATACCAGACTAGACTACCCCATCAACAAAATCTACAGATAAACATACCCATTGTGCTATGTTGGGTGCCAGTCGTAGAGCGTCACGTCTACGTGACTCCCGTCATCACGTGACTGGCGCTGACTGGGAGTCAGTCACGTAACGCTCTGCGGGTGCCAATATTGTTAATGAATAGCATGACTTTAAAATCAAGAATTGAAAGTAACTTGTGCGCTATTTGCGGGCAAATAATGCTTTGGTGGGCCACACCGCGGCCTGGGACTGCCGCAGCCTTGTTCTAACGATGTATATTGTATAATATCTTAGACGTACAGCGCTGCACGTGGGTGCGGGCGCGGGGCAGGCGACGATAGTGTCGGCGCTGCTCAGCGGCGGCGCGCTGTGCGACGCGGTGGACGCCGCCGGCGACAACGCGCTGCACGTGGCGGCGCGCGAGGGCCACGCCGCCGCCGCGCGCGCGCTGCTAGCTGACAGCGAGATAGACGCCGTCGCCGTCAACCTCAAGGGTACTTATATCACTCTTGTGAGAGGCCCTTGCAGTGAGGTGTTTATAATTGAGTGAAGAAGACATCTTGTTATTAAATATAGGTTAACAGTTTCTCTTACATAAGAGAAACTGTTATCCTATACAGGGTGTAAGTAGCCTAGCCTAGCAAATACTGAAACGGTGAACTCAGACCATCAAACTGAACAACTTTCATACATTTGAGTCTGGTACATGCAGCAGTTTTGTATGGGACCATACGGGACATAGGCCCCATAGTGAAAGTTGTTCGGTTTGATGGTCGGAGTTCACCGATTCAGTATTTGCTAAGCTGCCACTTACACCCTATATTTAATCACTATAACCCACCCTTATGGACCAATTCTAACAAAGAAATTATTCTTATTCTTACGAATAATTATTTTTAAGCAGCTTTTTGTTTATGAATAGCATCTAAACTACAGATAATATTTCAGGACGAAATCCGCTGCACGAACTGTGTTGGTGCAAAAAAGATAACGCGGCGACGATCTGCGAAGTTTTCCTAGAGTTCATGCCAGACTACCCCATCAACAAAACTGACCTACAGGTAAATATACAAATTGGGCCATGTTGGGCGCCCATATTATACACGACATTACGAAACTACAAGGTTAAGCAACGTCAACTGGTGCCGATATTCCATCACACATATTGGGTTACCGCATTTCAGTTCAGTTTCCATATTTGAATGTATAATTGGAGGTCCCGGAATTACCCGGGAAGAGGTCTCTTATTTTTCGTTTTTCTACAAGATTTATTCAAGTTACAGAAACGAAAAAAATACACAGTATTCTTGGATAGTTTATCTAGTGAAATCATAAATTGAATACACGATTGAAATTACTTCACACGATAGAATTTCTTTTCGGAAAGTTACGAAAATGACGCATTTTTAACATTATTTTCTCAAACTATAAACTTGCCACCGTTTGTAATTACTAGAATTTTACTTACATATTCACCATTAGTTTATTTAGTAAAATCATTAAAAAAAATCTATAAAAAGTATTTTTATTCTTTTTAATCGAAAATACGGCACACGCACGAATTTTTTGGAGGGCTTGCCCAGCCCTCCACGTTTCTCATATAAAATATTTGTCTGAACCTATGGCCCCTTAATTAATGAACGTTGTGTCCCCACAGGGCAACACGCCGCTGCTGCTCGCGTACATGAACGGGCAGGGCGCGATGTGCCGCGTGCTCGTCCGCGCCGGCGCGTGCCTCGCGCAGGAGAACAAAGATGGCGTCTCTATATTTAACTACCAGGTACGCTGGGGCTACGATGCCACAGGCAGACAGACATAGACGTCAAACTTATAACACCCCTCATTTTGCGTCGGGTGTTAATTAAATTAAAACAAAAATTTAAGAGTAATTCTACCAGGGCCCTATTTAATAAATGTGACATTTGTAATTTACAATGAAAATTCAGGATACATTGCTGAGAATGTTAGGAAAGATGTTACTACTGCAGTTTAGAGTCATTAGTAACCAGTGATCATTGCTGAATTGTCGTTGTAAATTACAATTGACATGTTAAAGGGGTCATGATTGAACCCTCTTGCTTATTTGCAATCACCTTCAGGGCGCTGTTGGAAATACCTCGCACTCAGATAATTAGCGAGGCTATTTTTTCTGTCGTGATAACATGGAAAGCCATCGACGCGTGTTTCAGCAAACATGTCAGACGCGCTGCGGAAGCGTGGTAATCTCAACAACATCCTGAAAGCGATATTGTAATTACGATTAATCTTAATAATCTTCAAGTTTTTAGGGATTACTTCAGACCACAAAGTATTATTATGACTAAATTATAAAACGTTTGTACAGGTGGCCACAAAACAACTGTTGCATAGGTTGCTGGACGCCCTACCGGCGGAAGCGCCGTGGGCCGAGAGTGATTTGTGCCAGGAATGCGGCACCAAGTTCACACTCACCATGAGGAAACACCACTGGTATGCATTCACATCCTAAGATCCTTTACATAGCACGGGTATTGCAATAACACAAACTAGAATACTGCATCGCGCGCGTCACAAGATCGTTTGACAACGGCTCGACACGGCTTTGACAACGATCACGGCCTTTAGCCCAGTCATTTTACGGAGTTTTGTTAGGATGGGTGGGGAGTAATCATGAATGGGACTTTTAAACTGTAACCGGTAACGTTTAGTGATTATATTATACCAATGCACCCATTTAATTAGATTTAACACTATAAATTATTTTCACCATCAGGTTTTTTAGAACGAGATAAATGCTGAATTTTTAATTTGGGGATGTTGCAGACGTGATTTTTTTTATTTCAGCATATTTTTCTAGGCTCAAATTGGCTCTTAAACACAATACCGAAAAAAAAATTATTAATTAGTCCCGGCTCAAACCGTAAAATGACTGGGCTACTTCTTACCGAATCTCTCCAGTTTACGAATCTTAAAAAAACTGACCAGCCGTCGTAGAATTGCAGCGCGATATACGATATTTATAAGATAAGGCTATATCACGCCATTTATCTTGTTCGCGCGCAAATAGAAAGAGAGTGAAGGCGCGATAGCGCTCTATCACGCTGCTATACTCGCCCAGCTGTTCATGAAACTGCGAATTAGCGAAACTGACCTGTGACCAGGCGATTCCATGAAACCGCCACTTGTAAAGACCGTATTTATCTTCTCATCAATTCATACCTATGAATTTTTCGGTCGATCTACTCTGTGCCATCGGTGAAATCATGCATGCATGTTCTTCATATAGATCTATTTAGTGGATACTTGCACTGTAAACTTTTTAGGACTTAGGACACAGAGTGGGGCGCGTCTTCGTGGTTTAAACTATCTTGTTCGTCAACCTATCTGGCTACGTCAGCGCCCGGCATTTTTACCTAGCATATTGAACTTTATCTACAGTGTGATAATATAAAATTCCATTTGGCATTTGGATAGGATGACGGTTCAACCCATAAAGTAAGGTATAATAACTTTACGGTTCAACCGCCGCGGCACACCTTGGAGACTTAGCTGTCATTTCATACAAATGGGAAAAATTTAAAAGAAGAGGTAAACATGTGCGATACTGAGTGAGAGCGAGCGTGACAGGAATACGCATTTGCTTCCATCTTACACCACAATCCTGCCAGAAGGTGCCGGAAAGTGAGGTACGAAATTGGTGGGGGGGCAGGGAGTGTCCGTACTGTATGTAGTACTAGATACTCTTTCTTATACTGTGGCCGCGGCGTGTCTACCTATTCTGTCATCTCAACTGACATTTTAACTTCAGAGTAAATAAAGTTCAATATGCTAGGTAAGTTTTGACCCTTATCGTCAGTACAAATAACGAACAATTACTATTCCAGTCGGCACTGTGGACGGATGCTATGCAAACAGTGTTCAAGTCAGGACGTCCCCATATTGAAGTTCAACATGAACAAGCCTCAGCGGGTCTGCGAGATCTGCTTCAACGTACTTCAGGTCGGCGCGAGTTAGTGATCGACTCCACTAAGGATTGACCCTGATTCTTGGATTATAACTGTCCACACCACATAGAGCACTCAAGACAAGCAATTTTCATATTTATGACATAGGCATTTAGAGTAATGTCATAATTATAATGTGGGCCTTGTTTTGTGTAATGGACTATTTCAACTGTTTCAAATTTGCCCGTCTTCCTCAATTTGGCAACGGGTATGCGCAATTTTTATAACAAAACAGGAAATCGTTTTAAAAATTATTAATCTATCAACATTGGAATAAAGCAAACAACCACATTTTTATAATCGTTTTTTCCCTACTGAAATACTTTGTTCTTCATACCAATCAATATCACTATGAACTGGCATACGAATAGTTAATAAATTAATAATAGTACACAAATTATTGACTATTCTCATAGAACTTGGTTGTTTTTGTTTTGGTCACAATTTTTTTCATTGACTAAAGAAATGTTGTTTGTACTAGATACTCGAAAATACCTATATAGCTAGGCTTATGTTATGTTCAATCTTATATCATGGAACAGAACTATATGCAATGCAGGCATTGACATGCAAAATAATGGACGCCGGGTCTAGTACAAAATTCTCGAAAAAAGTGTAGGTTAGTCAACCTACACAAACCTAAGTACGTGTATAGTGATATAAACCAACTAAAAATATTGAAAATGCTGAAATTCTTTTCATTTTGCTGGCGTTGTTTTAACCTGATCGCGCCACGGCGCATCCGCGTAGTCGGCCTTGAGCGCAGACCCGACGTCCAGTAGTTGGAAAGTCAATGAATGCAGGCCATAAACGCGTTCATTTATGTGGCTTGAAATGTTGAAATATCTATCCTGGAGTTACTGAGATTGCAAAAATATAATTTGGTTTAAGAATATGAAATTATGCCAAAGTTGGAACGAGTTATTATTTTATTTGAAAATGCTAGCTTTAAGAGTATGAATGAATTCATATTGCATCATATTGTTATCGAGTATTGTTAAATTTTATAAGCTACTTCTGGCTATTATTATTTTATCTTAATTGTGATCAATTTTATATACTTAGTGATCTCCTTATGTGCATCGCTTACAAAGTCAATTTTCTAAACTTTAGTCATAAGTTTTGTATGGACACTTGAAATGTTTTCTTTGAAGTGTGTAGATTTTAAGATGACATTGGAATCAATTATTATTATGAATATCGGCAGTATTGATTTTTCCAGTTTTTCGAAATTGCTAAGCATTTCTATCAAACATTCCAAGTAATAATTATTAACCCCATTATTGTATTTAGTGCCATTTTTACAAAAGTTTGTCGAGCTTACTTATTTGAAACAATTATTTTTTTATTACTATGATTTTAAATGTTAATTATTGGTTTTATTTTTTTAATAAAAGAATGTATGCCTTAATCTGTGATTTTATTTATACAAGGATTGCAAAGAAAACCATTACATAACATTGATTTGTTTATTTACAAATTAACATACATGGATCTTTAATGTTTCATTGTTGTACATAAGAATTAATTAATAATTTACTACACACACTATTTCCTCTACCGTTTGCAATTGCAAAAGTCAGCACATTGAAGTAACAGAAAACCTGATGACTCATAAGTTATAACTACAACATATTATATTTACTTTAGATGTTTGAAGAGGTCCTTGTTAACACATTTATCGCGGACATGGACAAAGTCAATGAGCTCCTCCTCGCAGGTCTCTGCGGTCTTGGATCGTGAGTTGACACGGTCATTGCACTCCTGGTATCTAGCCCACATCTTTTGACATTCGGGCTTTTGAGCGCAAGCTTCCTGAAAATAAGGACAATGCGTACATTAATAACTACAATTCCATGCAACTTAATTGACAGTATGTAAATAACTAATTATACTTATAATGGAGAAGTTTACGATTTTTAATTTGGTTAGATGGAAGTGGAACTGTGAAATTGTGAGTTTGAGTGTTACGCTATGTACGGACTTGACATCACAGTTGAGTCTTCCATGAGTCGTGTTGTAGGTCTGTTATAGGGTGGTTGCCTTAGACCATATACCTGCCTAACTAGGGAAGAGTTACACATGTACTACACATGTCATTCTACTAACAAACTTTTCTGCCACAAATGCGAGGGACGAGGTAGCATGAAATCTGCAACTTTAGATTTTATTCCAGTTCTTTAGAACAACTTAACAGAAAGCAGAAGAACTATTTCGTGTTTATAAGCTTCTTTTTTCGCAAATCGTGATCGGATACACATGGCGCGACATGGCTAGTACTAGCTTTTTCTGATTAATTTTATTATTATCATAATAATTATCAACATATAATTATCATAATAACATTATGATAATTATCACTTCATACCCTGGTCTTTTATGCTAAAATTGCATAAACTTATAAAATGCTTCCACTCCATTTTTAATTGATGGCAACTCTGTAATATCGTATAACAAATAATCTGTTTATCAGAATTTAAAAAACTTTTCCATTGTTAAACTCTAGGTATAGAAAAAAACCACATTATTCAGTCCACTCTGATCTACAAGTCAATTTACCTAAGAAATAAATGTTGATATAAATGAATCAAAACTAAAAATTACAATCAAATTACTATTGAATGAATGAATTCAAATTACTTGACAAGTACTTGAAAAACTACAGTAAAATAAAAGAAAACCTTCATGAAACTCTTGATAATATTCTTGTGTTATGAGTCGGAATAATATTATTAGCAGGCCTGTCTCACTCCATGTTTGTTCAAAATTCGAATTATTGGCTTGAGTAAACTATCTGTTACGGTAGTAACTAATTAACCCATGGAGCCTAGTACACAACCATCTCTGTAAGAAATTGTTAATCTTGAACAAAGAATATAAAAATAACATTTATATATGAATGGTAGAATATCTCTGACTACTACCTAAAGGAATACATACAGTCGTGACCATAATTATGCTTATGCTTATAAGTGAATGGTCAACATTTTCTACTGTTGAAGCTTCTTTATTAGTAGGTTGAAGCGATTTTTGAAGAGGAAGGAACGAAAAGGGTTGAGATCTTGAGAAAGGTTGAGAGGTCAAAATGTTATTGGCAGGCATTTGGCAGGATAGGTTAGAATTTGAAGTTCAAAAAAAAAATCTTTTAAGAATATAGGACAACATATTGTATTAGGATTATGGTATTCATATTTACCCTGAGCTCCGTCTGAGGGTCTACAAGTTCTTCCTCCTCAGCCTCCTCCGCCTTCACCACAGGGATTACTTTGTCGGCCATTTTCACAGAAACGCCTGCAATTATAGTAACACGAGTTATCACAGAAGTTGACGAGGTTGTTTCTGAATTTCACTAGCACTTCTTTTCCAGCAAAGAGGATCAAATTTGGAAAATTATCGAAAATTACCTAAATCGATGACGCAACAGCAGATTAGCACATTAATATTGCAAGCACATATTAGTATTATTCTACCATGTTTTTTTTCTGACCGGTAGATGAGCTTCCTACTATTTTAGCCCAGTCATTTTACGGTTTGAGCCGGGACTAATTAGTAATTGACATTTTGTTTTGGTATAATATTAAAAAGCCAATTCGAGCCTACAAATGTACCTAAATTAAAAAAAAAATCACGTCCGCAACAGTTCCAATTTTAAAATTTAGCTATTATCTCGTTCTAAAAAATCTGATGGCAAATTTTTTTCACACATATTTAAGGCTTTACCATTATACATGCTACAAACATGGTGTGAATATTTTTGTCTACTTAGAAGGTTTTGAAAAATACTTTGGTATTTTCTAATAAATACCAAATTTTTTTTAATTTCTTTGCCTATTTTATTGCTCAAAAATAATTTATACTGTTAAATCTAAGTCAAATGAGTGCATTGGTATTAATATTAATAACTTAAAATCCTTCTGGGACACATAATTTTGATATCTATGTTGCGTTGCAAATTTTTTTTTAATATGCTTTAACCGCTCGCATCTCGACTTTAAAATAACAATGAGGAGTTTTCTGACAGCTAGTCAAACATAGTTCAACAAACCGGCGATAGATGGCGTTAACCAGAGAGGGGTCCGAAGACGAAAATTTTAGGCTAAAAAGTGAACAAAAATGCATGTCACTGTGTAACACGCATCCGTTGACGAAATATATTTTCATATTTTGCTGTTTACTCAAAAACACAAATTCTTACAATTTTATTTGTATTTTATTATCTGCAAGGTCGCTAACCCCTGTCTCGTCAGCGCCATCTATCGAGCCATTAGGAACTACTTTTTATTTTTTAATGGCTTTCGGAAAATCCCTCATTGATAAACAACGACGACAGTCGATATCGCATCCGCGGGTTACAAAGGGTTAAGATAGTCCTTTTTTGTTACTTAATGGTTTCAAACAAAATGGTTACAGTTTAAAAGTCCAATTAGTAATTACTCCCTACCCCACCTAACAAAACTCTGTAAAATGACTGGGCTATTTTTCAACAATTAATTTTCAATAGGAAGCTGGGAAAGGTCTTCTGGGAAAAATCCATGATTTTCAATCGCAATTTTACTCTTCATAGCGAAAAGATGAGAGGTACACACGGCGACACATCAAGCTACACAAAACCAGCATAAGCTGGCCGCGCGACGCGACGTTATACGTTAAACGACTTGATGTGTCGCCGTGTCGTGTGTACAATAAAAAAAATCTCATTTATTATTTCACTTATTGGTAGTTTTTGATGTCATAAACTGGCAAATCAGTAGTGACATTCATCAAGCCGGCCAACATTAAGAAAAATAAAACGTCTATGAAGTACTGTATATTTCTTTCCTACCTAGTACGAAAGTTGCAATAATAAATATAATACTTGCTTATAAACATTGTGCAAGAAATCAAACGAGCTTCTCTTTTATAGCGTTTTCTAAAATAAAAATATTATTTTACTAATAAAATCTCAGTTTTGACCAGCAATACGAAAATGTTAATTTTATAAGTTTCTCATTGAACTAGTTCATAATGTAAGTATTTTTTATCAACAATTTTAGAGCTCCTATAGCCGGTAGAGAGTAGTATATTCCTTGGCCGTCACCATGGAGAGAGCTTACAGTAGAAATTTATTTTATATTTCGATATTATCGTGTTAATTTAGTGAATTTCGCCAGCAAAACATGCAAATTGAAATAAAGATACTTGGTTCTTTCTCTGGATAAAATGAGTTTACTTCGAATCGCCAGCGTTCCTCGAGAAACGGCGATTCATAAATTTTTCTAACATTATTGTTGTTTTCACATTTCAGGTTGGTTTCACCACAAAATATCATCTGTTTGTTCATTATCATAGTTTTCTCCAGGTCTAGACATCAGCAGTCGGTCCTCATGTAACATTACGATAAAGAAATCAAGAAATATCGTAAATGTAGAGGTTATGTCTTGTAAAACATATTTAATGTTTTTTCTTTTCAGAATGAATGGAGGCATGGAGCATAAAACTCCAGGTCATAATGCCGTGCTTCATAAAGCACCTAAAAACTACAAACTGCTTATGGACCCTTTTCTTGTGAAAGGAGCAACAAAATTGTACCGATACGATGGACAAGTCCCTGGTGACTCGAGTTACCCTCCAGTCCAATGCAGGGACCCCAGGTCACAGCTGTCGAGGATCTGGAATAGACTGGAGCCTGCAGATTTACCAGTTCCTAGGTATAAATCTTTTTACTTTTTACAGAAATTCACTCCTAATTGCAACTTAGTTCCTTTCTAATACCTACCTCTTATAAATTCAACAAAATTATTATGAGAATAATAATGAGTCAAATTAACTGTAAAATCAAAACTCTATTATTCGGATATTGAGATTTGAGTAAGAATTTTCATACTAATCCGTCTTGTCCTGAGCCAAATAAATAGAAAACAGCACCTAAAATACCACCCTTGGGCATATTTCTGTATATTGACTGTATTTTATAACATATGAAATTAGTTATTATTTAATAAATCACCTTGTAAATGAAGAAATTAGCAGAAAAAATGTGCAATTTGGGCTGTGCTGTCCATTGTTTTTATTATAGCTTGATGAACAGTGCTGCCAACCTAACCTTTTATTTTGACACTTAGTGTATGGCGGGAATTATAAATAGCAGAAATGATACCTCTTGAAAAGTAGCTTGAAAATGTCTATTAACTTGGTGATAATTATGATAATATATATTCTGTAATTTTCTAAAAAGAACTATGTTTTCATAAAATATTTTGTAATATATATATATATATATCTGCATCAAGCGAGATTTACACGGGTCGAAATTTCACCATGCTGCTAAGTGTGATTTGCAGTCATTTGAAGTAATTCGACTGGTTAGTGATAAATTGAAACATAACACGCTCATGCAGCAATGTACTTCAAATTGCATTTAGCCATGAGGTGAAAATCGACTCTTATAAAATCACGCTTAATCTATGTTTGTAAAAAAAAGAAGGTAATAGGGATGATGAATTGTTTTTTTTAATTATCATTTTAAAACTATTACATACTACAGTGAAATTATTTATTGAATATTTTCAAAAATAGGTATCAGAAATATAGGTAAGTGTTCAAAATTTACGATAAGAGCAAGAGGCTATAAATAGAAGTCGACATCCTAATCATAGGTAAATAAGTATTTATTACAAATTATTACGATTTTTCATACAAACATCTGTTTTTTAATGAAACAGAACAGAAGATGATAAAAAAAGTTTTTCAATCGCTTATATTATTTGGTTTCTATTTGATTGTAATTTTATTTAAACAAGAGCGTTAGCCCGCGACCCTGTCCGCACAAATTATATACCAGATTTTAAGTCAGATCATAAGCTATCAAACAAAAAAAGTTTCATCAAAATCGGTTCAGTAGTTTTTGCGTGATGCTCGATCAAACAAACAAACAAACAGAGAGACACAAAATCCAAAAATTGGTGATATGGCATCAGGGATATCTAAAAACCATATCGTAACTTTTTTTTGTTAATATCTTCAATGTACAGACACACTTCTGTTACAGTTTTATAATAGTATAGATTAAAGCACCGAATTTTTCCGAAATTTATTTTGTAATTTTTTATAAGATATAATTTTCCAGGATCATAACTGGCATCATCCCTATTCTCTGGAAAGCATTCTTACTTCATGAATTTTTACAAAAAAACCTTTTTTTTTAGTCTGGCTTCTATTCAGATTATTACTTCACTCAAAAACATTTTAACTTTTTTCAGATTCAAAATAGATAAAAACTATGTTGGAATACCACCACAGCTAGAAATCACAATGGGCAATTTAAATGACAACATAGACAAAGCATTCTTGTCTGACATGATGAACAAAGTTGGACCTTACGAAGAATTGTCCATATTCTATCATCCACTCACCAACAGGCACTTAGGATTTGCTAGAATAGTGTTCCAAGAAGTTACTCATTCAAAGTTATGTGTAGAAAAATACAATGGAAAGTCTGTTATGGGTCAGGTATGTCTAAAAACTGTTGCAGACGAGACACTGTAGTTTGCGCATGTACCATGAGTAATAAGTATACTTGCACCAGCGTTCGAATGATTAATGCCAAGCATGTTATGACGACGCACAGTACTGGTAGTCAAAATCAAATCAAAATGAGTCACATTGCTGGTTCTGACCCGAGAACTCGTCTCTCGTGGATTTCGCGCGTCGCGTTTTTGCCTGCCACGAGGCACCGCAATCCTCAAACTCTTCTTGTTCTTGACCAAAAACAATCCCTGAGATTGGGATAGATTCTCCCATAAACACTTGACACTAGCGGAAATGCAGTGCTAACGCACAAGCGAGAGTCCATTAATTATAAATAAAAAAATAATTTATATTCAAAATAATATCACGTAGATAGCTTTTTGACGTCATTTTTTGACTCAACCACCGCGTCGGAAGGTGTCCCGTTGAGAGAAGATGCGGCCAGAAACTCTACAACACACATCTTTTAAACAAAACAAAATATACAAAGTACAATTAAAATACAATATTGCATTACATAGAGTAACATTGTCAAGACCAGACATTTTGGTCATTCAAATAGTCATCGAGTTTATAGTAGCCTTTTTTACAGAGGACTTGTTTAACATGGGTCTTAAACTTTTTGTCTGGCAAGTTTAGAATATCCTCCTCCTTATATCTTAGAATATCTTATTATAATAGCGTATACAGTGCCCCATGAAAGATGTGTTTACCTTACTGAGTTGGAAATGTGTGTGTGTGTAGTAGTCGAAGTAGTGCGCCACACAGAACAGCTCACTCTGAAACTACTGCTCATTTTCGTACATGAACATTCACGTTTTGCCCAACACTGCATGTATGGGTGGATCGGCCGCCATGAGCTAATATGAAGGTGTTTTTCCGGTAGGATATCTATTCAGCTTTTATTAAAACAATGTGTTCTCACAATGAAATTTGATGAGTTATAAGATAGTGTAAAATTTAATGGGACAGTTACTTAAAGGGGTGCTTCAGACCATCAAACAGAACCACTTTTACTATGGGACGAACACTGAAATCGCAAAAAAAAAATTTGCTGTCTCATACAAAACTGCAAACATAACTCTACTGAAATATATCGGATGCCATATTTTTTTTTCGCGATTACGATATTGGTCCCATAGAGAAAGTTGTTCAGGTTGATGGTCTGAAGCACCCCTTTAAGTAAGTCTCCCATTTTATTTTACACCATATATATGTGCGCAAGCTACAGTGTATCGTCGGATTCGTCGGCAATGGGCATTAATTATTCTCTTCCTCGCTATTTACAATATTTTATAGTAATCTAAAAATATTGACCACTGTTTATCCTGCTTTTGCTTAGCGAATTACTATTTACTTTGTCATAACGAGCGTGTAATTTCTCTGTGGTCATGACATTAGTATTAGTTAAACTTTAGCTTCTTTGCTAATCATTGAAGAAACAACTGTGTTTACATCATAGTCCGTAAGTGATTAGCTTCTATAGTACATTTTTTTCCATGTCCCATAGAGAAAGTTGTTCAGTTTGATGATCTGATCATCCTCTTAAAATACCGTTAGCATATTAAGAAAGACCCTATATACCTGCAACCTGCAACTCGTGGACTCATAGCATTCCATGAGTCCATTTATTTCTCAAGTATCATTATACTTGAGATTATTTCCATGTCCATCCTTGACAACATATTTCATTGGTTAATCTTAGGTGCTAGATGTTTTCCACGATCCATTCGGCAAGAAATGTCAGGAGATGTTTGAAGACAAAACGATGGAGAGGAAGCCTCTGCCGGTACCGATAGTCACTAAACCCCCCGTCGTCGTTGTTGAGGACGTCAGAGTACAGAAAGTTGATCCTTCTCTCAGCAAGCGGTTAGAGGAGACTAAAATTACGGAGAAGGTGAGCTTTATAAAAGTTAACGCACACAAGTGAGCCGAACGCGGAATTTGTATAAAATATCATTGCGTCTGCGCCGAAGTTTTCATACAAATTCCGCTGACGACTCTTGTTTAACTTAAATGTTTATCCTAACTTAAAATTCAGGTTTAATGTTGAAGGATCTAGTCCATTGTAGCTATTATGCTGGTTTTTAGACATTTAAATTCTTATTTGTAAAATGTTAGGTTTCTGAAGTTTCCCTCAGATTGTCAGCCTCAAACTTGAGTCTAACTTGAGTCCCATAACCCATTGGATAAATTCTACAGCTATTTAAGATATATTTTTAACAATAAGAGTGCGTCATTTGAACTTTTTTGTATTTTTTCAGTTTATTTTAGTGGGCAATTTGGGTTGTCCTTTGTTTTTATTACCTCTTGATGAGCAGTACTGCTAAGTGCTCATCAAGCTAACCTTTAAAGTAAAGATTCTTTTCTCAGCAATGGGCTGATTAGGCTTGGACCTTGGAATAAAACTTATATATACTATCGCGGTTTTTCCGCCTGACCATCCCGCCCGCGAGGGGCAGAAATAGGCTCTTTTTAAAAAGTTTAAGTGATCAGGCGGAAAAGCCCGCTATAGTACTTAAAAGCCTGACTAGATAAATAAACAAGTGTTTTCTGCTTTGGGGCTTTAAGTTAATGAGCGTTTTTCTTTTCGTTTTTAAATTTAGTTCCTAAGAAACTCTATGGAAAGATGGCATGCTTATCGTTCCATAGAGACGTAGGCGAGATCCTGTCAAAATCATGTCAAGACTGTGCCTGATTTTTTTTAAAGGCCAAGGGATTGAGTCCATACCACCATGTCGACGTAAACAGTTTAATATTTTCGATTAAAATGATTCGCAAATAATGAAATATTCAATCAAAAGATGCGTTGGCATCATTTTGATCATCTTCTCCCTCTTAATTATTTTAAAGAAACACTTTTTGAAATTTTGACCTTTATCCGCACAGACCGTAACGCCATCTATCGATCCACTAGAAAACCAAAAGAAAAAACGCTCATGTAGACTAATTTAGTTCCAATGTTTTTCCGCACCATGGCGAGATGTTTATTTTTCTGTTCTGGCTTTACCTACTTTACTTCTTTATATTTGTGTTGAGCAATAAAGTATAATTAATTGATCATATGTGTTTTAGAATGAAACGTCATTTCTCCAGGAGCCGTACCCTCGAGGGTTTGTCTCATCGACTCGAGGTGACTTGGAGCACAGCGACAGCAACACACGATGGTCGGACGAGGAGCGCGAGTACAGACACAGGCACCGACGGGACCGCGACCGCGATAAGGACAGGGACAGGGACAGGGATAGAGATAGAGATCGGTACGTGCCAGAGAGAGATGGACTGTGTAGTCTATATGTTTCTTTGTGATTTAAGTTTTGTTCTCATGACTTATTTGTAATTTACAAGCAAACGATGCAAGAGGAAGTGTAAGCGAAGGTATATCTATTATTCTTCATTAAAAGTTGTTTGTGTATTGCTATTTTTACGGAGATCTGCTCATGCATGAATTTTATTATAATGGGGAAGTTTCTTACAGCTAGTTTTAAAGTAGTTCGACATGCCTCGATAGATGGTGTTGACATGACCTGGGACCGAAGATAGTAGGTTCAATTAATTAAAATAAATACACATCTCTAGTTCAGACGCATCCGTTGATGGACTGTCTTTTCTTATTAATAGCAAGTTTGTACATCCATCATGCATCAACGCCATCTATCGAGCAATTTGGAACTATTTTTCTTTTTTATGGTTTCCTGAAAATCTCTTATTAACTATTGTAAAGACTACCTATCCCTACTTGACAAGTAATTTCATATTGAAATCTTCAATACGCTAAAAGTGAGTCTTGTTGCATGAAAGACAGCTAATAGTTGTAACAATGTTTCTGACAACCCCGAAAGGATTATGCTTGCAGCTATTGTAACTCATCTTATGCTCGCCGGTTATCTTCGTATTTGAAGATAGAAATATGGTTGCAAGCGAGAGCGAGCGTGACAGTTAGTGGTAGCAGACCCTTTTTTTTAAATCAGTTGTTTTTTACGTAATTAATGTATCTTCTCTTTCGTGTCTGCATGAGCTATATCGCATGATAATCCGACTGTTCCAAAACAAAGTACTGAATACGCCATTGAACATTTTACGCCAGAGTCACTTTCAAGAATTTATTTTACTATCAATTACTTGACTGTTAGGGTTAGTCTCATCTGCCCGCTCGGAATCGCATTTTTTCACGCTCTTTCCTTTTCTGTCACTTAGAAACGTCATTGGCTAGAGCGAGAAAGGTCGCAGCACTGCCGGTGCTGCCGCGTGCGATCGCTATCTTTCTCGCTCTAACAAATGACGTTCCTGAGTGACAGAAAAGGAAGGAGCGTAAAAAAATCAGATTCCGTGCGGCCAGATGAGGCTCAACCCGATAGTAAAATAAAATCTTAAAAGTGACTCTGGCGTAAAATGATCAATCTTATTCGAATCGATGTATGATCGATATTGTTAAGGTGGTTTCAGTCCATACAAAAGTTTGACGCACAATACACGTAGACGGAATTAATAAAAGTAATATTTTATATATGGAAAAATAGTTTAGAAAATCTAGTTGCCGCTTCACAAATAACATTTGCAAATTATAATATAATTACGAAGATATAAAGCTTTTAAAATTTTGTATGAAAAATTTTAAAGCTTTATATCTTCGTAATTATTTTATGAATTGCAAATGTTATTTGTTATGCGGCATCCAGGTTTTCTAAACTATTTTTCCTTATATACAAAGTTACTTATATTAATACCGTCTACGCGTATTGTGCGTCAAAGTTTAGTATAAAATTGACCCCTCGGCAACCACCTTAACTGAATAATATTATGAACATTGAATGTTGTTGGATCCAGGTTGCACAGGGAGCGATACGCCCGTAGTACGAGCGAGACAAGCGAGCCCGCGTACGCCACCTCGAGCCACGCGACCGAGGTCCCTTTCACACCTACAGCGCCGGTGCCTTACGATCCCTACTACCAACCTGGGTGAGTTGTGACAAGTGTATACTTAATTACTGTAAACTAGAAATAAACATTTTAACGGGTTCTTACCGCGTAACTCTCAAAAACTGTATTAATTACTGTATACATACTATTTCTTATACTGTAGTGTAGGTAGTGTGTGTAGGGTGTAGCTACAACTTCATTTTCTCACAAATCATCTCCATGTTGTTTTGTATAAGAATATAATTTTAGAGAAAAAAAATCTTAGGTACTTATACATAATTATAATATTTGGTACTTATATTTTTAAGAGTGATATTTATTACAGTTATACAAAGAGGGTTTGAGTCCTTAAACAATAAACATCCCCATTATATTTAATCATGTTCTCAAACTAAGAATTGCGAAAGTGACGAAATGCGAAGGAGACGAAACACTCAAAGATTCTTCCTAATAAATAAAAACCATTAAAAAAAACGTTTATGACAAACTGTGTTTACGACGCACTGCGTATAATCCTAAACATTAACATAACTATATCGACTGCAGTAAGATAGTTAGTTACATCGACTGTTTTAAATTAGACCCTGCGTAACATATGAATAACGTATACATTCCACTGTTTGTCAGTTACGGGTACAGTTACGGCTCGACGCCGACGCCGGGTGGGAGCAGCATGTGGTGGGGCGACTGGCGACATCCCCACCACGCCTCCCATCACCATTCACATGTAAGTTACTTTACTGTTTTATTTTTAATTTACGTTTTAATTGTCATGAGTTTAATTGATAAGAGTCTAATTTCATTTGACTACGAGTATAAAGTTCAACTATTTCAACTAGTTCATTAGCCAAAACTATTTTAAGGGATCAGACCATCAAACTAAACAACTGTCTCTATAGGACCAATGTAGAAATCGCGAAAAAAATCACCTGTCCCGTACAAAACTGTAAACCTCTCAAACTTAACCTGCATGTATGAGAGAGAGTTCCATGTAGGTCCCTTAGAAAAAGTTGTTCAGTTTGATAGTTTGATCATCCCCTTAAAATAGTTTTAGCGAATTTTATTGAATATAAATAAAAAAACAGTAACATTCTAAATACGCTCTTTAAAAGTATATCCACACATGTCAGGGCCGTGTTAATTTGTATGAAGTTTCCGGTGTTCACGTGATTTTACCACGCGTCAACCCGAAAACTTCATACAAATTAATCCGTTACGTCACGTCCCGGACACGGCCCTGATATGTATAGATAGACCTTTAGATGTGCTGTTATTAATTTAATGCTATCAAGTCCTCTTCGAGTAGTCGTTTAATATCATCAAGTCCACAGTAGCAAACACGGTCAACTATAAATTTCAATAGCAGTAAGGAAATGTACATGAAAGCTTAATTGTTGCCATTATTATACCTACTTCTCCCTTTTTATCGTGTAAGAAAACGTTTTGTGCTGTCTTGTGTGATTCCTACTTCATAATGTACTAACATAACAAGCTGAAGCTTTGTAAAGGCTTCTATCAATCCATCATTCGTTTTTTCATTCCCATGTCATATTTAGCATGGTTTGCAGTGTCAGATCAATTTAGTTTTTTCCAAGTTTAAATCGTTTTTGAATTAACATTAATAATTTATAAATTGATCGTAACAAACCATACTAAAGCCTTAATTAATCTCAAATAAGAAAAACATCATATTAACCCAAGTTTGTCAAATCGCTTCATAGTCCAAGAGTTCTTTCCACATTTTATTGAGTGTATACTACATCCCAGTGAGACGATCGAAATATCTTTTTTTTAAACATCTTCAATGTACAGACATTCTTCTGTTACAGTTTTATAAGAGATCCATCTCTTTAGAGATAAGCTCGCCCTTTGTAATTGTCTATTATGCTGTTTTCATTTATATTTCCGTGTGTACAATAAAGTGTTAAAATAAATAAATAAATAAATAATAAAATATAATAGTGTAGATTTGAAAATGATATCAAAGAACGTTGCTAAACTAAAAACTTGCCTAATAACTTGATAATACACTTAGATGTAGTATAAATTTAATTGAGCTACAAACTCACATCGACCAATGCTTTGTCTAGGTAAAAAGTGTATTTTGTATAAAATGTCAGCTGTACATATGAATGAATCGACTGCCCTTATACGAAAGGCAATATTTTTATAGACATTGCGCGAATCGAAGCTTGTTGAGCCGTATTGATATACGCGTGACAGGTCAGGTCGCGCGGTGTGCTGGGGCCGAGGTACCGCGTCCTAGTACTGTAGTACCAGATTTAAAAGTTCAGGATGTGCCACCTTCAATTCCTTGCCACGATTGGCAATTAGTTTTCGCGCCCTTTTCGCTGTTATACGACTTTGCACCTTTTGATCACTAAATGACTTCGGTTTTTGTCGGGGCACTCTGTTCAAACGAAGATTGACGAGGTAAATTATTTTGCTGGTCCTACTGTACCGACTTGCCTGCGCGCGGTACATACAAAGCGAATGCAATGCCGTTGCCCCGACCCCCGCACTAACTGCTCGATTGACCTATCGGGATCGCTGAGTTCACCACTATATTGTTTTTTCGCTATGATGTAGTAGCATACTCATTCTTATACTGTGACTTCAGTATGTAAGGTTAGATTGTGGTTAGACTGTCGATCTCCAAACTGTATAATGGTATGACTAAAGCTGGAGCGGCGGTCGAGCGCGACGCCCGCGTGGACCGCGCCTGCCACGCCGGCGCAGAAGGACCCCGCGAACTCGCCCGAGATCAAGGACAGAATAAAGGAGAAAAAAGATAAGGAAAAGGTCGGCAAGGAAAAGATTCTTGTAGCGAATGTTTTTTGTATGGCTACCTCCATTCAGTTGTACGGAAAACATGTGAACTTTGATATGTGTAGTCTTTACTTTATGCGTTCCATGTAATAAAGGATCAGCATATTCTTTGAATAAAAGTTGTTGTACAGTACATTTATGTCACGAAGCAATTTGTGGTTGTACGTTTACTTTCTATACTAACGCTACGCGATACGACACTTGAATTCAAATTCCATCCGATCTCTGCCACGTTTTGACCGTCAGTCTGAAATTTCGCATATGTTTCGCATCGAATTGAATCGAATGGTCACCGCTGTTGATCCTGGTTCACAGGAGTTACAGCGGTGGGAAAGTGTGGTGGGCCTATGCCCGATAAAAAGTCTGAGATTAATATTTTTTTAATCAGACTCATTTCACAACATAAATGAGAAATAAATCGCTTCCGATCTATTTTACAATATCGAATTCTCTTACAAAAAATATCGACTAAACTAACCAATCAATATTGTACAACAGCATCTCACCACTTCACAGTAAATAATATTAAATAACAGATGAAACCCTGAGCGTAAACCATTATGTACATACAAATCTGTATGGACGGAAAAATAAATACAACTTTCCTACGAGATTTCCTGCGTTCACGCACACATTCTCACACCACCAGTACCATCAACAAAAGTAGAGTGCGCGTTGCTTCCTGAGATAAAAATACTGTATCTGTGTGCATATTTTTATAACAACGTGTGAGAAATACTCCTTGCAAAATTAATATGAAGTACCTATTTATTTTCCATGTTTTCCATATGTCTGAGAGAAGTATCGGACAAGTAATCGGTGTAGTTATTTGGTGTCAGTATAATAGTTACTGGTGATAAATATGCACGGCTATTTAGTATCAAACGTAAATTATGCACAACATTGTAGAACACTGGTTTAGTTTTATAGATATTTCGGTGTACACGCACTAAATTAAACAAATAAGGTATTGTTCTGTCTCGTGACAAAAATGTGAAGGTAAGTTAGGCTTATATCACAAAACCACGCCTTTGTTTGCATGGCTGCATGTCTTCACTTCTCCTTGTTCACCCATGTCACTAACTCATGTCACGACGATACCTTTTCCCAATATTATTCAATATACATCTTTATTTCACGCACAGACTTAGGTAAAAACCTCTATTTCCTTCTGGAGACAGAAGCTCCAGCACGTTAGACATCCTGTTTCACCACTTCCTGATAAGTGTCAGATAGCCTAGGCAACTGATAAATAGACAAGAATCCTATAATTGATTAGCCAAATATCTGTTAGATAGGCTATCTGAAATCTAACAGGAAGTGGTGAAACAGGCCCTGAGATGCATTGATGGTCTAAGGCCCGTATTCCAACGCTGACGGCCTCTAAGTTGCTGTTTATACAGAAGAGACGTGTGGCGGTGGCGGATAGTCAAAGTAACACCAATATAAACCTACGTACGTGACATAGCGTCGTTTTTGTCGAAAAGGAAAACCGCGCCTGCGCCACCAGGCGACGTCGCCTGGAGGCGTGGGCGTAATTTTCCAAACGACGCTGTAAGGGTTTATATTGCCGCACCTCGCCCGCGCCACACCCGCGTCACGTCTCTTCTATATAAACCGCGCCTTAGGGTGAAGCCAAACGAGCGTAATTTTGTGGGTTGTGAGTCGCGTATTTTGAGTCCGTTTCATATAAAATCTGGGAATGCATTGTCTATCACCTCAGCATTTTTATGAAACGGACCCAAAAAACGCGACCCACAACTCACAAAATTACGCTCGTTTGGCTTCACCCTTAAGATGACGTTTTAAGTATACATTTGACGTTACTTTAGAGCCTATCAGAGTTGAGTTTCGTTAATTAATACGGACTTAAGATTGGATCAGATAAAGACGGGACAAAGGGGGCAATAAAAAGGATATGCCCAGTAGTATGTGGGCTAATTTGATCCATTAAAGAAATAGAGTTTTGCCTCAGTAATTATCTCGAAAATATTTTTGCATGATAGAAGAAATATAAACACGCGTTTATTAACTAGTACCTGACCTGACTTTGACCGTGTTGGTGTAGGAAGTCCCTCCAGAAATCAAGACGGTGGAGCCCGTGGAGCCGCGGCCCCCAGAAGACACGGCGGATGGCAAAGAGCCGGAGCCGAAGCCGCCGCCGCCCGCCGATGAGCCCAAGAACGTTGATCTTGACACTAGGTATATATACTCTTCAATATATTGACACTCTGCGATCAGAACATTATAAGAGGGGTTATAAGTGCAAAGTAGGCGTGGAACGTATCGCCACAGGTTATGCAACGATTTTCATAAAACCATAAGGCGCGCGGTGTGGTGCAAGCTGGGAGGGCATGAGTAATTGTAGCAGCGTGAGCGAGAAGACAAGGGGCGATAGCCGTCTCCGAAACAAAAGCGCTGCTTTTGCATTTCTGACCCCTCTTATAATGTTATGTGTCTGCGATTGACGCTTGTTCAGTTGAACCTTCAAAGCGCCTACGCCCAGTGAATTCTGGGATTTGCAAGCGATCGCTTAGTATCCGCACGCACCCAGTGGCCATTGCAAAACTCAGAATTCACTAGCCGCCGTATGTTCGTTTAACATTATTCCTATACGTTTCGTAGTTGGAAGAGAATACGTGTAGAGAAAGAGTGAATTGGTAAAATGTAAAATGTTTCCCTTTTGATTCACAAAAACTATGAAATTACCCGATCGGACAATGTATGGGATTAAAAAATTTATTCAGACCTGGTTTGTCCTATCCAGGTAATCTAAAACGGACAAAATAAAATAAAGTTCTGCTTGAAAGGGACAGCCTTAAAACGGATACCTTTCTTTCTCAAATAAGTACTATCAGTTTAAAATAACAATGTGCATGACCTCGCTTGCAAATGTGACGTCACTCAATCACATGAACTTCGCTCGAGTCATTCAAATTATTGTTTCCTTTACATAGAGTCTACATTCCTCTACAACCGAGTGAAGTTATCCAACGGCCGGGCCCTTCAAGGTCATGCACATTGTTAGTTTAAAGTGATAGTACTTGACTCTCGACTCTCTCTTGTCTTTATTTGTCTTTATAAACAGTTACAATTTTCTTTACAGAATAGCGATGTTGTTAAAAGGCGCTACTGGAGGCGGAGGGTTGGCCCCTCCCTTCCTCTCCTTGGGTATATCGTCGGAGGAGGAGGACGAGGACCGACTACCGACTAAGATACCCGACCTCGATGCTCACAATCCGCCCTCTGACGATGAAGGTAAACTGAGGGCCAATTTACACCATCGCACTTGACGTTTGCCTTATCCGATTCGCCCACTATCTGCACGTGATAGAGATTCATGAGGTTTAAAGAGTGTGGGCGCAAATTTACTGCGATAATCGGGTACATAAGAGCACCCGAAACCCGGTCTCAGCTAACAGTCGCTAAGGTCGATAAGGCCCGATTACAGTAGTTACTTCTTAAGGCTGCACCGAGCCTATTGTGCTCCCTCCAATCGTATTTTTTTATTTCTTAACAATTAAACAAAATTTAAAAAAAAAACAAGAATGTCATATTGTAGTTGATTTTCAATTTATCGGGTCACTGCGGATTTATTTTTATAATGTTTGTAGTTATTTCAAATATTATTGATTTTTAAACATGTTACAGCCATGTTGTGCTATTTCGAATCAAATTAAAGATTGCAAAAGTTGTCTCGGGCGGGACTTGAACCCGCACTCTAGCACAATATGGCTGTAACATGTTTAAAAATCAATAATATTTGAAATTGGAACAGGGTGTGTCATCTATATCGTATGAATTCCAGTTGTAATGCTGGACTTGCGGGTTTGTTAGTTCTCTAAAATTTCGTTCTCTGGGTAGTGGGCTCTGTGGCGAAATTGGATAACGCAGTTCCCCGGATGGAAGAGTGTGGGTTCAAGAGACAAATTTTTCAATCTTTAATTTGATTTGTAGTTATTATCTTTAAAACCGCCAAGAGTGGCCACTTTTGCAGCTACACGAATAAAACATGATAATTCGTAATTTTTCGATAAATTGAAAGCCAATCAGGACTACAATGTGAAATTCTTGTTTTTTTTAAATGTTTTTTTAATTGTTTAGAAATAAAAAAATACGATTGAGGGCACCACAATAGGCTCGGTAGGCTCGTAACAGATACATACCTTCCTAAGAAAACGATAAATTTTCATGCTTTAATTACCTACTGCAAGACGGTTCGCGCAAAAATGTATCTAGTTTAGCTTGCCACAGCGATGTTATTACTTCGTACTGCGCGCGCGCCGTATGCGACGTTGCCGTCTGGAGCGAGTGGCGAAAATCAAGCAAGCGCATCGCATTATTCAATTGTCAGCCCGCGAATTTTCAATTTGTAATCCTGTTTAAATAAAATTTCATGAACAATTTAAATACGTGTGTAGAACAGATTGTCAATAATGGAGAAATTGGAACACCGTGCTGTAATTAAACATTAAAAAAAAAGATTAACACCAAAGGAGATCCATGATGACATGCAAACAACATTAGGGGAATCTGCCCTGTCTTATACCACTGTGAAAAAATGGGTTGCAAAATTTAAACGTGGACGAGAGAACATCGAAGATGACCCTCTCTCCGGCCGGCCAATGACGTCTACGACCGAAGAAAACATCGGCCAAGTGTGTGATCTCATTGAAAGAACGTAGATTGACTATCAGAGAAATTTCAGACACTATAGGCATCTCATATGAACGAACGCAAAATATCATTGTCAATGAACTCCGCTTTTCTAAGGTTTCCGTTAGGTGGGTCCCCAGATTGCTTTCAGTAGAGCAAAAGCGAATTCGACTCACGATTTCTCGCGACTGTTTGGAGATGTTCGAGGCTGATCCACAAGGTTTTCTTGAAAGATTTGGCACCTTCGGACTTTCATCTGTTTTCAAACCTAAAAAA
Source organism: Agonopterix arenella (assembly GCA_927399405.1). Taxonomy (NCBI): domain Eukaryota; kingdom Metazoa; phylum Arthropoda; class Insecta; order Lepidoptera; family Depressariidae; genus Agonopterix; species Agonopterix arenella. The sequence goes on from OV656710.1 coordinate 9,368,133, forward strand.
ACACCTCGGTGGCCAGAAATTTTCATCGAATGAAGAGGTTGAAGCCGCAGTAAACCTGTATTTTGAAGACCTTGAGGAATCTTTTTTTAAAACTGGTATGGAAGTTTTGGAAATCAGGTGGAAGAAGTGCATAGAGCTAAATGGAGACTACGTCGAGAAATAAAAATATTTTTGTATGTATTTTATTCTGTTTTCTTGAATAGGCCGCGAACTTTTCAATCCACCCATGTACACACGGAAATATACATGAAAACAACATAATAGACAATTACAAAGGGCGAGCTTATCTCTAAAGAGATTTCTTCCAGCAAACCCGAGACAGGCAAAGTAAGACCTACGGCAAAGTGAAAAGAACACTGGGCAAAAATGTATGGCCACTGGTCCAAGAGCCCCCCGCTATGACACAGGTAGGGATAGTTAGAGTTAGAGGATACCCAAACGTACATGGCACCCAAGGGACATCAAAATATTTTCGAGGAAAAAAAGATACAGGGTGTTTTATTTTGACGATGTCGTTTTAGGGGGTAGTCGTTTTGATTTTATGGCCCCGAAAGGTGTAATGTCTTTCGGGGTGATCAAACACTTAGCTAAAATTACTAAAAGTTATTATTAAGCATGCAAAAGTAATAAATTTCAAGATCAAATAACGATTTTCTCGTTTCAATTGTTATGTGTTTTGAGGGCTAAAGATTCTTTTGCATTTATAATAGTAAAAAAAAATACTATCCACATGACACAAGGAATTCAAGCAACAGATGTTAATAGCGGCTAAATGCTAACATTAGTATGAAAAACCGCTAAACAAAACAGCGTGTATCCCTCAAAAAGATATTGGTGCCGCATATAAAAAAATGTTCTATATTAAACCCCCTCTCAAACGTAGTATGCCACCTACCTCCGCTCCGCTTCGATCTGGTGGAAACCGGGTGCTAACGGTACTTTTATCTGATCCGAATTAAATCCGATTTAAAAACTTGTATGTCAATTCCCACCACCCACCAGAAAGATTGGCTTACTGTTCTCGATGCCGATTCCTAACAGTTTACGAAAAATGTCATTCATTTACGGGTTTATCTATGATTTAATGTAAAAACTAAGCCAATGTTAACTTTTACAGGATCCATAAGCGAAGACCGCGACAGCATAGTGTCGTTCAACCCAATCAAGGAGTTGGATCCGGAGCCGCTGTCGACCACCCCCTCCCCCTACCTCAGTCGAGAGTTCTACCTCGAGTGTCTCCAGATATCTGTCCAAAGGGTAAGAGATTGGTTTTTACTATTCGAGAATATGGTGATTCGTTTTTGACCATCAATCCAGCCACAGACTGGATAAATATTAAAGACATCTCCATTATGCAGGTTTATCTAGAGCAGATGGATATCTTTTTTTTAGATTGCTGACTTGGGGACCTACCAGGAACAGTAAGGAAAAAAAATGAAAAAAAGTATTTTTATTTAGATTAACTTAAAATGATCCAAACAGACACCAATCGGACTGGTTTTTGGTTTTTATTGTTGAGAGAGTACAGATAAAAACTAAACAAGCGGCATAAATAAAATAAAAAATGCACATTGAAAAAGTAAAAAAAAAGTTATGTGTCTGATAGAGGTATAAAAAAAGTATTTTCTATATAATACTGCTTTGTAACTGAATACATTTGAAAGGACTGGAATGTCAGCGGCAATGTATGACAGCTGGGCATAACTGATGCATACAAAGGTGACATTAGACATATGTGCCATGTTTAGGCTTTGTTCTTGTATGACATGATATGGTTATAAAAACTCATTGTTTGTACTACAATTTAATGTTTATAGTAGTCGCATAATTTATGACGAAGGGATTTCAATCGTGAATTTTTATGTTTTTTTATTTAATGTCTTCCTTGTTTGATACCACAGAGAGCGAGAGAAGCGGAGCGTAAGAAATTTCCTCAAATGGACAAGATAGGGTCGGACATATCGTCGTCGGAGGACGAGTTGCTCACCGGGGAGGAGCCGCGCCGCTCCCCCGCCGCCCCGCCTGACACCCGTGACCTGGACAACCTCGACGACGACCAGGTGACTATATCCGTAAAACATATTCGCTGTGTGCGCGATATTCCGAACCCGTAGATGTTAGTAACCTAACATCCTAAGTGTTTAAAAACTTAAAGGAGTGAGGAACATTATCGATTTAAAAAATATTATAATACTTACCTAGTAGCTGGCTTGTCAGTAATTCTGTTTGGTTGAGACCATCACCCAGTATAACTGTATTACACTTGAGTATTTATTAATAACTATTGTACGGCGGCAGATGTCGCTGTCGTCGCTGTCGTCGACGGAGGCCAAGATAGAGGAGCAGGTGCCGGCGGAGGCGTACTTCTACCCGCCCGCCGCCGCGCCCGCGCCCGCCCCGCTACCCTACTACCAGCACATGTGGCCTCCCACTGGTACCACCTCCTTACATGACTTATTCCTAATTTAGACTAGCTATTGTTTGTATGCAGGATATTTTAATGGTTCCATATCTAAACGATGCCAATATCAATAAAGTGCTGTATCTTTTGATCGATAGTAGGTAGCCGGATGAAATTTTGACAGAATATGTATTATTATGTTGGATTTTGTAACAAAATGCAAGGAACTAGTTTTTTTTCACAATTTTTTGTTTCTCTTTAGTATCGAACTTAGTGTGATTATGATTATACTCTAAAGTAAAATAACAAATGATATAAATCAGCCACTATTCGCAAAGGCTCGCCCTCCGGAGTCCGGAGAAATTGAGGTCGTCTGCACTGGTTGCGTTGGTTAGTTTTTTAGGATACATCCTAACCTCAGCGTACCCTCGCCTTTGTTTTTATCGGACTACGAGGACACAAAGAGGTTAATCTTACTAATTTGTGTGTTGTTCGACGTCACCAATGAGGGTTATGTTATAATGTATTGTGTTGCACAGCGTACCCGCCGCCTGGTTACCCGGCGCCGGATCTCTCGCTGGCGTACGGCGGCGCCTTCACCGCGCCTCCCCTGCTGCCGCACCACTACCAGCCCTTCACCGAGCCCGCCCAGCCTGCGCAGGTTACCTTTTATTATTTCTATTATCTCTGAATAGTATAAAACAAAGTCTCTATCCGCGTCTGTCCTCAGCATTTCTGTTTCTCCACTTACTTGTAAACCATGCGACGTATTTTAATACGGTTTTCACTGTCATTTTGGAGAATTCCTTCCGGAAGGTTTTAATAATATAATTATTTACGTATATTATAGATCCTTACAAGGTCGCTAGATGATTATACCTATTATAATATTGACATACAAATATTTTAGTATAAAAAGCTTGTTAGTTTGACTGTTACCTGAAATAACAGTTGTACAAGGTACCTTTATTTTTTTGTCTCCTTTGCAATTTTTTAGCTTCAAAATATTTTTGCTTAGTTTTGCATAGCTTTAAGCTGTCATGAAAATATTCCAACCCGCAATCTGCCTGTGCATAAATCATAGAATAGATATAGGTAACCTATATCTATTCTCGATTTATGCACAGACAGATTACGGGTTGCCTTTTATAAAAATAATAGATCTGGGGTGCGAAATTTGAATGTCACCCGAGGGGAGCTTGAACGGTTTTTATATCTCATACAAAAGCCTTCCCATACCCATGAGTTCAATACGCGTGGGAAGGGGCACTCGTATTGAACTCATAGGTTGGAAATTTTAGTCACCGGGAAGATTAAAAAATGCGAACTTTGGGAAATCGGTGAATATCTGCCATTTTACTCAGCCGGTGACTTTAAAAAATCGCACATCTGAAAAGATCTAGTCGCAAACCATGAAACGTAATTTTCCTATAACACTTTAATTCCTTTCAATAAGCATTTCAAACTTATTTTTCGTGCAGGAATGCGACAACCCTCACTATCCAACAATAAACAGCGTCATAGAGCGGGTCACGGCTGAGCTGAAGCACATTCTGAAGAAGGACTTCAACAAGAAGATGATCGAGAGCACCGCCTTCAAGAGCTTCGAGCAGTGGTGGGACGAGCAGAGTCGCAAGACCAGGCAGACCAACAAGCCTATCAAGGAGGAGGGACAACCGTTACAGGTAACTTTACAGTACTCTTGTAGAATATAAAATAGATACATCTTTTTTGGCTGCAGGTGCAGAAATCAACAATCTATATAAGGCGAAATTGATATCATTGTCATCAACTAAGTGTGGTTTTACAGTCACGCTTACGCCGGTGCGGGTGGTAAGCGACGCGGGTCACGAGCTAGGTGTTGCCTTGTATCGTTTCTCAGTGAAAATTGATCCGCGACAGACAATTTCATAGTGCGAACCGCGCGCTTACCGCCCGCGCTGACCAAAAGCGTGACTGTTAAACCACACCAAGAGTATACCCATCAAACTGAACAATTTTTACTATGGGAGCAAATCGATCGTAGCAAAAAAACGCCGTATTTGAGTCGAATAGGCGTTGCAGTTTAGTATGCAACAACTGATTTTTATTGTGAAAGTTGTTCGGTTTGATGGTCTGAAGCACCCGCTTAAGTATGTAACGTATTTAATTTTACACCCTGTTATAACCTCAGTGTTCTTTTAACTAGCTTCAACATATAACTTTTATTTGTCACTTTATCCAGGACATCTCAAACAAGAAGGAAGAGACAGTAGACTCAATAAAGTCTATAATGGAGTCGCGCGAGCTCGGCCTCGACCTCGGCGGCTACACGACGGGCATCGGCCTAGGCCTCCGCGCCACCATCCCCAAGATGCCGAGCTTCAGGCGCAAGCGCAAGATACCCTCGCCCGTCCTCATGGACGAGGACTCCTCCAAACGACTGAGCGATCAGGTATGTCCTTTATCATCATCAGCCTATTTGCAGGGTGTAAACACCCTAGTAATATTTAAAGGGTTGGTTTAGACCATAATACTAAATAACTCACTATGGAGCCAACATAGAAGTTCCATTCGGTTCGGGTGTAAAAGATAAGAACATGATAGAACTTTGTATCATACACCACTGCTTACTGTCGTCGCTGCTCTCATCCATTCCTTCCTATTTATTTACATAAATGATATAAATGAAATAACCGATGTAACACGACTTCACAGGAGGAGATGGTGCAGAACTCTGACGAGGAGAAGGAGGTACCGGAGGGCAGGAGTCCTGGCAACAGGATGACCGGCTCCTACCTGTCCAGGAGTCGGCGGCGGCAGTCCAGCAGCTCCTCTAGGTTTGTGTTGTGTTTCGATTCCTGGGGCTAGGAGTCCTGGCAACAGGAGGCAACGACGGCGGAGGGCTTCCCGTAATAAACGTTCATTTTTATGGGCGGACCCGTCGGTCAATATGTCCCTTGCAGTCTCTGTTTGTGGCTAGAACACTAAACTATATCTATAATCGTTATTTATGTATTTTTTTGCAGATCGGCGTCGTCATCATCGTCGAGCCGGTCGTCGTCCGAGTCAGAATCAGAGCCGGAGAGGAAGGGTCCTGCGCCGCGAATATACTCCGACAGCGAGGACGGCTCGGATCTCGACGATGCCGAGGTTACTATTTTATTACTTAACACTTTCGCTGCTAAGCTCAGAACAATGATCTTTGCGCAGTGCTAACACTGTGGAATGCAATACAATTCTGACTCACCGGGCGAGTCATGCGCACTGCGGCCTATTTGTTGCTGACCTACGACGTAGGTCGTCAGCAGTAAAAGTGTTAAGGCCCTATGGTAGGTCGAAACACCTTGGCATGTTTTATTTTTCGACTAGATTTATACAATTTCGAATATTTTTGATTTTTTTTTTTATTGCGGCTTCAAGTCCCGCCCGAGACAAATTTTTCAATCTTTAATTTGATTAGATTTATACAATTTATCGAAACCAAAGTCATACCTCAGTATTTTTGGATAGCTTATCATATATAGTGAAATCATTAATTGAATATACGATTGGAATTACTTCACTCAATAGAAAATCGTCACAAAGATGACGTATTTTCTTGTATTTTTAAGCATTTTTCTCATTTTAGAAAAACCTAAAATAGTTTCAGATTTTCGGTATTTATACTCACATATTCACCACTAGTTTATCTAGTGAAATCATAAAAAAAGCCTATAAAAAGTACTTTTGTTAATTCTTCTTAATCGAAAATACGGCACACGCACGCACTTTTCGGAGGGCTGGGCAATCGCGTTTCCCATAGAAAATATTCGTCTGAACCTATGGCCCCTTAACACGTCCCCTGTCCTGGTGCCCCCAATGGTGGGTCACGCAAGTGCACGCCATCAGTCCGTGCTCCCACAAATGCACCCCCCGCCCACCTTGTCACAATGTAAATGTTAATATTAATTTTTTCAGCTCAAGGTTATATCAAACAAGGAGAGGTTAAGGAAAGTATACTCATCGTCATCGGACAGCGAAGAAGAACTTAGCAGACGAGGTAAGTGCATTGTACTTACACAATATAGGTACTAATACTCTGTGGTTGTAATGAAGAGATCCGCAGAAGAACCAGAGTAACTGACATAGCCCAAAGAATTGCTAAACTAAAGAGGCAGTGGGCTGGGCATATTGTTAGCAGAACCGATGGCCGATGGGGCCGAAAAGTTCTCGAGTGGTGACCGCGTACCGGAAAGCGCAGCGCGGGTAGGCCCTCCACACGGTGGACTGACGACTTGGTGAAGGCGGCGGGAACCCGTTAGATGAGGGCAGCGCATGAGCGATGAGGATCGCTATGGCGATCCTTGGGGTGCCCTATGTCCAGCAGTGGACGTTCATCGGCTGAGATGATGATGATGACTCTGTGGTTGTAAGATACGCTTTCTAGATGACATCCCATATCAAGGATACGATTTATCACCAAATGAATAATACTAGAATTTTCGTATTTTGACGCATCGACGAACCCTAGACATTATACTACCGAGAAGACTAATACAGTGTGTAAATGAGAAGACGGTCGTTTAGAGCTTAAACACCAGTGCAGAAAAGAGCTTGAAATAAAAACAAAAAAATATATAAAAGCAAAGCGAAAAGTTCTAAAACTGTTGAACCAACCAGAGTGTCTATTGCACTATGATTATAGGATGGCAGAACTTGTGTTTAGTTAGGTTTTGTTGAATGACAAACCGCTACCGCACTCCGCTAGCTCAACGACCCAAAGTATTTCTTAGCCTCCGAAAAGAAAGAATGCTTCTCCCGATCCTGCGCCACCTATCGCGTGTAGTTGTAACCACTGAATTTTATGCAAATAAATACTAAATTGATTGATTGTCTCGTCAATGATGTTGTCAAAGTTACAAAAGAAAATGTCCGGAAAAATTATGAAATTGAAGAACTCTTATATCTTTATATAAGAGTTCTTCAATTTCATAATTTTACCGGACATTCTCGTTTGTAACTTTTTTAAGAAGGTAATGTTTTTTTTAGAAAAAACGCCGATCCCGCCCGTGGAGGCGTCGGACGACCGGCTGGGCTCGCCTATCCTGTCCCCCGAGGAGGAACCCAAGGACCACCTGCTGGACAGGGTCTACTCGGACTCCGAGGAGGAGAGGGAGTACCAGGTTACTACATTATGTTTAACAAATGTGGGCGCCTAAACCGCTGAAGATAGAAACATGCAATTTTGAATATATCTTCTCCAGAGGAAAGGATTTTTCGAAAATCGACCCTACCGGGTAAACCACGCGGATGGAGCTCGTTTTTAACTGATAACTGCGCATGATTTGGAATTTGTAAAGGTTTTCATTGAAAGCTTTTAAATTTACTTAGAATAATATTTAGTATAAACTTGTCGTTATTTAATTCCACAGGAGAGAAGAAGACGGAACACAGAATATATGGAACAAATCGAAAGAGAGTTCCTGGAGGAGCAGAGAAAGAGTATGGGCTTAGATGCGCGCCCGCAGCCTGAGAAGCCGCCGGATGAGAGGTAACATACGACAAGGTTTTAGAAATGATTTGTATTTTTTAAATTTCGCCATTTTATAGAAATTCGGTATCAAAGAGAAAATCATGTTTTTTTCTACTAATAGAAATGTAGAAAATGTGAATTTCCATTTGAGCGTAGGCGTTGACGGAACGATATATCGTAGCGATATTTTTGAAATCAATCAGCGTCGCGGTGGAATTGCGGCGATAGCGTTCAGTAAAAATCGTGGTAATTCAGTTGCGACATCATGGCGGTCCAGTTGCGAAGCCGTTGCGGTACAGTTGCGAAAGCTACGCTCAAAAATAGCTTATGTAATATGGCTCTTAATTATCGATTTGCTGAATTATTCACGAAATAGCTACCGATTCGTGAAATAACCAATTCTGAAAATGCCTAATTAGCGAAATGGCTAACTTAGAAAAATGTTCTCTCATTTTTATTCATTTATCACTACAATATATTTTCAGGTTTTACGTTCATTATCTAACATTCAATAATGCTCCCGAGCTGAGAAACATTAGATTCTTTCTATAAGGAAAAAATATTACCTACGTTACTAACATACTACGACAATTATTTACAGTATACAAGAACCCAAAGCTGAATCACGAAGTAGTCCTGTCAAGAACCATCGTAAATCACCGGAGACTATCAAACCGGATACGGAAGTCGAAGAGGGAGAGATCACGTCAGAGGAAGAGACCCTCAACGTCCGGCGGAAGAAGGAGAAGAAGCATAAGAAAGAGGAGAAGAGGCAGAGGGTCGTGTCACTGACGAGTGAGCAGAGTAATACGGACGCTGTCAGTGTCAATGGCGTTAAAGAGGTTTGTGTTGCTATGTATTTTAAATTTAAACCAAATGGGACCTTATGTCTTTATATTAGGTGTCGCTTTGTGCAAGCAGAAGTCAAACTGTCATTAAAGAGTATACTACTGCTCAGTGGTAATGTCAACTTGAGAGCGAACTAGAAGTTTGACGCATTCTGTACGTTCGCACGCATAGCATGATAATACAAGGTGTCCCTGATGTGGTGGTCTAAAATGGACAAGGGGGTAGTGGAGATCATTTCCAACAATTTTGATCTTATTGAAAATGGTCTCGTTTTAAAGGTACACCTTTAAGGAACTCGAAATTAAAATAAAAAGTTAGAAATGTTTCATCATTTTTTCAAAATTCGTATTTTTGTAGTGACAAGTCTACTTTTTGTCAAAAAATTAAAAATTTAGTGTAGCTTTTGAACCGTTCATTTCCGGACCTATGTGTATGGGGTCAAAATTGTTGGAAATGATCTCCACTACCTCCTCGTCCATTTTAGACCACCACTTCCGGGACACCCTAATAGTGTGGTTATACCTTATGCTCACGCCTGGAATCCCCGCGGGGGTGTTGGGATCTGCATTCTCAAATCAAGATAATCTGCTAGAGGTGGTCTCATTGTACGATGTTACACAGAATAGATAATAGTATTGTAGTAGGTATTACCTACTTACAGAACGGCCACTCCCTGCCCGTCCCAAACTCAGGTACCGCACCTCATCCCGCACTTCAGAGGTAAATTTAGAGGAGCCGAGCAAGAAGCACATTCAGCAGGCGCGCGCGTGCGATCGAAGATGGCTTCGACACGATCTTGTTTCTGTAGCAGTTCTGTTCCAGCATCGTGGGACCGTTTTTTAGAATGCCGGGGGTGTGTTGTGGTACTCAATACCACAGAAAAGAGAACCACTAGAAATCGAATGAGGACTATTTAGTTCGAGAACTAGCGAGACCAAAAAAAATATCGAATTAACTCTATATACATAAGTCTTATGTTATGACTGACCCTTCAAAATCTTAAAATTGTCATGTGATTATGGTATATCGACCATATCAGTGGCGCGCTACCTTTGGTATGTATGCCGCGAATGCCGATCCGCGCGATGAAACAATTGATTTGTGTTGTGTCTGTAATTCCCGGCATGAGAGAGGTTAAGGAGAAGCCGGGTTCAATCTTCTATGCTCAATATTATATAACTAACTGAAACATAAATGATCATCGCAGCAGGTCAGCAGCGCCGTATCGGAGACTTCGTCGCCGCAGTCGCAGGCGTCGCAAGCGTCGCAGGCCTCCCAGGTGGCGCTCGACCACTCCTACTGCCGCCCGCCGCCCGACATCGACGAGCGAAGACCCTCCAACCATCTGCAGCACGACCACGGTACTGTTCTATTACATTACTGCGATAAAAATATCGCTGGAGTGACGAAGTATTCTGTACAGGACTGCTATTCAAAAATTCCAAACATGTTATACAAAAAATTGGCCTACCATACCTACCTCCAAAGTCAACAAAGGTAAAAATGAAACGTTAAAAGAAACAGCCTGTATAACACGAAAACAATAGATTATAGTCTATCGGTTGTCGACTAAGTGTGCGTTCGAGAGAACGTAAGTGAACCAACACTCACGCTATTTTGAACGCCCGCTTCGCATGTCTCTGCAATCGTTTAGTGGTGCATAAAACTTTTGTGTATGTACGATTGAGAATGGCCACTGACACTGAGCATGAATGTATAAAATAATAACGAGTATAAATTAGTTATTGTTGAATGTGTCAGGTTACACATGGATTGCAGAACCGGAAAGCGAGACGCCCATGGAGCCGATGGAACCCGAGCCGGAGCCGGAACCGGAGGTCAAGCCGAAGGAGAAGACCAAGCGCCCGTACAAGCGCAAGTACGAGACCAAGAAGCTGGCCGAGATACAGAACAAGTAAGATTCCCTCTTACTACTTTAGGATAGGTTAGGATAGGAACACATTCAGCTGAGAAATAGCGGGTGCGCGAATGGAGTACTGCCCACTTGGTTGAATTTTAATGGACAGGCAAGGTTTGGAACTCTCTCCTTGCGTCTGTCTTTCCAAGCAAATACAATCAAGATATTTTAAAAAGAAGAGTTCATATGCTTATTCTGGGTGAGCGCGTTACATCCTCTGCTTCATCTACAATTTCGATCAGGTGAGCTAAAACAGCGCAAGCTCACATTAAAAAAAAATTAATCAATAAAAACTGCTCGAACATTTTTCCGCTAGATGTGCGCTGACCCTTACATTATCAAAACAACCTAATACCTATTTCACCTTTCACAGACTGTACGAACCCCGAGAGGACTACGACCAGCTCCTACACCCGAACGTAACGTTCAAGCCACGCGACATAATGGCTGAGATGCAAGTAATGTACGAGTTCCTCACTCGGGGCATCGACCGCGAGGACGTGGAGTACCTGCGGAGGGCGTACGAGTCCCTGCTGGCGGAGGACGCGCAGGGCTACTGGTTGAACGACACGCACTGGGTCGACCATCCCCCCACAGACGTCTGCTACAGCCCGCCCAAGAAGAAGTCCAAGAGGCACAATAATATTTATGAGGATTTGCAGGTGAGCTTCACGTCAGCCTTGTATCATTCCCAGTACTACGGCAAAGGGTGTATAGTTGTTAGTGCACCACGGGCCAAATGTGGATTATTGGAATTTACATTGTTATTCTCTGGCCCTTATCACAGTTTTTTAGCGTCGGCGCGATATGGAATCCTCTTTATCTCTAATAGTCCTCATTTCAGCACCAACTTCTTTCTCGCACATGATTATCATCTTTCACAACCATCCATCTTTTCTTTGGTTTTTTTCTCCTACCATAGTCCATCCATATTCATACTTAACACTGCGTCTCTCCTCATCACATGGAGTTCTTTTTCATTATTTGAGAGCAGTCAGTATTACCTACCTACATCATAATTACCAACCGGAACTGACAACCGGTGGGTTGTCAGGGTTCTGGAGTGGAGACCGCGAACTGGTAGACGTAGTGTGGGAGGTCCTGCTGCCCGCTGGACAGACGACCTAATAAAGGTAGCGGGGAGCGACTGGATGAGGAAGGCCGAGGACAGAGTTTTGTGGCACGCCTTGGGAGAGGCCTATGTCAAGCAGTGGACGATGATAGGCTGATGATGATGATGATGATCATAATTACCACTCCCAATTTTGCATCCCACTCTGTCATTAATCTAGTTGTAACAAAACATGCTAGTAATATTTAAAGGGGTGGTTTGATGGGGACCCAACCCTTTAAATGTAACAGTGTTTTGTTACACGTGTATATCTATCTGCCCGCCTAGCTAGCATGCCACCCACGACAAAGCGTTTAAACGAGAAAAATGTCATGCGCGCTCTTTCTGGCCTACGTAAAATAATAAAGATGGAGGCACATCTCGAGTTTTGTCGTTTTCTCGGGGGTGGCATGCTAGCTAGGCTGGTCACGGAAACTAACAGCATTACTAAAAACTTACTAATACATCTTTAACAATTGAAGGGTCACTCGAGTGGTTCTGCGCGGTCGGAGGGCTACTACAAGATGGACACGCGGCTGAAGACCAAGTACAAGTACCACCACGGGCGCAGCTCGGCGCTAGCGCTAGACGCGCCGGCGGCAGAAGATAAGGCGGCCAAGGCCTCCAAGATGTCCAGGGAGGCGCGCTCCAACCAGCGACGTTTACTTACTGCTTTCGGTATGCTTTTATACAATACAGTTTTTTTGGCAGGTTGCGGGTTCAAGTCCCATCTGAGACAACATTTTGTAATCTTTAATTTTACAATTTTATTTATACATTTGCCTAATCATTAGGTGGCGTCGCTAAATCCTAAAGCAACTGTATCTGATATAATACACAATTTATAGTACACTGATCATAACGGTCCATACATTTGAGACCAGTAGGTGCTGCAGTTGCTGCTATGTAAGGACATGGCGATCATAAAATAACTCTTTTTTTATTTGTCCAACAGGTACAGATACGGATTCAGATCTGCTAAAATTCAATCAACTCAAGTTCAGGAAGAAACAACTCAAATTCGCCAAATCCGGTATTCACGACTGGGGTCTCTTCGCTCAGGTAAACATTTTACCCTTAGATTTCCCTTTTAATTCCTTGATCACATACAAAAAGATAAAGGAGAAATAACCTTATATCTGATATTGTGAACTATATTACCAGAAATAGAAAATGAACTATCTACGCTCTCTTTCTAAGTCTCTATAAGAGAAAGGGACGTTTAGACTGGGTTTATTTTTCATTTCAGGTAAGGGCAAGGTAGCGTAGCTTTGGTAACTATAGTCGTGTTGCAGGTTCTACAGTGAAGCTATTTAATTTAGAGCTGCCTTCAGATTATGCTCCGTCCGTGTGCCAATTTGTGTAATGTCTAATAGTGAGAGATCGACGGGTTAGTGACAGTGAGAAATATACTCGTACATTGTCATCACACTTTCACTTAATTTGTTATAAATTGTTTGTCTCATTCGGCTAAAATGTATGTCTTCTCATCTTAGATTACTGTGTATTTAGTTCAGTGTTTAGATTATAAAAAAGTTCGGAGGCTGTTAAGAAAGGTTGTCTACAATTTTGTATTCATTGAAATACTGTTAAAACAGAAAAAAAAATACATAGAGTACGGTAACTATATACAGTACGAACAAAAATTTTTCACCATTTTGCACCGGCGGTCACGCCGCCTCAATATGGAATTTTCCACTGGAGTGCGATTTTTAAAAGTCATACGTTGAAATACGCAATTCAAAAATAGCACTTCAGACAAGAATTCGAAATCATGAGTGAGAATGCACTATGAACTTCATTCTTTCAACGTATGACTTTCAAAAATCGGACTCCAGATATGTGCGTTACATACGCAGACGTCATTAGATTGTCTTCGTGCAGAAAACTTGACCGCGGCAGCCCGGTAAAAATGTCCCTAGTCTGCGCAGCCCAAGTTTTCAGTATGACATCACATATCAATCGGTAGTACGTGGTCCAGCCTTTCGCCAACAGTGCATAAGAAACCTCACCAGTTATCTTGTTCAATACCCTCACAAAATGTGGTAGGCAATTACGATGTGACTAGATTACTTATGTGATAATGTTCAAGATATTTTTTATGATAATTAATTAAATGAACTGTGTCATTGTAGGAGCCGATAGCAGCGGACGAGATGGTGATAGAGTACGTGGGGCAGATGATCCGGCCGATAGTGGCGGACGTGCGGGAGGCGCACTACGAGGCGACCGGCATCGGCAGCTCGTACCTGTTCCGCATAGACCTCGACACCATCATCGACGCGACCAAGTGCGGCAACCTGGCGAGGTTCATCAACCACAGCTGCAATGTGAGTTATCTTGTACAACAAGCCGAAACGATGGGTGCAAATAAAGAATATTTATGTTTTGTTATGTTCTTTGTGCCCAAAAGCCAAAAAAAGTATTAAAGAGCAGCCGATGCGTCTCCACGAGACCACTGGTGACCGTAGAGCTAGCAGCTTCCTTGGCCAGCTAATGTTCCTGTTCTATTTATACAATGTCCTGAGAATTAAGGCTAAAACAAAATCTTATATAACCAATACGTCTTCCACAGCCAAACTGCTACGCCAAGATAATAACGATAGAATCACAGAAGAAGATCGTGATATACTCGAAGCAGCCCATCGGCATCGACGAGGAGATCACCTACGACTACAAGTTCCCGCTCGAGGACGAGAAGATCCCCTGTCTGTGCGGCGCGCCGCAGTGCCGCGGCTTCCTCAACTAGCCTGACTCCGCGAAAACCTACCGTAGCGTACTTGTGTACTTGGTTGTACAGATCTACTACTATAACATGACCCGCGCCACTAAATATCATCATCATCATCAGCCTATAAACGTCCCACTGCATGGCACAGGCCTACCCTCAGGGAGGGTGTATGCGCTGCCCAATGCGGATTGGTAGACTTCACATACACATCAGAATTTCTTTAGCAGTGTATGCAGGTTTCCTCACGATGTTTTCCTTCACCGTTTGAGAGCAGTCGATATTACGTACATTGGGTTAATAAATGTACAGAAGTAAAATTAATTGCGTTATAAGAGGGTGCTTCAGACCATCAAATTGAACCACTTTCAATATGGGACCAACAGTACAGATCATTCAATAATTATAACCGTTCTATCTTGATTCACGAGTTGCGCTCCAAAACTCAAATAGCGGACGTCGGAGAGAAAAGCGCCAAACTTAAATGGCAGTGGGCCGGTCATGTCTGTCGGAGGCATCCTGAGAGATTGGCTAATCGGTTCTGGACCAAAATTTATGAAACAGCAATTTGTTTATTTCATAGTTTGTCATAGTAAAAGTGGTTCAGTTTGATGGTCTAAAATATGTAACGCATTTACGTTTACACCCTGTATATCCTACCAGAAAAACAGCTTCATGTAACATTGCGGCGGCACCAATATGGGTAGCGTTCGGCAATACGCGAACTATCACGTACGAGAATGAGCGACAATTTGGTAAAAACATCGCTGCGTACATTTTATTCTGTGCTCGCTACTCTAAAAAGATACAAGTTTTCAAAGTATTTACAAGTCTCACATCACACTGATATATTGCTCGACTAGCGGTGTCACTAATTGGCTTATCGATTCAATCGGTATCGAATCGGCATTGTGTTTTCGGCAGTTCTTAGCTATTCTGCTTCCTAATCGAATCAAATCAAATAATTTATTTCAGACAAGATGTCCATATAGTGTTAGTATACATTTATCTTACAGCTAGTGTTAGTAACAAAAATGTTATTTTATTCTATTTCAAAAATCCGGCATGGAGCTTCACCCAGTGATGCAACAGCGGGGAGTCCCACCGGTCTTTAAATACGCTCAGGTGATCGCTAGAGCTGGCTCGGAGCCTGCCCAACATGGAGTCGCACCGTTTTCTCAATATATCATAGAAGTCGACCGTGTGCGCCTCCGCAAACATTCCCGACGCACTACAATGCCGTGCCAACCAAATCAGTATCCTGAATGCGTTATTATACTGTACTGTACTGTACTGTTAATATTAAGTTAATCTTCAGAAAATGGTTTATTTGAAAATGGATTACAGAATCAAAATATTACATAAAACTTGCCTAGTACAGTCATAGAAACCTACACATACATAATAGCCACATTATTACCGTGGGCTATGTTATCGTAGTAGATCTCTACCACCCTACAAATTGATAACTTTTGTAAACAAAGCTACTAAGAGGTACACGGCAATCTTTGCTTACATCACGGTTGTCTATTGCTTGTCCTGTACTTGCTGTGAAAATAAATGATGTGAACGTAAGTAAGGTACGATTTAGACCTACCGATTCGTATCGGCCCGGCCCGGACGGCATTTTTAATGCGGCAAAGGATATTGAAATGTGTAAACAGGAATTACAGTTCATATTTGCATGAAACTTATGCATATTGTCTCCGTTCGCATTCCGCGATGCGTCGCGACGGCCGTACGGCTGCCTACGGATTCCACGACATATAAGCGGCTCCGTTGACATGCGATCGACTGCCTTCGCGTTGGTTCGATGCCGCGGCACGCGTACGGCTTCGTTCCGGGCCGGGCCGATGCGAGCCGGTAGGTCAGAATCGTTCCTAAGAAGACATGATTGTGGTCTGGTTTAGTTTTTTCCTGTGGTTTATAGAATACCATGTTAGGGTTCTGTCAGTAAATTACTGCTGGACAATTTTATACTATGACCAAATCAAAGTTCGGTTTAGAGAACTGTCTCAAACGAATATGAATTTTAATCGTTTTGTAAAAAGTAATATAATTGTGTGAACGTGGCGTGTGATTGTTTCAAGTATTTAATATGAAACCCAGTGGAGCTATGTAATTATTAATTTACCATGAAAATGAATCGTGTATTATATTGTAACAGTACTGCGACAGTCTTTTCATGGCGGCCGCCGATCGATGTCCTGTACATGCTATGTATTTGTGTTGTATATTATTTGTGAATAAAGATCTCTGCTATTACGTCAGATTTGTGTAGTACACTTTTCAAGTACATTATCCTGTCTATGGAATTATTTTCGCTAATCGTCTATGGGGTGTTGTTTTTCATTTCCTGATCTAGACACAATCGCCTCGTAATCTCTATAAGAGTATTTTGTGAAATGATAAACTAAAATTGTAATGAATTCGTAATCTTTTGCGAAATTTCAATTTCACTTTATTATGCTATGTAAAATGATTGTAAATAAAAGATTCCATTTTGAACTTTCGTTTTTTTTTCCAATGCCTATAAGGGTCAGCGCACATCTAGCAGAGACATGCTCGAGCAATTTTCATTGATAAATTGATAATGAACTCAATTGAAATAGAGTTGAAAACAGCGTGCAAGAAGTAACGCTAGTAGGCTATTGCCCTCGTGTGAACAGAGCCGCGCCGAGGCAGGACAGTACTGCCATGGCAGTGACCAGGGCAGGGCAGTGAAAATACGGCCGGACAATTTTTCGAGGGCAGTTCGCTTTCCTCTCCTCCTATTTGGGTGATTAATGACACTGCCGAATTTAAGCAGCCGAAAATACGCGTTACTTGATTTTTAGTACTAATCCGCATCCTAGGACACACTCTGCTTCGTCCCAGAGCCTTTGTTTGTGCGGGAGATGCAGGGACTTCGCAACTACATCATGAATTCTACTTCGCGGTAGACTCCGGCACATGAACAACATCGAAATAGGAATTCCGAATATTTACTGTGAAAGTTATCAAAACGAAACCCAAATTATATTTGCTCGTGGACTGAGCAGTCCCGTCCCGCTGCCCTAAGTTTAGTGTGAACACCAACTGAACTGCCTTCCCAACTGAAACCAACCCAAATAAATTTTCTAAATGTTTCGTCCGTTCATGTCAAGGTAATACTATTATTATCTATTCATATGCCCCTCATACGTATTAAATTGTATTATAAGCTTATAAGGGTCAGCGCACATCGGACGGAGAACTGTTCGAGCATTTTCCAGTGCTCAATGAAATGCCGTCCTTATCCAATTCAAATAATTATAAATAGCGTGTGCCAGCCTTAAAGCATTACGGCTCCCGTCTTAGTCGCCCGCTTCCCCGGCCGCGGACAGGAGCCGTGATGCTTTAAGGCGCCAGCCAACGCCGCCGTCCGCTAGGTAAATTAAAACTTGACACTTATTTAAAACTATATTTGAATTGCACTGGAAAATGTGCTCGAACAGTTCTCCGCCAGATGTGCGCTGACCGTAAAACCTTCACCGCGATGCACTGGCTGGTGCTATTTATAATTGCATGACAGATCCCCTCAGGATATAGGAAATAGAATAAAAAATGTTTTCATATGAAAAATATATTATTTAACACAAACAAACATCACTTACTTTATTCTCAAAGGTATTATGAATACACAATTAAAACTAATCTAAACACTAAAGTAATCTTATAAAATCACAGTAAAATAGTCGTAAATAAATATTGTTCATTTAAAGTAAATCCACGGAGTGGTTATGGCAAGTATTATTGATGTTATTTGAAAATCGATGAAACTTTAATCAACACAAATGAGAATTAATTTATTTGCAAAATGAATTAATACCTAAGTACCTATATGGAATGTTACAGTTTATGTCAGTGTTGTTAAAAACAAATGAATTCAGAGAAACATTATTCATTTATGGAAACTTACAAGCAAAACAATGACTAAAGTCTAAAATAAGTACATAACTTATAAAGTTATTATTATTATTACAAAATACTATTAGAGGCAAAAACGCAAAAGTACTGTGAATACTAACAAAATACTTGACTATTCTTATGCCACCAGCCCTTACGTTCTATCGACGACGTCCCTTTCAGGTATGTACATATACATAGGTCAACCTACCGGCCACACGCTTCTTTATAAAAAAATGCAATAATTTAAACCATTAATAATTTGAATGCCTTCAACGCTTTTATAAGCTGTCGTATCTACCTCAAAAATTAACCGGAATTAACACATTAAAGTTGTATAATACATTAATTTATGCGTTTAAAAAATTCTAATTGAGCATTTATTTTAAAGTTAATTCGAGTTCCAAACGAATAGAACTATCTAAGATTATTGGAATCTAACTTGTCTTGTGAACATTTCTGCGCAAATATCAGCTGTTCCTTTAGTTGATTCTGTCCCATTTTGTTCCGTATCTTCACTTTCATCCGAATCGTACTCCGATATCATAGCGGGGGACTTCCTCCCCGACTGACGCTTCAAGCTAACTTCCGCCGTCAGAATCTTTTTAATAACGTCCTCGGGCGACTGATCCTTTCTATTCTTTTTACGTAACTGACGTGCTCTCTTCCTTATATCGGCAAGGAATCCTGTACTTACCTCCACGCTTTCCAAAGAGTCATCCTGCGGCGTCAAATCCGTCGGAGACTGAGCTAAATCCGTTAAAGATTGTCCCAAATCTGATGAAGATCCTTTCGTATCTGATATTGAAGTTGAGAGTGATTCTACGGACGCGCCGATGCTTCGGAAAGCCGCCATTCCCTCGACGACCAAGACCATGTATCCATCATCTGCTCTCGATTGTATTATAACGCCGTTCGGCGCGGTTCCTAGGAGAGAAGGCTCCTTGATCTTGAGGTTAAATGTTTCTGGAATGTAGCAATCTGATGCGGAGGAGGCTAGGGAGGTCGCATCGCAGGTGCAGGGCGGGGATCTGTACGCTTCATCGTTCATGTAAATAATTGTGACCCTGTCCTCTCCCACGATGTACAGGAACGGATTGACAAACTCCCAACCGTGGACGGCTGAACTCCATTTCGGATCTTCGTTTCGTGTCCGTTTTCCGTTCTCATCGACGAAAACGCCGCATTCCGCGTAACATAGGAGTATTTCTGTAGGATTATCGCGTAAGAGTAATATTGCTTTGGGCGGGGAGTGTTTTTTGGCTGCAGCGGCGATGGTGGGGTCGTCCATGGCGAACTGTTCGAGGGCTCCTGCAGGGAGGTTGATCTTGAGAGGTTTCTCGCCGGTGATGTACAGTGACTTGTTAGTGAGTAGGAGGGAGGTCGGGGGGCGGTCGACGGTGAGGGAGCGCGCTACCCTGAACTCGATGGTCGCCGCGTCGAAGCGAAGGAGGAACACGCGCCGCCCACACGCTACTACTGCGCACGGACCTTCCGTTGTCCCGCCAGATATCGCCTGAAACGTAAGGATGAAATAATGTCATTGTAGTTTTTACTATTGGTTATTTACATCATCGCAGATCTAAGCTAGAGAAGAGAAGAGCCAAGCTTAAACAAAAACTGTAGCTAAAGAGTTTAATTATTGAAATAATCAACCTTAGGCACAAAGAAAGCTCAATTTTGCCGTAGTTTTTTCTTGGGTGTTCGCGTGCCATTGTGGATTGGTAGACTTCACATACGCATCCGAATTTCTACTTCAGTGTAAGTAAGCAGGTTTCTTCACGATGATTTGCTTTACCGTTTGAGAGCAGTCGGTATTATGAACATAAGTTAGAAAACATTAGTTACATGGGTTGTCTTCCGTGCGGATTTGAACCCGGAAGCTCGTGATTGAGTGTCTATACCATTCCGCAGCGCGCCACCGCCGCCCAAATAAAAGTATTACCTCAACTAAATGCGGCAGTGTAACATCAGTCAGGCGCATTTTGCGGACTCCGACGCTAGGCTTCAGAGAGTGGTGGAGGGGTCACACAAGATGCCGGAGGAAATGTGTTGTGTTTTTTTTTTTGATAAATTTGCATTGGCCGGTTTTTTTTTGTAACTAGTTGATTATATTATTAACTACAAAGTAACTAAATATTACCTTAACTAAGTGCGGCAGTGTGACCTCAGGCAGGCGCACTTTGGTGACGCCGACGCTGGGCTTCAGGGTGGAGGCGCGGCGCAGCGCGGAGCCTAGCGCGAGCAGGCCGCCGTGCACCAGCATGCCGGCGCACACGACCAGCGCGCGCCCGCCTGCCGCCGCCACGCACTCCACCCTCGTGCTGCTCCCGTGCCGCGGCGGAGACACGTCCGAGTCGAACTCCAGACACACCGGCCCGCGCAGCGAGTGGAGTCCGTCGGTGCAGCCTGGTGTGCACAATATTGTTTTGAGTGACATGGCATATGCGAGGGTGTCGTGTCAGTTTTAGCAAGAATTTTAGGTGAGTTTTTTGATGACATGAAAAATATTTTTTTGGCCTCCAAAACAAGTCAGCTTCATTTATTTAAAAAAAAAATTATTTTTATGAAAACCACTGCGAGTGCGAACCCCCGAAGATATTTTTATTTACAATGAAATAGACTTGAGTAAGCGTCTCCAATACTATGCAGGTATTACAGTAATAACCCAAAAAGACCGAGGCCGAGGATTGCTGTTTTGCGGTGACATCGCTTGACGCTCGGAGATCTAGCTGGTGTGTCTTTCTTTCTTAAGAATTTAGTGAAAAATCAGGGAAAAGATTTCTTTACAATATTATTGATACGGACTTTTTAAAATTAGCGTTTTACTCTTTGTTTAAACCGTATTACTAAGTTCAGCCACACCTTGGGACACTTAGCTGTCATTTCTTACAAATTAAGCATGTGCGATAGTGCGAGCGAGACAGGAACACGACATTGCCTGCTATTTTCTACCACGATTCCTATCAAGGTGGCGAGGTTAAAATTAGATGGCAGGGAGTATCGGTACTGTATGTAATACCATACTATTTCCTATACTGTGCTATAGCGTGGAGAAAATTCAGTGATTTGTTGAAAATTTTTCGATGATTGAATTTCATTGATTTTTAAACATGTTACAGCCATGTTGTGCTATTTCGAATCAAATTAAAGACGCGCTCACGTCCCCTTAAGACGCACCAGATTGAAAATTTCGTTCTCTGGGTAGTGGGCTCGGTGGCGAAATTGGATAACGCAGTTCCCCGGTTTGGAAGAGTGTGGGTTCAAGTCCCGCCCGAGACAAATTTTTCAGTCTTTAATTGGATTTGAATTTCTTTAAGTTTTTTCTTGCCTTGCTGAAATCGTATTACAAAGCTGAGCTTACCGATGGCGAGGGCATTGGGTGCTATATAAAGCGCGGCGATGGGCTGTGCGTCGAGGCGTGCGAGTGTCGCGGGGGTGAAGCCGGCGGGCGCGGGGGGCGCGGCGGGGGAGGGGGAGGCGAGCCGCGCCAGCCAGTAGGCGCGGTCCGCCAGGTTCGCGCACACCACCGCCGCCTGCGCGCCGCGCTCACAGTTCTCTAGCTTTATCTGCAACACGTATCACTGCTATAAACCGAGGCCTTTGACTACTTACATAGGGACGCGTGTAATTCTACTAACAAACATTTCTGCCACTTTTTGCGGGGGGCGAGGTAACATGAAATTCGCAACTTTGGATTTTATTCCCATAAATTTAGATTCTAATTTTGAACGTTAAAAATCATGAAAAGTAGTCTCGCGTGAACCCCAAACGTTCTAAGTTCGAAATTATTGTTTCGCAATTAGACTGTCTCGTTTAGTGAAAAGGTATAAAATTGAATGTAAATGCAGTAATCAAAGGGTGCAAAGTCGGATAGCAGCGAAAAGGGCGCAAAAACAAATTAGCCAATAGCGTAAACGGATTGAAGGTGGCACATCTTGATTGGTCAATATACTGCGCAGGTACATCGGTAAGACTTATAAACCTGGTACTACTGTACTGTAGTTGTCGCCCTGTGTCAGTACCGTGACGTCGCGTCGTACTTATACAGGGTGTAAAAAACACCCTAGTAATACTTAAGGAGGTGCTTCAGACCATCAAACTGAACAACTTTAACATTGGAGTCAACTTCAAAATCGCGAAACAAAAATCACCTGTTTCATACAAAACAGCAATTCCGGCTCGACTCAAATGTATGGGACAGCTGTTTTTTTCTCGATGTTGGCTCCACAGTGAAAGTTGTTCAGTTTGATGGTCTGAAGCAATTGATAAGAGTGAGACGTACAGTGAACGCTCTGTTGGCCTCGTTCTGCGGCAGATTGTCGGCGGCGGGAGAGTGTAGGCGCGCCCTGATCTCCTTGTCGCCCTGCGTCAGCACCATCACGTCGTCGGCGCGGCACACTCGCAGACGATCCCGGCTCCCATCCGACCTGTTTAAACGCACACATTTCGATTTCGATTTAATACATATTTTATTTAACATACGAGCGCTAACCCGCGACTTTGTCCGTACAAATTATATACCAGATTTTAAGTCAGATAATAAGCTATCAAACAAAAAAAGTTTCACCAAAATCGGTTCAGTAGTTTTTGCGTGATGCTCGTTCAAACAAACAAACCAAAAATTGGTGATATCGAATCAGGGATACCTAAAAACCATATCGTAACTTTTTTTTTGTTAATATCTTGAATGTACAGACAAACTTCCTGTTACAATTTTATAATAGTTTAGAACACGAGAAGAGTGAAAACGCTGATTGGAAAATCAGCGCGACATGGAAAATCAAAATAAATAATGTTGAGTAACCAACTCTATAGAAGAACAAATTATAAAAAAAGTTCAAATAAATGATCTAACCATACTATCTGTAAAGTTTTATCCTGAGCACCATCTGCAACATCCAAGCTTCTTTTCCTGAAAAACAAAGTACATACATTGTGTTACAATGCTAAGACTAATTTACAATTAGAATATCCTCTGGTATTTTATTATAATAGCGTATACAGTGCCCCATGAAAGATATGGTGACCTTACTGAGTCGAAAATGTGGGAATACTAATTTATTTTTATTTCTTGTATTGTAATTATGAACGTCACTGATAAGTGATAACAGAAGTGTGTAAAACTAACTATTCTATGATTTACAATTTTACATTATTTTGTCACTGCATAAAATGTTACTGTGTTGTGTGCTTACCCATTGACCGTAATAGCGGATTTAGCGCGCTCTCTTCTAGGTGTAGGCGGGTAACTGGAAACAAAAGAGTTTAAATCATCTGCGCCTCAAAATAATGACTACATTTTATCTTTTATTATGTGTAAAAAAGTGCATACCTGTTTTCACCATTGTGGCCAGCTAATCTAGCGCGTAGTCTCTCCACCTCCTCACGTAGTTCCCTGCGGGAATAGTATAAATACAGGGTGAAATTGATATCATTAGCATCCATTTAAACTAAGAGTATACCCATCAAACTGAACAACTTTTACTATGGGAGCAAACCGATCGGAGCAAAAAAATCAGATGTTGCATACAGTTTTGTTGGGTAGGCACTGAAGTTTAGTATGGTACAGCTGATATTTTTTTTGCTCCGATCGGTTTGCTCCCATAGTAAAAGTTGTTCAGTTTGATGATTAGACTCTTAGTTTTAAAGGATGCTAATGATATCAATTTCACCCTGTATAAATTACAAGTAAAATATACATTTTAACGGGTTTTTACCGCGTTCTCAATATGAGACTGTATTAAGTTACGACTGTTTACGTCCGAAAAAAGGCTCTAGGCAGCGTTTATTCATGAAATAATCACAGAAATAGGCTCATGTGGCTTGCATGGTAGTATTGATGTATCTTTTTGACTAAAGAGTGCTGCTGCATCCACCAGTATACATGTAAACTTACATTCTTTAGTGTGTTTCATAGCATCAAACTGAACAAACTTTCACTATAAGACGAATATTAAATCGCGAAAAAAATGTGTTGTTCCATACAGAAGATGTCAATGACTGCTCGACCCATGGAACGATATACTTTTTCGCGATTTCAATGAAATTCCAATAGTGCGATTCCTATAGTGAAAGTTGTTCAGATTCATGGTCTGAAGCACCTGTAAAGTATGCAACGCCTGAAAAAATGGTTTTATCGACTATAAAAACAGAAATATCAAGTAGTAGTGTTGATGGTAGATACCTGTTAGCGCGTCGAAGCGGCGGCGAGGCGGCCTGCCTCCGCCCCGAGCGGCCGAACAGCTTGTTGCTGAGGGAGCACTTCTTGCGACCCGCCTCCTCCACCTTAGCCTGTCATATCACACAGTATCGTATTAGCATGGAACTGTGATGAATATTAGGGTATCGATTCATGTGGGCTATACAATAAAAGACGCAGGCGAGATAAGCAAGCAAGCAGGCAAGCTGCGTCTTGAAAATTATCTGACAGCAAGTTGACTATTAGCTTGCTTCCACCAATCCGCACTGGTTTCGCGTGGTGGGGTACGGCCCACTCCCTGTTACCGTTATTCGTGAGGGGATTTTGCCCTGCAGTGGGATCCTGCAGGCTATAACTTACTTTAATTAGTTGTAGTAAGGTTCAATTTGAGCGTGATTAATAGTTTTAGGATAGAATGCAGTTTTAAGTCATGATGTTGAGTTAAAAAGGCTGCCAGCACATGACACGACAGGAAAAGTAGTGACCTGTAGGAAGTCGATGAGCTTGGCCTGCTGGCGCAGTGTGGCGTCGGCCTTGGTCTCGCGCGTGCGCCACCACGCCGTGGCCGCCTCGCTCGCCTCCCGCACCGCCGCTATCTCCTCCTGCGACACACAATGGATCAGCCATGACCTTAAACGTAAGCCACACGCTGTGGGTATCAGAGATTCAAGTAGTGTGACCGCAGACCTCGACGAACAATCACGGTAAATCGAAAATATAAATTCAGAGAAAGTCCTAAGGGCTACTACTGTGTTTATCAACAAGTCCGTCGATCTTCCTCCACGGTAGGATGTGACGGTACAGACCTGCGCCTCGGCGAGGCTGGCCTGCAGGCGCAGCGCGTGCGCGTGGTGGTCGTGCGCGCGCGTGCGCAGGGCGGCGCACTCCTCCTGCAGGTCGCGCAGGCGCCGCGCCGCGCTGCCCAGCGCCGCCTCCGTGCCGGCGCGCTCGCTCTCCAGCGTGTCCACGCGCGCCTCCAGCTCCCCCACGCGCGCCTCCCGGCTCTCCAGCCGCTCCTGAACATACAACAATATACACTAAAAAGGCAACAACAGTTGCGTTGCGCATGTTGACGACGTAAAATTCGATTGATCGGCCAATAGCACTTACGCTACGACCGCGTCTCACTGTCTTCCGTCAAATAAACCCAAAATTTCTGCGCATTCAAAGTCAACGCCCATAAACCGTTGCGCGACCTATATAAACATAGCATGAAGATGAAATTCTAAATAATACGAAACATATTCGGAACTCGCACTCTCGAATACACTAGAATGTGAGGCTTAAGAACCCGCCATCAATCAGATGAGGTAGTTTTGTGAATAATGGCCCGTGAATATGTCGGTAAACGGTTTAAGAGAATGCAAACTTTTGAAGTAGATTCATCATACGGACTCTCGTTACTATGATGAACAATGTACGGTGAGCAGCTGCAGCTGGCAGTGCGCGTGGCGGGCCTGCTCGCGCGCCTCGTCGTGCTGTCTAACTAACTATATATAGACACGTACGGTGAGCCGCTGCAGCTGGCAGTGCGCGTGGCGGGCCTGCTCGCGCGCCTCGTCGTGCTGTCTAACTAACTATATATAGACACGTACGGTGAGCAGCTGCAGCTGGCAGTGCGCGTGGCGGGCCTGCTCGCGCGCCTCGTCGTGCTGTCTAACTAACTATATATAGACACGTACGGTGAGCAGCTGCAGCTGGCAGTGCGCGTGGCGGGCCTGCTCGCGCGCCTCGTCGTGCTGTCTAACTAACTATATATAGACACGTACGGTGAGCAGCTGCAGCTGGCAGTGCGCGTGGCGGGCCTGCTCGCGCGCCTCGTCGTGCTGTCTAACTAACTATATATAGACACGTACGGTGAGCAGCTGCAGCTGGCAGTGCGCGTGGCGGGCCTGCTCGCGCGCCTCGTCGTGCTGTCTAACTAACTATATATAGACACGTACGGTGAGCAGCTGCAGCTGGCAGTGCGCGTGGCGGGCCAGCTCGCGCGCCTCGTCGTGCTGCACAGCGGCGCGGCTGGCGGCAGTACTGCGCTCGGCCGCCTGCTTCTCAGCGTCGTTCAGTCGAGAGCGGCACATCTCCAGCTCAGACCGCATGCGTTGCGTTTCCGTCTGAAATCAGAGTACAAAATCAGACACAATCCAAACTATTATAAAACTGTAGCAGAAAGTTTGTCTGTACATTGAAAATATTAACAAAAAAAAAGTTACGATATGGTTTTTAGGTGTCCCTGATTCCATATCACCAATTTTTGGATGTTTTGTCTGTCTGTTTGTTTGTTTGTATTTGTTTATTTGTTTGAACGAGCATAACGCAAAAAAGACAACCGATTTTGATGAAACTTTTTTTTGTTTGATAGCTTAAGATCTGACTTAAAATCTTGTATATAATTTGTGCGGACGAAGTCGCGGGTTAAAGCTCGTACAATATAAAGTTATTAAATTATGCAGTGTTATTGTGGGCGAAAGGCTAGCCACTTATCACATGACACGTCATACTATCCTAAAAGAGATTATGGTTGTGAGTTTATACAGGGTGAAATTGATATCATTAGCATCCGTTTAAACTTCCTTTTTTCCTGGTAGACTCTTAAGTCTACCCACCAAACTGAACAACTTTTACTATGGGAGCAAACCGACCGGAGCAAAAACAATCTGCTTTTGCATACATTTTGATTTTTTATTTGCTCCGATCGGTTTGCTCCCATATTAAAAGTTGTTCACTTTGATGGGTAGACTCTTAGTTTAAAAGGATGCTAATGATATCAATTTCACCCTGTATATATGTAAGAATTGGAACAAATGCAAGAAAATCCTGAAAACTGTCCAGAACTAAATCGATCGAAACTCACTAAGAAACCGTATTTTCATACGAGCAAAGAATTTAACCCTCTCTATTAGATTTAAATCCTAAACTCACTGCTAAGTCCTTGTTCTTGATCTCATGTATATCAGCCAACCTCTCCAAGTCGGTCAACTGGTCCTCCATCAAGCTGCAAGCCTCTTGCAGCGCCTTATTGTTCTGAAACAAATAAACATCACTTTGATTACATTCACTATTTAACAAACAAACAAATCACAATAACAGCCGGACGGCCCGGCCGTATTATGACGACACGATACTGCTATGAGGAGTCCTCATTAAGAACACAACATTGCCCATAGCTGAACACATACTTAAGCTAATGAACGTCGGTACGGGGTTGTTAGGAATGTTATTTAGGGTTTTTTGTCTATATCGATCACTAGTGGTGGATAAACAACACAGTTCGACACACAATTTGACGATAACAATGAAAATTACTATCAATGAATATAAGTGCCCACTCGTCAAGATAGAGTAAACCAACGTAAACTATAATCAGTAATATTTGTACACTTCAACAGGCTACGCAGGCACGCTATATATGATACCATTTGAATAAAATTTACAATTGATTGTAACCAAAAACCTAAACCTGCCCGCGAGGACATCCAATCCTGCCCACTATAGCTTATTTAAGTAAACAAATCAAACAATTATTTTTATAATCAAATTAAAGATCGAAAAATTTGTCTCGGGCGGGACTTGAACCCGCACTTTTCCAAACCGGGGAACTGCGTTATCCAATTTCGCCACCGAGCCCACTACCCAGAGAACGAAATTTGGCTGCAACATGTTTAAAAATCAATAATATTTGAAATTATTTTTATTTAAGGAATGATAAAAACTTACGTAATAAAACTGAACATTGTTACATAGTGAAAAGACATTGCTCATGCGACGAAATGTATTCGTTTCACAACTAACGAATGAATGTGATCAAAGAACACATACAAATAGATTAAAAACAGAAACACATAAAATTATACACAAATATCATTCTTCCCAAGGAAATGGAAATGATCCTTTTCTATTGTAGCATTTCTTATAAAAATCAAATCAAATTTACCAGTTTTGAGACGAAACGGGATTAGGCGATTTCCTTTTAAAAAGATAGGTACATAGTTTTGTTATGATCAATGAGATGTGTGTAGCTGTGGCTTAACAGCAGCGAGTTCAAATATGCATCCGTTAATTTGGATCTGTACATATTTTTTGTATACATACCTATTTTAAAAAAATTTGGCCCTTCAGAGCTAGTGTAGAACTAATAGATTCATTTCATAGATTTTTTTCATTTCAGTATAATCTATTTTTTTACTTATAATAGAATAGGGGAGCGGACTGCATAACATATATTTTAGTTTTATCTTCTTAGTAAAAAATCATTTGAAAATAACGCTATACTCACATTTTTAGTTTTAGCTAGAATACTATTTTTAATAACATGATGAACTAAAAAAGTAATGTAATGTTGATGACGTCACTTGTTAGTATTTAGTACAATTTTTCATACATCGCGCTCGTTTTGACGTTCGATTAAAAGTTGCTAATTTGACTAATTGTCCGAACCCCTATTCTAGCCACTCACGATTCCATTACGAGCACATTAATTTTGTTAAGCAAGTGATAAAGTAAACATTCATTAAATATGCACGTCTTTCTAAAGCTGATACCTTTTCAAAGTGTACATTGAAGGCAGCGAGCGCGTTGTCTGCAGCGCGGCACCTTCCCTGCAGCAGGTCGGCGGCGAGGGCGAGACGCACGCGTCGCGCCCACGCGCCGTCCTTAGCGCGCCTCACGAAAGCACCCACCGTATACAAGTTCCTCAAGTACGCCGGCTTCGGACGGATCGGCGGCTTCTCTGAGCTCTTACGTTTCAAACGACTCTGACCCAAAGGGTCCATAAGCATTCTGCTATTTGGTTCCATGTTTGTTTTCAAACGACTCTGACCCAACGGGTCCAAAAGCATTCTGCTATTTAGTTCCATATTTGTTTTCAAACGACTCTGACCCAACGGGTCCATAAACATTCTGCTATTTGGTTCCATATTTTTTATGTCATTTAGCGGATATTTACCGAAATTATAAATATCACATCAATCACTAAACACGAATTTCAGACGCCAAAATTATCGATAGACAGGACTGTCAATGTTTTCTCCGTGTATTCCCAGTAGTCCAGCTAAAGTTGTCCCGTGATGGGACTACTGCGAATTTTCTTACCAGAGGTTCCGCTGGATACTTCTACAACTGCAATCCCGACCAGGGTTTGCTTGAATTATTAGTTTTCGCGACTCCGAGGGACTCCGATGCGGTACATTTGCGACATAGCCTTCGCTCAAAGACCGCTCATAGGGAGAAAATCTATCTCTAATATAGTAACTGATCCACCACATTTATTAATTCTAATCCAGCTAACGAAACCTCTGGGAAGGGAGAATAATCGAACGTCCTAAACCGAGACCAGAAGAAAACTGAGCCACGTTAGGTCAACCGAGAAGTAGTGTTAACTAACAATAGCGCGTGTTTACATGTTGACATCAAAACAAACAAGTGAATCCAGACAACAATCCGCCAGAGAATGGCAGCGACAATACATGATACCTTGCGTAATGTTTTGGTTGAACATTCTAACATATTTTGATGGCATCAGCTCTTTTGTTTTGATCCGAATAACATCTTTGAGAACATTTTCCGTCTAAAAATCTCAGGTACCTATTTGATAATTTTATTTTAATGTTGTTTATAGATTTATGGTTATTCAACTTTTAGTGATATATCATAATCGTACTAGATTTATAAATCTACATAAAATTTTATAAGCAAAACTTTTCTTATATTTATAGGATAAATAACTAAAAACTTCAACTTTGTCCCAGGACCACTCCTGGTCGACTCAGATTTCCCACGAAATCATATCACTTTCAGTAACTACTATTTAAGTATTAATAATTGTATTTATCTATACTATTATAAAACTGTAACAGGAAGTTTGTCCGTACATTGAAGATATTAACAAAAAAGAAGTTACGATATGGTTTTTAGGTGTCCCTGATTCCATTTCAACAATTTTTGGATTTTTTTGTCTGTCTGTTCTTGTTGCGACTAGGGATAACTTCCGTGCGTTCAGATGTTTTTGCCATACTTATTACTGGAAGCAAAATAGGTCATAGTTTCAGTACAATGTTAGGTTCCTATTGTTTTATTTTGTATTTTTGGTGCTTTTGCGGTCGTGTCTTCAACACTGCCATAAATGATCTCTTGAATTGGCTCTCTAATAGCCATGTTATTTTTTTTTTTTCCTTCTTATTGCTGTCTCCCGTTTGCAATGGAGGGAAGTCGGATATTTCGTTTTCCTACTCCTCCTATCTTCTTTGATTAAATCATTGCGGGTTCCAAGACAGATTAGAGTCATCCCCCGGGCTCGCTGGACTTCATTGTCCAGTGTTGTGAATGGTCGCCGCTGTTGATCCTGGCTTACAGGAGTTACAGCGGTGGGAATGTGTGGTGGGCCTATGCCCGATTTTTTTGTCTGTTTGTTTGTGTGTTTGTTTGGGTGTTTGTTTGTTTTTTTGTTTGAACGAGTATCACGCAAAAACCACTGAACCAATGAAACTTTTTTTGTTTGATAGCTTATGATCTGACTTAAAATCTGGTATATAATTTGTGTGGACGAAGTCGCGGGTTAACGCTCGTTCTATATATTAGTTTTATCATCTTGTTCATGCTAGTTTGAATTGTATCTAATATGAGAAGACTTCTAATCTAATCTTGTACCACTCTAAACGCATTAATCTCGATAACCGAATCGAAAGACAATTTCTGAAACTTATTATAGAAATAAGCATAAGCATATGCTCACGACTATATTCCCCGAGGGGGTAGTCAGAGATATTCCGAAACTTCAGAACATCCACGAAATAGAAAGAAAAAATAGAAATACCTTTTTGGTAATCCAATATAGTTACATGTATGTTTGTGTGGTGAATTTCCTCTGCGTTCCCGGCTGGACAGCTCCTCCTGCTGCAGCCGTCGCTTCTCGCTGTGCAGCTGCAGGATAGCGATGTGGCTACATCTCTCACCTGCACTAGGTCGTTGTTCTGCGCCCTCAGCTCGACGACCTCGTCGCGCAGCTGACTACGTTCCCGGCTGGACAGCTCCTCCTGCTCCTCCGCGTGCAGCCGTCGCTTCTCGCTGTGCAGCTGCAGGATAGCGATGTGGCTACATCTCTCACCTGCACTAGGTCGTTGTTCTGCGCCCTCAGCTCGACGACCTCGTCGCGCAGCTGACTACGCTCCCGGCTGGACAGCTCCTCCTGCTCCTCCGCGTGCAGCCGTCGCTTCTCGCTGTATTGTAGCTCACTCTTCAGCTTGCGGATGTCATTACGTGACCTGCGATAGAGTTAACAGTGTGAAGACCCAAACGAAAAGTTGAACTACAAAATATAAAGCGGAGTGGGAAAGTTCTGTTGCTTTGCGACACTATAATGTTTGCAGTCAGTATTGGCCACATTGGCCTTTAGATCATATACATACAACTTATTTGATTGATGTTTTTATCCTATTATCTTCGATTACTCTTAGATTCGACGTTAGTTTCATGGAACATCTATTTAAAAATCTTGGAAACTATGGTGATGGTGGAGTCCGCTTCACTGGATTATGAGTTTATAGACCGGTAGGTCTAAGCCGGCCCTACTTAGGTGGGAAACTAAGCCAACCTGGCTTAGTTACAAGATAAAATTACACAGTAAAAATTTTCTTAAATTAACGTACCTGTCAACTTCAGCCAACGCAGTATCAAGCCCCTTCTTCAGTTTCTCTGAAGTTTGTTTCAACCTCTCCACCTCTTTGCTCGCTTGCTCGTGCTGCGGCCGCAATGCTGCTATCTCGCTCTGCAGCGTGGACGCCTTCTTCTCGGATTCCCTGCGCGCTTCGGTGACCGTTGTTAATCTTTCTTCTAAACGTTTTAGTTCCCGAGCCGTCGACTTCGATTCTACTTGTAACTCGTTTAATTCGCGCTCCTGTACAATCAATCATTATAATATAATGATTAATGAGTCGGCCGGCACACGCAATTATTGTGAATTTTATTAATTCTTTAAAAGGAAAGTTCTTTAAAGTTGTTGATAAGGTTTATAGACCTGACGTCTGTCGCTCGCCTAGGTTTCAATTACTTTCAGCATCGCTTTTAAATAATGTAACATTTATGTAATGTGCATATTTTCTTCCTAGGTGGCGGTGGCGCGTTGCGGAGCGGTTGCGGTTTGGACTATAGATGTTCAATCATGAGGGTCCGGGTTCGAATCTTTTATTTTCCATACTAGCTGTAATCGAACATTGGTATGAATGAAAAGCCGTTTAATTTTGCAAATTTCCCTTATGTTCTTTCGGGAAAGTTATTCAGTATCATGAGTACATTCACCCACTAGGAGGATAGACTAGTACCGTTTTTTCCATACAAATTCCCCTGTTTCTTCCCTGGATAATGACAATAGAGCAAAATTTTTTTTTCAACACACTTGCTCATAAAATGGCCCTTATTTCACCGCAATTAGGCACATAATGACACCTATAATCAAACTGTGACTTTTTCATTACTATTATTCACAAGTGAGTTATAGGTTTAGATAGTAGGTATCTAAACTTCTTGGTTGAGTTCTTGAGTTGCTTTGTTCTTAAAAAAAGTTTCGATACAAAAAAGATCATGTTCAATAGTACAAATAAATTCTCTAAATAAACTTTTTATTTACTAAATAAAATGATTTTTTATTATTATTTTCTTCACAAGTGTGTTGAAAAACGTCGTATGATACACGTGTGTATTGATGATTACCGATTACCTACGGCTCGGGTCTCAATGGCGCCTCAGCGGTAATCATCAACATTACACACTTGTACCATAATGTACTATTACAATACTATCTATGTTACCTCTGCCCCTATGTTTTGCTTTTCTGCATAAATTAATTACTGTACGAATTTTACAGCCCGTTTTCAGACATACAGCAATCAAATTTGACAAATATAAACAAATAAGCAAAATATACAAACAGACATAGTCAAAGTCTTTTCTTGATTCTTAATTATTTGGTTATAAGGGCTTGGTCGATGACCAAAAGCTACTGCGACCTGGATAGATCTATTGTAGCTGTCACCCTAGACCTAAAGGTCATTTCCTAGGCCCACGGACTTCATGAACCGTGTTATGCTTTTGGAGGGGAGGTCCCTAATGTCAGTAGGTGTTATTATGTATCCACCTAGATGGCGACTTCTGCTGTGAATGAGCACTTCGCATTCGCAGAGGAGGTGTATGGGCGTTTCCTCTGCTTCACAGCAGAATCTGCAAGTGGGTGAATCTACAAGCCCCATTCTGTGTAGGTGTTTGTTTAGCTTGCAGTGTCCTGTTAAGGCTCGTACTAAGAGCCTTAAGTCGTTGCGGTTTGAATTGATGGCATCCGAGGTATGTCTGTTTGAAAAGCCGGTCACAAGTTCTTTCGCATGCCTCAGTCCTGGTGTATCCGACCAGAGCTTACGGCTTTGGTCCACGGCCCATTCCTTTAGCACACGTCTAGAGGTGTTGCGGGAGATGCCGCAATAAGGCTCGGGGCCTATGGCGTCCTCTTCCGCCCCTCTTCGTGCCAGCTCGTCAGCAGCCTCATTTCCATCAATACCGCAGTGTCCGGGCACCCAGCCTAGGGTGACAGAGTTTGTCCGTCCTAGCTGGTTGAGTGCTCGGGCACATTCTAATGTTAGTTTCGACTCTATTTCATCAGATCCTAGCGCTTTTAGAGCAGCCTGGCTATCTGATAAAATAACAATATGTTTCCCCTTTGGGCATCTTTTCAGATTCTCGTGTACGCAATCTATGATAGCGTACATTTCAGTCTGGAATACTGTGGCATGCTGTCCAAGGTGAATCGCCTTTTTAATTCTTGGATTGCCGCCACATATTCCAGCTCCAGCACGGTTGTCCTTCCTGGAGCCATCTGTAAACCAGACGACATCTCCAGCGCTGAAGGATTGTGGGGTATTCCCGTTCCAGTCCTCTCTTTGGGGTAGGATTACCTTG
The DNA here is from genome assembly GCA_927399405.1 of Agonopterix arenella. Classification (NCBI taxonomy): domain Eukaryota; kingdom Metazoa; phylum Arthropoda; class Insecta; order Lepidoptera; family Depressariidae; genus Agonopterix; species Agonopterix arenella. The sequence continues at coordinate 9,402,699 of OV656710.1, forward strand.
TATAACCTGTTGAAGTTATATTCTTTGTTCATGGTGTCTTTCGGCATACACATGATCGGAATTGTTAAGAGAGTTTCATGTAACCCTCTCATAACAGAGGACTTCCATTTGGAATCTCCTCGTTCCAAGGCTCGGAGCATTGCAATTTTTGCCTCTTTCTGCACATGGATGTGTAGTGGAGGCAAACCTAATATTGCCTCCATAGCAGCCGTGGGTGTAGATTTCATTGCCCCCGTTGCTATTCTGCAAGGATTAGTATCCTTGTAGGCTATTTAGGGTGTTTACACACTTCGCTTGTTCGGTTTTCTTATGCCAGGCTACACTGCAGTAGGATACCATAGGCCTCACTATCGCAGTGTAGATCCACATAACCGAACTCGGTTTCAGGCCCCATCTGGAGCCCGCTAAGCGACAGCATGTCCCTAGTCCTATTTTTGCCTTTCGCACAATGTGGTCCAGGTGTTGGTTCCAAGTGAGTTTTTGGTCTAGAATTACTCCTAGATACTTAACCTCCTTGGAAAACGGTATAGATTTGTTGAAGAGTGTTGGAGGTCTAAGGCGCTCCAATTTTCGCCTTCTTGTGAAGGGTACTATAACCGTTTTATCGGCATTTACTGAAAGACCGAAGTTCTTGCACCACCTTTCTATCTTGTGTAGTGCTGTCTGCATGAGACTGGATATAGTGCTGGGACATGGGCCCACAATTGACAAACAAACAAATTCTTGATTCTTGAAAGAATTATTAAAATCGGTTTAGTTTTGTAGGTGATTCACAGTCGGAAAAGTGACTCCAAATTTCTTCGAGAGCCCGCCTATCCTCTTAAAGTAATGTTACTGTGTACCCTAACAGCCTGTAGTATAAACATGCCAGTTTACCTTGCGCCATCTGGCCAAGTTGGCCGTCCTGGCCTCTTGCCGGAGCGCTGCTATTTCCTCCACTTTCGCCTAGAAATAAAGATTTGCCATTTATTTGTGATACAGCCATGATACGCCAGAGGGCGCTTATTAAGTGAGGTCACGAATCTATATCGCTCCGTAGTTAAAATTAAAAATCGTCGTAAAAAGTGCTTGTCTTTGCCTAAAACTTGTACGGATTGAAAGTGTAGTGTAAAAACATCAAAACTAAATAAAAACAACTATCCAAAAATCAAAGATATTTAAATAAACAGTAGTGCAGTGAACAAAGAGTGCAGGTAGTGCATTGAACTCTAATGACCGTGTATGACTCATCTATCAGTTCAAGCAAAGCTTGGCCTTAAGATACGTTGACCAATTTCACCGCTTATGTTATACGACGCTTGGTCGAGTGGGATAGACGGTTGCTTCAAAGACTCGCGGCGCCGTGTGACGGTGGTTCGAATCCGGACACTGTACATAACTTTTACTTTTATCTTTTTCTTTATTAGTATTTAACAACACAAAATGTTTAACAAGAAACTAGTGACACCCAGCAGCAGTGGCAACCAAAATCAAAATGTTTCTTGTCACACATGTAAAAAAATTGTAGACATAAAAAATACCTTACTATGCTCACTATGCCAGAGAAGATTTGAATTTGATTGTGCAGGTTTCTCCGAAAAATTATATAGAGTAATGGATCAGAATTCAAGGAGGAAATGGAAATGTAAATTGTGCATAGGACCACAAAAAAAAACCATTTTGACCAATATTGACAAAACAAACACTACTTTAGGTAATGACAATTTTAGTACATCATCTCCTATCTCACAAACAAGCAGGGCTACGCCAGATACACCGCAAGATTATGTTACAAAGCGAAATAAATGCGTAGTAAACATATCTACCCATAACTCTGATAGCTCATTGGAGGATGAAGAAACGTCTGAGAAGTCGTTCTCAGATTTATCTCAGCTAAATAGAAGTTGTCCTGTGTACACACCGCGCATTCAAGAACATGAGTTAGAGGAATTAAAGGAGAAAATAGGAGAGTTACAGGAGAAATTAGCATCCGCTGACAATGAAATTGCTGAACTTCTCGTAGAAAATTATGATTTAAAGAAGGAACTTATAAAATATGAGGTTAAGACTAAGAAGCTGATGTCAATCTGTGCATCACCTACATCCAGTGGAGGCTATAAGAGCTTATTGAACAAATCTGAGCGTCAAAGTTTACAAACGTTCGTTGATTCCACGCACTAGAAAATTAGATATTTCATTGAAGGAACGAGAATTTCAAAACAAGGAGACAACGACATCAATACACAGTCAGCAAAACTTAACAGCCCACCCTGACTCAAGGAACGAGCCCATCGAGAATACCACCCGACTCGACAATGAAGATAATGTGTCATCAGCGCCGCAGCAGCAGCAGCAACAGGAGTTGCAGCAGCAGCAGCAGCATCAGCGGCAGCAGCAGCAGCGGCAGCAGCAGCAGCGGCAGCAGCAGCAGCGGCAGCAGCAGCAGAAGGTGCCTTCGGATGTCACTACCAGCCCGTTAACCAAACGAAATCTGTTCATCGTAGGGGACGAATCTGTATCAGGTTTATCAGCTGCTATTCTTTATTCAAGACAGGGTCAGTGGAATGATGTTTACTGCCCATCGGGCTTCGTCAGTTCTAATGCTACGAGAGTAGGATAAGATTGGTGGACCTGGATCAAAGAGATCCAGGTGCCACCAATCTCATCATTCAATCTACTCAGTTATTCATCTATTCAGTTATTCATCTATTCATTATTTAAGGTGCCACCAATCTCACCATTCAATCTACTCAGTTATTCATCTATTCAGTTATTCATCTATTCATTATTTAAGGTGCCACCAATCTCACCATTCAATCTACTCAGTTATTCATCTATTCAGTTATTCATCTATTCATTATTTAAGTTTAAGATGGTAATCCATAAACACTGATTATACTATATGAAAGAAATTTTAATGGTTCAATCATTTCAACTACCTTCAGAATACTTAATTTTGTATGATGCTAGGTGGGCTTGAAATCTCTTTTTTTCTTACAACATCTGTCTCGAATATTTTTTCAAAATCCAATACTCTCATTTTAAAGCGTACAGCATCTAACACCCATGTTCCTAAACGATCCTCTTCGTGACCAGGAATTATAAAATACTGAACGTCATCATTAAATGTTACTCTTCGTCGTTCATTCGACATAATTATTATAAATTTACTTTGAATATTGTGTATGTTTCTGACAAACCTGGAAGGTGAGTCGTGAGTTTATGTATGTACTTTGAATATCGAATAATTCTATTCTATGCTTACAATAGTAACGTCCGGCTCGCCTTCTCTTCTCGTCAAATACAATATTTTAATTTTAATCACGTAACTCTTTATTTAAATCGATTTAATAAATGTTTTTTTTTGTCATTAAGGTTCAAATTATAAACATAAATCAAAGTGCAAATCATCATTTTATCCATATTCGACTAGCTGGAATTTAGGAGTGGCGCCGGGCGATGAATGCAATATGATCCGTCTGTGCTTTGCTCTCATCGCATAGTTCAAGTAATTTTGTTACTTTTTACGAAACCGCTAGAATACCTGATGTTTCATATTTTGTCATATTTACCACCACCACGCATGGGTTCCCGTCAACGTAGCGAGATAAATGCTACCTATATCAAATTTTAAGTCTAATCATAAGCTTTCAGTAACAAAGTTTCATCAAAATCGGTCTAGTATTTTTTCGCGTGATGCGCGAACAAACAGACAGACAAAAAACAGACAAAACGTGCAGACACACATCTGTAAAAGTTTTATAGGTAGTTCTATACTCCAAGCATTGGTAGCGTATTTATATAGGGTCTTTCTTAATATGCTGACATTTTTTTTAAGGGGATGATCAGACCATCAAACTGAACAACTTTCTGTATGACAGCAACATCGAAAACGCGAAAAAAAATCGACTCTTCCATACAAAACTGCAAACCTTCTAGAGCCAAATGTATGGGACAGTTGTTTTTTTTTTGCAATTTCGATGTCGGTGTCATAGAGAAAGTTGTTCAGTTTGATGGTCTGATCAATCACTTTAAAAAAGTGTCAGCATATTAAAAAGGACCCTGTAGTTGTGGCAGAGTTTCTATCCACCCTGAAATGATATGGTTGTGAGTTAATGTATGAGTTTGTGTTAATGTTAGTACCTATGTTATTTTATAATATTATCTACAAAGAAACAAAAGTTAAAAAATAATGCAAGGATAGTCCTAGAACATAATAGTATAAATATTTCTCAATTTACCAACATCATTTGCAGCTCGCAAACAAAATATACCGGATAAGGGTCCCGCACACAATGCGTTCGTGATGCGATGCATCTAAGTATGTTGTTATTTGAATCAATTTTCTATAGAGTATTGCATCCGCCAGCAACAAAGTCGCTCATGACATGAGTCGATAGTGTATATGGAACCTAAAATCGTTTATTGAATGTATTGATTGATTAAATTGCACTTTTTCATATGCGCAAATTAAGTTTGTCATGTTTGATTTTAAGCGAAATCGTCTACTCAACTTTTTTATCACGTGTACCTTACTTATAAGGGATGAACTCACGCGGACTTTGTAGTATTTAAGGCCTAAGGTACGCATCTTATGCACAGATTAATTTCCAGAGTAAAAGTGCAAACAACTTCTCCAAACCAAAAGTGTCTACAAGATCGGAAAAAAATCTACAAGTATTGAAAATGTAAGTTCGTTTACAACTCTATTCAACTTTTCATGTATTCGTCTATTCAACTATTCAACATTTCAAAGAATACTTCTTTGAGTAGAGTTGTAGGAACAAATTATTTTCATTTTCTTTTGTTTTTAGGTCGAAAACTGTGAAGTACACATCTCCGCTTGCCACCTCATCGGACGAAAATACCGACGTCGAGATGAAGTCTAGAAAAACGGTCGAAAAGGAAACGAAGCCTTCTAAATCGAGCTCCAGTTCCGGATCACACAGGTAGATACTTACATTTCTAACCTATTTATTTAATATTTTTTATTATTAATTTTCATAACTAGGTGTTATAAGTAATGTGATGTATGTTTACAATTGTCATATAAATAGCAAAGCAACACTAATTTAAGTTATAATTGTAATTGTAAATAATTCGTTTTTTGTTTCTTTGCAGTTCTAAACCTGTTAAAACTGCTGGCAATCGACATGCAGCCAGCGTGACTGGAGACGACTCTGAGACCGAAATGAAGCAAGCAACTGAAAAGAAAACGAACCACTCAAAACAAAGCTCTAGCTCCAGGTGGGTACCCCATATTTTCTATATCCACACTTTTGTGTATTTGTTGAATATTTCTAGTGTATTCGTTGTTACGAGCAAGACTTTTATGTATTTTTATTCTAAGTAATTAGTGAGAAATCGAAATTTTATCCAATGTTCATTCAATATTATACCTTCTCATTATTTTAATTTAAATTTGAATACTTATCACTATTATACAACAAATTAAAAGCTAAGCAACAGTATGAAAGTCAATAACAATAGGTAGTCATGCGTAAGTGTGTGATACAATACCTATTTATTCTTTCTTTTTTTATTTTCAGATGCAAGCCTGTTAAACATACCCCCGATCTGCTTGCTAGCACAGAAGATGAATCCGAGGCCGAGACAACACAGAAAAAAATTGAAGACAAGAAAATGAAGCGGTCGCAGCCAAGTTGCAGTTCGAGATCGGGTAGCAAGAGAGTGAAAATTAATCCCGTTCCTGCTGGTCACAAACTGACTGCTGCTGAGCTGTTCGGAGGTGACAGCGAGGACGAACAGCAGAACGATTCTAATCAATCTAGAACCGGTAAAACAATACCACCGTTATATTCAATAGTTACAAGGCGCCTTCCGAATGGTTATTCACGACAAATTAGTGAAACCAAGGAAGGCGCATATTTTGTAGAAGTAAAGTTGTACAATGTGCAGGAAATTAAGAATATCCAGCCTATGAATCGTTGGCGTCATGCAGTTACCACCATAAAAACTAAAATCGATGAAGATAAAGAATCTTGGAAGCATCTAAAAGAATTTGTGTCAACGATTCGAAAAGATTTTAGCAATTCCCCGATAAGTTTTATAAGCTCTTATCAGTAAGAAGTTTGTGTCTATATAGTTAATAGTTTTAGATCGTTTATAAATTAAAAAATAAACATGTATCAATTTATTCTATTAATAAAATATTAAATGCCTGTTTGTTCTTTTTTTTACTCGTCTTTCCTATAAATAGTTGATCTTTTCTTTGTAATATCCAGATGCTAACATGAGGTTAATAAAGCAACCAGTTTCTTTAGAAATCAGTAATATAAATTTGAAAAAAGACTCTGAATCTATTAGACACAGTACACTTTTACCAAATACAATACGTTGCATAGTATGTGGGCCATCAAACTGCGGTAAAACGAATGTTGTTATTTCGTTACTTCTGCATGAAAATGGTTTGAAGTTTAAAAATGTTTATCTTTATTCAAAGACAGTGTTCCAATCGAAGTATTGTTATTTAATCGAAGTCTTGAAAAGAGTCCCAGGAGTAAAATATTTCATCTTTGATGATGATAAAGACGTCATTCATCCTAATAATGCTTTACCAAATTCAATTTTTATTTTCGATGATGTAGCATGTGAGAAACAAATTAATATTCGAAATTACTTTGCAATGGGAAGGCATAGAAATGTAGACTGTTTTTATTTATCTCAAACATATTCGAAAATTCCTAAACAACTTATAAGAGATAATGCAAACTTACTAATCATTTTCAAACAAGATGAAATTAACTTGAAACATATTTACAATGAACACGTTAGTACTGACATGTCTTGGCTTCAGTTTAAATATATGTGTTCAAGTATATGGAAGCAACCATATCACTTTCTAATTATAAATAAAGATTGCGAGATAAATAATGGAAGATATAGAAAAGGATTTGATGTGTTTATTGAGTTTTAAATGGTTCTATATAAACAAAATCTCATTTAATTGAATGTCAGTGTTACTATCTTATTTGTAAATAACGGTAGTTTTATTTGCAAAATGGAGCAAAGTATTAAAAAACAGTTAATAAAGTCAGTGGATTCAATAAAACATAAAATTAATCAGATGAAAAACGATGAGGATCAATCAGATTTAACAATGAATAGAATGCTACGACCTGTTGTTGCTCCTTTGAAGTTATTATTAGAATCTAAGAATAAGAAAGATATTGCAGTTTATCCAAATGTTGATGTTGAACATGAAACGAGTGTTTCTCCTAGTGAAACATCATATGTTTCCATGGAAGATTTTGAAGATGCATCAGTTTTATCTCAATGTTCAGATAAAAGCCAAGTTGAAGCTGAGAAACGTCTAAACGAGTCATTAAATAAGACAGATATTGTTGACATATACGATGCTATAAATATACCTTTTGGAATACGGAGTGAAAATAAAAAAATGTACATGGGAAATGAAGCAGTAAAATTTTCCACTGTCAATCCAGGCAATAAAAATATAATGTACTTTATGAATGTTAGTAATAAAAAATATGAAATAACCCCAGGTTTAAAAGAACTATTGCTGAGAAAAAAACCGAACTTGAATTTAGTTACAGAGAAAGATAAGCTGATATATAAAGATATGTTGAATCATACTAATGCACATAAAAGAGATTACATGTCTGATGGACAACTAAAAGGTGACAAAAGTATCAAATATCGTGAAATAATAAGATCATTATTTTCTGATCAAAGCATTAATACTAAAGAGGACGTAAAATTAGGTGGTAATTTACCAATCTTGAAGAAATATAAATGTAATACTGATCTAGTTTATTGGGATGATCCTAATGAACTGGTAGAGAGACTTAAGTTATTAGTTGCATCTCAAGATGCTGGCAATACCAACCACGACAATGAAATCATATCTATTATTGAAGAACTAAAGGAGGCTGGTATAATTAAACAATAAAAAGAGATTCTTTTTGTCTATTCTTCAGTGTTCTACAACCATTCCAACATGAATGTTGATAAGTTTGGACATCATGTGTTCAAAATTAAAAAACTAGAAAATGATAAAACGTTCTTGGAATGTGATATAAAGTTAAAAAATGAAAATTTTAATGCACAAGACCGAATTATAAAGAATGTTAGAAATCCTGTTGAAGCTCACGATAGTGCTACAAAAGAGTACGTCGATAAATCAGTAGCAGATTGTTTTAATAATGTTACAACAATTAATCAGATAGTCAAGGAAATACTTATTAGAGTTACAAAATTAGAAAAAGTTACAGTAAATAAGTTATCTAAAAAATGAGCAAGGCAGATGTAGTAAACGAGATTCATAAAAACGTGAGAGTACATTTTCCGCGCAGGCATGTTTTAATTAAAGATATAGATGATCTTTGGCAAGCTGATTTAATCGATATGCAAGCTATTTCATCAGAAAACAGCAATTTTAAATATATCTTAGTAGTGATTGACACTTTCTCAAAATTTGCTTGGGCTTTTCCGTTGAAACGTAAAACTAAATATATAGTTTATGATGCTTTTAAAATATTGTTGAGAAAAAACCGTGTTCCCATAAATTTACAAACCGATTTCGGAACCGAATTTTATAATGATAAATTGAAAAAACTGTTTGACTCAAGGTCCATAAATCATTATTCTACTTATTCTACTAAAAAAGCATCTATCGTAGAACGATTTATTAGAACTATTAAGTCAAAATTGTACAAGCAGTTTAGTTTAAAAGGAAACTATAAATGGTGTGACACTTTAAATAATTTAATTGATCAATATAACCATACTTGTCATAGAACAATTGGTTGTACTCCTGCTGAGGTTAGTGAAAAGAATAGAAATGTTATATTAAAAAGATATGCAAGAATTGCTCAATCCAGCTCAATTAAAAAAAACAAATGTTTTAAAATAGGTGACTATGTAAGAATAAGTAAATATAAAGGAACATTCGAAAAAGGATATACTCCCAACTGGTCGACCGAAATATTCAAGATTATAAAAGTACAAGACACAAATCCTATTACATATTTATTGGAGGATGCAAAAGAACTCTGTATTTTAGGAGCATTTTATGGTCAAGAGCTACAAAAAACAAAAAATCCCCATATATACCTTGTAGAAAAAGTTCTAAAACGGAAACAAGACAAAGTCTTCGTGAAATGGCTCGGTCTACCTTCCAGTGAAAATGGTTGGATTTGTAAGAAAAATATTTTATAATTCATCTTGACTATTTAAATGCAAATGATATTTGTTTCTATTCAGTAATACAAAGGTTATGATTGAAAGCAGTCTTCTTAATTGGGTAATTAACAATTTACCATTTGAACTACATCTGCCTGGATATAATTACTGTGGACCTGGAACAAAATTATTAAAAAGACTTTCTCGAGGAGATAAAGGCGTTAACCAATTGGATGAATATTGTAAAGAGCACGATATTGCCTACCACAAATCGTCTTGTTTGAGTGATCGACATAAAGCTGATATTAAATTAATGACTATGGCAAAAAAGCGTGCATATGCACCAGATGCTACTTTAGGAGAAAAAATTGCATCTCACTTAGTTAACAAAGCAATGTTAGCAAAAGTTAAAACTGGTGCTGGAATTGAAAAGAAAGGAAACAAAAAGAAGCCATCAATAAGAAATGGTGCTGGTCTGAAAAAACATTTTAAACAAATAATTGCTCATGCGAAAAAACGTTTAAATAAAATAAAACCCAAGTGTAAGAAAATGGCGATTGAATTAGCGATGGCAGCTGCTAAGGAATTGATAACTGATTCATCTATAAAATTACCACGTGTTATCCCAGTTCCAAAGACTGGCGGTATTCTACCATTGATACCTATTTTTGCTGGATTATCTGCAGCTGGGAGTTTGGCTGGTGGTGCTGCTGGAATAACAAAAGCTATTAATGATTATAAAGCAGGAAAGAAAAGATTAGCTGAATTAAAAAGGCGTAGTGAAAAAATGGAAGCAATGTCTATAGGGAAAGGATTACAACTAAAGCATCATAAGAATGGATTAGGAATTTGTTTATCAGATAAATCAAAAAACTAGTTCCTAGGCTACCCAATCGACCTCTGACTAATATTGATATTATGAAATATGCAGGAAGCATTCCATACTTTCGAGGAGTTTTCATGAGGGATGAATTGCCAGAACATCCATTTAATAAAGAAAGTGGAATCATAAATTTAGATAGTTCAGAAAACCCTGGCTCTCATTGGGTAGCCTATGTGAAGTTTAATAAATATATTGAATATTTTGATAGTTATGGGAATTTAAAACCACCTAAAGAATTTATCAAATATATTGGGTCTAATATACATTATAATTATGACAATATACAAAGAAATCATCCTTATAACTGCGGGCATCTTTGTATTAATTTTCTTAAGAAATTTTGGAGTGATACAATTTTTTAATAAATAGTATGAACAACCGCAATATTCATTAGTGTGTCATCATGTCTGTTACTCTAACTATCACAGGAAATAAATCTATAATCGAATCATATTTTCAGACTTCTTTAAACTTAAGTGATAAATATGAGTGTGGTTTACTTTACTTTTCAGCTATAAATTCAATTCCCAATATAAATACAAATAATAACGTATTTGCTTATGGAGAAGGTAAACAGATACAAATACCTTACGGTACATACGATCTCTACGATTTAGTTGATTATCTAAAAAGTAAAGTTACTGATTGTGAAATAAAGATAGTTCCAAATAATAACACATTAAAATGTTCAATATTTTGCTCTACAACAATAAATTTTGATGTAGATAATAGTATATGCCCCCCTACTAGGTTTTCGGAAAATGAAATTAGAATCAAATAAATGGCATGAATCTGACCATCCTGTTAACATTCTTCCTTTGTCTGTGATCAGAGTCGAATGTGATCTCGTGCAAGGGTCATATACTAACGGAGTACCATCTCATATAATACATGAATTCATACCAAACGTTCCACCTGGTCATCGATACATTGAGGTGCCAAAAAACGTTATTTACTTTCCCATAAATAGAAACAATATTTCGTCTGTAACTATAAAGATTGTAGATGAGGACGGAAACTGTATTGACTTCAGAGAGGAAAATATTCAATTGCGTATTCATTTACGACGAGCAAGATGATATTATTTGATAAAATCTCAAATACTACTATGAAGCGTGTTAATACATCTCAAAGTGTTAAACTGCAAAGACGTATCAAGACGATCAAGAAAATAACGAAAAATAATAAAGATTTTCTTCGAGCTCTCGGCTTTAAAACATGAGTTTATTACAAATCACGAATTTACCGCAATTTGACAATTCGATTGAAAGTTATGAAGTACATACTTACAACCCATACAACAACAGTTTTAAGGAAAATGATGAAATTCGTATTCCCATACATCAACAAGATATATACATTTTACCATCCGCCAGTTCTATATACATTGAAGGATATGCAACGCTCATTGGTAAAGATAACAAGTCTACAAAAGGAGTTGTTGAGTTTACCAATAATCCTATTATGTTTTTGTTCCAAGATATTAGGTACGAAATGAATGGTGTTGAAATAGATCGTATTAAAAATGCTGGAATCACAACAACAATAAAATCATATATATCAATGAATGAAGGAGAAAGTAAAGTTGCTGCTCTATGGGGTTGGAAATTGAATGGGTTCAAACTTTGTGAAAATGGTTACTTTAATGCTGTGATACCGCTTAATAAAATAATGGGATTTGCTGAAGATTATGACAAAATTATTATGAATTGCAAACATGAACTTATTCTGTATAGAAGTAATACTAGTCTTAATAGTGTTAAAGTTTCAGAAGATGTTAATATTAAAATAGATATTCAAAGAGTGCAATGGCGCGTTCCTCATATTAAAGTCTCAGATCGTGAAAGACTGACATTGCTTAAAATTTTAGAAAAAGATAAACCTATACAATTAGCCTTTAGAAATTGGGATTTATACGAATATCCATTGTTGCCTAAAACTACTAAACACTCTTGGTCTGTTAAAACAGCTTCTCAACTAGAAAAACCTCGATATGTTATCGTAGGTCTACAAACTAACAGAAAAAACTCTAAAACTAAAGATTGCTCCCTGTTTGATCATTGTAAATTGACAAATGTTACACTGTATCTGAATTCACAAAGTTATCCATATGATTCGTTAAATTTAAAATTTGATGCAAATAAGTACAGTATATTATATGAAATGTTTACACAATTCCGTCAGTCTTACTATAACTTTCCTACCGATCCGTTGCTTGAACTAGATACTTTTAAAGATAAGGCTCCATTATTTGTGATTAATTGCTCAAGACAAAACGAAAGTTTAAAAACTGGACCTGTCGATGTAAGATTGGAAATCGAAAGTGCGGAAGATATTCCTGACCATACATCTGCATATTGTCTCATCATAAACGATCGGGTTGTGGAATATAAGCCTCTAAGTAATATAGTACGCAAACTGTCATGAATGCCATTGTGGATATACAAGGATTTAAAAGTGACGAAAACAAGTTCATTTTAAAAGAAATAGCTATTCAATATAATGCTACATTACAAGTTTTTTTAATAAAACCACCATTTCCGTTTTATGACTTGACTAAAACTGAAAGAAAGCAAATAGCTTGGATAGAAAGAAACAGAAAAATTTACTGGAGTGAGGGATACATACCGTATTCTAATTACAAGAGTATTATTACAGACATTTTAAAAGATAAATGTATATTCATTAAAGGTGTTGAGAAATCACTATGGATGAAAGAAATTTTAGGTAGTAGTTGTAATGTATATAATATTGAAGGTACTGGTTGCCCTAGTTTATTAAGTTTGTATGAAAAATATATATTGTCAATTGATGTATTCACATGTGTTTATCATCCAACAATATGTGCTCTTAAAAATGTACTTTGTATGCGAAAATGGTGTTTAGAAAATAATATAATTTGTAATAATTTTTAATTTAAAAGATAACGAGTGTCCTAGTTTTAGTCTACATCGAAAATATAATCTATCTTCCAATGTATTTAGTTATTAGTTATATATAATTCTGCAATACATGCTTTGTTTAAATAAATGGTTTATAGACAATACATTTTTGTTTTAATTTTAACAAACTTCTTTTCTATGATTCCATAATAATAACGTTTTATGTGAAGTAGATCTGACAGATTCTCAAGTATAAAATAGGTGCATAAATTCCTGAAATTCTGCTTTACCTTTCATCGTAATTTGTAATCAACTAATCACCTTGATTAGACTCGGACGTTACTATTGTAAGCATAGAATAGAATTATTCGATATTCAAAGTACATACATAAACTCACGACTCACCTTCCAGGTTTGTCAGAAACATACACAATATTCAAAGTAAATTTATAATAATTATGTCGAATGAACGACGAAGAGTAACATTTAATGATGACGTTCAGTATTTTATAATTCCTGGTCACGAAGAGGATCGTTTAGGAACATGGGTGTTAGATGCTGTACGCTTTAAAATGAGAGTATTGGATTTTGAAAAAATATTCGAGACAGATGTTGTAAGAAAAAAAGAGATTTCAAGCCCACCTAGCATCATACAAAATTAAGTATTCTGAAGGTAGTTGAAATGATTGAACCATTACAATTTCTTTCATATAGTATAATCAGTGTTTATGGATTACCATCTTAAACTTAAATAATGAATAGATGAATAACTGAATAGATGAATAACTGAGTAGATTGAATGGTGAGATTGGTGGCACCTTAAATAATGAATAGATGAATAACTGAATAGATGAATAACTGAGTAGATTGAATGGTGAGATTGGTGGCACCTTAAATAATGAATAGATGAATAACTGAATAGATGAATAACTGAGTAGATTGAATGATGAGATTGGTGGCACCTGGATCTCTTTGATCCAGGTCCACCAATCTTATCCTACTTACGAGCTCACAGATTGTTGATTATTGTAATACTTTAAAAGGTCGTTTATCTGACAAGGATGTTGTTATACTTAGCATGGGAAGTCATGACAACAATCCAGCAACCTTGCATGCTAATTTTTGTATGTGTCTCGGCAAACTTTCTAAAGCCGTAGTATACATAGTCCCTGTATTGTATAGCACTTGTTTGAATGAGAAAGTCCTAAATTACTATTTAAAACTATGGTCTCAAAACTTCTCGAATTGTACTTATATTGATTGCATTGATTTGATTGATTACCTATATATCCACCCCGTTCGAAAGGAAGATTTCATAAACCTTATTTGTAATAAGATAAACTTGGATATTGATAGTAAAGAGTATAAATCTCAGTTTCTATCGTTTGAGTTTTTGCGCCGGAGACTAAAAGAATCGTGCCGCAATGAAACTCAGACAAATTCTTGTGTAAACTCACGTGTAATAAAGAAAGGCACCATTCCTTATTATTTCAAAAAACTTTCAGAAATTCGGTCAATTCCTTGTATAAGCTCTCCAGTAGAAAAGAAAGGCACCATTCCTTATTACTTCAAGAAACTTCCAGCTAGTAAAACTCATAAGGAGTTTTTTCGATCCCCATGTAAAGGGCTCGTTGAACAACACTAACGGCGAAAAAGAAAATTCCCTTGCTCCACGTTTTAACACTAATAATTTTTGCTTTTTACATCAAAATATACAAGGAATTTCACAAAAGAAGGAAGATCTTCTTTTGGCCATTGGTGAGGTTGAGGAGGTCATTAATGTAACAGTAGATGCAATTTGTTTAACGGAACACTTTATCCAGGCTGGGGAAGAAAAGAATTTACACCTTCCAGGTTACATTGTAGCAGAATTTTATGCAAGGAAAAGATTGAAGAAAATTAAAAATAGGAGAATAAATAGCAAAAGGGGTGGTAGTTGTATACTTCTTCGACATAATGTAGAATTTAAACCTTTAGATTATGTTAAGCTGTGCAGCGAACGTTATGCATTTGAGTGTTGTGGGGTTCTGTTGCCTGTCGAAAATATTATTTTAATTTGCATTTATCGTGTTCCTGACGTATACAACATTGACATATTTTTTGACAGATTAGAGTCTCTACTAATTAAACTTATGACGAAACAGAGGAAAAAGATAATCTTATGTGGAGATTTCAACATTGATTTAATGGCGAATGCCAAAAATCGTAATGTTGCAAATAAATTTATTCGACTACTTACTGCTTATAACTTTTATCCTCAAATTAATAGCCCAACAAGAATAACAGCAACATCAGAAACTTGTATTGAAAATTTCATATGTAACGCTAAGAGGAATATTAAAACTAACATTCATAATCTTGGTCTATCTGACCACACCGCACAGACAATGACTATTAAGACGAAACGTAAGATAATACCTAAATTTTGGTATGCTCGTAAAGTGAATTTCTCAAATGCGAATATTAGCAAATTTCTTTATTGTATAAGCAGACTGTCATTTTCAGAAATATATACCCAAGTTGATGTCGATTTGGCTTTTGGTAAATTTATAGAGTTATACAAATTATTTTACAACCTATGTTTCCCTACTACGCAAACGAAAATTTATAGTACAAATAAACAGAAATGGGTCACAAAGGGAATCAAAGTTTCAAGTAAAATAAAAAGAAAACTATATACAGATTTAACACGTAGGGGGCATAAAGTAAGACACAATGAATATATGCAATATAATAAGTTAATTAAGAAATGTATCAAAACATCAATGAACATAATGAATCACAAAATAATAGAGAATTCTAAAAACAAAGGAAAAGCATCTTGGAGTATAATAAATAATCATATGGGCTTAAATGCTATGCCACAAATGATTAAATCAATCAGCGTAAACAAGAAAGAGATCACAGATCCTATGCAGATTGCTACTCTATTTAATAATTATTTCATTGATTCGATCCCAAGTGTGCCATTGTGTCAACAGCATGACATTTGTGATTGTATCGCTACCAACTCTGCAACTATATACCTTTCGCCTGTGTCAGAGAATGAGGTGTATAACGAGATCAGATCACTTAAAAATACCCCAGCTGTTGGTTATGACGATATAAGTACGCGAATAATAAAGGAAACGGCATCACTGATCTCATCACATCTTACTTACATAATTAATCTATCTTTAGAGACGGGCAAGTATCCATCGCAGTTAAAATTGTCTGTCGTGAAACCCTTGTTCAAAAAGGGGGAAGAAGATGACTTGAGCGCATTATGGTGAAGAGATTAGTTAGTTTTTCAGATGCTTTTGGTTTGATTGTAAACGAACAAAATGGTTTTCGCAAGAATAGATCTACAGATCTGGCCATTTACCAACTTTTAAAACCTATCCATGAATGCATTGACAAAAAAGTAGATATCTTAGCCATATTTACTGATATGTCAAAAGCATTTGACAGTGTTTGTCACGAGGTGCTCTTGAGCAAACTAGAGCGATACGGAGTGCGGGGTAAAGCTTTGGATTGGGTAAAGTCATACTTGAGTGATAGACAACAGTGTACAGAAGTTAGATATTTCGCAAACGACAGTAAGACAATCACTGATGTAAGGTCTGATTACAGACTTAATGCTAGAGGCGTTCCCCAAGGTAGCATCCTGGGTCCGCTTCTATTTTTATTTTACATAAACGACTTACCAAGGAGCACAAGTCAACAAATGGTCTTATATGCCGATGATAGTACTGCTTTAGTAAAACGTGACTCGAAAGAACAATATGAATGTGATGTTAACAATACTTTGAATGACATGATAAAATGGATGGACAGAAATAGTCTTCAGATAAATCTATCAAAGACCCATATTATGCAATTTCATTCATACAAGAGACAGAAACAGGATATCAACATTTCATATAATTCCGACACAATACAACATGTAACGACTACAAAATTTTTGGGACTCATAATAGATAGCAATTGTGACTGGAAACCTCACATTCAATGCCTTTGTGAGAGACTGTCGAGATTTGCTTACCCATTGCGGCAAATTGCACAAAAATCGTCTGAAAAAACAGCTTTACTTGCATATTTTGGGCATGTGCACTCGTTAATTAGTTATGGTGTAATATTTTGGGGTAACTCTGTAAATGCGATTGAAGCGTTCAAAGCACAGAAACGCTGTGTTAGAGCACTTTGTGGGTTGTCGCAGAGGGACTCGTGTAGACCTCTTTTCAGTAAATATAAAATACTTCCTCTGCCAAGTGTATATTTGAAAGAAGTGGCAGTTTTTGCAAAGAAATATATACATTTCTTTGAAACCAAGGGGCAATATAAAAGGAACCTAAGACGCAATCACGACCTCATTCACTCGGGTGCATATAAATCAAGTTTCTTCCATAGGAGTATTTATTACATGGTCATTGAAGTGTACAACGGCATTCCTGACTGTTTTAAAAATCTTAACCATCAACAGTTTAAGACTGCAGTAACAAAATGGTTACTAAATAAGCTCTACTACAGTGTACAAGAATTCTTTGATGATGTAAATAAAAATGTTGATATGGCTTAATGGACGATATTTAGATAGTAGTTAGATAATTTTATGTATTTGGGACTTACAATAATGCAATTATTAATGAATGACATTATATTTTATAATTATATTGATAAAATTGTTTACTTACTTGTTATAATAATGATGATGACATTTTTATTAATTTTTAAATTGTTTAATGGTTTTGTTTAGTTTTGTTTTTCTTTTTCTTTCAATTCTTAATTTTGTTTACTATTATGACTATTGTTGTACGCCTCTCTAGGCAAACTATAGAGATACATTTTCACTGTAACAACTTTTATAACCAACCTATAGTTGCAATAAATTACTCTTTGACTTTGACTTTGACTACAGCAGAGTTGGTCAGAGCCGTTATAGTACTCTGTGGCCAGAGTAATAAAAATAAAATGAATCAAAACCACCACTATTGGCTGTGTGCACGACATTAGCGGTATCGGACCGCCGTGAATTATTTGAAGTTAAATGTTAGTGAAAAGTTTGTTAGTTTGTTGTTATTTTATAATAATAATAGTGAACAAACTATAGAAATGAACAACATTTTATCGATATTAAAAATACTAAACGATCTTTGCAGCGCCAATTTTCGTAAAACCGTGAAACCCTGTTTTCACACCTTTGGGATTGAATTTCAAAAAAACTTTTTTAGTGCGCGCCTATACGGTAGTAACTATTGAATAATCTATGACCTAGATGCCAATAGAAACTTCCATGCCAAATGTTAAGTTTATAGTCAGTTTTGGAGATTTCATGTTAAGTTAGTGTGTCGATTTGCATAGATTCAAGCATAATTTGACACAGCTTGTCCGAAAATTTCCGACACCCCCGGACGCTGCGATCGATTTGACAGTTCCCATCACCACTTCGCACACAGCCAACAGGATCTGGTCAGGCTTTAAATCTAACCTGTAGCCGCTCCTCCGCGCGCTGCAGCTGTTCGCGCAACGCAGCGACAGTCGCGTGCGCGACGTGGCTCGCATCGCCGACGCTCTCCGTGTCGCTGTGCGCGCCCCTGTACTCCTCCTGTCTCGGCTCCGCGTCCCTGTAGTCGTCCTGTCTCGACTCCACTTCCCTGTACTCTTCCGTCCTCGGCTCGGCGCTCGCTAAGGCTTCAGCCTGCTGCCGCGCCGCGCATTCGGCGCATGTTCGCTTCTCTAGAGCATTCACTTCGCGCTCTAGTTGACGCACTAGTTGCTCCAGCGTGTTCACCTGGTGGGTAAAGATTACATAACATAAATATTCTTATTTTTTATAAAGTGAATGAATGAATAAGCCCTTTATTCAGACAGTTATCATTTGACTTAAAAAATATAGAGTACAAAATAAGGTGCCAATAATATTTCACAATAGATTATTAATCAATTATTTGTTTACACATTGAAATTATTCTTGCATTATAAAGTATATTATACCAAAGGTACAAGGAACTGCGCAATAATGCATGGTATAGTTTGATGCATGTGATAGTGAGAACTCGTTCTCGCCCCACTGCCTTCTACTTCGTTTTGTTTGCATCGAACTATACCTACAATAATCGAAATTGGTTCAGATGTCAGAGTATATCTAACCTTCTCCCGGTGACGTGCGTCCTCCTGGAGGGCGGCGGCGGCGCGCGCGTCGGCGGCCTCTATGCGCTCGTGGAGCCGCGACTCTGTGCGTGCGCACTGTTCCTCCAGCACCGCCTCGCGGCGACCAGCGTCTTGTATACCGCGCTCCAACTCCTGTGACAAATATTAATAAGGGTAACAATTGTCATTCTTATGTCTATGTCACATGTACGTTCAACGGCACGCCAAACTTTACACGTTGGACTTTGGACTCTTCAAAAATGAATGAGAAAAATTTATGGTTTCCTTAGTTTGACATCGCGACTTGCGCAGGCGATGTACAGTTTCAGAGAGGACAAAAAAGGGCTGCGGCTACTTTCAGTTTTGAGGTACCTACTAGAGGCGACACTCAGACTAAATTTTGTGTAAGTTTAAGCTAATTGGCTGAACTTTACTTAGCATGCTTTATGCATGCATTAACGGGACGCCCCCAGCCCCGCACTGCTGATCGTGGTGCACAGATTTTGTTCGCGTTGTCTGTTCTATACATAATTATTCAATGGGTCTTAAACAGTTGATATTTACCTGTACTTGTGAGATCAAAGCGTGTACTCTAGCGCGTTCCTGAGCGAGTTGTGTCTGTAGCTCCTTCACTTGCTCCGACGACGAGTCTGCGACACGACGTCTCTCACCCAGCGATTCCTTAAACATATCTCACGTTAACATCATCGTTTGAATATTATTACAGAAATAAATGAAATATACTTCTAATCTTCTTCTTTATTCTTCTTGTAATCTGTAGATTTTAAACGTCGGTTCTCCTGTACGCTTTGTGATTTAAAACAGTGACCATTTTAAAATTGATTAGATTATTTCTCCGCTTTCGCAGTGCGGCACATCTTGGTCTGAGCACGAGCAACTTAGGCCACAGCCTAGTTTTTATGAATGGCCGGTTGCTGTGTCGAGCACTGAAATGTGCTTTGTCAAGTGTTTTCAGAAATCTCAAGTATTTAAAAAAAAACAATACAGGTACAAAATAGCGGAGCTATGTGGGCAGCCAAACCGCGCGCATATTAAACACGTCCGCCTGTGAATCCTCTAACCACGCGACTCCTCGGCCTGATTTATCATTATCACTATGAAAGAACGTATTACTTGTCAACCGACCTGAGTCCTCGCCAACTCTCTCCTAGCATCGTCCAGCTCAGCCTGCAGGCCGGCATGCTCGGCCTCCAGCACGGCGTGGCGCTTCTCGGCCTGTTCCCTGGCGCGCACCTCCCGCGCGACGTTGGCCTCGGCCTGGGCCACGCGAGCCCCGGCCTCTCGGCTTTCGGCCTCTCCCCCGCTTAGTGTTTGTCGGCGTAGGGCTCGCTCTTTGGCTATCGAGTCCTGTGGATAGTACTAGAGCTAGAAAACATGTATAATCTCAAAACATTACGATTCCATGCATTTTAACAGATTTCTATCAAGAGACTGATTTGTTAGTTTACTTTTGTTTACTGAAACATTCACTATGGTTACTAGTGTCGAAAAAAGTACTAACTACATAATAATAGGACTAAAAACTGTATAAATGAAATAACCTAATAAGAAATAAAATTAATAATTTCTACTGGAAAACAAATCAATAACTACAGAGCTGCTTTTAAACTCACAATGGGCCGCACGTTGATTTCTGTGATCGTTCTATGTCGTAAGTCTTGAACGCGTTCTATTATGTCCTGATACGTTGAATTTAAATTAATTTGTTTTAGTAAATAAAAAAAACACAGCATCCAAACAAAAAGAGTAAATTTGATTGTCATGGTCATATTATGAACTGCTTGATCAATGATCATAGTGGTCTGATGAGATCAGTCATTGAATAGGTGACCATCTCAGTGGTACATATTTTATTTTCAGACCGTGCTTATCAAGGCTTATTATGTAGTTGGTGTCAAATAGTTCCGTTAAACGACCATGTATAAGTTTATTCAGTTTGAAAACACTTTGACAGCAACACCCTAACACACCTATCTCCACTCTTGCTTACCCTTATTCTTAAGAGGCCTTTACCCTAGCTAGTTTGTTAACCCTAGACCTTGGTCTATTTAATATTACGTACGCACTTCTAATACAAAGTATACATTAATACACAACAGCAAAACAATAACAAACAGTAAAACATTTCCCTGCTTGCTTCGTCGTATTCAGGTAGAAACATGCACAAACCTTGTAATGTTTCTGCTGAACCCTGGCGCTATCAGCGGCGGCCACAGCTCTTGCGCACTCGGCCTGCAGATCGGAGACCCGGGCCTCCAGCCGCTGCAGGTCGGCCTTCAGCGCGTCCCGCTCGGCCTCCAGTTCGGCGCTCGTCGCCTGCGACACCCGCAGCTCGGCGCTATTCCGCTCTGCTATACTGGAGGATAGCTGCTGGTTGGACCGCTCGAGGGCCATTCGCTCTTCTTTCTCTATTTCTATTTGGCGTTCGAGGCGTCTGGTGATATTTAATGTTTTTATTTGTTGTGTGTGATTTTTGCCGCTGCATAAAATGGATCACCCTTAGACGAAGTTCCAGCACGTCTAGCATGATTTGTCTACTTGCGCGCGACTTCGCTTTTTTCCATACTACTTTCGATATTTTCTATGCAGCGGAGACGCGTCGCGCTCGTATAGCGATTTCAGACTAAATGTGCTGGTTCCATTCGAGGATAGTTTACCAGATATTTACATAAAAGACACGAAATTGTAAACTCCCAAAGCTTTTAAAGGATTAAGGGAAAAGGAATAAACAGTGGGCGAAAAGCTAGACACATAATCACCACGTGTAATTTCATAACAATTCTAAAAATGAACTTTGCTATCGCTAGTAATGATTTTGAGTTTTTGTATGTATGTAAATACAATTATTATAGGCCTTCACATCTATTGCAGATTATTTAAGCAGTGTTGTAGGAGAAAAACTTAATATAAATACATCAATGTATCAGAATATTATCGTAATTGAGTGTTGGCATGACAGCTACGTTTTATCCCGATAGTAGTAGTACCTGTTCTGCAGGCTGAGCGCGGTGATTTCGGCCTGCAGGCGCGCGCGCTGGCGCTCGGCCTCGGCCTCGGCGGCGCGGCGCGTGCGCTCGGCCTCCGCGCTGGCCGCCGCCTCGGCCGCCGCCAGCTTGCTCTGCAGCGCCGCTATCTCGCGCCCTCGCATCGCCGACAGCTTCTCTGCTGACCTGGTGGAGGTGAAGTTATATTATCATTTCACGTCATACCCTACAATGTTACAAATTAAACTGTCACTTTCATCAAACGACGACGGCGCGGCACTGGGTGGCGAATACTCAAGTGTTAAAAAAAATCAAAAATATCGAAAACTATCAAACTTAGAATTTTATTTTTATTTTTCCCTGAACAGTTATAAACTTTCCTATCTTTTGTTTTCGGCTTGACGTTGAGTTTTGGGACACCCTGTATGTATTCTTTATTGTTGTTTAGTCATCATAATATTTGGTACTTTAAATGTGACGAAATAATTTGTGTAACAAATGTGGTAAAATAAATAAAACTAACGTTCGCATTAAAAAATTATCTTCCTATTGGCTTCGTCGTAGTAGAGTAAAAAGGCACATACACATTACAGCTGTTCCAGAGTCATTAATAATGAATTCTTACTTCTTTTTCTTATGGTGTGGGCCTAGACCTGCACGTCTAGTATGATTTCTCTACAAGCGCGCGATGCGCCTTCGCTGCATAGAAAATAACCTGTTCCCGTGCTTTTCGGAGAGCGAAAGCCGCGCTTGCCGCGACAAGTATTATGGAAAAAAGCAGAGTCGCGGGCAAGTAGAGAAATCATGCTAGAGGGTCTGGTGTCAGAGTTTACCGCCTAACGGCCTCAGACATGGTTTGGAATTCTTACTTGAAAGTAGCTAAGTCAATAGCGGTGCAGTCGTGCGAGACGCTGAAGCCGCCGCTGTTGTCTTCGCTCTCTTCGGGCGCCACGAACGAGTAGCCGATGAAGGGCAGCTGCCCCGCGAAGGGGGGCCGCGAGCGGAAGGGCGCCGCGGAGGGGGGCGGGGGGTCGCGCGGCGGGGGCGAGAAGTGCGACGCGTCCTCCGCGCCACGGATACACGGCACCCACGGCGGCGCCTGCGGGAATACAACGGGTTTTACACGTTTATGTATCTTGTATATATGTTAAATCTGATAACCACTAGAGTTGTGAGGATAGTGTTAGAAATACGGAGCGTAGAGCATCTTCCGTCTTTACGGAGTTATGATTTGCGTCGTATGACAGTATGAGGCGTAAAGCGGTCGTATCATGTGCGTGACAAAGGCCTGTCTATGTCGGAGGTGTAACTACATCAATGGCGATATTGTCAATATGTACCGTACAGTTTCCGTAGGTCATCAATCGGTGCATCTTCGACCCGAGCATCCGTACATTCATCTATCAATAACTAACAAAATATCAAACATAATTTCAACTACAATTTCTTTCGAGCCAATGACGACATCCGACATGCTATTGAGTTTGACTTTGCAGCACCAGATGCAGAAAGATTGTCTAGGGTGCGCCGGACAGGGGGGTTCAGAACGTCACTCGGGGAGGCTCCCTTCGTGTTAAATAAATAATAATAAGCATGTAATGTACCTGGTCGCGTATGGAGTGTGAGGCGAGGTGTGTGAGCGCGGGGTGCTGCAGCGTGTCGAGGTAGCTGAAGCGGCGCGCGGGGGCGACGCGGAGAAGGCCCGCCACCAGGCCGCGCCACACGCTCGACGGACCGTTGGGCGACGGCTCGAACGGCGGCTCCGCGTCTGGGTCACGCTCGTACCTACAACACACAAGGACAAAGATCTAGCATGTAAGATTCTAATGCAGGGCTAAGGCTTCCTCTAACTAAAGAGGTAGGCTTTTCGGCAATAGAAAACACGGTGGGGGTCTGCAACAATTTTAAGGCGTGTATTATACTGTCCATTAAAAGTGAATATTCTGAATGAATGAAAATGAAAGGGGAGGCCTTTGCCCAGCAGTGGGATGAAGTGGGCTAGTCAAAAAAAATTCGGAATAAGGAATTGTAAAAGTATCTCCCTCTCAGACAAGTCGTGAGCAAGAAGCTTATACTTGTTGTGTGTGTTATACTAAATGCTGGGCCAGTGCCGTTTGGTTAAGGCAAGGTAGTCTTTAAACCTGCGAAGGTAGGGTTTGGAGGGCCTGACAAAAAATGTGACTGTAACTGCAAATTGTATTACCCAAATTCCACATACAATAAATTATTATTTCATTATTTCAATTGCTGTCAGTTAATTTCAAATTGCCGCAACATATCATTATCCGGGAAGACTGCTTAACTTGTTAGAAAACTAATTTAAATGTGTAAATAGAGACCGCAAAAAAGTGTAAACTTACTTCTGTATGTTGGAAAGTATCTTGGGTATGGAGTCGTCGTCGCCCGTAGAGAACGGTCTCCTCAGCGTGACCAGCTCGAAGGCGACCACGCCCAGCGACCAGTAGTCGCACGATGACTGCGGGAGAGGACCTTATGTTAATTAAACGTACTTTTTGCGAATTTATTACTTATTCCATTGATTTAAAGTACGATTTTTATAAGATAAACGCATTTGATGTAGTAGCAGGTATGAACCAACTGCTCTCAAACCGTGTATGAAGACATGGTGAGGAAATATAATGAGTATGTGAAGCGAGCGTCGCCAGTGGCGCGTTGCGGAGAGGTATGGAAACTCAAACTTGAGGCCCGGATTCGATCCGCACGGATGACATGCTATGTACCAATAAGTTTTTCTAATTTATGTACGTTAAGCCGACTGGTCTCAAATGTTGACGGAAAACATCGTGAGGAGCCCTACTTATGCTGAGGAAATTCTGATGCGTATGTAATATCTACCAATCCGCATTAAGCACGCGTGGCCTATACACCCTTGAGGGGGTGTTCCCTGCAGTGGTGGGACTAATAGTACGCTGATGATGATGATGTGTGGTAGCGTGTTGGGGCATGGACTGATGACTGATGGGTCGGGGTGGTCAGAAACATAAGCGTATTGAGAACAGAAGTCACGGGAAGAAAGTCAAAGTGAAAGTGGGTTATCTACGCCGTAAATTTGTCGTTAGTGACACGCCAAAGTGATGTCATTGCGATAGGTTTCTATCTTTGTACTTTTGTCACATCCCCTACCCCCTACACTTTATCAACGACCTGAAGATGCTTCAATAGTACTGTAGTTACCCTTGATGTACGGGGTGAGACGTATCTGAATTTAGTGAAGGTCCATTCTGTATGTAAAACTATACATATACTACTATCTACAGGGTGAAATTGATATCATTAGTATCCCTTTAAACTAAGAGTCTACGCATCAAACTGAACAACTTTTACCATGGGAGCAAACCGATCGGAGCAAATAAAAAATCTGCTGTTGTAAACTGCAATGTCGACGCGCGAGTTCGCGACTCAAATGTATGCAACAGCTGAATTTTTTTTTTGCTCCGATCGGTTTGCTGCCATAGTAAAAGTTGTTTAGTTCGATGGGTAGACTCTTAGTTTATAAGGATGCGAATGATATCAATTTCACCGTGTATAAGTAAGTATATAATAATATGCTTCATTACTATAACAATATACAAGACTGTACCAAGTGGAATTCTTATAAAACATTTGCTATTTAAGTTAGTTGAAATTATTCGGTTATTGCAAGCACTGCGCGGGCGAGGTTAATCAAACCACACCAATCATTATTCAATAAATTAAATAATTCATTACTATCTAAAAAACACT
This sequence comes from Agonopterix arenella, assembly GCA_927399405.1. Classification (NCBI taxonomy): domain Eukaryota; kingdom Metazoa; phylum Arthropoda; class Insecta; order Lepidoptera; family Depressariidae; genus Agonopterix; species Agonopterix arenella. The sequence goes on from OV656710.1 coordinate 9,428,486, forward strand.
TAATTAGTTCCGAAACCGAGTATAATTTAAATTGTTGAAGGACGTCTCATGCACTAAAACGGTGGCTAGTAGTGGCGCGCGACAAAGCTTTGTCACCTTTTATCTCGCTCAGATGCACGCAAATTGAAAGAGAGCAAAGGCGTGACAAAGCTTTTCGCGTCCAAAATAAGTCCTCTAAAAATATTTAAAAATGTTTACTAGATTTCTACACTGAACTACAATATCCATAAAACAATTCTGATATTCTAATGGAAACATACATTCAAAACAAACACCTAAAAATTATGAACACAATTCACACAACATGCTAGTCAATATCAAAACTGCATCAATATTAATAACAATCACACACTGAATTTATTATCTACACTACATCTACTTTAAGCTAAATATAGACAGAGGCGGATCTAGATCCATAGCTTAGACCATTTAAACAGGGACCTGTTTTATGTTAGCATTCCTTCTGCCAAGGTACAAGATCAAATGATCATATACATGTGCATACATTTTTATACCATATCACTAAACGAGACAGCCTATAATTGCGGAACAACTAGTATTGTTTGGGGTTCACACGAGACTATTTGTCATGATTTTTGACAATCTAAATAATTCTAATGTCTAAAGATACGGAATAAAATCCAAAGTTTCGTATTTCATGCTACCTCGTCCACCAAAAAGTGACAGAAAAGATGATTAGTAGAATTACACGCGTAACTTGTCCATATTTAAATGGTCTAATAAGGTAAATAGAGAAGAAATTAAGAATGCCTACGAAACCGAGGATCGCCGGCACCGTTTTGAATCTCGCAAGGGGTAAATATTTAAAGTTGAATACGAATATACAATATATCGTTATCTAATCATCATAATACAAGCCCAGACTAGATTTTGGCACCTCTATTGGGGCTAGATAAGAAGCCTGTGTGACAATGTCAAAAACATTTGTTTATCGTACAATTGATAGCATATCTATGCTAAAAGTTCTGGCTACAAAGCACATTTAATATAAAGAGGTTAGTAGTTGTAACAAAATTCTCACCCCAAATAGGGATGCTGTCATGAGTATGTATTGTATGTGTGTTTGTCATAATTTGTAACAGCATATTCAATGTTATTGATCCGAGATCCGCAACTGGCTACAGCGTAAGGACACTGCATCAGAAAATTCGAAGTACACGCTTAAATAATTTGCTTAATAAAATTTTGCATGGAGAATATTATTACGAAAATTCTGCAGAAAATTTTGTTTAATGCATACATTGTTTTGATCCCGAATAGCTGTAATAATACTGTAGCTTAAATTTGGGATCAATAAGTTAAGTTCGATTCCATGAGAAAACTTTAACAAAAATCAGCGGCCGGAGCATGATGCGCGTGATAAGGCCTTTTATCTCGTTCGTTTGCACGCAAATAGAAAGAGAGCTAAGGCGCGATAGCGATATATCATGCTGCCATACTATGGTCGCCGGTGTCGTAACTATTAAGCTCGTCAGCCGTCACAGACAGCTGCTATTATATGTTGCTGTACTCTTCTTACATAAGCACGTCTCGTTGCTGAGTGTGATTAGCAACTTGCGTGCGTTAGAAGAGTAGAACAACATATTATAGCTGCCGTGTGTTGTGACCGTTACACCAACTGGGTCATCTTAAAAAGATCCCTTTTCAAAATGCATTTAGCGTGTAGTTAGAATCCCCTGAACAGTAGTCTCCACGGGAAGCATAAAGCGTGGCGTGCGAACCCACAATGGCGGAGGTGACAATGCCGCGACAGTATTGCAGACAGACAGCGTGCCTGGCGGCGCAGTCGGCGGCAGCGAGCAGCTCGGGCGCCACGTAGTCCGCCGTGCCGACCGGCGCCGCCGCGCACCCGCCCTCTGACAGCCGCGCGCACGACCCGAAGTCGCCCAGCTTCACGTGCCCGCATCTGCCACAAGGTTCATATTGCTTATTTATTTATATAATGAAACTAAACAATTTTCCCTAAGGAACATGGGTCGAAAAACGACAAAAATTGGTGGAACTTCCTAACAAAAGTGTAACTCAGCCGATCTAGGGAGGTCCAAAAATTCTCCTTTTTCGACCCATATCCCTTGTCCTTCATTTCCTGCTGACGACCTACGTCGTAGGTCAGCAACAAACGACTCGCCCGGTGAGTCAGAATTGTATAGCATACCACAGTGTTAGCAATGCGCGAGTATCATGGTTTTGAGTTTAGTAGCGAAAATGTTAAAGTTGTTTAGTTTCATTATGTGAATACACACTTACTAAATGTTTTTCTAATAATTAAAAAAAATAGTTCTTGCTATTAATAGAGTTCCCAATATTTCGTGAACTTTCCTCGTGAATCAGTTTATTGTGAAAATAAATACCGTTGGGTAACTCTCAATTCAGATTCTTCATTAATTAAAATCTTTGATAACTTCTCAGCTTGAACTCATGATCTCAGAAACAGTACAAAAGTAATCTATAAACAATGGACAGCTTTGCCAAATTGTTTTAAAGGGACAGATAGGAATAATAAATCAACGGTCTAATACATTAAACAAAACACAAACCTGTCCAGTAAAATATTATGTGGTTTAACATCTCTATGGACATATCCCATGCCATGCAACGCTTTGAGCGCGTGCGTGACTTCGGCCACGTAGAATGCTGCGTCTCGCTCCGCCAGCGGGTGGTTGCGGCGGCTGAGCAGGCCGGCTAGATCCCCGCCGTTGCACAGCTCCATTACTAGGTACAGGTTTGTATTGTCCTGCAGATTTTTAATTTTTTTAGTACTTTGAACCCACTGGGGACACCTGGACCCCATTAGAGACACTTTTATATAAATTAGAAAACATTGTAATAAAGTCTGTGCTCTCCTATATAGTTAAATGTAAACCATAATCACTTTGACCCCACTGGGGACACTTTTGTAACAAATAGAGAATAAACATTGGTGTTGTAATAAAGTCTTTCTGCTGATGAGTGTTGGTACCTGGAAGGCATATTGTAGCTTGGGTATCCAGGGGCCTGTGGCACTGGCGAGGACGTCGCGCTCGTCCTCTGCGGCGCCGGCGGCTCGCTTGCGCGCCTGCTCCTTGCGAAGTATCTTCAGTGCGTATACGTCACTTGTTTGTTTCTCGCGGACCATCTGCAATAGATCAAATAAATGGTAAGACTCATCAACTTCCTGTATGATTTGCTTAAAGTACACAAACAATCTGTTATGATAAATATGTATTTTTAGTAGGATACCTTATCATCTATTGTAGTTAAATAAAAGATAGTCTCTTTAAAATGGTCCAGCTTAAAATGACCGTAAATGATATGTCAAGGGATATGCAAAATAAAATAAAAATGTTCTATCCTTTCATAAAATGGATAAGGAATACAGTGGGCTAAACAGATAAAATAAAAATGTTTCTATCCTTTCTCAAAGCTTGTCTAATATTGAGAAATAAAATAGGAATAGAGTGGGCCTAGCATGTCATACCCAAGAAATGACAAAAATCGAGACAAGCCTGTATTTGTTACTTTTCATATGTAAAAGTGAGCATTTTATTTGATTGTAAGGGCTTGGTCAATGACCAATAGCTACCGCGACCTAGCCGCCGTAAGTGAGCATGCATGATGGTTTGTCATTTTGTCACTCTATCATGCTTGGCATATCAGCCCTACAGAAGTTGAGTAAACATTTACTCAAATACTAACCTCTAGTAGTTACTCTTATATTAACTACAATTATAGGTAGTGTTACTTACATGTACTTCACCAAAATGTCCACGGCCAATGGTCTGCACCATCTCAAAGTCTGAGAAGCAGACACGGGTGCGTCGCAGGTCTGCCAGAGTGCTGCGGTCTGAAATATTTTATTATTACATTCACATTTGCACCCTGTCCTATAATCTAAATATGAAACCAGTGTTAAATGATACTCTTCCAGTTTAACTTGAAACCTAAGCAAAAGGAATTGCCTGGTTTGATAGGTGTAAACAAAAACTGGGCAGGGGCAATCCTGGACATTTCATACCAGGGTTTATGTTTTAAATCTTGCGCCAGCAATGTCCCGCCATGTATATCCAATCATGGTTCGCGAAAAAAAAACTCGCAAACACGAAATAATCTTCCTCACTGTTTTCTGTTGTTTTTGTCAATTATTTGTATGTTAGCGAGAGAAGAATACACCACGTGTTACTGATGTCTTCCTCCCTAATTACTGAAGGAGTAAGGTCAAAATTGGTAGAGGGCCGGGAGTGTCCATATTGTACATAGATAAGGCCAAAGATACAGATTTTACTGATTTTAGTCAGTACTCTGAAATACTGACCAAATCTCTATCTAATCTTATAAAATTTTACCTGTGACTACAAAATTGGATAATGTTTTTCGTTTCCTGCTTTAAATGTTTTGTTATGATTTGATGAATTAATCACCGAAAAAATAAAAAGAACTGTGATATTTTTTTTATTTAGCCTGTTTTGTGTCCCACTGCTGGACAAAGGCCTCCCCTCTTCTTCTCCAATCCTCCCTATGCAATGCAATCTCTGGCCAATCCTTCAGGAAGGTATTCAAGTCATCACTCCATCTTCTCCTGGGCCTCCCACAACATCGGCAACCATCTTCTGGAACCCATTCTGTGGCCATCTTGGTCCACCTCTCTGGATGCATGCGATAGATATGTCCCGCCCAGTCCCACTTCAGCTGAGCTGTTTTAAGGCCTACGTCAGCTATACCAGTTCTGGAGTGCAGATCTGTGTTTCGTACCCGATCGGTGAATTTTGCACCTAAAATGCTACGCTCCATGGCTCGTTGGCAAATCTTGAGATTGGATTTCTGATGTTCAGTCAAAGACCAAGTCTGAGCACAGTAAGTTAGAATAGGCAAGATGATGTATCAATGAGTTTTCGCTTGAGTGTCAGAGGAAGGTCACCCTTCATAAATATTACACAAATTCTTAATTAAAGGTAAGTTAGGGATCTACCAAAAAGAAAAAGATATGTTAAGAGATTTTTAAGGGACTCCTACTCCAAAATGGATTTTTTTTTCACCTCAATCTACTGAAACCAGACCACTTTTGGGTGACTTTTGAGTGAACATAGCCTCTGATCCTCAAAATACTGTCTTTACTGACCAATTTTTAGAAAATGTGGCAAGGTTGATGTTCATGGCGTTTTGCCTACCAATTAATTTTAATGTTTAAATAAGACCCTATGTAACTACATAACAGCAATCAATGATTATGATTACTTAATCTCTGACCACTTGGTCAGAGTGTATTCTTGGTGCTGCATGCATAAATTAGTAGTGATATCAGAGTATTGAACCCAAAATGTCCTTTATTGCCGACAGCTGCTATGCAAAAGGCAGGTGTTTCTACTTACATTTATCCACAAAGGCCTTAACGAGATCATCCACCTTTTTAACAGGGTCATCGTTGCACTCATCATATAAAGCGGTGAGAGCATCCAACAGTGCCTCCCGATCTATTGTTTTCTTTAGTTTACTTGAACCACTGGTCACTTTGCCCAATATCAACCGATTCAATCGCGTGATACGCACGGCAATAGCCTCTTTTGACGGCTCCATTATTCACTGCTTTTTAAAACTATTTAACAAGTTGTTATTTCCATGCTGTTTATTTATCAATCAAGAGTTTGTTGAACAAATTTCAAATCTAATATAAACGACAGCCCGGTATTATTGCCGTTATTTTCGAAAATCGAAAATGATCATCGAAATGACAGATATTGTCAATGTTGCAAGGAATAAAATTTAAAAAGGACACTTTATACATAACGACTCTACGAACAAATTAATATTCTCCTACACCACCGCCGTTTGTTTTGTAGTAAGACATTAGTTTCGCTAGCCGACGACAGATGGAGCTAAACAAAATGGTTATCGAAAGTCACAATAGATGGCCCAATTTTACATGTTCTCAAAGTTTCTTGATTTAAATCATTGTTTAATTTAAATATAATATTACACATTAAATTTAAATAACAATAACTATTTTTTTACGAATTACAGCTCATGTATAATTTATATTTAGTGTTCTATTACATCCATCCTATTCCGATGATACGTTGTACGTTGATACGGTGCGATTCTTGAATGTCACCGGTGAGCTTGAACGGTTTTTGAATCTCATAAAAAAGCCTTCTCATACCCATGAGTTCAATACGAGTGCCCCTTCCTACTCGTATTGAACACATGGGTCTGAAAATTTTAGTCACCGACTGGTGAGATTCAAAAATGCTAACTTTGAGAAATCGGTGAATATCGGCCGTTTTACTTAGCCGGTAATTGTTTATAGGAAACCTGTTTAAAATACCTAAGTACACACGGCGACACATCAAGCTATACAAAACCAACATAAACTGAATGCGCGTAGATCGTTGGTTTTGTATAGCTTGATGTGTCGCCGTGTGTACCTATAATAGTAAACTAAAAATAACAGATATAGTATTTTCAGTTTTAATAACAAAACATTCCAAAAAGTCCCGCCCACGTGATGGTACTAGTAGGTATCCTCGAGTAAGGAAGTCAACGAACGAACGGCTCGAACCAGACGGCCTAGCTACGACACGAGCCAAACCAGCTAGCCCCACTATACCGCTATGACTCCATAGTCTACAAAGTAAATAGGTAGCCACGTGTTTACATTCTGGTTGTAAGCTCAATAGCTGGGCTGATAATATTTTACAAAAAGAAATTATATTATTTATCTATTTTACTTATAGATAAGACTCCATAGTTAGTATTCACAAACTATAACTACTAACTAACTATAGAGTCCAACTTAATATGCTGACAGTTTTTTGAGGATGATGAGACCTTAAAACTGAACAACTTTCTATACGGGACTCGGCACGACGACGACGGGCAAAAAAAAAAACGCAAAAAAAGAATCTGCGTTCCCATAAATGGAGTCGAAAAGAATAGAGAAAGTGATCATCCCCTTAAATAACCGTCCGCCTAATATAGTGCTCTAATTATGATGACGACTATTACCTACATATAGTACCTACCTATAGGTACTATCGCGGAATTTTCCGCCTGACGACCACTAGGCTCATTTTTGCTTGCATACTATAAAATAAAAGCGCTGTCTAGCCCCGCCCTATTGATGAATAGACCAATGAATGAATAGTTTCCAAACAATAAATTAAGCGCGACATTATGCGAAAAAAAATCAAATCGCACTCCTGGAGTGTTGAAGTTGAAGAGTTTTGCGTTTTCGATTTTGGTACCGCCATGGAGAAAGTTGTTCAGTTTGACGGTCTGGAGTGCGATTTTTGAATCTCATACGCCGAAATCAGCAGTTGAAAATGTATGGAGATACGCATCTTTCTACTGCTGATTTGACTTTTAAAAACCGCACTCCTGGAGTGCGATTTTTGAATCTCATTCGCTGAACTCAGCAGTTAAAAAGGTCAATATTACTATGGAAATATGTATCTTTGTACTGCTGATTTGGAATTCAAAAATCAAACTCGAGAAGAGCTATTTTTGAAAGTCAAATCAGTAGTAGAAAGATGCGTATCTCCATACATTTTCAACTGCTGAGTTCAACGTATGAGATTAAAAAATCGCACTCCAGGCGGAAAAGTGCGCGATAGAGTTACCATGTAACAATTTGGAAATTGCAGCAAGAACATGCTTAAACTTGTCACTTTCAAAAAATGTTGTATGTTCTTCTCGTTTCGTGTCAGCATGAGCTCATGACTCATACTGTAGTGGAAAGATTCATCAGCAGCAGGTTATTGCAGTCAGCAATGGTCGTATCCTTCCATGGACTCCATTAAGTAAATAACTAATTTATGTTAAATCTATTCTATGGTTTAGTAGTTTTTAGTAACATTACTGACTATTCGGGGAAATGTGCATGGCATTATTTTCTTCTTCAGTGTATCAGTGGCGCGTTACGGACAGGCGGAGTGCGATTTTTAAATCTCATAAGTTGAACTCCGCAGTCGAAAATGTATGGAGATACGCATCTTTCCACTAGAATCATTATTTCATCTTTCTTTCTTCTTTCTACTGCTGATTTTACTTTCAAAAATCACACTCAAATCAGCAGTAGAAAGATACATATCTCTATAGTAATTTTTGACATTTTCAACTTGTGAACTCAGCGAATGAGATTCAAAAATCGCACTCCAGGACACTCAATCAGAGGGTCCGTGTTTAAATCCGCCCGGACAACATGCCATGTACCAATCAGTTTAACTAACTTATAGGTATACGGTGAAGGAAAACATCGTGATGTGAGGAAACCCGCATAATATTTATTAATACCCGCATTGGACACGCGTGGTGATGACTTGTTTTATTGGGTTGACGGCAATGACGTTCTATACCCAGACGTATGCTGATCAAATGAGTTGCGTCCTACAAAAAGGAGAGGTCCGGAGTACTCGAAACCGACGGGCATGTATGAAGCAAAAGATGTACATGTGGCTAAAGAGGTATATATATATAAAGGATAGTATGTGTCGTGACGTTATAGATAGATAGATCCAGTCATTGGTTGCTGGGTCGACTTACACTCACCATGCCTAAGTACTATTTTTACTATTACCTATATAACCACAATGTAGTGGATCTTTCAACGTTAAATTGATGTGTTACTTCATTATCTAAGTCTACTGACGTACTAAGATAATAAGTAGGTAACTAAAGCACAGACTTTACAATTACCACTTAATTACATCCAGTCATTAGTACAAAATTGTATGAATTATTATAATCGATGTCGTACCTTTTCCTCTCTACAGCACCTAGTGTTGTCATTATCACATAAATAACACAAGTTTGCTGACAATTTGGTAGAAAATTACAATGGCCAAGTACGAGTCATGCACGATAATTAAAAAGTTAATCTTGATTGAAGACGTTGTGTGTTAACTTGTACCTAGATATAAAAATGTACTTTGTACTACCTTTTGAAAACACGTTTTAGCCTTCTGATGTTGAATCGTCATCATCATCAGCCTATACAGTGTAAGTGACAGCCTAGCAAATACTGATATGGTGAACTCAAACAATCAAACTGAACAACTTCCACTATGGAGCCTACCTCAGGAAACGCGAAAAAAAATCAGCTGTCCCATACATTTTAGTCGGGTAGGTACAGCAGTTTTGTATGGGACAGCTGATTTTTTTTCGCGTAGGCTCCATAGTGAATGTTGTTCAATTTGATGGTCTGAGTTCACCGTTTCAGTATTTGCTAGGCTGTTAATTACAGTCTGTATACGTCCCACTGCAGGGCACAGGTAAGGTAGGGATGTTTCCCGATCACGAAGGACAGTTATATTTCAAAAGCACCGCGGTGGTAGAAAAGCTGAGAAAAGAACACACGGCCAAAACCAGTGACCGATATGAGTTTAATCATAAACATATACAGGGTCCAACTTAATAGGCTGATGGTTTTTTTAAGAGGATGATCAGTCCATCAAACTGAACAACTTTCTCTAAGAGACCATCATAGAAATCGCTAAAAAAGAAACTGCTGTCCCTTACCTACATTTGGTTGGGTCCAGCAGCATTGCAGTTCAACAGTTCTACAGAACTGCAATAAAAAGAAAAAAATTATTGGAATAGAAAAATAGATCGGCCGATTCGCACTTTTGTATAGTTTTTCGCCCACTGCTCCTGAGGAAAGTTTGTCCTGCCTGATTTTATTTTTCACGATTTCGACATTGGATAATGAAACTAAACAACATATGCTCCTGAGGAACGTTGTTTAGTTTCATTATCCAATGTCGAAATCGTGAAAAATAAGAACAGCTGATTTTATTTTTCACGATCTCGACATTGGATAATTTACACAATACAACTTTCCTCAGGAGCATGGGACGAAAAACGACATGTGGACCATACAAAAGTGCGAATCAGCCGATCTATTTTTCTATTCCAATATATTTTTTTCTTTTTCCTACCCTAATAAGACAGTATTTATTGGCACTAGTTATATCCTGATCCTAAACGGGGTTTTATGTGTTGTGCCGGTACGCTTACGCTAGCTATACGACAACCTTTTTTTTTCAAATCCAAATTTTCCATTCGAAACAAAAACGAATAATCTCGATGGTAATTTTATTTACGCGTTTTTTATTCGCGTCCATTGAATAGACATCGCAACAGTTACTATTAATATTAATCGATACAATAATATATTAGCTGTAGGAATAAATAACTCTCAGCGTCATCAAATAATCGCGAACGTAAAGGAGCATTTACACTTTATCTAGGGCACACGTAGAGTTACTATTATATTCTATGGAGAGTCAGTTGTCCGTTATTTAACAGTTGGTAATTAATACACATATTAGTAGACACATAAATAAGGAGCAATTTTTAAAAATAGCAACACTAAGTTCCGTTTATTTATGTAAATAATGCGACCTGAATTTAATTAGATTATAAGAGACATAATAAACGGTGCACATCAAGCTATACCTACAGAACCAAAATAAACAGACAGACAAAAAGTTCAAGTCACATCTTAAATAAGTCCTCTGTAAAAAAGGCTACTATAAACTCGATGACTATTTGAATGACCAAAATGACAATATTACTCTATGTAATGCAATATTGTATTTTAATTGTACTTTGTATACTTTGTTTTCATTAAAAGATGTGTGTTGTAGAGTTTCTGGCCGCATCTTCTCTCAACGGAACACCTTCCGACGCGGGGGTAGAGTCAAAAAATGACGTCAAAAAGCTATCTATGTGATATTATTTTGAATAAAAATTTTTAATTTTGAATTTGAGCTGGCCGCACGTAGGTCGAGAAACATACAGTAGATTGGGTCGCCTTGTAATTTTCACAATTTCAATATTGTTCTAAATTAGTAGTACTAAGTATCTTTGGCGCCATGCCACCCCTGGCAAAGAATGAACACAAACCATTCTTCTTGTTCCCGATACTAGTATTTTCTTCAGGCGCTATTTTATTAGGGACTACCTATAATGGTGGCGTGACGCTATTATAGCCACTGTACCTAACAGCTATTTTTAAGACCATGACTGTGTTCTACTTGGGTAGTATCTTCGAGCTACAACACGTCTGTGGATCCTAAAAACCGTTCTCTGAAGCAATTAATTCGTTTCGCGTCCAGTGTACAAGTACCCTAACTATCCTTAGATTTTCAAACGGCTGTTGTTTATATAAACGGCTGAGCGCATTACGCTCACAGTTTTGTCCTTACTCGACTGGTGACTAGACTATCTCGTTTAGGTACTTGATCTTACTACTGTTTACATAACACACGATTCTAAACGATTCTATTGAAGACTTCGGCATTAGACAGCATAGTGTCGTAAAATGGCGTTCCTTCAAGGACCATCAGCGAAACAGGCGGAGGTGATCAGGCAGGAACTAGGGGAAGGTCCAGATGACCTGGAGAGGGGTGTGCGGGACCTCCTTAGCATGTGCGCCGCCTCGCCCCACATGCCACAACCAGAGAGACTTGGTAAGATTATGAAATTTTAAGATTTATTAGCATTTTATGTACCTATAGGGTAATTTCGTATACTTTCGTTTACTCTGTAGGTACAGAAATGTGTCTTAATATAGGTAAATAATGTAAAAGTTAATTGAACATTAGTTGCAATCATTGGGTCAAGGATGTGCAACGTGTTATTAAACATGATAAATGCACATAATGCACATGCAAGTTTATAAAAACAAATTATTTTTGTCAAAGAAGCATTTTCGCAACGACAAATTCTTCCTCGTGTGTCATGTTAATTGAACTCAAGGATACAATTTACAATATAATCAAGTGGCTACTTACAATTAATTCAATACCTATTAGTTACTAGTTCATTTAATAAGGTGTAGGTACCTATATTGCGATTTTTGAATCTCATACGTTGAACTCAGCAGTTGATAATGTATGGAGATACGCATCTTTCTTCTGCTGATTTGACTTTCAAAAATCGCACTCCTGGAGTATGTATTTTTAATGTCAAATCAGCAGTAGAAAGATGCATATCTCCATAGTTCTTTTGACATTTTGAACTGCTGAGCTCAGCGAATGAGATTTAAAAATCGCACCCCAGATGTTCAATTATTGATGAACGAAATTACCTACCCGTAGATTTTCAATGGTTATATCCAAGTTCTCAAAGCCTACTTCAGTTACGGGCATGTATCGTAAAACGTAACGAAAAAAAACTGTCCCATACATTTTGGTCGAGTAGGTTTGCGAGTAGCGTTTTGTATGGAACAGCTGGTTTTTTTTTTTGTGATTTCTGTATCGGTCCCATAGAGAAAGTTGTTCAGTTTGATGGTCTTTTAAACCCTTAAAAACGTCAGCGTATTAAGAAGGAGAATTTCGGAACAAAATAGAATGTAAACTATTATAAAACTGTAACAGAAATGTGTCTGTACATTGAAGATTATTTCTTTTAGCCTATTTCATCCCACTGCTGGGCAAAGGCCTCTCCCCTTTTATCCTCCATGCAACCCTGTCCTGAGCCAGGATAAAAAGTAACGATATGGTTTTTAGGTGTCCCTGATTCCATATCACCAATTTTTGGATTTTTTGTCTGTCTGTTTGTTTGTGTGTTTATTTGTTTGTTTGAAAGAGCATCACGCAAAAACTACTGAACCCATTTTAGATGAAACTTTTTTGTTTGATAACTTATGATCTGACTTGAAATCTGGTATTTAATTTGTGCGGACGAAGTCGCGGGTTAACTCTAGTTAGTTATACAGTAGCGTTATAAAAATATCATGTTTAAGAATTAGTTTTTAAAATAATAACGCACTTGTTACCCTTGAGGCTAATATTAATAATGAATTACGGAAATTTTTAGTGGTCAGTGCCTTCTTAGTGAGCTTCTTAGCAATGTTGACGTTACGTTGTTGTTTACGTTCGTTATAATTAATTGGAGCACCTTTATTACACAATCCTATTAATTAACTGTAATTGCTCTCAGGAAAACATTCAACAGCGTGTGGAAACCCTGGATTCCTATATCTATGAAGAATTTAATATTTCTAATATACCTGTGTATCCCTACTCCCTCTCCCGCTTGTTACTGGCATGAGCTGAGCTAGCGAAATAGAGCTATCAGCATAAAAAGGGAATCCTACGAAAATAGGCATAGATCGAAGAAAGCGAAAAATTCTTCGTCTATGGCTTAGAGTGTAACGGTGGTAACGAGGGGTGAGACGTCTTAGGCCTAGATTCAAAGAAGTTCTAATTCTAACTCCCCTCGTATGTCAAAATCCATACATTTTCGACCGTACTTTCGCTCAAAATACGCCTTAGAGTCTGAGAAGAATGAGGCTAGTTATAAGCTACAGTATACAATATACTACGGCCCGGTAGCACAGTCTGTAGTGAACCTGCCTGCTGTGCCGAGAGTCGCGGGTTCGAATCCCGTAAGGGACAAATATTTATATGATGAATATGAATATTTGTACCCGAGTCATGGATGTTTGTATCTATATATGTATTATATATCGTTGTCTAGTCATCATAATATGATTTCGATTTTTGAAACTCGTTCTTTAAACTCAGCAGTTGAAAATGTCAATATTACTATGGAGATATGCAACTTTCTACTGCTGATTTGACATTTAAAAATCATACTCCAGGAGTGCGATTTTTGAATGTCAAATCAGCACTAGAAAGATGCGTATCTCCATACATTTTCAACTGCTGAGTTCAAGGTATGAGATTCAAAAATCGCACTCCTGGTGTACTTTAAATGGGACTAGATAATTTGTGTGACAGTGTCCAAGATATTTATTTATTTATTTACTACTTGACCATAATTTATTATGCAGTGTGGTCAGGAACATTTACCATTTGCAATCACAACTAGTGTTGCTAGTAAAGTTAGGTAAGCAACGCTCGCCCTTTCAAGGGAATGTTGCAGTTTCTTCAATATCGACCTCCAAAGATATTATAGCTATAACAATAGGTAGTATTTCTGCCATATCGGAACTGATGACGTTCAGAGCGTTACGTGGTTCATGTTAGGCAAGTGTAAAATGACGATTGAAGCCGTTTAAAGTGCCTAAGTACCTATAGTTTCATATAAGTACTAACACGTTCACGACCAATTAGAGATGATAAATTATATTTGTTGCAAGAAGGGGTACAGGAGTGCGATTTTTGAATCTCATTCGCTGAGCTCAGCAGTTGAAAATGTCAAAATTACTATGGAGATATGCATCCTTTTACTGCTGATTTGACTTTCAAAAATCATACTCCAGGAGTGCGATTTTTGAAAGTCAAATCAGCAGTAGAAAAATGCGTATCTCCGTACATTTTCAACTGCTAAGTTCAACGTATGAGATTCAAAAATCGCACTCCAGGGTTTACTAACTTCTTAGATAAACTCTACCTAAAACCAAAATAAAGCGAGAAAATTTACGCTTTTAGAGATTTATGTCGAAGTAGGTGCCGTAATACTTTAAACAATTTTATTTAATAATGTAAATGCATATAATATTAATTGTGAATCGTAAACACATAAGTAATGAAATGACGATACAAAAAATAGGCGTAAATTTCGATAAGAAATAAAATCGACCCGAGTCAATTCCTAGCGCTACGTACCTATCTACCCTTTGTTTTAACAGGATATGTGAAAAAAATAGGATTCTTCAAATCATCATATATCATGAAGGAGGAACAGTAGGAGTATGAATTGCGGATATGTGTAAATTGAACATATAATTGAAGTTTTGATTAAAGCCAAAACACGATTAAGACACATTTTCTCGATAGAAAAACAAGCCAAAGTAGCCTCCGTCTTTATCGATAAACGCTTGGAACTGCTAAACGCTGAATAATAGAAACATGAGATTTGATTTAAAAAACAGACTGATATTTTCTAAATTTTGATTAGAGCAGAATTAAACTTATTTAAATAGTACAATCACAATAAATTAAAGTTTGATTTGGAACTTGCATCGTTTCAGGAGCACGCGCCGCGCCGTCTCTTTCTCTCGCATCAGGCAGTAATATAAGCTATCACACGCCCTTTTCGCTTCAATTATTTTTCGACATAGGCCCTTAACATGGTACCTACGGGATACGTTTACCTTTGTAGTATTTTTTTGGTGGAACGAAGCTTAGGCCTAGATCCTCCCATCCACCCACATACAAGTCTTGCAATAGGACACATAAGAATTAGTATTCAAAATAATTGTATCAAGTGTTTACATTTACATTAGAATCATTTGGCATGTGAGAACAATTTTAACGTAAGTTCTCGCAAGCGGAAATACCTAATAGCAGCGTATTTATATATAGGTAGATCGTATTGTAACTTATCGTTTCCGTAAAATATATTCCATGGTAAAAAACCGGTTCAACTCACATCCTATATATTAGTTATCAAATTAAGAAACTCCGTTTCATCATATCAGCCGACAGACGTCCACTGCTGGACATAAGCCTCCTCCAAAATGGGGGGATTTGCCATAATCGCCACGCTTGGCAGGCGGGTTGCTGATCGCAGTTGGATTGAATGTGTGTACTCAGAGGATGCTGCTGCCCATCCTCCGGTAGATCCCTTAGTCGCCTTTTACGACACCCACGGGAGGAAAAGGGATGGTGCTATTCTTAGCCGACACCACACGGCCACTGTGTACACAACTCCGTTTGATTCTGATTAAATCATTCAGCATCTTCAGACCGAAATTAATGTAATCTAAATAACCTTTTTATCTAACAGGTTTATAAAATGTTTAGTGTGGAATTTCGGAAATAAAAAATACACTAAACTTGATTTATTCGCGCGTTGAAATCTTTTGTATGGGCCCACAATGACTGGGCCGGCCGGCGGCGGTGCGTTATTGAGCGTAAATATATGTGGGTACATATTATTAGGTATAGGTCCTCTTGTCACTTAGTGGTTTCTTAAAGCAAGTCCACGATATGTTAATATTCAAATTCAAAGTCTATACAGGGTGAAGTTGATATCATTAGCATCCTTTTAAACTAAGAGTCTACCTCAGTTTTTTGCTCCGATTGGTTTGCTGCCATAGTAAAAGTTGTTTAGTTGGATGGGTAGACTCTTAGTTAAAAAGGATGCTAATGATATCAATTTCACCCTGTAGTCACGTGCCACGTTTTGATTGTAGGTAAGTATTTTATAATCGACGAATAGGTAGATTAAGGGAACTTGGTACATCGTCGCGTCCTATGCTTGCTGACGTTTTAGGAAGTGCAATAACTATTCATCTATGGCTGCAACTGCAATCATAGGATAGCCCTGAATGCAAGTGGGCTTTCAAACGTGTGAAACTGCGCAATATTAAATAACTTAGAGGAACTTAGGCAACTGTTAACGTGCTAAACTTTGATATAAAGGCTAATTATTACCCTGCAATACAAACTTTAAAAATATGAACACAAAATAGGTGGGTGTACTTATTACGCTTTATTACGATTGATTATTAAAATCAACATAATAAACAAATTACTTTTTCTTTATTTATCGATTGATAGCATAGCACGTAATATAATAACAGTAATTTGAAAACTGACTAGCAATTAGTAACGGTTTTGCTAATCTGTTTAAAAACAGTTACCTACAGATAAAAATAAACTTTGAGTATTATTAGGATTCCGTAGTCAAACAAGGAACCCTTATACTTTCGTCCATTCTGTCTGTCTGTCTGTCTATATACCCCACCTCGATTACTCCCCCTTTCTAACTTCTAAAATACTGGAGTAAAAAATCTGAAACAATTTGACAGTGTAGATCCCGTAACAAGTACTTTCAATGAAAATTATAACGAACGCTGCTGTAGCTCAAGCAGTGTCGGAGAAATCAAATAAAAAGTCGACGGCCGGCGTCTGTCGATAGATGGCGCTGAACGAGATTAAATTACACTAATTATACATTTTGAAAATTTCTTAAGATATTTAATTAAGCTATATTATGTTAAGTTTTTCATGAAATGACTACGGAACCTTATCTTGGGAAAGTACGACACGCTCTTGGCCGATTTTGAAATTAATTACATTTTTTATTTCACCTGTATAACTTATTTAACTAATAAACAAATGTAGGTATTGAGATATTTACAAATATGAAATGTTTTCTTTTCAATTTAAAAAAATCTGTTTCTAGAGGTTTTAGAAATATTACCTAGTAGGTACTATTTCTAAATTCTAAAAACTAGTATTCTTTTTTTACACACCAAAACAGACGACAAAAACAAAAAAAAATTTTGTTCGTTCGATTTTATAGCGATTTGTTTTTTACTGAGCTATTTATAGGTTAATTAAACTGACGCGGTATAATTTTAGCTGAGGTGATTGACCAAACCACATATTCTATGGAATCTTAGAATATTCGAGATGTACGACCAGGAAGCAAAGCTATTGGGTGTACAATCAACGTCAAAAGAGATTTAACTTTGAAAAAAAAACACACTATTATAATTTAATAAACTCAAACACTATTTAAGGTGGTTTCAGTCCATGCAAACGTTTGACGCACAATACGCGTAGACGGAATTAATAAAAGTAATATTTTATATATGGAAAAATAGTTTAGAAAATCTAGATGCCGCGTAACGAATAACATTTGCAATTTATAATATAATTACGAAGATATAAAGCTTTTCAAATTTTGTATGAAAAACTTCAAAGCATTATATCTTCGTAATTATTTTATAAATTTTAAATGTTACTTGTGACACGGCATCTAGATATTCCAAACTATATTTCCATATATACAAAGAATATAAATTACTACCGTCTACGCGTATTGTGCGTCAAAGTTTTTTATAAAATGGACCCCTCTGAATGACTTAAATGACGATACAATAAGTGAGGCATAGTAGATCAAGCAATGAAATGGAGTATAATATAGAGTGTACACCACGGCTAGCAAGGCAAAGCGTTTAAGGTTTAAACGAGAAAAACGTCATGCGCACTCTTTCTGACATACGTAAAATAATAAGGATGAAGGCACATCTAGATTTTTCGGTACAATTTAATGGCATTTTAATTTCTTTGTGATACTTTAGGAATTTCACTGCCTCCTATAGATAGTAACTTTGACACAGTCATGTTCCTGGTTTATTTATTTAGTACAGTTTTAATAGTACATTATGGTACAAGTGTGTAATGTTGGTGATTACCGCTGAGGCGCCATTGGGACCCGAGCCGTAGGCGAGGGTCTTAAGAGAGCCGAGGACGGTAATCATCAATACACACGTGTATCATACGACGTTTTTCAACACACTTGTGAAGAAAATATTAATAACAAATCATTTTATTTAGTAAATAAAAAGTTTATTTAGAGAATTTATTTGTACTATTGAATATGATCTTTTTTGTATCAAACTTTTTTAAGAACAAAGCAACTCAAGAACTCAACCAAGAAGTTTAGATACCTACACTCCCTTGTGAATAATAGTAATGAAAAAGTCACAGTTTGATTATAGGTGTCATTATGTGCCTAATTGCGGTGAAATAAGGGCAATTTTATGAGCAAGTGTGTTGAAAATTATGATTATGACCCAGTTTTTAAATAACACGTTGCCACCGTCATTAGGTACATTCTTCTTCTACATAGTCTTCTTTTTTATTATTTATTGAATAACAACTACAGTTTGACCTACAAAATAAGCTCGGAAGCTCTCAATAACCATAATATGAGTTAGAAAGAAATGTCCCACATATCAAATTTTTATCAGACCTTTTTTAAGGTAAAAAAGACTGAAGCGCCATTAGGTGAAATGGCGCTTCAGTCTTTTTACCTTGTAGGTGACGTTATGTAGTTCATTGCAGACAGGGCGGCTAATTCTCATTCCAACCGCGACGCGCTAACCTACTTGCGACACTCGCGTGCATTTTCTGCAATTTCAAACAGCTTTTATTTGTATTCCTAACGAATTTCTCTTTCGTAAATGCTTAGAAACTGTTTAATTGACATTTAAAACATGATTTAACCGTGAACGTTAAGATTACAAGATTCCGTCTCATCGTTTTGTATGTAAATGCTTTTATAATTATTTAATCGTATTTTTTCGTCTAATAGACCCACTGTAATTGAATGAAGATGAAATTGATAGTAGATAGATGTTGCTTAGTACCTACTTATTTAACAAAGTTGAGTAGATAATTAATTATTCATAGAATAACATGTTATAATAATGTAAGGGGGGAATTTATTTACAAAAAAACATAGGTATATAAACATACAAACCGCTACTTAATACCTAACCAAAATTTTTTTTTTTAAATCAATTTTATCATCAACATGTTTTTTAAAATGCTAAGACAGATTTTTTGTTCTGATAGATTTGAATAGTAAAAGGTGATTCGTTTATAGGTAGATTATTAATTTATTATGTATGTGATTTACTTAATTGTTAATTATTTTATGAAATAGGTCAGAGGAAGTACCTATATTTTATTTTTGTCGTAGGCGATCGGGCAATTAGTCAAATTAACAACTATTATCGAACGTCAAAACGCGCGCAATGTATGAAAAATTTGTAGGTACTAAATCCTAGTGGAGCGCGTAATTTCTCTATGTACTAAATACTCACAAGTGACGTCATCAACATTTCATTACTTTTTAATAGTTCATCATGTTTTTAAAAATAGTATTCTAGCTAAAAAAAAACTAAAAATGTGAGTATAGCGTCCCAGCAAACAATTTGGTCGTATTAGGCCCCCATTAATATGACTATTTTGATTTATAAAAGTTATACTATGGTAATTTCGTCATATACTGGTTCTTTATGCGTCTAATGTTCGACTATATGACACCTATACGACCAAATTGTTAGTTGGGGTTATTTTAAAATGTTTTTTTTTTACTAAGAAGATAAAACTAAAATATATTTTATGCAGTCCGGTATCTAAACTATTATAAAACTGTAAAAGGAAATTTGTCTGTACATTGAAGATATTAACAAAAAAAAAGTTACGATATGGTTTTTAGGTGTCCCTGATTCCATTTCACCAATTTTTGGATTTTTTGTCTGTCTGTTTGTTTGTTTGTGTGTTTGTTTGTTTGAACGAGTATCACGCAAAAACTACTGAACCGATTTTGATGAAACTTTTTTTTGTTTGATAGCTTATGATCTGACTTATTTTTTTTTTTTTTTAATTCTTTTTTTTTTTTTTGGAGCTTGAAATATATGATATGGTTTTTAGGTATCCCTGATTCCATATCACCAATTTTTGGATTTTTTGTCTGTCTGTTTGTTTGTTTGTTTGTGTGTTTGTTTGTTTGAACGAGCATCACACAAAAACTACTGAACACATTTTGATGAAACTTTTTTTGTTTGATATCTTATTATCTGACTTAAAATCTGGTGTATAATTTGTGCGGACAAAGTCGCGGGTTAACGCTCGTATTATATAAAACAAATAACTTGCTTACTGTGTTAATGTAAAATAAGCATGACAATGAAATTAATAGTGCACACAATAACAACATAGTGTGTGTCTATATAAATATGCAATAATTAAACATCTTCTGCTCAAACATATCAGACAACAAGCTATAGGACCTTGCCGTATGAACGGCGTAACTAGCCGTAAATTCATACTGGTAAGCGAATTCCTTAGCCTACCGTAGGTGTAGGTACACTAGGCTAAGTCTGGCCATGTGGTACGGGGACGAGGGCGGGGACGTACAGTCAACCTCAAAAAGATGTATACAGTTTTTTTTCATGTCGTAGTACTTAGGAAATGGTTTTGTGGGAATTTCCTATGTACTTATGCATATTTCAGAAATTTTTTTTTTTAGCGTGTATACATATTTTTAAGGCTGTCTGTACTACTTACCGGTAAATTTTAGGTTGACACAATCCAAAATTGTGCCAATCTAAACTTGGATTGTTGTGAACTAATTTAAATGCAAAATAAATATTCACTGCAAGTTAAACAAACACCTACACAGAATGGGGCTTGTAGATTCACCCACTTGCAGATTTTGCTGTGAAGCAGAGGAAACGCCCAAACATCTCCTCTGCAAATGCGAAGTGCTCATTCACAGCAGGAGTCGCCATCTAGGTGGATACATAATAACACCTACTGACATTAGGGACCTCCGCTCCAAAAGCATAACACGGTTCATGAAGTCCGTGGACCTAGGAAATGACCTTTAGGTCTAGGGTGACAGCTACAATAGATCTATCCAGGTCGCAGTAGTTATTTGGTCATTGACCAAGCCCTTATAACCAAATAATAATAATAATAATGTTCATTGTGAATAAAAATATTGTTACCAACTTGTCTTAGCCTACTTGTACTTTAGTATTTAAAAAAAACTTCAAGCCCGTAAAGACTGGGCCAAGTTGAGCAGCAACCTCATAAGATAGCGCAATGGTTCAGTGAAAGATCTTGTTACTTACTTGAATAACAACCAGTTTACCACAGAGAGTAGGAAGGTAAACGTTTAATAGCTTGCCACTTACATTAGATAAAGATCATCAAACAAGACGCAATGATAAAAATAAAATGTTTTTATTTTTATCACTGTTTTGTAACAAAACGAGAAAATAATGTAAACAGTAGGCTACACATTCGTTCGGGGCGCCAAACATCTCGTGTGAAATGGGTGACTTTCATGATTTCATCCCTTGGTTCGTAGTGATTCCATTCTCTTTGCCTTGGTTAACAATCTACTATTTCACCTCACAAGCTCAAAAGATTATGTTTATCATTCGAGTGCAAAAGTCATAGACTTATACAGACTCGCGCAGTGAGTCTCGTAGTGAGTTACATTCTCTTTGGACTTATAATATCTGTGGCAAAAGTACATTTTTTTATGGCTACGCATGTTTATGCATTTGCCACTTTCAAAGGTAGGGAAACGAATATTTACAAAACTTGTATTATGGACAAGGAATAAAGGAGAGGGAAACTGGACAAGGTGAAGGACAAAATTACTTATATATTAATATTATTTACATATATAAATGAAGAAATAGATTTGTAGTCTGGTTGCACTGCCGATGCCGTCTGGCATAAATGCTATGTTTCTTGTTGACTGGCTTTCGGAGGATTCCCTATTTTCATCATAAGTGACTAAACTAGTAAACAAATTATTAAATTTCTAAACTTAATTATAATTTAGGGAACTCAAGGTCTGTAAGTGTTTCTTAAAAAAAAATGTAATGTAAATGTTAAGTGACTGTTTGTTTCTACAATAAATAAATAAAAAAATATATATATTTAGATCATTAGAAACAAGTAAGGAAGGCATAGACAAAGGAAATGGAACAAATAACTCAGCTAGGGAATCAAAAAAGAAGGAACGGTCAAAAAGGGGACAAGAGAGGAAAATGTGGTTAATGTCACCATATGCGCCACACTCACAATTCTTGAACAATATGAAGCCTGGCAAGATGATCTGGGCAACACGTGTGTCCCAACCTTACACGTATTAGCACCGAAGTGACCAACTTGCCAAGCTTCATACTGAACCACCACGGTTTCGATGGAATCAATGGCTGCAATGAAAAATAAAACTGACCCTTAGTCTGACCGGTAACACTCCACTAGGAAGTGTAGCTAAGTCATGACAGTAGTTAAGATATGGGAACATGTCAAAGTACATTTTATCCAGATTTTATCCGTGATTTTATCCGCTAGCATGGAAAGAGTTTTTAAAATTCGAATCTTTTTATTCAATAAAGAAAAACAGCCTAACAAGTTCTTTTTTATGCTGTTTTCGTCCTGGCCAGTGCGATTATTCTAAAAATGAGGTTGGCGCAATGACATTTTCCTCGCTGTAGTGAGGTGAAAATTAGTGTGTTTCGCTCGGTAGCAAAGTTAATTCTGCAGGATTCTATATTTGAATTACAATCCTAGAATCGTTCGCTAGGTACATTATTATTTATTATTATTACATGGGTTATTAAATTACAATGAATCCCGCAAAACCAATCGCTCGTTTTGTCTGTGGGAGCTACAATCACGCTCAAGCTATTTTTTTAACTTCTTATTTTGTCTATAAGTACAGCGAACGTTGGAATACAATAATTGTGCCTGTAATTATACATTTTTAATTTAACTCTTTAAATGATTAAAAACAAAAGCCTTACAATCAGTCAAAAGTTTGTAGTAGGTAGGTATGCGAAACCCACGGGAACAAAGTCGCGGGCAAAAGCTAATAGATTCGATAAATAAAAGATATGGAATGTTAGTAGATTTATAATGAACGAGCGTTAACCCGTCAGATCATAATCTATCAAACAAAAAAAGTTTCATCAAAATCGGTTCAGTAGTTTTTGCGTGATACTCGTTCAAACAAACAAACAAAAACAAACAAACACACAAACAAACAGACAGACAAAAAATCCAAAAATTGGTGAAATGGAATCAGGGACACCTAAAAACCATATCGTAACTTTTTTTTGTTAATATCTTCAATGTACAGACAAACTTCCTGTTACAGTTTTATAATAGTATAGAAGATAGATAGATATAGATATATGGCCATACGGAACGAGTCATAGGCTCCACAGGTGTTCAACATACATACAACCAAACATATAAAACTTTATAAAGTGAACGCAGCGATTACACTTGCCTGCACGGCTAGCATGCCACCCACGACAAAGCGTTTAAACGAGAAAAACGTCATGCGCGCTCTTTCTGGCATACGTAAAATAATAAGGATGGAGGCACATCTCGATTTTTATCGTTTTCTCGGGGGTGGCATGCGAGACCTACTGGTCGGGCCCGATTTCAGTATACATTGCTGGATTTTTTTCTCTCAATTTTAAAGTGATCAAAGCAAGTAATGTATGCCGAAATCGGCCCTGCATGTTGGACGTTGGGTAAAGGTATACAGGGTCCTTCTTAATATGCTGACGATTTTTTACGGGGATGATCAGACCATCAAACTGAACAACTTTCTCTACAGGGTGATGATAAGATAAGACAAGATAAATATTCTTTATTTGCACACCAAGAACATACAAATAAAATTTATAACAAGAATGAGAAGGGTACAAAGGGCGGTCTTATCACTAAAAGTGAAGGTGAAATTGATATTATTGGCATCTTTTTATTGAACTTATAGTCAAAGTAAACAACTTTTAGGTACAACGGGAGAAATCCGACCGTAGCAAAAATAAATAAAGCTTTTGCATTTAGTATTGCAGTTTAGTATGGAACAGCAGATTTTTAATGCTACGATCTGTAGAATAGTAAAAGTTGTTCAGTTTGATGGGTAGATTCTTAGTTTAAAAGGATGCCCAATTAATGATATCAATTTCACCCTGTATAGGCCCAACATCGAAAACGGGAAAAAAAATCTGCTTCTCATTACTAAACTGCAAACCCACATGACCCAAATGTATGGGACAGCTATTTTTTTTTTCGATTTTGGTGTTTGTCCCATAGAGAAAGTGGTTCAGTTTGATGGTCTCATGGTCTGATCATCCTCATAATTTTATGTTGGATCCTGTATTATGTCCTTCCTCCCGGTTCAATTCAATTCAAAGATGAACAAAAACAAAGAACAATAAATAACTACAATGATAACACGGAACACAAAAGGGAATTCTTTAAACAAAAGCCTTTTAAAGTTAGGCAATTAATTAATTGTCGAATCCTTCCCATTCCCAGCTCAGAACTCCATTGTCCATAGAGATCATCCGAGTTCCACACGCCTTATAAATGAGTTTTAACTTATGCATGTTAATTTGCGTTTACCTCACACCGACGACCGTAGAATGACGGTGCCTTGACCGGCAGTAGCCATTCTTGTAATTACGACTTCAACTATAGTATAATAAAAACTACTAATGGTGAAGCTCTGGAGTGCGATTTTTGAAACTCATTCTTTGAACTCAGCAGTTGAAAATTTCAATATTACTAAGGAGACGGGCATCTTTCTACTGCTGATTTGACATAAAAAAATCATACTCTAGGAGTGCGATTTTTGAATCTCATACGTTGAACTCAGTACTCAGAGTTGCACTCCAGTGCAATTCGCTAAGCGTCATATCGCTGTCAAAAACATCGATGAGCTCACAAATGTAACCTCCTTCTTGCATCCTTCAGATCGTCTGAATTTTTATATGAGTTTGACACATGACATAACCATAGTGAATACCGAATTGTCAGCTCGCCGATGTTTTATCGACGAATTTTTGGCGATGTTTGCGCTTAGTGAACTGCATTGCAGCTGTCGCGACAGATCAATCGGGCGAGATGTGGGGGTCGTCGGCCTGGGGGAGCGCATTACCATAGTGTAATAAAATTAATAGTGGTGAAGCTCAGCGATCGCGGCGGGTCCACGCTTGCGCGGTGTGTGGAGGGCGGTGGGGGACGGGCGTACCCTAACTGAACTCGCTGTTAGTGTACGCGCGCAGGCAGCGGGGTCCGGGAAGTGCTCCTCCCGTCGGCACCCGTAGACCCCACACGTTTGGGCGAAGCATGTATCCAGACTTTTGTTTCAGGGGGACATTCATTTTCGGGAGATCCCCTCCCGAAAATGAATGTCCCCCTGAAACAAAAGTCTGATTAAAAAAACAATGAAAAAGAAAGCGCTGTAATCACTTTTCCATACAAATGTTCGATGTTTCGAGGGGGGATAAAACCCCCTGGATACGTGCCTGCTGTCGCGACCACCGAGCTTCACCACTGTTACTTTTTATTACACTATGGCGTTACGGTACCGGCTTGCCTACGCGCGTTTCCGACTTTACGCATTCAATGCCGGTGGCCCGTCCCCCGCACCCTGCACGAGCATAGACCCGCCGGCGCCGACGCGGCGTGCCGCGACCTCTGAGCTTCACCACTATTAATTTTATTACACTATGCTTCTACTCTGTCATATGAATAATCATAATCACGAGATTAGTTAAGTTTTCCTTTGCGTGACGAAAATCATGGAAAGACTTTGTGCTGTTATTTTATTCAATGTTTATTTTCCATTCCTTAATTATTTTTTTCAAAGCGTCAAGTTTTGAGTAGTTATACCTACCTAATTATAATTATGAAATCTTAGTTTTGATTCTAATAATAATATTATTACTTTCTTCAATATTCATTGAGTTTGACTTGCGATCATGAGTGCGATTTTGGAAACTCGCAATCTCCATAATACTTTTGACATTTAGCTACTTCTGATTTGAACGTGTATCTTTCAAAAATCTTCCGCCCTGTAGAGAGAGACCCAGAGTGAGCCGGACGTATTGGGGGGTCCACGACGTACCGGGGGTTTTGTACGTATCAGGGTTCCAGGACATATCGGGGGTTTTGGACGTATCAGGGTTCCAGGTCGCATCGGGGGTCCAGGACGTATCGGGGGTCCAGGACGTATCGGGGGTTTTGGAAGTATCATGGTTAAAGGAGTGCGATTTTTGAAACTCATTCTTTGAACTCAGCAGTTGAAAATGTCAATATTACTATGGAGATACGCATCTTTCTACTGCTGATTTGACTTTCGAAAATCGCACTCCTGGAGTATGATTTTTGAAAGTCAAATCAGCGGTAGAAAAATGCATATCCCCATAGTAATTTTGACATTTTCAACTGCTGAGCTCTGCGAATGAGATTCAAAAATCGCACTCCAGGACTTATCGGGAGTTTTGGACGTATCGGGGGTTATGGACGTATCGGGGGCGTAGGATGTATCGGGGGTCCTGGAAGTATCAGGAGTCTAGGACATCGGAAGTTCTGGACACATCGGGGGTTCAGTACCGTAGGTCGCTCGGGGAAGTCGGGGAGAATATCTTCTTGCATTGCACCCCCTTACCACAGTTTTAGTATCTACAATCTTAGGTAATTGATTCGGTAATTATTTGGTAATGTTGTAAAATTATATTATTTAATACATAATACTAACAAGTTAAAAAATAAGTAGGTAGGTACATAATTTTTTCCATCCAACGTAATTAGCGGAGTCTGAAGAATATTCTCGTAAATGTTTAGAAGTAAATAATACAAGTTATTGTTTTGTTTTTCTGTGCAATTAAATATGCTACAATTATGTAACGAAGTACGTAGTATTATATGACAATCATTGTAAAGAAATTGCGAAGGTCAGTTTTAAATACATACCTAGATAGTAGGACACGGCGACACATCAAGCTATACAAAACCAACATAAGCTGGCCGCGCGTAGGTCGATTAACTTATAACGTCGCGCGGCCAGCTTATGTTGATTTTGTATAGCTTGATGTTTCGACGTGCGTACCTACCTATACTTATTACTTGCTATCCGTTGAGGAATCATGTTTCGTATCATCGACGTATCTAATAAATATATCGAATTCGAAAATAGAATTTTTAAGACATGAAACAGAACAAAAAGAGATCGGCCGAGAACGAGAGTGTGGATGCCCTTCATTGTTCTCGTGGTGTCATAAGCCGAAGTAATTTTCCTTGAAAGTTCTCGCCGAGAAGTTCTCACGAGAGTGAAGTGCCTGCTTTAGAGTTTAGAGCATTCCTTACACCACCACGGCTCCCGTTCCGGCCGGTGACGGGGGCCGCCCGTGTTGCTCTAAGTTTCTCATTATCAAGAAAACTTGTACTTGACCTGTATATGTAGGTACATAACTCGTGAAAATCTTGCGCATTAATCAAAACAAAAGAAATTAACAAGTACGGGTTACACTACCGGTTTTATTGCGCATTTTTTCATAAAATAAGATGAAACACTACTTGATTTCTATTGTGTAGGCAACTATTATAGGTAGGTACTTATAATAATGCGGTTTATTCTTTGAACGAATATCTATTAAAACTGCAATAATGAATTGAATGAAGCAATGTTGCAATAATTGTAATGGACTGGATAGCATAAGAGATAGACGTACTTTTTGTTGTTATCAGCTGCAAGGTTGATTCAATATTCATAGAAGAGCATCACTGAGATGGGGATGGACCTGGAGACCTGTTTTGGAAACTCATTCGCTGAGCTCAGCAGTTGAAAATTTCAGAATTACTATGGAGATATGCATCTTTCTACTGCTGATTTGACTTTCAAAAATCGCACTCCTGAAGTATGATTTTTAAAAGTCAAATCAGCATTAGAAAGATGCATATATCTCCATAGTAATATTGACATATTCAACTGCTGAGTATGAGATTCAAAAATCGTACTCCAGGCCTGCCTGCATAACTCCAGACGGTTTAGGAGTTATAGCCCTTCAATCAATCAATCAATTATACTTTATGGTCAAAGGTCAGTTATGGATGCAAAAAATGAATATGCATAAATATGCAGGTATTATTGTAATATGCACTGTAGCTATGCGAACAGTACAAAACTGACATGTTCTGTCAGTCGGTTTACGGTCGGTCCGACCTAAACAGCTGTATCTCCTAAGCTGACTGGAGTTATGCAGGCAGACCTGATCCATCCGATCACACAGATGCTCTACACCCTATGAAAACTGAATCAGCCTTGCAGCTGATGATAACAAAAACGTGTATCTCTGATACTAACTAGGACAATCGTTTCATTTATTGCTCACCTGTGCTCACCTAGCAATGATGCTCATCACATCAAAACACTGAATTTTCTGTTGAAATAGGGTATGAAATAGGGTATCGTCAGCCATTAGAACATTTCATACAACTCCTTGCTTCACAAATGACGGACTGATGTCGATTATTCTGTTCATAATTTCAGCCAACAGGTACCTACATAATGGAGTCATCCGCGTCATACAATAATATTATTGTCAACAAAGTGTTTTATGTTGATGTAGGTACTAATACTAATGCACTAAATAATGCATTCTCATAATAATAACTTTACACTTTAATGGCATTCTCTACTTTACAGGATATTACTTTTATTATGCAATCAAATCATATTATATATGCATTAAAACTTTACTAGATTAACCAGTGGAAAAACCACGAAGAAAACAGAAAGAGGAAGATTATACGGAAAACTTATCTAGATTTTCATTTTTGTTCGCCCACAGAAAACTTTCTAGCAAAAAAATATTATATGAAACGTGCACCGACGCCATTAAATTCCTTTGAACGCTCGCACACGGTTCATACAATTCTGGATATCTGTCACGACGTTTTTAGTATGGAGTGTAGTGAGTTACATTCTCTTTGGCCCACAGATAAAAAATTCCTGGAGCTATTCGTGAGAGGATGCCGCATGGACATGCACCGCGCGAGGACGAAGTTCGAAGCTTTCTGCCTGTCTCGCTCTCGCCACAGGGATCTCTTTGAATATCGCTCTCTCAACGAACCCCCGCTAAATGATGTCTGCAATTTCATGTAAGTCTCAAAAAATTTTATATACTTAGTTACGATCAAAACCATATAAATAAATCAGTCTTTGTTCAAAAGTTCAGAACAGATCAACATTTGATCCAGAAGCAATATCAATCCTATATCTAGGTATGTCATGCTCAGAACCATGGAAATAAATCATTCTACTTATGCTCAAAAAGTTCCAGAACAGATCAACATTTGATCCAGAACAATCAATCCATCAATTATACTTTATTTTACACTACAAGAAACAGTAGCACACACACACACACACTCTACACAGAGCAAACAACACAGAACAATCGATCCTATGTCCAGGAGTGCGATTTTTGAATCTCATACGTTGAACTCAGCAGTTGAAAATGTATGGAGATACGCTTCTTTCTCCTGCTGATTTAACTTTCAAAAATCATACTTCTGGAGTGCGATTTTAAATCAGCAGTAGAAAGATGCATATCTCTATAGTAATATTGTCATTTGCAACTGCTGAGCTCAGCGAATGAGTTTCAAAAATCGCACTCCTGGAGCGCGATTTTTGAATCTCATTTGGTGAGCTCAGCAGTTGAAAATGTCAAAATTACTATAGAGATATGCATCTTTCTACTGCTGATTTGACTTTCAAAAATCATACTTCAGGAGTGCGATTTTTGAAAGTCAAATCAGTAGTAGAAAGATGCATATCTCCATAGTAATTTTAAAATTTTCAACTGCTGAGCTCAGCGAATGAGATTCAAAAATCGCACTCCAGAGAACCAGAATACGAACTAAACTTAGAATCAAGAAAAGATTTACGTGATCATTGGCAATACTTTGATATGAAAGAGCTCTCTTTGCTCCCGCGTAGGGAGTTATTATATTCCTTGTCCCTTTGTCACCAATGACAGGCTAAATTGCTCATTTCTAATTCAAAGCAGAATGTTATTCCTCTTCCTCTAGTAAAGATTTAGCATCTCGTTGTATCGATTAGCATCATAGAGGTCATAGAGGACCTTACCTACTTATAATTATTGTCTATCTAATTTACCTCTCCCTGCATCCACAGGGACATAATCTCGCTGCCAAAGCTGACGGACGAGGGCTACAGGGTGTCGATCTTCAGAATAAAGCCGGAGTACCCGGAGAGTGCGGCGGACATAGCGGCCACCGTCCGCGCTGTGCTGTTGGTCAGCGACGCGCGCATGTATGACGAGAAACTTATTGCAGGAGACGTGTTCATTTGGGATGTGAGTACCTACCTACCTACTAGCAGGCTCGCGCAACTCTAACAAAAAAACGTTATATGAAACGTGCACCGCCGCCATTAAATTTCTTTGAACGGTTGCACACGTTTCATACATCCTGGATCATCGGTCACGACCAGTTTTTAGTACGGAAGTCCCGACTCTTATAACGTAGTTCTTTGCCTACTAGCATAGCTAGCTAGCATATTCATCGAAAATCTTCCCACGCACCTTTTAACGCTTGCATTTTCGTACATCAGCGTTTTCTGCGACTTTAAATTGCGTTCGTAAAGATGCCGTAAAATAAACTCCAACATGTTGTACCTAACTATGAACGCGAAAATCAGCTAGTCAGCACTAGGCAGGGATGGACCAGGGTTTAAACAGCAGCTACCTCTGTAAGAAGCAATGAGGAATCCATATCTCTTTCGTCTTTCCTCTGTCGAGTCGATAGGGATGTCATCAAATTCGACTTTTCCATCGTTGTGAAAAGATTTTCCAACCAGCTGATTAGATGCGAGGTTTACTGATTGCCCGGGGAATCATAAATGAAGAAGCATGCTGGTTTCAAACTACTAATGGTTTGAATACCCATAGATCAAGGTCATGGGTCCTTCGGATCGTTATCTTATCATTAGTCTTAATGTTTTTGTAATAAATGTCCGTGTCACACAGATCACAAAAAGACACATGCGATAGTTATGTGTATAAGGATGTAGGTAACTAATTAATAAGTCATTATATAAAGATGTTACAATTTTCCTTCAACTAGATGGAACTATGACTATGACGAGAACCATTGAGACATCCATCCCTCGTGTGCGGAAGTTTATGGAGGTAGTTTATCTGTTACTCTAACGCCTTAGTAATTCTATTCAATGACAAAACAAAGTTTATGAATCAACAGCTGATCGCTGGTATTTAAAAGAGTAAATAGGAATAGCTCCTTTAGTAGGCACCATTTCCGTTTTCTAAACGTTTCCGCAAACTTTTGACGTTGCGTATCGTACAAAGGACGGATGTGAAATAAAATTTCCTCTGTTCATGCATGGCCGTTTACTTACCGCTGTCATCTGCTTTATGATGCCTTAGCCACAGATTAATAATAATTAATAAGTTACATACTGTAAGATGTCCTGTTCTTAGCCTTAAGTCGAACAACAGTAATTACCATCATAAATAATAATAATATCGTTACGTGCAGGTGACAGAGGTGCGAGGGTCGCTGGTGGCGCGCGTGGCGACAGCGTTCGGGACCATAAGGCGGGGCATCCAGCTGGCGCAGGCGGCGTACCCACAGCGCCTGAAGAGGGTTCACGTGGTGGGCGCCCCACCCTTCCTCGCCTCCTCGCTCCAGCTCATGAGGTCCCTTGTCAATGAGAAAGTTCGCAGACGGGTAAGTTCACGCATGTTATGTCCCAATAATTCTGCGGTGTTCCAATTTATTCTTTAGTCATATTATTACCACAATCTTGAGTCAATGAGAAAGTTCGCAGACGGGTAAGTTCACGCATGTTATGTCCCAATAATTCTGCGGTGTTCCAATTTATTCTTTAGTCATATTATTACCACAATCTTGATTCAATAGGCTATTTTATATTAAACTCTTTGATATATATTTAAAAAACTAAACAAGTGCAGTGATATACACGCATCAGCTTTGAGCTGCTAGTGTATCATATATAATAATAATAATAATAATAATAATAATATCTTAAGTGATATTCATATATATAAGGTCTAACAAAATTAGGTGAAACTATTTAAGGGGGATGATCAGACCATCAAACTGAACATCTTTCTCTATGGGACCAATATTGAAATCGCGAAAAAAAAATCTGCTGTCCCATACATTTAGGTCGAGTAGGTTTGTATGGAACAGCTGATTTTTTTTTCGCGATTTCAGTATTGGTCCCATAGAGAAAGTTGTTCAGTTTGATGGTCTGATCATCCCCTTAAAATAGTTTCACCTAATTTTGTTAGACCTTATATAATTATATACATATATTAATATATGTTGTATGTTGTAGGTATATATTACATTTATTTATTTATTTATTTATACTGTTTGTTTGTACACAATAAGTTTGCCTTGTAATTGTTAACTGTCTCTTCTACGGGTCTGCTGGAAGAAATCTCTTCAGAGATAAGCTCGCCCTTTGTACATGTTTTCTCAACTTTGTGTATTATTATGTCCGTGTGTACAATAAAGTGTTATAATTATAATTAATAGGTACCTACCTGTTATGTTACCTATATGAATATCATTGCTAAATCTTAATTAATGAATGACTCACCTCTTAATATAGTATACGCTTGCGAAATATTTCCACGTTTTTGTTACGTACCTACTACGTAGATTACCTACTTATTTTTAGAATGGCACATAAATGAATATAATATTATAGTTGTAAATAAACCAGTTTGATTTTTAAAATAATGTTTTAATACATGTTTCCGACTCAATGATAAAATAAATACCTAATAGGTAGGTAGGTATGCTATTTATAACGAATAACTCATTTATTTTATTTCCAGTACTACCTAAACTCTAAAGTTGAAGAGCTCTTGGACCACATCCCTGCCCGAGTGCTCCCGGCTGAATGGGGAGGTCAGGAGGAGTCCATCGACGTCCTCGCTAAGAGATGGCGACGACGCATCGATGAGCTCAGAGACTACCTTCGGGACCTCAGTGATCTCACCACCGCCACCCGCGCCGCACACCAAGACAATGACATCTATGGCACAGTCGGTGCTTTCAGAAAACTCGATATCGACTAACCACAACTTCTACAACACTAATTCCAACTGCAGCCAAATCAGAAGCTCGTTGCTGTGTATCTGTAGAAGTTAAAATATCGGCGTCTCCGCAAGACTCATGATATGACGGCGCGGGCGCAGACACCAAAGAATGATGGTGAAGAAACTATGAATAATGTTATTTTTTAAGTTTGAAGTGTTATGTAAACACTTGTATGTATAAGGTATACCTATATAAATTAAGCTGAAATAAAAAAATATGACTTTTTTAGTATAAGTATAACATAATAAATTGAGAAGGTATGAATTTTTAATTAAAGATTATGAAATTAGTTATAAATACCAGATTTTTATTTAGGTAACCCGAAACTAACCTATCTTTACTACTACCTAAGTATTTAATTTTGTAATAATTCACAAAAAGCCGAATGCTTTTAGGTTACAATGTTTTCTGCAAGTGGAACTTTTTTATCATCTAAACTAAAAGAATTAATACTAAACCGCATCTGCTAAACTACCAAAAATCATAGTGGAAAAGGTACATACTTGCAGCAAGATTTTTCTAGGCCTGGCGGCGTTGTATGGACCCCTGTGTAAACATTCACTAGAATAACATTTCGTTCAAAATAGAAATAGACAGGTGCATAATTTTACGGTCGGATCTAGGTCTAAACCTACAGGTGTTAAATTAAATGGAACACTTACTCAAAGAGCGATTTCGATATTACTACTAGACAAAAATAAACTTTACATAACTATACCTACGTCACTGGCAAAGACGAAACGAGTTACACATTTTAGCACTTATACATATTCGTATCAAAAATCAACATTAGTCGAAACATTTAGCGCACCATATTTGAGATATTATTACTGTTTGGGATTTTCAAGACAGTCTATAGCAAAACACAAGAGTGGGCTTTTGGTTGTTATAATTCATTAACGTTCGCTAGTTTAGGCGATACCAAGCGATACGCACAATATGTGGTCCTTTTACTGCTGCGCGCCGAGTTAAGAGGGTACCGAGCCTATTGTGCTGCCCTCAAGCGTATTTTTATATTTCTAAACAATTATAGTAATATACAAATAATTTATTCAAAATTCAAAACAAAAAAATTTAAAATACAAAGAAACCTGCTTACTCGAATAACCCGCCCCGGGTCGTGTCTGTACCGAACGTTACGTTGGGCGAGAAACGCCCCAGAGCGAGGGTCATTGCCCCTCTCCCGTAATCTACAGCCCAAGTCTTTTATAAACTTCTTGGCCTCAGTTCCCCAAGGCCCTGCGGTCTCGCCTGCCACTGGCACGAAAAGATATGTGCCCTCTAAGGCTTGGTACCACGAGTGCTTGAAGCAAGCTGCGCTTTCTACCGCCGATCCAGCCACCCGCGTGGTACCCTGCAGATGAGATGGTGCGTAGGTGCAGACGCAAGTCGCATCCCACAACAGGGACCTACCCTTCTCCCACGGTACCAATGTTAGGCCGTCTGGAGTGCGATTTTTGAATCTCATACGTTGAACTCAGCAGTTGAAAATGTATGGAGATACGCATCTTTCTACTGCTGATTTGACTTTCAAAAATCGCACTCCTGGAGTATAATTTGACGAAGATTTGACTCTCAATTTATAGAAACAGTGTGTACGCTAGCGCAACGCCAGCTGCGTGTTTTATATAAAATACTTATTTATATCTCCGTTCCCTGTAGATCTAGCGACCTAGCCTCATGAGATTTTGGATGCCCTACAGCCCTGCACTATTTGAGCACTATTTTTTGAGTGTAATCGTTGCTGTCTTGTAATGCAAGCAGTTTCAGCCACAGAAAATGTGTACGCTACACCTTGACGTCTTCTATCAGTCTTGACGTAACGTAACATAATTTAACGTTCAAAGTTCGTCTACTCGAAACTAGATGGCGACGCAATAATCGAAATTAAAAGCAAAACTTTATGGCGTCGCCATCTATTGTCGAGTAGGCGAACTTTTGATAACAATCTACATTTACTGCCACCTAGTGAATAAATAAAGTCGCTTGAACAGGAAGTAGTCTAAAGCGACCTTTCTCTACAAATCTTATTTTTGAACGCAGCTGTATCTACTGTCAAAACTGTCAGTGAATGAGTTGTCATTTATCTGTCATTACGTGGCTCGACGAAAGAAAACAAGCTTGCTGTGTTCGCGTTTATATCGAAAAAATATTATTTTATTAGGAACATTAGCTTAAATATAACACAATGGAGTGCTTACAAAGATACTTATACGTCGCCACAGTTTTAGCCGCTGTTTTATTGAACACAGCGAATTCCTACACTATCACAGTAGATGCACACGAAGAACAGTGCTTTTTCGAAAATGTCGAAGCCGGGACTAAAATGGGTAAGCTTATTTATACTTTACATATTAAACCTTACAATAATTTATAAAATATTTATTTCTAATTTAATATTACAATGTAATCAAACATAACCTATAGGCTTGATCTGTACCACAGTATACAACATACTTTACATGTGTACATGCCTTTCCACTGGTTCCATTAGCTTATAAACATTTAATTAGCTACTAAATTACTATCGAAAACAGTGAACTAATTAGCGTATCAAAAATAATACTTACCAACTAAAAAAATGACTTTCGTAACTAGCCTGAGTTACGAGTCATTTTTTATAAAGGTAAAAAGAATAAAATTCTATTTTCAAAATCCTCTTCACTAGTTTTTTTTTAATTTTCCCTTTTTCTTTCTAGGCCTTACATTTGAAATAGCAGAAGGAGGATTCCTTGACATAGACATATTGATCACTGGGCCCGATGGTGCTGAGATCTACAAGGCCGACCGGGAGTCCTCGGGCATGTACACATTCTCTGCACCCACATCAGGACGCTACACTTACTGCTTTAGCAATAAAATGTCCACTATGACCCCTAAGGTGAGTAGAGGTGGGGTATAAATAGACAACAATAACACATTGTATCTTGTCTGGACCGTTGTATATCAATTTACAATTTCTAATGGACATTAAGTTGTAGTATAGACAAAGTAACATGATTCAAGGATTTTAGAATCGTAAAGAATGCCACTCCTCCTTACAAGCATGGAAACAAGAAAATTGGCCATGGCGGTTGGTAATGTTCGACCTTCTTTCGTACGTCTCCATCATTGATATTCTATTTCTATTTTTATTAAATGGTGTTACCTTAAAGATTTCGCCAGTATCAAGTGTTGAAGATATTATTATAATTCAAGTTAACGTTCATTGTACGGTAATTGATATGGCGATCTCAAAGCCCTGTTTTTATACAAAAACACACACCCGAAACCGCCATAAAATGGCCGAGCCGCACATCGCGAGCCGAACGAAAGACGTCTACTCGAGAGACCTCTAGCCACGTGACTCCTCATTGATATTTCCAACGTTTTTGTGTCCCTTTCTATCCAATGACGTAACGTCATGTATGAACGGAGCTACAATTTTTGTCGTTGGATTAGAAAGGGACAAAGTAACTACGAAAACAATGATGGGAATTTACGAAAGAAGAACGATCATTATCAACCACCAAGGAGTATTATCATGTTTCACCGCTTGTTAGGCAGTCTGTACTCCAAGGTATAGACAATACCTATGCCAGCTTCCTGACATGAATATACCATGGTTGTAGAAAAAATGTGGACATAATTTCACTAAAAAAATAAATGAAGTATCTATGGTCTAGTGTCTATAGTAGTCTGGCTCGCTACTACAGTATAAGAACTGGAATGCACAGATTCAAGTCTATTTTTGTAGACCAACACGCAACCATTCACATCTTAGTAAGTCTATTTTTGTCCTTTCTTAGGAAATTTATGTCTGTGGAATATACATAAAAAATTCAATGAAATGTAATGATATTGTACCAAAAGAAGTATGAGCAAGAACTAACTGTTCTAAAAAACATACTTGCATGCTTGAAATATTTTTTGTTTCAAAATGCAATCCGTCAATGAATAGGTATATACTTCATTTTATACCAAAACATATGTGCAGCAAAAAAATACAACAGACAAATGGTACTTATTTACATTATGCCAACTTTTCAATAACAGGTGATGTATTCAAATTAAATTACAAAATCAATTTTCACTTTCTTAAGTAATTTATTTTGGAGCAGCCGAAATTTTATATTGATATAAAATAAATTATTACCAACAGGTGGTGATGTTCAACCTTGAAGTAGGAGATGCACCCCACAAGAAGGAAGGTGAAAAAGACCCAGAGGTAGACCACAACAAGCTCGAGGACATGATCAAGGAGCTCGGCTCCACTCTCAAGACTGTCAAGCATGAACAGGAGTACATGCAGGTTTGTTACATCTTATCATTAACAAAACATTACCCGCCTTCTGGTGCAGTCTGGTAAAAACTTGGTTTGAAAGAACAGCAAGAACATGAAAGGAGTCTCTTGGCAAGTCAGTTTGGAAGCAGTCGTTGGTCGGGTGCTTTTTGGCTTTTTAGCTCATTCATCCATCCATTGAGGTTAAAATATACTCCTAAAAAAAGACAGACAGAAGATCGACAGAAGTAAAATGCTACACAGAAACAACACACAAGTAAAGGGTAATTAATTTATAAATTTAAAAAAAAAAGTGCAGACCGGCTCACTACCTGTCACTGGGCACTGCTAGTGCGATGAGATTATGATGCATTTATAATAGCTCTAACTAACCCCTCGGGGAACATAGTCGTGAGCTGATGACGCTCATAGATGATATGCAGAAAGCAGAAGCACAAGCAGACCAATGAAGCAGTAATAAAATTTGCTTGAATACTAATTTGCTTTAGACGTTATTTTATTAATTTCATAAATTTTACTTTGAGTGAGGTGTTGCGGATCTGTGCAACTATTGTCCCCCTACTGCTCTATCCTCTCGTATTTGCATACATACATTAGCTCACGCCATTGTCCCATGGAGGTAGGCAGAGACCACGGACCTCTAGCATTTTATATTCCTTAGTTATCATATTCCGTAAAACCTCCGTTTTAATCATACTATGAATCCTATGCAGGTTCGCGACCGCATCCACCGCGCTATCAATGAGAGCACGAACTCCCGCGTGGTGATGTGGTCCATCTTTGAGGCTTCGGTCCTGCTCGTCATGACCGTCGGACAGGTCTACTATTTGAAGAGGTTCTTCGAGGTGCAGCGCGTGGTCTAACGACATTCTATCGTTTTATACTGCATTAACAGTTGGCAGAATAAGATTATTCGTTTTAATCAGTTGGATATTAAAGTGGTGAAAACAATGTTCTTATTTTGTTTACTGTGCAGTTGTTGTAGGTGGAATTTGTATAACCAAGATTCAAATTCATGTTTTTTTTTTCACACATTATTCATTCTATGAATTTGAATCCTTGGTTATGAAAACTATGGTGGAGTAGAAGAAAAGTGCAGTTTTGTTAGACTCGAGTAAAAACTTTGGAATTTCGTTTTGAATGATGTGACAATGTATCAGGATATATTTTTTAATAAGTGTTGTGCAAAATTAAATTGTCGTTATTTATTTGTATCATTTATGCAGTTTATGAAAAATAAACAATTATGAAATAATAATGTTGTTTCGCCGCATTTATTGAAAAGTATATCCTGTTCTTATAATTTTAAAAGGTATCTCGCCCCCATTTGTGTCAATTTCATAATAGTATACTTATTCTTTACTCTACAATTAATGCTCAATCATTATTCTTTTTGTGAACCGAACAGCTGTGCAAACATTATGAATTTGCGTCCATCTATTTAAGCCAGGATTATCTTTCTTCACTCACTTTCGGAAAAATTTAGATGGTTTTGAAACATTTTAGTAATTTGGCTCGCTGTGTAGTAATAAATAGAAATAATTAAAATTATCCATATAATAAGAATAAGCTCAGAAAACGCGCAAATATAACGTTAATTTTTGTAAACAATCAGCAACGCCCAGGTGGAAGCAGTCCGGCAGAATCATCTCTATCTCGACATCTCTGGTCTCCTAGGACCAATACTTGTTCCTAGCTGGTCTCAGTGTAAACACAGCCCGTAAGAAACAAAAGTTCGTTTTTTAAAAGTTGTGGTGTACTGCTTCCACCTTGTTAATTTATATTTGTCGACAATCATCACAAGGGAGCGAGGTGTGTGTGAAGTATTATTGATCTGAGAATGTGCTGGATGTAAAGACCTCGTTTCAATGAATTTATAAATAAGAACTATTTGTTCGTACAATTAACATTGTTATTATTTATCTACACATTTCCTTGCATTTTCATAATCCAATAGAATTGTTTCCAACAGTCCACATTTTCTGACTACCCCAGACCCAAATGGGAATATTGAGTTTATTTATGATCTATTTTAAAGGAACAGAACACGAAAAAAGGGAAGCGTAGTAAATAAAATTAATTTATGTGTTCTTTAAAAACATAATGTTTCAAACAAAAACAAAACCGAATAGAACAACATTTTGAGATTAATTTCATAAGATTTAAAATAATAATATCATAAAAACAAAACATTTTGTTTAACTATTTTAACAGATCAAGATCATTATACGTTTTTAAATGACAGTTTACGTATCTTTATATTTCAACAACCATTTTTTTACATGTTTACAACCTTATAAATATATTTTTACTGCAGTTTCAGCACAAAATAGAAAGGCTTCTAAAACTTTGTATAAATAGGAACATTGCAATTTTATTCTCCGCAATAATTACGTTCATTTAGATCTTCGATCACTGGCTCACTACTACTAGATTTATTAACTAAACGTACTAAAATACCTGCACGGTTAGCATGCCGCAAGCATAGCTGCAAGGCCTACAGTAGGCCTCGCATGCCACCCCCGAGAAAACGATAAAAATCGAGATGTTGGAGGCACATCTCTCTTTTTTATTTTACGTAGGCCAGAAAGAGCGCGCATAACGTTTTTCTCGTTTAAACGCTTTGTCGTGGGTGGCATGCTAGTCGTGCTGGGACACAATGTCGGTAACGGTAACCCTACTTCATCGAGCCACGGAATATCTAGGAGTACCGACCCCTATAAAAAAACAGATATACCAGAACACAAAAGATTTATATAAACTTTTGTAAACCTAAATTTTGTTGTTTTTTATAATGCTTTTATGCTTGATATTCGTTAAGGTTATCGACAATGCCCTTTCGGTTTATAAAATTACAAACAAGAACGACAAATCATTTGTTGATTCTCTAAATGCCTAAGGAGTCTACTAAAGTTTCGTACTTACTGAATTGACTATCTACGCAACTACGTTATTATTTAATTAGCGACGCGCATTTGGAACATTTTAATTTTTGCACTTTTGTTTTCATCCGCATGAAAAAGCCTTATTGCGACATTTTTCAGTTCCTCTGATCAATTATAATGAAATGAATGAAGGACCATAGTAGCTGACAAAGCCCGAAGAAATGCTAAACTTAATTGGCATTGGGCGGGGCACATTGGTCGCAGAACCGGCGATCGGACCGAAGAGTTCTCGAGTGGCAACCGCGTACCGGAAAGCGCAGCGTGGGTATTCCACCAGGTGTACCGACGACCTGGTGAAGGCGGCGTGAACCCGTGGGATGAGGGGTTGTGGCGATCCTTAGGGGGAGGCCTATGTACAGCGGTGGACGTCCGTCTGGTGAGATGATGATGAAGATAATGACGTCGCGTGCTAGAGGTTCGTCCCGGTGTTCACATGAGGCGACCGGTGATGAGTGCGCGCACGCAGGTGCCCGCGCAAAGCTGCGGCGCCGTGCTGGAGGCGCCGGGCAGCTCCAGCAGCACCGCCGCGCCGCACGCGCTCAGTAGTCTGCTACTACACTGTTCACATAAATAATAATTACTAAAGTTTACCACAGACTTCATCCTGGTTTCTTAGTCCAAGCTTCATCCGCACAAATTACATACCAGATTTTAAGTCAAATCATAAGCAAACAAAAAAGTTTTAACAAAATTGGTTCAGTAGTTTTTGCGTGATGCTCGAACAAACAAACAGACAGACAAAAAACACCTAATAAAACCATGCCAATGCCATGCAGCGGGTGCTGGAAAATAATTCCGCTCGTCAATCTTCATTCGCGCAGATAAGGGCTAACATTTCCTAACGGTACTCCAAACCATTAGATAATAATATAATCAACCTTATGTTATGGCTACGCTGTTAAAGAA
This sequence comes from Agonopterix arenella, assembly GCA_927399405.1. Classification (NCBI taxonomy): domain Eukaryota; kingdom Metazoa; phylum Arthropoda; class Insecta; order Lepidoptera; family Depressariidae; genus Agonopterix; species Agonopterix arenella. The sequence goes on from OV656710.1 coordinate 9,469,846, forward strand.
GGAAATTGGCTGCCATGCAGTCAATTGACCGAATGTAGATTGCGTTGGTCATGCGTCAGGCGTGAAATCAATCGACGCGCACCCGTATTGTCGTAATTGGTTCGTGCGGTTTTAATAATATTCAACTGCGCAGGTACGTCCGTAAGCATTATGAATTGGGTACTACTGTACTGTGTTTACTTTACGCCATCGAACAAAATATCGCGAGGAAGCCTGCGTACGCTGAAGAAGAAAGTGAAGAATGCTTGTGTACAGTTACACCTTTACTGGGTGGGATGGTTTACGCCATCAAACATAATATCGTGAGGAAGACTGCATACACTGAAGAAGAAATAGAAGACAGTCCGATAATTCAAAAGAAACCTAGAGGCAGTAGTAAGGTTTCAACGTTGTTGGCGTTTAACCCTGTTTAATATAAATTACCTGGCTGCCGATAAGCTTGGCGGTAGGCAGACCGTCGTCGGAGGGCAGTAGGACGGCGCGAGCGTACTCGGGGCGCGGGTCTAGTGTGACGGCGTGCGCTAGTCTCACGACCAGGTGCGTGTAGTGCGGGGGAACCTCCGTGCAGACCCGCAGCGCGCGCACTACGAACAGCAGGCAGCATACGTACGCTGACACTGGGTTACCTGCGGTTTATATAGGTAGAGGTCACTTTGCATAGTGAGAATCCTCTTTTCATACTGAGATTCTCACTTTGTATAGTGAGAATCCTCACTTTTGTATCAGATTATCCACTTTTCTCACTTTGCATAATGATATTCTCACTTTGCGTTCCATACAAAATGTATGAAAGCTATTTTTGAGATTTCATCAAAAAAGCTGTTCCATACAACATTTATGAGAAAATGAATGTTCTAAAAAAAAAACATTTTTCTTTAATTTTTTCCCATATTTTAATAGTTATTCTGCTATTCGGGGCGGTCCAGCCGTTCTTGAGTTATAAATGGTGTAACTAACAATCACCTACTAACCCAACTTTGTTTTATACATATAAAGAAGGCACGATTTTAAAGCCAGGTCTAAATGTGAAAATACTGTGAGAGCAAATTGACTACTATCTTGAAGCCACCAATTTGAATTGGACCCGCGTGGTCGATGCCGGTGCACAAGAACTAAAATCCAGTAAATTCTGTTATGTCTGTTTCTGTATTTCTGTTCTGTGTGGAATTTAGAAAAGTCTAAGATCGACTTTTAATATTCTTAGCTTCAGAATAATAAATGTACCAGGAAGAGCGAAGATGAACTTAGTCCTGCCTCCGATCTGGCAAGTGGCGAAGGTGGTTGGCTTCCCGGGCTTCATCCTGACGCGCCCGTAGTGGAGGGTCGCACCGAAATCCTGCGAACAAATACGAAATTTTATAAGAAAAAATAATCGAAGAACCACTAGATGGGGCATTAAAACACGATAACGAATATTAAATAGGTTTATTATTATTTTTATAGTTAGGTAATAGGCGGGTCCACACCGACCGAGCAGCCTCGGGCGAGGCCCGCCGCGCGCGGCATGCGCCCTTCCGCGCGGCCGGTGTGGACGTGCCTCGGGTGCGGCAGGCGCATGCTCAGCCTCGGGCGAACGCGTACGCAGCCGAGCCGAGCGTTGTCGGTTTTTCGGTTCGCTCAAAGGTGCCTCAGTCGTTTGCCGCGCGCGGTGTGGACGCCACGTTTTTTGATCGGTGCCGCGTTCGATATGGATAAAGATTTTTGTCGAAGGTTAATAAGTTTGTATGCCGCAAATAATTGGCTTTGGGATGCCAGGGATCCTAATTATACTAACAGGGGGATGAGAGAGGATTCCTGGCTAGATATAAGCCGTCAATTGGTTGTTGGGGTCTTATAGACGTGAAAAATCGCGATTTGTGTAAAAGTAAAGTGAAGTGTTTTTTAAAAAAAATGATGTGATGTGATGTGAACAAATTAAGACTTGGCCCAAAGGTCTACGTTACCAGGCCATAAACGTTAAAAAAAAAAAAAAAGTTCGGCGCCATCTTTTATAATACGGCTCGGGGCGAGCGAGCGAGGCAGCCTCGGGCTGTAAAATTATCCGAACGAATAAGCCTCGCCCGCGGTGGGACGTTTGCCGCGCGCGGCGGGCCTCGCCCGAGGCTGCTCGGTCGGTGTGGACCCGCCTATTCACGTCGTGGATTCTAGTGAATTGACGTCTTACCTTCATCAGAACAGGCTTGAGCAGATCCTTCTCGCCCATAGAGACGCCGCCGGTGCAGACCAGCACGTCTGCCTGCCGTAGCGCGCCAGTGATCGCTGACACCAGCTGGCTTGGGTCGTCCCTAGCGATGCCGCAGTCTATGCTATCGTAGCCATGCTCTCTGGAACAGTCAATAATCATATTTAGTGCGACATCATGTCATGTGTGATAAAAAAACCTATAACGCCTAGTAATTATTTGTAGCAATAGTGCCTGTGACAGAAAAGCTGCGAGTTACCTAATCGCTTATCGTGGTACCAAAGGCATTACTTACTTAAGTAGAGCCCTGAGCATGGCCCTGTTTGAGTCCCTTATATGTGCTGGTCGTAGCTTTATCTCGGAGGGCTCTTGCAACTCGTTACCCGTAGACAGTAGCGCCACCTATACACATATTGTTTTGTATTGTTACTATTTTAACTATCGCTTATTTAATTACCCATAGTATCGCACATCAACGACAATAATTGTTGATTTATATCCGGAAATAAAAATAACGTTACCTTAGGATAAACTCGAACCGTTACATTTTGGTATCCAGCACCAGCCAACACTCCCACCTGTCCGGCATCCAGAACATCGCCTATGGAATATAACAACTTTCAATTAGAAAACAAATCAATTCAAAATATAACAGGCCAATGGCTAGGTTATGTTTAGTTAAAGTTCAAAATACCTTTATCGGCGAGTACGGCGCCCATGGGTATGTCGAAGCCGATGGGCCGCACATCCTGGTTCGGTTGAGGAGCCACCAGCATCTCCACCTCCAGCTCTGTCTGACCGTCTTCTGACGCGGATATTAGCTTTGTATCTTCTACCTGCATCGATAAAAAGGACATTAGGATTCTTAGATTACATGCGAATTTTCATCTTTATTTTTTGACTAATGAATTTATATTCGGATCGAAATTTTACAATTCGGTCTACCCGTGTGGCAGAAATCTATTATCGCAAGAGCTACCGCTCTCGGTAACGTCGCATATCAACCGACGTCACCTGTACGACACAGTCGGCGCCACAAGGCAGCGCGGCGCCGGTGTTGATGCGCACGCACTCGCCGCTAGAGAGCGGTAACGTCGGCGCGTCGCCGGCCGTCAGCGCCGATCGGACCTTTCTCACGCCCGCTCCGTCTGAACTCATGCATGCGTAACCTGCAACATTACACATTTATTTTGATACCAAATAGGTACATTAAATATAAACTACCCACTACCCAGCTACTTCTATGGGTGTTGCACTAGGTAGGCAACTAGAGGACTAAAGCTCAAATATACTTTAGGATATTTTTTTGTGTTTTGTGGATGTAATTGAGTCAAGGTTGACGCAATGATTCCATCCTGAAACCACAATATGTTAACTCAAAGTTAATACCACCCTACCCAAATTTTACAGGTTAAGTTCGTTGAGTTTCAGATGTATTTTTTACATCCTCTCTTGGCGAGCCTTGAAAAGAACAGCCAAAGTTAACATTTAGAATAATGTTTAAAAAGAACTGTAATTTGCGTACTTAAATACTTCCGTTCGTTACTTTATCAGCTATGTAACAGAATACATAAGAGTATGCTACGTATAAAAATGTAATATACCTACTTAGTATACATAGATACATTTTTTTAGTTATAACCTTCAGGCCAGTATGCATGATAAGTATCTCAAACAAAGAATAAACACATAACAAAATGTCTCTTCCCCAGCTGTGTAAATTGAAAGCAAGTGGAACTAATTGTATACACACTTTTAACTCCAATGAAAAAAATTGTAAAATGTTCTCTGTGAGTCCAGTCTCTCTAACATAATTATACCAGTTTATAAAGATTCTTACCATCTTTCACAGAAGCTTGAAATGGCGGCATAGGTTCCTTAGCAAGTACTTTTTGAGCCACCACTCTGCCCAGACCATCTTCTATTGAAACTATCTCCATGTTTACTGTCCATTGCTTCATCACTTCATCTACTATCTTGAACGCTTCATTCATTTCTATCATTGGATATGGAGATTCTCTAGGTCTAAAAGCTACTTTAGATATGTCTACATTACTTCCGAGACTATGGTGAGGGCATGAGTGACCGAACTGCATAGAATCATGGATAGTTCTTACATCTGCCATTTCACCCTTTATCAAAGAGATTGCGTGAGATAATACTGGTTTAACTACTTCTACACATTCCATGACAGCTTTCTTGCTGCCAGGGAAATTTATTATAAGAGTTGAGTCTCTGACGCCGGCCACGGACCTGGATAACATAGCCATAGGGGTCTTTTTTAAACATTCCATTGTGATGGCTAGGGACATTGCTGGCACCTCTCTATGGATGATCGCTTTTGTAGCCTCTGGAGTGACATCTCTGCTGCTCAAACCTGTGCCTCCTGTAGTTAGAATAAGGTCTACATTTGCTTCATCGCAAAAGTATTTCAGCTCTTTTTCTATGATTTCCCGCTCATCAGGAATGATGATGGTATGTAGGTTTGCTTGAGGGAATATTTCATTGACGAATTGCGCTAGTGCTGGTCCCGATGTGTCCTTAGAGTGATCTTTGAAGCAGGTATCGCTGACGGTGACCACTGCCACTGCTTTCACCATCTTGAGCTATAATTGATGATTTAAAATTGTTTAAGTGTAAAAAATTATTACAATAATAATAAATCATTTATAACACTTTTTATCCTGCAATCATATAAAATTTTAAAGTATGGATGTTTTTTTCATGTAACTTTGCAGTTTGCATAAAAATTTTACGTTGTATGGAAATGTCCCTGGAATTTATATTTATAATAAATATAGTAAATAATGCTGCGCAAAACATTATTAATTCTGAATTTCTGACTCGTTGATTGAGTATTCTATAGATTTGCTGAATGCATATACTGGAAACGGATGGACATATGACATAAATTTAAGAAAAATCATGCTTTGGCTGGCTACGTTGTAAGCAATTTAAGTCACCTAAAATACCGCATATGCAGAAAGAGACAAACAACATAGATTTTCTCTTGGTCACTCAATGCAATTAGCATATAAGCCTATCTCATTTCGCGACTATTATTACTTTAATACCTTTTCTAGTCATTCTCTTTCTACATTCCCACTCTACTTATTTACTTCACAGTTTAAAATTGTTGGTAGAAGGTAGATATAGAAAAATTGTGACTAGAAGAAACATGGTCATATATCTGTAGGTACTTACCTAAATATTACCTAAACAGCTGACCTACTTTAGCTACTTGAAGTAGCACACAACAAAATTAATACAATGTTACAACTTTTATATAAAAGGTCAACTATTTATAGTTGAACATTTTATTTAATATTGTTTACCAGCTACTTACGACACATAAAAAGAAACGTGGAAAATAACCGGCGAAAGTAAACAAGTAGTTATCATAGAAAGTTACTTACGTTCCGGTTCTATGGTTGCGATATAAAGCAAAATGTAATGGTCTTTATGAATGAAACTAACGATCTATTGCGTAGGGATTTAATTACATCACACATTCGAACTGTAATCAAACTCGGAGAGGAATGGAATGAATACCGGCGCGTGATTATAAGTAGATTCCTCTTATCAGGGTTCAATTGTTATCTGATATAAATAGAAAAACACTTTTCGCTGTTCCTTCAGCAATCCCAAATTCCCAACTATTCTCAACAAACAATTACCTACCTATACTAGGCACCTACTTTAAATAAGCGTCTCTTCAATATTTAAAAGGAATTTAAATAAATTAGCTAACTTATAATTATAACATGTAATTTAAATAACTCTTTAGAACCATGAGAATACAACCGCATACCACTTGGCCAAATGAAATTAATAAATGTCAAAGTGACATTGACTGAAACGCAGTGGGACCAACTTTACGAAATTACAGCTGCGTTTGTATCGTTTCGTACTCAGATCGTTTCGTATCACAAAGCAGTGCTCCCAGGAAAATGGTTAATTGTGTCGTTTTTCAACATAAAAGGCGAACTGCCAGTCTTTACGTTCAACACTCAGTTACAGAAAGCATTTCTTAAATACTACATTAGTTAAAGAGTCATTACGACTAATTAGTTCATTTTAAAGACGTTGCCCAAAACTAATGAAACTCCATTAGAAGGTCCTTTAGAAGTTTAGGACCATTAAATACTACATTAGGTCACCCAATAATTAACCAGTATCAAATTGAAAAATGAGTGAACGTTTGCGTTGGTTGTTAAAGTTTTTTATACACTGAACAAGTTTCCAAAAACAAAACGCAAACTTTTCTTGTCAATGTCAAAAACTCGCACGCGCAGTGTGACCGTTTTAGGTATTTTCAGTACTAAATTGGTATTATTTAGGCTACGTGAAATGACTTTAGTATAATTTTAGTACAAAACCAATTTTTAGTATAATCTGAGTACAATGAGGAGTTTTCTGACAGCTAGTCGAACGTAGTTCAACTTATCGGCGATAGATGACGTTGACCAGAGAGCCTGGGGACCTCAGGGGACCGACCGAAGACGAAAATTTTAGGTTAAAAAATAAACAAAAATGCATGTTACTGAATCAGACGCATCCGTTGACGAAATATATGTTCATATTTTGTGGTTTACTTTAAAACAAAAATTCTAACTATTTTATTTGTATTTTAATATCTGCAAGGTCACTCACCCCTGTCTCGTCAACGCCATCTATCGAGCCAATAGGAACTACTTTTTCTTTTTTAATGGCTTTGGGAAAATCCCTCATTTAAAAAATTTTGTGTTGTTTCTGTTCTTCTTTTTTCGAAAACGCCTAATGAGGGATTTTCCAAAAGCAAAAAAAATAAAAAAGTTTGTTCCTGATTGCTCGATAGATGGCGTTGACCAGAGAGGGGTCCAATAGGTATGAGCAAATATATTAATTAATATTAATAGTAAAAATACACAGTACAAACCCTTTATTGGTTTATTATTTAGCAATCTCGGTGTTATTGTCCGTCAAGTTATTACTTGTACTGTGTATTTTTATTATTAATATTAATTAATATATTTGCTCATACCTAGTGGACCCCTCTCTGGTCAACGCCATCTATTGAAAAATTAGGAACTAACTTTTTTTTTCTTATGGAAAATCCCTCATTCCAAGTAAGTAGGTTTTTGTGGGTGGTGTGGGAGGTATTAATTTTAGATTGACACAACTTGAGGTATGTAATCCCCCGGTAATCCTAATTTTTATGTGATAGTATAAAATTAATAGGGCCCGAGACTTTGAGGTGCTTCGTTGACAGAATTTCAAGTGATTCGACCGATAACTCGTAGGATTTTAGGTTGAGAGCTCTTGATTTAGGTAGGTACTACATAGTACAATACGCATAGATCATTTTAGCCGATTTTTAAATTGTGTTTTGTGTGAAGTTATAGTAAATGTGTCAAAATTTTAAATAGTCACATCGAGCGTGTGTTATGTTTCTATTGTTTGTTAAGACAACGGCTAAGGCATAAGGCTAAAGTAAAGTTAGGTAAATTTTTTGTATAATTTAGTTTTCCTTTTAGTATTTTTTTAGTACTGACAGCACAATCAATCATTTGGTATTTTCCTGAATTTAGAAACGGTCACACTGCGCACGCGTAACCACGGGTAACGTAGATATTTATATAGCAAGCTACAGACGCGACAGTGAAATTTTCATTGAGTTCTAACAGTTCCGTTGTGGCGCTGATGTCGTCAAGCCAATATATATATATATAGCTTGTAGTTATGGGTATGTATAGTGATTCTGGGATGCAAAAATAGGTATATTTGACCAAGGAACAAACTAATCAACGATATTATTATGTCATATCATAAAACGGAGAAGAATTAGGGCTTCTCAAGGATTCCCAACTCAAGCGAAAATACCAGGAAAAACAAGATATAAGCTTTTGACGCAACAACACGGCATGACGCTGCTGTTGCTTTAAAGCGGGCTCCACATTCTCAACAAAACTACACGAGACATAGTGAATACGAGAGTGTGGAGTCCCTATTCGATAAGTCTTGCCTATGATCATGCAGTCTCCATTCCGTGTCGGTATTTCGGGCCCAAATCAAAAGGCTCTCGTGTAGTTTTGCCGAAACACAAAACACTCTCGCCACATTCTCGTCGCTGTCAGTCCGCCAGCAGTAAGCACAATGCGCGCACGACGATTTTCGTAACGAAAATGCCTACAAATTGGACACACCACCTCAAAATAAGGTTTTTAGAAACATACATAATTCAATTCGAGAACAAACATAAAGATAGAAATAAAGTTCCACGTCCTTCTTGTTCGAGTACTGAACGCAAAAAAAGGGCTGCTCTTTATTTTTTTTATTTTTTTTTAAATTGGCTTTGCCTTCGCATTAGCCATTGACCATTGATATAAAAGTTTGGGAAACGAAATGGAAACGACAAAGACGTAAAGTTAGGAAAGAATAAAAAGGATTGGGATAACATATAGGTACAATATTTACAATTTTATATTATTCAATTCAATAAATCGAGCCAATACTTTATATATATCAAAATCACAAGAATATAATAAACAAATAATTGATGTAGGAAAAGGAACATGGGAATCTATTAAGTGAGAAAGACAATCTGAACGATCATATAATGGACAGGAAAAAATAATATGATTAATATCACCGTATGCTCCACAGGAACACATAGGATCAGCAACAATGTTCATCTTATTTAAATGCGCTGGAGTACACACGTGCCCCAAACGAAGTCTGTATATGATAGACGTTGTTTTCTTTTCTAGCTTTAATTTACTAATCCATGGTTTTCGCGGAATAGAGAGCTGTACCATTCTGTAGTACTTCCCCTTAGAAGTATCACTAGTCCAAAGTTGATGCCAATTTTCATGTAAATATTTTTTTGACAATGAAACCAAATCCTGATTATAATTCAAATAAGGAAATTGATCACCATCTCTAATTGCTTCATTAGCCAGTTGATCAGCTTTTTCGTTTCCAGTAATACCAACATGACTCGGAATCCAGGCCAAAACAATGATTTAGTTATTTAATACACACAGAAATAATAATTCTCAAATATTAAAAACTACAGCAGACTGTTTATGTGCTTTAAAAGGAAACCTAGAAAGTGACTTTAGGGCACTAAGTGAATCGGTAAACACAATAGTTTTTTGTAACCTTCCAAGAAGTACATATTCAATCGCTTTTAGAAGTCCGTAACACTCCCCTGTATAAACGGAACATTCCGGGGGCATCTTAACTTTTTGATGAATTTTGTACTGTGAATGGTAAATTCCTACCCCAACACAACTGTTTCCTGTATGTTTAGAAGCATCGGTAAATGTGTGATTCCAGTCAGACCATTTAATATCTAAAACATAATTAATTTCCGCATTTGAATGGTTGTCCTCTTTGTTTATTCCGATGTTATAAATAATTTTAGGATTATGTATGAGAGAACTATAATTAGAGTCATAAATAGGAAGGCGATCAGATTGATAGGTGGGACTTTCAATATTGTTAAATTTACGGTAACTTTTAACAAGGCAGGTGGCGTCTTTATTTGACCAGTAACTAGAGGAATCAATGACTTCCGAAAGTTCCCGTACCTTACTTAATAAAGGGTGAGATTTAAGCTGTAAACTACGAAAATAAAATCTATCGCTTATGTATTCTCTTCTTAGATGTAAGGGTGGCTCACAGCATTCAACTTGCATGCAGTTTATTGGACTGGATTTCATTGCTCCAGTAATAATTCGGAGAGCTTTTGACTGAATGGATTCCAGTTTTTTGAAAGCACCTATGTTTCCTGGAGTTAATAAAAAAGTACCGTAGTCTAGAACACTTCTAATTACTGCATTATAAATAAGTCGCATTGTATAAGGATGTGCACCCCACCATACACCAGTAAGGCACCTTAAAATGTTGAGATTACGCTCACATCGTTTTATAATGTAATCACAATGCGGGTGGCCAGTAAGTTTTGAATCTAAAATTACTCCTAAAAATTTTGCCTGGTCTTTTACTGGTAAAGGTGTTTCACCATACTTAATATTAACTGTAGGTTTTACTCTTTCCCTAGTAAATAGAACAACAGTACTTTTAGATGGCGATAGTTCTAAGCCATTATTATCCAACCAAACTTTTAAATTATATAGTGCAGTGTTTAAAATCTCACTGATCTCGCTAATAGAGTGACCAGGAACATATAAAAGCAAATCATCAGCATATTGTAAAATATTTGCATGTTGATTCAAACAACTCTCTAAGTCAAAGGTGTAAATGTTGTATAATATTGGACTTAGGACCGAACCTTGGGGTAACCCTTTCCAAACAGTTCTGTGTAGAACGGTATCATTTAATACTAAAGGATACTTAATAAATCTCTCTACTAACATATTTACAATAAAATTCGTCAAAATACTTGGGACACCTATTAGTTTCAGTTTCTTAGTAAGAATGGCAATATTGACATTGTCATATGCCGCGGTTATATCTAGAAATGCTGCAACTATAGAGTCATTTCCAGAGAGGGCTAATCTTATATCTGTGGTAAAAATTCCCAAACTGTCAAAAGTGCATTTACCTTTCCTGAAACCGAATTGGTTATTTGATAAAATGTTATTATTATGCTCTAAAAACCATTCTAGTCTATTTTTAACTAAGTGTTCCGATATTTTAGCTAATACAGAAGACAATGCTATTGGACGGTAGGATGTTGGATCGGAGCTTATTTTGTTTGGCTTTAACAAGAGTATGAGTGTTTGTGTCCTCCAGGACTGTGGAATATGACCAGAGACCATAACAGTGTTTATCAAGGAAAGGTAATAAAGAAGACCAGTATCGTCCATATGTGATAAGAATGAGTATGGGATTCCATCTTCACCTGGTGCTGTATCCTTGACAAGAGACAGTACACCCTTCAACTCATTGATTGTAAAGGGCGAATTGAGATCAATAATATTAGGATTGTCGATAAAAGAAACATGTGGTGGGATTTGTAATGGGATATTTATATGTTGTTCTGGAACGGAAGGAGGAGCCAATCTGTCCATTATTTGCTCTGCTAAAACAATAGGGATCTTGTGTTGTTGTGTGTCATTGAAAGCAGATCTAAATCTTCGAATATTATTCCAAACAATGGAAGGACTTATTTTAGGACATAATGATTCGCAAAAACGATGCCAACCTTCAAACTTCTTTTTTTTTAATAATTCACGTGTAGAACAGGCCACTTGCATGTAATTGTCATAATGATCATCTGACATAACATCACAATACTGTTTTTCTGCTTCTTTCCTATCTCTAACAGCTTTGGTACATTCTTCATCCCACCATGGTGGAGAAGGAATCTTATTGGGACCACTGTTTTTTTTCGGGAATAATTCATCTGCGGTTTCTGTTAAGATTTTTATTAAGAGGTCAGAACTACTTTGGACATTAGTATCGTTTACTTCTGGTAGGGTCATAACTTTTTGTTCAACTCTGCTTTTAAACAAGTCCCAATCAGCATTTACTAATTTATGTTTGATTCGTGGCTGTCTCAACTGTTTTATGGGCTTTGTAAAGGGAAGAGTAATAAGTAATGGACAATGATCACTACCATAAGTAGAATCGATAGGTCTCCATGACAAAGACGAGGCAAGGCTAGGAGAACATAAGGATAAATCCGGAGCACTTGAACCTTCCTGCGGGTTTGAACGTCGAGTTGGTGAACCATCATTCAAGATACATAAAATTTGAGAATCAATTAATTCTAATAGCTTTTCCCCATAAGGTTTAGTAAGTGAACAACCCCATACTTGATGAGAGGAATTAAAATCGCCTAAACATATAAATGGTCTAGGCAGAAAATTAAATAAATTATTAAGTTCATTAAAAATACTATCACTTGGAGAGGTAAAATATACAGATATAAAACAAATACTATTTACAACCACAGCAATAACAGATAAGTCATCACTGTGGGGAGGGAGAGAAAGAAGGGAATAAGGGAGGGAGTTCCTTATGAGTATAGCAACTCCACCATACCCATCAGGCCTATCATCCCTTACGCAAGAATAACCCGAAATCTTGAAAATTGATTTCGGTTTTAACCATGTCTCTCGGAGACAAACAATAGAAGGATCATGATCATTGATAATTTGAATTAATTCATGTTTCTTGTTGTTTAGACTCCGGCAATTCCACTGAATTGTATGAGCCGCTTGATCCATTATTGTTAGTTATTTGATACAGAGTATCAATAATTAGGGCAACGTTGGACGGTGAAAGATTGTTATTCGACTGAGAAAGTAACTGTATTAAAGATTTGATAATTTGAGCAGTATTATCATTATTGTCATTATAAATATTATTTTTACTCTGGAAAACAGGTTTAGATGGTGAGAGGGAAGGGTTTCTAATTATATTGTTATGAGCAGCACGATCGTAACTACTGCCAAGAGTAGGAGGAGACCTTGGTTTAATGAAAACTGTTTTTTTATATGACTGGTGACTTTGGTCAGGAACTGATTTTGTTAAAGATTTATTTTGGTTTGTAACGATAGGAGAGGATGATGACGTTAATAAAGCATCAGCATATGATATTATAGAGACTGGTGGAAGTAGCTTTACAGCTTCCATGTATGATATACAACTTTTGCTCATTGTATCTTTGATTGCTTTCTGTCTATCAAATTCTAAGCACTTTTTACTGGTTGCTTGGTGGTATCCTTTACACAAGCAACACCAATAGTCATCCTCTTCTACATTACAAGAGTCACCAGAGTGACCTTGCCCGCATTTATAACACCTGGGTGTAGAACGACATTGATTTTTTACATGTCCATAACGACAGCAGTTATAGCATTGTACAGTTGGAAAAATGTAGAGTTCTACTGGCAGGGCAGAGTAACACATATATACTCGTGCTGCCCGCACTTGCCCATCAAACGTCGCAACAATTGTTCCTGTGTTTTCATATTGTACATTATCATTCATTTTCACCTTCCTTCGAAATCGTCTAATTATAAGAATTGGGCCACATCCTATCGGGACATTAATGTTGGATAAAATTTCCTCATCGGTCCAATCATTAGGAACACCCCTAATTACCCCCATTCGTGTAATATTGAAAGTTGGAATGAAGGCCTTATATTTTTCCACTCTCAAATAGTTATTATTGATGAACGAATTTGCATCTGCGAAATTTGAAAAAGCTAAACTGATTCTATTGCGACCAATCCGTTTTAAACTACCATTCACAATGCCCTGTATTTCTGTTTTTTTTAGAAATCTGCCGAAAGTTATTGGATGGAGAATTGCACCGCTGTTTTCACTGGAAATTTCCTTTTGCACATGAACAATGTATGGAGCTGAATCAGAAGCCTGGTATGAGGACCGACCAACTGGCTCATGAGGTTTAGATGGATCAACATTTGGATTTTTGGTGTGATGATTAGAAGAATCATGAGACTGTGGCTGGGGATTGGAACTGAACTCTTTGTTATTTTCTGTTAAGCATTGGCAATCATTTGAACTATTTTGTTTTTTGCCGCCATTTTTTCTTTTTGTAAGATTACATGTATTGCAAATCCTATGATGTATTCTTTTTCTCTTTAGTTTATTGGAGTCAGGAACCGAACAATCTGTATCCATGGAGGATTCTAACGCTGTTATCAGAATATCTATGTTATGCGTATCATTACGTTGAAATAATGTAGGTCCTGATGTCCCTCCAGGATCCTCGGGCGGGTCGCCCATATTTACAAAAAATTAAAGAAACTTACCAATAATATACAGCAAACTACACTAACTAAGAATAAAATTAATATATACACAATTAAAACTAATGAAAACCAATCCTGTTCACTATTAAATATTAATTATAAAATAAAAGTGAAAAACTACGTCTGCTATGTTCGAAGTTTCCCGCCCTTTTTTTTCATAAATCAGGGCTGCTCTCGTCTAGTCCTAGTTTTTGGCGAGACCCGGGACAAAATCGTCGAGAATGTGGAGCCCGCTTAAGTTCAATATTGCGTCCTATCATCGTCCAATGATGACGTTAGGTGACTGCAGCGCCGTAACGGATCTATCGGAACTAAAGCTGTCATAGGCCTGGTAAAGTAAATAAAAATAAATAGTTCCTAGCGTTCCTAGCGAATGTCAAAAAAGAATAGCAATAGTTTATCGAAGAACACTATAATCCGTTTATCTAGAGATATGAACAAACAAGCTAGAAACCGTGGGGCAAACTATACCCAAGAGGAGAAGTCCTTGCTACTGGACATCATTGTGCAGTGAGTATATAGAATATATTGAGTTATTTATTGCATTATTACAAATAATGATGTACATAGTTACAAAAAAGTATATTAGGTGGTAGTTTACATTATTTGTGACACCCAGTATTGCAATAATGTGTTAAAACTATTAATAAAACGGTAAAGCCGTGGTGGTCCAGTAGCGAGTAACCTTGCCTGCCGTGGTTCCGATGGTTCGATGCCCGTCCAGGCTGACTCGTACCAATAAGTTTTTCGGAACACCATTGGCTTTTCGGCGTAGGAAAACATCGTGAGGAAACCTGCATACTTCAATTTCGAGACATGTATTGTACCTACTGTCCATTACAAGTGGCGACGCGATGGGCTCACTTCCCATCACACTGGACCGAGTTTCGGTACTACTAGAGAAATGTGGATATTCGGATGTTTTAGAATATCTCTGACTATCCCTTCAGGGAATATAGTCGTGAGCATATGCATTCATCTAGGTAAACGGTGTATTGCATGCTTGGGCAAAGTAATCATGTGCCATTATCATTTTGCAGATATAAAGACATCGTGGAAAATAAAAAAACTAACGGCATTTATGTGATGCAGAAAAAAGAGGCTTGGAATGCGATCACAGTAAGCTACAACAGTAATTGCACTAGTGGTCCCAGGGATACGGAACAGTTAAAAGTTTTATATGATAATATGAAGCAGAAATTTCGAAAAGATTTTGGGGAAAGTAATGTATGTTACACCTATTTTGTGTTAATAACTCACATATTGATGCATGGAATATAGATAGATGAACAGTTGTTGAGTTAAAGTTGTGTATTATTCAGTTAAAGTTGTGTATTGTTTGCAGTATTGTTGAGTTAAAGTTGTGTATGTGTATTGTTAAGGGGGCACCGAGCCTATTGTGCTGCCCTCAATCATTTTTTTTTTCTAAACATTGACAAGATAACATTTTATTCATTAAACAGTACATATTACATAAAAGACAAAACATTTAAACAAAATTTCCAAAAAACAAGAATTTCATAATGTAGTCATTGCTGATTTTCAATTTATCGGGTCACGGTCGCGGATTTGTTTTTATAATGTTTGTAGTTAATATCTTTAAAACCGCCAAAAGTGGCCGCTTTTGTTGTTTTTAACGATAATAACTACAAGCATAAAACATAATAATCCATAATGTTACGATAAATTGAAAGCCAATCTGGACTACAATGTGACATTATTGTTTTTTTTGGAAATGTTTAATTGATTAGAAATAAAAAAAATATATCAATGTAATACAATTGAGGGCAGCACACTAGACTCTGTACCTTCTTAAGCATTTTTGTAATATATAAATAATATTATTAAATAATGTGAAACAAAAGTGATGTAATTTAGTATGTATTTACTAATTCAATTGTTTTTAAATAGGCAAAAAGGTAGGTTAACACGCATTATGAAATTGGAAATACCTATGTTAATTGAAATGCTATGATGTAAATTTATTTAATCTTCTATACTATAATAAAACTGTAACAGGAAGTTTGTCTGTACATTGAAGATATTAACAAAAAAAAAGTTACGATATGGTTTTTAGGTGTCCCTGATTCCATTTCACCAATTTTTGGATTTTTTGTCGGTCTGTTTGTTTGTGTGTTTGTTTGTTTGTTTGAACGAGTGTCACGCAAAAACTACTGAACCGAATTTGATGAAATTTTTTTTGTGTGATAGCTTATGATCTAACTTAAAATCTGGTGTATAATTTGTGCGGACGAAGTCGCGGGTTAACGCTCGTATTTTATAGAATTCTTGTAAGGAATGAATAAAACTTATGTATCATATTATTAATATAAATTCAGGAAGAGTGACAAAATATGGTGTCACACAAGCATTAAAATATGTAAAAGAAGACAAGGTATAATAACCATTTTCCTTTAATTTTTAACCGGCTTAAAAAAGGAGGAGGTTCCTCAATTCGACTGTAAATATTTTTCTACCAATTGTTCCCAAAGAAATTACAGCTTATTAAATAAATAATTAAATTGTTACATTGTTTTAAGATTGAAATGCACAAAACTGGTGGTGGATTTTGGAAGCCTAAGATGTCGGATATTGATGCAAAGGTGTTGGCAATTATCCAAGAGCAAGGCCAACCATTAAGCAATCCTAATGATAGTGCACCAAGTTTCTTTACAGGTATGTAATTCTAAAAGTGTTTGATGTTGCTTGACTTGATGTACCTGGTACTGTTATTTGTCTTTTCACTGAAATAAATTAATTAATATCTTGGACATTATTGTCACACAAATTATCTAGTCACATTTAAAGTACCTGGACTTGTATTATGATGACTAGACAACGATATAGAATGCATATATAGATACAAAAATCCATGACTCATAAAAATATTTGTCCCTTACGGGATTCGAACCCGTGATTCTCGGCCCAGCAGGCAGGTTCACTACAGACTGTGCTACCGGGCCGTCTAAGAAATAAGTTATTTTACTTATTTTAAATCTCTATTTCAGAATCTGTGGATCCTTTGGCGTGTTTATGTATAGGTAGGTATACTTGTTCAATTGAAGACTAAGGGACTTGTACTGCTTTTGCCATAATGTAATAACGTAAAATTGTTTATTACAGATCAGGAACCTGAAACTCCTTTGAAGCAACCTTCAGTATGTGACAAAATTGTCAATAAGAAAAAAGGTGTGCAAAATTATGCAAAGCTTATTTTATTACCATTGGCATATACAGGGTGGAACATTGAGATGGGGCACACAGGGCAGCTACCAGAAGCATGACAGCTTCAAGAAAAACATTCTTAGGAGACTAACCCTAACTTTTGGAGCATTTTACTTCTGCATTTACAAATTTTGAAAAAATTTACAGTCATCGAGAAAAACTACAATTTTCATTGATACATTTGCATTGCATTTGCCTTGTAGTTTAGTATGGAACAGAAGAAATTTTGTTGCGATTATAAGTTTGCCTTCATTGTAAAAGTTGTTCAGTTTGATGGTCTGAACCTCGCCTTAAAATTTAAACAAAATCATCACTTGGCGATTTTGTTATTTCTCTACTACATGTATGATCGACTTGCAAACCCAACTGACACAGCAACCTCTAATTTTACTTGCCGTACCTGTCGCTCTCGTATTGGTCTTTTTAGTCACGAGCGTAAGTGCCGCCCAGACGCTGCTTAAATCATCTTTTATAGATGTAAAGGAAATGTATGGGAATTTAAACTTTTTTGAGTTATCATACCTCGACCTTGGTAATCGGTTGACCCCATAGAGACTTATGTTCCTTATCAGTAAGAGAATCGAACGGGATGAAAAAAGTTTTGTGAAAATTTTCGTTTTTCTAGATTGTACATTTTATTCAAAAAGTAAAATGCTCCAAAAGTTAGTCTCCTAAGAACGTTTTCTTGTAGCTACAATGCTTCTGGTAGCTGCCCTTTGTGCTAATGCTATGCTCTAGAGTGGGAAATAATTCAAAATTTTGCAACTTTTGGTTAAAAAGTTCAACATTAGCTTTTGTGATAAATTTGATTATTTATTATTATTGCATAGTTTTTGAACATAATATGTGTAAGTTAATGATAAAAAGATATTAATAAAGAGTGTTTTTTAGTTTCAGCACACAAGATAAAAACAATACAAAAGAACACTTCAGCAGAAGCATTGAAAAGGCTGTATTTCAAGAAAAAATGTCAAAACGCTGAATTGGAAAGGAAGAAGCTGACGTTGGAAATTGTTCACCAAAAAAGGGAACATCATTTAAGAATTCAAATTTTAAAAAATAATCTTAAGAGTAGGACAGATATGCAACTAGATAATGGTGCATGTGATGTGGAAGGACATGGTGCATGTGGTGGTATAATGTAGGACTCCATCATTATTTCAGTTCAGTGACCGCATTCCAAGCCTGCATAAATACCACCACCAGTAAAAATAATAAAGTTCATAAATAAAAATACATAAAGATAATAAAGTCTTTTAATTTGAACAGTGGGTTGGTTGTTTTAAGATAAAAAAGTAAGTAATACATATTTAAAAGTAATACACCCTTTAGTATGATTTCTCTACTTGCACGCGACTCAGTTTTGTTAAATAGTCGCGGCATGCGTGGCTTTTGCTCTCCGAAAAGTGCAGAAACAGGTTATTTTGTATATCATACTACACGTGCCGATATGTGAAATCTTGTTAGCCGTGAGAAGAGAACACACTATTAACAATTGCAGTTCGAACTGACGTCTGGGCAGACTGCGAACTCGTGTTGACATCACTATTATAATCTTCATTTTCAATTTCTATGTCATCAGGAGGTTCCACTTCGTCTAACTCAATACACATGTTGTTTAATACAATGCAAGCTACAATCACCTGGAGAACTGTCGATGTTTTTTGTGATGTGATTCCCTTTACTAGACAGGGGCATCTGCGTTTCAACATCCCAAAGCATCTCTTCGCTGTATTTCGGGTTGCGATGTGGCTTTTGTTATAAGCTTCCTCTGCACTATTTTGTGGACGCAAAAATGGAGTTAGTAGATAATTTGTATTGAAGTATTCACTATCCCCCAATAAGTAGTACGGGCTATATCTACCCGTTTCAAAATCTGCACATAGCTGAGAGTTATTAAAAATGGTAGAGTCATGGACCGATCCAGGCCAATGAGCAACGACATCTCTTATTTTTAATGAAGTATCGCAAACTGCCTGTACATTGATTGAGAAGTATCCTTTCCTACAGCGATACATTTCAGATAATGACCCCCCTCTGCTATTAATTTTCACGTGGGTACAATCTAGGGCTCCTGCTACCCGTGGAAAACCACCAATTTGGTAAAATCCTTCAGCAACACTTTGCAGCTCTTGCCTATCTGGCATTTTAACATAGATCGAGCTGAGGTTTGCAAGCTTGCTGGTTACTCTTTGCACTATTCTGCATACAGTTGCTTTGTGTACATTATTGGTCAGATCACCTGTCACCTGGTGGAGAGATCCCGTTGCGAAAAACCTCAGACAAATCAACAATTGTGTGACGCCATCAATCGACTTATTCCTTCTAGTTTGAGGTTCTAGTTCTAGAATCTCGCTAATTCGTAGAACTGTGTCCTTAGAAATTCTGTACCTTATACGGAAATCTTCTCCATCATGTTTAACAAATAAATTAACTCTATCTGGTATTTGACGTCGAGGAGGAGGAAAAGGAACATGCTCTTCTGGATCAGATAAAGAAGAAAGACTTGAGAGTGACATTATTTAACAATTAAATCCACTCGTTCTTCTAA
Source organism: Agonopterix arenella (assembly GCA_927399405.1). Lineage (NCBI taxonomy): Eukaryota > Metazoa > Arthropoda > Insecta > Lepidoptera > Depressariidae > Agonopterix > Agonopterix arenella. The sequence continues at coordinate 9,489,539 of OV656710.1, forward strand.
TTAGTTTGTGATCCACTCGGAATAACAAAAATCGAGTTGCATAGAAAAAAAGTTCGTTGCTTCACGCAATGACAAGCACAGATTACTAATATAATATTAGCACTAGCAAGCTACAGACAGATGCGACAGTGAAATTTTCACTTAGTTCCAATAGCTCCATTGTGGCGCTGCTGTCGTCAAGCTAATTTGTATAAAACTTTTAGTTATACTTCTGTACGCATACAGGGCTGCGTTCACGACCTTTGGGTGCGGTTGTTTTTTCAACAAGCTCTATGGTACGGAACCGTTCACCGAGGCTCGGAACGGCGTTAGTGCGAAAAGTTGCACTCGGGGTGCACCTGGGGCGTAGGTTCTGAACGCAGCCCTGTATTCCAGAATGCAATAAAAGGAATATTTGACCAAGGAACAAACTAATCAACAATATTATTATGTCATACAACGGAGAAGAATTAGGGCTTCTCATCTCAAGTGAAAATACCAGGTAAAACACAAACTTCTGATGCAAGTCGCCACAACACGGCATGACGCAGGGCTTCGTTCACGACCTTTGGGTGCGGTTGTTTTTTTCAACTCACTCTATTGTAGAACGTTTTTCACCGAGGCTCGGATGGCGTTAGCGCGAAAAGTTGCACTCGGGGTGCACCTGTGGCGTAGGTTCGGAATGCAGGTCTGCTGGGGTGCTAGGTGCGGTTGTTTTTCAACTCGCTCTAAGGTACGGAAAGACCGCGCCAATTTTTAACTCGCTATGAGGTACGGAACGATCACGGTTGTTTTATAACCTCAAATTTTGACATTTAAAGTAATATGGGCTTCCATATTTCCAAATACAATAAAAAAACTCATTTTCCATGTTAGCAAATCAAAAAGTGAATAAAAATAGTTTGAAAAACAAACTTTTAAACAAAACGCGTGAAAAGTCAAGTAACCACAGATAATTAAAACGTCAGAGTGTTTTTTAACCATCGAATTTGATGGTTAAAAGTTGCAACCCATCAGAGGTTCGAAACGGTTGAGTTGTGACAACCGAGTTGCAAAGAGCGTTTTTCACCGAGCCTCGGAACGGCGTTAGTGCGCAAAGTTGCACTCGGGGTGCACCTGGGGTACGCCCCACTAAACCTACGGGTTCTGAACGCAGCCCAGTTGCTGTAAATTCAATATGGCGTTCTCATCTCATCGTCCTATGATGACGTTTCATGAGGGAGAATGAGACTTCAGCGCCATAAGGGAACTATCGAAACTAAACCTGTCATAGGCATGACACTAGAGGGTGATGAACTGATGATCTGACCTTGACTGACTGTCAAATTAGTTAAGCTCTATTAACATTACGACGAACGGGCGAGGAGGGTGCAATTTAAAATAATACACTTATATTCTATCTTTGATAATACCTATTTCAATACCGATAGAGTTGACAGAGAGAACGCCCATAGACTCGTCCCCCACGTGCGAAGGACGGAGCCACACGGAGCTTTCTCTGTGAACTCTATCGCGCACAGAGTACTTTTTATATATATGACTCGTATCGGTATTGAAATAGGTTTACATTGCACCCTCTGTCGGTGCCCACCCGTCTTAATGTGAATTGTGCTTTAGGGTTTGACTTTGAAAAAAGCGCTAGATTCCTTTTCGCGAGTCAAAAAAAGGCTAAATTCTTATCACATTATGAATAATTTAAAGTTCTTATTAGTCTTTCCGAAAACCATCTACAGGGTGAAATTGATATACATAGCATCCTTTTCACTACCTATCAAACTGAACAACTTTTACTATAGGAGCAAACCGATCGGAGCAAAAAAGAAATCGGCTGTTACCTTTGACTATTTATTATTTGCGGTAGCATTTCCCCTCTGCACGGTAGAAGAACAATTGATCATGTGCATTTACACACAATTTTATACCTTATCACTAAACGAGACAGCCTATAATTGCGAAACAATAACTACGAACTTATGACGTTTGGGGTTCACACGAGACTACTTTTCATGATTCTTAACATTCAAAATGATATGGAGAATAAAATCCAAAGTTGCTAATTTCATGTTACCTCGCCCCCCGCAAAAAGTGGCAGAAATGTTTGTTAGTAGAATTACACGCGTAACTAGTCCCTATATAAGTAGTCAAAGGCTGTTACAGTCATACTAAACTGCAATGCCTAGTCGACTCGAAATGTGTGCAACAGCAGATGCATGTACTAGCCAGGTTCGCACAACTCTCTAACAAAAAAACGTTACATGAAACGTGCACCGCCGCCATTAAATTTCTTTGAACGGTTGCACACGTTTCATACATTCTGAATCTTGGGTCACGACCAGTTTTTAGTATGTAAGTCCCGACTCTTATAACGGAGTCAGTTACATTTTCTTTGGTACTAGCCAGCACCAGCACCAATGCCAGCACCTAAGATTTTTTAAATACAGTATTCCAGGAGGATACATTAAAAAAACGTTTAAAGAAAATTAATATTTATATCTTCAATTAAATAAATTTCACACTCAAGGCACATTAATTAATAAAAAAATTAACAGAACATAATTATACAAATTCCTTGTTATACTTATCGACTAAACTAGTCAAAACATGTTTGTCTATTGGTAGAGAGGTGCACGCGTCGATCAGACGTTGTAGGGGCGCGTAACGTTGCAGCGCGCGCGAGTCACCCACAACGAGCAGCTTGTGCTTCGCTCGCGTCACGCTGACCGCCAGGCGGCGCTGGTCGTTTAGGATTTCACCTTCCTGTTGGATAGAAATTAGTTAAATGTTATCGAAAATGAGAGTGAAACTACTGTTGTATACTACCAAAGTGTATAAAACATATACCATCATCACCTCAGCTGGAACATACAATAAAACATAATTATATGTACATTTATAAAGGGTGTAAACAATAAATCCGTTACATATTTAAGGCTACACCAAGCTTATTGTGCTGCCCCCAATCGTATTTTTATTTATTTCTTAACAACTAAATAATATTTCCACAAAAAAAAGAATGTCACATTGTAGTCATTGCTGATTGTCAATATCTTAAAACCGGCAAAAGTGGTCACTTTTGCCGGTTTTAACGATAATAGCTACAATGTTTCGATAAATTTAAAGGATCTCAATCAGGACTACAATGTGACATTCTTGTTTTTTGGAAATGTTGTTTAATTGTTTACAAATAAAGAAAATACGATTGAGGGCAGCACAATAGGCTCGGTACTCTCTTAATGGGGTGCTTCAGACCGCCTAACTTTCATTACGGGGCCAACATTGAAAACACGAAAAACAAATCTACTGTTTCATATATTTGGGTCGAGTAGTCATTGATTTTCTTTAAAACAACCAATTTTTTTTCGCTATTTCGATATCGATCCCTTAGTGAACACTGACCGTAATTTTCTGGGGTGGTATGGATATAAAATCGGTGATTTCTCGACATTCTAATTATCAATATTCATGTGGACGAAGTCGCAGGCAACAGCTCCTTAAGCTCGTCATGTATAGAATACACAAGTTTCGTCTTTAGCCAAAACAATATACAACGTGTTAATGAATTAACGCAAAATTAGAAAGTAGTTTGTTTAGAATCGCGAGGAGAATGGTTTCAACATAGGTAATTTTTTTCAAAATATTAAATAATTTGTTTGTAAAATTTAAAATTTACTGAACCCGATGTCATCCCACCGCACGGGCACACTCACCCTACTTACTACCAAAACAAGAATCCACGAGTACGTTAGCACGTTCATTCATTGCTGAAATGATAACAATTCATTTTTGCCTCAAAAATTAAACTGCGAATAACTTTAAATTTGAAGTATCAAAATAATAAAATTATTGTTTCAACCTAATTATTTTGTTATAAACCAGTTGGGGTGTATCAGGTTTTGCGCTAATTCATTAACACGATGTATACTTTTTTCCCTCTGTATTTTACTGTTTATATTTTGGTGTAAAATAAAGAATATTTGATTGATTGAATACTAACTTTAATCTTCCTATCTTGTTCGTCTCGCTTGCAACAAGACAGCAATATGACGGACTTGTCCCTGCCCTGGAACTGATCGACGGTGCTGCCCTCAGCGCCGCGGCGGAGAAGCGCGGAGCGAAGCAACGACACTTGGTCCCGGTACGGCGCTATTACACCTATTTCTGATGATTTTACGCCTCCCTGTCAATTAAAACAATTTATTTTATTTGGAAAACTTACAGCTTTATCATCATTATATCAGCCGACAGACGTCGACTTCTGGACGTCTTGCGCTGCCCTCATCCAACGGGTTCCCGCCGCCTTCACCTGGTCGTCGGACCACCTTTTGGGGGGCCTAACCACACTGCACTATCCTATACGCGGTCGCCACTCTTCGGTCCCATCGGCCATCGGTTTTGCGAGCAATGTGCCCAACCCATTGCCACTTTAGTTAAATAATTTTTTGGGTTGTCGGTTGCTCTGGTTCTTCTGCCGATCTTGAAGAGATTTCTGATTCGATCTCGCAGGGAAACTTCGAGCATTAGTCCTTTGGGTGACTTTCAGACTTTTTATGAGGCCTTGAGTGAGCGACCACGTCTCAGCTCCGTATTCCATGGCAGTACAAGCTTACAATCACAATAATAAGTAATGTTATCAATGACATTCTATACACACAGTCACCACGTCATACAATAAAACCCAAAAATGACACATGTTGTGCTTGGCTGTCATACATTGCCGCTGACATTTCACACAATTCCAGTCTATTCTAATGTCTTCGGACACTAAGCCGTAATGTAAAACAATTAAGCAAACTTTTGCGGTCCCGTTAACAGCACGCTGATGCGAAGTCCTTATTAAGTTATAGTACAATCTGAGCCAATTAAAAGTACGTAAGTAACTATAGAACTAGCTACGAAGAGGTCTACAGGGAAGCCAGCGACTTAGCTCAAAGGATCAGTATGGCTGATGATGGCACAGACCGCGATCAGAGCGTCGACGAGAGCGAGCACGAGACAGGCCTCGTCGAGGTTGGCGCAGGTCTTGCTGTCGCTGGTCGCGCCGCGGTAGGACGACGTGTCTATGAACAGCGCCGCGTGGGACGGCTCTGGGCTGCAGGCTGTGTGGAGCCAGGACGCTTGCGAGTAGATGGACAGCTTCTGCAAGGAGTACGTGAATCATTAGCTTATAACAGGCATGTCACACTCAAAGTCGTTGGTGGGCCAAATTCATAATGATAGTATAATCAGTGGGCCGCAACGAACATAGAGAAATTGTATCATAGAAAATGACTGTTTTTAATGGTTTAATTTAAAAATTAATCCCTTTCCAGAAATGAGTATTTAACTATAAGTTGTTTATTTCAGCCCCCGCGGCATGACGGCGCGTTTACATATCTATTGTACCCTACCTCTCTTTCTTTTTGCGCGCGAACGAACGAGCCAAAACGCGATTAAACGTTTATCGAGGCGCCATGCCGCGAGCGCTGGTTGTGTTTCGATAAGTTGTTTAATTTTACGTGCAGAAATCAACTTTCAAACTGCATTTAAGGTAGGGCGGAAGGCTACAGTTATTGGAACTTCCAAATTAATTTGATAAAATTATTTTTCTGTACTGTGACTTAAATAAATAGCACTCCTGATTTTTTTTATCGGGATATCTATGTTGGTCCCCTAGAGAAAGTTATTCAGTTTGATGGTCTGAACATCCTCTTAAAAAAGCATATTAAGAAGGACCTATATGTTCAGAAATTAACTGGGAAGCAATCTTAAATCTTTACAATGACTAGTGAATTCATTAAAAAAACTTTAAGAAGTCTCAATATATTTTTTTTAATTTAAGAAAATACGGAAAGTATGCATGGACAGAGATACCGCTCCTTTTAAAAAAATATTCCTCTTAACATATGCATCAGAAAACCCACAAAGCTCAATTACCTGAACATCAAGGTTCAATCTCGCTTGCGCGACCGTCTGATCGGCGCACTTTAGCCTCGTACTATAGGCCACTTTGTTGGCGATGTCGACCAGAGCTTGGTTCATGCGGTACTGAAGCTGTAGAGTAGATGTGGCTTCTTCGTTCATCAGTCTGTGGAACAGACTCTCTTCCATGCCTAGACGTCTGAAATAAAAATATTCAAAAATTCAAATTCAATTTTTGGGATTGCAACTAGATCACAGATGCTGTTGGGACCTCCATGCAGAAAAGATATGCACTCGTATACGGCAGTTCTCATACGCCCTACACAAACTTGCGAAAATAGCTAATTTAAATACGCTAATAACAAGCTTACCACGGGCTTGCAGCATCCTCGCTTAGATTTGGAATAATTTTTTGGGGTAACTGTACAAGGAAACTTGAGATATTCAGGGCCTGAAACGCTGTATTCGGGCAATCAACAGTTTAAAACCGACCGATACGGCAGTTCTCATACGCCCTACACAAACTTGCGAAAATAGCTAATTTAAATACGCTAATAACAAGCTTACCACGGGCTTGCAGCATCCTCGCTTAGATTTGGAATAATTTTTTGGGGTAACTGTACAAGGAAACTTGAGATATTCAGGGCCTGAAACGCTGTATTCGGGCAATCAACAGTTTAAAACCGACCGATACGGCAGTTCTCATACGCCCTACACAAACTTGCGAAAATAGCAAATTTAAATACGCTAATAACAAGCTTACCACGGGCTTGCAGCATCCTCGCTTAGATTTGGAATAATTTTTTGGGGTAACTGTACAAGGAAACTTGAGATATTCAGGGCCTGAAACGCTGTATTCGGGCAATCAACAGTTTAAAACCGACCGACAGCTGCAAACCATACTTCAGGGAACAAAACATACTCACCCTTGCTTCGCTCTACATCTGTGAAACTGCTGTGTTTGTTAAAAGTAATTGTGAATAGATTGCAAAACTAGTTTTGCACACAGACATAAACTTTTCATCTTTCCTTATATCTATAATAAATTTGCATCATTATGCGACCTGAGGCGGTGCAGTGTACAAGAAGCCAAGAAAATAATCTACAACAAACTACTGGGTTGGACTTATGATGGAGGAGAGGAACTGCTGAGGATCGTTACATGACGATTGTACTCAGTCACAAATACTTATCAATACACTCACCCTTACACACACCTACATACGCACAGCATCATAATCATCATCTCACGCACATCCTAATATTCGTCTCATTTTTTAAATATGCGTCTTAACATTAATTTTATTACTTTAATTAAGTACAATTTTGTACTATATTATTTGATTCCCGCGATACAGGCGTTACCTAGTGCAGTGGTCCATGTCACAATATGCAATGTATCTTTGGCTGGCAAATAAAAATATTACTATTACTATTACTAATTATTTAAGACAGTATCTCAAATAACTGAGCGTAACTTACGTAACCGTGTTAGGCTATGCCATAAGCCATGTAAAACCACGATATTACAGAATAGCACATTTAGTACGGCACCAAAAATCTATAACAAGCTGCCGAAAAAATTAAGAGATGCTCCCTTAAATAAGTTTAAAAAGGAATTGACTAAATTACTAATTGATCAGTGATTTACTATAGTATTGCAGAGTTCTTTGAAGACAACTTTTGACGAAAATTAATAGTAGTTATATTTCTAGTTAGTAGGTATAATGACATGGCTTCCATTATGATTAAATTTTGAATTAATTGAATTGACTATAACATACTTAATAACAATGTAATCGGAACAGAAATGATTAAAATAGTTAAATTGTACACAATAATAATATTTTTGCATGCCAAAATGGTAGAATATGATTTGAACTTGATTGAATGTTTTATTGTAAGAGTATTATTAATATTATCATATTAATTGTACTCATATTCGCAAATAAATGATGTCTATGTCTGTCTATGTCTAAAACAAAGTGCCACTAAGAATACAGAAAACACTGCAAATTAAATCCTTTGCTTAGTCGCTTGTACGATACTACGAGAAGAAATCTTTAAATCGCGAACCACACTTTCGTATGGATTTTCCTCTAATAAAAAAAGTAAGAGAGATGAAGAGATTTGCAGAAGAACCAGAGTAGCCGACATAGCGCAAATAATTACTAAACTAAAGTGGCAATAGGCGACACATTGCTCGCAGAACCGATGGCCGATGGGACCGAAGATTTCTCGAGTGGCGACCGCGTACCGCAAGGTGGACCGACGACCTGGTGAAGGTGGCGGGGACCCTTTGGATGAGGGCATCGCAGGACTGGTCATCGTGGCAATATTTGGTGGAGGCATATGTCCAGCAGTGGGCGTCTATCGGCTGAGATGATGATGATTCAGACCGTCTGCAGCTCTGGTGTCTTCTGTTGCTAAGAATCAGTCCAGAATAGCGATTTTTTTTAGTTGTAGCCAAGCTCACGCTGCATTCTGCTGCTGCCGGTCAATATATCCTCATCATATCGTGGATACAGATGATGATGAAATTATCCTCACCTGGCCGCTCGGCTCCTGACTACGGGCGGCAGTTGCTCCGGGTCGCCTACGAGCACGAAGCGCGTAGCGGCGAGCAGCGGCCGTAGCACTGTGCACTGCAGCACCTGCGTAGCCTCGTCTACGATGCAGACGTCGAACGTGCTACGAGTCAGCATGCCGTGCGCTGCGCCCAGGCATGTCACCCCAACTACGTCCTGTATTGATATAACTTTGGTATCAATAGGGTTACTCTATGTAAAAAAAAATACTAAAAGAGGTACGATTCAGACCTACCGGCTCGAATCTGCCTGGCCCGAACGGCATTTTTTAATGCAGCAAAGGATATTGAAATGTGTAAACAGGAATTATTGTTTTCGTTCGCATTCCGAGACGCGTCGCAACGGCTGACTGAACGGACGGCTCCGTACGGCTGCCGACGGATTCCGCGACATATAACCGGCTCCGTTGACATGCGATCGTCAGCCTTCGCGTTGGTTCGGTGCCGCGGCACGCGTACGGCTCCTTTCCGGGCCGGGCCGATACGAGGCGGTAGGTCTGAATCGTCCCTTAGTTGACTATAAGTAGTCGAGTAATCTTGGGTCCAATTTATAAAAACACGAAATCAATTTACAATAAATTTTAAAAATTTTCTATAAATAAATATTCAAAACGGAAGCCGCCATAATGGATTCCGACGTGACATCCGTGATGGTATGTCCATAAATCGGCCTGACCAGACAAATAAAAAATCTCGCAATGTTGCGGAAAATCATTGGAACTAATTTTTGTACTTGAAACAATGTAATTAAACGCTAGTCTGTAGTAGCGCCCCCAAAGCAGGTTTTAGAAGGTTTTTGACTTTTTATGGGAGAGCTCTAGGAGGGCTTTAAAGTTCGAAATTCAAATTTGACAGCTGCGAAATTTTTACTTCTGCCAATAGGGGGATCGGACAATTAGTCAAATTAGCAAACGTCAAAACGCGCGCGATGTATGAAAAATTGTACTAAATACCCACAAGTGACGTCATTAACATTTCATTACTTTTTATAGTTCATCATGTTATTAAAAATAGTATTCTAGCTAAAAAAAAAAAAAAAAAAAGTACAGCGTTATTTTCAAATGATTTTTTTACTAAGAAGATAAAACTAAAATATATTTTATGCAGTCCGCTCCCCTATTGCAAATTTTTTTTTATTTTTCTGATTGGGCTTTACATACTATTTTTTTGGCGAAGCCCCTGTAAAAGACCATCAAGCGAAACATATAATATTTAACGTACCATAGAGTCATACAGCTGTTGCAATTGTAGAGGGGTGCCACAAGAGGCGGTGAGTTTTTGTTCGCAGCGGTTCAGAAGGGCTGGTGCGACGCGCGCCGACGATCCCAGTCGCATCACTCTCATAGTGTCCGGCAATCTGACCAATACGAGATAATTCATAATTAATCGGAGGAAGACCAAAAATTTATACACGGTGCCGTCTTCTTCTTATCGTGTGGGCAGAGCCCTGGTGTCAGAGTTTTTTCAGACGGCATTTCGGCTTCTGACGTGGTTTTTATGTAACGACTACTACTACCAGAGACAGTAGCCGGGACCAACGGCTTGACGTGCCATCCGAAGTACGAAATCATTTTTCTTTTCGGACAATCAGGTGGTTCAGCCTGTCCATGCCATGTCCTAACCAACTGGGGGAAAACGCACTAAGTGACATTTCACTAGGTGTCCCCCGTGGGAATCGAACCCGCGACTTCGGTGTCGAGAGTCAATGCTCTTAACCATTAGACCACGGAGGCAGAGGCACGGTGCCGGTGTAACACACCGAGGGCAGGAAAGTAAGAAAGGTCTCAGATCTCATTGTAATTGTTGGCGTTCTTATTTACTGCCCGAGGTTAGTATACTATTTTTCTCCTCGATGGAGGCGGAAAGAGGCAACTTCGTGCAAGCGCAGCGGGACGAAAGTTGACGCTTTCCGCCCGGAGGGGTGAAAAACATCCTATAGTTTTTAATTACAAACAAAATTTTAAGGGTGTATTCAGACAATGAAACTTTTCATAAGGAATATTTTTGCAACTCCCATATACAGGGTGAAATTGATATCATTAGCATCCTTTTAAACTAAGAGTCTACCCATCGAACTGAACAACTTTTACTATGGGAGCAAACCGATCGGAGCAAAAAAAATCAGCTGTTGCATACATTTGAGTCGGGAACTCGCGCGTCGAGATTGCAGTTTAGCATGGAAAAGCAGAATTTTTTTTTGCTCCGATCGGTTTGCTGCCATAGTAAAAGTTGTTTAGTTCGATGGGTAGACTAGTTTAAAAGGATACTAATGATATCAATTTCACCCTGTGGAATCGATCGGCTGATCCGCACTTTTGTTTGGGATGTCCAACAATTTTTCTCGTTCTTCAACCCATGTTCCTGGGTAGTGCAGTTTTGTATGAAACAGAGATTTTCAGATTTTTTATGAAATTTGGTTCCATAGAGAAAGATTTTCAGTTTGATGGTTTAAACAACCCTTTTTAGGTACTACTATGGAGTTTTATTACACCCTGTATAAATAGTTGTTAAATAAAACTAAGAACATGCATGAAAGCATACGACAAGCTATATAAAACCAAAATAAGCTGGCTGCGCGACGTTATACGTCATGCAAACAACGCGCGGCCAGCTTATGTTGGTTTCGTACTTTGACTACTTATATAGGGACTAGTTACGCGTGTAATTCTACGAACAAACATTTCCGCCACTTTTTGCGGGGGCGAGGTAACACGAAATCCGCAACTTTGGATTTTATTCCCCATAACTTTAGATTCTAATTTTGAACGTCAAAAATCATGAAAAGAAGTCTCGTGTGAACCCCAAAGGTTCTAAGTTTGAAATTATAGTTTCGCAATTATAGGCTGTCTCGTTTAGTGACAAGGTATAAAATTGAATGTAAATGCACATGATTAATTAATCTTTTACCGTGTCAGAGGGGAAATGCTACCGCAAGGCTAGTCCTTATAATAAATAGTCAAAGGTTTCGTATAGCTTGATGTGTCGCCGTGTGTACATACAAAGTATATGCGATTTATAATGAACATACCTGCTCAATACATTGTCAACGGCAGAATGCGTATGCGCAGTGACGAGTACTCTCTGCTTCAGACCAACCAACATTTGAATAAGCACGCTTATTGTTTGCGTCTTACCTGAAAATATACATCATTTTATTATTATACTTTTACAAGTTTCGTGACTGACTGACTGACAGACAAAACAACGCACAACCTAAGCCACTGAAGATAGAAACATTAAATTTGTAATATACATACAGGTCCTTCTTAAAGCTGCACCGAGCCTATTGTGCTGCCCCCAATCGTATTTTTTTCATATCTTAACAATTAAACAATATCTCTAAAAAACAAGAATGTCACATTGTAGTCACTGCTGATTTTCAATTCTTCTTCTTATCGTGTGGGCAGAGCTTGAGCAGAGCCCTGGTGTCAGAGTTTTTTCAGACCGCCTTACGGCCTCTGACGTGGTTTTTATGTAACGACTACTACCACCAGAGATAGTAGCCGGGACCAACGGCTTAACGTGCCATCCGAAGCACGGAATCATTTTCCTTTTCAGACAATCAGGTGATTCAGCCTGCAATGTCCTAACCAACTGGGGAAAACGCACAAAGTGACATATCACAAGGTGGGAAATCGTGGGAAATCGAACCCGTGGGAATCGAACACACGACCTCCGAGTCGAGAGCCAATGCTCTTAACCATTAGACCACGGAAGCAGTCATTTTCAATTTATCGGGTCATTTGTTTTTATAATGTTTAATTGTTAAGAAATAAAAAATACGATTGGGAGCGGTAACATACTTACGGTTTTTTAAGGGGATAATCAGACCATTGAACTGCACAATCGCAAAAAAAACTGCGGTTTCATACAAAACTGCAATTCTACTACAGCTGTTTTTTTGCGATTAAAATGTTGGTTTCCTAAAGAAAGTTGTTCAGTTTTATGGTCTGATCAGCCTATGAAAAAACTGTCAGCATTATTAAAATGGACCCTGTATATTCAATAGAGGATGTATGGGTGCACTACGAAAGGTTTTTAGAAAATCGTCCCCTAATTTGGGGTTTTGATGTTTTCCAAAATCTACGCGGAAAAGTTGCGGGCAAAAGCAAGTTTTATCATAAACCTTATGATTAGAGTGATAAGAGCTATATTAACACAGTGGCTTGCAAAACCTATAAGGGTATTACCAGTGCCCGGCAATCCCTGAAGCAAAGCGTAATCCTTAGCAGCTAGTGCACGTAAAACTGCACGTTGCTGCTGTATGTTTAGAGACCGCATTAGCTTGGTGCCTAGGCGTCCAACATCACGGGGCAGTTTCTTTTCAAATTGAGGGGTCTCTTTGTCTATTATTAACCTGGAAAGAGATAAAAAGAATAGGGAATATGAGAGTAACAGGCGAATAGAGTGCAAGCGAGAAGAAAGTCTTTTATGTAAAAAACACAAGTGTGGAAGACACAAACATACAATCAATGATACATTATAATTATATTTTTTATACAATTAGTAGGTTCTAGTAACTCGAATGAATTAGTGCCTTCACATTTTTGTTGAGCAAATAAAGAACAATCAAGTTACATAATAAACTGAAAAATTAAAATAAACTTGTTTTTTCTTGACTTTGTCCGCAGTGGTTCCCGTTATCGTGGCGAGATAAATGATAAACCAGATTTTACGTCTAATCAATAATCATGAGCTTTCAGACACAAAAAGCTTTACCTAAATCGGTCCAGTAGTTCTCACGTGATACGCACACAAACAAACACACATTTACAGTTTTATAATAGTTTAAATAGAGAGAGAGTTCGATATGGTGATAGTGTGTTTATGTATATGTTACCGGCAATGCGTATAATTCAGGTATTATATAACAATACCTAGGCAATGTATAAAATACCGGGGGCGTCCAGGCAATATATGAAATATTATGAATATATACAAACTTTCTCAGTCTAAGTGCGCGGTCGCTGTCGTCGAGAAGTACGCCCAAGTTGGTGAGGTTATGTACCGTGCTCGCGTACGACTCGTACGTATCTATGTGGAACTTTGTCTCCTTGCTCAGTCGACTACTCACGTCCCTGTTGAACAAATATCTTTACCAACATCTATGAAAAGCGGCTTTCTCGTGCGGAGTGTAGCGGTGGCTAGAGCAGTTAAGTGAAAGCTTTGGAGTATCGGTGCGTACTGATTTATTGGCTAAATCGCTCCCTGTTTTATACAGATCGGCTATTTGCTGGTGAACCGCCGAGTTAATGTAAATGTGGGTATCCCCACAACGAATAAAAGTAGATCCTGTTTAGTTGCAGTAGCAAGACTATTTTGAGAAGTGAGCAAAAAAAAATGGTAATGTAAGCATAGCATAAGATGCTCACGACTATGTTCCCAAAGAAGGTAGCCAGAGATATTCTGAAAACTCATATTTTCCTTCACCATAACAATGGTGTTACAAATCGTACATAAATTTTGCAAAATATATTGGTACGAGTCAGCCTGGACGGGGATCGAACCACCGCCTTCTACAGTATTAAGTAAATAATTTCCTTCTGTTCATCTTATTTGGTGTGTTTGTGTTAGCTGAGCAAATAAAGAGTTATACTAAGCTACATAAATGCTATTTTTAGTTACTTTAGTAGAGAATAGTTTTAATGACAGTCTCACTGGTATGTGATTTAAATAAGACTTTGGAATTCACTTTATAAATTCTCATAACAAAACTTTCAATTTTATTCTAAAATTCACTCCAAACTTTTTACTGCTTTCCTCTCTTTCTTACCTTTCTAAAATAATACTGATTTCTCTTTCCTTCGCCGTGAGCACAACCCCGGCTGCGATCCAAGGTCGATTATCTACGCTTACTATTGAAAATTCACCTTCTTGAGGACCTTTGCTTTTACTATTGTCATTGTGTAGATTACCTACAAATAAAACATACTTCAATTATATTCGACAGTAGTCAGTTGTAGTCTTAATCTCTAAATAATATAAAATATAGTCACTTTCCGCTTCTGTACCTATCTATATCCGCTAACTTCTCCTAATACGCACCATTTGATGCAGTTTTTTTTCTGTCATTTAGAGAATTTCTTCCGGAAGGTTTATGTGTCGATACTTGTATTATAGATTACACCCAGGCGAAGTAGGATCGGGTCGCTAGTATATCATATTCGGAATATCCAAACTTCACAAGCAGTGCCTAAATATTACCCAGTGTGGTAATGAGCCCGAAAGAGTCGACGCACATCTGGCGAAACGCAGGGCAGTATTTTTCACTGCTAATCCGTTATCAACTTAGCCTGCGTTGAAATAACATCGAAAATGAATTAACACAACTTTCGCCTCAAGTCGCTTCGATGCTTTCGGGGACTAGAAGATGTTTTAATTGATTTTCGATGTTATTTAGACGCAAGCAAACGATAATGGTCTGTAAGCTCCTTGTTAACGAGAAGGCTATATGCCGGGGCTACAGCTACGGCTGTAAACCAGGCTTACATCAGTCAGTTATGTATGCATTACGATTATGGAGGTCCATTGGCTATGGCTTAAAGCCGTTTGTCGACCCGGCATAAAACCGTCTCGTTAACGAGGGCCCTAGGATCACTTTAGCACTGAAAGAGTAGCGGCGCGCAGCGGTCGGAGGAGCATTTTCAGTGCAATATTTAATCTTACTACTAGTGAATGAGGTTCAATTTGATTTTAAGAGATAGACGGTGCGGCACCGCTACCATCGACGGGCAGCCGCGAGGTCGCGCGTGCTCATAAGCATTTTGACGTGCAGTAAAATAAAAGTAGTACCAACCATCGATTTGTCTATCGAAAATATGGAGAAATCTATCACCCGATGGTTTCACTGATCTCAGTTGTAAATTAGCTGCGCAAGTTCCACGTTTTGATCTGGAATTAAATGGGTTTTTAGTTTTCCAAGGAGTTTACGGAGGTCACTCGTCTTATTAAAAATATCTGTAACCCTTTCATTTTAAAATCTCCGACATAGAAAATATCAAAATATTGTTATTGAGACAACTCTCGAAATGGTTTTCGAATCAACCCAACAAAAAAAAACTTGACATATTCAAAACATTACCGTTTCTCCACACTATCAGTCCAAAGCGAGTGCAAGGGAGACGACACCATCTGTCCCCTCTCCTCCATCCTTAAAAGCGCGGTCCAATGCAGAAAGTACTTTATATGATCAGATGACAAGTGACCCAGCGCTTGTTCACGCAGTTTTGACAGCGGGTGTGTTTCTGACACGCTGGGGCCTTCTGTGTGCCTGGTAGAGGAAAGTTGGGGTAAGATTGACCAAAGACACAAGGTTCAGTACTATAAGAGTATATTAACTTGATATACCGAATTCTGATTTATGTTGTAGGTAAATGGATCTATGTATCATACTTTAGTCGAAATTTTGATTTTTATTCCTTCACTTCAATTCTCTTATAAAGTGACCAGAAGTCGTTTGACAATAAAATTATTTTTTCAGTTTTAGAGCATGTTTCTGACACGCTGCAGAATGTTACCAGGGCGCTGGAGTCTTCTTTGTGCATGGTAGGGGAAAGTTGGGGTAAGATTGACCAAGGCCAACAGCCCCTGTAACATGACAGGATTTCAAGAGCGATGATAGCCCATACGGAAGAGAGCTAGCGCCTCAATCCTGAGGACGCGGTTCGATTCCTGGCCTGTACCACTAAGTTCTTCGGAATTTATGTACGGTTGTATTTATCATTTACTACCTCGGCGGTAAAGGAAAACATCGTAAGGGAACCTGCACTCCCGAGGATGAAAAGAAAATACCATAAGTTCGGAAGTATGCGTAAAATATGGGTGAGCTTGGGGCGAACACAAAGGACCAGCGCTGGTTTCAGTGTTACAACGACCCTTGCTTGCTAATAGCCCAACCACAAATAATCAAACATGACAGGGGTGAGAGCGACAAAGGTCACTTGTAAACGTCAAATTTAAGTGAGATACTATGGATATAACCGCCATCTCACTTAAATTTTACGTTTAGAAGTGACCTGTGTCGCTCTCACCCCGGTCTTGTTATAGGAGCTGTTCACGGAGGATTTAATCATGAATGTTTATTATTGTGTAGTGAAGTGGCATTTTGGAATATGGAAAACAATTTATTAAATTAAAAGTTTATTAGCATTTAAAGAGATTATTCCTTTACTTCTGGTAAAGGATTACAGTACAAAAGCATTATTTTACAAATAATTGTGACAATAAATAATTAACAAGTTGGCAAAGAATATTTTCGAAGAAAAAAGATCCATCACCCATCATCCTATCCCTTATACTAACTTACTTTAAAGTAAAGACTATACTTTAGGTGCAAGTAAACCACTCATAATATCGAAGGTGTTTCCATCGGGCGCCACTGTTACCTCGCCGCTCGACGTCCGCACAACCAGCCACCCCGCGCTGTCAACCCCTACTATGGTCCCCGATACCGGTACTGACTCGTTTTTCGTTTTCAATCGAATTTCTTCATCACTATGCAGCCAGTACTTATAGTATTGTTCCAAAAATGTATCAAAACCATCCAGTTTCGACAAAAATTCCAGAATCTTCTCTAATTCAGAGCAATATCGAGCTAGAAAACTTTCTATTGTTATCGGAGGCAGCCCTGTTTCATTTGCCTTATTATAGTCTAATATAATATCGTTGACACATACAGTCGGCACACTATTAGAAATATTTACGCCGGTGCCTATATTGATGACGACGTCATCGCACATACAGTTAGCAGTGGTCACAACCCCGCCGATTTTGATGTTACGACCGTAGTAGATATCGTTCGGCCATTTAATTCTTACGTTTAAATGTTCGTAAGATCCTCTTCGAATTGCGAGGACGATGGCGAGAGCTGCTGCGTGTTGCACCAAGGGTAGGGAAGGGGAGATCTTCTGCCACACTTGTAGAGACATGGAAGCCTGGCCAGGAGGGCTGATCCAAGCGTTACCACCGCGGCCGCGCCCTGTAAGCTGCCGTCGCGCTATTGCGGCAAATCCATGAACAAACGAGTGATCAGCAATGTCCATCGTTGAAGATATAACGTCAGCGTACACGATGAAACGACCCAGGTGAGTAGCTTTTAGGTTGTTAAAATATTCTTCAGTGGAGAAATTTACAGGATGATCATCGATGTATATTGGTAGAAAAGATGCTGAAGCTATCGCGATCGGGCTTTCTTCTTTGTAACACCATTGTATTGTCATGTTATCTAATTTCTGGATGCGGTTTGAATTTGAACACCATGTTCGTATTTGTGATATTTTCTCGTCATTGTCACCTATGTAATATCCAGTGGTGTATTCTGTTTCTGGTTCTTGATCTTTCACATGAAGATTTATAATGTTTTTAAGTATTTTTGATAGGACTTCTAGCGGATTATTTTCGCATTCATCTGCTCTCATACCAGAAGGTTCAGTATGTTTTTCTAAGTGCATTTTACAAAATATGGCTAAACCGTTATTAGTCAAATTAGTGACTTTTAACACAGCGGGATTGGAATCATTTGATGGTACTTTAATATCACGTATATCAGTCTTTTCGTTGCAATTATCAACAAAATGTTCTCTTGAAAATACCTTTTCATTTCCTCCTAAATGTATCGCTTCTTTACAAATATTTACATTTTTGATATTTGACAGAATCGAGTAGAAGTAATCTGAATGCATAGCCAGTATCCTGCCTCCTTCTAAGAAGTATTCAGATAACATAGAAGCACATAGATCAATTTTTCCAGCTACAGCAATTAGAGAAACTTTACCTCTCCAAGCGCCAGTTTCCAATGTTTCTTTTGACACTTTATAAATGCTGTATCTATCGAGATCCAGTACTTTTCTAAGAGCCAGTTCTAAGTTGTTTTTTTCAATTTCGTCTTCTGAGTATACTAATATGTTTGGTGATTTTGAACATTCTTGAGATATTTTAATGCACTTTTCTTCTTGACTATCCGCCATGGTTGTTTGAATCTCTTTCTTTCTATTTAGTTCCAAACTCTAATATTCATTCCAATTAGAATATGTAGTTTCTTTATCCTCTATATCCAACCTATATGTGTAAATCTTTGTTGTATTAAATCACTATGACCTGTTTGTTCCGATAAAGGTCACTCACATCAGCGACAACATTAAAATATTTGTTATATCTGTTTATTTTCTATCAGTTCCAAAGTGAGAGACCAACATAACCTCTTTTGCCGGAACAATGAGTTCTTAACTTTTAAGCAGCTTGATGTTAACTGTACGGATTAGACGCGATAAAAGACATACATTTGAAAGCGGCTAGATCGCTGATTTTTCAAAGACCTGTCAAACAATCTAATTTGTGATTTTTTAAGGAAATCATTTGTTATCTTATCATTCATGTTCAAGGACGATGTACGCTGGCCAGGCGAACGACCAGGGGGCAACCCTTAGGGCGGTTTAAATTTTGTTTAATCGGCTGTCACATATTATGCGGTGCCGATACATTATTGTACTGCATTTAACCGACAATATCTTGAAGAGAATTAATTATATGACAGGAGAGCGATTTTTGAAACTCATTCGTTGAACTCAGCAGTTTAAAATGTCGAAATTACTATGGAGATATGCATCTTTCTACTGCTGATTTGACTTTCAAAAATCACACTCCTGAAGTATGATTTTTAAAAGTCAAATCTGCAGTAGAAAGATGCATATTTCCATAGTAATTTTGACATTTTCAACTGCTGAGCTCAGCGAATGAGATTCAAAAATCGCACTCCAGACCTCGAGACACTTCAACCCTTTTTAAAATGCTTTTGATTTTTATCTTTCGTTACTATTAAGTACTTCCTTATAATAGGGGGTTTAAAAAAAAAACATTCTTTTTGACGTTTACTTCCTTCGTGGGTTATATCAATATATTAAATTTTTTTATCATGCAGTTGTAGCTAGGCCTACCTTTAGCAAGGCATTGATTAAATAAAAAATAAAAGACAAATATCTAGCATAATCATAAAAATCTTACCAAAGATGTAAGGAGCATATGGTGAGATACGGGCATTTGGCGCACGCGGTCTGATGATGCACCGGCTCTGGTAGCTTGTGCTGCAGCAAAGACGTGTCCTCTATGTCGATCACCTGTTCTGTACAAACAACATTCATCACTATTACTTGCTTCCTTGGGATCATTACAATGTATATGCTTGTGAGCGTTATTTATTATTTTTTTTATCTCTATCTCATTTTGAGTTAAAATCTTGGAATGGAAACAGACTGGACTTTGTCAGTCTGAACATTTAAAAAACTTTTACCATGTAGGCATCATAATCATGACAAGTATTGTCGAAGTCACGTTGCAAGAAAAAGACAAGTATTGAAAGATTAGACCAGTCAGTGAAAAATTCAACAAAACAAAGCAAGCGGCGGGACAGAGGAGACCCATCTCACCACTTTCTTTCCTAAGGTGCGGCCACAACGGACTCTTTATTTTATACAAACTCCGATAGAATATGGTACCACAAGAAGAAGCTGTTTGGTAGTTTCCAGTGAAATTTCAAACTAAAAGTACTACTTTCAGGGCCGTTCTTACCTGGGGGTGCAACGGGTGCGTAGCACAAATACCATGCGTAATCTGCTAGTTTTGAAATTATATTAGAAATTACTTCAAAATATTAATTATATAGTTGCCGGCAAACTTAATTAAAAAATCGATGGAAGCGCAGAATAAAATTTGTATGTGAAACCGCTACTGGGCAAACATACCCCTCACCCCCGCCCGTTTTTCATTATGTTGGCCGGGTAATGTACTTATAAAAAGATAGGCACCAATATTGTTTACAAATACGCCTCATGAAGCTTTCGGCACATTTAGCTTGCTCAGTTGTGACTTGCTATGTGCAAGCCAATTTCGATCTTATTACTACAATATTAAATTGATGTTTTAACAAACATGCGCGTTTTTTTTTTGCAAGGAGGGCGCTGGCTGATTTTCGCACCCCGGCGCCTATGATTAAGGTGGCCCTGTCTACTGTTTTTGCTTTTATGCACTTGTATCCAGAGCTCGGCATTTTCGTTTCGTATCACATGTCCGTACTGTATGTAGTAGCGCCAAAATCGGAGCTGAAGCAGTCGCCGTGGCCGAAATCGGTCAGGAGCTCATCATCAGTACTAGATATTCTCTTATACTGTGCCTATACGAACCAGGGTCGATGTCGTGCGGCCCCACGGCGAGGTACTGCACGAGCTGGTTCCGCAGCATCATCAGGTCCCGCCGCTCTGGGTACCCGCAGCTCACTTCCCTCACGTCAACACGGTCCCTTACAAACATAACAACATTTTAACTCGAAGATATATCAGATTTCTATGTACAGTTAACAGCACGTCATTATCTATTTCATCATTACCAGCCTATATATGTCCCATTGCAGGGCACAGGCCTACGTACTAAATGTTTAACATTTATGTTTTTATTCTTTTTATTTTTATTCTTATACAATTTCACGGTCATTTTATGTAAAATATTTATGTAAGAATCTGACATATTATAATGTGAAATAATAAATCGAATCTGATCTACCTTCAATATAGAATGGGCGTTAGTCCACCACGCGAAAACAAAAACCCAATTCCAATGCTATTCCTATGTCCAATTCTAAGGCGTATGTGAGGTCCACCAAACTTACCAAAGATTTGATTATTAGTAAATAAATCATTGTCACCAACTGGTCCGTTCTAACAACTTTCAGTGTGCCCCACGTGACAAAAATAAAAGAAATATTCAACTATAAGAATTCAGATAAATCCATAGACCAAATCTTTGTTTTCCAAATAAGGTCTATATCTACACCAATATAAACTCACTTCAGATAGAGCAGTAGGGCAGTCAGGGAGGCGCGCGTGGGCTCCTCGCCGCGCTGCAGCGACACCATCATGCCGTACATGACCACTTGCCCGCGGTGCTCCGCCGACACCGACGCCTTCCCACTCTTCAGCTCAAGCGGCACTATTGCTTTCTTACTACCTACGATGGAAAGATATATACAGAATCGATAAATATACAGTACAGTCACAAGAGGTAGTACTCCAGAGAGACAAAGTTTCAAGGAGAGTACGCTTTAATCGCATCACGCGCTCACCCAAAAATTGTCTACTGGCCGAGCCCGTTTTTCTACGGCGACGTGTACGTAAACTGTCAGCGAAAGCGCACCTCGGACACTGACAGCTGATAGCTGACATTTCATACAATAATAAAAAATGAAAAGAAGAGTTAAGCATGTGCGATAGCATAACGAGCGTGACAGGAATACGCATTTGCTTAAGAGGTAACCACCAGAGGGGGTAAGGTAAAAAATCGGTGGGAGGCAGGGAGTGTCGATGCCTAGTATGTAGTACTAGCTACTCTTTCTAAAGGCTGGGCCACACAGAGTGCAGCTGCAGAACGGGTGCAGGCCCGCAGTAGTTGTAAACTATGGAATTATATGCGAGGTGTCACACTGAATGCAGTCCGGTGCGGCTGCGGAACAGCTGCGGAACGGTAGCCGCAGTGTGACACCTCGCCTTTGACTATGTATTATAAGGACTAGCCTTGCGGTAGCATTTCCCCTCTGACACGGTATAAGATCAATTAATCATGTGCATTTACATTCAATTTTATACTTTATCACTAAACGAGACAGACTATAATTGCGAACCAATAATTTCGAACTTAGAACGTTTGGGGTTCACACGAGACTAATTTTCATGATTTTTAACGTTCAAAATTAGAATCTAAAGTTATGGGAATAAAATCCAAAGTTGCGGATTTCATTTTACCTCGCCCCCCGCAAAAAGTGGCAGAAATGTTTGTTAGTAGAATTACACGCGTAATTAGTCCCTATATAAGTAGTCAAAGCACCTCGCATATAATTCCATAGTTTACAACTACTGCCGGTCTGCAGCCGGCCTGCACCCGTCCTGCAGCTGCACTCTATGCGGCCCAGCCTTTATACTGTGGCGAATGGTTACTAGGTTTGTCTATGTGAGATATATACTCTATGTGGTCATTGGAATCACATAGAATCCATCTTGTTCTAGGAAAAGATCAAAATTGGTTATGGGAATTTAAACATAAAGGGATGTAGTGACATTCGGCCATTGGTGTGATTGATTAGTAAAAGAATGCAATTTAGAAAATACCTTTTTTCTCATGAATAGTGACTTCTAACGTAGCATCAATCTTTCCTTTCAAGCCAAGTTGAGGACAGCACAGGTTCTCTTCTATATCCAAAACTTTGTCTATGTGACCGCTCCATTGATCTTTTTGAGTTTGCTACGAAGCAGATGGCCAAATTATTTCTTTTTGTAAAAAGGTAATCTGATCAATTCCAAAAAATGCTAACTAAAAACGGTCTATAGTGTTTTGGCTTGTTGTCCCGCAAGGCAGCAGTGGGCTCCAGTGTTTTCATCCTCTACATATATGGATTACATCACCAAACGTTAATTAAGGTAATGAATTAAAATGCAGTTGTTAAATAAAAGTTACCTTTCTAACAGGTGGATTACTACCAACATAAGTTTGCATGAACTCAGCAAGAGGCGGAATATACGTCTGCATATTTGTCCTCGTCTCTTCTTCAGACAAACCAGCATTGTACAGAATTTGAACGGATTCCTTTATTATTTTATCAGTTTCTGAACGTAATTTTGTGATTTCCATTATGCGTTCTGTGAGAGCTTTTTGTACAAGCTCGTGGATTAGAATACCGATCGTCATCTGAAATGAAATATTTGGACAGTTTGAACATAGGAAATTTAGTAACGCTAAGTGGTATTTAATGCAATGGCTACAACGGCTACTTTAAAGAGTTTTTTGGTTTTGTGTTGGCTTCTAATCATCATCATCATCATCATCAGGCTATAAATTCCCACTGCAGAGCGCAGGCCTACCCTCAGGGAGGGTGCATGGGCATTAGAGCACCACGCGTGCCCAATGCAGATTGGTAGATTTCACATACACATCAGAATTTCTTCTTCAGTGTATGCAGGTTTCCTCACGATGTCATAGATTATTTAACAGTAACGATGTTTTCCTTCACCGTTTGAGAGCAGTCGGTATACCGTCGGTCGGCTTTCTAATCGTTCAACCTAACAATTTAAGCTTAGAAACACATCACAGCTAAAAAGCACTTTTTTTTATTTTAGGCAGAGAATCTACAAAGATACCAGCCTATCTTAGTAGTTTATTACAAATTAAAAATTTGATATGCACAAAAGAGCAGAAAATATGCAAAGGGTGAGCTTATATCTTAAGTACTCCAACACTCAATTTTAATTCTTTGTAAAAGTTGTCATCTTTCCCTAATCTAAAAAACATACAGCAGTATTAGCAGGATCAATCCCCTTCCAGCGTTCCTGAAGCAACGCCTTCCTCTTGCAGAAGACCGCGGAGACGACGCTCGTTGCGGACATGAGGTGGTCTGGTCGTAAGGTCAGCAGCCCGCAAGTGTTGCCCACGTAGGACTGACCGGACGAGTCCCGGGTCGCGAGCACGCTGACTATCTCGCCCGGGGAGAGCGGCGTATCTAGCCTGTTGGTACAAGTTAAAGGATAGATCAAAGCTAGAGGTAAGGTTTAACCTAAGAGGGTGAAGTCAGCAAATATATTTATCAGCGAACTTTTACCCCCGACGTCCGCACCAATAATATTCCCAGATTTTAAGTCAAGTCATAAGCTTTCAAACAAGAAAAGTCGGGTCTGTAGTTTTTGCGTGATGCCCGAACATACAAAGTACCAAACAGTCAAACACAAAATCAAAAAATGTGTGATTTGGAGTCAGGGACAGCTGAAAACCATATCATAATTAGGGAATGCAATCTCGTTCTCGCGACATCTCGTTTTCACGAGATCTCGGCCGTTTTTTGAGAGATTGATCTGATCCGAAAAATGGGCGCGATCTCGCGAGTTTAACGAGATTGCACTCAAGCATAAAAACGTCTTATTCGAAGCGCGCATCAACATCAGCTGCCACCGTAATATTGTGATTATTTGCAAGAATAAACACACAAAATTGTCAATCTCGCGGGATCTCGAAATTGACGAGATCTCGCGGTATTGTTATTCATAAACTCGCGAGATCTCGCGAGATTACATTCCCTAATCATAATCTTTGTCTTGTTAATATCTTCTGTAGGTACCAACACACTTCCTTTGCAGTTTTATAATAGTCTAGATTATGGTCTTTCACAGTGGGTGGATAATCTGGGTAGTGTCAAGTACGTCCTCGTAGACCCCTCCCGAACATAAATCCTGATTATCTACACTATTATAAAACTGTAAATATTTGTTTATTCGCGCATCATGACAAAACTAATGGACCGGTTTTGATGAAAATTTTTGCTTATGATTAGACTAAAAATCTGGTATATCTTTGTCTCGCTAAAATGATGGGAATGCGTGCGGACGAAGTCACGGGAATACTCTAGAGTGTATTTATAAAACAAATCCTACAGACCCACCATAAGAGTGCATATCCACTGGAACAGTATGAGACTATTAGGCGGTGAGCGAGGAAAAATAAACTAACTGAATGCCACTCAAGTGAAATAGGCGCCTAAGTCGTCGAGTTGCGGAAAATGAGCCCGCTCAACCAATACCAATACCAAAATGCCACTCAAAGACTGAAACACTCACTGTTAACTAGTCATTCCAAACAATATTAAAACCTTACCAAATTCCTTCCACGAAGCAAGTTGCTCTCTTATTCTCTGTGTTTTTCAACCTCAGCTCAACCCTAGATGGGTGTTTAGTTACTGATATCACTTCACACCGCTGCATGGTGGTCAAATCCAGGTCTTCTGCAGTGTCCTATAATCAGAATAGGTAAATAATTATGTACATAAAATTTTGTTCATTTAGTGATGAGTGGAAAAAAAGATTCTCACAAAAATTATCAAAACCCAAAGTTAGTCTGTTTTTTCAGACTTTTGCAAAAGTGTAATAATATAGAAGAGTCATGCCTAGATCGGTGGTGATCGAATGCATGCGCAATTTGCGCTGATGTGACATTAGCATATGAGTATTTTTTGAATGTAGTGTAATTACAATTTTTATTTGTTTCAGAATGTTTTTTTGTATGACATTGCATAGGTCGTTCGTGATTTTCATGTTCTTGAATCGGAGACCCTATGCAGTGTTGTAAAGTCGGTACCCAAACCATAGCGAAAAAATAATATAGTAAGGCAGACAACGGTCGCGACACGTCAATAGAGCGCAGTATGTGAGGGATGGGGATATTGACATAGAATTCGCTTCTTCGCCCTCCTCCCGGCCCGCGCTCGATTGACCTGTAGAGATGGTTGCGCGGTGTGCGGGGGAAGGGGTACCTGTAATATCGGTACCGCACGCAGGTAAATCAGTACTGGGACACGCTCCCCCGGCCCCCACTCACCGCGCACAATAGACCTATCACGATCGCCGAGCGCGACCACTAGTTTAGTTACACTATGCCCACACCACAGCATAACTATGTAGTGTACAGTACGGCAACGGATGTACTTGCTCAGAGCAATGGAGGGGGCCTTGCGTGGAAGCGGGCGGCGCGAATCATCCTGAGATCTATATGAAGATGTATTGTCGACAACGTAAGTAAACCCGCGCAGCGTCAGGGGGCGGCGCATCAAGAGCGTTGCGATACTGTAAGCCTTATAGTAATACTGTGCCCAAACTATTAGTAAAGTATGCAATATTGCAGTCTAGTAAACAATTGAAAAACAAACCTCATCTACATCACCAATGTCCCATTCATCATCAAACAAGTCATCCGCACCGTCACTGAAGTCCAGCGCCTTCACTGTGGAACCTTTCTTGGATGGTGACTGCTGTTCCTTTGTGACCTTCTCTGGGGTCAACTTTGCTATCCTTGGTGATCGACGTACCTCTGTTGCAACTAGAACATAGTTGCATGCATGCATGTCATTGCATTTTGGTCTTTCTTTACAAAAAACAAACATACACCCATAATCCCATTTTATAGTTTTCAGTCTCATAATTCTTTAAAAAATCCATTCTTAGTGCACCCAACATATATATATTCTACAGAGGATGTAGCCTCGGTAGGCTTGTTCAAACCATTTAACTGAACAACTTTCACTATGGACCAATCCGACCAATATCTGATAAAATACGAAAAAACTGCTATCTTTTTATTTTCAATTTCAATGTTTGATGAATTTTTGATGAAAAAAACCATCAGCATATTAGGAAAACCCAGTATACTGGGTGAAATTGATATCATTGGCATCCTTTTAAACTAAGAGTCTTTTAAACGGATCAGAGCAAAAAAAAAGTCTGCTGTTCCATACTAAACTGCAATGCCTACTCGACTCAAATGTATGCAACAGATGATTATTTTTTTGCTGCGATCGGTTTGCTCCCATAGTAAAAGTTGTTCAGTTCGATGGGTAGACTCTTAGTTTAAAAGGATGCTAATGATATCAATTTCACCCTGTATAAAAATTCAGCTTCCATAATATGTCTGCAAAACTTAAAAATAGTTCAACCAATTGCAATGAAACTTTGGTGAGTTGTTGTGCACACGCTGGGGAACGTTAATGAAAAAAAAAAACCAAGTGTGTGTCGGGAAAAAAAGGGGCATTGCAATGCAGGCTCAGCTAGTATTCCAGGTATTTAGTTTTGCAGACCATCTAAAACAAAGCTTATTAATTTTCAATATGATTCATAAATACCTACCATGTTTAGGACTTTTCTTTGGGGTTCTCTTAGATTTTGTAAGAGTAAGTATATTGTTATGATCATGATTATCAAATAATAACACTTTCTTAGGAGTTTTAACTTTTTTAACATTTACATGATTTTCAATTGATCCATTGTTTTTTACTTCACTTATTATACTATTGGTTTCATTATCTTTATTTGAATTTTTCACTGGAGTCAGTGGTAATCTATCTTTTTCATGATCAACATTGTGAA
Source organism: Agonopterix arenella (assembly GCA_927399405.1). Taxonomy (NCBI): domain Eukaryota; kingdom Metazoa; phylum Arthropoda; class Insecta; order Lepidoptera; family Depressariidae; genus Agonopterix; species Agonopterix arenella. The sequence continues at coordinate 9,516,941 of OV656710.1, forward strand.
CATCTTTTATTTCCTTTATATCTGATTTCTTATGAAGTTCATTAGTACTTTTTATTGGAGACGTTCGAATGCTGATGCCATTTTCTTTTAGCGGTGACTTTATATGAACATTGGTTTTGGTCGGTGAAGTATGTTCATTATGATCTATTTTCAACTTTTTAGGAGTGTGTGTTCTAATTTTACTGATTTGATTAAAAATTTTACTATTAAATGCATCATCATCATCTAATATTTCTATAGTTTCTGAATGGTTAGGGGATAAAATCTTCCTTTTAGAAGGTTTTTTGTTTGTGTCTTTTTCTTGGAGTGTCTGGGTTTTAGCGGGCGAACTCTGTGATTTTTGAGTAGCAGGAACATTTGTGTTTTTGAAAAACTGCGTGATAGCTTTCTGGTTCTTGGGAGGAGCGGATGGTTGAGCCTGAAAATAGCAACAGTATTCAACAACTTTGAGACTTACCAGAAATAAGTCAGAGTACACTTGGTTAAGCACGTTTACATACCTTTTTTAGGCTCAAAGCTTTAGGCATTTTTAATTCATATTACACTGATGAAATAATAATAAAATTAGTCTAAAATACAAAGAAAATAAACATAAACCGCCTTCGCTAACAAATCCCGCGCTCAATTGTTTTGACGTTTGAATGACACAATGTTAGTTTCTCTCTGTATGTTGGTATTCATTTTTGGATACACGTACAAAACTGAAAATTATTATTTTTCTTGGGCCATAATCCCTAAAATAGCAACATTGCTAATGTCTACCAACATTGACATAATAACTGTCAATGACAACTGTTGTCACTTTTGTTTTGCTTTGGAGGTTATGTCTCGTGTAGTAAATATTATTGTATTTTTTTGTCATTTTATAGCAAGAAAACCCTAAATATTCACAATGTCAAGAAGACCAGAACATCAAGCGCCGCCTGAGATGGTAAGTCTTCACTATTTTTATTTATAACAAAACCAAGAACAAAAAGTAGAAACCCTTCTAAACTAACTATCTTTTTCAGTTTTACAATGAAGATGAGGCCCGGAAATATACACAAAAGTAGGTTTTGCAACTCTATCCTCTACCTTCCTATATCTTTTTAATTAATTGACTACAAATTTATGTTAAATTACTAAACAAACTATTTTTAGTTCCCGTATTATAGACATCCAAGCTCAAATGACGGAGAGATGTATAGAGCTGCTGTTACTGCCAGAAGACACGCCGTGCCTACTCCTGGACGTCGGATGTGGCTCGGGACTATCAGGTGCTGTGCTCGAAGAGAACGGGCATATGTGGGTTGGCATGGATATATCACCTTCAATGCTTGGTATGCAATAAGTATATACTAAGTTTGATATGCCGATTGCCGCGTCTTACGATGCAATCCGTGCTGTGTAAATAATGTCATGTAGCTAATAACCCCACCAATATTGCAGATGTGGCCATAGAGCGTGAGACAGAAGGTGACCTTGTGCTCTCCGACATGGGGCAGGGAGTGCCATTCAGAGCCGGCTGTTTTGACGGAGCTGTCTCAGTATCCGCTCTGCAGTGGCTCTTCAATGCGGACAAGAAGTCACATAAACCTGTCAAGAGGATGTATACATTCTTTAGCACTTTATATGCTTCATTAGTAAGTAAAATTGAAAAAAAAATCTGTTCATAATTACGTCTTCTCTGACCTATTTATAATCAAACTATAACCCTATTTCGTCATATTAGAGTGAAGACCTGGGGAATGAAATTTTGGTATTTTTTTATTATTTCGTTTCTGGAAACAAAATCTCACAAACCATGTCCCTCAAAAAATAATTGGATACTCGTAATGCCATCTATAGCGTGTAATAAGAACCTCACGAATACTCCGGAACTTACATAAAAGTGATAGGACTCCGCTTTTTCTTCCTACTGAATAATTATCTCTTTTGCACTTACGAGGGCGTCGATTTACGGTAGTAATTATAGTATTCTGTGACCATATGATCCATGTTCTATGCACTTGAAACCTATTCTAAAATAGAAAATTGATTATTTGTCACATAGATCTGCACATCAGCACATAAGAAGATAATAAGTACGTTTCTATTTTTAATTAAAATTATACTTTTACCAACATGAAAAATTTTTGTAAAAGTAAAATAAATAGCAAACATTTCTAGACATTACAGTAGCTATTAAAAAGAATTGTGGTCTGACTCAATAATCACCTCTTACAAAGTAAATGAATATTTTTGGAATATGAACATGAACTAATAACTGTTAATTTTATCCAGTCAAGATCAGCGCGAGCAGTGTTTCAGTTCTACCCCGAGAATGAATCCCAGTTGAATCTGTTGACATCTCAGGCCATGAAGGCAGGCTTCTATGGTGGTGTGGTCATTGACTTCCCCAACTCAGCTAAAGCTAAGAAATTCTTCTTGGTGCTTATGACGGGCGGAGCTGCTCCGTTACCTCAAGCTTTAGGTTAGTATTAATTTAAGAACAAGTTGCTTTTATATTAGACAGACAGAGATTCAGGCTTTGTGGTGGCTGTGTATTCATGATTGGGTTTATATAATACAAGTTGTGCATTTGATTGGTATAATAAGATACTGATTAAGAAATAAAAGATTGATCTCTGAAATGGAAATACATCGAAATGTTTGAAGTAAGAAGTTTCGTAGTTTATTAAAATATTGAAATAAAATTAAATAAAAACTGAATAAATTAATGAACCAATCTCAATTAGCATATGCCCACGTCTATACTCCGCAGGGGGGGTAGTCAGACAGATATATTATAAAAACTGAGAACATCTCTGAGAAACTCTATCCAGTGTGATGGGTAGTGGGCCTGCCGCCATCAATCTCAATCTCAATGAACTACTTTTACCACAAAACATTATAAGAGGGGTTAGAAATGCAACGTAGCGCTTTTGCTTTGGAAATGGCTGTCGCCACTTGTCTTCCCGCTCACACTGCTACAATTACTCATGCCATCTCGCTCGCACCACGCCGCGCGCCTTATGGTGTTTTGCAAATTATTGCATAACCTGTGGCGACACGTTCCACGCCTACTTTGCACTTCTAACCCCTCTTATAATGTTCTGTGATTTTTACAACTAAGATTGATGGATCACTGATGATGTTGTCAATTGTTTATTACAGGCACAGAAGACAGTGATAACAGTCTCCAAGTTAAATACGCAAGGAGAGAAGCAACTAGAGGTGCAAGGGGCAAACCTCTCAAGAACACAAAGGCTTGGCTCTTAGAGAAGAAGGAACGCAGACGGAAACAGGGCAAGGAGACTAAACCAGACACCAAATACACTGGCAGGAAGAGAAGTGGCCGGTTTTGAGAGAAATAGCATACTAAGCTAAGAGTGTATTAAATTATTTACTAAGTTTATTATAAAAAATTCTTTCTAAATTGAATCTTATTTCAACTCTTTTTGATCACATATTTCCATACAGTATCGACTCCATCTCCAATAGTTTCTACTGGTATCATATTGGGCAGCGGAAACCTGCACGCTACAACAACTGTGTCTGTATTAGCTTCCTCAAGCAATTTCTTCTCAAATTCATTCATCATTTGTTCAACACCAAATATCACAACATTGTTATATGGTTTCAAATCAAATGTCCATAGATTTTTCCTGTAGAACTTTGAACTGCGGCACTGAGGATCCAGTAAAGCGGCTATTCTTGAGTAATAGACCAGCCATGGGTTGAGTTCTACTCCATCAGATTTAAAGCCCAGTTTAGCTGTTGTAAACACAATCCTTCCGTCCCCGGAGCCTACGTCCAGTAACTTCCCAGTACGACCTCTTAAAGCTTTCGTTACCCCTAACAATTGATCTGTTGTAGCAGGGACGTATGGTAGGCAAATTCTTCTAAAAGCTGGTGAAACGAAAGGTATGCAGACTATACTGACGCCGACCGCTAAACCACCAGTTGTGTAAATTAGCGCTTTGCCGATAGAGGAAAGTTTTCGAGAACTTTTTGTCTCAGAAGATTGAAGCAATTCTAATTCCATTTTCACTTTTTATATTTCGGTCATTTATAAAACTTAGGTTAAGTTTTTTTTTATTTTTTTATTGACAGCACGAAAACAGCTGATATCTGCCATAGTGCCATAGACACAGATTTTTTCTTAATGAGGGATTTTCCGAAAGTCATTAAAAAAGAAAAAGTAGTTCCCAATGGCTCGATAGATGGCGTTGACCAGAGAGGGGTCGATTAGGTATATGAGCGAATACATTAATTAATAATAAAAATAAACAGTACTCACGGCCACACATCAATATAAGCTGACCGCGCGTAGGAGGAATAACGTATAACGTCGCGCAGCCAGCTTATTTTGGTTTTGTGTAGCTTGATGTGTTGCCGTATGTACAAACTCTTTCTTATTGTTTTTAGTTTATTGTTATTAACGATCTGGATGTTATTGTCTGTCAATAACGAATAAAATATCAGACATGGCTGTATGGGCTTCGTATCCATTTTGAATATACGAACAATATTTAAATTGGTCTTTTCACTTTTCTTTGCTTTGCTCGTAGAGAGAGAAATTTGTTTTCATTCACGGAATCTGACGTATCCGTTGACGAAGTAACTACTAGTACGTAGCGATTTCAAATTTTCCAGTTTATTTTTGTAGAAATTCTCAGTTTTTGTCTTTATTTTAGGATTATGTAGTTTGTTATTGTTTCTCGTTGAAATATTGTTCGTATATTCAAAATGGATACGAAGCTCATACAGCCACGTCCGCTATGTCCGTTATGCAACCTTCGTGTCACCGTGTGTACTGGATTCGTTTTTTACAGACAATATCACCGAGATTGTTTAATAAAAAACCAACAACAATATGAAAGGGTTTATACTGTGTCTCAAAATTAATAATATAAATTAATATATTTGCTCATACCTAATCGACCCCTCTCTGGTCAACGCCATCTATCAAGAAATTAGGAACTAAACTTTTTTTTCTTCTGGAAAATCCCTCATTTAGTTCGGATACACCACAATTTTGAACTTATTAAATAAATAAAAATAAAAACTTTTTAAGGACAACAAAGATCCAATGTGTTAGTAGCAACAAGACTTATGAAATACTAGGGTTAGTAAACAATAACAAAAACGGAACTTGTGATTTGGGACATGTGTCGCAGCAATGGACACTGGTTACTATCAGCAATGGCCTTCAGGATGCTATTGCCACTACTCCGGACCCGGCGTAATAGAGATTTTTGCGAATTATGGCCTGCGAGCAGTCCACCTGCGCCTTAGCAAACATCTCTGAGGCTCCACAAAATCGGGGCAGCCCCAACAGCATCCTGAATCCATTGTTATATTGAACTCGCAGAGCGCTGTACGATTTTTGAGTATATCTGTTCCATAGGCTGCTCGTGTAAAAAGATGTACAAAAAGCTTGAAAAAGTGTAATTTTTACCGAGTTTGAACAACGGGTAAACCTACGAACCAGCATGTTCGCTCTAATCGACAGCGCTTATTGTTGCAGTGGAATAATATTTGGTGATGGCAACAATTTTGACTTAAAACACTGGAATCCAGGCCAGACAGCAAAGCCACAAAAAAAAAGGGCTAGACAATTCTGTCCTCTTCTGTCACTGTCATCTGTCATTGCGTGTGTGTGTCATTTGTCAATTTAATTTTAAATTTTAGTTTTCCTAACCCAAAAGTTCCAGCCGGCTGTTACTAATTTCATTGTTCAGTAAAAACACGATTTCCTGTCCAACATGACTGCCTTTGAAGAGTTTGGGGTGCTTTCCGAACTCGCCAAGGCCATTGACGAGATGGACTGGACGCTGCCGACAGACGTCCAAGCCGAAGCCATTCCACTCATCCTCGGAGGTGGAGACGTGCTTATGGCAGCAGAAACCGGCAGTGGAAAGACTGGAGCTTTCTGCTTACCCATTCTACAGATCGTGTGGGAAACTCTGAAAGATATACAGGAAGGGAAGGGTGGCAAGAGTGGTGCATTGGTGTTGCAGCATTCGTCAGAGTGGACGATGTCTTTCTTCGACCGTACGGACGCGCTGGCGGTGACGCCGGACGGGCTGCGGTGTCAGTCACGGGACCAGCACGGGTGGCACGGCTGTAGGGCTACGAAGGGCGTACATTCGAAGGGTGCTTATTATTATGAAGCTACTGTTACTGATGAAGGCCTGTGCCGCGTTGGATGGTCTACTCAGTCTGTAAGTATGCCTAGAAAAAGAAAATTAGCTATCTATACTGTATTAGTTTTTAGGTAGGTAGTTCTTTTTTACCTAAAAAAGGTTTGCATCCTCTTTTTTAATAAGACCCGGATTTGGAACTCTCTCCCTGCGTCTGTGTTCCCGAGCAAATACAATCAAGAGTTAATGGGGGAGGGTTAATTTGTTTTATTGAAGTTGCTGTCAAGCTGCGACAGGGCTTGCATTAGTTTTTTGGCTTGGCTTGACAAAACGACTTTGATAAAACAAATTAACGTTCTTATGAAATATTATTTTTTACGTTTTTTTAGGCGGTTTTAATTTATTGTTAACATTTTTTTCTATTAATTTCATTTTTTCAGTTGCATACCTAATCTATTGTCTGATTACTGTAATAGATTAAATTCTGTTTTTAGAGTGTAATACCATCAATAAACTTTACCGTTTGGTGGGCCTAAAAAAATTGACTCCTTTACATAAATGGGTTCCTTTCTTTTCTGTATTATTATTATTGTCTAAGTTAAAAATCTGAAATATTGTACTTTCTGTATTTTAGGCAAGGCTAGACCTGGGTACAGATAAACTGGGGTATGGATTTGGAGGGACCGGCAAGAAGTCCAATAACAAGCAGTTTGATGACTATGGTTCTGCATTTGGCAAGAATGATGTTATTGGTAAGTGTAAAGAGATTGGATGAACTATGGTTAAGGTTACCATGGTGACTCTGGACTATTATCTTCTCACTGTCAACTATTTATCTTTACTCACAGTTAATTCTTATCAATAAAAGTTAATATGGTAGCAGAGCGTTTAAAGTGAAAAACGTTGCCACGACATAATGGTGAATGGACATTGAACATTGTGCCGCAAACATGCCGAAGACAACATATCACGTTAATCCACTTGATAAGGACAACTATGACACTTGGGCAATTCAGGCAGAAGCCGTATTGATAAAAAGCAAATTATGGAAGTACATAGTTAAACCCCTAGCTCAAGACGCAAGTGCCGAAGACGCTGAAGGAGATGCACAGGCAAAAGCAGAACTTATTCTCATAATCGCTCCTTCTCAGCTCAAAGAAATAAAGAAATGCACCTCTGCAAAGGCCCTGTGGGATAAACTGAAAGAAATTCATGCGAGTAAAGGTCCCGCACGTAAAGCATCCCTTCTCAAGCAACTGATACTTACCAAACTTGAAGGTAACGATGTACGTGCACACTTAAACAAGTTTATGGACACTGTTGACAAACTGGCTGATATGGACGTAAAAATAAATGAGGATCTACTAACAATAATGATGCTATACAGCCTATCCTCAGAGTATGAAAATTTCCGTGTTGCTATAGAGTCACGCGACGTCTTGCCAACACCGGAAGAACTTAAAATAAAAATAACAGAAGAAAGTGATGCTCGTCATCATAATAATGAAAATTTTGAATCTGGTTCACAACCACAAGAAGAAAACGTACTCTACGCATCTTGCAAAGTCTGTAAGAAGACGAGAAGCAAAATCTTTCAGAAAAAGACTCATAAAATATGTTCTAACTGCTGGAAGAAAAATATAAAGAAGAAGTCTAACACTAATGAAAACAATGACTCTCTCTTCGCTGAAGAATGCCTTCTTACTTCGAACCGGAACCGTCAAGACGACTGGGTACTTGACAGCGGCTGTACCTCTCACATGACGCCTCAGCAAGAGTTTTTCAAAGACATGAAGACTGTGTCAAGAAAGCTCAACTTTGCATCAGAAGATCACTTTACTGAAATCAAAGGTGAAGGCAGAGTTACGCTGATCAACACATTTGGGAAAATACACCTCGAAAACACACTGTTTGTACCTACACTTTCAACAAATCTACTATCAGTACCAAGTATTACCGACCATGGAGCTTCAGTAGAATTTATTAATGACAAGGCAGTCATACGCAATAAAACGGGAACGTTGCTAATGACCGCAGTAAAGTCAAATGGCCTGTATTATATCAGATCGCCAAAGATTGAACGAAGCTTTGCGGCAACGCCTGCATCAAGTTCAACGAACACAGAACAAAGTTCCATACAAGATTGGCACAGAAAGCTCGGCCATATGAACGACAAAGATCTCCACCTAGCTCTCAAAAACGAGACTCTGATTGGATTGAACTTCAATAAAAATGAGGCTTTGTCAGATTGCGAAACTTGCATTCAATCGAAGATGACTCGAGTGCCAAGCCCACCCCAACGAACTACTCCTCGAACTACCGAACGTCTGGAGATTGTCCACAGCGACGTGTGTGGCCCAATCAGCACACCTACTTACGCTCAGAGCAGATACTTCGTCACTTTCATTGATGATTACAGCAGGTACGGACGTGTATACTTCCTGAAAAACAAATCAGAAGTATTAGACAAGTTTAAAGAGTACAAACAAGAAATGGAAACATTTACGGGCAACAAAATCAAACACTTGCAAACGGACAATGGCACGGAATATATCAACGTCAAATTCCAAGCCTATCTAAAGGAACACGGGATTGCGCGACGCTTATCCGCACCCTATACTCCACATCAGAACGGTATCGCTGAACGGAAGAATCGAACACTAGTGGAGAAAGCCAGGGCTTTGCTTATTGACTCAAAAGCACCAATGCGCCTATGGGCAGAAGCAATTAATACCGCGAACTATCTGTCTAATAGAAATGTAAACAGTGCTATTGACAACAAAACGCCATTTGAGAAATGGGTACTAAGAAGGCCCTGTATAAATCATCTCCATCCTTTTGGTTCGAAAGCCTTCATACTAAAGAAAGGACCTAAAGGTCATAAATTTGCTCCCAAGGCTATACCAGGAATGTTTGTTGGGTATTCTGATACCAGCAAAGCATACAGAGTTTATGTTCCATCCAAACGCAAGACAATTATCTCTAAAGATGTAAGAGTTGTTAAGGCAAACTACTACTCAAACTTTACAGACAATGTAAGCAACCATTCTTTCTTTGATGAAAGGCAAACGACTTCTGAAACAAGTCAAACACACGTTAATTTCGATGATGCTGACGACACTCAACAAAATGACTTTATTGAAAACGTCGTACACGCAGATTCTACTCAAAACGGTGAAGAAGATACAATTGATTACGAAACCGCTAATGAGCAAGAACAGGATGAAATTGAACAACTACAAAATAATGATAGCGAACAGGTACATGATGAATTTGAACAACTGCCTGAATTAAATCGCTACAACCTTAGAGACAGATCAGCAATGCAAACGCCACAACGGTATGATGACTTCGTACTGGCAGCTGTCGCTGAAGTTGAAAATTTACCTAAGGATCCAGTGAATTACAAACAAGCATTGGACTCAATATACAAAGAAAAATGGCTTGAAGCCATGCTGAGCGAGATAAACTCACTGAAAGAAAATAAAACCTGGGATTTAGTGGAATTACCTAAAAAGGACGAAAGGCCCTACCATGCAAATGGGTTTATAAATTGAAAACAAATCCAGACGGCTCTATCAATAAATTTAAAGCCAGGGTAGTTGTCAAAGGTTATTCACAACAACAAGGCGTCGACTACGATAAAACGTTTAGTCCTGTGGTTCGACTCAGCACAATACGAACAATTATAGCAATCGCTGCTAAAGAAAATTTAAACCTACGTCAATTCGATGTATCAACAGCCTTTCTGAACGGTTTAGTTGAAGAAGTTATTCACGTAGAACAGCCCGAAGGCTTCCAAGATGGAACAAAGCGGGTATGCAAGCTTAATCGTAGCCTCTATGGTCTCAAGCAAGCGCCGCGATGCTGGAACTTATGCATTGCCGAATTTTTGATAAAAACAGGCTTCAAACAAAGTGAAGCAGATCCTTGCTTGTATACAAGAATCAGAGGACAGTCCAAAGTTATAATTGGACTTTATGTTGACGATGGACTTGTGGCATCTACCACAACTGCTGCAGGAGATGAGTTTATTAAGGAGCTAAAAGCTCGTTTCAAAATAACAACCAAACCTGTCTCCTACTTCCTGGGCATGGAAATAAAAGCAGAAAAGGGAAGAGTAACAATATGCCAGCAAGCCTATACAAAAAAGGTTCTTGAAAAGTTCGGTATGATGAACAGTAAATCAACACCGACTCCAATAATCAAAGAAAGTATCAACGATACGGAACCAAGCACTGAAAGCCGGTCGATCTTTCCGTATAGACAGGCCGTCGGAGCTCTTACTTACTTAGCTGTAGGAACAAGGCCGGATATAGCTTATGCCGTGAGCAAAGCATCCAGAACCCTAGAGACACCCACTATGAAGGATGTTATGCTAGTTAAACGGATTTTCCGCTACTTAAAAGGAACTACAGACAAAGGTCTAATTTATAGACATACAATAGAAACACCAAAAAACTTGGTGTGCTACTCGGACTCCGACCTCGCGGGAGACCAAGCAACAGGCAGATCGACATCGGGGATGGTGTGCCTACTCTCAGGAGCAGCTATCAGCTGGAGGAGTCAACGACAAACTATTGTTTCTCTCTCATCAACTGAAGCTGAGATCATCGCAGCCAGCGAAACTGCACAAGAGATTCTGTGGCTCAATAGCCTAGTGAAAGACTTGACTGATTTACAAAAACCTGTGCTCTATCTAGACAATGAATCAGCTATAAAGCTTTCTCACAATCCTAAATATGAGCACCACAAGCGGACCAAACACATCAAGTTAAAGCATCTATTTGTACGTGAATGCGTAACCAATGGTGAACTTGAAGTAAAACAAGTCCCATCCGTGCGACAGCTGGCGGATATGCTGACAAAGCCACTTTTTGGTCCTAGATTGGAAGAATTAAGTGGAAAAATTGGATTAAAGAAAATTTCCCATTTTTAAAAGTTCCGTGGGTGTAAAGAGATTGTATATATCTTAGATGAACTATGGTTAAGGTTACCATGGTGACTCTGGACTATTATCTTCTCACTGTCAACTATTTATCTTTACTCACAGTTAATTCTTATCAATAAAAGTTAATAGTAAGTATTTTAATCCTAATGAAATTGCATGAAATCCACACTATTATAAAACTGTAACAGAAGTGTGTCTGTACATTGAAGTTATTAACAAAAAAAAAGTTATGATATGGTTTTTAGGTGTCCCTGATTCCATATCACCAATTTTTGAATTTTTGTCTGTCTGTTTGTGTGTTTGTTTGTTTGAACGAGCTTCACGCAGAAACTACTGAACCGATTTTGATGAAACTTTTTTGTTTGATAGCTAATGATCTGCCTTAAAATCTAGTATATAATTTGTGTGGACAAAGTCGCGTTAACGCTAGTAATATATAAAAAAATTATATTCATTGATGGTGTGACCTCCTATTCTACAGAATAGGAGGTATATCTACAGAAAAATGTATTTTCTACAACATAAGACCTCACTTAACTTCTGCTTGAATTTGCAGTTAAATACAAGGTCCAACACATAATTTTTAAAAGGATAATTAGACCATTATACTCAAACAAAAACGTTCCCAGGATTAGCATTATAAAGGTAAAAAAAAAGTCCACTGTACTATATAAAACTGCAAATCTACTCTACCCAAAAGACATTGCCCATGTGATGAAATGTATTTGTTTCAAATCGTTTCATAACTAATGAATGAGTATGATGAAGAAACACATACAAATAGTATGAACAAAAAAAAAAAACAAAATAGAACAAATATACTTCCCAAGGAAATGGAAATTATCCTTTTTTATTTACCATTTCATATAAAATTCATATTCAAATTTATCATTTTTGAGGCGAAATGGGATGGGGCGTTTTCCTTTGTGGGGCACAAATATCTTGGACCTACTGGTCCAACAACAGTCTCTTTCAACTTCCTTACTCTGCCTATTCTCGAAAGAAACTTGCTCAATAGTACAGCATTTTAATTAAAGGTTGTCTGCTGAACCTGAATAATGGTGAGATCCGCTACACCAAGAATGGGGAAGACCTCGGAGTAGCGTTCAAGCTCAACCAACCACGCTTTTCTGACTGCTACTTCCCCGCTGTTGTACTCAAAAATGCTGAGATGAGCTTCAATTTTGGAGCTACACCATTCAAGGTATAAATATTTTTCGTTCTTAGGCCGGATTCGACCAAACTTTGATTTATAGAAGAGTAACTATACAAGGAACAATTTTACTCCGAAATAACTTCATTTGTCTTCTACCATACTAAACCCGTACTAAAAGAACGAATGTATAATCCACCTAAAGAAAGAGGTCGTTGTATCCATACTTATTGCAATGTGAGGTTATACCATTTTAATTCGTTAGGTTTCTTTTTATTTTAATTTTTTCATTGACATTTCATTAGTCTCGTTATTTATTTATTTATTAAGGACTGCCAACAAAGTACACACTATTACATTTAATGTATAAATGTATGTATTTTAATTTGTTATAAGTTTTACAGCGTCAAAATTGGCCGTGTAAAATTTACTCTCAACTTATTCATAGATTAGGGTTGGTAAAACGCAAAATCAGTTTACCCTAGAGTAACCGGCGACATAATCTAAGAATAAAATTTACTCGCGTTTGGTCGAATCGGGCCTTAGAAGTTAAATTACTGTGTGTAATATCAATTTGGAGTTTAGCATGACTGACAAATTTATTAATATAAAATGTGGCAAAACATACCTATAGGATTAAACAAATCGATTTCTTTTTATAAAAACTATAACAGGGTTAATTAGGTATGAACATTTTAGTTCCTACTTTGTAGTTACTTAGCATACAGGATGTATGCTGGGATGTAAGTGTAGATGTTTTCATTACATTAGACGGTGATTGATTGTACTCTGGATACTGAACAACTTTGAAAAGGAAACTAAAGGAAATTGGAAAAAGAAACATTCAGTCAGCTGATTGCATTTAGTATGAAAAGTCTAATTTTTTTTAAACTTATTTCCTATAGGTTTCTTGGGGAAAGCCCTTCAGTAAAATGAGTACAATTACTCTTTACAGTAATGAAACTGTCTACACTTTCATCCTATAAAATGGAAAAGGTACTTAAAACGTGTTGTAGTGTTGTAACTTATGTAACTAATGCTGTTGTTATCCTGAATAAAACAAAAAAAAATAAAAGAAATAAAATTATTTAAATACATTGATAGATGAATTCACTATCTATTTTTTTTACATCAATGCACTTCTAAGAATTATATTCTTTTAATTTAAAGAATCTAAACTATTATAAAACTGTAACAGGAAGTTTTTCTGTACATTGAAACTATTAACAAAAAAAAGTTACTATATGGTTTTTAGGTATCCCTGATTCCATATCACCAATTATTGGATTTTTTGTCTGTCTGTTTGTGTGTTTGTTTGTTTGTTTGAACGAAAATCACGCAAAAACTACTGAACCGATTTTGATGAAACTTTTTTTGTTTGATAGCTTATTATCTGACTTTCTTTCTTTCTTTCTTATCGTGTGAGCAGAGACCGCCTTACGGCCTCTGACGTGGTTTTTTTTACGTAAAGACTACTACCACCAGAGATAGTAGCCGGGACCAATGGCTTAACGTGCCATCCGAAGCACGGAATCATTTTCCTTTTCAGACAATCAGGTAATTCAGCCTGCAATGTCCTAACCAACTGGGGAAAAACGCACAAAGTGACATATCACTAGGTGCCCCCCGTTGGAATCGAACCCACGACCTCCTAGTCGAGAGCCAATGCTCTTAACCATTAGACCACGGAGGCAGTCCTGACTTAAAATATACATGGACATGACACAGGCTTTTGATTACGTTGACCATCAAATCCTACTAAGTAAACTTTACGCTTATGGAATACGAGGGAACATCCAAAACTTACTAAAGTCATACTTGCATAACAGAACTCAGTACACCGAAATATCAAGAATAAATTCCAGAACAAAAAGAGAAGAAAATTACTTATCGAATCAAAGAACAAGTATATTTGGTGTCCCGCAAGGAAGTATCCTGGGCCCTTTACTATTTATTATCTATATTAATGATCTTCCTAGTGTCATAAATCATCCAATGACCCTCTTTGCAGACGATAGCACAGTTATCATAGAATGTAAGGAGCGAGAAGAATATGAAACTGACATAAATAATACATTGACTAACATTATATCTTGGCTTGGAAACAATAATCTAATGGTAAATATTGACAAAACTAAACTTATGCACTTTAGCCAACGAATTCCTACGATGCCAAACCTAAATATTAACTATAATGGTGTACGTATTGACGAAGTAGCGACTACCAAGTTCCTCGGTATTCATATTGACAAGTCACTGACATGGAAGCCACACATTTATGAGTTAAGCACCAAAATGTCTAAAGCCGCCTACGCACTCTATAAACTCTCGCAGATTGTAGATAAAGAGGCGCTACTGACAGCGTATTATGGCCTCGTTGCTTCAATTTTAAGATACGGGCTCATCTTTTGGGGAAATTCGACAGAGAGAGAATTAATTTTCAAATCACAAAAGAGATGCATCAGAGCAATGTTTGGACTAAACACTATAGATAGCTGTAAACCATATTTTTTGAAATATAAAATTTTAACCCTACCATCGCTATACATTCTGGAAGTAGCCGTTTTCGTAAAGGCAAATCCAAATCTGTTTGTTAAAGTCGTAGATACCAACTCCCGAAGTCAACGAGATAAAACCAGACTTTGTTTGCATCCATCAAAGACTGCTCTTTTGCACAAAAGCGTTTTCTGCATGGCTCCCAAAATATATAATAAAATACCTATGGCAATAAGAGAGTTGAATTTAACTCTATTCAAGCAACGGATAACAAATATATTGGAACACAAATGCTACTATAAATTAGAGGAATATTTGACTGATAGTCACTTCAATTGTGAATAATAATTGTGAATAATACCTAATCCAATCATTAAAAAACTATTAAATATCATTCTAATTTAATAGTCTAATATTGTATAATTTAATATAATTTGATATTGTTATTAATTATTATTTTTTTCTTTTTTTGACTTTTATTCTTTTTTAAATAATGTAATTGAGCTATTGAATTTTAAATTGATGTTAATTGATTGAATTGAATTGATTTTTGACATTGTAATCATTAGGACATATAATTATTATCAATATTTGTACGCCTTCGGTCAAGATTTGGAGAGACTTTATTTCTGTATTATGTGTCACCTTAATGTATTATGTACCCATTTCTATAAATAAACTTTCTGATTTCTGATTTCTGAAAATCTGCATTATCTGACTTAAAATCTGGTATATAATTTGTGCGGACAAAGTAGCGGGTTAACGCTCGTTAGTTATATTTCCATATTAATTCGCTGCTAAAGTAAAGAGTGTTTTCCAGCATTTACCACAAGGCTACGTGGGCCTCAGTAGCGCACCAAAGGAGAATGTCAAGATGAACAATGTGACCGCGGGCGCCGCCCCGGAGTTGAAACAGGTCAACAATGCACCCCAGGCCATCATTATTGAGGTAGTAGACATCTATTAATTACTTTTATTTTTAAAATAAAAATATTCATCCTGAATGGGTCTTAGACGAAATTATGCAATTTATTTATTTACAGCAGAATAACCATTGACGTAGAATGCTATTGACGTCGGGTCTAGTACCAAATTCTCGAAAAAAGTGTCCGAGACTAAACTACAGAAACCTAAGTACGTGTATAAACTAACTAAAAACATTGAAAATGCTGAAATTCTTTTCAATACCACTCCCTCATCTAGGGGCAAGGCGCGCGCGCTCGTAGCCGATCAAACGAAGACTGTCTCGTAATTGGTTCTCTTTTTACGTTTTGATGCTCTTTTGGTTCGGACACTTTTGAGGGCGGACCCTACGTCCAGTAGTTGGCAAGTCAATGAGAATAACCAAGAAAAACCAAACTGAAAAGTTTTATTTCTTCCTACTAAGAGCCAACTGGCGAAACGTAACGTAGAGCATTTTTTCACTGCTAAACCCTTATCGACTTTCCATGCATTGAAATAACATCAAAAATCAATTACCTCAACTAAAGCTTTTCTTAAAAAACTTAATCATGACGTAGAACCTATGTGAGATAAAAGATCGAAGCTCAGCCTGTGCTGGCACGGAGGTGAACCTAGCGCTGATTTTCAGGATCCCTTTTCCCTAGGATCTTGAATGGGAGATGAGGAAATGAGGACAAGGGTATAAAATAAGACAGTTACTTAAAGGGGTGCTTCAGACCATCAAACTGAATAACTTTCTCTATGATTTCAATATTGAATTTCAATTATTATTGATTTTAAACATGTTACAGCCATGTTGTGCTATTTCGAATCAAATCAATCAGTTCTCCGGTTTGGAAGAGCGCGGGTTCAAGTCCCGCCCGAGACAAATTTTTCAATCTTTAATTTGATTCAATATTGAATTGGCGAAAAAAAAATCGGGTGTCCCATACATTTCAGTCGAGTTATGTTTGCAGTTTTGTATGGGGTAGCGGATTTTTTTTTCGTAATTTCAGTGTTGGTCCCATAGTAAAAGTTGTTCAGTTTGAGGGTCTGAAGAACCTCTTTAAGTGAATGTCCCCTTTTATATTACACCCTGTATATTTTCCTCTTTTTGATTTAAGTACTTATTCTAAACTTTATTACTGTATGGAATTATCAACAGCCCTCACGCGAGTTAGCAGAACAGACATACAACCAAATCACGAAGTTCAAGAATCACCTAGAAAACCCAAAGGTTCGGGAGCTACTTGTCGTGGGCGGAGTAAACGTCAAGGATCAGATTGCGCAACTGAACGCCGGAGTCGACATAGTTGTCGGTACACCGGGACGATTGGAGGATCTCATTCAGGGAGGTATGTATGATACAAGATGACTAATTTATAAAAAGAAACTGTTACAGCCTATAAGATCCCACTAAAGGGCAGAGAACTTCTCTCACGAATAGTAGAGGGAGGGAATAGGCAATACTCCACCATAGGGCAACGAGCGCCTCCAACAAACTAAATCTTAATCTTTTTATGTCTGACGCACGCTTGATACCACATAACATTATATTAATTTAGATGTGGTCTAATGAATCGCTAATACATGAAAACCATTCTCACACTAAGGTCACTGATTACTAGTTACTTCGTAACAGATATAGCACTTCCTTAGAAAACGATAAGATTGCACCATTGACTTACCAACTACTGGCCGTAGGGTCCGCGCTCAAAAGTGTCCGATCCAAAAGAGCACCGACACGTAAAAAGACAACCAATTACGCGACAGTCTTCGTCTGATCGGCCGACTACGCGCTGCCGATGCCGTGCCCCGATGGGGGAGAGGAATGGAAAATAATTTCAGCATTTTCAATGTTTTTAGTTGGCTTATAAATCATCATCATTTTATTTAAGAGCTACACTCTTGTCGATGGAGTATTCGCCAATCCTGTCTCTTTTCCGCTAGTCTCTTGAGTTCTTAATACGATACGACATCAACCTTTTCCTTTACTTGGGCCAGATAACTCTGTCTAGGTCTTCCATAAATAATAAATATCTTGGACATTGTCACACATATTATTATGATTTAAAGTTCCTGGACTTGTATTATGATGACTAGACAACGATATAGAATACATATATAGATACAAACATCCATGACTCGGGTACAAATATTCATATTCATCATATAAATATTTGTCCCTTACGGGATTCGAACCCGCGACCCTCGGCACTGCAGGCAGGTTCACTACAGACTGTGCTACCGGGCCGCCAAGTTTATATTACTACACGTACTTAGGTTTGTATAGTTTAGTATCGGACACTTTTTTTGAGAATTTTGTACTAGCCACTGCATATGCTCACGACTATATTCCCCGAGGGGGTAGTCATAGATATTCTGAAACCTCAGAACAACCACGTTTCACTAGTAGTACCGAAACTCTGTCCAGTGTGACGGGGAGTGAGCCCGTCGCCACTTGTAATGGACAGTAGGTACAATACATGCCTCGAAGTAGAAGCATGCAGGTTTCCTCACGATGTTTCCCTTCACCGAAAAAGCCAGTGGTGTTACAAATCGTACATAAATTCCGAAAAACTCATTGGTACGAGTCGGCCTGGACGGGGATCGAACCATCGCCTCCTGCACGGCAGGCAAGGCTACTCGCCACTGGACCACCACGGCTACTAGACACGGCGTCCATAGTATTGTCCATAGTACATCATTGGTTTGCATGCTTTAATTACCTACTGCCAGATTGTACGCGCGAAAACGTATCTAATGGCGCTTGACTCAGCGATGTTATTACGTCGTACAGCGCGTGACGTATGCGACGTTGCCGTCTGGAGCGAGTTGCAGAATTCATACTAAGCGCATCGCTTACGATGCGATGGTACTTATCTCGGTTCCTACGGCCGAGTGACGGACTCCTCTACGGTTTAGCAAAACCATTTACACGCCTCAAAGTTAATTTTTCTATGTATTTATCATTTTATATTTGATCTCATGAACCACGTTTTGATCATATTACTTAACAAAATGACTAGCGTGACATTTGCACCTTTTGGTTGAATAATGAGTGCTTTATAATATACGAACCAAACACTAGCATTGCGTTCAAGTTATTTTTTTTTTTTTTATTATCAGCAACTTGATGTGCCACTGTTGGGCAATGGCCTTCCTCCGTCCTCTCCAAGAGTCTCTGTTCCGCGCTTCGACATGCCAGTTCTCAAGAAAACTATAAATTTCCGTTTTTCGCGCTAAATAATTCAGTTTTTAAATTGTAATGTTCATAAATTTCAGGGTATTTAGCCCTAACGCATTGTCGTTTCTTTGTGTTGGACGAGGCGGATGGGCTCCTGAAGGCCGGCTACAACGACATGATCGAGCGCCTGCACCGGCAGATACCCAAGATCACGTCCGACGGCCGCAGGCTTCAGATGGTCGTCTGCTCCGCCACGCTCCACGCTTTCGAAGTTAAGAAAATGGCGGTACGTTGATAATAAGTTTATTTGTTTTTATCAACGAATTTGGAGTTAAAATCATACATACATATACTCACGAAGATAATCCCTTTCGGTTTCGTCGGAGACAATGCTACAACTAGCAACTTTATTGCAGGCATTATCACTTTCAGAATATCCATAATTTGTCATTTCGCCCACAAAATCTCTGAAAGAAACATTATCTTATAAAGCGAAGAACTCGGGTGAACCCACAGAACATTATAAGAGGGGTTAGGAATGCAAAGTAGCGCTTTTGCTTCATAGACGGCTGTCGCCACTTGTCACGCTGCTACATTTACTCATGGCCTCTCGCTCGCATCACGCCGCGCGTCTTATGGTGTTATGCAAATCATTGCATAACCTGTGCCGACACGTTTCACGCCAACCTTGCACTTCTAACCCCTCTTATAATGTTCTGTGGGTGATCCTAAGACCAATCCATAAACAACACTAAAATTACCTTCAACAGGAGAAACTGATGCACTTCCCCACGTGGGTGGACCTGAAGGGAGAAGACGCGGTTCCCGAGACTGTGCACCACGTTGTTGTGATCGCTGATCCTCAGAAAGACAGATCCTGGGAGGCGTTACGCAAGTATGTACTCTATTTGTATTACAGTAGAGATCTTACGTCCACATTCACAAGACAACAGGAGTTATAACTGGTAGGCGAATGGTCTCGTTTTTTTTTATAAAATACGATCTTTTTGCCCGCGACTTCTTTTTTATCGTGCCTGTCATCATAGCGAGATAAAATATATAGGTACCCTGGAAGGTGGCATAGGTATTTGTTTCCAACATTAGGGTAGTCCCTTTCTATACCAAAGACAAAAATAAAAAAATAAAGTTTTTATTTAATTTTTGTTCTGATAGAAAGGGACAAACCTAATGTTGGAAACATTGACGACGGAAACGAACGAAAGAAGGTCGAACATTGCCGTCAGCCATTGTTTCCACGTTTTTTAGGAGGTTATGGATCCGTAATATCCATGATAGGTACCATTTTTTTTATTAAATCATAAGCTATTAAATAAATAATATGACTAATGCTACGCGATAACTCGGTCAGGCCTTTAAAGAAATATCTTTTTTACAGACATATCCAAACAGATGGCGTGCACTCAAAAGACAACATTAGAAGCGGCAACACGACTCCTGAAACCCTGTCTGAAGCCATCAAGCTCCTGAAGGGAGAGTACTGTGTCAAGGCCATAAGAGAACATAAGATGGACAGGTGATTATAAACCTTATTACTTTGACGCTAGGCTCATATTAAGTTTTAAAGATCTTACAACTATAAAATTCGTAACTGACGTTCGTAATTCAGCTCGGCTCGGTTTTAACTCTAATCATAAGCTACACAAAAAGTTGTATTAAAATCGATCTAGTAGTTTTTGCGTAATGCTCGAACAAACAGACAAAAAACCCTAAAAATCAGCAACTCATGACGAAGCCTGGTTCGCACGCATAATGCTGTCACAATCCCACCGACATCCACCGGCATACAGTTCTGTTGTCAAGGACCATGAGAAAAAGTGTTTCTCCAATAACACTGCTTAAATCATCTGCTGCATCTGCAACAGATGTTAAGGCCTATGATGATATGTCAGGGACACGTAAACACCATATCGTAACCTTTTTTGTTTGTAAATATCTTCAATGTGGAGGAGATACGCTTCTGTTACAGATTAATAATTCTTTCTTTCTTATCGTGTGGGCAGAGCCCTGGTGTCAGAGTTTTTTCAGACCGCCTTACGGCCTCTGACGTGGTTTTTATTTAACGACTACTACAAACAGAGATAGGACCAACGGCTTAACGTGCCATGCGAAGCACGGAATCATTTTGTTTTTCAGACAATCAGGTGATTCAGCCTGCAATGTCCTAACCAACTGGGGAAATACGCACAAAATGACATTTCACTAGGTGCCCCCCGTGGGAATCGAACCCACGACCACCGTGTCGAGAGCCAATGCTCTTAACCATTAGACCACGGAGGCAGTTCAATTAATAATAGTTTAGATTATTTTAATGGAAATCTTTAAATATTATTCACAGATGCATAATCTTCTGCCGCACTAAGTTAGACTGTGACAACTTGGAGCGTTATTTTAAGACATTTGGCGGCGAGTTTCCGTGCGTGTGCCTCCACGGGGACCGCAAGCCCCAGGAGCGCAAGGGCAACCTGGAGAAGTTCAAGCAGAGCCAGGTCAAGTTCCTCATCTGCACCGACGTGGCGGCCAGGGGCATCGACATAGGAGGCCTGCCGTTTAGTTAGTACTCTGTTTTATACTGCGTTCTGACGTTCGGCGGCGTCTGCTTCCGTGGGGACCGCAAGCCCCAGAGCGTAAGGGTAACTTGGAGAAGTTCAAACAGAGTCTGGGATCCCATCCCAGGCATCCCACCTAACATAGCGGAAGATTCCTGATACAGTCTGTGATCCAACTGTTTTTAGTATGAATTTATAAACTTAAATGAAATGCTTTACATGCTTTAGTGTTACGGCACACTTGCGGAACGTTCCGCGCCGAACGTTCGGTCGAATACGGGTCTACTAGGAAAAATGGCGCGTAATGGCGCATACTGGTGTGTCGCCGGTATAGGGAAAAGCGTTGCGCGCGTGTTCGACGGAACGTTCGGCGCGGAACGTTCAGCAGGTGTGCCGTAACACTTAGGGCGAGCTTTAGACCATTAAACTAAATCCATCATAAGCAATAAAATCGTGAAACTATATATAATAAAATACCGAATAGCATCAAAACACAACCTTTCAATAGGTTTAAATCATTATTATATGCATGGCTCTTACAAAATACCTTTTACTCAATCGAGGAATTTCTAGAAAACACAGACTAAATCAATACATAGCTTAGCTTTTGACTTTGTTATTTGTTTTTATTTGTTTGTTTTTGTATTGTAGTTGTGACATTGATAATTACTGTTTTTATTTCTGATTATGTATCTAAGCTTTTTCCGTTATCGGGATCAATAGGAAGTGACTGTGATAAATTCAATGACTAATTTAATTGTAGGAATGATTGAATATTTGCATGCTATTCTTTATAATGGCTAAATAGGAGTTCTTAATAATTATACTAACATCTAACATTTACTGTGCTCACCCTATTTATTAGCAAATAAATGATTTGTATTTGTATTTGTATTTGAAAAAAAGTCGAGCTGTTAGTTGCCATTCCTCTTATCGTGTGGGCGGAGCCCTGGTGTCAGCGTTTTTTCAGACCGCCTTACGTTCTCTGACGTAGTTTTTATGTAACGACTACTACCACCAGAGATAGTAGCTGGGACCAACGGCTTAACGTGCCATCCAAAGCACGGAATCATTTTTCTTTTTAGACAATCAGGTGCAATGTCCTAACAAATTGGGGAAAAACGCACAAAGTGGCATAACTAGGTGCCCCGGGTGGCCCCCGTGGAAATCGAACCCACAACCTTCGTGTTAGAGTTAAAAAGAGCCTACCTAGCATTGGGCTCTCGGCCCAATGCTAGGTAGGCTCTTTTTTCGATTTCAATGTTGGTCCCATAGTGAAAGTTGTTCAGTTTGATTGTCTGAAGCATCCTGTTTAATATGCAACGGATGTAATTTTACACCACTGTATATTTTACTGTTTGTTTTTTTTGCGATTTAGGATGCATGTCATCTCGTTTTAACGCGCCTGCTGCGTCAACTGATGAGGGCCTCAGTTAGTGGATTATTTCCTGGCACGCCGTCTCGCAAACATACCTTACACAAAATTCAAATAAAAAAAATTATCACTCATTCCACCTGCAGTGATAAACGTGACCCTCCCCGACGAGAAGTCCAACTACGTGCACCGGATCGGTCGCGTCGGCCGCGCTGAGCGTATGGGCCTCGCCATCAGCATCGTCTCCTCGGTGCCCGAGAAGGTGTGGTACCACGGCGAGTGGTGCTCCTCGCGCGGCCGCAACTGCTGGAACACGAACCTCATCGACGACAGGCCCAAGGGATGCTGCATGTGGTACAATGAGCCGCAGGTGAGATTATAATATATCGATGCGTCAGAAACTGAGGTCTTATTGTGTAACTACCTGCATCAATTGTTGTTGTGTTTTTGGCAGCTCTTAGCGATTCTTCTTTTTTCAAACAATGGATATGAATCATATCCAAAACTCAGTTTAATATTTCTCTTCAGAATCCTGTGGGTCGCATGTTCTAAAAATTATCAAGATATACAGCTTTTAAAGGTAAATTAAAATTGTTCACAGTACTTGGCTGACATAGAAGACCATTTGAACATAACGATCCAGCAGGTGGAGCCAGACATGAAGGTGCCCATGAACGAGTTCGACGGCAAGGTTGTCTACGGGCAGAAGAAAAAACAAATGGGCTCCGGATACCAGGTGACTATTTACTAACCCGTTGATTAGTTAAAACTTGTAATAATGAGCCCACAGATTACCCCCAATAGATACCGCATACAAGGACGCCGATGCGCGCCACACATATATGATTTTGCACTGATATAAGCAATGCGAGTGAGCGAGCACGAAGTAGTGCGACCTTGAAATGGCCAATCATGTTCCATTGTTTCGTGCCCCGCTACCCGCATCTACCGCCAAAAATTGTGACTTCGGGCCTGTACAAAATTTTCATCATGCGGTATCTATTGGGGGCTTTGACTATTTATTATAAGGACTAGCCTTGCGGTAGCATTTCCCCTCTGCCACTGCATAATCATGTGCATTTACATTCAATTGTATACCTTATCACTAAACGAGACAGCCTATAATTGCGAAACAATAATTTCGAACTTAGAACGTTTGGGGTTCACACGAGACTACTTTTCATGATTTTTATCGTTCAAAATTAGAATCTAAAGATATGGGAATAAAATCAAAAGTTGCGCATTTCATGTTAAAAACCCTCCGCAAAAAGTGGCAGAAATGTTTGTTAGTAGTAGTCAAAGTTTGTGGGTAATCTGTGTATGAGCCTAATCAAGTTAAATGAGATCAATGCTAATCAATCATCATCCAACGCTGAACTAGCCCTTATGGGCTTATATATATAAGAAATGGGGCGCGCGTTTTGGGACATGCTTTAAGCATGTCCCAAAACGCGCGCCCCATTTCTTCCCATGGATGCTACATGAGGCGACATTTTTATAGTGTTTAAGTGGGGAGTCTAGGCCCTAGACTGTACCGATATTGATGGAGCTTGCATACAATCTCTATTGTAGCTGTAATGCATGTAATTGCGATATCAACTTATACACAAGACCTTTTATATAAAACATGAATACGGTGCCCGTACCGCATTGATGCTCCTCGTTCACTTCGACCTATATGGCAATAACAGACTGCAATGTGTTGTTTTGTGTGACATATTATTTCTATGAAAGGGCTTGTCTATCGTTATTTGTTAGTTTAAGGGGTATCGCCTCCTTCTGTATGCGATACCCCTAAGGGTTGAACCTCATCTGGCAGCATCGCATCGCCTTTTTCTGTCGCTCGAGGCTCAACCCTAATGATAGACATAGACAAAAGCTATGTTTAGAACCCACTTCTAATTTCTATTATATTATTTTTAGGATCATGTAACCCAGATGGCGCCAGTGGTGCGATCCCTGCAGGAATTGGAGTCGCAGGCGCAACTATATTACCTCAAAATGCATCATAACGTGGCAGTTGCGTAAAACTATTTATTATGTAACTTAATTATATCCAAATAAGATCTAATGATGATGAGAATCTAATAATAAAATTACAGACTGATATTATTTTTATTTGTGTATAATTTAATTACCTACACGATTTATCTAAGCGAAATATATTTCTGTAGGCTGTCATTACTAAAACCTTGGTTTTGCTATAATGTTATATACAGGTGTTACAAAAATACAAATAAACATTTAAGGGGGTGGTTCAGACCATTAAACTGAACAACTTTCACTATGGGACCAATATCGAAATCGCGAAAAAAAATAGGATGTTCCATCATCATATCAGCCGATAGACGTCCACTGCTGGACATAGGCCTCCCCCAAAATGAAGAGATTTGCCATAATCGCCATGATGCGATGCGTTTGCGATGTTCCATACTAAAATACAGATCTACTCGAGCTTAATGTATGGGACAAAAAAGTTTTCAATTTTTATTTTTACTTCTGTAACACCCTGTATAAGGTCTAACAAAATTAGCTGAAACTATTTTAATGGGAATGTATAGTTCTGAAAACAATACAATATTATTATCTTCTAGTTATTGAAACTTCAGAAGTTAAATAACATATTATTTCGTAGACTCTTTTATATAAGGTCTAACAAAATTAGCTGAAACTATTTTAATGGGATGATCAGACGATCAAACTGAACAACTTTCTCTATGGGACCAATATCGAAATAGCGAAAAAAAAAATCTGCTGTCTCATACATTTAATTCAGTCGAGTTATGTTTGCAGTTTTGAATCGGACAGCAGATTTTTTTTCCGATTTCACCTAATTTCTAACAAAATTAGCTGAAACTATTTTAATGGGATGATCAGACGATCAAACTAAACAACTTTCTCTATCGCGATCGAAATCGCGAAAAAAAAATCTGCTGTCCCATACATTTAGGTCGAGTACATTTGTATGGAACAGCAGATTTTTTTTCGCAATTTCGATATTGGACCCATAGAGAAAGTTGTTTAGTTTGATGGTCTGATCATCCCCTTAAAATAGTTTCAGCTAATTTTGTTATACCTTATATATGATTATGAATAGGATCAAGTAAAAGCAATCATACTACATAGAGTATACGCTAAGAGATATTTCCCTGTGGCATGTTCGAGCACGCTATTGTCAACTCTATTTCAGTTGTGGGGACTAGCTACAGATGTCAGCACCCACAAGTTATAGCAAAGATGCCAACAGATGGCGATACCGTCGCTCTCGGAAATATGCTCCATACATAGACAACGTTTACCGTGGAAATCAAGGAAAATATAATACTCCCTAGTGGAAATAATCAGAGATTCGATACATTCCAAGTAGCACCTCTATACAGTTGTGATTTACTTCAGTAGAAACTAAGCCACGCGCGGAAGACTGCATGGATAGTCAAGTGGGTTGAAATAGGGTAAATGATAGTCAAATATCAAAGTTCATTATTTTTATATTTCACTCAATTCTCAATCGCTACTAATCATTAAGGGCAGTGCATGACGGCCCGAGTTCCCAAAATAAATTATTAAGTCTCACAAGACAGCTATTCAGGCAAAATAGCCGTAACCAATACTGTTTCATGTTATAGAAGTTAGATAGTTGCTATTATCCTATTTATAGACCAGGAGCCATTGCAAAAATACATACATCGGTCGATACAACAATACATTTGCTTTAAGGAATGACAAAAGCAGTTTCAGTCTTTCCAACGTTGTCTCCTAGCCTATCAAGTCTTTGAACAATTTTGTAGAGTATTGAAATAATCTGTTTAGCTATAAAAATAGTTTCATTACACATGACTGAGTTGGCGTTAAAGGAAAAATATTCCATTGGTAGAGAGTTGGCGTTAAAGGAAAAATATTCCATTGGTAGGGTCTACAAAAAATGTATCCTTTAATTTGAAATTGACTTCTCAGAATCATAACATTAATGTGCATTTTACCCCTTCTTACTATGTTTATACATTTTAAACTTTAATTATAAAATATAATAGCTTATATCTATAAATCGTTATTTTTAAACAACTCAAGCACTAACAAACACATTTTGGCCCATATTCGTGCAAAGAATTATGAAAATCATATCTATTTTCGTTAAACATATTGTCGTTTTGATAATTTATTACAATACAATAAAAAAACAATTCGTAATAAAACCCAGATTAATAAAAAACGAATGCAAAATAAAGGATTTTGAAAATATATTACTTTGTTATCATTTAATTATCCTAGCGCTTGAAAAGGATTTACCATACATTACAATTATTAATCTACAGTTTAGGTAATTTCATACATAATTCATTGATAGTTTAGTAAAAATATAAGCTGTTTGAGGGGTATATTTTAATAACAATATGCTGAACAGTAAGGAGTTTAGGAAATCACAAGGCATTAGTATTATTCATTTAGAAGTAGGAACTACGAAAGCAATACTATTTATAGCGATTATAATATTGCTGGGATCTTAGGCCAAAACAAAGTTATAAATAAGAACTGAAAGACACAGGTAGGTATGAAAACAGAAAAAAAAATCTTCAATTTGGCTCTCATACTTTGGATTCAATTAAAGCAATTTCACACCCACGATATGGCGAATCATTTATTTGTGTGCAATAATATGTCACGAAATATAAATAAAATCTTTCCTTGGCCTAAAATCCAACACCATTAGCCTATACTACATAGAAATTTGTAAACCAAGTGCACGATCGGTACAATAATATCACTACCCTCAAAGGTTTGTCATCCGTTAAATTAGAAACATACCAAAGTGAGATTTTTTCCCATCACTTCCAAATAGCTTTCCAAAGTGAAACAGAAATGAAAACTTATTTGGATTATTCTTATTTCAACGAACAACAAACCTTGTCACTAATAACCACGACAATAATAAAATATGAATTACTTGGTGAACACGGCTACCAGCGGCACCACATATATTATACTAATTTTATAAGATACCATATAAAA
Organism: Agonopterix arenella; assembly: GCA_927399405.1. Taxonomy (NCBI): domain Eukaryota; kingdom Metazoa; phylum Arthropoda; class Insecta; order Lepidoptera; family Depressariidae; genus Agonopterix; species Agonopterix arenella. The sequence goes on from OV656710.1 coordinate 9,544,726, forward strand.
TTTCTTATTCGTTAAATTGTCCTAGTTCAAAGGTATCAAATTAATTTTGTGCGTTCCCGATAAAGAAACAAAATCTAACAATAACAATAGAACACATTGTGACTCGCCTGATATTTGGGAAAAAAGACAATGTGGGTTTTGTATGGAAGGTTGGCGCCTTAATTTTCGCCGTTTATTTTGGCGCGGCCATAAACCAAACTTGAATATTTTAGTTCAGAATAAAGTAACAAACAAAACTTGTTATTACAAATATCTTTATATCTCCGTTCGGACTGAATTTTGAGATATTTGTAATATCAAATTTTGTTTGTAACTTTATTCAGAACAATAATATTCAAGTTAGATTCATGGCCGCCCTAAAAAGTTGGCGGAAAGAAAAAAGGCACCATTTTTAGGCATTGGCTTTTAAATCTGTTTATGTAGGAATCTACTAATTAATAAGACAATTTGGGAACGCACTAGGGCATACAATGCCGTCATCGTCATATCAAGAATCGTTAAGAGTCAAAATATTTCTCATAGGTTTTACCTTGAAGGCCAAACTTATTCTGGGTACTTCAAATATTTTGGGTCTTTTATATTTCCCTTGTTCAGGATTAACAAAGTATGTCCGTGAAAGAGAATGAGTAGTTAAGGATAACTCTATTAGAGTTAAATTGTCCACCCTTTTCCAACCTATGTTAACTTTATATCTTTCTTTCTCTCTCGTCATTTACTAATTTGTGGATGCAGTCTATCACACATACGCTTATATAATCACTAACATAAGTCTAGTGAATAGACTTTTAAATATCTCTTTTATATGGAAATGCATGGAGATCTATTTTTAGGGCTCCACCCTTTATCTCTAATGTCATTGAGTAGCGTCTTCAGTAAATTCTGAACATCTGCCCACCTTGTAACATGTACAACTTTTAAAACCACGAAGTATTATTAATATTAATTTCGGAGTGGATAAATATAATGTAATGAGATGTTTCAGTAACTTGTTTAGTGAAATCTATTTTATGATATTTCGGTGGGCAATTTACGGCACTTCGCTGTTTAATATTCTACTTTTTAGATAATATTTTGGACTTTGGATTTTAGGACTCAAAACACAAATAAACTGTCATAGCACACTGAGCAATCGTTACAACCTCGCGTCTTTCTGTGTTTACTTATCAATTAAAATTAAAATCTACAGATAAATAGGACTATTCGAGTTAGTTTGAACACTATTTCTGGATTCATTTGTGTTCGTGGCTGTCAAGCATTCATTTCATCGCACGTAAATAGAGAACACAGCCACATCATGTTATCCCTTGGACGTCAAATCTCGTAATTAAGCAAATCGTATAATTGTTTAAGAAAGATAAACATGAAAGTGAATTTTGCAGTTTATTACAACGTCAGCTCGTCACTAAACCTTTTTATTACAATTTTTTTCCAAAACCATTGTCATGATATGGGACCATTTGATATGTAATAATGATAAGATACAAACTTTAATTTTTTGTGGAAGAATATTATAAAATGCATTAGGGAATACTGAAGTTCTCCTGCGGGCCTTTCGTACATATCGGTTTATATAGGTGTACACACGGCGACACATCAAGCTATACAAAACCAACATAAGCTGGCCGCGCGATGCTATACGTTACTCGACCTACGCGCGTTCAGCTTATGTTGGTTTTGTATAGCTTGATGTGTCGCCGTGTGTACATTGCCTTTCTATTGAACAGAAACAAAATAAAACATACATAATTTCTGTATTCAAAACACGAGCAGAATGTATGTTGAATATACATGAAATATTTGAAAGAAAATATGTTTGAATAATACCTACCTTTGCACGTAAAAGGCAATTCTTTTATAAAGTATTACAAAAGTCACTTTCGTGTAACCTAAAGAAAACAATTAGCATTATTACACTATTCTTCATATTTATTTGAACAGAAGTCTGTGCCAATAATCATACAAATTAATATACACGTCGTCATTCATCGGCGAGCAACCCTCATCAATATTACGAGTGGCATAAGGCAGTTTTTATGAACCATTCACCCTGTTCACGTATTCAAAACTAGTGTTAGGCCACTTGTCTCCCTCCCTACTTAACAATACAGTTCATAATAATGTCCAAACTTGAAACAGAATTATAACAAACAAACTTCATGATAACTAAGGCTAAATTAATAAATAATGCTTAGAAGTCCAATTGAGATTTCTTGAAGCATACCTGTGGATAAAATCGGTTTAATTATTACTACTGGGAATCAGGGATACTTTGTAAATTCTTGAATAATGTATAGAGCATAATGCGAAATCCCCTTTAGTAATACCACACCTTTGACACATAGCTGTCATTTTATACAAATAGGAAAGATTTAAGGCTGGGCTACATAGAGTGCAGCTGCAGAACGGGTGCAGACCGGCAGTAGTTGTAAACTATGGAATTATATGCGAGGTGTCTACTGCGGCTACCGTTCCGAAGCTGTTCGGCAGCCGCGCCGGACTGCATTCAGTGTGACACCTCGCATATAATTCCATAGTTTACAACTACTGCCGGCCCGCAGCCGGTCTGCACCCGTTCTGCAGCTGCACTCTGTGTGGCCCAGCTTTTAGATTGCATTGAGAGACTGATGATTTTGGTCACCGTGACTGTTTCGTTACTGTCACCACGTCTATGGATCAAATGAAAATGCACGCACTTGAATACGTGACAACTGGATAAGGATCCATAGACTTGGTGGGAGTGACGGAACAGTCACGGTGACTACAATCACCAGTGTGCACCATGCTTTAAAAGGGGTAAGCATGTGCGATACTCAGTGGGTGCGAGCGAGACAGGAATACACTATTGCCTACATTTTACGCCACGCTTCCTAATAGAGGGCGTGAGGTTAAAATTGGTGGAGTGCAGGGAGTGTGTACTGTTTGTAGTACTAGATACTCTTTCTTATAGGTACAGTCAGCAGCAATAAGTTTTAAACACTTTAGTACGACGTAGAACAAAAGTGTATACAACTTATTGCTGCTGCCTGTACAGTGATAGTACTGCTGTACCCAACAGAAGTTTCTAGTAGTTGAGTAGTTGCTTAGCGCAAGACACGATAGCATGATTTTGATCTTTATTTGATGCTATTCCTATAGTAAATCACGTGCATGTTGGTAAACAGTTAATAAAAGAGCTTTCAAATACATTGTAGAAACATAAATCACAGAAATAAGTGTAGAGAGTCAAAACGCAGTGATCGGTGACGCTGGACGCATCGTAGCTATGCACAGCAACTATAATGAACAGTGCAACCAGCCGCCGTGAAGACCACGAGATACGCCTGAATAACCTCCCTAGGCACTTGTTTATGTATTTAAGGGTCTATTTTTGTCACATAAATTATGTCGTTGGGGATACGCGAGAATAAGAAAGTGTTCTTCTGTGAAAGAAGAGTATGCGCTAATTCGCTGAGGTATTTTGCAATAAATGTAATATTTTCGTTGAACTTAAGACCTTACTAACAGAGTCAGCTGGTAGCCTGGTACGGCGAAAAAACAACTACTTATGCTTCTGAGTTTGTTTTTTTAGGCTTTAGGCCTAAAAATGCAAGCACTCGATCAGATCAGTTTTTTATTAGAATACATTCTCACCACTACCAATATGTGGAATTTCCAGTTTAGCAAGCGATGTGGGCAGACGCACCTGCCAGACCGCCATGAGTGTTGCAGCCTATGATTCTCTACGCTAGGGTTGCCAACCGTCCTGTTTTCCCAAAACACATCCGGCTTTTTGGGGTGTCCTGGATAATTTTTACTTCTCTAAGTAACGAACCGAAATGTCCTAGTAATTACACCTTCAAAGCTTTTTCACCATTTTTAGATGACAACCCCTCTACACTTGATCTTTGGACCTAGCATGCCACTCCCGAGAAAACGATCAAAATCTAAAAGTGCTCCCTTAGTTACTTTGCATATGTGAAAGCATCAGTTTTCTCTCAGCACAAGCCGCGGCCCGTCGACCCACAGCACCTTCGTGTGCAGGTTCACCCATCACCCATCATCACTCACCCAGGTCAGAGCGCGAGCCAGGGATGATGCCGCAGCGACTCCTTGGATCTGTCGCCGTAGTCGTAGGTGAGCTCCTCGCCGGGCGCGATGTCCTGCGCCGCGAGCAGCACCAGCCGCGGCCCGTCCACCCACAGCGCCTTCGTGTGCAGGTTACCGTTGCGAGAGTGGTTCACCAGCCGGCCTAGCCGACCCGACTCCGCTGTGGCGTCGATACTGTTGACGGTAAATACCATTGACAGTTTACTAAGACCACAGAATTGGTAACAGTATAGTTCTACATACTAAGACACAGTATTAAGATACCGCCTAATAGGCGGCGCCTATCTCACTTGCTCTATCACCACTAAGCTTTTTCCCGTGGATCACAAACAAGTTGCTACGGGATAAAGGTTTCTTTGGCAGTGTTTTTGTCGATGGTAAAGCTTTTAAATGTGGATATATCCCCTTGTTTCAAATTGTTTTATCCCAATCGTCATCTTCAAATTTGTGGAAAAAATCTGCTCAAGGTCAAAGTGTAATAAGTCTGTAAGAGACTCGAAAAGCAGTTGAACACTAATAACATTAATTTCCATTATTTGGGGACGTCGCAATATGTCATCTTGCATTCATCTCTTTTAGCAGTAATTTCAGTGCTCACTTCTTTATTATTCTAACAGGAAATATCACATCACATGCTTGGGAGTTTGAATTAAACCGAAAAAGGTGTTTATGTTCGATACTCACCAATACTGTTGATCCTGAAGCCTGAAGTAGTACATGTAGCAGCCCGCCTCGGGGTCCTGCGCGTACTTGTGTTCCCGCTCGCGAGCCTCCGCCACGCCGACGAGTTCGCCCGCGTACTCAACCACGAACTGGCCGCGCCCGAAGTGGCGGGTCGCGATCACGCCTCGCCCCTTACCGTCGAAACATGCCACCTGCAAGATTATTAAATAATGTAAGTAAGAACATAAGAATACCTGTAGATCTTCTGTCATGCAGTGCTGAAATTTTGGGAACTTAAATTACAAATGTGGTTAGTTGTTAACGGAGTTTATTAGAACTTTATTTTCAACTAGAGACGCTTGTGACGTCTTACGCGCAGAACACAGAGTTTAAACACTCATAACTTTTGATCGAATGAACAGATTGCGATGAAACAAAGCCTAAATGTTGATACAAACTAAGCCCTATGTTTTTGTGACAATCCTATTCAAATCGGTTCAGTAGTTTTTAAGTGATGCGTGCACAAACAATCAGACAAAGAGACCTCCAATTAATATTTTCGCAAATATCTTCGATGTACGTCCACACCACACCAAGTTTATAATTTTATAATATGTATAGATAGTACCACAATTTATATCAAGATTTTGTTCTCATTCTCATTGCAAATGTACCTTGAATGTTTGATGTCACTTGTATTACATTTAAAAAATATAAACCATTCAAAAGTTTACAACAAAATTCTCTCTTATCTCCTGTCTAAATTGGTGTGGAAGTGTTATCACTTATCATGAAATGTAACAGACAGACAAACACGCTTTCAGATTTATTACATGTACATGTATCAAGCAGTTGCAATTTTAAGGAATGTGTACATCATACCAATCACTGGCTCTTCAAGGCAAATTAATATTCGATAGCTTATTACATTCATAGCCTAACCCGCTGCTGACAACCTACGCTCATGACCTACCGCGCGAATCACCGAAAACCTTACGCCTGCGGGGGTGATCTACGACGCGAGCCACATTTATCGTCTCAACGTTACGACTGTGCGCACGACCTTCGAGGGGGGTCAAGTTCTATTGCATGTCGTCGTTCGTGACCTACAGCGTGAGTCACCCACACCTTACGCCAGTGCAGGTGACCCACGAGGTGAGCTGCATTGGTCGACTTGTTTACGACTGTGCGCACGACCCACGAGAGGCGTCAGTTTTAGCACTGCGCGAGGATCATGGTTTTGAGCTTAGCAGCAAAAGTGTTGAGTTAGATAGTAATCGTAATATAGTTATACAATAATTTACACATACCTGTAAGCCATCTTCTCTCTGATCTCTCACAGCCCGCTCCAGATCTCTCATCTTTTCAGCCATCACACATTTGGAAGTCTTCCTAACACTACGCCTTACTGGGAAATATTCCGTTAGCTTATGATTGGAATTCCCATTGGCAACTTTAGGTTCTACTTTGACAGTCTTTTCCATAGGTGATGGTGACACAGACGGCTCATGTTTAGGGCTTTTTAGTTCTTCTTTGAAATATTCTGTTAGTTTATGGCTCTCTGCGGCACGGGCTGTGGTTCTGACCGCCCGAGACCTCAGCGTATGTCCGTTAGTCATGTTTGTGAAACCGTTGCTAGTCTTCAGAGGTTTAGATCTCAGATCAATCTTCGTAGGTGGTTCGTCATTCAATTCTGCATTCTCAGTCTTGGTCGGAGTTGCAGCTATGATCCTATAAAAATAATGGTTTTGTAACAAGGAAGTAATTTATCACGTTGTCATGACCCACTTAGTTATCAATGAGTATTCTATTAATAGTTGATGTGTTATTTTTTCTGCGGTTTCGTACGAAAAATGTGACAGAAATGTTGAAACTCTCTAGAAATATCACTGTAACATAGTTTTTGCTTTTACCAAGACATCAAAGATTAAATTATTTATTATTTTGTGGTGACTCAAGTGTGTGTTTTTGTACATAAAACAATCCTTGAGATCACAAAATATGTATTACCAAATAAAATATTATCAACACATATGGCTGGAGATTAGCAAAATAGCAATATTACGATGGATATTTTAGATAGAAAGAATTGCATGTATACCTATAGGTATCACTAACATAGAATTACAATAAATAGAAAATTAAATATATATTTATAACAAGTGAAATTGTGTACAAATTAAAGAAGCCCCAGTTACCTGCGCTTTCTATAGTTGCGCGTAGGTCTGTCAGGCTGAACCTCGCACAGTTCAATGCGGTGCGGTGTCTTCACGGCCTCCGTGCCCCCCATCAAGCTACTGGCTGCAACCAGAAAGGCCATTTTGATGTATGAGACTCATAATCAGTTTCATTGTTAAGTTTATACATACACAGCAAATTATTTGTTTGTTTAAGTGTGATAATGTTGTCTTTATTATCAAAGGTCCCATGGATGAAATATTATTAAACCATTCATTGTTTATCTATTGTTATCTTAAAGCAGGGTTGTGAGTAGTTAAGGTGGTTTTTAATGGTAACCATGGCAATGGTAAAAGGCGAGATAATATATTCCTTATTTGCACATCAAAATAAAAATAAAACAATGATTAAAACCATGAAAATAGAGTATGAATAAATTATACTTGTGGATTAACTGTATTTCTTATAAATACCAATTGTTCTTTTAGATAATTGTTAGTAAATATACTGATATGATATGAATATAATACATAATATTATGTATGTTTTTCGGTATAAAGTAAGTGCCAGATTAACTCACATAGGTGTGCTCAAATATTCTGTCTTATTATATTTTTCTAGAGAATCAAAGAGACAGCTACATCTTGATTCAAAAAGTCCTATAAGAGTTTTAAATACAGTGTAAGCTCCTTAAAACAAAAAAATTTATTAAGTTATTTATTTTGACACTTTAAGGACCAAAGTATATTCAGCTGCAGCAGCAACGGCTGTGCCACTCTGCTGTGAAACCGTAAGAGTTAGAAATGTTAGAATGCAACAAATTATGTATACAGGGTGTTACAGAAGAATAAAAATTAAAAACTAAAGGGGGTGGTTAAGCCCAACAAACTGAACAACTTTCACTATGGGACCAACATCGAAAACGTGAAAAAAAAAACATTCACATCCGAGTAGATCTGTAGTTTAGTATGGAACATCGCAAACGCATCGCATCATGGCGATTATGGCAAATCTCCTCATTTTGGGGGAGGCATATGTCCAGCAGTGGATGTCTATCAGCTGATATGATGATGATGATGATGGAACATCCGATTTTTTTTTCGTGATTTCGATATTGATCCCATAGTGAAAGTTGTTCAGTTTGATGGTCTTAACCACCCCTTAAATGTTTATTTGTATTTTTGTTGTTGCTGGATAATCACATACAAAATGGTCAGAGTGCCACAGCCACTATTTATTTTTACTATTATGAAAAAAAAAATACTCAGTCCCTTGTGTTGTGTTCCATTAAATTGCACTGTAAATTTATTTCCATAGCATGCTCTATGAATCCTGACAGAGGGAAAATAAGGTCAGCCACAGGATTATGAAATTCACATTTTTATCAAAGTGGGAGGTTAACAGTAGGCTAAATTTAGAATTACTCAACTTAGGGTGCTTTATATTATTTGAACCTTGGACTTTACCTGTGACCTTTAATCATCAGGTTAACTTTTAGACCATACAGCTAGGGACCAGCCTTGCGTTAGCATTCCCTTCTGCCAATATACATGATCAATTGACCATGAGCATTTACACACAAATTTTATACCTTATCACTGAACGAGACAGCCTATAATTGCGGAACAATAAATCTATACTATTATAAAACTGTAACAGGAAGTTTGTCTGTACATTGAAGATATTAACAAAAAAAAGTTACGATATGGTTTTTAGGTGTCCCTGATTCCATTTCACCAATTTTTGGATTTTTTGTCTGTCTGTTTGTTTGTGTGTTTGTTTGGGTGTTTGTTTGTTTGTTTGAACGAGTATCACGCAAAAACTACTGAACCGATTTTGATGAAACTTTTTTTGTTTGATAGCTTATGATCTGACTTAAAATCTGGTATATAATTTGTGCGGACGAAGTCGCGGGTTAACGCTCGTAAATTATAAAAATAAATAACGCTCACAGGCACATACATTGTAATGCTCCCAAGTAAGCACTATAGGTTTTTTATTTTATTATTGAAACCATACAACAATGGCACAAACATATAAAAATTCATGACCGAACCAGGATTTTGGGAACCTGGTTTGGCAGGCGTGGTAACCATTACACCAACCAGGTCATCTTTGACTTCAAACTAGTCCCTATTTGGGGTACACACAAGACTATTTTTAACAATCAAAATTAGAATCTAAAGTAAAGGAATAAGATTCAAAGTAGCAGATTTCATGCTACCCTGCAAATAGTGGCAGAAAAGTTTGTTAGGAGAATTACATGTATAACTCGCCCATAGTTATATGGTCTAAGGCAGGGTTTCCCAACCTTTTTTGAGTCACACCTCCCCTGTTATTATAAACATGTCGGTAACAACGAATGAATGGGTGAATTAGTAAGTGAATGAATGAGTGAAATAATAATGAGTAGAATTTACGTCATTAACTGGATTTTTTTTTCAAAATGCAAACGCTTTGTGCCCCTCTGTGATATCGCTGGGCGCCCCCCTCGCCCCACTGGTTGGGAAGTCCTGGTCTATCTTATCTTATCTTATCTTGTTGTGGGGGCTGGCAAGCCAGCAACACTTCGACCCAGTGGGATCTTTTGTGTTAGCCCCAATACTTTTTGTTGTCTTCACCCTTCAAATACATGGTCAATGAAGGAGGCAACACCATTGAGGGGAAGAAACCTAAGATCTCCCGGTTTCGGGTATCCATCTCCGAGGAGGCACATGCGTTTTACCGCCAGGACATCACAGTCACAAAGAACATGCTCCATAGTCTCTTCATGTCAAGTCCTGGTCTAAGGGTTAATTTAATTCCTACAAATATACCTAAACAGTTAAATATAGGCTATGGCTGGGTATTTATTGCATTGCATATGCAAACTTTATATTAATTATGCATGTATAGCATTATAGGTTATACATGAGTTAATTATGTAGGTATGGATTATTTTATAAAAAATTCCTTAGTTTAACTTTTTGAGTTGGAATTATTATATACCTATATTCTTATTCTTATTATATTATCTCTGAATGATCTTTAATGATTGATGATTTGATTGCATATACAACCTTTTTACATGATATTTGCAACCAAGGGAGCTATGATAGATTCAATTTCATATTTTTCACAAGATAATAACATGAAACCATACCAAAACAAATGTATCCAGTAGAATCATGTTCCCTCCATTTTCAAACTTAGAAGGTACACAAGCCAGGTACACTGCCGCGAACAAAGGACATACTTAGGCCTATCATGAAATCATGACAACATTATGTATAGTTATGTAAATACATTACTAACCTCGAACCATTTCCACTTGAACTTGGTGATCACTGAAATATAAACATAGGAAACCATCGAAGAAGTGGTCCAACCTGACACTAACAAAACCTGATTGACCAACGACTCGAGTTACCAATGTTTTGTAATAGACCTTGTCATATTAGGATCGGAACTAATATCATGTGATAAATCCAGTTAATGTCACGATTTAAACATTATAAAACTGTTCACAATATCCTTTTAAGTTTCAGCTTTATATATCACTCACTACGTTTAAATAAGAGAAGACAGTAACACATTTCTTTAAAAAAAACGCAGATTGAAAGCAAAGTAGCTTCAGTCAGAAAATGGACGCTTGTTTTTCTTTTTTACGACAAGCGCTTCATTTTTGTGATTGGCTACCTGTTTAAAATTTAAACCAATGAATTTAAAATCTTTTACCATAGAGCAGGACCATTTCTGCAGCTTCTTTACTACACCAACACAGTTTAATTAAATGTTGGCTTCAAAATTCCTTTTAACTGTAGTGGTGGAAGCGTGTAGCTTTTCTTTTCGGGTCAGAATCATTTGGCCGCCATTTGTAAAAAGTCTGTGTTTGTCTATGGATATGGCACGTTCGTTTCATTTTTTTCTTATACGCCTAGTTTGCCACGTGTGATACATTATTTCTTTTAGCTCGATCAGCCTAAAATAGAAAGATAAAAACCCAAATGATGTATATTGCAACGATAAAAACTTTGAGTCAAAACTACTAAAAACACAACCTGATTTTGTAAACCCAACTCAAAGAGCACAGTGGATCCAAGTGGAACAAACAAAGAGTCAGGTCAGTCAGCTGAGTGAACTGAATTGAGTGAGTCAGTCAATCGAAATCAAAGAGTAAAGTAATAAACATCGAAACGAAATTCCCAAAAAAGTTTACTGTTTTTAGTGTTGCCAGACGTGCGATAATTATCCTAGATCCACGATATTTTTGAGGGGCATGCGATAGAAAATAAAAGTCGGGTATCGCACGATAATTCCAGGATAATCCACGATAATCTAATGAAATCTGTGTAACAAATCACTATTTTCGCGTTATTACATCATTTTGGCGTTAATTATCACGTTAAACAGTTTTTAAATACCTAATACTAAAATTGAAGTTCTAATGAGAACTATTGAGACAGAAAATATTTCCTCACTGTGTCGTTTCAATCAAGAGTTTTTACTAAAATTCCCTAAAAACCTCGTACTTGCGTACCTAATAAATAGGTAACATTAAAACATTAAATAGTGGCATGCAATATAGGTAAGAATGATTGAATTTCACGCATCATTTCACACTCTTTTAGGTTCTAAAACACGAGACTTTTTGGAATTTTTGATGCGATAATAACACGATAATTTTGCTGTCAATCAGGGATAATTCCTAAGTGTGGATCTGGCAACACTGACTGTTTTGTTTGCAAGTGTTAAAATCAAGGAATATACTACTCTCTACCGAGCGACATATTCTAATTGATCTGTGCTACCGAGAGGGTTAAAATGAACAAACTAAACGTATATTATGTGTGGGACGAAAATTTAATTAAGCAAAGTGACCGTTTGCCTGCAGTAATAGGTCGAGTAAGATATCGCAGTATGTATTAATAAACACGTTTGTTTTAAAATGTAAATAAAACTTTTAAAACATTTTCAGGCTTCTATGGTACACAGTTTGATTGCCTCTTATGATCTTCTGGACCACGTGAAGGTGGTCCGATCATCTCCCGCCTCATATAAGGAGTTAACTAAGTTTCATTTAGAGTCCTACATAGATCATTTGAAAAGTTTTTCAGATGTTGACGATGAGTACATGAGCACTCATCAGGATGAAGAATATGGGATCGGTAAGTATACTTTGATATACATGTAAAAACATATACTACTATATATTTTGTTCAGATTTTGACCAAACATAGAGTAGTTGACAAGGTCACAGATTATACTAGTCACTTCCTTAGAGAACGATAAGTTTTCCACTATAATCATTTACTGCCAGACGGTATACGTGAAAATGTATCTAATGCCGCTGGACTCAGCATTGTTATTATTTCGTATATGATGTTGCTGTCTGAAGCGAGTTGCAGAATTCTTACAATTGCATCGCTTATGATGCAACAAAGTGTAGGTTGTTACCTCGTTTCCTACGGCTGAGAGACAAAAGCGTAGCTAGGTACTTTCCTAATCCCACAAAATGGTAGATAGATTAAAATAAATAAATTAAAAGCAATATGAATTAATGGAAACCAGATTTCTGCTTAACAATTACTAAAAGTTGAAGCGAGCTCACAATTTCACAGGACTATGATATCGACATAGCTGCTTTAGCTGCTGCTGTGCATCCGATTGATTCCGTAGCTAGAACTTTTTTAAATAGGAAGAACTGAACGAATCCAGATTTCACCCCTGAGACTAGATTATAACCTTTGAAGAAGAGAAACATTATGAGGAAACGTACATGCTTAAATTTCGAGGCATGTATTGTACGCACTGTCCATTATAAGTGGCGACGGGCTTTCCCCATCACACTGGACAGAGTTTCGTTACTACTAGTGATATTCTGAGTCTTCAGAATACCCCCTTGAGGAATATAGTCGTGAGCATTATAATATGAATATGATACAAGTTTCTAAATTAACACGTTCCGGGGCAGTGAACGAGACACAATAGAACTTTTATTGTTATCACTGCTATAGGCGGTCACTGTCCCGGAACGTGTTAAGGCTTAGAAGTTTTGATTCAGTTGTGCTAAAAAGTATAATTTAATAAAATAAAACTAATTTTATATACCTAAATAAAACAACAAAATTTTTTCATTGTTTTCCAGGTTATGATTGTCCACCGGTCTCTAACATGTTCCACCTTGTGTCAACAGTTGCCGGTGGCTCCATAACGGCAGCTAAAAGTGTAATTCTCGGCATGGCTGATGTTGCTATCAACTGGTGTGGCGGATGGCATCATGCACAGAGGTGCTTCTTTTTTAAGTAACTTGTTCTGTATCCCACTGCTGGGCAATGGCGTTCTCCAATCTTCTCTGTTGTGTGCTAATGTCAATGCATTTCCTCAGAAAGGTGTCCAATTAAATCTCAAACTTAAAAAAGAGTTTGTGGATTTTCGTATTGCTTCCATCAAGTTCCATCTAGTACTTTATCAGACCTCATTCATACTACCTAAATCATAACCGCCAAACCAATTTTTCAGGTGAGCTGTTAATACCATAATTACGGTTCATGGTAAGCCAGTGCGCTATCTATTAAGCAATACCTACTATTATGATTTGCTCTATGGCTAAATGTACAGTTTATTTATGATAGAAAAAATTAAAACAGCGTCTGCCTGGGATTGGGCAGACTTGATCTATATCAATCTGCACCTACATTTCGGAGCGATGATAGCCGATACGGAAGAGAGCTAGCACCTCAATCATGAGGCCACGGTTCGATTCCTGTCCTGTACCACTAAGTTCTTTGAAATTTATGTACGGTTGTATTTATCATTTACTAGCTCGACGGTGAAGAAAAACATTGTGAGGAAACCTGCATTCCCGAGAATGAAAAGAAAATACCATAAGTTCGGAGGTATGCGTAAAATATGGGTGAGCTTGGGGCGAACACAAAGGACCAGTGCTGGTCTCAGTGTTACAACAACCCTTGCTTGCAATAGCCCAACCACAAATAATAATGATACATTTCTTTGTATTATTCCTACTATGATTTTATGGTAATTTAAAAATTTTTCATTCTAATTTTAGATCTGGTGCTGAAGGATTTTGCTACATAAATGACATTGTTCTAGCTATAGAAACATTAAGACAAAAGTTCACCAAAGTACTCTACATAGACTTGGATGTACATCATGGTAAGTTACAATAGGAAGACTCAAAGACTACCCCCCCTTAGAAAGAGGCCGTAGCACAATGCGCAACAAGCTTCTGTCACGCCTTATGTCTCGCTCATACGTGCACGAAGACGGAGACCTAAAGAGTGACAACAATTTAACAGAACCCTACCATCAACAAGACTCGTACTCCAGTCTATGGAGCAATGGCTTCAGCCTTGGTCCACCTACTGCACGGTATAAAGCCTCCTCCCCATTTGCCTCTCTTCCGGTTCCCGTGCCATGGTTGCAATGTCAGCAACCCACCTGGCTGCTGCATTGACCCACTCCTCTCTTGCTGGGGGGGATAGGTGGGATTTCCCCCGCAATCCAAATATACGTTTAGTACAGTATGCCGAATGCCTGACCAATAAAATATAGAAGAACCATGTAGAACAATTGACACGAAAAGAAGAACTTTTACATTGTATTTTGCAATGAATGCCTTTCCTCCCCGCCGAAACAAAAGTCTGGATATCTGCTTGCAGGCCAGGCCCTATTTAATTAATAAACGTGATAATTGACAATGACAATTCAGAGTACATTGCTGAGAATGCTAGGAAACCATGTTACCTATTGCAAGCTTAGCGTCATTAGTAACCAGCTGTGCTGTACTCTGAATTGTCATTGTCAATTGTCGCGTTTATTAAACAGAGCCCAGCACCACATTGTATTAATCAAACCTAATGAGTTCCACAGGTAATGGGGTACAAAATGCGTACGATTCATGTGACGCGGTGTTTACTCTTTCATTCCACAAGTACGAGCCAGGCTTCTACCCCGGCACTGGTGGTGTGGAGGACATCGGGACCCTGTCAGGCAAGGGGTTCAGCTGCAATGTTCCACTACATGCATCATACTCTGATGACACGTTTGAGTATGTGTTTGAAAAGTAAGTACTGTTTATAATATTCTGTTTATAATTGTTGCGACATGGTATAAAAAATGCGTTACATAGTTAAGGGGGTGCTTTATACAATCAAACTCAACAACATTCACTATGGGGACAACATTGAAATCGCGAAACAAAATCTGCTGTTCTTAATGCAGAGTTGACCCCAGTACTGGAGAGGAACCTGAAGATGTATTTGGGTCGAGTAGTGACTTTTTCTATGGAACAAAGTTATTCAGTTTTATGATATGGAATTTTTTTTTATATTACGTATGGGTTTGCTGTTGACCTCAATCCAGTCCTCAGGACGAAGATGGGGTCAAAGTTGTAGCGAGCTTTCCCAGAAGAAGCTTATTCACTCGTACTTTAAAGGAATTCGGTTTGTAAGCGCTCGGAAACACTGACGCAGGCAGGGCGTTCTACTCCTTGGCTGTGCGCATTATAAAAGATTCAAAAGGGCGCTTGGTGCGAATATGTGGGATGTCAACCAAAAAGGGGTGACCAATTTTACATCTTGTATACCTTATAAGTATGTTGCGACACAAGAACGTTTCGAGTTTGCAAATACAACGTGAAGTCTACCAATCCGCATTGTGGACTGTGGACACCAACATCGAAATCGCGAAAAAAAATCATCTGTTCCATACAAAACTACAAACCTACTTGAGCCAAATGGGACAGCAGATTTTTATTTCTCGATTTCGATGTTGGTCCCATAGAGAAAGTTGTTTAGTTTGATGGTCTGATCATCCACTTAAAAAAGTGTCAGGGTCCCTTTACATTTTACGTACATTTTTACAGAATATTCGAATCAATACACGCTCGCTTCAGCCCAGACGCCGTGGTACTGCAGTGTGGTGCAGACGCGTTGGCCCACGACCCTCAAGGCGGAGCTCGTCTGACCACAGATGGATATTGTAACTGCGTGCGCAGGGTCCTTGATAAACGGAAACCTCTTGTATTATTGGGAGGCGGTAAGTAAGGGTGATTACATTCATAGAAAAGAGTACAGCTGCCGGCAAACTTCATGAGCAAATCTATGGCTGTGAAATCGCTACCCGCACCCCCTCACCCCACCTGTTTTTCAATATGTTTGCTGGACTATAATTTAGCTTAAGAACTAGGTTAACCAAAATACTCGTGTGTGCGTGCGTGGTAGGGTAGGGTTTAGCGGCCTTGACTGGTTGACATTTTTTTCGACGCGTTCCTGGCTTCGACTGTCTATCTTGCTTGACATGTAAGTTTTCAAAGGAACATCAGTGGCACGCGGTCTGAACCTGCATGCTGGTTCTCTCTTCTGTGATTATAAGGGTCGGCAGATAATACAGGAGTTTACTATCCTGAACGACATACTTGCCTACTGCCAGACTCAAAACAACAAAATTTTATATCTGGGCCCAAACACATCCCGTTCAATCGTTACACAGCACAGGTCGAAAGAGGTTGACTGGAAGAAATCGCTTCTTAGCGATAAGTCTGGATTTTTTTTGCTGCTTATGTTTTTTGTGTAAATAAAATATATTTTATTGTACCTGAGAACTAAACTTTGCATTAAAAACAGAGTTTTTATATTTTTTTAGAAACCTACCAGGTATAACTGTATAAAAAATTAATTTCAGGAGGGTACAAGCACCAAAACGCTGCGCGCCTATGGTCTTCAATCACAGCACTTGTTGCAGGGACTACTATTGACGTTGACATTCCTGAACACACGTACTGGCCGAGTTATGGTCCAGATTATAAATTATCCATCGAGCCTACACTAGCTAGGGACACCAATAAGAAACACTATCTGGATGCCTGTGTTTCTACAATTACAGGTATATTTTTCCTTTACATAACGCTGACATTTTTCCATCAATGGAAAAAATCGATATTGTAAACCTCACTTTATTTCCCTGTAAACCATAGATTTGATTATTGCAGATAATATAAATAAGTTCTTGGGAAAAGGTGAAGAAATTGAATCAGATGAAGAAATAGCATCGAAGAGAAGAAAGACTGAGTCATCGAACACAGAAGATGTCCAAGGTTCTCTAATATTAGAAGAATGTGAAATAAATTTAGAAAAGAATGTAATATCGGAATATAAAAGCTTTAAAGGTAAATTACAAAATAATAATAATGAACTGCAAAAAAAATGTACAGTCGATGTTTACGATTTTGTTGATGATTAAAAACGACATACGAGACGATCCTTTAAAGCTAAACTCAAATGGTGACAGGACAATCAGCAGCAAATAAAGATGGATTATTGGCTACGCACCACACTAACAAGCAGTTTAGCAGTTTTTGGAAGCAAACTAATAGTCTGAACCCCAGGTCGAGCGTTCCGGTGAACGTGGGGGGTGTTTGTGAGCCGGAAAAAATTGCCGAATTGTTCAAAATAAATTTTAAAGTAAATGCCACCCTGCCCTCGGCGGCGCCAGAGTCGGTGCCCGATGCAGAGATACGTCCTTCTGACGACCGCCTACTTATTAAAGCGAAGGATGTCGCGGATTGTATTAAGTCAATGTCTCGAGGCAAGTCACCAGGACATGACGGTCTCTGCGTAGAGCATTTGCGCCACGCTGGTGTACACCTGCCTAGAGTTCTGGCATTGCTTTACTAGCTACTATTATAGTCAAGGTGTTGGACGGTCTGCTTGATAGACAACTTGCAAAATACTCACAATTAAATGACGTTCAGTTTGGGTTCCGCCCCGGACTATCTACTGAAGCCGCGATTTTGTCTCAAGCATACTGTCCAATACTACACCAGTAGGAACACACCTATTTACGCGTGTTTTCTAGATCTGTCGAAAGCCTTCGACCTGGTTTCATATGACAAACTGTGGGAGAAGTTGGCTGGTGAGACGGATACACCGGCTGATCTGATTAATATACTTAAGTTTTGGTATGGCAACCAAATCAACCAGGTGAAGTGGGCTGGCTCATTCTCGAGCATGTACAAGTTGGAATGTGGAGTGAGACAGGGTGGATTATCCTCGCCAAGGCTATTTAACCTGTATATGAATGCACTGATGGGGGAGCTCAGTGGCGCCGGTGTCGGCTGTTCAATAGATAGCAATTCGGTAAATAACATTAGCTACGCCGATGATATGGTGCTACTGAGCCCTTCCATCAGTGCTCTTAGAAAGCTGCTTGCTATTTGCGAGTACGCTGCTGCCCATGGCCTCAGGTATAATGCTAAGAAAAGCGAGATCCTCGTTTTCAGGGCTGGTAGTAAATGCCCGAAGGATATACCACCAATCTTCGTAAGCGGAACTCAACTGAACCGAGTCGCCAAATTTAAATACCTGGGGCACTGGGTAACAGAGAACATGTCAGACGACCTGGACATAGACAGGGCATTGGCAGTTAGATGCAACATGCTGGCTCGCAGGTTTGCTCGTTGCACTAGTGACGTAAAAGTTACACTGTTTAAGGCATACTGCCAATCGTTCTACACGTGCAGCCTGTGAGTCAAGTATACTCAGAAGGCATTGCAAGCCCTGCGTGTCCAATATAATAATGGTTCCAGGATGCTGTTGGGGCTGCGTCGCTCTTGTAGTGCATCAGGTATGTTTGCGGAGGCACACACTGATGGTTTCCATGCCATCGTGCGGAAGAGAGTGGCCTCCCTGATGTGCCGCGTGCGGGGCAGCACCAACAGTCTCCCGAACACTGTGGATAGGCTAGATAGTTCCTTTTTGAGGCACTGGATCAATTGCCACGTATTCGGTGACTCAGGAGGGAACAAAATAAACAAATAGTTATTGTTTGTCTTTACTAACATAGTTCTTAGTTTGTTTTTGTATTACTAACCCTACTATGGACTCCGGTCTGAAATAAAGATTATAATAATAATAATAAAAAGTATTTTTGTAGAAACTACATTTTTATTGAGGAATTGGGATCACTACGAATAATAAACAGCAAATAAATTCGAAAAAAATATATATTTAAAGTTTTCTCACTGAACTGTTCAACACGCAGTAAGTTACGAAGTAACATTGACTTATGGAAAAATTAAAATGTAATACGACCTTGGGGTGTTCATTCCTGGGACACAATTATTTATTGTATAGTGATGCTAGTTTTCTCTCAAGTGTATCGAAATCACATGATCAAATCCAAACAAAGTATCACAATAACATTTAACATACCATTTCAATCGTAAAATGCACATTATATTAATACCATTGCAAGTTTGTTCACAAATCACCGGTCTTGAAAGTAACACCATAGAACTATTTACATAGCTGTTAAAAACATTTTATAGGCGAAAGCTATTCTTCGACAGAACAGTTTTATAGCAAGAATAAAGTGCTCTATAATGAAAATCCAAGCTAACACAGCTAGGAAACTTATTGTCTACAACAGCTAAATTAAAAAAAAATAACTTGTGAATTCATGAATTAACCCTGACAATAAATTAAGAAAATTAAAACCAATATCTCCCTATTCCCGAACTTATAACAATTTTGAAATCTAATTAAGAAACTAAGCGTTAATTTGAAGCTTTCAACCTGCCGAATAAATTCTTATAACAGTGCACTTGTATTGCAAGCAACATGGTGATTGACAAGAAGCGATGGTTCAAAACCAGAGGGTAGGTAAAATTAAACTGAATCTACAGCATTGGAAAAGGTTCTTAATGATAACTTATAGTTCAAAGTGCTTTTTAAAACATACATTCACAGAAGAGACTAGTTTGCGGCGCAAAGTATTCAATGCTTGCCTATGTATCTGGTTTGAAACTATAATGTGTGATAGGTAACAAGTGATTAGCGTCACAATCTAGCCTATTCTAGAGATGCATAAGTCTAGATTTTTCAAAAAGTTAAGTATGTTATTTTGAGCACAATAATCAAACAGCTACATAAAAAACTGTCATTTTCACTGCTGTACATTCAGCTCTAAATGATTGCCTAATAGTCTACTTAGTCCGTAGGCCGTTTTTCGCTGTGTTTTTTAGTGAATTCCTCAGCATTTTTCGAAAACTTTTTCCTGTCTTTGAGGAACTCTTCAGCGAGTTCCGCGCGCAGCGGATGCTCTGGCTCTGGATCGTTTACAAGAGCTACTAGCGCTTGAATAACTGAAAAAAAAAACAATGTTTAATTTTTATTTTTTTCATGATTAATGGACTCTCGCTTGTGTGTTAGCACTGCATTTCCGCTAGTGTCAAGTAGTTTATGGGAGAATCTATATCAATCTCAGGGGTTGTTTTTGGTCAAGAACAATAAGAGATTGAGGATTGCGAGCCTCGTGGCAGGCAAAAACGCGACGCGCGAAAACCACGCGAGACAACTGCTCGGGTCAGAACCTGCAATGTGACTCCTAAATTAATGTTATTATTAAATATCAGTAAAAACTATGTTAAAAAAAATTTTATCTCTGACTTCCTCCTAGAGGAATATGATCGTGAGCATATTCTAAAAACAAATCCCATTTACCAGTGCATTGATGCACAATGACAACACCTAATATATAAAATAAATAGTATAATAATCCAATGTTAAAAAAAACCCTTGTTACATAATTATGAGTCACTAGTGTTGTTTTGCTATGCTAGCTAGTGAGTGACACACCCAATACAAAATGACTAATCCGTTCACAAGACTGCAATTTTTATAATTAACTTTAAGTGAGCCTTTTTGCCCTATTTAAGTGGTGGTGGCACTCTTCAATTTAATTTGTTCTGGTTTAGGATTACAATAGTTGCAGCCTGTTATTCCCATACAGTTCGAAGTGAACTAGGAACCTCAATGCGGAACGGGAACCATATTAAAGTTTTCTATTAAAGGGCTTGTCTATCGTTAGAGTGAATTCCGCTCCGCTTTGGTGAATACCAGGCCTAAAATTATTTCATAAACATGTTAATAGTAATTTATAATCACTAAACAACATTCACATCTGCCGAATTTACGCAACTTAAATTACCCATGCAATGCTTTTCCCTATACCGGTGACACACCAAGATGATGAGTAAATTCGGCAGGTATCACACTAATGTATCTAAAACTGTATTGTTTATGAAATAGAACCCTGGTAACCATACAAATTACTACATAATGAATGAATTACTTCAGCGAGCCTGTGGGATTAGGAAAAACGAAAAGAACAACAAAAATAGAAGAAACTTATGCAATTACGAGCTTTTGACCCACAACTTCATCCGTGTGGATTACCCCTGTAGGGGTTGATTTTCGAAAAATCCTTTTTTAGTGCATCCTCTGTAAAATACATATTCCAAATTTCATGTGTCAATCTTCAGTGGTTTAGGCTGTGTACAACACACAGCCTAAACCACTGTCAGTCGGTCAGTCATGGAACTCTTTTATAAGTAGATTACCTTGATCAGTCTTGGTGGCCGGTTTCCAATTCTCAGCGCTGATGATCGGGAGGCACACCTGGCCCTTCTCATCAATATTTGGGTGATAAATCTTTGTTTTGAAACTTATCTTAGGTGGCTTGAAAGGATATTCAGCCGGAAAATTAATCTCAATACGGAAAGCCCCTTTGTTGTATGGTGGATTGTCCTGAAAATTTATAAAATTATTACGACATCTGTAATTATGTAGCCAGCTCACAAAAAATTTTACGTCATCACTGCAAATTAAAAATCTCCTATGTGTCAACTGTTATTTGAAAAGTAAGTTTGAACAGCTGCTGCCATGCCTATCAAGACTGCAGTATTTTCTGGCAAAATTGAGCCACATTATTTTCTGAATCCTTGTTATGCGCTCTAGTCTAGTATAAAGACTCCATACTAACTGCATTCTTGCCTACCACTTCTACCTCTTCCGAATGAGATATTACAAAAAGGATCAAAGTTATGTGGAGGACGATCTTACGCCCTATTGCGGTTATAGTTGGGGTTTCATTACAGAGCTCATCACAAGGATTCCAGAAACATATAAAACTCAACCCTGAAAAAAAAAATACTTACTGCAGTCTTGATAAGCACGGCAAATTAATTGGAAATTTTTTTTCGTTTTTTTCAATAAGTAAATTTTTACACAATAAATGTTTGCAACAGCGATTTGGTGTTTGAGCTATTAGAACATATTTGAGTACTTACAGGGACAATTAAGCCTTGCCAAGTGAGAATATTTGACTCATCAACCTGAATGTCTCTAAAGGATTTCTGATTTGATACCCTGATATCATTTAGTTCCTGAAATTATAAAAATGACATTTTAATGCAGTGAAGATTTCTCCTCATTACCATAGTTCCCAGCAGCTTCTCATAATATGATGGTAAGTTAATTATCGAGATCTTATTTCTATAGCCGATACATTTGCAGGCTTTCTAGAGAATGTGAAAATGTCTATTCTACATGATTCTACATCGGTGTTTTCAGGTCACCGTTTTCTGGGAAATTTAGGTCATGAAATATTGGAAGTTCTTATTATTTGCGGTTATACTTTATATGAAGCTACCGCTCATTCGCGATTACACTAAAACGTTGTGAAATAAGTTTTTTGCGAACAAAAAGTGATGTCTCACCTTCTGAAGTCTCCTTGTTGCAGCCATTGTAACGAAATGTTAAATATCTTACGACTTTGATAGTTTATAGTAAACTCTTTGAAAAACTATATAAATCTTATAGAGATCCGCACAAACAACATAATTATTTAGCACAAATTGGATTATCAGTAAAACGTCAGTGGTTTTTTGTCTCGACTTTCGAAGTTCGCCGATCCGCCATTACAAATGGGTTGCGTTTTGTTTGTACATTTTATTATAAGTGCGTAAAAACCAAAAATTTCTTCTTCTGTATCTAAATAAATATATAAATTTCTTCCAAAAGAATATTACTGTTCCATGACCTTATCATTTTTTTTTATATTTAATGTTGTTTTTATTTTAGAAAACAATCTTTTTTTTATTTATTTCTAAATAGAACAAAAAGTCGTGAACGAAACTAAACGCTTTTTTTTTCAAGTAAAACTGCCATCTATTGGCGAGGAGATTTACTATAAGACCATGGTAAAAATTAGAATGGTACTTACTTTCTATTATTCACACTAGGTGGCGCAGCTCAGGTTTTATATTTTTTTTTTGAAAAGCATATTACGTCCGCTTTTCAAAAAAATATACCTAGTAACTCAGAAAAAAGAAATTACGCGCTCCCATAGAATTACTAGCGTTCTATGGATTTAGTACAATACCTATGCCAGCTTCCTGGGAGCGCGTAATTTCTCTATGGGTGGGTTGAACCCATTGACCAAAAATTATCTCTTGGGTTTTGATTTTGACTCTCTACCTACAACACTGGTTACCTACAACACTTCTTCTTCTCATAGATCAGAGAGCCCGGATTCTCCGTGTTCTTCTCTGTGAGAGGATGGCAACAATCAAAAACTTGTGTATGGCCCTGGCTTATAGTCGGCATAGAATTCATACAAAAAGAACGAAATTAAACAACAGATTTTGTGACAATTTTAATTTTCGGATAAATATATATATTTGCAATACACTGATTAGGTATACGGTAAAAAAGAAACTGCAAAGCTACTATTAAGCGCTGTCTATTTCTGGATACGAGTGTGATAAACTTGTAACATAATGTAGGTAGGTAATGTAAAAGAATCAATGAATAATAAAAAGAAGTCTGAACTATGAAGCTGAAACTTTAATAAAAACTTTCCAACCCACGAAAGACAATTGCTATAAGAGGGCTTCCACAGAGCATTTAAACAATCAATCGATCATAGATAAAGTATATGTCTAGATAGAGCGTTACCCTTCTACCGTATAAAACAAAAGTGGCCAACTTTCTTAGTTTGGTGTGCGTGAGGCGTCATACAACTTTATCTCTGTGTGCCGCCGACACGGTTTATCACCCCAGAGTATGGTGATATTTTTTCTACGCGTTCGTAGCTTCGACTGCCTATCTTGACATATAACTTATCAAAGCAATGGATGTCAAACGTCCTGTGGAAGCCCTACGAATGCAGGCAGTTGTAACGAAGGGGCACCAGACTTCCGTGGAGCTGGCGTTCGTCTAGTCGTCGTGGGTGCGCTCGTCGTCGCGGCGGCGGTTGCGCTGGCGCCTGTTCCAGCCTTCGCGGGGGCGCTCCCTCTGCCGCCCCTCTCCCCCGCGCCCCGCTCCACCGCGCTGGAAGAACGACCCTTGCTTCTCGAATATACGCTCGTTGGAGTCTACCAAGTTGCCGACCTGTGGAAAGAGGCAATGGGTTGGTAAAAGAATTAATTATGGTAGAGACAGAAAAAAAGATAACGTTTATTTTATTTTACCATGAATATAAAAAAGTTGCAGAACAAAAGTATGTAGTTTCTTAATTCGATCACTGGAATATCTTTCTCATCCATGGTTTGTAGTGGAAGCGAAGATTCTGGCCACCCCGAGAGGGGATAGTGGTCGTGAGTTTGTGTTTCCTATAAGAGACTATTCATCGTGCTATCCTATAATGCTGTCTAAACGTGGCCTACGACTTTAGCTTTCATTAAAATAAGAATATAATTATTTCCAATCTATTTCTAAAGTATTTTAGGCCTCTAATAGACGAGGTTTTTTTTGAGCGATCACAGAGAATACCATTCTTTTAACACGTGAAAAGAACGTTGAAACTCGGTACAGTTTACACGCGCGAAAAGAATCGTTCTCGATCGCTCAGAAAGAATTTCGTCTAAGGTCTAAGCAAAGTTTAAATCAGCTACTACACTCTCGCGACAACCTCTCAGCAAGAATTTCCAAGGAATATTACGGCTCACGGAAAAGTTCTCGAGTGGCGACCGCGTACCGGAAAGCGCAACGTGGGTAGGCCCCGCACACGGTGGACCGACGACCTTTTGAAGGCGGCGGGAACCCGTTGGATGAGGGCAGCGCAGGACCGGTCGTTATGGCGATCCTTGGGGGAGGCCTATGTCCAGCAGCGGACGTCCATCGGCTGAGATGATGATGATGATGATGATGATTACGGCTCACGACGCCGCGAGAACAAAGAAGGGCATCCACACTCTCGTTCAGCCTTTCTCATCTCGAGGCGAGAATGAAGTGCCTGCTTAATAAAAACTTGTCAGCCAGCTGCAGGGCCAGAGCTTGCATAATGGTAGGCTCGTAACGGTGCAATATGGGCACATTCGCTGGGATCATCAAGCTCCTCGTTGATGATCATCTTGGAGATCAGACGAGGGAATGCACGCGCTGGCGCGGCATCTCGAACGTGTCGGCGAGCGAGCGGAGTAATAGTGAAGCGACCATAGAGATCTAGAGAGATGCCAACCAACGCGCTGAGTACGAAACCTAGTGTCGCATCACCACCAGTACCACGCGATAGAAAGTATTTTGTTAGCTTGAATGTGCTCATTATCCATAACGGTATCAGAACTCGACGCCGACGTTCGAATAATCTTTAGTACTACGCAAGCATCGTAAACTATTTACACATAATATCTCGACGGGCTTTCAGCCTCATAATATATTGAATCCTTACTGTCGCGAGCAATGTGTTCCGTTTTTGCGCATATTGCTGCGATACTGGCCCCGCCCCCTTTAAACATTTCCCTTTAGTTTTTGTGATCTGTGGAAGCGACAATGAAGTGCTTGCTTAATAAACCTACCTTGTCAGCCAGCTGCAGGGCCAGAGCTTGCATCCTGGTAGGCTCAGAACGGTGCAATATAGCGCATTCGCTGGGATCATCGAGCGACGCCAGCAGCTCCTCGTTGATGATCATCTTGGAGACGAGGGAATGCACGCGCTGGCGCGGCATTTCGAACATATCGGCGAGCGAGCGGAGTGATAGTGAAGCGTACACGTGCGCGTATGTGAACAGGTACGTGCGGAGGGACTCCTCTCGGATCAGACGGCCTAGCATCGCACGCACGTTGTCCGCGCCCACCATCAGGTCCCATACCTGGCGATATAGTTCAATTATACACCAAAAACATAACATACAGAGTGTAAACAGAGAGAAAATACAGAAGGTACAAAAAGAAGCAGTCTTATCGCTAAAAAGCTATTTCTTCCAGACAATTTTAGGGTAGAGTAGAGATACAGGTAATGGACATTGGTATATTGATAAATAAAAATAACATAACAATACATACACACTGTTTATATATAATTATAACTAAGAGCGTATCGCCAACAAACTGTTCTGCAGTTTGGTGATTTTGTATTTTATTAATAGCACTCTTAAGAATGAAGTTAAATAAATAAAAAAATAAATTAAAATCATAATATTAAAGGAGGTGCTTTAGGCTATCAAACTGAACAACTTTCACTATGGAGCCAATATCTAAATTAAGAAAAAAGAAATTCCTTGTTCCGTCGTAGATCTCCTCAATTTTAATATTTACCTAACGCATTTAAGTTAACACTCATTATAATTGAACAAAGCATAGTAATAATAACGCATTACCTTCGCGTTCATCTTCTCGTTAACAATAAAGTTGAGGCAAGCGCGCCAGTCGCCACGACGCATGGCCCGCGCGGCCGCCACCGCGTGCTCCCGCATAGACTCCGGCGGCCCCACCAGCGCCTGCCGCTCGCTCGCGCGCAAGTTCTGGTAGAATGTCTTACTGATCATGCGCCGCCGCGCGTCGAACTCGTGCGCCGCCATGTAAGGGATCTCGATCAACATAGCCGACACTAGATACACACATTCGAGTAGCTCCAAATTGATGTGCATGTGGAAGGGCATTTGACGCTGCTTCTCGATCTTTTCTTGCTCTTTAGATCTCTCGTGTTGCCGCTGCGGCAGTAGCCCTTGGGCTAGTAACTCTTTCGGCTTGCCTGTCATCATCAATTCGGCCAGACAGCCGTGAGCTTCCTTTACGTTACCGCGACGGAACGCACAGAGACCTAAATTAGCCATGGTGCGATTGTATAGAATCTGAGTACTAGGGTCGGAGTGTTGAACGGTCTCTTGGAGATGCGACATGAGCAGGAGATCGCGCGCTTGGAACCAATTGTCGTGCAAGGCGTGGTGGTACATGTGGCACATGATGGCGCGCGTTCGGAGACGGTCAGAGTCGTCGTTCGCGTAGATGTACTTGCAAAGACGCTCCATCTTCTTGATGGAGGTCTCCTCGCCGGGCGGGAGATCCTTGCGGACCGCGCGGGGATCGAACTTGTAGTAGAGATGGTCGATCTTACGCAAGTACGCGCGGCAGATTTCCTGAGGCGAGCCGTCTCGCTCGACGACTTGGCACACGCGATCG
The DNA here is from genome assembly GCA_927399405.1 of Agonopterix arenella. Taxonomy (NCBI): domain Eukaryota; kingdom Metazoa; phylum Arthropoda; class Insecta; order Lepidoptera; family Depressariidae; genus Agonopterix; species Agonopterix arenella. Next base: position 9,571,899 of record OV656710.1, read on the forward strand.
ATCAGCGTTGAAACTCTCACTTCGTCCTTCAATCTCTCGACGTATTCATTGGAATGAGGATCACATTCCTTCAGTAGCTTAGTGAACTCATCGTCGAGGCGTTCCAGAGATGTCAGCACGCATCCGCGCACGCTGTATGGAGGAGTAACCAGTTGCTCGTTCTCCTCTGTGATAGATTCGCTCAGGACCATATCGTCGTGAGCTAAAAGAAGAGTGACCATGTGGTCGACGTTTTCGACGAGTCTCGACCAGTATTCTGGTTTCATTGCGTCAGAGACTTTAGGGTTGTAGTCGAAGAGAGAGGCGACGGTAGAAGCGCGTAGCTTGAGTTGGAGCGCGTCGCCGAGGTTGTGTTGGGCGGCGACGTTACGTAGTTCGTGGAGGAGTTCCAACTGGGCGCGTCTGTCGGTACGCTTGCGACCTCTAGCCGCGCTAATCTCACCGAGCTTCTTGACGACGAGAGCTGCATCAATGTCACTGTCCTGTATGATATGAAAGTTCACTTATTAGAATTATTATGGTCCCTGCAGTCAGTTTACACCTAGAGCCTATTTAATAAAAGTGACAATTGTAGTTTACAACAACAATTCAGGGCAAATTGGTGGTCCCTAAAAATGCAGTAGGTAACAAGTGTCCTAGTCACGTTGCAAGTTTTGCCATGAGCGGATCTGCCATTTTCGTGGTGTTCGCGTTTGTGCTTGCCACAAGGCTCCGCAATCTGTTCTCAACTTTGTTTTTGCTCAAAAACAATCGGGATTGATACTCCCACAAAATACTTGACACTGGTGGATATGCAGTGCCAATGCACAAGCAAGAGTCTATTAATCGAGAACGGCTGGATCAATTGCTATGAAACTTTAGTGGGTTGTTGTGCACATGCCAGGGAAGGTTTACAAATAAAAAACGGCCAAGTGTGTGTCGGGTATAACTGATTCTGAGGCGGCACAAAATTCGCCGGGTCAGCTAGTTTAAATATAAGTGTCCTAAAATTCTCAGCAACGCCTGCAAGACCCTGAATTTTCATTGTAAATAACAATTGTCAACTTTATTAAGTCTTATGTTAACTTTAACAAAATTGATATTTTGAGTACTTACCTTAGCGAACATCTTAGGCTTGTCAGAAGTAGCGGCACCTTTCCTCACGGTCTCCCACTCGCCGCCGTCATCGGCCTGGTCTCTCTTGCTAGGCTTGCCAGCCCTATCTCTCTTTTCAGCGCGTCGTGCCTTACGCCTGTCTGCTTTCTCCTCGTCTTCTTCTTTCTCGTTGGATTTCTTGAGGAACTTGTCTCGTAGGTTGGTGATGCCACGAGCCTCATCATCGGAGCTGGAGTCTGAGGAGCTGGAGCCCCAGTCCATGGAGTCCGTTGACTCGTCGTCTTGGGGCGGAGGCCGACGTGCAGGCTCCGGTGAGCGGCGCACGCGGGGAATCTCCTTGACTTTATCTTCATCATCAGACTCCGACGAGGACGAATCTGGAATGTTTATTTGTTGTTTGAATTAATAGAGAAGTGAGGTAGAGAAATATCTAGATAAGCAGAATTATTTATGTTGTGTTGCAGAAAGTTGTAGCCATATTTCTGGCCACCCCAAAAGGGATTAAGGTTGAAGATTAGTGAGTTAAGGGCCTATGTCGAAAAATAATTGAAGCGAAATGGGCGTGTGATAGCTTATATTACTGCCTGATGCGAGAGAAAGAGACGGGGCGGCGCGCCTGAAACGACGCAAGCGTAAAACAAACTTTATTTAATTGTGATTGTTCTATTTATGTAAGTTCAATTCTGCTCTTATCAAAATTTGTAAAATATCCATCTCTTTTTTTTAAATCAAGTCTCATGTTTCTATTATTCACTGATTAGCAGTTCCAAGCGTTTATAAATAAAAGCGAAAGCTACTTTGGCTTGTTTTTCTATCGAGAGTCTTATTCGTGTTTTGGCTCTTGTCAAAACTTCAATTAGATGTTCAATTTTCACATATCCGCTAATCATACTCCTACTGTTAGTACTTCATGATATATGACGCTTTGAAGAATCCTATTTTTTTCACATATCCTCTTAATGCGCATATGCATGCAAAAGGTGGCCAAGACAGTCATATTGACGAGATAGGATTGTTTATAACTTCACTTGTTTTTTAGATTGATCCCAAGGTAAATATAAAGCAATCAAATCTATACATATAATAAAATTGTTAACTTGGCATGGATGTACATTGAATATATTTCAAAAAATATTAATTGGGGGCGTTTAGGATACGTAATGGACTGCATTGAGATCATTTTTAGAACTTTTCTCTATTTGTTTGCATGCATCACTTAAAAACTACTGAACTGATTTTGATGCAGTTTTCACAGAAGCATAGGGCTTTATTTGCATAAACATAATTATCAGCTTTATTTCATCGAAAGTACATATATGAACCAACTTAGTGACGTACTTAAAAAGGGCCAGGTAAGATCTACCCGAAACCAACGAGCATGCATGAAAGGACTTATGAATGTGGAGGAAGCTAGAGAGGGTATGTCAGGATCGTAGCAGGTGGCGTTCCATTGTCTCTGCCTACCCCAGTGGGAGACAGGCGTGAGAATATGTATGTATGTATGTATTTCATCGAAAGGTATGAGTACCTATTTAAAGTTAGCGGCCTGCGCTTTCGGAGTCGTGGGCACTGCTACTCAATAATAATGGTAGGCTGCACTGCTGAAAATCTTATTTACTTCACTTTTAGGGCAAAATATTAACTGATTAGTGATGTTTCTTTTATTAAAAATGGCATTGCTTTAAATTATTCTCTACCTGTGACCATGTTTGGGAAAATAATTGACATTTGATATCACTTGCTATTCTATAGCACAAAATATCCTCACCTTTTCTCTCATCATCATCATCAGGCAGATCAGGATTCTCACGGAACTTGGATATCTCCGCCTCAAAGTCCTTCGTATACTTCCTGAGCTTCTGCCTCAACGATGTCAATGCCTTACTGCTGCCTTTGGACAACGTCTTCCTGGCTTCACGGTCCGTCCAAGCTCCGGCGACCCAATCATCTAATTCCACAAGTGCCCTTACAAAGAAGCGAGGAGCAATTCCGTTTTCTTCCTTCAAGATAACAGGAGAAGCTCTAGTATACGCTTTCTGGAGCTCTTCAAATGATCCGAGGGCTGAAGCAAAGTCTTTAATCTTCCGGTGATTACGGAGCGAGTGGATGATGCCTTCAAGCTCTTCATAACGCTTCTCTTTGTTTGAGCGGACGACACGCTTCGTCTCTTCCTCATCATCACTGAACTGTGTGGTGAAAGTAAACAAGTTATTGTGAAATATTTTAGAAATGAAAAATATTACTTTGGGTCGAGATAGAAGTAGGTACAAATTCTGATAATGATTGTAATATTAGAAGACTAATGGGATTATTCAGGACTTGATATAGAACATTGCGCATGCTCAATACTCCACTATATAAAATTGAGCAATGAACGGCAGAGCTTGGTGTAATATTTATTGATGTAATAACCAGTGATCGGAATAGGTACCCTAAATTGCACTCTCTATTCTGATCACTGGTAATAACGCATTTAAGTTTACCTCCTGTAGAAAATTCATATGATTTTGCAAAACGTCCCCTGTCCACTTTCTACATCAAGTCCCTTACAATTCATAAATACAAAGGAAAATCATTCTTAGGGATCATGTTTATATGGTTTACTGATTAGTGATTATGTTCTAAATAGGCAGTACATTTAGTAAAATGTACATAATTAGATATTGTACGATAAAACCTTGTACTCGAAACCCAGTACTCGTACAAACGTTTGAATAACACAGGAACTACCTACATGTTCTTTTTGCTAAAGGAACTATTGAGAAAAACAATATTGTGATTTATAATAATGCTTGAAAGTTCTCGCGAGTGTAGTGCGTGCTATACAATAGTTTGCTAATGATAGTTGTTGGTAGTTCTAGCCGAGTTTCTGACCACTCTGAAAGGGATTACGGTCGTGAGTTTGGATGTGGTACATACGGTATAGACGGGCGCTGCCGGGCGTACTACTGGCTCGTCATCGGTGGTACTCTCGGACTCCGAATCCGTTCCAGTTGCAAAAAACCTACTCATGGTTGCAACGTCACTTCAATTCACCTGTAAACAACACTTATAGTATTACAGCTGCACTTCACTGCACTTTTGAGACATCATCTAGTATCAAACAGTACGCTGAGAGACTAGAATGATGTAAAATCACTGTAATCCAAGGTGTTTTCTTAACTTTTAGGTTAGGACTTTCACTACATAAAATACACAAAAATACATAACATAATACCTTCTATAATAATTAAAACGTGTGAGTTTTGTGTGAACACAAGGTTTAAGTATTGAAATCATGAAAATATCATGTAGAATTGATATAAATAAGGGCGATTCGTTACACCCACGACGCACTCCACACGTCAAAAGAAGTTTGTTTATGGCCGTTTTTATTTCTTCAGAGCAAAGACAGTTGTTTATGGTTACTAGAGGTGTGGTGTTGTCAATGTTTTTCTCATTTGTTCCAGTTCACGGTTCCATGCGTGCGGATATGGTGCATTAATAAAGAAAAGCTTTCCCTGATAATAAATATAACATTTTTGAAACTAAAGCTTTCTTGCATAGCTTCCTTTTTTTTTCTTATATTATCATTATTTCTCAAATTCTTATTATTATTGATTCGACAGATTGGATGTATGCCGTCGCACCTAGTTCCTTTTCATGGACGGATTTTGTTTGATTTTAGTTTTCATCATCATCATCACCATTGATGAAGCTCTCGCAGCGTAGCTGGCTGACCTGTGAAATTTTTTTACTGTAAAATAATTTTGATTGTGCGTAACACATTTAATCGAACGGCTGTATTTTAAGATTGAAACAAAAATGGAGTTTACAAGTTTGATTTTGCCATTAACTCAAAATATTTGCCGAACTTGCCTTGTGGAATCTGATACAGCAATGTTTATGAACGTCCAAGATGTTATTGAACACGAGATGGTTAAGGTTAAAATTATCGATATTCTGGTTTTCTTGAACTGTTTGGAGGTAAGAATTACATAATTAATTAAACTTTGATACTTATAACTCTAATCGGCACGTATTGGTGTTGTATCTCTCATGCGAAATTCCCTTTCAGAATAACGACGAAGAAAATTGGCCTCAGGGTATGTGTGCTACGTGCGTCTCCACTGCGCTGGTCGCCTACAACTTCAAACTGGATTGTCTGAAGGCTAACAGCACCCTGTCTCAAATACTCAGCATCCAGTCCTCGCTCGCCTTGCAGAGGTCGGACATGGACTACATTGACATTAATGTAGTCCACCAAGACCATGAGTACGAAGTACCACTATTCAGCAATAACCCCACTTTGGATTTTGAGTCTAATCTACCAGAGAATAAGGAACTGACTCCTCTACCACCAGTCACCGAAATAACGTCCACAGGACAACCGATGAGGAAGGAAGGAGACAAAAATTATATGTGTTCAATCTGTTCGAAGTCTTTCACTAAAATTTATGGCCTTCGACTCCACATGGCGAAACATTTTGAAACTGGGAAACATTTGTGCTCCAAATGTGGAAAAACCTTTCATACAGCTAAAGGACTACGCCAGCATTTAGTATCACACAAAGATGTCGCTCAATTCAAATGTGGCTTTTGCTACAAGACTTACAAATCTAGACAATCTCTGAAAGAACATTTTCGTGTAGCACATTCAAGCAACCGCAAGTTATTTGTTTGTGTTACATGTGGTAAAAGATTCACCGCGAAATCAACCTTAGTGATGCATGCTAAGGCTCATAATGGAGAGAAACAGTTTGCCTGTGCACACTGTCCAAAGATGTACACACGAGCATCATATTTGCGAGCTCACAGCTCGATTCACACGGGCGAGGAGAGGCCGAAACCATTTTTGTGTAACTTTATAAACTGTGATAGAAGTTTTTCAACCAAGCATTCCTTGTTGGTGCACATTGCTCATACCCACAAGTCTGAAAGGCCTCACAAGTGTGACATTTGCTCCAAAGGCTTTGCAACAAGATCTGGCATGAATTTCCACCGTGAATCTCATAACAGTAAAGAGTTACATTGCAATGTTTGTTCAAAGAAATTCTCTAATAAGAGAGTGTTACAAAAGCATATAAGGATCCATGATGTGGATGCCAATGATATGATTTTGGAGACTGTAGTTGATAATGTTTTCTTCGATCATTACTAATATTGTTTGTATAATTATTACGATAGTAATACCTATGTTTGTGATAATTACTTATGTATTTAGACCTTAGTTTATAGCGTTTATTATCAGCTGTGTTTCTATAGTCACTCAGTATTGTTCCACCCCACCAATGTTATTTAGGAAGCTGATTAAAAATATAATAAAGTAGTGTTTTGTTTGTCATTAACCCTGATTGAACTATACTAGATAAGAGACTTAAAGTTCCGTGTCTCACTGACATGAATGTTTGAAATTCTGGATTATATGCAGAAGATAAAAAACCCGAAATACTCATATTTAGACCTCAACCCAATATCTTTCTCGTTCGCTTCAAATATTTTTCATATCGAGCAGCTGCAGCAAGAAATATACAATCTTTAGGCCTGAAATCAACCAAAGCGGAGATGTGTAAAATCAACCAATCTAATTGCTCAACTTTTGTTGCTTCTCAGAAAAGCAAGATGGGATGGGATTGTTGGTTGATTTTACATATCTCTGCTACAGTCGCTTAGATAGGATCAGGGAGGTTTTGGGATGGAATTGTCTGAGAATAGAATGGTATTGGTGATCTGCGACTAAATTCTCGCCTATAAAAAGATTGGAAAACTTGAGACTATAATCCCTTTCGGTGTGGTCAGAAACTGGCATCTTTATAAAACAGATAATAAATCAGTAAAACTAGGGTATTGTTTTTAAAACTTTTAATAATATAGATTATACAAAATTAAGGGAAACATACAAAATAATGGGTGTTATTTGATAAGCGTGTAGGTACTTAATTTTTAGATTGATTAAAATTTATCATGCTTATTATATCAGCTTGCATGCAGTACTTTATGTATTATTAATCAGACTCATGAATCATTGCTTATTGCTAGACAACAATGATGGATGGTATTTACATGAACAATGCTTGGAATTCCCAGACTTACAGACTTTTATTATTGCTTATGTACGACAGAGGATTTCCCATTGTAAAAATCTATTGAACACCTAATTACACCTACAAACTAAAGAGAATACCACCAAATTTGAATTTAATTCTCTAGCAAAAATAAAAATTTTCTACATAAAATAAAATATATTCCTCATAGCATAAAATTTTACCAAAGAAAGCATTTTAATCTTAATATATGTAACTAAATTTTCCACCAAAATTGATTTTTCATGCTATATCATCCTATGAATACAAAATAATATAATAACATAATTTCACTTGGTTATTGTTTATAGGAGTTCACCAATAGCCCCATAATATAATAAGTATTTGTAATATTGCCACAATATTATGAACATCATTACAAATTAGTAAGAACCTGCTAAGGGTCAGGACACATTAACCGACAGCGGGACCATACAGAGAGCATGTTTAGTATGGGATGGGAAGCCGTCCACCGTGGTTATGACGACGGCATCCTATACTAAACATGCTTTTTGCATGGGCCCATGGTCAGTCAATGTGTCTCAAGCCTTAATGTTACAGTGACTATAACTGTTTTATAGGAATGTTCTTTATTGAGAACCATATGAAGATTTAATGTTGTATCCCTCATTAGCACATTTAAATAAGTCAGAAACATGAAGTTTCCAAATATTTCAATCGTCTATTATTTCCCAAGAAGTTTATTCATCGTCTTGTTCTGCTTTCCGATTCTGATATCTGCATTTTCAGTTTTATCGTGTATAGTGTCAATCAATTCGTTTTGCACATCGATCTCTCTACCGAGGTCAGATCCGAGGCATTTCAGTCTGCCGATAGCTTGAGCCATTTGGTCTAAATTGTCATCTAACATTTTATTGATCCGTTGGCTGTCGGTGATGGGCTCAGCCATGGCTTGCTGGTCCATACCGCGGAGCCGTGTCGACGGGTGCACATCGAAGCGATCATCGGGAGTTATGTTATTGGACAGGGTATCAATAGTCTCCACCAATCTACTGCTACTTGGTCCTTGCAGACTGCGAGTATCGGGCGACATTTGACTACGAGGCGGCGTTTGGTCCGATTTACCAGACAGATAGTTTTTAAATCCGTAAAATACAGATTTGATACCGTTTAGATGTTTCTGGCTATAGTTAAGATTGGTGTTTATTTCGTCTAGTCTCTTGTTCGTGTTTTCGAGCGCATCGCGTTGACGCATGAGCTCTTCGGCGGTGGCGATGCCGATCTGTTCGGAGTCGCGAAGTAAGGCTATGCTTCTTGATGACGAATCCAAGGTTCGTTGTTCTATTTCTTGTTGCCGCTCCAACATGGTTTGCCTTTGTCGTTCAAGGTCTCCTAGGTGTCCGCCGTAGGTCGTAGCAGGTTTGGGTTGTGGCGCTGGGATCCTTGATCTGTAGCTGTTGACGAATGTGTCGTCGTCGACATCGTCATCCCCGAACAACTTATTGGAATTGATGTACGAATGCCCGGACATTGTACAATTTTGTCACTGAACACTTAACAGAATAAACAACTTATCTAATTTGACTGTAATGGGTTTTCTATAATAATTAACAAACAAATTTGTTCCTTCCGTCTTTGTTCACCGCCCCACTTTTTTCCCAATTTCCCACAATAATGACATGACGTGCGTGACGTGACGTCGACGATGATGTTTAGTTCTTCCTTTCGAAAAGGCAATGGTATCTAGCCTTTACAGCCGTTGTCTTCACTAGTTTTTCGTTTTTATTTTAACTCATTTCAACTCATTGAAATGCAAGGTGGTTCACAATCCCCGCGTTTTTGTGAACTTTACAGATACGCGGGAATATTAATCCGAATCAAACGGTAGCACCTTTTCTTATTTTTCACTATTACTTTATTGTTCTCTGTTGTGTTGTGCTATAATGTGCTGAAATTAGTTTTATAATGTGCCGTTATATGTGAAGAGCAATATAGTAAAAGTGAGAAATAAAGAAGGCGCTCCCGTTTGATTCGGATTGATCTTCGCGTAAAACTCTCTTGAACATTGGAATGTGAACAACTCTCGCATTTCAAGATTTAGGTATAAGGTTAGGTTAGTTTAGGTTTAAGTACAAAGAAAAATATAACTTATGACCAGGCTTTAAGGGCTAGTTCCCATTGCCTTTCCGAAACAATAAATTATAAAAAAAAAACACAAAAAAAATGTCATGTCAATGTCAGGAGAAATATTTCTCAGCTTTCTTTGCTTCTGCTTGATTTGAGAAATTCAAAGATTTCTCTTGTAAAATCACATCTATGTGAGACACCCGATTTCTAAACATTCAATATGATGGCTGGAAAAGGTACGCATGTATGAAATTTGCTTTCCATGCATCACATACAAAACAAACAAGGTAACCAATTCGTGGTCTCCTAAAACTTTACAGTTATGCCGGAGACCGAAGAGCAGAACAGAATAAGATTTCAAGTGGAGCTGGAGTTCGTCCAATGCCTTGCTAACCCGAATTATATCCACTGTAAGTACCATTGACTTGCACTACTGTATTACTTAGGCAGCTTTGAACCAAGTTAAGTTTCAACAGTATCTATTGCACCTATCAGGGTTCATATTTCTTAATTTGACAGTAACTAAAACACAGTCCTTCCAGCTTTGCCAGATTTTTTTTTCGGGCAAAGCAGGATTCGAAAACCTTTTGAGTAAAAAAGTGGGATTCTTTTGTCGAATGCGGGACGTAATTAAAAAAACGTAAATAATCAGTAGTTTTTTACTACTTATGCTTTTATCTGAGTTTCAAACTAAGTTTTCAATGATGTTGATGATAGATAGCCACAGAAAATGTATTTTAATGATTATAATTCTCTGAAGATTTAACTTCTTATAACCTCGCAACGCCCAGGCTTTTTCGACAAATTATTAGCTTACTACCAGTATGTCTTTAAATAGGTTCACTTTCATATGAGACTTATTTTCGAAAATGAGTCTTAATGCGCCTATCATATAGTACACTATTTAATATCATAATATAGTCATCATCATCATCTCAGCCGATGGACGTCCACTGCTGGACATAGGCCTCCCCCAAGGATCGCCATAACGACCGGTCCTGCGCTGCCGTCATCCAACGGGATCCCGCCGCCTTCACAAGGTCGTCGGTTCACCGTGTGCGGGGCCTACCCACGCTACGCTTTCCGGTACGCGGTCGCCACTCGAGAACTTTTCGGCCCCATCGGCCATCGGTTCTGCGAGCAATATGCCCCGACCACTGCCACTTTAATTTAGCAATTCTTTGGGCTATGTCAGTTACTCTGGTTCTTCTGCGGATCTCTTCATTTCTGATTCGATCTCGCAGGGAAAATCCGAGCATAGCCCTCTCCATTGCTCTTTGGGTGACTTTCAGCCTTTTTATGAGGCCTTGAGTGAACGACCACGTCTCTGTTCCATATGTCATCACTGGCAACACACACTGATCGAAGACTTTCGTTTTAACACTGCGGTATTTGGGACGTGAAGATACTACGTAGCTTCCCGAACGCTGTCCAACCGAGTTGGATTCGACGGTTGATCTCTTTCTCGAAGTTGGACCTACCTAACTGAATAGTTTGTCCCAGGTAAACATAATCGTCAACAACTTCGAGCGTCGAGTTTCCGATCATAACAGGAGTAGGTACAACATGGGCATTTGACATGATCTTCGTTTTGTCCATGTTCATCTTCAGACCAACTCGTTCGGAGGCTCTCTTAAGATCATCGAGCATTCGACTGAGCTCCTCCATAGTCTCCGCCATGATGACTATATCATCGGCAAACCGAAGGTGACTGATGTACTCGCCGTTTATATTGATGCCTAGCCTTTTCCAGTCCAGAACCTTGAAAACATCTTCCAGTGCAGCTGTGAACAGTTTCGGAGATATAACGTCTCCCTGCCTCAGACCTCGCTGCAGTAGGATAGGTTTCGAGTTCTGGTCCTGTAGTCAGACTGACATAGTGGCGTTTTTGTACAAGCATTTCAGCACTTCGATGTACCGGTAGTCTACTTGGCATCGCTGAAGAGACTGCAGTACAGCCCAAGTCTCGATCGAATCAAAGGCTTTCTCGTAGTCCACGTACGCCAAGCAGAGGGGCAGGTTATACTCTTCAGTCTTCTGTATAACTTGCCGAAGCGTATGTATGTGGTCTACGGTGCTAAAGCCTTTTCGGAAACCGGCCTGTTCGGGAGGCTGGAAATCGTCAAACCTGCGAGTGAGACGGTTCGTAATGACTCTCGAGAACAGCTTGTAGACATGGCTAAGAAGAGAAATGGGCCTATAGTTCTTCAACAGGGCATTATCGCCCTTTTTGAAGAAGAGCACCACTAGACTTCTGTTCCATGCCTGCGGCGTTTTACCCTCGAGTATGACGGAATCGAACAGCTTCTGAAGGGCCTTCCGGACCGGTTTTCCACCCGCCTTCAGAAGCTCGGCCGTAATCCTGTCATCACCCGGCGCCTTGTTGTTCTTTAACTGTTTGAGAGCCATACTAATCTCGTACAGGCTGACGTCCGGAATATCTTCCGTATAGTGCCGGGTCAATCTAGCTCTTGGGTCGTTTGCCAGATTTGTAGCGGGTCTTCGTGTTGATGTGTATAACTGTCCATAGAACTTCTCGACCTCTCTCAGAAGCTCAGGCTTGGACGATACGATTCTGCCATCTTCAGTCTTCAGCTTTGATAGCTGGCTTTGCCCAATAGACAGATCCCTTGCGAAAACCTTGGAGCCTTTGTTCCGCTCTATAGCCTCCTTAATACGCTCGGTGTTAAACCGGCGCAGGTCGCAAGTCACGGACTTTGAAATCTGCCTATCATATAGTACACTATTTAATATCATATGACACATTCAAATCGAGTGCCTTTGAAAAGGTGGTTGGGCATCTACTGCATGAAATTGGATTTCATCTTGGGCAAGTATCACAATAGAGCTGACCTTTCAAAAAGCATCTGGGCGTTACGAGGTTAAAGTTTTCTTTAATATTGTTGAAGAACTCTGCACAGGATAGCTCCAGATTGAATTGGATGAGTAATTCCCGAAAAGCGGGACTAAGCCTGTCCTGCACGGGACATTCAATTTTGGGCTAAAAATCGGGACGTCGTGCAACTCTGAGTCCTTCCCCCGTCAGATTGACTGCTAGTGAGCTAGCTTCTTCCAATATTAATTTACATATCGTCGGCTAAACTGTCAGCCCTCGTAACTCCATTAGATAAAATTTTACAATAGGCACAAAAAACGTCACCACGATAAATATAAAATGGTCACTAAGTCATATCGTTCAGTACTAAGCGGGGGGGACATACGTGGTTTGCTTCCAACAAAATGGAGTTACGTGGTATTCTATTTATCATTTTAAACTGTAACGGCTTTTTAAAAGGATTTAAGAGTTTTGCCACGAATGTGTTTGGAAATTAGTAATAAAATTGGATAAAAATGTCATTTGAAAAAGAAATGGAGTTATTCTGATATTTGAACTAGCAAGAACGCTATTTGAACTTTCAAATAGCTGGAGCTATGTAGTTTGGATTAGGTTCTAAAGTGTGGGTTTATTATTGATAAAAATGGCACAAGAGAGATTGAAATTGATATTTTGGAAAAAAAATGGGATTCATTCCGTTGACAACTGACACTAGGTCCATCGATCTCACTCTAATTAATGCTATGCCCTTTCTCTTTCGCATTTTCGATCTAACATATAAAGTAAATAAATTTTAGTATATATACTAAATCTATGATAGTGGTAAAAGGTGTAACTTGTTAAAGACCATAGCACAGTCTAAGAAAGAGTATCTATTACTACATACAGTACGGACACTCCCTGCCTCCCACCGACTTTACCTCAGCCCCTCTATTGCCCTCTGATTACCTCGGCAGTTACCAGTAGCATAAACTGACATGACAATTGACACGCTAGAATTCTGTTTCGCCTCTGCTGACATCATCTTGTCAATTTCTGTTTTTAACCGACTTCAAAAGGGAGGAGGTTTTTTGTAAGCAGTGTCCTGGGTGTGACCATAGTATCAAACCTTAAAATCATCATTATCAGCAGAAATAGTTTCTATACTAAATCAAACATTTTGACACAGTGACCCAAAGTTGATCTTGGCCTCTGACTGTATTGCGTTCATCTCTTCTTCATTGTGTAACATATTTTGACATAGTTTTAGCGCAACGTGGCTACCTCAAAGAGCAGACATTCATAAACTACCTGAGGTACCTACAATACTGGCGGGAGCCGGAGTTCGCGCGCTTCCTCAAGTACCCCATGTGTCTGCACTTCCTGGAGCTGCTGCAACACGAGGCCTTCAGAAGAGAATGTGTGTCTGCACAGGTGGGTGAATTATTCTGTATTGTATTGGTTGAACGGCCTCATTTTCCGCAGCTCGACTTCTCAGCCTCAGCCGCCTATTTTGCGTGCGATAATCTCCTATATTGTTACATTAGTATCAGTCTTGTAAAACTCTTGATATGTTTGTGCATGATAAGTGATAACTAAATTGTAATAGGTAGGAGAAAACTGGTTACGTCTTAACCAACCTTTCAAATGGGTGTTTACATTTGGGTAAAAACAAACAAAGTGTTAGAAATTATTGCTTTTATCTATAGACGACCTGGTTGTTGTAATGGTTACCACGCCAGACTGCCAAACCAGGGTCCTGGGTTCGAATCCCAGTTCGGTCATGGATGTTACATGTTTGTGCCGTTGTTGTATGGTTCCCATAACAAAAAGCCACAGGGCTTACTTGGGATCATTACAATGTATGTGCCTGTGAGAGTTATTTAGTTATTTATTTATCTTAATTCAGTTAAAACTCACTTGGAACCAACACCTGGACCAGATTGTGCGAAAGGCAAAAATAGGACTAGGGACATGCTGCCGCTTAGCGGGCTCCAGATGGGGCCTGAAACCGAGTTCGGTTATGTGGATCTACACTGCGATAGTGAGGCCTATGGTATCCTACTGCAGTGTAGCTTGGCCTAAAAAAACCGAACAAGCGAAGTGTGTAAACACCCTAAATAGCCTACAAGGATTAGTATGCAGAATAGCAACAGGGGCAATGAAATCTACACCCACGGCTGCTATGGAGGCAATATTAGGTTTGCCTCCACTACACATCCATGTGCAGAAAGAGGCAAAAATTGCAATGCTCCGAGCCTTGGAACGAGGAGATTCCAAATAGAAGACCTCTGTTATGAGAAGGTTACATGAAACTCTCTTAACAATTCATAACATTGTATGCCGAAAGACACCATGATCAAAGAATATAACTTTAACAGGTTATACAAGGTAATCCTACCCCAAAGAGAGGACTGGAACGGGAATACCCCACAATCCTTCAGCGCTGGAGACGTCGTCTGGTTTACAGATGGCTCCAGGAAGGACAACCGTGCTGGAGCTGGAGTATGTGGCGGCAATCGAAAGATTAAAAAGGCGATTCACCTTGGACAGCATGCCACAGTATTCCAGACTGAAATGTACGCTATCATAGATTGCGTACATGAGAATCTACATAGATACCCAAAGGGGAAACATATTGTTATTTTATCAGATAGCCAGGCTGCTCTGAAAGCGCTAGGATCTGACGAAATAGAGTCGAAGCTGACATTGGAATGTACCCGAGCACTCAACCAGCAAGGACTGACAAACTCTGTCACCCTAGGCTGGGTGCCTGGACACTGCGGTATTGATGGAAATGAGGCTGCTGACGAGCTGGCACGAAGAGGGGCGGAAGAGGACGCCATAGGCCCCGAGCCTTACTGCGGCATCTCTCGCAACACCTCTAGACGTGTGCTAAAGGAATGAGCCGTGGACCAAAGCCGTAAGCTCTGCTCGGATAAACCAGGACTGAGGCATGCGAAAGAACTTGTGACCGGCTTTACAAACAGACATACCTCAGATGCCATCAATTCAAACCGCAACGATTAAGGCTCTTAGTACGAGCCTTAACAGGACACTGCAAGTTAAACAAACACCTACACAGAAAGGGGCTTGTAGATTCACCCACTTGCAGATTTTGCTGTGAAGCAGAGGAAACGCCCAAACATCTCCTCTGCAAATGCGAAGTGCTCATTCACAGCAGGAGTCGCCATCTAGGTGGATACATAATAACACCTACTGACATTAGGGACCTTCCCTCCAAAAGCATAACACGGTTCATGAAGTCCGTGGGCCTAGGAAATGACCTTTAGGTCTAGGGTGCCAGCTAAAATAGATCTATCCAGGTCGCAGTAGCTATTTGGTCATTGACCAAGCCCTTATAACCAAATAATAATAATAATAATATCTTAATTCAGCTTGAAATTGTAGTTTGATCAAACATTAGCCCTTTCATCAACATCCCTAAGATTTAAGAAGATAACAAACTGAGTTTTATTCCAACTTCATTTACCAGGGGTTCCCATCGTAGGCAAGCGAAAGCCTGCTTGTTTCTAGGGAAACCAGTTTATGGTCGATTAAAGTTACTGTTTATTAATGGTGTGTGACTGTAATCCTAGTGTGTAAAATTGTGGTGTGGAAGTAAGAAGAGTACCCAGTGAGCTCATTAAAAATATGATGTAAGAATTTTCTAGCAGTGAGCCATATGGCATGGTGATAAGCACGTATGTGAAGAAATCAGTCCTATGACGTGCTATTATCATATAGAATTCATTTATATTCTTCAGGTGTGTAAATTCATGGACGACCAAGCGATCCTGCTCTGGCAGCACTACACGCGGCGGCGCACGCGCACGCTGCAGCCGCCTGACGCGCCCGCACCGCCCGCGCCCCCCGCCCCGCCCGCGCAAGGCGCGCCTCGACAGCAACCATAGTCATGGTAACCATTTATAATTAGTTCATCTTCTGTTCATGTGCTTAGACAATATAACCACAGTATTACTATAAGCCTTACAGTAGGGCAACGCTCTTGATGCGGGCGATGCCGCCGCCCCCAGCCGCCCCCCGCCGCCGAGCCCGTGTACTTAAGCTATCATGCGCAGATATGCAAGGCAAACCCGACACCTTTATACAGATCTCGTGATGCGACCACCCCGCCCGCTTCCCCGCAAAGCCCCCTCTGTTGCTCTTCGCAAGTTCATCCGTTACCGTACTGTAAGGACTATATGCTGTGATATAACTATGGACGAGTTACGCGTGTTATTCTACTAACAAACTTTTCTGCTACTTGCGGGGGACGAGGTAGCATGAAATCCGCAACTTATCCAAAGTTGTATATTCCTTTTCTTTAGATTCGAATTTGGATTGTTTAAAATAGTCTCGTGTGGACACCAAACGTGAATATATATAGAAGTTATTGTTCCGCAATTATAGGCTGTCTCGTTTAGTCATATGGTATAAAATTTTATGTAAATGCACATGATTTATTGGTCTTGTAACGTGGCAGAGGGGAAATGCTACCACAACGCTGGTCCCTGGTTATATTGTCTAAGGTTATGTGTACATAAGTTATGTCAGTTGCGTACTGTGATGTCGGTTTTACTTTAGATGCGGAGCGTCATTTGATATGTATGACCTCTTTCGATTTTAAATGATTTTATTAAACTTCGAAGCTGTCTAACTAACCAAGGAATCTTGTAATCTTATATTCGCCCACTTCCAGTCAACCGAATACCGAGTTGTACACACATGTATAGTTCTTAAAACAATACAATATTATTATCTTCTAGTTATTGAAACTTCAGAAGTTAAATAACATATTATTTCGTAGACTCTTTTATATAAGGTGTAACTAAATTAGGTGAAACTATTTTAAGGGGATGATCAGACCATCAAACTGAACAACTTTCTCTATGGGACTAATATCGAAATCGCGAAAAAAAAATCTGCTGTCCCATACATTTAGGTCGAGTAGGTTTGTATGGAACAGATGATTTTTTTTCCCGATTTCGATATTGGTCCCATAGAGAAAATTGTTCAGTTTGATGGTCTGATCATCCCCGTAAAATAGTTTCAGCTAGTTTTGTTAGACCTTATACAACGTGTTAATGAATTAACGCAAAACTAGAAAATAGTTTGTTTAGAATCGAGAGCAGAATCGAATTATAATGGTTTCAACATAGGTATTTTTTTTTCAAAATATTAAATAATTTGTTTTTGAAATTTAAAATTTATTGAACCCGATGTCAACTCATCGCACAGGCACACTCACCGTACTCACTACCAAGACAAGCTTCTTAAAATGTATCCATGAGTACGTTAGCGCTTTCATTCATTGCTGAAATGATAACAAATAATTTTTGCCTCAAAACTTTAAATGCGAATAACTTTAAATTTTAAGTATCAAAATAATGAAATTATTGTTTCAATCTTATGATTTTGTTCTAAATCAGTTGGGTTGTATGAGGTTTTGCGTTAATTCATTAACACGTTGTATACTACGCATAAATGAGAAATGAGCTACATAATATGTGTAAAATGACGTTCGGCAGCTTGGTTGTGTAAAATTTTAATTTCCAAACCAAATTAACTTTTGTAACTTGTAGTTTTAGAGTGGCTTGCACCAGCAAATATTTAGACTTGAATGTCGCTCGCTCTGTATCACACACTGCTCATACTAACGACAGTGTCAGCATCATAAATAAACATGTTTTAGTGTAAGCTACCCGCATTTCTCATAAAAAATCGAGATGTTTTGGAAGTTCCAATCAACATAACATACACAACTTCATGAACATTGGTTCAGAGACTGAATTCATATTTATATTACTGTATATAAGTACTTTATAAGTAAATAGTTGTAAGGTAAATTGTGATAATAAAGATGTTTTCTAAGATATTATATGTATTTTTATGTAATTTAACAAGTCTTCCTAGTTTAGTAGTACCTATTTAGTAGTTTGTAGTTATTATAACACATACATATTAAATCAAAACTTCATAACAATGGCACACCCTGACAAACGAGAAAAATAGCATAGGTATAATGTAATGTAACCATGCAAAATTGATGGTCCATCTACAGGGTGTTGGGGCAAATAGTTGCATTACTTAAAGAAGTGATTGTACCCATGACACTGAAAATCTTTCCCTAAGCAATCTAAAGGAAATTCGTTAGAAAAATTTTTTTACGTCCCATACTAAATGCAATCAGCTGATTGAACTTTTGTATAAAAAGTCGACATTTTTTTTTCTCGAATTTCCTATAGGTTTCTGATGGAAAGTTGTTCACTATCATGGATACAGTTACCCCTTAAAGTAATGCAACTGTTTAACCTAACACCCTGTATACACATCATCATCATAGTCATTTTCATCTAAAACAGATGATGTTTATAATCAATTGAATTAAATTTTTATAACACTTATTAACTTTTAGATTATATTTTATTGCTGGTTATGAATCGATATTCCTGTATGAGATTGTTTTATCATAGTAGGAGTAACTAATTGAAACAGCTTTGAAGTCATTTGCCACTGAATGGGCAGCGGCCAGCAGCGCGCGGCATTTTACCTAGCATATTGAACTTTATCTACAGTGAGATAAGATAAAATGTTTGTCGAGGTGACAGAACGCAGCCACGCAGCGGCGGTTGAACTCTCACTTTATCCCATTAATTGAAATTGTATCTAACCTCACTGCAGATACAGTTCAATATGCTAGGCAAAATATCGCGCGCTGCCGGTCGCTGCTCTTTCAATGGGAATTGACTGAATATGAATATTTGATCACGCATAATAAGTAATCTTAATAAATTAGGTAGTGAACGGTTTAGGACGACGGTGCCGTCTGCCCATGCACAGGACGCGTAGAGTGCAATAGTAAAGTAGTTCCACTGCACTTATCATGCTGAACCCCATACAAAGTCCGAGCAAACCGCCGGTGTTCGCTGAAAAAAGGTTAAGAAAGTAAAAATAACTGAAGAAGCAATACTTCCTTCATATTCAAAAGCTATTATAGTTCGAATCACGTAAAAAGTACACTGCCTACGGTCAAATTGCGTAATGCGCAGCAAACGACCGGTATAAAGGGTGTAAAGGACAGACCTCCGCAAATTTAAAAACTCAAACTGAAACTCATCAAACTGAACTTTCATTGTGGAAGCTCAGGAAACGTGAAAAAAAACGGAGGTCACATACATTTGAGCCGAGTAGGTACAGCTGTTTTGTATGAAACAGCCGATTTTTTTCGCGTTTCCTGAGGTGGGCTCCATAGTGAAAGATGTTCAGTTAAAAGCTAGCTAAAGTACTGGAAAAACTAGAGTTCCAGTACTTTAGATCAGTCTCCTTCCGATGGCACCTCATTTACTTCCTAAACAGAAAGATGGAAAAAGTTATACCAAAAATCATAATGGAAAAGGCACTTGGCGGCGTTGAATTAACCGCTGTGTAAACATACACTGTGGCGTGTGGTGGCCGCTGTAGGAATAGCCCCAACCTCATTCTAACCGAGGTGTCGTAAAAGGCGACTAAGGTAGTTTTTGGCGGAAGTGATTAAACCCTCTACAATCTTAGTGTTTTTTTTTCCTTCCGAAATGGGGATGCAGACCTCTTAGCATTGGCTTGCAATCTGCATAGGAGAAGGAAACTCCGAAATAAAATCCCGGAAGTGGTGTCTCCGTAAGGCGCGAGTAGGATCCTATCCGAAATAAGCGGCAGATGCCTGCACCCGAACTGGCTCCCCACGTAGTGACTTGTCACTCCTGGGGGCCCAGCCAGCAAGGTCGAGAGGGTATTATAGGTGCTGGGCAAGCCTATACTATCAAAGCGCGTCCCAGGCGATGCAGCGTCTGTGGAGAGGACACTTCACCCACAAGCCAAGCTATGTGGAAAAAAACACGGGGAGTGGCAGTCACCGGTTATAAGCCCGCATTGATAGGCGTAATTGCGGGCGCCAGGGGTCATTCTCGACAGTGGGAGGATCCATCGAAGATCCACTGACCAGTTACCGCCCGCTGTAATCTGGGCAGCCCCCGGACAATTAGGTACTGGTCCGCCTCAGCGTCGGTCTGTTCCCGTAGGGTGTAGGGAGCATAAGGGTGAACCGAAGAAATCGGCACTGTAAATTAGACACCTGTGAATACAAAGGAACAAACAAAAAACTTTGCTCTCGTTCCCATACGTTTTGCAACCTGGAACGTCAGAACAATGCGGACAGGCTTCCAGGACACCGATGGAAGCATCAATTGCGATCAAGATCTTCGCAAAACCGCCGTCATTGATGGCGAGCTGTTAAAGTTGGGTGTTTCTATAGCGGCCCTCCAGGAGACAAGGTTGCCAGACGAGGGTCGTGTACGTGAAGAACACTATACCTTCTTCTGGAAGGGTAAGCCGGGCTCTGAAAAGCGTGAACATGGCGTTGGGTTCGCTGTTCGAAACGACCTCCTAAGGACTACAGAGTCTCCTCAAGGGGTATCAGAACGCCTCATGACATTGCGTGTGTCCACTGTAAGTGGCTTCATAACTTTAGTGTCAGCTTACGCCCCAACACTGATGTCGTCATCCGAAGCCAAGGATCAGTTCTATGACGAGCTAAATGAAGTGGTCCACGATGTGCGCCCCACTGATCGGTTGCTGATTCTGGGTGACTTCAATGCTCGCGTAGGTCAAGATACCACCTCTTGGCCAGACTGCCTTGGTAACCACGGTATTGGAAACATGAACGAGAACGGACAACGTCTCCTAGAGTTCTGTTCGAAGAACCTACTGTGCGTTACCAATACTTATTTCAAAGGCAAGACGATGCGTAAAGTTTCCTGGAGACACCCGCGTTCAGGGCACTGGCATCAGCTGGATTTCGTTTTAACAAGGAGGAAAAACCTCCGTGATATTCTCCACACAAGATCCTACCATAGCCCAGAATGCGACAGTGACCACTCTCTAGTAGCAGCTGCGGTGCGTCTTGTCCCCAAGAAGATTCATTTCTCTAAGCCTCCTGGAAAAAAGAAGATTGATGTATCTAAAATGAGGATACAGGATAACATGAATATTTTTGGCGACGTGGCGCACAAGGAGATTGCCTCGTGGAGCGTGGACGCATCTATAGAAGAGGAGTGGGCTAAGTTAAAACTTCTCCTCACTAAAACGGCTGGCGAGGTCTTTGGATACCGAACAGCAAAGACGAGGGATTGGTTTGCAGAAAACCAAGAACACCTACTTCCTTTAATAAACACAAAGCGTCTAGCAGCTTTGAACTACCATACAAACCCGTGTGTTAAAACGCGGGACGAACTCAGTAGAGCAAAGGCGGCTATTCAACGTAGTGCTCGGTACTATGCAAACCTGTACTGGTCCGACCTCTGCAAAAGTGTTGAAGCATGCGCGGCTACGGGTAATTTGTGCGGTATGTACGCTGGTATCAAAAAGGCTGTTGGTCCCATACCAAAGAAGACAGCACCTCTCAAAGAATCAAACGGATCAATCATCACCGACAACAGCCGTCGGCTCCGTCGATGGGTGGAACATTACAGCGGGCTCTACTCTTCTCCTGTTAATATTAGCTCGGAAGCAGTACATGAAATTCCCAAGCTACCAGTCTGGAGCGAGTTAGATGAGCTGCCAACCATAGCGGAGCTGCATAAAGCTGTAAAACAGCTAAAAGGCGGTAAAAGTCCCGGTGAGGATGGAATCCTCACAGAGATCATCAAAGCCAGGTGCATTTTGGTGACTTTGCATAATTTTCTCGGCAAATGTTGGGAAAAAGAAACTGTCCCTCAGGATATGCGCAATGCTAACATCATCACTTTATATAAGGGAAAAGGTGACCGCGGCGACTGCAACTGCTACCGTGGAATTTCCCTGCTCAGCATCGTTGGTAAGTTGTTTGCAAGAGTAATTCTTAGCAAACTGCAGAAGCTTGCTGAGCGCGTGTACCCTGAGTCTCAATGCGGGTTTAGGGCTCAGCGGTCCACAGTAGACATGATTTTCACACTTCGGCAATTGCAGGAGAAGTGTAGGGAACAGAACACTCCCTTGTTGATCGCGTTCGTCGACCTAAATAAGGCCTTCGATACCGTCAGCAGGGAGGGTCTTTACATAGCCCTTGACAAAATAGGTTGCCCACCCAAATTGCTGAGGATGGTAAAGTCATTCCATGAGGGTATGAAGGGATCGGTTGTTTTCGATGGCGAGACATCTGAAGCGTTTGAAATGAGGAGAGGTGTGCGCCAGGGTTGCGTCTTGGCTCCTACTTTGTTTGGCATCTTTTTTTCACTTATTTTCAAAACTGCTTTCGGTGAAGCCAAACAAGGTATTCATCTACACACAAGGACTGATGGGAAACTATTTAACATCTCCTTACTGAAATCCAAGCGAAATCGCGAGGATCTATACTTGGACAGTCTTTTGTTCGCTGACGACGCAGCTTTTGTCGCCGACACTCCTCAAGAACTTCAGCGTCTTATCGACAAATTTTCCAGAGGATGCGCACTTTTTTCTATGTCGATAAATGCTAAGAAGACAGTAGTTTTGGCGCAGGGTTGTAGTTCGATTCCAGTTATTCTACTGGAGAACACACCGCTGGAGGTGGTTAACAGGTTTTGTTATCTGGGGTCTACAGTGTCTGAGAATCTCTCCAACGATGGAGAGATCGGCACTCGTATCGGTAGAGCTGCTACGACGTTCGGTAAGCTAAGTGCAAGAGTGTGGAACAACAAACATCTAACAGTTAAAACCAAGATGAACGTGTATCAGGCATGCATCTTAAGCACACTTTTGTACGGTGCGGAGACCTGGACGTCGTACGCAAAACAGGAGGGACGTGTTAACCTTTTCCACATGCGCTGTCTTCGAGGCATTCTTGGCATAACCTGGAGGGATCGAGTGACAAACGAGAAAGTGCTAGAAATGGCGCAGCTGCCCAGCGTAACGGCAATTCTCAAACAGAGACGTCTACGGTGGCTGGGGCACGTGCATCGCATGGATCACTCTCGTTTGCCGCGTCAAGTTCTTCTAGGTGAAGTAGCGCATGCCAAGAGAAATGTCGGGAGACCACGTCTCCGATTCAAGGACTGCGTAAAGCGAGACATGCCCACATTCTCAATCGACACCAGCGGCTGGGAGGATCTCGCTGAGAACCGCGACTTGTGGAGGACACATTTAGCGGAAGGAAGAGCTGTTCACGACAGGGCCTGGTTTGCTTCCTTGGCTGAAAAGCGAGAAAAGAGGCATGATCGGCTAGCAAACCCAACTGACACAGCAAACTCAAATTTCACTTGCCGTATATGCGGCCGTACCTGTCGCTCTCGTATCGGGCTTTATAGTCACGAGCGTAAGTGCCGCCAAGACGCTGCTTAAATCATCTTTCAAAGATGGAAAGGCCAATGATGATGATGAAACATACACTAGAATCAATTTCGTTCGCCTAAGAAATAGGTGCATAATTTTACGGTCGGATCTCGGTCCATTACACCCTGTATTTGATGGTACGAGGTAAGTACGAGGTGGTGCGAGGTTTTGTACAATAGACATTACTTTTATCTTATTGATAATATAACTAAAGGATTTGCATGAAAAGTTTCAAGATTTTTTTATTACAATTAAACTCACATAAAAATTCCGTAAGTCCAAATATTTCGCCCTTCGTAAACCTCATGAAAGTACTATCCTCGAAGTAAAAGTGTATCAGTAGTATGTTTTTCCTGAAAGGAAATCATTATTATATTATGCACTAGCGACTCGCCCCGGCTTCGCACGGATGCAATGCTGATATATAAACCTTCTTCTTGAATCTCTCTATCTATTAGAAAAAACCGCATCAAAATCCGTTGCGTAGTTTTACAGATCTAAGCATACATAGGGACAGACAGACAGACAGCGGGAAGCGACGGTGTTTTATACTATGTAGTGATGAGTGTGACTCTGAATCATGGGGAATCCTGCATAAGCGGGAAATCGAAAAATCGAAATGGGAAACAAAAAAATTTTTTGTTTATTTGTTACGCAATAACTTCTTCTGAAGAATTAACCCCCGAGTTGGTCCCATTTTATTTTAATTTGGTGAAGATCTGATGACCTACACAACAGAACTCAAAAGTTCATAGCAAATCATCGGCGATTAAAACATTTGCTTCGTATCAAAGTACCCCATGCGTGTATAGTTGGGATCCGACTCGAACTAATATATTATCATCATCATCATCAGCCTATAAACGTCCTACTGCAGGGCACAGGCCTACCCTCAAGGAGGGTAGGCCTCAAGGGTGTAGTATATGGGCATTAGTCCACCACGCGTGCCCAATGCGGATTGGTAGAATTTACATACACATTAAAATTTCTTCTTCAGTGTATGCAGGTTTCCTCACGATGTTTTCCTTTACCGTTTCAGAGCAGTCGGTATTACGTACATAAGTTAGAAAAACTCATTGGTACATGGCATGTTGTCCGTGCGGATTCGAACCCGGACCCCCATAATGGGGTGTGCCATACCTCTCCGCGTCGCTCAACGCGTCACCGACGCTCGCACTCGACCTATCGCACCGACGACGCTATTATAACCACTGAAAATCGTGAAATAAAAAATGTGTAACAAAAAATTATAAAAGTGTTAAAACCGACTTCAAAACTAAAAAGAAAAGGAAAAAAAAATATTGCAGCCAATGTCTCTTACTTTCGCATCTATCAGAACATTACTTTGTCTTATCGGAGTAGTGTCAAGCCGGTATGATTTGCAACTGGGGTTGAAGCAAGATTTTGGACTTGGCTTGACACCTATTTTTTTTAGTTTTAAAGACGGTTTTAATTTTTTTCGTATCTTGAAAGAAATATTAAGATCGGTTTAGTTTTGGAGGAGGAAACAGGGGAATTCGAAATCGTGATTTCATCCATTTTATGTAGGTAACTAACACTTAGTATAGTCACTTTCACCCTGGTAGCTCGGTTGCTCGGGAACAGCGCGACATCAATAGATCTGTTAAAAACTCTAATAAAATAAAATATAGTAGGGATAATTACGTGTAATATTCAGGTGTCTTGTTGTCCATCTTGGCAAATCCCTCGACAAGCTTTTTGGTGAGTGGTGAGGAGCTAACTCGCTCCAAATAAGAGATCTCTGTGCAGGCGGGCAGGCATTCATCGCAGACTCTCTCTTTACCTTCTTTGAAATTTATTAATTTATTTATTATATTTATTAATTACATGTATGTAAAGGAACAATTCACAATAATTATGATAAAATAGTACGGCGACGACCCGGTTGGTGTAATGGTTACCACGCACGCCGGACTGCTGCGGATGTTACATGTTACATGGTGCCCATAACAAAAAGCCTAAGGCTTAATTTGGGATCATTACAATGTATGTGTCTTCGAGCGTTATTTAGTTTGTAATAATAATAGGTTAGTAAGTATAATCACTTAATCACACCTTGCATACTTTGCTGTCATTTCATAGAAATGGGAAAAACTGACAAGAAGAGGTAGGCAATGTAAGATACTAAATGAGTGCGAGTGAGGCAGTTCTTTACCTCCGGTTGCCAAGAGGCCTTTACCTCACATACAAAATTGGTGGGGGGCATGGGAGTGTCCATACTGTATAATATAGTACTAGATACTCTATCTTATACTGTGGTATAATAACAATAATGTCAGTTTGTTCGAATGATTTCAGGTTTTCCGTTCATTGTATATTGCCGTATAGTGTTATTTTTTTCATCATGTTATCATTATCATCATCATCCACAGCCCGAATCCACCCACTGCTGAATATAGGCACACTCTGGACACTTCATACAAACGGGATCGTACTGACTAGAAGAGGTTAGCACATATACGTGGTGTAAGTGCGAGTGAGAGAGGAATACGCTTCTGCTTTACCGGGGTGTGGGAGCACCACCCAGAGGATGTGAGGTCAAAATTCGTAGGGGGCAGGGAGTCTCGAGTGGTGTACGTAGATATTAAAATACTCTTTCTTATATTGTGGTATAGACCTCTCATTTATTCATGCCACACTCCTCTGTCCTGAGGTAGTCTCATCCATCTAGTCTTTTATTCCGGGGTTATTGGGGAAGTCCAATGAAAAGTGCAGCGAAGCGAATGAAATTACTTTTAATTTTTGTCGTAAATAATTTTAGCTTCGAGCTGGTTCGTCGATTTTATGTGACGGATTATTCCATATTAGCTATTAAATAATTAAATCCTTCTTACCTTTTGTCAAGTTCTTCCACATGTTAGAATAACACTTGGCATCCACCTTCCCACAAACTCTTGTGGTTCTGTTCTCTGTTAACAATGTTTTTTATTTACGTTACATAATTTTCATCCTCAACAACTACAACTAAAATTATCACCTAAGTATTTGAATTTAAATTTATTTAAAGGTTTTCTAACGATACGTCTACAATTTTCACATATAGTATAATAGTTTAGGCATAGTTAGTACTTGGTGTGGAGTATGTAATTATCGTACTTACTGGGCATGTAATAGAGTACACATGTGCACAAATCCAACATCACTCTTGCTTCGCACTCCATTTCACAATTTCTCAACGTGTAAGTTCTGTGATAATAATGCGAGTTATTATTATTACGCTAAATGAAACTTATGTTTTTTTTTCAATAATAATGACTGGAACAAACTTAAATTTAACTCTCATATCAAATCAGCCCACATCAACCCAATGCTGGCTATAGTCCTTTTTTTATTGCTCACGGTCCTTTGCTAATCTGATTCATTTCTGTCCCGCAACCCTTACAATGTCGACCGACCGACTTATTCTCCCCCCTTGGCTACCATTTCGAAACTGCGTTGGTCCACCGGCCGGCCCGTCATATCCATACAATATCAAAATGATGTAAGCCATAGAGGTAGGCGTAACTCGTGTCAACGCCCCGTGACGCTCTACGATGTAAGCTAAGGTAGCATCAGTATTGGCCGTTCTGGAATTATCAGCATCATAGAGGTAGCCGTAATTCGTGTCAACGCCCCGAGTATCAGCATTATAAAACGCTTTACCATAGCACCATCTTATAGATGATACTTAAGAATTAAAAGTGCGCGTATTGAACTGAGAGTTGTCGAGAAGTTTGATGAGCGATACCTCTGTGATATACAAACCTTACCTAAAGAAAACCAAATTCTTCTCATTAGAGAACAAGCACAGCCTCTTTTGGACGTCTATGGACCTGAGCTCAGGCTGTGCGTCCAATATCCTGGGCAGTATCGCGACGCGCGCCTCAATACCAGGCCCGTAGATCTCTCCCAGGTTCGCTATCTTTGGAGTTTCCGTCGGGTTGTGCATCAGGATCTATTACACGGACAACACCGTATTAACTAACTGACGTACGGGCCTAAGTGACAATAGCTCATTTTGTAATAATTGCCATGCCAGTCTTTACGGTAATCATTAGAATATAAATACATATGGGAAAACCAGTAGCACGGCTAGCATGCCACCGACAAATAGAGAAAAAGTCTAACAAAAAGTTGTTATACGTAAAATAACAAAGATGAGGAGAAGAGAAAAGCACATTTCGATTTTTATCGTTTTCTCGGGGATGGCAAGGCCTACAGGGGATAACATGAAAAGATAAGACTTGTGGACTAGACCTAAAATCCGAGGTTGCATCGTGCCTCATGCCTCGTTGTAAACTCTTGGATCTCGCCTATTTTGGTTATATTTGATGTTTCTTTCAGATTCTGTACAAGTTTTCCATTTGGTTATAAGGGATTATCATTCTATTTTATTGCCCGTTTACTAAATCAAGAAATTTTCTTAATATTGGAACAAGGTTTTTTCGCTTCACATCGCTGTTTTTATAAGGTTATCCCTTATTCCCATAGTCCCGTGTACTGGTCAGTGTTAGGTTGAGATGTTAGTGTGTTTTTCCTTAGGCAATGATGTCTCTTGTAAGATCAGGCACTTACTTTAAAACCTGCACTTTTTGTGGAGGAGCAGTAGTATTCATCGATATTAGCATCGATGGCCAGAGTGAGGCCGTGGTTTGTGCCGACTCCTGCGCAGCATGTACAAGGTGTAAATAAAGTGTAATTAATGTAAATAAATGTTGATATTCAATGCTTCACTTGCATTTTATCATACTGTCACTGGATAATTTGTTTTTTACTACATTAATTTGTACTTTAGTACATTAATATCGTTGTTTCTCCTAAAGCAACATTTAAATGTTCACCATGAAATTTCAACATTCGTCTAGAATCTAGAAGAATGTTAAAATTTCATGTTGAACATATAAATTAAAGATCTAGAATCTAGATCTTTAAAACATCATTTTTTGCTTCCACTTTTGCGTAAATAAGGGTTGAAATGACACCGGGTTCTACTTCACACTTCACCACGAGCCGGCCTAGTATGTGATGGTAGAATCAAGTTATTAATCATAATCAACTTGCAGTATCTTTAAGTATTCTAGCGTGATACTTGCTTCTAAATGTTAGATGAGTTTTCTTTTGATAGACCTTACCTTTAGGCTTCCAAGGGAATCCATCAGGAGGAGCATCTGGTGGGTACCCACCCTCGGGCGTCCAGTCCACGGCGGGCGAAGGGAAAGTTATGTTCAAATCGTTCAAATTCTTCCTGTAAACATTTAGGTATTTCGTTTTTAAAATATTAATACCTATTAAAGGCTTTTTTATTTTTGGCTTGCGCTTGAAATTTCCAATAGGCTTTATCTAATAGAAACTTTAGAACCTAGAATAGAACCTATTGCCCATTCGCATAAGCTCAAGTTACTGGTGACGACTGGACGACAACAAAAACTGGACAATTTGTACCATTCGGTCCCTTGTGGTGACGAGGCCAGTACTCATCATTAGCCTATATATGTCACACTGCAGGGCACAGGTGTATGGGTGTTAGTCGCAATTTTCATCGTGGATGCAACGATTAGTAATTTTGTTTTTTAGAGATTATACTGACATATTTAGTTGTTAAGCTTACGGATTGCGGAACATATTGTTTCGATGGACGACATTGAAAGTGCAACAGAGTCCTTCGTCAGTTAGTTGAGCGTTGAACAGGTCCTGGCAGCTGGTCTCTGCTGAGTTCCACTTGCACCTGATCAGCATTTCACTGCAAGCTTGCGTCACCTTGAAGTTAACTATTTTATTAACTTTTATAACGTCTCACATGCCTCCTCTAAGGTGTTGTTATACAGAAGAGACGTGTGGCGGTGGCGGATTGTCAAAGTAACTCCAATATAAACCTAATAGTACGTAGCATAGCGTCGTTTTTGTCGTAAAGGAAACTCGCACCCGCGCCACCAGGTGACGTCGTCGCCTGGAGGCGCGGGCATAATTCTCCACGCCACTATAAGGTTTGTATTGCTGCACCCCGCCATATCCGCGCCACGTCACTTCTATATAAACCGCGCCTAAAAAATAAGTATGAGAGGGTGTGTGGATTAGTGGCAATAAATTAGTGGTCAACTTGCCTTCCAAGCCGCTTCTGACCTTAATCAAATAATAAAATAATAATTTCAAAATTCATTTTAGTCAACAATTAAGCGTAAAGTAAGATTATTTTTAACGGTTACATTATTATACTATAAATCAAACATTTTGACCACTGCATCTGACCCCACCTCTGGTCGTATCGGTCTCACATTCCATCAGACGAGAGGGCAAGGACGAGAGAGTGAATCTGTGTTTAGCGATGCACTCTCTCGTCCAATCAAAATATCCTGCAAATACCCGACTGCTTTTCTGTAAAGATTTAGCAGTCGCCGATGTCGAAATCCGCTAGGATTCCACCATTTTGAAAAAAAACATTTTCACCGGCAAATAATTCTTTAAACATTTTTTTTTATTTAAAAACGATGTAACACTTTTAAAGTTTAAAGCGCCTTAAACAAAAAGATCTCATTACGAATCTAAACAGAAAATTGTGTAGGAGTAGAATGAAATGTTTGCTGGTCTTGAGTAAAGTTGTACTAACATTAATTAGAAAAGAGCGGGTGTGGTCCCAGTCAGCACTCTCGGCGAATTCGTTCTCAAATATATCAGCGTCGTTTTGTGTCGAGCACAGGCTCTGCAGCAGCTTTCTGTCTACATGATCACTGAAATTACATTACCATTAAAACTTAAATGCACTAAAAGGAAGCCCAATATTAATTGAAAATTCTTCTTTCATTTTTATAATACTTTTTATCTGTTGATATCGTTTCACTGTTGATGGTGACTTCAAGCATTGTGGCTATTTTAACACAAAACAAAAGAAACCAAAAATCCCTTCCTGAGTATCATTGAAACGGCTAAGCCAATTTACAACAAACATGGCTAAGAATTCTTAGAAAGAATCTCTCACACAAACAATCCTGATTTCAAACACTATCCAAAAAGAGTGAGATAACGCTACTTTTTGTTTAAGCAATTTATTAAAAAGATGCTGATCGAAACGATCGAAATCCTTTGCCAAAGCGAGAGACGTGTTCTGGATTGCTGTCGCCCGACAGCCATCGAGAGCCATCCTTAGTTATAAAAAATAAAATGAGATATAGCTTGAGAAAAGATCACATTACCCAGAAGCAATATAACGTTCTGCAACTGACTTCTTAGCTTGGTTCACGTTGCAAATAGTAAGGGCCGGAAACGGTAGATTGTACAATGGCATATTCTCTGGGTTTATTGTCACAATCATCGGAGTTTTGCTCCACTTCGAATAGACTTGCATTATGGAGAATCCCGCGCAGACGACTGAGCAGCCAAACGCAGCCATCCAGAAGAACCTGTTGATAGTTCTACCAGTAGTTACATTGAAGGCTTTGTTTTTAATTACAAATGAAGGAATACCTTTCGAACCAAGTCAGCTTCTTTTCTCCGATGTATCGGAGACCGTGTAGGGTTGATGTCAGTAAGTACTCTCTAAGGTCTTTACGGAAGACGGTGGGGTCGCAGCCTGGTATTGCCGATTGAGGTGGCCTTTCCTGTTTGATGATTATTCCCTTAAATATCTTGTATAGTCACTTGACTTGAGTACCAGAGTCAAGAATTTTAGTTAATTTCACATAAAAGTAAACAATATTGCGTTCCTACCTCACTCTTGCTTCTCGGTATTTTATTATCCCAGATGTACCATGGTGGTGGGTCCGGAGACGTCTTTGTAGTCCAATAATTTTGCTAAAAAGTAGTAAAAGACAGTAGCAGTAGTTTTGCTTCGGTTAATATAGTTAGGCAAATAGTTAGGTAAAGCTTTTTATTAAAAACACCACACTTGAGTCTAATGACAAATTAAATTAGTTTAGTTCTTATTTATAATATTTTTGAAAGCAATTGATCACAAGAGATCGAGGAAAACTTGTCATGTTCTTTCTCTTCGATAAATTGTAGTTTTTAGGGTAAGAGAATGCGATAAAATTTTACATTTTATAAGTAGAGTGATTATTGGTTGTGTGTGGATCTGAATCTGTGTTAGATCTACCTCTTTTGTTCGTAAATAACATTTAGTGCATTTAAAATTTACTGATCCAAATGCAGATCCATCTTCCCCACAATGTCGTCCGACTAACGTGCTCTATGTTTACCAACTGACTGCCGCCCGTCCTTTGTTACCCGAGAAATTCACAAACCTAATTGTCGTTGTGTATTTATTGTTTATTAACATTTTATTTTACAATTACTTGAAGATATCTAATTATACTGGGCATGGACCAGTATAGATTTGCTGATATTGGCAAGAGTCATACTCGAAGACTAGGTATTACTTGTTTTTATAATTTTTATTAAATAAAAATACGCACCTTTCTGAAAGAATCAGTGACGTCTATCTTCCGACGCATTGTTCCTTTCAAAGTAGGTTACAAAGACTTAGCCGAAACTATTGCTATTGAGGGGTCGAATGAAAGCAAAAGTTGTTATTTTGATGAAAGTGGTTAACTTTAAAACTACAGTGTGTTCTGAATTCTGATGGAGCTGAAAACAACAGAAATTGTCACCCCTTAATTCAGTGGAGTTAACAAAACCACGGAAAGAACTTTCAAACTTCATAGGTATAGGTAATTAACTATAATGTTATTAGCAAGTCTGTTCAAAACGCAATTTACCTCTAATTATTTTTATAATTTTTTTTGGTTCGGGAAAGTAACGTTTGATAATATTATAAACTTAGAGTTTATTTTGTATATATTTTATGTAAAGTGCCGTAAAACAAAAAAAAGAAATTTTTCGTTGCAATTTTCTTAGTTCCATTATGCATATTTTATGCAGTTTTTTATTATGGAGTTATGTTAGAAAAGAATTCGTCTTTTGTCTCTGTAAATTTTCGAGTGGTAATACATAATTGCTTTGGTTACGATTTCTTGTTATTTAATCTCACTAGGAACGAGCTGAAAAAGCCGTCGCCCTTTTCATAGTGCCTCTAGACTCTAGAGACTCTGAAGGTTGGCAGTCAGCTCCCTGTTACCACAAGTCCTTATAAAATAAATAGCTGCAGATTTGACGACCCTGTTGGTTAATGGTTATGGCGCTGGACTACCAAACTTGAAGTCCTGGGTTAGAATCTCGATTCGGTCATGCATGTTACATGTTTGAAGTGCTGGCAGTTATTATGCCCAAAGAATAAGTTTGACCATTCAAAGAGGCAATGCCGCCACTCCAGCCTCCTAGGTACTCTGCCTCGGGTGGGCGCGCTTTGGAGGATTTTTTTTATTTGAAATGTGTTTAGTGGTTTATGTGCACGGTTATTATGATTTGTTTTTTTTTTCTGGTGCTTCGTTTTTTTTTCATGTTTGTGTCGTTGTATGATTTCCATAAAAAACCTAATACCTTACGTTTATGATCATTGAATGTATTGTGCCTAAGAGTCTCTGAGAGATCACATCAGGAATGAGGTGATAGTTCAGAGAAATAAAGTGGTTGACATAGCTCAGAAAATTAGCAAGATGAAGTGGCAATAGGCTGGTCATATCTGCCGAAGAACTGACAACCGATGTGGTGTCAGAGTTCTAGACTGGAGACCACGAGCTGGCAGGGGCGTAGTGTGGAACGCCCTGCGGCCCGAGGAGGAAGGTTTGTGGCGCGCCTTGGGAGAGACCTATGTTCAGGAGCAGACGATGATAGGCTGATTACGATGATGTGCCTGAGAGCGTTATTTATTTATGTATCATGGGATCCCGAGCCGGTATTAGCCAACACCCCGTACAAGTTAATTAGATACGGAATGTTTGCTGTCTAATCGTTTGATTGCGGCGATCGAATGATAGATCGACCTTGCGCCGCCTCCACCGGCGCTGGATAGTAAAATTATACATTTTCCAGCTATTTGTTATCCGGTCTTTGACCATGTAATTACGAGTTTGCGTTACGATACGATCGTAAATAAGAATGATATGATAACCGTTCATTTCACCGACAAATTAGCTTTTGTTTCTGGTATTTGCAAGATCTGCGTATCAGGAAGTTTTCAGGATATGAATCAATTCAATTATACTTTATCACACACCAATTAAAAAATATACGAACGAAGATAAAGAAATATCTACAAGCGTAATTGATTCATTTAAACTTATGCTTAAGTTTGCTGATTTGCTGATCGTCTAATTTAAACTGCATTACCAGCTCTGTTACCAATGGTTCATCTTTTGATGTTATTTTTGGCATTGAACGATAATGTCCGGATCGTAGCAGGTATTGATTTATGGTGTCTACTTCAGCAAAATAAAGGCGTAAGCTAGACCATATAATACAATATTATTTCCGCATTCGTACCCACTCCTGTTTTGCATTGCAAACACCTGAGTTTTTTCATGTTAAATAATGCAATAGGTGCTACAGCGTATCTGTTCACAGATCTATGCACTTTCATAACAACATGTCACGTCATGGTTACAAGACCTGCTACTAATTCTACTGTTAACGATGCTTAAATTACTTTTTACAACTGTTTGACATGCGAACTAACTGTTAGATTCGATTCTTTGACAATCCTACGCTTGATCTAATAACATGCTTTTTAGTGGATTACACATTACTTTGTAGAATTGATTTCAATAAGCACGTGTAGCTAGGTTTAGTTCAATCACTCTTACATTCATTTCATCCCTTTAAAATTAGCTATAAGAGTTACTTTGCATGATATCGTGTTTGACTTATTTCTATTTGCTATACTGTTATGCAGCAGTTTGTTTTGTAGGAAAATGTAAATTAGTGTTGACAAACCAACTGGACTGCAGCGGGTAGGCGCACGCGTTGTAGGGTAATTGTATTTGTCGTTCAAACCAGCTCTGTGTAATTACAGTTCATCAACAGTACTTATACAAACACTTGAACGTTTGCAATTTTTCATTATCAGCTGTAACCATCGGTTATTATGAATTGTAACTTGTTAACCTCGCTCCTCGCAATGTAACACTAGCACTAGGTTAGAGAATGAACAATTTAAACGACCAAGTAATTTTCCGTTCTATAAATTCGTTTATTTACGCATACATATAATTATTATTATGTACAAAAGTTCGTTTAGTAAAAATTTGTTTATAAAAGTAACAAAAAGCCACTAGGAAAGGAGAGGCTGACGCACTTGCACTTTAATAAAGTATTCCTAAAAGAAGAAGAGATCGAAGGAAAGATTGGACACGTCGACGTAGACCTAGTGCGTAAATGTGCACGATCGCCGGGATCGTGGGTTACGTGCTAGCGCTACGTCCAGGTGCCTGAAGAGGGAAGGAGGAAGAAATTCACCAATGTTGCTGTTGGTGCTGCTGGGGGGGAGCGGAGTGCGCGGCTTGTGAGTGGGCAGCTAAGTGGGCGGCACGCGCAGCGGCGACCTCAGGGGTCTCGAGGATACCGGAGCCGTCACGCGCCAGCTGGATGTTAGCGGCTTGGTGTGCGGGGGCACCCTGCCATGAGGGGGCACCGTTCCACTGGGGAGCGGGCGCGTTCCATTGCTGCTGAGCGGGAGCGTTCCACGACTGTTGAGCGGGAGCGTTCCACTGCTGGGCGGGGGCGGCGGACTTGGCGGCGCTGAGAGCGGCGAGGTGAGCGGCACGGGCCTGCGCTACCTCAGGAGTCTCGGCGACGGGAGCGGGGGCAGCGGCGTTCCATTGCTGGGCAGGGGCAGCGTTCCACTGCTGAGCGGGAGCACCGTTCCACTGTTGAGCGGGAGCGCCGTTCCACTGCTGAGCGGGAGCAGAGTTCCATTGGTTAGCCTGGGCACCGTTCCATTGCTGGGCAGGGGCACCGTTAGCGCGCTGCCAGTACTCCTCGTTGTCCCAGGCGGGGTTGTATGATCCGTCGTCCTGGGGGTTGGGGTTGTTCTGTGACGCCTGCTGGAGGGCGGAGATGTGTGCGGCGCGCGCTTGCGCAACTTCGGGTGTGTCGAGGATGTTGCGTCCGTCCTGCGACAGCGCGATGTTGGCGGGGGGACCGGCCCAGCCCGCGTGTGCGCCGCACGCCAGCGCCAAGCAAGCTACTACAATCTGCGAACAATGACAAACAGCTTTCAAGTTAAATTGTCAAAGGCAATGTTAACTGTCATATGTTCCCGTCTCAAGAATAATTCTCAACGGATCGTTATCGTACATTGTCCTCGACCGTATCAGATCTCGAGCTTTTGCAACTAGTATTTAGTATTGCCAAGCATATCCTTTATTAACAAGATAATATTAAGAGTTATTGCCGTGAACCTATTCTAATTGCAAGCCGCTTGTACTCTCATTATATCTTGGGCGAGTGGTTTCGATATTTATATAATTCTGCTGCTAGTTGCCGATGATAAGTCGCCCTCGTTTCGTTCAGGTGCCTTGAGTTTACAAGTTAGATGTTCGAAGTACCTATAGTCCACTTGGTTGTGGTCAGATAAATAGGTATAGACAACTAAATCGGTTGGTTATTACGATTTTGTCTGAATCGTTACTACCCTACGTATATTGTAACGACAACTGATTGTTAGCTGATTAAAATCTGACATAAAAGGATTTATTTGACAGTTTGTTAGATATCCAAGATATAATAAAATGAGTCTTGACTAGGCTACCAATCATTTATGTCCAATATTGTGACATTCCATGTATTGAAAGGTGTTATTCGTTTTACAAAGTATCCTTATCAAAGATAAATGATGAATTATGTTGCTGTAATCAATTTCAATTCAGAACGATCTACTTGTAGTTACAATAAGTAGGTAGGTAACCAATCGACAATAGATAATAGTGCAAGAGCCTGTTTCTCAGTGGGCGGGACGTAAGATCAACCTATAAAAGTATAATATGCTAAATAGTTGCTTTGTAACAGGCTTACATGCTCTTAGCGAGGTAGTAAAGCCATAACACGTCTTAAACCTGTCGGATCTATTTACATATCTGTCGATTTGAGAGTTTTATTGTCCACTCTCTGTCAACAGTACTATGTATATCGTTTTGCAGTAGTTATGATTGAATACTCGATTGTCTTCTTTTGTAGATTTAAATTGTTTAGGTTCTTAATGCCCAGAATATCCCCAGGTATCAAATGGTTCTTTTCAAAAAAATTGAAAATGGTTGTAGCTAAATTTCTGCTGACCACCCCGCTATGTATTTATATTATAATATTATGCAAAGAGGTGCAACAAGTAGATTAATTCCTAGACCTGATCTCTTGGTGTTGAATCGGCTAAAAGGTCAATTCAACTTGCACTGCTTCAGAATGACAGCATTGCACAAGAATGTCAATGTAACCCGACTTTTCATTGTCATCTGTATTAACTATACTTGCATTATATCATGAACGGCCACCCATACATGGTCAGATTTTCGTTGAGGGCAATTCGGACGGTGTATGGTTTATAATTGGATAATTATGTCGATTCAATGATTCATGAAGGCAGTTATTAATGGCCACGATTTATAAGGGTTTTAACTTTTAAGTGAATGTTTAAGTTCAGAAGAGATTGAAAGAAAATTATTTTATGGCAATATTGTATGGAAATTAAGATCCATGAGATATTTAAGTTTTTTTAGTTTTAACATGAACCTACTGACCAAATTGGCGACGTCCTTAAAATGGTCAGGTCAGATCTACCCGAAACCGACGAGCATGACTAATGAATGTGGAGGAATCTAGAGAGGTTTGTTAAGATCGTCCCAGGTGACGTTCCCTTGTCTCCGCCTACCCCAGTGGGAGATAGGCCTGAGATTATTTATGTATGTATGTATGTTTAGTTTTAAATCATTAGATAAGTTTTAGATTCCCAATTTTAATGATTTGAAATAGCTTGGTATAAAAGACTTCAACGTGATCGTAATGGTAAACTTTAACAAAAACTATTGTATTTGTAACCGTAAATTAATTAATGATTTGGCGAGCATTTAATTCGCGTTTATTATTCAACTGCGGATAATTAAATACCAGTATATTTTACTTATAATTGCAAATATCACAGTCTTAACTGTTTTACTGTTCCGATTGTAATTTGTGGTTGTTTCAAATTAATTCTGTAAATTTCAACTAAAACTTGTACTGATTTTGAATAAAATTTATGAAAATAGGTCTTAATAAATAATTATGACGTCAAAATCAGTCTAGACTTAGATCGTAAACGTTTCTAAAGGAAATGCAATTTATAGGTGATTGGCGTAATGAGCTGTGAAAACAATTTGTTTTATGTGTTTACTTTAGCAAATTCGTAACCAAACTACCTTGTAAATCTATCTTTCAATGGTCCAGGTAAACCTCTAACAAGTATATAACAAAGAAGGTGGTCTTGTAAATTAGGTAAACAGGATTAGAAGTGACAAAAGTGTTATTTCGTGGATTAATAAGGCGTGTTTTAACAACGTACCTACCAATACAAACTGAAAGATGTCATTTTATTCAACATGCAAAATACGGTAACTTTTCTTCAGGATTTCTAACTAACGTATTCTGACATTTTGCCTGAATCGTAGGGCTATTGTGTAAATTTCCGATTATATCATTAACAAGATCAGTAACGTATTAACGTATATTTCATTTTCTGTAGGTACTAAAAATTTCTTTGTTAAATTGTTTCAAATGTTAAATCTCATAATCATTTTAACTTCGCTCACCCTGTAGTAAAATTATTATATTTTCCCTGACAATTCGTAGAGGATTCCCGATATTCTGGCTTACCGCATGCGGGGTCCATTGTATCATGTTTACTGAATTTCTCTTTTTATTAATAAAGATAATTGTATTTGTATTATGAACTGTACTCGGCAATTTACAAGTAGGTAATATTTTGTTTCTGTGATCATCATATCCATTGTCTGACATTAATTAACTAAATATTAAGAAGCAGAATCGCTGAGAACTGCCAAAAACACCATGTTGTTTTGATACCGATTGAATTGATTAGTTACACAATACGATCGCTGAACTATAATCGAATTAAAACCACCGCGGGAAGAAGTGAGTTATTTATAGAGTGCTACATTCTAATGTATTAAAAAATCCTAGTCCAGTAAAATTGTCAAAACATCGCTATCCCATTTTAGCAATGTGAGCTTAGGTAGCATACGTGCTTCTATGTGTCGTGCTAAGGCAGAACATGAGGCAAGTTCACACGCCCTGCTCCAGATCAACGATATCGATGAAAATGCAATAAGATATAACGAGTATGGAATTTGCGGCGAGGCTCGAGTTCAGTATCACGTAATGATGTCAGGGCTTGTGGCCAGGGGCCGGAGTTGGGCGGATGTGGACTCTTATATTTAAATATTGTGATACGTACGAAATAAAACATTGAAGAAAGTTCACTTTCTCTCCTAAGTGAGAAGGATGAAGAGGATAAACGTTCTTATGTCATTAATGATGAACAAATTACAAAGAAATTTGCCACGCAAGAATGCGAGAAAGGAAGAAAGAATAAATTATAGCAAGTAAACATCGGGTTACGGTGTAGGCAGAAATCGAAAGAGTAGCGAAAGATGGGAATAAGTAGTTCGTGAAACCATACTCTAACAGTGAAGGTGCTTCAGGCGAAAGACAGGCAAAAATTTAAGGAAGTGCTTTTTTTAGATTCAATGTAGTATAAGTCAGTTAAGGCTGCGCCGAGCGTATTGTGCTGCTTTTTATTTCTAAACAATTAAACAACATTTCCAAAAAAAGATGAATGTCACATTGTAGTCCTGATAGGCTTTCAATTTATTGAAACATTACGGATAATTATGTTTTATGCTTGTAGCTAATACCGTTAAAATCGCCAAAAGTGGAACTACAAGCATTATAAAAACAAATCTAAATTGAAAATCAGCAATGACTACAATGTTGACATTTTTCTTGAAATATTTTTTGGAAATATTTTTTAATTGTTAAGAAATACAAAAAATACAATTGGGGGCAGCACAATAGGGTCAGTACAGCCTTAAATCAGGGCCTCAGGTTTGGCCTCGTCCTTCAGCTGTTCCTGTGCAGATCTCGATCTTTATAGTTTGTCGTATCATTTAATGAATTGCAGATTTAGATATCAGAACGCATTTTGTATTCAATGGAAACATGCAGTTTCTGAATGAGCTTGGAGTTTTATTGACACATTAACTTTTATCCCATGCTTGAGCGAATGAATAAAACAAAATAATGTTGGTAAGATTTGCCACATTAGTGTCTTCTGAAATCTAAGTAACAATAAAATTCATAATGCCAAAATTAAACAACGAATAGTTAAATGCATGGTACTTAATTATGCAAATCATAAAAACACGGGTTCACATAATTTTATGAAAGAATTTGAAAATGTCCGTCGTTGCGTATAATGTTAAGAAACATTAGATAAAATCGCTTGCGGTTTCTATTTTTTTATAAAAAGTTTTGCCCTTGTACTTTATACTTAGGCCCAATTTGTCATTGTTGGTGAAATTCATGTAACTCACGCATAGGTACTTCGCTAAATTTTAAATTAAACATCTTTTGTATTTCAAAAGTTTTGAGCCGTGACTAGGTTTTTATTAATGTATTTTACGCGTTTATTTCACAGCGCTCAAATATTGTACCTAACATTTTTCTTAATTCACTTGTGAATCACAATAAATATACTTATTTAACTTTGTAAAATCCTGTTTCAGTACGTTGACTTGATTATGATGAATCGCCAAAAACTACCTGAGGTATCATGGAGTAATTTAGCCCCCGTGTTGTGTAACTAATTTCATTTATATAAAGCCTGACCAGAAATATAAAAAACCTGGTTTGGGGGCGCTGTAATCGACTATAACCTTTAATGTCAGTGTTCCTAGTACAAAAATTAGTTCCAATTATTTTCCGCAATATGGCAAGTTTTTTTATTTTCTGGTCGGGCTTTACCTATGGTTAAGGTGATAAAGGAAGTAGGTACGCAAATAGTAGCGAATAAAAAATGAGCGTTTACAAAATGCTCGATTTATATTCTGTTCTAATCTTAAAATTGTGGCTCCATCTTATTGTTGATGATTTTGCATATATCTAATTTAAATAACATAAGTGCTTTACGTTATACGGTAATAGATATTTCCACGTGGCCACCTAACATGTCCGCCCGAGGACCCCCAAGCCACGCTACACAAATGCTTGAAATTGTTAAAGTCAAACGGAAAGGATCTTCTAACTAATGCTAAAATACATCTTTTGCAGGTTTGAATGATAATAAAAGGCATCATTTCGCCATGATTCCCCACTCGCTGCCGCCCACGCTTTCGCTCGCTCCTTACTCCTAATAAAAAGTAAGTCAGATCATTGAGTGAACGGCGCCAAGGTCTGAAGGCTACTCGAAGGTCACCAAGCAGGAAGCCAGCCTTCCGGACCTGCCCACCGTCACATTACCGACTGGTTACCCTCGCTTGTCAGATTGACATTTGCTTTTCCATTTTTGAATTGTTTTTTCAATTGCTTGGATTGGACAAGTTGTTATTGCCCTTTTAGGATTGGATCCGAAGTTGCTTTGTTAGTGCTGAGATCACTACATTTTATAAATTAAAGTCTCCCGCCGCGTTTTTCTGTCGTCCTGTCTGATTATATAGGCTAATTTAGAAACTACTGTAGCTACGGTTCGATGTTGATACGATTTTCACTAATAGATTGACTGATTAACGAGGATGGTTTGTGAAGCCGGGCGGGTCGCTAGTTGTTAATAACATATCTAGAGTTATAGAGACAGCTAAGTATATAGAGTTTCTGGCTGCATCTTCTCTACAGCGACAAACCGTTCCGAGTCGCTGTGGTAGTTTCAAAAAAAAGATTTGACGTTTATAAGTAGGCTTCAAGATCCAAAATCAAATATTTTGAGTTTGACTATTTGACAGAAACTCGAAGTTATTTGCTCTATTAGGTATGCAACAGAAGATAGTTAATATACGAGTAAGAGTTAAGAGCTTTAAAATAGACACGACTTCATTCCTAAAATAGACAAACGAGACATATTTCACGCTAGAATACTTCGTGTCAATTCAACTTAAGTAGATTATTTCTTGATCTTTTTTCAACAAGCCCATAAGGTGTTAATTACGTATTAAATCATGTCCAATTGACAGATACCACCACCTCATGAATCGCTAAATTCAAGTTTTATTTATATTTTTTTTCAACGACAGCATTTATCTTAATACACAAGTATGCATATTTTAAAAACGATTAAACGCCTCATTGTATTTAATTTTCTGAAGTACTTGAAGCTGATTGACCTTAAAAAGCTGCTTGTATTAAAAGTGTATGGGTGATGCAACGGTCGGACATGATGCATCATTTTATTTAGTCAAGAAAGAAATGGAAATGAAGAAGTAGGTCAGTGTTGTCATAATCTTTAGCCTATATATACGTCCCATTGCAGGGCACAGGCCTTCTCTCAAGAAGGGTGTATGGGCGTTAGTCCACCACGCGTGCCCAATGCAATCCTGGTGTAAGCGTGGGAGACTTTACAAACGCATCAGAATTTCTTCTTCAGCGTATGAAGGTTTCCTCACAATGTTTTCCTTTACCGTTTGAGGCAGTCGGTATTATGAACATAAGTTCGAAAAACTCATTGGTACATAGCAAGTCGTCCGGGCGGATTCTGATTATGATTGAGTGTCCATACCGCTCCGCAACGCACCATCGACGATCTCTCTATTTATTATGATTTCTGATATCTCTTTTGCTTGTAATTACGTGCTAGTGGTTTTTTCAGTCTAAAATACGAACTTTAACTGTATAGTACGGTTCTTTTCATCAGAATAACAATAAGTTTCAGTCTGACCCTTAGAACAATTGACCCATTACGTCATCTTTAATTCTCTCGACGCTGACCGCTAGAGGTGGGCGTTTTATAATTATAATTAGGGTATCGCTATCGATTATAAGGCTTTGGGCTGCGCGTGGGCATGCCCTTCTAAATCGGTACGCAGTGGAATGCAGACAAAAAGCTTGGGTGAGCGGCGAGGCTAGCGACACCAGTGGACACTTGGCTAGGTGTGCCTTCAACTGACTAACCA
Organism: Agonopterix arenella; assembly: GCA_927399405.1. Lineage (NCBI taxonomy): Eukaryota > Metazoa > Arthropoda > Insecta > Lepidoptera > Depressariidae > Agonopterix > Agonopterix arenella. The sequence continues at coordinate 9,614,321 of OV656710.1, forward strand.
CTATGCTGTAGGGATGTAACTATCGATGGTTAAAATGTCGGTAACTACATAATAATTCGATGAATAAGTAAACTTGAAAGGAGGCGTAACTTGCTGCGAGCTGAGTTCGTCATTATTTGTAGAGCTCGTAGCCGTTCAAGACGAAATAACAATCTGAATTAGGTAAGTAGTTGGAAAGATGATAAATTAATAGATTGAGAGAATAGGGTTATGGATCATTCCCCTTAATTGGTTAGGAATTCAAAATACTTATGCTAAATTATCGATTGAAGGAGAGTCGATAAAACATCGACATCACTGTTATTAATAGAGGAACTGCATAATAACTCCTGTTTAATAACTTTGTTAGAGAATTATGATCTCATTGCGTATTGCTATAAGATACAGAACAGCAAAATAGTTGAATAGGTGGACCAAGAGTTTAGTTGACATTGCGATCGCAAATGGAGCATGAACTGAAAGGACGACCTATAGATAACTATGGGTGACAGGGTGACACATTTGGGCGTAGGTGTGACACTGACACCTTAACAGCGGTAGTTTTGCTGCAGTCGATTGAGTAACAATGTTTGGTTTGAAAGTGTCTCTTATAGAGCTATGACTTTAATGAAAATGCAGATTAGGATGAAACGGAGATACATTTAGATTGGTAGTGTCTAAAACTCCTTTTGAAGAAGACTTGGATTGAATGAAAAAAAAACAGAGAATGACGTTGACGGGTTTCTACATAATTTTCCACGTATCTAAGAGAATCATAAAGTAGTCGAGTTGTAGTCTGTTATTGGGTAGTCACGTGTCGATTGCTCCTTCCCGGATGCTCAAATTGTATGGTGGCTCAAGATTGTGATTTTATTCGGAAAATCCACTCCTGAAGTCACAAAATTTTAACTACCGTACGACGTCAAGCACTTCATTGTTATTTAAACTGGCATTGGCAAAATCATCAACACTAACCACTTTTTTTTTAGAATTCAATAAAGAATCACAAACAAACAATTTAAAAAAAAATTGAGCACACGAATGTGGTCTGCTGACGTGATATCAGATTAGCATTCGACTAAAATCCTTTCTTGAGTGCGAAATGATATTTATTTAAAGCATACTATTTAACATCGCTTAAAATAATTACAGTAGTCCCCTCTCAAGGCTAAAAAGTTTGTAATTTCCAGTCTCAACTATAAATTAAAATTAAATTTAGGAACTAGGTAGCCCGAAACAAGCCGTGACATGACGTGATAAGAATATTCTCACGTTTTAAACTAAATTAACAGCAATTTAGTTAGTAGATTTACTGCAGATAATTAAGGTTTAGGTCGTAGTCAGATATTCTAAACTAAGCCCTGATTAAAAGCAAGGCAAGTTGTAATAGCTTGCGTTTGTAAAACGTTAATCTAATGATAAATATTGTTATTAGTATGCAATTAAATGTATTGAAAGGTTTAGTAACCACTGTTTGACAGATTATAATTCAAATTTAAGTGTCGAGGATGTTGGTTAAAGGATATTTTTTTCGTTAATTCGACTTATCTCCAAAAATTTCGTTTCACCGGTCACGAGGAATTTGCATAACGAATAACAATAACATACGAAAAAAATAATACTCGTGGACGACGTTAATATTTTTATTTTGCTATTTTCTTTGTTAAGGTGCAATGTGTACCTAAAATTTTTGGGAAGCTATCTATTGTGCTATAGGTACAGGATGTAAGGAAAAGTATCATCAACCTTTAAACGACTCTACCCATCAAATTGAACAACTTTTACTATGGGAGCAAACCTGTCAGCGAAAAAAAAATCTGGTGTTCCATACCTATGCCTATTCCTATCCCTGCAAAGCCTATTCAACTCAAATGTATGGAACAGCTGATTTTTAGGGATTTCTTTTTTTCTTCTGACAGGTTTGCTCCAATAACAAAAATTGTTCAGTTTGATGGATAGAGTATGTGGTTAAAAGGTTAATGATACTTTTCCTTACAACCTGTATACTTGCTGTCTTGCAATATGTTTTTTTGACATAATTTTTGTTGTCATAAACCTTCCCTAATAAAAATAATGCATTTAGAATCTCGTTAGCGAAATCGACATTGCGTTTGACAAACGCCACTCGCTGAAAATTTAATAGTTGACGATATGAATAATAACGACAGCTAAGTAGCAATCGTAATGATAAATCTCGTCAACTATTCAACTTTCAGCGACATTGACCGGCTACGCTACGGAACTGGGCAAGTGTACATTTGTGCTCTGATTCGCTTTACGATCGACAGAGCCTTAACCGCGTTGCTTTTTTCAATTAATAATAATGAAAACATATAGCTTTAATTAATTTTAATTAAAAGTGTCAGCTGTTAAGTCTTTCCAATGCAGTTTAATTTACACAGAGATTTATTTCTACATTAGGGTTATAGATAAAGAAAGATAGAGACCTAAATATCGTTGATTATTTTAACTGACTCCATTTAGTTAATATTTTAGGACTTTTTTTAAACAGGCAAATTAGATGGATTTATCACCATCACAGTCATATTCAAATTATGAAGAAATCATATCTAGGTCTATAGGTATACAGGGTGTAAGTGACAGCCTAGCAAATACTGAAACGGTGAACAAGTTTCCATCCATCCAAGGAACCATCAAACTGAACAAGTTTGAACAGTTTTGTATGGGACAGCTGATTTTTTTTCGCTTTTCCTGATGTAGGCTCCATAGTGAAAGTTGTTCAGTTTGATGGTCTGAGTTCACCGTTTCAGCATTTGCTAGGCTGTCACTTACACCCTGTATACCTATAGACCTAGATATAGAAAAGTTATCTTAAGACGCTTCTTTTTTATTTTGTTAACCCCTGTGTAGTGATAGAAATGGTCAGTAGCGTAGTGAGTGGGGGGGAGGGGGATGCCCCGGGCGGCACTTTACTAGGGGCGGCAAATTCGGGAAAAATGTAGGTATAGATTGATTGAACTCTGTTTTCGTGCTCGCTGCGCTCGCTCTAAGTTTCTGTTTTAATTACTGTGTCTACGGATAATAAGTTAGTATAATAAGTTCTGACCACAACTAAGACGTGAGGCTAAAAATTTCGAACTTGCTCCACTCGATCCACAGCTTTTACTTAGACTACTTTGCACATGTTATGTACGTAAAAAGCTCTAGCTCTAACAGATTTTTATTGAGGAGAAAAGTCGAGTTCGCTTCACTATATAAGTTATCATTTTTGCATGGATAAACCAAAAGTTGTCTGACCACAACCCGAATAAATGTGCAAAAGAAATATCTAGTTATTTTTTATGTAGGCATAAAGGGGCGGCGAACTCGGTATGTGCCCCGGGCGATTAAAACCCACGCTACGCCACTGGAAATGGTAACGCCTTATCATGTAGATACCTTTTCCTGTGTATTGACACATTGTTACAGACTTAGGAAAACACTTCGCACATGCAACATGCTCTGCTACAGTTTAGTTTGCAATCTTAATAAATTAACATGCAACTCGCGCCTTACGTTATAACTTCCTAAGAATGTAAATTATTTTTAAGGAATTTACGAAATAGAGCGTGAAGTTAAAAATTTTTATAAAACTGACAATGACCCGAAGTCGCGTGCGCTTGCGCTCACGTGCCGCGTTAACTTTTTAATTTTTATTTCGCTAAAAATTTCCCGCCAGAACTCTTATTTTTACATCATAAGTAGCTTGTCTTGTCGGTCTTTGTATTAGGGCAAAACTATAGTTTTTCAACATATATCTGTGTAGCCTAGTTGCTCATACTCAACTATAACTAATTGTTATTATGACGGTCTGCTCAACGCCAATTAATTAAAAAAATTAGGAAAATTCGTTAGTTTAACTTGTTAATAGAAATATTTAATTTAGCGGAAAATTGATTGTTTTAGCAATTAATTAATGTAAAAAAATAGGCTTTGCATTGCTTGTTAAGTAAAATTGTTAAAAACGAATGTAATGAGAAATATTTTTCAAACCATTGACTTCTTAAAAATCTTAGCACTTTATCAGTTTAGTACGAATAGTTGTATAAGAGTGTTTCCTTTAATATTTTATAATTAACCTTTTTTTTCTGTATCTTTTTTCTGTATTTCCCGGCTTAAGTACATTTGAATGATTGATTGAATTAACAATGCTAGCGTTTAACAATGCATCATCATCAAATACATTAAACAGTCCATGTTTCACTTCTATCTTTTCGAAAGCTATTTCGATGAATAAGTAAGTGCTATTGTAGAGCTCATTGATAACAAAGTTATTGTGAAAGAAACATCATGTTCTGTTGTCTACGAATTAGGTTATAGACTTGTTTCAGTAAGGTCAGGTGTCCTGCGGCGCGCGCGCAGGCCAGCCCGCACACTCGGATGTTGGGCAAGGCAACAGGCACTGTTTGAAAACAAAGTGCGGCAACTCGTTCCCGATATCAGATTTAACAACAATAAATTGAGTTATCGTAAGCCGAAACCGGCGCTGGCGCAGTTAATCACTAGAACGGAACCGTTACATTTGCATAAGTGATCTATGAGTTCTACGACACATCATTAGATAGATATAGATCATTTTGACTATTCAGATGATGTTATCAAACTATCTTATCGAATGAAGTCGTTACACACGTCTTAATTATTTTTGAGAAAGAAATGTACTCACCATGGATTTCATTTTGGATAAGAGGTGCAGGGTTAAGCACAGGGGTGAAAGAAAGGTATGAAAGATTTGTTTGTTATTTTTAACTATAGCGCTGATGGAAGACTAGAGTCTTCCAGGAATCGCTATGTTGAAGTGCAACTTGCGTCTGATCGAAATGAGGGCGGGAGCAGGCTTATATACTTCGGCGTGTGCGCAGAGGGGGTGCGCACACCGTCGGAGTAGAGCTGCGGCCAGCGCGTGAAAGTATTGGGACATGCCATTGATAATAGTGGATATCATACACATTTCAATGGCAATCGCCAGTGTGTACGGTACTTGATGTGTGTGGTTTGCTATTTTTGTGATATCACTTATGTATGGATGAAATTGAGCCGGTGTTCATTTTTCGTGCTGGATTGGTCAGGGTTTTTGTGGATTATAATAGGTTTGAGAATGCTTAAATTATGGTTTGATAAATTGTGATTATCGCCTGCACAGTGCACACCCATGATAATTAAATGTTGTTGATATAGTTTAAAACTGTGTAAGTTTATAAGTTTAAACTCAAATTAAGTCATAAACTTAAGTCAATTTAAGCAACGAACATGAAATCTCTTGTAAAATTTTGATTAGTTAATATTTGGACCATAGTAATATTAAGTTTATGATTTGGACACTTATCGAATTGATTCCCCATTCTTTTGTCAATTGTTTCAGTACATTTTTCAAGATAATGCATTTTATTTCTGTTACAAACATAACATTTAAAAATATCGTCGTGTATTAAATGCCAATTACAAAACGTAATGAAATTGAGTGTTTCTTTGATATGAAGTCATATGTAAAATACTTAGGTAGGTACGTAGTATAATTTTATTGGTTTTATGAAGTGTTAAAGGATCTATTAAATAGTGTTTATAGTTCTTTATAGTACTATACTGGGTCTTTGAAATTATAATCTTTAATTTACATAGTTATACCAAAGTTGTTTACATTATACCGTATGAAAACTAGAGTAGGCAGAGGATACTGTTTTTAGTATACTATAGATAGTTCATAACCTAGAATGACATAGGAATAGGGTTATACGTGGTTATACTGTATGCATACTGCATGGAATGAGTTACGTATACCTACTACAGGGTGAAATTAAATGCGTTACACAATTCAGGGGGTGCTTCAGAGGGTCTTTCAGCTTTATGAAACTGAACAACTTTCAATATGAGACCAACATCGAAATCGTGAAAATAAAATCAGCACTTCCATACAACATGAATGGCAAATGTATGGCACAGCCATTGACTGGTTCAGCTGATATTTTTTCGCGATTTCTATGTTTGGTCCATAGTAAAAGTTGTTCAGTTTGATGGTCTGAAGCCTATCTGAAGCACTCCGTTTAATATGTATCGCATTTAATTTTACATGATGTATGTGTTGTGTATGTCCACGCCGCCGTCACGTGAGCGTCGGTGGCGCGTTGTGGAGAGCTATGGAAACTCAATCTTGAGGTCCAGGTTCGAATCCGCACGGACCACATGACATATACCAATGAGTTTTTCTAACTTACGTTACGTACGTAACTTATGTAGGTATCGTAATACCGACTGCTCTCAAACGGTGAAGGAAAAGATCGAAATTCCGATGTGTATGTGAAGTCTACCAATTCGCATTGGGCACGCGTGGTGGACTAACGCCCATACACCCTGAGTGTAGGCCTGTGCCCTGCAGTGGGACGTATGATGAGATGATGATGTCCACGCCGACGTAATTGTGAGCAAAATTTAAATGAAATAAATCTTTTTTAAACGACTTCAAAAACGGAGGAGGTTTCTCAATTCGACCGTATATAAATTTTTTTTTGTGCGTTCGCGGATAACTTCGTGAACCGATTCTGATGATTCTTTTTTTGTTGGAAAGAAGATATTCCAAGGGTGGTACCATGATAAGGAAACCAAGATCTGATGATGGCATCCCAGAGAAATCGAGGGGAACATTTAAAAATCGTAGCGGTGGCTAGTGCGTTTGTTAATTTAAAGCACTACTATTACATTGAACTAATGAATTCACCACTGAAAATTGTGAAATAAACCAAATTTTAACAAAAAATTAAAACCGCCTTAAAAACTAAAATGTAAAAAAATAATATTGCAGCCGATGACTTTTTCGTTCGCATCATAAGAACATTAATTTGTTTCATAGAAGTCGGTGTCAAGCCAAGCCAAAAAACTAATGCAAGCCCTGTCGTGAATCGTACCGGCTTGACAGCGACTTCGATAAAACAAATTAATGTTCTTATGATGCGAACGAAAAAGTCATCGGCTGCAATATTATTTTTTTACTTTTTAGTTTTTTTGAAGGCGGTTCTTTCTGATCAATTAGACATACAAAAGCCTTCTTTTGTAAAATAATTAGTAAAACATAATAGTTAGTTAAGCAACACATAGGTATTCCGGTCATACGCGCAAATTGTTTACAAGATATCCCATTTCGATAGTGTTGTTACAATTTTTTTTCGACGCCAATATAATTAAATGTCTACTATAGGAAATCAGGTTTCTTTATCGATATCTTGTTTGAACAAGTTTTTATTGGTACAGTTTGAAATAAAACTACGTAATGTACAAATTGTTTTATTGTATGATTAATTACTTAATTAATAAATTTGTGTTTTTCGTCATTTATTACTGCCGTTTAAATATTTAATTAGACAAATTTAATTAGGACATATATAATATGTACAGATCAAAATGAAGTTACGTCCTATTTTGACTATATTCCCCGAGGGGGTAGTCAGAGATAATCTGAAACCTCAGAACATCCACTTTTCACTAGTAGTACCGAAACTCTGTCCAGTGTGACGGGGAGTGAGCCCGTCGCCATTTAGTAATTCATGTAAAAGAAAATGTTAAACAAAACTAATATCTGTGCCCGTACTTTGTCAGATTTCCATTAAAATATAGGTATGGTTTCAAAGTTACATCTTAAATTAATCCTAGCATTGAAACTATATACAGGGTTTAAGGAAAAGTATCATTAACTTTTAGAACTCGTACTCTACCCATCAAACTAAACAACTTTTACTATGGGAGCAAAGCTGTAAGAACAAAACAAAAAATCTGCTGTTCCATACGTTTGATTCGAGTAGGCATTGCAGTTAGTATGGAACAGCAGATTTTTTTTGTTCGCTGACAGTTTTTCTTTCACAGCAAAAGTTGTCCAGTTTGATGGGTAGAGTATGTGGTTTAAAGGTTAATGTAATGAAACTTTTCCTTACACCCTGTATATTTTAACGGAACAGAGATTCGATTCTAGATCGTGTTAAAAAATTGCATTGCCTTTATTGGTTAATATTGAAATAGGACAAATCTTCGTTTGTATGTAGCTCGGGGGCTTATGGAGTTACCTTCTCTTAAAGAGATGTTTGCAGAAATACCTACTATGAGAATGATAAACTGTGAGGTTCTATTCGACTGCTACGTCATTCATCAAACAAGTGGGTACGTTACATACCTAGTTAAAGGGATGAAAAATCTGCGGTTTCATACATTTTGGTCGAGTACCTCAGCTATTGATGTTTTCTATGAAACAGCCTTTTTTTTGCGAAATCGAATTTGGTCCCATAGTAAAAGTTATTCAGTTTGATGGTCTGAAGCTATCTGAAGTTTACACCCTGTATAGGCTGATGATGATGATCAAAATAACAATTAAAAAGGTGTACTATGCTTCAGTTGCACACTTGCGGTGTGCAAAACAAAATATATGATATAACACTCATATTCTTGTTAATTTAACTAATGTTTGAGACATTCATAATTCGTTAGAGAGTTGGCACTATGCCAGTAGTAACTGCGATACGTTTTATTGGGAGGAAACTTTTGGCTGCGACTTCTGACGTTTGGAAATTGTTTCCTATTTGTTTGCCCTAATAGCAGCTATTATTACGGATCCAAAGGAGTCAATTTATTTTAGGCCAACAAACGGTAACTTTTGTCGATGGGTACACGCTAAAAACATAATTTAATTTATTATAGTAATCGGACGTTATAGTAATCGAGATTTGGTAAAAATGCAAATGGAATTATGAAATAAATATCAAAAAGTTTTCGCTTTTTAGCTAAGATTCTTTTTTTAATGCGTGTATAGGAATGTCTTAGATGTTCAAACGAAAATAAAAATAAAGAACCAACATATCTTACCAAGACAAGATGTGCGCCAACTGCGATTACGCGATACTCCGTTTAGATGAGGTATAGCTAATATTACCACTATAATCTAGAGATTATGAGAAACAAATCCCATAACTATACACCAACTATACGCTAACATTTTTTTGTTAGCCTATTTCCCATACTGAGAAAAAGGATCTTCTTTGACCTAGATAAACAATAACTTTAAAATTGAATCATCTATCTATCTATACTATTATAAAACTGTAACAGGAAGTTTGTCTGTACATTGAAGATATTAACAAAAAAAAAGTTACGATATGGTTTTTGGGTGTCCCTGATTCCATTTCACCAATATTTGGATTTTTTGTCTGTCTGTTTGTTTGTGTTTGTTTGTTTGTTTGTTTGAACGAGTATCACGCAAAAACTACTGAACCGATTTTGATGAAACTTTTTTTGTTTGATAGCTTATGATCTGACTTAAAATCTGGTATATAATTTGTGCGGACGAAGTCGCGGGTTAACGCTCGTAGCTAATATTACCACTATAATCTAGAGATTATAAGAAACAAATCCCATAACTATACACCAACTATACGCTAACATTTTTTTGTTAGCCTATTTCCCATACTGAGAAAAAGGATCTTCTTTGACCTAGATACAATCGAACTATGTACCTAGAAACTTAGGCGTTCTTCTAGTTCTATTTTGAAAGATAATCCGAAAAAACAATAAAGAATCTAGTTGTATCTCGGAATCCTTTAAAATTGAATCATTATTAATATAAGAACAATGTAATATTAATTACTTATTTGCACAACGAAATTTGTAATCTTCACATTTTGACGTAAACCAATTTTACGGACCGATACCTACTCAATTGCTTATTTTATTAGTTATTAATATTAACACAATCTAGGTATAATAGGTCAAGTACTAATTATTCCGCTGAACATCTACTGAATGACATAAGTATGAGATATTCCAAGTCTGATTAGATAAGACTTGAATCGAATTAACAAGCAGGTTGTTTGTGTGAGATAAAACAAACGGATTTGTTTTTTTGCGGCGATGAGACCAAGGCGCCGTGGCTTAGTTGGTTAAAGCGCCTGTCTAGTAAACAGGAGATCACGAGTTCGAATCTCGTCGGGGCCTATAGTTGAATATACCTTTTTTTTTCTTTTTTCGTAATTCCCGTCCATTTCTGTATTTTATTTTTATTTGTGGAATAAGTTATGAAAACTTTAGTTTCATAATTTTATTCGATTTTTTCCCTGATGAACATGAAGCCAAGTCAATTTGATCGCTGATCTAGGTTTTGTAATTTTTTTTATTTAGTAATTCTTCATTTATATTTCACCGAGTATGTATAATTTCATACTTCATCGTCATTGATATTACGGTAGTAATTATAGTACTCCATGTTGATATGTTATATAAGGTCTAACAAAATTAGGTGAAACTATTTTAAGGGGATGATCATACCATCAAACTGAACAACTTTCTCTATGGGACTAATATCGAAATCGCGAAAAAAAACCCGCTGTTCCATACAAACCTACTCGACCTAAATGTATGGGACAGCAGATTTTTTTTCGCGATTTCGATATTGGTCCCATAGAGAAAGTTGTTCAGTTTTATGGTCTGATCATCCCCTTAAAATAGTTTCAGCTAATTTTGTTAGACCTTATATTATACTATAAAAGTTCAATAAAAAAAAGAATTAATTATACTTTATTGCACACCAAAACAGAACATACATTTGAATACAGATGACAATTACAAGTACAAATAAGGCATAATATTATAATGTATAGGCATTGTATAACATGGGTAGATCCTACTATAACCTTAAAACTATTGAAAATAACATATTACGGTGAAAGTCAAATACGCCAGACCGCTTTCTGTGCAAATCATGGGTGTAAAAATAATAGGTGTTCTTAAATTCTGAGGGCAAAAACATAACCCTTCTTCTGGCGCAGTCGGGAAAAAAAACCCGGCTAAGTTTTAGTCTGCTTACTACTCAGGGTTCCGTATTACCAGCACACAATTTATAAAAAAAGTCTTTTGTCTTATCTTTCGCTTCTCTTCTCTTTAGCGCGAGTCCAACTCGCACTTAGCCGGTTTTTATTATTTTTGTTGTTTTACTTCAGAGTTTGCACTTCACTAATCATCACTAGTTTGGCGTTTGTATGTATTACACTGAAAATAACAGGGCTATAAATATGAAATTGGGTACATTTATTAACGTGACGACCACATGCCATCCTGAAAATTTGAGCTCACCACAGGTACTATCCAGAACGAAGTTAACATGAGCGCTCAAAAGTACGGTGAATCGCTTCCGGCAGTGCGCCGTTTGTTTGGTTCGTCTTGGCGAGGCCCCCAGATTTGACAATAAAATATAAATCTCTATGTACGCACGGCGCCACATCAAGCTATACAAAACCAACATAAGCTGATCGGGCGACGTTATACGGTACTCTACCTACGCGGCGCCAGCTTATTTTGGTTTTGTATAGCTTGATGTGTCGCCGTGTGTACAGTGGTCTACGCTGCAGCTGTCCGTTCGTCCGTCCGTCTGCCTTGTCTTTTAAAGGGTAGAAACAGCCCTTTATAAGTAGGAAAGATGGACGCGGACCGACACATAGCGTAGGCTAAGTCATAAGGTCCCGTGGCAGAAAAGATAAAAAAAATTACAACTACAAGGATTTCAAAAATTACATGTAAAACATTATCAGAAGATAAAATTTCGTTAAGCACAGTATTTTATAGTAAGTGCAGCATTAATCATTGACCGTCGAAAGCAATATTTAACTATAGTTACATTATTGATTGCACGCCAATTTTGGCGAAGGGCTTTGCAAAATTAAGATAAATACATTTTAAAATACTTTTGTGGAATTAAGATAGGTTAAATTGTTTTTTCTTCAATTCAATTATACTGTTCATTTCTTCAATGATTTTATTAAAATAATTGATGAGGACATGGTTGTTTCAATTTCGTCATCATCTTGTCACCTTGTATAAACTGTGGTCGTGTAGGATTAAAATTAATGTTGATAGGCTTTTTTGATATGGAATAAAGCATTAACTCAACTTATAGGAAGTAGAGAATTTAACTAACATCCACCTCTTTAATGATCTTTACCTGTATTTATAATGCACATTATAATACCTAAGGCATAGGTACAGTACAACTAAATAAGCTAACGCTTTAACAATTCGAACGAGTTAAAATACAGAATGTTTGATAAAACCTAATGAGACACATATTATACAAATAAAATCGAAAAATATAATCATTTTCGTGAAAAGATTTCCCCCTACCGATGTATTTGTAATGTAGAAGTTGTGATTTCCTTTCCAATAAAGAGATCCTTCCTCTGAGTTTCCAATCCTTGTCAAAAGTCAAAACACTGTATCTTTGACAAAAGATTGTCGATCGAAGTTATCCGATGTCTTTTGTGAAATGCATGGGCGCTGGAAGTGGGGAGCAAGGGGTTGCTTGCAACGTTGGTTTCGAAGAAAATAAACAGAAAAAGGGGCATTTTTTTATTTAAACACTAGCGTTAACCCGCGACTTTGTCCGCACAAATTATATACCAGATTTTAAGTCAGATAATAAGCTATCAAACAAAAAAAGTTTCATCAAAATCGGTTCAGTAGTTTTTGCGTGATGCTCGTTCAAACAAACAAACACACAAACAAACAGACAGACAAAAAATCCAAAAATTTATGATATGGAATCAGGGATACCTAAAAACCATATCGTAACTTTTTTTTGTTAATATCTTCAATGTACAGACAAACTTCCTGCTACAATTTTATAATAGTTTAGATATAGATAGATGGAAACGAATAGATATTGGAATCACAACCCAGTAATTCTAATATATAAAATTCTCGGTTACGGTGTTTGTAACAAAGCTCCTCCTAAACGGCTTGACCGATTCTTATGAAATTCTGTGTGTATATTCAGTATGTCTAGATAGGTTGTAAAGTATATTTCAGTGGTCTGCGCGTAGGAAGTCGCGGGCCACAGCTAGTATTTTATAATATTTCAAAATCTTGAGCTCGCTTCGCTCACTCTAACTTATTTTTTTTGTTAATTGATATTCATTAAACTGAAACCGGCAGGGCGGCAGGGTTAAGACTACAACTAAGTTGTATTGCTGAGAAATTTTTATTCATGAAAATTTTCGTGTTTGCTGCGCTCGCTCCGGGTATCTATTTCATTCCACTATCTTCTTGTACAATACCTAAATGCTATTTATATGGCCAGGAATTCGTACTGAAAAATTTCAAGCTCGCTTCTTACTCGTCTACTATTAATAGTTGGTATATAGCCAGATATAGCCCCCTGATAATAATCCTGCCGGCGTCAATGGCGAAATGGTTTAGATACCATCCAGTTAGATGACCAGCACCCGCTCCGCGCCCGCAACGCGCATCAGCACCCGCGTCTTACCCTTACCCGCTCTGAAATGCATTGCTTGCAATTTAGGTCTTATGACACGATAATAAATCTCTTGTTGTATTCTGGGGGAGCCACCGCGGCTCCTCGCTCGCCCCGCGAGCGCTCGTTACTATACAATATGAGATTTATTATCGTGTCATAAGACTCAAATTGCAAACAATGCATTTAAAAGCGTTTAAGACGCGGGTACCGATGCGCGTGGCGGGTGCGGGTCGTCTGAACGCGTCCTAAAGCTGTTCCCCATTTCGGCAGCTCAAGGACCAGCTCAGTATCTTCACGGGGCAACTTAACGAGTAGGTAATCGAACTCATAGTTATCACGTGTTGTGTTACCCGCTGAGAACGATGATACGACATGATGCCGTTTATTTTTATTTGCTGTAATCATTTTTCATTTTTGGATAGCTCGTGTTTATCTTGGAGCCTTTTAAGATCGTAATTGGTGATGCGTGATTAACGCGTGTTGGTTTTGTTGTTTTTGGGATATTGATACCTATTGCCTTTTGAGAGAAAAATGTGTAAAGAACCACTCTTAAAAGAAAGATACTTATTGTGTTCAGAATCAGTATGCATTTATCTGATCACTAATATAGTATATACTTGGTCGCTTTAGACTTTTTCTTCTACTTTAACTATTAGAAGATGTTTCCTCTGTAGCTCTGTAGTCTAACCCCTGCCAAAGCCACCGTGATTCAAAGTTCAATTTCTTTATTCAAAAAATCGGTCGGGTATCGTCTTAACCTGTATTAGGGACATACACAGATAAACTTTCAGGTTCTATAAAATAACGAAGTTCTGGTCGTAACGAGCTCTTACTAAAATATGTCTAGCTTAGATTTTTTTTATTATTCACACATACATCAACTCGTAACGTATAATTCTATTTTTATTTATTTGGAAAATCTACAGCGTTATAAATGATTTACTAACTTACATTACTAACAGAATAGCCAATTACAGATTTGCATTTTTCATTGAATCAAACATTATCAGTCTAATGGTAATACTGTTTGTCTTCTATTATTCTGCTGGAATAAACGAGTTATCTATCAATCTATCTCAGCCGCACGTGCGTCTACCTAGGTTAGCAATTAATTTCGGGTAAAATAACTCTCAGTTGTTTTACTATACAAAGAATAATGGGCTACCAAGAGAGGGTGACGCAAAAAATTGGTTGGGGCATGTGTCCGTATTGTACGTAGTACTACATACTCATTCTGATACCACAGATACTGTGGAATACCTAGTTAAAAAAACCCTAGTCTCATCTCAAACCACTCTGTTGAATGGAAATTGTAGAGATAATTTCAAGACTGAAGTTTACCTGACTATTCTAAGACCTGTAAGTGGGAAGTGGGAACGAGAAATAATTAAGTTTTTCGTATAGTAGGTATAGTAAGAGCAGCGTATACATAAAATATGACCTCGTATACATTTTTCGCTCGCATAACTCAAGACTCAAGCTTCCGTTTTTAAATTAACATTATTAATTCTACTTTGTATATACCATATCGGCAGCCAGTGCAAAAATCTGGCGACTTTTTTATTTTGTTTGTATAAATTACCGACTCATGGCTTTTTTAACTTGAGCATTCCATTGCAACTTTTCTTCAGATCTTATTGTATAAATAAAGAATTGAATTAAAATATGTGATTCTTATCTAGAAGGCGTTGAATGGTTTGCGGGTTTTTTTGTATTCTTATATCTTGTGATTTGTTTACTTTCCATTCATGTAGTTATTAATTTTTTCGAATTATAGTTTCATTTGAACTTCGTTCTATCGCGATTTGGCATTTAATATACCAGGGTGTACATTTAATTGCATTACAAATTAAAATTACTGTTCGATAAATAAAATGAAATAATTCAGTATTGAACAAGTTAATGCCACAATAAAAAAAAAATAGCGGAGTTCCCACTAACAGCCCCTTTTTTTATTAAATAAATTAATGGACTCTTGCTTGTGTCCGTTTCCGCCAGCGTCAATTAGTTCCTTGGAGAATCTTTTCCAATTTCAAGAATTGTTTTTAAGTAAAAACACATTTGAGAAGAGATTGCGGATTTTTGTGGCAAGCTCAAACGCGAAGCGCGCGAACACCACGTAAATGACAGAACCGTTCGCTTCAAAACATGCAATGTGACCCAAACTTCTTTAGTTATTCATTCATAAATATCTTTTTAGCAAAAAAGGTCAGGGATACATTAAAATGTTTCTCGTGTTACACACGTTACGTGATCGGTACCATTGTTTTTAATATTAGGGCGTTTCTACACTACTAATATTATATTTATAACGCTGAAAACCTGTTATTGCCTTTCTGCTTTATACTCGTGTAACTACTGTATTATATTGCTGTTGGTTTTCCAATAAAAGAAAAATAAAATAAACGCTCATAAAAGTGATGAAGAGCAGAGGCCAGAACATACCCAGAAGATGAATATTTATATTTGAAATGAATACATCAAATGGGTATACACAACACATTGTGTGCAACTGAAACTAGGAGGTTGTTGCATTCCTTGACATTGTGTTGTAAAGTGCAAAGACGTAGTTGGACGTAGTGTCACTGTTGTACAGGGTGTAACAAAACATCCTAGTATAACTTAAGGGGGTGCTTCAACCCATCAAACTGAACAACTTATACTATGGAGCCAACTTGGAAATCGTGAAAAATAAAACAGCTGTTCCATATAAAACTGCAGTACCGACTCGACTAAACTGTATGGGACAAGTGAATTTTACTTCGCGATTTCGATGTTGGCTCCAGTCTTCTTCTTATCGTGTGGGCAGAGCTCTGGTGTCAGAGTTTTTTCAGACCGCCTCACGGCCTCTGACGTGGTTTTTATGTAACGACTACTACCATAGTGAATGGTATTCATTTTAATGGTCTGAGAATACTACCCTTTAAGAATTACTAGGGTGTTTGGTTCAACCCTGTATAGGGTACTTCGACAGTTCTGACCATCAAACTGATCAACTTTATCTATGGGACCGAAGTCGAAATCGCGAAGAAAAAATCTGCTAGTCAATACTAATCTGCAATCCTATTCGATCTAAAATTTGTATGAGGCAGCCGATTTTTTTTTCGCGATTTCGTCATTAGTCCCATACAGAAAGTTGATCAGTTTGATGGTCCGATTCTCCCCTTAAAGAAATGTCAGCATATTAAGTCTGACCCTGTATACTGAAAGTTTGATTATCCGTCTGTTTTTACCCGACTGCGCCGGAAGGAGGTTTATTACGTCTAAACTGCCGAACCGATTTCTATAAGTACGATAGGTATCGAAGTTTTAGGTTCGGTATCCACCAAAGTGGTAGATCTGTGTCATGTGTGTGTGTGTGTGTGAATCAACTAATAAAATTGCCTCCATTTTTGATGACCTCTCCGCTCTGCTCAGCTTTGGAAGATAGAGCCTTATGCGTCGAAGCCATAGATAAAAGCCGGTCTTAAGAGTCAATAAATAACACAAAGTGTTTAAACATCTGCCTCTGTGGTCTAATGGTTAAAAGCATTGGCTCTCGACACGGAGGTTGCGGGTTCGATTCCCACGGGGGACACCTAGTGAAATGTCACTTTGTGCGTTTTCCCCCAGTTGGTTAGGACATTGCAGGCTGAATCACCTGATTGTCCAAAAAGAAATGATTCCGTGCTTCAGATGTGTACGTTAAGCCGTTGGTCCCGGCTACTATCTCTGGTAGTAGTAGTCGTTACATAAAAACTACGTCAGAGGCTGTAAAGCGGTCTGACCACACGATAAGAAGAAGAGTGTTTAAACAAAACGTAAATAACAATCCGTCGAACGAGTCCAAATTAATGTTTGCGGTGACATAATTTTGGTGATAATCAATAGGTAATGAAGACACATGCATTACACAGCACGCATCGTCATGTCGAACTGTGATACAAATACAATAAAATAAAATAAACGAGCCTTTACTGTGTAGCGTGCAGTGGACGCGTTGATGTTTTTTTACTTGGCGTAGTCGAGTGCTACGGGAAATAACTTAGTGTTTATAATTATGCATTCTTTTTTTTTACTAGCCTGTTTCATCCCACTGCTGGGCAAACGCATCCCGTTTAATCTTCCAACCATCTCTATCCTGGGCAAGCTGAGCTATTTTATTTTATGCATTTAATTTTAAATTGGGCTTAAAATACGTTGTCAACAGTTGTACTTACTTCTAGCTTTTAAAAAGATCATTTTAAAAGATACAATTAAAAAACCAACATTTTGAATTTTAAATAATGATAAATATGCCTTAACTAGGTTCTTGATGTGCCCGTAGCATGATGCGCGCAAATATGTATCGCGCCTTTTATCTCGTCCGTTCGCGTGTAAAAATGTATTATCTAAGAAATAATGTAATTTAAATTATCAAATGACTAAAACTTACATGTCTAGTGTTTGTACTGTTAGTGTAAGTTGTTGAATAAATAAATCGAATTTGAATTAAAATAAGCGAGATAAAGCGCGAAAGCGCTATATGCATGCTGCCATGCTACGGTTGTTGGCCACGATGCGAGCGAATTTGGCGTCAGTGAATGCAAGCCTTAAAGGTGTTTTACAGCTTATGGGCGAGTAATTCATGCATGTATATGCATCAAAATCAGTTTACCTGACAGCTCGCGTGAATGTGGTACAAATGATATCTGTGAACTTGCCACGCAATGTTATGTGTGCTCATGTATTGTTAGTGTGTGTGTATTGTAGTTTGCTGGCTCACTGGTTTCAAATCTGCCGACACTCGTATTTGAATAAATCTAACGTAGAAACAGTATAATACCTAATAAGTTTTAATTAGACGATCGACATGATTAAATAAACGCGGACTTGAGAGTGGACTAATGACAGTTTGAAATATTATTGATTTTTAAACATGTTACAGCCATGTTGTTCAAGTTCCGCCCCGAGACAAATTTTTTCAATCTTTAATTTGATTTAATGACAATTTGTTAATAAGTTGAAAATAAAGTATGTCCTCTTTTGTTTAATCGCACCGATATAGGGTACATTTTGGATAACTTGACCTATGTGACCTAAGTCTAGATTTTAATCTATTAAAATTCTAAAAACGTTGATATTTCTTAAGAGATTTAACAAAACTCTGCAATTCAACCCTTTTATGGAGTAAAGACATAAAACTTCAAGGTTCGCACAATTTAAGTTATAGAAAACATTAATGTTACCTGCAATCTGTTTTATGAAACACTGACTTCAAAAAAGAGCCTTCGCGTTCCTATAAGAGAAAGTAATGACTATTATTTTCAAGTTTCACTTACTAACTTTTACTAATTATTAAAAAAGAGTTATCAAATTAAAAGCAAATAATAAAATAAAACTTTATCTACTGAACCTAAATTTATGGAACAGTAGGTACCAACAAACTTTTTTTGGAGTAAGCCCCGGAATACGCCAAAGCAGAGATGTTTGATTCTGTCAAGCGAAGAAAATTGAGCAAATTGATTGGTTGATTTTACACAGCTTTGCTCCTTTTTGGTGGATTCCGGCTTCCGGGCCCAACTCTCATCTAGTAGAAAGCGGATATCAAATGAGTTTGAAGAGTTTGAAATCACATCGTTTCATGCAGTTTTATGAAATTAGTCGTTGGAAATAGCCAATGGACCATGTGGTTTTATATCTGCCGACCACGTGCCGACTTTAATTGAAATAAGATCTGATCTGAAGGCGTTGTTTGATGATGGTTGGATGTTTCAAGTTTGCTCTAAATTGTTTTCAAAGAATAATTGAATGGATGAACATACATGGATGATATAATAATTGAATGCGTTGCAATCTATTTACCAACCCAAATAACATTTTATCTAAAAAATCACTCGCTGATTGTTGATATCTCTTCATCAAATGAACGTCAGTTAATCACGAGTATCACGTCGTCCATCGCGCAGGCGCGTTGCATAAATAATTTCATTCACACTCCTCCGGGTCGGTTGGAACTTGACACTTGGCAGCCAAGTATGGTAGCGCTGCGTGCTGCTTGCTCGCCAAGGTCTTCGGGTCAGACGACACAGGGTGGAAGGTTGCCGAGATCTGTGCCGGTTTCAAACAGTTTTTGAACCTAGGCTTATACAGGGTGTAAGCTGGTGTAAGTGCAGACAGTTGCATTTGCATTACTTTAATATTTCCTAAAGGAATACATCAATTTTTAATATAAAAATTCAATCAGCTGATTGTAGTTGATATGGAAGTATGGAAAGTTCAAATTAGTTTTTGCTAATTTCCTATAGGTTTCTCACGGAGAGTTGTTCAGTATCATCGGTACAATCAGCTCCAAAAGTAATGCAACTGTTTATCCTGTGGGTGTAGGTAGGTAATGATGTGCGATATATAAAACGGATTTGTTTTTATTTTTCATTGTGTTCCGATGAAATAATAATCGTTAATGTTTACTGATTTTTAAATTCTTGTCATACCAGCACCAGCCTTAAGCCTAGAGCGACCTGCTAGGTATATAGATTCTTAGATTCTTATGATATTCTTCGTATATGTACAAGTTAAATTCAAATTCAAATAATTTATTTCATTTTTTATTCCAAAGTTATCAAAAAATATTTTTGCTAAGCTAAATATAACGGTTATGTGCCAGTTATGTCTATCTCTTTAAGCTTGTCCTTAGTTGCCCATTACTATTAAATACATATATATTTTTTTGGTGCTTGTCATTTTCCGTTATTGTAAGTTCTATCGTTTGATACATAGATATTTTGTAGGTTGAAATACCAGTATATACCTATGATCTATATCAGATCGGACAAACAATCTGGTGACGTCATGGATGTTATATTAATCTTTTAAAGTTTATTCATTGTCTGTGATATTAACGCAAGCAAAAACAGTTCATAAGTAACGTGACTGGACCTGGTCACAAGGGCGTCGGGTCAACTGTCACCCACTTTATCAATACACGAGCAGCGCTTTACTTGTCAAGCAATTTTGAACTTTAATGACGTAATCAGTTAATGTTCGCTCCTTATAAGAAGTCCCATAAATCGAGCCATTTTTATATTTACAATTCAACACATAAGCGGTCTTACAGGAGACTTCCTTTATAGAATGAACTATCTTTCTTGAAAAACGCGAACGGAAAAATGGAGTAGTTTAAGGTTAAGATAGAAGGAAATGTAGAGGAAATGGAAGTAATGTCGTCGTGGAATGATGAGAATGGAATAGTTAATGTTAGTTAAATGTAGGATAACATAATAAATTATCATAAGAATGTAGTTAATTACATCTTAGGATATGTTTTATATTGATAGTCTCGAATCTACTTATGTAGGTACACCTAGAAATAAATATAAAAGTCAATTTATTTCATAGTAAATACAACAGGTTCATCATCATCAGCTATACACGTCCTACGGCAGGGCATAGACTGTCTACCTACTCTCAAGGAGGTGGTAAGGGCGTTAGTCCATGCGTACCCGTTGTGGATTGGTAGACTTCACATGCGCATTCAGAATGTCTTCTTCAGCGTTAGCAGGTTTCTTCACGATGTTTTCCTGCACCGTTTTGAGTGCAGGCACATAACAGGTTAGGTATACCCAAAACAAAAATTATCAGATTATACATTATAAAACTTTGATCGAAGTAAATTCGGATATACGGATTTACTTAAACCGAAAAGTCAGGGTTGATATTAATTTGGTACTTACTGTTTATTCTGTTTTATTGCTTATACGAGCGTTAACCTGCGACTTGGTCCGCACAAATTATATACCAGATTTTAAGTCAGATCATAAGCTATCAAACAAAAAAGTTTCATCAACATCAGTTCAGTAGTTTTTGTGTGATGCTCGTTCAAACAAACAAACACACAAACGAACAAACAAACAGACAGAGAAAAAAATCCTAAAATTGGTGATATGGAATCAGGGATACCTAAAAACCATATCGTATCTTTTTTTTGTTTTATATCTTCAATGTACACACAAACTTCCTGCTACAGTTTTATAATAGTTTAGATTATACTTATTAGTGGGGTGGAATTTATCCGTTTCACGCAGCTGCGTCATAATATATATTTAAAGTACGTTAATAAACTCGCAAAGATAACATTTTATTTCGGTAGCAAGTACGATTTTTAACTGCTCATTCTTTTTAAAGCAGCAACAGTACAATGAAATTATAAATATTAATCGTGGGTTTTGATCTTGTAAACCTTCGAAAACACCAGGTTTTTAAATGTCGATTGCGATCTCTGTAACAAAATTAAAACATTAAGGCTATCTTATAATTGTAATTCAGTACATCTGTATAATATTGAAATAAATAATATTGTCATCTCTCTGATAAAGTTATGGTGATTGCGAGGAATTCCATTACACCGTATATATCTATACAATAAGTTTATACTATAATCGTGATGTACGTACTATTGAACCCGCTCATAATTAGCTTTTGACCTTTCTTGTAACTCCAAAATAAAGTGGTGCTATAAAACATACATTCGAACTACCTATCCTTTTTTTATCTTTCTTTTTGTCTTTTTTTTCTTTTTTTTCCGTATCAAAATTGGCAAAATGGAACACTTATGGAATCACCTCGGTGTCTGTCCGTCCGTCCGTCCGTCTGTCACAGGAATTTATCTCGGATATCATAAGATACAGGAAGCTGAAACTTGGTACAGTTATAGCAAGATATATTATAAAATGTAGTCAATAAAGGTAAAAAAATTATATTGAGGGGCAATTTCTACAATATCGTGTGGGGTATATTTTTTCATTTTGTCTTTGAAACTTTGTTAAACAAATTTTTCAATAAACTCAGAATACTCGGTGTATTCTGCAATTTCAAAAAACTAGAGCCATTTAAAATCTGAAAAAAAAAATAAGGTCTGGATGGCGGGAAAATTGTCTAAATTGGAACTTGAATAATTTTACCAAAAAGTACAAACTGATTCTAAGTGTCATTTTATACTGGTTATCACCTACGACACCCATAGAATAGAACAGAACCGAACAGAACAGAACAGAACAGTTTATTTTCAGGACATAGTATAGTACTCTGTGGTAAAACCCTAGGGGAGCACGTAATTTCTCTTTGGGTAAAAGGGAACACTAATTGCCCGAGACCCGACTCGCACTCGGTCGATTTTTTTAAGAAATGTAAAATATTCTTTCGAATCCAGGTCTGATGGATATCAGTTTAATTGTTTTCAAGGATTTTCATATTTATTAAACTCGAGGTTTGGTATAGGGGTATGTATAGGTATAAGGAGATTGCTTAATTTATTTATTTGTTTATTCCACTTTTTTCTTTTAGTGCTTTTATACCGGGTTTGAGTGTAGACAACTCACTCATACTGAACACTTTTCTCCAAGGAACCTATAGGAAAGAGAAAACAAAAAAATGTGGACCCGTCATCATACTAAATGCAATTAATTAGGTGATCGAACGTTTGTATGAAAACCTTATTTCATTTTCGGGGTAAGTTGTTCACTATAATGAGTAAAATTAACCTTCAAATTAAGGAAACTAGAATTATAACTATTTTTTCTAAATCAAAAACGAAACGAAACTTTTTTGCGAAACTTTTTCTGGTTTTTTCTGTTTATATTGGCATAGAATAAATTCTTATAATATTGGGGTGCATGCATACGTTTGCCGCTGAAAGTAAGTTAGCTGGAGGTCCTACCAGGGCCGTCTTTAATCTATTGGAGGCCCTTGGCACTTCAGGATAATGATATGGCACATTACGATATGAATATGATAGAGGACTATTTTATTAACAACATGCAAAAGGTAAGCAAAATTCTAGATTTAGACCTACAAGTTGTAGGTAGGCAGGCAGCCAAATTGTTGCCACTGTTTGTTAGAATACCAAAAAACAGATATATTCGGAAAATAATGGTATTTATCGGTAATATCGGTTATCGGTTGGTGATCGGGCAGGAACTAGGGGGCCCCATCGATCGCGGGGCCCTGGGCAGGTGCCCAGTGGAATAGATGGGCCTGGGTCCTACTTATTGTTGTTTTTATTTCTTCGACTCACTATTGTCAAAATGCCTTTAATTTTGCAATCAGGCAACAGAGCGCAATATTTTACAGATTCTAAAAGTTATAACCTACCTTATTTCTTTTAATCTCAAGTCACAAATGTTAAGCAGAAATCCTTCAAATTGAAGTAGATCTGATTGACGGCATCTGTCGAATACATTCACACGGAACAGTGGAAAGACTGAGTTAGTGTTGAAAGTATAATAAGCTGAAACAATTTTATAGCAGGACGAGCGTTAACCCGCGACTTTGTCCGCACAAATTATATACAAGATTTTAAGTCAGATAATAAGCTATCAAACAAAAAAAGTTTCATCAAAATCGGTTCAGTAGTTTTTGCGTGATGCTCGTTCAAACAAACAAACACACAAACAAACAGACAGACAAAAAATCCAAAAATTGGTGATTAGAATCAGGGATACCTAAAAACCATTTCGTAACTTTTTTTTTGTTAATATCTTCAATGTACAGACAAACTTTCTGTTACAGTTTTATAATAGTATAGATATTACGATATCGGAAAGCAGGATATAAAATACTTAATACAATGCATGCAACGGTGTGAAAGAGACAAGTTAACTTGTTAAGTTACTACTTGAACTTGGTATCGTGCCCACAAAGTGCGGAATGTCAATTGCCTTCTAAAAAGAGTTATGTGAAAGGAAATGTATGAATACGTCATGCTTTTCGTTAAGAATTGTTGTTAATTGCAGCTGAGATTAATGTTTGGTTGTCGGTCTGTTATTTTTTTATTGTCAAAAAGATAGTATTCCATACTAGTAGAACTGTTGTACGTAAACAAATTACTTACTCAACAAATATTACAAATCGAGCACTTACACCCTGAATATCATTCATGTTTCATAATTTTCCTAAACTACAAAAAATTAATAATATTAAAAAAAAATTGAGCGGCCCTGGAAAGTTTTGTCCACAAACCTACTTGTAATTCTTTATATTTATTCAAATGTATGTTTTGTTTTGGTGTGCAATAAAGTATACAGGGTGTCCCTGGACGTATGGATCAAATCAAACAGAGGCAGAGGTCATTTCCGAACTTTTAGCACTATCGACGGTTCCATTCTCAACGGTTCAAAAGCTCGTATATGATAACTTTTAGTTTTTTTTTTCATAATATCGCATAACTAGTGCTTTTGTAATACCTAGGTGGACAACTTTTGGTAATACGGCAGCCGTAGAACGAATTCAATTTAGGAAAAATACAGGGTGCAGTGGATGTCCATTGAGATGATGATGATGAAAGGGTGTAAAATTAAATGGGACACTTACTTAAAGCAGTGCTTCAGACCATTAAACTGAACAACTTTTACTATAGGACCAACACAGAAAACGTGAAAAAAAATTCCGCTGTTCCATACAAAACTGCAAACGTAACTCGACTGAAATGTATGGGACAGCAGTTTTTTTTTTGCGATTTCGAAATTGTTTGTATCCCATTTAATTTTACATCCTGTATATTAACGGAAATCCTCGAGAAATCGATGAGCCTCAGGGTATCGTTCCTTTGAAATGATTTAGTCAAAAAAAGATTCTTTATCAAAAGATAACAAACAGTAGGTAACGTAGGAAAAGTATGCTGTAAATATATAATTTACTTAGTTATGGTTCTTTTAAGTGAGGTCTCTGTAGATAAGACAGATAAAGGCAATTTATATTTATAAGCCAAAATCTGTTGTTTATGTATATAAATGAAAATAATGTGTAAGTAGAAGAAAGAGATTGAAGATATTTCGTATCGGTCAGAAACAGTTTTTTTCGAATCTTTTTTCTATTATTTTTTAAGTAAGTATTTAAAATATACTCTTTTTGGCCTTAACCAATATTTAAATGTCTAGTTTTAATCATGACACACGTTACCGGTACTATGGTGGACATTGGCATTAAATAATAAATTCATACCTACAAAATGAGTATGCAAATTAGTTGTTTAAAGGTCAAATTTGATTAGACACAATGAACATTTCTAAATTGCAATGCTCATAAATTCAATACGTATATATGAAATAGATCAATAAACATTAAAATTCAATAACCGCCCAGTTTTATCAACATTCAATGATTTATTATATGGATTAAAAATAAGTATGAATACATTTTGTACATACAACATTCCATGTTTTGATTTGCAATTTCGTCTTGGGAGTTATTGAATAATCTGATTTCGTAGATTGTCGCATCAATTGATTGCTGCTTTGACGTGCTTGAGCACGTTATTTGTTGGTGGAAAATGATTTCTTTCTTTTTCATCTCTATATGTATTATTCGTAAATTTTCGTATCGTCTGCAAAGTCTTTGTATTGAAACCAAAGAAATAAGTACAAACTACTGATAGAAATACAATCATAGATTCAAGTTCGTATCATTCTTGCGCTAGAAGCTAGGCACTTTCTTTCTTTCTTATCGTGTGGGCAGAGCCCTGGTGTCAGAGTTTTTTCAGACCGCCTTACGGCCTCTGACGTGGTTTTTATGTAACGACTACTACCACCAGAGATAGTAGCCGGGACCAACGGCTTAACGTGCCATCCGAAGCACGGAATCATTTTTCTTTTCAGACAATCAGGTGATTCAGCCTGCAATGTCCTAACCAACTGGGGAAAAACGCACAAAGTGACATTTCACTAGGTGTCCCCAGTGGGAATCGAACCCACGACCTCCGTGTCGAGAGCCATTAGCTCTTAACCATTAGACCACGGAGGCATTTAGGCACTGAGAGATGGAGATGAACGGACAGCAGCTGCAACAATTTTTCGGTTCGAATCACATTACCAACTAGAATAACTTTGTTATTTTGTGATCAGGGAAAAAAAAGGACCTGACTAATCGGTGGATGTAGGCAGATGATGATAATGATCGTCACCAAGAAATCGTTTAGATCCTTGTAAAAGTTGCCAAGTGTCGCTATGGCACATTCCCCTTTATGTGGAAGACTAGTAGGGCTATTGTATAAGTTTCCATTATGTCGTTTACAATTTACAAGATATTTAACGTATTAGGACTCTAGTTAATTTTTCTTTCTGTGATCATCATTGAATCGGATCGGAGTGATCGGAGAACTGCCAAAAAACACTATTTCGATTTGATACCGATTGAATCGGGTTCTTACACAATGAAACCCCTGGTTTTAGACCCAGTGATTACTGTTCAATAGCTGATGAAGATTTAAAAATTGTATACTCATCTCACTCACTCATGGAATTTCTAAAAGCTTTAATACTACTTCGCTATAATTATTTGGTTTGACTAATGAGTGTCGATTAGCAACACACTTTGAAATGTAATTACAAGCAAATTGTCAGGTGTTGCCAATTAATGGGAGTAAATAACGACTGTTTGATAATTTATCATGTTCTCGCGGTCCGCATGTCCACTCGTCATTAAGTCGAGATTTTGTGACTGCTTTATTAATAAGATAGGTCCAACATGAGATTTTTCCACATTATCTTGTAGATATGATGAATTTATGAAACAATCGCAGAGTTAACGATTATTTATATGAATTTAGTTAGATAGCTGTGCTTTGCTAAGAATATCCATACAATCTTTCACCCCCATTTTCACGGTTGTTTTAAAAGTTGATTTTTGAAAATTTCTTAACATGACACTTCTTTCCATCTTAGAAAATTTAATGCAAGAAGTATAAACCACCTGAAATATGGTTCCTATTTCTTTAAATTGTTAAACTTATCTTATTGTCGTCTTTCATTTTATGATAGCAATTTCAATATAAATTAAAGTAAGGAAGTAGTGACCTATCAATGCTTAACACGTCACTACATACTGTAAAATTGTATAATTGTATATGCTTATACAGGGTGTTACAAAAATACAAATAAACATTTAAGGGGGTGGTTAAGACCATCAAACTGAACAACTTTCACTATGGGACCAATATCGAAATCGCGAAAAAAAAATCGGATGTTCCATTCCATCATTATCATATCAGCCGATAGACGTCCACTGCTGGACATAGGTCTCCCCCAAAATGAGGAGATTTGATGATGCTATGCGTTTGCGATGTTCCATACTAAACTACAGATCTACTCGAGCTAAATGTATGGGACATAAAAATTTTTTTTTTGCGATTTCAATTTTGTCCCATAGTGAAAGTTGTTCAGTTTGTAAACTAAACCACCGCTTAAAAGTTTTCAATTTTTATTTTTACTTCTGTAACACCCTTTATACTTAGTGAATTCCGCCTGAACTGTAGTATGTAAGGTACCAACCCTTATAACTAGTTGATCTTTTAGAAAGATTCAAACCATCCAGAAGGAGAATACGGACGTGAATCTATAACTATTATAAAACTGTAACAGGAAGTTTGTCTGTACATTGAAGATATTAACAAAAAAAAGTTACGATATGGTTTTTAGGTGTCCCTAATTCCATTTCACCAATTTTTGGATTTTTTGTCTGTCTGTTTGTTTGTGTGTTTGTTTGTGTGTTTGTTTGTGTGTTTGTTTGGGTGTTTGTTTGTGTGTTTGTTTGTTTGAACGAGTTTCACGCAAAAACTACTGACCCTATTTTGATGAAACTTTTTCCTGTTTGATAGCTTATGATCTGACTTAAAATCTGGTATATAATTTGTGCGGACGAAGTCGCGGGTTAACGCTCGTAATTTATATAGGTAATGCAATATAACGCAAAATGAGTATATCTTAAAAAGTTACGCGTACGTTACGAGTAACTTATTTTATTATTAATCTGTGACTGTGTGCAATGATGTCATTGTTTCAATAAAGTTAACCTTCAAACCTGCCCCTGGGTATACGCAATAGATAATGAATCAATATAATTAACCAATTAAAGAAAACAAATTAAATGCGAGTTCATTATGTCTCACTTTAATTGAGTGTGTATTGATAGATAAAATATATGTGTTGTGACTGGGGTGTGGACGTAGATGGAGAAACGAATCATTTCAGAATTAATGTACCTACACATTATATTTACATAGTAATGTAACAATTAATACAGACTGATTAGGTACCTAGGTGATTTGAACGTGGGGTAATGAATAATATTCATTGAACTGTGTTAGGTACTCTTTAAAGTCACTAGTTTGTTTTAATGTCCCTTTAGAGAATTCGTTATATAATAATGGAGCATATGCTATAATAGGATTTTAGATTCCATCCAATATCTGATTTCATATTAAACTAATTAAAATTATATTA
Source organism: Agonopterix arenella (assembly GCA_927399405.1). Lineage (NCBI taxonomy): Eukaryota > Metazoa > Arthropoda > Insecta > Lepidoptera > Depressariidae > Agonopterix > Agonopterix arenella. The sequence continues at coordinate 9,642,806 of OV656710.1, forward strand.
ATAATTAAATAATGAAGTATAATTTCAAATGGCATTTAAATAACGCGATCAGACAACCTAAACCTCTGAAATTTTTCCGGCAGAATCATTCTCTCTTTTCGTAACTTTATACTAGGCTGTATTTATCAGTTTCAAAAATTTCAGGGAGCGATTAGGTAGGTCAGCCGAACTTGTGAAAGAACTTTATCAAACTGCCCAAGGGCATCCCTAAGGGGTACCAGACCTCGGCGCATTGGGTGTTGCTGGGACTACCTACTTCGCAGCGGATTGGGTAGTGGGGATCAGTGAGAACAGCTTAGACCTGGAGTGCGAATTTTGAATCTCACACGTTGAACTCAGGAGTTGAAAATGTATGGACTTACGCATCTTTCTACTGCTGATTTGACTTTCAAAATGAATTTTGAATGCTAAATCAGCAGTAGAAAGATGCATATTTATCTCCATAGTTATATTGACATTTTCAACTGCTGAGATCAAAGAATGAGTTTCAAAAATCGCACTCCAGGTATTTGTATCTATGGTCACAGAATGGTCCAAGAATACATGAAACATAAATATTAGAGCACTAAAAATTCAAAATGGGGTAAACAAAAGGATTTCAAGGGTGTCGTCAACGATCAAAGTTAACTTGAACTAGATATTAATTTCAACTAAATTCCAATCGTATATTTAAGTTCTCATAGTTAATTCCATCCCATACATGTACCTACATTATGTACAGCCAGAGGCAGCAATGAAGGCTAATAGTTTTACAGCTACCTATTGATTACAGATTTGTACGGAAGATATGGCTGGCCAATAAATGGGTACAGTAAATAATTACGCCTGTTTTAGATACGACAAGGTCGCATTTTTCAATTAAGTCATTATTTAGAGTTGTATTGGTTTTGTGTTTTGGCGGTCAACATTACTAGTGGGTCAGCTTAACTACCGTGCTACGTTGTATTGAGGCTTCTGATGTGAAAATTCACAATTCACCAATTCGAGGATGTTCTAGATCTAGAGGCTTCTTGGGCGCTCTGTGTGGTGTATTTACGCAATGTTAGAGCATATTTTCTTTGGCAAAGTGGCAAAGAACTTCGCTTCCCTATTTCTTTTTACATATCCAGAATATCTCTGACTAACCCCCTCGGGGAATATAGTCGTAAGCAAAGAAAAGAATACTTAACTATTACTCCGTAATCTACCCAAGGGGTCCAAACAGAATTCTTCGTACCACATCGTCTCAATGAATATTCTTTGGTTTCTTTATGTCGTAAATAGAGAGGCTCGTATTTGTTAATTTCACACTATATAATAATTAATAAGAAGTGTTCACGCGTACATTTTTATACATATTTTCTAATTAATTTTATTTTGCGAAAATTGATCGGTTTTTTTTCTCTTTATATTTGGGTGCAAACTTTTGCCGCTGAAAGAGAGTTAGACAAAGGTCCCCCGTGAAATCATGATATGCCCCCTATTAGTAGACTGTGGTCTGTGTCTCACGAGGTCTAAGTCGTTGTTTTTGTGCAAATAAACAATATTCATGTTATGTTATATTATAGCACAGAATAGGTAATAATATATAGGTTAGATTCTGAATTAATGTCATGATAGATTCCCTCGATCGCAGTGAACTCTATAAATTGTCTAGATAAGGTTGTGGCATGCGTAACTATATGCAGTATAATTGCAGGGCAATAAGGTTTGATCGATATTTGATTAACGCCCTTTCTTTTTGATTGCATTCGTAACAAACTAGTTAACTAGTTAGTTGTCGACGTCGACGTGGATATTGTTCTGTCATGTTATTTTATTTGTCCGCTAACAGATTATAATCTAAACAAGTTCCTGCGTAAAGGAAGTCGGCAAATTAACGAGATTTAATTGATATACCTACTCCTTTCGATAAATTAATCAAATGAAAATTGAATGGAAAACACTTGGGGCACTGGTAAAACATTTTATTTGACTATTGCTCAAAAATAATGTGAAACTAGCGTAATGATACGGACATGCGTTATGTTTGCAGAACGGCAAACGGGCCTCCTCCCCGTTTACCGTTCTGCGAACATAACGCATGTCCGTATCATTACGTCACCCACCAGTGTAATCCATATCAGAAGAAGTAGTAGAGAGAAGACTGCCAAAAACTATATAAAGATCCTGTATATTTCCGCGATCGGTTGACCTACCAGGGCGCTTTGCCCTCACTGGTCTGGACTGGTCCGGCATAGTCCGCAGTAATAAGCAGTAATCAATCCCTGAGCTAGACTGTATTTGTCAGTTTCGAAAAAAACAAAAAGATCCGTCTAATAGTTCATAGATTTACTTACTTACGCCTGTTTTAAATGGGGGTCGGCAGAGAGAGAGATGCCACCAGTTACGATTTTTGCATACGTTCAAACTTTTAGTCCTCTTATACGAGCGGAGCGGTTGTCGTAAACGTTTAACTTCCACAGCCTCCTAAAGTATGTACCTACTAACATACGATAGTAGGCTGTAAAATTAAACTTTCTGATTGATGATTTTGAGTGCTAATGAAGAACGAACTCAAGTTATTCTTGTGATCATGATAGCTAACGAAACATAAGAAACATTGTTTTTTTAAGAAGATATTCCTGATAAAGCGATTAAAGCGTTCCATAAATCCATACAAAACGAAGCTACGTCCTGGGTATTTAGTAAATAAAGTTAAAAAAAAAAGTTAACACAATCTAAATCTCTTTAGTTCCAGGGTTACCGTGGCTTAAAGATTTCCATAGCATTGAAACCATAAACTTATTATGTTTATGATTGAAACTAAATAAAATTAAAGATTGAACATTTTGTCTCGGGCGGGACTTGAACCCGCACTCTTCCAAACCGGGGAACAACAGAACAACATGGCTGTAACACGTTTAAAAATCAATAATATTTAAAATTGAAACTAAATATTTCAATGGAATTGTGCGATCTACAAAATTTTATAAGTTTTTGTTATTAAGTTGTGTATCTCTAGGTCTGTGTGTTACAGTGTTTGTTTATAAGTTTATATATGACTGTTTGTAATCCCAAATAATTAAAAAAAAATCTGACGAAGAATCTGAGATAAGATAAATAAATACTTAAATAACGCTCACAAGCACATACATTGTAATGATCCTAAGTAAGCCTTAGGCTTATTGTTATAGGAATCATACAACAACGGCACAAACATATAACATCCATGACCGAACCGGGATTTGAAACCAGGTGGTTTGGTAGTCCGGCGGGCGTGGCAACCATTAGATTGTGTTAACAACATTTCTTTTTACTCTAGTTGGTTGAAAATTAAAATAGGACGACTTTGTTTGTATGCAGCGCGCTCGGGTGCCTGACGAGTATATTCTTAACACCGAGCGAAATTAAGCCGAGCGAGAAGAGAGGCTTTTCAGATATGATCGTGTTAAAAATTATTTATTGTTAAGGAGATAAAATCCACAATATACTTCCATTCTTCGCTTTATGTTCGGCTTAATCGCGATCGCAGGTCTTAAATATCGAAGTGTCGGGAGTCACAGCTCGGATAAAATCACTGACAGTGAGTAAGTTTGGCATTCAATTTCGTTTAAAACGAAATTATGACAATGAACGTTGGATGAAGATGTTTTTAAACTATTTTTAGAAGTTTGTGACAAATGTTTGAAAAATTATTTGTATTAGAACTGGTAACTTTACTTTTGCACCGGTAGGTATTGGTATACCTACCTAAATTAAATGCGTAGTATTCATAAATTTATTATACCTTACAGTAAAGGTAAGTATTAGGTATTATTGAAACGGGGTTCTTCACACTATCAAACTGAACAACTTTCACTATGGTAAGAAAATTATACATCTGTTTTCAAGTCAAGATCGCTAAAGGTTCCATCGATTGTTCTGAGATCCTGTCAATCATATAATCAGGACCAACATTATGGGATTAGAACACAACGTCCGGTGTTAAGTGTTCCTTTGAAAAAAAAAAACAAATTGTCGAGTTTGAATAAAAATACTATTGTTTAACAAGCTCCGATGATATCTAGGTACGTAGATATTTATCATCCATAACAATTTATAAAAACATTTATTGTAAAAATTAATTTTCAAAATGTGATTAAAACTGTGCACCGTACCATACCATGAGATCTGTTGATATCATCATTTCCTCGTTAATTGTACAACACTAATTATGTCTGTGATATCTTGTTAAAAAAAACTTATGACAGGTAATGCATAATGCATCTTTATGTGTACAATAAGTTTATGTTTGTTATTAGTGTATCTTTATCGATCTTGCTCATAAAAGGACAAGCTTCACTTACATAAAGCTTTTGCGCTCTGCATTAAATTGTCGTTTTATTTTGTTGTAGGTCGTTTATATTTTTTGGGGTTCCGTTTTCCAATGAAATGATACTCTATTGCTGTCACTTTTCTTATTTAGTTTGATGATTATATTAGATAGATTAACAACCTACCCAGTCTTCTTCTTATCGTGTGGGCAGAGCGCTGGTATCAGAGTTTTTTTAGACCGCCTTACGGGCTCTGATGTGGTTTTTTATGTAACGACCCAGTGATTTTGGAGGATGACATATTTTTGATGATATGATAGGTAATCTAATTTATTAACTTGAGTATTTAAATTTTACAAACATCGTGAGGATACCTGCATGCTTCAATTTCGAGGCATATATTGTACCTACTGTCCATTACAAGTGGCGACGGGCTCACCGTCACACTGGACAGAGTTTCGGTGCTACTAGTGAAACGTGGATGTTCTGAAGTTTCAGAATATCTCTGACTACCCCCTCGGGGAATATAGTCGTGAGCATATGCTATGTTTTAATTTTAACCGCTATCATGTTGGAATGGTCTATTTTTATCAAACAAAACATTGCAAACAATGTTTTCTTCGCGCGTTTTTCGTTAAGATGCACTCTATGAACTTAAGAGAGTATGTCGCTCTATGTATACCATGCATAATTGTGTAAGACATGTGTCTACTTTTAAATTAAGCTCAGTTCGTTTTAACGATAGGAGCATTAATTCGCAGAACCCTTGATCCGCGAATCAGACCTACCCGTTTTTTATAAGATAAAAAAACCTTGATGTAGAGCGTACTATTATAAGTCTTTACATACCAGTGTCTTGTATTTGAAAGTATGTTATTTATAATAAGGAAAATGTGTGTGAATGTGACCTTACTTTGGACGGATACTTTTTAGCCTAGTAACACTACATAATACGTGGATTATTCTGCGTACCAGTATTTTGTAGTTAGTATAGAGTTTTCGGATGTTAAAACAATCGCGCGCAATTCTTCAAATAGCAGGTGAATAATCAGCAGCTGGCTGAGCACACGGCTACCGACAAATCGAGAAAGCTCTGGTGCACTCTTAGTGTTTTTAGACTGGCCTACAACCACCCCGAATCGATGAAAGATGGGGTCGAAGAGTTCTCGAGTGGTGACCGCGTACTGGAAAGCGCAGCGCGAACCCTTTTGACGAGGGCACGACCGGTCGTTGTGGCGATCCTTGGGGGAGGCCTATGTCCAGCAGTGGACGTCTATCGGCTGGTATGATGATGATGATGATGATGATTACTTACCGACATTAAGTTCAGGAGTGCGATTTTTGAAACTCATATTTTGAACTCAGCAGTTGAAAATGTCAAAATTACTATGAAGATTTTTTTAAAATCTTTATTGAAGAGCTTTGGCCTGAGACTATGTCGCTCTGTGGGATTTTCTATTGGGTAAGTTCACATACATTATAATAACAATAAAAAACTAGTAACTACACAGTGAAGAAATAGAAAAATAAATAACTACAAATTTAAGGTTTTTTTGTAGATGGAGCAATCCCTTGGCAGCAACCGACGCGACGTAGGTGCAGCCAAGGCACAATTTCAACGCCCGATATTAAGAGACGGCAAGCCGTCAAACACCTGTCTCCTGAAGGCCTCGCCCCGCACTATGAAGATATGCATCTTTTTACTGCTGATTTGACTTTCAAAAATCAATCTCCAGGAGTGCTATTTTTGAAAGTCAAATCAGCAGTAGAAAGATGCATAATATTATCTCCATACTAATTTTGACATTTTCAACTTGCGAGCTCAGCGAATGAGATTCAAAAATCGCACTCCAGGTCTGGGTAGATTAACATATTATTCGCGTACCTATTCAATGCTTATGTATACGCCCGCATCCTCCTCTTTTCGGTATACAAGTTTTATCCAAGGTAGTAATCACAATTTTTCACACTAGACAAAGGTCGTGTTGCGTAATGACATTCCCTAATACGCATTCCTAACCTATTAATGGATAAAACAAAAAATCGTAACCCTTGTACTGCTACCGCCGAACTAGGAAATACATTAGACAATTTGAATACAATAGTCATTAAAGACAATATCGTGCAAGTAACAGCGTGGCTTGAATTATTTGGTGGAATGTAAGAGCCATTATTCACTGATCGCTGAGTTAACTGGGGCGTCAAAATATATTACTTAATTTAGTGTCTGAATTGTTTTAAATTCGTACATTTGCATGTTTCTATTGAAATAGTTGCAATCATGATAATGCGCAGCGCTTTAACTCTATTTCTTGTATAATTTTTTTGGTTATGATCATGATTTCATGATGCAAAAGTGGTTTTGAATTTATTTTTTCTATAGTTGTCGCGCACTGATTTCATCTGCTTGGATTGCGGGACCATTTAATTTTGTAGTATTTTTCTTAGCATTATAAGTACCTGTATTGTGTACTTACTACCTACGGTATGTAGAACTATAAACTATTACATGTGCCTACGGCACTAGTCTGGGACATGACCCTCTTGAAAGCGTCATCGAAATCGGTCTAGGCTTACAATATTAGCATTAAGTACATATCTTTAACAAGAATGAAACACCCTCTCTTATCGAAAACAATATATTCAGTAAAGAAAATACTTACGTGTAAGTAGGTACGATTTTCATTCCAAGTGTTATAAGTAATTTTACAACATTGTGTGAGCTCCTTAATAAACGGCTTTGCCCATTCATAAATATAATAATATGATAATTACAAAGATTTACTGCCTAAAATACTTCTAATCCGATTTAGAACTGTATTAACTATTTATTAGATCACGAACTATTTGATCTATAGATCTTTGATCGGAAAAATGAGCCTAGTCTAGACATTATTATTAGATAGGCATCATCATCATCATCCTATAAACGTCCCACTGCAGGGCACAGGCCTACCCTCAGGGAGGGTGTATGGGCATTAGTCCACCACGCGTGCCCAATGCGGATTGGTAGACTTCACATACACATCAGAATTTCTTCTTCAGTGTATGCAGGTTTCCTCACGTTGTTTTCCTTCACCGTTTAAGAGCAGTCGGTATTACGAACACACGGCGACACATCAAGCTATACAAAACCAAAATAAGCTGGCCGCGCGTAGGTCGCGTAACGTATAAGGTCGCGCGGCCAGCTTATGTTGGTTTTGTATAGCTTGATGTGTGTACATAAGTTAAAAAAACTCATTGTTATATGGCATGTTGTCAGTGCGGATTCGAACCCGGACCCCCATAATTGAGTGTCCATACCTCTCCGCAACGCGCCACCGACGCTCTCTATTAGATAGTAATATTTGCAAATTCTCTGAAGATTTGAAATATAATGAAATTATTTTTTAAATTAAATTATATTAACCACGGTTTTTTACTGAAGCAAATGCTTAAAGCAGACATGGCACACTACGATCCTAACATACCTCTTTCGCCTCATTCACATCCATAACCAGCCCTCACTGCCATACAAAAGTGTAGGCACCAATCGGCTAGTCACAATGGTATGCAGGGCACCATTCACTTTGTTTCCCGCTGTCACTCGCCTATGCACATCACCCTCACATTTCCCGTCTCTTAGTAAACATCCTCAATAAACAAACTCATTCACTTGTTGCACTTTTTCATTCTCAATCATTATACAACAATCAGTCACACATTCACCCCTCTCCATTACCATTACTTTAGTTTTATTCACTTTCACTCCTTTCTTCTTCAATGCTGCATTCATGAGGGTTACCATGACCTGTAACTCTTCCGCTGACGGTGTACAGAAGCACTTGGTTGGAGCTAGTACTTATTGAATTGAGGATACTATTTATTGAAATATCCGGAACTTGGGATATTTGTTGTATATGATCATCATCACCCATTATATATCTTATTGCAGGGCAAACGCCACTCACAGGTGAAGGGGATACTGAATGGGCCTTATTCCACCACTAATATGGTGGAAGCGATTTCCGGGTTAATTTGCAATGGTCTCAAAGAACAAAAAAAATAAAAATGGTAGGAACTTATTTGCGAAATCTCGTCCAAAATATTTATTTTTATAATGACAAGTATATTACCATTTTCCTTTCATTAGAGCATCCGCTTTAAGAGATGGTTCCACTGGCTAAGTAGGTATTTATGTAATTTAATTATGTATTCACGATTTATGTACTCACACCGAAAAGTATAATTAAAAAGATAAAACTCCATTATGAATCGTTTTAAAACACAATTATCAAAGAATTAAACAAACAAACAATGCAATCCGTTGAGCAAAATAAAAGAAACGTTTACGTAACATTGTTTGGAAATACGCGACCGTGTCAAGGTCATTAACGCGTAGTTCTCTGCGAAGTTTTCTACAATTTGCAAGACACGCTTGAATTATTATATTTTTTGGAATTTCAATTTTTTGTTCCGGTCATTACGCTTCAACTAGGTGTAACCGTGTGATATGAAATTCCTAGGTTGGTTGGTGAACTTTTTCATTCCCAAATCTTCTCTCCTTTCGTGTCTGTTTCTGCTGTTAATTGATTAAAATTCCGATAAAGTATTTATAATGTAAAGTACTAACTGATTAATAATTTAAGTACCTACCTAAAATCATACAACTATAGTCCTAGGGCGGAAGTATGGTCCAGTTATCCTGTCGTGTCGTATTAATTTGCTATAAATAATGCAATGAAGCAATTTTTAAAATCCATATCGTAAGCAAAGATGAAGTGAACATTTTTTTTTATGGCGTTACTTTATGACAGAAAGAGTAGTGACAGAAAATTGGACCATTCTTGCGCCCAGGACCATAGTTTTATGATTTTACTCGGTACCTGCCTAATACCGTATAGTGGTTATTTTATAGGTTGTTCATTTAATGAATTTCTGGCTCCTGTTACTGGGAGTTTCTGGCTCCTGTTATTCGATGGGTAAAAGGCAAATAGGTTTACTGAAAATTTTGTCGATATTTATTAAAATTATACCTAAGTATTACACTTAAATATTTATTTAAAGGAATAAAATAGTAAAAGCACAAATAAAACTTACCCTAAACTTAAACCATTCTAAACATTCTAAACTACAAATTTAACTAATCCTATTTAGTCGAAAAGCCCGCCCCAGGTCATACCTGGCCCGAAGGTGCCCATAATGCTGGCTGCATTTCCGCGTTGAATCGCTAATGATATGCGTTGGGCTAGGTATGACCCGGCACGAGGACCGTTACCCGCATCCCGTAAACGTTTGCCCAGGTTCCTCATAAAAGTTTTTGCTTCATGACCCCACGGGCCCGCCGTCTCCACAGCGAAGGGCACGAATAAGTAGCTCTGCTCCAAAGTTGTGTAACATTGGTGTTTACGTACTGCTGCCCTTTCCGCTGCCGACCCTGCTACTCGAATGGAACCTCTCAAGTAAGATGCAGCGTACGTACATACGCACGTTGCATCCCATAGAAGACATTTGCCCTTTTGCCACGGTACAAGGGTCAATCCGTCTGGTCTCTTCCCGTCGGTACGGCTCAAACCAGGTGGCTCAGTTGTACAGGGAACATTGGCGGACACCAGCGCTCGACGAATAATATCATTAAGCGCGTGGTGCCGCGGAGACCTTCCTGACCTATTAAAATTATGTATTTGAAATCAGCGGAAAAATTTACAATAATGACGGTCAAACCAATTTACCATTCATCCATCGATAAAAATTTGATTTATATGTTAATTGATTTTGTTTACCTTTGTGTTTGTGGGTTACCCAGAGGGTAGGCCTGTGCTACGAAGTCGCGAAATAGCATCTTCAGTTGCACATTTATATAAGCTGATGATGACGAGGATCATTGCGTTTTTGTGCCATTAAAATTGCCCGACTTTTCTTAGCAATACGCTCGTATACAGGATGTAAGGAAAAGTATCAGTTAACCTTTAAACCACATACAACATAGCAAAAAAATCTGCTGTTGCATACATTTGAGTCGAGTAGGCATTGCAGTTTATTATGGAACAGATATTTTATGTTTGTTCCGATCGATTTGCTCCTGTAGTAAAAGATGTCCAGTTTGATGGTTAGAATCTATAAAAACACAGAGGACAGGAGAAGTGGTAAAAACTTGTATACAGGGTGTTAGGGTAAACAGTTACACTACTTTAAGTACCCATGATACTGATCAAGTTTCCCTAAGAAACCTATAGGAAATTCGCAATTTTTTTCACCTTTTCATACAAAAGTTCGATCAGCTGGATTGCATTTAGTATGGATGGAAAGTGCCATTTTTTTTTAAATAATTTCTTATTGGTTTCTTTGGGAAATGGGTACAATCACCCCTTAAAGTAGTGCAACTCTTTACCCTAACACCCTGTATAATTAAAATACAGATGACGAAGAAGGGCCAAAGTAGGTAAAAACATTGTAATATCAGAAAAAAATATTTATTTACGTTTATTTTTACAATGGATACAAATACACAATGGCAAGAATAAAGGAATGTAGGTAATTAATTACATTATCTGTGTCATACATCTTAAGCTTACACCAATTTTTATTTACAATTCATATTCAATGTTTCCCTTAGATGGATCTATAAATAAATAATGCTTATACTAAGACCACTGTGCCGTTATTACTACCTTTTATTTTATTGATATTGTATCTATATCAAGCACCTATATTATATTCCTATTAACTATAATGAATCGAGTATTATAATAAGCTGTATTTGCATGAAATAATCATTACTTTCATAGCCTTTTAGATCCTTATTATTTTACAACGCAACGTAAGCTAGCGAAATCTATGGCTTAACCGATTACTTATCTAAATAACTTAGAATTTTACACGTTATTTCCATTCGTATCCAATAATATAGTACATTCATTGCACATACCGATCTCAAAAAGGCTCCTACTGCCATGCAAAATTACATCTTAAATATTTAATTATTTCGGTGGGAAATCAAGAGTCGTATACGCAGGTCGAGTGCGAGGCACTGGAGGTCTTCGCGGCCTGGGATGGGTCTTCCCGCCTTCTTTGCTAGTACTCAAGCTAGTTTCTCCTTCCTCAGGCAAATACGGAGCTCGTGGGCTCAAAACTAGCGCTTTGTAAGACGAGTGGGAGTCCGCAATACTTCTTCCATCTCCTTCATCTCTACGAGAAAGCTCAGAGAAGGGAGATACAGCACGCTTATCTATACCACTCGGTCCAGGTGTCTCTTCCTTAGGTTTCAACTCGTAAGCATTCTCTTCTTTTCTTTTCGGATCATCTTTCTTGAATTTAGCTTGACGTTCTATTATTTCGGCAGTGGTCAGGTCTGAGCCTTGAACGTCAGTTTCTAAAGGCGGTGCTGATAACCAAGGTCTGGAGGAGTTACCGCTGCACCAACGCTCTTCATTCTCACTCGCTTCTCCCAGAAGACCTAACTTTTCTAAGTTCTGTAGCAACAAATTCTCGCTGGAACTCGCCGTTCTCATTTCCGTCTTTGAGTCTTCGGCCAGCAACAACTCCGCTAGAGGTGGAGCGAGGCCTAAACCTATATTCCTCTCGTGATATACTTCAGATATAGTCGGAGTGAGTTCCCCACTCATATGTCTAACCTGAGCCATGGAATCGCGGCTGCTCGTGCCCATCTTGGGTCTGGGAACTCGTTTGGAAGTTGACGGCTGATTCAAGCTCGGATCAGGCTTATCTTCCTCTGTTCTTCTAGGTTGTGCGGACGCTAAGTCGTAGAAAGCGTCCAGGTATCTCGTATGAGGATGTTCCGGACGTCTTCTCAGTACTGTGTCGTGTCCAGAACTCTCCCAATCAGAATCGTCTGTGGATGGTGGTCTGCGAGTGTACAGGGTACGTATTTTGGTTTGATGTGCTAAAGCTAACGATACGTCTCTTTGAGGAGCTGAGGTGGTTCCTGATGGAGCTGCAGGTGGTGACGGAGTGAATGCCGCGTCGCTCTCGCCGCGGTACCTGGGGGGAGGCGGTGCGGGGGGTGGTGCAGTTCTACCGTCAGGTTCTCCGCGACCAACTTCAGTGGATGATGCGGATCCTCGTACGTACATAGTGAAGGCTCCTCCACATGACCCTAGAGGTAAAGGTGGTGGAGGTACTGATGAAACACTTTCTTCTGCAAAAGAATAGAGAACTTTATAACATTGTATTTCTTGAAAAAAGAAGAATCGAGTAAAATATGAACTCTTACGTCGATGTTGTCTCGGAGGCGTTTCTCCGTCGGAATGAGGTTCCAAATCGCCATCGTCTATTGAAGCCAAAGATTCTACACTTGAACTTGATTCCAGGCTTAAACTTCTCGGAGCTTCTTGAGTGTCTGTCGAAAAGTAATGAGTTTCGTTTTAAGATCTGCAGCTTATCCTGGATTTAAGTAGCAACACCCGTAAATGTGTTTAAACCTCTAAAAACCAAAAAACTTACCAAACAGAGCAAGTAACGCCTGCAGCACGAATTGAATGTGCCTTCTATTGGCAGTCTTGCCCGTGCGAAGCGTCACCTCGTCTTGCCCGACTTCTGCTAAATCAAAGCCTAGTGATGCCAGCAGCTCGTGGCATCCGTTTACTCGCCATAACCTGTCAAAATGAAAGTACTGTCATACCTATTATAAAGCTATTAAGAAGACCTCGGAATTCAATTATACCAGAAATAAAAAGCTTCTTCGAAAAAAAATAGAATACTATTAGACCCGTGATTTACACTATTCAGAATGACGATTAATATGGTGTTTATTTTCCGAACTCATAAGCATCATGTACAAAACTTGAAGAATCACTAGCACTTCGTACACTAAAAATTCAGGAAATAACTTGGAAGTCTATAATGTTAACGCTTTCACCAACCTGACATTTACAGCAACTTCGATGGTATCGCTTTCTGAGTTCTTGACGGAGAACTGCGATATAACAGAGCGTATTACACCGATGATGTCGTCCGCTACATCACCGTTTGATATCAGCTTCGATAGAGCCAGCAGTGTTGTCGGTGATAGACCTAAAAGATAATTCGTTTCACTAAATCTTGGCTAGACCAGAAGATTGAAAATGGCTTATAAAGATTATGCGAAGTGTATGCAGACAGCGAGCCGGATGGTAGCTTGCATATTTAATGAGCTGCCGGCAAACAGTCGGCAGGAATTTTCTATGCAGCATAAGAAGGGAAAGACCAAGTTTCAAGTTGGCTCGGATATGAAAATTTAGGAAAAGCTACGTTTGGCCTATTACGCCTATTTTTATTTTGAACCTTTCGGAAGGTGTAGAATTCATATTGATTTTATAAAAAGACTTACCTAATAAAGCTTGAAGACTTGCAGAGCATTGCGTCAATCTTTCTTCGGGATCACTTTGAGGGAAGAATACACTGGAAGGTATGCCGTTTGCTGCTGGTTCGAATCTGAAAATCAAGATATTTTGTCACTTCTGTCTTCCATCAATCATTCGATATCTTTAATATCCTGTTGTAATTCAATACTCACCTAAATCCAACGCTCATCAATAATTCTCTCCACCCAGTAGCGTTACCAGCTTTGTTCTCTATGCTCTTTTGTGTCGTATACATTGCATTCTTCTGTCCTCTCACGATTCGCTGTAGAGATTTCTCTACCAAGTGCAGACAGACTCGCAAGGCATCACTGAAATAAAATTGAATGGTCAACTAAAATTACCAACATCTTTAGTTTCTATGAGCGTTATCCTATAATGTAGAGTTGATGCAGTCGCAATGGTCGAAACCGGTCAGAGGCACATCATCATCATCATCATCAGCCTATCATCGTCCACTGCTGAACATTGGCCTCTCCCAAGGCGCGCCACAAAACTGTCCTCGGCTTTCCTCATCCAGTTGCTTCCCGCTACCTTTTTTAGATCGTCTGTCCAGCGGGCAGTACAGTCTACACACGACACTCCACGTCCCATCATCATCATCCTATTGTAAAATAAAGAGTTGTTGTTGGTTTCGTATAGCCTGAATCTTACCGGCACTTATCAGGCTGAGCGAGCAACTCGCACAGCGCCTGTCCCATCAGCGCGACCTTGTTGCTGAGTCGTACGTTGGCACCCAGAAGTACTAGGCCGGACCAGTGCGCTGGATGCGCGAAGTGTTTCGTATGACGGACTGTTTGCATCGCATCCCCTAGGGCCCTGAGAAAAAGAAGAACGTGATCGATAAAAAAAAAATTATCTAAATTCTGGATGATAGATTCCAGTCCATGGTATGTTTTGTTTATCAATAGAGGTCTCTCTCGACTCTGACTGACTCAATAATTCCTAAGGCTCCTTTAAGGAAAATGTTGACAGATAAATGTAATTATGGCCCGGTACCCACCATAGCCGAGCTGTGTTAATCAATCGTATTGCTCAATTTTCCTCGCTTGTTAGAATCAAGCTATTTTGATTTTACATATCTCCGCTCCGCTTTGTTGAATTCCGGGCCTAAGGACGGTGACCGAGAAGGGCAGAAATGCTAAGAATAAATCACGATGTTACAGTCAACAAAATGACTGCCAAGTTTTAAACGAATTTGTCCAAATATGGATACAATGGGTGAAGCAGTTAGCCACAGTTAACTTACTTAGCAACCCTGCTTCCCTGCAGCAGAGCAGAATACAGAGCTCTGTACAGTATCTTGGTGGCGGTGTCCTGCGGCGCCGGCCACAGTGTCAGTAGTATAGCTTGGGCCCCCGCAGCCAGCAGGGCTCGACATAGACGAGACACTCCGTCGCCAGCTGTCGTGACGTCTTCGCCCTCTTCAGATGAGGCGAGGAGAGCTGCGCTTGAAGGTGCGCATGATATTACCACCTGGCGACAAAACATTAAGATTTTACTACAGGTTTATCAAGATCCAGAAGTTTGATGGGTCCATCTTAATTTTTTTCTGTCGTTTGGAATTTATGTCTCACGTAGGTAGGTGGAAAATAATTGCGAAGAGAAGACTTAAAATGACTAACCAGTCTAGCGGTTATCTTCAAGTTCATGATTTCTGATGCAGTAAGCATAAATTCTGAAGCAGGTGGTAGCTCTTCGTTGCTCGGAGGCATTTCTGTATCTGTAAAGGAAGATAATTGCATTTTAATTGTGTAATTTGAAGTGAAAGTCTAATGACCTAAGCAATATTTTATTCGTTCACGTACTTTCTTCTTCGTTTTCTGTGGAAGTATCAGCAGCGCCACTTCCAACGCTCGTATTTAAGAGTCGTTTCGCTTGAGAATCAACCTGCAAAATAAATCATGAATTTAAAAATTTTAAAAGGGGATTTTTTAAGGTTATCAAGGTGTAAAGAAGGGTTTTAACAACTTCGAAGAGTTCAAAGAATCAATACTGCGTGAAGGCAAACGTTATGCGTTCCATTTCCATTGTGGCCCATGGTTCTCAAAAGCAAAGGAATTAATTGTACTAATTTGTACTTACCACTTCTCCTGGGCTTAGTACAATGGCAGGAGTCTTCCAGCAAATATGAGTAGCGAAATGTATGCATTCTGCTTGCGGCAGCTGAGCCAGGACGGCTTCTTTTGAGGCCTGCAACGAATTTTCAATGTTTATTGCAAATTCCCAAAACAACATTCACGAGAACGTAAAATTACCATTACATTTTTCTTATGGCCTATTAAATCCCATCGCAAGGCAAAGGCCTCACTCACAAATAAGGGTGAGAGGGACATTATAAGTTAAAATCGTTTACCTATTTTAAATTGTGAACGGGCAAGACGAGGACCTTTGACGCAAAGGTCCATAGTAGACTATTATAGTGGAATACAGCTTTACAAGAAACTCGTTAAAAAAGCGGTAACTCCTAATATACCTGATAATCAGTAAGGGGCGTAACCCTCAGCATGTCGGCGACAAGTTCAGCTTCCTTTAGCTGCGCGTGCGCCGACGCCCAGCGCGCGCCACCAACGCGTGGCGCTCCGACTACGAGACAGCGCATGCCTGCCTCCGCATTATTATTGGCTGCAGATGCACCTGTAATCATTTCGATATCATAAGTACTTAACTGGTTTGTGGGGGTGGGTGTGTGCGTGCGCGCACGCGTCCTTATGTGTGAGTGTGAATTTTAATTGAATTAATGTTGTGTAGAACGGACCATTAGTATAAGAGATAGACGTACTTTTTTATCATCAGCTGCTAGGCTGATTCAGTATTCGTAAGGTGTAAAGCATCTCTGTGATAGAGATGGATCAGATATGCCTGTATAACTCCAGTTGGTTTAGGAGTTCCATCCCCATCACAGACAGGCTCTTCACCCTATGCATACTGAATCAGCCTTGCAGCTGATGATAACAAAAAGCAAAAAGTACGTCTATATTTTGAAATACATATCTGTCCTTTTGAGAATCTGTCCTTATTTTACGATACAAAGGATGTGATGATTACCGTGGTCGTGATGGGGTCTAGCGCGCAGGTGTCTCTGGTGCCTCAGGGGGCGCAGCGCGGGTGCGGCAAGCAGCGCGTACCGCTCGCACAGCGGCTCCGCGTCGGCGCTGCCGCGGAGCGCGCCCCACGGGCACGCGTATAAGGCTCCTTCCACCACCACCACTATCTCACGACGACCGCCGCACCCTCGACGACCGTGAGACGCTATAAAAGGAAAAATTTATTAGTATTGGGTAAACAGCATTGGCACGTTGATCCCATTACATTTTGGGGGACATTGGTCAGACGGGTTTGCATTGCATTCAGATAAGCACAAGCACCGTGACAAATGGCGCAATAAAAGAAGGCATACTCCAATAGGATGTAGGCTGATTTTATTGATTGTAACGAAATTAACGCTGACTGGTGCTGAACGTAGAACTCCTCCTGCAACTGTGCCTTGCGTGCCCGTCACCGAAGAGAGATGATTTGTGATTCTATTGGTGACCTAGAGAAGATAGCTTTGGATATTGCAATTAAATTCTGTCAAAGAGACAATTAAAAGTGTGTGTTTTTATTTAACTAATATTATCAATCAAACCGGTATGGATGAATTTTTGACGTAACGTCATGCACATAATGTCAGTGGAAAATTCAATCCTAAATTGAAGGACTTCCATACAAATATAGTACCATTCTATTATTACTTTAATTCCTCCGTCTACCCCTACCTGAAAGAAATAGCCAAATAAAAAGAAATTCGTAAGTCACCATGATTATTGTTACAGGAAGCAGGAAGTAGATCCTCAAATGGAGCTAGAAGCATCTGATACAAGGAGTTAAGGCACGGAGGCCCTTGCCACGAAGGCTGCTTCTTGCGAGGACCGTGCACGCTTGATCTGTGGATAAAGAAGACAAGGTAAACACCAGGCGGAAATACCTGCATTTTAGCGAATCGCCACCACAGAGACATGACTCGCCCCGAGGTCGCCACGGTTTTTGAAAGAAATCTTGTAAAATATACTTTGCTGATTGTTAAGCATATAATGCGGGTATTAATTATGTTTCCTTGATATTGGAGTATTCAGATATGATTCATTTCCAGATTCGTATGGACTAGCCATACGAATCTGGAAATGAATCATATCTGGTCTGTTACGAAGCACCTCCTGTTTATGGTGGCTCAAGCGATTGTTTTTGTTCAACAAAAACAATCCTTGAGATCACCCAAATATCTATTACCGAACAACTTCAAGCACGTTTGGTATTTATACTGGAGATTGGAAAAATCATGGACATAACGATGGAGCAACAAATTGAAGATTAGAATACAATATTACGAATGTAAATGATAACTGCGACAGTAACGTATCGTCAGAAATTATAAAAATTACTAAGTGCAAATACCTGGTAGAACCTTGAAGGCTGGCGACAGACCCAGCCACTGACCCTCCGACGGAACCCACGCTGAATAGAGAACTCAAGGAATAATTGGAGGAGTTCAACAGATGATTGCGGGTCACCTGAAATAAACATTTTTATCTTCAATTTACCACTAACCACGATAACTTCTTCAACGTTACCAAGGTCATTACCCAAGAACAACTCTTGAGTATAATGGCCGGCAAACATCTTGAGCATGGCCTTGACTGTGCAGAAAAAAATTTGTCGTCGAATCCGCTACTGCGCAGCCCCATCATTCCCGCCCATTTTTAAGTTGTTTGCAGGGTACTGTATAATACTATTCATGATCATAATAAGAAAAAGATTGTGATGTTGAGGATGTTCGGCTTCGTGCTAGTTTTGAAGATTTCCAGTGAACTATTGAGTGGAAAAGAAAATAAATGTGTTACCATTCTTGCTAGTCCCGTGCTTGGTCGTTCATCTGGGTCCCACTGATCGTCAGTTTCGTTTCTACGGTCAGCCGCCGCTTTTATCCAGGTTGACCATTCGCTGATGCATCTTTCCAGTTTACCGAAGTCGCCTGTAACATTTCAAATTATAAATTGAATAATATGCACCAGGGAGTCATCGCGTCTTTCATAGATCATAATTCTTTGTTGTTTGTGTTAGTTTCTCGTAACTTATGTGTAGATTTACCAGTGTTAGATTGTAAGTCATCTGGGCTGATATCTGGCAAGCTGTTGTCACTGTCGTCCGCCTCCTCTAGGAGCGATACTTGGTGGAATCTTAGGATACCTGAAAGCACATTTTGATTTCTATTAATCTTCTCATCGCTTTATTATAAAATTCCTACTTATCTCAGCCTATCTATCCATTTGATGAAAACCAGCTCATTTGAAATTCATTCAGAAAGATTGCGATGCATACGGCATTGAAGATTAAATATCTAGAGATCAATTTCTGTGTCTGAATCATTGTTCCCGAGAACACCACATAATAGAGATATAAAGCACCGCCGTCTTTAACTACTACATAAAAATATGTACAACTCTTACCCTTATGTGGTTGTAGTAACCAAGCGTAAAGTCTACCAGCAGCCAAACTGTAGTAAAGCACTGGAGCTTTCTGCTTATTGACCACTTCTAAAACTTGTTCCACAGTAGACGGGCACCAGGGCTCTGGACGTTCTTTAGTTGTCTCTTCCGATGGGTTCCTTATTTGAAAACGAAAGTTATGTGGTTATAATCATTATCAGTGGCGCAGTGGAAGCGTGCTGGGCCCATAACCCATTACTTTATAAATACCTACATGTTTATTTATTATTTTAAATATACTTGAACAAAAGACATTTTTGGCAGACAGAGTGTGATGCCTGCCAGAGATAATTTTCCCTGGCAATATTTGCATGAACCAGTTAAAAACTAACTGAATATCCAATCATAATTATCAGCCATATATACATTCCACCGCAGGGCCTTCCCTCAAGGAAGGTGTATAGGCGTTAGTCTACCGCGCGTGACCAATGCGGATTGGAAGACTTCACAATAAGATGTTTTACTTCACCGTTTTGAGAGCAGTCGGTATTACGTACATAAAATTAGACTCATTGGTATAAACATGTCATCCGTGCGGATTCGAACCCGGACCCTCATAATTGCGTGCCATACCTCTCCGCAACGGGCCACCAACGTTCAGCTATATCGAATGGAGTGAGGAAAAAAAGACCTGCAAAAAGATAAGCAGTGAAGACATGTGGACTTGAAAATCCCACTGGACCCACTAGTGGTACCATGCAGTGTAACCAACAGTCCTAAACCGACTTATTTCTTGCATAGGCGCCTGTCCTTCAATCAAATGGCTTCTAAAATCGTTGAAAATTACCTCTGAGTAGAATGCAGCTCTAAATTAGCCAGACTTAAAGCTCCTGGTTGCTTGTCGGTCACAGTGTCGAGAGAACGGCAGCGTCCACGCTCGGCCACCACCAGCGCTTCTGAATGTCGCCCCAACTCTGCAACAGCAAATACGTTGTGAGTTTTAAGAATTTTTTCATTAAACTTCTTTCGTGTCAGCATGAGCTATATCGCATAGCAATCGCTCATTACTCAAAACATTGTCACTATTTATGATAAGTTTGGCAAAAATATTAATAGTTCTTGTCATCGGATGCTGACAGCGTTGCAATAGTGATACTTTCACATAGAATAATTTAATCTTATGCTTGAAAATGTTTTGCGTTGTATAAAGATTCGGAGTTACCATTCTTAGCAGAAAAAGAAATGTCAGTTTAAAAACCCTGCCTTTGCTGTCGTCTGTTTCTCGAACTTACCAACTAAAACTCTTTGTAAAGCATGTTGCGTGGAAGTATACAACGCAGCTGTCTTCCTGTCTCTATGCTTCTCGTTACTTGACTCCAAAACTGTAAGAGCTGCTTGCAGTTGCTCTTTAGCTTCTTCAAGTTCGCCAGAAGCCCACAACGCGAATCCTAGTCTGTGACGTACTCGTGCCTGTGTGCCAAATACAATTTCAGTTACAAAATCAGTGGATTATGGTTTAAAAAATTATGTTAATATCAGACAGGTAAGAATTAAGAAGATAGTAAGCTTTACCTCCTCATCAACATCAGCCAATCCTTCTGTAGCTGCCAAAGCCTGTCTCAAGTAAGAAACAGCACTACCGCATGCTCCCATCGCTAGGTGTGCCCTGCCTAAGTCTGCGAGAGCTTGAGCACGTCCCCTTGTATCACCTGTGCAACAATTTATCGTGAAACAAATTATTATTGACATCAGAATGACCGTAAATAATAGGGACTGGCTGATTAGAAGAAACTCTTAGGGGAAACTTACCGGCAGCCGTAGCATGGCGTAATCTTGATTCGTGCCAGCGAGCTGCTTCTGCATGAGCGCCCATCGATGCGTGAGCAGCTCCCAGTCCACCACATGCTCGAGCCTGGATAACAACACATTAATCATGAGTCATTCAACCAAATGGAAAGATTTACTATATTCCTTAGTTACAAGAGTTAAGCATCGATCAATAGGGGTCCAGCTCCGGATAGTTCGATTAAAACTCTACACATTCGTAGGTACCTGTAAGTGTGTATGACCCAATCTATGGGATAGTTCTAACTCAGTGCGATGATGTCTTACTGCCGCTGCGTGATCTCCAAGAGCATGTTGGGCTACCCCAAGTGAGTGACATGCTTCTGCCTCCATTATCTGATTGTTTAGTTCCCTGAAAAAGCCACAGATTTTTGTTATCCATCAAAATCTGCGGTCTAGTCGCAACGACATTCTGTTTAAATACTTACTTGGCAATATTCTTCTGATGCTCTAAACATGAAACTGCTTGTTCCAAATTTCCAAGTGCTATGTGCAAAGCACCAAGTTCTCCGTACGCTTGCGCCTTGGCCTCTTGTACACCAAGCTCATGAGAAACGACTAAACGCTTCTCAAGGCACACCAGCGCTTGTTGAAGATTGCCTACTGACCTGAAAAAGAATTTGATTTAGACATGAGACAGTGAAATATTATCGCTACTTCGAAAGTAATCTGAATATCAGACAAATAGCGTCGGAGACTCATCAGTAAATGATTATACGTACTTGTGGCTGAGTCCCAAACCGCGATATGCGCGCTCCTGTTCCCTCGCATTGTTGAGCTTCAAAGCTGCAGCCAGGTGCTGCTCGTGGTACTTGGCTGCTTCATCGGGGTCACCCAAAGCGTCATAGCAATCACCCAAAGAACCTAATGCTCTGGCTTTGTCCAGTTGACATGTTGGGGTGTTCACTCGCTCTAGGATTGCTAGTTGCTAAAAAGGGACAACATATTATTAATGGTGTTCTTTTATTAGTAGGCAATATAATAAGATAAAAAGCCTACTACAGAAGTATGAGATAATTATACCTGTTCTAAATAACCAATGGCATCTTCATAATGTCCCATGTTCAGTTTGGCAATCCCTAAATTCCCGTACGCTTGGGCCTCCAGTGCGCAATCTTGGAGTTCTTGAGCTCTTTCTAATTGCTCCTGAAAATACAGAATCAAAATATAAAGCTGAGTTGACGAGACCAAAGGAAACAATGTAAACTCTTTGTAAAAATTTCTGTATACCCTATAGCATCTAGCCGCATGTGAATAATGCCCCAAAGCCATATGAACGGCTCCAAGATGAGAATGTGCTCGCGCTTCACCAGCAGCGTCACCTGCTTCTTGTCGAAGAGTCAATTCCTGCACAGAAATATTTCCATAAGAAAACAAGTCACAAAATGACAATTAGTCTTTTGGCATAAGGGGCAAGGTGGCATGTCAGTGTAAATACCTGAGTATGATGTCCTAGAGCAGCATCAAGTCTTCGTTGAAGTCGTCTTGCTAGACCTAGCGCTCCACAGGCAGCTGCTTCCAAAGATCGGTCACGTGCCTAAAATTGAGAAAACAAACCATTTTTAGAAACCTAAATTTGATGATAGCATAGCTTCTTTTTCTGTCAACTTATTTTCATTACCGTGTAAGACTTGATTATAATGCTTACCTGTCTAGCAAAACCAAGCTGCCTTTGGTACATCTTGACAGCTTCCTCTACATCTCCCATCTTGATAAGCACATCTCCAATATTTCCCAAAGCCCTGAACTTCCCTTGCAGATGTTGGGTCATGTGAGCTATAGCGAGGAAGTATTTTTGGCACTCCAGAGCAGTTTCAAGGTTTCCTAGTGCAAGATGAGCAAGACCAAGATTACAGTAAGCTCGGCCCATATTCATTTTGTCCTGGAGGTCTTTGGCTAGTGAGAGGTCCTGGTCATAATATCTGAAATGAGATGATGATACCAATTCATAATTTAATCGTTTGTCAAATATAATCAGTGACCATATTATTAACTTGTTTAAACATATTATATCTCACCTGACAGCCTCTCTATAATTTCCGAGACAATAATGGGCGTATCCTAAAAAATGGCATGCTTTTGCTTCCGCGGTCACGTCACCCAACTCTTGAGAAAGCATCAGGTGTTGTTCATAGTATGGTACTGCTTGCGCAAACTCGCCTCGCGAAGATAGGCAGTTTCCGAGATTAAGGAGAGCACAGGCTTCTCCAGCAGCGTCTTTGAGTTCACGGGCTATTCCTGTAATACATTGTTTACTTCTTTAGTTCTATAGAGAGGTACTAGATAACGTTTTATACGTTTCTAAAACTTAGCTGAATGGATGTAGTTCTGAATTTACCTAAATGAGCTCTGTAATGGAAAAGCGCCATATCATGTGCTCCCAAAGCTTGATATGCCACAGCTAAATTCCCATGAGTAGATGCTTCTGAACTTCTATCGTGAACTTCTTTGGATATCGTCAGCTCTTGTTTGTGATACTTGATGGCTTGCTCGTAGAATCCAGCTGCTGAGTAAGCATTTCCAATGTTTCCATAAGCCCGTCCCATGCCTGCTTTATCCTGAAAAAGTACAAGTGATCGTATTAAAGTGGTGTTTTTAAAGTGCCTGTAGTTTTTGGATCTGGTAGAGCTACGTACTTGTAATTGTCTGGCTATTGAAAGATGAGCTTGATGTAACTTCAAAGCGGCGTCATGTTCTCCTAATAGTTGATAGACGATGCCCAAGTTTGAACATGCTCGACCCTCACCAACCTGTAATCACATATCAATGACATTTTAGTTCTAATAAATCCTTTATTTTGTATTTCAGTTGCTTAGCGTTTAGATTGAGGGATACCTTATCTCTTGCAGCTAGAGCCACGTCTAGCTGCCTTTCGTGCCATTTCTTTGCCTGAGCGTAGTCTCCACCACACCTATAAAATGAATGAAGTTACTATTAGTTGTGTTCTTTCTCCGTTTCACTAGAAAACAATATTATACTCAATTAGTGGATCCTTATTCAACTCTTACCTTGCAGCATGTCCTAATCCTGCATATGCTCTGGCTTCGATTGCGCGGTCTCCTAAATTCTGCGCTATTCTTAGCACATTTTCATGGTAGGCGATAGCTTGAGAGAAATTTCGTCTATAATGGTACGAGGATCCTAAATTTGAGTAGGCTCTTGCTTCTTCAACCTATGGAAATACAACCACGTTAGTATTATCATGTCTATCCAAAAACGGTCAAATTTGTAAAGTGACAAAAGATGGTTAGTATTCGTTGAAATACCAAAAAATAAAATCTCTTGGTTTGTAGAAATTGTTTAATTTTAAAACAATATTAGGTAAAATCTTTAATGTTAGTAATAATCAGAAAGTAGCCATTTTATAAGAGACGATTAAAAAGAAACAGTTATATACATAGATGAAGAATTTTTCGTTTACGCTGGATTATATAGCATACGTCAGTACATTTTTGTCATAGACCTGCCTGTGTCTATTTCTTTCCAAGATTGATATCTATTTATATCTGACTGAACTATTGCTTGAAACCAATTATTCTGTTAATCTTACCTGATCACCAAGTCTTCTAGCCAGCCTCAAGTGCTGCGTATGACAGTCAACAGCAGAATCGAACTCCCCCATCGCTAGGTACACTGCGCCAACGTTGCCGATCTCCCTGGCTTCTTGGAGCCTGTCCCCCATTTGTTTGACGAGCTGCACGCATTGCTTGTGGCTTGCTAGCGCGTTCGGGTAGTCCCCGATAGCAGTGTAGACATGTCCTAGGGATGTGAGGGCGGCTGCTGCCGCTTGGGTGTCCTGAGGGATAAAATTGTGATGTTACTAGATGTTTAAGCCACATACGACGCGGTCACTATCACGCTGCCGCACATACGTCGCGCGGCCAGCGTATGTTGGTTTTGTATAGATTGATGCGTCGCCCTGTTTACTTATATCAATAATACTCAAAATTCAAATATTTTTATGCAAAATAACATTACACAGATAGCTTTTTGACGAGATTTTGTTTGGCTCTACCGCCGATTCTCAAGTTGTTCCGTTGTAGAGAAGATGCGGCCAGAAACTCTATAACACACACCTTTTAAATTAAACAAAATATACAAAGTATAACTACAACACTGAATAACATCGTAAAGACCAAGCATTTTGGTCATTATTATAATTATCGAGTTTATGATTAGTGTTTTTACAGAGGACATGGGACTTAAACTTTTTGTCAGACAAGTGTAGAATATCTTCCTAAACTAGGTGTACCTACTCATACTCTAATGAAGTCGCATAGTAGTGTAAAATAACGACTATAAGCGCATGTTTAATGGTTCCGTAGAAATAAACAATTATGATAGCTCTTTTGCATGTTTGTTCAGTAATGATAATAATATAAGCAGTTTATAATGGGCATACTAAAGAAATATTAGAACGAAGGATTCCAGACGAATAACAATATTAAATCTTTATTTCCATTAAAGTATTTCTTCAGACGATTGTATATTTTCAGAACAACTATTTTTGAATCGTTGACCTAATGAATACAAAAACTTCATACTGTTTAGAAAGTTAATTTTCAACGTGTTACTTTAAAAAAATCACAGACAAGTTGATGACTTCTGTTACGGCTCAGTAACACGTAGGTTGTAACGTTTATTGCGTTAAATAGTACGTTATACCTACGTGTACGACGGCGTTGGTATACGACAGCATTTATTTTGATTATACCAAGCCGATGTTTTCTGAAGAATATTTATGTTAGAGCACTATTTTATGGTCTTGTAACATGGGCCAATTTGTGATCGTAGCTGAAGAAAGATTGGCCAATCAATATTTAACTTTTCGCAATAAATGTTAAGTACTTAGTTATTTTTAACCAACTTCAAAAAAGGAGAAGTTTCTATATTCGGCTTTTTGTTGTGTTGTGGATGTTTTTTTATGTATTTTCACCGATATTTTCGACAATTGTGGACCAATTTTAATGATCAAAAAGAATGAAAATCTTTTTTGTTTGAGAGGGTATAATCCCGAGGTGGTCCCATTTTTGTTTTGTGAAGATCTGATGACGCGCTTTTTCGCTGTACTATAGAACTCCTCAAAAGTGGATAGCAAAAAGTGAAATAAGATGTTTTTTTTCAAAAAATTTAAACCGACAAAAAGTTAAAAATAATATTGCAGCCTATTTATTCTACTTTCTCATTTCGCATCTTTATAAATGCGATGCTTTTTTTTTCTTATGAACATCAAAATGACATCAGAATAAAATTAAGTTCTTAGTTTGTAAGTAGAATTCACAGACCTAATTAATACCTACTTTCTAAGACAACATTAATAAAACAAAATTTTTATTTGGTGATTTCTTATTCTCTTTGTATACTGAGTAATTTAAATGTTTTAAGTTCTCTATAGAACATCGAGTAATCGAGTTCGTGCGGGTAGTAGCTTATTCTCTAAACCATCGTAATATTCGTAATATGATAATCTTTTCTTGCAGAGCTCTATCATAGTGTAATAAAAACTAGTAGTGGCGAAGCCAGCGGTTGCGGCGGGTCGCGTGGTGCGCGGAAGACGGGCGTACGCTAATTGAAGCATTTCAATGGCTGCATAGGCAGAGGGGGCCAGGATGCGCTCCTCCCTGCCCCCGCAAAACGCGCTCGATTGAACTCTCGCGACCGTACACCTTCACCACTATTAGTTTTTATTACACTATGGCTCTATTATCTGGCAATCCGTTCTAAAGGCTGACTGACAATAACTTTTTATTGACGCCGTCGAGGAAACGTTCGAAAAGCGATATCGTAAATTCGTAAGGACATTTTATGCGTTAGTGCCTGTCTGAATCCAGGTTTTACTGGGATATATTCTTTACAGATATTTGTGAGAGCATTCAATACGTGCTCAGCTTATATGCTCGATTCTTGACAAGTGAATGTGAGATATTTCTTTGAAGAATTTTCAGTGTGCATTAGTTCTTTTACTAATAGGAATACGGCTTATGAGAGAACAAGCGTTTTATTTTTAATTTGTATACTTACCTACGTCATTACTAAACAAAACACGTATCAATAATAAAAAGAAAATAATTCCAAAAATTTACACTTAATATTTCAAGAGAGAGATGAGATTAACGTTGAAACACAAATAAAATAAAAAAAGTAAATAAAAGGTGCATAGAATGCGTCGCATCCTTTGGGAAATGAGACAAAGAAAAAAAGAAGGTTCCGACGACAGACCGCCAATAGGGTCTTTGTTTCGACCAAGTGATGTGATGTGAAGTGGATGAAACTGTCTACTATCGATAACCACATTTTCATGGTGGTGAAGGTGAACTAGAGCAAATTAGGTATTTCCCGATGATTTAACGGAAAAGATGTCTGGTTTGTTTGACTTCGTAAATCTCTGTTCGAATTTACACGAGTGTGATGTAGAGTGTTTGTGAGTTATGTATTAAAATAATATTGAATTGATAGCTGTATCGATATGTATAGGGCTTGTAGACTCACCCACTTGCAGATTTTGCTGTGAAGCAGAGGAAACGCACATACATCTCCTCTGCGAATGCGAAGTGCTCATTCACAGCAGGAGTCGCCATCTAGGTGGATACATAATAACACCTACTGACATTAGGGACCTCCCCTCCAAAAGCATAACACGGTTCATGAAGTCCGTGGGCCTAGGAAATGACCTTTAGGTCTAGGGTGACAGCTACAATAGATCTATCCAGGTCGCAGTAGCTATTTGGTCATTGACCAAGCCCTTATAACCAAATAATAATAAAAATAATAATAGCTGTATCGAGGTTACTTCTTAGAAATTGCTATTAAATAAGTATTAATCTCAAATAATAAATCTAATGCTATGTTCAATCGGAAATTATATTTTATATCGTTATCAAGTGGTAATTCTAACTAGTAAATTTTACGACGGCTTCTAATGTTTTTTACTGTAATAAAATTATCGATATCGATTATTTTATGTAACGTAGATTAGGGACATCACTAAAGTCGGATGGACGTACAATCCAGCTAATTAAGTATGTGCAACATGATACGATAACGTGGTGATTTACATACCGACTCGGACCCCTTTATTCGTTTTCCACCTAGAATGGGATAGTGTCACTCTGAACTTGATATTCCTCTTTGCTACCTTTTCATTTTACTTTTGAAATATATTACCTGTGTCAATAATTGTGTTTGTTGACATTAGGAATTTAGGGACACAATCAGTTCCCATACAACCGTAGATCCAATTCATAGAGCAGTAGGTAGAGCTGCTTATATTAATTTGATATTCTGATATCTAGTTTGATGAAATATCTCCTATTTATATCTAGTTTTGGTAGCCGCCACAAAAAATTTCGACACATTGTGTCAACTATGATTTGTTCTCGTATAAGTTTTTGGTCAAAGACTCGACACGACTAAAAATTAGGAAGAGTGGTCACGGAAAAATTTCGTTACACAGTTACACCGCCGTGTACAAATGTTGCCCATTGTACCCAGTTATCACAAAAATTACGAAGCGTGTGGACACAACGACAACTCTTTGTTACTGAAACTTTTTCGGTTAGATTGTTAGTATACTGTTACCACACATAGAAACCAAACCCCACACAGTAACCATGTGTCATATTCCTTGGTCTGTGGTCATATTATAGCAGTAACGAAAATGCGACACTTGTAAGACTTCCATAACTCTGCGACTGAAAATTGTTATACGGTTCGCTCTGCAAGGGCCGCCGCCTAAGTATCGGCTGACAAAAAGCACGACATTTACTCCAAGTTGGTGCCACATTATTATTTCGTGCCTCTGGCATTTGAGACCACGGGCATCTGGGGGTCTGAAGCTTTGAGCTTTGCCAAAGAGCTACGTCGTCGACTCCAGGAGAGGGGGAACGACTCTCGCTCCGGGTACTACTTGATGCAAGGGTTGTCCATCGCCATCCAACGCGGAAACGCGAGAAGCGTTATGGGGACCTTTGCGTCCGGTATGACCCAGGGCGGGCTTTTTGACTGATTAAACGGTAGTTATACCTAATAAGCTTGAAGATTGTTAGTTTTAATTTTATTTTAATTATAATTTCGAACCCTGGTTAAAAAACAAAAGTAGTATTACTAATTTACCGACACATAAAGTTGTGGTTTAATTTTGCCATTGTTTCATCATTACGAAAACTACATTCAAAGCGTTTTTCTAATAAAATCTGACTGTTGTGTTAATCTTCATCCTTATAAAATTTCTTGACTATTGACAGAAAGACGATCAACTATTCTGATTTCGTAACTATGTACTTTCTTGATAAAAAATACATGGAATTTTGAGTGAATATTATAAAATAAGCTGCGCACTACAGGCTTCTATAGTCAGAAACACTAAACATCCAGAAATAACCCAGGAATCTAATAAAATAGAAGCGAACTCACTTAAAGTTACGGGCTTGAAAGCTAGTAGCCAATAAATAATAATGTATGTGAGAATTCCTTTGGCTAGAATAGAGTTGCGAGGTTTATGTATACTATAAAATATTTTATATATGTATATCGAGGAAGTATGTACGTTGTTTCAGTTTTATAGCTGTGGTGGTAATCGATCACATGTTTTGTTTATCGATATACAGAATTATTATGTTTATATTTAATTGTACGTTTCTAAAATTGCAATAGGTTTTAACTCATTCCGGGGCGATGAACGAGACCCAATAGAACTTTCATTGTTATAACGTCGACAGGCGGTCAGCGCCGCGGAAAGTGTTAAAATAGTTCTTGGAATTTGTGTGGAATCAACTCTATCAGTTTGAAATCATAGACAGGGTTACTGGTAATTTGATACATTCCTTTAAGTGAAAGTAGAGATAGTAAGCTATCAATTTAGCCCTAGATTGCCTTATACTAATGTTAACCGTTTCTGAGAAATTTTGAATTTTAAACCCAAATTTCAACATCAAAGTCAAATTAAAAGTACGCAGTGTACTCTTTTTTCTTCTGGTACTCAGACAACATGTTAATACTTTGTTGAAAGCAAAAACATTTCGAATTTTCGCTATAACATCAACACAGTGCCTCAAAAACACTATATTGCTTTTTAACTTTATTCCTTTAATAAGTATTTATTAAATACTTAAATATACAGGGGGTCTTATACATAGGTAAATAAAAAAGGTAAAAAAGTAAATAAAAACCCTATAAACAGCCATGATACGGTAGAAAATCTTTGAGAGCTTTTTGAACTTTATGTAGGTATCTACTTATGTATTTACATTATATGTAATCTAAACCTATATAAAATGACTTTGTATATAGAAAACCGCTGAAGGGAACTGAGTTTAATTGTGTTGTTAAGTGAATGTATAGGTATGGTCGTCTTTAAAAGATTAAAAGGCGTATATAGGTATCGATCGAGGTTTACTGGAGGATTTTAGGTATACCTACTCCATAAATATAGTAATTTAAGGAGATATAAAACTTATTTAGGCATTGAGTCCATAGTACCTACTTACCTATTAAACGAATTCTCACGGCTTCAATGTCACAATTAACCAACAGTTAGGTATTCGAGTAAATCCCTTTAATATCTGACGGGCAATCCGAATGCCTCTAGATAGCAAGGCACCTGCTTCGGCCGGTTATTCTAGGCATTCGCTAATGAAGCGGCCCGGGTTAGCTCACATGTTACTGTCAAATTATTCGCGGTTCGTCTGTACTGAGGGGCTACTCTAATGGGTATCTTTGCCCCGTTTTATTTCGAATTGGCTATTTTAGCGTTGTCGAGCAGCTACTGCTTATTACTGCGGATTATTGGAGGGACCACGAAGGATTTACCGAGCCAGTGAATGAACATAAGGTGCACCTAGAATGGGTACGGATCTTGGCCGCTTACCAACCGCTCACCGCTACCCAAGTAGCGGTGATCAGTGAGAAAATATCCTTGCGGCTCTTGCGTCAGCTGTACCTTCCCTCCTTCTTCTTCTTCTTATTTAAGAGCTACGCTCTTATCGGTGGAGTTTTCGCCTAGCGGAAAGGAGACCTTCCCTCCACGCCTCGTAAATAAGTTTTAAAGCTGTTTGTTTCTTTAGTAGATTTTTTAAATGTACCAAAACAAATTTCATGGTTTTTCAGTCTTTTTTAACTTTATCACAGAGACTTATAAAATTATGTTATAATTAATTATGAGTAGGAGTTTTGAAGCACACGGTGAGGAGTATTACCACAAGAGGCCCATCGAAGTGGTCGGATAGTAGGTAGCGGATTGCAGATCGCGGAGGCGTGAGACTTATGTATAAATGTCACTTATTTGCAGCCATTTGCTGGTAAAAGTAAAAGGCTTATTAAAATCAATTTCTTGTTCGGGATCGTTTCTAAAGTTTTTTGATAAGTTAAGACCTTTTTTATTTAAACAGACTATAGAGGCCGGCATTTTATTTTTTTATATCGATACGATTGAATCATGATATGGGTAGGTACCATAAACGATAGAATTAATGGAGTCTATCAATAGAGCTGGCTTTTACACATTGACCTCTTATACAGAAGACATCGATGGTTTTTCATTGCTTTTTCATACCTACTTAAACATACCAAAATGGAGTGAGTCTAATAGAGGTAGCTTAGGTCATTCTGCAATGAAACTTAACTGATTTAACCAGGAGTGCGATTTTTGAAACTCATTCGCTGAGCTCAGCAGTTGAAAATATCAAAATTACTATGGAGATACGCATCTTTCTACTGCTGATTTGACTTGTAAAAATCATACTCCAAGAGTGCGATTTTTGAAAGTCAAATCAGCAGTAGAAACATGCGTATCTCCATACATTTTCAACT
Source organism: Agonopterix arenella (assembly GCA_927399405.1). Classification (NCBI taxonomy): domain Eukaryota; kingdom Metazoa; phylum Arthropoda; class Insecta; order Lepidoptera; family Depressariidae; genus Agonopterix; species Agonopterix arenella. The sequence goes on from OV656710.1 coordinate 9,674,534, forward strand.
GCTGAGTTCAACGTATGAGATTCAAAAATCGCACACCTGTACCTAATATTCCACTAAGAATGTAATCGGATGGTCACCAACAACAAAGAAAATGTTTCCGCAGTTTTTTTTCAGTTCATGTTATAAATTTTAGGAGTAATAATATGACCAGGCGGTGACCATACTCCTTTGTGTTAAAGCTCAAATTGGAGCGAACTTGATAATTTTACATTATGGGGCACGGTCGGTGCACTCGAGGCTAATGAAGTGAACTTTACATTTACAAAGTATGAAGTGGAGACCAGTGTTCGAGTAATTACTCCCTAGTTCACAGGTATGTAGCGGACTCTTTGTTTGCAATATTTCGTGGTTATTTCATCGGCGCGGGCGCGGGCGCGGGCGCACAAGTTTTTGCTAAGTGCCATTCGAGCCGAACGAGTAAAGCAAATAATCTTTACGACTATTTGTTCTTAACATTTTTGCACAAGAACTTCGTGATTGTTTTGTAGAAAACAGGTCATATGTATACTGTTTTAATGAGACATTTCCATTTCATGAAACATGGTCTGGCAAAGCTTTGAGAGGTTTTTGAATTTTACAATGCTTTTAAGGTAAAGGACTTTTTCCTCTTCTCTTACTTAGCTACAGCTAGTTTAAAGTTGTACCAATGTTTCTGACCACCGATAGCGGAGATTCGCAGTCGTAGTCGTAGGTCATAAATTACGATACCTATGTACGGACGATGCGTTTGGCGGAACGTAAAATTTTAATGATTTAAATATGTGGAAGTTTGTTTAATCTTATCCCTATGTATAAAGGGTGTAAGGGACAGCCCTCTGCAAACTGAAACAGTGAACTCATACCATGAAAATGAACAACTTTCACTATGGAGCCTACCTCAGGAAACGCGAAAAAAATTAACTGTCCGTCCGTGTGGTGTCGGCTAAGAATAGCACTATTCATTTCCATTTCCTCCCGTGGGTGTCGTAAAAGGCGACTAAGGGATCTACCGGAAGATGGGCAGCAGCATCCTCTGAGTACACTCATTCAATCCAACTGCGATCGCCAACCCGCCTGCCAAGCGTGGCGATTATGGCAAATCCCCCCATTTTGGGGGAGGCTTATGTCCAGCAGTGGACGTTTAATGGCTGATATGATGATGATGATACAAAACTGCCGTACCTACCCGACTCAAATGTATGGGACAGCAGATTTTTTTTTGCGTTTCCTGAGGTAGCCTCCATAGCGAAAGTTGTTCAGTTTGATGGTCTGAGTTTACCGTTTCGGCTTACGGACGGCTGTCCTTTACACCCTGTGTGTGTAAGTTTGAGAGGATATGTTTCGATGTTTGTAACTCAATTAGGTATAAGCAGTTAAACGGATTTGGATGGTAGTTGGCACATAGATAGAATCGTAATCGTCATAGAATATGTTCTGCATTAACACACATAGCATACTTACTTTAAGTCAATGCGACGAAGTCGCGGGAAATACTTGTACTAAGAAATATTTATTTTTTAACTAGCCAAATATATATCTACACTGATAGGTTTTTCATTGTGAGAAATAAAAGAAAGTTCAAACATAAATAAGTAGTCAGCTGTAAAAGTACTTGAATCTTATTTTATTACCTACCTACTGCTGGCTGGCCTTGTAGTTTTTAAACAATACAATGATTCGTCAATGTCATGCCAGTAAAACGAATAGACAGTTGTTAACTTTATCCCACCATAAAGTGTACGGTGTTACTGCAAATTAGTACTTCGTGTGTGGGTGCAGTTGCAGGGCCGTATCTAGGAAGGCAGGCCTATCCAGGAGTGCAATTCTCTAACCGCAAACATCGGTTAACACATCGGCGAGCTGTCAATTCGGTACGCGTTGTGTTAAACTTAATATGAAAACTTCGACGATCTCAAGGATGCAAGAAGTATGTTACCTTAGTACATTTTCTGTTATCTCAAAGGGAAACCATATTTACGCTTGGAAATCGGGATATCTTGGAAATCTGTCTATACTTAATAAATAGGTAAATATCTTGGACATTGTCACACAGATTAGCAAGTCTCATTTAAAGTACTAGAATCTAGCCCGGACTTGTATTATGATACATACTTAGAAAACAGTTCCGTGGCTGACTAGCTGACTGACAGACAACGCACAGCCTAAATCGCTGAAGATAGAAACAGGAAATTTGGAATTTTATGTTTTCTACAGAGGATGTAGGTGTGCACTGAAAGGATTTTTGTTGAAGTTTTCCGAAATCCATACGGACGGAAGCGCGGGCAAAAGCTAGTTACATAACTTAGTTCTTTATTACTATAAGTACGATCTTTCAAATGAGATAGGATTAAATACTTAGGTACCTATAACATTTTGTCACTTATAAAATTAACTAGTGTTTAATTCGCAAGGTAAACAACCAAATACAAATAAACTAGAAATCAACGGTGGGGCACCAATACAGAGAATAAAAAGGATCATAAAATGTAAAAAAAAACATCAAAGAGTACCTTGTCATTATCAGTAATAAAAAAAAGAAACTGTTTTAATATAAAACCAATGAGATCGAATTTCCTAAATTATGGGCATAAAGCGAGATTTGAACATGCACAGCGCAGCAGAGCACAGCGGGTTTATTAGCAAATTACGATTTGGGGCCTCATTCCGGAGGCCCCCCGTAATTAAAAACCCTTACTACGATCCCGTGCGTCGGCGATCATCAAAGGTCTCTACGAGATGAGGATTTAACATTTAGTGTTCGTTTTCGCGTAATACGGGTACCGGCCGTAGTGTCGCGTCGCAATGTGTCCTAGGTTTTAATTTAAATGAAAGCGAGTTTACCGTCGTGTACATTAATGCTTATTTAATACTTTAAAAGAATGCGCATTGGCCTTTTTAGATTCTTGTTTCTTGAAACATTAAAGTATTTAAAAGATTACTTTGAGTTTATGAAGTTTACCTGTACAATCCACCAGAGGCCTAGCATGACGCACCCGAGCAGACGAGAAAGATCGAGATGTGCCTCTGTCTTTGTTAGTTGCGTGCGAATATGAGGGCGCGAGACTTTTGTCGCTTTGTTTTGCGTTGCATGCTAACCCTACAGAATCCTTCAAGTTTATACACCAATAGGTCTTTAAAACTTCGGAAAACAGTTTTTATTTGATTTAACTTTCGTGAACCCGTTGTTCTTACGGGTTCAAAAACGGATATTTTTACATCTGAAACAATATTTTATCACCCTTAAATGTTAAATCTCCCAAACGGTAAACTTACTTAAGGCTGCACCGAGCCTATTGTGCTGCCTCCAATCGTATTTTTTTATTTCTTAACAATTAAACAATATTTCCAAAAAACAAGAATGCGCACTGCGATTTTTTTTTTATAATGTGTTTAGTTACTATCGTTAAAACCGCCAAAAGTGGCTGGATAAGAATCCGTAATGTTTCGATAAATTGAAAGCCAATCAGGAGTTCGATTTTTGAAACTCATACTTTGAACTCAGCAGTTGAAAATGTCAAAATTACTTTGGAGATATGCATCTTTCTACTGCTGATTTGACTTTGAAAATCGCACTCCTGAAGTATGATTTTTGAATGTCAAATCAACAGTAGAAAGATGAGTATCTCCACACATTTTCAACTGCAGAGTTTAACGTACGAGATTAAAAATCTCACTCCAGGACTACAATGTGACATTCTTGTTTTTTTGGGAATGTTGTTTAATTGTTTAGAAATAAAAAAATACGATTGAGGGCAGCACAATAGGCTCGGTTCAGTTGAGTTTGTGTTCGAACTCCCGTATGTCAAAACTTAGACTATAAACGATAAGAATCGGTTTTGAAAAAATCTTCTTTCTATAAAACAAGTTATAACTTTGATAATAATAATATTATCGACATAGCATAATGGAAACACTTGGAGACAATATGGGACCAACTATAGAAAGTGACCACCATTTTCCGTAGGTACCGTCCACCGGAGAGCATACAACTTATACCTATCTACCTCCTTCCACAAAAAAAGGCTTTTAGAGAGTTTTCTTCCGAGACTATCCTAATTAATTGCATGAAAATCGTTAAAAAAGTATCAAATTCGATTAACTACAATGTTACTATAATTTTATAGGGTAGGTAAAGTAGGTACTAAATCGTATTTTATATTGTTAATCACCCCATAAACAACCCATAGATACGGTGTTTCAAGACTTCAATTTACCGGATGTCATTTATAAACTTATCTTTTAAAATTTTTAATTATTTACTTTATGGGAATTTTATAGACAGACTTCGATGAAAATTTACTTGCTAACCATGTTACCGAAACGTAATTAAAAAATATATAGCACAGAATACCTAGGTATATTATAGGTATGGTACCAGATCGGACAAGGACTTCGAAAAACCATAAATTTTTACTCATTTGATTTAGTTTTTCGTCTGATGGCAGATTAAAACACGAGAAAAAAAATAGGTATATGGAAAAAAAACCTCTAGCATCCTGCAGGAAGAAGGCCTCCAATAGAGGAAGACGGATACACAGTGGGCCAAAAGCGGGATGTTCACGGGATAATAGAGCAAGTCGTGGTCAACTTGTTGTCACAGTACTTTCGTCTCTTTTTATAGCATACGATTGACCTTGGTCTCAACTGATTTATTCATCTGGCTTTCAGAACATGTCTTTGAATCTTTGATGGTAAACTTTGACGAACATGCTAGAAAGTACATATTCTGTCATGCCTTTAATACCTACGCATCGACGATTAGCGAATACGGTAATTCTACAGGGTGAAATTGATATTATTAGCATCCTTAAACTAAGAGTCTACCCATCCGTGTAATTGATCTTATATTTGTAATAGTTTAAGGAATAGTTACTTATGTATTATAGGCTGTATATTTTCCATACAAAACTGCAATTGCCTAGTTGCCTACTGGACTCAAATGTATGCAACAGCTGTTTTTTTTGTGCTTCGATCGGTTTGCTCCCATGGTAAAATTTGTTCAGTTATCAAACTGAACCAACCAGTCTAACCATCAGGTTAGACTGAGTTTAAAAGGATGTTAATGATATCAATTTCACCATGTATAGGCGGTATTTAGGACCAAAAGTTTAAAGAGTCTAGTAGCATGAAGGAACTCCATATAAATGAAATAACTTCAAAACGGTAACCCATCTAAATACCACGGTCGACGTTTCTTAATTTCGTTGATCGTTATATACCACGATACCCATAAGTGCATAAACATTATTATGCGTACTTATTGGAAAACGAAAATTGTAACGTCTAATTACATTTTATTGAAAAAAAAAGATATAATGGCGATTTACATCGAGCTCTTCTTTAGCGATGTAATTTAGTAAAGCGTGCAGGAATGCAATATGATATCAACTTGTAAATTCTTGGCTTTATTAGTTATTATTGCGATGAGTTGAGAACATTTTGTTATTTACACAAAGTATTCACACACACAATCAATCAGTACAGAAGTTATAACTGTAACATTTCTACCACTACCGCAGTACCAACCTTTTGGACTATCTAGTCTTATCCCATAGGTTTGTGCAGGTATAACAACTTGAAAACTAAAAAACTTGCAAAAAAAGGCTGCACGTTAGCTAAATTTGGATTAGCAAAACAATTACGTGTTCAAAAATGTGCTATGATATGAAAGGAAGGAAAGAAAGGAGAAAATAATCCTTTTCTCATACTTATATATAAGTATATACTTATACATAAACCTCGATGTGAATTTAAAAGTGTGTACGATAAACTCCAGAAACAATTGAATGAAAGTAAGTATTTCATCGTGGTGGAAGTTGTAAACACTATGATTTATAGCAATGCAGTATAAGCTGTATAAGCATCCTGCTCTTAACATAGGACGTTCGTTGGTGGGAAGGCGAGGGATCTATTGAAACGCGTGAGACCATTTCCGAGGTAAAACATGAACTGCGAGTTTCCTGAATTTATCATTACAATACTAAGCCCCACTTGCGTCAACCTGGGTTAGCAATAAACTCCAGGCTAAGTTGGTAGCTCATGAGCATGATGTTTTCTATAGAAAAACAACTGGGAGAGCTATTTTACCTGGAGTTACCTAATTGCTAACCCATGTTAGTTGGATCAAGTTGGTCTAGTATTTGGTTGGTTGGTTGGATAATATTTGAAATTGGATCAATTAATTTCTTTCTTCGCGACTTCAGTGTTGTAGGGAAGCGAGTCATTTCTCTGTGCTTGGTACCCTTTGACTATTTATTATAAGGACTAGCCTTTCGGTAGCATTTCCCCTCTGCCACGGTATAAGATCAATTTGATCATGTGCATTTACATTCAATTTTATACCTTATCATCACTATATGAGACAGCCTATAATTGCGAAACAATAATTTCGAACTTAGAACGTTTGGGTTTCACACGAGAGTACTTTTCATGATTTTTATCATTCAAAATTAGAATCTAAAGGTTGCGGATTTTATGTTACCTCGCCCCCCGCAAAAAGTGGCAGAAATGTTTGTTAGTAGAACTAACTAACGCGTAACTAGTCCTCATATAAGTAGTCAAAGTTGGTACCTAGTGTTGTTAAGTTCTTCTGTTTGATATTTGAATAAAACTAATCGGGTATATACAGGATGTGAGGAAAACTATCATTAACCTTTAAACCACATACTCTACCCATCAAACTGAACAACTTTTACTATGGGAGCCAAACTGTCAGAACAAAAAAAAAGAAGTCCCATACGTTTGAATCAAGTAGGTATTGCAGTTTAGTATGGGGCAGCAGATTTTTTTGTTCTGACAGGTTTGATCCCATAGTAAAAGTTGTTCAGTTTGATGGGTAGAGTAGGTATGTGGTTTAAAGGTTTTCCTTACACCCTGTATATTTTATATATTTGGTACCCTCGCATCGAACAACTAACAAAAATACAGTAGCATTTGCGTCACCATAAGTTCTTACATCCAAGTCTAGACAATGGATTCAAATTGACTCACCTTACACTTCATTGCAAGTACGAGCTGATACCGATGGGCAGTCAACGCGTCTTTGTAAGAGCCCTGGCTGAAGTAAGCAGCCCCGAGGTTGCCGTGGGCCCTGCACTCCCCGGCCGTGTCTCCGAGAGACTTGGCTACCGCCAGGTCTTGCTGCATGTAGTTGATGGCCGCGTCGAGCTGGCTGAGGGCCCAGTGGGCCGAGGAGAGCGCGCTGAAGACCGAACCACTGTGGACAAGAGAGTTTCATTAATTAGATGTTATGCATGCATGCATATGCTCACAATTGGGTTACACAGATATGTTCTGAAAACTCAGAACATCCACGTTTCACTATGGTATGTTATTCGACACAAAAACAGGAAATCAAATATGCGTAGGAGAGTATGTTATTCCAGGGCTGTTGCAAGCTGAAATTTGTTTCACTGCAACCATCGCTAATCCATTGGTGTCCACTTGTTATACAGGTTGAAATTGATATCATTAGCATCCTTCTGCTGTTCTATACTAAACTGCAATGCCTACTCGACTCAAATGTATGCAACAGTTTTTTTTTTGCTCCTATCTATTAGCTCCCATAGAAAAAGTTGTTCAGTTTGATGGGTAGACTCTTAGTTTAAAAGGATGCTAATGATATCAATAGTAGTAGTAGTTCCCTGTAGTACCCTATTTATTCAGTTTTTGAACGCATTCGAATTTCTGTCGGGTTTGAGGGTCATAGTACCTACCTATTATAATTTTTATTATAGTCGGGACTAAAAGAAAACTTTACGTCTATATTAATTTATTTATTACGAGCGTTAACCCGCGACTTCGTCCGCACAAATTATATACCAGATTTTAAGTCAGATCATAAGCAATCAAACAAAAAAAGTTTCATCAAAATCGGTTCAGTAGTTTTTGCGTGATACTCGTTCAAACAAACAAACAAACACACAAACAAATAGACAGACAAAAAATCCAAAAATTGGTGAAATGGAATCAGGGACACCTAAAAACCATATCGTAACTTTTTTTTTGTTAATATCTTCAATGTACAGACAAACTTCCTGTTACAGTTTTATAATAGTATAGATAGATTAATTTGCTGTTGGTATATGTACAGTAGTAGATCAAAGTTGAACGTATAATTTAACAAGACTAGATATAATTAAGGCAACTACATGTTATAATGGATCACTCGACTCGACTCCAGCTTTCACCGGGGTATCTCACAATCACGCTGCAATACGTAGGAGTGTCAGGGTTAGTTAAGTAAATTGAGAAGTACACAGGTAAATTGCGAGAGTAACCGTGTAGTATTTCTATTTTACACGATCTGCCGTGTTAGCATGAGATAAAACATTAAGTCGCGTCGCGTTGTCGGACCCGTTCTGCTCAGAAAAAACGCACTTAGATTAATAGAGACAGCAGCGCCAGAGATATATTTATAATAAGCATAAGCATAGCTCACGACTATATTCCCCGAGGGGGTAGTCAGAGATCCACGTTTCATTAGCAGTAACGAAACTCTGCCCAGTGTGCGTATATTTATAACAATATAAAATAATAGCGCTCACAGACACATACATTTGTAATAATCCCAAGTAAGCACTACCAACCAACAACTTGCGCTTACTATGTAAGCACTAGGCTATTTGCTATGGAAATCATACAACAATGGCACAGACATATAACATATAACATCCATGACCAAACCGGGATTCGAACCCAGGAACATGGTTTCGCAGTCCGGCGCGGTAACCATTACACCAAACGGGTCGTTAAATGAGAAAAATTATGAGCTGATACTATGCTGATTAATACATCGTAAATCTGCAGAAGCAAAGAGAGCAAGAGTTTATATGAGCTGAGCCGTACCGCGTCTAATGTTTGTAATTATCGTGTAATCTGGCATTAAATTTAAACTATAATGTTTAACGGTTGTGTTAATGACTAAACCTAAGTAGGTAGGTACTCGTACATAAGGGAAGCTTAGTAAATTTTAACAAAGCTATATAACACAAGTACAACCAAGTACCGCGAACGGGGGTTCGCAAAAAAGATATTTTTTAACGCGACGATCTCTTGTATTTAACGGAAGTTATATTTAACTTTATTTAGATAATTAACTTATTAGCCTAGTCATTTTACGGAGTTTTGTTAGGCGGGGTAGGGAGTAATTATTATTAATTAGACTTTTAAATTGTAACCAGCACTATTTAGTGACAAAAAGACTATCTTAAAACATATTTAAAAAAGAATCACTACGCAACATAGAAATCGAAATTGTGTGTACCAGAAGGGACTCTTAAATTAATAATAATAATACCAATGCACTCATTTAGACTTAGATTTAACAATATAAATTATTTTTGAGCAATAAAATAGGCATCGAAATTTAAAAAATGAGGTATTTATTAGAAAATACGAATGTATTTTTCAAAACCTTCTAAGTAGATAAAAATATTTACACCGTGTTTGAAGTATGTATAATGGTAAAGCCTTAAATATGTCCAAAAAAATTTACCGTCAGTTTTTTTAGAACGAGATAATAGCTAAATTTTAAAATTGGAACTGTTGCTCAAATTGATTCTTCATATTATACCGAAAAAAATATCAATTATTAATTAGTCCCGGCTCAAACCGTAAAATGACTGGGCTATTTACCTACAGAAGTTGAGAAATATTCTTTTACCTATAATACAAGAAAGTATGACTTATCTATATTATTAGTGCTACAAGCAGAACTAAGGAAAAGTTTAAGGAAATTTTATTTAGTGTTCAATGTCATAATTTCCGTTCGGAAATCTTAATTTTCGATGTAAACTACTTATTATAATTTTACTCTTCTAAATCCATTCGAAATTTTCTCGAACGTCTTCAAGTCTTCATACAAATATTCCTTTTAAAAACCCGACATTGATTGAACAATCTGAACCTCAGCCTATTCATTTAAAAGCGTTCCAACACTTTCGTCCTCTTGTCTCGGCCGGGAATCGAACCGACGAAACCCACACCTCCTCGAGATCTTTATCTCATTGTGATGGATCGAATCCATATCTATACGGGCTTATTCTGTTAGCTTAACGATTTAAACGATCGAAACGTTTATTTTCGATCAAGATTAGATTGCTGGTGACAAACGATGAATAATTAAATTAATGGTGGTAAGGTTTTTATTGGCGTTTATTATGGGAAGTTCTAGAAGGATAGTTCAGTGTGAATTATTGGTAGATTAAGTCATAATATCGTTAAGGTGGTTTCAGTTAATACAAAAGTTTGACGCACAATACGCGTAGACGGAATTAATAAAAGTAATATGTTATATAGGGTAAAATAGTTTAGAAAATCTAGATGCCGCGTCACAAATAACATTTGCAATTTATTATATAATTACGAAGATACAAAGCTTTTAAAACCACCAACCACCTTAAGGTGGTTGCAGAGGGGTCAATTTTATATACAAAACTTTGACGCACAATACGCGTAGACGGAATTAATAAAAGTAATATTTTATAGGTGGAAAAATAGTTTTGAAAATCTATTTGCCGCGTCACAAATAACATTTGCAATTTATAATATAATAACGAAGATATAAAGCTTTTAAAATGTTGTATGAAAAATTTCAAAGCTTTATATCTTCGTAATTATTTTATAAATTGCAAATGTTATTTGTGACGCGGCAACTAGATTTTCAAAAATATTTTTCCATATATACAAAGTTACTTATATTAATACCGTCTACGCGTATTGTGCGTCAAATTTTTGTATAAAATTGACCCCTCTGCAACCACCTTAAGACGGTAGTTGTTGTTTAGAATAAGCATAATTTTATTTTATTATCAAGTCAATAGTTAAAATGCAAAAAGTATTTATTAACATTTTATCTGTAGAATTAGAATCTGTAATTGACTGTAGATTTGTAACCGTGTAAAAAGCTTATCTTTATTGAGCACAGCTCAGAAAAGTAGGTATATAACTTTTACTGACTTTTTAATTTTTTACAAACAACTCTGTTTACAAACCGAATAAGATCTTATAACCTTTACAATAAAATTTCAATTTCCATCATAGATATTTCGATCCAATAAGATTTCGTGTCATCTTATATCATTGACTGTTAAACGAATTAAGATCATTTTTAGGTCAAGATTGAGAGACGTTTCTTTTTAACCGACTTCAAAAAAGGAGGAGGTTTCTCAATTCGACCGTATACAGGGTGAAATTGATATCATTAGCATCCTTTTAAACTAAGAGTCTGAGTGAAAATTGTTCAGTTTGATGGGTATCAAACTGAACAATTTTCAGTATGGGAGCAAACCGATCGCAACAAAAAAAATCAGCTGTTCCATACTAAACTGCAGCGCCTACTCGACTCAAATGTATGCAACAGCTGATTTTTTTTTGCTCCGATCGGTTTGCTCCCATAGTGAAAGTTGTTCAGTTTGATGGGTAGACTCTTAGTTTAAAAGGATGCTAATGATATCAATTTCACCCTGCATATATATATATATATTTTTTAAATATTTGAGTTCGAACTTCCGTAGTTATGTCAAAATCCATACACTCGCGTGCAAAAATCGCCTCTAAATATCAGCCCTTAGTACCATCCTAACTTCGATCAACGTCCCTAAATCTCCAGAATTGACACCGACCTTTACCTTGAGGTGTAAAGTATTATGTCAAATTACACCTCCCCCAGTGATTCATTAGCTCGAACACAAATTAAAATATCTCGGATTATTTAAATCGGTTTCACACAAGATATTTACTCACACATATACATTGGTCTCAAAACCGGATGTTTTGTCGCATCCATGTTTGTTTTTGTGTTTAATTATAATTTATTGGTTGCTTTCTATTAATTATGAGTAAAATATGCGGTAATTAAAAGGGATGTTTTGAGTAGTAAATCAAATATGGAAAACAGCGATATCTATGGGAAATATCAGTGCAATGTGGAGGGAGAATGGAAACGATATCGGAAAGTTCAAAATATGTATACGGGTGTAAGTGACAGCCTAGCAAATACTGAAACGGCGAATTTAGACCGGGAGAGAATAGTATATTCTTTGATTCGGCCCATTAAACAGAACAACTTTCACTATGGAGCCACCCTCAGGAAATACATACCCGACTCAAATGTATGGAACTGCTGATTTTTTTTCGCGTTTCCTGAGATAGGCTCCATAGTGAAAGTTGTTCAGTTTGATGGTCTGAATTCACCGTTTCAGTATTTGCTAGGCTGTCACTTACACCCTGTATAAAAGGTAAGTGCAGTAAAACTACTATAATCGCATATTAGAAACGGTGAAGCCTACCAATCCGAAGGTTTAGTCCTTTTTCGCCGGATTTCTTATTGGACGGATTCCGTTTTGGACAGATTCCGTTTTGGACAGATTCTTGTTTGGAAACGCTAGTGATTCCATTTGACAAATTTATTTTTCATCGGAAATGTATACATATCAGGAAGCTGGCAAAGGTATTTGGTTTGTACTCATGATACATATCAATCAATTAAATTGTACCATCAGTTAGGCGACTAGAAAGATTATCCGTCCAATAAGAAATCCGGCGAAAAAGGACTAAACCGATCCGCATTGGGCACGCGTGGTGGACTATCGACCATACGCCCCTTGAGGGAAGGCCTATGCCCTGCAGTGGGAAGTTTATAGACTTATGATGATGATGATATCAGAAACTTTGTTCGGTACTACAAAAACTTTTAAGGTATAATTTAGTATTCCAGACATCAAATATCCTACTTAAAACGTTTTCAAAAACCTCATATAAACAACAAGGGTTCAACATATTCCTTTTGCTTAAATTATTCCGTTAAAGAATTAAAGACACGCAGTCATGTTACATACACGCTGTATCAGCTCTTTATGATGCCATTAAAACAACCGTTAATGACCCTATACCTTGGCCTTCGGGTATTTTAAGTTTAATACTAAAACTAAAACAAAAAGGGTGAAAGTTTTAAATTTCCGATAAGTAGTATTCAGCCGAATAAGTTTAGGTAAGAGATAAGTAATATCGAGCCCAAGTTTACTAACGTATCGTTATGGTAGGGTATTGAGTGCATTAAGACAACTAAGGGATAAGGTTTTTTTATGCAGTGCTTTTGTAGAAATCGGGCACCAAAGTTAAAGCACAGTATAAGAAAGTGGTTAAAGCAACGCCAGTTCCATAGATGGATGACCGTTTCAGTATTGTATCTCGAACATCTCCGTGCTTTGGAAGGCACGTCAAGTAGTGAATCCTGGATAGATCCGTACTATAACCTTAGATCAAAGTAAAATTAATGGATGGGCCTTACGCGAATATTTCAAACCTGAAAAAGTGAGGCAAAACAAATGACAAATTTACTTCAAATATGTACCGAGATGACAGAAAAGTGTATGGACAAAGTGAACTATTTGTGTCTTTCAACTTAACGCGTTTTGGGCCCCATTCATTTTACTTTGATCTAAGGTTATAGTAAACAAGTGGGCCTAGAAACCCCCTAGAAAAAAAATAAAAATCGAGACGTTCCTCTGACTTTGTTACTTTGCTAATGCGAAAACGGACGCGTATGACGGTTTTCTGTTTTGTCGCTTTGCTGTGTGTGGCATGCTAGTCCTACCCCTACAGGAACTTGTGACCGGCTTCTCAAACAGACATACCTCAGATGCCATCAATTTAAACCGCAACGACTTAAGGCTCTTACTACGAGCCTTAACAGGACACTGCAAGTTAAACAAACACCTACACAGAATGGGGCTTATAGATTCACCCACTTGCAGATTCTGCTGTGAAGCACAGGAAACGCCTATACACCTTCTCTGCGAATGCGAAGTGCTCATTCACAGCTGGAGTCGCCATCTAGGTGGATACATAATAACACCTACTGACATTAGGAACCTTCCCTCCAAAAGCATAACACGGTTCATGAAGTCCGTGGGCCTAGGAAATGACCTTTAGGTCTAGGGTGACAGCTACAATAGATTTGTCCAGGTCGCAGTAGCTATTGGTCATTGACCAAGCCCTTATAACCTAATAATAAAATAATAAATACCCCTACAGGCTAGAGGAAGTTGACTACTTATTTGCCTCTAAACGGCATCTGCCTTGGTGGAGTATTGTAGGCATGGCCAACTACCATTCGCCTTTATTCGTGAAAGGAGGCCCTCTGTAGGATCTTAAAGGCTATAACTTAACCGGGCAGGTGTTAAAGAATGTACTGAAATTAATTTTCATTAAAGTAATGTCGAATTATTGTTCTCAAACAGCTATTGCATCGTATGCACTTATTAAAACTCGACACCCGCATATTTCTCTTTAGATTTATGGAGTCTTTATTTCCTTGAGTCACGAATATGCGTATAAATCAAAACGTCGAATTCCGCAAAAGATATAACCGCTTGCTTTAGGGATCTCTCATAAACCATGGAAGAGTAACGTAGCTTAGTACAGAATAAAGACGGATACGAATACATAATTTAAGTATTCAATTCATGTTTGAATAAGCGGAGACAGAACCAAAACCAAATAAAGAATTTTCTGGGTATAAAATTATAAATATAAAATCATTTTAAAAATAATGTTATGTATTGTATAGTGTTAAACGGGCTAAACATAGATTGTTTTCAGCAATAATGTTATTTCGTGTGCAATAAATAATTAAGAAGTTTTGTATTTTAAAAATTTACGTGGGAAAAACATCACGTTCTATAAATCTCTCCTCTCTTGAAATTTCGTATGTCCAAGTCCAAGCAAGTACAAAGTGCCAACGTATTTTATGAGAGCCTCCTTAAGTGCCCTAAATATAAATTACCCTACTGTCAGCATGTAGCATACCGGTGATTAAAAATAATAATGTTACCATGTTAATGAAAGCCGAGATTCGCTGCCATTTATCTTCTTCTTATTATAACGAACATTTGAGTGGTGTTAAAAGTGTGAAATATAACAATACAGATAGTGTCCTGTGGCGGTATGTTTTATTTATCAAGAGGGTTTAATGCGACCGTCATTCACGAACGATCGATTATATTATCACTTGGAAAACAAAAAATTGGTTTAAGATGTCTTTTAAAAATAAAGATTATATATAAGGAAGTATTACAAAATGTGACAACCGTTTTTTGTTGCGACGAGGATCATGAATTTGTAATATCGTAATCAACTAACAATGGGTGGCAAAGTACTTACTTATAATGGTAAACAAATTGTACCTACAGTCAATCCTACAGTACGATAATATGGAGAATAACATGAAAGATCTCATTGAAATGCCAGAATAAGAATTTTTATTGTTCTGTGTAAAAAAAGATGTTACAATAAGGTAGAATCAACAGTTTGGTCCGCAGCACGGACGTAGAATATAGGCTTACATTATAAACCAAAATAAAATACCATTTAAATATTAACAACTACCTACGCTAAATAATAATTACTTATCACAATAAAATTTATTTGAACTTTACCTATAGCATGTGGTTATTATTCGTCAAAATAATCGTTCAATTTGTAGTAGCACTTAGAAGTGAGCCACATTTTTAGTTTATTTGAAAATTGCTTGCCATTGTATGCTTTATTAGCATTATAAAAATATGAACATTATTATCTCCACAATTACTAAGTTAAGACAGGGCCATGCAAATTTTATTTAAAGAATGAGTTCTTCATAATGAGGAAACGTTAAAAAATTGCAGTGTTTTAAAGCATCTATTTCAGAGTCACGTTCCTTTATGGCACATTAAGAACATGAAGTTGTTAGAAAAGCAGCCCTGGTGTGGAAAAATGTGTACCGTTTTCTAGTGATGCGGTGCACCTATATCTTCTTGGTTAGGCCAGACAATTGCTTTTGACACACTCTAGGTTGTGTTTCCACAAAGATAGTGGAGAAAGTTAAATTGCTCATTCAAAATAAACTTGAAAATTTCCCTCGACTTCGCTTTAGTTTACTCTTAAATGTTAAAATAGAGTTTAAAAGTATAATCTTACCGTAATTTGAGAGAGCACGATCCTATCCTCAAGGCAGCTTCCAACACAGTGACTGCTGCCTGATATTGACCCGCAGCCAACAACTCCTGGCCCACCACCTGCAAGAAAATAAAACTGTAAAGTCCAGTGCTGTTTTCAATGTTTTGATCATTGGACGAGATCAACGGATAGATAGGATAAGCTTCTAGCAGATATTTATACTAAAGTAACCAATATGTAAGCACACATCATATGTAGGATAACCTAGCAGGTATTTATACAAAGTACCTAACTAATATGTAAGCACGCATGCTGTGATCACGTGAAAATAGTTAATGATATTTTAATAAGCGCTCTGGACCACCAACGTATTTTACTATGGGAACAAATCGGTATCACAACATTGAAATCTGCAAGGTTAATCGCTGCGAATATTTTTTATTATTCTCATCCTGTCTGTGTTGATAAAATGTGCATATTTGCATTTCTCAGTCACTTGACTCCAATTATATCATCATCATCATCCAGAATTATATTAAACTGTTCAGATAGCATATCCTGTATATGATATCCTGAATTTTTTTTTTCATATGGCTTTGCTCTTTACCTCAATCCAGTCCTTAGGACAAAGATGGGGCCGAAGATGTAGCGAGCTTACCCAGTTCGGGTTGTAAGCGCTCGGAAATACTGACGCAGGCAGGGCATTCCACGCCTTGGTATCATTAGCATCCTTTTAAACTAAGAGTCTACCCATCAAATTGAACAACTTTTACTATGGGAGCAAACCGAGCGGAGCAAAAAAAAATTTGCTGTTGCATACATTTGAGTCGATTAGGCAGCGGCGGCGGGTGCAGTTAAGTTTAAAAAAAAAAAGAATATATTCTGGAATCTGGATAGACACATAGGATACTTTTTTAAAGTCCACGCACAGACGGAGCCGCGGGCAATAGCTAGTCTAAAATAAAGCTAAAAGTAATAAACAATAACAGCATTTGGCAACGTAAAATGAAACAACTTTTGTAAGTCGTTATTAATTTGCTTCATTGCAGATTTTTTTTCCATCAGTATCTCTGCTGCTACAAATTTTTAAGTTAAAATGCATAATGAACTACTAAATCTGCGTTTTTATGAATTCGGAAGTTTCTTGCATGTCATTCGGTTCGTTACAATAATAATAATGTAACTGAAATGTACCTTTGAGTATCATGGAGCGATATGCAAAAAGCGCGTCGAATTCTAAAGTACCCATTAGGTTGGCATTATGAGTGCTGCAGTAAAACATTTTGGTAACGATTTGAGGTTATCTCGGTATAAAGTAATAATGTTTCGTTTGTTTGCCGGAACACCCATGGAGGGTTTGGGTTTCGCTTCAGATTCGTAACTTGTTTTTGTCGAAGTTATAGCTGCTGCATGATGTACTTGCTTGCAGTTTTGCTCAGAATGTTGCACACCCTATTGCCCGTCAATATAGTAAGACAATTGGTTGATGTGGTTCCTTTTTTTGTATAATGTTAGTTAGTGTACACACGGACATAATAATACACAAAGTTGAGAAAACATGTACAAAGGGCGAGCTTATCTCTGAAGAGATTTCTTCCAGCAGACCTGTAGAAGAGACAGTTAACAATTACAAGGCAAACTTATTGTGTACAAACAACAGTATAAATAAATAAATGTAATATATACCTACAACATACAATATATATTAATATATGTATATAATTATATATATGAATATGAATATCACTTAAGATAGAGAAAGGTAGTGCTCTTTCTTTTTAAATACAGCTATAGTCTTGGAGTCGCGAATGTCTGCGGGGAGTGAGTTCCACAACCGAGCAGCATGGATGGTGAAGGAGTAGGAGTAGAAGTCGGTGGAGTGGGATGGGATACTAAGTTGGGTACGGATGTGGGATCGGCAAGGTTTGTCAGAAGGGCGGGAAAGAATGTTCTTGTTGGTGACCCCATAATTACGTTAAAAGAGGACTTATTCATAAAAATAAAATAATTTCTTTTTTTATTTTTCCCAGTCCACAAACATTAGGTAGGTACAAATTAAATAGCTCTTATAAATAGGTTTACATGTCCATATATCTGTGGGTGAGAACTGGTGCCCGATTTAGGTTTTTTAGATTAAAAAACCTATTCGATTGTTATTTGACGTTGAGAAAAGCAATTGTTTTACGAAGTGTTAACTATATTAGATTAATGCTCAACAGCGTTTCAATCTAAACTATTATAAAACTGTAGTAGAAAGTTTGTCTGTACATTGAAGATATTAACAAAAAAAAGTTACGATATGGTTTTTAGGTATCCCTGATTCCGTATCACTAATTTTTGGAATTTTGTCTGTCTGTTTCTTTGTTTGTTTGTTTGTGTGTTTGTTTGTTTGAACGAGCATCACGCAAAAACTACTGAACCGATTTTGATGAAACTTTTTTTGTTTGATAGCTTATTATCTGATTTAAAATCTGGTATATAATTTGTGCGGAAAAAGTTGCGGGTTACAGAGTGAAGGAACGGCGAAGGAAAACATCGTGAGGAAACCTGCATAAGTTGAAAAAGAAATTCTGATGCGTACATATGTTAAGTAAACCAATCCGCATTGGGCAAGCGTAGTAGAATGACGCCCATACACCTTCCTTGAGTTGAGGTTGGGTAGGCCTGTGCCCTGCAGTTGGACGTATACAGGGTGTTACAGAATAAAATTAAAAAGTGAAAACTTTTAAGGGGTGGTTAAGACCAACAAACTGAACAACTTTCACTATGGGACCAACATCGAAATCGCGAAAAAAAATCTTTTGTGCCATACATTTAGCTCTGTAGTTTAGTATGGAAGATCGCAAACGCATCGCATCATGACGATTATGGTAAATCTCCTCATTTTGGGGAAGCCTATGTCCAGCAGTGGACGTCTATCGGCTGATATGATGATGATGAAAAACAGGATTTTTTTTTCGCGATTTCGATATTGGTCCCATAGTGAAAGTTGTTCAGTTTCCTGGTCTTAACCACCCCCTTAAATGTTTATTTGTATTTTTGTAACATCCTGTATAGGCTAATAGTGATGACAATAAAAAATCTAGTAATTTTGACAACAACGTGGTACTGATAAGTTTAGCGTCTGGATTGAATTCCTTCGAATATTATAGATGTTCTTCATCTTTTCATACGTCATAGACTTATAGAGAACTTATAAACAGACTAACTTATATTAGTTTAAATAAAATTAGACATTCAAATAACAAGGCGAAATATTTCTGTATATCTCATTAAATTAATCTAAAAATATAATAGCAACTTTACAAAAAATCCTTCCCAGAATTTGTCTCAAAAAAACATTGTTCTTTTTATAATCAGACCAATTTCTTACGAGACACAGAAGTCAGCCATTTTGTGGTAGCAGACGCCATTTCACGTCGCTGCCGATCAACTGTCGCGCAGATTGTATGTAAATCCATGGGGTCGGCGCTGTATTTATGGTCCTTTGATCAGTCTGGACGTGGATTAAGAGAGCCGAGAGAGGAGGTTGCAAACTGACAATAATATTTGTTTCAATATGTTCCAAGATACAAATTAGTTTTAATAATTTGAGACGGACATAAAACAGTGTTAAAAATCCTTTTAATGACAACTAATTTTAAGCTCCTTCTTAATATGCTGTCGGTTTTTGGACCATCAAACTGAACAAATTTTTCTATGGGACCGACATAGAAATCGCAAAAATTAAAAAGATGGATTTGGCTATGAAAATTATCTGAGCAAGAAAACTAATGTACATATTGATGGTCGGACAACTCGGACAACATTTGTGACGTAGCCAATAAACAGTGGCATATAAGACTGGCAGTTAACAGTGTGTAATAAAAAATACAATTAAAATGGATTTAAAAACTAGTCCACACTTTAAACAAAGATTCAATGAAAGCCATCTCCAATAAAGCCTCTCCCAACTCCACACCTCGCCCCATTGTTTGGTCGGGTAAATGCGCCGAAAAATGTAGCGATGTCGTCCGACTGCTGGAATGTATGCAAAACGGCCTCTGTATGGGGTGCTTAATGCCAGTCCGGAGACAGGGGCTCTCTTCGTTTGTTTTTGTTTTTGAGCCTCTCTGCTCTAAAGATGTATTTTAGACGTCGAATCGTCTATTTCGCTGTCTCGATGTTTTTGTTCGGAATGTTAGGGTGGGGAGACCTTGACAGGATTTTCTACCCTGTTTAGATATAAATGTATGTTTATTTAATGCAATAAACAACTACTCACATAGTTTAATGAGAATTACGTAAGTTACAATGAAATTTATCAAAACGGGAAATAATTTTCGATTTTTTCATAGAAAAGACATCAACGAGAGCATTATTAGTTTTTAAAAAAGTTGCTATTTGTATAACCAGTAAATTCTCAATAGGTACTCCATTGACCAAGAATTTACGCAATACTTTTAATGGACTCACTGTCTGTCGCTGTCATGTCACTGTTGCAGAAACGCTCATTAAAGTTAATCCTCCATTAAATCTCTTGCTGTCACTTTTTGTCTTATTGAGGTAGCTAGCAAGAGATTTAATGAAGGATTAACTTTAATAAGCGTTTCTGCAACTCACCGTTTATCCTAAAGAATTTTTGCATTTTTATATCAAACAAATACAATACAGATCAATATGCGATCCAAAATAATATTGTGCTTCGAAAATAAATCGAAATGCATTGTTAAAAAAACAAGTTGGTTACAGTTGCTCCAAAAAAAAAGATTTTAAATTAAAATAAAAGTGCCACACATTTCCGGAGTAGCGGCGCTCGGTGCCGTATCAGATGGCTCTTAAACAGGGACTATTGACAGAATAAATAAGCTAAATAAGCTTAAATTCGATCCTTCGACGGGCTGACGGTTCACACAATATTTTATACCATTTTACTGGCTATTTATACTGCCTTTTTGGGGAAAATAACGATGGTTGTAAGTAACATTGAATGGGAGTTGGATAATGGGCTCGTTTTAAGTAATAGAACAAGAGCCCGTGACGATCAGACCTTCGTTATTTTATGAAACCTTAAAGTATCTCTGTGTATGTCCCTAATACTGGTAAAAACAATCCCCAACTATAAAGCCAAAATCACGGTGGTTTTGGCAGGTAGCAGTTTAAAATTGTCTGGCCAGGGCGCTGGGGTAAGAAGTATCAAAACTGTCGGCCTACTGAGGAAACATCATGCTATGTTATCTTAGTACAAATTAAGTGCAACGCTGATTTTCCATAGACAGCCTCCGCCATCTATCGGTTATGTTTCGAAGCACTATGTGTTGAACTAGGGTTCATATCGGAGTGACAGCACGCTACATCTAACGCGCTGCACTTTAGTAGTGAGAGATTTCGCCCATATCAATAACTGTCTTATTGGTCTAGCGGTCTAGACAACCGGCTTACGATCCGGGTATCTAAGGTTCGATCCTCGTGTCGGCCGATCGTCTTTTTCAATTTATTTCATAATGTGGCGCCCCCTAGTGCTAATAAGCGGCAACGCAATCAGGACGTCCTAAAATTCAAGGCGAGTTACCTATCTATATCCAATATATATAAGGTCTAACAAAATTAGGTGAAACTATTTTAAGGGGATCATCAGACCATCAAACTGAACAACTTTCTCTATGGGACCAATATCGAAATCGCGAAAAAAAAATCGTCTGTCCCACACATTTAGGTCAAGTAGGTTTATATGGAACAGCTGATTTTTTTTTCGCGATTTCGATAATGGTCCCATGGAGAAAGTTGTTCAGTTTGATGGTCCGATCATCGCTTTAAAATAGTTTCACCTAATTTTCTTAGACCTTATATATTAAACTATGGGAAACATCTTCTAATAGACCTAATAGTAATATAACCTTCAGCTTTTATACTCTAACGTAAACGTATAGATACAATTTATTAAAGTTTTAGGGTGGCCGGCATTGTAACTATAGACGTTTCCTCAGTAGACCGTTTTTATACTTCCAACCCCTGGCAAGACAAATTTAACCTGCTATCTACCAAGGCCACCATGACTAATAAAATCCAAAATTGTCGTATGCTGCAGCAAAACATAGAGCTCTATATTTATAACCATAAGATCTACATTGTATCCACCTATGTTTACAAATAAATATAATTTAATTTCATTCATTTCACTCAAACTTCATAGTTGCCCATCATTCCTACCTGTGTTGGGAGCATGCGCTGAGAAACTTTCAGTTTTTATAAAATAAAGGTCTTATCGTCACGGGCTCTTGGACTATAAAAGTAGCAATTAAGGGGACATTGGAGCTAAGCTGATTTCAATGTTTGTATTTTTGATATTAATAGCTTTCCAGTTCAATGGTTTTAGAGACATTGGGGAGAAACTTTGCTATACATACTCACGACCGTTATCCCTTTCGGGGTGGTCAGAAACATTGCTACAACTGTCAACTTTGTGTTTAAGAATGTAGTTGTAGTTATGCTCACATTTAGCATTTTAAGTTTCAGGATGGAATGACGTGTCAAGTGGCCTTTCGCCCACATAAACACTGCATAAGAAACCTTTAATTCCTAGTCGCCTCGTACGACACCCACGGGAAGAATTAGGGTGGTCCAGCAACTTTGCTATAAAACCAATATAAACCACCACCTCTCCGCTGCCCCCTCTATCAGAAAATAGTTTATGTATAAAATATAGGACTATTGTGTATTATACTGTACTAACATAGTTTTTAAGTATATACTAACAATCTATGGACTGTGTCTGAAATAAAATGATTTTGATTTGATAAAACAATCAAAACTTTTTACGTATCCCTTAGTCACCTCATCATGTAATGGTCTATTCTAAGCCGGGAACTACACGACGATTAAAAAACATTAATCAAGACCACCCGAAATATAGTTCCATGCTTACCAGCTGAGATGATATCGGGTAAGAAAGGTACAGTACGACCAGGAAAATAATTCCGCTCGTCAATCTTCGTTTGCGCAGAGCAGGCCCGAGTCCCCGACAAAACCCGAAGTCATTTAGTAATCAAAGGGTGCAAAGTCGGATAGCAGCGAAAAGGGCGTGAAAACAAATTAGCCAATAGCGTAAACGGACTGAAGGTGGCACAACCTGATTGGTCAATATAGTTTCGTGCGTTACTAAAATTTGTCTACTGCGCAGGTACATCGGTAAGACTTATAAACCTGGTACTACTGTAACGATTTCCATTATAATATAAAATGAATCGATTTCACAGTTGCAGTTTATTATTCAATCTAAACTGCGCACATCAGTTTGAATTGAATTATCAAAACCTACAACAAAAAGACGACGTCAAATTATACGTCAAGTGCAAGCAAGTGATTTCTGAGAAGTTGGTTTGCAAATAAAACAAGAGAATAATTGGACAAACAATAATTTAGCTGTCACCGCAGATGTGGCGACAAGGGTTTGTAAAATACACCCGTTTGGGTGTCACGCAATGTACAAATATCTTTAGGCCTACTTTAAGATTTAAAAACAATGCAAAATCTAAAGGTTGGTCCTTTATTAAAACAATCTCTCATTAATTAATTGTCAATGATCTTTAATATAGCAATGCTTTAATTGAGCAACACTTTTCCATGTCCTTAAATTGCATTAAAAATTGCCATAGGTACCTAATCCTCAATAGGTACGCGTGACGAACTAATGCCCATACACCCTCCCTGAGTGTAAGTCTGTGTCCTGCAGTGGGACGTATATATATTGGCTTATGATAATAGGTAGGTACTTAAGAGAAAAATTCCTTAACCCAGGTGTAAATTGTTTTTATACCTTTATCAGTATTTTATATGCTTATTTGCTACCAGAAGTATATTTCGTCACCTCCAAGGAAGATAATCTAATCTAAGAATTGTACCTTCTTACCTTGGAGGTACTGTATTTTCTTGCTTGAACACTCACCGAAATAAGCACGAAAGGTGACTGATCGAGCTTCATGTTCTCCAGCTGCCTGAAGGTGGGTTCCAGCGTCGTTCGTAGAGGAGACTTCAGCGAGGCTTCCACCAGCGCAGCGAGGAGCTGCCGCGACGACGGCTCCACGCCCAGCCCTGAGCTGAAGGCCGCTAAGGCCTCCCCGTGACGTCCGAGGCATTGTAGTGCTACACCTGAGGTGTTAAGGATGCTTTTAGAATGGAGATCAGAAGCATAGTGTAATAAAAACTACATTATGACAGAAGCATGTCAAATTAATTGCCATTTCGTTAATATGTACTAGCTTTAAATTGCTGCGTCCTACAAACTTTGCTTTTAATGCTTTATTTGTCATACAATGAAGAGATGAGGGGTTGTTTGTTTTGTATCGAATTGTTATTTGGTTTATCTAAACAACGTCACACAATTATTATTCTTTTCAGGACTACGTAACTAACTTCGAGTCACGTTGCAGATTCTGACCCGAGCATTTGTCTCGCGTGGTTTTTGCCTGCCACGAGGCTCCGCAATCCTCAATCTCTTCTTGTTCTTGACCAAAAACAATCCCTGAGATTGGGATATATTCTCCCATATAAACTAATTGACACTGGCAGAAATGCAGTGATAACGCACAAGCAAGATTTATAAATAAAAACAAAAACTTCAATAAAAAAAAGAACTGTCAACAATATTTCATTTTAAAGTTAGTAGACTTACTAAGATGGTTAGTAGACTTGCTAATATAGTACCTATATAGATTTTATGTGTTTTGGTTGTACTCTTATAAATATTCCGTGGTTTTGGTGTCCAAATTATAGAATACTTATTTATTTTATGCTTTGATTGATAATTGGAATAAGATCTGAACAATCATTTGCAGTCACCTTGGCCATTAGAATCTGATAAAAAACACGAGAACTAATATAAAATAATCACTGAGGTAGGTGACGTCAGAGAACCAAACCAAACGTGCCAATTATTATAATATCGTAGTCCATCAGTCCCAAGTCGAATCAAACTTCAATTTGAACAAATACCGAGATTAACTGAAGAAAGATAATGAACCAATTAATATTCTGCCGTCATAAAAGAAATGGAACGTAATAACAACGTAAGATACTCTAAAGTGAAAGTGATATCTTGCGAACAATAATGGAAAAGAATAAAAAATGTAACACGGCGTATGACGGCAGTGGGCACGCAAGAATGTCTAATAGCGCATATGCAATGACATGAAACTGCTATTGCATTAGTATTTTTTGTGATATTACAGGACTGTATAATTTTCTGGTTTTATAGCATTGTGGCAAAGCCCACATGTTTATACGTATTTCGTACCTAATTATAGCTAGGTAAAGTTTTCATTGCAAGTTCAAATGCAAGAAGGATATTATACCTTGTCGATAGTAAGCCTTCGGCCAGTTGGGGCACAGTTCCCTGGCACGAGTAGCATCCTGGAGAGCCGCCGCGAATTGACCCTGCTTGAGTCTGGCGGCGGACCTACAAACAAAAACGATTGCTTATCACAGAAGAAATTTAACGAATATGTTTTTTTCTCACTATACTAATAATACTTAAATGACAATCTTGGACATTTTCCGAATGAAAGTACCCAGTGAATCTAGCGTGGACATGTATTATGATAACAAAACAACGATATAGAATACATAATATAGATACAAACTTCCATGACTTGTGTACAAATATTCATATTCATCATAGAAATATTTGTGGGATTCGAACCCGCAAGCGATTGCGACCCTGGATCAGCAGGCAGGTTCACTACCAATATGGGCTGTGAAAATTAATCAAGATTTTAGGAGTAGTATAGAATATTACGAAATTAAGTTTTCTGTAACATGATTTACTTCCGTTGTCGCTAGACGACGTACCTGACATTTTTGGCGTAACTGAGTTATTGATTGTGGGCGATCCTTTTTCGAAGACGAATTAATCGGTCTAATTGACGTATCTGCATCTTATGTATTTTTTATTCGTAGATCCTATCATATCACTTAACATGAGATTTACAACTAGCATAAACATAGCACTCAACCGAAACAGGCTTGTTATGAAAAATCACCTCGATGTAGTTACCTCGTCGTCATTTAGAAAGACTCGTGACGATATGATTGAAGAGGCAATGAGACCTTAACTTACCGATTACTATAAAGAATATGGTTAGCAGGGTCCAGGGTCAGAGCGTCGGTGTAGAGCGCGACCGCGGTGGCGAAGTCCCCGGCCTGGCAGGCGGCGTTGGACGCCCGCACCTTCTCCACGAAGAGGGCGCGGGACGCCGCCCCCAGAGACGCTGAGCCTGTGGGCTCTACCTGTGACGTGAAGTATATACATAAGTTATTTCAAGATTACGACATGTGAAGAAAAGTGATGTCAATAAAAAGTCTGCGATAAACGACAGATATAGGTAGGTCTGTACTATATAGGTAGTTCTGGAGTCGCAAGTCGGTTTGCATTTGGTTATATCAGTCAAGTGCATTTTGGCTTGCTACGAGGCTCCACCATTTTGTCAAATGTGTTTTTGTACAATATAAAATAATTATTGAGATTACGATACTCCCTAAAACCGAGATTGATGGAAATGCAGTGCTAGACACAACCAAAAGGTCATAAATTTATAAAGAAAAACACTATAGTTCTCTCGTGAACCTGAACCGCAGACTTTTGAGAGTTCAGCTCTTCGATTCCGATTAATACTGCTGAAAAAGTAGTGTCATAATCATTGATCACCGGTATACTTTCAACAGTTTCGAACATTATCCGAAAGGGTGATTGTTAAATTTCAGAGGAAGTTTTTTACGAGTCAGGTCAGAAATCAGAAAAATTATTGAGGAACTATGGTTACAAATAAATAGGTCTTAATTTCAAGAATAATTTCGAACTACAGTTCGTATCTAGATCAGGCATGCAATTATAATTTTTAGACTACTAATAATGACATCAACGATAGCCACAGTGTGTCATCTCGCATATAATTCTGTGTGCATTCTGTGTGGCCCAGCCTTTATTCTTTCGGTATGAAATCACCTGATATTATAACTACCGGATGACTACCGGAGGATGGGCAGCAGCATCCTCTGAGTACAGACATTCAATGCAACTGCGATCGCGAACCCGCCTGCCAAGCGTGGCGATTATGGCAAATCCCCCCGTTTTGGGGGAGGCTTATGTCCAGCAGTGCACGTCTATTGGCTGATATGATGATGATGATACCTAAGTGAATTGCTTTCCAAAGATTTTCGTTTAGCTTGCACGGAGCTCGATGCGTAACAATAAGAAAGAAATTGAATTGATTATTGAACATTGATTGAAACAGGTCTAAAAAACATGTTTACAATTACAGTACAAAAGAATAACAACACATGATACCTACTTGCTAACTACGAGTAGCTTTTTGACCTTTGTATAAAAGAATTTAACGCCTTTTTGCATATCTACAACGACGAGATTTAAATTAATCGATTCATACGAATCGTGACTTAACGTTTATCGATATTAAATTCGATTCTTTCGCCTCAATGGAAAAAAAAACCTTGCTATATAAAGCTTTTGGTTTTAATTGGTTCAGACGTTAATATAATGCTGTTGAAAAATGTTTTTATTTTAGAATCAAGTTTCACTACCTATCTAGAGTTTGGAAAGTGATGGCTCAGTGAGCCACGGCATTTTTAAATTAATTAATATGTTTAACTAACTGTAACATACACTATTAATTTATTGTTATTAGGAATGTCTTCTAACTAATCTTAAAATAAAGAAACATCGTCGAAAATTGACGATTTCGATAGTATTTTCAGTACAAGTAATCTATCTATCTATACTATTATAAAACTGTAACAGGAAGTTTGTCTGTACATTGAAGATATTAACAAAAAAAAAGTTACGATATGGTTTTTAGGTGTCCCTGATTCCATTTCACCAATTTTTGGATTTTTTGTCTGTCTGTTTGTTTGTATGTTTGTTTGGGTGTTTGTTTGTTTGAACGAGTATCACGCAAAAACTACTGAACCGATTTTGATGAAACTTTTTTTGTTTGATAGCTTATGATCTGACTTAAAATCTGGTATATAATTTGTGCGGACGAAGTCGCGGGTTAACGCTCGTACTATTATAAAACTGTAACAGAAGTGTGTCTGTACATTGAAGATATTAACAAAAAAAAAGTTACGATATAGTTTTTAGGTGTCCCTGACTCCATATCATCAATTTTTGGATTTTTGTCGTCTGTTTGTTTGTGTGTTTGTTCGTTTGTTTGTTTGAACGAGCATCACGCAAAAACTACTGAATCGATTTTAAAGAAACTTTTTTTGTTTGAAAGCTTATGATCTGACTTAAAATCTGGTATATAATTTGTGCAGATGAAGTCGCGGGTTAACGCTAATAATTTAATAAATACATACATAATCTAACGACCGTAATCCCTTTGGTGTGGTCAGAAACATTGCTACAAGTACCAACTGTCTGCATAAGAAACTTTTAATCTCATAGTCGCTTCGTACGGCACCCACGGCACAGTATAAGAAAGAATATCTAGTATTACATACCCACGGGAAGAATTGAAGTGGTCCGTTCTAAGCCGGAACCACACCACAGAATAAATACTAGTACTACTGACCACACGGCTAAAACGGTAAAAATCTAATGCCTTGTAAAATTCATACCATGGTTCCTTGTCTATCTTTCTCTTTGTACTTACACATAATATGTATGAACAAGATAAAAAGGGTGACAGAGTCTTGTCAAAAAAATTAAAAATTTTCGCTTTTTAAGGGATGGACCGACGACACGGTGTACATTTAAATAAAAAACAAATGACAACCTGCTACTGAATTCCTATACCCTCTCCAAATCTAATTGGATTTCTAATGTTGTCAGGGTTCTGTACAAACATTTCTCAATTATAATCATGTTGAACAGGTTGCCACGGTCTCGCCCAAATAGAATTTGTGACTTTTTCAGTGGGTGTACAAGGTGTTACAAAAATACAAATAAACATTTAAGGGGGTGGTTAAGACCATCAAACTAAACAACTTTCACTATGGGATAAAAGACCAATATCGAAATAGCGAAAAAAATCGGATGTTCCATCATTTATTTATTTATTTTAACACTTTATTGTACTCACGGAAATATAAATGAAAACAGCATAATAGACAATTACAAAGGGCGAGCTTAAAGCTCATCATTATATCAGCCGATAGACGTCCACTGCTGGACAGAGACCTCCCCCAAAATGGGGAGATTTGCCATAATCGCCATGATCCGATGCGTTTTCGATGTTCCACACTTAACTACAGATCTACTCGAGATAAATGTATACATATATGGGACAAAAGATTTCTTTTTTCGCTATTTCGATGTTGATCCCATAGTGAAAGTTGTTCAGTTTGATGGTCTCAACAACCCCCTAAAAGTTATAAATGTTTATTTTTACTTTTGTAACACCTAGTATAAAGCCTATCTAAAGGTACATAGGGTAAGGTTATATACACACTATAATCTACCTCTCTTCCAATTTCAATGAGGTCGGTTTAGAAGTTTGACGTGAAGATTAGTGAAGGAAGACGTAAGAAATAGTCGAGGAAAGATTTATAGGTTATTCAATATTTAGGCTAGTATAGATGGAAGTGAATGTATGAATTTGTAATGCTCGGTTTTTTTCTGCTCATTTGGACATTCTGAACCTTCACCTGCACCTTCTGTTTTATCTTATCTTATCTTAAACGAATGAATGGTGCTAATTACCCCCTTGTGTTTTTTATTTTGTAAATACTCGTGAAATAATTTCGTAACAGCATATTACTAGCAATTTCCAGAAGTACCTATACCTAGTAATCTCGCACGTGTGCCAAATTCTTACCGTCCCAGTTGCCACCTAACCTATTTATTCCTCTCCTTTTTAGATTAAGTAGTACTTCATCATCATCATCTCAGCCGATGGACGTCCACTGCTGGACATAGGCCTCTCCCAAGGATCGCCATTAAGTACTTATTTAAACTAAATTGGTGGATGAACATTTACGCAGATAATTTTCCATTGTCTTATAAAATGTAGAGTTGCTCACATTGCTAAGGTCAGAGAGCTAATAGGTTCGAAAAATGTATAATGGATGTTAAGGATGACAAGTAATATTGCAAGGAACCCTAAAAAGTAGAGTATTCTAAATTGTAAACGGGCACCGCGGCGTGAGGTGCGCTCACCACCTGCACTATCTATCCGAGCGCATCGGAAGCAAGACTATTTTTTTCTCACGAACCGCATTCCCTCACTTCACTATCAAACTATCCTACTCTCTAACACCCATACATGTATAATTTACATTGCTGCGTATAACTACGCAGTGACGTGACCGTCTGAGTTGAATGCGTAATGTATTGCCTGGTGTGATGAAAGTTAGTTTCCAAGATAAGGCTGGAGTAGAGGTGGTTGTTGAGCGCCCTTTTACCTATGGCCCGGTACACACATTGTTTTGAGAGATTGTTTGGTAAATGAGATTTTTTTTTATTAACTGACGGACGGATGAACTTGAAAGCTGTTTGTTTCGCTTATTTGCGTAAACCGTACAAGTAAGTACTTTCTTAGTACAAATTCTTTTGAATTGTTTTCTTTTGATTTCAAATGTCGTGAGTGAGTAATCAACGTTTTTAATTTAACCAGTGAATAATTTTGTAAGACTCAAATTATCTTGTCAAAATAATTCTTGCACTTCTCAGCACAAATTCATGACAGCTGCCTTTTGTTTCAATTTGCACTGGATTGTTCAAAGTTATTAATGTTTTTATCGCAAAAACAAATGGACAATAAAACGAAATTAAATTGCAGATAACTGTGGTTTATAATATAAAATTCGTCGATTTTTTTTGTGTACCTACATAGGAGAAACACAAATAAGAACTACCTGTGGGATCCCAATTAAGGCCAGGCCACACAGAGGCGGACTTGCGGGAAGCGAATATCTCCTGACCCGCGCGTATTTCTGTATGGTAGGGTACATACAAACTCGAAAATTACAACCACACCACACCATACACAACAAAACACACAGAAAACGAGCGGGGTCCGGAGATATTTGCTTCCCGCAGGTCCTCCGCCTCCGGCCCGCTTTCCCGCAAAACCGCCTCTGTGTGGCCTGGCCTTTAAGGACAATAGCAGGTGGAGGCAAATCAGCATGTGTCAGTATAGGCAACCTAATTGCTATCATAATATTTTTAAGCCGCTTAACATACTCCTGGTTATTAATCTGTGCTTCTGACTTGGCCTAAGTAATACCCTCATGTATTTGTTGTTATGGAGACCAATCTAACGTAGGTATTCTAATTTTAATCTTATTACCCTTGTATTGCCCATATTTGTACTTGTAGTGCGATTTTTGAAACTCATACTTTGAACTCAGCAGTTGAAAATGTCAAAATTTATATGGAGATGTGCATCTTTCTACTGCTGATTTGACATTCAAAAATCATACTCCAGAGTGCGATTTTTGGAAGTCAAATCAGCAGTAGCAAGATGCATATATCCATAGTAATTTTGAAATTTTTAACTGCTGAGCTCAGCGAATGAGATTCAAAAATCGCACTCCAGGTGGGGACAATTCTTCCGTGAATCTCAAAAAGGAGCGTTCCCAATATACTTGCGTGTACCGATTCATTTTCATACAAAATTAATATCGTTTAGTTTTCATACGGGCCAATAAGCGATAAGTAACGTTTTTGGAAAGTTCGCGGGCCATCATTACACGCACGTTTATCAATACGGGTCTTTATAGCTGCGCTGGACTGGGCCAGTGTGCGTGAAAAAAGGTCGCCCTTTGATGTGGCTTCGTCATTATTTCGACAGGCAATTACTTAGTATTCGGAAAAAGCTCAATTTCCTCAACCACGAGAGTTACTTGACCTAAACTCTAACCAATCGATGATTAGGTGATAGGATCTTATAGAAGAAGGAAGGCTCATTGAGACAGATTCGATAGAAAATAACAGTAGTGTCGTACGGTATAACAAAGGAATACATACAGTACGGACACCTGTCCTCCACCAATTTTAACCTCACCCCCCGCTTGTTAGGAAGTGCAGTGGAAAATGTAGGCAGTGGCGTATTGCTGTCTCACTCGCACTCATTGAGTATCTCACATGCTACGCTCGCTTTCGTCTCTTTGAAAATTTTCCCTTGAACTGACAGCTAAGTGTCCATAGTCCTTTTTTTTTTTGGTTCAATTCAAGGTAAAGGGTTTAATATCCCATACAACCGATGTCATCAATAAAACTCTCTCATATATAGCAATTAAAACATTGGAGTTCGATGTTTTAACGCTTCTTTGGAGTTTTTGGAGGCAATCGAGAAACGCAGGGAACCCAGAGAAGTCCACAGGAAAGAGGCGAACCGGCCGCTTTGCCGCGCTACAAAATGACGGAACACTTTTCCTGTTTACGACCCATACACCTTCATATTTCACTGAACTGTATATTGTTCACTTGCACGACACTTTGTTACGCAAAACGACACCAATTTTACGAACCAAAACTCAGTATAAACAATAAAAATTCAATAAAATATGAGGACTCCAAACGTAGCTGAAAAATAACCGCCAAAAACCCGTGTCCATAGTCCAAGGTGTGCCTAAACCACAGTATAAGAAAGAGTATCTATCCCAAACTCTATTCAAATGAGGTTACGTGATAAGTTTTGAATTTCGATGATAGGATTTTATAGAAAAAGGAAGACTAATTAAGACAGATTCGATAGAAAATCACAGTAGCTGTAAGTTAAAACATGAGATAGTTGGATGCGAAGCATGAGATAAAAAAATAGGGCAATTTTTAATGTATGAGCATTTTATATTATACGAGCGTTAACCCGTGACTTCGTCCGCACAAATTATATACCAGATTTTAAGTCAGATCATAAGCTATCAAACAAAAAAAGTTTCATCAAAATCGGTTCAGTAGTTTTTGCGTGATACTCGTTCAAACAAACAAACAAACACACAAACAGACAGACAAAAAATCCAAAAATTGGTGAAATGGAATCAGGGACACCTAAAAACCATATCGTAACTTTTTTTTTGTTAATATCTTCAATGTACAGACAAACTTCCTGTTACAATTTTATAATAGTATAGATAGATACTAGCAAGGCTCCAAAATATCCATGTAAGTACCTATAAGTATTACCTATAACTACATACCTACTGTAGATATTACAGTGATAAATGAAATTGAGGAAGCCAATTATCTTACATTGAAAGCATTGACGTGTGAATCTTTATGATTATCGAAATTGATTCGAGGGACCTCAATGCATATTTGGCACTCGCAGTCGAAGATGTATCGAAGGATAAATCGCCAAGAACCTCCGGTCCCGTAATGACCGCCGATTGTTTCGGCCATCTTGAAAAATGACGGACGTAATCGTTCCTTATTCGCTTTATTAAAATTTCGTTTAAAGAGGCGCCTGATAACCGTCGAGGCCGACATATTGGATAATTATTTTTTCTTGAAACGACCTTTCATTTATCTTGAAACTCAGAAAACGAAGACCGCCCACCGATGCTTAGTTCACGTCAAATTGAAGCTTTTTAACATCGCTGTTACTTGCAGTTAATTTTGATGGTGTGTGTTAAACGTTATCCGTCAATTAATCGACAATACGCTGGGAATTTGTTATGAACTTTACAAAAATATGGAATGGTGTCACGGTGCAAGTTTGGCCACAAGCGGTGGTAGTGCAATTCGCACAGTTCACGTTCGAGCTTGCCATGGGACTCTGTCGCCATATTTTTTCTCATATATGTATGTGTTTTTGCTCAGAAACAATCATTGAGATTGTTCTTGACAAACTAAGGTACTTTGACATTAGCAGAATTGCAAAGCTAAGCGTTAAGCAACGGGAGTGCGATTTTTGAAACTTATACTTTGAACTCAGCAGTTGAAAATGTCAAAATTACTCTGGAGATATGCATCTTTCTACTGCTGATTTGACTTTCAAAAATCGTACTCCTGGAGTATGATCGTACCCCTGACCATATTTAATAAGAAACAAAAAAAGAATCCTGTAAACCACGCATGGTTAAACCATAAATTTAAGATACTGCTAACTATTTTTCGAAAAGATAAACTTAAACCGTCTTCAAAACAGTTGTGCGAATATTAACGCATCAAGAAGAGTCATATAATCTTGAAATGTTAGGAATATAAATGTGCAATAGGAAGTTCTGTTCGTCTAGCATTTGAACATCCTCAAGGCAAAGGTTTAAGATTTCTTAGAAATCATTTACAATTCACTTCACGTTTATACGTCCCTGTTTTATGATGTCTGTCTATGCGTGGTCACACTACAAATGTTATGCAGTCCCTACAAAAGTACTAACATGGAAATATGATTATAAATAGTGATTTTTACAAGGCATGTTTGTCCTTCGAAGTACAAAGAACAAAAAAAATAAAACTAGATTTATAAATGTTTTTTTCTATAGTTGTCCCGCGATTTCGTCCGCACGGGTTCCCGTCATCGTAGAGAGACAAAAGATAGACCAGATTTTAAGTCTAATCAAAAAGTTTTCAGACAAAAAAAAATTCATCATAATCGATCCAGTAGTTTTCGCGTGATACGCGAACAAACAAACAAATAGACACAAAAAATTAAACAATTTGTGATTTGTTTCAGGGACACCTAATAACCATAACTTTTTATTAATTTTTAATATGTTCAATGTACAGACACACTTCTGTTACAGTTTTACAGAAGAAAAGAGAAGAGATTAACAGCGGCTTCGTTGGCCTTGGCTGAGAAAAATGAGCTGGTCCATTGGACCCCAAACCCACAGGTACGAGTTAAAAAATATAGAATACAAATGCCGTCGTCGGTCGTCCTTTGTCTATTTTTTTCCCGCCTGTTTTCGTATTGTGTGCATCTTTGGATAATTACGAGGATTTTTACCTGAGAATAAAACAATTAACGTGCGTGGGTGCCGAGACAAATCACACAATAATTTAGGACCGGATTTTGGTAATTTTTGATGGTTTTGGTCAAAAGCTTTTTTACACACGTGTACAAATTGTATGGGAATCGATGTCGGACGTGCGTTCCGCTTGGTAACAATTCGATGTGGCCAAATCCACAAATTAATTTAAAAAATAATTACAGCGTGCACAGAATCGTTTGCATTGTTTGTTTTTATTTTAAATAAAAGAATACTGAAAGATTTTTAACGAAATCTTTTAAAGGCTTCGAGCGACAGTTCATTATGCATTAAAAAATCTCCATGTATTTGACTTCCGCGCATCTGTTCGCATTGCCCCGAAGGCGTGGGTCCCATCACGACTCCCATACTTATTTGTGTTAACCGGCCGAGAAGGGAAGACAGGTTATCTTATAAGGTTGCGTTGAGTTTAACTGTATTTTCTGTTTCATTGGGTTATTGTTGCGAAATCACACACGAAAGCGGTGGATTCCTGGCATTCCTGGACAATTACCATTTCGTGAGTGACCCCTCACCCCCTCCACTCTGGACTGGTCCCACCGAGGGAGATCTGACCTTTGACACAAGACTGTGCAAATACATTCTTATTTAACAAAGACTTTGCATTTCTCAATTTTCTGCCACAAAAGATGGCAATATGGCAAATCTTCAACATCTTGACAAGATCATAGTGTGGTTAAGTTTTCAACCTGTATAAAGAAATAATTGGGCATTGTAGTACTTAAAAGCCTATAGCAAATTGAACAATTTTGTAATGAATACGACCACCAAGTTCGCAATAACTATCCTCTATTGTTTTCTATTTTAGGTCGCAGGTATATTTCCATACTGCATAAGTGCATAAACAGTAGACAAGGAAGCAGCATTCTTGTGTTATATTGTTAGGTAGGTATTTTGTAACGACAGTAAAGAACATAGAAACTTCTTTACGCATTAATACGATATGGCGGGCGAGGCAAATCACTTTTATCATAGGTTTTGTTCCGGCACGCGTATAGTGCGAGTGGAATGTGCTCGTGACGATCGATTTCGCGCGCAATCATAGTCCGCCATGTTGTTTTTCCTGTCAGAATGACAGCCTCGAGCCCGATCGATCCATGCACGTTCAGCTACTGTCTGCTCCTTGTTGTTTGGAAATGATCTTATCTGAAAATACTACCTGTCCTATACCTATTATAAAACTGTAGCAGAAAGTTTGTCTGTACATTGCAGATATTAACAAAAAAAAGTTAATGTATGGTTTTTAGGTATCCCTGATTCCATATCACCAATTTTTGGATTTTTTGTTTGTCTATTTGTTTGCTTGTGTTTTTATTTGAACGAGTATCACGCAAAAACTACTGAACCGATTTTTATGAAACTTTTTTTGTTTGATAACTTATGATCTGACTTAAAATCTAGTATATAATTTGTGCGGACAAAGTCGCGGGTTAACGCTCGTACTATTATAAAACTGTAACACAAGTGTGTCTGTACATTGAAGATATTAACAAAAAAAAATTACGATATGGTTTTTAGGTGTCCCTGATTCCATATCAGCAATTTTTGAATTTTTTGTCTGTCTAATTGTGTGTTTGTTTGTTTATTTGAACGAGCATCACGCAAAAACTACTGAACCGATTTTGATGAAACTTTTTTGTTTGATAGCTAATGATCTGACTTAAAATCTGGTATATAATTTGTGCGGACAAAGTCGCGGGTTAACGCTCGTTTGTTATAAAATTATGAAACTGTAACAGAAGACATTGAAGACATTAACAAAAAAAAAGTTACGATATGGATTTTAGGTGTCCCTGATTCCATATCACCAATTTTTTGATTTTGTGTCTGTCGGTTTGTTTGTGTGTTTGTTTACTTGATTGAGCAAACTACTTAACCGATTTTAATGACACTTTTTTAGTTTGATAGCTTATGATCTGACTTAAAATCTGGTACCTACCTAGTTACATAATTTGTGCGGGCGAAGTCGCGGGTTAACTCTAGTTTGTTATAAAACTATTTTAAAATATGAACTTAATGAGAATGCTTTTAGGATTTTATAATAAGGTTGAACATAATAAACCACCATCCAATGCAACGCTTCATTACAGCTCCTATTTTCAACTAATTTAAATCTCTTAATGACTACCATCGTATCGTATCGAATTTGTTTCTTCTTTCATTTAATTATATTCAGGCTGTTATTACGAGGAACATTATCGCGGATTAAGAGTTCTCTTTTTATTTTGTAAGCCCTTGCAAACCAGCCATTGTGGGCGTGGCAGACAACTTGTATTTTATAGCTGGCCAGCCTTATTCTGGACCTGTGGCTTAAAATTCCTTAAGAAAAATGTGGTGCGTATGGTTTGCGAGGGTTCTTATTTTAACGGTGGGCCGCGATTGCGCCGTACAAAAAACAAACAAAATATAAAAGTTCGAAATTACATTATTCCGGTCGGTTTCCGAACGGGCCAGCTGTAATCGAGAGAATCATAAAGCTTATAATAACAATCGCTATACAAAGATTATCCGTGATTTTTACTAGGGCCGCATTCAGGATAAAAAGTTAAGGACTCGGCTACCTAAACAACGGTCAGGTTAAGGGCCTAAGTCGAAATATAATTGAAGCGAAATGGGCGTGTGATAGCTTATATTACTGCCTGATGCGAGAGAAAGAGATGGGGCGGACGGAAGCGTAAAACAAACTTTATTTAATTGTGATTGTACTATTTATGTAAGTTCAATTCTGCTCTTATCAAAATTTGTAAAATATCAATCTCTTTTTTTTTAAATCAAGTCTCGTGTTTCTATTAATCACCGTTTAGCAGTTCCAAGCGTTTATAAATAAAAACGGAGGCTACTTTGGCTTGTTTTTCTATTGAGAAAATGTGTCCTAATCGTGTTTTGGCTCTTGTCAAAACTTCAATTATATGTTCAATTTACACATATCCGCTAATCATACTCCTACTGTTAGTACTTCATGATATATATCGCTTTGAAGAATCCGTTTTTTTTTCACAGCTATTTAAAAAAAAAAACGGATTCTTCATCGTTTTGGGAGTCTATGCTCAAACTCATAGATACGGTCTGACAGACCACACTCCACCTTAAAGAGGGTTAAAAAATGGCACTGTTCAAGCTTCAATAGTTTTGACATCAACCATAATTATAATTAAGCATATACAAATTAAATAAATTTACATATCTAATGTGTCCGGTGATTTAACGTCTACTGCAAAAGAATGTGTAGTTATTACTTTTATATTGCAATAAAATTAATGGAAATCGTTGTTTTTATTGCATTGAAAGTTCTGGTGGTAATCATTTTGTTGGCAAAGATCGTTAAAGTTAGTGATTGTCTTTGTTTTATGTTTTTTATAAAAAGAAGTGACACAAATCTCGTATTTAAATTTTACCGTTTAAAAAAAGATAGACGAAACATGGCTGGCTATTAACAATATTATACTAAACGGATATCTTTATGTGTCCCGTAAATTTACGAATCCTCTAAAACCCATATACTTACTATCTTTAAGTATTAAATGAAGGTATGGATGAATATACTTTTTTTAACTCACTGTTGGGCGTAGGTCTCCTCCAAGCCTTTAATATATTTTTTAAATATTCGTATACAAGGAAAAGTATCATTATCCTTTATACTTTTACTATGGGAGCAAACCTGTCGAAACAAAAAAAAATTCCCCGACTCATACATTTGTGACGTGGTATTGCAGTTTAGTATGGAACAGGTGTTATTTTTTTTTGTTCCCATAGTAAAAGTTGTTCAGTTTGATGGGTAGAGTAAGTGGTTTAAAGGTTAATAATACTTTTCCCTATAGTCTGTATAGTTAGCTTCACTCGTTTAAACTCCGATTTTTGTGTCATATTTTATTGGCGTTACAAACCTCGAATTTATATTTCCGAATAATATAAACTTATTATAAAAAAATATATAATATATAATAACTATAAGCTTACAAATTATCAATCTGCTATACAGAATGTAAGGAAAAGAATCATTAACCTTTAAACCACATATACTCTATCCATCAAACTAAACAACTTTGACTATGGGAACAAACGAGTCAGCATAAAAAAAAAAACAGCCGCTCCATACTTCTTGACTCAAATGTATGAGACAGCTGACTTTTTTTTTGTTCTGACAGGTTTGCTCCCATACCTACTAAAAGTTGTTCATTTTGATGGGTGAAGCGTGTGGTAAAGGTTAATGATACTTTTCCTTACACTCTGTATAGGTAGGTACCTAAAAGGATTCCATAAATATAGGTAATACCCAATCTTAATAGCCTACCAAATTTCACGTAGATGAAGTTTATACACGTAAAAACAATAATACTTACTTTTTATGACGTAGGTAAGTAAGTGTTTTCCATCAGTAAGTAGGTATAATTTATTTCTTAGGTGTAATTCAAAGCTAATGTAGGTACCTACATAATAACTACGTTTTAGTATAATTCTTTTAAAATCTTTAGGAAACCGCTAGAATAGCTTTCGTTAGAAATATCTTTATTTCATACTTCATACAAAGTTGTATAGAGCTTCTAAAGTTACATTCTCTTTGGCTTCTAAGTCTTTTTTTAATTTATATGTGCCTAGGCCAGGTCGGTGGCATAATAGGTATTGTGGCCTAGGTATAGGGCATCCAAGTCTTGTGAGCTATTACCTTTTTTTCAAACCCGAATCACGGCCCGGACACTCCATACAAAAAATTGAAATTGACGAGATGACGTCAGCACAGCACATGCGAAACCACAGAAATTGAACCTCAATTCTTCTTCTTAGGTAACTGCCGGGTAACCAGAGGGCGATAGAAGGGGTGAGGTAAAAAGTTGGTGGGAGGAAGGGAGTGTCCGTACTGTATCTAGTAATAGAATACTCTTTCTTATACTGTGCTCTAAGTTCGTGCCTGGCCAGTATCGTCCGAAGGGTGGGCAGGGTGAGCTTAATTAGTTATTAGACGCTCAAGAATGTACCTGGACGAGAGCACGCATGCGTCGATGTTATCCTGAAATTAGTTGACGCCCAAATTAGCCGTTCTTGTCTTGTTTTTGTGCTAGCTAGATGGATACTTTAATACTTGCGCGGGCGGTGGAATGGTTGAAGCACGTTAAACGTTTTATATGAGGCTTTTGTTTTTAATTTTGTTTTTAAGTTATTTTGGATTGTTAAATTGATATTTATTTAGGGGGTTGCCGATTCCACTTTCTGTTTCTTAGATTTCATAGAGCACTGGAATTAAATGTAAACACTGAAACAAAACATACCGTATAGGTAGGTAACCTAAAATCGTTGTCTCTTTCAAAAACACTTTCTTTTGCTAATTTAACTAGGCAAAATTTTAGGTATGCATTAATGATCTTTTGGAAACTTAGTAGGTACCTAAGTTTCCAAAAGATCATTAATGCATGTTAGAACGTCGTTGTATTTCAAATATCATCATCATCATCATCTCAGTCGATGGACGTCCACTGCTGGAAATAGGCCTCTTTCACCAGGTCATTGGTCCACCTAGTAGGGGGGCCCACGCTGCGCTTCCTTGTCGCCACTCGAGAACTCGTCGGCCCCATTTCAATGTATAATTGAGATGAATCAATTGATTTATTGGTATAATTGATAATGAATTTTTTCTGGAAACTCCGCCTACCTTTCTTCTTTTCACCGTTTCCTCTACCCTAAGGTTGTCTGGAAGAAATCGCTTCTTAGCGATAAGACCGCCTTATTTTGTGCCTCTTGTATTTTTATTTCTGTATTTTACTGTTTATGTTTGTAAAATAAAGTATATTTGATTTGATTTGATGAATCCTTTTTATTTCAGAATTTAATAGCTTTTTATTTATAAGTGTCTTCCCGTAACTTAGTCTGATTGGACGTGTCATTTTGTGTTTAAAATAATTTATAAACTACTATTGTTTTTCCGCTTTCTACTGCTTTGCTGACTAGATAGGTAATGTGGGTATGGTATAAGGATATAGATAGAACATTCCATGACTTGGATAGGTACCTACTTAATATACTCGTATTATTGACACAATATTTTCGCCTTGATACCGCGAGTCTCTTAATAATGTTCTTATGTGACGAAAAGACACAATCGCACAAAAGAATGATTCTGATGTGACGAATAGACACCATCGCACAAAAGAATGAGTCTGATGTGACGAAAAGACACAATCGCACAACATAATGATTCTGTATGGCGTCGCACCGATCCCCGCTACCCCTACCCAATCCGCCGCGTAGCCCGCCAGTAACGTGTTATGCCGAGGTCCGTACCCATTCTGGGTGCCCCTAGGTTTTCTTAGGTTCGAATCCATTCACTGGCTCGGTAGACCCTTCGTGGTTCCTCCAATAGTCTACAGTAGCTGCTCCCTTCCCTGAACAATGCAGTAATTGTGGAGGCGAAAAAAAATCGTATGTGGCGAAAAGACACCATCGCACAAAATAATGATTCGCAACATAATAATGCCGTAATCCAGCACCCTGCTACGTCATTAAGCTAAGTACCATCACGTTCGTATTAATGCCTCATCGATGGCTTAACCGCATTAAAAACGTTTTTAAATTCGTTCCAGTTTCTTACCAACCTTTATTGTTATTGTCCATTCTAAAGTCCCATGAATCGATGCATTTTAGTTTTTATGTCGTAAGCAATGAGAGTTTTGATGAGACAATCATTATTATGTGTGAAGTTAATCCTGGATTCGAACCCGCTCCTTTGTCGGCATGTATGTGGATAGACCGCAGCGACCACAGAAATATCGAGCACCGCAAAAATATTGAATCGTGTCTGTTTCTGTTATTAAACCGTTTTGGGTTTTCTTCGTATCATTACAATATACAGGATCCTTCTCATTATGCTGACACTTTTTTAAGGGGATGATCAGACCGTCAAACTGAACAACTTTATCTATGGCATCAAATTCGAAATTGCGAAAAAGAACTGCTCTTCCATACAAAACTGCAAATCTACTCGAGCCAAATGTATGGGACAGCAGATTTTTTTCGCGATTTCGATGTTGGTCCCATAGAGAAAGTAGTTCAGTTTGATGGTCTGATCATCCCCTTAAAAAAGTTTCAGCATATTAAGAAGGACCCTGTATAGGAACGTGGTTTAATATAAGTATACTTAACATATTACAGGGCGTATAAGGGACATCCCTCCGCAAACTGAAACGGTGAACTCAGACCATCAAACTGAACAACTCTCAACTCAATGGAGCCTGCATCAGGAAATGCAAAACAAAAATCTGCTTTCCCGTAGGATTTGAGTCGGGTAGGTAGGTACAGCAGTTTTGTATGGAACAGCTGTTTTTTCGCCTTTCCTGAGGTAGGCTCCATATTGAAAGTTGTTCAGTTTGATGGTCTGAGTTCACCGTTTCAGTTTGCGGAGGGCTGTTTCTTACACCCTGTAGTAGGTATAATATTGTAAAAGGTAATATAACAGACTACCTATGACGAAGCCTGTTGTGGATATGAAAAAACGGAATTTTTACTTTTTAGTGATGCATGAAGTTAAAACGTCAAAAGTATAACAGAATTGTACAATAAAGGCTTAGGCTGTAAATGTAAAGGCAGGGCAAGGAACATTGGATAGATTGTGGACAGAGCGAAACATTCTAAAAATCCTACCCATCGTCGTGTCGTGTATAAAAATGTATTATGTAGAATCGCACTATAGGGCAAAGGCCTCTAATCAATTAGAGTCAGAGGGAAGTACCTGACATTAAAAACCTACTCCACGCTGCTGCTGGCCCAATGAGTAAATAGTAGCAATCTACTATT
Organism: Agonopterix arenella; assembly: GCA_927399405.1. Taxonomy (NCBI): domain Eukaryota; kingdom Metazoa; phylum Arthropoda; class Insecta; order Lepidoptera; family Depressariidae; genus Agonopterix; species Agonopterix arenella. The sequence goes on from OV656710.1 coordinate 9,717,164, forward strand.
TACTCATTGGGCCAAAATATTATTTTACGCCCTTGTGATACAATTATCACAAGGGCGTAAAATAATATTTTTAAGGCGAGGGCGCTATTTTGAATCCAGAGCATAGCGAAGGATTCTTGAGTCGAATCCCGAGCGCAGCGAGGGATACATAGTATGCCGCCCAAAGAAAAAATAATTTTGCGGCCGAGTGATACACTCTACTTTTCATCCCCCTCTATGAGGAAAATAAATAAAAGGCGCTTCTAGGTACTCATATTTATATTAAAAATTATAATATTACAAACATTTGAAATCTTATTAGAACAACTACAAAAATAAAGTAACAACAACAAGTAAAAGTAACAAATAAAGTAAAGTAACAACTAAAATTGTATATATATCAGACACATTTTCACAGTTATGAAAATTTATTGTCACCGTTTTATTAGGGACAGAGATTGTTGTAGATTTATTTACAGTTTGGGTGTTTGTAATAGCATCTGGCAGATCTGAAATGTGTTCGTTTTGTTGTGAGGTTGATGGGCGCGGTGACAATGGAGGTGGATTAGCTGAAGTGCGTAATTTTATACCTTCAACGATACGGTTGCTTGTTTTTGCCTTATTTTCGACGGAGTCTTCTATGTAGCCTTCTGCGACTGTTGTAGATTTCCATCCTCCATGGCGCTTTAGTATCGACAGGTCCGCTCAAGAATCAGCTAAAAGAGTAGCGGAGGTTCGTCGAAAACAATGCCCTGTATAAAGCTTGGTATCGGGCAACTTCAAATAATATTATAGTCAGTGATATTCTCAAACCTCAGAACATCCACGTTTCACGTTTTTCGTTCCGTTTTAGTACGGTAGTGGTTAGAACGCTTCTTACCATCCCGAAAGGGATTAAAGCCATGAACTTATGTTATAAGTATCAAATGCTACTGCTATGGCATGCTTTAAAACTAGAATGACCGACTGGAAGACAGATTAGTAGTTAATATTGAGACACATTCCACTCTTACACAAACATAAGCAATAAAATGTATTAGACACATTAATTAATTACTTTCTGTAATAAAATAGAAAGTGTTAATTAATGCACACTTGCCTTTAGCAATTAATTAAAATTAATTTTTACAATTAGTTTTTCCATATCAAATATTTTAATTGCTAAGTAGCGGAAGGAAAGCAGCTTTGATTACCTATTTTGTGTTTGATTAAACAGTTTTGTGTCAACATTATGTCGGATGTTGTTCATTTATTTGAGATAAAAAATGTTTTTATTACAAGAAATTAATGATAGAAACATGTGTGAAACGTGGCACACGTTGAAACAGACTAGGTAATAAGAAAGTGAGTGATTTGTGTGACGATCTCTAATTAATGCCAATGATTAATCAACATATTTAACGATGCTTTGAAATACCTTAGTAGGTACCTGCCTATTCTACTCTGATAGGAAAAAAGATACGTAACGTGCAAGTGCGACATAGGTAGGTACGTATGCTAGGGTACGACTACCACATACACCATACAGTATACCTACCGACTATAATCTAGTCTTAGGACTAGCCTTGCGGTAGCATTTCCCCTCTGCCATGGTATAAGATCAATTAATCATGTGCATTTACATTCAGTTTTATACCTTATCACTAAATAAACGAGACAGCCTATAATTGCGAAACAATAATTTCGAACTTAGAACGTTTGTGGTTCAGGCGAGACTACTTTTCATGATTTTTAACGTTCAAAAATAGAATCTAAAGTTATGGGAATCCAAACTTGCGGATTTCATGTTACCTCGCCCCCCGCAAAAAGTGGCAGAAATGTTAATGTGTAGATGCTGTGTAAACACGGCGACACATCAAGCTATGCAAAACCATCATAAGCTGGCCGCGCGAGTCGAGCGACCAGCTTATGTTGGTTTTGTGTAGCTTGATGTGTCGCCGTGTGTACTTACCTAGTAGTTTTTCTTCAGAGGCATTTTTTTTCTGAATTTTATAAGTACTGTTTTTTAAAGTATCTACCTACTCTAGTCTCTGCCTACCTAACTGGGAAAAACACCGTCTTAAAGTTATAGCAAAATATAATGTAGAAATATTTACTAGATTTCATACATCCATTCCGTACCTCTGCGTGTTTGAAGAATGGAAAAAAAAACGTTGAGAGAGCGGTTTGAATGTCGGCATGATAATTCTTTAAGTTTTTAATACTGAAAAATAAAATTAATAGAAATAGAAAACAATAATTATGCTTTTTATGAGCCAATACAGTTTCTCCCAGCAGCTTCACTACAGTAAGCTTTCGTACTACCTCGAAATGGCAATATACTAGTAAGTTTACGTATTTTAAAGATATTGTACAATGAAGTAACCTATACTTCAGTTTCAGACACAAATAATATCAAGATTTTATGTCAAACTAGTTGGTACACCACTTAACTCTACATTCGGTCATATATCTACACACGTAATATATGTATCCAGTCCACTAACGAAGTAGCACAAATCAAGCGATTCGCACACCAATGAACAACGATATAGGTACGCTAAAGAATGGTATTCGGGGACTTTACAAAATTGTAGACACATCCAGACTGCCTGACACCTCCTCAAGTGTTGAAATACGACGCATTGTGAGTTAGCTCGACAATCGACAGTAAAGTTTACTATTTCAGGAAACTGTCCATTTCTTTCGTTTTTCACTACTGTATTGAGATTCTGTTCTAATATCAAGTTAAGTCGTTCAAATGGTGTAAACGAAAATATAATGGATAACGTCATCACGAGGGTCCGAATAACCCTAATGATAGCCAACCTCCGATAGGAGCTGGCACCACAAGAAGAAGATCGTGGATATTTCACTATGGAGCCAACTCCGAAATCGCAAAATAAAACATTTGCTGTCCCCATTGACTTACCAGCTAGACGTAGGGTCCGCGCTCAAAAGTGTCCAAACCAAAAGAGCACCAAAACGTAAAAAGAGACCCAATTACGCAACAGTCTTCGTTTTATCGGCCGACTACGCCGTGGGGTGAAAAATAATTCCAGCATTTTCAATGTTTTTAGTTGGTTTACTTAGGTTTGTGTGGTTTAGTCTCGGACACCTTTTTCGAGAATTTTGTACTAATCCCGGCGTCCATATTCTACGTCAATGGCTGTCCCATACATTTTAGTCGAGTCGGTACTGCAGTTTTGTATGGAACAGCTGATTTATTTTTCGTGTTATCGAAGTTGCCTCCATAGTGAAAGTTGTTCAGTTTGATGGGCTGAAGCACCCCCTTAAGCATTACTAGGGTGTTTTGTTACATCCTGTATAAAGCAAGACAAGTGACTGCAACTGGTACCTCGTATCAACGACTCAGTGAAAGTAAAGTGCAATGCATCTAACCTCAGCATCAACTCTGATCGCATGTGCAACTTGTTATTACTGCGCATCACGTCGGCGCGGCGGCGTCTCGCCACAGAAAAGACATATACAGTACAGCAACTTCATGCAAACGCTCGAATCGACGCACGCACATACAAGAGCGACAGTAAACGACCCGCCAAGGTACTTCAGTGGAGTGCGATTTTTGAAACTCATTCGCTGAGCTTTCGCACTCCTGGACTATGATTTTTGAAAGTCAAATCATCAGAAGAAAGATGCATATCTCCATAGTAATTTTGACATTTTCAACTGCTGCGCTCAGCGAATCAGATTCAAAAATCGCCCTCTTGAAGCAGACCTCTGTCACTCGGCCGCCGTAGGTATCGAGATAAGTAGGTTCCCACACTTTGGCGCATCGTAACGATGCGCTTCCTTGATTTCCGCCACTCGCGCCAGACGGCAACGCAACGTCGCATACTTCCGTCGCGCGCTGTACGAACAATACGAAGAATAACAACGCTGTCTATTGTGCGCTCGCTTACTTAAGGTGTTTTACTGTATATCTCTTTTCTGTGACGTCTCGGCGTGGCGTCTCGGCGCGGGCGCAAGTGCGCTATTATGCGAGTGCACGACTCTGTTGCGTGTGCGAAATTTTATCATCAACGTAATTTGAGGCATCCTGTGGTACTGAAGAGTTGTTTATGCGCGTCAGTAATTCATAGGTGTATTTTAATGGAATCTAATTTATTTCTCTTTTTATAGCACTACTCTCATTGTTTTTTTGCTATTTTTTGTTACTAAAATTTAGTTTTCTTTTATACGACTAGCTTTGGCAAGCCGAAGTGGTTCCATTTATTTAATACGAAATACAATTATGTAACATACCTACCTACCTAATATTTTAAGGCTTTTCATATTGAATTAATTTTTTTTACAATTATGTGAAAGCCTTCTGTAATTTTCGATTCACCTAAATAATTTGGTGTCCCAACTACGTATAAAAATCATATTTTACAATGTTTAATACAAAGGTAAATAGATCCTACGGTTCATGTAACTTAATGGCGTGGGTATTCACTTTTACTACGAGGCGACAGTAGTTATTACTAAAAGAAACATTAATTTAACGTATTCATTAATTTCAGTAATAGACTACACTCTTTATTATGCAACGCGTTAATGAATTAACGCAAAACTAGAAAACAGTTTGTTTAGAATCGAGAGCAGAATCTAATTATCATGGTTTCAACAGGGGTAATTCTTTTCAAAACATTAAATAATTTGTGTGTAAAATTTAAAATTTACTGAACCCGATGTCAACCCACCGCACGGGCACACTCACCCTACTTACTATCAAACCAAGATTATGAAAATGTATCCATGAGTACGTTAGCGCTTTTATTCATTGCTGAAATGATAACAAATCATTTTTCTCCCAAAACTTAAAATGCGAATAACTTTAAGTTTTAACTGTTTATATCAGTTGGGGTGTATGAGGTTTTGCGCTAATTTATTAACACGTTGTATACTATGTGGTGGCGGACTAAGCCCGTCAGAGGCCCGGAGCGACAAAACTAAATGAGGCCCCCGGTCTTCCCAAAAACCGAGCCTAGAAATTTCACAACTTTACTACAATAAATGGAACTATCTAAATCGTTGCCATACAACTAAAAACGAGAAGCGAGCTCAAGAATTTATTGTAGCATACCTAATGAGATTATTTCAATAGGATTTAGAACCAAGAGCGAGCAAAGCGACCTCGAAATTTTGCTACGTTATATTATAACTAAACTCTATTTCTCGATTATACCCGAAATCGAATTGATCTGCGTGAGAAAGAAACAGATTGAGCTGATCGCTCAAAAATTCGCATTATACGTTTTTTGACTTCATTCATTTCTGACTTTCTTTGACTACGCCTCCAAGTCCAAATTGCAGTCCCAGGACCGGATGCCGGGCCTCTGCTTCTTGTTTACTGAACTTATTATTTTGGCTTTGTTTTAGATTTAATTAAAAGAACTTCTCTTTTTAAGATTTGGAGGCCCCCAGGACCGCACAGAGGCCGGGGGCGGACCGCCTCCTCCGGCCCACCCTTAATTCGCTAGTGATAATATAATTTAACGCACCGTTTCATTCGACATCTATTGTAAATAGGTACATAATAACAAATAGTAATTACAACGCATAATAATAATCGTGCTACAATAAACTCGCGCGGTGTGCATGATAATCCCCTCATGATCTTAACTATACGTAATTACCTAGCGGCAGGCAAGAATGCAGCGCAGCGCAGGCGCCTCCCCACATCACGGATTCGTTACATGAACGTTTAGGGTAGGGATTCAGGAGCTTCTGGGGGATGTTATTTGAAAATATTGAGTCCTAGTACAGTTATATAATTAGCTTTTGTCGTTGCGTATAATGGATACCTTCAGCAAAACATTTGCAATTCAACTATGTGAATATGAGCTAAAATAAGTATTATATATCTGGTCAAAAATCAATGATCCAAAACAGAATAGTTACAATGAGCAATTCTTGTTTGACGCATTTTTTGAGGTTTTACGAGTAATTTTTCTAGACCTCTCGCATGTAGGTAGATAAAATATCAATCAATAAAACATGCTTCGTCAAATGGACTGCTTGATTTGATCGTTACACTTAAAAAATAAAAAGAGTAGGTCAGGTTGTTACATATATACATATACTCACGCTATTATCCTACAGAGACGATGGCTCGCCATTCACTACGATTCTGGCATACTCGCCACTCTACTCTTCTCTCGCCTCATCCACTTTTATACATCTCTTCATGCACTTCCGTCGCTTGAGGGTCGATCGGATCAGCTTGTTATGGCTGCCGAATTAGCCAGTCAGGAAGCCTTCATTCAGGAGTATAATGTAATACGCACTTAATATCCCCAAAATGCTTCGTCAACACTCATCAACACCGAGATATTATATTCTTTAACATCATTTTATTTTCCCTTCAGATATTAATTTGTGCAAAATCTTATTTTCCTTGATCCGTGCCTGCCTTTGTTGCAGACAGCGACTGCCTAACCGCATTTATTATTGCACTGTGTCATTTGTTGTTAATAAAGTTAAAAACCGAGAGGAATCGAATAATTTACTGTAATTTATTCTGTTGTCGACTTGTCGTTGCGATGAGAAACCAGTAGGCCTACCACGACTTGACACTGCCTATAGTATATCTACATACTAATACTGTAGTTACGTTGCGCATTAAAAAAAACCGATCTGAAAGTACCTAATCAGGAGCGCTGTACGAAATTCAATATGAAAATGGCAGTAAACTACCAGTTTACTACAGTGCAAACGCATGGCCTCATGGAAAGCCTCTTGCCTACCTACACTACAGTTCCTGATGGCTGTCGATGCGAAGCCTCGTTTAGAGGGAAACATGAATTAACTTAACTGTTGTCAGTATAAAAATAACTAAGTAGGTACTACTTACCTACTGTTTCAAGTGGAAATGTTTTTTGTATTAATTACCTATACCTAAGGCAACACAATTTTCGGAAAAGTGATTTTGTTGGTACATACATGCGTAAGGGAAAAACACTGATCTTCCTTTCTAAGTTAGTATAGTGCGTTTTGTTCAACCTAGTAGGTATATTATCAACTAGCTGTTGCCCGCGACTTCGTCCGCGTGGAATTAATAGGCTCAAAATAATTCGCAAAAAAATATTTGGACTTCCCATACCAGATGCAATCGGCTGATTTCCTATGGGCCTCTTGGGGAAAGTTGTTATCATGGGTACAATCACCCCTTATAGCTATTCAACTGTTTACCCTAACACCCTGTATATGCGTTGCTCATGCTGACTTCTGTATATTTACTATATCTAAACTATTATAAAACTGTAACAGGAAGTTTGTCTGTACATTGAAGATATTAACAAAAAATAAATTACGATATGGTTTTTAGGTATCAATCAATCAATCAAATATATCCCTGATTCCATATCAGCAATTTTTGGATTTTTTGTCTGTCTGTTTGTTTGTTTGTTCGTGTGTTTGTTTGTGTGTTTGGTTTGTTTGTTTGAACGAGCATCACGCAAAAACCGATTTTGATGAAACTTTTTTTGTTTGATAGCTAATGATCCGACTTAAAATCTGGTATATAATTTGTGCGGACAAAGTCGCGGGTTAGCGCTCGTTATATATATAAATATATATATATTTCGCGATTTCAATATTGGTCCCATAGAGAAAGTTATTCAATTTGATGGTCTGAACATCCCCTTAAAATAGTTTCACCTAATTTTGTTAGACCTTATACATATATATATATATTTTTTTTTTTTCAATTTTGGACACAGTCTTAATAAAAACAATAAATCTAAAACTAGTGAACAGATACCAGACGTTGAGGTCCCAAAAGTTATTTTTACAATTTTTATAAAAAATACATCGGTGTTTGACTTAACATAAAATTGTTTATATATATATGTATATATATAAAAAATACAGGTGTAAAGACCATCAAACTGAACAACTTTCACTATGGAACCTAACTCAGGAGACGCGAAAAAAATCAGCTCTCCCATACATTTAAGTCGGGTAGATACAGCAGTTTTTTATGGGACAGCAGATTTTTTTCGCGTCTCCTGAGTTAGGCTCCATAGTGAAAGTTGTTCAGTTTGATGGTCCGAGTTCACCGTTTCAGTATTTGCTAGGCTGTCACTTACATCCTGTATATATAAGCTAGCATCTTATGCTGCGTTTTTGTACAGAATTGAAAGCTGATTATTTTCTAACCACTTTGAATCAACAGACTATGATTACGAAGCTATATATCAAACGAAAGCTATAGCGACATCAGTTTATTAAATCACATTCGCGCCATTGTGATTTCAATCTAATTGCATTGAATTTAAGTCACTTTTATTACAGCCATTATTTAATTTTACAGCAGCAATTTGCATTGTATGAAACAGTATAAGTACCATGGAGGTATTAAAACTTACGAGTGTGTTAGAGTAAGCATTTTGTTCTTAAGTCTCGCATTCAAGCAATTTTTATTCATATGAAGAAGGCGTAAGGATTTTTGTCATGTGACTTAAGGAGTAGAGTAAAATTATTGTTTGCAGAGCATGGCACTATATACTAAATAGTATATACTAATACCAAGAGGCGTGGCTTAAAAACATTAAGTTTTGTAATTACTTGTAAATGTAATACTTTAAAAAATAAAACAATGCCATGTGAGTAGTAAAAAATGTCGAGAATGGAATAATATTTTAAGCTGCTTATTTTAACTGCTGAGCTCATTTAATTCAAAGTCAAAATGCCTAACAGAAGCGGAGTCAAATTGGCGGGCTATGAAAATCCCTCTAAATCAAAATCAGCACTAATAGTGAAGTAATTTTTTTTCTTTTTGTTTTCACTTACCTATGTTTAAGTTACAGTGCAATGTTTGATTTAATAAAGTTCATATTAAAAAACCTATGGTAGTTTTATTTTATTAATTGTGTATCGTCAAATTTCAGTTAACTTATTTGATAAATTAATATTATTTTCCAGTGATTAAAATTTAATTTTTAGGGTCACCTTTTTATATTGTTACTAAGTAACACCTATGCTGTAATTGTACATGAATGCGAATAAATGAATATGAATATTGTTCGGTGATTCAGTTTTAGTGACACTTTTATTATATTGAAAACCGATATAATTATTTGAATATTGATATTATTTCCAAGTAATTGTTATTTAATATTTAGGTAAGCGTTTTAATATTTTTTGGTGATTCAATTTAGGTGACAGATCTACTATTTTAGGAACAAACATTATTAATTAAGCCACTGAAAATGCATTTATTAGGTAATTGATAAAACCATACCCATTTTTTTAATAGCATATATTTTATCTCATTGCTGAGCAAATGCCTCTTCTTTGCTCATTCACTCGTTCTTGTTCAACGTGCTTAATAAATGAATAAACTTTTTATTTTGCGAACTTATTTACTCCAATCAATTCCTACCTCCATGACCACGAATAAATGCCACTTGTAATTACTCATAGTACAATAAAGTTTAATATAAACCATGGAGAGGAAATTATGGGAGTCTCATAAAACCGCATCTGTGTGGCAGTCGCCTATTAAAGGCCATTTCTCAGGTTTTTGATTCCTTAAGGTGGTTGCAGAGGGGTCAATTTTTTACAAATCTTTGACGCACAATACGCGTAGAAGGTATTAATATAAGTAACTTTGTATATATGGAAAAATACTTTAGAAAATCTAGATGCCGCGTCACAAATAACATTTGCTATTTATAAAATAATTACATACATACATACATATACTCACGCCTGTGTCCCATTGGGGTAGGCAGAGACAACGGATCGCCATCGGCTACGATCCTGACACACCTTTTTCGCCTCTTCCACAGTCATAAGTCGCCTCATACACGCTCGTCGGTTTCTGGTCCGCATACGTACGTCTAGGGCGACCTTTTTTGACTGTCCCATTCACACTCGCTTTATATATTTCATTCGTCAGTCTGCTATCACTCATTCTTTCCACATGACCAAACCATCTGCCAAACGTGCTTTTTTGGACACGTTATGACTTTTCATGAATGTGTGCATCGCTCCATTAAATCTATTTCCTGCTTTCACTCTTCTCTCTATGTCTCCATCACACGTACCATCTCTGGTAAACATACATCCCAAACATACGATAAATAATTAATAATAAATAATTACGAAGATATAAAGCTTTGAAATTTTTCATACAAAATTTTAAAGGCTTTATATCTTCGTAATTATACTATAAATTGCAAATGTTATTTGTGACGCGGCAACTAGATTTTATAAACTATTTTTGCATATATAAAATATTACTTTTATTAATTCCGTCTACGCGTATTGTGCGTCAAACTTTTGTATGGACTTAAACCACCTTAAGGTGCGACTATCGGGTTCCTTAGTTATAGAGTCCAACGGGACACTATTTTGGTCTCAACGTGGTCTGACAAAATATCAAAGACTAGATTCGTAATTACTTTACATTACCCTTTATAATACAACGTGATAATGAATAACCGCAAAACGAGAAAACACTTGGTTTAGAATCGAGAGCAGAATCGAATTATCATCAACCTAAACATTATTATGGGACCAAATAATCTGTATTTTGGTCAAGTAAGTATAGCTATTGACATTTTCTATGGAACAGCAGATTTCTTCACGATTTTTCACGCTGTTGGTTTTATTGTGAAAGTTGTTCAGTTTTTTGGTCTGAAGTAACCTATTTAATTTCACACCCTGTATATTTATTTATTTATTAGGCACATAAAACAGATTACAGTTATAAAAACACCAAATATAGACAGATTGAAAGGTAAAGCGAGCTATAATCCTAAGCATATGTGCACATCATTAAATAAGTAAAAGATAAACAATTAGCATCGTGTGCGTGTCTATAATAAAAAGAAAAAGAAAACAAGATAATAACTCTTCAATGCATCGAACGACAAAAAATTACTATAAGGTTAAAAGAAAAATAAGAAACAAAAATAGTATAGTGAAATTACCCTCTTAGAACAACTCATTTCTAACGCATTCAGGACATCTTTCTAAGACACTTCCATATCAAGTAAAGTTAACAAAGAACAAAGTGTATCAGTTCCGTGTTTCACAATATATCCCCAACTATTCCCCTGTCAGAAACTTTATGTCATTGTTATAAATACCAAAGTTGCTCAAAGTTCCTCATAGCAGGAACAATGGCTGTTCAAAATGCACTCGTAGGCAACCCCGCCTACTCCATCCTTCACATCTACACCTATAACAGCGTTTGAATTACATTAATTTGTATCGAACCTTATGTGTAACTTACACAGTCATTGGTGTGGTTTAAGAGATGAACTTTTCGAGTTCCATCTGATTTCGAACTATGATTCACTGAATATAAAAATAAAGACGACATGACGATATAGTTAAATTATATCCGATAAGAAGCTAGGACGGATGTCTATCCTTCCTGCCTTTTCTTTTTTTATTCCGTTTACAAGGCAAATGTAGTGTATATGCAAGTTAGATAAGTTACAAGAAAGTCACATGCTCAATACGTTTACACGTCCGATGCCCTTTACATACATTACGACTAGTGACGAAAGAAACCTGCCAATCACATATAATATTAGATTGTAAGTAAAGTTACTAACAGTCTCGCTAGAGCCTATAACTCGTACTATCCATTCATTCGTCATGGGAGCTCCCTGTTGCTGCTGCGGCTTTACACGGACCTCCTTATGCGGACCTTACCTACTGCCTTTGTCTGTCACTGTTTATCCTGTATTGTTCTGGTGAAATAAATGAGTTATCTATCTACTACGCGTAATGAACGAGCAAGTCACGCGCTCAATACTCTTCACAAGTCCGATGCGGTTCAACTGAAGCTCTTTACATACATTACAACTAGTGACGGAAGAGACCTGCCTATCACACATAATATTAGATTTTAAGTCAGTCTCGCTTGTGCCTGTAACTCGTACTACGCGTAACGAACTAGCAAGTCACGCGCTCAATACGTTCAAACGTCCGATGCGGTTCAACTGAAGCTCTTTACATACATTACAACTAGTAACGGAAGAGACCTGCCCACTACACATAATATTAGATTTTAAGTCAGTCTCGCTTGTGCTTTTAACTCGTACTACGCGTAGTGAACGAGCAAGTCACGCGCTCAATACGTTCACATGTTCGATGCGGTTCAACTGAAGCTCTTTACATACATTACAACTAGTGACGGAAGAGACCTGCCCACTACACATAATATTAGATTTTAAGTCAGTCTCGCTTGCGCCTTTAAGTCAGTCTCGCTTGTGCCTGTAACTCGTACTACGCATAATGAACGAGCAAGTCACGCGCTCAATACGTTCACACGTCCGATGCGGTTCAACTGAAGCTCTTTACATACATTACAAGTATTACAACCTATAGTGACGGAAGGGACTCGGTTGTCCCCACTAACCAGTCGGTCTAGGTGCGTAGGTAAGTCTAAGTGCATAGATAGACAGTATGGTGCTAACAAACTAATATAGATTTTTTTTAGGTTTGGTTTCCTTCGAATAATACGCAGAAAATTTTTTAAACGATAAAGCATATTATCGTGGTATGGGCATGTAATGCGGAGATACGAGTGTCATGTTACGAGACGAGTGTTAAGTATGAATGTGGATGGCTGTAGTATGAGAGGGAGGCCGAAGAAAAGATGGATGGATTGTGTGAAGGATGATATGTGTAAAAAAGGAGTGAATGTTGAAACGACGGCTAAGAGAGATGAATGGAAGAGGATGACATATTCTGCCGACCCCAAATAATGGGAAATGGGCAAGACAATGATGATGAAAGCAGAATATTAATTATTTGTCTGATGTATTTTCTAATGAAAATGAACGTCTTTAATGACTAGAATATAATAGGTAGATCTATAAAGTCTAACAAAACTAGCTGAAAAGCTCAGACCATCAAACTGAACAACTATCTCTATGGGACCAATATCGAAAAGGCGAAAAAAAATCAGTCATTCCTATACAAAACTACAAGCATAACTCGACTCAAATGTATGGGACAGCAGATTTTTTTTTCGCTATTTCGATAATGGTCCCATAGAGAAAGTTGTTCAGTTTGATGGTCTGAGCATACCCTTAAAATAGTTTCAGCTAATTTTGTTACACCTTATATGCGGTGTTACAAAAATACAAATAAACAATTAAGGGGGTGGTTAAAACCATCAAACTGAACAACTTTCACTATGGGACCAATACTGAAATCGCGAAAAAAAATCGTATGTTCCATCATCATTATATCAGCCGATAGACGTCCGCTGCTGGACATAGGCCTCTTCCAAAATGAGGAGATTTGCCCATTTGGTCCCATAGTGAAAGTTGTTCAGTTTGTTGGTCTAAACCATCCCCTTAAAAGTTTTCAATTTTTATTCTTACTTCTGTAACACTCTGTATAAAAGGTAATTTGCTTTTTGGACACACATTTCTCAGTATTGTTGATCAATCTCTAAAATAAATAAAACACTTTATGAATTCAACCTCATTCTCAAACCTTAAACTCATAAACAGTTTTAATATCTTTATTTTCTCAAAGTATTTTGTACCGTTACGCCAGCGAATATCAATGTCGTTCGTAGGGGGTCTTAGATCATTCGAAATCAATTAATAGAAAATTAATTTATGCAAATTAATTGGAATCACACCAACCTCAGAAAAGTCCCGCTGCGACATTGTTGGTCTGCTACATTCTCCGTTGTGGCATCTGGAAACAATATTAATTGAATTAATTTTTGTAGGTAGTGTATTAGTTTGACTTGACTATTTATTATAAGGACTAGCCTTGCGGTAGCATTTCCCCTCTGCTACGGTATAAGATCAATCAATCATGTGCATTTACATTCAATTTTATAACTTATCACTAAACGAGACAGCCTATAATTGCGAATCAATAATTTCGAACTTAGAACATTTGGGGTTCACGCGAGACTATTTTTCATGATTTTTAACGTTCAAAATTAGAATCTAAAGTTATGGGAATAAAATCCTAAGTTGCGGATTTCATATTACATCGCCCCCCGCAAAAAGTGGCAGATATTAGTCATTGTTAGTCGAATTACACGCGTAACTAGTCCCTATGTAATTGGTCAAAGGTTATTACAGTTCTTTTGTACCTAAATGAAGCCCACCCACCAATATAATATGATACGAGAACACGTGATATAATATACGAACATACAATGTTTACTTTCTTCAAAAATCAAACAGTAAAACTAAAATTCCTGAAACTCTGCCCGGAATGTCCTACCGCATTAGAAAATCGACGAAACTACTGAAAATACTAACGAAAATAATTTTCGATGTTTTTTTAAAGTAATCTTTTCGCAATGGGACTACATGTCCTCTATTTTAAGAGCCTACCGAGCCCATTGTGCTGCCCTCAATCGTATTTTTTTATTTCTAAACAATTAGTGGCCACTTTTGGCAGTTTTAAAGATAATAACTACAAACATTATAAAAAAAAATCCGTAGTGACCCGATAAATTGAAAACCAGCAGTGACAACAATGTGACATTCTGGTTTTTTGGAAATATTATTTAAATGTTAAGAATAAGAAAAATACGATTGGGGCAGCACAATAGGCTCGGTGCAGCCTTAATACCTAGAACTATAAGTACGGTAGGTATATAGAGGAAGAAAGAAAACTTCTAGCTACTTAAGCTTCTAGTTCAAAAAAGTTCTACTTTAATTTCAAACGTCTGTTCTTACACATTTTTAAAAACATGTAGACCTTACCTAGGTCTGTAATATCTTTTACAACCACTCCTAACTGTAGTCTGCTTTAGCAAATAAAATATTATAAAATTTAAAGTCTACAGGATATGTTTTTTTTGTAAGTGAAATGTCGTTCAATGTGTTGTGTGATATCCTAGTTTATCAGAAAAAGATAGAGTTCATATTCGTCTGTAGTTTAAGGCAGGATATCAGTTGTCGGATAACCTGTGAGATTTGATTGCATTTGCCACTGGCCTTAGTTTCCGATGGCACCGGTCGTCTAACTTATTTAGTTACTAACTAATAAAAAGTTCTAGAAGAGGTATTTTAAAACTAATATTTTGTTTGTGAATGGTATGTTACCAGTAGGTACTGTACACAATCGGTAAAAAAGAAATTGTTATTCCTACCTGACCTAAATGTATGGAATGTTGGAAAATTATAGTTTGAATGCATCGAAACAAGACAAATGTTTGAAGTAGATCTTAGACCATATAACTAGGGACGGGCCTATTAGCATTCCTCTCTGCAAGTTACACGATCAATTGATCATGTGCATTTATATATTCAATTTTATACTTTACTAGAGTTAACCCGTGACTTCGTCCGCACAAATTATATACCAGATTATCAAAAGCTATCAAACAAAAAAGTTTTATCAAAATCGGTTCAGTAGTTTTTGCGTGATGCTCGATCAAACGAACAAACAGACAGACAAAAAATCCAAAAATTGGTGGTATGGAATCAGAGACACCTAAAAACCATATCGTAACTTGTTTTTTGTTAATATCTTCAATGTACAGACACACTTCTGTTACAGTTTTATTATTAGTAATAGATCAATTTATCAATCACTAAACAAGGCAGCCTATAATTGGAGAACAATAACTTCAAACTAGTCTCGTTTGGGGTTCATAAGAGACTATTTTTAACAATCAAGATTGGAATCTAAAGTAATGGAATAAAATCTAAAGTTGCGAATTTTATGCTATCTCGTCACCCGCAATGAGTGGCAGAAAAAGTTTGTTAGTAGAATTACATGCATCCATAGTCCATAGTTATATGGTCTAAGTATACGCACGTATACGCACGTATAGCATTTTTAGTTTCAAAAAACTCTTGCCATTTATTATCTTGTAAAATTATGTAAATTATTGTAAATGTTTATTTAATTGTACTTTATTGAAAGATAAAAAAAATATATAGCTCGTGCCTTCTATTTTCATGCAAGTATAAAGTAGCGACACACACTGTAGCCCAGTCATTTTACGGAGTTTTGTTAGGAGAGGTGGGGAGTAATTATGAATTGGACTTTTAAACTGTAACCGGCACAATTTAGTGACAAAAAGACTATCCGAAAGCATATTTAAAAAAAATTCGCTACGCAACATAAAAATCAAAATTGTATTTCCAAGGCTTTTAAATTAATAATATTAATACCAATGCACTAATTTGAATTAGATTTAACATTATAAATTATTTTTGAGCCATAAAATAGGCATTGAAATTAATAAAATGAGATATTTAATAGAAAATACTTATGTATTTTTCAAAGCCTTCTAAGCAGACGAAAATATTAACACCGTGTTTTGAAGTATGTATAATTGTAAAGCCTTAAATAAAAGCTTGCAAAAAAAAATTACCATTTGTTTTTTTAAAACGAGATTAAATGTTAAATTTTAAATTTGGGGCTGTTGCTGACGTGATATTTTTTTTAATTTTGTTACATTTCTGAGCTCAAATTGGCTCTTAAATACTATAGCGAAAAAAAATATCAATTATTAATTAGTCCCGGCTCAAACCGTAAAATGACTGGGCTACTGGACTGAGTTTAGGCCTGTATACTGGTGTGAAATGTGGATAGTAAAAATAATAGTACCTACTCTTTCTAAACAAAATTTTTACGTTCGCTACAATAGCGAAAGTTCTTGCATTTCACAGGGATGGAAATAGTAATGTAATCGCATCATTTCCACAAAGTCTTAACAATAACATTAACGACGAGCGACTAGAAATATTAGAAACCATAAAACCATCCTCTCTGATCCTGCTGTCCTCTTTAATTCGTAAAAAGGAAATTCTTGAGCCATAATTCTGGGCTTCAACTGAGACCAATTGAAGTTTGTACAAAAACATTAGACAGGTGGGTTCGTGGTCACGCCCGTAATTCGTCTTACATTTTTTAAGCTCCGGATTTTTTCAATTTTTTTTACTACCTTCGTAACAATGACGACGCCGGTGTGTTAAAAAAACTTACGTACCTACCTACATATAGATTGTGTAGTCGATCTTGGCAGTACTTAGCAATAGTAATTTTCATAATTCAACCTATGCAAGGTATCACATTAATAACGAATGTGTGCGATTTTGTTTTTTTTAATCAAACACTAAAAACTCTATGGGACCGAAATTCAAATCGCAAAAAAAAAATTGGCTGTTCCATACAAAGCTGCGAACCCACAGCTACTGGACCCAAATGTATGGGACAGCTGATTGTTTATTCGCGATTTCGAAGTTGGTCCCATAGAGAAAGTTGTTTAGTTTGATGGTCTGATCATCCCCTTAAAAAATTGTCAGCATATTAAGAAGGACTTTGTATAATGCGAGTAATACAGCATTGACTTCTGTCTGACTGACTGAATTCTCCAAAAACTCAGAAATTTTCTTATTCATAGATTGCGGTACATCTATGCAGTAACCCAGATAAAGCCTTATAATAAACGAGCGTTAGCCCGCGACTTTGTCCGCACAAATTATATACCAGATTTTAATGCAGCTCTCAAACAAAAAAAGTTTCATCAAAATCGGTTCAGTAGTTTTAGCGTGATGCTAGTTCAAACAAAAAAACACCCAAACAAACACACAAACAAACAAACAAACAGACAGACAAAAAATACAAAAATTGGTGAAATGGAATCAGGGACACCTAAAAACCATATCGTAACTTTTTTTTTGTTAATATCTTCAATGTACAGACAAACTTTCTGCTACAGTTTTATAATAGTCTAGATCTAGATTATTAAGTTTAATTTCAGGTACAATTTAGGTTTTCGATTGTAAAAACTTGAATTGTTCCGTTTTTGCGCATATGTGCGCATTGTTAATTTCACTTTTTTATGAGTTACAAACCCCATGTTCACCAAAAATATATGAAATTGGTATGCCAAGTTCGTTTGAACAGTGCCAAGATGTAGTGGTCAAACTCAATACAAAAAATCGTTACTCCTTTTGCCTTGAGGCTATTGTTTAAACAGTAGCCGGGGTACCCAGGTGGCTAAAAAATTCAAATTCTAAGTTTTGTATCGTCAAGGTACCATTACGGGCACGTAAAGTGGCGTGAGTGGATGCAATCAAATGTAATTTTGGGCGTAAGACCATTGTACGAGTAAGAAGTTGAATTTGGGTTTCTTTTAGAAAATATTACAATGTCTTTCTGTGTTATGTACTACAGTTGTAGGTAGGTATAGTATGATTTTATTTTGTCAACTTCAAACTTCAAAGACTTTATTGCGACACAGGTAATATAATATGGTGAACAGTATTTTAGATAGAGCTCTGTGATCTGCCCATGAGCATGCAATATTTAATAGGAGAGAGGGCATGCAGAGCATTAGGTACCTTACAATTCTACAATTACAATTTACAAATCTTTAGTATAATTAAATATTACATTATAGTTTCTTCAGTCCAATACTAACTAGGTACATAGATATATTGTCAATATTATAGAATTAGGTAAAATTATAAATAACAAATTACAAATCAAAGAAAAATTAACGATTATTAATGTCAAAATTACATTAAATTAATCTAGGTTAAATGTCAATAAATAAAGTATTTAGTTATTCAATTAAATTATAATGGTAACAACATCAGTCTAGTGATTTCTGTGTCTATTCCTGCCTTGTAATAATGTTTTTATTTTGTCCTTTAACAAGCAGGTACCATGTCTATTATAATTAAGTTTGATTTACCATCGGGTGAAGATATACCAAGCTGTTTTCAGAGGCTTGCTCAGGCACGTATCCAGGGGGGGGGACATATAATAGAAAACGAATCGCTTATATTTCGCGGCCATTCAAGTAACAAAACATAGGTAACACTTAGGTGTCGCTCGATGTCCCGACTAGAATTATCTACACCACTCCATTTCTTCAGAAAGTGCCGAACAAGACGACCAAAGGATATAAGATATCTTGTAGGTAGTGGTGTTGTAGGTGAAAGACCTGTCTCTGTCTCCAATCTAAGAATCTAAGTCGTTAATCTAACACGCTGTAAGTAAAAAAAAAATCCTATTGAAAAGTCGTAGGTACTTTGCTACCTTGAGATTTCCTCCGTCAAGTCGAAAGGGCATTTATGGCATTTTTGACATCATCATCCAGCCGATAAACTTCCACTGCTGGACATAGGCCTGCACCAAGGATCGCCATAACAATTGGTCCTGCGCTGCTCTCATCCAACGGGTTCCCGCTGCTTTCACAAAGTCGTCAGTCCATCTTGTTCTGCCTATGCTGCACTTTCCGGTATTTGGTCGCCATTCCAGAACTCTTTGGCCCCATCGACCATCTGTTTTGCGAGAAATGTGGCCAGCGCATTGCCACTTTAGTTTAGCAATTCTTCGGGCTATGTAGGCTACCCTCAACAAATCTGGTTCTCCTACGGACCCCTTCATTACTGATTAGATCCCGCAGAAAAACTCCGAGTATAGCCCTCTCCATTGCCGTTCGGGTGGCTTTCAGCCTTTTTAGTGAGCGACCACGTCTCTGTTCCGTATGTCATCACTGGGCAAAGGCTTTGTAATCCCCCCATGTCGGAAAGAGTATTTTTGCTCTTCGATATCTGAGTGCAAAAGCCGTTTTTATCCGCTAGAGGCATTGGCTAGAGCATAGAGTAATCCGCGCTCCCCTAGGGGCTAGAGGATAAAGTAAATTGAATTTAGAACATCGTGTGCACTAAGTTTGTGAATTCAAAACATCATTAAACCTATTTACTTCTTCCCTCCTTGGTGCCGAATTTATCATACAACCTTTTTTAATTTGTTAAAAACACAGACTCGGAACCTTCTTGATGTACTTTTTTTAATTTGCTTTGCGCGCGCCATTTTCTTTTCACGTCATTTCCTCGCTGAGGTGGGATGTTAAGTTACGTGTTGCACTCGAGTGCAAAGATTTTTCACCTCGTGCTCTTTTGATTCCCTCGCTAACGCTCAGGTTTCTAATTTTTTATTGTATAACAAATAACTATTGTCTTGAGCCACTGCGGTATTTTGGACGAGAAGACATTGCGAACCTTCCAAACGCTCGAAGTTGAGATATTTTTTTGACATGTACGTACAAATTATGTCAAAAACATCCTTGTATCGACGAAGGAAATATCGAGGAACTAAGAATTACGGGTGTAAAAGCGCAAAGTTAATTTCCTACATCACCCTGTAGACATGATAGCAGTTATCAAAAGTTCTCAGTCGCGTGCGCAGCGTGAAGCCCCGGGGCACACGCGCCCGCGCCTGCGCCGGCTTTCTGATGGACCCAATACAAGCCCTTATAAATACAAATAAAAATAAAAACGGTTGCTACCACGCTTACCGATGGCACTTAGCATAATGTTATAAATAATGAATTCACCTCTTGTCTTGATTTTGAATGGAATTATGAGGTGGGCTTTGCTGGAAAATATTGGTGTATGAAGTATGAAGGGGAAATTGATAGTGAATACGTTATACATCTATATTTTATATAGGAGAACATAACTAAACTCACGACTGTATTAATTTTTGGAGTGATCAGAAACATTGCTGGTTGTCTGGAAGAAATTTTTCTGTTGACTGCACAAGTCTTTAGAGTGTTTGGACTTCTTTTTTCTTTTTTTTTTCTAAACAATAATTGATTAAGTAATTCCAAATCGCCTTAGTCTAGGCCACAATATTACAAGAAATAAATCTTGAGTGCAATACAATACGTGGTGATCAATAAGACAGCCAGTGGAACATGCTTAGGTATTGTTCAATCTATAATCCTATGTTTAAACATAATGAACTAGCTCTTACTCACGTCTTCGTCTGGGTAGAATTTGTATGCCTATGCCTAGGCATAGGTATAGCTATCTTTATATAAAGTTTCATCAAATTCGGCTCAGCGGTTTATCCGTGAAAAAGTAGCAGACACACACTTTCGCATTTATAATATTAGTATTTAATGATTTGTCGTAGAGTACCCATGTAAAGTAATTTTTGATTTATTATGATTATGAGATGATAATTTTTTTTTGTACACGGACAAATTGATGAATACAACACAGTAAAAAAGTAGGAGCAAACTAATTTTAACTAATTTTTATGATTCAAACCATTAAGGGCTAACCGAGCTTATTGTGCTGTCCCCCATCGTATTTTTTTTATTTCTTAACAATTAAACAATATTTCCAAAAAGCAATAATGACACATTGTAGTCATTGCTGATTTTCAATTTATCGGGTCACTGCGGATTTGTTTTTATAATGTTTGTAGTTATTATCTTTAAAACCGCCAAAAGTGGCCACTTTTGGCGGTTTTAACGATAATAGCTACAAGCATAAAACATAATAATCCGTAATGTTTCGATAAATTGGAAGCCTATCAGGACTATAATGTGACATTCTTTTTGGAAATATTGTTTAATTGTTTAAAAATAAAAAAATACGATTGGGGGCAGCACAATAGGCTCGGTGTAGCCTTAATAGGTATTTTTATAAAAAAAAATATACATACAAAACGCAAACAAAAACGCGTGCGTTGATGTCTTTTCCTCTACAAACTGGATTTGCGCTTACGCATGTTTGCTACAACTTCAAATCGATCACTTCTCAACTAGGTAAGCTGTTACATTATAAACATTTACCAATCATCATTGAAATAAGCACGTTAACCTAAGGATATCGCTATTAAATATAGAGACGGGAGAGGCATTTATCTTGGCAGAGTTAAACGCATCAAAAACAACTTTCTAGACCAGCTCTAGCATGCTCTAGCTTAGAAATCACTGCCAATGAACTTATCACATACATAAAACGTGATGAAAATCTTTTATAATCAAAATATTAAGTCTTAACTTTGTTTTGATAAGCTCTCTTGATAGAAATGATGGAAATAAATGCATCAAACTTGTTACTATATATATATGAGGCTGCATTTCTCTTAGTAACACAAAAATATAACAGTAAGTATGTATAGGTTATCAAACTCATACTATTATGAGTTTATACGTTTTAAATTATGAGAATTTTAGTCAACTCACCATCTCGGCCTTTGATTTAGACCAATTATAAACCCATTTCTTGGCTACACACGGCTATAACACAGACGGACAAACAAAAAAATATATATCGTAAAACCACTTTACGTTTACACTAGTTATAACTCAACATCACTAATTATGATTATAAAAAGTTACAAAATCACTTTGGTACATCACTATTTATCGATTTATTCACGAAATAGTAAATGTTTTATGTTTAATACGGCTTTGAATTTCAAATTTAAAATGCTCCTGCGTTGGCTTGCAGTATGCGCGTACGCAGCCCAGCACAGACTGACTGCCGGTTCTTGGTGCTGCCAACGTTTTTCTCGTTTGAATACCATGAAAGCCTTCTTATTATACCATGGTAGGTTTTGGATGGTCGTTTCGGAGGTTACTGAATTTTGCATGCTTAATGCTGTTTTAAATTAAATTAAGATATAATAATTTAAATATACATTTACGACTGTAATTGTTTTTAGGGTAGTCAGGAACTTTGTTACGACTTCAAATAACCTTTTAAAATGTTGTTTTAAATGGCGATATACCTATGTCCAGCAGTGGACGTCCATCGGCTGAGATGATGATGATACCTAGTGGCTACGGCTTAGCTTTGCATTAAATGATATATAAGGTCTAACAAAATTAGCTGAAACTATTTTAAGGAGAGCAGCATCCAACTGAACAATATTCTCTATGGGACCAATATCGCGATAAAAAAAATCTGCTGTAATGAAATGTACGGGACATTTCTTTCGGGTTTTATATGAGACAGCTGTTTTGGTCTGCTCATCTCCTTAAAATAGTTTCAGCTAATTTTGTCAGACCATAAACAGGGTGTTACAGAAGTAAAAATAAAAATTGAAAACTTTTAAGGGGGTGGTTTAGAGTTAAGACCAACTAACTGAACAACTTTCACTATGGGACCAACATCAAAATCGCGAAAAAAAATCTGTTGTTCAGTATGGAACATCGCAAATGCATGGCATCATGGCGATTATGGCAAATCTCCTCATTTTGGGGGAGGCCTATGTCCAGCAGTGGAAGTCTATCGGCTGATATGATGATGATGGAACATCCGATTTTTTTTTTCGCGATTCCGATATTGGTCACATAGTGAAAGTTGTTTAGTTTGATGGTCTTAACCACCCACTTAAATGTTTATTTGTATTTTTGTAACACCCTGTATATTGTGAAAACGGACCTACTGTACTTTGCAACAGGTCCAAGGGAAGAAAATGGGGCGGTCCACTTACTCTAATGTTGAGAATTACAAAGTTGAAAAGCTAACAGTTAAATTAAATAACCATGTAAGATTTCAAATGAAAGAATAAGTGCTTGTTTTCATATGTATGTAAACACACTTAACACTAAAATATTAAGTACAGTACCTACTCACTATTTAAAAAGAGTAGTGATGTATGTACGCGAAACACTAGAGCTCATATAGGATTGTGTTTGAGATGACTCCCAGAAGTACCCGATATTTGAATAACTGTTACTCGATGTGCAAATCAGTGTATAATAAGTTACGTTTATGTGTACAGAATTTACCTTATGTTAAATTTAAAAGAGTTTTGCGTAATATATTACTGAACAATGTGTTTTATTCAGTGAAGGAATATCTCGATTTTAACTTCTCTAATCTATCTATACTATTATAAAACTGTAACAGGAAGTTTGTCTGTACATTGAAGATATTAACAAAAAAAAAGTTACGATATGGTTTTTAGGTGTCCCTGATTCCATTTGACCAATTTTTGGATTTTTTGTCTGTCTGTTTGTTTGTGTGTTTGTTTGTGTGTTTGTTTGTTTGTTTGTTTGTTTGAACGAGTATCACGCAAAAACTACTGAACCGATTTTGATGAAACTTTTTTGTTTGATAGCTTATGATCTGACTTAAAATCTGGTATAATATAATTTGTGCGGACGAAGTCGCGGGTTAACGCTCGTATAAATATACAATCCTAAAAATGACATATGGAATTGAATAATAATTGAATAATAAATATACCTCTAATAAATGACAATTTTTAATACTTATACGATATTGTACACAACAACTAGTTAAATGTATTTTGTTTTGTATTAAAATTAAATTTCTAATTTGCGTGCCATTATAAATGGCTGAATCAGGTGATACTATTGAACAGGATTATTGTAACAACTACACATGTAAAATACCCTATTTAATGCAAATAAATATTTATATTTCTATTTCCTACATTGCTACATTGTACCTACAGTTACCTCAATCCCTTTGAACTCTACAAAACAAATAGCAATAAAAATAATGAAATGAAGAGATAAATTGATACTTATTTACAATCTACGAAAATAGTACGACGCACGTTGATGTCTTTTCCTCTACATACACACCCGTGCGTAGCACTACGGTAAGTAGCAGTTATTTTTGCATGCCATTTTGATTACTTTGGATAACAGAACGCTTATATTAAGAGTATCTTTGTGGGCGAAAGTTAGCCACCTATCACCATTTGGCATGCTCGCTTCGCTCACTCGGCTCGTGCGCTATGGTCAAAAAGAAACTTAACATGCAGGCCAAGTGCGTGTGGCCTCACGCGCAGTTAGGTTCCGTAGTTGCCCGTCACAGTATATGGACTTAATAGGGGTTTTTTGTTTTATACTATGGTTTAACGGCTAACGAATGAACAATTATTTTTCTCAAGTTGGTCGACTATTACCGTTTATTTGGAAGGCCCCCCGGGGGGGATACCTGACTCTAACAAAGATTTGCTCTAACAAAACTTTTAAGCTATTAAGCTTTATTTGGCAACCGATCCCCTAATCGAAAAATGGTTCCCAAACCCACAATATTTTTAAAAACCTATGACACCTCGCATATCCAAGCAAACAATTCCATAGCACTCTGTGTGGCCTACAGAAAGACGGACAGACGGACGGACATGGCGAAACTAGAAAGGTTCCTTGTTGACTACGGAACCCTAAAAATGGGGGTTGTTGGGGGAACACCCGTTTGAACCTGGTAGTTACACTACACAATATGCTCCAGAACTTTTCTCTGATCGTGGTGATTCCTCTCTCCATCCGATTTAGAAGAGTAGGTGAGGAGGAGAGAGTAGGTACTATCGCGGACTTTTCCGCCACCACTAGGCTCATTTTTGCTTGCATACTAAAAAATAAAAGCGCTGCCTAGCCCTATTGATGAATAGACCAATGAATAAATAGTTTCCAAACAATAAATTAAGCGAAAAAAAATGTAAGTGATCAGACAGAAAAGTCCGCGATAGCACATCTGTGTTCACTTTACTAAACGTAAACTGAAGGTGCACATGTTGTGGTATCGTATCACCTGGTGATTTGCAGGTGTTTGAGGCTCTAGAGGTATATATCCTGGATACTTGACAACTTTTGTACCTAATCTCAATGTGTATTGATAATGAGCACATTATTATATGCGAACATTTAGTTATACAGCACAATCAATGCCGCGATTAAGTGCATGAAGAGATATAATTATTATGAAAGTGAATTGAATGAGGCAAGAGAAGTATGTTAGAATTGTAATGTATCTATGTTAGAATTGGTGTGGCAGGCCGTATTCTCTGCCTACCTCTCTGATAATGGCGTGAGCATGTATCCATGTATGTACCTATATATGCTCATCACTTATACCACCCTTTCAAGCTATACCTGGACTCTACTTTTTTTCGGCTGGGAAATCATCGAAAGACACCTTGGGGAAGAGTCGGGTTATGTGGGATTTTAATCCACTAAAACACCCCGGTGTCGTCACCTCAGCGCATGTTAAAGGGCTATGGATACTGTGGCTATGGGAAAGTCATGTGCTTCCACGGCCCTCCGCGCTCTTCGCCGAAGCTCTCAAAAACTCGTAATCTCCATAGTATGAATGAATCTAGCTACACCAACAACTTATAAAACACCCGCTAATAAACCCAAGAGAATTAAAATTCTTACCATACCGGTAAAATTTCAACCAACCTGGCAGCATTTGTGGGACCGCCATTGTTAGCAGAGCAGCACCACCGATATCGCCGTCTCTCTCAGGCGAGTGCGGCAGGAATGTGACCCGCTATCACCTTGAAGGCCGCGAGCTTGGGGGCTTCAATGGAAATAAGCTTAGAGCTTAAGCTCGGTTCACGATAGGATGCGCGCGGATTTGCTTGTATGGTGCTGTGGCGCACCACCGCGTCTTTAGATGAGTTGAGTTGGGTTAGGTTGAGGTTTAAATGCTCAGTTGACTATATTTCTGCCGACCTATGTTGGTCCCAATTTTGTCAAGCCCGAATTTTGTCCAATATTTATACAGGCGTCCCAAAACTCAACGTCAAGCCGAAAACAGGAGATAGGCAAGGGAGGGCTGAATCGAAAACCATTTCGAGAATTATCTCGACAATTATTTATATGTGTATTTTAAAATGAGATTCGGTGATTTTAGTTTTTTTAAACAATAAAGGTAAAAAAAAATAATTTGTATTGATAAACTCTATGAATTACAAAAAAAAAATAGTTTCTTAAGATGATGTCTTCTATTCGTAAAAAATATAAAACAAAGACGAAAAAAAAACTTAACATAATTCTTCAGGGAAATATACGACAAAATTAACTTTTGATATTTTTTGCTATTTTGTAATTTTTTTGAACATTGGGTAAATTCATCATCATCAAATAATTATATTGGGTTTCAATAGTATAATAAAAGTGTCACTTAAACTGAATCACCAAACAATATAAAAAGGTTACCCTAAAAATTAATTCTTAATCACAATTTGAGATAGGTATGATTTTTGAAATTCGCCAAATCTCACACAATTTTGTCTAAAATAGCGTATCGGGGCACTAGAAAAAAAAATTAACACCGAAGGCTATGGCAAGCTATTGAGTTTGATACGGCGACCAGCCTAACAGTAGCAATTCGGTTCCTCGTCGCTTCGCTCCTCGCAACCTAACCAACTGAGTTGGATACGGCGACCAGCCTCCGCGGCCTAAACTTTTCAAATCATTGATCCTTATCTCGAAAACTAAGCATTTTGCCATGAGATCAACTGAAATTTGACCATATACAATTAATTAAAATTTATTTTTATAGCCCGATAATTTCACTCCGCTCCTGTTAGGCATTGTTTTTTTAATTAAGGAACTGATCTATTTATTAGGTGACAGATCTATTATTTTGACGATTGAACGAATTAAATGGCCCGTGGCTTACTTTTTAGAGGATAGATCTTATTTTCAGGCTATAGAAAAAAGTGATCAAACTATAATTTAAGATACATATTTACATTTAAGCTGAACCGCATCAGCAGTGGACGTCCATCGGCTGAGATGATGATGATGATTATTTACATTTAATCTGATGATTTATACTTAGATACAGATTTGATAAATATGATGACTAATATATTTCTTGGGGATAGATATTATTGTTAGGGTATTGCAGATTAGTGACAAATCTAAACTTAGGCGTCAGAAAATATTGTTCCCTTTATAAACTACTTACTGTCAACATCTGAGTGATGACTATTGTTCTTTTTTCAAAATACATAACATTCCCCGAGGGGGTAGTCAAAGATATTTTGAAACCTCAAAACATCCACGTTTCACTAGTAGTTAACGAAACTCTTTTTGTCCAGTGTGACGGGGAGTGAGCCCGTCGCCACTTGTTGTTGGACAGTGGGCATAATACTTGCTTGGATAAGTTATATGTCAAGATTTACAGTCAAAGCTACGAAAACGTAGAAAAAAATTGCCACGCTACGCCACTGTGTATGGCAGCGTGATATAGCGCTATCACGCCTTCGCACAAACGAACGAGATAAAAGGTGTGATATAGCCGTATCACGTGCACTAGCTCAGCTAGTTTTTAAATCAAAATCATCTAATAAAACTAGCAA
Organism: Agonopterix arenella; assembly: GCA_927399405.1. NCBI lineage: Eukaryota > Metazoa > Arthropoda > Insecta > Lepidoptera > Depressariidae > Agonopterix > Agonopterix arenella. The sequence continues at coordinate 9,744,986 of OV656710.1, forward strand.
ATTCTATCCGAATCCTAAATAATACTTGCGTGGAACGAAACACGTCGCGTCTCCGTTTGGCCCGGTTGCCTAGCAACTGTCAGTTTGACATTACGTAAACTACGCTCGAGCAGTTTTATTCGAAATTGCGTGACCGCGAACCGTAATTAAATAATTTTAGGAAGTAAATTGAACATATCTGTGTGACCTCATATGATCCAATTACAGGCCATTTTGCCACCCACACTATCCGTAATAACAATCATGCTATTCTGACCAAAATTTAGTCACTTGTCGATCTGAAACGAGGGTGAGCAGTCAAGCAAAAAGGTTCGTGCGTATTGATTCTACAATATGACTAATATTTGTTGTGGTCTGCGACCAAATGTGGACAAACTTTAAAAGGTGGTTGTCCGGTGAGTAACCTACCAAGGCACTCTGCTTTTTAAGGTTGAGGGCAGTCCGAAAAGTTGCTAGTTCGAGTTTGGAAGTAATCAAAAAGTGTGTGCAATCTGTAGGAAAAGATTTGGTTTTACTTGGTCACAAATGTAAAAAACTTTTTGTTTTGTACGATTTTATGTGACTATGATCATAACCTTCTAACTGTTATGGGTTAGAGCTGGTTACAGGTTACCTAATTCAATATTTTATAATATATTACGGTCAGAATGTTATCTTAGGAACTTCAGGAGTTTCTTTGCTTCAATCTCAAGCTCTATAATATTACCTAACATTTAAATGTTATTTAAGTACCAAATTAATTTAAAAAATGTTCAAATGTTAAAATTAAAACTGACTTCAAATTATAAAAAAAAAAAAATTGCAGCCGATGAGTTTTATGTTTGCATCTTCATATAAGACCATTCAAGAGCGCCGGCTCATTCAAGAGATTCAAGAGCGCCGGTGGCGCGTTGCGTAGAGGTATGGACACCCAATTATGGGGGTCCGGGTTTAAATCCGCACGGACGACATGCCATGTACCAATGAGTTTTTCTAACTTATGTACGTAATACCGACTGCTCTCAAACGGTGAAGGAAAACATTGTGAGGAAACCGGCATACACTGAAGAAGAATTCTACCAATCCGCATTGGGCATGCGTGGTGGACTAATGCCCATACAAACTCCCTGAGGATAGGCTTGTGCCCTGCAGTGGGACGTTTATAGGCTGATGATGATGATGATGATGATGATAAGACCATTAATTTGTTTTACTGCAAGCTCTGGCGAAAACGCAGTGCTAAACAAGCAAGAGCCCATTTAATTTGTTAAGGAGGAAAATAAATCAATAAAAAAACTGTAAAAGGTTTATTTTACACTAGTTTCTAGGACTTCGTCTGCACAAATTATATACCAGAATTTAAGTCACATTATAAATTATCAAACAAAAAAGTTTCATACAACTTGGTTTAGTAGTTTTTGTGTGATGCTCGGACAAAAAAAAACAGACAGACAAAAAAATACAAAAATTGTTGATTTGGAATCAGGGACACCTAAAAACCATATCATTACTTTTTTTTGTAAATATCTTCAATGTACAGACACACTACTGTTACAGTTTTATAATAGTAAAGATTGATGTTCTATTATCCGAATAACGCACAACGACACATATTTGTAAATATTAAATAAAAAACACATGTAAAATCCAACAGACAATGTCACGTCCCCGGCCACAATGGCAACAGCAAGCTCTAGCGGCACAGCGCCGAGACAACGACCTGCGCCGAGCGGAGGAGCTCAAGAAAGTTGCCAACTACTACGAGGCTAGTACAAACACGTCCAGGCACCACGAGCAGTGGACCACCGCTGGGTACTACGAGAAGGCCAATAAGGAAGCCGAGTTGCTAAGTGAGAGAAAGATTCGGGCCGTGTAAGTATTAATAATAATAATAATAAAGCTCTATTTATTCCGTAATTTCAAGTAAGTACATTTCAAATGAGTTATAGTTGTGTTAATAATTTACTTATGTTATGTTAGTATTGTTAGTTGAGTATGTATGTATTACATTTCTATTATTCTATTACGGATCCCTTTCTTTGGGTAAAAGCCTCCTCCATCTCGTTCCATGTTACTCTACTTTGTGCCTTCCTCATCCAGTCGTGTAGGTATTACCCATCCTATTGTTTTTACCGGACTGTCATGGATGGTTCTGCTCCGTTTGATGGGAGCCTGAAAGTGAAGAGTTATGTTTTGCCATGTTTTAACTAAAAATTCTCGGAGTATATTAACTCCAACCTGACTGCCAAGCCTGGCGATTATGGCAAAACCTCCCTTTTCGGGGAAGTCTATGTCCAGCAGTGAACATACAGCAAAAAAAATGTTAAAATGATGATGATGATTATGCTTAGTGACCGAGGACATTTGAAAGGACTGAAATGTCATTGATAACATATGGCAGCAGAGCACAACAAAACAAGATTGCGATTTATCGCTCTACTCCTTTTGATGGTGCTGGAAGCCTAAAAGTGATGAGGGTGATGAGGGCCATGTTTTAACTAGAAAGTAAGTTATTGCACTAACAGTTGTGCTTTCATCCATTAAACTTTAATGTACACCAAAAACATTAGGTACAAGAAATTACAGAAACCAGTAGGCAGTAGACAGTAGTCCAGGGTACAAATAACACGGCCTGCTTGCTTAAATGTATTACAGACAATTAGAAGAGCGTCGCAAAAAGCTTGAATTGATGTTGTTTCAAGAAAACATGCAGTACCAGGAGGAACTGAAGACTCTTGCAAAGCAACCAAAGTATTTCAAAAATGGGTATGTACATTTATGAAATGTTTTGTTGACCTAAAACACTTTTTTTTTACTTATAATTAACGGACACTAGCTTGTGCGTCAGCACTGCATTTCCGCCAGTGTCAAGTAGTTTATGGGAGAATATATCTCAATCTCAGGGATTTTGTTTGGGTCAAGAACAAGAAGAGACTGAGGATTGCGGAGCCTCGTGGCAGGGAAAAACGCGACGCGCGAAAACCACGCGAGACAAGAGCTCGGATCAGAACCTGCAACGTGACTCCTAAAACACTTTGTCAGAATGTTTTATTTAAAAATATGGTGGCCATCTTTTATCAGCCTGCGTTGTTTGGTCACAAGCGTTTGAGTTTGCCATGTGACTCTTGTTTTGTTCATAAAACAGTCCTTGGGATTACGATCCTCCCAAAAACTACTTGACATTGAAGGAATTGCAGTGCTAAGAGTAAGTAACCAGCTATTAAATAAAACTGCCTCCGTGGTCTAATGGTTAAGAGCATTAGGCTCTCAACACGGAGTTCGTGGCGTGGGTTCGATTCCCACGGGGGACACCTAGTGATATGTCACTTTGTGCGTTTTTCCCCAGTTGGTTAGGACATTGCAGGTTGAATCACCTGATTGTCTGCAAAGAAAGATGATTCCGTGCTTCGGATGGCACATTAAGCCGTTGCTCCCGGCTACTATCTCTGCACGGCTAGCATGCCACCAACGACAAAGCGTTTAAACGAGAAAAACCTCATGCGCGCTCTTTCTAGCATACGTAAAATAATAAGGATGGAGGCACATCTCGATTTTTGTCGTTTTCTCGGGGGTGGCATGCGAGGCCCACTGGTTGTAGTAGTCGATACATAAAAACCACGTCAGAGGCCGTAAGGCGGTTAGAAAAAACTCTTGACACCAGGGCTTGCTAGTTGCCTTGTTGCTGCCGACACGATAAGAAGAAGATTAATCAAAAAAATAAAAATTATAATCATAACAAAATGGCAATATTTGGAATATGCGGAATTGGGTAAAATTATACTCTTTCATTTATTTGCACTGTACCTGTGACAGTATTAATTTTTCCAGCTCGTACCTGAACAATGTGTCCACGGCTACCCTTGAGGAGATAAATCAGGGTATAAGAGAGAAGGAGGAGCAACTAAGGCGGCACGAGGCGGAGCTGAAGCTGCACCACGCGTGGCGACTGCGGCAGCCGGAGTTGCGCGCTGCTAGCTCCTACATCGCTAGTGGCAAACTTAAATCTGCCTGGTAAGCTTGTTTATACTGTACTCACGACGCTCCTCTAGGATATAAACCACTGTCTTCCACAATATAAGGAAACTTCACAAATCGTAACTGCAAACTAAGTGACATTTCTTTACATATTGCTCTTTTTTTAGGATGGAACAAATAATAGAGAAAGAGTTACAAAAGAAGAAGGAAGAAGAACAGACCCGCAAAACGTTACAAGAGAGAGACGAGGCTCTTCGCCGACAGATAGCGATAGAAGAGGAGAGATTAAAAGAGAAGGAGCAGCAAATGAGAGTATGTGTTGACTAGTTAACAGTGGTTGCTTAAAAGTTTTACCTAATGTGGTATCACTAAGAGTATTAATCGAAGCAAATTGTTTGTTCCCCATACAAACACTAGCCATATTAGTATATAAATTGCATGCATACATATGCTCACGACTTTATTCCACAAGGGTAGTCACGAGGTATTTTAAATATGCCATAATTCATAATATACTTAAACCTTTTACTATTAGTGTCAGTAGACATAGAAATAAAAAGAGAAAAGTCGAGATGTGCCTGTCTTCTTGTATCCCGACACTTTAAGGGTCCCAAAAAGGGCGTCCATGACTGTTTTCTCGTCTTGTCGCTTTGTCGTACGTGGAATTCTAGCCTTACATGTTGCTTGATGCTTGTTAAGGCTTCTTGAAAATTATTTTATAGCAAGTTGACCACTACCTTGCCTCCACCAACCCACACTGGGCCCGTGTAGTAAAGTATGGCCGCTTTCACCATTATTCGTATGTGGAGGCCTTTCTTTGCCATGCATTGGCATTCTAAAGGCTGTAACTTAACTTACTAGCAGTGTGGTGTGCCCAATAACCCATAGTATAAGAAAAAAGAATCATCAAAATCGGTTCATAAACGACGAAATTATTTATACCTTATCACTAAACGAGACAGCCTATAATTGCGAAACAATAATTTCGAACATAGAACGTTTGGGATTCACACGAGAGTACTTTTCATTTTTAAAAATTTAAAGTTATGAGGAATAAAATCCAAAGTTGCGGATTTCATGTTACCTCGCCCCCCGCAAAAAGTGTCAGAAATGTTTATTAGTAGAATTACACGCGTAACTAGTCCCTATATAAGTAGTCAAAGGATACAATCCACACCGAACACTATATCTGAAAGATTTTGCTTAAAAATATACAATGTTTGTTCCAGGAGCTCCGCAATAGTCTAGAAGGCCAAATAGCAGAACTTAGCGAAAAAGAGACAATAGTCAAACAACTCCGCAAGCAAGAGGAGAAGGAAAGACACATATTAGAAAATCTTAAACTGGTATCGAGCGAAAGAGAAAGAGAACACGCGAAGCTGATGGCAGAGAGAGACGCCACCATTATAAATATGGGTCTGCATAAGTATAAGTTGAAGAAAAAAGTTATATCTATCATAAAGGAGATAGAATTGGACTTGGAAATGTTGGAGAAAATTAAGAATGTCTTTCAAAAGGTACGTTAAATTCAAATGCCTTCTCCATAAGGGACGATTTGCAACGCAAATCCGGGGGGTGCAACGCGAGAGCCTCCTCGAGTGATGAAACCTGAGTTCGTCCGGCGCACCCTGGGTAGTTGACTACCCAGGGTGCGCCGGACGAGCCAGAAGAAGAAGATGAGCCAGTCAGCAATGGTCTTATCGAGGTTGACCTCGATAAGACCATTGCTGACTGGCTCATCTTTACACTACAGCATGAGCAATCATCATGCGATATGTATGGCCCATGCTGACACGAAAGAAGATATCGCATGTAGGCGCTATAAGCCAATCTTTAACTAGCGCGTTATTTCCGATGTATTGTGGTTTAGAGTCTCGCCTATGCGAGTAATGATTGATGAGCAGTCCGGAATTTTGGTAGCATCAAGTTGCCCAAGCTAGCACTTTTAATTTTTTAAAGGGATTGCACATTTATCGACTTCCGATTGTGTCGATCTGGTGTCGATATATTAAATCTGAAGTAGATTGTTCGGTCCTTATCATATTGATACGGGCAGTTATTCTATTGAACTTTGATTACTATTTTAAAGACTTATGTCAACATAATGTCTTTCATTTGGTATCTAATATCGAAAATGTTTCCTAATAAGAAAAATACTATAGAGAAATGGTTAGAAAAATACCCAGAGCTTATTTATAAAGAAGATTCTTCGATATACTGTTCTGTTTGTGGTGTTAATTTAAAACAATTAAAAAAAGATAATGTCGAATAACACGTGTCGAGTGAATCACACAAGTCGTGAAATGTATCGATATAAAAAAGTCGATAAACGTGCAATCCCTTTGACATATTAAAAGTGCTACAAAAATTCCGGACTCTGTTGATGAGTTGCGAAAAGCCCCTTCTGGACAAGGACAAGGTCGTAGCCTGTAGAATAAGGTACTGCGATCTATGATGGTCGGCTTAGCTTAGCTTTAGCTTCAGCTTCAGCGTTAAGAATAACCTATACGGGGTGTACCAAAATTAGGTAGTAATATTTAAACGGGTGGTTTAGACCTTCAAACTGGAGTGCGGTTTTTGAATCTCATACGTTGAACACAGCAGTTGAAAATGGAGATATGCATCTTTCTACTTTTGATTTGACTTTCAAAAACCTGGAGAATGAATGTCAAATCAGCAGTAGAAAGATGCATATCTCCATTAGTAATATTGACAATTTCAACTGCTGAGCTCAGCGAACGATTCAAAAATCGTACTCCTGAACAACTTTTACTACAGAGCCAACATCGGAATCGAAATCGTGAAAAAACAAATGTAATCCTGACCCCACTATCTTAATCTTTATAAGGGCAAGGGGGTTAGATTTATATGATGCTGACCGTACACCTACCCAACTACAAATGTATGGAACATCAGATTTTTTCTCGCGATTTCTTTTTTGGCTCCATAGAGAAATTTCCCCCTTCGTTCTCTCTTCACTGTATAAGACCAAGAGTACGATTTTTAAGTCACACTTTAAATCAGCTGTAGCAAATGTAAATTACTATGGCTTCACGATTTTGAATCTCACGACCTCCACCCAAAAGTTGTCTGGAAAAAAATAGCTTAGCGATAAGACCGCCTTATTTTGTTCCTCTTGTATTTTTTTCTCTGTATTTTACTGTTGATGTTTTGGTGTTAAATAAAGTATATTTGATTGATTGATTTATTAAAAAATCGCAATCTATATCAGCTCTACTTAAATCTCAGTGTTCAGTGGTTAAGCGTATAGCAGGATTCCCAATTCAGGCATCCTTCAATTACTTAACCCGTTCTTTGTTCAGGAATACGAATTAGAGAAAGAAAAGCCCATTACCTACAAGCGGGTCCTGGACGCAGCGCTGTTAGAGTTGGAAGAGCACAGGGAGAGGGAGCGACAGAGACAGAAGAACATCGAAGTCATGTACGACGGCGAAGCGAGACAGATTAATGAGAAACAGGATAAGGTATTACCACAGTATAAGAAAGTATACCTACGTACTGTACGTACACTTGTGCCCCCCACAAATGTTTCTCACCCCTCTTGTATGAAGTTTGAATTGAAATACGACAGTAAGCAATGTTTTAGGCGCCGTGCTATTGCCATCGCTCGCGCGATCATTCGTGCGTGCATCTAAATTATCGTGCGACCGTGCGTATAAACATACTCATATCTGCGGAATGTCGCGAATGCGACCGAATTGTCTAGGTTTCGCTTGCGACTATCGATCGTCCGATCAAACATACTAATCAGTACTGAATGTCCTAATGGCGCTCGCTCAACAAAGGGGCGGGAAAAGGTAAGAGAGGGGCGGGAAGAGGCAAGAGTGGGGTACCACGGCGTGCGCTTGGCTCGATGGCCTGCCATTTTGTGTTGCCAAAACCGCGAAAATTTTTGATTTATACTGTAAATTATACTGGAAACTTTTTATAATTTACTCTTTGCTCTAAACATTACCATTTTCAGCAATGGGCCAAAGAACAAGAAGCTCGATCCATCCTGATGGACGAAGTGCTATCAGCACTAAGAAGACAAGTAGAGGAGAAGATAGAAGCGAGCAGACAGAGGCAGAAGGAGAACGTGTTAGAAAGAGAGCAGATCGTGGATCAAATGGATAACTTCCATCAGGAGGTCCAGGCGAGGGAGCGGGAGACACAGGTTAGTTTAATGTTAATAGATTGGTAATTTAGTATTATAATCACAGACTTTCTTTCTCGATCAACCCATTCACATTTATAAGTATTCCATTTTACATTCTAATTCGTACGAGTATACGGAAATTTGAAAGTGTGAGATTCAAAAATTGCACTTCAATCTATTTTTTAAATCTTATGTTTAAAATTTTCCACACCAGACAATCCTACGACCATAATCTCTTTTAGTCAGAAACATTGCTACAATAATTACCTACTGCCTTTTAAGCAGACATTTGTAGAAAAGCTCGCTTTTAGCATATTTAAGGCTCAAGATGGATGTATGCCTTCTGATCCATTCAAAGCACACCGCTAACGTTACGTTTGAACTCAGACATTGGTAATAACCATCTGCCAATCCCTATTCCAGTTAAAGAATTCATCGTACTCGACAATAACAGCTCTACAGTCACAACTGAACGGCCTGAAACTACAGCAGCAACAGATAGAGGCGGTGGCTGCGCGGGAGAGTGAGATGCGCGAGGCAGTTGCGCACGAGCGAGCCGTGCGAGGCGAGATCGCGCGCGCGCAGCGAGAGGGAAGCACTCAGGCCTGGTCGTAGAAGTACTGTGAGAGACAAAGGGTGAGCCGTGCGAGGCAGCTGCGCATGAGTCAGCCGTGCGAGCAGCGAGAGGGAAGCGCTCAGGGGCTCAGGGCTGGTGTAGTGATGAGATGAAGTGAGCCGCGCGAGGCGAGATTGCGCGAGATACCTGCGCGCTGCGGCGCTGCGTGAAGGAAACTCTTTGGTTGTATGATGGTAGACCGTTTTGTACTCAAACATGTATTTTCTTTCAATGATCGGAACATTTTTGTTTCAGTGACAGTAAATTATTTTTTTACCGTGTTAACCGACAAGATCTCTAACTTATCGCAACTTGATGTTATATTCTGAGATATTCTTTTTGTGAAACTATAATATGAATTAAAACCTATATAATTTGTACTGTAAGCTCATTGAAATTAGGATAAGATAAAGTGTGTGAGAGTTGAGTGCCTTTGTATTTAAAAGACTGAAATTATCTATTTTTGATGTTTGCTTTCGTCAATGGTTTGAAGTTTGAGCATCAAGCATGAAAATTTAACTTTTGTAGGCATAAAAATGTTTGGAAAGAAATTATAAAATATTGTTTGAATGCAACTGTGTTTTCATTTTAATGTTAAGTAAAGAGGAAAATTATCACACACAATATAAGAAAAACTCAGAACTACCAAACCCACATACATTTATACTCACGCCACTATTCCACAGGGGTAGGCAGAGGCAACGGATCGCCACACACTACGATTCTGACATACTTCTCTCACTTTCTTCACCAAACCCACCACGGCACGAAAATCTAAACAAGGTGTTACAAAAATACAAATAAACGTTTAATGGCGAGATAGATGAGATTTTTTCAGCGATTTCGATGTTGGCCTATAATGAAAGTTGTTCAGTGGGATGGTCTAAATCTAAACTAAACCATCCCATTGAATTTTTATTATTTGTAGTTTTTGTATCACCTTGTATAAATAAATAAAAATTTGCTGTTCGTTGGTAACAAGTTTTTTTTTTATTATTTTTTTATTTTATTGAATAAAGAAATTTACAATAACACAAATACAATGATGAAACCCGTCCCACGAAAACTTATATGGGTTTATCTGGGGAAGGGGCGTTCACGTTCGCGGACCAAATAGGTAGTGTGCATCCAGCATATTACTTGAGAAAGATTGGCTACATTTTTAGGGTTCCGTACCCAAAGGGTGAAAACGGGACCCTATTCATATACCTACGCTATCCGTCCGTCCGTCCTACCTATTAAGGGCTGTAACTTTGGAACCGTTATAGCTAGACCAGGCATGTCAAACTTGCGGCCCGCTGTGCGTTTTCTTACGGCCCGATCCAATTTTGAGAATAGGGTCCCGATGCGGCCCGCAAACGTGCAGACTTGACGTAGGTACTCATATTATGTAGGTACCACCACTGTATTAATGATGTGAAAAATTTGGAGCTCGCTACGCTCGCTCACTGTTTTATATGGTATACAGCGTTTTGTACAAGGGTCCTGATAATGTTGCCCGTGTAATATAACTAGGTACCGTCCTATTCTACGATAGATGAATTGAGTTTTATTTCTTTATGTTCTTTGCGGCCCTCTGATTCTAGTATCGTTATGAATTTGGCCCGCAAGTGACTTTGAGTTTGACATGCCTGAGCTAGACCGTTGAAATTTTCACATATTGTGCGTTATTATTGCGGATTTGCTAACAAATAATAAAAATGGCAACAAAAAGCACTTACAAGAAACTAGTTTTTATCAAAGATTTTTCTTCTCACTCTATCGTAAAAACGGTAATACATACAAGCGTCAAACTTGGTGTGATTATAGAGCAAACTCTACAGTCTAACAACAAATAATAAACATCGGTCAAGTGTGAGTCGGTCTCGCGCTAAAGGACGCGGAGAAAACAAATTGTTTTTGTAAGTTATATGTTGTGTGGTGTGGTCGCACTTGACCGGTTTTATTTGTTTAAATGTTCGTCATAGTCGGAATAAGGTTTTAGACAGGAAAATATTCGTCGGGTCAGCTAGTATGTAATAAAATAAATCAACAAACACTTGACCAGACACTTTATTTGATCCAACAAGAAATTGTTAACCGATGAATGTACTGAAAAATGTTGTAAGTATTAGTTACAATTACTTCCATATTTACCGACACAATTTACAATAAAATTATTTAAATTATATCTCTTTAATTAAATACCAACAATTCAACCGTTTCTTAGAAAAGTAAATAATAAATAAGTACAGAAGAAAATTATAGGTACATTTATTATATCACAATATTGATATATTGATTTTACTTTACACATTTTTTTTGTCAATTCACTAGATGAAAGTAACAGGAATAAGTTTTAAATATGTCACTTTAAAGTTAAATACAAAATGGCAGAGCCTCAAGTCTAATTCAAACTGTATTGTAATTCAAATTTTAAATTTAACCTTTATTGCTGAGGAGATAAGTCATAAATATGTTTACTATACATTTATACATGAATATTATTGTGATATATTTTCTACAATATTTTCACCATCACAATTTTAAAATATTGATATCATTTTTTAAATATATAGGTATCTCAAGGAACTGGCAACACCAAAATTGCAAACCGTAAATCGAAGTAAAACATAGTTAACAATATCAACAAATGATTATGAATTTATGATTAAAGGAAACCGTCCGTACAGTCTGCAAAAAAAGCTGATTAACATTCACCTTAATACTATGAGAATGAGGTGAATCAACTTGCTACACCGACCGCATAAATTCAGTGTTGATGTAATCTCAAGCTTTAATGTCTGCATTACCACTGCGCAATACAAATTAAATGTTTAGTATAGCTGTATTCTACAGACGACATCAAAGCGCGGTTTTAAGTGCTCCGAACTTTGTTTTTAATTAGAAAAAATCATCAGTAAAAAAACAGAAAACTATACATCAGACGAAATTATGTTTTATAACTAAAACCCAGCTAAGACGACAGATAGTTGTGAGTCTGTAGCCTGCAAGTTCTAAAACCTCATGTAGTTCCAATACTCCGGGAATTATTTCTCCTGATTTATCTAATTTTCCTGGGCTATTAAGTGTGTGTCGCATATAGGAGGAGAGGTCGATACGGCAGTAGCGGCACGCCGCTCGGATTAGTATGATATACAATTACCGACCGTATGTCAAGGTATTTAAGGCGCGCGCCCGCGCCTCGACTCCCGTATGCGATACCCCTTAAAAGTATTTCTAGAGAAGCGGTAACAATAAATAATAGATGTTAACATTATAAGCACATCGGAGTTTTTGTGTACAAAAACAAGAACAAGAGACCTTGCCGCCACCTTACTAAAAAATATTACATAAACAAATAGGTAGGTACCTTAATAACTGCTTTTAGATTTTCATACAATCGTCTAATCTAAAATACTTCAAAACGTTCAGAAAACCAAATATTTGTCGTCGTTCACTCTTTAGGCGGAACGAGGGCGAACACAAACTTTACAAGGTGAACGTTTTTATAGAGCCCGCTGTTATGGGACAGCAAGGACAGAGCCTCCCCGATTGAAGAAACTCGAGTTCGTCCGGCGCACCCTGGGAAGTCAGCCTCGATACTACCATAGCTGATCGGCTAATGTTTCCAATACAGCACGAGTGATTTTCATACGATATCGCTCATGCTGACCCGAAAGAAGAAGGACAGCTACCGTAAGAGACATTACTAACCGAATTTGGAATTACAACTCAAAAAAATATTAACATAGATTAGTTCTAGAAAAATATTCTAATTTGAAAATGCCAAAATCAGCCTTTGAGGCAGGAAGCTGGCATAGGTATTGTCTATACATTGGAGGGCACACTGCCTAACAAGCGGTGAAACATGATAATGATAATACTACTTGGTGGTCGATAATGATCGTTCTTCTTTCGTAAATTCCCGTCTATGTTTTCGACGTTACTTTGTACCTTTCTAATCCAAAGACAAAAATAAAAAAAAAAGTTTTTATTAGATTTTTGTTCTGTTAGAAAGGGACAACACGTTGGAAATATCGACTACGGAGACGTACGAAAGAAGGTCGAACATTGACCGACCGCCATGGCCAATTTTCTTGTTTCCATGCTTGTAAGGAGTGGCATGCTTTATGATTCTAAAATCCTTACTTTGAGGTCAATAAAGTGAACTAGATAGATAGATAGAAATAATGCAAATCAAAACCGTTTCAAATAAAAGACCAAGGGACCAAGGGCACAGTACATACTAAAAAATTTCACATTTTATAGACTTGTTTTCCGCCACGATCATATTCGTAGGAAAATCTAGAGTATTAGGTACATCTTTTAAACATAATTATTATCATTGCTCAGTGAACAACTTTTATATTGGTAAAGCCCTATACAGGGTTGAAGTAAATATCTTGCATATAAATTGTATGTTTTATACCTTTATATAGGGTCTACAATCAGGTCGTTATTTTCTCGATGACATATTGTCGACCATCTTAAAACTTTATTGACTGACAAATTCAAAGCAACGTGGCAATATCTTCATGCTGTAATATTTTATTTTCATAGGAATAGACATATCTGATACCGAATTAAGGGCCTATGTCGAAAAAAAATTGAAGCGAAATGGGCTTGTGATAGCTTATATTACTGCCTGATGCGAGAAAAAGAGATGGGGCGGCGCGCGCGCCTGTAACGACGCAAGAAAAACAAACTTTATTTAATTGTTATTGTACTATTTATGTAAGTTCAATTCTGCTCTCATCAAAATTTGTAAAATATCAATCTCTTTTTTTTAAATCAAGTCTCGTGTTTCTATTATTAACCGTTAGCAGTTCCAAGCGTTTATAAATAAAAACGGAGTCTATTTTGGCTTGTTTTTCTATCGAGAAAATGTGTCTTAATCGTGTTTTGGCTCTAATCAAAACTTCAATTATAATTATATTCAATTTATACATATCCGCTAATCATACTCCTACTTTTAGTACTTCATGATATATGACGCTTTGAAGAATCCTATTTTTTTCACATAGCCTCTTAAAAGTATGAACACTAGCCAGCTTGTGTTTTTGATCAGTTATTAAGAAAGGTACCCAAAATGCATTAAGACCGGCCAATAAAAGGCAAAGTTTCCTGTCGTGTGGACACCCGCATTCTGCGTACCTATATGACTTGCTTCTCTAGATGTGCCACTCTCACTAAGAAAAAATACACGAAGTATGCAAAGTAGGCCAAAAAAAATTCCTCAATCACACCCTACATGCGGCAGAGTAAAACCTGTGCGCGTGTGACAATTTCATCGTTCGAGACGAATGTCATCGAGAAAATAACTTAATAGAAAGAGTAATAGGGATTACTTTTCCTATACTGAAATGGTAACATTATAAATACAAGTTTTTACGAATTTTCTACTAAGACGAAACTATGTTTTATAAAGTTCAACAAACATCAATTTACAAACATTATCTAATTATTTGATAATATAACAGTGAAGACCTAAGGTCTAGGCTAGAAAAATCTAGCTCGAAGTAACAGTGAATCCAATATAGCCCGATTAGATTTTAAAATACCTGCCATGCCGTTGTAAAAGTTACAATATGTTTTTTACTAATAATAAAGTAAATAGAATTTAAGACTTTTTAACAAACTTGCTTATTGCATCGCTTTTAGGTACATAATGCAGCTTATAGAACACGCGTGCGAAAATTATTACATTACCGCACTAATGCGATAGGTAATGTTACTTTTTTTTCTATAGTTTATTTTTAAATCTCAGCAAAGGGCTTTTATTTAAAAAAAAACGTTTTTCTAAATAAATTAATCTGTTTAAGTTAAAATATGATCAATAAACGCAACATTTTATCAAACAATTTATTTTAGTTCACAAATTAAAATTAATTTGTGTTATAAATACATAAATATTATGTTTATAACGTTTTTAATATTATGTTGATTGCAACAAAATATCGTTGGTTAAATGTCGGTTAAAGTCTTTGCCTGGTCGTCGAACTGCGCGCGCATAGCTATCTAGCAAAAAAATAGAAGCCCAGCGCCATTTTCCACAAAGATTTAAGCATCTAAAATTGTTGTATTTTACGAAATTTTATTACTTTTTCCTCGTAAGTATGTTGAAAAACGTCGCATGAAACGCGTGAGCGTTGGTCGTTACAACCCTCGGCTAGTATGAAGCGCTGTAATGACCAACTTTGCTCACTTGTATCATAATGTACTATATATATCTTTACCGGCTGTGAATTATTTTCGATAATAATAAAAAGTTAAATCAATTCAAATGATAGCTTTTGGAAATCAGAGTTCAAATATCATGTTTAGATTGAGAGTTATTTTATCATACCTAAGTCATAGATTTTTTTCTTTTTACTATATGGCAAAATTTTTTAAAATCTTATCGGGCTATAGGTACCTTGATTTATGATAATTATTCTACTTTGAAAAACTTTGACATTATTTGAAATAATTCATGATTTCACTTAGAAATAACGTAGCAGTTTGTCGCCGCATGATCTTTTAAAGTTTAAGTATAAATAATTACATACATACATACATTACTCATGATTGCTTTTATATTTGTTTCATCTACAAAAATTTCGAATCAATGTCAAAGACTTCCGAGAAAATGGAGAATATTATAGAGTGGTTTTGTCAGTGCAACTCTTAAAAATTGCTTCAAGTTTAACTTGCTAGAACTGCACGCCTGAAAAGGTATCTAGTTATAAAACATGAGTCCCACAGAGACAAAACTTCATACGATCGCGCTAAGATAGATACACTACTACAAGGCGCGGAGGTGTGTGCATGGCTATTCACCGATGAGTTCACTTACACGCTGAACGTGGAAAAACCGGTTCGGCTAGTGGACAATCTATGGGAGAGCGCGTCACGTGATCATTTTGTGCTCTCCTTAGAAGCGTTGTCTCTGTATTATATTTACTCATGTTAGTTTTTGACCACGCAAAAAGAAAATTTGGCTGAATTTATGTGATGTAACGTAACTCGTCAATTTTCCTATTCAAAATGTTGGTTTTCCGTTTCAAAGTAGACTGCATTTGGAAATGTTTACAAAGTCGTAAAATTTTGAATCATTAAGTACAATTACTTATATAGAATTATATTTTATATATTTCATGCGTGGTTATGTATAGCCCGCTACCTCTCAACTAATTCTTGAGAGGAACCCCAAGCCCTGCAGTACGTATATAGGTTAACTAGCTTGTGCCAGCGACTTCGTCCGCGTGAAATTAGAATGTCGAAAAATCATTTCTTATTGCACCAGGTTTAGGCTGAGTCAGTCATCCAGTCAGTCAGGGAACTGTTTTATAAGTATAGCTAATTATACACCTGTCAAAAAACCACTCTATAATATATAAATATATTTATAAAACATTTAATTTAATAAGGTATTTGATTCTGATAATATTGTATCATATCATAAGTTCTCGTCCTAAAGTTAAGGAAGGAGTTTCTTATAACGGACAGCATGAAAGCCGCTGCCTCCTTCTCCGTCGAGTTCGGAGCGAAACGGGAGCGAAGGAGACGGATAGTCTGCCCTCTGAAGCAGGGCAGCCCGGTATCCAGCATAAGAGATACCATTGATATTATTGCTTCTTGATATGGTCTGAAAAAAAAAAAATTATTTCTTATTCTGTTTTTCAAACAAGGCTCTCACCTTTGATAAGTTATATGCCAAGATAGACAGTCGATTTTAAGAACACGTCAAAAAAAATTGCAACCAGGGAAGGCCGCTAAACCCTATATTGCAGAATTTAGTTCTCTGACGTAGTGGGCTCGGTGGCTAAATTGGACAAAAGCAATTCCCCGGTTTGGAAGATTGCGGGTTCAAGTCACATCTCAGACTTAATTTTTCAATCTTTAATTTGATGTGATGACAATAATTTCCATGACAATTTTTTCTCACGCCACAATCGCTCTTGCATCCTAGGTGGGCTAGGTGATGTCACTAGTTCTTACCTGACAGCTAGGAAGGCCTGCACGCATAGTTCACAGAACCATCTGAACGGCGGCGCTTCCATCTTGCCCCCCATCACCATCACCATCTCGTCGGTCAGCTTTATGTCCGGCTCGAAGCCTAGGTTACCACCGGGCGATGACTCGAACATGAATCCGAAATCTGAATGACAAGAAAAACACTCGATAAGCTAATTCCGCGTTTTGGCTTTAGATTCAATTACAAATGTACAAAAAGGTGTATGAGATCATTCATCATCATCTCAGCCGATGGACATCCACTGCTGGACATAGGCCTAGGGGAGCCTAAGGATCGCCACAACGACCGGTTCTGCGCTGCCCTCATCCAACGGCTTCCCGCCACCTTCACCAGGTCGTCTACGGTCCAACTTGTGGGGGGCCTACCCACACTACGCTTTCCTCATAGTCAATGAGTAAATTAAGAAACTATAGAATAATGTAGGTATTATGACAACACGTTGACCACTAACAGGCCTTCATTAATCCGTATTGGATTACGTTGTTTAATATGAACCACTCTCAGGGCAAATGCTTCCTCTCACTCAAGGCGGTTGCAGAGGGGTCAATTTTATACAAAAGTTTGACGCACAATACGCGTAGACGGTATTAATATAAGTAACTTTGTATCTATAGAAAAATAGTTTAGAAAATCTAGTTGCCGCGTCACAAATAACATTTGCAATTTTTAAAATAATTACGAAGATATAAAGCTTTGTTCATACAAAATTTTAAAAGCTTTATATCTTCGTAATTATATTATAAATTGCAAATGTTATTTGTGGCGCGGCAACTAGATTTTCTAAACTATTTTTCCATATATAATATATTACTTTTATTAATTCCTTCTACGCGTATTGTGCGTCAAACTTTTGTATGGACTGAAACCACCTTAAGGGAGTGTGACTTTTTTTATGAGTATGCGTAAGAGATGGGCACGTATGGATACTGATGTTTAACGTATGGATACTGAGCGTTGGACCAGAAGAACACCGGAGCGGAGACCCAGAATAACCACGCGGGGTAGAGGCCGCCCACCAGAAAGATGGGTCAATGATGTTGGGAGACACGCGAACCCAACTGGATGCGGAGTGCGAGGGACGGAGCGTCAAGGAGAAATATAGAGGAAGCATATGTCCGAAGACGGACTGATCAAGGGCTGTGATGGAGTTTACTTAGTTTCGAATACAGAAGGTCCACTATGCCACGAACGCGTCCCTTATATTATTTACCTATATGTATGAGATGTCCATCTGTATCAAGCATGATGTTGCCGTTGTGTCGATCTTTTATCTGCAGAAGGAACCCGACCACGCTGTAGGCTGCCATCGACATGACGAAACACCGCCTTGCCGCCTGGAACATTTAATATTGAAAATTTTACAAATATTCAACAGATTTGCCACCCTAGTTAAATCAGCAACTCTTTGAAGAATATCATAACGCTGACTGAATAGTACTAAAATGAGAAATATTGAAGTCATATTACTCGTCATACTTTTATAGGAAGTTTATATCGTTATTAAAAATAGTATTTAAGCTAAAAAATTACTGAAGACATGAGTTGCGCAGTGGTTTCACTGTACTTCAACGCTTCGAAAAGATTTAGTTGTTATCATTATTATACAAGGCTAACATGACCTTTTGAAATGTTCCTCGTAAAAATTCAGATTTTAGGGACTTAGTAGAATATTCAAAATATTCTAATAACCTGAATTACCGAGACAATAGAGATCAAAATTACCTGAAATTCCCTAGTAGACTCGTCGCCGTATTTCTTGATGAAGTACTCGTACATGCCGATGTCGGTCTGTCGTCCGAGCTGGTCCCGGGATTTTGCGTTTGGCACACATTCTATTACACCACACTGCGAAAATCACAGATATATCAATACGCCTAGAAATGGCTATTTAAAAAATTACGAGAAAGTGGTTTAGTCTTAAAATACCATTGCCTGTAAAAAAGTTCAAAAATGTACTCATATTTGTCGTATTATTAAGTGTATTTATTATGACGCCACGTGGAAAGCGATCATGGCATCTCGCGTTCCGTATCGTATCGTGTTAACCAAGGGTTGCACGAAGAGAGCCATACCAAGTGACTTACTGAACCTCAGATACGTCAGGCGCACCCCGAGCAATTAGCTAGCCTCTAACCTCTAACTCTTAAGTCGATCGCAGCGGACGTTGTGGCAGAAATTTGTACTACTTTCGGTGTAGCTGTTTTAGATTTGCTTTGAATCTATGCAAATCCGCACTCAACTCGAAATCTCCGAAACTACAAAGTCTACTAACTTAACATTTTGCAGGAATGTTTCTTTTGCCATCTAGGTGCTCACTAAAAAGGATTTTTCGCAATTCAACCCTCAAAGGTGTGAAAACGGGGGTGAAAGTTTGTATGAGAATTTCGTAACAAAGAATGGAAACTCCAGCTAGAGATTTTAGTAGATAGTTCCAAGTACCCAAAAAATTTATCAAATTAAATTCAACCTTATCTTCATAAGTCTTATGATTGAAACTTCATAAAATTGTCATAGTGACTTTATTGCCTTTTTCTGAACGAAATGAACGATGCGCGGAACTACACATATCAGGGGGACGCGGTCTCAACCTACATGCGACTTCTATTACGGCAGAGCTGGGTTCTGTCTTCTGTGGAATCGAAAGAAAAAGCGCCACCTAGCGGAAGACGTTAGCCCTCACCGTCTTGCACCTTAGACAATATAACTAAGGTCCAGCCTTGCGGTATTTATAAGTGCGTTATACTGCCACGTTATAAGATCAAATGATTATGTGGATTTACATACAATGTCATACCTTATCACTAAACGAGACAGCCTATAATCGCGAAACAATAACTTCAAACTAGTAGCATTTGGGGTTCACACCAGATTATTTTTATCAATCACAATTAGAATCTAAAGTAATGGAATAAAATGGAACAAAGTTGCGGATTTCATGCTACCTTGTCTCTCGCAAAAAGTGGCAAAAAGGTTTTTTAGTAGAATGACACGAATAACTCGTCCATACAAATACAAAATCATTTATTTGTGATACACAGGTATAAATTATCAATCAATCAATCAAACAATCAAATATACTTTATTTTACACCAACAACATAAACAAATTATTAACAAAAACAAAAACAAATTATTAACATAAACAAAATTATTTGATGGTACATGCATTTTTTAGTGTCCATAGTTATATTGTCGAAGTCTTTAACTTACCCCAGGCGCAGTAGCGACGACCTTGTACGGGAAGAGGTACAGGTCGAGGCCGACTTGCTGGAAGATGTTCTTGAATAGCGAGATCACTTGCAGAGCCAGAATGTCCTGTCTGACGTCATCGCCCACTTTGAAAATGGCCGCCTGCCACGTCTCCGCCGCTACAGCTGTGTAACGGTCCTTGCCTTCCTCCTGAGAAAAAAAAATTATTACATTTTAAATCTCGGGTCATTCATAATGATATTAATAATAGGTCGGGGAAAAAGTTTCTTCGCATTTTTTAAGAAAATTCAAAACATTTTTTAATATAGTTTACATTTAATTACATTTAACTAAAGTATAAACTAAAGTATGTAAGTACCATTTTGTTCGATAACTTTTTGCCATCTTGTAGGTAGGGACATGATCCCATTGCTATAGAAATTTTGGGGCTTCTGATCAAAATACCGCGACAAGTAGTTTTGGCAGTCCTCTCGTGATGTTAACCTGACACTGCCTAAAGAATTCTGAAGAGACCGAAACAGGTGGTGAGTGTCTGAAGGTGCAAGGTCAGGTCTATACGGCGGATGCATTAACACCTCCAAGAGCTTGGCTCTCTAAATTTTTGCTGAGTGGCTAAAGATGTGTGAGGTCTAGCGTTATCATGATGAAAAACCACACCCCTTCTGTTGATTAAATCCGGCCGCTTTCTCTCAACTTCTTGCTTTAATCTCATCAGTTGTTCGCAGTAGAGTTCAGAATCGATGTTCCTGCCTGGTGGTAACAGCTCATAATGAATAATGCCCTTCCAATCCCACCACACACACAGCATCACCTTGTTGCGAGTTAACCCGGGTTTCGCCACAGTCTGTGAAGCCTGACCGGCCTTTGACCACGACCTTTTTCGCACGTTCTTGTCGTACGTGATCCACTTTTCATCACCAGTTATTAGCTTCTTCAAAAATGGTTCGGTTTCATTACGTCTTAATAAAGAATCACAAATGAGTACACGGTTCATTAGGTTTCTTTCAGTGAGCTCGTGAGGTACCCAAATATCGAGCTTTTTGTGTACCCAGTTTTTTTTTAAATGCGCCAAAACTGTTTTGTGGTCAATTCCCAGTTCTTCAGCTACGTCGTAACTACTGATATGCCGATCTTGCTCCACTTTTTCAAAAATGGCATCCATTTTATCCGTAATAGGGAATGCGAAGAAACTTTTTCCCCAACCTAATATGCTGACGGTTTCTAAGAAAATGATCAGACCATATCAAACTAAATAACTTTCTCAATAGTACCAAAATCGAAATTGCGAAAAAACAAATCTGCTGCCCATACATTTGGGTTGAGAACGGTTGCAATATTGTAATAAAAAAAATCCTTCATCTCGATGTTGGCCGCATAGAGAAAGTTGTTTAGTTTGAAGGTCTGATCATCCCCTTAAAAACTGTTAGCATAATTACGAAGGACTGTATAGTAACGGGTTAGGTCAATGATATTCTATACACATGGACGTAAGTCATACAATAACAAAACCCAAAAATGACACAAGTCTCTAATATCACATTATTATGCTTCAGTTGTGCTCTGCCATGTATGGGACATTGCCATTGACATTCTAATCCTTTGAAATGTCCTCGGTCACTAAGCAGTAATGTAAAACACTCAAACACTTTTTACGTCCCGTTAGCAGGGCGCTGACGCGAAGTCCTTTTGTATAGAATGCCATTCATCATCATTTCTTTGCCCATTTCCCATTATTTGGGGGCGCAATATTTCATCTTCTTCCATTCATCTCTCTTAGCCGTCGTTTCAGCTCTCACTATTTTCTTCACACAATCCATCCATCTTTTCTTCGGCCTTCCTCTCCTACCGCAGCCATCCACATTCATACTTAACGCTCGTCTCGTAACATGACACTCGTCTCTGCCCATACCACTAAAATCCGCGAGTTTCCAACTAGTCAAATCAGCAACTCTTTATCAAACGTCAAAACACGATTTGTATGAAAAGTTGTACTAAATCATGAATAGTGACGTCATTATTTTTCGTCGTCGTTTCGATACTTTTTATAGTTGGGAGTCGCGCTGCAAGTCTGGGGGAGGTCAGACACGTGCGTATTGGCATCTGTTAGGCTTGCATGTGGCTCCGCCATTTTGTAAACTCTTTTGTGTTTTAACTATAAAACGTTAACTTGAGATTATAATAAACTACTTGACATTGGCAGGAATGCTACTGATCATTTTCCTACGTGTACTCTCCACATAACGGGACATTGGCACAATTGTGATAACGCATCGGACGCCATTAAATAAAAATAGAATAGAATAGAACTCTTTATAGTTTATTCATTCATTAAAAATAGTATTCAAGCTAAAGAATTACTGAAAATGTAAGTGTAGCATTATTTTCAAACGTATTTTTTACTAAGAAGATAAAACTAAAATATATTTGATGCAGTCAACTCCCCAATTGGGTTAGGTATATAATAACTAACCGTAGGAGGATCTTCGCCGGCAGCAACAGCCATAGCCACGGCTTCCATCTCAGCGATGCCGTACTTGCGAACCCTGAACCTGGCCAGGTAGGGAGCCTTGGCAGCGCTCTGCATCGGAGTACCGCTCTTATAATCTATGTCCACGACCATTGAGTCGGGATTTGAAGGCAAGTAGCAGCCTGGTTGGACCTGTAACCAAGTACATCAAAATTAATTGAATAAATTCTTTCACGTAAGATGGTGCTGGTGACGTATCTATAAAACGTTACCATGTACGGATCTAAGTTTCGGTTAGAAAAATATGATAAATAATGTTACTTTATTATAACGACGGGCTCGCTCCCCGTCACACTGGACAGAGTTTCGGTACTACTTAGAGAAAAAAAAATAAAAAATAATAAATAACGTGGATGTTCTGAGGATTCAGAATATCTCTAACTACCCCCTCGGGGAATATAGTCATGACCATATGCTTATGCTTATGCGCTCAAGTGGAAACACAATCTTAAAGTATCGTTTAAATAAGTGTGTACGCCAAAATAAAACGAGTTGCAACGTTAGTTGTCCCATCTACAAAAAAATTTAACAAGTTGTTACAGTAGTCCCAGGTTTATAAGTCTCACCGATGTACCTGCGCAGTTGACAAATTTTAAAAGCGCGCGAACCAATCAGGATGTGACACCTTGCCGCTATTGGCTTATTGCTTTCGCGCCCTTTTCGCTGCCGCAATCATAAGTCTGCTATTCGAGTTGGAGCGAGATAGAGAATACCCGATTTGCACTGCTCTGCGCAAACGAAGATTGACGCTCGGAATTATTTTCCTGGTCGTACTGTACCTTGATGTTCTTCAAAGCCTCCAAACAGGCTCGTTTCCTCTCGGCCCCCTTCGGATAAGGTCGGATACACCCGCTGATGTTCGTGATCTGGCTGAAGAAGTTGAACTCACGCTCGTAGAACGCCTTTGCTGGCCCCGAGAGAGAGTCCACTATATTTTTAGTTAAAGCTTCCAGAATGTCGTAGAGGGCGGCTGAAATTGTAAAGACCCAAGTTCAATATTCTAAAAAATATACTGGGTATAAGCATAGATTTACGTAAAAAGCCTGGCTCTAACCAATTCGTAGTGAGGAGAATAGCCGAGTTTATATTTTTGTATGGTTAAACCACTAAAAAACCCTACCTATGTAATGATACTTCTATAGGCAATTTTTTTTTTGACAATTTGTGCAGCACATTTACGTGGTGGTCATGGTGTAAACCTGAATGAGGTACATACTTTAGGGGGGTGCTTCAGTCCATCAAACTGAACAACTTTTACCTTAGGACCAACATTGAAATCGCGAAAATAAACTAAATAATTAAAAAAAATAATAAATAAATATCTTGGACATTGTCACACAAATTTTCTAGTCACATTTAAAGTACCTGAACTTGTATTATGATGACTAGACAACGATATATAATACATATATAGATACAAACATCCATGACTCGGGAACAAATATTCATATTCATCATATAAATATTTGTCCCCTACATAATTCAAATCCGCGACCCTCGGCACAGCAGGCAGGTTCACTACAGACTGTGCTACCGGGCCGTCAACTGGTTGGTTGTTCGATAAAAAATATTGGTCCTATACTAAAAGTTGTTCAGTTTGATGTTCTGAAGCACCACCAAAAGTATGAAACGCGTCTAAGTTTACACTCCACCCAGCCCACTACCCAGAGAACGACATTTTCAATCTGTTGCGTCTTAAGGGGACGTGAGCGCCATCTACTGGTAGTTATTACAAACTAACCAACCCGCAAGGTTCAAGTCCCGCCCGAGACAAATTTTTCAATCTTTAATTTGATTCGAAATAGCACAACATGGCTGTAACATGTTTTAAAATCTATAATATTTGAAAAATAAACTCGTGTAGGATTCTCAGATTTAGAGGAAAACTAAATAGGAATACCGAATATAACTGTGAAAGTTATTATTTTCAAACTTATTTTTTACTAAGAAGATAAAACTAAAATATATTTGATTCAAAATCCTTTCTTAGTGCATTCCTGGATCCTCTGTGATTGTGTGTTCTAAACTTCATGTTTCTATCTTCAGTGGTTTAGGCTGTTCGTATTCTATTAGTCAGTCACGGAACTGTTTTATATGTATAAATTAGTGATATGCCGATTCGATTATTTTGTTAATCGATGAATCGATTATGAAAATAATCGTAATTGATCATTAATCGATTTTACTCGATTATTGAAATTGGAATAAAAAATTGTGAAAATGCATAGAAAATCTCATTATCCCTAAATGTCTAGGCAAACTGAATAAAAATATGAAATAATGAAGTCGGTTACAAAAGATACAAGTTGGTTTGTTAAATTACTGATTAAGATTACACTTAGGTATTTCAAAAAAGGTTATATTTTTAAGGACAGTTTTATGCTTTCATCATATTTTTCTTATACGTTAGGTACGATTAAAAAAGATGATTGTGACAGACAGACAGACACTTAGGTAGGTACATAATTATTAATTATTAAATAAAATTTAATTTATACCTACATTCAGATTATGGTTTCGTCAAGCAGTGCCTAGTTTGCGTTTAAAAATAGGTACATAATGATCAAATTAGTCCACGCACTGACCAATTTTGGAACATGATAATTACAAAAAACCCTAAAAACTAAACTAAATAATATTTCGGGAGTTCCCATATAAGGTTACCTACCTCAGCTTAACTAGAGACTGACAGGTTCCTATAAATCGATTATAATCGATGGATTATAAAAGATAATCGATTGCAACCGATTATCATTATAATCGATTAATCTATTATTAATAATCGATTACGCACATGGCTATGAATAGATAATGAACGTTAGGTACATTGTTTACTCACGATCTTTATGATGCTGCTCCTCGTCTGTGAACATGTTTGTGTGCATGTTCCATATCAGCTGGTGGGCGACCACCTGCGACTTCTTCGCTAGGGACTTTATCAGTTCCGATACGTAGCCCATCTGTGAATTGTTTTACAAACTTTAAGATTTAATTTATTTTTACACCAACTACGAATATCTCATATAATATCAGTTGATCCAGGATACTACCGTTCGATACTAAATATTTTGGACATTGTTAAAAAGGTCGACAGCTGGAATACAAATATACTACTTCTTCATACAAATATTTGTCTTTTGCGGAAGATAACCAATAGATGAAAGTCGAACCCGCGACTCTCGGTTCAGCAGGCAGCTTCTGCTTCACTAATAACTGGGTTATCGGGATGTCTGATGGTGGTGGGTGGATCTTTTAAAAAAATACTTTTTCACCTCTCCGGGCCAAAAGGGTCAACTTTCGTACCGCTGCGCTAAACGAAATTGCCGCTTTCCTCCACCGCCGAGGAGAAAAATAGTATACTAACCTCGGGTAGAAAATAAGAAAGCCTCAGATCACATGTTTGTTGACCTCGACTTCACACGAGATCTGAGACTTTCTTACTTTCCTGCCCTCGGTGTGTAATCTAATATTCCGCCTTTTGCTTTTCTTCAACTAAAATGGCGGAGACGTAATGCAATATTACAGTTGGGAGACCTACTCGAAGTAGGTAGGTAATATGACCCGCGCCTCCAAAGTGATTACAGTAGTACCAGGTTTATAAGTCTTACCGATTAACTGCGCAGTTGACAAATTTTAAAAGCGCGCGAAATTATATTCACCAATCAGGATGCGCCACCTTCAATCCGTTTACGCTATTGGCCTATTTGTTTTCGCGCCCTTTTCACTGCTATCCGACTTTGCACCCTTTGATTACTTTATGACTTCGGGTTTTGTCGGGGACTCGGGCCTGCTCTGCGCAAACGAAGATTGACGAGCGGGATTATTTTCCTGGTCATACTGTACAAGTCTCACAACGCATGCGTGTGTGCTGAGACGGACGTTATACAAAAACAAATACACGAATTTGTTTCTTGACTAGCGATGTCACAAATTGGCTCACCAACAACAGTATTACCTGGGGTCATGTTATCGTAGTAGATCTCTACGCTCTTAAAACTTACCACAGTATAAGAAGGGTTAAAATGGTACTACATACAGTACCGACTCCCTGTCCCCAACCAATTCGGTATGTCAAGTTTTTTTCCGGAAGGCTGAATCGAAAATCATTTCGAAATTAATTGTCTCATTAACAATATTTTATATGATGATTCTAAAATGAAAGGATAACAGATATTTTTTTTAAATAAAATAACGTCGTTTCTCGGTCCTGCGAGTGACGTCACTGTAAACACCTTGGTAAACTAAAAATCTACTAAAAATAACTGGCTTCTACTAAAAGAAAAAAATGCAATATCTCAGAATTAGACATTTTATGTTGCCGTTTCTGTTCTCAGTATAGTGTTAGAAAGAGAGGGGAGGTTTTATTTTTTTAAATTAAGCATAGGATTTACTCCATTGAGTTCGAATAATTTTTTCGCGACCACAGTTAATAATTAAATGTGTAATTGCGATTAAGTGCAAAAAAAATGAAATTAGTTTCTTAAAATGATGACTTTTAAAAAATAAGAAATAAATACTAAAAAAACTTGACAAACCAAATTATGGCAGAAAACAGAAATCTAGCAAGCACATCGCTTTTGATGCGCTTAAGTGTCATTGCCTATCTCTATACCTGTAAGTGACGGAAGTCCAAGATGAGAACTTACCGTGTCGTGACGTAACGCCTGCACCAGCTGGGGTATGTAGAGCAGCACCGCGGAGGGGGGGTAGGAGGTGAGGGTGTTGACGGCCGCCTGCGCCGACAGCGGGTGGGGGGGATACTGCCGGCTGAAGTACGAGAGAGCTTCCACCGGAGTCACAAGCGCCCACGTTATCATGTGCACCAGCTGGACACGTTATTAGAACTGTTTATATATCCATACTTAATTTTAATTGTCATTTATACTTCATCTCAAATAAGGACGACAAGATTTTCTGATTCCTATATAGCTTTTTGACCAATTCTGATTTGCGACTAAAATTTATTTATCAGAAAGATATACTAACCGACATATCTTGGACGTTACTAAATCTAGTACAGTTTTTGTTTTTGTTCAGTTTTCAGTTTTTTTGTTACTAAATCTGTTCTAAGAATAAGTGAGTAGAAAAGTTTTTCAAATCTCTATTTCTGTAATTCAAAATAGCCTTAAAATTTTGATGCTTTTTGAAATGGAGTACCTGTATACTCCATTTCCTACTATTATTTCCTTTCACGGGTCCTAAACTTTTAAAGTCATGGAACATTGAATAAATCCCTTTTATCTAAAGGAGATTTTATCACTTGGAGTGGGTAACACCAAATGATAATAAATAAAAGATACTGCAATTTGAAAAACTTTCGCGAGAATGTTCTTGCGGTTCATTTGCATTTTGCATTGAGCAGCAAAAAGCATCAAAAATCTTTCCTTTTCAATGTAGGAACATTCCCAGTAGCACCTCAATACCTTCATCACGATGGCAAAACAAACTGGATGAGTATGACATGCCATCAACTCCGGATAAGAAATATACCTCGTGTGCATCGTTCAGCAGCGTCTCGGTAGTGACGAGGTACTTGAGGGCTTGAGGGACGTGGCATACTGCAGTGGGTTGAGCTTGTACTTTCCGACGCACTTCCAGGGTAATGCCTCCTGGTTTTAACCTGCAACGATAATTGGTTGGAGCGTCGCTGGCGCTTTGCGGAGAGGTATGGACACCCAATTACCCATAGTTTAGTTCGAATCCGCACGGACAACATGCCATGTAACAATGAACTTTTCTAACTTATGTAGCTAATACCGACTGCTCTCAAACGGTGAAGGAAAACATCGTGAGGAAACCTGCATACACCGAAGAATGAAGAAATTAAATTCTGGTGTGTATGTGAAGTCTACCAATCCGCATTGGGCACGCCTGGTGGTCTTATACACCCTCCCCGAGGGTAGGCCTGTGCCCTGCAGTGGGACGTTTATAGGCTGATGATGATGATGATATTTGGTTATAATGCATGGAACTCCCGGGTGTCATGCGTGAGGACTATAAGAATTTTCCCTAATTATCTGACAAAATTTAATCAGCGCACCAATTGAAATTACACTTTAAATGTGAGGTTATAATTATAAGGTAGAATTTCGTTATTTTTTGCTTACATCATAACGTGCAGCACAGCCCAAGGGCGTCGTCGACGTCAATACGTCAGACAATAATAATAACTTGTCTCTCTCAACTAATCCGCACGATGGCCTTAATTGAAAGAAAAATGAATGGTTGCCCAAAGCGCGTTTAGTTGAAGCACACAAGTAGTAAACTGGTCCGTACAAAGTAGCACACTTGGTATGTCATCTCGGTAGATAGATAGATAACGCATTTATTTCACCAGAACAATACAGGATAAACAGTGACAGACAAAGGCAGTAGGTAACATTTTAGAGTCCGCATAATGAGGTCCGCGTAAAGCCGCAGCAGCAACAGGGAGCTCCCATGACGGACCAATCACGGTACGTATTTGAAGTATATCTGTCATTTGTTTTAACTTATATTTCTGGTTTGAAATGTTTGTGTAAGGTTAAATATAAAGGCCCTTAATTTTACTTTCATATAAGACTATGGCCCGTTTCCACACTTTTTTTTCATTACATTATCTGTTTGTCAACGATCTTTTGAGACTAACAGCCTTTATCTGTAGGATATAAAGGCTGTTAGCCTAGGCAAAGCGGACATTCTTGCAATGGTATGGCTCCCTCTATGCCTTTAGGTATAATGTCTTTGGTAGACCGTAGAATATTATTTCATGTTTCTTCCTTCAGCGGTTTAGGTAGTGCGTCTGTCAGTCAGGGAACTCTTTTATAAGTTTAGATAGATAGAATGTAATACCTTTCGGGCAAGAAGACCGCAAGCACAGGACTGATGTCCCAGGCGAGCTTCGCGTAGTCCCGCCAGGTGCGATCCGTGCTCAGCTTGGAGCGCCACGTGGCTATGTTGTCCTCGCCCGGCACCGCCTGCTCCGGACGACCGTGCGGGTTGTGCCAGGTCACTAGGAACTCTATCTCTACTGCCTGAAATGTCAAACTTGTTTGTTATATTGTAAAACATAGGTGACTTCTGGACCTATGGGCCAGAATCACTCCGACCTGCTCTCCAGTAAAACAAAATCGGCGGCGAGGCAGACAGAAGAATCTGACGGGAAGCATTTATGGTTTACGAAAACTGGCTTATACAGTACAGAAAAACATATTTGAGTCGTGTATGTGTTGACGTTTTGTATGGACCAGCTGATTATCTTTCACGTTTTCAATGTTGGGCCCTTAGTAAAAGCTGTTTATTTTGATGGTCTGAAGCACACCCTTTAAATATAATCACACATTTCTGTTAAACCCTGTAGAACAAAGCGCAAAACGCAGGGAAAGAATGGTAAATAAACGGATAATGATACAAATAAGGCTGCCTGTCCACTGAAGCGGGACGAGGCTGCGAAGCGGAGAAACAAGGAAATATTAACCAATAGGATAGCATTAAATCTCCACAATTTTATTTTATGCAATCTTATTGGTTAATATTTCCTCGTTTCTCCGCTCCGCAGCCCCGCTTCAGTGGACAGGAAATCTTAGGCGCGGTTTATACAGAAGAGACGTGTGGTGGTGGCGGATAGTCAAAGTAACACAATATTATAAACCTTATAGTACGTAGCATAGCGTCGTTTTTGTCTTAAACAAAAATCGCGCCCGCGCCACCAGGCGACGCCGCCTGGAGTCGCGGGCGTAATTCTGCAAACGACGCTATGCTACATACTTTAAGGTTTATATTGTCTTACTTTGACTATCCGCCACCACCACACGTCTCTTCTGGATAAACCGCGCCTTAGGTGGAAAACGTTTTTTTTTTCATAGATTTTCACATGTTAACGAATTGATGCTAGAAGAGATGTAATATTGCTTCTGCTCTGTTTTTTATTATTTTATAACTTTTTAGTATACTTAATGTTTTTTATTTAGCTTGTTATGTGTCCCATTATTGGGAAATTGCCTCTCAACTCCTATCTGCCCTATGTAACATAAACTCCGACCAACTGTTCAGGAAGGTATCCAAGTCATCGTTCCATCTTCTTTTGGGTTTTCCCCGACGTCGGCAACCATCTTGTGAAACCCATTCTGTAGCCATCTTGGTCCACCTCTCCAGACGTATACGGTAGATATGTTAGTATTATTTTAAGACTAAAGTCTCACCATTAGCTCCAGAATGAGATTCCTTTTCTTAACGTAGTCCTTAACGAAGGTGTCTTGAGGCTTCGCCGGCGGTTTGATGCTGCGGTTAGAACGTTTACCGGTTATGCTTCCCGCGCCACTGCTTAGGGTCGTCGTTGACATTGGCACCTGCAATTTGAGCCTCATTAGTTTGAAGTAAACTGAAAACGTGTTCGTGGAGAATTAAAAACCCCAAAACTGTCTTTCAGTCCATTTACTAGCCAACTCCCTCACAGATCGGTCCGATCCAACGGCAGCCAAACTTCATAAACATCTGTTGTCTTTATTTCGCCGAGAATAAGGTTCAAAAGTATTACAGACGCATTCACAGAGCCACACAAATCCGTTCTTGTCAGTTTTTCCCATTTGTCAGCCAAGTGTCTAAGGTGTGGCCTTAAACGGTTGTTACAAGGTTGCCAACTAACGCCCGACAGAGGTGACCTTGTACGGTCAGGACAGTTTCAACCACACGGTCACCAACCAGCCATTCTGCCGTGATACTCGAGCAGTAAAGGCATAACATGGACGAGTATTTTAAATTTTGCACCTGGCTTAATGGTTTTAAAATTTTGTCAACAAAATATCTAGTAAACTATGAACTACACGGTCGGCCACCAACCCATAGCGCCCTCTATTCGCCCTTGGTCGCTTGCGCAGCTCCCGCAACCAAGGACGTTGATGTTGGAAGATCAAATCAAATTTGGTTGCAATCCGCTGTCCACACGGTTCCAAACCACCAAGGTCACCTCTGTCGAATGTCGGTTGCCAACCGTGAAGTATTATAGCCCTATTACCGTGTTGATCCAGCCCGTAGTCTGACGGCTGCCTATGTCGCTGCTATTCACTGACGAACGGTTGTCAGTTGGCGAGTTTGATGTGTAGATACTCTGCTGGCTGCTTTGTCCTAATAGGTCGTATTCTCCTGTCAACATAAATAACTAGTTTGAAAATATATAACAGTAATACCACAGTATAAGAAAAAGTATCTATTACTAGATACAGTACGGACACTCCCTGCCTCCCACCAACTTTTTAACTCACCCTCTCTATCACCCTCTGGTTACCCGGCAGTAACATAAGAAGAAGACTTAAGGTTCAATTTCTTTGGTTTCGCATGTGCTGACGTCATCTTGTCAATTTGAATTTTTTGTATGCACTGTCCGGGCTGTGGTAATACTATGTGAAGTCTACCAAACTGGGCATGCGAGGTGGACTAACGCCCATACACCATCCCTAAGGGAGCAGGCCTGAGCTCTGCAGTCGGACGTATACACCGTATATGCCCAAAGTGCGTTTAGTTGAAGCACACAACTAGCACCTACACTTGGTCTATAGCGGTTGAGGTTGTGAAACAGTTTAAATATCTTGGCCACATACTAAGTGAGGATCTCAAGGACGATAAGGACATTGAGAGAGAGAGAGACGGGCCCTATCAGTCAGATGCAACATGCTCGCGCGTCGGTTTGGCAGGTGTAGTGAGGATGTTAAAACGACATTATTTAAAACGTACTGTCAGTGTCTCTACACCTGCCAATTGTGGACCAACTAGAAAATCGTATAGCACCATAAGGGTGCAATACAATGATGCGTTTCGCACCCTTCTGAGACTGCCGCGATTCTGTAGTGCTTCGAGCATGTTTGCTGATGCGAGGATACCTGACTTTTTGTCGAAGCACGAAGCACGAATTGCCTCTTTTTGGAACAGGCTGTGTGGCTCTGACAACAGTATATTAAGAGTGGTAAGCGAGGGTCACAATAGCTCAATGTTTAGGTACTGGATGTCTGTCCACTAGGACGCGAATAAAAAATAAGACCAATGTCTATTTTTATATTCTTTGTTAGCATGTAAGGTTTTTATTTATACTGTATTATTTTATTTTTGTATGTACATTTCATTATGGGTTTTTTGCCTCTAATATAAACTTTATTTTTTTTTTTTTATTCTACAAAGTAGCACACGTCGGTCATCTCGGTACATATTTTATGTATACCTGTCATTGGTTTTGACTTATTTTTCTCGTTTGAAATGTTCGCGTAACGAGATAGAAACTAAAACTCACCACCCATATCGCTATTCTTCAAATACTTCTTATCGGAATGCATCAGCTGCCAGAACTTGATAAGCGCGATGATATCCTCCCTCAAAGCGACCGAGCTCTTCGCCGGCGCCTGCAGGCCCCTACAGAAGTAATCTAGGCACGCGCTGTACACCCGCTCCCGTAAGATGTTGCGGGCTAGAGACCGGGGTAAGATGTCCCCTTGTAGGAGAGATAGGCCGCAGGATAGTAGTCTGTACAGATAGAGAAATATGGTTTAACATGAAACCGATTTGCCTTAACCTTCAAAATACTGCAAAAAAAAATCTGAATCTTTTCACGAATGTAGTTAGAACCCTGTCATAGGCGTGTCCAACACGCTCTTGGCCGTTTTTGTAAAATAAAGTCGCGGGCAAACGCTAGTACGTCAGCGGCTATAAAATGTAAGAAGTACACATTTTTTCTCAAAGCCAGCGTCAATATCTGGATCGAGTCCCATCAGCAATAAACATTTTCTACCTTTGACTGTACAAGACGTAGTGAAATTCTCTTTAAGAACGTTGCGGGAAGCGAGCGGAGCAATTATTGGTCAAAGGACAATAGGTCTTTAGCACAATAGGGATGATGACTGATCCTGGAAATCCATATATTGTGACGAAAAATGTTTTTTATCATCTTCTATCTCTTTCATCCAAAACAGGTGTTTGTATGACACGTCGTCATGATTTGGATGACAACACTTAATTATGACATCACTTTTGTTATATATGTCTATCGCTCTAATCGTAAATTTGAACATTTATATTTCAGTCATTTTTAAAGATATTCAAAAATTTATTTCAATTTAGTGTTTATGATACCAAAGAGTTTTTAACTCGTCGTAAAATACAATCGAATACAAATATTAATATTCATCACACAAATATTCACAAGTTTATCCTAAATTGTACTACCTATTCCGATCACTGTACATAACGTAAGAACTTACTTGAATCTCACGCCCACCGCCTCAACATGCCTGTTAATGTGATCTCCTCGCAGATCTCCCACTGTTATAGGTAAAGATCTGCAACACATTTATATAACACTCTAAATATATGCCAAATACATGACTGGCTGATCACGAAATGTCCAAAACTATTTAGTTCTGTTCTTTGTTAGTACCATTTTGTCGTAAATTAACAGGTGAGGGGATTTTGCTCTTTTTTTTATTAGCCTATTTCATCCCACTGCTGGGCAAAGGCCTCTCCCCTGCTATAAATGGGAATAAAACTCACCTATATAACTAAACAACTTTCACTAAGGAGCCTATAGAAAAATCGCAAACAAAAAACAGATGTTCCATAGAAAATGTCAATGGCTACTCGAACAAAATGTATGAAACAGCAGATTTTTTCGCGATTTCAAAGTTGGTACAGTAGTAAAAGTTGCTCAGTTTAATGGTCTAAAGCACCCCATAACATTAACACCCTGAATCTATACTATTATAAAACTGTAACAGGAAGTTTGTCTGTACATTGAGATATTAACAAAAAAAAAATTACGATATGGTTTTTAGGTGTCCCTGATTCCATTTCACCAATTTTTGGATTTTTTGTCTGTCTGTTTGTTTGTTTGTTTGAACGAGTATCACGCAAAAACTACTGAACCGATTTTGATGAATTTTTTTTTGTTTGATAGCTTATTATCTGACTTAAAATCTGGTATATAATTTGTGCGGACAAAGTCGCGGGTTAACGCTCGTAGTAAAATAAATGTAAAATGAGTCAAGCAAGCACAAACCTGTGGAGTAGAGATGCCAACATCTCAACCTTTTCCAAACTGTTGTATTTAGCCGTCTCGGCTACTTCACATAGAAATCTTATCCAAACTGCATGGGGACCAACGAACGGCGGCCGCGGTTCTAATTTGGCACCTGCAATATTTTAATGTTTTTAGTTTTCCTACTGCCCTCATCCTAATATTGGGCATTTGACTACATACAATACACAGAATACTATAATTACTACCGGAATACAATATAGTTTTAATTTTATCTTCTCAATAAAAAAAGGTTAGAAAAAAAAACACTAAACTCCTATTTTCATTCTATATTAATTATTAAACAATTTTTTAATAACAAGGTCTTATCTTAAACTTTAAAAAACCGCCTTCAAAAAAACTAAAAAGTTAAAAAATAATATTGCAGCCGATGACTATTTCGTTCGCATCATAAGAACATTAATTTGTTTTATCGAAGCGATTCGCGACAGGGCTTGCATTAGTTTTTTGGCTTAGCTTGACACTGACTTCTATAAAAACAAATTAATGTTACGAGCGACGGGTTTCGGGATTGGAGTGAAACGGTAAGTCCAATTTATTTACAGAGTTTATTGGGTTACACACTTACACACGGACCACCTCGCAGAGGTTCCCCTTTTAACAGTCCTCCTCGCAGGGGTTTCCCCTCTCACCACTTTCACTGTTCACTACGTCACGACGCGCGACACGCTATGACGTCACGACCCACGGCACTATGACGTCACGACACGCGACACTATGACGTCACGACACGCGACACACACTACACTGCACTACACTGACACTTGTCTACTCACTGTTCCAATTTACTTTGCACTTTACTTTTCACTAGTACTTTTCCACTTTTACTTTTCTTCCTTTTTTTCGCACTTTTCACTGTTAAATCAATACTGACTTGCGTCCGCAAACTCGCGGCCTTATATACCCCTTATAATTTTCTAGATGGCCGAATTTCGTTAGTCTTTTCTTTATTCCTTTGTTCCCTTCCGGATATTTCTTAATCCCGCCTTCTTTCTCGAATTTTCCTAAACACGCCCCCTTTTATTGTTTCTTTAGAAATATTTCTTCTCTCTCTTTGTTCTAGAACATTCCTATTGTTTTTGGTTCTTTTCAAATATTCCTTCTCTCTCTGTTTTCTAGAACATTCCTAGATACGCCCATTTTTTTTGTCTCTTTCCAAATATTCTTACTCCCTCTTACTTTTCTAGAACATTTCCAACAACAATAAAATCTAGAATTATTTTCGACGAGTCTCGAACCATCGACCCCCGGCATGGGAGTCCATGCCTCGACCGCTGAGCTACGAAGATTGTTGACAAACCGGCCGAATTTTTGAATGCCTTTCTATAGCTGCTTCATTTCACAGCATCCGTGACATTAATGTTCTTATGACACGAACGAAAAAGTCATCGGCTGCAATATTATTTTTTGACTTTTTAGTTTTCTTGAAGGCGGTTTTAATTTTTTATTTATTTCACAATTTTCAGTGGTGAATTCATCAGTTCAATTTAATAGTAGTGCTTTAAATTAACAAACGCACTAGCCGGCACTACGATTTTCAAAGGTTCACCTCGATTTCTCTGGGATGCCATCATCAGATCCTGGTTTTCTTATCATGGTACCACCCTTGGAATATCTTCTTTCCAACAAAAAAAGAATCATCAAAATCGGTTCATAAACGACGAAGTTATCCGCGAACACATAAAAAATATATATATACGGTCGAATTGAGAAACCTCCTTTTTTGAAGTCGGTTAAAAAGTAATGAAATGTTGATGACACACAACTCATTATTTAGTACAAATTTTCATACAAAGCGCACGTTTTGACGTCCGATAAAGAGTAGCTGATTTGACTAGTTGTCTATTAGCCTATTGGTAAGCGTCGGTGGCACATTGCGGAGAGGACACTCAATCATGAGGGGTCCGGGTTCGAATCCGCACGGACAACATGTCATGTACCAATTCGTTTTTAGGGTTCCGTACCCAAAGGGTGAAAACGGGACCCTATTCATAAGCCTCCGTCCGTCCGTCCGTCTGTCTGTCCTACCTATTTAGGGCTGTAACTTTTGAAAAGTAATAGCTAGACAGTTGTAATTTTCACAGAATGTGCGGCGGATTCGCTAACAAATAATAAAAAAATTACAAAACATTATTTAAAAATTAAGGGGGGGTACCTCATACAAGAAACTAGTTTTTTAAAGCACACTTTTGCCGTCCCGTTAATAGCGCACTGATGCGAGTCCGTGTGTATAATATGTCATTTTTTAATTATCTACAACCAACCTTCATAAGCAGAAAGAGGAAAATAAGCTTTTAGTTGTCGAACGGAAAATCTTACGGAAGATTCTGGGACCGACTAAGAAGGAAGATGGGAGCTGGCGAATAAGGAAAAATAGGAAAATAGAAGACCTGGTCTCTACTCCCAAC
Organism: Agonopterix arenella; assembly: GCA_927399405.1. Taxonomy (NCBI): domain Eukaryota; kingdom Metazoa; phylum Arthropoda; class Insecta; order Lepidoptera; family Depressariidae; genus Agonopterix; species Agonopterix arenella. Next base: position 9,781,913 of record OV656710.1, read on the forward strand.
GTACTAGGAGAGATAAAATCTGTCCGACTACGCTGGCTCGGACACATAGAACGGATAGGGGACGATCGCGCGGTGAAGAGAGCGTGTCTGGGGCGACCATCTGGGAGTCGCCCAGTGGGCAGGCTCAAGTATCGCTGGATAGACCAGCTTACCAAAGATCTCGAGGAGCTGGAGGTGCACAACTGGACTGATATGGCACAGAAAAGACTGACGGAGATGAATGGCGTGCTTTGTTGTCGGAGGCCAAGACCCACTTCGGGTCCCTGAGCCAGCATATAAGTAAGTAAGAAACCTTCATAAGCAGCCAACGGGCTAATCTCCTCCGCCTGCTTGGAGAACAGGCCCATCTTGCGATCGACGGAGCTCTGCCAGGCCGCAAAGATCTCCTGCAACAGCCTGAGCTCCAGGTCAGGCCGGGACGTGATCAGCCACTGCCAGCATTCCACGGCCGTGGTCACCGCGTCTTCTGTGAATATGTCCAGTTGCGACCATGCTGCGAAGGATATAAATTTTACTATTAATAATACTTAGGCTGGGGCCAAACTAGCGGAATTCTATGAGTTGTGAATCGCGTAATGGCGGCGGTGCACGTTTCATATAACATTTTTTTGTTAGAGAGTTGCGCCAGCCTGTCCATAGTATTCTACCTTAAGAGGATAGACCAGTACGGTTTTCTCCATACAAACGTATTCTCCTGTTTTCTCCCTGGATAATAATTAATAACACTAGAAAAAATATTTTTTTACCATACAATCTTTGTCACCTTTGCTATGTCCCTATTTTTTGCTTTTTTGCATTAATTAATTACTGTAAGAACTAGGGACCTTCGAAAATTACCAATTTTAACGCCCGTTTTCAGACAACCAGTAACCAAATTTGACGAATATCAACAAAAAAAGCAAAACATACGTACATAGCCAAAGTATTTCTCATATTATTTTTGAAAGAATTATTAAAATCGGTTAGTTTTGGAGGAGGAAAGAAGGGGAAAACGAAATGCTGATTTCGTCGATTTTATGTATATAAAATCGGTCCGAGCTGCAGTTGTCTCTTTCCCATTCTAGTGGGCGGGGTGTATGGGTGGGGCGGATCTAACAAATACGTATATAGGCGGAAAAGTGAACTATTCTCCAAATTAGCATTTCTGCCCGCCTATCCTCTTAATGTAGTGCACGGTTCAATGGCACTCACCGATACTATGGAGGAGGCTTCTAGCGACGTTGCCGGTGTTCTGTGTAGTGGAGTTATGCCTGGCGTGTACGAGGAGGGCGGTAGCGCGCCATAGAGCCGCTCTGTGCGCCGTCTCGCTTCCGCTGGAGCAAGCCTCCTTCAGGGCGGTGTGGAGGCGACTTCCTACCCGCCAGAGGGAGGATTCGCTCCCGCCTCCACTCTCTGAGCTTACTGCGCCTGACACCTGGGAAGGTAGGTAGATTTATTTGTAGCGATTTATGTCGGGTTAACAAGCATGTTCTAAAATACAAAACAATACAAGGTGTTACAAAAATAAAATAAAAAAACATTTAAGGAGGTGGTTTAGACCATCAAACTGAACAACTTTCACTATGGGACCAATATCGAAATCGCGAATAAAAAATCTAAAGTTCCATACTAAACTACAAATCTACTCAAGCTAAACGTATGTGACAACTGTTTTTTTTTTCGCGATTTCGATGTTAATCCCATAGTGAAAGTTTGTAGATTCATAGATTCTTTATTATACACAAAAACATAACTATGAAAAAAATTACAATAAGTCGTGATGTACAAAGGCGAGCTTAACTAAAAGAGTTTTCTTCCAGCAAACCGTTGAGTGAGAGGAAAACTAATATGTTTGGGTAAAATCAGTGTGCACACAAATAAAAATCTACTTAATTATGAGATAGTAAAATGAATACCTATGAAATAAGAAATAATATAAATTGCAGTGGACCCAGACCATGAAACTGAACAATTTTCACTATGGAGCATAACTAGGGAAACGCGAAAAAAAAAATTTGCTGTTTCATACAAAACTGCTTGCGCCTAGCAGGGCCCAGGTGGCTCGCAAGTGATACATCTACGTGCTTACCTCTCCGGAATAGCGGCTGCGTTGTGAGATGACGGCGAGCAGAGCGGCGGAGTCCTGCGTGACGCACAGCGGCCGCTTGTCGAGGGCCGCCCGGGACAGCGGCGCCGACATGCGGTTGAGGCCCGCGGCGCCTAGCAGGGCCCCGGTAGCGAGCGCGAGGCCACAGTGATGCCAGAGCGTTGAGTTTGGCACCTGTTTGGATGTTTTTATTAACTCCATTTTCATATGAAACATTTTTCTTTAAGATTGTTGCTTGTACCTAGTATGAATGTTTCTGGCTTTGACTATTTATTATAAGGACTAGCCTTGCGGTAGCATTTCCCCTCTGCCACGGCATAAAAACAATTGATCATGTGCCAATTCAAGTTTATACCCTATCACTAAACGAGATAGCCTATTATTGCGAAACAATAACTTCGAACTGAGAACGTTTGGGGTTCACACGAGACTATTTTTCATTATTTTTAACAATCAAAATTAGAATCTAAAATCTAAAGTTACGGATTTCGAGTTACCTCACCCCCCGCAAAAAGTGGCAGAAATGTTTGTTAGTAGAATTACACGCGTAACTAGTCCACATATAAGTAGTCAAAGGTTTCTGGTCCCCTCGAAGGCGATTGTGGTCGTAAGAACGTGTAGATTTTTTTTGTGTTTTTACCTTTATTCCACCACCGGGCCCGGGCCATTTCTCGTCCTTATTCGTGAGAAGTTGCATTTACCCTGCAGTGAGATGCTATATACTGCTACTACTTACTTACTTTGCTATAGTAAGTCTGCAGCATATTCAAGGGGGACAAATAGAGATATAATATCCTGGGTACCTGCTTCACATGTTGAAATGGACAATGTTTGAGCACTAACAGTAAAATGTCGATATTATTTAGTATGTTTAACAATTTGTGGAGAAAAGAAATTATTTTATTATTATATTATACATATTGTCACGGATGCTGTGAAATGACGCAGCTATAGAAAGGCATTCAAAAATTCGGCCGGTTTGTCAACAAGCTTCGTAGCTCGGCGGTCGACGCATGGACTCCCGTGCCAGGGGTCGATGGTTCGAAACTCGTCGAAAATAATTCTAGATTTTATTGTTGTTGGAAATGTTCTAGAAAAGTAAGAGGGAGTAAGAATATTTGGAAAGAGACAGAAAATGGGCGTGTTTAGGAATGTTCTAGAAAACAGAGAGAGAAGGAATATTTGAAAAGAACCAAAAACAATAGGAATGTTCTAGAACGAAGAGAGAGAAGAAATATTTGTAAAGAAACAATAAAAGGGGGGCGTGTTTAGGAAAATTCGAGAAGGAAGGCGGGATTAAGAAATATCCGGAAGGGAACAAAGGAATAAAGAAAAGACTAACGAAATTCGGGCATCCAGAAAATTCTAAGGGGTATATAAGGCCGCGAGTTTGCGGACGCGAGTCAGTATTGATTTAACAGTGAAAAGTGCGAAGCAAAAAGGAAGAAAAGTAAAAGTGGAAAAGTACTAGTGAAAAGTAAAGTGCAAAGTAAAGTGGAACAGTGAGTAGTCAAGTGTCAGTCTAGTGCAGTGTAGTGTGTGTCGCGTGTCGTGACGTCATAGTGCCGTGCGTCGTGACGTCATAGCGTGTCGCGCGTCGTGACGTAGTGAACAGTGAAAGTGGTGAGAGGGGAAACCCCTGCGAGGAGGACTGTTAAAAGGGGAACCTCTGCGAGGTGGTCCGTTCGTAAGTGTGTAACCCAATAAACTCTGTAAATAAATTGGACTTAGCGTTTCACTCCAATCCCGAAACCCGTCGCTCGTAACATTTGGTGTCAGAAGTGGGATTGGAGTAAGATGCCGCTGGTGCCAAAGGAGTTAAAGGGAGTCACCACCCGGGCCATGTCGGAAGCGCGACAGGAAGGTGCGGCCCTTGCAACTGAGGTGCAGCGCACCCCAGAGAGAAGACCTGAGGGAGGTGAAGTGCAGCGCACTCCGGAGCAGAACCCGGGAAACTTCCTCTATCAAATCCAGCGCATGATGGAGGAGCAGGCTCGCCGGCAGGAGGAACAAATGCGCACGATGCAGGAGGCGCAGGCTCGCCGGCAGGAGGAACAAATGCGTACGATGCAGGAGGCGCAGGTACATGAACTTCGCGCAATAAAAGAAGGACAGGCTCGCCGACAAGAGGAACAGGCACGCATGATGAAAGAACAGGGTCTACGCCACGAGGAACAGGCACGCCGGCAGGAGGAGCAAATGCGCACTATGCAGGAGGCTCTTCATAAAGATATCACGAAAGGCTTGCAGCAGGCAGTAGAGAGAGTCGAAGCCGTAGAAGGGAAGTTGGATCGTGTGAAGGGCGAGGTTGAAGGGAGGCTGGACCGTGTGGAGGGTGAGTTTGCCAAAATCCGGCGAGAAGTTGAGCAGAGCAAATCTCATAGTCGTGTCGCTGCTGTTTTTGACTCACCCATACAACCAAAAGGTGTCAAGACTCCGGTTTACGATGGACTGACGTCATGGGCCGCCTTTAAGCTACAATTTGAGACAGCAATGAAGGTTAATGGCTGGGGCAAGGAGGAGGCGCAGTCTGCGTTGACATTGGCACTCCAGGGACAGGCTCTCACCGTGCTGGAAGCCGTAGGTGCTGGCGAAAATCTAACTTTCGACGGTCTCTTTGGAGCTCTGGAGGCTAGATTCGGCGATGGACATCTCGAACACATGTATCGGGCGCGATTGAAGGAACGAAACCAACATGCTAACGAGAGTCTGCAGCAATGGTCCGTGGAAGTGGAGAAGCTCGTGCGAAAGGCCTTCCAGTCATCACCAGCAGCCATCGATGACATGCTCCTACAGGCCTTTACGGATGGTATACGGGACTCGGAGGTGCGAGCTGCAGTGCGACTTGGGCACCATGTTACATTCAGGGACGCTGTTGCTCATGCATTGGAGGTGGAAGCCGTACGTCAGGACCCTCGTTCCGCTCGCCTCAGGGAGATTGTGGTGACTAGATCGTCAGCGCCAAGAAATCGTAGCTTCGGTTATGTGTGCTACGAGTGTGGTGAACGAGGGCATATTCGCAGCTCCTGCCCGAAGCGCACAGGCCGTCGGGATGTTGGAGTCTCGACTGACGAGCAGCAGGAAAACTAGAACCAGCCAGGGCTGCGGGGTGGGCGCTGGCCGGGTATGCTGCAACCCCAACCATTAGAGTCAAACAAACATCGGACGGAAACAGTCTGTTAGTTGAAGGAGAGGTCAATGGTAGAATCTGTCAACTAACTTTGGATACCGGCGCTTCGAGGACGGTGATCAATGCTCGACTTTTAAGCGAGATGGAAAGTTACCAGAAACGACTTCTGCAGCGAACCAACCTACAGTTAACAACAGCTACCGGCCAGCGCGTACCTGTTAAGGGAGAGTTGGGAGTTTCGATTAAGATCGGGGAAACTCCTTTCAAACATGAGGTGATTGTAGCTGAAATAGTGGACGATTGCATCATTGGCTTAGATTTCTTACAAAATCACCAGTGCAATATAGACATGAAAAGTGGAGTGCTACGGTGTAACACAGAGGAGGTTCCGATGAAAGGTGGATCATCGGGAAAGGTCTACTGTGTGAAAAGAACAGTTCTCAAGCCTAGATCACAGACCTTGGTACCTGTTGTTTTGCCCAAGAGTAACGATGGGAGATTACCACGGAGATGTGCTGTGATAGAGAAAGTTAAAACTGAAACTTGTTGGATTCCGGCAAGGACGGTTGTCGGATCAGTTTCATCTACCTCAATCCCGATACTTAACGTCGGAGATGTGGACCTGACGATTGCGAAGGGGGAGGTTGTTGGTCACTGTGAGGAAGTTTTATGGTTGCGACAATGTGTGGAAAATCCTCCTAAGAAACATAAGGCTGAGGGGGATGTAGTATCGAAGGTTATGGAAGACTCCAGCAAGGACTTGACTAAGCTACAGGCTATGAAAGCGAAGAACTTGCTGCTGCGTTTTTCAGACTTGTTCTCTAAGAACGACGCAGATATTGGTAGAACAGACCTGGTGAAGCACACGATTAATACAGGAGATGTAGCGCCAATTAAGCAGCGACCTAGGCGCATTCCGTTTGCTCGTGAGAAGGAAGTGGAGGAAATGATAGAGGACATGAAGAGGAGTAACACCATCGAACCTTCATCGAGTCCCTGGTGTTCACCAGTAGTTCTCGTTAAGAAAAAGGATGGCTCAACGAGATTTTGTGTGGATTATCGGCAGCTTAATGAAGTGACGAAGAAAGACAGCTACCCTTTACCAAGAATCGACGACACCTTAGACACCTTGAGTGGAATGAAGTGGTTTTCAACGCTCGATCTGAAAAGTGGGTACTGGCAAGTGGACGTAGACCCCAAAGACAAGGAGAAAACCGCGTTTTCTACCGGGAAAGGACTGTGGCAGTTCAAGGTAATGCCGTTTGGATTGTGTAACGCCCCTGCGACTTTCGAAAGATTGATGGAACATGTCCTAGCTGGAATTCTGGGTGATACGTGTCTGGTCTACTTGGACGACATCATCATTGTTGGTCGAGACTTCGATGATCATCTGAAGAAGTTAGAGAAAGTTTTCGAAAGACTGCGTGGAGCAAATCTCAAGTTAAGTCCAAAGAAATGTTCTTTCGTTAAACGGCAAGTCAATTACCTTGGACATGTGATCTCTGAGAGAGGAGTCGAGACTGATCCTGCCAAAACTGCTGCTGTAAGGGAGTGGCCGACTCCGAGAGATAAGACACAAGTTAGAGCTTTCCTTGGGCTCTGTTCTTACTATCGTCGTTTCGTGAAAGGGTTTTCGGACGTCGCGAAGCCACTGCATCGACTTACGGAAGAAAAGAGGACGTTCACATGGGATTCAGAGTGTGAAGAGGCTTTTATGGAGTTGAAAGAACGTCTAAGTAAGGCGCCAATTCTTGGATATCCTGATATTCAGGGGGAATTTGTTGTAGATGCGGACGCCAGTAACACCGGGATTGGAGGTGTGCTCTCACAGCGACATGGTGAACAGGAAACTGTAATAGCCTACTTCAGTAAGTCATTATCTAGACCTGAGAGAAACTATTGTGTAACTAGACGAGAATTATTGGCGGTGGTGAAGACTGTACAACACTTCAAGAAGTATCTGCTGGGACGTAAATTTCTAGTCAGGACTGACCACGCTGCATTGAAATGGTTGCTTCAATTTAAGAATCCGGAGGGTCAAGTTGCAAGATGGTTAGAGCAACTGCAGGAATTCAACTTTGAAGTAGAACACCGAAGCGGAAGAGTTCATTCCAATGCAGATGCACTATCAAGAAGGCCATGTCCAGAGGATTGTAAGCACTGTAGCAAACAGGAGGGGAAGGAATCAGTTTCACTCAGGGTTATCAGAACTGATGCCATCAACGATGAGTGGGGCAACGAAGCGATGCGCCATGAACAGGAAAAGGACCCAGGAGTCGGGCCAATCCTGAACTGGTTAAAGAATGATGATTCTAAGCCTCAGTGGAGTGAGGTGGCAAGGTACGGGACAGACACGAAGGGACTTTGGGCTCAGTGGAAGAGTCTCGTCATACATAATGGATTGCTCTGTAGGAAATGGGAGACATCGAATGGAAAAGACTCTTATCTACAGTTAGTGGTCCCACGAGCTAAGGTGAAAGAAATTCTGCGAGTTTTTCATGATGGAACTTCTGGAGGGCATTTGGGTGCAAAGAAAACCTTGGAGAAAGTAAAGGAAAGATTTTACTGGTTGCATTGTAGAGACGATGTAGAGGATTGGTGCCGCAAGTGTACAAGTTGTGCAGCTGTAAAAGGACCTCATACGAGGAGCAGGGCAGCAATGAAAATTTATAATGTTGGGGCGCCTTGGGAACGAATCGCTTTAGACGTTGCGGGACCATTTCCAGTCACTAAGTCAGGAAACCGGTATATACTTGTGGTAATGGATTACTTCACAAAGTGGCCGGAAGTATTTGCCATTCCAAATCAGGAAGCGATAACTGTGGCTACCAAGTTGGTAAACGAAGTTTTCTGCCGGTTTGGGGTTCCGCTAGAAATGCACAGTGATCAGGGCAGGAACTTTGAGTCACAGTTGTTCCAGGAAGTTTGCAAGATTTTCGGAATTCATAAGACCCGGACTACTCCTTATCATCCTCAGTCCGACGGAATGGTGGAGCGGTTCAATCAAACCTTGGAACGGCATCTTGCAAAGGTTGTCGATAATCATCAGGATAACTGGGATGAGTACATACCTCTCTTCCTGTTGGCCTATCGAACCGCTGTTCATGAGAGTACTTCAGCAACGCCAGCGATAGCAAACTTCGGGAGAGAATTGAAGCTTCCAGCGGATTTGCTATCAGGGTGCGCACCAGGCACCCCTAAAAGTAACAGTGATTATGTGAGCGAACTGCGGGAGAAAATGGTCGACATCTATGAACAACTTCGAGAAGCAGGTCAAAACTCCAGTGACCGTTCGAAGACACGATATGACCGAAAGGCGAACTGTACAGGGTTTGAGGAAGGAACACCAGTATGGCTGCATAATCCAGTTCGAAGGAAAGGGAAGTGCCCGAAGTTACAAGCAAGTTGGGAAGGGCCGTATGAGGTAGTGACCAAAATAAATGACGTCACATATCGAATCCGACGATCGCCAAGGAGCCCGTTGAAGATAGTGCACGTTGATCGGTTAGCTCGTTATTTCGGAAGTAATGATGCTCGGGACGAGCAGGACTAAGGGAGGGGCAGTGTCACGGATGCTGTGAAATGACGCAGCTATAGAAAGGCATTCAAAAATTCGGCCGGTTTGTCAACAAGCTTCGTAGCTCGGCGGTCGACGCACGGACTCCCGTGCCAGGGGTCGATGGTTCGAGACTCGTCGAAAATAATTCTAGATTTTATTGTTGTTGGAAATGTTCTAGAAAAGTAAGAGGGAGTAAGAATATTTGGAAAGAGACAGAAAATGGGCGTGTTTAGGAATGTTCTAGAAAACAGAGAGAGAAGGAATATTTGAAAAGAACCAAAAACAATAGGAATGTTCTAGAACGAAGAGAGAGAAGAAATATTTGTAAAGAAACAATAAAAGGGGGGCGTGTTTAGGAAAATTCGAGAAGGAAGGCGGGATTAAGAAATATCCGGAAGGGAACAAAGGAATAAAGAAAAGACTAACGAAATTCGGGCATCCAGAAAATTCTAAGGGGTATATAAGGCCGCGAGTTTGCGGACGCGAGTCAGTATTGATTTAACAGTGAAAAGTGCGAAGCAAAAAGGAAGAAAAGTAAAAGTGGAAAAGTACTAGTGAAAAGTAAAGTGCAAAGTAAAGTGGAACAGTGAGTAGTCAAGTGTCAGTCTAGTGCAGTGTAGTGTGTGTCGCGTGTCGTGACTCGTCCGAAATAAATTGGACTTAGCGTTTCACTCCAATCCCGAAACCCGTCGCTCGTAACAATATCATTATTATTTAGTATACAGGGTGTAAGGGATAGCCCTCCGCAAACTGAAACGGTGAACTCAGACCATCAAACTGAACAACTTTCACTATGGAGCCTGCCTCAGGAAACGCGAAAAAAAATCAGCTGTCCCATACAAAACTGCCGTACCTACCCGACTCAAATGTATGGGACAGCTGATTTTTTTTTGCGTTTCCATAGTGAAAGTTGTTCAGTTTGATGGTCTGTGTTCACCGTTCCAGTTTGCGGAGCGCTGACCCTTACACCCTGTATTATGTATATCCATCGAACCATGTATTAGAGATGACACTGCACGTCAAAAGAATTGACGTTCCATTCAATGTGACGATATTCTTTTTGTTTCGCACTTTTCCAACGTTAAACCAATACTCCCCTGCGTCCGCAAACTCGCGGCCTTATATACCCCTTAGAATGTTCTAGATGGCTGAATTTCGTTAGTCTTATCTTTATTCCTTTGTTCCCTTCCGGATATTTCTTAATCCCGCCTTCTTTCTCGAATTTTCCTAAACACGCCCCCCTTTTATTGTTTCTTTACAAATATTTCTTCTCTCTCTTTTTTCTAGAACATCCCTACTGTTTTTGGTTCTTTTCAAATATTCCTTCTCTCTCTGTTTTCTAGAACATTCCTAGACACGCCCATTTTTTGTCTCTTTCCAAATATTCTTACTCCCTCGTACTTTTCTAGAACATTTCCAACAACAATAAAATCTAGAATTATTTTCGACGAGTCTCGAACCATCGACCCCCGGCATGGGAGTCCACGCCTCGACCGCTGAGCTACGAAGCTTGTTGAAAAACCGACCGAATTTTTGAATGCCTTTCTATAGCTGCGTCATTTCACAGCATCCGTGACATTACATTTATATTACATTACATTACGAGTAGGTTTACCTGATTTAGATACTCCTGTAAATGAGACCGTGTCGACTGCGGCGCCCACTTCATGGCCTCTTGGACGATACCGTGGCAGCGATCCGCGAAGTCTTTCACGATACCCTGTCGACAGAAACATTACATTATTCGAGGATAAACAAAATACATATCCAGTACTTTGTCCCAACGAAATTGATTTTTTTACAGGTCCGTAATAACCCCATTGAAAATCAGCAATGACTACAATGTGACATTCTTGTCTTTTGGAAATGTTGTATAGCTGTGTCGAAAAAAAAAACACTTAAGGGCAGCACTATAGGCTCAATGTCCTCTTAAGATAACATTTATTACACAGCGCAGCGTCTTCATTTCGTACCCAGAACACCTATGTACTTAACACCAGTAAACTGCGAAATACTCATTGATCAGAGCACCTGTATATTTACTTAGTACCTGCAATCTGCCCTAGATTAGTCTTGATGCTGCATTGTGAAGTAAGTGCCGGGTACTTTCAGTAGCGATATGCCCTGATTAGCGTCCAGTTTTAACTGAAGCTCAGCACTTGTAGTATGTCGAACATTGACCGGAACATCTCATTATTCCTAAATATTTATTGACCACAGCTCCTGTGTATGTAAATGTTCAAAGATCAGAGCACCAATATATCTACTCACTTCCCTCCCTTCTAATGTGTCCTGAAGCTGTAGCGTGAAGTTAGTACCGGGCACTTTGAGTAGCGGCGTATCCTGATTAGCGTCCAGTTCTAAACTGAAGCTCAGCACTTGTAGTATGTCCAGCATAGACCAGAGCACCTGTAGTAAATAATTTAGTTTTACAAAACACAAATACAAATTATTTATTTGCCAATACCTTAACACAACACAAGTCCTTATTCGTGATAGGGCATTTGCTATAAATTGTACAAAACACTGCACTTGTATTTAGAAGTTATCTTTATAGAATATATTTAAAATGTTTTTTTCTATGGTTATTTGTAACAAATTATGTAAACTTTAGCTCATTCAGTGCCATTTATATATTTTTACTTTATGGTTCTCAGCTTAGATTGAGGTGAACCCAATATTGCAATAATATTGTTTCACATTCTTGGCGATCTCAAATAAAATAAAGAAAATCATAAAATAAATAAAAAATGTTTTAGATCACATCTAATATCGAAGAGACCACCTCATTTCTTCCTGCATGTGTCGCTCGACACTCTTCATAAGTGTTTATTGCTGGGGTTTTCATTGACTATCAAATCGATGTTTTAACTTACAACGTACGTACCCGACAATTCCAGAGCAGATGCGGGAACCTATCGACGAGGCCAGCGAGCCACTTGTCGGCGACCCTCCTGATCTGCTTGTGGATGTGGTTGAAGTTCACCAGAAGGAACTGCGCGTGAAGCTCAAGCTCCCTCTCCCGGGCCTCGTCTTTCACTTTATCAGACATACAGTCTAGGAACTTCTGGAATACTTTATCACCGACGCTGGAAAAAGTCCATATAAGTAATAACATAGCATATGCTTCCCGAAGTAGTCAGAAATATCCAAAATACCTATTCTATATTCAGTATAGTAAAATTATTTTGCTAAATACAATTTGACAAGATCCGTGTGGAAAAATTCTGGGTAAAGAAGACAAAGTGACAGATAGTGAGCCCATCGCCTCTTACTATTAATAATGAGCTAGTCCGTTTTTTGCGTCAGTGACTATTTATCTTCCACCCCCATTTTAACACCCTTAGGGGTTAAATTCGAATCGTCATTTGTTTTGGTTGCATCCAGAAGCCAAGAAAAACATACATGACCATGATCAAGTTTGTAGGTTTTATTGAATTGAAGATTTCGAGATGACTGACTCATCTCGAAATCTTAAGCAAGTTATATTTGTTTTGTTGTTTTTTAGGGAAGTGTAATAATAAGTAATATGTACCTAAGGTGCAAAGATAACAATTTTTATTTTTATATTGAGAATAATAATTTAGCAATGTAATAAAACTCTTTAGATATTTTGATTTTTTTTTTATATTGCATGACACACAGGATTAAAAAATTATATTTAGTTTTTTAGACATGTATGGAATGTTATGTATTTTCTTTGTGTTATATTTTGTTTGTAGCAAGAAATTAAAATTTTTTATATTATTATTTTTTATTTTATTTATTTGGCACGGAATACCTAACTGCCTATAATTCAATGAGGTTATTCACTGTTCGAAAGTCAATGATGAATTTAATAAATAGAATAATTGTATCCAAGAAAAACTGCGCCGTCGATTCTACGCAGATTTTGTTTATTTTTGTTTCCTTGTAGATTATTAAACTTTTTACATACCTTGCTACACACTGCCACATGCCACTCTTATCTTTTTGCAGTGCTGTGTCGCTCAGATACTCTATTATAGGCTGTAAACTTGGTTCCGGAGAATTAGACACTCTGGAATGAGTTAAAAAATTATTTAGAAATGCAAAAACACGTTGCAAAGCAATGTTATAATTATGATGGTATAAATTCTTAATTACTAATTATAATACCAACTGCACAACGAGCTTTATTCCTAAAGAAATAAGATCCAAAACTCACCTCAAAGTTTCCAACCAATAAACGCTCAGCAAGTACATACAAGGCGCAAATGTCAACTTATTGACAGTCACAGTGACATCTGGCGGATGATCCAAAACATTCAAAATTTGAGTCTTCAACTCTTGCAGTTCAGTTATGGAAACCGAATCGTTGCGTACAGCTGATGTGTATTGCAATTCTCTCATTTCTGACCGAAGTGACGTTTGCGAGACGAGGAAGGGAGATTTTGCTGCTATCTCTTTCACTCCTGTGTACCATTCTTGTGGCCATAGTCCTGTAGAGATCGGAGTATTATTTTAGGGGTTTCGGAAATAAATTTTTTGAAGGAAATTTTAATGCAATGAAGGGTCACTCAAATATACCACTAGTTTTTAATTACTAACAAAATATTAAGGATGTATTCAGACGATGAAGATAAGAATGACAACTTTCCCTAAGAAAAACGCAAAAAAAATTGTGGGCCTCCATAGGAAATCGATCGGCTGATCCGCACTTTTGTATAGGGGGTCCAAAAAATAAAGATCTCGTTTTTCAACCCATTTTCCTTAGAGAAAGCTTTTTAGTTTCATTTTCAGAATACACAATTAAAATTGTGTTAGTATAATTAAAAACTTGTGGTGTACAGGGTGTAACAAAACACCCCAGTAATACTTAAGGACGTGCTTCAGACCATCAAACTGAACAACTTTTACTATGGAGCCAACATGGAGAAAAAATAAAAAAAATCTGCTGTCACATACATTTGAGTCGAGCGGGTATTGCAGTTTTGTATGAAACAGCTTATTTTTATTTCGCGATTTCGAAGTTGACTCCATAGTGAAAGTTGTTCAGTTTGATGGTTTGAAGCACCCCCTTAAGGTGGTTTCAGTCCATACAAAAGTTTGACGCACAATACGCGTGGACGGAATTAATAAAAGTAATATTTTATATATGGAAAAACAGTATAGAAAATTGAGTTGCCGCATCATAAATAACATTTGCAATTTATAATATAATTACGAAGATATAAAGCTTTTAAAATATTGTATGAAAAATTTCAAAGCTTTATATCTTTATAATTATTTTATAAATTACAAATGTTATTTGTGACGCGGCATCTAGATTTTCTATACTATTTTTCCATATATACAAAGTAACTTATATTAATACCGTCTACGCGTATAGTGCGTCAAAGTTTTGTATAAAATTGACCCCTCTGCAACCACGTATTGCTAAGGTGTTTTGTTACATCCTGTATAAAAATTATGACCATTATTTTTTTTCAGTATTTTTTTGAGTTACAGATAAATAAAAACTAACTTTATTTACATTACAATAATACGATTGATGAAAATTATGAATGCAGTTAATTTACAGGTACACCCTCTTTTCATTTCAAATGATTGTATCGATTTATAGGAATACAAAAAAAAATCACTCAAAAATCACTCAAACGAAGCATAATCTATACAATATCCTACAAATAAACATAATATTTCTAACAACGCATTCTACACTTGTCCTAGAAGCACACTCGATTCGAAAATAAACTCTTTAAAAAACACACTACAAACGTTTGTCCAAATATTTGACAAAATATAAAAATTTGCCACTCAATATACACGCTTTGGCGAACTGTTACAAATGATCGCCATCTGTTTTTTGTTGGTGCTATATCCATGAATTGGGGAGTTGATTGCATCAAATATATTTTACTTGAACCTTCTCAGTAAAAAATACGTTTGAAAATAATGCTAGTGATTCTGTAGCTTGAAAACTATTTTTAATTAAAGGATAAACTATAAAAAGCATCGAAACGACGACGAAAAACAATGACGTCACTATTCATGATTTAGTACAACTTTTCATACAAAGCCTGTGTTTTGACGTTTGATAAAGAGTTGCTGGTTTGACTAGTTGGAAACTACCGGATTAAATTGATGATTAAAATGATACATGGTACCTAATAAAAATATTTTTTTTAGTTTTTGAACCTCTTCAAACTTATTATCATAGAAATAAAGATAACAACTGTAAGTGTTAACCCATATCTCTCAGCACGGAATCGAATTTTTTTCATACTCTATCCTTTTCTGTCGCTCAGGAACGTCATTTGCTAGATCTAGAAAGATAGCGTAAGTGCTATCGCGTGCGGCAGCATCGGTGATGCTGTGATCTTTCTTGCTCTATAGGATAGGTATAGGCATATGCTCACGACTAAAAAACGGCTAAAAGGATAGAGCATAAAGAAATGCAATTCCATGCTGACAGATGTGGGTAAACTGTTAACTTTTGTTGCCGACTGCACTAGTGTTGTAAAACAAATTAGCATAGAAATATGGTTTGGACCAAACAAGGTAGAACCTAGCTCCTAAATACGAGTAGAAGTCGCATGTAGGTGAAGCCCTCGTACCTCTGATATGCGTAGTTCCGCGCATTCGTTCATTCATTTCGTTCGGAAAAAGATCATAAGTCACAATGAAAATTTTATGAAGATTCAGTCATAAGACTTATCACACTGTCACACTAGTTCTCGAATTCAATAGCGATAAGTGATTTTTACTAGTTTTCTTTCTGTGGTTTCCACTGTATCGCTGCCACAATAGAGAAGAAAACAAATTCCAAGGTCTAATAAATGCATCAATTTAAGCTTTGCCGAGCCTATTGTGTTGCCCCAAATCGATTTTTTTTTTCTTAATATTTAAAAAATATTTCCAAAAAACAAGAATTACACATTGTAGTCATTGCTGATTTTCAATTTATCGGGTCACTGCGGATTTGTTTTTATAATTTTTGTAGATATTAATGTTAAAACATAATAATCCGTAATGTGTCGATAAATTGAAAGCCAATCTGGACTACAATGTGACATTCTTGTTTTTTGGAAATGTCGTTTAATTGTTAAGAAATAAAAAAAAAATTGGGGGCAACACAATAGGCTCAGCACAGTCTTAAGAAGCCTCAAATTTCTTGCGCGAGATTGGTTTTCAACTGTTTCTGTATAAAATCTCCAGAACTTAATGGTTCAAGCAAGGCCACTTGCTATCTCTAGAATGAAAATGTCGACCTTTTTTCGGTCTATTTCTGTTAATACGCCGCAGCCTTTCTTTCGTTTAGAAATAGATATAGCACCAAATAAACAAAAAAATATTATTTAAAAATCAAACAATACACATCTATAACTCTAAAAGCATGTTTACTCACGCTTTCGCATGGCTACGGGCGTGGCCATAGAAGAAGAGACAATAATACGTTTAAATATATCTATATGAAATAGTACAGGGTTAATTTATGTACAGAATACATATACTTCAATATATAAAGAGATTTAGAGAAGTGCTAAGTTGAATTTAAAGATAATGAAGTTAGAGACTGTTTTTTATTGATCATTAATGGATCATCATTCATGGGATTCTTTCTATAACGATTGACACATCGCTATTTCCATTGCTTTCAGTACATTATGCCTTGTAGAAAAAAATTGATTGATTATGACCATAGAGATCTAGAGAGATGCCAACCAACGCGCTGAGTACGAAACCTAGTGTCGCATCACCACCAGTACTACGCGATAGAAAGTATTTTGTTAGCTTGAATGTGCTCATTATCCATTGCGGGATCAGAACTCAACGTTCGAATAATATTTAGTACTACGCAAGCATTGTAAACTATTTACACATAATATCTCGACTGGCTTTCAGCCTCATAATATATAAAATCATTACTGTCGCGAGCAATGTGTTCCGTTTTTGCGCATATTGCTGCGACACTGAACCCTTTTCACATCTCCCTTTAGTTTTTGTGATCTGTGATTATGACTATTTATGGATTTAGATTGCATCACAAGAGGTAATAATAATAAGTAATAACTATTGAACG
The DNA here is from genome assembly GCA_927399405.1 of Agonopterix arenella. NCBI lineage: Eukaryota > Metazoa > Arthropoda > Insecta > Lepidoptera > Depressariidae > Agonopterix > Agonopterix arenella. The sequence continues at coordinate 9,798,732 of OV656710.1, forward strand.
CAAACCCTGGATAATATTGCATTTTGAACCGTTACTGAACAACATTGTCACTTTTTAGAACTCACAAAACTCGTATCAGCAATATCAAAAAGCTACATGTCAAATAGAACAGTAAAGAGTAGATTTTATTAGATTTTATTTTTCGTACAAAAAGTTAACCACATGAATCATGATCACTAAAACAGCCTGCAAGAGCAATATTTTGGGTATATATTATGAGAGCTCAAGTATTATAATAAAATAAACACACAAATGAGTATATTTACCTGAATCGGCGGCGGTGAAGCCCATCACGACGCAGTACAGCCAGAAATCTTTGAATAGTTTGTGTAAACGCGGCTTCGGGTTTTTTATTGGAGATAACCTCTTGACTAGTACCTGTGAACAGATATAAACCAAATGTAAACATACACCAACCTAAATGCTTAAATTTCGAGAATATTTCGAGGCGAGTTATGTCTGTGGTCCATTAAAAGTGCCGACAGGCTCACTACATATCACACTGGACAATTTGAGCACTGCTAACGAAATGTAGATATTTTGAACATATGTATATGATTACCCCAGAGCCCTGATTCCCTAGGGGAATACAGTCGTGGCATAATAATATCAAAGTATTGCTATAACCCTCACAGTATGGCAACGCTCTTGATGGCGAGCGATGCCGCCGTACCCGGCGCTGCGCCCGTGTACTTACGCTGTCATGCGCAGATATGCAAGGCAATACCAACTTTTTCATACAGATTTTTGGGACGCGACCCCACCCCCCGCTTCCCCGCAAGGCCTCCTCCGTTGCTCTGCGCAAGTACACCCGTTGCCGTACTGTAAGGACTATACAGGGTGAAATTGAAATCAATCGACAAAATTTAAGATAGTGTTATACTCGAGATAAGGCTAGTTTTAAAAATAGATTTAGTCCAAATTAAATAACGTCCGAGATTTTGAAATAACGTAATTATTTATTGTAGCTGATTTAATTTGTGACTGACTGTACAGATATCGGCGTGGCGTAATTGAATGTGCACGCTGCCGATGACTGATGATGATGATGAGTGAGCGGTACGAAACAATAGCGTCATCTGCGTCATTTGATTGTATTCTCTTACGATCACACCCGTTGAGTTTTGGCGAATTTAAACATTTAAAGCACGATATTTATTGGTATAAAAATCAATGGTATACCAAAAAGAGTAGTAAAAGAAAGTGTCATTACCTAAGTGTATTTTAACAGATGTTCTATGTGACCACCTCCGCCCGATGACACTGGTTGTCTTTAAATTTTCGCAACACATAAGTTTGTGATTTAACAGAGTAAAATGCACTGTAAATGTTTTCTCGCAGTTCACTCACTGTGGTCTATTCAGTTTCATACACACGTCTTTTAATTTCCCCCCACAAATAAAAGTCTAGGGGGTGTTAGATCAGAAGATCGCGACGGCCAGCTGATTGGCCCACCGTTCGCCCTATCCACTGCCGATTTGTGTACGAAATTTTTATACAAATTCAGGATGAAACTAATATGACACTGCACTGAAATCCAAGTTCAAGTCCAATTCGTAAGCTGGCACTGATTGGTTGCAGAGCGGTAACCTCATTCGATCGCGACCGAGCGGGAACTGCTTTTGTTTAGTTTGCGGGAGGCGCATGCGACTGTGGGGGAGGCGGGGATATGCTCGGCTCGCTGGAGTTGCAAGGGGGTGCCCCGCCTGCGAGGGGATGAACTTTGACCGGGCCGGGCCGGCCGGTAAAATGTACAGTTCGCTTGAGAAATTTTTTTATTTAAGGAATTATTAAAAAAAATATATTTTAACTTTTTTTTATTTAATGTTTATGATACAGAGCGTTTATTATGAACACCTTCTGAATGTTTTGGCATGCTTAGATTGTATTTTTTTTTCATAATTTAGATTTCAAGAAAATCCTGTAATATAAGATCTAAATCAAGAGTACAACTTGCCACCAAAATTTGTCGAATGTCTTCGATTTCACCCTGTATAGTTATGATGTGTGTGATAATATGCTATGTTTATGCTTATGTCAAATATAAACAATTGTACTCATTTCATCGACGTATAAAGTCAATTTCATGCGTAAAGCCTAAGATTTAACAGACACTTGCCGCAATGACGGGTATGAGGACTCCGAGGTTGCCGGCGCTCCCGGAGGCCTTCAGCACGGGAGCCGGCGACCGATCCGTGGCGCGCTCGCCCCCGAGTCCGAGCTGCACGAACAGCTCGAGGAGACGCGTGAGCAGCTCCAGACGAGCGGTCGTGCCGCGAACGTTCGCCGCTATGTTCGCGAGCGCATTTAGCACTGCGCCGGATACGTGCCTGTAAAAAGGGAACAGTCAATATTTAAAAAAATCTACATTCAACTACCGTAGCCAACAAAAAATATAAGCATAGGCCATATATCCTGTTTAATATAGTCATTAATTGCAGGGTAATCGATTATCCTGGTATGGGCATTTTTTATTTTTTTTGTGCATTTTTTGGTCATGTAATGCGGAGAGACGAGGGTCTTCCCAAGCAACACGTAAGCTGTATAATAGCTGTACAGTAGCTGAATAAAGGTAATTTCCTAAAGCTACTGTACAGCTACCATAGAACTTAGGTATTGCTTGGAATGTTACGAGAAGAGTGTTTAGTATTAATGTGGATGGCTGCGGTAGGAGAGGAAGGCCAAAGAAAAAATGAATGGAAGAGGATACATATTGCGCCGACTCCAAATAATGGGAAATGGGCAAGAGAATGATGATATAGGTATTACTTCACCACGCGTGCCCAATGCGTACACTTCACATACGCATCAGAATTTCTTCTCGAAGCTAAATGCTTGGTTTTCTCATGTTAAAACTCCTAACTTTCCGCCAAGTGTTACCTGCTTCATTTGTCAGTCACTGTTTGTCTTGTATTGTTCTGATGAAATAAACGAGACTTGTACTGCTTCCTATCGTCAGTGTGATGATAGGCGGCGCTGGCAGCCTCTACCGTGATGACCGTGAACATCCTCATGATCTTGCCATGCAGCCCAGCTCCACTATCAGTGTCTTGTGAAGACTGGGCTCGTAACCTGACTAGAGCCTGTACCTGTACTGCTTCCTATCGTCGGTGTGGTGATAAGCGGCGCTGGCAGCCTCCACCGTGATGACCGTGAACATCCTCATGATCTCGTCGTGCGCAGGACCCTCGGGGCTAGCCAGCGCCATGCAGCCTAGCTGGTCCACGATTAGAGTGTCTAGTGACGACGGCGCTCGGCATAACCTGAAGAGAATAGTACGAAAGATATACATAAGATAATAGCGGATCCGACTTACTATGCTATAGGTTGTTTAAGGGGATGATCAGACCATCAACCTGAACAACTTTCTCTATGGGACAAGTAGTATGGAATAAAACCGAGTCGCGCGCAAGAAGAGAAATCATGCTAGACGTGCAGGAATAGAGAAACTGACTGCTGAGAGAACGCGATGTATCTAGCGACATTACTGTACAATAGAAAGAGATACGTCACGGAAGGCAATATAACGTTTTTGGGAACTTATCGGCACGGTAAAAATCTCTTCTGTGAATAATTGTGAATCTAAAGTGAAATCGTGAATAATTTTGTAAAATATACGAACACTATTTCATAAAATTATCTGTTTTATTTGGCAACTAGTGTCAGTTACTCTATTCCTGTAATGTCTTTACCTTACAGGAATAGAGGAAGAGTCGCGCTGCAAGTCTGGGGGAGGTCAGACGCGTGCGTATTGGCATCTGTTAGGCTTGCACGTGGCTCCGCCATTTTGTAAACTCTTTTGTGTTTTAACTATAAAACGTTAACTTGAGATTATAATAAACTACTTGACATTGGCAGAAATGCTACTAATCATTTTCCTACGTGTACTCTCCACATAACGGGACATTGGCACAATTGTGATAACGCATCGGACGCCATTAAATAAAAATAGAATAGAATAGAATAGAGGAACTGACACTAGTTGCCATTAACTTTATGGTTCCAGCTGATTTTTTTCTGGATTTGTATTTGAAAATAATTGTCACGAATCATATTATGATTATTAATCATCTTACCGTTGTTGAAAGAATTGCAGTATCGTATCTGTGGTTTTGGGAGTATCCTTCAATGCGACTGCTACGTGACCCAACATTATCACGATGTTGGTGCTGATGAGCGACGACTCACTAGAATAAACATCAAAGATCATCAAAACGATTCTACTATACGGCTGTGAAACTTGGTTCGTCCGAAAAGCGGCCACTGACAGATTCCGAGTCTTTACCAATAAATGTCTCAGGCAAATCTTAAAGATCTTCTGGCCAAACACCATCTCAAACGATGAGCTATGGAGACGGACGGGTCAACAGCGTACAGAGTGATCCTTACTCGAAAGTGGCAGTGGCTAGGCCATGTATTGAGTAGGCCTGCCTCCTCAATTATTCTCAGTGCAGTAAGGTTGTTAATCTCACCTGTCGCTAGTCTCAGCCGTGAACAATCTGTTGCTGACGGAGCCCACGAGCGCCGGAACACAGAATGGATCGACTGTGAGCGCCGCTTCTAAAGCCACGCACAGATTCTCTATGGCCGCGTCGCGTAGTTTCTCGAACGGTGTCGATTTTACAGGAACTCCGGTTTCGGTTAGGCCTTGGAGTTCTTTGCCTTGTACTGTGAAAAAGATATAGCATTCATATAAATATACATAACTTACGCCTACCACAGACAAAGCACAACCTAAACAACTGAAGATAGAAAGATGAAATATACAGGGTGAAATTGATATCATTTTAAACTACGAGTCTACCCATCGAACTGAACAACTTTTACTATGGCAGCAAACCGAACGGAGCAAAAAAAAATCTGCTGTTGCATACATTTGACTCGCGAACTCGCGCGTCGACAATGCAGTTTAGTATGGAACAGCAGATTTTTGATGGGTAGACTCAAGTTTAAAAGGATGCTAATGATATCAATTTCACTATGTAGAAAATATTTTCTACGGAGGATGTAGGTGTGTAGAAAACTACTAGCTTCATTCCAGCAAGAGTCAAGACTCAGCGTTGTTCTTTCTTCGTACAGCGCGCAACGTATAGATAAAGATTTTAAATTTAATTTAATTTATACGACGTTGCAGTCTGGCGCGAGTGGCTGTAATCAAGCAACCTATTATCACAGTACCTAAAGCCGAGAGATGGAGTCTTAGCTATCGGTCAAAATCGTCTCCGAGTTTATTGATATAGATAGATAAACAATTTATTTGCATAAGTAACACACACATAATATTGCAGTTCACAACAAGTTTACAAAACAAGAATACAACGACACATCAATAGAACAACATGTAATTTATTGTATGCTACAGCAGCAAATAGGTCCCAGCTCAACATAGACCTTGAAAGCAGGGTGTTGATTTTCAGATGAAACCTTAATAACGATATAATGTCATTGTTAAAGATACTACTTACGAGTAACTTTCATATGTTCCTTCCCAGTTTTTTCTAACTCCAACTTGTGTAATTTGAATAGTATCGGTGAAGGCGTGACCAAGAAATCTCGTAAACAATATATCGATGTATTCGCTATCGTTGGAAACTTCGTCGCTAATTTACCTAGCCCCTGAAAACATTTAAATTAAATACACAGTATTAAAAACGACAAACCTTCGAAATTTGCAAAGAAAGCTCATCTATTCATCTTTCATTCATTCATCGGTCATCACCATCATGGTCTCAGATATATATGGAATATGTTAGATTGTCTAAGTTTACCGACTTCTAATAAGTCGTAGAGTCGTCGTATGAAACGTACGCGCGCCGTGCTTGTTCCTAAAAAAAACACCGATTGCAACGAAAAGAGAGACCTTGGTGGGTCAAGTTTGATATCTTTTCGTGTTTTGTAAGGCTTCGTTGGTTTATCATGATACCAGTTTTTTTCCAAATAACAGACATTTTCTTTAACTATAATATCATTTTCAAATACAATATCATTTTCAAATACAATATCATTCTCAATATCATTATCCATTTTAAATATAATATCATTATTAGGTCTCTTTCGTGCGAAGTGTGAACAGCTCTGATGTATCTTTTGAGGTGTGCTTTATATGCCGATCTAAAGAATGTGATATAAGTGTTCAATACTTACTTCAAGACAGACCATCAACAATGGCATATGTGCTAATATCAGCTTGTGATTGTGATTAGAATTAATCTTTTCAGTGAGACGACCGCAAAGGGAATCTGCGCCTGGAAACCGACAATATGTTACGTTTAATAATGTATAACAAAATTCGTAATTTTCAAACTACTATACGGGGTGTCATTTTCAAGGTGTGCAATATTTACGGAATAACTTGGTTTCGAATCAATAAAAAACAGGCAAAACAATTGTTTTAAATAAAAATTCGAATGTGTTTCATAATAGGCCAGTTTTTGTCACATAATTTGATGCCGCAGAGCGCGAGCGGAAACATCAGTATTCAAACGCTTAATATATAGTTAATATATTTAATAAAAAAGATTCGATTAATTACTTAGTCCAATTTAATTTTAATCATGATTTTGATGAAATATTCATAATAAAAGATTATCAAACGTCATCTCAACAAATGTCGCACACCTTGATATTTACACCCTGTATAGCTCAGGAAAATCAAACCAAAACATTAGTAGATCTAAAATACTGTGATTTTTGACACGTGCGGTCTATTGCAGCGAAAAGAAACATTACATCACTACATCACTAAATATTATAATTTAAAGTCCCTCGCCACGTTTGTCTGTCTGTATTGCTAATCTTAGAAGCTACTGCAGGGATTTTGATACAGTTATCACTAATAGATAAACTATTATAGTAAACTCCTCTACCTCTTTTATCGCAGTCGGTTTTTCCCTGCAGCGCGATTTTATCTTTATTTTTATCAGAATTCATTTATTAGGGGTAAATGACGAAAGTTCATAAAAGCCAGAAATACTACGTCCCATGCGCATTTTGGTGCGAATATCAGTGTTTAGATAACAATAAAAAAAACTGCATGCTTCAATTTCGAGGCATGTATTGCACCTACTGTCTAAGTGGCGACGGGCACACTCCTCGTCACACTGGACAGAGTTTCGGTACTACCAGTGAAAAGTGGATATTCTGAAGTTTCAGAATATCTCTGACTACCCCCTCGGGGTATATAGTCGTGAGCATATGCTAATAAAAAAAAACTGCAGCACACATGAAGGCTGCTTTATAAAAAGCGATCAAGAATACAAGGGATAGTTAAACAATCAATATTGGACTTTACTTCTAAGAAAATAAGCTCCATTGTTAATAATGAGGCAGGCACAACTGTTAGCCAGATGGGGGACAGAGGGAAGAGGGGTCACTCTCAAACCCACGAATAAGAGATACCTATTAATATTGTTAGAGCGTTTATAAGAGCCGGCACGTGATAGTCCTCATCAACTGCAAAATTATAATAAATATATAAATATAATATATACAAACTATAATAAATAAATAAACAATCATAAAGCAAAGACATTATCAGGGCTTATTACCTGCCACGCGTCAAAGTATGGGCACAACTGAATTGTGAATATTTCAGAATAATGTGCTATAAAAATATTTCTTTAACCCCTCCGGGAATATAGCCGTGATCATATGCACGCAAAAAGTGATTCGTTTACATGACTTGTATTTGCAGATCCATAAAGCATTTAATATTTAACGATATAAGTACGTAGATAAATATACAGCCAACGGAAGCAAATCTGCGCAATCATGTAATAAAACGTCACCGCCATCGCCACCACGTGTTACAGTATTTAAAAACTCGTATAAAATAGTTAACAAGCAATAAATATACAGCGTCTTCCTGAACCCATTATCAATTTTATCCATAAGATTTAGTTTTGCTGTCTCTGTCATACTTCGAGTTGCAGCCATATAAAAGACAGTTTTCTTGCATATGTAGTTACTACTATTTTTTTTTGTTACCAGTACCTACCAAAGCGGAGATTTGCGAAGCGCAAAGATGCGTTTTAAACAACCAATAGGATTAAGAATTGTTGTTCTTATCTCTGCACCGCTTAGCGTCTTTAGACAACGTACAGCGGAGAGAAGATGGATCTTGAAAAACATTAAGCGAGCTTGTAGTTTTTCAGCACTACGAATCGATTATTTCAAAAACTGAGTCAGTTTAAGGCTAGGCTACGGAAGCGGGACTGCGGGAAAGTTCTCCGGGGGCGGAATAAGCTTCCTGCTTATATCTCCGAATCCGCGCATATATTTTTTACTCGTATATTACCACCATCCATACACTACAAAATACACAAAAATCCGTTTCGGTAGAATTCGCTTCCGCAAGTCTACCCCCGGACTGCTTTCCCACAGTCCCGCCTCTGTATTGCCTGGCCTTTAGTGCCTACAGGACATGTCTTCCTACAAGGTACATATACATATCTCTATCCGCACCGTACCTATCCTATCCCCGCTTTAGGCCCGGAATCCGCCAAAGCGGAACGGACCGGAGATGTGTAAAATCAACCAATAAAAAAAAGATTTTTTTTAAATGGTCCACAATGAACGACAATATCGGTGAACATACATAAAAAATGTATACAGCCGAACATAGAACATCCTCCTTTTTTGAAGTCGATTAAAAATAGCTTAATTCTGTCAAGCGAGGAAAATTGAGCAATGCAATTGGTAAATTTTACATAGCTACAACCCGCTTTACGGCAGTATATGATGATAAAATATACGACGCGCTGGCGCCTACTTTCTGTGCTTCAAATAATTGCGCTTTGGGCCTACCCATTCATTTTAGTTTGAGCTAACTACTGAATACCCTTTTCCCACGGCCTAAAATTCATTTCACTAAAAGCAATCGATATTGATGTTTGAAATTGTAACTCATTCTCAAAAGAACCAACCTTACCTGTCTCATCTCCGATAGCCCAGACCAGTAGATCGACACAAGCCGAGTTAGCCATGACGTTCGTTTTGAACTTATTGACAGTGGCGTAGTTGCTCTCCCTGTCTTCCCTCTCCGACGCGTCGTGGTGACGGCTCTGTAGTTCCGTTTGTCCGCTTAGGAACAGACATTTTACGAATTCCTGTAGACAAATTAATTAAATGGATCAATGGATGGATGGTATCCTTTGATCAAAGTAAAATTAATGGATGGGCGTTACACCAACACTACAAAAGCGATGATAGTCAATACGGAAGAGAGCTAGTGACTCAATCATTAGGTGGAATCCCGGGTGAAGGTCTAAACGTGATGAGGAAACCTGCATACCTGAGAACAAAATATGTGTATAATATGGGGAGCATGGGGAGAACACAAAAGACCAGCAATGGTCGCAGTGTTATAAGCTTCGGCTTGCAATGGCCCTCCCAAAATAATAATAATACGCGAACATTTAAAACAAGAACAATTAGTTAATACAATTGCTAGTCAATATTGCCTTTACATTGACGAAACGTCAGGTATACTTCAAATATGTACCGAGATGACAGACCAAGTGTACTACTTTGTGGTGACCAAGTCCCCTACTTTTCTATTTTGTGTGACTTCGCACTGCCCTTCCATTAATTTTACTTGGATCGAAGGTTGCATCGTGTTGCTATGCTAAATATGATAGAGCGAATTCACCAGTATCTTGCCTCCACCAGAGACCTCTTTAAATACGCTCTCCTCCAGTATGGCTTATTCATTCACCCTTATTCTTGAGACGATAGTTAGAGTAGTGTTTTACCGAAAAACTTACCTGAACATCTTTAGTAAAAGGTCCAGGGAGATCTTTTTGGTGCTGCAAAAGTTCCCGGAGTAAAGTTACCATCACCAAGTTCAGCGTTTCCGAGAACGATTTGTATGGAAAAACCTGAAATTATAAACCTTTATTAAAAGCCAGAAAACCAGCTTTAGAAACGCTACATTCGGTATGTCATTTTTTTTATTAATTGCTGAATCGAAAATCATTTCGAGATAATTGTCTCAATAACAATATTTTCTATGAGGCACGTTGCAAGTTTTGCCGCGAGCAGTTGTCTTTCGACTGGTGTTCGCGCAGTTCACGTTTGAGCCTGCCACGAGGCTCCGCAATCCTTCTCAGCTGTGTTTTTGCTCAAAAACAATCCTTTAGATTGGATAGATACTCCCAAAAACTACTTGACATTGTCCGTTTAATTTATAAATAAAAAATATTTTCTTTGTTTGAGATTTTAAAATGAAAGTAGGTAATACTTTATTTTTAATAAAATAATATCGTTCTTCATTCGACTGTGTGATGTCGACTGATTTCACTTATTGCCTAATACCTAAGTCTGTGTTGTAAACATGGTAAACTTAAAATAATATATTTGACATTTTGATGTTTGCCGTTTCTGTTTCTGGCATAGAGATTTTCTTCTTCGGGAAAAGCGATTTCTTCCAGACAACAAAACAACTTTTTTCATTTCATCATCGTCAGAATATAAACGTCTCACTGCAGGGCACAGGCCTCCCTCAGCGGGTGTATGGGTATTTTTTGATTTGATCTACCTAAAAGTTTTAAATGCTAATTACGAGGTTATTTCTCAAGAGTCTTTTGTACTACATTAATATGTCGCTAAAACAATAACGACGTAAAAGACGTTCACCATCAAGTTCCTTTTTGAAAAGTCGCGGTGCGACCGTTTTAATTAAAATTATATTAGTTATTCACTACCTCATCCAGTACCTGAATCTGTCCAGAAGCATAAATATCTTCGGCCTCTTCATCCAGAAACGCCAACAAATCCTTCGTCAACAACTTTTTCGCCAAAGACAATATAGATTGCAGATAAGTAACATAAAACTGAACACTAGTCCGCTTCTCCGGCGACTCAGAAAACCTCATATAAGGAAACTGGTTAAAACTAGATCCAAATTTATTAAAAAAGTACGTAGTAGGATCATAAGGAACAGAACTGTAGCTGTGTAAAGAACCCCTTTTTAACGTCCCATTAACACTTCCCATTGCATCATTTCCATTTTCAACCAAATGTTCACTGCTGGGGTTCAAGTTGCCTGATAACGATCTAGGTATAATTGGTCTAAATTGATTGAACTTTCTCTTTTTATCTAAAGTCGAATATTCTATGTTGGGTTCTGGTTCTTTCGATTTGACCGGACTACTTGGCTGTGGGAATAGCCGACACAATAGCAAAGGTTCTATGGTGGCATAGCGGCCCATTGACCTGGCCAGACCTATTAAACTTGGTAAGGTACTCTTGCATAGTTGTAGTTTGGATACAGTGCTGTCATAGTCTTTACTTTCGTGGCAACTGATTATAAGTTTTGTCAGATGGGACATGAGTTCAATTTGGGCGGTGATGATTTCTTCTCGTAATGATGTCTGTTTCGTTGCGATGTCAGAGAGCAAGGTGTTGAGACAGAAGCTGAATTTTTCTGCCATTGGTATTCCTGAAACAAATATTTTAGATTCTTAGATTCTGTATTGTTTACCAAAAACAAAATTATTATGAAAAATTCAACAATTAATATTTTACATTCAATAATCTAGTAAACAGCCTCATGGTAAACGCTAATATTCATAGTTATGTAATTGGTATGATCATCATCATCATATATAAAAAATATTTAAGGGGGGTGGTTTAGACCATCATACTGAACCACTTTGACTCTGGAGCCAACATCGAGAAAAAAATCTGCTGTTTCAAACAAAACTACAATAAGTACAGTGCTTTACCTACTCGACTCAAATCTATAGGACAGCAGATTTTTGTTGTTGAGATTTTGTCCTTTGTCTCATAGAGAAAATTGTTCTGTTTGATGGTCTGATCATAAAACCGTCCCCATAATATTAAGAAGAACCCTTTATGTATAAATTCTTCCACCCTTTTCACACTCCTACGAGACAGTAGCCCTTTGACCTGTACTGAACAGAATCAAGAACAAAACAAAATGTTGATCTAGTGAAAGATTTTGATTTAGTGTCGGGCGGGACTTTTTCACGAGTACTGCCTGCCAAAGAGAATGTAACTCACTACGTTATAAGAGTCGGGACTTCCATACTAAAAACTGGTCGTGACCGATATCAAAGAATGTATGAAACGTGTGCGACCGTTCAAAGGAAATGGCAGCGGTGCACGATTCATATAACATTTTTTTGTTAGCGAGTTGCGCGAGCCTGCTGCCTACATGCATCACTACTATATTCCCCGAGGGTAGACAGGGATATTCTAAAAACTCAGAACATCCACGTTTAACTAGTATAGTACAGTTCGATGCAAACTTAATAGCGGCTCGGAAGTTAGCTGCGAGTGAATAGAAATAAGTGGGGCGAGAACGGGTGAAAGAGAGAGAGATAATCAGCTAACTTCCGAGCCGCCATTAAGTTTGCATCGAACTATACTGAAACGCTGTCCAGTGTGACGGTGAGTGAGCCCGTCGCCACTTATAATGAACAGCGGGTACAATACACTCATGGTGTGTGAATAGAACACTTAGTAGGCCTTGGTAGTACGATTTTCACACAATGCAATCAAAATAAACACTTACGTCATAAAGCATCCTATCAATTCAAATTCATAGCGTGATGATTATGTCTGGTATAAAAACATATAAAGTACCTATAATAAAAACTGTTGGTTTGATTCTGATTAGATAGTAATGCAATGTCATGTGTCTTACGTAATTCATTATTTACGTTTGCATTTGAGAGTATTTATGAACCACTCACATGCAATGGTTAGTAGGATTTTATAAATTTCAAGTAGGTACCTACGCTACGTTTTAAACGTCCACGTTTATTTGTAATTACTAAGTTATGTCCTGCGGTGCCCTCATCCAACGGGTTCCCGCCGCCTTCACCAGGGCTGCAATCGCGGTAAATGTTTGGTGATTGAACCGTTATGGGACTACGTACGAACCATAACTTTTGACAGATCGCTCAGACGTTATTGGCTGTCAGTTACATAGAGTTTAGCGCGATGCGGAATTCAGCACAGATGAATAGTAATTGGATTGCAATGTGATTAGAACTGAAATTGGATAAGAATAGAACTTCGATGTTTTAACTTAGCGCAATCGGGCACCAGGTCATCGGTCCACCGTGTGGGGGGCCTACCAACGCTGGCGTTTCGCCACTCGAGAACTTTTCGGCACCATCGGCCAACGGTTCTGGGAGCAATGTGCCCCGCCCACTGCCACTTCAGTTTAGCAATTCTTTGGGCTATCTCAGTACTCTGGTTCTTCTGTTGGATGAGGGCAGCGCAGGACCGGTCGTTATGGCGATCCTTGGGGGAGGCCTGTGTCCATCAGTGGACGTTCATCGGCTGAGATGATGATGATGACTAAGTTATGTTATTCATATTTTTGTTTATGCATTGGGCGACGTGATTTCAGTAACAGTTTAAAGTTTGCTAATATTTTTAAAATTAACGAAATACTCGACTGGGCTTGACCTGGAGACATAAATAGTTTACAGCTATACATGATGTTAACTTAAATGCATTTCGTATGTACTTTAAGGGGTGCTTATGACCATCAAACTGAACAATTTTCACTATGGGACAAACCATTGAAATCGCGATAAAAATCAACTGTGTTCTATACATTTGGGTCGAGGCGCGATTGACGTTTTCTATACAACAGCAGTTGTTTTTTCGCGATTTCGATCTTGGTTCCGTAGTGAAAGTTGCTCAGTTTGATAGTCTGAAGCACACCCTGAAGTATGTGACGTATTTAATTTTACACAACTTAATATGCTGGTGGTTTTTAAAAGGCTGATCAGACCATCGAACTGAATAACTTTCTCTATGGCGCGGTTTATATACACGAGACATGGCGCGGGCGTGGTGCGAGCGGAGTGCGGCAATATAAACCTTATAGTACGTAGCATAGCGTCGTTTGAGGAATTACGCCCGGCGACGTCGCCTGGTGGCGCGGACGACGCTATGCTACGTACTATAAGGTTTATATTGGTGTCACTTTGAAAATCCGCCACCGCCACACGTCACTTATGTATTAACAGCACCTAAGGGTCCAACTTGGACTCACGTTGCGAGTTCTGACCCGACAACTCTTCTCGCGTGGATTTCGGGCGTCGCGTTTTTGCCTGTCACGAGGCACCGCAATCCTCAATCTCTTCTTGTTCTTGGCCAAGAACAATCCCTGAGATTGGGATACATTCTCATAAACACTTGACACTGGCGAAATCATCAAGGAAACGCCATTATACAAAAAATAGAATAGAAGGGTCCAACTTTCACAACGGAGCAACATTAGAAATCGGGAGAAAAAAATTGCTGTTTATACAAAATTGCAGTCTCGACTAAAATTTAGGCAACAGGTGATTTATTTTTCTCGATTTCATTTAGATGTTAGTCTCATATCTCTAACAGACCATCAAATTGAACAACTTGAGAAAGGTAAAGAAACGCATCTTATAACGAAACACCCTGTACAAAGGTAGAAAATTACAATAATAAAGCAGTAAATCGCTATAATATTAACTTCCGCACAAAATACTGTAAATTGAACTAAAATTGTTTACTTTAACATTTTTTGACATACAATTATTGAACCACCATAATTATCCGACTCGTATAAAAGCAGAGAGTATCAGATTAAAACTTTAGATATTGCAGATAAAAAAAATCCTCAAAATGTACAAACAATTTGCGATTGTCTTCATTGCTTTGATGCTGGTTGGAACCGTAAGTATTGTTTTAATTAAATTCCATTGTATTCAAATAATCGAGTTACAGCTATTAATGTAGATGAAGATAAGATTTTAATAGCAGATTTCAATAATCGAGTAGAAAATCTAAATGAGAAAGACAATATTCTAACATTTTGCTATTATATTTTGATGATATATTTTGAAACAAAAGTGATACGTTTATGAGAAAAAAAAACTAATATTTTGTGAAAATTAATAAATTGATGAAAATGATTCGTATTTAGGTATTTTATGTTATGATTATGAACGCACCTTAAAAAAACCTGAATATAATATAACTAGACAAGAACATAACAGACTAGCTTGTCTGGAAGAAATCGCTTCTTAGCGATAAGACCGCCTTATTTTGTGCCTCTTGTATTTTTATTTCTGTGTTTTACTGTTTATGTTTTGGTGTAAAATAAATTATATTTGATTTGATTTGACTAGACTAGAACATAACTAGACAAGCATTTTTAAGTTAAAAGTCAACCATATGCTAATAATTGCACTACTTAACACTTTGTAGTATTTGGACATAAGTATAACTAAAAAAATATTTATGTTACAGAGCTTGCAGCAAGGTGGTAAGTGTATTTGACAGGCTGCAAACTCAGTTAGTTAAGGGTGTGACTAGATTACCCAAATGATCGGGCCTGATTTGGCATACATTGCTTGCTTTGATCGCTACACTTTAAAATAGAGATAATCGATCAGGCAATGTATGCCGAAATCAGGCCAGACTAATTGACAGGGTCTGTAAATGACCTAGTAGCACTTGGTCCAATACGCATTTCGTCCATGTAAATGCACCATTATTTTTCTGTCCTGATCTCAGATAGTAAAACTTTTAGTAATACTTAAGGGGGTTCTGTAGACCATCAAACTGAAAAACTTTCACTATGGAGCCAACTTTGGAATCACGAAAAACATCAGCTGTCCTATACATTTGAGTCGAGTCGGTGCTAAAGTTTTGTATAAAACAACAGTATTTTATTCGCTATTTCGATGTTGGCTCCATAGTGAAAGTTATTCAGTTTTATGGTCTGAAGCACCTCCTTAAGTATTACTAGGGTGTTTTGTTACACCCGGCACCCATTAGATCATAACTTCATCAGCCATCACATATTTAAAATCATCACAGAAAAATATAAAAATAATTACCCTAGTATTACAATTAATAGTAATTATATTCAAAAATGTATATTCTAAACAAATCGAATTAGTTTTTTTTAAAAGTGATTTTTTTTATCTGTAGGTCTACCATGCGTTTACACCAGGCGGAGGACAGTCGCCTTTTGGTGGCTTTTTCCGATTCAGTTTGCATAGAATGTGCTGCCATCTATTAAATATTTCGCAGAAGTATGAAAAAAAAAGATTTTATTGTCTATGTCAATGTCAAATTGACTCATTCACAAAATGGCTACCTATCTTGCGTAATGTGCGGGTTGTTTGTAGTTTTCGTTCAATTTCGTGACGATTTAGTGATGTTCTGGAGTTTCTGTTGTTCTCTTACAAATGTTTAAATTACAGGAATAGTAAGGATACTGGAATTTCACTCGATCGGTGCGGGATTGAACGAAAACTAGCATTCAAAACAATAATATCCATCGATATGAGTAGATATAAGTAAGTATGTATAGTATAGGTTGAATTATTGTCGATGAAACATAGATGGCGCTAGCTAGCCTTCAATTTGACATAAGGTGGATGCATAATGTTACCACGAGTGGGTTCTCTTTTCTAATCTATACTATTATAAAACTGTAACAGGAAGTATGTCTGTACATTGAAGATATTAACAAAAAAAAAGTTACGATATGGTTTTTAGGTGTCCCTGATTCCATTTCACCAATTTTTGGATTTTTTGTCTGTCTGTTTGTTTGTGTTTGTTTGTTTGTTTGTTTGAACGAGTATCACGCAAAAACTACTGAACCGATTTTGATGAAACTTTTTTTGTTTGATAGCTTATGATCTGACTTAAAATCTGGTATATAATTTGTGCGGACGAAGTCGCGGGTTAACGCTCGTATATTACTCTTTGGTTTACACTGTAGTAAACTACAGTAAAACTACTGTAGTAAACTACAGTTTTTGTATTGAATTTCGTACAGCGCTCCTGGTGGTTACATTGAGAACGAATTCTGTCATAAAAAATTGGCGCCGAAACTACAGTAGTAATGTACAGTGAAAACTCATGGTAGGCCTACTGTAATACTATGTCACTGTAATTTTGACAATGCTCCGTTTTGAGTAAAATAAAAATGTTCGCATTATGTATAACTGATAATTTATATCGTTTTCAGGAGGAGGCAATGCTGACGGTACGTACCATAGAGATCTAGAGAGATGCCAACCAACGCGCTGAGTACGAAACCTAGTGTCGCATTACCACCAGTACCACGCGATAGAAAGTATTTTGTTAGCTTGAATGTGCTCATTATCCATTGCGGTATCAGAACTCAACGTTAGAATAATCTATACTTCGCAAGCATTGTAAACTATTTACACATAATATCTCGACTGGCTTTCAGCCTCATAATATATTGTATCATTACTGTCGCGAGCAATGTGTTCCGTTTTTGCGCATATTGCTGCGACTATGGCCCCGCCCCCTTTTCACATCTCCCTTTAGTTTTTGTGATCTGTGGTACGTACAGACCACGGTTATCAGTTATCACTCAAACAAATCCGCGGACGTCATGACGTGGGATATTAGTTCCATAACCAAAAAAAATTAAAATTTACGTATAAAAAAACAGCTTGAAAATGAGTTGAGATTGAGCCAAACAACGCAAATAGAGTAATCAATACATACAAACACATACATCTTAGGTTAAACCATTGACATACCAACTACTGGACGTAGGGTCCGCGCTCAAAATCCGAACCAAAAGAGAAAAAAATGTTAAAAAAAGAGGACCAATTTCGCGACAGTCTTCGTTTGATCGGCCGACCACGGGCACGCGGGGGAGCGCGGCGCGCGCTGTGCTCCGTTGCGGGAGTGCGGTGAAAAAGAATTTCAGCATTTCAATGTTTTTAATTGGTTAATATTACGTACTTAGGTTCGTGTAGTTTAGTCCCGGACACTTTTTTTTCGAGAATTTTGTACTAGACCCGGCGTCCATAATATTGTAGCGGCGACAACTGAGGAAAGCGCCAATGCTGTGCAGCGCATGAGAGAGGCTGATAAGAGAGTTACCTACCAGCAGATTCAGGAAAGCTTCAGCATTGCTATGAGTCAAGTAAAAAAAGATCCTACATTAATATTAAGGCGTAGGGAAGCTTTGTTGAACTAGATGGATACCCCATAAATTAACCGATTTCAATAATTTCATAGTAAAAGCAGGGGGGTCCACTGCTTCTCCCAAAGGTTCAATTGAATGGGACGATACATAAAATGGAATAGAGGCCACTTTTAAAGATATTAAAAGTATTCCCAAACTCCTGCTTCGATTTTTATTGTCTAAAAACTTTCAGTACGTATTATACATTTTGAATTGTCACATTTGATTCTTTGAACAGGTCAAGCTGGTGCTGGTTTCGGTTTCGGAGTTGGAATAGGAGGAAACGCTGGCGGCAGTGTGGGCGGTGGTTAGTATTAAACTAACATAATCTAAACTACTTATTATAGAACTGTAACAAAAGTGTGTCTGTACATTGAAAATATTTATTTACCTACAAAAATATTACGATATGGTTTTTAGGTGTCTTTGACAAAATCTACCATTTTTAGTATTTTTGTCTATGTGTTTGTTTGTTTGTTTGTTCGAGCATCACGCAAAAACTACTGAACCGATTTTCATGAAACTTTTTCGTTTGACAGCTTATTTATGATCTGACTTAAAATGCCGGGTTCTATCTTCTGTGGAGTGCAGTAAAATCCATCTTGCTGACAGAAAACATGTAAACAAATTCGGACAACAATTTGCTAAGATTTAACATATTATAAGAGATAAGTGTTTTTTTTTCAACCATCAGCAGCAAGGCTGATTCAGTGTTTATGGGGTGTAGAGCATATCTGTGATGGGGATGGACTAGGTCTGCAGTTCAGTCGGTTTAGGAGTTACTGACGTTTAAAGGTCAGTAAAAAATTAACGATCAGCTGCAATGCTGATCATATGATAGTATTGTAGTGTGCACTGTAGCTATGTGAACAGTACAAAAACTGACATGAACTGCCAGTCGGTTTAGGAGTTACAGCCGTTCAAAGGTCCGACCTTTGAAAGGCTGTAACTCCTAAACAGACTTATGAACCAATCAGTTTTTGTACTGTTCACATAGCTACAGTGCATACTACAATAATATTTACTGACTATATTTTTACTGACCTTTAAACGTCAGTAACTCCTAAACCGACTGAAGCTATGCAGGCAGACCTAGTCCATCCCCCTCAGAGATGCTCTACACCCCATAAACACTGAATCAGCCTTGCAGCTGATGGTTGCAAAAAGTACACTTATCTCTTAGTCTAACAGGAGATTAATCTGTTTGTTCTAAATTGTGCATTTAGTTTTTTATCTGTGATCGGGTTTAGTAAATAACATTTAAATTTTTATTCAAGGAGACGCCGGTGCCAGTGGCAGTTTTGGATTCGGCATGAACGCAGGCGCAAACGCAGGGGGGAATGCTGGCGGAGGAAGAAAATAGACCTAGTTTCTGACTAAAATTATTATTGTGTCACTCTTTAATAAGTTAATATAATACAATATTGTTACCGGTAATAACGGTTTTTTTGGGCTTATAAAGGTCAGAGTATCGGTGGCACGTAAAAGAGAGGCATGGACACTCAATCATGATAGTCCGGGTTCGAATCCGGACGGACTATATGCACTGTTACTACCAATGAGTTTGTTTAACTTATGTACCTACGTAATACCCACTGATCTCAAGTGGTGAAGGAAAACATTGTCAGGAAACCTGCATACGCTGAAGAACAAATTCTGATGCGTATGTGATCAGAATATTTAGCACGCGTGGTGGACTAACGCCTACCTCCCAGTAGTGGGACATATACGGGGTCCTTCTTAATATTCTGTCTGTTTTTAAAGGAGATGATCAGACCATCAAACTGAACAAAGTTATCTATGGGACCAAAGTCGAAATCAGGAAAAAAATCTGCTGCTCCATGCTAAACTGCAAAACTCGACCTAAATCAATATATAATATAATAATCATTAGTCGTATCATGGGACAGCAGATTTTTTTTGCGAATTCGATGTTGGTCCCGAAGAAAGTTTTTCAGTTTGATGGCCTTTTTATCCCCTTAAAATACCGTCGGCATATTAAGAAGGATCCTGTATAAGCTGATGATCAAGATGATGAAGGTTAGACCGTTGTTACACAAATTTAAAACAGTAGTTTTCTGCTAACTAATGTAAGGGATCTGTCTTAGTCTTAGTTAGCTCAACACGCGTACCCGATTCACATGGGCGGAATGCATATAGATAAGAATTTCGTCTACAGCATAATTATGTTAATTTCATATTTTCCCTCACCGAAAGAAGTAGTCAGTACAGTAGTGTTACAATTCAGATATAGAGAATCATGGTGACTTATATACTGGATACTGACTTTACCAAGACAGCTAAAAGCAGCACAAACGCTAGAATTATTTCTAAAAAGTATCAGAAACTATAGACTCAGCTGCATGCGAAAAGAACTGACGTAACTTGACAGAATTTTCTGCCGCGCCGTTCGACGCCGGATGATAAGCTGGTGAAAACGACTGTCTTATACCATTTCTCGTTAAAGTCAGTAAATTCTACACTCGTAAATGGTGGCCCTTGATCTGACACCAACTCGGTCGGCAATCCGAAACGTGCAAAAGTCGACCTAAGGGCCTTAATTACCGACGCTGCATTCGTCTTGGTCATCTCGAACACTTCCAACCATTGCGGCCACCGTACGGGCCGAGGAAATCCACGTGTACCCTACCCCATCCTTGAGTGTTGTACGTCCAAGGCTGCGGCGCTACGCGCGGTGGCGTCTCCAGCGCGCACGTCTCGCAGCGCCGACACACCGCCTCCACATCGGCGTCGATGTCCGGCAAATAAACATAACTACGTGCCAAGGATTTAGTCTTAACTATGCCCATATGTAGTAAACTCAACACTCCAGATGAAACAGTATGCCATGTATAAGAAGCGGGTGGAAAGTGATACATTTCCTCCCTAGGGCGGAAAAAAAATCTACGCCTATACTGAGCAAAGCTAGAGCAAAGGCAAAACTTATACAGCCACAATTCAATAACATTATATTAATTCTGAATATTTGAATTATAATAGTAGTTGCCGTAGTTACCTAATAATAACAATAATTATTACCATTTCGAGACTTTTGTATAAATTATATGCATTTTGTTTTCTGCGCGAAAAAAAAATTTCACTATGGAGCCAACAACGAAATCGCGAAAAAATCCGCATAATTCCATACAAAACTGCAGTACCGACTCGCTAAAACGTATGGGACAGCTGATTTTATTTTCGCGTTTTAGAAGTAGGCTCCATAGTGAAAGTTGTTCAGTTTGATGGTCTCAAGCACAAGCAATCGAAAAATCGAATACGCCATTTTAATCCTTATAGCAATCGACTACTAATTTTTTGCGACCAGATCCGTTGCGCGTGCTTAAAGAAGCTTGGCTTATTCTTAATATCTATTCATATGACAACATACTACTTGCGAAAATCTAAAGCAAAATACTGTGTATCAATTTAAGAACTTCGTTTTTGGGGTTTATTATTTGTCAGTAAATGAAATACAAAAATGGTTATTATTTTCAGGTCGCCGGTGGCTTTATGGGATTCGCCACGGGTCCGGGCGTGGGCGGTAGCGGTGACCGTGGCGGCAATGGCTTGGGAAGAAAATAGACTTGATTTGTGGAGAAAATTATTAATATCTCTTTCTTTCACTAACATGTGTTTAACAGTACCTGAATAAAGTTTTTTTTTGTTTGGCATATACAGGCAGATTTTCAGAAATAAGTTCCCACATAAAAAATTGAATATCTAGGGTAAAACAAAATTATTATGGGCCATCAAAAATGTTACGTGCTAGAATATTTTTAACTCGATTGGTGCTTGTACAAATTGATATCATTAGCATTTTAAAGTAAGAGTCTACCCATCAAACTGAGCAACTGTTACTATAGGAGAAAACCGATCGGAGCAAAAAAATCGGCTGTTGCATATATTTGAGTCGAGTAGGCATTATAGATAAGCTACTATTTTATTGCAGTTTAATATGGAACAGCAGATTTTTTTTTTGCTCTGTTCAACAGACTGACAGACAAAATTTTGGACGTGTGAATGGATGTCTTAAAATGGCCTTGCACACACAATTTTCTCACCTAACAATTGCCGTATGCTTACTGTATCTACCAAATTATGAGATAAAAACTGTTCCTATCAATTTGAGTCAATTCCAAAAAAAATTGCTTGATGATGGTAATTTTAGGTGCACATATATATTGTTACAATTGTACATTTTGTAGGTTTGCTCGTTTTATTCTAATAAGGTATCTTTGTTTTTATCATTCGCGGTTCACTTAGGTGAACCGATAGAAATTCAGTGAGACCGCCGTACATAGCAGACCTAGTTAAAGACAGTAATGCCATGCGAGCAAGCTAGGTACTTTGCTAAAAAAATGTCATCTCTTCGTACGAACTGCATCGATCAGCTATTCAATGCAACGAGTGGAGAGTCAAGAGTTCTAGAATGGAGACCGCGAACAGGCAGGCCTTGTTGGACCGAAAATCTAAGACAGGTAGTTGGGAGCAACTGGATGAGAAAGGCTAAATAGGCAGAGGACGATGAAACCACATAAATAGATATCCCCGTAGCATGTAGCAGGGCTATATCACGCCTTCTACCACGTTCGTTCGTGCGTAAGTTAGAAAGAGATTTATCACGCTGCCGTGCTACGAAGGCTGAAGACAATCTTTCTGAACAGAATTCTAGAGAGAGCAAATCAATACGAAATCATAATTGGGGAGTTGACTGCATCAAACATTAATCTATTATTAAATTATATTTATTTATCTTCTCAGTAAAAATACGTTTGAAAATAATGAATAACTCACATTTTCAGTAATTCTGTACCTTGAATACTATTTTAAAGTATGGAAACGATGACGAAACTAAATGAAGTTTGAAGTTTGACAAAGAGTTGCTGATTTGACTAGTTGGAAACTGGCGGAATCTGATTCGGAATTCAATCTGAATAGGCTACTTGACAACTAGTGAAATCAGCTATTCTTTATCGGACGTCAAAACGTGCGCTTTGTATGAAAATTTGTACTTAATAATGAGTTGTGACGTCATCGACATTTCATTACTTTTTAAAGTTTATCTTGTTATTAAAAATAGTATTCAAGCTAAATAATGAAAATGGGAATTTAGCGTTACGTTCTAACCGTTTTTTTATTGAGATGATAAAAATAAAATATATCGTATGTAGTCAAATACCCAGTAAGATCTGTATGGCGCGATTTGTGAGAGGCCTATATGTTCAACAGTGGTCGTTGACAGGCTGACGATTATGATTAATAACGTATAAACGTTTATCGTTATCTTATCCATCTTTATTATACACTTGGCTTGAAGGGAAGACGGCCGGTGGAACAAGGGAGTATGGGAATGATGGCCAAGCGTGGGAAGGAGGTCAGTAGGTAGACCACCAAAATTGCCACAGTATAAGAAAGAGTATCGTACCTACTACATACAGTAAGGACACTTCTTGACCCCCACCAATTTTTACTTCACTCCCTCTTAGTAGGAAGCGTGACAGAAAACATTAAGCAATGGTGAAGTTCTCTCGCTAAGCTAAGTGCCCAGGGTATGGTGTCATTGGTCAGACGATATTGGGGTTGCAGGTCAGAAATTGGTCAGATTAGCACAGGATACTATAAGGAATGGTGCAGTAAAATATGCCAAGAAGTGGGTCGATATAGGGTGAGTGGACAACAGGCTCGTATTACAATCGTAGTGTAATAATAAGCGAGCGAAGTCAAGGTATTCACATACATTCCTATTACTAAAATAATTTCAATTCAATGTTATTATTTAGCCATCATAATTATGTGATGATAAAATCTAGCGTTTAAATAGAAAAACACGTTTCAAAATGCATATAAAAGGACGCTTCACATCCATTTCAGTATCAGTCATTTGTCTGTCTGTATTATTGAAATAAACATGTTCAAGCAATTCGCAATTGTTCTTGTCGCAATCATGCTGGTTGGAAACGTAAGTCTGAATTCAACGCTTTTATAAAATCCTACGAAAACCTTTTTACAGTTTCTCTGTATACAGGGTGAAATTGATATCATTAGCATCCTTTTAAACTAAGAGTCTACCCATCAAACTGAACAACTTTCACTATGGGAGCAAACCGATCGGAGCAAAAAAATAATCAGCTGTTGCATACATTTGAGTCGAGTAGGCATTGCAGTTTAGTATGGAACAGCTGATTATTTTTTTGCTCCGATCGGTTTGCTCCCATAGTTGTTCAGTTTGATGGGTAGACTCTTAGTTCATAAAATGATGCTTATGATATCAATTTCACCCTGTAGTATACGATAAAGTCTCAATATAATTTTAGAAACTATATAAAATTCTTCTGCTCAACTTTATTTGATCCTTCTTAATATGCTGACTGTTTTTTTCGGGGTTGATCAGACCATCAAACTGAACATCTTTCTCTAGGGATCCCACATAATCGCGAAAAAAATCTGCTGTTCCATAGAAAACTGCAAACCTACTCGACCCAAATGTATGGGACAGTTGTTTTTTTTTCGTTATTTTGATGTCAGTCCCTTAGAGAAAGTTGTTCACTTTGATGATGTGGTCATCCTCTTAAAAAAAGGTGAGCATATTAAGTTGGAAGCTGAATATTGCTAAATATTTTTATATTATAACAAAACATTTTTAAATAAATAAATAAATTTGTATTCGGGAAACCAACAGTCAAATTACAAACGAATGGTTACAAACTATGAACATAGAATAGACCAATTACAGGAATCCGCTAATGGTAATTTAAAATGTAATTTTTAATTTTTTTTTCCTAGATTTGGCCTAGAATGATTAAAGATGATTACAGCATAGTAGACAAGTAATAAAATAATAAAGGGGCGTGCTTACACTTACAAGCTCGCCCGTTGTGAAATAAATTAATTTTATTTAAAAATAACTAAATAAAAAAAAACTGCCAGTGATATGTAGATATTCTAAATATGGTACTTTATGCCACGAATACCGCTGACTGAAAGGGAACATCAGTAGATACGAGAATAATTTTTATTATGTTATTTTTAGCTTATAAATTGTTGTTCGATTGGTTCTGTACCTAAAATGAAAGACAAAATAAAAGATAAAATCAAAGACAAACTGAAAACTTGTATGTTTCAGAGCATGCAGCAAGCTGCCGATGGTAAGTTTTATACATTATATCTCAATATTTGTATAGTATAGTTTGATACACTTGAGCTAAGTTGGTCATTATAGACGAGCCTGGACTACAGACCGAACCACAGGCGATGGATGTAAACGAGCCGAGACTGTAATGACTAACGCTCACGCGTTTCATAGGTCGTTTTCGTTCAACACACTTGCAAGGAAAAAATTAACAACAAATAGGTTTAAGGGTGAATATTGAACGCTCAAATTTATCTGGCGATGTTCGATATGCACCGCATTTAATTTTACACCCTGTATTTACTATCCAATTTTATTTTTGTATAATCTGTTTCAGGTGCTGGCTCTTTCGGAGGTACGAATGCATTATTGTTATATTATTATTATTATTTGTATGTCTTTTCCTTATCTCGGGACATAAGTGTCCCGGACCTTTGGGAGGCGTGCGTGGGGCCGAAGCCAACACGTAGAGGCCCGTCAGACAATTTGATCTAAATAGTAATGTGACACCAACTGGCAACTATCCCAGTATACACTATAGAAATGCATCCAAAACAGCCCCCGGTCAATGTAGGACTATTGCAAGGAGTGGAAAGAAACAAAATCTGGGCTATTGGGGTGGGGTGCTATTATTATTATTATTATGTATCTCTGTAAAGGGCTTACTCACGGGCCGTAGTCCGGACCTTTGGAAGGCTTGCGTGGGGACACAGGTCCAACACGTAGAGGCCCCTTTGAGACACTTTTATCTAAATGCGATGGGATGCAAATTATTATTATTATTATATATGATACACTAGCAGCTATGCGTGTATATCACTGCACTTGACTGATAAGACTTAATGTGAATGATAAGGAGATCAATGGGATTGTAATTTGCGACAACTTTTAATACTTTTGAGAGTTCTACAAAAGATCCAAACTTTTTTAAATTGATATTTCTGCATTATTAAAAGCATCGGTGGCGCGCAGGAAGCTATTATAGGTATTGACTATACCTTGGAGGGCACACTGCCTAACAAGCGGTGAAACTTGATGGTAGGTAATGATCGTTCTTCTTTCGTAAATTCCCATCCTTGTTTTCGACGTTACTTTGTCCCTTTTTAATCCAATGAAATAAATAAAAGAAAATGTTTTACTTAATTTTTGTTCTGATTGAAAGGGACACAAAAACGTTGGAAATATCGACTGGGGAGACGTACGAAAGAAGGTTGAACATTACCGACCGCCATGGCCAATTTTCTTGTTTCCATGCTTGTAAGGAGGAGTGGCATCCTTTAGATTCTAAAATCCTTGGTGGCGCGTTTTGCGAAAGCGTGGAGTTTCAATCATGATGGTTAGAATTTCCACGCATCACAATGTACCAATGCGTTTTTCTAATTTATGTATGAAAACGCAGTGAGGAAACTGCATACGCTGATGAAGAAATTCTGTCTATGTCTGTATACGCTGAAGAAAGTCTGGGTACCCGCTTTTGCACGCGTGGTGTTCTATCGCCTACCCTTCCCACGAGGCAGGGTAGGCGTGGCATGGTTTCAATGTGTGTAGAAATAATAGATGACAATGTTGGATCAAAAATAAAAACAAGGTACACAACGAATATATTTGAGGGCACTTTTGTCATATTCTTCTATTCCATCTGCTGACAGTAAACAATTCAATTCGGACAAAAATGTCTCATAAATTTGACCAATGCTGACAATGGTGATTTTATAAATCCAAAGGTGGAGTTCTTATAGCTGATACGCTTCTTATATAATTTATCAAAATTATTTTTGTAAGTTTCAGCTGGTGCAGGCTTCGGTGGTAACGCCGGCGGCGGTGGCGGTGGCGGCAACGGTGGTGGTACGTATTAAATAGATTCATCAGTAACTGTACTTAGTTTCATATCAGTTTAGGTTAGTTAGATATTAGTAGTTAGATATTAGTGGGTGTGGAGAGGCAAGTTAAGCTCTATCAAGCCGGACTGGGCTATGAGATGTAGGAATGAAAAAAAGGAAGGGCATCTTCCTACAACCACAATAACAGTATGCTAGTGTGGACAGTTGCATTATAAAGGAAGATTGAACAACGTTACCCGAGGAACCTATAGGAAATTAGCAAAAAACATTTTGATCTTGCTTTACCAATTGCAATCAGCAGCGAAAATTTATATGAGATGAAAATGTTTGTACACATTTGGCTTCTTGGTTCCTTTTGTCAGTATCATGTGTACAATAGGTACCTTAATCCCTTAAAGTAACTGACACTTGGGTGTTTTTTCTCGGCGTTTGAACGCTGTAATTATCCTCACCAAATACTTATAACACAGTTATAAAACATGCTGGACCCTTGCAACAGCGCTAAAAAAATAAAATTATACCTTTTCAATCAATCAATTATACTTTATTTGACACCAAAAAAACAGAGTATACAGAGAGCAAACAATCAGGAAATACAAAAGGCACAAAAACAGGCGGTCTTATCGCTAAAAAGCGATATCCTCCTCCTCCTTCCTTTTCTTATAGTCAAGTCGAAAATATTTGGTGACAGTGTTCAAACACCGAGGAGGAGAAACACCCATTTACACCTTGTATCATAAAATGTCGTAGGTAAATTGAAGTTAAAAATGAAGGATATTAAATATAATAATACATTCGATTTTACCAATTTATAGATATAGGTTTGTTATAAAGTGTTATCATTCCATCTTGTAACCACAATTGCCTGCTTACAACTCAGTTGGTAGTTGTAGTAATGTTACAAGTATCTATAAATAAATGTATTTAATAAAAGTTTTAATTTTTGGTGACTAATTTACTATTACTTTTAGGGCAAGGAGGTGCCCAAGCAGATTTCGGATTTGGTGCAAATGCTGGAGCCGGCGCTAACGGCGGCGGCGCGGGAAAGAAATAAATCCTATATTTGGCCTCAATATATTATAACAACTTTGCAATCTATTCTGCTAACCATGTTCTTCCAAAATTAAACTAACTTCCTGTCAAAATCTGTTTTATTTCTATTTGTTCTAAGTATTATTGTGTACTGCATATACAGGTGTACTGTAATTTTTTTTTACATATAACACTAATTACATACTATCCAGTGACTCTCTGCTGTTCTTACTGCTGTTCTGACTGTTCTTAAGATTGTCAACAAAAATGTAGTTCAAGAGTTTATAAATCTAACTCTTCCGTAGAAGAGAGGTGGACTGTCAGGTTTATTTTTTGGTACGACCGTACCTACATAAATTAAACTTAGCAATAGAGTGTACGGGTTTACGTTTTTGATCAATCCTGTTATTTATGTTTTGTTTGACTTTTGACGAAGCATGTTGCAGATTTAAAGATTGACTTAGTTATATGTGTAGACTAAAATAAAACAAAAAAATGGTTGTAACCCGTAGAAGTTGGGAGTAAGGTATTTCTCCGTACAATACCTTTTGAATCAAGTATGTGAATTTCATAATCTTTCTCATTAGATAGTCCACTCAATCTTCTAGGCATTCATGTATTTTATTTTAATGAAAATTCAGGATGTTCGTATTATATTAAATGAAAATTGACTAATACGAAATGATTGACAATATTAGTTTTAAAGTTTTTGAGAGTTATTATTTAATCTAGAATTAAACGTTTTAATAAAACTATCAGTTAAACTATACCAACGACGCTCCGTAACAACCATAAAATTCCTTAATGTTAAATAATTTGACGAAAATAATTTCTATTGTTGAATCCAAACTTCTAGAGATGTGGAAGTTTAAAAAAAAATACTAACTACCTTTTTCTGTAAATAAATAGACTTTTAGTTTCGATAAAAAAGACTAGGTCAAAATTGGCCACCCTTTTTTATAATGTAGATAGATATCAAATTTAAGAAAATAGATCAGTAAACACAAATATTTAGGGCTCTTTCTTTCCAGTCTTGATCCAAAAATTTTGGTCTTGGTGATCCAAAAATTATCTACCTATTCTATTTTTAAAATTATGTTGTGCATCTTGGTTTTGATGATTTTGCTAATGTCTAGTTTATGTAGCAAAAGTGCATAGTTATATAGGTATTTTGGTGACTTCAAGGGCTGTTCTTCGAAAACAACACTATCTTGAGCCACCACTGAAGCTTTGCTGTAGGCCAGGGAAGGGGCAACAGATGATCGACACGCGACGCAACTTCCCAAAAATTACCAAGAATAAACGAAATATTATTGTATTTTTCAGAGCAGCGTTTACCTTTGAAAATCAATTAATAAACAAATAACTCACGGTCAGTTGTCTTGGTTCTATACATCGGTTCGTCAAACTGAGCATTTGGCAGACACTTGAGCATCTTCAGGAAGTATGGCAGAAGTTTGTCTTGGTGCTGGAGGCCGCTTTGCAGAAAATATAGGCCGAGGGCTATACACGCTTCCTGGCTCCGGGGGTTTATGATCAGGGCGGTGCTGGCTTGCGGACATAGCATGAACAGGGTATTTACCTGCAATACGATCAATGTTTTTTAAAAACCACTATCCGGGTTTTCAACGGATTTTTGACAATGTGAGTTTTAAACATAGAACATTATAAGAGGATTTAGAAGTGCAAAGTAGCGTGGAACGCGTGCCACACGGTAATGCAATTTGCATAACACCGTAAGGAGCGCGGTGTGTTGCAAGGGAGAGGGCATAAGTCATTGTAGCAGCATAAGCAAGAAACACAAGTGGCGACCGCCATCTCCGAAGCAAAAGCACTACTTTGCATTTCTAGCCCCTCTTATAATGTTCTTTGGTTTTAAAGCTATGGAAATTCATTGGAGACTTAATTAAACCTCTATCTTCATAAGGTTAACAACTTTGGGTGATCTTGACATATTTCTTTTGCTTCCTCTAAAATACATATTGTTTTACTTTTCATTGGTTTTGGCTACTTTTGGCATGGAATTTATTAATTTTATGACATGTCAATGATAGGCATCAACACCGTCTATGTTTTCGACTTTATAATGCCTCTAGATCTTTTTTAGGGTAATGATCTGTACACGTACAGCACGGATACTTTTAACTATCAGTTTGAAGAATTTTTGTCTTATATTTTTACATAAATATTCCAATCAGTTAATGTCCAAAATTATGGAACATTGTTTTTTACTTCCTGTAAAATTGTATTTTTGTTAGATGACGGTTTTTATCCTTAAACCGTTGATATCCATTTTGTGGAATATAATCTAAACTATTATAAAACTGTAATAGGAAGTTTGTCTGTACATTGAAGATATTAACAAAAAAAAGTTACGATATGGTTTTTAGGTATCCCTGATTCCATATCACCAATTTTTGGATTTTTTGTCTGTCTGTTTGTTTGTGTGTTTGTTTGTTTAAACGAGCATCACGCAAAAACTACTGAACCTATTTTGATGAAACTTTTTTTGTTTGATAGCTTATTATCTGACTTATAATCTGGTATATAATTTGTGCGGACAAAGTCGCGGGTTAATGCTTGTTAATTATATAATTTTCAAGAATTGGAACAGAGATTTTGAACAGTTCGTTAGTAACGTTCAAATTAGGTAACCTAGTCAGCAAAATTTTACAAGAATGTAGAAATAAAAAGTGTTTTCCTTTCTTCTTTCATAACATAGCTTACTGACCTATTAATTACATAATTAAATCAATTCTGTAGGTAGCTATTCGTAAGCAAGGTCAAGCTTCAGAACGTCACGTTCAGGCTCTTCCATTACTCATTTGATGATATCATGATACATTCAAAACAACCTTGTTTTTTACCATAACGTAACTTCACGTACGAATAGTAACTTCACATATGTTTAGAATCCAAGGAAATAGGTCAGTAAGACAGTCAAAATAGCATATTGTGAACATAATAAGCTTTTTGCAAGGATTTTTGTGAAAATAAGAAGGATTTCGCAACTTACTTTTTCCCATGGTGTCGGGTTTATATCGGACAAGCACCGGGCTAAATGCTGGACGGTCTGCTTAAAGAAATCGTTCTCGTCCATCGTTCGTTTATATTGTTGCGATACAAATCATTTTCTTTAACAAAAATTAGAAAATAAAAACTACGTTTTCCTATGAGCAGATTAGCGAATTTTGACATTGACAGTTTGTCAATAAATGCGTTTCGTTTCTGGTTTGCACATTGCGTTTCATTATTTTATAACTCAATCAGTGCGGCAGGTTTATACGAATTCGAACAAATTCGATGACACGCAAAGACATTCTATTATTTATATTTGAGATAGACAACACCTACGCCGCCAGCTTCCTGTTTGAGATATTGTATTAGAAAACCGACCAACTGCGTAAAGCGACCAACATAACAGGAATTTCAAATAAATATGAAAACAGAACATAATCATTGGTTCATGTTAACTTGTGTGGTGATTTTGGCGGCATCATCGCACGTGTTTCGGAGATCAGTGCTACCAACATTGAATAAACTTTACTAAAGTCTACGGCTGTATGGGCTAGATGCCTTTGCCTTGAATTTAACAAAAAATGTTATTTAATGCTCCGTCTACACGCACCGTGCTCCGTGTACACGCACCGTGCTCCGTCTTCACGCACCATCATGCGCGTGCGCATGATAGAGCAAATCGGTTTGCACAATTTTGCCCGCGCGTATGGACGGTAAGACGGTAGTCCGTGCAGTTGTACAAGCGCGGCGCGAATGTCGTTGTCATTCTGGAGATTGCACGCACGGCGACACATCAAGCTATACAAAACCAAAATAAGCTGGCCGCGCGTAGGACGAGTAACGTATAACGTCTCGCGACCAGCTTATATTGGTTTTGTATAGCTTGATGTGTCGCCTTGTGTACCGCGCATTTTTCGGTTTGCACGGTTTTACCTACTTATGTGTATGGACGGGCAATCAGGCCGTGCCTCAGTCCGCGCTTCAGTCCGGCAAGCTTTTTTAACAGAACAATGTTTCTTACTGTGCTTAGGTATAACTTAAGCCTTGTCCACATTTGTAGCATTGAGGCGTTTACGTATCCCGAATTCCCGATCTGGCGTATCGTATCGAGTAACTATGAGTATCTCAAGTAGGGATAGTCATAGGGGTTTTCACAATAGCCGTATCTATTAAAAAAACGCCACCGATTCTTGTATCTTTTCCTTCAATTCTGATCCCCTGTTCTCTTTGATGATCGGGGAAAAACCGACAACCGATGGGAAGCGGCGTATATCACGTATCATATCGCAACGTCCTATCGTGATACAGTATCAAAATGCATCCATACTACCGATCATCATACGTGTATCAGATACGAGGTGTATCAAATTACGGGTGGGGCCGTACCAGATACGGCATGTATCATTTTCACGTATCATTTTGCATCCAAACGTCCTCATGATAAACGTCGGTGCCACTCGACGGAGATACGATACGCCTCAATGCTACAAATGTGGACCAGGCTTTAGATGTCAACGAATCAAGTACTAAAATTAGTTCCTATGATTTTCCGCAACATAGTATGAGGTGCTTTTTTTATCTTAAGTTAACAAAAATTGTTGACACAAAGAAACAGAAGTGTCACGGCAAATAAAAACATGTTTATTAACAATCATCTTTATTCAATCATTCATTTAGGTGGTCTCTTCATCACTCTCTGTTGGCTGTCAGCACCATCTTCTGTAGTACCGAGCGATGAAATTTTCCGGTGGAAGTCAACGGCATTTGGTCCAAGAAGACGACACCACCGCGCAACTGTTTGTGTACCGATAGTTTTTCTGGAAATAAAAACAACCAGTAAGGATAAAAACAATTTAATTAGACCTTTATTAGGCTGGGCCTTTAGAAAACCTAGCAAACTGCTCTGGGAGAGCAATCGCACTAAATAAATCGCAACTGAACCATGATTGGACGGCGTGCGAACCACAACTTTTAACACATTCGCTATTGCGCTATTCATTTGACAGCCGCTAGACTTTAAAGGCTGTCAGTCACACACATAGTAAATAAGTCAAGTTTAGAGCAATACGGAATCAAACACAGATGAATAATTGGATTGCAATGTGATTAGAACTGAAATTGGATTAGCCCAATCGGCCTACTGGTCAGACCGACGGACCGAGGTGGGACCGTGACCGACGACCGTCGGTCGGTGCTGGCCGAGTATAAACTTACCAGCGACGAGCTGCTTGATCTCGAGGGCGGTGACGTCACAGCCCGGCCGCCGCACGACACAAGCTACCGGCAGCTGGCCGTCTTCAGGGTGCGGGACGCTGGTCACACACACCTCCTGCACTCCGTCCAGTGTCAGGATCAAGTTTTCTATTTCTGGTGGCGTTACCTGGAGACATAATAAATTAATTTGATTATTGGTCCTTCTGAAAGGACAGTGTGCAGCAGTAGTCCAAGATCGCCCAAGAAATCCCCCCCCCCCCCCCTCCCCCCCCCATAAGTGGCTTTTTATCCGCTGCTTTAATTCCTTGTTTCATATGGATAGCTTAAATTGTTTTATTATTATTATGATTAATGCAAAAGAAAATTTAGCCCTTAGTATCTCGTAATATACAAAATGAGAAAATGAGCCCACTGCCAGTTTAGTTTAGCAATTCCTTGGGCTATGTCAGCTACGGATCTTCTGCGGATATCTTCGTTTCTGATTCGATCTCGTAGGGAAGGGAAACTCCGAGCATAGCCCTCTTCATGGCCCTTTGGGTTCCATATTATGTCACCACTAGCAACACACTGGTCTAAGACTTTCATTTAAACTAGTTTTAAATACAAATACTTACGTGAAAATTCCTATATTTGATGAGCAATTTCAGTCTCTCAACGAAGAAATGGTTGTTATTTTCATCTCTGTAAAATAAGTCGCCGGTTTTGTACCAGCCGTCTTCTGAGAAAGCCTTCGCCGTCTCCTCAGGATTGTTATAATATTCCTAAAAAGAAAACCCGTTATACAGGGTGTAAACAAATTCGTTAGCGTTATCAGGGCCGTATTAACCATATTGGGCGCCGGGGTGCGAAAATCAGCATGCGCCTCCCTTGCCAAAAAAAAACTGCATTTGTATGTTTTCCATTTCTTAACCTTATAACCGCTAAAATATAAGACGTAACTACATCGAGCTCACAACGCCGCCGTCTTATAATACAATCAAGCCTTTATATCTCCATTCGGACTGAGTTTAGAGGCAAAGGTACACACGGCGACACATCAAGCTATACAAAACCAAAATAAGCTGGCCGCGCGAAGGTGTTGGTTTTGTATAGCTTGATGTGTCGCCGTATGTACATACTTTATTCTGAATCAAAATATTCAAGTTCGGTTGATAGCCGCGCCAAAAAATAGGCGATAAAAAAGGCGCCCCTCTATTCTATTCTATACAAAAACCAGCATTGTCTTTTGTCGAATCATTCAATTGCATCCTGTATTACATACCGTAAAGCATATTCCTTTGTACCATAGCTCGCCGGTGACATTCGGCTCCTTGATCACCACTCCTGATTCTGGATCCACTAACTGTGAAGTGAAACATACAATGTCATGTCATACGCAGTCTCTTTGAACTTTGTGTACCTAATCAACAGGGTGGACAGTTGTGGGCGTCCACACAAAAAGGGTCCAGTTGTTGTTGTTGGTTTTGAACAGTCACGACACACCAACACAAACTCACCCAACACGACCGGCAACACAATGATCTCCATGTTGCGTCGTCGTAATAATCGAGGTCCCAGTCGTCGCCGCGAGGGACAGTCGCTATCTCTGCCTACTCCATTTCCTTCTGGCGTCTACAGATACTACCGGAACGTCGCTAGCCGGGTTCCACCTATCCCCCCCACTACCCAGTTAATTCACTGGATCGGTTGACCTACTAGGGCCCTTTGGCTTTAACTGGTGTGGTTCCTATAAATGGAACTGGTCAAGTGCGAGACGGGCTACTCGCGCACCGAGGGTTCCGTTACCACACCACCACACAACATATTAATTTGGAAAAAAGTTTTGTTTTCTCTGGGACCTTTAGCACGAGAACGACTCACACTTGGACAGTTTTTATTATTTCTCGTTATACTGTAGAGTTCGCTCCATAATCATTAATCACACCAAATAAATATAGTCTTTTCCGTACTATATCTTTTCTCAATATGATATAAAGTACCTACAACTGGCCAAAACGTCGCTAGTCTTACTAAACGACGTATTTGACATTTTTGACGTAACAGCATTGTGGGCGAATCGACTTTCCAAGACGAATCGATCGTTCTAATTTATGTATCTTCGAGCGTTACCGAGAAAACACATTTTCACAGGTAGACGTAACCAGCAATTTATCATCACCTCGATGTTAGTTACGTAGTTTAATAAGACTAGCGACGAAATTATACCAGTTACGATACTATATAATACCTACAGTACGGGTGGTAATCCTACCTGTAGGGCTACATGAGGCAAAGGACCCCCGCAGCTGCCGGCCGGAGACGTCGGATGAGGAACTAATACGGGACCTCCTGTCTCAGTTTGCCCGTAGGCTTCGACAGCAAATGCACGTGGATTCATTCTGGACTGAAAATATCATGTATTACTTTAATGGTTGATTGTACTATTTGTGCCCATGATACAGAACAACTTTTCCAAAATACAATGCGGGATTTAGTATGGAAGGTGGCGCCTTATTTTTCGCCTAATTCTTTGGCGCGGCAGTAACCAAACTTGAATATTATTGTGACCCCCTCTTCGTCCTCTCCGGTGTTGTGAGAGGTTATTGGATTTTACTGCATTTTTGTCTCAAAAGCCCATTAATTGACCGCTTCCATCTACCAACTTATTATCAATCTAAAATATATTAATACCTGCCAATAAGTTATTTATAAAAAAAACACTTTATTCTGAAGTAAAATATTCCAGTTTACTATGTCCGCGCCAAAAAAATAGGCGACGAAATAAAAGGCGCCATTTTTAGGCTCTGGCTCGGGCAAAAACAATTTTACTTTTCATACAAACCACAGAGTAGGTACTTTACTAGTAA
The DNA here is from genome assembly GCA_927399405.1 of Agonopterix arenella. Classification (NCBI taxonomy): domain Eukaryota; kingdom Metazoa; phylum Arthropoda; class Insecta; order Lepidoptera; family Depressariidae; genus Agonopterix; species Agonopterix arenella. Next base: position 9,834,801 of record OV656710.1, read on the forward strand.
TTACTACCGTCATACACATTCGATCAGCTGTATTTAGTATCGAAAGTCAATTTTTTTTCTAATTTTTTTAAGTTCTTTTAGTAAAATTGTTCAATATCATGGGTACAATCACCCTCGTAATGCAACCCTACCACCAAAGAGTAATATTAGTATATACCATCCAGTATAAATTAAATTAAAAAAAATAGAAAAAGAAGCCAAAGCTAAGTAACAAGTACCTAGCATGAGTTATTCCTACTATTTTAAAATTAGTAATAAAAAGGCAATTTTTTTGAAAGTTTGCCTTCCTGTAGTGCGATTTTTGAATCTCATTCGCCGAGCTCAGCAGTTGAAAATGTCAAAATAACTATGGAGATATGCATCTTTCTACTGCTGATTTAACTTTCGAAAATCATACTCCAGGAGTGCAATTTTTGAAAATCAAATCAGCAGTAGAAAGATGCATATCTCCATAGTTATTTTGATATTTTCAACTGCTGAGCTCGGCGAATGAGTTAAAAAAATCGCACTCCAGATCTGCTTAAAAAAAATTATACCACACATGTGTTTTTTTATCAATAGAGCTTTAGCATATTGTCTTTCTAATGCATATCCGATAACAGCATAAGGGGGTAATTCTAGTTTCTAGGGACTAAGCAATACATACCTTCAGATTACTCATTAAACCCTTGGAAGACTTGTCGCCAGTGACAATGACAAAGGCAAAGCAAGTCATGTCGCAGTGTTTCTCATGACTCAGGATCCTACCCGCGGTTGGAGGCGACGTGAGGAGGGAATTGGGCTGAAAAGTAATAACGTGTTATTTATTCAGACGCATGTGCCTCCTCGGAGATGGATATCCAAAACCTTCTTTCTTACATTGACCATGTATTTGAAGGGCGATGAAAACAAAGAGTATTGGGGCTAATACAAAAGATCCCACTAGTTCAAAGTTTTTCTAGCCCCCACAACAAGATAAGAATAATATTCAGACTTGGAAGAAAATTCAACACTATAATTCATCATCGTCATCATTATCTCAGCCGATGGACGTCCACTGGATATAGGCCACCCCCAAGGATCGCCATAACGTAACGACCGGTCGTGCGCATCCAACGGGTTCCCGCCGCCTTCACCAGGTCGTCGGTCCACGCACCGTGTGGGCCTACCCACGCTGCGCTTTCCGGTACGCGGTCGCCACTCGAGAACTTTTCGGCCCCATCGGCCATCGGTTCTGCGAGCAATGTGCCCCGCCCACTGCCACTTTAGATCAGCAATTCTTTGGGCTATGTCAGTTACTCTGGTTCTTCTGCGGATCTCTTCATTTCTGATTCGATCTCGCAGGGAAACTCCGAGCATAGCCCTCTCCTTTGCCCATTAGGACTTTCAGCCTTTCTATGAGGCCTTGAGTGAACGACCACTTCTCTGTTCTATATGTCATCACTTGCAACACACACTGATAGAACACTATAATTAAAGAACTATTAATATTTCATTAAAAAAGCCGTGGTGGTCCAGTTGCGAGTAACCTTGCCTGCCGTGCAGGAGGCGATGCGATGGTTCGATCCCCGTCCAGGCCGTCTCGTACCAATGGGTTTTTCGGAATTTATGTAGGATTTATAACACCACTGGCTTTTCGGTGAAGGATATAACATCGTGAGGAAACCTTCATGCTTCAATTTCGGGGCATGTATTGTGACTACTGTCCATTACAAGTGGCGACGGGCTCACTCCCCGTCACACTGGCTGGACAGAGTTTCGGTACTACTAGTGAAACGATGTTCTGAAGTATCAGAATATCTCTGACTACCCCCTCAGGGAATATAGTCGTGAGCATATATGCTATGCTATATTAATTATTTAACTTTGAAACTGCCTAACATTCGCATTTTGTAATCGAATTTTCAACCAATTCCTGTCAACCGATCGAGTTGAAAGCGTCGGTGTGGCGCGTTGCGGAGAGGTATGGACACTCAATCATGAGGGTCCGGGTTCGAATCCGCACGGACGACTTGCCATTGCCTTGTACCAATGAGTTTTTCTAACTTATGTACGTACCGACTGCTCTCAAACTTTGAAGATAAACATCGTAAGGAAACCAGTAACCTCCTCGCATGCCATCCTTGAGAAAACGATAAAAATCTAGATGTGCCTCCATCTTTATTATTTTACGTATGCCAGAAAGAGCGCGCATGCCGTTTTTCTCGTTTAAACGCTTTGTCGTGGGTGGCATGCTAGCCATGCTGCATACGCTGAAGAAGAAATTCTGATGCGTATGTGTAGTCCACCAATCTGCGTTGGGCACGCGTGGTGGACTGACGCCCATACACCCCTCCCAGTACAAAATACTGGATAGTCTTGCCAGGTTAAAATGCGTGATTTAGTCATTTTAGCAAAAAAGTGGCACCCTCAATTATAATAATAATAATTAATATATTAGTAGTAGTAGAGTAGTCGTAGTAGTAACCAAAAACATTGTATATAGTATCCTACAAAAGGAGTGTTCTTGTCTATATTTTTCGATTCCGTTCAGTTGTATTTGAAATTCGTGAAAATTTTGATTTAATTATATTTTGTGCTTTAACTTTCTTGCGGATTGTGTACCAAAAAGGGGCATCTCAAATAGGTATATAAGGTCTAACAAAATTAGGTGAGACTACTTTAAAGGAGATGATCAGACCATCAAACTGAACAACTTTCTCTATGGGACCAATATCGAAATCGCGAAAAAAATCAGCTGTTCCATATAAACTTGGTAGTAACATAGTAACTCTATGGTCATTATTTATGTATGTCCATATGGTCATTTTTTCGGGCCGCCTTTTCTAGTATCACCAGTATGTACCTATATTACCTTATACTTGTTAATAACATCTACAAGATGACCGATGTCATGTGACCTAGACGAGTGCAGTTTCGTAACATTCAATGCAGGGCAGTTGATCGTATTGAAATACGAAGATATCCACTGTAAGGGTGAGAAGTTCGCCACTAACTTCTTGCCCCTGAAAATAAGGACGAGATTTCCTTAGATTTTTAATAGGGCGACTAATCTAAACTATTATAAAACTGTAGCAGAAAGTTTGTCTGTACATTGAAGATATTAACAAAAAAAAGTTACCATATGGTTTTTAGGTGTCCCTGATTCCATATAAGCAATTTTTGGATTTTTTGTCTGTCTGTTTGTTTGTGTGTTTGTTTGTTTGAACGAGCATCACGCAAAAACTACTGAAGCGATTTTAATGAAACTATTTTTTTTTGATAGCTTATGATCTGACTTAAAATCTGGTATATAATTTGTGCGGACGAAGTCGCGGGTTAATGCAAGTAAATTAATAAAATCTTAAACAAAGGAAAAACCTTTTTACTTGTATATTGTCAGTGGTGGTTAAATTATGAAACTGAACAACATTACAATGGGACTACGGGAGCCTTGAATTCATAAAAGAACTAACTAATAACCTAATAAGTAACTAGAGTTTACCCGCCATTTCGTCCGCACAAATTATAGGTACCTATCAAACAAAAAAAGTTTCATCATCAGTTCGGTATAGTTTTTGTGTGACGCTGTTTTACAATACAGACAAAAATTCTAAAAAAAGGTTGATTTGGAGCCAAGGATACGATACCTAAATCCACAAAATATCTGCTGCTGATTTGACTTTAAAAAATCGCACTCCTGGAGTATGATTTTTGAAAGTCAAATTAGCAATACATTTTCAACTGCTGAGTTCAACATATGAGATTCAAAAATCGCACTCCTGATTCTTATTCATTAAGCTATCAAACAAAAAAAGTTTCATCATCAGTTCGGTAGTTTTTGTTTGATGCTTTTACAAACAAACAAACAAACGGACAGACAAAAATTCAAAAAAAGGTCGATTTAGAGCCAAGTATATACGATAGGCTAAAAATCATATCGTAATTTTTTTTGTAAATATCTTCAATATACAAACACTTCAATGTATACTACTTACGTATAGGTACATATTATCAAGTCTCTGATTCCAAATCAATCATTTATAGATTTTTGTCTGTCTGTTTGTTTGTTCCAGCATCACGCAAAAACTACTGAACCGATTTAGATGAAACTTTAGATGAGACTTTTTTGTTTTAAAGCGTATGACTTGATATAAAATCTGGTATATAGGGTCCTTCTTAATTATGCTGACAACTTTCTCCATGGCACCAGGCCCTGCACCCGGACTTTCGATTTTCAATATATCGAGACCGTTTCGGTCCGAACTTCATTGTAATAGAGTTGACATTGGAACGAAAACGTTCACGCAATTGATAAGTTCGAATCTCCGGGTAGAGGCCCAGGCACCAACATCGAAATCGCGAAAAAAAAACATTCTAGACACAAAACAGCAAACTACCTTTTTTGAGATTTCGATGTTGGTCTCATAGAAAAAGCTGTTCAGTTTGATGGTCTAATTATCTCCTTAAAAAATTTACAGCATATTAAGAAGGACCCTGTATAATTTGTGCGGACGAAGTCGCGGGTAAACTCTAGTTAGGTGTAAAATACAATCACATCTTGTAAATTTGTTATTATAATCATCAAATTACTTACTTTTCGCCAGTACTGTGTGTCAAAACCGAAAAATGAATAATATTTTCAATCATAACACGGTGTTTGAATGCTGCTAATTTTGGTAGCCCAGTAGTCCCACTAGTGGACACTAGCCAAGCGTATATTTTGTCTGTATCGAAGTCCGCTACTCTGAAAATAAAATGAAATAATTATATTTCTTGTGACTTGTTTGAACCTAGCAACCGAAAATGTGAGTTAATATGGCCAATTATTTTATTGATATTAATCAAATAATATAATATAATCTATATCTATGGAGCTATGGAGAGAGCTATGCTAGGTGTTTCTCTGAGAAATCAAATCAGAAATGAATACGTCAGAGAACGAAATTGGTTGACATAGCTCAGAAAATTAGCAAGCTGAAGTGGCAATGGGCTAGTCATATCTGCCGAAGAACTCACAACCGGTGGGGTGTCAGGGTTCTGGAGTGGAGACCGCGAACTGGTAGACGTAGTGTGGGACGTCCTGCTGCCCGCTGGACAGACGACCAAAAAGGTAGCGGGGAGCGACTGGATGAGGAAGGCCGTGGACAGAGTTTTGTGGCGCGCCTTGGGAGAGGCCTATGTCCAGCAGTGGACGATGATAGGCTGATGATGAATGAATGATGATAATATAATCTGCGACTGTATTCAAACAGAAAAAAACAAAATTTGTTTCACTGTTTCACGTATCACTAATGTAGTACTAAAAGACTTACTGATAATCATCCGTCGACTCCTTTTCACTGTAAATTTCCATGAATTTGGACAAGGTACATTCGCCTTCATCGAAAGTGACTATTTTGATATCAAGGCCCAGGTCCTTGGCTGCACGAGAGAAGGTTTCAAATGATGCGTACTGACAGAAAGCTATTTTCGGCTTGGATGTTTTGAAAAGCGCCTTTACTTCATCTAAAAATAATATTTATAATTTAATAGATCGATAATCTCGTGGGAGATTAAAAGTTTCTTTTGCTGTTTTTATAGGGAGAGGGAAACGCGTCACAAATAGGTAAGGTACCTACATAATTCAAATTAGATTTTACATCAAAACGGCTGAAGTTAAATTATTAATTTATTAGCAGTTTTCGTTCGAAAATATAATAATATTAAGTTCACAACTTAAACACTTAAGAGGAAAGGCGGGTGCTGCTCAGTCCATACAAACCTATTCCCCTGTTTCCTTCCTTCCTAAGAGTAAACAAAATTTTACTATTATAATCTATTACCACTGTCATGCCCCTATGTATAGGTTTTTTCCATAAATTAATTACTATAAGAACTACTTCCGTGGGCACTGGGCTCTCGACACGGAGGTCGTGGGTTCAATTCCACGGGGGACACCTAGTTTCGCGTAGAGTATATTACCTGACCTAGATGTCCCTTTGTGCGTTTTGCCCTAGTAAGTTTTGGAGGAGGAAACGGGAATACGAGATTAGGTTTTCGTTTATGTAATTTAGGTAAAATCAGTCCAAGTAGCATTTGTCAATTTCGAACTGGTAGCTCGGTTGATGGGGGCAGCGCGACAGCAATAGATCTGTTAACAACCTATTCTTCAAATGTATTGCAGACCACCTTTCGTCTTAAGAGGAAATATACTTAACAAGCTATAAACTGACAGCGAATTTCGCAAATTAGGTACCTAAGTAACTAGAAGTTAGAAGTAACAGACTAAGACCAAACGGTAACTGGACCTAACGGACCGGATGGCATCATTCGATTTCAAAATATGTGGGTAGTATCGGAACGTTTACCGTATTTGAACGAAGGATCAACAGCAGCTATAGGTAGACCCTCCATCAGCGCAGCGAAGTACGGTATATGGAGATGCAAGTGGAGCGATCCGGCTAGGATCAGGACGTCGCCAGGTTTGAGGCCCAGGCGCCTGAAGCACCTGGCCAAAGCGATACTTCGGGCCAGGACAGAGGCGTTGGTTTCTTCCTCTTCTGTTGCTCCATCTATCTGTTAAGGTAGACTGCTATCATCACCATCTTACCGCCTTTGTTCCATGACTTGGGGTCGGTGCGGTGTCGTCTTTATCCATTCATCTAGCCGTCATTGTAGCGTTCATTCCTTTTCTACACAGTCATGCTATCTTTCACTCAAGAATGGATAGATATCTTTAGAAAATAGTGAAATCGTGAAATTGATATCATTAGAATCATTTTAAACTAAGAGTCTATCCATCTAACTGAAGAACTTACTATGGAAGCAAAGCAATAGGAGCAAAAAAAATCTGCTGTTCTATATTAAACTGCAATGTCTACTCGACTCAAATGTATGCTCCGATCGGTTTGCTTTCTTAGTAAAAGTTGTTCAGTTTGATGGGTAGACTCTTAGTTTAAAAGGATGCTAGGTAATGATATCAATTTCTCCCTATATAGCCCAGTCATTTTACGGTTTGAGCCGGAACTAATTAGTAATTGATATTTTTTTTGGTATAATATTGAAGAGCCAATTTGAGCCTAGAAATGTACCAAAATTAAAAAAAAATCACTTCAGCAACAGTTCCAATTTTAAAATTTTGCTATTATCTCGTTCTAAAAAACCCGATAGTAAATTTTTTTTCGCACATATTTAAGGCTTTACCATTATACATACAACAAACATGGTGTGAATATTTTTGTCTACTTAGAAAGTTTTGAAAAATACGTTCGTATTTTCTAATAAATACCTCATGTTTTAAATTTTATTGCCCATTATATTGCTCAAAAATAATTTATATTGTTAAATCTATGTCAAATGAGTGCATTGGTATTTATATTAATAATTTAAAATCCTACTGGGACACATAATTTTGATTTCTATGTTGCGTAGCGATTTTTTTTTAATATGCTTTTAGATAGTCATTTTGTCACTTTATGGTTCCGGTTACAGTTTAAAAGTCCAATTAGTAATTACTCCCTACCCCGCCTAACAAAACTCCGTAAAATGACTGGGCTAATATACATCGTGTTCCTGAGGATTTATGCATTAACTTTGCAAAATACTTCTATAGGTTTTACTAAACATATCTTATAAAGGAAGTAGTATATAGGTACATTTTGATTATAGGACCTACCTACTCCGTGGTTTAAGTTAGGTGTACCTTACCTATTTGCATTGTTAAAGTAATTTTATTCAATTTAAGAGGCTATGTGAAAAAGATAGGATTCTTCAAAGCGTTATATATCATGAAGTACTAACAGTAGGAGTATGATTAGCGGATATGTGTAAATTGAACATATAATTAAAGTTTTGACAAGAGCCAAAACACGATTAAGGCACATTTTCGCTACAGAAAAACAAGCCGAAGTAGCCTCCGTTTTTATTTATAAACGCTTGGAACTGCTAAACGGTGAATAATAGAAGCACGAGACTTGATTAAAAAAAAGAGATTGATATTTTACAAATCTTGATAAGAGCAGAATTGAACTTACATAAATAGTACAATCACAATGAAATAAAGTTTGTTTTACGCTTGCGTCGTTTCAGGCGCGTCTCATTTCATCTCTTTCTCTTGCATCAGGCCACACGCCCATTTCGCTTCAATTATTTTTCGGCATAGGCCCTTAATTTGGTTGTACAGTGAAAAAGTATATTTTTCTGTGTTATGTTGCCGTTCAAACTTATTGCATTTCATTTGATCAGAGTGGACTAACTATCTAAGGAGATGGTACAGTACAGCCATCTACATTCATACATAACTCATCATACTTGACAATGATCATCACATAATACCTACCACGATAACCGACTATACAAGAACAAGGGTGTACCCTAAACTTAACCACCCGCTCGAAAATGGACAATTAGGTACCTACTTAGATGTCATGTAAATCGAACCTAAAGTGAGTCATATTCTTAGGTCTAGCCGGGCAAGCAATAATATTGTATAATCCACTGATTTTCATTGCATTATACCTAGTGATCGGTACCTAACTCTAAACTGAAGAATTACAAATCAAATCCCAGTTAGATTTATCTTCACGTTTCTTTTTGTTTTAATTTTTCTCGTTTGGGAAGGCTAAGGGAACTAGCAGCCAAAAGCACGTCTCAAAGTGCGATATAATTGTTTATACGAACGGCATGAAAACAGTACGAAGTCCAAGGTTAACGTGCTATCGATCATGAACATGACTTGTAAGAATAGAAATAAAAACTCAAGTCTACAAAAAACTAATTTTTTATCATTACCAACCTTGAAAGCGCCGCAAATCGTACGATAGATAACGCTATGCTAAATAAAACCACGGTCAAAGGTCAAAACCTAATGTGATTTGAATTTGGAACTGCATCCACTGATTATTTAATACTTATAGTAACTAACGATGATATTAATGTTACGACTGAGTTACTTAGTGTCACTAAAATTATTATTTCTATGGTGTTACTCGCATTGATCTCATATAACAATGGTGTTACAGTGAGTTATATTCTCTTTGGGTGCTACTACCACCGCAACTCAAATTCGTTTGAAAACTTATCGTATTGGTGCAGGTACCAAAAAGAACTTATTCGAAAATCGAACTGGCCACCACAAGTAAAACACAACAAAAAGAAAAAGAAAAAAAGCGAGTTTATGTTTCATTAATCCAAAGAGAATGGAATCACTACGTTTTTAGAGTCGGCACTGCCTAACTAGCTTCGAAATCCAAAATAGTATGAAGCTAGGGTATTAAAACTTTGGAGCCCATACAATCTAGGACATTTCATACGATTACGATTTTGTTCTGAGTGTCCATTAATCTTTTTATTGTGTCGCCGAAGGTGTGAAAAGTAGAGTATGGACGAAAGTCTTGGGCTAGCTTGAACAACTCGCTTCACTCAGGATTGTAGTCTTAACTCTAACTTCCCTTACTCCATTCTAGGACGAAGTGTGCTACGCTCGGGATTCAATATGCCCGTGACGAAATAAAATCTCCTTGGTGCATTATCTACTATTAAAGGGGTGCTTCAGAGCATTATCATACTGATCAACTTTTACTATACGTGATTTTAATTGGCGCCCATCATCACAATCACGCGTAAAATTTTTTTTGTATTTCCCTAAACGACAACAGATCGCGTGATCAAATAGGACTAACCCCGAGTTCAAAATCTCGCTCAAATGTTCGCGAAGTGAGAGAGTACAAAGTAATTTATCACTCGTTGTACAAAGCAGCAAAAAGCAATTTTAGTACTACGAACTTAGAACAAAAGTGTATAAATCTTATTGCTGCTGGGTACAGCAGTAAAAATGTAGTAAAAAAGTACGTAGGTAGGTATACCTACGTACTTTTTTACTACATTTTTACAGAAGTAATGAATACTAGAGTTAACCCGCGACTTCGTCCGCATAAATTATATACCAGATTTTAAATCAGATCATAAGCTATCAAACGTAGTTTTTGCGTGATGCTCGATCAAACAAACAAACAAACAGACAGACAAAAAATCCAAAAATTGGTGGTATGGAATCAGGGACACCTAAAAACCATATCGTAACTTTTTTTTGTTAATATCTTCAATGTACAGACACACTCTCTGTTACAGTTCTATAATCGTTCTGAGCTACTTTTTGATCAATGAAAAATTACTAAATAAAAGGTAACAAGTACTCACCATACATATTCCTTCCGGATCATTTCTAGTCATGCAGTCCATGAACACACGACCGAGATGATAATTCTTCTCACTGGCTAACTTTTCTTTAATCATCTCTATCGACGACATTTTTATTTAGTTTTCGAGTAAACTATCGAATATTAACAGAAACTGAATCTATTCTTTCATGCACGTTTTGTTTAGCTATAATAAACGCTTTCATCAACTAAAAACACGTTTAGGCGTAGGTTGAGTTAAAATAATATTTCTATGAACGTTAGAAAAAAGACAGTTCTATAAATAATCAGATATGCTGGCGCGCTGTTTACGCAAGCTCAAATGAAACATATATCATTGTGATGGAGTTTAAATGTAATTAAAGATAAGCGTAAATCAAGTCATCACACTTTACAATCATATCTAACAGATAGGTAGATCATCGAGCGAGCCGCGTTGTACAAAAAACATTTGATAAAAACAACAGGTCGTATTGGTATAAACCACCGTATACGCGCCTGCCCGCGCCCTTGTATGAAATGATAATGACTGAGATGCGGAGACGGCCGCATCCTGATTCCTGTCTGAGAAAAAAATTTCTCATATTGTCCGATGACGTGACGTTATCAGGAGTGCAATTCTCTAAGCGTCACATCGATGAGCTCACAAATGTTACATCCTTCTTGCATCCTTCAGATCGTCGAAATTTTTATATAAGTTTGACACATGAGACAACTTTAGCACAGCGGTTCCCGAATTCTTTTGGCTACGGAACCCTGTTTGGTTCACATTGTTTTTTGTTTTCGTGATATTGATAAATTGATATCACACCATACTGAGGCTTTTTGGCTTGGTGTTCGTTCGCATCTTGTAAGCATAGTTTGACTTTAAGAGAAGAACGTTTTAAGATAAAAATATTTATTTAGTTGGAATAAAAAGATATTTTACTTAACTTACCTAATGTGATGAATGAAATCTTTTCATAGTTTGTTGTTGGGTTTTATGTCTCATATGCAGAGGTCTGGCAGCATTCAGCCTACTCCTAAACTTATTATTCGTGTAGGCGCAACGTAAGCTGAAAACCCAGAGTTGACACAAATGGGAGTAGCGCCATGATAGCCTTATCAGCGATGCCCGGGTATTCGTTTTCCAGACCAAACCAAAATTGGCTCGTGTTCGTGGTTACGAATAATGATTAGGCATCCATTTACAAAATTATCATATGTAAATATTATATATCAAAGGTGAAACGATTTACAATATGACTAGAAAAGAAAATCATCGAAATCTTGAATATTCGCGGAACGCCTGAGATCCTCTTACGGAACCCCAGGGTTCCGCGGAACACCATTCGGGAACCGCTGCCTTAGCGAATACCGAATTGACAGCTCACCGATGTTTCAACGACGATGTTTGAGCTTAGAGAATTGCATTGTAATATTGTAATACGTCTTCAAACTACCGACCCACCTCGGCTTCGTACAGTTAGGTAGCACCAAGTGTCTAGAGCCAGACAAACCTTCCTTATGAATCAGTCTATTTATTATTGACTGCCTCCGTGGTCTAATGGTTAAGAGCATTGGCTCTCGACACGGAGGTCGAGGGTTCGATTCCCACGGGGGATACCTAGTAAAATGTCACTTTGTGCGTTTTTCCCCAGTTGGTTAGGACATTGCAGTCTGATTCGCCTAATTGTCTGAAAAGAGAAATGATTCCGTGCTTCGGATGGCACGTTAAGCCGTTGGTCCCGGCTACTATCTCTGGTGGTAGTAGTCGTTACATAAAAAAACCACGTCAGAGGCCGTAAGGCGGTCTGAAAAAAACTCTGACACCAGGGCTCGGCCCACACGATACGAAGACGAAGAAGTCTATTTATTTAGTCAAAACCTATTTACTACCGTATATTAAGTTTATGGTGGAAACCGTATGAAAATCCTAAATACCGCAGTTTCTCAAACCGAAAGTCTTCGACCATCAGTGTGTTGCCATACGGAACAGAGACGTATGGTCACTCACTCAAGGGTCAAGGCCTCATAAAAAGGCCGAAAGTCACCCAAAGGGCAATGGAGAATGGCTATGATTTTAGTTTCCCTGCGAGATCGAATCAGAAATGAAGAGATCCGCAGAAGAGCCAGAGTAATTGACATAGCCCGAAGAGTTGCTAAACTGAAGTGGCAGTGGGCGGTGCACATTGCTCGCAGAACCGATGGCTGATGGGGCCTGAAGAGTTCTCGAGTGGCGACCACGTACCGGAAAGCGCAGCGTGGGTAGGCCCCCACAAGATGGACCGACGACCTGGAGTGCGATTTTTGAATCTCATTCGCTGAGCTCAGCAGTTGAAAAAGTCAAAATTACTATGGAGATATGCATCTTTCTACTGCTAATTTGAGTAAAAAATCATACTCCAAGAGTGCTATTTTTGAAAGTCTAATCAGTAGTAGGAAGATGAGCATCTCCATACATTTTCAACTGCTGAGTTCAACGCATGAGATTCAAAAATCGCACTCCTGGTGAAGGCTATGAATATTTATTGTAAGGACGTTGTACCCTATAGTTGCGAAACAATAACAATAACTTAGAACGTTTGGGGTTCACACGATGGTATGGTAGCCTTCTCTCGGAGATGGGGTACCTAGAGGATTGCAAAATGAAAGGGTATCGTCGATAAATCTTAGATTCTGAAAATGTCAGCTAAGTATCTGAAGGGCAGATTCTATGAACACCAGATTATACGTAAAGTGCTTTGACTATTTATTATAAGGTAGGTAGCCTTGCGGCAGCATTTCCCCTCTGCCACGGTATAAGATTAATTAATCCTGTGCATTTACATTCAATTTTATACCTTATCACTAAACGAGACAGCCTATAATTGCGAAACAATAATTTCGAACTTAGAACGTTTGGGGTTCACACGAGACTACTTTTCATGATTTTTAACGATCAAAATAAGAATCTAAAGTTATGGGGAATAAAATCCAAAGTTGCGGATTTCATGTTACCTCGCCCCCCGCAAAAAGTGGCAGAAATGTTTGTTAGTAGAATTACACGCGTAACTAGTCCACATCTAAGTAATCAAAGGGTGAAGGCGGCGGGAACCCGTTGGATGAGGGCAGCGTAGGACCGGTTGTTGTGGCGAGCCTTGGGGGAGGCCTATATATCTAGCAGTGGACCTCCATCGACTGAGATGATGATGATCAGAATCCCTATAGTAGGTACTTTCAGACCACAGAAGTCTGTGTTTCAGGCATTAGCATTAACAGTCAAGACGACGGAAAAACGCGACGGGGCTTTGATTGATCTTTATGGATTAATATATTGTAAATACATAATAATTTATATTTTTTATATTTTAGACTCATATTTATTACTACTTACCGTAAATTTAATAATAATATGATTACTACATTTTAATTACCTACGATATTTTATATTTTATCTAAGCAGTGTTGCCAACTTTGGGTAATCTAGGTTTAGAAAAAACAAAGGCCTAGGGTAATTTTTGGGGTAAGAAATTATTTAGGGTAATTTTTGGGGTAATAATTTTACTCTCACAGACGACCGGACTCGGGGTAGGTAGAATCCTTGTTACAACCATCAACAATCTTATTAGCAAGGTTCATTTTCGCTTTTTTTAATGACGTTGGATGGTACTTTATACTATGCCGTGTCAAGTGGTGACAGTGACCAGCATTCTGCCCACAAAAGCACAGCATAAGAAACTTTATCCCGTACTAGAAATGTGAAAAAGATATTAATTATAGTAATACAGACAAAAAAATTCCGAAAAAGCAAAGATTGTCACCGAATTTATATGGTTTATAGTATGTAGTAACGGTTTAAAAACTTTTTTAATTTGATTTGAAGCTGAAAGGTTTTAGGTTAATTTTCGAAAATTATGCAAAATCTATGGTAAACTGAGATCATGCCTAGGGTAAAGTGAAAATAAGACTTGGCAACACTGTATTGAACAAATGAGGCCTAGAAAATGAAGATTTTGTTTTACTAGAAGATTTGGCCTAAAGGTCTTGTAACCGGGCCAGTAAATAAATTATAAAAAAAAAACAAGTTAACTTTTTTTGACTTTAGACTAGCGATTATCGTAATAAAGTTTATCTACTTATTACGCCATTGTAACTACAGTATTCGACTCCTAATTGACTTATCTTTTTCGACTTTAGACTACCGATTATCAATCTATCATAAAGTTTATCTAACTCTTATACGTCATTGTAACTGTTAACATTAATTCCGTATTCGACATCGATCTCATATAAATATAACAGAACTAGATAAACAATCAGCGGTCCAAAAATGGCAGATTCAAAAGAGCTCATAAATTATGTTCATGAGCTCCTTTGGTCTTAGTACTACGCCAACTCTCCGATCTCCAAATCAATGGTTATTACTATGGTGTTTTGTAACAACCACAGAACCAAGTGTGGGAATCCCGGCATGCAGTATAAGAATAGCTATTAAGGATTGGGCTGATAAAGCACAGAAGCTGGAGTGGTCTAGCCTTGTAGGCCTACAACACTCCAAAAAATTTATCAGCAATGTCGTGTCTCAAGGTTTATACTGAATAATAGCAGGAGCAAGGCTCGTGTCATAGTCGGAGCCCTCACTGGGCACTACGCCACAGGCACGATGATGCACAAAATGAAACTTACCCTGGATCCCAGCTGCCGAGCATGCGAAGAGGATGAAGAGACTATGGAGCATGTTCTTTGTGACTGTGATGTCCTGGAGGCAAAACGCATGTGCCTCCTCGGAGAGGGATACCCAAAAACCGGGAGATCTTAGGTTTATGGGTATAAACCTAAGATCATTGAGGGGTCTCAATGGTATTGCCTCCTTCATTGACCATGTATTTGAAGGGTGAAGAAAACAAAAAGTATTGGGGCTAACACAAAAGATCCCACTGGGTCGAAGTGTTGCTGGCTTGCCAGCCCCCACAACAAGATAAGAACATTTTAATATAAGAGGGGTTAGACAAGTAAAGTAGCGCTTTTGCTTCGGAGATGGCTGTCGCCACTTGTCTCACCACTCACGCTGCTATAATTAATCATGCCCTCACTCGCACCACGCCGCGCGCCTTATGGCGTTATGCAAATCATTGACATCTTTGCACTTCTAACCCCTCTTATAATGTTCTGTGGTTACAACCTGTATAACTTAGATGTCAATGAATCAAGTACCAAAATTAGTTCCAATGATTTCCTGCAACATGGTGAGGTGCTTGGTGAAGTTTCACGGCAAAAAAAACATGTTTATTAACAATCAACTTTACTCAATCATTCATTTATGTGGTCTCGTCATCACTCTCTGTTGGCTGTCAGCACCATCTTCTGTAGTACCGAGCGATGAAATTTTCCGGTGGAAGTCATAGGCATTTGGTCGAAGAAGACGACACCACCGCGCAACTGTTTGTATACCGATAGTTTTTCTGGAAATAAAAACACCCGATAAGGATAAAGACAATTTAATTAGGCCTTTATTAGGCTTAGGACCTTTAGGAGACCTAGCAAAAGATGACGGATTGACGCACCGTGTGTATTTCGTTATAGAGGCGTTATTATTTGGTTATAGGGGCTTGGTCAATGACCAATAGCTACTGCGACCTGGACCTGTCACCCTAGACCTAAATGTCATTTCCTAGGCCCACGGACTTCATGAACCGTGTTATGCTTTTGGAGGGGAGGTTGTTAATGTCATTAGGTGTTATTATGTATCTACCTAGATGGCGACTCCTGCTGTGAATGAGCACTTGTCATTCGCAGAGGAGGTGCATGTGCATTGCTCTGCACAGCAGAATCTGCAAGTGGGTGAATCTACAAGCCCCATTCTGTATAGGTGTTTGTTAAACTTGCAGTGTCCTGACTTAATGGCAGTGCAACGACTTAAGGCTCTTAGTACGAGCCTTAATAAGAGCCTTAAGTCGTTGCGGTTTGAATTGATGGCATCCGAGGTATGTCTGTTTGAGAAGCCGGTCACAAGTTCTTTCGCATGCCTCAGTCCTGGTGTATCCGACCAGAGCTTACGGCTTTGGTTCACGGCCCATTCCTTTAGCACTCGTCTACAGGTGTTGCGAGAGATGCCGCAGTAAGGCTCGGGGCCCATGGCGTCCTCTTCCGCCCCTCTTCATGCCAGCTCGTCAGCAGCCTCAGTTCCATCAACACCGCAGGGTCCAGGCACCCAGCCTAGGGTGACAGAGTTTGTCAATCCTAGCCGGTTGAGTGCTCGGACACATTCTAATATTAGTTTCGACTCTATTTCCTCAGATCCTAGCGCTTTCAGAGCAGCCTGGCTATCTGATAAAATAACAATATGTTTCCCCTTTGGGTATCTTTGTAGATTGTCATGTACGCAATCTTCTACGTGCGGTTTTATACAGCTTCTTGCCTCACAAATGACGGACTGACGTCTACCGCTCCGTCATCGTCAGGCGTCATCGTGTGTGATCCCACTGAACCATGATTGGACCACGTGCGAACCACAACTTTTAACACATTCGGTATTCCGCTATTCATTTGACAGCCGTTAGAGCCGTTTTGACAGATCGCTCAGTCGTTAAAGGTTGTCAGTCACGTAGTAAATAAGTCAAGTTTATCGCGAATCAATTATATAATCAAACACAGTTGAATAGTAATTGGATTGCAATGTGATTAGAACTGAAATTGGATTTGGATTGCACTTGGATGTTTTTAAATTTGCGCAATCGGCCTCCTGGTCCCACCGACAGACCGTGGTGGGACCGTGACCGACGACGGTCGATGCTGGCCGAGTGTAAACTCACCAGCGACGAGCTGCTTGATCTCCTGGGCGGTGACCTCACAGCCCGGCCGCCGCACGACACAAGCTACCGGCAGCTGACCGTCTTCAGGGTGCGGGACGAATGTCACAGCCACTTCCTGCACTCCGTCCAGTGTCAGGATCAAGTTTTCTATTTCTGGTGGAGTTACCTGGAGACATAATAAAATTAAAATTGGTCTTTTTGAAAGGACAGTGAGTGCAGTCCAAGTGGCATACTAATATACTTTGGAAAGGGGGTTTAATATAGAACATTGTTGTGGGCGACGCCCACCTCAGAAAGCTCGTTGCCCCCCTTAGAAAAATGGAAAGTAGTAAAGAAATAAGTAAAAGTTTAGTAGGCACTGTTTCAACATCATCAGATTTCGAGCTCGCTTCGCTCGTTACGGGGAAGCCAGAAAAGTGAGCTTTTGGTTCCGACCTTGCCAAGAGAAATGAGAGTGAGAGATGGCCGGTTGCCCCCCTCAGGGAAAATCTCAAGCTACGCCAATGCGCATATCAGGGGGACATCACATTTTTATCTGCTGCTTGAATTCCATGTTTCATATGGATAGGTATATCGGTTTTTTATTATTATTAATGCAAAAGAATATTTAGCCCTTAATATCTCGTAATATACAAAACCAGAAAACAAGCCCACTGCCACTGTTAGCTACTCTGGTTCTTCTGCGGAATTCTTCGTTTCTGATTCGATCTCGCAGGAAAACTCCGAGTATAGCCCTCTCCATAGCCCTTTAAGTGACTTTTCAGCCTTTTTACTAAGCCTTGAGTGAGCGACCACGCCACGTCTCTGTTCCATTTCCATATTATGTCACCACTGGCAACACACTGGTCTAAGACTTTCGTTTTAACATATTAACCACCACGCCCACGGTCTGAAATATAAGACGCACCAAATCGATCTCACAACGCCCGCCGTTGTCTCATAAATAAGACTATTATTTCTATTGTTTTCATTTGACACGGCGCTGGGGGGACCGCCGCAAGTTCAATAAAAATGTTCCGGTGGTTAAAAAATTTTAACTACCAATACTTACGTGAAAATTCCTATATTTGATGAGCAATTTCAGTCTCTCAACGAAGAAATGGTTGTTATTCTCATCTCTGTAAAATAAGTCGCCGGTTTTGTACCAGCCGTCTTCTGAGAAAGCCTTCGCCGTCTCCTCAGGATTTTTATAATATTCCTAAAAAGAAAAACAGTTATACAGGATGTAAACTTAAATGCGTTAGCGTTACCAGGGCCGTCTTAACCATCACAAGAAATAATTTGGTCGTATAGTCAAACATTTATAAGACTATTCGGTTCTATCAAAGTTATATTACAGGAATTTTCGTTACTCTTCATCATATACTGGTGCTTTATACATCTGGTTATATAATAATGTCATACAGACGTTCTGTCGACGTATTTTATACGACATTCATGTAGTGATGTTCACGGCTAAGACTAGGTCAGGCGGAGGACAGTCGCCTTTTGGTGGCTTTTTCCGATTCAGTTTGCATAGAATGTGCTGCCATCTATTAACTATTTCGCAGAATTATGAAAAAAAAAACATTTTATTGTCTATGTCAATGTCTAATAGATAGATGACAGATTCACAAAATGGCTACCTATCTTGCGTCATGCGCGAATCGTTTGTAGTTTTCGTTCAATTTCGTGCCGATTTAGTGATGTTCTGGAGTTTCTGTTTTTCTCTTACCAATGTTTAGATTACAGGAATAGTAAAGATACTGGAATTTCACTCGATCGGTGCGGGATTGAACTAAATCTAGCATTCAAAACAATAATATGCATCGGTATGAGTAGATATAAGTAGGTATGTATAGTATAGGTTGAATTATTGTCAGTGAAACATAGATGGCGCTAGCTAGCCTTCAATTTGACATAAGGTGGATGCATAATGTTGCCACGAGTGGGTTCTCTTTTCTAATCTATACTATTATAAAACTGTAACAGGAAGTTTTTCTGTACATTGAAGATATTAACAAAAAAAAAGTTACGATATGGTTTTTAGGTGTCCCTGATTCCATTTCACCAATTTTTGGATTTTTTGTCTGTCTGTTTGTTTGGGTGTTTGTTAGTTTGTTTGAACGAGTATCACGCAAAAACTACTGAACCGATTTTGATGAAAATTTTTTGTTTGATAGCTTATGATCTGACTTAAAATCTGGTATATAATTTGTGCGGACGAAGTCGCGGGTTAACGCTCGTATACTTATATTACTCTTTGGACTAGGTATACGTCGCATAATTATGAATTTTAGTCGTGTTGATGGCTAACCTAATCACTGATTAAAATATCAATTAAACTTACTTAAAACTTACAAATTAAAATGGCTGTCAGTTTTGTAAATTTGTTTTTGTTTTTACTGCGGAGGAAATCGTTTCACATTTTAATAAACCACGGCCTTCGTACGGTAAATCGGGTTATATGACGTTTAAGCGACGACAACACAACCATAACGGTATATAAATGTCATATTGTGACCCATACACGGCAAAAAGGCGGATCGGCGACGTTTATATGCCGACTGTGCGACAAATAGGTCCTTATACGACTGTTACGCGTCACTTTAAGACTTTTAGGGCGATAAGCCGTATCATATGGGCCCTAATGAACATCCTTACTGAACTTATACGACTATAATTATATAACTTCCAGAACGTCTACTCGACCATGAAATTGTTCGTTGGGATATAGGGCGCCGCGCCGCGAAAATCAGCCTGCGCCTCCCTTGCCAAAAAAAACAATTGCATTTGTATGTTTTTTCCATTTCTTATCCTTTTAACCGCCGTAGCACGGAATATATGCCATGGTCTGAAATATAAGACGTACCTACCACAAGGAGCTTACATTTTTAGGGCTGGTTCAGACCATCAAACTGAACAACTGTTAGTACGGGTAGGGTTGCCAGGTCCTAGAACCGAATAGCCAAACAGACCAGCCAGTTTAGCCGGACCTTTGACCTTTATTATTGAGGATTTTTTTGTCTTACTATTAATACGACACAACATTTATAAAGCAAAACCAAGTTTTTTTGATCGTTTATTACCATAAAATCTTCTCCAATTCTAATGAAATTCAATTAGTTTTATTATTAATCTTTAATTTCATTACTTACTTACTAATATTTGCAATGGAAAACAAAATCAAACTAAACAGAACTTCTTCACTAATTACTGTGAACTTACCCAATAGAAAATCCCACAGAGCGACATGGCCTCAGGCCAAGCTCTTCAATAAAGTTTTAAAAAAAATTGATTCAATAAACTATAAAGTAGAGGTACCTAAGTCAATAATTGAAACAAAAATGATTAAATATGTATTTTTGTCAGATACCTGCTTTAAAAGCTCAGTTTCCTTGAAAATGGAGAAGACTGGTCAAATGTAAAAGCCTAACAAAATCCTGGCAGGCCGGACACCGTCTAATTTGGCCGGACACACATCGGCTTTATCCGGACGCCTGACAATGCTAAGTACGGGAGCAAATTTGAAATTGCAAAAAAAAACCCCTCTGTTCATACATTTGAGTCGAGTTGTTTTTTTTTTGTGATTTCATGTTTGGTCTCATAGAAAAAGTTGTCCAGTTTCTTGGCCTGAACCTAATGCATACCTAAAACTGTCGCCTTGTTTATTTCAACTTTTTATTTCGCGCGGCCATCAACCAAACTTGAATAGGTATTTTATTTAAAAAAAAAAGTTACAAACAAAACATGTTATGACAACTTAAGTACCTGGTATATCTATAAACTCAGTCCGAACAAAGAATTATAAGAGCTTGAAGTAAACGTAATGAGTAATGAATTATCAATCTAGCCAATTCAACTTCAAGCCTTTATATCTCCGTTCGGACAGAGTTTAGAGGCATGCATACCTACATTACTTTATTCTGGACTAAAATATTCAAGTTCATTTGATAATCGTGCCAAAAAGGCACCACCTTCTATAAAAAACCCGCATTGTCTTTTGTCGAATCATTCAATTGCACCCTGTATTACATACCGTGAAGCATATTCCTTTGTACCATAGCTCGCCGGTGACATTCGGCTCCTTGATCACCACTCCTGATTCTGGATCCACTAACTGTGAAGTGAAGTATACAATGTCATGTCATACGCAGTCTCTTTTGCTATAATTACTCATGCCCTCTCGCTCGCACCCCGCCGCGCGTCTTATGGTGTTATGCAAATAATTGCATAACTTGGGCTGACGTAACCTCAGGGTTTAAAGCTCAAAAAAAAAAAAACAAAAGAATTAAAGAAAAAAAAACCTGTGGCGACACATTCCACGCTTACTTTGCACTTCTAACCCCTCTTATAATGTTCTGTGGTCGACTATTACTCGTAAACTCGTAAAGCCTACTTAGCGGTGATAGTGTTCCTTTTAATTAACCGACTTCAAAAAAGGAGGTTTCTCAATTCGACCGTATATACAACGTGTGAATGAATTAACGCAAAACTAGAAAGTAGTTTGTTTAGAATAGAGAGCAGAATCGAATTATCATGATTTCAACATAGCAATTTTTTTTCAAAATATAAATATTTGCTGTTTGAAAATTTTTTAATTTCCTGAACCCGATGTCAACCTACCGCACGGGCACACTCACCCTACTTACTACCAAAACAAGATTATTATCAAAATAAGATGTATCCATGAGTACGTTAGCGCTTTCATTCATTGCTGAAACGATAACAAATCATTTATGCCTTAAAACTTAAAATGCTATTCGCATTTTAAATTTTAACAATCAAAATAATGAAATCATTGTTTTAATCTAATTATTTTGTTATAAATCAGTTGGGGGGTATGAGGTTTTGCGCTTATTCATTAACACGTTGTATGTATTTTTTTATTTTTTTTATGTGTGTTCGCGAATAACTTCGTCGTTTATGGACCGATTTTGATGATTCTTTTTTTGTTGGAAAGAGAATATTCCAAGGGTGGTACCATGATAAGGAAACCAGGATCTGATGATGGCATCCCAGAGAAATCGAGGGAAACCTTCGAAAATCGTAGTGCCGACTAGTGCGTTTGTTAATTTAAAAACTACTATTAAATTGAACAAATGAATTCACAACTGAAAATTGTGAAATAAACAAAATTTTAACAAAAAAATTAAAACCGCCTTCAAAAAATCTAAAAAGTTAAAAAATAATATTGCAGCCGATGACTTTTTCGTTCCATCATAAGAACATTAATTTGTTTTATAGAAGTCGGTGTCAAGTCGGTACGATTCGCGACAGGGCTTTCATTTGTTTTTTAATTTTTTTGTTGAAATTTTGTTTATTTCACAATTTTCAGTGGTGAATTCATTAGTTCAATTTTAGTAAGTAAAGGACCAACATACAAATCGCGAGATAAAATCGAATAGCGAAATAAAAAAGTTGTTCGGTTTGATGGTCTGAAGGACCCCGTAAAGTATTTTTAGGAAATATAGAATTTTTTCGATAAATGTGTTCTAAAAATATAAAAGTGGTAAAGTAGTTTCGGAAAAATCGGGTGAAAAAAAGTACAGTAACGTATTTTACTGTTGGGCTTTACTGAGATTTTATTATTTTTAAATTATGTATTTAAGTTTATCCATCCTGCCCTTATCCGATTATTTGGAGTTTGCGAAATATGTAGGTAAAGTCATTTCAAGTGTCACTTATGTTATAAGACTTACTTATTAATAGCCGATGTTGTAGGAATTGACTAAATGGTGTACATTTAACTTTGACTATTTAATATTTAAGTAGGTATTGTTTAAAAGAAAAGGCATACAATTTTAAATCGCTGCCGCTGTTATATAAAGCACCTGGACCTTTCAATCAATCAATTATACTTTATTTGACACCAAAAAACAGAGTATACAGAGAGCAAACAATCAGGAAATACAAAAGGTACAAAACAGGCGGTCTTATCGCTAAAAAGCTATTTATAACAGCGCTACAAAATTAATATGCCTTTTCTTATAAACAAGATGAAAAGGTTCTTATTAACATCCTGTATGTGTACAGGGTGTTCCAAAACTCAACGTCAAGCCGCAAATAGGAGATAAGTGAGTTTACAACTGTTCAGGGAAAGAAAAATTCTAAGTTTGATAGTTTTCTAGATTTTGATTTTTTTTTAATATGGAAAAAATCGCCACCCTGCCCTC
This sequence comes from Agonopterix arenella, assembly GCA_927399405.1. Taxonomy (NCBI): domain Eukaryota; kingdom Metazoa; phylum Arthropoda; class Insecta; order Lepidoptera; family Depressariidae; genus Agonopterix; species Agonopterix arenella. Next base: position 9,857,865 of record OV656710.1, read on the forward strand.
AACTTTTAGATATATGTAGCTACTACTCACCTATCTCCTATTTGCGGCTTGACTTAGTTTTTTTTTTAGGACGCCTTGTATAGTAGGTATAGTACGGGTGGTAAATTGGTAATCCTACCTGTACGGCTACATGAGGCATAGGACCACCGCAGCTGCCGGCCGGAGACGCCGGATGAGGAATTAATACGGGACCTCCTGTCTCAGTTTGCCCGTAGGCTTCGACAGCAAATGCACGTGGATTCATTCTGGACTGAAAATACATGGTATTATGTCAGGGTAGACAATTGTATTACTTTAACGGGTGATTTACTCACGGTACTGAAGTGCTGAACAACTTTCCCTAAGGAACAAAAGCAGAATACAATGCGGGATTTTGTAGGAAGGTGGTGCCTTATTTTACGCCAAATTTTTTGGCGCGGCCAGCAACCAAACTTGAATACTTTAGTTCAGAATCAAGTAACAAACAAAAATTATTATCACAATTGTACACACGGCGACACATCAAGCTATACAAAACCAATATAAGCTGGCCGCGCGTAGGTCGAGTAACGTATAACGTCGCGCGGCCAGCTTATGTTGGTTTTGTATACCTAGCTTGATGTGTCGCCGTGCGTACAGTCTATTAGGGTAAAGAGTTGCATTACTTTAAGGGGTGATTGTACCCATGACACTGAACAACTTTCTCTTGGAAACCTATACGAAATCCTCGCCTCTACTAAACTACATCATTTTAATAGATACTAATACCTATTTTTGACTAGCTTGTCCTTCATTATGCCACTGTGGTGCCTTCTAATCCAATGAAATCAAACTAGAAAATCATAATTGGCACCAAATTTTTTAATTATCTACTTAACTCATTAAATATTGGTCTTAAAAAATTTACTTCTAATATTGTCTACACAATATGGTGTGTGTCACAAGTAAAAGTGACTTCAACTTATAAAAGTAGATTCACATAGCTAATACCGAATTATTCAAATATTTAGGTTTTCCTTTGAACACAGGTTTCATATGTATTTTATTTGCATTTTATTGAAAATAAGAAATATACTTCTTAGCAAATAAAGCCCAGATGTTGAAGATCATTGCTATATTTTTCATTAATTTCTATGTCTTTCAAATTACGAGAAGATAGCCAGATAGCTAAAAACCGGAAAAATATGGCACGGCCCAGCGTTCCCATAGTGGGAGCCTCTGTCCGATAGCAGGGCAGTAAAGGGCAATGAGGGTTAGTTTCCTAGAGACTAAGCAATACATACCTTCAGATTACTCATTAAATCCTTAGAAGACTTGTCGCCAGTGATAATGACAATGTTAAAGCAAGTCATGTCGCAGTGTTTCTCATGACTCAGGATCCTACTCGCAGTTGGAGGCGACGTGAGGAGGGAATTGGGCTGAAAAGTAGTAACGTATTATTTAGTGGGATCACACACGATGACGCATTGACGGAGCGGCAGACGTCAGTCCGTCATTTGTGAAGCAAGGAGTTGTATGAAACCGCACGTAGAAGCAAAAACGGTGATCCCACTTATTGAGACGCATGTGCCTCCTCGGTGATGGACATCCAAAACCGGGAAATCTTAGGTTTCTTCCCTTCAATGGTATTGCCTCCTTGATTGACCATGTATTTGAAGGGTGAAGAAAAGAAAAAGTATTGGGGCTGACACAAAAGATCCCACTGGGTCGAAGTGTTGCTGGATTGCCAGACCTCACAACAAAATAATATTTTCATACTCGGATGAAGAAAATTCAACACTATATTTAAAACATTTAATTTCTACTCTTTCTGGTCAAGCTATAGGTACTAGTACTTCGTATCTCTATGGTAGGGACATTTTATCGGGCCGCTTTTTCTCGTATCACTCACTACAGTATATTAAGTACCTTATACTTGTTAATAACATCAACAAGATGACCGATGTCTTCCGCCCTAGATGATTGTAGTTTCGTAATATTCAGTATCGGGTAGTTGACCATATTGTAATACGAAGATATCCACTGTATGGGTGAAAAGTTCGCCACTATCTTCTTGCTCCTGAAAATAAGGACGTCCACATTGATAATCCCGTTTTTACTGGCCCTGTACTCGGACTTTCGATTTCCGATATATAACGCGACCGTTTCGGTCCGCTATTGTAATAGAGTTGACATTGGAACGAAAACATTTACGCAATTCCTAAGTTCGAATGTCCGGGTAGAGGCCCTGGTATATTGTCAGTTGGTGGTTCAATTATGAAACTGAACAACTTTTAGGTAGGTAGGTACAATGAGCTTACGGGAGCCTTGAATTTTTAAAAGAACTAGCGTTCACCCGCGACTTCGTCCGCACAAATTTCGTAGTCACCAGATTTTAAGACAAATCATAAGTTTCATCAAAATCAGTTCAGTCGTTTTTGTGTGATGTTGTTACAAACAAACAAACAGAACTAAACTATTTTATGAAGGGTTCTGATAAACACGACTTCTATTTAGGTAATAGCAAAAAGTTTCATCAAAATCAGTTCAGTCGTTTTTGTGTGATGTTGTTACAAACAAACAAACAAACAAAACTAAACTATTTTATGAAGGGTTCTAATTAACACGACTTCTATTTAGGTAATAGCATAATTCTCCAGTTCTCCACTAAAAATCTACTATGTCCTCTGAATTACTTAGGTCAGCCACCATTGATGCGCGTCTGAAAAATACTGTCGTAGCCATAGCCACTATGTATCTTCGATGTAAGCCACTGTAAATACGACCCAGCATGGTAGTTATTTTATATATCTAAATTTGTAAGATATACGTACCTACAGGGTGAAATTGATAACATTAGCATCCTTTTGAACTAAGAGTCTACCCATCAAACTGAACAACTTTTAGTATGGGAGCAAACCGATCGGAGCAAATAAAAAATCTTCTGTTCCATACTAAACTGCAATGTCGACGCGCGAGTTCGCGACTCACATGTATGCAACAGCTGATTTTTTTTGCTCCGATCAGTTTGCTCCCATAGTAAAAGTTACAGTTCCCATAGGGTAGACTCTTAGTTCAAAAGGATGCTAATGTTATCAATTTCACCCTGTATATCTTACAAATTTAGATATATAAAATAACTAGTTAGTTTAAAAGGATGCTAATGATATTACTTTTAAACTTTATATTTAATGACGTTTTATATGAGGATATTATAAGTCGTTTGGCGTATGTTTTACAAAAATTTATTCAGCCGTTTCCTACATGGATGAGCCCAAACTTGGTATGTTTTGAAAATAATTTTTGGATTTTTTTTTAAACAATTGGCTGAAAGTTAATAGTGTAGTATATTTTTAGAACCGGCTTATGGAGCTCCTTCATTTGATATTCCACACGATAGGTTTCAGAACAAATAAAATTTTAATCCCATTTCCATAGGTAGAGCGGTGCACTATCATGGGTAAACTCTAGTTATAAATACAATCACATGTTCATAATTATAATCATAAAATGACTTACTTAGTGTCAGTATTTTGTGGCAAAACAGATAAATGAATAAGATTCTCAATCAGAACATGGTGTTTGAATGCTGCTAATTTTGGTAGCCCAGTAGTCCCACTAGTGGGTACTAGCCAAGCGTAGATTTTGTCTGTATCGAAGTCCGCTACCCTGAAAATACGAAGAAATCATAATTCATTGCCCTATTAAGTATTAAATCACATTTTCGGTTGCTTCATGAAGGTTCAACAGGTTACTCGATCACACGTTTCGTTCGTGTCGCGTCTCTAAACTATAATTGGGCATACTAAATCAAATTTTTGTTTGATAAAGTTCTATTGTGCGAATTTGAATGAAACCGACTTCAAAACTAATAATATAACCATCATATTTTAAATTCGCATCTATAAAAGCATTAATTGATTTTATTTGAGTCGCTGTTCAATTTTCAATTTTTTTCAATTTCATTTATTCATTAACAATTAACATTGTATTCGAACTTAAATAATTATATGTATGTACATTGATTCTAATTCTATTGCTAAGTACCTATTATCTACATTTACAACACACAGAACATATAAACAATGTAAAAGTTTAACATTTTAAAGTTTGACACACACAATACAATAATTTAAACATTAACCAAAAATAATCCTATTATAATAACAATAGTAACAAACTTTAATGTCAGACACATAATTATATTGCATGTTATATAATACAACGATTAACAAGATATTTCTCTAAAAGTCGTCAATTGTGTAGCAACACTTTTCCAAAAGTAGTGCTTTCAGTTTTGTTTTAAGTACCTACTTTTTTATTAGTTTTGAAGTCGGTTTTAATTTTTTTAATTTCAAAATTTTTCGTGTTTGTAAGTATAGGTATAGGTATTATATTGGGTTGACATATCCGTTGTACCTACATAAAAGGGGAACATAAACGCGTATCACTTTGTAACGATTTAGTATTAAGATTACTTACTGGTAATCGTCTGTCGACTCCTTTCCACTGTAAATTTCCACGAATTTTGACAAGGTACATTCACCTTCATCGAAAGTAACTATTTTGATATCAAGACCCAGGTCCTTGGCTGCGCGAGAGAAGGTTTCAAATGATGCGTACTGACAGAAAGCTATTTTCGGCTTGGATGTTTTGAAAAGCGCCTTTACTTCATCTAAAAATAAGATTTAGAATTTAATGGAATAACACTACATTTATTCTCGTGGGCAACTAAAAGTTTCTTTTGCTGTTTTTATGGGGAAAGGGAAAGCCTATCACCACTTGACGCGTCATAAATAAGTAGGTGAGGTAGGTGATGTAACGACGTCGTATATTTATCTAAAGCTAGGCTAGCTAGCTAGCTTAGGCTAGCTGGTTTTGATTTGAAATAAAATTTGAGAATGTCTATGGAACCCTGGGCGCTCGTCATTTTATTATTATTCAACAGAAGATCGATTTTGGACTCGATAAGAAAATGTTCTTTTTTTATTACGGATGGGTTTGCTCTTGCCCTTTAATCTAGTCCTCAGGATGAAGATGGGGTCGAAGACGTAGCGAGCTTACCCAGAAGAAGCCTCTTCACTCGTACTTTAAAGGAATTTGGGTTGTAAGCGCTCGGAAATACTGACGCAGGCAGGGCATTCCACTCCTTGACTGTGCGCATTATAAGTAGTAGTAGTAGGAAAGGCGCTTGGTAGGGATATGTGGGATGTCAACCAAAAAGGGTTTATATCCCACGGCGGTCTGGAAGTCCGATAGTAGAAAGGGGAAAGCGGGATGAGCTCATGTAGCTCTTGGGCACACTCTACGAAGAACAATCTATAGAAGACCGACGAGCATGCTACTCTGCGGCGGTGCGCAAGGCTATGAAGCTTGGTCTCCACCAGTTTACTGTCGCCAATGAGCCTCCTGGCTCTGCGTTCAACCGAGTTAAGTGCAGCAAGTTGATACTTGGCTGAGCCATCCCTCCGCAACAGGTGGCAGCAGTACTCCATACAGGATCGGACCTCAGCTTTATACAACATTAAGAGCTGTCCAGGAGTGAAGTACCGCTTCACCTTGTTTAAGATGTCCAGCTTTTTGGCCGCAGTTTGTGCCTTAGACTCGATGTCCGATGACCCGTGCTTGGTAGGCGGATTCCTTTCGAGCCTCAGCGCGAGCACAATCCGCATTTTTTTTTTAATTTATTTAATAATTAGTTTTAAAATATTTTTTTTAATCATAGTCCTGCAAAACCATATACCAAGGTTGGGCTTTGTGACCGAGTGCGATGTCGGAGAATGGAATATATATTACATTCCCTGTCATATCACGTCCGCAACCGCATCAGCAGAACAGGCAGGGTCACCAGACAGTGATCGGACGTTCCCAGTGGGGCAGAGACTGATACTGAGTGCCTGTATGGATCTGATGTCAGCAGAAGGTCCAAACAATTGGGTGTATGGTCATCAACATGCGGTACCCGCGTTGCTTGATTCACAAGCTGGGTGAGATCTAGCGATAATGCAAACTTACGCGCCTCTCTCCCAGCATTGTCAGTTTTCGGGTACAGTAACAGCCACTCAGTGGGCATTGAAGTCCCCCAGAAAAACAAGCTCCGCCGTCCGCAGACACAGCCCAACGAAGGTATCCACCTTCGTTGGGCTGTATCTGCCGTCTCAGTGAGATACTCCATGAGCCTGTTTGTCTCCTGGTCACCGTTGTGCGATTGATAAACACCGACGTGGAGAGATTTCTCCACTCCAGTGTCCACCAAAAGCCATAGTATGGAGAACCCGGAATCCTCAAAGCAACGGAGACGCAGACAGCAAATGTCGTCGCGAACATACACGCAGACCCCAGCTCGCCTCTTGAACTTATGTTCCAACGAGTATCCTGCGGGGGCCACGTGATAGCAATAGATCTGTTAACAACCTATTCTTCAAATGTCTTGCAGACCGCCGTTCGTCTTAGAGGAAATAGACTTAAAGAGCTAGGTATAGACTAACAGGGAATTTGGCAAAATGGTTACTGGAAGTAACAGTTAGACTAGACCAACTAGACCAAACGTTAACTGGACCTAACGGACCGGATGACATCATTCGATTTAAAAATATGTAGTATCGAAACATTTTGGAAAATTTACCGTATTTAAACGTAGGATCAACTGCAGCTATAGGCAGTCCCTCCATCAGCGCAGCGAAGTACGGTATATGGATATGCACGTGGAGTGATCCGGCTAGGATCAGGACGTCGCCAGGTTTGAGACCCAGGCGCCTGAAGCACCTGGCCAGAGCGATGCTTCTGGCAAGGACACAGGCGTTGGTTTCCTGCTCGTCTGTTGCTCCATCTATCTGTAAAGGTAGACTGCTATTATCACCATCTTACCGCCTTTATTCCATTGCTTGGATTCGGTGTCGGTGCAATATTTCGTCTTTATCCATTCATCTAGCCGTTATTTCATGTCTACACCATTGCTATCTTTCAAACAGATGGATGTATATGGATATACATCCATCTGTCTTTTCTTTGGTCTTCCTCTCTATACACCGTGTTCCTACTAAGGATGCTTCTTTACTAAACATATCTTACAAAGGAAGTAGTAGGTACCTAACTACAGTATAAAACACCGACCGCCCTTGCGTAGTGAGTGACTTATTTTGGTTATTTTGACCAACAGGTTGTCAAAGTTTGGGTCGGAATGACTTTAATCGATGTTAATGTGACCTAAGTTTGTCACCAAATACTTACAGGTCGAATAATATTTTATTTGAACTTGTTGGTAGAGACAATATGATAACGCCATTTTGTTTTCACATTAACAATTATTCGTATTAACCAAATTAACTTTTCAGTCAGTTTCTCATGTTTACCAATGTTAAAAATTTAAATTAAGACACTTAGTTAAATAATATCCCTAACATATTTAATAATTTGCCTAGAAATTACAATATTGTCACGGATGCTGTGAAATGACGCAACTATAGAAAGGCATTCAAAAATTCGGCCGGTTTGTCAACAAGCTTCGTAGCTCGGCGGTCGACGCACGGACTCCCGTGGCGGGGGTCGATGGTTCGAGACTCGTCGAAAATAATTCTAGATTTTATTGTTGTTGGAAATGTTCTAGAAAAGTAAGAGGGAGTAAGAATATTTGGAAAGAGACAAAAAAAATGGGCGTGTCTAGGAATGTTCTAGAAAACGGAGAGAGAAGGAATATTCGAAAAGAACCAAAAACAATAGGAATGTTCTAGAACAAAGAGAGAGAAGAAATATTTGTAATAAAACAATAAAAGGGGGCGTGTTTAGGAAAATTCGAGGAAGAAGGCGGGATTAAGAAATATCCGGAAGGGAACAAAGGAATAAAGAAAAGACTAACGAAATTCGGCCATCTAGAAAATTCTAAGGGGTATATAAGGCCGCGAGTTTGCGGACGCAAGTCAGTATTGATTTAACAGTGAAAAGTGCGAAACAAAAAGGAAGAAAAGTACTAGTGAAAAGTAAAGTGCAAAGTAAAGTGGAACAGTGAGTAGACAAGTGTCAGTGTAGTGTAGTGTAGTGTGTGTAGCGTGTCGTGACGTCATAGTGTCGCGTGTCGTGACGTCATAGTGCCGTGCGTCGTGACGTCATAGCGTGTCGCGTGTCGTGTCGTAGTGAACAGTGAAAGTGGTGAGAGGGGAAACCCCTGCGAGAAGGACTGTTAAAAGGGGAACCTTTGCGAGGTGGTTCGTGTGTAAGTGTGTAACCCAATAAACTCTGTAAATAAATTGGACTTAGCGTTTCACTCCAATCCCGAAACCCGTCGCTCGTAACATTTGGTGTCAGAAGTGGGATTGGAGTAAGATGCCGCTGGTGCCAAAGGAGTTAAAGGGAGTCACCACCCGGGCCATGTCGGAAGCGCAGCAGGAAGGTGCGGCCCTCGCAACTGATGTGCAGCGCACCCCAGAGAAAAGACCTGCGGGAGGTGAAGTGCAGCGCACTCCAGAGCAGAACCCGGGAAACTTCCTCTATCAAATCCAGTGCATGATGGAGGAGCAGGCTCGCCGGCAGGAGGAACAAATGCGCACGATGCAGGAGGCGCAGGCTCGCCGGCAGGAGGAACAACTGCGTACGATGATGGAAGAACAAGCTCGCCGTCAAGAGGAACAAGCAGCTCGCCGTCAGGAGAAGCAGGCACACATGATGGAAGGACAAATGCGCACGATGCAGGAGGCCCTTCATAAAGATATTACGAAAGGCTTGCAGCAGGCAGTAGAGAGAGTCGAAGCCGTAGAAGGGAGGTTGGATCGTGTGAAGGGTGAGTTCGAAGGGAGGTTGGATCATGTGAAGGGCGAGTTCGAAGGGAGGTTGGATCATGTGAAGGGTGAGTTCGGAGGGAGGCTGGATCGTGTGGAGGGTGAGTTTGCCAAAATCCGGCGAGAAGTTGAGCAGAGTAAATCTCATAGTCTTGTCGCTGCTGTTTTTGACTCACCCATACCACCAAAAGGCGTCAAGACTCCGGTTTACGATGGACAGACGTCATGGGTCGCCTTTAAGCTACAATTTGAGACAGCAATGAAGGTTAATGGCTGGGGCAAGGAGGAGGCGGAGCCTGCGTTGATATTGGCTCTCCAGGGACAGGCTCTCACCGTACTGGAAGCCGTAGGTGCTGGCGGAAATCTGACGTTCGACAATCTTTTTGGAGCTCTGGAGGCTAGATTTGGCGATGGACATCTTGAGCACGTGTATCGGGCGCGGTTGAGGGAACGTAATCAAAATGCTAACGAGAGTCTGCAACAATGGTCCGTGGAAGTGGAAAAGCTCGTGCGAAAGGCTTTTCAGTCGTCACCGGCAGTCATCGATAACATGCTCCTGCAGACCTTTACGGATGGGATACGGGACCCGGAGGTACGAGCTGCAGTGCGACTTGGGCACCATGTTACACTCAGGGACGCTGTTGCTCATGCATTGGAAGTGGAAGGCGTACGTCAGGATCCTCATTCCGCTCGCCTTAGGGAGATCGTGGCGACTGGAGCATCAGTGCCGAGAAATCGAAGCGTCAATTATGTGTGCTACGAGTGTGGTGAACGAGGACATATTCGCCGCTCATGCCCGAAGCGCACATGCCGTCGTTATGTGTGCTACGAGTGTGGTGAACTGGGACATATTTGCAGCTCTTGCCCGAAGCGTACAGGCCGTCGGGATATAGGAGTCTCGACTGATGAGCAGCTGGAAAACTGGAGGGCGCTGGGCGGTTATGTTGCAAATCCAACCATTGGAGTCAAACAAACATCGGACGGAAATAGTCTGTTAGTTGAAGGAGAGGTCAATGGTAGAAGCTGTCAATTAACTTTGGATACCGGAGCTTCGAGGACGGTAATCAATGCTCGACTGATAAGCGATATGGAAAGTTATCAGAAACGAGTTGTGCAGCAAACCAACCTACAGTTAACAACAGCTACTGGCCAGCGCATACCTGTTAGGGGAGAGTTGGGAGTTTCGATTAAGATCGGGAAAACTTCTTTCAAACATGAGGTGATTGTAGCTGAAATAGTGGACGATTGCATCATTGGCTTAGATTTCTTACAAAGTCACCAGTGCAATATAGACATGAAAAACAGCGTATTACTGTGTAACACAGAGGAGGTTCCGATGAAAGGTGGGTCATCGGGAAAGGCCTACTGTGTGAGAAGAATAGTTTTCAAGCCTAGATCACAGACCGTGGTACCTGTTGTTTTGCCCAAGAGTAACGATGGGAGATTACCACGGGGAAGTGCTGTGATGGAAAAGGTTAAAACTGAATCTTCTTGGATTTCGGCGAGGACAGTTGTTAGATCAGTTTCATCTGCTTCGAACCCGATACTTAACGTCGGAGATGTGAACCTGACGATTGAGAAGGAGGAGGTTGTTGATCACTATGAGGATAATCCTCCTAGGAATCGTAAGGCTGAGGGGGATGTAGTATCGGAAGTTATGGAAGACCCCAGCAAGGACTTGACTAAGTCACCGATTGAGATAGCGAAGAACTGGCTCCCTAAGAACGGCGCAGATATTGGTAGAACAGACCTGGTGAAGCTCACGATTAATACAGGAGATGTGGCACCAATCAAGCAACGACCTGGGCGCATTCCGTTTGTTTGTGAGAAGGAGGAAGGAACACCGGTTTGGCTGTATAACCCTGTTCGTAAGAAAGGGAAGTGCCCGAAGTTACAGGCAAGTTGGGAAGAGCCGTATGAGGAAGTGACCAAAATAAATGACGTCACATATCGAATCCGACGATCGCCAAGGAGCCCGTTGAAGAAAGTGCACGTTGATCGGTTAGCTCGTTATTTCGGAAGTAATGATGCTCGGGACGAGCAGAACTAAGGGAGGGGCAGTGTCACGGATGCTGTGAAATGACGCAACTATAGAAAGGCATTCAAAAATTCGGCCGGTTTGTCAACAAGCTTCGTAGCTCGGCGGTCGACGCACGGACTCCCGTGGCGGGGGTCGATGGTTCGAGACTCGTCGAAAATAATTCTAGATTTTATTGTTGTTGGAAATGTTCTAGAAAAGTAAGAGGGAGTAAGAATATTTGGAAAGAGACAAAAAAAATGGGCGTGTCTAGGAATGTTCTAGAAAACGGAGAGAGAAGGAATATTCGAAAAGAACCAAAAACAATAGGAATGTTCTAGAACAAAGAGAGAGAAGAAATATTTGTAATAAAACAATAAAAGGGGGCGTGTTTAGGAAAATTCGAGAAAGAAGGCGGGATTAAGAAATATCCGGAAGGGAACAAAGGAATAAAGAAAAGACTAACGAAATTCGGCCATCTAGAAAATTATAAGGGGTATATAAGGCCGCGAGTTTGCGGACGCAAGTCAGTATTGATTTAACAGTGAAAAGTGCGAAACAAAAAGGAAGAAAAGTACTAGTGAAAAGTAAAGTGCAAAGTAAAGTGGAACAGTGAGTAGACAAGTGTCAGTGTAGTGTAGTGTAGTGTGTGTAGCGTGTCGTGACGTCATAGTGTCGCGTGTCGTGACGTCATAGTGCCGTGCGTCGTGACGTCATAGCGTGTCGCGTGTCGTGTCGTAGTGAACAGTGAAAGTGGTGAGAGGGGAAACCCCTGCGAGAAGGACTGTTAAAAGGGGAACCTTTGCGAGGTGGTTCGTGTGTAAGTGTGTAACCCAATAAACTCTGTAAATAAATTGGACTTAGCGTTTCACTCCAATCCCGAAACCCGTCGCTCGTAACAATATTAACCACAAATGGCTAATTTTAATTAATATAATAAAACATCAATTTCGTAAAATATTCTGAAGGCCTATTGTTATTTTTCGAATAACCATTATCATAATACACAATAAAATTTTCATCGCAACGATTTTAGCAAGTCGTTCGCTTGTAATCTACAAGGTGAAATTGATATCATTAGCATCCTCTTAAACTAAGAGTCTACCCATCATACTGAACATCTTTTACTGTGGGAGCAAACCGATCGGAGCAACTAAAAATCTGCTGTTCCATACTTACCTAAGTGCAATATGGACGCGCGAGTTCGCGATTCAGATGTATGCAACAGCTTTTTTTTTTGCTCCGATCGGTTTGCTCCCATAGTAAAAGTTGTTCAGTTCGATGGGTAGACTCTTAGTTTAAAAGGATGCTAATATGATATCAATTTCACCCTGTATAATATTAATCATGAATATTTTGATACTTAGTGAAAAGTCGCCATTATTCAATTCAACATAATTATTCCTGTTTAACTTTAAATAAAAATAGACTATGCTGATAGTAATAAAATGTATGCAATAAGGAATACCGAATAATTTCATAGGTTAATTAAACCTCATTACGATATATTTCCTACTAATATTATAAACGCGAAAGTTTGTAAGTATGGATGGATGTTTGTTACTCTTTCACGTAAAAACTACTGAATGGATTTTAAGGAAACTTTACAATAATATAGCTTATACATTAGAATAACACATAGGCTACAATTTATAAAGATATTGTGTGAATTGTCCAGACGAATTTAAGCAAACAATATAAGTAAGAAATCACGAAAAAAGATCTGCTGTTCCATATTAAATGTCAACTCTACTCTACTTATAACTAACTACTAACTGTACTTACGGTAGTATGAATACTTTCATACAGAATCTATGATACAGTAACATAAAGTTGTGCAGTTTGGTTGGACTTTTTTTAATCATTTTGACGCTTATAAGTGATAAAACGTAGGTAGGTAGGATCCATGATTGCTGATACTTCTTCATTTGATAATGGAAGTTTGAGGAAAGACTGGCGTATAAGCACGTATCAGAGAGAAAGAACACTGGGCAAAAATGTATGGCCACTGAGATAAGAGCCCGCTAAGGCACATGTAGGGAGAGTTAGAGGATACCCTAACCTACATGATGCAGTACAAAGTGCATCAAAATATTATATCGAGAAAAAGATACAGACTGTTTTATTTCGACTTAGTTATTTTAGGAAGTAGTCATTTTGACATTATGGCCCCGAAAGGTGTAATCTCTTACGGGGTGATCAGATACTTAGCTATAACTAATAAAAGTTAAAAATAAATAAAATTTGTTATACATATTATTAAGCGTGCAACAATAATTTAATAAATTATAGTAGGTAAGTATTACACCCCCTTTCAAACGGAGTACCTAGGTATGCCACTTATGGGGACTCTTTGACCACTTCTGCCCACTGTCCGTTTGGATATATACCTACTAACTTATTACAGAATTAATGAATATGAAGACAATATTTTGACTTCTAAACTTCTTCTTTATGATCAACGAAAAATTACTAAATAAAAGGTAAGTACTCACGATACATATTCCTTCCGGATCATTTCTAGTCATGCTGTCTATGAACACACGACCGAGATGATAATTTCTCTCACTTGTAAAGTTTTCTTTAATCATCTCTATTACCGACGACATTTTTATTTAGCTTTCGAGTAAACTATCAAATATTAAAAGAAACTGAATCTATTCTATCATACCTACACGTTTGTTTAGCTATAATAAACACTTTCATCAACTAAAAACACGTTTAGAAGTAGGTTGAGATAAATATTTTTGTATTTTGTATTTGTATTTTGTAATAATATTTCTATGAACGTTAGAAAAAAGACAGTTCTATAAATATGCAGATAGGTATGCTGGCGTGCTGTTTACGCAACCTCAAATGAAACAAATATCATTGTGATGGAGTTTAAATACAATTAATTAAAGATAAGTAAAACTCAAGTCATCACACATTACAATTATATCTAATAGATAGGTAGATCATCGAGCGAGCCGCGTTGTGCAAAAAACATTCAATAAAAATAACAGGTCGTATTATACGCGCCCGCCCGCGCCGCCCGCACAATTTGTATGAAATGACTGACTGAGATGCGGAGACCAGAGATATTGTCCGATGACGTAATCAGGAGTGCAATAGGGGAGCGGACTGCATAAAATATATTTTAGTTTTATCTTCTTTGTAAAAAAAACATTTGAAAATAACGCAAATACGCAATAAATTCACATTTTTAGTTTTTTTTAGCTGGAATACTAATTTTTAAAAACATGATGAACTATAAAAAGTAATGAAATGTTGATGACGTCACTTGTGGGTATTTAGTACAATTTTTCATACATCGCGCGCGTTTTGACGTTCGATTAAAAGTTGCTAATTTGACTAATTGTCCGATCCCTATTGCATTGTAATACGTCTTCAAACTACCGACCTTAGCTTCGTACAATTAGCACTAAGTGTCTAGAGCCAGACAAACCTGCCTTATGAATGAATCAGTCTATTTATTAGTGAAAACCGTATCAAAATCCTAAATACCGCAGCTTCTCATTTCTCAAACCGAAAGTCTTCGACCAGGGTGTGTTGCCACGTTGCCAGTGATGACATAGGTACGGAACAGAGACGTGTGGTCACTTACTCAAGGCCTCATAAAAAACTACTGAACCGATTTTGATGAAACTTTTTTTGTTTGATAGCTTATGATCTGACTTAAAATCTGGTATATAATTTGTGCGGACGAAGCCGCGGGTTAACGCTCGTACTATTATAAAACTGTAACAGGAAGTTTGTCTGTACATTGAAGATATTAACAAAAAAAAGTTACGATATGGTTTTTAGGTGTCCCTGATTCCATTTCACCAATTTTTGGATTTTTTGTCTGTCTGTTTGTTTGTTTGTTTGAACGAGTATCACGCAAAAACTACTGAACCGATTTTGATGAAACTTTTTTTTGTTTGATAGCTTATGATCTGACTTAAAATCTGGTATATAATTTGTGCGGACGAAGTCGCGGGTTAACGCTCGTTATAAATAAGTTTATCTAGTTCTTACGATATTGTAACTACAGTATTCGACTCCTAATTGAGTTATACAATACTTATCTTTTTCGACTTTAGACTACCGATTAAGTATCATAAAGTTTATCTAGCTCTTACACGTCATTGTTTTAATTCCGTATTGGACATTGATCTCATAATAAATATAACAGAACTAGATACACAATCAGCTGTCCAAAAATGGCAGATTCAAAAGAGCTCATAAATTATGTTCATGAGCTCCTTTGGTCTTAGTACTACGCGAGTTATTACTATGGTGTTTTGTTACAACCACCGAACCAACGATTTTTTATTGGTCTATACGACTGGATACCGCCGACATATTAAGAAAATGCGGCAAAAAATACTACGCCTCATTTGGTGTAGTATTTCCCGTCACCTAACAACGAGTGTTGCCAACCGCATGAATTCAAGTTCAAGATGGCGGCCACTTTCCTCAAATCTGACATCGGCTTCGTGTTCGGAGTCCATGCGGACCCTCCGATAACAATTTTGGAAGCAATCGGTTGAGAAACAAAAATTTTCAAGATGGCGGCCACTTTTCTCAAATCTGACATCGTATGCTTGTTTGGAGTCCACGCGGACGTACTGATATCGATTTTGAGAAACTAAAAAGTAAATTATGGCGGCCACTTTTTGTGAAGTTACAGCCCTAAATAGGTAGGGCAGACGGACGGACGGACAGCGTTAGCTTATGAATAGGGTCCCGTTTTCACCCTTTGTGTACGGAACCCTAACCAAAAAGTAACTTAACTACGGGGCTTAAGTACTATACATTTTCACATAATTCGGGTAAAAGTTTAGAGTTGGCAACATTATTTTTTGAAGCTTGAATTTTAGTTGCCGCATTTTAGGAGCCGTTGTTCTGAGGAAGGGCGGAATCTAGTCGTATAGACCAAAAAAATCTTTGCACCGAACATTATAAGAGGGGTTCGAAATGCAAAGTAGCGCTTTTGCTTCGGAGACGGCTGTAGCCACTTGTCTTCCGCTCACGCTGCTATAATTACTCATGCCCTCCCGCTCGCACCACGCCGCGCACCTTATGGTGTTATGTAAATCATTGCATAACCTGTGACGACACGTTCCACGCCTACTTTGCACTTCTAACCCCTCTTGTAATGTTCTGTGGTTACAACCTATATAACTTAGATGTAAATGAATCAAGTACCAAAATTAGTTCTAATGATTCACTGCAACATGGTGAGGTGCTTGATGAAGTCACGGCAAAAAAAAACATGTTTATTAACAACCAACTTTACTCAATCATTCATTTATGTGGTCTCTTCATCACTCTCTGTTGGCTGTCAGCACCATCTTTTGTAGAAGTGAGCGATGAACTTTTCCGGTGGAAGTCATAGGCATTTTGTCCAAGAACACGACACCACCGCGCAACTGTTTGTGTACAGATAGTTTTTCTGAAAAACAAAAACCAATAAAATAAGGACAGACGGTTTTATACAGAATGTTCCGTAAACAGACGTCAACCCGGTGTATACTAATAGGTTAGTTCATGCCTAACCAGAATATACTAAAATAAAAAAAAGACAGTCAATCAATATGTCAACAAACTTTAGGAATTTAAAATTATATATTTGTCCTTATATCGAAAATTAAGAACCTTTCTTGATTTGCTATATAAGGACACATTCGCTGAGCTTCGCTGATACTGGATAGGGATGGAGATATTATGTCAAAAATTTATGACAAATCGTGCAGTGTCTGTCATGGTTTTGTAAGCAATTTCAACTGAGTCACCAAAAATACCGTATACGCGGAAAGGGACTAACGTTTAGCGTATAAGCCTGTCTCGTTTTTGCGTCTAATATAATTTTAATGCCTTTTCTTTTTCTAGTCATTCTGTTTCTACAGCACAGACTTAGTTAGGACATTGCAGGTAGAATCACCTGATTGTCTCAAAAGAAAGATGATTCCGTGCTTCGGATGGCACGTTAAGCTGTTGGTCCCGGCTACTATCTCTGGTGGTAGTAGTCGTTACATAAAAACCACGTCAGAGGCCGTAAGGCGGTCTGAAAAAACTCTGACACCAGGGCTTGTTAGTTACTGCCTACACGATAAGAAGAAGCACAGACTAAGCAGGCACTTCACTCTCGCGACTCTCGCGAGAACTTCTCGGTGAGAAATTTGAAGGAAACATTTAAAAATCAACCTACCAACCTATTGCTTGTTTACATTGTTTGTATTGTTGTTTGTTTGTGTTGTTGTTTAGGATCGGATTCAGGTGGTTTCAGTGCTCGACTGATAGTCGCGGTCGGCACAGACTGTACGCACATAAGAACAAGAAGTACGCACTGACACAGCACAAACTGAGTAATAATAAGTTTATGGTACAAAACTACAAACCATGGAGTAAGGTTTGTACCATAAACTTCCCGTGTAATTTCTCTGTGGTACAAACCAATCCACTAAAATTCTCTTTGCAATCCACGGTGGACAGCTTCCTATACGGCGAAGTAAAGTAATGTATCTCTGTTACGAAGTAACTAGTAATCTGTGGCCTGTCCGACGGAGCCGAGCCGGCTGAGTGTAAACTCACCAGCGACGAGCTGCTTGATCTCGAGGGCGGTGACGTCACAGCCCGGCCGCCGCACGACGCAAGCTACCGGCAGCTGGCCGTCTTCAGGGTGCGGGACGCTGGTCACACACACCTCCTGCACTCCGTCCAGTGTCAGGATCAAGTTTTCTATTTCTGGTGGCGTAACCTGGAGACATGAAAATTAAATTCGCCCGTCTGAAATAGTGCACAATATTTTAAGGCGATGATCAGGAGTGCCATTTTTGAATCTCATTCGCTGAGCTCAGCAGTTGAAAATGTCAAAATTACTATGAACATATGCATCTTTCTACTGCTGATTTGGCTTTCAAAAATCATACTTCAGGAGTGCGATTTTTGAAAGTCAAATCAGCAGTAGGAAGATGCATATCTCCACAGTAATTTTGATTTGAGATTTTCAACTGCTGGTCTTCCTATCTTTTTTTGCATAACAGAACATTCTATTATATTTTTGGCGTAAACTGAACTGAATGCGACATAATTTCCTAAGATGTTCCAGGATAAAATCTTTAGTTTTTTAAGTCGAGGTTGACTGTAGCGTGATTTTTAAATATTCATATATTTTTTTTATAGAATCAAATATTTTTTCGTAATTTTTGTGGCTATTTTGAAAGTGCCTGTTTTGTTTTGTAAATTTTTTTAGAAGCCCACTTCATTCCACTGCTGGGCAAAGGCCTCCCCTTTCATCCTCCAACCATCTCTGTCCTGGGCATGCTCTGGCCACACGTCCTGGAAAGCATCCAGATCATCCCGCCACCTCTTCCTAGGACAACCTGGACTCCCACGACCGTTTTCGGGGATCCAGGGCGTTACCATTCTTGCCCAACTTTCCTGGTGCACTCGACAGACATGACCAGCCCAATCCCACTTTAATCTGGCGGTTTTTTCCCCAACATCGGCTATTCGTGTTTTAGAGCGCAGTGTAGTGTTTCTGACACGATCCGTTCTTTTAACACCCAGTATACTACGATCCATTGCCCTCTGGCAAACCTTGAGTTTGGACTTTTGAGACTCAGTGAGAGACCAGGTCTGGGCACCGTAGGTTAGGATAGGCAGGATACACATGTCGATGAGTCTTCGTTTGAGGGATAGCGGGAGTTTACCCTTCATAAACTCCTTCATGGACCAGTAGCTCTTCCAGGCGTTGTCGACGGCGTGCAACTTCCTTGTCTTGCCTGTTTACGAAGGAAACTATCTGGCCCAAGTAAATGTAATGTTTAACGCTGTTGGTCATGATTTGAGTCTTTGATCTATTCATCGAGAGTCCAATCTCAAGGATTGCCGTGCTCAGGTCTTGCAACATTTATTTAAGATCCAGCGCAGATCGTGAAAAAAGAACAATATCATCGGCGAAGCGAAGATTTGTTAGTCTTCGCTCACCGACGACAGCTGCCCTTCATTTCCCACGGGACCGCCAGTTTCTTAAAAATTTCCTCAAGGGTACTACTGGTGAACAGTTTAGGTGATAGGGGATCTCCTTGCTTAACGCCTTTCTCGATCGTGAATGTTGATCCAGGGGATTGTAGTTTTATGGTGGCTGTACTATTGCAGTATATGCAATTTGTAAATAATATACTGCAATTTGTAAATTTACTAATACAACTATTTCGTTATAAACAGTTTTTATTTTGAATTGGATACCTTTCTGCTCGTCCCTGCCTTTCTGTATAAAAACACCTTTATCGTGATTTATTAAAATATAACGTATTTACTGACATTTTTAAATATGGGTAGATAGACCTATACCGTGGGGCTGCGAGGTGAGCGACAAATAGTGTGTGTGGAGAGGACCATGGTACCTATACTAAGTTTATGGTGTGGATACTTTCAACAAACTTTTCTCGGACTTGGATCCCTACTACATGTCAAGAAATCGATTTAGACGAAATATTGTTAATACCATTAACAACAATAAAAACACCCCTAGGAAATAGCATACACACATACTTTCTCACTTACCTCAACCTGTACCTGCCGCTTGCCTGTATTTTTCACTTTTCACTTACCTACCTTTAACTGTACCCACCAGAATTCACACACTCTTATACTTATACCTACTCTTTCGCTAAAATACAATTCTAAAACACAAATTCATAAAAACGAAACTACACCAGCATTCTCAAACACACACACACATAGACACACTCAATTTCTAATTCGCCTGCAGTGATAACAATAATACTGCTCTATCTCAGACCTACTTAATCTGCTAGCTTCATGATGCTGTAGTAATTCGCATAGTATTAAATACCTACTTATAAATAATTATACTTACGAACCTAAGTACCTGCTTGTAATGTACTCCGAAAGATCCGTAAACCTGCATGTTTTTGTTATTTGTTTTGCCACGATTGTTTTACCTTTTTAATTTAGAGTAATCTATTATTGGCCTTAATCTAAGCTTACTATTTCATTGTACAATTGGTTTGTAACGCTGTTGATTACTTCAATAAACATTAATAACTAGACGCCGGCAAGCAAAGTTTCTCGCTTTAGAGAATGAGTTTCTGAGGGACAGAAAGGGGAAATCCGATTATGAGCATTAAGTTTGATCTTTAACCAATACTTACGTGAAAATTCTTAAATTTGATGAGTAATTTAATTCTCTCAACAAAGAAATAGTTGTTTTTCTCATCTCTGTAAAGTAAGTCGCCGGTTTTGTACCAGCCGTTTTCTGAGAAAGCCTTCGCCGTCTCCTCAGGATTGTTATAATATTCCTAAAAAGAGAAACCGTTATGGTTTAAACTGAAATGCGTTACATAATATGTTAGGGCCGTCAGAATATAAAACTTAATAACTTTCACTATGGATCCAATATCATAACGGGGTGAAGGGGTGCTTCAGACCATCAAACTGAACAATGGCGCGCACTGTACGGCACCGTATCGTGGAAATGACCGGTGCGGCGCGGCGCCGTGTGTTTGTCCTAAACAAACGCCCCTCGATGGAAGGAAATTAGTCCAAAACAGAACACGATCGCCCCGGTACGTTTCACAACATGGCGCCGCGCCGTAACTGATTTCTGTGGGATTTATCCCCCACCCCCCGGTACAGATTACATACCGTAAAACATATTCCTTTGTACCATAGCTCGCCGGTGACATTCGGCTCCTTGATCACCACTCCTGATTCTGGCTCCACTAACTGTGAAGTGAAACATACACTGTCATGTCATACGCAGTCTCTTCGAACTGAGTTAAAGTTAAATTCGGTATATTTTATTAGAGCTATACCTCACTCTATGGAACAATTCTTTTTTTTTAATTTCAATATTGGTCTACGAAATCACGAAAAGAAATCACATACAAAACTGCAACCGAACTCGACGCAAATGTACGGGTTAGCCGCAATTTTTTCGTTATTTTGATTTTGGTTCCATAGTCGGGTGTTACTCGCCCACGTCGAGCAGAATCTCACCCATTCTCACTTGGGGGTTAAATTAAGTAAAACATGTTCTACTAGTAGCCTTAAATAAAAATAATTAAGGAAATCCAACGCAATCGGGAACTAAAAACTCGTATTTTGAAAAATATCACGTTAGATTAGTGAGAGGAAGGAGGGGGTCGAGCCATATCTCACGACATCTCGCCAAGGGGAGAGGGATGATCGGAAAATCGCCGAAATCATCTCACTTAATTAATGGACGCCCCCTTTTAGCGCGATACATTTCTTTGAAATGAAATAAGATTTAATACTAATAATACGGTAATAAAAACACGGTGTGTCTTTGCATGAACATAGCACACTAGGCTACAGCTCTGAAAATATAAGGAAAACTATATCGCCGCAGAGTAGCCTGCTTGTCGGTCTTCTACAGATTGTATTTCGGTGAGTGTGCCCAAGAGCTACATGAGCTCATCCCCCCGTCCCCTTTCTACAATCGGACTTCCAGACGCACCGCGGGATATCACCCCTTTTTGGTTGACATCCCACATATCCGCACCAAGCGCCTTTCTGAATCTTTTATAATGCGCACAGCCAAGGAGTGGAACGGCCTGCCTGCGTCAGTATTTCCGAGCGCTTACAACCCGAATTCCTTTAAAGTACGAGGGAATAGGCTTCTTCTGGGTGAGCTCGCTACATCTTCGACCCCATCTTCGTCCTGAGGACTAGATTGAGGTCAAGAGCAAACCCATACGTAATAAAAAAAAAAATAAAAAGAATCACCTGTACGGCTACATGAGGCAAAGGAATGCCGCAGCTGCCGATAGGAGACATTGGATGGGGAATTAATACGGGACCTCCTGTCTCAGTTTGCCCGTAACCTTCGATAGCAAATGCACGTGGATTCATTCTGGACTGAAAATTCAGGGTGGTAGGGTAAACAGTTGCATTAATTAATTAAGGTTTATTTTGTACAGGGTCCTTCTTAATATGCTGACACTTTTTAAGGGGATAATCAGACCAACAAACTGAACAACTTTCTATATGGGACCAACATCGAAATCGCGAAAAAACTGCTGTTCCATACAAAACTGCAAACCTACTGTATGTTGGGACATTTGGCTCGAGTAGGTTTGCAGTTTTGTATGGAAGAGCAGATTCATTTTTTCGCGGTTTCGATGTTGAGAGTTTCGGTGTAGAGAAAGTTGTTCACTTTGACAATCTGATCATCCCCTTAAAAAATTGTCAGTATATTAAGAAGGACCTAATTTCATCTTGTTTTTTATTTACTGATAACTGCTCATTTTTCATAATTTTTCTGGAAAACCTTTCTTCATTCGCCTTTCCTCTACTCTAAGGTTGTATGGAAGAAATCGCTTCTAAGCGATAAGGCAGCTTTATTTTGTGCCTCTTGTATTTTTTCCTGTATTTTAATGTTTATGTTTTGGTGTAAAATAAAGAATATTTGATTGATTGATTAAGTAATGGTTGATTGTACTCATGATACTGAACAACTTTCCCAAAGGAACACAGGCATAAAAAAATCTACTTTTCATACAAACGTTCCATCAGGTCAGGTTGCATTGCATTTAGTATCGAAAGACTAAATTTTTTTTCGAATTTCCTTTAGGTTCCTTAAGGAAAGTTGTTCAGTATCATGGGTACAATCACCCCTTCAACTTAAAGTAATGCAACTGTTTACTCTACCACCCTGTTTAAGTTAAACTAAAAAAAGATAAAAAAACAGAAAAACAAAAAAAGAAGCCAAAGTTAAGTAAGAATAGACTCTACCTAGCCTAGCATGAGTTAAGGCTGGACCAAACAGAGTGCAGCTGCAGAACGGGTGCAGGCTTTATACTATTTTTTAAAATTAAGTACCTAATAAATATGAAATTTTTTAGAAAGTTTGGAACCCTGATTTTCGTACATCTTTTCATACCACACATATGAGCATGAGTGGTATAAAAGTTGTGTTAAATCGCAGGGAAAATGTTCAATTTGACTTAACGATTTTTAATTAATCTTTAGCATATTGCCTTTCTAATTCTAATGCATGTCCGATAGCAGGGCAATACGGGGCGAAGAGGGGTAGTTTTCTAGGGACTAAGAAATACATACCTTCAGATTACTCATTAAATCCTTAGAAGACTTGTCGCCAGTGACAATGATAACGTCAAAGCAAGTCAAGTCGCAGTGTTTCTTATGCCTCATGATCTTACTTGCGGTTGCAGGCGACGTGAGGAGGGAATTGGGCTAGAAAGAAGTAAACGTATTAGTTATTCAGACGCTTCATTAACGCTTAATTTTGGGGATTCATTGAAGGGGAAAATATATAAAACCCATAAGACCTATCGTCATGTACGGATCAGAGTGTTGGGCCACAAAAGGGATGGATGAGAAACGACTGCATGCAGCTAAGATGCGACCTAACTTGAATTGACAAGATAAGCAATGAGTATATAAGTGAGCATCACTATGTCTGAACCAAGCCGGCAATTCGATTTCTAAGGGGCCATAGGTTCAGAGATGAATATTTTCTATGAGAAACGCGATTGTCGAAAAGTGTGTGCGTGTGCCGTATTTTTGATTAAAAAGAATTAACAAAAGTCCTTTTTCAGATTTTTTTTTAATGATTTCATTATATAAAATTATGGGGAATATGTGAGTATAAATACCAAAACTCTGAAACTATTTTAAGTTCTTCTAAAACGAGAAAAATGGTTTTAAAATACAAGAAAATACTTCAACTTTGTGACATGTTTGTGACGATTTTCTATCGAGTGTAGTAATTCCAATCGTATATTCAATTGATGATTTCACTAGATAAATTATCCAAAAATACTAAGGTATAACTTTGGTTTCGATAAATTGTGTAAATCTAGTCGAAAAATGAAAAATAAAAGATACCTTCAAGGTGTTTCGTCCTACCATAATAGATTATCGTGGTATGGGCATGTAATGCGGAGAGACGAGTGTCATAACCATAATGTTACGAGACGATTGTTAAGTATGAATGTGAATGGCTGTGGTAGGAGAGGAAGGCCGAATAAAATATGGATGGATTGTGTGAAGAATGATACATGTAAGACGGCCAAGAGGATGTCATATTGCCCCGACCCTAAATAATGGGAAATTTGCCAGAGAATGATGATGAAATAATGATGCATGTGCCTCCTCGGAGATGGATATCCACAACCGGGAGATCTTAAGTTTCTTCCCTTGAATGGTATTGCCTCCTTGATTGACCATGTATTCAAATGGTAAAGAAAACAAAAAGTATTGGTTCTAGCACAAAAGATCCCACTGGGTCGAAGTGTTGCTGGCTTGCCAGCCCCTTCAACCACAGCCCCCACAACGAGATAAGATATGCAGACTTGGAAGAAATTTAGGTGTACGTAGTACTTATTATCTCTATGGAAATTTATTCAACTGTCAAACAAATCAAACTGCCTATCATTCGCATTTTGCAATCGAGTTGAAAGCGTCGGTGTGGCGCGTTGCGGAGAGGTATGGACACTCAATCATGAGCCTATCAACGGACGCCTACTGAGTCACCGACTGCTCTCAAACTGTGAAGATAAACATCGTGAGGAAACCTGCATAAGCTGAAGAAGAAATTCTAATGCGTATGTGTATTCCACCAATCCGCTTTGAGCACGCGTGGACGGATGCCCATACACCCTTCCTGAGGGTAGGCTTGTGCCCTGCAGAGGGGTGTAAGTGACAACCTAGCAAATACTGAAACGGTGAACTCAGACCATCAAGCTGAACAACTTTCGCTATGGAGCCTACCTCAGGAAAAGCGAAAAAAATTCAGCTGTCCCATACATTTGAGTCGGGTAGGTACAGCAGTTTCCTGAGGTAAGCTCCATAGTGAAAGTTGTTCAGTTTGATGGTCTGAGTTCACCGTTTCAGTATTTGCTAGGCTGTCACTTAAACCCTATATAAGGTCTAACAAAATTAGCTGAAACTATTTGAATGGTATGATCAGACCATCAAACTGAACAACTTTCTCTATGGGACCAATATCGAAATCGCGAAAGAAAAATCTGCTGTCCCATACATTTAGGTCGAGTAGGTTTGTATGGAACAGCTGATTTTTTTCGCGATTTCGATATTAGTCCCATAGAGAAAGTTGTTCAGTTTGATGGTCTGATCATACCCTTAAATTAGTTTCACCTAATTTTGTTAGACCTTATATATGCTGATGATGATCGAGTTGACATTTATCTGATGACCGACGGAGACAACATTAATCTGATGACTGACGGAGAAGACATTAATCTGTTGACCACCCTGGTCAAGGGATCTCCTCAATTTATTGTAGGAAAACATTCGAATCTCATTTAATTTTTATGAGGACTTTATAGTGTCACATATTTTATAGATTTCAAATAAGTACAACATTATATTTGATTAAAAACAAAGGTGGCGAGGATGTTGTATTGTAACTATATTTCATTGTACCTATGTAGTAGGTGACTCTACTCGAATTGCTTCAAGTTGTATTAAAACACACAAGAATTAATGTCGACCACAATAATTTTTGTGTGTTGTTTTTGGTAAATATTTTGTAGAAAAGTCAAACAAGAAATTCGACGAAGGTCACAGGTCGAACGATATAGGCCCTAAAGATGTAGGTAGACGAAAAATTCTTCGTCTATGATGTACGTACAATTTATCGCGCTGCCTTTTCTCGTATCACAACATTACCTATATTATTACCTTATACTTGTTAATAACATCAACAAGATGGCCGATGTCTTCCGCCCTAGATGATTGTAGTTTCGTATCATTCAGTATCGGGCAGTTGATCGCACTGTAATACGATGATATCCATTGTACAGGTGAAAAGTGGGCCACTATTTCCTTTCTCCTGAAAACAAGGAAGGTACGGAGACTGATAAATTTTAAAATCCTAAACAAAGGAAAAAACCTTTTTTTTAGGTGGGTACTATGGGACTACGGAAGCCTTGAATTTATAATAATTTAAAATACTTAATTATCTAGCAGTCATCTGCATCAATTAATCTAGATTAATCATCATCATCTCAGCCGATGGACGTTCACTGCTGGACATAGACCTCCCCCAAGGATCGCCATAACGACCGGTCCTGCGCTGCCCTCATCCAACGGGTTCCCGCCGCCTTCACCAGGTCGTCGGTCCACCGTGTAAGGGGCCTACCCACGCTGCGCTTTCCGATACGCGGTCGCCACTCGAGAACTTTTCGGCTAGATCGGCCATCGGTTCTGCGAGCAATGTGCCCCGCTCACTGCCACTTCAGTTTAGCAATTCTTTAGGCTATGTCAGTTACGCTGGTTCTTCTGCGGATCTAGATTAATATTAAAATAAAATGTTGTCAGTTTTGTTATTTTTAAATGAAATTATTGAATTTTGAAGGTACGACGAATTCAGAATAAATTTAAAGAAAAATCATTTTAAAAAAATCCATGTGGCCTAGGTCTTGTTATTGGGCCTAAACACGTAGCAAACGGCCCCACGGATCCGCCATTTTAGTATGTTCAACTATCTGCCGAACACCCTGTATAACTTCGTCTTCATATTTTAACGGAAATCTGACAAAATATGTAAAGCACAGATAGAGATAGAGAAGCACCTACTTATTGGTTTTTAGATCGAGTCTAAAAAAATCATTGACTTTAATTGGTTAGTATATTGAAAATATACTAACGAAGTCTTCGCTTGTATGGAGCGCGTCAACGGTAATATTCCCTTAAAAAAAGCGACCTGTGTGTTAATCCAGAACATATTCTATCTGTGAGTCAAATTTAATTCAAATCCGTACAGGCGTTTATTTGTGTTTGAGTGACAAGCATTCAAACTCTAACGTTTATAATATAGGTATATCAGCAAGATTCAATCGGGCACTCTGAAAGTTTTTCGAACGAACCAGTTAGTGACAATGCCAATGAAAAATTTATTTCAATTTCTAATAAACAACTCTTTGGCAACCATAGGAGGCTACTTCTAAAATAATTAAAAGTATTCCCAACCTCCTAATTACTTTGACCCACTTATAACTTTCTAAAAACTTTCAGTGTGACCCCACGTATTTAATCTAATCTAAACTATTATATTATATATATAATTATATATTATATTATACCAGATATTATACCAGATTTTAAGTTAGATCATAAGCTATCAAATTAAAAAAGTTTCATCAAAATCGGTTCAGTAGTTTTTGCGTGATGCTCGTTCAAACAAACAAACACACAAGCAAACAGACAAAAAATCCAAAAATTGGTGATATGGAATCACGGACACCTAAAAACCATATCGTAACTTTTTTTTTGTTAATATCTTCAATGTACAGACAAACTTCCTATTACAGTTTTATAATAGTTTAGATTCCCAACCTCCTAATGATCCACTTTTAACTTTCTAAAAACTTTCAGCGTGACCCCACGTATTTAATCTAATCTTAACTATTATATTATATACTATTATATTTGTTGTGGATTTTAGGTGTCTCTGACTCCAAATCAAATCAATTCAATTTTTTTTTCTGTCTGTTTGTTTGTACGAGCATCAGCATTAATTTACCAAACATTGTATTGTCATATATAAATAAATAAATAAAATCACGCAAAACCTAATGAACCGATTTAGATGAAACTTCTGTTTGAAAGCTTATGATTTAACTTGAAATCTGGTAAGTATATAATTTGTGCGAAGTCGCGGGTAAACTCTGATGATCATAACGACGATTATAAAATGTTCATAATTATAAACGTCAAATAACTTACTTTTCCCCAGTACGTTGTGACAAAAATGATAAATTAATCATATTCTCAATCACATCATGGTGTTTGAATGCTGCTAATTTTTTAAATTATCCAAAAATACTAAGGTATAACTTTGGTTTCGATAAATTGTGTAAATCTAGTCGAAAAATGAAAAATAAAAGATACCTTCAAGGTGTTTCGTCCTACCATAATAGATTATCGTGGTATGGGCATGTAATGCGGAGAGACGAGTGTCATAACCATAATGTTACGAGACGATTGTTAAGTATGAATGTGAATGGCTGTGGTAGGAGAGGAAGGCCGAATAAAATATGGATGGATTGTGTGAAGAATGATACATGTAAGACGGCCAAGAGGATGTCATATTGCCCCGACCCTAAATAATGGGAAATTTGCCAGAGAATGATGATGAAATAATGATGCATGTGCCTCCTCGGAGATGGATATCCACAACCGGGAGATCTTAAGTTTCTTCCCTTGAATGGTATTGCCTCCTTGATTGACCATGTATTCAAATGGTAAAGAAAACAAAAAGTATTGGTTCTAGCACAAAAGATCCCACTGGGTCGAAGTGTTGCTGGCTTGCCAGCCCCTTCAACCACAGCCCCCACAACGAGATAAGATATGCAGACTTGGAAGAAATTTAGGTGTACGTAGTACTTATTATCTCTATGGAAATTTATTCAACTGTCAAACAAATCAAACTGCCTATCATTCGCATTTTGCAATCGAGTTGAAAGCGTCGGTGTGGCGCGTTGCGGAGAGGTATGGACACTCAATCATGAGCCTATCAACGGACGCCTACTGAGTCACCGACTGCTCTCAAACTGTGAAGATAAACATCGTGAGGAAACCTGCATAAGCTGAAGAAGAAATTCTAATGCGTATGTGTATTCCACCAATCCGCTTTGAGCACGCGTGGACGGATGCCCATACACCCTTCCTGAGGGTAGGCTTGTGCCCTGCAGAGGGGTGTAAGTGACAACCTAGCAAATACTGAAACGGTGAACTCAGACCATCAAGCTGAACAACTTTCGCTATGGAGCCTACCTCAGGAAAAGCGAAAAAAATTCAGCTGTCCCATACATTTGAGTCGGGTAGGTACAGCAGTTTCCTGAGGTAAGCTCCATAGTGAAAGTTGTTCAGTTTGATGGTCTGAGTTCACCGTTTCAGTATTTGCTAGGCTGTCACTTAAACCCTATATAAGGTCTAACAAAATTAGCTGAAACTATTTGAATGGTATGATCAGACCATCAAACTGAACAACTTTCTCTATGGGACCAATATCGAAATCGCGAAAGAAAAATCTGCTGTCCCATACATTTAGGTCGAGTAGGTTTGTATGGAACAGCTGATTTTTTTCGCGATTTCGATATTAGTCCCATAGAGAAAGTTGTTCAGTTTGATGGTCTGATCATACCCTTAAATTAGTTTCACCTAATTTTGTTAGACCTTATATATGCTGATGATGATCGAGTTGACATTTATCTGATGACCGACGGAGACAACATTAATCTGATGACTGACGGAGAAGACATTAATCTGTTGACCACCCTGGTCAAGGGATCTCCTCAATTTATTGTAGGAAAACATTCGAATCTCATTTAATTTTTATGAGGACTTTATAGTGTCACATATTTTATAGATTTCAAATAAGTACAACATTATATTTGATTAAAAACAAAGGTGGCGAGGATGTTGTATTGTAACTATATTTCATTGTACCTATGTAGTAGGTGACTCTACTCGAATTGCTTCAAGTTGTATTAAAACACACAAGAATTAATGTCGACCACAATAATTTTTGTGTGTTGTTTTTGGTAAATATTTTGTAGAAAAGTCAAACAAGAAATTCGACGAAGGTCACAGGTCGAACGATATAGGCCCTAAAGATGTAGGTAGACGAAAAATTCTTCGTCTATGATGTACGTACAATTTATCGCGCTGCCTTTTCTCGTATCACAACATTACCTATATTATTACCTTATACTTGTTAATAACATCAACAAGATGGCCGATGTCTTCCGCCCTAGATGATTGTAGTTTCGTATCATTCAGTATCGGGCAGTTGATCGCACTGTAATACGATGATATCCATTGTACAGGTGAAAAGTGGGCCACTATTTCCTTTCTCCTGAAAACAAGGAAGGTACGGAGACTGATAAATTTTAAAATCCTAAACAAAGGAAAAAACCTTTTTTTTAGGTGGGTACTATGGGACTACGGAAGCCTTGAATTTATAATAATTTAAAATACTTAATTATCTAGCAGTCATCTGCATCAATTAATCTAGATTAATCATCATCATCTCAGCCGATGGACGTTCACTGCTGGACATAGACCTCCCCCAAGGATCGCCATAACGACCGGTCCTGCGCTGCCCTCATCCAACGGGTTCCCGCCGCCTTCACCAGGTCGTCGGTCCACCGTGTAAGGGGCCTACCCACGCTGCGCTTTCCGATACGCGGTCGCCACTCGAGAACTTTTCGGCTAGATCGGCCATCGGTTCTGCGAGCAATGTGCCCCGCTCACTGCCACTTCAGTTTAGCAATTCTTTAGGCTATGTCAGTTACGCTGGTTCTTCTGCGGATCTAGATTAATATTAAAATAAAATGTTGTCAGTTTTGTTATTTTTAAATGAAATTATTGAATTTTGAAGGTACGACGAATTCAGAATAAATTTAAAGAAAAATCATTTTAAAAAAATCCATGTGGCCTAGGTCTTGTTATTGGGCCTAAACACGTAGCAAACGGCCCCACGGATCCGCCATTTTAGTATGTTCAACTATCTGCCGAACACCCTGTATAACTTCGTCTTCATATTTTAACGGAAATCTGACAAAATATGTAAAGCACAGATAGAGATAGAGAAGCACCTACTTATTGGTTTTTAGATCGAGTCTAAAAAAATCATTGACTTTAATTGGTTAGTATATTGAAAATATACTAACGAAGTCTTCGCTTGTATGGAGCGCGTCAACGGTAATATTCCCTTAAAAAAAGCGACCTGTGTGTTAATCCAGAACATATTCTATCTGTGAGTCAAATTTAATTCAAATCCGTACAGGCGTTTATTTGTGTTTGAGTGACAAGCATTCAAACTCTAACGTTTATAATATAGGTATATCAGCAAGATTCAATCGGGCACTCTGAAAGTTTTTCGAACGAACCAGTTAGTGACAATGCCAATGAAAAATTTATTTCAATTTCTAATAAACAACTCTTTGGCAACCATAGGAGGCTACTTCTAAAATAATTAAAAGTATTCCCAACCTCCTAATTACTTTGACCCACTTATAACTTTCTAAAAACTTTCAGTGTGACCCCACGTATTTAATCTAATCTAAACTATTATATTATATATATAATTATATATTATATTATACCAGATATTATACCAGATTTTAAGTTAGATCATAAGCTATCAAATTAAAAAAGTTTCATCAAAATCGGTTCAGTAGTTTTTGCGTGATGCTCGTTCAAACAAACAAACACACAAGCAAACAGACAAAAAATCCAAAAATTGGTGATATGGAATCACGGACACCTAAAAACCATATCGTAACTTTTTTTTTGTTAATATCTTCAATGTACAGACAAACTTCCTATTACAGTTTTATAATAGTTTAGATTCCCAACCTCCTAATGATCCACTTTTAACTTTCTAAAAACTTTCAGCGTGACCCCACGTATTTAATCTAATCTTAACTATTATATTATATACTATTATATTTGTTGTGGATTTTAGGTGTCTCTGACTCCAAATCAAATCAATTCAATTTTTTTTTCTGTCTGTTTGTTTGTACGAGCATCAGCATTAATTTACCAAACATTGTATTGTCATATATAAATAAATAAATAAAATCACGCAAAACCTAATGAACCGATTTAGATGAAACTTCTGTTTGAAAGCTTATGATTTAACTTGAAATCTGGTAAGTATATAATTTGTGCGAAGTCGCGGGTAAACTCTGATGATCATAACGACGATTATAAAATGTTCATAATTATAAACGTCAAATAACTTACTTTTCCCCAGTACGTTGTGACAAAAATGATAAATTAATCATATTCTCAATCACATCATGGTGTTTGAATGCTGCTAATTTTGGCAGCCCAGTAGTCCCACTAGTGGACACTAGCCAAGCGTATATTTTGTCTGTATCGAAGTCCGCTACTCTGAAAATGCAATGATATCATAATCATTATTAATTGCCCTATTTGTCGGTAGTCTAAATTACATTTTCGGTTGCTACCAAATTGCTACATATAGGTGAACGCGCACAGGAGACGCATCGCAGCGGACGCAGCGGACGGATTTCTTGCTTAGTCCGTCCACTGCACTCGCATTATCCGTCAATGCGGCACCCGCAAAATCCATATTGCTGGCCACGCCCCCGCTGCGCTGCGATGCGGCTCCTGTGCGCGTTGGCCTTAAAGTTTCAAACCATAGAGGTAGGCGTAACTCGTGTTAGCGTTGATGTTGACACGAGTTACGCCTACCTCTATGGTACAAACAGGTTATATATAAATATATATATAATATATATATATATATTGGGCATTCTAAATACAATTTTCGTTTGCTACACGACGGACATGTTTAGTTTTAGCTCCTAGTCCTTTTCCTACTCTTTAGTAGGACGATGACGTGACCAGAATTTGAGAAAGTTATGCTTCGTTAGAGTTCGGTAGTTTAGTCATGTGGAGACATGGATATCAAGAACATTGTATATAGTATGGATATAAACCAAATAGCTAGTTAGTTCTTCCCCTATATTTATAATACTCTTTGGTTAGTTCGTTAGTTAGTCCAGTGTGGAGAGGATGAATGACAGATGTACGAAAGAGATAGTGCGAATTTGAATGGAAGTGTCGATAGAGGACAGAAGACGTACAAATATGGTCGAATCGGTTGCGTCCTATAGAATATTTTTACAATGTTCTTGCTTACGTCTTATCGTCTTGTAACGATGATGGTGTAAACACACCGCGTCACGTTTCACACAGGCCAAGGAGAGGCGTAGCGTACGACGGCTCGGCTCAAGCGCATCGCGGCCGGCTGTTCGGAATAGTAGAGAAGGCGGGCTGCCTTTTCTACTATGCAAAGGGATAGGGGAGCAGCACTCTTCGACCGGCTTTCAATCGGTTCAGAGGTGTGTGGCGAGTCCATCACTGGCCAATTGGCAGTTGTGCGATGGGTCGGCTGGCCTTCCATCTTCCAAAGAGAATGGAATCACTATCGTTTTAAGAGACGGCACTGTCTAACTAGATTCAAAATCCAAAATAGTATAAAGCTAGGGCATTACTCCTTGGAGCCCACACAATCTAGGGCATTTTATACAATTACGATTTTGTTCTGTGTGTCACGGCACTGCCACTTTCCTTTGTTCTTTCCTCACCCTGAAACCTTGCTGCGTAGCGGCTCGGGGTACCCAGAAGTCGGAAAGGATTTCAGCAGAAATCACCGCGTAGCTAAGACTTCTCGCGGCCCGGGAACACCGGGCAGTCAGGTAGGGTTTTCAGAAGGACACCTTCTCCCTGAAGACTTATCGTCTGGAGGTTCGGGGTTCCGAGCAGTCAGATAGGCCTTCAGGCGAGAAAACAACTCTCTCTCTCTCTCTCTCTCTCTCACTCTCTCTTTCTCTCACTATCACTCTCTCGTTCTCTCACTCTCATAACATACACACACACCAACACACAAAAATATACTTTTCTTTTAAATATAATTTAATTTAATTTATCTTTATTGGTTACCAAGATTTTTTAGCGATTTGAAGTTTGTTCTAAAATCTGTTATTTGTAGAATATGACATTTATAGAATCTGTCATTTATAGAATCTGCCTTTTATAAAATCTGTCCTTTGTAGAATCAGACATTTACAGAATCTGTCGTTTATAGAATCTGACATTTCCAGAATCTGTCCTAGGTTCATAGAATCTGACATTTATCGACGATACCCTTTCATTTTGCAATCCTCTAGGTACCCCATCTCCGAGAGAAGGTTACTATTTATGTTAGCGGATTATTCAGGAGCTTGCGCGCTGAAACGGAGCTCCGTTTCAGTTTTATAGAAAGGTAAGGTGCGGAGTACTCGAAACTACCGGAAATGTATGAAGATGTATTATGGATGGGATGTGCAAGGCCAAATAGGTATGTAAGGATCGTGCTCCATCACTCGCGTTTGACAGCTGCGATAAGTTACCTACCTTAAGAGCTTTGTATTTCATGAGATACGATATTTGTATTTCAAGGCGCATTTTAGCGAGTCATTCAAAGTACGATATTCGAAAAAGCGCGCGAATTCGGGAGAGTACGGAATCTGTTCAGGAATATTAGTAACTAATGAATAATCTGCGACTGTATACAAACAGAAAAAAAATACAAAATTGTTCTGTACCACTTTATAAGTAGGTATTAGGTAGGTAGGTACAATAAAGATTACTTACTGATAATCGTCCGTCGATTCCTTTCCACTGTAAATGTCCATGAATTTGGACAAAGTACATTCGCCTTCATCGAAAGTGACTATTTTGATATCAAGGCCCAGGTCCTTGGCTGCGCGAGAGAAGGTTTCAAATGATGCGTGCTGACAGAAAGCTATTTTCGGCTTGGATGTATTGAAAAGCGCCTTTATTTCATCTAAAAATAAGATTTAGAATTTAAGGAACACTACATTATATTCTCGTGGGCGAGTTTTTTGCTGTTTTTACGGGTAAAGGGAAAGCCTATCACCACTAGACGCATCATTCATTACTTCAACTATTAGTAGGATCACACACGATGACGCATTGTTGACGGAGCGGCAGACGTCAGTCCGTCATTTGTCAAGCAAGGAGTTGTATGAAACCGCACGCGTAGAAACACACACGGTGACGGATTGACGCACCGTGTGTGCTTCTACGTGCGGTTTCATGGCAGGCTTTGCTCGAGAAGTTTGCCGGCCACTGTACCTAATTCAAATTAGATTGTACGTCCAACGACTGACGTTAAATTATTATCAGTACATATTCTTTTGAAAATATATCAAGCTCACAAACTTAAGAACTAACAGGAAATATGGCAAAATCAAGAACATGACATAATCGACTTGCATGACACCATACAGGACTGCGACAACATTCATTACCTACCCAAAATGTATCAAACTGCGTCTGCATTCCTGCACGTAGGACTGCAGTGAATGGGCTCTTTCGGATGCCATTTTTTTTGACCGGATGGCATCATTCGATTTCAAAATATGTAGTTAGTAATAGTATCGGAACATTTATAAAAATTTACCGTATTTAAACGAAGGATCAACTCCAGCTATAGGCAGGCCCTCCATAAGCGCAGCGAAGTACGGTATATGGAGATGCAAGTGGAGCGATCCGGCTAGGATCAGGACGTCGCCAGGTTTGAGGCCCAGGCGCCTGAAGCACCTGGCCAGAGCGATGCTTCGGGCCAGGACAGAAGCGTTGGTTTCCTGCTCGTCTGTTGCTCCATCTATCTGTAAAGAGAGACTGCTATCATCATCATCTTCCCGCCCTTTTCGCATTACTTGGTATCGGTGTAATATGTCTTCTTCTTCCATTCATCTCTTTTAGCCTTTAAGTTTACTCCCTGTCAATGTACAGTAATTATCAGGGCCAGCCCAAATATATTAGCTAGATTTTAAATTGGTGTCCATCATCAAAACCGCGTGTTTTATTACATAAGTAAATTCTAATATCTTAATTTTTATTGATTTCCCTAAACGGCAATGACAGTAAATCTCGCACATATTTCCGAATCGAGCGAGATAAAAGGTTTGAAACGGCGACTTTCAAACCTTTTATAACTTAACTTGACTTTCCGCGTACAAAGTGAATCATCACTCGTAAGCGGAAACTCAAGATCGGCTTTTGTTGTAGAGTCAATCAAACAATTTTTATTTCTAAATCATATCGTATACCTTAGAAAAAGTATATGTCTAGAAAGAGCCTTATGCCTCTACCGTAGAAAACAAAAGGGGCCAACTTTCTTAGGTTGGTGAGCGTGAGGCGCCATACTAATTATGTATGTGTGCGTGTATATGGATAGGGTTTAGACGCCAATACTGGTTACAATTTTTTTCACGTTTTTGTAGCTTCGACTGTCAATCTTGACATATAACTTATCCAAGTCGTACAGTGTCACCAACTTATCTGTAGAATGAGCGATGGCGCCACTTTCTGTATCAAAGAATGATTTCATTTTGAGAATAATTTCTCGTACACCACTTTCGGCATGATTTTCACAAAAAATACTCAAAAATATTTAGAAAAACGAACTCAATTGAACAGCACAGACTACATTGACTGACAGCAACAAAATGGCGTTTTCAAAAGTAGTTCCGCTTTTGGCCATTCTACAGACAAGTTGGTGGCACTGTATACCTAGAAGGTTCCAAAATGTTGTAAAATGTTAGTACTTCATGATATATGACGCATTGAAGAATCCTTTTTTTCACATAGCCTCATAAGCGTGCAACAATAATAAGGCTCGCACGATTTGCTTTAACGGTAATTTCAGGATGGAATAACGATTTTCTCGTTTTGAGTGTACGATATTACTAAATAAGATTCTTTGCGTTCATAATAATAAAACAATAATACATTATACTATCCTATCTAGATATTAGTACTGCATATTAAAAAAAAATTACCTATATATTAAACCCCCTTTCAAGCGGAGGAGTAGGTATGCCACATTGGCTCTTAGACCACTTCTGCCCATTGTCTTTTTGATATACTTACTTTTTACAGAATTAATGAATATGAAAACAATCTTTTGACCTTCTGAACTTCTTCTTTTTAATCAATGAAAAATTATTAAATAAAAGGTAAGCACTCACTGTACATATTCCATCCGGATCATTTCTAGTCATGCAGTCCATGAACACACGACCGAGATGATAATTTCTCTCACTGGTTAACTTTTCTTTAATCATCTTCATTACCGACGACATTTTCATGTAGTTTTCCAGTAAATTATCAAATATTAACAGAAACTTTTATACTCGTTTTGTTTAGCAAATTACCGATGTACCGTAAACAATAAGTAATAAACGCTTTCATCAACTAAAAACACGTTTTGGCGTAGGATGAGTTACAACACTATTTCTATGAACGTTGAAAAAAAGACAGTTCTATAAATAAACAGATATGCTGGCGCGCCGTACACGCAAGCTAGTTAAACTCAAATTAAACAAATATCATGTGATAGCGCTAAGAAAATATAATTAAAGATAAGCGTAACTCAAAGTCATCACAGAGAACTTCTATCTAACAGATAGGTAGAGTACCGGTCATCGAGCGATCCGCGTTGTGCAAAAAAACAAATAATATAAATAACAGATCGTGTTAGGGTGAACACACCTCATACGCGCCGCCGGCGGAATTGATGTGAGATGACTAAGATCCCCGCATCTCACGCAGCGGATGCATCTGTCAGAGAAAGAATTATCTCATGTTCCCCGATGACGTTATCGGATGGAATTGGGAACAACCGACCGGCTCGTTACGTGGAATTTGCACGAGACGAGCTAATCGACTGGTTAGTTTAACTCGTTTCAACGACTCGGGGCGTTGACACGAGTTACGCCTACCTCTATGGTTTGACATAAAACGTAACGACACGATCACGCTGCAATAGAGTAAAGTAAAGTAAATAAAATCTGTCAAGTACGAGTCGGGCTACTCGCGCACCGAGGGTTCCTTACCACACCACCACACAACATAATCAACATAGAGAAAAAAAAATTTCCGAGACCGACTCGCACTTGGTCGGTTTTATTATTTGTTGTTATACTGTAGAGTTTGTTCAATAATATCCGCTTTTATTTTTCTTAAAGTTAACAGAAAGATCTCTGATGATTCAAAATCATAACTATAAAATTGTTTCCATGAAGAGAAGTGTTACGGCAAATAAAACATGTGTATCAAGAATCAACTTTATTAAAAATCACTAGAGTATACATTCGACTTCGTAAATACAATACAATTATATATTAAACATTGATTAAACAAAATAGGATCATCAAAATCGATTATTGCGTGATGCTCGAACAAACAAACAAACAGACAGACAAAAATTCTAAAAAATGTTGATTTGAAGTCAGGGACACTTAAAAACTACGTTAAATCGTATTTTTTATTGTAAATATCTTTAATGCACAGACACACTTCTGTTACAGCTTTATAATAGTTTAGATTCATTTAGGTGGTCTCTTCATCACTCTCTGTTGGCTGTCAGCACCATCTTCTGTAGTACCGAGCGATGCACTTTTCCGGTGGAAGTCATAGGCATTTCGTCCAAGAACACGACACCACCGAGCAACTGTTTGTGTACCGAAAGGTTTTCTGCAAAAATTAACACCCAATACGGATAAGGACAATTGCATTAGACCTTTAGCTTTAGGACCATTAGGCCGGTTTCAGTGCTCGACGGACAGTCAGCACAACCATATGCACTGACACAGTACAAACTAATTCACGGTGTGCAACTTGTCAGTACTATGTAGAACTACAGGGTGTTAGGGTAAACAGTTACATCACTTTAAGGGGCGATTGTGCCTATGATACTGAATAACTTTCTCAAAGAAACCTATAGGAAATTCGCAAAAAAAAATTTCATCTTGTCATACAAAAGTTCGATCACCTGATCGCATTTAGTATGGAAAGTACAAAATTGTTTTTTAATAGGTTTCGCAGGGAAATTTATTCAGTATCATGGGTACAATCACCCTATAGAGTAATGCAACTGTTTACCCTAACACCCTGTATAATCCTGTTACCTATTCTGTGTCAGTACAGCACTAATCGAACCTAACGAACATAGAGCTAGAGCCGGAACCAGAACATTCTTTCCAGAGTTGTAAAAAAATACAAAGAACACCTAGAATACTTTGAGGAACCGCCTAGAGGAGCGAGCGCTTTCGGATGCGAAAGAATGCTCTGTAATGCAACTGTTCTGGGGCTTTTTCGGCGTTCACATCAAACGAGCGAGTACCTATTGTATCAAAATGGACAACATTTCATTTTAGGAAAGGTAGTAAAATTCGAACCATTTGGAGATTATGTCCTAGCTAATTAATATAACAATTAAAATGAACTAATTTATTTATCCATTATTTCTCGAGTTATATGAAAAATAAGTACTAAAAAATGTATTGTACGACCGAATGGGCTGCATTTCCTTTTTCATTTTCCTATTATATCTGACCCTAATCATCGTTTGACATTTCTGTTACGTAAATAAATGGCAATTTTTGTTGTGGCTTATTGCCTATGTACCCATTCGCGCAATAAATACCATTTTCATTTCTTATTTATGAGCTCTTTTGAATCGGCCATTGTTGGACGACTGATTGTGTATCTTGTTCTGTTATAAAACTTATAAATAAGAGGTCAATGCCTATGATCCACGATATAATAATCAACTATCATCATCAGCTGATTTCAGCTCCAGTCAAGGTAACGATGGCCATAATACCGACCAATTTCAGACTATTTTTAAACGCATTTAATAAATAAATTACCAATATTGAAAACTGTACGCCCGACCACACTTTCTCGCAATGCGCTTGCTTGATTTCTGCCACTCGCACCAGACAGCAACGTCGCTTACGTCGCACGCCATACGAAGTAATAACAAACGCCGTTGCAGGTTTCACTTTAGGTACATTTTTGCGTGTACCGTCTGACAGTAGTTAACTTAAGATGGTGGCAGAGGGGACAATTTTATTCAAAACTTTGACGCACAATACGCGTAGACGGTATTCATATAAGTAACTTTGTATATATGGAAAAATAGTTTAGAAAATCTACGAAAATCTTACGAAGATATAAAGCTTTGAAATTTTTCATACAAAAGTTTAAAAGCTATATATCTTCGTAATTATATTATACATTGCAAATGTTATTTGTGACGCGGCAACTATATTTTCTAAACTATTTTTCCATATATAAAATATTACTCTTATTAATTCGGTCTACGCGTATTGTGCGTCAAACTTCTGTATGGACTGAAACCACCTTAAGCGTGATAATTTTTAAGGAAATTATATATCTGTTATGCCGGCCACGTGTAAACTCACCAGCGACGAGCTGCTTGAGCTCGTGGGCGGTGACGTCACAGCCCGGCCGCCGCACGACACAAGCTACCGGCAGCTGGCCGTCTTCAGGGTGCGGGACGCTGGTCACACACACCTCCTGCACTCCGTCCAGTGTCAGGATCAGGTTTTCTATTTCTGGTGGCGATACCTGGACACATAATAAAAATAATATTAGTCCTTTTGAAAGGAAAACGTCCAATTCCGTTTCGCCTCAAAATTCGAAAAGAAAAGGTAAATTGGAATTTGAATATTCCAACCACAAGACAAAATAATGTACTTTTAGGAAGCGAAATAAACTATTTTTATTAATTTTATTTTATTTATAAGAAATGCTACAATAGAAAAGGATAATTAAAAATACAAATCGTTTATTGCAACCACAGGAACCATACCTCTTTTGGATTTCCATTTCCTTGGGAAGTATGATATTCGTATTCTATTTTGTGAAGAATTAGCTATCATACTATTTGTATGTGTTCTTTGATGATACTCATTCGATAGTTGTGAAACGATTTGAAACGAATACATTTCGTCACGTGTGGGCAAAGACTTTTCAATAGAAATAGGCGCGAGTATTTGAGTAGCTAAACATGTCTGAAACAACAATTTAGTCGAGAAGTTTAGCGAGTGCCTTAATTTGCATAATTGACTCCCACTCTACTAAAATACTCACGTAGCGCAGTCTGAACTAGGCTTAAAATCTTGAAATCGCGAAAAAAATCAACAGGCATTTAGGTCGAGCAGATATTGTATAGCAGTTTGTATGGAAAGAAAATATACTATGTTATACGACTATACGACTTAGAACCGGGGCTGATAAAAAACGAAATTCCGTCCTAGTTTGAAAATTTACCTTAGTAGGTAAGTAAAAAGAAAAATATTTTTAACACAATCTAAAAACCAATATCTGTGCTTTTCATTTGTCAGACTTCCTTTTATATGTATCATCATCATCATCATATCAGCCATTAAAAGTCCACTGCTGGACATAAGCCTCCCCCAAAATGGGGGGATTTGCCATAATCGCCACGCTTGGCAGGTGGGTTGGCGATCGCAGTTGGATATTATATTTAGATCTAAAGTTATCGTGGCTCAAAGTTATACTCCATACTCCATACAAATCCTAAATTAATCCTAGCATTGAAACAATATATGGATCAGATGGTTATTTTAAATTAGTTGGCGAAACTGCGCCAGGGCACTTGGACTTGCTAATAATAACAGATTGCAATGTTTATAATTGGTATTGATGATTACGAAAATTATTATTACCATACGCAGTAGGCGGGACGCGGGCGGACATTGACCTCAGAATCATATGATCGGGCGGCGACCACGCAATAAATTGTACTTAGTAACAGATACCAAATGCGTTTGCTAAGTTTCGCCAACTAATTAGATTTAGGGCCTGTTTCACCTCTTTTGGATAAGTTCTTGTTAGCTTATCCGACAGCTCATTTGACATATTGTGTATGAAGAATATATATTAGGTGAAACTCTTTTAAGGGGATGATCAGACCATCAAACTGAACAACTTTCTCTCTGGGACCAATATTAAAATCGCGAGAAAAAAATCTGCTGTCCCATACATTTAGGTCGAGTACGTATGTATGGAACAGCTGATTTCTCTTCGCGATTTCGATATTGGTCCCATAAAGAAAGTTGTTTAGTTTGATGGTCTGATTATCCCTTTAAAATAGTTTCAGCTAGTTTTGTTAGACCTTATATATTTAAAAGGAAATCTGAGAAGTGCAAAGCACAGACATTGGTTTCTAGATCGTGTTTAAAAAATTTCACTGACTTTTGGCATTGGTTAATAAAAATAGTACGGAACTTCGTTTGTACGCAGCACCCTCGAGAGCTTTTAGAACAAACTTCTCTTAACCAATACCTACGTGAAAATCCCTATATTTGATGAGCAATTTCATTCTCTCAACGAAGAAATAGTTGTTTTTCTCATCTCTGTAAAGTAAGTCGCCAGTTTTGTACCAGCCGTCTTCTGAGAAAGCCTTCGCCGTCTCCTCAGAATCTTTATAATATTCCTAAAAAGAAAAACCGTTATACAGGCTGTAATCTTAAATGCTTCACATAATTATGTAAGGGCCTTCAGAACATAAAACTGAATAACTTTCACTATGGATCCAATATCAAAATCGAGAAATAATGTGTGTTGCTCCTATAAATAACTTGGACAAATTAGTGGACTTGGTCAAGTTTTCCAAATTCATGAATTTCATGATGTCCGATTTGTTCTTGTTGACCGAATAGTTCATATTGCCTATTAGAAGACAAGTTAATTAAAAACTGGCCAAGAGCGTGTCGGACTCGCCCAAGATAAGGATCCGTATTCATTACATGAAAAGCTTTAAATGATATCGCTTAAACAACATAAGAAATTTTCAAAAGCAAACAATAGTGCGATTTAATTTCGTTCAGCGCCATCGTTTTGTTCCATTGGACATGACCTATTCAAGGATTTATTCAAAAAATCTTTTTTTTTTCCAACAAATACAATTTAATACTTTATGACTCTTTCATTTCATTTTTAGGGTTACTGTTATTATTATCTGTCAATCTAATGCCAAATTTCGATTCAATAGGTGCAAAAATAAGCGAGTAATGGAGGTGGGGTATACAGAGAGACAGATAGACAGAATGGAAGAAAGTATAAGGGTTCCTTGTTTGACTGCGGAACCCAAAAAAGCGCCTTCTATTCAAAAACCCTGCACCCTGCATTACATACCGTAAAGCACATTCCTTTGTACCATAGCTCGCCGGTGACATTCGGCTCCTTGATCACCACTCCCGATTCTGGATCCACTAGCTGTGAAGTGAAACATAAAATCTCATGTCAAACGCAGTCTCTTTGAACTTGGTGTAATGAACAGGGCGTACAATTTAATATGTTACCTACATAGCTAAGGGGATGCTTCAGACCATCAAACTGAATAAAATACATCATCGGATTTGGTCCAAAATGTGGAACTGCCGGCCAAAAAGAAATAATGCGATATTCTGTTAGGATTTTTCAGTCTAAACATGTATTATTATATTTATTATAGCACCAAAGCAAAGGTCTATTGTCCTTGGTTTTATATGGGTTCGACAAAGCTGCCTTTTCATACATTTTCGATGAAATTAGCTAATGCTATATTCTGTTAGAATTAGTCCGTCGCAGCTTTTATAAAATCTTACGTATCTTTGGCGCTATCACGAAAAATCACGTAATTAATGGACGCCCCCTAAGCGCCTATATAACACCTTTCTTTGAAATAAAACAAGATTTATTTGTTAGAATATGACGTGTCTTTGCATGAAAACAACACACTAGGCTAAAATAAATAAAAATATAAGGAAAAATGCTTTTTAGGGTTCCGTACCCAAAGGGGACCCTATTACTAAGCCTTGTCCGTCAGTCCGTCCGTCCGTCCGACCGTCCTACCTATTTTGGGCTGTAACTTTTGAACCGTAATAGAGCTAGATAGTTGAAATTTTCACAGAATATGCGTTATTGCAGCGGATTTGTTAAAAAAATGTCAAAAAGTTAAAAATTTATGGGGGTTCTCAACAAGAAAATAGTTTTTATCATCGTTTTTTCTTTACGCTCTATGGTTACATACAAGCGTCAAACTTGGTGTGATTATAGAGCAAACTCTACAGTATAACAACAAATAATAAAAACCGGCCAAGTGTGAGTCGGTCTCTCTAAAGGTCTCGGAGATAAATGTTTTTTTTTCTATGTTAATATAAATAAATAACGCTCACAGGCACATACACTGTAATGATCCCAAGCAAGCACTATAGGCTGTGTTCTGTGGTGGTGTGGTACGGAACCCTCGGGGAGCGAGTAGCCCGACTCGCACTTGACCGGTTTTGTGTTAATATTACCTGTAGGGCTATATGAGGCAAAGGAACGCCGCAGCTGCCGATAGGAGACATCGGATGGGGAACTAATAAGGGACCTACTGTCTCCGTTTGCCCGTAGCCCTCGAGAGCAAATGCACGTGGATTCATTCTGGACTGAAAATATAAATTAAACATTTTATATATTTAACAAATCAACCGATTTATGAAATGCTCCTCCATGCCACATCTAGTTGCCTGCATGCCACGTACAAAACTCACCTAACTCATTGTGCATCTTTTGTTGCGCCAGGTGACACGTCTAATTTCGTAATATTTTTTTCAACACACTTGCTCATAAAATGGCCCTTATTTCACCGCAATTAGGCACATAATGACACCTATAATCAAACTGTGACTTTTTCATTACTATTATTCACAAGTGAGTTATAGGTTTTTTATAGTAGGTATCTAAACTTCTTGGTTGAGTTCTTGAGTTGCTTTGTTCTTAAAAAAGTTTCGATACAAAAAAGATCATATTCAATAGTACAAATAAATTCTCTAAATAAACTTTTTATTTACTAAATAAAATGATTTTTTATTATTATTTTCTTCACAAGTGTGTTGAAAAACGTCGTATGATACACGTGTTTATTGATGATTACCGTCCTCGGCTCTCTTAAGACCCTCGCCTACGGCTCGGGTCTCAATAGCGCCTCAGCGGTAATCACCAACATTACACACTTGTACCATAATGTACTATTACTTACCTGCATTATTGTCGACTATTGATTAAGTAACATAACACTTTGCTTTGTACGCTTAAAAATTAAAACATTGTAATATTATTTTATTAGTAATAGTTAGTTATATTGTCATGTATATTCTTAATGAGAAATAAAGATCTTAAACCTAAACATTAAAAAGAAAAGAAAAATAACTCAGTAAAATTAAACAAAAAAAAATGTAATTCCCGGTAAGTAATTCCCGGAGTATTGGAACGAAAGTAAAAGGTCCAAGGGGGGGGAGAGAGGTCATATGGATGGAAATTTCAAACGCCAAAGCAGCTTGGTCCAGGTTTAATTTGTTCTTGCAAAATAAGCTATAAACAATAGTTTGACTTTTTTCAGTTTTTCGCTTAGTCATAGTCATTATTATGACTATGACTAAGCGAAAAACTGAAAAAAGTCACCCTCTAAAACCCTTAATCCTAGAGCAGCCGCCCCCCATATGGACGGGCTAATTGTTTTCGTGCATTTTTCAACGCCGAAGCGACTTAACGGGATAGAGAAAGATTTAAATAGGAGCGCTGTACGAAATTCAATACAAAAATGGTGACGTAACTAGAGTAGTAAAGTACACTGAAAACTCATGGTAGGCCTAATTATTTTAAGTATTTTCTTAGGGACTAAGCAAT
Source organism: Agonopterix arenella (assembly GCA_927399405.1). Lineage (NCBI taxonomy): Eukaryota > Metazoa > Arthropoda > Insecta > Lepidoptera > Depressariidae > Agonopterix > Agonopterix arenella. Next base: position 9,902,739 of record OV656710.1, read on the forward strand.
ACATACCTTCAGATTACTCATTAAATCCTTGGGAGACTTGTCACCAGTTACAATAATAAAGTCAAAGCAAGTCAAGTCGCAGTGTTTCTCATGCCTCAGGATCCTACTCGCGGTTGCAGGCGACGTGACGAGGCCACCGGGCTAAAAAGTATCAATTTAAATAATTAACTACGTGTTATTTATTCAGACTTGAAAGAAAATTCAATACTTACTATTTTTTAAACGAATTAATTAAACTTCGAAGGTGTCTAACAAAGACATGTGTCTAACTAACATTCGAATTTTAACCCACTTCCTGTCAATCTATTAGGTTGAAAGAAGGGTTGCGAATTTAACCCCTTTTTTTACCAAAACTAAGTCGTTACTTACCTATAAGTTTTTTGTTTTTGTTTTGGAGATGACTATTACAGCTCTGCTCAGGGAGCAACTACTGCTTTTTACTGCGGACTATTGGAGGGACCACGAAGGGTCTACCGAGCCAAATGAATGAACTTAAGCAACCGACCTAGGGGCACCCAGAGGGGTACGGACCACGAGGCAACTAGATTTTCTAAACTATTTTTCCATATATAATATAATAGTAAGTACTTAAGGTGGTTTCAGTCCATACAAAAGTTTGTCGCACAATACGCATAGACGGAATTAATAAAAGTAATATTTAATACGAGCGTTAACCCGCGACTTCGTCCGCACAAATTATATACCAGATTTTAAGTCAGATCATAAGCTATCAAATAAAAAAAGTTTCATCAAAATCGGTTCAGTAGTTTTTGCGTGATACTCGTTCAAACATTAATATCTTCAATGTACAGATAAACTTCCTGTTACAGTTTTATAATAGTTTAGATATGGAACAATAGTTTAGAAAATCTAGTTGCCGCGTCACAAATAACATTTGCAATTTATAATATAATAGATTAAAGCTTTTAAAGTTTTGTATGAAAAATTTCAAAGCTTTATATCTTCGTAATTATTTTATAAATTGCAAATGTTATTTATGACGCGGCATCTAGATTTTCTAAACTATTTTTCCATATATACAAAGTTACTTATATTTATGAGGATGAGAGGATGAGTGATACCAGATGTACGAAAGAGATATATGTTGCTAATGTGAGTGAAAGCGTCGTTGCGTCCTACAAAAAGGGGACGTGCGGAGTACTCGAAACCGACGGGCATGTATGAAGAGATGTATGGATGTGCATGAGGCAAAAGAAGTATGTAAGGATCGTAGTAAGTGGCGCGCCCTGGTCTCTGCCTACCCCACTGGGAAAGAGGCGTGACGTTATAGATAGATAGATAGATAGACTTATATTTATACCGTCTACCTAAATTGAACCCTCTGCAACCACCTTAACTTATACTTTATGGTCAACATACCTAAAGATGTAGGTACATTTTATCGCCGCCTTTTCTCGTATCACAGCAGTATAATTATTACCTTATACTTGTTAATAACATCAACAAGATGGCCGATGTCTTCCGACCTAGATGATTGTAGTTTCGTATCATTCTGTATCGGGCCGTGGATTGCACTGTAATACGAAGATATCCACTGTATGGATGAAAAGTGAGCCACTATCTTCTTGCTCCTGAAAATAAGGACGAGATTTCCTTAGGACTTTGATAAATTAAAACAAAGGAAAAAAAACCTTTCGTAAGGTGGAGTCTTGTAATTGCAACTATCTGGTAATTGCAACTATGGAGCACTTGCACTTATAAGAATCACAATTACTTCGCGAAAAAAGATCAGCTGTTCCATACAAACCTACTCCACCTAAATTTATGGGACGGCAGATTTTTTTTTCGCGATTTCGATATTGGTCCTATAGAGAAAGTTGTTCAGTTTGATGGTCTGATCATCCCCTTAAAATAGTTTCAGCCAATTTTGTTAGACCTTATATACAGGGTGAAATTGATATCATTAGCATCCTTTTAAACTAAGAGTCTACCCATTGAATTGAACAACTTTCACTATGAGAACAAACCGATCGGAGAAAAACAAAATCTGCTGTTGCCTACATTTGAATCGAGTTGGCATTGCAGTTTAGTATGGAACATCTGATTATTTTTTCGCTCCGATCGGTTTGCTCCCATAGTGAAAGTTGTTCAGTTTGATGGGTAGACTCTTAGTTTAAAAGGATGCTAATGATATCAATTTCTCCCTGTATATACAGGGTGTAAGTGACAGCCTAGCAAATACTTAAACGGTGAACTCAGACCATCAAACTGAACAACTTTCACTATGGAGCCTACCTCAGGAAACGCGAAAATAAATCTGCTGTCCAATACAACACTGCTGTACCTACCCGATTAAAAAGTATGGGACAGCACATTTGAGTATAGGTAGGCTGCAAAGTGAAAGTTGTTCAGTTTGATGGTTCACCGTTTCAGTATTTGCTAGGCTGTCACTTACATCCTGTATAGGTTATTGTACCTAAATAAAATCACACGTTCATAACTATAATCATCAAATTACTTACTTTTCGTCAGTACTTTGTGACAAATTAGATAATTGAATAATATTTTCAATCACAACATGGTGTTTGAATGCTGCTAATTTTGGTAGCCCAGTAGTCCCACTAGTGGATACTAGCCAAGCGTATATTTTGTCTGTATCGAAGTCCGCTACTCTGAAAATACAATGACATCATAATCATCATATCTATTTATTAGTGTTAAATACTGTTTTATTTGTTAAATGTGCACACTATGCCTGCCTCACTTAATATGCTCTCTCTCTTTCACGGGTTTGCTGGAAGAAATCTCTTTAGAGATAAGCTCGCCCTTTGTAATTGTCTATTATGCTGTTTTCATTTATATTTCCGTGTGTACAATAAAGTGTTAAAATAAAATAAATAAAATTATTCATTCCCCTATTTATGTCAATGGGTGGAAAGATGCCGATGCCGTGACTTGACAAGAATTGAGAAAGGTATGCTTCTTTGGTTTGGTCATGTAGAGAGGATGAATTATAGCAGGAGTGCGATTATTGAATCTCATACTTAGAACTCACCAGTTGAAAATATATGGAGATAAGCATCTTTCTACTGCTGATTTGACAAATTTTATAATTTGCTAATTGAAAAATCGCACTCCTGAAGTATGATTTTTGAAAGTCAAATTAGCAGTATATCTCCATAGTGATTTTGACATTTTCAAATGCTGAGCTGAGCGAATGAGATTCAAAAATCGCACTCCAGATGTACGAATACGAAAGAGATCTATTGTGCGAATTTGAATGGAAGTGTCGATAGACGAAGACGTACAAACGTCTGTAGGTTACCAGGTTTACACTGTAGTAAACTACAGTAAAACACTACTGTAGTAGCATAGCATAGCATATGCTCACGACTATATTTCCCCGAGGGGGTAGTCAGAGATATTCTGAAACCTCAGAACATCCACGTTTCACTAGTAGTACCGAAACTCTGTCCAATGTGACAGGGAGTGAACCCGTCGCCACTTGTAATGGAAAGTAGGTACAATACATGTCTCGAAATTGAAGCATGCAGGCTTCCTCACGATGTTTTCCTTCACCGAAAAAGCCAGTGGTGTTACAAATCGTACATAAATTCCGAAAAACTCATTGGTACGAGTCGGCCTGGACGGGGATCGAACCATCGCCTCCTGCACTGCAGGCAAGGTTACTCGCCACTGGACCACCACGGCTTTTACAGTTTTTGTATTGGATTTCGTACAGCACTCTTAGTGGTTACGTTGAAAACGAATTCTGTCATACAAAATTGGTGCCAGAACTACTGTAGTAACGTATAGTGAAAACTCATGGTAGGTACTTAACTATGGCCTGAGCAAATCGGTTACGTCTTATAGAAAGGTGAGTCGGGACATTGATCTCGGAATACTCGAAACCAGCGAGCATGTACGAAGAAGTGTATGGACGGGATGTGAATGTGGCGAAAGAGGTATGTAAAGATCGTGCTCCATCACTCGCGTTTGTCAGCTGCGATAAGTACCTACGGCACCGCGTATCTCATGAGATACAGTGGAGCATTCACATAAAGGCGCATTTTATATTTCCTGAAGCGCAAAGTTCGAAATTAGAAAAAGCGTGCGAATTCGGAAGTGTGCGGTCACAGTAGAACAGTACGACCAGGAAAATAATTCCGCTCGTCAATCTTCGTTTGCGCAGAGCAGGACCGAAACCCGAAGTCATTTAGTAATCAAAGGCTGCAAAGTCGGATAGCAGCGGAAAGGGCGCGAAAACAAATTAGTCAATAGCGTAAACGGATTGAAGGTGGCACATCCTGATTGGTCAATATTATTTCGCGCGGTATTAAAATTTGTCGACTGCGCAGGTACATCGGAAAGACTTATAAACCTGGTACTACTGTAACTAATTAATAATCTGCGAACAGAAAAAATTTCAAAATTATATCACTTTATACAGGGTGTAAAATTTTATGCGTTACCAACTTAAGGCGTGCTTCAGAGTTCAGTCCATCACATCAAACTGAAGAACTTTCATGGGTTCAACATCGAAACCGCGAAAAAAATCAGCTGTTCCATAAAACATGTCAATTGCTGCTCGACCCAAATGTATGGGACAGCTTTTTTTTTACGATTTCGGTGTTGGTCCCATAAAGAAAGTTGTTCAGTTTGATCATTTGATGGTCTGAAACTCCCCGTTTGATATGTAAATGAATTTGCATTGAATTTGTGGGGACTTGCTACTGATGTCAGCAATCACAAGTTATAGCAAAGATGCTAACAAATGGCGATACCGTCGCTCTCGGAAATATGCTCCATACATAGACAACGTTCACCGTGAATACGTAACTCGTAACCTACTACAAATAAGGTTCACAATCGAATGCAAGACATACATCGCGCAAGAGAAATTATCACAGAGTTTCGATACATATACAAGGTCCAACTAAGAACTGTTGGACCACGGCCGGTCCCCAGGCTTCACACATAGCCTAGTGGAAGATCTTCCCTTTTCAATGGAGGAACATTCCAAGTAGGTAGTACCTCCATAAATTTTAAATCCTGTATATGATTTAGTATTAAGTAAGTACTATAAAGATTAGGAACTTACTGATAATCGTCCGTTGACTCATTTCCACTGTAAATGTCCATGAATTTGAACAAAGTACATTCCCCTTCATCGAAAGTGACTATTTTGATATCAAGGCCCAGGTCCTTGGCTGCACGAGAGAAGGTTTCAAATGATGCGTTCTGACAGAAAGCTATTTTCGGCTTAGATGTTTTGAAAAGCGCCTTTACTTCATCTAAAAATAATATTTAGAATTTAATTTTATTCTGGTGGGCTAGAGTTTATTTTCCGGAAAATTAAAAATTAAAGTTATTCAGCGCGATGAGCATTACCTTAACATCTTTTGAACCGTAATAGCTATATAGTTGAAATTTTCACAAAACCAGCGTTAATATGAGCCCTCTTATGAGCCATTCATTGAGTGGACTACCTTGCCTTATTCAAATTACATTGATTTGACGTCCAACGATTGACGTTAAATTATTGTCAGAACATTTTCCTTTCAAATATATCAAGCTCACAAGAGACATTCGGAGCGCGCTCCATACAAACGAAAAGTCTAGTTATAATTTCAATACTAACCAATTAATACTTTTAGTATATTACACACCGAGGGCAGGAAAGTAAGAAAGGTCTCAGATCTCATGTAATTGTTGTCCGAGGCGAAGCAGAGGTCAACAAACATGTTATCTGAGGCTTTTTTATTTACTGCCCGAGGTTAGTATACTATTTTTCTCCTCGACGGAGGCGTAAAGCGGCAATTTCATTTAGCGCACCAAACCTTCATTATTTTATAAGGGTGTCTGATCGTCACGGGCTCTTGGATCATTCATAGTTTATGATATATCAAGGTTTATGTTCTAGGTGACTCGGAGTCATTGCACTCGAGTGTATAGGTAGTATCGGAACATTCGGAAAATTTACCGTATTTTAGCGAAGGATCAACAGCAGCTATAGGCAGTCCCTCCATCAGCGCAGCGAAGTACGGTATATGGATATGCAAGTGGAGCGATCCGGCTAGGACCAGGACGTCGCCAGGTTTGAGACCCAGGCGCCTGAAGCACCTGGCCAGAGCGATGCTTCGGGCAAGGACAGAGGCATTGGTTTCTTGCTCGTCTGTTGCTCCATCTATCTGTAAAGGGAGACTGCTATCATTATTATCTTCCCACCCTTAAGGTATGCGCGCACAGGAGCCGCAACGCAGCGGACGCAGCGGGGGCGTGGTCAGCAATACGGATTTTGCGAGTGAGGTGCGCGCACTGCATCCGGATTTCTGCGTCGGTATTTTTGCGTGTGGTGCCCACTTAGGGTATTTTTACCATAATTTAGGGTAAAAAACGATGCCGCGGGGAAATTTTTTATATTGATGTATCCAATTAGTTTTCCTTTGAGAATAAGTTAAAATCATACATACCAGTGTGGGCATTAATCGATTAATTATTTAATCATTTAATTAATATAAGTAGGATATTTTGTCGAATGTATTTCTATGTTACCAAATATATTTAATTAATGTCAATCATATTACATTAATAATATCACTTAAATTAATAATAGGTACATTCTTTTATTATTTGTGTTCAAAAAACGAATAATTACATGCACCAATGTTATGATCTGCAAAATATCCTAGACGTGAAAAAAATACCCTATAAAACTAGGGAAAAATATCCTAAGATGGGAACACTGACGGCACGTTCGCCACGGAAGACGTCATCAGCATTCCTTGCTCAAAAATACCGACGCCCCTCCCGCATTGACGGATAATGCGAGTGCAGTGCGCGCACTTCCATAGAAATCCATATAAAGCAAGAAATCCGTCCGCTGCGTTGCGGCTCCTGTGCGCACGTACCTTTATCCCATACGAAAATCATCACTTGTACGCGGAAAGTTCAGATCGGCGACTTTTTGCTCTTGGACCACTTCTGCCCACTGTCCTATTGATATACCTACTTACTTTTTACAGAATGAATGAATATGATGACAATTTTTTACTTCTATCTACTTCTTTTTGATCAATGAAAAATTAATAAATAAAAGGTACTCACTGTACATATTCTTTCAGGATTATTTCTAGTCATGGAGTCCATGAACACATGACCGAGATGATAATTTCTCTCACTGGTAAACTTTTCTTTAACCAGCTCAATTACCGACGACATTTTCATGTAGTTTTTGAGTAAACTATCAAATATTAACAGAAACTTAATCGATTATCGTAAAGCCTGACCAGAAATATAAAAAACCTGGTTTGGGGGCGCGACAATCGACTATAACCTATAATGCCAGTGTTCCAAGGACAAAAATTAGTTCCAATGATTTTCCACAACATGGTGAGGTTTTTTACTTTTCTGGTCGGGCTTTATCCCTATGTAGGTACCATAAACAATAGCTTTCAACTAAAACACGTTATAGGGTTGTTTCTTCTCGGCGTTTCGACGCTGTCATTATCCTCTCTTTTATTGTATTTTTTTTTATCTCCTAAACCTGCATATTCATTTTTAGCAACCATACCAGACCTTTGAGCGGCTGTAACTCTTAAACCGACTGGAGTTATGCAGACAGACCTGGTCCATCCCCATCACAGAGATGCTCTACATCTACACCCTATGAATACTGAATCAACCTTGCAGCTGATAATAACAAAAAGTACGTCTATCTCTTATACTATATTATTTATTTTTATTAGGGTTTTGGGCCTTGACAGGCTTGCTAAGCCTGTGCCACGTAGACCATCGCTGGTCCTTTGTGAACGCCCTTTCTAAAGCCTTATACTATAAGAGCCACGTATGACCGTGAAAATTTACAGCGTGTTCTGTTTAGATTTCGATTTTTGGACCAAAAGAACGCCCTTCGACCCTGGTTAAATCGTCCTAGTTCGCCCCTCAATGGAAGGACTAAATTAGTCCATGCAGACTACTTATTTGCCATCAGTATTTGTTTGTATGTTTGACAGAAGCTTAATGACGTTATTACAGGTGATTGTGATAAAGTTCAGAGGTGGACTACATTTCAAATTGATTGACTGTTAAAGACCTACCGATTAAGCTATATCACAACTTTTATCTCGTTCACGCGCAAATAGAAAAACTGCCATACTACGGCCGCAGATCTTATCCTATCTAGTTTACTTAGAATAATAAAAAGGATTTTAATTTTTTATATCCATACAAAATCCATATCTATACTATTATAAAACTGTAACAGGAAGTTTGTCTGTCCATTGAAGATATTAACAAAAAAAAAATCGATATGGTTTTTAGGTGTCCCCGATTCCATTTCACCAATTTTTGGATTTTTTGTCTGTCTGTGTGTTTGTTTGGGTGTTTGTTTGTGTGTTTGTTTGTTTGAACGAGTATCACGCAAAAACTACTGAACCGATTTTGATGAAACTTTTTGTTTGATAGCTTATGATCTGACTTAAAATCTGGTATATAATTTGTCTGGTTTGTCTGGTTTGACGAAGTCGCGGGTTAACGCTCGTAATAAATATTAATCCAAGAAAAATCTTAAATATACCAATCGATCGAAAAAACCGAAATTGTACAAATGAAATGTCCTTTACGGCAATTGCCACTTTAACAATAATTATAAAATAAGTCAAAGAATCCTCAGGCAGCACTCTTTTAGAACACTTTTTAGCAGTAAAATAATTCACTTTCAGTTTTGTCGTGGTATGTGAAGCAGACGTAGAGACTAAATGAAGTGCAAATTGAGTAAATGTAAGATGACAAATAAAACAAATAATACGCCCAATTCACTAACGACGCACATCTGCTCTTTGTTTGTTGTCTGTTTTGCAAGGTGATGTGAAATCGGTGGATCTGGGTGTCGCTTACTTATTGTTTACTGTATAGTATCTATTATTTAATTAAATAGTATATGTATTACTGTATACATAACCTTAAGGTGGTTTCAGTCCATACAAAAGTTTTACGCACAATACGCGTAGACGGAATTAATAAAAGTAATTTTATATATATGGAAAAATAGTTTAGAAAATCTAGTTGCCGCGTAACAAATAACATTTGCAATTTATAATATAATTACGAAGATATAAAGCTTTTAAAATTTTGTACGAAAAATTTAAAAGCTTTATATCTTAGTAATTATAAATGTTATTTGTGACGCTTCATCTAGATTTTCTAAACTATTTTTCCATATTTACAAAGTTACTTATAATAATACCGTTTACGCGTATTGTGCGTCAACGTTTTGTATAAAATTGACCCCTCCGCAACCACCGAAAGAATTTATAATTGTAATAGTTACGAGCGTTAACCCGCGACTTTGTTCGCACAAATTATATACCAGATTTTAAGTCAGATCATAAGCTATCAAACAAATAAGTTTCATCAAAATCGGTTCAGTAGTTTTTGCGTGATGCTCGTTCAAACAAACAAACAAACAAACACACAAACAAACAAACAAACAAAGAGACAAAAAATCCAAAAATTGGTGATATGGAATCAGGGTTACATAGTAGAAGAACTAAACACAGTCTAACTATTTTCGACATAACTACGGTCGAATCACATATGTTTATAGCGCATATTGGTCGACTCAAGTACTATTCAACTTACATAGTTTTGATTAAACTAAAATTAAATGCACTATCGAACGTTTATTCTAATGGTTTTTTTAGCTATTGGATGTTTCAACTACGTTTGAAATACCTAATGGACGACTCGCCTACGTATATACGTATAACACGTCCGTACTCTGGTGCCCGTACGCGCGTTAGGTTAGCGAGGAGCGAAGCGACGAGCATGTTAGGTATCTTGCGACCCACAGCGCACGAGCCGAGCGAGCGGAGCGAGCGGGCCGCGGCAGCGGCCGGCGAGTGCCAGAACCGAATTGCTACTATTTACCCAGTCTACCCAAAAACATTCCCTTTAATTAAACCCTCCATTTCATGTTCAAGGTCAAATAAAAATAAGGTTCAAGGGTAAATAGTAGCAATTCGGTTCTGGCACTCGCCGGCCGCTGCCGCGGCACGCTCGCTCCGCTCGCTCGGCTCGCGCGCTGTGGGTCGCAAGATACCTAACATGCTCGTCGCTTCGCTCCTCGCTAACCTAACGCGCGTGCGGGACCAGAGTACGGACGTGTTTCGCAGAGCTCCATAGAAATTTTGATTTTGATCGTAGGTTATGCCACTTTAATTTTTTTTATTTTAGACATTCAAATACGTACCCCAACAAACACCTTTGGAATTGGGCTTCAGGTGAATCGTCGGTTACTTCAATAAACCTTAGGTCATTTCATTATAGTTGAATACATCTTAGATGAGTTAATTGTAGTTGAATAAATCGTAGGTGAATTCACCTTTATGGGTATCGATCAGTATTTTAAACAAAAATCTGTGAAACGGTCTATAGTCATTTAAACCAGTATGTGATTCGACCGTAGTTATGTCGAAAATAGTTAGACTGTGTTTAGTTCTTCTAATATGTAACCGGAATCAGGGACACCTAAAAACCATATCGTAACTTTTTTTTGTTAATATCTTCAATGTACAGACAAACTTTCTGCTACAGTTTTATAATAGTATATAGATTAAATAGCATGAAGTAAGGGTTGAACCTCAACGGGAATTTTTCGTCGCTCCATCCTTTTCTGTTACTCGGTCGCGTTCCGTCAATCCTATTTGCTCTAGCAAATGACGTTCTTGAGTGACAGAAAAGGATGGAGTGACGGAACCGATTTTGATGAAACTTTTTTTGTTTGATAGCTTATGATCTGACTTAAAATCTGGTGTATAATTTGTGCGGACGAAGTCGCGGGTTAAAGCTCGTAAAAATATAAAACTTCTAAACTTCTTAAAATTGTCTTTTATTGTGTTCCTCACACAAAGAGGGAAAAAGGGACCTCTATTCATAAGCCCACACTATCCGTCCGTTCGTCCTAGCTTGAGAGGGCTGTATCTTCTGAACGGTGATAGGTAGCCGGTTAAAATTTTCACAGAATATGTATAATTATATTGGATTTGTTTCTGTAGCATTGCTTACATTCCATACAATAGCTACGGAATCCGGCCTCGCATACACCCCCGAGAAAACGACAAAAATCGAGATGTGCCTCCATCTTTAGTATTTTACGTACGCCAAAAAGAGCGCATACGACGTTTTTCTCGTTAAAACGCTTTTTTGTGGGTGGCATGCTAGTCCGACACGCTCTTGGCCGTTTTTATTTAGGGTTTGAGTTAATTTGTTAACACCATTTGAATAAATAAAGGAAAAATTATGTACGTTTGGTATTAAAACTTAATTTAAAAGAAACATATTTATTTACCTACTATGTTAACTGTATTTTAGAAATACATAATTAAACAATACGTACCACCGTGAAATCAGCGTCGTTTTGAAGCTGGAACAGGGGTTTCAGATCACCAAACTGGTCAACTTTCACTATGAAGCCAAAATCGAAAACGCGAATAATAAACTAGCTGTTATCTGTGCTCCATAGAAAATGTCAATAGCTTCTCGACAAAAATGTATGAAACAGCTGACTTTTTTTCGCGATTTCAAAAACGACCCCGTTTCCACGGCGTATAATGGTAATTTTAAAGCTGCTATTAGCGTACGAACATACATTCTAATTTACTATTACTATTAGGTACACACGGCGACATATCAAAAAATACAAAACCAAAATAAGCTGGCCGCGCATAGGTCGAGTAACGTATAACGTCACGCGGCCAGCTTATGTTGGTTTTGTATAGCTTGGTGTCGCCGTGTGGACATACTTACATAATTATTATCATAGTTTGATACATATTTTTCAAATACATATCTAATAAATACAAATTTAGCAGAAAAATGAAGAAAAGTAAATTTTTATTTTCTTCTCAGCTAGTAAAAACCAAATCCACTTTTCCAACCTACGAGAAGTTTGGAACTATAATAAAACTAAAATAACATAAGATTTGGTGGGTTTACTAGTAATTACGTATCTTAACTATTATAAAACTATAACACAAGTGTGTCTGTAAATAAATAAATAACGCTCACATGCACATACATTGTAATGATCCCAAGCAAGCACTAATTTATTATGGAAACCATACAACAACGGCACAAACATATAAACATCCATGACCGAACCGGGATTCGAACCCAGGACCCTGGTTTGGCAGTCCGGCGTGGTAACCATTACACCAACCGGGTCGTCTGTACATTGAAGATATTTAAAAAAGTTACGTTATGATTTTTAGGTGTCCCTGATTCCAAATTACCAATTTATGGGTTTTTTTTGTACCCGTCTCTTTGTTCAAGCATCACGCAAAAACTACTGAACCGATTTTGATGCAACTTTTTTTTATTTGATAGCTTATCATTTCACTTAAAATCTCGTATATGGTTGGTATATTATCTGGTACTATTTAATGCTCGAACAAGCAAACAAACAAACAGACAAAAAAAACTTGTGATTTGGAATCAGGGACACCTAAAAACCGTATCAAAACGTTTTTTAGTGTTCCGTACCAAAATTGGCAAAACGGAACACTTATGGAACTAGCTTGGTGTCTGTTCGTCCGTCTGTCACAGGCATTTTTCTCAGAGACTGTAAGACATGGAAAGCTGAAACTCGGCATAGATATAGCAACTACTGGTCCAATATCATAAATGAAGTGAAAAAGCCACATTTCATTTTTGGGGCTGGGGGGGGGGCGGCAATTTGGGGAGGTAGAACGGGGTAAATTAATTTAAAAAAATTGTACCGTATGGTGAGGGGTGTCAATTGAAAGCTTATGAAAATACGAGTCTAAACAAATATTTCGAAAAACATAAGATCTGAAAAAAATCATGAACATCAGAAATACCGTGTAGATGGCGGGAAAATTATCAGGGTGGCACTAACTTGGACAGATTCTTTTCTATACCCAAAAAAAAACACCAGTGTAAAATGATCTTCAGTTACTATGTAACCACATACTAAGTAAGTGTCAATTTAAAGTGGTTGTCATTAATGACCCATGTTCAACAACTGGTAGTACGGAACACTAATTGCCCGAGTCCCGACTCGTACTTGGCCGGTTTTCTTGTAAATAATACCTTCAATGTACACACACACTTCTGTTACAGTTTTATAATAGTTTAGGTTAAAGCGGCGTTTGTTTCCTGCTACTTCATTTCCATAACAATGTGATGTACTTATGATGAGATGATATTGATAAGATAAAAAATGTCACAAACATAATTATTATACTGAATTTATTTAATAAACTATTTGAACTATAAGCAAGGCACAATTTAGTAAAGTACATCGTTTTCATGGCACTATTCGGTAATCCATCCATAAATCGATAAAAGTTTAGAATACAGATAAAATCAATCACGCAATAAAGTGAACAAACTTATGTTATAAAATATGGTATAAAAACTTAACAAGTGCTTGCCCTAATTGTGTTATTCTTCCCCCGTTCCGCCATATAGCCCAGTCATTTTACGGAGTTTTGTTAGGAGAGGTAGGAAGTAATTATTAATTGGACTTTTAAACTGTAACCGGCACTATTTAGTGACAAAAAGACTATCTGAAACATATTAAAAAAAAATTTGCTACGCAACATAGAAATCTAAATTGTGAATCCCAAAAGGCTTTTAAATTAATAATATTAATACCAATGCACTCATTTGAATTAGATTTAACAATATAAATTATTTTTGAGCAATAAAATAGGCGTTGAAATTAAAAATACGAATGTATCTTTCAAAACCTTCTAAGTAGACAAAAATATTTACACCATGTTTGAAGTATGTATAATGGTAATGCCTTAAACGCGTGCAAAAAAAAACTACCATCACGTTTTTTTACGAGATAATACCTCAATTCAACAGTTTCAAAAAATTTGAAACTGTTGCTGACGGGTTTTTTTTTATTTTGGTACATATCTAAGCTCAAATTTGCTCTTATTCTTCCCCGTATAACGAAAGAAAATATCAATTAATCAGTCCCGGCTCAAACCGTAAAATGACTGGGCTAATAGCACAGTATGAGAAAGAGTATCTAGTGCTACATACAGTACAGACCATTAAGTTATTATACCTTACGGAATAGAGGAACTGACAGTTGAGAGAGCGAGATGTACCTAGCGGCATCACTGTATAATAGAAAGAGATACGTGACGCGAGGCAATAGAACCGTTTTTGGGGATCTTATCACAGGGTAAAAATTCGGTTTCTGTGAATAATTCCGAATCTAAAGTGAAATCGTAGATTATTTAATGAAATATACTAACACTGTACTAAACCACGTCAGAGGTCGTAAGGCGATCTGAAATACTCTGACACCAGTAGGCCTCGCATGCCACACCCGAGAAAACGATAAAAATCAAGCCGTGCAGGGCTTGCCCACACGATAAAAAGAAGAGAACTAACACTATTACATTAAATAATCCACGATTTCACGTTTGACTCCGTAATATAGACAGTGCTCGAATTTTTGCCTGCCGATAATCTCCTGAAAACCTCAAAAAACGGTTTCATTTGACAACTCATGTCAGTTCCCTCTATTACTGTAAGGTATAATAACTTTATGGTACAGACACTCCCTGCCCCCACAAATTTTAACCTCACCCCCGCTGGCAGGAAGCGTCGCATAAAATGTAGGCAATGGCTTATTCCTGTCACGGTCGCACTCACTCAGTATCGCACATGCTTACCTCTTCTTGTAAATTTTTCCTATTTGTATGAAATGACAGCTAAAAGGTGTGACCATAATTTGAAGCCTTTATGACGTTTGAGTGCTTCTCCTAGGACACTGGGCACGATATATTCGTTAGATCTCATCAATAATAAAGTTAATAATCATAATCCATTCTGAAGCGTCAATGAAAGGGGTATAATCAGGGTTTAATTTGACTCGTCCCTTTGGCTATTTATTATAAGGACCAGCCTTGCGGTAGCATTTCCCCTCTACCACGGTATAAGGAACAATTGATCATGTGCATTTACATTCAATTTTATACTTTATCACTATACGAGACAGCCTATAATTGCAAAACAATATCTTCGAACTTTGAACGTTTGGGGTTCACACGGGACTACTTTTCATGATTTTTAACAATCAAAATTAGAATCTTAAGTTATGGGGAATAAAATCCAAAGTTGCGGATTTCATGTTACCTCGCCCCCCGCAAAAAGTGGCAGAAATATTTGATAGTAGAATTACACGCGTAACTAGTCCTTATACAGGGTGTAACAAAACACCCTAGTAATACTGAAGGGAGTGTTTCAGACCATCAAACTGAACAACTTTCACTACGGAGCCAACATCGAAATCGCAAAAAAAAAATCTGCTGTCCCATACATTTCAAGAGTCAAGTCGGTACTGCAGTTTTGTATGAAAGATATAAATCGTTATATGTGGGAACTTGTTGTCAGCATCTGACTATCAGTTTGACTTTGTCAAAAAGATTTCTTTTTTCGCGATTTCTATGTTGGCTCCATAGTTAAAGTTGTTCAGTTTGATGGTCTGAAACACCCCCATAAGTATTACTAGGGTGTTTTGTTTCAGTCGTATAAGTAGTCAAAGGACTCGCTCACATGCAACATTTTCCTGTAATTCTATCTCTGTCTGTCGCCCAGAAGCATCGCTCGTTAGAGCGTGAAAGATTGCTGGCAAGCGCCCGCACTCCGCACTATTCTAAGCAACATTTTTAGCAAAGTAGGTGAATGAATTTCGGCTTTTGAGCCAGCACACACCTGGCGAAGGGTAGCGCAGAGCATTTTATACACTGCCAAACCATTATTAACTTTGCTTGCGTTGAAATAACATAGAAACTCAATTAACAGAACTTTCTCCTCAAGTCGCTTTGATGCTCTCGGGGACTAGTAGTTGTGTAAATTGATTTTTGATGTTATTTCAACGCAAACAAAGTCGATAATGGTTTGGCAGAGAAAATTGCTCAGCGCTGCGCTTCGCAAGGTGTTCGCCGGCCCTTAGACGCAAAGAAATATCGTTACGAAATTTCTAGAGGTTATTATTATCTAAGATAATATCTTTCCCTGTAACATAACCATGAGCGCGTAAAAAACTACATCAAATCAACATCTTGATGGACAATTAATACTTCCTTCTGAAGGTCTCCACTCCCAATGGTGCAGTTTGGCATTATATGCAGTCCTTCCATTCTGAAATAAAAAGTTTCTATTGATTTCTCTAAAACACGTTCGGCGCCACATACCAGAAATGTAAAATCTCTAAAATAACTATAAAATTTATTCACGTAAAATTGCGTTGTCCAGGTTATGAGAGTTGTCCATGTTGTCCGAATTGTTCATGTTGACCGAGTTGTATTCGATAACATAAAATATGACTTCCGAGTAGTACCCTAAATTCGGTCGTACTAATGAACCTGCCAGGATAGGGTGCGGCCGACCTCATTTTTTAAGCCTTACTAATCGGCCTCTAGACCAACAGACTAGTTCCACCCTTTCATTCGATGAGGTAAAATATTGTGTCACCAGGGTTCAATTTTCCTTCACGTCAGTAAACGTGCCAAGCTGCGCCACGGCCGATGAAGTTTTTTATAAGTTACTTTAAGCCTAATTTAGGTACAACATGGATTTGAATTTTTCAATCTTTAATTTGATTCGAAATAAATATCACAACATGGCTGTAACATGTTGAAAAATCAATAATAATTGAAAATGGATTTGTTCATAAATCTTATAAGATAGGGTTGAGTGTTGTCGGCCACCGGTCTATTACTTTTGACAGATACGTCAAACGGGCCGCAGGGTATTCCGACCCTTAAGAATTGTCCTTAGATTTAAAAATCAATTTTTTGTTTTAATTTTTTCTACTCTTCGCGGGCTACCATAAAAGTCGTGATCTGACCTATACTAAAGGCACAGTATTACTAGACGGCTTACAGTATGGCAACGCTCATGATGCGCCGCTCCCCGCCGCCGCGCCGGTGTATTTACATCGTCAATACCGAATCTTCATATAGATCTCTGGAAAATCCGCGCCGCCCGCTTCCCCGCAAGGCCCCCACCGTTGCCCAGCGCAAGTACATCCGTTGCCGTACTGTTAGGAATATATAGTTATGCCCTGCTGAAGCCTGCCTGCTGTACTCACTCAGATAGTCGGCAGTTTGCGTCTCGCTCGCAGCGCACGCATTGCTCCAAGCACTGTGTCACAGAGGTGTTGTCCAACTTTAATGTCGCGTCGGAGTACATCTGTATACCCACGCCGCAGTTCTTTATGATACAGTTACGCAGTTCCACCTGGTAAAAATTTGCTCATTTTATAACCTCACGCAAAATAATGAACATCATTTCAAGTATTAGAGCTCTTACAGACAAGCGACACTTTGCGGTCGGAAAATCTCCTTCGTGGGTACGCATAGAAATAATTAATGTATACAAGCTAGTTCTAGTCAATTTTTCCGCAGAATATATAGTTACACCGGTTTTTACAGTGGGACTAAACATTTTTTTGAAAGTAAAATCGGTCGGACCCTGGAACCTGCCAGGCTGAGCCTAGGCAGACCAAGTCATTATGTAAACATAGTTAATATGACTATCTATAGGCATAGTTTTAATTCATTAACGCGATGAAGTAAAATCCACCCGGCGAGTAGCACGCTAGACTCGGTCGGACCCATGAACCTGCCAGTATTTTTTTAGGCTTTACTAATCGACCAACCGGCAAGTTCCGTCTTTTAATTCGATAAGTTAAAATGCGGTGTTGTCAGGGTCTACGTCTATTATCATAGCGGAAAACGTGCCAAGCTGCGCCCTGGCAGATTAAGTTTTTTATAAGTTATTTTTAGTCTTCTTTAGCCACAAAATGGATTAATCTTGTGAGGTAGGGTTGGCTGTCGTCGGCCACCAGTCTATTACATCAGGAGGAGTGTTTGGAGGCAAGGACTAAAATTTTTTTTATGTTTAACCTGAGTGAGAAAGCATTTTAAAGCGATTCCTTGTGCATGGTATTTACGAAAAGGTGGTTTTAATATTGAAGTCTTACCTTTGCACCCTTGTGTACGACGATTCCCGAATAAAAATTATCAAACGTACTGTCTTCTATAACTATGTTTGCTCCAGTCATAGCTACGATCCCTTGTGCGAAGTCACTCTGCAAGAAAGAAACAAATATGAGTTCTGGGTGAACTCAGACCATCAAATTGAACAATTTTCACTATGGAGCCTACCTCAGGAAACGCGAAAAAAAATCAGCTGTCCAATACAAAACTGCTGTACCTACCCGACTCAAATGTATGGGACAGCTGAATTTTTTTCGCAATTCCTGAGGTAGGCTCCATAGTTAAAGTTGTTCAGTTTGATGGTCTGAGTTCACCGTTTCAATATTTGTTAGGCTGTCACTTACACTCTGTATATCTATGACAAATATAAAATTTTTACGTGAACGAAGAGTACAAGCGTAGAGGTCGAAACGTGTTTCGTCCTATTCACTAAATAGGAGATGCATATAGCAAAGGACAACGCCCAATCCCGTTTCACCTCAAAACTGGTAAATTTGAAATTTAATTTTAAAAGAAACGAGCGTTAACCCGTGACTTTGTCCGCACAAATTATATACCAGATTTTAAGTCAGATAATAAGCTATCAAACAAAAAAAGTTTCATCAAAATCGGTTTAGTAGTTTTTGTGTGATGCTCGTTCAAACAAACAAACAAACAGACAGACAGACAAAAAATCCAAAAATTGGTGATACGGAATCAGGGATATCTAAAAACCATATCATAACTTTTTTTTTGTTAATATCTTCAATGTACAGACAAACTTCCTGTTACAGTTTTATAATAGTTTAGATTGCACGATAGAAAAGGATAATTTCCATTTCCTTGGGAAGCACAATATTCCTCCTATCCTTTGTATAATTTCAGCTATCAAACTATTTCTCATGTGTTCCTTGATCATACACATTCGCCAACTGCGAGAAGACCCGAAACGAATACAGTTCGTCACGTGGGCAATGTCTTTTGCTCCAGTTAAAAAAGATCTCTACGTTATCAAATTAAAGATTGAAAAATTTGTCTCAGGCGGGACTTGAACCCGCACTCTTCCAAACCGGAGAACGGCGTCATCCAATTTCGCCAACGAGCCCACTACCCAGAGGACGAAATTTTCAATCTGGCTCGTCTTAAGGGGGCGTGGGGAGGGGGGGCAATCATCAATAAAATTTGAAATCTCTACGTTATGTTTTTGATGTATTCATCGACGTAACCGCATTTTTGTACTAAGCCTGTAAATTACAGCGGCAATTTTCATATAAATTGTATGACTATCTCTATCTTATACGCGGTTACACTGACGTTCTGTCTACTAGCGCAAGCAAAATTTTAAGGACATACAAGTTAATATTACAACTAACCTGCGAGCTCTTAGAGTCGTCGAGGAACGTGCAGCGACTGGCATGGAGTGACCCGGCCCGCATCACTAGCACGGTGTTGACAGCGGCGCAGTGGAGCGACAAGTTACGAAGGGAGCAATCTTCGCTTAGCATGAGGAGACAGGAGCGCATGTCTGCCGATTTTACCGTTGCACCTGTAATAGAGATGTACAAACACATATAATTTTTGAAAGTTACGCGGTTATTATTTAATCTAGAAATAAACATTTTAACGGCTTCTTACCGCGTTTTGGTATATTTGAGTTCCCGATATTTCGGCAGTGTTACACTGCCATGATACGCGGTAAGGACCCGTTAAAATGTTTATTTCTAGATTAAACACATATAATTTCAAATGAAAGCATCAAGCCAGCTACTGGTCATACAGACTCGGGAAAAGTGAGTTCTCTCGTTTTGGGCGCCAAAACCCACTTAGGGTCGCTGAGCCAGCGGAGTTAGTCAATAAGGGTGCCCGCCAATTTTCATTGAAGATGACGTCATCCTTAAGGCAATCCCCGGTTTATAGTAGCCCGTAGCGTTAAGTATACAGATATGTAACGATATCAAATGGATTTAATGTACTTGAATTAAGCTCTCGGTCTGTCTTTGGATGTTTATACATGAAGGACCTTCCTCAAAACATTACCACCCCAGAGTGATGATAGTCCATACGGAAGATAGTTAGCGACTCAATCATGAGGCGGCGGTTCGATTCCTGGCATGTACCGCGAAATTTATGAACGGTTATATTTATCACTAGCGACCCGCCCCGGCTTCGCACGGGTGCAATGCTGATATATAAACGTTCCTCTTGAATCACTCTATCTATTAAAAAAACCGCATCAGAATCCGTTGCGTATTTAAAAAAATTTAAGCATACATAGGGACAGACATGGAAGGGACTTTGTTTTATACTATGTATTATTATATCGGGCATAGGCCCACCACACATTGCCACCGCTGTAACTCCTGTAAGCCAGGATCAACAGCGGCGACCATTCACAACACTAAACAATGAAGTCCAGCTGTCTTGGAACCCGCAATGAATTAATCAAAGAAGATAGGAGGAGTAGGAAAAAGAATTTGCAATGGAGGGAAGTCGGATATTTCTTTTGTACTATGTAGTGATTATTATTTTCATTTTCTGGTATGAACTTGCATACCAGAAAAAGAAAATAAAAAATTGTTCGGATGTATGTGTAAAATATGGGTGAGCTTGGGACGAACACAATTAGACCAGCAATGGTCGCAGTGTTACGTAACGAACCTTGCTTGCAATAGCCCAATTACCACCCTTTTGGTTACGCTATTCTCGTTTTTAAACAAACGCGCGTCTCGTATGAAACCCAGTTTAAAGATAAACTAACCATTAAAACTGCATATAGATATCTGTGACAGCGGCATCTCTGGCAGCTCGTACATTTTGCTGCAGACCACCACCTCCTCGGGTTCAAGAGCTAGTGCTTCCTCAGCGGAGACGGTCACAGTGAGCGTCTGTTCTGTTGTGAGGTGGGAGCGAAGGAACTTCGATATCTCGTCGAACTCGAAGATTGACCCACCTTGCCATAGTGCTACCACCTGGAAATTTATATGGTGTTATAAAAAAAACGTTGTGTAATGATAATGATGATGAAAAATTTAACACAAATTTTGCATTATCTTTTAAGACACTCTTGAAAAGAAAATATACTGAAGTAACAATTTTTCGGCCGTTATGTTGTGTTATGGCCTACGTTATGGCAGATATTGAAAGTAAGTATATTTTGGTATTTCTCTCAGAATGTAATTTTTTGATAGTATTAGCGCTTCGGAATGCGTTAAACAGTGAGTATAATTAGATAGCACAAGCGTTAACCTGCGACTTCGTCCGCACAAATTATATACCAGATTTTAAGTCAGATCATAAGCTATCAAACAAAAAAAGTTTCATTAAAATCGGTTCAGTAGTTTTTGCGTGATACTCGTTCAAACAAACAAAAACCCAAACAAACACACAAACAAACAAACAGACGGACAAAAAATCCAAAATTTGGTGAAATGGAATCAGGGACACCTAAAAACCATATCGTAACTTTTTTTTGTTAATATCTTCAATGTACAGACAAACTTCCTGTTACAGTTTTATAATAGTATAGATTATTAAGCCAAGCGCCGATGAGAGTAGGTGGTTGTTCTAACTTATGTACGTAATACCGATTACCGACTGCTCTCAAACGGTGAAGGAAAACATCGTGAGGAAACCTGCATACGCTGAAGTGAAGTGTACCATTCTGCATTGGGCATGCGTGATGGTCTAACGCCCATATGCCCTTCGTAAGGGTAGGCCTGTAGTAGGAGGTATACAGGATGTTACAGAAGTAAAAATAAAAATTGAAAACTTTAAGGGGGTGGTTTAGACCAACAAACTGAACAACTTTCACTATGAGACCAACATCGAAATCGAAAAAAAAAATCTTTTGTCCCATACATTTAGCTCGAGTAGATATGTAGTTTAGTATGGAACATCGCAAACGCATCGCATCAGGACGATTATGGCAAATCTTCTGATTTTGGCGGAGGCATATGTCCAGCAGTGGACGTCTATCGGTTGATATGATGATGATGGAACATCCGATTTTTTTTTTCGATTTCGATTTTGGTCCCACAGTGAAAGTTGTTCAGTTTGATGGTCTTAACCACCCCCTTAAACGTTTATTTGTATTTTTGTAACATCCTGTATAGGCTGATGGTGACCAAGGCACAGAATAGGTAAATACAGGGTGAAATTGATATCATTAGCATCCTTTTAAACTAAGAGTCTACCCATCTAACTGAACAACTTTTACTATGGGAGCAAACCGAGCGGAGAAAAAAAAATCTGCTTTTACATTTGAGTCGAGTAGGCAGCGGCGGCGGGTGTAGTTTAGTATGGAACAGCCGATTTTTTTTTGCTCCGATCGGTTTGCTCCCATAGGAAAAGTTGTTCAGTTTGATGGGTAGACTCTTAGTTTAAAAGGATGCTAATGATATCAATTGCACCCTAGGTAGGTATAATCTCTGTTTCAACCCTACACGCAATGTCATGACAGTTTGCACAAAGTGCGCACGTGCAGACACCATTTCGAAATTCAAAAACGTTCTATAGGGTACCGGACCTGTGCCTGTGGCCTGCAGTGGAACGTATAAAGGCTGATGATGATGATTAAGGGCCTATGTCGAAAAATAGTTGAAGCGAAATGGGCGTGTGATAGCTTATATTACTGTCTGATGCGAGAGAAAGAGATGGGGTGGCGCGCGCGCCTGAAACGACGCAAGCGTAAAACAAACTTTATTTAATTGTGATTGTACTATTTATGTAAGTTCAATTCTGCTCTTATCAAAATTTGTAAAATATCAATCTCTTTTTTTTAAATTAAGTCTCGTGTTTCTATTATTCACCGTTTAGCAGTTCCAAGCGTTTATAAATAAAAACTGAGGCTACTTTGGCTTGTTTTTCTATCGAGAAAATGTGTCTTGATCGTGTTTTGGCTCTAATCAAAACTTCAATTATATGTTCAATTTACACATATCCGCTTATCATACTCCTACTGTTAGTACTTCAAGATATATGACGCTTTGAAGAATCCAATTTTATTCACATAGCCTCTTAATTAAGCCAAGGGGTCAGCAGCAGTTATTTAGTTATGTATTAGGTGGCTTGTAAATTCTGAAGGCAATAAGACTAAGGGCTAAACCACAGGATGCGATGCGGCGCCGTAGCGGATTGCACACCAAACTACACTGGATACGCGTATGCATCTGTATGTAGTATCATACTCACATTCCGTTTGCTTTTACTCTTCTGCCATTTACTTCTAGCTTTAGCGAGGTACTGCTCCCTGATGATGGACTTCTCATATAATGTCCATTTCGACATGTGACTGTCGAGGCGAGCTGTCATTTCTGCACACAGCGTTATGTAGTTCGGCGGCAGAAGTGAGTCTGTAAATGTATCAACCATTCAGATATAAGAACATTAAAAAAATTTGCCCCCATCAAAGGATGTAGGCTTGGATAAGTTATATGTCAAGATTGACAGTCGAAGCTACAAAAGCGTAGAAAAAAATTGTAACCAGTGCTGGCCTCTAAACCCTATCCATATACACACACAGACATTATTTGTATGGCGCCTCACGCACACCAACCTAAGAAAGTTGGCCCCTTTTGTTTTATACGGTAGAAGCATGAGGCTCATTCTAGACATTTTCTAAGGATGTAGGCTACGTTTTAAAGCCGCGGGCAAGCATAAACATACGCTCACGGCTATTATATTCCCTAAATGGATAGTCAGAGGAATCTACCATATTCAGAATATATTCACTAGCACATTTGACTAGCAGTCTCTAACTCTGTCCAGTGTGACAGGTAGAGAAACCATCACCACTTTTTTAATGGACAGTGAACACAACAGAAGAGAGAACTCGTAGGTGCAGACCTCACCCCCGCGTCTGTTTCCTCATTTCGTTTAAAAAACGTCATAACAGTGATAAGTCACTATGACAATTATGTGAAGATTCAGTCATACGACTTATAATAGGGTTGAATTTAATTTGATAGATCTTGAACTAAATAGTTATGTGATTTCTACTGGTTCTCTTTCCTGTGGTGAACACAGAATGTACACCTCAAAATTGAAGCATATATGTTTCTTCACTATGGTTTCCTTCACTGTGTGGCCTTTTGCCCTTGCTCTTGACATAAAAGTCTTTCACCCCAAATTTTTTGGTTTCAGTAACCAAATGGTGAAAACGGGACCCTATTCAGAAGTCTACTTTGTTCGTCCGTCCGTCTGTCTGTCTGTCTGTCTATGCTAGCTATTAGGAGTTGTAACTTTGAACCGTAATAGCACACAGTTTAAATTTTCACAGAACATGTGTTATTATGGAGGATTTGGTAACAAATAATAAAAATAACAAAAAGTTAAAAATTAAGGGATAAATACCAGAAACCAAATACCTTATACCAGAAACTAGTTTTTAACAAGGTTTTTTTCTTTTCGCTCTATCGTAAAAACGGTAGTACATTACAAGCGTCAAACTTGGTGTGATTAAAGAGCAAACTCTACAGTATAACAACAAATAATAAAAACCGGCCAAGTGTGAGTCGGTCTCGCGCTGAAGGTCCCGGAGAATACAAAACTTTTTGTAAGTTTATGTGTTGTGGTACGGAACCCACGGTGTGCGAGTAGCCCGACTCGCACTTTACCGATTTTATTAATTAATAGCAGCAAAATGGAATCAACTACCCACCATCTTCATCAACCATGTCTTCGTCACAGAGAGATAGGTCCAACTGTTTCAACTTGTCATGCGCATTTATGGCACTATTCCTCAGCAATATGATAGAACGAGCTACACAGTTTGGTATGGTGCCATTGTGGAGTTCCGACCAGAGTTGCATGCGGTCTTCAATTGTGTTTGTGAGGAGAATTTTATCGTCCTGGTCATCCCATGGCATCCAGATATTGGTATAGTAGAATCTGTGGTAAAATGAAGTGATAGATTTAATATAAAGCTCAACATAACCCTTTTTTTTTAAATCTTGTCTCCAGTGGTGACAATGTCAGCCTCATTGGTTTATACAGTTATTTTTCTTTTTGCTCTAGGGCAGGGGTCTTCAAACTTTTTAGCGTAAGTTTTAGCAGACTTCTCTACTAGGTCTCAGGGGCCAAGGAATCACCAATCTATGTAATTTAGGTATTGTAGTTAGTAACATGTAACATTTCATTATGCAAGTTTTTAAGGCGCTTGCAGAGGGGTCAATTTTATACAAAACTTTGACGCACAATACGCGTAGACGGTATTAATATAAGTAACTTTGTATATATGGAAAAATTGTTTAGAAAATCTAGATGCCGCGTAACAAATAACATTTGCAATTTATAATATAATTACGAAGATATAAAGGTTTTAAAATTTTGTATGAAAAATTTCAAAGCTTTATATCTTCGTAATTATTTTATAAATTGCAAATGTTATTTGTATGGACTGAAACCACTTTAAGTAGGAGTGTGGCCCGCGGGCCGTAGTTTGAAGAATGCTGCTTTAGGGCAATGGACAGCCCAACAAACTGGTATAAGCTAACTACTCTGCTTGACAGAGGGTCAGCCAACCAGCAGTTGCACACTGTGCATAGTGGGGAGGGTTTAATACCCATTCGATGATAGAACTTATTAACTGGAATATGCCCGGAACGCAGCCTAAATACTGAGAAAAGTGTTTTCGTAGCAAGATCGACCGAACTAAACCAGGCCAACCAGTATGGCATACTATGGAGGATCCTGTACCAACTCCAAGGGTCAGCAATTTCAAAAAAAGCAATCCAGAAATTATGGAAACAGAGTGAATAGATTTTAAATAGAATCTGAGAGACATTCTCAAATTTTTCACGGAATCTAATTTTTTCACGCTCTACCCTTTTTTGTCGCTCAGGACCGTCATTTTCTAGAGCGAGAAAGGTCGCAGCACCGGTGCTGCCGCATGCAGTCGCACTATCGCTTTATTTTTTCGCTCTAGCAAATAAAGTTTCTGAGCGACAGAAACGGATGGAGCGTCAAAAAATTCTGCGCTGCCTGACGAGGTTCAACCCTTAACCTACAAAAATGTTTTCACCCTACAAAATCGATTCCATACCTCAACAAATCAATGAACTCAGCAGTGGTAGCGGTATCAATGCATTGTTCTCGCTGCTTGGTCGTCGGCCAGAGTTCTATGAGAGGGACATCTTCCACCATCTCCGGTAATGTAACGGATTCGTGCTGGACACTGATCACGTCTGCGCAGGCTGATAGACCTTCGAAGTCCACCGATGTGATGCTGACACACGCGACGCAGGGAAATCTTACATCTGAAAAATGTTATGCTGGTGATGAACCACCCTTTATTTTTAGGATAAAGGAAAAGGCTATAAAGCTATACAATATCAACATGGAAATTGAGAAAAAATAAATCTCTTCCATACAATTGAGTCAGAACAGCGGTTTTTTTTTCCATTTTGTCTCCATGGTGAAAGTAGCTCAATTTGATAAGTCTGAAGCGCCATTAATTTTTTTTTTGTTTGTTTGATCTACGATCAGTCCTTGGACTAAAAGTAGATTTGTGGTCGGTAGGTGGCGTTATAAGAGTGTGCCAGTGGGGACAGCGCCTCTGTTTTGACGACACGACACTAATTCGCGGTCGTGCAGCTCTTGTATGTTGTGCCGTTTTGGGCGTTTTGGGTAGCGCTGGTGGGTTAGTTTGACCGCCAGCTCATTTGGGTGGTTTGCAAGAAGCTGTTGGTTTACTGCTGCGCCGTGGAGCGTACTTCCTCCTTTATGGTATTCATTTTCAACTGTTCATGAAATTCCCCATTTGTTATGAGTCAGGGTACATTAGATATTATGCTAAGGATTATGTTCTGCATTCGTTGTAATGTGGAAATTTTTTACATATTGTACATGTTAGTCCCATCGTGGTGGAATGTGCACGGTTGAAGACTCGGGAGGCACTACACCACTTAATTTTGACATCAATGGTTCATGTTATTGTACAGTCTGAGCCAATTAAAAGATTTCACACTAGGAGTCACGCTGCAAGTCTGGGGGAGGTCAGACGCGTGCGTATTGGCATCTGTTAGGCTTGCACGTGGCTCTGCCATTTTGTAAACTCTTTTGTGTTTTAACTATAAAACGTTAACTTGAGATTATAATAAACTACTTGACATTGGCAGAAATGCTACTAATCATTTTCCTACGTGTACTCTCTACATAACGGGACATTGGCACAATTGTGATAACGCATCGGACGCCATTAAATAAAAATAGAATAGAATAGATTTCACACTCAATTCGCTGTGTTCCCATAAATTGGATCTTTCTTACTTACTTTAGTAATTTGGCTGTTTGAAGTGTAAAAGACAGGCTGTCTTTCTATCTTGAAAATGAAAAAAATATTACCAAGCAAAGCTGACAAAAGATTGTTAAAATAAAATAAATAAATAGCCTTAATTCACTGACACAATATTATATTTTTTCCTTATTCTACAATTTACTTTCGTCAGGTTGTCCTGAGACATAGGCCTCCTCCAACATTCTCCACTCTGTTCTCTCCTTTGTACTTATTCTCCAACCCTTTGGGAAATCATCCTCCCACCGTAGTACCGGTCTGCCTCTACTGCGGCATACCATCTCTGGGATACCATACCACTCCATTATTTCCCTCGTAAATCCCTTCTTGGATCGCATCTTGTGGCCGGTCACTGTCCATCTCCATTTGAGCATTCTCGCCTAACAGGTCACATCTGTCAAAAGATTGTTACCTTATCTTAAATAATAGATAATTACATACCAAACTTCTTACAGAATTCCTTTGACAGTTTCCACAGAGCGTCCCAGCCGACCGGCTCGACCAGCATCTCGGCCTGCAGGCTCCACTGCTCCCGGGCCGTGCCGCTGCCGGCACTGAACACTCTGACAAGCTCCTGCAGGATCTCATTGTCACTGCGGTTGAATGTGTACACTGACGGCATCTGGAAAAGTGCGTAAATAGGTACTAAGTATGTGTATGGATATCCCTGGAGTGAAGATCCAGATTTATTGGACTATTAACTGTCACAACGGGCCAGGGTTCGAAATTATCCAGATAATAATTTTCTTTGATAATTATCATGATAATTTTCTTTGATAATTATCATGATAATTTTCTTTGATAATTATCGAAGCTGAATCTTAGTTTTGAGTCAAATTTAGAACACAAAGTTCTAAAATTGATATTTTTGCTTTAAGACACTTGAATCCAGGCCAACTAGCTCATATTCTTCGACATTTTCGTTTTGTATCATGAATAACAAATAATTGAGAAAAACAACAGAAAACAGTGAGAAAAATTGTTTCGTGTTTCTAAGATTCTTCTTCGCGAATCATGATCGGATACACATGGCGTGAAAGCTTTTTGTTATTTCAATTAATTTTATAATTATCGAACTCTGCCACGGGCAGCTGAGCTGCTGGTTTGCTGACCTTACAAGCAGGGCAGTGACTGAGTGTTGGGCTGTCCTTTGCCCTAAACTAAAAAAAATTTTGTTAACCAACTTCAAAAAAGGAGGAGGTTCTCAATTCGACCGTATATATATATATTTTTTTTTTCAATCTAATACAACTGGCATAAGATCATTTGGAAAAAAAATGAGTAGGCTGTATCAGGGATGCAGCCGCAGTGGAGTAATGGCTGCTATCTTCTAAATAATGGTTATAAAATAATGCCGGTAGTTGCTATACTTCCAAAGTAATAAGAGATCTTTTTATAACATATACATAATAAAAATAAAATAAAAAAGCCTTTTATTCTACTAGATTATAACAAAAAAGTTCTTAAATTAACTATTACACATGCACGGGTTACATTTTTATACAAATTATTTTGTTACCAAAACAATAATAACATTACATTTATCGAATTAATTAAATATTATTTAGATTATTATATTCTCATAATTATAGTATATTTCATTCATTCATTCATTAATTCAATTCTATAGTAGTCGCTTATTTAGCGTAGGCCTCCCCCCATTTTTTCCAGTATTTTCTTACTCTGGCTTTCCTCATCCAATCTGGGCCACATCTTTGAACAAATATGTCAGCCCATCTCATTTTTGGCCTTCCTCTTTTCCTCTGACTGTCACGTGGTACCCATTCTATTGCCCTCTTAGTCCACCTGGTGCTGTCCATTCTGCAGATGTGTCCGGCCCAATTCCACTTTAACAATCTTATTCTTTCTACGATGTCACAAATATTTGTTTTCTTTCTTATTTTCACATTACTTATCTTATCCAATAGTTTTATTCCTAACATGCTTCTTTCCATCTTTCTTTGGCATATTTTTAGCTTTTCCTCATCTTGTTTCCTTAAGGCCCATGTTTGGCATCCGTACGTAAGGCAAGGTAGTATTGCTACTTCAAATAACCTGCTTTTTATTTGTATACTTATTTGTTTGTTTTTCATTACTTCTTTCAATCCCCAGTACTTCTTCCACGCTATCGCTATACGTCTCTCTATCTCTTTTCCTGTGTGATCATTGAATGTGATTGATTGGCCCAGATATGTGTAACTCTCCACAAATTCTATTATTTCTCCTTCAACTTCGACTGTACTAAACTCTATGTCGTTCGTAAGAATTTTTGTTTTTGATGGATTGAGAGACAATCCTACTCTTTTGCTCTCTTCTGCCAATTCGTTCAACATTTCTTCCAGTTTGTGAGCCGTTCTGGCGAAGACAACAATGTCGTCTGCGAATCGCAGGTGGCTGAGATGTTCACCATCTATTTTAATACCTTTCTGTTCCCAGTCTAGGTTTCTACATACCATTTCCAGTACTGCAGAGAAGATCTTTGGCGATAGCGGGTCTCCCTGTCTTACACCCTTCTTGATTGGGAATTCCGGTCCTTCTTTTTCAAGCTTAATTCTTGCTGTACTCTTGGAATAGATATTATGAAGCAGATTTAGGTATTTTTTACTTGTGCCTTGTTGCGCTAGTGCTTTCCAGATAGCATTATGATCGAGTGAATCGAATGCCTTGCTAAAGTCTATGAATCCAAGGTATATTATTTTATCGTACTCTTTACTTTTCTCAATTATCTGCACTACTACCTGAATATGGTCACATGTGGAGAAGTTTTTACGGAATCCCGCTTGTTCTCGAGGCTGGTTCTCGTCGAGTGTTCGTGTGAGTCTGTTTAGCAAAATTTTTGAGAATATTTTGTAGATGTTAGACATTAAACTTATAAGTCTATAGTTCCCTAGATCGCTTCTATCTCCTTTCTTGTGCAGAAGTGTAGTGGTGGATTTGGACCATTGTTCTGGTGTTTGTTCGGTCTCCATGATGTTGTTAAATAGTACTTGAAGAGGGACTAGCAGAGGTTCTGACAAGGATTTCAGTAATTCATTTGTGATGTTGTCTTTGCCTGGTGCTTTATCATTTTTCTGAGTTTTTATGGCTCTTTCTATCTCACATTTGAGTATACTGCATTGGTCGTTAGATATGGTCGACTCATTTAGCTCCTTTTCGTGAGTCAGTGTTGAGACTTGGTCAGATGCATAAAGATCTCTGTAGAAGTTGGTTGCTTCCATGATAATGTCTGGTCTTTTGGTAATTATGTTACCTGTCTTGTTTTTCAGATTTGTGGCCCATTCTGTTTTAGTTCTAAGATCCTTGTACGCTTTTTTAATTGCTCCTGATTTTGAAATATATTTTTCAAATGTTGTTTGTCTCTTAAGTTTCTTGTCTCTTGCAAGGTTTCTGTTTATTTCTTTGCTCAGTGATGTAATTTTTGATTTCACTTCTCTTGTTCTTCTTGCCTTATATAGTTTTATCCTTTCTTCTAGAAGTTGCTGTGTGTATGGGTTTATTTTCTCTTGGGATTTTGTTTCTGTCGTTGATAATGTTTTTAAAATCTTAGTCATTTCTGCCTCAAAGTTATTATATTGCGGTTGTACTACAGTGCATTTCCGCATGGCGTCCATGAAACTGTCTTCTATATATTTCCCGCCTTCCCTTGTTACCACGGGTAAGTTTCTTGGGTATTTTGGTTTATGTTTGTAAAAGTTTCTGGTTTTTCCTTGTTTGTGGTCAATCTTGCATCTTATCATCCTGTGGTCAGTATTGAAGTTTAAGCTACTAATTATATCGAAATTCTTTATTTGAGATGGTTGGTTGGTTAATATGTAGTCAATTTCGTTTAGATTCTTTCCATTGGGTGATCTCCAAGTCCATTTCTTGTGATTCTTTCTTCTGAACATTGAATTTGTGAAGGTGAGGTTATTTTCTAAAGCAAACTCTACTAACTTCTGCCCATGATAGCTTCTTTTTCCATGGTTATATTTCCCAAATATCTTTTCCTCTCCTTGCTGTTGTTCTCCTATTTGGGCATTAAAGTCTCCCATTACCAACATAAACTTTGTATCCATGGAGTCGATTGCTGTTTTGACTGTATTGTAGAAATCATCCATGTCTTTGTCTTTGTATTTTTCTGTTGGAGCATACACAAGCAGAATTGACCACATCACATTATCTTGAATCTGAATATCTGAAATCTTCCAATGTTGCAACTCTATCAGAAAGTCCTTTGAAGCTAATAATATTTTGTTTTAAATGTTTTTTGACTATAAATCCAACTCCATTCCTTCCCTTAGACGCAGCGGTGTGATACAAAATAAAGTTGGGATGTTCCTCAATGACTTCATTTTTCCTCCTTGTTTCACAGATACCCATTATGTCCCATTTTAGATCTTTTATTGCGAAGGTTAACTCTGTTATTCTATCATCTTCCAAAAGTGTGCGGACGTTTAAGCTTGTTACATATATGTAGGAATTTGTTTTTTCTTTATTGGGGGGGTTTGGTCTTTTCTTCCCACGATGACCAGTCGGCTTGGGAGAGGGTTCATTAAGTGTTTGTCTTGAATGTTGTTTTGCTTCTGAGTTTAGTTTGTTTGTTCGGTTTATTGTTTTATTTATATCGTTGGTTGTTGTAGTAATCCGTTTGTCGCAGCTTAGTTGTTTTTTGTCTGTGTGTCTTCTTTTCTAGAGTAAGTTCTGTTTCTCATTTCTTCAAATGGGTTTATTTTCGATATTTTAGTGTTCTGTGACCCCTTTGCTTGTTCGTGTGCTCTGCTGAAGTTATTTGGTGGAGTAGACAGGGGCGAGGAGGGGGCTCGTTTCCTTTTTTCTTGGTTCCTTTCTGTTTCAGATTTTTCCCTTATTATGAGTTTGTTGTTCTTTATAATTGCATATTTGCCGGACTCTCTGGCTTCTATTAATTTTGGTATCATAGCTTTCCTACTTTCGATGATTTCTTTTGGGAAGTCTTCTGTTATATATGTACCTTGTGGGAACTTATTCCTGTTCTTAAGGAGTTCTGCTTTCCTCCATCCTAGGGTCAGTGTGATCTTTATGGGTCTATCTTTCCCCTGACGTTTTTTCCCAATTCGGTGTACCTTGCTGATTTCCCATCTGTCCCACTCGTGTGTATTCGGATTGTTATCTGCTTTATTCAGGGTTTCCAGTACGACTTCCATTAGTCCAGTGTGGTTGTCCTTTCAATCAATCAATCAATCAATCAAATATACTTTATTTTACACCAAAAACATAAACAGTAAAATACATATCCTTTCCTTCTTCCACACCGTGGATAATCACATTATTCCTCCTTGATGCCAATTCTAACCCTTTAATTTTAGAACTTAATATTTCCACTTCATTTTTCAGAGCCTCATTTTCCTCTTTAATTGGTTTCAGTTTTTCTTCAATTGTTGTCGTTATGGTCTGGTTGACAGTTGCGGCAATTATCTCGGTTTGCTTTTGGAGTTCTTCTTTCAGTCTGCTCCATAGTAAGTCCATTTGTTTCTCCATTTTTTCTTATTTATTTCCAAATGGTAGGTTTTCTTCCTCTCTGGCAACAGATTTTTACACTTTTCCAAGTCTTTTTTCTTCGCTAATCTGCCGAGTTTTCGTTGGAAAACAATTATTGATCGAGAAACCACTGTTGGCCTTTATGTTTCTTCTGTTCTATCGTGATTCCTCCGTATATTTAGTATTTTACTGGTAAATCCTTTTGAGGCACACAAATTCGCGTGTTGCCACTTTGACAGCCGGAAACAGACGTATACATATACATATACAGGGTAAAATTGATATCATTAGCATCCTTTTAAACTAAGAGTCTACCCATCAAACTGAACAACTTTTACTATGGGAGAAAACAGATCGGAGCAAAAAAAAAATCTGCTGTTGCATACATTTGAGTCAAGTAGGCGTTGCAGTTTGGTATGGAACAGCTGATTTTACTTTTACTCCGATCTTTTTGCTCCTATAGTGAAAGTTGTTCAGTTTGATGGGTAGACTTTTAGTTTAAAAAGATGCTAATAATATCAATTTCGACCTGTATGCAGTAATATACACGCATCAGCTTTGAGCTGATAGTGTATCATATATAATAATAATATAATATAACATATTTTGTTACTGACCAAATATGTTTCACATAAAACATTTACTTGTTTACCTGCAGCATCAGGAATGACAGTGATTCTAATATTGTTTAAACAATAAGTAAAATAACATAGAAATGTGACTTTAATGCTTTATATAGATTTTATATGCTAAGACCAGAATTTTACGTTTGATGTGACCGACAATAATTCAAATCATTTCTTACTATGACTCCATCGTGTGACTGACGGAGTGACAATGTTTTGTTTGAAAAAACATTAAAATTAAATTTGAAGTAAATCGAGAAACTGGCAAACAATCATTAGCATGTAGAGGACAGTTTCATCTTAGGGGAAGATCTTTCTTTAGAAGAGGTGATCACAAAAGATCAGCCTTTGTAAGTAGGTGTGAAAACAAGAAGAATCACAAACTCGAATTTATAAACTTAGCAGTTATAATGAGTCACCAGCAATGGGTGTTGTAATTCATTAAAATGCAGAGCATTGGAGGTAGTACTTACATTGTTTTGAAGAAAGCTGTATAATTTTTAAGGTTTTCTCTTCTTTTTCACAGAAAATCGCAGTTTCTTTCGAAAATTTCTAAATTTTCCAACGGATCGTTCGCTGTTTTATTTTGAAATTTGATCACAGAGTACTTTTTTAAATTTGATTTGACAGTGTGACCATCTAGAAAATAGAGAATCTGCCACACACAAAAAATCTAACAAAACAAAATCTAAAAATCTGCCAAAAACTGGCAAACACAAAACCAAAAATATGCCACATAATATGTTTTAGTGTGTACAAACCTTTGACGACTTATATGAGGACAAGTTACGCGTGTTATTCTACTCACAAACATTTCTGCCACTTTTTGCGGGGGGCGAGGTAACATGAAATCCGCAACTTTGGATTTTATTCCTCATTCCTTTAGATTCTAATTTTGAATGATAAAAATCATGAAAAGTACTCTCGTATGAAACCCAAACGTTCTAAGTTCGAAATTATTGTTTCGCAATGAGGGATTTTCCGAAAGCCATTAAAAAAGAAAAAGTAATCCCTAATGGCGTTAAC
This sequence comes from Agonopterix arenella, assembly GCA_927399405.1. NCBI lineage: Eukaryota > Metazoa > Arthropoda > Insecta > Lepidoptera > Depressariidae > Agonopterix > Agonopterix arenella. The sequence continues at coordinate 9,937,172 of OV656710.1, forward strand.
GAGACAGGAGTGAGCAACCTTGCAGATAATAAAATACAAATAAAATAGTAAGAATTAGTGTTTTTAAGTTTTTTTTTAGTTAGATAGTTAGTTTAGTTTAGATTAATTTAACCTAGAATTGCAAAATGTGTATTTAAGTAAACAACGAAATATGAACATATATTTTGTCAACGGATGCGTCTGACTCAGTGGGATACATTTTTGTTTACTTTTTAGCCTAAAATTTTCGTCTTCGGACTCCTCCTCTCTGGTCAACGCCATCTATCGCCGGTTTGTTGAACTACGTTTGACTAGCTGTCAGAAAACTCCTCATTATAGGCTGTCTCGTTTAGTGATAAGGTATAAAATTGAATATTGATCTTATACCGTGGCAGAGGGGAAAGGCTATCGCAAGGCTAGTCCTTTTATTAAATAGTCAAAGGTACAAACACTTATTTTAAAGAATTTGTACAGGGTTACCTTAAACCTTAAAACCTTTGTACATTTGCTTCATATTCTATTCTTTTTTTGATCGCATCTTTAATAATTGCCTTTGCGAAAAGAAATTTGAAATAAAATAAAAACAAAAACTCCATCGGCTCCTTGTAGAAACTGCCTTGGAACAGAAGTTGCCTGGTCTGTTAAATGGTTTTGTGACGGTCATTTGTGTTTGATAACAAATTTTCTATTTCTTCTCTAAAAATTATAGAGAGTAACGTAAATATTTCCAAATCTGCCAAATCCTGCCACTTTTGTAATGAGCGTTTTTCTTTTGGTTTCAACAAAATGCCAACAGATCTTTTGATTGAATATTTCATCATTTACTAATAATTTTAACCTAAAATATGAAAATGTTTACGTCTGGTACAGTTGCAAGGGTTCGATCCCTTGGCCTTTACAAAAAAGGTAGGCACAGTCTTGACATGATTTTGACAGGATCTCACGTACGTCTCTATGGAGCGATAATCATGCTATCTGTCGAGTTTTTCAGGAACTAAATTTAAAATAGAAAAGAATAACGGTCATTCGTCAACAACATCTGCCAAAGTAAATATTCGATAGTCAAATCTGCCAAAATGGTTGAAATCTGCCACAAATGGTCACACTGGATTTGACGTTGGACGTTGTTGTTGTTGTTTAGTTAGTTCTTGCTTTTGGAAAGACAATGGGGTCTAGCCCTTACTCTAGTTTTTAGTTTTTTCTCTCTATCGTTTTAACCATGATGAAAGAAAATGTCTTCGTCGTCGGAATTAATTAATTTATTTTCCTCAGGATTTTCGTCTGAGTTTGTCTACGTCAAAGTCCCATCCACGTCGTCTGTCATAAATATTAAGTCATACTGTCGTAAGCGGCCAGTCCGTCATAGCCAGACTCTTTGGTCTGCAACACATGATACCTATTTCCAGCTTCCTGCATGGGTAGCATGCCACCGTGATACAGGCTTCTGTAGCCGTCGTACGCCAACCCGCTATAGCCGTGATACGGCTATATCACGTCTTTTAGATCAGGATCTCGCTTACGTCTCTCTACGGTCTCTATGGAGTGATAAACATGTCATCTGTCGAGTTTTTTTAAGAACTAAATTTAAAAAAGAAAAGAAAAACGCTCAACACATAGAGATGGTAAGTACTGTTCCAACAACGTACAGAAGTCTGTGATTCCAGCACATTATCCTCAGATTAATGAATACAAGACATTATCACAATAGTATAGTATAGTCTGGCTAGCGAAACCTGAACCTAGCAAAGCCATAGAGATAGTAAGTAGTATGAGCAAAGCACGGCAAATTCAAAATTTATGAAGAAAGAAGGCAATACAGAAAATAGTTGGAAAAAAGGTTTTTGATACTTTTTTATCATCAATTTTATCATATTGTACAAAAAATACATTTTTGGGTTTCATTTATGATTCATATTTTTGTGTGTGGCGGGCCTTAAGTTTCAACAAAATCGGTTCAGTCTAGATGTGATATAGTGATGTGCAAACAAACACACAGTTTACTTTTGTATTTCGTGAGCAAACGGACTTATAATTTACAAGGTTTATTAATTTACTAGTGTCGCCCCGCAGCTTTGCTCGCGTTGACCTGTACAAAGTCTTGGCCGTGGCGTCCCATACATTTTTGTAAACGTTCGACAGAGAGTCATTAGTACCTACGACTCGCACTTGGCCGATTTTCTTGTGGCTGTGCCACAACCTTTTTTGAGGGCTGGATCCACGCCTAGAGTGCGAATTTTGAAAGTCATTCTTTGAAATCAGCAGTTGAAAATGTCAAAATTACTATGGAGATATGCATCTTTCTACTGCTGATTTGACTTTCAAAAATCATACTCCAGGAGTGCGATTTTTGAAAGTCTAATCAGCAGTAGAAAGATGCGTATTTCCATACATTTTCAACTGCTGAGTTCAACGTATGAGGTTCAAAAATCGCACTCCAGGTTACAACAATAGTGAAAGAAACAGGGAGTAATTGAAAACAAATAGGTATTTGAAGTTATTCATTAAATGTGCCCCTGTACAGGGCAATCCTGTAGTGCGATTTTTGAATCTCATTCGCTGAGCTGATCAGTTGAAAATGTAAAAATTACTATGGAGATATTCATCTAACTACTGCTGATTTGACTTTCAAAAATCGCACTCGAAAGTCAAATCAGCAGTAGAAAGATGCGTAACTATCTCCATACATTTTAAATTGCTGAGTTCACTCCTGGAGTGCGATTTTTGAATCTCATACCTTGAACTCAGCAGTTGAAAATGTATGGATGTACGCATCTTTATAGTGATGATTTGACTTTCAAAAATCGCACTCCAGGACTATGATTTTTAAATGTCAAATCAGCAGTAGAAAGTTGCATATCTCCAAAGTAATATTGACATTTTCAACTGCTGAGTTCAAAGTATGAGTTTCAAAAATCGCACTCCTGATCTCGCTTCAAATAGACCGCTGTTTACTTACCCTTTTAACCCACTCCGAAGCGCCTGAACGCACATTAAAAAAACATTGCTCTAGCTAAGCGGTCAGGCGTAAAACTTGCGTTAGGATAAGATCGATAGTTTCTCACCGATTGTGAGAAAAGGCGAAGCGTAAATAAAACGTAAAATTGTTTATTGAATCATAGGTGATTTATATAGTAGGTAGGTACTTACTTATGAACTAAAGAATGTTATGTGCTATTAACATACCTACCAATTTGGGCAACCTAGATGCGAAGTCGACTACCACATAATAATACTTTGTAGTAATTAATACCACAGGCTATATTCGTAGACCACAGGTAATATTGTGGTATTACCTAATTACCTAAGTAGTCGTAACGATGAATTGGTTTAAAAAAAACACAGACAGGCACAAAGTAGCGATATCCAGTGAGGCAGTAAGTTACCATTATTAGCTAACCCGAAAATGTAGGTCAATAAACATAAACATTTATTTCCAACAACGCATGCATTTACAGAGTGAGTAGATCAGCAGTCTGTACTGGAGTTTTCTGCCTCACAGACTGCTTATGCAATAGCTATTTGCTTTATTCAGTATTATTGTATTAACCTTAAGAATGTACACAAATTACGATGCAAGACTCCGATCCATGTCCAATCCATTCAAAGACTTTCAGAGCGATTTATATTACTCTGAGGTTTGACCCCCCAAAATATCTCTAGTTATAAATGAATTTATAGGTATTGCTCCTGACCGATTTCGGCCACGGCAACTGGCTTTAACTCCGTTGTTCGCGTTGATAAATATCTCATTTGAAGATCCTCGCATTCCAGTTTAAAATTTCATTTCAAAATACAGTGTAAACCTATTCGCGTCTAAAACTTCGCTGCTCCCATCCAGTTCTCGGTATCAGCCGCAAATGAATGCCTTCCTTCGACTGCGTGACCAGACCTCGCGGGTCCAGCTCCAAGGAACGTGGCATACCCTCAGCCAACTCCACACGATACTTCTTAAGCAAAGCCACGAGCCCTGCTATAGCTTGCATGTAAGCGAAACGCATACCTGTGAATTATAATAAAAAGGCATAATATTAAAAAAGATTAAACGAACAGCGGGTGCGACTATCTGGCTTAACTGTCAATAGGTATAGGTATAATAGATACTATTATGTAAAACCCAATGTAGGTAAAGGTAAGTACATAGGAACCCAGCCGCTACGACCAAATTGTTTAGTTCCTACATACCAGATCCAATCTCGATCAGAGTTCAATGCAACCAAGGTTGCTACCATGAGTCACCTTGTTCATGGCGGTGAACCGGTGAACATAATAATTACTTACAGCTTCTTATCACTTTTTATCCAGAAAACCCGTTATGAATAAAAAAATCGGAAAACGGGTGAATCTTTATTGCAGCCCAACGGTGTCCGTAAATTGAATCCTTTTGAATTACTTATGAAGATAAAATCTTACCTATACAGATCCGCGGGCCTTCCCCGAAGGGCATATACGTGTATGGCTTGATGTTATGTCTTTCTTCAGGAAGAAATCGCTCCGGACGAAACCGTTCGGGCTCAGGGAAGTAATCTGGATTATGATGCATGTGGTATACAGGAAGATGAACGCGGAGCCCTTTCTTCAGAAGCAAGCCCGAAGGCATCGTGTATTCCTCCACTACCTCCCGTGTAAGCAGTCCTAATACTGGATATATTCTTAGAGCTTCGTCAAAACAAGCTTTGAGGTATGGAAGCTCCGTCATACAGTCGTAATCGAGCCTGTTTTTGTTCTTAGACAGGTATGTGTCCACCTCTTGCAACACTTTTCTTTGCACTTCTTCATTCATAGCTATTTGATACAAAGTGAAACTAGTTGAAGTTGCTGTCGTCTCAAATCCTGCAGCAAAAAGCCCTAAACAGAGCCCGATTAGCATGTCTTCGTCGAATTTTATATCAATTTTTTTATTACTATTAGTTTTCATGTTTGCAATGCTATCTCCAGTTAAGTAGTCCTTTAGTTGGAAACTCATGATCAGGTCTATGATATCGTTTCTGTTCGAGGGCTTGTGTTCTCGCTGTTCGAATACTTCCCTGACGAGTTTTTTGAAGAAAAGGTCCATGTTGTCCGGAAAAGTTTTCAATCCCACACCATAGAAAACAGCCGGCCATATAGCCCGAGCTATTAAACACAAGCCCCTGATCGAAGATAGTTCGAACATCATCTCGCCAATTTTTTTGAACGCATTCTCTTTAACGCCTTTCCCCATTACGTTCGTTTCTAATCCAAAAACGCAGGAGCCTATGCAGTCCATTGTAAATCTCGCCATTTGAGACTTTATTTCCAACTTACTAGATGCTTTTGTTTCTTCGTCAAGCATATCTTCGAAGCTATGAGCACATTTCTCTATCAAGTGGAACATTTTCTTCATTTTCGCTGAGGAGAATAAAGGAGAGAAGTTTTGACGCATTACTCTCCATTTATCGCCGTAAGTGAAGAAGAGGTTTTGAGTAAACACTTCCTTATGGGTGTAGTTAGAGACTTCTCTGCTACTAAAATAGTAAAAGTCCTTTGTGGTCACAAGTTTGATTAGTTCAGGGCTCTGAATTAAAAGAGCAGGTTCTGTGCCATAGAAAGTTCCAATACAAGGTTCATTTGGGAATTTCTTACAAATCTCCTGTGCTACATATCCACTGTACTTCTTTAATAAAATATAATCTCCATAGTTACCGAACATAGGCACAGGTTTTACAAATGGTATCCTTTTGGTTTTCCAGTAATTCATTTTTCTCTTCGAATATAAGTACACAAAATAAGTAATTAGAATTAAAATAACTAAGACAAGAAATAGCACTGTCATTTTATCAATGTTCTTTCTAAAATGATGTTATGTATTCATCTAGGCATGTTTTATAACAAGAAGCGAGTCATTTTTAAAATAATAATATAGCGCATCATGTTGAATGGAGTGAGTTAAAGACAATATAACATACAATTTATGACAATCTAATAAAAGTACAGATTTGTCATGAGTTGCTTTATGTTTAGATCAAGACCATAATTTTCTATTCGTTTAAAATTTAATGGTAGGTGGTCCTCAGCCCAATTAGAAAAATACAAAAGAACACATGTAATCACAAATACATAAGTGGTACTTAGGTAAAAAAATAAATACGGAACCCTAAGTATCATGGGTACAATTCTCGCTTAAGGCCAGGCCACACAGAGGCGGTTTTGGGGGAAAGCGGGCCGGAGGCGGACCTGCGGGAAGCGAATATCTCCGGACCCGCTCGGTTAATTCTGTGTGTTTTGTTGTGTATGGTGTGGTGTGGTGGTAATGTTCGAGTTTGTATGTACCGTACCACACAGAAATACGCGCGGGTCCGGAGATATTCGCTTCCCACTAAAGTAATGTTTTACCCTAACCAAATATAGTTTTACGCTATGCCGTAAGAGGGATCACACACGATGACGCATGTCGGAGCGGCAGACGTCTGCCGCTCCGACATGCGTCATCGTATGTGAACCACCTAACACCCTGTATAATTTATCTCACTATGATGATGACAGTATTGGGCCTAGCATGCCAGCCCCGACTAAACGAGAAAATGTAGATGTGCCTCTGACTTTGTTGTGTTGTTGAAAAATAACAAAGATCACATCATCATCATCATCATCATCGTCTCAGCCGATGGACGTCCACTGCTGGACATAGGCCTCCCCCAAGGATCGCCATAACGACCGGTCCTGCGCTGCCCTCATCCAACGGGTTCCCGCCGCCTTCACAAGGTCGTCGGTCCACCGTGTGCGGGGCCTACCCACGCTGCGCTTTCCGGTACGCGGTCGCCACTCTAGAACTTTTCGGCCCCATCGGCCATCGGTTCTGCGAGCAATATGCCCCGCCCACTGCCACTTCAATTTAGCAACTCTTTGGGCTATGTCATTTACTCTGGTTCTTCTGCGGATCTCTTCATTTCTGATTCGATCTCGCAGGGAAACTCCGAAACAAAGATCACATCACATATCGATTTTTATCGTTTTCTCGGAGTTTGGCATGCTAGCCATACAATACAAACGCCCGCGGCATGACGCCTCGATAAACGTTTTATCGCGCCTGCTAACTTGTTCGTTCGCGCGCAAAAAGAAAGAGAGCTAGGGCGCGATAGCGCTTTATCGCGCCGTCATGCCGCGAGCGCAGGTGAAGCCGGCGTAGATAGTAGTCGGTGCGGACCACAGATCACAAAAACTAAAGGGAGATGTGAAATCGGGGCGGGGCCAGTGTCGCAGCAATATGCGCAAAAACGGAACACATTGCTCGCGAAAGTAAGGATTAAATACTAAAAGCCAGTCGAGATATTATGTGTAAATAGTTTACAATGATTGAGTAGTACTAAAGGTTATTCGAACGTTGAGTTCTAATACCGCAATGGATAATGAGCACATTCAAGCTAACAAAATACTTTCTATCGCGTGGTACTGGTTGTAATGCGACACTCGGTTTCGTACTCAGCGCGTTGGCTGGCATCTCTCTAGATCTCTATGGTGCGGACGTAGAATAATCTTCTTTTGTCGAGTCGATGGCACGTCATCACTTTCATTGTGGTGAATAGAACCGTAATCCTTTTCGGGGTGGTCAGAAACATTGCTACAACTACCTACCAATAGTTGTAGCCATGCTCACATTGAGCAATTTAGGTTTCAGGATGGAATGATGTGTCAGGTGGTGAGAGTTAGCTAGCCTGTACTACATAAACACTGCATAAGACACCTTTAATTCGGAGAGCGCTCCATATAAACGAAGTCTGGTGATATTTTCAATACTTGTCAATACTACCTAACCAATTAAGGTCAATGAAATTTTTCAGAAACAATTTTGGAAACTAATCTCTATGTTTTTATAAAGTCAGATTTTCATTAAAATGTATACAGGGTGAAATTGATATCATTAGCATCCTTTTAAACTAAGAGTCTACCTATCAAACTAAACAACTTTCACTATGGGAGCAAACCGATCGGAGCAAAAAATAATCAGCTGTTCAATACTAAACTGCAATGCCCACTCAACTCAAATGTATGCAACACCTGATTTTTTTTTGTTCCGATCGGTTTGCTCCCATAGTGAAATTTGTTCAGTTTGATGGGTAGACTCTTGGTTTAAAAGAATGCTAATGATATCAATTTCAACCTGTATAGTTACATTTACCAGTTAAAGTTACAGTGCCTCAAAGATTTATATCCTAATACTATATTAAACTGTATATTTGAACGAAAATCTAACTTCATACAAACAATAGCGATTATATAGTTTCTAGATTGTTTCTGAAAAATTTCATTGAATTTAATTGGATAGTATTTCAAATTTGTATGCCCGCGCGTATTTGCGCTCTCGGAATAAACTTCTCTTATCAGTTGCACGTACGTTCATTAAAGTTAATCCTCCATTTAATCTCTTGCTAGCTTTTACTACGTCAACAAGACAAAAAGTGACTGAAAGAGATTTATTCGAGGATTAAACTTTAATCTTCTTCTTATCGTGTGGGCAGAACCCTGGTGTCAGAGTTTTTTCAGACCGGCTTACGGCCTCTGACGTGGTTTTTATGTAACGACTACTACCATCAGAGATAGTAGCCGGGCCCAACGGCTTAACGTGCCAGCCGAAGCACGGAATCATTTTTCTTTTCAGACAATCAGGCGATTCACCCTGCAATGTCCTAACCAACTGGGGAAAAACGCACAAAGTGATATTTCACTAGGTGTCCCCCGTGGGAATCGAACCCTCGACCTCCGTGTCGAGAGCCAATGCAAAAGCATTGGCAAGTAAACTGCCTCCGTGGTCTAATGATTAAGAAACTATTAGACCACGGAGGCAGTATACTTTAATGAACGTACGTGTTAATCCCTCAGTCGTAGTCGCCTCGTATCTTACGACGCGATTCTAAGCCTTAACCACACGACGAACCAGCATTAGGAATAATAATACAGAACGAAAAAGAACAGATAACTCAACTTTATATTTCTTTTTAATTAAAACGGTCTAATTTTTTTTCCTTTTTTTTCATTATTTTTTATGTTGGAGTTTTTAACTTTTAACCTTGAGGCCACGTCAGCCAGTCTCACTGTATAATGAAGATGAAATCACGAGTACATCCGTTGTTCGGATCCATCACGCAGCACCAGCCTTAAGTTCAGGGTCTGACGAGACTGGGTAACTATGGCCCTGGGGTCCAAATCTATTTTACTTGGGACCCCTTCAGCTAGTTCCACTTTGTACTTCTTCAGGACTGTAATAAGACCAGGCAGCATCTGCATTTTCGCCATTCGGCTTCCTGTGAACAATAAATAAATAAATATCTTGGACATTGTCACACGAAAATTATGTAGACTCATTTAAAGTACCAGAATCGAGCCCGGATTATAGTCAACGATACAAAATACCAAAATAACATTGGGTGATTTTATATATATTTTCAAAATTTTCCAAAACCCGTAACCTAAGTCGAGCAAAAAAGCGGCACGGCCGTACCATCCTTTTCTCAAAGCAGTTCCGGCCTTTCCGACCCCCCAATAACTTCGTTGTGGATAATAACTACGTACTAATTAAACATACTTATTTAACATCTTATTGTATAATTTATAAATTAATAATAAAACTGAAATATCCTAAAACTAAAATATAACTAGACTAAACAAAATAATCAGTCAAAGAGCCCGCCTCGAGTCGAACCCGGTTGAAATGTGCCCATCATGCTCGTGGCGTTTCCACGCTGTATGGCTAGGGAAATGTGTTGAACCAGGTACGACCCGGAGCGGGGGTCTCGGTCTCGTACTAATTTCAAATATTATTGATTTTTAAACATGTTCCAGCCATGTAATGTGCTATTTCGAATCAAACTACGAACTACGTACTAAGTATACAGGTAATTCATTCACTGCAATCAAATAAAGAGATCCTTCCTCTGAGACTGCAATATACAGGGTGTAAGTGGCAGCCTAGCAAATACTGAAACGGTGAACTCAGACCATCAAACTGAACAACTTTCACTATGGAGCCACCTAAGGAAACGCGAAAAAAATCTGCTGTCCCATACATTTTAGTCGGGTAGGTACAGAGTTTTGTACGGGACAGCTGATTTTTTTTCGTGTTTCCTGAGGTGGCTCCATAGTGAAAGTTGTTCAGTTTGATGGTCTGAGTTCACCGTTTCAGTATTTTCTAGGTTCAGTCCCTACTCAAGGGTCCTTCTGTCTTAAGTTATTACGTAATTAGCTTACATAGCAACATCTTATAGTCACCATATCAATATTAAAAATCTTTTATGTTTTAAATAAATAGATTGACTTGGCCATCGCATGAAAACACCACAAACACTACTATCTCACAAGTAATTTATTAATCTAAACGATTATAAAACTGTAACAGGAAGTTTGTCTGTACATTGAAGATATTAAAAAAAAAAGTTACGATATGGTTTTTAGGTGTCCCTGGTTCCATTTCACCAATTTTTGGATTTTTTGTCTGTCTGTTTGTTTGTGTGTTTGTTTGTTTGAACGAGTATCACGCAAAAACTACTGAACCGATTTTGATGAAACTTTTTTTGTTTGATAGCTTATGAACTGACTTAAAATCTGGTATATAATTTGTGCGGACGAAATATATAAATATATAAATTAGATAAATATATAACTCGTAATATATAAATTAGATTGTTGAGTGCGATTGCCAAGTCAATCTATTTCTTTAAAACATAAAAGTTTTTTAATATTGATTATGGTCACTATAAGATGTTGTTAGGTTAGCTAATTACGTAATAACTTAAGACAGAAGAACCCTTAACTAGGGACTGAATAAATTAACCGACTTGGAATTACATGTAGGTATCTCACAACTTTTTACGGTAGAAGAACTGAGTTGCGAGTCTTGGTTTTTTTTTCCAAGTTAAGTTTTTGATGGCATCTCATTTCTTTTTTTAGATAGTCCTACTTTTTTTCTATAATTATGTTATATATTGCAGTGAATGAATTACCTGTATACGTTTATTATAAGGTAATTCATTCACTGCAAATGTAACTTTGTAATCCTATATATTTATTTGGGATTACAAAATTATTTATGCAGTTTTCTAGATACACCATCTAGAAAACTGGACCGAAATTGCAAAATATTTTTGTTTTTCCTTGATTTATACGCTAAACACTAATCTAAACTATTATAAAACTGTAGCAGGCAGGGTTTTTAGGTGCCCCTGATTCCATATCACCAATTTTTGGATTTTTTGTCTTTCTGTTTGTTTGTGTGTTTGTTTGAATGTTTGTTTGGGTGTTTGTTTGTTTGAACGAGCATCACGCAAAAACTACTGAACCGATTTTGATGAAACTTTTTTTGTTTGATAGCTTATTATCTGACTTAAAATCTGGTATATAATTTGTGCGGACAAAGTCGCGGGTTAACGCTCGTTGTATTCTAAATTTAAAGCTTCTATGTCTGCTAGAAGTGCCTTAGAGTTTTGATGATCGGTCTGTCAGTGAGTGAGAGACAAAATTAAGAAATTTTGACTAGTTATAATTCTTAAACTACTGGTTCAAATTGAATGAAATTTGAAATATACCATGTTTATACAATGCCTGCTTGGTTACTGAATTTCAGGCTTCGAGTTTTATCCACAACGAAGTTATAGGGGTGTCGAATATGGCCTGAACTGCTTCGAGAAGGATGGTACGGCTCACCCGTGCCGCTTTTTTGCTCGTCTTGGCGGTGGAACTACCGTGCCCCAAGATTTAAAACATACCTACTTGTTGCAAAAAATAAATAAAAACTTTCGATAAGTATCAGTTCGTAGTAGTAGTAGTAGTTTTACATTCATACATATTGGATAGGCAAAGGAACAAAGCCGTACAGCCTGATCTTTTATAAACAACTCTTTTCTAACTCGTTCAAAATTCTTTATTAAACAAGGCTTAAGAGCCAAATCTTGTATGTTTCATATCAGCCTAGCTAGCATGCCACCCACGACAAAGCGTTTAAACGAGAAAAACGTCATGCGCGCTCTTTCTGGCCTACGTAAAATAATAAAGATGGAGGCACATCTCGATTTTTGTCGTTTTCTCGGGGGTGGCATGCTAGCTAGGCAGGAATTCGTTTTAATATACAAGGTGAAAAAGCCAAATCTTCTATGATTCTTTAGTTTTGTCATTGATAGATGATTGATGATGACAGCTGACAGTTGAATGACAGCTGACGGATGATGACAGATGATCAATGTTTTTTTTGCATGAAACTAATAAGTAAACGTAGGTACTAGGTAGTGATTAAAATTCTCTTTGTTGATCGATGGTGATGCAAGCACAAATGTTTTTTTATACAAGAAGACGATAAAAACTTATAAACTGATGCCTGTAATTAGTTTCTAGTGTTCCATAGACAATAATAAAAAAATAGAAGTACGACGGTTATTAACAAACATGACCACAAAAAATGAGGTTATCAATTCGCAGTTTTTCAGATTCAATCGGAATCAAGTATATTCCTTGATCGGAATGTTTGTAAAAGAGCTATAAGAGACCCCGAAAGGATTGTCTTTGACCACTGCCCCAATACTAGTCTATACAGAAATAATTGTTATCACATGTTTATAAAAAATTATAATAAATTACCAAACACTATTAAAGCATACAATGGCAAGCAATTTTCAAATAAACTCAAAATATGGCTTACTTCTAAGTGCTACTATAAGTTAAACGATTATTTTGATGAATAATAACCACATGTTATTAGAGCCTACCTACTATACCTATGTAATAGTTTCATAGTCATAGAGATCGTAGTCTAAATACATTTTATTGTAATATTATTATTTAGCATAGTTGTTGACATTCAATTATTTTATTTTGGTTTACAATGTAAGCCACCTAAATATTGTACGTCCGTGTTGCGGACCAAACTGTTGATTCTGTTCTATTTTATTGTAACATCTTTTGTACACAGTTTGAACAATAAATATTCTTATTCTTATTCGATACGTATGTATGTAATATTATTGGAATTGCAAAATATTCATATATGATAATCTATTAGGGCTTCCAAACAAATATACAAAATTTCATAGGTGTATGTATATGTATGTTTGTAAGTATGTTTGTATGTATGTATGTCCACGCATTTCTCCGAAACTATTAATCGGATTGTAACCATTATTTTTTTATTAGCTTTCACTCCCTTCAACTTAGGGAACAATGTAAGGTTTCATCAAAATCGGTTCAGTAGTTTATGAAATTCAAAAATCGCACTCCTGCCTAGCTAGCATGCCACCCACGACAAAGCGTTTAAACGAGAAAAACGTCATGTGCGCTCTTTCTGGCCTACGTAAAATAATAAAGATGGAGGCACATCTCGATTTTTGTCGTTTTCTCGGGGGTGGCATGCTAGCTAGGCTGGGCCATAAATTAAATGAATAGATAATAATGTGTACTAATACAGGTACAGGGTGAAATTGATATCATTAACATCCTTTTAAACTAGAGTCTACCCATCAAACTGAACAACTTTTACTATGGGAGCTTCTACTGCTGATTTGACTTTCAAAAATCGCACTCCTGAAGTATGATTTTTGAAAGTCAAATCAGCAGTAGAAAGTTGCATGTCATTTTCAACTGCTGAGCTCAGCGAATGAGGTTCAAAAATTGCACTCCAGAATTGTCCAGAACCTCAAATTTGAGTTTCCATAGGTAGCTCTCCTCAACGCAACGCGCCACCACCGATGCGCTTACATCCGTAATTACTTCGTTTGTATGGAGCGCGCTAGCACAATAAATGTGGCGCTCGCGCATAATTCTTCTGACTAGTGCGTGATGAGATTACATTATCTATTTGCTAGCAACCAAAATACGTGTTTCACGATCAATATGCACGTGCTCAATATCAAACAATCACAAAGAGTACAGTAGTACCAGGTTATAAGTCTATAGTTTATGGTCTTAACGATGTACCTGCGTAGTTGACAAATTTTTATAGCGAGCGAATTTATATTGTCCAATCAGGATGTGCCACCTTCAATCCGTTTACGCTATTGACTAATTTGTTTTCGCGCCCTTTTCGCTGCTATCCGACGTTGCACCCTTTGATTACTAAATGACTTCGGGTTTTGTCGGGGACTCGGTCTTGCCTAGCTAGCATGCCACCCCCGAGAAAACGACAAAAATCGAGATGTGCCTCCATCTTTATTATTTTACGTAGGCCAGAATGAGCGCGCATGACGTTTTTCTCGTTTAAACGCTTTGTCGTGGGTGGCATGCTAGCTAGGCTGCTCTGCGCAAATGAATATTGACGAGCGGAATTATTTTCCTGGTCGTACTTTACGCACGGCGACACATCAAGCTACGCAAAACAAACATAAGCTGGCCGCGCCACGTTGTTCTACCTACGGCTACGCGCGGCCAGCTTACTTTGGTTTTGCGTAGCTTTGTGTCGCCGCTGTGTCCATTCATATGATATTATGTATAGATACTTAGTACCAAGTACGTAAGATTCGCGATTTTGCGAACATCAAATCTTTTAGCACTTTATAATAAGATTCATAATTGCGTAATTTAGTACAAAACATGTTCTGAAGTTATACCTATTATGTAAATTAATAAAACTGGGTACAATTAGCATTTGATTTGATTAATCCATAATTCCAGATTAGTAGTCAAACAACATTTTGTTTAGTTCTGTCTGGTATTTTATCAGTATAATAACAATAACATACCTAACTAGACATTTTTTATTTGTAAGTAGTATTAGTTTTGTTTCTTTTTTGTTTTTCCTTTAGGTTAATGGTTATGTATACAACGTGTTAATGAATTAACGCAAAACTAGAAAGTAGTTTGTTTAGAATCGAGAGCAGTATCGAATTATCATATTTTCAACATAGGTATTTTTTATCAAAATGTTAATTAATTTGTTTGTAAAATTTAAAATTTACTGAACCCGATGTCAACCCACCGCACGGGCACACTCACCCTTCTTACTACCAAAACAAGATTATTAAAATGTATCATGAGTACGTTAGCGCTTTTATACATTGCTGATAACAAATCATTTTTGTCTCAAAACTTAAAATGCGAATAACTTTAAATTTTAACTATCAGAATAATGAAATTATTGTTTCAATCTAATTATTATGTTATAAATCAGTTTGGGTGTATGAGGTTTTGCGCTAATTCATTAACACGTTGTATAGTGCTTATTTAAAAAAAACTAGTTAGATTAGGTTAAGAAGTATTTTATTTTAATTAATCTTATTTTATGACTCCAACACTCGGTCGCAGAAACAGAGTTAGAGTTAATCCTCCATTAAATCTCTTGCTAGCTTTAAATACGTCAACAAGACAAAAAGTGACATCAAGAGATTTAATGGAGGATTAACTTTAATGATAGTTTCTGCAACTGACTGCAAGACTATCAACGGTCTAAAAATACCTACTAAATCCAAAAGCCCAGCCAGCAGTCAACTTTGTCAGTGTGACGCAGTAAGTTAAAAAGGCTCAGTTTTAGCATATTGCAATCTATTTTTACGAATTATCTCAACATGCTACAAATAAAACGAAACAAACTGCTTACCAATACAAATGCGAGGTCCCTCTCCGAAAGGCATATAACTATACGGCTTGATGTCCTGCCTTGCCCCAGGTAGAAACCTTTCTGGTCGGAATTCTTCAGGCTCTGGGAAATAGTCCGGGTTGTGATGCAAATGGTACACGGGCAGATGGATGCGAACACCTTTTTCTAATCGCAATCCTGTTGGTAAGGTGTAGTCTTCTACCACCTCCCTGGTGATGACGTTCAGTGCTGGGTACAGGCGCATGACCTCGTCGATACAAGCTTCCAGGTAAGGCAACTCGCTGACACAATCGTAGTCGATCTTGTTGCTACGCTTCAGAAGGTATGCGTCTACTTCTGCGATGGCTTTCTCCTGCGCTTCTTCACTCTTCGCCAGCTCGTACAATGTAAAGCTTGACGTGACAGCAGACGTCTCATATCCCGCCGCGAAGAACACAGCGCACTGTGCCACCAGAAATTCGTCGTCAACTTTCATAGTTACCGTCTCTTCCTTATTCTTAAAACTGCTAGTGGTTATGTAGTCGTTTTTCTTCAAATTCAATACCATATCGACGAAATCGTTTCGCATTGAAGGCTTATACTGCCTCTCATGAAACACACCAGTCAACAATTTGTGGAAAAAATCTGTTATTACCTGTGGAAATAGTTGTAATCCTATTCCGTAGAATATGGCAGGCCAGATCGAACGAGAGTAAAGAGCAATTCCTCTGACGTTAGAATTTTTGAAAATTTCTTCACCCATTTTTGTGAAAGGGTTGTTTTTGACATCTTTTCCCATCGTGTTTGTGTCGACGCCGAATCCGCAAGAACTGATACAATCCATCGTGTATCTTGCGATGATAGCTTTCATATCTAGAACAGGTGATTTACTAACTTCATAGTCGAGCATATCTTCAAAACAACGAGAACACTTCTCAACCAGATAGAACATGTTCTTGATTTTCAACGCCGTGAACAAAGGTGTCATGTTTTGACGAATCACCTTCCATCTGTCGCCGTGAGTGAAGAAAAGATTCCCTGTTAGGATCTCCTTATGTGTGTGATCGGCGACATCTCTACTGTTAAAATAATAGAAGTCCTTGGTGGTAACGAGTTTGATGAGTTCAAGATCCTGTATTATTAACGCAGGCTCGGTTCCGAGGAAAGCTCCAATGTAAGGCTCGTTGGGGAATTTCTGACACATTTTTTGGGCATCCAGCCCCATGACGTTTTTGAGCATTAAGAAATTTCCATAATTTCCGAATATTGGTGTTGGTTTCAAATGTGGCACATTCTTATTCTTCCAATAGTTGAACTTTTGTTTTGATTTTAGATAGATCGCGAGTAAAAACAATGCGATGATCGCAAGAGCAACGAGCAGAGCGCCCATGTCTGCTTACAGCACTCGGCACACTAAGCATATGTGTCGTTTTATATTTGCAATTAAAACAGTTTCCACTGCAGTCATCTCGGAACAGGTTCTTCGTAAAAATTAATAACGGACCCAGTTTTATACTTGCCAAAATTATATGTTGGTACAGGTTGGTAAACCTACTCTACATTGGCCTGGGATATATTATTTTAAAACATTCTAAAAATAATCCACATTATCTCTAAAATTCATTGATAATTAATTGCACATTCGTTTTATGTATGATGTTGATGTTTAGAAATAAGGTAAAAAGTTTCACACAATTAGGGTCAATTCACCTTTCCTCCTTTTGTTAGTTTTTTTTTTATTTATATTCATTGCACATTTATCGCAAGAAAAATGACAAGAGAATAAGAGATTTGAACAATTGTACTTCCATAAACCATCGGTGGTTTAACTTTAATTATCCGGAAGTGCAACAATCGGAGTACAGTTAAATCAATCAGTCAGTCAACTTTACTCTACAGTCTACACGTATTGCTAAGTTTCAATTATGTAGGTACGGTACAGCTTGATAAACTTTCCTATTTGTGTACTATCAAGGTTACTAATATTATAAAATCAGTAGTTTAGGTATCCTGTTCTCAAACTATAGTCCTAGACCTATCCGAACAAAATTAATTTTATAATTTAATTGAGTACCTACGGTCTACGGTACCTAATTCGTCATCCAAGGATTAAAAAAAAATTGAGTACCTTCTTAGGTAAAATATTCGGAAACCTTACTTACCTTACCTTACACAGGCCAAGTATTTCAGAAAAGTCGAAACATTTTATATTTCCGATTTTTTTTCATAAGACTGAGACATTAGGCTTGACAAAAACGCAAAAGGTACGTAAATTGTTGCTATTTGGGACTTAGGATGTTGTTCAGTTTTTCTTCGTTCTTTTGTTAACATTTTCGGTCCTTCGAAAGAGTCCCACTGGACCACTGCCATTGGCACGGTCCATTGACTTCAAATACACTACAGCTCCACATTGTAGAGGACAGTTTGGGAAATATAGACTGGTAATTTGCACCGATTCGCCTACCAAGATGGTAAGCGAATAATTATTGCAATTTATACTTCCTAAGAAAATATCCTATAAGTTGGACGTCCTAAATATAGGTTATAATATGATTTAACCTATATTTATTTTTCCTACAAGTGGCTAAGTGCCCCTAAACAGCAAGATAGCATGATAGTGCTTGCTTATGTAGCATGTTTTAATAGTAGGTAAGTACTAAGTATAGTGTAAACTAAAATAGAAATATTGTATTGAGTAGATACTTTAAAATTTCTGGTGTTCACTATTTGAAAGAAGTGAACCTTTGAGCGCTGAATTTACGGTGAAAAGAACCTGGAAGGTGGTGAAGTGTTAATTTTGTTCAGATAAAAAAATGTAAAATACGATGCAAGCAAGCCTCATAGTCAAATAGAAGAAAAAAAAACAATGAACAATTTTTTTTTCTTCCTATTTAATTGGGTCAGCTCAACGACCTTTTTAATTTTTTTTTTACATAATTTATCAAAAACGTTTGATTATAAAATAAAGGTGAAATCACAATAATTATTGTATAACATCACATCAGCCAGCCAGGCATGATATGTCCAGCAGTGGGCCTCACCTCAGTATCGCAACAACGACCGGTCCTGCGTCCATAATTATTAGGACAGTGCCAGCAAAGATAGACTGGGACTACGGTGTCTTTTGATACACCCATGTCTGCTTACAAACTAACTACGCTAAAAAGAGTTATTTTTTCAGGATCTCGTCAATTCTAATATATCCTCTATCCAACCACGGAACTAGTGATTATATTATTTTTGACGGAACCCTTCACTGCAAGTCTGACTGGCATCTTGTTCTTTTTTCGATTCTCACTATAGGCAGCTATAGCTCTGTTCTATGCAGCTCTATAAATGTTTATTTTCGCAGCCTCCCGTCTGACAGGTCGGGGTCAGCATCCCAGATGGCGCATGCGTATGCCGCTTCCCCCTGTGCCTACCCAACACAGCCCACTTCCACCCTACTCCGGTAGGGTAACCACATCTAATAATAAATATTATGAGAATGAGTAATTTCTTTGGGGATATAAGATTGGTGTAATGGTGTATGAAGTGCCCTCTAGCGATCTGTACTTTCAATGACATTCCATTTGTGAAATAATGCAACTACGCAAAAGAACAACGCAAATACGCAAAAATAATGTTATTGTATGACATGATGACTCTATGGTTATAAAAACTCATTGTGTACTTTAGTAGGTATTAAGTTTTTTTATACAGGATGAACCGACGTCAACCCGGCGGATGCTGATAGGTTAGGTCATGACTAAGCTGAATATCAAAATTTGACTTTAGTAAAAGTGTCTTAGTTTTCGAGATATTGACAGTTTTAACACAGATACTGCATAGAACAATCGTAGCCATGGCAATCAAAATAGTAACTAACGTAAAGAGTTTCACGAATTTCATAAACCTGTCCTTATCTCAAAAATTAAGAACCTATTCCTGAAGTAAAATGTTGACAGATTGATTGATTGATTGACAGATTTCTTTTTATTTTATTTTATTTTAGTATATTCTGGTTAGGCATGAACTAACCTATTAGCATCCATCGGGTTTACGTCGGTTTACGGGACACAGTTGAGGCAAGGCAGTGAGGTCAGTCGCCATTCGATGAGGTCATGACGTCACAGTGGGCGTGGCCTATGCTGCTCAGTTCGAATCGGACCGCCATTGTATTCGTACGTCATTATTTCGTTTTCTGAGAGGTGTTTTGTCAATAAAAAACATCTAGAACGATGAAGTGCGCTGTTCCTGGATGTAAAAATTGTTCAGGATCACAGACAAAGCTTGCAGATGGCATAAGTTTTCATAGGTAAGTCCAATATAATTTAATAAGAGTTGTTTTTTGAAAATAATTCTCGAAGTAGAAGGAAAATTAGTTTTGCTACTACCCGCAAGATGCCGCTCTTTAAGATGGTAAAAAAATCGATTTTAGAAACTTAAAGTGTAAATGATAGATGAAAATAACGATAAAAACAAAGTGTTTAACTCGTTTATATCGATTTCACTTTTATTTCTTTGTTGAATTGGTCAATTACTAAAAAAATCGTAAACATTTTATGTTCAAATCCATGACGACATCTACCGGCTAGTAGATAACGGTGACAACAGACAACTAGTTGGTCGTCATGTTACTGTGCATTTGTTGTAGTTACTCCTTTCGCCGCTAGATGGATTTCGGTTTTTGGGGCGGAGCCTACGCCCATCTCGTACCTCGTCCCCCGCATTTTGGCGACACTTACTTGAATAGAAAAATTGCCTTGCCTCACCTCCGCTCCCTTCTTTTCTTCGTGGGAAGGTTAAAAAAAATTATCATTTTACGACCCATGTTTCTTCTGGGAATACACATCATTCACTAACATCATATCATCAGTATCCTATTATACAACAGTCTCATGGACACCCTACTCACACACCCCGCATCCAAGCCTAGTTTTCTGATGCTTCTTTAGCGTCATAGGTATCTCATACAAATCTGACTGAAAATAAAAAATTATATTAATTCGTTTAAGAAACAGTACAAGCCTTTTGATCGAAAAACTGTTTAACATATCTTAAATATGGTTTAGTGGACGATACAGTCTTGTTTTTGCAAAATATATGTGAAAAGTGTAGTGGTTACTGTGCCTAGAAATAGTGAGAGTGAATTCTGTCTATTGTGTTGTTGGGTAGGTGTGAAAATTAGTCCTACGTAGGTGTAGGTTACCCTACTAGTTTCTAAGTACTATCTACTAAAAGCAAACGGTTTTCAAAAGCATTGAGGTCATATTTTTTAAAATGTAACAAGTGCCCAAATATTCAACTTTCGGTATGAACATTTCAGGGTTCATTTATGGCTGAAAAAGGCCAAGCTTGAATTGTAATTAAATTAACATATTCGATATGATGGCAAATCGATATTGTATACGATACTAAATAAAAGACTAAGATTTTTTTTATACGTGCGGATTGAACGGTGGCTATAATTTTAACCCATTGCAATTGTAATTTTTTTATTGAATCAATCTTATGAGGACAGTCCTTGACAGAGCGTCGAAGCGCGCTGCGGCGGCGACTGCATACAAACGAAGTTACATGCTATTTTTAACTTTCAATGAAATATTTCAAACTTAAAAAATTTGATAATTATTTCGGTGCGAGGTTCGTCAGATTACCGTTAAAATTTGTAGTTTCAATGCTAGGACTAATTCTATATTTGTATGGAATTCTTTGAGCCACTGCAATGTAACTTTGAAACTATTAATTTTAACGAAAATCTGATACCTAAACCACAGGTACAGAGATTTATAAAAACAAATCCGCACAGTCTTGGCCGCCATATAGTAAGTACCAGCCGCCCTTCTCTCAGCACGATCATACAGAGTTTTTCTCAATATGCTTAAGGGGATGATCAGACCATCAAACTGAACAACTTTCTCTATGGGACCAACATCGGAATCGCTAAAAAAAATCAGCTGTCCCATACATTTGGATCGAGTAGGTTTGTAGTTTTGTCTCGAAGAGGTGATTTTTTTTGTTGCTATTTCGATGTTGGTGCCATAGAGAAAGTTGTTCAGTTTGACGGTCTTATCATCTCCTTAAAAAAGTATAGAGTCTTTATGATGGGTGGTGAGAAAGGGGCGTATAGTCTATATTATAGACTACATAATTAATTTACTTTATTGCCAACTTTTATCGAAAACCATTTAGAAATTTAAATAATGTGTTTAATAATGAGGGAAATTCCGCTACTGATCCGCAGTGACCTGATAAATTAAAAATAAGCAAATGACTACAATGTGACATTCTTGTTTTTTGGAAACGTTGTTTAATAGTTAAGAAATAAAAAATACGATTGAGGGCAGCACAATGGGCTCGGTGCCCACTTAATAATGGTTGGTGTCTACACTTATAATGTATGGCAGTGATGGATAGGTATGGCAGAAGACGCATGAAAGTAAATTAAATGCTGTTGAAATGCCATCCTTGGCTTTCTTGTCTCTAACAAAGGTCTTACTGTTTACATTTCTTGGCAGGCATGATCGGTGTGTGCGCAGACATAAGCTAGTCCCGCCGCGCGGCGCATGGGCAGTCTACCGGAGCTAACGGAGCGCGCGCGTCTGCCGTCCCGAGCCGCGCGCACCGTGTCCGAACCGCATCGGCACCGCGCCCTTATAACTCAGGTATCATCATTGTACGGCAGACATTAAGCTAGTCCGCCGCGTGGTGCATGGGCAATCTACCGGAGCTAACGGAGCGCGTGCGTCTGCCGTCTCGAGCCTCTCGCATCGTGTCCGAACCGCACCGGCACGGCACCGCGCCCTTATAACTCAGGTATCATCATTGTACGGCAGATATTAAGCTAGACCGCCGCGCGGCGCATGGGCAATTTACCGGAGCTAACGGAGCGCGCGCGTCTGCCGTCTCGAGTCTCTCGCACCGTGTCCGAACCGCACCGGCACGGCACCGCGCCCTTATAACTCAGGTATCATCATTGTACAGCAGACATTAAGGCGGTTGCAGAGGGGTCAATTTTATACAAAACTTTGACGCTTAATACGCGTAGACGGTATTAATATAAGTAACTTTTTATATATGGAAAAATAGTTTAGAAAATCTAGTTGCCGCGTAACAAATAACATTTGCAATTTATAATATAATTACGAAGATATAAAGCTTTTAAAATTTTGTATGAAAAATTTCAAAGTTTTATATCTTCGTAATTATTTTATGTGGCAAGCTTTTGTATGGACTGAAACCATCTTAAGCTAGTACGCCGCGCGGCGCATGGGCAATCTATCGGAGCTAACGGAGCGCGCGCACCCTTCTCCTTCTCATCCTTCTACACCCGTGCAGCGAACCGTATCTGAACCGCATCGGCACTGTGCTTTCATCAGTCATATTGCTCAGGTATCATCATTATCACATTTTTGATGGCCTGGACGGAAGACTTAGGTACCTAACGGTCAGTTGCAGAAACGTTCATTAAAGTTAATCCGCCATTAAATCAAGGGTTCGCAACGGCACGTACAACATGTCATGTACCAATGAGTTTTTCTAACTTATGTACATAATACCGACTGCTCTCAAACGGTGAAGGAAAATATCGTGAGGAAACCTGCATACGCTGAAGATGAAATTCTGATGTGTATGTGATGTCTACCAATCCGCATTGGGCACGCGTGGTGGACTAATGCCCATACACCCTCGCTAAGGGTAGGCCTGTGCCCTGCAGTGGGACATTTATAGGCTGATGATGACGTACCAGGTAAACTGCTGAAAAAGAAGTCTAGATATGAGATTATTCAAAGATTCTCTTCTTCAAAGATTTTTCTTCTTGTTTCCTTTAGGCGTGAACCAGTTGTTGTAACAATTGTTTCGGACCGACCCAAAAAGGATTACGGTTGTGAAATAGTATGTTGGTCTTACCTGTTTATGTTAGGTTCTTTATTTGCTGCTTGCATTGCGGAGAGAAGTAAAATGTAGGTATTTTCTTTTAATTTATGATATCTAGGAGATTCCCGACCCTTTGTTCGCTCGCTGTCTATACTTACCCACATAGGTACGAGACTAAGCTGCTTCAAAAATTCGCTAATGATGCCCTTCACCTTTCACGAAACTTCAGAGAGGAATCTACCTAAATAATATCTGAAGTGCCTACTTTATACGTCTTAATAAAGTTCTAACCGAAGATCCAACAATTGGTTTGTATTCTGCTTATCTTGGTTAGGGTAGGTACTAGGTATGCTTGTAATTACTATTGGTTTTTTTACGATATTAACTCTACGAATGAACTATCATCATTATTATAACAATGATTCACATAAAAATAAAGAGTGATATTAATTTTTCTTTTGCAGTTACCAGTAAGCACGATATGCAGAAAAGAATGGCTGTGGAAGAAACCAAAAGCGCCTCTTCGGGTCCCAGCGCCTGTCGTTGCGAATCGCAGACGAGATTCCGCCGCGTCCTCGGTAGGCGCGGCGTCGGTGCGCCGACTCATCACGAGGCAGCCTCCCAAAGTCCCAGAACCCGTCGTCAGGCGGTTCACCCTCCTTTGCATATCAAGCGGTCTTTGCGCCACTGCACTACTCCCGTTCACTGCGTTATCAGGGGCAGAAGCCGGTGCAATGCCCTTAGCGATCATGCACACAATAGCTGCAATAGTTGCACCTTTCTCCCCCATTATCCTTCAAAAGACTGGAACGAGAGTTGTTATAACTCTAGCTCATGTATTAGTGTGTATTCTTCTGACCGCGCACACTGTTGCTACTCCTCTATCAATTCTGTTACCGTTGTACGGAATATGTGGTATCACTCTATCTCCGATGTCTCTAGCTTTATCAGCTTCGGCGACTTCCTTGGCTCAAGCTGCAGGCGATGAGGGTAGAAGGAAAATTGCTCTTAGAAGGGGACTGAGAGCTCTCCGAGCAGCTCAAGATCTCGGTTTGGTTGTAGGAGCTTTGATGCTCGGAGGGGCGCTGATGATCTGGCCGGAAGACTTAGCACCGCTGGCACAATTGACCCCGATGCCTACTAACACTTCAGAGTCAAACTGGCCGCCGTCTGAAGAGTTCTTATTGGAAGACGACTACGAGGTAATTCTTCGGTTATTCAATGATTTTTGTGGTCATAAATGCAGAATTTAAGTTTACAGGTACCTGTTTTAGGAACGGACCTGTGGCGCTGCTGGTTGTCCGGACACACAGTCATTGTCAGGCACAGCTCTGAGTGCCGAAGGGCGGCGTGTCTTGGTAGCAGTATGGGCGGGCCTGGCTCTGGTCGCGGTCGGGCTGGGAGTATACGGTGCGACGTCGGCTCCCGCGCCGCCGCCAGACACGCGCTCCATTGTTAGAGACCCCCGTGCGTTACTCGGTGCTCCAATGGGACTTTTCATTGGGCTACAACAGGGATTTATTTATACGTCTTACATTAAGGTGAGTTTCCCTTACTATATAAATTTTCAAGACTTGGACAGAATTTGACAAAATTTATAGCGTAAACACCGTTAAGTCAGAAATCTATGCTGTTTAAAAGCCAAACCCAAGAATCTCTACCTAGAACGTTACTAGAACTAGGTAATATTATATTATTGATGATAGAATGATAATTTTATACATCTTTATGTATTTGAAACGACCTCTATTTAAAGTGCATACAGATGTTTGCGGTCCTATTACTCCTACTACGTCCATTGATGACAAGAACTATTTTCTAATTTTTGTAGATGGGTAGGTACATTCATTAAGATTATTGTGTGACCTATCTGCTACCTTAGATCAAAGTAAAATTAAACTTTGATCTAAGCCTGCTACCTCGTAAATAGATGTTTTTGTTAGATTTCGGGATTTATCGGTTTCCAAAAGCCAAAATAACCTTGTTCACACTCATAGTGGTACGGAGTGTGTGTGGGCGGTTGGAGCTGTGCGTGGCGTGCACTGGCGGGTGCGGGCGCGTTGCAAGCTCTAGCAGCCGGCACGCTCAGCATGGCGGCGGCGCGGGGTCGACGCGGCGCCCTGGCTGCCGGCGGCGCGGCGGCTCACGCGTCCCTCATGTTGGCGTTGCTGCGGTGGCGAGCGGCTCGTACTGATCTCGCGCTGCCGGCCGTCGCTGCTGCTGCTTGGGGCGCCTGTGCTGCTCTCTGGGACGTCTTGCAGGTTTGTTTCATTTATTTCACGTTATTTAAATAATTTTGTATCTATTAGTAGATTTAATGCTTAATGTTTAATGCTTTGCGCTTCCTTAAGCTTACCTACACTTTAGTATGCGTTAGAGGTGATTAAAAGCGCGCAGGCGTTGAAGTTCGGTAGCCTTTTTTTAGTCTCTGCTAAGGGAAGATAGAGGGGAAGAGAGGAAGTTATCTAGCCCAAGTGAAGAAAAGGTTGATGTCGTTTCGTATCAAGAACTCAAGAGACATGATGATGAGAGATAGGATTGTCGAATACTCTACCGATAAGATCGTAGCTCTTAAATAAGATCATCCAAGATTCATCTTGGACCTTCGTGGTGTTAAAATTCATGCTCCATGATCATTTAGGCCTTAACCGTGCCAAAATCCTATACTTAGTTAATATTCATTAATTTATTTTTAAATGTGCCCATCTCAATAATAAAACCCCTGTCAAAACCTAATTCTGGTGTTATAAAGGCGGGTGTCTGCATCGGTGGCCCTGGCTGGCGCGGTCCGTGGTCAGTCACGTTGTCGGCGCGGCACCTGGGCTTGGCGCTGGCTTGTGGCGCGAGGCAGCTGCTGTGTGCGCGTGCGCAGCTTGCGACGCTGGCGGCGGCATTGTGCACCGCGCTGGCGTCCCACGCTGCATTGGAGCTGCGGATTCGAAGAGGTAAGGACCAGAGCGCAACGTCAACATATGACATGGAGTATAGGAAGCAGTTCTTGACAGTTTTTCTTTGATAGCTCCTACCTACCTAAAGAAAATCTGGTAAAATGTGAATGTCCTTTCAGATCACATGTCAAGCGCAATTTTAAAATTGTATTCCTTCATCTGTTTCTTATGATATTGAATTGAATTGTTCAACGAAGATAAGATATAAAAATCTCATTAGTCGATAAACACCATTAAATTCACCGAATTCATCAAATTCTGTTATGTTATGATACCTTTCATCAGATTTACCTGTAGGTACTTACCTACTCCTCCTATCCTACCTACTCATATTTTTAAGATGTTATATTATATTAGGGAATAGGGAACATTGACCCATGTACAATGATGCACTAGTCGTAAACACCCAGTACATTGTGTCTTGTTTTAATAACGTGTCTTACTTGATTTCTGTAGGAGCAGAAGCAGCACGCCACAGATCCTAGCGAAGAGCTACGGCGCCGCAAGTGGTGCCGATGTTGTCGGACGCAGCATGCGCAAGCGCAGACGCGGCCGAGCCAAGCTGCCACGTCATCAGTTAATACATGTTTTGGTGTATTTCCCTCAAGAAGTTTACTTCATGATTTACCTCGATATTTATGGTTGGTGTCAATGTTAAACCCAGTTATAGGTACCTGACGTGCTTCTAGTTCGTGGCATAATAATAAAGGCATTTTCTATAGTTTTTTTGTACAGGGTGTAAGGAAAAGTATCATTGACCTTTAAACCACATACTCTACCCATCAAACTAAACAACTTTTACTATGGGAGCAAACCTGTCAGCCCAAAAAAAAATCAACTAAACTGCAATACACGGCCCAAACGTATGAAAGAGCAGATTTATTTTTTTCTGACATGTTTGTTCCCTTGGGCAGAGTATATGGTTTAAAGGTTAATGATTCTTTTTCTTACACCCTGTACAAACTAGTGCAAAGAAACTATAGAAAATGCCTTTATTATATGCCCTGTATACATATATCTACGAAAGTATCTTTCGGCCCTGTATCCTCCATAGCGGAGTTGTGTAAAGTCAACCGACCGAATTGCTAAATTTTCGTCTCATGACAGAATCAAGCTATTTCATTGCTTGAATTTACTCATCTCCGCTGTGGCGGATTCCGGGCCTTAGTTTAGATTTTTGGAGGCACCTTTCTCGATTGGCCTCCCCCAAGGATGGCCACAACGACCAAGAGTGCGATTTTTGAATCTCATTCGCTGAGCTCAGCAGTTGAAAATGTCAATATTACTATGGAGATATGCATCTTTCTACTGCTGATTTAACTTTCAAAAATCATACTCCAGGAGTGCGATTTTTGAAAGTCAAATCAGCAGTAGAAAGATGCGTACCTATCTCCATACATTTTCAACAGCTGAGTTCAACGTATGAAATTCAAAAATCGCACGCCACTCGAGAACTCTTCACGTATAAAAGGACTCTTTGATGAACGAGCGAAAGGAGTTTGTATTGTTGTTTGTTATGGGTTTCTTTCAATCTGTACGAAGCGTTTCATGGTGTAAACCACAGACTTCTGTATTACGATAGCATACAAAGTGTAAGGGACCATCAAACTGAACAACTTTCACTATAGAGCCTACCTCAGGAAACGCGAAAAAAAATTTGCTGTCCCATACAAAACTGCCGTACCTACCCGACTCAAATGTATAGGACTGCAGATTTTTTTTCGCGTTTCCAGAGGTGGGCTCCATGGAGAAAACTTTTCAGTTTGATGGTCTCAGTTCACCGTTTCTGTTTGCGGAAGGCTTTCCCTTACACCCTGTATTGTCCCATTTGTACCCTTACGTTCTTTTTATTCGTTTTTGTTACTGTATATTTTTGGTATGCAAATAAAGAATATTTATGTTATGTTATGTTATGTATTATGTTTATGGTGTTAACTAAACTACTGTACCTATGCTTGTGTATACTTTCAGTAGATAGGATAGGCGTGCACTAGGACAACCCTTTAAGGTCAACGTTAATTATTATAAAATGAATAAGCATGAAAAATAAAACGAAAATGTCAAATAGTGTTATGTAAACCAAGTGTTGTGAGACGTTAAAAAACATTGTTATTTATAAGTATTGTTGTAATACCTACTTGTATAGTCTGTGTATATCTACCTAATAGCACTTCACATTTTTTCACGTAGTTTTTTACCTATGGAAACCTAGGCCTGAAACGTTTTCTTCAATATGCAAGGGCGAATCTTTTCTTCACCAACGAATATTTTATTCTATGAGAAACACAAAAATCTTAATAAAGTACTTATGTACCTATTTCTAAAAAAACAAATTTAATATGTTGCAACTCATTTCCATTCTTTCTAAAATCTGCTATTTTATTATTTATTAAGTAGGTACCTACCCTGAAGGGTAATAATAATAATTGTAATCTAAACAATTTTTCTACGATTACATACGTCGATTTCAAAAAAAGGGCTATGCCTACTTATTACACTGTTTTCTGCGATCTTCTATATCAAGTATATATATACATAACTGCAAACATATCCTTTTTGTATACTTACCTTTAATACTATATTAAACTTGTATATTTAAAGGTGTCTACAAACCAAACCCGCCGATCCGCCGACGATGTCGGTGACTTTGTTGGTGGGTTTGGTGAAGGTTTGGTGTGGTATGGATGGCCTTGCATTGTCGGCGACATGCACCCACGCGGGCTACCTCGCGACATGTCGGTCGGCGACAGTTGCCCGACGCGAAGACATCCACTAAATACTTAATGTTATAACTAAAAGTTGCAAATCTCGTGCCGCCGACATGTCGACGACAACGTTTTCCGACTGTAGGCGTAACGGTGACGTAACGTAACGTAAGCGTAACCGACAATGTCGGCGGACTGTGACGGCGGGTTTGGTGTGTAGACACCATAAGCTCGGCTGTGCATGCCAGTGACTTGCACGTTAATTTGTTGTATCTCGTAGGACGAATAAAACATAATAAATTCCGATTGTATTCAAATTCAAATGTGTGGAATTAAAAAATAGCACTCCTTAACTCAGACAGTGGATTAATTATATAAGGTCTAACAAAATTAGGTGAAACTATTTTAAGGGGATGATCAAACCATCAAACTGAACAACTTTCTCTAAGGGACCAATATTCAATTCGCGAAAAAAAATCTGCTGTCCCATACAGTTCGGCGAGTAGGTTTGTATGGAACAACAGATTTTTTTTCGCGATTTCGATATTGGTCCCATAGAGAAAGTTGTTCAGTTCGATGGTCTGAGCATACCCTTAACATTGTTTCAGCTAATTTTGTTAGACCTTATATAGGGTCCATCTTAATATGCTGACACTTCTATAAGGGGATGATCAGACCATCAAACTGAGCAACTTTCTCTATGGGACCAACATCGAAATCGCAAAATAAAAATCAACTGTCCCATACATTTGGCTCTAGTCAGTTTACAGTTACAGAATAGCTGATTTTTAATCGCGATTTCAATGTTGGTCCAATAGATAAAGTTGTTCAGTTTGATGGCCTGATCAACCCCTTAAAACAGTGTCATCGTATTAAGAAGGACCCTATACAGGTACTTCAGACCATCAAACTGAACAACTTTCTCTATGGAACCAATATCGAAATCGCGAAAAAAAAAAAAACAGTACCAAGCAGCATTTTCTCATTCGCTGGCATGCTTTTAACACGCATAAAACGCATTTACCTAAATAAATATTATTTATAACAAAATTAATCAAAAATATCTTACAAAATATAATTAGTAATGTAAGATCCTCTTTTTGGCAAAGAGTTGGTGTTCGTTAATTGTAAAGTAGATTTATATAAAATGTTTTATAATAATTTATTTTTACATCCTCTCTACCTATAAATAAATATAATAAGATTTAAAAAATTACTTATACCTACTTACCTAACTCTTTAATTGAGAGTAAAACTCAGAAACAGTTTAGGTAATAATTACACGGAGATAGTTGTACACACGTACCCTGAAAAAAAGACGGATGTAATGTCACACTAAAAAGAGGTGAAGCATGCAAGTTCCTATAATTTCATTTGTTCTACAAGGGACCTACACTCACACAGACGCACCAGTTCTAGGCGCAGGTCCGACAACCCGCCGCCGTTATGTACCGCGCCACAGGGCGACAGCACGTACACTCATATAAATGGGTGATTCACTTTTGATTAGACGAGATTCCGTCCGTCTTGTTTTCAGGTCCTTGGTTATACAGGGTGGAAGGATAAGATGGGACACAAAGGACAGCTACCAGAAGCATTTCAGCTACAAGAAAACATTCTTAGGAGACTATTTAACCCTAACTTTTGGAGAATTTTACTTCTGCGTTTAAAGAACAGTCATGGATGTTTAATGTTTATATGTTTGTGCCGTTGTTGTATGGTTTCCATAATAAACAGCCTTTAGTGCTTGCTTGGGATCATTACAATGTATGTGCCTATGAGCGTTATTTACTTATTCATTTTCAAAATCTGTGAATGCAGAAGTAAAATTCTCCAAAAGTTATGGTTAGTCTCCTAAGAACGTTTTCTTGTAGCTGAAGTGCTTCTGGTAGCTGCCCTTTGTGTCCCATCTTAACTTTCCACCCTGTATACGATTTTATGTAATTAAATTACTTAGTTTCTGTTTGACTTGTTTGTATCAACTAACAATAAAATATTATATAAGTAGGTACTTACTTACTTACCTAGTCAGTTACTTAGTTTATTTGAATTGAATGTAGTTGTCAGATAACCAACCGATATGATGATGTTTGGATTTTCTCGTGTATCATGTTGTTTGTGTTAAGTTAAGATTTGGATGTGTTAGTAATAAATGTTGTACCTACTTATAATAAAATGAAATAAAGTATTAATTGTTGACTGAATTATTGTTTTCTAAACATTATTACCTACTCATAAGATACTTAGCTTTAAATCTATACTATTATAAAACTGTAACAGGAAGTTTGTCTGTACATTGAAGATATTAACAAAAAAAAGTTACGATATGGTTTATAGGTGTCCCTGATTTCATTTCACCAATTTTTTGATTTTTTTTCTGTCTGTTTGTTTGTGTGTTTGTTTGGGTGTTTGTTTGTTTGTTTGAACGAGTATCACGCAAAAACTACTGAACCGATTTTGATGAAACTTTTTTGTTTGATATCTGGTATATAATTTGTGCGGACGAAGTCGCGGGTTAATGCTCGTATGATTATAAAAGTGAACCTTGCATGCACATTTCAAAGTTTGTACATAGATCATATAAGAAAGATACTTATTACTTGTATCTACCTATTGTACCTATGCCACAGATTACTAAGTTACTTCGTACCATCACTTCCTTAGAAAACGTTAAATTCCCACGCTTCAATAACCTACTGGCAGACAGCAACTACTTTCTCGTAAAGATGTTAACTATAGAAACTTGCCACATCGATCTTTGTTATTAGGCATTTTGTATAGCGCACTACGTATGCGATGTTGCCGTCTGGCGCTAGTGGCAAGATCAAGCAAGCGCATCGTTTACGATGCGACAAAGTTTAGATGCTTATCTCGGTACCGGCTGAGTCACGGGAGCCTGCCTACGCTTCAATAAATACGACATGGAAAGAATGTTTAATCGATATTCTTGGGATAAAAAAATCACATCACAAGAGAGGATTAAAATCTACATCGTGATGAGGAGACACTACCAATTTGGAGTTAAAAGAACGCTTCGGCATGTACACAATGTCAAGCGCATTTTTTAATTACCACTCACCAGCAAAAACAAACAAATGCAATATTAACGTGTAAACAGCGACAAACTGCATAACTGAGGATCAAAATTCAATAACTAAAACTTTACGCATCATCAACACAGTTTCAGGTCTCATTTTAATAATGCTACACTTACTACTACTTGCTTTGCACTGCAATGCGCAAAAACTATGGGACCAAGCAAACGAAGACATCAAAATTGAAGGGATAATCAGAAAAGTGCATATCGTCTTTCGACATGGCCACAAAGAGCCTAAACACAGCTATCCAAAAGATCCATATGTAGACTCCGAAAAATGGACGAACGGACCCGGTCATCTAACTATTCTGGGAAGACAGCAAGCTTATAATCTTGGACAAAACTTGAGGTCCAGATACTTATATCTGCTACCTGAAGAACGAGCTTGGAAAGCTATCAGATCCTTCTCTTCAAGTGTTCCAAGGACTTTAATGACTAGTGCTGTAGTCCTCGCCGGTTTGATACCACCCAGCGATGAAGACCGATGGTCCTCAATCGACTGGCAACCAGCAGCTACATTCACAAATGCAATCCTCTCCTCCAGACCACGTTGTCCAAGACTGGAATACCTCATCAATACTTATGATCACAAACCAAACGATCAAACGAAAAAGTTGTACGAATACATCAGTGAAAACACAGGGAAACGTGTTACGAATTCTATTGTACTACTGAAGATTTATAGTTGTTTAGAAATCCAAAGGCAAGCCGGGTTGTCGTTACCAATTTGGACTTATTCTGTATACAAAGATATGAAGATGGAAGTTGCAAAATCGTTTCGCCAGACTAATGTGGATATATTACGTTTACAACTGGGACCTTTGATAAAAAAACTTTCCACTTTCAATGTGACTTCAGCTGCAAATCATCCTATAAGCATTTACAGTACCCACGATAATATAATAGGTGGTATTTTATCCGTCCTCAAATTTAATATCAGTGAACCACCAAATTTCACATCTGTAATAGTGATTGAGTACAGGGAAGTCAGGGGTAAGTTTCATGCTCAACTCTGGTATAGGCATGGTCCTAATTCTGAGTTAATTCGTCTTCCGTGGCCAGATTGTGGTATAAGATGTCCTCTTAATAAGTTACAATATGTTTTGAAACCATTCATACCCAATGACTGGGCTGGTGAATGTGTGATGCATCAAGATGATAAATGGTCGACGTTTGATTCTGTTCTAGTTATTTTGATTTTTATTGCTGTTGCTGGTGGTTTATTATTGCTGAGCGGCCAACGAAGTTTGTCTTATGATCGTAACATACAGTTTTTATACAAGTTTATTACCTATCCATTGAATAGGTAATCTATGAATAAGTTGAGAGTAAATTTTACACGGCCAATTTTGACGGTGTAAAGCTTATACCAAGACTAATGAAATGTCAATGTCACATAATTAAAAAAATTAAAGAAAAAAGAAACCTAACAAATTAAAACCGTATAACCTCACAATGTAATAAGTAGGTACTACAACGACCTCTTTTTCTTTAGGTGGATTATACATTCGTTCTTTTAGTATGGGTTTAGTGTGGCAGAACACAAATAAAGTTATTTGGGATTAAACGCTAAGAGTTAAATTGTTCCTTGTATAGTTACTCTTCTATAAATCAAAGTTTGGTCGAATCCGGCCTTACTAATCTTACTATTACTTACATTAATTACACTAGGTAAGTATTTATTGGTTTACAATTTTGATATTTCTACTGAAACCAGCATTTCGATCTCTACTGTCATTGAATTTTACCTTTAAAGTTTGCGGTGGCTTATCAGCTGACCCGGTGCCCCTTAGGGATAGCCCGTTACGCCAATGAAGGTGGGCTGAAATACTTATTTCATATCTAACATTTCCTATCTTCATTTGACTATGATTGTTATGCAAATCTTCTTTGGTGCTAATTCTTTCACCATTTGAATGTAGGAGATTTATTGGGTTTAATCGATTAGAAAAATAATGAAAATAAAAGTGAAACAAAACCTCGATATCAACATTAACACCTTTATTTCCATTAAGTTAAGCCCTATTTTCACTGTCGTCGAATATCTTGCAATTCTAGTTACTTAAATTATAGCAATCAAGATTATGATTAATACAGGGTTTATGATATTTTACATAAATAATGTATAATATAATATTATTATATGGCTCAACTTTTTTGCTTAGCACTACAGGGTGTGCATTTCCAATGACGAAAACGTAAAAAAAATACGCATCTATCGATGGCCGTGAAAAAGGGCGATTGTACAACACTCGATATGGACTGATACATACGATACATACAAATATAACTACATTATTGTCTGCCATAATTTCGAATTATACAAGCTAATAGCAAGTGAGATGTCTTAAAATAATTGACTTACAAACACGACAGATTCTTTTTATATTTTTAAAGTTTAATTTAAATGCACATTTAAAATTATTTACGTTTTGTGTCACACATAATGTAATTTTGTTGCTTAGCTTGATTTAAAACATATTCTATTGCATTTAGGATAGTCTCAAAAAATCCATTTAGAAAATTATTCTTCATTTTCAAATTATAACGCAATTGTAATTTTTTAAATTGTTATATGTAATTAAACTAGGCACACATAATTTTTAACACATATTATTAAAGGTAGTTTGATTTTGGACGTTTTACACTATGTTTTTGTATATCTCCAGACTGTCCTATTTAAATATAATATAGGGTAAGTAATCAGTAATCACGCATGTTTCGTATTTTTGGATTTTCTGTTATTATTTTATAAATTATTATTACTATTGTATATTTAAACTCGATGACTTCTAATAATAAAAATCTAAATTTTTACCCATGTTTTCATATAATTATACTAACAGTCAATCTACGAATAAAGAAAATTCTTATTCGTAGCAGTGTACTGATTTTGATCGGGATTTCAAGGGTTAAACAGTTAAAACAAAAAAAAATATATACCGGAACAAAATATGTGTCTTTATTCAATGTAATTTGATCATAAAATAAATAGCATCTCAATAATATAATTATAATAAGCGACATTAAAAATAATAAAAAAACAAATAAAATAATAAAAATTACCATAATTATACAATTTTATACTGACCGAATGTACCTACCAAAACAATAATCCAGCAAAGGTTATTTTACACCTATTAATAGGAAAAAGGAACTGACCCATTAAAATAAAACGGTTATAAATATTTAACATGACAAATTTTGCAGTTTTATAAATGGCAATTTAAATTATATTGAGCAGATAACACTGTTGTTAAGTATAAGTTCAACTGAAATCTATTAACTTATTTATTATAATAGGAACTAATTATTAGTAGTTTAAAAAAACCAATAATCAAACTGAACTATTATCATTATAATTCTGCACTTAAGGTTCTTAAAATAAATAAAAAATCTACTTAGAAATGCATTCTTTAATTACCATTACATAATATGACATTGTAGGATTAAATTAAACTAAATAAAAATTAACAATTAAGTTTTCTTTGATTTCCATTCGATCTATATAAAAAGGATTTAAATTGTTTTCCCTTTTGTTAAAAATCATAAAAACGAAAAGTTTTATTCATTTGTTTCGCTTCAATTAGGTTAATTGCTTACAACAAAAATAATAAATGTTGACGATTCGTAAATTATGATTTTTTAATAAAAGAACGTTCATTAGATAATATTTAAAAAAAGAACTTTAATGTCAATAAATAAAAATTATGAAATTAGCTTTCAGAAATTAATGTTTTTAAATAAGTACTTTGTGTCATTTAATAGAAAAAACCGAGTGACAAATGCAGTTAGTGTCTGTTATCATTATTTGAAATATCATCATCACAAATGACAATTATTTTATAAAATTCCGACTTGAAACAAATCAGTCGACCGAAAACAGCGAAAATTTTTTCTTCAAGGAAAAAGCAATATACCTTCTGCAAGACTATATAATTGTCCTAAAACGTACATTTTTCAATTACATATTATATAAACGAAACAGTTTTCAATATCGAGCTATATAAAACCATATAATTTATACATACTCATATAATTGTAGATTTTCACGCTTAAACAGCGGAACTGATTTAGGTAAAGTTTTAAAAAGACAGTATAATTATAAATATAGGTAATAGATAAGGACATAGTGTGCCTTGCATAAAAAGAAAATGTCAAAACCACTGGCGGCCTGCATGGATGTCGCGCACCCACCACGCGTCCTCTAGTAAGATTATATAACAACACACAATAATTTATTAAAATTGTAATTATTACAGTCTAAAATCTACTAATACCTAAGTTTAAGACTAGTCTAGGATAGTACTAAGTACGTAGGTACTACCATTTATAGATATAACAGATCAGGGACAAAGATTACTTGTATTTTCAATAGGAGGAAATTATTTGAAACCTGGCTTGATCATACCCTTTTGACATAATACAAACAAGTGAATTCATCTTAAAAACCCTTAATTCAAACATCAAGATTATATTGTAAAAAAAATGTATATTGTATAATAAATAAAAACAAAAAATCATAATTCCCATTGCTGCGTCAAATTTCTTTTTTATATGATTTTACATAACGCCGCTAAAAACAGTCGAAAATTCAAAATAATGTTTTCAAGAAGCAATCCCAATATAACACTTACTTTATCTACCATTAAATACATAACATTTCATTTATTAATTTAGCACTACATAATTATACACTATTTGAAATAAACGTTTATAAATTAAGTTAGTATATAAATAAATAAAAATAAAATTGAAGAAGCATGTACCTATTAAATACTGTTATTGTAGCCACTACTTAATTGTCTTTTTGTCTGTATTATAATTAGTTTAATACTTAGTAGATTTATGAATAATAAATAATAATCGTTGACCAGCAAGTAAACTTAAGTAATGACAATGATCATAGAAATCATGGTGTCATATTACCCGTATTTACGATTACGATTACCTATCGTTTTCCTTTATAATTTATACATTTCACAATTAAAACGATAACAATAATATCGTTGTCGTAAATGCGAGTAAACCTTCAGTTCTTTACTTAAAAAATTAGTTAGTGATCATAAAATTACAAGTAGATACCTAATCAAAATCAGTTAAAATGTTTCTCAATTCCAGTTAGGTAAGCCTTCAATAAAAATCCCATCTCTTTGATCTTCATATATTCGTACATACCTGTCTATCATATGGCAAACAAGATTCCAGATTTGAAACATT
Organism: Agonopterix arenella; assembly: GCA_927399405.1. Lineage (NCBI taxonomy): Eukaryota > Metazoa > Arthropoda > Insecta > Lepidoptera > Depressariidae > Agonopterix > Agonopterix arenella. The sequence goes on from OV656710.1 coordinate 9,974,486, forward strand.
TCAAGTAATAAAACCCAGACGCCTTTATGAAATTATTGTTGCTCCTTAAATAATTTCTTATCCAGCAAAAATTATGAGAGTACCATTTTTGGAGCGAAAATTTAATAACTATTCGATTTCACAAGCACTGCGCCGGCAACAAACCGTGCCATAACTACGCAATAATCTATCACATGATGGCTAAACTCTCACTTACATTACAAACGCTGCGACTCTCCAAAATTGATACAAGACTTATCAACATGCATCCGCAACGCAAATTCGACTACATAATGAGATAAACTAAGATCTACTATTTACACGGGCGTGTAGTTTCCTACCGGTTTGTAGAACATCTGGCCGGTGAAGATTCGACGGAAAATCTCTTTGAGGAGAAGGTTCTTCTCTTTCTTAATCTTGGCAAGGAATCCGCGGTTTTCGTTGGCGCGCCGTGACAAGTACGGCAGGACTTCGACGACAGGGCCGTACGGCACATACTTGTATGCAGAGTAGCCGGCTTGACCTGACAAATGAAATGGCACGTTAGAATCGACTGTGCTAAGTAGATAGTCACTGAACTTCTACCGAACCACAACATTTTTCACATGAATTAACAGCAATTTGAGTCTTAATCGATCGCCACTGATTCGTGACAGATGTCGCCGCAAAAAGTAAAAAATCAAGTTTAGCGCAATTACAGTTCAACACAGCTGAATCGACCTAAATCTGAATCTGCAATACGGTAGCTAGCTGTCGCCCTTGCAGAACGTCTTGAACATGATTCTAGAATACAGGTAGGACCACAAGAACCATTATAAAACCACGTTTCCAGCTACAGTACCTATGTAATATTAAGCTGGACTTACCCAACGGGAAGGTGACGTGATCGCACATGCCGAGGAGCTGTCCGAAGCACACGACCTTGTCCTCCTGCTTGATGTTGTAATCCTTCATGAGCTGCAGCGCGTACCGCACCGTGTCCTCGTTGTGGGAGGCCACCATTATACCGATACGGTTCTTCATCTCACCCTGTCCAAAATTTCAAGTTATGTTACCAAGCAAGAACGTTGCAAGGGGGGAGCCACATGGGACTGGCCGGCTTGTCCATCCGAGATATTACAATGACTAGATTACGATACCTAAAATACATTTCTATCATCATCAGCCTATCATCGTCTACTGCTGATCATAGGCCTCTCCCAGATCGTCTCCTAGGTCGTCTGTCCAGCGGGCAGCAGGGCGTCCCACACTACGCCTTCTAGTTCGTGGTCTCCACTCAAGAACTCTGACACCCTAACGGTTGTCAGTTCTTCGGCAGATTTGACCAGCCCATTGACACTTCAGCATGCTAATTTTCCGAGCTTGCTACATTTCTAAAGATACAAATATTCATTACAAAAATGGAAAAGGATGAATAAGGAGAAGTTATTAAGTCAGAACCGCTCAGAATGCAGATCCATATTCTCTGCCTACCTCTCTCCCTGGGGAAAAGGCGGCTTTGCAATTTCGGCAGGTTCTGCCTGTATGTATGTATAGATAGTTGATGTTACCTTGCATCTGCTAAGGATCTCCTTGAGACACTTGTGGTAGGAATTGGTGGTGGCCTCCACACTCTCGCACGTGGGGTCCTCGTAGCCCATGGCTGCGGCCCTGGCGCGTTCCTGCAATAACAAACAGTTTTATATTATGACGCGTAGGTACGCAATGATTAATGAAATAGCAGACCTCTGCGGCAGAAAAATGAAGCAATCTTGTTGTTGGCTCAGGACAAGGCTTTAATAAGGTTTGGGAGTGACATACTAAATCCCAGATAAGTCCGGCGCCCCTTGAACAATCAGAGTAAGAGGCTCGTGGCAAATCTCTTCACCACGATAGCAAGACAAAGTCAGCTTTTAACATGCTTTCGACTCTACAGAAGAAGGCATATAATTATATATTTGGAATTGTCTGCCCTGGTTGCTGGACGACTTACTCTTATCTTGCCTAATCTCGCTTACCATCTGATTAAAGCTTTAATCCACCTTTAGTCATTAAAAAGGTAGGTAAATAAGGTACGTACCTGTTCAATGTACGCGCCGCGCACGCATTTTGCCGCCCAGTAGAAGTTCTGGCGCTGCGCCTGCTCCAAGTCAGTGACGATCTCGTTGTAGGTATTCTTTAGGTACGTCTGGTACGTATTGAATACTAGGAACTTGTCCTGTAACAAAATTCACCATTATCACCATAGTTGACGTACAAAAAATGGCTTCATTCTCATAGGATAGGAATGACTTGCAAAAAAATTAAGCATAAGGTATGATAATACTAAATGTGGTACTTGCTTCAACAGCACTTGCGCTGCACCATTAATGTCTGAATTGGAACCACATAGTACTATAATTACTAACTAATTCTCAAAACAATACTTTTGCTATCAGAAGGGTTATGATGTGTAATTAATTAATGATTAAGTGGGTAGCATAAATAAACTTACTTTGTTGTACCTCCTCATCATTTCCAAACAGATCCTGGATATAGCTGGCTGGAAGTAAGTCTGCTCAGCGTCGATCATGATCCTCACGTCCACTTCATTCGCCACCTGGAATGATTTACTGAATCTTCATACATGCTTTATCCTATTTAGAATCATTAAAAGAGTACGCAGGTGTATCAGACGATTCGCTGCCTGCGATAGTTCTGACGTGACGAGTTTCATTATACTTAATAAACAAGACTCATTTAATAATCGGGTCGATCAAACAGGATATCTAAGGAATATACTACACATAACTTATATTTACTATATATGCTGACCAAATCGGATGCGTACTGAAGGGCCAAATAAAATGTACCCGGAACCGACGAGCTTGTATGAAGATACTTATGGATGTTGAGGAGGTGAAAGATGTGTGTCAGAATCATAGCATGTGGCGATCTGTTGACTCTGCCTACCCCAGTAGTGGGACATAGGCGTAAGCATATGTATGTATGTATGTAACTTATATTTATAAACTGACTTAAAAACTGAATAAAACCATCTCGGTAGAGTTAAAGAGTAATATTCATTTAGAAAAGGTTTCGGCATTTTATAGCTCAACCATATTATAAATTCGACGGTCTTTTGACCCACAAAAGTACAAGATTATGAGAGGTGTTAGTTTTTAACCTAAAGGGGCAATAAAATACCTTGTTCACGATATAATTATATCAGCACAACGACCCTAAGTTGATCTTGATTTCCAACGACCGAAATAATAGGGGGCTACCGTACCTATTATCTTTTATGTACTTACCATCTCGTGCCAGTTTTGGGATTAGCTTCAAGCAGGAGTGCAATTTTTGAAACTAATTTATTAAACTCAGCAGTTGAAAATATCAATATTACCATGGAGATATGCATCTTTCTACTACTGATTTGACTTTCAAAAATCGCACTCCTGGAATATGATTTCTGAATGTCAAATCAGCAGTAGAAAGATGCGTATCTCCATACATTTTCAACTGCTGAGTTCAACGTATGAGATTCAATAATCGCTTAATCTTTTCACAAGTCGCCTATATCGTTATTAGATGATTAATTGTTTCGAAGAGACATAAATAATAACTACTCATCATGCTCAAGTTACATAGTTAGTTAGTTATGCTTACAGTAGGGGTAGGACAATTGATTACCTGAATAACGTTGTTAAGCCGCCGCAGCATGTTCCTAAACATGGCCTCCTCCTGGGTGGAGATCTGAGAGATGAGCCTCCTCATCTGGCCAGACTTAGGGTCCGGTACTCGGAACGTATCTGACAGATTCATGTCCTCATCCAGAATATTGGACCATGGGAAGAGATGGACGATGCTGCAAAGATAATTTCAAATAAATTTTCTGGTAATTTACGCCCAAATGATATATAGGTACCGATATAATTAAAGGCTGGGCCACACAGAGTGCAGCTGCAGAACGGGTACAGGCCGACAGTAGTTGTAAACTATGGAATTATATGCGAGGTGTCACACTGCGGCTACCGTTCCGCAGCTGTTCCGCAGCCGCGCGAACTGCATTCAGTGTGACACCTCGCATATAATTCCATAGTTTACATCTATTGTCGGCCTGCACCAGTTCTGCAGCTGCACTCTGTGTGGCCCAGCCTTAAGTAAAATAATAATTGTTGATAACGGCGCAATAGCCTTCGAAGCCGAGGGTCGTGAATTCGATTCAGGTAAAGAGCAAATATTCGCAAAAATTATTTCTACCTACGAACATCACTACCATCCAAGCTATAGCTATAGGGCCGTATAATGTTTACGTAAGCTATTTTATATGCTTTACAGAATATATCTGAAGTTTTAGAATATATCTGACTACCCACTTTGAGGAATACAGTCGTGCTTATCCCCTCACCTGTCAGCAGCCATATTTGCAGTTCTTTAGCGCGCATCTGTCACCGGCCCATGCGGGGGTCGAGCTCGTGGTGGCATATGTTTAGTTTTTTGCTTTTATTTGTATTTTTTTAAAGATTTTACCAAGAAAAGTATACATTTTTGGAATCCTGATAATATTCTCTGTACGATTCATTCTTTAACATTGAAATGAATGCATTATAGTGAGTTCTAGAGCGACAAATTTATTAAACTTAGTTCCTTTCAGAGGCAGGTGAGAGATGTTAGCATGGAAAAACTTTCCTGTGAGAGGTACAAGGCAGGTGAGGGGTTATGCTTAATGCTTACTTTGGGTATGAGAAACATATAAGCGTATAATTGTAATAAAAAAGAATAACAACTAACTTTGGTTGTTGCAAAGTCTGGGCCACAGATCACAAAAACTAAAGGGAGATGTGAAAAGGGGGCGGGGCCAGTGTCGCAGTAATATGCGCAAAAACGGAACACATTGCTCGCGACCGTAAGGATTCAATATATTATGAGGCTGAAAGCCAGTCGAGATATTATGTGTAAATAGTTTACAATGCTTACGTAGTACTAAAGATTATTCGAACGTTAGAGTTCCGATACCGCAGTGGATAATGAGTACATTCAAGCTAACAAAATACTCAAAGAGAATGTAACTCACTACGTTATAAGAGTCGGGACTTCCATACTAAAAACTGGTCGTGACCGATGGTCCAGAATGTATGAAAAGTGTGCAACCGTTCAAAGAAATTTAATAGCTATGGTGCACGCTTCATATAACGTTTTTTAGTTAAAGAGTTGCGCGAGCCTGAAAATACTTTCCATCGCGTGGTACTGGTGGTGATGCGACACTAGGTTTCGTACTCAGCGCATCTCTCTAGATCTCTATGGTCTGGGCCCTTTAGTAAGTGTTTCGGGAGATTTGATATGTATTATGTATTATATTTTGGAAGATGTTACTAGTTAGCTATACATTATAGAAATTCACACAGAGTACCTAAGGAATGTTGAGCGCCAACAATGAAACGAGAGTAATGGTTCTAATAATGATTGGAACAAAGCACCTACTAGAGAAGAGAGAACACTCTATGTTATGGCCACTTTCTACTACACAGAGGACTAGGTACTATTTCTTTTTATTCGACACGTTCTAATTCATAATAGGGATGATAAAAAAAAATCTTTTTTTAAAAACTCTTTGACATCTTAAACACTAAAGTGATATATAAATTTTTTAATATCTATAAAAATTACTGAAATAAATAAGTGTTCAAAATTTACGATTAGAGCGAGAGGCATATATAAGGTCTAACAAAATTAGCTGAAACTATTTTAAGGGGATGATCCGACCATCAAACTGATCGACTTTCTCTATGGAACTAATATCGAAATCGCGATTAACAAATCAGCTGTCTCATACAAAACTACAAACATAATAAGACTCAAATGTATGAGACAGCCGATTTTTTTACGCGATTTCGTTTATGGTCCCATAGAGAAAGTTGTTCAGTTTGATGATCTGATCATCCCCTTAAAATAGTTTCAGCTAATTTTGTTAGACCTTATATAACAAAAGTGACATCATAATTGAGTATTGCCATACAAATCATGATACAGGTTATACAAACACCTGTTTTGCATGAAACCTTTTTCAATAGCTTTTTTGTTTCCTAGTCAATTGTAATTTCGTTTGAACATTTTGCTATTAAAAGCCTTTTTCTGTAATTCGTCACAATAGGTATTATGGATTTCCAGGATCAGTCATCATCCCTATTATCATCGACCCGTTTACAACGTGTTAATGAATTAACGCAAAACTAGAAAGTAGTTTGTTTAGAATCGAGAGCAGGAGTGCGATTTTTGAATCTCATTCGCTGAATTCAGCAGTTGAAAATATCAAAATTACTATGGAGATATGCATCTTTCTACTGCTGATTTAACTTTCAAAATTCATACTCCTAGAGTGCGATTTTTGAAACTCAAATCAGCAGTAGAAAGATGCGATTTTCAACTACTGAGTTCAACGTATGAGATTCAAAAATCGCACTCCAGAATCGAATTGTCATGGTTTCAACATGGGTAATTTTTTTCAAAACATTAAATAATTTGGTTGTAAAATTGAAAATTTAATGAACCCAATGTCAACCCACCGCACGGGCACACTCACCCTACTTACCACCAAAACAAGATTTATTAAAATGTATCCATGAGTACGTTAGCTCTTTCATTCGTCGCTGAAATGATAACAAAAAATGTTTGCCCCAAAACATAAAATGCGAATAACTTTAAATTTTAACTATAAAAATAATGATATTATTGTTTCAATCTAATTATTTTGTTATAACTCAGTTGGGGTGTATGAGGTTTTGCGCTAATTTATTAACACGTTGTATATACGTCCCACTGCATGTCACAGTAGGTCTATATCGTCAGTCAACGACGTGTGCTCAATGATGTTGTAGACTTCACATACGAATCAGAATTTCTTCTTCAGCTTATGCAAGTTTCGCACGATGTTTTCCTTCACCATTTGAGAGCAGTGGATGTAACGTACACACGGCGACACATCAAGCTATACAAAACCAACATAAGCTGGCCGAGTCGAGTAACGTACAACGTCGCGCGGCTAGCTTATGTTGGTTTTGTATAGCTTGATGTGTCGCCGTGTGTACGTGTAGGTATATAAATTAGAAAAACTCATTGGTACATGGCATATTTTATCATCTGTCCTGGATTTGAGGCCGGACCCTCACGCTTGAGTATCAATACCTTTTCGTAACGCGCACTCGACGCTCATTCATTATACCTATGAAAATAGCGTAAACAAAAGATTTTTTGGCCGTTTCATAGACGAATTAGAACATGTAGAATTGCTAGTATGCCAGCGTGATATAGCGCTATCACGCTTCCGCTCTCTTTCTATTTGCGTGCGAACAAACGAGATAAAAGACGTGATATAGCCGTATCACGTGCAACGTGCTAGCCCAGCATAAGTAGATGAAACATCTACAAAATATCAGTTTGTGCGAATTTTTGGTTTTCCGACGTTTCATACATTTTAGCACTTAGGTCTAGGTTGTGATTGATAGAGTGAGATTTATAATCTAGCGACGTTTAGTACAACGCTTACGATAAAAGATGGCGCCACTGACCGGTCCCATGGGAATATATGCACCATGCTGGAATAATAGAGTTCGTATCAAGGAATCACATCGTCAACTCCAAGGTAAAAAGTCTAAAACGCCATTTTAAACCGCGAATTTTTCTGCGTTGTCAAATCATAAATAGAAAGATGAATATCTCCATTGTAATTTTGACATTGTGTACTGCTGAGTTCAACGTATGACTTTCAAAAATCGCACTCCTGAGCACTTTTTCGGCGCTTTATATATTCAAAAAATCACCTAAAGGGTCATCCTTATTGACTAAACAGATGACTTTTTTCAACCTTTTTTCCGTTTAGTAACAGGAGTGCGATTTTTGAATCTCATTCGCTGAGTTAAGCAGTTGAAAATGTCAAAATAATTATGGAGATATGCATCTTTCTACTGCTGATTTGACTTTCAAAAATCGCACTCCTGAAGTATGATTTTTGAAAGTCAAATCAGCAGTAGAAAGATGCATATCTCCATAGTTATTTTGACATTTCAATTGCTGAACTCAGCGAATGAGATTCAAAAATGGCACTCCAGTACCTTATCACTAATTCTTTAGTTGGATACTGGTGAGTCATTTGTAATTTTTCTGCATTAGCTAATAATGTTAGCGTTTTAGTACTTTATGCATACTTCATATTTATTAAGTTAGATCACCGGTTATCTACTCGATGTTTGAAAACTTTATTAACAAAATGATTGATCTCGACTTTGAGAGCCACTTTCTTCTCCACTGATCAGCTACGTTGTTACATCACAAGACAAGTGGCCATAAAATCTTAACGAAACATATTATTTTATTACCTACCTATCGTGAACTTTAATAAAAATCTATCGATAAAATGTAGTCAACATTGTTTTAACAAAGATTACAAAATGTTTACAAAGAAAATTACATAGGTATGGTATGTGTAAAAGGTATGTGTAAGAAACCTTTTAACGTTATAAGAAATGTAAATTAAACACTTTTTATGTGACAAAAATAATAATTGCATTATTTTCAAGAAAATGTTCATAGGAATAACAAAAATATGATTTACAGGTACACACGGCGACACATCAAGCTATACAAAACAAACATAAGCTGGCCGCGCAACGTTATACGTTACTCGACCTACGCGCGGCCAGCATATTTTGGTTTTGTATAGCTTGATGTGTCGCCGTGCGTACATAGTAGATGGGTTGTCTGAATAAAGGGCTTATTCATTTATTCTCTAGGTGGGTTACAAACCGATTTGTTCCGGTTATAACTCGCGCCTAGCGACATCGTAAAAGCAAATAGCACAAAGAGATGTTAAAAATAATTTACGTTTCAAAAATTTTGGCACTTACATTATTTGGCACTGGACGTTAAAAATTAGACTTATGCATTATGCAAGTCTAGGAAATGATAGAAAATATTATTTTTCGTTTTAGGATATTATACAGGTTGAAATTGATATTATTAGCATCCTTTTAAACTAAGAGTTTACCCATCAAACTAAACAACATTTAATATGGAAGCAAACCGATCGGAGCAAAAAAAATATCCGCTGTTCCATACTAAACTGCAATACCTACTCGACTCAAATGTATGGTAATGTATCTGCTGTTGCATAACAGACATAAAGACAAACAGACATAAAAAAAACAAAATTATTTCTCATATTTTTTTTGAAAGAATTATTAAAATTGGTTTAGTTTTGGAGGAGGAAACAGGGGAATACGAAATGCTGATTTCGTTGATTTTTTAATATAAAATCGGTCCGAGCTGCAGTTGTCTCTTTCGCACTCTAATCGGCGGGGTGTATGGATGGGGCGGATCTGATAAATACGTATACAGTCGGAAAAGTGACCTATTCTCCAAATTAGCATTTCAGCCCGCCTATCCTCTTAATATTATTCATTGCATCTACGTCCTTTTTCCAGACTGCAAACTACCTCTCCGCCATGTTAAAGTGTAATAGGGTTTTAGGCGTGAAAACCAGACGGACAAATACACTTTTTGGTTTAATACTTTGGCAAAAATGGAAACATTCTGAGACAATGTGACGTAGTCACATCACATCACGCTATTAGTTGGAAATTTGCCAAACAAATGAACGCGTTGACTCACTAGCAGGTTTGAAATATTTATCTATGAGTTTGGCAAGTACATTGCCCTTATGTAAAGGCAGAAGAAATAAATTTTTAAGAGCTAAGGTTTTTTTTAAACATCCGTCACACTACCTGTCACTTCACGGGACGTTCCGAGTAATGCAGATCGCGCTGTGAGCGATTACAGCGCTAACGCCCGTTCCATTTGCGTTATCGCGCCTACAGCGCTGATAGCGTCCTGCCAATTCGGAACGCTAGATATCGCGCTCACACCGTTCACATCACAACATTCAAATATTCATATTATTTTCTTTATCACTAATTGTTATTTAACTTTTATTCGTCTTTTTTAGAACATAATCAAACCCAATACTCCTAAAGAAACCCAAATCGAGACCTAAAAAAAACCAAAAATGTACGACTGCAAAACTGTTAAACGTTACTTTTGAAAATTTGCTCAAAAATTTACTAAAGCAACACTGTCAAACGTCACTTTTGACAACACGCTCACAGTGCTAACGGTAACGCTCCGAGCCGTGAGCACTGTTATTGCAAGATGGCGTCGGTAGTGACGTCATCAATGACGTCACGTTTTCGAGTGTGGTCGCGCTCATGTCAAATCGGAACGACATTTATCGCGCTCACAGCGCTGCTGTTGGCGTGGTTCGGGATGCACCGTTACTATTTTTCTTTTTCGCGATAACGCAAATGGAACGGGAGTTAGCGCTGTAATGACTAGTGTGACGGGTATGAACACATTTTACTTAGCAGTGCCCAGACTAATCCCCTCCGTGCCCTCCGAGCCGATTTTGATGCGCCTTTCTACGAGTGATGAGGTAAGATCTCCCAACAAATATACAACTCTCCTATCTTTATTGGTTCATAGGCCACTAACGTCCAGTCTCTTTTGTATCTCTTGTTTGTCTTTCAGTAAAGAACGATTGGAAAAAAATTGTGATGGTAGATTCCTTTTTTTAAACTGAAATTTTTTATGGTAGGGTTTTGAAATTCAGATCCGAAACCTTTTCGTGTGACAGAAGTGTGATAAAAATTTAAATTTGACAGCTGTGGAAGTTTCCAAGAAGGCCAACTTTTTTTAGTTGATGATTTTTTTATTTGTTAGATTTTTTCTAAGAGTATAATATTTGTTATGTTACGATTCTACCACTCACCCCCGATTATCTGACGTGATCTGCTTGAGGAACTCCTTTACTTCTGGCTTGTCCTTATGCTCGCCGAAGTACCGCTGGAAGTCCTCAATGGTTTTGTGGTGGGTGAGCACATTGCCGTTTCCTCCACCGATCTGCTGCATGTAGTTTCTGGCGCGCATAATCACTTCTGATAGTTGCATCTGGAATTATACGTTTAAGCTTTTCATTATGATGCTCTGCTCATCATGTAGGTTTAACACATTCGTGCGGGCTATGACTATGACCCATTACTGCGCGTTTTGAGGACTTTACAGCAGTGCCCAGTATAGATACATCCCTATTTTTAGAATTACTAGAATTTAAGCGTGTATTATGATAATGAAAGTAAACAACTTTCCCTAAGGAAAATGGGACGAAAAACGATGAATGTTATTGGACCTCCCATTGATAATCACTCAGCTGATCCGCACTTTTGGGAGAATGTGGTAATAAAACTGCAGTAGCGGACTCTGACAGACCTTTTCGTTTTCCAGAATCGCTTTTTAGCGATAAGACCGCCTGTTTTTGTGCCTTTTGTATTTCCTGATTGTTTGCTCTGTGTATACTCTGTTCTTTTGGTGTCAAATAAAGTATAATTGATTGATTGATTGATTGACCTTTGTGCAGTGGGATCCTATTAGACTATCACTTACTTTTTAAGACTTAATTACATCAAATTTTAATTAAGAAATCATCGTGATGATCGTCGTTGCCTTAGCCTACCTCTACCAGACCGCACTAGGCCGTCGAGGCCAAATCTTTAAAACGTTGAAAATATATTGAATTAACTAGGTAATTATATTGACTTACAAGTAATTGCGGCCTTCCTAGAGCAGTGAGTTTCACAGCCATCAAACCGGTACTCTTGGTTGCATCTGTAAACAATTAAACAACAAATTTCAAGCCCGGAATACTCAATATCCGCCAGCATAAAAATTTACAAATTCATAAAGGCGTTGAAAAGCGTTGTGAGCGCCACAAAACCAGTTTTTTTTATATTTCTGGTCAGGCTTTACCTATAATATGACATGACAAAATGAACATCCCGACTGATTATTTTCGAAATCTCGCTTAGCCTATCTAGCAGACAATCAACTCCATTGTTGGATCTCAGCCACCGTCTATTGTGCCACCTGTCGTTCTCCTCGTTCTAGACATTTCTATAATACTGGTTACTGGCACCGTACCGGCTCTCAGAACAAAGACTTGAAGAACTGGGATCCATATTAAAAGGCTGCATTATGGCTCTGATGACATTTTAAAGCCGTTACGACGTGTCATATTCGCTATAGGTACCAAAATATATCTACTGTGAACAGCATCGATGCTCAGAGCCGTCTTAGGTAATTTGGGGTCCTGGAGTGCGATTTTTCAACTCAGCAGTTGAAAATGTATGGAAATACGCATCTTTCTACTACTGATTTGACTTTCAAAATCGCACTCCTGTAGTATGATTTTTGAAAGTCAAATTATAAGTAGAAAGATGCATATCTCCATAGCAATTCTGACATTTACAACTGCTGAGTTCAACGAATGCGTTTCAAAAATAGCACTCCTAGGCACTTTAAGATAAATGGGGTCACATTTATCTTAATATGCCCAAGGCATTTGCCCAGTGTGCCCATGCGCAAAGATGGTCCTGTCGATACTCCTAAGGAAATGGTCCATGTTCTTCTCGCAGGCGACCTCATTGATATAGAATTGTAGAAGTATGTTCAAGCACTGACGACCTTATAATATATATAGGTACCAAAATATTACGTACTGTGAACAGCATCGATGCTCCTAAGGAAATGCTCCATGTTCTTCTCGCAGGCGGCCTCATTGATGTAGAAGTAGGTTCTGGCACTGATGACCTTGAAGCGGCGGTCGGCGAAGCGTTGTTCGACGTGGTATTGTTTAAGCTGGCCTTCCTCCTCTTTGTCACCGCAGGATGATGTAGAAGCACTACGATGGACAGAATGTTATTATTATTCGTTCTTGTAGAACACAAAGCATAAAACTATATATACTATACCCCTGATTTCAAAATGTCTTCACCACAGTCGTCAAACTTTGTCGCTTAACATAAATAATAAAACTAATATAAATGTATAATTTCAATATTGTATATTAGTGAGATGTCGTCGCCATATTATATAATGTAGTACAGTCAGCAGCAATAAGATATAAATGATATAATACACTTTAGTACTACGACGTAGAACAAAAGTGTATACATACTTACAACTTATTGCTGCAGAACTTATTTCGTGTTAAAATAATGATCGATTTCAATATAAATCTGGAGTGCGATTTTTGAATCTCATTCGCTTAACTCAGCAGTTGAAAATGTCAAAATTACTATAGAGATATGCATCTTTCTACTGCTGATTTGACTTTCAAAAATCATACTTTAGGAGTGCGATTTTTGAAAGTCAAATCAGCAATAGAAAGATGCACATCTCCATAGTAATTTTGTCATTTTCGACTGCTGAGCTCAGCGAATGAGTTTCAAAAATCGCACTCCTGTTCTAAAGAACTGTTCTAAAGAACTGTATTTGTCGAATTGTGCAATAAATAAAACTGGAACATAAAACTTTTGGGCTTTGTCTTAGTTAAAACCGTAACTTGTGTCAACGCCCCGACGAGTTACGCCATCCTCTATGGTTAAAACATCTCGAGTCTCTGTTTTGTCTATGTACCTATGCATACCCATATTCGCAAAAATAAATGATATTCTCGATATTATATTGTATCCTATTCTATTCTAAACGGTTCTTATTTATTTCCATTCCGTTCCTATATTTGTTTCAAATCATGCGACAGCTTTTTCAACTTCTACTATCAACATTATGATAATTTCAACCTTCGATCCTCGAATCCTGATGCTGCAGGGGTACTGCCTACCAAAACCGTGGGACTTGAGGATCTGTTGATTTTAAATTAGCATAGTGGGTATCAAACGTAGAGACTTTGTTATTAAAATTAACGGTTCAAATTCCTCAATTCTGATGCTAAAGGAGTAAGTATAGGTACTGCCTATAAAAACAGTGAGAATTAAGGTTCTGTTAAGGTTGGTTTTAAATTACAATAGTAGTCGAAACAGAGGCTTTGTCATTAAAATTCGGGCACAACTCCTCAATCCTGATGCTGCAGGAGTAGGTACTGCCTACCAAAACCGTGAGATTTAAGGATTTGTTGATTTTAAATTAGCATTGTGGGTATCAAGCAGAAACTTTTTCATTCTCACTTGGTTTCAAACTTGGAACTGAACAACAAGTTAAAAAACGGTTTTATAACCTCATGGTCCAACCAGGTATTTCCAGTATTTCCATTGCTGTAACTCCTGTAAACCAGGATCAACAGCGGCGACCACTCACAATACTAGACAATGAAGTCCAGGTAGCCCTGGGGTTACTCTAATCTTGCTTGGAAGTTGGAACCCGCAAATCAACCACAATCAAAGAAGATATGAAGATATAGAAGATACTCGTATATTTCCCTTATTTTTTGATAAGATTATGAGGAGTAGTTAGGAAAACAACCTAACCGACCTCCCTCAATAGGAAAATAACTATAGGAAAAGCATGGCTATTGGAAAGCTACAACTACTATGCATCTTTCTACTCCTGATTTGACTCTCAAAAATCGCACTCCTGAAGTATGATTTTTGAATCTCATTCGCTGAGCTCAGCAGTTGAAACTGTCAAAATTTCTATAGAGATATGCATCTTTCTACTGCTGTTTTGACTTTCAAAAATCATACTCCAGGAGAGCGATTTTTCAAAGTCAAATCAGGAGTAGAAAGATGCATATCTCCATACATTTTCAACTTCACAAATCACACTCCAGGAGTGCGATTTTTGAATCTCATTCGCTGAGTTCATCAGTTTAAAATGTCAAAAATACTATGGAGATATGCATCTTGCTACTGCTGATTTGACTTTCAAAAACTGCACTCCTGAAGTATGATTTTTGAAAGTCAAATCAGCAGTAGAAAGATGCATATCTCCAAAGTAATATTGACATTTTCAACTGCTGAGTTCAAAGTATGAGTTTCAAAAATCGCAATCCTGGTCGCAGTAGCTATTGGTCATTGACCAAGCCCTCACAACCAAATAATTGCTATTGGAATTTGGTCAGCAAGGAGTGATATATCGTCACTAAATTTGTTTAGAAAATTTAAAACAGAAAAAATATTGAGTGTAGTGTTTCGTTCGCATCACTCGTTTTACCAACAACTGCAGTTTGGTGAATTTGTATCATGTTGTAAGAATGTAGTTTTTATTATAAATAAAAAAGTCAGCTCCAGGGATGACAATAAGTTATGAGCATAACGTCACAATTTCTCAACAACACGGTTTGATTCGATTCCTATAAGTAGTCAAAGATTCCTACTTAAACAAACTATTGCCAATTTAATTCTGGGCCAGACTCATTAAAATTCTAATTCAGTCTAAGAACAAGTGAGATAGATAGTCATCGACCTATTTATTACGTTCGTCTAAAAAAAGGACGGAAGATCAACGACACGGTTCGATCAACATGCGGACATTTTTTCTTCACCGTAACATCTCAAAGTAAACACTTTCACTAAATCACTGGTCATTTGGCAAATAAATCTACTATAATAAAATTAATATTGAAAAAACATATCAACCTAATTCTTATTCGACATCTGTTTCTGAGGATTCTTTCTATATTAATATTTTTGTTGCCTAGACTTTAGTGACATAATTATCTAGGTGAACTGGGTGAACTAATTATAGTCTCATAGTTTTTTTCTTTTCGATACAGGAGTGCGATTTTTGAAACTCATTCGCTGAGCTCAGCGGTTGAAAATGTCAAAATTACTATGGAGATATGCATCTTTCTACTGCTGATTTGACTTTCAAAAATCATACTTCAGAGTTCGATTTTTGAAAGTCAAATCAGCAGTAGAAAGATGCGTATCTCCATACATTTTCAACTGCTGAGTTCAACAAATGAGTTTCAAAAATCGCACTCCAGGTCGTTTAGCTAGTAGGTACTACAATTTCTTAGTGATTCTATATTAATATACAGGGTGAAATTGATATGATTAGCATCCTTTTAAACTAAGAGTCTACCCATTAAACTGAATAACTTTTATTCTTTGATTGGAGTTCGCGACTCAAATGTATGCAATAGCATTTTTTTTTTCTCCGATCCGTTTGCACCCATAGTAATAGTTGTTCAGTTTGATGGGTAGACTCTTAGTTTAAAAGGATGCTAATGATATCAATTTCACCCTGTAGTATGGATATCGACTAAGACTAAGTATACCTATTATGTTACTAATAAAAGTACATCACATCACATTCAATTATTCATATTATATTATTTATTCTCTCAATATTTTTTAAAGTGTAGCGATCTTTTTTTTTATTACGTACGGGTTTGCTCTTGAGTCTTGACCTTGACCTAGTCCTCAGGACGAAGATGGGGTCGGAGATCGAAGCAAGCAATGTACTTATGCCGAATCGGACTTGATTAATTGGGTTATATAATACATTGCATCGGCAACACGTGAATTTCCCAGAAACACAAAATATAAGGTCTAACAAAATCAGCTGAAACTATTTTAAGGGGATGATCAGACCATCAAACTGAACAACTTTCTCTATGGGACCAATATTGAAATCGCGAAAAAAAAATCTGCTGTCCCATACATTTAGGTCGAGTAGGTTTGTATGGAACAGCTGATTTTTTTTCGCGATTTCAATATTGGTCCCATAGAGAAAGTTGATCAGTTTGATGGTCTGATCATCCCTTTAAAATAGTTTCACCTAATTTTGTTAGACCTCATATAATAAGAGTACAAATCCTGAATACGACTTTCAGACACGTGTCTTAATGTTTTCACATAACCAGTGCAAATAAACAATGGAACCGTCAGAAACAATGAAACTATAGTGTAGTCATGATTATTGTTACCATAATAATAGCCGAAGAAAATACTAGCAAATCTGGCATAGGTATTAAGGGCCTATGTCGAAAAATAATTGAAGCAAAATGGGTGTGTGATAGCTTATATTACTGCGATGCGAGAGAAAGAGATGGGGCGGCGCGCGCGCCTGAAACGACACAAGCGTAAAACAAACTTTATTTAATTATGATTGTACTATTTATGTAAGTTCAATTCTGCTCTAATCAAACTTTATAAAATACGAGCGTTAACCCGCGACTTCGTCCGCACAAATTATATACCTGATTTTAAGTCAGATCATAGGCTATCAAACAAAAAAAGTTTCATCAAAATCGGTTCAGTAGTTATTGCGTGATACTCGTTCAAACAAACAAACATACAAACAAACAGACAGACAAAATATCCAAAAATTGGTGAAATGGAATCAGGGACACCTAAAAACCATATCGTAACTTTTTTTTGTTAATATCTTCAATGTACAGACAAACTTCCTGTTACAGTTTTATAATAGTATATAGATCAATCTCTTTTTTTAAAATCAAGTCTTGTGTTTCTGTTATTCACCGTTTAGCAGTTCCAAGCGTTTATCGATAAAGACGGGGGCTACTTCCGCTTGTTTTTCTATCGAGAAAATGTGTCCTAATCGTGTTTTGGCTCTAATCAAAACTTTAATTTACAATTCAATTTACACACATCCGCAAATCATACTCCTACTGTTACTGTACTTCATGATATATAACGCTTTGAAGAATCCTATTTTTTTCACTAATCCTCTTAATGATAAATAGGGATAAGCTGAAACCATTGTTCTAATTACCTAGGTACCTGCATAAAATCGTTGCCACCACGGTATCTTTGAAAATACTTCTTTTTTAAGGGGTTGATCAGGACTCGCACTCCAGACCATGACACTAAACAACTTTCTCTATGGGACCAACATCGAAATCGCGAAAAAAAAACAGCTGTCCCATACATTTGGCTCGACTAGGTTTGCAGTTTTTTCGTGATTTCGATGTAGGTGCCATATAGAAAGTTGTTCAGTTTGATGGTCTGATCATCCTCTTAAAATAGTTTCACCTAATTTTGTTAGACCTTATGTATAAGTATAATATACAGGGTGTAAGTGACAGCCTACCAAATACTGAAACGGTGAACTTAGACCATCAAACTGAACAACTTTCACTATGGAGCCTACCTCAGAAAAAAAAATCTGCTGTCCCATACAAAACTGCTGGTACCTACCTACCCCACTAAAATGAATGGGACAGCTGAATTTTTTTCGCCTTTCCTGCGGTAGGCTCCATAGTAAACGTTGTTAAGTTTGATTGTCTGAGTTCACCGTTTCAGTATTTGCTAGGCTGTCACTTACAGCCTGTATGTATACAGGGTCTTTCTTAATATGTTGACACTTTTTTAAGGGGACGATCAGACCATCAAACTGAACAACTTTCTCTATGGGACCAACATCGAAATCGCGTAATAACAGCTGTCTCATATATTTGGCTCGAGTAGGTTTGCAGTTTTGTATGGAAGAGAAAATATTTTTTTCGTGATTTCGATGCAGGTGCCATAGAGAAAGTTGTTCAGTTAGATGGTCTGATAATCCCCTTACAAAGTATCAGCATATTAAGAAGGACCCTATAATATATTTTAATGGATATCTAAGAAAATGAATGAATTATTAATTAAAATACAAACACAGAGACAAGATAGTATTTAAAATAATTTTTTGAAAGTAGATCTAACTTCGTTTGTATGCAGCGCGCTCGGTTTTCTTCCTTTTTCGGCCGTTACGATGCTACAATGAAATAAGCAAGATACTTGAATGACGTAATATGTTATACTAAATCATTTACTACCGTACGCTACGAAGCCTTATCGTGAATGACATTGATCTTGCTCCATTGACTTACCAACTAATGAACTTTGGGTCCGCGCTCCTCAGATATTCCTGTTAATTTATCTGAGCCGCGCTCAAAAGTGTCCGAAACGAAAGAGCACCAAAAATAAACAGAACCAATTACGCGACAGTCTTCGTTTGACCGGCCGACTACGCGCACGTATACTAATGCCGTGCCGCGATGGGGTAAAAACTACGTAAGCTAAATGAAAAAGAATTTCAGCATTGTGTCAATGTTTATATTTGGTTTATATTACTTAAGTTTGTGTAGGTTAGTATCGGACACTTTTTTCGAGAATTTTGTAATAGACCCGGTGTCCATTATTTTGTATGTCAATTATCTTGCTCACTACTTTAGCTATGTAATAAATTTGCTTAGCAACTATATTAACTACAATTTACATGATTTTTCCACTAATTTTACCAGATTCTAATTTTATATAAAAGAGACGTGGTGCGGACGTGGCGCGGACGTGGCGCGGGCGGGGTGCGGCAATATAAACCTTCTAAGCCTCCAGTCGCCTGGTGGCGCGGGCGCGATTTTCCTTTACGACTAAAACGACGCTATGCTACGTACTATAAGGTTTATATTTGTGTTACTTTGACTATCCGCCACCGCGACAAGTCTCTTCTGTATAAACAGCACCTAAAGTCTAAACCCGGCACCCCTTTAAATATAACTACACCACATCTATCTATCTATCTATACTATTATAAAACTGTAACAGGAAGTTTGTCTGTACATTGAAGATATTAACAAAAAAAGTTACGATATGGTTTTTAGGTGTCCCTGATTCCATTTCACCAATTTTTGGATTTTTTGTCTGTCTGTTTGTTTGTTTGTTTGAACGAGCATCACGCAAAAAGTACTAAACCGATTTTGATGAAACTTTTTTTGTTTGATAGCTTATGATCTGACTTAAAATCTGGTATATAATTTGTGCGGACGAAGTCGCGGGTTAACGCTCGTACTATTATAAAACTGTAACAACAAGTTTGTATGTACATTGAAGATATTAACAAAAAAAAAGTTACGATATGGTTTTTAGGTGTCCCTGATTCCATTTCACCAATTTTTGGATTTTTTGTCTGTCTGTTTGTTTGTGTGTTTGTTTGGGTGTTTGTTTGTTTGAACGAGTATCACGCAAAAACTACTGAACCTATTTTGATGAAACTTTTTTTGTTTGATAGCTTATGATCTGACTTAAAATCTGGTATATAATTTGTGCGGACGAAGTCGCGGGTTAACGCTCGTAAGGTTTATATTTGTGTTACTGTGTCTATCCGCCACCACCACACGTCACTTCTGTATAAACAGCACCTAAAGTCTAAACCACCCGGCACCCCTTTAAATATAACTACACCACATTTCATATAAAGACGAAAATATTTTCCGATTGCTGTAAGTAAATATAAATTACGAGCTTTAACCCGCGACTTCGTCCGCACAAATTATATACCAGATTTTAAGTCAGATCATAAGCTATCAAACAAAAAAAGTTTCATCAAAATCGGTTCAGTCGTTTTTGCGTGATGCTCGTTCAAACAAACAAACAAACACACAAACAAACAGACAGACAAAAAATCCAAAAATTGGTGAAATGGAACAGGGACACCTAAAAACCATATCGTAACTTTTTTTTTGTTAATATCTTCAATGTACAGACAAACTTCCTGTTACAGTTTTATATTAGTATAGATTTATCAGAAAGATCTACTATTCGGCATATCTTGGACATTAGTAAAGCTGTTCTAAGAATAAGTGGGGCTGACCTCAGGGTTAAAAGCTCAAAAAAAAAATAATTGAGAGGAAGTGTCTCAAATCTCTGTTTCTGCAATTCGAAATAGCCTGCTATTTGAAATCGAGTACAGGGTGTTTTGTTACACCCGGTATAGATACCTACGTACCAAATAATGTTGGACTTTTAACTGAAAAAGTGGAAAAGGGGGAGGGAACTTTTCAGTAAGCATTAAGATTATATATCTTAACGACCATGCGTGACATTAGTCACACGTATTAATACTCTGGCAAAGAGCTAAAGACAATCGGGTGACGTAAAACAAAGTATATTTACTACTCGTCAACTGTCTTGCTAGACTTTGCCTGCCCTTCGGCCATCAGCATCACGCGCGCAAATTACAGTGACTTCTTCTTGGTCTAAATTGGTTTGTAAACAGTAATGGGTCCAAACTTAAACTCAAAATAATTTATTCATTACGAGCGTTAACCCGCGACTTCGTCCGCACAAATTATACACCAGATTTTAAGACAGATCATAAGCTATCAAACAAAAAAAGTTTCATCAAAATCGCTTCCGTACTTTTTGCGTGATGCTCGTTCAAACAAACAAACAAACACACAAACAAACACACAAACAAACAGACAGACAAAAAATCCAAAAATTGGTGATGTGGAATCAGGGACACCTAAAAACCATATCGTAACTTATTTTTTGTTAATATCTTCAATGTACAGACACACTTCTGTTACAGCTTTATAATAGTATAGATAGATAGAAGATAGGAGCTTGAAGCACACTTTTTAAATGTCGAATCTTTTTTTGAAGCTACCTATCCTTTACGTCGAACATTCGAATTAGTCTAGTCATTTTCAAACTGCCTAGCTAGCATGCCACCCCCGAGAAAACGACAAAAATCGAGATGTGCCTCCATCTTTATTATTTTACGTATGCCAGAAAGAGCGCGCATGACGTTTTTCTCGTTTAAACGCTTTGTCGTGGGTGGCATGCTAGCTAGGCTGGAGTGCGATTTTTGAATCAAATTCGCTGAGCTCAGCAGATGAAAATGTCAAAATTACTATGGAGATATGCATCTTTCTACTGCTGATTTGAATTTCAAAAATCATTCTTCAGGAGTGCTATTTTTGAAAGTCAAATCAGCAGTAGAAAGATGCGTATCTCCATACATTTTCAACTGCTGAGTTCAAAAATCGCACTCCAGGACCCCCAATTACCTAAGACGGCTTCGAAAGACCCGTAAAGACAAACATACCATTGAAAACTTAAAAAGCATGCGTAAGCCAAAATCCTGCTTTTAATTTAACCGGGACTTCGTTCGCGTGAAATTAGAATGTAGAAAAACCATTTCTTCTTTCCCCTTTATTTCCCTACATTCCTCCGTAGAAAATTATATAGGTAATCCGAATTCCTTGTTTCTATCTTCAGCGGTTTAGACTATGCGTTGTCTGTCTGTCAGTCAGTCACGTAAATGTTTTATAAGTGTGTGTGTGTTTTAGAATATTCTAACAATGCACACTGGAGTGAAAGTCAACCATTCAAAACTATGATAGCATAATCTCCATAATATATGTATCCATATTTATACAGGGTGAAATTGATATTATTAGCACCCTTTTAAACTAAGAGTCTACCCATCAAACTGAACAACTTTTACTATGGGAGCAAACTAATCGGAGCAAAAAAAAATCAGCTGCTGCATACATTTGAGTAGAGTAGGCAGCGGCAGCGAGTGCAGTTTAATACGGAACAGCAGATTTTTTTCCCGTAGTAAAAATTGTTCAGTTTAATGGTTAGACTCTTAGTTTAAAAGGATGCCAAGTATATCCATAATTTGTAAAATGTCAAAATTATTATATTACACTAATTTTGATATTTTCCACTGCTGATTTGAACGTGTAATTTTCAAAAATCGCACTTCTTTACGGAATGTTGATTTCATGTAGATTTTATGACACAAGACAAGCGTAGTGACGAAAAATATCCTGTCATCAACTTAGCAATTTTCCTATTGTTTCGATTTTTCAAAGATTATTTAGTTGACGAGACGTTACGATTTAAATATCCAATTAGTTAAACACGCAAACCTTTTGTTGTGGTAATGTTTGTAGCCTTGTTAGAAATACTACTTCGTTATGTACTATAATGGGTCTCATGATAATGACGCATGTCGATAGTCTTAGCAGCGCATTCCATACAAACGAAGTTTCTTCCTATTTTCAATATTTTAAAGACAATGACATTTTTTAAATATAGAAACTAATATGTGTATCTGTAGTCAGATTTCAGTTAAGGTGGTTTCAGTCCATACAAAAGTTTGACGCACAATACGCATAGACGGAATTAATAAAAGTAATATTTTATATATGGAAAAATTGCTTAGAAAACTTTGAAATTTTTCATAAAAAATTTTAAAAGCTTTATATCTTCGTAATTATATTATAAATATTATAATTGCAAATGTTATTTGTGACGCGGCAACTAGATTTTCTAAACTATTTTTCCATATATACAAAATTACTTATATTAATACCGTCTACGCGTATTGTGCGTCAAAGATTTGTATAAAATTGACCCCTCTGCAACCACCTTAAAACGCATAGTTCGGCTTTAAGATTTCCATATGAATCCTAAATTAATCTTAGAATTGAAACTATTTATTTTATATATATTTATATTAATTTCTAGATCGCCTCGCGATCGTCGAAAATTTCATTAACTTTTCAAAATGGTTTCAAACATAGCTCAGCGCGTGTACCCTACTACTTACGATACGAGTGCTTCCTCTCATATAATTATAATAATATAATAGTAGGGTGGTATTTACATAAAATATTTACCTGACTTCTCGCTTCTCAGCCTCCTCCTGCGACAGGTCCTCTTCCACGGAGTAGTCGAGGATAGACTTAACGCCGAACGACCGCAGTCTAGTAAAACAAAACTTTATCAATTTTCTTGCAATACGAGAAATAAAGTATAAATATTTGAAATTATACATTCGTCCTCTAAGGCAAAAAGACTAAAGCGCCATTTAGTATATGGCGCTTCAGTCCTTTAGTCTTTCTTTTTTATTTCAAATGAGTTTGCTCTTGACCTCAAAGGTAAATATAAAATAAAATAAAATAAGAATACCCACAGATTTCTAATAAAATCAATATTGATTTTGACGTAGAATTAAAAAAATCACATCGGTAATTAAATTATCTAAAATGCGGTAGAATTAGAAATTATAATATGAAACTACAAATAGGTAGATAAGAGTCTATTCATCGAACTGAACAACTTTTACTATGGGAGCAAACCGATCGGAGCAAAAAAAATCTGCTGTTGCATACATTTGTGTCGCGCGTCGACATTGCAGTTTAATATGGAACAGCAGATTTTTT
Organism: Agonopterix arenella; assembly: GCA_927399405.1. NCBI lineage: Eukaryota > Metazoa > Arthropoda > Insecta > Lepidoptera > Depressariidae > Agonopterix > Agonopterix arenella. The sequence continues at coordinate 9,998,232 of OV656710.1, forward strand.
ATTTGCTCCGATCGGTTAGCTTCCATAGTAAAAGTTGTTCAGTTTGATGGGTAGATTCTTAGTTTAAAAGGATGCTAATGATATCAATTTCACCCTGTATAGGTACTTAGTTGATATCAAATTAAAGATTGAAAAATTTGTCTCGGGCGGGACTTGAACCCGCTCTCTTCCAAACCTGGGAACTGCGTTATCCAATTTCGCCACCGAGCCCACTACCCAGAGAACGAAATTTTCAATTGTAGTTCTTTTACTGTTTTCTTTTGTACTTTATATGTTTGGTGTACATACCTACACACATAAAAATAAAATCCTGAATAAATGCAGTTTAAGTATATCTACGTATGATGTATACCTACGTATGAAGCTTATAGCCCAGTCATTTTATGGAGTTTTGTTAGAAGGGGTGGGGAGTAATTATGAATGGGACTTTTAATCTGTAACTGGCACCGTTTAGTGACAAAAAGATTATTTGAAAACGTTCACTACGCAACATAGAAATCAAAATTGTATCTCCCAGAAGGGTTCTAACTTAATAATATTAATACCAATGCACTTATTTTAATTAGATTTAACAATTAAATATACATCGAAATTTTAAAATGAGGTATTTATTAGAAAATACGAATGAACCTTCTAAGTAGAAAAAAATATTCACACCATGTTTGTAGTATGTATAATGTTAAGCCTTAAAAATGTGCAAAAAAAATACCATCAGGTTTTTTAGAACGAGATAAATGCTACATTTTAAATGGGGATGTTGCTTTTTTTATTTTAGTACTTATTTATTTCTAGACTCAAATTGGCTCTTAAATATTATACCGAAAAAATAAACACCAATTATTAATTAGTCCCTGCTCAAACCGTAAAATGACTGGGCTATTAGTATGAAGCCATTACACATATACCTACTATACCTATGCTAATTGATAGCCCTTGTCACCAATTGTATCTTTTAGAGCACTTGAAAATCCATTACAGCGGAAAAAAGATTATGGCACCTAATCAGAAATTTTTTTTTCTTTATTTGTTAAATAAAAAATTATTTTATTCATGTGAAACGAGTATATAACTATCATATTATATTATATTATCTAATGTCCACGTTAAGTGAGTGAAAGAGCATAAACCTAACTTAACATAATTCCTCCGGATATAAATCCGGATCTCTCCCAAAAGCAATGCAAAAACAGTATCTAACCTGTCGACAGTGGGTTTTATCTTCTCGGAGTCCTCGCCAGCGACAAACTGACCGTAGAATGTTGCTTTCATGAATACCTCGAAGAGTCGCTTGCCGATAACCTGCCGGAGCCCCTTCATCAACTGCGGACAACAACATGATTATCAAATTGATGGTCTCGAAACAGAACTTAGGGTGTTTATTCCATTACTCCGATCCGGTAATGAATTACGAATACCTATGTCTTAGCCTATACTGCCATCGGAAAAACTATTGAGTCACCTGACTCCTTTCCTAATAATTATATTGGAAACCAAATATGTTTGATGCTTTTGGTTACACCACGTACCACAGAGAGCTTAGAGATTTTTTATTTATTTTTATTTATTTATTTATATACAAAGTGGAAAAAAAGGCCGTGGTTGGAGGGAAAGTACCCTTAATATTTATGATGGCAAATTTGACTGAAAGGAAACATTCCTTTATTTTCAAATTTAATTAAAACTGCATTTGAAGATTTTTGAAAAATCATCTGCTTGAGCCGGGAATCGAACCGGTGAAATGTGAAAAAAAAAACATTCTGTATTTTATGATACCAACCGAAAGAGTCATTCATAAGGATCAATTTCTTTTAAACAACATAGTATCTTTAATTAAAAAGACCAAGAAAAAATGATTTTTTTATTGTTAAACTTCCTATCTAAAGAAAATTCTTTACTTAACTTATAAATTCAAACTGTTCGTTAGAGAAAAGAAAACAGCCAAGTGCACAGATAATAAAATGCAATTACATTATTTATTATGTTCTATTTACAGAAACTTTGAACTTGATATTTTAAATATTCAATCAATTCGATATAAAAGACGACTCGTAGAGAATTCAGTCGTAGAATAAATACTTTAAAGTATTTTCTTTAGATAGTAAGTATAAAATACAGGATGTTTTTTTCACATTTCATCGGTTCGATTCCCGGCTCAAGCAGATGATTTTTCAAAAATCTTTAAATACAGTTTTAATTAAATTTGAAAATAAAGGAATGTTTCCTTTTAGTAAAATTTGCCATCATAAATATTAAGGGTACTTTCCCTCCAACCACGGCCTTTTTTTTCCACCCTGTATATTACAGGCACAATTCTTGTTATCATGACAGGTATACACCCAATGCGACGACAATTTGGTTGCACATTTTACTATAAATATAAAAAAATTACAGTTCTTTTCATTACCTATTACATAACTAGAACATAGATAAAAACATTTATTTAGCTACAAATCTAAGAGCTGCTTCCGTGAACTGAGCCTCATACAAAGTCGAGCTTCCATTCTGCTCGGAGAAGCGATAATTTACTCCAATACACACGGCGACACATCAAGCTATACAAAACCAATATAAGCTGGTCGCGAGCCATTGTACGTTACTCGTCAGACGCGCGGCCAGCTTATTTTGGTTTTGTATAGCTTGATGTGTCGCCGTGCGTACACCTGCATAATGCGTAGACACAATACACAGTTTTAGAGCATTTAGGATAACTGTAACTACAGCTTTTGGCTAGTAAGAAACAATTTTGCGGCGAATATTTGCCACGATTGTGCGAAATCGCGTAATTTCGCCGCAATTTACCCCCTAATTTTGTCCTTGGTTGTGCTTGCGTTGCGTTCCATTTCGTGAAGTCTTATTTAGGTATTTAGTCTTGCAAGCTGACAAATGTCAAATTTTGTTGGGTACTTCGAGGGCATAGCCCAGTCATTGTACGGAGTTTTGTTAGGCGGGGTAGGGAGTAATTATTAATTGGAACTTTAAACCGTAACTGGCACCATTTAGTGACAAAAAGACTATCTTAAAACATATTTTAAAAATATTCACTACGCAACATAGAAATCAAAATGTTGTGTCCTAGAAGGCTTTTAAATTAATAATATTAATAACAATGCACTCATTTGAATTAGATTTAACAATATAAATTATTTTTGAGCATTAATATAGGCATTGAAATTTAAAAACTGAGGTATTTCTTAGAAAATACGAATGTATTTTTCAAAACCTTCTAAGTAGACAAAAATATTTACACCAAGTTTGAAGAATGTATATGGTAAAGCCTTAAATATGTGCAAAAAAAATTACCATTAGGTTTTTTACAACGAGATAATTAGCTAAATTTTAAACTGATACTGAACTGTTTTTTTTTTATTTTGGTACATTTCGATGATAAAAATTTGCTCTTCAATATCATACCGAAAAAATATCAATTATTAATTATTCTCGGCTCAAACCGTAAAATGACTGGGCTAGCAGGCATGATCAGCCTGCTGACCGAGTCATTATGGACGTCCCTTTGTCACTAAACCAGTGCTCTTAGATTCTTAGATTCTTTATTGTACACAAAAACATAATTATGAAAAAAAAAAAAAAAAAAAAAAAATTACAACAAGTCGTGATGTACAAAGGCGAGCTTAACTCTAAAAGAGTTCTGTCACTCGCGTTTGACAGCTGCGATAAGTTCCAAACTTAACAGCGCAGCGCAGAGCCGCGTATCGCATGAGATACAGGCTGTCGTGCATTGACATACGGGCGTTTTATTTGGTCGGTCGTCGCGGTTGGCTGTAAAAGCGCGTGAAATCGGGAGAGTGCAGTATCTGTTACAAAGTAACTATTAAATAATCTGTGTCTAAACCGCTTCATTTCTATCCGAAACTAAGGTAAAAACACCCAGACGTAGCATCGCCTGACTGCCGCGTATTGTGTGAGTGAGCACGCCAATCAGAACAATGACAAAATAAAATTACATAATGTTCGATAGTGGTCGCTCTGGTGATTATGACGTCAGAGCAACGTACGAGCTCGTGTCGCGTCTCCCTTCTTAGATCGAGATTCAGAGACGTTTTTAAAGTCTTAGTTCGAACTCTCGTATGCATAGATTAAAAACTTTTTCTAAATCCATACATTCAACCCTACTTAGACTAAGAATCCCGCTGTCAGTCTGTCGGTCTTTGAAAGCCGAGCTCCAATAAAAATATAAATCAAAAATTTTCCTCAATATGCCTGGGGTGACATAACCTCAGGGGCCCCATATAAATGAAAAAAAAATACATGGGCTCTGACTAGAAAACTGAATGTTGGTCTGTTACGCAGTGGTATATTAAAAATAGAAACTATAACAAGCAAAATGGGTTCGACATTTTTACCAATCTTCTCCTAAAGTGTGGAAAGTTTAGTAGCTATTTAGAAAACCAACTTATATTTAAAACTCTTGACCTTGTATGTTTGGTAACAAAAATTTCCACCACATAACATTAACGTTTATATTAGAAAAAAATCTCGCATGGCAACGTGCATTAGAAACTGCGTGACATTGAAATTACATAAGGATGAAATGAAGGACATTGAGTCATCGACTCATCAGTTCGTCTACATTGTGTTCGAACTTGTCTAATTCTGTCTAATGATAATGAGACACTTTTAAACAGATTTTGACAAAATTGTATCTAGGTACTGCAAATTTAAGGTAATTATAGGACAATTTTTGTATGAAAATTTGAACATTATTCCTCGTCGCATATCTAAATGGTTATATTATTTGGCTTTAGGTACCTACCCATCGTCATTTTTCCTTACCTAAGCACTAAACAGTTTATAAAAAAACTAATACGAATCCTTCGTGATATGATTTGATAACACAAAACCGTGGGCGTACCCAGCTTTTGGCAAATCTGGAATTTCCTGTATTTACAGAGTGGCGTATTTCAAAAAGTTGCGCCTCTGGCAAATACATAATTACGAATTCCGTCCAAATCTGGAGCCCGAGAAGGGAATATTGTCAAATTGTACCTTTGCACAAAGCGAGCGAAGCGCAGCTCGACAATTCTCAGCACTGTGACTTGGCTGAACCAAAACTCCGTCGGTCTATTACTTAATAACAAGCAGAGCTGTAGTAAAAGAGAAACCAGAGCGAGCGAAGTCAGTTCGTAATTTCTTAACAATACGACTCGACACTTACTTGACTGGATCAGAACTCTGTCGGTCTATGCAAGCAGCGCTACAGTGAATACTTATAAAGCAGAGCGAGCGAAGCGAGCTCTAAATTTTCCACTGTTACGACGCCTTGGACTAGATCTTTCACGTACTGGAGGTAGGGTACTCCAGGGAAGGATAGCCTAGATCCAGGAGCATGGCAGCTGCCCACCCTCGGTATGCCCATGCATAGAACGACGAGCGAGGCCAAGACAGTCATAGCCGGGCCCAGCCTGGCAGTTTTAAGATTCCCATCAAACATATTGACTGAACAAAACCTGCTAACTTTCGTAGTGGCAAACCACATTTTTTCACAGCACTTTCATGCTGGTAAGTATCTATCTATTATTACTCGATAACGTATTACCATTACCACAGTGTTGTGCTGTTGGGCGGTGTGATGCTGTCTTGGCTCTTGGTCTAACATTATCGGTAGGCCAGCTTGATACGAAAATACATGAGTAGTAATAGATACCTACAAATTAGGAAGGTAGGTAGGTGGCTGCTTGCAGGTACAAGGGTACAACAATGTCAACAATGGAATACATTTTGAAAACTCGATGCAGAAATAGCTGAGAATAAACTACCGTATTGGCTGGTTTCCAATCAGGTCAAAAGAGACGAAAATTGATGAAACGACTAAAGACCAGTAGGAATGCAAATTGTATTGTGTTGATTTTTAGACATTTCTAATTCTTTTGCTATTAATATTCGTCATGTAACATGGCACAATCACAATACTGTCTTTTGGTTAGAAGATTTGATTACACAGGATTAGGATCGCATTGTCAAAAGTTATTGATTTACGTAAAAGTGACTGATGACAACGCACTACATAAACCAATGAAGATAAAAATTATTAAAAATATTAAATTTGAATACCTACATAAATTCTACAAAGGGTGGGGTTAGTGCCATCTGTCCCCATTCCCAGCTGCCCCCGGCCCAACTGACCCTGATTTTATTGCCCTACTATAAATGTAATTAAATACCATATCACAAAAAAAATCCCAACTGCACCCGACTTCAGATGTTTTAATAATAAACTGGTACAATGAAGAAGAAAAATGCTAAGGTAGTTTATTATATTTCTTAATCACAGATTTCGTTATCACAATAACAACTTACATAAATCAAATAAACTATTGGTGTTAATAACAAGTTTCAAATTTTATTTACACCAATAGCTAAAATAGTTTCAATTGTAAAAGAATACAATGCAAAAATACGAGAACCATAAATACATTTTTATAAATATTTTTTATGATTAATCTACAGGGTGAAATTTATATCATTAGCATCCTTTCTAAGAGTCTACCCATCAAACTGAACAACTTTTACTATGGAAGCAAACCGATCGGAGCAAATAAAAAATATGAAGTAACGATTGAAAGACGATTAAAGGTATTAAATTGAAAGGTTTATACTAAAGGACAGATATTTTAACTGCAAGAAGTAAAGTTGACTTAACTTTAACTCTATGGATAAAAGCGCAAATCAACATTAAGAAATTTCCGTAAATATATCTTTAATGAGGGATTTTCCAGAAGAAAAAAAAGTTAGTTCCTGATTTCTCAATAGATGGCGTTGACCGGAGAGGGGTCTAATAGGTATGAGCAAATATATTAATTAATATTAATAATAATAATACACAGTACAAGTTATTACCAATCTAGGTGTTATTGACGACCCGGTTGGTGTAATGATTGCCACGCCGGACTGTCAAACCAGGGTCCTAGGTTCGAGTCCCGGTTCGGTCATGGATGTTATATGTTTGTGCCGTTGTTGAATGGTTCCCATAACAAAAATCCTAAGGCTTACTTGGGATCATTGCTAAGTATGAGCCTGTGAGCGTTATTTATTATTTATTTATTGTCTGTCAAAAACTGCTTTGCTAATAAAGAGCGAAATTTGTCGTCCATGGCTTTGCTTTTCATTCACGGAATCTGAAATACGATTTAAATATTTCCAGTTTATTTTTATTGAAATTCTCAGTTTCTGTTAGGTTTTTGTAGTTTGTTATTGTTAAAACAGATACGTAGCCCATACAGCCACGTCCGATACTTGATTGGTTGTTGACGGACAATAACACCGAGATTGCTAAATAATAAAGCAACAACAATAAGAAAGGGTTTGTACTGTGTATTTTTACTATTAATATTAATTAATATAATTCATACCTATTAGACCCCTCTTTGATCAACGCCATCTATCGAGAAATTAGGAACTAACTTTTTTATTTTTTTTGCTTTTGGAAAATCCCTCATTAAAGTAATTTTCAATAAGATTTAATCGCAACACTTTTTGACTTTGACTGTACTACATTGAAACCAGTTTAAATTATGAAAATATCGTTAAAATATATTCATAATAAAATGTATCGAGTGTTGATATCATCGGGGTCAGTTGGGACGGGGGCAGCAGGGAATGGGGACAGATGGCACTAACCCAAAGGGTGTGTGCTTTGTGTGCTTTGAATAATAATAATAAAATAATTTATACAACACCACAGATTAATAATAAGTTACAACACATAGATACAGAAAATACACGTATTCACATGCATTTCCAATGGTATACCAAAGGACATTTGTAAAATTGGTGTCGCGTACATAAAAGGTAACGAATTGTGTCGAAGTAGGTAGGTTTCCGACGTAATATTACATAACAGTAAATATCGATAGTGCCAAGAAATAAATTCTTCAGCATTGTTTTACGTCACGATTCACTTTTATAATGTTCAAAGTCAAGGTCATAGTGTTTATAGACACATCCGGCGATTCCGGCACCAATGATATGAAGTGATTCTGAGATCGGGCCACGAGCAAACTAGTTACACAAGGTCAAACAGGCCCCAAATTAGTCCGGCTCCATATATGGATGGATAGTTACTGATTTATTTAAATTTACAAATAGGAGAAATTATAGAAAATAACATTTGATTTGATGAGATTTGTTGGGTCTGTATCTATATCAACACTAATATTATAGAGGCAAAGTTTGTAAGTTTGGATGTAGGAGGTAATCTCCCAAACAACTCATCCGATTTCAAAAATTATTTCATTAATATTTAGAATGGATATACAACGTGTGATGTGTCAAAAATCGCACTCCTGAGCAGTACGGACACTCGCTTACTCCCACCAACTTTTTAACTCGCCCCATATCGCCTTCCGCCTAGCTAGCTTGCCACCCACGACAAAGCGTTTAAACGAGAAAAACGTCATGCGCGCTCTTTCTGGCCTACGTAAAATAATAAAGATGGAGGCACATCTCGATTTTTGTCGTTTTCTCGGGGGTGGCATGCTAGCTAGGCTGGTTACCCGTCACTTACCTACGAAAAAGACTAAAGGCCAGGCCACACAGAAGCGGTTTTGCGGGAAAGCGGGTCGGAGGCTGACTTGCGGAAAGCGAATATCTCCGGACCCGCTCGGTTTTCTGTGTGTTTTGTTGTGTATGGTATGGTGTGGTGGTAATGTTCAAGTTTGTATGTACCCTACCACACAGAAATACGCGCGGGTTCGGACATATTAGCTTCCCGCAGGTCCTTCGGCCCGCTTTCCCGCAAAACCGCCTCTGTGTGGCCTGTCCTTTAAGGTTCAATTTCTTTGGTTTCGCAAGTGCTGACGTCATCTTGTCAATTTCAATTTTTTGTATGCAGTGTCCGGCCTGTGCCTGTGTCCTCCCATCTGGCTAATGCTAATTGTACCTACCGAACTACTTGTCGATACACTCATCGTCAGCTTATAAACGTCCCACTGCAGGGCACAGGCCTATCCTCTGGGAGGGTTTATGGGCATTAGTCCACCACGCGTGCCCAATGCGGATTGGTAGACTTCACATACACATCAGAATTTCTTCTTTAGCGTATGCAAGTTTCCTCACGATGTTTTCCTTCACCGTTTGAGAGCAGTCGGTATTACGTACATAAGTTAGAAAAACTCATTGGTACATGGCATGTTGTCCGTGCGGATTCGAACCCGGACCCCCATAATTGGGTGTCCATACCTCTCCGAAACGCGCAACCGACGCTCTACGCGCCACCGACGCTCTGTCGATACACTGGTGTAATCAAAACGGTGGTGTATGTCTTAGTGATCTGTGGGTGTAACCATGATTCCGCCATGCTATCTCATACGTTAGGTATCTCAGAAAGTACTATAAATTATATAGTACTCTGTGGTACTATAATTTACTCTTCTCATTGATTGTTCATCGTGGGAACCAATACATTGTACTGTTGACTTTTACTTCGATCATTGTCGCCAAACAAATTTCTTAGCAATTGTTATTGAAAGGGAACTAAATTAGATACTTCTGGTGACTTGGACAAGTCTAACCTACTCAAGCATAGGTATGCTCACGTGGCTCACGACTATATTCTATGACTATAGTCAGAGAAATTCTGAAAACTCAGTTTCACTAGTAGTGCAGTGTGACAGTTAGTGAGTACTCCACTTATAATGGACAAAATAGGTAGCTAGCCATTCGGTGATGCTAGGCATTCGTCAAATTCGTCTTTCGTGAAATTATTATTTCATCAAATACTGCATTCTATTCGTAAAGTCCTTGTTTCGTCAAATTCGCTTTTCGTCACTAAGGTCCGCCACATACATACTGAATAAGCCTGATTCGGAATTAGTTCCGGATGGAGTGTTGCCGCTTTCAGGGACTTTTTCACTAGATCTACTGATTTTTTTATGTCTTAGTTTTTAAAGATTTGCAGTCACATCAAACAAGTGATTTTTTGTGACGGTGCAGTTGCAACGTCGTTGCGGTATAGTTGCGAAATTGCCTACGCTCAAAAATAGGTTTTGTGATAATGGTTCATGCCATTTTGTATGCAGATTATGTCTATTGTGAAAACTATCGATAGTCTTTTGATATAGTTGCATAATATTGAATACAATTTACAAATCGTCATCGTATCACATGATAGTAATTATCATGTATAGAAATTGTTTGTTTCGTTTTAGTACCTAAAAAGGCAATTGCCATTCATTTGGCATTTCATACATTTTTATTTTAGGAATTTTTTAAATAGCGCACTAATTATTTTTTGTAACCATAGTTGACAACACTGAATCCTGAAAATAACGTGTGCGACAGGATGGCAGGTGTATTGTTTCAATTTGAATGCGGACTGTCTTAAATAAATGTACCTACCTGAAATTCCAAAATGACAGATGTCAAAGATGACAGGCGATACCAACGGTGACAGCCGGTCTCAAAATGACATCAAATTAGGTACAATACATGCCTCGAAATTGTAGCTACGAGGTCACCATGTTTTCCTTCACCGAAAAGCCAGTGTTGTCACAAATCTATATACCTACTTATTAAAACAGTTCCGAGACTGATTGACTGATAGAAACATTATGGCTCATTGAAATGCCATCGACACGACAGAACAAGAAGTTAAATTGGAAGAGAAGATTTTGTTTTCATGTTCTGGGGATCTACCCGGACATTCGAACTTCGCAATTGCGTGAACGTTTTCGTTCCAATGTCAACTCTATTACAATGAAGTTCGAACCGAAACGGTCGTCGCGATATATCGAAGATCGAAAGTCCGGGTACAGGGCCTGCATTCATTTGTTCTTTTGACTCCTACCTTTAAGAAAACTATGTAGACATTATACATTTGTAACTGATGGTAAACTACTTACTTGTCCCCACAAAGTTTAAGTTCTGCCCTAACACGAATCTGCCGTAAAAAGAATCTGCCATATCCCGAATCTGTCCATAACTGAACGAGGAAAGTTTTCGTTCACCCTAACCTACTAAGAGAACCAATATTTTCTTCTTTACCAAAACATGCATTTAGAGCAAATCTAATTTTATTTCAGCGTAGTAAGAGCTACAGTGTTTGATGTCTGGTTAGTTAAAATTCCTTTATATTTTGCGAACCTGTTTTTGTCATAAACGCAAGAAGTTCATTGACAGCAATCCAACTTGTTTTAACTGAGTCCAAGGGGCATAGACGAAGAATTTTTCGCGAAGGGGTCTTTATGATGAAAGATTTACCGGGATTTATTTACAATGACGTTTGTGACCAGGAGCACCCTGTATTTGAATTCTAAACCTAATTTACGAATAGAACCTGTAATCTCGCACTTTCAAATTTGTATAGGAATGATGCAGAAACTCCATAGTTATTTTGACATTTCAGTATACGAATTAGAATGAGTAAGATTCAAAAATAACAGGCAGGAAGCTGGCATAGGTATTGTCTTCTTCAGGTTTTGAGGTTTAGGATTGTGGTGAGATTTTCAAGAGTAGGTAGACCGGTACCTACCTATAAATTAATAAATAATGTGGGTGACATTTCATGACAAACAGGAAAATTTTGTTTTATACCTACAGCCATGAAACATCTTGCAAAGAGTTGGCAAAGAGTTAGTTATTCTTTGTATTTTTGTATTCAACAGAACTTTACTAAATTAAGAGCTTATCTGAACAACGGGATAACAAATTCCCGTTGGTTAGACTAGTCTGACCATCAATCAGATTAAAACGTCTAAGTATGGGACCGAATGCCCATGAAAAAATACCTAAAAAAAATCTGCTGTTGCATACATTTGACTCGCGAACTCGCGCCGACTTTGAAGTTTAGTATGGAACAGCAGATATTTTTTTATTTGCTCCGATTGGTTTGCTTCCATCGTAAAAGTTGTTCAGTTTGATGGGTAGATTCTTAGTTTAAAAGGATGCTAATGATATCAATTTCACCCTGTAGATGAAAAAGATTAAAGCTAAATAGGAATCGGAATATCTTTTAATCCTTATATGGAATGAAGTAGGTTTAGTGATTGCGAATTCCATAGATATTTTCAATAGGTTCGTAACTAAACTAGGTACCTATATAAACAAAACACTAACTTCTCCAAAATACAAGGTTTGCGTCAAAGATTATCACATTCCTTCGTTAGTTTTCGCATGTAATTTCATTTAGCAAACGTTATCGAAAACGAGCGTTAACTGGTTTGGTTACATAAACCGAAGGGTAAAAGAGTTCATTCCAAATAACAACGTCTCCCTAGACAAGCTATAATAGCATTTATGACATGCCTGTAAGAGTTCTCTTACGAGACTTTATTACAGCGTTTACGCTTGCGATTGTAGTGGAGCAGTCAATCACGTTGGATGTCGCATAAAGGTAAGCGTTTACTACGACGGGCATCATCGGATCGGGCCGCAAAACAAAAATCGGCCCAAAGCGCTTCAATACAATTTATATTAACTATCATCCGGTATAGGGTGTAAAATAAAATGCGTTTCATATCGAACAGATTAGCTAAACTACCAAAATGCCGCAGATTTTTTCATCGCGCTTTCAGAGTTGGTCCCATAGAAAAAAAATCTTCAGTTTGAAGCAATCGGTTCGATATGTAACGCATAAAAGTTTACACCGTGTAGGTACCTACATTTTAGTAGAACAACTGGACAGATTCTTAGCTGGACAGATTCTCAGCTGGACATGGCTAAACTCTTGTACCTTCCCGGGCAGTTCGTACAATTCATAATTTGTACAGCTGAAATGTACTTATTCGCAGGTTCAGTATGTCTAATAAAATTCAAGTAGAATCCGGTTACAGTACTTAATTATCACAATTTTCGATAATGTGATAGTCACGTTCTGGTTGTATTTCGGATGAAAATTTCCGTCCATATGCGAGCTATGACCTCAATTACCCTAACGTGTAACTTGGCGTTCATAGACCGATGAAGATGATGAAGAACACGAAGAAGAAGAAGTTTTCGTTCGTTGGCATTTCCTAGTTCCATTCCATTTCGGTTCCATTGCCTAGTTCCATGGAGACCAACGAAGAGAGAAGAGAGAGAGAGAAAGAGATATTCTGAAAACTCAGATTATCCACCATCATCCATCCATCTTTTATTAGGTTTGGAGGAATCTATAGGTAGGCAAATATATAATAACCACAGATCACAAAAACTAAAGGGAGATGTGAAAAGAGGGCGGGGCCAGTGTCGCAGCAATATGCGCAAAAACGGAACACATTCCTCGCGACAGTAAGGATTCCTCGGTGGCGAAGCTGCAAAGTCTTGAGCATCGTCGCAAGGTAGCCTGTCTGTCTGTTTTTTATAGGATACATTTTGGAGAGTGTGCGACGGAGTTACATGATCTAATACCTCCGTCTCCCTTTCATCTGCGAGGGACGAGACGCAGGCTGGGTTTCCACCCTTTTGTTGTTGACCTACCTGCAATTCGCACGAAGGAGTTTACTTCTTCTTTTATAATGCGCACGGCTAAAGAGTGGAACGCACTGCCTGCGGACCTGTTCCCTGAGAAATACAACTTGGGCCTCTTCAAGGCGAGAGTGAATAGGCATTTTTCTAGGTAAGCATGCTACATCTTCGGCCTCATCGTCACTTAACATCAGGTGAGATCGGGGTCAAATGTTTACCTATCAAACATAAAAAAAAAAAAAAAAATCAATATATTATGAGGCTAAAAGCCAGTCGAGATATTATGTGTAAATAGTTTACAATGCTTGCGTAGTACTAAAGATTATTTGAACGTTGAGTTCTGATACCGCAATGGATAATGAGCACATTCAAGCTAACAAAATACTTTCTATCGCGTGGTACCGGTGATGCGACACTAGGTTTCGTACTCAGCGCGTTGGTTGGCATCTCTCTAGATCTCTATGATAATAACGATCGACCTATATTAGATCATTATAATAGTATTATGTTACCCATCTAATCTAAACTATTATAAAACTGTAACAGGAAGTTTGTCTGTACATTGAAGATATTAACAAAAAAAAGTTACGAATGGTTTTTAGGTATACCTGATTCCATATCACCAATTTTTGGATTTTTTGTCTGTCTGTTTGTTTGTTTGTGTGTTTGTTTGTTTGAACGAGCATCACGCAAAAACTACTGAAACTTTTTTTGTTTGATAGCTTATTATCTGACTTAAAATCTGGTATATAATTTGTGCGGACAAAGTCGTATGCCTATTGACGCCCGTCCATTAACGGGTGGGGGACCAAAAATCTCGGCAATAAACGAAGTAGTCCCACCACATCTTACCGAATCTCGCCAAAACGGGGAGAAACGAAATAATGGATGAGAAGAGCAGCGCATCAGGTGAACGTACATCAAAGTATAGATCGAAGCGTAATCCGGAAGCCATTTATGTCATTGAATGTCTATTATAAGTGACAAGTTGTCAGCCTGTCTGGCCCATAATTTGGAACTTTGTCCATTCCCTCACTCTACTTATGCGGCTTGCGCGGGTCTATTAGCAATCGCAGCTGATCTATTATAATTATTTTTTTGTCCTCCGACTCCAAAGTCTCAACATGTTTTAACAAAACCTTAAAGGGGCCTTCCTGATGAAATGGAGTCTTAACAAAAAGATTTACCAGGATTTCTTGCAAAGGATGCTCTATAGTTTGTGACCAGGAGCACGTACTATTCTGTAATTCCACGCCGAATTCTATCGAATTTTGACACCTATTTTACGAACATAGCGTGTAAAATTTAAAAATAGCACTCCAGGTTCGGGTTTGTAGTGTGATATTTTCACGAGTAGGTGTATAAATTGTGTGAAGATACAAAAGACAGATACACTTTGCAAAGGGGACAATTTGCGAATGAGACATTCTGAGTACCGGGTAGACATTATCGAAATGAACGATCCTACGCATCAGACCGAATGCGCCTATTGGTAAGCAGCTGATTCATGCAATGTTTATGTTTCTCTTTTCGTTCTCCTAAGCCCCATAATCATCGTGAAAGAACTTCCACAAGAGCTGATCGATCAAGCAAAGTGGTGAGCTAGGAAAACATCAATCAATAGAATTGTTAAAGGTGTCCTCTCCTCTCATCACTTCCTCATTTATTTCTGGTGATTTATAAAACCCAAATCGCCCAGTAATAATCGTAAAAGAAATCCCAATAATTGTGTCACTTCACTTCAAATTACTGCAAGTAAATTAGTAATTAACTTTCCGTGGGATTAAAGCATTATCTTTGGCAGTCATAAACGTTCTTATCATTGCAAGACGTCTGGCGTAAGTCTAGTGAATCATGTTTTACTTTTAATTTGAATTTATAGATAAAATGTGTAGGTAAGGTAGCAGAAAAGGACTACACGGAAAGTTGATACCTACATATCTATTCTAGATAATAGCGTCGACAATCTTTAGTTCCTGATCATATCCTCTCATTCGGTAGAAAATTTTAGATTTGTCATTGATTTGAGAGGAAATAAGAGTTTTCAATTATTAGAAGTGGGTGATTCTTTATTTCTTATCTAGGCGCATTTCCTTAAGAACCTTTTCATCATAGCGATATCTTATACATGTCCTAGCGAGGCTGCGCTGTCACCCTGACCTATTGAATTGAAATATGATAAAGCACATTGGCCATTCCATTAGCAAGAATTAGCTCTCTGATATTTTATATAACCTAACAAATTGAAAACTAAAACAAATCGTGAAAACACTTAGGAACTCATAAAGTTTGCAAAGCAACTCAAAGTACTGTTTGTAAAGTTCGAGTTGTATCATGTTACAAAATATGTGCATTGTTTACGCTCAGCTAACTCTGAGAGTACTGTCTGCAACTTCTGAACGCACGTATAATATACGTAGGCTCGGTATTCTTACAGGCAATTAGTCAAGGTATTTCTATACGGAGTTTGCGTGTAAATCAGCACATGGCACGAAAATCTGTTTCTAAGAAAAGTCTTCTTCTTTTCATGTCGTTCTCCAGGTGATCGGCAAGCCTGACAGCGTCATGTGTAGCTGTATTTAAGTCCGCTCTCGTGTGTGAAAAACTATGCTTAATATTAGAAAAATTTTACATTGCATATCTTATTATATAATTTTTAAGTACTTGTTTTGTTTTTTTTTTCATAAAAAGCAAATTCTTTGTGAGAGACATCTCGCAAAAGCAAAAGAGACTTTTGTGGAAAGATTCTGAGAAAGAATCGTTTCGCTACCACATCTCGGGGACATTTTGCAAAATGTCCCCAGTTGGTGAGTCTCTTTCTCTCTTTTTGTTTATTCTATCTACCTCGTTTGTTTAAACGAGGCTAATCTCTAAGATGCTCTTATCTGAAAAATTTGAAATTTAATTAATCCGATTTACAGGATTTTTATCTTGTCTCAAAGAGATAACAAAGAAACTGGATATAGGCTGCGAAAGTGGATAGGTAACAATTTTAAGCCTTGTCGCTAAGCAAACACAGAGGTATACTTAGTCTAAATCTGTAATTGTACTTATTTTTCGTTTCAGCTAAGGATCGTTGGCCATTTGTATTAGACTGTATGATCCAACTGTACATATCCTATGTAGTACTAAGATAATCTCTCTTATGCCCTTACCTTACGTAACGTAATTTAATCAATGGTTAACTAGGTACTCAATAGTCTATACCATCATGTAGCTGGCTACGTATTGTATGGTAAACTTTTATTTAATTTATATAACAGCTAGGTAAGTATTTATTAGAGATTTTTCCTATGAGGTAGGTACAAACGAGATGTTGGCTTTGACTAAACGAGATCGAGATAGGCTGGAAGCTTTTGAGATGTGGTGTTGGAGGAGAAGGACTTTGTAAGTTGGACAGAACAAATAACAAATGAAGAGGGGGGTCAATTTTATACAAAACTTTGACGCAGAATACGCGTAGACGGTATTAATATTTTATACAAAATTTTAAAAGCTTTATGTCTTCGTAATTATATTATAAATTTGCAAATGTTATTTGTGACGCGGCAACTAGATTTTTCTAAAATATTTTTCCTTATATAAAATATTACTTTGAATAATTCCGTCTAAACCACCTTAAGAATGGTTAAAGAAAAGAGAAATATTCTAAAAACAAAAACCGGAGAGAAAAACAATCGGACACTTAATACGAAACGACATCTTAAACTATATCGATACTAGAAGTATTAATTAGTTTGAGGGACAAAACTGTTCTTCAGGAGAGCGAAAAAAAGATTATATTTTTTAGAAAAGTGCCCATATCTTTAAATCTATTACTGGAAGGGACGACGATAGGGACGGAAGAGTGACGGTGGAAGACCTAGATAGAGTTATCTAGCCCAAATGAAGAAAAAGTTGATGTCAAGGCACTAGCGGAAAAGAGACTAAATTGGCGTGTGCGAATCCGACAAGAGCGTAGCTTTAAATAATAAGGTGATGAATGGTGATATATACATTTGCTTTCACATAAAAGACAAAGTATTATAATCTCTACATTTTAGTTTTTCTTTTGTCTTAAAATATTACGGCTAAACATGAATTATTGATATTATCTCAGTCACGATTTTCTAATAATTTTTCCTTTTCTTTGTTCAGTATACAGTTTGGTCTTGACATTGTTTTGCGATTTAATATAGGTAAAGTTATGTGTGATTCAAAACTCGGATGTTATAATAGGTACATAAGCAAATGAAAGCAAAGCTAAAACCACCTCCAGAACCAATGTTGGACTAAATTCCGATTTAATTTTTGACCGATATTTCTATTTTTAATTTACTTTTGAATTTTCTTAAAAACGTTGGATGAATGGCTATAATACCTTGGCTTTAATTTTTCAGTACTTTTCAAATATCTCGAGAAATAATGGATAGAAAAATCTGATAATTTTGATATAAGCTTTGAATCACATAATCTCCAAGTGGTTTTCTAATTTTGGTACCTACCTTTCTTAAAATGAAATGTTGTCAATTATGTTACTATTTTCCTGTAATGGGGAGTTTTCTGAAAACTAGTTTGTAAACGTAGTTTAACATGTCTCGCTTTGTCGTGACGTAGTTGTAGCGCGAATTCCTCAGATGGTAAAATGTTGGCAAAATCTTAAAATAAATGCACGTCGCTGGTTCAGACGCATCCGTTGACGGAGTTTCTTTTCATGTTTTCCTCCTTATTTAAAAAAAGAACTATTTGTTATAATTTATTTAGTATTTTATTAAAAGCAAGGTTGCACATCCATTTCGCCTCAAAGCCAACTTTTGAGCCTTTTTTTATGGCTTGCAGAAAATCCCTCATTAGTGGGCAACAATTGCTGATAAATTGCATTTTCAACTGAATAGTGAGAGCTCAGGCCATATTATATAAAACAGTAGATGGTGGAAATCACCGTTCAAAATCGCTAGACTGGCCCACACTTTGGTAGATATTTATATGTAGCGCCCAATCACTTAGGTACCTAACCAGTGCAGTGCCCAATCACAGAAGTTTTTAATTGCTAATTAAATCCTCATTTTAAAAACGCAATAAAATAAATTAGTGCTATTCAATGCTTAGGCCACTCAATGCGGTTAAACCTCAACACATTTTTCACGTAAACAGGAGTTAATGTGTATAAAGGAGGATCTTATATACAAATAAAGACATCGCTATTCCTGCATTTCAAGAAACGAACTAACAACTAAGTATAATATGTTAACAAAGTAAGGGAATAATTCAGAAATGTTAATTTTGTAGTAAAACCTGCTTATTCGCGTGCAAAACGACCCACCGGCAAGGCATGACCGTGGTAGTGGCATGGCAGGTGTCTGGGACACCGTCTGCCGGTTTCGCCAGACACGCATGCGCTTAAAGTCACCGACCGACCGATCAAAAATCCATCCTCTCCCTATTCCCCATTCATTCTCGATACGTTAATGCTTGTTACTAACTCTGCAACGCTCATGATTGCCTGGTACCTCGATGTTAAATCGATTATAGTGACACAATTTTTTCGAAGGTAGTTAGTTTACTTACGCAGTCAAGTTTACAAATTAGCTTATGTTTCTTTCTAGCGCACGCGAGCAAAAAACACCGCATCCGAAAACATTAATCTTACGGTCATCATTCACTACCTGTGCCAGATTCAAGGACGTAGTCGCTGTAATTTTAGTGCTATTTCCAACGCGACTGTTCTCCTCAAGTTCTTACATAACGTAAGTTCAGCTGGCTATCGATCGATTTACCTTGTCATTATTCTCGACGAGCCAGTTGACTGAGCATATCTGGTAGACCAAGTAGGCTCTGACGAGCTCACTGGTCTTCTTGCTTTTGAACGCATCCTTCGGGCTGTTGAAGCTGAGATCGAGCTCATCTCTGCGGCCAGGCGTAGGAGGGGCGGAGGACAACGCGCGCACGTTCCGGGGAGCATTCACAGCCAATCTTTTGAGCAAAGCCATAGCTATAGCTCCGCGCACTTTTCACTAGCGGTCTGAACACGCACGTCGGCCGTCTGCCGCTCACAACTGACAACTGACACTTACTTGACGCTCGATACCGAACCGACTGGGTGCGCACGCAGTCGGTCGTTCCAATTTTAAAACCGGAGGTGTGTCGCCGGCGCGCGCCGCCATTGGACCGTTTTTCGCCGGCCAGCATGTTGAATTTCCCACTATTGTTATCTATAATAAACTCTTATAATCGTAGAAAAAAAGCTATTTTAGCACTAACTCATTACTACAAACTTTTCAGTTGTTGAAGCGTCCTCCTGCGTCCTAACCTCAAAGAAAACCGTTACGTAACCACTAATAATTTTGGGATTACGTAAAGGTTCAAAAAACTGACGACCGGCGACGTACAGCCGGCTCGGTTTGTGGTAAATCGATGAACATGACTGAAGTTATCCCAGTTCTCCAAGGTATTTTCTATTCTATATGTTATGGCATCGGAGTTCATTACATAAACGGGTCCGACCTCCAGTGCGAATGCGGTGTTACCCCACAGACTATGGTCCACCTCATATCCTGCCCTTCCTGCCCTGACACCTGCACGCGTGCGGCAGTGCTATCCGTGTGACGAAATACTGGGCTGGAAAAATTTAGAACGACTTTGCATATGCTCGATAGAAGAAGAAGATATACCTTTTAACTTTAAATATTAAAACACTATTCAGTTAGACTTACAAACTACCTGAGGCAAAAAGAAAAAATATCAATAGATTTAATTAAGTAAATTTAATCGAAAAACACAACAAAACGAGAAAAAGACGTGAAGAAAAGAATGACAGTCAAAATTAATCAAGTAATAGACATTTGACAAAAGAAGTATAAATAAAAAGAATAATGGTGTGGATAAGAGATTGAATACTTGGGTTTGCTCTAAAAAGTTTTCATCAATAAAATTGTCATTACATAGCTCACATAGGGTACCTAAGGCGTAAGCGAAACAATTTTCTTGGTCTATGTAGGTAGATACCTAAGTATATTTTATGCTTGGATTTAATTGAAATCACTCTAGGTAGGTCGGTAAGCTGCGGTTTTGCATGGGACAGCTGATATTTTTTATAATTTTTTTCGGTTTTGGCTTCATAGTGAAAGTTGTTCAGTTTGATGGTCTGAAGCACCCTCTTAAGTATAACTAGGGTGTTTTGTTACACCCTGTCTAGGGTTCAGATTAATTAGCTGACGGTTTATTAAGGGGATGATTATAGACCATCAAACTGAAGAACTTTCTATAAGTATGGTACCTACGAATAAGAATAACTATATTTGTAGTATGGGACCAACATTTTAATGAGAATGTAAATGACACTCTTCGACAAGTTCTGAATTGGTTCAGTGTTAATAATCTTGCATTAAATGCAAAGAAAACTAAAGGTATTAAATTCACTTTACCAAACGTTATAAATAATGAAAATCAAATAACTTTAGATAATGATATATTGCATTTCACAAATAATACTGTATTTTTAGGGATAAAGATTGACTCGAAGCTGCAATGGGGTCCACATATAGAAACCCTAGCGGGTAGGCTGAGCTCGGCAGCTTATGCGGTTCGAAAAATTAGACAGCTAACTGATATAGCTACTGCAAGACTTGTATACTTCAGCTACTTCCATAGTATCATGTTTTATGGTATTTTGCTGTGGGGCCGTGCTGCAGATGTTGAGGCGATCTTTATTCTTCAAAAGAGGGCAATTCGAGCCATTTATAATCTGCGTTGTCGAGATTCACTACGAGATCTTTTTAAAAATATCAGTATCTTGACTTTCTACAGTCAATATATTTAAGAAAATATTTTATACGTTCGGAAAAATTTGTATATCTTTCCCAAAAACAGTGACGTTCATAATTACAATACAAGAAATTAAAATAAATTAGCATCCCCACATTTTCGACTCAGTAAGGTCAACACATCTTTCATGTGGCACTGTATACGCTATTATAATAAGATACCAGAAGATATTCTAAACTTGCCAGACAAAAAGTTTAAGTCCCATGTTAAACAAGTCCTCTATAAAAAAGGCTACTATAAACTCGATGACTATTTGAATGACCAAAATGTCTGGTCTTGACAATGTTACTCTATGTAATGCAATATTGTATTTTAATTGTACTTTGTATATTTTGTTTTGTTTAAAAGATGTGTGTTGTAGAGTTTCTGGCCGCATCTTCTCTCAACGACCTTCACCACCTTCCGACGTGATGGTAGACTCAAAAAATGACGTCAAAAAGCTATCTATGTGATATTATTTTGAATTTTGAATTTTTAAATTTTGAATTTTTTGAATTTTGAATAGCGAAAAAAAACAGTTTACAGTTTAGTATGAATGAGCTGATATTTTCGCATAAGTTTCTTTTGTGCTTAACAAAATAAATCATACATTACCAATCTACATAAATACACGAATGTGATGATGCGTATGTGAAGGCTACGCGTGGCGGACTAGCACATATGGAGGTTTTTTTTTTTTTTTTTTTTTCGAATTGACAAATACAGCATTGCTCAGGGAGCATCGACTGCTTATTACTGCGGACTATGGGGGGACCACACCAGTGACGGCGAAGCGCCCTGATAGGTCTACCGAACCAATGCATGAGCTTAAGCAACCCGCCCAAGGGGCACCCCTAAGGGGTACGGACCTCGGCAATGGGCGTAGCTGAGACTACGCGGGCTACGATTGGGTAGTGGGGATCGGTGCATAGGGAGGTTCGTCTTGGAGTGCGATTTTTGAAACTTATTCGCTGAACTCAGCAGTTGAAAATGTTAAAATTACTATGGAGATATGCATCTTACTACTGCTGATTTGACTTTCAAAAATCATACTCCAGTAGTTCGATTTTTGAAAGTCAAATCAGCAGTAGAAAGATGCGTATCTCCATACATTTTCAACTGCTGAGTTCAATGTATGAGATTCAAAAATGGCACTCCTGTCCTGTACCCTCCATTAGGAGGGTGATAGCGCTAATTTAAAACATCCAAGTTCAGCCCAGCATAATGCTGAGTCGTATCCTTGTTTGCTGCTGCGGCACACACTGCTCTTAATTATGTAATTTTTAAATTGTGTGTTAGTTTAGTTTTTATGTATAATTATGTCAGTGTGTTTTGTGGTGTTTGCAAATAAAAGTATTTCTTTCTTTCTTTCTTTCAATTCTAATCAAATTTCAGTTTCAATCACATCGCAATCAAATTACTATTTAAGTGTGTTAATTCCGTATCGCGCTAAACTTGACTTATTTACTATGTAACTGACAGCCTTTCCGCCAAAACGGCTCTAAAGGCTGTCATGAGCTGTACCGCGTTTAGCGCAATACGTATTTATTGTCTGTGGCAATGCCAAATGTGTAAAAAGCTAAGCTTCGCACGCGGTCCAATCATGGTCCAGTTGCGATTTATTTACCGCAATTGCCCTCTAGGACGTGCTGATGATTGATTCCATTTGAACTAGGTTCGTTCCTAGAATGAATGTCACAATTCTAGGCTTCCTTTTGAAATAGGTTCGTTCCTAGAATGAACGTCACAATTCGCAATAGGTAGCTAGCCGTTTGGCGATAAATACAGGGTGTAAAGGACAGTCAGCAAAGAAAAAAAAGAATAAAATTTCTGACTGTACCTACATACCTATCTAGATAATTTTTTGTGAAGTGAAGTTGGTACTTTTGGTACCTACCTAGAGTACCTACCTACCCTATTCACGAGATACCTTGAGAGGATATTCAAGTGTTTTCCTTTTGTTTCCAAGTGTTATGCATCTCGGTTAAACCCATTGATCACTGGTTAAAGCCCACTATATTATTCCAATCATCATCATCACCAGCTTTTAATTAATAACAACATTTTAAGGGTGTATTCAGACAATAACACTAAACAAACCCTAAGGAACATATCGTCGCTAGTCTTACTAAACGACGTAACTGACATTTTTGACGTGACTTGACTTCAAATATTATTGATTTTTAAACATGTTACAGCCATGTTGTGCTATTTCAAATCAAATTAAAGATTGAAACTTGACTTATTCATTGTCGGCGAATCCATTTTCCAAGACGAATCGATCGGTCTAATTGACGTATCAGGAGTGCGATTTTTGAATCTCATATGTTGAACTGAGCAGTTGAAAATGTATGGAGATACGCATCTTTCTTCTGCTGATTTCACTTTCAAAAATCGCACTCCTGGAGTATGATTTTTGAAAGTCAAATCAGCAGTAGAAAGATGCATATCTCTAAAGTAATTTTGCCATTTTCAACTGCTGAGCTCAGCGAATGAGATTCAAAAATCGCACCCCTGTATCTTCGAGCGTTACCGACTAAGAACAAGTAAGGTTAAATTTCTTTGGTTACCGAGAAAACACATTTTGAAAGGTAGACGTAACTAGCAATTAATACGTAGCGCTCAACCGAAAGAAGCTTGTTCTGAAAAATCACCTCGATATTAGTTACGTCGTTTAGTAAATCTCTAGCGACGAAATTATACATTATACCCATGTATGGAAGTACAAAGCAAAATGAAAATAAGAAAATTAGTTGGATCTTCGTTACAAAATCATCCGATCGAATTTCTATGGGAGGTCCAAACATTTTATCGTTTTCGTTTAATACTTAGTATGGTGTGTGATGTGTCTGTACGTTCCGTATTTGATGCATTGCAAGAATTCGGACCTTGTGCTGTGGACAATCTAAGGTTTACCTAGCTAGAATGTCTACATTGAACAGTTGACGAAATTATAGAAAATACAATCGGAAATAGAGGATTATATTTTCTATATTAAGGTTCGTTTTAAGGTAATCCTATTGGAAAACAACATAGACGCCGAGAAAACTGTCGGTAAACCGCTGAAAAATGTACAGGAGTGCGATTTTTGAATCTCATTCGCTGAGCTCAGCAGTTTAAAATGTCAAAATTACTATAGAGATATGCATCTTTCTATTGCTAATTTGACATTCAAAAATCATACTCCAAGAGTGCGATTTTTGAAAATATTGACATTTTCAACTGCTGAGTTCAACGTATGAGATTCAAAAATTGCACTCCAGTTCGTGAGCCCTTAGAAATTAGAATAAGATTCGGCAGTCGGGTGAAATCGGTATAATGTCCATATTATAGATAAGATCCCTAAATATTCGAAGTGCTAACGGATTGTACATCAAAATTATATTCGAATGGATATTTAAATGAGGAAATTCGCGCTACGTTAACATAACAAGAGTATACCTAACTTTTATAAAATCAGTCTGTAAGCAAACCACAAAAACACGTCCCTAATTAATATCCTTAATAAAAGTTATCCTCAACACATCATGGATCACGCTTCAATTTAATGATCCGAACGTGTCAATCAGAAACCAGTAAATGGGGATTTTAAAAGACTTCAGCGATTCATACATTTTTGGTCCAAATGTAAAAGTCCCGGCCAACAAAAACGCCTTAATCGAAAATATGTAATATTATATAAGGTCTAACAAAATTAGGTGAAACTATTTTAAGGGGATGATCAGAACATCAAACTGAACAACTTTCTTTATGGGACCAATATCGAAATCGCAAAAAAAAAAAAACTGCTGTTCCATACTAAACTGCAATGCCAACTCGACTCAAATGTATGCAACAGCAGATTTTTTTTTTGCTCCGATCCGTTTGCTCCTATAGTGAAAGTTGTTCAGTTCGATGGGTAGATTCTTAGTTTAAAAGGATGCTAATGATGTCAATTTCACCCTGTATTTAATTATCTAAACTATTATTAAAACTGTAACATGAAGTTTGTCTGTACATTGAAGATATTAACAAAAAAAAAGTTACGATATGGTTTCTAGGTATCCCTGATTCCATATCATAAATTTTTGTATTTTTTGTCTGTTTGTTTGTTTGTTTATGTGTTTGTTTGTTTGAACGAGCATCACGCAAAAACTACTGAACCGATTTTGATGAAACTTTTTTGTTTGATAGCTTATTATCTGACCTAAAATCTGGTATATAATTTGTGCGGACAAAGTCGCGGGTTTAACGCTCGTATTGAATAAGAACCTAACACAATTCAAATTATTTTAGAAAACCTGTCAAAAATGCCATCTCACAAATTTTTAAGTACCTACCTACCTAAATTCAGAGTCCTCCTTAATATGCTGACACTTTTTAAGGGGATGATCAGACCATCAAACTGAATAACTTTTTCTATGGGATCAACATCGAAATCGTGAAAAATAAATCTGCTGTCCCATATACATTTGGCTCGAGTAGGTTTGCAGTTTTGTATGGAAGAGCTGATTTTTTTTCGCGATTTCGATGTTGGTGCCATAGAGAAAGGTATTCAGTTTGACGATCTGATCATCCCCTTTAAAAAGTGTCAGCATATTAAGAAGGGCCCTATATCTATAACGCATTGCTCTAAAATGTTACCCAATACTGCCTTTGTCTGTCACTGTTTATATGTCACTTTCACTGTATTGTTCTGGTGAGATAAATGAGTTATTATCTATATCTATCTATCTGTCTATATATATCTATCTATCTATCTATCTATCTATCTATCTCTATCTATCTGTCTATATATATCTATCTATCTATCTATCTATCTATCTATCTATCTATCTATCTATATCTATCTATCTGTCTATATATATCTATCAATCTATCTCTATCTATCTGTCTATATATATCTATCTAATCTATCTATCTATCTCTATCTATCTGTCTATCTATATCTATCTATCTATCTCTATATATCTGTCTATCTATATCTATCTATCCGTCTATCTATCTCTATCTATCTGTCTATATATATCTATCTATCTACCTCTATATATCTGTCTATCTATATCTATCTATCTATCTCTATCTATCTGTCTATCTATATCTATCTATCTGTCTATCTATATCTACCTATCTGTCTGTCTATATCTATCTGTCTGTCTATCTATATCTATTTGCCTATCTATATCAATCTGTCTGCCGATTTATATCTGCATGTCTGTCTGACTATCTATCCTTTAAATAGATTAGAATATTAACTTCTATTTGATTATTTTTTATTTTCGTATTAATTGTATTAAATGGGTGGTTAAGAGACCATCAAACTGATCAACTTTCTCAAACATCAAAATAAAATCTGCTGTCCCATACATTTGTGTATGTCGGTAAAATTCACTTTGTAATCTCTGAATCGTATAAGTTCTGATAGTAATTGAATAGCTCTTGAAAATCACTCGAATCAAGTGCCAAGAAGATGTTGGGATTTCATACTAGTCAACTAATTAGCTATAATACTTACCTTATGCATTCGTCAAACAACATGATACCTATTTAAATGGGAAAACCAAAAAGCAATATTACTAATCCGTGTCACATTAATATGACACCATTAATATTAAAATTATTATTTTGTTACATTAGTCACATAAAATAAGTACGTAATCATTTAATTAATGTTGTTGTTTGCCTGTTAAATATACTTAATTAGGTATTCTCTGATATGACAGCAAGTATAAGAATTAGCACCGTTTTTTTAATTTACTTCAAGTATAGTTTTTGTTGCACTCTCATTGCAACTGTAGATTCGTATCGTTATCTCATACTGGTAAGCGTATTCCTGCCCTCCGCATGGCCAGGCTTAGCCTAGTGTGGGGGTACCGTTAAATTGTAGATACCTGATAAAGTTCAGAGTTGTCAATGTGCAAGCCTATACCCAGATTGTTGTGAACTAATTTTAAACGTTAAGTAAGTGCTCATTGAAAATAAATATTTTTGTATTTTTTGTATAACTTGCCTCCACCAATCCGCACTGTACCCGCGTGGTGTTGATGTAGTATGGCTCATTCCATTCCCTCACCATTATTCGTAACAGGAGGCCTTTGCTTAGCAGAAAGGTAACAACTCCTTGAAACATGGTCACGATCACTAGTCGCGTTAGAAATTTGATATTGGGTCGCGGATGCCATGCCACGAAGCTCCACGTTTTGTTCATGACACCAGTCACATAATCTCACAAAATATTTACAACGTCAAGCAGGAGTGCGATTTTTGAATCTCACACGTAGAGAGATGCATATCTCCATAGTAATTTTGACATTTTCAACTGCTGATTTCAACAAAAATCGCACACCTAGTCTATTCTGAGCAAAAACTTAAAATTTACTCAATAAATTTCAGTGATTAAATTAAGCGAGCTATCTACAAGGCGTAACAAAACAGGCTATTAATATTTAAAGGGTTGCTTGAGAGTTCAACCTCTGGTCTGTTGAGAAGCAGATCAGGAGTGCGATTTTTGAATCTCATACGTAGAGAGATGCATATCTCCATAGTAATTTTGACATTTTCAACTGCTGAGCTCAGTGAATGAGATTCAAAAATCACACTCCTGGAGTACGATTTTTGGAACTCATTTATTGAACTCAGCAGTTGAAAATGTCAATATTACTATGGAGATATGCATCTTTCTACTGTTGATTTGACTTTCAAAAATCATAGTCCAGGAGTGCGATTTTTGAAAGTCAAATCAGCAGTAGAAAGATGCGTATCTCCATTCATTTTCAACTGCTGAGTTCAACGTATGAGATTCAAAAATCGCACTCCTGGTGGAAGACTTAATATTATTTTATAAGGAACTGGAAAAAAGATCTAATATACCGAATATACCTAATTATTTATATTAGAATTTAGGTCAATGGGAAAAAATTACAAAACACGTCTTCTATCAACAGTTATATTGTCAGAAAAAAAAATATACAACCAAAAAAATTGACCAAGAAATGTCACTTCTGAAGTGACAAAAAGGTCGGAATCTGTCGGTCATTCCAGGTCCGCATTGAAGTTATATGATTGTGGCCCTCTTTTTTAAATTATATTGTAACAGTGGGGGAGGGCTACCATGGATTGACTTTGTTTAGAATCTCAAGATAAGCTAGGTATTCATTATTATAAATATTAGAACATCTTGCAAAATACAGATAAATCAAAGTTAAAAAGAGGGCCTCAAAGGTAGTCAGACCTCTTAGTAGACAGAATGTCAGTGTAACCGCGTATGCTATAGTAATAGCACAGATTATACAGGGTGTAAAATTAAATGGGACAAATACATCAAACAGAAAAACTTTCTCTATGGGACCAATATCGAAATCGGGAAATAAAATCTGCTGTCCCATACATTTCAGTCGAGTTATGTTTGCAGTTTTGTATGAGACAGCTGATTTTTTTTTCGCGATTTTAGTGTTGGTTCCATAGTAAAAGTTGTTCAGTTTGATAGTCTGAAGCACCCCTTAAAGTAACTGTCCCATTTAATTTTACACTCTGTATAGTAATTATGGCGAAAGTCATAAAGAAGCATAGTCATAGATTGCATATAGAAGTGACATTTCTTGGTCAGTGGCCGTAGTACAAAAATGTTACGTCGATAAGGACATCAATAAGGTAGCGATCTCCTTTTTTTAACTAGAGCGAATTTGCTATATGCATTTCTTATTGAGTCAATAGGACCAAACACGTTCGGACCTCTATTACTTCTCCTACGACCAAAAACCAGGAAGCAGGCATAAGTATTGTCAAAAATCTAATTAAAAAAACATTCAAGCATACATAGAAAAAGTTATAAATAAAACACCACAAACGTACTATTTTAGTACCTACCTGTAGCCCCGGTACTAAAAGGTACCGATTGCCGTTATAACTTTATTCTAAGAAGGAAACGCAAAGATCACAGCATAACCCACTGTAACCAGTATTATGAAACGACAAAAAATTTTTTTTTAATGTTCGTATTACCACTTTATTTCTCTACTGCAATGTTCTAGTCCTTAGTTAAATACCATACGTAACAGAAAGACCGTGGAAAGTTGCCGTACAAGTTTTAAGAACAGAAAAAATAGGTAACGAAACGTTTTTTTACAATTTTCATAGGGAGTGCTATTTCTGAAATCTTACTTTGAACTCAGCAGTTGAAAATGTCAATATTACTATGGAGATATACATCTTTCTACTGCTGCTTTGACATTCAAAAATCATACTCCAGCAGTGCGATTTTTGAAATTCAAATCAGCAGTAGAAAGATGAGTATCTCCGTACATTTTCAACTGCTGAGTTCAGCGAATGAGATTCAAAAATCGGTCTCCTGGTCTTAAAACGTTGTACCTACGGCCGTTTTAGATACGAGTAGTCTTACTATTACGTATGGATATTGAACTAAGATGTAAAACATGACAGTAGAGTAGAGAGATGGGGGGGGGGGGGGGGGGGGGATAAATTCCACCTATTTTGGGTTCGTGTACCGTACCGGTGCTACAGTAGTTTCTATTATTGACGATTGAACCATTGCACATTAGTTAATTTAGTTAACTCATTTTGTTTTTATTTTATTTATTCTCATTCCATTGTTTGATGTTAATTTTAAAATCTAAATTTTACTTAATTAGTGTTTCTTTAGCCCACATTACTCAGTGCATGTTGTCTATAATTACCTAGTTCTGTTGTGCACAGCCTCAGATCTACGATTTTTCCGAGGCGGGGCAAAAATATGACATTGGCGCCCCTCCCTTCCAAGGGTGTAGCAATAATTTTTTTCCAGGGAGGCCAGGTCCAGGTTAAGTGGTTGCAATAAAATCTTAAACTTAGACCGAGCTAAGCTGGATCGAATTCTGCAA
Organism: Agonopterix arenella; assembly: GCA_927399405.1. Lineage (NCBI taxonomy): Eukaryota > Metazoa > Arthropoda > Insecta > Lepidoptera > Depressariidae > Agonopterix > Agonopterix arenella. The sequence goes on from OV656710.1 coordinate 10,028,267, forward strand.
TAGGTATGACTAGGTGATTTCAATATAACATAAAACCAAAAGCGAGCGAAGAGAGCTCGAGATTTCACTGCAATACGAGCGAGCGTAGCGAGCACGAGATTTTTTTGCAATATTGTCAATTGGTAATTTTTAAAATTTTTGTTTTTGCACCCCTTAATCTGCTGCCTGGGGCGTGGGCCCCGGTTTTCAAAAATTGGAAGACGACGAAAGTGTATCTAATCTATACTTAAGGATATCTTGGGGGCGTCGGAATTACTGGTGCCAACTACTGGCCGGTTTCATGGAAAAGTAGGGTCTATATTTTATAGGCAAAAAAGTCCCTCTTTAGGAAGCGGGAGCGGGACGGTACAAAAAATGAGATCATCTATGATAAACGCGGTCAAAACCGGAAGCGATCAACGCATGGCAGGAGACACATTTCATTTATTCATGGAATCCATTCAGATAACTTTCGAGCTCGACCTTAGGTGGAGGGTATCAACTTTCATGAATTGTCAGGGAATCTCGAAGTAATCAGGGAAAGATAAAAATAGATTCAAGATCTAGGTATTACAAAATTTCAAGCTCGCTTCGCTTGCTCCATTTCTATTTCAGTTGTCCACTCTGAAACCGAGCTTGCAATAACCTAATCATTTTACTAGGAGGTATATAGGTCATTTTGCTCGCTTCATCTTTCGTTTCATACATAAATCCACTTGGTTTTGGTATGAGCTCCATAATTGTGTTACAATAATGCAAAATCTTGAGCTCACTTTGCTCGCTCCGGCTTTTTTACACGTAAAGTAACTCGATTTCGCCATGAGTTTGTAATCCAGTTAAACATATACATATAGTTAGAATTCTCACGAATAATGGTAATAAAAATACATATTGCACAAAAAAACCAGGTTGTTTTACATGTTATTTATTTACTTATTAGTAAAATGTTGATCTCGCTTCGCTCGCTCCTGGTTGTAGGTCACAGGTTCATACTACAACGGACTTATTGCAGTAAAATATGGAACTTACTTCGCTCGCTACCTACTATTTTTGAACGTATTGCAACGAACCTATAATCATACTGCAGGTACAATTCTAGGGTCGCATCGCTGGATACTGGTTTTAATCTTATTGAATCGATCTAAGCATATATCATATCAGGCAACATTCTTAAATTATAATTGCAGTGAAATATAGAGCTCGCTTCGCTCGCTCGACCCTAAGGTAAAGATTCTAAAATCTTTAGATCGTATTTCAACAATTTAGTCATATTGTAGTAAAAGCTCATGCTCAATTCACTCACCCCTAACACACACCTAATCAGAATGCAGTAAAATGTTGAGTTCGCTTCAGTCGCTCAAGAAAGTTTCAAATAATTTTGGGATTATTTTCCACTACTTGACCCTTCTATTTTTAGTTTTCTTTGTTCGAGTTTTGGGACTTGGTAGACCCTAGGTACATAATTATAATGACACAAACTAAGATTTAAGCACTATTTACACGGGGGTGTAATTTCCAACAGGTTTATAGAACATCTGGCCGGTGAAGATTCGACGCGTAATCTCATTGCGGAGAAGCCTCTTCTCTTTCTTAATCTTGTCAAGGATGCCGCGATTCTCGATGGCGCGCCGTGACAAGTACGGCAAAACTTCGAGGACGGGGCCGTACGGAACATACTTGTACGCAGAGTAGCCGGCTTGACCTGACCAAATGAAATAAGTAGAACGTTAGAAAAGAATATAAAACATACCTTATATTGTTTATCGTTGACTGCGGGCTTAGGTAATTTCAATGTCCTCTCCATTGCTGCAATTGGGAGGATATTGAATTTCTTGCGTGGGCCCACTCCTTTTTAGTTTCTTCTTCACAAATTTACCTATTATGTACCGAAATCAATGCTATTTGTTTGAGGGGGCACCGAGCCTATTGTGCTGCCCTCAATCGTATTTTTTGTCTTTCTAAACAATTAAACAACATTTCCAGAAAACAAGAATATCACATTGTAGTCATAGGTAATTTTCAATTTATCGGGTCACTGCGGATTTGTTTTTATAATGTTTGTAGAGAGTCACGAGAGTTTTAAGACAGACTTGTCTCACATAGACAAAACTGTTATAAAACAGTTTTGTTTCATACGCTGCGCACACCACGTAAAACGAAACTGTTTTGTCTACGACACGACGCGTAACTTAACCTTTTGATCGCCGCGATGATCATATAAAAGCAATAGACTTATTTACATTAGTCTTACTTATGAGACGGCGGCGCGCCGCGTTGAGAGCTCGATGTGGTGTTACAAGCATCTCTTTCACAGCCACCACATGGTTATAAGTATACTGTATTTTAAATATATAAAATACCATTATTGCGCGCGGGCCCTTAACCCGACCCGAGGGCAGACTTTTTCTGTACGCGCTCGGCGACAAGCACAACAAGTTAACCGTTTTTTATTTTTTTTGACGCTGGGAAAAAATGCGTTACGCATCCCCCCCCCCCCCCCGATGAGGGACGGGAGGGGTAAGTGGGACTCCCCGGTGCGTGTCACCGGTATACCCACTAAAATAACCCAGCGGCACTCCCGCTTCGCCCGGATGGCAGGGGACTGGGAGACCAGCAGAGACAACAAGTTACCCTAACTTAACTTGACTTAACCTTTGAGAACTACAGGGCCGAGAAAATAACAGCATTTTAAAAATAAAAAGCGGTCAAGTGCAAGTCGCGCTACTCGCGCACCGAGGTTCCGTCTCCCCCTCCTATCTCTTATAGTTTAGAATTTTACCATATATACTGACCCTTAAAAAAACTCGTTGTATGGTTTCCATAAAAGCCTATAGTCCTTACATGGGATCATTAAAATGTATGTGCCTGTGAGCGTTATTTATTTAGTTCGCGCCTCAAAGTATTTATCCAAGTAGCTTAGAAAAAGTTTAAAAGTAGTTTGAAGTTGAATTTTCAAAAGGTGCGATTATGTTGTCGCCGAGTGTAACTACGCTCTACTACCAAACAAAAATTAATATGAATAACTATTCACGACAACGTAGATTTTTAGAGCAGAATAATGCTATTAAATAGAAGTCGCGTTAAAAGCCTCGATTTCAGCATGAGGTGTAAAAATCGAGTTATAATGAAGAAAAATCTTGATCTCGCTTCGCTCGCTCCTGTTTTTGGATCGTACTGCACTGATCTCATTTTTATATTGCTGTAAAATCTCGAGCTCGCTTCACTCGCACCTGGCTATGATTATATCACAAGGATCACGAATTTTAATACACATTGCAGTAAAATATCGAGCTCACTTCGTTCGCTCCATAATTAACTGAAATCTTGAGCTCGCTTCGCTCCCTCTAGGTTTTGAGTCGTATATCTTTTCATAGTGTAGTAAAATCTCGAGCTGGCTTTGGTCGTTTCAGATTTTAGGTTGTGAAATACTTGAGCTCGCTTCGCTCGCTCCAGAATTTAAACCTTATTATATTGATCTTACTCTACTGAAACAAAATATCGAGCTGGCTACGATTGTATCACGCAAGGACCTAGAAGCATTGCAGTAAAATCCCCTGCTCAATTAGCTTCCCTCGCGCTAGAATTAAGTGAAATCTCGAGCTCGCTTCGTTCGCTCCAGGTTTTGGATCGTGTGTGTTTTCATAGTGAAGTAAAATCTCGCGCTTGCTTTCTCGTTCCATATTTTAGGTAGTAAGAAACTCGAGCCCGCTTCCATCGCTCCTGGTTTTACCTCCTGTGCCTGGCTACCCCTGGGAAAAAAATCATTGCTACGCCCGTGACTGTCTCTTGAACGTGGCAACGGGCTCGTTGCGTTGATTCTAGAATGCAAACCTATACCTTCATATTTAAGCACATTTCCAGCTACAGCATGTAATATAAGCTGGACTTACCCAACGGGAAGGTGATGTGATCGCACATGCCGAGGAGCTGTCCGAAGCACACGACTTTTTCTTCCCGCTTGAGATTGTATTCGTCCATGAGCTTCAGCGCGTACCGCACCGTGTCCTCGTTGTGGGAGGCCACCATAACACCAATACGGTTCTTCATATCACCCTATCGAAAAATCGTCGATTCGTCAGTAGCACGGAGTACAGTATCTAAATTAAAATATGAATTCTACCCAAAAGCCTTTCCTATACTACTCTATGAAAACTTACGAAATTGGTTGTATGAAAAAAAGTATATACTTTGTTCGGCAGTCCGCTGGAAAAACCCAAAAATCGGTCGTGCATCGAGTGTGAAGGTACCATATCGCGCATGCGCGGCACTTGGTTGTGTCGCGTGCTACCTCGCCTCCGCCTACGTCTGTTCCCCTAGGGCGCGCCGCGGATGAAGTTGACGGTCTTAAGTCTAATGGTCCAGTTCGGCAGGCACCTTCGGCAGGTTCACTACCAGCTTTAGGCTATTGGACCACATGTATGTATAGATACTTGATGTAACCTGGCATCTGCTGACGACCTCCTTGAGACACTTGCTATAGCTAGCGGTGGTGGCTTCAACATCCGCGCACGTGGGGTCCTCATAGCCCATGGCTGCGGCTCTGGAGCGTTCCTGCAATAATACAAACAGTTTTACAGTATGCAGTATATTAAAATAGCAGACCTCAACGATAGGAAAATGACGCGATTTTATTACCCCAGCTCCCAGATACGTCCGGCGCACCTTGATCAAGCAGCGAGCTTCTAACGCCGAGTGGCCACGACGAATCACTTTTTTCTTGCCTGATCTCGCTTACCATTTGAAACTCCACCTGACGCCGTTTAAAAAATAATTACGGTACGTAGGTGGGTGTATATTTGAAATAGAGTGTTTTTGACTAATTCATCTGGATGTTACTTTTTTTTTATTTGTCTGAATAGATCATCTTAGTCAACACAAAATATTAAACTTAACTTCCTTAGATAGGTTCAAAAACGTGGTCTAAAATCTGTTATTAAGGGTCAGATAAAACCTGACAAATGAGGACCAGAATCATGAGAAATTCGCGTGAAAACGGGCCTAGTTTAGTTACTGATTACAATACCGAAATGAACGTAGAATCAATCTTGCAGATTACCAGATTACCTACCTCAATCATAATTATCTCGCCCAAAAATATAATACATTCCGGAGAAGTAATTCCCGGAGTATTGGAACTTGGTTTAAACATTCCAAACAAGCATATAAGGTTGAAGAAAAATAAAAAGTCCTGGTGATTGGGGGTGAGCTCGAGGAAGGAGGGGGGGGGGGGGGGGGGGGGGCACTCTCAAAGTGACTTTTTCACTTATTTCTCGGAGTCTACAGGTAACTAAGTCGTATCGAGTTGTATGCACTTTTACTTTAAGAGGCTCCCCATAGGTAAACGCAGAGCCGGGCCATATTTTTCTGGTTTAAGAAGCTATCTTAAATCTATATTTAATGAAAACCATAGCAATGATCTTTAACATTTCGGCTTTATTTGCTATAGAGTAGGTACATTTCTTATTGTTCTATAAAATATATATGAAACCTGTGTTCAAAGGAAAGCCTAAATATTGGAAAAAATCAGTATTCCACGTATTCCCCGGCTTCGCATGGGTGCAATGCTGATATATTAAACCTTCCTCTAGAATCACTCTAACTATTAAAACAAACCGCATCAAAATCTGCAACAGACAGACAGCGGGAAGCGACTTTGTTTTATACAATGTAGTGAAGTCACTTTTACTTGCGACATACACCATTGATCTAAAAGTGCTATGAAGCAAATTTTTTTAAGACCAATATTTTAAGGAGTTAATTAGATAATTGTAAAATTTGGTGCGAATTCTTATGATTTTCGAATTTGATTTCCTTAGATTAGAATGCACCACAATGACATAATGAAGGCCAAGCTAGTCAAAAATACCTAGGTAATACCTACTAAAATGATGCGGTTGAGTAGATGTTGGGTCAAGGTTGTTCGGTCAAGGAAACTTCTTAACCTTTGAGGGCTACATGGCCGAGAAAGTAACAGCATTTCAAAAGTTATGAAATTTGTACGGGTCCTCATGAAAGTTAAAGATAAAAACCAAAATGATTTCATATTCTTAATCAGCAACCCCACACGCGACAAACACGAGATACAAATTTTCAGTCGGTTCGGTGAACCTTTAAAAGCTGCGTTGGCGTTTGAAATTTTCATGGCAGCCATCTTGGATATCGCAATTTTGGATTTTTTTCACTGCCAACCATATCTGACCAGGGTCCTCTATGGCATTTATTCGAGGTCCATAACCCTATCTGTCATAGTTTCCGCGGGCCGTTGACCTCATCAATCAGGAGTCAAAGGAAGTCAAAGTTTTCCCTGTATCACGAAGGCATCGTTATGATGATCCACAGATTCTTGAAGATTACGAGAAATAAGCGAAAAACTGAAAAAAGTCACCTTTAGAGCCTTCCTCGAGCTCACCCCGAAAAACGTTGTTTGAATGAACATTAAACGCCTTTGGGACAAGCAAATTGATAAGTTTAATTTTGCTTAAGTTTAAGTTATCATTATTTACTAGATTTTCTAATAATATAATATACCTACATGCATCTATAGCCAAAAAAATCTACAGATAACACGCAAATATCATCTATTTTGGAGCACGATTTGGTATGTTCTTCGGTGAAGGACACGAAAAAACGCTGTTTCAAATACATACACCCAGGTACCTGTTCAATGTACGCGCCGCGCACGATTTTCGCCGCCCAATAGAAGTCCTGTCGCTGCGCCTGCTCCAAGTCGGCGTAGATCTCGTTGTAGGTGTTCTTTAGGTACGCCTGGTACGTATTGAATACTAGGAACTTGCCCTGTAACCACAGATCACAAAAACTAAAGGGAGATGTGAAAAGGAGGTGGGGCCAGTGTCGCAGCAAAAATGGAACACATTGCTCGCGACGGTAATGATTCAATATTATTAGGCTGAAAGCCAGTCGAGATATTATGTGTATAGTTTGCGTAGTACTAAAGATTATTCGAACGTTGAGTTCTGATGCCGCAATGGATAATGAGCACATTCAAGCTAACAAAATACTTTCTATCGCGTGGTACTGGAGGTGATGCGACACTAGGTTTCGTACTCAGCGCGTTGGTTGGCATCTCTCTAGATATCTATGCCTGTAACAGTAGTTACCATTACCACATCTTTAACTTGGCCTCATTTTCATATAAATTCCTTGCAAAATGTTTAATGAAGTACATAGGTAAGTACAGATACTAAATGTAGACTTTGCCTCAAAAGCGGCACAGATTATATAAGTGACAGCGGTTTCACCATTATTGTCTTGACTTGATTCATCATCTCAGCCGATTGAGGTCCACTCCACTGCTGGACATAGGCCTCTCCTAAGGATCGCCACAACGACCGGTCTTTCACTCATCCAACGGTTTCCTGCCGCCTTCACCAGATCGTCGGTCCACCTTTTGGGAGCCTACCCACGTAGCCGGTCGCCACTCGAGAAATCATCGGGCCTCATCGGCCATCGGTTCGGCGAGCAATGTGCCCTGCCCATTGTCACTTTAGTTTAGCAATTCTTTGGGCTTAGGGGAGAGTGGGGGAATTGCGAACGCCGGGTAACTCCGAATAGGAACTAGTCGGAATTATCCCACGCTAATGGGTTTAGTAACATAATAAAAAATGACTAATTTGTTGAATTTTAAAAATATTGATTAGGAGAAGTTAACGGGTTAAATTTCCTATGATTATGGCATGAGTAGTGATTATTTTTCTTTTTATTTAAGATTTTCCTTGGGTGTTCGTAATTCCCCCACTTTCCCTACCAGCTACTCTAGTTCTTCTGCAGATCTCTTAACTTCTTATTCGATCTCGCAGGGAAAATCCAATCATAGCCCTCTCCATTCCCTTTGGGTGACTCTCAGCCTTTTTACGAGGCTTTTTTGATTGTCTTGATTGGGAGAAATAAATTCTCAAAACTTTAATTAGGTAGAGGTCTAGGACGATTTACGTCCTGGGGTAGAGGTACTCTAAGACTTTTAGGGTCAGAACGGTATTTAAGAAAAAATGTTGCAAATATAAACTTACTTTGTTGTACTTCCTCATCATTTCCATGCAGATCCTGGATATAGCCGGCTGGAAGTAAGTCTGCTCAGCGTCGACCATGATCCTCACGTCCACTTCACTCGCCACCTTGAAACAACATCCACAAATTATTATTAAACAAGCTAATGTAACAACTCATTTAATAATTTAGTGCGCCCTTGAATGCCCTAACCTAAATTTCCTTCGGTGGCGGCATTATTTTATTTGAAATCAGTACCACAAACAGAACAAAACACTCATGGAGAAAAGGCGCGAAACGATCCTTCAGTCTTCAGATTATGGTTACTAAGCAAAGAGAATGGAACTCACTACGTTAAAATAAGAGTCGGGACTTCCACACTAAAAACTGGTCATGGCCGATATCCAGAATGTTTAAAACATGTGCAACCGTTCAAAGGAATTTAATGGCGTCAGTGCACGTTTCATATAACATTTTTTTGTTAGGGAGTTCCTTGAGTCTGGTAATAAGTACGGGTAGCTCAATGGGCAGATCGAAGTCCGTGACTTGCGACCTACGTCGGTTTAACACCGAGAACACTAAGGCTCCAAAGTCTTCGCAATCTGTCTCTGCGTCCAGCTATCTGTCCAGCTAGCCAAACTGAAAACCGAAGTGCCAAATTTTTGAGAGGTCGAAAAAATCAATGGACAGTTGTACACGTAAACAAGCAGACCCGCTACAAATCTGGTTAAAGACCAAAGAGCTAATTTAACCCGGCGCTATACCGAAGACATCCCCTGACGTCAGCATGTACGAGATTAGTATGGTTCTCAAAGAACATCAACGCGCCGGATGGTGACGGGATTGCAGCCGAGCTCCTGAAGGCTCCTTGAGGCCCTTCAGACGCTGTTCGATTCCGTCATACTCGTAGGGAAACGCCGCAGGCATGGAACAAAAGTCTGGCAGTGCTCTTCTTAAAAAAAACCCCTACTGAAGAACTATAGGGCGCATCTCGTTTCTGAGCCATGTTCTTTAAACCTGTTTTCGAGAGTCATTACGAACAGTCTCACGCGCAGGTTCGACGACTTCCAGACTCCCGAGCCAGCCGGGATCGCAAATCGTCTATGTGGTTAGATGATTTATTTAGAAGATACATGTACATGACATTATGCTCAAGTCATTATCTCATAAGTAGAAAGAACTCTTACTAAGTAGTAGGAGAAACCTGTTTAATATCCATAACATAAAATGAATTACCTGAATAACGTTGTTTAACCGCCGCAACATGTTTCTAAACATGGCCTCCTCCTCGGGGGAGATCTGTGAGATGAGCCTTCTCATCTGACCAGTCTTGGGGTCCGGTATTCGGAACGACTCTGACAGATTCAAGTCCTCGTCCAGAATGTTGGACCATGGGAAGAGATGGATGATGCTGTAAAAATTATATTTATGTATCAAAATCTTAGACAATTAACTATAGGCTATCAAGTTCGTGCGCGGCACTCCCTAGGTACGCGCATGTGCGTATGCCCAGCGGGGCCCTCGATCCTAGGGCTTTGAAAACTAGCTAATAATTTAGTGCTCATTTAGTGCTTTCTGAATATGTATAGTTTATATTTTGTGTTTCAAAGATACCAAGCTAACGTATGCCCAGTGGGGCCCTTCTACCTAGTGGGGCCGATCTAGCTGCTTTGGTTTAAAAGTTATTAATTTTTTTAGTTTTTAACTTCCAGCGGGACCATCTCCTGTTTGACTATATAATAAGTCGCTGAAATTAAGCACAGCACATCACATAGGTAAAAGCAGGGCTGGGCTATATTTTACTGGTTTTTAGAAGCTATCTTCTCGTTATTTGAAAGAAATTCAAATTAACGAAAAATAAAGCAATGATCTTCAATATCTCGGCTTTATTTGCTATGAAGTATTTTTATAAAACACATATGAAACCTGTTTTTAAAGGAAAGCTTAAATATTATGTGCATCTACTTTATTTATAAGTTGAAGTCACTTGCGACACACACCATTGTGTAGACAATAATTAGATCTAAAATCGATCTAACTCGCTGAGCTGAGGAGTCACGCTGAGGAGAAGCTCGCACGGAGACTGCGGGGACGCCCGAACCCCCCGGAGATTGTCATATGGGGACCACCTACCGGTCTCCCGACCGGTCGCCAACAGGCACGATGAAGCCATCCGGGATTTTTCGCGAGGCAGCGGAGCAGTTTTTCGTTGGTGGCTGGCTTTCTAATTGGGCCCCCTACAACCTGCGGTCGGCCAGCAGTGGACCGTGCTTCGGATCCCGCTACCCTCCGTGTCGAGATGCTCGGCGCCAGACCACAACAAGCCGAGAACGGCCTTATTCTAACAATTTCGCCCTCAACCAAGTTGTCCATATACGGCTTCTTCCAACATCATACCGGAACACAGGAGACACGTTAGGCGGTATGGCTTTGTCGGAATGGTGGTGACTATAGCCTCGGCCGAAGCCAGAAGTTGTTACTCGTTTAGCACCACCTAGGGATCACGTGTAGGGTCTCAGGAGTAAAACCTACGGACGCGAGCAACTTCGATCCCCAAATAAGCAATTTTTTACCAACACGCAGCTGTTTACTGATGAAATTGATGATGATGGATATTGATGGTGTCGTATCAAATTCGTTTATATTAATGTATGTTAATGACGATGATGATCGAATAAATGGAAAATGTTAATACTAAAACGAGCTCTAGCCTCCACGCGTTCTGAATTATCTAAGCCTAAACCGACTCATGTCAGTTTTTGTACTCTGTTCGCATATAGCTACAGTTCATATTACAATAATACCTGCATATTCATGCATCCTTTGAACGGCTGTAATTCCTAAACCGACTGGAGTTATGCAAGCAGACCTGGTTCATCCCCATCACAGAGATGCTCTTCACCCTATGAATAGTAATGATAACAAAAAGTACGTATATCTCTTATACTTATGATCTCCTTTGTTCGAATCTCTAGGGGAGCAGCTGCCACCCTCCCCTTTCCTCCTTGGCGACTATACTCTATCTATCACTTACCCCTTACTATCTGACGTGATATCCTTAAGAAACTTCTGTACTTCTGGCTTGTCCTTGCAGCACTCGCCCAAGTACCGCTGCAATTCCTTGATGGACTTGTGGTGGTTAATAACATTGTCTTTACCACCACCGATATCATGCATGTAGTTTCTGGCACGTACTATCACTTCTGATAGTTGCAACTGGAATTATACGTTCAACCTTTTATTGTGATGTTTGTTCGAAGTTGCGTGAGATACTTATATAAGCACCTACTACCTACAGTTTGCCCGCTCATCAATCTTCGTTTGCACAAACCTACGGAGGAAAGAATGGAGCGGAGGTGTCGCAAGGCAATTAGGTCTATCACCATTATATTAGGTCATGACGTCACAGTGAGCGTGGCGTGATGCTCAGTTCGAAGCGGACCGCCAATCATTTTGCTGAAAGGTTTTGTCAATAAAATACACCTAAAACGATGAAGTGCGCTGTTCCTGGATTCGGTTTTCGGGGCGAAACTTGTGCACCCCCCTTGTTCCCCGTTCTTGCGACACTTAGATAGAAATATTGCTTTGCGACACTTTCGCTCCTTTCACCCCTCCATGCGCAAACCAGACCAGAATCCCGGTGAAAACCCGAGGTCAATTAGTAATTTAAAAAAAAACGATCATGCGTGGTAGTCAAAGGGTGCAAAATCGGATGGTAAATCTATGAATAGCAGACTGACAGACGCTTTGCCGGCAACAAGCGCGCGTCAACTATTAACAACTAGTGGCAAGGGATTTTATGCGGGAGAACCGAGCACATCCGTATTCCTGATTGGTCAATATCATTTCGCGCGCTATTATAATTCGTCAACTACACAGGTAGGTACATCGGTAAGACATTACTCTTAGATACCTTAGAAATTTAGCAGTGGCAGACTCGTACCTCAGACCTAAGGGACAATTTACAATGAAAGAGCAGCGGCGCGCAGCGGCCGGAAGAGAATTTTCGGTGGAATATTGTAACCCAGCATTAGTTGACATTGATTTGAAGCGATAGACGGGTAACGCTGCACCGCGAGCAGCCGCTCGCCGCCACGTAGGTATAGGTATACCTATAGTTTACAACGGAAAAGTGGAAACGGCGCGAGTCTGAAATAAGATTTTCACCAAACGGAGTCAAGGACGTCGCTAGCCAGTGGGCTAAGATGATATTGAAACGTTCTGGAGCGAGCGAAGCGAGCTCGACATTTTACAGCAATATGATTATATCGTGGAAATACGATCTGAAACATGGAGCTAACGAGGCGTGCTCGCATTTTACTGAAATATGATAATATCGTTGCAATATGATTCGAAACTTGGGACGAGCGAAGCGAGCTCGAGATATTACTGCAATATGATAAGGTTGCTTCAATACTATCCAAAAACCTGGCATGAGCTATGCGAGCTCGAGATTTTACTACAATATGATTAGGACGTCGCAATACGATCTAAGACCTGGACCAAGAGGCTCGAAATTTTAATTCAATTTGATTAGGGCGCGCCCTCTGCTCGGTGTTTAAGGGTACAAGCATATAATAACTAATTAATTATTATTATGGTACGAGTTCGTAGCCGACCGCACGCAGCAGCAGCAGATGACGTGTTGCTCGACGACACGTCGTTGTATCATGTCGCTGCAGTAATGATTTCGAACCCGACTGCAGACCGAAGCAGCAGATGGCAGCGCCGTATTACCTGACTTTATGAGACTACTGATCTGCGGTCGAGCGACAGTGTCGTCCGAACTACGAACTTGTTGTTATGATCTTACTTAAAAGGTAAAATTTAGAAAAAAAATTGAATTCGTATTGAGCCCGCGTGGACTATCACGGTATCGCCCTACACGCTCCTTCAAGACCCTTGCTGTAGTCGCTTGTTGCTTGCTTGTTGTTGTGTAGTGAGTCTGGGGACGACAGATTCTGATGATGATAGGAATGCTAGTAGGATTAAAATTAATATTATGTAGGTATTTATATAACTTACAAGCAATTGCGGCCTTCCTAACGCTGTGAGTTTTATACCCATCAAACCGGTACTCTTGGTTGCATCTGTAAAGGATGATTCTTTAGTTTTGCGCATATCACATTTCCGAGAAATAGGTACTATTTGCGTAAAGTTCGGTTCGCGAATTCGATAAAATTATCATTGTATGGGTGCCGCATCTCCGCTCTGCTCTGCTTCGGTGAATTTTGGGCTTCAGTTGCCTTTCCACCAGACCTGCCTAGCTAGCATACCACCCACGACAAAGCGTTTAAACGAGAAAAACGTCATGCGCGCTCTTTCTGGCCTACGTAAAATAATAAAGATGGAGGCACATCTCGATTTTTGTCGTTTTCTCGGGGGTGGCATGCTAGCTAGGCAGGGCGAGGAAGCCGAGTTGTGCGAGGAAGCTGAGCTGTGCGCGGAAGCTGAGCTGTGCGAGCTAAGCCAAACGAGGTTGCATAGCGGAGCTATGAAACAGACTAGCTGTGCAAGAAAGCTGAGCTGAGCGAGGTTGCATAGCGAAGCTATGAAACGGACTAGCTGAGCGAGATAGCTGAGCTGAGCGAGGTTGCGCAACACATCTGCGAAACGGACTAGCTGTGCGATAAAGCTGAGCTGAGCGAGGTTGCTTAGCGGAGCTGTAAAACGGCATAGCTGTACGAGAAAGCTGACCTTAGCGAGGTTGCGTAGCGCAGCTGTGAAACTGACTAACTGTATGAGAAAGCTGAGCTGAGCGCGGTTGCGTAGCGGAGCTATGAAACGGACTAGCTGTGCCAGAAAGCTAAGCTGAGCGAGGTTATGTAGCGGAGCTATGAAACGGACTAGCTGTGCGAGAAAGTGGAGCTGAGTGAGTTTGCGTAGCGGAGCTGTGAAACGGACTAGCTTTGCGAGAAAGCTGAGCTGAGCGAGGTTGTGTAGCGGAGCTGTGAAACGGACTAGCTTTGCGAGAAAGCTGAGTTGAGCGAGGTTGCGTAGCGGAGCTTTGAAACGGACTAGCTTTGCGAGAAAGCTGAGTTGAGCGAGGTTGCGTAGCGGAGATTTGAAACGGACTAGCTTTGCGAGAAAGCTGAGCTGGGAGAGGTTGCGTAGCGGAGCTTTGAAACGGACTAGCTGTGCCAGAAAGCTAAGCTGAGCGAGGTTATGTAGCGGAGCTATGAAACGGACTAGCTGTGCGAGAAAGTGGAGCTGAGCGAGTTTGCGTAGCGGAGCTGTGAAACGGAATAGCTTTGCGAGAAAGCTGAGCTGAGCGAGTTTGCGTAGCGGAGCTGTGAAACGGACTAGCTTTGCGAGAAAGCTGAGCTGAGCGAGGTTGCGTAGCGGAGCTTTGAAACGGACTAGCTTTGCGAGAAAGCTGAGCTGAGCGAGGTTGCGTAGCGGAGCTTTAAAACGGACTAGCTTTGCGAGAAAGCTGAGCTGAGCGAGGTTGCGTAGCGGAGCTTTAAAACGGACTAGCTTTGCGAGAAAGCTGAGATGAGCGAGGTTGCGTAGTGGAGCTGTGAAACAGGCTGTATCAAGCTGGGCCAGGAAAAGGTGTGCTACGAGTCTGGCTAGGGTATCTCGTACTCATCCCTAGCTTGCATCCCGCGTACACATACACATCTTTCGCTCGCATTGTGTATATGTAAAAAACCTCACTCTGCTAAGCCCTTTTCCACCATAGCTGCGCTAGGCGAAGCTAAGAAAATGAAGTTATCCTTTGGTGGATTTTTTACTCGCGAAAGAGCTCAGTTTCTCAGTTCTTCAGTCTCTAGTGGAAAGCGTTTAAAGCTATCTTATACACTGTATTCCTGAGGATAGGCATTTTTTGAAACCGCGGAAAAATATTGTTATTCCATAGAAAGTAACAAACTTTAAGGTTTAAGATTTTTTTGGACCTTCCATACAAAAGTGCGGAATAGCCGATCGATTTTCTGTGAGGTCCAAAAAATTTTAACGTTTTCCGACTCATATTCCTTAGGGAAAGTCGTTTAGTTTTCCACCTTATCTTCCACATTATCTTCCACCATACTAAACTGCAATAGGTACCTACCTACTCGACTCAAAAAACGTATGGAATAGCTGACTTTTTTTTGTTCTGACAGGTTTGCTCCCATAGTAAAAGTTTTTGAGTTTGATGGGTATAGAGTAAAACCACATGGTTTAAAGGTTAATGATACTTTTTCTTACCTACATTCTGTATACTGAACAGCAAATTATATTTTTCATGATTGCAATGTTGGTACCATAGTGAAAAATGATCAACGCATATCCTCAGGAACATGGTGTACGTACTGTGAACAGCACTGATGCTCTGAAGGAAATATCCCATGTTCTTCTCGCAGGCGGCCTCATTGAAGTAGAAGTAGGTTCTGGCGCTGACCACCTTCTTGCGGCGGTCGGCGAACCGTTTTTCGAGTTGGAATTGTTTTAGCTTGCCCTCCTCCTTCTTGTCACTGGATGATACAGAAGCACTACGACAAACAGATTATTATTATTAGGTACCTACTTGTTTTTGTAGAACAGGAGTGCGATTTTTGAATGTCATAAGTTGAACTCAGCAGTTGAAAATGTATTGAGATACGCATCTTTCTACTGCTGATTTGACTTTCAAAAATCGCACTTCAGGTATGCAAATTGCGACCCGCGGGCCAAGTGCGGCCCGCGAGGACCACCAATCTGGCCCGCCATAGCTTTATAAATCACTAGAGTTAACCCGCGACTTCATCCGCATAAATTATATACCAGATTTTAAGTCAGATCATAAGCTATCAAACAAAAAAATTTCATCAAAATCGGTTTAGTAGTTTTTGCGTGATGCTCGTTCAAACAAACAAACACACAAACAAACAGACAAAAAATCCAAAAGTTGGTGATATAGAATCAGGGACAGCTGAAAACTAAATGGTAACTTTTTTTTTTGTTTATATCTTTAATGTACAGACACACTTCTGTTAAAGTTTTATAATAGTTAAGATACAAAATAATATCTAACTATCATCATCATCAGCCTATAAACGTCCCACTGCAGGGCACAGGCCTACCCTCAGGGAGGGTGTATGGGCATTAGTCCACCACGCGTGCCCAATGCGGATTGGTAGACTTCACATACACATCAGAATTTCTTCTTCAGTATCTAACTATATATATAACTATACAACTAAATTCTAATAGGTCGGGGAAAAAGTTTCTTCGAATTTGTTAAGAAAATTCAAAACATTTTTTAATATAGTTTATTTACATTTAACTAAAGTATGTAGGTACCATTTTGTTCGATAACTTTTTGCCATCTTGTAAATAGGGACATGATCCCATTGCTATAGACATTTTGGGGCTTCTGATTAAAATACCGCGACAAGTAGTTTTGGCAGTCCTCTCGTGATGTTAACCTGACACTGCCTAAAGAATTCTGAAGAGACCGAAACAGGTGGAAATCTGAAGGTGCAAGGTCAGGACTATACGGCGGATGCATTAACACCTCCCAGCCAAGCTCTCTTAATTTTTGCTGAGTGGCTAAAGATGTGTGAGGTCTAGCGTTATCATGATGAAAAACCACACCCCTTCTGTTGATTAAATCCGGCCGCTTTCTCTCAACTTCTTGCTTTAATCTCATCAGTTGTTCGCAGTAGAGTTCAGAATCGATGGTCCTGCCTGGTGGTAACAGCTCATAATGAATAATGCCCTTCCAATCCCACCACTTACACAGCATCACCTTTTTGCGAGTTAACCCGGGTTTCGCCACAGTCTGTGAAGCCTGACCGGCCTTTAACCACGACCTTTTTCGCACGTTCAAAAATGGTTCGGTTTCATTACGTCGTAATAAAGAATCACAAATGAGTACACGGTTCATTAGGTTTCTTTCAGTGAACTCGTGAGGTACCCAAATATCGAGCTTTTTTGTGTAACCAGTTTTTTTCAAATGCGCCGAAACTGTTTTGTGGTCAATTCCCAGTTCTTCAGCTACGTCGTAACTACTGATATGCCGATCTTGCTCCACTTTTTAAAAAATGTCATCCATTTCATCCGTAATAGGGAATGCGAAGAAACTTTTTCCCCAACCTAATATATTATTATCAAATTAAACACATAAGCGCATAATGCGCTCTTAATTTAAAATTACCTATTAATTATTATGTTGGTATGATGAGCACAGGACCGATGGGCTAGGTCGTTTAACCTTGAGACCTAGTGGAGAAGTCAGTGTGGCTCTTACGCAAAAAAGTCAAGTGACCCCTCTTGTAGAACATAAAGCATACAACATTACCTCTGCAGGGTGTAAAAAAACACCCTATTAATATTTAAAGGGGTGGTGGTGGTTTAGATGTTTAGACCATCCCCAACTAACAATTTGGTCGTAAAGTCAACCATTTATAAGACTATTCGGTTCTACGGTAATTAGGTTATACGACGACACGTGTAAGCGACGGCAACACGACCATAACGGTATATAAATGTCGTATTCTGCACCCATACACGGCGAAAAGTCGGATCGGCGACGTTTATATGCCGACTGTGCGACAAATAGGTGCTTACGACTGATACGCGTTTGAACATTCTTACGGAACTTATACGACTATAATTATATAACTTCCAGGACGTCTACACGACCATGAAATTGTTATTTGGTTCAAACTGAACAACTTTCGCTATGGACCCAATTTAAAAATCGCAAAATCATCAGGTTTTTGTATTTCGAGATAATAGCTAAATTTTAAATTTGGAACTGTTGCTGACGGGATTTTTTTTAATTTTGGTACATTTTTAAGCTCAAATTTGCTCTTAAATACAAACAAAAATATCTATTATTAATTACTCCCGGCTCAAACCGTAAAATGACTGGGCTAAACGCGCTGAGTACGAAACCTAGTGTCGCATTACCACCAGTACCACGCGATAGAAAGTATTTTGTTAGCTCGAATCTGCTCATTATCCATTGCGGTATCAGAACTCAACGTTCGAATAATCTTTAGTACTACGCAAGCATTGTAAACTATCTACACATATTATCTCGACTGGCTTTCCGCCTCATAATATATTGAATCCTTACTGTCGCGAACTCGCGAGCAATGAGTTCCGTTTTTGCGCATATTGCTGCGACACTGGCCCCGTCGCCTTTTCACATCTCCCTTTAGTTTTTGTGATCTGTGTTTACCTCATTTCCGTCGCCACAGCCTGTTCCTCAGAGAGGTCCTCTTCCACGGAGTAATCGAGGATAGACTTAACGCCGAACGACCGCAGTCTAGTATCAAAACAAAACGTTATTATTTGTTTGCAAAATGGGAACTTAAAATATTTAGGACTATACCTAGTTATAGTCTAACGAGATAAGAGGAATTTTGGTAACCATCAGTTACAAGGCTGATTTAGTATTCATAGGGTATAGAGCATCTCTGTGATCAATGGACCATGCCTACCTGTATAAGTCGGCTTAGGAGTTACAGCTGTTCAAAGGTCTGTATCAAATGAACGATCAGCTCCTATGATTAGCCTTGCAGCTGAATTAGCTGCTAGGATATTATTGTAATATGCACTGTTGCTCTGTGAACAGTACAAAAACTGCCATGTTCTGTCAGTTGGTTTACTTAGTTAGGAGATACACAGCCATTCAAACTTCCGACTGATAGACCATGTCAGTTTTTGTACTGTTCGGTCAATGAAAATTATTAGACACGATCAGAAACCAATATCTTTACTTTACATTTGTCAGATTCCGGTTAAAATATATAGGTAGTTTCAAAGTTATCGTGGCTCAAAGTTTGCCATACAATTCTAAAATGAATCGTAGCATTGGAACTATAGGTATATTTTAACGTAAATCTGAGAAATGAAGAAAGAAGAAAGAAAGAAAGATAAAAAAGACAGAAAGATATTGGTTTCAGTATCTAAAAATGTTCATTGACTTTAATTGGTTAGTATTGAAAATATAAACAGACTTCGTTTGTATGGAGCGCGCTCCGAATTATACACGCATAGGTTCTAAATAATATTCTTATACAGGATGGTCCAAAGGAAAATCTGGGGTAGAGGATATCATTTTCGAGCTTTTTGGTTCTATGCAGTGTCAGGTTGATCCAAAAATTTACGGTTTCAAAGTTATTCTAAGTCTGTGATTTTTCAACGATCTGCTACCTTGTCCGTCTAAACTGGTTAATGTGTTTAAACTAGTCACTATTTTGAGCAGAAATCAAGCAAGCTTTTAAAATGAATAAAAGAATTTTCTAAGACGATGCAGAGCATGTATCCAAGCCGGTAGTAAACACTTTGAATACTTGTTTTAGATAATTCCTAAGTAAAATAACGGATAATTAAAAAAATTTTTACTTTTTCTCACAAAAAAAAATATGATTACAATATCAGGAGTACGATTTTTGAATCTCATTCGCTGAGCTCAGCAATTGAAAATGTCAAAATTACTATGGAGATATGCATCTTTCTACTGCTAATTTGACTTTCAAAAATCATACTTCAGAAGTGCGATTTTTGAAAGTCAAATCAGCTGTAGAAAGATGCATATCTTCAAAAATCGCACTCCAGAGCGAGATAAAATGTGCAGGAAAGTCATGCCGTGTCTCGCATGTTAGCCCGGCTTAGTCTCCAGAAACATTTTTTAATGAAGTTTTAATTCACATAGATGACGTACTAAGATATTTGAAAAATCATTAACATACCATTATTTTTGTTGCAATTCGGTATGTAAAGTTTTTTCGGATATTTTTTTACAGTTTTGTTGACATAAGTAAATAAAGTTTATATTCATTCATAAATATAGATAAATAAATAAATGTTAGCACGTCGGAAGCAGTGCTCTTAAAAACGGAACCATCTAACCTTTCGATCGTGGGTTTAATCTTCTCGGGATCCTCGCCAGCTACAAACTGACTGTAGAATGTCATTTTCATTAATATCTCGAAAAGAGTCTTGCCCATAACCTTCTGGAGCCCTTTCATTGCCTACAGACAAGAACAAGAACTGGAATTAGCAGTTCCAAGCGTTTATAAATAAAAACGGAGGCTACTTTGGCTTGTTTTTATATCTAGATAATGAGTCTTAATCGTGTTTTGGCTCTTGTCAAAACTTCAATTACATGTTCAATTTACACATATCCGCTAATCATACTGCTACTGTTAGTACTTCATGATATATGACGCTTTGAGAATCCAATTTTTTCACATAGGTAGCCTCTTAATTTGGAACTTATGGTGTTTGTCCACTACTCCCATCCAGAATTGAAGAGTGATGATAATAAAGATTATACTCAAGTTTGCATTAACAAACATTATTGTTATAATAGGTTGGGGAAAAAGTCTTTTCGCATTATAGTATGTATGGAAAATGGATTCCATTTTTTAAAAAGTGGAGCAAGATCGGCATATCAGTAGTTACGACGTAGCTGAAGAACTGGGAATTGACCAAAAAATAGTTTTGGCGCATTTGAAAAAAACTGGGTACACAAAAAAGCTCGATATTTGGGTACCTCACGAGCTCCCTGAAAGAAACCTAATGAACCGTGTACTCATTTGTGATTCTTTATTACGACGTAATGAAACCGAACCATTTTTGAAGTAGCTGATAACTGGTGATGAAGCAAAAAGTTGAGAGAAAGCGGCCGGAATTGATCAACAGAAGGGGTGTGGTTTTTCATCATGATAACGCTAGACCTCACACATCTTTAGCCACTCAGCAAAAATTAAGAGAGCTTGGCTGGGAGGTGTTAATGCCTCCGCCGTATAGTCCTGACCTAGCACCTTCAGATTTCCACCTGTTTCGGTCTCTTCAGAATTCTTTAGGCAGTGTCAGGTTAACAGTTAACATCACGAGAGGACTGCCAAAACTACTTGTCGCGGTATTTTGATCAGAAACCCCATAATTTCTATAGCAATGGGATCATGTCCCTACCTACAAGATGGCAAAAAGTTATCGAACAAAATGGTACCTGCATACTTTAGTTAAATGTAAATAAACTATATTAAAAAATGTTTTGAATTTTCTTAAAAAATGCGAAGAAACTTTTTCCCCGACCTAATATATACTCTGCATGTAGATAGGACAGGAACACTCCAGCGGTTTCGCAGTCAGGAAACAAATCATCATAAAGCCGGTACCTATGTGGGCGATAGATACTATAGATATATTTGGTGTTACCTTGTAATTATTGTCGACCAGCCAGTTGAATGAGAATAGCTGATATATCATATAGGCTCTAAGGAGCTCACTGGTCTTCTTGCTTTTGAAAGCTTCCTTCGGACTGTTGAATGTGGTATCGAGCTGATCTCTAGGGCCAGGCGGAGGAGGGGTGGAGGACAACGCCCGCACTTTGCGGGGAACATTCACAGCCAATTTTCTGAGCAAAGCCATAGCTATAGCTCCTTTTCAATAGTGGTCTCATTAATCTTATTAAAATAAATAATTTAATAATAGGTTCACAGACTTAGGGACAAAAAAAGGCAGACAGATCGCGTGGAACATACGGGTGTGCGGCCACCAAACCAAATACAAATTCAAAACCAAATACAACCTCTGATGAACCAAAATGTGTTTAGTTAAGTGTAGCATAGGTAGTGTTCTTTTTCACAGTGAGTCTTTCATAGTGAGCCTGCTGTAGTACTCTTAAATATTCCGTGTCGTCGTATTGCTAGCACATCACGGGTACGTCACTACCCTGGCAACCTTACACGCAGACTAATTCCCTTTTCACACGTTCTGGTTGCCGGGTAGCCGGCGCCGGGTACCCGGAGGCGAAGTGTATGGCCATATAGTTAGCTTTCACAAATACCGGCGCAATTTACCCGGTAGGCCCATACATTGGTAATTTGGTAGCCGGGTACCCGGCGCCGGCTATCCGGCAACCGGAACGTGTGAAAAGGGACTAAGGCACGTGTTCGTACAATGCCGTGACGCACACATGTCTGTTTCCGATCCTCACATTGTTTCTTCCATGTTTCTGCCGCGCATCCCGTCTGCCTTTTGTTCCTAAGTCTGTGTGAATAGGTAAGTGAAAATCCTAGGTCTGTGGTCTTTCAATATATTTTATTTAAATGCGTTTAGATATCAGGGGTGCTTTAAATTTAGACCATCAAACTGAACAACTTTCACCTATTTTAATTTAATCAAAGACTTTCACTATAGAGCCAACATCAAAATCGTGAAAAGAAAATCAGCTGTTCCCATTGCTGTTCCATACATTTAGGTAAAATTAGAAGAATACCTAGTTATTAACGTTTTCTATGGAACAACAACAAAAAATTCTTACGATTCCGATGTTGGCTCCGTAGTGAAAGTTGTTCAGTTTGATGGTCTGAGGCACCCCCTTTAATATGTAACGCATTAAATTTTACACCAATTTTTTATATGTAAGTATACTTGAGGACATAGACGAAAATTTTTTCTACGCTTGAGGATTAAGCTTTGACAACCACTTGACAAATAGTAGCTTATCTATGCACTTGTACGCTACAAGAAGAAATATCTGTCAAAAGTAGACAATACCTTGCGAGCTTCTTGGTCAAAACCAAGAAGATTATATACTAGTCAAAAGTCAAGATGCCACCCAAAAATGTTGTACAAGGGCTCGAGAATTGGATCACAAACTAATTAGAAGATGAATTGGATCGCCGCGCCGGATGCGGGATAGAGGCTGCGATCTCCGGTCTGGTTCTTTTCTGGTCCAACGCATCGCGTTAGCCATCCAACGGCAACGGGATAACGCCGTATGCGTCATGGGCTCGTTTAGTAGGCCAGAAACGAACCGCGACGGATTAGATTGTATTGTTATTATACGTAGTACTTACTATCTCTATGGTTATTATACATTTTTGATTTTATACTATTAACATAGACAATACCTATGCCACCTGCCTGACTTGACCCCACACCACACCAGGAAGCTAGCATATATATTGTCTATACCTTGGAGTACAGACTGCCTAACAAGCTGTGAAACATGATAATACTCCATGGTGATCAGTAATGATCGTTCATCTTTCGTAAATTCCAGTCCGTCGAATAATTCTTCTTCCATGTTCCCGTCGTCGTTTTCGACATTACTTTGTCCCTTTCTAATCCAACGACAAAAATTGTAGCTCCTGCATACTACGAGCATATACTATCTCTATGACTACGAGCTCCTGTCATACATGACGTAACGTCATTGGATAGAAAGGGACACAGAAACGTTGGAAATATCGACGAAGGAGACGTTTTTTTTTTATTTCAAATGGGTTTGCTCTTGACTTTAATCCAGTCCTCAGGACAAAGATGGGGTCGAAGATGTAGCGAGCTTACCCAGAAGGTGCCTATTCACTCGTACTTTAAAGTAATTCGGGTTGTAAGCGCTCGGAAATATTGACGCAGGCAGGGCATTCCACTCCTTGGCTGTGCGCCTTATAAAAGAATCAGAAAGGCGCTTAGTGCGGATTTGAGGGATATCAACCAAGAAGGGTTGGTATCCCGCGGTGCGTCTGGAAGTCCAATAGTAGAAAGGGGAAGGCGGGATGAGCTCATGCAGCTCTTGGGCACACTCACCGAAGTACAATCTGTAGAAGACCGACAAGCACGCTACTCTGCGGCGGTGGGCTAGGCTTCGAAGCTTGGTCTCAACCAGCTTATTGTCGCCAATGAGTCTCCTGGCTTTGCGTTCAACCGAGTCGAGTGCGTCTAGTTGATACTTGGCTGAACCATCCCACATGTGGCAGCAGTACTCCATACAAGATCGGACCTGAGCTTTGTACAACATTAGGAGCTGTCCAGGAGGGAAGTACCGCTTCACCTTGTTTAAAATGCCCATACGATACGATTTGATACGTACGATAGAAGGTCGAACATTACCGACTGCCATGGCCAATTTTCTTATTTCTATGCTTGTAAGGAGTGGCATCCTTTATGATTCTAAAATCCTTGCCCCACACACACAAACAAAAATGTCCAAAAAAGTGGACAATCTTGCAATGGTATGGCCAAAGAGATCGCTAGTGATTCCATTCTCTTTGAAAGAGATTATACCTAAAGCTCAGATAAATTAATTTATCTGAGACCTAAAGGCACAGGGAGCCAGGAAGCTGGCATAGGTATTCTAAATTCCTTGGAGGGAGCCAATTGGGTGGACCACAAACTATCATATACTAGGGTGGACCACGGGAAATCACTGGTTAAAATAACATCGAAAATATAACACAACGCTCGCTCCAAGTTGCTTCCAGTTCTTGGCCTTGGTCCACCCAATTTAGTTCACCTGGTGGACCATTTAGTGAGTTACATTCTCTTTGGTGCGCACTTCCCCGGGAGTAGGTTCCCCTTTAATAAAACTCTTTCTTATTACCTTCAGTTTAAGGTCCGGCGTTTAAGGAGTGGCGGGCGGCTCCATGAGTTTAAACTCCGTGCCTATAGCGGCGAGCGTCGACCATTGAGTGCCCGCCACAGATTACCCCCAATAGATACCGCATACAAGGCCGCCAACGCGGGCCACACATCTATGATTTTACACTGATATAAGCAACGCGAGTGAGCGAGCTCGAAGTAGTGCGACCTTGAAATGGCCAATCTTGTTGCATTGTTTCGTGCCCCGCTAACCGCACCTACCGCCAAAAATGGTGACTTCGGGTGTGCTTCGCGCCTCTGAAAAATTTTCATCATGCGGTATTGGGGGTAATCTGTGGTGCCCGCCCATACATCTCCGCAGAAGCGTCGCGTCATACATACAAGCATCAAACACAAAAAGGGCTCGCGCTAAGGATCGCGGTGAAAACAATTTCTTTTTTGTTGGTAATATTGTAAAGTGGTACAGTGTAGGACGAGCTAGACGAGAAAATCGTGATTATATTGTTCGTTCCTTACCCGTGGTCCACCTGACAAGTTCACCTGGCTGGGTGGACTATGGGCACTTGGATGCTTTTCCACCAGAGATGTGCGAGGTAGCGATGCGGTGAGCATCCGCCAATGGCGCGCTCGGTCGATCACGTCATTGGGAAATTGAAGCACTCTCATTGGCCGATTTTCCCTCGCTCACCGCCTCGCTACCTCGCACGTCTTTGGTGGAAAAGCAGCATTCTCTTTTAACGGGGCCATATAGAGCGGACTTTATCATCTGTTGATAAAAGAAGTTGGTGAATCTTTAGGGGGCGTTTGAACGCCATAATTTATCAACATTTTCATGTCGTATAACATATAGACCAAAAAAATCTTTGATTTTCATCTTTATGCGATCGGAAATCTGTTTGATCCGTCAATAAAGCTTCGACCAAAATTACCTATTATTTTGGTCGAAACAATAAAGTATAAATAATGCCTAAAATCTACAGGAAATGTGTGAAATTAATTTTATTATACACACATTTCCATGGAATTATACAGGGTGTAAGTGACAGCCTAGCAAATACTGAAACGGTAAACTCAGACCATCAAACTGAACAAGTTTCAGTATGGAGCCTACCTCAGGAAACGCGAAAAAGAAATCAGATGTGCCATACAAAAATGCTCTACCTACCCGACTAAAATGTATTGGACAGCAGATTTTTTTTCGGGTTTCCTGAGGTAGGCTCCATAGTGAAAGTTGTTCAGTTTGATGGTCTGAGTTCACCGTTTCAGTATTTGCTAGGCTATCACTTACACCCTGTATACATTTACAAAACAGCAATTGGAAATGTGTTAAACAGAAAGGTTAAGGGTTGACCCTCATCTGGCAGCACCGCATCGCCTTTTTCTGTCGCTCCATCCTTTTCTGTCACCCAGGAACGTCATTTTCTAGAGCAAATAAGGTAGACACGCCGCAGCACCGCGCCGCGCCTGATCTCGTTCCGTCTATTTTATTTGTTCTAGCAAATGACGTTACTGAGTGACAGAAAAAGGCGAGGCGGTGCTGCCAGATGAGGTTCAACCCTAAAGCACGCAATAGAGGCGGAGCCTTTGATTATGTTGGATGTTTCGTTCGTGGTTTATCTTTTCAGAATTCCCCGTCACGCTTCGTTAAGTTTTTTATACATTTCCTAGTAGCATTCAGGAATTACAAGATGGAGTAGTCGGAGATATTCAGAATTGTATACAATGCCTTAGAAATATATACATTTCCTTATGTATTAAAAAAACCTTTGAGAAATTGTTTTACAACTTTCTTAAATTGGCTCGGAATTGTATACATTTCCTAGATTTCAAACATTTCCGGTAACATTTATACTGTAGCACAGTTACCTTCAAATATATTGGAGGTAAAGATATTCATAAGCCAGGATGCTCAAAGCAATCTGAACGATACCCAATAAAATTTTAAAGCGCTAGTATAAAGCTCCTGGACGTTAAACGTCACTATAAAATTGTATGTCTTTTCCTATAAACAAGATGAAAATGTTCAGCCGGAAAAATTATGGCGTTCAAACGCCCTGAGATTATTCTAAGAATGTTTTCTATTGTAGGAAATGTCATGATCAAAATTTAATTGTTAGACGATAATGTTGATTTCTGAGGCCCAATGTAGACGAATGACTATTAGACTAAGAGATAAGTGTACTTTTTGCAACCATCAGCAGCAAGGCTGATTCAGTGTTTATGGGGTGTAGAGCATCTCTGTGATGACCTTTGAACGGCTGTATATCCTAAACCAACTGGCAGTTCATGTCAGTTTTTGTACTGTTCACATAGCTACAGTGCACACTACAATAATATCATGCGATCAGCCTTGCAGGTGATCGTTAATTTTTTACTGACCTTTAAACGTCTGTAACTCCTAAACCAACTGAAGTTATGCAGGCAGACCTGGTCGATCCCCATCACAGAGATGCTCTACATCCCATAAACACTGAATCAGCCTTGCTGCTGATGGTTGCAAAAAGTACACTTATCTCTTATAATATATTGACAAAAAGATAGTATGAAATAAATGTAATTTTATTTTCACATCGTGTTCTATGATATTATCTTTTTATGCACCAAGAACCCAAGTTGTTCGTGTGCGCTGGGACTAAAGGTTTTATCTAACACTGAATTTCTTTTACGAGTAAATAAAAAGATTTATTCTATTCATGCCTCATTTATTGGCAAAGAAAAATAATAATTATATGTAGAAGCCAATTTTTCATTAAATAAAATAATTATGTCGGAAAAGCATCTTTTCTTATTTCTATTAATAATATATATTTTAATATAATTGTTGACTAATTTATTGCGACCACATCAAAGGCTCACGTTTATTCAAATGGTTCAAATGTAATGGTTAAATACCGGAATAAAGTGCCTTGGATGTACACTTAAATTGATCATCGGGCTAAGGTTTTAGAGGAAAATAGTATATGCCTTGCTAAATGATCAGGCAGAACAAAACACTTTCAACAGTAACGAAAGGAGAACATGAAAAGTTGCCATAAAGAATCCCACAATCAAAACAAGATTTAACTGTAAATGCATTCTAACTGACATTGGAAGCAATGCTTATGTTACTATTCTGCTTGCAATATGTTAATATTACTTTGCAGTCAGACATAACATCAACATTTTTGAATTCATTCTACGATTTTGTGGTTAGGGTTTTAAATTACTGCAGAAACCTAATAATGTATCATCTTCTCCGGCGGTGGACGTCCACTGCTGGACATAGGCCTCCCCCAAGAATCGCCACAACGACTGGTCCTGCGCTGCCCTCATGCAAAGGGTTCCCGTCGGTCCACCGTAATAATGTATATATGTTATCGGCAATCTGTGTAATCGGTCATTATATAGAATTCCTAGGAAATGTATAAAGGATGTTAGGGTAAACAGTTGCATTACTTTAAGGGGTGATTGTACCCATGATACTGAACAACTGTCCCAAAGAAACCTATAGGAAATTCTTTCGACTTTGCATACAAACGTTCGATCAGTTGATTGCATTTAGGATGGAAAGTGCGAATTTTTTTTTTTTTGTTTCCTATAGGTTTCTTAGGGAAAGCTGTTCAGTATCATAGGTACAATCACCCCTTGAAGTATTGCAACTATTTACCCTAACACCCTGTAGAATACATATGAATACCTATGCCGGCAGGAAATGTGTGGAAAAAATTTAATCATACACATTTCCTAGTTTCCAAAACGAAATGTGTTAAACAGGAAGGTTTGAGACAGAGCGTTTGATTAGGTTAGAAGGCGAGATGGCGGGGGGGTGTTCCTCCTCGGCGTTTGAACGCTATCACTATCCTCACCAAATATTTTCACCTTATTTATAAGAAAAGGTATACAATTTTATAACGCAGTCATAAAGCTTGCTGGACTCTTTTAAAGGCGTTAAAAAATTATGCCTATTCTTATAAACAAGACGAAAATATTTGGTGAGGATAATGACGGCGTTCAAACGCCGAGGAGAAACACCCGGGTACGTACGTTGTTATTTAAATTTTTCAGGTTGCTCCGATACGTTCCGTTAGTAAATTTTAATAGAGGTATACATTTCATACTACCATTTTGGAATTATACACAATGCCTTGGAAATCCTAAAACCTGTGACAAATTATTTTACACTAAATTGGCTCGAAATTGTATACAGCTGGAGATGTATAGGTACTAATTGTATACATTTCCAGTTGTATTCAATTTCAAGCCTATTTAGGAAATCACACATTTCCGGTAACATATAGGGTCATTTTTAATATGCTGACGGTTTTTTTAAAGGGATTATCAGACCATCTAACTGAACAAACAGACGCGACGTCGAAACAACTAAAAAAATCTCCTGTTCCCTACAATACTGCTGGAAGAGGGTTTGCACAGTCAAGGCATTGCTCAAAATGTTTGCGGGCAATTTTACTAAACCCTGGTTGTTAAGATATGTTTAATGTTGACTGCACTATTCTAGTAATCATTTTTATATTAGATAAGATTTTGCTTTGCTACGGTGAAGTAAACCAACGCCGCAAAGGGGCGAACCTCGAACGGTGAAAAAATTTGTTAAGTGTACAAAGATGCTCCATTTGTTGAGCTCTATCGTCACAAAGACTAATAGGAAAGAAAAAAGATTAACGGCGTATAGAAAATTATAGTCGAAATATGCGTAATCGAAAAAAATGTATTCTCTCATGTAAAATTTTCTCATTTGAGGTTCGCGTCTTTGCAGCGTAGGTGACGTGTGTTGTGTTATAGTTTTATATTATTATCATCCTTTTCAGTGACCAGATCATAAAATGTGGTCGTTAGTATGGTAAAACAAACACATATGTATCTTATGAATAGATATATCTATCATCATATCTTAAAATAGTAATAAAACTTAAAAACTAAGTTCGATCTAAAACTAATATGTACAAAATTTTATAATTGTTTATAAATGATATATTGTGATTCTTAACGTGTCATTCATATCGGTTAGGAAAAAGAAAATATTACAATGTTTCAAACCTAACGTTTGACTTAAATTATAAAGTAAATATAAAGTAATTTCTCTAATGTTGCATTTGGGAAATATACATTTTAAGTTGCCATCATCTACGACATTTTATGTGTGAAATTGGTAGTTTTAGAAGGACCTTCGGGTTCACAATTTAAATCAATAATTGATGCACAAAAATGTTCCTAAATCTAGCGAAGAAACTTAAGACTTTTGTTTTTACCTGTTATTTTTAATTTTACACATTCCAATTTCGTATACGAAAATGACAAAAAAATGAAGTTAATGCGTTATTCGTAGATATACGAATTTATAAGTATGTGTAACCTTTAGAAATAGCACTCCTGATGTATTGCGACGTCACACTTCAGTCATCTATAGTATAGTAGGTACAATAAATATATCTCCAACACATACGTTTTCAACATCACAATAGATGTCAGAGGAAAAAAACCATAGTTGGAATCAAGTAAATCGACGAATCAAATGAAACTTCCCTGTAAATATAGCAAATCATTTTACCGTAATAATGTTCGTAAGACCTTCGTTACTCTATAAGGCAAAACCCATGTAATGATTACCTTGCTCATTGCCATTAATTTGTTTGCATTGATATTGCTACTGAATTAAGTCACTATTTTCAGAATCGCGTGGTAAACAAAGGAGATTCCAGCTAAGAGACCTGTCACACAAGCGATTTTTTAGCGTAGGCGATGACGCAATTTCACTACCACGACGTCGAAACTACACCGATGAAACGTGTCGCAACGGGATCGCCGAGATTATTAAGCACTGACGTTGACTGACCGTTATCGCCGCGACGACATTGATTGATCTTAGAAACATCGCGGCGATAATGCGGTGATGTCGCGGAAATATCGCGAAGATATCGTTTCGTCACCGCCTACGCTCAGGAATCGCTTGTGTGATACGGCCCTAACATAAGAAAATCTTTTCAATTAAATTGAGAATTTTTAAAACATCTTCGACACCAACGATAGATAGAAATAAGGTATCGTTGTTTGATCAAAATAGGTATTCCAAATATTGTAAGCCAAAGGTTCGTTTGGAAGTTTACGATTTCACATTTCCCTTTTAACATTAAATTTGTTTCAACCATTCAATCGCGAATATACAAAGCCTACGGCATTTTCCGGAACGTACTTAATTCCCAAACTGTACAAAAATAATATAGGTCACACATTATAGTATTTTATAATAATTATATACAATAGCTAAAGTCTGCTAGTTAAACTTGTTGGTGTCACCAATTTATTGATATCTCTAATAATAATTTTTATTATTTCTTATTACAAACTAGAGTATAAAAATTTGACTCCACCCAAAATACAACATCCTATATTCTGCTATTTAATGTAAATAAATGAAAGAATTATGTAGATATATGTACGATTCACACACTGATTGTTACATTTATATTTTAATTATATTATAGGCACAAATGAACAGTATTGAGTGCCTAAACAATAAGCTTCTATACTACTAAATCTAATTATACAGTAGGCGAGGGGTTTCAGTCCTACAATATACATATTGATTCAAACCACATCCTATATTTATCCACACACAGACTAAAAATATTTATTGCATTATGCGGCTTTGAATTTACTTCCATGAGATTTCTATCTTCTACCAAATGGTAATTTAAAAGCATGGAGGAGTTTGCTCCTGTATTTAAAAACGAGAATAATTTTTTTCATAACATAATTTATTTAAAAGCGGCCAATATTGTTAAAGACTGAGGAATAATCATTATATCAACGTTTTTGACTAGGACACTGGTGTAATATTCTCCAAAAATGGCAACCCAAAACCGATTAAAGGTAAAAATGGGTTAAGAAAAATCACATTCGCTTGAAAAATAAAGACAATTTACGGAAGCATCAGACCCCATATTATAATGCATCCTGCTTGCATCATTGATACTTAAGGCTAGGGACAAATCTAAGCCGAAAACGCGGAGGAATGGTCAACATTTCATTTTTTTACCACCAGATTACATTGAAAAATATATAATTAGGTTATTAATAAAGTAAGAGATACGCATTTTTCCGATTTAATTGCTGATCGATTTTTCGTTTTTAAATTCTGAAAAAAAATTAATGAATGACCATAATAATACCTTGATCGCAATTAAATTAGAAATAGAAACAGTCATATTAAGTTAGAAAAGGCAAGCAGGTACATTAATAAAATCACATTTAACCAATTTTTTAAATAACTCGAGAATAATCTCCAAATGGTTTTCGAATTCTGGTACCTTTCATAAAATGAAATGTCTTGTTTACCCACAAAACGACGATGCATTTTGTTCGCCCAGCTATGGCGTTTTCAGAATATTTCTACTTGCTAGGAAGGCGCGAAATTACGCGAGTTAAATTCCGACGCTTTTTTCCACTATTTGTCCCTAGCCCAAGGAAATGGAATGAAAAAGGAAATAATCACAAATGAAAAACGAAAGAAAAAAAATGCCGAACCAATAAAGATTTGATAAATTAAATGTATCCGACAGCAATAGACAAAATATTTAGTTGCAAAATAGAAGGGACTATAAAACAAGTTACCATAATATTAATTATAAGTCACAACTCATAAATACGAATAACTTCCTCTAAGAATAGGCACACGATAAAATGGTAGTCGAAATACTTATTCGAGGACATATAAAATTCAACTTTATTTTCACCTCAATTCGGTTTGAGATACAAAAATGAAATATTACTCTTAAGTAGAGGATTACTCATCAGTATGGCATTTTTATTCTTGACCCACAGATAATGCCCTCTACTCATAAGTAAAGTCAGAAACCACGATATCCTATGGCATTAAGGATAAAGTTGAATATTAATCATCGAAAAAGCTAGGTCTCCATTTTCGCTGATATTAACGTACATTCAACCACATTGTCAAAAAATGTTGAGTGTATTTTAATAATATTTTTAACATTTCTACATAATTATGGGGGATTTTCTAAAAACGAGTCAAAATAGTAAAAAACGTAGTTCGAAATACCTCGATCGATGGCGTTGACGTGTTATGACTGGTTAATTTACGCTAAAAAATGTAAAAACGCATTGCGTGTCAGACGCATCCGTTGACGAAGTATCTTTTCATTTCCTTCATGCTTATTTAAGAAAACAATTTTTTACCATTTTATTTGTATTTTATTAAGAGGGTACCGAGCCTATTGTGCTGAGCCTGCCCTCAATCGTATTTTGTTATTTCTAAACAATTAATCAAAATTTCCAAAAAAACAAGAATGACACATTGTAGACCTGATTGGCTTTCAATTTATAGAAACATTACGGTTTATTGTGTTTTATGCTTGTAGCTCTTACCGTTAAAAGTGGCCACTTTTGTCGGTTTTTACGATAATAGCTACAAGCATTATAAAAACAAATCCTCAGTGACCCGATAAATTGAAAATAACTACAATGTGACATTACTGTTTTTTAGAAATATTGTTTAACTGTTAAGAAATACAAATAATACGGCTCGGTGCAGCCTTAACAGCAAGGGTGCACATTTCGCATCAACGCTATCTATCAAGCTATTTGGTACAATTTTTTTTTTGTTTTCAAGAAATCCCCCATTCAAAAACAAGCTGCGCTGCGACAAGAATATTTCAAGCCAATACAAACTTATCCAAAGACATTTGATAGCCAGTATCTTGTGTCAATGGTTTTGTAGAAATTGCTCGCTTTGCATAAATAAAGCAGGGGCCACACTAACGTCACATAACGCGTGACGCTAAATGACTATTGTGTTAATTTGACAAATGAAAACAACGCGTCAAATACCGCGGCTGATCTTCAGGGCGTTTAAACACCATCTGGTAGGAAATTTTCATCTTGTTTAATAAGAAAAGGCATACAATTTTAAAGAGCTGTTTTAAACGTCCAGGGCCTTTATAATAACGCTTTAAAATTGTATGCCTTTTATTATAAACAAGATGAAAATGTATGGCCAGATAAAGTGGCGTGCAAACGCACTGAGATTCACCCGGCTACACTAGACAATAACGGAAGTAAAATTGTCAATGCCATTGACAAACCCGTGAAAACCTGTTATTGGCTTTCTGCTTTATACTCATGTAACTACTGTATTATATTGCTGTTAGTTTTCCAATAAAATAAATAAAGAATGGACAACATTGAATTTTTTTCATCACCTTTATTTTTATTGAATATATTAAAAATATGTTAAAAAATAAGCAATACGTATTTTTTCGGTTTAGTTTTGATTCAAGTGACGTGGGCAGCACGTTTCTTTTTTCGTCAATCGTTTTTTTTTTATTTCTAGACAATTAAACAACATTTCCAAAAAAAATAATATTGCTAGACTGGCTTTTATCGATTTCGATTTATCGAAACATTACGGATTATTATGTTTAATGCTTGTAGCTATTATCGTTAAAACCACCAAAAATGGCAACTTTTGGCGGTTTTAAAGATAATAACTAGAAGCATTATAAAAACAAATCTGCAGTGACCCGATAAATTGAAAATCTGCAATGACTACAATCTGGCATTCTTGTTTTTTGGTAATGTTGTTTAATTATACGGTTCGGGGCAGCGCAATAGGCTCGATGCCCCCTTAACGTTCATCAACGCGTCAATAGGCGATAGTG
Source organism: Agonopterix arenella (assembly GCA_927399405.1). Lineage (NCBI taxonomy): Eukaryota > Metazoa > Arthropoda > Insecta > Lepidoptera > Depressariidae > Agonopterix > Agonopterix arenella. Next base: position 10,062,238 of record OV656710.1, read on the forward strand.
TAGCCCCTACATAAAGTAAGCGTTATGAAGTTCCACTCGCATGGGACGAGATGAACAATAGTATTTCAAAGATTCTGACTAACTTCAATTTCGACTTTCAACCTAAATTTAGTAGGAATAAACCGACATAACGTCACAATATGAACGTTATTGTGCGAAGCACTTTCATATCGGCACAGATCACTGCTGTGCTGGTATTGTCTTTTATCACTCTTACCACGCTGATAATTTGGTGATTACCTGTAGATTTAAATAACATAGAATTAAAAACATGTACACTAGTTATAATCGATATACACAGGGTGTGAGCGACAGCCTAGAAAATACTGAAACGATAACTCAGACCATCAAACTGAACAACTTTCACTATGGAGCCTAACTCAGGAGACGCGAAAAAAAGTCAGCTGTCCCGTACAAAACTGCTGTACCCACCCGACTTAAATGTATGTGATATTTATCTGATATAGATAGCTGAGTCTCCTGAGGTAGGCTGCATAGTGAAAGTTGTTCAGTTTGATGGTCTGAGTTCACCGTCACTTACACCCTGTATACAGGGTGAAATTGATATCATTAGCATCCTTTTAAACTAAGAGTCTACCAGTCATACTGAAAAACTTTCACTATGGGAGCAAACCGATCAGAGCAAAAAAAATAATCAGCTGTTCCATACTAAACTGCAATGCCAACGCGACTCAAATGTATGCAACAAAAATTTTTTTGGCTTTGATCGGTTTGCACCGATAGTAATTGTTAAGTTCGATGGGTAGACTCTTAGTTTAAAAGGATGCTAATGATATCAATTTCACCCTGTATAAATAAATCCCTATTACCCTTGGTCACGACATCACGCGAGAACGACTGGAACGATTGCGATGAAACTTTGGTAGGTTGTTGTGCACATGCCAGGGAAGGTTTATAAACAAAAAAACGGCCAAGCGTTTGTCGGGTAAAACTGATTCTGAGGCGGTACGAAGTTCGTCATGTCAGCTAGTAATCAATATCTTTGTCCCATTTACATAAGCATTATGCTCACGACTATATTCCCCAAGGGAGTATTCAGAGTTAACCTAAAACTTCAGAAAATCCATGTTTCACTAGCACCGACACTCTGTCCAGTGTAACGGTGTGTGAGCCCGTCGCTACTTGTAATGGACAGTGGGTACAATACATGCCTCGAAATTGAAGCATGCAAGTTTTGTGCGGACGAAGTCGCGGGTAATAAATAAATATTGTCACGGATGCTGTGAAATGACGCAGCTATAGAAAGGCATTCAAAAATTCGGCCGGTTTGTCAACAAGCTTCGTAGCTCGGCGGTCGAGGCGTGGACTCCCGTGCCGGGGGTCGATGGTTCGAGACTCGTCGAAAAATAATTCTAGATTTTATTGTTGTTGGAAATGTTCTAGAAAAGTAAGAGGGAGTAAGAATATTTGGAAAGAGACAACAAAAAAATGGGCGTGTCTAGGAATGTTCTAGAAAACAGAGAGAGAAGGAATATTTGAAAGAAAACCAAAAACAATAGGAATATTCTAGAACGAAGAGAGAGAAGAGATATTTGTAAAGAAACAATAAAAAGGGGGCGTGTTTAAGAAAATTCGAGAAGGAAGGCGGGATTAAGAAATATCCGGAAGGGAACAAAGGAATAAAGAAAAGACTAACGAAATTCGGACATCTAGAAAATTCTAAGGGGTATATAAGGCCGCGAGTTTGCGGACGCAAGTCAGTATTGATTTAACAGTGGAAAAGTGCGAAGAAAAGTAAAAGTGAAAAAGTACTAGTGAAAAGTAAAGTGCAAAGTAAAGTGGAACAGTGAGTAGACAAGTGTCAGTCTAGTGCAGTGTAGTGTGTGTCGCGTGTCGTGACGTCATAGTGCCGTGCGTCGTGACGTCATAGCGTGTCGCGCGTCGTGACGTAGTGAACAGTGAAAGTGGTGAAAGGGGAAACCCCTGCGAGGAGGACTGTTAAAAGGGGAACCTCTGCGAGGTGGTCCGTTCGTAAGTGTGTAACCCAATAAACTCTGTAAATAAATTGGACTTAGCGTTTCACTCCAATCCCGATCATGGGCCGCCTTTAAGCTACAATTTGAGACAGCAATGAAGGTTAATGGCTGGGGCAAGGAAGAGGCGCAGTCTGCGTTGACATTGGCACTCCAGGGACAGGCTCTCACCGTGCTGGAAGCCGTAGGTGCTGGCGAAAATCTAACGTTCGACGGTCTCTTTGGAGCTCTGGAGGCTAGATTCGGCGATGGACATCTCGAACACATGTATCGGGCGCGATTGAAGGAACGTAACCAACATGCTAACGAGAGTCTGCAGCAATGGTCCGTGGAAGTGGAGAAGCTCGTGCGAAAGGCCTTCCAGTCATCACCAGCAGCCATCGATGACATGCTCCTACAGGCCTTTACGGATGGGATACGGGACTCGGAGGTGCGAGCTGCAGTGCGACTTGGGCATCATGTTACACTCAGGGACGCTGTTGCTCATGCATTGGAGGTGGAAGCCGTACGTCAGGACCCTCGTTCCGCTCGCCTCAGGGAGATTGTGGTGACTAGAGCGTCAGCGCCAAGAAATCGTAGCTTCGGTTATGTGTGCTACGAGTGTGGTGAACGAGGGCATATTCGCAGCTCCTGCCCGAAGCGCACAGGCCGTCGGGATGTTGGAGTCTCGACTGACGAGCAGCAGGAAAACTAGAACCAGCCAGGGCTGCGGGGTGGGCGCTGGCCGGGTATGCTGCAACCCCAACCATTAGAGTCAAACAAACATCGGACGGAAATAGTCTGATAGTTGAAGGAGAGGTCAATGGTAGAATCTGTCAGCTAACTTTGGATACCGGCGCTTCGAGAACGGTGATCAATGCTCGACTGTTAAGCGAGATGGAAAGTTACCAGAAACGACTTCTGCAGCGAACCAACCTGCAGTTAACAACAGCTACCGGCCAGCGCGTACCTGTTAAGGGAGAGTTGGGAGTTTCGATTAAGATCGGGGAAACTCCTTTCAAACATGAGGTGATTGTAGCTGAAATAGTGGACGATTGCATCATTGGCTTAGATTTCTTACAAAATCATCAGTGCAATATAGACATGAAAAGTGGAGTGCTACGGTGTAACACAGAGGAGGTTCCGATGAAAGGTGGATCATCGGGAAAGGTCTACTGTGTGAGAAGAACAGTTCTCAAGCCTAGATCACAGACCTTGGTACCTGTTGTTTTGCCCAAGAGTAACGATGGGAGATTACCACGGAGATGTGCTGTGATAGAGAAAGTTAAAACTGAAACATGTTGGATTCCGGCAAGGACGGTTGTCGGATCAGTTTCATCTACCTCAATCCCGATACTTAACGTCGGAGATGTGGACCTGACGATTGAGAAGGGGGAGGTTGTTGGTCACTGTGAAGAAGTTTTATGGTTGCGACAATGTGTGGAAAACCCTCCTAAGAAACATAAGGCTGAGGGGGATGTAGTATCGAAGGTTATGGAAGACTCCAGCAAGGACTTGACTAAGCTACAGGTTATGAAAGCGAAGAACTTGCTGCTGCGTTTTTCAGACTTGTTCTCTAAGAACGATGCAGATATTGGTAGAACAGACCTGGTGAAGCACACGATTAATACAGGAGATGTAGCGCCAATTAAGCAGCGACCTAGGCGCATTCCGTTTGCTCGTGAGAAGGAAGTGGAGGAAATGATAGAGGACATGAAGAGGAGTAACACCATCGAACCTTCATCGAGTCCCTGGTGTTCACCAGTAGTTCTCGTCAAGAAAAAGGATGGCTCAACGAGATTTTGTGTGGATTATCGGCAGCTTAATGAAGTGACGAAGAAAGACAGCTACCCTTTACCAAGAATTGACGACACCTTAGACACCTTGAGTGGAATGAAGTGGTTTTCAACGCTCGATCTGAAAAGTGGGTACTGGCAAGTGGACGTAGACCCCAAAGACAAGGAGAAAACCGCGTTTTCTACCGGGAAAGGACTGTGGCAGTTCAAGGTAATGCCGTTTGGATTGTGTAACGCCCCTGCGACTTTCGAAAGATTGATGGAACATGTCCTAGCTGGAATTCTGGGTGATACGTGTCTGGTCTACTTGGACGACATCATCATTGTTGGTCGAGACTTCGATGATCATCTGAAGAAGTTAGAGAAAGTTTTCGAAAGACTGCGTGGAGCAAATCTCAAGTTAAGTCCAAAGAAATGTTCTTTCTTTAAACGGCAAGTCAATTACCTTGGACATGTGATCTCTGAGAGAGGAGTCGAGACTGATCCTGCCAAAACTGCTGCTGTAAGGGAGTGGCCGACTCCGAGAGATAAGACACAAGTTAGAGCTTTCCTTGGGCTCTGTTCTTACTATCGTCGTTTCGTGAAAGGGTTTTCGGACATCGCGAAGCCACTGCATCGACTTACGGAAGAAAAGAGGACGTTCACATGGAATTTAGAGTGTGAAGAGGCTTTTATAGAGTTGAAAGAACGTCTAAGTAAGGCGCCAATTCTTGGATATCCCGATGTTCAGGGGGAATTTGTTGTAGATGCGGACGCCAGTAACATCGGGATTGGAGGTGTGCTCTCACAGCGACATGGTGAACAGGAAACTGTAATAGCCTACTTCAGTAAGTCATTATCTAGACCTGAGAGAAACTATTGTGTAACTAGACGAGAATTATTGGCGGTGGTGAAGACTGTACAACACTTCAAGAAGTATCTGCTGGGACGTAAATTTCTAGTCAGGACTGACCACGCTGCATTGAAATGGTTGCTTCAATTTAAAAATCCGGAGGGTCAAGTTGCAAGATGGTTAGAGCAACTGCAGGAATTCAACTTTAAAGTAGAACACCGAAGCGGAAGAGTTCATTGCAATGCAGATGCGTTATCGAGAAGGCCATGTCCAGAAGATTGTAAGCACTGTAGCAAACAGGAGGGGAAGGAATCAGTTTCACTCAGGGTTATCAGAACTGATGCCATCAACGATGAGTGGGGCAACGAAGCGATGCGCCATGAACAGGAAAAGGACCCAGGAGTCGGGCCAATCTTGAACTGGTTAAGGAATGATGATTCTAAGCCTCAGTGGAGTGAGGTGGCAAGGTACGGGACAGACACGAAGGGACTTTGGGCTCAGTGGAAGAGTCTCGTCATACATAATGGATTGCTCTGTAGGAAATGGGAGACATCGAATGGAAAAGACTCTTATCTACAGTTAGTGGTCCCACGAGCTAAGGTGAAAGAAATTCTGCGAGTTTTTCATGATGGAACTTCTGGAGGGCATTTGGGTGTAAAGAAAACCTTGGAGAAAGTAAAGGAAAGATTTTACTGGTTGCATTGTAGAGACGATGTTGAGGATTGGTGCCGCAAGTGTACAAGTTGTGCAGCTGTAAAAGGACCTCATACGAGGAGCAGGGCAGCAATGAAAATTTATAATGTTGGGGCGCCTTGGGAACGAATCGCTTTAGACGTTGCGGGACCATTTCCAGTCACTAAGTCAGGAAACCGGTATATACTTGTGGTAATGGATTACTTCACAAAGTGGCCGGAAGTATTTGCCATTCCAAATCAGGAAGCGATAACTGTGGCTACCAAGTTGGTAAACGAAGTTTTCTGCCGGTTTGGGGTTCCGCTAGAAATGCACAGTGATCAGGGCAGGAACTTTGAGTCACAGTTGTTCCAGGAAGTTTGCAAGATTTTCGGAATTCATAAGACCCGGACTACTCCTTATCATCCTCAGTCCGACGGAATGGTGGAGCGGTTCAATCAAACCTTGGAACGGCATCTTGCAAAGGTTGTCGATAGTCATCAGGATAACTGGGATGAGTATATACCTCTCTTCCTGTTGGCCTATCGAACCGCTGTTCATGAGAGTACTTCAGCAACGCCAGCGATAGCAAACTTCGGGAGAGAATTGAAGCTTCCAGCAGATTTGCTATCAGGGTGCGCACCAGGCACCCCTAAAAGTATCAGTGATTATGTGAGCGAACTGCGGGAGAAAATGGTCGACATCTATGAACAACTTCGAGAAGCAGGTCAAAACTCCAGTGACCGTTCGAAGACACGTTATGACCGAAAGGCGAACTATACAGGGTTTGAGGAAGGAACATCAGTATGGCTGCATAATCCAGTTCGAAGGAAAGGGAAGTGCCCGAAGCTACAGGCAAGTTGGGAAGGGCCGTATGAGGTAGTGACCAAAATAAATGACGTCACATATCGAATCCGACGATCGCCAAGGAGTGCACGTTGATCGGTTAGCTCGTTATTTCGGAAGTAATGATGCTCGGGACGAGCAGAACTAAGGGAGGGGCAGTGTCACGGATGCTGTGAAATGACGCAGCTATAGAAAGGCATTCAAAAATTCGGCCGGTTTGTCAACAAGCTTCGTAGCTCGGCGGTCGAGGCGTGGACTCCCGTGCCGGGGGTCGATGGTTCGAGACTCGTCGAAAAATAATTCTAGATTTTATTGTTGTTGGAAATGTTCTAGAAAAGTAAGAGGGAGTAAGAATATTTGGAAAGAGACAACAAAAAAATGGGCGTGTCTAGGAATGTTCTAGAAAACAGAGAGAGAAGGAATATTTGAAAGAAAACCAAAAACAATAGGAATATTCTAGAACGAAGAGAGAGAAGAGATATTTGTAAAGAAACAATAAAAAGGGGGCGTGTTTAAGAAAATTCGAGAAGGAAGGCGGGATTAAGAAATATCCGGAAGGGAACAAAGGAATAAAGAAAAGACTAACGAAATTCGGACATCTAGAAAATTCTAAGGGGTATATAAGGCCGCGAGTTTGCGGACGCAAGTCAGTATTGATTTAACAGTGGAAAAGTGCGAAGAAAAGTAAAAGTGAAAAAGTACTAGTGAAAAGTAAAGTGCAAAGTAAAGTGGAACAGTGAGTAGACAAGTGTCAGTCTAGTGCAGTGTAGTGTGTGTCGCGTGTCGTGACGTCATAGTGCCGTGCGTCGTGACGTCATAGCGTGTCGCGCGTCGTGACGTAGTGAACAGTGAAAGTGGTGAAAGGGGAAACCCCTGCGAGGAGGACTGTTAAAAGGGGAACCTCTGCGAGGTGGTCCGTTCGTAAGTGTGTAACCCAATAAACTCTGTAAATAAATTGGACTTAGCGTTTCACTCCAATCCCGAAACCCGTCGCTCGTAACAATATCTTGGACACTGTCACACAAATTATCTGGTCTCATTTAAAGTACCAGAATCTAGCAAACCGGGCCGGTCGTTGTGGTGATCCTTGGTGGAGGCTTATGATATTGCTGATCGGAATCCTGTTTTTTTTTACGAGGCCGTTTTTAATATCATCTTCATAGGTTCGTTTATCTAGTTACCTAGTCGGAGTCCGATTCGTCGTTGACGCTGGACCGTAGTTTGGAGAGCGTCCGGCGCGCGGCGGGCGTGTCGTCTTCTTCGTCGGAGGAGATGACGATGCGTTGTCGCGGCTTGACGCCTGTCGCGCCGCGCGTCATCCGCCGCGGGGCTCCACCTCCAGCTGCCTCTGTAGGTACACATAGCACCTATATTAACCTCTGCGGGCCCATCTTGTAAGCTACCGATTATATCGAATACAAAATCGGTAACGTATTAAGCTTTTATACCTTATTCCAGGTCTATTATTATATTTGAGAGCGGCTTACTTGACTTCCGTTTCCGAGCGAACATTACCCTAGTAAAGCGCCATCTGGTGGACACAATCAGCAGCCAGGCAGTGGGGGGCACGGCCAATGAAGCCGGTGCCCGCCATTTTATTTTTATTGGCGTTTTGAATTCCTACTGAGCGGACATGTAACGGAAAGCGCTGCCTTCCCGTTACCGCCATTTTTAAATATAAATTTTAAATTTTCTTTTTCTTAATATCGATTTGTTTTTCGATGGTTAAATGATTAATTTGCATAGTTATTGCATTAACAAGTGCCCGTAAATAGTAAAGTGCGTATTTTCGTCGTCGTGTCGTCGGGTCGCAGGAGTGATGGAGTCTTCGATGGTGGACAAAGACGCGTTTGTTGCAGAAATCTGATAAGTAGACGTCGAGCATATTACTTATAGATTACAATTTCCATTGTTCGTATGGTGCAGTATGCTGAACATTTCCAAACAATTCTGAATGTATGGCGGTTGCATATTTCTGTGCATGAACCGTTAAATGTTACACTGCAGAGAAAAATATTTCTAAATCGTTTTCGTCTGGTTTAATGAATGTGATTGAGTGGCAATCTATATGTGTGTCGTTAAAGCTAACTAAGATGTTCGTAGTATTATTTTTCCTGTGTTTCTACCCCCGTCCAGGGAGGTATTTGAAATGTGTCTATAGGAACAGGTCTGCTGCGGATGAAGCGCAGAAGCGAAGACATTCAAGACTTAATATCCAGGCTTGCGCTGTCCGTGCGTAACGACAGTTCACCAAGCAGGTATCAGGTTAAGGTACGGTAACATAAGTGGCCTGGGGTCGACACTCGACGATTATCCCACCGTTTGGTTACTGTAGTATATAAAGAAGATTAGTAATGTCGTCGCATTGCTATTTTTCTGCCTGTGTAAAGCCGATGCTGGACAAGCTACCGACCCGGTACGGCACTCCCTGCCGGTGTTCGCTTAGCTCACTGGTACCATGCGGCGGGCGGTCTCCCCACGCACTACCATTACCACGATGATCTGCCGTCCACGCTCCTGCTGGCTGCATGATACCGTGATGATCTGCCGCCCACGCTCCTGCTTGCGGCATAATACCGTGACCTGCCGCCTACATTCCTGCTGGCGGCATATTACCGTGATGATCTACTGCACACGCTCGTGCTGGCGGCGTAATACCGTGATGACCTGCTGCCTACATTCCTGCTGGCGGCATAATACCGTGATGACCTGCCGCACACGCTCCTGCTGGCGGCGTAATACCGTGAAGACCGGCCGCCTACATTCCTGCTGGCGGCATAATACCGTGATGACCTGCCGCACACGCTCCTGCTGGCGGCGTAATACCGTGATGACCTGCTGCCTACATTCCTGCTGGCGGCATATTACCGTGATGACTTGCCGCCCACGTGCCTATACTGGGGGCTCAACACCACGACAACCAGCCGACCACGTGCCTACTGCCTGGTGGGTCGGTATCCCGCGTGGCATCTAGCATCGGGAACCAAACACAAGGTAAAAGAATGGAGGGAATTAAGTGTCCCGGTACCTATCTGACATTAATTGCCCCCATGACATACGCAGAAAGCCATTTCCATAAACTTTTTCTTTTCATGTTCTGTAATGGTCATCAAATTTTATGTCTGAAACTTTCCAGCGTACCGAATGCTGCCTGGTCATCGTTTCTAGATGCGCCCGTATCCACGGAGGACTACGTAAATTTGAGATTCCTAATAAGATTAAAGACATTCATGATTTCGCAGGAATCGGAAAGCATTATCACGCTGTAATCACCGTTCGTGGTTTTTATTTGGATTCTGTCGTCTAAACGAGTCCCTTTTTTGTTTTAACAAGCTTTTATTTAACTTGCCCTGTTAAATGGGAGGATTCTTTGTTAAATGTGGGGTACCTACCTGCAATACCCACATACTAGTCTGAATAAGACGATCCTAATTCGAACCTGTTATAAATCAGGACAATATAACTTATAAATCAGAATAACGTTCCGGTGCTCGAAATAATATATAAACTATACCTTATGTATACTAATCTAAATAAGACGATCCTAATTCGAACCTGTTGGGTGGTCCTCTTTGGTAAATATTACATTCAGTGAAAACAAGATTATGCAGAACTTATAAATCAGGATGACGTTCCGGTGCTCGAAATAATATATAAACTATACATAAGTGCTTAAGGGATCCAGGCTGTCCGTTTAAAACGTTTTCACTTATAAAGTTGTAGTACAAAGATCGAAATAAAAATGTTTACAGAAGGTCACGTAACTCTGTTCTTTCTGGCAATCCAATCCAGAATTTAGTAACCCTACGTTTGGTAAAGTTCAGTTAATTATTGGTGCCTTCTCCAAACACCAACTTTTTATATTTTTGCAAAGGATTCTAATCATTTCAATCGGAGCAGGAGTATCTGATGGTTACACAATACACGTTGGACGAATACCCAAGGTTGTTAATCAATAATTCTATATTTTGGTTTGTAATATCATGCAAGCAGTTTCAGAAAGTCACACATTTTCTGAAGTGCATTCTTTCAAAAATGCATTACTTTATAAATAATATATAATTATATCTACCTACTTTATGTAATAAAATAACTGATTGCTAAGCTATCTTTGTATATGGCTTGATGCGTCGGTCTGCTATTCTCCCACACAATTTTGTCCCATTAATTGGTTGCAGTATTAGCACCACGTAATAAATAATGTATGCACGTTACATAAAAACTGCAAAGAAGGAAGCTGAAAGATAGCTGCCTATAAGGTGTGTTCTCGGCATATCAATTATACCGCCGAAGGGTTCTATTCTATCCGATATTTCGTTATGCTTCGTATTGTGACTGTCGCTTTCTATATATTTAAATACTTGAAACCTGAACTGAAAAACATGTGATGAAATCACACATAAATAAAATCCCTTTTACGAGGGTAGTTCATCATTTTTGTGATGTCGTGCCTGCGCGATATGCCTAGCCTTTTGTGAAATGCATTCTTATGACCGTGGCCATGCCGTGACTATGTTTTCCTGGAGGATGTTCCGAATCCAGTCTATACGCTGTACGCTCATAATGTTTCTTATCTGTCATGTGCGTGTTGCGTAAGGTTACAATATTTGAAAAGCCGTTATTGAAAGACAATGGGTTAAAATCTTATAGGTACTTGAAAAGTTAGTCGTTTTCGTTTTTAATACTAATTCAGTATAAATTAAATAGTACGATTGAATCTTTTATGTGGAGTGAGCTACCAAAACATGCTATTCAGCTTGGGTTGACAATCGTTTTTTATGACATCATTTTATCAACTATCTTAATTTATGCTAACCGAGTGTTATCGGTTGACTGGGCATCTTTCAAACATTCTAATCGCTCGTTACATACCTACCTGACCTATATGCATAACTTAGGTAATATCCTTATTTTATCAGTTGGTGTTTTTATTATGCTGAATGAAGTCTATTATATTATTTGCTGATCAATCATCAAAACTTGTTCACGGTGACCGGTGGCTTGAGAACTGTTCGTACCAGAGGGAATTGATTCCTGCCGAATAATGACTTGCAAGAATTTTTGCGTCACCTTTAGGCCTTAAATGTAACCCAGAGCCAAATAAATAAAGCTTCGGTATAACTGCTAAGCTTTTTGTAATATCTAGGTGTTATGAATGTCCTCTGCAAGGAGACTATGGATATGTGCATGTATGCGAGCAGAATTCTTAGATGAAATACTAACGTTGTTATATTGTCGCTATCGACATTCATACAAATAACAGTGACAGTTTGTGTATTTTACATTTGAAGTTTCTTTCTCAGTCAGCTTCTCACCCATTAATTTTTTATTACGTCCTACGGTACAAATCTACCTAGGTTTGATGATGAATTATTATTGTCACGCGGCGTATTTCTGGATTCATCAGAAGTCTGCAAAGCGAGTCGGATATTTGCACCTGACGGCTGACGAACCATCTTGTTGTAAAATTCAGTTGAACCTCATGAAACCACCACTCTCAGCTGAATGAACCCATTCACTCACTGCTATTCTATACGGTGTTGTACGGTGAAGATGAAGTCCGTTGAGATCAAGTCACGGCTTTGACTGTCGTTGCTCCCTACATTTATCTTTTTATCGATGTCAATATTACATTGTGCGTTCCTATGCCATTGTCAATGGTATTCTAATATCTTGTGATTGCAGTTTTTATTGGTATCAGTTTGAAATAATGTTGGTTCTCACACGAAACCACTCAAATTCAAAAACAAATTTGGGTCACGCACCATGCCAACCATATTCATAAAGAATGTTATATAAACATTTTTGGTTTTCGCACAAAGCAAACCAATTTGAAATAATCAATGAACTTCGTATAAATCACATTGGCGTCAATCCAGAAGCAATCCAGCAGCCGATACCAAACACTTCTCAAATATAATAATAGACCTGGAATAAGGTATAAAAGCTTAATATAACAATTTTACCTGTAAATAAAATTATTATTAAGCATACTTACCTTATTCCAGGTCTATTTTGTACACCTGTCTGCTGTAATATCGTCCTTCCAGATCTTAAAGAACGAAATCATAAACTATTTTTTAAGGCATAGCAGGATATGATCGTGCTGGCGTAGTGGGATAGTCGTGCTCGCTCTCTGACACGGTCACACCTACACTAGTCGTGTTGTTTGCTCGCATTCTGCAGCACGATCACGCTGAACGCTAGCTGAATTCAAATCTTCAATGAAAATAAAATGGCGGGCACCGGCTTCATTGGCCGTGCCCCCCACTGCCTGGCTGCTGATTGTGTCCACCAGATGGCGCTTTACTAGGGTAATGTTCGCTCGGAAACGGAAGTCAAGTAAGCCGCTCTCAAATATAATAATAGACCTGGAATAAGGTAAGTATGCTTAATAATAATTTTATTTACAGGTAAAATTGTTATATTTATGATTGCTCTGGACAATTTTTAAGTAATATAGCGGATCCAATGATGATAGAATAGTACTGCTACAGAAATAAGGTAATTTTTAAGATGCCAATAGGTAACAGTGGCTGTCCGCTTCGAACCAAGCTTCAAAGGCCACGCCCAATGTGACATCATGACCTTATCAAATGGCGACAGGCCTTGCGACACCTCCGCACCTTTCTACCCTCTATGGACGTTTCGTTGTCGCAAATAGTAAAAAAAATTTAATAACAAAATGTTAATTACCATCCTTATTGTCCTCCTCTTTATGTTTAACCTTGGCCTCCTTCTTCGCCTGTTTCTCCTGCTCCTTCTTGTCCATCTTGGCTTGTTTGATAGCTTTACATTTCTCTAGTGTCGGCTTACCATCCAGTCCAGCGGCCACTAGGAGATCCATCATTTTACCAACACGCTCCTTGTTTTTAGTACAACCTGTTATTGAATAATAATATTTTATCACACCATTTTCTTAAGTCAGTTTGAGCATATGAATATTGTCGCAGTTTGCCAATCAACACTGTTAAATAATGTTACTATTTATTAAACAATTCTAACAAAACATTAAATTTGTTCTTTAATTTGAATGTTGTATTGAATAAAACTATTTTAATGAGCGTTTTTCTTTTAGTTTGCTAGGGGATCGGGGATAGTAAAATTTAAAAAATAAAGAGGGAAAAAATTATCAAAAAGATGCCACCGCATCTTTTGATGATATATTTCATTATTAAGGAATAATTTTAATCGAAAATTAGAAACTGTTTACGTCTGACATGGCTGTATGGGCTCGATCCCTTGGCCTTTATAAAAAAGGCAGGCACAGACTTGACATTATTTTGACAGGGTCCTCGAGTAAAACTCACTTGAACATTGGAATGTGTGCACCACCCTCGCATTTCAAGAGTTAGGTATAAGGTTAGGTTAGTTTAGGTTTAAGTACAAAGAAGAAAAATATAACTTATGACCAGGCCGTAAGGGCTAGTTCCCATTGCCTTTCCGAAAGGATAAATTATATATAAAAAAATATATATTTTGATAGGATTTCGCGAACGTCTCTATGGAGCGATAAACATTCCATCTGTAGAGTTTTTTAGGATCTCATATTATTGAAACGTTTTTATCGTATTCTCGGGGTGGCATGCGATAGGGACTACGTAGACTAACCTTCAACAAGCTTCTTATAGTCGAACCGAATGCCGGCTGCCTTGCAGAACTTCTTCATGTCGGTGATGCCGGGCTGGCGTAGCTCCGGCGGGACCGGCGGCCGGCCGCGCTTGCCGCCCGGCGTGCCGGTGCCGGCCGGCCGCGGCGAACTCTTCGCCCCTTTCGGTTTGCCCGGTGTTTTCTTTAGAGGGGCATCCTGTGATTAACAGGATAATGCTAAAAGGCTTCGACAATACAGGGTGTATGTGACAGCCTAGCAAATACTGAAACGGTGAACTCAGACCATCAAACATGGACTAGCTGTCCCATACAAGACTACTCGAATAAAATGTACGGCACAGCTGTTTTTTTTTTTGCGTTTCCTGAGGTAGGCTCCATAGTGAAAGTTGTTTAGTATGATGGTCTGAGTTTCAGTATTTGCTAGGCTGTCACTTACACCCTGTATCACTATGGGCGAGTTACGCGTGTAATTCTACTAACAAATGTAATATCTAATGTATATGTAATTTTATTCCTTTTTATTCTAATTTTAATTGTTAAAAATAGTCTCGTGGGAACTTCGAACTCGACTAGTTTGATGTTATTGTTCCGCAATTATGTGCTGTCTCGTTTAGTGATAAGGTATAAAATTGTATGTAAATGCACATGATTAATTGATCTTATAACGTGGCAGAGGGGAAAGCAACCACAAGACTGGTCCGTAGTTATAAGGTCTATAAAGTAAAGGCTATATTGCATTTGAATTTAATCAAAATCAAATCAAATATACTTTATTTCACACCAAAACATAAACAGTAAACTACATAGATAAAAATAAATAATAATCGTATTAATTACTCAAAAAATTGCTCCATAACATCAGGAAATCGAGAAAAACTTTCGATCTGACGCTAAGTTTTCACGATTGTAACGCCATTCTTCCAGTGTCTTTGAACATTTTTTTAAATGAAACGCCTCAATTGTTTTTTACATTATGAACAAACATAAAAACTTGATATGTATGGATGTGGATGGATGGATGTTCTGAGGTTTCAGAATATCTCTGACTACCCCCTCGAGGAGTATAGTTGTGAGCATATGCATAAAATCTTGACGACAGCTATAAATTGCTAACATATCTAGTACTTACTTCATCAGTGTCTTCGGAATCACTGCCATCAGAGCCCGAGGAGTCGTCTGACGATGAAGAGTCAACCGTCGTCACCTGGTGACAAGTTAATATTTTAAGTTAAGTGCACAAACAAAAGTATATTATTAAAGATCAAATGTGTAAGAAAGTAGTGTCACATTAAACAGACCCCGAATAGAGAGATAAGGGCTCACGTTTGCACGTTTCATTTCGTAGCATGTTTCATGCTATAACGCTTAAGGGCCTATGTCGAAAAATAATTGAAACGAAATGGGCGTGTGATAGCTATTACTGCCTGATGCGAGAGAAAGAGATGGAGCGGCACGCGCGCCTGAAACAACGCAAGCGTAAAAAAATCTTTATTTAATTGTGATTGTACTATTTATGTAAGTTCAATTCTGCTCTTATCAAAATTTGTAAAATATCAATCACTTTTTTTTAAATCAATTCTCGTGTTTCTATTATTCGCCGTTAGCAGTTCCAAGCGTTTATAAATAAAAACGAAAACGAATGCTAATTTGGCTTGTTTTTCTATCGAGAAAATGTGTATTAATCGTGTTTTGGCCCTAATCAAAACTTCAATTATGTGTTCAATTTACACATATCCGCTAATCATACTCCTACTGTTAGTACTTCATGATATATGACGCTTTGAAGAATCCTATTTTTTTCACATAGACTCTTAAATTTAGAGTTAACCTGATAAAGCTACACTTCACTTGATATTAATGCCCTGGCCTGCAGTTTGGCGGCCTAAACTAAGGAACGTAGGATTTTTTTTTTTTTTTTTATTCATAATGGGTTTGCGCTTATAGGATATCTGAACAGTAAACCTATCCCTATTAATCTCAGTACACCTCACGCCTTTACGTACCTCATTGGATATCGGACCCCTGGCCTGAAGCTTAGCGACAGCTAGCTTGGCAGCGGCGGCTTTCTGTGCAGCGATTTGACGACCCGGTTGGTGTAATGGTTACCGCGCCGGACTGCCAAACCAGGGTCCTGGGTTCGAATCCCGGTTCGGTCATGGATGTTTATATGTTTAAAGAAATATCTTGGACATTGTCACACAAATTATCTAGGCACATTTGAAGTACCTGGACTTGTATTATGATGACTAGACAACGATATACGAGTAGAATACATATATAAGGTCTAACAAAATTAGATGAAACTATTTTAAGGGGATGATCAGACCATCAAACTGAACAACTTTCTCTATGGGACCAATATCGAAATCGCGAAAAAAAAATCTGCTGTCCCATACATTTAGGTCGAGTATGTTTGTATGGAACAGCTGATTTTTTTTTCGCGATTTCCATATTGGTCCCATAGAGAAAATTGTTCAGTTTGATGGTCTGATCATCCCCTTAAAATAGTTTCAGCTAGTTTTGTTAGACCTTATATAGATACAAACATCCATGACTCGGGTACGAATATTCATATTCATCTTATAAATATTTGTCCCTTACGAGATTCGAACCCGCGACCCTCGGCACAGCAGGCAGGTTCACTACAGACTGTGCTACCGGACCGTCACCCGTTTGTGCCGTTGTTGTATAGTTTCCATAATAAACAGCCTATAGTGCTTGCTTGGGATCATTACAATATGTGTGCCTGTGAGCGTTATTTAAATTTTATTTATTTTCAGCCAGCCGCTCGCGCTCGGCGTTATCGTCGAAGTAGTTGAACAGGACCTCCGTTTAGTTACGTACCTCATTGGATATCAGACCCCTGGCCTGAAGCTTAGCGGCCGCTAGCTTGGCAGCGGCGGCTTTCTGGGCAGCGATCTGTGCCGCCTGGGCAGCCAGCCGCTCGCGCTCGGCGTTAGCGTCGTAGTAGTTGAACAGGACCTCTGTTGAGACCGGCACGTCCCCGAAGTACACCTCGTTCGGTATGTGCGATGAATCTAGGCACTCGTCGCTCCATCGCCTGGAATGAATTAATGTTACATGCATTATTTACATAAGTGCAAGTGTACAGGTTTCACGCCGTAAAGGGCAAACTGTATATATCCTCTGTACAGATCCTATGATATAATCACCCTCCTTCTGTTCTTTATACCTATGGTTTGATTATTCTGAAGGGTTATTCAACGTAAAGTCCGCGTCCTCCGGGGGTCACGAAATAGTTCCAGAGGGGTTACTAACGGATACCTCAACTAACCGTAGCGAGGAGCGTAGGTTTTTAATCTATCTAGCTATTGTTTGTTACTGACGCGGGTAGCTCACACTACGTAGTTGAATTAATTGATTTTCGATGTTATTTCAACGCGAACAAAGTCGATATTAGTTTGGCAGTGAAAAATACTCTATGCTGCGCTTTGCCAGATGCGCGACCCTAATTGTTGTTTGATTGGAGGTGTTTTGGGTGTATTTCATAGCATAAGCATATGCTCACGACTATATTCCCCGAGGGGGTAGGCAGAGATATTCTGAAACATCAGATCATCCACGTTTCAATAGTAGTACCGAAACTCTGTCCAGCGTGACGGGGAGTGAGCCCGTCGCCACTTGTAATGGACATTATGTACAATACATGCCTCGAGCTGCCTACAAGCTTGTAGGTTTCCTCACGATGTTTTCCTTCACCGAAAAGCCAGTGGTGTTACAAATCGTACATAAATTCCGAAAAACTCATTGGTACGAGTCGGCCTGGACGGGGATCGAACCATCGCCTCCTCCACGGCAGGCAAGGTTACTCGCCACTGGACCACCACGGCTTCAGGGGCGTATTTAAGTATGCAAATAAAGAACATTTATTTTATGCTATGTCCTGTCATCATCATCTGATGACGTCCACAACTGGACATAGGCTTCCCCCAAGGATCGCCACAACGACCGGTCCTGCTCCGCCCTCATCCAACGGGTTCCCGCCGCCTTCACCAGGTCGTCGGTCCACCTTCACCAGGTTGTGGGAGCCAACCCACGCTGCGCTTTCCTGTACGCGGTCGACACTCGAGAACTCTTCGGCCGCATCGGCCATTGGTTCTGCGAGCAATGTGCCCCACCCAATGCCACTTTAGTTTAGCAATTCTTTGTATTTATCCTTTATATCCTGTAATCCTACAAAAGAAACACAAAATGGCCAAAGTCCAAGAGTTCTTGATACCCGAAATAGGACTGACCTTCTAAATTGAATACCGGAGAAGTCCTTCCTGAACGGTCTGATGGCGTATTGGTAGCCGGTACCCCTCGGCCTGCCGACGACGGTGGGGGGTCGGACAGGGGTCGCTCCCCTGAGCTGGGGGGTGGCAGTCGGCATGTTGGGCGACAGCTTGGTAGGCGTCATGCCGCCTGCCTTCGGCTTGTTGGTAGAGCCTTTAGGACGTCCCCGTTTCTTAGGCTGTTGAGATGCATCATCCTATATTTATTAAACAAGTAATTACAGTTTATATTTGATGTTACATATTTGTGGTTTCTGTGAAATGGCGGTCTGTAAGGAACAAAACACCCTAGTCATATCTACAGGAGTGATTTAGAACATCAAACTGAACAACTTTCACTATGGAGCCAACATCGATAAAGAAATCTGTTGTTTTGTACAAAACCGCGGTACCTACTCGACTAAGTGTATGTGGGACAGCAAATTTTTTTTCGATGTCTCAAAATTGAAAGTTGTTGAGTCTGATGGTCAGGTCTTTGGTATTTTGTTATATGTAATGTAATGTAAATATTTTCAAAATAGCTTTCATGACATTATATGTATATGAGGATATTACGAGTCATTTGGCGTATGTTTTCATCAGCCGATTCCCATGTGGAGAAACCCAAAACTTGGTGGGTCTTGAAATGCGTTTTCTATTTACAAAAACAAGTAGCTGATATGCAGTACATTTTGTTAATCAACTCATCAAGCCCTTTCATTTTTATTTCCATATAAAAAATCATGAAGTCGTACAATTTTTATTAGAACCATAACTTGCCGGCAAAATTATACAACCTTGTGACTTCAAGAATACATTACAGAAGAAATTCCTGGAGCAGTATAAACACCCGGATTAAAAGGAATTTAAAAAAATTTAAAAGATAACTGGGCCATTATTTTATTCATGGTACAATTTGGATAAAATTTTATTTTCTTTTATTGCATAAATCCTATAAGTATTTTTTTACCGTTTTATGCAAATTTTTGTTCTTCATTGTTTATA
Source organism: Agonopterix arenella (assembly GCA_927399405.1). Taxonomy (NCBI): domain Eukaryota; kingdom Metazoa; phylum Arthropoda; class Insecta; order Lepidoptera; family Depressariidae; genus Agonopterix; species Agonopterix arenella. Next base: position 10,081,247 of record OV656710.1, read on the forward strand.
GTAATCATTAAAGACATTTTTTTTAATCTTTATTTAAAGCGCTTAGTCAATAAATGACTATGCCGCTCTGTAAGTAATACAATTATGGTACATCTACTATCTACGACTAACACCCCTTTTTACCAGTTTGTATAGTGCTTTTGCCAGATCCGATTAAAGACATTAGCAGCGTTGTTTTCTTGCTACTTCTTAGATTTATTGATGTTTTTTCAGCAAAATAACCACTACGTTACCGTCCCTCAAAATTTTATTGAGTTGCTTACACAAACCGACATACCGTAATTTGCATAAAAGTATAGTCATCATCATCATCATCAGCCTATAAACGTCCCACTGCAGGGCACAGGCCTACCCTCAAGGTGTACGGGCATTAAAAGTATAGTATTTTACTTTAATTCCTACGTTTTTGTAAAACTGGTTTCTTATTCGGTAGCTAACGATAACAGTTTTTTACCTATTTTACCAACAAAATCGCCTTTGTTTCGTTGCCTTTGAAGGGGACCGGATTATGGTACCCTGAATAAAATAATGACCCAACTAATAAGTAAGAAAAAATCAAAGTAAGCCTCACCTCAGAGCCAGAAGTGGAGATTTTGCCAGGTGTTGAGCTCGGGTTCGGCAGATCAGGACTACTGAATGGCTTTCTGTCTTCAAGACTGGTGGAAAAAAATTACATCATATACAATTGATACCACATGGTGAGTTTAAAACTTTTAAACAGGATTAACAGGAAAAATCAATTTTCTACCAAAAGCAGTTTTTCGAAGTATTAGTTCACGAACCAAGCACCTAGAAACTAAAAGAAACGTGTCAAAATTTCAAGTTTATATGATTTATAGTCCTGGAGATTTCGCGATGATTCAATGAATAGGATTTGGCTTGTATAAGTATAATAGTTAACGATAGTATAGGTAGGTAGGTAGGCCTACAGATTGGCGACGCAACTACAGAGTTGCGTGGCCAATTTTGTATTGAATTTCGTACAGCGCTCCTAGTGGTTACTTTGAGAACTAATTTCTGCCATACGAATTGGTGAAAACTCATGGCAGGCCTACTGTATAGTGATAATAACACAAATTAGGTAAGTACCTTTTCTCAGGAGTGACACAGGGCTCAGCTGGACGTGGGATGATTCCACCTTCAGCGGTCCCTTCAGGCTTGGCTTCTGAAACTAAATAAAAAAAAATAATAAATAAAATTTATTATCACAACAAACATAAAAGCAAACATTCTAATTATAGAGGTTCATACAGTGAATAATGTTTGTGGAGACTGGTGACTGAAAAAGGCTTTAACGGCTGTAAAACCTGTTATACAGGCACCAGGCCCCCAACTATAGTAGGTATTAGAAAATTATATTATTAATCTAGAGGTGCAATGTTTGTGTGTTTGTATACGTGTGCGGGTGAGTACGTGTGCGGGTGAGTACGTGTATGTGTGTGTGTGTGTGTGTGTGTGGAGGGATCAGAAATCATCTCATTTTAAGGTCAACGGACTCACTTCAGCTTATTGCTTTGTTGGAGCCGGCGGCGCACAACTGGCGAGGCGCTGCGCAGACCATTTTTCACTGCCAAAAAGTTATTGACCTTTCTTGCGTTAAAATAACATCGAAAATCAATTAACACAACTATTAGTCCCCGAGAGCATCGAAGCTACTTGTGTTAATTTATTTTTGATGTTATATCAAAGCAGGCAAAGTCGATAATGGTTTGGCAGTGACAAATGCTCTGCACTGCGCCTCGCCAGGTGAGCGCCGGCCCCTATGCCATACAGTATTTATTCTGTGCCTATGCTAATTTGCTAATCGACATGGAGGTCACAGTCATAGTGCTCCGTCAAATTTCGAGCTCACTTCGCTCACTCAAACTCCTAATTTGATTTAAAAAATTGTAATTTTGTTATTTTTCATAATTTTTGTCGTTTTTTGCGTACAATATAGAATCTAAGAAAAGTATAAAATTGTCAGGATTCTAGTTACAACTAAATCGCAGTGTCGTACCAACACCGTTTTAAGTCTTGGTTTGAGCCATTTCGAGCTCGCTTCAGCCTTGCAGTGGTGCTTTATGCATACAAGGGCTGGGCTATTTGAACCCTTACCGACCGACCCCCAACCTCCTGACCGTTTTAAGTCTTGGTGTGTGAAATTTCAAGCTCACTTTTTTTTTACTAGTCCTGGAGGGACGATTTAACGTAATTATTTTCTCCGTCCAAAAAACTAGGCTTTTGATTCTGCCCTACTTTAAATTGAGTTCTAGCTACGGCCCTGTGAATATTATTGTCGGTTATTGATAGCTCTAGCACCCTCTCGCCTCAGAAGCTTTGCAAGGCCATTACTTTATTTCCTGCTTTCACTATTCTATCTCCGTCGCACTCGATCTTGGTCGAATTCCAACATTCGTTACATTTCATCTTAACTGACGCATTTCTACATGTTAGCCATCTATAGAAAGAGTATAGAAGAAACTTACTTGCTGGTTTATCAACCGGTTTTCCTTCAACGCCTATATTTGGTTGACCTTCATCTGTAACAAACATAATTTTTTTTTGTAATGGATATGTTCGACAATATTATTTATTGCACTTAGTACAGTCAGAGCCAAAGTTAATTTGTCACCTTTATTTATATGAGAGCGTCGGGGGCGCGTTGCGGAGAGGTATGGGCACCCGATTATAGGAGTCCGGGTTCGAATCCGCACGGACAACATGCCATGTAACAATGAGTTTTTCTAACTTATGTACGTAATACCGACTGCTCTCAAACGGTGAAGGAAAACATCGTGCGGAAACCTGCAAACCCGCGAGTGTGCATTCAACGTAGGTACTCATATTATGCAATTACCACCACTGCATAGAGCCATGATGTGAAAAATTTCGAGCTCGCTTCGCTCGCTCACATTTTTTATATGGTAAACGAGAGGTTTTTACAAGGGTCCTGAAAATTTTGCCCTTGTAATATAAGTACCATCCTGTTTTTTAATCGTCCTATTCTACGATAAATGCAATGAGTTATATTTCTTTGTTTTTTGCGGCCCACTGATTCTACTGTCGTTATACATTTGGCCCACCAATGACTTTGAGTTTGACACGCCTGGTCTTCAGACATACGGAAGCCGTTTATCACGACTTTCGTCCGTATCGACTAATGAAAATAGATTGATTAATAACCTTAGAACTTCAGCACACTGTGTAAAAGTCTTCGCTTTCCGCCTTTCGTTTCCTCAACAGCGAAATTTGCAGAAATATATGAAAACGTAAGCATTATTTTCTGGGAGCCAATCGCGCTAATTTGAAACATCGAAGTTCAATCCTTATCCGATTTCAGTGTGCTGTGTCAATTCACCTGTGCTGAATTCAGAATCGCGCTTAAACTTTACTTATTTACTATGTGATTGACAGCTTTTAACGTCTGAACATCTGTCAAAACGGCTCTAACGGCAGTCAAATGATTAGAGCGATATCAAATGTGTGAAAAGTTGTGGTTCACACGCGGTTCAGTAGATTTATTAAGCGCGATTGGTCTCCTGTAAATCAATACACAAACATCCGGATTCAGAAACATTTTCGTCAATCGACATGTAAAAAAGAACTGTAATTTCGTTGGTCCGCACGCAATCGAATCCTTTGGGAAAAATAGTGTAGAAAAAACTTGCCTTTATTCAGCAATTCGGCAGGTTTCTGTGGTAAATCCAAAGGTTTATGTGAGGCATCTGAAAGCAACCAATTTCTGTTTATTGGAGCTTTTGCAAACGTATCTGAAATCAACCAAATTATATTTACAGACAATGCCAAAAATATCAGAAAACAACCTTCACCTTGTTTAAAAAGCCATATCACACAAGCGATTTTAAAGCGTAGGCGATTTCGCTCAATCAATTGAATTTTAATTTTTGATCTCAGAAACATCGCGGTCGCGCTGTCGCGGCCTTATCGCGACGACATCGTTTGGTCGATGCTTACGCTCAAAAATCGCTAGTGTGATATTTATAAACCCACCACAACCGATTGAGGACAACGTGTACTTAAGTATTTCAATGCCAACCTGAAAGAAAAACCTTTTTCCTAAATATAAAAGCAGATGTTCATGTAGTTACAAAGCTGTTGCCCGCGACTTCGTCTGCATTACCCGGATAAAAAGTACCCTATGTGTTAATCCAGGCCATGGTCTATCTGTATGCCAAATTTCATCGAAATCCGTTCAGTAGTTTTTGCGTGAAAGAGTAAGACACATCCATACTCACAAACTTTCGCATTTATAACATTAGTAGGATGAGCATATTGTATGCCAAAATGTATGTCAAAGAAAGAAGACACTTGCTATGCTCAAAAGATGTTCCGATTTAAGACTTCACAATGTTATTAACTAATCGCAAATGTACCTTCAACCTACGCTCACATTAATTTTTAATTTAAATACTTCTGTTTAGCTTTTAGTTTCTCAGTTAAGTGAATTACATCCTTTCTGAGAAATAAATGATCTTTAAACAGATTCTTTCTTTACCATTATCAAAAATGATTTTATTTTGACGTAATCCTTTTATTACCTCTGTTTAATCTTAGATCAAAGTCATGGATAGGCCTTACGCGAACATTTCAAACCAGAAAAATGAGGCAAAGCAATTGACAGTTTTACTTCAAATATGTACCGAGATGACAGACCAAGTGTGCTAGTTTGTATGGACCAAGTGTGCTAGTTGCGTGCTTCAACTTAAAGCGCTTTGGGACTATCCATTGATTTTACTTTTGATCTAAACCTCTTTTAGTGAAAAACTGAGTTACTTGAATATGAAATAAATAAATATCATGGACAAGGTCAAACAAATACAAATTATCTAGTCACATTTAAAGTACCAGGAGCTAGCCTGGACTTGTATTATGATGACAACGATGTAGAATACATAATATAGATACAAACATCCATGACTCGGGTAATATGAATATTACCCGAGTCATGGATGTTCGAATCCCGTAAGGGACAAATATTTGTATGATGAATACGAATATTCATCATACAAATATTTGTCCCTTACGGGATTCGAACCCGCGACTCTCGGTACAGTAGGCAAGTTTACTACCGACTGAGCTACCGGGCTGTCAAATCTTGGTAAAGATCGTCGTTGCCGCGTTACAGAGAGGTATGGACACTCAATCATGAGTCCAGGTTCGAATCCCCATGGAAAACATGCCATGAACCAAAAAGCTTTCTAACTTATGTACGTAATACCGCCTGCTCTCAAATGATGAATGAAAACATCGTGAGGAAACTTTCATACGCTGAAGAAGACATTCTGATGCGTATGTGAATTGTGAAGTAAACCAATCCGCTTTGGGCACGCGTGCTGGACTAACGCCCGTACAAAGTCCTTGAGAATAGGCATGTGCCCTGCAGTGGGATGTACACACGGCGACAAAAAACCAAAATAAGCTGGCCGCGCGTCGGACGAGTAATGTATAACGTCACGAGACCAGCTTATATTGGTTTTGTATAGCTTGATGTGTCGCCGTGTGTATACAGGGTGAAATTGATATCATTAGTTATTTTATTTTGCAAACCGACTGGAGCAAAAAATAAATGTGCTGGTGCATACACTTGAGTCGAGTAGACATTGCAGTTTAGTATGGAACAGAACAGCATTTTTTTGTTGTTGCTTCGATTGGTTTGCATCCATAGTAAAAGTTATTCAGTTTGATGGGTAGATTCTTAGTTTAAAAGGATGCTAATGGTATCAATTTCACTCAGTATAGGCTGATGGCGCTCTCTACCCGCGCGCCGGCTTCCTGATCGCTGCTATGCATTATGAAATTCATCGTTAAGACGAGAGAATGAACATACTAGGTAACAGTTCGCCGGCCAAACGATATAACTATGAAACACAAGTTTAGAGAAATGTTTAACATACCATGAACTTTTTCCACGTCAGGTCGGTGAGCCAAATCGTCCGGCTTGAATATGTCCGTCTTGATCTTTATTTTCGGCTGATCCAGATCTCCACCCTGCAACAAAAAAATAGAAATAACACCGACGTAGCGCGCGCGCTCATGGCAAGCGACTGACGACAGCAGTGCCGGCTCGCCCCGAAAGTGTAGGCACTTATCGAGGTAGGTTTCATTAATTTATTTATTTATTTTATGCGGGCACTAAATTCTCGCAGACAACAGCCGAGAACGAGAGTGTGGATGCCCTTCATTGTTCTCGTGGCGTCATAAGCCGTAATAATTTTCCTTGAAAGTTCTCGCGAAAGCGGCAAGCAGGCACTACATTTTCGCCGAGAACAGACGAGAAAGACGAGAACGAGAGTGTGGATGCTCTTCATTGTTCTCGGGGCGTCCTGAGCCGTAAAGCAGGCAAAATTACTACGGCTTATGACGACACGAGAACAATGAAACTCGTTCTCGGCCGGTCTCGGCGAGAATGTAGTGCCCGCATAATAATTTTCCTTTGGAAGTTCTTGCCGAGAAGTCTCGACGAGAAGTTCTCGCGAGAGTGTATTGCCTGCTTAACAATTTAATGCGAGAGTGTAGTGCCTGCTTTAGACTTTAATGCTTCGGAAACATTCAGATTTGTCTTAAAAATATAAACAAAAGAAGCAAAATAATAAGTCGAAAATTAACAAATTACTCCGAAATTTTCAAATAACAACAAACTCGAACAATTCAGAAGCTTGCTTCTTGAACCAAAGTAAACAGTACTCATTTAGTTGTATCTGCAGCTGCGGGAAGAAATTTTACTTACATTCCTTTTCTATTCATAATCAAATTAATTAATCAACAAATATTAAGTGATTATTTTAGTGTTGTTTGTATTTTGGACACCATCGTATCCGCCATTTTTAGAACATTATTTTCAAAGAGAATTATTATCACTACGTTTTTTTTTTTTTAATAATTCATCCTTTCGGAGAAGCAATGGGAACTAGCCCTAACAGCCTGGTCGTAAGTTATATTTTTCTTTCAACTTTTTTCTTCTTTACTTTTTTTTATTTTCAAATGTAGAACCAAAGAGAATGTAACTTACTAAATTATTAACGACAGTGACAATAAAAAAAAATTCGCTAGACTGTAAAAAAATGTAAGTTTATTTTTTTATTATTTTAACACTTTATTGTACACACAGACATAATAAAAATAATACACAAAGTTGAGAAAACATGTACAAAATGCGAGCTTATCGCTGAAGAGATTTCTTCCAGCAGACCCGCTCTTCAAGATAAGATGAATATTATTTATTTGCACACCAAGAATATCTCTGGTTGGAAATTATTATTTTTGTTCTTTAAACTGTGAAGTATGAAGAACAGCTTGCCACCAACAAAATGTTGTTGATTTTTTTTCGATGCAACGCATTGACCTTAATAAGAAATAATAACATTTCTATCAAAACAATAGAAAACACAATTAAGAATTCTACCAACCATCATTTCACTTTCAGGGTGAGGTCGTTTCAGCACATCAGTAGGCTCAAGTTTTATCTCTGGTTTTAGCTGCTTCACATCCAGGGGCTTCTGTGTGTCCAGCGGCGGCAAAAGATGCGGCTGAGGTGGCCATGCGGTCTTGTGCACTACATCTCCATAGCCTTGCACTAAAAGAGGTTTGATTACAAGAGTTTATAATAGGGCATTTTTATTTATTTCGGTTTTTTTATATTTTTTTGTGATTAATCGAGTTCATCAATATGAATAAATAAAAGGGTACAAGAAAATATGTCAAACTCCAAACCTTCATTTATAAAAAAAATAACATGGTCTTCTCTTTCTAACTCAGTGGTGGAAAGAGAAACGGGTATCATCAAATGTCAAATTCTGACAAAGTAAACATTTTTTTTATAAGTGGCCAGTTATTTTAGTTTTACCATGGAGTTTACAAAGCACCAAGATATCCCTTGGTCACTTGAAAAAAGACATTGTAATTTTATAATCTCTAACATCGAAATTATTTTCGATTTAATCTCTAACATCGAAATTATTAGATTCGAAACTCCAAAAAAAAATTGACATTCTGAATTTTTTTATTTTTTTTTAATCGAATTAAAGATTTAAAAATGTTGTCTCAGGCAGAAATTGAAACTGCAACCTGCCGTACTGGGGCTGTGCTAAGATGCACATGTGAATTTTATTTTATTGGAGTCGCTCATACAAAGTTGCATTGTTCGGACAATTCCATTGGCTTACTAAGTTATGGACGCTGAGTATAATACACAATTCTCGAAAAAAGTGTCCCAGACTAACTAACCAACAATGCAAAGCAAGGAAGCAAAGTAAAATTCTAATTTCCCTTGCTAGTAAAATTTTAATTTTACTTTGCTTGCATAGTTGGTACAAAATCTTACAGCACAGCAGCACGACATGCAGACGTGTGCGTAGTCCGTCAATCAAACGATGACTGGCGTGTAATTGTTTCTCTTTTGGTTAGGACACTTTTGAGCGCTGAACCTACGTCCAGTAGTTGGTAAGTCAATGACCAATTTCCACTTTTCTCTCACTGCTTCGTGCTGAATGGTCAAGTGACCGGTCATTCATTACTCACTCATTTCATTCGTTCGTCCTGTTTTCCATTCCTCATACAATCGTTTTTCAAATCGGTGGGCGAGAACTTCTGTAAAAACTTAGATGTTGTACTAAACCGAAGAAAAAGAAAAACTAGAAGAGACATTAAAATTATAATAGTCGCGAAAACGAGACAGGCTTATACCAAATTGCACTGAGTGAGCAAGAGAAAATCTATTTTGTTTGTCCATTTCAGCGTAATCGGTATTTTTGCTTAGCTTACAAAATCTTGCAACTTAGTCAGGCAAAGATGTGATTTTTCATAAATTTTTGTCATATCCCTATCCCTTTGTCTTTTTTATGAACAATAAATAAATAAAATATGCATACCCATATGTGATTGTGTCATATGTAACTGAGCCTGTGGTGGCTGCTGGGGTGGAAAACTCTGATGATGGGGGTAGTTCTGGTGTGCTGGCGGGGCATACGACAGGTTCTGGGGGGCATAGCCTCCCGGGGGCGGGGGCCCGTACGCCGCGAACGCATCAGGAGGCGGGTAGTGAGTGTTATAGGCCCCCGCGTAAGGCTGGTACGGTATTTGATGCCCATTATCTACAAACATAAATTTTAACACAATTTACACAACTTAAGCATAGCATAATCTATACTTATAAAAAAGTCTGTGACTACCTGACTGATAAACAATGCACAGCCTAATTTGGAATGCATATTTTAGAGGACTTTTCGGAAATCAACCCCTAAAGGGGTAATCCACGCGAATGAAGTCACGGGTCAAAAGCTCGTGATAATATATGTAGTGTTACATTACACGCCGCAGGTGAAGCACTTGAAAAAGTTACAGTATTAATAAATATAGTAATCTGTCAACAACAAACTGTTTCGTCTAAATTTGCATCGTCACTTTTTCATGAGCATGGAACTGATTTTTAACTGTGGATTTCAAAGTGTCAAAGGACATTTTTAAAAGTACTTTCTTTTGTTTATTTTGCATCTGTGCAATAAATAGATTCATTTTCGCACCGTGTAATAATGGACTACTTAGGTAACACTTAAGTCACGCTTTTCCGTGCTATAAATTAACAACCTATTCTGTGATCCCAATCGGTCTTCGTTCATTTAGTACATTGAACAAAGGTACAAGTACAAGATGATTCAGAATTAATTAAATTTTTTCTTTACAAACAAACTAATATAGCTTCAACTTTCTTTATTCTACGAAAGACACACAAGAGCGAGTGAGATGCACTAGCAAACATTATGTTTCATTGCAGACTCGTGCCAAATATGCACCGTACCTGTGACTAAGATCCTACTGTTATTGTCATAATAAGGCATGTTTTGTGAAAATTGCAACCGTCTAGCTATTATGGTTTAAAAGATACAGCCCTTTATGAGTAGGACAGACAGACTGACGGACGGTCAGCGTAAGCTTATGGTTCTGGTTTGCACTCTTTGGTTATGATACCCTAAAAATCAATTTCTGTACTATACTGTACTAATTGTACTAAAAGACCGAATTAGTTCATTTGAACGATTGTACTAGTTTAGAGCGCTCTTTTCAGTGACAGAGCACAAATTTTTTTTTCATCATTTTGTTGTTTTGATCATAATTATAACACTTACCGATGTAATTGAGCGGCAAACCGTTTCCCTGGACAACACCGTGCCCCGGCTCGCCCTCCATTCGAAGCCGCTTCTGATTCATCGCTCTTTCCGCCTCATAATTCATCTTGGTAACTAAAAAAAGAAACCAGCCCTAGAAGAACATATCTTGAACATTTCCACACACATTTCTGCACCGATAACACAACAAAATAGGACTTATTGGAGTTCGCATTTGTCCGTGACAGACGCCAACCGGACGCTTCTACTAAACACAGGTTATAATGCAAACAGAAGCGTACCTTTGTTGCTCACTGATTGTTATTGATTTTAGTTAATAGAAGCACTTTGAGACTTTCCCGCGATAGTTTGGTACATAATACAGCACTTTATTGAGTCAAAATAACTGTTGCATACAAAATATGCATCAAATTACGGGTATAATGACAGAAAAATTAGAAAAAAACACACAAGAGAAGCGGAGTTCGTGTATTTTTTTTCTCATTCTTTCAATTTTTTTTTATTTCTTGGCAATACAAAAGTAGGTGCATTTGTAAAGTATTCTAGAGAGTTGACTAAGAAAATTCGTTTTACAACTACATAGAATCGTCAGTCCATGCAGTTAATAAAACGGAAACTAATTTTCTTTTGTTGTGAAAATATTAAAATTCTTTTTTCATTTGTAATTTGTTCAAATATTTTTTATAAGCAAAATTAAATGAGGGATTTTCCAAAAGCAAAAAAAATAAAAAAGTTAGTTCCTCATTTCTCGATAGATGGCGTTGATCGGAGAGGGGTCCAATAGGTGTGAGCAAATATATTAATTAATATTAAGAGTAAAAATACACAGTACAATCCCTTTCAATCAATCAATCAATTATACTTTATTTGACACCAAAAAACAGAGTATACAGAGAGCAAACAATCAGAAAATACAAAAGGCACAAAAACAGGCGGTCTTATCGCTAAAAAGCGATTTCTTCCAGACAACCTTTCTTATTGTTGTTGGTTTATTATTTAGCAATCTCGGTGTTATTGTCTGTCAACAACGAATCGAGTTTCGGACGTGTCTGTATGGGCTACGTATCCGTTTTGTATATCCGAGAAACAATAACAAACTACAAAAACTCAGAAACTGACAATTTCAAAAAATATTGAAATCGTACCTCCTTCGATGTACACACGGCGACACATCAAGCTGTATAAAACCAACATAAGCTGACGTCGCGTAGGTTGCATTACGTATAACGTCGCGCGGCCAGCTTATGTTGGTTTTGTATAGCTTGATGTGTCGCCGTGTGTACGTCAGATTCCGAGAATGAAAAGCAAAGTCATAGACGAAAAATTTCGCTCTTTATTAGCAAAGCAATTTCAATTTTCTTTGTATTGAAAAATGAAGTGACCCATTTAAATATTGTTCGTATATTCAAAATGGATACGAAGCCCATACAGCCAAGTCTGATACTTTATTCGTTTTTGACAGACAATAAATAAATAATAAATAACGCTCACAGGCACCTACTTTGTAATGATCCCAAGTTAGCCTTAGTCTTTTTGTTATGGGAACCATTCAACAATGGTACAAACATATAACATCCATGACCGAACCGGGACTCGAACCCAGGATCCTGATTTGACAGCCTGGCGTAGCAATCATTACACCGACCGGGTCGTCAATAACACCCCGATTGTTAATAACTTGTACTGTGTATTTTTATTATTCATATTAATTAATATATTTGCTCATACTTATTGGACCCCTCTCTGGTCAACGCCATCTATTGAGAAATAAGGAACTAACTTTTTTTTCTTCTGGAAAATCCCTCATTCAAGGCAAAAGCAAATCTGTATAGCCCATACAGCCGATGTAATGCCGTTGCCTTTTGTAAACTTTATCCTCTTATCTGAGCTAAGCGAAAAGTAGCGTAAGCGAACAATTCTCGTCTTGCGAAAAAAAGAAAAAAGTTGTGATTAGCTAGCTCGTACAAACTTCATACCAATTTGTATTCCATTCTGTTCATTCATTCAAATACATTCTCAAGTCAAGTTCTCATTCTCATTCGTTCATTCATTCATTGACTGTTTTTCGGGCGCTGAGAGAGCGTGAATTTTTGTTGGATAAAACTTTATCATTGAATTTTTATACGAAATTATTTAATTTAATACAGAGTACAACTTTTGTTACAAACTAAATAATCGTGTGGCTAGTGAAGTTATACAAACAACACAATTTAAGGGTGAGTTTCACAAATTATTTATTAACTGTTTTCTTCCAAGAATCACGACTGTTTTCGACAGTGGTTTTCGATGTTTTGAAAACACCAACTTTTTATTCGTTTACTAGAAAAAGAACTGTACAAAAACAATACACTGGTACTTGTTGTTGCTTTAAGTTAACTTATAAAGTAAGTGGGAGGGAAGTTCCCAAAATCTCTTAGTGAGCACACCAAGATAGTCTACAAAATTTTAGGCTATTGCTTTGTTTGTATCAAAATACCGGTCTGATAACTGACGTGTAGAATTCATTCAAGACATCCAACAAGCTTAATAATATCTTTGCATCTTAAAAATCTTATTTTTTTGACCAATCTTTTATCCAACTTATCATCAAACACGGGAGTTTGTCGGGAGGCTATGCAGGCACCGCCTAGGATGTACTATTCTAACGCATGCAAGATGCCAATAGCTTCCTCTCTACAGGAGTGAGATAAGGTTATGTGATTTTGCATGCATTAGAAGAGTACATCCTAGCCTAGCCAGAGTTCCGCCACACACATACATTGCAATCCGGAATTCCGAATCAGGATTTGACAGCTGCGCAATTCCGAACGCAATTGTTGGGGGGGCTTTGACTACTTATATAGTGACTAGTTACGCGTGTTATTCTACTAACAAACATTTCTGCCACTTTTTGCGGGGGGGTGGGGTAACATAAAATCTGCAACTTTGGATTTTATTCACCATATTAATTAGTTATAAGGGCTTGGTCAATGACCAAATAGCTACTGCGACATGGATAGATCTATTGTAGCTGTATTTATTCACCATAACTTAAGATTCTAATTTTGAACATTAAAAATCATGAAAAGTAGTCTCACGTGAACCCCAAACGTTCTTAGTTCGAAATTATTGTTTCACAATTATAGGCTGTCTCGTTTAGTAATAAGGTATAAAATTGAATGTAAATGCACATGTTTAATTGATCTTATACCGTGGCAGAGGGGAAATGCTACCGCAAGGCTAGTCCTTATAATAAATAGTCAAAGGGAGGGGTGAATCTATACGAAATCGTAATCCTGATTCAGGATTCCGGATTGCAATTCCGTATGTGTGTACCTTAAGCTGTACTACACCTTAGACATTTATCTGTTAATTCATACAAATGGATAAAAAAAACATTGCCCATGTCACGCAATGTATTCGTTTCACAACTAACGAATGAGTATGATCAAAGAACACATACAAATAGTATGATAGCTAAAATTATACACAAAGTAGGAGGAATATCACACTTCCCAAGGAAACGGAAATTATCCTTTTCTATTGTCTATACTATTATAAAACTGTAGCAGAAAGTTTGTCTGTACATTGAAGATATTAACAAAAAAAAAGTTACGATATGGTTTTTAGGTGTCCCTGATTACATTTCACCAATTTTTGGATTTTTTGTCTGTCTGTCTGTTTGTTTGTTTGTGTGTTTGTTTGGGTGTTTGTTTGTTTGAACGAGTATCACGCAAAACTACTGAACCGATTTTGGTGAAACTTTTTTGTTTGATAGCTTATGATCTGACTTAAAATCTGGTATATAATTTGTGCGGACAAAGTCGCGGGTTAACGCTCGTATCTTATAAAATTCAAATTTAAGAGTTTTGAGGTGAAACGGGATTGGGTGTTTTCCTTTAACCCTTCGTATGTGGGTAGGTACTCCAGACACAATAGAATATCTATTGTCTTTAAAAGAAGAGGTAATCATATGTGATACTGAGTGAGTGCAAGAGAGATGAATATGAATACACCATTGGCTACATTTTCTTCCACGCTTTCTGCCAAGCATGTGTGAGCTTAGAATTGGTGAGGAGAGTGTTTGTACCGTATATAGTACTCTCAGAGGAAGGATCTCTTTATTCTAAAGCATAGAGCCTGCATCATTTTGCGATTATAGTAAGTCTCTTTTGTCTTATGACGTACCTTTAACACTTTCGCTGCTAAGCTCAAAACAATGATACACGCGCAGTGCTATACAATTCAGACTCGCCGGGCGAGTTGTGCGCACTGGGGCCCATTTGTTGCTGACCTACGACGTAGGTCGTCAGCAGTTAAAGTGTGTAGTTGGCGACGGAACTATAGATATTTGTTTATGCGGATGTCCACTTTTTTTTGTGCTAGTGTGTGTGAAAAGTGACCGTAAACATTAGGGTATTTGTCACTTGGTCATCTTTTGTCCATACTACTTGACACCACAAACTCAAACGTCAAAAAAAGTGGACAGCTTTGCAATGGTATGGCTCCCTCTGTGCCTTTAGGTATAATCTCTTTGATGGTACTAGATAATCTTTCTTATACAGTGGTTGTACTATCCATGCTATGCTGCATATCACAGTAAGTGCATTTTCACCTCTTCTGTTAAATGCACATTGTCAGCAATTATTATAACACTTTATTGTACACACGGACATAATAATACACAAAGTTGAGAAAACATGTACAAAGGGCGAGCTTATCTCTGAAGAGATTTCTTGTTGGTGAAGAGCAATGTGGTTCTTAATTGGGTTCCTCTCCATTACTGGAGGTTGGCTTAACGAAACAGCTCTTTGAAGCTGGCAATGTCTGTCCACTCTTTCAGGTTCGCGAGCCATGACATTTGTGGCCTACCGATGCTTCTTTTGCCCTCTACTTTGCCCATTATTATAGTCTCGAGCAGTTGGTATCGCAAAACATTAAAAGGAGGAAATGTGGCGAAAGAGATATATGTTCCTAATGTGAGTGGAAGCTTCGGCAGAGGGCGCCCTCGTAGGATGTATGCTGGTCAAATCAGTTGCGTCCTACAAAAAGGGGAGGTGCAGAATACTTGAAACCGACGGGCATGTATGAAGAGATTTGTGCATGAGGCAAAAGAAGTATGTAAGGATCGTAGTACGTGGCGTGCCCTGGTCGCTGCCTACCCTACTGGGAAAGAGGCGTGACGTTATAGATAGATAGATCAATAGAAATAAATTTTAAAAATTTAATTACTCGGATGATATAATGAGTGCCAAAACAAAGGTGAATCTTGAATCCTGAATCCTCATGGGTGTTACAATAGTACCAGGTTTATAAGTCTCACCTATGTACCTGCACAGTAGACAAATTTTAAAATTCAATCCCTTGCCACCATTGGCTAATTTTTTTCGCGCCCTTTTTGTTGCTATCCGACTTTGCACCCTTTGTTTAGTAAATGACTTTGGGTTTTGACGGGGACTCGGGTCTGCTCTGGGAAAACGAGGATTCACAAAATGAATTATTTTCCTGGTCGTACTGTACATGTTTGTGTTGTATGGTTTCCATAATAAACAGCAGTATGACAACTATATCCAGTATAGTAATTTGATAGTAGTTTCCATTTCAAGATTTATTTTAGAGTTGACAACCTAGTTGGTGTAATGGTAACCATGTCCAATTGATAAACCAGAGGTCCTGGGTTTGAATCCTGCTTCGGTCATGGATGTTACATGTTGTTGCTCTCTGGTTTCCATAATAAACGGCTTTCTGTCTGGGATCAAAATAATGTATAATGTATGTGACCATGCATTATTTAGGTATTAATTAGTTCCAGCTCAAACCGTAAAATGACTGGGCTATCGGGCGTCATCGCATCTCTTCACCCCTCGCCCCCTTCGTCCCGCGGGTGGCAAGTTCGGTGTGTGGGATGTAAAACGAAACATCGAGCGGTACCGTTTCGCACCACATTGTATGGCTTGCTACTAAAGATAACAAAGATCAAATTGCATTGATAAGAACTTGCAGAGTTGTTATTGTTACTTGATGTTTTTCTTTGAAAAAATTAAATATAATATGATCCTAAGTCCTAATCTGTCATGATCATATTTCTAGTCAGAGAACTAGGGGAGACCGGGGCAAGATGAAGTTCGGGGCAGGACGGGAAGTAAGCTTGTTTGCATGAATAGTAATCGTGTACGGACCGGTGACGGCGCCATTTGCACGAACTGCACTCTCTGCAAGTGCGTCCGAGCAAAGCGAACACGTGGATTACAGCTATAACTCGTTTTTGCGTTGCTGAGCGAAAAATTTGATTTCGCAATAGTTTTTATGAGGTTTTTGGTTCTAAAACTGATGTGCAGACATGTAAGTACCTGAGTTACTATAATGTTTTAATCCTTAGCTTATTTTAGTAGTATAAAACTTTGAATTCAGGCTAGATTTTTTCGCCGGTAACGTTTGAGGTTAGAATTGCTTCAACTTATTTGAATACATGTGGATCGGGGCACAATGATCGGGGCATAATGGGATACTATCCTGAAGACTGAAAAAGATAAAAATCTAATTAAGAAAGTTGGAAAAAAAACGAAAAGAAGAGGATGATGACTTGATGACTGTGCTTGCATCTATTGTGGGTACTTATACTCAAAGTCAACCGAAGATTTGGTCATCTGCAGCGTGTGCCATGGTTGGGCACATAATTCATGTGCCGGAGTAGATGAGGAAGACGAAGAGGCACATATTTGTGCACGCTGTCTGCCCGATTAAAATGGGTACTCGTTTTGCCCGTAGCGTTTCCCATCTTACCCCGGTTATGGGACAAGACGGGAAATTGGCCGAGTTTACATTAACCAGTATTTGCCAAAAAAGTTCTGTGATTTTGCATGCCACAACGTTTGATGACGAGAAAGAGAAAGAGACAAATGTATAAGTGTTATTTTTTTTTGTTAAAGAATTTCATTAAAGAGTTTAATTTTCTTTGTATAACGAGTTTTGTCTTAGCTATCTCATCTTGCTCCGGTCTCCCCTACTTAGTTCGCTGTTTCTAGTATGTATACCTGTATAAGTACGGACCCTGGTCCGTCAGCATATGCTGAAGGTTTTTGAAGATGATGATCAGATCAGACCATCAAACTGAACAACTTTCTTTATTGGACCAACATCGAAATAGCGAAAAAAAAATTTGCTGTCATTTGAGTCGAAAAGGATTGCAGTTTTCTATGAAACAGCGGATTTTCCCTTGATCTGGTCTGATCATCATCATCACCATCTCAGCCGATGGACATTGAGGCCTCCCCCGCAAGGATCGCAATATCGACCGGTCCGCGCGGTCCTCATCCAACGGGTTCCCGCCGCCTTCACCAGGTCGTCGGTCCACCTTATGGGAGCCTACCCGCGCTTCACTTTCCGGTACGTGGTCGCACTCGAGAAATTTTCGGCCCCATCAGCCAGCGGTTCTGCGAGCAATGTGCCCCGCCCACTGCCACTTTAGTTTAGCAATTCTTTGGGCTATATCAGCTACTCTGGTTCTTCTGCGGATCTCTTCATTTCTTATTCGATCTCGTAGGGAAACTCTGCGCATAGCCCTCTCCATCATCCCCTTAAAAAACTCGTCAGTATATCAAGTTAGACTAGTACTGGCCCGCAGTTCGACCTCTCACGAGAAAACTGTATTTTTGTATCCCTATGAGTCGGAGTCCAGGACATACCTATACAGACAGGGTGTAAACACACTTTACTGCTTCAGACCATCAAACTGAACAACTTTTATTACGGGAGTAACATTGATATCGCGAAAAAAAATCCTCTTGTTCATACATTTTGGTCGATTTTTTTCGCGATTTCAAACTTGGTTCTTTAGTGAAAGTTGTTCAGGGGTGCGATTTTTTAATGTCACCGGTGAGCTTGAACGGTTTTTGTATCTCATACAAAAGCCTTCTCATACCCATGGGTTGGTAGTCAAATTCTAGTCACGTGTGACGGGGTTATTGAAATTAAAACTGTATCTTCCATAATTTGTTTATATTCAGTATTACAACAATTTCGCTGTCACATGTGTCGCCGAGTGCGTACGAAAACAGTCTGCCCTCGGGTCGGGCTAAGGGCCCGCCTGCTAGAATGCATCTTGAGATATTTAAAATACAATATACTTGTAACTATGTTACTATACGTACGTTAGTTATACAAAAATAGATGGATAGATGTGAGTAGGTATAATATTATAGACTTGTGGTGGTTGTGAATGAAGCGCTTGTTAAACACGCACCGGTGAGATTAAAAAATGCGAACTTTGGGAAGTCGGTGATACCGGCCATTTTACTCAGCCGGTGACTTTCAAAAATCGCACTCTTGGTCGAAAGCACACCCATAAGTTCGTAGTCACACTATATTCGTTTATTTTGGTTTTATCCTAAACATCAAATCATTCGCATTAAAATTTGAACTGTTACCTAAAGGTATCGTAGGTATCATGAATAAGTCTTACCGTAACATTATTATCGCGTTGTTTACGAAAATAAAAATATCAATTGCCTATGAGTCATTATCATGCCGTCCTAGTCTTGAAGAGAGAAAACAAAACAGATTATCAGAGAGAAATAAGGAGCAAATTACCTACGCGTCGTGGAAGAGCGAGACCGCAAATTAGCAAAAAACCGGTTGAGCAGACGGTTCGGTATAGTCGGCGCCACATATTTAACCGAGTCTGACGAAAATATAGAGTCGATGGTATAACGGAAAGAATAATTTGTAACACGTATTGAAATAAGGCACTAGTTGGCGTAGTAGTGAGCTTTGGTATTGGAGACGATCACCGGATTTAAGCAACGTCAGGTCAGTCAGTCTTTAGATGAGTGACTGTTTTAGTGGAATTTCAAATCAAGCGCTTTCCCAGGTGGTTGCAGAGAGGTCAATTTTATACAAAACTTTGACGCACAATACGCGTAGACGGTATTAATCTAAGTAACTTTGTATATAAAATAGTTAAGAAAATCTAGATGCCGCGTCACAAATAACATTTGCAATTTATAAAATAATAACGAAGATATAAAACTTTGATATTTTTCATACAAAATTTTAAAAGCTTTATATCTTCGTAATTATATTATAAATTGCAAATGGTATTTGTGACGCGGCAACTAGATTTTCTAAACTATTTTTCCATAAATAAAATATTACTTTTATTAATTCCGTCTACGCGTATTGTGCGTCAAACTTTTGTATGGACTGAAACCACCTTAAGTGTCAAAATCAGGTAAGTATCTTAATACCTACTACTTTCTGTGGTATAATCAGTGCACATACATTACGTACGTAACACGTAAAACAACAAGTTTGCCCGCTTGCTAGTGTAGTGGTTCTATGGAGAAGAATAGGTATGGTATATTGTTTAAGTTTTCCCAGAAGTTTGAACATGAATTTTTTTGCTCATATAGAACAAGAGCATGATACTCAAGGCAATTATACCTAGGTAAAAGCTCTGTAAAAGTATTGTAAGGTGACAAAACTTTTGATCTCAGTCAGTGCTTCGTATATAGATACTTATGAGGCTGATTGTACGTCGACAAGTGTCCATTCTGAAATCGACTTTGCGAGCGGACGCAGCTTAAGGCGTTTTTCCTATTTCTTTCTCTGTTATTAACATGGTTGCTAAAATAATAACGACTTTACCGACATCCTTTTAAAGATCCTTTTCGTTGTTGTTCGCCAAATCAATCGTTCAAGTTCAGCGATTATAATTCAGTGGAGTTGATAACGTAGTCCGTTTAACACGTCTGTTAAGAAGATTCCTTCAGATTTACAGAAATTCAGAAAAAATCTCTCTGGTAGGTAGGTACCTACTTGTTTTGTAGAAATCCAGTGAAATATTTTTTGTAACGGTCAGAAACATAACTAATCAGGAAAATGTGTATTGTGGATTCATTTTTAGAATATGTTTTTAAGATTTCAGGATAGAATGATAGTGTCATGTTTTAGTATTTTGCGAAATATTCTTATCAAAACGTTATACCGGAGTTTTGTCCAATTTGACACTAGGTACACTTTATTTATTGTATGTTATGTTGTTTATCTATGTTCCTACAAAACCTATCTATCGGCTTATCCATTTCTATGGGAAAGTCAGGTTCTTTGCCTATAGTAATTTCTTTAATTTCGAATAGTTTTCTTACAAAATAAAGGGTTAGGGTGTCGCAAAGAGGGTCCACTTAGAAAATTTTATATGGAGCTGGGATTTTGATTAAAATTGTATAAACCATCGACTTAGTCGAATTTTCGAGTGAAATTAGAATGGGGGCTGGACTTCAAATTTTCAAAATTTAACTTTTTTTTTATTTTTGCGGAACGGTGGGTTTCCTAATTTTGTATGGGACCCTCTTTGCGACACCCCAACCGGACTTTAAGGGTGAGTAACCTAGAATTAAAAAAATTAAATGATATTAATTCTTCTTCTTATCATGTGGGCAGAGCCCTGGTGTCAGAGTTTTTTCAGACCGCCTTACGGCCTCTGACGTGGTTTTTATGATATCTATAAACATAACGAATCTAAAGCTCTTCTTTCAATGAGCACGGCCTTACATTTTTTTTTCCGAAATATTTAATTTAAATGCAAAAGCATACCCTTGGTTGACAAATAGGAAGACTTAGATAGACGGTCTGAATAACTCAGGAATAAAAAGGACCTTATCTAGTTACTATGCTTAAAAATAAAACTATTGTGCACTTGACACTGACACGTTACAAACCTTAGTCAGCATTAAGTGTATAGTTAACAATTTTAAACCTTAAAGTGAAAACATTAGAATTATATTCGACTAGCTGGATAACAGTACCTAGGTACTTGTCGTGCTTTGCTACAATGATATTATATCCATTCATGTAATCTTCATACCTTTTAACTTAGAAAAATCCTATCTTGATTTTTCTACAAGCATCTTTAGGGTTTTAGGACTTTATTGAATGACAGATTGACAGAATCTCATCTATTCTTAGAACGGCTTTAGTAATGCCCAAGATATAATTTCTAATATGCCAGAAACGGAATATCTTTCTAATCTTATATTATTACGAGCGTTAACCCGCGACTTTGTCCGCACAAATTATATACCAGATTTTAAGTCAGATAATATAATAAGCTATCAAACAAAAAAGTTTCATCAAAATCAGTTCAGTAGTTTTTGCGTGATGCTCGTTCAAACAAACAAACAAACACACAAAACAACAACGGACACAAAAAATCCAAAAATTGGTGATGTGGAATCAGGGATACCTAAAAACCATATCGTAACTCTTTTTTTGTTAATATCTTCAATGTACAGACAAACTTCCTGTTACAGTTTTATAATAGTTTAGATGGAATGAACAATAGAACCAAACAAACAAAAATAAAAAAATACATATTTTTCGAAGTTTGTACTCTTGGACTGGACTGGACAAATCCAGTGCCGTTTGAAAACTATTTTCGAAGGAACTTGTTGACTTTCTAGCTCAGTCATTTTACGGAGTTTTGTTAGGCGGGGTAGGGAGTAAGTAATTATTAATTGGACTTTTAAACTGTAACCGGCACCATTTAGTGACAAAAAAATCTTAAAGATATTAAAATAAAAATCGCTACGCAACATAGAAATCAAAATTGTGTTTCCCAGAATGCTTTTTAATTAATAATATTAATATCAATGCACTCATTTGACTTAGATTTAACAATATAAATAATATTTTTGCAATAAAATAGGCATTGAAATTAAAAAAAATGAGGTATTTATTAGAAAATACGAATGGATTTTTCAAAACCTTCTAAGTGGCCAAAAATATTTACACCATGTTTGAAGTACGTAATAATGGCAAAGCCTTAAATATGTGAAAAAAAAATTTACCATCAGGTAAGGTTTTTTTAGAACGAGATAATAGCAAAATTTAAAAATTGAAACTGTTGCTGACGTGATTTTTTTTTTATTTTTGTACATTTACAGGTGTAAATTGGCTCTTTAATATTATACCGAAAAAAAAATATCAATTACGAGCGTTAACCCGCGACTTCGTCCGCACAAATTATATACCAGATTTTAAGTCAGATCATAAGCTATCAAACAAAAAACTTTCATCAAAATCGGTTCAGTAGTTTTTGCGTGATACTCGTTCAAACAAACAAACAAACAAACAAACACACAAACAAACAGACAGACAAAAAATCCAAAAATTGGTGAAATGGAATCAGGGACACCTAAAAACCATATCGTAACTTTTTTTTTGTTAATATCTTCTATATACAGACAAACTTCCTGTTACAGTTTTATAATAGTATAGATTAATTAGTCCCGGCTCAAACCGTAAAATGACAAAGCATTTTTGACATTTTTTCGCATTCTTCCTAATTTTCCAGTTCGGAATACTTTAACACATTTAGTCATAAGTGTCTTTACTTTTACTTTTAATATAAATTTTAATAATATGTTTTTTTAATTTGGGTTATTTTTTTTATTTTTTTTTGGTAATTTTTATTTTTATTTTAAACATATATGTAAGGTTCTGAAATAAATAAAGAAATAAATAATAATAATAATTTTCTTTGGAAGACCAACAGCTGTTGACATGATACAATTTTGGATAGCTAACAGAAAGTCAATAAGATTAATATTCTATTTTTAGTGAATTTATGTTACTCTTTTCACTTCGCATTTCGAACGGCGGCAGTGGATCCATTGTACCAATCTAAACTGCCCTTAGTGCTGGAGATGTCGTGATGAGTCAGTGAGTACCTACTCGTATTAGTATATAGAATTGTAATTTTAATTGTTTTTCTTTCGCAGGTTGGAAAAAAATTTACAATGTTTAAGCAAGAGAATTATGTTTTAACCGATAGCGAGTTGTCTTTTGAAATGTGAGTATTGCTTATTCTTTTATTATACTCACGACTGTGTTCTCTTTTTGGGTGGTCAGACACATAGAAGTAACCTTTTTAAAGGATTCAATTAAATAAAATGGTAACCACTTAACATTTAGTATATTTGTGCTTTTGTAAATAAAGGATACTGAGCAAAAATGTATGGCCACTGGTCCAAGAGCCCCCCGCTAAGGCACAGGTAGTCATAGTTAGACGATACCCTAAAGTACGCACGGCGACACATCAAGCTATACAAAACCAACATAAGCTGGCCGCGCGTCGTTATACGTTACTTGACCTACGCGCGGCCAGCTTATGTTGGTTTTGTATAGCTTGATGTGTCGCCGTGTGTACATGGTGTACAACGGGCATCAAAATATTTTCGAGAGAAAAGATGATACAGGGTATTTTATTTTTTAGTAGTCGTTTTAGGAAGAAATCATTTTGACATTATAACCCGAAAGGTGTCATCTCTTTTGAGGTGATCAGACACTTAGCTACAACTACTAAAAGTGCAACTATTAAGCGTGCAACAATAAGAAGGCTCACGTGTACTATAATGGCAATTTCAGGATGGAATAACGATTTCCTCGTTTTGAGTTTACAATATAGTAAGGTTTAAAGATTCTTTTGCGTTAATAATAACAAACAAGAATACTATCCATATGAAACAAGTACTTCAAGTAGCAAAGAAAAACCGCTAAACAAACATCTTTTTTTCTCTCGAAAAGATATTGGTGGCACATATAAAAAAATCTATATTAAACCCCCTTTCAAACGTAGTATGCCACTTAGGTGGGGTTCTTGGACCACTCCTGCCCACTGTCCTAATCGCAGAGGCTATTATTGTATAATAGTTTAAATCTAAATATTGTGAATGTAGGCTCTTTTGTCACCATTTTAGCCGCCCCTACGTCGGGAGAGGCTAAAATGGTGTACCTTTTTATTTATAGTACTAGTCTTTAATATGTGTGTTTGTTTGTATATTCGTTAGGTAGTGTTAGGTTTTTATTTCATTGTAAAATTGTTTCATTTTGTAGAGTCTTAAGGGTTAAGGCACGATGGGGCTGACGTAACCTCAGGGTTAAAAGCTCCAAAAAAAACCAAAAGAATAAAAAAAAAAAAATTTCAAGAAGCGAAATGTATCCTTAAGGTCGTTGCAGAGGGGTCAATTTTAATACAAAACTTTGACGCACAATACGCGTAGACGGTATTAATATAAGTAACTTTGTATATATGGAAAAATAGTTTAGAAAATATAGATGCCGCGTCACAAATAACATTTGCAATTTATAAAATAATTACGAAGATATAAACCCAAGTAACAATTAGGTCGTATAGTCAGACATTAGACGCATAAAGCACCACTATATGACGAAGTTACCGTAATATAACTTTTATAAGTCAAAATAGTCATATAAATGGGGGCCTAATACGACCAAATTGTTTGCTGGGAAGCTTTGAAATTTTTCATACAAAATTTTACAAGCTTTATATCTTCGTAATTATATTATAAATTGCAAATGTTATTTGTGACGCGGCAACTAGATTTTCTAAACAATTTTTCCATATATAAAATATTACTTTTATTAATTCCGTTTACGCGTATTGTGCGTCAAACTTTTGTATCGACTGAAACCACCAAGCAAAAAAAATTACACCTTAAAAAATGCTAAATTAGAAAGAAAGAAACCTTATCCCTTAATCGTCATCTTTTTATCAGTTAAACGCTTACTTCAGCAATAATAACTAAAACAAATTCAAAATGTGGTGTTAACTGATTATTAAGATGACGAAATATTGCGAAATCCAAGGTAAGTAGGTCACAGGATGTCAATGACATTGGCCCAATCATTGGTCTGGTTAGCGACCCTTTATCACACCACGTGCGACTGAATTCCAATTTAAGAGGATATGTGAAAAAAATAGGATTCTTCAAAGCATCATATATCTTGAAGTACTAACAGTAGGAGTATGATTTGCGGTATGTGTAAATTGGACATATAATTGAAGTTTTGATTAGAGCCAAAACACGATTAAGACACATTTTCTCGATAGAAAAACAAGCCAAAGTAGCCTCCGTCTTTATCGATAAACGCTTGGAACTGCTAAACGGTGAATAATAGAAACACGAGACTTTATTTAAAAAAAAGAGATTGATATTTTATAAAGTTTGATTAGAGCATAAATAGTACAATCACGATTAAACAAAGTTTGTTTTACGCTTGCGTCATTTCAGGCGAAAGGGCCTATGTCGAAAAATAATTGAAGCGAAATGGGCGTGTGATAGCTTATATTACTGCCTGATGCGAGAGAAAGAGATAGGGCGGCGCACGCGCCTCAAACGACGCAAGCGTAAAACAAACTTTATTTAATTGTGATTGTACTATGTAAGTTCAATTCGGCTCTAATCAATCTTTATAAAATGTCAATCTTTTTTTTTTAAATCAAGTCTCGTGTTTCTATTATTCACCGTTTAGCAGTTCCAAGCGTTTATCGAAAAAGACGGAGGCTACTTTGGCTTGTGTTTCTATCGAGAAAATGTGTCTTAATCGTGTTTTGGCTCTAATCAAAACTTCAATTATATGTTCAATTTACACATATCCGCAAATCATACTCCTACTGTAAGTACTTCATGACATATGACGCTTTGAAGAATACATTTTTTTTCACATAATATCCTCTTAACTAATAATACAATGGTTTCGTCCACAGCGGCGGCGTGACAGGCAGCTCGCCAGATTTTGACCTAAACAACATAAATGGCATCATTCTGGACCCGATGCTGTTCTCTAATCTGTCGCCCAACCAACAGGACGAAACTATGGATGTGGCATCTAAGAATGAGCCTGAATTCCAAGTACTGGAATACCAGCCGGTAAGAAATAAATCTCATAGTGGCTTCGTATTTTAAGGCAAAGACCATAGTGTAATAAAAACTACTAATGGTGAAATTCAGCGGTCGCCGTGGGTCTGTGCTCGCGCGGTGTCCGGGGGACAGAGCATCACAGAACATTATAAGAGGGGTTAGAAATGCAAAGTAGCGCTTTTGCCTTGGAGATGGCGGCTGTCGCCACTTGTCTTCCCGCTCGCGGTGCTACAACTACTTATCTCGCTCGCACCACGCCGCGCGCCTTACGGTGTTATGCAAATTGCATAACCGTGTGGCACCCGTTCCACCCATACTTTGCACTTCTAACCCCTCTTATGATGTGTTGTGCAGGGCAGCAGGGCATAGACATTGAATTCAGACAGGACAAAATCGGTACCGGAACAAGCTCCTCCCGTCGTGTCTCGGTGTCGTCGGCTTGAGGAAAAAACGGAACCCTTATAGGATCACTTTGTTGTCCGTTTGTCTGTCTGTTTATCTAGCTGTCCGTCTGTCAAGATCCCGTCAGTAAAAAATGCAAGCTTCTAAGTCAAGGCAATCAAAAGATACAGCTATTTATGACACATGTTTTGATACTTGCTAGCTCACTTATCAAATCAAAACCTATAGGGTATTTCCCGTTGAATCATGAAATTTGGCAAAAGCCAGGCGCGAACCCGATTTTCACTTGGCCCGGATTTTTTTTTAATAAAAACTCTTTAGAATCCCAAGGACTTATAATTATGGACGTGTACTGATAATGACTTATATGACATAAAAGGATGTCCTGAAGCGTCAGCTGGCAGCAAGCGGAACATCCTCACACTCCTGGGAGTATCGTGCCCAGAAAGGAACCTGAGTGGCAAAAAGCTGTCAGAGAAGGGACTGAGCACTTCGAAACTAGGCTGGCAGCCCTTCGATGCCAAAAGCCAAGACCGCAAGACTGGTCCCAAACCAACATATAACTACACGTGCAATTCAACTGATCAACTATATTGTGCTGCGTCTAACAGATTATTGAAGATGAAACTCTGATTCTCCAGCCACATCCGAGCTTACGCCAGAAACCAAAAAGGGTCGCTGTCGACGGATACGTCCTAGACTTAGATCGTTTAACTAGGGACCTGCCTTGCTTTAGCTTTCCTGCCAAGTTACAAGATCAATTGATCATGTGCATTTACATACAATTGTATACCTTATCACTTAACGAGACAGCCTATAATTGCGGAACAATAATTTCAAACTAGTCTCATTTGGGGTTCACACGAGACTATTTTTAACAATTTAAATTAGAATCGAAAGTAATGGTCGTCTCGGAAATAAAATAAAAGTTTGTTAATCGAATTATACTCGTAACTCGTCCATAGTTAAATAGTCTAAGGTCGTAGGGACAACATAATAATATTATTATGGATTCGTAATACTTTATTTTGTATTTGTCAGGCATCGCCGCGCGGGCCGCCTGAAAGGGTAGTGTTTCCTGGAGCCTTGGACTTCCAAGTGGAGATCAACGCGTCCGATACACACAAGCGGAAGTATTTGGTGAGTTTTAGCAATATTTTCTTAATATTTCTTACTACGTACGTACTTACACAGTATTTATAATCTAAGGCCTGCGTTGTTCCTTCTAAAATTATGTTTCTACCAGTAGAATTTACAACTTTCCGTTAGCTATCTTGATTCGTAATACATTGACAGCTGATGGTCTTTCCAAGAACCATCATCATTATGCGTTCCACTGCAGGGCACACCACTACCCGCCTCAGGGAGGGGAGGGTGTATGGGCGGTAGTCCACCACGCGTGCCCAATGCAGATTGGTAGAATTTACATACACATCGGAATTTCTTCTTCAGCGTACGCAGGTTTCCTCAAACTGTTTTCTTTCACCGCTTGAGAGCAGTCGAGTATTGCGTACATAAGTTAGAAACCTCATTGGTGCATGGCATGTCGTCCGTGCGGATTCGAACCCGGACCCATATTATAGTGTCCATACCTCTCCGCAACGCGCAACCTACGCTATTATATTCCAAAGAATACTAACATGAAATCAATGTTGAAGTGACATTAATCTGCGAGAAACTTGAAAAGACGCTAATCTTAAAAAGTGTTATTGCTATGTAAGTGTAGTCGCCGAATATCTACCCAAAAATATAGAAACACAATATGTAGGTAGTAGAACAATTGATACGAAAAGAAGAAGTGTAGTTAAGCCATACCTAACCTAAAGAATTGCTTCGCGACCTCTACTGTGAATATTGTCGGTGTACAAATAAAAAAGTATGTAGAAAAAAAAAGAATTATTAGCCCTGGAATAAAATGTTATACCAAGAATAAACTAATAATAAGCAAAATGTCTACTAATAAACCCGGAATAACTTAAACCTAGTATAACGTCGGCGTAACTGTTCTGTATCATAGACACATTTCTGTTTTTTCCTTATGGTTATTAACAGCCTATTAGTGCTTGCTTGGGATCATTACAATGTATGTGCATGTGAGCGTTATTTATTTTATCTGTAAACCGCGACGTTGCCACCAACGTTACGAGTTTATAAGTAAGAAATTATGATCTCCTTATTCTTAGCTTATTCTAATCATAACTATTCCTACTACCTATAAAGTAAGTTTTTTATTCGTACCACAGAATATTTTGAACTTTATGTTTAAATAAAGAATAATGTTTTCTTATTGCTATAAATAATGGAACAGAAACGTGTTCGCTCACTCAAGGCCTCATAAAAAGGCTGAAAATCGCTCAAAGGGCAAGGGAGACGGCAATACTCGGAGTTTCCCTGCGAGATCGAATCAGAAATTAAGAGATCCATAGAAGAACCAGAGTAGCTGACATAGCCCAAAGAATAGTTAAACTAAGGTGGCAATTTGCGGGACGCATTGCTCGCAGAACCGATGGCCGATGAGGCGTAAGAGTTCTCGAGTGGAAACCGCGTACCAGAAAGCGTTGCGTGGGTATGCCCCCACAAGGTGGACCGACGACCTGATGAAGGCGACGGGAACCCGTTGAATGAGGGCAGCACAGGCCCGGTCGTTGTGGCGATCCTTGGGGGAGGCCTATGTCCAGCAGTGGACGTCCATCTCGGCTGAGATGATGATGACATAATATGTTTTTTGCCACCAGTACTCAAACCAACTAAACCGCATCTATGTGGACATGTCGTGCAACTTCTCCGTGCAATTCCGCTGGAACACTGCGACCGCGCCGCTGCCCATGTACGTGCGCGCCACCGTCGTGTTCTCAGACGACTCATACGCGGAGAAGAGAGTCGAGAGATGCACCCAGCATACCTACGAGACTGGCAATAATGGTCAGTTACTTATCCAGTATCTTCTTATCGTGTGGGCATCCTGTATAGTCATTGTCTAATCTATACTATTATTAAACTGTAAATGTTTGTTTGTTTGTAACAGCATCACGCAAAAACTACATTTCAAGCATGGAGTAAATATTTTTGTCTACTTGGAAAGCTTCGAAAAATACATTAGTATTTTCTAATAAATAACTCTTTTTTTTTAAATGTCGATGGCTGTTGTTGCTCAAGAGTCATTTATACTGTTGAATCTAATTAAAATAAGTGCATTGGTATTAATATTATTAAGTTAAAAGCCTTCTGGGAGATACAATTTTGATTTTCTATGTTGCGTAGCGAATTTTTTTTAAATATGTTTTCAGATAACTAGTCTTTCTGTCACTAAATCAGATATTCATTTTGTCACTAAATGGTGCCGGTTGCAGTTTAAAAGTCCAATTCATAATTACTTCTCACCCCTTCCTAACAAAATTCCGTAAAATGACTGGGTTATATGATAGAATTCCTCCATCCAATGGTCTGTAAGATTTCCCTTGTTACAGATCTCAGTCAAACTATAGTGAAGAATGTTCTTCACTCAGCCCGTGAAATGAAGACCCACGGCGTCTACTACACAGGCAACCCTGACCTGGCCGACACCTGGTACTCGGTCCTGGTAGAGTTCCCCACCATGAGCGCTGGACCCTTCACCCATGCCTACAAGTTCGTGTGCAAGAATTCCTGCTCTAACGGCATCAATCGCAGAGCTATTGACATCATTTTTAACTTAGAAGATCAAACGTAAGTTAAAAAAGACGGTTAAGTGTGAGTCGGACTGCTCTGCACATGCGCACTTTGTGCAAACTGTCCGTGACGTTGACGACGCTGTAGGGTTGAAAGCCGCGCTTTGTATTTAAGAGGCTATGTGAAAAAAATTGGATTCTTCAAAGCGTCATATATCATGAAGTACTAACAGTATCCTCTTAGCCCAATCCCTAATCCTTCCTATTATCGACTACGCGGATGTCTGTTGTCTTGATGCCACCGAGGAGTTAAATAACAAGTTGGAAAGACTACAGAACTTGGGCATACGTTTTGTTTTCGGTCTGCGAAAATTTTACCATGTGTCCGAGTTTCGGGCCCAGCTGAAATGGCTCCCCGTACGCGATCGTAGGAATGTTCACATCCTTTGTCTTCTGTACAACATCCTACACAATCCTTCCTATCCTAACTATCTCCGTGAACGTTTCTCCTTCTCCCGCCCTTCTGACAAACCTTGCCGATCCCACATCCGTACCCAACTTAGTATCCCATCCCACTCCACCGACTTCTACTCCTACTCCTTCACCATCCATGCTGCTCGGTTGTGGAACTCACTCCCCGCCGACATTCGCGACTCCAAGACTATAGCTGTATTTAAAAAGAAAACGAAAGAGCACTACCTTTCTCTATCTTAAGTGATATTCATATATATAATTATATACATATATTAATATATATTGTATGTTGTAGGTGTATATTACATTTATTTATTTATTTATACTGTTTGTTTGTACACAATAAGTTTGCCTTGTAATTGTTAACTGTCTCTTCTACGGGTCTGCTGGAAGAAATCTCTTCAGAGATAAGCTCGCCCTTTCTACATGTTTTCTCAACTTTGTGTATTATTATGTCCGTGTGTACAATAAAGTGTTATAATAATAATAATAATAGTATGATTAGAGGATATGTATAAATTGAACATATAATTGAAGTTTTGACAAGAGCCAAAACACGATTATGACACATTTTCTCGATAGAAAAACAAGCCAAAGTTCGATTTTATTTATAAACGCTTGTAAATGCTAAACGGTGAATAATAGAAACACGAGACTTGATTTAAAAAAAGAGATTGATATTTTACAAGTTTTTATTAGAGCAGAATTGAACTTACATAAATAGTACGATCAGGTTTCAGGCGCGCGTGCCGCCCCATCTCTTTCTCTCGCATCGGGCAGTAATATAAGCTATCACACGCCCATTTCGCTTCAATTATTTGTCGACATATGCCCTTAATGTCATCTACATTTCTATACTTTTTACTGTTCGTTCTGCTATTAATTACAAATAGGATTTGAGCTAAAGAATTACTGAAAATGTAAATTTAGCGTTATTTTTAACCGTTTTTTTCCTACGAAATGTATGGGAAAAGTTTGTTTATTTCTGACTTTTCTAGTACTCTAACCTCAGTTGGTCCAGTAGAGTTTATTGATCCTTATAAGAAAGTGGATCGATTGGCATAAAGAAAAAGTTTTTGTGTAAATTGTAAATTTTCATGCTGGTTTTTTTTTTAAATCTGTTAAATACAGTTCAAATTGTATTAAAAAATTAAGGCAGTAGCTACAACGGTTAAGGTGGTTGCAGAGGGGTAAATTTTATTCATAACTTTGACGCACAATACGCATAGACGGAATTAATGAAAGTATTATTTTACATATGGAAAACTATTTAAAAAAAATCTAAATGTAGCGTAACAAATAACATTTGCAATTTATAATATAATTACGAAGATATAAAGCTTTCCAATTTTTCGTACAAAATTTTAAAAGCTTTATATCTTCGTAATTATATTATAAATTGCAAATGCTATTTTTGACACGGCATCTAGATTTTCTAAACTATTTTTCCATATATAAAATATTACTTTTATTAATTCCTTCTACGCGTATTGTGCGTCATACTTTTGTATGGACTGAAACCACCTTAAGGTACCTGCCCTTACTGCCTCGTCTCAAAAATCCACCCTGTATACTATTACCTTTCTGTGGTCATAGGCCATATTTCTAAATGTTGACTTATAACCAATTTCCAACTTGATCAATGCGTGCATTTATTAATTCTATTGTTATTTATTACAGTGGGTACGTGCATGGTCGTCAAATGGTAGGCGCGCGAGTGTGTGCTTGCCCCCGTAGAGATATGCTAAGGGATGAGCGTGATTTCAAGGTGGGCACCAAGCGCGCTCTCCCCAGAACGGACTCCATCAAAATAGACAAATCTAAGAAGATCAAGATTGAAACTACGGGGAAGAGCGACGACCTGGTAACTTTGCCACCGGTAAGATTTAATTATACAGGGTGAAATTGATATCATTAGATCTTGAAATTGATAGATTTGATCTAAATAATCAGCTGTTCCATACTAAACTGCAATGCCTACTTGACTCAAATGTATGCAACAGCAGATTTTTTTTTGCTCCTATCGGTTTGCTCTCTAAACAGATCATAGCTATAATATAATACGTCCACAATCCACAGCTTTGAGTCGACTTTGTTCTCTAAACAAATCATAGCTATAATATAATGCGTCCACAATCCACAGCTTTGAGTCGACTTTGTTCTCTAAACATATCATAGCTATAATATAATACGTCCACAATCCATAGCTTTGAGTCGACTTTGTTCTTTAAACAATTGATAACTAGAATATAATACGTTCACAATCCACAGCTTTGAGTCGACTTTGTTCTCTAAACATATCATAGCTGTAATATAATACGTCCACAATCCACAGCTTTGAGTCGACTTTGTTCTCTAAAGATATCGTAGCTGTAATATAATAAATACGTCCACAATCTACAGCTTTGAGTCGACTTTGTTCTCTAAACATATCATAGCTGTAATATAATACGTCCACAATCCACAGCTTTGAGTCGACTTTGTTCTCTAAACAATTGATAACTAGAATATAATACGTTCACAATCCACAGCTTTGAGTCGACTTCGTTGTCTAAACAAATCATAGCTATAATATAATACGTCCACATCTTTTAGTCAACCTTGTCATCTAAACAATTCATAGCTAGAAAATAATACGTCCACAGATTCAAATAGTAGGTGTGCGAGCAGTCTTAACCGGCCTCGAAGTAATGCTCAGCATGATGGAGCAAGGCGCCGCTCTAAAGAAGAACGACCCTCAAGCCGTAGAGAAGTACAACAAGAGTATTTCTAGCCTTAGGAGTAAGATAGACGAATTAAAAGGCACTAAGCGTCAATAAATTAGATATTATTTTAGTATAGTTGGAACTAAACTGACAAGGCGCTGTTAAGACTTAAGTCATAGTGTATACTTAGATTTCACTTCATTTTCGTTCCTATGCAATACAGTTTTCGAGCGGTATCCACGTGATTGTAATTGCCTACACTCGCTACAGTCATAGAAGCGCATCTGAGACTACTAAAAACCCAATCGAATATCAGTGGAGCGCGCGCGTGTTGTGTGCAATTCGAATGGGTGTTATGTACTATTACTACTGCTTGAAGTGTCGCTTGAATCCTACCGGCTGCGCCAATTCAGAACTTTGGCCAGATTCCGCCGTGCTTAAGAAGTAGATATTATTTAATGTCATGACAAGTGTTTAAAAAGGACGACTAATGGTAGCAAGATTGTCTTTTTTAAAAGTTGATGTTACTAAACAAATATCCAACCTCGTGATTATTAGTGCCTTTTCTACGATCTACCTCATTATGAGATTATTAATTGTTAACACGGACACGGTTGTGTAACTCGGATGTAAAGAGACTAATAGTACTAAAATTTTGTATTACTAGGCCATACAATTTTGATTAACATGAACTGCGTCATCTTAGAAAAATTGTGTCTAATCATCCTGGACTTGCTAAAATTTATGAAAAGTTAGAAAAAACTAAGCTCGCTAGAACTTAGATGTGTGTGTAACAATAATTTGCGATCAGGACTGTTATCTTGAAAGGCACACATTCACACAAACTCTATCGAATTTATGTATTATTCGTATACTAATTTAGAACGTGTGACTTTCGAAAATAGCAGTCTAGTGATTAGCGGGGACATAGAATAATGCGTCTGGTGCTACCTTTTTTTTACCACAACAACTTTTGCTTGTGACACTTTACTCTGTGACTTCACAGTCAGGGGCGTCTGCTAGTCAGCTAACAGAAGCCGGCAGTCAGATAAAAGTTCATCCTTAAGGTCAAAGGATATATGGCTCAATTTCTTTGACCTAATTGATTTTTTAACTATTTTTGTAACTAGTACGTAAGGAATAATTATGAGGACGTAAGATAAGTTTTTGATAATATTCTGATTCCAGTTGATTTATTTTATATTTTGTATTATGTGAGTATTTTCGTATTGTGTTTTTTTATGTTCAATAGGTCGATTGGAGTCTCATGAAAATAAATGTTGAAGACTTTTTGTTCTGTTTTGTACCCGTGGGGACAACCTAATGTCGTTTAGGCCATGTTTTTCCATACTACAGGGTATCTTTCAGAAATGTCAGTGCAATAATCATAATCATTAAATATAGTCAATAATATAGTAATTATCATAATAGTTTAGAGAAGACATACTAAACAGGATTCGCGGAAGAATCAAAGTAACCAACATAGAAAAATAAATAAATAAAGTAGATTATACTAAGTGTGGCAATGGGCGGGGTCATTGCTCGCAGAACCTATGGCCGATGGGGCAGAAGAGTTCTCGAGTTGCGACCGCGTACCGGCAAACGCAGCGTGTGTAGGTGGGTATACGTGTAAGGTGGACTTGACGACCGACCCAGTGAAAGCGGCGGGATCCCGTTTGATAAGGGCATCGTGAGCCTAGGGAGAGGCCTATGTCCAGCAGTGGATGTCTTGAGATGACGGACGGTTGAGATGGTGGTGCTGAATTTAAAAAAAATTATTAATATTGTTGTTTATCTTCATGAGATTCCCTTCGTCCTATCTACTTGCAAAGTTACAATCAGCTGTAGTGTCATTTTGGTGCTGAAACGCAATAAATGTTTTTTATTTTTTAATTGTTTTTTACAGATTTGTAACTTTGTGAAGAAATGTGACTTTTTTATGTGAAAATTTAATATAAAATTGTGTCCTTTAGTATTTTACTCCTACAAAATGTTTTTTATAGAATTAGTTTGCAACTATTTTTCTAAAGTAAACTTTTAACATTATTTTTGTTAGATATTCTTGTGGTTTATGTAGAGCATTCACTCTTCATACAAATGAAGTGGTCAAAATTAAACCTTTCCATTTGTTAACACATTTGTGGGAGCTTTCTCTAATGTATGAGAATAATTATGACAAAATGACAAGATTTCAATTATGTTTCTATCTATACTGATTGAAAATTACAGAAGAATTTTACTTGCCGAATATTTACCACCAAAAAGTACATACATTAAAATAAAAAGTACCAGTACTGTACGCGCCATGATTATCTTCAAAAATAATTCGTGAATTATATACAATCTATTTGAAATAGTACATTTTAATGTGTTCGTCACTAAGGACTATATCTTTTTAACCACTGTAGGGTCTTTCTTTAATTAGCTGACCGTTTTTTACATGTGAAGTTTGCAAGTAATGAAGAAAAATCATTTCTTAGTGCACCAAGTTTCATGTTTCTATCTTCAGTGGTTTAGGCTGCGTTGTTTGTCAATCAGTCGGCCACGGAAGTGTTTTTTAAGTACCTACTGTATAAAAATTGGCAGCTTTTGCAGAAGGGCCCTGTATAAAATTATTCCAGCGTAAATGTTGATGCGTGTACACACGGCGACACATCAAGCTATACAAAACCATGATAAGCTGGCCGCGCGACGTTATACGTTTCTCGACCTACGCGCGGCCAGCTTATTTTGGTTTTGTATAGCTTGATGTGTCGCCATGACATGATATTCAAGAACTGAAACTGTTTTTATTTTTATTTTATGTATATGATTCTTTATAATTTTATTTGGCAACAATTGGTTACGAATTCGTGCGTTATGATTTTTGGTGTCTTCCAATTAAAATTTAAAAGAGATAAATTGTAACAAACCAAATAATTATGTGCCTGTTACTTATGTATCATTCCCGCCTTTATGATTAATTATAAGTTTGTTTGCCATTATGGCCAATAAATTCATTAAAAAGTTCATGTTTTATCTTTTCGTTAAAATAATCCTTACCTGATGCAGTATCCTTTTCCTATTGAGAAAAACCAAAACGGAAAAGTTTAATTCAATATTTCGTGTCATGTTGAAGAATAAAGCCGGCCTCACTATTTTTATCAGGTGGACCACGGGTAATAATGTCTGCCCATGGTCCAGCAGGTGAACCAAATTGAGTGTACCAAGGGAAATACCTGGAATTTTCCTATGGGAATTTCTTAGTTTGCGGGGTCTAGTTGTAGTTCTAGTAACATGTATGTTAGAATTTATCTCTCTTAATGTGCGGCCGGCTTGAAAAGAGCAGATTGCAATGGTTTACGGTTTGGAGCGTGCCACCATTGATCTCATATACAGAATGAAATTGATACCATTAGCTTCCTTTTAAAATAAGAGTCTACCCATCGAACTGAACAACTTTTACTATGGGAGCAAACCGAACAGAGCAAAAAAAAAATCTGCCTATGGAACAGCTGATTTTTATTTGCCCCGATCGGTTTGCTCCCATAGTAAAAGTTGTCCAGTTTGATGGGTACAGTCTTAGTTTAAAATGATGCTAATGATATCAATTTAACCCTGTAGTTCTTTAGAAATAGAGTTGAAAATAGCGTGCGAGAGATCCCGGTCCCTGTGACGTGTTCGCATTATTTCTTGCACGCTATTTTCAAATCTATTTCAATAGTCATTGAGTTGATTATCAATGTTGATTAATGAAAACTGCTCGAACAGTTCTCCGCTAGGTGTCCGCTGACCCTAACGCACCTTCAAAAGCAAGGAGATGGTCTAGATGAAATGCCGCAAACAATTGGTCACCCATCCAAAGATTGACCAGACCTGGCGTTGCTTAACTTCAGTGATCATTTCTAATACTGAAGCTCCACTACCCAACTAACAATTTGGTCGTATAGGTGTCGTATAGTCAAACATTAGACATGACGAAATTACCGTAATATAACTTTTATAAGTCAAAATAGTCATATAAATGGGGGCCTTATACGACCAAATTGTTTGCTGGGTAGGCATAGAGTGCTACTTAAGGGCTCCCACACATAACTGCGAATTCGTATCGCATCGCAAATATGTGCGAGAGCTCGATGATTTTATTACGATGACTTATGTATCATTTTCGCTCGCAGATATTTGCGATGCGATGCAAATTCGCAGTTATGTGTGGGAGCCTTAAGGGCCGTGTAACACGAGCGATTTTTTGCGTGCACTTCGACCCAGTGGGATCTTTTGTGTTAGCCCCAATACTTTTTATTTTTTTCACCCTTCAAATACATGGTCAATGAAGGAGGCGATACCATTGAGGGGAAGAAACCTAAGATCTTCCGGTTTTGGATATCCATTTCCGAGAAAGCTCATGCGTTGCTGCCAAATGCTGCGACATTAATATTGCAGCCATATTTCTGAGTTCAATCAGTGTAGCGGCGATAACAGTCAGTCAACGCATGTATTTAAAAACCGCGACAATCAGTGTACAGTTCGTTCAAAAATGGCTTCTGTGATAGGCTCTAAAAATATCTAAACAATTATCTAGATATTATGAACTCTGTATACTCTCTTAACTAATCGATCAGTAATAAATCTATACTCTATCCATACGGTTGTTTCCTTCCAACCCGACACCACCTCACATTACGCTCAACGATTTAGAAATGCAATATCAATAGAAGAGAACTACTTCCGCCAGGCTAAGTGTGATGCCTGGGAGTCCCCAGGACTCCCAGTCGGCCAGTCGGCCGTCAGGCACGTATCCAGGAGGGAGTGGGGGATAGGTGGGATTTATCCCCCCCCCCCTCCCGAGATCCGAATATTTGTATGGAAAAGTGATTACAGCGCTTTGTTTTTCATTGTTTTTCTATGAATATATATGTGCCCCCCCGAAAATGAATGTCCCCCCCTCGAAACGAAAGACTGGATACTTGCTTGCCGGCCGTTGTTCTAATGATGTTTGTCGGAACCTTGTATTATATACTGAGACTGTGATAATTCTTCTTGCGCGATTGTGATTGTGTCATGCATTGCGAATCTTAGTAGTTTAGGGGTTTCCAATTTGACCTTAATGGGACATTGCAAATTGTCTTATGTCGTAGTTTTGCGTGGGAGACTATTGGTGTCATCTGTTAGCAAGCTGCTACAGCAAGAAAAAAGAAATTGTTTAAATATTAACATGTATCTATTTACAATAACTTCAAGTGTCCAGTCACTTTATCCACAACTTCTTTAGGCGCAGGTCCTACACCGAGAACTGTTATAGAATTAGGAGCAATTTGTGTCCTTCCCGCATCCCTTATCATCGAGGTTATAAGCCCCATTTTCTTGGCATTGTCAGCTATTTGTTTAATATCATCTACGGAGTCCGTTTTAAGAGCTATTTTAGCTTGGCCGGTCATCTGCCAAAGTTGCAGTCCTTCTGGGTCTTTTTTCTGGGCTTTTTCGAAGGCTCCAACGGCCGCGTGACCACACTGAGCTGCGATTTTTCCTTTACTCATCTGTAGGTCTGTTCTTACTACTAAGACAAGCTTGTATTCCGAGTCTGAGGCAAACTGGAAAAAAAAGATTATTCAATTATGTTACTTGAGGTATCAACCACCTAGTATAGGCAAGGCATATGAATCTTTAAATATTTATTATAAGGACTAGCCTTGCGGTAGCATTTCCCCTCTGCCACGGTAAAAGAACAATTGATCATGTGCATTTACATTCAATTTTATACCTTATCACT
Organism: Agonopterix arenella; assembly: GCA_927399405.1. Classification (NCBI taxonomy): domain Eukaryota; kingdom Metazoa; phylum Arthropoda; class Insecta; order Lepidoptera; family Depressariidae; genus Agonopterix; species Agonopterix arenella. Next base: position 10,120,049 of record OV656710.1, read on the forward strand.
AACTGAGATAGCCTATAATTGCGAAACAATAATTTCGAACTTAGAACATTTGGGGTTCACACGAGACTACTTTTCATGATTTTTAACAATCAAAATTAGTATCTAAAGTCATGAGGAATAAAATCCAAAGTTGCGGATTTCATGTTACCTCAATCCCCGCAAAAAGTGGCAGAAATGTTTGTTAGTAGAATTACACGCGTAACTAGTCCACATATAAGTCAAAGGATAATAATAGTGCACTATAGAAATGAAACTCCCATGTTAAATCCTACTTCCTACTAATACAATAAACGCGAAAGATTGTAAGTATGGATGTTCGTTACTCTTTCACGTAAAAACTACTGAACGGATTTCGATGAAATTTGGCATACAGATAGACCATGGCCTGGATTAACAAAGGGTATTATCCGGGTAACGCAGACGAAGTCGCGGGCAACAGTTAGTGTCAATATACGGCTGCAAAATGTCAAGATATGTCCTACCATCGCGTGTTGGTTTAACCATAGTCGAAACTATTAGTTTCGCTACTATAGTGTACTATTATTATCTAAACCGCCCCTAAGATGACACTCTGACCAGAATTTTAACAATCGGTTCAATAGGTCTATCTCGGACAAAACTTTTTGAAGCAAACGGAGGGAGTCAATTTATAGGTTAAATACTAAAAGAAAGACCATGTTGACCTTTATCGAAGATCGTAGCATACCTTTCTCACAGCTTTAGCAGTATTGCAAACTGAAGAACAGAAGTATTTTCTGAGAGCAATCAAAGAAATTCCTACACAAATACCGCATCCTAAGCCAGTCAAGAAAGAAAGATTGAACTCCATTTTCCTTTTTGCTGAAATGGTTGTAGAGTAGAGTAGACAAGGCTTCTGGTTGATGGTGATTTAGAATTACCAAATAATATGTATTGTTTTTTAAAATAATTTCGTGAAACAATTTATAACCTCAAAAATATATTTTTTTTTTGTTGTTTCAGTTCAAGGTAAAGGGTATATTTCATACAACCGATGTCTTCAATAAACGTTCATTTAAAGCAATTAAAACGTTGCTGTTCAACGTTTTGACGCTTCTTTGGCGTTTTCGGAGACAATTGAAAGACGCAGGAACCGCAGAGAGGAAAGAAGTGAACCGGCCGCTTTGCCGCGCTACAAATGACGGACCACTTTTCTTGTCTACGACCCATGCACCATCATATTTCACTGAAGTGTATATTGTTCACTTGCACGACACTTTGTTACGCAAAACAACACCAATTTTACGAACCAAAACTCAGTATAAACAATAAAAATTCGATAAAATATGTGGACTCCAAACGTAGCTGTCGAATTAGCGCCAAAAACTCTTTTTTTTTTTGGTAAATTCTGTTCTTGTTGTTGTTGTGTTGCTCAGATTTCCTTGGACATATTCTAATTGATCTGTGCTCAGATTAACGAGGGATTTTCCAAAAGCAAAAAAAAAAAAAAAAAAAGTTAGTTCCTAATTTCTCGATAGATGGCGTTGGCCAGAGAGGGGTCCAATAGGTATGAGCAAATATATTAATTAATATTAATAGTAAAAATACACAGTGCAAACCCTTTCTTATTGTTGTTGGTTTATTACTTAGCAATCTCGGTGTTATTGTCCGTCAACAACAAATCGAGTATCGGACGTGGCTGTATGGTCTACGTATCTGTTTTGAATATACGAACAATAAACGAGAAACAATAACAAACTACAAAAACCTAAAAGAAACTGAGAATTTCAATAAAAATAAACCGGAAATATTTAAATCTTACGTCAGATTCCGTGAATGAAAAGCAAATCCATAGACGAAAAATTTCGCTCTTTATGATACGAAGCCCATAGAGCCTAGTACTTTACTCGAACCATAATTTATTCGTTTTGACAGAAAATAAATAAATAATAAATAACGCTAACAGGCACATACTTTGTAATGATCCCAAGTAAGCCTTAGGCTTTTTGTTATGGGAACCATTCAACAACGGCACAAACATATAACATCCATGACCGAACTGGGACTCGAACCCAGGATCCTGGTTTGTCAGTCCGGCGTGGCAATCATTACACCAACCGGGTCGTCAATAAAACCCAGATTGTTAATAACTTGTACTTTGTATTTTTATTATTAATATTTATTAATATATTTGCTCATACCTATTGAACCCCTCTCTGTTAATCCCTCATTAATACAAGCCAGTCCGTTTCTTGCGTTCATAGACGAAAAATTTTTCTTTCTTTCTGTCATAAAGTCGTTTTGACTGGTTTTGACAAACATATTTATATTTTATACTTCAAGGTTTACACGTTTACACAAATATTTAATAGAATTTTATTTTATTTTATACATTATCTTTTCGGGCATCTTCTTTTCTAAAAAAAAATCCTTATTTGTATTTTTTCTCTTAGCCTATGTACATCATCCCACTGCTGAGCTAAGCCTTCCCCATTAATTATCGATATAAATACACGAACATGAACAAAGAACCCCTCAAGGATTTGGCGCCCATGGCCATCCCTCATGGGACGCCTATAGAAGCCACTGATGATTATTACAAGTCATTGAAGGAGACCACAACAAGGGTAACGTAAGTCATTCCAGGACACAACAAGGGGGGGGGGGGGGGGGATGGTTTACTTTACTTGGGGCGGCAAATTCGGGAAAAATATATATTGATTGAGCCAATTGTTCTTATAAAGTTAATATAAAGGGGCGGCAAAGTCGGTTTGTGCCCCGAGCGACAGAAACCCACGCTATGCCACTGAATACTTATATATTTGGCCGGACAGTACCGTAAAAAGCCAACTAAACCCCGGACGCCCGGCAACCCTATTTAGTAGAGAAGCCAATTCATTAAAATAATTTTTCCGTAGGATTGAGTGGTTTTATACCTCTTATAATGTTCTGTGTTTTATACCTACATGACTGGTATCGTTGCATTCAGTAGAGTTTCCTGAGCAGTGCCGCGACACTCAGAACAAAATCGTAATTGTATGAACTACACTAGATTGTATGGGCTCCAAAGATTTAATATCCTAGCTCTCCAAAGATTTAATATCCTAGCTCTTCATACTATTTTGGATTTCGAAGCTAGTTAGGCAGTGCCGACTCTTAAAACGTAGTGATTCCATTCTCTATGTTCCTGAGTAGGAAAAATGACGGTGTCGCTTTCTCAATGAGCGTTTTTCTTTTCTTTTTTAATTGTAGTTCCTAGGAAACTCGACAGATGGCATGTGTATCGCTCCATAGAGACGGTGTTCGTGAGATCCTGTCACAATCATGTCAAGACTGTGCCTGCCATTTTTTTAAGGCCACGGTATCGAGCCCATTACAACCATGTCAGACGTAAACCGATTCAAATTTTCGATCAAAATGATTCGCAAATAATGAAATATTCCATCAAAAGATGCGTTGGCATCTTAATCAAAGAAAAACGCTCATTGGTGGAGAGGGGAGTCAAACTCATCAATTTTTTGTATGGGATTAAAAAAAATGTTTTCTGAATCTTTTTTCTAAAAATATATTAAAACAATAAGCCACCTGTTTCCAAAAAATCCAAAAGTATTCTCAAAACATACCAAGTTTGGGCTTCACCAGGAGTGCGATTTTTGAATATCATTCGCTGAGGAATGGAGATATGCATCTTTCTACTACTGATTTGACTTTCAAAAGTCGCACTCCTGAAGTATGATTTTTGAAAGTCAAATCAGTAGTAGAAAGATGTGTATCTCAATAGTAATTTTGACCATTTTGAACTGCTGAGCTCAGCGAATGATATTCAAAAATCGGATTCCAGGTGGGAAACGGCTTGGTAAATTTTTGTAAAACATACGCCAAATGACTCATAACATCCTCAAATCTCAAAAAAACAATTTTAAAAATATTTAATGTTTACTAATTATTTTGAATTTTTTCTTAGTGATAAAATCAAAATTAAAAAAAAAAAACAATTGCTTTTTTTCCTTTGATATGTGGATATTATGAGTCATTTGGCGTATATTTTCCAAAAAAAATTACACAGCCGTTCCAAAACTCCAGGTGGGACCTGGAGTTTTTGGATTTTTGAAAACAAGTGGCTGAAAGGTAATGGTGTAGTATATTTTTAGAACTGGCTCTTGAAGTCCTTTCATTTGATACCCAACACGATAGGTTTAAGAAAAAAATCCGATACAAAAAATTTATGACGTCATAACATGACCCACTCCACCAATTGAGAAACCGACACCGTCATTTTTCCTATACCACATGTCGGTATAAAAATATGGAGTGTTGTAATTGCAACTATCTGGTAATTGCAACTATGGAGCAATTGCACTTATAAGAATCACAATTTAGTCCTTCTCTTTATACCAACACCTGCCTTCTAGATGACTAGACATAAGTCTATTGAGAGAAGAACTGAATCGTGATTCTTATAAGTGCAATTACTCCATAGTTGCAATTACCAGATAGTTGCAATTACAAGACTCCACCTAACTCAGTCCTACGAAAATCTTTTTTCTGCAGAAAATATCCAGCATGGGACATTGCCCGTCCCAGCCCACAAGTGCTGATAGTACAATCTCGCCGAGAACTTATGGAAACGGAAGAGTTGTTAGGCCAGAAGAGGGACGAAGAGGCCAAATACAGAACCACGATGAATACAAAATGGAAAGATATTCGTGACACACAAATGCTCCTTAAACAATCTTTTATCAGTTTCAACAAGGTAACTTAGAATGAAGAAAGCCACGGATGAAAGAAAGGAGCTGAGTTGTCGCAAGGCAATAGGGTCTTTCGCCATTATACTTTGCTCACTAGGCTGCGTTCACGACCTTTGGGTGCGGTTGTTTTTTCAACACGCTCTATGGAACGGAACCATTCACCGAGGCTCGGAACGGCGTTAGTGCGAAAAGTTGCACTCGAGGTGCACCTGGGGCGTAGGTTCTGAACGCAGCCCGGTAGGCGTGGCTTTTGAAGTTTATTTCGAAGCGGACCGCCATTTTTTTTGCTGAGGGGTGGGGTATTGTCAATAAAAAAAAATAACAAAAAATTTAAACCGCCTTCAAAAAAACTTAATTATTAAAAAATTATATTGCATTGCAGCCGATGACTTCTTCGCTCGCATCATAAGAAATGTGTATTCACCAAATTGCAATGGGACCACATGGGAAGCACCTCCTCCTTTTTTGAAGTCGGTTAAAAAATAACCTAAAATAACCTAAATACCTACTTAAATCTTATCTTCACGTCCCAAATACCGCAGTGTCTTAAAACGAAAGTCTTTGTTGTGTGTTGTCAGTGTGTGTTGCCAGTGATGACCTATGGAACAGAGACGTGGTCGTTCACTCAAGGCCTCATAAAAAGGCTGAAAGTCACCCAAAGAGCAATGGATAGGGCTATGCTCGGAGTTTCCCTGCGAGATCGAATCAGAAATGAAGAGATCCGCAGAAGAACCAGAGTAACTGACATAGCCCAAAGAGTTGCTAAATTGAAGTGGCAGTGGGTGGGGCATATTGCTCGCAGAACCGATGGCCGATGGGGCCGAAAAGTTCTCGAGTGGCGACCGCCTACCGGAAAGCGCAGCGTGGGTGGGCACACGGCGGACCGACGACCTTGTGAAGGCGGCGGGACCCCGTTGGATGAGGGCAGCGCAGGACCAGTCGTTATGGCGATCCTTGGGGGAGGCCTATGTCCAGCAGTGGACGTCCATCGGCTGAGATGATGATGATGATGATAACCTACTTAAAAGCAGAAGAAGAACACTTACAGAACATTATAAGACGGGTTAGAAATGCAAAGTAGCGCTTTTGCTTCGGAGACCGCTGTCGTCATTTGTCTTCCCGCTCACGCTGTTACAACTACTCATGCCCTCTCGCTCGCACCACCCCGCGCACCTTTCGATGTTATGCAAATCATTGCATAACCTGTGGCGACGCGTACCACGCGCCTACTTTGCACTTCTAACCCCTCTTATAATGTTCTGTGCCAACACTGCTTTGGTTAAATTTTTTTGTTAAGTTCAAGACAAACCGATCTAACCCATAACATCTGATGTCTTCAGTAATTTTTTTCAATATTAACAGCACTAATCTTGGAAGCATGCGCGTTGTCGCCACAAAATCAAAACTTCATACCTACTTACGTTTACGTCATTTTCTACTGCTGATTAATTTCAACGTGTGGCTTTCAAAAATCGCACTTCTGGTATCCAATCCACCAAAGCCACATATGACTAGAAATCCAAGCGGAACGGATAGAAACGGACATGTCGCCACCAATAGTCATGCTCTTATTAGTAAAATTAAAACAGCATGTTATTTTAATGAGCAATTATGTCATCTCTTACCTTTTTATCGTGTAGGCAGAGCCATGGTGTCAGAGTTTTTTCAGACCGCCTGTATAAGCTAGGTACTGCCGACATTAAAACTCATCTGAAAAAATATTTTACCAGTTTATAAGAGAAAACGAAGAAAAGCGACGTCGTACTGATAGGCTTCTAGATGCTGATATTGAGATGTATGAACGGAAATGTCGAGAGACAGAGGAAATGAAGAAGCGGCTGGCAGAAATGGAAGAAGTGAAGGAAAAGATGGAGCAGCAAGTCCGAGACTATACTATCTATGAGGTAGGTTACTACGACGAAACTTCATTTTTTCGTGTCATCATGAGTATAATTAGGTACCTAACTGAATAATACCTATTAATATACCTACCAATTACCCTCAGCACAAATTAATAATTAGTTAATGACCATATTTTTTGAGATGAAATATCTATTGACGCGGCTTTGTGCAGTAAAACTGGCACGTACGATGTAACGGAAATGGATCGGCGAAAGAAAATTTTAATTACTTAGGAGCACAGATTACCCCCAATAGATACCGCATAATGAAAATTTTGTACACGCCCGAAGTCACCATTTTTAGCGGTAGGTGCGGATGCGGGGCACGAAACGGTGCAACGTGATTGGCCATTTCAAAGTCGCACTACTTCGAGCTCGCTCACTCGCGTTGCTTGTATCAGTGCAAAATCATAGATGTGTGGGGAGCGTCGGCGGCCCTGCATGCGGTATCTATTGGGGGTTGTCTGTGCTTAGGAGATACAAACCTCTATCGCCCCCCGCCCTGTCTAGTATGATTTGTTTACTTGCCTTTGTGGTCATGGTCACCTTAACTCTGCGATTATGTACCGTAACCATAGCGTAAATATATTGTTATATATATTTTGGCGTAACCTGTAGTTATCTATTTCAGGATTACCTCATGTCTGTAATCCAGAAATACCCACAATTCAAACAACCGTTGGACATACTGAATCGTTATGAGGCTTTAGGTAACGTATTATTTATTTAGGTAAGTAATACAAGAATACAACACAAGCTCATTTTTGTCGTGGTGGCCTAGTGGCGAGGCGAGTAACAATACCTGCCGCGCAGGGGGCAATGGTTCGATCCCCGTCAAGGCCAACTCGCATCAAAGAGTTTTCGGAGTTTACGAGTACCTATGGTATGATTTTTAGCACCACTGGATCATGAGGAGATGTATTGTACCATTGTGTTGTTAAGCTGGGTCCTCGTAAAAGAAACCAATTTTTATCACCTGTTTTTCTTCTCGCTCTATCATAAAAACGGTCATACATACAAGCGTCAAACTTGGTGTGATTATAGAGCAAACTCTACAGTATAAGTAATAAAAACCGGCCAAGTGTGAGTCGGTCTCGCGCTAAAGGTTCCGGAAAAAACACAACTCTTTTGTAACTATTTTGTCTTGTGTCTCGTGGTACGGAATACGTATAACGGAACGCTCGGTACGCGAGTAGCCCGACTCGCACTTGACCGGTGTTATTGGATCATTATTCATTGCAAACATTTTCAAGGGTATCGTTCTGTTGTAGCTGCAGCTAAAAGTTATCTAGCAGAACGTCAGGAACGTGAAATGGAGGAGCTAGGGATTGCTCGTCAGGAGGTAGCAAAGCTCGCTGAGGAGAAGAGGCTCTTCGTCATGGGTCTGAATAACAAGCTCGCCGATTTAAGGGTGAGAAACTGGATGAGAAGTCTGGAATTTTGTGATTAGGACCCCACTGTATGGCGTGAACTGTACCCAGCGTTGCCAAACATACGGATTTTTGGCCTGGCCTACAGATTAACGGATCTACGGATTTCAGTGGCAAATCTACGGATTTTTAGAATTTCAGTTGACAATGAGGAGTTTTCTCTGACAGCTAGTCAAACGTAGTTCAACATACCAGCGATAGATGGCGTTGACCACAGAGAGGCCCGCGAAGACGAAAATTATACGCTGAAATGTTAACAAAATGCATGTCACTGATAGATTCAGACGCATCCATTGACGAAATATATGTTCATATTTTTACTGCTTACTTAAAAACACAAATTTATAAAATTTTATTTTATTATCTCTGCAAGATCGCTTACCCACCCCTGTCTCGTCAACGCCATCTATCGAGCCATTAGGGACTACTTTTTCTTTTTTAAATGGCTATCGGAAAATACATCATTGACATTTTTGGGAGGAATGAGCGTTTTGCTTTTCTTTTTTAAATTAAGTTCCTAAAAAACTCAACAGATGGCATGTTTATCACTCCATAGAAACGTCCGCGAGATTCTGTCAAAACCATGTCAAGACTGTGCCTGCCTTTTTTTAAAGGCCCAGAGATCGAGCCCATACAACCATGTCAGACGTACTCGTAAATAGTGTTTAATTTTCGATTAAAATGTTACGGAAATAATGAAATAATTCATCAAAAGATGCGTTGGCATCTTTTTGATCATCTTTTCCCTCTTTATTATTTTAAAGAATCACTTTTTGAAATTTTGACCTTTATTCGCACAGACCGTAGCGCCATCTATCGATCCCTAGAAAACCGAAAGAAAAATTTCTGAAATTGTCTGAATTCCTCCCAAAAATGTCAATTTAAAATGATACCCCGCCGCAAATAAATCAATTCATGTTCAGTTTTTTTGACTTGGACTTTTTTTTGTCGAATATGACTCATCCCTCCCTACTCTTTTCCGTCTCCTTCCTTCTACTTCCTATCCCTATACAGACACGACAGAAATATTTAACTGTAAAAAAAATTTAGTATGACAAAAGAAAAGGACTGTGATAATGAAACAGAAAGCCTGAGAAAGCTAAGTTAGAACAGAAAAAAGAAAGAGTTAATTTTGCAGATTTTCGTGTTGTCTGGGCATTATTCTCTAAAATCTGTTGTCGCATAAATTTGACTCGAGTAGGTATTACAGTTTTGTGTGAAACAGCTGATTTTTAAGTTCTTATAGAAATTAGTACCTACTCTTAATATATCCTCGTAATATATATATATTAGCTAGAAATTGTGATTTTAGGCTATTTCTCGAAATAAAGATCGAGTTATGATAGTGTTGTTAAGGTGGTTTCAGTCCATACAAAAGTTTGACGCACAATACGCGTAGACGCAATTAATAAAAGTAATATTTTATTTATGGAAAAATAGTTTAGAAAAATTTAAATTTTTTATGAAAAATGTCAAAGCTCTATATCTTCGTAATTATTTTATAAATTGCAAATGTTATTTGTGACCCGGCATCTAGATTTTCTAAACTATTTTTCCATATATACAATAATAATAATTATAATAATATAATAATTAAGCCTTTTATTTTACATTCCATATCCTATGTTTTCTACATTTCAAATGTTGTTAGTATTATTAGTAATGTTCACTTACTAGATTGTTTAGTACGGTTAGTTTTCATCTATGTTTATGATATGGACCCCACTTTGGGTGAAGGCCTCCTCCATACCCTTCCACGACTCTCTGTCTTTGCCCATGCTCATCCAGTTTTCACCAGCTATCTTAGCGGTCAGACCACTACCCTCTATCCCATATATACAAAGTTACTTATATTAATACCGTCTACGAGTATTGAGCGTCTAAGATTTGTATAAAATTCACCCCTCTGCAACCACCTTAAGAGAATACGCGGGTACCGTTTTTTCCATACAAACGTATTCCCCTGTTTCCACCCTGGATAATAAAACCAGAGCAAAACAATTCAACCATACAATCTATACGTCTGCTATATCGCTGCTATGTTTTGCTTTTTTGCAGTAATTAATTACTGTAAGAACTAAGGACCTTCGAAAATGACCAATTTTATCGCCCGTTTTCAGACATCCAGCAAACAAATTTGACGAATATTAACAAAAAAAGCAAAATATAAGTACATCAGACATAGCCGAAGTCTTTCTCATAATTATTCTTCTTGATCGGTTTGGTTTTGAAGGAGGAAACAGGGGAATACGAAATGCTGATTTCGTCGATTTTTTGTAGATAAAATCGGTCCTGCTGCAGTTTTCTCTTTCGTACTCTAGTCGGCGGGGTGTATGGGTGGGGCAGATCGGACAAATACGTATACGATCGGAAAAGTGACCTATTCTCCAAACCATTTCAGCCCGCCTATCCTCTTAATGGAGGGAGGTACGAATTGAACTTCTATTTTTCAGTGGCGTTACGACAAAGTACGCAGAGGCGTCGTCAAGTGGGATCTCGCTTTGAACCGACTAAAAGAAACGTTAGCGAAACGAAACGCTGAAATATACCAAGTTCGTGAGGCTATTTGGAACTTATACGGAAAAATTTGTAAGCAAAAGGGTTTGGACGCTTGTGCCAAGAAAATTGACTTTGAACAGCAACTAGTGGTTATAATGAGGGCACTGTTGGAGTTGAGAATGATCTACAAAATTGCCTCTATACAGCAAAAGGCAAGTAGATAGGTACATTTTATACCCGATGATTTTTTTTACCTTTCCGATACTTTCAGGGGTGGTTCAGAGTTTCAGACCATTAAACTGAACAACTTTAATTATGGAAGCAAACCCAAATTCGTAAAAAAAATCTGCTGTCTCATACATTTCAGTCGAGTACGCATTGCAGTTCATGGATGTAGATGTAGGATGGATTGGAACAGCAGAATCTTTTTTTGCGATTTCAGGTTTGCTTCCATAGTAAACGTTGTTCAGTTTGATGGTCTGAACCATCCCTGAAATTTCCGGAACGGTTAAAAAATCACCGGTATAAACTTACGAGCTCAAAACCGAAAAAAGGAAAGGTCAGAAACCACTACAACTAACTACCTACCATACCAGCCCATCTTTTGATGCGTGCAATTTTCCTATACAAGATTTTTACATTTTGTACCTATACTATACTAAAATTAGTTTATACTTTTTTTTATTAATTTTTTATTACTTACAAAAAATATATTGTTTTGATGATTTTAATGAGCGTTTTTTTTTTTATTGTGCCACTTCTCTAATAATTTTTTAGGGTTTCGTACCCTATTACTAAGCTTACGTTGTCCGTCCGTCCGTTCGTCTGTCCTAACTATTTAGGGCTGTAACTTTTGAACCGTAAGAGCTGGATAGTTGAAATTTTTACAGAATGTGCGTTATTATATTACGGCGGATTTGCTAACAAATAATAAAAATGTCATAAAGTTAAAAATTAAGGAGGGTCTCATTGTCCTCATACAAGGAACTAGTTTTATCAACGCTTTTTCTTCTCACTCTATGGTAAAAACGGTAATATATAAGGTCTAACAAAATTAGCTGAAACTATTTTAAGGGTATGCTCAGACCATCAAACTGAACAACTTTCTCTATGGGACCAATATTGAAATCGCGAAAAAAAATCTGCTGTCCCATACATCTAGGTCGAGTAGGTTTGTATGGAACAGCAGATTTTTTTTTCGCGATTTCAATATTGGTCCCATAGAGAAAGTTGTTCAGTTTGATGGTCTGATCATCCCCTTAAAATAGTTTCACCTAATTTTGTTAGACCTTATATAGGTCAAACTTGGTGTGATTATAGAGCAAATTCTACAGTATTTATAGCAACAAATAATAAAAACCGGCCAAGTATGAGTTGGTCTAGTGATAAAAGTCCCGGAGTAAAAAAAAAATGTTTTTACCTTAATATGTTATGGTGGTGTGGTACGGAACCATCGGCCTAGACTCGCACTTGACCGATTTTATTCAAAAATTCATAATTATTGGACTTATTGCTTGAGCGTTAATTAGCACTGCATTTCCGCCTAAACTCTTAGTTTAAAAGAAACTGCTAAATGATATCAATTTCATTCTGTATATTGATTTATTCAATTAACAAGCACTCGGATCAACTCTTCAGAGCCCTGGAGGGCGATCGCGCTAATTTAAAACATCCATGTTCAATTCTAATCCAATTTAAGTTGTTCTAATCACCTATTCAACTGTGCTGAATTCCGTATCGCGCTAAACTTGACTTATTTACTGTGTGCCTGCCTGCCTGCCTTTATCGTCTACGGCTCTAACGGCTGCCAAATGAATAGGGCAATATACCGAATTTGTTATAAGTTGTGGTTCGCACGCGGTCCAATCATGGTTCATTTGCGATTTATTCAGCGCGATTGCTCTCCAGTATCTGCTCGAATCCTTGATAAAGATTGATAAGGTATTTAACTTGATAAGATAAATATTCTTTATTTGCACACTAAAATACACAAAAAACAACAAATCCTATAGAGCAAACAAAACACCCTAGTAATACTTATTATGGCGGTGGTCAAACTGAACAACTTTCACTGAAAAAAATAAAAAAAATCTGCTGTCAATTAATTTACGTGAGCCGGTGATTTTGGCGATGGTCTGGAGCACCCCCTTAAGCAGGTATTACTAGGTTGTTTTGTTACACAAACAAGTAGGGTAAAAGAGCGGCCTTATCACTAAAAGTGATTTCTTCCAATAAAATGATTTGTGACTTGATCTACTTCCTTCAGTTTTACTTCCATCTAACCTTCAGTGTACCAAAGCGTGCCTGACTAAGGTGGAGTCTTGTAATTACAACTATCTGGTAATTGCAACAATTGCACTTATAAGAATCACAATTCAGTCCTTCTCTTTATACCAACACCTGCCTTCTAGATGACTAGACATAAGTCTATTGAGAGAAGAACTGAATCGTGGTTCTTATAAGTGCAATTGCTCCTTAGTTGCAATTACAAGACTCCACCTCATACATGACAATGACAAGGTGTTACAAAAATACAAATAAACATTGTGGCGCCACACACACATACGGAATTGCGATCCGGAATCAAGGAACATAATATACTCACCTTACGTCCGGAATCCTGATTCAGGATTCAGTGTTGTCAACAATGGTTACAAAAATTACTTAGAGTGCTTTTATTGATAACGAGCGTTAACCCGCGACTTCGTCCGCACAAATTATATACCAGATTTTAAGTCAGATCTTAAGCTATCAAACAAAAAAAGTTTCATCAAAATCTGTTCAGTAGTTTTTGCGTGATACTCGTTCAAACAATCAAACAAACAGACAGACAAAAAATCCAAAAATTGGTGAAATGGAATCAGGGACACCTAAAAACCATATCGTAACTTTTTTTTTGTTAATATCTTCAATGTACAGACAAACTTCCTGTTACAGTTTTATAATAGTATATAGATTAACTATCATGTGATGAGGTCATGACGTTACGAGTGTTACGATGATGGTTTGTAAACTGTATTCCAATATTAATGCAACTTTAACAAAAGACTATCGATAGTTTTAACATTAGACATAATCTGCATACAAAATGGCATGAATCATTATCACACAAGCGGTTTTTGAGTGTAGGCGATTTCGCAACTATGCCGCAACGACGTCGCAACTGCACCGTCACGATACGGTATCGTTCCATCAACGCCTCCGCTTAAAAATCACTTTAAAATATGCCACCTAAGATATCAAAAAATCACTAGATGTAGTGAAAAAGTCTCTGAAAGCGGCAAGACTCCATACATCAGCCTTGCAGCTGATAGTAAATATTTTACTGACCTTTAAACGTCTGTAACTCCTAAACCGACTGAAGTTATGCAGGCAGACCTAGTTCATCCCCATTACAGAGATGCTCTACACCCCATAAATACTGAATCAGCCTTGCTGCTAATGGTTGCAAAAGTACACTTATCTCTTAGTCTAAAAGGAAAGAAAATCCAGAGCCGTTAAAATATATTAAGAAAAAAAAACATTAGGCCATCTGGCAACACTACTTGTATTCAGTGTTGCAAAAGCTATCGATTTAGCGTTAGATCTACCGATTTCATGTGCTGTCTACCGATGTACCGATTTTAGGCTGTGAATTATGAATATTACAATAACTTATTAGAAAGTTGGGACTTTCCCTTGAAAGTTATGGAATAAAGTTCATGCTTTTTAAATCGCTGTGGAGAAATCCTTTAGAATGATATTTTTCGATAAAGGTAACTAAAAGGACACAAGTCGTTCACTTTGCTCGAGTTTCAAGCAAGCACGTATCCAGATTGATTTCGGGGTATTTGTTTTCGTTCATTGAAAAACGATGAAAAAATTATAGCTGAAATCACTGTTCCATACAAATAAAGTAGGTATGTCTCATAGATTGGATTGCGATTGAGGACAGTTGGATAAAAAGGCCAGAACTTTACAAACATTCCTTAACTTTAAGACTACCGATTTTCAGTCGCGAATTTTACCGATTTTATTGAAGTCACTTTTGCAACACTGCTTATATTTTTGGGAAATCCCCTTCCGTTATTTGGGCTATTTGTGTTCAGATTTTTCTAGACTGAGACTGGGAAGTTATCATTATCATACTACTAGAGAGCACTTATTTATAGGACGTTAATTATACCGGACACACATAACTGAAACAGTGACAAATCGCGTCGCATCGGTCGATTCATTTCCTTTGTATCAAAAGTTTTTCCCAATTTAAGTTGATTTTAATATAAAGTGAAGTGTTTTAATTAAAAGGTAAGTTTTTACTTTGCAGGTAACATTCATACGTAAACTCACGACCATAATCGCTCTCGGGGTGGTCAGAAGCTTCGCTACATCCACAAAGACCAACAATGTTTAGAACCATACAGTTGTAGGTGGTTGTAGCAAGGCTTATTTTTAGGTCAGTTCCGAAGTCAAACTAGGAACCCTTATAATTTTGTCCGATCTGTCGGTCTGTCTGTATGCCCCATCTCAATTACTTGCTCATTTTTGCACCTTCATCATCATCATCTTCTTTTGTATACTTATAGTACTGTACACACGGCGACTCATCAAGCTATACAAAACCAAAATAAGCTGGCCGCGCGTAGGTAGAGTAACGTATAACGTCGCGCGGCCAGCTTATGTTGGTTTTGTATAGCTTGATGTGTCACCGTGCGTACTTTTGTGCCTTAGAGGAAATTGTGCGGTTAGAGACAGTCAGATTGTCATCTTAGGTTCAGTTTGATGGTCTGATCTTTCCCTTAAAAACCG
Organism: Agonopterix arenella; assembly: GCA_927399405.1. Taxonomy (NCBI): domain Eukaryota; kingdom Metazoa; phylum Arthropoda; class Insecta; order Lepidoptera; family Depressariidae; genus Agonopterix; species Agonopterix arenella. The sequence continues at coordinate 10,135,373 of OV656710.1, forward strand.
TCAGTTTACCTTTTAAGAAGGACCCTATATACAGGGTGTTAGGGTAGACAGTTGAATTACTTAAATTGGTAAGTAACTCATGATACTGAACAATTTTTACAACGGAACAAAGGGAAATTCACAAAAACTTTACAGAGTGTAAGGAAAAGTCTCATTAACCTTTCAACCACACACTCTACCCATCAAACTGAACAACGTTTACTATGGGAACAAATCTGTCGGAACAGAAAAATATTTGCTGTTTCATATGTTTGAGTTGAGTAGGCGTTTTTTTTTATCTGATAGGTTTACCCTCATAAATCTCATAATAAACGTTGTTCAGTTTGATGGGTAGAGTATGTAGTTTAAAGGTTAATAATACTTTTCCTTACACCTTGTATAAATACCTAGTTTGAAATTATTTGAATTGAATTGAATAGTCTTGCACTTACAGGCATGCTGTGGAGTCTGAGCAAAACTAACTACTATACATATATACTATGTTTAGATTTGTGGACGAGGTACAGCAAATAAAGTATAATAACCAGCAAAAAATTTGGCAAAAACGTTAAACTTAACAGAACAACACTTTTAGACGAAACTGGTGAAAGCCCTACTGCACACACCCCCCACTCTGACCCCTGCAATTTGCGTTCTCTGCCTCTGCCCCATTAGTCAAGTTGTTTGCCGGGTAGTGTACCTAGCTAGTTATAAATTAAAATGATAGTTTTAGTTAGTCACTACGTCCAGCGTGGGCGTCTTATCATTCCTGGCTTCCTTGCAAAATGTTTACAATAACAACATTACGATTATCAACAACCTTTGTCCATGAGAGACAACTGTTTGAATGTGGAATTCATCATCATTATCATCATATCAGCCTATAGACGCCCACTGATGGACATAGGCCTCCCCCAAAATGGGGGGATTTGCCATCCTTCGGTAGATCCCTAAGTCGCCTTTTACGACACCCACGGGAGGAAATGGGATGGTGTAATTCTTAGCCGACACCACACGGACAATGTGGAATTAATGAGCTAAAAATAATGCTCTAGAAATCTGAAGTAATCATTAATTTATGTAATTTAATAGTTTAAAGACTAATGTGAGTTTTCTTTTTTTTCAGGCCAAGATGAGGATCAAAACATTTGGCAAATATATTGAGAATATAGCCCAGCAACGACACCAGCTGAATGATTCAACTTTAGTAATCGATGGACAAAATGCACTGTACAAATTTTATGTTGAGAAAGGATTGCAATTTGTATTTGGTTGCGAAAGCAATGTGTTTGCAGACTGCTTAAAAGAATATCTAAGTATGTTCAAGAAGGCCAACGTGAAATGCTATTTTGTTTTTAAAGGCGGCCATGGAAATATTGAGGATAAATTCAATAAAAAAAGAGACACAGACAAGGGAACGGTTTCTGGTCCAGAACACAATGATTTTGTGCAACCAATTTTTATGAAGGATGTTTACACACAAGTTTTAGACGAAATGGGGTTTGATTATGTCATCTGCGAATATGAATCGAAGAAAGAAATCATGGCTTTAGCACAGAAGTTGAACTGCCCTGTATGCAGCTACGACATTGAGTACTTTTTCTCCGGTATTCCATATGTTCTCTACCCAAGCATTGAATACAACCAAGTCAAGAACAAAATGACCTGCAGTATCATCACATTGGATAGTTTTCTGCAACGTTTCAAATTGACAGACTCATTACTGGCCATATTCATTGTACTGACTGATGTAAAAATGTTCCCTGAAAATCATTTTATGGATTTCATAAAGTCTTTGAAAATACCAATCGGAAATTATAAACGCAACATGGGAATTCTGCAATGGCTCTCCAAGATGACAAGAGAAAAAGCTGTGGCACACATTTTTAAATACACGACTACCGAAACCAAAACAAAGTTTTTAAAAGAAGAAATCTATGCATGGAGTATGATACGAAGACAAGAGACAACAGGGTTACCGACAGAGTATTTGCTAAACGGAAAGGCTCAAATAAAGGAACGCGACCCGCAGTGGTTCGAAAAGGGCGTAATCTCTAAACACATTGCCATACCATACATTAATTTGTATTATTCAAACATATTTCTTGGCTCCTGGGCTATCGCTGATAAAGAAGCCGATGATGCAATACTGCCGTCCATGAAAATTATAAAATACGCGTACAATTTGCTAACAAACTTTAAAAAAGAAGGATTTACATTACATAGCAATGATTTTCACGTAAAAGATGAATCGATGCCGGTGACAGTAACAGATTGCGTTCAGAAACCAAACTTTAATGCGATCGATAGTCCGTTCGAAAACGGATGGGATCATGTGAAGTCGCTCGGTTTATTTGAACATTTCAATAAAGAATCGTTACCAGGATTCGATTTTGGGCGATTAGAGCACGTGCCTGAAAATGCGAAGCTTCTCATTATCGCCTTAGTTTATTATCATCATCAAAAGACTAATGATGTATCAAACGAAGCATGCTGTTTACTTTTGTCCTATGTGGCATTAAGCTTGTTAAATGATGATAGATCGAATACGTCAAGTCCTAATAATTCAATTACTGATGCAAAAATGATCAGCTCGCACGATAAACTAGTGGCGATGAACATTTTGGCCCCTTACTTTAAAGAAGTAACAAAGAACGAAGCAGATATGATATTCGATTCAAAGTTGATTCAACCTCTTGTAGAATTCCAGCATTGTCTAGAGCAATTAAATTTCTTAAATAAATTGTGTGGATGTCCTTACATGCCTACGGTTTACAGCAAAACTTTCAACGGCACTTTCGTCTATAAATTTTTGTACTCAATTAAAAATGAATATGAGGGGAATTGCCTTGAATTTTTGAAACAGTTGAATCCAGCTGCATCAGTTCTTGAATTTTTTAACGGTCTTTTTGCATCATATAAGGTTTTGATAACTAAATAATGAGATTTTTTTTAGAAGTAAGTTAAATACTCGTAGGTCATAGGGGTACCTACTTGCCAGCTTGTATTTTGTATTCTTGACTTTATCAACTTTTTGATTCTTTTCTTTTTATATTTTAATAAACATACAAATACATAAACCGGAGTTCTTTTCTATGGGCTGTGCTATGGGGGGCTATTACCCCTACCTCCTAAAGCACGCAAATCCAGTGGAGATTTCGGAAATCATTTTATTATTTCTACGAACTTGAAAGTGAAACCAAAAAAATAATGTAATTGTAAACCTAGGTAGGTACCTACCTATTAACCTACCAGTAAACGTGGGTGACCGTTTAATGGTATTTCATCTCGAGCGTCTCCGTGCTTCGGAAGGCACGGAAAGTCTATTACTATTATAGGTACCTACATTATCTTTTGGTTTCACTTTCAACTTCGTTGGGATAAGCATAGCGTTGCTCACGACTATATTCCCGAGAGGATAGTCAGATATATTCTGAAAACTCAGAACATTCACGATAAGGGGATAAGTAGGTATTCCCAAGATTCTCATAGGATTTGAGTTCTTTAAGCTGTGGGTATTTCGGGAATAACCCGTTAAGTATATAATTATTAGTTTTTCTCACCAGGATTTCGGGAATAACCACTATAGTAAACGGAATTCACCAATTTTTTTTTAAATTCCATTTTCAGGGATTATGACCCATTTACTATGGTTATCTGTAACTTTAAGTAGGTATGCAGACGTAGGGGCGTAGGGGTAACCCGACGTATGCTCCTCGATTTTTTGTAGTTTAGGTGTATTGGATTTTTTAGGTGTAAGTATTTAAGAATTTTCTACCGGCTTGTCTTAACTATTTTCATGGTATGAAGTACATATTTGAATTATGTTTTTGCAACACGATCGTCTGGAAATATTATTCCATACGTAAAATAATCAGCAACGCGAGATCCATAAAAGTAAGGTACCCACCTACCGAAAAAGGGTCGATAGGGATTTTAATTTTAGGTTTGAGTTGAGCAAAGTGGTCAAAATTCTCTTAACGATATGAAATGGTTGTTCCTTAGGTTTATAACTAACTTGGTAACTTATTTTACAAACTTCAATGATTATTTAACTTACTAAAAGTAACTAAGTGGGTCCTAATAATAGGCCATTTTACTCCGGAATCGTCATCCAAAGTTATATGAAAAATCCGCTAAGAAAACATTTTGTTCGAAAAAATGGTATTATCAGTTTTTTTCTATGACCTATGACTAACATTAGTCAAATATCATCAAAAACATTTAAATAAACTGAAATTTAACTATCAGTGCAACATTTTTGTTAGTGACTCTCGTGCTATTTTTGTGTTAAGTAGGTAAGTATCTTAAAATATTTCACTGGTTGATGAACTTCAGTTTAATGATATTTGACTAATGTTAGCCATAAGAATAAATAAAACCGGTCATGTGCGAGTCGGGCTACTAGCGCACCGAGGGTTCCGAACCACCAAAAAGTTTTGTTTTCTCCGGGACAGCGGGGGGCGCGAGACCGACTCACACTAAACAAATATCATTAGTACGTGTCCTAGAGAAATAGCAGATTCCTTTAATACATTTTTTATTGGGCTTACTAATAAAAATAATATCGTTTATGACCAAAAAATTGCTACGAAATGTTTAAGCCATAATCATAAAACCATATACCTTGCCCCGACTGACCCTGTAGAGGTTTTTAAAACTGTAAAATCTCTAAGAAATACGAAATCTACAGACTATGACGACTTGAGTACAATTATGTGCAGAACATTTGTCATCGCCAATTAGTCATGTTATCAACTTATCTCTCTCTCAGGGTGTTTCCTTTAAGGTTGAAATATTCTATTATTAAACCATTATACAAAAAAGGTGATAAAAAAATTATGAATAATTATAGGCCTATAACACTAAATCCTATACTCTCAAAAAATATTGAAAGGATTGTTAAGATAAGAATTTCTAATTTTGCTGACCTCTTGAGCACAAAGCAGTTTGGCTTCAGAAAAGGTAGTTCCACCACTCTAGCGTGCTTTTCTTTAATACAATTTATTACAGTCTTAATAGTGGCTTAGCTATAGTAATAGTATTGCTTCCACATTCATTGATATGAGTAAAGCTTTCGATTTCGTTTCTCATGATATTTTACTAGACAAATTAAATTTCTATGGGATTCGAGGTAAAGCCCATGAATGGATACAAAGCTACCTTTTGAATAGGAAACAGTGTGTAGAGGTTACTCAGATATCTAGAAAGGACAATAAAACATATTATAGGAACGTGCATCGATCATGCTATGTCAGAAACAACTATGGTGTTCCACAAGGAAGCGTGCTATGTCCGTTGCTCTTTCTTTTTATATTAATAATTTACCAGATATCATTGAGCAAGAGTGTGTTCTATTTGCAGACGATACCACCCTTCTTGTTAAATCTAAAGATAAGAGCACATTTGAAAAACAAATAAATGAAGCTATACATAAGACAGTAGACTGGTTGAAGAATAATAACCTAAATATTAATGCATCCAAAACAAAAGTTATAGAGTTTTTGACATATAATAGTGAATCTTTACATCTAAATTTGACATTGAATAATGAAAATATTGACATTGTAAATGATACATCGTTTTTGGGTATAATTATTGACAAAAATTGTAATTGGAAGGCACATATAAATGGATTGTGTACTAAATTAGATACGATATGTATATGTATTAATAAGATTACGACGTGTGACAAATAAAGACTCTTTACTTACAGCCTACCATGGACTAGTGTCTTCAATCCTACGTTATGGTATTATTTTGTGGGGCTGTTCTGTAGACTCGCAGAGAGCTTTCATAGCACAGAAACGATGTATTCGTGCCCTCTGTGAAGCTGACTTTTTGGAAAGATGTAGGCCACTATTTAAAAGCAAAAATATATTGCCAATGCCCTCTTTATATCTATACGAGATTTGTATATTTGTTCAAATGATCCTTAAATTGTTTACCAAGTGTAGAGACGTCACAGACAGAAATCTTAGACGAGCATATATTAACCAATTAGTACTCCCGCAGCGAAAGTTTTTAATAAAAACTCATCCTGCATGGTAATCAAAGTGTACAACCATTTACCTGACATGTTTAAAACATTGGACTTACGAACATTTAAAAAACGTTTACATGTTTTTCTGCTGGATAAATGTTATTACTCAGTAAACAAATATTTTAATGATAAACTGTAATAATTAATTTGATAATTGCATGTTTAGAAGAAAATTTTGCTGTTCTATTAAAATGTATAGATAATTAGAAGATGACTAAATTTGTAAACGCATTGACCTTAAAATTTGCACGTCACCATGTGTGGCAGAATATGTCTTGCTTCATGTTATATATTTAAGATCTTAATGTACCATATTCTGGCAAATAAATAAATCTATCTATCTATCTATCTACCACTTGTCAGATTTTTATTATTTGTTGTTAATTGTTATACTGTAGAGTTTGCACTATATTCACACCACGTCTGACACTTGTATGCTTGTATGTATTACCGTTTTTACGATAGAGCAGAAAAAGCGCTGATAAAAATTAGTTTCTAGTATGAGGTTCTTGATCCCTTAATTTTTAGCTTTTTGACATTTTTAGGGTCCCATAACCAAAGGGTGAAAAAGGAACCCTATCTATCACTAAGCCTACGTTGGCCGTCCGTCCGTCCGTCTATCTGTCTGTCTGTTTGTCCTACCTATTTAGGGCTGTAACTTTTGAACCGTTATAGCTAGACAGTTGAAATTAACCACAGAATGTGCGTTATTATGGCGGATTTTCTAACAAATAATAAAATGTCAACAAATTAAAAATTAAAGGTGTCCTCATACAAAAAACTAGTTATTATCAACGTTTTTTCTTCTCGCTCTATCGTAAAAACGTTAATATACGTACAACCGTCCAACTTGTTGTGATTATAGTGCAAACTCTTCAGTATAACAACAAATAATAAAAATCAGCCAAGTGCGAGCCAGTCTCTTGCTAAAGGTCCCGGAGAAACATTTTTTTTTTTGTAACTTAATAAGTATGTTGTTGTGTGCCCGTGGTATGGTCCTTATTTTCAGGATCTGTCTTAATAGACAGATCAAGATTAATATCTTCGTTGAAAAAATATTCCTAAATGTAAAATAAAACCTACCTTTTATTTATTGTTTTCTCTTCTTAAATACCCTTTACACGGGCAATCGATTGTGTGCTTTCTGTCAAGGCCAAATAGCAAAAATAGTTGGTGGGGAGCCAGCGCGCTCTTTCCATTGGCTGAGACTAAGTTTGCGATCGTGAGATCGGCTTTTAGACAGTGCAATTTGGCTAACGTGCGATTCGGCCTTGGCAGAAAGCATACAATCGGTTGCCCGTCTAAAGGGCACTTTACAAATATTTTTCCTTGCTGCAATCACAACAAAAATCTGGGCCATCTGGTAACACTGGCAATTTTGGGAAATCCCCTATATTGGGACGATATTAGGGTACGTAAGTAGGTACCTATATAAGGTCCATCCGGAATTCCAAATCAGGTGAGCGATTTTTGAAACTCACACGTTGAACTCAGCAGTTGAAAATGTCATTATTACTATGGAGATATGCATCTTTCTACTGCTGATTTGACTTTTAAAAATCATACTCCAGGAGTGCGATTTTTGAAAGTCAAATCAGCAGTAGAAAGATGCATATCTTCATAGTAATTTTGACATTTTCAACTGCTGAGTTCAACGTGTGAGTTTCAAAAATCGCTCTCCAGGATTACGATTTCGTATGGATTTTCCCTCTCCATAATTGCGTTCGGAATTGCGGAGGCACTTCTAGGATTTTAGTTAATTATACACCGGGCACAAATAACTGAAACATCGTGCGGGTCGCATCGATCAATGCATTTTGTTTAATTTTGCCTTTGCTTAAAAAAAGTTTTTCCCAATTTATTTTATAAAGTGAAGTGTTTGAATTTAAACGGTAAGTTTTTACTATGCAGGTTTTATAACATTCAGACGTAAACTCACGACCATAATCCCTCTCCGGGTGGTCAGAAGCTTCGCTACATCTACCAAGACCAACACTGTTTAGAACCATTCAGTTGTAGCAAAGCAAGGCTCATTTTTAGGGTTTCGTAGTCAATCAAACATTATAATTTCCCGCCCGCCTGAATTACTCGCTAATTTTTGCACCTATTGAATCGAAATTTGCCATCAAGACAGATAACAGTAACCCAAAAACAGAAATGAGGTGGAGATGGAGGTTTCAGGATGGAATGAACGTGTCAAAACAAAAGTTAGCCGATCAGCTTTAGTTTTCATTATCTTAAAAAAATTTATATTACTCAATAGGTAGGTATCTATCAAGGATCAAATTTTATGTTAGTACCTACTACCTCGGTGGGTTAGGTTAGGTATGTACAAGTAGTACCAGGTTTATAAGTCTCACCGATGTACCTACCTGCGCAGTAGACAAATTTTAATAGCTCGCGTAATTATATTGACCAATCAGGATGTGCCACCATTGATGCCACCTTCAATCCCTTGCCGGTATTGGCTAATTTGTCTTCGCGTCCTTTTCGCTGCTATCTATGATTACTAAATGACTTCGGGTTTTGATGGGGACTCTGGTCTGCTCTGCGCAAACGAAGATTGACGAGCGGAATTATTTTCCTGGTCGTGTAAGCAGGTAGTACAGTTGAAGTCATTTACTATTCAAAGGGTGCAAAGTTTGACATTGGTGTAGATAGAGATTTCCCTGAGGGGGGCAACAGGCCACCTAGCTCATAGCTTCCGCCCCAATGGCAAGACTCGCATTTTTCGTGGCAAGGTCGGATCCAAAAGTTCATTTTTCTAAGGCTCCCCGTAACCAAATTTTGTTAAATAAACGTGAAAGAACGTGATTATTTCATAAACAATAACAGTTGTGGTATGGGTGCTTCAGGCCTTGCATGCCTATAGAGTCATGTGGGTCAAGTATGTGCACTTAAGATTTGAAACCTTTCTGAAATGAAGATTATAATCTAAATGAAACAAAAGAGTTTTTATTAGTTAGACTATTTATTAATCAACTATTTAAGTATTAAAGTAATCATCTTTGGACTAAAAAAATACAAAGGTAGTCAAAATGCGTACACTAACCCCGTAGGAGGGTTGTGCGCAGTGGTTGGAGGTAAGTGTACGCCGCATAAATCAACAACATTTTGAGTCATTAACATACTCAAAAAAATATTATTTTAACTTAACTATGTAATTATGTTTCAGTAACGAATAAATTGAAAACATAAATCAAATAAGTACCAACAAATGAGATCAATATCTTAATTAATAAAGTTACTTATTTATCAGCACAGTTATCAACAACCAAAATTATTTAATTGCCTGCAAAAACAAAATGGCGCGCGGCCGGTCGCTGACGAATGAGCACTTCGTTGGATATCGTGCGGGGTACTCGAGAGGGGGGACGCCGCGCCGTCCCTTAATTATTAACGGTTGTCGAGATATTTAACGTACGTACACTTACCCGCTGCGTACACTTGCCCCACGACTCTACATCAGGAGTGAGCGAAGCGAGTTCGAAATTTAGCAGTATTTTCTCTGAGTTTTGGCTAGAATTTCACAAGATGATGTGAAACAGTGCCTTCTACTATTTAATTATTTCTTCACTACTTTCCATCTTTCTAAGGGGGCAATGATCTTTCTGAGGTGGGGGCCCTTGCTACGCCAATGAAGTTTGATAGCAGCGATAAGGGCGCAAAAACAATTAAGTTGCCAATGGCGGCAAGGGATTCCAGGCCCGCGAAGGTGGCACATCATGGGTTTGTCAACTGCGCAAGCCTTTGACTATTTAATAAGTAGTCAAAGGCGCAGGTACATCGTTATAAACCTGGCACTACTGTAAGGGTAATTAACTTATGCAGCTGTGGGGTTTACCAGGCTGATATTAATATGATACAAAATTACAAATTAAACGAGCGTTAACCCGCGACTTCGTCCGCACAAATTATATACCAGATTTTAAGTCAGATCATAAGCTATCAAACAAAAAAAGTTTCATCAAAATCGGTTCAGTACTTTTTGCGTGATGCTCGTTCAAACAAACAAACAAACAAACAAACACCCAAACAAACAAACAGACAAAAAATCCAAAAATTGGTTATATGGAATCAGGGATACCTAAAAACCATATCGTAACTTATTTTTTGTTAATATCTTCAATGTACAGACAAACTTCCTGTTACAGTTTTATAACAGTATAGATAGATATAGCAATGATTTTTTTAAACTCATATATACTTAGTACGGTGCGTTAGAGAAAGTTGTTTAGTTTGATGGTCAGACCATCCCTTTATATCAGTAGGTATACAGGTGGTTAGGGTAGTCAGTACTTTAATGTACCTACCTACAAACAGTTTCATTATTTGATGGATGATTAGTTGATTACTCATGATACTGAACAATTTTCACAAAACAAAAGAACTAAAAATTAGCAAAAACTATATATCGGACCTTGTCTGAAATAAATTATTTCAGACATGCACTTAAAAATATATGCATTTGTACTTTTTTTTTTATTAAAAATGTGTTTGCTCTTGACCTCAATCGAGTCCTCAGGACGAAGATGGGGTCGAAGATGTAGCGAGCTTACCCAGAAGAAGCCTATCCACTCGTACTTTAAAGGGATTCGGGTTGTAAGCGCTCGGAAATACTAACGCAGGCAGGGCATTCCACTCTTTGGCAGTGCGCATTATAAACGATTCAGAAAGACGCAGAAACATGCTGTAGTCTTAGTAAAACTAGTTCGAAATATTAAATATACAAAAATTTTAGGGTTCCGTAGTCAAACAAGGAACTCTTATTAAAATTAAATTAAATTAAAAAGGTACTCATTTATTTCAGACCAAAAAATCCATAATTTTGTTAGTATGTTAATGAGGTGTCTAATGCAATATTGATATTATATTAGGTAGGTAGGTAGGTATTTCTTATCGTTTATTTGACTGCATGTCCCAATCACCAGATCCACCCAGTGTCTTTGTATGGGACAGTCAAACCTGTAGGCCACGCATGCCATCCCCAAGAAAACGATAATAATCGAGATGTGCCTCCATCTTTATTATTTTACTTATGCCAAAAAGAGCGCTCATGACGTTTTTCTCGTTTAAACGCTTTGTCGTGGGTGGCATGCTATGCATTTCAGGGTGCCGTTGTGATTGGTACACTGGCGCTGCAGTAGCGAGGCCACTTTCTTGCGAATGATCGCGAGGAAACCATCCATTCGCGCCTCCGCGAACATGCCGGACGCACTGCAGCGCCTCGACAGCCCCAGCAGCATCCTGAAAGCATTGTTATACTGGATGCGCAGCACATTGATAGGTTCGTCGCGTATATGACACCCACAGACCACTCAGGTAAAAGGATTGACACTCGAGTAAAAAGATTTATACTTTCGTCCATTCTTTCTGTCTGTCCATTCTTTCTGTCTGTCCGTCTGTCTGTCTATATGCCCCACCTCAATTACTCTCTTTTTTTCCACCTATTGAATAGAAATTTGCCAACAAGACAGATAACAGTAACCCAAAAACAGAAATGAGGTAACTTAACTACCTAGTTATGAAAAAACTATTTTTTTTCGACCCCACTCCCATACAACGAAAAGGGGGTTGGACGAAGATAAATCGCGCTATCGTTGTGTTTCAAAATTGTGTTACTACCTGATAGTACCTACTTTTCTTCTTATTCTACTCATGTCATGTGCAATGGCTATGGAACCCTATCATGTCGAGTCCGACACGCTCTTAGCCGGTTTTTTTACTGCCCCGGCCCCTGTGGTCAATAATAAAAAATTAAGTACCTAGGTAGTTCGTTACCTGATCTGGCGTGGGTGTCTTATCTATGTTCCTGCCAAAATGTTTTCATTAACAGCATTAGGACTATCAATAACCTTTGTCCATGAGAGACAACTATTTTAATGTAGAATTAATGAGCTAAATATAATGCACTATCTGAAGTAATGAAATATAATTATTTAAAGACTAATGTGAATTTTCTTTTTTTTAGGCCAAGATGAGGATCGTGGCATTTCCCAAAAATATTGCGGATATAGCCCAACAACGACACCAGCTGAATGATTCAACTTTAGTAATCGATGGACAAAATGTGCTGTACAGGTTTTATGTTGAGAAAGGATTTCATTTTGTATTCGGTTGCGAAAGCAATGTGTTTGCAGACTGCTTAAAAGAATATCTAAGTATATTCAAAAAGGCTAACGTGAAATGCTATTTTGTTTTTAAAGGCGGCCATGGAAATATTGAGAATAAATTCAATAAAAAAAGAGACACAGACAAGGGAACGGGCAACTTAGTTTCTGGTCCAGAAAACGATAATTTTGAACAACCAATTTTCATGAAGGACGTTTACTCTCTAGTTTTAGACGAAATGGGGTTTGATTATGTCATCTGCGAATATGAATCGAAGAAAGAAATCATGGCTTTAGCACAGAAGTTGAACTGCCCTGTATGCAGCTACGACATTGAGTACTTTTTCTCCGGTATTCCATATGTTCTCTACCCGAGCATTGAATACAACCAAGTCAAGAACAAAATGACCTGCAGTATCATCACATTGGATAGTTTTCTGCAACGTTTCAAATTGACAGACTCATTACTGGCCATATTCATTGTACTGACTGATGTAAAAATGTTCCCTGAAAATCATTTTATGGATTTCATAAAGTCTTTGAAAATACCAATCGGAAATTATAAACGCAACATGGGAATTCTGCAATGGCTCTCCACGATGACAAGAGAAAAGGCTTTAAAACACATTTTTAAATACACGACTACCGAAACCAAAACAAAGTTACTAAAAGAAGAAATCTATGCACTGAGTATGATACGAAGACAAGAGACAACAGGGTTACCGACAGAGTATTTGCTAAACGGAAAGGCTGAAGTAAAGGAACGAGACCCACATTGGTTCGAAAAGGGCGTAATCTCTAAACACATTGCCATACCATACATTAATTTGTATCATTCAAACATATTTCTTGGCTCCTGGGCTATCGCTGATAAAGAAGCCGATGATGCAATACTGCCGTCCATGAAAATTATAAAATACGCGTTTAATTTACTTACAAACTTTGAAAAAGAAGGATTTACATTTACATTACAGAACAACAAGAAGATTAAATCTAAGCATTTAATCTTCTTGCACAACAATGATTTTCTCGAAAAAGATGAATCGATGCCGGTGACAGTAACAGATTGCATTCAGAAACCAAACTTTAATGCGATCGATAGTCCGTTCGAAAACGGATGGGATCATGTGAAGTCGCTCGGTTTATTCAAACATTTTATTAAAGAATCGTCACAGGGATTCGATTTTGAGCGATTAGAGCACGTGCCTGAAAATGCGAAGCTTCTCATTATCGCCTTAGTTTATTATCATCTTCAAAAGACTAATGATGTATCAAACGAAGCATGCTGTTTACTTTTGTCCTATGTGGCATTAAGCTTGTTAAATGATGATAGATCGAATACGTCAAGTCCTAATAATTCAATTACTGATGCAAAAATGATTAGCTCGCACGATAAACGAGTGGCGATGAACATTTTGGCCCCTTACTTTAAAGAAGTAACAAAGAACGAAGCAGATATGATATTCGATTCAAAGTTGATTCAACCTCTTGTAGAATTCCAGCATTGTCTAGAGCAATTAAATTTCTTAAATAAATTGTGTGGATGTCCTTACATGCCTACGGCTTACAGCAAAACTTTCAACGGCACTTTCGTCTATAAATTTTTGTACTCAATTAAAAATGAATATGAGGGGAATTGCCTTGAATTTTTGAAACAGTTGAATCCAGCTGCATCAGTTCTTGAATTTTTTAACGGTCTTTTTGCATCATATAAGGTTTTGATAACTAAATAATGAGATTTTTTTTTAGAAGTAAGTTAAATACTCGTAGGTCGTAGGGGTACCTACTTGCCAGCTTGCATTTTGTATTCTTGACTTTATCAACTTTTTGATTCTTTTCTTTTTATATTTTAATAAACATACAAATACATAAACCGGAGTTCTTTTCTATGGGCTGTGCTATGGGGGGCTATTACCCCTACCTCCTAAAGCACGCAAATCCAGTGGAGATTTCGGAAATCATTTTATTATTTCTACGAACTTGAAAGTGAAACCAAAAAATAATGTAATTGTCTTGTCTTTTTGCATCATACAAGGTTTTGATAACTAAATAATAAGATTTTTTTTAGAAGTAAGTTAAATAGGTAATAAGTTACCTACCTACTTGCCTGAAGTGCGATTTTTGAATCTCATTCGCTGAGCTCAGCAGTTGAAAATGTCTAAATAACTATGGAGATATGCATCTTTCTACTGCTGGTTTGACATTCAAAAATCATTCTCCTGGAGTATGATTTTTGAATGTCAAACCAGCAGGAGAAAGATGCATACTTATCTCCATAGTTATTTTGACATTTTCAACTGCTGAGCTCAGCGAATGAGATGCAAAAATCGCACTCCTGCTTGTATTTTGTCTTCGTGACTTTTTTGTTTTTCTCAACTTTTTGATTCTTTTTATATTTCAATAAACATTCCAATACATAAACTTGAGTTTTTTTCAATGGGCTGTGCGTGGGCTGTGCTATTCCCGAAATCCCCACCGCCTACAGCACGCAAAGCCAGTGGGGAGTTCGGGAATTATTATTATTCCTACCTAGTTACTAACTTGAAAGTGAAACCAATAATAATGTACCTATGTAATTCTAAATCTACCTACCTAATAACCTATCAGTAAATGTGGGAGATCGTTTAATGATATTTCATCTCGAGCGTCTCCGTACTTCGGAACGCACGTTAAGACTTGCTGTCAGAGTATTTTTGTCTGATTTAGCGTAATGTATAGTTGCACTGCCATTAGATGGAACTATCCGGAACCAAGTTACTTAACGAAGCACGGAAACACTTGTGATGATAAATAGGTAGTTACCACTAAACTATAACCCACTGTTAGTGCCAAGACAATGGTTTCTATTACCTAAGTTATTTAATTTCACTTTCAAGTTAGTGTGGATAAGACTGGCATATGCGCACTACTACATCACTACTACTAGCATCCTTTTAAACTAAGAGTCTACCCATCAAACTGAACAACTTTCACTATGGGAGCAAACCGATCGGAGCAAAAAAATAATCAGCTGTTCCATACTGAACTGCAATGCCTACTCGACTCAAATGTATGCACAGATTACTGTGAATGTGTGTAACAGCAGATTTTTTTTTGCTCCGATCGGTTTGCTCCCATAGTGAAAGTTGTTCAGTTTGATGGGTAGACTGTTAGTTTAAAAGGATGCTAATGATATCAATTTCATCCTGTATATTCCCCGAGGGGTTGTCTAAGATATTCTGCAAAAAATAAAGCTTTTTTTAGTTCACAGTGTACTTTCTACTCTATAAAGTGTCTCTCACAATAAAAGTCCTTTTTAGATATTTTTCACTTTAATTAATCACTAACACGTTAGCTTCAGTACAAATCGCACGGGTGCCCCGTCTATCTGGCATAACTTTCATTGTCCGAAACATATGTAGCATAACATACTTGGCATAATTGTTCTTGGACGAATATTAACAATGCAGAAAGCTTTATTTGGTATAACAACTAAGTGGCAGAATATTAATTTATGCGAATTTAATATGGCATACTACTACCATAATCGAATTTAATATTGAATAATTTTGCATAGCATAATGATCATGTGGCATTATTTCGCTCAGCATAATGATCATGTGGCATTAGGGCGGTTTAGAATAATTTTGCTTAGCATAATGATCATGTGGCATTAGGGCAGTGGATGGAAGCTGCGTTGGCATGCTGCATGCTTGCTTGCCTTGCATGCTGCATTCTTGCTTGCATGCTGCATGCTTGCTTGCTTTCAGGATGCTTGCATGCATAGTGCATGCTTGTTTGCTTGCTGGATGCGTGCATGCATGCTTGCTTGTGTGCATGATTGCTTGCTTGCTTGCTTGTCTGCATGTTGGGGGGAGCAGGGGGGCTGTGCCCGGCGGAAGCCCCCTGCCTGAGAAAAGCAAATTGGTGCTTGTAAACTTCTAGGTTAGGTTAGGTTAGAACATGTATAACACTAAGCTCATGCTTGCTTGCATGCTGCATGCTTGCTTGCATGCTGCATGCTTGCTTGCATGTTGCACTCTAGCTTGCATGCTGCATGCTAGTTGCTTCGGGCGCTGAAAGGTACCTAGCTTCAAAACTGTAGGTTAGGTTAGGCTAGATGGTAGATTTTAGTTTGTATCATTTGTTTGTAGCATATAGTGATCATATGCATTACAAAATTATGCGACAATAGTGAGAGCCGTAACAATACTCTGCGAAAAGGCAATAATGCCATACAATACTTCTGAAAATAAACTTAATGCAATTCAACTGATCTGCCATAGAAGACTATGCGTTATGAATGGATGCCAAACAAAGTATGCCAAGTGAAGTTATGCCACTAGTCATGTATGCCTATAGTGATCATGCATTAGAAAATTCTGCGAAAAAAAGTTATGCGATAACAGGATAAACCAAATCGCACATCCGTTCTATTTTTAACTAGGTAGGCAGTCTTACTTAGTTTACAATCTAAAATTCCTTTGTTCGGCAAGAGCTGGGATTCCCCGAATGAACAAACGACCATTGTTCTCATCGGCCTTGGCTGGCTGGCGCGTCACTCATCCACCATTTGACTAAAGGCTTCGCTAGATGGCATGGCTGGCATGGCGGAGTAGTGACGTGGCTATGGCTGGCTGGCAATGGCTTCTGACATGGCTGTGCAGATGGCGACACTTTACTTATGGCGTTACAACTCATTGACCATTCATTAATAAAACTAAAATTTTATAAGCACAAACTAATACATTAGGTAGGTACAGTCAACATCAGAAGTAAATGATAAGAATATTTTAAAATTATTATCTGGTAGGTACTTGGATTAGTTATATAATATTATGTCAAGATAGACAGTCGAAGCTACGAACGCGTAGAAAAAAATTGCAACCAGTACTGGCCTCTAAACCCTATCCATATTCCATACACATGCACACAGACATAATTTATATGGCGCCTCACGCACACCAACCTAAGAAAGATGGCCCCTTTTTTTTATACGGTAGAAGCATGAGGCGCATTCTAGACATATACTTTTTAAAGATCTGGTGTGCGATTTTTGAAACTCATTCTT
Organism: Agonopterix arenella; assembly: GCA_927399405.1. NCBI lineage: Eukaryota > Metazoa > Arthropoda > Insecta > Lepidoptera > Depressariidae > Agonopterix > Agonopterix arenella. Next base: position 10,152,555 of record OV656710.1, read on the forward strand.
TGAACTCAGCAGTTGAAAACGTCAATATTAGTATGGATATATGCACCTTTCTAGTGCTCATTTGACATACAAAAATCATACTCCAGGAGTGCGATTTTTAAAAGTCAAACCAGCAGTAGAAAGATGCGTATCTCCATCCATTTTCACCTGGGCCTCTTCAAGAGTGAAGACACATTTTTCTAGGTAAGCATTCTACATCTTCATCATCAGGTGAGATTGGGGTCAAATGTTTACCTATCACACATAAAAAAAAAACTGCTGAGTTCAACGTATGAGATTCAAAAATCGCACTCCTGATATCATATTTGTCTTATTAATTTTATTGTTAGCTTAGAGGATTGTTGGATAGATGGCGTTGATATAAAATAGCGAAAACTACTACTTTTATGTACCAGAAAAATATGAACAGATAGGTACTTCGTTAACGGATGCGTCTACTACAGTGACATGTATGTTTTTGTTCACTTTATAGCCTAATTCAGTCCAAGCCTAATTCTATGTCAACGGAGTAAGTCACGCTATCTATCAATAACTGTTGAAAACTAAGATTTCGCGCGAATATGCCAATCTATGGTGACACTTCTAAAACTTTGTAAATTTTTGATTTGTTTAGATATTAATTTGCTGTTGACTGTATCACTAAAAATAAAAACTGCTTAAGTTCATTGACTTTTGCTGTTGACTGTACCACTAAAAATTGCTTAATTTAATTGTATTTAGCTGTTGACTGTACCACTAACAAGAAACTAAAGTTCATTGACTTTTGCTGTTGACTGTGCCATTAAAAATAAAACCAAAGTAGTAAACATAAATATATTTATTAGTTTCATATATCGAGGTCCTCATCCGGATCTTCTTCATCCCAATCATCAACGGCGTCTGGTTCATAATACACTTTACTTTCCCCTTCATTTATTTTACTCATATACGGCAATTGTAACTTGTATTTCTCTAATTTCTCCGTTTGTTCAACTTCTATTTTGAACGTCGACAGATTGCCTGGCGATGGTACTACGGGTTCTTCTTTTTTATGATCTTTTACAACTGGTGTTGATCTCAATGAGGAAGTACGAGTGTCGTATGTGAGATTCTCTTCAGTTTTTACAAGTTTTCCTGCTTTTTTCAGTTGAATTTGTATTTTTGATGGTTCTGTAGCATTATAGGATATAACAGCACTTGCTATGTGATTTAATTGTAGTTGTAATTTGGAATAGTGCGATAGGCAATCCTTATGCAATATTACGAGGATTTGGGCGACATTTGGATTATTATGGAGCTTTTTTAGCCATTTTAAACATTCGTTCCAACCCAGACAAAGTGCCATTTGTATTACAGAATCTATTATAACTGTACATTTAGAGCTTGTGTAGTCATCGAATAGATCTGAATTGAATTCTTTATAATAGTTGACATTTAATTTATCTTTAAAAATGTTCCTCCAAAGTGTTGTAGGCTGTTCATAGCAAAATAAGTTTAACTTGTTTTTCTCATTTTGTGCTAACTCCATTACCAGTGGTAAAATGTTTTTGTTACCGTCATCTTCTAGAAGAACAAATGGCGCAGATTTTAGCTTGAACAGAGTCATTTTTTCTAATATTCTGAATTGAAAATAACAATAAAGAAATAACCATGAAATAACCTATAATCCACAAAACAGTCACTCACTCTAACTCATAGTAGTATTTACTTAATTTACTTTCATCCATATTGGATAGGCAAAGGAACAAAGCCATACAGCCTGATCTTTTATAAACAACTTTTTGTTTTTTGTATGATCTTTCATATATAATGTTCAAAATTCTTTATTAAACAAGGCTTAAGAGCCAAATCTTGTATGTTTCATATCCGGAATTCATTTCAATACACAAGGCTAAAAAGCCAAATCTTCTATAATTCATTTTAGGGTTTTGTTTTATATCATAAGGCTAAAGAGCCAAGTCTTCTTAAAATTCTTATCCATCAATGAAAGTTAATCAAAGTCTTGATTAAAAAAGTGCGAAGTAAAAGTCTGGAGTATTAAGAGTAGGTATTATATCCAATATTTCACTATTTCCATAATAAATTATAACTCTCCAACACTGGAGGTAACAAAGTCATAAATAGGTTTGAAATTTGCAGGGTATGAAAGGAGTTCCTGAAGAGAAGGCGGGATATTGTCTTGATGAGTTTCTTGTAACTTGTCAATTAGGAGAAAGCGCTGAATATTGAAAGCGGTACAATCAAAGAAAATATGATGAAGAGATTGTTCTGTGTTATGAGAACATTCTGTGCAAATTGGTGAGTCTATTATCTTCATTCTGTGAAGATGGGCTTTGAATTTACAATGACCAAATCGGAGTCTGCACACTTGTGTGTAAAATCTTCTCCCTAAATATGATTTACTTTTCGCGAACCAGGGAATTGTGACCATTTCTTTATTAATGCCAGCATACCAAGAGCCTTTTTCTTGAGTAATAGAGCGCCAGCTCTCTTTCCAGGATTGTGAAATTTGTTCATGAACAAGGAGATTCAAATCTTTCCATGGTATTGGTAAATTTTTTGGTTGGCCATCAAAGTTTTTTATTGTCCTGGCAAGAAAATCCGCATTTTCATTACCTGTCACGCCTCTATGCGCAGGAGTCCAAAAAATTCAACGGTGATATTTAGGTTTTTTAAGGTAAGCCATAATTCCTTTATTTGATAAATTAAATAACTGCTATTTCTCTTGTGAAATTGTAATGTAGTCTCACTCATAGATCAATATGTATATTGGTGTCAATTTCAAACGTTGCGCTTACATTGCTAATTTCGAGCACCAGTTTTATAGTCTTGCTCATTTGACCTCTCACTCATAACCACAATAACTTAATAGGTAGTGCTCTTCTTGTTCTTCACGTACCGTCGATTTTTGTGTCAAATAAACAGATTAATTTGACATTGATAGAAAAGTTTTCGTTCAGAATTGGTAAATAAACAGATTGGATAGGAGTCTGTTTCATAACGTGTGAAAAGAAGTAAGAAAGAGAGACACTAAAGAAGATTTGTATGCTAGAGTGACATAGAATGACTACCCGAGTGATTTTTACTCACTTTGAAACGAACCAAGTAACTTTATTTATTTTGTATTTGTGTTGTATAATTTTTTTATAAATCTGATTTAAAATTTTGTAAATAATCCAAAGACCAAAGAGAATTGAACAAAAAATGATGAAACGTATTTTTACACCAAAATTGCAAGCGCTCTCAAGACAAATTGTGTATGTCCCCAAGCATAAGCCACCGGAACAAAAAGATTTTGAAAAGCTAAAAGAGTTTATGTTGAAATATGAAAAAATGCTCATCCTCACGGGAGCTGGTATTTCTACTGAATCTGGTACGTAGAGTACGTAATTCTTTATACAGATTTAACCTTAGATTACAAATCGGACTAGCAGGCACACAAATTCTTTCATTTCTACCTTTTTTCACACGCTGGGCAAAGTATCCCCAAAACCCTTTCCCACATATCTCTATCCAATGCGTTATCCAGGGCTGCCAGTGCCTGTAGAGTTATTCAGCCATGTCACTGAAATTATACAAAATTGGCTTTCAGGGTACAAACTGGGGTAAAAAATCCGAAACAAAATAAAAAAATGTTATTTTGGATTATTTATCACATAATTTGAACTCACATTGGTTTTTATTTTTCACTAGCGACCCGCCCCGGCTTCGCACGGGTGCAATGCTACTGAAATTATATACATATACATTATACACCTTCCTCTTGAATCACTCTATCTATTAAAAAAACCTCTATAAAATCTGTTGAGTAGTTTTAAAGATCTAAGCATACATAGGCATAGACAGTGTGAAGCGAATTAGTTTTATACTATGTAGTGATAACAAGTTGGTATTTTTTACAAACTTCCTATAAAGCATCTATTGGTTCAACATCCACTACCATCCTTCTTTCAAGCTGCCTGGGTTCAACCGATAGAGCTGATATCTGTCTACCTTCACTCTTGCAAGTCAGAGAATCAGCTTTACTAAATAACAGAAATTGTAACCAGGGACCGAAAATTTTCCGTTACCTTTATTTAAATGTTACCTTTATCCAGCTAAGAACCGGTAACCTAAATATGACCTTCTAGAGAATGCGAGTGAGTGCGGGTAAGGGTCACTATAGACGGAGCGGCAAAAACCGCGTGTGGTTTTTAATATCACTGAAAAATGAACTTTAATTTCTACTAATCAAAGGTACAAAATTGATTGAACAACGTCGTTGTTGTAGTTGGATTAAAAGAAGAAAGGTAGAATGGTTTAAAAGTTTATGTTCACGTTTGAGTTTAAGTTTGTTATTATAATTGATTTAATTTGTATTTCGTAACGACTAACGAGGTACTTACTTAAAAATTGAATACTTACTATATTTATGAAGACACAATTTTTTATTTAAATATATCTGCATGAGAGTCCAGGATACAAACAGCCACCCAATTATAGTTTTTGTATCCAATCACACAATCTGGCAGCCCTGATTAGACATCCCTCTTTTCATTGCAGTAGCCATTAAATTCATTTTAATTATGTTAGTCTAAATATTTCATTCAATTCTAGGAATACCGGACTATAGATCAGAGGAAGTTGGTTTGTATGCACGTAGCAATCACAAGCCGATTCAATATCAAGAGTTTGTGAAGTACCCTAAAGTACGACAAAGGTACTGGGCTAGGAATTTTGTCGGCTGGCCTAGGTTTAGCTCCATACAGCCAAATGATACTCACCATGCTATAAGGCGTTTGGAAAAGGTTTGAAAAATATTAATATTTTATCACGGACCTGAAAAAAAGATGGACCGAATCTCGTCTAATGTAAAGTGAAGCACCCATTTATATGAATGTGCGTGCTGTCGCCTTGTCGCGCGATACATATTGGCGGCGGGTTGTCGGACTTGCGCCTAGAACTGGTGCGTCTGTGTGAGTGTAGGTCCCTTGTAGAACAAACGAAATTATAGGACCTTGCATGCTTCACCTCGCTTCATATGATTAACAAGCGCAACGCCTACAAACTGCTCAGCAGTTTGGCGATATCAAAAATTGTAAACTTAGATGTAACATTCCGTCCGTCTTTCATTCAGTCCGTCTTTTTTTCAGGGTCCGTGTATTTTATACTCAAATCTCTCAATAAATGTCAAGGTACAAGATCAGTAGTAGACCTGTAGTGGTTATAAATACCTTCCTACATAAACTTAACCATAATACCATTCGTCAGAAATATTGCTATATCACAGATTAAACTGCACTACCTGCAGAAGTCTGACTTCAAAATGTCGCTAAAGTCTAAAAAAAAAAATAAATAAATAAATATCGCTCACAGGCACATAGGCTTTTTATTATGGAAACTTTGACTATTTATTATAAGGAGAGCCTTACGGTAGCATTTCCCCTCTGCCACGGTATAAGATCAATTAATCTTGTGCATTAACATAAAATTGTATACCTTATCACTAAACGAGCCTATAATTGCGAAACAATAATTTCGAACTTAGAGCGTTTGGGGTTGAAACGAGACTACTTTTCATGATTTTTAACATTCAAAATTAGAATCTAAAGTTTTGGGAATAAAATCCAAAGTTGCGGATTTCATGTTACCTCGCCCCCCGCTAAAAGTGCCAGAAATGTTTGTTAGTAGAATTACACCCGTAACTAGTCCCTATATAAGTAGTCAAAGGCGCAAACATATAATATAAACATCCATGACCGAACCGGGATTCGAACCAAGGACTCTTGGTTTGGCAGTCTGGCGTGGAGACCATTACACCGACCGGGTCTTCGAAATAATAATGCGACCCAAATTGAATCTACACTGAAGTAAAACTGAACTAAAATTGAATCTACACTGAACTAAAACTGGTGTAGGTCACCTCCAAGCGAGAATCGCAAGGTCTTAGAGAAATGTATGATTTTGCCTCTTTGATTAAAATAAATGAGTGGGTTTGCCCTATTGACGAGGCTGCACCATGTAGGAACGCTTTTATGACTACAGTACGGAGTGAGCTAGGCCTGCTACAATTACCAACATTTCTTTGTAACACATTGCTGACGGCCTACCTCATAAATCCGCAATATCGTGGCCCAAGCTGTGCTCACCGAATGAACCTGCCTGGAAGGTCAGTTTGTTTCGCATTCCATTCATGGAATGCATTTCCTGACACAAAAGAACAGCGATGGTCGAAGTGGCACAGGCACATGTCTGTTAAGGCTCTCAATCAAACAATAATAATAATTCCTGACGGTGGTTTCTGACAAGAAACCATTAACATGAAACTCAGCAGAATGATTTTATTTAGTTTAAAGTAATAAAACTTATTTACAGGCAGGTAAAGTGACATCTGTAGTAACACAAAATGTAGATCGTCTCCATCACAAAGCTGGTTCGGAGAGAGTTATAGAACTTCATGGTACCGGCTACATAGTCAAATGTCTCAGATGTCCTTACGAGATCAGTAGAGAAGATCTTCAGAAGGAATTGCTAAGGAATAATCCGGCCATGGAGAGCAGTTTCACCATGATTCGACCTGATGGTGATGTGGAATTGAGTAAAGTATGTAATTTTATTAATAAATATCTTGGATTTGGGATATAGTCACAAATTATTTAATCACATTTATACCACCAGAATCATACTCATTTGGCCGCACGGAATCGCATTTTTTACGCTCTATCCTTTTTTGTCGCTCAGGAACGTCGTTGGCTAGAGCGAGAAAGGTCGCAGCACTGCCGGTGCTGCCGCGTGCGATCGCATCCCGCTATCTTTCTCGCTCTAGCAAATGACGTTCCTGAGTGACAGAAAAGAAGAAAAAACGCAATTCCTTGCGGCCAGATGACGATCTAGCCTGGACTTAACTTAGCCTTGGATTATGAATACATTGAATTTGTCATGTAACTTTTTGAAAAATAGACTTCTTATCAACTTTTTTAGCACCATGAACCCGAAATGAAGTTTCTCATTTACTCAAGCTAGTTAATATGCTAGTTCAGTTAGCAAATCATAATTTGTTGAATATTTTTTCAGGAGCAAGTAGATAGATTCAAAGCACCCCTCTGTCCCAAATGCGAAGGCCCTTTAAAACCGGATATCATATTTTTCGGTGACAATGTTCCAAAGCAAAGAGTGGAACATATCAGAAGTGAAGTGTCACGAAGCGACGCTGTTTTCGTCTTAGGTTCATCACTAACTGTTTATTCAAGTTATAGAATAATTTTACAAGCTAAAGAGGAGAAAAAAACTGTAGCTATCTTAAACATAGGTTCAACGAGAGCCGATGATATAATTGACATAAAAGTGTCAACGAAATGTGGTGATATTTTACCAGATTTATGCAATTCCATTTGTACCTGATTGTAAAGTGATATTTAAACTACCTCATGAATGTTAATGTGTAAGTATAAAATGTTATAAATAAAATATTTAGTTCACAATGGCATTTCATTTTATTATTTGTATAAAAGAATTAAGGGTACAAAATGGTTTTTACATAAGGATGATCCTCTATGACTGAAACATTTTGAAATAAATATTAATTGGTAATCAAATAACCGGATTAATTCAAGAACTTGTTCGTTGAATATAATAAATACAATATAGTTCATCATCACAAAGATAAAGATTGCATTGCAAGTAAAGCGCTAAGGGCCGGAACACACCTAGTGAAGCGCAGCGCAGAGCATTTTTCACTGCCGAAACCGACTTACCCACTGCTTGCGTTGAAAAAACATCGAAAATCAATTTAACACAACTACTAATCCCCGAGAGCATCGAAGCGACTTCAGGCAAAAGTTTTATAATTGATTTTCGATGTTATTTCAACGCAAGCAAAGTTGATAATTGTTTGGTAGATAAAAATGCTCCGTGCTGCGCTTCGCTAGGTGCGGGCTCATAGCCAAAATTTGTGCGCGAACGCCCGCGTGGCATAGACGTTGGGAGAGGCGAGGTAGCACGTGCGACCGCTACACCACCCGCCCCCCGCTAATATCTTCCGAGTACTTCGGTACCCCGCGGGACGGTCGCGTACAAACTTGTCTGACTATAGTATCTCTTGAGGTATTATGTAGGTATGACCAGGACAAATTCTTAAGAAATCTGCCACCAGAAGCGAGATGGATATATTAAGTAATAATTTAATAACATTGTACAAATACTAATCAAAGGGTCTATCTGGAAATTAAATCAAAATTATTATTGAACCCAACTTTTAACTAGGTATTTGGAACTTAAATTATTTTAAGCTCATCTCATCACACACGTGGTTTTACTCTTCTAACGCAAGCAAAATTACATAAGCACGTCTCATTCTCTGTGTGAGTGGTGAAAGCGAGAGGAAGCCAGTAGCATCTTGCGTGCATTAGAAGATTGAAATTTCGACTTTACGATATCTCATAACTTCCGTCTGTGATGATGATGAGATGAGCTTTAAATCTGCAAAGTGCAAACAGTGGAGGATTTTCTGAAAGCCGAAGAAATAGTTCCAAATGGCTTAATAGATGGCGTTGATGCGAGATGGCTTACAACTTTGCTGCTAAAAATACAAATAAAATAGTAAAATACCTAGTTTATAAAAACATGATTTTAATACGGATAACATGTCATACTTCATACAACATACTTCGTCAACTGGTGACATGCACTTTTTAATGATTATTTTCTGAGCCATCTCACGTCAACACCATCTATCAAGGCATGTTGAACCACGTTTAACACGTTCCGGGACAGTGAACGAGACACAATAGAACTTTTATTGTTATCACGGCTATAGGCGGTCACTGTCCCGGAACGTGTTAAACTAGTTATCAGAAAATGGCCAATTATGAAACAAGTACAGACCTATTAGCCCAGTCATTTTACGGAGTTCTGTTATTCGGGGTAGGGAGTAGTTACTAATTGGACTTTTGAACTGTAACCGGAACCATTAAGTGACAAAATGACTATCTTAAAGCATATAAAAAAAATTCGCTACGCAACATAGAAATCAAAATTATGTGTCCCAGAAGGATTTTAAATTATTATTATTAATACCAATGCACTCATTTGACTTAGATTTAACAATATAAATTATTTTTGAGCAATGTAATTTAAAAAAATTGGTATTTATTAGAAAATACGAATGTATTTTTCAAAACCTTCTAAGTAGACAAAAATATTCACACTATGTTTGTAGTATGTATAATGGTAAAACCTTAAAAATGTGCAAAAAAAAATTACCATCAGTTTTTTTAGAACGAGATAATAGCTAAATTTTAAAATTGGAACTGTTGCTGACGTGATTTTTTTTAATTTTCGTACATTTCTAGGCTCAAATTGGCTCATCAATATTAAAAAAAAAATTACAATTACTAATTAGTCCCGGCTCAAACCGTAAAATGACTGGGCTATATTACAAATAAATTATATAGCCGTTTATGCAAAGTAAACAGAAGTAATTTGAACAGTTTTTTCAAAATTCATGTTTATTTCTAACAAGAATATCTATGAATCTAATTAAAACGCAGTTTCTAATCTTTAGTAACGGCAGTGTTCAAAGGGTTTATAGGAATGTCGTCATTGCGACCCTTGCCCAGATCAACATGGCCCCTAAGCATTAAGGATCTCCTGTTTTACAGGTGCCAAGTAACACTGGTAGAGAAACGCTTTGCGGACAATATGGAGTACACAGTGAAACATGACTTGAAAATGATTCTTTTTTACAGACTTCGGTAGGAAATTAATATGGCACGGGTTCTTGTTCGAAAATTGATTGGTTAAAGTAGTCTATACTATTCCATATACAGGGTGGAAAAAAAAGGCCGCGGTTGGAGGGAAAGTACCCTTAATATTTATGATGGCAAATTTTACTGAAAGGAAACATTCGTTTATTTTCAAATTTAATTAAAACTGCATTTAAAGATTTTTGAAAAATCATCTGCTTGAGCCGGGAATCGAACCGGTGAAACGTGAATAAAAAACATCCTGTATTTTATGATACCAACCGAAAGAGTCATTCATAAGGATCAATTTCTTTTAAACAACATAGTATCTTAAATTAAAGAAAGACCAAGAAAAAATGATTTTTTTATTGTAGACTTACTATCTAAAGAAAATTCTTTACTTAACTTATAAATTTCCTTACTTTACATTGGTTCCAAATTCAAACTGTTTGTTAGAAAAAAAGAAAACAGCCAAGTGCACAGATAATAAAATGCAATTACATTATTTATTATGTTCTCTTTACAGAAACTTTGAACTTGATATTTTAAATATTAAATCAATTCGATATAAAAGACGACTCGTAGAGAATTCAGTCGTAGAATACATACTTTAAAGTATTTTCTTTAGATAGTGAGTAAGTTTAACAATGAAAAAATCATTTTTTCTTGGTCTTTCTTTAATTTAAGATACTATGTTGTTTAAAAGAAATTGATCCTTATGAATGACTCTTTCGGTAGGTATCATAAAATACAGGATGTTTTTTTTTCACGTTTCACCGGTTCGATTCCCGGCTCAAGCAGATGATTTTTCAAAAATCTTTAAATGCAGTTTTAATTAAATTTGAAAATAAAGGAATGTTTCCTTTCAGTAAAATTTGCCATCATAAATATTAAGGGTACTTTCCCTCCAACCATGGCCTTTTTTTTCCACCCTGTATATGGATAAAAAGATATTCCGATTTCTATATAGTTTTCTGAAGGGCTATAAGTTTCCGATTATATAATATAAAAGATCGATAACGTATTATGACTTTATTGGGTAATTTTTTAGTAATATTTTGTTTCTGCGGTCACCATATCCATTGTCTGAAATTAATTAACTAAATATTAAGAAGCAATATTGCTAATAACCGCCAAAAAACATCATGTCGATTAGGTACCGATTGATTGAATCGGGTAGCTACACAATAAGGCCCGCCACATAAACGCGGAATCATTCCGAGCGGAATTAGGATTTCGTATGGATTTGCATTACGGAGGCATCAAACCCACACAAAATCACAATTCCGGATGTATATTGTCGACCAAAGACCCCAATTTCCGATGTGCCATATCAATATCCGGAATCTATAGTTAAAATTGGCATAGGTACTTAATAATCAAAAGAATAATTGTTAAACAACGGCATAATCTTGCCATTCAACCTAATCCTACTTCATTGTTCATCAGTTATTTAACGTTAATAACTGATGAACAATGAAGTAGGATTAGGTTAGGTTAGGTTAGGTCCATACATTTGACAAGTAGAAAGAGAGTATCGGTCAGAGTGCTCGAACTTCTCTTTCCCCCTCCCTCAAAGATTCCAACTATGATAAATATTTGCATTATGTCTGTTTCCACATATCCTGTCCATTATATCATCAATTCATTCATTATATCAACAATTTCTTATTATTTGGGGTCGGCGCAATATGTCCAGTCAACAAACATTTGTTTAAATTATTGGTATTTTATTTTATTGTGAAATAATAAATACATATCCAGTTCCGCGGAATTATTGCGAAAAATGCCGCGACGGAACCACCATCACAGAACGGATAATAAACAGAAAATCTTAATCACAGGAACAGCTAGCTGTGTACAGTAGTAACAGATTTATAAGTTCCCCCGATGTACCTGCGCAGTTGACGAATTTTTATAGCGCGCAAAATTATATTGACCAATCAGGATGTGCCACCTTCAATGCCTTGCAACGATTTCTTTTCTCTGCTATCGGACTTTGCACCCTTTGATTACTAAGCGCTCTTACAGACGAGCGACACTTTGCGGTCGCGCGACCTACGGCGACTGACCGTAAAGTATATGAGCGCGACCCTCTGCGACAGACGGTGCGGCGACCGCAAAGTGTCGCTCGTCTGTAAGAGCCCTAAACGACTTCGGGTTTTGTCGGCGACTCTGCGCAAACGAAGATTGCCGAGGTTAATTATTTTCCTGGTCGTACTGTAGGTATAATTTACGTTTTTAGCCAGTTACATTTAATTTTATTCATTTTAGAAAAACTTACAGGCTAATTACAGGATAGGGCATTACCCTTTTTCCAAAACAACACTGCCAACTAAAAGCTGATTTAGGCTTGAGCCTCATCTGGCAGAACGGAATCAAATTTGTTCACGCTCTATCCTTTTCTGTGTCTCGGGAACGTCATTTGGTAGAGCGAGAAAGGCCGCAGCACTGGCGGTGCCATAAAGTTATTATACCTTACATTAATAGAGGAACTGACATGAGTTGTCAAATGAAGCCGTATTTGGAGGTTTTCAGGAGATTATCGGCAGGCAAAATTCGAGCACTGTCTATAATACGGAGTCAAACGTGAAATAGTGGATTATTTAATGAAATAGTTTTAGTATATTTCACAAAATTATCTACGATTTCACTTTCGATTCACCTAAACCGAATTTTTACCCTGCGATAAGATCCCGAAAACTATTGCCTCGCGTCACATATCTCTTTGTATTATACAGTGGTGCCGCTAGGTACATCTCACTCTCTCAGCTGTCAGTTCCTCTATTCCGTTAAGGTATAATAACTTTATGGCCGGTGCTGCCGTCTGCTATCGCATTCCCGCTCTCTCACTCTTCATCTTTCTCACTCTAGCAAATGACGTTCTCGAACGACAGAAAAGGATGGAGCGTTAAAAATTTCGATTCCGTACTGCCAGATGAGGCTCAAGCCTCACTATGATTTTTTTAGCTAAAGTATGTAGTAGTACTTATTTTATGTGTTTTCTTATAATCTGTGTGCCTTCTAGACGTCACAATGTACACGATGTATATGTATAATATATTCTTATTACATAATTATTGTACCAATTGCGTACTGTGTTTTGAAAGAAGTTGTCACCTTTTTACCTAGTAACGATGTCTTAAATTACAATGGGTTTGTTATAGTTGGAATCTTTGAAAATGGACTACAGATAGATCAACACATTCATCTTACTTTTGTAATTAAATCAGTAACTTATTTCGTAACTTAATCAATGGTTTTCACACATAGCTCGCACTCTGGACAATAAAAATCTAAAATACACAGGTATGGGCGTGCTATTGATGTATTAAAGTATCCCATGCCTATAGCAAGCTGTATTTAGGCATCTCAAACCGAACGGACGTTTTAACAACACTAAAGGCGACAGCATCTAGAATCTAGAGACACTATGAATATTTTTAATGTTTTTTATTCCCATCATATGCAATGTAATTAAAGTAACTTTGCTTTTAGTAACGTCGTAAAATACAGGGGGTACACTTTAATGCGTTACATATCTTAGGGGGTGTTTCAGACCATCAAACTGAACAACTTTCACTACATGAACAACATAGAAACTGTAAAAAAATTGCTATTGCACATTTGATTCGAATAGCCATCGACGTTTTCTACAATTTTCTTTTCGATGAGTCGATGTTCGCTCCATAGTGAATGTCTTTCCGTCATTTTTGTCCGATCGGTTAGAATTAGGCCTTAGAGCGGTTTCGCACTACGTCCGATCCAAATCCGATCCGAACCCTTGAAAATACGGTCCGGAGTCGTAGAACTGTTTCTATGGTAATTTACTCACTAGATCCGGCTTCCGCAATCCGATTTTACAATACAACATTATTGTCACGGGTTCGGATCAGACGTAGTGCGAAACTGCTCATAAACTGTTTGCAACCACTCCGCATGTTTGCTTGTCAATAACATTGCAGTTGACGCAGTTTTGACTGGTTTCATACTATGAAGCCAATAATGTATAATTTCTTTCATCAGTCATCACACATCCATCGTGCAAACAAAGTGACCGCAGCTCGCAGGCGCAGGAAAAATTGTTCATCGTCTGCGTAGCGCCCTTAAGGCCGTTTTCAAAGCAAGATAATGATCATTGATAAGATAATAATATTACAGACGGTGTTGTGGAGGATAATCCCTTAAAAAAATGGACTACAATTTTTATATGACACTTTTATTTTCTCAACTGCATTGTTTTAAAAAGCAAACAGCCCTCTTTGCACATTGAGTAACTAACAAAATGTTTATATGTAAAAACCTTTGACGTATTAAAAGTGCTACCCAAATTCCGGACTCTGATGATGATCAATAATAGTATGCAAAAAAAAAAGTATATTTTGTCTTGCAAACTTTGAAGTGCTTTTATTAGTCTTGAAAGGAAGATCAAACCTCAAATGTTGACCAAGTTGACCAAGACCATAGTGCACTCAGCTCTAACCAGGAAGCTGGGAAAGGTATATGGATCTAACTCAGATATTCGTTCCGAGACTTTAGCTCTATCATTACAGATATTTTAATTGCTGATTGAGTATGGGCCAGCGCAAACCTGGAGAAGCGCAGCGCAGAGCGTTTTGCAGTGTCAAACCATTATAGACTTTGCTTGCGTTGAAATAAGATAAAAAATGAATTAACATAACTTCTAGTCCCCGATAGCATTGAAGCAACTTGAGTTTGTGTTAATTGATTTTCATTGTTATGTCAACGCAAACAAAGCCGAGAATAGTTAGGTAATGAAAAATGCTCTGCGCTATTCTTCGCCAGTAGTGCACCGGCTCTATTTCCGTTCTTTAAATTTATTAATGATGTAATTAGTGCCGACATTTTAGCCGCTTGACCCATTCGAATCTAAATTCTAAATCAGATATAAATAAAGTCCATTATGATAGTTCCTCAATGTGCAAGAGACCAACTACGATCTTCATCATACCGCAGTCCATTACACTTACCAGTCTTAAAATCACAATAAAATTACACATAGAAATTGTTTCGTCACTACAATAAATCCGTAACACTAATGTTCATTCCACAATAGTCACTTAACTCTTATTGCCTACGACGCAAGTGTGTTTTTCGGTCGCGGGACTAGGACTATTTTCAATGCACTAATTAAGGTGGGTAGCAGTTTCTGAGAGCCCTGCTGACGGTTTTTTAAATAGTGAAACTAACAGGTAAAATGATATCCACAATTTTTTTCTAATCCTCATTACTTTGTCTGCGCAATAAAGAATTAAAGGGGATAATCAGACGATCAAACTGAACAACTTTTACTATGGAGCCAACATCAAAATCCTAAAAGACAAAACCTACTCGACCCAGTTTGTATGGAACAGTTGATTTTTTCGCGATGTTGATGTTAGTCCCGTAGAAAAAGTTTTTCAGTTTGACGGTCTGATCATATCCCTTAAAATACAGTCAGCCCTTATTATAATTTAATCAAAGACTCAGTCTATTAAGAAAGACCGTTTTTTTTAAATTCGGTTTTATGTTTTTAATTCGTCCATGGGAATGACGGCGTAAAAGCGCGCGTCGGAATCGCCCGATTAGACATTTGAAATTGTAAGTATTACAAAGACTGCTGAGATCAAACTGTCTTTAGTCCTGGTTAGACCGTTAAGGGCCTATGTCGAAAAATAATTGAAGCGAAATGGGCGTGTGATAGCTTATATTAGTGCCTGATGCGAGAGAAAGAGATGGGGCGGCGCGCGCGCCTGAAACGACGCAAGCGTAAAACAAACTTTATTTAATTATGATTGTACTATTTATGTAAGTTCAATTCTGCTCTAATCAAAATTTGTAAAATATAAATCTCTTTTTTTTTTAAATCAGGTCTCGTGTTTCTATTATTCACCGTTTAGCAGTTCCAAGCGTTTATCGATAAAGACGGAGGCTACTTTGGCTTGTGTTTCTATCGAGAACATGTGTCTTAATCGTGTTTTGGCTCTAATCAAAACTTCAATTATATGTTCAATTTACACATATCCGCAAATCATACTCCTACTGTAAGTAACTTCTTGACATATGACGCTTTGAAGAATAAATTTTTTTTCACATAGCCTCTTAAAAGCTATCTTTTTTTAATCCCATAGAAAAAGCTTTTTCTTGATGCTCTTAAACAGAACCGAACCTTTAATTAGTGCAGTGCTAAAAATAGTCCTATTTACAACGTGTTATTTAAATATACGTAAAACTTGACAACCAATTTATACAGAATTGATAAACGACATTTTACACATACATTTCCGAAATGTTCCTTTCCTTAAACTATGCGTTTCAATATACGACCATACCTACAGACTTACTACCTGCCATCTTTGTACTAAAAACAACGACCTACAAATTACTCGTCACCAGTGCAGATTGATACGAGTTAGGGTTTATTTAGATTGATAGTCGAGCTGCAGCATCGAAACTGTAGCGATGCAGCAATTAAACATTCCCTTACGAGCCAAATTGCATTAAACTCTGCATTACGGCCTGGCCACGGGACAGAGCGAATTGCGGCGCGAAAAGCGATTTTTCAATAAACTGCCTACGCGCCACTGCGTGCTTTCGTAATAGTAGAGACACAACGGTCAGTGTATTCAAAAATCACTTTTCACCTCTCCGGGCGGAAAGCGTCAACTTTCATCCCGCTGCGCTAAACGAAGTTGCCGCTTCCCGCCTCCGTCGAGGAGAAAAATAGTATAATAACCTCGGGCAGTAAATAAAAAGCCTCCGATAATATGTTTGTTGACCTCGGCTTCGCCTCGGCCGACAATTACATGAGATCTGAGACCTTTCTTACTTTTCTGCCCTCGTTGTGTAATCTACTATTTCGCGCCGCACTTGGCCATGTCCAGCAGCCTGGGCTTCTACCCGGACATTCCAACTTCGCAATTGCGTGAACGTTTTCGTTCCAATGTCAACTCTATTAGAATGAAGTTCGGACCGAAACGGTCGCGATACATCGAACATCGAAAGTACGGGTACAGGGCCAGGCCGTTAGACGCAATAAGTGCGTCAGTACAATGCAACAGAAAACCGACCTACGCTAAAATGCCTCCCAGTAGAAGATAAGTGATGAAAAGAAACAAATCTGTTGCCGATTCTGTACAAAAGAATAATAAGTAAATGTGGAACGAACTGTAACCGCGCACGATAATTGTCTATTAACATTATAAGAAGTAGTCGGCCTGGGGCTTCTTGGAGGGGACTCCCCGGGACTCCTGCGGCGCCGCCTCGAATATCGTGAACTCGCGCTGTAGGTTCTCGTTTAATTCTAATATCGCTGCTACATTCCCGCATCTGTGGACAAATAGATACAATTATTTTGTTTTTTGTTTCATGGTCAAATATAGGGTGTTAGGGGTAAACAGTTGCATTACTTTAAGGGAAATAATAATAAGTTTTAATAAAGTTTAAGTTGAAATATTTTTTTGCGGATTTCGTATAAGTTTCTTAGGGATAGTTGTTCAGTATCATGGGTACATTCACCCCTTAAAGTAATGTAACTGTTAACCGTAACACCCAGTAGATTGCTTTATACGAGTATGTTCGGCTAGTGTCCAAAGCCTTTTCCCTTTGAGAGAAAAACAATACAAACCTGTAACAATAGTTGAGCGCCGACCATACAGTGAGCACGGTCTCGTTGAAGTACCACTTGTAGCCCTCCATGACTAGCTGGTGGGCGCGGCAGAACATGTCGATGTCGTTGAACTGGACCACGTGACAACAACAATACAAACCTGTAACAATAGTAGGGCGTCGACCATACAATGAGCACGGTCTCGTTGAAGTACCACTTGTAGCCCTCCTTGACTAGCTAGGGCGCGGCAGATCATGTCGATGTCGTTGAACTGGACCACGTGACAACAACAATACAAACCTGTAACAATAGTTGGGCGCCGACCATACAATGTGCACGGTCTCGTTGAAGTACCACTTGTAGCCCTCCATGACTAGCTAGGGCGCGGCAGATCATGTCGATGTCGTTGAACTGGACCACGTGACAACAACAATACAAACCTGTAACAATAGTTGGGTGCCGACCATACAATGAGCACGGTCTCGTTGAAGTACCACTTGTAGCCCTCCATGACTAGCTAGGGCGCGGCAGATCATGTCGATGTCGTTGAACTGGACCACGTGACCACAAAAATACAAACCTGTAACAATAGTTGGGCGCCGACCATACAGTGAGCACAGTCTCGTTGAAGTGCCACTTGTAGCCCTCCATGACTAGCTGGTGGGCGCGGCAGATCATGTCGATGTCGTTGAACTGGACCACGTGACCACAAAAATACAAACCTGTAACAATAGTTGGGCGCCGACCATACAGTGAGCACGGTCTCGTTGAAGTGCCACTTGTAGCCCTCCATGACTAGCTGGTGGGCGCGGCAGATCATGTCGATGTCGTTGGACACGTTGAACTGTGCGACCACGTCAGACCCGAACAGGTAGCCTGCTCCGCGCGGGGATACGCCCCAACCTTGTGTGTCTGCCAACATAAACATAATCAACGTTATTACAATGGTAATTCGGTATATCAAGTTTTTTTATCATTTCGAGATAATTTTCTCAATAACAATATTTTCTATGTCAGAGATTTTAAAATGAAAGGATTACAGATATTTTTAACTATTATAAAACTGTAACAGGAAGTTTGTCTGTACATTGAAAATATTAACCAAAAAAAAGTTACGATATGGTTTTTAGGTGTCCCTGATTCCATTTCACCAATTTTTTGATTTTTTGTCTGTCTGTTTGTTTGTGTGTTTGTTTGTGTGTTTGTTTGTTTGTTTGTTTGTTTGTTTGTTTGTTTGTTTGTTTGAACGAGTATCACGCAAAAACTACTGAACCGATTTTGATGAAACTTTTTTGTTTGATAGCTTATGATCTGACTTAAAATCTGGTATATAATTTGTGCGGACGAAGTCGCGGGTTAACGCTCGTTTTTAATAAAATAACGTCGTTTTTGTACGAGTGATGTCACTCGCAGGACATGTAAACTCCTTGATAAACTAAAAATCAACATAAAATAACCATTGAAAAAAAAAAATCAATGTGACAGAATTTGACATTTGATGTACGACGGGAAGCTGGCATAGGTATTGTACCTTGGAGTACAGACTTCCTAACAAGCGGTGAAACATGATAATACTCCTTGGTGGTCGGTAATGATCGTTCTTCTTTCGTAAATGTCCCTACTGTCCCTTTCTAAACCAAATTGTAGCTTCTGTCATACATTACGTCACTTCATTGGACAGAAAGGGACACAAAAACGTTGGAAACATCGACGACGGAGACATACGAAAGAAGGTTGAACATTACCGACCGCCATGGCCAATTTTCTTGTTTTTATGCTTGTAAGGAGGAGTGGCATCCTTTATGATTCTAAAATCCTTTTTTTATAATTAAACTAAAGTTTTCTCCATGGAGTTCGAATAATTTCCTCGCAACTATTTTTGCATTTAAAGATTATAGTAAAAATAAATACAACAAAAAATGTGCATACACAATTGTATTTATGAACAAAGGGTAAAATAATAAGCACTATACCTTCAGGGTCGCTCCACAGCAGGTCGCACATGGGCCCGTCGTGTGGCACCTCCTGTTTGCGATCGATCGTGCGGATCTGGTCCAGTGTCTGTATGGACGGACTGAGCCCGCCGTGCACGCAGAATATCCGCCCGTCTATTATTGCCGACAGCGATAGATAGTCGAAAATCTCCGTGCAGTACCTGAAAGTTAATCAGTGTTCATTGTTATTTATTCATCTACACCAGAGTTTTCCAAACTTATAGCCCTATGTACCCCTATTAAATTACCCAGAAGAGTGCAAAAATAAGAAAAACATTATACATATATTTTGATATGTAAGGTCTAACAAAATTAGCTGAAACTATTTTAAGAGTATGCTCAGACCATCAAACTGAACAACTTTCTCTATGGGACCATTATCGAAATCGCGAAAAAAAAATTTGATGTCCCATTTGAGCATACCATGGTTTCACCTAATTTTGTTAGACCTTATATATTGTATGTTATAGGTATATATTACATAATATATTTGTTTATTTATTTATACTGTTTGTTTTTACACAATAAGTTTGCCTTGTAATTGTTAACTGTCACTTTTACGGGTCTGCTGGAAGAAATCTCTTCAGAGATAAGCTCGCCCTTTGTTCATGTTTTCTCAACTTTGTGTATTATTATGTCCGTGTGTACAATAAAGGGTTATAATAATAATAATAAAACAGGTCATATGCGAGTTTACTAAAAAGAATTTAAGGGTGCATTCAGACAACGACACTCACATGAAACCAGCGAATAGTATAAGTTCGCTGCATGAAACTAATACAAACTAATATAAACAACTTTCCCTAAGTAACATCGAAAAACGACAAAAAAATTTTGGATTTTAGAAATACAAAATAAAATAAAATAAACGTTTATTATATATTGTAACTGTTATGTGTTAACACATAACATCAATGAAATCCCTGCAGCATGTGAGAGCAAGCATGCTTTGCCGATTTTTATTATTCGATGTTTTAATTTAGAATTCGCACACACTAAGTTTGACGTATTGTTGTATGTATTGCCGCTGGGCCTATAATCTATACTATTATAAAACTGTAACAGGAAGTTTGTCTGTACATTGAAGATATTAACAAAAAAAAAGTTACGATATGGTTTTTAGGTGTCCCTGATTCCATTTCACCAATTTTTGGAATTTTTTGTCTGTCTGTTTGTTTGTGTGTTTGTTTGTTTGAACGAGTATCACGCAAAAACTACTGAACCGATTATGATGAAACTTTTTTTGTTTGATAGCTTATGATCTGACTTAAAATCTGGAATATAATTTGTGCGAACGAAATCGCGGGTTGTGACAATTTCAGGTAAAATATTGTACTGTAAATCTTTTTTGCGTACCCCCTACGACCATCTGGCATACCTATGTTTCCTACCTACCCCACTTTGAGACAGCCTGATTTACACTATTATAAAACTGTAACATAACTCCAGATACCGCACCTGACCCTGCTCTTCAGAATTCCTAGAGGAGTGAGAAGCAAACACAGCTGGCGCACGCATCTGAGTGGGATGGCGCAAGTGCCTACGCCATCTTGTTTCTGTAGTAACACTATTTAAGTTTCGTGAGATTGATCTTGTTAGCTTCCAGGGCGTCCTCATCATCATCATCTCGGCCGATGGACGTCCACTGCTGGACATTGGCCTCGAAGGATCGCCAAAACGACCGGTCCTGCGCGGTCGCATCGCATTCGCAACTCGAGAACTCTCCAGCTAGTGATGGGGGAGCAATGTGCCCCGCCCATTGCCACTTTAGTTTAGCAATTCTTTGAGCTATGTCAGCTACTGTGATTCTTCTGCGGATCTCTTCATTTCTTATTCAATGACGCAGGGAAACTCCGAGCATAGCCCTCTACAAAGCCCTTTGGGTGACTTTTAGCTTTTTTATGAGGTCTTGAGCAGGGTTCGAAGTGATAATTTATAATTGATAAGTGTATGTGTGTGTATGTGTAAGTGTGATAAGTGATAATTATAAAGATAATTATTATGATAATTATCAAGATAATTATTATGATAATTATCCTGATAATTATAAGTTGATAATTATTAAATTATTGAAAAAGCAAAAACCTTGCGCTAGCAATGTCACGACTTGTGTATCTGATCATGATCTGATCACGATTTGCGAAAAAAGAAGCTCACAATCACGAAATAATTATTCTCACTGTTGTCTGTTGTTTTTCTCAATTACTTGTTATTCTTTGTTATACGAAACGAAAATGCCGAAGACTGTGCGCTGGTTGGTCTGGATATGCATGTATTTAAACAAAAACAGCAATTTTAGGATCTTTAGTTAGAAATTTTACTCAAAACTAAGAATCAGCTTGGATAGTTATCAATCAATCAATCAATTATACTTTATTGGATACAAAAAAAAATTGTATACAGAGAGCAAACAATCAGGAAATACAAAAGGCACAATAACAGGCGGTCTATTATCATGATAATTATCAAAGAAAATAATCATCTTGACAATTTCGAACCCTGACCTTGAGTGAGCGATCACATTTCTGTTCATTATGTCATTATTGGCGAAATCAGGCAATACACACTGGTCAAAGACTATCGTCTTGAAACTAATGATGTAGCTTCCCACATGGTTGTCTCTCGATAATAAGATTGTAGTAAGATATCATTGTACGAGATTACCTCCAAACCGTAATAGATCCATATTTCCGTAAGCACTCGTCATAGAATCCATATACTTGTGTGATCTGTCTGGACTCATGGTTGCCTCTGATGAGTGTGATGCGGTCCGGGTAACGAACCTGCAATATAAGGATTCATATTTTATCTATTTCATAATTTTTTCCATATTTTATTTCAGTCATATGGAAAGAATGGATGAGCAGATTGTCAAATACAATCTATAAAGCAAGTGTAATTGGAAATATAATGGATCAAATCGGTGACCTGCTTAAAATAGTCTAGGCCAGAAAGGACTAATGAATGTGGAGAGTGATAACCCATACGGAAGAGAGCTAGCGCCTCAATCTTTAGGCCGCGGTTCGATTCCTGGCCTGTACCACTAGTTCTTTGGAAGTTGTGTACGGTTGTATTTATCATTTACTAGCTCGGCGGTTAAGGAAAACATCGTGAGGAAACCTGCATTCCCGAGGATGAAAGAAAATACCATAAGTTCGGAGGTATGCGTAAAACATGGGTGAGCTTGGGGCGAACACAAAGGACCAGCGCTTGTCTCAGTGTTACAACGACCCTTGCTTGCAATAGCCCAACCGCAAATAATCAATAATGAATGTGTAGGAAGCTAGAGAGGTTTGTCAGGATTGTAGCAGGTGGCATTCTATTGTCTCTGCCTACCCCAGTGGGAGACAGGCTTGAGAATATGTATGTATAATTTTTTTCTCTAGGTATTTTTAATGTTTATTAATAAATTACAAAAAATAAATACAATTTTATACACTATCTCTTAACCTAAAGAAAAAAAAAGTGCTTGAGATTTTCCTCTGTAGCTGCTTGCATGGACCTGGGACTGTGCTAGTGTGTCCTTTCATAATCATATATCCTACGTTCTTTATACTCTTATTTGTTTTATAAATAAAATTAACATACCGGTGATAGGTCAATAACTTGTTTTTTTGTGTTAGGGTATTATTCTGAAATGGCAAACTTCAGCGCTCTTAAAGCTGTGCAATTAACACACAACTAAGGAAGAAGTTGAGCCTACACTACCATTAAGCACAACTTTGCTGTCCTATTAACAGCACGCCGACATAGAGTAATTAAACTAGTGAGCGCGCTTGGCGGTCGTCATCATCAACAGCCTATCATCGTCCACTGCTGAACATAGGCCTCTCCCAAGGCGCGCCACAAAACTCTGTCTTCGGCCTTCCTCATCCAGTCGCTCCCCGCTACCTTTTTAAGGTCGTCTGTCCAGTGGGCAGCAGTACGCCCCACACTACGTCTACCAGTTCGTTGTCTCCACTGCAGAACCCTGACACCCCACCTTTTGTCAGTTCTTCAGCAGATATGACCAGCCCATTGCCACTACAGCTTGCTAATTTTCTGAGCTTGGCGGTCGCAATAGGCCAATCGTGCACAGTGAGCGGGGGCCGGGGGGAGCATGTTCCAGTACCAATTTAACTGCGCGCGTACCGCTAACTGCCGGTGCTTTGCCCCCATGCACACCGCGCGAAGCATAGACCGCTGCGACCGCTGAGCGCACCCACTATATTATAATTACGCTATGACGCCGATGCAGAGTTCTTGGGTATGGAACGTCATTGTGCATAGTTTTAAAACTAAATCCAAGAATAAAAAACCATACCTTTAAAGCCAGTAATAGCAGAAACGTCTCTACAGAATAGAAACCTCGGTCAACGAAGTCACCCATAAATAAATAATTTGTCTCTGGCACATCACCGCCTACTTTGAACAGCTCTTTCAGGTCATAAAACTGTCCGTGTATATCTCCACACACCTGAAAGCAATTATTAGCGTAATGTAATGTAATGTTTTGATAATATAAACAGTCCCCTCCATCAAATCGTAACTGGTTCACCTGGTGGAGTATGGCATGCTCCCTCTCTTCTTTATTAGAATACTACAGTTTACCCGCGACTTCGTCTGCACAAATTATATACCAGATTTGAGGTCAATGTGGTAATCTATTATCTCTGCCTATCGGCATGAGTATTATGTATGTATGTATGTTTGTAATATATTATAGCAAAAAATTACACAATTCATAATAAAAAATTACAATAAAATCCACTAAAACACATACAAAATACAGAACACCAGACAGAACACGTTAATAAACTAAAACACAAATAAAAGATGTCCTCCAAAGCACCCATCTGAGGTAGCGTACCTAGGAGGCAGGCCGCATTGCCCCTCTAAATGGTCAAACTTACCCTTTGGGCAAAATAGTTGCTCTCCTGTCCCCCGTGGCCTCAAACAGGCGCCTCAAGAGGCACTTTAAAAATAGTTCATAGCCCTCCCCCAAACCATATATTATAAGTGTGAAATCATTTTCACAACAACAACAAGCTCATGCTTGTTCCAATTTCACACCTTAACTGTTTCACCAAATGCCATAAAATTTGCTACGCAAATAACCTATGGCATAAGGAGCAAAAAAGGTATTGGTAGCGCTACCAACACCACAACCACAATGCGCGTTGTGGAGAGGTATGGACACTCTATCATGAGGGTTCAGGTTCAAATCCACATGGACGACATACCATGTACCGATTAGTTTTTCAAACTTATGTAAATATACCTACTGCTCTCAATCTGTGAAGGAAAACTACTTTACGAAACCTGCATATGCTGAAGAAAATATGATGCGTATGTGTAGTCTACCAATCCGCATTTTGCACGCGTTGTGGGCTAACGCCCATACACCCTCCCTGAGGGTAGGCCTGTGCCCTGCCATCTAGTCAAATGTAAAGTACCAGAATCTAGCCTGAACTTGTATTATGATGACTAAGAAAACAATATAGAATCCTACTAATATTATAAATGCGAAAGTTTGTAAGTATGGATGGATGTTTGTTACTCTTTCACGTAAAAACTACTGAACGGATTTTAATGAAACTTTACAATAATATAGCTATAGGAATATACATCAGGATAACACATAGGCTACAATTTATAAAGATATGTGTGAATTGTCCAGACGAAGCTCAGACAAAGTCGCGGGCACCAGCTAATACTTAATATAATATTAGATACAAACATCTATCACTCAGGTACAAATATTCATATTCATAATATATTTGTCCCTTACGGGACTCAAACCCGCGACTCTCAGCACAGCAGGCAGGTTCACAACCAACGGAGCTACCGAGCCGTCATACTGCTAATGATGAAGAGATTCCCTGAGCAATACAACCTAGTTCTCTTCAAGGCGAGAGTGAATAGGCATTTTTCTAGGTAAGCATGCTACATCTTCGGCCTCATCATCACTCAACATCAGGTGAGATTGGGGTCAAATGTTTACCTATCAGCCTATCACACATAAAGGTCAGTGGGTCATTTTCGAAAAAATAGAGCATTCATTACTTTTAGACACAGATATATAACAAAGGTATTGCATTCCAGGTCTAGTAATAAAAATGCGCGTCGCTGCTCTTTCGGTGTGATGTGAGTGAATAAATTGACCCTTACCGTGACAGGTGAGTCAACTCTCTGAACATTGCTTTCTTCTACAAGAATCTCACGCGCCTTAGCGCACAGGGCCTTCACTTCCGCCTCCATTATAATCTCACATCTCTTCAGCTGCTCGATCTGACGGTCCAAATCACTCGTGTCAGACATATTCACAAATCACCACGCTAGGTATCTGCAAACGATGAAAAAATTGTGGGTAACGAAATGGTTACAAAGCAAAGTCACCATTCAAAGGCGTCTGCATAAGTTTAGAGTTATTACTAACGTTAGTTATGATTGTTTGTTCATTTACTTACATTTATCTAATAAATCTAAGCTCGTTTTTGGTCTAGAAACGGTGGTTTATGTAAATTCTTCACAAACAATTACAATCCACCATTACAACGTCTACGCCATAAACAAGAATTTTTGTTTTTTAATTTTTTTTTGTGGGCTTTGCTAGTGTAGGGTGCGAATCAGAATAAAGATTTAATCGAATGTTTGTAAATAAATAATAATCTTAGATACTGTCACGTTGTAAGTTTTACAGCGAGCAGTTGTTGTGTCATTCGATTCGTGTAGTGTTGCGTTGTTACTTATTTCCTTAACCAAACTTAAGTACCTATCTTACTTATCGATTTAGATTAGAGTTTAAGAGTTCGTTTCAACACGTGTAAAAATCACTCGGAGCATCTATCTAACTCACTCTAGCCTAGGTTATTCGCTCGATATTCGTATGTTTTCTCACTTTCGTATTGGCACCACGTGTGATTTTTACACGTTATGAAACGGACTCTAATGAAGAGTTGTCTATGGACTAAAATTGCGCGCGCTTGTTTGTCAAATTGTCACTTGTCAACTTCAACTTTGCCAATCGTTTTTGGGAATGTTGAGTGTTTTTCGCTTCATATTCTCGTTTCGTTCACGAAAATAAAGATCTATATATAAAACGAGTTTATTGAACGCTGTGAATTTTAGTGAAGTTTTTATTGGGTGTTTTGTGGTTTACGAGGAAGGGCCGGCCGCCGCCCTCATCCTTAATTAATTGTTGCCCAATTTATCCATCACCGGTTGTTGTGCGTCATTTGTTTTTACATTGATCTATCATCGATTGCTGTGTGAAAATCAGTGTTATTCTGTGAAGTGCTAGTGTTTTCTGCTGCTGAAAAACATGGGGAACATCCACACCGTTGGACCGAATGAGGCACTTATTGTTTCAGGTAAATAACGAATGATGAAAAAATACATGTTTTTCCTTGTTTCGCTCGGGTTTTTATTCTTATTAGATTTGTGATATGATATCGTGTGTTTATGTGTTTGTTTGTCGACGTTTAGTTTAGGTAGTGAAAAATTTAGTGCCAAAACAATTTTGACATCTGCAAATTCATGTTTTTTTTTCTAAATTATCTATACCTGATGCTTAGGTAGAAAAAAAAAATAATAGGAGCTCATAAATATTGAACAAGATTTATCAAGCTTATAAACAATGAATGACATTTAACAGCATTTATTTTATGGGATGCAACCACGACCAGCGTTGCCAGACGTCCCAATTTTGGCGGGATGTCCCGATTTTTAGCCTAAAATTGAATGTCCCGCGTGGGACTAAAGAATCCTGCTTAAGGTACCGAAGCCAAAAACTTCATCAAAGTCATTGGCCGTCGTTTAAGGGGGGAGAGGCTGAGACCCCAACATTTGCCCTTGCCATACAAAGTGGAAATGCTACAAGCTAGATGGGCACATTTGAACCGGATCTGACTCAAGGCGGGCTCTTTGATCATAGAAAAAGAAGCTGCATTTGTCACGTGTATTAAATAGGTCCCATTTAATAAACGTGACAATTGTAATTTACAATAGTAATTCAGGGTACATTACTACATATTTAGCGTCATTAGTAACCAGCAAATGTACCCTGAATTGCCATTGTAAATTACAATTGTCATGTTGATTAAATGGGGCCCAGGCGCCTACAATCCGCAATCAGAGAGTTAGGTTCAACTCTTGTAAAACAATCATCATGGAAGCACATCTGTAACATCTGTAGCAAGTAGTCACCTGCTTTGTCAACACAATAATGAAGGTCGTTTTGATATACAATTAACTACCTAGATAGAACATTTAGGTAATGTCTAAACACTTTCAAGGTCTCCGCTCATGTTAATAATTAGTTACACTCATTTTGAGGCAACTGTACTATTTTAGTATCTGGATGTATATGGAAACACGTGTCTGTCAACTTTTACATTGGCAGAATCATCAACAAACCGATGGAGCCATAATCTCCAAAATAGAATTAGAAGTTTCACCAATGTACACACGGACACATCAAGCTACACAAAACAATCATAAGCTGGCCGCGTGATGTTATACATTACTCTACCTACGCGCGGCCAGCTTATTTTGGTTTTGCGTAGGTTGATGTGTCGCCGTATGTACCTGCGCAGCTGACAAATTTTGGTATAATGCAAAATGGTACTGACCAATCAGTTTATCAATTAATTTTAATTTAATGTGTCACCTTCGCGGGCTCTAAATACCTAGCCGCGATTGTCTAATTGTTTTCGCGCTCTTTTCGCTGCTATCCGACTTCGCACCCTTTGATCACTAAATGACTTTGGGTTTTGACGGACGGGGACTCAGGTGTGCTCTGCGCAAACTAAGATTGATGAGAGTAATTATTTTCCTAGTTGTTCCTTCTTGATTCATATAAAAATATTATTTAACATATTGGCTTTCAGCAGGTGCAAACTGTGGAGAAGAGTTGCCAGAGATAGGAAACAGTGGAAAATGTTAGAGGAGGCGTTTGTCGATAGGCATACTGAACTATGGGTTATTCTTTAAAGAAGTTACAAACATTTAATTTAATGGCAAACTTGTTGAGCAAGACCTTGACTGCGCAGAAACAAAATTTGTATGCGAAAGCTCTACTGCGCAGGCATATTTCAAGATACTAGCCAGGTACTGTACCACAACGTAAAGAAGTTCAGGACAACGCTCATAGGGGCTTATTGATTGATTTGAAACATTAAAAAATTCGAAAATATTTATTCTATCACCACTGGCTATTCGGTAAAGGAAAACATCGTGAGGAAACCTGCATGGTTCAATTTTGAGGTATGTATTGTACCCACTGTACATTAAAAGTGGCGACGGGCTCACTCCCCGTCAGAGTTTTGGTACTACTAGTGAAACGTGGATGTTCTGAAGTTTCAGAATATCTCTGACTACCCCCTCGGGGAATATAGTCGTGAGCATATGCCCAATTCTATTTGGAAAACTCCTCTTTCCTTGATGCTGTGTTAACCTGTAGACACAATACATAAATAATTGTTATCAGGAACATCATGTTATACTGGGGTCTGACTTGGTTAAACTATTGATATTGTTGTTATTCAACAAAGAGATTCAGAAGGCATGATTATTTCAGTCTCTATCGGTTATTCTGAGATCTTAAAGTTGAATTCATTCTTGACTTGGTACATTTATAGGTATCACAAAAATGCCATAAAGTTTGTTGAAACTCTTTAGAACATTGATACACTTTACTCTTTAACAGGAGGGATTAATATGACTCGTGAATTTTAAAACACGCCAAAAAGTGATCAGTTAAGGACCGTAGCCGGTATATATGCCCACTGGGTCGAAATAAGAAAGAAACCTTAGTCATTGAATAATTTTATTTGTTACAATGATGACTAACTTGTGCTGAATGTTTGTATATTATTAATCATGGTGCAATGGGTATTTACCTTTATCTCACAAATATTTGACTATCTTATCTTAACAGAACGATTTACATAAGTTTACTTTTAAATTAGGTACCTAGTTGCTTGTTGATTACTTGCAGGGGCTAAAATATGATGTGTTTTTTGTTTTTTTAAAAACACACTTATGCTACTTCCACACGCTCGCGCGAGCTGCAACCGACCACAGGCTTACGATCAAGACCAAATCGCCAAGGCGGATGGAGGGGAGGAGCACGCGCTCTTCATTGGCTGAGTTCTGGATTTCCGTCTAGTCTGGACCACGCTGTATTGTGTATACCTTATCTTTGATACTCAAAAATATATTCTCCAATACTCCATCAAAATACTATTCCAAAGTTTCAAACTCAAATTAGGTAGGTATGTAGATCGATTATATGATTATGATTGATGATATTTATTATTTGATTGACTAGAGTGCTTATTTGGTAATAAAATAATATAAATAAATAACGCTCACAGGCACATACATTGTAATGATCCCAAGTAAGCACTATAGGCTGTTTATTATGGAAGCCATACAACCACGGCCCAAACATATAACATCCATGACCGTTCCGGAATTCGAACCCAGGACCCTGGATTGGCAGTCCGGCGCGATAACCATTACTCCAACCGGGTCGTCTCAACAACTTTCTGTATTGCACCAACATCGAATTCGCGGAAAAAAAATCAGATCTTCAAACAAAACTGCAAATCTACTCGAGCCAAATGTATGGGACAGCTGTTTTTTTTCGCGATTTCGATGTAGGTCCCATAGAGAAAGTAGTTCAGTTTGATGGTCTGACAATCCTCTTAAAAAAGTGTCAGCATATCAAAAAGGACCCTTTATATTATTTTGTATGTCAAAAGGAAACATTGTGGTAACGTAAAATAAGCGTAATTTATTTCCATGATCAAAGTTTACTATAATTCTTAAATCAATACAATCCCCACGTCCGTTTAATCATATCCGCGGCCTTTTCTCCAATCATTATGGCCGGCGCATTCGTATGGGCCACTATAGTCCTAGGTATTATACTACTATCTACCACTCTCAAGTTGTTTACGCCATACACTCTTAGTTCCGGGTCCACTACAGCATCAGGGTCCCCAGCTGGACCCATTTTACACGTCGCAATCTGATGATGAAGAGTTGAGGTAACAGTTCTCACAGCACACTCCCAATAATCGTCGCTACCAAATTTAAACTTGCGACAGTTTGGAAATTTCTTCGTGTGCAGTGTTGCTCCGTACTTTTGAAACGGTGGCGTTTCAACCAGTTTTATTATGTATCTTATAGCTGCTATCGATGTGGCTACGTCTTTCGGATGCGTCAAATAGTTCCCGTACAATTTTGGATAGTCGAACGGATTCGTTGATCGCAATTTTAAGTAACCCTTCGATTTAGGATGCAGTAACATGAAAAGTATCGTGAAACTTTCTACGTTTTCGATAGGTTTGTATACATCGTTGTACAGCCAATCTGCCATGCGTATCCCCCTGGCTACGATATTGCCTTCGTCCGAAGCGAAAGATGCGCAGGATCCTAGCAACTCGATATCTGGTAGATCTCCTACTTCTTCAGAAACGTTTGTTTTTATGTAACCAATGGTTTCTACTCCAGCTAAAGAGGACATTGGACCATCTCCGTAATGGTCAAACTGAATTACGTTTTGAATTGTAGAATCTCTTCTCTCAATTATAGTTAACCTAGTAGTATTCAAGGTGAAAGCTAGAGCAGGGAATGAGATATGATCGTATAATGTTTGTCCGACTTTCAAGTCTTTTATTACGGGTATGCCAAATGATTTTAAATGTTGCCTTGGACCAATGCCAGAGAGCATTAACAAATGCGGAGACTCGATAGGCCCGGCGGATAGAATCACTTCTTTCGAAGCTCTTATCTGATAGATTTTTCCGTTTCTATTGAACTCTACTCCGGTAGCTGTCTTAGTTGCAGGATCTATTAAGATCTTTGTGACTCTGGTGCTATGGAGTATGTGCAGGTTTTTCCTTTTCTTGTTGTTATGGAGGAAGGCTTTTGCGCTGCTGCACCGTTGTCCTCTAGTCATCGTTGCTTGGATGTAGCTGAAGCCGAAGCTGTCTGGGCTGTTGTAGTCCACTCTTCGATGGCCAAGCACCTTTGAAGCGTCCAGGAAGGCCTTTGAAAGTTTTGATCTGCAAAACACATTTTATATTACGGCTAGTCGAATAGACATTGAATTCGATTTTTGTTTAGCACTGCTTTGCTGTGAGCCGTTTGAAAATAATAATTAGGTACCTAAGAATTGCATACATACATAAACCCGCGAGCAAATTCATTTACATGTTGTGACCATTTTAGTCAGATACTTTACGTAACAAAACTTCCTAGTAATATTTTAAATGAGTGGTTTAGATTAAACCATCAAACTAAACAGCTTTCTTTCGCTATGGATCCAACGTCGAAAAAAAAAAGGTACATTAAATTTTGAATCTAGAAGGTACTGTAGTTTAGTATGAAAGAGCTGATGTTTTTTATTTTATCTCGTTGTTAGCACAATGGAGCCACATTGTGAGAGTTGTTCAGTTTGATGGTCTAAGAGTCTAAATCAACCCTTTAGATATTACTAATGGACTAATGCTGTTTTGCTACAACCTGTATAGTTGTATCAAAGAATCTTTATGTGTCAATACCTATAGGTACTCAGTGTTAGTTTTAGCACGCATCACTTGTAGCATAATTACTGTTGATCTAGGTCGACTAAGTGACAAGCGAGTGCCTCGCCGAGCCGGCGCCTAAATTGGAGCTATAACGAGCTTATACACACACCTAAAAGGTACATCCTCCACGGTCAATTCCCCTGATCGCCTATGCCACGGCGAATCAGACAGCCCGCGAAGATTGGCGCGCTCCGACTTCATATAGAACGGCACTACCTCCTGATATGACCTGCAATTAAAACGTGGAATCGTTGATTTATTCATGAATCCTGCTAATGTAAAATCGATAGTAATTACGTAATGACTAATAAAGAAAGTGGTTTTAACGCCCCCGTGTTAGGGCTACCATAAGTACCACTGCCGGTAGTTATCTATTGGTGCCACTAGTAAGAATGATAGAATAATAAAGAACTACCTAGATTTATCAAGTTCTAAAAGCCAAAGCCTAAAAATGGCTCCTTTTTCTTATGGTCAATTTTTTTAGAGCTGCCATCAATCAAGCTTGAATATTATAGTTCAGAATAAAGTTTTTAAAATTAAAAAAAAATATGATGACAAGTATATGTCTAAACTCTGTCCGAACGGAGATAATATAAAGGCTTGAAGTAAACGTTATGAATATTTATCAACTTCTAGTTAAATCGTTCTAGACTTCTAGCCTTTATATCGCCGTTCGGACTGAGTTTAGGGATATACATGTAATAACAAGTTTTGTTTGTTACTTTATTCTGAACCAAAATATTTAAGTTTTGTTGATGGCCGCGCTAAAAACAGTGGCGAAAAATAAGGCGCCAAATACATTCCATACAAAACCCGCATTCTCTTTTAAATCTGTACTAGTTTACCCGCGATTTCCTACGCACAAATTATATACCAGATTTTAAGTCAAATCATAAGCTTTCAAAGAAATAAGTTTCATCAAAATCGGTTCAGTAGTTTTTGCATGATGCTTGAACAAACAAACAGACAGACAATAAATCTACAAATGGTAGATTTGGAAGCAGAGACACCTAAAAACCATATCCTAATAGTTTTCTTGTAAATATCTTCAATGTCACACACTTCTGTTACAGTTTTATAATAGGTACCTAGTTTAGATTATGCTAAATGTAGCGACCTAACAAGCGAGTGGCCCCATTTACAGACGCGTATTAAGGTCACCCCATTCCTAATAACGCCGAAATGACCTATTATTGAAAAGCTCAGAATGGAGTAACCCAGACTCAGCAATACGAAATATCTTTAAATAGACTCCATATTTCTGAGTAGGGATGAAAATTGGTAAATTCTCCCCAGTAAATTACGGAACAATTCTATATTTTACGTAATTTTCGGTAAAATCTAATATTTTACTTAATTTTCAGTAAAATACGTTTTTTTTCTTTTGTCCGGTGTGGTCGGGTGATCGTTCAGCTAAGCTTGTTAATTTTACTTTAGTCAAAGGTTTTTTTGTAACTAAAAGTACATAACGTAAAATTCATATTGAAATACAAGGGGGTCAGAGGGGGTGAGAGTGGTTGTAGAGGAGGGGAAAGTGCGATTTATTAAAATATTATAATTGTGTCTTTTTTTTTTACAGGTAAGCCACAGTTGGATTGGGAAGATACAGCATTAATAATTAAGATTCTTCAGGTATTGTTTTTTTTATATTGTTTTCATAAACTTTGTATGTATTTATTTGGTAAGAATTAAAATAATTAAATATCAAGCCTTCACGATCAATTCCATGTAACATTTACTCTAGCCATACAATTTAAAGCTCTGATGCTGAAACGTCTCTTTCGTGACATACCTACTTCGAGACTAATCGTATAGGTATCAATTTGTACACACGGCGACACATCAAGCTACACAAAACCAACATAAGCTGGCCGCGCGTAGGTCGAGTAACGTATAACATCGCGCGGCCAGCTTATGTTGGTTTTGTATAGCTTGATGTGGCGCCGTGCGTAAAAATCAATCTATCAGGATATATTAGATCTACATGGGGAAATTGATATCATTAGAATCCTTTTAAACTCTTAAGTCTACCCATCAAATGAACAACTTTTACTATGGGAGCAAACCGCTCGGAGAAAAAAAAAATCTGCTGT
This sequence comes from Agonopterix arenella, assembly GCA_927399405.1. Lineage (NCBI taxonomy): Eukaryota > Metazoa > Arthropoda > Insecta > Lepidoptera > Depressariidae > Agonopterix > Agonopterix arenella. The sequence goes on from OV656710.1 coordinate 10,186,533, forward strand.
TGCGTACATTTGAGTCGAGTAGGCAGCGGCGCGGCGGGTGCAGTTTAGTACGGAACAGCTGATTTCTTTTTGCTCCGATCGGATTGCTCCCATAGTAAAAGTTGTTCAGTTTGATTGGTAGACTCTTAGTTTAAAAGGATGCTAATGATATCAATTTCACACTGTTTACTCAAATTGCAAAATAAACATTAAAATCTACGTAATTTAAAATGCCGCATAATTCCATTCCATAGTAATTCATTATTTATAGTACAGAGCATTCCATACGTTAAGTTAAAAAAGAGCCTTATCATAAATTCTTAGCAAAATCTCGTAAAGACATTTTGTGTAGAATTGCATACTACATCGCATCATTAGTAACATTTCTATAATTTGTTTTTTATAGACCCGGAGACCGATTGCGCTAAACAAATCTCCACTGGAACGTCATTGGACCGCATGCGAATCACAACTTTTTACATTTCGTGCCATAGACGAAGAATTTTTCGCTTACGCTGGTTGACGGAATGTCAGTGTAACAGTGTATGAGATAGCGATATCCATAAAATCCTATACAATTTATATGAAGTGACATGTCGGAGTCAGGTGGAGTCAGTGCAAAAAAGTAGCGATCTCCTTTTTTAACTAAAGCGAATTTGCTATGTTCATCTCTTATTGAGTGAATATAGGAGAATATGTGCTTCCTTCTTGTACCTTCTCTTTCTACGTTTCGTGTTAATCATTTGACAGCTTATAACAGCCGTTTGACAGATCGCTCAGACGTTTCAGGCTGTCAATAAAGTAAAAATAAGTCAAGTTTAGCGCGATACAGAATTTAGCATAGTATAATATGTAACTGGATTGCAATGTGATTAGAACTGAATTCGAATAAGGAGTGAACTATGATGTTTTAAAGTAGCGCAATCGGGCCCCTGAGAAATCAACAATATTTAGACTAATCGAAATAGATCAGGTCCTAAAAATCTACCTGTATAGGGTCCTTCTTTAATATGCTGACAGTTTTTTAAGGGGATGATCAGACCATCAAACAACTTTCTCTATGGCACAAACATCGAAATCGCGAAAAAAAACAGCTGTTCCAAAAAAAAAATGCGAACTCGATCCAAAAGTATGGGACAGGTGAGTTTTTCGCGATTTTGGTGTTGGTCCCGTATGAAAAGTTGTTCAGTTTGATGATCTGATCATCCACTTAAAAAACCGTTAGCATATTAAGTTGCACCCTGTCACCCTCTGTATACATTTTCACACAATGACATTCTATTCAAAAGACATTCTATAAAAGGAGGACTTCGCCTCAGTGCGCTAATGAGCTATTAACGGGACCGCTAAGTTATGCTTAATTGTTGTACATTACTGTTTTGTGAACGAATACATTTGAAAGATTTAAAAGGACTGGAATGTCAGCGGCTCTAAGCATAACTTATGCCTACAAAGGTGACATTAGAGACATGTGCCATTTTTTGGTTCTGTTATTGTATGACGTAGTGAGTCCCATATATAATGTCATTGATCATATCATATAATTAATCATAATCCCATATCCATGTCCTCACCATCCGTAGTTCCCGGCAGCTGCTATCCTGTCCCAGTCAGACTTCAGCCCCCGGGTGTAGATCATGTAGTTCACCACACTGGACCCTCCCACCGCTCTTCCCCTGGGCCAGAAGCACCTCTCATTTTCCATTCCTGAAAATCCAAGAGCTTTATGAAATAAATTGTTTTTAAAACTGGAAATTAATTCATTTTCATGCTTCGATCAAATATTTTCATGTCATGTATTTTATTTTTGAATCTGACATCCTAATTCGTATACGATAGTGGCACAAACTTTGAAATTTATACATTATTCGCATACGAATCTGGATGTGTATGAAATCTTAAATAGCACACCAGAATGTGTTACTTTATGACGGATTTTCTGAAAGCAATAAAAAAATAAAATGTAGTTCCAAATGGCTCGATAGATGGCGAGGATTCGAGATGTAATGGGTGTGTAAACTTGTTTTTTTTAATAAGAAGCAAAACGTGAAAAGATAATTCTTCAATGGATGCCTCAGACTCAATGGCTTGTATATTATTTGTAACTTTTTAGGCTAAATTATTGTCTTCCGACCCATTCCACGTGATGCCATCTACAAGGTGAAATTGATATCATTAGTTTCCTTTTAAACTAAGATTCTACCTATCAAACTGAACAACCTTTACCATGGGAGCAAACCGATCGGAGCGAAAGAAATCAGCTGTTCCATACTAAACTGCAATACCTACTCGACTCAAATGAATGCAAAAGAAGATTTTTTTTGATCCGATCAATTTGCTTCCAAACTAAAAGTGGTTTAGTTTGATGGGTGGACTCTTAGTAAGGATGCTAATGATATCAATTTCACCCTGTATAGAGGCATGTTGTACATCAGAAAATCGCCCATTGTAAGTTTACAAAGTTTAAAAAAAACACGATAAAACAAGTGTAATACACAAATCAAACCTATAATTTATCAAATTTAAGATTTTATGCATACTTTGAAAGCATAGAGTATTTTGTTGCCATCGTAAAGTTTTATTTGTTTGTTAGTTTGTCGCTTTGGTGCTAAGTTTTTAACTCGTGTTTTTTTGATAATATTTATTTTTCGTGTTAGAGCTCTCACTAGAGATGCTTCCCACATAAATACCGAGTGTGAATCGCACAAATATATAATATACATATATATATATATATATATAATATCTTCTATAATATATAATATCTTTTTATTATACAACGCTTCATATACCGAGTTTGATAGCACATTGTATTTTAAATGAAAGCATGTTATAGTAATACATACCTATAGGCTACCTTATCGAAACGTTTGAGAATATCATAATTATATTATTTATATTTTCTTATTGTTTCTTTACCATACATTTTGACTTACGAAATGACAAAGACAGGCTTGAAGTTTCTCGCTTCTTTGGGGGCCGTCTACAACATGCTGGCACAAATTAATATGCCTAATTATTAATGCCTATATTCAAGGCTAGGTAATTCGCATATCAACCAAGGATTCCTTTTGTATCTTTTTATTTGGCACGGAACTAAAACATAAATTTTATTGCCTGATGCCTGCAAATATTAATCACAATATGACTTGAGACAATTTAAATGTTCACGCGTGTTGTGGCGTCAATAAACAGACTTCTGTACAGTAAACAAAGATTTTGTTCCTTTTAGAAACATAAAGCTATCGCTATTTCATTAAAGTACAATCAGGATATATTTATTAAAATAAGAGTTACATCCTCGGCTGCTTCAGCCAAGCGTAAACCCAATTCGAATAAAAAGAAACATAAGTGGGTAGAAAAAAGTAGAAATATAATAAGATATGAGATGTAGATAATAGGAAAAGCTCTTTTTCTCAGTATAATATAATTAATTGGCTTGTATTGTACCTACTGTCCATTGCAAGTGGCGACGGGCTCACTCCCCGTCACACTGGACAGAGTTTCGGTACTACTAGTGAAACGTGGATGTTCTGAAGTTTCAGAATATCTCTGACTACCCCCTCGGGGAATATAGTCGTGAGCATATGCATGCATGCATAATATAATTATTTTTACTTAATTGAAAAACTTAGTGACCCCGACCCGTCACCTACATGAGCATGACTGCAAAAATACCAGTATACGCCAAGCCACATTGCGATTTTGGTGCATCTAATGCTTCCCACACGCTTGCGCGAGCTTACGCGAGCGCGAGCCCGGTGTACACACGGCGACACATCAAGCTATACAAAACCAACATAAGCTGGCCGCGCGTAGGCCGAGTAACGTATAACGTCGCGCGGCTAGCTTATGTTGGTTTTGTATAGCCTGATGTGTCGCCGTGCGTACATTGACGCTTCTATAAAGTAAACTAGTAACAATAATTTTACAAACGAGTCGATATACACCGGGCTCGCCTAATCTCGCCCCAGCTTTAGGAGGTAGCATTTGAAAGTGCCCAAGAAGCTTATTTATCTTTTCTATCTCATAGAACATGGCTAAAACATGTAATAGGTATTTTCTATAGCATAGCACAATACAACTAACCGATACAAACTCCAGGCTGGTGCTCCATCAGATACGGCCACACATAATCCGTCTGTTGGAAGAACGGCGCGAGTACGGGCACGTCGGTGAACAGGGATTCCCCTCGTCCCGCCTCCAGCAATAATACTGAGGCTTTCCTACCCTCGCTCAGTCTTGACGCTAGAACGCTACCGGCTGAGCCAGCACCTACGATTATGAAGTCGTACTCGGCTAGTGGCCCTTTGAACCCTGTAAATAATAAAATATAATTAACATGGATTGCACCACAAAGTATTTAAATTGTTTAAAGATGATGATGCCACTGTCATCAGTATATGACCATTGTAAGGGACAGAGCTTCAATTAATAATGTTTTGAAAGCTAAGGTGGCTTGTGGCTAGTGTAACAAATAGTGAAGAAACCTGTCAAGTCAATTTAAGGGATCTTTTTGCATCTGGGTGTAATATCATCCAGATTTACAAGATGTTAAGTGTCACTTAACACTTTAACTGCTGACGACCTACGTCGTAGGTCAGCAACAAATGGGGCGCAGTGCGCACGACTAACTCCCCCGGTAAGTCAGAATTGTATTGCATTCCACAGTGTTAGCACTGCACTGCGCGAAGATCATTGTTTTGAGCTTAGCCGTGATTCTGTATAAATGGATTACAGGTTTTGCGACAATTTGCTAACATCTAAGAAAAGAAAAATAATAAGACTACAGAAGGACTGAAAAACAGCAACATGTTTTTTCGGTTCAAAAGAAACTGTTAATTATTCTCATCTGAAGTAAGGATGTTTTTTGATTCAAATCCATGCTCCACGCTATAGGCGCGCTATATTGAAGTAATTTATTTTATTTTAACCAGCACATTAATTAATCCGAAGATATCGAACCGTTGTTATCCACATTGCATTCTCTTGTTTAAAAGGTCGCAATCCAGACCAAAACGTATAGTGACTTTTCAGATATCTTGTCCACCTTGTGTACCTTGTAACCAGTTAAAAATTATAATTGGAAAGGGACTGTTTCGTCCGTGAAGTAGGTACCTAAATGAGATCATTTAGTTCGAGCTCTGAGTAACAAAAATGACCTTTTGGGGTGACCAAATTACCGGAACTACCAACTATCTTCTTAAATTGTTCCTAATAATAATAAGGTTCACTTTTAGCATAAGTTGCATCATCAGAATTTTTTTTGGGGGCGGATGATCCTAAAACGAATATTGTCGAAAGTTGAAATGAAATCATAAAAGTAGCCCAGTCATTTTACGGTTTGAGCCGGGACTAATTAATAATTGATTTTTTTTTTTCGGTATAGGTAAGAGCCAATTTGAGCCTAGAAATGTACCAAAATTAAAAAAAATCACGTCAACAACAGTTCAATTTTAAAATTACCAATTATTATTTTATTTTTTATCTATTATTTCGTTCTAAAAAACCTGATGGTAATTTTTTTTTTGCACATATTTAATGCTTTACCACTATACTATACAAAGCTTCAATCCTAGTGTAAATATTTTTGTCTACTTAGAAGGTTTTGAAAAATACATTCGTATTTTCGAATAAATACCTAATTTTTTAAATTTCAATGCCTATTTTACTGCAGAAAAATAATTTATATTGTTAAATCTAATTCAAGTGAGTGCATTGGTATTATTATTATTAATTTAAAAGCCTTCTGGGACACACAATTTTGATTTCTATGTTGGGTAGCGATTTTTTTAAAATTTGTTTTAAGATAGTCTTTTTGTCACTAGATGGTGCCGGTTACAGTTTAAAAGTCAAATTAGTAATTACTTCCTATCCCGCCTAACAAAACTCCGTAAAATGAGGAATAAGGCTAAAGGATGAAATAATGTAGTCAGCAGTAAGTTCGAATGTGTTATTCATAACTGATCTCTGGAGTTGATTTACGTACTAATAACCATGCTTTTTCTATTGCTGTCTCCCGTTTGTAATGGAGGTATGTCTGATAATAATTTTTCCTAATCCTATATTCTTTCCCGAATTGATACAGGCATCCCCCCGTGCTCGTTCGCTGGATTTCATTGTCTTGTGTTCGGAGTGGTCGCCGACATTAATCGGATTGATACTAAAATCAAAAATGCTATTGAAAAAGCGATCTTACAGGTATCATATAAAAGTCAATAATGCAATACTTGACATCGTAAAAAACATAACTGTTAACTATGAAGCTTGTTATATAGCTTCAGGTTGCTCATTCAGAGTTCACGTGCAAGTTCAAGAGTCGTCGACTCATCCATCTGTGACTCATCCGTTCAATGCCTTTATGTAAGTATCTGTTATCTTATTGTATCAAAGGCTTCGATCGACAATATAAGGTCTAACAAAATTAGATAAAACTATTTTAATGGGATGATCAGACCATCAAACTGAACAACTTTCTCTATGGGACCAATATCGAAATCGCGAAAAAAAATCAGCTGTTCCTTACAAACCTACTCGACCTAAATGTATGGGACAGTAGATTTTTTTTCGCGATTTCAATATTGGTCCCATAGAGAAAGTTGTTCAGTTTGATGGTCTGATCATCCCCTTAAAATAGTTTCACCTAATATTGTTAGACCTTATATACAACAAGATAACGGGTCACATACAAGATCAAAGAGAAATTCTGTCCTCGTGAATAATGCGTTAAACAATGTGTCAATGGGTTACATATCAAAAGGGGTGCTTCAGACCGTCAAACTAAACAACTTTCACTATGGAGCCACAAAAGAAATCGCCAAAAAAAAATCAGCTGTTCCATAGAAAACGTCAATGACTACTCGACCCAAATGTATGGACCAGCAGGGTTTTTTTCGTGGTTTCGGTAGTGGCTTCATAGTGATTCATAGTTCAGTTTGATGGATGGGAAGCACACCTTACATCCTGTAAACTTAAAGAAAATATACTTATTGTTGATCTAAAATCAAGGGCAAGTAGGTAAGAGAAGTGTGTTCTCATCTCGGTCGTCTGCCTCCATGGTCTAATGGTTAATAGCATTGGCTCTCGACACGGAGGTCGTGGGTTCGATTCCCACGGGGGACGCCTAGTGAAATGTCACTTTGTGTGTTTTTCCCCAGTTGGTTAGGACATTGCAGGCTGAATCACCTGATTTTCTGAAAAGAAAAATGATTCCGTGCTTCGGATGGCACGTTAAGCCGTTGGTCCCGGCTACTATCTCTGGTGGTAGTAGTCGTTACATAAAAACCACGTCAGAGGCCGTAAGGCGGTCTGAAAAAACTCTGACACCAGGGCTCTGCCCAGACGATAAGAAGATCTCGGTCGTAACCATAGGTCGTAACACATAGAGACGTCGTAGGTATAAATGATAAAAGATGCAGAATCTGACAACTGTTTTCCATTGTTAGAATCTTTCCAACAACTCTATCAAACACCTTGTTAATATGGTCATATCACGCGATAGGCTAAAAGCAAATTCTTGTAAGCCATTTTTATCGTTATAGAATATATTGATTGGCAGCTAAAACATGTTTAATTAAGGGTTTAATGTATTATCGTCGGCTTATATACGTCCCACTGCTCGGCACAGGCCTCCTCTCACGAATTGGAAGCCACACTAGCTACCCCAATGTGGGTTGATGTATTGACGCGGAAAAATAATACCTAACCCATAAGGGGTTTACATAATATTATGTCAACAAAACAACATCTTCCTCAAGGACATCTTCTTTAGATTACCCCGGAAACAAAACGATTACGACGCGCGCAAAGCCGCGGTCAAAAATTTTGTGTAGGTTAAATCTGACACCAAAACCAGTAAACCATACCTTTAGGTAGTTCATATTGGTCCCTCACAATCGATAGTATATCTGGCTCAGCTTCATTCAAATTCAACATGGGTGTATGCATCATAGCGTCGATGACTCTGCTCTTTCCAGGAGATCCTGAAAATCTCTTTTCCCGCAGGCCCTCCCTACAGTATTGCTCGCATCTTCTTGGTTCAGCATAATCAAACTCCTCCGTCACATAAGCCTCATCATCAAACATATCACTTAATGTTAGGTCACATGTCAAAAAAAGCACTAGAAAAATTAACTGTCTCATTTTTATATGATACGATGTTCTCTTTAGGCCATAACCGACACACTGGAGTTTGTTACTCCTAAATTTGTATTAAAGCCGACGTCTATAATGTGATTCCGGTTTCGAGGTTTAAAAAAATGAATTGGGCTGTACCATAAAGCTGTGAATTAATTCAGTTATCGTTGAGTCTTTTGGCGTAGTCACGCTTTGACATTGAATACAAACAACTGTTATGCCTATGAGATTATAGGTAGGTTACCTATTGTACCTAAGTCTATGACTGAACACTATGTGGAAGTACCTAAGTACTATTGAAGAATGAACACGAAAAAAAAATTATATTTTTCACTTAGATTTTTTGTTTTAACTATAATTTTTATCGTCGATAAAACTAAAATATACTTACAACAAAAAATTTTTTAGTAGTCTACTAAAAATAATAATCTGTGACAACAATTTCATCTTAGTAGACTTTACGAGAAAAATAATTGTAGTTGTAAGAATATTTTAGTTATAGGTATCGACAAGAATAGGGGAGCGGACTGCATAAAATATATTTTAGTTTTATCTTCTTAGTAAAAAAAAACATTTGAAAATAACTCACATATACTCACATTTTTTGTGTTTTTTTAGCTAGAATACTATTTTAATAGCATGATGAACTATTAAAAGCTTTGACTATTTATTATAAGGACTAGCCTTGCGGTAGCATTTCCCCTCTCCCACGGTATAAGATCAATTAATCATGTGCATTTACATTCAATTTTATACTTTATCACTAAACGAGACAGCCTATAATTGCGAAACAATAATTTCGAACTTAGAACGTTTGGGGTTCACTCGAGACTACTTTTCATGATTTTTGACGTTCAAAATTAGAATCTAAAGCTATGGGAATAAAATCCAAAGTTGCGGATTTCATGTTACCTCGCCCCCCGCAAAAAGTGGCAGAAATGTTTGTTAGTAGAATTACACGCATAACTAGTAGTCCCTATATAAGTAGTCAAAGATTAAAAGTAATGAAATGTTGATGACTTCACTTGTGGGTATTTAGTACATTTTTTCATATATCGCGCGCGTTTTGACGTTCGATTAAAAGTTGTTAATTTCTCTAATTTCTCTTGTTGTTGTAACTATAATCCCTTATTATAGTTACAACAACAAATTTTCTAACTAAAGTCTACAAAATAAGAGGGTTGTCACAGATTTTTTTTCCGTGTAGTCAAGAAGAGGAAGATACCTACTGCCTTTTCGTAGATATAACATCGAGTTTCTTTAGTGAGAGGAGAACTTACCATGGTCGAATTAATGAAGTTTTTCTAATTTAATTTTCTAAAATCGCAATCGTAAACTGACGGAAGTGTATAAGTCTGAACCTTCGACGCCCTTGAAATAAACTAGTTAGGCATGGACGAAATAAACAAAACAAAACATCGCTTTTCGAGTAGGTCTCTGATCGAAAATTAATTCTTTTTGTGAAGTTTCCGTTTTGCTTGGAACAGCATCAACCCATACGTGTGTCGAAAGTGGCGACTTACTCCTTCATGCATCTTCAACATCTGCTGGTTATAGCTCTTGGATAAATTATAGTATAGCCATTGCCTTTGATTAATTTTATGTCAAGATAGAGCCTCACGCTTCTATATGTAGTACTAGAACAAAACGGGCAAACTTTCTTAGGTATTAGGCGTCATACGGTCATACAACTTATCTCTGTGTGCGTGCATAGTGACAGGTTTTATCAGCCTAGACTGGTCATATTTTTTTCGACGCATTCTTAGCTTCGACTATCTATAACTTATCAAAGGCCATTGCATCCGAGCGAGCCCATCTCTGTATCAGTATCCCGTTTCATCAGAATCAGTAAGGAAGGACGAGCAAGTGCATATTATGTAATTTGTTCAGGAGGGTAAGGAAAGGACTAACGAGTGCATTTTTGTTTATCGCACACACTTAAAAAAATCCTGCGTACCTGTCTGTTTTTTTAATATAGTAATCGCCTTTCAACTTCCTAATCGAATAATGCAAAATCTTCACAGTAATTATTTTGACATTTCCGTATACGAAGTAGAATGGAGGAGTTTGCTTGGCGCCTTTGCTTTGGACGTGTTCGTGTTATTTGAAATTCGTGAAAAATTGGTTTTAGTTTAAGAGTATAGAGAAACATGTAGTAATTATAGTACTCTGTGCTACAAGTATGTTGATTTTAGCGAAAACGCGCGTGAACCAAGATCAGTGCTGCCAATATTAAATAAATAATAACGCTCACAGGCACATACATTGTAATGATCCCAAGTAAGGGCTTTTTTATTATGGAAACCATACAACAACGACACGAACATATGACATCCGTGACCGAACCGGGATTCGTATCCAGGAACCTGGTTTGGCAGTCCGGCGTGGTAACCATTACACCAACCGCGTCGTCGTTATATTGAAAAACTAACTGAAGACATCGGCTGTATATGGGCTAGATCCCTTTGCCTTGAATTTAACAAAAAAAAAATTAAGTACCTAGTATGTGTCAGATTTAGAAAATGGCACTTCTGTACTTCGGTATGAGATAACCATAGCATTTTCCATTACATTAATATCGTCGATTTTCCATATTAATTCTCACCTACCTATTTATAATAAAATATTTTTTTAAACAATAATTTATAATAATCGACTCTACAAAAGAAGAATTAAAAAACCGGCTTCTCAAATAAACATGACTTTAAAACTTAAGACGGCAAAAAATATTTTGTAGGTAGGTAGGTATAATACTTACTATAATATTTATTTCTTTAGACTACTAGACTTTTTTCCTTTTTAGCTACCGTATACCGTAGCAGCAGGTTCGATTTTGTTTTTGTATTTTATTTTACAAAAGTCAATTTATTAGTAAGGAAGTAGGCACCTTGTATAGTGTGCGTAATTGCGTACTGCTATTAATTAAAACAATTTTTATCTTCCGAGGTTTGCAACACCTTACCTTGTAATTTATAATACCTAACAACACGATGTTTTGGCAATGGGTAGTAAAGTACATCCATACACTCGCGCCTTTTTCCCAGAGGGCCGAGGGGTAGGAAGAGACTATGGATCTCCACTTTTGGCGGTTCAGAAAAGTCTCTTGCTTCCTCTAGGCCCATACATCTTGTAATCATTACCTTCGATTTCGGCTAAGTACTTTTAAATTGTGCACTTTTTAATGACTTTCCTGAACGTCCTCCTATACGTCTGCCTCTACCAATGTTTCCTTCCACACACGCCTTATATATCTGTTTCGTAAGTCGACTTCCATTCATAGGTAGGGTAGTCAGTAGTGTTGTGTAAAAAGCCCATAGGGTACCTAAGTTTGACCATTCAAAGAGGCTAATAGGCTAAATATCCTCCAAAGCGACCTCCCGAGGCAGAGTAACTATTTTTTTAAAGGTAATCTGCCTCTGGTGGTCGCTTTGGAGGATATTTTTTATTTGGCATTTTTTTTACGTGTTTATGGTTTTTTCTCTGGTGTTCTGTATTTATTGTGTTTAGTTAAGTAAGTCGTAAACAAACATTACCGATTTAGAAGCAAACAATTTTTTTAACTTAAGTAGGCTTCTATTAAGACTTTGAACTGGTTTGAGAAAACTGGTTAGTATTGAAACTTTTTGAATAATTACTACACTAGTCAAGGTCAACTTTGCAATTACAACGAAAATCTTCTTCATTAGGTATTTAATTTGTATATAATAAACATTTTGGGTGTCAGTATCATCAAAATCGAGCATCAAGATTTCGCGCGTAAACATTTTTAAAAAAAGGTTATACGAAATATTCACCGACAACATTGAAAATATGACCGTTGTCACAACAGTGAACGCCAAAGACACTACTGGAATGTCATGTTTATCACTCATGGAATAAAGTCTATTCCAGTATGAATCTGATCTTTTGCGAATGTGGATCGCCATGTTTAATCTTCCACTGTAAAACCATCTATTAATGTAAACCTGTAGTAATAAATGAATAAATGTTTTTCGCGTAAATTCATGGCCGCATCCGCTCCCTGTCCAAACCCGACCAACCCTGGCCCTCAGAACAAATCCTTTTCTCCGAAGCTATGGATCAAATTTTCCGACTTCCCTACATTATTCTATCGACTAGATCTTCGGTACCTACTTCATTCCAAATAAGGATGAAAAGATTTTCCGATTCCTATTTGGCTTTCTGGCCAATTGTGAATATTGTGATTAGCAAAAATACAAAATTTATTTATCAGAAAAATTATCCTTAGTGTAAAAGTATCTTAAACGTGTCAAATCTCTGTTTCTGCTAATTCAAAATTAACATAACAAAATTTTAAAATTTTTCGTTGTTATTTGGAATAAAGTATAGTTGATTCGTGGGCGAGTCTAGAGAGCACAGATTACAGCAATAATGGCCACAAGAAAGATACCAAAATTCGAAAACCATTTAAAGATTAATGTGATACAAAGCTTTATACTATAAAAATTATCAGATTTTTATGTCCATTATTTTTCAAGCTATTTGAAAAATAATGAAAAATACAAAGTTGAGATGAATGGGATGTTATAGGTACCTTTACCTTGTTATGCCTTTACAAGTTTACACGGTACTGGTAGCTGCTTGGCTTTCCTAGAAAGATTTATTTTTAATTTCTCTGTGGCAAAGGTATTATGGCCATTCATCCAAACTTTTTTTTTAAATTTATTTAATAGTAGAAATATCTATTTAAAAATAAATCTTGTAGACTTCGTTCGTTTTTCTATACGGTTATTTAGGCGATGATCAGACCATCTAACTAAGTAGACAACTTTCTCTATGAGACCAACATCGAAATCGCGTAAAAAATATCATCTGCCCATATAACAGTGGAACAAACTTTCATTATCAATTTATAATACTAGTCAGTATTCCGCTCTCAAATCGCTAGAGCTAAAATAGCCCCGTAGTGCTCTTATAGACGAGCGACACTACGGCCGCACAGGGACGCGCGACCCACTGCGACCGTAAAGTCTATGAGCGCGTCCCTCTGCGATCCACGGCGACCGCAAAGTGTCGCTCGTCTGTAAGAGCTTTTAGGCTAAACAATACTTTTTGCAGTCTTTCAAATATTTCCAAATGTTCATAAGTAACGCATTTTCTACGTCACAAATGTTCTACATATTTCTTACTTATAGACCCCAAGTTGCCTTTATCATGTCTGCTGCTTTCTCGCCTATCATAATAGCAGGTGCACACGTATGCGCCGATATAGTACGCGGGATCACACTGGAGTCGACTACGCGCAGCCGCTGAATGCCGTGCACGCGCAACTCTGGGTCTACAATCGCCCGTGGGTCGCTTACTGGACCCATGCGACACGTCGCGATCTGGTGGTGAAGCGTGGCGGTCAGTGTACGCACACCACACTCCCAGTACTGATCAGAATCAAAATGATAAGCACGGCAAGCTGGAAACCGCGCTGCGTGTAGCTCCGCACCGAATTTCCTGAACGGCTCAGTTGCAGCCAGCGCTTGCACGTGACGAATCGCAGAAACAAACGTCGCTACGTCCTGAGGATCAGTCAAATAATTCCCATACATCCGAGGATGACTGAAGGGGTTGTTATCCTTCAACTCTAAATAGCCCACCGATTTAGGATGCAGTAACATGAGGAACGCACTCCATGTATCAGTATTTTCATTATCTATCTCCCCGAATGCTTCATTGAAAACGCTGTCAGATAGTCTCATGCCGCGACGCACAGCTCTGCTCCCGCTGCCATCAGCAGTGATAGAACCTCCTATGCAAATAAGTTCCATATCGGGAACATTTTCTGGGTCTCTCGACACCGGCGTTTTAATGTAGCCGATACCTTCGACGCCACCGGGAGAAGAAAGATCACCTTCACCATTTCTTAGCCAGTTGGTCATTTCGCGAAGTTCCAAAGCTCTAGATTCACTAAAACTAACACCAGTAGTATTCAGTTTGAATATTAATCCAGGGAAGCTGATGTGGTCATAAAGCATTCGGCCAACTGGCAAATCTTTCAAGAGCGGTATTCCCTTGGAGCTCAAATGGTCTCTTGGTCCTATACCAGAAAGCATGAGAAGCTGAGGAGATACAATAGGGCCTGCTGATAGAATTACTTCCTTACGCGCCTTGACCGTGTATTTTAGTCTGTTCCTTACATACTCCACACCATAAGCTGTATTTGTTTGCGGATCTATCAACAATTTGGTAACTGTACTCTCAGGTAAAATATGCAGGTTTTTTCTATTCTTGTGTCCATGGAGGAATACTTTGGCAGCACTTTCACGATGGCCTTTATGCGACATAACCTGTACCTTCCCGAATCCTAAGTTATCCGGTGCATTATAATCCACTGTCGGATGCCCTAATATTCTGCCTGCTTCAAGAAACGCGTTGATTAATTTCGTCCTGAAAAACGAGAGATAGACATTTAATACACAAATCTATACATTTTTCTTATTACAATAAAAAGATGCAGAGGAAAACTTACTTTGTTGGAACGAATTCAACAGGTAGCACACCAGATCGCCCTCTGTAAGGACTTGTTTCGAACCCTTTAAGATCTGCTTTCTCGGATTTCATGTAGTACTGCAAAACATCGTTGTAAGACCTGGAATTCAAAGTGATATAGATTTAGTTTTGCCATTGCCAATCCGCACTAGACCTACGAGGTCCACCTCGAATATCTGTGGAAGGACTAACTTTCAAGGGGAGGGGAAGAGGCATGATTTTGAGATGTTTTATGACTGACTTAATACGGGGTGATGTTATGTGAACAGACATATAATTGCTGCGATTAAATGCTTAAAAACTAGCGGCGTCCGCGACTTCGTAGGCGTAGACCACCGGATTTAAAAACTCATAACTTTGAATTTAAATGAACCGATTGCGATGAAAAGCCTAAATGTTGGTCCAAACTATAAGCTCTATGCTTTGGTGAAAACCCCATCCAAATCAGTTCAGAGTAAAAAGCTTTCTGTAGGTAAAATTTTTACGAAATCCTCAGTCCTCAGGCCCCCCAACCCCAATCCGCAAGTCACAAACATTAGCTGCTGGGGGATTCAATGAATCTTTTTCTTTCAAATATTATTGATTTTTAAACATGTTACAGCCATGTTGTGCTAAATCGAATCAAATTAAAGATTGAAAAATTTGTCTCGGGCGGGACTTGAGCCCGCACTTTTCCAAACCGGGGAACTGCGTTATCCAATTTCGCCACCGAGCCCACTACCCAGAGAACGAAATACGAAACACGTCCACAGCACACGGCGCCAAGCAAACTTCTCCATTCTACTTCGTGTACGGAAATGTCAAAATAACTACTGTGAAGATTTTACATTATTCGATCAGGAAGTTAAAAGGCGACTAGTATATTAGAAAAACGGACAGGTACACAGGATTGTGTGCGGGTTCAAGTCCCGCCCGAGACAAATTTTTCAATCTTTAATTTGAATCTTTTTCTTTTCAGCGTGTTTATATGAATATTCATTTTGTCGGCCCATTTAGGCAATTAAGTATAATATTATACCCCGGACCCTGCGGTATTGATGGAAATGAGGCTGCTGACGAGCTGGCACGAAGAGGGGCGGAAGAGGACGCCATAGGCCCCGAGCCTTATTGCGGCATCTCCCGCAACACCTCTAGACGTGTGCTAAAGGAATGGGCCGTGGACCAAAGCCGTAAGCTCTGGTCGGATACACCAGGACTGAGGCATGCGAAAGAACTTGTGACCGGCTTTTCAAACAGACATACCTCAGATGCCATCAATTCAAACCGCAACGACTTAAGGCTCTTAGTTCGAGCCTTAACAGGACACTGCAAGTTAAACAAACACCTACACAAAATGGGGCTTGTAGACTCACCCACTTGCAGATTTTGCTGTGAAGCATAGGAAACGCCCATACATCTCCTCTGCGAATGCGAAATGCTCATTCACAGCAGGAGTCGCCATCTAGGTGGATACATAATAACACCTACTGACATCAGGGACCTCCCCTCCAAAAGCATAACACGGTTCAAGAAGTCCGTGGGCCTAGGAAATGACCTTTAGGTCTAGGGTGACAGCTACAATAGATCTATCTAGGTCGCAGTAGCTATTTGGTCATTGACCAAGCCCTTATAACCAAATAATAATAAAATAAATAATATTATACAGTTATGGGTACCATTTTCATAACTCTTTCCGATGTACCTGAGCAGTGGTCAAATTTTAATACTGCGCGAAATGATATTTACCAATCAGGATGAGCCACGTTCGCGTGCCTTAAAATCCATTGTCACTATTTGCTAAAAGTTTTTGATAGAGAAAGGTTTCGCAGCGCCTTAATTTGCACCCTTTGACAACCGCGCACTACGAATACTTATTCGTAGACCGCACATGATTGATTTTTAGTCCATCCATCCATCCATATGCTCACGACTATATTCCTCGAGGGGGTAGTCAGAGATATTCTGAAACTTCAGAACATCCACGTTTCACTAGCAGTACCGAAACTCTGTGATTCTTAGTTACTATTATAAATGACTTCGAGTTTTGACGGGGAGTCTGGTCTGGTTTGCATAAGTACCTAAACGAACATTGACGAGCGTACCAATTTTTCTGGTCGTACGTAGTACGTACTGTATATAAATGTAATGTAATGTAGTAAGTATAAAGCAGTTGGTGTTCGAGATACCTAGATATTCGATTTAAATATTTGTAATGTTCAACCTTATATCTTTGTCGGTTCTAGATTTCTAGACTATTCTATAACCTTATGACATACTCGGTTAAGAGATAAATATTTTTATGGGTTAGAATTATTTAGGTAGGACGTGCGGTACGTGCTTTGCATTCGATGTAGTGTCCAACTGGTTTCCTGATGGGTCTGACTTGACCTTTTATGAAATGTTTTTTGATAGAGTATGGAATATGAAACGTGAATTGAATATCTGTCAAATTGTCTGATTTAATACTTATGTTATGAATCTCTATATCTATCTATCTATACTATTATAAAACTGTAACAGGAAGTTTGTCTGTACATTGAAGATATTAACAAAAAAAAGTTACGATATGGTTTTTAGGTGTCCCTGATTCCATTTCACCAATTTTTGGATTTTTTGTCTGTCTGTTTGTTTGTGTGTTTGTTTGTTTGAACGAGTATCACGCAAAAACTACTGAACCGATTTTGATGAAACTTTTTTTGTTTGATAGCTTATGATCTGACTTAAAATCTGCTATATAATTTGTGCGGACGAAGTCGCGGGTTAACGCTCGTTAATTATAAATCTTTAGACCTGCACACATGACACAGTGAATTTGAAATACAAATGTTCAGTTCAGAAATTACAACTTCAAGCTAAGTTATTTAATTAGGTTTCCTACAAAACTAATAAAATTTAAAAATCAGGTCCATAATGTCATGAATGATTCCCATTTATCCAGTGCTCTGCAGTCTTCTGTAGTACCTTGTTGCTTGTTGTGCAGTATTTCGTAGAGTACGTACATCTTGACAAACGTAGAAAGCAATATTATTTGATCACAAACGTAGAAAATCACCTAAGTGGACTCAAATTCAAAATTATTTTGGTACCCCTCAATCACCATGGTTTTTATCGTAGGTACCTAAACGATGATGGAGCAATACACAATTACCAAATTTTGGGCTACCTATGGGTTGGAATGAAGAGTTAAGTGGTAGCTTACCATCCATAATTGCCATCAGCAGCGATCCTATCCCAGTCCTGCGGCCTGCCCCGAGTGTAGATCATGTAGTTGATCACGCTGGTGCCTCCAAGCGCTTTGCCACGGGGCCAGAAACAACGTTCATTTATCATTCCTGCAATTTTATATAAAGTAGTCTTTTACTTGCGACATTTAAACTGCGGTTGGAATGCATGCACGTCCGACTATCTTAAAAATCTATGCTACGCAAAACATAGTCCTTTTACCGTTCAATGGTGTTGGTGCCCTCATTCGATGTTGTGTCCAACTGGTTTCCTGATGGGTCCGACTTGACCTTTTATGAAATGTTTTTTGATAGAGTATGGAATATGAAACGTGAATTGAATATCTATCAAATTGTCTGCTTTAATACTTATGAATCTATACTATTATAAAACTGAAACAGGAAGTTTGTCTGTACATTGAAGATATTAACAAAAAAAATGTTACGATATGGTTTTTAGGTGTCCCTGATTCCATTTCACCAATTTTTGGATTTTTTTTCTGTCTGTTTGTTTGTGTGTTTGTTTGTTTGTTTGAACGAGTATCACGCAAAAACTACTGAACCGATTTTGATGAAACTTTTTTTGTTTGATAGCTTATGATCTGACTTAAAATCTGGTATATAATTTGTGCGGACGAAGTCGCGGGTTAACGCTCGTTAATTATAAATCTTTAGACCTGCACACATGAAACAGTGAATTTGAAATACAAATATTCGGTTCAGAAATTACAACGTAAAGCTAACAATATTTAATATTTATAATAGTAAAAAAACTAATTAAAAAATTGCTACTGAACGGTAAAAGGACTCTTAAGCCAGAGTCACAAGGGAATGCCTTTCTTTATTTCTCACTTTAACTATGTATTGTTCTCTATTAATGGCACATAATTGAATACTAATTCCACCACATTATCAGAATAATAGCCGCAAAAACGAATTTAGAAAATTAAGAAAGAAAGCCCGCCCTTTTCTTATCGTTACCCGCGCAAAAGTCTTAAACAAACCTACCCATGCAGACTCCTGGCTGCGGCTCCATATAATACTGCCAAGTGTAGTCAGTAGATTGGAAGTAGGGAGCCAGAGCTGGTATGTCAGTAAGCAACATTTCTGGCCTCCCAGCCTCCAGGACCAGCACTGTGGTCTTCTTGTCCTTGGTCAGGCGAGAAGCTAGAGTGCATCCAGCTGTACCACCGCCTACGATGATGAAGTCGTACTCCGTGTAAGGTGCATTGATACCTGGAAATCCAAATTCAGAATGTTTATTTTTTATTAGCAATATAATTTAAGATATTACAATAGACATTATTTAATTTTTTGAACGGTACCGAAATTAGAAAACTATTAGGAGATTATGATTAAAACCTTATGTAAAAAAGATAAGATTTCTTTATAAATTTTTTCTAGACTTATTTGAAAAATACAGAAAAGTGCAAAGATAGGATGAATTAGATGGATTCCTTTTCTTGGCTGCCTTTTCTATAAAATTAAAAAAAAATGTATTTCTACGGCCAAGGTATTATACCTACATAATAAATATTGTTAACATGTCAGAAGAATAATAAAGAAGATATTTATGATACCTAATTATTAATTAAATTTTTTCTCTTTAAATATTAGAAAAAAACGTAATACCTACCTACCTACTTAAATAATTACTTACCTATCATAAATTTAAAATAAACGAACTTTTAATCATTCTGAATTAAAATCATATACAACTTAGATATAGGCATACAAAGGTCTGTGGTATATAACCACATTTGAGAGGTTGTCAGGTTTGTTAAATCTGCTACATAGTAGTATCGTTATTCAATAATTTTCCCTTACTTTTACAGTGATGGTAAACATTTTTCCCACCAAGGTCTCCTCTCCTACCTAGAGCTGCCTGGACCACTTAGGAATAATGATTGTCGTTTATTTATGATGATGATTAGCTCTATTTATAAATAAAGAATGTGAGATACTTGCAACTGGTTTTATATTAATAGAGTCGTTTTAGCTTACTGCATGAAAGTGTTAAACTTAAACTTGATGTGATTATAGTGCAAGCTCTTTAGTATAATAACAAATAAACCTTTTATTTTGGTAGAAATACATGGTCCTTCTTAATATGCTAACACTTTCCTAAGGGGATGATCAGACCATCAATCTGAACAACTTTCGCTATGGGACCAACATCGAAATCGCGAAAAAAAATCTGCTGTCCCATACATTCAGCTCGAGTAGGTTTGCAGTTTTGTATGGAAGAGCTGATATTTTTTTCGCTGTTGGTCGAGAAAGTTGTTCAATTTGACGGTCTGATCATCCCCTAAAAAAGAGTCGGCATATTAAGAAGGACCCTATTATTATTATGTGGTACAACGGATCCCTCCGTGCGCGAATCCGGCTCGCACATGGCCGGTTTTTTTTCCACATGAGAGTTGAAATTCTATAGTATAAGTATTTAAGTACCGTTTTCACCGTTAATTTGGTCGGAAATGATTCCGTTACGTGTTTTTATTTTTAAAACCTTCACTTTTTGCAAATAACGGTCAACTCTTCCATGGGGTCCTTGACCGTTCCTCGGTCGCTTGGATTCTTAAAAAAACAAGTTTTATGGTATGAACGAACGAAAGATGTTATCGGATTCAAGTTTTGATTTAAATTATAGGTTTAATGTACTAATGACCTAATGCCATTCTCATCTCATGCTGACACGAAACTGATGGGGTTAAGATGAGGAAGATAGCACTAATCAACGCTGCGGTAGCACCTATTCTCAATGCCGGCAAACTTCTTGAGGAAGCCCTTGAATGCGCAACAACAAAATTTGCAGGCGAAACCGCTACTGCGCAGGCCGCCTCTCCCCCCGCGTTTTTCAAGATGTTTGCCTCTCCCAATGCGCGCCACAAAGCTCTGGCCTCGGCCTTCTTCATCCAGTCGCCTCCCGCTACCTTTTTAAGGTCTCTGAGTCCCCATCGGTTGCCAGCCCAGCCCGTTGCCACTTCAGCTTGCACACCTATTTTTAGAGCTATGTCAAACACTTTAGTTCTCTGACGTATCACCTCATTTGTGATATGATCTCTCAGAGAAACACCGTTGTGTTTACACCATTGCAATGTAAATGCACGTCAAGCAGTTGACCTGGGATAGTGCCGTTAGATGGCGGTACAGTATAAGAAAGACTCGGTACATATCTACGTAGTACAGACACTCACTGCACCCCTCGGTGGTACGTGAGGTGGACGCCTGCAGGCAGTCGTGTAGGCCTATCTCTGTCTCACACGTACTCAGTATACATGATTTAACCTCTTCTTTTTTCAGTTTGTTCATCTCTTATGTTAACCAATAACTTTGGTTCGCTCCCTCTTATCATACCCTTATTCATTAGAGGGGCCCTACATTGGGATCAGTCGGCTCAAGGACGTAGCAAAGGGGGACTGTCGGTGTGGGGCAGCTACCCACCCCAAGAAATTTTCTTTTAAGTACTTATACTCGTATGTCTTTACAAATTGTGTTTATTGTTCTTTAAATCCAGGTATATGGATTTAAAGAACTCGTCGTCGAATCGTCTTGGACAATAGCTGGCGACGCCCTTGTTTAACCTACAGGTAAAGTTCTATGTTTAACGCCGCTCCGTTCTGCCTAATGCTTTCATTAAGTTACCATATTTTAATGCCATTTGCCCCCCTAGTAAGATTTCTGTTCTTAGGTTCCACTCAGCTTTTTTCCATACCACTTCATGCGGCAAGCGCGACGTTCACTCTTTAATGCAGTAAAGGCGCATCGCGCGCGTGTCAATGGATCATACTAGAAGAGCAGTACTACTAGAATAAGAGATAAGTGTACTTTTTGCAACCATCAGCAGCAAGGCTGATTCAGTGTTTATGGATTGAAGAGCAGCTCTGTGATGGGGATGGACTAGGTCTGCCTGCATAACTTCAGTCGGTTTAGGAGTTAAAGACGTTTAAAGGACAGTAAAAAATTAATGATCAGCTGGAAGGAGTTAAAGCCGTTCAAAGGTCGGACCTTTGAACGGCTGTATCTCCTAAACCGACTGGCAGTTCATGTCAGTTTTTGTACTGTTCACATAGCTACAGTGCATACTACAATAATATCATACGATCAGCCTTGCAGTAGATGGTTAATTTTTTACTGACCTTTCAACATCAGTAACTTCTAAACCGATTGGAGTTATGCAGGCAGACCTGGTCCATCCCCATCACAGAGATGCTCTACGGTATACACACTGAATCAGCCTTGCAGCTGATGGTTGCAAAAAGTGCACTTATCTCTTAGTCTATACACTGCAAGCAGTGGGTTGGAAAAAACAAAAACCGAAAAGGATTTTGGATTGCTTTTTTTTTTGCATAACTGTCAACATCAAGAAGTTTCGGGTCTTTAACTTTTGTTGCCCTTCATGTTGCAGTGCGGAGGCAAATGTTTTGTTCATTTTGTTTTATAGTACTTAGGGTCTTAGGGTTCGCCTTAATTAGTCGACGATTTTTTTACGCACGAACTACTAATAATTTACTTTATAATTTACATGAATAATTTACTTTGTTAAGTTGATTATAAAAAATAAAAATGATCATATCACGCATGTTAATATTTTAGGTCTCCAAAGATAAGGTCCCAAAGGTTGCCGACGGTATAGTATGGTGTTACGCTAAGAGATAGATTTAGAAATTGTCTGATTGATTAGAGAACGATGTAAATTGAAATTATATCTTGTGACAAGAATAGAGAAAGGTATGGTTCTTTGGTTTGGTCATGTGGAAAGGATGAATGAGCGCAGATCAGCAGATGTACGAAAGATATATTCTACAGGAAAAATATATAAATAAATTGTCAGGGGTGGTACAAACCATCAAACTGAACAACTTTTACTATGAGAGCAAATATGAAATCGCAAAATAATCTGTTGTTCCTTACTAAAGTGCAATGCCTACTCGACTCAAATGTATGAAACAACCGATTTTTGTTTGCGTTTCAAGTTTTTTTTTTCATAATTTTACAAGTCATACAAACGTCACACTTGGTGTGATTATAGTGTTAACCATAAAGTCATCATCATCAGCCTACATTATGTCCCACCCAACTCAACCCTAAAGTAAAACAACAAAAATAAGAACTAGCCAAAAGTATAAGCAAACGCTAACACAATTTTTTTCTATAATATACAGGTTGAAATTGATATCATTAGCATCCTTTTTTGAAACTAATAGTCTACCCATCAAACTGAACAAGTTTTGTTTTGGGAGCAAACCGATAGGAGCAAAAAAAATCTGCTGTTGAATACATTTGAGTCGAGCATTGCAGTTTAGTATGGAACAGGAGATTTTTTTTTTTGCTCCGATCGGTTTGCTCCCAAGGCAAAACTTGTTCAGTTTGATGGGTAGATAGCCCAGTCATTTTACGGTTTGAGCCGGGACTAATTAATAATAGATATTTTTTTCGGTATAATATTGAATAGCCAATTCGAGGGTGGAAATTTACCAAAATTTAAAAAAAATCACGTCAGCAACAGTTCCAATTTTAAAATTTAGCTATTATATCGTTGTAAAAAACCTTATGGTAAATTTTTTTTTGCACATATTTAAGTCTTTACCATTATACATACTTCAAAAATGGTGTAAATATTTTTGTCTACTTAGAAGGTTTTGAAAAATACATTCGTATTTCCTAATAAATACCTCATTTTTTTAAATTTCAATGCTTATTTTATTGCTCAAAAATAATGTATATTGTTACATCTAAGTCAGATGAGTGCATTGGTATTAATATGATTAATTTAAAAGCCTTCTGGGACACATAATTTTGATTTCTATGTTGCATAGTGAATTTTTTTAAATATGTTTTAAGATAGTCTTTTTGTCACTAAATGGTGCCGGTTACAGTTTAAAATTCCAGTTAATAATTACTCCCTACCCCGCCTAACAAAACTCCGTAAAGTGACTGGGCTATAGACTCTTAATTGAAAAGGATGCTAATGATATCAATTTCACCCTGTATAATGTAGTGGTATGTAAACGTAACCCTCGGTGCACGAGTAGAATCGCACTTAGCCGCTTTTTATTCAGAAATTGTAACATGTGAATAAATTAAGTCTCTTTTGTGGAACTCCGAATAGCGAAATAGCAAGTTATTTTCAGTGAAATGTGAAACTTATTACCTAAAGCGCTAGGTACCTAATGTGTTAAAAACCGTCGACTTATTAATTAATATTAATAAATATAAAATTACGACTAATATTTCCAAAAAAACCATAGATATGTTGTTTAGTATCAAAACCGGTCATAAATGCAGACACAATGGAAAAATGCATTGTGTCTGGAAAGATAGCCGTTTTTGATAATAGTCGACTCAAATGTCACATTGCTGGTTTTAAATACTTCGAGACATTTCGTATCAAATTCATCAAAATGTATCTTGTGATGGGATTTGTACCCCACACCATGGGGTAGCCGAGAAAAAAAATATCATCCTCACTTCGCGTGTAGGGGAGCCAAATTCCAGCTTGCTGGTACTAAGCGTCTTTTAGCTAAGCCACGGACAGACAGACAGACGGAAGGACACGGCGAAACTATAAGGGTTCCTTGTTAACTACCCTAATAAGGTTAATAATAAGGAACGTACCTAAGTATAATATTTTTCAAACATGCATCAATCAACTTACCGCCAGGCAACGGGTATGAATCTCTCAGAAAATCGAAGAAGTCGTCAGTATTTTTTGGAACATAATTCGGAGCGGCCGATTGCATTACCAAGTCTATTAAAGGACTCTGGGGATATGACCACAGTACCTTTCCATTTCTCTCATTTTCATAGTTATTCGTTAACTTTTGTACTGCATCGAAAATTAAAGGTCCATTACTTCCATGTGCACTATTCACTGCCTCAATTTCTATCGTTGCTTCGTCTTCGTCACACGTAACATTTCTTACGATTAAAATAAAAATTAGAATTTTAAATTCAAATATTTTTCTCATTTTTTTTAAAAACCCGACACTTTTTCATTCGTTGAAACGGCTGGCTAACACCACGGTGCCTTGTATTAGTATGACAGTACTGCGGGTTGATGTTGATAATAAGGCGAAGGATGGACACTTGTTTTTTTTTCGGAGCATAGACTGTGTCTGGTTGAGGCAGGTGCTCATGCCAGTAGCACACAGTAAAACAGGATTTCCCGTTAGTTTTAATACCTCATTTATTTAGTTCAACTACCTACTTATATATAACAACATTAACTGCGCATTATGAGCAGGATTAACAATTAATTATTCTTTAATTACATTAACAAAATTATAGTGACACATTTATCTAATTATAATTCAGTGTGATGTCGACTCCACGTGGCTTTTATCATGTCAGCGGCCTTTTCGCCGATCATGATCGCGGGCGCATTTGTATGCGCGGCGGTGGTTCGTGGGATGACGCTAGAGTCAACAACACGCAGCCGCTGTATGCCATAGACGCGCAACTGGGGGTCGACTATGGCTTGCGGGTCGTCTTCAGGGCCCATCCTGCACGTCCCGATCTGATGATGCAGCGTGGCTGTCAGCGTGCGAATAGCACACTCCCAGTACGCGTCCGAATCAAACTTCAGCGAACGACATGCCGGATATTGTGCTCGATGTATCCTTGCTCCGAATTTCTGGAACGGTGCGGTCTCCACCAGAGCCTGCACGTGACGTATCCCTCCAATAAAAGTTGCCACGTCTCTCGGATCTGTCAGATAGTTTCCGTATAGACGAGGGTGGCTGAAAGGATTCTTATCCCTCAATTCTAAGTAGCCCACTGACTTAGGGTGGAGCAACATGAGGAAAGCGCTGTAGGTGTCGGTATTATCGATGGAACCGTATGCTTCGTCGAAAACTTCTTCAGAAATCATCATGCCTCGTCTAACTGCTTTGCTGCCCCCTGGCCCGCCATCTGATACCAATGACCCGCCTATACTCAGCAATTCTATATCCGGTATTCCTTCGGGTTCGTCCGAATTGGGTGTCTTGATGTAGCCAAGACCTTCGGCTGCACCAGCAGCTGCGACCGGACCGTCTCCGAATTGAATCCAATCTATAACGTTTTCTAGGGTAGCGTCCCTATTTTCATTTAGACTTACACCTGTAACGTTCAGCGTGAATATCAAACCAGGGAATGATATATGATCGTAGAGAGTCCGGCCTACGGGCAAGTCTTGTATGACAGGTATTCCATGACTGTTTAAATGTTTCTGTGGCCCGATTCCTGACAACATGAGCAGCTGAGGGGATGCTATAGGGCCTGCAGATAATATGACTTCTCTTCGCGCCATTACTTGTTGCTTGACGCGATTCCTTACGAATTCTACGCCATACGCAGTATTTGATTCGTTGTCGATAAGAATTTTAGTTACTCTAGTCAGAGGTAGAATGTGGAGATTTGGTCGTTTCTTATTGTAGTGTAAGAATGCCTTAGCAGCGCTGACTCGTCGGCCAAGCTTGGATGTAACTTGAAGGTATCCAAAACCCAATTCTTCAGGATCATTGTAATCTACTGAAGGATGACCCAATATCCTACCACCTTCAACAAAGGCTCTTACTAGTGGTGTCCTGAAAAGGTATGACAACTATTACTTATTTATCATAGAAAGTTTAACTCAATCTATATCTACAAACTATACTATAATAATCTCAGATACCAGCTGCATGATTAAAAATATCCTGTCCTTTTTCGCACTAAACGCTATTTTATAGAATTCGGTTTGTTACACGTGAAGCCGACTAAGAAATAGTCAATAAACATACTTGTAATTCAAAAAGTTGACTGTCAACTCGCCGGTTCTGCTTCGGTATGGTGAACGTTCCAGTCCTTTTAAATCTGCATGTTCAGATTTCATGTAGTACTCGAGGACTTCTTGGTAAGACCTGTTAAAATGTAAAAACATAAGTAGGTATTGCTTATCCATCTCTGCATCCCTATAATGAGTTTGAGAGACAAATGGACTCGAGGATTATATTTAATTTCTTACCACCCATAATTCCCAGCTTCAGCGATGCGGTCCCATTCTTGAGGGCGCCCTCTGGTGTAAATGATATAATTGATAACGCTTGTGCCTCCAACTGCCCTTCCTCTCGGCCAGTAGCATCTTTGATTTATCATACCTATTGAAAAGAAAGAAATTGTCGTTTATCCTTGAATTTGATTGTCAAAGGACCATGCATGATCAGAAAGACGACTACCCTTGATAAGCCTTTCCATCCTGAAACTTTGAAAATGCTTAAAGCGATCCTTCTGACTTATTTCTTTTTTAATAAGGATGGGTTTGTTCTTGACCTTGACACTAAAATGGAATAAGGACGATACGTTAGTAGATAGATATAACTACCTAAATCAAAACAGGTATCTATTGTTGGTCAAAATTTCTGTTAATAGTTTAGTTACCCATGCAGACACCTGGCTGAGGCTCCATAAAGTATGGCCAAGCGTATTCAGTTCTCTGGAAATAAGGTGCAATCGAAGGTACGTCCGTGAACAGAAACTCCGGCTTGCCTGCCTCCAGCACGAGAACTGTGACGTCAGGATCCTCAGTCAAGCGAGAAGCTAGCGTGCTGCCCGCTGACCCGGCACCCACTATTACGTAATCATATTCAGTGTACGGAGATTTCTGACCTGGAAAAAGTAGGAATCTGTCAATGCTTTGTGGATATCGAAATATCGTCTACCAAATCATGATTTGTGGAAAACCGAGTTTAGTAAATAAGAGTCGCGGCGAAAGGTCTGCAATGGATGGATCAGATAAGCACAGGAGAAAACGGAGGCGCAATAAAATGGAGACTGGGGGCCTTCTAGTAAATCTTTGAATGGGCTGACTAGATAGAAAATGTTTTTTTTTACATGTTTTACCAACAGCCACAAGAAACACAGGCTTCCCTCATAAAGAAAGGATTTGCCATAATGATTTTTCCTTAGCCTATTTCATCCCACTGCTAGGCAAAGGTCCCTTGATCCTCCATGCATCCCTGTCCTGAGCCATTTCTGTCCACTCTTCAACGAAGGCATCCAGATAGTCTTTCCATCTCTTCTGGGGTCTAACCAGACGGCGACGTCCATTCTCCGGGATCCTTTGGCCCATCTTTTCGGGTGCGCTTGTCCATAATGACTGCGCTTGGCAAACCAAAAAATATCACGAGAAGACAAAACTCTATACGACGTCAATTGGAAACGTAACAAACATTTATAGCTTCTTACACAGACCTACTTACCATTGGGCAATGGATATGTATCTCTAAAGGACTCTAAGTTATCTTCTGTACTATTGTTCCGTTTGTTACCCTGCGCTAGCATCGTCGTCATCATCAGCTTGACCATAGGGATCTGGAGATATGCATCGGCTCTCTTGTATCTATCTAATATTGGGTTTTCATACGTCAACGTATCATATCGCCCGCTGGTATTACTGTACGGTTGTATTAATGACAATAATACACATATTGCTAGTAGTGGCGTTTTGCGCAACATTTGTATCTGAAATAAAATAAAAAAATATTATTGTTTGTAAAGTTGAATAAAGCGCACCTAAAAGATTTTACCTGTAGGGGGTATGCAGAGGCTAGGATAGCTCGCCTGCCGCCACATGCTACCATTCTGACATACTTCTCTAGCCTCATCCACTTTCATACAACTCTTCATGCACTTTCATCGGCTGAGGGTGCTAAACATTTGTCTTTTTCGAAGATCTATAAGCTCTATCAGCCTATATACGCCCCACTGTAGTTCACAGGCGCTGGTCCAACACGTTTGCCCAATGCGGATTGATAAACTACACATACGCATCAGAATTTCATCTTCAGCGTATGCTGGTTTCCTTACGATGTTTTCCTTCACCATTTGAGAGCAGTCGGTATTACGTCATAAGTCATTTGACATTTGACTCTATGTCCAATAACATAGATTTCGACTATGCGTAGGTTGTCGTACATGGAATGTCGTCCGTGCGGATTTGAACCCGGCCCCTCATGATTGAGTGTTCATACCTCACCGCTACCAACGCTCTCTATCTATTGCTACAGCTACATATAAAACATTTCTGCCAGTTACTGACCAGCATAAACCACTGAAGATAAAAACATGAAGGTAGTAAAACTATGAAAAGGATTTTTCGAAAATAAACCCCTGGTTGTTGTGAAATTCATGTTAGGCCATGCCTAGGTAATAGCGCTTACCTAGGTCTTAGCCTAACATGAATTTATTAAGATAATAATGTTTTGTAAACACTATTATTATTTAAACGACCTTCTTTTGAAGTAATTTTATAAATGAACAAGGAAAATCTTTTTGAGTTATTGCGAAATACGACCCAATTTTCTCTATTACTCTGAGCGAGATCAAACAAGACACCGTAAGTGCCTATATATCTTATCTCCTGATCAATTGAGGTTACTCTTACACAAACACCAAGAATGAAAAATCAAAGAGCCTGAGATTTGTGACCGGCCCTAGCTGTTTGTATCGCCCAAAGTGAAAGAACTGTAAGGTCCGCCAGACACAGACGCAATTGCGATCCGGAATCCTGATTCAGGATTCAGTGTTGTCAACTATGGTTACAAAAAATACTAGAGTGCTCTTTAAAAAATGCCTACAATAAAAATGTATGAAACGCCAAACGAATGACAATAATAGAATTTTTAGGTATTTATTAAAACAAAACAAACAATTTCTATATATGATAATTACTATCATGTGATGAGGTCATGACGTTACGAATGTTACGATGATGGTTTGTAAATTGTATTCCAATATTAATGCAACTATATCAAAAGACTATCGATAGTTTTAACATTAGACATAATCTGTATACAAAATGGCAGGAACCATTATCCATTTATCACAAGAGCTGTTTTTGAGCGTAGGCGATTTCGCAACTATACCGCAACGACGTCGCAACTACACCGTCACGATACGGTATCGTTCCATCAACGCCTACGCTCAAAAATCACTTTAAAATATGCCACCTAAGACATCAAAAAATCACTAGATCTAGTGAAAAAGTCTCGGAAAGCGGCAACACTCCGTACGGAATCTAATTCCGAATCAGGTTTATTCCGGATGTATGTGGCGGACCTAATACGAAAACGATTACTTGATCCTACGCACATGGTGAATTTTAGAAGCTACACAGTCGTGCATTTATTTATCAATATACTTGTAGTTGCAAGCGCGATGGAATGCATCTAAAGCGCTAGGAAATAGCTTGTCAAGGGAAATACTGGGCTCATTTTTTTTAAGTCTGACAAAGTCTGACTCGTGAGGTCGTGAGCAAGGCTATACAAGTGGTGATTCGCGATGTAGGCGATTTTTACTACAGCGGCCGCATAAGTAGTCAGATACGTAGGATATATTTTTAAAGGTATATGTTGTAGCTAAATACTGATGCACGCTCTAGTATTTACCCTTCTAAATTTAATGACACGGGAAACCGATACTATCAGAGGTAGGGACCTGTCAGACATCAGATTATGTTGAGGATGCCTGAAGGAATTAGCCACCAGTCTGAGTTGGTACTATTTGATGCCGGGCACCACTAGATGAGAATATTATAATTACTTGGAACCTGTCACATTGACAGTGAAAAGTGCTGTTTGTATGGTTTGCATCAAGTCTGACAGGTGGTGTTGCCAATGAATAAATTGTTCACTACCAATAAACACGCAATAGCACCGAAAATGTTAGTTTGTTCTACGTAAAATACACTAAAAATATAAATTTTCTGACTTTTGGCAGAAGATTTACTTAAAATAAAATGAACATTAGCTGCACAAAAAGTCGATTAAGTCAAAGTATCAAAACGTCTTTCAAATTATAACCTTCAATTACCGAATTAACAAATGAGCGAACTTAGCATGCCTTTGAGGTTCCCAAGTATTGTAAATTTCATAAAATGTTGTATGTCAGTAATGACTAGATGTGTTAAGCGCCTTTTTTAAATATTGACCATTATACTTGTACCACATTTAAGACATTTTATTTTATTTCTCCCTACAATTGGGTAATCAAGAAATTTAAATAAACTGACTGAAAAGAGACGCAAAGGTCTGCGATCCAAATGCTTGACTGTGTCGCTGAAGTCGTTGTCGCTCTTCGCTCTCTTTAACTTTGCACGTATGTGAAAGAGATAAAAGGCCCGACAGTCATATCGCGCGGCGTGTATCGAAGTCCTCTTCTGTGCTCTATTTTTTAATTAAATTTAATTGAAAATAATTATTTAAACCGGTCTTGCTGTCACGTACTCACGTAGTATATTATTGTTAGCTCAGGGTCAATATGTTGACCTTCTTACTTAATTTTATAATTATGTAAGTATATAATTTTAAATAGGAAATTTGTACCAAAGACTGTTAGGAAAGGATAATTATTATATATGTATAATTTATTCGTAACTATCCAGGGGCACGGTAGTGCTGCCGCCGCGCCGCCAAGACGAACCAAATGAGCGGACACTGCCGTATCTTTTCTCGAAGCGAATCGACGTATATTTGAATCCTCTTAACTTCGGTCTAGAATTTAGATACCACTTCATCAGGACGGAAACCCCACTACAGAAATCTAAAATTTTCCGCTGTGACAAAAAAAGCGTAACTTCCCAATTCCTTCCTTCGTAGCCCAATCTCTAAAAAAATCGCAGATTATGGTGCATTCAGCAACACCTTGAACACTTAGCTGTCATTTCATACAAATGGGAAAAATTTTAAAGTACAGGTGAGCATGTGCGATACTGAGTGAGTGCGATCAAGACAGGAATACACAATTGCTTACATTTTACGCCACGCTCCTGCCAGAGGCGGTAAGGTAAGAAATTGGTAGGGGGAGGGAGTGTCCGTACTGTATGTAGTATATAAACTTTCTGATTATACTGTGATTATGGAGGGAAGAGCGGCTGAAACACAAATCACAAGCATGTTTCCTCGTGAAAAAATTTGGGTATATGCTGTGATGCTCAACAAGACTAAAAAATGTTGTACAAATTTTACCTACCCACTCTTTTGTTTGTTAAAAATGTCTATGTTACACAGGTTTTCTGAAATAAGTAAATTATTATTATGCTTTGGTTTTTGCCATAGTTTCGCAAAACACCCAAGCTTAATCTATGGCTTTCTAGACTTCGCTCTGCATATGAGATCACATAACTTTTTATGAGAAAAAAAAGATTGCCAATCTTGGCTACATTTTTACATGAAATGCTTGTGATGGGGGTTATGGTCTACTTACTGGCCTGAAGCGAACTCCGCTCTCAGCTGTAAGTGAACAGCCACTGATGTCGATAACGGTCGATGATGATGATGTAGCTGTAGAACTGCTTTAATTGCTAATTTTGAGATATTATTTTTCGCTCCAAGGACCGTGATTTAAAAATAAATCATCTATCTAGTGACTATTTTTCATATACACCACTATTTTTTTATTACTAGAAAAATCTTAAGTGTATATTCAGACAATGAAAAATGCTTTCTTAGTAATTAGTATCTATAGGGTCCCTCTTAATATGCTGATACTTGAATGCCAAAAAAATCGATGTTGGTCCCATGGAGAAATTTGTTCAGTTTGATTGTCTGATCATCCTCTTAAAAAAGTGTCAGCATACTAAGAAGGACCCAGTATATGTAAGTAAGTCTAACTAATGAATATTATTCATAATTATTACGTTAGGATTTCAGTAGAGAATGTCGTATCAATTTAGGATAGTATCTAACAAAACACTAGAATTATCATGTAACATATCAGGTTCATTAAAAAAAAGGAAAACAAAAACATATCTACATACGAATTGGGAACATCCTCCTTATTTTTAAGTCGTTTATAAAGATATAGAGTGGTTCTATTATCACTGCTACTATGAATCTTATTAAATCTTACCATTTTATTTGATTGACACTCAGGATTACGTGTTCTGTTATCCAGACTTCCTTCAATATTTATATGTAATTCGATGTCACAAAGCTAAGAAATTTACGGCACTAGCATAACAATGTATCTTTTTAAAATTTTATGAAAATTTCAAACTACAGATAAACATGTTCACTTGACACGCACCAGTTAATCAATAACATTTGAAACGACCTCCAGACGAGAGTTACTTCAGCCTTTCTCGAATAATGTTTGAATGTACATATAAGTTCTAAAAATAGATATGTGTAATTAAAAAGAATGATTTATAAATGGTAAATGTAATATGTTACTCAAAACGTGGTTGTTCTGAGACTGGGCTATATGATTTGAGCTTAACTTTATGAAGGAACTCTGGTAAAATATTCGACGTGACTATTTCGTACTCGGCGAATGCAGTCGATGTCGAAATCGACGTACACTCAACACCATGTCAACTTGCATTGGTATTTTAATTTTAACTCTTAAGCGCACGTAATAAGAAACCGACAAAGTCCAGAATCTCAACCCAGTAAATTCACGTTAAGCTCGGTCTACTTTTTTGACTGTACAATAAGTACTTTGCTCGACATAATTTAGAGGTCATTATCATGTATCTGCAACGACTGCAACATGCAATCTTACTGCGAAATCAGAGCAGTTATGCGGTTTTTTAATTTAACTTATAATCTCTTATAACTGCAAGGAGAAAACGGTTTATTGAACGAAACATAAAAGTGTGGGTTAAGGAGTTTTTCCACTACTCAGATCCAGCAGAATCGTGACCATCCGCGACTTGGTAGTCATATTTTTCTTCTCTGCTGACGTAAACCAGGATCAACGTAGACACCATTAGAAATACTTACAAGACAACTCCATCGATCTTCCGAGAGATTACCTACGCAAGATAATAAGACGGAGTTGATACCTAAGTGGTTTTTGTCAGAGCAAAGGCTGTGTTTGCAAGAGGCAGGTTGGTAGGTACTGAATGTTGCTGGTATGGTCATACCAGCAACATTCAGTAAAACCAGATTTGCCGTTAGTTTTAATGTCATATTTATTACCTACATAAAAACAGTAACTTAGTTTAACAGTTAACTGCGCATTATGAACAGGATTAACAAAGATGGGCTTAAAACTTAATGTCTATTTGGGACTAATTACAAAACTATAGACATACGCATTTTTTAATTTATAATTCAGTTTAATGTCGACTCCACGTAGCTTTTATCATGTCAGCAGCCTTTTCGCCGATCATGATCGCGGGTGCATTTGTATGCGCGGCTGTGGTGAGCGGGATGACGCTAGTGTCAACAACACGCAGCCGCTTTATTCCATAGACGCGCAACTGGGGGTCGACTATGGCTTGCGGGTCGTCTTCAGGGCCCATCCTGCACGTCCCGGTCTGATGATGAAGCGAGTTAGTCAGCGTACGAATAGCACACTCCCAGTACGCGTCTGAATCAAACTTTAGCGAATAACACGCCGGATATTGCGCTCGGTGCATCCTCGCTCCAAATTTCTGGAACGGAGCGGTCTCTGCCAATGCTTGCACGTGACGTATCCCTCCGATTAATGTTATCACGTCTCTCGGATCAGTCAAATAGTTTCCGTATATACGAGGGTGACTGAACGGATTCTTATTCTTTAATTCTAAGTAGCCCACCGACTTAGGGTGGGTCAGCATAATGGTAGTACTCCAAGTATCGGTACCATCAATGGAACCGAACGCGCCGTCGAAAACATCTTCGTCAATCATCATGCCTCGTCTAGTTGCTTTGCTGCCACCCGGTCCGCCGTCCGAAACTATTGAACCGCCTACGCTTAGCAATTCTATATCTGGTATTCCTTCGGGCTCGTCGGAATTGGGAGTCTTGATGTAGCCAAGACCTTCATAGCCAACAGCAATTGCAATAGGACCGTCTCCGAATCGGACCCATTCCAAAGCATTTTCTAGAGTAGCATCCCTAGTTTCAAGTAGACTTACACCTGTAACGTTCAGTGTGTAAATCAAACCGGGAAACTCTATGTGATTGGAAAGAGTCCGGCCTACGAGCAAGTCTTGAATGATGGGTATTCCAAGGCTTTCTAAATGTTTCCGTGGCCCAATACCAGACAACATGAGCAGCTGAGGGGAAGCGATAGGGCCTGCAGATAATATGACTTCTCTTCGTGCCAATACTTGTTGCTTAACGTGGTTCCTTACGAATTCTACGCCATAAGCTGTTTTTGTTTCGCTGTCGATAAGAATTTTAGTTACTCTAGTCAGAGGTAGAATGTGGAGATTCGGTCGTTTCTTATTATAGTGTAAGAATGCTCTCGCAGCACTGACTCTTCGGCCGAGCTTGGATGTAACTTGAAGGTATCCGAAACTCAATTTTTCCGGATCATTGTAATCCATTATAGGATGACCCAGTATTTTACTAGCTTCAATAAATGCTCTTACTAGTGGTGTCCTGAAAAAGAGTTGATATGAATTAGGTACTTGGTACGTTAAACTATTTTGACTACCTACTTATTTTCTCACTGTTATGCTTTCGAGATGAAAAACAGCTTGTCCCTATTGACACTAAAAAGCTCTCTAGTTATTGCTACAAAAAACTTACTAAACAAACACACAGTAGGTAGTGGAAAATTGTAAGAAATACTTTCATACCTATAATTCAAAAAGTCGACGCTCAACTCGCCGGTTCTGCTTCGGTATGGTGAATGTTCCAGTCCTTCTAAATCTGCATGTTCAGATTTCATGAAGTACTTGAGGACTTCTTGGTAAGACCTGTACATTAAATAAGTTGAAATTTGCATATTTATAAATTGTATAATATCGCTGTCTCATACGCGGGGTTACGCTGGTCTTTTGTCTTCTAGTCAATGGCTCCTTTGTACCGGATGAATGATGACAGAATGTGATGATATAACTCTTACCATCCATAGTTCCCAGCTTCAGCGATGCGGTCCCATTCTTGAGGGCGCCCTCTGGTGTAAATCATGTAATTGATAGCACTTGAGCCCCCCACTGCTTTGCCCCTCGGCCAGAAGCATGTTTGATTTACCATACCTATAAAATAGAAAGGAATTCAATCAATCTATCTATAAACGATCCTCGTTGGCTTGGTTTCGGTGTTGGAAACCATCATCGAAGCTAAGCAACTTCAAGTCCAGTCCAGACAGTAAAATATAAAAAAACGAGCTAATTATGCTATGACAAGACAGAAGTTGGAAGTATAACACCTACCTTATTTTATTACCATTATTTAGAGGATAAAAGTCACTCGGTACGAGACGACGTTTCACGTACTCCACTGCGGCTGCGTCCCTGATTCAGCATTCACGATTTTTTTTACCAAAAATGTATCAAGTTGACTTACCCATGCAGACACCTGGCTGAGGCTCCAAGTAGTACGGCCACGCGTATTCAGACGTCTGGAAATGATGTGCTAGTGATGGTATGTTCGTGAACAGCGACTCCGGTTTGCCTGCTTCCAGCAGAAGGACTGTCACGTGAGGATCCTCAGACAGTCGAGAAGCTAGGGTGCTGCCCGCTGATCCGGCACCAATTATCACGTAATCATATTCCCTGTACGGATATTTTTGACCTGAAGAAGAAACCATGATGGGCATAAATTATTTTCTGGTTGATAAAGTAACATATAATTACCAAAATAATGCTATTAAACCCAAGGGTTTGTTAAGGGCCAAGCTCTGACCATGCCTTAAATTTGAATGTTTACAATTATATTCAAGCTTTAGTTTATCCTACTGTATAAAATAGATTGCTACACTCTGAGTAAAATTGTACTGAACTTTTAAACCAATTTATGTTACCATCTAATATCTATTACATTGCATGCAATTTATGGCAATAAATGAAATGTAATGAAAGCTCACAGAATCATGGTTAGCATAGCAGGCAGCATTTTTAGCTGCTTGAATCAACATTCATCATAACTTATTTCAAGTCTATATTAATCTTCGATTAGAAACAACGTAACACAAAATGTTTTTTAGCCATGGCGGGATGACCGGAATGTTTTCGATGACAAAGAGCCAGAGCTTGCCCAAAACAGAAATGGTTCGAGGCGCTCTAATTCATCTTCGATTAATAGAAGCAACGTAACAAAATGTTTTTAGCCATGGCGGGATGACCGGGATGTTTTCGATGACAAATGGCCAGAGCTTGCCCAGAATACAGAGGGTTGGAGGATTGAAGAGGAGGCCTTTGCCCAGAAGTAGGATGATAATTATACAGGGTGAAATTGATATCATTAGCATACTTTTAAACTAAAAGTGTACCCATCAAACTGAACAACTTATACCATGGGAGCAAACCGATCGGAGTATATAAAAAATCTGCTGTTCCATACTAAACTGCAACTACGACGCGCGAATTCCCGACTCAAATGTATGCAACAGCAGATTTTTTTTGCTCCGATCGGTTTGCTGCCATAGTAAAAGTTGTTCTGTTCGATTGGTAGACTCTTAGTTTAAAAGGATGCTAATGATATCAATTTCACCCTGTAGACTAATTAAAAAACAAGTGCATGTTGGATTTTCGGACCGAGGGTTTCGTACCACCATAATTATTCACAACAAACAATTTCTCCGGGGTCCTTATCCTTAGCGCGAGCCCGACAGCCCCGGCACACACTTGGCCGATTTTTATTATTCGTTGTTTCACTTAAGAGTGTGTTCTAATGCTCTATAATCACACCAAGTTGAACGCTTGTATGTGATGCTGTTTTTAGGATAGAACAAAAACAAAAACCTTGTTATTTTTTTTTTATTATTTGTTAGCAAATCCAAAATGCACACCTACATAAACTCACGCCATTGTCTTATAGGGGTAGGCAGTGACCACGGATCGCCACACGCTACGACTCTGACAACATAACAACTCATTATTCTGTTCTGTGTAAGTTTCAACTCGCTGCCTCGGTTTAAAAGATGCAGCGTATAGGCCATAATACAACAGAGCGTATAGACTTAGTAATACCGTTAGCACCCTTTGGATAAGGAACCCTAAAAACTTACCATAGGGCAATGGGTATTTATCTGTAAAGAACTCTAAGAGATCTCCTGTTCTATTGTCCAGTTTGTAGTCCGGCGCTAGCATGGTGATCAACAGCCTCGCGATAGCAGTCTGGAGATATGTATCGGCTCTCTCGTATCCGTCTAATATCGGGCTTTCATACGGGAAGGTGTCATATCGCCCGCTGGTATAACTGTACTGTATTAATGACAATAATACAGATATTGCTAGTAATGGTGTTTTTCGTAACATTGTTATCTGAAAAAAGATACCAAATAAATATATTCAAGTTGCATATGAGCGTTGGTAGCGCGTTGCGGAGACCGGAGAGCTATGGAAATTCAATCTTGAGGTCCTGGAGTGCGAATTTTGAAACTCATACTTTGAACTCAGCAGTTGAAAATGTCAATATTACTCTGGAGATATGCATCTTTCTACTGCTGATTTGACTTTCAAAAATCGTACTTTTTTTTATTTTATTGAATAAAGAAATTTACAATAACACAAATACAAGGATGAAACCCGTCCTACGAATACCTATATGGGTTAACTGAGGAAGGGGCGTTCACGTTCGCGGACCAAATAGGTATTATACTTTTACATAGGTATATCTCATTAAGTATTACATTTTGTTATGAATTTTAGGTAAGTTAATTTTATATACTTAGGTTTCTTAACTTTTTAGGTAGGTATGATACACACAAAAGATGATGATATTATGAGCCTAGATAAGTGAGTTGGTACTTATGGCAATGCCTGTGACCTCCCCAAAAGGGATTACGGTCATGACTTTATGTATGTCTGCACCTATCCATACACACAGTGCATACACATGACTGCAGAGTTAAATAATTTAGTCTATGTCGGTAAGTGATAAGTAATGTTTTTTTACAATGGATTGAAACTTAGGATTTGAAATGTACGTACTTTGTATGTCAACTGGTAGACTGTTAATTATCTTAGGTAAAACATGATTACATAATCTCTTTCCGTAACTGTTACTATAATTAGATACTACATATTCATATACTTCAGGAGAGCGATTTTTGAAAGTCAAATCAAAAGTAGAAAGATGCATATCTCCATAGTAATTTTTTAAATTTACAACTGCTGAGTTCAACGAATGAGTTTCAAAAATTGCACTCCTGGTTCGAATCCGCACGGATGACATGCCATGTATCAATGAGTTTTTCTAACTTAAGTACGTAATACCGACTGCTCTCAAACGGTGAAGGAAAACTGCATAATTATGCTGAAGAAGAAATTCCGATGCTTATGTTAAGTCTACCAAACCGCATTGGGCATGCGTGGTGGACTAATGCCCATACACCCTCCCTGAGGGTAGACCTGTGCCCTGCAGTGGGATGTTTATAGGCTGATGATGATGATTATAATTATCTCAGCGTTACAATTTATTTAAGATGCTGAGTTCGGTACTGACGTAAAATAGGATGTAAAAAAACACCCTAGTAACACTTGAGGGCGTGCTTCAGCCTATCAAAATGAACAACTTTCACTATGCAGCCAACATCAAAATCGCGAATAATAAATAAGCTGTTCCATACAAAATTGTAGTACCGACTACTAAAATGTATGGGACAGCAGATTTTTTTTCGCGATTTCGTAGTTGGCTCCATAGTGAAAGTTGATCAGTTTGATGGTCTGAAGCACCTCTCAATATTAGAGTATAACTGGGGTGTTTTGTTACACCTTGTATAGTATAGAGGTACCGGGCTTCCGGTTTAGCCGAAATTTTTGAGGAATGAGATGAATTTTCTATAAAAGAAAAAAAAACTAATTTCCGTCGCCTTAGAGTGAAGACCTCGGGAATGCAATTTTTTTATTAGTATGTTTCTGGAAAGAAAATCTCACAAACCATGTCCTGATCTCACTCAAAAAATTATCTGATACTCGTAGTGCCAACTATAGCGTGTAATAAGAACCTCGCAAATACTCCGGTACAAAAAGTTATAAGACTCAGTTTTTTCGTACTCCTGAAAAATTTTCTCTTTTGCACTTACGATTTCTTCACTCTAAGGCCCGATTCGACCAAACGCGAGTAAATTTTATTCTTACATTAAGTCGCCGGTTACTCTAGAGTAAACTGATTTTGCGTTTTACCAGCCCTAATCTATGAATAAGTTGAGAGTAAATTTTGAACGGCCAATTTTGACGGTGTAACGCTTATTCCAAGACTAATGAAATGTCAATGTCACATAATTAAAAAAATTAAAGAAAAAAGAAACCTAACAAATTAAAACTGTATAACATCACAATGCAATAAGTAAGGATACAACGACCTCTTTCTTTAGGTGGATTATACATTCGTTCTTTTATTATGGGTTTAGTATGGTAGAGCACAAATGAAGTTATTTCGGAGTAAATAAAAAGAGTAAAATTGTTCCTTGTATAGTTACTCTTCTATAAATCCAAGTTTGGTCGAATCCGGCCTAAGTCGTCGTTAGTGTTTAGTAAAGTTACAAATTTTAAATTATTTCGATAACGCATCCAGTGGACATTTCCTATGTTCAGCAGTTGGAGTGGGACAGCATAATCTAACAATAATCTTATGCAAGGTGTTAAGGTAGACAGTAGCATTACTTTAAAGGCCAGGCCACATAGAGGCGGTTTTGCGGGAAAGCGGGCTGGAGGCGGACCTGCGGGAAGCGAATATCTCCGGACCCCGCTCGGTTTTCTGTGTGTTTTGTTGTGTATGGTGTGGTGTGGTGGTAGTGTTCGAGTTTGTATGTACCCTACCACACAGAAATTCGCGCGCTGAGATATTCGCTTCCCGCAGGTCCGCCTCCGGCCCGCTTTCCCGCAAAACCGCCTCTGTGTGGCCTGGCCTTGGGTGATTTGATACTGAACAAGTTTCGCAAAGAAACAAATGGAAATACGTTAAAAAAAATGCCTTTATACAAAAGTTCGATCAGCGTTCGTATTTTACCTATAGGTTTCTTTCTGAAAGTTGTTCAGTATCATGTACAATCATCCCTTAAAGTAATGCAACTATTTACCTTAACACCCTGTATAATGAAACTCATAATAAAATAAAACTTACCTAATAAACGACCCTTCACACCTGTGCTACTAATGTTTGTTAGGCCAATCTGCCTTTCTATTAAAGTGAAGCTTCCGACTTACTTAACCATATAATAACAGTATAATCGATCGATTATTGGGAAATCATAATTAGGTATTAGGCATAGGGTTACCACATAATCCGTAATTGTACTAAGTGTCCCCTTTTTTACACTCTTTAACTCCTCGTCATTTCCTTTTGCTGTTGCCTTAATCTCATTATTTGGGATCAGTGCAATAGGATCCACTGGAATATAAATATAGATTTACATTTATAAATCTAACAGTGAAATTATTGAAATATGCAAGTATTGCTTACAGTAACTTGAGCTAGTAATCAGATATGTCTTATTTGTCGCAAGCACCTGCTACACTGAGAAAAAAATATTGTCGGGCATAAGAAAGTAGCATAAACGCCACAGAACCTACAAAGGTGAGTTGCCAATATAAAAAATGGTAATTTGTAGTTTATTCGAAAGATCCATAAAATAGTAATATTAAATAAAATTACAAATAAAGAGACTTAAAACTAAACTAACCTAGGATGTGGTGCAGGTTCGGTCCTTGTGGGAGGGTACCCAAACCCAATATAAAAACGTTTTTATTGTCTTAGTTTTGTTGTGAATCGAACAACATATCTATTGACAATGTTTAACTTTGTATAAATTACAACATTTAAATTGTTTAGGATGGAATACCAACATTGCTGTTATAACTGTGAAAACATTGTCCTTTTAGCAACAAATTATTGTGTTCGTTGCATTGAACTTGGCCTGTCTATTTGTACTAAAGTTGTAACCATGACAATAGGTTTGTACTATCGACAAATAACTGTTTGCCATTCCAACAAATCTCGCGTTGTCTGTATAGCAACTTGCTTTGTTATTACGGCAAAATTACTGTTTGTCTAACAAGTTTTTGTGAATACTGGGTGTAAATAACCCCTACCCTAAGGTTGTCTGGAAGAAATCGCTTCTTAGCGATAAGACCGCCTGCTTTTGTGCCTTTTGTAATTCCTGATTGTTTGCTCTCTGTATACTCTGTTTTTTTGGTGTCAAATAAAGTATAATTGATTGATTGAAATAAACTGTACACTATAACACACTATGTAACCCTTCCCAGGATCCTGGTTTGGCAGTCCGGCGTGGTAACCATTAAATCAACCGAATCGTCATATTACACGGGAACAAAAATTGGCGACTTTAGGCTACTTGGCCCGAGGTTTTTGTCGATTCAGACTGGCTAGGTCTTGGCAACACTGTTTATTAAACATTTAAAATCAAGGACGATAACTTAATAACTACAGACTAACTGAACTGCAGGCAACTCTCATGATGCCGACAGTTCAATGAAATTTAGACGCTTTCCACTAATGTTATCTGATCATCATAACATAATTAACCTATCCTGTTTTCAACTAGAACTAGCTAAATAAATTGACCACAGTTACTAATAGTAAAGTGTAAGGAAAAGGTTCATTAACCTTTAAACCACATACTCTACCCATCAAACTGAACAACTTTTGCTATAGGAGCAAACGTGTCAGTGCAAAAAAAAATCTGCTGCTCCATACGTTTGAGTAGAGTAGGTATTGCAGTTTAGTATGGATATGGAGCAGCTGACTTTTTTTTTGCGCTGACAGGTTTCTCTAATAAAGAAAGTTGTTCAGTTTGATGGGTAGAACATGTGGTTTAAAGGTTAACTATACTTTTCCTTACACCCTGTATAATGAAAACGGAGGAGCGCTCCATACGCATACGACCATACAATATTACCAAAATTTTGTGTTTCTTCTGGTCCTTTAGCGCGAGTCCGACACACACTTGACCGATTTTTATTTGTTCTTGAATAAGGTCCCGTTGGCATTGAACGGTACGGTCCATAATCCTTTTAACCATTTAAAATTTGATATTTCAAGCTTTTGAACTTTAACAGAGTTGAGCCGGGACTTATTAATAATTAATTTTTACCGGTATAGTATTTAAGAGCCATTTGGAGCTTAGAAATGTACCAACATTTAAAAAAAAACCCGCCACAGTTCCAAATTTAAAATTTTGCTATTATCTCGTTATAAAAAACCTGATGGTAATTTTTTTTGCACATATTTAAGGCCATTATACATACTTCAAACATGGTGTAAATATATTTATCTACTTAGAAGGTTTTAAAAAATACATTCGTATTTTCTAATAAAAATTCCTATTTTATTGCACAAAAATAATCTATATTGTTAAAAATTCAAATGAGTATATTGGTAATAATATTATTATTATGTAGTCTGAGCCTGTCTGAAACCTAGTAAACATGTGAGATAGGCGTTTCGACTTTTCTCTGCATTTTCGGCATTATTTGGGTCACAGTGATAATATTTTATAATAATTCTCTCCACTTCCGCCGGATGGCAGGTGTGAGCGGTCCTATAAATAGGATGCGCCGTCACGCGGTGTTCAGTTGGTTTTTTCGACTTCGTTGCGTTCACTTCGGCAAACTAAAATGGCAAAACGTAGCCATGACTCCCGGCGGCTGAGTTTCCCCATTGAGGATGTCTCCGATTGGGACGAGACTTCGCCACCTAAGGCTCCGCGGCGTGATGCGGACCAGCCCAGCGTCGAAGCCGGAGCCCCGAGCACGTCGGCGCAGGCCGC
The DNA here is from genome assembly GCA_927399405.1 of Agonopterix arenella. Classification (NCBI taxonomy): domain Eukaryota; kingdom Metazoa; phylum Arthropoda; class Insecta; order Lepidoptera; family Depressariidae; genus Agonopterix; species Agonopterix arenella. The sequence continues at coordinate 10,229,984 of OV656710.1, forward strand.
CGAAGACATGCCGTTGCTCCTGTTAACTCCGACGCTGACGGGCCTCTCGCAGAGGATACCGCGTTCGCCTGGCGTGCCGAACACGTTGCAGTCCGCGCCACGTGGTGTGGATTCCGTTGGCAGAGAATTATCGGAGAATACACTCGAAGGGAGGTTTGAGCTGTTTAACCGTGAGTTAAATTCAATTAAATTATTACTGTCGCGAAATCAGTCTCTTGGTCTGCCGGCTCCGGCGCTTGGGGATAATCCCACGCAACGGGGTTCGTTGGCAAATATTGATGCCTTGTCCGATCTTATGCCTCCAACCCCGCCAGTGGCGCCCGAGTTAGAAATGTTAGAGACCACACTGGCTGATTCTTTAAAGAAAGCTGATGATGCACGTCTTGAGGCTGTCGTTAAGCTGCAACATTTTAATGATCCTGAATGGGCAAACATCCGTTATACTGAGACTCAGAAAAAATATCTTGCTACCCCCGCTTTTACATATTTAGATTTAAATGAAGAATTGACCCCATTTGAGTCAAAGCCTTATTTTTTGAGATCACTTGACCAATCCCTTGCCGCTCTCACGAACATGCTTTTGGCTCAACGTGAGGCTGTACAGGCAGCAATAAAAAATATTCTTTCAATAAAGGATGCCCCGGCTTCATTGCATTCAACGCTTTCAGAAGCTTTTGCAAGCGGCAGTCTTTATTCAGAGGTCTCGAAAGATCTTTTGCAGGTCGTGTGTGGCAGGAGGGCTAGTATTTTAGAACAGCGACGTGATGCAGTGCTCAGTGGCGTGCGAGACAAGTACAATAAGGTCACCCTGAAACGTGTCCCACCCAGCCGCGACTGCTTGTTCGAAAAGGCGGCATTCTCTGAGGCGCTCACAAAGATTGGCGGAGGTTCTAAAGTATTCCGTCGGCCGAACCTACCTGCTGAGGGTAGGCAGGCTTCGCCAAATCGGGCTCAGCTCCCAATGGCGACAACCTTTCGTGCCTCAAACTCCGCCGCATTTAGTCGACCGCACCCTCCTGCGCCGGCCGCTAGATCCAAGCCAGCACCAGCAGCTGCAAAGCGAATGGATGGGCAACGCAACCGCCAGCAGCAGCGCCGACATGACGACGGGCGCTTCCGCCGTCGGCAATGACTCCTTCAGAGGGGGGCAGCTTCGCCACTTCGTAGCTGCCTGGAGAGCCAGACGCGCTCCCCTTCATATTTTAAAGGTAATAATGGGCTATCGAATCCCTTTTATTTCAAAGCCTCCGCTGAGGAGACTAGCCAATCAAAGCCAGTTTCCACTCAACCACTCACCAGCGATGCTACACGAGGTACAAAAGATGGCAGCTCAGGGTGTGATCGAGTGCGCTCCAGACAATGCCGGCTTCGAATCCCACCTGTTTTTGGTAACGAAGCAAGACGGCTCGAATCGCCCAGTGCTCAACCTCAAGGCGCTCAACAGGTTTCTGGACTCGGGGAAGTTCCGTTTGGTCAGCATGTTCAAGGTACCATATTTTCTGCAGCCCAACGACTGGATGATAAAAATCGACCTGCACCAGGCCTATTTTCACGTTCCTATTGCAGAGTCCCATCGTCGGTTTCTGAGGTTTGTAGCACCAACCTGCATGGCATCCAGATGCCCAGAGGATCTGACGACGCAGTCTGTGTGGCAAATGACTTGTCTGCCGTTCGGTCTAGCAAGTGCTCCGAGAACGTTCGCCACGCTGTCAAACTGGGTGGCGCAGCAGCTGCGACTCAAGGGAGTAAGAGTTCTGGTCTATCTCGACGACTTCTTGCTGGTAAATCAGTCCCCTCACAAGTTACGAGAACATGCTCGCCTTGCCAAGGCCCTGCTCCACGAACTGGGCTGGGAAATAAACTACGAGAAGTCTTCGAGAACTCCAGCACAGAATCTCGAATTTCTGGGAATCGAATGGAGCACAAGGACGAATGTGAAGGCATTACCACAAAAGAAACTTCTCAAGCTAGAGGCATGTCTAGAGAGGTTACTGGTCACGCCTGCCTGGTCACCTCTAGATCTTCAAAAGGTAGTAGGTTGGCTGAACTTTGCCAGCTTCATAGTCCCGTACGGCAGAATAAACTTCCGCAGCCTCTTAGCCCTCATGCAGGAAGCAGTCCACGAGGAAACTTCGATGACACCCACTGCACAGGCACAAGCCGATCTAGTTTGGTGGAAGAACCACTTCCAAGAGGTAAGCGAAATCTGGCCACGACCACCGTCTCATTTCTTAGTAACGGACGCTTCGGACCTTGGTTGGGGAGCGTACGTGGACGGCAATCACTTGCAAGGTCCATGGTTAGAGAAGGAAGCTTCGTTTCGAGCCAACAGGAAGGAGCTGCTAGCCATTCTTTTCGCCCTACAATACATGGCTCATCTATTTGCGAGCAAAACGATCCTGGTGCAAAGCGACAATCGGACGGCGCTGGCATATCTCCGAAATCAGGGCGGAACTCGCTCCGAACCATTGTTGAGTATCACCAGGACCATTTACAGTTACCTAATGACCCATCGCATCCATCTGATCACGAGCTACATTCCTGGCCCGCTCAATTCGGTTGCCGACAGTCTGTCGAGGTTCAAACCACTTCCGGAATGGCATCTCCTTCCCGAGGCCTGCGAGGTAATCTTTCACAAATGGGGAACACCAACAATGGATCTTTTTGCTTCCCAGAGTGCCCACGTAGTCCCACACTATGCCACAAGAGATCTGAGGGATCCTGCGGCAGCCTTTCACGATGCGTTCAGCAGGGTTTGGACTTACAGACTGGCGTGGGTATTCCCTCCGCCGTGTCTCATGCATCAAGTACTGTTTGCACTCAATCAAGCGAAAGGCAAGTACATGGTTGTCTGTCCTCGTTGGCTGAACGTGTTTTGGAGAGCGGACCTCAAAACCCGAGCTCTGTGTCCGCCCTTCACCATCCGCAATCTTCGCAAGGTATTGAAGGACACAACTACGGGATATCCGCCTCCGCAAGTGGACCGCCTAGTATTAGAGGTATGGCTGATTCGGGGTGGGACGACTTACTGCGGGACTGGTCACCTTCCCAAAGGTCATTAATAGAATCTAGCTGGAGACCATCCACTCTTAGGACTTACAAGCAATCTTGGTTGAAATGGGTCACCTGGTGCCGTTCATCAAAAACCAATATTAAAGATCCAGGTCCAGACGGTATCGCGAGGTACTTGGTATATTTACACAAGACACTTGGCCTTAACTACAAAACTATTCTTGTACACAAAACTGTGGTCACTAATTTTTGCAGACCACAAGATGCCACTGGACTAAGTTCACATGCTTTGGTGCGTCAGGTACTCAAGGGTATTGCTAATGAAACCTGCTCAAAGAGAAAAGTTAATAAGCCACCAATTTGGAACCCTCAGCTTGTCGTAGACTGGCTAATTCATAATAGTCCACAGCCAAACAATCTGTTTGATATTTCCAGAAGGTGCGCCACGCTGCTCCTCCTCGCCTCTGGAAGGCGGGTTCATGATCTCACGCTGCTCTCCGTCACTCCAGAGCACATGGTCGATCAGGATGAACACATCACATTCTGGCCGATGTTCGGGTCCAAAACAGACTCTTTGACTCATAGACAGTCTGGTTGGCAGTTATCTGCGGGTGCTCATCCTAACATTGACCTGATCTACTGGCTCAGAACACTGATCGAGCTGTCAGCGTCGCGACGGGAACAAGCAGGCACCTCTAACCTCTTCGTCTCAACACGCGGTGCCCCGCGGGCAGCCAGCCGCACCGTTATTGGCGGCTGGGTGCGCACGGTACTACGCGAAGCCGGCGTCCATGATGCGCCAGGCTCCACACGATCAGCAGTCGCTTCATTGAACTGGGTAGAAGAGCTTCCTATAGAAGATATACTTGCCCGAGGAAACTGGGTTTCCCAAAATACCCTAATCAGGTTTTACAAGCGCCAGCTCGCTCAGCCTTTAAGAAATACTTGCTCAATGGCTTCTTTCTTTAAGCCCGTTTGATTTCATAGTGATTGAAGTTAATTTATTAAAATAATTGTGTGAAATGTAATACTTTACTTTATTTCATTAAACATGAATGTTGATTATACATATACAGTGTTTCTTTGAATACATATATTGTTTACCTTGTGATGACATTACACTTATCCTATCTAAGGAAATGTCGCTCTTACATATTATGATTGCATACTAATCAGTAATTGGGTCACAGTTGGTATTCTCTCCACCATGCGATAATAAACACATCTCACATGTTTACTAGGTTTCAGACAGGCTCAGACTACATAATAGAAGCATTTTTCCTAAAATAAAAATGACATATTATGTATCTAGCCTGTCTGAAACCTAGTCATTTCTGCATGGTGATTCTACAACTGAACACCGCGTGACGGCGCATCCTATTTATAGGACCGCTCACACCTGCCATCCGGCGGAAGTGGAGAGAATTATTATAAAATATTATCACTGTGACCCAAATAATGCCGAAAATGCAGAGAAAAGTCGAAACGCCTATCTCACATGTTTACTAGGTTTCAGACAGGCTAGATACATAATATGTCATTTTTATTTTAGGAAAAATGCTTCTAATTTAATAGCCTTCTGGGACTCACAATTTTCCTTTCTATGTTGCGTAGCGATTTTTTTAAAATGTGTTTTCAGATAGTATTTTTATCACTAAATGGTGCCGCTGACAGTTTAAAAGTCCAGTTAATAATTACTTCCCACCTCTCCTAACAAAACTCCGTAAAATGACTGGGCTATTTCGTCCATTTGGCCTTTGAACCAGGGTTCGAAAAAATCCAATTTTTATAATATATATCAAAAATCCGATTTTTTTATATAAATCCGATATATATCCACGCTAAGAAAAGGAAGCGAATTTTATTCTGTAAGGGGATTAAACACTTAAAAATGTAAAAGGAATTTGTAAAAAAATATAAATGTCGAATTACCACATTTTTTATTTAAAAAAGTAAGAAAAGAATTAGTGTTTATTTGAGAAAGAATTTTGTAATAAACACTTAAAATAAACCTTATATGATATGAAGTCAAGGTTTGAATTTCAATAAAAAGCTAGCCGTACTGGTAAGTTAAAGGGGATTTTCCCAACTTTAAATGAGGTTGCAATTTTGGGAAACAATCTTAATTATTCTGAATTGTAGTTTTTCCCTACGTGTTGCCAGGGTTTAACATTAATCTCCAAAATTTTTAGTTCAGAAGACAGGAACAAATCAATTGATATATATCAAAATAAAAATAAAAATCAATTGATATATATCGTGATATATATCCACTGATATATATCGGCGAACCCTGCTTTGAACGATTTGGCCAATAGTCTTTTTGACCTTTTTAATTTTGCTGTATCAACTTTTGGCTTTTCGTACTTTCGATCAAACAACCATTTGGTCTTTTAAAATGTTGTATTTCGTTCGTAGTTCTTTTAAAATTATCAATGAATTTTTGGCTGTCTTATGTAACCGTTTTATGGCGATCCTTGAGGTAGGCCTCTGTCCAGCAGTGGACGTGAATCGGCTGAGATGATGATGATGATGAAAGTCATGTTTTTTTGCATAAGAAGACGAACATTAGAGCGCCTGAGACCACCTCTCTTCAACAAATCTATACCGTTTTCCAAGGAGGTTAAATCTAGGAGTAATTCACAACATAACATTTTTTTAACCACCTGTTTTTAATGAATAAAAATAGGTAAAAAAATAAGAGATATGTATTTTTCCGATTTAATTGTTGCCCGATATTTCTACTTTTTATTTACTTTTGAATTTTCTAAAAAACGTAGGATGCATTGCTCAGTCAGCTACGTTTGGAGTCCTCATATTTTATTGAATTTTTATTGCTTATAGTGAGTTTTGGTTCGTAAAATTGGTGTTGTTTTGCGTAACAAAGTGTCGTGCAAGTGAACAATATACAGTTCAGTGAAATATGAAGGTGTATGGGTCGTAAACAGGAAAAGTGTTCCGTCATTTTGTAGCGCGGCAAAGCGGCCGGTTCACCTCTTTCCTGTGGACTTCTCTGCGTTTCTTGCGTTTCTCGATTGCCTCCAAAAACTCCAAAGAAGCGTTAAAACATCGAACTCCAATGTTTTAATTGCTATATATGAGAGAATTTTATTGATGACATCGGTTTTATGGGATATTAAGCCCTTTACCTTGAACAGAACCAAAATAAAAAAAAAGCAAAAGAATAAAATGTCATTCAAACTCTATTTAATTTTACAGTATTTTTCAAATAACTCGAGAAATAATGGATAGAAAAATCTGATAATTTTGATATAAGCTTTGAATCACATAATCTCCAATTGTCAATTCTCTGGATCAAATACTCACTTGGATTGGAACCAAAACCGCGACCACATTGTGCGAAAAGCAAAAATAGGATTAGGGACATGCTGTCGCTTAGCGGGCTCCAGATGGGCCCTGAAACCGAGTTCGGTTATGTGGATCTAGATTGCGATAGAGGCCTAGTGAGGCCTATGGTATCCTATTGCAGTATAGCCTGGCATAAAGAGAGAAGTTGTAAGCACCCTAAACAGCCTACAAGGATTAGTATGAAGAATTAGCAACGGGGGCAATAAAATCTACACCCACGACTGCTATGGAGGCAATATTAAGCTTGCCTGCACTACACATCCATGTGCAGTAAGAGGCAAAAACTGCAATGCTTGATACGAGGAGATCCAACTGGATGTCATCTGTTATGAGAAAGTTACATGAAACTCTCGTAACAATTCCGATCATGATGCTGAGTCATACAGACCTTTCAGTCTCTATACTTAAATTAACATTTTTACTATAATTCTTGTACTATTTTATGTATTGCTGCTGTTTTGAGACAAATAAAAAACTTTTTTTTATATATTTATTTATTATTTTAACTACTTACTGTTAACTGCGCTGTTCACAGCAGGATTAACAATGACGGGCTTAAAACTTGGAGCCTTTTTGTGACTAATTAGATGAACAAAATTATAGACTTTCGCATTTTTTAAATTATAATTCAGTTCTATGTCGATTCCACGTGGCTTTTATCATGTCAGCGGCCTTTTCGCCGATCATGACCGCGGGAATATATGTATGCGCGGCGATGGTGCGCGGGATGACGCTAGAATCAACAACACGCAGCTGCTTTATACCATAGACGCGTAACTGGGGGTCGACTATGGCTTGCGGGTCGTCTTCAGGGCCCATCCTGCACGTCCCGATCTGATGATGAACCGAGATAGTCAGCGTACGAATAGCACACTCCCAGTACGCGTCTGAATCAAACTTCAGCGAATGACACGTCGGATATTGCGCTCGGTGCATCTTCGCTCCTAATTTCTGGAACGGTGCGGTCTCTGCCAAAGCCTGCACGTGACGTATCCCTCCGATTAATGCTATCACGTCTCTCGGATCAGTCAAATAGTTTCCGTATATACGAGGGTGGCTGAACGGATTATTATCCTTTAATTCTAAGTAGCCCACCGACTTAGGGTGGGTCAACATAATGTTAGTACTCCAAGTATCGGTACCATCGATGGAACCGAATGCGCCGTCGAAAACTTCGTCGGAAATCATCATGCCGCGTCTACCTGCTTTGCTGCCACTCGGTCCACCGTCCGACACTATTGAACCGCCTCTGCTCAGCAATTCTATATCTGGTACTCTTTCGGGCTCGTCGGAATTGGGAGTCTTGATGTAGCCAAGACCTTCATAGCCAACAGCAATTGCCATCGGACCGTCTCCGAATCGGATCCATTTCAAAGCATTTTCTAGAGTAGCATCCCTACTTTCAAGTAGACTTACACCTGTAACGTTCAGTGTGTAAATCAAACCAGGAAACTGTATATGATTGAAAAAAGTCCGGCCTACGAGCAAATCTTGTATGACGGATATTCCATGGCTTTCTAAATGTTTCCGTGGCCCAATACCAGACAACATGAGCAGCTGAGGGGAAGCTATAGGGCCTGCAGATAATATAACTTCTCTTCGCGCCATTACTTGTTGCTTGACGTGGTTCCTTACGAATTCTGCACCATAAGCAGTTTTTGTTTCGCCGTCGATAAGAATTTTAGTTACTCTAGTCATAGGTAGAATGTGGAGATTTGGACGTTTCTTATTGTAGTGTAAGAATGCTTTCGCAGCACTGACTCTTCGGCCAAGCTTGGATGTAAATTGGACGTATCCGAAACCCAATTTTTCTGGATCATTGTAATCTGTTATAGGATGACCCAGTATTTTACTAGCTTCAATAAATGCTCTTACTAGTGGTGTCCTGAAAAAAATACATCATAAATTATTACTTAAAAAGTATAACATATTTAATAATTACTGTTTATTTTTAGCTTTTACTCTCTGAATGATACTATCTGACCACGACGGTCGAATTAGTATCGTTTTTGAGACGAAAAACAGCTTGACTTTATTGAAATTTGATACTACAAAGCTCTTTATTGATAACTAGCTGTTGCGTGGCATGCGTTGCAATGCCCCTTTTTTCGACACACACTTGGCCGTTTTTTATAACATATGTTCATCACGGATAAATGAATAATGGAGCGTTCTTAATAAATCAATGAGCATTCTATTGGTGAAAGAATTATTCAGATCGGTCACTGGACCGATCTGAATAATTCTTTCACTAAACTACTGAGTTTCGGAGCCTATTCAATACAAAGAAACAAAAAAACTAAATATCAAATCTTTCCTCTTTATTATAATATTAGTTGATAAAAAAGACGTAAAAAGCAAACACCTTAGACCATTTCATTAGTTATCTGCCTCGCGTTAGCATTCCTCTCTGCCAAGATACAAGATCAACTGATCAAGCGCATTTACATACATTTTTATACCTTATCACTAAACGAGACCATCTATCAAATTAAAGATTGAAAAATTTGTCTCGGTTTGACATGGCTGTAACATGTTTAAAAATCAATAATATTTGAAATTGAGACCGTCTATATTTGCGCCCTCAATAACGTAGAACGACTTCCACACAAGATAATTTTTAGTCAATAATAATCAAAATTAGGATCTAAGTATTAGAATAAAATCCAAATGTGGCTAATCATTGAAAACTAGTCTCGTACTCACCGTACGGATTTCATACTACCTCGTCTTCGACTACTTATATAGGGACTAGTTACGCGTGTAATTCTACTAACAAACATTTCTGCCACTTTTTGCGGGGGGCGAGGTAACATGAAATCCGCAACTTTGGATTTTATTCCCCATAACTTCTAATTTTGATTGTTAAAAATCATGAAAAGTAGTCTCCTGTGTACCCCAAACGTTCTAAGTTCGAAATTGTTGTTTTGCAATTATAGCCTGTCTCGTTTAGTGATAAGGTATAAAATTGAGTGTAAATAAATGCACATGATCAATTGTTCTTTTACTGTAGCAGAGGGGAAATGCAACCTTAAGGCTAGTCCTTATAATAAATAGTCAAAGTAGGTACCTCGTTCCCCGCAAGTGCTGGAAAAAATTGTTAGTGGAATTACACGCGTAACTCGTCCATAGTTAAATGGTTTATGATATGGTTACACCAAGAAATTGCGAGTAATACTTCCTTACCTATAACTCGAAAATTCGACACTCAACTCGCCGGTTCTGCTTCGATATGGTGAATGTTCCAGTCCTTCTAAATCTGCATGTTCAGATTTCATGAAGTACTTGAGGACTTCTTGGTAAGACCTGTAATAATTTTATAAGTGCATTAAGATAAGTAAATAAGAGATTATTTTTATTTTAAATAATAGCGTGGGATAGAGATGGGTGAAAAGCGTGAGACGTTTGCTCAACATCAACAGTACAAATGTCATGTTTAATTACGCGCTGCCCGCGACTTCGTACGCACAGATTGGAAGAACCGATTGCGATTAAATAAAGCTTAAACTAAGCCCTATGCCTTTGTGAAAAAGTCCATTCAAATCGATTCAGTAGTTTTTAACTGATGCGTTCACAAACAAACATAAACTAAAATGGTCTCAATGGATTCCATTATTCTAAACACCCCCAATTAATATTTTCGCGAATATGCTCAATGTACATTCATACCGGATGAATGATGACAGAATGTGATGATGTATCTCTGTATTGTCTTACCATCCATAATTCCCAGCTTCAGCGATGCGATCCCATTCTTGAGGGCGCCCTCTGGTATAAACCATGGAGTTGATAGCACTTGAGCCCCCCACTGCTTTACCTGTCGGACCGTAGCATCTTTGATTTATCATACCTGTAAGTTAGAAAGAAGTTTTAGTTGAAAACTTGAATCTTACTGTCGAACGAAGACCGTAAAACAATTAAGTAAATCAAAAAAATCATTTATATTAATACACACCAACGAAGTCAATTAAATTGATATGGTTTTTATAAGTTACTAGAGTTAACCCGCGACTTTGTCCGCACAAATTATTTACCAGATTTTAAGTCAGATCATTAGCTATCAAACAAAAAAAGTTTCATCAAAATCGGTTCAGTAGTTTTTGCGTGATACTCGTTCAAACAAACAAACACACAAACAAACACACAAACAAACACCCAAACAAACACACAAACAAACAAGCAGACAGACAAAAAATCCAAAAATTGGTGATATGGAATCAGGGACACCTACAAAACAATTTCGTAACTTTTTTTTTGTTAATATCTTCAATGTACAGACAATCTTTCTGCTACAGTTTTATAATAGTTTAGATAATGAATGCAAAAACCTTATTAATTTAATTGACTTAGTGTGTGTGTATTATTAATGAATGATGTTTTGATTAAATTAATTGTTATTTTAATAAGACCTCATTTAAAACAAATAGATGCATTAAAATATCATATCAATTTAATCTACATTTCCTCTGAAACTGCAGATTGAGCAGCAGGTATTAGTTAAATTCTTAAATCTGAACACAAAATATACAAGTTGCAGTTCAGTGTCATACATTTATTTTACAGGAGAGTTTTTTTTAATTTCGGTCATCGGAACGGCAAGAAAATTATTTTTGAACTCGGTTTTATTTTTCAAAGTAATTCTTAAAAGCTAGTAACAAAAATATTATCTGGATACATTGGTAAACTATTCAGCAATATTTATGGAAAATCCCGAAAAAAAAATTCTTGTTGACCCGATGTTCTTTTTTAAACAATTTAAATTACCTTATTATTGGACTTAACATTGGACCATTAATTACGGGACTGTATATGGCGTAGAAAAAGCACAATAGATTAATGTTTGTAAGCAAATATGACAACTTGTTCCTCTTTAACGAAGCAGGTGACTGATTTCTGTACTCAAATACGTTTTTTATACGTCAATAAACCAAAGTGCTCGTTGGTTTATATATTCGGTGTTGGAAACGATCATCGAACCTAAAGAACATCAGGTCCAGTCAGTCTTCGGATGGTGAAATGAATAAATCTGATCATAATTATTATTATCATGTAATATTAAAACATCCCCGTATAGTCCCGATTTAAAATGGACCACGACATTTCTTGCTGTGATTGTCGGACGAGGCGAAAAGTAAGGTTTCTTTATGCAGCACCAATTGTCACGACATACACGGTGAAAGTCTAAAGGTGCAAACAAACTGGGCTTACGTACGAGATGCCACGTCCATCGGAAGACATCAGTTTCCATAGTAAATAATTATATGAAAAATCATTATTTAGAAACACATTCATCTTACGTGACTTCGCTGCATTATAGTAGTTTTTATAACGTGGCGTGGCATCACATAAGCCCAGTTTGTTTTCACGTTATCTGTCATCCATTACCACGCCGGCCTAGCTACTGTCTCGCTTTTCATGTCTGTTACTTCCACTTCACTCTATCCTGAACATCGTCGATAGAGATCTCACCAGCTCGCCACTATCCATGTCCTTTTTAACAATATTAGACCATCTGAGTTTCGGCCTGCCTATGCCTCGTTGACCTAGTAAATCACATTGTTATGCTGCCTGTATACTCGGGTGGTCTTTTACATGACCGAAAATGAGAGTTTCTGTCCGTATTGTAAGACATTAATACATACACATACAATTCAAAATTGCCTTAAGAAGACACTTACCCATGCAGGCACCCGGCTGAGGCTCTAAGTAGTAAGGCCAAGCATATTCAGACGTCTGGAAATGCTGTGATAGTGAAGGTATGTTCGTGAACAGGGACTCCGGCTTGCCTGCTTCCAGCAGGAGGACTGTCACGTGAGGATCCTCAGTCAGTCGAGAAGCTAGCGTGCTGCCCCCTGATCCGGCACCCACTATCACGTAATCATATTCCGTGTACGGAGATTTTTGACCTGATGAAGAAGAATTTCTGGTTAATATAATAATGTACCAAAATGATGCTATCAACGAAAGCAAGACACATTCGCATTGGTTGGTGCTCCTCCAACCGTGTGGCATCCCATTGGAGATCCTTTACTTTATTTATTTGTTAGCAAATTCAAATACATTACAAATGCCTAAGTATTAAGTCGTGGTGACCACCACAGTGGCGAGTAACCTTGCCTGCCGTGCAGGAGGCGATGGTTCGATCCCCGTCCAGTTCGACTAGTAGTTGAACCAATGAGTTTTTCGGAATTTATGTACGATTTATAAAACCACTGGCTTTACGGTGAAGAAAAACATCGTGAGGAAACCTGCATGCTTCAATTTCGAGGCATGTATTGTACCTACTGTCCATTAACAAGTGGCGACGGGCTCACTCCCCGTCACACTGGGCAGAGTTTCGGTACTATTGTGAAACGTGGATGTTCTGAGGTTTCAGAATATCTCTGACTACCCCCTCGGGGATTATAGTCGTGAGCATATGCTATGCTATGCTACAAATTATCCTGTGAAGATTTCAACTCGCTACCTATTACGGTTCAAATGATACGGCCCTTTAGAGTTCCCCGGACGAACGAACAGCGTAGGCTTAGTAATACCGTGGGCACCCTTTCAGTACGGAACCTTAAAAACTTACCATAGGGCAGTGGATATTTATCTGTAAAAAACTCTAAGAGATCTCCTGTTCTATTGTCCAGTTTGTATTCCGGCGCTAGCATGGTGATCATCAGCCTCACGATAGCAGACTGGAGATATGAATCGCCTCTCTCCTCTCTGTCTAATATTGGGCTTTCATACGTGAATGGATCATATCTCCCGCTGGTATTACTGTACGGTTGTATTAATGACAATAATACACATATTGCTAGTAGTGGTGTTTTTCGTACCATTGTTATCTGAAAAAAAAAATCAAAGTATATTATGTTTTTTTTCTAAAGGACGGTTTTATCCTTCAACTCGTCAAATTATAATAATATTATCTTAGCGTTACAATTTGCTTAAGGTACGTCTTAAGTGGTCTTACTTAGTATCTACGGTACTGACCTATAACAAGGCTGAATATCATCAGAAACCTAGCCGGTACAAGCTGGGGCGCCACAGCTCCTGTTCTCCGCACGTCTGCCCTGGCAATGGTGTACTCCGTCGCGGAATACTGCGCTCCGGTGTGGTACCGCAGCGCACATACGGACAAAGTTGACACCCAGCTCAACGAAGCCATGCGCCTAATTACGGGAGTAATCAAATCAACCCCACTGCTATGGCTTCCTGTTCTATCGCACATTCCTCCACCGGAGCTCCGCAGGAATAAATCAGCTGCCAACGAATGGAAAAAGTGCTTCCAACTGAATCATTCGGCCCCCATGCCTATAAGGAAAACGCTGGACTCGATTCCTACATACCGTCTCCCATCCAGATCACCAATCTGGACCGACGACCGAATACGCTGCCAGTACGATGTTAATAATGCATGGCGGGCAGATTGGGGCCTTTTTGACCATCCGCATGCAAGCCTAGTGCGTGACCCGACTGTCGAGCCGGCTGGTTTTGAAAAGGACCGTAAGACCTGGGTTAAGCTTAACCGATTCAGAACCAACCATGGATGTGTCCCCGGTGGAATCGAAGAACTTCACAGGCTAACCCCGGCAGCGGAAGACTGGCTGAAACACCTCGATCTCGAAATCTGACACCCCCCCCCTCGGATCCAAGCAGGAAGATAAAATGCCATACGATATGATGATGACCTATAACTTGAGAAATGAAATAAATCTATATCTATTGCTTTGAAAAAACCTCATCTTTAATTTGAATGATGACTGATCCTGCAAATTGATATCTTAAAACGGATTCCAAAAAAAGGCTTAATTTAATAACAAAATGGTCAAACGATATTACAATCGAATAGAAAACAAAAAAGTTATAAGCGATTGTTTTGTTATTTAAATACGTTTTTTATTGTCTTCTTATCTCTCTCAAGCAAATCAGATGTTTGTATGACACTTCGTTATTATTTGTATTGAAATACGAGGTTATGACGTCACTTCTTTTATATCTGCCTCTCGCTCTAACCGTAAATTTTAAACACTTATATTTCAGGGGTATCCACCAATGGTCAGTAAAGTCAGTAAAACTCAGTTTTTTTGGCTAAGGTCAGTAAAAGTTAGTTTTTTCGGTAAAGTCAGTATTTCGAGGATCAGGATCTACGTTCCCACAAAAGTGGTCTGGTTCCAGTTGATTGAGGTGAAAAAAATTTCATTTTGGAGTGGGAGTCCCTTAAAGTTAGGTAAACTTACCTTTTTTTAAGAATTTGTATAATATCACAGTTTTTTTATTGTTTCGGTGATTAATTCATCAAACCATAACAAAAAATTTAAAGCAGCGGAAGCAAAACATTGTCCTATTTTGTAGTTACAGGTAAAATTTGATAATATTATATAGATATTTGGTCAGTAAATGGTCAGTATTTTAAAGGGTTTTAGTCAGTAAAATCAGTATTTTTGGCCATGGAATCAGTTTCCTTCCACCCCTGATATTTCGTTTATTTTTGAAGATATTAAAAATCTGGTTTCACTTTAGTGTTTAAGATATTAAACAGTTTTTAAGGCGGTTGCAGAGGGGTCAATTTTATACAAAACTTTGACGCACAATACGCGAAAACGGTATTAATATAAGTAACTTTGTATATATGGAAAAATAGTTTGGAAAATCTAGATGCCGCGTCACAAATAACATTTGCAATTTATAAAATAATTACGGAGATATAAAGCTTTGATATTTTTATACAAAATTTTAAAAGCTTTATATCTTCGTAATTATATTATAAATTTCAAATGTTATTTGTGACGCGGCAACTAGATTTTCTAAACTATTTTTCCATATATAAAATATTACTTTTACTAATTCCGTCTACGCGTATTGTGCGTCAAACGTTTGTATGGACTGAAACCACCTTAAGAAAGAAATAAAATAAAAATTGTCATCATCCCTATTATATTATAAACTTTTAAATTATTTCGGTAACTAATCCAACAGTAATCTGGTTGGAACTTAAATTTCCTATAACTTTGTTTGTGAAAGTTGTTCAGTATCATGTACAATCACCCCTTAAAGTAATGCAACTGTTACCCCAGTATAATAAAATAAAACACATAATAAAATAAAACTTACCTAATGAACGACTCTTCACACATGTGCTACTAATGTTTGTTAGGCCAATCTGCCTTTCTGTTCAAAAGTTGCTTCCGATGTACTTAACTGTTTAATAACAGATAATCGATCGATTTGAGGAAATCATAATTAGGTATTAGGCGTAGGGTTACCACATAATCCGTAATAGTATCCCGTTTTTACACTCGTCATATCCTATTGCCCTAATCTCATTATTTGGGATCATTACAATTCCACAACTCTGAAAGAGCGTCGGTGTTCGAATCCCACGGATGACATTCCATACCAATGAGTTTATAACCGAGTTCAAATAAGGAGGAGGTGCTATGTTTGTCTGTATGTATTTTTTTGTATGTCCACCGATATTTTCGTCAATTGTAAACCGATTTAAAAAAAAAAGTGTTTTGTTTTGTAAGAAAAATCGGGTATTCTATACCTCGCTTCAACTCGAATAGCAGACTATGGATGCTTCGGCAGCGGAAAGGACGCAAAAGCAATAAGCCAATAGCGGCAAGGTGTCACATCCTGATTGGTCAATATAATTTCGCACGCTTTTAAAATTTGTCAACTGCGCAGGTACATCGGTGAGACTTATAAACTACTTAATACTACGTACCGGCTTGACAGCGACTTCGATAAATTCGAGGAATTCAGCACAGATGAATAGTAATTGGATTGCAATGTGATTGGATTAGGATTGAACTTAAATGTTTAACGACGACGGCAAGTGGCGACGGCTTCACTCCCCGTCACATACTGGACAGAGTTTCGGTACTACTAGTGAAACGTAGATGTTCTGAGGTTTCAGAATATGTCTGACTACCCCCTCGGTGAATATAGTCGTGAGCATATGCTTAGATGTTTTAAATTAGCGCAATCGCCCTCCAGAGCGTGCTCCGCACAAACGAAGTTAGATCTTATTTTTAAATCTAACCAATACAAGTAATGAAATTTTTGAAACACTGTCTTGATAAGTACTAGAAGTCTCTGTGCCTGTGGTTTGTCAGATTTTCGTTAAAGTACACAGTTTAAATGCTGGGATTAATTTACGATATGTATGGAAAAGAGCTACTGAAACTTTAACGAAAATCTAACAAACCACAAGTAAATGTCATAGACTTTTTAACATTCGAAATATAATGAAACGTCGTTTGTGCGGAGCGCGCTAACGGTTATGTCCTCTTAAACATTTAAAATCAAGCAGGACAATAACTTCATAACTACGCGCTTACTTTACTTCACAGGGTAACTCTCACGACCCCCACAGTTCAATGAAACTTTCGGTAATTTCGACGCTTTCCACTAATATAATCTCATCATCATCATTATCTTGCCCATTTCCCATTATTTGGGGTCTGCGCAATATGTCATCCTCTTCCATTCATCTCTCTTAGCCGTCGTTTCAACACTCACTCCTTTTTTACACATATCATCCTTCACACAATCCATCCATCTTTTCTTCGGCCTCCCTCTCCTACTACAGCCACCCACATTCATACTTAACACTCGTCTCGTAACATGACACTCTTCTCTCCGCATTACATGCCCATACCACGATAATCTATTACCCTGCAATTTTTCCGTTATAGGTGCTACTTTCAAACTTCCTCTAATATACTCATTCCTAATCTTGTCCATTCTAGTTACACCACACATCCATCTCAACATTCTCATCTCAGCTGCATGCAATCGTTTCGCATCCGTCCCTTTTATGGCCCAACACACTGATCCGTACATAACGACAGGTCGTATTACGGTCTTATATATTTTCCCCTGATCATCATAATTAACCTATCCTGTGTTCAATTACAACTACCTGAATAAACATATACTCACGACTATATTCCCCGAGGGGGTAATCAGAGATATGCTGAAACCTCAGAACATCCACGTTTCACTAGTAGTACCGAAACTCTGTCCAGTGTGACGGGGAGTGAGCCCGTCGCCACTTGTAATGGACAGTAGGTACAATACATGCCTCGAAATTGAAGCATGCAGGTTTCCTCACGATGTTTTCATTCACGGAAAAAGCCAGTGGCGCTACAAATTGTACATAAATTCCGAAAAACTCATTGGTACGAGTCGGTCTGGACACGAATCGAACCATCGCTTCCTGCACGGCAGGCAACGTTACTCGCCACTGAACCACCACGACTATACCTGACTACCTGAATAAATTGACCTAAAAGAGGTTTCCCCTCGAGGAATAGAGGTGGCCAAGTTTTGGGAAGGCAAAGTGTGACCATGATCACCTCTACACGAGAAAGGAGATAAAAATATAACTGAAAAAAAAAAATTAAGAGCATCATCTCTTTAGCACGTTGCAGAGAAGAGAGGTATGAACACTTAGTCGTGAGGATCAGTGTTCGAATCTGCACGGTTGACGTGTCATGTACACACGGCGACACATAAAATAAGCTGGCCGCGTTTAGGTCTAGACGTTACAACGTCACACGGCCAGCTTTATGTTGGTTTTGTATAGCTTGATGTGTCGCCGTGTCTGCCAAAATCAATTAGTTTTAGGCTACTCTCAAAAGGTGACGGAAAACATCGTGAGGAAACTTGCATAGTGCATACGCTGCAGTAGGAATTCGTTATTACGGTGGATTTGTTAACGAATAATAAAAATGTCAAAAAGTTAAAAATAAAGGGGCTTCATCATCCTCATACAAGAAACTAGTTTTTATCCACATTTTTTTCTTCTCGCTCTATCGTAACAACGGTAATACCTACATCAAACTTGAAACTTGGTGTGATTATAGAGCAAACTCTACTCTACAGTATCTATAACAACAAAAATGATAAAAACCGGCCAAGTGTGAGTCGGTCTCGCGCTAAAGGTACCGGAGAATGTTGTGTGGTGGTTTGGTACGGAACCCTCACTTTCACCCGGACTCGCACTTGACCTGTTTTATTTTAAATCTCAGCAAATAGCCTTTATGAAAATATATGATATATAAACGTTTCATGTTATCAAACAATTTATTTTCGTCAACAAATTAACATGAATCACATTTTTTAAATTATAATTAAGGTTGATATCGACTCCACGTGCCTTTTATCATGTCAGCGGCCTTTTCGCCGATCATGATCGCGGGCGCATATGTATGTGCGGCTGTAGGGCGCGGGATGACACTAGAGTCGACGACACGCAGCCGCTTTATACCGTACACGCGCAACTGAGGGTCAACTATGGCTTGCGGGTCGTCTTCAGGGCCCATCCTGCATGTCCCGATCTGATGATGAAGCGAGTTAGTCATCGTACGCATAGCACACTCCCAGTACGCGTCTGAATCAAACTTCAGCGAGTGACACGTCGGATATTGCGCTCGGTGCATCCTCGCTCCAAATTTCTGGAACGGTGCGGTCTCTGCCAAAGCCTGCACGTGACGTATCCCTCCGATTAATGCTATCACGTCTCTCGGATCAGTAAAATAGTTTCCGTATATACGAGGGTGGCTGAACGGATTATTATCCTTTAATTCTAAGTAGCCCACTGACTTAGGGTTGGTCAACATAATATTAGTATTCCAAGTATCAGTACCATCCATGGAATCGAATGCGCCGTCAAAAACTTCTTCAGAAATCATCATGCCTCGTCTACCTGCTTTGCTGCCACCCGATCCGGCACCCGACACTATTGAACCACTTCGGCTCAGCAGTTCTATATCTGGTACTCCTTCGGGCTCGTCGGAATTGGGAGTCTTGATGTAGCCAAGACCTTCAACGCCAACAGCAATTGCCATCGGACCGTCTCCGAATTGAATCCATTTCAACACATTTTCTAGAGTAGCGTCCCTTCTTTCAAGTAGACTTACACCTGTAACGTTCAGTGTGTAAATCAGACCGGGGAAATCTATATGATTGAAAAGAGTCCGGCCTACAGGCAAATCTTGTATGACAGATATTCCAAGGCTATGTAAATGTTTCCGTGGCCCAATACCAGACAACATGAGCAGCTGAGGGGAAGCGATAGGGCCTGCAGATAATATGACTTCTCTTCGCGCCATTACTTGTTGCTTGACGTGGTTCCTTACGAATTCTGCACCATAAGCAGTTTTTGTTTCGCCGTCGATAAGAATTTTAGTTACTCTAGTCATAGGTAGAATGTGGAGATTTGATCGTTTCTTATTGTAGTGTAAGAATGCTCTCGCAGCACTGACTCTTCGGCCAAGCTTGGATGTAACTTGGATGTATCCGAAACCCAATTTTTCTGGATCATTGTAATCCATTATAGGATGACCCAGTATACTGGCAGCTTCAATAAATGCTTTTACTAGTGGTGTTCTGAAAACAGTATGTCATAAATTACTAGTTAGTAAGTATATCATATTTTTAATCATGGGGATTAAATAATTTTATTAAAGACAAATAAAGGAAGGTAAGTATTTACATTAAAAATAAATAAAAATATTGAGAGAATAAAACTAACTTAACCTAAAATATGGTGCAGGTTTGGACCGCGCGGGAGGGTAGCCAAGATGCTGGCAGCGTTTCCTCGCTGAACGGCTAAACTGATCCGTTGAGCGAGGAAAGCGCCAGCGCTTGGATCCCCGGTCGAGTCTACCAGGCGCTTTGCCCGATCTTTAAAAAGCGACTGGGCGCCGGGACCCCACGGACCAAGGGTTTAATCATTACTTCTTATTGTTAGTAATCTACTTATTCTATGTATGTACCTGCGTTTGATTTTGCGACTTCGCCGTGTCGAATTAGTTTCGTGTTTAAGAGGAACTTGTCAGCTTTTGACGTTTTTTCATAGTAAGAGTTTTTAGGGTTCCGAAGTCAATAATGAACCCTTATAGTTTCGCCTAGTCCGTCTGTCCGTCCGTCCGCGGCTTAGCTCAGAGACGCTTAGTACTAAAAAGCAGTAATTTGGAATGGGCATACAAATTCATCACGCCGACAAAGTGGTAAAATAAAATCTTGAAAAATATTGTTTTTAGGGTACCTTCCCTACACGCTTGTCGTCGTTTAACTTGCACTGATCCCTAATGTGATGGTTCTGAAGACAATGGTGTAGTTCTCCACACTCGCACACACTGAGTATGGCACATGCATACCTCTGATCCGTTTTCCATCTCATTCATATTATTAATTCCCGGGTGTGTCTGAACTATGTGTGAATCGGATCACGCGATCGGATTTTACAAAACCATGCATTTTATTACAGGCGAAACTAATCTCGTGATCAGAGTGCACCTTTGGCGCGTGATCCGTTTTCAACAGCAACGGATCGCGGGATCAGAGTGGACTAACCCCTTCAAACTAGTCGCGTGTGAGAGTCTAAGTCATCACATCATTCATCAATAACATAGAACGACTTCTACACGAGATGATTCATCATTGATCATAATCACAGTTTAGGATCTTATGTAAAGGAATAAAATCCAAAGAAATCATTGAAATCTAGTCTCGTTGGGGAAGTCCGGATTTCATGCTATCTCTAGTTCCCCGCAAAAAGTGTGATTGTGAACATAGAAACTCGATCTGGTTTACGACAAATATACCTATAATTCAAAAAGTCGACGCTCAACTCGCCGGTTCTGCTTCGATATGGTGAATGTTCCAGTCCTTCTAAATCTGCATGTTCAGATTTCATGAAGTACTCGAGGACTTCTGGATAAGACCTGTTAATAAAATAAGTGCATTAAGAAAGTAAAGACGAGAGTATTTTTATTGCCAAATAATAGCGCGGGACAGAGAGGGATGAAAAGCTTGAGACGTTTGCTCAACAGAGGGTCGACATTTATAATTACAAGCGGTGCCCGCGAGATATGTTACTAGCGCGCGCAAAGTGAAGACTCGAAAAACACCTAATTAGGATGACTTTCAATAGTTATTGGCTCATTTGTATTTTTCTGATTAATGATGGCAGAATGTGATGAATGATGTATGGACCTATGTATGTCTTACCATCCATAATTCCCAGCTTCAGCGATTCGATCCCATTCTTGAGGGCGCCCTCTGGAATAAATCATGGAGTTGATAACACTTGAGCCCCCCACTGCTTTACCTGTCGGACTGTAGCATCTTTGATTTATCATACCTGTAAGATAGAAATAAATTTTAATTGAAAACTTGAATTTGTCAAACGAAGACGAATTTAGATGCTGGTTTAACGCCACGCATAAAACGGACAGTGTGACATATATGGCGTAGAAAAAGCACAATAGATTAAACTTTGTCTCGGCTTACAATGGAGCACGACATTTGTTGCTTTGAGTGTCGGACGAAGCAATAAGGAAGGTTTCTTATGCAGCACCAATTGTCACGACATATACGGTGAAAGTATGTATGTCATGCCCATCTTCCTCGCTACTGTCTCGCTGGGTAGCGGGGTCTGCTTTTCATGTATGTTTCTTCCTCTTCACTCTATCCTGAACATCGTCGATGGAGACCTCGACACTATCCATTTCCTTTTTTACAACAAACATCAGACCATCTGAGTTTCGGTCGATATATGCCTCGTTGACCTGGTAAATTACATCGCTATGTTGCCTATATACTCAGGTGGTCTTTTACATGACCAAAATGAGAGATTCAGAAGACACTTACCCATGCAGACACCTGGCTGAGGCTCTAAGTAGTACGGCCACGCGTATTCAGTCGTCTGGAAATGATGTGCTAGTGAAGGTATGTCCGTGAACAGGGACTCCGGCTTGCCTGCTTCCAGCAGGAGGACTGTCACGTGAGGATCCTCAGTCAGTCGAGAAGCTAGCGTGCTCCCCCCTGATCCGGCACCAATTATCACGTAATCATATTCCCTGTACGGATATTTTTTACCTGAAGAAAATAACACGAAGGTCATTCATTATTTTCTGGATAATAAAATAACGTATAGGGAACCAAAATTTGGCCATCAGCGAAACCATGAGGTTGGCAAGGCACCTCGCATGGGTTGGTGCTCTCCCGGCCGTGTGGCATCCCATTGAAGTAATGGCTGCATTGTGATGTTTTTTATACAGGGTGTAAGTAAAGGCAGTTTCTCTGAGATATTCTTCGCGGTGCGAGATGGAGAGATGCCACGGCGCATAGCGGTTTAGCCAGCGCAGCGGCGGCTTATCAAACCAAATTTTTTAGACGATTTTGTAGCGGGTTAGCGGTAAACACATAAATATGAATACATTCATGCAAGTGAAATTCTATACGGGGTGAAATTGATATCATTAGCATCCTTTTTAAATTAAGAGTCTACCCATCAAACTGAACAACTTTTTCTGCAAAAAAATCTGCTGGTATGCCGGACTCAAATGTATGCGCAACAGCTGATTTTCGTTTTGCATCGATTGGTTTGCTCCCATAGTAAAAGTTGTTCAGTTTGATGGGTAAACTCTTAATTTAAAAGGATGCTAATTATATCAATTTCACTCTGTATACATATGTAGATTGTCTTTAAGGATGTCGTTTAAACGTTTGTGGGGTGACATTTTATGATCTTATGGGCTCGGCGTTTTAGCGCCCCTAACCCTGAACGGAACCCTAAAAACTTACCATAGGGCAATGGATATTTATCTGTAAAGAACTCTAAGAGATCTCCTGTTCTATTGTCCAGTTTGTAGTCCGGCGCTAGCATGGTGATCAACAGCCTCGCGATAGCAGTCTGGATATATGAATCCACAGTTCTGTTCTGTTCAGAATCTGACAGATATGAATCGGCTCTCTCGTCTCTGTCTGATATTGGGCTTTCATCTTTGAAGGTGTCATATCGTCCGCTGGTATTAGTGTACTGTATTAATGACAATAATAAGCATATTGCTTGTAATGATGTTTTTTGAAACATTGTTATCTGAAAAAAAAATTACAAATTAAATACTTTTAAATTAAATTATGTTTTTTTTCTAAAGGACGGTTCTATTCGTTTCATTTACTGCCTCCGTGGTGCCTCTAATGGTTAAGAGCATTGGGCTCTCGACACGGAGGTCGTGGGTTCGATTCCCACGGGGGACACCTAGTGATATCTCACTTTGTGCGTTTTTCCCCAGTTGGTTATCCTAACCAACTGGGGGAAAACGCACAAAGTTGCAGGCTGAATCACCTGATTGTCTGAAAAGAAAGATGATTCCTTGTTTCGGATGGCATCTTAAAGCCGTTGGTCCCGGCCACTGTCTCTGGTGGTAATAGTCGTTACATAAAAACCACGTCAGAGGCCGTAAGGCGGTCTGAAAAAACTCTGACACCAGGGCTTGCCCACACGATAAGAAGAAGAATTCGTTCCATTAGTCAACTCGTTAAATTAGGTACAACAGGTACAATGATAATTAAGGTAGCATATTCTAACAATAATATAATACAGGGTGATAGGGTCATAAAGGTATTATACTAGGAATAGAGGAACTGACAGCTGACAGACCGAGATGTACCTAGCGGCATCACCGTATAATAGAAAGAGATACGTAACGCGAGGCAATAGAACTGTTTTAGGGAACTTATCGCCACAATCGACAGAGTAATTATGCGAGCTCTGTGAATAATTTGTGAAAGTATTATGTGAAATATACTAACACTATTTCATTATAATTATCTACGATTTCACATTAGATTCACAATTCGAATTTTTACCGTGGCGATAAGTGCAGGTAAATTCCCAAAAACGGTTTCATTTGACAACTCATGTCAGTTCCTCTATTCCGTAAGGTATAGTAACTTTATGGTTAGGGTAGAAATTTGGGTGATTGACTCATAATACTGAACAAGCTTCGCAAAGGAACAAACGGAAATTCGTAAATAAAAAATCTACTTTTCATTCAATCGTTCGATCAGTTGATTGCATTTTAATATGGAAAAACTGACATTTCTTTTTGCCAGTTTTCTATAGGTTTCTTTGGGAAAATTGTTAAGTATCATGTAAAATCACCCCTTAAAGTAATACAACTGTTTACCCTAACACCCTGTAAAATAAAACTTACCTAATGAACGACTCTTCACACATGTGCTACTAATGTTTGTGAGGCCAATCAGCCTTTCTGTTAGTGTAGCTTCCGATTTACTTAAGTAGGTATAGATTTCATGAAATGATAATTAGGTATTAGGCATAGGGTTACCACATAATCCGATATTGTACTAAATGTAAATTTTTTTACAATCATCAATTTATAACAATACGTCAGCTGGATCCTCTGGAAGAGCATCGGTAGTGTTACCAGCTGGATCTTGTCAAAAATAATCAGAAATAGATAAAAAAGTAACCTTTTGGTGTGAAAAGTATCCTTTCATATTTTTTTCCAGTAATGGAGTCAGTAAACGCGGCGCGCATACAACGCGCTGCGTGTGCAGTACAATAACGCATACCGCTGCATGCTGCGGCTGCCTTGGCGGTCGGTGTAGCGCTTCTGCCATGTTTGCCCTGAGCAGGGTGGATGACTTTTATGCTATTTACTATTATACACGCTTCATTCATGTATAGAATAAGATCATCTGACAATGGGATAATAGAGGCCGTATATAATGCATGTCATGATCATCATCATCATCATCATCTCAGCCGATGGACGTCCACTGCTGGACATAAGCCTCCCCAAAGGATCGCCATAACGACCGTTCCTGCGCTGCCCTCATCCAACGGGTTCCCGCCGCCTTCACAAGGTCGTCGGTCCACCGTGTGCGGGGCCTACCCACGCTGCGCTTTCCGGTACGCGGTCGCCACTCGAGAACTTTTCGGCCCCATCTGCCATCGGTTCTGCGAGCAATATGCCCAAAGAATTGCTAAATTAAAGTGGCAGTGGGCGGGACTGCCACTTTAATTTAGCAATTCTTTGGGCTATGTCAGTTACTCTGGTTCTTCTGTGGATCTCTTCATTTCTGATTCGATCTCGCAGGGAAACTCCGAGCATAGCCCTCTCCATTGCTCTTTGGGTGACTTTCAGCTTTTTTATGAGGCCTTGAGTGAACGACCACGTCTCTGTTCCATATGTCATCACTGGCAACACACACTGATCGAAGACTTTCGTTTTAAGACACTGCGGTATTTGGGACGTGAAGATACTACGCAGCTTCCCTATATAGTATAATGCATGTAAGTTCACTATATGCGGCCTCTAAAATCGCCAGCTAAAATGTATATGTATGTAATTCCACTTTGTCTTGTCTTGTAATGTTATGTACCTAGTCTAATGTTGAGATGTCTCTAGTTTGATATTATTAATTAATGTACTATGTTTGTGCTTATAAATGGGTTCATAGTGAAATAAATACAATTACATTTCATTTCAATAAGGTTTTAAAAGATTGATTAGAAGAATCGAATTGATTAGAATTCAGAAGGTTGATTATCAGATGTTGGTTAACTTACAAAAATATAAACAATTTAGTAGCGTTTTCCATTTTCAGTTGCATTTTTCTTTCATTGAGTATTATTATTATTATTTGGGGGTATTTTGGGCCTTGACAGGCTTATCAAGCTTGTGCCACGTAGACCATCGCTGGTCCTTTGTGAACTTCATCATCCTTCCTTCCTTCATTGAGTAAGTGAGAAAACTAAAGAGTAATTTGTGATATGGTCTCCGATTTGGTACACAAGTGGGAGAGAGAAAAACTTATTTCTAGGAGTTGCACTCACTATGTTACGAAAGGTTTGCGGTATAAAACATTGGAAAAAATATGGAAAAGCTTTCCATTTCATGGATAAATAAGAATTCCAAAATTGACTACACAAATTCCGAAAAATCACCTAAAAGTAACCTTTTGAATCGCGTAACCTAAAAGTTGACGGAGCTAAAAATCACCTAAAAGGTTACAAAAGTAACCTTCTGGCAACACTATGGGTGGCGCGTTGCGGAGAGGTAAGCACTCTAAATCATGAGGGTACGGGTTCGAATCCCCACGGATGACATGCCTTGTACTTACCATTTGTAACTATGTACGTAATAACGACTGCTCCAACGACCTACGTATCCAGCATTTTGAAGTCTACCAATCCGCATTGGGCACGCGTGGTGGACTAACGCACATACACCCTCCCTGAGCGTAGGCCTGTGCCCTGCAATGGAACGTATATTGGCTGAAGATGATTTGGATCTCCTTCTAGGTGCTTTTTGGCCTGGAATGAAAACTTTTCGGTTCGTAATTTCATATTTTGTTGTTGCATTAATTTTACGCGGTCGAATTTGTGGAAAAAGTCAGCACCTAACTTATAAATTCAAATCTAACAGTGAAATTATTGAAATATGCAAGTATTGCTTGCAGTAACTTGAGCTAGTAATCAGATATGTCGTATTTGTCACAACCACCAGCTAAGAACCTTCATAGCTTATTTTTCCAACATCGGGATTTAATATTTCTCATGCAGTGTTTATGTGGGCGAAAGGCTAGCCACCTCTCACCACTTAGCACGTCATACCATCCTGAAACCTAAATTGCTAAATGTGAACATGGCTAGAACTACATTATTAGACAGAAAGTTGGTACTCGTAGCCAGGGACCGAAACCGGTATCGATAATACCGGTATTTTTGGTTACAACCTTTATTTTTTACAGGTATTTTTAAATGTAACCTTTATATCATTCTACTACCGGTCCGCGTACACAGAGATATGTTTAAATAAAAAATTGTTTCTTTATAAATATAGTAAGTATTCAATTTTAAGTAAGTACCTTTTTAGTCGTTACTAAATACAAATTAAATCCATTATAATAACAAACTTAAACTTAAACGTGAACGTAAACTTAAACCATTTGGGTTCAATAAAATGTAAATAATCATCTCCTTTATCTCGACCTGTCCAATGCTGTAGCACCAAAGAAAATAGTGCGCGCGTCCCTCGTTGCGTGCCACGCGCGCTTTTGGCCGCTCCGTCTAAACTGACCCTTACCTGCACTCACTCGCATTCTCTTGAAGGTCATATTTAGGTTACCGGTATTAAAATCGGTTGTTACCTGGATAAAGGTAACATTTATATAAAGCTAACCGAAAATTTTCGGTCCCTGCTTCTAGCAATGTTTCTGACCACCCCGAAAGGGATTGTGGTCCTGAGTTTATGTATTTTCAGCCCGCAACTTCGTCCGCGTGGATTTTGGATTTTCGAAAAATTCTTTCTCCCCTACATCCTTTGTAGAATAGTATTCCAAATTCCTTATAACAATACCTGAAATCTTGTTACCTGTTGGGCCCCAACTGGATGCGGAGGACAGAACGTCATGGAGTTATATAGAGGAGACTTATGTCCGTTAAGGCACGATGGGGCTGCGGTAACCTCAGGGTTAAAAGCTCCAAAAATAAAGAATTAAAAAAAAAAAAAGACGGACTGATCAAGGGATGTGATGGATGGATGGATTATGTTACTTCTTTAATGGAAAAGATTGCAATATAAAATTAAATAGATTTTCGATAGTTGTACACCTAAAATATATTTTAGACCTTCCACTGAATTCTCGGTAGGTACCTACCATCCCTAGCGTGCAGTCAGATATAGTGTATCCTTCGTGAGCGCCCGAGCGCGCTGGATACAAACGAAGCTAGATCTTATTTTTAATACTATATCCAATTAAAGACACTGACATTTTCTAAACACGATTTTGATAAGTATACTAATCTTTATGGTTTGTCAGATATTAGTTTAAAATGTTTATGGAAATCTTGAAGCCACTGAAACTACACATTTTATCGCAAATCTGTCAAACCACAGCCACAGAGATTAATTTCTAGACCTTTAAAAAATTTCATTCACTGTAATTGATCAGTATCCAAAATATAATTAACCCTCGTTAACGGTTATATCCTGTAAAACATTTAACATCAAGGACGATAACTTAATAACTGAACTGCAGGCAACTCTCACGAGGCCGTAAGTTCAATGAAACTTAGACGCTTTCCACTAATTTTAGCCCAGTCATTTTACGGAGTTTTGTAAGGCGGGGTAAAGAGTAATTATTAATTGGACTTTTAAACTGTAACCGTGCCGGTTACAGTTTAAAAGTTTTAAAAATTTAGTGACAAAAAGACTATCTTAAAACTTATAAAAAATATAATTTGCTTCGCAACATAGAAATCAAAATTGTGTGTCCCAGAAGGCTTTTAAATTAATAATATTGGTACCAGTGCACTCATTTGACTTAGATTTAACAATATAAATTATTTTTGAGCAATAAAATTGGCATTGAAATTTAATATTAATATTATTGAAATAATACTTGCATATTTCAATAATTTCACTGTTAGATTTGAATTTATAAGTTCCACAAATTCGACCGTGTAAAATTAATGCAACAACAAAACATGAAATTACGAACCGAAAAGTTTTCATTCCAGGCCAAAAAGCACCTAGAAGGAGATCCAAATCATCTTCAGCCAATATCAATAAATGAATATTTGAAAATCACAATGGGCATGACTAATTTGATGAAACTTGAAAACAAATCTTAAATTTTTTAGTAGTTATCTTATTATAGCATATGCTCACGACTATATTCCCCGAGGGGGTAGTCAGAGATATTCTGAAACCACAGAACATCCACGTTTAGAACATCCTCATCTTCGTCCATTATACTTATTTTACCTGAGTCGTAGCGTAGCACCTTTTGCTTCCATTTTGGTAGTTCCGCGCATGAGTAAAATTGCTTTTAATCTTTTATCAGGAACTTATACTACATCTGTATGCCGGTCTGTCTGTTCTGTAGAAGCACGACGTATGCTATTATTTCATCAGCTGTTCCGTTGGCCCATAAATGGAAAACTCATTGGCGTCTAGTATAAGGGTGGGTACATCGGTATTAATGGTGTTCCTATTATTGGTGAATAATTGTTACCCCTAAGTCGCTACGTAAAGAAATAGAACATATTGTATCTGTTTAAAAAATGTCTTCCAAATCCGGTTATCCGTTTTTGCGTTATTGCGTCACAAACATCGAAACATCCTAACGTTGTTACAAGCATTCACATTAATAATATTAGTAAAGCCCGACCAGAAATATAAAAAACCTCGCCATGTTGCGAAAAACAAATAGAACTAATTTCTTCTACTGGCAACACATACTATAAAATGTCATTAAATGTCATCTGTCGATTGCTGTCAAAGTGTAAGCGTGATTGCGTGATACAATTTAGTTGCTTTTGTGAATTAAAAATGCCGAAAACTATTCGCACTCGTGAAAGAAAAGTGGTTCACAATATAATCAAGTATTTGTCGGAGAGAAAGTCTGAGGGATTAGACTCTATTTCTATGAGAAACATCACCGACATAGTCTGTTGTCAATATGGCTGGTAGGTACATCGTATAGTATAACTAATGAGAATTGGCTAATGTGTAGTTTAATTTAGCATTTTATTTATTGACTAGTGACCCGCCCCAGCTTCGCCCGGGTGGAATCTAGAATACAAGTAAATATGGTATACACCGGAAGAGATTCTCCAAATAACAGTGAAAACATGTTGCGTGGTTTAGAAGACAAACGCGTAAGCTGAGTAACAGACAGACAAACGCGGATAGTGACTTTATTTTGTACTATTTAGAGAAGAGAACATATACAGGGTGTAAGTGAAAGTGAAACGCGAAAAAATCTGCTGTCCCATACATTTTAGTCGCGTAGGTAGGTATTGTATGGGACAGCAGATTTTTTTGCGTTTCCTGAAGTAGGCTCCATAGTGAAAGTTGTTCAGTTTGATGCTCTGAGTTCACCATTTCAGTATTTCCTAGGCTGTATGGGACAGCTGATATTTTTTTCACTATTTCGATGTTGGTCCCATAGAGAAAGTTGATCAGGTTGATGGTCTGATCATCTCTTTAAAAAAGTGTCAGTATATTAAGCCCTGTATTTTTTCAGGTAGGTACATCTCGCTGTTCTGTGTTGAAAATACGGAAGGAAGAACAGACGTCGGGTGTTTTTTCAACGCCTAGGAAAAACAAGTCAAAAATGAAAAGGAAAATTATCCTAGATGATTTTGATCTCTTTGCAATAAGGCATAAAATACACGAATTTGCCGTTCGTAAAGAAGTACCGACTTTGAAGCGCTTTCTTGCAGCTCTCAAAGAAGACATAAATTTTAATGGTGGCAGAGAGTCTCTTCGTTTACTTTTACATAAATTAGGTTATAAATATAAAAAATGCAGGAATCAACGAACAATTCTTATCGAGCGACATGACAATAGTGGATAATGTATAATAAATATTTAAAAAAATCACTCTAGGTTTGACAGTTTTATTTATGTCACAGATGAACAGATGACTCTTTTTTTATTTCGTCCTTGGGGACAGGCCAACAAATCTTATTATATGCAAAGGCGTCGAACGACCTAAATTTGTTATGTTACGCAAGAAATTTTTACACTAGCCAATTCACATGGGCATGACTACACTTTGCGTTGCTATGAAAAATGAAAATGTGGCGCCCCCAGAGCAGGTTTTTTATTTTCCTGGTCAGGCTATAGAAGAAGGATACAAAGTTGGATCATATGAATAGATTATAATAAATTCTTCTATAGTGTAGGTGCTATTATTAATTATTTATTCATATGGTTGGATATAATAGGATGTTATGTTGTACCTAACTGTAACGCTAGTTCCATCTCATTTTGCATAAAGATCGCATTAGTTATTGCTCTCAAACTTTGATCAGGTTCAATATGTCTGTTGCAGTAAAGTAACGATGACTTATTGAATGGGATATATGGGACTCACAACGTCATATAATAACAAAACCAAAACATGGCACGTGTCTCTAATGTCACCTTTGTATGCATCAGTTATGCTTAGCTGTCATACATTGCCGCTGACATTCAAATCCTTTCTTTGTTTATAGAATGTCTTTGAATGGAACGCTTCTGTTTGACTTTTATGAAATGTGCACCATTTGGAAGTAGGTTAAGTTTTTCAGATTTTGTATTGTAACACTATCAACTTTTGATTAAAAATCCTTCAGATTTACACATACAAGATGTTACAAAAATACAAATAAACATTCAAGGGGGTGGTTAAGACCATCAAACTGAACAACTTTCACTATGAGACCAATATCGAAATCGCGATAAAAAATCAGATGTTCCATCATCATCATCATCATATCAGCCGATAGACGTCCACTGCTGGACATAGGCCTCCCCCAAAAAGGGGAAATTTGCCATAATCGCCATGATGCGATGCGTTTGCGATGTTCCATACCTGCTAAACTACAGATCTACTCGAGCTAAATTGTTGGTGTATTAGACAAAAGTTTTATTTCGCGATTTCGATGTTGGTCCCATAGTGAAAGTTTTTCAGTTTGATGGTCTCAAAAACCCCTTTAAAAGTTTTAAATGTTGTAACACCCTGTATAGAAACAGTAAAGTTATATTTTTTTTCTTCCTAAATTGATTTGCTTTCTTAGTTTATTGCCTACAGGTAGAATCAAGTAAAATACAAACATATTTTTAATATTTCTTTTATTTTTTCTCCGTCGTAGTGGTGCCGATGCCGCTTAGTGCATATTCATTTTTTTAGCTTGAACCCATTCAATTATATCATAATATATTAATTAGGTACTCGTAACGTTACGTAGTATATTCATTGCATATATTTAAGTACATTATTTTTATACAATAAACACACAAAAAATGCTAATATCATATAAAGTCTAACAAAATTAGCTCATGATCATACCATCAAACTGAAAAAATTTCTTTATGGAAACAATTTAGAAATCGCGAATTTAATTAAGAAAAATCTGCTGCCCCATACAAAATTGCATACATAACTCGACTCAAATGTATGAAGCGGCTGTTTCTTTTTTGCGATTTCGATATTGGTCCCATAGGGAAAGTTGTTCAGTTTGATGGTCTGATCATCCCCTTAAAATAGTTTCAGCTAGTTTTTTTAGACCTTATATAAACATAATTATTATGAGAGCCATCTATTGAATTATTGAGAGTCTTACACCTTTTAATGTTAAATGTAACTTAGTGGTTTTCGTACCTAGGTGTATGGCGTTAAACTATTGCGTTATTTCTTGTTCGAAACATTATTATTTTCATTCGTAATAATATTTATGCAAGAAATTCGGTCTTAGATACAACTGTTGATTACCTAGTACCTACTGTAATTTTTCTACTTATAAATTAGATTGTGTTCTTTTTTATATTACTGCTAACAGACGGCTAAGAAGTAGTAGTATAAGAGATAGACGTATTTTTTTTTATCATTAGCTTCAAGGCTAATTCAGTATTCATAGTGTGTACAGTAGAGCATCTCTGTGATGGAGATGGAACAGGTCTGCCTGCATAACTCTAGTCGGTTGAGGATTTACAGCCGTTCAAAGGTCGGACCTTTACAATAATACCTGCATATTCATTTTTTGCAACCATAATATACCTTTGAAGGGTTGTAGGGCATCTCTGTAATGTAGATGGACTAGGTCTGCCTGCATAACTCCAGTCGGTTTAGGATTTAAAGCCGTTCGAAGGTCTGGTATGGTTGCAAAAAATGAATATGCAGGTATCATTGTAATATGCACTGTAACTATGCGAGCAGTACAAAAACTAGCATGTTCTGTCAGATGGTATACAGCCTTACAGCTGATGATAACAAAAAGTACGTCTATCTCTTCAAACAGAGCGTACTTACAAGAAAAAGTTCCTTCAAAGTTTACTAGATGGAGTGGTAGTAACTGTATTCCTCTGTTCTTGTAAAATTGTAAATTCTGCTTGACTACAGCTCTATCTACTTATTAGCATTAACAGTATGAAATGGATGACAAAGCCTCATTATCAAGAGATCTTCTTTTGTTTTTGGCACTTTATATAAAATCACATGAGACGGGTCGTTGGTCTAAGAAATATTTTTATTGTTTTTAATTTTTAACTAATTAGTGGTTAGGTACTTATGCTAAACAGTCAGTGGGCATAAAATATGTCACGGGAAGGTTGTCGAAAAATATGAAGATTTTTTGACCTGAGCAAATTATTCATTGAAGGATTATTGTAAATGTACACTATTGCACACCAAGGTTCTCATATATATTTTTTGTATATTTCGATCTTAGAGAAAATATTTCAAACTCCACGGAGAAAAACTTTGCATACAAAAAAACATAGGTCTTCTCTTTCTTACTCCCGGAAACAGAAATGGCAAACATCAAATGTCATATTCCGAAATTTTTAATACACGGTGTAACAAAAAACCCTAGTAATACAAAAGAAAATATACTCGTAATACGTAACTTCATAGTGAATGATGGTCTGAAGCACCCTCTTAAGTATTACTAGGGTTTTTTGTTACAACCTGTATCAATGACTTTTGACTCAGTATAAGAAAGAGTATCTCTTACTACGTACAGTAATGTAAAAGATTGTATGTGTGTCGGAGATACAAAAAAAAATGTTTCTTTCTTTCTACCAACTTTTTACCTCAGCCCCTCTATCGCCCTCTGATTACCTCGACAGTTACCAATGTTAAGAAAATGCGTATTCCTTTCTCGTTTGCACTCACTCAGTATCGCACATGCTTACCTCCTCTTTTCAATTTTTCCATTTGTATGAAATGACAGCTAAGTGTGCAAGGTGTGCCTTTTCCCTGTATAGGTATTTTTATTAATTGCCAGTTATTTTAAGTTTACCATGGAGTTTACAAAGCACCAGGTGACGTCACGCAGTCACTTGAAAAACCTTTCATTTTATAATCTCTGACATCGAAAATATTGTTGTTGAGACAAATTAAGTATATCGAAATGGTTTTCGATTCGGCCCTCCAAAAAAACTTGACATATAGAATCATTATTCTTATGATATTGGTTCTTACAGCCTTCCTGCGTTAAATAGGTATAATAACAAATAGTACCTTCACAATAATCATAACATAATTTAAATCACAGATATGCTTATAAAATAATATAGCTAAATGAGGTATTATTCCCTTAACCGCCCCCAATCTTCTTTAATCATGTCCGCACCCTTCTCAGCTATCATATAAACTGGGGCATTTGTGTGACTTGACACTATTTGTGGCATTACACTGGCGTCTATTACTCTAAGCTTCTCTATACCATGGACCCGTAACCTTGGATCTACCACCGTGGTTGAATCTCCCTCAACACCCATTTTACAGGTTCCACTTTGGTGGTAAATGGTGAATGTAAACATTTGTGCTTGACACGCGAAGTATGCATCGCTGCCGAAAGGCCCGTATTCCAAACACTCTCGTATCGGCATATCGTATAATTTCGTTCCTATCTTCTTCATGGAAGGTTGCCGCGCTATTTCAACTGCTACTTTGATTCCTTCAACGATTTTCTGCAAGTCTTCCTGGTCGTCGAAGTAATTGGGTATCAATGTAGGATGAGCTCTAGGATTTCTGCTCTGTAACATGACTCTTCCCTTAGATTTTGGGCGCATCAACATGGGGAAGACCATGAAAAGGTCATTTTTGCCTAATGGCCCGTATGTGTTTGCGTAGATTCTTTCATCGAATCCAAAGTTTAGTGGCAGAGCAGGATCTGCGTTGAGTCCTCCGCTAATGAACAGCAGTTCCATGTCTGGCCATCCAGTCGAGTTGAATTTGTCCTTTAAATCTAAGAACACGAGAGCTTCACAGCCTCCCGGTATGGATAAGGGACCTTTGTGAGTTCTCATCCATTTAAAAACTAACTCCAAGTGGTTTAGAATGTATTCTGTGCTTATGGTTGAGTTTTGTTGTTGAACCATGAACTGAACTCCGCCGGCTGCTATGTGATCCATTAAGTTGTATCCGACTTGCAAATTTTTTACAACTGGTATTTTCATAGCTTCCAAGTGCTTTTTAGGTCCGATACCAGACAACATTAATAGCTGAGGTGAATTGATTGCTCCCGCGGAAACGATGACCTCTTTCTTTGCTAATATTTTGTACTTTTTATTCATTTTCTCTAATTCGATACCGATCACTTTAGTTTTAGTGTCATCGAATAACAGCTTTGTGACCATACTGCCTTTGGTCAAGTGAAGATTATTTCTACCTTTAATAGGATGTAAATATGCTCTGCTGGCGCTGTGTCGGGCGCCGTTTTTCATCGAAAGTTGCAAGAATGATACTCCTGACGGATTAGGTCCGTTGTGGTCACCGTATTTGAAGCCTAGTTCTTGTGCTCCTTTTACCCATGCTTTGCCCTTCGTAGTTCGGAAAGGAGCATGCTCTATGTTCAAATGTCCATCATGCCCGTGGTACTCGGCGTTATCGAATTTCCGTATATTGTAGTTTTCGATCTTTTTGAAATATGGCAATACTTCGTCCCATCCCCACCCTTTGTTGCCCATCGCTTCCCAATTATCGTAATCAGGTTTTGTTCCTCTAGTGTAGATCATGTAGTTTAGAACACTGGAGCCACCGACGACTTTTCCACGAGGCCAGTTGCACTGTTGGTTCTCGAATCCCGCGCAGTATTTACTCGAAGGCTTCGTCTTGTATTTCCAGTTGGCGGAAGTAAACTGAAGGTAGTTGGCGACTATAGGGATGTCCATAATGAAGTTTTCGTTGACGCCAGCTTCTACTAAAAGGATTTTCCAGTCTCGTATTTCACTTAATCTGTTTGCGAGAACGCAGCCCGCAGTGCCGGCGCCGACCACGATGAAGTCGTACTCGGAGAGTAGATTGGCTTGATCGGTAGGTTCATTGTCGAGTTGATTTGTGCCTTCGTTCAGGAAGTTCATGAAGGAAGAGACAGGGTTCAGGAACTGTGTGTCTATGGGCAGCAGCTTTACTAGTAGCACGAATAGCGCCGTCGCCACAGTCGGCGCACGGTACTGACGCCTCATCTGCAATTACAAAAACAAAATTGATATAAGTAATTTGCTATAAGAAAAAAAAACTGTCATATCGGTTAGTGATTTCATAGGTTTACAGTGAATTTTTAATGAATCATGCGGAATTTCATTAAACAAGAAAAACAGTAGTTAACATTGAATTACGTTTATGAACTACTTGTAGCTTATTAGGGTTCTTTGTATTTCCATCAAGGAACTGTTTATTATGAGATCTTAGAATCCGACAGTCCTTTCTATTTTGTCATACATACCTATAGCATGAAAAGCATTACTCCTACAAGTATGAAGTTAGATCTTAATTTATCTATCTATATCTATACTATTATAAAACTGTAACAGGAAGTTTGTCTGTACATTGAAGATATTAACAAAAAAAAAGTTACGGTATGGTTTTTAGGTGTCTCTGATTCCATTTCACCAATTTTTGGATTTTTTGTCTGTCTGTTTGTTTGTGTGTTTGTTTGTTTGAACGAGTATCACGCAAAAACTACTGAACCGATTTTGATGAAACTTTTTTTGTTTGATAGCTTATGATCTGACTTAAAATCTGGTATATAATTTGTGCGGACAAAGTAATTAACTGTAATACCTAAACGATGATTCTTTTTTAGAGTAGGGGTATTGGTACAATGATATTTTTTTCAAATAAGTTAATGTTTTCATACAACAAAAGACATTCTCAATCTTAGTATGGGAAATAGGCTAACATAAAAATGTTAGCGTATAGTTATGGAACTCATGTCGATTTGTTTCTCATAATCTTTAGATTATAATGGTAATATTAGCTATGTACCTCATCTAAACGGAGTGTCGCGTAATCGCAGTTGGCGCACATCTTGTCTTGGTGAGATATGTTGGTTTTTTATTTTCATTTTCGTATTAACATCTAAGATGTTCCTATACACGCATTGCTTTACATGTGCCGTTTTAATAGGAAAAAAGACCCTCAGCAAAAAAAAGTCAAAACGGTGCATTTTTTATATTTATTTCATAATTCCGTTTGCATTTTAACCTAATCTTTCGTCCGATTACTAAATTAAATTAAATTATGTTTTTAGAGTGTAATACCATCAATAAACGTAACCGTTTGTGGGCCTACAATAAATTGACTCATTTTATCAGTCGTACTGTTCGATATCCAACAAAATTGCTAAAAATGTGTCCCTCCCTTGTAATT
Organism: Agonopterix arenella; assembly: GCA_927399405.1. NCBI lineage: Eukaryota > Metazoa > Arthropoda > Insecta > Lepidoptera > Depressariidae > Agonopterix > Agonopterix arenella. The sequence goes on from OV656710.1 coordinate 10,267,340, forward strand.
TCTCAACTGTTCGACTTAAAAATATGTAATCAATCACGCACTAGTGGGCCTCAGTGGGAATTCGCAAAGAAATTTTGATTGAGTATCATGCAATGAAAACTTGACTTTGGTTTGAAGATGGCTGCGGAACCCTACACTACACTTGGTCCAACTCACACTTGGTTATTTATTGTTTAACTATCAACTGTACCAAGGGCATTTATTATGTTCATTAACTTGGCTTCGCCCGATCTAGATACAAAGTGCAATTCCATGAGGAAAATCATTGAGAACCAAGAATCAAATTATTCATAGTGATCGCGTGATAGCATTTCAATGAAGAGTTGGACCTTGCATTCGAATCAATCGTATTAAAGCGTTCGGGTACACAGGTTAATAACAGACATGAGGGAAAAACACTAAGAGAATGTAGGGAGAAACAATAGCTCGAATAAGCATTATATATTGCTTGCACTGGTTGCTCCAGGAGCTGAAGCCTTCATCATCTTATTTGATGTTTAAACATTCAGACATTTGCTGGACCAACGGTTTGTCAAGACCATGCTTATTTCTTTATAATAATGTGAAAGTACCTTAATTATACCCTTTAAGATTTATTATGTTTTTTCGGTTCCTCTAATATACTTAAGTACACATTATAAGTATGCTATTTTCTTTAGGGTGATCGAATAAGTTAGGTTTATTCTGATTTAAATAATGCTGTTTTAATTTATTTTTAAAATGTTACCTATTCATTGATTATTTTAAATCTAGCGGTATTGTATTTAATAATTTAGTTATTATGAGCTATTGTACATTGACGTCTTCCATAGTATATATCTGTTCTTTCTTGTGAACGCCGACTTATTGAAATAATGTCACTAGAGCTACCAGGCCGCCAGAAATATCATACCAATATTATTAAGTGAATGACTGTAGGAAGATTCACACAATGGGGAAAATTTCTTTTTCTCCTCCTTTTCTGCTAAGTTTAATAGTTTAGGCTGGGTGTTGATAAGTCCAGAACAATTTTTTTAGGATTGATTTTGCATTTCGACGGACGGTTAGACAAACTTATACAATATTTTTCATCGGTAAGTGTGTCCGAGACGTTAGGCATGTAAACGGCCTGTTTAAAATATACTCTGACTCACGTTTGTGACGCTCATAGCATAATTTATACTTGGTTACATTATCAAGTTCATGACGATCTACTTAGGTTTATAAAATGCAAAGTTAAAAAGTCTATAGTGGCTGCAGAGATTTATAATGGACCAGGATCCCAGGTTACCAGACCTACGTTATCCATGTAGCCGTAGATAAGCTTTGATGATAGCCAAAATCCTGTAGAAGACGGTAGGAGACAGCAAGAAGAAGTATCCGCTACTCTTCTTCGTGCAGTATCATTGATTAAGTCTCTTCTTTCGTGTCTCTTTACTTTATACATTCTTTAAAAACTGCTGCTGCTCACTCCAATTATACAGGGTGTAACCCCTAGTAATATACCTATTTAAAGGGGTGGTGCAGACTATAAAACGGAACAACTTTCACAATGGAGCCGCAATGTTTTTAATTTAATCAATGCTATGGAGCCAACTTCGAAACCGTGAAAAAAATCTGATGGTTCTTATAAAACTGCAGTACCTACTCGACTCAAATGTATGGGACAGCTGACGTTTTTTAATTTTTTTTCGACGATGTATCCATAGTGAAAGTTGTTCAGTTTGATAGTCTAAACTAAACCACCACTTAAAATAGTACTGGGGTGTTTTTTTACATCCTGTATAATGGGGGTGAGCACGGCTTCAAAGGTTTTAAAGAATCGCATGAGACCGAATCTTTAAAAAGTTAAACAGGTTTTGTAAAAATAAAATTATATTGAGTTATCTTTGAAGTGAAAGGATTTTTATAAAATCGGTCAAGTTCGTGTCTGGCTCGTTTTTAGAGTACTAACGGCGATTAGTATCTTATTAATTCACAATGAAGCTAATGGACAAAAGTAAAATAATGTTGCAAATTGTTGAATTCCAATTTTTTCTTATTTTGTGGTTATATTATTGAGGAGAATATGAAAATAAATATCTTACAGTACTGTAGTTTAACTTAAAGATTTTATCTTATAAGTAAATCAATCACAACATTTCTGGTAAAAGAACTTGTTAATAGGAACCCCTGTGGTATTGCCTGAATACTCAAGACGGTAATAAGTAATTCGAAACTATATTTTTACTCAAGTTTCCAATCTTGCACTTATTCATGAACCCTGTATATAGGGTCCTTCTTAATATGCTGACACTTTTTTAAGGGGATGATCGGACCATCAAACTGAACAACTTTCTCTATGGCACCAACATCGGAATCGCTAAAAAAATCAGCTATTCCATACAAAACTGCAAACCTACTCGAACCAAATGTTTGCGACAGAAGAATTTTTTTTTCGCGATTTTGATGATGGTCCCAAAGAAAAAGTTGTTAAGTTTGATGGTCTGATCATCCTCTTAAAAACTGTCAGCATAATATAAAGAAGGACCCTGTATTGTGTTATTGGACCGATTAACCTCAAATCGGTCTAGTCGTTCAAAAGTTACAGCTAACAGACGAAACAACGATTGTACTTGATGATGATGGACCATCAAACTGAACTAACTAATTTTGTCAATGGGACCAACAACGAAAACTGGGCATTTGATTCAAGGGTTCGCAGTTTTATATTGGAACACAATTATTTTCGCGATTTTGACATTGTTCTTGTGAAAAATGAAAGTTGTTCAGTTTTATGGTCTGATCATCCACTTAAAGAACCGTCAGCATATTAAGGACCATCTATCTATACATATAAATACTAGCCATACCAGCGGCCGGAGTATGGCGGCGTGATATAGCCTAATCATACTACGGTCGCTACTAGGTGTTTTAAACATCGATGATATATGAAATAAGCGTTTTAAATCACTAGAAAACTGCCTAAGGTAGGCTATAATTATAACAAGTCATTATACAGATAATAAATAAGTTAGCGTGACCCATCGCTGTATACGTTTTATACATGAATGGATTCTAGAACAGCTGTAATGGTAAATTACAATAATTGGACTTAATAATGACTGCTCTCAAACGGTGAAGGAAAACATCGTGAGGAAACCTGCATACGCTGAAGAAGAAATTCTGATGCGTATGTACATTTTACCAATCCTTATTGGGCACGCGTGTGGACTAAAGCCAAGACTGAGGGTAGGCCTGTGCACTGCAGTGGGACGTTCAGGAAGTTGATGATGATCTGTATTCCTGTATGAACCTGACTGCCTAATTCGACATCGATTACCTAATTCTTACTGTCTATTTTTTTAGTGTAGCGATCAAAGCAACCTATGAATGCCGAATTAGCTCGAAAGCCTTCATTCAAGAAGATGTAATGTTGCCGTTAGACAGATTTGGATGAGGTTCGGATTAGTGGAACACTGGATCCACGTGGCCCATGGCAGACTAGGCCAGTGATCGGGCGACATTTGCCGTATGTGAAGGGGTGAGAAGTAATTATGTATGTGACTTTTGAACCGTAATCGGCACCATTTGGTAACGAAAACTTAGTTTGAAAAAACAATAATCGCTAAGCTTCATTAAGGCTATAATTTCGTTTGTGACGTCATCATGGCCGTGCTATGGAAGAAATCAGAAACAAGGAGAGTATTGCAGTTGTCAGAGGATGTCAAGAGATTTAATTTATTCGTCATTTCGTATGGTAGTCAGACTGTTTCATCTATACTATTATAAAACTGTAACAGGAAGTTTGTCTGTACATTGAAAATATTAACAATAAAGAAGTTACGATATGGTTTTTAGGTGTCCCTGATTCCATTTCACCAATTTTTGGATTTTTTGTCTGTCTGTTTGTTTGTGTGTTTGTTTGTTTGAACGAGTATCACGCAAAAACTACTGAACCGATTTTGATGAAACTTTTTTTGTTTGATAGCTTATGATCTGACTTAAAATCTGGTATATAATTTGTGCGGACGAAGTCGCGGGTTAACGCTCGTTTTTACTAAAATGTTTCAAGAATATTTTGTGTTTTCTAATTGTATTTCAAAAAGTCGGTTCATTGTTTTTTTTTACATTTATATTAACTTTCTTTTTAAGTAATTTTAACCGTGTTACGTAACCTTCTAAAAATATTCCTAAAGAAACCCCATTTTTAGCAATTTTTCGACAGACAGAATAAAATAAATGATATGAAACATTAAAAAAAAAGACACTTTTGATTTTTAAGTAAAGACAGGTCTTTTATAATAAACGAGCGTTAACCCGCGACTTTATCCGCACAAATTATATAGGTACCAGATTTTAATTCAGATAATAAGATATTAAACAAAAAAAGTTTCATCAAAATCGGGTCAGTAGTTTTTGCGTGATGCTCGTTCAAACAAACAAACAGACAGACAAAAAATCCAAAAATTGGTGATATGGAATCAGGGATATCTAAAAACCATATCGTAACTTTTTTTTTGTTAATATCTTCAATGTATAGACAAACTTCCTGTTATAGTTTTATAATAATATAAATGTAAAACACGGGACATGCAATAGCATATCACTGAAAACAATGTTCCTAAAAGTTGAGATTTTTGAAAATATACCCTTAAAAAAGAATCTCCCGGAAAGCTTAGTAACTCATTAATCATTAAGCACCAAAAAATACTAATGCCTTCATTTTAATTATACTGAACAATATAATTGACTCTTGACAAAGAAAATTAGCATAGGAATTAAAAACAACATTCATTAAAAAATTGAGTTTTTTTTTATTAGACAAATATTTGCATCGCGCTTGATGTGTTTTATAGCCTCGGAAATGTGCAAAACTGTTCATACCGTAAGCATTTTAAGATCGAGATTGCTGCAATTAAATGCAAAATGACAACTGTGGGGTTGTAGCTGAAGTAATTTTTTTTTTCTATTTCTGGTTAGACGTTGGTTCTGAATAACCGAAAAAAATCCATTTTAAATTAGATTCCGATCAGAGCGTTATTTGACTGGTGCCCCCTATTATTTCCCTACTAACTTTGCCCAATGGATAAACCGCCACTGTTTAGAAAAGTGTTTGTTTAGTAAATACATTAGGAGTATTGGACTAATGAACGATTCAACCTTACACGGACTAACAACTCAAAAATATCAAATTACAAATCAGAGAACCCTTGATCTGTAAGACCTGCCAATTACGTATCTTCACAACAAGGTCATGGCCACGAAATAGCCTGACACATAACCTGACATTATGCTACACAGGTGCATTATTGTTAAACTGGCACTTTTTGCAAATTAATATGAATTTATACTCACATGCGCAGTTGGGCGGCGACATTTCTAATTGCCGGCATACTAAGGTTGCGCGTTCTATTATATCATACTATGGAAATTGCGTAAACATTTCCTAAAGATTCTATTGTTATCATTTAGATATTTATTTTTATATCGGAATGTGAAATCTAGTTGTGTAAATGTTATTGATGTAATATCTTTATTTATGATAATGTTTAATAAAATTGCTGAGACTATTTCGACGCTACGATTAGCATAGCATAGCATATGCTCACGACTATATTCCCCGAGGGGGTAGTCAGAGATATTCTAAAACCTCATAACATCCACGTTTCACTAGTAGTACCAAGAGCCCGATTGCGCTAAGTTAAACCATCGAAGTTATATTCTGATCCAATTTCAGTTCTAATCACATTGCAATCCAATTACTATTCAAGTGTGCTGAATTCCGCATCGCGCTAAACTCTATGTAACTGACAGCCAATAACGTCTGAGCGATTTGTCAAAAGTTATGGTTCGTACGTAGTCCAATAACAGTTCAATCACCGAATATTTACCGCGATTGCAGCCCAGAAACTGTCCACGAACTCACACTTGGCCGGTTTTTATTATTTGTTGTTAGACTGTAGAGTTTGCTCTATAATCACACCGAGTTTGACGTGTGTATGTATTACCGTTTTTACGGTAGAGCGAGAAGAAAAAACGTTGATAAAGACTCGTTTATTGTATGAGGTCTCCCCTTAATTTTTAACTTTATGACATCTTAACTATTATAAAACTGCAACAGAAGTATGTCTGTACATTGAAGATATTAACAAAAAAAGTTACGATATGGTTTTATAGATAGATAGATAGATAGCTTCCTAAAGAACTGGCCTAACGAAGCTCAAAACCGGGACGCATGGAGAGATCGGAGGGAGGCCTTTGCCCAACTATGGGACAGCGACGGCTGATATAATAATAATATAATTATATGGTTTTTAGGTGTCCCTCATTCCATATCACAGATTTTTGGAATTTTTGTTTGTTTGTTTGATCGAGCATCACGCAAAAACCACTGAACCATTTTGATGAAACTTTTTTCGTTTGATAGCTTATGATCTGACTTAAAATCTGGTATATAATTTGTGCGTACGAAGTCGTGGGTTAACTCTAGTTTTTATTATTTGTTAGCAAATGCGCCACAATACTAGTAACGCACATTCTGTGAAAATGTAATGTGTCTCGCTATTACAGTTCAAAAGTTACAGCCCATAATAAGTTAGGACAGAAAGACGGACGGACGGACACCGTAGGTTTAGTGATAGGGTTCCGTTTTCACTCTTTGGGTACGGAACTTTAAAAAAGATACCAACTGTAAATAAAAACGTAATAATAAAGAATATTTGATTGATTGATTGTTATAACTTGTTATAGTTGTAATACCTAGTACCTATCAATTGGTAGCAGGTGACAAGCCTATATCTATTTGAATATATAAATCGGTATATAATGTCCATTTAATTGATCATTCTTGGAGCTACCACATTTATTATCTCATAAAGGTACTCCAATTTCCCTAACACGAGTTCATCATTACTTTATCGAACTATTTAATGACTAATTGTATTTTAAATTAGTGCTGTCGAAAAAGTCACCAAGATTCCTGAAGTATTTAGTTAAGGTGTGTTTAGGTAAGGTGTACAACACCCTCCACAATCCTTCTGCTCCCAGTTACCTCCGCGAACGCTTCTCCTTCCTTCTGACAAACCCTGTAGATCCCATTATCCCACACTACTGACTTCTATTCCTATTCCTTTACTATCCATGCAGTCCGGCTCTGGAACTCTCTCCCATTTAATTATTTATTTGTTTATCATACTTTATATATCTGTATGTATGTATGGAAGTATATACCTGTATCTATACATGGTGTAAGTGACAGCCTTGCAAATACTGAAACGGTAAACTCAGACCATTAAACTAAACAACCTTTACTATGGAGTCTACCTCAGCAGACGCGAAAAAAAATCAGCTGTCCCATACAAAACTACGGTACCTACCCGACTCAAATGTATGGGACAACTGATTTTTTTTCGCGTCTCCTGAGGTAGGCTCCATAGTGAAAGTTGTTCAGTTTGATGTTCTGAGTTCACCGTTTCAGTATTTGCTAGGCTGTCACTTACACCCTGTATATAATATTTATTTTTTTAGTTAAATGTGCACACTATGCCTGCCTCACCTTATATGCTCTCTCTCTTTCACGGGTTTGCTGGAAGAAATCTCTTTAGAGATAAGCTCGCCCTTTGCAATTGTCTATTATGCTGTTTTCATTTATATTTCCGTGTGTACAATAAAGTGTTAAAATAAATAAAATAAAATAAGGTGCCTCCCCTCCATTTCTTACGGTTGGAGCAGGCAGTTTCGCCTTGAAATCTAGTGGACCTGGTCTCAGGGGTTCCAGGACGCCCAAATCCAGACAAAACGTTATGTTGCCTTACGTTGTTTTTTAATTTGAATTTAACAAAGAAGTTTTTGTTTTGTTTACCGCATATTTAGGTAGCCGCCAGTTGCGTAAAGTTCATACGTTCATTAAAGATAATCCTCCATTAAATCTCTTGCTAGCTTTTATTGTGTCAACAAAACAAAAAGTGACAGCATGAGATTTAATGGAGGATGATCTTTAATTAACGTACGTGCAACTGGCAGTAAGACAGGTATACACATATTTAGTTATAACAGAATATTTTGGTTTTTCTATAAAAACAATGCAAATTAATTTCTGGTCGCATCTTAGATATAGAACCATAACACCTTTAATTACAAAGGTAGCTTAACAAGATATCGTAACCTCCTATTTTATTTGACGTCGCCGTCGGTTAAATAACGTCAAACAGGTGATGTAACATTAGGTTCTAATTTGAATACATAATGTTTAATATTGCTATTTAGCAATTTTCAAAGTCTTAAAAAAAGAAACAAAGAGGTCATGACTTTTTACTACAAAAACTAAGACTTCTGGTTTAGATTGGCGTTTTTAGGGTTCCGTAGAACAACGAACTACGCTTTCTTTAATTGATACCACACACGATATTGTCAAAAAAAATGTATCTCTTTCTCCTCCCTAAAACTGCCCCTCAATACAGGGTGTTAGGGTAAACAGTTGCATTACTTTATAAGGGATGATTGTACCCATGATACTGAACAACTTTCCCCAAGAAACCTATAGGAAAATCGTAAAAAAATTTTGCGACTTCCCATACTAAATGCAATCAGCTGATCGCACGATTCGCACGTTTGTATTAAAAGTCGAATTATTTTTTTGAGAATTTCTTATAGGTTTCTCAGGGAAAGTTCTGCATCGTGGGTACAATCACCCCTTAAAGTAATGCAACTGTTTACCCTAACACCCTGTATAAACATGTTTTTTTGCCTTAATTTATGTCATGAGACCATTAATTGCTATAACTGTACAAAGTTTCAACTTCCTGTGTCTTACGGTCTCCGAGTAAAAATGCATGTGACAGACGGACGAACGGACAGACATCGAAGTGATTCCTATAGATTAATATGTATATTGGATATAGATAGGTAGCTCGCCTTGAATTTTAGGACGTCCTAATTGCGTTGCCGCTTATTAGCACTAGGGGGCGCCACATTATGAAATAAATTGAAAAAGACGATCGGCCGACACGAGGATCGAACCTTAGCTACCCGGATCGTAAGCCGGTTGTCTAGACCGCTAGACCAACAAGACAGTGATTGATATGGGCGAAATCTCTCACTACTACAGCGCAGCGCGTGAGGACGGTACTCGGATATGAACCCTAGTTCAACACATAGTGCTCCGAAACATAACCGATAGATGGCGGAAGCTGTCTATGGAAAATCAGCGTTCCACTTAGTTTGTAGTAAGATAACATAACATGGTGATTCCATAAGTGTTTCGTTTTGCCAATTTTAATACGGAACACTAAAAATGTAACGCCATCATGTATGTGACTTTGAATTTTTTTTTTAATTCATTGACGTCGCGTCGCTTGACCTTAACCCTTGCGATGAATCGAACGGCATGTTGTCCTTTCGAAAAATAAGCAGTTTTATAGGTACTACTACGTAACGCCTATTAAATATTTTAAAATGTTTCATATTTTTTTACTTTTGCTTTTATGAATCGTACTTGGCACACTTAAAAATAATTTTGAATAGGATCTTTCAATCTCTTATCAAATTATGTATCTGGTTTTTTCGTGTTATATTTTTTTTCGTTTCGTCTTTGTTACTCGGGATTTTAGAACTATTTTTACACGCTTTGATAATTATAATTATATACTTATATCTTCTTCTTCTTCGAGTTCCTCTCCATTACTGGAGGTTGGCAGTCAGCTCTGCATATCCCTGTCTATCTCTCGCCAAACGAAACAGCTCTTCGACGCTGGCGATGTCTGTCCACTCTTTTAGGTTCGCGAGCCATGACATTCGTGGTCTACCGACGCTTCTTTGACCTCTACTTTGCCCATTATTATAGTCTGGAACAGTTGGTATCGCTCATTCCTCAAAATATTACCAAGGTGACTTTCCTCCTTTTAATGGTTTGCAACAGCTCCCGGGACTTCCTGACGCGTCGTAGAACTTCCGCATTGGTGACTCGTTGAACCCAACTAATTCGCAGCATTCTTCGGTAGAACCACATTTCTATAGCCTCTAGTTTCTGGCGAGTAGCTTCCTTAATGGTCCATGCCTCGCAACCGTATAGAACTATTGGCCATATGAAACATTGGAGCATTCTTACTCGGAGTCGTATATCCAGTTTTCGATTAGTACCTTTTTCATTTTTGTAAACGACGCGCCGGCTATTTCTATCCGGGATTTAATAATACTTATATCTAAACTATTATAATTATAAACTTGTGACGGAAGTGTGTGTGAAGATATTAACAAGAAAAAGAGTACTACAGGAGAACTAAATATTAAGAATCGGTAGGTATCGCCACGAACTGTCAAAAACCGTTCATACCGATATAATCGGATATTAGCCCATATAACGAGATAGTATCTAAATATTAAATTTGAAACTGTTGCTGACGGGATTTTTTTTAAATTTTGGTACATTTCGTAGCTCAAATTGGCTCTTAAATACTATACCGAAAAATATATCAATTATTAATTAGTCCCGGCACAAACCGTAAAATGACTGGGCTTTATTTACTAAGACCCCATCAGATAAGAGCGACATTAATTCATATAACCCTTAAGGTTCGTTTAACGGTGCACGTTGAATAAAAATGAGATAACTAAATAAAAATAAGGATGTAAGCATGTCTTTGACCTTGCCTTTGAAGGAGTTCAATGTCTGCAGAATCTTCGTTGTGTTGCATAACTTTATTGTATCGGTATCTACAGCATAATTTTAACATAAAGATTTAGTTTGAGTTAAGAATAGATAGGTATTCTATTGTTATAAATAATTTTTTAATATTTAATATAATTCGGTATCACTGATTATCATACTACATTATACAGGGAAAATAGAAAAAAAAATAATGAAAAAAAAATGATAAAATTAAAATTAAAAAAATATAAATAATAATAATAATAAAATAATTGATTGATTCCATTGATCCTTTTAAACTAAAAGTCTACGCATCAAACTGAACAATATTTACCATGGGAGAAAACCGGTCGTAGCAAAAAAGTCAGCTGTTCCATCATCGTCATCGTTATCATCAGCCTATCATCGTCCACTGCTGAACATAGGCCTCTCCCAAGGCGCGCCACAAAACTCTGTTCTCGGCCTTCCTCATCCAGTCGCTCCCCGAAACTTTTTTTCCCACACTACGTCTACCAGTTCGCGGTCTCCACTCCCGAACCACATATGACCAGCCCATTGCCACTTTAGCTTGCTAATTTTCTGAGCTATGTCAATCACTTTAGTTCTCTGACGTATCACTTCATTTCTGATGTGATCTCTCAGTGAAACACCGAGCATAGCTCTCTCCGTAGCGTAGCTCGCTCGTCAGGGTCCATGTTTCCGCACCATAGCAGCTGTTCCATACTAAAATGCAATTTTTTTTTCTACGATTGATTTGCTCCCATATTAGCCTTGATGGGTTGGCTCTTAGTTTAAAAGGATGCCAATTATATCAATTTCACCCTCTATACAGAAGCTCATGACCCCATGAACAGACATGGGGTGGTCTATTTTATGTCGGCAACTTGTCGTTCAACTTGCTATAATTAATCCAAACACTCATTCAGATTTTGTTGGAATTTTTGGGTGTGTAATAAACTAGACTTGGGTTTTTTCTCACATTAGGTACATACATTAAGGATTAAGAATTCGTATACTCGATACAAAAAAGTTGTACCTACCTAGTCAACTTGTTTTTTATCTGCCGTGCCGCATAGGTATGATAAATTATTATAAAATATGTATAAATAATAAAATAATATAATAAAAAATAGCAAATTATCTTACAGGGCTACGCTAATAATATATTCCGTGGCTAGGTTTGGCAGGGACTTCAGTTTGCAATGCGCTACGATTGTCACACTGTTATTTCTTCTTATGGCATCATCATCATCATCATCAAAATCAGCCTTTACAGGGTACACTTAAATGCGTTACTTAACACGTTCCGGGACAGTGACCGCCTATAGCCGTGATAACAATAAAAGTTCTATTGTGTCTCCTTCACTGTCCCGGAACGTGTTAAAGGTGCTTCAGATCATCAAACTGGACAACTTTTACTACGGACCAAAGTTCTAATCGCGAAAAAAAATCAGCTATAATAGAAAATGACATTAGCTACTCATCCAAAATGTATGAAACGGCTGAATTTTTTTCGTGATTTCAATGTTGGTCCTATAGTAAAAGTTGTTCACTTTGATGGTCTAACTCTCTAACTAAAGCATCCCCTTAATGTATGTAACGCTCTTGAGTTTACACCCTGTATAAGTCCCACTGCAGGGCACAGGCCTACCCCCAGGGCAACGCGGATTGGTAGACTTCACATACGAATCATAATTTCTTATTCAGCATAATTATGCCGTTTTTCTTCACCATGTTTTACTTCACCGTTCACCGAGAGCAGTCGGTATTAGTCACAGATCTCAAAAACTAAAGGGAGATGTGAAAAGGGGGCGGGGGCAGTTTTGCAGCGATATGCGCAAAAACGGAACACATTGCTCGCGACAGTAATGATTCAATATATTATGAGGCTGAAAGACAGTCGAGATATTTTGTGTAAATCGTTTACAAAGCTTGCGTTGTACTAAAGATTATTCGATCGTTGAGTTCTGATACCGCAATGGATAATGAGCACATTCAAGCTAACAAAATACTTTCTATCGCGTGGTACAGGTGGGGATGCGACACTAGGTTTCGTACTCAGCGCGTTTGTTGGCATCTCTCTAGATCTCAATGGTATTAGTGTTACGTGCATAAGTTAGAAAAACTCATTGGTACATGGCATATAAATTATGGTACTTTTTTAAAGAAGATCGGCAAATTTGGTCCCAGCCATTTTTTACGAAAACTAAAAGCTCTTCAAGACGGCGGCTGCGGTCAAAAAAATTATAAACTGAAAAAATTAAAGCATTTTTTTAAAAAACTTCCATATCTCCAGAAGTCCGGACTCAAAAGTAGAAATTACTAGTAAAATAGACAAATCATTCATCAGACAGCTATTTTCATCGAATATTACAGTAGTACCAGGTTTATAAGTCTTACCGATGTACCTGCGCAGTTGACAAATTTTAATACAACGCGAAATTATATTGACCAATCAGGATGTGCCACCTTCAATTCGTTTACTCTATTGGCTTATTTGTTTTCGCGCCCTTTTCGCTGCTATCCGACTTTGCACCCTTTGATCACTAAATTACTTCTCGGTCCTACTCTGCGCAAACGAAGATTGACGAGCGGAATTATTTTCCTGGTTGTACTGTACCACTGAGGTATTTTTTTGTCGTTACATAATGTATTTGGCTTGGTTGAACTGACAGTTCGCGATTTCGTTTTCTTCCATTATCATAATAGTATCGTGAATTTGCATTAAAATAAACACAATGAATCCGTAGAAGATTGAGTGAACTATCTATTAGGAAAGATTATGAGTTTAATATACACTTGCTACAAAAGGTATCATAAGGAGAAATACCTTTCCCCCAACTTCTACAGGTTACAACCATTTTACTTTTTTGTTTGTTTTGTTTCACTCTACACGTTTTACTAAGTTTCATTCATGTATGGGACTCTAAGTCTGGGTCTCAAATTATAGCCCAGTCATTTTACGGTTTTAGCCGGGACTAATTAATAGTTGATCGTTTTTTTAATTATAGCCAATTTGAGCTTAGAAATGTACCAACATTAAGCATTTATGTCGTTCTAAAAAAACTGATAGTAAATATTTTTTGCAAGCTTTTAAGGCTTTACCATTTAAACATACTTCGAACAGGGTGTTAATATTTGTGTCTACTTACAAGGCTTTGAAAAATACGTTAGTATTTTCTATCAAATATATCATTTTTTTAAATTTCAATGTCATTTTTATTGCTCAAATATAATTTATATTGTTAAATCTAATTAAAACGAGTGCATTGGTATTAATAATATTAATTTAAAAGCCTTCTGGGACATACAATTTTGATTTCTATGTTGCGTAGCGAATTTTTTTCAATTTGTTTTCAGATAGTCTTTTCGTCACTAAATGGTGCCGGTTACAGTTTAAAAGTCCAATTCATAATTACTCCCCACCCCTCCTAACAAAACTCCGTAAAATGACAGGGCTATTAATTCTTTGGCCATTGTAAGTAGTTTTTTTTCGGATTGGCTCATTCGATGTCTCTTTTTCTTGATAATAGTTACATGTTTTAGTAATTTTAAATAAATAATAATTAATTTATGTTATAACGCTGACTCAGATTTAGTATTGACGGCTTGTAGCCTTTTGGTTAGTGAACCTGCCTGTCAAGCCGAGATTGGCGGGTTTGAATCACGCAAGAGGCAAAGATATTAATGCTTGTAATTATTATATGCTCGAATAATTATGTATTTCGTTGTCTGTAGTCTAGACTAGTTCCTCGATTGAGACTAGATAATCTGACATTGACCCAAAACATTTTTCAACATGTTACAGCCATGTTGTGCTATTTCGAATCAAATTAAAGATTGAAAAATTCCGCCCGAGACAAATTTTTCAAACTTTAATTTGAAAAATTGAAAAATTCCGCCCGAGACAAATTTTTCAATCTTTAATTTGATACTGAAACTTTATTAATTTATTTATTTTATTTATTTATTTAGGTTTACCAACAGTAGTTACATTAAAATTTTACAAATTACAATGTTAAAGGCATTGAGCAAAATGCACTACCAATTACAGGTAAACACAGCATGCATAATGTTCTTACAATATATTTTAATAATATTATTATAATGATAAACTGTGTGCACATGTACTCAAATATAATTTAAAAGCTGACAGAGATATGCAAAATAAACTACAGTAAACAACTAGCCAATGCAAAAATGTGTAGCTGTAACAAGAAAAATATGTAAAAAAAATATATAAATGTAATAAAAGAAAGGAAAACAAAACAAAGCAAAGAATTTACCAAAAATACATAATAGGAAATTGTTAGGTATCATTGCCAAAAAACGTTATAATTGATTGATAGATAGAATGGGCTGATTAAAAAAGGCTGTTTAAATTATCATCATCATCATATCAGCCATTAAACGTCCACTGCTGGACATAAGCCTCCCCAAAATGGGGGGGATTTGCCATAATCGCCACGCTTGGCAGGCGGGTTGACGATCGCAGTTGGATTGAATGTGTGTACTCAGAGGATGCTGCTGCCCATCATCCGGTACATCCCTTAGTCGCCTTTTACG
Organism: Agonopterix arenella; assembly: GCA_927399405.1. Lineage (NCBI taxonomy): Eukaryota > Metazoa > Arthropoda > Insecta > Lepidoptera > Depressariidae > Agonopterix > Agonopterix arenella. Next base: position 10,282,512 of record OV656710.1, read on the forward strand.
ACACCTACGGGAGGATATGGGATGGTGCTATTCTTAGCCTTACACCACACGGATAGTTTTAAATTATATTTATGTAAATTATTTATCAAAGTGAAGTATTATGTTTATTTATTATTTAAGTAGATATTAGATTCAATGTGGCAGAGGTCGATTGTTCGACTAAAAACAATCTCAAAACCGTTTTTATAAAAGTTTCAAATGGATCGTGGGAATAAGTATCCAATTAGACCTTCTTAACATAAATAACATACACATCATTGTTGAATTATAATTGTTCAGGAAACATTTTAATTTACTTTGCCTAGGTATACAGGGTGTAAGATAAAATAGAACAGTTACTTAAAGGGGTGCTTCAGATCATCAAACGGAACAACTACTCTATAAGACGGGACCAATATCGAAATCGCGAAGAAACAATCTTCTGTCCCATACATTTGGCTCGAGTAGGTTTGCAGTTTTGTATGGAATAGCAGATTTTTTTTCAGCGATTTCTATGTTGGTGCCATTGAGAAAGTTGTTCAGTTTGATGGTCCGATCATCCCCTTTAAAAGTGTCATCATATTAAAAAGGACCTTATATACAGGGTTCATGAATAAGTGCAAGGTTGAAAACTTGAGTAAAAATATAGTTTCGAATTACATACTTATTACCGTCTTGAGTATTCATATTCAGGCAATACCACAAGAGGTCCTATTAACAAGTTCTTTTATCAGAAATGTGATTGAAGATGGAGATCAGATTATTGTTGTTGTTGTGGTTGTCTGGAAGAAATCGCTTTTTAGCGATAAGACCGCCTGTTTTTGAGCCTTTTGTATTTCCTGATTGATTGCTCTCTGTATACTCTGTTTTTTTTTTGGTGTCAAATAAAGTATAATTGATTGATTGATTGATGATGATGATGATGATGACTTTATCAGCAAGTTCATGTCTTGATTAAGATCTTTAGTTATGTATGGTTTCTGAATTTGGAATTATGTTTTAAAACATTACTATAATTATTAGATTATTTTGTATTAATTACCTCCTAATTACCTACCTATGGGTAAGTAAGGATGATATTTCTGCGCGTATTTCTTTGGCATTATTCTTTCAATTTTATGTTATGAAAATTTACTTTTCTACAATTTCTCAAACTGTTTCTTCTATTCTATTTATGATGGTTATGATGATTTTGCCAATGTCTAGTTTTTGTAGCAAGAGTGTTTGACGTTGTACGGTAGTTTATGTAATTTTGGTGACTTCAAGGATTGTTTTTCGAAAAGAAAAAGCCACCAGCCGCCAGCCAGCTATCTTGAGCCACCACTGTAGTTTCGAATCAGTTTCGTTGTAGCCCGGGACCGGCAACCAACAATCGACGAGAGACGCGACTACCCTATAGCTGACATACAACGCGACTCAAACTGTTTATTATTAATAATTTAAAATCAATACTCACAATTTTGTTTTAAATCCAATCAAATTAAAAATCACAGCACCACAGTCCATATAACACAACACGTCTAAATAAGAAACTTTAAATGTCATTTGAATACTACGATTTTTAAAATATTTTTATTCGAGTTTAATTCATAGCGTAGCGTAGTATAAAGCTTGCGCGCATGCGTAGGATCGACCTTAAGACTGTTGCCTCACAGGATCAAACGTTCAGTTTTATTTACACGTGGAAATTCGAAGCGTGCGCACGAGCAGGCGGTTCTCTTCGTGACCTTTTCTTTGACGTGACGTCTATCAGTTTTTTTTTTATTTTCTTAATGATGTAGCAGTGTCGATAATCTACCTTTAATAGTTGGGATTCTCCAACGTTTTTCTATTATTTTTTGTATTTAAAATTTGAGCATCTCAATGCTATCTTATAATTGTGTTGTGAAATGTCATAACCATACATTTTGGGGTCACTTAGGTCCACCACACACAGACGGAATTGCGATCCGGAATCCTGATTCAGGATTCAGTGTTGTCATCTATGGTTACAAAAAATACTAGACTGCTGTTGAAAAAATACCTAAAATAAAAATGTATGAAAGGCCAAATGAATGACAATAATTGCATTTTTAGGTATTTTTTAAAACAAAAAAACAATTTCTGTACATGATAATTACTATCATGTGATGAGGTCATGACATTACGAATGTTACGATGATGGTTTGTAAATTGTATTCCAATATTAATGCAACTATATCAAAAGATTATCGATAGTTTTAACATTAGACATAATCTGCATATAAAATGGCATGAACCATTATCACACAAGCGGTTTTTGAGCATAGGTGATTTCGCAACTATGCCGCAACGACGTCGCAACTGCACCGTCACGATACGGTATCGTTCCATCAACGCCTACGCTCAAAAATCACTTTAAAATATGCCACCTAAGACATCAAAAATCACTAGATCTAGTGAAAAAGTCTCTGAAAGCGGCAGCACTCCGTACGGAATCTAATTCCGAATCAGGTTTATTCCGGATTTATGTGGCGGACCTTAAACTTTTTATCTGATTATCGTAACCATGAGCCTTAAATAGAAATGAATAAAAGGAATACCCAGGTATATTGCACCGATCGCAAATATCGCGTTAAAGGAAAGAGGAAGATAAAGTTATGTTTTATTAATAAGAACATGTTGTTTGTTTCAGGTAATTTTCACAATCTGTCAACCAGAAAACACTTTCCGTTCAGTTAAGGTAGGTAGTTCTTCGGGCGTTTAAACGCCGTCCGTCATTAACCTCGCTAATATTTTCATGACGTTTAAACGAAAAGGAGAAGCGTAGCACTACAGAGACCTTTAGACAACTAGAAATTATTAGCGAGGGTAATCACGGCGTTTAAACACCCAAAGAACTACCCAGGTACGTTTTTTAGCACACAATTTAGTTTTTTCATCCTGCTCTATCCCGTGCCATCATAATTTGCCATTCTGCTTCGTGAGCATCCAGATCGCCGCCAGGCCTCCGTCACTCGGCCCTAGGTACCGAGATAAGCACCTACACTTTATGCGCTTGCTTGATTTCTGCCACTCGCGCCAGACGATAACGTCGCATACATCGCGCGCTGTACGAAGTAATAACAACGTTGTGGCATGCTTCACTAGGTATATTTTTGCGCGTACCGTTTTTACGCGCGCGCGAATTTATAATTTTCAAAGGAAGTGATGTATCTGCTACGAAATAACTAGTTATCTGTGTTGCCATCTTTTATTTTGGTTCCATCATCTATCGGGTTGCCATTAGGACACCCATATAGGGTCTTTACAACATGTATACAAGAGGAAAATCGGATACATTGAATATATTTAAAAAAAAGTTACGTTATGGTTTTCATGTGTCCCTGATTCCAAACCACAAATTTTTTGTAGTCTGTTTGTTTATTTGTTTGTTCGAGCATCACGCGAAAACTACTGAACCGATTTCGATTAAACTTTTTTGTTTGAAAGCTTATGATTTGACTTAAAATCTGGCATATAATTTGTGCGGAAGTCGCGGGTAAATCTAGTATTTTATATTTTCGTGCCAAATACTGTACTATGCCGATCATAGACTCCATTTCTCAACTACTAGCTTTTTTATGGTTTAAAAGATACAGTTCCCATTGTCTTCATCACTCACCGATTTTCTGTCGTCCTGACTGTATGTACACTACAGGCTAATCTCAGAAACTATTCTAGGAATTATCATACGGTTTTCACAAATATAATTCACTAGTACGGTTTTCACTTTATTGAACTAAGGTGAAGAAAATGACAGTGTAGAATAAAGACAGTAACATCGAAATTTAAAAATTTAGGTCTATATTTTTTTTTTGCTACTGCGGGTTGTGATCTGTAAGACTTGGGTTTTTATATTAGTAAATTCGTACCCTACAACAATATCAAAACGTCAATCGATAATCTTTTTTGTAATTAAAAAGTCCTGTGGCTACAGTACTATTAACCTTGCTAAAATACTAGATCGCCATTGACTTTTAGAAAAAAAGCGCTTCCGCAACAGAATCAGTTATAAAATAAGGTTATAAAATAATCTACACCGCTATTTTTTAAATACTTGAATTTAAGGGAGTATTCACATAGATCGGGTCGAAATACGAGAATGTCGTCGTTTTTTTAGTTATGTCAATTTTCTTTAGGTGGTTTCAGACCATACAAAAGTTTGACGCACAATACGCGTAGGCGGAATTAATAAAAGTAATATTTTATATATGGAAAAATTTTTAAGAAAATCTAGTTGCCGCGTCACAAATAATATTTGCAATTTATAATATAATTACGGAGATATAAAGCTTTTTACATTTTGTATGAAAAATGTCAAAGCTTAATTTCGTAATTATTTTATAATTTACAAATGTTTATTTTCCCTTTAAGAAAAGTTACTTATATAAATACCGTCTACGCGTATTATGCGTCAAAGTTTTGAATAAAATTGACCCCTCTGCAACCACCTTAAGAACGAAAATATCAGTCAGTTCTTTGATTAAATTCAAACAAAACTGCCATCTCTCGGGCTTGCTGGACTTCTTTCTTTGACTACGGGTAACTAATGCGTTGTGCGTGACTAACGCTGTTGATCCTAGTTTAAGTTAGTGGTGGAAATGTGTGCTAAACTTTATGTTTGAAATATTATATTAGGTAATTATCCGAGACACCGTATAGCTATTGTGGACTACGATATGCGAAAAGATATCCAAATTAAAAATAAACGGCCAAGTGCGAGTCGGACCCGCGCACGAAGGGTTCCGTACCATTATCAAACAAGAAACGGCAAAAAAATCACGTTTGTTGTATGGGAACCCCCTTAAATATTTATTTTATTTTAATTTGTTACTAATAGAAAGACTGTCTAAAGTTGCCATACAAAGCTATAAGACCCATCAAAATTTACTTTTTATCTGGTCTTATAGCTTTGTGCCACAACTTTGAACAGTCTTACTATTACGTATCGGTATTGAACTAAGGTGAAGAACATGACAGTGTAGAATAAAGACAGTAACATCGAAATTTAAAAATTTAAGTCTATATTTTTTTTTGCTACTGCGGGTTGTGATCTGTAAGACTTGGGTTTTTATATTAGTAAATTCGTACCCTACAACAATATCAAAACGTCAATCGATAATCTTTTTTGTAATTAAAAAGTCCTGTGGCTACAGTACTATTAACCTTGCTAAAATACTAGATCGCCATTGACTTTTAGAAAAAAAGCGCTTCCGCAACAGAATCAGTTATAAAATAAGGTTATAAAATAATCTACACCGCTATTTTTTAAATACTTGAATTTAAGGGAGTATTCACATAGATCGGGTCGAAATACGAGAATGTCGTCGTTTTTTTAGTTATGTCAATTTTCTTAAGGTGGTTTCAGACCATACAAAAGTTTGACGCACAATACACGTAGACGGAATTAATAAAAGTAATATTTTATATATGGAAAAATTGTTGAGAAAATCTAGTTGCCGCGTCACAAATAATATTTGCAATTTATAATATAATTACGGAGATATAAAGCTTTTTACATTTTGTATGAAAAATGTCAAAGCTTAATTTCGTAATTATTTTATAATTTGCAAATGTTACTTTTCCCTTTAAGCAAAGTTACTTATATTAATACCGTTTACGCGTATTATGCGTCAAAGTTTTGTATAAAATTGACCCCTCTGCAACCACCTTAAGAACGAAAATATCAGTCAGTCAGTTCTTTGATTAATTCAAACAAAACTGCCATCTCTCGGGCTTGCTGGACTTCTTTCTCTGACTATGAGTAACTACTGCGTTGTGAGTGACTAACGCTGTTGATCCTGGTTTAACACGTTCCGGGACAGTGACCGGCTATAGCCGTGATAACAATAAAAGGTCTATTGTGTCTCGTTCACTGCCCCGGAACGTGTTAAGTTAGTGGTGGAAATGTGTGCTAAACTTTATGTTTGAAATATTATATTAGGTAATTATCCGAGACACCGTATAGCTATTGTGGACTACGATATGCGAAAAGATATCCAAATTAAAAATAAACGGCCACGTGCGAGTCGGACCCGCGCACGAAGGGTTCCGTACCATTATCAAACAAGAAACGGCAAAAAAATCACGTTTGTTGTATGGGAACCCCCTTATATATTTATTTTATTTTAATTTAATTATTAATTTTTAAAGTGAATATACAACTAAATATTCTGTGAATATTTCAAGCGTCTACCTGTTGCCGTTATTAATATCGAGTAAAAAACGGCAGAAAATCACGTTTGTTATATGTTTTTAGTATTCGTTGTTATAGCGGCAACAGAAATACATCATCTGTGAAAACGTCAACTGTCTAGCTAACACGGTTCATGAGATACAGCCTGGTGACAGACAGACGAATGTACGAGTGAATAGGCTTCTTCTGGTTAAGCTCGCTACATCTTCGACCCCATCTTCGTCCTGAGGACTGGATTGAGGTCAAGAGCAAACCCATCCTTCATAAAAAAAACACGGACGGTGGAGTCTTAGTGATAGGGTCCTGTTTTTACCCTTTGGGTACGGAACCCTAAAAACAGCAGAAAAATTCGGTATTCGGCAGTCAGTGTCAGTACCTAATTACCCGAGTGAGCTACTGGGCTGCTATTTTATTATACCCAAGTCCTAGGTACCTAATACGTCCGGTCATCTCTTGAGAGATGGTGTACTAATAACATAGTCATACGTATATTTTATTTCCTTTTAATTGACGGAAATCCTAATGTAATAATAATGACGAAGCATATGGCCATCCATCCGTCCGAAAACCGCGCACGCAACAAACAAAAGAATATTACGAGTCGGGCTACTCGCGCACCGAGGCCCAGGGTTCCGTACCACACCACCACAACATATCAACGTAAAAAAATTTTTTTTTTACTTCTGGACCTTTGTCACGAGACCGACTCATACTTGGCCATCCCATCCTTTTAAACTAAGAGTCTACCCATCAAACTGAACAACTTTTACTATGGGAGCAAACCGATCGGAGCAAAAAAAAATCAGGTGTTCCGTACTAAACAGCACCCGCCGCCTCTGCCTACTCGACTCAAATGTATGCAACAGCAGATTTTTTTCCGATTGGTTTGCTCCCATAGGTAGTGAAAGTTGTTCAGTTTGATGGGTAGACTCTTAGTTTAAAAGGATGCTAATGATATCAATTTCACCCTGTATAATCACACCAAGTTTGACGCTTGCATGTATTACCGTTTTTACCATAGAGCGAAAAGAAAAAACGTTGATAAAAACTAGTTCGGTAGGTACCCTTAATTTTTAACTTTTTGACATGTTTATTATTTGTTAGAAAATCCGCCGTAATAACGCACATTCTGTTTAACTATATAACTTTTACTTAGATAGGTATGACAGACGAACGGACGGACGGCCGGACAACGTAGGCTTAGTTATAGGGCCCTGTTTTCACCCTTTGGGCAAGGAACCCTAAAAACATACATACAATACATATCTTATTATAAGGGCCGGCAAGCCAGTAACACTTCGATCCGATGGGATCTTTTGTGTTGTCGATTTTTGAAGGGTGCAAATAAATTATGTGGGGTCAACTACATAATTTTTTTGCACCCTTCAGAAATCGTGGTAAATTAGGGGAGGCATTACCGTTCAGGGGAAGAAACCTGTAATCTCCCGGTTTTGGATAACCATCTCCCAGGAGGAACAATCATTTAGCCGCCAAGACATCGCGGTCAAACAGGATATGTTCATTGGTTTCCTCCTCCTCTCCGCACGTTCGGCAGGATCCAGGGTGAGCTTCAGTATCGTGCCTGTGGCGTAGTGCCCGGTTAGGGCTACGATTTTGACATTCTTCTCTCGTCTCATCCACTTTCCTTCCGCACTTGTCCGTTTCGGAGAAGACCATTTATTTGATCGTGGTTAGTTCTCTGGAATGCCCTCTTTCGATTGTTCTGCTCACATTGGATTGATAAATCTCTCAAAAAAGTCTAATCTCTTTTAATCTCTGTATATCTGTTTTAAAAATAGTTGAGCTAGAGGGAAGAAAGGTGGTCAGTAGGCATAACACCAATGCACCAATGCGTTGGTCAGACGACATTGTAAGGGTTGCGGTTCAGAGCTGGATCAAATTGGCACAGGACGGTGAGGAGTGGCGCAATAAAAAGAAGGCCTATGCCACCATATGCCCAGCGGTGGATTAATGTGGGCTGATTTGATTGATTGAATCATTCCTTGAACACGTATATATTTTTTCTACTTCATTCTCTTGAGGGTTTAGAAGTTCGATATATTCTAATTTCTTTGATTATGACTTATCAAAAGACATACAGGATGTTAGGGTAAACAGTTGAATTACTTTAAAGGGGGGTTGTACCCATGATACTTAACAACTTTCCATAAGAAACCTGTATGAAATTCCATTTTTTTTTTACTATTCATACAAACGTTCAATCAGCAGATTGCATTTAGTGTGGAAAGTCCAATTTTTTTTTCGGATTTCCTATATATGTTTCTAGGAAAAGTGGTTCAGTATCATGGGTACAAGAACCCCTTAAAGTAGTGCTACTGTTTACCCTAACATCCCGTATAACAGGACCGTAGCAGGTGGCGACAAATTGTTATTATCTCTACCTACGCCGATGGGACATAGTCATGATCATGAATATATATCTACATACGTAAAACATTACCTAAGCACAGAATAGATTATAGGTGTGGGTAGTGACGTCAAACAAAAACGACCCTAATTTCCACCGATGACAATAGGTTTTTTGCTAATGCGGTTTTTCAGAGAGATTAAAATATAAATAATTAATTTTACTGTATATATGGTGTTGTTTTGTAGCTTTTCCTTTGTTTAAACATATCTGATTCGAATTGATTCGATTCGCCTCGCTTCGTCTTTTAACCAACGCAACGTCGCTAAAGGGTTAGAGGCCCTTCGCAGGCTACACATTTTTTTCTTGCCTGTATAGTCTCCCATACTGTGCCGATACATTACGTAGGCCATTGAAAACGTGCTTGGTTCCAATGAAAACATGTGATGCCACAGCCGTCTCGCTCGTAGCATTGTTTGACGTGGACTATGCGCGCCCATAGCTGGCCCTGCACGCGGACTTTCTGTTTTCAATATATCGAGACCGTTTCGGTCCGAACTTCATTGTAATAGTGTTGACATTGGAACGAAAACGTTCACGCAATTGCGAAGTTCGAATCTCCGGGTAGATGCCCTGGTACAAAATCATGGACAATAATTTCAATACATTCTATTACGTATCCTTAATCTTGAAACTCCTATTAATTTTGCAAATATTTTCAATTTACAATCGCGCCAAGTTTACAATCTATCTATTCTATCTAATAAAAGAGTTCCGTGAAAGTTTCCGTGACACACAGCCTCAACCCCTGAAGATAGAAACATGAAATTTGTAATATATAAGGTCTAACAAAATTAGGTGAAACTATTTTAAGGGGATGATCAGACCATCAAACTGAACAACTTTCTCTGTGGGACCAATATTAAAATCGCGGAAAAAAAATTGCTGTATCATACATTTAGGTCGAGTAGGTTAGTATGGAACAAATGATTTTTTTTTCGCGATTTTGATATTGGTCCCAAGGTCCCATAGAGAAACAGTTTGATGGTCTGATCATCCCCTTAAAATAGTTTCACCTTATTTTGTTAGACCTTATATATTCTACAGTGGATATAGGATTAGATTTTTCTAAAATCGGCCCCTAAAGGGGTATATTGTATTCATAGAATATTTGATTCTTTACAATACAACGAATTATTAGATATCTGCCTAGAAACAGAAACAGCTCATTGCCAAAGCATTAAACATGGGATGGGAGGCAGTTTAGAATTTCTACAGCGTTCCTTGTTGCCATGGATGGATTAAGCTGCGTTCACATCCATATAATTTTCTCCTATCATTCACTGCATATCAAGCTTTGATAAAATACAGGGTGTCCCGTAAAGCGACGTCAACCTGGTGGATGCTGATAGGTTAGTTCATGCCTAACCAGAATATAATAAAATAAAAAAAAAATCTGTCAATCTGTCGACATTTTACTTTAGGAATAGGTTCTTAGTTTTCGAGGTAAGGACAGCTTTATGAAATTCGTGAAACTCTTTACCTTAGTCACTATTTTGAGTGGCACGGCTACAAATGTTCTATGCAGTATCTGTGTTAAAACTGTCAATATCTCGAAAACTAAGACACTTTTACCAAACTGAAATTTTGATATTCTGCTTACTCATGACCTAATGTCATGACCTATTAGCATCCGCCGGGTTGACGTCGGTTTACGGGACACCCTATATAAGGTCTAACAAAATTAGCTGAAACTATTTTAAGGGGATGATCAGACCATCAAACTGAACAACTTTATCTATGGGACCCATATCGAAATCGTGAAAAAAATCAGCTGTCCCATACATTTCAGTTGAGTTATGTTTCCAGTGTTGTATGGGACACCTGTTTTTTTTTTTTGCTTTTTCGATATTGGTCCCATAAAGAAAGTTGTTCAGTTTGATGGTCTGATTAACCCCTTAAAATAGTTTCAGCTGATTTTGTTAGACCTTATATATCATTCTGTCACGTAGCGTTGACATCTCTTCAATCGCTTCGGCCGATATATTCACTCCGAGCTCCGGTAAACGTAGTGAAGTAAATCTATGCTACGTACGCTACGATGCTACGGTTACGGGGAAATTATTTACCTGTAGACGCAATATGAAGCATAACATAAACAGGACTAATAATAATACTAAAAAATAAAAGATTTTTAGTGTTCTAAAATTGGCAAAACGGAACACTTATGGAATCAGCTCGGTGTCCGTCTGTCACAGGCATTTTTCTCAGAGACTGTAAGACATAGGAAGCTGAAACTCGGGACAGAAGAGATTGCTGGTCCAATATCATAAATGAAGTAAAAAAAAAAAACTTAATTTTTATATTGGGGGCAATTTGGGGAGGTAGAAACGGGTAAATAATTTTTTTTCCGTATCAATGAAAGCTTATGAAAATACGAGTCTAAAAATATTTTTAACAAAATTTTCAATTAAATCCGAGATATTGCTGTCCCCACCTCTAGGCTCTATTTAAAAAACATTAGCCGTATGAAATCTTAGACGGCGGGAAAATTATCAGGGTGGCACTAAGGGTGAGGCCCCATTAGAGCGTTGCGCTGCGTTGCGTCGTCGCAGCGTCGGTTTCCATATATTTTTTACGACATGACCCATTAGACCGTAGCGTCATCGCGCGCGACAATTCAACGGATCGACGGACGAGAGACGAAGCGAGAGGGAGGGTGATGCGCTGCATTGTCGGAGCTCCGCTGCGACGACGGACAGTGATCCACTGCTAGAGGAGGAAGCTAGACGAGCGTAACTGAGACGCAGCCAGTGATGCTGCGACGCTCTTGCGCTGCGACATCGTGCGTCGTCGCAACGCAGGTGTGGCATACAATGCGCTGTTCCGTTGCGACGACGCGACGCAACGCACCGCAACGCTCTAATGGGGCCTCGCTCTAACTTGGATAGTTTTTTTTTTCTATACCCAAAAAACTAACACCAGTGTAAAATGATCTTCAGTTACTAAGTCATTGTCAATTTATAGTGGTTGTCATCAATGACCCATGTTAAACAACTGGTAGTACGGAACACTAATTGTCCGAGTCCCGACTCGTACTCGGCCGGTTTTTTTTTAATTAATGGAATCTTGCTTGTGACCAGCACTGCATTTCTGACAATGTCAAGTAGTTTGTCGTTGTAGGGAGTATCTGTCCCAATCTCAAGATTTTTTTTAGCAAAAACACGGTTGAGTGGAGATGGTGGAGCCTCGTGGCAAACTCAAAGTTGATCTAGTATAAGAGATAAGTGTACTTTTTGCAACCATCAGCAGCAAGGCTGATTCAGTGTTTATGGGGTGTAGACCATCTTTGTGATGGGGATGGACTAGGTCTGCCTGCATAACTTCAGTCGGTTTAGGAGTTACTGATGTTTAAGCGTACTATAATCCGCGTTACGGCAAATTTTTTAACGTGACGCCAACCAATAACTTATCGACTTAGCGTTGTTGAATAACACCCTTTGTGAAGTATTAGTTAATATTCATTGCTGTCTAAATAAAAACTTGTTTTCGTATTCGCAAATGGTCCTGAGATACGTCATTATTCGACTTTTTGTTGTATAAACGTGACTTGCAAAGTTAGGATAATTATAGGTATTAATGAGAGGATACGATGACCTTCTTATTTTGGGTTTATTACCTAGTGTTCTGGAGTGCGATTTTTTAATCTCATTCGGTGAGTTCAGCAGTTGTAACTGTCAAATTTACTATTCAGATATGCATCTTTCTACTGCTGATTTGACTTTCAAACGCACTCCTGAAGTATGATTTTTGAAAGTCAAATCAGCAGTAGAAAGATGCGTACCTCCATACATTTTCAACAGCTGAGTTCAAAGTATGAGATTCAAAAATCGCACCCCTGTACCAAAATTGGGCAAAATTTTTCACTTGCGTAGAACCGTGAAATAAATGATTGGATACTACAAGTACTTAATAAAATACCCTAGTAATATTTAAAGGGGTGGTTTAGAGTCTAAACTAAATGAATTTCACAAAGAGGCAAAATTTGAAAACGCAAAGAAAAAACTACTGTTCCGTAGAAAATTTCAATAGGTAAGTAGTCAACTCAGCAGTTACTCGACCAAAATGCGGCAAAATATCCGTGTTGCGGTTTTACACCTGCTACCTTTGTCAGTCACGGTTTTTCCTGTATTTTTCTAAAGAAATAAACACGTTATATATTTTTAACCCGTTTCGTGTCGACCTCCCGCGCAAAAAAGTGCCCCAAATGTCTGGGAATATTAAGTCATTTGTTTTATTTTCGACTACCTTTAGAAAATAATTATTTGTGGAGGTTATGTTTGACCCTATGGTATAAAAAAAATATCAATGGAAAGCTCACAATATTTGCCACAGTGATATTATGTTATATGAGAGCTAAATTACGTACCTGATATTCAAATAGAATTATAAATTTTTTTTATTCAAATCAAATTTTGATTTCGAGTTTTTTCCGACATGACCTCGAACGAAATTTACAATCACATTAACTTTTTTCACTGTTTGCACTTCACAGATCACACTAACTACACGATAATATAATAAGCTCTTATTTTATCACTTTATAGTAACAATACTTTGTTTCTAAACACTAGAATTATGCCACAATAACTAAATAACAAAACAAAAACCGGCTGCCATTGCCGCACGTCGGCACTGCCCGCGAACCACATTTTTATTTTTTATTGCGTTTCATTTTTCCCAAACCACACTCCAAAAAATTAAGTGACATCCCAACAGTACACTAAGTCTATAAAAAATATAAAACGTGAAGTAGAACGAAACGCGCCTGCACAACCGCCCAACCAATGGCGGCACTATGCTTAATGGTCCGACGTAGGACCCACAGACTCTCTACGTATGAAGATGTTTGGGTCCGACGTCGGACCCACAGACATGGGACGGGTTAAATGTATAAAAAAGCAGATATTTTTTCTTGGTTTCAAAGTTTGTCCCATAGGAAAAGATGTTCAGTTTGATGGTCTGAATCACCCTTTGAGTATGTAACGCTTAATGCGTTACCCTGCACATCTATCAACTTTGCATACCTTGCAATAGCATACGTATAGCCACGCTGACTCATTTTGTCTATCACTACGCTCACTACATACGTGAAAAGTTTACGAGATGAATCTCGGGGTTTTCTTAATCCGTTCTGTCCCGCTGCTGGGCAAAGGTCTCCCCTGAATTTCTTCTACATCTCTCTATTCAGTGCTATATTCCTCCATTCATTGCAGTTGGCATGCAGCTCATCCCACCTCATTTTCCGGGGTCTGCCGATGGAAGATGGAATGGAGGATGATTACATACAAGGTCCTTCTTAATATAAACAAAGAAAAAAATAAAGAATAATGATAAAGAATTTTTAATTGGTTTTTTAAGGGGATGATCAGACCATCAAACTGAACAACTTCCTCTATGGTCCCAACATAACATTCGCAAAAAAAATATGCTGTTTCATACATAACTGCAAACCTACTCGACCCTTTATGGAACAGCGTATTATTTTTTCGCGATATCAATATTGGTCCCATAAAGAAAGTTGTTCAGTTTGATGGTCTGATCATCTCTTTAAGAAACCTATACTGACTTAAGATCTCCAGCACTTCTGAATCGGAGCTATTTTTTGTCATACGCCTTCTATCATTTCATTACTCTATGAATTGAGTAGTACTAATCAATTTATCAATGATTCATGTCGGGTAGCTGTAGATATTGTGGTACGACCATTGTACATATATATAATGCATAGTGCTACATGTAATACTTTGGTTAATGATAAGGTCGAAGATCACCTTTTTGACTTCTAAAACGACTTGTGACTTATGTATAAACTACTTTATGGTTCATTTTATTATCAGATCGCTTAATATTGTTAGATACGTTAATAAAATATGAATGACACATTGTTTGTGTTTTGAATAGATATGTGGAATTAAAATTAAAGAAACGAATATTTACCTATACCATTACCTTTACCTACCCATTATTCTATATAATTGTATTATACAGGGTGAAATTGATATCATTACACTAGCATCCTTTTAAACTAAGAGTCTACCCACTGAACTGAACAACTTTACTATGGCAGCAAACCAATCGGAGCAAAAAACATCAGCTGTTGCATATTTTATTTATTTATTTTATTTATTTTAACACTTTATTGTACACACGGAAATATAAATGAAAACAGCATAATAGATAATTACAAAGGGCGAGCTTATCTCTAAAGAGATTTCTTCCAGCAAACCCGTGAAAGAGAGAGAGCATATTAAGTGAGGCAGGCATAGTGTGCACATTTAACAAATAAAACAGTATTTAACACTAATAAATAGATATGATTATATATAGATACAGGTATATACATACATACATACATACATAAAAAAAAAATAAAAAAAATAACGCTCACAGGCACATACATTGTAATGATCCCAAGCAAGCACTATATATAGGCTGTTTATTATGGAAACCATACAACAACGGCACAAACATATAAACATCCATGACCGAACCGGGATTCGAACCCAGGACCCTGGTTTGGCAGTCCGGCGTGGTAACCATTACACCAACCGGGACGTCTAAATAACACATATATATATATATATATATATTTATAAAGAATGATAAACAAATAAATATACTAGTTTATTGAATGAAGAGAGAGATAGTGATCTTTGACTTGTTTTTTAAATGAAGCAATTGTTTCACAGTCTCTTATATTAAATACATACATTTGAGTCGCGAACTCGCGCGTCGACATTGCAGTTTAGTATGAAACAGCTGATTTTTTTTTGCTCCGATCCGTTTGCTGCCATAGTAAAAGTTGTTCAGTTTGATGGGTAGACTCTTAGTTTAAAAGGATGCTAATGATATCAATTTCACCCTGTATATATTCAAACTCGATTCTAGTACTTCTATTGGGACATAATATTAATCTGTGTGCCAATGTCGAAGATACTAATTAACTTATCCTTCAGAGATCGTAGTACTTTGCACACGAAGAAAGGAAAAGGTTGAAGCACGCTGAAAGTAGGACCAGTAACAAATGTTTTTATACGTTTTAGTTAAAATAATATTCTACAAATAATATTCTTGTGGCTGCGTCACTAAATAAAGTAATAAATCTTGCAATAAATATATTTGTTTAAAATAATTATGTTTATATTTAATTTTATGGCATGCAATTGATGCAACGTATACAGGGTGTTAGGGAAGACAGTTGCATTACTTTAATGATTGATTGTAGTCGTGATACTGAAGAACATTCACAAAGGAACATAAGGGAAATTCGCTAAAATAAAATATACTTTTCATACAAACGTTCGTTCAGCTGAATGCGTTTAGTATGGAAAGTCCAAAATTTTGTTTGCGAATCTCCTATAGGTTTCTTAGGGAAAGTTGGTCAGTATCATAGGTAACGGCCTGTATGCAATAAATAATTAACTCTAACTACTATTAATTAACAACAATAACTTCTTCAACTTTGACTTAAAATTTTTGCTGTGATGCTATGTTTTGTAGTCGTTCGACTGGGCTGTAATAGTATTAATTCAGTCATTACTCATCAAATCATCTATACGTCACAGGTACTCCCCAATCCTCCTTGATCATGTCAGCTGCTTTCTCGGCTACCATCATCGTCGGCGCATTAGTATGTGCCGCTGGAACATGAGGCATCACGCTCGCATCAACTACCCTCAACCCTCCTATACCATACACTCTCAATCTAGGATCAACGACAGCTTCTGGATCATGCCTTGGACCCATTTTGTTCGTGCAACAATGATGGTAAATAGTATTCGTTATGGTTCTCATGGCACAGTACCAGTAAGCATCAGAATTAAACCCGTAATGTGCGCAATTCGGTAGGGGAACATCGTGAAGCTTACTTCCGTATTTTTGGAAAGCTTTTGTCTTCGATAGCTCTATGACTTTCCTGATCCCATGTAATATCACATCCTGGTCGTGTCCTCCGTCAGAGAAATAGTTCGCGTGAATCAGAGGTTTCTGATAAGGGTTTTTGTTCCTCAGAGTAATCCGACCTTTTGATTCTGGAAGCAAAAGCATTGGGAACACCATCCAAGTGTCCTTGTCTTTAATTGAGCCATAAACGTGGTTGTAAACAAAGTCATCTATAGCGAATGCTTGTTTGTAAGAAGGTTGCGAGACTAGAGATCCTGCAACAAATAGAAGTTCCAAGTCTGGGTACCCGTCGTCATTGTGCGGGTCTTTTGTATCTATGAACGCAAGAGCTTCTGTTCCACTTGGAGCTGATAGTGGCCCTGTGTGGTAAGTGAAGTATTCTATTATATTTTCCAAAGTAGCAACACGTTCAGATCTAATGGAATCAGTTGTGTTTATCACAAATGTGAGCCCTCCCAAGGCCCAGTGATCTTGTAAATTATAACCAACAGGCAAGTCCACTATTGTAGTTATGTTCTTCTCTGTCAGATGCTGCCTGGGTCCTATACCGCTGATCATCAGTATCTGAGGAGAGTTGATCGCACCTGCTGATAAAAGTACTTCTCTCTTTGCATAGATTCTATATGTATGACCACCCTTTTCGAATTCGACCCCAAGCGCCCGTTTTTTCCAAGGGTCGATCAGTATTCGGGTGACCATTGTATTTTTGGTAACGTGTAAGTTTTTTCGGAGTTTGATTGGATGAAGAAATGCTCGACTGGCGCTCATTCGAGATCCATTATTCATGGTAAATTGTATGATAGAATATCCGATCTGCTTTTCGCCGTTGTAGTCGACTATTTTGCCACCGTTTTCGACGCCAGCTTGCAAAAATGCGTCAGAAAGTGGTGTACGCCAATTAGGATGTTGTATGTTCATTTCACCTTCAGTCGAGTGATATTTCTTGTTTCTATAGAGTTGTGGTATTTGCATATTTTCTGACTTCTTGAAGTACCGCAGTATAGACTTGTAGTCCCAACCTGTAAATAATAATTCCGGTTAAACGACTTATGATAATGAAACCATGACCTTTTGGCTGCTGCTTATATCTGTGGAAATGATGTTTTTCTTCTTTGTAATAAAAACATTGATTTGATTGGTATACGAGTATTTACGAGCAATCATTGAAATACGAGTATTTACGAGCAATCATTGAAATATGCACCTATTGATTGTTCGTAGAAGTGATTTGATATGCGTAGTTTATTACGAGATGATCTATCTATTCAAGTATGCCTTGTTTTATTTATGCACATAATCACGCTCCGTTTGTAAATGTCATTTAATTTCGTTCTGATAAAATTTGCCGGTTCCGTGCTGGGTGACGTTACTTTAAACGCGTTTAATCGATTGTTACCTTATTGAAGTTTACGTACATTTTTTTTTGTATTCCTTTCAAACTTAAATTCTCCGCTTAGTTGTCGATTCATCATACGATGATGAATCTTCATGGAGTTAAACTGCGTCTTCAGTTTCGAAGAACTACGCGATAATTTTGCCTTTTTTCCCACCATAATATTGTTGTACCCTGACACGATAACAAAGGCTATAAATTAAAGAAAAAAAAGGAAGTGATATCTAACTCATGTTCGAACTAAGATTTTTTTCGAAATCACTCCATTTCCAAGAAGAATAATTACATAGGATATCTATTTTGATTCTTATAAAAGTGTTCCGTGAAACCGTGACTGACTTCTTCTTTCTATCATGGAGGCAACAAGCCCTAGTGTCAGAGTTTTCCAAACCGCCTTACGGCCTCTGCGTGGTTTTTATGTAACGACTACTACCACCAGAGATAGTATAGTAGCCAGGACCTACTGCTTAACGTGTCATTAGAAGCACGGAATCTTTCTTATTCAGACTCTCAGGTGATTCAGCCTGCAATGTCCTAACCAACTGGGGAAAAACGGACAAAGTAACGTTTCAATAGGTGTCCCCCTTGCGAATCAAACCCACGACCTCCGTGTCAAGAGCCCAATGCTCTTAACCATTACACAGAGGTAGTTGGCACGGAGAAAGTAGCATGAGCTAATAGCACGACAATCACTCATGCCGTGGAAATATTAGCCAGTCAGCAATGGTCTAATAATCGTGAGCTTATGGTGGGGATAATGACAATAGATAAAAACTTACCAAACCGACACCGGTGCAGATGCTGTACCCACTGGCCGGAATTGCTCCACCAGACGTCTGCATGGCCGTTGCAAGCTCAATAGAGAGAGCCAAATTGAAAGTCGACACACGGCACCTGATGTACGAGTATCCTACAGTGCTACAAAGGCTCAAGAGCTGTAAGAACTTCCTGAAGTGTGTCGACCCAATTCAAGGTGAGGCTTCTCAAGCTAGACGCGGTCTCTGGCTGGAAAACACTACTCTCCCTGACCCATTTGTCCCTCTTATGGAGAGCCTCGCTCCAGGCCAAGAGCGGCCTTCGCCAATTTGGAGGAGTTTAAATAGACTCCGAACTGATGTCGGCCGTAGTAAAGACAACCTGTTCAAGTGGGGTTACATAAACGGGTCTGAACTCCAGTGTGAATGCGGTGTTTCCCCACAGACTATGGCCCACTTCATATCCTGCTCTTCCTGCCCTGACACCTGCATGCGAACGGAGCTTATGGACGCTGCCGGCAGTCCTATCCGTGTGGCAAAGTACTGGGCTGGAAAAATTTAGAATGACTTGCCATCGACTCGATAGAAGAAGAACTTACCAGGATTACCAGCAGCTGCCCACCTGTCGTAGTCCCTCCTGTTCCCTCTGGTATGCATCATGGAGTGAAGAACAGAAGATCCGCCGACGACGCGGCCTCTAGGCCAGGCGCACCGGCCACCGCGCATACCCTTGCAGCCAGCTTTCTGGAAAGACAAAAAATCTCTAAATACAGGATCCAACTTAATACGCTGAAGGTTTTGACCATGAAACTGAACTACTTTCTCTATGGGGCCAACGTCAAAATCGCGAAAAAAATATCAGCTGTTCCATACTTAACTGCAAACATACTCGACACAAATGTATGGGTTGTTTTTTTTAGCAATTTCGACGTTGGTGCAATACAGAAAGTTGTTCAGTTTGATGGTCTGATCATCACCTGTAAAAACATTCAGCATATTATAAACCAAACTTTCGTGACTTCGAAACTGTTTTGTACGTAATCAAACATTTGGTCATAAATAGCAAAAAGTATTGGAACATAAACAAAAGTGTGGTTATGTTTAACGAATCATTTTTTCAGTGTTCCTCATTGATTTAATAAACTATTTTACGTTAAAATACCTAACAGTGAACGGTGTGCCGCCAACTTTATTACTTTTAAAGAAGTTATTTTGATCATGTGAACCTTTTTCGTGCAATGAACCCATAACGGAATTGAAGGCACATTCTAAATTTAAATTCTAACACTCGATTATGGATATTTTCGGAACGATGCTTCCAAAAGAGCAACCGTAAAACTTTTCCATAGGAAATGCTCGAGTCATGACGTGGGATGCAAATTATATGTATACGTTTAAATGCACCGTATGTTTATAATACTCTGGTTTGGGATTCCCACATTCTGATGCGTTAATATACCTATAGTTTTTAATTCGCATTTAAATGGTACATAATCGATATTAAATTCCTAAGCTAGTGTGTTCATGTCAATGTCACATACACATGTGTGATATTTGATTAGGTATATAATTTTTTGGTTAATTTTCACTTTTTTGATATCTTGTATTAATTTTTTCTAACATCTGTTGCTAACAGCGAAGATTGTGGTAAGGAGCATGTTTTTAATGTAAAAATATGTTTTGTTTTGACGTTTATTTTTAATTATAAAAGTGCAAATTAAATTATGTTATGGAATTTATAGTTTGATTAATCATTAACATTTCTTAATTTTTATTCGTTGATATAGGTACTTAATAGTTAATTAGCACATTTACTTTAATGTGCTTTGTTGCTGAATGCTGGTAAAGTGGTGGCTCGTAAAGTGGCTCTTATTGCACCGCTTTTAGGTACATAATGCAGCTTATAGAACACGCGTGCGAAAATGATTACCGCACTAGAACGGTAATGTTACATTTTTTTCTATAGTTATTTTTAAATCTCAGCAAAGAGTATTTATGTAAAAAAAAAATCTGAATAATTTAATCTGTTTTTGTTAAAATATGGATAAATAAACGCTTCATTTCATCAAACAATTTATTTTAATTAACAAATCAATATTAATATTTGTGTTATAAATACATATATATTAAGATTATAATGTTTTTAATATTATGTTGTTTGCAACAAAATGTCGCTGGTTGAATGTCGGTTAACGTCTTTGCCTCTTCGTCCACCTGCGTGCGCATAGCTATCTCAACCAAAGGTAAGGAACGCAAAAAAGGAAGCCCAGCGCCGTTTTCCACAAATATTTATCTAAAATGGTTGTATTTTCCGAAATTTCATTACTTTTCCTCGCAAGTATGTTGAAAAACGTCGTATAAAACGCGTGAGCGTTGGTCATTACAGCCTTCGGCTAGTATGCGTCACTCGCATCTCATGCCGGTCGTGCTATAATCCCGCCTCGGCTGTTATGACAAACTTTGCTAACTTGTATCATAATGTACTATTTCTCTTTTTTTTTGACATTTTGGTGTAATACATTTTGGCTTATAGTTAGGTAAGTACACAAATAAAAATAAATGCTAAATATTAATCACGTATCTTTTTATAATGAAATTTTTAAAGACTTTTATTGTAAAAAACGGACAACAAAAGCACAACATGTATGACATGACATGAATGCGTAAACCGGTCGAACGGGGATTAAAATTTTTTTTTTAGATTCGAGATTAAGATTGAGTCTTGGCGAATAAATTGTTATATAAGGTCTAACAAAATTAGGTGAAACTATTTTAAGGGGATGATCAGACCATCAAACTGAACAAATTTCTCTATGGGACCGATATTGAAAACGCGAAAAAAATCTGTTGTTCCATACAAACCTACTCAACCTAAATGTATGAGACAGCAGATTTTTTTTTCGCGATTTCAATATTGGTCCCATAGAGAAAGTTGTTCAGTTTGATAGTCTGATCATCCCCTTAAAATAGTTTCACCTAATTTTGTTAGACCTTATATAAGACACCAATCAAACTAATAGAAACAATTTAGTGGATATGCCATGCTATAAAAATAAAGTTTTAATTATATTTTGAATAATTAACTTTTGTCAGAATTTCGTTACAATGTACAGTTTAAAAATTACAGCCGATCAAAGATTTCCATTCAATTCTTCAATTAATCCTAGCAAAGAAACTGTGATTTTTAACGGAAATACCACAGATAACAGTATCATCGTGTTTAAATAATGTCATTGACTCAAGGATCTAACTTCGTTTTTACGCAGCGCGCTCGGGCGCACTGGAAGGACTACCCTCTTAAGCATAATGAAAAGCTTACAATAGTTAAGAAAATTGTTATGGAGATGCCAGGGCCCTATTTAATAAACGTGACAATGACAATTTAGAGTACCTACATTGCTAAGAATGACCTCCAGTGTGAATGCGGTGTTTCCCCACAGTCTATGGCCCACCTCATATCCTGCCCTTCCTGCCCTGACACCTGCACGCGAACGGAGCTCATGGTCGCTGCTGGGCAGTAATATCCGGGTGGCGAAATACTGGGCTCGAAACATTCAGAATGATTTTCCATATATAGAATAAGATGCTGATAATGCTAGGAAACATGTTACCTACTGCAAGTTTAGCGTCATTAGTAACCAGCAATGTAATCTGAATTGTCATTGTTAATTGTCGCGTTTATTAAACAGGGCCCTGAAGTTGGCTCCAGGCTCCACAAAGGTATCACGGAAACAAAGAAAGCAAGAAAACTTCAAAGCATCCAATAAGTTTGTCGACCTTTCAATCTCTTCGTCTTCGCTGTACATAAAGAATATAATATACCTAAAGGTCACGGCAAAAACTTCCATCCGTATAAGGACCTCACACATTCTGGTTATTTTTCCCGTCTGAGATGAAGGCAATCAATTTTGACTTGTTTTCGATAAATTACCGTTAAGGGTTTGATAAGGCTGTTCTATTTATAGTCAGTCGACGCCTAGTACCCACTTCCACCTTCCTTCCAACTTCTTGTAGTTAATGAAATCAGAAATCGAATTGCAAATTTTTGGTAAATTACCTGAAAGAACAAAAATTTATAATGATTTTTTTCAACACACTTGTTCGAAAATTGGCTCTTATTGCACCGATTTTAAGTTCAAAATGCAGCTTATAAAACACACGTGCGTTTTACTTTACATTACCGCACTATATTAATGTGCTGTAACTAAATCAACCACAGGCGTACGGTGCAGGTACGCGAAAAAACAAATACGCGCGCAATTTTAATACACAATCGTTGAATCCTATTTGTGAAATTTTATTTATTTTATCCGCGCTGTGTTGAAAAACGTCGTATGTACCGCGTGAGCATTGGTCATTACTCATTACACTCTCGGCTCCATTACGACCTCGCCTGCGGCTCGTGCTGCAATCCAGCCTCGAGTCTAATGACTAACTCAGCTCACTTGTGTCTTAATTTACTAATTTCACCCAATTCATTTACTCTTAGTAATCAATAATCATGTAGCTGATGCTCCTGCTAAGTTCCTTTCTTTTTTCATAATTACCTCTTGATCATCATCATCAGCGTATTCAAGGTATAAAATTAAATGCATTACAAATCAAAGGGGGCGCTGCCTACTCGCCAAATTTATGGAACAGCTGATTTTTTTTCGCGATTTCTATTTTGGCTCCATGTTGGAAGATGACCAGTTTCATGGTCTGAAGCAACCCATTCAATAACTAACGCATTTAAGTTTCCACCCAGTATACGTCTCACTGCAGGGCACAGGCTTACTCTCAAGGGTGCATTGGCTATTGGGCATTACTCTTAGTATTAGTATTGTTATGCTTTACCAGTTTATAAACTACTAGCGTTAAATTATATACCAGTTTTTAAATCAGATCATTAGCTATCAAACAAAAAAAGTTTCATCAAAATTGGTTCAGTAGTTTTTGCGTGATGCTCGTTGAAACAAACAAACAGAGACAAAAAATCCAAAAATTGCTGATATGGAATCAGGGACACCTAAAAACCATATCGTAACTTTTTTTGTTAATCTTCAATGTACAGACACACTTCTGTTACAGTTTTATAATAGTACGAGCGTTAACCCGCGACTTCGTCCGCACAAATTACATACCAGATTTTAAGTCAGATCATAAGCTATCAAACAAAAAAAGTTTCATCAAAATCGGTTCAGTAGTTTTTGCGTGATACTCGTTCAAACAAACAAACAAACAAACAAACAAACACACAAACAAACAGACAGACAAAAAATCAAAAAATTTGTGAAATGGAATCAGGGACACCTAAAAACCATATCGTAACTTTTTTTTGTTAATATCTTCAATGTACAGACAAACTTCCTGTTACAGTTTTATAATAGTGTAGATAGATAGATAGAATAGACTAGCGGCGCCCGCGACTTCGTACGCGCAGACCACTGACTTTAAAGACATAATTTTTTTTACGTGTTCTCACTGCGTTTATTAATGACCGCAGAACCATATGAAAACTTTTAATTACTATGTATACATCGCACATCTAGTTCTATAAAGTTACAGCGAGGTAACGCCGCCAGCATCCTGGGCACTCTCCCTCTCGATAGGGACCTCGAATGCATTTTCTATCAATCTTACGACTGATAGAAAATGCATTCGACTGTGCGGTGGCCCCCTGTAAATCTGTATATCGTACTCACCTACTATTAAGATTGTAAATTTGTACATACTTACTTACTTTGTAGTCTCAATATTCTATATTTGTATATATACTTTTTACCCGATAAATAATACAGTAGGTTAAGTTAATATTAATTGAATTACCAACATAATGTAAGTTATTAATTGTACAGTCATATTCAGACTTATAATTAAAACATTTTCGATGAAACAAAGCCTAAATGTAATTCAAACTAAGCCCTATGCTTCTATGAAAACTCCATCCAAAATACCTTCACTGTTCATCCAAGCCAAATTTAATTAAATGTGTAGAATAGATATAATTACCTATCAATACTAATATAACAACTACCTTCAACCGTTCAATAATAGGGTAACATTTTAAAGATTCTCGACACTTAATTAGTTGTTATCCGGTCATGGGTACTAATTGGCCTTGTTTACGTCAAATTGCATTTTGCATCACAATTACACTGATTGTCTAGTTTAGATTCCGTCAGCATCCATCCAGCGATTAACTTGGTCTGGCATAAAGAGGTAATTGATGTTCTTGCTTTAATTAAGGACGTATTAAAAGATAAACGTTTCATAATCCCGTGATTTCTGGAAACATCTATGCACATTGTACATCAAATCACTTCAGCAATCTCATCTCACTAATCCCCACTACACAATCCACCGTGTAGTCCCATCAACGTCCTATGACAAACTCTGACCACAGGGCTCTGCCCACACGATAAGAAGAAGAACGTCCTATGCCGAGGATGGCCGAGGTCCGTACCCCGTACCCATTCTGGGTGCCCCTAGGTTGGTTGCAAAGGTTGGTTGCTTAAGTTCATTCATTAATACAGTTTTTGAGAGTTACGCGGTTATTATTTAATATTGGGAACTCAAATATACCAAAACGAGGTAAGAACCCGTTAAAATGTTTGATTCATTCGATAAGTTCGTTCTTCTTCAGCGTATGCAGATTTCTTCACGATGGTTTCCTTCACCGTTTTAGAACAGTATATATAACGTAGTTACACAAGTTAGAAAAACTAATTGGTATACCTATTATATGGCATCTCGACCAGCACGATGTCATAAGTCAAAATTATATTCTGGTATACAGGAGTAATAGTACCTATACTTCATTCCAAATAGTAACGACATTCTAAGAATCACAGAAATGGATACTCTCACTTTTATTCTTTGAACAGGTTTAGTAACGTCCATGGTATTTCGGATATTGTTCTGATAAATAAATTATAGGAATCTTTTCGTCCTTATATGGAATGAGGTTTAGTATACGTAGAATAGATTAATTGTAATATTTTCCTTGCTCTTACGAGTAGTAGTGCAATGAACTGTGTCTTTAGATGAATCATAGTCTTAGAAATTAGACATTCCCGGATTAGTAAAGGGTTTTTCTGCATTGAAATAAATACGTCTTGCAAAATCCATTTATCCGGAACACGATTAGTAACCTCTTATACGGAACTGTGCTAAATGATATTCGTTTTGGATTTCGCATTTACTTGAAAATTCGTTTTTAAAAATAATTTTTTCTGTACCATTTTGTCTATGAATGCAGATAACCACAGACAATTTCAACCGGATCTTAATTTAAAACAAAAGAATTAAGAACATAATGTTAAAGCATCGACATTCCTTCTGGACATAACTTGGCTAGGTAAACAACGAGTTCACCTTGTAATTCAGCATTCTTTTAAAAGATATCGTTCTGTAGTGAGGGTGTAATTTGTTCGTCTTTATTACTTAGCCATGTAAGTGTTTTTACCTTGACTTTTCATCCAACGACTTCAGTAAAACCTAATTAATAGGTTATACAAGATCGTAATAGGTAGTTAATAAGCATAGCCACTGCCTCCGTGATCTAATGGTTAAGAGCCCACTCTTGACACGGAGGTCGTGGGTTTGATTCCCACGGGGGACGCCTAGTGATATGTCACACCTCCGTCTTTATCGATAAACGCTTGGAACTGCTAAACAGTGAATAATAGAAACACGAGACTTGATTTAAAATTAAAAGAGATTGATATTTTACAAATTTTGATTAGAGCAGAATTGAACTTACATAAATAGTACAATCACAGTTACAGGCGCGCGCGCCGCCCCATCTCCACTCACACGCCCAACATTGGTCTTAAAAAAATTTACTTCATTGCATTTTTAGATCTTAATATTGTTGTCTACACAATGGTGTGTGTCGCAAGTAAAAGTGACTTCAACTTACAAAGTACAGATGCACATAATACCGATTTTTTCCAATATTTAGGCTTTCCTTTGAACACAGGTTTCATGTATTTTATAGAAAAGTAAGAAAAATACTTCATAGCAAATAAAGCCGAGATGTGGAAGATCATTGCTATATTTTTCATTAATTTGTATGTCTTTCAAATGACGAGAAGATAGCTTCTAAAAACCAGCAAAATAAGGCGCAGCCCTGCACTTACCTATGGGGAGCCTCTTAATATAGGACAAGTATGTTATGTAGTGAGAATGGAATGCTTCTTGACTTGAATAAAAATCTAATATTAAGCGGTCGAATCTGCGGGTGAAAGTACTTGTAACCTTTAAATATGTTCAGGTTTTTAAATCAACGTCATCGGTGGCCTTGACTTTGGGTTATTCCGTTTTTGTAACGAAGTTTTGGGCAGGTTCTATATAAAACTTTTTATCTAAATCATGTTTATTTATATGAGTTGCTATTTTTAAAGACTAACACCGGTATTCTTATATATGTTTTCTTGACATTTCCTCAGTCGAGTTGAGGACGTTTTTGCCATAATTTGTATAAAAAAAAGTGGAACGAATTTCAAAAACCACCTCTATTCGACTGAGAAAAATCTCAAGCAAACACAATTTGTGAACAATGATTGGTTTAATGACGCTTAATCATATCGTAAATTATCCATATATTATAGTATTTATTGCCTATCTTGTATTAGTAGCACGTGCAATTTTTTTTGTGGTTTTTACAACAGGTTTACGCGATTTAAATAATTAATTAGGTATTTAAATGTTGTTAGGAAGAATTACGTTATGGACTCCGACTTTTTTACAAAACTACTTGGCAATAATAAGTAATGGAATATGAAAATGGAGTTAGTTCATGAAGGGGTCCAAAATTCTATGAAAGTTAGGCTGAACTTGCGTCTGACAGAATTGTCACCTAAAAACAGGAAATGTAATAAGCATTGTTATACCAAGAAAATCGTTAAACATTTGATGCGGAAATATTTTTAATTAATTCTAATTTCAAAAAAATATAGTCTTTGACTATTTATTATAAGGACTAGCCTTGCGGTAGCATTTCCCCTCTGCCACGGTATAAGAACAATTGACCATGTGCATTTACATTCAATTTTATAGCTTATCACTAAACGAGACAGCCTATAATTGCGAATCAATAACTACGAACTATAACGTTTGGGGTTCACACGAGACTACTTTTCATTATCTTTAAGATTCAAAATTAGAATCTAAAGTTATGGGGAATAAAATGCAAAGTTGCGGATTTCATGTTACCTCGCCCCCCGCAAAAAGTGGCAGTAATGGTTGTTAGTAGAATTACACGCATAACTAGTCCCTATATAAGTAGTCAAAGGATATAGGTTATAAAAACAAAAGCATTCATGCCTTGCAAACACCGAGGTGATTCCATAAGAGTTCCGTTTAGCCAATTCTGGTACGAAAAAATTAACTATAAATTGTATTTTATGTTTAAACCCCCCCCATCCCCATAGGGCTAAAAACATTTGAAACGGATTCATAATACAGAACAATATTTTTGGTAAATGAATGGTGACAAATGACGCCCACGACGCATTGATGACGCATTTTCAGCCTGCAATGCAATTCGCTAAGCGCAAACATCGTCACAACCTTAAACTCGTCGTTGAAACGTCGGCGAGCGTTCAATTTCAAACTTATATAAGGTCTAACAAAATTAGCTGAAACAATTTAAAGGGGATGATCAGACCAGCAAACTGAACAACTTTCTCTATGGGACCAATATCGAAATCGCGATAAAAAAATCTGCTGTCCCATACATCCCATACATTTAGGTCGAGTAAGTTTGTACGGAACAGTTGATTTTTTTATCGCGATTTCGATATTGGTCCCATAGAGAAAGTGGTTCAGTTTGATGGTCTGACCATCCCCTTAAAATAGTTTCACCTAATTTTGTTAGACCTTATATAGAATTTCCGACGATCTGAAGGATGCGAGCTCGTCGATGTTTTTGACAGCGATGTGACGCTTAATGAATTGCACTCCAGGTTTTGGACATAGTCGTTTATTTAGCAGTTTATTTACACGTAATAAAATTATCACGATTTACAAAGAACTAATTAATTAGTTTTTAACATTACAGTTACAAGACCTTGCACGCAAACCAACTCATTGCCATGAGCCCATGACCCAAAGACAACACGAACGACATGCAATTCATAATGCATTCGATAATGCACTCCTGCGTGTGGAGTAGAATGGTTTAAAATAGACCCCTATTTCTTCCCGTGGGTGTCCCACACAGAGGCGGTTTTGCGGGAAAGCGGGCCGGAGGCGGACCTGCGGGAAGCGAATATCTCCGGACCCGCTCGGTTACCTGTGTGTTTTGTTGTGTATGGTGTGGTGTGGTGGTAATGTTCGAGTTTGTATGTACCCTACCACTCAGAAATACGCGCGGGTCCGGAGATATTCGCTTCCCGCAGGTCCGCCTCCGGCCCGCTTTCCCGCAAAACCGCCTCTTAATCGCCTGGCCTTAAAACTTCTAGACTAACCGTCAGTTGTAGAAACACTCATTAGAGTTAATCCTCCATTAAATCTCTTGCTAGCTTTTACTACGTCAACAAGACAAAAAGTGACAGCAATTGAGTTTAAGAAAGCGTCGCAAATGTGGAGATCCGACGGGTTCAGGACGTCGCCTCGGAGAGGGTAGCTCCATATCACCATTTGGGACGTCATTCATTCCGTTTTCAAATCATCAATATACCTGCTAGAATTAAATGCCTAAAGAAATAGCTCGTTATTTGTAGAAAACAATGGGTCTGCTTTAAATTAAATTCATCATCATCGTCCACCCTCATCCGAAACCGTTGGCATGTTATAAGTAACAAATTCAAAGGCACATCTCTTTTGTTGGGGCTGGCATTCTAGGCCCACTGCACTGGTATCCTGACACAATCCTTTAAATTTAAGAGGTCTCAACACTTGAGGATAATGACACATTTATTGAGACTATAATTACCTTTAAGAATAAACGTCAATCGGTTTGTTATAAAACTGTTTTCATCAGCAGATAAAATACCGTTTTACGAAATTTGCATTATTGGTCCGTTATCAAAGGTTCTTGAGAGAGAGGGCCTGATTTTTGTTTCGTCAAAAGCTATCAAACCAGTGTCGTTAGAAGAATTTTTTCTTCAGCGTTTCTGCAGGTTTCCACACGATGTGTTCCTTCACCATTTGAGATCAGTCTGTATTACGTACGTAAGTTAGAAAAACTCATTGGTAGGTACAGTACGACCAGGAAAATAATTTCGCTCGTCAATCTTCGTTTGCGCAGAGCAGGCCCGAGTCCCCGACACAACCCGAAGTCATTTAATAGTCAAAGGGTGCAAAGTCTGATAGCAGCGAAAAGAGCGCGTAAACAAATTAGCCAATAGCGTAAACGGATTGCAGGTGGCACATCCTGATTGGTCAATATAATTTCGCGTGCTATTAAAATTTGTCTACTGCGCAGGTACATCGGTAAGCCTTATAAACCTGGAGCGCGATTTTTGAAACTCATTCTTTGAACTCAGCAGTTGAAAATGTCAATATTCAAATCAAATCAAGAAAAGTCAAATCAGCAGTAGAAAGATGCGTATCTCCATACATTTTCAACTGCTGAGTTCAACGTATGAGATTCAAAAATCGCACTCCAGGTTAATAAGGCTTACGGATTCGAACCTGGACCTTTATGATTGAATGTCCATACCTCTCCACAACGCGCCTCCTACGTTCTTTGCGACCGGCATAAGACATCCAATCTATAAAATAAATAAACCCTAAGTATAGACCCCGGTCATGAACAATTTCAAATCTTTTTTTGAAGCTTCCACCACCGCGTCGGAACGTTTTGTCGCTGTAGAGAAGATGCAGCCAGAAACTCTACAATATAACAGAAATTAATAACTATTACAATATACATTCCTAAGCTAAGGTTATGGGTACAGTAATAGATACAGTCTCTTTAATTAAATAAATGATTGCTAACAATAACGGAAGTACTGCCTCATAGACTATTGTTATTCAGATCTGGATGACACAAGGTGACAAAGTGGGGTCGACTATTCTGCTTCGGTAACCTACCCACGTAGAATTGCAACATAAGAGGAAAGAAACATAATAACACGGTAAAGATGCAAGGATTATTGGAAGAGATGACCGTGAATATGATTTTGAACCAAAACAGAAGTTAATTATTCTGTTATCGGAAGTCAGGAAGTAGCATTGAATAATTTTGTGTTGTCTACGAATTGCAATGTCAGATTGACGATTTCAAGGAGCTTAGAAATAATGTATATATTTATATATGTTTACTAGCTATGCTCCGCGACTTCGTACGCTCAAACCACATAATTTATTTACTACGCTTATGCACGACTAGTTTTTAATTACTTAAAAAATGTTTAGGGTGTATTCAGTTAATGAAAAGTAAGTTAATGTTGTTAAGTGCGGGTTCAAGTCCCGCCCGAGACATTTTTCAATCTTTAATTTGATTCAGTTAATGAAACTAAACAACTTTCTGAAAAACAAAAAAATTTTGTAGGTTCACAAAAATAGAAAATCGATCGGCTGATCTGCAATTTTATATTTGTTCAGTATTTGTTAACCCTAACACCCTGTATTTTTACTCCAATCTAAACTGGTTTCTGAGAATACGATCTTTAAAGAATAGGGACATCTTTTTTTCCCTTTCATTAAGGTGAACTAAAAATGTTTAAATTTTTAACGACTTAAAAATTATTTTTTTCTTACATCACCTCTTATCTCAAAATGCACCATTCAAATAGCTCCTTCAACGTAAATAAATACCAAAATGGCTTGATTGTCGTGACATTGGCGTAGTACCCGCAATTTGATACAATATTTCACCTTCACTGACGTGCTCGCCGTCACGTAAGCAAATACTATTTAACTACAAGCACGTATTTTAATGTAATTTGTAATTCATTGATCGTCTTCTTATCTATCCATTAACGTTATGAAACTATGTTGAAGTATCTCTACAATTTTACGAGACGAGTGTTATGTATGAATGTGGATGGCTGTCGTAGGAGAGGAAGGCTGAAGAAAAGATCGATGGATTGTGTGAATGATAATATGTGTAACAAAGGACGGCTAAGAGAGATGAATGGGAGAAGATTGCATATTGCGCCGACCCCAAACATTGGGAAATGGGCAAGAGAATGAGTGGTAGTATCTCTATAGGAAATAAAATGTAATAATGTCGGGCTTATATGATAGGGTGTCCCAAAACCCAACGTCAAGCCGAAAACAGGAGATATGCAAGTTTTTAACAGTTCAGGGAAAAATATAAAAAAATTCCAAGTTTGATAGTTTTCGAGATTTTGTATTTTTTTTCTAATTGGGAAAATGTCCACCCTGCGCCTTAGTTTTAGATGTAGTAACTACAAATTTGTATATTTTTTCATGAATAATATATTTAGTGTACCCAATTCAAAAATAAAGGATTAGTGCCATACTTTTTAAAGAAAACACTATCTTCTATCAGACTTCTTCGTAACATTTTTATCTTAGGCTACTTTGTGACTGCACAACTAACTATACAAAAATGTATGGCATAGTTGGCAAGTTATTTCAAAATATTTGCCCATTTAATCAAGTTTTGAAAATGGTATCAAACTTCATCTTTTTTTTATTTTTTCTGAACATTTATAAACTTGCCTATCTCCTGTTTTCGGCTTGACGTTGACTCGGTTTCAGTTTGATGGTTTTATCATCCCCTTAAAATAGTTTAAGCTTGTTGGACCTTGTATGACTGTTAACAAGTTTTACTGGTTATTGTTAACGTTGAATAAGTTAACAATAACTGGTAAAACTGCTCAGTTAATGATTTACAGGAATGTTCTAATTAAATTAAACGGTTTAATTATTATATCTTGTCATTAAAATATCGAGATCGATTACTAATAGTGATGCATGTTACTAATGCATCAGTTCTTATCGATGCTTGCTACAATATTATGAAATAGGATATATATTATTCTTTATCTTTCAACCATCGATATCTACAAGGTGTTAGCAGAATCGCTTTTTAGCGATAAGGCCGCCCCTTATTTGTACCATAATTATTTTTGTATCTTACTCTGTACTGTATTTATATGTTTGGTGTAAATAAAGTATACAGAATGTTACAAAAATACAAATAAACATTTAAGGGGGTGGTTAAGACCATCAAACTGAACAACTTTCACTATGGGACCAATTGCAAACGGGAGGCCTCCCACAAAATGGGGAGATTTGTCATAATCGCCATGATGCGATGCGTTTGCGATGCTCTATACTAAACTACAAAAATCTACTCGAGCTAAATGTATGGGACAAAAGATTTTTTTTTCGCGATTTTGATATAGGTCCCATAGTGAAAGTTGTTCAGTTTGTTGGTCTTAACAACACCCCTTAAAAGTTTTCAATTTTTATTTTTACTTCTGTAACACTGTATTTCATTCATTCATTCGTTCAGAATGCACGCAAAATAGTTTTTCCATGATAACTAATCTTACTCTGACTAACATCTATTCCGCTCATCATCATCATCATCATTTAGGGTCATATCTATAACCCTGGCTTAATTAAGGTTACGAGCAATTATTCTTTTTGGTGAAGACCAAAAAAATCTTTGGTTACGAGTAAGTCAATGTCAATGACACAATACACGTTATTAGTTAACTATGATGTATGCTTATTTTATTCGATCAGAAATGTGATTTTTCAAAAATGTATTTAGCCAGAGCCGACTCTAGGCCGTACGATGCTTGTCCAACTTATTGCGCAACACAGCTTCTAATTTGTAGGCCGACTTTGAAATCTGTTTTCGAAAACAGGACCTTGACCATTTTGCAAATTTTTGAACAGTCTTGAAACAGAAGTACTTATGTTCAGTTCAATGCAAAAAAATGAACCGGTACCTAATCAATTCATAGTGTCAATGCCAATTTGAAAAAATTGGTTATGTATCGAAAAAAAAAACAAGAAATATTATTAAAAAAATGTCTGAACTGGTAACACGTGATTGTAATTTAATAGAACACGTTTATTGGGCCGGTCATCGTCATAGTCACGTGTAGCAATCTTTCTTAAACAGAGGTCATACGAACCTTCAAGTTTGAATTTAATAACTGGTCAGACCACTCGAACTTTTTTTTTTCAAAACTGACAAATACATTTATTGCTCAGGGAGCAGTTATGGGGGGACCACACCAGTGAGCGCGAAGCGCCCTGGTCAACCGAACCAGTGAATGAACTTGAGCAACCTGCCCATGGGTACACATAAGGGGTATGGACCTCGGCAATGGGCGTTGATGGGACTACGCCGCGGATTGGGTAGTGGGGATAGGTGAGAACCGGCCAGGTTAGTGCCGGTAGCGTCTGCAGACGCCAGAAGGAAAAGGAGTGGGCAGAGATCGCGACTGTCCCCGCGGCGACGACGGGGACCTCGATTATAACGGCGACGAAACATTGAAATGATTATATGTAATCGGTCGTGTTGTCTCGACGCGAATTTGTAGGTATGACATTTTAAAAACGGCATCTACTTTTATTTACCTTAGTAACTCTAGCTAAAACACGTCGTACTTATTTCAGTGCAGAACTAGCCCAACGCTTTTATGAAAGCTATTGTGACATATAGTTGTATGGTGCTGTGTATTACATACTAATATTGTAATAGTTATCAAGTCGTGTTATGTTGTAGAGTTTCTGACGGCATCTTCTCTACAGCGACAACAGGTAGCTTCAAAAAAGATTTGACATTTAATAAGTTGCCTTCAATTTCCTATATTGAATAAATTATTTTGACTTTGACTATACAGGGTGAAATTGATATCATTAGCATCCTTTTAAACTAAGAGTCTACCCATCAAACTGAACAACTTTTACTATGGGAGCAAACCGATCGGAGCAACAAAAAAAATCAGTTGTTGCATACATTTGAGTCGCAAACTCGCGCGTCGAGATTGCAGTTTAGTATGGACAGCGATTTTTTAACTCCTGCTTCTTTAGTATGATTTTTCTACTCGCGCGCGACGCGACTTTCCTGCATAGAAAATTACCTCTTCCCGCGCTTATCAGAGAGCGAAAGTCGCGCTTGCGTTAACAAGTAGAAAAAAGCAGAGTCAAGCACAAGTAAAGAAATCATACTAGCTCTTTAGACCGCTCAGCTCTAGAGCTATCGGTCTAAACCCCCTCTATTCTAGTATGATTGGCAATTGTGCACTTACCTGAGGCTCAGTGTGATAGTTCCAGTTGGCATCAGTAAATTGCAGCATGGTGGCCAACACGGGGATGTCCATGAATACCTGCTCGCTGCCTCCCGCTTCTATGAGCAGCACCTGAAGACAACCAATCATTATCAAGCCAGTCACCGCATCTGTTGCTGAACAACGGCCTATCCCAAGCCGAGACGTGACACAAAACTCTATATTTCGCTTTGCTCTTCTTGTCTCTCCCAGATATCGGTCTGAGGTCGTTGGTCCTGCGGGCGTCCCAGTCCCACACTTACAGGTCGCGCAGCGGTTTGAATGCGCACATCAAATTC
This sequence comes from Agonopterix arenella, assembly GCA_927399405.1. NCBI lineage: Eukaryota > Metazoa > Arthropoda > Insecta > Lepidoptera > Depressariidae > Agonopterix > Agonopterix arenella. Next base: position 10,317,663 of record OV656710.1, read on the forward strand.
TGTGTCTATTGTCCGGGGGAAGCGGCCTGAGACCTGTACCTGCCAGTTCTTGGTCTCCATTCTAGATTTCGCACCCCATCGATTGTCAGCTCTTCGGCAGGTATGACCAGTCTAGTTCTTCAGCTGGCTAAATATTCAGACCTGTGTCAACTGTTTTAGTTTTCTGACTTGTCACCTCATTCTTTGTCAGAGAAATAAATATTCTGTACCTTCTTATTCCACTTTTAAAATTCATCTTTACTCACTGACGGATAATCACAAAAACATCTGGAGTGTTTTTGAATGTCATGCATTCTAATTAGTAATTTGAAAATGTGAGATTTAAAAATTGCATTTCTAAACTATTTTCTTATCATTTTTAAGAGCTCGCTAAGAAATGGTTAATCGATTAACCCCTAAAAGGGCAGAATAGGTGAAATATTATATCGTAACATTCTTAAGTAGACTTCATTATGTCCCATTGCTAGCCATTCGCCTCCCCTCTCCTCCAATCCTCCCTATGCAATGCAAACTCGGCCCAAGCCTTCAGGAAGGAATCCAAGCTATCACTCCGGTTTCTCTTCGCCTGGGTCTTCCCATCTGTCAGTATTATTGTAAAGTTTGGATCCTTACCTTGAAATCCTCAACTTCAGTGAGCCTATTACTCAGTATACATCCAGCTGTTCCAGCTCCTATGATGATGAAGTCGTACTCCGGCATCAGGATTTCAGCATCAGGTGGTTCCCCGTCGTAAAGTTCTGCTGTTTCGCGTAGGAAGCCTGATACTGCTTGGAAGAGTGACCCTCGTTGGGAGATAGCTGGTGTGGCCAGCATTAGGAAGATGCTGTGGGGTTTAACATTGAGCTGTTATGTACGACGTTCTAGAAGCGACACGACACGACAAACAAATGCACCACATCGAAGGAGCTCTGGCGTGTGAAAGAAGATTTAGCTATTTTCTGGGAGAGGTTGTGATTTTACTGCATGGAATGGGACAGCGTTGTTGTGACATACAGTGCCATCTCTAGTACGTAGAACATAATAGCCTATGGTTTTAGGGTTGAGCCTCATCTGGCAGCACGGAATCGCATTTTTTCACGCTCTATCCTTTTCTGTCCCTCAAGAATTTCATTGGCTAGAGCGAGAAAGTTCGCAGCACTACCGGTGCGGCCGCGTGCTGTCGCATTCCCACTGTCTTTCTTGCTCTAGCAAATGACTTTCCTTAGCCACAGAAAAGGAAGGAACGTCATAAAATGCGATTCCGTGCTGCCACATCAGGTTCAACCCTCGGCAGAAGTTTTTTCTCGATGAAGACAGTCAAAGGTTTTGGCGTTTGGCTGTAAGTCCCATGTTCCAGCTTAAGGTGGTGAAACCCTTATTTCGTGGTTCAACAAGGAAACCTTATAAAACTCTGAAACTTTCACACTGCGTTGTGCGAATCAGGGACAATACTCACCACTATTGCTATTAGGTATCAAAATATGATTGATTGAACCAGATGATTATGCCTATATGAAAGATTTAAGACATCCTAAATCCAATATCCTAGTTTGTGCCTACACGAAAACTGTATAAACTGTAAATACGGCTTACTGTATTAAACTAGTGTAACTTATTACATTACACAGGTTGAAATTTATATTATTAGCATCCATTTAAACTAAGAGTCTACCAATCAAGCTGAACAACCAACCGGAGCAAAAAAAAAAACAGCTCTTGCATTCGTTTGAGTCGAGTAGCCATTGCAGTTTAGTATGGAACAGAAGATTTTTTTTTGTTGCTCCGATCGGTTTGCTTCCATAGTAAAACTTGTTCAGTTTGAAAGGTAGAATCTTAGTTTACAAGGATAATAATTATTTGTATCCGAAAAGCGCTTCAGGTAGTAGATACAATGTAGGTATTGTAAAATAATATGGGTTTCTTGGAAATCTTAATTAGGAAATACCCTGATTAATTTTTTTGTTAATTGATATAGATTGATGGTTTTTCGCCTAGTTTTTCCGTCCGTTTTTGTGGTTTTCTTACGTCATAGGTCCCTAATAACTTCGAGTTTTATTATAGTCTTAAAGTGCATTCACTGTATTCTATCTTAACGGTTTTGTTTGTATTATAGAAATACATAATATAGATTAAACTATGCCACAGAAAAGTTATTAAAAAAAAACGACTATATTTTTTATAAAAAATAAAGTTTTTAGCCGGTACAGTAACATTAAATTTTTTCTTTCTACAATACAAACTTAATTTAAAATTTTTGTTTTTAAAGATTTCTTTCTCTTAGATCATCATCATATCAGCCACATAGATTAATATGTATATTGGATATAGATAGGTAACTCGCCTTGAATTTTAGGACGTCCTAATTGCGTTGGTGCTTATTAGCACTAGGGGGCGCCACATTATGAAATAAATTGAAAAAGACGATTGGCCTACACGAGGATCGAACCTTAGCTACCCGGATCGTAAGCCGGTTGCCTAGACCGCTAGACCAACAAGACAGTGATTGATATGGGCGAAATCTCTCAATACTACAGCGCAGCGCGTGAGGTGTAGTGCGCTGTTACTCCGATATGAACCCTAGTGCAACACATAGTGCTTCGATACATCACCGATAGATGGCGGACGCTGTCTATGGAAAATCAGCGTTCCGCTTAGTTTGTACTAAGATAACATAGCATGATCAGCCATTAAACGTCCACTGCTGGACATAAGCCTCCCCCAAAATGGGGGGGATTTGCCATAATCGCCACGCTTGGCAGGCGGGTTGGCGATCGCAGTTGGATCGAAACAATGTGTGTACTCAACTCAGAGGATGCTGCTGCCCATCCTTCAGTAGATCCCTTAGTCGCCTTTTACGACACCCACGGGAGGAAATGGGATGGCGCAATTCATAGCCGACACCACACGGCAATCTCTTAGATATATATTATTATTATAACACTTTATTGACAGACACATCTCTTCTTCCTGTATGAAAGATATTTTTTTTTTAATTATTTATTTAAATTATGATGGACTGTTTTTAATTACAGGATGTGACAAAATAATGTTAGCTAAGTAGATACCTACGTGTTTTTGTATTGGATTTGTCACAAAATTTACAGAAATTCTTAAAAATAGAAAATTGTAACCCGTTACCTTAAAGAAATTGCACTGTCAAACCACATATTGTTCATATTCACTATTAACTTTTAGTAAATATAGTTTGTTCTGAAAACACACACAGTTAAAAATAGTGAACTCCTATGTAAAATTTTTGTATTTCAACTTTTCACAAACATAACATAAAATATTCTTTTTACTCAAACTTATTATGAACAGACAAACTCTTGTAACTTTTGTCTTCTGACTACTTAGAATGCTATCGTGAAATGAACCTGTGAACCTGCCCCTTAATATTGTTCTCAATTTACTAACTTGTTTGCGTCAAATAATTAACTATGTCATCTATTTAGTTGTTTAATTGATGTGAAATAGTTGAACATTAACTTTACTAGTCTAATTAATGTTTTTGGAAAGATACAAGTAGATCTTTACAATAGTAAAGATTTTAATACATATTTCTTTACTTTGAAGAAAGGATGTGGTCACAAAAATATCGCAAAATAAATCGAAAGTAATTTTGTGTATGTGAAGTGAGTGCGTTTGTTTGTCAGTTTAACACTTTAACCGCTGAACCAACAAAGATGATATTATTGAACCAATTGCCGTAAAGTTTTGTATTTACGATAATGTTTATACAAGGTCTAACAAAATTAGCTGAAACTATTTTAAGGGGATGATCAGACCATCAAACTGAACAACTTTCTCTACGGGACCGATATTGAAAACGCGAAAAGAATATCAGCTGTTCCATACAAACCTACTCGACCTAAATGTATGGGACAGCAGATTTTTTTTCGCGATTTCTATATTGGTCCCATAGAGAAAGTTGTTCAGTTTGATGGTCTGATCATCCCCTTAAAATAGTTTCACCTAATTTTGTTAGACCTTATATAGTTATCAATTTATAATCTATCCAACAAGTATTCCTGAATTTATTATTATATTATTATCGAGTTCCCCGTGGGCACAAGCATTTTGCTAAGGCATTATGTACTTGTCTTATTCTTTAAAAGCAATAAAACATAGACAAAAATTCCTTTAATAGTATACGAGAATGATAACAAAAGTGTAACTTTTGCAGGATAAATTAGAATTATTTTTCCCTAAATAAAGCTAATATTCTATGTAAAAATAATTCAATGATTAAAGCGTTATCATAACTATATAGCGTGTTAGAAAAGTATCATTAATCTTTAACACTTTCGCGGACACTGAACGAGACACAATAGAACTTTTATTGTTATCACTGCTGTAGCATGTCACTGTCCGCGAACGTGTTAAACCACACACTCTACCCATCAAACTAAACAACTTTTACTATTGGAGCAAACCTGTCAGAACAAAAAAAAATCTGAGTACGTATTGCAGTTTAGTATGGAACCGCAGATTTTATTTTCGTTCTGACAGGTTTGCTCCCATAGTAAAAGTTGTTCAGTTTGATAAGTAGAGTATGTGGTTTTAAGGTTAATGATACTTTTCCTTACACCCTGTATACCTACACATAAATATTTTTTTTGCCACAGTCCTAATTAAAAAATGTTTGATTTATGATTTAGAGTATTTATAAAAATTTTAGGAAATCTTAATTGTGTGTAGGAATAAGCAATTAAGAAAGCGATCCCTCGGTATATCCCCTGCCTATTTAAAACGAGTTTATTTCATTGTGGTAAAGGATTGACTCCAATGACGTTAACGGAAAAACCAAAGCTAATTTGATTATAGAAGCTTGAATTTTTCCTTTCATTAACTTTTAACAAAAAAAATTGGGCTAAATGCTTATGATGGAATTATCGTAACAACAAGTGTTTCAATACGTCCCACTAGGATAGGTTACAGCTAGCATTAGGATAATTAGCAGCCTTTTAAACTAAGAGTCTACCCATCAAACTGAACAACTTTCACTATAGAACAGTCATTTTACGGAGTTTTGTTAGGAGGGGTGGGGAGTAATTATGAATTGGACTTTTAACCTGTATCCGGCACCATTTAGTGACAAAAAGACTATCTTAAAACATATTAAAACGAAAATCGCTACGCAACATAGAAAACAAAATTGTGTTTCCCAGAATGCTTTTTAATTAATTATATTAATACCAAATTGCACTCATTTGACTTAGATTCAACAATATAAATTATTTTTGAGCTATAAAATAGGCATTCAAATTTAAAAATGAGATATTTAATAGAAAATACTAATGTATTTTTCAAAGCATTGTAAGTAGACAAAAATATTAACACCATGTTTGAAGTGGTGTTAATATTTTTGTCTAATTACAATGCTTTGAAAAATACATAATGGTAAAGCCTTAAAAACTTGGAAAAAAAATTTACCATTCGTTTCTTTAGAACGCGATAAATGCAAAATTAAAAATTTGGGGATATTGCTGACGTGATTTTTTTTTAAATTTGGTACATTTCTAAGCTCAAATTGGCTCTTAAATACTATACCGAAAAAAATATCAATTACTAATTAGTCCCGGCTCAAACCGTAAAATGACTGGGCTACTATGGGAGCAAATCAGCAAACCGATCGGAGCACAATAAGAATCAGCTGGTCCATACTAAACTGCAGTGCCCTTGCCTACTCGACTCAAATGTATGCAAAAGCTGATTTTTTTGTTGCTCTGATCGGTTTGCTCCCAAGAGAGGGGCCAAGAGAGGGACGGAGGTCAGTAGGCAGACCACCAGCACGTTGGTCTGATAACATTGTGAGAGTGACGGGTTCGCATTGGATCTGATTAGCACAGGGACAGGACCGTGAAGAATGGCACAATAAAATGGAGGCTACAGATCACAAAAACTAAAGGGAGATGTGAAAAGGGGGCAGGTCCAGCCAGCACGTTGGTCTGATAACATTGTGAGAGTGACGGGTTCGCATTGGATCTGATTAGCACAGGGACAGGACCGTGAAGAATTGCACAATAAAATGGAGGCTACAGATCACAAAAACTAAAGGGAGATGTGAAAAGGGGGCGGGTCCAGTGTCGCAGCAATATGCGCATAAACGGAACACATTGCTCGCGACAGTAATGATTCAATATATTATGAGGCTGAAAGCCAGTCGAGATATTATTTGCAAATAGTTTACAATGCTTGCGTAGTACTAAAGATTATTCGAACATTGAGTTCTGATACCGCAATGGATAATGAGCATATTCAAGCTAACAAAATACTTTCAACAAGACACTAGGTTTCGTGCCAACCCACGCGGGGTTGGCATCTCTCTAGATCTCTATGATGGAGGCCTATGCCCAGCAGTGAGTTGATGTGAGCTGATTTGATTGATTGATTGATAAGTACAATAGATCGCCACATGCTGCAATTTTGACAAACATCTCTCGCCTCTTTAACATACATAAGTCTCTTCATACAAGCTCGTCCGTTCCGGATACATTTTATTTAATATCTGATTTAATCGGCGTAAAAAATTCGAAGATTGCAGGTTTGAATCATTATAATCGTGTTGTAAAAAACCAGATAGGTAAGGCGTATTATCTATTGATTAAGTGGTTGTTCACCACAATTTGTTTGTAAAAAGCTGCTTTTTGCTCTGGGATTACCAGTCAGTATGAATATGGTACCTAACACTTACTATACTCACCAAACTTTTTGTCGAAGTATTGTTCGTTATCATTAGTTAGGGTTCCATATTTCGAATAATTCTAAAACCCCTCTAACCCGTTGACTTTTTAAATTTTGGACTAAAGATAAAGGCCAGTGTTGCCAGACGTGCGATAATTATCCTAGATCCACGATAATTTTGAGGGGCATGCGATAAAAAATAAAAGTCGGGTATCGCACGATAATTCACACAAATTCCAGGATAATCCACGATAATTTTATCCTGAATGGTCACCTCTCTGGTTCATGTTTGCCTCTCTTTGATAAATAATTGTTGTTTTAGTACTCTTTTATGTATGATATGTATTTGTAGGTATGAATATGTATTTGTTATATGTATTTATATTATATATATATTTTTATATTACAGTATGTTTGTATTTGTATAACATTATTTGTGTATGTTATCTATATTGTGTTATTATGATCTACACCGCCTACCAATCTTCTTTCACTATTTCCTCTACCCTAAGGTTGTCTGGAAGAAATCGCTTTTTAGCGATAAGACCGCCTGTTTTTGTGCCTTTTGTATTTCCTGATTGTTTGCTCTCTGGATACTCTGTTTTTTTTGGTGTCAAGTAAAGTATAATTGATTGATTGATTGAATTTTATCAAATCACTATTTTCAACCCGTCAAATTCCAATAATGTACATCATTTTGGCGTTAATTATCGCGTTAAACAGTTTTCAAATACCTCTAAAAACCTCGTACTTGCCTACCTATAAATAGGTCATATTAAAACATGAAATAGTGGCATGCAATTTAGGTAAGAATGATTGAATTTCATGCATCATTTCACACTCTTTTAGGTTCTATGTTACGAGAATTTTTGGAATTTTTGATGCGATAAGGACACGATAATTTTGCTGTCAATCTGGAATAATTCTTAAGTGTGGATCTGGCAACACTGATAAAGGCATAAGCATGCATAAGCTCACAAATATATTCATCGAAGGGGGTAGTCAGAGATATTCTGAAATTTCGGAACATTCACGTTTTACTATTAGCACCGAGGCTGTGTCCAGTGTGACGGGGCGTGTTTACCTTACGATGTTTTCGGAAAACCAGTGGTGTTACAAATCGTACAACGTACATAAATACCGAAAAACTCATTGGTAGCTCAAATATGCGTAGCTCTTAGTAAATAAATTCAATGAAAATTATAGCGGGTGCCAATAGCAATAAATGCCAGAAAAATAAACATCTCGAAGGTTACGGAACCCTATCATGGACGTGGACGACACGCTCTTGGCCAGTTTATTTTTAAATAACCATGGAAATATTTTACAGTGTTAGAGTTTTTTTTTTCTCAGGTCAGAATGAATTATGACTTCAATTGGACGTTGCAAGTACGTAATAAAAAAAATACGATTAAATACGAACAATACTGACAATCAAGAAGATTGATGGATACTTGGTGATTTTATTTTACATACTTTTTATTTGAAACTGTTGACTGATTATTTTAGGTTGGAAATACCTGTAGTGATTAAGGTGGTGTACTTACCTTGTACATAACACATCATCATCATCGGCCCGTATTCACCTACTGCAGGGCATTAGCCTCTTCCCCATTTTAGTCCTGCGCCAATCATATCCAGGTCTTCCTGAGTTCCTGGTGCCATCAACTCACGACGACCAGCTCCTCGTTTGCCTAATCTCGGTCACCACTCTGTTAAGGCTTCACTCGACCTGCAAACTTGTCGCCTAGCTACGTGCGTTTCCTGTCTACCGCCACTTTAAGAGAGTAACGCTGTCTTGAACCTTAGGTCGATTTCGGATCTCTTCGTTTGTGGTGTGGTCAAGAAGGATGATGCTTAACATGGCACGCTCGATTGCTCTCTGGGAAAATAAGAGTATATTGTGCATAGTATCTTTGGTGTCCAGTATGCATTACCATACTCTGTCTTATACTGTGGCAGTGCTGTTACTCCCACAATACATCTTTAAGAGGTTGGCCGCATACTGCAGTCAGAACATGCCACCCTTTCGAAAATGTTCTTAAAAGCCACTTAAAATTAAATTAGGTTTGTAAGGCGTAAACTGTATCTTTGATGTGTAGCTCCCAGCCCACTTCGAGAAACTTTTCGATTTGGTGCGCAAATACGGAAGGAACGCAACAGGGCATTCAATCAACATTGTGGTGCGAAATAAGTTCAAGGCCAAGATAAACCTTGGGGATTCACCGCACGTTAACACTTTCGCGGACACTGAACGAGACACAATAGAACTTTTATTGTTATCACTGCTATAGCATGTCACTGTCCGCGAACGTGTTAACCCCTCATTGTATACGGGTGTAAATTAAATAAACACGTCTTACATAAGCTCACGCCACGGCGGCATGGGGGAAGGCAGAGACTACGGTCCACCACACGACACGATTCAGTCTGACACATTTCTTTTGCATCATCATGATCATCATTTATTTCTTCTAGTTTTGTCCGTTGAGGATCCTACTTGTACTTTTCCTTGTTCATTTAGTCGTGTCCAACTGGCTATGTATAGCAATTCTTCGGACTATGTCGGCTACCCTGCACGGCTAGCATGCCACCCACGACAAAGCGTTTAAACGGAGAAAACGTCATACGCGCTCTTTCTAGCATACGTACAATAATAAGGATGGAGGCACATCTCGATTTTTATCGTTTTCTCGGGGGTGGCATGCTAGGCCTTCTGGTTACACAGTCGGAAGAATTGCGAAACTACAGTGGTAATGGACGGGGACATTACTCGCAAAGCAGATGGCCGACGGAGCCGAAGAGTTCTCGAGTGTAGACGGCGCGGCGTACCGGAAAGCGCAGCGTGGATAGGCCCTTAACAATGTGGACTGGTGACTTGCACGGCTAGCATGCCGCCTCCCACGACAAAGCGTAAAATCGAGATGTACCTCCATCTTTGTTATTTTACGTATGCCAAAAAAGCGCGCATGATGTTTTTCTCGTTTTGTTGCTTTGTCGTGGATGGCGTGCTATGCTAGACGTGCTGGTGAATGTGGCGGGAACCCGTTGGATGAGGGCAGCGCAGGACTGGTTGTTGTGGCGATCCTTTGTAGACGCTTTATCCTGCCTTTACTAGTTTTTGCAAAAAAGTGAGGTATAATTCAATGAAAAGAGTATAACATCATTTTAAAAACAGTTTTATTTATTATCCCAGAAACTTTTAAACATTAGCTTTTCGATACAAATAAACAACAAACAACTACAATACAAGATGCAAAACAATGACAAATCTATGAAAAGTACATAACGATTATGGCACATATAGTAAAAATCTACATAACAGATTTTATTTAATATACCTTTATGCTCTATATTTATACATTATGTATTTCTGCTCTATATTAAATGATATAGGCTGTAAAGAAATACCCTAGTATTATACAGGGTGAAATTAATATCATTAGGTCCTTTTAAACTAAGAATCTACCCATCAAACTGAACAACTTTTACTGTGGGAACAAACCGATCAGAGCAAAAGAAAATCTGCTGTTGCATACATTTGAGTCGCGAACTCGCGCATCGACATTGCAGTTTAGTATGGAACAGTAGATTTTTTATTTGCTCCTATCGGTTTGCTCCTATAGTAAAAGTTGTTCAGTTTGATGGGTAGACTCAGTTTAAAAGACTTAGTTTAAAAGGATGCTAACGATATCAATTTCACCCTGTATAAAGGCGTGGCTAGACTATCAAACTGAACAACTTTTACTAAGGACACACCGTCGAATTTTTTTTGCAAAATTCAGGTGTCCCGTATGTATATTTGAGTCGAGTCTGTACTGAAGTGTTGTATGAAACAGCAGATTTTTTTTATTTCTTCTCGAAGTTTAGTCCATAGCGAAAGTTTTTCAGGTTATTGGTCTAAACCACCCCCTCAATTATTAGTTTTGTTACCTGTATAGGTGTAACATGAAACGGCAAACCTGGAAACTGCACTCGAAAATTTATTGTGATATGGAATACGTCTCGAAGTGCAAACAACAAATTTTTTTTTAACCTATTTTGTCCCATTTTTGGGCAAAGGTCTCCCTCAAGCTTTTCCAGCCTTCCCTATCCTGTGCCATCAGTTGCCATTTCGCTTCGTGGGCATCCAGGTCGTCGCGCCATCTCTTTCTTGGTCTGCCCCGGCCTCGGGTTCCATCGTCGGGCTCCCATTGGGTCGCGATCGTTGCCCATCGCTCCGCATGCGACAAACATGTCCGGCTCAGTCCCACTTCAGTTTGGTAGCCTTAACACCGGCATCAGCTATGTGGGTCTTGGAGCGCAGAGTGGTGTTTCTGACCCGGTCGATCCTTCTGACACCTATTATGCGGCGCTCCATTGCTCTTTGGGAAACCAGGAGTTTGGATATCTGAGATTTCGTAAATGACCACCTTCGTAAACTAAATATTAAGAACCAAATTTGCCGGGAACTAACAAAAAACATGACAGTTATTCAATATAGAGCGATCATTTACATGTTACCTAAATAATACATAGTTATACAGTTTTGCATTCGTTTAATACCTTGTATATCATACAAGTATATCATATTGACAGACATTGATACGAACACAACTTGATATGCGTTTACTAAAGCTAAAGCAGTAAATACTGTGAATATGTAGATACTATTTGTGATGAAGAAAAATATTGCTATGTTTAAAATTCCAGGCACAGTATATTTCATAGTTAATACGTAATTCCAGGTACTTTTATGGAACTAAACATTCTTTAATAAGACTTAGTGCCTATGAGACAATAAATAAAGGGTACAAGTTTATTTAAATAATCTATGTTACAAACGGTCGCCTGCAGTTAAGGCTGGGCAACACAGAGTGCAGCTGCGGGCCGGCTGCGGAACGGCTGCGGAACGGCTGCAGGCCGGCAGTAGTTGTAAACTATGGAATTATATGCGAGGTGTCACACTAGATGCAGTCTGGTGCGGCTGCGAAACAGCTGCGGAACGGCAGCCGCAGTGTGACACCTCGCATATAATTCCATAGTTTTCAACTACTGCCGGCCTGCAGCCGTTCCGCAGCCGGCCCGCAGCTGAACTCTGTGTGGCCCAGCCTTAAATGTTATTTAGCACCTGTATAACCTATTTCAGCTTCCTTGAACAAATTGTATTTTCATCGAAATTGCTCTGATTACGTGTTTTAAACGCTCGTGTTAAGAATTTGAGATTGAATAACGTATAATATTTGCTTTAAGATTTATCTTGGAAATGAAGCGAAGGGTCAAATGGAGTTTCAATTTACCTATGAAATCTTTGTTGTATCACTTACCTACTTATAATTTTAGCTTTTAGCCCAGTCATTTTACAGTTTGAGCCGGGACTAATTAATAATTGATATTTTTTTCGGTATAATATTGTAGCAGTCGATGCTCCCTGAGCAATGCTGTATAAGTCAATTCGAAAAAAAGGTATAATATTGAAGAGCCAATTTGAGCCTAGAAATGTACCAAAATTAAAAAAAAATCACTTCAGCAACAGTTACAATTTTAAAATTTTGCTGTTATCTCGTTCTAAAAAAACCTGATGGCAAATTTTGTTTTGCACATATTTAAGGCTTTACCATTATACATACTTCAAACTTGGTGTAAATATTTTTGTCTACTTAGATGGTTTTGAAAAATACATTCGTATTTTCTTATGAATAACTAATTTTTTAAATTTTAATGCCTATTTTATTGCTCAAAAATAATTATTATTGTTAAATGTAATTCAAATGAGTGTATTGGTATTAATATTATTAATTTAAAAGCTTTCTGGGACACACCATTTTGATTTCTATGTTGCGTAGCGAATTTTTTTTTTTGCCGGTTACAGTTTAAAAGTCCAATTAATAATTACTCCCTACCCTGCCTAACAAAACTCCGTAAAATGACTGGGCTATTTACCCATTTTACAATTAGATGGGTCAAATACTAGTAATAGTTTCACGATGTACCTATAGGGACGTGATAGCAAATTAACGCTAAAGTTTAAGGTTTTTTTTTTTTTAACTTTTTAGAAATCGCAAATATCGATACTGCTATACATATATTTTGATATGAATAGACCCTCAAAAAATTGCATTTTAATAGATGTTCCGTTATAAATAGTACAAACTCTCTTAAAACTCAATTTTATTAACACTTTGTATTGTTTTTTAATATAAGCTGCTCTGTTTCCCACTGCTGGGCAATTCCCTCTCCTTCTCCTATGCAAAGCAAACTTGAGCCAACCTAGGTATTTGCTTATAAAATCTATTATATACAACAAATTATTATTATTATTGAGTGAATAAGGCCCTTATCAGAATTACGCCTGTGCCACTGCGACCATCGTTGATCTTTTATGAACTTTCCTTCTACAGTTCCTTAGATATCGCAGTAGGTTTTAAAAAGGGAGGTTTTGTATCTCATCCGGAGTCAGTACCGGTCTGCCAAGATGAATACTTCATTTGTACATTAGTGGACCACAATCGCAGATAATGTGCAGGGGACTTCCCATTTCCTACCCGCAGAACCTGCAGGAGGTGGAGTCGCTTAGTTTCTGTGTTTTTCTTTATGTGTTTGTTTAGTTTGCAGTGACCTGTGAGTGATCTCACTATTGTACATAAATTATCTTTTTTAAGAGCGAATAGGCTGTTCGTATGTTTGCGATTATACCCTTTGATAAGTGCTTTGGAGTGATTTATCATCTTAATCGCCTCTTTGAAGCTACAACACATTAGTACATTTATTTAACTCTATTGATCTAGATTGTAAAATAGCCTCAAAATCTTAGAGCTAAGATATCCTAGTATGTACATGTTAACTTATATGCTAAACATTGGCATACACAATTATATTGGTAACATTTTATAATGAAACTATACAGTTTCTAGAATGTTCGTCATCGTTTCCTATTCAACCAATCTTGTTTGATCAAATCTGCACCTTTTTCACCAATCATAATGACCGCTGCATTAGTATTACCACTGACTATAGTAGGCATTATACTAGCATCGATCACTCTTAGTCCTTCAACACCATGGACCCTTAATCTAGGGTCCACTACAGCTTCTGGGTCCCACGAGGGCCCCATTTTAGTCGTACCACTTTGATGATAAATCGTCATGGATATAGTTCTCACTTGACACTCAATGTAATCATCAGACATGAATTTGAGATGCTTACAATTTGGTAAAGGCTTCATGTATAGTCTCGAACCGAACTGCTTGAATGGAGACGCGTTTGCAACTTGCATGGCTATCTTTATTCCTTCCACTAGACGTGCAACGTCTAAACGATCTTCATGATACCGCGGATTCATTACAGGGTAGTGAAACGGATTGGAACTCTTTAGTCTCACATAGCCTCTTGTATTTGGCCGCAGTAATAGAGGCATGATCGTCCACGCATCTTTGTTCGCTATAGGTCTGTAAACTGTATTGTAAACTTCATCTGTAAGCCCTAAAATCTTACGCACAATTTGTCCGTTGTCGGAGGAGAATGACGCCGGTGCCATGTGGAATTGGATATCTGGCCACAGACCAGAAGAGTTCGCATACTTTGTATTCACGAAAGCAACTCCTTCTAAGCCCCCAAGGGTTGTCATTGGCCCTCTCTCGTTGACCACGTAGTTCATAGTGACGGGGAACGCTTGGAAACGATTTTGTACGATCGCAACCGGTTTGTCGACTAGAAACGTTAATCCTCCGACACCGACGTGGTCTTGCAAATTCTCTCCAACAGGCAAATTTTTCAACACTCTTATTCCCACGTCTTTTAAGTGCTCTTTCGGTCCAATGCCAGAAAGCATAAGTATCTGAGGGCTGTTTATTGCTCCAGCTGATAAAATGACTTCTTTTCTTGCGTAGACTACTCTCTTTACTCCTCGTTTGACGTATTCAACGCCGTACGCCTTCATTGTTACAGGATTGATAAGAACTCTTGTAACTTGGGTATTGAGAGATACATCCAGATTAGGGCGCGTTCGAATAGGTCTTAGGAAGGCTTTCGCTGTACTGCATCTCGATCCTCGTCGAATTGTGCCTTGAGCTATCATGAACCCAGTTTGAACTGCACCGTTTATATCTCTATTTTCATATCCAATTTCGACACCAGCTTCTACGAAGGCAGCTACTAGTGGTGTTCTCCAAGGAGCTTCTTGGACTGTTAAATAACCTCCAGTGCCGTGGTATTCAGTTTTGCCCAAGTAAGGGTTTCTGTTGTCCTCCGACTTGATGAAGTATTTGAGGACGTCGCGGTAACCCCAGCCCGAGTTTCCGGAGGACTCCCACTGGTCGAAGTCGTATTTGTTTCCTCGGACGTAGATCATGTAGTTGAGGACGCTGGAGCCGCCGAGGACCTGAAACCAGTTACACAGGCGTTATAATAAAACATAATATAAAAAGTAAAGAAAAAATCCTTAGGCCTATCAATATTATTAGTGTAGGTGCTACATAATTGAATAATAAGATATGAAATTGGTTTCCTATTGTAATTTATCTATAAAGGTTATGTAATGCAAATTGCAAACCTATAGTTAGTTCTAGACTTCAAAATAATGTCAGAGAGGTGTGTCTAGACCGTGAATAGAAAGTGGATGAATAGATTAATGCAACAGCCATATTGATCAGATATTGAATCGTTCAGCTGGTCATGTCACCGATGGCATTTAGAACTGATCAATTAACAGTATAGTTATAATGTGATATCAGTATCACGCCCAAAAGGACAGGCAAAAAATGTTATGCTTTTTTTTAATCTGCAGCCATTTATGTAGTATATTTTGTAATAATTAGTAAGACTCTACACATCAATTTATTTATTAAAAAATGCCTATTCAACTCAACCGTACGGAAAAGCAGTTTTTTTAGGGTTCCGTACCCAAAGGGCAAAGGGTGTACGTTCTCCGTCCGTCCGTCTGTCCTACCTATCTAGGGCTGTAACTTTTGAACCGTAAGAGCTAGATAGTGGAAATTTTTACAGAGTGTGCGTTATTACGGTGGATTTGCTAACAAATAATGATAAACATGTCAAAAAGTTGTTTTACCACACCACCACACAACATATTAACTGACAAAAAAAAACTCCGGCACCTTTAGCATGAGACCGACTCACACTTGGCCGGTTTTTGTTATTTGTTGTTATACTGTAGTTTGTTCTATAATTACACCAAGTTTGACGCTTGTATGTATTACCGTTTTTTCAATAGAACGAGAAGAAAAAACGTTGATAAAAACTAGTTCTTTGTGTGAGGACCGGGGGGTCCCCCGGGAGGATCGGGGGTGGGGCCCCCCCGGTCCTCATACAAAGAACTACGAAACCCTCTCGATGCGGGAGTACAACGACTCGCACTTGACCGATTTTATTTTAGATTTCAGATTTGCTCCCAAACTAAAAGTTATTCAGTTTGATTAAGTCTAACAATAATATATGGTCTTGAGTTTAAAAAGCCAATGATTACAATTTCACCCTGTTTATGGAAATTGTCAATGGTTTTGACATTAAACTTCACAGTCACAGATACAGTCATGAAACTTCTTTTGTAACAGCATCTATCGCGTGCTGATAGGTTCATTAAAAAGATTAAAATATTCCATAACGTAAGGCTTTGGTTTGGTACCCAGTGATTAAAACATGCCGATCTTGATCCATGAACGATTGATAATGGAACAGTGAAAAATAACAATCTTGTTATTAAGAGTAGAAATTCTTACGCTCCAAGTTTGAAGTCGGCTCCGTCTTGTACTGCCAGTCCAGCCGTATGTGATCTCGGCTGGACCATCTAGGTGAGAATAGTAGTAATATAAAGAGTAACTTTTCCTTGCCCCTTGGCCAGCTGCATCTCCGCTTCTTGAAGCCGAGACACGCGTAGGAGATCAGCTCCGGCTTATACTGCCAGTTCAGCTTCGTTAGCTGAAGGTACCCCAATTGCGAAGGGACGTTTGTGATCTCGTTTGGATCATCTACTTTAGAATATAAAGAGTAACTTCACCTTGCCCCTCGGCCAGCTGCATCACCGCTTCTTGAAGCCGAGACACGCGTAGGAGGTCGGCTCCGTCTTATACTGCCAGTCCAGCTTCGTAAGCTGAAGGTATCCCGTTAGTGAAGGGTCGTATGTGATCTCGGCTGGACCATCTAGGTGAGAATAGTATGAATATAAACGTAACTTTACCTTGCCCCTCGGCCAGCTGCATCTCCGCTTCTTAAAGCCGAGACACGCGTAGGAGGTCGGCTCCGTCTTGTACTGCCAGTCCAGCTTCGTTAGCTGAAGGTATCCAGCTAGCGAAGGGACGTCTGTGATCTCGTTCTCGTCTGGACCTGAAATTTTTTTAACGTCAGGTTATTAAAGTGTTTTGAAAATATCTTCATTGGCACGTGATGTTTGATCAAACTTGCCGTTGTGTGTTATCCTAACGGTGTTTGCACTCCAAAAGCCACCGACATCGGTGTTGATGGCTTTATCGGCAACATGCACCCGCGCGGACTACCCAGCATCATGTTGGCAACAATGACGGCGACAATATTGCGCGCTCAGTTGCCCGGGGCAATTAGAAAAAGTTGCACTTATCGTATCGTGTTGCCGACAAGGTTTTCCAACTTGCTCCCAACATTTGTCGGAGACGAAGCGCTTTTGCATCGGAGACTGCTGTCGCTACTTGTCTTCCCGCTCTCGCTGCTACAATTACTCATGCCCTCTCGCTCGCACCACGCCGCGCGCCTTATGGTGTTATGCAAATCATTGCATAACCTGAGGCGACACGTTTCACGCTTACTTTGCACTTCTAACCCCTCTTATAATGTTCTTTGGTGACAGCCAACTGTCCAACGTGTGCCTTAGGGTTCGTTTTTTTTTAAGCAAATTTTTAGCTAGAATTCTTTGGTAAATAGGAATGGTGCTGTAAGTATAGGCACAGAATAATAAGAGTACACTATGCCGAAATTAACTAGCCCGAAGGCCAGCGGATAATTATTATAATTTCCCGTAAATTTGGCTTAACTATATAACTATCCTTATATTAATCTCAAATCTTACATTACCTGATTCTTTTCATCATCTTTAAGCGCTAGATATCAAAGAAAAACATACCACTTTCCAACAGCAGTACATTCCAGTTCTTGATCTCAGTCAGCCGATTGGCAACAACAGCGCCAGCCGAACCTCCTCCAACAACAATGAAGTCATACTCTCTTCTTGGCTCCTTATCCAGGACCCTTGCTTCTGGATCATATGAGTTATAGTTGTGATAAGTCAGGGCTCCAAGCAGCAGCGGTATCAACCAGAGTCCCGTCACACTGATGGTCTTCAACGCTGTCGATGCTAAGAGGACGTGAACAGCCATGGTTCAGTATCACAGTTTTTGTGCGCTATCACAGCTTTTTTTCCTTTGGCTTGTTGTCAGGACTAGGTCATTTGTTTTTGTGTCGGTCCGGTGGTTTGCTTCTCCTCATAGGTTTGCTGGTGGTGGGCGGTGGCTGCCGGCGTGGCGGCGGCATGTTACGCCACATCGCATTTGTGGTGAGCCTGAGCACCGTGACTTGGTCCTTGGAGCTGAAACTGGAGAGGGAATAATTTAATAAATTGTTTTACATGACACTTAGGGACTTGATATAGAAAGCGGACAGGGCACGCGTCCGAGGCGCTATTGAGACAAAAAGTTATGTTGCTCTATGGAACGAAATACAACAGGCGTCTGCGCGCGCTATACATTGTGTCTCACTGCGCTTTCTACATCCCTTTCCCTACAGGGGTTGGCTTGACTATGAAAAAGATTTGCTGCCGTGTAGAAAAGTAAAGGGCAGGATCATACAGATCAGAAACAGTTTTCGGTAAATATTTGTAATTTCAGAATTTATAGTGTGTGGCGAGCAGCCGTGGTCTCTGCCTACCCCTGTGGGATAGTTGCGTGAGCATATGTATGTATGTATGTTGTAAGTTGCTGTCTAGAAATATAAATAAAATAAATAAATAACGCTCACAGGCACATACATTGTAATGATCCCAAGCAAGCACTATAGGCTTGTTTATTATGGAAACCATACAACAACGGCACAAAAATATAAACATAACATAACATATATTACGATGAACCTTAATTCAAGGCTTAAAATAAATGTTATTCAGCAATCATTATAATTATGTTTTAATTAAACCATCCTAAAACATTCATTATGTAGTCCATATAGAGGTAGGCGTAACTCGTAACAACGCCCCGAGTCGCTGACAGGAGTCACGTGACGCTCTACGATGTAGTCGTGTGTAGATGTAGTATGTGTAGATTTAGTATATCATATATTTACTTTTATTTTATTGTTGCAGGTATGGACATTTTTATACGAATCTTCTTCTCTACAAACTAATTAGTAAGTACAATCCATCATTCTTGAAAAGAATACTAGTCTATTAGTCATACCTGTGCATGATCGACTTTGACTATGTGTTTTGTCATATTTATCCCGCACAAAAAGGTACACTAGTATACAATAAATTTCTCTACGTGCACAGATAAATCAATATAAAATGGAAGTTGTACTACTAGGCGTAAGTATATTATAGACAGTTGCATTACTTTAAATGGTGATTGTTCTCATGATACTGAACAATTTACCCCAAGGAACCTATGGAAAATTCGCAAAAAAAATCTGGACTTGCCATGCTAAATGTACTCAGCTGGCTAACGTTTTATGAAGAGATGAAATATTTTTTGCGAAATTCCCTTAGGCTCCTTGGGGAAACTTGTTCAGTCATCATCATCATCTCAGCCGATGGACGTCCACTGCTGGACATAGACCTCTCCCAAAGATCGCCACAACGACCGGTGCTGCGCTGCCCTCATCCAACGGGTTCATGCCGCCTTCACCAGTTCGTCGGTCCACCTTGTACCTACGCTGCGCTTTCCGGTACGCGGTCGCCACTCGAGAACTCTTCGGCCCCATCAGCCATCGGTTCTGCGAGCGATGTATTCATGTGTTAAGTATTAATGTGCCCCACCCAGTGCCACTTTAGTTTAGCAATTCTTTGAGCTATGTCAATTACTCTGGCTCTTCTCATCTCGCACGGAAAGCCTGAGCATAGCCCTCTCCATTGCCCTTTTGGTGACTTTCAGCCTTTGTTCAGTATCACGAGAAAAATTACCCTTTAAATTTAAAATAATGCGACTGTCTTACACCTTGTATAATGTTTGTGTTCTATTCATTGTTCGTGTGGCTTGTGCCTTCCCAGTCTGACACTGGGTCGTTACCCCACAAAAGTTACTTCGCTCATAGAAAGCACTTAACCACACAATGAATCTTACATCTTAGTTAACCAATGAAATATCGGCCCGACAGAGACGGCTTTACCGGCGCTCTGATTTACGTGAAAAGGACAGAAACAGTCGGTTATTTCCTAGTTTTGCGGAAGATATGATCTAATTTCTAGACATTATAGTATACCTGAGGCGATCTCGTGAAAGTGATCGTCCAATAGTGTGACGTAATTCTTTAATCTTTGTTCCTATGCGGACAGCTTTTTGACTGCCATTTGAAAAGGGGATACTTAGTCGCAAAATCCTCTCTACATTGGCACAAAAATTCAAAAAGCCATGAATTTATACAGGGTCTTTCTTAAGGCTGCACCGAGCCTATTGTGCTGCCTCCAATCGTATTAAACAGCCTTAAACAGCTTGTATAAAATAATAAAATAAAATATCTTATTTACGTGAGCACTGTATTATTTGATTATTTATGTTCACATAATGTATGAAGGAAGTTGTAAAGTTTAATATGTCATTTTACTATTATGGAAAGTAGATAATATTTCACATCCACGTTGGATCAATATATCATTGCTTATTATTAGCTTCCTAGTGCATGATACATGCTATTTTAACCGGGGTTATGAGATTTAAATTATGTTGATTTAAATAATTAGATTTATTTGTAAAAATCACAGATTTTAATCAAAATCGTAAAGTTGAAGAAAATGGGTCGAACCTCATCAAGGAACCCCAGCACGGAATCACATTTTTTCACGCTCTATCCCTTTCGGTCGCTAAAGAACGTCACTTGCTAGAGCGAGAAAGATAGCGGGAATGCGACAGCACCGGCTTTGCTGCGACCTTTCTTGCCCTAGCAAATGACGTTCCTGCGCTTCCGTGCTGCCAGATAGGGTTCAATCTTTAACAAGACACAACAATTGAATGAAACCTCTTTATTCCCATAATCAAATGGCTATGCTTTACCTAGTCCAGTTTTACTAGGTAAGCCTGGGGCGAAAATTTACTTTAGTATTTTGTTAAAGTCCCATATATCTCAGTTCTGGAGCATCGCACACCAAAACTGTAAATGATCAAAAGTGTTCTTCGATCGTGGACGAGCGTACATAAAAAGTTGGGTCCTGGAGACAACCAAAAATAAAAGGAAATCCAAGTCTTAGAGCCCCCACAGTATGGTGCTAGTGCTGGCTTTGTTCACATCATACCATCCATTATAATGTTGTCAGTTCTCACGCTAACAAAAATAAAAAAGAAACGGAAAAATCCAAATGAAAAACGAAAGGTTTTTTTCCAACCCTAATTTTAACCGACTTTGGATTGCACGGTCGGTCTAGTAGAAAATTTACGGTGCAATTTTCTAGTACTCTCTACAGTCCTTGGGTCCTTCCACCTTCAGCCTTTTCGTACTTCTACTGCTGGACATAGGCCTCCCCCAAAAGGGAGGTTTTGCCATAATCGCCACGCTTGGCAGGCGGGCTGGCGATCGCAGTTGGGTGTTACTATATTCGGAGAACGCTGCTTCCCATCCTCCGGTTAATCCCTTTAGTCGCCTTTTCCTTTTACGACACCCATGGGATGAGCTGGGGTGGTGCAATATTCTTGGCCAGCACCACACGGCAATTGTTGAGGATTATTGCTTCTTAATGTTATGTTAATCAATTTTAGACAATGAAGATAATCAGAGAAAACAAGTTGTTACTTAAAAATTGCCTTATAGCAAGTTCGATCGAAGATCTGAAACATCACCAACACAAATCAAATTAAAGATTGAAAAATTTGTCTCGGGCGGGACTTGAACCCCCCCCTTCTTGGATAACGCAGTTCCCCGGTTTGGAAGAGTGCGGGTTCAAGTCCCGCCCGAGACAAATTTTTCAATCTTTAATTTGATTCGTAATAGCACAACATGGCTGTAACATGTTTAAAAATCAATAATATTTGAAATCACCAACACAATAGTAGTACAAAATCAAGTGAGTAATAAGTAACAAAAACCGTAAGAATGTTTATTTGACTCTTAGTTACGTCTTCACAACTAAACTAACTTAGGTCATTCCAGTCAAATTTGTCCGAGAGGTAATCTGAAGTATGATCAAAGACGCAGACATTTTTTTGTATATCTGAAACTAAACTAAATCTTCGCAGGCGAAACCGCGAGGTACGAAGTACGAAACAAAAGCGGTAAATAAAAACAATCGAATTGTAGCAATCAGAGCGTAGAGATTGTTTGACCAATTTGTTGGCAGTTTCGTGCGTAACTGACATAAGTACACGTGCTTTACTCAAGTATAGTTACATATTGTTGTTGTTTTTTGTTCTGCTACATCCACACCCACAGGTTGTAACACCCTAGTGGGGTGCCTCAGACCATCAAACTGAACAACTTTCTCTTTGGGACCAATATCGAAATCGTTTGATGGTCTGATCATCCCCTTAAAATAGTTTCAGCTAATTTTGTTAGGGTTTATATAACGACACAAACTAACCCTGAGACACTGAGAAAATAGGCGTACAATGAGCATAATGCTGGTGCTTTTTTATGGAGCCCTGGCCAATTTTCAGGACTTTGTTTGTACTACCAACCCCTGAAAATTTTGTTATAGTTTTAGATTTGTTTCCGATCTAAGACAAGCCTTTAATAGGCTCTTACACAGCATGACCATGGGTTTCGCGCTAATTGCAACTAAATCTATAGTGAAGTCTATCCATTTTTATATTGTGAAACATACTGATGTTTATCTGCCAAGTGGTTTATTTCTGACCACCTTAATAGCCCATCTAAATATAATAAGAGACTATTGTGTGCAAAAATATTTTAAATGTGAATTCGGCAAATCGTGAGAATGTGAAAATTGCTACCATTGTGATACGATTGGGTCATTCTTCAACCTTCCACGTTTTGATCAGTGACCATGAAATCGATCTTAAATCGATTTTGTTATTATGAATAAATTTTCTCTGTTTGAATCTTGAATGAAAATAAGGTAACTAAACAGCTAGGCTGACTTTAGTGCCTATACCACAGACTCAGATTATTCAATAGTTGCCCTATACTGGTAAAAAAACATTTTTATTCATAAATCTTGAAGCTGTAAAAATGGTGTCATCCGGAACCATAGTTGATCTATCTGAGACGGTACACCGAATCGATTGCTTTCTTAATCGATTAAATGTATTTTTTACGGATGAATGAATTAATAACTAATTTCAGAGATGTTGCAAACTTGAAGATATTATGTGAATGAAGAATGCATAAAAATTTTAATTGAAAATAATTTCAAAATTTAGTAAAAGTTCTTCTATCGAGTCAAAGGTGCATTTTATATTTTTTCAGCACAGTATTTTGCCACACGGATTAGCACTTCCGGCTGCATCCATAAGCTCAATTCACGTATCAAATGTCCGGGCAGGAAGGGCAAGATATGAGATAAACCATAGTCTGAGGAGCAACAGCAACATTTACTTCTGAGGTCTGAGGCTCTGAGGGTCTACCCGGACATTCGAACTTTGCAATTGCGTATTTGCGTGAACGTTTTCGATCCAATGCCAACAAGGAAGTTCGGACCGAAACGGTCGTGATATATCGAAAATCGAAACTCCGGGTACAAGGCCAGATCCGTAGATGAAACCCCATTTGGACAGGTTCTCCTTGCTCCGGCCATTTTCCAGACCTCCAAATCGGACTGTCCAGTTCATTTCTGAAACGAACTAACTGAAATGACTGATGACTGATGAAAATGGGGGTTCATCGACGGATCAGACTTCAAGAGTGAATGTGGTGTTGCTCCTCAGACTATGGCCCATCTCATATCTTGCCCTTCCTGCCCGGAAACTTGTACCTCAGACTGACGGACGCTTTGCCGGTGACAAGCGCGGGAAATCTATTAGCGAACAGCGGCAAAGGAAGGCTTTAGGCACGAACGTGGCACATATATTTTGATGTCAAGATGTTTCAGCCAGTCTTCAGCTGCCTATGCAGTTTGAAGAAGGAGCTGCCTATGGAGTTTGGTTTTGTTTGGAGTTTGAGTTTGTTTGTGGGATTGAAGAACCCCCAGGGAAAATGGCGTAGATTTCACTCGTTTACCCGGCTAAGAATAGCACCATCCCATTTCCTCCCGTGGGTGCCGTAAAAGGCGACTAAGGGATCTACCGGAAGATGGGCAGCAGCATCCTCTGAGTACACACATTTAATCCAACTGCGATCGCCAACCCGCCTGCCAAGCGTGGCGATTATGGCAAATCCCCCCATTTTGGGGGAGGCTTATGTTCAGCAGTGGACGTTTAATGGCTGATATGATGATTGATGACCCATGGGAGATTTTTCGGTCAATTAGTTAGCATTTCAGTGCTTACTCATTTCTTACACATGTATACCTGTTTAGAATGTCAAACCGAATTGATTGCATGGCTGCAGACGCCACTAAATATGATAAACAAACCTTACGTAATGTCTAACTTGTTTTTAAATCCGTGGCATTGGGTGAAGGCCTTCTCTCGAACTTTTCCATATTAATTTATAGCAGTCAGGCCGGTATTGTCACTTGTAACGTTTTTATGGTCGATAACGAAAGTTGATTAACACCTTCTGAATGTGGTGGTAGAAGTAAAGGTTACAAAATTTCGTTGCAACTAGGACTATGGTGTGTCTTGAATTCTGGGGACTTTTGAGCCAGGGTTCTGTAGGGCAGGGCCTTTTGTTTAGTTGGTTGTGTTTTGACGAGATGCTTGCATGCAGATTATATTTAGTGCATTGCCTTTGATGAAGTTTGCAATGGATATAAAACATAAACATGGACTTTGACGATAGGACTAGTTCATCAATTCAAGGTCGCACAGCGAGCTATGGAGAGAGCTATGCTCGGTGTTTCTCTGAGAGATCACATCAGAAATGCAGTGATACGTCAGAGAACAAAAGTGGTTGACGTAGCTCAGAAAATTAGCAAGCTGAAGTGGCAATGGGCTGGTCATATCTGCCGAAGAACTGACAACCGGTGGGGTGTCAGGGTTCTGGAGTGGAGACTGCGAACTGTTAGACGTAGTGTGGGACGTCCTGCTGCCCGCTGGACAGACGACCTAAAAGAGGTAGCGGGGAGCGACTGGATGGATGATGGCCGAGGACAGAGTTTTGTAGCGCGCCTTGGGAGAGGCCTATGTTCAGCAGTGGACGATGATAGGCTGGTGATGATGATGATGATAAAACATAATGTGATTCTGGTGGAACTACGATTTCAGTCGGTTCTAATGCCTCACAATTATTGGACACATTTACTCTCGGATTCTGTTGTGTACTCCTGCGCCCTGCGCACTCTGTTCGTTTCGTTCGTTAGTCAGGCTATTTAGAAATTTATACACGCCATTTTTTATTAACTGAAAAACTCAATCGGCCGATCCGCACTTTGGTATGAAACGTCCAAAAATGTTTCTCCTTTTTTTCGAACTATAGATGTTCCTCAAGAAATTTTGTTACGTTTCATTATCTGCATGAAAAAATGTCAATTCATTAAAAATAGTGTTGGATTTTATTAAAAAACCTAGGCACGATTTTTTTAAATTGAATCTTTTATTAAGTCGATAGCATGTAATGCAAAAAATTGCAACTCAAAGTCCATAGGTGACATGTAGCCCTCTTAACACCAACGTTTTATACTTAACCCACCGTGCGCGACGCACGTATCTGACCGAATAACCCATCGATAGGACAGGGTTACCTGGTCAATTAGCTAACAAGTGAAAAGATGGTGAGATATCGTAATAACCCGATTAACGTAAGTGTGACACCGGGTGAAGGCCGCGCCGAATTGCTTTCACTCTTGCGCAATGGCACACCGACCGGCGCGGGCGCCGAGCCCGATGCGTCTGTGATATGTCGTGACGTCACTGCGCTGGTTTTGTGACCTTCAAAACTCTATTCAAGTAGATAGCTTTTTTCCTGGGTTTAACCTTGTTTTCCTAAACACTTCTTAATATTTCTAATAATCATCAATCAAAACTCAATACCAAAAGTTTTTTATTCTAATGCCCTTCGGCCAACGAACAAAAATATCAGTTCCATGCCTTCGGCATAATTATTGATTATTTCTTCTTCAGTGTATGCAGGTTGCAGAAATTCTAATGTGTATGTTAATTGTTAAATCTACCAATCCGCATTGGCACGCGTGGTGGACTAATGCCCATACGCCCTCCCTGAGGGTAGGCATGTGCCCTGCAGAGGGACGTTTATAGGCTTTCCGCCTAATCGTTAGACGTTGTTTACAATGTAGTACTTGGCTCAAATTCCAGCCTTAATACCAAACTTTACGCATATCAAACAAATAGCCTTTTCAAGAAGACGGAACAAAGAAGCGCGACCTAAATACCAACATTATGCAACTTACTGTCCTACAAGGTACTGCCAACATTACGCGCAACAGTTGACCAGTATGCATCTTGACAGTGCACCCAGTTGCATCGCGTCATTGGTTACGCAAATAGTAATCGTGGTAGCCGGTTCTCGGATATTCAATTTAGGTATATCATCAAGTATTCATAAATGAATGCAAAACCTAAAACCTTCCAAAAACTATAATTGAAATGAATTTGGCAATGCCCATTTTTAAGTTTTCTAAAATGTTGCATTTCTTCTCAAATTCTTCTCTTGATAAAATAAAAATTGTGTTCCCTTCAAATTCAGTTATCGATTTGGTACAAATGGATTTCAGGATTTTTGTTTATTTGTATTTAATATTTTAAAACTGGCTGGGCACAACACGGAATTAGACAGTTATTTCATACAAGAATATGAAGCACGGGCACGGGAACGAAAACGGGAAGAGACCTAGACCTCCAGTTTCCACCAAAGCGGAGATGAGCGGAACGGAGAATAGCTGCAGTGGTGGTTAGCGGCTTGGGTGTATCCTCTAAAGCGGAGATGGGCGAAAATAAGGTAGAGTGCA
This sequence comes from Agonopterix arenella, assembly GCA_927399405.1. Lineage (NCBI taxonomy): Eukaryota > Metazoa > Arthropoda > Insecta > Lepidoptera > Depressariidae > Agonopterix > Agonopterix arenella. The sequence goes on from OV656710.1 coordinate 10,344,511, forward strand.
TGTGTGCTGTCCAAACCGTTCACATCTCCGCTGTGATTGTGCCATGCGCAATGCCATGCATGAGTCTTTCGACACATAATGCCCTAAAACCAATAATTGTGTAATACTCATAAAAATGATTTAATCGCAAACTGACCTAAACGCGAATAGACCCGCAAACGTAAAATGACTTAAACGCAAAATGACCTGAATGAATGAGCCTCTTTTCGAATGACCGCAGTCAGAATAAATATGTTTTCACTCCGATTGAACCATATCCACTGAAGCGGGAGGAGAGGAGATTGGTAAATAACGAATTCCTATTGATTGGAGGTGCTACTGGGAATGTTCCTTCATTGAAATATTTCCGAGAGCGACGGTATCGCTATCTGTTGGCATCTATATGGCTATAATTTGTGGGTGCTGACATCTGTAGCAAGTCCCCATAGATTTTTCATAAAAAAACTCCGCTCTTCTTCGCTTTGGTGGGTTCCGGGAAGCTCTAAGGACGAGATAGGTGAGGGCGCGGATGAACTAGCCCTTAGGCAACGTATTTTCTGGGTTCAAAATATATTTTCTGTTCTGGTGTAAAATAAGGATGCTTTTTGATTAATCAACATTTTTAGAGCTATTGGTGTGAAATGTCCATGATCTATTAAGCTCGCCTTTGTACATCACGACTTGTTGTAATTTTTTTTTCATAATGATGTTTTTGTGTACAATAAAGAATCTAAGAATCTATTGGAATTTAAAATTAAAACCCTGAATATATTTAATAATAAAGTAATGTATGTAGTTATGTACTGACCATTGTCTTTAAAGAAGACACCATTTTACATACCGAGTTTAAAAGTTAACTGGAACTATTACGTGTAACGTCTCTATTAAACGCAACGAGTTAATGACATCAACAATGCTATTCTGTCAGAGTCACGCTAATCAAGCTATTATTATTCTTATGACGCAGGCATTTAAGCATTCGGTCAGGAGCCTTGTAAATTACATCATTAACCTGCAACCTCGGCCACGACAATGCTTTCCAATTGACTGAGCAGGCGCAGAATTTGCAACGGTTGCAAAGGTTGCTGACAGCACAAGAAAGGGTTGCAAGCGGCGTAGCTTCGCGGAACGAGGTCCCTGGCAAAATCTTGTAAATCGCCCAACTAGGCAGCACTGCCGCAGAGCCCCTGCGGCAGTGCTGCCTAGTTGGGCGATTTATAGCCATTTAGGCTACATCAGGGGGTTATCGGCGACCAAAAAAGCCGGAATAGGCGATTTTAGGCTATATTAAGAATAATAGGCTATTCTTAGATATTTTAGGCTATTTTAAGAAACATTTGGAATATTGTACAATGTTGTAGTAAATAAAAAGATATAATTTTTTTATCACAGACTTTATAATTGTACACTGTGTACTCTACTGAAATTGATATCATTTTAAAAGGATGCTCATGATAGTTAAAGTTGTTCAGTTTGATGGATAGCCATCAAACTGAACAACTTTCACTATGGGAGCAAACAGATTGGAGCAAAAAAATAACCAGGTGTTGCATACATTTGAGTCGAGTAGGCGTTGCAGTTTAGTATGGAACATCAGATTTTTTTTTGCTCCGATCGGTTTGCTCCCATAGTGAAAGTTGTTCAGTTTGATGGGTAGACTCTTCGTGTAAAAGGATGCTAATGATATCAATTTCAGCCTGTATAACCCACCACGTACCACATAACGTACGTATATGTATATGTTATGTGATCATGTGGTAGAGCTATTTTTAAACCCCGACGCAAAAAGAGGGGTGTTATAAGTTTAACCCCTATGTTGGTCTGTCTGTCCACCACCAACGCCAAAAACATACATTTGAAAAGTGAAAAATAATTCGGTCATCTATTATTTTTGATTTAAACAAATGTATATTTTACTTCTTTAAGATATTTAAGATCAATTTGTTTTTGGCTTTGGTGGTTTTTAAATTTGTAATTTTAAAGAGCTTTAGGTCACTAAAAGTCTGGGTCAAAGATGCTATTGATAGACAATTTTGCCATATTAGCGTGCAAAAACTGGGTTAATTAACAATTTTATAGCTGAGCCTCAATTTTGCAGGATTATGAAATTGTTTACCGATACGATATTTTGGATGTTACGTCACTATAAAGTCGCAGTCATTTGTGCGAATTTGTAGGGATATTGTGTAAGTTTCCGATTACCTATATCGTTTACAAGATCAGTAATGGATTTTGACTGTACTAGAAACTTTCAAGTAATAAGTTGTTTCTGTGATCATTATCATCATATCCATTCATTCAGTCATCAAATATTTAATAAGAAAAATAGCTTAGAACTGCCAAAAAACACCATGTCTATTTGATACCGATTAAATCGGGTAGTTCAACAATAGACACATTTACCGACGGCGACCGACAGCGCGTATACAAAAATGACATTTTAGACTCAGAGATAAGTGTACTTTTTGCAACCATCAGCAGCAAGGCTGATACAGTGTTTATGGAGTGTAGAGCAGCTCTTTGATGGGGATGGACTAGGTCTGCCTGCATAACTTCAGTCGGTTTAGGCGTTACTAACTTTTAAAGGTCAGTAACAAATTAACGATCAGCTGCAAGGCTTCTTCTGTTTCCTATTTAGGCTTTCATTTGGAACGTAATTTTAGCTTCGTAAATCATATCAAGACAATAGGAGAGAAAGCCAAAAGTAATTTTTTGAGTTTAGCGCGTATTTCCACCTCGACATGGGGTCTTTGTTACAAAACACTTAAAATAATATATTCCGCAACATACCTCGGGTGCATGTGTTATGGAGCCCCCGTTTGGGCAGATAGGTCGGCTATTGGCGCTGCGCGCCGTAAGTTACTTCAAAGTCAACGTTTAGCCTTGATTTTCCTGTGTAAAGCGTATAGAACGGTCAGCACCGAAGCACTCCCCGTTCTAGCGGGGGTGGTTCCCGTAGACTTGGAAATACAACGCCGCGCGGCCAATTACTTTCGTTCAAGAAAAGTTAGTCATAACTTCTTAAAACCTCGCGACCGAAATAGAATTAGTAAATTATTTAACTTTGATTGCAACATCTTTGATGAACTTTTATTAGACTGGGAACTACGGTGGCAAGGGTCTACAAAGGGTCGACATCTATACCAATTTTTTCCATCTGTTCGCGATCGTCTAGACAAAGCGTGGCTAGAGGTAGATCACTGCGTAGCCCAATTTCTTACTGGACATGGTAACTTTAAGGGAAAGCTATTTTATTTTAAATTGGTTGCGTCACCTTTATGTGAATGTTCTGTTGACAGTAACGAGTTCGAACAGACCGCTCATCATATTCTTTGGGAGTGTGAGCTCTGGTACGCCGAGCGCCAGACCATGCTTGACTCAATAAAATCGTTTTCTGGTGTCCCTTACTACATGGATCTTGTTGCGACTAGGGATAACTTCGATGCGTTCAGATGTTTTTGCCATACTTATTACTGGAAGCAAAATAGGTCATAGTTTCAGTACAATGTTAGGTTCCTATTGTTTTATTTTGTATTTTTGGTGCTTTTGCGGTCGTGTCTTCAGCACTGCCATAAAAGATCTCTTGAATTGGCTCTCTAATAGCCATGTTTTTTCCTTCTTATTGCTGTCTCCCGTTTGCAATGGAGGGAAGTCGGATATTTCGTTTTCCTACTCCTCCTATCTTCTTTGATTAATTCATTGCGGGTTCCAAGACAGATTAGAGTCATCCCCCGGGCTCGCTGGACTTCATTGTCCAGTGTTGTGAATGGTCGCCGCTGTTGATCCTGGCTTACAGGAGTTACAGCGGTGGGAATGTGTGGTGGGCCTATGCCCGTTAAAAAAAAGGCTGATCGTATGATATTATTGTAGTGTGCACTGTTCCTATGTGAACAGTACAAAAACTGACATGAACTGTCAGTCGGTTTAGGAGATGCAGCCGTTCAAAGGTCGGACCTTTGAACGGCTGTAACTCCTAAACCGACTGATGAACCATTTCAGTTTTTGTACTGTTCACATAGCTACAGTGCATACTACAATAATATCATACGATCAGCCTTGCAGTAGATCGTTAATTTTTTACTGACTTTTCAACATCAGTAACTTCTAAACCGACTGGAGTTATGCAGGCAGACCTGGTCCATCCCCATCACAGAGATGCTCTACACCCCATACACACTGAATCAGCCTTGCAGCTGATGGTTGCAAAAAGTACACTTATCTCTTAGTCTATTTAGTATGGGATGCCGACGGCGGCGGACGGCTTCCCGTACTAAATGTAATTTCTGTATTCGCCCGCCGTCGGTAAATGTGTCGCAACCCTTAGACCCCTGTATGCATCGCATGCCACCCCGGAAAAAACGATAAAATTCGAGATGTAGGTACCTCCATCTTTGTTATTTTCCGTATGCCAAAAAAATCGTGCATAACATTTTTCTCGATTCATGTCGTGGATGGAATGCTAGCTGCTTGCCAGGTTTTCAATACGCAAAAACGTACTTTTCCCACTCTGCACGCTTCGGTATATAAACAACGTAACAGCTATCGAATTACTAAATCCTCAAACAATAGACTATCAATGAAAATGTTCATGTCTCACAAGGGAGTCGGCACCGCATAAACATTGTTTCAATTTGCATTGAAACAATCAGCCGTCTTGTGCTCCCATTACAATGGAATTGCATAACGACGAAGGCTTTTTATAGTTAAGACCATGCTTGTGGTCGTGAAACTTTAAGCTTTTAAAGATCAATATATTTATGTGTTTTATAACTTAACTAAAGTATAAACGAAGCATTCATCTTGGCAGATGGGTATACTGACTCCATATGAGATACACACCTCCATGTTAAAACCTTCTGCGATATCTGCTATAGGGATTAATGGGGAACTGTAGAAGGCGATCACAAAACATCAGCGATGGTCGCAGTGGCACAGGCGCAAGTCTGTTAAGGCCCCATTCACTCAATAAAAGAAACCCGCAGGGCAGCTTGTGGCGAGCCGTTGGTAAGTGGCGACACCAAGGACCCGATTCTCCAGAGGGCCCGGATTAATTTGGCCCTCACCTCCTGTCTTGCCTTAACCGACCGGCCAGGAGAAGAGTTCCAAGAGCTGAACCTGTGCTCCAGATTGGAAGTGTAAAATGTCATAACGCCGGGGCCTGCTGACTGGTGCGCTTAGCGCCGCTAACTGGCGCCCGCAGACTCCCTCTCTACAACCTTAGCCGCTCACTAGATCAGCTTCTTTTTCACTACTTGCGAGCGGCCATTTTGGGGGGCCCATCATATCAGTTGGCGAGTCACCGTCTGCCATTTTTTACAAACTTAGAGACATTTGTTACCTCAGGCGTCCCGAGTCTCTCTGCAATAACCCAGATTTCCGGGCCCACCCAGTTCACCCCCATAACTCGAGTCGTTTTTTGTCCTTTTTACAATAGTCTCTGCACCGAACGTGGTATGTCTTCTGGTGCATTTGCATAATTCATTCAGAGATATACCATGGTTGGTTCATCCCATCGCATTTAGATAATTCCATCAGATTCAGGAGGGAGCGATAATGCTTTTGTATTTAGCGCAATGCTTTTGAAATATAGCAGTTCCTCTAGTTGAAAATGACTATCATTAGCCTATAAATACGTCCAACTGCTGGGCACGGTCAAACCCTAAGTGCAGAAGCATCAGGATTTCTTCGTCAGCTTATGATGGTTTCCCCACGTTGTTTTCTTTCATCGTTTGAGGGCAGTTGGTATTACGTAAACTCATTGGACTATGAGTATATCAAATTCATTTTCGTTTCATACCCACCATACGCAAAATAAACGACTGAGACGTATCGAGTTGTGGAAAAATAATCCACTCAACTAAAACTGATTGGGTTCATTATAAAACTGTGGTTTTACCACTAATTAATTTTTTACCGCAGCTCGCACCTGTCCTATCCAATCTCAAATATAGTTCTTAAGGCTAGGATAGGCGGGTACGGTTTTTTCCATACAAACGTATTCCCCTGCTTCCTCCCTGGATAATCAAATGACACTAGAGCAAAATCATTTTTACCATACAATGTATGTTACATCTGCTATGTCCCCATGTTATCCTTTTATTAATTATTGTAAGAACTAGGGACCTTCGAGAATGACCAATTTTACCGCCCATTTTCAGACATCCAGCAAACAAATTTGACGAATATAAACAAAAAAAGCAAAACATACAAACATAGTTTTGGAGGAGGAAACAGGGGATTACGAAATGCTGATTTCATCGATTTTATGTCGGTAAAATCGGTCCGAGCTGCAGCGGTCTCTTTCGCACTCTAGTCGGCGGGGTGTATATCGGACAAATACGTATACAGTCGGAACAGTGAGCTATCCTCCAAATTACCATTTCAGCTCGCCTATCCTCTTAAGTAATGATAGCAATTAGAATATTAGACAAATGTTGACTCTGGTCTGGTATGTCGTACAAATGCGTTGGTTATGTCAGAAAATTAACTTTCACGTAATTAGCGGTTGTAATTCGTAAACTAGTGCCAAAAATGTGTGTTACGTACTTACATCGTTTTTTTTGGAACGGTACCTACATAGGAGATTAATTTACATTTTGCATGGTATTTTAGTTTTTTATTTTCAAAAATATGTAACTACCTATACACATAATTACTTCACGTGATTTTAACGACTAAGCCAATGCCGGATACAGCATTCTTTTCCCTTTAGTGCCTCTTTAAAAGAATATTAAGATTACGCTTTCAAAAGTCGTTTATTCAATAAGTTATTTATAATTAAACCGAAACCGTTATTTTTTTGTCTTTATACCACCTTCACTCGGTATCAAATTAGCTTTTTACCCTTATTTGTATTAATACCAGTCTCTTAACACTGTTCTTTTGTGTGGTTTGGACTCGTTGACGATTATCTTCGATTGTTTCTAAATAAGGTTTTCAATTTTCATCATTTATGGTGCCCTATACACAGACTTGGGTAATACAGAAGTCTGTGGCCCATTATTATATTCTTGCTGGCTGTCTTCAGAGTTTACTGTCATTGTCAGCTTGTCATTCGTTATTAAATCTAAATAACTAAATAAAAATTTAAGATCTAAATAAAAATTATAAATCCTTTCTGTGTCTTGGTGCGAAACTATTTCCATTTAAAGCCACTTTGGGATAAAGTTCCATTGGCCGTGTTTTGCGGGCAATAATGGGGCAATAGGATAGATAGTAGATGATCGTGAGCTTTCGATTTCGTCCCGCCACCTTCTCCTATCGACGTCTACCTCGACGTCGATTTTGTTTTGCTGGAGAACAGTCGGCGGTTAGTTTTGGCTTATAGATCACAAACCTACCTCTAACATATTATCTTAAAATAGCATCTGATCTATCATGTGATATATAAGCAGACAGACACATTTTATAAATATGAGATATTCTATGCGTTCCTCGCTAATTACCCTATTGATAGCCTGAGTTCTTGCGGGAACTGCCTATTGTTTTGTTACAACATCGTCTCTTTCACTTTCCACAGAAGATACCTTTATATTTTATTTGAGACATAAAATAGATCTTAAAGCTCTTAAATAAAATGATGATGACCCTGACAAGGAAACATGGTTGCAAAACTTAAAAATATGTAAATATAAATCTTTCCCTTCCCTTTTAATTCCTTAGTAGGTATTCTATTTCGTCTTACGTCTTATAAAATAGTATATTATTAAACAATATTCGTTACGTCATCAATCGGCTTCACTTTCGACAGCAAGGGACGCTATTTACATGCCTCGTTGCCATGGAATCGATTTCATGGTAGTTCACGATATAAATCTATAAGAAATATTGTTTCAGACGTCACAATAGAATATTCTTTTATTTGCACATCGAAAACATACACAAATAACAAATTGAAGCAAACAAAAAGAGCAACAATATTCTGAACTCGTTGGTCCAGTGGTCCTAGTATGAATACGCATACTCCAGTATAAACTGGTATGACCTAGTCTGAACTGGTTGGTCCAAGTATAAACTGGTATGGCCTAATCTGAACTGGTTGGTCCAAGTATAAACTGGTATGGCCTAGGCTGAACTGGTTGGTCCTAGTATAGATCTTACTGGTCTGTGGGATACGCACACTCCAGATTAAACTGGTATGGCCTAACCTGAACTAATTGGTCCTAGTATGAATACACACACTCCAGGATAAACTGGTATGGCCTAGTCTATACAAGTAGAGAAAAATTTACAGTAATTTCTTGGTGAACTGATTAAAATACTAGAATCAATGGAATACAATACAATAGCAATGATTTACTTATTTTTTAAATTAGCTGGCTGACATATAGTGTCCTTCTTAATATTCTGACACTTTTGGGGATGATCAGACCGTCATCGTCAAACTGAACAACTTTGTCTATGGCACCAACATCGAAATCGAGAAAAAAAATCTGCTGCAAAACTACAAACCTACTCGTGTCATATGTATGGGACAGCTGATTTTTTTTGGCGATTTCCATGTTGGTCCCATAGAGAAAGTTCTTCAGTTTGATGGTCTGATCATCTTCTTTAAAAACTGTCAGCATATTAAGTTGGACCCTGCATAGGTTAATTTTACTAATTTTTGCAAGCGTAGCTGATGGCATTTAGTACGGAAACTAACGAGCCTGGTATTTGCTTATATTATAGGAAGTGTATGACACTGCAATCTTTTAGCCTTTCTTAACTCATGACATGAGTGTCATAATCGTAAGTCATAACTTTTGTTAGTGTCATCTTAACACACAAATAAAAGATAACTTATGACATAACTTTCAGACTCATCATCAGACTTTACTATGTGACCGTTACTATACACATTAACTGTTTGTGAAATGACTTTTGTCGTGTGGTTCCAGTGGAATCAAATACTTCTATTGTTATAAATTGTAATATAACGAATACAGTTTGTGAGTTACGCGGTTATTATTTAATCTAGAAATAAACATCACAACTCAAAACTCAAACAAACCCAACGAACTCAAATATACCAAAACGCGGTAAGAACCCGTTAAAATGTTTATTTCTAGATTATATAATATAACGAGCTTTTGTTTGGAGCCGCGACTTCGTCCGCGTGGATCCGATTAGGGGTCGATTTTCGTAAATTCCTTTCTTAGTTCACCCCTTTATTTAAGGATGTATTTAGTATGTAATCAATGCTGTAAATTTTCCTAAGAATAATAAAATAAAATAAAAATAGAAAACTCCATCCTCTGTAGAATATCTTTGCCAAAAAAAATATTAATCGGTAATCTCTCATGACCCCCTAGCCCCTCAGCTATTCAATTTACTTCCTAAATATGACAGCGTTCAAACCTTCTAGGCACCCGGTCCATTAGTAAGATAAGGTTTGTGATTTGAATTTTATTTTTTATTTTTCCAAATAAAAAAACATTGAATTCACATAATGGACCGGGTGCCTAGAAGGTTTGAACGCTGTCATATTCTGTAGACATATCTCAATAAATAAGCATGAAATCGAAGCACAAACTATAACGAATGCCAATATCGAATGCAAATATCGATTGCCTAGTTTACTTGATCTCATTGACACTTTATTCTTAAACCCCGGCTCCATTCCAGTAATTCCCCTGAATTATGCCGTTTTCGTCTTTATGGCATGGACATAAGACATATCTCGGACATTCTATGTGTAGTAGATGATAGTTTGCAGTATTTCTTCCGCACTATCGTTTGTGTGTTTGCAGTTTAGTTACGCAATGTTCCGAGGCGGATCGTTTAACGAATTATCACTGATTCGGGGTTTACATTGGTAGAGTTACAGGAGCTAGTACTAGGTATAATATTAATTACTACTAGCGTAGTTTAAAATACTTGGCACATCATCAGTGTATGGTATTTAAGAAAATAACGGTGGGCGTGGATAACTTAATGCTAACAATTAATAATATTTTTCTGACAATTAATTTTTGTATACTACATCACGTCTAGTATGGTTTTTCTATACGTGCGCGAGGCGCCTTCGCTGCATAGAAAATAACATGTTCCCGCGCTTTTCGGAGTGCGAAAGCCGCGCTTGCCGCGACATATAGTATGGAAAAAAGCCGAGTCGCGAGCAAGTAGAGAAATCATGCTAGCCTTCCTGGATTGTCTTTCAAATTTGAAAGACTTACATTATTGAGTAGATTGGTAATTATAACACCCCTCTTTTTGCGTCGGGGGTTAAAAAAGAGTATCAACCGGTGACAGGAACAACATATCTTAGTACAAATTGTAGGTCGGTCTTGCCAGATTTTGTGTTCTTTTTTTTGACGTTCTTACAAAGAAAGTGGCGCTATCAATTTTTGTGTACTGTTTTATGTCGCACCTATATGCTTTGATTTTACATATAGCATATTCAGAATGTTCACATTTCCTATAGCAACTCATTTACCCAGCGTGTCAGATAGTGAGCCCATTGCAATTTTTGAAGGGTGGTGGGAATTACAGGCATGAAAATTTAACCATTTAGGTCGAAGCCTTAAAAATTGGTGTTACGAATCATATTATAAGTGAGTTTTTGTCATTGGTACGACTCTTATTAAGGCTGGGATCGATCTGCCACCCTCTTCACGGATGGTGCCGTTACTAGCTACTGGATCACGCAGGTGATAATGTAAATATGCCTTCAAGTTCTGACATCTGACATGGATCGTCGTAGACGCAGCAGGTTGCTACTTTTTGTGCCAAATGTTGATTTTGCCACATTTTGCTAATGATTTCTGATAAAAAGAATTTTTTGTGATTTTGTATTGCGTTATTCAGAACTTACTTTTGCCTATTTATCAGCAACCGTTCCTTTGTGTGTACGGTCGCGGTTTCATTCATGGATCTTGATAAGATATCATTATATTATTTTATAACAAAAACCAGATGAACATTTTAACGGGTTCTTACCGTGTTTTGGTATATTTGAGTTTCCGTTAAAATGTTTATTTCTAGATTAAATAATAACCGCGTAACTCTCAAAAACTGTAAAAACCAGATGTTTCTTAAAAAACGTTAAGTATTTCTTAAGAGGATAGACGGACTGCAAGAAATTTGGAGAATAGAATTGCTGTCGCGCTGTTCCTGAAATACCGAGGTACCAGTGCGAAAGTGACAATTGCAGCGCGGACTGACTTTACCTACATAAAATGGACTACTAGCTATGGTGGTTATAGCCATGTTTCTGATCACCTCCAAAAACTGATAAATATTCTCTATGGGACCAACATCAAAATCACGCAAAAAATCTCAAGTAAATCATAAGTATTTGCAGTTTTATATGGAACAGCAGATTTTTGTTTTGCTATTTCGGTATTGGTCCAATGGAAAATGTTGTTCAGCTTGATGGTCTGATCAACTTCTTCATCATATGTGGATATAATTTAGAATCTTTGCATTAAAAATGCGCACACGGACTCAGCCCTACGGAATAGTTGCGCAAGCGCATGCCGAGCTTTACTTCCCTGACGCCATTATCTCTTACGTAACGTTTGACACTGGTGAGGAGTTGAGGAACATTCTGGCAATTGATGAGTTTTCTTTTGACTGGCTTTCCGCAGACTCTGCGAGGCGAATCCGCTATACAGAGTGAAATTGATATAATTAATATCCTCTTAAACTAAGAGTCTACCCATCAAACTGAACAACTTTTACTATGGGTGCTAGAATTTCGGAGCATAATCGCTTGAAGTTGATTTCAGCCCATACAAAAGTTTGGCGCACGGAATTAATAAAAGTAATATAATTACGAAGATATAAAGCTTTTAAAATTTTGTATGAAAAATTGCAAAGCTTTATATCTTCGTAATTATATTATAAATCGCAAATGTTATTTGTGACTTGGCAACTAGATGTTCTAGACTATTTTTCCATGTATAAAATATTACCTCTATTAATTCCGTCTACGCGTATTGTGCGTCAGTTTTTTATAAAATTGACAGAGGGGGCAACCACCTTAAATGATATCAATTTCACCCTGTAGACGACTGTCGTCATCTATTTTCAAATCACTGTATTTGTTACTTTTGTTGATGAAAAGAAAACTATCGAATCTTAATAATAAATCTATGTACTGTTTAAATTATTTAGCGTTCTTAGAAGTATGCTGTAAATCGGTATATTACGTTGCACCCGCGATTGCTTGAAAAGTGAATAATTCATTGTTTATTTACGTTTTCTATAATGTTTGATTTTTATTGACATTTATTGGCTAGAAGGGAAGACCCCGGTGGACCAAGGCGATATCAGAGTTGTGGCCAAGAGAGGGACGGAGCTGGAGGTCAGTAGGCAGACCACCAGCACATTGGTCTGATGACATTGTGAGAGTGACGGGTTCGCATGTGATCAGATGAGCACAGGACCGCGAAGAATGGCGCCGTAAAAGGGAGTCCTATGCCCAGCCGTGGGTTGATGTAGGCTGATTCGATGGATAATGTTTTATTACTTAAAGGTAGATTGCTTTGTCCTCTTTCGAAATATGAAGGTAAATTGCTATAACAATTAACATACTTTTGTGTTTTTGTGCTATGATCTGTAGGAGAGGAGGACCGATTTCGTTAGACCTCTCCCGTGGCTATTTTACACATTCTATTTAAACTCTTTTAAACAAATCAAAAGACAACAAGTTGAAATGTAGCTCTTGAAATAGTAATTTCATAAAAAAATATTTTGATTTACTTGGTATCAAACGTTGCACCCGCGGTAATGGAATCGCTCTGCGGTGGTCGTTCTAATCTGTGCAGACCGCATGGAAGTCGTGAGGTACACGGCCCAGACTTTCAATCTATTATGTTTATTTACAAAACGTAAAGTTAAAAAATATAAATAAGGCGATCCTATAGCAACTATAAGAACGGAATTCTTCAAAATAACCTTATATGCTTTTGGCCTGGTAACTACTCCATTAATGTGGGTCGATTAGTCGGTAGTTGTCTATAAAATAGCAGATGTTCTTTTTCGCTATTTCTGCAATGGTCCTATAGTGAAAACAGTTCAGTTTGCCGGTGTAATCTACTCTTAGATGAAACTGCATTCCTCGAAAAATCTGCCTTTTAAAGCAGTGTTTTTCGAACTATTTTGGACTACGACCCATCGAGACTAAAATTCTGACATGAACGTGAACGCACAAGGCAAAAGTCGTGTTTCTGTATACGACAACGAAAACTGGAAGCATGTGAAGCCAGCTTGAAATATTTCAGCACTATGAATTCAGTACGATTTTTTATAAAACTGTATCGATTATGTTACTTAATATGAAAATAAAAACCTTGGAGCGAGCGAAGCGAGCTCGAAATTTTTCGTATGGATATTATATTGCGCCGACCCCAAATAATGATGAGGGAAATGGGCAAGACAATGATGATGATGATGATTAAATTAGATATTGAAAATACCAACCAATCAATGGTCGGAATTTCACGGCATTATAAAATGCTTATGATCAGAATAATGTCAGTCGCGAACTATAAACACTGCTCTAAAGATTGAACAAGCTTCAAATAAACGGCCAGTTATAATGAAACAAACTAAAATTGTTGTATGTGTATGTATTATGATTAGGTCGAAGAAAACTCACACGGATAGTAAGTATAATGAATTTAGATCTAACATGTTCATGCACTGTTTACCGCAGCAGTAATGTAATTCAGTAATCGATGGTGCAATAGTAATTTAATGAGGAAGACGCTTCAGTTATACGTAATACTTCACTTTAAATTAATGAGTAAATGTTTTATTATGTATTCCTTCTTAGGTGTATGCGGTTTTGATTATGAATAGCACTTAAAAAATCATCATCCTGGAACGCTATTAGGGCGAATCTGGACGCTTGATCAGCATGCCACCCCCGAGAAAACGATAAAAATCGAGATGTGCCTCCATCTTTATTATTTTACGTATTCCAGAAAGAACGCGCATGACGTTTTTCTCGTTTAATCGCTTCGTCGTGGGTGGCATGCTAGCCGTGCTAAAAGGGACAAATACAACATCTTTATTATTTTACGTACTTATGCCAGAAAGCGCGTTGCATGACGTTTTTCTCGTTTAGACGCTTCGTCGTGGGTGGCATGATAGCGGTGCTGAAAGGGACAAATACAAGGTGTACTTAAAACTTAAATGCGTTACGAATACGGGCTGCTTCAATCCATCAAAGTGAACTGACCTTTTACTACAGAATCAACATTTTTATTTGTCCCTATATGTCTTTGCTTTGCCTCCTGTGCTGTACAGAAGTGGTCAAAACGATTCATCGACACCAAGACTAAATACGTTGGGAAAAGGACAAGGACATAAGAAACATGTCGGCATGCAGTTATTTAGGCAAGAAAGAGAAACAAAATCCTTCAAAATCAACCTCCAAGTAAAAAGTTACTAAAACAAATCTCAATTTGGGTACGTCTTGGGTATGCCATTTTCTGGCGTCACGTCTTTTGCTGTCTATTATTTTACAACAATAGGTTTTCATAAATTTCTTCGCTATTTTGTAATTGGTTGTTAACTCCTTATGAAACAATAAAACTATAGAAAACTTATATTATGCCATAACTGCACGGCTAGCATGCCACACACGACAAAGCGTTTAAACGAGAAAAACGTCATGCGCGCTCTTTTTAGCATACGTAAAATAATAAGGATGAAGGCACATCTCGATTTTTGTCGTTTTCTCGGGGGTGGCATGCGAGGCCTACTGAACACGTTTTATAAATGAAAAACAATGACATTACTACATTTTGCAAATAGTGTCACTTCAATTAGGACATTTATTATAATGAAAACAATATTATGTACTCTCGAATGATTTAGGAATGCATTGAGAAATAGTCAATTCTGATACCTACATTAAAACGGTCTCGCAATCTATCGATGACGTTTATATTAAACTGAACATGTGTGAATCACGTTCGTTTGTTAAAAGGGTTCTGTCATCTCTGTATTTAATACGATACAATACGATGCAATGGCTGTTTTTCTGTCAAAGTAGAGGAAACGAAGAGGTGAGCATGGAAATTTTTTCTTGGTTTTATAAAAGTATTTATTTGATAACAGATTCGATGAAAATATAATCGCAATTATAACTCATTACTAAATACAGGGTGTAAGAAAAAGTATCATTAACTTTTAAACCACATACTCTACCCATCAAACTGAACAACTTTTACTATGGGAGCAAACCTGTCCATATCATCATCGGCCTTTACATCTGTTGCAGATGATTTAAGCAGAGTTTTTGGAGATGTACTTTTTCTCATGGCTGTAAAGTCCTATACGAGAGCCGAATACACGTCCACAGCCTCCACAATCGAACCGTACGCCGCCGGTGGACAGAGGTGGGATTGTGACAGCATTATGCCTTTTGTCACGTTTCTCTGCCGGGTGTGCGAACCAGGCCTCGTCATGAGTAGTCCGACCATCTCTTGTCTTCCCTGTCCACCCTCCTCTATTTTCCGCGAGCTCTTCCCAATTTCCGTGGCCGATTCCGGAAGAGGTTAGGTCCCTCTTGACGCAATCCATATAAGGTATTTATTATACACTACTAGTTTTTAATTATCAACAAAATTTTATCTGAATGGGGTGCATTCAGATAATGAAACTAAACAACTTTCCCAAGGGTCCCTAAAAGTCTTTTTTTTGGACCTCCTCCATACAAAAGTGCGGTTCATATGAAAATATGGAAAATCATGCGCTGTGCGAAATTCACCAAAATCTTCTTACAAATTATTTAACACATCAAAGTATTTAGTACACCTAAGTAAAAATGTAACACTTTTTATTATACATTATGTTGGTGTTGGCTCCGGCTCTAGCAGCTACGGAACTCCAAAAAAATACCACCTCTTTGGTAATACTGTTTACTAATATTGCTGTTTTGTTCGATGTTTTCGAGATGGGCTGCCGCGGGCTGTGGCGCCTGCGTCGAATGACTGACACACTTGTCTGTACCAGTTACATACGTGTGTGAAATAAGTAGCAATGTAATATGTTGTCTTGTTAGATTTGTTCTAGAATTTGATTATCGACCTTGTACCGGGTACGAGGGTAGTCATTATTTAAAATCTTGTATTTTAGTCCAGTCATTTTACTGAGTTTTGTTAAGCGGGGTAGGGAGTACTTATTAATTGGACTTTTAAACTGTAACCGGCACCATTTAGTGACAAAAAGACTATCTTAAACCATATTTAAAAAAAATCGCTACGCAACATAGAAATCAAAATTGTGTGTCCCAGAAGGCTTTTAAGTTAATAATATTAATACCAATGCACTTATTTGACTTAGATTTGATAATATAAATTATTTTCAAGAAATAAAATAGGTATTGAAATTAAAAAAATTAGGTATTTGTTAGAAAATATGAATGTATTTTTCAAAATCTTCTAAGTAGACAAAAATATTCACACCATGTTTGTAGTATATATAATGGTAAAGCCTTAAATATGTGCAAAAAAATTTACCATCAGGTTTTTTAGAACGAGATAATAGCTAAATTTTAAAATTGCAACTGTTGCTGACGTGATTTTTTTTTAAATTTTGGTACATTTCTAGGCTCAAATTGGCTCTTCAATATTATACCGAAAAAAAAAATGACAATTATTAATTAGTCCCGGCTCAAACCGTAAAATGACTGAGCTATTTAATATCTGCTTCCGTCAAATCGAGCAATTGTTTTAGTCGTTAGTAATTCTTAATATGCTGACGGTTTTTTAATCGCGAAAAATACATCACCTGTTCCATAAGATATTGCAAACCTTTATCTATACCTTCTACCCGGCCGGATCTATGGTTTTTCCGAGCCAAGGCAGAAACATGACTTTGACGCCACTCCGTTCCAAGCGTTTAGGTAGAATTTTTCCCCAGGGGGCCCAGGTCCAGGTTAGGTCATTGTAATATAATTTAAAACCTGGAGCGATCGAAGCGAGCTCTAAATTTTATTGCAATATAATTAGCTAGTAGCAATATTATCTAAAACCTTGAACGACTTCAAATCCCAATAGAATAACAACCAGGAGCGAGCGAAACGAGCTCGAGATTTTACTGCAATATAATGAGATTGCTGGAACACGATCTTCTAAATCCCGAAATTTTTCTGGCCCAAATGCATGAGACAGAAGTTTTTTTCCCCGATATTGATGTTGGTCCCTTTTATTCTGAATTATTTATTTCATGTTGTTATGTTGATATCATTGTATTGGATAATTTTATACTCTGTAAATTCTCTCATTTTTATGGACTTACGTCTGAAACAAACGTTTTTTTTTAAATAGTGATATGTAGTTGTTCAATTTGTTGTTCTGATCATCCCCTTAAGAAACCGTCATGTCTTATGGTATTTTGCTGTGGGGCCGTGCTGCAGATGTTGAGGCGATCTTTATCCTTCAAAAGCGGGCAATTAGAGCCATTTATAATCTGCGTTATCGAGATTCACTACGAAAATATTGTATACGTTCGGAAAGATTTGTATCTCTTTCCCAAAAACAGTGACGTTCATAATTACAATACAAGAAATAAAAATTAATTAGTATTCCACTTTCATTACATTTTCGACTCAGTAAGGTCAACAAATCTTTCATGGGGCACTGTATACGCTATTATAATAAGATACCAGAGGATATTCTAAAGTTGCCAGACAAAAAGTTTAAGTCCCATGTTAAACAAGTCCTCTGTAAAAAAGGCTACTATAAACTCGATGACTATTTGACTGACCAAAATGTCTGGTCTTGACAATGTTACTCTATGTAATGCAATATTGTATTTTAATTGTACTTTGTATATTTTGTTTTGTTTAAAAGATGTGTGTTGTGGAGTTTCTGGCCGTATCTTCTCTCAACGGAACACCTTCCGACGCGGTGGTAAAGTCAAAAAAAGACGTCAAAAAGCTATCTATGTGATATTATTTTGAATAAAAAAATTTGATTTGATTTGACTTTGTATATTTTTTCTTATTTTGTGAATGTATAGTGCTACAATTTCGTTGCTTAATAACACGTCACGTTAAACATGATTAATATCGTTTATTTTGAATACCTACATTCTCATACTCATCTTTTAACTGACTCGAATTTTATTGCGTTGCAAATTGATCTTTTGGCACTTGCTCCATTAAGTTGATAACATAATGACATAGTTATACCTGTAGTGATTCTAGATTCGCCTTTTTTGGGGTTCCGTAGTCAAAAAGGAACCCTTTTAGTTTCGCCATGTCCGTGCGTCTGTCTGTCCACGGCTTAACTCGGTCAGAGTGTCATCTTACTCAGAGACTCTTTCTACCTCCCCTACACGTAAAGTGGGGATAATTTATTATTCTCTTGTATCCCATAGTGGGGTGTCATTGGATAGGTCGTTAAATATTGCAGGTGAACGAAAACCATTTCGATGCAGGGATCCGTTTGCGAAATATTAAACTTTAAAGTTCTAATTTGTATTTAAAAAAAAACGAAATTCGAATAAATACTATTACAGCTAAGTAGGCTTTACAAGTTAACGAGTAATACTGGACCAACTTATAAAATGTACTTCTAAGGCCGCATAATGTGATGGGCAACTACGGAACCCTACGCTGCGCGTTGCCCGACACGCACTTGGCCGGTTTTATTTCTATGATAACACTCAAAATATAAGCAAAATCTAAAGTGACGTATCACGTAAGTGACGTAACAAGATCGTATCGGTTTTAGCCTTTGCATAATCAACTATAATATATATTTTTTATGATACACAGGTATTTGGCGTTTATTCGTTGTTGAACACAAATTGTTTGGGTCAAAGAAAAAGTGAAGTATTTTAGAATGAGTAGAATTCGATAGAATAAGACGTGTTAAGTTAGGGACGAAGTAATTCCACTATTTCTTTATCGATAGCTGTAGCAACTCAAATGGATGCCCTTAAGGCGGTTGCAGAGGGGTCCATTTTATACAAAACGTTGACGCACAATACGCGTAAACGGTAGTAATATATATAACTTTTTATATATGGAAAAATAGTTTAGAATATCTAGATGCCGCGTAACGAATAACATTTGCAATTTATAAAATAATTACGAAGATATAAAGCTTTGAAGTTTTTCATACAAAATTTTAAAAGCTTTATATCTTCGTAATTATATTATAAATTGCAAATGTTATTCGTTACGCGGCATCTAGATTTTCTAAACTATTTTTCCACATATAAATTATTACTTTTATTAATTCCGTCTACGCGTATTGTGCGTCAAACGTTTGTATGGACTGAAACCACCTTAATAGGGATGATGAAAAAAAATATTACATTAAAAAAAAAAATTGATATCTTAAACACTAAAGCGAAATTTATTTTTGAATATCTTTAAAAATTACGGACATATAAGTGTTCAAAATCACTATACGCCAACTATACACTAACATTTTTTAGTTATTTCCCATACTAAGGTCCAGTACATACATCCGGAATAAAACTGAATCGGAATTAGATTCCGTATGGAGTGTTGCCGCTTTCAGAGACTTTTTAACTAGATCTAGTGATTTTTTGATGTTTTATGTGGCATATTTTAATGTGATTTTTGAGCGTAGGCGTTGATGGAACGATACCGTATCGTGACGGTGCAGTTGCGACGTCGTTGCGGCATAGTTGCGAAATCGCCTACGCTCAAAAACAGCTTGTGTGATAATGTTTCATGCCATTTTGTATGCAGATTATGTCTAATGTTAAAACTATCGATAGTCTTTTGATATAGTTGCATTAATATTAGAATACAATTTACAAACCATCATCGTATCATTCGTAACGTCATGACCTCATCGCATGATATGATGATAGAATTATCATGTATAGAATTTGTTTGTTTCGTTTTAATAAATACCTAAAAACACAATTGTCATTAATTTGGCATTTCATTCATTTTGATTTTAGACATTTTTTAAACAGCACTCTTAGTAATTTTTGTAACCATAGTTGACAACACTGAATCCTGTATCAGGATTCCGGATCGCATTTCACTATGATCAAATGTCACTATGTGCGTTTTTCCCAGTTGGTTAGGACATTGCAGGCTGAATCGCCTGATTGTCTTAAAAGAGAAATGATTTCGTGCTTCGGATGGCACGTTAAGCAGTTGATCCCGGCTACTATCTCTGGTGGTAGTAGTCGTTACATAAAAACACCACGTCGAAGGCCGTAAGGCGGCCTGAAAAAATTCTGACACCAGGGCTCTGCTCACACGATACGGAGGAGGACTGATTCTTATTAAAACGGGTAATGTACACACGGCGACACATCAAGCTATACAAAACCAATATAAGCTGGTCGCGTGACGTTATACATTACTCGTCCTACGCGCGGCCAGCTTTTTTTGGTTTTGTATAGCTTGATGTGTCGCCGTGTGTACACATAAGTGAAGTCTAAGCGCCCCAGCCGATGGATCACCACCGACGCTCTATTTGAACCCGGACTCCCATAATTGGGTGTCGAATCAAAGGATCAACCGAACCAAAATTGTACTCGTAATAGCATAAAAGTAAGAATTAATACAAACAAAGACGTAATAATAAATTACGATCGATTGAATGAAGATTTGATTTGAACGCTTTCTCTAACTTCGGGTTAATATTATGAGGTTAATTCTATGAATAATTAACGTGAAATAATTGGTGAGGTAATACCAATTTTTTTAACGCTTTTACGCATTTTTAGTGCTAGCGGGCAGGCCGAAGAGAAGATGGATGGATTGTGTGAAGGATGATATGTGTAATAACCAAAAAATTAAACTGCCTTAAAAAAAAACTAAAAAGTTAAAAAATAATATTTCAGCCGATGACTTTTTCGTTTGCATCATAAGAACATTAATTTGTTTTATCTAGTATGTTAAACTGGTAAAATAGAAATGACGGGCAAAAGCCCCCTATCTCCAAACAGTAAGAGGAAGTAGAAATATGAAGGTTTCCTCATAATGATTTCCTTCACCGTTGCCAAAGCTATACCGGGTTTAAGGAAAAGTACCATTAACCTTTAAACCACATACTCTACCCATCAAACTATGGGGCTTTGACTACTTATATAGGGACTAGTTGCGCGTGTAATTCTACGAACAAACATTTCTGCCACTTTTTGCGGGGGGCGAGGTAACACGAAATCCGCAACTTTAGATTTTATTCCCCATAACTTTAGATTCTAATTTTGAACGTTAAAAATTATGAAAAGAAGTCTCGTGTGAACCCCAAACGTTCTAAGTTCGATATTATTGTTTCGCAATTATAGGCTGTCTCGTTTAGTGATAAGGTATAAAATTGAATTTAAATGCACAGGATCAATTGATCTTATACCGTGGCAGAGGGGAAATGCTACCGCAAGGCTAGGCCTTATAATAAATAGTCAAAGCTATGGGGCAATCCTGTCACAGAAAAAAAATCAGCTGCTCCAAACTAAACTGCAATACCTACACGTCACAAATGTATGAGACAGCTGTTTTTTTCTTTTTGTTCTGACAGGTTTGCTCCCATAGTAAAAGTTGTTCAGTTTGATGGGTAGAGTACGGGTTTAAAGAGTAATTATACTTTTCCTTACACCATGTATAGCAAGTTATATCTACCGAAACCACAGTGTAAGAAAGAGTAAGTATTTTTATTACTACATACTTAAACTATACTCAACGATTTTCAAGGTCGCTTCGAGAATGTAGATAGACATTTACTTCTTTACGCAACTATTATTCTTGTCTTTTGTTTATGAAGGCCATTGCACTAGGTCCAATTAAATCTTGCACAAAATGAGGATGCATCTCATGCATGGAAGAACGCGTTGCAAATGTTTTGAACGTCTCAAAATAGCTAAAGATTTTGTAAATGCAAAATTAGAGTTGCGTTTTTCATCCTACGTATCTCTGTCCACCGTTACCTCTTTCTTATAGTTATGTGGAATATCTTTTTATCGATAAGACCGCCTTTTCATCTAGAATTAAACATTTTAACGTGTTCTTATCACGTTTTGATATATTTGAGTTCCCGATATTTCGGCAGTGTTACAACTGCCATGATCACGGGATGACCGAGTCATCCCAACTCAAATATACCAAAACCCGGTAAGAACCCGTTTACTCTAAGGCCCGATTCGACCATACGCGAGTAAATTTTATTCTTAGATTAAGTCGCCGGTTTCTCTAGAGTAAACTGATTTTGCGTTTTATCAACCCTAATCTATGAATAAGTTGGAGAGTAAATTTTACAAGGCCAATTTTGACGGTGTAAAGCTTATACCAAGACTAATGAAATGTCAATGTCACATAATTAAAAAAATTAAAGAAAAAAGAAACCTAACAAATTCAAACTGTATAATCTCACAATGCAATAAGTACGGATACAACGGCCTCTTTCTTTAGGTGGATTATACATTCGTTCCTTTAGTATGGGTTTAGTGTGGTAGAAGACAAGTGAAGTTATTTCGGAGTAAACACGAAGAGTAAAATTGTTACTTATATAGTTACTCTTCTATAAATCAAAGTTTGGTCGAATCCGGCTTACCGCGTAACTCTCAAAAATTGTAAGACCGCCTTTTGAACCTACAATACACTCTCTGTATTTCTTTCGGCTTTCTGCTTTTGTTTTCGTGTAATATAATGTTATGTTTGATTTAATTTTTTTTAATAAGGACGTCGAAAGAAATCTCAAAGGTCTACGTATCCCTAGTGCAAGCGTCTCTTTCTTACAAGCAAACTTTTACAATTAGCCATCCCGCTTCAATTGAAAGCAAGATCGCAAAAAAACGTATTTTTCATCAATATCTTCTCTGTTGGGTGTTTTACTCGATTTTAAGCGATTAATTGAATGAATTTGAAAAATTGAATTCACTTGCAGTTCTAGCATGCTTTAATGGCTTTTAGGACTACCTTTCTCAAGAATTTTTTTGTAAAAAAAAACACATTTGAACTATAATACAAATGAGTCCTCGTGGCAAGCCAGGAAGCACACGATTATACGACCGTCTGCGAACATAGTCGCCACCTAACGATGAGAAAGACTTCACCTACGAGCAAAGACTTCTTATTTATAACTGAGCCTACGTGTAGGTAGTTACTTCTAACTGCAGTGCTAATGATAACTGTCAATATTTCAAATTGCCTCAGAGACTCAGACTGATTAACGTCAATAACGTTTGACATAAATTTGACAGTTTTATTTCGTAACTCAATGTGCAGTTTCAAATCATATCTAATTCTTTACGCACAGTGTGAAAAACAATCAGTTGGGCGTCTATTGGCCTCATTATTGTTGTTATTGTGCGGGTGCTAGCACCAACCCCTTAAACTTACTAATAAAAGACTTTAACTAAGTACTCGCAATGCCCGGTTTACGGTGCGCACGACTCACCCGGTGGGTCAGGGTTGTAGCCCAGTCATTTTACGGAGTTTTGTTAGGCGGGGTAGGGAGTAATTACTACTTGGACTTTTAAACTGTAACCGGAACCATTAAGTGACAAAAGAACTATCTGAAGGCATATTTAAAAAAATCGCTACGCAACAAAGAAATCAAAATTATGTGTCCCAGAAGGATTTTTAATTATTAATATGAATACCAATGCACTCATTTGACTTAGATTTAACAATATAAATTATTTTTGAGCAATAAAATAGGCAATGAAATTTAAAAAATGAGGTATTTATTAGAAAATACGAATGTATTTTTCAAAACCTTCTAAATAGACAAAAATATTCACACCATGTTTGTAGTATGTGTAATGGTAAAGCCTTATATGTGCAAAAAAAATTAACCATCAGGTTTTTTAGAACGAGATAATAGCTAAATTTTAAAATTGGAACTGTTGCTGACGTGATTTTTTTTTAATCTTGCTACATTTCTGGGCTCAAATTGGCTCCTCAATATTATACCGAAAAAAAAAATTCAATTACTAATTAGTCCTGGCTCAAACCGTAAAATGACTGGACTATTGTATGTATCCGCGGTGTTAGCACACGCGTCGCGAACACGTTTTGAGCTTAGCAGAAGTGGTGGCAAACCATTTGCAAAAACGTGGTACTCCGTAAAGTATTCTTTTAAAAACTTTATTTAATAAATAGGGGGTTGGGTAAACAGTTGCATTACTTTAAGGGGTAATTGTACCCATGATACTGAACAACTTTCCCAAAGAAACCTATAGGAAATTCGCAAAAAAAAAACTTTTCATACAAAAGTTTGATCAGCTCCAAATTTTTTTTAAAGAATTGTCTATAGGTTTCTTTGGGAAAGTTGTTTAGTATCATGGGTACAATTACCCCTTAAAGTAATGCAACTGTTTTCCCTAACACCCTGTACTTTAAATTATGAATATACGTAGTTATTTTATTATAGATATTATATTTTACCTATTGTCATACATTATCGAGATATTATACTGCTTGACTATTATCTTTTACCACCTACTGCGCTGGGCTCGAATTTGAGTAACACTGACCATTAAGTCTATGGCCTTGGCCTACATTGTTTGTTAAGAGTCATTATTGCTCTATAATTCATATAATTAATGGCGTAACGCGTAATACGGTGTAGAGGTTCGATGCTCTTTGTCAATAATATTAGTTTTGATATTTATCTGTCAACCTACCGTCTAAATGACGAATGGTAGTATGTAATTTATTTTTTAGGTACTTTGATTGGACAGTTAAATTAAAACCAGTCATATTCTGTTCTAGTTGGAATTTGTCTTAAGAAATACCTAATTATTATGTGTTAGAAGAATATTTGAGCGTTTTAAAAATAAAATGTATCATGTCTAAATTAATGATTAACGATTATATAGGGAAAAATGTCGCAAAACTGACGTGACATTCTTGTCCTGATTTATATGTGACGAAAATGTTTACCTACAGTTGCTATCAAATGTAAATAATATTACATTAGGATATTGTTCATCTTCTGAAAACAGTAAACTGACCAAAATCAGCAGATATAGTGTGTTAAATCCGACACAAGCAACCTTTACGGCCGTGACACTGACCAAAAACACGTCTGTTATTCGAAATGTATTTGAGAATTAGCTTTTTTCAATTGGCGGTCGCTAAATGTAAAGGATGATGCTGCCATTTCATAAACTAAAATAGGCTTCGTAAGTTTCCAAATGGTCGTTTTAGCCGTGACAAAACTGACATGTCCGGTCGGTACCACTTTTTATGATTTAAAAAAAAATAAAACTATTTAAATGAGTATAAGACTTAGATTATAAACTACCGGCGATGATAGGCGACTTAACTGTATTTCAAATGATACCAAACACTCATGTTACACTAGTACAAAAAGTTTTCAGAATTCCTTTTTACATCGAGGAACTTTAGTGGGGGACACGCCAAAAACTAACACCTCGGTGTTTAAATATGGTTATTATTTAAATAACGCAAGGAATTAGTTTAATTATTGTTTATATTTAACTAGTTTGGTGTGTGTTTATTGCTTTTCAATCCTTAAAATACTAGCCAGATCTAAATTTTAATTGTTATTAGACTTCAAACACAGGGGACAGCTCAAAAGTGGAGGGTATGTTTGAAAACGCTCATTTATGAATTCTCATTCAATTTTTTTTTTTTTTTTACAAATTAGTTATTTACATGAGTTCAATATTACGGGAAAAAAAATCAAAATTAAATTATTTTTCGCTTGAAAATGATTAAGTAAATAATGGAATATAGACTATAGATGGCTCTGAAAATACCTGTTTTTTTTTACACAGTACACAAACTGCCAATTTCAGGAAAGAGAATGAATGATTTGAATAACAGGTCTTGACTCATGAATAGTATAGTATTTTTAAATCCAGTCACTCCCCGCTACTTTTTTTAGGTCGTCTGTGGAAGGCCGAGGACATAGTTTTGTGGCGCGCCTTGGAAGAGGCCACGTTCAGCAGCTTATGATGAGGTCCTTAATAAATGCTGATGGTTTTCAACGGGATGATCAGTCAGACCATCAAACTGAACAACTTTCTCTATGGGACCAACGCCGAAATCGCGAAAAAAACTTCTGCTGTTTCATACAAAACTGTAATCATACGTATTGGGACAGCAGATGTTTTTCTCGCGATTTCTATGTGGGTCCATAGAAAAAGTTGTTCAGTTTGATGTTGTGATCATCCTCATAAAAACCGTCAGCATACAGAGTGAAATTGATATCATTAGCATCCTTTAGCTCCCATAGTAAAAGTTGTTCAGTTTGATGGGTAGACTCTTAGTTTAAAAGGATGCTAATGATATCAATTCTGTATAAAGTTTGCCCTTTTATATTTTATAAATATGAACTTAATATCGCAAATCGACATAATTTCGCCAAAGCGTTGGTCTTACTTAAGTGTCTATTAAAAAAAAATCAACTCACTGTCATTGCTGATGATTTCCCCTTGCAGATTCCAACAGAAACACCAAACACAAACACTGTCACTAAATATCCTCCAACCAGAATTCATCAACATTCAGATAACAATCACTAATTATTTAGTGCAAATAACAACAATTTCACTCCAAATGTCGTAAGGAGAATTAAGAAAGTCATGTGTCATTAGATCATTAAGATGTTATGACATTTGCATTGTTACGGCGGCCTCTCGGTCTCACGATGTTCTTGTTCACTTCACGACCTTGATTGTTCTAAAACAAACAAATAAAAGATTCTTATTAGTTAGGAAAAGTGATTGAGTTAGTTCAGATGTTGTAATTGAGGTAAGGCCTTAAGGTGTTATTGTTTTGTTTTGATGCAGTTATCTTGATTCTAGATTATTTTAATGACGTGAAACCTAAAACATCAATACAATAATAAATCATCATCAGCTATTAGAAATCCACTGCTGGACATGAGCCTTCCTTATGGCTTACGTCCCGAAACTTGTCTGACAAAAAGTTTAAGTCCCATGGTAAACAAGTCCTCTGTAAAAGACTAATCATGAACTCGATGATTATAATTATGAACGAACAAAATGCCTGATCCTGATAATAATATTAAGTTATTTAATTCAATGCTGTATTTATTTTGTAGTTGTACTTTGTATAATTTTTCTTTTGTTTAAAAGATTTGTGTTGTAGAGTTTCTGGCTGCATCTTCTCTACAACAGAACACCTTCGGATGTCTCGGTAGAGTCAAAAAAATGACTTCAAAAAGTGATCTGTATAGTATTGTTTTGAATAAAAAATTCTGAGTTTTGGTATTCCTGAGAGGATTTTCCATGACAGCCACTTTTATGCCACGCTCGGTTAAAGTGTTAAGTATTCTTCTCATGAAGGTTAAAAATATGCATCTTAAAGATAATTTTGGGGTCACCTTTCAGTATTAAAAACTATAGCTATGCCCTTGTACCTAAACTAGAGATGTTTTTGATCTTTTTATAAAGCTAAATGCACTGAACATGTACATTTTTGTACAGGGACTTCCCCTGTACATTTTTGTGCCGCTGGCAGTGTAGACGTCTGGAACGAGGGGGGTGGATGCTAAAGCGTTTGTGAGAGAACTGGGTAGGAGGATGGTGGAACTTGGCAACGATATGTCTGCTCGGGGTCGTATATGGTGCAGAGGATTTCATTGGCCATCCAGCGCAGGAACGCAGCAAGAGTGATGGGATCCCCTGTGCCGGGTACGAAACTTTTTTTGTTTGATCGCTTATGATCTGACTTAAAATCTGGTATATAATTTGTGCGGACGAAGTCGCGGGTTAACGCTCGTGATTTAATATTTTGTAATTTAGTTTCCAATAAATGCTGATTAAGTAGACGATGATAGATTGATTGATGTTGTTACCTATCCAAAGCGAGCATTGGCTATGCTGTACGACAAAAGCACCTCTCCGCGCGTGCCACAGCAACAAACAAAGTAGTTAAACATTCCGTTTTCGTCACTATTTAGTAGTTAAACTAAACGTCAGTTATCTAACCCTGACTAATTAAAAGCAATCGTTTTAAGCCATTAGTCTGTTCTGTTGGTTACAAGAAAGCTGGGAAGTGATTAAGTACACGTAATAGGTCAAATATGACAGGTGATAACGTTAAACTTAAGGATTTGTTTCTATTGGTTGTTTATCCGATAATCTATTCACTATCCAATAAGAAATAAATATGAAATCTGAAAGACTGTATCTACAGGTTGAAATTGACATAATTAGCATCATTTTAAATTAAGAGTCTACCCATCAAACTGAACAACTTTTACTATGGGGGCAAACCGATCGGAGCAAGAAAAAAATCTGCTGTTCCATACTAAACTGCAGTGCCTAGTCGATTCAAATGTATGCAATAGCTGATATTTTTTTGCTCCAATAGTAAAAGTTGTTCAGTTTGATGGGTAGACTCTTAGTTTAAAAGGATGCTAATGATATCAATTTCACCCTGTATAATTTGAATGTACTATCGACAAAAGACAAATTTGGCTAATGTAATACAGGGTATGCTGAAGGATTTTAAGGGGATGATCAGGCCACCAAACTGAACAACTTTCTCCGTAAGACTAGCATCGAAATCACGAAAAAATTATCAGCATAGAACAGCTGAACATTTTGGTCGAGTAGCCATGGATGATTTCTATTGGAATAGCTGATTGATGAGGTCATATTATTTCGAAATATTTCACTAACTATTATTTGGGGAAATGTGAAGGTGGTAAATAATACGTCAGAAAGCTATGTATGTGATATTATTTTAAATAAATTATTTTGAGTTGACATTACATTGATGCATTGAAAGACTCAGGGACACAGGAACGGCTGAAATGGGTGGACTTGGATTGTGGCCATTACTACTAATTATTATTATTTTGAGAAGAATCAGATAATCGTTTAGTTATTTAAATTTATCGACATGAATGTTTTTTAGGACACTGGAGTGCGTTTTTTAAATCTCATTCTTTGAACTCAGCAGTTGAAAATGTCAATATTACTATGGAGATATGCATCTTTCTACTGCTGATTTGACATTCAAAAATCATACTCCAGGAGTGCGAATTTTGAAAGTCAAATCAGCAGAAGAAAGATGCATATCTCAATAGTTATTTTGACATTTTCAACTGCAGAGTTCAGCGAATGAGATTCAAAAATCGCACTCCTGGGCTTTTTGGTGGGGTTGATTTTATATTTTTTGCTATTACAGAATTTGTTTTTGCTTGATGAAAAATTATATCTTGCTTGGCGTGTAAAAAGCACCTATCGACTTAAAGCGCGTTCACTGATATATAGTTTATTTAAATTTTGTATTTAACAAAACTTTTTTCAGTGTTCGTCTTATCGTGTGGGAGTTTTTTCAGACCGCCTTCGGCCATTTCAGTGTTTATAAAACTATGTAACCATGTTATGCCTTCTTTGAGTGATTATCATGTGATGTAGTTCTTACTGACACGAAAGAAGAAGCCTCCTTTGAACGATGTTTTATCTGTTAGATTCGGATGGACTTTCAAAAAAGCTATTGTTTATTTGAACATCCTTCGTAATTTTATGTTACGTTAGGTTCCTAATTTATGTAAAGTTACCTTACCCCAACATTTGCCTTCATGCTTGACTAAGGGTGAACTAACTAATAACGTATTCCAGTAACTAGTATTATGTCACTGTTACAGTATCAGATATCGGTTAAGTTACGTCGGGTTAGGTAAGGAACTGTTACAGCACCGCCTTTATATGGTAGATGTTTATCGTTTGCATATTACTGGTACTAAGTTACTTTTGAGTCTATTTTCGATAATTTAATTTTTTTGAAACCGTTTACCGTTTTGAATAGTTTCAGATAATTTGTAAAATTGCATAGGTACTTAAATATGGTGGTATAAATAAGGAACCCATGGTACAAAAAGACTGAACCTTGTGATTATTTTTAAAATAGGGTGATGATGATGTTGATTCCTTTGAAAATACATTATACATTATGTTAACAAATGACTTCGAATCCTGAAAATTATTTGAAATTGGCACATAAAAATTGAGCATACAAAATGGGCTACGTCGATTTCCGAGTTGTACGAAAAGTAGAAAAAAGAAATTGGATATTTATCTAAATTGCAACATCACAATGTTATTCTGTTATCGATAGTGTATAAATGATTTTCAGGCTGTCAATTGTTAACACCTTGTGCAACACCTTTTTTTCACATTAATGTACCCACTTAGAGATCAACATCAATGCCATCAATTTACCAAAATTCTAACACCAAAAACACAAAACAACAACACCAACAACCTCAACAACACAAAAGGTACTGACTCTTCAACCACTTGTACGTGACTCTGATTGGCTCGCGACACCTCCGCGACGCTACTCCGCGTGGACTGCGCGGGCGCAGCGGAGCCAGCCCCACGCGTTCGTGCTTACAAAACATTACAGAGTGTTACGACGCCGGTATTATGTAGAGTAGATCTTTAAACCGTTTTGGGGCCTGTCCTATATGAAGCCTATATGGCGCTGGGTGACACCACTACTGAAGAAAATTTACATTTGTTATCACGTTGCAGATATCAGTTTGGTGTCGATAGAATAGTCAATAGCACCGACCTAGACGGATGTCGTAAGAGGCGACGAATGCCGTCAAGTCATCGTCAATATCTTCGATGCTGACACGGTATTTGGCTGCCCATTAACACTGTATCATTGTTTGATTGTCTGATCTTGGCGGTTTCCAGTTTTATCAGATTCAGAGGTATAGGACCAGAAAATGCTCTTAATGCATGTATTTGCATAGGTATATCCTGCATATCTGACTGCTATTGTTAAAAGTCAACGTAGTCGAGATCGGCCATGCATTATCATCACAGGATAGTTCACCAAAGCAGGTGAATCTAGAGTAATAAGTTATTTGCGGAAGAATCTTCAGCAGTGTTGAAGTAATAGGCTTCTGGTGTCCAGCTTCCTTGTTATATCAATTTTGTATTGATTTCCGTACTATAAAGCGTTATGCACTTTATGTGGGTGATTGTAATAGCCTAGTTAGAACGTTCCGCTAAGATGGGGGCTACCACCGAGCACAAGGAGTGGTACTAACACTTGTGGTATAAAGAAATGGAATATTGGAATATACTGGAATTGAAAGGAATATACTGGAATATTGATGAGGAGAACAAGAGCCTTAGGTGTTAACCAAAGCGTCCACCGAAGCAACTTTTGCCATGAATGTATTTTTTTTCGTATCTTGTTCTTCACTGCTGGTCAATCTTCAATCCAATCCAATTGAATTGTGTACTGAACAACTCTTCAAGAAGGCATCAATGTTGTCTTTCACCTTTTTCCGGCTGTAGGTACTTCGAGGCTGGATGACGCACGTCTCTTTTGTTAGAAATGGTCCCTGATCTAGTCCTGAAAACTGACCCGTATAATTCAGCAAACGAGTGTGTGAAATAGCTAACTTAGTATAGCTAGAGTTGTTAGTGATAAAAAGAAGAACCCAACCACTGGTATGTTAATGTAACAAAGTTTAAGAAATATATATTTTTCATTTTCATTTTCATACCATCTGCTAAGTCCATCATCAACGCCATGAAGGCCGCTTTAGACCATGACCTCGCTCTTAAAGATACTGTAAAATTTAATGACAACTTATTCATAATTAAATTATATTATAATTTTACCTATTTTGAATTATGTCTACTCACATAGTTTTAAGTCATTAAAGTATCTACTAACAACACCATGGACTTTGTCTGAAATAAATGGAGTATTTTTTATAATCATGAAACATAACGCACGTGATGTATTAATGAATTCAATGAGTGATGAAAACGATCGCCCACCCAACGGATTCGATTGGGAAATCGACACGCGATTCGATGTCCTAAATCCTCGATTATGAAATATTGAATATCGATTCGAACGGAACGGCTCTTCCTAGTGCGTGGATGAAATAAATTAGTGCATCCTTTGTACATTTAGGAGAAATCTCTTGAAAATTTACTTGAAGAAGTAAGAAGCAGTTCTTGTTCCTGCCTTTAAACTAATGACCCTACTTGTAATGTAATAAACGTGTTTTGGAAAAATGTTATCCAATTATGATAAATATTGCGTAAATCCCAAATAATTGGATAATGACAGGAGAATTATATTGACTTTTATTAACACTATTGTCGTCATATTTAAGAGTCACGGACTTGTGATGAATCAATCTCCAGGCTTTTCTTTGTTTCATAATCGAACTATGATCATCATTCATCACTCACGTGTCTATATTTCCACCGCTTTTCCTATTGCAGTCACATGTTTGCAATGGGAGGAAGTTGGATAGTAATTTGTCCTACTTCCTCCTCTTCTTTTATTAAATTGAAGGGTTCCAGGGCCCCAATCGCCGTAATGTAAAACATCGAAGTTCTATTCTTATCCGATACTACTTGTTATTTCAGCCTTCGATCGATCATCGACTTGCCATTTGCATTATTGACACCCAGGACTGATTAGAGCCATCCCCCTGACTTGTTTGACTTCATTGTCTAAGTGTTGTCCGTGGTCGCCGCTGCTGAATCTAGTTTACAAGAGTTGCAGTGGTGGGAATGAGTGGTGAGTCTATGCCCGCTATCGTTTCCTCTGGGCTTACCTTCGTGGTGAGAGTGTATGGGCGTCAGCAGTTCACCACGTGCAGTCATTATGTAAACTATGTTGGACAAACCCGATAGCTCAGTCGGTTGTGAACCTGCCTGATGTGCCGAGAGTCGCAGGTTCGAATTCCGTAAGGGACATGATGAAGATGAATATTCGTACCCGAGTCATGGATGTTAGGTTTGTATCTATAAATAAATTGTATGTTGTTGTCTAGTCATCATAATACTGGTACTTTAAATGTGACTCGATAATTTGTACGG
The DNA here is from genome assembly GCA_927399405.1 of Agonopterix arenella. Classification (NCBI taxonomy): domain Eukaryota; kingdom Metazoa; phylum Arthropoda; class Insecta; order Lepidoptera; family Depressariidae; genus Agonopterix; species Agonopterix arenella. The sequence goes on from OV656710.1 coordinate 10,377,247, forward strand.
TAATGTCCAAGATATTCTATGGTAAAATTAAAAAAAAAATTGTAATTTTCTTAACTAATTTAATCAAATTATCTGTAGTAATTTTAGCAGTGCAACGTAACTAGGTGTTTTTTGATTTTTTCGTTCACTACCTTCTTATTCTAAGGATTTGACTTTATCGAGGCTAGACTACACTATAATATCTCTAGCACCATGAACTCTAGAGACCGTAACATTTAACAGTATAGACCTCTCAAAAACATCGATAGCTCAATTTTACTCGCTGAGTACGATAAAACAAGGTCAGAACGTTCGCCGCGTAGCAGTAGGGAAGGAAGCGAGTTCAGTTTCATCCAGAAATCGAAAGTTCTTGCGGTAATGGGGCGCCTTACGTCATTTGAACATCAGTGATGTAGTCTACAGACTGTCTACCACAGAGTATGAAATACTGCGATCTTGTAGACACGACAGAAACGCTGATCTTTAATGTGAAATGAATGGGATCTACCAACGATATCGGTATTTCTCTCCTGTTGATTTGAATATAATGGTGTCTTGTCTACACTTTTTTATGCTTAACCCAAAATTATTATGCTCTTGATTATATGGGGGGGGGGGGGGGGGGGTAGTCAAAGATCCACATTTAACAACTATTTAACAATTCTGTCCAGTCTGACAGTTGGTAAAAGTAAAATAACTAATAACAGATTGAATCCAGTTTGCCTAAGTAAGAACGACTTTGGTTTACTTCAAGAATGCCATGTGGTGGTTGGTCTAACAACTTAGGCTTAACCTGTCGTATGCCGGGAAATACCAGACACAATAGAAATCAATTGCATATGAGAGGTTAAATTAGCACAGTGCATTAGAAAATTAAAACTAATAAACTAATGGATTCATAAACTGTGCTATTTGGCTATGTTTGAAGTGGGGTTTTGGGTTCCGGTAAGTTTTTGACACAATTTATGGTATTTCAAATAAATTATAAAACAGTTTCGTAACTGACTGACAGATATTAACGCACAGCCTAAACCGCTGAACATTGAAACATGAAATTTGGAATATATATTCTACAGAGGATGTAGGGGTGTACAACGAGATGTTGAAGTTTTACGCGGACGTTTGTTTTACATGAATTATTGCCGATAGTAAGGAATGATCGAGTGTTTTTTTCATTGCTCCGTGGTTCTAAAGTTTACACATTGTGTCGGTTGTTCTTGCAGGCTTTCACAGCTCTGCATTTGTAAATTATTGTCTTAGCATTCCTACTTTATTGTATTTTGTTTTTATTATGTACGCTACGCGGAAGACCTTTCTAATTTTATTTCATTACTATTGTAAGTAAACTGAATTAGTAAAATTAACATACAAATATCATCATTTTATTTTAAACAGCCGTTTCGTTGGCCAGTCGACCACATAAAACCAGGTCTTCCCTCTTTTCTGCAAAGAGTTTTGACCTCCTACTACCTATAAATAAATATCTTGGACATTCTCACACAGATTGTGTGAGAATTTCATAAAAATAGTTCCATTAAAGTACCTTCCAGAATCTAGCCCGGACTTGTATTATGATGACTAGACAATGATTCAAAAAACACATGATAGATACAAAGATCCACTCGGGTACAAATATTCATATTCATCAATCATCACCTCCTTCCGACCATCAAACTGAACAACTTTCACTATTGAGCCAACTTCGAAATAGCGAAATAAAAATCAGCTGTTTCGTACAAAACTGCACGGGCTCGACTCAAATGTATGGGACAGCTGATGTTTTTATTTTTTCTCGATGTCGGCTCCATAGTGAAAGTTGTTCAGTTTGATGGTTTGAAGCACCTCCCTTAAGTATTCCTAGGGTGTTTTGTTATGCCCTGTATAGGGTCCTTCTTAATATGCTGACACTTTTTAAGGGGATAATCAGACCGTCATACTGAACAACTTTCTCTATGGGACCAACATCGAAATAGCGATATTCGATAAATAATCGAATCTGCTCTTTCATACAAAACTACAAACCTTCTCGAGCCAAATGTATGGGACAGCAGATTTTTTTTCGCGATTTTGATTGACTTTAACACTAATGTCCTTTTAAATCCAGCGAGAATCTTGGCTGGGATCCACAAGAAAACTCTAGTGCCTCCGATTAAGGGCTTCCCTCGATTTTAAGGAGAAAGTACAGTACCCAATGTTTCCATCATCATCATCAGTCGCTTTTACCCATCCATTGTAGGCACACAAGCTTACAAGCGTCCTCCCCATTGTACCACTCTTTCCTGTCTTGTGTCAATCTCATCCAAGTCTTTCCATAAGCCCACCAGGCGGCTGGACGACCCACTTCTCCCTTGCCTGATCTTGGCCACCACTCGGTCAAGGCTTTGCTCCATCTGCCGTCTGTTCTTCTAGCCGCGTGTCCTGCCCACCGCCATGTCTCCATCATGTCATGAACAAAAAAGAGTGTTATCGAAGTTAGTTTAGTTGACATAATCGTCGGTCCCAGACACGGAAGGAGACTAGTCTTCCCACGCCGATCCATTATTTCGTATCTTGACTCTGTCCACACTTGTCTCATTAGTTTCTTGACTTTGAAATTATTCGAATATTTTCTCCTCAAACAAGACAAACTTTGTAGTTACAAAGATTCTTTACAATATCTTTTGAAAATCTTAAAATAGTTAAGTACCTACTTGTAGCTTACTATGGATTATAATCATCATCATCATCAGCCTATACAGGGTACAATTTAATATGCTGACGGTTTTTAAGAGGATGATCAAACTGGACAACTTTATAGGACCAATATCTAAATCGCGGAAAAATAATCAGCTGTCCCAAACATTTGAGTCGAGTCTCTCTTTCTTCTCTTATCGTGTGGGCAGAGCCCTGGTGTCAGAGTGTTTTCAGACCGCCTTACGGCCTCTGACGTGGTGTTTATTTAACCACTACTACCAGCAGATATAGTAGCCGGGACCTATGGCTTAACGTGCCATCCGAAGCAAGGAAACATTTTTCATTTCAGACAATCAGGTGATTCAGCCTGCAATGTCCTAACCAACTGGGGAAAAACGCACAAAGTGACATTTCACTAGGTCTCCCCCGTGGGAATCGAACCCACGACCTCCGTGTCGAGAGCCAATGCTCTTAACCATTAGACCATAGAGGCAGTTAGTTAGTTATTTGGGTCGAATAGGATTTCAGTTTTGTATGGACCAGCAGTTTTTTCGCAAATTCGACCTTTGTCCCTTATGGAAAGTTGTTCAGTTTGATGGTCTAATCATTCCGTTAAAAAACCGTCAGAACATTAAGCTCACAGGCAGGTCACAGACCTACCCTCGAGGTAGGTGTATGGGTGGGTGTTGGTGTTAGTCCACAACGCTTGCCCAATGCGGATCGGCAGACTTCATTTACGCATCAGAATGTCTTCCTCAGCGTGTGTAGGTTTCTTTATAGACTAAGAGATAAGTGTACTTTAGGCTGATTCGGTGTTTATGGGGTGTAGAGCATCTCTGTGATAGGGATGGACCAGGTCTGCCTGCATAACTCCAGTCGGTTTGGGAGTTACTGATGTTTAAAGGTCAGTAAAAAATTTACGATCTGCTGCACTGACCTTACCTTCACCCCATAAACACTTAATCAGCCTTGCTGCTGATGGTTGCAAAAAGTACACTTATCTATACTATTATAAAACTATAACAGGAAGTATGTCTGTACATTGAAGATATTAACAAAAAAAAAGTTACGATATGGTTTTTAGGTGTCCCTGATTCCATTTCACCAATTTTTGGATTTTTTGTCTGTCTGTTTGTTTGTGTGTTTGTTTGGGTGTTTGTTTGTTTGAACGAGTATCACGCAAAAACTACTGAACCGATTTTGATGAAACTTTTTTTGTTTGATAGCTTATGATCTGACTTAAAATCTGGTATATAATTTGTGCGGACGAAGTCGCGGGTTAACGCTCGTCTCTTATAATATTACGATGTTTTCCTTTTGGAAAATTATAATGCTGACAACAAATTAAACAACAGCGTCTGTCACACACAGACACATCTTGCCCATTTTAAATATAAAACAACTGTTTTTTTAAAGCCTTAAAAACAAAAGTGAAAATGTATCACCAATAGAATACATATAGCCTCTTTATTCACCGTTTGTAACACGATACTACAATTTATTCTTTAACAAAACTGTTGAACGAAATGTGGAGCATGCAAACAATCGTTTTAAATTTCATTGTATTGTTTGTCTAAGTTAGGTCGAAAAAACTTCACGTAATTTACACTGGTAATTTTGTGCTTAGATTGTAGTCTTTGAAAATAGCTAAAATCACTTTTCTTTTTTACTGAATCTAGGTTTATTTAGGACTTGATTCCGTAATGCTTTGTTTAATAAGTAAATGAAAAACAAACAAACATAAACACACACAACCGAGAACTGTTGTTACAAAAGATTATAAAATGCTGGGTGTTTAATATGCTGATGGTTTTTAAGGGTATGATCAGACCATCAAACTGAACAACTTTCTATATGGGAACAACATCGAAATCGCGGAAGAAAAAATCTATTGTTTCATACTAAACTACAATTTACAATACATTTGGGTAGGCCAAATGTATGGGAAAAATATTTTTTTCGCTGTTTCGATGTTGAGTTGTTTGTGTATAAAAATGACTCATAAAAGCTTATACAAATGACCTCTGATGTGCCTATTAGGGGTAGAGGTAGTAGGAGGCTCGAAATTAATCTTTAGACAAAATAAAACAAAATTTTTAAAATTGATTTCAATCGTTATTCCTAAAACTGGACTGGAACACTAGAATTGCATTTTTAGGTTCGCAAACAGTTGCATTACTTTAAGAGGTGATTGCACTCGTGATACTAATCAACCTGTTCCTACGAAAACTAAGTACAGGAAATTCTCAAAAAAATGTTTACACTTTTCACTAAGTGCAATCAGCTGATCGAGTTTGTATGGAACGTAAATTTTTTTTTATGCGAATTTCCTATAACTTTCTTAGGGAAAATTGATCATTATCATGATTCATGGGTACAATCACCCCTTAAAGTAATTCAACTGTTAACCCTAACACCCTGTTTTCAAATAATAACTTTTAAAAACTCGAAACTTCTGCGCATATATAAATATAATGATAATGATGTCACACGGAACCCTGGCAATTACCGCTGGGTTACATAAGGTGGCATACGTGATGGCCGGCGCAGGCGCAGGCCTGCCCTCGATGTTGAACAACTACACTCCGGCGCCGCGTCGACGCAACTTACATGTATAGTGCATTGTAATTAGGACTTGTGGTTCCATACGCTCACTCAGTCTTGCTCAGCTTCTTTGTGTCGATATCGTAGCTCTATTTATACTCTTTTTAACCGACATACCTAATATGCATAGCCTAGCTTTTTGCGTGGATCGCTTGATCCGACAAAAGCAACGACTTCGGGTTCGGCCAAAAAAGCACTTTCGGCGACACATTCGGCTTCAACTAGAATCAGCCGAAATCAATTGCCTAGCTTATGTTCGTTTTCAGAGACGTTCTTGATAATTTTGTATGTAACATAAGTGAAGTTCCCAAAAAAAAAATTAATATAGATGATTTTGATCCCCCCCCTAAACGCCTCTCGTAATTAGTGGACTTCCCCTAAGTGCGTTACTATTACAACTAATTAGATGGTATACAGGGTGTTAGGGTAAACAGTTGCATTACTTCAAGGGGTGATTGTACCCATGATACTGAACAACGTTTCCAAGGAAAACTAGGACATTCGCAAAAAAAATCTTCTTTTCATACAAAAGTTCGATCAGCTGATTTCCTATAGGTTTCTTAGGGTATGTTGTTCAGTATTACGAGTACAATTACCCCTTAAAATAATGCAACTGTTTACTCTAACACCCTGTATAAATGTTGATGGACTCGTTGTGTAGTGTAATACTTATAATTATTGTACAAATTTATGTACAACATCAGGATGATAAATCCTCAACTAGCGTTTTTCAACCTTCTTGAATACGCGACCCCATTACAAATAAAAAAAAATCTGGATATCTTCAGGACCTTAACAAAACTGTGGCAGTGATATCAAAGACGACGTATTTGCTTGCAGTTCATGCATGCATTTACAACCCTTACATTTTACCTGGCTGGCCCCGAGAAAGTCTTTGCATCCCCCTTGGGGGTTGCGATCCACAGGTTAAAAAAGAATAGACAACTAGATCATGATGTTTTTAAGGAAGTAATGCGTCGATGAACGCTAAGGTACACCTACTTCCGCATTTCCGCTCGAAGAGAATAAAAGTCTAATTCATAGAACTAGATCCATGTAAAACAGTATGGTAAGCGGAAACTTATTGTGGTTTTGCAACGTTAAACACGAAAAAAAAAAACAACGCTAAATTACAACAAATTTTACTTGTTTAAAGAAGTTCAGGTAATCATATACTTTGTTATAAGATTTCAAATAAAATTTCTAACTGTTCGGGATTTGATAAAATTTCAAAGGAGTTGTTTCAATACGGGCCACAACTCAAACTTTAGTTGGACGATACAAGACGACTGATGTACAAAAATAATATTCATACCATAATATTAAATAGTACATATTTAGTATTGGGTTGAAGCTGAAGAAATTATAATGTAATATTTAAGTATACTATAGAATTGTAAATTGTAATTGTAAAGTAAATGCTCTGCATGCCCTCTCTCAAATTAAATATTAAACGCTCATGGGCAAATCACAGAGCTCTGTCTGTCTGCTTGCAGTTTTGTATGGAACAGCTGATTTTTTTCGCGATTTCGTTATTGGTCCCATAGAGAAAGTTGTTCAGTTTGATGGTCTGATCAACCCCTTAAAATAGATTCAGCTAATTATGTTAGACGTTATATAATCATTATACATGATGAAATTGATATCATTAGCATCCTTTTAAACTAAGAGTCTACCCATCAAACTGAACAACTTTTACTATGAGAGCAATTCAATCGGAGCAACAAAAAAAATCAGCTGTTGCATACATTTGAGTCGAGTAGGCGTTGCAGTTTAGTATGGAACAGCAGATTTTTTTTTGCTCCAATCGGTATGCTCCCTTAGTAAAATTTGTTCAGTTTGATGGGTAGACTCTTAGTTCAAAAGGATGCTAATGATATCAATTTCTCCCTGTAGAATTGTAAATTGTAATTGTAAAGTAAATGCTCTGCATGCCCTCTCACAGATTGAATATTGCATGCTCATGGGCAGATCACAGAGCTCTGTCTAAAATGTACAGGGCCAGCTGTCCCTTTGAGTCGAATAGGATAACGGTTTTGTAAGGAACAAAACAACTGATAATAAATTTTGCGATTTCTGCGGATAATATACGGATCCTATATTTATAATCAATGAGTTTTTATGACCATAGAGTCATCATGTCATACAATAACAAAGCCTAAACATGGCACATGTCTCTAATGTCACCTTTGTATGCATCAGTTATGTCCAGCCGTCATACTTTCAAATGTATTCGGTTACAAATCAGTAATGTAAAACAACTGGGTATAACTTAGTGGTCCCGTTAATAGCGCACTGATGCGAAGTCCTCCTTGTATAGAATGTCATTGTTTTTCGAAGACATTTCGAAGACGATAAACGAGTTTCAACAATTATTCGAGCTACTGAATAGCTCAAGTTTTAATTATTTTACATAACATCGCTGTGCTGGAAAACCAATCACAATAATTTTCGTTATAAGGAAACTCCACGGCGCGGGCGCATGCAAGAGCAAATTATTTATTATTTCATTTCCTAACGCTGCGTTGTGCGTACATAATTGCACTTTGGCATGATCATAGCTGGATTATGTGTGTAACTTGAAGTTATTTAAAATGGCAATGGCGTAGTATAGTAGCAAATAGCCTCGCCTTCGTTGTAGTCGAAGTTCGATCCCCGCTCAAGGCCTCAACCCGCACATTCGAACTTCGCAATTGCGTGAACGTTTTCGTTCCAATGTCAACTCTATTACAATGAAATGCGGACCAAAACAGTGGCGATATATCGAACATCGAAATTCCGGGTACAGGGCCAGGTAGATTCGTTTGAACCATACCAATGATGGCATGGCCCGTTGGATGGCAGCGCAGGACCGGTCGTTGTGGCGATCCTTAGGACAGGCCTATGTCCAGAAGTGGATGTCTATCAGTTGATATGGCGATTATGATACCAATGAGTTTTTACGAGTTTATGTAGGAATGTATATGCAGGAAAATTCATCGCCGTATCCAATTAGCTAGCAGCTTTGAGGGATTGGAAAAGTCTGAAAATTATTAAAACCTATATTCGACTGGCTGAAATTTATATCATTGGCATCATTTTAAACTAAGATACCCATGAAACTGAACAACTTTTACTATGGGAGCAAACGGATGGAGCAAAAAAAATCAGCTGTTCCGTACTAAACTACAATGCCTTCTCGCTCGACTCAAATGTATGCAACAGCAGATTTTTTTTTTTTTGCTCCGATCGGTTTGCTCCCATAGTAAAAGTTGTTCAGTTTGATGGGTAGACTCTTAGTTTAAAAGAATGCTAATGATATCAATTTCACCCTGAATAAGGTCCAAGGACAGCCCCTTGTGAGTAATATGGTAGATACCATTTGACACCACAGAGTTTTCAGTGAAAAAACATACAAATAAAGAAATGCGGCCGTAGCATTGCACGCAGGTGGTTTCAGCCCATACAAAAGTTTGAGGCACAATACGCGTAGTCGGAATAAATAAAAGTATTTTATATAAGGTCTAACAAAATTAGGTGAAACTATTTTAAGGGGATGATCAGACCATCAAACTGAACAACTTTCTCTATGGGACCAATATTGAAATCGCGAAAAAAAAATCTACTGTCCCATACATTTAGGTCGAGTAGGTTTGTATGGAACAGCTGATTTTTTTTCGTGATTTCAATATCGGTCCCATAGAGAAAGTTGTTCAGTTTGATGGTCTGATCATCCCCTATAGTAGTTTCACCTAATTTTGTTAGACCTTATATATTGAAAAATAGTTTAGAAAATCTGGTTGCCGCGTCAAAAATAACATTTGCAATTTATAATACAATTATGAAGATATAAAGCATTTAAAATTGTGTATGAAGAACTTCAAAGCTTTATATCTTCCTAATTATTTCATAAATTACAAATGTTATTTGTGACGCGGCATTAAGATTTTCCAAACTATTTTTCCATATATACAAAGTTACTTATATACTTATACCGTCTACGCGTATTGTGCGTCAAAGTTTTGTATAAAATTGACCCCTGTCCCTGTACCTTAAGCTCTCTTTTTATTTGCGCGTGAACAAGCGTGTTAGAATATGCGGTATAGCCTTATCGCGCGCATCGTGCTGCACGCCATGCTAGCCCCATGATGTAAAAAGTACGCTATGCTAACCCCCCTGATCAAAATTACAATATTTAGCCAATTATTAAACGCAGCATAAGGCAAGATTGTATCTTTGGCTCATTTAAATCGCATAGCTGTAACACACCTCGCTTTTTAATGGTTAAGTAACAGAGAGTTTACTTCAAATGATTAACTATTGATATTGTGTAACTTTGTGGTAGGGCTGACAGCTTCGTGAATCTTCTAAACGGTTTATGCATGTCAGGCTAACGTGTTAGAGCTCTTGCAGACAAGCGACACTTTGCGGTCGCAAAGGGTCGCGCGAAAGTGTCGCTCGTCTGTAAGAGCCCTTAGTGGACGTTTAACGCTCAATGGCATCCACGAAAAAAAATCTGCTGTTCCAAACTAAACTGCAATGCCTACTTGACTCAAATGGACTTGAAATTTGTTTTTTTTTTTTGCGTTTTCTAGTTAGTCCCATAATAAAAGTTGTTCAATTTGATGGTCTTTACCACCCCTAAAAATTTGTCGACTTATTTCAATTACACCCTGTCTATACAATCAACGCTGCAAAAATGACAAATTCGAAATACCCTCAAACTAATATCTCAGGGCAATTTTGTCTTAATAGGTGACTAGGTGTCCGTCCGTCACTCACAGCAAACATTTCAATTCGTAAAACGTTATTTATATGGGACTGTGCGTCTAGCGAGCGAGATTATAGCCCATACGGACGAGAGCTAGCTCCTCAATCATGCGGCCGCGGTTCGATTCCTGGGCTGTACCACTAAGTTCTTCGGAATTTATGTACGGTTGTATTTATCACTAGCGTTAACCCGCGACTTCATCCGCACAAATTATATACCAGATTTTAAGTCAGATCATAAGCTATCAAACAAAAAAAGTTTCATCAAAATCGGTTCTGTAGTTTTTGCGTGATGCTCGTTCAAACAAACAAACACACAAACAAACAGACAGACAAAAAATAAAAAAATTGGTGATATGGAATCAGGGATACCTAAAAACCATATCGTAACTTTTTTTTTGTTAATATCTTCAATGTACAGACAAACTTCCTGTTACAGTTTTATAATAGTTTAGATTTACTAGCTCGGAGGTTAAGGGAATCATCGATACGAATCCTGCATTCCCGAGAATGAAAAGAAAATACCGTAAGTTCGGAGGTATGCGTAAAATATTGGTGACCTTGGGGCGAACACAAAGGACCAGCGCTGGTCTCAGTGTTACAACGACCCTTGCTTCCAATAGCCCAACCACAAATAATCAATAATAGTGCATCTAGCCTCTATGTTTCCTTCTTAATTTCCCAAAGGTGTCAGCCCTACTGATGGTCCGTTGGATCTGGAACCAGTATGTTGCGCTCGCGCAGAACAGCTCGTAATCCGAGCTCGGATAACCACTTGAATGACGAGATTTAGACGTAAGCATAGATTTGACTAGAACTGTTACAGAAGCTACTAAGCACTAGCAAATTATAGTACTCTGTGGAGTACGTACCTAGTAAGGTACGTACTTAGATGGATAAATAAAAAAAAATTCTTTATTTGATTACAATTTAGTGGTATACAAAATTTGTATACCTCTGAATTGTTCAATTATTCAATGATTGAGTCCCTGACTCCCAAAGTTGGAAAAACGAGCATTGGTAAACAGTTTCTTCTCCTGTTACAATAGGTGTAACCCCAGATCACAAAAAAGGGAGATGTGAAAAAGGGGGCGGGGCCAGTGTCGCAGCAATATGCGCAAAAACGGAACACATTGCTCGCGACAAAAGGATTAAATATATTATGAGGCTGAAAACCAGTCGAGATATTATATGTAAATAGTTTACAATGCTTGCGTAGTACTAAAGATTATTCGAAGGTTGAGTTCTGATACCGCAATTCATAATAAAGAACGATCCGTTTTAAAACATTCAAGACAGCAATAGAATTGTAGGGTAATTTAATAAAATACAGTCGGAATGAATTACGCGAACATTTCAAACCAGAAAAATAAGTCAAAACAAATGACAGTATACTTCAAATATGTACCGAGACAACAAACCAAGTATTTCGCGATTCCGATGTTGGTGCCATAGAGAAAGTTGTTCAGTTTGAAAGTCTGATCATCTCCTTAAAAAAGTGTCGGCATATCAAGAAGGACCCTATACGTATACAGGGTGTAAAATTAAATGGGACACTTATTTAAACGGATGCTTCAGACCATATCGTACTGAACAACTTTTACTATGGGACCAACACTGAAATCGCGAAAAAAAATTCTGCTATCCCATACAAAACTGCAAACATAACTCGACTGAAATGTATGGGACAGCAGATTTTTTTCACGATTTCGGTATTGGTCCCATTCCCATCCCATAGAGAAAGTTGTTCAGTTCTATAGTCTGAAGCACCCCTTTAAGTAATCAAATCAAATCAAAATTTTTTATTCATTATATCACATAGATAGCTTTTTGACGTCATTTTTTGACCCTCCGCGTAGTATAGTGTTAGTGTCCCATTTAATTTTACACCCTGTATAGTATACGTCCCACTGCAGGGCACATGCCTACTCTGAATTGGGCGTTAGCAAACCACGGACACTGCCTAAAAAAACAGAAATTGACAAGATGACGTCAGCACATGCGAAACGGAGTCTAGGGCTGCAACTTTAGCTGCGTGCATGCGAAAAGTTTTTAATCTAAGCTGCGTCAGTGCCCCGCCACTCCCGTTTGACACTGCGGTAATGACCTTTGACAGCCTGCATCTTATCTTGTCTTATCTTATCTTGTTGTGGGGGCTGGCAAGCCAGCAACACTTCGACCCAGTGTGATCTTTTGTGTTAGCCCCAATACTTTTTGTTTTCTTCACCCTTCAAATACATGGTCAATGAAGGAGGCAATACCATTGAGGGGAAGAAACCTAAGATCTTCCGGTTTTGGATATCCATTTCCGAGGAGGCTCATGCGTTTTGCCGCCAAGACACCACAGTCACAAAGGATATGTTCCATGGGCTCCTCATCCTCTCCGCACGCTCGGCAGCTGGGATCTAGGGTAAGTTTCATCTTGTGTATCATCGTGCCTGTGGCGTAGTGCCCGGTGAGGGCTCCGACAATGGTACGAGTCTTGCTTCTGCTGTTGTTCAGTATGAACCTTGAAACGCGAGTTGTCACATTGCTGATAAATTTCTTAGAGTGTTGTAGACCTGCAAGGCCAGACCACTCCAGCCTGTGTGTTTTATCAGTCCTTCCTTCATGGCCATTCTTATGCTGCATGCCGGGATCCCCACACTTGGTTCTCAGCCTGCATCTTGCAAGATGTTGACAATATGCAGGCTGTCGCTCATTGACATAAGGTGCATTTTAGTTTTCGTTCCTGAAGCGTAAAGTTCGAAATTCGAAAAAGCGCGCGAAATCGGGTCGAGTGCACAATCTGTAGCTACGTGTGGTACCTACATAACTTTTTCGTAAATAAAAGAGTTTTTATCCTTCGACCCGAGATTATGTTCTCTTTGTTTTGAAAACATAAATTCTAATAGCGTGTCAATTGTGGTGTCATGTCAGTCTTGGCTTCAGGTAAGAGATAGCGCGCACGAGCAGCTTTTGTCTCCGCAACTAATTTGTCTCTCACAAGGTTTCTATGAAAAGTCTCCCGTCTGTCGCGTCGCGTCGTTACATGCGCGCACTTTCATACAAACCCATAGACTTGATGAAATGAAAATGAAATGAAATATACTTTATTTACACCAAACATAAAATACATGTGAGATGATGTGAGAGACAAATTAGTTTCGGAGACAAAAGTTGATCGTGCGCGCTATCTCTAACTGCTGAGGTAATCGGAGGGCTTTTCGTAGTCGGAGGGCAATAATAAGAAGGTAAAAAGTTGGTAGGAGGCAGGTAGTGTCCGTCTCGTAATAGATACTCTTTCTTATGTACTGTGCGTGTACTAGGAGACTTTTTTATTACTTTTCAAATTTTCTAGGGTGGTTCAGACCATCAAACTGAACATCTTTTACTATGGGAGCAAACCTCAAATAACAAAATAAAAACTGCTGTTTCATACCTACATTTGAGTCTAGTAGGCATGATGCAGTTTAGTATGTCACGTTATGTGAACACCAGATTTTTTTGTGTTTTTAGATTTGCTCCCATAATAAGAGTTGTTCTGATCTGAACCACCCTTACATTTGGAAAGTGTTTACAAAATCACCTAGTTTAGCGACAGCGTACCTAATCCTATATTCTTTAGTTTTAAAACCCTACCATCGTAAAGTTAGTCAAATCCAGGGAAACTAGAATGGAGGCAGTCCTAGCTAAAAGGCTTCCCCCACTCCATCCCAGTCCAAATCGTTTCGATTGTTTGTTCGTGTTGCCAATAATGTAGATTATTATTCAATGTTGAACATTAAATTTTATATCTTACATAAGTTTATTTTATAGTCTTGTGCAAGCTCACGCCGAATTGCATCGATATTTTTGGAGTATTAGGTCTTTTTATTAATCTCTAGGTTTGTAGGTCATCGTAATTTGGATGTAAAATGTTCTCGACGTAAGCGCATACATTTTTAACATTTACATAAATTATTTCGCTGTAATACGGAAGCAGTAGTATGCATTCGTCATTCGGAAATTTACGTAATTTATCTCATTTTCTGTGAATTGCAATTTCAACAAGTTCCATCTAGTGATAATTTCTAGCACTTTCTTAACTTGACGAAGTTGCAACAAATAACCTCATAATTATGCTCATAATGTCAGTAGTATTCCTGGTAGTATCGCTATTCGTCGGTAGATGGCAGTAAATAATGAGAATCTGCTACTCGGCAATAGATGGCGCTCTAAATGTTGTAGAGGGCTAGCGTCGTTCGCAACAGTATCCGAATAGGTAAAGTAGACATAATTATTCTATCTGTTTGCCGAATTTTATCTAAATCCGTTCAGTCATTTGTTTATGGGTGAATGAGATACTCCCTATTATTCGACTATTTTCAATGTTCGGTTGCCGTGTCAACTGCTGCATTTTATCATTAAAATTATATTTCTTTAGAATTATTTATATCCATTTGAAAAAGATTCATAAATAAAACTAAAGTAAGGATCATGGTTTCAGCATAAGAATAATTAATATGGTTTCAGATACTTTCATAGTGTTATCTTTACGATTTATTACTGTTGAACATTTCAGATATGTACTAATTTAAAATTAACATTAGATACAATTTTACTATGCGCCCTCAGCGAATAATTGCTTATCTAATTTTAACTTGTGTAGGTGGATGGTTAATATTTTGCTTTTGTGATAAACGTATGTTATCTTAAGTTGTATTATGTGAGATATTTACTTCATTACCTCTTAAATTTGCATGTTCCGTCAATATCACCTATACTTTAGTTTAAAAGTAACATTGTTTAAAATTCTCTTGTAAAGTGACTAGTTTTAAGTCTTTTGAGAATAAAATTCTTTAACTATCTAGTAGTAGGTATTTTGTGAATTTATGTAGGATTTGAGAGTAGGATCGATTTGAGGAGAAATCGGATTATTGAGTTCGGTGTTCAAAGACCTACTTGAACAGTGTATTTTTTTCGTATATTTCTGAAACACACCTATTCATTATTTAAACCTTCTACCTAAACCTTACCTACATGTATAAGTATATTCTGTGCTATTAGCAGGGTGTTCTTTAATATGCTGACGGAGGATGCTCAGATCATCAAATTGAACAACTTTTTCTATGGGACCAACATCGAAATCACAAACAAAAACACGTGTTAAAATTTGTTAAATGGTCTAAGGGTGTCCCATTTGGGTTTAGATTTGGGTCGAGTAGGTTTGCAGTTTTATATGGAACAGCTGTTTTTTCACTATTTCGACATTGGTTCCATTGAGAAAGTTGTTCAGTATGATCATGCACTTTAAGAAAACGTCAGCATATTTAAGAAAAACCCCGTATAACATAGTGGGTATACTATAATACCAATGCATGTCAGAGAAAGTAACGTGGTGAAATACCACCTAGATCTGTATGGTACTAAACCAACCAGTTTCAAGCATGCATGCTAGCCGTTCATTTAACACTTCCGCGCAAATGAAACAAGATACTGATAATATTGTATAATTTTATTATTAAGTACGTTCTATCTAATAGGTAAATGTCATACATAACACAAAACATAGACTTAACAATACAGAAATTTAAAAAGAAACTGTCCATCCAAAAAAAGTGTTTTTTTTTTATTTACACTTAATCACTACTCACGCACACTTGTACAATTTTTTGCATAAATAGTCCGCAAATGTTTTTTTGACTGAGTATTTATTTACGTACACACATATTATACGTACACACAAATTATACGTACACTCAAATTATACATACACACAAATTATGCGTACACACAAATTATACGTACACACAAATTAATCTCAACGCTGTCATAAAGCAAGCCAATCTTCCTTAATCATATCTGAAGCTTTCTCGGCGATCATAATCACAGGCGCATTCGGGTTCCCACTTATTATAGTCGGCATGATACTTGCGTCTACCACCCGAAGGTTTGCCACGCCGTGGACCCTCAGTCGTGGGTCCACAACAGCCTCCTGATCGTGCTTAGGGCCCATCTTACACGTGCCCGTGGGATGGTAGATTGTAAACGTGAAATGCTTCAAACTGCACTCCCAATACTCATCGCTGAATAAAACGTGGTGCTGGCATCCTGGCATAGGAATGGTATGCGGCCTCGATCCGTATCTCTGGAACGCTGTAGTGTTTGACAGAGCCATTGCTATCTTTATACCCTCGGTAAGGACCTGGATGTCTTCCTTGTAAGCGAAGTAGTTGGGCTCGATCGATGGCGGTTGGAAAGGGTTTCGGCTCCGCAGTTTCACCCAGCCAGAACTCTTCGGCCGTAGCAATAGAGGAAGGATCGTCCAAGTCTCGGCGTCTTCTATCGGCTTGTACACGGTATTGTAAACTCGGTCGCGTAAATTTAGGATTTTCCTTATTTGTTCTCCGCCGTCGGAGTTGATGGAGCTGGGTGCGAAGTGGAACTGTATGTCGGGCCAGTTGCCGGATGTTGGAGCGTATTTTGTGTTCACGAAAGCCAGTCCTTCAACCGCCTGAGTGGTCATCGGCCCTTTCTCGTATAGTATGTAATTCATGGCCACAGCGAAGGTTTGGAAACGGTCTTTTTTGAACGTAACAGGCTTGTTGACGACGAAAGTCAGTCCCCCTAAACCGACATGATCTTGTAAGTTGTAACCTACTTTCAGATTTGCGACCAACGGAATGTTATGTTCTTTTAAATGATCTGCCGGTCCTATGCCACTTAACATCATCAGTTTAGGCGTCATTATAGCGCCAGCTGACATGATTACTTCTCTTTTGATACGGACCTTTTGTTTCTGACCGTTTCTAATGAACTCTACGCCGTAAGCCTGCTTTTTGACCTGATTGATCAGTATCCGTGTGACTTGAGCTCCTAGAGCGACGTGCAGGTTGCTTCTCTGTCGGACCGGACGTAGGAAGGCCTTGGCCGTGCTGCACCGGCTGCTGCGCCGCATCGTCGCCTGGGTCAGCATAAAACCGGTCTGTTTAGCTCCATTAATATCGCGGTTTTCGTAACCCAACTCCATGCCGCCTTTCAGAAAAGTAACAGACAGCGGTGTCCGCCACGGAGCCTCTTGCACGGTCAGGTATCCCCCGGCGGAGTGGTACGGCGTGTTCACGAGGTACGGGTTGCGATTGTCTTCTGACTTCAAGAAATACGGTAGCACTTGGTCGTACGACCAGCCGTCGTTGCCTATAGCTTCCCAGAGGTCGTAGTCGTTTTTGTTCCCTCTGACGTAGACCATGGCGTTTAGTACGCTGCTGCCGCCGAGGACCTTTCCTCTAGGCCAGTTGCAGCGGTCTCCGTTCATGGCGAGACAGTAGGAGCGGTTGTTGGAGGGAGTAGTCTGGAACTTCCAGTCCATGTCGGAGAGCTGGGTGTAGCCTGCTAGAGCGGGGATGTCAGAGATCTCGGTCTCATCCTGGCCGGCTTCTAGCAGCAGTACTGTCCAGTTGCCGATCTCTGAGAGGCGCGAGGCGACCACGGCGCCGGCCGACCCGCCCCCCACTATCACGAAGTCATAGATTGGCAGCACCTGGAATGTAAATTGTTTTTTGTTAGAATCAATTCACAAATTTATATAGGTAAAGTGATACTTGGGAAAAATTAAAAGGTATGTTAGAACATACAAGACATGTTACAACAATATAACATACAAGACACAGTTTTATTGCCAAATTTCACTACCAATCAAAGTTCACGTAACTCCGTCTCGAAAGTTTATACTTTAACTACAACAAAATAAAAAACAAAAAAACACTACAATCGATGTTTTCTTCTCTGTTTCTGTGTGCTTAAACATTTACTTAGTATTGTAGCAAAGTTTCTGACCACTGCAAGAAGGAACACGGTCGTGGTTTAAGAATTTAAGTAGGTATATCAACTTGTGTATCACTTTTGGATAAGTTCTGGTTAGCTCATCTGACAGTTCGTTAGACATATTTTGTATGAAAAATATGTCAAACGATCTGTCAATATCAGAAGAACAGCCTCTTAGAATTATATACTCGCAAAATTGTCTGTTGTAAAAAACATGATTACTTACAGCATTGATATCGGTTACATAAGACTCTGGGTCGAATTGCTGGTATCTGAAGTACGTGATCCCGAGAGCCAGGAGTGGTATCAGCCCCAGCACGGTGATGGGCGATGGTGCCAAGCTGGCCAGCGCGCCTGCCGCCTCCATGCCTGCCTTCACTACACATCTACTATTTACAACTTAAACTACTAGTCTTATCTCTCTTATATCCAATTCTCTATCTTCCTCTGCTCCTCTTCAGATATTATCTTCGGAGTATAATTCCTTATCCCTGCCTTTTTAATTGGATTCGTTTTAGCCTTCTCCGTATCACTGAGGTAACTTTTTAACCTCTCGTTTTTCAAGTCCTCTTTCTCGTCAAACAACTGTAATTTGTAGCGTTTTTCTTTTGATATTTTGACGGGTTTGTAAAGTTCTTTGTTAATGTCTTTATAGTGATCGTTTTTGTATAGTGAAGTGCAGTAATATTCGCTTTTTGATGATCGGTCGGAGCGATATTCGTAAGCGCTGGAGCCGCTGCGATATCCGCTGCTTTCAGTTGAAGAGTTGTCGCTTTGGAAGCTGCCAGCACTTCTTCTGACCTTGTGTCTTTTGTAGTCTTTGTCGTCGAATTCGCTCGGTCTGTATTCTAACCTTGGGGAACTCCTGTATTGGACAGGGTCCTCGTATTTCTTGTCTTTGTACCGTGTTGTTGACGTCACGCTTGCGTGCGAAGCGAATGACTGCTCTTGGCCCATGATGCGTTGCGCGCTTGCGCTCTAGAGAGATTTCTGTAACAATAAAAAAAAATTTAATGTACCGACTGATAATGTTTTGTTTTTGTTTACAGGTAATTTGATCGGGCATGGCTATTTACTGAGATGTTGATTTGGTATGTGGAATGGAAATACTGTGTGACTTTTTTTGTAAACACTTTCCGAATAAATTCAAGGTTATTTCAGAGAAGACCATCAAACTAAAAATTGTTACGATGGTAGCAAATCTGAAATAGCAAAGTTTGTACCACCCCTGAAAAAGTGTTTAATACTTAATAATTACTTTTTATTTCCATAGACTATAATTTTTCGATAGCCCGAATGCAACACTGGCCTTATCTCACGCACGATGACATGAATGAAGTCTTATGTATTTAGATAGGTGATAGGTTTTAAAAGGTGGCCAAAAACAGCGTCAGACAATCGCCAAGCAGGTCTGCGATAGTTGACTTGCAAGGGAGTGGATTGTAATCAAGGAGATCATCTCCCAGCTCATCACTCGCTGTTCAGTCGAGTCAGTTAAGACCCTCCTGATGGCAACTTAACAAATCACATACAGAATTATATCACTTCTCGGCGTGAGCCAAACGATAGCGCGATTTAAAAACGATCAGCGCCATCTGTTGAAGACTCTGTAGAAGTAATACCAACGCGTGGTCGATGACCTTGGCCTTGTACCGTTAGAGATAATGATTTGTTTGTGTTAGTGGAACATAGATTAAATTATGATCTATTTTTATATTGTGCCAGTAGGATGAGGGGCAACGAACTTTGGACGGACCGAATCACCGAAATCGAGACGAGAGAAATCCAAACAAACCTAACCACTTGTTCGAATAGACCGGTCTCTTTTCTACAAACAAAAGAGTTTGTTGTTTCAAAAATGGAATCTTATAGTTTTAAAATAGTTTTAAATCGACCTTATAGTGTTTTATTGCACTTTCTTTCACGAATTAAATTGCCACCAGCTAAACTTTCACTTGCATTAAATTGCTACTCTAATTTGAGATTTTACTCGTGTTTTTATTTTAAACGAACATTACTGGTTATATTTCAATTTCCTCTACTTGTCTATAGAAACGAGCAATGGAATTGGATTTAAAACATCTGGTTTCTTAAAATGTTGTTTGAATTTCACTCTCAAAGGTGTAAAGATCGGTACAAAGTGTTAATTGTTCTGTCTTACATACATGTGTCATGGATGACGTATATACTGTCACTTTTATGTTTAGAAATCACTTTTATTATGGTCTTCATTCTTGAAGTCTTGTGTCTAGACGTGAAATTATTGCGAAAAGTGTAGCAAAATATGTTATAGTGTAATAGTTTTTGAATATATTAATTTACAAGATAATTTTAAGATTACTGGCCAATATTTCATGCCTTTTTATCTTTTATATTTATGTGTAATTATGCATATTACCGTTCTAAATCCTAGGATTATCTTTTATATTTATGTGTAATTATGCATATTACCGTTCTAAATCCTAGGATATATTAAAACAAAGGAGTGTTCTTGTCTATATTTTTCGATTCAGTTCAGTTGTTTTTGAAATTGAAAAATTTGTTTTAGTTATATTTTGTGCTTTAACTTTCGTGCGGATTGTGTACCAAAAAGATGCTTTAATCGACCAATATAACTGGCATCTCAAATATATAGGAAAACAGAAAAATTTGGTTTTAGAAAACTCATACACATACATACACTCGTGCTTGCCAGATGGGACACACATTAGATTTTTACTGAAAACATCTGCTATAAGGTCTAGATCCCATCGCCTTTCCGAAAGGAAGAAGAATTAAAAAACAAATAAAATTTGAAACACTTGAACAGTGCCGCGACAAATAAAATCGTGATTATATGAAATGACCTAGATTGTTTGGGCTCCAAGCATATGCCTATACCTAATGCTTTAGCTTCATACTATTTTGTATATTGTATATTGCTATTCCATTCTCTTTGCACGAGACGATATTGAATGTTGATGTTGTCGAAGCCAGAAAGTATAAAATATTAAAAACGACTTCGTAGTACGTACTTCTACATGTTGGAGAATGATACTAAAGGTTATATTGGAATGTGCCCGAAATTGAGGACTGTCTCTAGTATAATTATAGTTGGTGAAAAAAGTAAAATACAACTAAGTTTTTTATATCGATAAACCTTATGTAACGCGAAAGTATGAAAATTTACATGAATTCGTATCGCCTATATCACGCAAATCTGTGAATACTAATTTAATGTTCGTGGCATTTATAAAACTGTTATTGAAAGTAATAGATTAAATTGTTAATTTGTTGAGAAATATAGACAGAGCGGGTTTAATATTTAGTCTACCTAAATAAATTTATAGACCTCATGGATTATCCGATATTTATGTTTAGGGAAGATAATATTTACCTGTATATTATGATGCTAATAGTTTTTTATCTGAACATGACGTTAGAGTCAGAGCATAATAATATAATATGCATAGACGAAGAACTTTTCGCTTACGCTTGTAGACGGAATGTCAGTGTAACCGGGTATGAGATAGCGATAGTCATAAAATCCTTTACAATTTATATGAAGTGACATGTCGGAGTCAGGTGGAGTCAGTACAAAAAAGTGGTTACGCCGAAGTCAACAATAAGGTAGCGATCTCCTTTTTGAACTAGAGCGAATTTGCTATATGCATCTCTTATTGAGTGAATATAAAAGAACACGTGGTTTCTTCTAGTACCTTCTCTTTCTATGATAATGTGTCCATTACAACAGAAATTGCATTGTTATAAAAAGCGATAGCGAAAGTACCTATGTGAAAAGTTACGCCGTGAAGCTATTGTCAGTATAATCTCCATACTTTTTCTCGATCTCCTGATAAGACCCGACGATTTTAGGTACATCCTTAACTTGCGCGTAAAAATAATTCTGTCTAGGTCTGTAAATTCCTAATGTCGATGGTTTTCGAGTTTGTACAAAAAGTTTTATACAAATTTTGTTCGGTTAGGTATCCATATGCAAGAATTCTCAAATCCAATGTAAATATTTATTTGATTACTTATATTAGGTATTGTAGAAAGAATAGCATCAGTGAAGAACGTTGCGGTATCGGTACTATACAATATGTGTAATTTCACGATCATGAAAATAGTATGCGAGCATTTCACCTTGTCAAATATTTACTCGTCCTTTCACGGTTAAACGGTTGAGTGGTCAAAACGTATAGCTACCGTGTAATTATGAGACGTGAAACTGTTCTAAACTTAAACATATAACTTCTTAACAAGCGTGGTAACAGCTGTAATAGTGCTGCCGACCTATCGATAGTTTTACAATCGATAGGTTTCATCTAAAAATAACCACACCATCAATATGCCTAATGATATTTATATTAATATCGGCCCGGATCATGACAATACAATCACGGAGTGCAATACTATCGATACTATCGATAATGATGATATCAAATTTCTGAAGAACAATACTATCCATCCATACTGTGGATTGTTTTGAACTGTCGATCCGGATTGCCAGAAGTTGAAAGTTTTCCTCGTACAAAAGCAAGAAAAATCTCGTTCATTGGCATTAATCAAATCAAATCAAATATTTAATTTTCAACGTATCATATAGGTAACAAAAATATTTTTTTGCATAAATAAAATGTTCATGTATTTTTAAAGAAAACAAAATATATAAAAGCAGCTAAGACAAGGAACAAATCTAAGCAATCGTCGGTTTCTTGAGTATTTACCGGCAAAATATCAACATCAGATAAGAAGTCCTTGAATGGTTTAGATATTTATTTTATTCTACATAACGTCGTCGTCTTAAACCAAAACCTCGTACATATTTGTACTAGGTTGACAGCATCTTCTTACCTCGTACGAGAGACCCTCAATCTCTTATTTGTACGATGAACCTCATATGTCTGGTAACCCTGCTGTCGATAATCCAAAAAAATCTATGGTATCGAAACTATCGATAATCTTACCATCGTCAGCTATCGATAGAAAATCGGTATACTATCGATTGTCTGTCGCCTATTGATCAGCAACACTAAGCTGTACCTGACATTGTGAACAACACCAGTTGTATTTACCGTTCAATATTTGTTTTTATCTTCGTTTTGTGACTTCTGGTCTTGAGAATAAAGGCTTTCGTTTTATTTCAATGTTGCAAGTTGAGTTTTAAGCTGAAAGCTTTTTAAGTAAATATGATTTTTCCATTCGCTTCAGCTGTTTTGTTTGCTTCGTAAGTGCATTTTGAAGGTAGCGTGTTTATTCGTTAAGTAAGACATCAATACTTTGTTTGGTAAGGATACGAGAAAGATTTTTCAATTTTGATACATTCCTTTTAGGATGGACATCGAGATCTTTATTATTTTTTTGGTACTTTTAGTATATTTTGGAATGAATATAAATATCATTTAATGTATGTAAGCTTATTATCTTTATAGAGAACAGTTTCTATTAGTACTACAATTACAAGTCTTGATTCGATTTTGGAACTTCTGAGGGGTTTAATAATCTGCTTTTTTTTCACTTCATTAATTATTTACTTACCTATGTTTTTATGTAGATCAAGTAGCATTTATTTAACAGTTTATTGAATATTATATTTTCATATTGTTAAGATTTCCTCAGATAATACAACCATTAGACCCGTTTTGTTTTTAAACGACTTCAAAAAAGGAGGAGGTTTCTTTAACCGACTTCAAAAAGGAGGAGGTTTCTCAATTCGATTCTTTTTCGATTCGTATATATATATATTTTTACCATGATGGCATCCCAGAGAAATCGAGGAGAATCTTTGAAAATCGTAGTGCCGGCTAGTGCGTTTGTTTATTTAAAGCACTACTATTAAATTGAACTAATGAATTCACCACTGAAAATTGTGAAATAAACAAAATTTTAACAAAAAATTAAAACCGCCTTCAAAAAAACTAAAAAGTAAAAAAATATTATTGCAGCCGATGACTTTTTCGTTCGCATCATAAGAACATTAATTTGTTTTATAGAAGTCGGTGTCAAGCCAAGCCAAAAAACTAATCCAAGCCCTGTCGCGAATCGTACCGGCTTGACAGCGACTTCGATAAAACAAATTGATGTTCTTATGATGCGAACGAAAAAGTCATCGGCTGCAATATTATTTTTTAACATTTTAGTTTTTTTTTTTTCAATTTTGTTTGCAAATAAGGACTATTTACAACTCCATGTGCAAATGCCATGTCCATTAAAATTTTAAGTACGAAAAGCATTTCTGAGTTTTGAGGTTATTATCTCAAGCCATTTGTAATACGAGTATAATCCGTAACATCTCATCATTTTCTATCCTTAATGCCATTCAGATCGTATTTGTAATTAATTACTTAGGTATATTCTCTAACTAAGTGAACTAGATGTTATTTCCGTTGCACTAATTTAAAATTCACTTTATCGTAAATCTTCGTTTTGCTCTGTTTACTAAAGAGTTGCTTTCCAACCGCGCACACAAATTGTTGTTGTGTCATTGTATGGTGTACAAGAATCTTCTTAAACAAATTGCACCCAGTCGTGCACTTTTTGTTATTACTTAAACCTCGTTGCAATTGCAACTTGTAAAAATTACATAGATTTGTTTTTTTTTATTACGTATGGATTTGCTCTTGACAAATCTAGTCCTCAAGACGAAGATGGGGTCGAAGATGAAGCGAGCTCACCCAGAAGAAGCCTATTCACTCGTACTAAGGAATTCGGGTTGTAAGCGCTCGGAAATACTGACACAGGGGCGTTCCACTCCTTGATAATATATATTCAGGGTCTTTTTTAATATGCTGACGGTATTTTAAGGAGATGATCAGAGCATCAAACTGAACAACTTTCTCAATGGGATCAACAACGAAATCTCAATAAAAATCTACTACTTACATACACACATACATAAACTTACTTTCGGGGATTTCATTCCCTTTCCCTTTATAAAATTCAACTGTTCCTTACAAAACTGCAACCAGCTGTTTCGCAAGGCAGAGTGCATGCATGCAATAAGGCTTGTTATTGTTAGAATGATAATGTGACACGTAAGGTGGTGATAGTTCTTCGCCCACAAATACACTGCTTCTTCTTCTTGTTTATCTCCTATCGGAGGTTGGCTATCATGGTTCGATATGAACTCACTATTCAGAAATGCAATTCTCTAAGCTCAAACATCGTCACAACCTTAAATTCGTCGTTAAAACATCGGCGAGCTGTCAATGCGGTATTCGCTAAGGTTATGTCATGTGTCAAACTTATATAAAAACTTCAACGATCTGAAAGATGTTACATTTGTGAGCTCATCAATGTTTTTGACAGCGATGTGGCGTTTAGAGAATTGCACTCCAGGCAGCAGTCTCCAGGGTCCGGATTACACATGCATACACAAACTCACTACGGATCTCCACTTTGGGTGGTTCTTGACCTTGTTCTGACACACCTTTTCTCTAGGTCCATACATCTTGTCATACATTCCCTTCGATTTCGGCTACTTTTAACCTGGCATTTTTTAATGACGTCCCTGATCTCTCCACATATGACTTACCTATATATCGGGTGAATCAGGGCCAATTAGCCCTAATGATAAATAGCCACTGCTTAAGAAATCCTTATTCCTTAGTCGCCTCGTACGACACCCACGGGAAGAGATGAGTCGGGTGGTACATTCTAAGGCAGATCCACATGGCTTTGATTATTGTATAAATGTCATAATTCTATACAAATAGTTTTGTACTAAATACAAGTTGCAATGCTAAGTGCAAGCATGGGTAACTTTCCCTCATGCAAACCACGTTTAAACATATATATAATGTTGTGTTGATAGTATTCTATTTATATTACGTATCAAAGTAAGGTACCTACAATTTAGCGACGCATCGGTTCGCTTCAGTAATCGAATCGCTCGCGGTGACCGTTATTTGCACTGCGTACGCGCACGGTTGCGTACAAAGCGTGGTATTAACTGTTGTCGTGGTGGGGACCTATTCCGTTTCCGATTGTGAACTTATTCGCGGGAATACTATCTGAATATAGAGTATCTAATCTTCTAGTTTATAGGAAATATCCGGAAGTCAAATATGCAATAAAAAACTCTGTAAGGAACCGAGAACTATCTAAATATTCGATTTTGCTAATCTCTAAATAGTTTAAAACAAAATCGCTGTTTCTGCCTGTGTTCTTTTAATCAATCTGTAGTCGGCTAAAGAAAATAGAAAAAAAAGGTTAGGTGGCTCCTTAGGGAGCCGGCGGTTCTTCTTCTTACCGTGTGAGCAGAGCCCTGGTGTCAGAGTTTTTCCAGACCGCCTTACGGCCTCTGACGTGGTTTTTTTGTAACGACTACTATACCACCAGAGTTAGTAGCCGGGACCAACGGCTTAACGTGCCATCCGAAGCACTAAATCATTTTTCTTTTCAGACAATCAGGTGATTCAGCCTGCAATGTCCTGACCAACTGGGGAAAAACGCACAAAGTGACATATCACTAGGTGTCCCCCGTCGGAATCGAACCCAAAACCTTCGTGTCGAGAGCCCAATGCTCTTAACCATAAGACCACGGAGGCTGTCAGAAAGGGTTTAACCATGCAATCGATTTAGATCTAGATTTTACCATCGCTTAGAGAATTTCTTCCGAAACATCACGGACGAAGCCGGGCGGGTATTTTGAAAGACCGAACAATTTTTAATCGATTTTATTCTTAACTGAAAGTAACATGTCTTCGATGTTTTTGGGTGTTCGATTCATTTGTAACAATGATTTTAATCTATATTTTAAGGTTCAGATGTCACCAATATGTTAAGAAACCGGTGACGGAGGTGTCACTAGAAACCGAATCGTTTTAGGTTAATGGTATTGAGAAACGGTTAAAGAATGTCAACCAGTATGAGTAGGTTTTTGCGTTGTAAGTACTTAACACCTACCGACGTGACCTGGCGTTTTGCAATCCAATAAGTCGACGGTGTGCACACTGTGTCTTTAATTAGGTACCATATTTTATTTGTTTAATATCGCGTTTCACTATCTTCTTCTTCTTCTTATCGTGTGGGCAGAGCCCTGGTGTCAGAGTTTTTTCAGACCGCTTTACGGCCTCTGACGTGGTTTTTATGTAACGACTTCTACCACCAGAGATAGTAGCCGGTACTATTATATGGATGTAAAATTAAACAAAAACCACCAGTAGCGTAGCGACTTTACGAGGGGCGGCAAATTCGGAAAACATATAGATTGATTGAGCTCTGTCTATAACCAATTCGTAGATCAGAGAAGACTCGAGCTCGCTTCGCTCGCTCTAATTTTCTGTTTTAATTTAATGTGCCTACACTAATCTAAAGAGTTCTGACCACAGCTAGAACGCGATGCTAAAAATTTCGAGCTTGCTTCACTCGATCCATATCGCTATTACTTAGGTTACTTTACACATGATTTGTACTTAAAAAAAGCTCTGGCTCTATCTAACCGATTGGTATTGAAGAAAGAGGTCGAGCTCGCTTCGCTCGCTCTATGTTTCTATTTTTGCACTAATAAATCAAAAGATATATATTTGTCCACAACCCGAATAGATAATGTGCAAAAAAAATTTCTCCGCTCCGTTATTCTTTGTGTAGGTGTTGTAAGTCTTCTTATAAAGATAAGGGGTGGCAAAATCGGTCTGTGCCCCGGGCGTCAGAAACCCACGCTACGCCACTGAAAATCGCACATTACAGGGCATCACAACAATGTGGAAGTATTAGGCTAATGTTCTCCTAACCTTGTTATACAACTGCACTCTTTTAGACGTGCTACACACATACGAAATTGCGATTCGGAATTCCGAATCAGAATTGTAATTTTGTTTGTTATAGGATTTGATACCTCCAAGATTCTGACCGGAATTGTGGATCCATACGAAATCGTAATCCTGATTCGGAATTCCGTATGTATGTGGCGGACCTGGTTGATATTTGAAGTTAATTTCCTGATTATCCCGAAGAGTAGTGTTGTTAAGGTTGTGAGTTTATTTTTAATGTTTGCATAATTTTTGCACAACGTTACGTTACGAGATTTGAGATGAGATTTCCGAAACATCTAAAACTAAATTTATGGAATCGAACTTTCAATGTTTTATTCAACGAAATTATTGTCCGCGTTACGACATTTGAGATAGTGCATTTCCAAAAAATCTAATACTAACACACATATTCTCAGTAGCTTACTTGAACTCTTCCTCGACTCAACCTCACTCGATGACACCTAAGGTTTTCCTCAACACATCCCTAAAATCCGTGTTCTCAGAGTCTATGGAGATAAACTTACAATGTTTTTTTTCCGACATTATTGTCCCACTAATGCCCAAGTTTGTTTATTTATAATTATTTCGTGCAGCATATTAGTTTCTCAACTATCAATTTTCACCTTGAACCGTCTAGTCAGTAATAGAAATATAAACATGAGATCACGATGAAAATTGCAGAAGACCAGCGGCATTTAGGTAAGCTCATAGTTGCAAGAGTTTCATAACTATAATGTGGTGAGTGATTATCACTATGGCCGTGGAAGATTTTACGTGATTGGTGACGAATTCAAAATGTCCTCGATTGTTTCATACTGCCCTCTCAGTTTCTTTTTTGTTCGTAGACCACCGATCGATGCGTTGGTCAGACGACATTGTAAGGGTTGCGGGTCGGACATGGATCAGATTCGCACAGGACCGTGAGGGATGGTGCAATAAAAGGGAGGCTTATGCCCAGCAATGGGTTGATGGGGGCTGTTTTGATTAAAAAAATATCTAACTAGCTGATGAAACGCGACTTTTGCTGAAAAAAAAAATCAGTTGTCCCACTTGGGTCGTAGTTGCAGTTTTGCATGGAGCAGAAGATTTTTTTCCGAACTCGATGTTGTGTTGGTCCCATAGAGAAAGTTGTTCAGTTTGATGGTCTGATCATCCAATTTAAAAACAGTCAACATATTATGAAGTTAAGTATAGGGTCCATATTTCTTCCTTCCTTCTAGGTTCCTATTATAAGTTTTAACCTATATTAATCAGGTGAGGTTAGGACCAAGGAAAAATACGTTTGAGTCGAGTCGTTACGTTTTTTGCGATTTCGATGTTGGCTCCATATTGAAAGTTGTTCAGTTTGATGGTCTGTGGCACCCCTTAAGTATTACTAGGGTGTATTGTTACATCCTGTAGAGATACAATTTTAAGTATTTTTCTTCTCACTCACTCACTCACTCAATCCCTTTCGGAGTGGTCAGAAACATTCGGATTACAAACCTTCTGTTTAAGAAGGTTGTATGTTTTTTGTGTTACCTCTTATAATAATGGTGTATATGTAAAAAATGAATTCAAGATTTAACGACAAACAAATGCTGTTTAAAGCAAAGCTTACCACGCGTAAATTCGTGTTAAGAATAATCAATAGTTTATTAGCATTTGAACAAAGAATTTAAAATTAGACTATCTGGTAGCGTATGGGGCATATCGTGTGTGGCATAGCGATATTGTTAAGTCGATCATTTCTATTCAAATTAAGACTGCATTACTTTATGGATATCGAATAACAAATATCTAGTTATCGAGTACACAACTATTTAATATTGTTGAGGAATGAGATGGGAAGTTCCATAGAAAATAATGGCTCTACTAAGCTAGGTGCAAAGAATTATTGTTTGAAGCTTCTATAAAAGTTCACGATACGTTGACTTTTTTGTATTATTATTTGGTTATAAGGGCTTGGTCGATGACCAAAAGCTACTGCGACCTGGATAGATCTATTGTAGCTGTCACCCTAGACCTAAAGGTCATTTCCTAGGCCCACGGACTTCATGAACCGTGTTATGCTTTTGGAGGGAAGGTCCCTAATGTCAGTAGGTGTTATTATGTATCCACCTAGATGGCGACTTCTGCTGTGAATGAGCACTTCGCATTCGCAGAGGAGGTGTATGGGCGTTTCCTCTGCTTCACAGCAGAATCTGCAAGTGGGTGAATCTACAAGCCCCATTCTGTGTAGGTTCTGTGACATTTTTGTATCACTTGATTTGATCAAAATGACCGATTGCAATATTAGCCCAGTCATTTTACAGTTTGAGCCAGGACTAATTAATAACTGATATTTTTTTCGGTATAGTATTAGAGCCAATTTGAGCTTAGAAATGTACCAAAATAAAAAAAAATCCCGTCAGCAACAGTTCCAAATATAAAATTTAGCTATTATTTCGTTATAAAAAACCTGATGGTAATTTATTTTTTGCACATATTTCAGGCATTATCATTATACATACTTCAAACATGGTGTAAATATTTTTGCCTACTTAGAAGGTTTCGAAAAATACATTCGTATTTTCTAATAATAATCTCATTTTTTAATTTAAATGCCTATATTGTAGTTCAAAAAAAAATTATATTGTTAAATTTAATTCAAACGAGTGCATTGGTATTAATATTATTAATTTAAATGCCTTCTGGAACTCACAATTTTAATTTTTATGGTGCGCAGCGATTTTTTTAAATATGTTTTCAGATAGTCTTTTTGTTACTAAATGGTGCCGCTTACAGTTTAAAAGTCCAATTAGTAATTACTCCCTACCCCGCCTAACAAAACTCCGTAAAATGACTGGGCTTTATTGCTCTCTTTGTAAAAGTTTCATCATCAGGACCAGTCCAGAAAATATGGAGACTGTGATCCGAAAATTGCCCTGCATAATGAAGAATTGAATGTTATTTCCATCTTAGTTGACAGTTTTAATTACCGCAGCTCTTGTCGGCGTTACGTATTAAAAAATTGCCCCAGCTTTTGCAAAACTTTTCGGCCTTGCGTAAAAAGTACAACTTACCCCAGCTTTTATAAACCTTGCGGCTCTATGTGTATAAAAGAATAGCCCCCTTTTGTAAAACTTGACTTCTTTATGAGTCCCAGCTTTTGTGAAACTTGCCGGGCTTACGTCAAAAGAAAAACCGGTAATTTGCACAACATTAACTTGATTGACTAACGGGAATAGGTCCTCAAACTATACGAATTTCTTAGGTCTCGAAAACAACTTGAAACCGTGTCAATTTACCGTTCTTAACTTAAGTCGCCTGAATTGCAAATTATTCATTATTTTTGCGACCTCGAACTATGGAGATTTTAACTCGGCTTTTAGTTATTACTTATTTATTACATAATGTAAATAGTTGAAGTAGGCTAATTGGGTATGATTGACCTGCAAATAGGTCTTTAGCAAATTACTGGATAACCTTCGCGGTCGTGACAGAGTTCGCATTAATGATGTCGTTTTATTTAAAATATTGTTAAAAAACGTTAAACTTAGTTAGTGGTTTTTTAATTGGATGTAGTTATGCCAAACAGAGCCATTAACGATGGTTATGTATACGTTTGTCTTCATCGATCGTCGCCATTTTTACCCTTTTTGATTGTTTTTAATATTGTGTGTATATTAATTGGTGTTCAAATAAAGAGGTATTGTATTGTATTGTCTCAATCAAAACATGTACCAAGTCCGTCTATTAGAGGCACGTCGCCGTCGTTTAGAAATTTAATAGAAGAGTGACATAATCATTTTGTTGTATACTTAGATAGGTATTATATTCAGATTTTTTGGATTCTATTAATATTGCATCAATAAGCCCAAGATTTCGGCCAAGGGTTCGGATGCTGACCGTTGGTACGTCCTATGCTTTTATGCTATCAGTTTGGGAACCTCTACCTACTAAAAGCTTGGTTGTATTGATGTAATATTCATTATATTATATATTATTGATAATCGTAAAAATCGGAATACACCGTGGAGTTGGGGTCGTTTTAAAGCCGATACAGGGTGCTTCCGACCTTCCGGCTTCCTTTGAAATAGCGAAAAAAACATATTTCATAAATTTTTGTCTATTGAAACTATTGACATTTTCCATCGAACAGCTGATTTCTTTTTTCCCGATTTCGATATTAAAAGTTGTTTAGTTTGTCACCCTATTTCGGCTTCAAAACGACCCCGATTCCAACGTGAATAAAACGTATACAGTAAAATGAATGAAATTTAACCTAGATTTGCAAAATGTATGTATCAGCAACACGCTTCGTCAAAAACTTACTCCTATACATTCTAAATCTACAACATGCTTCGTAAAAACATAAAAAAAAAACTAAAAATGAAAACTAGAAATGATTATTTTCACTCTTCTATTCTATTCTAAATATGTCTCAAAACTTTTTTTTCCTTAAGCCCAAAAGAAAGAGCTATAAGGAAATGCAACGACCAACGACCATTGTCCGATCTCAAACCATGTCACGATCGGTCACGTCACCCGAACCACAATTAATTCAGCGCTGGTCCCATTGCTAACTTTATTCGGTACGACCACCGTCACAAGTGGGCCAACTGGCCCAACGGGGCCACTGACTTTAAATTGATTTGCCTACGTGAGCAGTGGAACGTCTTGTCAAGACTGGTTAGGTTACCGCTTTAGGCTTAAGTAA
Organism: Agonopterix arenella; assembly: GCA_927399405.1. Classification (NCBI taxonomy): domain Eukaryota; kingdom Metazoa; phylum Arthropoda; class Insecta; order Lepidoptera; family Depressariidae; genus Agonopterix; species Agonopterix arenella. The sequence continues at coordinate 10,409,455 of OV656710.1, forward strand.
AAGGAGTGTAAGAAAAAGTGAGATGCAATATTTGAGGAAATTTTTAGGAGAAGTTTTATTCATTTACCTGCTTTCACAATCCGCTCCTGATAAAACTAATAAACATTGTGTGGATGCGGAAAATGCATTTTAAAATTATTCACGCAAATTTAGACTAAGGTGCTTAAGGTGGTTTCAGTCCATACAAAAGTTTGACGCACAATACGCGTAGAATTAATAAAAGTATATATATATATATATATTTTTTTATATTTAAGTATATTTTATGTATATTTTATATATGGAAAAATAGTTGAGAAAATCAAGTTGCCGCGTCACAAATAACATTTGCAATTTATAATATAATCACGAAGATATACAGCTTTTAAAATTTTGTATGATAAATTTCAAAGCTTTTTATATCTTCGTAATTATTATATAAATTGCAAATGTTATTTGTGACGCAGCATCTAGATTTTCTAAACTATTTTTCCATATATAAAATATTACTTTTATTAATTCCGTCTACGCGTATTGTGCGTCAATGTTTTGTATAAAATTGACCCCTCTGCAACCACCTTAAGAGGAAATACCTGCTATCATGCTGCATACAAACGGAGTTTAAATCTATTTAATTAATCGAATTAAAATTTTAAACACGGTCTAACTTACTAATACTTATCAGTCGTATTTCGTTTCAAAGTTACAGTGGCTAAGAGATTTCCATTTAATTCTTAAATTATTCCTAGCATTGAAACTAGGTATCTGGGTGATTTTTAAACACGTTTAAAACTTTTAGTGGTGGTTCGAGCCATCAAACTGAACAACTTTTACTACAAGAACGATCATGAAAAAGCAAAAAAATTTAAAAAAACAATAAAACATTGTTAATGTAATAAACTAATAATCAAATAAATCACACTAGAAGAGATCGGCACTTATATGTGTAACGACCATAAACTTAATATTATGGTAACGACATAATCTTAGGGCTTTGGTCCTAAATCATCCCTTACAATAACACTATAGAGTCCACAATTGAATGATGGAAATAACAGAACGGTCCTAATAGGTACATACTTGTAATTGTAACGACATAATGAGGAGCTTTGGACTTAAGGCCACGGAGGAAAGAAAGGAGCGGAGGTGTTTCCATCATTCGATTATGTACTCTATTGCTTTGCTGTAAGTATGTTCAGGGCTGATTTTAGGACCTAAGCATGGAGGACAGAAAGGAGCGGAGGTGTTGCAAAAGCAATATTTCTGTCGAAGTATGTGTCGCCAATATGCAGGGACGGGGCCGGGGGACAAGACGGGTGCGCAGGTTCCGCCCCTAAAACCGATCCAGGAACAGCGCACTTCATCGTTTTAGATGTATTTTATTGGCAAAAAGATTGACGGTCCGCTTCGAACTGAGCATAGGTCACGCCCACTGTGACGTCATGACCTAATATAATGGCGACAGACCTAATTCCCCTGCGACACCTCCGCTCCTTTCTTTCCTCCGTGGCCTTAAGTCCAAAGCTCCTCATTATGTCGTTACAATTACAAGTATGTACCTATTAGGACCGTTCTGTTATTTCCATCATTCAATTGTGGACTCTATAGTGTTATTGTAAGGGATGATTTAGGACCAAAGCCGTAAGATTATGTCGTTACCATAATATTAAGTTTATGGTCGTTACACATATAAGTGCCGATCTCTTCTAGTGTGATTTATTAGATTATTAGTTTATTACATTAACAATGTTTTATTGTTTTTTTAAATTTTTTTGCTTTTTCATGATCGCTCTTGTAGTAAAAGTTGTTCAGTTTGATGGCCCGAACCACCACTAGACGGAATTAATAAAAGTAATATTTTATATATGGAAAAATAGTTTAGAAAATCTAGATGCTGCGTCACAAATAACATTTGCAATTTATATAATAATTACGAAGATATACAGCTTTTAAAATTTTGTATGATAAATTTCAAAGCTTTTTATATCTTCGTAATTATTATATAAATTGCAAATGTTATTTGTGACGCAGCATCTAGATTTTCTAAACTATTTTTCCATATATAAAATATTACTTTTATTAATTCCGTCTACGCGTATTGTGCGTCAATGTTTTGTATAAAATTGACCCCTCTGCAACCACCTTAAGAGGAAATACCTGCTATCATGCTGCATACAAACGGAGTTTAAATCTATTTAATTAATCGAATTAAAATTTTAAACACGGTCTAACTTACTAATACTTATCAGTCGTATTTCGTTTCAAAGTTACAGTGGCTAAGAGATTTCCATTTAATTCTTAAATTATTCCTAGCATTGAAACTAGGTATCTGGGTGATTTTTAAACACGTTTAAAATTTTTAGTGGTGGTTCGGGCCATCAAACTGAACAACTTTTACTACAAGAGCGATCATGAAAAAGCAAAAAAATTTAAAAAAACAATAAAACATTGTTAATGTAATAAACTAATAATCTAATATATCACACTAGAAGAGATCGGCACTTATATGTGTAACGACCATAAACTTAATATTATGGTAACGACATAATCTTAGGGCTTTGGTCCTAAATCATCCCTTACAATAACACTATAGAGTCCACAATTGAATGATGGAAATAACAGAACGTTCCTAATAGGTACATACTTGTAATTGTAACGACATAATGAGGAGCTTTGGACTTAAGGCCACGGAGGAAAGAAAGGAGCGGAGGTGTCGCAAGGGAATTAGGTCTGTCGCCATTATATTAGGTCATGACGTCACAGTGGGCGTGACCTATGCTCAGTTCGAAGCGGACCGTCAATCTTTTTGCCAATAAAATACATCTAAAACGATGAAGTGCGCTGTTCCTGGATCGGTTTTAGGGGCGGAACCTGCGCACCCGTCTTGTCCCCCGGCCCCGTCCCTGCATATTGGCGACACATACTTCGACAGAAATATTGCTTTTGCAACACCTCCGCTCCTTTCTGTCCTCCATGCTTAGGTCCTAAAATCAGCCCTGAACATACTTACAGCAAAGCAATAGAGTACATAATCGAATGATGGAAACAAGAAAACGGTCCTAATGGTTGTTGACGTAAGTGATTGATTAGCAGTTGTCTACTCACGTCGGAGAAAGCTGAAGATCGCCAGTTGTCTTGTCTTTTGTTGGCTGAATGGTTAGCCGGCGCGTACGCATGGCGTAACTCCGAATTATGGGCACCACTCTCATTTTCTATTGACACGTGCATTTTAGGATCACTTGCACAATTATGAGGTGACGGAATTTATAATGTGTGTTTTATATATTTGTTATTATGTAATATGTAATGTAAATTTACTAGTAGCGCCCGCGACTTCGTACGCACAGAACACTGAAGTGTAATAATGTACTTGAAAATACTCATAACTATTGATTGACTAAACCGATTGTGATGAATTAACACTGAATTTACGCCTTTGAGAAAATTATCCAAATAAGTTCAATATTTTTATGTGGTGCGTAAAAAAAAGAAAAAAATTCGGTGTTCAAGTCCGACACGCCGGTTTTATTTTTTTATTTTTACTGACTAAGGCATCATACAACCACAAATCCAACTTTCTCAGAAAATTCCAAAATTAATTTAAAAACTGAAACAAATATTACTGATAAAAATTAAATCAGGAAAATACGAATCTTTTATTTTTCGACCCTTTTTTTAAATATTTCTCAATAAAAACAGGTGGTTTTAAAAAAGGAAATGTTGCCCATTCAAGGTCGCGTTGAAGTTACAAAAAATTAATAATACAAACAAATATTGGTTGCTATGAAGAAACAAATTGCAAAACCATAATAAGCTTAATGACTTTAACTTGAACAGACTGCAAACCACTTTGTCATGTCGCAAGTAGCAGGTACGAAGAAGGTAAACTTTGCAATGCAAAATGCTACCTATTGTTAAGTAATATTTCGCTATTAAGTTAATTTGCCGAAATTGTTGTGGACTTCTGGAATTTGCTGGGTTTAATTCAAAGAGCCGTATGTTTCAGAAATCTAGGGGATTTTTATGCAAGGTCAACAAATGAAAGCAAAGTCTAGTGAAAACCGTTTGCACAGAATCGGATAAACTGACATAAGCAAAAGTAAATACATCGACAAAATTGGTTTTGTTATATTTTGCGTATGTATATTAGTATTTATATTTTGTAATCTGTAGGTTTTTAAGGTGGTTGCAGAGGGGTCAATTTTATACAAAACTTTGACGCACAATAAGCGTAGACAGTATTAATGTAAGTAACTTTGTATATTATGGTAAAATAGTTTTGAAAATCTAGATGCCGCGTCATAATTAACATTTGCAATTTATAAAATAATTACGAAGATATAAAGCTTAGAAATTTTTCATAAAAATTTTAAAAGCTTTATATCTTCGTAATTATATTATAAATTGCAAATGTTATTTGTGACGCGGTAACTAGATTTTCTAAACTACTTTTCCATATATAAAATATTACTTTTATTAATTCCGTCTACGCGTATTGTGCGTCAAACTTTTGTATGGACTGAAACCACTTTAAGGTCTCTAAAAATTTTTTATTCAAACAATCTTGAAAACTGACGCGGTCAATTTATACAGGGTGTCCCTGAAATTGTGAATCAAACTGCTATGGGAGGCAGCTTGACTAATGTCCTATCCATCAAAAATATAAAAAAAAATAAAACGCACATGACCATAAAAAAAAAAGAATATCCAAAAAAAACGGGAAAATCATCAAACTGCCAATATTAATTATTAGAGGTTGCTTCGACTGATTGTTAACATTTTACAAAAAAAAATGTCTGCACTTCGAGCACAGACCACTTAGTTTAATTGTATTTTCTGAACCGAAATCTTTTTTTATGAATCTTTTTTTTTATGGTCATGTGCGTTTTATTTTTTTTATATTTTTTATGGATAGGACATTAGTCAAGCTGCCTCCCATAGCAGTTTGATTCACCATTTCTGGGACACCCTGTTTAAGCGAAAAAAAAATTGTTTTTAGGCTTAAACCTTAAATGTAAATGCTATCGATTCTGAAAACAAGTTTTCAGGTTTTACTTTCATTTTTAAAACCTTGTATGCCTTTTAATATTAATATAACAAAACAATATAGGTACCTATTCGACTTGAGCTTAAAATAGCCATATAATTAACTGGAATCGCCTTCTAAAACCTAATTGTCAAGAGCGTCCAGTCTCCACGTTTTAAGCATGATAGTACTTATTATACTTACCTTATAGTTAGTAAGGTCTTAGGTCAGCTGCTTATCGATTTATAAACATGCTATAATATCCTACTATTAATATTTAATGATAGACTTCACATTTGTTCCCACCATTTTACCCTTTGGTGTGGCATCGTAATAGCTGTCGATGGTTGATTTGATGGCTCTTTAGAAATCTTTGGTTACTTGGTCAGTCTGTCAAATATGTGCTCATGTGCAAAAAACGTGCTCACCTATTATGGGTATTCGATGTATTGTCTCAAAATGAACTATGACTCCGGGGTTTTCGATTGACTTGTTGAATAAACTTGGCACTTGTGAAGAGCATGCGGTCTTTATCTTTCTCAAGGTTTAGCAGGTAGGTTGCGAAAGGGATCGCGTGCATCGTCAGGTGCCAAGTTAATTTGAACAAATTAAGCGTTACATAGACTTGAACTTTTATGAACAATCAATAGCTTGATAAAATTATGTGATTGTCTTGAACGTATTAGTAATGATAATTGTAGATAAATACAATTATGAATAATCGTGCTTTGCTTTAAGACACAATCTACCCTAAGTTTAGAATAGCATGTCGGTAAATAGTATGCCATTATTTTCATTAACTTCGCTGTCTCAAGTAACGCATTAGAAATACTTAGTTGTTAAAATAATTGTTTTAATAGTTTCCAGTTTTATGGCAATATCGTGTGTAGGGTCAAGTAAGGTACCTAATTCTATAATAATCTATGATTATTTTGAGTCCTTCGATATGCTATTATCTTGAACTCGAATCGACTTCGAAATATTATCATCTATAGTGACGTACTTAATTGAGGAATTTTATTGTGCTTTAGAGAATCATTGACAGTTATTTTTAAGTCAACTGATGTTACTATAAGTCCTATATTTTAATGCTATTTTAAAATGGCTTAGTAGGCAAGATCATAATGTAATATTCATTGATATTATTATATTTTTGTTAACACCTAATTATGTAATGTACCCTAATCTGGCTCCTATACAGGGTGTGAGGAAAAGGATCATTAACCTGTAAACCACATGCTCTACTGATACTGAACAACTTTTACTACGGGATCAAACCGGTCAGAACAAAAAAAAATCTGCTGTCCCATACGTTTGAATCGAGTAGGTATTGCAGTTTAGTATGGGACAGCAGATTTTTTTTTTGTTTTGACAAGTTTGATCCCGTAGTAAAAGTTGTTCAGTTTGATGGGTGGAGTATGTATGTAGTTTTAAGGTTTAATGATACTTTTCATTAAACCCTGTATTGCTTTATTACTAGGATCTAACGGGAATAAAAATAAATCAAGACCGGAAGAAACGGGAAAACGGATCATAGACATAGGATCAAACGGGAACTGCTCCCAAATTCGTTGCGAGTTCCAGGACAGATTAAGAGTTGCTCGCTGGACTTCATTGTTTAGTTTTGTGAATAGTCGCCGGTGTTGATCCAGCGGCCGTAACATGGCAGCGTGATATAGCTCTGTTTCTATTTGCGAGCGAACGAACGAGATAAGGGTTTGCTAGTTAGGGATACAGTGGTAGGAATGAATGGTGTTACGCGGGCTTTATATCATATTGGTTTTTCATCTTTGACCCTTTGAAAGTAAACTAAGCAAAAGCGAAAGAAACAAAAATAACCAAGATAACATGGTAAAAGTTACGTTAGATTAGAACTTAGTTTTATAAACAGGACGAAAGTGGATGGAATCCGGAATGACTGGTTATGGAAGGAAGTGAATATCTTGAAATAAATAATTAGAAACATGTTAGAGATGGGATGGACCAGATCACAAGTTGAGTCATTAGGGACCTGTTAGGTATTTGAATTGATAAGGGATAACGCAATATTTATATCCTCTTAAAGATGTCTGGAAGGAATATTTATAATTTAGAATGTTGTATTTCTTTGTGTGTATTCAAGTGTATATTTTGTACATTAAGCTTCGATCAATAACAGATTTAATTGAAAGTCCAACATGCCATTGCCAACATGTCCTTTTTCGATTTCGAATGTAATTTCGTGTACACCATTGGTTGTATCGAGTTTTAATATGTCAAGGACTCCATGTCTGATACTTATCCAAGGAGTTAACAATAACAACTAGTTAATGTGTAACGGCCTTAATTAAATTAAACTAAACTCATATTTTAATTTACAGGGTGTAATTGAAACGGTCCTACAAATTTTCAGGGGTGGTTCAGACCATCAAACTGAACAACTTTTACTATTTGAGTCAAGTAGGGATTGCAATTTAGTATGGAACAGCAGATTTTCTTTTGTGATTTCAGGTTTGCACCCATAGAAAAAGTTGTTCTGTTTGTCAATTATCAATTACACCCTACAGGCCTACAGGGAGGGAAAAATCCTTTAGTAGAGCCTAGAGGTGACTAGGTAGGTATCGATGTCAAAAAAGTCAAATTGAAGCATTCAGTTGTATTAATTCTCACCTTTATCATACCTATCTAAGGTTCGGGGCTTTGGAGGTTCAGGGCCTTCAGGGAAGGATTATGCTATTCTTTCTAAATGATGAACTCCCATTTGAAATTTAACCTTTAGATAAAGCTAATATAGCATATAAAAATATATAGGTTCACGTTCAGCTATAAAAAGTTTTAAACTATTTTTAACAGTTTTAATCATTGTTTCGAAGTCAGTTGAAAGGTTGAAACTCATTTTTAATTGTACAGTAATTTCGGCAGTTTCTTCATACGAACGGAGGTCAAGAGAATGTATAAGTAAATACATTATTTCGGAATCTAAAAGAGAATGAAAATGAAAGATTTTATATCCCATAATTACCTCGAAGCCATTGTAACATCTAAACGCATCCAAAACCGGTTTCACAGATCACTCTCACAATTTGATTCGTCACAGAAATACCATTTTATCCCAAAACTGATCAATATCACTTTTTATATCTAACTCACTTTCGTTTTAAAGATACATCACTAGGATGGAAACAGTTGTGTTCGATTTTTGAATTTGACACAATCACTAAAGTTTTTAAAACTTTTTATGGGGTACGTTCGGAATTTGAAATGTTCTGTGTAGAAACTTTCGAACGCGTCCGGCGACTTGGTTTGGCTCTTGGCAAGTGAAGTCGGTTGCCGGCCGATGCGGACGGATCCACCTTTTATTTAACTTATTAATTGTCGTTCTTCTAGGTCCATTTAAGAAGTTGACATCGTCAATCTGTCTTCTTGAATATTCTACTGAATTATGTGAATAGGTATTTAAGTTTTATTAAAGAAACTTTTAAACAAAAGACAAGTTTGTGATCCCGGACAAGATCGCCTTTCACGCGGAAGATATCTCTTTCACTCAACCGGTGCGTGAAGGAGAAAGAACTTTTACATCTGATCGTGATAGCTTGACGATATCGAACAAAAACATACACCTGATTTCCGTTGTCTATTTTTAACTTGGTCAAATCCATCCATAGCTGATTTTTTTTAATTTCTCCGCGAAAGAATCATTTTTGTAATATCCTACTAAAAGAATACCTGAATCCCTGAATGTAATCGTTTGACCTTGATCTTAAAGATATGAGCGTCAGTGGCGCGTTGCGGAGAGCTAATCCCAATCTTGAGGTCCAGGTTTGAATCCCCACGGACCACATGCCGTGTCGTTATGTACGTAATACCGACTGCACCCAAACGATGAAGGAAAACATCGCGAGGAAACCTGCATACGCTGAAGAAGAAATTCCGATGCGTATGTTAAGTCTACTACGCATTGGGCACGCGTGGTGGACTTACGCCCATACACCTCACTGAGGGTAGCTCTGTGCCCTGAAGTGAGATGTATATGAGCTGTGATGATTAATTTACTAGATAGATTTAACAGCATGAAGTGAAGATTATATCCCCATGACTTGTGACACGCCTATGGCCGAAAAGTTCTTCACTTAAAAATAAAAAGGAATAAGACGGATAACAGACGCTGGTTTGAGTTGATATCCCATGCACTCTGGAACAATCGGGCTTGATTTCTTTTTCCTACTCCTCCTATCTTCTTTGATTAATTCATTGCGGGTTTCAAGACAGATCCCCCGGGCTCGCTGAACTTCATTGTTGTGAATGGTCGCCGCTCTTGATCATAGCTTACAGGGGTTACAGCGGTGGGAATGTATGGTGGGCCTATGCTAAAAATACATTGCCTGATTTCTACTCTCTATTTTAAAGGGTAGCGATCAAAGCAAGCGATGTATGCCGAAATCCTGCATGTTGGGTAATGTAATCACTGTTGAAGGATAAACATAATTTCGGAAAACAGTTTTTTTTTAAATTGTCTTAGTGACTTTTAGTAATTTTACGGCATTTACACATCAAAGTGAGAGTTGACTTTGAATTTGAATATAATTTATTACGTGTGCCCTACGCGACTGCAATCAGCCACTCAATTGACTCAATACTGTATCGGCACAAGCAGCACAAGAATAACAATTCTGGTATTGGCACAGAATATATAATAGTACTAGCGTACAGAAGAATCACTCCCTAACAAACAGCAAGTTTAGGTATGAAAAGATACCTACACTTTCCGGCGCCGCTTGCCTGCAAGCTAAATTGTATCTTATATCAGCGCGCGAACTGTGAATGTTCTTTGCGCGCCGCAGTTCAAGGACGTTGCCGCCGGCGATCGCAAAGGTTGTCACTTGCGAAGTTTTTGAATCTAATTTATAAATGCGATATTGATTTCAAACTAAGACATTATTATGTGTAACTAAGAAAACTACGAATCATTAAAATATTTAGCATAATAAATACACAACAAATCCATAGCCTAGCCTTATTATGAATACGAATAGGTAAGTACGTCGTACATACCTACATTCAGCGAAGCTGCTACCTTATTGGGAACTCTTATTTTCTATTAACTAGAGCAAAAGTTATTCATATTTCCTTAAGTAATTACCTTAAGCCGCGAGCCGAGCGGCAACCCACTGACGTTAGCCGCCCTCGGCGGCAGTTCGGCCGAACATACCTAAACTGCGGAGTGAACCAGGCCTGGTATTGGTAGCAGTAGCAGTTAGCACAAGAATAACAATTCCGGTTATATTATTAGCAGACTATCAGTTAACTTCTTTCTATACTCCATAGCAACGAAATTTTAAGGCTATTTTGCATTACATAGATTTTTAAACACTCTAATTTATTCTTAGAACAGCTTTTGTACCGTCCAAGATAATTATGTCGGATAGTATATTTATCTAATAATTATAAATTACATTAGGTAATCAGGATTGGCCAGAAATCTAAGTAGGAATCGGAAAATCTTGCCGTCCTTATTTGGAATGAAGTATAATTGATATTATTTTTAACCGACTTCAAAAAAGGAGGAGGTTTCTCAATTCGACCGTATATATATATATATATATATAAGGTCTAACAAAACTAACTGAAACTATTTTAAGGGGATGATCAGACCATCAAACTGAACAACTTTCTCTATGGGACCAATATCGAAATCGCGAAAAAAAATCAGCTGTTCCGTACAAACGTACTCGACCTAAATGTATGGGACAGCAGATTTTTTTTTCGAGATTTCAATATTGGTCTCATAGAGAAAGTTGTTCAGTTTGATGGTCTGATCATCCCCTTAAAATAGTTTCACCTAATTTTGTTAGACCTTATATATATACAACGTCTTAATGAATAAGCGCAAAACCTCGTACACCTCAACTGAGTTATAACAAAATAATTAGAATGAAACAATAATTTCATTATTTTGATAGTTAAAATTTAAAGTTATTCGCATTTTAAGTTTTGAGGCAAAAATGATTTGTTATCATTTCAGCAATGAATGAAAGCGCTTACATACTCATGGATACATTTTAATGATCTTGTTTTGATAGTAAGTAGGGTGAGTATGCCCGAGGGGTGGGTTGACATCGGGTTCAGTAAATTTTAAATTTTACAAACCAATTATTTAATATTTTGAAAAAAAAAAAATACCTATGTTGAAACCATGATAATTCGATTCTGCTCTCGATTCTAAACAAACTACTTTCTAGTTTTGCGTTAATTCATTAACATGTTGTATAAATATATTTTGTATGTGTGTTCGCGGATAACTTCGTCGTTTATGAACCGATTTTGATGATTCTTTTTTTGTTGGAAAGAAAGAAAGGATCTGATGATGAGAAATCGAGGGGAAGCTTTGAAAATCGTAGTACCGGCTAGTGCGTTTGTTAATTAGCACTACTATTAAATTGAACTAATGAATTCAGCACTGAAAATTGTGAAATAAACAAAATTTTAACAAAAAATTAAAATCGCCTACAAAAAAACTAAAAAGTTTAAAAATGATATTGCAGCCGATGACGTTTTCGTTCGCATCATAAGAACATTAATTTGTTTTATACAAGTTGGTGTCAAGCCAAGTCAAAAAACTAATGCCAGCCCTGTCGCGAATCGTACCGGCTTACCAGCGACTTCGATAACACAAATTAATGTTCTTATGATGCAAACGAAAAAGTCATCGGCTGCAATATTATTTTTTCACTTTTATTTACCTATGTCAATTGTAGTTATGTACCTAATATTTGGGAAGATACGTCACCTACTCTAATTTAATTGGAAGTAGGTTAGCGCTGCTGGAAAAAAATTATTATTCCATCCATACAAAATCTCTATTTAAAATATGTATTATTGATTAATGAATATAAACATATTACAGCCATTTTTTGCTATTTAAAATCAACAAAGATTGCAAAATGATTAAGTGTCGGACGGGACTTGAACCCGCAACCACCTGGCAACCGGGCAACCGGCCACGTCTTTACAAACCCTATACCGTTTCAGTCCGGATCAGTACCATAAACGGACTAGCCGTTACAGTACGAAATCGGACCGAAATCGTATAGGGTTTCTTATCGACTCCGCAATCTATAACAAAAGCAAGTCTATTTTAGTCTGATTCGCATTGTAGTATCAATATAATTATGATACTACAATGCGACATTGGATTTAATTTGTGCCTACAAACTTATATACAACGTGTTAATGAATTAACGCAAAACTAGAAAGTAGTTTGTTTATAATCGAGAACAGAATCGAATTATCATGATTTCAACATAGCACATAGGTAATTTTTTTTCAAAATATTAAATAATTTGTTTGTAAAATTGAAAATCTACTGCCCACCGCACGGGCATACTCACCTAACTTACTACCAAAACAAGATTCTTAAAATGTATCCATGAGTAGATGAGTACGTTAGCGCTTTCATTCATTACCGAAATGTAAAAAAAAAAATTTTTGCCTCAAAACTTAAAATGCGAATAACTTTAGATTTTAACCACCAAAATAATGAAATTAATTATGGTTTCAATCTAATTATTTTGTCATAAATCAGTTAGGGTGTATGAAGTTTTGCGCTTATTCATTAACACGTTGTATATCAGTATACCCATATAAGTTTGTATGACATAAATAAAAATAGTGTTAGTTAAAACTTATTTGAATTTATTAAAACATTTATTTTAATTAAATCTAGAAGTAAAATCTTATTTGATCTTGTTATAGTTATTATTAACGAATTTGATGAAAAATGTGGTAAAAAATATTTCGTAAAACTTTGGTAAGACTACTAAAAACGATTCGAATACAGTTTTTCAGAATAATGTAGAAATTATGTCTTTATTATTCATCATGCAGCATTTATCATCAGAAAGGTATTTTTAGTGTCTAGGTATTAAAAATTAAATAAATCATGTTTTTTTTAAATTTTAATCCGTCACTGATTTTAAATATTGACCACTATCGTCTAAGATGCTATTTACATGTGTATTTATGGTATTTTTTGGTGCGTTCAGTGTCGTAACCTAACAAAGCAGCATATTACATGACCACAACAGAAGTGAAGTGAGCCATAGGAACTATATCAATCACAATCGAAATAAGATCATTCTTAAATAAACCATTGGTTTCAATCGCAATAATCGACGAATTCTGTATTCGACTAGGTTTTGTTGGACGTTTTACAAAACTTAATCTTTTTGAGTCAACAGAGGTAGGGTTTTTTGACTCCTAAATGTACCGTATTTAATACGTACAAATTCTATACCGTTGAATTTATACTGAAATGGGCTAGTATTTTTTACGCAGATATACAACAAAACCTAGTCTATTTTTGTCCCGACCGCGACCGTAACTGAAACATAGGGTTTGGAAAGACGCGAGCCGGCAACGCACAGGTATGTGTATGTACTCTCTATTATAAGTCTCAGGGGATTAATACCACTTGGGACCCTAACTTTCTTATAAAAACAGAATGATATCATCAACCGGTTGGAAAGAAAATAACGGAATTGTTTTTATCGTGGCTGTGTTTATAATCCGTATCCTTTTATACGTTCCGTTATGATTGCTGTTTTTATAATCTTGTATATTATGCCGTATAAATGTTAGAAGTAGTAGATATCATAATGCGTGGCTGTAGTGTTGTAGGTATAACGTAGGTAGGTTCCTAGTTAATATAAACAAAATGCTTCGCGGTTTTTCATGTTCATTGCAAGCTGTTTGACACGAAATTAATTAAAATTATATTTGTACCTATTTTAAACAAATTGCTTTTTGGTCAATATAAGAGAACAATACCTATATTCAATTAAAAATAAAGAGCCATCTGTCATCGAATAGCGAAAATAGTAAACCTATTTAGTGTACCAAATTTACTACTAACAACCTCTAGCGTTGAGTAGCGGAAGCACCCTACTTATTACAAGAACAAGATGGCGCTGGCTTGATGGTGTAGTTGAAATAAACTAGATGGCGCTGTCTTACAAAACGATTTAAAATTATAGAAAATTACTGAGATACTGTAAATAGAATGTAACCTCTAAAAACTGTTCAATTAATGCACTGAAACGACATAAATTAAATTTTACAGCAATTTTCTTGATACCTCCAACTGGTAGTGGGATGTTAGCGCATTGATATCTTCTTCAAGTTTAGTAACGAATACACAAGTGCATAATCGAGAAATCGGTCGAGGAAAGATCGATGCTCTCGCCAAAGTCAAGTCTTATGTAATTCTTGGAATAATGGCGCCTTGCCATGCCTTTATCGCACATACATATTGATTATTTTTGTCTTTATGGCCGCGAAATCACGTAAAGTAAACGAAAGTTAGTACATGCTACGTAAATAGCTTTAAAACAGTAACAGACTGTTTTTTCTTTTTAGGGTTCCGTTGTCAAATAAGGAACCCTTATACTTATGTCCATTCTGTCTGTATACCCCGCCACAATTACGAATTTAGAACAGATAACAGTACCTACCTAACCCATAAATAGATGCGTGGTATGCCCAACCAAGTTAAGATTTTTTTTTCAATAGTTTCTTTCTACATAAACTCACGACTATAATCCCAATCGGGGTGTTCAGAAGCTTTGCTAAAACTATCAACTATCGTTTAAACCCACGGAAAGAAATGGGGTGGTCTATTCTAAACCGGATCCAAACTAAACGAATTAATATTATTGAACATTATTGCATTCCATACCACCGATAAGCTCAATGTGGCTGTAGGTTTGCACCAAGGGTCGGCTTTAAGTCCTTACCTCTTCCTGTTGATTATGGACGTTTTAACATCGGACATACAAGAAGAGGCACCCTGGTGCATGCTGTTTGCCGACGACATTGTTCTTGTCGGTGAAGATGGACTCGAGGTCCAGAGCAGATTGGCACAATGGCAGCGAAAACTGAAGAGTGTTGGCATGAAAATTACGGAACGTTTGTTCTGCGATTTCGGCGGTCTCTCCAGTTGCATGCCTATTGCCCTTGATGGCGTGCCTTTGCCAGTCTGCTCCGACTTCCGGTACCTCGGGTCACTCATTCAAAACGATGGAGACATAGATCGGGACGTGAAGCACCGAATCAACTCAGGGTGGATGAAGTGGCGGCAGGTTACGGGAACGATCTGCGACTCCCGAATCCCCTTCAAATTGAAAGGGGAAAATATATAAGACAATAATACTACCTGTCGTTGTGTACGGATCGGAGTGTTGGGCCACAAAAGGGACGGATGAAACAATTGCATGCAACTGAGATGAGAATGTTGAGATGGATGTGTGGTGTAACTAGAATGGACAAGATTAGGAATGAGTATATTAGAGGAAGTTTGAAAGTAGCACCTATAACGGAAAAATTGCAGGGTTATAGATTATCATGGTATGGGCATGTAATGCGGAGAGACGAGTGTCATGTTGCGAGACGAGTGTTGGGTATGAATGTGGAGGCCGAAGAAAAGATGGATGGATTGTGTGAAGGATGATATATGTAAAAAGGGAGTGAGTGTTGAAACGACGGCTAAGAGAGATGAATGGAAGAGGATGACATATTGCGCCGACCCCAAATAATGGGAAATGGTCAAGACAATGATGATGATTGCATTCCATACCAACCTAGGTATACCTATATCGATTTGTTTCTAATCTCGCTCAGTAGTAATTATTTGTTTAGTAGTAACTGTACCACATTTCCTGCTATAAAAGATGTTTTTAAAAATTATTTTTCCTGGAAAAATGTTAAGATACATTAAATAATTTTCCCAGTAAGTATTTTGTAAATTAGCACAATAAATATAAAGTAAAAACGGTACTGGGCGAAAGTCTCGTCTCATTTTATCGAAATTTAGTGGAGCTCATTAGGAATGCGTTGCGAACCACTCTTGTTATCTTCTATTTATGTTTATTGGCATGCATCACTAATCTATTTACTTATTTAATGTAATCATTTATATATTAAATAAGAATTAAGTAGCCTAAAGAAGATACCAGGAACAATTTTCTTAGTATTGCGCCATCTATTGAGAACTATATTATACTACACTAATTTAAAATC
The DNA here is from genome assembly GCA_927399405.1 of Agonopterix arenella. Classification (NCBI taxonomy): domain Eukaryota; kingdom Metazoa; phylum Arthropoda; class Insecta; order Lepidoptera; family Depressariidae; genus Agonopterix; species Agonopterix arenella. Next base: position 10,425,512 of record OV656710.1, read on the forward strand.
TATAAAATTAATTTTATCATTTCGTCTGACCAAATATATATTTTTTATAAATATCGGACTGAAAGCAAAATTTTATAAATATTTTGTTGTTTTGTATGTTTTTCAATTAATGGTAAATATACAATAATTAAGTACTATTTATTAATGTTATGTCAAAAAGATCATTTTGATTTGGACACGATAAATAGCTTTGAAATAAGTAATAAAAAAATCTTACAGCTTGCACCTAACAAACCTGAAAACGACAAAAATTTATAATTGATCTAATTTGACTTTCAGGGATTTTCCCTCGACTTTTTAAAAAATTCTAATATTGTATGAGAAGTAAAAATAGGTTTTTGAATTAGCAATTTTTAAAAAGATACCTACTCAGAAGGTCTAATTTAAGATTTTGTAAGTATTTTTTATTATTTTTGAATAAACAAATTTATAAGTAAATCATATTATTACCTAATATTTACTTACCTAAGTATGCGGAAAAACGTTTGTCAGAGTTTGCGTTTACATACATGTAAAATGGAGTTATGTTAACACCTTAGCTGTTATATTTTATTGCTTACTTAAATTAAGCCCACAGATCTGTATTTTTGGCTAGCAAAGAGGATGTTTCTATAGAAAATATCTGAAATTATACGTAAAATGCTAATAGGTATCTAGATTACAAGTAGGTAATAAAAATTTATTACCACAATAACAAATGTCATTAAAATTGATGATATTAACTGCCTCCGTGGTCTAATGGTTAAGAGCATTGGCTCTCGACACGGATGGCGTGGGTTCGATTCCCACGGGGGACACCTAGTGAAATGTCACTTTGTGCGTTTTTCCCCAGCTGGTTAGGACATTGCAGGCTGAATCACCTTGATTGTCTGAAAAAGAAAAATGATTCCATGCTTCGGATGGCACGTTAAGCCTTTGGTCCCGGCTACTATCTCTGGTGGTAGTAGTCGTTACGTAAAAACCACTTCAGAGGCCGTAAGGCGGTCTGAAAAAACTCTGTCATCAGGGCTCTGCCCACACGATAAGAATATTAAAATTAATTGTCGCAGCAAAACCGTTTATTTAGAATCGATTACTGAACAACATAGAATTTTTATAATTCTTTTTTATTTTCATTTATTTACCTATTTAATTCTAAATGGTTAAACTATAACATCATAAATTATGTTCATTGTAGCGCCGAGGAGATGGTGTGGTTATACCTACACATATTGTGTAAGAAATGGATGAGCGCAAATTAACATTTGATCCGAATTATAATGTTCAATATATTAAAATGTCCAATCATCAATAATCATTTTAGTATCAATATGTCTAATAATTATTAGCTGCTGCCCATCCTTTACTAGATCCCTTAGTCGCCTTTAACGACACCCACGGGAGGAAAATGGATGGTGCTATTCATAGCCGACACCACAAGGCATAGACCATAATAAACAAACTAAATACAGTTTTTAAAAATAACAATAGCACATAAATTATCATGGTATAAATGAAAAATTTTAAATTATAGGTAAGTATAGCTCAAATAAAAAAAAAGGCTAGGTAACTGCCTAGATCCACGTACGGATTTCACTTTCACTGGATCTTAATGAGATTAATTAGCTCTTTTAGATTCCATAATTTCGTTTTCGTTCTAGTGAAAAAAAACTGAAAGTTATCACTACATACAATTAGATACACCTTCTCTCCGTTTATATGCTTCTTATATTTACTACCTATGTAATGATACTTCTATAGGCAATTTTTTTTTTGTCAATTTGTCCAGCACATTTACGTGGTGGTCATGGTGTAAACCTGAATGAGGTACATACTTTAGGGGGGTGCTTCAGTCCATCAAACTGAACAACTTTTACCTTAGGACCAACATTGAAATCGCGAAAATAAACTAAATAATTAAAAAAAATAATAAATAAATATCTTGGACATTGTCACACAAATTTTCTAGTCACATTTAAAGTACCTGGACTTGTATTATGATGACTAGACAACGATATATAATACATATATAGATACAAACATCCATGACTCGGGAACAAATATTCATATTCATCATATAAATATTTGTCCCCTACATAATTCAAACCGGCGACCCTCGGCACAGCAGGCAGGTTCACTACAGACTGTGCTACCGGGCCGTCAACTGGTTGGTTGTTCGATAAAAAATATTGGTCCTATACTAAAAGTTGTTCAGTTTGATGTTCTGAAGCACCGCCAAAAGTATGAAACGCGTCTAAGTCACTCCACCAAGCCCACTACCCAGAGAACGACATTTTCAATCTGTTGCGTCTTAAGGGGACGTGAGCGCCATCTACTGGTAGTTATTACAAACTAACCAACCCGCAAGGTTCAAGTCCCGCCCGAGACAAATTTTTCAATCTTTAATTTGATTCGAAATAGCACAACATGGCTGTAACATGTTTTAAAATCTATAATATTTGAAAAATAAACTCGTGTAGGATTCTCAGATTTAGAGGAAAACTAAATAGGAATACCGAATATAACTGTGAAAGTTATCAAAACGAAACTCAAATTATATAAGCTCGCGTACAGAGCTGTCCCGTCTACTCTAGTACCTACCTAAATGTGCCTTCCCATGCCCCACTATCCTGCCCTCACTTTCCTGCCCTCGTGTAAAAGGGGCATTAGGTATGCACTTTAAAATATCGACTTCTTTCCAATAAATCATGCGCTGAAGTTGAAATCTGTTACTAATCTTTATTTTCCTTTTGCCGCAGGCGCGTCGTATTTAACGTACAATTGTTTTCTGTGGTTTAGCATGATAAAAATCAAATAAACAGACATACGACGTTTCGCCTTTCTATTATATTAGTTGTAAGGATTGTGAAATAATACAACTCATAATTACACTAATAATAATAAAACGCATCCGTTCCTATTGTTTATATTTAATTATTATAATAATGTAAATAATTACGTAGATATTGTGAAAACTACCGAGGCCGAAATACCTACCTAGTTACTCAGCGAACGAAACTATTCACTTCCTCATGATTTCGAAATAATTTATTTTGTATAAATAAGTCGTTTATAATATTTGACCCTATGTTTTAAATACATTAAAAGGAAAATTAACAACGATAAGGGTTTTTTGACTGAACGAATTTGTGTTTTAACTAGTTTTTTTTTTTTAACCGACGAAAAAAAACGGAGGATGTTCTCAAGTCGACGCGTATATTTTTTATTGTACCGCCTCATTTGTACCATAATTATTTTTGTAACCTGCTCTCTACTGTATTTATGTGTTTGGTGTAAATAAGGTATATTTCATTCATTCATTCATTTCAATTCTTTCATTTTTTTTAAGAGGATAGGTGGGCTGAAATGCTAATGTGGAGAATAGGTCACTTTTCCGACTGTATACGTATTTATCAGATCCGCCCCACCCATACACCCCACCGATTAGAGTGCGAAAGAGACAACTGAAGCTCGGACCGATTTTATATATAAAAAATCGACGAAATCAGCATTTCGTATTCCCCTGTTTCCTCCTCCAAAACTAAACCGATTTTAATAATTCTTTCAAAAATAATATGAGAAAGACTTTGGCTATGTCCGTATGTTTTGCTTTTTTTATTTATATTCGTCAAATTTGTTTACTGGGTGTCTGAAAACGGGCGGTAAAATTGGTCATTTTCAAAGGTAAAAAAGTAAAACATGGGGACATGGCAGAAGTGACATAGATTTTATGGTAAAAAAATATTTGCTCAAGTCTTAATATTCATGGAGAAAACAGGGGAATACGTTTGTATGGACTAAACTGTACTGGTCTATCCTTTTAAAAGCCTATTTTATTTACTCATACATATCTCTGATAAATATTTCTTCATGTATTTCAGGGTTGATTCAGGTCATCAAACTGAACAACTTTGACTATGGATGCAAATCTGAATTCGAACAATTTTTTTTACCTTTCTCATACATTTGAGTCGAGTAGGCATTGCATTTTAGTTGCAGTTTTTTTTTTTTTTTTTTGCAACTTGCTCCCATAGTAAACGTTGTCCAGTTTGATGGTCTAAACCACACTGGAAAGTTGCGGAACGTTAAAAAAAATCATCCGGTAAGTATACTTATAAATAAAAATTCCTGTCAAATTCCTTCCGAAAATCAGACTGCGAATGGACCTATATGAGAATTTGATTAATTTGCTAATAGGAACTAATGAGGATTGGTCGTTTTAGAATTTGACATTTTACGACTAACATTATACCTACGTATAGTAGGTACACACGGCGACACATCAAGCTATACAAAAGCTTATTTTGGTTTTGTATAGCTTGATGTGTCGCCGTGCGTACACTGTGTTAATCAAAATTTTAATGCAACGAATTCCAAACGAATCCGACGATCACCGAAAAGCCAGTGGTGTACAAATCGTACATAAATTCCGAAAAACTCATTGGTACGAGTCGGCCTGGTCCGGGACCGAACCATCGCCTCCTGCACGGCAGGAAGGTTACTCGCCAATGGACCACCACGCCCACGGCTTCACATTAAAATATGTTTAAACAAAAATAATAGCTCTAATTTATATTTGTAAAAAAATGTTTTTTTTTGTTTTAATAGTGTGTCTGATTCTCGGTGATGACTTCCAAAAAGTGTAAAGTCAACTTTATACTTTCGTCCATTCTGTCTGTCTGTCTGTCTGTATGCCTCGCCTTAATTATATGCTCTTGTCAGATTAAAGGGAGAGCTAGGGGCTATAATATTCATGGCATATTGTCAGGATTAGGTTCATAAACTATTTGACCAATTTATCAAAGAATTTAATATAAAAGCACATCAAGGCTAAATATATTCTGATAGTGTTCCTACATCGTATCGAACCTATCATATTATGTGTATGTGTATGTTGTGTATGTTGGACCAGATGCCCCATAAGAAAAGGAAAGGTTATCATGATACCATCGTCATCCCATCTGCCTTCCCCAGTTCAGGACACTGGTCAACAATGAGGTTGAGGAAAGTATATGTACAGAAATGATTTCAAATGAAAGGCCAGAATCAGAATAGTCGAATATTATTTAATTCTTTGACTATCCTTAATATATCTTTGAATATATTTTATATCTTTGATTCTACATTACTTCTGGTTCACTAGTGTCCTCCTATCTAAACCATAGGCCATATGGAGAAGAACCAGACAAAGAAACTCCATATAGGACAACCAAAACACATTATAGAAAATCACACATAAGAATTAGGTATTACAAATTAACCATAATTATTCGGTAGCAAACACAAGTTACTTAAACTGAACAAATAATAAATATGGCGTAACACTTACACTTGGGCAGAGTGACCACCTCCGTGATCTTTGGTAGAATTCCTCACTTTATGACAAACCACCTCTTTTATAGATTTACCACCACACTTCACGATGGTTCGGAATGGCGGCAAATCCATCCAGGAAATGAAGTTTGTTTACAATATTATAATACGCAGTTAATCATTTCTAAACTATAATTATTACTTCACAAATTATACTATGATTTTAGGATGATTATAACTGTATAATTAATATCACAATTACAACAAGATTCACCATAATAAGTTACTAAACACTGTCAACAATGGTTTTGTTTTTAATAGATGTTGCCAGTCTAAAATAGAAATGTAGATGACTCGATTGACATAAATAATTTAGATTCAAACTCATGATACGACTCAAGACTCGACTCACAACTCATTCACCTTAATGAGAACTTCTATTTCTAAGTATTCTGAACAAGGTTTATTTACATACAGTTTTAATATTCTAACACGCTCAAATTGTACTCTAGTACAGGTGTAAAATTAAACGGGACACTTACTTAAAGGGGTGCTTCAGACCATCAAACTGAACAACTTTTACTATTGGACCAACACTGAAATCGCGAAAAAAAAACCATTGTCCCATACAAAACTGCAAACATAACTCGACTGAAATGGGACAGCAGTTTTTTTTTTTCGCGATTTCGATATTGATCCCATTGGGCAAGTGGTTCAGTTTGACGGTCTGAAGCACCCCTTTAAGTAAGTGTCCCATTTAATTTTACACCCTGCATATTCCGTGCTTAAAGTCGAAAAAAAAAATAAGGCGTAGTTAGACCTCTTAACTTTTTAAATACTGGAGCCAAAAATCTGAAACTATTCAACGATAAAGCTCTTATTAAGTACTTTCCATGACAATTATAACGGTTGCTGTAAGTATAACGGTGTAGGGGTGCCCTAAGAAAGGATTTTTGGAAAATCGACCCCTAAAGGGGTAATCCAGGAAAAAAAACATGACGAAATTATAATGGTTTCGTTTCTAGTATGTACTCTAAATGTAACTAAGTAATTTGTGTGAAAATGTTCAAGATATGTAGTACAGGGTGAAATTGATATCATTAGCATCCTTTTAAACTAAGAGTCTACCCATCAAACTGAACAACTTTTACTATGGGAGCAAACCGATCGGTGCAAAAAAAAAATCTGCTGTTGCATACATTTGAGTCGAGTAGGCATTGCAGTTTAGTATGGAACAACTGATTTTTTTTTTGCTCAGATCGCTTTGCTCCCATAGTAAAAGTTGTTCAGTTCGATGGGTAGACTCTTAGTTTAAAAGGATGCTAATGATATCAATTTCACTGTGTATTATATTATGGTAGTTTCAAATTAAAAACCGATTAAAAGGATGAACTTTTTGACATAACATGATTATTTTATTCTTGGTAATTAATTTATAACTATAAAATTATTAGTTTTAATCAAAAGGCAGATTTATCTTGATAGTTAAGTTAATTAATTTAATAAATTCGTAATTATATTCATGGAGCATAATGTAATACATTAAACAGTATCTATTGAACTACATTCGCGAAATCGTTATAATAAATAATAGGTATTATCTAACTTTTAATTTAATCGCATTGGTTAACGAGATCAGTAAAAAATTAAGGATCTTGTTAACCAATGGGCATAGAGGACAGCGTAACTCGTGTCTTCTATGCCAATGGGTTACGGATTTGGTTATGGGTGGCTGTTTCCATAAGGAAACAAATTAAAACTGTTCTTTTCTCATGAAAAATAAATTATTACAACCATTTTTTTTTTTAAATTACTTATGGGTTTGCTCTTGACCTCAATCTAGTCCTAAGGACGAAGATGGGGTCGAAGATGTAGCGAGCTCACCCGGAAGAAGCCTATTCACTCGTACTTTAAAGGAATTCGGGTTGTTGATGCGTATATGTCAAGTCTACCCAGTGCCGGATTAAGCCTGCACGGGGCTCGTAGCAAAAGCGTACAAGAGGCCCTCGAGTCTCTCTATAAGGATTTTCCTCGTTAATGCTCAGGTCTCTAATTCAGTTCTAGGCCCTGTACTCAGTTCCAGGGCCAAGAACTGAATTTAAGGTAAGGCGGATAAGGAAAAGGCTTCAGCTCATAGTTTAGCAATACAATTTTGTATGTTCGTATTTCTAGGTATTAGACAGGCAAAATTTTTGGGGGCCCTTCTTGTAGAAAGTACTTCATTTATTTCTACATAAAAAACTGAGCGAGCGAAGCGACCTCGAAATTTTTCGCGTCGCGACAGAAAAAAGCGCGGCGGCTGTATGGAGTAAATTAGTTCGTATATACAATATATGTACGTATATACAGTATACACAATGGAAAGTCTAGTATACACCCACTTTGTAACAAACTTTTTAGATTCAATAAATTATTAAATAAAACCATTCAAAAACTGGAGCGAGTGCAACGAGCATGACTCAGCACTGTAACTTTGTTTTTAAAAACTTAAAGTTAGAATGAGCGAAGTGAGCTCGAAATTTCTCAAAGCACTACGACTTGATAGTGATGTGGGCATGCTCACATCACAACCAAGTCTTAGTGCTGTCGGTTTTAAATCGAATATCGAAGCAACCCAGGGCCTCTACCCGCACATTCGAACTTCGCAATTGCGTGAACGTTTTCGTTCCAATCTCAACTCTATTACAATGAAGTGCGGACCGAAACAGTGGCGATATATCGAAAATCGAAAGTCCGGGTACAGGGCCAGGTTTGCGACGTGCTTGTGGCTAGATTCTAGCAGCAGAAAACGTTGGTGCGCGGGGCCCCCAAATGCGAAGGGGCCCCTAGCATTTGCTACTCTTGCTACGTGGCTAATCCGGCACTGAGTCTACCTATCTGCATTGGGTACGCGTGGTGGTCTATCGCCCATACGCCCTGAGGTTAGGTTTGTGCTCTGAAGTGAGACATTTAGCTTGAGCTCTGGTACGCCGAGCACCAGACCATGCTTGACTCAATAAAATCGTTTTCTGGTGTCCCTTACTACATGGATCTTGTTGCGACTAGGGATAACTTCCGTGCGTTCAGATGTTTTTGCCATACTTATTACTGGAAGCAAAATAGGTCATAGTTTCAGTACAATGTTAGGTTCCTATTGTTTTATTTTGTATTTTGGTGCTTTTGCGGTCGTGTCTTAAACGCTGCCATAAATGATCTCTTGAATTGGCTCTCTAATAGCCATGTTTTTTCCTCCTTATTGCTGTCTCCCGTTTGCAATGGAGGGAAGTCGTATATTTCGTTTTACTACTCCTCCTATCTTCTTTGATTAATTCATTGCGGGTTCCAAGACAGATTGGAGTCATCCCCCGGGTTCGCTGGACTTCATTGTCCAGTGTTGTGAATGGTCGCCGCTGTTGATACTGGCTTACAGGAGTTACAGCGATGGGAATGTGTGGTGGGCCTATGCCCGTTAAAAAAAAAAAAAAGTTAGACATTTATAGGCTGATGATATCTAATGATTTGATAGATTAAAGTAAAACACACAAAAATTATAATAGGTAAACCACAACTTATTTCGAAACGAGAATCCGTTTTCGTAAGGTTTTTTAAAAAGATTTTTGCATGTTCTTTGCTCTTATTAATTCGTTTGCGAATGAATCAATTAAATTTCAATCATCATCAGCCTTTATACAGGGTGTTAGGGTAAACAGTTGCATCAATTTAATGGGTGATTGTACCGATGATACTGAACGACTTTCCCAAAGAAACCAATAGGAAATGAGAAAAACAAAAATTTTGACTTTCTATACTTCTGTTTGTATGAAAAGTCATTTTTTTTTGCCTATTTCTCCATAGTGAAAATTTTTCAGTAAATTTTGATGGTCTTAGTTCACCGTTTCAGTTTGCGGAAGCCTGTCCCTTACACCATGTATATTTAAACGGAAATCTGACAAGGTACCGTACCGACATAGATATTGGTTTCTATTTCTAGATTGGGTTAACAAACAAAACAATTTTTTTTTAACTTTAATTATCTATTTATTTTATTTATTTATTTCCTTTTTTGAGAACTTACAGCTAAATAACAGTTTTGTGACAAAGACATATTGTTTGTCAGATGCTGACAACAAGTTCCCACATACTCAAGACGTAACTTCGTTTTCTATGGAGCGCTTTATCAGTAATATCATCTTAAATGTATTTATGTGAAATGTCCTGCGCACGAGTTTCTGAAAGTAACTCCGTCGGTGCAACGGAAGTTGTATGCCGGATGTGATATAGGATTACTCAATACCTGCCTTACTTTGATTGGACTGTACATAAAATGATGAGTCATCATAATATGGTACTTTAACTTGAGTTAAATTGATGATGATTGTGATTAGGTTGTCGACCTCGAGTAATGAGGTCGACAAGTTCTGTATTTTTAACCGGTTTAAAAAAAGGAGATTCTGTATTGTTCTTTTAAATGTATACTTGATTTGACTATAGAACCAGGCTTCTACCCAGAAGCGTAGCGAGGGGGGGGGGGGGGGGGGGGGGGGGTTGCTGGGGGGCAAATGCCCCAGGCGGCAGCTCTCTCTACAGGGTGAAATTGATATCATTAGCATCCTTTTAAACTAAGAGTCTACCCATGAAACTGAACAACTTTTACTATGGGAGCAATCCGATCGGAGCAAAAAAAAATCAGCTGTCCCATGCTAAACTGCAATGCCTACTCGACTCAAATGTATGCAAACAGCTGATTTTTTTTTGCTCCGATCCGTTTGCTCCCATAGTAAAAGTTGTTCAGTTTGATGGGTAGACTCATAGTTTAAAATGATGTTAATGATATCAATTTCAACTTGTATAAGCAATTCGTAGAGCAGAGAAAAGTCGAGGTCGCTTCACTCGCTATAAGTTTCTGTTTTAATTACTGTACCTACCTACACACAATCCTAAAGAATTCTGACCGCAGCTTAGCTCAGCTAAAAATTTTTAGTTTGCTTTTCTCGATCCATAGTATTTACATAGGTTACTTTGCACATGTTTTATTACGTAAAAAGCCTGGCTCTAACCAATTCGTAGTGAGGAGAATAGCCGAGTTTATATTTTTGTATGGTTAAACCAAAAGATTTCTGACCACAACCCGAATAGATGTGCAAAATTTCGAGCTCGCTTCGCTAGCTTCATTTTTTTCTATGTAGGTCTTCTTATAAGGGGGCGGCAAAATCGGTCTATGCCCCGGGCGACAAAAACCCACGCTACACCACTAGGATCTTTAACCAATATCTTTGCCTTTACCTGGCTTTTACATATACTGGAAAATCTTGGGAGTTATTATCGTTAGAACTTTTACAGTATTACAGTAACAATGACCAGGGTATGGTTACGGTTATAATGATAAATTATGGCATGAAGGTCTCACAGAAAAGTAAAATAAATCTGTCTATTTTTATATATTTTCTTATTTAGTGTACACACGGCGACACATCAAGCTATACAAAACCAACATAAGCTGGCCTCGCGTAGGTTGCATTACGTATAACTTCGCGCGGCCAGCTCATGTTGGTTTTGTATAGCTTGGTGTGTCGCCGTGTGTACAGTGGCTTTTCGAGTCTACTGTAGACTAGTAACACTTCAACCTTGTGTAGATCTTTTGAGCTCGCCACTATAATTATAGTTGACTGTCTAACATTAATTTGTAATTTTAAAAAATTACACACTGCTGAAATGAAAATGTTAAGATGGTCGGGCGGGGTAACAAAATTCGACAAAGTCCGGAATGAGTATATCCGTGGCATCTTGAAAGTGGCCCCGATTCCCGAAAAACTAACAGAAAGTCGCTTGAGGTTCATACCTCCACGTGGTCATCCACGTGATGCGCAGAGATGAAGAGCACGTGGTCAAGAAAGCTTTATGCCTCCCAGAAAACAAAAGAGGCAGAGGACGTCCTCTTTTAACGTGGTGGACCAGTATGACCAAACTCGTCCAAAAGGAGAACTACAACCCAAGACCGGCTGTCTTGGCGCCGCCAAATTAAGAGAGCCGACCATACCTAAAGTGGGATGGAGCAAAGGAAAAGAAGAGAACATTAATTTGTAGTTTTTTGGTTCGATTTATATTGGAGTTTGGTAAAAAAAATCGTCATTCTCAGACAATGCGACTGCGAGACTACCGTTAGGTTACGCATTCTACGCAAGCCGGTTACTCTAATGTTTACATAGAAAAGTGAAACCAAACTCACATACGGAACACTGTAGAACCGTACTAGGTAGAAAATTATGTAAGTTATGCAATGTATAGTGAATAGTTAAGTAGATCTTAGAACTGTTACAGTCCTTTGTTAGGCCGTGGCTTACTTACTATGTACGATATAATTATAATAGTTATAGTAATTATAATTAAATTTGTTACTTAATGTTGTGTAGGTTGTTGGTCTAATTTCTAAGACAATTCGAATTATATTTTTTTAATTTGGAAATGGAACTAAGTAAAATTGTGTTGTACAAGGTGTCGTAAATTATATTACTTTCTGAACTATTTCAGATTGAAAATGAAAAATAAAATAAAATCTTGAAACGACGACATTCATTGTGCTAAGGCTGAATGACCACCAGGGCTTAGTGACCAAGCTTCGCTTTGTCAGCGCTATCCTAATGCTTCACCGAGAAAGGCACTATGGGAGTTCTGAGTACTGGAAGGGTTTTCATATACGCGGCGCCATCAGTTCGTCCTTTTAGTCGATGCTGAGCTACGAGCAGCCGGGGTGAGTTGAAGCGACAGAGCACATCAGGCGCGTAGGTCAGGTGTGGAGTGGTGGCGTCGTCTCACGAGCGCCCTCTTTACCATTGGGGTAACTTAGGTTAGGACAACAACACCCGTGGTCCTGGTGGGTCTACCGCGTAAATTATCAGACGCGACGATAACACCTTAAACAGAGTTATAAGTAGGAATCGGATTATATGCATTAGCATGTTTGCATATGCAAATGCATATGACGCGATATTTATAGCGGTATTGCGTAATTTAGTTCTTTCTTGCTGATTGTGCTTATATCGTTAGCTAGGCGTCTAAACGTGTAAGCCAGTGTTTCCAGAAGGTTACTTTTGAAACCTTTTAGGTGATTTCTGGCTCTGTCAGGTTACTTGAGGTTACTAGGTGATTTTTCGGAATTTGTATAATCAATTTTAAAAATTATAATTTTTCCATGAAACGGAACGCTTTTTCATATTATTTGCAATGGTATAAACGTAGTGAGTGCAACTCCTAAATACAAGTTTTTCTCTCTCGGACTAATGTATACCCAATCACAAATAACTAAAGTGACTCACTTACTCGCTCGAGCAATCAATCTGATGAAAATGCAACTTAAACTGGAAAACTCTATTGAATTGTTTATATTTCTGTAAATTAATACAACCAATTATAATACCTAATACTGAAAAAGAAATTAAAGGTTACTTTTCACACCAAAAGGTTACTTTTTTATCTATTTCCGGTTACTTTTGAGAAGATCCGGTTTGCAACACTGGTGTAAGTGTAACATTTTGTGACCTTCCTCCGTTCAAGTCCATGGATATACTAGATTTTTTTTTCGAATAAACTGACACCATTCCTAATTTACTATCGTAAAGCTAAAAAAGGTCCGTGGTAAAAGATGTTCTGTATAAAAACCCTGGAGTGCGATTTTTGAAACTCATTCTTTGAACTCGGCAGTTGAAAATGTCAGTGGCTATACTATGGCTGTATATATATTTCTACTGCTGATTTGACATTCAAAAATCATATTCCAGGAGTGCGATTTTTGAAAGTCAAATCAGCAGTAGAAAGATGCGTTCTCCATACATTTTCAACTGCTGAGTTCGACGTATGAGATTCAAAAATCGCTCTCTTGAATCAGTTAAGAAGTCACAAGTGTGCTCTAGAGAATAAAATAAAACCTGATTGTGTATTGTCACAAGATTTATAATTAATATATTAGTAAAAAAATTTAAAAATAAACAAACATTGTCATTTTTATAGTGCATATTTTTTGGAGCACATTTGCATGCATATTTTGCCATTTTGTTAATGCGTAATCTGATGTCTAAGTTTTATGGGTCTCTACGTGTTGATTTCACGAGTATATATAATTGCTGGTTTAGAAAATATCTATAAAATCATACAAACTATTCCAAACATGGTAAATAACGCGTGCCACATGCGTAAGCGCAAAGATTTATTGGCTAACGTCGACCATGACAACTAAAATAGACCAATTAACGTTAGTATTTATTTTCATTTCTACAATAATAATTATTGATTTGATGAATAGGTAAGATTGTGAAATATATCACAATTATAATTGAGGTCCCTAACACAACAGTGATCATGAAATCTGTCTGTAAAATTGTTAAACTTGCAAACTATTGACATTGTTTATCAAATGAAAAATGAATGAGTGTTTTTGTGTTTCGTGTGAAATAGAGTATAGGTAATTTAATAATAAATAAATCAAATTATAATTTACTAGAGCGTCGTCAGTGGCAACACTGGCAACGAAATGCCATGTACTAATGAGTTTTTCTAATTTATACCAACTGCTCTGAAACGGTGAAGGAAAACATCGTGAGGAATGGAAGGAAAACATCTTGAATATACTGGGTGAAATCATTAGCATCCTTTTAAACTAAGAGTCTACCCATCAAACTGAACAACTTTCACTTTGGGAGCAACGAAATGACCCGATCGGAGCTAAAAAAATGATCAGATGTTCCATACTAAACTGCAATGCCTACTAGAGTCAAATGTATGCAACAGCTGATTTTTCTTTTGCTCCGATCGTTTTGCTCCCATAGTGAAAGTTGTTCAGTTTGATGAGTAGACTCTTAATTTAAAAGGATGCTAATGATATCAATTTCACCCTGTAGAGGAAATTCCGATGCGTATTTGAAGATTATCAATCCGCATTAGGCACGCGTGGTGGACTAACACCCATCAATCCTCCTTGAGGGTAGGCCTGTGTTCTGTAGTGGGACGTATATAGACTGAAGATGATGATGATAATTTACTAGACTATATCTTTAATTAGTTGTGCATTTAGCCGTTTGATTAGCCTAGTATTAAGTATGCCATGCATTAGTGTAACAACTGTTGATGAGCCTAATAAAATAAAATAAAAATAAAATAAATAAAGACTGAAAACAAATAGAAGAAACCGCCCCGCATCATACCTCGCCCGGTAGGTACCCTTACGCTGGCTGCATTGGCTTACTGGATGGCCAGTGACATCCTTTGGACGAGATATGACCCAGAGTAGAGACCTATTTGACGCAGCCGTCAGCTAATCTCAAAAATAAATTTCTTAGTCTTTGGTAAGCTTCAGGAAAACCTAATCCCTCTGTCTAAATCTTTATAAGCACAAGGGGGTTACATTTCTCCGGCGCTGACTGTACCAGCAGCACTATTGAACGATTTGATAATGATAACAGATTGTCAACATTTTATATTATGTAACTTGACTTGTTGCTGCAATCTAATAAAAAAGATTGCGTCGGTTATCTTTAATGAAAAGTTGACAAAAATTATATTCGCTTATTTCAAAAAGCTTGTTATTTTTATTTATTATTCAAATCTAATATCGATTATACAGGGTCCTTCTTAATATCCTGACACTTTTTTAAGGGGATGATCAGATCGTCAAACTGAACAATTTTCTCTATGGCACCAACATCGAAATCGCGAAAAAAAATCTGCTCGTCCATACAAAACTGCAAACCTACTCGAGCAAAATGTATGGGACAGCTGATTTTTTTTAACTCAATGTTGGTCCCATAGAGAAAGTTATTCAGTGTCATGGTCTGACCATCCTCTTAAAAAAGTGTCAGCATATTAAGAAGGATCCTGTATACTAACGGTTTCTGGTTTTGCGTTTATTTTGTTGTTAACCTTGTATATTGCTTGTATACATAAATAAAGTTAGGTTCTTGGTTCTTTGCGGAAATTCTTTACAATCTTTAGTCTATGTAGTCTAGGATGTGGTTTAGGTTTGTTTTAAGTTACAACATTTTACCAACTGGCTCGCTTTGCCGTTTCTTTTGATATAGACCTTTTTACGATTTTCTGGAATAACTTCTATAGATTTGTCGAGTTTTCTTTCATTCAAATATCATGAAACTTATTTCAAATTATATTAGGTGTTTGAAAATAGTGTAAACTTATTTCGCAGTAGCTAAACTGCTTATAATGTTTTCGTTTTTAGATCAAAATAATTGTGCTGAAGTCAAAATATTAAAATAGGTAATGTTAATTCCAAATTTCAAATCAAATATTATAAGAGATGCTTCATTAAGTATATAATTCAAAGCAATAACGTGTCACATTATAAAGTGTCCAGACAAAATTAAGATAATCCTTGAAATTACAATATAAGGTGATAAACAGTTGGAATCAATGGTCGTAAAATTACTTACATTGACTAGTTAGCAAATAAATAAACAATCCTTTAACGAAACAATGAAATCAAATTAAGGCTACATAATAATATAGGGTACACAAATCCTGAAGAGCCTTCCGAGCCTATTGTGCTGCCGCCAATCGTATTTTTTTATTTCTTAACATTTCGACAATATTTCCAAAAAATTACAATGTCACATTTTAGACCAGATTGGCTTTCAATTTATCGAAACATTACGGATTATTATGTTTTATGCACGTAGCTACTACCGTTAAAACCACCAACTACAAACATTATACAAACAAATCCGCAGTTACTCGATAAATGGAAAATCAGCAATGTTTTTTGGAAATATTGTATACTTAATTGTTATGAAATTAAAAAAATACGATTGGGGCAGCACAATAGGCTCGGTGTAGCCTTAAACAAAAATAACGTACACAATGCAAAACTCACCTTAATACCAAAAAGCCGTAAGTTTTTGGCAAAAACAATCTCTCTTTTCACCGAGCGAATTCAGCAATTCCACATGTTTCCGAGTTTCACTACGAGACACCGGCAGACGGCGCGCGCGTCACTTCACCACTGCGCATGCGTCGGTCATCACCCACTCCTCTCCGTTACGATGGTCGACGAAGTTAACTCTTTCGAATATTGCTTTAACTACAGTTTTACTTGGTATTGTAGTCACAAATTATAGTTAAAGTGACATTTAACAGAATCGTTTCTACACTAAACGGAATTCACATATCATTTTCACGTCATTAAGCATATTGAGTTAAATTCTGTGGGTAAAATCTACAGGGTGAAATTGATATCATTAGCATCCTTTTAAACTATGAGTCTACCCATCAAACTGAACAACTTTTACAATTGGAGCAAACCGATCGGAGCAAAAAACAAAATAGCTGTTCCATACTAAACTGCACCCGCCGCCGCTGCCTACTCGACTCAAATGTATGACTCGTAGTTTAAAAGGATGCTAATGATATAAATTTCTGGTTGTGAACCCAGGGCGTACGCAGGGACAGGGGACTGTTGTACTTCTAAAACAAAATTGAAATCGGAATCTTTTATTAACTCCACTTTTATAATTTCCACGATTTTCAAAAAGTCGTCAGCCGTTAAGGGCTGTCTAACAGTAACAGGGAATCTTCCAGTATGGTCTTCGCAACTGGACTCCTCTTTATCATTATCAGGAATTCAGGGATGTATTAACAAATAATACGCCATGGGAAAATATGTTTGGCGTCCCCTATAACTGAAGCTTGCCAACGGCGGGCCCGTAGCCAGGATTTGGCCCGTAGCCAAAACAATCGTTCTAAGGTTAAAGACTTACAAGAGTTGTCGGTTATTTCATGTCGTATTTCTACAAGAAGCAAACTGCTTTTATAAAGATAAATTAATGTTGTGTTCTTTTTATTATTTGTTACTAGTTTATTGTCTCATCTCTTGTGTTTTGCAAAATTTTTTAAGTTTTTGTTATTAAGTTGTGGATGTGGATCTCCAGGTCTGTTTGTTACAGTGTTTGTTTATAATTTCTGATATTTGACTGTTTGTAATCCCTAATAAATAAAAAATAAAAGATACATCTAAATCTAGAGCGAGTGAATCGAGGTCAAAATTTGACAGAACTGTTATCAGAATTCTGTTTTGCGTAAGCAGCTGCAAAATTTCAAACCTGGAGCGAGAGAAGCGAGCTCTAGATTTTTCTGTTGTACGTCTTGGCTATACTGAATTTCTTTGTATTGTGTATAGCTCTACAGGCCGCCCGCGCCCCCTTGAACCAGCCGCCCTTAGAACTTGTCCATTTTGCCCTTAGGAGAATACGACGCCCCTGAATAGGTCTCCTCGGCCAGTGAGCACTGATGAAGTCTATTGAGTTAGGTCCGCCACACACATACGGAATTGGGATCGGAATCCTGATTCAGGATTCAGTGTTGTCAACTCTGGTTACAAAAAATACTAGAGTGCTGTTTAAGATATGCCTATAATAAAAATGTATGAAGCGCCAAATAAATGACAATAATTGCATTTTTAGGTATTTATTAAAACAAAAAAAACAATTTCTATACATGATAATTACTATCATGTGATGAGGTCATGCCGTTACGAATGTTACGATGATGGTTTGTAATTGTATTCCAATATTAATGCAACTATATCAAAAGACTATCGATAGTTTTAACATTAGAAATAATGAGCGCCGGTGGCGCGTTGCGGAGTGGCATGGACACCCAATTATAGGGGTTCGGGTTCAAATCCGCATGGACGACATGCCATGTACCAATGAGTTTTTCTAACTTATGTACGTAATACCGACTGCTCTCAAACGGTGAAGGAAAACATTGTGAGGAAACCTACATACGCTAAAGATGAAATTCTGATGTGTATGTGAAGTCTACCAATCCGCATTGGGCACGCGTGGTGGACTAATGCCCTACACCCTCCCTGAGTGTAGGCCTGTGCCCTGCAGTAGGACGTTTATAGGCTGATGATGATGATGATGACATAATCTGCATACAAAATGGCATGAACCATTATCACACAAGCGATTTTTGAGCGTAGGCGATTTCGCAACTGCACCGTCACGATACGGCATCGTTCCATCAACGCCTACGCTCAAAAATCACTTTAAAATATGCCACCTAAGACATCAAAAAATCACTAGATCTAGTGAAAAAGTCTCTGAAAGCGGCAACACTCCATACGGAGTCTAATTCCGAATCAGGTTTATTCCGGATGTATGTGGCGGAACTTACAAGGCTAGTTTCTGAAACTTGACACTCTGTAGCAATACATGCCTCGAAATTGAAGCTCGCACAGGTTTCCTCACAATGGTCTCCTTCACCGATGATAAAGAAGTGTTCAAGATATTTATGTTTATTCTAAACATGAAGATCGACATAAAATAAAAATTAACAATATTTATGACCACGGCGATATGGAAACAATTACAAAAACCAATATACCTATTTTTACTAATCCAAAAAAGCAATAAAATTATTGATTTATGTTAGTTTAATTCCATAAGTGGGATTAGCATGTTATAAGAGCGCAGCGTCCGGATTGTCAAAACGTTTAAATTTGACTAAATTAGATATTTTATTGAGTCTTGTGTATGAGGAATCTAGTTGGTCTAGGTATCTATTGTACAAGATCCAGCAACAAGTTTTTTACACCCATATGTTTAGGCATACGCTGAAGAAGAAATTCTGATGCGTATGTGTAGTCCACCAATCCGCATTCAGCACGCGTGGTGGACTAACGCCCATACACCCTCCCTGAGGGTAGGCCTGTGAACTGCAGTGGGACGTTTATAGGCTGATGACGATGTTTTTATGCAATGACAGAAATATTCGAGTAGAAATGTAATAGTTTAAAGATTCTAAAAACCGGCCAAGAGCGTGTCGGACTCGCCCGTGATAGCGTTCCGCAGCTATTGTAATATTAGGAAAACGACGTCGTCGACGACGCCAAAAATTTTTACCATCTATTTCTGACGTCGAACGCATTAATTATTTCGAGAAGCATTATAACGACTTACAGTCAGTTGCAGAAACGCTCATTAAAGTTAATCCTCCATTAAATCTCTTGCTGTCACTTTTTGTCTTGTTGACTTAATAAAAGCTAGCAAGAGATTTAATGGAGGATTAACTCTAATGAGCGTTTCTGCAACTGAGTGTTAGTCTGTGATTGTTGTACATACGTACCTATTAAAAATATGACACTCCTAGACAGAATACCTACCAGTATATACAGGTAAAACAGTAAAGTTAAATGGGACAAGACTTAAAGGGGTGCTTCAGACCAACAAACTGAACAACTTTTACTATGGGACCAACACTGAAATGGCGACGAAAAATTCAGCTGGCCCATACAAAACTGCAAACATAACTCGATTTAAATGTATGGGACAGCAGATTTTTTCTTCGCGATTTCGATATTGGTCCCATAGAGAAAGTTGTTCAGTTTGATGGTGTAAAGCACCCCTTTAAGTAAGTGTCCCATTTAATTTTACACTCTACACTCTCCGACCCACGGCGACAGCAAAGTGTCGCTCGTCCGTAAGAGCCCTTACCTCCTACACCACAAGTCCATAGAGTCCATACCTATTGGTAAAGGCACGTTAGTGGTAAACTGGCTCTAAGATTTTTTCAAGCCGCCTCATTTACAACTATTTTTTTTTTACTTTTTATTACGAAATCGCGCAGCGTAACCTAGACTAAACTTAAAACTAGTCTGACTTGACTAGGCAAGATATAGATCAGAGGTTTGAAACATTTGGACACTGTTTTTATGGCTAGTGTTATTGCGCTTTACTCCACTTCGCATAATCTACGTTTTTAAATATACACCTACCTAATAAGAAATATTAATCGAATCCAGAGTTTTCTAAATTACCTACATTTTGGATAACGTTAACAATCCCTATTGGATTGCGGGACAAAGATGTGCAATAACGCCACATGAAGTCACTCAACACTCCATACTTCAAAGACTAGGTACTACTAAAAATTTGGCAGGGATGTTTTTATTGCCATCGAAGTGTTCACAAAAAAATATTTTTTTGTATTCAACCCCCAAAGGTGTGAAAACGGGGGTAGAAATTTTGTATGAGAATTTCGTAACAAAGAATAGGAATAACAGCTAGTTATGTAACATAATATTTGTAATATCGACAATATTGATCATTTATGTAGTTTTACTTTATTTTAATATAAAAATAACAAACTTTATCCTAACATTTTGTACTAATAATTCACGGGGCTGAAGTGCGCTAGATGGCGCTAGTGTCGTGCACATAGCCATTAGATCCACCCTGGTGGAGGCACACTGTCCAGAATAAAGTGTTCTTGATCTCGACACCAAGCGCGATGAACTAATGCACTTTTAAATATCCCGCACATCAGATTGCTTTTCTAATAAAGTAGTACACCGTATTTGAATATAGGGATATAATTAAATACGTAATAAGGGATCGCGTAAGGCAGAAATTTATTAATATTCAATTTCTTGCAATTAAATTAGATGAAGAAGGGAGACCTAGTTCTTTCATTTATAAATTATACAAAATATTACATTATTACCTAAAGTTATTTGTTATAATATGAAATTAATGTTAATTCTGTGATTAGAGATCATTAGAATACTATGCAGCGCAGGTTGACGATTTCTGATCTAATTAATTAATTCTAATCAATTCTGCGACTACTAGTGGATTTTTAGATATATATTTTTGTCAGTTCAGGTAAATGTCGTTAAATTGTAGAATTGCGCATCTAAATCAAGATTTATAGTGACTAGAAACATTTATTTTGAATGTTACATAAACGTAGATAGGAGTACGTAAGTCTACTTCCATTTTATAACCGACTTAAAAAAGGAGAAGGTCCACGACTCGATTTTACATAATAATCACCCTTTAAAGCAGGGACCGAAAATTTTCGGTTACCTTTATTTAAATGTTACCTGTACAGGTAAATACCGATTTTAATACCGGACGCAAATTTTGCAGCACCCGACGAGATACGTGCGCACTATTTTCATTGTTGCTACAGCATTTGACAGGTCAAGATAATAAAGATGATGATTATTTACATCAAAAGCATAGAATGGTTTAAGTTTATGTTCACGTTTGAGTTTAAGTTTGTTATTATAATTGATTTAATTTGCATTTAGTAACGACTAACGAGCTAACTAACGAGGTACTTACTTAAAAATATTGAATCTTACTATATTTATGAAGACACAATTTTTTATTTAAACATATCTCTGTGTACGCGGATCGTTAGTAGAATGATATTAAGGTTACCTCTAAAAATACCTGTAATAAAAATAAAGGTTGTAACCAAAAAGTACCGGTATTATCGATACCGGTTTCGGTCCCTGCTTTAAAGTACTTAATTTTACACCTTGTATACCTAGCAGGTACTCGTCCTCGACACAAGTTAACCTAGGTTTAAAATAACAGCCTGATTAAAAGATTCCAGTTCCAAGTCCTGGCTAGATTCTGGTACTTTAAATTTGACTAGATAATTTGCGTGACAATGTCAAAGATATTTATTATTTTGTTTATTTATTTAAAGATGATGAAGTGTTAGTTGCAGAAACGCTCATTAAAGTTAATTCTCCATTAAATCCCTTGCTGTCAGTTTTTGTCTTGTTGACGTAGTTAAAGCTAGCAAAAGATTTAATGGAGGATTAACTCTAATGAGCATTTCTGCAACTGACCGTGACTCTTATAAATCTCATGTTAAATTGAATGTTTATTAGTTTTTATTCTTTGCGTTGTTTTGTTTCGTTTTTGAAATTTCTCTCAATGATTACTTTATTGTCAACAATATACAATATAATAAACAAAACAAATTAATTAAGGAAAAAAAACAAATAAATAAACTTAATCATAATAGCCCTCAACGTTTTTTTTCTTTATTTATTTATTATGGGGGCTTTTAGATCCTCTACAAAATAATGGCGCGCCCTGGTCTCTGCCTACCCCACTGGGAAAGAGGCGTGACGTTATAGATAGATAGATAGACAAAATAATCACACTCCCTGACCAATTTCAGGATGTGCCACCTTCATTCCTTTGCCATGATTAGCTAATTGTTTTGTCGGGGGCAATGACATTCTATACAAGGAGGACTTCGCATCAGTGCACTATTAACGGGACCACTAAGTTATGACCAAGTTGTTTTACATTACTGCTTTATAACCGAATACATTTGAAAGATTTGAAAGGACTGGAATATCAGCGGCAATGTATGACAGCTGGACATAACTGATGCATACAAAGGTGACATTAGAGATATGTGCCATGCTTAGGCTTTGTTATTGTATGACATGATGACTCTATGGTTATAAAAACGCATTGGTGGGGAGATTTTTTTTTATTTAAAGCTAGTAAATAATAATAACTCTTAAAAATTATTTTCAATGATTTATTAGAATTTAATACTATCCTAACTGATGGTAATCGTCTATTGACAAAATGTTTAACGAGTTGTTTACATAACCTTTCGTCTTTTACGTGTTAGGCTACATTTTAACGACTGTTGGGTAACTTAGGTATACAGTTTGACCTACTATAATACTAAGTTGCGAATAACTTGATTACTTACAACGATTAATTTACTTCGTTCTTCTAAATTTTTAGTAACAATCCGATGTAGGTGACCTGAAAACATCCTTCCTACTAATATTATAAACGCGAAAGTTTGTAAGTATGGATGGATGTTTGTTACTCTTTCACGTAAAAACTACTGAATGGATTTTAAAGAAACTTTACAATAATATAGCTTATACATCAGAATAACACATAGGCTACAATTTATAAAGATATTGTTTGAATTGTCCGGACGAAGCGCAGACGAAGTCGCGGGCACCAGCTAGTTATACTATACTATTAAAAGAGTTACATTTGTTTGTGTATCTATAATGCCGTTCTATAATACCGCTCTAAGGATTTAGATATAATCTTCAGAAATAAGGCTTTATGGGGCAAAAAATGGATTTAATCAAACTGAATTATTTTCACTATGGGACCAACATTGAAATAGCGAGATCAAAATTTATTAGTATCTGTTTTTAAATTCGCAAAAGAACTAACTTTACAATCAACTTTCTTTTCATTTCTCACAAATTTTCATTTTCTGGTCTTCTTCTTCTATCGAGTCGATGACAAGTCATTCTAAATTTTTCCAGCCCAGTACTTTGCCACACGGATAGCATTGCCGGCAGCGTCCGTAAGCTCAGTTCGCGTACAGGTGACAGGGCAGGAAGGGCAGGATATGAGGTGGGCCATAGTCTGTGGGGAAACACCGCATTCACACTGGAGGTCAGACCCGTTTATGTAACCCCACTTGAACAGGTTGTCTTTAGTACGGCCGACATCAGTTCGGAGTCTATTTAAATACCTCCAAATCGGCCTGGGCAGCTCTTGGCCTGGAGGGAGGCTCTCCATAAGAGGGACAAATGGGTCAGGGAGAGTGGTGTTTTCCAGCCAGTGTTTTCTGGTGCATTCGGGTAAAAAGAATTGCGTAGGTACTTATTTTTTTTAAATCTGTTAGGCTATATAAGTAGGGACTCAGCCGCAATGGCGTGCGAGAAACGTCTTGTAATGGCTTCTATCCTATAAATAATGGTAATAATTAATGCCGGTGTTTGCTATACTTCCAAAGTAATAAGCGATCTTGTCACAACATATTTCTTTACATATGGTTTTTGGAAGTGACCCAAATTGTCCCAATACTGTCCGAATTGAAAGACGTTTTACATCAATAGTAGATTACACACCGAGAGCAGTACGGCTAGCATGCCACCCACGACAAACCGTTTAAACGAGAAAAACGTCATGCGCGCTCTTTCTGGCATACGTAAAATAATAATAATGGAGGCACATCTCGATTTTTATCGTTTTCTCGGGGGTGGCATGCTTGGCCTACAGGAAAGTAAGAAAGGTCTCAGATGTCATGTAAACATGTGATCTGAGGCTTTCTTATTTACTGCCCGAGGTGAGTATACTATTTTTCTCCGCGACGGAGGCGGAAAGCGGCAACTTCATTTAGCGCAGTAGTAGGACGAAAGTTGACGCTTTCCCCCGGAGGGGTGAAAAATAACATGTTTATTTGCTATATTATGTATAGTTATGTATTCTGTAGGTACCAACAAACGGTGTTTATCCTTCCCGTTCAGTTATTAACACATTGTATAATTAATAAATAAATTACTCTTCTTGATAATGTATCTTTGTATCAACTTTCAACAGGAGTTTTATTAGAAAGTACAACCAGTAAATTGGTTATAGCATAGTGATCATGATCTAGTGCGTAATGCGTTATGCGTACACGCACTAAATAGATCTGTATCACTTTATAACTAAGTTTCGTGAACATCTTTCTTCGTCTATTAATTAATTAATTTATTTATTATCAGCCACTGATGTCCCTCTGTTCGGAAAAGGCCTCTTTCAGTTCTCAAATCAAGTCATTTTTTGACTCTACTACCACCGCGTCGGAAGGTGCTCCGTTGAGGGAAGATGCGGTCAGAAACTCAACAACACACTAAATATACAAAGTACAATTAAAATACAATATCCTCTATATGTGTTTAGATGAAATGATGCTGTAGAATTTTTTTGCTGTGACAATAAATCTTTTTCAATTTCTTTCAATATTGCTTTGGTACATTGTCAAGACATGTCAGTAGTTTTTTAAGTGATGTGTGCACAAACAAACAGATAAACAGACAAAATCCCCCCCCTACAGTAAGCATAGGCATCGCATAATGCTCACGACCATATTCCGTGATAGTCAGAGATATTCTGAAAACTCAGAACATCAATGTTTGACTAGTGGTAAAGAAAATCTGTCCAGTGTGACGGGGACCTTCACCGAAAAGCCAGTGCCGCCAGAGCCGTACATAAATTCCGAAAAACTCATTAGTACGAGTCGGCCTGGACGGGGATCGAACAATCACTGGCAGGCTTGCCTGGCAGGCAATGTTACTCGCCACGGACATCACGACTTTTTTTGTACAGTCACGACTTTTTTGTACCACCACGACTTTTTTTCATCCAAATGCAAATTCCACTTCCAATTTTTTTAGGGATGGTTAAGACCATCCAACTAAACAATTTTTGCAACTATTTTGTACCACCACTGAAAATTTTGAAAGTGTTTTAAAAAATCACCCAGTATAATGAAACGATTTTAATACAGAAGAAATTAAGCATTGAATTTAAGTACAAATCAATGCTAAATCTATTTAATTTCATAGCTATAAAATTTTGTTATTAAACTAAAATTTATGTTAAAATGTTTCAATAATTTGACCGCTAGGTCACCGTCATTAATATGAATATGAATTCTATTTTTAGTTCCGCCTACATATATTTGAGGATCAATATTTTTAATGGGATTGAAATGTAAAGGTTACGTAAGATATTCGTATAAACAACGAGATAAAAATGTACTTTTAGGGAAACAATATTATTTTATTTTATTCATTTTAGGAAAACTTACGGACTAATTACAGGATAGTTGGGTATCAACATTTTTATAAAACAACATTGCCAACTAAAAGTTTCCACAGATAAATATCATTCGTTTTACATACGTTTGTGTGTAAAAAAAATACAAATTTGAATCAATAAAAGTAATAAAAAGTTAATAGCTCCAAGTTTGCTGGTACTGTACTTCAAACCATCCACAAAAGAAAAGGAATTATACAACTTTGTTAAGGATCGAGAGCAGAATCGAACTATCATGGTTTCAACATAGGTAATATTTAGTGTGCCCACACTTACCCTACTTACTACCAAAACAAGATTCTTAAAATGTATTCATGACCACGTTAGCGCTTTCATTCATTGCTGAAATGATAACAAATCATTTTTGCCTCAAAACTTAAAATGCGAATAACTTTAAATTTTAACTATCAAAATAATTTAATTATAGTTTTAATCTATTAATTTCTTATTCTTTAATATTTAGACAAATAAGTGTGACATAATAGTGTTGGCCTGCCTAACAACGGAGATGAGCTTACAAATGTTCATATCCTTCAGATCGTCGATTTTTAGGGTTCCGTACTCGAAAGGGTGAAAACGGGACCCCTATTAGTAAGCCTACGTTTTACGTCCGTCCGTCCTACTTATTTAGGGCTGTAACTTTTGAACCCTAATAGCTTAACGGTTGAAATTTTCACAGAATATGCGTTATTACGGCGGATTCTTTAACAAATAATAATGTCAAAAAGTTAAAAATAAAGGGGGACACCTTCATACAAGAAACTAGTTTTTATCAACGTTTTTTCTTCTCGCTCCATCGTAAAAACGGTAATACATACAAGCGTCAAACTATGTGTGATAATAGAACAAACTCTACAGTATAAGAACAAATAATAAAAGCCGGACAAGTGACTGAAGTGAGTTTTTAACGAATTGCCCGCCCGCCTGCTTGTTTGTGTTTCAACGACGAAGTTAAGGTTGTTGTAACGATGTTTCAACGACGAAGTTAAGGTTGTTGTGACGATGTTTCCGGCCGCTGCTCTTCGAATTGACACTAAGGCCAGGCCACACAGAGGCGATTTTGCGGGCCGGAGGCGGACCTGCGGGAAGCGAATATCTCCGGACCTGCATATCTTCAGGAACACGTTTTATACAGAGTGAAATTGATATCATTAGCATCCTTTTAAACTAAGAGTCTGCCTCATGCCTCTGCCATCAGCTCTTGCATACATTTGAGTCGAGTAGGCGTTGCAGTTTAGTATGGAACAGCTGATTTTATTTTTGCTCCGATCGGTTTGCTCCCATAGTAAAAGTTGTTCAGTTTGATGGATACACTCTTAGTTTAAAAGGATGCCAATTATATCAATTTTACCCTGTATAGGCAAGGACATGTTTAAAATTATTTATTCAGGTTCTTATCTCATCTCATCGTAAACTAAAATTTAATCAAAAAATTTTGGAAAGTAAGCAGCTATGTAAAAACATCTGGAAATCATGCGCTTACTGATGTAACATTTCGCACATTTTTTTTCATGTCACACATACATCTCGTTGTCATTCTGTAAATGTTAGAATCTTATTTATTGCTTTGTCATCTTATTAATACCAAAATCTCATAGTATAGGATCCGAAAGTTAGAAGTTCCTTTCTTATATTTTATCGATGCAAATAGAAGCAGAAATAATTAGAAACTTGAAACCTGAATATTTTTGAATCACCAGGCGCCCACACACAGCGAGCGTAATAGTTTAGTATTTATGTGACAAAGAAAACAAGGGAATATAAAATAAAGTTAATATCTCTATACTTTTTAAAAACTATAAATAAAAAAAAGCAAATAAATACGATAAAAATTATTGTGTGTGTGCGTGTGGGTGTGTTGTGTGGGTGTGAGATTTTGGCAACCAGACCGGACGCGGCGGCGTGGTCCAAAGGCCCAGCTCTGACGTTTTCTGTATATTTTTGTTCATACGCGTTCGGTAGGCATGCACATAATGCCCACCTTTAAAAGAGCAAATTCAATTCTGTTTTCAATCGTTTCATGACAAAATGGGCAAAACGTAAAAATGTGTTTACTGGATCTTATACTATGACCTCATATTCTTTTATACTGTTGTCAGTTGTACTAAATCAGGTTAGAATTAACGCCATTAAATTTATAACCGTGACTCATTATGTTTGCATAATATTATTTAAATAGACAGGAGTTTAATTGTATCAACAAATCATTTATTTATTCACAATCTAAGTTTCCAGTCTGCTGAAGAACTGATAACCGATGGGGTGTCAGAGTCCTGGAGTGGAGACCGCGAACTGGTAGACGTAGTGTGGGACGCCATGCTGCCCGCTGGACAGACGACCTAAAAAAAGTAGCGGGAAGCGACTGGGTGAAGTAGGCCGAGGATAGCGCGCCTTGGGAGCAGTCTATGTTCAGCAGTGGACGATGATAGGCTGATGATGATGATGATGAAGCTTACAGCGCTGCGTTGGCTAAAACTTTTATATGAGCTTTCTTCTTCTTTCGAGTTGATGGGGTAGTTCGACTTGCCATCGTGAAAAGATTTGCCATTGGGGGCCGTCCATTAATTACGTGAGTACAAAATAGGGGGGGGGGGGGGGGGGGCGTCCTTTAAAATGTCACCAAATCTCATTAAAAGGGTTCCAAATTAAAAAAAATATCACCTCACCTAAGTAATGGACGTCCCCCAACCAGCATTCCAAGCTTGGACATTGCTTAGGATACTCAGGAGTACTCCAGACGGACGTATAAAGGGTCCTTCTTAATATGCTGACACTTTTTAAGGGGATGATCAGACCATCAAACTGAACAACCTTTTCTTTGGGACCAACATCTAAATCGCGAAAAAAACAATCAGCTGTCCCAAACGTCAATATTGTGCTTACCTACTATAAACTTAATTTGAAGAAAAACTCACACTTTTGGCCAAAATGGCCAATCTGTCAAAACGGCCAAAATTCTATATTCTATCGTGATTGGAACGTAACACCAGATAGATAAGTGACACAGTAAAGTATTCTTTATGTATACCACACCATCAGTACCATAAACCCAATAAAACTGTACTTAATTTGAATTGGTAATTAGTCGAGAATTATTATAAAATTATAATAGAAAAGGCATTAAGGCCTACTGAATCAATCGGTATGTTAGACATTATGATTTCGTCACTATATTATGCGCTATCAAAGCCTACGTAACCTCAAAATCTACTTTCCTATAACATAATACATCTTCGTATAAAAATAACTAAAGTTAATAGAAGTGTCTACGTTATACCATAATGAATAATAGTACACATTATTATCTATTCGTACAAACACAGAAAATGCAATCTAGAATCTTATACTATAATTTTTTAATTAGTTTATGTAAATTTGGAGGAGGCTTATTAATTGACCTGTATAGAGTGAATACGGGCTGGGTCTACGAATAAGAATAACTATAAAAGAATCACTGTGGGGAATCACATTATCATCATCTCAGCCGATGGACGTCCACTGCTGGAGGTCTAACCCAAGGATCGCCATAACGACCGGTCCTGCGCTGCCCTCATCCAACGGGTTCCCGCCGCCTTCATCAGGTCGTCGGTCCACCGAGTCGCAACTCGAGAACTTTCAAGTTCAACAACAAGTTCTCGAGTATAGAAGAATAACTAAACAAAATCCACATAATTTTTGGCACCTAATGAAAAATGACATTTTGTATGAGCGGCAAGGTACAGTTTTTAAAGAACAAATTTATAACACGGTACAGTTTTTTTGGTGCCACTTTTTGAGCTTGATTTACATTTCTAATTCTATACATTCTTATTCGTAGGGCTGGGGATAATGTTCTGAAGGATACCACTACTCATTATGGTTAGGTCTTTCTGGAAATTTCGTTGTTAAAAGTAGTTTTTATTTTGCTGAAAATATTCTGGTAGATGTGATTCTCTCTCTCTTCCCGGCTTTTAATACCATATGGTAGTGGGGTGAGCCTTCCGTATCTGCTCTCTACACCTTACCCTATTTCTGACGTCGTCTTCGGAGACATTGCACTCGGTCATATCACAACGAACTGTGTTCGTCCATCTAGTCTTCGGACGTCCTCTTGGTCTCTGTCCTGGAATCGACAGTTGCAGTGCCATATTTCCTACATATTCGGGTGGCTTTCTTTTCACGTGTCCAAACCACCTAAGCTTATGGTCCTGAAGCTTATCTGCAATGTCACGAACACCCAGGCTACCTCGCACATACTCGTTGCGGATTCTATCGCGCCTCGTGACACCGCACATCCACCTCAGCATCTTCATTTCGGCTGTTTGTACAGTTCGGACATGGCTTTTCGTTGTGGCCCAAGTTTCACTACCGTACATGAGGACTGGTCTTATTATGGACTTATAGACCAGGCCCTTCATTCGGACCGGCATTTTCCTGTCACAAGTTACACCAGTGACTTCTCGCCACTTCAACCACGCGGCTGCTATTCGGTGCTGAATATTGTGCTCAATGTTGCCAGATTTGTGCATCATGCCTCATCTGGTAGATGGGATTAAAATCTGCAATTTTAACAACAACACAGCCAGCCATGTAATATTGTTAAATATTGTTTTCTCTTCGTGTAAAACTTTTGGAACTAAAGATTACCTAAAAACAACTTTTAAAAAATATTACAAAACATTGTGAGGAGTCTTGCAAATTCGTTGGTATGATAAAAAGTTATTAAGAAAAATTTGCAACCCTGACGACGCTACGGCGGCAACAAAATAATTAAAAAAAATTTAACAAGCGTCTTGTTGTAAATCATTGGTTCCGTTTTATTTTATTTACATTTTTTTGAGATTTTTATGCAAATAATTTGAACTGTTGAAAAAAATCTTCTTGGACTAAACGACATTGATTTTTTATCAATTAAAAACTAATTGACACAAATGTTTGATCTAAACATCATTGCAAAAAAAATACAAATGATGTTCATCTTAGCTATAGATAATGAAAAAGCGTGATGAGCTATCAACTATCATACATCCCAATATTAATCACTTGAAAATGGTAAGTGATAAATTGGATGCTGTCACGCAAAGCAATTTAATGGGGAGATCTTGCGTGTAGTCCAGTGATAACATGCAGCGTTTAGGCGTGGCAGTGTTTGTCAAAGACATCACCCACTTTGAAGTTGAATGTTCTCCTATAACATAAGACCTTTTCGGTGTTGCTATGATACAAACTAATCCAGACTATAACCAGGACTTATACAGCTGGTATACGACGGCACCTGGCGGTATCGGCCTCCTTCCATTGCAAACGGCTCACGAATAACCATCACAGATTACTGATGTGAAACAAGCTACAAATGCGACAGTGAAATTTTCACTTAGTTCCAACAGATCCGATGTGGCGCTGATGCCGTCAAACTAATTTTTATAGAACATGCATGTATATGTATTCCAGAATGCAAAAATAGGGATATTTGACCAAGGAACAAACTAATCAACGATATTATGTCACACAAACGAGAAGAATTAGGGCTTCTCAACTCAAGCGAAAATACCAGAAGAAACACAAGATATAATAGCTTCTGCCGCAACTACACAGCATGACGGCAGCGTCATGCTGTGTAGTTGCGGCAGAAGCTACAGCAGCAGCAGTGCGGCTGTAAGTTCAATATGGCGTCTTATGATGCCGTTTCAGGAGGGAAAATTTAAACTTCTTGGGTAAATGTGACATCAGCGCCACAACGGCTCTATCGGAACTAAAGCTGTCATAGGCCTGATAACCATGCTTTTGCTATCTCCAGCAAAAGCATGGTTATTAGTGAGCAATCTCAAGGGATAATTATGACAGGGTTGACCCTACCGCAATAACACCAGTTAAAAAAACATGGTAGTGGTATCGTCGACTGCCTGCTGGCCAGTAAAATATAGATCCACCTTCGTAGAACCATTGACACGAATAAGAAGAATAATCCACCCTATATCCACCTTTCGGCATTTAAAGGCTTCTTTTGCAATGTTTTTGCTGGCGTTTATGGTTTCCGATTGCCCCAGTCGTTCCAGTATGTAAAGGTTTGAAGGATCTTACTGCATGTTCTCAGGATTTTTTGACTGCAAATTTTAATTTTAATCCTTTAGGGGTCTATTTTCGAAAATCCTTTCTTAGTGCACCCCTACATCCTCTGTAAAATAATTAGTTTATTCCAAATTCCAAGATTTTGTCATCAGCGGTTTAGGCTGTACGACAGCTACGGAACTCTTTTATGAATATAGACTTCGATTTGGTTAAAAGCCTCGATCCTCTCACTAGGAAGAGTGCGAGAGAGATGGAACCATACTCCAATACGTGGGCGTAGTTCGGAATAGTGTAGGCACGTTAGATGTGCTTAGTTGTCATATTTTTC
The DNA here is from genome assembly GCA_927399405.1 of Agonopterix arenella. Taxonomy (NCBI): domain Eukaryota; kingdom Metazoa; phylum Arthropoda; class Insecta; order Lepidoptera; family Depressariidae; genus Agonopterix; species Agonopterix arenella. The sequence goes on from OV656710.1 coordinate 10,457,609, forward strand.
CGGTGTAGTCAATTTTTTACCAGTAACTTTTTCTACCATCAAGAGTTTGGTATGTTTAACTTGAGATAATTATTTTCCTTTTTTTTTTCAATTTTTCCCTTTTTCTATACTGACAAAATCGCTCACAGCATTATTCAAATTGAAAAATTGAAAAACAGCGCTGACCAAGTCGGTCAGCATTATGCTGAGTCTGGCCCTTTTGTCACATTTTAGCATTATAAGTTCTGTTTTGTTTAATCACCTTATTGAAACGTGACAATAAAGTTTTTTCAAAGTTTTTTCAAAGTACCAACACAATTCAGAGCGTACCTTTGTTACTTGCTTATACCACATCTAGTAACAATTTTATATCATAAAATAATAATAGGATTCAGTTAACAAAGACTTATATAATTATTATCATAATAACGTAGGTCCATTCTGATTCACTACAAAATAATTATGGGCCGCTGCATGCCGGCGAATGGCGCCTGTCTGATTTCTATCGTATAATTTTTAATTTACAACCATATTTGTTAGACGGATTAGTGATTATAAATCTTTTTTTTACGCTTCTTTTATCTGTTACACAGAAACACTAGTTAAAAAGCAATCTTTTTAGGAATCACCATTATTTTATTTATTTATTTATTTAACACTTTATTGTACACATAACAATACAGAAAAAACAATTAAAGTAGACATGTACAAAGGGCGAGCTTATCTCTAAAGAGATCTCTTCCAGCAAACCCGCAACAGAGACAGTTCTGAAGTGTGAGGCAGACAAAATGTGTACAGCACAAATGATAAAAACTAGATACTTACTACAAAACTAGATAAAAACTATATATATATATATATATAAATATAATATAAATAAACATAATTATAAATAAACAAATAGATACAATAAACATACATAAACTATGGCTTATTTTAGAGAGTGATAGTGTTCATTCACTTGCTTTTTGAAGGACGCAAATGTTTGACAATCACGAATATCGGCGGGGAGTGAGTTCCACAACCGGGCAGCATGGATAGTGAAAGAGTAGGAGTAGAAGTCGGTGGAGTGGGTCTGGATTCTAAGTTGGGTACGGATATGAGATCGACAAGGTTTGTCAGGAGGGCGGGAGAAGGAGAAACGATCACGGAGATAGCTAGGGGCGGAAGGATTGTGAAGGATTTTGTGGAGGAGACAGAGGATATGGACATCACGACGCTTGCGAATAGGGAGCCACTTTAACTGGGCCCTGTACACGGACACGTGGTCATACTTCCGTAAGCCAAACATGAAGCGTATGGCTAGGTTTTGGAGTCGTTCCAGTTTGTTGATCAACTCCTCAGTGGCATCGAGATAACAAACATCTGCGTAGTCAATAATAGGGAGGATTAAGGATTGGGCTAGGGAGATTTTTGTTTTGAAAGGTAGGAAATTTTGGAGACGTTTAAGGGAGTGAAAGGAAAAGTGGACTTTTTTACTAAGTTGGTTAATGTGTTCTGCCCAGGATAAGTTGGAGTCAAAAATGACACCGAGATTTTTGGCGGACTTACTGTAGGGTATAATAATATTGTTGTAAACAACAGAAGGGATTACAGACAAATTTAGACGGTTACACATGTACCTACTACCGATGACCATGGACTGCGATTTAGAGGGATTGACCATTAGACCATGAGACTGAGCCCATGAATAGATACGCTCCAAGTCTTCATTAATAGCGCCAATAACGTTGTCAATATCGCAGTCCTTACAATGTCTATAAATTTGTAAGTCATCAGCGTACAGATGTAAGTTAGAGGAAATTACAGTGGTTATAGTGTTAATAAAAACCGAGAAGAGGAGAGGGGAAAGAACGCCGCCTTGAGGAACGCCAGCCGTGAGATCACACCATTCCGAGAAAATCCCGTCAGAGCGGACACACTGCGAGCGGCCTCGAAGATAAGAGTTAAACCAGGAGATAGCTGGTGGAGAAATATTAAGGGACCGGAGAATACCAAGCAGAACATCGAAGTCCACAGAGTTAAAAGCACTGCTGAAATCGAGAAGAGTAAGTACGGTAAGCATTTTATTCTCCATTGCAAAACGAATATCATCAGACACTTTTAAGAGAGCAGAAACAGTGCTGTGTCCTGGGCGGAAACCGGATTGCAGTGGACTTAGTAATTTATTGGAATGAAGAAAGAAAGAGAGCTGTTTATGTACAATCAGCTCTAGGACTTTAGATAAGAACGGGAGCACAGAAATAGGACGGAATTGGGAGAAGGAAGTGGGATTCGTTGATTTTGGCAAAGGAATGACTAGCGCAAGTTTCCAAGTCGAAGGGAAAGAACTGGAGGACAGGGAGAAATTAAATAAGTGTGTAAGTGTAGGAAGGACTTCAGGAAGGATCAAGGAGATCATACGGGAGGATACAGAGTCACGACCCTCTGCGGTAGAGGAGATGGAGAGAATATGCTTCCTGACATCAAGCTCCGTTACCGGGGTGAAAGTTAAAGGGGGACAGTCAGGCAATGGTAATTTGGAGAGGTTTAGAAGAGTATTAGATTTGATGAGAGGATCGATAGAAACAGGAGGAAGAGAGAAATGTCTATTAAGAGCAGAAAGGTCAATAGTGATTGGAGAGGAGTCAGAAGATTTACCAATGCCTAAGGTTTTAAGGAACTTCCATACTTGTGCAGGATCCGAGACACTCACAGAGTCGTGAATATGACGCCTTTTCGCATCCCTGCACATGCGGTTAGAGCGATTACGAAAGTGCTTGAATCGAGCGAGATTGGCATCGGAAGGACACCGCAAATACTTTCTTCTCGCTCTATTCCGCAGAGCCATGGCATTTTTTATTTCCTGCGTAAGCCATGGAGCTGGAACATGCTTTACCCTAACGTTTTTAAGTGGGGCATGTTGGTCAAAAAGGCGAAGTATAATTGAGTTGAAAAGTTCTATTTTAGTGTCTAAGCTATCGGCAATAAGCACAGATCCCCATTCAGCACTAGCGGCATCAGAGCGCAAAGCCACTTCATTTATATTTTTAAAGTTACGAAGGAGATGAAAAGTTGCTTTGCGCTTGGGGGGGCGAATTTTATACGATAGATAAACTAAGTCATGGTAGGAAAAGCATGCAGGCAGTTGACCATTCTGTTATGCGCAACAATTTTTCCGTCAGTTTTTGAAAGTTACGCGATCATCTACTATAATGAAACTGTGGAGCCGTGTCTGTACATTTAAGATTTTACGAAGAAAACAATAATTGTGGATAATCAATACATAACAGGCCGAAACTGCAAAATATTTCCATTTCTTCTAGTGGGTGTAGGATGAATTCGAATTTGGATGCACTTCTATTTATAATAGTGTATACTAGGCTAGGATAATTTGGCAAATCCCCCCGTTTTGGGGGAGGCCTATGTCCAGCAGTGGACGTCTATCGGCTGATATGATGAGGCTAGCATAGTTGCCGGTTTATTTTTTATTTTTTTCTTTCAAATGGATTTGCTCTTGACCTCAATCCAGTCCTCAGGACGAAGATGGGGTCGAAGATGTAGTGAGCTTACCCAGAAGAAGCCTATTCACTCGTACTTTAAAGTAATTCGGGTTGTAAGTGCTCGGAAATACTGACGCAGGCAGGGCATTCCACTCCTTGGCTGTGCGCATTATAAAAGAATCAGAAAGGCGCTTTGTGCGGATATGTGGGATATCAACCAAGAAGGGGTGGTATCCCGCGGTGCGTCAGGAAGTCCGATAGTAGAAAGGGGAAGGCGGGATGAGCTCATGCAGCTCTTGGACACACTCGCCGAAGTACAATCTGTAGAACACGACAAGCACGCTGCTCTGCGGCGGTGGGCTAGGCTATGAAGCTGGGTCTCAACCAGCTTACTGTCGCCAATGAGTCTCCTGGCTCTGCAGTTGGTGTCACATTACCATTTAGTTGAGACTGACCCCAAAAATCGTGAGCGATATGGCTCTAAATAACGCCTGTTATGCAACTCTTAATGAAAACATGATTTAATAATCACACTAAAAATTAACATGATGGAATATAATTTGTTAAAAATTTATTTCCATAAATGTTGTCAACTTTACTAATGTGCTGGTTAGTTAATGGCTTGAGACCTTATCTTCAGTTGAGACGAATAACATTATTCTGGTAACTGCTATAATATAATAGTCATAATACCGGTATTTGTACCCTTACTCTTTTATTCTGTTTTTGTTGCTGAACGTCTTGGTAGGTATGCAAATAAAGAATATTTTTATGTTATGTTATGGCGTTTTGAATTTTTCATAATAATTTGATTATTTTCCTTTATATGAGGTCTCTCTTTATCTAACTATACTATTATAAAACTGTAACAGAAGTGTGTCTGTACAATGAGGATATTATTATTTTTGGATTTTTTGTCTGTCTGTTTGTTTGTTTGATCGAGCATCACGCAAAAACTACTGAACCGATTTTGATGATAAAACTGAAACTTTTTTGTTTGATAGCTTATGATCTGACTTAAAATCTGGTATATAATTTGTGCGGACGAAGTCGCGGGTTAACGCTAGTATTATTATAATGCTCGTTTTTTGAAAGGAATGATTAGATCATCTCCTTTAAAAACTGTCAACATAGACCCTGCTCTCTGCATCTCTTTTGCTGGGGCAATGGCATATTTACCCTCATGGTGAGGGATTATGGGCTTTAATTTACCACTACACCCAATTGGGATTGAAGGACTTCACATCATGATGTGAGCCTATATTCTTCTCACTGCACGGAACTGTATGGGGTATCAGTCCACCACGCGTGCCCAATGCGGATTGGTAGACTTACTATTAATGAGATATATTAGGGTACTATCTATCGCCACCATGATCCTATTTCCTGATACAACCTGATTCATGACCTCTACAACATCCAATAAGCAGCTGCATTCAAGCTCGTCCGTCTCTTGAATGTTTCCTATTTCAATCAGCGTCGGTATTTTTATTTATCATTTTTTAAATTATTTATTATGAAATTATGTATTTGAATAGTAAGTAATTAAGGGGCTTGAAGTTTTTAACTGTTACTCGTAATTAATTCACGTGCTTACGCTTGGCTTCACCTGACCTGATGGAAAGTGTAGATGGGGCCGGAGATGTAGCGCGCTTGCCCAGAAAACACCCAGATATTTGGTGAACCTGACATAATGAGGTTCCGCATCTAAGCTGTTCGTTTTTGGGCAATGTGGTGTACTGTCAGTGCCTTTTCACATACCCCAGTCGCCGGATAGGGGGCGTCGGAAACGCCGGAACGAGAGAAAAGGCAGTAACTCTTTTGCAACCATGATTAACAGAGCAATTCACGACACTCGGCCGATACATCTCAATACATCTCAGCCGATAGACTGCTGGACACAGGACATAGCCTCCCCCAAGGATCGCCACAACGACCGGTCCTGCGCTGCCCTCATCCAACGGGTTCCCGACGCCTTCAACAGGTCGTCGGTCCACCTGCCTTAGTTCTGCTTTAAATTAAATAAATGCCGAACAAAATTATGTCTTTTATTTACTTTCCTATGTATTATTTAGAACTCCTGTAATACTTATTGTTCTTGATATCTGTCCAGTTATATACCTACATAATTTCACATAAAATGATGGTGTTACCATCAAACACGGCTTTGTTACATAAAAGCTTATTCTGTAGGATACCTCACATCTACAATAAAATCCTTAAGATCATACGGGACACAGATGAGCTTAATTTATTTAAAAGCAAACTGAATGACTTATTAATTACGAAATGTTACTATAGTCTTGACGAATTCCTTGCTGACAAATCCATCTAATGTACCAAATTGTGAACTTATTATTATTTTTTTTTTTTTTTGCCCTTGTAAATACACCAAATTGTATAATTGTAATATTTGTTTTTATCACTAGTTATTTTTAGTGCATGTTTTAATTTTTTCTTGCTTGAAAATTTTTTATGATATTGTACGCCCATGTGGCAGGACATAGCTGAACTGTTTTATTTTCTATTTACAACTATTAATTTACCTATGATCCACAATAAATACATTTTCATTTTCAATTTACCCTTTTTTGAGTTGTTAGAATCTACAGCTTACAAAAAAGCGAAATGTGATAAATAGGTACAATACTTAAGTGTGACAATAAAGATTAAAAAAAAATGTATTCTTTATTGCAGTTTTAAAGAGTAGATAAAATGTAAATTCAATTTCAATGGTCGTTTTAAACGCACTGTGAGTTATATTGGTCGTAGCGGATTATCTACGATGATTTGTCAATAACTGCGGTTCTCTTCAAGGGCTCATGCGCATTTTCTGGTTTATACTTTCCAATAGGTGACATGACATGTACATTATTGGGTCCTTGATCGTTCTAGTTAAACATTGACAATATGTTAGGCTTAGAATCAATTTAATTGTGAACATAGCTTGTTTATTATTCGTAGACATAGCTATACATTTCTTCTAGTGTTTGTTACTGGTTTCCTTTTTCTGATGAAATTTTCTTGTTTTCAGGTAATGAATTCAACTTCATTCAACCAAGTTCGATGAGATTCGACGCAACAAGACGGTATATTGACGCGTAAGTGCAAATCCAGCTAAAGACTGAGTGAAAGTAAAACTCGGGCGTTTACTTGAGCTCTACTATTGAAGTACTATTGTATCTTATTTAAAACTCACTTTAAACTCGAATGTAAATCATTCGGTATATTTTATGCCTCTGTAGTGGGGACACTGACGGCCCCAGGCTTCACGAATAAGAAGTAACAGAAACTTAAGAGGAGGTTAAAGAGTTTCAATTCAAATTGATGTTTTTTCGTTTAGTTCCTGGCTAAACCCCTACCTAAGGATAAACCCCGTTTCATCAGTTGGTTGGTGTTCGAGACGACGCGTATTTGTGAATTGTTTTGACCGTAGTATTACTACTGTTTTTATTATTTAATAGCCCAAGCATGTAAACTATTTTAACGGTCACAAAGGCGTTATTAGTATTACGATTATGATACGCCAAATTGAACAAAGTGCTATTTTTGAACCGTGAGAAAATCATGACCGAATAAATACACAAACTTCATACTGTTTAGGCTCAAACGATTTTTATATACTTACGTCTTTCAACAATCGCACAGCAGCGTTTTAAATGTTGATTATTTTAACACATTGGACGCGTAGTATTAGGTGAATTCTTTGTTTGGAATAAAATCAAGAAATTATTTCATCATGATATTGACGGTGAAGGTGAACGAAGAATTCTCGAGTGGCGACCGCGTACCGTAAAGCCCAGTGGGGGTAGGCCCGAGACCCCAACAAGGTGGAACGAAGACGACCTGGTGTAAACGCGGGAACCCGTTGGATGAGGGCAGCGCTGTAGGCCTCGCATGCCACCCCCGAGAAAACGATAAAAATCGAGATCTGCCTCCATCCTTATTAATTTACGTATGCCAGAAAGAGCGCGCATAACGTTTTTCTCGTTTAAACGCTTTGTCGTGTGTGGCATGCTAGCCGTGCAGGACCGGTCGTTGTGTGCAATCCTTGGGGGAAGCCTATGTCCAGCAGTGGACGTGCACCGGCTGAGATGATGATGATTAATGGTGTGGTATATTGTGTCTTGATAATATCAAGTTACATACACCTATATTATAGGCATTGCATTTAATTAGAATACTCTACATAATTTTTTTTTCGAACGACTTTAAAGTGAAAACACAAAGTAAAGCATTCTAACTCTAACATAAATTTACTTAGACGCAGACCTTACGGATTATTACTCAGAACTGATAGGTATGAAGTGATTGCGCCGTCGCGAATAATCAGATCAAACTAACAATTCCCTAATCATCACTCTTACGTCGTACGACATAAGCATTAAATTGGCTTGATTAACAGGACTTTGGAAAAGGAACGTTGTAGATACCGGAGATACTCTATAACAGATGCGTTGATTGCTTCCTTACTGGCTGATTAGATTTTCCCTCTAGTTTGCTTTCCGTAGTATCTCTAGAGATATGAATATTGGGTGCAGTCTCGTTAACCTCTTGTAGAGTATTATATCTTAATGTGTCCTAGATAAGACTTAAAATACATTGCTATTAAAGGTGTATTTCATGTTCTCTACCAGTTAGGGTTGCCCCTTCTATATTATATACAGGGTGACATTGATATCATTAGCATCCTTTTAAACTAAGAGTCTAACCATCAAACTGAACAGCTTTTACAAACCGATCGGAGCAAAAAAAAAATCTGTTGTTCCATACTAAACTGCAACGCTTTCTCGACTCAAAATATGTATGCAACAGCAGATTTTTTTTTGCTCCGATCGGTTTGCTGCCGTAGTAAAAGTTGTTCAGTTTGATGGGTAGACTCTTAGTTTAAAAGGATGCTAATGATATCAATTTCACCCTGTAGTATCGTCCTATATTTTGATCAATAATTGTACTACCTATACAGAGGCCTTCTTTATATGCTGACACTTTTTAAAGGGAGGATCAGACAATCAAACTGCACAACTTTATGGGACAACATCGAAATCGCGAAAAAAAATCAGCAGTCATTGGTCTCGAGTAGGTTTGCAGTTTTGTATGGAGCAGATGATTTTTTTTTCGCGATTACGATGTTGGTGCCATAGAGAAAGTTGTTCAGTTGGTCTGAAGCACCCCTTTTAGTAACTGTCCCATTTTATGTTACACCCTGTATAGTACGAAAAATAAAAATACTATATGGCATAAGCATATGCTCACGACTATATTCCCCGAGGGGGTAGTTAGAGATATTCTGAAACCTCAGAACATCCACGTTTCACTAGTAGTAAATACAATTTTTTTTTTATTACGGATGGGTTTGCTCTTGACCTCAATCCAGTCCTCAGGACGAAGATGGGGTCGAGGAAATTCTATATTTTTATAACTCAGCAGATCTTGAATCTACTTTCGCTATAGAAGTTTATGAATGACCAATTTGATATGAAGATAGGTAAATGAAAAAGCCATAATATAAAACTGCAATAAAATATGAATAAATTAATTTAGGGATAACCTATGCCTATGGATAGGTTGTGCGACATTAAATTAAATTAAAAAGTGTTTATTTGTCTCATAAGCATTACAACATGAACATGTATCACAGTGAAAAGAAAAGAAAATAACTGCATATGAAGACAAAAAGGCCAAGGACTCAGCATGGCAGACGCGAATGCCGGCTACGGCTGTTATTCTGTCCTAGCCAACTTAGAGCTAAATAGCTTTCCGTGACGCTGATTTTGTGAAAATTTCAACTAGAGCTATTATGTTCAGGTAATGCTCATCGCACTTTATAACTTAAATTTTTCTTTTCCAGATCGTGTAGCTCGAAAACTATTGGCAAATAGGAAAAAGTATATAGAATAAAAGTTGTAGAGAATTTTATAAAGTTTCATTTATTAGAAGACTCTTTCTCTACGACGCACCGTTTTGGATATATTCACGAAAAACTCAAAAGTGGGAACTTTAATCCCCTCCCCCCTCCGGCGCGACTCCTAGACGAGGGGACTTTTAGTATGTTTACTCCCTAAGAACCCTGAACAAATTTCAGAAGAAATCGCTTAGGTTCCAGCTCACGCACTCTACACCTCTCTCCTCTCTCCTTTGTTGAGTAGACTATATGGATACTGAAAGAACAATTAACTGAGGTTGGCATTCGCAACATTTTTCCGAAAACTAGGTAAAGATAAATTTAAAGAATCAAATTAAAGATTGAAAAATTTGTCTCGGGCGGTTCTTGAACCTTGCGGGTTGGTTACTTTGTAATAACTACCAGTAGATGGCGCTCACGTCCCCTTAAGACGCAACAGATTGAAAATTTCGTTCTCTGGGTGGCGAAATTGGATAACGCAGTTCCGCGGTTTCGAAAAGTGCGGGTTCAAGTACCGCCCGAGACAAATTTTTTAATCTTTAATTTGATTCGAAATAGCACAACATGGCTGTAACATGTTTAAAAATCAATAATATTTGAAATAAATTTAAAGCTTCACGAACTAACTTTCACGCTTAACATTCATAATAAGTATTGTGCTGATCCCAAATAATGAGATAAAGGCAGGGTGAGGATTTTTCTTTCTTTTCTATCTTCTTCTGAAATACGGAGTTTCAACCAACTATTGTAATAGGTTTTACTCCTTATAGTCAAGTTTACAAATTGTTATACTTAATTGTATTTTATAACAACTGGTCAGTTGACTTTTTGCTTGGGCTTTTCTAGTTTAGTTACTCAGTGCAGGAAGTGAAAATTGCGTCAGTCACTTTGTAACTGTTATGTGTTTCACTTCTATTAGCCCAGTCATTTTACGGTTTGAGCCGGGACTAATGAGTAAATTTTTTTTTCGGTATAGTATTTAAGAGCCAATTTGAGCCTAGAAATGTAACAAAATTAAAAATAAAATTACGTCAGCAAATTTAAAATTTAGCATTTATCTCGTTCTAAGAAACCTACGGAGTACTCGAAACCGACGGGCATGTATGAAGAGATGTATGGATGTGCATGAGTCAAAAGAAGTATGTAAGGATCGTAGTAGGTGGCGCGCCCTGGTCTCTGCCTACCCCACTGGGAAAGAGGCGTGACGTTATAGATAGATAGATAGATAAGAAACCTGATGGTAAATTTTTTTTGCACATTTTTATGCTTTACATACTTAACATGGTGTGGATATTTTTGTCTACTTAGAAGGCTTTGAAGAATACATTACTTAGTATATTCTAAGGAATATCTCATTTTTAAAATTTCAATGCTATTTTATTCCTCAAAAATAACTTATATTGTTAAATCTAATTATAATGAGTATATTGGTATTAATATTATTAAGTTAAAAGCCTTCTGGGAGATATAATAATATAATATAATAAATAATTTTGATTTCCATTTTGCATAGCGAATTTTAATATGTTTTCAGATTGTCTTTTTGTCACTATATGGTGCCGGTTACAGTTTAAAATTGATAATTGATCCCATTGATAATTACTCCAAACCCCTCCTAATAAAACTCCGTAAAATGAATGGGCTATAAGTCTTTTGCTGTGGTTTGATAGACTGAGGATAGACATTATTAGACTTTTGATGTGTAACATCTTTCTTCTCGCTTTCCTGGAATCTGTGGGAGTGATTCGTGAGAAGGGACGGAAGTGTGTTACAGGAAGCCGGGGAAGCACGCGCTATTTGAGTGATTTGACCAATGAGCGCGCGCGGCCGAAGGTGCGATTTTACCGCCAGATGGTACCAAGTTACCAACCAAACCATTTTCCGAGACTGGTACCGCGTTTTTTTTAAATATTACTGTTGGGGTTGCTCTTGACCTCAATCCAGTCCTTAGGACAAAGATGGGGTCGAAGATGTAGCGAGCTTACCCAGAACACATACGTATAAAATGTATTAGAACCAACCTTAAACTAATTGGTTGGTTAGTTTAAGGTTGGTTCTAATACATTTTATACGTATGTGTTTTTTATGTAATACGAGCGTTAACCCGCGACTTTGTCCGCACAAATTATATACCAGATTTTAAGGCAGATCATAAGCTATCAAACAAATAAAGTTTCATCAAAATCGGTTCAGTAGTTTTTGCGTGATCCTCGTTCAAACAAACAAACACACAAACAAACAAACAGACAGACAAAAAATCCAAAAATTGGTGATATGGAATCAGGGACACCTAAAAACCATATCGTAAGTTCTATCGTTATATTATATATTTTAGTTATTAATATCTTCAATGTACAGACAAACTTTCTGCTATAGTTTTATAATAGTATAGATAAGGTGTCCGAGCTAGCCATTCGATTGGTGAAATGATTCGTCCTTGATACATCGTTTCTATAATTTACATTTGACCTAGAAACATAAAACAACTAACGTAACATAAGTAGGTATACAGGGTGAAATTGATATCTTTAGCATCCTTTTAAACTAAAAGTCTACCCATCAAACTGAACAACTTTTACTATGGGAGCAAACCAATCGGAGCACAAAAAAATCGGCTGTTGCATACATACTGTATATTCTTTATTTGTACACCAAACACAAATACAATGAAATATAATGTTGAATCGGGGGTCATGTTGAAGCCGGTACGGGGTCTTCAGACCATCAAACTGAACAACTTTTACTATGGAACCAGCTTTGAAATCGCGAACTAAAATCAGCTGTTTCATAAAATGTCGAGAAGCTATTGACATATTGGAACAGACCACAGAACATTATAAGAGGGGTTAGAAATGTAAAGCAGCGCTTTTGCTTCGGAGACGGCTCTCGCCACTTGTCTTCCCGCTCACGCTGCTACAACTACTCATGCCCTCTCGCTCGCACCACGCCGCTCGCCTAATGGAGTTATGCAAATCATTGCATAACCTGTGGCGACACGTTCCACGCCCACTTTGCACTTCTAACCCCTCTTATAATGTTTCAGTGGAACAGACGAATTCTTTCGCGATTTTGATATATTCAAATAACTCCATTATTCAACGAACTGTTTAAAAATGTTTATTCGTAACTAAAAAAAGCTATAAATAGCAAATATTGCCCTAGGCTACGCAACCTTAATAATATCTATAGACAAACTATGTCAATAATATTTCTATATATCTATGATATAACGAAAGACCTACTTACCTATTTCCCCGAATAACTTCCGAGGAAATGACCCTTGAGGTTAACTGGCATTGTATTTGACAGCAGTATGATGGCTCCATTGTGCAGGGGTCGATTTGACTTGCAAAATATGGGAGAGTACTGTTACTGTGAACATGAGCTGTACTGCTATAAACATTGCATTAATCTACCTCCGTAGTCTAATGGTTAAGAACATTGGGCTCTTGACACGGAGGTCGTGGGTTCGATTCCCAAGGGGGACACCTAGTGATATGTCACTTTGTGCGTTTTGCCCCAGTTGGTTAAGTCATTGCAGGCTGAAATCACCTGATTGTCTGAAAAGAAAGATGATTCCGTGCTTCGGATGGCACAGTAAGCCGTTGGTCCCGGCTACTATCTGGTCGTTACTGTACATAAAAACCACGTCCGAGGCCGTAAGGTGGTCTGAAAAAGACTCCAGGGCTCTGCCCACACGATAGGAAGAAGAATTTGATTCTTGTCCTATGTCAGATAGGTTTTAATGTGAAACCAAGATACAATTATAAAATGAAATACAAAGTGGAAACTTAAATGTGGTACAAACTTAAAGGAATGCTTCAGACCATCAAACTGAACAACTTTCACTAGTCGAACAACAAAAGAAAATAAAACGGTTTCATACAAAACTGCAGTACCTACTCGACTCCAATGTGCAGACTTTTTAAATTTTATTTCGATTTTTGCTCCATAGTGAAAGTTGTTCAGTTTGATGGTCTACACTCTAAACTACCCCTTATAATATTACTAGGGTGTTTTGTCACAACAGCACGGCTAGCATGCCACCCACGACAAAGCGTTTAAACGAGAAAACCGTCATGCGCGCTCTTTCTGGCCTACATAAAATAATAAAGATGGAGGCGCATCTCGATTCTTTTCGTTTTCTCGGGGGTGGCATGCTAGGCCTACTGCACGGTTAGCATGCCACCCACGACAAAGCGTTTAAACGCGAAAAACGTCATGCGCGCTCTTTCTGGCATAAGTAAAATAATAAAGATGGAGGCACATCTCGATTTTTTTCGGGGTTGGCATGCGAGGCTTACAGTAGGCCCCGAGAAAACGATAAAAATCGAGATGTGCCTACATCTTTATTATTTTTCGTATGCCAGAAGGAGCGCGCATGACGTGTTACTCCTTTAAACGCTTTGTCGCGGCTGGCATGCTAGCCGTGAAGGTAAAATTAACATAATGTATTGCCGAGGAATGAACTCATTCATAGTGCCTGCAACCAAACATAAAATGATCTGCAACTCGTTGACACAGCAACACACTTGACTTAAATAATCTTTAAGCCCTAAATCCATACTTAACGTAACCACAATCATACTAACGAATTTCAGAAACTATTGCATAACTCTATAATATGACCGACGATGACTTAGCAAGAAGAGAGCATTACTGGTGGATGCAGATGCAATTGGGGTTATGTAACATTTCGTGTTATTTCTTTTTAGTTTTTAATTTATTATACATTATTATTAGTCACCTCTGTAATAATATTATATCATCATCATCATCATCATCTTAGCCGATGGACGTCCACTGCTGGACATAGGTCTCCGCCAATGATCGCCATAACGACCGGTCCTGTGCTGCCTACATCCAACGGGTTCCCGCCGCCTTCACCAGGTCGTCCGTCCACCGTGTGGGTAGGTAACCCACTTAACCTAACCACGCTGCGCTTTCCGTTACGCGGTCGCCATTCAAGAACTTTTTGGCCCCATCGGCCATCGGTTCTGCGAACAATGTGCCCCGCCCACTGTCACTTTAGTTTAGCAATTCTTTGGGCTATGTCAGCTACTCTGGTTCTACGGATCTCTTCAGTTCTGATTTGATCTCGCAGGGAAACTCCGAGCATAGCCGTCTCCATTGCCCTTTGGGTGACTTTCAGCCTTTTTATAAGGCCTTGAGTGAGCGAATATTATGGATTGGCATCGAAATGGCGGCTAATTAATAGAGATGGCTGGATGATTTATTGTGTCGAACCCTAATAAATATAAGGTCTAACAAAATTAAGTGAAACTATTTTAAGGGGATGATCAGACCATCAAACTGAACAACTTTCTCAATGGGACCAATATCGAAATCGCGAAAAAATAATCAGCTATCTCATACAAAACTGCAAACATAACTCGACGCAAATGTATGGGACAGCTGATTATTTTTTCGCGATTTCGATATTGGTCCCATAGAGAAAGTTGATCAGTTTGATGGTCTGATCATCCCCTTAAAATAGTTTCATCTAATTTTGTTAGACCTTATATGTTATGTACTTAACTAGGAATACACTGGTGAGCTAATGTATCAATACACCCCTATCCTATTTTTAATTACTTACCAACAACCAAGCACCCAAATTGCATGTAGTGTCCCATTTTGGAATCTGCATTAAATAGGCAACTTTTGATAAAGTTGGCCACCCTGGTCTCCATACATTTTTTTAGACCACACATGCTTGAACTTGGGTGAAAATTCAGGAAAAAGCTTAATGTTGACTTTAAGATTCTTTTTTCAATAGAACAACCCTAGCTACACTAATTTTCTTATGCATGTCTGATAGCACCACTTTTAGAGAATGTCAATCAAAAATCCGACTGTAAAAATCTCTTTTTTTGTGGCCATGACGGTCCAAAGGGTGACACAGGACCTAGATTCCAAAAAAAATTAAAAGTCCAAATATCTCGAAAACCGTGGCACTTTTACAGGACATGAAAATCCATTTTCTGAACTGGTTTGAGGTGCTTTATCAGCAGGTTCAGGGTTATCCATTACTTACCGGACAACCTGTATATATAAGGTCTAACAAAATTAAGTGAAACTATTTTAAGGGGATGATCAGACCATCAAACTGAACAACTTTCTCTATGAGACCAATATTGAAATCGCGAAAAAAAAATCTACTGTCCCATACATTTAGGTCGAGTAGGTTTGTATGGAACAGCAGATTTTTTTTCGCGATTTCGATATTGGTCCCATAGAGAAAGTTGTTCAGTTTGATGGTCTGATCATCCCCTTAAAATAGTTTCAGCTAATTTTGTTAGACCTTATATACGGTCGAATTGAGAAACCTCCTCCTTTTTTTGAAGTCGGTTAAAAAAAGAAGTGATACTAAAACTATCATGGGTAGGTACTCGGATTGTTTTATCATTCATAATTCTTGGCATAGCGTCGATATCTTTGGTAACAGTGAATTGAAGTTCATGTTTTGAAAACAAAAACGTTTTACACAGCGCCATCTTTGTAGATAACGTCTAAATTATTTAAAAGTTTTTATAGCAATAAATGCAGCAACAGGCAGTCAAGCCAGTATATTATGTCCAACGACTTGCAACCAACTAAGTTGCATGAAGCCTTTCTTGGTAGTTAAGATATCTAGAGAACAGATGGCGCTGTATAACTTTCACCGTATGGGAACTTTTGCTTTTATTGTTATAATTATAACATACTAGAGTTAACCCGCGACTTCGTCCACACAAATTATATACCAGATTTTAAGTCAGATCATAAGCTATCAAACAAAAAAAGTTTCGTCAAAATCGGTTCAGTAGTTTTCGCGTGATCCTCGTTCAAACAACAAACAAACAGAGAGACAAAAATAAAAAAATTGGTGATATGATATCAGGAACACTTAAAAACCATATCGTAACGTTTTTTGGTTAATATCTTCAATGTACAGTTCACACTTCTTTTACAGTTTTATAATAGTTACGAGCGTTAACCCGCGACTTTGTCCGC
Organism: Agonopterix arenella; assembly: GCA_927399405.1. Classification (NCBI taxonomy): domain Eukaryota; kingdom Metazoa; phylum Arthropoda; class Insecta; order Lepidoptera; family Depressariidae; genus Agonopterix; species Agonopterix arenella. The sequence goes on from OV656710.1 coordinate 10,473,971, forward strand.
ACAAATTATATACCAGATTTTAAGCCAGATAATAAGCTATCAAACAAAAAAGTTTCATCAAAATCGGTTCAGTAGTTTTCGCGTGATGCTCGATCAAACAAACAAACTTCTTTTTAATTTACAGTTTTATAATAGTAAGTAGCGTTAACCCGCGACTTTGTCAGTAGTTTTTGCGTGATGCTCGTTCAAACAAACAAACAAACAAACAGACAGACAAAAAATCCAAACATTGGTGATATGGAATCAGGGATACCTAAAAACCATATCGTATCTTTTTTTTAATATCTTCAATGTCAGAACAAACTTCCTGTTACAGTTTTATAATAGTTTAGATTAGATAAGTGTCACGGCTCCCGTCAGCGACACGGGAGCGGTGATTCTTTATGGTTATAGGTGACCCGACCGACCGATTCCATTAGGTTAAAAACCTCTTTCATAATAACATCAAGGTCAATTACACTCAGTTGCAGAAACGTTCATTAAAGTTAATCCTCCAATTCCTCCATTAAATCTCTTGCTGTCACTTTTTGTCTTGTTGACGTAGTAAAAGCTAGCAAGAGATTTAATAGAGTATTAACTTTTTTTTCAGGATTTTTAATTTTATAAATGTCTGGAGCTTTCATGTAATGACCTCGCTTGTCAAACCCTGTTTTTAACCCCTTATAAGTTAAATTTCGTGATATGCGGGTTCGCATCGAAACAATAAAAAAAAACATGTTCCCTAGAAAATGTCAATAGCTGCTCGACTAAAATGTATGAAACAGCAGATCTTGTCGTGATTTCAAAGTTGGTCCCATGGTAAAGTTGTCCAGTATGATGCTATATGTAAATCCACAGTATAAATCTATGTGTGTGCCAAAAAAAGTTTATGTGTGATTGAACCACAAACATCCAAACTTCTAAACATCGGCACAAACTTTCACGAGTAGGATATAGATAGATATGAAATAAAACTTAAGAGTAACCTTGTATTTTTTATTATTAACAACATAATAATAACTATTCACTAGTTTTATTTAACTAACTTTAAACCTGAATTTAATCCGGTACATTTTTACAAAGCTGTCATTTTTGAGACTAGAGTTAACGGTAACATATAAAATCCCTTTATTTAACATTAATTTACACCACAGAACATTATAAGAGGGGTTAGAAGTGCAAAGAAGGCGTGGAACGTGTCGCCACAGTTTATGTAATGATTTGCATAACACCATAAGGCGCGCGGCGTGGTGCGAGCGAGAGGGCATGAGTAATTGTAGCAGCGTGAGCGGGAAGACAAGTGGCGATAATCGTCTCCGAAGCGTTACTCTGCATTTCGAACCCCTTTTATAATGTTCTGTAATTTACACCATTAAGATATGATACATACTCTTTGATGTGTTCTTTTGGTATTTAACTACAACTATACTTATTTATGGCCTTAAATTGTCACTACTTATTCTTGAATTGTCATCTTTCAATTGTGCATTTCTTGTTATTTCGTTTACGCCCAAATTTCTGTAATTTAGAGCACTTCAAAGTCCTTTTACTTCTTCTCTTAGGTTTTGTTAACCAAGCATCTTTTATCATATCAGCACCTTTCTCCCCTATCATTATAGTAGGAGCATTAATGTTTCCATTGGTTATAGTCGGCATAATACTTGCATCTATTACTCTTAGGCCCTCTATGCCATACACTCGCAACTGTGGATCTACAACTGCCATTGGATCGCTGGTCGGTCCCATTTTAGCTGTGCACGATAGATGGTAAATTGTCATCGTGTATTGACGAATCAAGCAGTCCCAATATTCGTCAGTGTACAAAGGAAGGTGCTTGCAATTTGGAAGAGGTTTATCGTGGAATCTGGCACCGAAGCGCTTCATGGCTTTAGTCTCCGCCACTGCAATAGCCGCCTTCACGCCTTCTCTAAGAACGCCAACGTCATCAGGATGTGTCAAGTAATTGTGTATCATTATAGGATATTCTAAAGGATTCTTAGACCTAAGCTTGATAAAGCCACGACTCTTTGGACGCAGCATCATAGGGAATATACCGAAAACATCCGTATTGGATATCTCACCGAACACTTCGTTGTAGAATTCGTCAGTGAGGCCGTGTGCCGTTTTGACTTGTGTACCACCGTCGGAAGGGGTCGATGCTGACGTCAGCATGAATTCGATGTCAGGCCAGTCGTCCGAGGCGTTCGCGTATTTCGTGTTAATAAAAGCAACTACCTCCAAACCTACACTGGACGTCAATGGTCCATCTTCAGTTACTGCATAACGTATTGCTGAGTTAACATTTACTAGTCGGTTCATTACTAAACTTACAGGGTAATCTACACGAAAAACTAGACCTCCAATAGCAATGTGGTCTTGCAAATTTCTCCCAACGCCCGGTGAATCGTGTATAACATCAATGCCGACTTCTTCCAAATGTTTCGCTGGTCCTACTCCAGAAAGCATAAGCAGTTGAGGAGATCCGATCGCACCAGCCGATAGAATCACTTCACGTTTCGCGTAAATGACATGTTTTTCACCATATCTGAGAAACTCAATGCCGTAAGCTCTCTTCTTGTCTTTGTCTATCAATACTTTTGTCACGTGTGAGAAGAGAGCGATGTGAAGGTTTTGGCGTAGTCTGATTGGTCGGAGGAAGGCTTTGGCTGTAGAACATCTGGTAGCTCTTCTCATTGTGAACTGGTACCAGGCGTAGCCGGTCTGTTGAGCGCCGTTCACGTCGATGAAGTCATAGCCCATCTCTTCACCGGCTTGGATGAAAGCAGCGCCGAGTGGTGTGCTGTACGGTGCATCTTGTACCGTCAGGTAACCACCTGAAAATTGGAAAACAATAAAAGTTTTTTTTTTCTTTATTTAAAGAGCTTTTTCTTTACAGAAGATGCCGCTCCATACGTCTACAATTTTATATCCTTAATCAACACACCGTGATACACTACTAAGTTAAATTAGGTGTATTTGAATGAATATCATTTTGGTTTTCCAATTACGGAACAACGATTTGAAATAGATCCTGGGTGTTGATATAATCTCTTTCAGTGATCAGTAACGTTGATACAACTACTAGTAACTATATTTTTCATCGTGCAGTTTATTTAGCATATTTTCAAAGGTTACAGGATTGAATCTTCTTTTGTGTCAGCAAGAGCTATATCGCACGACAATCACTTATGTTTAGGCTGACTGCCAAGGTTGCGTTAGACGAACTCAGGTTTCTTCACCCAAGGACTCTCTTTCCGCAAGGAAAGTTATGTGCAAACATGACATGGTCGAAGGACAGGTATTAAAACAAGACTTCATAAAATCTTCTAAATACCTTCTTCTTGTAGTGCCATCTCCTATCGGAGGTCGGCTATCATTGCAAATACCTTGCTGTTATGATTATGAAAGATAGTTACCGGTGCCATGATATTTAGAATCTTTTGCCAGATACGGATTCCGTTGATCTTGAGATTTCTTGAAGTACGGCAGCACGTCTTCGTAGCCCCAACCAGGGTTGCCGAAAGACTCCCATTGGTCGAAGTCTCTCCGGTTCCCTCTGATGTAGAGCATGGTGTTGAGGACTGAGGATCCACCGAGGACTTTGCCCTTCGTCCAGCTGCAACGCTTGTCTATCATGGCTTGGCAAGCCGAGTCTTGCGGCTGGGTTCTGGAATGTGAAGGAAATGTTTTGAGATTCTTTCTTTGTGTTATTATACAAAGTTAGACAAAGTTATACGGTGACAACATATTACAGCGTGTCTAATGATAATGATGCACCACTAACTACTACCTATATCGATATAAATTCGAAATTGTTTATTTCTATGTCTTTTTGTTAAATTTGAAGCTGTTTTCTAGCGTGAAACCTTAATTATAATTATGCTAAATGTCATCGCATGCTTTAAAAGTCAAAACCAGCAAAAGATGGAGAAATAGCCTAGATATCTTCTTGGAGAGTTGTTTAGAAGTTGCACATAATAGAGATGATTGGAGAGTGGAAAGGAAGGGGTTCGCTCACTAGTGTGAAATTGAACATAGTCGGAAGTGGAAGCAAAGCTTCTGACGACTCCAACAAACTAATCTGAACAACTTTCATTACGAGAGCAACATAGCTGTTCCATGTATTCACTGATAGGTCCACTAAGAATAAAAGTTACACATACCGATATTTCCAATCCAATTTACTCTTATGAAGATACAACGACAGCAGCGGCACATCACTGATATCAGTCTCATGACCGCCTGCCTCCAGCAGCAGAACTCTCCATCCTTCTATCTCTGACAGTCTATTAGCCAAAACAGACCCTGCTGACCCTCCGCCAACAATCACAAAGTCGTATTCCTCTCTCAGGTACTTCTGATTGAAAGGTCTGCTCTCGGGATCGAGGAGTTCGTAGTTGAAGTAGGCCATGGCTGCCAACATAACGGGGATGAAGGTCAGCTTGCTGATGCCGGCGATGGTCAGCGCTGACTTCGTCGCAGCTGTGACGGCGGTTACGATACCCATGATGGTTTAGTGCATCCTTTGATTCTGGAATGTATAAAACAATAAATTAATGTTTTGGGCATAGTCATTGTCACTTAGATTGTCTAGTGCAAGAATGGAGTGCAAGGAAAGAGCCTCCCCGAGTGACTGGGTGCGCCAGACGAACTCAGGTTTCGATACAGGTGATTTTTTCATGCCTTATGGCTCACGCTGAGACGAAAGAAGAAAGAGTGCAAGAATTTAGTGAAGACTTTTATTAAAATGACTACATCATCCAGACAACAAAATGTTCGTATAATAAAGTATTTTCACCTTCGCTGGATTTGAAATGGATGTAGAGATTGTGGGTTGAATTAGGGATATTTTGGGTTTGGTTGTTAATAGATATTTTGGTAATAAACGGATGCTCCGTTAAAGTGGTATGTGTTTTGAATTAACCCCAATGGATCAATGATGACTAGATGTTTTTTTCGTGCACAGCAACACTGCAAAAAAAAGATCGTGATCTTAGTTGCCTCTTACGACAACCAGCCCCTCTAGTATGATTTGTCAACCAGCGCGCGATGAGCCTTTGCTGCATAGAAAATGACCTCTTCCCGCCCTTTATAGAGATCGAGCGCCGCGCTACTCGCGCTCATGTAGTATGGAAAAAAGCTGTGTCGCGCGCAATTGGAGAAGTCATACTAGACGGGCTGGTAAAGAAATGGAGCGATCTGTTCTAACCATTGCATTCGAGTTAGAAGGCTATCAAGAAATAAACACGGTATTAAAAATTTCGAAAGCTGTATTAGATAGTAACCAATATTCTGATATTAAGACCATACATAGCAACACTAGACTTGACTAGAATTTAGAATGATTTCAAGGATTTTTAATCGGTAGGTAGGTATTGCGTTCTACGTAAATTATATATTGCTCTCATGTACAGTAGTGCCTACTTTTTGATTTGCAAAGTTGAGTAGTAAATAACATTATTAATGTTAGTGAATAGTGACACACATTTCGAACATTCGGATTAGGGTTTCTGTTCGAGATTTCTCGAGAAATCTGGCCGTCCTATGAATAAATTATATTTCTTGAATCAAATAAAACATACCATACACCAGCGATCCAGGAAAATTGCTGGTTGTTTTTAAATATTTCAATTCAGTTTGGAAAATAGCTCAAAATAGGTACCAAAAGAGACATTATTGGGATTATGGATTAATATCTTTTTAATGATTCAATTTTTTTTTTTTGGTTTGAACAGGCAAGATGTCTTGGGAAAAAAAATCAATAGCCATAAAAACAAAAAGGAAGAAATCTTTTTTCTTTTTAATTGAAGTATTTGGCTTAACGTCATTTTTTTTTTCTGACAGGTAGCTGCCAGTTCTGTATTTTTAGACTGAGAATGAAATATCTTTGGTTGTATAAAATATAATGTAGACGAGAAATAAACACTTTTTGGATTCCTAATGTTGTGAAATCGAATATTTTATTCAAAGAAATGTGATTGAAATAAATTTGGCGCTTGAAAAATCGGCCCTAAAAGACTGTTCTGTTACTTTAAATTATAGTTAATAAATAATACCTGGGCAATCGAACTTCGCTCGGCGTCTTTCGAGTAAATCTAAATAGGTTTCATCCCTGAGAAAATCTCTCATCAAAAATAACCCAACGGCATACATTGGTACTTGATTTGTCTCACACAAATCAATTATACATGTTGTTGGGTGGCACTAATACGTTATATTTTATTGTGTCAATTCGGACCAAAATTTCCAATAATCATACAATACAAATTAATCTTAGCAATAAAAATATATATTTTATCGAAAATCCAACAAAATACAGATTCATTTTTAGATCGTGTTTGAAAAATGACATTGAGATTAATTAGTTATAATTGAAAATAGGACAAAACTTCGCAAGTATGCAGCGCGCTCGGGCCCTCGGAAATCCTGCAAAATTCAGACAGAGATAATTTTTTAGATTGTGTTTTAAGCTCAAATATCATTGACATTAATAAGTTAATATTAAAAAAAAAATTGGCGAAACTTCATTTTTATGCAGCGCGCTCGGGCCCTCGCAGCAGTAATACTCTTCATAAGAAAACTAGAGGCTGTTTTGCGGCCACTCTTTGTAAGCACATGTCTATCCATGCCCACTTTTCTCAGAACCTTTTTAAACTTGTTTACTAGGAAGCAAGACGCGTTATAAATAAACCCTAAGACCTCAGGTCATACGCATTCACTCGCTATAAAAGTTGTTCGTTATGTTCGTTCGGATGTGGAAAGGAAGGGATTCCAAATTCGGTTATGGATATTTTAATTTCGGTTAGGGTTACAAACTTATGAAAAGGTACTGATTTTAGTTTATATCGGATATCCTGCAGTAGTTTCCTGAGCCTTACATGTAAGTACTAGGCACTAGGCAATTTTTATCCAGTAATTTCCTTTAAGGTGGTTGCAGAGGGGTCAATTTTATACAAAACTTTGACGCACAATACGCGTAGACGGTATTAATATAAGTAGCTTTGTATGTATGGAAAAATAGTTTAGAAAATCTAGATGCCGCGTCACAAATAACATTTGCAATTTATAAAATAATTACGAAGATATAAAGCTTTGAAATTTTTCATACAAAATTTTAAATGCTTTATATCTTCGTAATTATATTATAAATTGTAAATGTTATTTATGACGCGGCAACTAGATTTTCTAAACTATTTTTCCATATATAAAATATTACTTTTATTAATTCCGTCTACGCGTATTGTGCGTCAAAGTTTTGTATTAAATTGACTGAAACCACCTTAAGAATGAAGGTTACTTGTCCTCTCACCCTTTTTTAATTATAAGACAGCGTGTGCCTTACAGCGCATACCTGATAATGAAGATACAGAGCGTAATTTTATACTTAGGTATCTGATAATTTATGGGATAATTTTTTTGGGCTCGGTTTTATTGTGGAATAGCGGTTCTATTCCACAATAATACCGAGCCCAAGCCTCAAAGTAGATGAGTTTTTTGAAGTTCATCCACGTCTCTCTCAAGACCCGAACCCCGAACCGTGGTCCAAATGAAGATTTCAATTTCAATTCGAAAAAAGTTTTAATCATTTTGATCGTTTTATTCTGGGTGAACAGAAAGCCTGTTTTGTCTCAAATCAGTAAACTGTTCAAGGTTCGCTTTTTGTAGGTACTAGCGTTAACCCGCGACTTTGTCCGCACAAATTATATACCAGATTTTAAGTCAGATCATTAGCTATCAAACAAAAAAGTTTAATCAAAATCGGTTCAGTAGTTTTTGCGTGATGCTCGTTCAAACAAAAAATAAAAAAATTGGTGATATGGAATCAGGGATACCTAAAAACCGTATCGTAACTTTTTTTGTTAATATCTTCAATGTACAGACACACTTCTATTACAGTTTTATAATAGTAATATAGATACATATTTAAAGCTTTCTGTTTTTCGGATATCAGCTAGTTTCGGTAACGGATTTGGAGCTTTGAACATCACTTGTATGCGTACGTATATGTGTACGTATGGATATGGAGACGCAACTGGAGGTGTTTATGTAAATGTTATGTAATTGTTCCTCGCGGGCTCATGACATCGTTTCGCTTCTAGTGCTTTGTTGTATATGATATCTACCTATATCTATAGTATAGTATATGTTTCTTCAATGAAATAGGCATCGTTACGCAATGTACCGGTACGGTGGAGGATGGCCAACACTTACTAGTCGAATGTGCCCGGAATCAAAACATTAAATCTTTTAGATCTATGTAGGCTTTTCAGAGAGCGTCTCAATGGCGCGTTGCGGACGTGCGTTGAGCCGCCTTCAAAAAAACTAAAAAGTTAAAAAATAATATTGCAGCCTATGACTTTTTCGTTCGCATCATAAGAACATTAATTTGTTTTATCGAAGTCGGTGTCAAGCCAAGCCAAAAAACGAATGCAAGCGCTGTCGCGAATCGTACCGGCTTGACGGCGACTTCGATAAATCAAATTAATGTTCTGATGCGAATGAAAAAGTCATCGGCTGCAATATTATTTTTTAACTTTTTAGTTTTTTTAAGGCGGTTTTATGTATGTCAACTTCACTAGGCACATACGCCCTCAACGCACGTACTAATACGCTAATTAGATAAGCACATTTGCGTGCAAACATAATGATCTTTGCTATATCTGGAATCCGGTGTACACAAATTAAGGTACATTATAAACAATTATAAAAATGTTGGTAGGTAGTCTATCATGCAATTCGCTTCGTTCTATGTCCTACCCTTTTATAAAGTTCAAGAAACTACAACGAGGCGACCTATATGCGGTTTTTTTGAGGGGATGAGCAGACTATCAAAAATGAACAACTTTCTCTACAGGGACCAATGAATGACGTATAATTATTGACCCAAGTGTCTGGGTCTTGACAATGTTACACTATTTAATTTAATAATATTGAAAAAAAAAACATATACAAAGTATAATTATAAATACAATATTATTGTATCTAAACTATTATAAAACTGTACTAGGAAGTTTGTCTGTACATTGAAGATATTACAAAAAAAAAGTTACGATACGGTTTTTAGGTATCCCTGATTCCATATCACCAATTTTTTTCTTTTTTTTGTGTGTTTGTTTGAACGAGCATCACGCAAAAACTACTGAACCGATTTTGATGAAACTTTTTTGTTTGATAGCTTATTATCTGACTTAAAATCTGGTATATAATTGGTGCGGACAAAGTCGCGGGTTAACGCTAGTTTATTATAATCTCTTTAGATAAGCTCGCCCTTTGTACGCACGGCGACACATCAAGCAATACAAAACCAATATAAGCTGGCCGCGCGACCTTATGCGTTACGCGACCTGCGCGCGGCCAGCTTATTTTGGTTTTGTATAGCTTGATGTGTCGCCGTGTGTATGTCTACTTTGATTGTTGTTTCTGTAATGCAATGTGTACAATAAAGTGTTAAATAATAAATAAAATAAATAAATAAACTTTGTATATGTTTTTTTAAAATATGCGTATTGCAGAGTTTCTGGCCACATATTCTCTGCAACGGAACACCTTCCGACTCGGTGGTAGAGTCAAAAATGACGTCAGAAAGCCATGTGATATTATTTTGAATAAAAAAATTTATTTTTCACGTAACCGCAAAGGTACTGCAACGAGACGACCTAGTCTTATATTATCTAGATTTAATTAAAACATTAATTTATTCATTTAGTAATCAGAGTGCGACGCGAGATTGACCTCTGAAATCTTTGAATTTGCTATCTAGATTTAAATGTAAATATATTTTTTTAATGTTGCATCAGAAACGAATGCATTTTTGACTAAGCTGCATTAAGATGCAATAATTAAATTCTTGCAACAGATAATCATAAATTATAAATATGATAATTATAAGATGTTTAAAAAATACGTATTTTTGCCTATTTTGTTGCTCATAAATAATTTATATTGTTAAATCTAAGTCAAATGAGTGCATTGGTATTAATATTATTAATTTAAAAGCCTGGGACACAAAAGTTTGATTTCCATGTTGCGTAGCGATTTTTTTTAAATATGTTTTAAGAGAGTATTTTTGTCACTAAATGGTGCCGGTTACAGTTTAAAAGTCAAATTAATAATTACTCCCTACCCCGCCAAACAAATCTCCGTAAAATGTCTGGGCTATAACACGTCCATAGCTATATGGTCTAAGGTAGGTTCAAGTCCAGATTGGGTCGAACCATAGAGATCTAGAGAGATGCCAACCAACGCGCTGGGTACGAAACGTAGTGTCGCACCAGTACCACGCGATAGAAAGTATTTTGTTAACTTGAATGTGCTTATCATCCATTGCGGTATCAGAACTCAACGTTCCAATAATCTTTAGTACTTCGCAGGCATTGTAAACTATTTACACAATAATATCTCGACTGGCTTTCAGCCTCATAATATATTGAATCCTTACTGTCGCGAGCAATGTGTTTCGTTTTTGCGCATATTGCTGCGACACTGGCTCCGCCCCCTTTTCACATCTCCCTTTAGTTTTTGTGATCTGTGGGTCGAACCTAAATGAATGCCTCCGCCCTATTTCCTGAATTCTAATAATTAATCTACTATGTTACGATAATAATAAGTCGTCTATACTAATAATGTGGGAAGTGGGTTGTTCATACGATCACATCTGTTTCGATTGTTATTACTTCACCGTCTTCACTGATAGACTTGATATTGCGTCTAGGCACCTTGCATTATGTCATTGCCTTTTCAATCTTGGCTTTGTAGATGCATTTATTTATTACGAGCGTTAACCCGCGACTTTGTCCGCACAAATTATATACCAGATTTTAAGTCAGATAATAAGCTATCAATCAAAAAAAGTTTTATCAAAATCTGTTCAGTAGTTTTTGCGTGATGCTCGTTCAAACAAACAGACAGACAAAAATCCAAAAATTGGTGATATGGAATCAGAGATACCTAAAAACCATGTCGTAACTTTTTTTTGTTAATATCTTCAATGTACAGACAAACTTCCTGTTACAGTTTTATAATAGTTTAGACTAGCGGCGCGGCGCCCGTACGCGCAGACCACAGACTTTAAATATTCATAACTTTTGATTGTATCAACCGATTGCGATGAAATAAAGCCAACATATTCCAAACTAAGCCCAATATTTTTTGAAAACCCCATCCAAATCAATTTAGCAGTTTTTGAGTGATTTGCGCACAAACAAATATCATAAAAATGTATTTCCATTACATAATTATCATGAATCCCCCAATTAATATTTTTGCAAATATCTTCAATATGTATTCCATAGAAACATTGTGCTTACGAATATTTATGTACCTAATTGTTTTTACGGAATATGTGGAAATAAACATGTTAAAAACCACGTTGAGGTTTGCTCGCATAGAAAAAGTTATTCAGTTTGATGGGTAGAATATGTGGTTTAAACGTTAATGATACTTTTCCTTTACACCCTGTATACTAGCGACCCGCCCCAGTTTCGCCCGGGTGGGATCTATATAATATAACTAAGTAAATAGTTTATTATACCCACACAAACACACACACACAAACCTCCACATACTTAAACCTTCTGGAAGAAATTCTCTAAATCATCAGTGAAACCGTATCAAAATCCGTTGCGTCGTTTAGATTTAGAAGAAGTTAACCGAGAAGTGATGAGGACAGACGTGGAAGCGATTTTGTTTTAATCTAATCTAAACTATTATAAAACTGTAGCAGAAAGTTTGCCTGTACATTGAAGATATTAACAAAAAAAAGTTACGATATGGTTTTTAGGTGTCCCTGATTCCATTTCACCAATTTTTTGATTTTTTGTCTGTCTGTTTGTTTGTTTGTGTGTTTGTTTGGGTGTTTGTTTGTTTGAACGAGTATCACGCAAAAACTACTGAACCGATTTTGATGAAACTTTTTTTGTTTGATAGCTAATGATCTGACTTAAAATCTGGTATATAATTTGTGCGGACAAAGTCGCGGGTTAACGCTCGTGCTATTTAAAGTTGATGTTAAATGATGTTAATTTACTTATAAACTATTTTATTTGATTTGATTTTATTATTGTTTATATTGATTGATTATGTATGATTATTGATTAATAATGTTTTTATTGCGTTAATTACAGTTGTCAACTTTAAAATCCGTTAATAAATTAGGTAACTTATTTTTATGATTGTACTAGATTTAATTTAGTTATATGCAAAGAATTTATTATTATTGATTTTTTGAGCAATGAACATTTCGATATTTTTAAGTTTCTTTTTTCTATACGTGCATGCGTTCAATAACATTTAAATACATTTTGGTTACCTTTTATTTATGTTGCCGTGCCCAGAGGGTATCATATGTAGATCAAAATTTGCTACATTTAAGACCTAACTGTACCATGTGATTGCCATAAATATATGAATCTATACTATTATAAAACTGTAACGGGAAGTTTGTCTGTACATTGAAGATATTAACAAAAAAAAAGTTACGATATGGTTTTTAGGTGTCCCTGATTCCATTTCACCAATTTTTGGATTTTTTGTCTGTCTGTTTGTTTGTGTGTTTGTTTGTTTGAACGAGTATCACGCAAAAACTACTGAACCGATTTTGATGAAACTTTTTTTGTTTGATAGCTTATGATCTGACTTAAAATCTGGTATATAATTTGTGCGGACAAAGTCGCGGGTTAACGCTCGTATGAACATAAAGATTATTCTCCACGTGATTATTATTCAAAATTCTTATTTTCCAAAAACTTAGACAGTATACAATTCGTAACCTACTTTGCGCTTACTTTACACAAATTTCTAAAAACTCATTGGTACGAGTAGACTTGGGCGGGTATGGAAAGCAAGGCTAGGCTACTAAACCACAAACAAATAAACAAAACACCTTTCTTCCAGTGGAAGTGGAACGCAGGCAACAGTTGTATTGTAGAATTATCAAACCGATACAAAAACAAGTACGTTTTTAGGTATAATAATCACAAAACATTTTATATAACATTATTCTGTTATGTCATTCATTATCATTACACGTGCCACTTCTTTTGCTCTTTTTTTTTTTGTTTCCTGTTAACGAAAGTTTCAAAAATCTTGCACAATCTATGTGGGTCAATATTGAATAATACTCTTTCACACAGACTGTGAATTTTTAATTTAAATTATCTTCATTAATAAAGTAAATTTATAATTTACTTTACTGGATGGATTGGATTATACATGGGGCTCTAGTATGATTTCTCTACTCGCGCGCGTCGCGCCTTCGCTGCATAGAAAATGACCCTCCCGAGCTTTTCAGTCGCGGCAAATAGAAAAAGGCCGAGTCGCGCGTAAGTAGAGAAATCATGCTAGATGGTCTGGTGTATAAAATAGAACGCTTCATACCATCAAACTGAACCACTTTCACTATATAAGGTCTAACAAAACTAGCTAAAACTATTTTAAGGGAATGCTCAGACCATCAAACTGAACAACTTTCTCGATGGGACCAATATAGAAATCGCGAAAAAAAATCTGCTGTCCCATACATTTAGGTCGAGTATGTTTGTACGGAACAGCTGATTTTTTTTCGCGATTTCGATATTGGTCCCATAGAAAAAGTTGTTCAGTTTGATGGTCTGATCATCCCCTTAAAATAGTTTCAGCTAATTTTGTTAGTCCTTATAGAGTAAACACAAAAATCGAAAAAAAAAACAATTTTTGTTTCATAAAAAAAGTCAATGGCTACTGGACTCAAGTGGATGTAACAGCAGATTTTTGTAATTTTCTTAATAATTACAGTTCCACTAATTATAATTGAAGACGAAATACACAATTCTAATGCCTAACTCCAACTTTACAATTAATGTGTAACTACATGCATTAACGTAACGTAATGTGCAATTAAAATAAAAAGCTATGTTAACGCACTAAGCCCTAATTGTTTCTCAGAAGTCCATACTAATTTATTCCTTAAATTGTACTTCTGGTAATTACATTTTCCAAAATAATCTGTACTACCACTATCCCATATTTAGACATTCATTTTTAGGGATCCCAATTCAAAAAGGAACCCTTATAGTTTCGCCATGTCCGTCCGTCTGTCCGCAGCTTAGCTCAGAGACGCTTCATACTAGAAAGCTGTAATTTGGCATATGTATACATATTCATCACACCGACAAAGTGGTGAAATACATTCTTGAAAAATATTTTTTTTAGGGTACCTCCCCGACACTTGAAGTGGGGATGACATTTTTTCTCATCTTTCCCATGTTGTGGGGTATCGTTATATAAGTCTTTTAAAAATATTGTGGGTTTGGTAAAACCATTTTTCGATTAAGGGATCCGGTAGCGAAATATTAAACATAAAAATGAAATTTTTTGTTCGAGTCAAGTTTCCCCAAAGCTAGCTAAACGGTTGATTCTGGCCATGTCAAAAAATTCACGGCAGTAGTATATATAACGAACTTTAAAGGAAAACTATCACCGCTAAGTAGGCTTTACAAGTTTACGAGTAATAGTAGACCAACTTAAAAAAAAGACTTTTTAGAGTTTATTAGCCGTTAAAGTGTGTATAAAACAAAAAGCCTTCTAAGTCTATATATTGTGATGGGCAACCACGGAACCCTACCCTGCGCGTGGCCCGACACGCACTTGGCCGGTTTTCTATGATGAACTTTTGTTTAGAGTCAAGGTGTAGTGACTAATGTTATGACCGAGCAAAATAATAATGGACACTGTATAATGATTGTATTACATTGCTAGGTATTAAGATCTGCATACAAGTCAGTGGATCCATATAATTTAAGTCTCCAGCAATTTATGAATATGTCAGGGTTTTTGAGGGGTGATTTCAAGTGTTATAAACATGTTATTAGTTACGAAGCATTAAAGTTAGTTGCAACATGTTTTATTGCTTTTAAAACACTGCAATGCATGTTAAATTCGTTTTTTTTTTATTTCTGAAGTTGCTTCCATAGAAAAAGTTTCAAGTAATCGTTACAATTTTAAAGTGTGACATTTATGTTGATGGAACAACCATAATCGTTTTTGACCAACTTCAAAAGGGAGGTTCTTGATACGTAATAATAAAAATAAATAAATAAAAGAAAATAAAATACTTTTTTCAGACAAACGCTCAGATGCAGAAACGCTCTTTAAAGTTAATCCTCAATTAAATCTCTTGCTGTCACTTATTGTCTTGTTGACGTAGTTAAATCTAGCAAGAGATTTAATGGAGGATTAACTCTAATCAGCGTTTCTGCAACTGTTAGGTACATTAATGACTTTAAAAAAGGCTTGGTATGTTCCTAAATAGACATCATTCGAACATAATTTTATGTTTTGTTTTCACATAATTTAATTCAATTCAATGAATACGTTATGTTTGCGATTTACTCAAAACTTTCTGCATTGATTTTTAAGATTCTTTTACATTATTGTGACCTCCATATTTCTAGGAAAGTTTTAGTGTATACTATACTGGTATATTTTAACTAGGAAAGTGGCTGAAATCTTAGAAATCAATTCTCTTCTATGCACAGATGTAATTCAGATATTCCATGGTTAACAAACCGGTGCGGATTGGAATGGTCAAGTTGACCAATGTTCATAATTCATAATTATTCATAAAAATTTCACCAGACTTTAACTGTCTAAATTTTAGTTACCAAATAGCGGATTTAATAAACAATTTTTAACATTACGAAGGTTGTATTATTCAACATTTTGCATTATAATAGGTTTTTTCTATGAAATACTATACATACTTACTTAGATATTAGAAATAAGTGCAAAATGGTTTGTCTATTTATATTATTATTACTATTGTGTCTCTGTAAAAGGGTTACTCACGGGCCGTAGCCCGGACCTTTGGAAGGCTTGCGTGGGGACACAGGACCAACACAAAAAGGCCCCTTTGAGACACTTTTATCTAAATGCGATCGGATGCACCAAGCGTGGTCTATATCTGAATGCATTATGGAAATGCACAAGAAGACATACCGCATTCGGTGCAGAGATTATTTTAGAAAGGACAGAAAACTAATATTATTATAATATTATAAAGAGGAAAGATTTAATTTTTTGTTTGTTTGTTTGTATTGAATAGGCTCCGAAACTACTTGACCGATCTGAATAATTCTTTCACCATTAGAATGCTACATTATCTGTGATGAACATAGGCTAAAAAGAAACGGCCAAGTGTGTACCGGGATTTTAAAGCGTTACGAAGTTCGAAAATAAAGTTGGGTATGGTCAAGTATTAATACCACAGATCACAAAAACTGAAGGGAGATGTGAAAAGGGGCGGGGCCAGTGTCGCACCAATATGCGCAAAAACGGAACACATTGCTCACTACAGTAAGGATTAAATATATTATGAGGCTGAAAGGCAGTCGAGATATTATGTGTAAATAGTTTACAATGCTTGCGTAGTACTAAAGATTATTCGAACGTTGAGTTCTGATACCGCAATGGATAATGAGCACATTCAAGCTAACAAAATACTTTCTATCGCGTGTGATCGCGTGGTACTGGTGGTGATGCGACACTAGGTTTCGTACTCAGCGCGTTGGTTGGCATCTCTCTAGATCTCTATGGTTAATACATATTCCTACTTCTATTGGAGGTACATTTAGGGTCCTTCTTAATATGCTGACGGTTTTATGGGCATTTTCAGACAACTTTCTCTGATAGGACCAAAGTCAAAATCGCAAAAAGAAGATCAGCTGTTCCTTACACAGCTCCAGTCTTACTTGACCTAAATGTATGGGAGAGCCCATTTTTTTCTCGATTTCGGTAGTGCGGTCTAATAGAAAAAGTTGTTCAATTTGATCATCCCCTTTTGAGCACTGAATTTAAATGCTTGTCCGATTGCGATGAAACAAAGCCTAAATAAAAAAGTGATGAATGCACAAACAAACAGACAAACAATGGTCTTAATGCATTCCATTACGTATTCTAAACATTATCCCCTTAAAAAAGTGTCAGCATATTAAGAAGGTAGATATAGATTCACAGGGTGTACTGGACTGCAAGGTCCTGCAGGTCGGTTTTACAGGATTACCGTGGTGGGCTAAAAGTACAATACAACAAAAGGAGTCAATTTATTTTAGGCCCACAAACGGCAACGTTTATTGATGGTACATTCTAAAAACATAATTTTAATTAGAATTATGAAATCAATATAAAAAATTCACCGTTTTGACTTTTTTGCTAAGTTTCTTTTTCCCTGTGTAAAGCAATACATGTATAGGGACGTCTTAGATGTTCATGCAAAAATAAAAATAAAAAACCAACATATTTTACCAATACCAGAATGTGCGCCAACTGCGATTATGCGACACTCTGTTTAGATGATGTATAGCTAAAATTACAACTACAATCTAGAGATTATGAGAAACAAATTGACATGAGTTCCATAACTATAGGTACGCCAACTATACGATCATATTTTTTAGGGGCCTTTTCCCATACCTGGATAAATTATCTTCTTTATACACAATGAGTAGACTATAAAGATGTTGCAGGTGTGTGAATTTTTAACGAAATAGAAACCTAGGTCAAACATAAAGTATTTAGATCAGTTTATTGTTATACGAGGTTATGTAATTAGTATTATCTTAAATAGGCACAATTACATAGATCATTGAAGATGTACACAGCTTTAATATTACCAAACACAAACATGTATGTATGGTTTGCGAAAGTTTGCAAATATGAAGTCTGCCGGTATAGCCTGGGAAACCTGTCGATGTGAACAAATAGTGTATTTGGTAATCTATGCCGTGAGGTCTTTATCTTTTTAGCCTTTTTGGAGTTGTGTTAAGAGCGGAAATCCTATTGACGAAAGCATATTAGGTGTACTAATTAGATCTTGCGCGAAAGATAATATCTGGTACTAAGAGAATTAGCTCCCAGTACTATCTAGGCAGTCCTTACCTACTAGAAAAAAATCGCCTGCATATAATCTGGTAAGTACTAAAAGTGTCTCGGTTATTCTAAATATGTTGACAGGTTTTAAAGAGGTTGATTCTTAGAGTATGTTATATAGCTTATACATACTCTAAGTGTTAAGTGACAACATTTCATTCATTTCAGAAAGGTACCAAAATTAGAAAACCACTTGGAGATTATGTGATTCAAAGCTTATATCAGAATTATCAGATTTTTCTATCCATTATTTCTCGAGTTATTTGATAAATACTGAAAAATTCAAAAGAGGTTGAATGAGATTTTATTCCTTTGCCTACTTGGCTTTTCTATTGTGTTTGACAGTTTTTATTTTAAATTTTTTGCGGCCAAGGTATTATAGCTATTCATCCAACGTTTTTCAGAAAATTCAAAAGTAAATAAATATAGAAATATCGGTCAAAAATTAAATCGGAAAAATACGTATCTCTTATTTTTTAACCTATTTTTATATTTTTTCAATAAAAACAGGTGGTTAAAAAAATTATTTGTTGTCAATTAGGATATCGAACTAAACAACTTTCGCATAATGGAAGTAATACAAGCCACACACCCACACAGCTATTCACGAGAGCTATTCCACACATTAGAGTCGAGTAGGTTTGCAATTTTGTATGGAACATCAGAATTTTTATTCATGTTCTTACAATCCCCTTATTATTATTATTTGGTTATAAGGGCTTGGTTAATGACCAAATAGCTACTGCGACCTAGATAGATCTATTGTAGCTGTCACCCTAGACCTATAGGTCATTTCCTAGGCCCACGGACTTCATGAACCGTGTTATGCTTTTGGAGGGGAGGTCCCTGATGTCAGTAGGTGTTATTATGTATCCACCTAGATGGCGACTCCTGCTGTGAATGAGCACTTCGCATTCGCAGAGGAGGTGTATGGGCGTTTCCTCTGCTTCACAGCAAAATCTGCAAGTGGGTGAGTCTACAAGCCCCATTCTGTGTAGGTGTTTGTTTAACTTGCAGTGTCCTGTTAAGGCTCGTACTAAGAGCCGTAAGTCGTTGCGGTTTGAATTGATGGCATCCGAGGTATGTCTGTTTGAAAAGTCGGTCACAAGTTCTTTCGCATGCCTCAGTCCTGGTGTATCCAACCAGAGCTTACGGCTTTGGTCCACGGCCCATTCCTTTAGCACACGTCTAGAGGTGTTGCGGGAGATGCCGCAATAAGGCTCGGGGCCTATGGCGTCCTCTTCCGCCCTTCTTCGTGCCAGCTCGTCAGCAGCCTCATTTCCATCAATACCGCAGTGTCCGGGCACCCAGCCTAGGGTGACAGAGTTTGTCCGTCCTAGCTGGTTGAGTGCTCGGGCACATTCTAATGTTAGTTTCGACTTACAATCCCCTTAAAAAACCTTAAGTACATTAAGAAGGGCCCTAAATTGTATTCAGAACATTATAATTGTGTGGTATACCAAGATTCTTTCTCTTGGGTTAATAAGACCTATATGAATCTAAAGAAAGCATAATGAAGTTTGTCTTACACTGCCCTAAGTGGTCTCCGCCAACCAGAAGAGGCACAGGTAAGAAGATTAGGGTTTATGATCTTAATCGCATGAAATTTTGTGAATATACGATTGTAGAGTTTTACCGGCAATACCATTATAGACGTGCAGTCAGTATTAGCTAGTGACCGTGAGTAGAATATCGCTCTTCTCAACTTTGGATACTTTCCAAGGACCTTAACATTTCAATGTGAAGTAACTACAATATTACGGAATCTCCCGATGCGGAAGACTGTGCATTTTAGAAAGGTACCTACGTTGCGTACTTGAAAATATAATAACAGGAACTCCTAGGCATGAAAGGGCTCAATTAATTCTATACCCGTACTTGACAAATTCTTTGGTCTTCTTGTCACATCAAGGTGATGAAATTGCCTTTCTTTTCTGCAGGTTATTTATCTAACGTCTTATATCTCGCACGACATGATCTAATACCTCAATATTAAAAACTCTGCTGCTCTATAGGTACTAATCTACAATTTCTACTCAACTTGACTTGAATGTACGAAAAAGCAGATTATTTTTTACGATTTCATGTTTGCTCCTATAGTAAAAGTTGTTCAGCTTAATGGTCTGAACCACCCCTAATAATTTGGAAAGTGTTTAAAATTCACCCAGTATATAATTTTTTTTTATTATGTGATTGTAGCTGCCTCAAAGATGAGAGGCGTATGGAGTTGGAAACGAACGTGAGATGGCAGTAGTTAACTCAAGTATACAAACAGGTTAGGCACTAAACTTCCTCAAAGGGGTTTTTCTCTACGTACATTTCCTAGTCTTTTGTTTCTCCGCTAACCTTGGGCAGAGAACAAGTTAAATTAAGCTGACAAATACAGAACATTTATCAGGCTGAATTCTGAATCTGACGCCTACTTCTAAAATACCTAGTACCTATAAAACAAAGTCGGTATCCGCGTCTGTCACCATTATTTCTGTTTCTCCGCCTACTTCTAAACCACGCAACGGATTTTGATACGGTTTTCACTGTCATTTAGAGAACTTGTTCCGAAAGGTTTATGTGTAAAGTATACTTATGTAGATCCCAACCGGGTGAAGCTAAAGCGGGTCGCTAGTCAAATATAAACAAAGACAATGTACCTGACTTTCTTTACATCAAGGAACTGGTAGTTACCTGAGCAAACGTAACGTCCAATAGCACGACAATCACCGATCACAATGTTACGACACTTTATCACCACACTGCTGTCAACCAGGTAAGGATGCAACGCGCGCGCGCACCGCACGCCAGAACAGTACTGCGCATGCCCCATGAGGCTGTTGTAAGTTGAGCAATCGGTGAAGGGTCAATGTTAATAGGTGATAGCTCATTTGGCCGTTCAACAATGGGAATTAGCAGTCGTTTTGGGGTGTGCAGTTGTGAAATATAATGATCCGGTGCCAGCTTCAGGTATTTTTGGGGGATTCGAAGTTGCGAAATCTTTGTTAGTTCATTTAGTCGTTCAACAATGGGAATTAGCAGTCGTTTTGGGGTGTGCAGTTGTGAAATATAATGATCTGGTGCTAGCTTTACGTATTCTTGGGGGATTAGAGGTTGCGAAATCTTTGTTAGTTCATTTAGCCGTTAATAATGGGAATTAGCATTCGTTTTGGGGTGTGCAGTTGTGAAATATAACGATCCGGTGCCTCAAGTATTGTCATAAGACTCATAAGATGTCAATTGAAAAATGTCGCAACTCACAGAGTTATTATTTTGACCGGCAATATAATTTTGACGGGTTCTTTCTTATGCCGATGTCGGTCAAATTCGACGGTACTGTGACGGAAGATGAACTTGCATCTTTCGATGGCAGCCCATCTTCGGATATAGGCCTCCTCTATATTCCTCCACGTTCTATCTCTCGCCAGCTGCTTCCAGTTGAGAACCTCCTGTCGCCTTAACGCCGACATTGTCGTCGACGTGTCGCCGGGTCGGCTACCCGTGCATGTCTCCGACAAGGCCATCCACTACGACTTTGGTGTGTGGACACCATTATTATACATAATGGGTTGTCTATGCAAAGTAGTACATAGTATCGCTTCTGTAAAGCCCGCCACACACATACGGAATTTCTGCACGGAATTTAAGATTTCGTATGTATTTGTATAATTCCGCTCGGAATCAGGATTCTTATGAAATCATAATTCCGTGGGGAATAATTTCGTATGTGTGTGGCAGGGCAACAGAACTGTGGGCGGGCCTAAAGCTTCGTTCAAACCTGAGCTACCTAAACGACTGCGAAGCGGGAGCGTCTACCGCGTTGCGGACGCTGCTCATGTTATCTTATGGCGCCTTGCACACCTGCGACCACGACGAGGGATGACCGCGGTGAGCGGAGCGGGACTCGCGCGTCTCGACTAGTGGTCAGACGTGTGTAATGTAACGAGAGTATAGGCAAAGGAATTAAATCTAAAACATGTCTTGGTACCTTTGACAGTTTTTTGTTACTTACTGGTAGTTTATGGTACTTAAGGTAGGGTACGTAAATATATTTTTTTAACGCTCACAAGCACATACATTGTAAAGATCACAAGTAAGCCATAGGGTATGAAAATGACATAACCACAACAATAGTTAATTTTTTTTTTTATTCTTTATATAAAAAAAAAAAAATAGTTACAGAAGTCTTGCTTCAATTACTATTCATCGACAAATGAAGTTCGCTTCCCGCGTCGCAGTCGCGCAGGTTTGGAGGCCGATATAGTTTCGCGGTGTAGACGCTCCCGCTTCGCGACCCGCGTCTCGCGTTGCAGACGCCCAGGTTTGAGCGCAGCTTAAAGATTATTTAACATGTATCGTGATCATGATAATAGTCGATGCGATGATCGTGTAAGGTTTGAACCGATAATATCTTTCAGCTAATTCAAGGTCCAGTTCTGAAAGTTCCGGCGGATGTTATTAACTGATGACTTACTTTGAATTCGTGCTCAAGGTTCCAAATGCGATGCGTGATGTTATCAAGTGTAGGTAGGTCAAACCTTTTTAATCTGTGGTCGATCTTGAATGTACGCGCGTTGCTGCCTAAACCATATTGTGTGAGTTTTCTTGAACCAAGACAAGGCTTATGTCGTATATTTAAGATCTAAAAAAATGAATAACAACATCGAATCTCCGAAAAATAAAATCGGCTGTTTCATACAAAACTGCAAACCTACTCGATTTTTTTTTCGCGGTTTGGGTTTGGTTCTATATTAGAGAAAGTTATTCAGTTTGATGGTCTGATCATCCCCTTAAAATAGTTTCAGCTAATTTTTCTGGGCCTTATATTTGAGCTTCCCGTTATATTGGTCTATATCCGTACGAAATTAGGTAAGTATGTACTATTTTATTTAAAGCCATAATTTTACAAATTTTTAATACAATTAAACTGAATAGAAAAAATAGTGCTAAGAACACTCGCTTCACAATCCTTTCTAAGGGAAATTCAAAATTCGAATCCCGAAATGGATGGACTCAAAATGTTTATTGAAAAAATTATTAGGTACCCTCCTTCTGGGGCAGTCGGATAATAAGCATTCCAATTTTGAAACCACAAACATTACGACTTCCTAATTATAAATTATACAATATTCGGAACAATTTCATCTGTGAACTGTGCCGGTTATCCTACGTGCGCGCGCGCAAGCACCTTTCCATTTTCGATCGTCGAACGATCCAGTAAGTAATATTTCGACATTCGTTACGCGTACTCGTTCCGATTTTGGGAAACCCCAACTTCTTTAGTAGAGGTCCTTTGGATTGTTGTAATTTTAAGGGGATGATCAGACCATCAAGCTGAACAACTTTCTCTATAGGACCAATATCAAAATCGCGAAAAAAAATCAGCTGTTCCATACAAACGTACTTGACCTAAATGTATGGGACAGCAGATTTTTTTTTTCGCGATTTCGATATAGGTCCCATAGAGAAAGTTGTTCAGTTTGATGGTCTGAACATCCCCTTAAAATAGATTCACCTAATTTAGTTAGACGTTATACAGGGTGAATTGATATCATTAGCATCCTTATAAACTAATGGTTTACCCATCGAACTGAACAACTTTTACTATGGGAGCAAACAGATCAGAGCAAAAAAAAATCTGCTGTTGCATACATTTGAGTCGCGAACTCGCGCGTCGAGATTGCAGTTTAGTATGGAACAGCAGATTTTTTTATTTGCTCCGATTGGTTTGCTCCCATAGTAAAAGTTGTTAAGTTTGATGGGTAGATTCTTAGTTTAAAAGGATAGGAGAATATGCTGATTTTGATAATGATCAATGTAATTGTATGTTGATGAGAAGAGGCGTCTTTTCTCCTAAATATGTTTAGGTTCTAAATATAATACGACGAAGGCAAGACCTCATCACATATTCCATCGTCTATCACTGATCCAATAATGTCAAGAACCTATAAACGTTTCGTAACTAAACCGGTCCATGGAGGTTTGACTTGACCATTGCATCTAGCGTCTGACGCACTTCTAAACGTTGCTAAACTGCTCGGAAATACACACCTTCTCCATAAAAACTGACATTCTAACTGGCCAATCTAGTAGCAAATGTGTGTTACACTCGGTTCCTCAATTCAATCTCTTGCTGCCACTTTTTGTGTCGTTGACGTAGTAAAAGCTAGCAAGAGATTTAATGGAAGATTAACTCTAATGAGCGTTTCTGCAACTGAGTGTTTGTCATCGGGAATATCGGGAACTCTAATATACCAAAACGCGTTAAAATTTTTAATTCTAGATTGAGTGTTTGTCCTTTAGGCTTCCGAATCCTACTAATATTATAAACGCGAAAGTTTGTATGTATGGATGGATGTTTGTTACTCTTTCACGTAAAAACTACTGAATGGATTTTAATGAAACTTTACAATAATATAGCTTATACATCAGAATAACACATAGGCTACAATTTATAAAGATATTGTGTGAATTGTCGAGACGAAGCGCAGATGAAGTCGTGGGCACCAGCTAGTGTAAAATAAAAATAATGGAATACCTTGTGATAGGGCCTTTCCTCGTCCGTATGCCTGTCACAGCCTGGATAAAATAATATATATCCAGATAATATACATAGATTTAAATTCTGGCACTGGAGTGCTTTTTAGGGTTCCTTAGTCAAATAATGAACCCTTATACTTTCGGCCATTCTGTCTGTCTGTATGCCTCGACGCAGTTACTTGGTCAATTCTACTCGGGGCAATTTCTTTTTAAATTGCCCAATCCCGTTTCGTATACAAAACTGGTAAATTTGAATACCAGATTTTAAGTCAGATAATTAGCCATCAAACAAAAAAAGTTTCATCAAAATCGGTTTAGTAGATTTTGCGTGATACTCGTTCAAACAAACAAACAAACACACAAACAAACACACAAACAAACACACAAACAAACAGACAAAGAAGAGAGAATGATAGCTAAAATTATACACAAAATGGGAGGAATTTCCCAAGGAAATGGAAATTATGATTTTCTATCGTGGGAGATCTTTATCTAAACTATTATAAAACTGTAGCAGAAAGTTTGTCTGTACATTGCAGATATTAACAAAAAAAATGACGATATGGTTTTTAGGTGTCCCTGATGTCCATATCACCAATTTTTGGATTTTTGTCTGTCTGTTTGTTTGTTTGTTTCATCGAGCATCACGCAAAAACTCCTGAACCGATTTTGATGAACTTTTTTTATTTGATAGCTTATTATCTGACTTAAAATCTGGTATATAATTTGTGCGGACGAAGTCGCGGATTAACCCTAATAATGCATAAATTTCATTCAGTTTAATATTCGAAAATGAGATAAGGTTTTTTAAACTATTATTATAATTATGAATCATTGAAAAACATCGATTAATTTACTAATGATTAAACTAATGTTTTGATTAATAAATTGAATGACAATAGAAGATGCAACTTCAACCACGTAATAGCAAGCATTCGAATTAGGTTTTTAGACGTCATTTGCGTAAATCTAATTGCTTATTCTGTTGAAGCGATTATTTTAATCGTAACGAAGTCGAAGCGATCTAAAACGTGGTACAAATACGTAGTTAGGTTGATGATTATTCCATCTATTAGAATTAGTCAAATATAGATTGATAATGGAATAGTATACAGGGTGAAATTGAAATCATAGGCATCTTTTTAAACTAAAACTACCCATCGAACTGAACAACGTTTAACGAACAAACAAATGGACCAAACGTGAAATTAAATTAAACATTGAAAAAATTTTCTCGGGCGGGACTTGAACTCGCACTCTTCCAAACCGGGGAACACAACAGGCATAACATGGCTGTAACATGTTTAAAAATTATCAAGTAATTTTGTAAGTTGCGTTTTGAATAAAGACATTTAAAAAAAAAATTGTATTAGGTATACAGGGTGTAAGTGACAGCTTAGCAAATATTGAAACGGTGAACTCAGACCATCAAACTGATCAACTTTCACTATGGAGCCTACCTCAGGAAACGCGAGAAAAATCAGCTGTCCCATACAAAACTGCTGTACCTGCCCGACTAAAATGTATGGGACGCTGATTTTTTTACGCGTTTCCTGAGGTAGGCTCCATTATGAAAGTTGCTTAGTTTGGTGGTCTGAGTTCACCGTTTCAGGGTTTCCTAGGCTGTCACTTACAACCCTGTATAAGTCTGATGTCGATATCTTATTACATTGAATGCGCGTTTATCTTCTGACTACCCTCTCGGGGAATATAGTCGTGAGCATATGCTATGCTGAAAACTTAAAAGTCGAAGTATGCCAAAAAATTTGTAAAAAAATAATTTATGAATGAATTACGTACCTTCACAACCGTATGTCTTCTCCTTTTAACAATACAAATAATGAATATCTTCTTAAATTGTATAAGTTTTTATGATTTTGTCACGACAATTAGCATTCAAAGCTTGATTGAGTAATATGTCGTCATACTTTACAATTCTAACAATTATGCAACAGTACCTACCTACTCGTAAGTGTCACTCGTAGATGTGTAAGTGTCGACCCTTTCTCTGTAGTGTATAATAATGCACTGAGAGGAAGCCCTGCATTGGAACGTATACAGGGTGAAATTTGATCTCATTAGCATCCTTTTAAACTAAGAGTCTAATTTTTACCATTCGGAGCACCAAAAAAAACAACTGTGCCATACTAAACTGCAATGCCTACTCGACTCAAATGTATGCAACAGTAGATTTTTTGTTGTTGCTCCGATCGGTTTGCTCCCATAGTAAAAGTTGTTGAGTTTGATGGGTCGAGTCTTAGTTTAAAAGGACGCCGCGACGGGTCGAACTTGAAATGTGATTGCATTGTTACTCCTCAGACTATGGTCCATCTTACCGCCTAGCTCTCGTTCGTCTCGACGCTCTGTTCTGTGGATAGTACTAACAGCAGCGTTAACATCCACAAGCTTCTTTCGCATGCATCTGCAAGTGTTCAGGCAGAAAGGGCCGGAGATATAACCGCTTGGCCACGGAACAGGGAGAACTGCAGCGCGAGTTGCGATTTTACAATACACTGCCTACGCGTCGCTGCGTGCTTGCGTAATAGTAGGGACAGAACGCTCAGTGTATTCTAAAATCGTAATTCGCGCCGCCGTTCGCCCTGTTCTGTTTCCAAGCGGTTATATCTCCGGCCCATTCTGCCTGAACACTTGCAGATGCATGCGAAAGAAAGAAAGAAGCTTGCGGATGTGGACGCTGCTGTCAGTACTATCCACAGAACAGAGAAACCGGCTTCGTCTTACATTATGAAGATTCAGTCATAAGAACTTCGTTTGTATGGAGCGCACTAACGGGTATATCCTCTTAACATAAGGCTGTCTGCAGGCTACTTATTAGTGCTGCATGCAAAAGCTAGTCTAGACTAGACTATGCACTTAACGTTTATAGTTACTTACGAGCGTTAACCCTCGACTTCGTCCGCACAAATTATATACCAGATTCATCAAAATCCGTTCAGTAGTTTTTGCGTGATACTCGTTCAAACAAACAAACACACAAACAAACAGACAGACAAAAAATCCAAAAATTGGTGAAATGGAATCAGGGTCACCTAAAAACCATATCGTAACTTTTTTTTGTTAATATCTTCAATGTACAGACAAACTTCCTGTTACAGTTTTATAATAGTATAGATAACATAATTTTTGGAACAGGTCAAACCTTGTTCGAATTACACATACCACAATTGTGGTACATTAAATTGAACCGTTTAACCAAATTACCTTTTGCTCATCATGAGTCTCAAGGATTCACAAATTTTGACACTGTGGTCTGATGTCTATGAGTTAGTATGTCGTAAAGGCTGTGTCACACTGAAGCAGCAGTATTTCGTCACGCCTCGGTAATGTCATCAGCGTAGCGCTAACTTCTTCAAGGATCCTCGTCTAGTGACGTAACAATGTTGATGTGCACGTTTTTGATTTGATATGCACTCACACCAAGTTTGAACGCGTCCAAGGAAATATTAAAACAGTAAAAATGGAAAAAAAATCTACAGGGTGAAATTGATATTATTAGCATCCATTTAAACTAAGAGTCTACCCATCGAACTGAACAACTTTTAATATGGGAGCAAACCGATTGGAGCAAAAAAAAATCAGCTGTTGCATACATTTGAGCCGAGTAGGCATTGCAGTTTAGTATGGAACAGTTGATTATTTTTTTGCTCCGATCGATTTGCTCCCATAGTAAAAGTTGTTCAGTTTGATGGGTAGACTCTTAGTTTAAAAGGATGCTAATGATATCAACAAAAATTTAAGGGTTTATTCAAATAATGAAACTAAACAACTTTTCCTATCGAACATGGGTCGAAAAACGATAATTTTTGTCGAGTACAGACAGCCTTAAAATTTTGTTGGTAATTTTAAAAACAGGGGTGTATAACATTGAAATTCATCGCAACATTCGTAACTAAGAAAACAATCACTTATTTTCTTAATGTCGTATAATATGTTAGGATTCGTTCACACATCTTTTGCATCATTAAAAATAACAAACTCCTACATTACTATAATCTGTTCAAATCTTATATCAGAAGCGAATTCACTCGAATTCAAGACTTACTTATGCCGTACGGAAAATCTTGTGAAAATGTTTTTACGAAATGGATGCATATGATCATGTCTTTTCATCAGCGGTAGGCGCCGTTCTATTGCCATCGCTCGCGCTATCATGATGTGTGCGTCCGACGAAATTGATCGTGCGACCGTGCGTTTAAACATACTCATATCTGCGGAATGTCCTATTGAAGGTCGTGCGATCATGCGATGAGATCGAATTGTTTTATTTTCCTTGTGCGATTATCAATCGTCCGATCAAACGTACTAATCAGTACTGAATGTCCTAATGGCGCTCGCGCGACCAAACTGAGCGTCTCTGTTAAGAGCCATTTCGAGAGTGATCGCATCGCACCAAAATAGGACACACAATTGCTGATCGCGCGAACGGATTCATCGGACGAAGAAATCGCATCGCATCATCGCGCGAGCGATGGCAATAGGACGGCGCCTACCGCTGATGAAAAGACATGATCATATGCATCCATTTCGTAAAAACATTTTCACAATCGTCTATACATTATCCATTTCTAACCTTTGACATCTACAAACGGTTTACAATAGAATTCATTCTCTTGTGAGAGTACAAAAGTCATCGACTTATAATGGTAAAATATTCTTCAAAACAAGTTTACAATTCATCTTTAACCTCATAGTCATAATGCAACTTAATAATATCTGCAGCTTTTTCAGCTATTACCAACGTCGGTGCCATGGTGTTCCCCCCTGGTATAGAAGGCATGATGCTAGCATCCACCACTCTGAGATTCTTCAATCCATGTACCAGCAAATCTTGGTCCACAACTGAGGTTTTATCAGAGCTGGGTCCCATTTTAGCAGTTCCTACTGGATGGTATACGGTGGTCGCCATATGCCTTATGTAGCATTCCCAGTATGTTTCTGTGTCAGATAGAGTTAGACAGCCTTCTATAGGTAAGTGTGCTAGTTCTATTCCGAGAGATTTGAATGTAACTGTGTTTTCTAGGTCGTTGATCAATCGTATAGCTTTGATTAAAGTTGCAATGTCTTCAGGCTCATGGAAATAATTATTTTTAATGACTGGTCTTGATTGTGGATTGTTATTGGATAAATGAATTTCTCCTTTAGATTTAGGATGCAATAAAGTAGGATAAATACCTAACAAATCGCTAGCTTCGTTTAATTCTTCAATCGCTTCAAGAATTGCATCTTTATAGCCAATGTTCTTCAAGTAAGGTTTCAACATTAGGTTGTTTTTGTAAGTAAAATATGTATGATGAAATTGAACATCGGGATGACCACGATTTTGTGTATCAACAAACCCCATGAAGTCTGTTATTCCTATTTTCGAAAATGGACCACTTCTTGTCAACATATACTGCAATAAAAACAAAGTAAGGGTTTCATCTGATATTGCTGTACTTAGGTTGGTTTTTAGAAACAATGGTAGTAGTACGTGATCTTGCAAGTTTTGCCCAACAGGAAGATCTTCTAAACACTTGATTTCTTTCCTTTCTAACATATTTTTAGGACCAATTCCCGACAACATTAAAATGTGTGGCGTTGCGATCGACCCAGCTGATAGTATAATTTCTTTGGTAAATCTAATTTCCATGACAACACCATTTGCATGTCTTATTTGTATACCACTAGCAATATTAGTATCTGCGTCTATTATTATCTTTTGAACCACAGTATTTTTCATAACACGCATATTCTTTAAACCGCTTAAGTACATCTTAGCTGTGTTTAAACGTTTCCCGTTATTTACTAGTAATTTTGTTACTCTAGTACCGATATTAGCTTCATTATTGTTAGTTTTGTGAAGGTTAAGTCCGAGTTCTTTCCAAGCATCTTGAAGTATTCCGTACCATGGATTTTCATTATACTTGTAATTAGTAAGATTGTAGTCATTCTCCAGTTTATCGAAGTATTTAGAGAGATCGTCGTATCCCCAACCTGGGTTACCATCTTTTTCCCATTTATCGTAATCTTCTGGATGTCCTCTTATGTATAGCATTGCATTGATGGAGTTCGATCCTCCCAATCCTTTACCCTTGCTCCAAAGACACTTGTTGTTTCTGAATCCCAGGCAGCTCTTGCCATCAGGTTGTGTTTCGTAATTCCAATCGGTTTCTGTATTTTGATTAAGGAATAGGAATGCAGGAATCTGAAATGTTGAAAAGTTTGGACGAGTTAATATTTTTATTATCTTACAGTGAATTTAGCTTTGCATATTTTGGGGGTACTTCAGACCATCGAACTGAACAACAACTTTTACTATCGAACCAACATGTTATGAAAGACACCGTCGTTTAAAAGTGGTTAAAAAAATGTGTGTTGTAGAGTTCCTGGCCGCATCTTCTCTACAACGGAACACCTTCCGTCGCGGTGGTAGAGTCAAAAAAAATGACGTCAGGAAGCTATTTTTGTGATATTATATTGGATAAAAATTTGAGTGTGAGTTTGACCTTTTTTCACAATTTCAATGTTTGTCTCATCGATCAATTTGAAAAAAAAAAACTCCTGTCATGAAGGACAGTTTTCTAGAGCTGTGATAGTACTGTTAAAATCTAGACAGATATTGAGCACATACCTCGCTGTCTAGTCCTGGATCACCACCAGCCTCTATCAAAAGTACAGACCAAGAAGGATACTGGCTAGCTAGTCGATTTGCCAACAAAGATCCTGCTGTCCCAGCTCCAACTACTATAAAATCAAACGATGGGACATCTGAAAATAAAAAAAAGTTTCTGTCATTCTATGGATCATCATATCATCAATAATCACACTTATTTACAGTGCAATCAAAAGTAAAGATACAAAGCTGGTTTCTTTCTTAACTAAGTACAAGAAAGATGAAAAAAATGTGGTTTTAGGCCTTTGTCAGGCGTACAGCATGTCTCATCAACTAATTACTTAAGTTAACTAACAATGAGTGCTTTTTTCTACTCCATTTATCTTCTTTGATTAATTCATTGCGGGTTCCAAGACAGATAAGAGTCATCCCCCGGGCTCGCTGGACTTCAATGTTTAGTGTTGTGAATGGTCGCCGCTGTTGATCCTGGCTTACAGTAGAATGTGTGGTGGGCCTATGCCCGATTTAACAATTTGTGCTTACAGTAATTAATACATATATTACGACTGCCTGACAAAGGGCCAACCACAACTTCTCACCTGAAGCTCCCTGAATAATTTCCTTAGCACTATCTTCTGGCCACCGATAGTCGTCAAAAATAGCGCAATGTGCAGCAATGACTGCTGCTATAGCTCCAGCGAACAGTTGACCTGATGGACCAACAAACGCTGATGGGCATGTTGCTGTGATGTTTCCTTGAAAGGCTTCCATTCTTTCTGTAATATTCAAGACGTTATTATTAATGTTTGGCGAAGCTTGGAGCTTGTGTGGGTCTTTAGGGTGTCTAGAGTCACCTCAGAGCAAACCGGTGGCTATCAAGCTGGTCTAATTTGACAGTAATTCAGATGTATAGTAGTGGGGTAAAACTTTCTACACCGTGCTGTCAAATCATGTATCTTATGCCCTTTCGAATACATAGGACTGTACCATGCGAGTTTTATAAGAAAACTGTGCCTTCGTCCTCGTGATCGTTAGTATACGTCTCATGAATACGGTAGAAATGGAGATGCAGACAGGAGATCCCCTCTAGTATGATTTCTCTGCTTGCACGCGATTCCACTTTTTTCCATACTACTTGTCGCGTTCGTTCGCTCTCTGAAAAGTTCGGGAAGAAGTCATTTTCTACGCAGCAAAGGAGAGCCATAATCATTACCACGAGGGCAAATTAAAACATCGAAGTTCAATCCTTATTCAATTTCAGTTCTAATCCTATTGCAATCCAGTTACTATTCTGTGCTGAATGACTTATTTACTATTTGCTTGACAGCTCGACACGTCCGAGCAATCTGTCAAAAGGCTGTCATGATTAGTGCTATACCGAATATTTAAAAAGTTGTGGTTCGCACGCAGTCCAATCACGTTTCGGTGGAGATTTATTTAGTGCGATGGGTTCCCAAATTAGAAAAACGATCGATCAAGACGACTAATAATTCATTCAAGAGTATAATATTGGAAGTAGATATTATGTACATACAATTTCATACCGAGTAAGTGACAGGGATTAAAAACATCATTCATTATATCACTTTTATGACACATTGTATAAAATATAATAACATTAAGTGATTGGGTGTCATTCAAGTGTATTTTATGGTATCACGTTTAATCTATTTAAGAGTGTTGTAAACATGGATACTGCACTTAATGAATTTTATAGTAATTAATTTTATGCTGTTTACAAAGATACATTTTTTTATAAGCTTTTAACCTTATTAACTTTAGTTGATATCATCCTCTTGAAGGGTTTAGAATGTCATAGAAAATTAATTAATTACGTAACAAATGATTAACTCACGAACAACAATTTAACTTGTAGAGCTATCTCAAGAATAATAGCTCAGCCAGGTAATTCCTACCTTTCATGGCATCAGTTGTACCTACCAATACGCCTAGCCTACTATTCTAACATTTAGTGCTTCATTATTTTATTAAAAAAACCTTCTGTAAAATGGCTTTTAGTGGATTAATAAATATTATTCTTATTCTTTTCTTATTCTTAATGTGAGAACGATTATCCTATTCTAGTAAAAATATCCAGTTTTTAAACCATAAACCGTATTGTAATGGGTTTAACAGTTTTACGAGATGTGTTCTTTAAAGATAGAATGAAATGATGAATAGATGGACAAAAATACAAAACTTTCTAAATATTTCTTACACCTATCGTTCGATCGGGCTAAAATTTATTCATCACAAGTTTTTAATTACTAAAAATATTGTGTTTATTCAGACAGTGATACTAAAGGAAACGAAGAAATGGTTTCCTTATGGAAAACGAGTCAAAAACGAAAAAAAATTAGACTTGTCATAGTAACTCGATCGGCTGGTCCGCACTTTTGTATGGGAGGACGACAATTTTTTTCTCGTTTTTTGACCCATCTTCCTCAAGGAAAGTTTTTTAGTTTCATATTCAGAATAAACCCATAAAATTTTTTAGTATTTAAAATCTAGTGGTTTCAAAGTAGCGCTTTTGCTCAAAGTATTCATGAAGGCGTTTCGTTATAAAGTATATAGTGCTGCTCTAAATCGTATAAAAAAACAACAAGAATGTCACATTTTAGTCATTGTCGGTTTTCAATTTATCTAAACATTACGGATTATTATGTTTTATGCTTGTAATAGGTAACATTAGGTATTATCTTTAAAACCGCCAAAAGTGGTCACTTTTCCGCAGGCTTCGAAATTATCACGATAATTATTTACTTTGATAATTATCAGTTAGTTATCCAAGCTGATTCTTAGTTTTGAATAAAATTACTAACTAAAAGTTCCAAAATGTTCTTGCTTTAATGCACTCTTATCGAGACAAGCCAGCACCTAGTCTTTGGCATTTTCGTTTCGTATCACAAAGAATAACATATGATTGAGAAAAACAACAGAAAACACAGATAGAAATTATTTCATGTTTGCGAGTTTCTTTTTCGCGAAATGTACTCGGAATACTCGGATAGACAAGGCGTGACATTGCTAGCGCCAGTTTTTTGTGTTTCCGATTAATTTTATAATTACTATCATTTAAAAAAAAGGAGCATTGCAAAGCATGGCCGGGCATAGCTGGTGTTGTATAAAAACATAACAGCACTGGAGGCTCGGTGCCACCTTAAGTTTGGATTGTATCACTGTAATGATTCAAACAAGAATACTTACTTGATAACAAGATCCTGGCACTAATCCAGACGACCTCCTTGCTCTGACGAACATCTCATTGTGTTGCCTGTCGACTTGGGCCTTTGTTATTATAATAACTGCTCTGGAATAATATACTTCCACGTTCGTATTTATAGGTGTAAGCAAATACGCAGTATATAAAAACCATTTGTACAGATGTTCATATTTTATTAATAAGTTAGTTACGTGATTAAGACGCTCCCACTATGAAAACGCTGGTCTGGCCGAGCCGGGCCATAATTTTGCTGGTTTTTAGAAGCTATCTTCTCGTTATTTGACATACAAATTAATGAAAAATATAGCAATGATCTTCAACATCTCGGCTTTATTTGCTATGAAGTATATTACTTTATTTTTTAAATAATATAGAAAACCTGTGGTCAAAGAAATGCCAAAATATTTTAAAAAGTATGTATTATGTGCATCTACTTTATAAGCTGAAGTCACTTTTACTTGCGACACACACCATTGTGTAGACAATATTAAGATCTAAAAATGCTATGAAGTCAATTTTTTAAGACCAATTTAAATTTGGTGCGAATTCTTGAAATTATTATGATTTTCGAATTTGATATCCTTGAATTAGAAGGCACCACAGTGACATAATGAAGGACAAGCCAGTCAAAAATAGGTATACATACAAAAATGATGTGTGAGGCGGCTCTGAAAGGGTCGTTCATTGGGGGATACCTCTTGAAATAGTGTACTGCTACTTTTTTGTGTTTTTGAGTTGGTTTAATATCGTTGTCATCGAGAAAATGCAAACAATTTACCTACGTAGACTATGATCAGTGAATCAAATTACTTATTAATTACAAATTTTTCAATCTTTAATTTGATTCGAAATAGCACAACATGGCTGTAACATGTTTAAAAATCAATAATGTTAGAAATATGATCAGTGAAGTATAAAGAAAAAGTTCTCTCTTGGTTGCTCTTTATTACTCTCGCTGTGAGGTCAAATTCAGAGATTTCAAATGAACAGCAAATTTTAAAGAACACGAATAGATTTTATCATTTTGTAGCCTGTATTATTCCTGTTGAAGTGAGAAGTGTCGATAGAGGCACTTGGCTTGGACCTACATTTATAATCTCGATCTATTGAGTTAGTGGTATATTGATATCGAATAAAAAACGAAGCAGAATGTAGTTGTACATTTTAATAATAAAAAAGTGTAAACTGTTCCTTATTATAATATTGTACTTGATTTCGTATGTACTCTTTCGCATAAACCAGTCTTCTTACGTAACCCTTATTTTGGCAGTTCAAGTGTAAATCTCATAGCTCCGTGTGTTTTTCTGACCAGAACTTCTTGATCATGTCGGCTCCTTTTTCCCCGATCATTATAGTCGGAGCATTGGTATTTCCTCTAACAACAGTTGGCATGATGCTAGCATCAATCACCCTTAATCCTTTGACTTTCTTTACTTTAAGTTCACTATCTACTACTGCAGTCTCATCACTGTCTGGGCCCATTTTAGCTGTAGATGTTGGATGGTACAAAGATGTAGTCATTTCTCTAGACCAACATTCTAGAAATTCATCCGTGTTAGTATCATAATCCTTACAAGCATCCAATCCAAACCATTCTATCTTGTATCCGTTATTCTTAAAGGCTGGCGTCTCACCTAGTTTTAATGCATGTTGTTTTATACCTCTCAACACGGTCTTCAAATCTTCTTCATCTTCGAAATAGTTCGCGTATATTAGGGGATAGTCTTTCGGATTGTTACTCTTTAATACTATCTTTCCTACTGACTTGGGTTTCAATAGAGTAACAGCCACCATAATAGCAAAATTATTTTCGTTTACTTCTCGGAATTTCTTTTGGACCTCTTCGCTAAAGCCATGTACTTTGTGCATGTCCAACATATTGGTAATACTTGGCGGGAAGACAACATAATGATTTTCTATATCTGGACTTGTTGATTGCGGATCAGTTGTATTCATGAAAGATATTACTCTGAATGGTGCAGTGGTTGCCAAAGGCCCAGCTTTTTCTAAAATATATGTTGCAAATGCTCCAATGATTTTTGGTATGGTCATCATATTTTTATCCCCCGGCGAAGTATAGATGAGAGGTATATAGAGATGATCTTGTAAGTTTTCTCCAACAGGCAAATCGGCTTTAACTTCAATTTTTAATTCTTCCAACTGTTTTTTAGGTCCGATTCCTGATAGCAACATAAGTTGTGGAGTATTTATGGCTCCTGCCGATAAAACGACTTCCTTCTTTGCTTTTATTGTTATATCCTTGCCATCTTTGTTTACAATTACACCACTGACTACATTAGAATTTGGTCTGAACAAAATCTTTGTTACTAAAGCATTCTTTAGCACATGAAGATTATTTCTATCTTTGACAGAACTTAAAAAGGCTCTAGCGGTACTGTGCCTAACTCCGTCTTTGGTAGTAGTCGCACATTTCGTAACACCCATTTGATCTTCTCCATTAATGTCTTCAGAGTATTGCAAGCCATTTTCCATAGCTGCATTTATGATTAGCTTTTCGAAATCATGAGTGTCGTCTCTTTGTTCTACGCTCAGGTAGCCTTTATTTCCATGATAGTATTTGGTGTCGCCAGTGAGTGGTTCTGAATAGTTTTCGCTTTTTCTAAAGTATGGTAGTACTTCTTCGTAGCTCCAGCCTTTGTTGCCATCGGCTGCCCATTCGTCGTAGTCTAGCTTGTTTGCTCTAACGTAGTACAATCCGTTGATGCTGCTGCATCCTCCGAGGACCTTTCCTCTTGGCCAGGCACAGCTTTTTGTCGTGTAACTTCTGCAGGCTTTACCTTGAGGCTCGTTTCTGTATGCCCAGTCGATGGAAGTGTCGATGGTGTTGAAGAAAAGTTGCGGTGTCTGGAATGAGACGAAATGTTTTTGTTGTCATATTATGTTGATGGTATCAGTCTCTGAGATAATTATTATTGTAAGTAAATTATTCACAGTTATTATTAGGAAAAGCTCTAGTATCAACATCAGTGACACTAAAGTTACTCCAAATGCTTACTTACCTACTTTATTATTTTTGTAATATATCTTTATGAAAGAACTTGGTCTCTTTAGTAACTCTTACCTCAGTTCCTAGGGTAGGGTTTCCACCAGCCTCGATAAGGAGTACCTTCCAATGTGGCACCTCACTCAGACGGTTCGCGACGACAGATCCTGCCGACCCAGCTCCCACAACAATGAAGTCATAGTTGGGATCTGAAAAAAACAAACTAAAAAATTTAGAAATTTACTAACATTTCAGGGAACAATGCAAATTTTATCAATCGATCTATCTATTCAACGAAAATATAGAATATTTTATAAAAAAAATTTTATACAGGATCTCGACAGGATCGGACCAACATTAAGATTCTGCTTTTCCATAGAAAACAACTAGGTCCAAATGTATGGGACAGCGGATTTTTTTTCGCGTATTTGACGTTGGCTCCATAATGAAACTAGTTCAATTCCATGGTTTGAAGCACCTCCTGAGATATACAGGGTGTGAGTCACAGCCTAGCAAATACTGAAAAGGTGAACTCAAACTGAACAACTTTCACTATGGAGCCTACCTCAAAACGAAAATGAATTACGTCTCGATTTTTGTCATTTTCTTGGAGGCGGCATGCTAGTCCCGAGCACAGAAAGGATATAGGGTGTAAACATAATATATGCAATACAAGCATTAGGTACATACTTTAAGGGGTACTTCAAACTATTAAACTAAACGACTTTCACTACAGGACCAACATCGTCGATTTTGGTCGAGTTTTGATTTTAACGTTTTCTATGAAATAACTGATCGCGGGGCGTCAACGATTGAATGTCATTTTGTTTCTGTAGCAGTAATATTCAAGCATCGTGAGTTCGTTGCATGAAGTGCCATGGTAGTGTTTTAACGGACTCAATAATGCATTTTTAAAACGTTGTTGGGCACTAAACCACCCATGTTGGACAGTAATATTATATGAAAAATTTGGAGCTATTATCTGAGTGTCTTCTTTCCCCCGTTTTGTCAAAGAAATAGCACTAGACGATAGCTGTAAGAAAAAATATGTCTACTGGCGAAGCACTGAAATGTGAATGAAAAGTGAACTGTCAGAAACTAAGGACATAAACCAAATTTTTATTTTTTCCCTCAAATTCAGTGCTCTCTGGCGACCCCGTGTTTGTTACTAAAGCCCGACCAGAAAAATAAAAAACCTCGCCATGTTGCGGAAAACCAGTGGAACTAATATTTGTACTTGGAATACTGACATTGAAGGTTACAGTCGATTGCAGCGCCCCCAAACCAGGTTTTTTATATTTCTGGTCAGGGTATACAAAGCATATCTATGCTAATCTCTTCGGACGAAACATGAATATAATT
Source organism: Agonopterix arenella (assembly GCA_927399405.1). NCBI lineage: Eukaryota > Metazoa > Arthropoda > Insecta > Lepidoptera > Depressariidae > Agonopterix > Agonopterix arenella. The sequence goes on from OV656710.1 coordinate 10,512,581, forward strand.
ACATGTATTAGCGCACGGTAGACGACAGAGATTGCTTTGACAATGCTTTACCATCCGTGTTACTATATGTTTGTGTCGATTTCGTTTTCGGATGCTATGGTATTCATTTCCGCGAATGTCCTTAAAATAAGTAACTGCTGAAGTTGAAATCTATCAGATTTCAAGATTATTTTCCAAATAAAATAGTCTCGGCAGTTGTCAACGATAATTACCTCTAAGAACAGAATCAACAGCATCAGCAGGCCACAAGTGGTCTCCTACGAGAGCACAGTGTGCCGCGAAGAAGGTCTGCAGCACCTGAGCGAAGACCGGCACCGCCTGGTAGCTGCTCACGATGCTGGATGTCAGCGCCGGGTCACAGGCCCACATCTTGGCGTCTGGTGACTAACTGAAATGGATGACATGGGATATATTATCAATCTATGTTTTTATGGATTTATATAGACTTAGTGGTCCATTGGCGAGCAATCCTGCCCTGCCGTGCCGGAGGCGATGGTTCGATTCCCGCCAAGTCCGATTCGTACCATTGAGTTTTTCGGAATTTATATCCGATTTGTAACACCACTGCAACTGGCTTTTCGGTGAAGGAATACAGCGTAAGGAATCCTGTATGCTTCAATTTCGATGCATGTGTTGTACCTACAGCCCATTACATAGAGGTAGGCGTAACTCGTGTCAACGCCCCGTTGACACGAGTTACGCCTACCTCTATGGTCCATTATAAGTGGCGACGGGCTCACTCCTCGTTATCCTGGACAGAGTTTCGGTACCACTAGTGAAACGTGATGTTCTAAATTTTCAAAATATCTCTGACTACCCCCTCGGGGAATATAGTCGTGAGCATATGCTTATGATTTTATGTTACTTAAAGAAGTAGTGTAACCGTGATTAAGAAATTGAAAAATAGTTTAATTAGAGATCGTTGTGGTCTGAAAGAGGATGTAGTGACAAAGATAGAGAAAGGTCTGTTTAAATTGTTTGGTCATGGAAAAAATGGATGAGAGCAGATTTACGAGTGCAATTTACAAGGCAGAATATTGGAGGGGACGGCCTATAGACGTGCATACACTGTTCAAATTGGCGACATGCTTAAAAACAGGTCTACCCGAAACCGACGAGCATGTATGAAAATACCTATTAATTTGGAGGTAGCTAGAGAGGTTTGTCAGGATCGTAGCAGCTAGCAGGTATCGTTCCGATGTCTCTGCCTACCCCATTGGGAGCAAGTTGTGAGAATATTTATTATGTAAACTTTTTCATTTCTTTACGATATGGATATCTTGTATCTATGCTATTGAAATATAAGGTCGTCCTTCTTAATATGCTGACGGGTTTTTTTAGGGAATGATCAGACTATCTCTAAACATCATTCAATATGGTGCCAACATCGACATGGCAAAAAAAGCTGTTTCACACATTTGAGTCAATACTCAATATTTTATTGCTTTCCATAAGTCATAGCAAGATATAGTCTACAGGGTGAAATTGATAACATTAGCATCCTTTTCAAATGAGAGTATACCCATCAAACTGAACAACTTTTCCTATCGACCGAACCAATCGGAGCAAAAAAAAAAATCGGCTGTTCCATACTAAACTGCACCCGCCGCCGCTGCCTACTCGACTCAAATGTATGCAACAGCTGATTTTTTTTGTTGCTCCGATCGGTTTGCTCCCATAGTTAAACAAACTAAGGTTTGAAAGGATGCTATTGATATCAATTTCACCCTGTATAGTCGAGTAAGTATTGCAGTTTAGTGAAACAGCTGACTTTTTTCTCAATTTCGAATTTTCCCTAGTGAGAGTTGCCGTGTGTGACGAAACCTGAGTTCGTCTGATGCACCCTGGGCAGTCAGCCTCGATATCACCATTACTGACTGGCTATTATTTCCACTACATGAGTGATTGTCATACGATATTATGGCTCTTGATGACACGAAAGAAGAAGTTTAATGGTCTGAAGGACGGGTCGTCTGTCTGTAGTAGGTATGTAACACGCATTCAACATTCGACCTTCGACTTTATATGTATCTGAATAATTAACCATGATTCATGTTGTGTTCGTATGAATTAATTATGAAAATGAGGATCATGAGTTCAATTTTATTGAAAAACATTTCACTGAAAATAAAATAATTTAAATTGTTCGCCAACTTGAACGACATGCTAAAAATAACAAACCAGGGCCTCTACCCGGACATTCGAACTTCGCAATTGCGTGAACGTTTTCGTTCCAATGTTCGGCCCGAAACGGTCTCGATATATCGAAAATCGAAAGTCCGGCCTGGCTAGTTTGTCAGGGACCTGATTTAATCGCGATTGTTATAAATAACCATTAAATACACAGAGGTTACAGTTTAAATTCATCAATATTATTTTCTGCATAATCGAATCTTCAACTGATAATTGATAACCTATAATCTTTATTTCTGATCACCCCGAAAGGGTAATTGGTCGAAAGTTTATATAATAATGCAATCAATGCCACTTACGATGTTGATAAGTTTGCTTGTTTCTGATACCTAGGACCAAGAATGTACACACAGCGACACATCAAGCTATACAAAACCAATACAGTGTGAAATTGATATCATTAGTATCCTTTTAAACTAAGAGTTTACCCATCGAACTGAACATCTTTTACTAGGGCAGCAAACCGATCGGAGCAAAAAAAAATCAAATGTTCAATACATTTGAGTCGCGAACTCGCGCGTCGAGACTGCAGTTTATTATGGAACAGCTGATTTTTTACTTGCTCCGATCGGTTTGCTCCCATAGTAAAAGTTGTTCAGTTTGATGGGTAAACTCTTAGTTTAAAAGGATGCTAATATATCAATTTCACCCTGTATAAGATGGTCGCGAGACATTTTACGTTACTCGTCATACGCGCGGAGTAGTCCTTGCATGCCACCCCCGAGAAAACGATAAAAATCGAGATGTGCCTCCATCTTTATTATTCTATATAGGCCAGAAAGAGCGCGCATGACGTTTTTCTCGTTTAAACGCTTTGTCGTGGGTAGCATGCTAGCCGTGCAGCTTATTTTAGTTTTCTATAGCTTGACGTGTCGCCGTGCGTACATTATTGAATTTGACAGGCAAGAAACGATTAGACTGTATGCCTTAAGAGTCATCTTACAATTCAGTGGCGACCTTATCACAATATTAATGATTTCTCAATAAAGAAAGCCTAAAATAAAAAAGTGCTACTCCAATAAACTAAAAAAGCCTCTATTTTTATTATACAACGAGCGTTAACCCGCGACTTCATCCGCACAAATTATATACCAGATTTTAAGTCAGATCATAAGCTATCAAACAAAAAAAGTTTAATCAAAATCGGTTCAGTAGTTTTTGCGTGATACTCGTTCAAACAAACAAACAAACACACAAACAAACAGACAGACAAAAAATCCAAAAATTGGTGAAATGGAATCAGGGACACCTAAAAACCATATCGTAACTTTTTTTTGTTAATATCTTCAATGTACAGACAAACTTCCTGTTACAGTTTTATAATAGTATAGGTAATACTTTTATAAACATACATTTGATAAAAAAAACAGCCTTAGTAGAGAAAAAAACTAAACGAAAACATGATCAATGATCATGATCGTGATTACGCTTTTATAATATATCTATGTGATCTATGTGATTATGTCAATAATTGCAGAGTCAAGGAGGTATTACGATAAGAATTTAAATCATGATTTCTTTATGATTGTCCAAGTCATTATAATCGCGTTGATGAACCAATTATAACAAACAAGATGCAAAAAATTAATAATAGGAAAACTAACAGTTTTATTTATTTTCTCGTTAATTTAATAAAAAAAAATGAAATAACCGAAAGGCGTAATAACAAAGCATTGACCCGTTCGCTCACCTTTTTTAGCAATGTAATGATCCAAACAAGTTTTAAAATGAAAATAAAAAACTAAATAACTTTAACAAAAACGCAGTTTAACGTACGATGGAACGCGACGCGAGTTACTGACCGACTGACTAGTTTACTCACTTCGTAATCGTTTTGAGAGAGATAAATAAAGCTTTCCTTACATGACATTCCGATTCTATAGGCCCTATCACTGTTACCTTTCATTCACTGACTCCAATGACTTTTTATACTGACTCTTATCTTTGGTAACACGTCCTTTTAGGTCCCGTCTAAGAATCTAGTCCCGTCTAGCAACATATTATTAAATTATTCATATATACTGTTAATTATAAAGGCATATTAAACCTTTAATTGAGTCTATTAAATATTTATTTATAACTAGCTGACAAATGACCCGGCGAACTTCGTACCGCCTCAGAATCAATAAAAGTTGTTCATTTATCCTCTCTTATGATTTAGATTTAGATACCCCCTTACTTATGTGAGAGCCCCTCTCATTTATGTTAGAGCCTCTCTTATGTGACAGCCTTCACTTATGTGAGAGCTCCCTACTGAATCAGCTGTCAAAGTATAATGCACATAATGCCATCTACTGGCATTACCGGAACCAACGCCATGTTCATTTTGTTCCTTTTAGTTTCTGTCGTGTACCAGATATGGTGTTGTTATCTTTTTTTGGTGATTTTCTTTGTTTTCCAATGCGCGAGGAAAGTTCTCGGCGACGAAAAAAAGATTTTTACTTTGAATAGTGAGAATGTGAATCCTCAGTGTGGTTGGAGAGCTGTATGCAAAAGTGTTAATTGATAGAGTGTTAAAGGAGACTGAACGAAAGATATGGGATGCACAAGCAGGTTTTAGAAAAGGAATGGGATGCACGGACCAGGTTTTTGCATTACGGTCTATAAGCGAAAAGTTTTTGGCTCAAAACCAAAAGATCTTTTGCGCTTTTGTGGACTTGGAAAAAGCCTATGACAGAGTGGTTCGGAATGAACTGTGGTCCACGCTGCACATATATGGAGTGGATAGTAAATTGATACAGGCGCTGAAATCTCTGTATGAGGATTCCAGTGCCTGTGTCAGGATTAACGGGGCATACACTGACTGGTTCGGCATCTCTCGAGGGGTCCGACAGGGATGTGTAGCGTCCCCGTGGCTATTTAATTTATTCATGGACAGTTGTTTAGAAGAGCTGAAAGAGAGTGAATGTGGATTAAGAATGAATTAGTTGCTGGTCAAATGTCTGTTGTACGCCGACGATCAAGTTCTACTTGCATCGTCGGCGAATGACTTGCAGGCGATGGTGACTTGCATGAATGAGTCGTTTAAAAAGAAAGGAATGAAAGTGAATGTAAGTAAGACAAAAGTTATGGTGTTAGAGAGGAATGATAATGACGAACGTACCTTATGTAGTATTATGATTGGTGATGAAAAATTGGAACAGGTGAATGAGTTTGTGTACTTAGGGTGCATGTTTACCAGAGACGGTAAGTGTCAGAGTGATATTGAGAGAAGAGTGAAAGCAGGAAATAGGGTAAATGGAGCTCTGAATTCCTTTGTGAAAAGCCAACACGTGTCCAAAAAGGCACGGATGGCAGTTCATAATGGAGTGTTAGTCCCGACATTGATGTATGGAAGTGAATCTTGGGTATGGCAGAAGACGCATGAAAGTAGGATTAACGCATTGTGATGGACAAATTGAAAAATAGTTTTATTAGAGAACGTTGTGGTTTGAAAGAGGATGTAGTGACAAAAATAGAGAAAGGTATGTTGAGATGGTTTGGTCATGTGGAAAGAATGGATGAGAACAGATTGACGAGGGCAATCTATAAGGCAAGCGTAAGTGGAAATGTTGGAAGGGGACGGCCTAGACGTACATATACGAATAAATTGGCGACGTGCTTAAAAAGGGCCAGGTCAGATCTACCCGTAACCGACGAGCATGCATGAAAGGAGTTATGAATGTGGAGGAAGCTAGAGAGGTATGTCAGGATCGTAGCAGGTGGCGTTCCGTTGTCTCTGCCTACCCCAGTGGGAGACAGGCGTGAGAATATGTATGTATGTATGTATGTATGTATAGTGAGAATCCTCAGTGTTATATGAGATTCACTCACACTTTGCATAGTGAGGATACTCACTTTTAAAATGTGATTTTCATTTTACTCACTTTGCATTAATGAGATTCTCACTTTGCATAGTGAGAATCCTCACTTTTATATGAGATTCTCACTTTCCTCAGTTAGCATAGTAAGATTCTCACTTTTCATAGGGAAGATCCTCACTTTAATACGAGATTCTCACTTTGAAAAACTTTGTTTATTTAGATTAATGCTCGTGAAGATTATTTGTGTCTTGTTTCGTACAAACAAAATTTTATTACTATTTTTGTACGTGATGGGCGTATTTTTTCGTTTTTTTTATATCGTACAAAGTATTGGCCCGGATTGAAACAACTCCTTTAGGAGATAAAATGATTCTTACTTCTTTTCCATTATTAGCTTTTCTAATAATTCCAAAATGAAAAAAACCTGTTTAAAAGATTGCTTGATAACAATTCCTTTATCCTAAAGGATTTTGCTCTATACCTTTTATCTTATTAGTTATCACCCTTGATGTAATGAAAAAATGGACAAATTACATAAATTAAATTAAAATAACCCATTTCGAGTGTCTCGTGGTGTGTAGAAAGCCTAATGTAAAGTAACTTTTAAACAGTCGGTAAACCACGTTGGTGATTCGTACATAATCAGGTAGTTTAGGTAGCTAATGGCTTATTAAATAAAATCTCTGAGAACCGGGCTGTATTTGTAATCTATCAAAACACGGAAAAGCTGAGAAAAAAAAAACGAAAGAAGAAATAAAAAAAACACATCAAAACTATTATAAAACGAGAAACTACTATAAAAAGAAGTGTGTCTGTACCATAGAGATAGGAAGTACTACGTACACCGTCTCTGTACATTGAATATATTTACAGTAATACCAGGTTTATAAGTCTTACCGATCGATGTACGCATGGTCGCGAGACTTTATCCGTTACTCGTCCTACGCGCGGCCAGCTTATTTTGGTTTTGTATAGCTTGATGTGTCGCCGTGTGTACCTGCGCAGTTGACAAATTTTAATAGCGCGCGAAATTATATGGACCAATCAGGATGTGCCATCTTCAATCCGTTTACACTATTGGCTAATTTGTTTTCGCGCCCTTTTCGCTGCTATCCGACCTTGCACCCTTTGATTACTACTTAAATGACTTCGGATTTTGTCGGGGACACGGGCCTCTGCGCAAACGAAGATTGACGAGTGGAATTATTTTCCTGGTCGTACTGTACAAGAAAAGATTACGTTACGAATTATGGTTTTTAGGTGTCTGACTCCAAAAATTTCACCTTGTACTTTTGATGTTGCAACTCAGTTGATATTGCCGGAGAGTTTTGAGGTCCTACAAAACGTTATGAGAAATTTCGTACAGTTTCTGGCCGCATCTTCTTTACAACGGAACACCTTCCGACGCGGAGGTAGTGAGATTCAAATAAAATTACGTCAGAAAGCTATAGATCTATGTTATATTATTTTGAGTTTGAGGTTGCATTTTAAAACTTTTTTTTTCTAACAAATAGCCAGCTTTATAAAATTTGATATACAATGAACGTTTTATTGTGTAAATGAATATTTAATATCGTGCGTGTCCGAATGCTTTTGCATGTAATATAAACCGACCGCGACCATCTTTTAAGGAACCAAAACTCAACTCTCAAATGGTGATGGTTAGCTAGCCTTTCGTTCTCTACAATACTGTATTAAAAACCTGATTATGATCCACGACCGATGACGGGAAAAAATTATAAAAAAAAATATTACTTTCTTTTTTGTTTGCATTAGTTTTCATAACTGCCTATCTCGCTCTCTCATTTCATGGCTCCATCTTTCAGCGTAACCGAAAAGTTTTTAATCTAAGGATAATTTTGTATGCCCTTTTGGTATGACAGAGAGCTGTTATCATTATAAGACCGTTGTTTTTCCGCCTATTTTCACAAATAAACAGTTTTATTTTTATGTTGAAGAATTTACGGGATTCGAAACAGCGATATTCAGCTTCGCAAATAGTTTTACTACCAAATCGGGTACAGGGTTGATATCATGCTTACATAAACGTCTCATAAGGTCCGCCACATACATACGGAATTGCGATCCGGAATCCTGATTCACGATTCAGTGTTGTCAACTATGGTTACAAAAATTACTTAGAGTGCTGTTTAAAAAATGTCTAAAATCAAAATGAATGAAATGCCAAATTAATGAAAATTGTATTTTTTATTAAAACAAAACAAACAATTTCTATACATGATAATTACTAACATGTGATGAGGTCATGACGTTACGAATGTTACGATGATGGTTTGTAAATTGTATTCCAATATTAATGCAACTATATCAAAAGACTATCGATAGTTTTAACATAAGACATAGTCTCCATACAAAATGGCATGAACGTACGTCGCAACTGCACCGTCACGATACGGTATCGTTCCATCAACGCCTACGCTCAAAAATCACTTTAAATTATGCCATCTAAGACATAAAAAAATCACTAGATCTAGTGAAAGCGGCAACACTCCATCCGGAATCTAATTCCGATTCAGGTTTATTCCGAATGTATATAGCGGACCTAAAAGTGCAGATCAATCTTATCAAGAGATACCTATAATTATAACCCGATCGGTTACAATCTTGTCATTGGACACGTGGCATATTAAATAGCCAAGAATGAAACAACTCTATAGTTTGTGCTTTGTGTCTATAGTAGTTCAGTTGAATTTTCTTTACCTACTGAACTGGAGCCCGATTGCGCTAAGTCAAAACATCTAAGTACTATTCTTATCCAATTTCAGTTCTAATCACATTGCAATCCAATGTAATTACTATTCAACTGTGCTGAATTCCGCATCGCGCTAAACTCTATGTAACTAACAGCCCTTAACGTCTAAGCGATTTGTCAAAACGGCTCTAACGGCTGTCAAGAGCAGTACCGTGATTAGCGCAATACCAAATGTGTCAAAAGTTATGGTTCGTACGTAATCCAATAACAGTTCAATCACCGAATGTTTACCGCGATTGCAGCCCTGCTCACATTTTATTACGTTACGTTGTTAGAATAAAACTAATGAATAGAGGTAAAGGTAGCTATAGTTAATAGTACCTACCCACACACTCATCATTGTAATCAGTAGTAATTACCTATCTAATCTACATAGTATAAAGTGTAGGTATACCATTATGGTAGGATTGTCTTGGCATTATTGAACTATAAGTTTAATTTCTTTACACATGTCAAAAGATAAACATAAACTTGTGGGGACTTGCTACACATGTCAGCACTCAGCACCCACAAGTTATAGCAAAGATGCCAACAGACGGCGATACCGTCACTCTCGGAAATATGCTCCATACATAGACAAAGTTCACCGTGAATACGTAACTCGTAACCTACTACAAATAAGGTTCACAATCGAATGTAAGACATACATCGCCCAAGAGAAATAATCACAGAGGTTACAACACATCAACATGGAACATCTGTTTTTTTTTGCTCCGATCGGTTTGCTCCCATAGTGAAAGTTATTCAGTTTGATTGGTAAACTCTTAGTTTAAAAGGATGCTAATGATATCAATTTCACCCTGTATAGGCTTTGGTTTGTTGATATCGAATGAAAAACAGAGCAGAATGTAGTAGTACTTTTTAATAATTAAAAAAGTGTTAAACTGTTCCTTATTATAACATTGTACTTTTTACTTTTTTTCACATTTCGTATTCACTCTTTCGTATATTCCAGTCTTCCTATGTAACCCTCATTTTAAAGGTTCAGGTGTGAATCTCATAGCTCCGTGTGTTTTTCTGACCAGAACTTCTTGATCATGTCGGCTCCTTTTTCCCCGATCATTATAGTCGGAGCATTGGTATTTCCTCTAACAACAGTTGGCATGATGCTAGCATCAATCACCCTTAATCCTTTGACTTTCTTAACTTTAAGTTCACTATCTACTACTGCAGTCTCATCACTGTCTGGACCCATTTTAGCTGTAGATGTTGGATGGTACAAAGATGTAGTCATTTCACTGGACCAACATTCCAAAAATTCGTCCGTGTTCGTATCGTATTTCTTACAAGCATCCAATCCCAGCCAATTGATCTTGTATCCATTATTTTTAAAGGCTGGAGTCTCACCCAATTTTAATGCATGCTGTTTTATACCTCTCACAACGGTCTTCAAGTCTTCATCATCTTCGAAATAGTTTGCGTATATTAGGGGATGGTCTTTCGGATTTTTACTTTTTAAGACTATGTTTCCTACTGACTTCGGTTTCAATAGAGTAACAAATACTATAATAGCAAAGTTATTTTCGTTTACTTCCCGGAATTTCTTTTGAACCTCCTCGCTAAATTCATGTCTTTTATACATGTCCACCAAGTTGGTAAAACCTGGTGGGAAGACAAAATAATGATATTGTATATCTGAACTTGTTGATTGCGGATCAGTTGTATTTATAAAAGATGTTACTCTGAATGGTGCAGTGCTTGCCAAAGGCCCAGCCCTTTCTAATATATACGTTGCAAATGCTCCAATAATTTTTGGTATGGTCATCATATTAGGATCACCTGGTGACGTATATATGATAGGTACATACTGATGATCTTGTAAGTTTTCTCCAACAGGCAAATCGGCTTTAACTTCAATTTTTAAGTCTTCCAACTGTTTTTTCGGTCCAATTCCTGATAGCAACAGAAGTTGTGGAGTATTGATGGCTCCTGCCGATACAACGACTTCCTTCTTTGCTTTTATTGTTATATCCTTGCCATCTTTTTTTACTATGACACCACTGACTATATTCGAATTTGGTTTGAACAAAATCTTTGTAACTAAAGCATTCTTTAGCACATGAAGATTCTTTCTATCTTTGACAGAACTTAAGAAGGCTCTAGCGGTACTGTGCCTAGTTCCATCTTTGGTAGTAGTCGCACATTTTGTAACACCCATTTGATCTGCTCCATTAATGTCTTTATTGTATTTTATGCCACTTTCCATAGCCGCCTTTATGAGTAGGTTTTCGAAATCATCATTATCGTCTCTTTGTTCTACGCTCAGATAGCCCTCGTTTCCGTGATACTTTTTGGTTTCGCCAGTAAGTGGTTCAGAATACTTTTCGCTTTTTCTGAAGTATGGTAGTACTTCTTCATAGCTCCAGCCTTTGTTGCCATCGGCTGCCCAATCATCGTAATCTACCTTGTTTCCTCGAACGTAGTACATGAAGTTCATGCTGCTGCACCCTCCGAGGACTCTTGCTCTCGGCCAGGCACAGCTTTTTGTCTTATAACTTCTGCAGGCTTTACTTTGAGGCTCGTTTCTGTATGCCCAGTCGCTGGAACTGCCAATGTTGTTCATGAAAATTTTAGGTGTCTGGAATGAGATGATAATGCTGTGAGATAATTTGTTTTAATTGTCATAATTCTTGTAGTAAATTATCCTCCTATGTATTTATAAAAGGCTCTAGTATCACGTCAGTGACACTAAAGTTACTCCGAATGTTCATTTATTTTATTCTTATTTGTTACAACCACAGAACATTAACAGCAAAAGCGCTACTTTGTATTCCTAACCCCTCTTATAATGTTCTGTGGTTACAACTGTAGCCCGCCTAAATTAGGAAAATGTAGAATATATATTTTTTTTCAAAACCTTTGATTTCAACATTGATCTTATAATTCCTTTTCATCAAAAGTTTTTAGTTCTAGTATTTTTAATAAAACTAAGCAAATTTCTTCGTTCTGAAATTGTTTTTTAATTGACACTAAATTAGAAAACAAAAATTGCAATTTCCTTATTTCAGCTATACAGGGTGTCAACTTAAATGCGTTATATACTTACCGTGTTAACAAATTAGCGCAAAACCTCATACACCTCAACTGAGTTATAACAAAATAATTAGATTGAATCAATAATTACATTATTTCTATAGTTAAAATTTAAAGTTATTCGCATTTTAAGTTTTGGGGCAAAAAAGATTTTTTATCATTTCAGCAATGAATGAAAGCGCTAACGTACTCATGGATACATTTTAATAATCTTGTTTTGGTAGTAAGTAGGGTGTGCCCATGCGGGTGGGTTGACATCGGGTTCAGTAAATTTTAAATTTTACAATCAAATTAATAAATGTTTTGAAAAAAATTACCCATGTTGAAACCATGATAATTCGTTTCTGCTCTCGATTCTAAACAAACTACTTTCTAGTTTTGCGTTAATTAATTAACACCTTGTATACTTTAGGCGGGTGCTTCAGATCATGAAACTGAACAACTTTTACTATGGGATAAATATTAAAATCGCGAAAATAAAATTGGTTGTACCATAGAAAACATCAATGGCTACTCGGCTCAAATGTATGGAACAGCTGATTTTTGTTTTGTAATATCAACGTTGGTCCCGTAGTGAAAGTTCAGTATGATGGTCTGAAGCACCCCCTTAAGGGCCTATGTCGAAAAATAATTGAAGCGAAATGGGCCTGTGATAGCTTATATTACTGCCTGATTCGAGAGAAAGAGATGGGGCGGCGCGCGCCAGAAACGACGCAAGCGTAAAACAAACTTTATTTAATTGTGATTGTACTATTTATGTAAGTTCAATTCTGCTCTAATCAAAATTTGTTAAATCTCAATCTCTTTTTTTAAATCAAGTCTCGTGCTTCTATTATTCACCGTTTAGTTCAGTTCCAAGCGTTTATCGATATAGACGGAGGCTACTTTGGCTTGTTTTTCTATCGAGAAAATGAGTCTTAATCGTGTTTTGCCTCTTATCAAAAGTTCAATTATATGTTCAATTTACACTTATAATCATACTCCTACTGTTAGTACTTTTATGACATATGACGCTTTGAAGAATCCTATTTTTTCACATAGCCTCTTAAGTATATAACGCATTTAAGTTTACAACCTGTGTTAATGAAAAAGAATAAAATATAATTATATTTCTAGTTTATCTAGAATAAATGCTGTTGAAAAGCGCTCCCTGCGTAGTATGTGTGGTGTGACTTTGAACTTTGAAGGTTACGAAATAGTGTGATTAGAGAAAGATGTGGTCTGAAAGAAGATGTAGTGACCAGGTTTGAAAAAGGTATGTTGAGTTGGTTTGGCCATGTGGAATGAATGAGCGAAAGTAGGTTGACATATGAAATTTGCAAGGCAAGTGTGAATCAAATGGTTGAAAGGGGTCGCCCCAGCGCCCGCGGCATGGCGCCTCGATAAACGTTTTATCGCGCCTGCTGATTCATTAGTTCGCGCGCAAAAAGAAAGAGAGGTAGGGTGCGATAGATATGTATCGCGCAGTCATGCCGCGGGCGCAGGCGCACGTACGCTGACCAAATCGGATGCGTACTGAAGAAGAGTCAAATACAATGTATCCGAAATCAACGAGCTTGTATGAAGAAACTTATGGATGTTGAGGAGGCGAGAGATGTGTGCCAGAATCGTAGCATGTGGCGATCTGTTGTCTCTGCCTACCCCAGTAGTGGGACATAGGCGTGAGCATATGTGTGTATGTATGTATGTAAATAACAAAGATTACGTTAAAGCGTTGAGTAGGACATTGCTTGTGAGGATTCTTACTGTTATTAACTTTATGATTATGTTTTATATTTTTTTTTTGAGTAACTCTTACCTCAGTTGCTAGGGTAGGGTTTCCACCAGCCTCGATAAGGAGAACCTTCCAATGTGGCACCTCACTCAGACGGTTCGCGACGACAGATCCTGCGGACCCCGCTCCCACAACAATGAAGTCATAGTTGGGATCTGAAAAAAAAAATCATAAACAATGAGGAAAACTTTCAATCTAACTATTTTGTTATAAATCAGTTTGGGTGTATGAGGTTTTGTGCTTATTCATTAACACTTTGTATATAGTGATGTATAAATTAATAGGACAAGTAAAAACCTCCTCCTTTTTTGAAGTCGGTTTAAAATAATTGTTGTTCTTTACTTGATGCAGTTTATTAGAAGCTTTTTCATTTACCCGATCGATGCTTACATATAAAATCAGAGGTTGTGTTCTGTGGTCCAAAAAAAAATTCTGTGGCTCGACTTAAAAAAAAGTAAAAAAAAAAAGAAACCGTAGAAGTTGAAATCTAGCTGATTTTAAGATCTATTTAGAAATCATCTTGTCAATGATAATACCTTTAAGAACTGAATCAACAGCATCAGCAGGCCACAAGTGGTCTCCTACGAGGGCACAGTGTGCCGCGAAGAAGGTCTGCAGCACCTGGGCGAAGACCGGCACCGCCTGGTAGCTGCTCACGATGCTGGATGTCAGAGCCGGGTCACAGGCCCACATCTTGGCGTCTGATGACTAACTGAAATGGAGGACATGGGATATATTATCAATCTGTTTTTTTTACTATAAAAAAACGGCCAAGTGTGTGTCAGGAAAAAAGGGGCAACGCATGCAACGCAACAGCTAGTTCGAAATAAAATTTAAAAAATAATTGAACATGGCAGCCAAAAAAAAATTAAAACTTAACTATGCGGACTGTGCCTAACCACATATTTGTACCTTAAACCGCCATTAAACTTACACTCAGTTGCAGAAACGCTCATTAGAGTTAATCATCCATTTAATCCCTTGCTAGCTTTTACTACGTCAACAAGACAAAAAGTGACAGCAAGAGATTTAATGGAGGATTAACTTTAATGAGCGTTTCTGCAACTGAGTGTTAGCCACTTAACTTTTGCCATTAAACTTAGGTATGAATTATCTACGCCTTACATTTCCTCCATTGTATTATCTGGTACCTATACTATACGTAGGATAGGTATTCTAAATATGTAATATTTTGAATATCTCTGGCTGCACCCTCAAGGAATATAGCCGTGAGCATTTATGCTTATATTCGCTGTGACTTGTAATTGACAACATTTAATTTTGAGAAAGGTACCAAAATTAGAAAATTTGGAGATTATGTGATTCAAAGCTTATATGAAAATTATCCGATTTTTCTATCCATTATTTCTCGAGTTATTTGAAAAATACTGAAAAATAAAAAAGAGGTTGAATGAGATTTTATTCCTTTGCCTGCTTGGCTTTTTTATTGTAATTGACAGTTTTTATTTTTAATTTTATTGCGTTTTTTTTATTAAATAATACCTTTTTTCAGAAAATTCAAAAGTAAATAAAAAATAGAAATATCGGTCAAAAATTAAATCGGAAAAATAAGTACCTCTTATTTTTTAACCTATTTTTATATTTTTCATTATAAACAAGTGGTTAAAAAAATGAAATGTTATTAGTTGTTTTTTTTAAGCAGCCAAGATATAATGTCAATAATTGCAGTCAAGTCAAGTCGAAGGTCTTGCGCTATTTAAATTATGATTTCTTTATAATTCTCCGGCCCATTATGTTGTGTCGATGAATTATACTACAAAAATATGCAAAAATAATAGGAAAACTTACAGTTTTATTTATTTCTTCTTTAATTGAATAAAAAGAAAGAAATAACCGTAAGTCGTAATAACAAAGCATTGACCCATTCGCTCACCTTTTTTGGCAATGTATGGTCCAAACAAGTTTTAAAATGAAAAAAAAAAAAACTAAATAACTTTAACAAAAACACAGTTTAACGCGCAATGGAACGCGACGCGAGTAGCTTACTTGCTTCGTAATCGTTTTGAGAGAAAGAAATAAAGCTTTCCTTATGTAACATTCCGATTTTATAGTTCCTATCACTGTATGGTCACGGTCTAAGGTCGCGATCTTAAAATCTTTATCAGTTTCAAAACTAGATTCTTTATCATACTGTATGCAGTAAATTCCAAAATGCAATGTCAAGGTACTTATTACTTTTTAAAAGTTGTCACCACGACATGAAAATTTGACACCATGATTTTGACATTTACTAAATAAAATGGCAAGGTTAGAAAAAAATTAATAAAAAAATCAGAAAAAAATGTAATAATATTTCTCATTGAAGATGGTTTAATAAGCTTTAGTGCTACATCGCGAGAACTCAATATACAGGGTGTCCCTGGAAGTGTGGATCAAATCAAATAGGCGCATGGCGGAGGTCATTTCCAAACTTAAAGCCTGATAACTTTTTTTTTTCATAATATCGCATAGTAGCATAGCATATGCTCACGACTATATACCCCGGGGGGGGGTAGTCAGAGATATTCTGAAACCTCCGAACATCCACGATTCACTAGTACCCAAACTCTGCCCAGTGTGACGGGGAGTGAGCCCGTGGCCACTTGTAATGGACAGTGGGCACAATACATAACAATCATAGTGCTTAAGTAAAAAAGTAATTAAAAAAAAACTGTCTAGGTTATCAGCTTTCTTTTTTATCAGGAGATTAAAGGAAGATATGCCTTTCCTGAAATAGTACTTTTGTTCAGGTAGCATACATGGGTCAAATAATAAATCAAATTTAGTAAAAAGGTTTAGGTCTAACAAAAATTTTACTCGGTTTTCAAGCGATTATCACGAAAAAAAACGTACTACCAAGAGTTGACACTTATTACATAAAGTTGCCCATTTCATACAGATTCTTTCGATAATACGAATAACTTGGTTATTCGTATTATTTTAAAAGCTAATAACTTTTGAACATGAAACGGTCATGTTTTTCCATGCATACATAAATGCACGACCTTAATCCCTTTCGGGTGGCCAGTAAAATTGCTACAACTACCAACTTTCTGTTTAGGAATGTAGTTGTAGCAATGCTCACATTTAATTTCCAAAATTGAAATTTCTTTATTTTCTTTGACTTGAAAAACGATTTTCTTTCAACTCTCGAGTTGATCGATCGGTTATCTAAGCCCCTTAAAGGTAAATCACTCGAAAATATAAAACAACATTTAATTTATTTATTTGAGGGAACTTACCGCAGGTGTACAAATATGTTATCCCTCATTCTCAAACACAGTCCGCATCGACGAATAAAATATGCTATCCCTCATTCTCAAACACAGTCCGCATCGACGAATGAAATGTGCTATCCCTCATTCTCCAACACAGTCCGCATCGACGAATGAAATATGCTATCCTCATTCTCAAACACAGTCTACATCGACGAATTAAATATGCTATCCCTCATTCTCAAACACAGTCCGCATCGACGAATGAAATTTCTCTTTGTGCGTCTAAAAGCGCTGGAGCTATTTTCATTTTGGAGGTAGCTGCTATGATTTTCTGACGAAGTTGTTCGTCGGTAGCAGGTTTCTTCTATCTATCGAGATAGGTATTAAAATGCTAAAGACTAGGTGCTTGTTGGTCTGAATACGAGTGCATTAAAGCAAAAATTGCAATTTTACAACTTTGAGTTAGAAATTTAACTCTAAACTAAGAATCAGCTTGGATTATCATTATAATTATCAAAGAAAATAATTATCTTGATAATTTCGAACCCTGTTTCGAGTTGAGTTTGAGTATGGATTTAATTTTTTTTTTCTAAAAGAAAGCTTTATACAATTTGATACACAATGAACGTTTTATTGTGTAAATGAATATTTTATATCATGTCCGAATACTTTTGCATGTAATATTAACCGACCGCGACTATCTTTTAAGGAACCAAGTTTCAATTCTCAAGTGGTGATGCTTAGCTAGCCTTTCGTTCACTACAAAACTGTATTAGAAACCTGATTGCGACACCCAAGACCGGGGTAGTAATTGTATGCCCTTTTGCCGTGAGAGACGGCTGAAATGGGCGTGTGATAGCTTATATTACTGCCTGATGCGAGAGAAAGAGATGGGGCGGCGCGCGTCAGAAACGACGCAAGCGTAAAACAAACTTTATTTAATTATGATTGTACTATTTATATAAGTTCAATTCTGCTCTAACCAAAATTTTTAAAATAAAAATCTCTTTTTTTTAAATCAAGTCTCGTGTTTCTATTATTCACCATTTAGCAGTTCCAAGCGTTTATCGATAAAGGAGGCTACTTTGGCTTGTTTTTCTACCGAGAAAATGTGTCTTAATCGTGTTTTGGCTCTAATCAAAACTTCAATTATATGTTCAATTTACACATATCCGCAAATCATACTCCTACTGTTAGTACTTCATGATATATGACCCTTTGAAGAATCCTATTATTTTCACATAATGAAACAATGCAATTATTTGTTGAATTATTTATTTTAACAACATTACACATCTCAGCTCTCTGCCCCCTCTCTCGGGAAACAGTCTAAAAAAATTATATGCCACAGACATAATATTTAGTACCTATAAAAAAATCCTTATTTTGTAAGTTATCTTCGTTATTGACCTCTATAATCAATATTTTTTGTTTTCACTGGGAATTATGTAATCGATGTTTATAAAAATATTGTTCTTTAAATAGTAATTAAATAGCATGAAACTGATATCACAATGAAATACAATAGCCACTGTGCTATACAAGGTGTAAAATTAAATGAACAACATCATCAAACTGAACAACGTTCATTACGGGACCAACACGGAAATAGCGAAAAAAATATCTGCTGCTACATAGAAAATGCAAATAGCTACTCGACCCTGAAGCTCATCTTTGTTCATAACGACTTATCGTAATTTTTCATTATTATGATGTTTTTATGTACAATAAAAAATCTAAGTATGTAAAGCATTTAAGTTTACATTCTTTTGTGTGTGTATGTATGTAACCATGTTCACCCATTTTACGAACAATACCGGTTAAATTTTCATGAATCTTTTGCTTGCTGCAATCCTTATTAAATACTTATAGTAGGTATGTAATGTGGAATATTTTAGTATTGCCTACCTTCCTATCATATGTATTAAAAGCCAATGCCTAAAAATGGCGCCTTTTGTTACATTGCCTTTTTTTTTTTGGCGTGGCCAGCAACCACACATGAATATTTAAGTTCAGAATAAAGTAACAAACAAAACTTGTTATTACATGTATCTCTAAACTCAGTCCGAACAGAGATATAAATAAAGGCTTGAAGTAAGCGTAATGAATGAATTTTCAAGTTCAAGTTTTTATATCTCTGTTCAGACTGAGTTTAGATATACATGTAATAACAAGTTTTGTTTGTTACTTTATTCTGAACTTAAATATTCAAAGTTTGGTTGCTGGCCGCGCTAAAAAATTAGGCGAAAAATAAGGCGCCACCTTCCATAGAACATCCCGCAATGTCTTTTAAAAATAATAAAGAATGTTCACAGTGTAACCTCATATTTAGTACCATCATAGTAAATCCAAAGTTTGCACTTTTTCCCTCTTGGGTCAACTTCTGATTCGTAATACGCAGGTTTTTCAGGTTTAATATCATAATCATAATCGTACGTATTAAATAATTGATTGGATAGAATATTTTTAAATGGTCTATACGGTTTTATGTTGAAAATATTCGGGATTGCTAGATTTTTAAAATAGCTTCCAGAGTTAATATTTTTTGATAAAATGCTGGGTTTTGGGAGACTATTGTATTTTTTGTATGGATATGGTGGTACAATATAATTTGGTTTAACATAGGTGTAGGGATTTACTAGAATTTGAGGTTCCAATGGATAGAATTGTTCTTCCACCTTATTCAAATTTCCGCCATAAGAATTTCCAAGAAGGCTCAAATCTTTTTGTCTAAGCACTTCACTGTTTTGACCAGGTATATTTTGATTTCGTTGTACTTTTGTATTCGGCTTTATTCGGCCTTGATCTAAAGGTAAATTCGGTAACAAGCTGGCAGTTTCGTTAAAAACGTCTGGACGTTTATTGAGATCTATTCTACTTGGCTCATCGTTTTCGGAATTGATCTGTCGGCTGTATTCTGTGGCACAAATGTGTTCTTTGTCATTGTCTGACCAATCTTCTTTGATCATGTCGGATGCTTTTTCTGCTATCATGATGATTGGCGCGTTGGTGTTGCCGCTAATTATGTTTGGCATGATGCTGCCGTCTACCACTCTTAGATTTGTTATGCCATATACCTGTGGACAAAGAGGTTTTTCGATTAAAAAATAGCCCAGTCATTTTACGGAGTTTTCTGAGGATTGGTGAGGAGTATTTATGAATTGGACTTTTAAACTGTAACCGGCACCATTTGGTGACAAAAAGACTGGGTATCTGAAAAGATATTAAAAAAAATCGCTACGCAACGTAGAAATTAAAATTGTATCTCCCAGAAGGCTTTGAAATTAATAATGTTAATACCATTGCACTCGTTTTAATTAGATTTAACAATATAAATTATTTTTGGGCAATAAAAAAGGGATTGAAATGTAAAAAATGAGATATTTAATAGAAAATACTAATGTATTTTTGAAAGCCTTGTAAGTAGACAATAGTAAATTACACACCGAGGGCAGGAAAGTAAGAAAGGTCTCAGATCTCATGTAACAAGCATGTGATATGAGGCATTCTTATTTACTGCCCGAGGTTAGTATACTATTTTTCTCCTCGACGGAGGCGGAAAGCGTCAACTTCGTTTAGCGCAACGGGACGAAAGTTGATGTTTTCCGCCCGGAGGGGTGAAAAGTATTGACACCATATTTAAAGTATGTATAATAGTAAAGGCTTGAAAGCTTGCAAAAAATATTACCATTCGTTTTTTTAGAACGAGATAAATGCTGAATTTAAAATTTGGGGACGGTTCTGACGTGATATTTTTTTAATTTTGGTACTTTTCTAAGCTCAAATTGGCTCTTAAATACTATACCGAACAAAAATATTAATTGTTAATTAGTTCCGCCTCAAACCGTTAAATGATTGGGCTAATAAGCACAAAGGCATGGCACTGGCTGGATGAGCGATGATAGCCCATACGGAAGAGAGCTAGCGCCTCAATCACGAGGACGCGGTTCGATTCCTGGCCTGTACCACTAAGTTCTTCGGAATTTATGTACGGTTGTATTTATCATTTACTAGCTCGGCGGTGAACGAAAACATCGTGAGGAAACCTGCATTCCCGAGAATGAAAAGAAAATAACATAAGTTCGGAGGTATGCGTAAAATATGGGTGAGCTTGGGGCGAACACAATAGATCAGCGATGGTCGCAGTGTTACATAACGACCCTTGCTTGCAATAGCTCAACCACAAATAATAATAATGGCACTGGCTTATAGGAACCTTATGCTGACGGTTTTTAAAGGCATGATCAGACTAAGAGAAAAGAGTAAACTGTCCCATATACTCGTACAAAACAGCAACAGATGGGCTTGGGGCACCCCTTTAATCCTAATCAATAATTTATTGGTTTTATAAAAATTTTAAAGCACCTACCTGTCTGTGTCTGAAGTACTTCTATTCTGTCTATCTAAATATATCTAAAACGTAACGCCTCGTTCTTTGGGGTAGGCAAATACCAAGGCACGCCATTTGCTATGATACTATCGAACCTCTCTCGTCTCATTTATAACCATACATCTCTTCATACAAGCCCGTCGGTTTCAAGTACTCCGCAACTCACCTTTCTGTTTTCTACAGTACTTCTTTCGCTACATTATTATTTATTTTTAACCGACTTCAAAAAAGAAAGAGGTTTCTCAATTCGACCGTATATATAATTTTTTTTATGTGTGTTTGCGGATTACTTCGTCGTTTATGAACCGATTTTGAAGATTATTTTTTTATTGGAAAGAAGATATCCCAAGAGTAGTACCGTGATAAGGAAACCAGGATCTGATGATGGCATCCCAGAGAAATCGAGGGGAAGCTTTGAAAATCGTAGTGCCGGCTAGTGAGTTTGTTAATTTAAAGCACTACTATTAAATTGAACTAATGAATTCACCACTGAAAATTGTGAAATAAACAAAATTTTAACCGCCTTCAAAAAAACTAAAAAGTTAAAAAATAATATTGCAGCCGATGACTTTTTGTTCGCATCATAAGAACATTATTTTGTTTTATAGAAGTCGGTGTCAAGCCAAGCCAAAAAACTAATGCAAGCCCTGTCGCGAATCGTACTTTTATTTTCCTTATTATCAAATTTCACAATGTCATTACTGTAAATAAATATCAATTATATTTATTCTTATTCTATAGGACTATCCGCTTAAAGAAAAAGGGGGTGACCTAAGGACAGATGGTCTGATGAAATAAACAAAATTGCAGCATAGAACTGGATTTTAAAAGTAAAAGATAGAAACATTTGGAGAAATATGGAGGAGGCCTTTACCTACTCATTTTAACTGCCTTTAATATTCTAGTATTATTTCTACTTAAGAGGATACACTAGTACCGTTTTGGCCATACACACGTATTCCCCTGTTTCCTGTCTGGATAATGGACACTAGAGCAACATTTTTTTCTCCATGCAATCTTATTTTACCTCTGCTATGTCCCTATGTTTTGCTTTTATGTATAAATTAATTACTGTAAGAACTAGGGACATTCGAAAATTACCAATTTTACCGCCCGTTTTCAGACGTCCAGCAAACAATTTGACGAATACAAACAAAAAAAGCAAAACATACAAATATTGCCAGTCTTTCTCATATATTATTCTTGAAATAATTATCAAAACCGGTTAAGTTTTGGAGGAGGAAACAGGGGAATATGAAATGCTGATTTCGTCCATTTTATGTAGATAAAATTATTCCGAGCTGCAGTTTTCTCTTTTGTACTAGTCGGCGGGGTATGTGGGAGGGGCGAATCGGAAAAATACGTATACAGTCGAAAGTGACCTATTCTCAAAATTTCTTCGAGAGCCCACCTATCCTCTTAACACTTCATTGTACACTCAGGCATACAGTTTGATACAAACAATAGATAAAACATAGACAACTAATTCTCAGGTATAGACTGATTTTGCACACGTACTAACCCTCAATCTCGGATCGACGACTGCTTCAGGATTGCTGACAGGTCCCATAGAGCAGGTGCCGACTGGGTGGTAGATGGTCAGCGTGTGATGTCTCGCCTGACACTCCAGGTGTTCGAACGACATGAGCTCGTGCTTCGAGCAGCCCAGGTTCCGACGAGGGTTCGGACGAGCGTTGAGCTCCCGAAGAGCTGGCTGGTTCACCAGTTCTTGGGCTATACGAGCTCCTTCCACCTGGAAAGATAATTTGTTAAATTATTAACATTGTGTGTGCTTACATTCATACTGATTCCCATTGTACCCTTTGTATATGTGAAAATTTTAAATAAATGAAAGAAAAAAGTAGTTTGACGGTTTTTTAAGGGAATGACGAACGTTAAAATCGCGAAAAAATATCTACGTTCCATACAAAACTGCAATCCTATTCGATTCAAATGTTTGGGACCGCTGCGCTGCGCTGATTGTCATTTTTCGCAATATTGATGTTGGTCCCATAGACGAAATTGGTAGTCTGATCATCTTTTTAAAAAACGGTCAGCATATTAAGTCGGACCCTGTATGCAGGATGTAAAATTTAATGCGTTACGTATCGAACAGGTTTATTCAGATCATCAAACTGAACAAATTGCAATATGGAGCCAATATCAAAAACTCGAAACAAAATAAGCTGTTCCCAAAGATTTTATCTTTCGATAGCTACTCGACCAAAATGTATGAAACAGTAATTTTTTTTCAAGATTTCCACTTTGGTCTCGTATTTTATTCTATTTTTTTTTAAATGGCTGCCATCTTGGTTGTGATGATTTTGCCAATGTCTAGTTTATTTAGCAAGAGTGCTTGATGTTGTACGGTCGTTGATGACTTCAAGGATTGTTTTTCCAAAAGAACACTATCTTGAGCCACCACTGGAGCTTCGTTGAACAATCGACGAACGACACGTGACTACCCAATAGCAGACCTACAACGCGACCGTTGGTCTCGTAGTAAAAGTTGTTCAGTTTGATGGTCTGAAGTAGCCCCAAGCTTATGTAAAGCATTTAAGTTTACAACCTGTATTACCCGCACCCTTCACAAGATCATCAGTCTACCTTCAATGACATCTATTAGACCTTTTAACAGACCAGTTTTTGAATAGAGCTTTGTGGAGATCAAACAGATCTGTTGATATTTTTCGAAAAATATTCTCTATTGTTAGCGGAAATGTGATTTTTGGCGGACTCGAAGTTTCAAAGTTACTTAGTTAATTTCTGAAACAATTTTTTTTAATTATTTCATTTTTCTGAACTATGTCGGTTTTAGAAATGTTCTAACAGTGGGGCGATTTTAATTTTCCGCCCATAGAACAATGATAAACCGAGGTAGTTTTTAAGATAACGGGCACATCACCTTTTTTTACTTTTTGTACTTTTTTTCTTCACAATACGTCTTCAAAAGTTTGATTTTGTCTCAAAAAATAGATTTTGTTTAAATAAATTTTATGTTTGTTATTTTTTAATATTTCAGTAATAAACGTTTGATAGATACATTACTGAAGTATGTTCATGCCAAAGTTCAGCTCAAAATAGTGAATAGTTTGAACACAGTAACCAGTTTAGTGGGACAAGGTAGCAGATCGGTGAAAAATCACAAAAACTTGAATAATTTTGAAACCGTGAGTTTTTGGATCATTCTGTATAGTACCAAAAAGGTCGAAAATGATGTCCTCTACCCCAGATTTTCCGTTGGACCATCTTAACTCGACCACCCTGTATAATTATTGAGGAAAAGTCGATTAAAATGTATTTACCAGTATCCAGAGAGTTTCAGTCTATGAACTAGGTAAATACACGTCAAACTGTCAAGCCATTCTCAAGTCATAAACAAACTAACGAACGTAGAAGACGATAGGTAGAGGATGCATCTTATAAGTAATCTTGAGGTTACTTAGCAACTATCAGTCCGTTGTTTACTTCGCTGATATTTGATATCAATGACCTTGTCTTACATAACGTAAGGTGAGATCGTATTTATTCTCAAGTCCATTGATAAGTTGTATTTGTGGTAACGTTTTACGTAGGTACCTATTCCATAACTACTCGTATGTAAATAAGTATAATTATACAGGGTGAACTACCTCTGTGGTCTAATGGTTAAGAGCATTGAGCTCTTGACACGGAGGTCGTGGGTTTGATTCCCACGGGGTGTCCCCCGTGATATTCACTTTATGAGTTTTTCCCCAGTTGGTTAGGACATTTCAGGCTGAATTTGATGATGAAGATGATGATTCCGTGCTTTCGATGGCACGTTAAGCCGTTGGTCCCGGCTACTATCACTGGTGGTAGTAGTCGTTACATAAAAACCACGTCAGAGGCCGTAAGGCGGTCTGAAAAAACTCTGACACAGGGCTTGCCCATACGCTAAGAAGATTTTACAGGATGAAATTGATATCATTAGCATCCTTTTAAACTAAGAGTCTACCCATCAAACTGAACAAATTTTATTGGAGCAAAGCGAACGGAGCAACAAAAGAATCAGACTTAGTTTAAAAGGTTGCTAATTCTATCAATTTCACCCGTAATTTCGGTACCAACAGGACAAGCAATCGTAAAATGGGGTATACATTTTACGATTGCTTGTCCTGTCCACAGAAATTTTGCGAGGTAGCAAGAATTTGTTTTCGTACATAGATACTTATTAATCAAATTAATAACTCACCATTATCTTAACGTCATCTGCATGCGAATAGTAGTTAGGATAGATCCGTGGTGCCGAGTAAGGATTTACGTCTCGAAGCTTCAAGAAACCTCTACTCTTCGGCCGCAGAAGTAGAGGGACTATAGAAAACGAAGACTCATACAAAATGTCCTCATACAACTCCGCATACGTTGCATCAGTAAGTCCATTCGCCCGTTTACCGAAGAGTCCACCATCCATGTTGTCGGCAGTTGGAGCAATAAAGAACTGAACATCAGGGTAATCTTCGGTAGGATCTTGATATTTGGTGTTCACAAATGCCATGGCTTCAGCTTCCATCATACTGTAGAAGAGTCCCGTCTTGTGAAGAGAAAAGTCTATTAAACTCTCGATAGTGAAGGCAGAATTGAAATTAAAGCAGAAATCTGTACCATTTTCGTACGGATTATCAAAGAGGAACGAGTGTCCTCCCATCGCAATATGATCCTGCAAGTTTCTTCCTACGCCTGGAAGGTTTACTATTGGATAGATACCGAGCTGTTTCAAATCTTCAGCATTTCCAATCCCTGATAACATTAGCAGTTGAGGAGACTGTATCGCACCAGCAGATAAAATAACTTCTTTACTTGCTTTCACTATTCGTTTGCTGCCATGTTTAGAGTACAGTACTCCATAAGCTCGTTTGTGCTCATCAATCAGAATCTTTTCAACCAGTGAATGAACACTGACGTGCAGATTATCTCTCTTAGCTGCAGGTCTTAAAAATCCTTTAGCTGTACTGCATCGGAGACCATCACGGACAGTTGCGTGGGACCTAGTGAAACCTGCTTGATATTCACCGTTAACATCTACCAGATTATAACCCAGCTGCTGTCCAGCTTCTAATATCTTCCTTGTGATTGGCTGCTCGTAGCTAAAGTACTCTATCGTCAACGGACCCCCAGTTGAATGAAAAGGGTCGTCTTGATATTCAGGGATCCGCATATCTTCAGATTTCAGAAAGTACGGCAGTACGTCTGCGTAAGACCAACCTGTGTTCCCCATACTAGCCCAATTGTCATAATCGCGTTTATTTCCTCGTATGTACAGCATAGCGTTAAGAACACTCGATCCACCGAGAACCTTGCCTCTAGGCCACTTGCACCTCCTGTCAACCATGCTCAAACAATACTGATCACTAGGTTCCGTAACAAACTGCCAGTCTATAGATGAAGTTTGTAGTACAGGAAACAACATTGGTACATCAGATAACACATTCTCGTCCTGCCCCGCTTCTAGTAACAGGACTTTCCAGTCAGGATTTTCGGAGAGCCTGTTGGCTAGAACTGAACCTGCTGAGCCACCGCCTACGATGACGAAGTCGTAGCAGTCGTAGAGATGTTCTATAGGTCTGACGCGATGTTCTGCGTCCTCAATGTCTGGTCTGTACAGGTGTATAGCCATTCGTACGATTATCATGGCGCCTAGACCTGGTAGTAGTCCGAACATGATCCTGGAGCTGGATACGATGGTTTTGATAGCAGTTGAGCCATCGGTGGACATGTTGATGCGTTGAGACTTGAGACACAATAGCAACTATGTTCTTTAATTGATATTGTAATTTAATTGAATGGCTACTGAATCAGCAGTTTGAGCAATTTTTTGTGACTCAGGTTGTATTGTATCGTGTTATGTTTGAACAGAGTAATTTGAGAAACAGATAGATTTTTGTGTTAACTTTATATTAGTATGTACTTCATTCGTTTTGTGAAAGTAAAATGAGTTCGTTTGATTAATAATTATTAATCAAAAATTAAGTATGCAATTTCGCTTTTGAACTTTACATACGCGCACATATTTTCGCGCTTTCATTGATGGTCCCAAAGTAAAAGTTGTTCAGTTTGATGGTCTGAAGCATCCCCTTAAGTGTGTAATGCAAATTTAATTTTACACCATGTATATTATCGCGAGTTAGTTACTCTGCGTATAATTCCGTCATCAAACATTATGCCCATTTCAGCGTTTTCTCCGTTTGAATACATTACAACATTTGAGTGTCATAATTATGACCCAAATAATGATGAATGGAGTTTATCAGTTCAATAAAAGAACAATGTTTACTTTTTATAACAATAATTTATTACATTAATCATAGTTATCTATTGGAACTCTCTCAACTAGATCGGTATAATTCGGTACTTAATCATATCACACTAACTTACAGATAAGCAAACAAATAAATAATTTACCAACAGTAAAGAAAAAACTATTTACATTATTAATACTGACAAAATAAAAACAAATGTTTTTGTACATCCACATCAGGCATAGTATCTGGATATTCTTCGTTTCAGTTTCAACCAAGACTCCTTGATCATGTCACTGCCTTTCTCCCCGATCATTATTATCGGCGCATTTGTATTTCCACTCACTAAGTTAGGCATTATACTGCCATCTATGACACGCAGACCTTTGACACCGTAGACCCTCAACTGAGGATCGACGACCGCTTCAGGATCCCAGTAGGGACCCATCTTCGCAGTACCGACCGGGTGGTAGATAGTACAAGTGTACTGTCGAATCATACATTCCCAATATGCATCTGTATACCTCTGAATGCTGACACAAGCAGGGAATACATGCTTGTTTAAGACTGAACCGTGACTTTGGAATGCTCGAGTTCTTGACAAAGCAACTGCGATTTTAACACCTTCTATTAAAGTTTTCATATCCATCTCATCAGTTAAGTAATTAGGATAGATGTAAGGATAGTCGTAGGGATTGGCGCTGCGTAGTTGTATAAAACCTTTGCTTCTGGGACGCAGTAGCATGGGTATGATGCTCCAAACATCCATGTTGTTTATAGGTCGAAAGACAGCGTCGTAAAATGTGTCCATAAGCCCGTGAACCTTTCGCAACTGTTCACCTCCGTCAGAATTTGTTGAGCCAGATATAAAATGGAACTCAATATCAGGGAAATCGTCCGAAGCGTTGACGAATTTGGTGTTGACGAAAGCTAAGCCTTCTACTCCTCCCATGATTGTTAAAGGACCCTCCCCCATGACAGCATACTCCATCAAAGTGCTGACGGTGTGTAGTCTGTGTTCTACTATTGATATTTCCTTATTGACCATGAAAGCCAATCCTCCCAATCCAATGTGATCTTGAAGGTTTTTACCAACTTTCAAGTTCTGTATCAACGGTATGCGATGTTTCTGTAATTCCTCAGCCGGCCCTATACCGGATAACATTAACAATTGAGCAGAATTGATCGTTCCAGCGGACAAAATTACTTCTTTTCTGGCTCTGATACGATGTATCATTTTGTTTCGCACAAATTCGACTCCAAATGCTACTTTTGTTCTAGGATCTATTAGAATTTTTGTGACATGGGAATGCATGGCTATGTGTAAATTTGTGCGATCCTTAGCAGGTCTTAAGAAGGCTTTTGAAGTTGAACAGCGACTGCCGCGTCTAAGAGTTCCTTGGGCCACCATGAAACCTGTCTGGTTTTCACCATTTATGTCTCTATTGACATATCCTAATTCCTGGCCAGCTTCGACGAAGCTTGAGACGAGAGGAGTGTGAAAGGGCGCTTCTGCAACTGTAAGATATCCTCCCGTATTGTGGTACGGTGTTTGTGCCAAATAGGGATTGTGGTTGTCTTCTGATTTCTTGAAATAGTACAATACGTCTTTGTAGCCCCATCCTTTGTTGCCTAGGGACTCCCAGATGTCGTAGTCCTTCTTGTTTCCGCGTAAGTAGAGCATGTAGTTAAGAACTGAACTACCACCAAGGACTTTCCCTCGTGGCCAGTTGCAGCGGCCTCCTTCCATTGCTGGAAATATAAAATACGAGCGTTAACCCGCGACTTCGTCCGCACAAATTATATACCAGATTTTAAGTCAGATCCTAAGCTATCAAACAAAAAAAGTTTCATCAAAATCGGTTCAGTAGTTTTTGCGTGATACTCGTTCAAACAAACAAACAAACAAACACACAAACAAACAGACAGACAAAAAATCCAAAAATTGGTGAAATGGAATCAGGGACACCTAAAAACCATATCGCACCTTTTTTTTGTTAATATCTTCAATGTACAGACAAACTTCCTGTTACAGAAATAATAGTATAGATAAAGCGTTAAGCACACTCTATATAGAGCAATGTGACATTTTGCGTCAAGCCGAAATTTTGAAATATAAGATAATGAATTCTAAAATACTATTGTTTTCTAGACAAGCTTATAGAAAATCGCCCTTTTTTACTGATTAAATATTCTTATAATATCATAAACAGGTTAAATCATCATCAGCCTATCACCATCCACTGCTGAACATAGGCCTCTCCCAAGGCGCGCCACAAAACTCTGTCCTCGGCCTTCCTCATCCAGTCGCTCCCCGTTACCTTTTTTTTAGGTCGTCTGTCCAGCGGGCAGCAGGGCGTCCCACACTACGCCTCGCCTACCAGTTCGCATCAATAGGTTCAATATCAAGGTAATATCGGTCATTGATCCGATAGGTACACAATAGCAATATGAATTTGTCAGCTAACATAATTTTTAAATTTTCGCTCATTGCAAAACCTAGAAAACTATAAATATACCTATACATTGACACCAAAATGGCATAGATCATACCATCAAAAAAATGTGCATATTTATGCTAAATTTTATTAAAAATAACGGCATATTTTCTAAACACACTTTCCGTTTATGGTTTTGTACTTTGTAAGAAATTACGCAATACAAATGGTTTATAGCGGTGGGTAAGGGATGATTTAATTATTTGATCACTTAAATCCTCACCTAAACAGCTAGTTCCTTGCGGCTCAGTCTTGTACTTCCAATCCAGCTTGCTCAGCTGCAGATATCCAGCCAGAAGAGGCACGTCAGATATCTCCGTCTCATCCCCACCCGCTTCTAGCAGCAGCACCTTCCAGAGACCGACTTCTGACAGACGATTTGCTACTACTGCTCCTGGAAATTAAGAATACGGTTTTAGGTCTTCCGGACTTTGGTTTTAAGTAGATTTTTGAACGGAAAATATATGTTGTGGAAACACACAATAGAATTTTTAAAGTTGAAAGGGGTCAGTTCTTATGATCTTTTCGAGAACAATAGTTGTGTGAATGTAAAAAATGAGTCGATGTTTTTGTAGTCAATTTGTTATTTTATTTTTATTCAACACTAATTAGAAAAGGGTTAATTTAAGAGGATATGTGAAAAAAATAGGATTCTTCAAAGCGTCATATATCATGAAGTACTAACAGTAGGAGTATGAATTGCGGATATGTGTTAATTGAACATATAATTGAAATTTTGATTAGAGCCAAAACACGATTAAGACACATTTTCTCGATGGAAAAACAAGCCAAAGTTGCCTCCGTTTTTATTTATAAACGCTTGGAACTGCTAAACGGTGAATAAAAGAAACACGAGAGTTGATTTAAAAAAAAGAGATTGATATTTTACAAATTTTGATTAGAGCAGAATTGGACTTACATAAATAGTACAATCACAATTAAATAAAGTTTGTTTTGCTCTTGCGTCGTTTCAGTCGCGCGCGCCTCCCCATCTCTTTCTCTCGCATCAGGCAGTAATATAAGCTATCACACGCCCATTTCGCTTCAATTATTTTTCGACATAGGCCCTTAACAACAAAAAAGAAAGAAGGAAATGCAATCTAGAAGGCGAAAGAAAGAAAATAGATCTATCTCTATATCTTTAGAAATCTTTATGGACTACAGAATACCTCCCTTTTTTGGCGTCGTCTCTATGAAACTGGTTCAATTACCATTTTTAATTCTTCTTATCGTGTGGGCAGAGCCCTGGTGTCAGAGTTTTTTCAGATCGAATGACTTATAAACATGATTTTGAAAATGAGTAATCTTGTGACTTTACTCACTAACCCGCGGAGCCAGCCCCTACCACGATGAAGTCGTACTCGGGCAGTAGACGGCCTTCCTCCACGTCAGCTGGTCTCCCCTCAGGATCCGTCTGGTCATACTGGAAGTACGCGATGGCTGCCACAAGCATCGGAATGAACCAGGCCACCTGAAAATTAAAGATCCACATCGTTAGCCTGTCATCTATTATATCCGATTTTATGAGGAGAGTCAGAGTTCTTTAAATGAAATTAAAAACGTTTTATTGTGCAAACAGTACAAATCATACTGCATAATAAATGAATCTGAACTAGCTTGTAGGTAACCTAAACGCAGACAATGGAATTAATCATACTACCTATATCGTGTAGATATCCTGCACTATGCTGAAGGGTGCGTCATTCAAGCGTAAAGTTAGTGAAAGATCACAGGAAAATTAATGGATGGGCCTTACGCGAACAGTTCAAACCAGAAAAATGAGGCAAAACAATGGACAGATATACTTCAAATATGTACCAAGATGACAGACAAGTGTGCTAGTTGTGAGCTTCAACTTAAGGTGGTTTCAGTCCATACAAACGTTTGACGCACAATACGCGTAGACTGAATTAATAGAAGTAATATTTTATATATGGAAAAATAGTTTAGAAATTCTAGTTGCCGCGTAACAAATAACATTTGCATTTTATAATATAATTACGAAGATATAAAGCTTTTAAAATGTTGTATGACAAATTTCAAAGCTTTATATCTTCGTAATTATTTTATAAATTGCAAATGTTATTTGTGACGCGGCATCTAGATTTTCCAAACTATTTTTCCATATATACAAAGTTACTTATATTAATACCGTCTACGCGTATTGTGCGTCAAAGTTTTGTATAAAATTGACCCCTCTGCAACCGCCTTAATGCGCTTTGGGCCTATTCATTAATTTTACTTTGATCTAAGAGTGTAACACGAGTTGGATACAGTTTGCACTCTTACTGCATAGTCTTCGAGCCTTTGTAATTGTTCAGGTCAGATACTCTCAAAGTGTTCGCTGCGTCGCCCCAAGGGGTGCTATGGAAAGAAATCAGGGGGGGCGTGTCGCCGCGATGCTTTAGAGACCAATCGGCTATCACCCAACCTATTTTTTTTAGCGTTAGCGATATCTCAACTGCACCGCCGTGATTTGCAAGTACATAGGCGTTGACTGACCGTTATCGCCGCCACATCAAACAGAAATATCGCGGCGATATCGCGACCATATCGTTCGGTCATATCGTTCGTTTTTGTGCTACGGCCCTTAATTTAATGTTACGCTAGGTCCGTCGTCGCTTACGATCGACGTAATAGTAGAAACTGCGAAATCAGGTTTCAAGGGCATTTTTCATTTTCAAGTGATATAAAGCTAAGCGTCGAAGCTAAGAACCTATCACAATTTAAAAAAATTTGCAATAATGGCGCCGATTTTTTTTTTCCTTTTTTTTGTCCCACTGCTGGGAAAAGGCCTTCCCTAAACCCGGCGCCGAAATACTTCCTAAAAAGTATTTTGTTACTAATTTCAAGGCACACAAATAAAAACGCAAGAAAAATGACAAAGTTGAATATAAATTGTATTTATTTGCATCTTCTTCTTCGGGTTCCTTTCCATTACTAGAGGTTGGCAGTCAGCTCTGCATATCCCTGTCTATCTCTCGCCAAACGAAACAGCTCTTCGACGCTGGCGATGTCTGTCCACTCTTTTAGGTTCGCGAGCCATGACATTCGTGGTCTACCGACGCTGACTTTGCCCATTATTATAGTCTGGAGCAGTTGGTATCGCTCATTCCTTAAAAATATGACCAAGGTAGGCGAATTTATTTGCATACCTGATCAATATATCATGATAAAATGAAAATGTTTGGGAACCACTGACATAGTGTGAGTAATTATTTAATTACCTGAGTGCCGGCCGCGGCGATGGCCGTGCCCGATATCACATCAGCGGCCACATTCACTATCGCGCTCATCTTGTCACCTGCAAACATAGGTTAATGAGCTTTTTTCCTGTGGTATTCTAGGGGATCGATAGATGGCGCTACAGTCTGCGCGAATAAAGGTCAAAATGTCAAAATGTGTTTCTTTAAAATAATAAAGAGGGAAAATGCCTACGCATCTTTTAATGGAATTTTTCCTAATTATGTTTATCTACAGATATACTTTCTCTTTAGTGTTACTCAAAATATATGAGAAGAAAATAAAAAACGGGCCAAGTGCGAGTCGGACTCGCGCATGGAGGGTTCCGCACCACTACACAATATTACCAAATACTTATTATGTTTTCTCCGGGAACTTTAGGGCAAGCCCGACACACACTTAACCGGTTTTTCTATATGTTTTTATACTATTAAGCTTGCACTAAGTATAATCATACCAAGTTTGACGCTTGTACTTATGTAGGTATTACCGTTTATATATATATTTTTTCGATTGATATTCTGCGATTTTTTGTTGTTTAGGAGTTATGTTTTTTTAATAGTGTATTTGAGAATTTTCTCCCGGAGCGGCTTAAAACGTTCATAAGTTTTTTCATATTAAGAATTTTTGGACGTCTCCGTTGTACCACCCTGTATAGCCCTCTGAAGCTAAGACGGACGGACGGACGGACGGACGAACATAGTAGGCTTATGAGTAGGGTCCCGTTTTCACCCTATGGGTACGGAACTACGAAGTAACTAGTAATCTGTGACGGAACCCTAAAAAGCAAAAGGATATAACAAATAGGAAGGAATGTCAATTAAGCGCCGTGTACCGTTATTCACACCGTCTGCGCCCGCGCACGTACGTGCCCAAGCGTTTAACTGTCGACATATTTGGGTGACATAGTTATTTTCTCTTCAGGCTTTGTCTTCGGTCCATATTTCTTGCAAGAAATATACAGTAATCATTGTTTGTCTGAGCGTGGAAGATTGATATTCGATATGCATGTTTAGTGTAGTTTCAAGTCAGTGGTCGAGAAAACAAGGTTTATGGATAAGCTACGAGCAGTTTCGTTCTGCGTCCGATCCGATCCCGTAAAAATAATGTTGTATGTAAAATCGGATGACGGAAGCCGGATCTAGTGCCTAAACTACTATAGAAATAGTTCTACGACTACTCTAGACCGTATTTTCATGGGTTCGGATCGCTAGGCTGTCACTTACACCCTGTATACTATTGAAGATATTAACAAAAAAAGTTACGGTATGGTTTTTAGGTGTCCCTGATTCCATATCACCAATTTTTGAATTTTTTATCTGTCTGTTTGTTTGTTTGCTTGTTTGATCGAGCATCAAGCAAAAACTACTGAACCGATTTTGATTTTTTTGTTTGATAGCTAATGATCTGACTTAGAATCTGGTATATAATTTGTGCGGACGAAGTCGCGGGTAAACTCTAGTATCTATCTATACTATTATAAAACTGTAACAGGAAGTTTGTCTGTACATTGAAAATATAACCAAAAAAAAAAGTTACGATATGGTTATTAGATGTCCCTGATTCCATTTCACCAATTTTTGGATTTTTTGTCTGTCTGTTTGTTTGGGTGTTTGTTTGTTTGAACGAGTATTACGCAAAAACTACTGAACCGATTTTGATGAAACTTTTTTTGTTTGATAGCTTATGATCTGACTTAAAATCTGGTATATAATTTGTGCGGACGAAGTCGCGGGTTAACGCTCGTATATTATAAAACTGTAGGTAACAGAAGTATGTCTGTACATTGAAGATATTGACAAATAAAAGTCACGATTTGGTTTTAGGTGTCCCTGATATCACCAATTTTACGATTATTGGTGTGTCTGTTTATTTGTATGTTTGTTTGATCGAGCATAACGCAAAAACTACTGAACCGATTTTTATGAAAAGTTTTTTGTTTGATAGCTCATCACTTAAAATCTGGTGTATATAATTTGTGCGGACGAAGTCGCGGGTTAACTCTAGTTCTGTATAAAGTTGAATGTACCCATGAGCTGAGGTGTTTGCGCCTATTATAATAATAATAAGAATTATAATATATAATACGTAATAATCATATACATATTTATTTCTTATCTGTACTATTGTTCAGACGTAGACAATTATAACGATAGTTATAATTACGTAGATATACATCATGCTCGATCGCTACAACGTCAGATAAACACTTTATTATAATAAACAATACATTTGGGTCGAGTAGGTTTGCTGTTTTGTATGGATCAGCTGATTCTTTTTTGCGATTTCTATGTTAGTCCTAAATTTTTTAGTTTGGTGGTCTGAACATCTTAAAAATCCTTCGGAATAGAGGTCCATTTACAAATCAATGACTGTATCACGCTGGTCGACAGCACTGTCAAATTACAACTCTAAATCGAACGTCAAAACGCGTGTTTTGTATGAAAAATTTTACTAAATACTAACAAGTGACGTCATCAACATTTCATTGCTTTTTATAGTTCATCATGTTATTAGAGTATTCAAGCTAAAGAATAACTGAAAATGCGAGTTCAGCTTTATTTTCAAAGGTTTTTTTTCTAAGAAGATAAAACTAAAATTAGTATACTTTATGCAATCCACTACCCTATTGTCATACCGAAAAAATCCAGGAAATCATTATATCATAGCAATTACAATATCTCAATTAGAATGAGAACATGAGTGGCATCCACTTCCATGTCATCCGAACATTAGATATACCGTATAAGAAATCAATTGGAGAAAATCAAATCGAATCCGATTGTTTTTGCACAACTCTAGATTCATTGTCTGTAACTGTCTATAGTTCCTTCTTTCACTTCAAATTAGTTGATAGACGCTAATTAATAGTTTGATAAGTTGCTTAATTGTTTTTTATAATCTTGCTTGATTATCATGTTGAAATATAAAATTAGTTTATACCTAAAACAAGGTGATTTTCTTCTATCGTCGATGTCGATGGCAATTGAGAAAGGGATATTTTGCAACCATACATTTTGGGAAGAACATTATGAACCTTAAAATTTACAAGTCAGAAAGTTTGACTTATCATTGTGGTGAAGAGGTTTTTGTCAAACGGCATACAAGGTAAATGAATAAATAAATAAAAAATTTTAAACCGATTTTGATTAAACTTTTTGTGTTCAAGATCTTATGATAGGACTTAAAAAGTGGTATGGATTTTATTTCGCTTTTCGCTACGATGATGGAAGCCGGTGCTGACCAAGATGCGGAGCACAATCAAGTAGGTGAAAAAAATTTTATGGTGACAATTATCCTGAAAAAATGTCATACTATGATACCAACTCGAAAACTGCGGAAAAAAACAGCTATCAATAGAAACTCATAGGTAGTTTCGGGTGGAATAGGGATAGTAGCGATTCGGTTCTGGCACTCGCTGGTCGCTGCGTGCCGTGCCGCGGCACGCTCGCTTCGCTCGCTTAGCTCGTGCGCTATAGTCAAAAGAAACTTAATACATATATTCATGGTCGTCGATTCGCTCCTCGCTAACCTAACCGACTGAGTCGGATATGTGGTTAAAACGTGTTTTATAGTATCTAGCACATGTCTAAACCCAACCCAAAGGTTTTTCTAAAGGCAGACCTAAAAGAGTGTCGAACCGGATGTATAAATTTGGAATGCAGTTCCTCGCGTCGTGGAGTAAAACGTTTGTTTCCCTCAAGTTCAGATTTGGTAGAAAGTGAAGTGAGTCAGCGGTGCTCAGTCGAGCGAAGCGACCACCTAATATTGTAAATCGCCAAGTGCTTGTGCTATACAGTCTGATGTCAAAGAGAATTTTGTAAATAGTTTTATACTCGTGTTTCGCCACGGTCATGGCCCGAAAATGGTACACCCGTTGTTTTGGCGTAGCTAAGGATTTTTCCTAAGGTGCATCCCTTAGGCCGGCCGGTTTACCAGCCACCACATACGGGCTTAAATTTTTTGTAACAGATTTAGGTACAGAAAAGCCTGTGGTGGTCGATAATCTGGCGGGTATACACTGTCGTATAGAAATCGAAATGCTAGTGTCAGTAGAATTGTCAAAATTTAATCTAAGCGATGCATTGACATTCAATAGATTCTTCTGGGAGCCCTTTTCTAGGGGGAATTATTCTGTAGTCTGTGAGAAAAGCAATGAGTTTTCTAAGGTGAACACTGAACATTACCCAACTACAACCATACTTAGGTGCAAATTTCTAAAAATCCTCTCCGAGTGAGGGTCTAGAAATTTTAGATGTCAAGAGAAACATGAGTGGTTTTTGGTTTTTAACTTGACTGCGCGACGCAAAGCAAGAGTAATGTGTTTATATTATGGTTGAGTCGCTGCAGCTTCGAGTGTTGCTAGAACAGCTTGTAGAAATCTACTAAAAGGAGGAATTGAACAATAACATGTTATACAAGCGTTAACCCGCGACTTTGTCCGCATAAATTATATACCAGATTTTAAGTCAGATCATAAGCTATCAAACAAAAAATGTTTCATCAAAATCGGTTGAGTAGTTTTTGCGTGATTCTCATTCAAACAAACAAACAGACAAGACAAACAGAAAAAATCCAAAAATTTGACAACTAAAAACATACCGTAACTTTTTTTTTGTTAATATCTTCAATGTACAGACAAACTTTTTGCTACAGTTTTATAATAGTTTAGATATCACTGCAGGCAAACTAAGTACCAATTTGCATGTAACTGATAAGTTTCCATACGGAATATTAAGTTGTTCCGGTGAAAATAGCTAACGTTATATAATGTTTCGTAATTTCGTGCGGGGCTGCGCCAGCGCACGTGGACTGATTGATTGATGACGGAAAACTGGAACAGTTTTGGAAAGCTATAATATAGGGTGACAGTTGAAGCAATAATTATATTGTAAGTCAACGGGACGTGCGGTGGTTAAATAAAAGTGATTCATTATAAAACATTGGGTCGAGTTCCCGCTGTCATAGAATAGAGCACGTATGGTTACTAAATAACAAAAAATTAAAACCGCCTTCAAAAAAACTTAAATGTTGAAAAATAGTATTGAAGCCGATGACTTTTTCGTTCGCACCATAAGAACATTAATTTGTTTTATCGAAGTCGCTGTCAAGCCGGTACGATTCGCGACAGGGTTTGCATTAGTTTTTTTGGCTTGCCTTGACACCGACTTCTATAAAACAAATTAATGTTCTTATGATGCGAACGAAAAAGTCATCGGCTGCAATATTATTTTTTAACTTTTTAGTTTTATTGGTGTTTTTAATTTTTTGTTAAAATTTTGTTTATTTCACAATTTTCAGTGGTGAATTCATTAGTTCAATTTAATAGTAGTGCTTTAAATTAACAAACGCACTAGCCGGCACCGCGATTTTCAAAGGTTCCCCTCGATTTCTCTGGGATGCCGTCATCAGATCCTAGTTTCGTAATCACGGTACCACCCTTGGAATATCTTTTTTCCAACAAAAAAAGAATCATCAAAATCGGTTAATAAACGACAAAGTTATCCGTGAACAGACATAAAAAATATATATATATATTTATATACGGTCGAATTGAGAAACCTCCTCCTTTTTGAAGTCGGTTCAAAAATAAAAAATATCATAAATATCAGGAACAAAAAACAGATTTGAAATGTGTAACTTAAATTTCAAAATTCTAAACAGCGAACTCGCAGAGGATGAATGCTTAGGTAGGTACTAACCTATTGAGAGATTTTATTTTTATTTAAACCAATTCCGTAACTAAAACTAAACTAAACTAAACTTTTGTAATGATTACAAAAGGATAAATAATAACCGCGTAACTCTCAAAAACTGTATAAAAATTATATTCCAAATTTTATGTAAGACAATGTTGATGTAAGTAAAATATCTTCAACTGTAAATGTAAAGTGGGCTGTAGCAAAAGTAGGTAGCTGTTAGCAAAAATAACTTCAGAAAGCTATTCTTGTGATATTATTTTGAATAAAACATGTTGATTTGATTTGATTCCTTGCTGGTACGGCTATGACGACTGCTGCTGGTGAAATCCGTAATAACGTGTTGTCTAATCTATCAAAAACCGCAGCTTTTTTTTGCCGTTTTATGTTTGCTCCTATAATCAAAGTTGTTCAGTTTGATACGTAAAGTACTCTATTCGAAGGTAAAGATTCAGAGACGGTTTTTAGTCCTAGATCGAACTCCCGTATAATATCATAAACTATACATTTTCAACCCGATTTTTTTTTTTTTTTACCAAAACACGTTTTTGAATCTCGGCCTTGGCGCCTTAGTATGAATTGATAACAACTACTTCAGTTAATAGCGTGTACTATTAGAAAAATCCTAACATTATTTTGTTTTTATTCTCATGTAGTTCCGGTTTACTTGTATTGGACTAAAAAAACTTACCTTAACTTGTTTGAAACTTTCACAACAAACACATAATATAACTGAACATGTAGCTTAGACCATCTGAACAAAAATAAATCGTCACTTTATCATAGCAAAGGCCTTCGTGCATTATACTAAATTCCAAATCACTTTCGCCGGTATATATCCACCTTTTTTTTTAATATCGCCCTTTCGATAAAAAACACCTTAGAGAATAATGACCAACTTCTTTATATCTTTCGTTTTGATAGATAGTGTAGTAGAAAATTGCGTGTTCTTCACAGTTAGCTTGGCGCGAGTAACGGGCACTTTCTTTTGAAGTCTGATCGACTCTGGCGCAGGTCGGGCTGTCGTAGAAATGGTGGGAGAGTGAACAGGTTGGTGGTATTGTTGTGCAGGTCATGTGTTCGGTTCTGAGGGGTCATAAAGTGTCTGTTAGATAAATGTTACTTCTGGATTTGATAGGGGTTAGTTTGATCGATTGCAAGGTCGCAAAACCGAAAAAAACATTTCTCCAGAATCAATTACTGAATAACAGTTGACAAGTTACTTTTGAAAAAATTCAATATCCCTGTAAAATCTTTTTATTGATTTTGTGGAGTGTTATTTTTCTGGTTTGAGATTTGTTTTGGAGGTAGGCTATCTATAGGCTATAATAAACTACATTGGCTTACAATAAGTAAGGTAAGTTTTTTTTTCTTTTTTTTTATTAAAAATGGGTTTGCTCTTGACCTCAATCCAGTCCTCAGGACAAAGATGGGGTCGAAGATGTAGTGAGCTAACATAGGATCTTAGAAGGCTGCGACCGTTGTAGCCAATTTTTCCTACCCCAACGGAAAAACACTTTAGAATGTAACCTACACGACATTAAGATTTGTTTCTTAACTTACAAATTTTCGTAGGTACGAAATTTTAATTAACCGGTGCGTGCCGTTTAATCATGATAACTGCAAAGTTTTTGAGTTCAAAAGTTATCGATATCTGAATTGTTTTCTTTTTTGGTATGTCATGCGATTACATAAAAAGCAACAATTTTACGTAACACGAAAGTGTACCGTAATGCCGTACTATGTAGTTAGATACTTACTAGCACTTGTGTTTCAGAAAAAA
The DNA here is from genome assembly GCA_927399405.1 of Agonopterix arenella. Classification (NCBI taxonomy): domain Eukaryota; kingdom Metazoa; phylum Arthropoda; class Insecta; order Lepidoptera; family Depressariidae; genus Agonopterix; species Agonopterix arenella. The sequence goes on from OV656710.1 coordinate 10,553,245, forward strand.
GTACAGATAAAACGAAAAATGGGAAGATGCGATGTTAAGACGAAGTTCGACATAGGCTGAAAAATAATTGAAGCGAAATGGGCGTGTGATAGCTTATATTACGGCCTGATGCGAGAGAAAGAGACGGGGCGGCGCGCGCGCCGGACACGACGCAAGCGTAAAACTTTATTTAATTGTGATCGTACTATTTATGTAAGTTCTATTCTGCTCTAATCAAAATTTGTAAAATATCCATCTCTTTTTTTTAAATCAAGTCTCGTGTTTCTATTATTCACCGTTTAGCAGTTCCAAGCGTTTATCGATAAAGACGGAGGCTTCTTTGGCTTGTTTTTCTATCGAGAAAATGTGTCTTAATCGTGTTTTAGCTCTCATCAAAATTTCAATTATATGTTCAATTTACACATATCCGCTAATCATACTCCTACTGTTAGCACTTCATGACATATCACGCTTCGAAGAATCCTATTTTTGTCACATAGCCTCTTAATCAATTGTCAAAACATTGAAAAGTGGCTTCTGTCCTATTATTTCCCATTCTCATTCCTACACATTAAGCAGTGTGTACCTACTTAATTCAAATTATGTACCGTGTTTGGATAGAGCTAAGGACAGTAGAACGTGTTTTGTGTGAACGCCACTTATGGACTGCTCTCACTTTCAAACATCTATAAAAAAAATTGAGATTTTTATTTACACATTACGTATTTATAAAAGGACCCCGACCTTACCAAACGATTAGATACAGCAGGCTCATCGGTCCTGTCACCTGCACGGAGACGCTGAAGCTTAGTCCGGGATCTCCCTTTTTCAGTTTCATCTTAGGGAAAAGTGAGCAATTTGCGTGATAGTTGTGGAATTTTCTCGAGAAAGGTTTTCCCAAAGTTGTTATGAATGGAATGACTAAGTGTCAAACTGTATACGACCTTACTGTGGACGTGACACGACAGTCGTAGACCTCAGCCGCAGACGGGGTTAAGTTTACTAAGGGTTCTCATAAGTTTCTCACTGTTTCGTGGATTAATGTAGTATAATTTTGGTCTCCTTTAGTACAGATATTGGAAGGGAAAATAGAGGGGAAGAGAGTCAGAGGAAGGCCTGGACAGAGTTTTCTATCACAGGTGAAAGAAAAGGTTGATGTTGTGTAAACAACTCAAGGCAATATCTAGCGAAAAAGAGACAGGAAGATCGTATAATGATGATTTAGTATTTTACGTAATGTGGTACGAGAATGAATACCTACTAATTATCTTATAATAATATTACCCTATGTTCTAGAAATTGTTTTTCATGATTCGGTTCTAGGTGGACCAAAAACGATCCACTTTTCCGAAAATTGAATTTTACAGATTGTAATTACCATTTTACTACATTTTCCCCCAAGGAAAAAAACTTTCATTTTGTTTTGAATGATTTAAGATTACCTACTTCCTAAAACAGTTAAACTAGAATTGATAATGTACTAAGAACTACACTGAACTACTGAAGACTTACTATTTCTATCCAGTTCAAGATAATTATAATTTTGATTAAATAAGAACGACAATTGAATGAGTATGCTTAGTAGATTGCGGTTTCAAGTTAGTATAGTAAAGTAAGATGTAAACATGAAACTTGTTAATTTAATCGGATGTGGATGTCTCATTCTCAACGAAAGTGAATATACAGACATGCTTTTATAATTTCAACCTTATTTTCAAATGACTAAGAGTTATTAACTCTAGCTGACTCATTCACTCAACTATGCAACACTCAACACTCACTCAATTATGACGCTTCATAATTATAATGAAATAAATTATGGAAGAAAACTATTTTATTCCGGTCATATAGGTACTCGAAATACTGACAATAATTTGAAAATAATTCATTTAGAAAGCAATTCGGTAGAATAGGTTTCATTTACTGCAATTACTGGCAATACCAACCGCATTCTCTGTCACAAAAATTGTATTATCGATGTTGCTCAATATCGGAAAGAATTAAGGATCTTAAATTATATGGAATTAAAAAAATTACTCATAATAAAGCGATAAACAAGTCCAATGGCCGCATCCTAAGGGTCTAAAGTTGAGATTGATTTAGACGTTTTTGAGCATGAGCGAGAGTAGGGTCGAAAATGTATAGATTTTAACATACCGGAAACCAAATTTAAATAAGACTTTGAAACGTTTTTGCATCTCCTAAGCCTAAGTCTAAGGGCCATAGCTAAAAAGCCTTACACCCGTATTCTTAGCAAAGTTGTTTCTTTAAGATTGTCGTGTCAAGGACCACTTTGGAGGACGCTCGTGCGGCGTGTGTGAGGGTTGCTTTGGTGGCTAGGGCAGTTGAAGTGAAAGGTTTTGAGTACCGGTGCGTACTGGTACGATGACGGTGCGATATGACTGATGTGACTTAAAATAGCGTACGCTTGGTCGCTGTTGCGTAGCTTGTTTCGCGGGGTCACCCTTCTGGGTGCACGCTTGCTGTGTTCAAATCTCGGGGTCACCACTTTGGAGAATGATTCATTGTGCGGCGTGTGTGAGGGTTTCTTTGGTGGCTAGGGCAGTTGAAGTGAAAGGTTTTGAGTATCGGTGCGTACTGATTTATTCAATGAAATGTTCCTAATTTTATACAGATCGACGGTTCCCTACTTGCTGGTGAACCGCCGAGTTAAATGCAAATGTGGGTACCCCACAGACGGTATACGAATTTTGTCATAAACAAAAGACTGAGGAAATTTCAAGGAAGTAACTGATATGGGCGTTAGTCTGAACAGCTATCGTTGGTGGCCTGACCTAGTTCACTCCATCAAGTCGTTATTTTAGTATTATTATTTACTAGCTGGTGCCCGCGACTTCGTCTGCGCTTCGTCTGGACAACTCCCACAATATCTTTATAAATTGTAGCCTATATGTTATTCTGATGTATAAGCTATATTATTGTAAAGTTTCATTAAAATCCATTCAGTGGTTTTTACGTGAAAGAGTAACAAACATCCATCCATACTTACGAACTTTCGCGTTTATAATATTAGTAGGAAGTAGGATAGTAGGATTCTATGCCTCAGGGCTAGATATTGAGGAAATGACAATTCCTATGGGTTTGGGAGGTTCACCATAGCGATTAATTGCTTTATTTGATTTCTCCTTAAAATATACGCCAGTTATAAAAGCAAAGAGAAATTCCAGGCTTTCCTTACGGAGTAAAATCCCTGGCGAATTCACTTCCTGTATAGAAATGAAAGTAAATAGTGTCCGCTTGCTGGTACGGCTCCCACTTGTAGTAGATCACTAACCTGCAACCAGTTCTTGATCACTCTCCCTTTGAGGTTACCGCCCTTTGGTTAGATTCTGTTTGGAGTCAATGGACTGGTTTGATAACGTTGATGTTGCGTTCAGTTAAGTCAAAAAAACGTGCACGGGTTCGACTCGCAACTAGCCCGTTTTTTTCCGAGCTACCATACAATATTACAAAAAAAAAATTTCTCTGAGATCCTTAGGACAAGCGCGAAACAAACTTGACAAGTTTTTATTTATTTGTTGTTTTACCTTAGAGTATACACTATAATCATACAAAGTTTGACGCTTCTATGTATTAACGATTTTACAATAGAGTTAAAACAGAAAACGTTGAAAAAAAAACACGTTTCTTGTGTATGGGGGCCTGAATGTTAACTTTTTGTTCCGCCATAATAACGCATATTCTGTGAAAATTTAGCTGTCTAGCTCTAGCTCATTCTGATCGAAGGTCTAGTTATTATTGTTCAGCCCATTCCTTCAAGCTTTCATTAAGACTGCACCGAGCTTATAGTGCTGCCCTCAATCGTATTTTTTTTATTTCTTAACAATTAAACAATATTTCCAAAAAACAATAGGCGCAGCCTTAAGTTGTTTATAAAAAAAGTTTTTTAAGCATGCCCTTTTTGCATGGTGCACTTTGTCAATGTTGTGTTTTGAAACTGAATGTTTTGCACCAATATATTGGTAGTTGGATAGCCACGTTCATCCACAAAAACAAAAGTTTGCAGGTCAAAAAGAAAATAAAGAACAAAAACGTCTACAGCTTATTAATATATTTCTGATGTGTACGATTTGTTTGTTTACAGGAGGATGTTGTGGGTCGACACAGAAGCGCACGATCGTGGGGGGCTGGGCGTGGGCCTGGTGTCTGGTCACCGACGTGCAGAGGATATCCCTCGAGGTAATCTGTGGTTTTATTTAGTTTGTTACTTGCACATAAACTCTTCAACCGTTACCAAAGATATGGAACGGGTAAACACGCAGTCGACCCAAGACAGAGTATTCTGACGCCTTCGAGTGAGGGGGGCCGACCCCGAGTAACGGGACTTATGGCAAAGGAGAAGAAGAAACTTACACAAAAACTCATAAAATGAGTCATGGCATGGACTCATGCATGACTATACTGGGTGGAACTAATTATTGACCCACTTTCCCAAAAAGGCTTGGCATCTGGAACTATGTTAATATTTTTAACCGTTTCTCGTATTTTATGAAAAAAAAAATAACATCGAAGCTTTCATTGAAGAAGGTAGATTAATAACTAGTACCTAAATTAAGTAAAGTAGCTAAAGGTACTTGGACAAAATAACTTAAGGCTCCACCGAGCCTATTGTGCCTTAATAGTTTTGCCTTTTGTAACCTTCTCAATCGTGTAAAAGTAATTATTTTAATTTATTTTCTGTACTTATTTCTTTCATTTCTTTGTAGTGCAAAGAAATGTTTAATTGTATATATATTTCATTTGTATAATTTCCAGGTGATGACCCTCAATCCGATGTGTGAGTACGTGGAGACAGCTCAGGGCGTCCCCCTCACAGTGACCGGAGTTGCGCAGTGCAAGATCATGAACGAAGACGAGCTCCTGACAACAGCCTGCGAGCAGTTCCTCGGCAAAACGGTTAAGGAAGTCAAAATGACCATATTGCAGACTCTGGAGGGACATTTGCGAGCTATCCTTGGTAAGTAAAGCTAAAAGGACAATTTGTAATTTCTAAAAATCGGAATACTGCCGCCATCGAATCGTTTGTAGTAAAAATACGTCTTCTGTCCCATAATTAAAAAAAAAAGCTCTCTAGCGGCATCTTTTGGTGAGTAGCAGTATTAAATTACTGACTGCCATCTAGTGTGTAGTGGCAAAACTTCAAGGAGGTTACGTAAAGTGGGTGACTATTTTATTTAGTGGTATCGCTACTCGATAGTAGATGTCATTGTAAACATTTCCTATTGTCTTTATAAAGTTTTGTTAAATTAAATTAAAATGAATTTTAAGTATCAATCTTTTAACGTATCATATTACCTATTAAATTAAGGCAAAATAACAAATTAGTTTGGACAGAATCGATAACTAAATCGATAAGTAAGTAATTTTTTGCAAGATAAGTAAATTAATTATATAAATAAATTATCTGATAAATGCATAATGCACTTCTGATAAATAAATTATATTTAGTAATTAATAATAGATGCCTAGATGATGATGCTGGTGAAGTAATCGAAAGTCAAAATTCTGTTAGGTATCGATCCCGTAGAAAATAAAAGGTTTTCAGGTCCATGAGATAAGAAACGAAAATTCTAATTAGGTAGGCAGGTACGTACGTAGGTACGACAAAATGATAATATTAGCCTGAATCTGAAGAGTCGTTCCAATGAACAATAAATCGTTGCATCTGTCCTTATGATATGACTTCCAAGTTCTCATTCTGACTAATACCCAGTTACCCACCTCTATGTATGTTAAGTACGTACAATATTATTATGTAGGAACTTTCGTGAGCAGATTGATAAAGAAACAACCTTTAGCATACCTTGGGGTCTATTTTTAGTTTTATTGTCATTTAACTAGGATTTATACAACTGGCAACTACATGTGTGTAAGAATAACATCACTATTAGCAACCTGATATAAAGGTGATATTTCATAATATTAAACCATTCCTAACAAAACAAAAATGATAATGATTTTTATTTATTTAAAACCTTTGTAATAAAACTTGTTTTCGATGACAAGTTTATAAATACCTGGCTCTTAGGCCTCGAAAAAAATTTGCTGCCAAAGCCCTAAAATATTAAAAGAAATAAAGCAATTTTATTTTTAAATCGAATTATGGCATTTTCACAAATTTTTTCTTACAGAAACGGCCAGTATTAATAAATTATACTAATTATACTGTCGAAAAAGATTACATCATTTTTAGAAAATATCTCTTTTATAAACCAGTGCATAGTTAGGCAGGGGCTAAAACCATGGATTTAGAATGGTAACTAAGGGTAAAGGATACCAATCCTCCTTACAAGCATGGAAACATGGAAATGGGCCATGGCGGTTGATAATGTTTAACCTTCTTTCGTACGTCTCGATGTTTCAAACTTGAGTGATTTAGGTTTGTTCCTTTCTGTCAGAACAAAAATTAAGTAAATAAAAACTCTTTTTTTTACATCGTTGGATTAGAAAGGGTTGAACATTGCCGACCGACGCGATTTCTGTTTTTTTTTAATGTTAGCTAAATCAACGCCAACAATCACACATTTATTTTATTGGACACACATTTTATTTATAATTTTTTTATTTTCCTTCATTTGACACAAAATTCCGGACATGTCCGGATAATTCCGGACGAATGGCAATCCTAGGTCAATGTACTGTCAGGTGACTCATTCGAAAAATGTATTACGAAATCTAAACCTTAACTTATCATTATTAATAAACAATAGCATACCTACTAGAACAAGGTTACCTTCGATTTGGTGTACAATCGTTGAGTACTGGCCCAACTCGATCAAGGCCAACATTTACTACCTACGCTATACATATAACATGAAATGATATCTTATTCAACTGTGATAGAATAGTAATTTACAGAGCTATGTAGTAGATAATGGTAACCGTGATATATGAAGCTCGGAACAAGATAGTCGTACTTCCGACGGGAAATGCATGTCCGTATTATGTATGGATGACAATATCGCACATTTGGTTTGTGTGTTTATTTAATAATTCATGTTTTACAGGATCAAAAAAGGATAAGCGACTTATTAAGCGACTTAAAAAAAGGAGGAGGTTTCTGAAGTCGACTGTATATATATATATATATTTTTTATGTGTGTTCGCAGATAACTTCGTCGTTTATGAACCGATTTTGATGATTCTTTTTTCGTTGGAAAGAAGATATTCCAAGGGTGGTACCGTGGTTAGGAAACTAGGATCTGATGATGGCATCCACAGAGAAATCGAGGGGAACCTTTGAAAATCGCGGTGCCGGCTAGTGCGTTTGTTAATTTAAAGCATTACTATTAAATTGAACTAATGAATTCACCACTGAAAATTGTGAAATAAACAAAATTTTAATAAAAAAATTAAAACCGCCTTCAAAGAAACTAAAAAGTAAAAAAATAATATTGCAGCCAATGACTTTTTCGTTCGCATCATAAGAACTTTAATTTGTTTTATAGAAGTCGGTGTCAAGCCAAGCCAAAAAACTAATGCAAGCCCTGTCACGAATCGTACCGGCTTGACAGCGACTTCGATAAAACAAATTAATGTTCTTATGATGCGAACGAAAAAGTCATCGGCTGCAATATTATTTTTTAACTTTCGAGTTTTTTTGAAGGAGGTTTTTCTTATTTTCATGATAATATGATACGTTAACTTAATTTCACACCAAAAAAATAATCTGTATAGGGAATCGAAGAACCTGCACCTTGAGAGAGATGAGTTACTTTCTTTAAATAAATTTAAAATAAGCAATAGCTACAATCTGACATTCCTGGTTTTTAGAAAAATGTATAAAATAACAAATTTAAAAAATAATATTGAGAGCAGCACTGGAGGCTCGATATGCTCTTTAACATCCACCAATCACCGAACCGGGATTCGAACCTAGGACCATGGTTTGGCATTTCCAGTCCGTCGTGGTAACCATTACATCAACCGGGTCGTCAAATAAACATTTTGCTTGACTTCAGAAGCCAGAATAGAGTTCTAAACCTTCGTGTCTGCGAATAGGAAACGACAGGTCTTCTGGTGACATTTACATCGGAATGGGCTCACCTTGACACTTACCTTCCACTCATCCAAGGCCGTACATAGTTTCTAATCGTAGTTACAGCTATGCACTAGCTGTTACCTGCGGCTTTTACTTCTAGAAAGTCTTTCCAGAGATTAGTTTAGACTTTTTTACTTATTTATTTTGTTGTACTTGGGAAGGTGTGTTTCTTATTAATCAAATTAAAGATTGAAAAATTTGTCTCGGGCGGGACTTGAACCCGCACTTTTCACAAACCGGGGAACTGCGTTATCCTATCCTATTATGCGGGTTCAAGTCCCGCCCGAGACATATTTTTCAATCTTTAATTTGATTCGAAATAGCACAACATGGCTGTAACATGTTTAAAAATTAATAATGTTTCTTATTAAGTCGTAGATCTTTAGGCCACACATCTTTGACGCTCAAACCGTGTGGCTGCCGGTTACAACCACTGCACTGACCCCAGCTCTGATCGTATCGGTCTCCCGTTCCATCAGACATACTCTACCCATTAAACTGAACAACTTTTACTATGGGAGCAAACCTGTCAGAACGAAAAAAATATCAGCTGTCCCGTACTAAACTGCAATGCCTACTCGATTCAAACAGCTGATTTTTTTTTGTTCTGACAGGTTTGCTCCCATAGTAAAAGTTGTTCAGTTTAATGGGTAGAGTATGTGGTTTAAAGGTTAATGATACTTTTCCTTACACCCTGTAGAGTACCTATTAGTAATAAGAGACAATAAAAAATAACACGACGTAACTATAAAAATTCCCAGCAGTTAAATATTCGTGACTCATTCGAATTGCCCCTCTTTTAACTTAGTTTCATCAGTTACCTACATTCACGGTCAAACCGCGATCAATATAACTAATTAGACACTTTTACACTATTTAGCTCAACAATTTATTTAATACTTTCATACATAAATTCAAGACTATAATACTTTGCGGGGTGGTCAGAAACCTTGCTACAACCACCAGCTATCTTTTGAAGCGCAATAGTAGCAATGCTCACTTTAAGCGTAGCTTTTAGCATTTTGAAGGTTTTATTAATTAAACACACTTGGAATTGTCTATTTAACATATTTAAACAATTTATACGGAAATATGATTGCAAATTTTCGTGTCATTAGTAATAAAACAATTCCCAGAAATCGGTCTCGTTTGTTTTGCGGACGGTACTATCAGAAACGACGTGTATGGGATCACGTAGGCACATTTTACCGGCGCTTTTTCTGACTAAGAACAATGGTTCTTCATTGTTGGTCTGGTGTAAAATTCTTACGAACGACACCTTCTTCGGTGTATAATTTCGGTACAATTTCAAATATTATTGATTTTTAAACATGTTACAGCCATGTTGTGCTATTTCGAATCAAATTAAAGATTGAGAAGTGCGGGTTCAAGTCCCGCCCGAGACAAATTATTCAATCTTTAATTTAATTTCGGTACAGTTTCTCTACAATGTGCGAGAGTACCGAAACTGTACCGAAATTATAATGTAGACTCATTGTAGAGTATCGCACGTGCGATGAGTTTGTCCGGGATTTTGGGTGAAATTTTGCCATATTTTTGGTAGCGATTTGACGCCAAAAATATGACAAATAAAACTAATCCCATAGTCACCTCGTCATTTAACATTTAACCTGATATTTAACATTTACCTTGAGTTCATTTGTTTATTCGGGATATGGTAGCCTTTTGCAACAAAAATAAACCACAAAATTCTAATAATGGTCTTAATGTATGACATTACGTATCCTGAGCCCAATGTTTTTTTTGTAAATATCTTCACTGTACATCATTGACGTAGAATACTATGGACGCCGGGTCTAGTACAAAATTGTCGAAAAAAGTGTCAGAGACTAAACTGCAAAGACTTAACTAACGTAGAAGAACTATGTGTAGTAATATAAATCAACTAAAAACATTGAAAATGCTGAAATTCTTTTCCATCCCACTCCCCCATCGGTGCACGGGGTGTTTGTTCACTTTTATAATCTTTTGGTTCGGACACTTTCGGTTCTTAAATAAATTTAAATTCCCACAACTAATTACCTACACATCACAAAGAAAGATGCTGAAATGATAATTCGAAACATATGCGATGAAAGAAAATGTTTATCATTCTGAAACGGGTCAAGATTATCAAATGAAGACTCGAATAATTTTAACTGAAAGATGTATGTTGGATCTATTTCAGTATTCAGTTGATTTTCGAACATTTAGATATTAGACATGTAGGCTACGTACTGGAGAAGACATGCACTTAATTGCGCTGTCCTTTGTAATCCGCGCCGAATTATAATCAAAGGAACGAGTAGGTGTACAAGATGTTACAAAAATACAAATAAACATTTAAGGGGGTGGTTTAGACCATCAAACTGAACAACTTTCACTATGGGACCAATATCGAAATGGCGAATAAAAACGGATGTTCCATACTAAACAACAAATCTACTCGAGCTAAATGTATGGGACAGCAGATTTTTTTTTTCGCGATTTGGATTTTGGTCCCATAGTATAAGTTGTTCAGTCTGATGATTTATATTTAAATTTGTATTTTTAATTTTGTAACACCTTGTATAGGAGAAGTATCGTGAGCGCGCTCTAAACAAACGAAGTTTACCCGATTGGTGTAATGGATATCATGCCGGACTGCCAAACAAGGGTCCTGGGTTCGAATCCCGGTTCGGTCATGGATGTTATATTATATGTGTGTGCTGCCGTTGTTGTATGGTTCCCATAACAAAAAGCCTAAGTCTTACTTGGGATCATTACAATGTAAGTATGTGCCTGTGAGCGTTATTTAATTATTTAATTATAATTTGGAGGGCCTATGTCGAAAAATAATTGAAGCGAAATGGGCGTGTGGTAGCTTATATTACTGCCTGATGCGAGAGAAAGAGATGGGGCGCCTGAAACGACGCAAGCGTAAAACAAAATTTATTTAATTGTGATTGTACTATTTATGTAAGTTCAATTCTGCTTTAATCAAACTTTTTAAAATATCAATCTCTTTTTATTTTAAATCAAAACTTGTGTTTCTATTATTCACCGTTTATCATGTCCAAGCGTTTATCGATAAAAACTGAGGCTACTTTGGCTTGTTTTTCTATCGAAAAAATGTGTCTTAATTGTGTTTTGGCTCTAATCAAAACTTCAATTATATGTTCAATTTACACATATCCGCAAATCATACTTCTACTGTTAGTTCTTTATATATGACGCTTTGAAGAATCCTATTTTTCTTAACCAATAACGCAAAGGCAATAACTTTTTAAACACGGTCTAGAAAGTATTCTCTGTCTACAGTTTATCAGATTTTCGTTAAAATATATACAGGGTGAAATTGATATCATTAGCATCCTTTTAAACTTATTATATTAAGTTAAATTAAAATATTAAGCTGTTCAGTTTGATGGGTAGTCTCTTAGTTTAAAAGGATGCTAATAATATCAATGTCACCCTGTATAGGTAGATATGCACTTAATAAATACAACGCATTTAAGTACCCGGTATTGTGCAATACAGGAAGCTAATAACTGGCATTTAAAAATATTTCTTAACAATGAGGAAAATGATACTGATTTCCTTGATCCTTATATTTCTAGTCAATATGCCATTTGAAACTGACTTTCAAACTTAAGATAGTCGGATAAATTCAATTTCATGTTCTAATTTTGTATGTGAGAAGGGAATGTGTTGTGTTAAGTTTGTTTTTTATACTTTTATGCATAAAATGTTCCAGGAGAGCAATCACGCTAATTTAAAACATCCAAGTTCAATCCTAATCGAATTTCAGTTCTAATCGCATTGCAATCCAATTACTATTCAACTGTGTTAATTCCGTATCGCGTGAAACTTGACTTATTTATTTACTATGTGCCTGACAAGTCTTTAACGTTTGAGTCATTTGTCAAAACGGCTGTAACGGCTGTCATGAGCTGTACCGCGATTAGCGCAATACCAAATGTGTAAAAAGCTAAGCTTCGCACGCGATCCAATCATGGTTTTGTTGCGATTTTCCCAGTTGTCGACGTTTTAACCCAGCTTTTTTTATTATTCCATATAAACATGTGACTTAATCTAGATGCCGAATCTAACCTTAACTTAAAACCCGACAACTGGACCCTTTTTGCGTGGACGACCACAAATATCCATGTTTGCTACTCAGTTGCTACGAATATGAAACAAATAGGTACCACGCCAAGTGTGCAAAAAAAAAAATTAGTTTGGACTACCATTGAGCTATTATGTGTTACGTACTAGCGCCACATACGGCTAGGATTTACCCGCATATGACGCATGACGTCTGCATGAACGTCGCGTCTACCAGGTAGCTGAAGCACGGGCGGGTGGAAGAGAATGTACAATTAAAAATACATTAAAATAAAAACTGGACCAAAATAAAATACATGAAAAATAAAAATAATTGTATAAAATTAATCCAGCGCCGTATCAAAAATTACAGAAAATGCTATTGGGCTTCTGTGGTTGGTTTATAAATAAGGCATAGACAGTTAGTAACTGGAGTCTACGAATAAAGAAATAATGTAAACAAGGATTTTAATCATATAGGATGCTACTCCTGCTTACAAGCATAGAAACAAGAAAATTGGCCATGGCAGTCGGTAATGTAAATAAGACATAGATTTTATTTGAACTGTTTTTTTTGTGTCTCTTGTTTTTTGTTGCTTTTTTCAGTACTTATTGCCTAATTATTATATTTATTGTTACTTGTGAAGTGAAGTGACTTTTGTAGTACCTAACCTAGTAGATCTCTTTTTTTTAAATATTAAGTTCGGCTGTGACAATAATAACAGTGGTAATTGGTCTGACCAACTACCGTATACTGATGTCACTGACCATTTTGTCTTGAATATGTTTATATTTTGTGTTTTTTTATGTATTTGTAAGTACCTATTGACTGTGTAATTATATTGTTTTTGTAATGTTTTTTGTAAGACAGATAAAGAAATTCTATTCTAATGTTCGGCCTTCTTTCGTGCGTCTCCATCGTCGATATTTCCAACGTTTTTGTGTCCCTTTTTATCCAATGACGTAACGTCATGTATGACAGGAGCTACAATTTTTGTCGTTGGATTAGAATGGGACAAAGTAACGTCGAAAGACGGGAATTTACAAAAGAAGAACGATCATTACCGACCACCAAAGAGTATTATCATGTTTCACCGCTTGTTAGGCAGTCGGTACTCCAAGGTAGATAAGATAGATAGATAGAAGATAGACAATACATATGTCAGCTTCCTGAATGGAAATTAATAAAGACAGCTCGCAAAAAGGTCGCAAAACTCGCAAACAAATATGGTTTAGTCCTCTTTCGCCGGATTCCTTATTGGACGCATAATCTTTTTCTTCGCCTGACGGTACATTTTGGTTTAGTCCTCTTTCGCAGGATTCCTTATTGGACGGATAATCTTTTTCGTCGCCTAACTGACGGTACATTTTAATTGATTGATATGTATCGTGGGTACAAACCAAATATCTTTGCCAGCTTCCTGATATGTAAACATTTCCGGTGAAAAAAAGGGATTTATCCAAACAAGAATCTGGCCAAAACGGAATCTGTCCAATAAGGAATCCGGCGAAAACAGACTAAACCACAAATATCACCAAAAGATGTTTATGAATGGAAATTCCATACGTTCGCAGCAGATAAGAGTAGGTACTACGTAACGATTGACTTACCAAGTCAATGTACCTACGTAACAGATTTATTGACAAAACTTTACCAAGTTCATGACAACGCGGTGGTCATGAACTGCTCATACAAATACGATAACATTTGATAACTCTATGTTTAAATTGAAATTATTGCAATAGTTGACAAATTTGTTAGAATTTTATATATTACGAGCGTTAACCCGCGACTTCGTCCGCACAAATTATATACCAGATTTTAAGTCAGATCTTAAGCTATCAAACAAAAAAAGTTTCATCAAAATTGGTTCAGTAGTTTTTGCGTGATACTCGTTCAAACAAACAAACAAACAAACAAACAAACACACAAACAAACACAAAAACAAACAGACAGACAAAAAATCCAAAAATTGGTGAAATTAAATCAGGGACACCTAAAAACCATATCGTAACTTTTTTTTTGTTAATATCTTCAATGTACAGACAAACTTCCTGTTACAGTTTTATAATAGTATAGATTCAAATTAATCATTTGTGTTTCAGTTGTAGGTGTGTAGGTAACTTCTACAAGCTATTATACAAATGAACACAAAGCTAAAAACTTATTTGCTAATATACAGGGTGAAATTGATATCATTAGCATCCTTTTAAACTTAGAGTCTACCCATCAAACTGAGCAACTTTCACTATGGGAGCAAACCGATCGGAGCAAAAAATAATCAGCTGTTCCATACTAAACTGCAATGCCTACTAGACTCAAATGTATGCAACAGCTGATTTCTTTCTTGCTCCGATCGGTTTGCTTCCATAGTGAAAGATTTTCAGTTTGATGGGTAGACTCTTAGTTTAAAAGCATACTAATGATATCAATTTCACCCTTTAGGTAGGTACGATCGTGGACTTTTCCGCCTGATAACTTAAAAAAAAATCGCATAATTTCGCGCATAATTTATTGTTTGGAAACTATTCATTCATTGGTCTATTCATCAATTCAATGGGGCGGAGCTAGACAGCGCTTTTATTTTTTAGGATGAAAGCAAAAATGAGCCTTGTGGTGGTCAGGCGGAAAATTCCGCGTTAGTACCTACCTATATTAGCAAATAAGTTTTTAGGTTTGTGTTCATTTGTATAATTGCTTGAAGATGTTACCTACATACCTACTTACAACTGAAACTCAAATTATCTTACTGTTTCTACAATTCTAAAAACATTCGGGAATCTCTAAATCTTAAGTAAAATGATGACGAAATTAACTTTCAACATTAATAGTATAAATTTCATTTAAAATTAATCTCAAATGTAGGATTTGAGATTAATTTTAAATGAAATTTCGCTGAAGTTCATTGTAAGTATAAAAAATAAAAATTCATGCACCTCAAGTAGGTGCTGTGATGATTGTAGTGTTTGAAAATTTCAAACTTAAAATACAAACCAAAACGTGACGTTAACCATTATTTGCTTCCATTAAAAACAAATATAGTAACTTCATTTTTGCTTTGTTTGGGAATAAATATAATTGTCTTGTTTTAACAAAGCCGCAGTGCAAAGCAATCAATTTACGTCATTTCTTATTCGCATAATATTTATGTTTTTAATTAAACATGTACAATACTGGTTTTATTTTTAAAGTCCAGACGTTTTATAACTTGTTCTCTTGCTATTTTCGGAGATCTTGTTTTGGGAATTGTATAATTTATTTGTCGTCTCGTTATGATTGCGCGTCAAAATAATGCACATTCGAATTGTTATACAAAAAAATATTTGTATTTTCTATAGTTTATCACACAATAGTAGATTGTATCACAAGGGCGTAAAATTAATATTTTTGAGGCGAGGGCGCTATTTTGAATCCAGAGCATAGCGAAGGATTCTTGAGTAGAATCCCGAGCGCAGCGATTAATTTTGCGGCCGAGGGATACACTCTACTTTTTATCCCCCTCTATGAGGAAAATAAATAAAAGGAGCTTCTAGGTACTCATATTTATATTAAAAATTATAATCTTACAAACATTTGAAATCTTATTAGAACAACTACAACAAATAAAGTAACAACAACAAGTAAAAGTAACAAATAAAGTAAAGAATCTTTGAACAGAGAGGACAAGACAATAAGTTCGCGCTTTTTTCATTTGTTTTTGTTTTCTCGGCGGCGCGTAACTTTACATTACCTGCCAGTAACTTTTTCATACAATATTTGCGTTCGATCTCTTTGGTCGCGGACCTATGTAGCAACAATACATGTTCCAAATTCAAAACTCATTATTGCCCGCTGTGAAAGTCTCTTAACAAAAAATACAACTTTAGGCGCACTAAAAGAGGACTAAAGTGACACTTTTTAAATAGATGGGATGAAAATACTTTCTTATAATAAAGATTGTCTTGATTGTCGAAAAAAGTTAATATCTAAGAATTAGGTGAGTATAGGAAACTGTTTGATATCTAAGACTATATTCTCCTCTGTAAATTGTAACAAAAACATAGTTGCAACGAAATTGCACCATAAAAGCGAAACGTCGAGAAAATAATGTTCAATTTACAGCCGAGAGGGGGCGGGGGGAATCCTCCAGTTTATATTGTAAACGGCACTACGCCCGCGCCACTCGCTCGCTAAGTTTTGTACTCGTTACTTACTCTCAAATCGAAATAGAAAACTCGATTGCGTATCGATTAAAGTTGAATACGATAGATTAAACTTTTACCTGTGGCATTTAAAAAGTTTAGAACTTTTTCTTTGTTGTTCAAATTTTAAATTTGAATTTGGAACGTTTGTTTATCGTCTAGTTTTTTTTATTTAGTGGTGTTCGAAGAGGAACGATATACATTTTCACCGTGTAGTGTTGTGCCGATAACGTAACTTTTTCAAAGTGCTGGAACAATGTCACTGCTATGGATGAGCGCTTTTAATCTAGGATTAACCGTTGGCGTTACTTATGCTGTTGTTAAGGGGTAAGAGTTTCCTTTTTAATACTTTGTTTCTATGTACTTAAACCTAAAGTGCTTTTTTTAATTTTATTTATTATCTGTTCCTCCCTTTGACTACTTATATGAGGACTAGTTACGCGTGTAATTCTACTAACAAACATTTATGCCACTTTTTGCGGGGGGCGAGGTAACATGAAATCCGCAACTTTGGATTTTATTCCCCATAACTTTCTAATTTTGAATAATTAAAATCATGAAAAGTACTCTCGTGTGAAACCCAGACGTTCTAAGTTCGAAATTATTGTTTCGCAATTATAGGGTGTCTCGTTTAGTGATAAGGTATAAAATTGAATGATCAAATTGATCTTATACCGTGGCAGAGGGGAAATGCTACCGCAAGGCTAGTCCTTATAATAAATAGTCAAAGGTTCCTCCTATTCTATCACATCAAACAAGCTTGGTACACACGGCGACACATCAAGCTATACAAAACCAACATAAGCTGGCCGCGCGTAGGTCGAGTAACGTTAACGTCGCGCGGCCAGCTTATGTTGGTTTTGTATAGCTTGATGTGTCGCCGTGCGTACATGGCGACTACAGGATTAGGTTTCTTATGCTGTGTTTTTAGGGGCGTTAGGCCCTCGCCAGTCGTCTTTAAAAACTCATCTCTCATTCCTCCATCGGCTCCATCCTGAAATATACCTACGTAACGTACTAAAAGTGTTTTCAATATACCAAAAGAAAGCTTTATCGTAACTGCACGCATATAAGCGGCTGCCAGTTAATACAGGGTGTAATATTAAATGGGACACTTTCTTAGCACTTTCGCGGACAGTGAACGAGACACGATAGAACTTTTATTGTTATCACTGCTACAGCCAGTTACTGTCCACGAACGTGTTAAAGAGGTTCTTCGGACCATCAAACTGAATAACTATGGGACTAACACTGAAATCGCGAATAGAAAATCCGCTGTCCCATACAAAACTGCAAACATAACTCGACTGAAATGTATGGGACAGCAGATTTTGTTTTTGCTATTTCGATATTGGTCCCATAGAGAAAGTTGTTCAGTTTGATGGTCTGAAGCACCCCTTTAAGTAAGTGTCCCATTTAGTTTTACACCCTGTATCAAAACATTCTGATCATCCTGAAAAGGTTAGGTTATCACATCAAACATGTTAAATAAATCAGCAAATATTCAAGGATATTATACCTGCTTACCATTTTTTACTAGGTAAAGTTTTTAATTCAAAAATCGAACTAGCTAGTTGAAAACAAAGCTGTGAATCATTTTGTGCTACTGATAGCGCGTGTTTTGTCTGTGGTCGGTTGGTTGGCGTTTTGGGTTTTCCGTATCGCATAGAAATGAGGCAAATGTTCCAAAGTCGTTCAACCTTTCTATCTTCTTCATTTTATTTTTGTTACCCTGTTTTTCTTTAAATATTTTTTCGGTCTCCTAGTTGGTACTTGGTAGGTACGTTAGTATCTCTATATAGTTTGTGTTGGTAGGTAGTGAACCCGCCTGCTGAGCTGGTTCGAGTTTTGCATGGAGCAAACATTTTTGTGTGGTGAATAGGTGAATACGAATACATATTTGCACCAAAATTATACCTAAGTCATTCATGGATATTTGTATCATCTTATCTACATTTAATGACGGTACGGTAGCACAGTCGGTAGTGAACCTGCCTGCTGTGCCGAGAGTCGCGGGTTCGAATCCCGTAAGGGACAAAAATTAATATTTATATGATGAATATGAATATTTGTACCCGAGTCATGGATGTTTGTATATATATATATGTATTCTATATCGTTGTCTAGTCATCATAATACAAGTCCAGGTACTGTTAATGTGACCAAATGATTTGTATGACAATGTCCAAGATATTTATTATTATTATTAATTATACAGTATGAAATTGATATCATTAGCATCCTTTTAAACTATGAGTCTACCCATCATACTGAACAACTTTCACTATGGGAGCAAACCGATCTGAGCAAAAACAAAATCAGCTGTTTCAACATTTGAGTCGAGTAGGCATTGCAGTTTAGTATGGAACAGCTGATTATTTTTTTGCTCCGATCGGTTTGCTCCCATAGTAAAAGTTGTTCGGTTTCTTATTTTTTTTTTTATTACGTATGTGTTTGCTCTTGACCTCAATCTAGTCCTCGGGACGAAGATGGGGTTGAAGATGTAGCGAGCTCACCCAGGGTAAATAAAAGTTAATGGGTAGACTCTTAGTTTGAAAGGATGCTAATGATATCAATTTCACCCTGTATATTAGTATCTTTTACAGTCACTATTATACGATTCCAATGTAGGATTCTGGTATTTACAGTGATTGGGGCTGGATAATCTATTTTCTTTGCCACCTTGCGTTATAATTAATGTCACTCTATTTATTTATAACTTAGCCATAATTTGCATGTACAATATTAGATGTCAAAGAAATAAAATCTATTAATTATAATTAAGTAATTTACAGTTACACAATACATACACCTACACATTTGTTTGTATTCCCCAGAGCCTTTCTAATGACGTTTTGTCACATTCTAACGCTAGCCCAACCCCAATAGTTAATTAGTAGAACTCTACACTATACTGGTATTCCAAAGGGACTGCTTTGAATATAAATGTTAATTTCCGATAGTAGTTTCATCAACTGTCTAATGTGATAGGATATTTGAGATCGTAGCCATTTATTTCACAAAAATAATTGGTTAAAGGCTGGGCCACACAGAGTGCGGCTGCAGGTCAGCTGCGGGCCGGCAGTAGTTGTAAACTATGGAATTATATGCGAGATGTCACACTAGATGCAGTACGGTGCGGCTGCGGAACGGTAGCCGCAGTGTGATACCTCGCATATAATAAAAAGTGAGAGCCGCCGAGTTGCCGAGTGAATGCAGTTGAAATGCGTTCCTTACGAAGTATGTGTGGTATTACTTTGGTTGATCGAATCAAGAACAGTGTTATTAGGGATTGGTGTAAGTTGAAGGATGATATTGTAACAAAGGATTGAGAGGGGTATGCTTAGATGGTTTGGTCACGTAGAGATAATGAATGAAAGAAGACTTACGAATGAAATTTATCAAGCAAAGGTGAGCGGAAGTATTGGGAGAGGCCGCCTCGCATATAATTCCATAGTTTACAACTACTGCCGGCCCGCAGCCGGCCCGCAGCCGGCCTGCAGCCGCACTCTGTGTGGCCCAGCCTTTAGTCTACCAAGATAAACCAAGCAGTCAGTACACGCTCTATAAATATTTTCACAATACACGGTTGACATTGCATCCTAATTTAATTGTTTAAATTCAAAAAGTCAAATTTATCAATTGTACTTAATATAATTATTTGCATGCTATTTAAAATGGCTAGATAGGCATGATCTTTATGTATTGTTAAGTGATATATTATTTGATAACACCTAATGTAAAATTTAACCTATTTGAGGCAAATAAATGATTTCTATTCTATTCTATCAATTATACACGACACAACAGCCAATAGTCAGCAACATGCTTCGTCATAACCTTAGATAAACAGTTAGAGATACGCAACAAGCCTCGTCAACTTACCAAACTAAAAAAAAGGATAGTTTTAGAGATATTTATGTATTAGAGAGAGTAGGTACTACGATACTTTATCAACAGACGGTTTACCGCGGAGACCAGAAAAGCGTATCCTCTATGGTTAAGCCCTATAGGGTGAACTTCTTTCCTAGACGTACACACGGCGACACAGTATTTTAGGCATGGATCTAGCTAGACAATAGTCTATCGGTCAGTTGCACGTACGTTCATTAAAGTTAATCCTCCTTTAAGTCCTCCGCTTTTATCACGTCAAAAAGGCAAAAAGTGACAGCAAGAGATTTAATAGAGGATTAACTTTAATGAACGTACGTGCAACTGGCTGAAAACCATCCAAACTTCTTGATTTTATACGTCATCAAGTTCTTCGTATAAAATGTTTGTTTGTTCATATTTTCGGACATTACGTTTCTAGGGAAGCTTCAGCTGATAGGATACAAAATTAAATAAATGCTTCTAAAATGTCAATTAGGTATCCATAACCGGGAGATTACAGGTTTCTTCCCTTCCTCTAGCCTCATTTCTTTTTGAGGGGTGAAGAAAATAAATGTCTAGGGCTGAACACAAGATCCCATTGGGTCCCATTGATTGGATGTTGCTGGCTTGCCGACCCACACAATAAAATAAATTCAAATGCATAAAAATTTTTCAACGTCTCCGAAATTATGTACCATATTATGTGTTGTTCTCCAATGGAGATGGACAATGGAAAACCTCAACGGGTGACAGCAAACCTTCGGCGATTTCAAGAATCTTTTTGTGTGTGTGTAACCGTAGAAAAGAGCCGGGTTCTCTTCTCTTTGTGTTTAGACGGTTTACCGCGGAGACCAGAAAAGCGTATCCTCTATGGTTAAGCCCTATAGGGTGAACTTCTTTCCTAGACGTACACACGGCGACACATCAAGCTATACAAAACCAAAATAAAGTGGCCGCGCGTAGGACGAGTAATGTATAACGTCACGCGACCAGCTTATATTGGTTTTGTATAGCTTGATGTATCGTCGTGTGTACATATACAGACCAAATTGGCGACGTACTTAAAAAGGGACGGGTCAGATCTACCCGAAACCGAAGACCAAGCATGAAAGAACTAGGGCTCTTTTAGAGTTAAGCTTGCCTTTGTGCATCATGACTTATTGGAATATACAGGGTGAAATTGATATCATTAACATCCTTTTTAACTAAGAGTTTACCCATCAAACTGAACAACTTTTACTATGGAAGCAAACCGATCGGAGCAAAAAAAAATCAGCTATTTGCATACATTTGAGTCGAGTAGGCACTAGGCACTGCAGTTTAGTATGGGACAGCAGATTTTTTTTGATCCGATATATTTGATCCCATAGTAAAAGTTGATCAGTTTGATGGGTAGACTCTTAGTTTAAAAGGATGCTAATGATATCAATTTCACCCTGTTTAGACTTATGGCGTTCCGTTGTCTCTGCCTACCCCAATGCGAGGCAGGGGTGAGGATAAGTATGTATGTATGCTCTGTATCGCATGACAGTCAGTCATGCTGTAGTGGAAAGATTAGCCAGCAATAGTCTTGAACGTGTTGGGTGAACTGATAGCGCAAAAATGTTATTTCAATTCCCCTTTAGCTGCGTGCCACGGCTTTAACATTACATGACGCTGGCTTCCTCAGTCGGAAGATTAACGACTGGGCCGTGAACTTGACTGTCCACAGTCGGCGCGACCTTCACTAGCGCGTCGAGTTTACGAGTGTCAACCATTACTTAGTCATAAAGTATACAATGTCAGGAGCACTGAAATAGCAAAGATCGATTAAATGGATTATACGTGGTTTGTGTGTTGATATCTATATGTCTTTTTAAATTAAAAAAATAATTTTAGTTAGAAAAATTATATACTTCAAATGTAGAATAACTTTTTCAGTTTTCACCTCTAGTTTCTGACTGACTGAAAGAGATTATGGTCGTGAGTTTATGTAAGCATTAGGATTATGCTCTCGACTATATTTCCCTAGTAAGTCTTAAGTATTGTATTTAGAATATTCAGATATTCAGAACAACCACATTTAACTAGCATGTAGCCAGTCTGCATGTATGGATATGCACTATACTTACATACGTATTATCTTATTTTAGGTGACATGCATTTAAAATTATTTTATCATAGCCTAAATAATCCGGCAGTTGGGAGACCTCCCAAAATATTGTAGAGTGTTCTAACGTCTATATTAAGGCTATGTGTGTGTTGGGGGCTAAACACACATTACAATATCAGTTTCCTCAAAAAATATATACTACCGGAAGCTCTTTACAAAGTCCAAAGCACTGAAAAGCTTAGCTCATAACAGAAACATTAGATCTTTCAGAATTATTTATTTAAAATAAAAAAGATTCAAACAGACCAGAATAATCCCATTGCACATAGTACAAGTCCATAGAACTGCGCGCATTCAAAAATTCACTAAGAGGATAAATTGCACTTACGTTTTCAAAATGTTCAAGTTATTTTATTAAATGGGAAAAGAAAAATTTTACATAAATTACAGTATCATTGAAGTAACGACGTAGTATTATGTGTCTTATCTTATTTTTTAAAACAAAATGCATCGTGCAAGCGGGTAAGCGCTTAACTTTCAAACAATCATAAAAATAATCCGACGGATCCAGTTCGTTCTGAACTCGGTACGAAGTTAATCCAAATCTATTAAGGCGGACATAGAGGTTGCATTAGCGCCACCTCCGAAATGCCATTGATTCCTATTCATATATATATTATCTTAAATATGTAGGAATGTTATGTTCTACCTCGACGCACCTGCGTCCTGCGTGCTGTGCGTGATCTACCTACATCCAGAAAAAGGTGTAGAAACAATGTAGATGCCTTCTTGGAGAGTTAGCCAGTAGTAGCGCACAATAGAGAGGATTGGAGAATAAAGGCCTTTGCCCAGAAGTGGGACATTGAACAGGCTATGTAAAGAAAGTACCGTATGCATTTTTCAAAACTTGCTCCGAAAAAACAAAATTTTACAGGGTGAAATTGATATCATTAGCATCCTTTTAAACTAACAGTCTACCCATCAAACTGAACAACTTTTACTATGGGAGAATAGCGATCGGAGCAAAAAAAGCATACATTTGAGTCGAGTAAGCATCCTCATCCTACATCGAAATCGCGAAAAAAATCAGCTCTTCCATACAAAACTGCAACCCTACTCGAGCCAATTGTATGGGACAGTAGATTTTTTTTCGCGATTTCCAAGTTGTTCAGTTTGATGGTCTGATCATCCTCTTAAAAAATTGTCAGCATATTAAGAAGGACCCTGTATAAGAATTTCGTAGCTAACCTAAAATTATTAGAAATAAGCCAAAAGTGATCACCTAAAATTGATATGTACAGGAAAGTTATTTATAATCGATTTTGATTAAGATTTTCGAAAGAATGGTGATACTATAACTGCTATACGCGCCTTAAAATAGAAGCTTCAAACTTTAACTGCTCTATTTAATCCTTCATTTCTCGGAGCTGATCTCGCCGGGCGATCAGCTCGCGAAGCTCTAAGCTATCTACAACTTTTTATTTACAACACGTACAACTTTGAACTGACAGAATAGAGATTATTGCGTGTCTAAAGTTGTTAATTTATATTATTTTAAACTTAATTAACTAATTAGACCCATTTCAAGTTCTGCACATATTCGTCCTATGACAAATATTTAAAAGATGCGTGTGAAATATTTTATATTAAAAAAAAGAAACAATGCTGCAGGGTTTTTTGGAAGCCTTTAATGAAAATAAACTAACAATTATTACACAGTCAATTATACAGTGTACTCTTGGATGAGCTATATGTCAAGATTGACAGTCGAAGCTACAAAAGCGTAGAAAAAAATTGTAACCAATATTGGCCTCTAAACCCTATCCATATACACGCACACAGACATAATTTGTAGGGCGCCTCACGCACACCAACCTAAGAAAGTTGGCCCCTTTTGTTTCATACGGTAGAAGCATGAGGCTCTTTCTAGACATACTTTTTCTGAGAGTGTACTTTATTTTATTTATCATTTTTCTTCTTTTAATTTGTGTGAAAAGAATTTAGAATTCGCCCCACATTCCGGACAAAGAACCCAGTTTCCGGTAATGTCCGGAAAATTCCGGATGGATGGGAACTCCACATAATTCGCTATGAGAATTCAATGCAGATTCAGTCGTAATCATAATGATAACTGTAAAATCAAAAGACTTGCGAAGATAAGGTTGAATTCAATTTTATTAGGTACTCCGTTGTTTTTGTTATACAAGTTCTCTAACTACTGTACTACAAATTGTTCCGCTCTGATGAGGGTGATATATTCCATGTGAAAAACACCCTCAATAATTAAAAAAAAAACTACAAATTGTTGTGTGTGAAATAAATATATGATTTTTTTTAACCAAGTAGATCTCCGTGTTATGTATGGCTCCTACCAATACCTACACCGTCAGCGCAATGGACTTGCAGCCGTTGTGGAAGTTCGCGAGGCATGTCACAAAACGTGACCGCTGACCTCATTCTAATTTTAATATTATATATAAGGTCTAACAAAATCAGCTGAAACTATTTTAAGGGTGATCAGACCATCAAACTGAACAACTTTCTCTATGGGACCAATACTGAAATCACGAAAAAAAAATCTGCTGTCCCATACATTTAGGTCGAATAGGTCCCATAGAGAAAGTTGTTCAGTTTCATGGTCTGATCATCCCCTTAAAATAGTTTCACCTAATTTTGTTAGACCTTGTATATACAACGTGTTAATGAATTAACGCAAAACTAGAAAGTAGTTTGTTTAGAATCGAGAGCTGATTCGAATTATCATGGTTTCAACATGGGTAATTTTTTTCAAAATATTAAATAATTTATTTGTAAAATTTAAAATTTACTGAACCCGATGTCAACCCACCGCATCGGCACACTCACCTTATTTACTACCAAAACAAGATTGTTAAAATGTATCTATGAGTGCGTTAGCGCTTTCATTCATTGCTAAAATAATAACAAATCATTTTTGCCTCAAAACTTAAAATGCGAATAACTTTAAATTTTAACTATAAAAATAATGAAATTATTGTTTCAATCTCATTATTTTGTTATAAATCAGTTTGGGTGTATGAGGTTTTGCGCTAATTCATTAACACGTTGTATAATATACATAACATAATACAAGGTGTAAGTGACAGCCTAGCAGCCTAAAAAATACAAAACTGCTGTACCTACCCGACTCAAATGTATGGGACAATTGATTTTTTTTTCGCGTCTCCTGAGGTAGGCTCCATAGTGAAAGTTGTTCAGTTTGATGGTCTGAGTTCACCGTTTCAGTATTTGCTAGGCTGTCACTTACACCCTGTATATACGATTCCGTGCTACGGAAGCCTTAAGGCGGTTGCAGAGGGGCCAATTTTATTCAAAACTTTGACGCACAATACGCGTAGATGGTATTAATATAAGTAAATTTGTATATATGGGAAAATAGTTTAGAAAGTCTAGATGCCGCGTAAGAAATAACGTTTGCAATTTATAAAATAATTACGAAGATATAAAGCTTTTAGAATTTTTCATACAACATCTTAAAAGCTTTATATCTTCGTAATTATATTATAAATTTCAAATGTTATTTGTTACGCTGCAACTAGATTTTCTAAACTATTTTTCCATGCATAAAATATTACTTTTATTAATTCCGTCTGCGCGTATTGTGCGTCAAACTTTTGTATGGACTGAAACCACCTTAACGAACTTTTTCAGACATTATTAATGAGTTTATTCTATTAACGTCTTGTACCTATTGATTAAGTAAGTATTTAATACTTACTTATAACAAGTAAGATAATGGAAATAACATTAATAATTTAATATTTAATGAAGTTTCAGTAATTATGTTATCAAGTTATTATTTATAAACTCTACACGTAAAACCTACAGCTTTTGCCCGCGACAGCGTCCGCTTTTATACTAAAGTAGAAATAACCCTCGTTCTGGCGAAGTCGGCAGTAAAAAGAATTAAAAGTACCTACCTATTTAAAGCTAATGTTATTTACTGTTTACAATTACTAGTATTAATATTCCACATTATATTTCATGACATTTTAGATATATAAATAACGAGCGTTAACCCGCGACTTCGTCCGCACAAATTATATACCAGATTTTAAGTCAGATCATAAGCTATCAAACAAAAAAAGTTTCATCAAAATCGGTTCAGTAGTTTTCGCGTGATACTCGTTCAAACAAACAAACAAACACACAAACAAACAAACAGACAGACAAAAAATCCAAAAATTGGTGAAATGGAATCAGGGACACCTAAAAACTATATCGTAACTTTTTTTTTGTTAATATCTTCAATGTACAGACAAACTTCCTGTTACAGTTTTATAATAGTATAGATATAGATAATTTTAGTGTAGTACCTACTTATACATTTTTTTCATTTATAATTTATACTAAAAGACTGTAACTAAAAGAAAGCTTTTAAGATGTTTTTTTACATAGTATTATCTACTTTTAAGTGCTTTATGTTAATTACAACGAAATTCTTTTGAATATAACGTTCCCTTTCAGTTTTAAACGGAGGGAATCTTAATTAATTCCTGAAAGATAATGTGCCTGAAAAAAGGGAGCTTTGGAAATGTCAAGGGCGCGATCGAGTGAATAAAAAATCGTTTAGGTGGGACTTTAAGATTATGAAGTTTTTGTAAGAAGGGTATAGGATAGGTATATTTTATTTAATTCATCATCATCATCATTAAGTTATACTAAGGGTGAAGCCAAATGAGCGTAATTATGTGAGTTGTGAGTCGCGTATTTTGAGTGCGTTTCATATAAAATCAGGGAATGCATTGTCTATGACCTCAGTCTTTACTGCACACCGATACATAAACTTACTTAATTATTAGGTACCTTTATGTATTGCTGTGCAGAGATTTTTTATGCTAAGTTAAATAAGTATTATTACATTTTGGTACGTTATTTTTAACACTTCTACAAAATCCACCAGGTTGTTTGTTTGTACTAAAACTTTAACACCTATATTTCCATAAAGATATCTGTATTCGTAGAACAAAGAACTTGAAGCCATTGTTTGTGCCTACTCATTTCATTTCTACTGTGTTTTCTATAAACAATGAAGGAAGAAAAATCGATATCACTCTCGTTTTATATCGCATCAGAATGAAAGAAAACCTCTTTCAGGATTAAATTTGGTCTACAGATTCAATATATTGAAGTACCTAGGTAAGTCATAATTATGATAACTTATGTGCGTATGGATTGAGGAGTTATTTTTGCAATTGAAAAAAGGATATATCAGTCGGGGCAAGTGCCTCTAGCTTCAAAATTTCGAAAACTAGACACGTATATAGACATTCGCCTTCAAGCGTCAAAGCCTGTTATTATGTAATTTGACGTTTAAGTATATCTAAATATATGTCTAGTTTCCGAAATTTTAAAGCTAGAGGCATTTACCCCGTAGAGGCACTTGCGCCGACTGACAATATTGTAACTTTTTCAGTTTTAGTCGTACAGAGCTGATATTTTTTGTATGATCTGTTTTCAACTCCTACAAAATTTTCAAACTTTTCTATCTAGTGCTCAATAGACAACAAAATTATAGAATACCTATGTATTGATTCAAACATGAAATCCTTCAAACGGAACAGATATTCGTAATCAACTAATCACCATAGAAATATTTTCTGAATATGTATATTTTTTTTATTTTATTAGTAGTAACGCATCAAAGGATTGTTATTAAAATAACTAGAAAGTTAATTTTTAGCGGTCAGATTTTCGTAACAATGTCTGTAATAAAGAATCTCCTAGCTTGACCTAGTTATTGCATCCTTTATTCTAATTAAATTAATTTATCTGAGAAGTCGATGCTGTAAAATAAGTAATAAGACTCTGAAAAAAAATTAGTAATTTTTAAACGTTTGAGATTGTTTTTATCATCTGTGGAAGTGTGTATTATTAAAATGAAAATTACGTACGTATGTTTATCGTTATTTTAGCGTTACTTCAATTAATTAACGTTTTATTCATCGTTATTCTACCCGTTATTGATAATAACTGGCTGTTTTGTAAAGAAAAAATTTTAGAAAATGCCACTATCTATTTAAAAATATTTTAATAGTTTTTTTGCTTCTATTCTTTCGTGAGTATTTAGCCAGCAAAGAGAATGGAATCACTACGTTTTAAGAGTCGGCACTGCCTATCTAGCTTCGAAATCCAAAATAGTATGAAGCTGGTGTAGAGCTAGGGTATTACATTTTTGGAGCCCATACAATCTAGTGTAGTTCATACAATTACGATTTTGTTCTGAGTGTCGCGGAACTGTTAGCCAGGACAAAGATAATTTTTTTTACAACAGAGTCCATATTTTCGCTCCTTGAATTGTGGTTATTGTGTTAATTTACAACTATAACTAGATTTTCATGCAACTTGGTTTTCTTCAAATGATTGTTGTATTACTTATTACTTTACAATATCTCAGATAGCAAAGGCCGTAACATAAAGTAGAACAGTGGTTAGCCTCTTGTCTGAGACAAAGGGTAGCAATTTTCTAGCTACAATCTTAAAATGGTTGCATTGGGAAATCTGCCAGTAGAGTTCAATTAACGTCTAGAGACTAAATACGGTGGAATGAAATAAAACAACAGATGTGTTGCGGTTTAGTTCTGTTTGTTGGATTCTCTATTGTTTTTCGAATTGCCTTATATTAGACGAGCGTTAACCAGATCATACACCAGATTTTAAGTCAGATCATAAGCTATCAAACAAAAAAAGTTTCATCAAAACCGGTTCATTAGTTTTTGCGTGATACTCGTTCAAACAAACAAACAAACAAACACCCAAACAAACACACAAACAAACAGACAGACAGAAAATCCAAAAATTGGTGAAATGGAATCAGGAACACCTAAAAACCATATCGTAACTTTTTTTTTGTTAATATCTTCAATGTACAGACAAACTTCCTGTTACAGTTTTATAATAGTATAGATAATAGCTATGAAAGGCAAAGGCGTTAAGCCATACAGATTTTTATCATTATCATCATCACGGCCTATATATGTTCCACAGGGCAGGCAGGGCACAGGCTTACGCTCAGGGAGGGTGTATGGGCGTTTTTCCACCACGCGTGCTCAGTGTGGATTGATAAACTTCACATACGCATCGGAATTTCTTCTTCAGCGTATGCAGGTTTCGAGATTTTTATACAAGGTGTTAAAACTCAATTATTTTTTTAACTTTATTGTTTGTCGGATAGTTTAGAAAGATATAAGAAAAAAGGTGGCTTGCACCAAAAAATATTTATTCTTATTAAACATGTTTAAATATGATTGTCACTGATGAGCAGTGGGAGAAATCAAGCAAACCAGGCTAAGAATAATTCATATACATTTGAGTGTTAATACAAGTTAGGGATGCAAACGATTCGGCCATTACGATTACGATTACAATATTAATCGTTATTTATTACGATAACCGATGCATAACGATTACTAAAAAAAAAATTTGAGATTATCTTAAGAATATATCTTTCATAGTGTTTCTTTTCATTCCAATGAAAGATAAATTGTAAAAAAATTTTTTAGAAAAATTACATGACGTTTGTTGATTTTTCTACTAATTTGAGGTCGAAGTCAAAAGCCCACTTGGTCAGGATTAATATTTTTCGGTATTCAAAATGTAAACGAGATATTACGAAAACGAAAAAGCATTCCTTACTTCACACAGAAGATCGAATCATGGGAATCAGTTGAATTTGGAAAAGAGCTAGGTGGGGAACTATACGAGCTAAAACTAGCCTAAATCTACCAAAAGAAAATTATAGAATACCTATGTATAGATTCAAACATCAAATCCCTCAAACGGGACAATTATTCGTTATCAACGAATCACCATAGAAATATTTTCTAAATATATATATTTTTAATTTTATTAGTAGTAACGCATCAAAGGATTGTTATTAAAATAACTAGAATGTTAATTTTTAGCGGTCAGATTTTCGTAACAATGTCTGTAATAAAGAATCTTCTAGCTTGACCTAGTTATTGCATCCTTTATTCTAATGAAATTAATTTAACTGAGAAGTCGATGTAAAATAAGTAATAAGACTAAAAAAAAGGTATATTCCTTCAGTAGTAACGTGTGATTTTGATTTTACTTTTTTCCGTAATTTTTAAACGTTTTAGATTGTTTTTATCATCTGTGGAAGTGTGTATTATTAAAAAATATATATATATATATAATTATGTTTATCGTTTTTTTAGCGTTACTTTAATTAATTAACGTTTTATTCATCGTTATTCTAACCGTTATTGAAAATAACTGGCTGTTTTGTACTGGAAAAATTATACGAGCTAAAACTAGCCTAAATCTACCAAAAGAAAAAAACGAGCTAAAGCGGCAGCAAAAGGCCAGAATTTTTTAAATTTGATTTTTGGCTCTGTAATCTAGTATTCAGGTCTGGTATTTGTCAACTGATTGACTCTTTTAATTCGATTTAATAATCGTACGATACTTACTACGGTGCATTGCATCGTTATTAACCGTGATTATTACGATTACAGATGCAAAACGATGCACCGCTTCGTTATCGTTGCATCCCTAGTTAAAATATGTAGTTGTCCATGCTTAAAAAACAAAATTACACAACCCTATTTCTTCCTGTGGTCTTCGCGCAAGGTGAATAAGCGACGAGAATTCTTTTGCAGTACTTTCGTTTGCAAATGGATCGGGATATGTCTTTTGTCTTGACGCAATATATTCCATCCTGAATCCTGAAAATTCAGTCGGTAATGTTATATCGTTGAAAGTGAACTTTGTATTTGTCTACTAGGTGCGCTGTAATCGCTGCGTGTCTTTGACTATCTATCTATAAAACTGTAACAGGAAGTTTGTCTGTACATTGAAGATGGTTTTTAGGTGTCCCTGATTCCATTTCACAAATTTTTGGATTTTTTGTTTGTCTGTTTGTTTGTGTGTTTGTTTGGGTGTTAGTTTGTTTGTTTGTTTGAACGAGTATCACGCAAAAACTACTGAACCGATTTTGATGAAACTTTTTTTGTTTGATAGCTTATGATCTAACTTAAAATCTGGTATATAATTTGTGCGGACGAAGTCGCGGGTTAACGCTCGTTTATTATAAGGACTGGCCTTGCGGCACCATTTCCCCTCTGCCACGGTATAAGAACAATTGATCATGTGCATTTACATTCAATGTTATACCTTATCTTATCACTAAAACGAGACAGCCTATAATTGCGAAACAATAACTACGAACTTATGACGTTTGGGGTTCACACGAGACCAAACGAGACTACTTTTCATGATTTTTAACATTCTAAATTAGAATCTAAAGTTATGGCGGGGAATAAAATCCAAAGTGGCGGATATCATGTTACCTCGCCCAAGTCGCCAAGTAGTCAAAGCTGCGTGTGCATAAACAAGTGTTTAAAAATACAAAAGCACGCTTCAAAAGGTATTTTGCCACTTCAAAACTTCGTCTGTTTGCGTATTGTATGTTTTATTACATTATATACAAAGGTGCACGTGTTCCTTCATACGTACCTATTTAATTACTTAACCACCACCAAATTCACGTTTGTTTTCTTTTGTAATTTTGTATGCATTGTTTGAACATGTCACATGGGGCTGACACTTTGGTGTCCTCCAGGGAAATTTTCATTCTATTTTTTTAACTGCGTCCGAACCAAAGAGGAGGTTACATATTAGAAGAACTAAACACAGTCTAACTATTTTCGACATAACTACGGTCGAATCACATACTGGTTTAAATGACTAAAGACCGTTTCACAGATTTTTGTTTAAAATACTGATCGATACCCATAAAGGTGAATTCACCTACGATTTATTCAACTACAATTAACTCATCTACGATGTATTCAACTATAATGAAATGACCTAAGGTTTATTGAAGTAACCGACGATTCACCTGAAGCCCAATTCCAAAGGTGTTTGTTGGGGTACGTATTTGAATGTCTAAAATAAAAAAAATTAAAGTGGCATAACCTACGATCAAAATCAAAATTTCTATGGAGCTCTGCGAAACACGTCCGTACTCTGGTCCCGCACGCGCGTTAGGTTTGCGAGGAGCGAAGCGACGTGCATGTTAGGTATCTTGCGACCCACAGCGCGCGAGCCGAGCGAGCGGAGCGAGCGTGCCGCGGCAGCGGCCGGCGAGTGCCAGAACCGAATTGCTACTATTTACCCTTGAACCTTATTTTTATTTGACCTTGAACATGAAATGGAGGGTTTAATTAAAGGGAATGTTTTTGGGTAGACTGGGTAAATAGTAGCAATTCGGTTCTGGCACTCGCCGGCCGCTGCCGCGGCACGCTCGCTCCGCTCGCTCGGCTCGTGCGCTGTGGGTCGCAAGATACCTAACATGCTCGTCGCTTCGCTCCTCGCTAACCTAACGCGCGTACGGGCACCAGAGCACGGACGTGTTTCGCGGAGCTCCATAGAAATTTTGATTTTGAACGTAGGTTATGCCACTTTAGTTTTTTTTTTATTTTAGACCGTCAAATACGTAGCCGTTTGTTGAATACAAGTAGTAGTAGTAGTAGGCGAGTCGTCCATTAGGTATTTCAAACGTAGTTGAAACATCCAATAGCTAAAAAAACCATTAGAATAAACGTTCGATAGTGCATTTAATTTTAGTTTAATCAAAACTATGTAAGTTGAATAGTACTTGAGTCGACCAATATGCGCTATAAACATATGTGATTCGACCGTAGTTATGTCGAAAATAGTTAGACTGTGTTTAGTTTTTCTAATATGTAACCAAAGAGGATGGGGTAATGTTTTATGAATTATGTAAGTAGAAGTAAAGCCTTGTTACTATCAGTTACTTTCGGGGTTTATATTGTAACAAAAACTGTCAATTCCTCAAAAACATAGGTACTTGTTTACCTCCTTACTTACCTGTTAAGGCACTGTAAAATACAACTACAACTTTTTTTTTTTTTAATTTTTTTTCAACAGTTCACCACCAAGCTATCGCCCAACTAACTAACTAATAAATCACCAGTATATGACGAAATTACCATATTATAACTTTTATAAGTCAAAATATTGATATAAATGGGGGCTTATACGGCCAAATTGTTTGCCGGGCGGTACGTCAGCAATGTACTTCAAATTGCATGCGATCGGTTACATAAAGCGGGTCTAATAAGCTAAGGAAAACTTTGCTTAGTATACAGGGTGAAATTGATATCATCAACATCCTTTTAAACTAAGAGCCTACCCATCAAACTGAACAAGTTTTACTATACGACGAGTAGGCGTTGCAGTTTAGTATGGAACAGCAGATTTTTTTGCTCCGATCCGTTTGCTTCCATAGTTTAAGTGGTTGAGTATGATGGGTAGACTCTTAGTTTAAAAGGATGCTAATGATATCAATTTCACCCTGTATAGGTATTAGGTACATAATACGTTTGCTCATTTAATATTATAGATAAGTTAGCGGTGCATTTCCGTCGTCTTGTGTTTCCTATATCATTAAATTATTAAAGTGAGTTCGTTGTTATAATTATACAGTGTGTAAAATTATAAATGCATTTGATATCAAAGGGACTTTAGACAAACAAACAGAACGAGTTTCACAATGGAGACAACATAAAACTCGCGAAAAAACCAGCTGTTCCATAGATGGCGTCAATGGCTACTACGCCGAAATGTATGGAACAGCAGATTTTTTTTACTTTTTCGATGTTGGCTCCATAGTTGTTCAGTTTGATGGTCTGATTGCACCCTGCTCCGGCTCCAAAACGACCCCGGTTCCACGGTGTATATTTATTTATTATATAATATACCAGATTTTAAGTCAGATCATAAGCTATCAAACAAAAAAGTTTCCTCAAAATCGGTTCAGTAGTTTTTGCGTGATGCTCGATCAAACAAACAAACAAACAAACAGACAGACAAAAAATCCAAAAATTGATGATATGGAATCAGGGACACCTAAAAACCATATCGTAACCTTCTTTTTTGTTAATATCTTCAATGTACAGACACACTTCTGTTACAGTTTTATAATAGTACTAGCGTTAACCCGCGACTTCGTCCGCACAAATTATATACCAGATTTTATATAGCTATAAATTAACTTAGGTTATTGGGTGTAAGGTTTACCGTATAGAAGTTTTCAAATTGTGCTACGTATTGTTATTTACCAACAAAGGTAAACTGCCCGATTATTTACAACCTGTCTAAAAGAAATCTTACAGTATTACCGAGGATCTAGGACCTATAAATTATATGGCTCGTCTATACGAAGTCCCCTAAATCAAGCCACTTTCTTCCTTATGATATAATAGTAATAAACGTTCTGCTAGGAAATCTCTAATGTAGACTGATAAATAATGTTCTTCTGGATGTCAGTCCCGCCGCGGACGGCGCGGGTGCCGGTGGTACTCCGGTACCGAACCACTTCAGTCGAGATTTAAACTCGAAAGTTTTGTTATAAACTGTTTACGTGAGATATTAATGATAATCGATTTTGTCTTTGTGGAACGAAGTGTTTGTAATAAGTGAAAATGTTCAATTTTAAAAAAAACTTTGTTACAAATTATCTAATTTAAAAGACACGCGAAAATAAGAAAAAAGATTTAGCTTCTAAGCTCTACTCTACTCCATGAATGGGATTCATTGATTTAAAACATATTCCACTATTTTACCTCTTTGATTAAGCTATTTTAATATAATCAAAGTTTTACCAAGATCTAAAAATTGTTTTAGGGTAAACAGTTGAATTACTTTAAGGGATGATTGTACCCATGATACTGAAAAACTTTTCCTAAGAAACGTACAGGAAAAAAATTGTGGTCTCTCCATACTAAAATGCAATCAAATAGGAATTTATCTACAATACAACATATAAGATAATTTAAAAAAAAAAAATCTCTACGAAACATTTCAAATTTCTTTCTCTACACATTTAAGTTTACACCAAGGATTTTAGAATCATAAAGGACCACTCCTCCTTACAAGCATGGAAACAACAACAAAATTGACCATGGCGGTCGGTAATGTTCGACCTTCTTTCGTATCTCCGTAGTCGATATTTCCATCGTTTTTGTGTCCCTTTGTATCAGAACAAAAATTACATAAATTCTTTTTTTTTTATTTTTGTCATTGGACAAGGGACAAAGTAACGTCGAAAACATAGACAGGAATTTCCGAAAGATCATTAGTGACCACCAAGGAGTATTATTATGTTTCACCGCTTGTTAGGCAGTGTGCCCTCCAAGGTATAGACAATAGCCAGCTTCCTGGTTTATACTCTGTGTAATGTAAAGAAGTCTCTCATACATCTCGATTAGTTTCGCTGGAACAGCTGTATTTCAGCTTGAAAGACATTTTATCTGGACTCGTTTTTCTACGCGACATCTTTCATCTCGCCGGGAAATTGACATCTTTTAGAATTCTAGATACGATCGAGAATCTAATCAGTTTTGGTCGAAAGAATTCCATTTCTGGACGAAAGTTTAGCCAGTGGACTGGAATAATCATTTTGGTGGGCTGTAATTCGGCTGTAACGGCTTCCTGTGATTAAGGCTAAGGCCTTCGAATTCGGGTCGGTACTTAGGTATACTTAGCCGCAGGAATCTCAACTTAAAGTCGATCGTCACGGGTGATTATGGTTACCTAAGCTGCATAAACTAAATGTAACTTGGAAGGCAAAATCTCAAAAGCGTTTCATACTCGGTTTACTTATCAACATATCAACATTTTCTTCTCATACATAAACATACGGAATCGTATATACCATTCCGTATGTTTATGTATTAGAAACTTTGCTACAACTAAGGCGTGAAACATACAGAAGAGGCTTGAGGATAAGGTGCGGGACAGATGCGGCGTAGACATCGTTCCGTCTGGCGCCTCTTCAAAACTTTTACAATGCGTCGTGAATTATACTCAAGCGGCACAGGTGCCTGTGCCGTACCTTCGCCTTATGACTTTTGTGTATGTTTTACGCCAAGAGCACAGCACGATGTGCTTGCACATCTAAAACGTGCAAAGTGCAGTGGTAGCAAAATTCACCGTAATGAAGGTTTCAATACAAATAAATAAATAAATATCTTGGACATTAAAACTATTTAGTCACTAGCCTGGACTTGTATTATTATGACTAGACAACGATATACAACGTGTTAATGAATTAACGCAAAACCTCATACACCCCAACTGATTTATAACAAAATAATTAGATTGAAACAGATATTTCATTATTTTGATACTTAAAATTTGAAGTTATTTTCATTTTAAGTTTTGAGGCAAAAATGATTTGTTATCATTTCAGCAATGAATGAAAGCGCTAACGTACTCATGGTTACATTTTAATAATCTTATTTTGGTAGTAAGTAGGGTGAGTGTGCCCGTGCGGTAGGTTGACATCGGGTTCAGTGAATTTCAAACTGTGCAAAAAATAATTTAATATTTTGAAAAAAAAAACCTATGATGAAACCATAATAATTCGATTCTGCTCTCGATTCTAAACAAACTACTTTCTAGTTTTGCATTAATTCATTAACACGTTGTAGGATAAATAAAATATATATGGTCTAACAAAATTAGGTGAAACTATTTTAAGAGGATGATCAGATCATCAAACTGAACAACTTTCTCTATGGGACCAATATTAAAATCGCGAAAAAAAATCCGCTGTCCCATACACAGGTCGAATAGGTTTGTATGGAACAGCTGATTTCTTTTTCGCGATTTCGATATTGGTCCCATATAAAAAGTTGTTCAGTTTGATAGTCTGATCATCCCCTTAAAATAGTTTCAGCTAATTTTGTTAGACCTTATATAGATACAAACATCCATGACTCGGGTACAAATATTCATATTCATCATAGAAATATTTTTCCCTTACGGGATGCGAACCCGCGACCCTCGGCACAGCAGGAAGGTTCACCACCGACTGTGCTATCCGGGCCGTCAATCAAACTCCGTTTAATGGCCTGAACCACCCCTTAAAATATGTAAGCTTTTAAGTTTACAAACTGCGTATTAATGTGTCGGTAAAAGTTGGCTAGCATTTTCGCCCTCGAACGACAGGAAGAAATGGCTGGTCTATTCTACCGGAACGAGAACCACATAGCAGTTAATGTGTGTGTGTGTGTGTGTGTGTGTGTGTATAAAATATTTATCTGTGTCAATGCTATGAGCTCTGGAATGATTCGTAGAGAAGGATGAAGTATTTGAGAGCTCCGTCTCACATTCAGTGAGGTCGGACGGAGGCGTCTAATGGGTACTTGTGATAATGAGATTACATTGATTTCAGGAAGTCGGTGTCAAGGACATTGCGATCATATGTCTTCATAATGTTGATTAGACAGATCGATGATAGTTTCAAAAGTACATTATCTACAGGGTGAAATTGATATCATTAGAATCCTTTTAAACTAAGAGTCTACTCATCAAACTGAACAACTTTTGCTATCGGAGCAAACCGATCGGAGCTGTTCCATACTAAACTGCAATGCCTACTCGACTCAAATTTATGCAACAGCTGATTTTGTTTTTGCTCCGATCGGTTTGCTCCCATAGTAAAAGCTGTTCAGTTTTATGGGTAGACTCTTAGTTTAAAAGGATGCTAATGATATCAATTTCACCCTGTATATGTCAAAAATGTCAGGTCCCTTCATAAGAAAAGCGACGATGTACTTGTATGACCGACCATGCCACATCTTTCAGGAGGCAGGTATTGGTATACTGATACCGGTCTATAATTATTTCACTCGCGCCATTTCAAGACACGAACTTTTAAAAACTAACTCAGGCTTTTATCGAGACAAAAGTTTGTCGTGACAACATGCGCTTTGTAGAATCGAACTCCATTACTCTAACCAAAGCAGTACTGACACTAAACTTAAATTTATTTAGTTAAAATGGTTGGTCTATGAAAGTTTAAAAAAAATATCTTTCCCTATTTTACCCAGACAAAAATCACTTTTAAAATACGATGTCTAAGTGTCTAAATTTTAAGTCCTCCATTATTATAGCGATTTAAATAATTGAGAGCATTAGTGTACCGTAATAAGGCTCTTATTCAACGAATTCCCTTTAGCGCTCGGCACGTTTAATCGCTTGGCAGATTTCTAGATTAATTAGGGCCCATGAGTAATTTATACCTACCTTCTCAAATGCTCCTAATGTTTTGTACGACATTTAAATTACTACTCTGTTATGTTGAATTTATTATTTGAATGTTGTCACTATGAGAAAAACCTAAATAGTTTGAAGCCTGTCATTTTGGGAAGTGGTAATTATGATTCTCATCAAAGCAAACAACTTTTTCAATGCGACAAACATTGAAATCGCGAAAAAAAACGTCTGTTTCATACTAAACTGATAAGTGATAACCTACTCGACCCAATTTTTGTATTATTATTATTGTAGGAAAATGAGAGTGTAAACAATATTTATTTTAGTTTATTCAAGAAAACTTTCATTTTTCAGTATAGATGCGAGTTTTGCATTAGACTAAGGTATCTCACTAAATATTATAAATGTCAAAGTTTGGATGTTTAGATTTTTGGATGTTTGTCACTCAATCACGCATAAACGGCTGAACGGATTTGGATGAAATTTGGCACGCAGATAGACAATGTTCTAAATTAAAACATGGGATACTTTTTCCGATCTACGCAGACGGAGTTGCGTGCTACACCATCATCATCAGTCTATATCTAAACTATTATAAAACTGTAACAGAAGTGCGTCTGTACATTGAAGATATTCACAAAAAAAAGTTACGATATGGTTTTCAGGTGTCCCTGATTCCATATCACCAATTTTTGGATTATTTGTCTGTCTGTTTGTGTGTTTGTTTGTCTGTTTGTTTGATCGAGTATCACGTAAAAACTACTGAACCGATTTGGTTGAAACTTTTTTTGTTTGATAGCTTATAATCTGACTTAAAATCTGGTATATAATTTGTGCGGGCGCAGTCGGGGGTTAACTCTTCAGTCTATAAACGTCCCACTGCAGGGCACAGGCCTCAGGGAGGGCGTATGAACATTAGCGCCACCACGCGTGCCCGATGCGGATTGGTAGACTTCAGATACACATCAGAATTACGCATAAGCAGGTTTCCTCGCGCTGTTTTCCTTCACCGTTTGAGAGCAGTCGGTATTACGTACATTAGTTACAAAAACTCATTGGTACATGGCATGTTGTCCGTCCTAGTTCTAGTCCTAGTCCGTTCTAGATTTATAATACTCGAAGGCATTGATATCTCGAAGAAAGATGTATTGACCGAACAGGAAGATCGGAAAGCAAAAGCAAAGATGATCATGACTTTCGATCCATCTTTGTATGTACAGATCAAAAATGAAGAAACGGTGCATTGCTTGTGGAGCAAGCTAAAATCATTCTTTGATGACTCCGGGTTTACTCGTCTGATCTGTCTGCTAAGAAACCTAATAACTATTAGTCTAGACAAATGCGATATGATCACCAGCTATGTAACACAATTAGTTGAAACGTTGCAAAGGTTGAAAGAAACTGGTTTCGAGGCTTTGTTTCTTATTTTGAACAAGATGAAATGTTCGGCCAGATAAAGGGCGGTTAATCGCCCTGAAGAATCATCCACATATGGCCGTACTTACAAAACATATCTAGAAAGTATTTATAAACTACAGTTATCTATATTAAAAACCATAACACCTAAAAACATTAATAAAAAATACAAAGACGATTACACAAATCTATTTTTACATTGTAAAATGGCAATAATAACGGAAGATACAATAACATACACACACTAACCAAGACCTCGCGACCATCAAGTTTTGTCATACCTACCTACTTATGGACTGCCCGGTTATAGTAATGAGTACGGACGGAGGACGTGGGAATACATGTTACCTAATGTTCTAAACAAGCTACCAAGAAAACTACAAAAAGATATTAGTGAATATAGTATAAACATAAAAACATGTAAAAAATGTAAAAAAGTACTTAAAACACATTACCTAACAAACCAAGATGTAAAATGAAACTAATTAATTTTGTAACCCATATATTAGAAGCCACATCATGACTGTAACATGTTTCAAAATCAATAATATTCGATAAGATATATTTGTAGTCTTAAATTGTGATAATATATATATTGTTTTATGTATCTAATAGTTCTATCTATCTATTAAGCGCTATATTGAAAGCGACCTCATGTATCGCACTTCATATAAACCCTGTAGTTTCTGAAGTGCGGTTAATATTTATAAATAGTTATTATAAAGTATTGAATAAATAAAATTAAAAAAAAAAAACAAAAACATGAGAGTATTTGCTACACAAAAAGCGCGTGAAATATATTTTCCTCTATTGTGTTGAGTAGGGTGTTAAGAATTAATGTATTGACTGTCGAGGGACTTCGGAATCCAATGAAATGGAATGGACAATAATGGACATGGGTCCAGATATAGGGTGTTAAAAAAAGATTTTGGGTGGTATTCGGTACCGACAATACCAAGAATACAACTTTTTTTTTACCCAAGTCGAAGTTCTGCTTTTTCCTGAACAAATTAAATTAGGTAATCCTAATTTGAATGGAAATTATGTGTGCTTTTCTTCATTTTCCTACTCCCAAGCTTACGCCTGTTTCCCAGAAGGGTAGACACAAACCTTTTTCCAAAAGGTGGTTTTTATTATCTAAATCTGTAAGTAAATAATTATATTTGTAAAAATATTAATATGAATGGAATCGGAATGCATTGCGACCAATTTATAAAATTTTTGTATACTTGTTTGTACAGGCGTCACTTAAAAACTACGGAAGGGATTTGGATGGGGTTTTCTCAAAAACATTGGGTTTAGTTTGGATTAACATTTAGGCTTTATTTCATCGCAATCAGTTCATACAATAATAACTATACTAATACTAATTACTATATTATTAAGATTTAATTATATTCAAAAACTATTTTAACAATTATATACAGGTTTTAAGTCGCAATTGTTAATGTTTCTGTGCATGCATGTTTAGGGTTGCAATCTAGATTTATGCTATATGTTCTTATGTTTTATTATTTCAGTGATTGTTTCCTGTTGTGTGTGTCTAATAAAATAAAATAAAATACAATCACACGCTAGAAATCCACGGAACAAAAGGGCGGGCTAAAGCTACGTAAAAATAAAACTGAATTACTTTTAAAACGTTTTAGTTCATTTTTAAACATGCTTTATAATGGGACTTAGAGAACCCAAAACTAAACGGAAGTAGAGCCACAGTTTTAACCCTCCGACCGGCATCACGAAAACTGACAGAATCAATTTGTCGTTTGAAAAGCCAAGCCAAAGAATATTGATATTTTCAACGAATTTGTGGGGTTCAAAGCCACACATCCTCTGATACAAAATGTTTAATTAATTTACAATTTTGTTAGTAAAATATGGAATAACAAAACCAGTTCAAAATTACCTACGCTACGTAATTAGTAAAGCGATATTAATAATCTATAATAGATTTTTCCTTTCAGTATCAATAGTTTCAGTTTATCAATTTGGGTTAATTATTATATTTTAATTAATGAACACTGTGCAAATCACGGGACCACAATTTTTGGCTGTCGATATCCAGTTGCACATAATTTAATCGAATTTTCCAATAAACGATTTGGAAGAATTTTATAGGTCATCTAGAGAGGCTACGGCTAGCATTTTGGTGACTTTTGAATCAGGTTTGCGCGGGGCAGGTTTTATTTATTTGGTTGTGTTTTGTCGAAGCTTATATGCAAAAAAATAATAATAATTTGATTTTGGTATGACGAAGCCTGCGATGCGAATTCTTTTCTGTTCGTAATAAAATTATTAAACAAACATAAAAACTGAACAACATAATTATATCAGGTTTAACAAAATTAGGTGAAACTATTTTAAGAGGATGATCAGACAGTCAAACTGAACAACTTTCTCTATGGGACCAATATCGAAATCGCGAAAAAAAATCAGCTGTCCCATACAATGACAAACCTACTCGACCTAAATGTATGGGACAGCAGATTTTTTTTCGCGATTTCGATATTGGTCTCATAGAGAAAGTTGTTCAGTTTGATGGTCTGATCATCCCCTTATTTTAACTATTTTAGTTTCACCTAATTTTTTTAGACCTTAATATAAGATATATTAAGGTCTTATATATATTAATAAGGACTTATATATATTAAAACATGCACTGATATACGTTATACTCTCGCTTTACAGGCGTCGAAAAAACGTCGTAAGTGATGTAATGCCTCTTTCGATATCGTCGGCCCCATCATGGTTAAATAAAAACATCCAGGCCGTTTCTGCTTCGTCCACGCCGTTTCTACTTCAAGATTTAATATCTCACTTCCCTACTGTCAAACAGGAACGGGCTTCGTAGATTAATTAGGGCGATGTCAGTCAAGGCAATGAATGAGTGGAATGTGGAGCAGACCGACCGACGCAACGTAGGATGCCGTTTGTTTGTAGAAATTAACCTAATGTCTAGATCAATCTGTTTATAGACTGCTCGATGTTAAGAAACTTTATTTTATTTTTTGAGTAATTTTCGTCGTCCTACCCTTATAATATAGGCTGTATAAGTATCTTTGGACCCAGTGTTGAAACCCCTCATTATTAGCCCAGTCATTTTACGGTTTGAGCCGGGACTAATTAATAATTGATATTTTTTTCGGTATAATATTGAAGAGCCAATTTGAGCCTAGAAATGTACCAAAATTAAAAAAAAATCACCACAGCAACAGTTTCAATTTTAAAATTTAGCTATTATCTCGTTCTAAAAAACCTGATGGTAAATTTTTTTGCACATATTTAAGGCATTACCATTATACATACTTGAACATGGTGTAAATATTTATGTCTACTTAGAAGGTTTTGAAAAATACATTAGAATTTTCTAATAAATACCTCTTTTTTTTTTATTTTAATGCCTATTTTATTGCTCAAAAATAATTTATATTGTTAAATCAAAGCCAAATGAGTGCATTGGTATTAATATTTTCAAGTATGTTTAATGGTAACATTATACATACTTGAAACATGGTGTAAATATTTTTGTCTACTTAGAAGGTTTTGAAAAATACATTTGAATTTTCTAATAAATACCTCTTTTTTAAATTTTAATGCCTATTTTATTGCTCAAAAACTAATTAATATTGTTAAATCTAAGCCAAATGAGTGCATTGGTGTTAATATTATTTATTTAAAAGCCTTCTTTGACACACAATTTTGATTTCTATGTTGCGTAGCGATTTTTTTTAATATGTTTTAAGATAGTCTTTTGGTCACTAAATGGTGCAGGTTGTGTTTAAAAGTCCAATTAATAATAACTCCCCCCTAACAAAACTCCGTAAAACGACTGGGCTATTATAGGGGAAGGGAAAGCCTGCATTCTGAATTGGGGCGTAAAAATGTGGTTGGTCGAACACCTGATTAAGCGTAAAACATATTGTCACGGATGCTGTGAAATGACGCAGCTATAGAAAGGCCTTCAAAAATTCGGCCGGTTTGTCAACAAGCTTCGTGGCTCGGCGGTCGACGCATGGACTCCCGTGCCGGGGGTCGATGGTTCGAGACTCGTCGAAAATAATTCTAGATTTTATTGTTGTTGGAAATGTTCTAGAAAAGTAAGAGGGAGTAAGAATATTTGGAAAGAGACAAAGAAAATGGGCGTGTCTAGGAATGTTCTAGAAAACGGAGAGAGAAGGAATATTCGAAAAGAACCAAAAACAATAGGAATGTTCTAGAACAAAGAGAGAGAAGA
Organism: Agonopterix arenella; assembly: GCA_927399405.1. NCBI lineage: Eukaryota > Metazoa > Arthropoda > Insecta > Lepidoptera > Depressariidae > Agonopterix > Agonopterix arenella. Next base: position 10,597,261 of record OV656710.1, read on the forward strand.
AATATTTGTAAAAAAAAAACAATAAAAGGGGGCGTGTTTAGGAAAATTCGAGAAAGAAGGCGGGATTAAGAAATATCCGCAAGGGAACAAAGGAATAAAGAAAAGACTAACGAAATTCGGGCATCTAGAAAATTCTAAGGGGTATATAAGGCCGCGAGTTTGCGGACGCAAGTCAGTATTGATTTCACAGTGAAAAGTGCGAAACAAAAAGGAAAGTAAAAGTGGAAAAGTACTAGTGAAAAGTAAAGTGCAAAGTAAAGTGGAACAGTGAGTAGACAAGTGTCAGTGTAGTGCAGTATAGTGTGTGTCGCGTGTCGTGACGTCATAGTGTCGCGTGTCGTGACGTCATAGCGTGTCGCGCGTCGTGACGTAGTGAACAGTAAAAGTGGTGAGAGGGGAAACCCCTGCGAGGAGGACTGTTTAAAGGGGAACCTCTGCGAGGTGGTCCGTGTGTAAGTGTGTAACCCAATAAACTCTGTAAATAAATTGGACTTAGCGTTTCACTCCAATCCCGAAACCCGTCGCTCGTAACATTTGGTGTCAGAAGTGGGATTGGAGTAAGATGCCGCTGGTGCCAAAGGAGTTAAAGGGAGTCACCACCCGGGCCATGTCGGAAGCGCAGCAGGAAGGTGCGGCCCTCGCAACTGATGTGCAGCGCACTCCAGAGCAGAACCCGGGAAACTTCCTCTATCAAATCCAGTGCATGATGGAGGAGCAGGCTCGCCGGCAGGAGGAACAAATGCGCACGATGCAGGAGGCGCAGGCTCGCCGGCAGGAGGAACAAATGCGCACGATGCAGGAGGCGCAGGCTCGCCGGCAGGAGGAACAACTGCGTACGATGATGGAAGAACAAGCTCGCCGTCAAGAGGAACAAGCAGCTTGCCGTCAGGAGAAGCAGGCACACATGATGGAAGGACAAATGCGCACGATGCAGGAGGCCCTTCATAAAGATATTACGAAAGGCTTGCAGCAGGCAGTAGAGAGAGTCGAAGCCGTAGAAGGGAGGTTGGATCGTGTGAAGGGTGAGTTCGAAGGGAGGTTGGATCATGTGAAGGGCGAGTTCGAAGGGAGGTTGGATCATGTGAAGGGCGAGTTTGAAGGGAGGCTGGACCGTGTGGAGGGTGAGTTTGCCAAAATCCGGCGAGAAGTTGAGCAGAGCAAATCTCATAGTCGTGTCGCCGCTGTTTTTGACTCACCCATACAACCAAAAGGTGTCAAGACTCCGGTTTACGATGGACTGACGTCATGGGCCGCCTTTAAGCTACAATTTGAGACAGCAATGAAGGTTAATGGCTGGGGCAAGGAGGAGGCGGAGCCTGCGTTGATATTGGCACTCCAGGGACAGGCTCTCACCGTACTGGAGGCCGTAGGAGCTAGCGGAAACCTGACGTTCGACAATCTTTTCGGAGCTCTGGAGGTTAGATTCGGCGATGGACATCTTGAACACGTGTATAGGGCGCGGTTGAAGGAACGTAATCAACATGTTAACGAGAGTCTGCAACAATGGTCTGTGGAAGTGGAAAAGCTCGTGCGAAAGGCTTTCCAGTCGTCACCGGCAGCCATCGATAACATGCTCCTGCAGACCTTTACGGATGGGATACGGGACCCGGAGGTGCGAGCTGCAGTGCGACTTGGGCACCATGTTACACTCAGGGACGCTGTTGCTCATGCATTGGAAGTGGAAGCCGTACGTCAGGATCCTCATTCCGCTCGCCTTAGGGAGATTGTGGCGACTGGAGCATCAGCGCCAAGAAATCGAAGTGTCAATTATGTGTGCTACGGGTGTGGTGAACGAGGACATATTCGCAGCTCCTGCCCGAAGCGCACATGCCGTCGTTATGTGTGCTACGAGTGTGGTGAACTGGGGCATATTCGCAGCTCTTGTCCGAAGCGTGCAGGCCGTCGGGATATAGGAGTCTCGACTGATGAGCAGCAGGAAAACTGGAGGGCGCTGGGCGGTTATGTTGCAAATCCAACCATTGGAGTCAAACAAACATCGGACGGAAATAGTCTGTTAGTTGAAGGAGAGGTCAATGGTAGAAGCTGTCAATTAACTTTGGATACCGGAGCTTCGAGGACGGTAATCAATGCTCGACTGATAAGCGATATGGAAAGTTATCAGAAACGAGTTGTGCAGCAAACCAACCTACAGTTAACAACAGCTACTGGCCAGCGCATACCTGTTAGGGGAGAGTTGGGAGTTTCGATTAAGATCGGGAAAACTTCTTTCAAACATGAGGTGATTGTAGCTGAAATAGTGGACGATTGCATCATTGGCTTAGATTTCTTACAAAGTCACCAGTGCAATATAGACATGAAGAACGGAGTGCTACGGTGTAACACAGAGGAGGTTCCGATGAAAGATGGATCATCGGGAAAGGTCTACTGTGTGAGAAGAACAGTTTGCCAGCCTAGATCACAGACCTTGGTACCTGTTGTTTTGCCCAAGAGTAACGATGGGAGATTACCACGGAGATGTGCTGTGATGGAAAAGGTTAAAACTGAAATTTGTTGGATTCTGGCGAGGAAAGTTGTTGAATCAGTTTCATCTACTTCGAACCCGATACTTAACGTCGGAGATGTGAACCTGACGATTGAGAAGGAGGAGGTTGTTGATCACTATGAGGATGATGTAGTATCGAAGGTTATGGAAGACTCCAGCAAGGACTTGACTAAGTCACCGATTGAGATAGCGAAGAACTGGCTCCCTAAGAACGGCGCAGATATTGGTAGAAAAGACCTCGTGAAGCTCACGATTAATACAGGAGATGTGTCACCAACCAAGCAACGACCTGGGCACATTCCGTTTGTTTGTGAGAAGGAGGAAGGAACACCGGTTTGGCTGTATAATCCTGTTCGTAAGAAAGGGAAGAGCCCGAAGTTACAGGCAAGTTGGGAAGGGCCGTATGAGGTAGTGACCAGAATAAATGACGTCACATATCGAATCCGACGATCGCCAAGGAGCCCGTCGAAGATAGTGCACGTTGATCGGTTAGCTCGTTATTTCGGAAGTAATGATGCTCGGGACGAGCAGAACTAAGGGAGGGGCAGTGTCACGGATGCTGTGAAATGACGCAGCTATAGAAAGGCATTCAAAAATTCGGCCGGTTTGTCAACAAGCTTCGTGGCTCGGCGGTCGACGCATGGACTCCCGTGCCGGGGGTCGATGGTTCGAGACTCGTCGAAAATAATTCTAGATTTTATTGTTGTTGGAAATGTTCTAGAAAAGTAAGAGGGAGTAAGAATATTTGGAAAGAGACAAAGAAAATGGGCGTGTCTAGGAATGTTCTAGAAAACGGAGAGAGAAGGAATATTCGAAAAGAACCAAAAACAATAGGAATGTTCTAGAACAAAGAGAGAGAAGAAATATTTGTAAAAAAAAAAAACAATAAAAGGGGGCGTGTTTAGGAAAATTCGAGAAAGAAGGCGGGATTAAGAAATATCCGCAAGGGAACAAAGGAATAAAGAAAAGACTAACGAAATTCGGGCATCTAGAAAATTCTAAGGGGTATATAAGGCCGCGAGTTTGCGGACGCAAGTCAGTATTGATTTCACAGTGAAAAGTGCGAAACAAAAAGGAAAGTAAAAGTGGAAAAGTACTAGTGAAAAGTAAAGTGCAAAGTAAAGTGGAACAGTGAGTAGACAAGTGTCAGTGTAGTGCAGTATAGTGTGTGTCGCGTGTCGTGACGTCATAGTGTCGCGTGTCGTGACGTCATAGCGTGTCGCGCGTCGTGACGTAGTGAACAGTAAAAGTGGTGAGAGGGGAAACCCCTGCGAGGAGGACTGTTTAAAGGGGAACCTCTGCGAGGTGGTCCGTGTGTAAGTGTGTAACCCAATAAACTCTGTAAATAAATTGGACTTAGCGTTTCACTCCAATCCCGAAACCCGTCGCTCGTAACAATATATATGTTTTGTTCTAAATATTAATACTACTTTTATATTTTCGATTATCCGACAGTTTTTATTTCCTGCTGTTAATTATCGCTTATTAATTAGATATTATTTTAATACTTTTCTATCAATGCGTATTCGATTGGAACGATGCCAAAGTTAAACACAGCATTCGCAATTATTTATTTGAGTTTAAAAGTAACCACGATCTGGCACAATGTTACTATGTAAAGGTTTTCCTGTATAAATTTGATGTTTAAAATCGCTCCCAGGACCGATGGCCGATAGGGCCGAAAAGTTCAGCGTGGGTTGGCCCCCTATACGGTGGACCGACGTGAAGTCGGCGGGAACCCATTGGATGAGGGCAGCGCAGGATCGGTCGTTATGGTGATCCTTGGGGGAGGCCTATATCCAACAGTGGACGTCCATCGGCTGAGAAAACCTTTGATCTAATAATATTAGATATATCTATATATGTTAGATATATATTAGATTGGAGTATCATCATTATCATCAGCATCACAACTTAATAATAACCTACGTGTCGTGCAAAGCCCATAATTCCTCTCACAAAGAAATTTGAAAGAGTATTATTAACCGAATTTAAACAATGCCTTACTGTCTGCTTCCTCTATTTATTTTTGGTGCCATTGTTCTGAAGTCTCATGGCCTTATCTTATTATTTGGAAGCTGCGTAATACCTCGTACCTATCTATGCCATCTCCATTTCCGATTCTCTCTCTCTGTGATTTCATGAAATTTTTCACAAAGTCCATTTAACTTTTCTTTCGTATTTTTCCTATAGCCGTATCTATTTTGTACTTAAGGTATAAGATACTAGGCATCCCTCCGCATCACAGATATGTATATACAGGGTCCTTCTTAATATGCTGGCTTTAAGGCGATGATCAGACCATCAAACTGAACAACTTTCTCTATGAGACCAATATCGAAATAACGAAAAAAAAATCAGCTGTCCTATACATTTTGCTCGTGTAGGTTTGCAGTTTTGTTTGGAAGAGCTGAATTTTTTTCGCTATTTCGATGTTGGTGCCATATAGAAAGTTGTTCAGTTTGACGGTCTGATCATCCCCTTAAAGTTAAGCATATTAACCTGTTACATCCCGACTTTAAAATAACAATTGATAAACAATGGACGACGGTCGATATCGCGTCGCCGGGATGTGACAGGTTAAGGAGGACCGTGTGGTGTCGGCTATGACTAGCACCATCCCATTTCCTACCGTGGGTGTCGTAAAAGGCGACTAAGGGATCTACTGAAGGATGGGCAGCAGCATCCTCTGAGTACACACATTGATTCGATCCAACTGCGATCGCCAACCCGCCTGCCAAGCGTGGCGATTATGGCAAATCCCCCCCATTTTGGGGGAGGCTTATGTCCAGCAGTGGACGTTTAATGGCTGATATGATGATGATGATATTAAGAAGGACCCTATATATACCACGAAAAGCGATCAGCGTTTCTGCGACAGACGCTTCCTCTGCTTTCTACACACGCTTGCGCAAGCCCGCTGCGCTGTACATCGACTCTTCTGTATAGTGATTGTTACTAGCTTACTTTATAGAAGCGTCAATGTACAGCGGGCTTGTCTAAGCTCGCAAGAGTATGGAAGACGCATTTAATACTTAGTAATATCTAAAATGCAAAAAATGTACCCATTGCGCAAAGATCCCGCATTACGGCGATAGCAATCGCACCGCATCGTTATCATATTTATATCATTTCTTATGTAAATAATGATAAACTCATTCCCGTGTATATCTTATTGCGTTGAAATAGGGATTTCAACACAGTCAGTTTAGTGCCGCTTCTGTGTTGATTACAGCGTTTGTGTGACAGTGAAATATTACATTTCTGGACTTCATATTATTATAACTGGCATATGTTCAAACTAGAATGTCTTTGGTCTAGAATTGAGACAAATTATTCAATTGCTTTAAAGGATCTCAGTTTTGTTGTTTTAGTTTAAAATGGTCGTGCGTTCTCCCCAGTAACCGATTCTGAGGCCGAAAGTCGAACATCATTTATCTAGAAAATAATTTGATCTAGTTATTTTCTCAATTATTCCTGATTAATTCTTTGACATGTCTGTATATTGGATTGCTGTAAGGGAGGTTGTTGAAGTCGTAACCAGCAGTTTGTTGGATATCGGTGAAATTGATATAATTAGCATCCTTTTAAACTAAGTGTCTACCCATCAAACTAAACAACTTTCACTATGGGAGCAAACAGATCGGAGAAACAAAATAATCAGCGGTTCCATACTAAACTGCAAGACTCAAATCTATGCAACAGCTGATTATTTTGTTGCTCCGATCTGTTTGCTCCCATAGTGAAAGTTGTTTAGTTTGATGGGTAGACACTTAGTTTAAAAGGATGCTAATGATATCAATTTCACCCTGTAGTTACCTGTTAGGTATATTTGATTGTGACTTGAACAACCTAGCATCGAAATTTTAAGGCTATTTTGAATTACAGAAGAACAGTTTTAGTAACGCCCAATATAATATGTCGAATAGAGGTCGAGCGCTAACCCGCGACTTTGTACGCACAAATTATATACCAGATTTTAAGTCAGATAATAAGCTATCAAACAAAAAAAGTTTCATCAAAATCGGTTCAGTAGTTTTTGCGTGATGCTCGTTCAAACAAACAAACACACAGACAGAAAAAAAATCCAAAAATTTGTGACATGGAATCAGGGATATCTAAAAACCATATCGTAACTTTTTTTTGTTAATATCTTCAATGTACAGACAAACTTCCTGTTACAGTTTTATAATAGTTTAGATAAATTATATTCGCTAATCAGAATTGGCCAGATAGCTAAATAGGAATCTGAAGAATATCTTTTCGTCCTTATAATGGAAGAAGATGGAATGAAGTATAGTTTACCCCTTTTTAGTGTACTTAAAGAATCTTTTTCCGACATAGGAATACTATCTCTAAATTTTAGATCATGTTCGTTCAACATCTGGTCATAGAATAACTAATATTCTTATGATCTGGTAGCAATTCTATTGTTTATTTAATACTGAATAAGAGATAGTAAATGAGTCACAAGACTAACTGGCCCTATACGGAATGCCTCTCACGTATCGTTACAAATAACGTTATAATGAGTTATTGATTTGTTTTTGCGGAATGTGTTCCCAATTCTCATACAATATAGGTACAGTAAGCTCGGGACAGTATACAATTCCATTACTAGCTAATACATTATGATTGTATTATAAATTCTTAGCTGATAAGGTGTGGGGTCAAGAATAAAATGCATTCAAGGGCATTCGTTACATATTTAAAGATAGTTAATTATACATCTACAGGGTGAAATTGATACCAACTAAGAGTCTACCCATCAAACTGAACAACGGAGCATCAAACTGATTGGAGCACCAAAATTTTTAGCTGTTCCATACTAAACCTCAGCGCCCACTAGACTCTGATGTATGCAACAACAAATTTTTTTTGTGCTCCGAACTGTTTACTCCCATAGTAAAAGTTGTTCAGTTTGATGGTTAAACTCTTAGTTTAAAAGGATACTATTTTAATGATACCAATTTCACTCTGTATAAGTAAGTATTCGCTTTTTCTGCAGATACATTCGTGAGAAAGTAGCTGCAGAACTTTTGTACTGGGACAACAATTTAATCCAAATTGGTTTAGTAGTTATCCGGGAAGACCAAACATAACAAGCATGTACTTATATTGCATTTTTTTTAAATAAAGTTAAACATAGCATCTTTACAAGCATAAAGACAAACACACTTTCGTATTTTTAATATATTAGTTTTGTAGATTTTGATAATAAAATACATAATTATTCATCTATAATCTTCGACTAGTATATAAGTATTACCTATATGCAAAATTTCGCAGAAATAGCTTCTGTTGTTTCATTACGATGCGATGGCGTAACTGTTATTTAGTATCCCATCCATCAAATTAAAACTTTAGCATGTAGCATGTAATAAAGTATAGTATTTAACTGTTACGCGTTTCCAAACTAATAGTTAACATTTTAATATTAACGTTTAAAAAATATGGTAGATTCAAAGATTTTTTAGATCGCTACAAAAATCTTTGGGTAGATTGTTATTGCAAATTGTTGCAAACTCTTTGGATTTTGATTATTTACTCCAAGTATTTAATTTATTTTTCTTTCTATATTTTGAACGTTTGTTTCCCGTGGTCCTACCGAGATAGTTCTACTAGTAGTATCAAGGGCAATTCATTTTGCCCGTAGTTCTTACCAGTCGAACCATTAAAAAAACGAATTAAATTGTATTGCCCCTGTACCTACTGACCAAGTAGCACAACGTAATACAGAAGTCTGTGAGCACAACGGGAAATAAATATCTCCTTAGATTAAAAACTTTTCGGTTACGGTTTTCGCATTGAAAAGCTTTTGTTTGTTGTTGATTGTTTACAGCAAAGAGAATATAATCACTACGTTTTAGTTTACAGTACGTACAGTACGTCTTTGGTTGTTGATGTAAAATATAATTTTGGAATAGTTTGATTTTCACGTATTCCGATCATACAAAGAGAATATAATCACTGCGTTCCGATCATAATCCTAGGGAGTATTATCTAGCAGAGTATTATATTCTTTGATCATGATTGAATCGTTTTCAGTCCATAATCACGTTCGTTTCACTAATATTTTATTAGTTCAGTCAACAAGATGACGCGAAACGTACGAACGTATTCATTGAGAACGTGAAAGGGAATATGAAACATCTTTCAATAAATATATACCTATTTACATATTCATTATAACAATATATTATTCAGACCAAATTCAGACTATTTAGTACCTAACTTCGACCGAATGTAATCGCGACCGAGCTTTGCTTCGGTAGCGTTAAATTTTTCTGTAGGAAAACCCCTAAACCATAAATAAGTATAATAATCGAAATCATTAGAGCCGTTTTCGATAAAACTGGGTCCTTTTTAATATGCTTACACTTTTTTAATCCTCTTAAAAAATGTCAGCATATTAAGAAGGACCCTGAATATATACATAGAAGAAACATTCAAGAATTCCCTTGCTCACATGATCTATCTATACTATTATAAAACTGTAACAGGAAGTTTGTCTGTACATTGTAGATATTAACAAAAAAAAAGTTACGATATAGTTTTTAGGTGTCCCTGATTCCATTTCACAAATTTTTTGATTTTTTGTCTGTCTGTTTGTTTGGGTGTTTGTTTGGGTGTTTGTTTGTTTGTTTGAACGAGTATCACGCAAAAACTACTGAACCGACGTTTGATGAAACTTTTTTTGTTTGATAGCTTATGATCTGACTTAAAATCTGGTATATAATTTGTGCGGACGAAGTCGCGGGTTAACGCTCGTAGAATATAAAGGTAAAATTCACTCCGTGGTAAAATTATACAAACTAGCATTATTGTATCAGAAAATATGGAAAATATAAACAATAAAAATGAAAACTGTATTAACTAATAAGAGATTAATTCACCCTTTGTACATGTATATATTTAAAAAGAGAAATAAGTGTCAAATAAAATAAAATTAAGCAAATTAGTGAAAAGTGTAACGATGGAGATATTAAGAATAGCGTTGGTGCCCCTAACGCTGACGTTCGGGCTCACGTACTTGAATGTTAAGAAGTAAGTATTACATAGGCAGTAGGCTCCATACATACATTCAGCTCAATTACTATAATACTAAAGCTCATCATACAATATTGTTGGATAAAGAAAAGGATCGCCACAACGACCGGTCCTGCGCTGCCCTCGTCCTTGTCCTGATGGGAGGCCTATGTCTATCGGCTGAGATGATGATGAGGATAAAAGGAGTGGAAACGTATGAACAGTTTCAATAGAATTTCAAAAAGATCAGTTATCGATACTATGCAAAGGGTTTATATTATGCATTTTTTTTTTCCTTTTATTAGATAGTCCTCTCTTTTTTTACTCAGTTTCCAAGCAGATATAAGCAGTTTGTAAGCTCATTTAAACTTCTCAAATCTAATATTTTGGTGCAAGGAAACAAAATATTTCAAGCTGTTTAGTGAAAACAACTGAACATTATGAAAACATGTGAATAAAATATACAAATAGCGTCGAAAATTGTTATATGCAGTATTTCTGTAAAATTTTGGTGCTTAACTAATTGTTTATAACATATTACCGATATGCTGATAATATTGAATTGACACAGCCTGTACCGACTTTTACATGTTAGAGTATTTTTAACCACTCTAATATACTTGTAAATTCAAATTACAACTGGCTCGAGATGTTTAAATTATCATGTTAATGAATGCAAATACAATCAGCAAAATTCCATGAATGGACTCGATGTTTGCATTTTCTTACTCAAATGAACTGCTGGCGAAACGATTTTGTACCTATTTGAATCAATCCTCAAAGTTCCATTTCTCTTGTCCCACTAGGAACTCTTACAGTCGAAGAGGTGTACAAGGACAGAGACCAGTTCGCGGGTCTGGTCAGAGAGGTGGCGGCTCCAGACGTCGGCCGGATGGGCATAGAGATCCTGTCGTTCACGATCAAGGACGTCTACGATGACGTTCAGTACCTGGCCAGCTTGGGGAAGGCGCAGACGGCGTTGGTGAAGCGAGACGCTGACGTGGGTGTGGCACAGGCCAACAGGGACGCTGGTATAAGGGTACGTATTACTTTATGATTTATCAATACAATAGGTGTACAATAAGAAATAGCTAATGGTAAAGAAATCGTAGTAAGAAATATAGGTATAAATTTATAAGTAGAGATCGGATAATCGGATGCATATTTACCTAAACTTCATTTTTCACACGAATAATGTGGACACGTCCTAATTCATTCATTTTATGAAACAATCCCAGGATAGTTCTTAAGTCCCAGGGTTGCTAAAATACCGTAGAACATGGACATTTCAACAACTCGGACAACATGAACAAATCAGACAACAAGAACAACTCTGACAATTTGGTCAACTTATACAATGTTGTCTATTTATACGGTAGAGGATCAAAATTGATCCTTCTGGGATAATAATGATTAGAGAAGTTTTGATAATATATTTATTCATCCTGAATGTATTAAGACGATGTTATTACGACACCGAAAATATTTAAACGATATAGGTAGTTCAGAAAACATAAGAATAAAATAGTTATGTGGTGTTATGTTTTACAAATAATCATGTACCTATTTAAGAAAACATTAAAATTTGTATGCAAAGGAATACTTGCGAAGCGTCTTAGAATTATTGTGAAAAATAGTGTTTGATAACAAATATTGTTTTCTGCAATCATGACAAAATGATTATAGGAAGCGGAGTGTGAGAAGAGCGCGATGGACGTCAAGTACTCGATGGACACGAGGATCGAAGACAACACCAGGATGTACAAGCTGCAGAAGGCACAGTTCGACCAGGAAATCAACACTGCTGTTAGTAATCTATAGATTCTCGTAACTTGCATAAAAACGATTGAAATGGGCATTTGAACAGTCCGCTGGAACTCTGGCGATACACATATGCATCGCCAATCCATTGTCTATATTGTTTACTTAGTCCAATGGACTCACAGCAAGCACGTATCCAGTCCAGACTTTGGGTCCGGGGCTGTTCGTGCAATTAATTTTTTGGGGATTTTCATTAAAAAACGATGAAAACAATTATAGCTCTAAATCCTACCTATCCCCTGGTTACGTGATTAACGAACAGCATGGCTAGCATGCCACCCACGACAAAGCGTTTAAACGAGAAAAACGTCGTGCGCGCTCTTTCTGGCACATGTTAAATAATAAGGATGGAGGCACATCTCGATTTTTATCGTTTTCTAGGGGGTGGCATGCGAGGCCTACAGGTTTCTGACGCTAATCTTCTTTTGAAAATGAATGTAAATAATTCCTACATCGAGTATATTCTTCAAGCAAATATACTTTTTACAGTCTGAAGCTTTTTGTTAATTATTAAAACTGTTCAATTCAATAACTACAATATATTTTGGGTTCCAGAAAGCCGAAGCTGCATTAGCATACGAGTTGCAAGCCGCGAAAATAAAACAGAAAATACGAAACGAAGAGATTCAAATCGAAGTGGTTGAACGTCGTAAGCAGATCGAGGTACGGATGAACCTTTCTTACCTAATATCAAGTCTATGGCTAAAATATAAGAAATTAATTTCCAATGATGCCGTCTCATTTCTCAGGTGGAACAACAAGAGATCATGCGTCGAGAAGAGGAGTTGATTTCTACGGTGCGTTTACCAGCCGAAGCGGAGGCTTACCGTCTGCAGGCTATTGCCGAGGGAAAACGGTAACTTGATCAAATTTTTACTACTAATACTAACGCATATTTTGCTTTATTTGTAAATTTATGGATACCTTCGAACACTGAAAATAGAATACAATAAAAAAGGGGAGTGTACCAACCTTCTGATCTTTTCTAGCCGATTTGATATATCTACGTATAAGCATTAAGGTGCTTAAGTGTAAAAAATTGTTGCGTAGCTCCGCATCATCTCACTGTGCACAGTCACTTATCTGCGTAGTGATTCTGCAGATACTTTTTATGTTTAGGAAAATTAATTTCATTCAATCATAATTTTGCGGATTTCAGCACACAAACAGTGGAAGCAGCCAAGGCGGACGCAGAGCGTATCAAAGTCCTCGGTCTGGCTGAAGCCACAGCCATCGGAGACGTGGGCAAAGCTGATGCTGAACGTATGTTGGCTAAGGCGAAGGTCTACAAGCAGTATGGTGAAGCTGCCTTGATGGCGTTGGTGCTTGAGGCTTTGCCAAAGGTAATTTTGAAAATATAAATACAGTATTCCTCAGGATGTTTTTCTTCACCGTTTGAGAGAATTCGGTATTACGTACATAAGTAATAAAAACGAACTTGGGGCTTCATGAGTGAGATGGAAGAGTGTCCATTCTTCTTCTTCGGGTTCTCTACATTTCTGAACGTTGGCAGTCAGCTCTGCATGGGCCTATCTCGCCAAATGAAACAGTTCTTCGACGCTAAATGTCCATTCTTCACCGAAACTTGCCAGCAATGATTTCTATTAATTAAATGAACATTTCCAGATCGCAGCAGAAGTGTCGGCTCCTCTCGCCAAGACTGACGAGATAGTCCTGGTCGGTGACAGCGGCGCGACTGGCGAAATCGCTCGTCTCGCCAGCGGTATCCCGCCTGCTTTGAGGACCCTGACTGGGCTGGACCTGACTCAAGTGTTGAAGCGTCTCCATCCGAGCGGCGCTGGAGGTATGTAGTCAGTTTTATATTGTTCAGTAATATTTTATAATTGTTGCCGACTTTGACCATTAGAAATAATAAAGACAGTAGAGCATATTAATCTCCTTCTATCGAGTAGAAGACATTCAAGTACAAACCAACCAGCATTAGAAGCTTGTGGCAGCATGACCTATATTCCAAGACAATCACTCTTGCTGTAGTGGAAAGATGAGCCAGTCGGCAATGGTCGTACGTATCGATGCCAACTACCCAGGGTACGCCAGACGAACTCAGAAGCTTGCCGATTGCCCAGGAATCACCAGAAATGTCGGTGGAAATTATTAGTAACATCATAAAATGTAATACACTTGAACGAATCCAAAATTATTAAAAAGTATTCGAATCAGGTAGCAATCAAGTGTATTCTTGAGGCTGCATCTAGCCTATTGTGCTGCCCCCAATAGTATTTTTTATTTCTAAACTATTAAACGACATAAAAAACAAGACTGTCATATTGTAGTCCTGATAGGCTTTCAATTTATCGAAACATTACGGATAATTATGTTTTATGCTTGTAGCTATCACTTTTGGCGGTTTTAAAGATGATAACTACAAACATTATAATAACAAATCCGCAGTGACCCGATAAATTGAAAATCTGCAGTGGAAATATTGTTTAATTAGAAATAAAAAAAATACGATTGGGGGCAGCACAATAGGCTCGGTGCAGCATTAATCCAATGGGACATCAATATTATTCTTATGGTGTCATAAACATTGCTACCTATCTTTTAACCCTTTATCAGGCATAGTACGTTTCATCGACCCCATAAAAATATCTGACATAATTCTTAAAAATTTATCAATAGTGTTCATTATCGAATGTACTTAAATGTGGTGGCCACCGCCTGATAAAGAGCTAAAGCATGCAACCGTTGTATGCGTACACATCAACAAGCAATTTCAAAGACACATGACATTGTCCCCAGAAGACCAGAACGCAACTCCGTCTGTGAACAAGAAGGGTTCTGTGGCTGCCTTCTAAACGCCGCCTGCCCCGAGCGTGCACGAATCAGACCAGCATCGTATTATATGTAACATTGATATTATTAGAACAAGGGATTCAATCCCTGGCTAATAACTATGAATCACAGACTTAGAGGAAATCGATATCGCAAGTCTAAAAAGAATGCTACGAATGTGACATCTGCTACTAAATATGAAACGAAACATCCATTCACACGGCTAACTTTGATCATTTTGCACAACTGGTTATATCACACAGTAGGAACTGTACATCATATTTAGAATTTGCACAACTGATTATATGATACAGCATCAGCCGCACATCATATTTGGAATCTGCACAACTGATTATATCACACAGCAGCAGAGCGGCACAATTTTTTTTGTTTTCAACAGCCTTTTACGAACTTCTCTGATCGTAGTAGCGGTTCTCTTGGTTCTCCGTTCCATCAGGTTCAGGAGGAACGAGAGAGTGAATCTGTGATTAACGCACACATTTACGAACTTAATACACTATAAGTACGACTGCTTTTTTTGCCTAAGTAGCCTTGCCTAGGTAGTTGATGTAGTGGAAATCGATGGCCATTGTAGCTCCTGTGGCATGCTTTGATTGAGATCTAGAGTAATAATTTCCCTCTAAGGCTGTGATATCAACCTCTGCCTTCATTGGTCAAAAAAATGTATTCAGAAATGTAATTGATAGTAATTTTTCAGTACGATGATAGTGTAACGTAAAACTGTGAACAAAACTGGTTACCCTTTAGATTTGGTTCGTGTAAGTCAATGTGTAAGTAAATAATTTTGTGTCTGTACATTTGTAAAAGTACAAATTATTCTCGTATACTTTATCCAATTCTACAATAATATTTAATCGTCCGATTACCTACTCAGCATTTATATTATTATAATTTTTACGTAAAACTTTATATAGAACATAGAAAACATAAATGTCAATATTATTTAATGTATGAAAAACTCTGTATGTAAGATACATAGCTGTTATGTATAGCAGTCATAGATTTTGTACTTGTAGATTCGGCAAAGATTTGTAACTTTGTCTTGACACTGCCTTTTTCGAGTAGTAATTTGTGTATTTTTCTTACTTTGTGTGTGGTACATTCTATTCAAAAAAAAATGTCTAAGATCTAAACAAAACAACCAATCTCGATTCAACAGTCGAAATCAAACAACCCTGTCCCAGCTAGGGTTGAGTTCGGGTTCAAGGCAACATGAAATTGCAACCTGCTGAAACTATGAAGAATTATTATCGAAGAATAAAATTGGTATTTTTGATACTCCGTTCGAAAGTTCGTTTTTTGTTTATATTTTAGGACATTTGTACAGGAATAGAATATACGTACTAGACTTATACCTAGGTATATCAAATAATAACTAAATGTTCAACCATCTGAAAAAATATATTTCATTGATGGAATTTTACAATACATTGACGATTGTTATTGTACTAAATGTGTGGTGTGTAATTAAATGTTAGATGATAGCGAATGAAAATTGGCGACAAAATTGTTTTTGCTTTTGTAAATTAGTATCAAAATTCCAAAGATTTGTTAAGTATAATATTGAAAAGCTAATCGATTTATTTAAAATATTTATTATATATCTTTGAGGATTGTATCATCGGGGCATAAAGATTTTCTTGTCAAATTTAATTATTTTCATAATTATTTTGTTACTATTCAACAATTATTATTGATTATGTGAATTACTGCTTTATTGCCATAAACCAATTAATATTACTTTGTAAATGTCGAATGGAAATGATTTATTTTTGAAATAAAATATGATTGAAAATTGTAATTACTTTTATTCGATAGTACGAAGACAGAGTGCTATTACTGTATGAACGTATCATTATGAGCCTATAAATAAGACCTATACTGGAGTACCGGTAGCTTTAAAAAGTCAATTGTTCCGGAACTGGTCAAAACTACTCCGATATTAATGACTTTTTTAAATGTAGGTAAAAATTGACGCTCTTTAGTCATGTCAAAAGTTGTAACAATAACCTATGCCAGTGGTAAAAAAAAAAATTTTTAAGAAAAAAAAAGTATATCACAAGAAAGAACATCTCATAAGCTTTCCAAAAACATTAAAATCTACAAGCTACGACTTGCAGAAGCTAATCTAGCCCGGGATCAAAACAATTAAGTCGCAAGATTTATAATGTTCTAATTACGCAGATATTTTGACGCAAATCAACGGTTTGATCTCCAACTGTGCTCTGACCATATTTTTTAAATATTCTACATTAATAAATATCTATTTTGTACGTAAAAACTGTAATTTAAATAAAAATAGTAAAATAAAAAAGCATCAATTTTTAAACTGTAAAGGTTGTAGTATTTTAAATTATCTACATTTAAAAAAAAATTATTCAAATCAGAGTAGTTTTAGCGGGTTCCGAAATATTACTAGTAACTTACTAATACTTTCAGGTACTCCATTACAGTTACTAGTGCACAGCACAGGCCTCCTCTTACGCATAAATGTGACGCCGCAGCACATGGCAGTTGGCCTTACTCCAAAACAATGGATGCAAGTCAGTCAATGACATTCTATACAAGGAGAACTTCGCATCAGTGCGCTTTTAACGGGACCACTAAGTTATGCCCAGTTGTTTTACATTACTGTCTTGTAATTTCCACATTCCAGTCCTTTCAAATCTTTCAAATGTATTCGACATTTGAAAGATTTGAAAGGACTGGAATGTCAGCAGCAATGTATGACAGCTGGGCATAAATGATGCATGTGTGTGTCATTAGAGACTTGTACCATGTTTAGGCTTTGTTATTGTATAACATGATGAGTGATGACTATGGTTATAAAAACTGATTAAAGTTAGTGGTGCAATTGTCATTTTGTATGAGGCTGCGTAGTGATAGGAAGTACTCAGTAGGTTTACGTAACTACCATTTTAATTATAATGTAAGTAAAAAAAATACAAGAAAGTACCAAAGCATTATATCTGCTAAGTTTATTTTATTTTTTTATTTGGAAGCCCACATGAAACATACCTATAGTTTTACCTGTGGTTTTACATTCACAATGGTACATTATATTATAATTGTTGTATCTGGTTGTATACATGTCATCCTTAGGATTGAAAATAAACGGAACGTGATCGCGCGCGGCGGTGCTGCGGCGTGCGGTCGCGTTCCGTCTACCTTATTTGCTCCAGCAAATGACGTTCCTGAGTGACAGAAAAGGATGGAGCGACAGAAAAAGGCGATGCGGTGCTGCCAGATGAGTTTTAATCCTTATAGGGTAACTCGGCATATTCTCAGTATAGCATAGCATAGCATAGCATAGCATAGCATATGCTCACGACTATATTCCCCGAGGGGGTAGTCAGAGATATTCTGAAACTTCAGAACATCCACGTTTCACTAGTAGTACCGAAACTCTGTCCAGTGTGACGGGGAGTGAGCCCGTCGCCACTTGTAATGGACAGTAGGTACAATACATGCCTCGAAATTAAAGCATGCAGGTTTCCTCACGATGTATCTCAGTATATCTCAGTATATATACTCTGTTAATTTTTTTTTTAATAATATAAATCTATGCATGATTGGGATTGTGTAGTTCTCCTCTTATGCTCGTTTTCATCATCTGTAACAAAATAATATGTGGAATAATAACTTTTAAACAAATTAAAACAAAATCTGAAAAAAAATCAAGGATCGTCTTTTTTTCTCTGAGTCAGTTACATTCATGCAATGTTCAGTGGAATTCTGGAGATGTGGTTTTTAGGCTTTTTTGTTTAATAGCTTGGCTTCATATTATTTTATTACCACAAGCACGCACGGGAAGGGGTAAGACGTAAGGGAAGTACACACATGAATCGAATGTAATATACACATAAATTGAATTGAATTGAATTGAATAAAGGCTCATAATGGATCCTTAAGATCCCTATCCTTTATTCCTTTCCTTTATTCCGTCGTATCATCATGATATTGTTGAATGCACTCGCTCAGGAAATTCCAATTATAGAATACTCACATTATAAAAGAAAAGACTTATTTGCTTACCTCAACTTTCTGTTCATAGCTCAGCCCGGGTTTAGTGAGGACGTAGGAGAGTTTAGCCAGAGCCGCCTCCGCCGTCATATCGAATGCCGGCACCACACCGCATTCTACAAGCAGCTGAAAAAAAGAAAATTTAATAAAATAGAGCAAAATAGACAGTAGCTATCGGATACCAGTTGTTAAACTAAATATATTGCATTGGAAAGTGTAGAGTTGTAGACGCATGTTGAAGCTCTCTTATACAGGGTTTTAGGGTAAACAGTTGCATTACTTTAAGAGGTGATTGTACCCATGATGCTGAAAATTATTTAAAAAAAATTTGGACTTCCCATACTAAATGCAATCAGCTGACCGAACTTTTGTATGAAAAGTCGACAAATAAATTTTCGAATTTCCTACAGTATTCTTAGGGAAAGTTGTTCAGTATCATGGGTACACATTCCAGTGACAATAGAATTTGTCATTGTTTTTTACCCGATTCCGCCTGAATGAGGGTTATGTTTTTGCACGGTTCCTTTACAAAAGCATTATCACCCCATGGCCATACTGCAGGGTATGAGTAGATGACTCCTCATCACTATGCCATTCTTCCTGGTTTTGATCGCATCCATATTTTCCTGCGGCCGTCGCAATGTCGCCAGCCCCAGCTACTTGACGACCCATTCCTCTCTTGCCTGATGCCACTAATCGGTCAACGCTTTGTTTCATCTTGCTGCCTGTAAACCATACGAAAATAAGGAAATATCCTCACCAGACCAGTCTCGTAAATAGCTTTCCCCAGCACGGTGCCGTTGATGCACTGAGTCACGTTGACCACGAGGACTTTGTTCTTCACCGCTCTCTCGATCTCCTTGTAGATTTCTTTGCGCTTGATCGGTATGTTGCCGTTGCCGTATGTCTCCAGAACCACACCTGCGAGAGAAGAGGGCATACATTCGAGGTTATTTACTGGCCTATTTGATCGATTTTCATTTTACTCCCGTAGTTAAAGTTGTTCAGTTTAATAGTCTCAGCTAGATGCAGATTTCTTCATGATGTTTTTCTTCATCGCCGAGCTAGTGATAATGATAAATACAACCGTATCTACATAAATTCAGTAGAACTTAGTGGTACAGCCCAGGAATCGTGCTCATCGCTCGTGTTACTATTACGGCATATTTATTGTTAATGTACTCTTATTGTTGTTTCGCTGTGTTGGAATTTACCTTCCATGCCCTCGAACACTGCTCTTATAATTTCAGGAGTGATTGTTGGAGCCACTTTCAGTACGTAAACCTTTCTTGAAAGCTTGTCGTGAATTCTGCACTCATCTGGTACTGAGCCTTGTGGATGAATCAGCATCTTGGGGTCCACATCCAGGGTCGTCTTCGCTTCAAGGAGAGGAGGGAAGTTAGGTGAGTCGAACGCGTAGATTCTTGTGTTGGATACCTTCTTGATTCTGTGGATAACATAGATAAATTTCGCTTTTTATTGATATAGATAGAGGAAGGAATAAATAACGGAATTTATCTGTATAATAATAGGAAAGGACAATTATGAACCTATTATGAAGGTGTTACCTAGTAAATCGTCCTAGTGTTAAGGCACAGTGTTATTGCGTAATAATATTAATAATAATATGTGGATTTTGGAGTAACACATAATCTCGAAGTTACTAGCGAAATAAGTTACCTTAACTACACGCACATCAAACGAGCGAGTTAAAACCTACTAGTTAATAGCTTTATTTTCCTTTTTATGTAATTTCATACTGGAGTTTAGAAGTTCATCCAAACCTGGATCCCCTAAAGAGTTTTGCTCCGAAGAACACAGTCACTTCAGGAATGTGTTGCGTGGCTGCGATCAGTACAGCGCAGAGAAAGTTATTGTTACCGTCACTCCGCGGTTGGAAAATTGGCACCTAATAACAAAAAAAAAGGTAAATTTTAATAATTTTTTCAACTGGACATGCCGTTCTTAAAGAGATGATTTGCTGTTTGCTTTCACAGTGGCCGGACTTTCAGCATTACTGGTCAACATCACGCTACTACCCAAGTTGTAGTCTATATACAGTCTGTATCCGTTTTGCCTTCAGTTAGACAGTTAAACTATGGACGAGTTACGCTCTAATACTACTAACACACTTTTCTGTTACTTTTTGCGGGGAACGAATTTCATGCTATCTCAGCATGAAATCCGCGACTTTGGATGTTAGCCCAGTCATTTTACGGTTTGAGCCGGGACTAATTAATAATTGATAAATTTTTCCGGTATAATATTGAAGAGCCAATTTGAGCCTATGTACCAAAATAAAAAAAAATCAAGTCAGCAACAGTTCTAATTTTAAAATTTAGCTATTATCTCGTTCTAAAAAACCTGATGGTAAATTTTTTTTTGCACATATTCAAGAATTTTCCATTTCTATTATACATACTTCATTACTTTTGGCTACGTAGAAGGTTTTGAAAAATACATTCGTATTTTCTAATAAATACCTCATTTTTTAAATTTCAATGTCTATTTTATTGCTCAAAAATAATTTATATTGTTAAATCTAAGTCAAATGAGTGCATTGGTTTTAATATTATTAATTTAAAGGCCTTATGGGACACACAATTTTGATTTCTATGTTGCGTAGCGATTTTTTTTTAAATGTTTTAAGATAGTCTTTTTGTCACTAAATGGTGCCAGTTACAGTTTAAAAGTCTAATTAATAATTACTCCCTACTCCGCCTAAGAAAACTCCGTAAAATGACTGGGCTGTGTTATTCCATTAGATACTTTAGATTCTAATTTTGATTGTTATAAATCATGAAAAACAGTCTCGTGTGTACTCCCACATAAGACTAGTTTGAAGCTGTTGTTCCGCAATTATAGACTGTCTCGTTTAGGGATAAGGTATAAAATTGTATGTAAATGCACTTGATCAGTTATCACTTATCAGTCTTGTACTTTGGCAGAGGGGAATGATAACGCGATGCCGGTCTGTAGTTAAATGGTTTGATTGACCTTGCCACTGTTTTACTTGTACTGTACACACTAAAATTCCCACAGTTCTGTCTGATTGAGGTAGTTATTCGGTCTGCCTTCAAACCAGGGCTTACCTACCTGAGCACCAGTGAGCACGACGGTCTTCCCGACTGACTCCAGCATGAATGACAGGACTGAAGCGCCGTACGCAGTCGTGTCTGTGCCGTGTAGTACCACGAATCCGTCGTAATCGTGGTAGAATTTCTGCAATAGTGATTAACTATCGGTTAGGAATCTTTGTTACTCATAAATAAAACACATTGAGGAGTCACGTTGCAAGTATTGCCGCGATATGTTGTCATTCGCGTGGTTCGCTTTTGAATTAGCCATGAGGCTGCGCAATCACGTCTCAACTGTGTTTTTGATCAAAACCAAAACTTGAGATTGGGATAGAAACTCCCACAAACTACTTGACCCTGGCGGAAATGCAGTGGTACTAACGCACAATTAAGAGTCAATTAATTTATCAATAAAAAACTAATTAAAAACGAAGGGCGCTCTCATTCTATAAACTGCTCGTTAGAGAAGGAAAGTAGGTTTAGTAGGTACATTGATGGATAACTGCTTAGTATTCATTGTTCTTTCTCGCCCTATTTATAATTGTGATTTAGTAAAATTTGATTTCAATTGATACCTTGACATCACGAGCCATTTTGATCCAATCATCAAGAGTAAAATCAGATGAGTCTTTCAATTCTTCATATTCATATATTTTGTATAATACTTTCAGGTCTGTGTCCTTGCCATCTGTAATTAGTAATCAATTAGATAATCCGGAGTACTGGTACTTGTATTATAATTAAGTACATTTAAGAAGTATTAAATAGTCTATGAAATACTTTTATTTGAATAAGCTATCATTCCTAGTTCACGAGATATTTAGGTATGTTGGTGACCCGTTTTTATTGCTTTCGAGTGTATTAGGTTCATTATATTTGATAAAAATAAATGATGTAATAATGTTGCTCAAGGGTTGAGGTGAGACTTTGCGTTCACTGGTTGAGACACATTGACCGAAGCGACGTAAGGCGACCGACGGGCCCATACAAAAAGCACGTTTAGTATGGGCCCGCCGTCGGTCAATGTGTCCTGACTCTAAGATTAAGGATACGTGTTAAATATGAATGACGTAGATATAAAATCATACTATTCAAACTTGATATCTTGACCCATAACAAGACCTTACTTTGCGAATAGGGTCGTTTTATATTCATAAGCATATGCTCATGACTATAATACCCGAGGGTGTAGTCAGAGATATTCTGAAACCTCAGAACATCCACGTTTCACTATAGTACCGAAACTCTGCACAGTGTGACGGGGAGTTAGCCCGTCGTCGCCACTTGTAAATGGACAGTAGGTACAATACATGCCTCGAAATTGAAGCATGCAGGTTTCCTCGCGATGTTTTCCTTCACCGAAAAGCCAGTGGTGTTATAAATCGTACATAAATTCCGAAAAACTCACTCACTGTTACTTCAATTCAATACAGTCGTATCATAATGATAATCTTAGTTAAGAGCTACGCTCTTGTCGGTGGAGTTTTAATTACAAAATAAAAGAAAAGAGATGATTTTGCATTCTTCAAATTTCTGCTGTTCCATAGAATCTATAGGTAGGTCTACGATTTGTTCTTTCCAGTGATGCTCCCATATAGTAAAAGTTTTACCATTTTGGATATAACTTATCATTATCATTAATAAAATTATCTGAACGACGGCTGGTTTGGTCGATGTTCAGAAAGTTAGGTATCCTATATGTTTCAATATATAATTGTGTGTAAATGAGAAGGTTTAAATTAAATCTTACCAGGCAATACGAGGTATTCCTTCTTGTCAGATCCAGCTAGATATTTCCTCCAGTATTCATCGTCGTGCAACTGTGGTAGTTTTCTTAACACCGCCTCTATGTTCTTTTGTGGTACTAACACTGAAATATTACGCGAACTTTATTAATAAACAGTAATTTTTGTTAGGTAATATTTCTTCAATCGTAAAATAAAAAATCTTGGTTCAAATGTTCACGAAATATAATTAGCACACGGCCAGTTGTATGTAGGTACGTGAGAGGTACGTTCACTGAAGTTAATCCTCTATTAAACCTCTTGGTAGCTTTTTACTATGTCAACAAGACAATAAGTAACAATACCTACGAGATTTAGTGGAGAATGAACATTAATGGTCTTCTGTTCGTATGAGAAAAGAATAATAATTTTGATATAATCCATAACACAACATTTGACAACATGTACACACGGCGACACATTAAGCTGTACAAAACTAAAATAAGCTGGATGTGCGTAGTTCAAGTAACGTATAACGTCGCGCGGCCAGATTATGTTGGTTTTGTATAGCTTGATGTGTCTCCCTGTGTACATGCATCAAAAATCAATGCCAGTAGATACTCATTCTTGTGGCCACTAACGCGATGAATTTGTTTGAAAAGTAAAACAACTATTCATGTGCATATTGTGAGAGACCGTCTTTGTTCATCGAATGTCAAGATCTGGGGTGCGATTTTTTAATGTCACCGGTGAACTTTAACGGTTTTTTAATCTCATACAAAAGCCTTCTCATGTACATGAGTTCAATACGAGTGGGAAGGGGCACTCGAATTGAACTCATGGGTTGGAAATTGTAGTCTCCGTTGCGGTGAGATTAAAAAATGCGAACTTTGGGAAATCGGTGGAATATCAATGACATTAGTAAGTGGAATATCGGCAATTTTACCCAGCTAGTGACTTTCAAAAATCGCACTCAGCAGTTGAAAATGTCAAAATTACTATGGAGTATGGAGATGTGTATCTATCTGATTTGACTTTCGAAAATCATACTTCAGGAGTGCGATTTTTGAAAGTCAAATCAGCAGTAGAAAGATGCATATCTTCATAGTAATGTTGACATTTTCAACTGCCGAGCCCATTGAATGAGTTTCAAAAATCGCACTCTTGTAGTGATGAATTCTAGACACGATCAAGCGTTGTTTAAATATAAACTGAATAATAAAAAAACATTATCCTCCTTCTGGCTCAGTCGGGTAAAAACTCACCCCCTTTCTCATTCTTCAGCATACCAAATGTGCCCCCCGTGTAAATAGCAAGCACTCTCTTAGTTTTAACGATTTGCTTACTGACATCCATTTTACACTTATAATAATTATATCTATAGTTCTATTGCTGATCTTGAAACACAAACGTAAGTATCAACTCGTTTCTATAATTATGTTATGTGGTTATGAACTTATGACTGAACTGAACTGGTTTAAATTAACGAATGACTTATATATATTTTGTTACTGATAAGTAGATAATGACTACGCAAAATTTTATCTTATTTTACACAATCTATAGTTCTATTGCTGATCTTGAAACACAAACGTAAGTATCAACTCGTTTCTATAATGATGTTATGTGGTTATGACTGAACTGAACTGGTTAAGATTAATAAATGACTTATATATATTTTGTTACTGATAAGTAGATAATGACTACGGAAAATTTTTTCTTATCTTACGCAATGAAGGCAAAAGGCCAGGGCCTCCACCCGCACATTCGGACTTCGCAATTGCGTAAACGTTTTCGTTCTAATGTCAACTCTATTACAATGAAGTGCGGACCGAAACAGTGGCTATATAAGGTCTAACAAAATTAGGTGAAGCTATTTTAAGGGGATGATCAGACCATCAAACTGAACAACTTTCTCTATGGGATCAATATTGAATTCGGGAAAAAAATCAGCTGTCCCATACATTTAGGTCGAGTAGGTTTGTATGGAACAGCAGATTTTTTTTTTCGCGATTTCAATATCGGTCCCATAGAGAAAGTAGTTCAGTTTGATGGTCTGATCATCCCCTTAAAATAGTTTCACCTAATTTTGTTAGACCTTATATATCGGACATCGAAAGTCCGGGTACAGGGTCAGATAAAGGGCGCTGAATGCGAGCCGAATGAATTCTTGCCAAATTTCATGATTCTATCAATCAATCAATCAATTATACTTTATTTGACACCAAAAACAGAGTATACAGAGAGCAATCAATCAGGAAATACAAAAGGCACAAAAACAGGCGGTCTATGTCACCGGGAAGTACCCTATAGATTTTGGTTTGAAAATTTCAAGTATGAAAATATAACATTATGGTATTTTGTGTGATATAACTAAAAATTAACAATTATCGAATTTTTTCCCTTATTTCTGCGTTGAGACCTTGCTTCTTGGCAAATTTCATGATTCTATGTCAACGGGAAGTACACTATAGGTTTTTATTTGCGAGCTGCTTGTATGAAAATTTGATAACAAATGGCTGTATCTTTTGATTGAGTTGACTTAGAAGCTTGAATTTCTTACACCACCAAGGGACTGTAGACCTTAGTATTTGTTATTAATTTCAACTTGATACCTCCACCCGTTTCAGAGAAAAAGGGTCTTGACAGACAGACAGACAGACAGACGGACAACAAAGTGATCTTATAAGGGTTCCGTTTTTTCCTGTTGAGGTACGGAACCCTGATTATGTTATGTGGTTATGACTGAAGTGAACTGGTTTAGATTAACGAATGACTTATAATATATATTTTGTTACTGATAAGTAGATAATGACTACGCAATCTTACACAATGAAGGCAAAAGGGCGCTGAATGCGAGCCGGCCAGCCCGGCAAGCATGCAGCTCGGGAAGCAGCCCGGGAAGCAGAATGCTCAATTTATGATGCCAGGTATGACCAATTTAAGTGGTCACGTGCAAAGTTAAGGCCCGCTCTTCGGTGGTCTACCGTAAATTTTTGGCCATTAGCTGGTTTATGATAATGAGGTTTCAGGCCACGCTCCGGCAAACTTCTTCTAATGGTAGAATCGCTCACAGTCAATCCTCGAACCTCACGGAGCCGCTGCTGTAGGCCTCGCATGCCACCCCCGAGAAAACGATAAAAGATATGCCTCCATCCTTATTACTTTACGTATGCCACAAAGAGCGCGCATGATGAAACATGTCTTTTGATGTTGATAACGCTGATCACTCTATTGCTGACTATGCCCAAAGATAATGGAATCACTACGTTTTAAGAGTCGGCACTGCTTCTAACTAGCTTCGAAATCCAAAATAGTATGAAGCTAGGGTATTAAATCTTTGGAGCCCATACAATCTAGGGCATTTCATACAATTTTGTTCCGAGTGTCGCGGCACTGACTATGCCCTGAATCCAGCAACGCCACGACTTGGGCGGCTTCCGTAGGCGAGGTATCCATATTTGTTAGGAAAAAATCTTTTTGGTAGGGTGTCATAGAGCTTAGATAACAATCACTATTGAAAAAAATACAGAAATTCCGATGGAATACGGATGGAATCACAGACGACAAATTTTTCGGATGTATGATTCCATCGCGAAAAAAAACTGCTGTCCCATACATTTAGGTCGAGTAGGTTTGTATGGAACAGCTGATTTTTTTTCGCGATTTCGATATTGGTCCCAATGGTCCCATAGAGAAAGTTGTTCAGTTCGATGGTCTGATAGTTAAAATAGTTTCACCTAATTTTGTTAGACCCGTATACTCATACTCATGGATACATTTTAAGGATCTTGTTTTGGTAGTAAGTAGGGTGAGTGTGCCCGTGCGGTGGGTTGACATCGGGTTCAGTAAATTTTAAATTTTACGATCAAATTTTTTAAAATTTTGAAAAAAATTACCTAACTCGAAACCATGATAATTCGATTCTACTCTCGATTCTAAACAAACTACTTTCTAATTTTGCGTTAATTCATTAACACGTTGTATAAAATATTCTTGGTGACGGAACTCTTTTATAAGCATAGATTTTGTAAAAACAAAAGCAGATAATAAATTATAACAACATATTTAATTCAATGTTTTAAAACAACATAACATGTAATAATTTCTAATTCACAACCAAAAGGTTTAAGAGGTAGATAGATTAAGTATAAAATAACATTACGTCGTATATGATATATGATGAAATGTTCATTCTCTATTCATTTAAACATTTATCACAAAACTTTTTTAGAAATATAAACCTTATTTCCTAAGAAACAACATAGCTATTGCTAATATCATCAATGTTTTACTCGTTGTAGCAACTACTGAAGAACCAGGAACGTTCTTATCATCATTATCACTGCTTTCTTCTGTCACACTTTCAATGCCATCTTCGGTCACATTATCATCAACAACAGGGGGTGAAGCTGGTTCATCATCCCATTCGAAAACTCTACCCCAAACAGCGAAGGTATAAATCTCTGCATTGTTTTTTTTCAATTCCATTGTAATAATTGTCTGATTATTGTCTAAATCATCCGCAACGTAAGTAATTTCATCAGGCTTTAGAGGATTTATGGAGACATCTAAAGATATAGGAAAGAAGACAGAATCACTGGACTGTACCGATGTGTCGATGACAGGTGTTGGAACGACTGCTACGATTCTTAATTCTTCGAATATCCCTGTTGTATTTTGGATGTACTCGGGGAATCTGAAAGAAAATTTTTTGATTGAGATGGGTATAACCAACCAACCAAATCAAGTCCAGTATTTGTTTCTATTAAGCTGGTTTACCGAATCACGAACACATGTGCTCTTGTTGTTAGATTCCTTTTACAATTCAGTAGCACGTTCATCAATAATATTAAAGATTTCTCAATTTTATTGTATTTATTTTATTTTATTTTCTTGGGAAGACCAACAGCTGTTGACACAATAGAAAATATGGATGGCTAACAGAAAGCCAATTATAGGTCTCCGCTGATAGAAACATAATTAAAAAAAAAAACAAAGCAGAGCTAACACTAAAAATACAAAGTGGATAACAAAAAGATAACGAACGTATTCAAGTTACAACAATCGACTGAATAAGAAGCAGTCTTCCTCGCAATAAAACTAATTACAAAGCAACATCATTAAACGTAACAATAAACACTTATAAAGCCAATTCACTCGCTAAAAAATCTACGACTTAGCGCATCCTCGCTGACGCCACGCTAGTGCAGAAGATATCAAAGTCAAAATCTTTAGATAGAATGTTAAAGTTGTTGCCCGCTCGTGGCACAAACGCGTTTTGTCTATAGTTAGTGGAGTAGGATGGAAAGGCTAGGGGTGGGTTATGTCTTAGGACCTTGGTAGGGGCTCTGAGAGGTATCTTGGACAAGAGTTCAGGGCAGTCAATGGCTCCAGACGCAATCTTTAAGAGATATAATAAGTCAGCGACCTCACGATGTTGCTCTAACGGAAGCAAGTGATGCTTCTTGCACACCTTAAGGTAGTCATCCGAGTCAAGAAAGCCTACATTAAATAAGTTCTAATCCAATAAACTACAAAAGCCTTAAAGGTATTTTTATCAAATACTTATACAGGGTGTAAGTGACAGCCTAGCAAATACTGAAACGGTGAACTCAGGCTCCATAGTGAAAGTGGTTCAGTTTGGTGGTCTGAGTTCACCGTTTCAGTATTTGCTAGGCTGTCACTTACACCCTGTATAGGTTTTTTTAATATGTAGATGACACGATTGTATCAAGACCTCCGCTTCTAAGTACCTAGGAGACAAAGTTGTATTACGTTATGCTATACAACCTGCCCACCAAATAATTTCTACTCTACACGTGTTTCGTTCGAAACAGAGTTGTTACTCCGCCGAGCATCCGACACCGAGTCCCGGTGTCGGATTAGTGTTATTAGACACGTGTAGAATAGAAATTATTTGGTGGGCAGGTTGTATTGCACAACATAATTTGTCTACTAGGTACTTAGAAACGGAGGTCTTGATACCATCGTGTCATCAACATATTAGTCATGAATTTCCGCAAAGTAACGCCTGATTCAATTAATTAGGTTTTTTATACGCCTAAAGCTAAACATACAAATTTTAGGGCGAAAAGGGTCACATTTTTCATTTATTTCGATATCGTTAAAAGTGGAATGTTTAGAACCGATAAAAGTATTCTATAAAAATTTGTTTTGAGAAGTCTTTATTATTGTTATACACCACTGAACGCTGAACGTTAAAAGGAGCCTTAATCTAAATTCATTTATAAGTTCTTATCATAGAGTTTAAAAATACCTTTTGCCGCATGTGTTCATGTCGTCATCAGTGCAGGCAAACACTGCGCAGTTTCTGGAACCACCTGTAGCTACTCCGCTAAAACTGCGGACTCCACTAAATGCAGCTGCTCTGTACGTATAGTGCTGCAATGAGATTGGACATTGTATTTCGCCGGTTTCCTGTGCTGTTATAATAAAAAGTTTGATTATTATTCGGGCTAATAATTAGGCCATGTTGGCCGTTATTGCAAACTGTTTAGATTGCTCAGAGCACAGTTTTGATGGACATCCAAATAATGAAAGTCTGAGTCTGAGGTTTTTATTTAACGCCAATGCCACGTCTGCAGGATAGGTTAGGTTATGGGTTCTCAGTTGAATGAATACATCATCATTATCAGCCTATCATCGTCCAATGCTGAACATAGGCCTCTCCCAAGGCACGCCACAAAACTCTGCCCTCGGCTTTCATCATCCAGTCGCTCCCCGCTACTTTTTTAGGTCGTCTGTCCAGCGGGTAGTAAGGCGTCCCACACTACGCCTACCAGTTCGCAGTCTCCACTCCAGAACTCTGACACCCCACCGGTTGTCAGTTCTTCTGTAGATATGACCAGCCCATTGCCACTTCACCTTGGTAATTTTCTGAGCTATGACAATCACATTCGTTCTCTGACGTATCACTTCATTTTTGATGTGACCTCTCAGAGAAACACCGAGCATAGCTCTCTCCATAGCTCGCTGAGCGACCTTGAATTGATGAACTAGTCCTATCGTCAGGTTCCATGTTTCCGCACCATGTAATGGCCCTAGGTGCGGAATGAATACACAAATAAACAAAATATATACAATCTTTATTAATTTGTAAAAAACTATAATAAATTTGAGTTAGGTAAGCGAGAGATTATACACAATTATAATTATAAATAAACTAAATTATTATCTAAACCAAAACTAAATTTGAGCTCCTAACTCATTCACTCGACTCATTTCACTTATTTTTCCATATTCTATTTTATAAGTAACGAGCGTTAACCCGCGACTTCGTCCGCACAAATTATATACCAGATTTTAAGTCAGATCATAAGCTATCAAACAATAAAAGTTCATCAAAATCGGTTCAGTAGTTTTTGCGTGATGCTCGTTCAAACAAACAAACACACAAACAAACACCCACACAAACACACAAACAAACACACAGACAAAAAATCCAAAAATTGGTGAAATGGAATCAGGGACACCTAAAAACCATATCGTAACTTTTTTTTTGTTAATATCTTCAATGTACAGACAAACTTCCTGTTACAGTTTTATAATAGTATATAGATGTGCAATCAAATTTGGAAGAATATAATTAGAATATTTAACATGTAAAAACTTAGATTCAGTCTCACTCTCACATGTTTAATGACAGGTTTAATGTCTTATAATGTTATCAAACCGAATATCATATAAAAAACAAAGGGTTACACTTTCGTTTATGAATATTGTCTTTATTTTGATATCTTGTAATTATATCAGTCTTCAATCATCTTTGTCCCACTCTGTTCCGTATATGCCGTTCTCTATTTCAATATAATTATTTATATCATCTTCTGTCGTTTCTTCGTTGAAATCCACATCTTTATTGTACACCCTTCCCCAAATCCCGAAAGATATCAATCCGCTTTGAGGTTTATTCAATTTAAATGTAATATGTTCACGACCAATATTAGCTTCAATCAATCTGACTCCATTGTCTGTCCGATAAGTGTAATTTTTTGGGTTTAGGGGAAACTTATTCGTTCTTAATGTAGATGGGAAATAAACAATGTTGTCACATTTAACAGTTTTGTTGTATTGAAAGCGGTAAGTTGTCATTTCTATTTCTAGTACTTCTACATCAATGCTACTGTCGTCTTTGCTGAATCTGAAATAAAAAATTCTGTATCAACAGTATTCTTCAATTAAACACGCTTCCATTACTGTTTTAACATATTTTTTAACCCACTTCAAAAAAGGAGGAGGTTTCTCCATTCGACCGTATATATATATATATTTTTTTTTTTATGTGTGTGTTCACGGATAATTAGTCTATAAATACCTGTGAGGACAACTTTTGACATCATCATTCTTACAGGCAACCACAAGGCATGCTGCTACTCCGAGTTTCCTTCTGGCATATGTATTTGGACCATCCTGGACGAAGGCACGATATCGACGAGTCTGCAAGGTAATCAAGACTGTGATCGTTGATCAATGTGATCAATGACGTTGCTCATTCAGTAGATTTTTTTAGGAATCACCTACAAACGGTTTCGTCCTATGACCAAATTGCTTAATGTTTAACTTTCCTTATGCCCCTTTCACATGAGGGCAGGGCAGCGAGGGCAGGACAGTACTGCTCCCGTGTGAATATCCGCGCCGGAAGTAACCAGGGCAGGGCAGTTAACAGACGGCCGGTCTATTTTTCGAGGGCAGTTCGCTTCCCCTCCACCTAATTTATCTCGACTGCCTCGCAGCTGTCCCGTGTGCATTACATTACGTTTATGGAATGTCTTCTTCGTTCGTCTACTTCTAAATAAGTTCTTGATACGATAGTTTATGTGGCAGATCGTTTGAAATATCATGTTAAACGATATTTCAGAAAAGCTATTAATAACTTATCGAGAAGAGAAACAGGAAAGTCTTTAATATTAGATACATTAAAAGCGACGCCCGCCGTCACCCAACCATAAATGTTAGAAGCGTTTTGTTAGTTAACTTAGTATTATTAATGTGATGCATAATTTTATTAGGAGATAATCTGGACAAAGCAAACTATAAAAGCATGTTTGTTATATACTTACCTTTTACAATAGCGCCTATCTACTATTTGACATGCACTATAAAATTAGTTTTTAAAAAACGTAAACCGCTTTGAATTGACTATCAATTTCGACAAATTGTTCCTAATAGACAAGATGCATGCAAATAGCGTATTTGCCTGCATACAATATATTTCATTTTTAGATAAAAATAAAATATAGGTATTTTATGCATTGAGAAGATTCTCATAAAAAAATACGTTTGAAAATAACACAATGCGAGCTGCATTGTGAGTATTAAAATATAAAGAAGTTGCTGATTTGACTAGCTGGCAAATAGCCTATTGCTGTTTATTAGGTCATTTGTCTTTAGTACTTACTACTTGCTTGCATTTGTAAAATAAAACATAAAAAGCACGCGCGTTGTTTTCGTGTGCCAAAAGCAGGAATCATGCTTTACAAAAACTACATTAGTTGGTAATACTGTTAGCTCAACACAATCTGAATGGTCTGAAACTCACCACGTCTCCGTTCCTCTGATTGAGCCTAACCCTGAACCTGCAAGATACTTCTTTGTCAACCAGCGTGAACTCCTGGAACCCTGGTACAAGAATTCTGCTGATGTGGGAAGGCAACGATGGGTCACTGATCAATACCAGGCTGTCATGGTCCTTAGGATCATCTTCGATTGGTCCGGGATAAGGGAAATTGACCTATAAGAAATTTTTGCAAAGTTTTTTATCCTTTCAACAAACATTTAACGAAGTAGGTGAATACCGACAAGATCTTACTTGGCCAGGAATTTTAGGCACCCTAGAGACCAGAACACGCGTGGTTGGAAGACCTGGCATGGTGCTAATTAAGGCACCAGCTTTCCCTGAGTAGATTCCTGAACCTGAAAAGGAGAAAGCACATGTAAATATTATTTAATTCGAATAACAAAAAGAAGTTGTAAACAAACGAAAATAAGAAGAGAAATTATCAATTAATCAATCAAATCGGCACACATAAACTCATTGCTGGGCATAGGCATAAAATAACTCTAATTCCTTTTTATTGCGCCATACCGCCATAGTAGTCGAGGCAGTTATTGTAATTCTTAGTTAATTCATGTGATGTTTAATTAGATCACAAATAAAAAAACTTGATACATAATCAACGCTCCACAAATGGCAGATTCAAAAGTGCCCTTATCTGAGGACACTTTTGTCAGCGCCTTCTCGCTGACATTACATTTTTAATTACGGATAAAACTTTCCTAAGATTTAACTTGTTCTGATATCGGTGCGGCGACACTGTTCTGAGATCACTTTAGACCAGATGGTAGAATTTGGATCTTACCTGCAGATCCAACTCTAACATTATTTGCCCCTGCCGCTAGGAAGTTGACATCCAAAGAGTAAGCGTAAGCCTCTTGTATCTGGACGGCTGAAACAAAATTCCTATTAGATTATCTCTCCAATTTCTAGAAACACAAGCTTCAAAATCGTTTGTTCTCATCTCACCAGTCAGGTAAGGCATCTCAGAGAACCACATAGTGGTAAAAATGACGTCAGTTATGTTATTTCTTTCAGCAGTCTGAACGGCCGGCACTTGGAACATGAGGTCGAAGCAGATGAAGTGGCCGAAGGTGACGCCGAAGTCGGTCTTGAAGATACCGAGGTCGGGTCGCAGGGCTGGATAACGGGTGAATTCTCCGAAAAGATTGATCTTGCGATATCTGCATAAGAAGTTGTTAGTACGTAGGTAAATCCACAGCAATGGAAGTGTCGTCAAATAAATATGGCTGATCATAAAACTTTTACATATTTCAGGCAACCCCCTTTTGCAAGACAAACAGGATTTTGCAAGCACATAATGATAGTAAGAAAAAAAAACAATAGCACAGTATAAGGTAGAGGTAGAGTATCTAGTACTACAAGGGGCTACGAGGGCTACGCTTTGTAATGTGTCTGGGGAATATGTCCATTCCCAGTACTATTTTCCCTCCTCGAAATATCCCCAGTAAGTTCTCAACGTTCCTGGGAATACTCCCTCTAAATTCCCTTCTGGCCGCCAAAAAAAACTGGTTTTGTTTTGCTCCATCGTAGAAATGGTAACAAGCGTCCAACTTTGTGAGATTATAGTGCAAACTCTATAATATTACAAAAAAAAAATTTTTTTTTTCTTCATCAAACTGAACAACTTTCACTATGGGACCAATAACGAAATCGCGAAAAAAAAATCTGATGTTCCATACTAAACTACAAATCTACGCGATTTCGATGTTATATCCATAGTGTGTTTGATGGTCTTAACAACCCCCTTAAAATGTTTACATTTTTATTGTTATTTTTGTAACATCCTGTAGTGCATGGTGCCTGGTGGTATGGAACATGGAACCCTCGCTTGGTGCGCAAGTCTGACTCGCTCTTGGCTTGTTTTTGCATTATGACATAAAACAGTTTATGGGTTTTGCGATTGCTCACCTATCAATAACAGCTCCAGTTCTATCAAAGACCACGTTTGTATTGAACAAGTAAACCTTCTCTTCGGGACAATACTCGCCAGTAGCATTTGTGCAATCCATGGCTTCCTGAATATTTATTACGACGTAAACTTCACGCTCGCGTGCCGCTGCCGATATGTTCACCAGGATCTGGAGAATCAGGCAAAACACAGGTTTGATCCATAGGTAGAATAGATAAAATACAGCTGAAGACAGTTTTGCATTCCGACAAGACAGGAATACAAATTAAATTGATATCCCAAAAAAGATAGCCTCTTACGAAAATACGAAACGTCGGATATTTCGTTTTCCTACTCCTCCTATCTTCTTTGATTAATTCATTGCGGGTTCCAAGACAGATTAGAGTCATCCCCCGGGCTCGCTGGACTTCATTGTCCAGTGTTGTGAATGGTCGCCGCTGTTGATCCTGGCTTACAGGAGTTACAGCGGTGGGAATGTGTGGTGGGCCTAAGCCCGTTTTAAAAAAAAAAAGCCTCTTACGAAAAAAACGAATACCTTTAACGAATTACCCAAAAGGAAAACGATTACCCAAAGGGTCTGCAATGATTTTGTGATTGAACGGCATAGCAATTGGCACCTTTCGCGGCTTGGAAATAGTTGTGCTTGCCGCATTTTTGTACGAGGATACATAGAGGTAGTCCAAGGTTTGATCCCTTTCTCATGGGGACCAGACCAGTCAATCAAATTGTTTACCTCGTCATATAGGTCCGATCGAAGAGCAGGAATGGGATACTCTTTCAGTATACCATTTATAGATACAGGGACTGCACGGGCACCTCTTGTCATAGTCATTTCTGGAAACACCACTACGTCTGCATTCTGTAATTTTAAGATTTTGAAATTATAAAAGTTGTTCTTTGGGTTCTAAATTCGTTGGGTTCCAAGGCAGAATAAAGTCAGTCTCACTTGCAGTGCTATTTTTGTATTTAACAATTTTAATTCGTAATATATGGAAAAGTCGAAAAGATACGATCGAAGATACATCGATAAGAACGTGTGAAAATCAAATAGCACATTTTGACTCTCTCCCTCTCCCTCTCTCTTTCTATCGCGTCTGTGGTGGGTTGCCAGATGGTCGGGAAATTACAGAAATTTTTCCTCTGATCGTGGTCCCGTGTCCAGTAACCCTTTAGCGTCCCGGAATTCCCGAATACCAGTATTTTTATCATGAAGTTACGACACCACGGAAGCGGAAGTTTTTTTTTAACTCCAAACCCCTTCTAAATTGCACTCAAACTGTATGTATGTAAGGATTGTTGTAACATAGCTTTTATCTAAATAAAATACATTGTTTGCTCTCTTCCTCTAACTATTACTCATGAAAGGAGGCCTTTGCTCTGCAATGGGATCCTAAAATAACGTACTTTCTTAAATTTTTTTGACAATAATTTTTATTTTTCTTATCCCTTTAAGAATACTTCTAAATATAATTTTCTATCGCCCGTCCAACAGTTGGAGTTGGAACTAAAGTCCAGGAATTGATATGCCTCTATCTGGAAAGCCAACCATAGTCTGTCGCCACGCCCACAAAGTTCGGACAAAAGCTAACCTGTTCAGCCGCTTCCTGTATATACTTTACATAGTTCTGTATATTGGTCGAGACGTCTGTCTGGACCTGGTACTCCACCACGGCTGCGACGTAGCTGTCATCTCCGGTCGTTGACCTCTGAAAAATTTAAACAGTTTTGTCAGGAACATGAGTATCTTTACATACCTAACATTCTCATTATACCTGCTATAAATGCTATAAATGATACCAATATGGAAGTCTGGTGTCGTTTCTTGACGATGGTTTATTTCGTTTTGTTTCATAGTGACTCCCCAGCCTTAGGGGTATCGCATACAGAAGGCGTCGAGGCGGCGTCAGGAACATGAGTATCTTTACATACCTAACATTCTCATTATACCTGCTATAAATGCTATAAATGATACCAATATGGAAGTCTGGTGTCGTTTCTTGACGATGGTTTATTTCGTTTTGTTTCATAGTGACTCCCCAGCCTTAGGGGTATCGCATACAGAAGGCGTCGAGGCGGCGTCGAGGCGTGGGCGCGCGCCTTATAGACCTTGACATACGGTCGGTAATTGTATATCATATCAATACGAGTGGCGCGCCGCTTGGATTCTTGATATACAATTTTCGACCCCATGTCAAAGTCGCCAAGGCGCGCCCGCCGCGCCTCGACGCCGCCTCGATGCCTTCTGTATGCGATACCCCTAAGGCTGGGGAGTCACTATGAAACAAAATGAAATAAACCATCGTCTATAAACGACACCAGACTTCCATAGTGGTATCATTTATAGCATTTATAGCAGGTACAATGAGAAGGTTAGGTATGTAAAGATAATAATTGTTCCTACTACTACTACTTCTGTATGCGATACCCCAAAGAGTAATATAAGTATATAAGAAAAGAGAACCCACTCGTGGCAACATTATGCATCCACCTTATGTCAAATTGAAGGCTAGCTAGCGCCATCTATGTTTCATCGACAATAATTCAACCTATACTATACATACCTACTTATATCTACTCATACCGATGGATATTATTGTTTTGAATGCTAGTTTTCGTTCAATCCCGCACCTATCGAGTGAAATTCCAGTATCCTTACTATTCCTGTAATCTAAACAAACAAACAACCCGCACATTACGCCAGATAGGTAGCCATTTTGTGAATGAGTCAATTTGACATTGACATAAAATCTTTTTTTTTCATACTTCTGCGAAATATTTAATAGATGGCAGCACATTCTATGCAAACTGAATCGGAAAAAGCCACCAAAAGGCGACTGTCCTCCGCCTGCGATACCCCTTAAACTTCTACCACATAGGTAAATACGATATGAAGGACATCAATTTTATGAGCAATCAACACAGTGTAGTATTTTCGTTTTGTTATGTGTGCCATACTAAGTAGGTAGGTACTAACTATTCACATTTATCATGAATAGTAATAAATATGTAAATAATAATGTTTTTCTACTTAGTAGGTGCATCTGGTCTACTATAGGTATGTTGACTTTCTGTATATGGTTGGTCATTAACCCGTCCTCCGTGTTTGTCAGGGATCTGTGACAATAACAAATCTATTGTGTCTGGAATGTCAACATACGAGGGGTTAAATACATTAAATACTTATACTTAGCAATTCTTAAAAAAATAGGTATTATACACTTTAATCAAACCGATTCGATTAATTACCTAATACTTTGAGATCAAGAAGGTAAGTAAACTAAGTAACTAATAGACATCATACACACACACATACACACCTGCTTATCATTTAATTTAATTATGTATTAATATAATAACAGTATTGTATAACCTTTTCATACTGTAATCTAATCTAAATCTTAACTATTATAAAACTGTAACAGGAAGTTTGTCTGTACATTGAAGATATTAACAAAAAAAAAAGCTACGATATGGTTCTTAGGTATCCCTGATTCCAATCACCAATTTTTGGATTTTTTGTCTGTCTGTCTGTTTGTTTGTTTGAACGAGCATTACGCAAAAACTACTCAACCGATTTTGATGAAACTTTTTTTGTTTGATAGCTTATTATCTGGTATATAGTTTCGGACAAAATCTCGGGTTAACGCTCGTAAATAAATAAAATTACAAAGATTTAGTTGGAAAAAATGTTATAAATAACAATGTTATACCTATTATTATATAAGGTCTAACTAAATTAGCTGAAACTATTTTAAGGGTATGCTCAGAACATCAAACTGAACAACTTTCTCTATGGGACCAATATAGAAATCGCGAAAAAAAATGTAATGTCCCATACAAAACTGCAAACACAACATGACTCAAATGTATGGGGCAGCAGATTTTTTTTTCGAGATTTCGATATTGGTTCCATAGAGAAAGTTGCTCAGTTTGATAGTGTGAGCATACCCTTAAAATAGTTTCAGCTAATTTTGTTAGACCTTATATATTCTGATTAAAGTTAATATTACTATAACACTCAAATTACAAAAAAAATAACAAACAGGCCAATGCAATATTATAATTATTAGGTTAAGGTGGTTTCAGTCCATACAAACGTTTGACGCACAATACGCGTAGACGGAATTAATAAAAGTAATATTTTATATATGGAAAAATAGTTTAGAAAATCTAGTTGCCGCGTAACAAATAACATTTGCAATTTGTAATATAATAACGAAGATATAAAGCTTTTAAAATTTTGTATGAAAAATTTCAAAGCTTTATATCTTCGTAATTATTTTATAAATTGCAAATGTTATTTGTTACGCGGCATCTAGATTTTCTGAACTATTTTTCCATATATACAAAGTTACTTATATAATTACCGTCTACGCGTATTGTGCGTCAAAGTTTTGTATAAAATTGACCCCTCAGCAACCGACTTAATTTGAAAAATATTTAAATTCGCTAAAAAGAAAAAAAAAATATTAGGTACCTATAGCAAAAATGTATGTACTTAAATCTATTTAGGTATATCTATCAATATAATTATCACTGGACAAACGAAATTGATCGAAACAAAGGAAAAAAGTTAATATAGAATTTGATAAGTCGATTGAGGTAAAAACAAAAACAAAGGCATTGATCGAAAAAAAAGATATTGATCGTATAGAAACAAAGGAAAAAAGTTTTAAATAAATATTGATTGAATAATGAACCCTAAGTGAACCACGGACTGCATAAATAACATATTATTTTGTAAATGTTTTCGTACCTGATCCGTGTAAACAGCCAGGCACAAACAAATAACTGCTACGGGAACCCTCATACTAATATCTTATTTCACAAATATAAAACATATAAAGATATTAAACTCCAAGTATAGAAATCGTAAATCCACACGTAAGTCGCCTATATTAGGTTGAAATTTGATTAGAATTGACTTTAAGAGCGATGAAATAGTTTGTCGCTGTCGCGACTGTCACCAGTTCAGGAGGAGTCTTGTTTCCTACTGGCTCGGTTCGGTGTCTGCTCTCAATGATATATACTTACGTTTATCACGTTTGGCGCATTTCCATATTGCTACTACGTTCCGTTGTAAATAGAGGATCATTGATTTACTTTTGTCAATGAGTCGAATCATTATTAATAGATTTATTTAGGTATATGACGCGGCATCTAGATTTTCTAAACTATTTTCCCATGTATAAGGTCTAACAAAATTAGGTGAAACTATTTTAAGGGGATGAACAGACCATCAAACTAAACAACTTTCTCTATGGGACCAATATCGAAATCGCGAAAAAAAAATCTGCTGTCCCATACATTTAGGTCGAGTATGTTTGTATGGAACAGCAGATTTTTTGTTTTCGCGATTTAGATATTGGTCCCATAGAGAAAGTTGTTCAGTTTGATGGTCTGATCATCCCCTTAAAATAGTTTCAGCTAGTTTTGTTAGACCTTATATACAAAGTTACTTATATTAATACCATCTACGTGTACTTATTGTGCGTCAAAGTTTTGTATAGAATTGACCCCTCTGCAACCGCCTTAAGCACTTACTACAAAAGCCTAAGAGCAATTTTATACAATACTTTTATCGGTTCAAAACATTCCACTTTTAAGAAAATCTAAATAAACAATAATTTCACATTTCCTTTAAATTTGTGGGTACGAACATTAATTAAACGTAACTATTAACGACACAAAAAGGATTGTATAAAAAAAAGCTTTTAAACTTATGTAGTAGGTATGTTAGTATAACAAGTTTGTATTTCAAGTTATCGTGATTGAGAAATCTTAAATTTTGTGATGCAGCTGAGAGATGAAAGACCTGTAAAATTAAATAGGACACTTACTTAAACTGAACCACTTTCTCTACGGGACCAAATTGAAATCGCGAAAAAAAAATCTGCTGTCCCATACATTTCAGTCGAGTTATGTTTGCAGTTTTGTATGGGACAGCGAAT
This sequence comes from Agonopterix arenella, assembly GCA_927399405.1. Taxonomy (NCBI): domain Eukaryota; kingdom Metazoa; phylum Arthropoda; class Insecta; order Lepidoptera; family Depressariidae; genus Agonopterix; species Agonopterix arenella. The sequence continues at coordinate 10,637,716 of OV656710.1, forward strand.
TTTTTTCACGATTTCAGTGTTGGTCCCATAGTAAAAGTTGTTCAGTTTGATGGTCTGAAGCACCCCTTTAAGTTAGTGTCCCATTTAATTTTACAAGGCGGTTTACGATGACAAAGAAAAATATTAATTACGAGCGTTAACCCGAGACTTCGTCCGCACAAATTATATACCAGATTTTAAGTCAGATCATAAGCTATCAAACAAAAAAGTTTCATCAAAATCGGTTCAGTAGTTTTTGCGTGATACTCGTTCAAACAAACAAACAAACACCCAAACAAACACCCAAACAAACACACAAACAAACAGACCAAACCAAAAATTGGTGAAATGGAATCAGGGACACCTAAAAACCATATCGTAACTTTTTTTTTGTTAATGTCTTCAATGTACAGACAAACGTTCTGCTACAGTTTTATAATAGTTTAGATATAGATAGATAGATAGATAAACAGAACACAAACCTGTGATGACAATCTAAACAAAAAAACGAAAATGAGGAAAACCAACATTTTGTTTATTTTAATTATTCACAGGCCTATCACGGGCGGATACAACCATTCTACTGACAATCCGTTTATTTTATAGTCCTTTATTACTAGTAAGAGTTGTAAAACGTTATGAAGACGTCATTCGTTACCGTCGGTGGTCTGATACAAGGAGCGATAAAATCTATAGGTATTACTTTATCAGTCTTTTCAAATATGACAAAGAGCGCTTCTTTTGCACCTGCAGATTAGATATACAGGGTGAAGATTAGATATACAAATTAAAGATTGAAAAATTTGTCTCGGGCGGGACTTGAACCCGCAGTTTTCCGCAATTTCGCCACCGAGCCCACTACCCAGAGAAACGAAATTTTTCAATCTGTTGCGTCTTAAGGGCACGCGGGTTCAACTCCCGACCGAGACAAATTTTTCAATCTTTAATTTGATTCGAAGTAGCACAACATGGCTGTAACATGTTTAATAATCAATAATATTTGAAATTAGCATCCGAGTCTACCCATCGAACTGAATAACTTTTACTACGGGAGCAAACCGATCGGAGCAAAAAAAAATCGGCTGTTGCATACATTTGAGTCGAGAACTCGCGCGTCGAGATTGCAGTTTAGTTTGGAACAGCTGATTTTTTATTTGCTCCGATGAGATTGCAAAAGTTTGTTTGTGTTGTAAAAGTGGTTCAGTTTAATGGTTATTATTATTATTATTATAACACTTTATTGTACACGCGGACATAATACGATCGTTCTTTAGATTCTTAGTTTAAAAGGATGCAAATGATATCAATTTCACCCTGTAGAATTCTCATTGCCTATTTCGACTATAGAAAAACAATTTTCAATCTGCTTTTAAAAAAAACATTGAATACGCAGTATTGTATTATGGTAAGTTTTGTATTATGGTAAGTTGTTTAATCCTTACAGATGAGATGAAATGAGGACGGATGCAGTGATAGCACCAACCCAGATGGGAAAAAAGCGCCTAATTCCTTTTCCTTCAGGCACATCACCAGTAACTCTGATGCCCATACCGTGGGGCTACCGGTAATTTACACTGAAAAATATTGACGTTCTTCTGGGGGAAATGTGAAGACTGAAGAGTACAAAGACAAGATCCTTCGCTTTCGGAAAAGTGGGTCGTGGGTCGGGAAAGTGCTCGACTTAGACCATTTAAAGTGCGTCATCGATGTCTTCCACCCAAAAAAAAAAAACTATTCAACCACCAAACCATATTAACACCAATCGTTTTACACATTTTCAATTCAGTTTTATGCCATTCAATCGGCTTGCATTATAAATTGCAACAATGACAATGGAAATAGTGCACTTTGACTCCGCTTTGTTGACAGGGGATTCCCATTAAATGCGCACATTGACGTGTCATGGACGGCCAAAAGATAATGCATGAATCATATGAGCCTGTAACTTTTAAAATGAAATAATTGCAACGATTTAAAAAACATAGATAGTGGCATGCGAGCAGAACCATCTAACGACAAGAATTGTTTAAATTACTATATTTTCCTGCGATCTCAGAAGTCTGAGCCTGCGACTTAAATTTTTTAAGACTTTATTTTTTTAAATCTTTATTGGAAAGAGCTTTGTCGCAAAGCGACTATGCCGCTCTCTCTTGTACCTTTTTACACGTTATAAGGCTTTATTGTAGCCTATGATAATTAAATAGAAAATGGCGCGTAAAATTGTGCCGCTCCACAGCCATAGAGCACGGAGTCTTGCTCGTAGCATTGCTTGACGCGGACTATTGAAAGAATGACCAGGAGTGCGATTTTTGAAACTCATCCGTTGAACTCAGCAGTTGAAAATATTGGAGATACGCATCTTTCTACTGCTGATTTGACTTCCAGGAGTGCGAAAATCAGCAGCAGAAAGATGCATATCTTCACAGTAATTTTGGACATTTTCAAAGCTGAACTCAGCGGATGAGATTCAAAAATCGCACTCCAGTTGGGTCTTTCAGTCGATCAACAGACCCAGCAAATTGGTTCCTTCCTATGTTACGACAAGTTTCATCAAAATTAACAAACATTCGTACTCTTAACTGTACCTACCTATACTTTTACAATGGACATGATAAGATGTCAAGAAACAGATAGTATTAAGCTTGTATCTCACATTATCAAATAATCCCTAGTTTTGTTCCCATACATTCCCGCGGATATTGTAGAAACTATCGGAGGGATAAGTTTACTTATTCCACCGATAAGCTTTGCACAAAATTTCCAATAAAACTGTATATTTGAATTCATATAATTTTATGAATTATTTTAATACAATAACATAATGGTGAAGTAAGACTGTTAAGGGGAAGATTACATAACTTTTACTAGACTTACACATTTATGGAATTAAAATTATTATAACCATAGGTTAAAAACGTGTCTTAGAAATATCCTTATAACTGTTTATTTTTGAGAAAACTATCAATTAATTTATTACCTACTCTAATTGATGTATAATAAATAAAAAATATAGGCAAGCGTAGGGATTTTTTTTTTACAAATTTAAAATTTACCTTCATTGGATCAGTATCTAGGTACAAAGTACAAAATCAATTTTTTAGAGTTGTTAATGTCTGGTACCTAAATGAATGTCCATGGTTATGTCAATAGTAAGTAAGAACATACTTTAAAATGTATTAGCCAAAAATACTTATTCGTTTGTAAGGTGTTGTTGTTTGTACTGGATTGTTATGGATCACATAGTTATCTGAATAAATAAAGATTAAATTTATTTTAATTTAAAAAAAGCTAATAAGAATATCTTTTACATAATAATTATTTACATAGTAACTGCGTTCCCCTAAAATACTGAATACTATTTAAAATGTTACTTACTTTTAAATATTTTTTTATCTCCACAAACAATCACTCACAAAAAATCGAAGAGATTAGTTGATTGAAAAATCGAAATCATAGGTCGAAAATCCAATCTTGATAAAGTATTTGAAAGTATCATCAAAATCGGTTAACCCAGTCGAAAGTTCTGATCTGAGGGAACAAACATTTAAAAAAATACAGTCGAATCGAGAAGTTCCTCCTTTTTTGAAGTCGGTTAAAAAGTGTATAATATCGTCGTTCATGTTTAATTGGTACGGTAGGTACGCTGCACATACGTGTGTTTAAAAACGTTGTACCTACTTAATATAGGTAACTACTATTTTTATTCTGTGATTTTACTTAGCTCTTAGCTACTGTAATAAGAACTTTTGGGCTTCATCGCCTTAACTTGAGATCTTATCAAACTAGTTCTATCTTTAGCTATAAATAATGCTGCTTGATAACATAGCAACGAATGTTTATTAAATCAGGCAAATCTCTAATCCTCTTGTTCCTAAAGATTTTTGCAAATATCTCAAAATCTCACAAACCTACACTTGTGATTTATTTTGCGATAAGATTTTGGTGAAATTGCCCATCGGTTTGTGTTATTTGAAATCCAAAAGATCTATTTTAGCTTAAAAAATGACGTCATACTATATGGAAATCAAGGATATTGATAAAGACAATCAAATAGGTAATCTTATTTTATTTTCGCAATTGTATATAGGTAATTAATTATTGTATAATATGAGTAATCTAATCTAATACACAACACTTTGAACTACCTATACAGGGGTAACAAAATACCCTATAGTGATATTAAGGGTTAAGCCAAACGGGCGTAATTTTGTGAGTTGTGAGTCGCATAATTTGAGTCTGTTTCATATGGCTGACGTCATAGACAATGCGTTCCCGGATTTTGTACGAAACGGACTCAAAATACGCGAACTCACAAAATTACGCTCGTTTGGCTTCACCCTAAAAGGGGCTAAACTCAAACTACCACTTTAAGGTCCGCCACACACATACGGAATGAGGGATTTTCCGAAAGCCATTAAAAAATAAAAAGTAGTTCCTAATGGCTCGATAGATGGCGTTGACGAGACAGGGGTCAGCTACCTTGCAGATAATAAAATACAAATAAAATAGTAAGAATTTGTGTTTAAGTAAACAGCAAAATATGAATATTTATATTTCGTCAGCGGATGCGTCTGACTGCATTTTTGTTTACTTTTTAGCCTAAAATTTTCATCTTCGGACCCCTCTCTGGTGAACGCCATCTATTGCCGGTATGTTGAACTACGTTTGACTAGCTGTCAGAAAACTCCTCATTGCTAAGACATCAGAAAATCACTAGATCTAGTGAAAAAGTCTCTGAAAGCGGCAACACACCATACGGAATCTAATTCCGAATCAGGTTTATTCCGGATGTATGTGGCGGACCTTAATATTAGTGATTTGCGGATAGGTTTGTTGATGGTGTAAAGCTTACCATCAAACTGAACAACTTTCACAATGGAGAAAAAACAAAAAATCCGCTGTTTCATTCTAAATTGTAGCCTGACTCAAATATAAAAAAAATATGTATAAAATATATACATATTTTTTCCGACTTTGTTTCCATAGTAAAAGTTTTTTTTTTCCATTTGTTGGTCTAAAAAACCACCCCTTTAAATAGGTATTATTATTAGGGCTGTTTTGTTACAACTTTTGTGCGAATGCGAGATAATCAGTCGAAATCGCGGAATAAAAACCTGTTGCGCATACATTTGGGATAGGTATTTGGTGCAGATTTGAATGGAATAGCAGATTTATTTTTTTCGTTTTCGATGTTAGGTCCCTTAGAAAAAGTTGTTCAGTTTGATGGTCTAAACAGGCACCACGTTATGGTGCCGTGCACCGTATTTGATTGTATTTTCAGGAGAAATAATCCAATTTCTTCAGATATCAGCTCGCCCTTTGCACCTACTATGTCTACTGTACTGTGCTGTATTCCGTGTGTGTACAATAAAGTGGTTTTGACTAACATTAATGTAAATGATATGCTAAATGATAATTGCTTTGGATATTGATAATTTGATATCCTTTTGATTTGCTGGGTACTGAGGGCTGAAGTAGGATACGGCCGAAGGAATGAAAATGCTGAGAGTTATGGTCGTATCCACGTATATTCGAACACTGATTTGATATGATAAATGCTCTTAAAAAGTAATCGACCTCGATATAGAGGTCGCACGATATCCGCGTCTAATGTTCAACCTGCTGTCGCTAGGTGTTGCTAAATAAAATCTGTAGATTAACCCCGATAATTGATGTACGTGCTTCGTACAGATAAAATAGATTTTAATAAGAGTTTTTTTTTTCCCGATTTTAAAGTTGGGTCCATAGTGAAAGTGGATCAGTTTGATGATCTGAAGCATCCCGTTTGATTTAATTTTACACCCTGTATAACATGAATACCAATTTTATTTTTATATTTTTATCGTAGGTCTGCTTACACGATTAATGATCAGATAATATGCTACAGATATTATTAATCTTGTATCTCACAGTGTCATTCATTTAATCAAATAATCCCTAGTTTTGTTCCCGGACATTCCCGCGGATATTGAGGAAACTATGGGAGGGATAAGTTTACTTATTCCACCGATAAGCTTTGCACAAAATTTCCTATAGAACTGTGTATTTCAGTTCGTGTTTTTTTAGAATTTATTATTATATCAATAAGATAATCGTTGATGACTCTTTCACCGCGCCGGTTAAGGAGTAGACCATAAAGGTAGGTGTAGCTCGTTTCAACGCTCCGGGCGTTGACAGGAGTCACGTGACGCTCTACGGAGTAGACTAACGAATAGGTACAATACATGTTTTATTTACAACGAGCGTAAACCCGCGACTTTGTCCGCACACATTATATACTAGATTTTAAGTCAGATCATAAGCTATCAAACAAAAAAGTTTCATCAAAATCGGTTCAGCACTTTTTGCGTGATGCTCGTTCAAACAAACAAACACACAAACAAACAGACAGACAATAAATCCAAAAATTGGTGATATGGAATCAGGTGTACCGATAGACGTCTACTGCTGGTCATTTATATTTCCATGTGTACAATAAAGTGTTAAAATAAATAAATAGGCCCCAAGGATCACCACAACGACTGGTCCTCCGCTGCTCTCATCAGACGGGTTCCCGCCGCCATTACCAGGTCGTCGGTCCACCTTGGCTTAGCCACGCTGCACTTTCTGGTACGCGGTCGCCACTCTAGAACCCTTGGACCCCAACGGCCTTCTTCGTTCGTCATCGGAAAGCAAAACATAGCTTTAGTTTTGTTTCATATTTTTGTGTAATGTTTGCTAAAAAACATGTGCAGCTTTGTCTTGCGTGTATTTGTATTCGTTGTTTGTCATTATTTTACAAGAGAGTTCGAACCATTTTACTCATTGTCATAAAAACTTTAGGTATTTATCGCCTTAACTTGAAATCAACTCTTATCAAACAAACAACCTAGCTCCTTAATAATACAATTTGATAACTTGGATAACGACATTTTTTTATTAAATCTGGTAAATCCCTAATCCTCTTGTTCCTTAAGATTTTTGCAAATATCTCAAAAACGCACAACGCTACGTTTGTGATTTATTTTGGGATAAGATTTTGGTGAAATTGTCCAATCGATTTTGTTATTTGAATTCCAAAAGATGTATTTTAACTTATAAAATGACGTCATATTACATCGAAATTGGAAATCAAGGATATCGATAACAAAGGCAATCCGAATAACCTTTTTTTATTTTCGCAATAAGATTAATAGGTACCTCATATAATATTGCGTAAATTACGCTGTATTAAAATTGAGAACGAAGTACCTACCTGAATCTTTTTACTTTTGGGAAGGGTTAAAATAGTCAAAAATAAAACATTGTGTTTTTCATTCAAAAAATCATAATTATTAAACAAATACAACGCGGCATCGGCAGCGCTGCTAGCGTTATGGGCACCTTTGCACCTGTAGGCCTAGCATGCCACCCCCGAGAAAACGATAAAAATCGAGATGCGCCTCCATATTTATTATTTTACGTAGGCCAGAAAGAGCGCGCATGACCTTTTTCTCGTTTGAACGCTTTGTCGTGCCCTGCTGGATATATACTATTTGATTGGCGGGCTATTTTATTAAGTTCAAGGAATATCTTTAGTTTATTTGTAGGATTAAACAAATTAATTAAATCTATATTTATGTTGCCCAAAGACCAGAAGGTCTGTGTTATATAATGTTTCCTAATTATATGTTTCTGTATGAAATTGGTGGGGGCAGGGACGTTTATTCCCTAGTTCAGTTGTCCAGTTCAGTTGACTGAACTATTGGTTATATGTAGGTTATATGTATCTCGCTGCTAAGTAATTAGTGTAATTATCTATGCATCAGTCCAAAAAAAAACAAGTAGGTAGTACTACAGTGACATAATAAAGGTCAAGCCAGTCAAAAATAGGTATACCTACAAAAATGACGTAGTTTAGTAGAGGCTCTGAAAGGGTCAAGGTCGTTCGGTCGGGGTTCCATCTTAAGAATTCCTTACTTATTTAGTTTTTTACATTTGAAGGAAAATAAAAGCCATAAGCAAATAGCCACCTCATTTTTCAGGGCTGCAGTCTTTTCAGGGTCCGGATAGCCCTAATGATAGCCAACCTCCGATAGGAGATTGCACCACAAGAAGAAGAGGAATTTCAATATCAGTTAGTATCGAAATAAAGACGGCCAGACTGTCTGATATGCTGCTGATGACTCCGGAGACTCTGGCTGTTGAGTTTTTCCCTCCTGGTGGCCTGGGAGCGCGCGCGCCGATGCCCGATGGGCGAGCGACGTCGGTGGATGCTGCGACGATCTTGTGGGGCAGCACCTGAAATGTTAAGGGGACATAATTCGGAGCAAGCGGAAACGAAACGAAGTCTGGTTATATTTTCAATACTAACCAATTCAATTAAAGTCAATGATATGTTTCAGGAACAATCTAGAAACTAATCTCTATGCTTGTATGTTGTTAAATTTTCGTATAGTTTTAAAGTTACAGCGCCTCAAAGATTTCCATATAAATCTTAAATTAAAACTAGCATTGAAAAACATACAAGCATAGAGATTAGTTTCTAGATTGTTTCTGAACAATTGCATTGACCTTAATTGGTTGGTATTGAAAATATAACCAAACTTCGTTTGTATGTAGCGCGCAGCAAAAACTATCACAAAAGCAGCTTCATCAGTGAAGATCATATTGATCGTATTAGCGTAGGTGGCGCGTTGCAGACAGCGATGCGATGGGAACTCAATCTTGAGGTCCAGGTTCGAATCCGCAGGGATGGCATGCCATGTATCAACTAGTTTTTCTAACTTAAGTACGTAATACCGACTTCTGACAAACGGTGAAGGAAAAAATCGTGAGGAAACCTGCATACGCTGAAGAAGAAATTCCTATGCGTATGTGAAGTCTACCAATCCGCATTGGTAGTGGACTAACGCCCATACACCCTCCCTGAGGTTAGACATGTGCCCTGCAGTGGGTGGGACGTATAAGTACAGGGTGTCCCGTTGGACCATTATTTACGGGACATCCTGTACAGGCTGTGATGAATGCCATAGAGTGACTTAGTAACCACAAGGTGGAACGACGACCTGGTGAAGGAGACGACGATATAGTGGGGCACCACCTGAAACGTTAAACAAAAGCAGCTTCTATCCGGCCCCCCACAAGGTGGACCCACGACCTGGTGAAGGTGGCGGGAACCCGTTGGATGAGGCCTTGGGGGAGGCCTGTGTAGAAGTGGACGTCCATTTCTAGATGCTGTTTATTCATATATAATGATGATGATGACCTCAGTTCAGATTGGTGAAGGTCGTGGAGCCAAGATTAGTGCTTTAAGAGATAATAACTATCATATGAATAACTTTAAAACTAAGAAGTTTGCGCCTTACAAAAAGAGCACGCATTTCGGCATGAGCGCGTTATTATTTCAAACCAGGCATAGGCGCAGTGTTGGCCTATCTATCTTATTTTATACCTATCGAAGAGATCTTTTTCGAAACGACCTTATTGGTTGATTTTTGCCTCTGAATGTAGGCAAATATCGACCAACGGTCGTCGCATGCAGCGCGAAGAGCGCGATTAGAGCTATCGCGTCTGAGTTCTCTTTCTATTTGCGCGCGAACGAACGAGATAAAAGGCGTGATATTGCCTTATAGCGGGCATCATGCCACGGCCGCAGATATTTAGGTAATATACGTGTTAATGAATTAACGCAAAACTAGAAAGTAGTTTGTTTAGAATCGAGAGCAGAATCGAATTATTATGGTTTCAACCACAGATAATACGAAACCAATGCCTATTTTGAAGGGTTACCAAAATCTCTATATATGAAAGGGATCGAAAAGCTGGAGAAACGTTGGAAGTAGTGTATTGAGCTAGGGAGAGACTATGTCGAAAAATAAATTATAACTTTTACAAATTTTTAATTTTTATCACTTTGCCTTCGTATATTGCATGACAGTCAGTCATGCTGTAGGTAATGGAATAATTAACCAGTCAGTACCTAATGGTCGGAGGTTGTCAGTGCACCAGAAGAATTCTGGTTAATTCTCCACTCAAGGGGTCACTTTTCTTGCACCCTCTCCTGCGCCAAGATTCTAACAAAACATGTTATACTATCCTGGGTTATTCTCACCTCGTTTCCTCACATCCATCTTAACTCTCCCCACATCTTTCTCCCTGTCCTCATCAAAGTCCTGTAACTTCTCCAGGGACTCCTGGCTAGCCTTCATCATCTCCTGATATAACTCCATGTATTCCTTACTGAGCCTGGAGTCATCCAGGTTTGTTCCTAGCTTGTGCTGTAAGGAGTACCCAAGAGACTTCGATAGAGGAAGCTCATGTGTTGATATCTGGAAGACGGAAAAAAAGTTATTCAGTGTTTCTGTGGCCGTAAAGTTTACCTTTCAAACGTATACTGTAACTTAACATTATTATTCTTTCTTTCTTATCGTGTGGGCAGAGCTTGAGCAGAGCCCTGGTGTCAGAGTTTTTTCAGACCGCCTTAGGGCCTCTGACGTGGTTTTTATGTAACGACTACTACCACCAGAGATAGTAGCCGGATATATTATTTATATCAGGGTTTCCCAACTTTTTTTGCGTCAAGCCTCCCGTTTATAATATGTTATATTTTCATGACTCGAAATTTTAACAAGTGCGAGTGGAACGGTGCTATCTGAGACCTGCTGTCGGAAACAACGAAACGAATGGGTCAATTAGCAACTGAATGAATGAGTGAATTTATGAGTGGAATATAGTCGTTAACTAGATTTTTCTTTGGTTGGTAAGTTGGAGTCACATCGCTGTCAAAAACATTTAGGAGCTTACAAATGGTAGTAACATTAATATCATTGCACAAATGTAACATCCTTCTTTCATCCTTCTATTCTATTCTATTTTTGTGTAATGGCGTTTCCTTGATGATTTCGCCAGTATCAAGTGTCGAAGATATTATTATAATCTCAAGTTAACGTTTTATAGTTAAAACACAAAAGAGCTTACTAAATGGCGGAGCCACGTGCAAGCCTAACGAAGCCAATATGCACGCGTCCGCCCTCCGTCAGACTTGCAGCGCGGCCGCCCTTTCATCTTTCAGATCGTCGAAGTTTTTAATATAAGTTTGACACACGACATAGCGAATACTGAATTGACAGCCTTGTTTGCGCTTAGACAATTGCATTGCTGTTTTATAATTATAATGCTAAAATCGTAGCTAAAATTGAGCCTTGCTTCAACTGAATACTTCAAAGGATAGTTTGCAGTTTTAGCAAAGCCAAAGCTAGTTTTAAAAAACCGCGTCGTGTTGGTCACATGCTTTGACTATTTATTATAAGGACTAGCCTTGCGGTAGGATTTCCCCTCTGCCACGGTATAAGATCAATTAATCATGTGCATTTACATTCAATTTTATACCTTATCACTAAATGAGACAACCTATAATTGCGAAACAATATTTTTGATCTTAGAACGTTTGGGGTTCACACGAGACTACTTTTCATGATTTTTAACGTTCAAATAATAACCTAAAGTTATGGGAATAAAATCCAAAATTGCGGATTTCATGTTACAGTGTCACCAACTTATCTGTACAATGAGCGATGGCGCCAAAGAATGATTTCATTTTGAGAATAATTTCTCGTACACCACTTTCGGCATGATTTTCACAAAAAATACTCAGAAATATTTAGAAAAACAAGATCTCGATTGAACAGCACACACTACATCGACTGACAGCAACAAAATGACGTTTACAATAGTAGTTCCGCTTTTGGCCATTCTACAGATAAGTTGGTGGCACTGTACCTCGCCCCCCGCAAAGGTTTGTTAGTAAAATTACACGCGTGGCTAGTATATAAGTAGTCAAAGGTCACATGGCATCTGTGATTCTAGTGAACTGTGCGAATGTTATATTGGGTAAATATGGAAATATAACATGTTGATGTTGATAATTGGAAGCCGCTATTGGATTCTTGAATTGACTTGATGTGTATTGAAGGAAGTGAAAGATTAGACAAGTAGATACTACCTATATTATTGAACGAAAAACACGGGTTATAGGTAGTAATAATGTCAAATATAAAAATAATCAATTTGTGGTTACTTTAAGTAACTTAAAGTCATCGTCATCATCATCTCAGCCTATGGACGTCCACTGCTGGACATAGGCCTCCCCCAAGGATCGCCATAACGACCGGTCCTGCGCTGCCCTCATCCAACGGGTTCCCGCCGCCTTCACCAGGTCGTCGGTCCACCGTGTGAGAGGCCTACCCACGCTGCGCTTTCCGGTACGCGGTCGCCACTCGAGAACTTTTCGGCCCCATTGGCCTTCGGTTCTGCGAGCAATGTGCCCCGCCTACTGCCACATTAGTTTAGCAATTCTTTGGGCTATGTCACTGATCGAAGACTTTCGTTTTAAGACACTGCGGTATTTGGGACGTGAAGATACTACGTACCTTCCCGACCGCTGCCCAACCGAGTTGGATTCGACGGTTGACCTCTTTCTCGAAACTTAAAGTAGTTTACGTAAATTCTTAAATTTCCTCGCTTAGTTAAAAAGGAAAAGAAAAACGTACTTACATAAAGATAAAGTGTAGGTTAGACACTGATTTTATTACGTGAAGTCTACTAATCCGCATTGGGCACGCGTGGTGGTCCTAACGCCTGTGCCCTGCAGTGGGACGTATAAGTAGGTATAGGCCTGTGATGATGAGGTTATTAAACAATCCAAAGTCATTTAGTAAATTAACCGAGTGACGTGCTAGAATTTGTTAGGGTAGGTATCACCCACAGACTTCTGTATTACAATTTACATAAGTCTGTGGGCATCACCACAGTGGTATCGCACTGTATTTTTGTCTATGCAACACATTAAGCACGTATCCAGACTTTGGTTTCGGGGGGAGATATCTTTGACTACTTATATAGGGACTAGTTACGCGTGTAATTCTACTAACAAACATTTCTGCCACTTTTTGCGGGGGGCGAGGTAACATGAAATCCGCAACTTTGGATTTTATTCCCATAACTTTAGATTCTAATTTTGAACGTTAAATATCATGAAAAGTAGTCTCGTGTGAATCCCAAACGTTCTAAGTTCGAAATTATTGTTTCGCAATTATAGTGTGTCTCGCTTAGTGATAAGGTATAAAATTGAATGTAAATGCACATGATTACTTGATCTTATACCGTGGCAGAGGGAAAATGCTACCGCAAGGCTAGTCCTTATAATAAATAGTCAGAGAGATATTGAAATACGATGAAAAAATTACAGCTGTTATCACTGTTGCATAAATATTCGGATTTCCCCCTGGATACGTGCTTGTAACACATAGTAATTAACAACAATGAGATACAGAGGGAATAATAATCGTGATGTCGCTATCATCGCAGCCCAGTCATTTTACGGTTTGAGCCAGGACTAATTAATAATAATTGTTTTTTTTTGGTATTGCATTTAATTACCAAAATAAAAAAATACAATATATTATACATAATATATTACGTCGGCAACAGCTCAAAATTTAGTATTATCTCGTTCTAAAAAACCTGATGTTAAAACTTCAAGCATGGTTTAATATTTTTGTCTAGTTAGAAGGCTTTGAAAAATACATAAAATACATTAGTATTTTCTAATGAATACCTACCTCATTTTTAAAGAAGAATGGCCAAAATTGGACTTAGCCATTTTTTACGAAAACTAAAAGCCGTTCAGGACGGCTGGCGGTCATAATTATTATAAACAGAATAAATTAAGGCATTTTAAAAAAAATTCCACAAGTCCAGATTCAAAAGTAGAAATTACTAGACAAATCATCCAAAAAGCAGTAGCAAAATTCAACCACGAACCACGACAGCTATTTTCATCTAATATTATCACTGAGGTATATTTTCGTCGTTACGGAACGTATTTGGCTTGGTTGAACTTGATAGTGTGTATGATTTCGTTTTCTTCCATTATCATAATATTGTACGGTTATCGTGAATTTTCATTAGAATAAACACAATGTATGCGTAGAAGATTGAGACTGGACAGGACTTTTGAACTATCTAATAAGAAAGATTATGAGTTTCACACACTTGATACAAAAGTTAAGAAATACCTTTCCCCCAACTTCTACATAACAGGTTACAACCAATTCACTGTTTTGTTAGTTTTGTTTCACTCTACACGTAGGTATTACTAAGTTTCATTCATGTACGGGACCTCTAGTCTGGGTCTTAAATTACATGGCCGTCCGCCAAACTTCTTTCAATGCCTATTTTATTAATCAAAAATGATTTATATTGTTAAATCTAACTAAAATGAGTGCATCGGTATTAATATTATTAAGTTAAAAACCTAGTTATGCATCCAGGATCACGCTCTATCACCGTGCAGGCCTGAGCTTCTTGCTGAATTGCAATTAGGATGTTTATGTCTAGCGGTTGGCGTCCCGGCCACCGGCTAACGAGAATGCATAGCTCTACACTTTTGTAACTGAATTGTTAGTCCCTAAATCGGCTCCGAGTTGTAAGCTTGTGTAATTTTACGTAAAAATAAATTAAGTTTAAAGTTTTTTCGTCTTTTTTAAAATATCCTCACGCGGCTCCCGAATTTATCTGCCTTCTCAATACTCAATATGTTTATTTTGATTTCTATTTGCGTAGCTTTTCTTTTTTGTAATATGTTTTCAGATAGTCTTTTTGTTACTAAATGGTGCCGGTCTAAAAGACCCATTCCTAACAAAACTCCGTAAAATGACTGGGCTACAAATAAATATAGCTTAAAGAATTGGTAAATAACATATCTACATATCTTACTTTCACATACTATTGGTATTCCTCGGTCGAGTAGAGGACGTTTTTGATATAATTTGTATGTAAAAAAATATCAAAAACTTCCTCGACTTGACTGGGGAAATATCTAGGTGTTATAATAGATACAGTTATACAGGGTGTTACATAATTTACCAAAAAAATAAATTACTGCATCGAAGTCAATCAACAATAAATCCCAACTCTAAAACATAGACTATTTTTTCAGAAGGGTTTGTATGTCATTTGTACCTACATCTCAGTAAGAGACGAAAAGATTTTCTTTGTCGAAAAAACTTGTTACTAAAGTAACAAAGATAACTTAGAGAATAACTTGAATATTAAGATAAAAAAACAATAAATAACAGATTAACAAAAAAGTTAAATTATTGTTACAAAAATTTAAATTATTTAATTAAAGTATTCATATCTGCCATCATGTAAGATAATTTAAGCATCTTACAATTAGTTTTTTCGACAAAGAAAATATTTTCGTCTCTTACTGAGATGTAGGTACAAATGACATACAAACCCTTCTGAAAAAATAGTCTATGTTTTAGATGTTGATCATCTTTTAAAAAGTACTTACAAGATAGTAGGGACATCGCAGTAACCTTACGACGCATCTAATACCGCTTAGTCTTTGAACTAGCACGCAGTCAGTAAAATAGTGCTGCGCTTCAACGATGACTATTTTATTATCGATAATTAAGTTTTCGGTAAATAATTATTATTATACTACGGTTGTCATATATTGTCAATAGACACTTTACAACTTTAACACCCTTTTTTCTTTAGGGGTATTTTTGTAACACCCTGTTGTAGAGTCGTGTAGTGTAGAGTCTTGGTTAGTTTTATTTACTGACAAGAGGAGTGCAATGAAATACGACGACAGCTTGATCAAATATTTGATCAAAATGTTTTACTCGATTTTGAGCAAATTCAACGCTCGATTTCGAATTCTTATAAACCAATGCTTCCGATGAGGGCGGGCCTTGACACGAAAACAATATGCAATTAATGTTTAATAGAGTTCAGTTGTGTAATGTTAACCTGTTTATTTACATTTTTTTCAACACTCCACTGAATAAACGGTGTAAATAAACATCTATTCTAAGACTGTATCAAATTTGAAATTAATTGTAAACTTGCACGTTTTAAGGCCCATTTGGCACAAAAAAGGTAAATTTAAAGTCATTATATAAGATGATACCTCTAAAACTGTTAGTAAAATTAGGAAAATCGACCGCAATTCGGCCATCACAGCACTGGCGTAGACTTTTATATAATCCTGATTCTTTTTCTTTTTTCCTATTCTCGTGGGTGCACTTATGAGCGGACTAGATGGAAGTGAATATTTCTAATTGAACGTAGCGGTCGTCGTTGCGTTGACGTCCATTATGATGTACTGAAAACAATAGAGTTATTGTGTAGGTACGATGATGCCAGAGTACATTGTGCTGGTCCGAGAATTAGATGCAAAAACAACATGTTAAAACAAATGCAATCATCCGCGAACATCACTATGTTTTAAATTGTTTTCGAGAAATGTAGACTTCCGAATGAAGGTTATGCCGAATTATGTAACAATTTTGTGTTAGGATAGGATAGGATAACGGCTTGTAGACTTCTCGTAACGTCGAATCTCTTCGTACCTAACGAGTTTCCGTATTCCTACACTTACTAAATGGTTCTGAAAGGGTGATCAACATCCAACATCAGGAGTGCGATTTTTGAAACTCATTCGCTGAGCTCAGCAGTTGAAAATGTCAAAATTACTGTGGAGACTAAAATTGACAATAACGATTCAGAGTTCCTATATTGCTGGTTACTAATGACGCTCGCACATTCTCAGCACTATACTCTGAATTGTCATTGTCAATTGTCACGTTTATTTTAAATAGGGCCCCGGCTGTTCCAGCATGCACGGTAGTATGTTGGCCGAAACGGACGATGTCAAGTTGAGTGCGTGGTGGCGGCCGTGGGTATCTGTCGTTAGTACCTATTGTCCATCATCCATACGAAGATGATTTCGTAGCTCTTGGAGTTGGATGTAGCTTATGTTACAAAAATAAATTTTCTTCCTTTGGCCTGTTAGGTACAGGAGTGCGATTTTTGAATCTCATTCACTGAGCTCACAGTTGAAAATGTTTAAATTACTTTGGAGATATGCATCTTTCTACTGCTGATTTGATTTTCAAAAATCGCACTCCTGAAGTATGATTATTGAAAGTCAAATCAGCAGTAGAAAGATGCATATATAAGGTCTAACGAAATTAGCTGAAACTATTTTAAGGGTATGCTCAGACCATCAAACAGAACAACTTTCTCTACGGGACCAATCATACTTAACTTCAGGAGTGTGATTTTTGAAACGCATTCGTTGAACTTAGCAGTTGAAAATTTCAAAATTACTATGCAGATATGCATTTTTCTACTGCTGATTTGACTTTCATAAAATCATACTTCAGGAGTTCGATTTTTGAAAATCAAATCAGCAGTAGAAAGATGCGAATCTCCATACATTTTCAACTGCCGAGTTCAACTTATGAGATTCAAAAATCGCACTCCAGGCTTATCTACTAGGTGTAATATTATTATTCCTCTAGGATTTAGTATAGGCATCCAATTTCAATAACATAGAAGATAGAAGTGTTTTAACCGCCCCAATATACTTATGTAAGACGATAACCATTCGCTTGCAATCATTTAGGTAGGTAAACAACTTTTAATAGATAGTTTTATCGCGGATATTAAAACACTTGACGAAAAACAAGAATCAGGGAATCGGATTTAAGCAGTTATGTTTTTATTTTTTTCCTCGGAGAGTAATGTAGATCCATCTATCCATAACATGTGGTTATGTTATGATGTGTATATGTGCTCCAGGCGGAGGACAGTCGCCTTTTGGTGGCTTTTTCCGATTCAGTTTGCATAGAATGTGCTGCCATCTATTAAATATTTCGCAGAAGTATGAAAAAAAAAGATTTTATTGTCTATGTCAATGTCAAATTGACTCATTCACAAAATGGCTACCTATCTTGCGTAATATGCGGGTAGTTTTCGTTCAATTTCCTGACGATTTTGTGATATTCTGGAGTTTTTGTTGTTCTCTTAACAATGTTTAGATTACAGGAATAGTAAGGATACTGGAATTTCTCGATAGGTGCGGGATTGAACGAAAACTAGCATTCAAAACAATAATATCCATCGGTATGAGTAGATATAAGTAGGTATGTATAGTATAGGTTGAATTATTGTCGGTGAAACATAGATGGCGCTAGCTAGCCTTCAATTTGACATAAGGTGGATGCATAATGTTGCCACGAGTGGGTTCTCTTTTCTTATATACTTATATTACTCTTTGATGTGCTCCTATCGAACCATAGACAGAACCAGGGAATCCCCTCACGTATAAAAGGCAAACAATTTTAAAGCGCTATTATAAATTAAAATTTCAAAAACTGTATTTCTGTTTTATGCCTACATAGGAAAGTCCCACAAAACCGTTTCCATTGTTTGTCCGTGGGATCGAGACTCTCAATACCTATCTTCCTATCTACAATAATATTTTATAACATAAAACCATATCCTTAATACTAAATACCTATTTATTCAATGGAGTTGACCAGATTGAATTTTACATAATCTACCGAAACTTCGCTGTTCGCTTACATTCTTCAATGAGGGTAGCATTCCATTATACAGAGTGTAATATTAACCTTATACTACATACTCTACCCATCAAACCGAACAACTTTTATTGTGGGAGCAAAACAGGCAGTCCATAAAAAAGGTATTTATATAAGGTCTAACAAAACTAGCTGAAACTATTTTAAGGGGATGATCAGACCATCAAACTGAACAACTTTTTCTATGGGACCAATATCGAAACCGCGAAAAAAAATCAGCTGTTCCATACAAACGTACTCGACCTAAATGTATGGGACAGCAGATTTTTTTTTCGCGATTTCGATATTTGTCATTTAGAGAAAGTTGCTCAGTTTGATGGTCTGATCATCCTCTTAAAATAGTTTAACCTAATTATGTTAGACCTTATATAGCAGTAAAATGTCGAGCTCGCTTCGCTAGCTCTAGGATTTAGATTGCATTGCATAACGTGTTTAAGTATATAATATTGCAAGCTTGCCTTGCTCGCTCCAAAATAGAGATAGTATGGTCGATTTGCAATGAATTAATAGTTGTTAATTTGTTATAATACCTTGAGCTCCATTCGCATCCTCCTGTTTGTGGATGATGTTGCAGTGACCTAAATAGGTTGCTCGTTTCGCTCTCTCCAGGTTTGGATCATATTAAAAGCTCGAGATCGCTCCACATTTATATATATATATTTTTTTTTTTTTATTTGTTGGTTTTTCACCTAGCCTGTTTCTGGCCCTTGGGGCCACAGAGACAAATCTATCCTAGGGGGGCTCAGATGCTTGCATTGCCTAGGGGCCTCTATATGGCTTAATCCGGCCCTGGTGATCCACCGGAGCGTGTTATTTCCTTGTGGACCCACAGACTATATCTACCTACAATTAATGACCGAACATTGGCAATAACTATTACATTGTATTAATATTTAAAAACAATGGTCACCGTTACAATAATTACAGTAGGTCACATTTAACAAAACATTTTTTCAGTGCGCCCATATCAGTTAATAACGCGCTCTATACACACGAAGTTGAATTCTATTTTGAATATTAAATTAACCACGGTCTAATAACTAATATATGTGTATGTGGTTTCTTTTACTTTGATCTATGGTGGTTTGTCAGATTTTCATTTATAAGGTGTAAAATTAAAAAAAATAAAAGGGAGCTTCAATCAAACTACCTATAATACTGAATAACGTTCACTATAGGACCAACACTGAAATCGCAAAAAAAATATCCACTGTTCCATACATTCCATTACTGTTACATTTGGTTTAAGTAGGTAGTGACCTGGTGGCATACAGAAATATCCCGATGGGATATTTTTTAGTCCAAATTCTAGTCTCCAAAATACTAAATTATATAAAATGCCCTACTAAATCAATCAATCAAATATACTTTATTTTATACCTCAAAATACAGGAAATATCAAAAAATTAAAATCGCCGTCAAAAAAACTAAAAAGTTAAAAAATAATATTGCAGCCGATGACTTTCCTTCGCATCATAAGAACATTAATTTGTGTTATCGAAGTCGCTGTCAAGCCGGTACGATTCGCGACAGGGCATCATCATGCATTCGTTTTTTGGCTTGGCTTGACACCGACTTCGATAAAACAAAAATGTTCTCATGATGCGAACGCAAAAGTCATCGGCTGCAATATTATTTTTTAACTTTTTAGTTGTTTTTGAAGGAGGTTTTAATCTATTGTTATAATTTTGTTTATTTCACAATTTTCATTGATGAATTCATTAGTTCGACTCAGATATCAGTTATACACGCTAAGGGTACATCGATATGAAGCGAATTTTTCAATCGCCGATGATTTACTGTCAACTTTTGAGGAGTTTTATTGTGTAGCTCCTAGATGCCATCATCAGATCCTGCTTTCCTTATCATGGTACCACCCTTGGGATATCTCCTTTCCAACAAAAAAAGAATCATCGAAATCGGTTCATAAACGATGGAGTAATCCGCGAACACACATAAAGAAAAAATATATTATATACAGAGTGAAATTGATATCATTAGCATCCTTTTAAACTAAGAGTCTACCCATCAAACTGAACAACTTTCACTATGGGAGCAAACCAAACGGTGCAAAAAGAAAATCTGCTGTTGCATAAATTCGAGTTGATTAAGGCAGTGCAGTTTAGTGTGGACCAGCAGATTTTTATGCTCCGATCGGTTTGCTCCCATAGTAAAAGTTGTTCAGTTTGATGGATAGAATCTTCGTTTAAAAGGATGCTAATGATATCAATTTCACCGAATTGAGAAACCTCCTCCTTTTTTAAAGTCGCTAGTCGGTTAAAAAGACAATAGGTACAAAAAAGCGGATAAATCAAGTTAAGTAAGTACCTAAAATTAAATACCTAAGTTTTATGTAGCCAAATAATTTTCAAGGTCATGCACGTTCTTATTTTAACTGATAACCACATTATCTTATTTACTTACTCCATTTTATTTTGTTTCTTGGACTCTGTTTTGCTTCTTGCGTAACAGAACTTATCATCAGCACATCGATTGGTATAACATGCGTTACATTTTGTCACACCCCCGGCCCCGTCGTTGGTAAATTATTATATTTATTCTATCTTAATATACAGGGTGTAACAAACGTAAAAATAAACATTTAAAACTTTTAAGAGGGTTGTTGAGACCATCACACTGAACAACTTTCACTAAAGGACCAACATCGAAATCGCTAAAATAAAAATTGTCCCATACATTTAGCTCGAGTAGGTCTGTAGTTTAGTATGGAACATCGCAAACGCATCGCATCATGGCGATTAAGGCAAATCTCCCCAATTTGGGGAAGGCCTATGTCCAGCAGTGGACGTCTATCGGCTGATATGATGATGACGATGATGGAACATCCGATTTTTATTCGCGATATCGATATTGGTTCCATAGTGAAAGTTGTTCAGTTTGATGATTTTAACCATCCCCTTAAATGTTTATTTGTATTTCAGTAACACCTTGTACACAATTAATTATAGAATTATACTAACTATTCTATTGAGGTTTCAGAATATCTCTGACTACCCCCTCGGGGAATATAGTCGTGAGCATATGCTATGCTGCTATTCTAACTTAAAAGCGTTACCTACTTCTTAAGGAGTGCTTCAGACTATGAAACTGAAAAACTTTTACTACGGGACCAATATTAAAATCGAGTAGCTATTCGGATTTACTATGGAAATTTTCATGATTTGGATTTTGGCTTCATAGCGAAAGTTGTTGAGTTTGTTGTTCTGTTTGATGGTTCGATACAATGTAACGTATTTAATACAGTTTTTGAGAGTTATGCGGTTATTATTTAATCCAGAAATAAACATTTTAACGGGTTCTTACCGCGTTTTGGTATATTTGAGTTCCCGATATTGCAGATTTGTCTGCTCTTAAAAATCTACCTGCAGTTCCTCAGTCATCCCGTGATCATGGCAGTTGTAACACTGCCGAAATATCGGGAACTCAAATATACCAAAACGCGGTAAGAACCCGTTAAAATGTTTATTTGTAACGTATTTAATTTTACACCCTGTATAAAAATGATTATTTAAATTCGTTTAAGTAGGTAGGGAAGGTAGCGTGTCGGTGGCGCCTTGCGGGGTGCTATGGAAAACTTAATCTTGAGGTCCAGGTTCGAATCCGCACGGACAACATGCCATGTACCAATGAGTTTTTCTAACTTATGAACGTTATACCCACTGCTCTCAAATAATGAAGGAAAACGACGTGAGGAAACCTGCATAGTGCATAGGTAGGTACGCTGAAGAAGACAATAATTGTAGTCTGCCAATCAGCATTGGTCACGCGTGGTGGACTAACGCCCATAGACCCTCTCTGAGGGCAGGCCTGTGCCCAGCAGTGGGACGTATATAGGCTGTAACGATGATGAAGTAAGTAATGATTTTAGGTTTAGTTTTTTGCGTTATATTGGCGACCAAGTAAAGAATAAAAAAATCTGATAATAAGTATAGGTAGGTTGGTAGGTCTAGGTAAGTAAATACTAATTAGTATGTCGTCCGTGCTCATTTAGGTATCCCATTTTAACAATGAGCTTCTAGTCATTGCATTTTAATAAAAATATTTATTCAATATCTTCTTCTTCTTCTTTGACGGCCCGGTAGCACAGTCTGTAGTGAACCTGCCTGCTGTGCCGAGGGTCGCGGGTTCGAGTCCCGTAAGGGACAAATATTTATATGATGAATATGAATATTTGTACCCGAGTCATGGATGTTTCTATCTATATATGTATTCTATATCGTTGTCTAGTCATCATAATACAAGTCCAGGTACTTTAAATGTGACTAGATAATTTGTGTTTGTGTAATTTGTGTCCGAGATATTTATTTTTTTATTTTATTTTTTATTTTTATCGTGTCGACTTCAAATTCTGAACAAAGTCGCTAAATAGTAGCTTGCCAGAATCTTCAAGATATTATTAGTGGTATAGTAAAAAAGGCTCTTTTTTTAATCCCTTGTAGGTAATGCATGTTGTACCTACCTGCTTAGAAATGTTTTGGCACGTTTTTGGCCATCCGAAAGATCATTTTGCACATAGAGTGCTGTAGATAATATAAAGTACAGTAACCTGGTACTACTGTACCTACCTACCTGCCCATTACTCATTAGGTAGGTAACTATTTATACTATTTTCCTGTGAACTGCTATTATCCAGTTACTTGCAAGTCTCGTACATGTTTTCCTGACCTTATGACAATCTATTTTATCTCCAAGCCGACTTTGATCCGCTTTTAACTGGTTTTAATATTACGTATATTATTATTATCATTATCCAGTTATCGCAATTTTTTACACTGACTGTTTACTTGAGTGGGAATGAGCATGTGTTTCGTTTCGATAATATAAACATAATAATTATTATCACTATAATTTTATGGAGACCGTGCATGGTGCGTGATGGAAAAATAAGTAAATAGGCGATTATTTACATTAATTTCAAATATTATTGATTTTTAAACATGTTACAGCCATGTTGTGCTATTTCGAATCAAATTAACGTCCCCTTAAGACGCAACAGATTGAAAATTTCGTTCTCTGGGTAGTGGGCTCTGTGGCGAAATTGGATAACGCAGTTCCCCGGTTTGGAAAAGTGCGGGTTCAAGTCCCGCCCGAGACAAATTAATACGTTATCTTTTTATTCTTTCTTTTTACTTATATTAATGGACTCTTGCTTGTGCGTTAGCACTGCATTTCCGCCAGTGTCACGTGTTTATGGGAGAATCTATCCCAATCTCAGGGATAGTTTTTGGTCAAGAACAAGAAGAGATTGAGGAGGAACAATCCCTGAGATTGGGATAGATTCTCCCATAAACACTTGACACTGGCGGAAATGCAGTGCTAACGCATAAGCAAGAGTCCATTAATTATAAATAAAAAAAAAAGGCTATTACGTTTTGGACTTTAGGTTGGACTAAGGCAGTATTATATTATACAAGGTGTTACAAAATACAAGTAAACATTTAAGGGGGTGGTTTAGACCATTAAACTGAACAACTTTCACCAATATCGAAATCGCGAAAAAAAAAAACTGATGTTCCATACTAAACTACAAATCTACTGGAGCTAAATATGGGACAGCGGTTTTTTTTTGCGATTTTTATGTTGGTCCTATAGTAATAGTTGTTAAGTTAGATGGTCTAAACAACTCGCTTAACGCTTTAACTCCAACCAATACAAAAAATATATATATATATTCGATGTATGTAATAAAGTAGGTAGCGAAGAATCTTATCAATATATATTAGGTTTCTGAGCTTTAGCTCAGCTTTTTTCCATATTTATATGGAATGACAACGTAATTTTATTATCCAGTCAACACCACCACAATTATTTACTAGGCTTGGAAAAATATCCGGAAGTTGGTATAGTCACGAAATATAAATTATAAGAGTACGTACAGTTAGAAGACATGGAAAATTGTCATAGATTTTTTTTTCAAATTCGAAACAAAAGCCGCCTTGAAAGCAGCATCATTTTCATTGGTGCACAATTTCTAAGCTCATTTTGAACAGACCAATCGACAACCGCGGTGTTTACCAAGCTTTGATCTGATTGGACTACGAAAATCATGAACTGTCGGTCACATCTGTCAGCTGTTATGTTGTGTCAAAATGGGAACGTTTTTGGCGGGATTGTTTTCCAAACAATAGTTGATTTGGCTCTGCGAATTTATTGCCGTTTTTATCTCAATTTGAACTCTAGTGATAAGTGATGTCAAGGCTCGTGCGGTGATGAGATCTCGAGTTAAAAAGGCCCGGAACGGTGGTATTCTAGTTAGTCGGTTCGCGCTCCAGCCGGCAAACGGTGGAGCTCACTAATTACTTCGATTAACTACTTTATTTTTGTTAATTTTAATCAAGTTTCATTTAAAATGCCGCCAGTAGCTATTCCAAAGGAGGTGAGTTATTATTTTTAATTAAATACTTCGGTAATTTTGTGGAGTTAACCTCTTACCTCAAAACCTAAAAAGGTAGTAGTATAGGTAACCTAGATACCTATATCTTATTCAAATTTCATACCTGTTTATTATGTTTCCATTCAGATTTTTTAAAATCCATTTAAATTAAAAAAAAAAAAACTTCTAAGTAAATATTTTTAGGACATTCCACAATTTTCATAGTTCAGTCATTTTAGAGATGGTCTTCAAGTTGATGAACAACTATATACGAATAAACTTACAAAAATATAATAAAATAGTTTTATACTGGTTGTAAAATAAAATGTGTAACATATTGAACGGGGGTGGTTTAGACCATCAAAATAAACATTTCACTATGGAGCCAACATCGATATCAGGAACAAAAAATCTGCTGTTTCATAGATAACGTCTACCGATAGCTACTCGACCCAAATGTATGAAACGGAATTTTGCGATTTCAAAGTTGGTCCCGTAGTAAAAGTTGATCAGTTTGATGGTCTGAAGCGCCCTTACAAGTGTAACTGGCAGATCTTGATAAATCTGCTGTATGATGCAAACATGTCTCTTCCAAAATATTACAAGCATTTACATAATTATTATTATAACCTTCATTCGGACATGACTATTTATTTATTATTCACGAGCGTTAACCTGCGACTTCGTCCGCACAAATTATATACCAGATTTTAAGTCAGATCATAAGCTATCAAACAAAAAAAGTTTCATCAAAATCGGTTCAGTAGTTTTTGCGTGATACTCGTTCAAACAAACAAACAAACAAACACCCAAACAAACACCCAAACAAACACACAAACAAACAGACAGACAAAAAATCCAAAAATTGGTGAAATGGAATCAGGGACACCTAAAAACCATATCGTAACTTTTTTTTTGTTAATATCTTCAATGTACAGACAAACTTCCTGTTACAGTTTTATAATAGTATAGATATAATATAGTTTTCTTTTATTCCATTTCTGTGTGTCCGTTTGCCAGGTGGCTAAGGCCTCCTCCAATCTTCTCCATTCTGGCCTTTCTATGGCCACTCTGCCCCATGTTGTTCCCGCGGTTTGTCTGATGTGTTCATCCCGCCTTCTTTGTGGTCTACCTCTCTTTCCATTCCTTTGGATAATCCATTTACATAATACCCAACTTAATAGCATAGCATAGCATATGCTCACGACTATATTCCCCGAGGGGGTAGTCAGAGATATTCTGAATTCTCAGAACATCCACGTTTCACTAGTAGTACCGAAACTCTGTCCAGTGTGACGGGGAGTGAGCCCGTCGCCACTTGTAATGGACAGTAGGTAGAATACATGCCTCGAAATTGAAGCATGCAGGTTTCCCAACTTAATTATTTCCTTAATTCATTTTAGTCACCGAAGAAGCAGCTTCGTGTGGCCATCATTGGGCAGAGTACCTTCGCAGCGGAAGTCTTCAAGCTCCTACAGCGTGACGGCCATGATGTTGTTGGTGTGTTCACAGTACTGGACAAGGGAAACCGGGAGGATCCTCTAGGTGAGAATTTACCCCACTATATGACTCCGTGACACTGATCCTATCTTACTGATCCCCATTATGCACTCCTATAATAATACTCTTACCTCTATGTAGCTTCAGTGGTCTATAAAGTTCGTTGTTTGTTAGTCAGTCATTCGGTCAGTCATGGAACTGTTTTATATGTATAGATGAATATCTGAAAGAAAGAAAATAGTTATAATAATAAATAAATAAACTAAATCATGCGTCGTCGAAATTGCTTACAAATACCCCTTCAGCAACATGCGTCGTCAAAATTCCTAAAAAAAAAAACAATTTCCTTCAGCAACATGCCTCGTCAAAAACTTAATCGAAAAGTCCGCCCCTAGCCGTACCTGGCCCAAATGTGCCCATAATGCTTGCCCATCCCCATTACCCAATTCGCTGTGTAGTCCCACCACCCTAATGCCATAGTCCCCTCTTCTGGTTTCTTTCAGGCAAATTGCTTAGTAAGTACTACATTTTACCTATCGATGCTTCATTGTCATGGGTTCGAATCCCAGTTCTGTCATGGATGTTTATAAGTTTGTCGTTGTATGGTTTCAATAATAAAAAAGCCTTTAGGTCTTGTTTGGGATCATTACAATGTATGTGCCTGTAAGCGTTATTTATTTATTGTATAGTCCACAGAATATTATAAGAGAGTTAGAAATGCAAAGTAGCGCTTTTCGCTTCGGAGATGGCTGTCGCCACTTGTCTTCCCGCTCACGGTGGTACAATTACTCACGCCCTCTCGCTCGCACCACGCCGCGCGCCTTATGGTGTTATACAAATCATTGCATAACCTGTGGCGACACGTTCCACGCCTACTTTGCACTTCTAACCCCTCTTATAATGTTCTGTAGTATTTTTGAATGTCAAATCAGCAGAAGAAAGATGCATATTTCCTTAGTAATATTTACATTTTCCACTGCTGAGTTCAAT